>OY728140.1:2034258782-2044258782 GCA_963277665.1 Viscum album
ATTTTTACATGTATTATTTATATCCTTCGTGAAATCTGTTACATTTTTGAAGCAAAAAAAATTGGATTTTTGTAATAGGTATCAACTTCTTTCTCAACAAATATTGCTTGATGACCCACCACCATGAATCTAGAGACTTATGATTTTTGTTAGGTCTTGATGCATCATTAAGGGGTTAAATTCGTGTTTATAAGAATTTACAAACATTCTAGAATCTTCTTGAATCTTCCACACCATTTTGTGGGGCTCCTAATGTTATTTAGTGATTCCCATTATCATTAGAAGCTCGAGGATAATTATACACTCATCATGCTCATCACAATTCTTGAGATCACTGTTATCTTCTTTTTGACTTCATTTAATCACCATTATGAAACCCATTCATCACTAAACTCATTAATTTTCCATATAACTCATCCAAGAAATCTATTCCCTTTTTTTATATATTATATAACATACCATGTCAAAAATCTCACGGGTGTTTTACATCAAACCATAGAAATGTTATTTATAAACAAAAAAAAATAAACCCAAAATGATTCAACGTTACTGTGTGGGAAATTTTCCAAAAATCTCCCCTACTAGGATATAATAGTTATTCCATTTGTTTTTTAAACATGTTTTTTGGAAAATAAATTTGATGTTTTTGTCATTTATTAGAACCAATTCTTTCCCCATTCCCATTATTTATAGATATAATATGATTTTCTCTCTTAGAACCATAATTCATTTTTTATATATATTGATGTAGTTTCTATGATATATGCCATTATGTGATCAAATTAAATCCTTTCAAGGTAAGTTGTAATGAATTTAGATCTAAAATAATTTAGTTTCTTTTTTTCTTTCACTCACTTGAAATGTGGAAGATGTATTCCCTATCAAATTCGATATTCATTAAAATAGGGAAAATGTTTTCTAAAATAATATATTAAATTATATATTGTAATCATTGGTGGTCTCATGATTTAAATTAATATGGTTATTGTTTAAAAAATATTTAAATTAAATTCCTTTGTGAAATAAAATTTTATATTTATTTTTGAATAATGATTTTATATTTATGAAATGGTTATAATGTATTAAAGTGTTTGATGAAATTCATTCTATATTATATAAAATTATTTGGAATGAAATTATCAATAAGTTATTGGTGTTTTTTTGTAGAGAGATTTTATCGGAAGATCCAGTAGCAATGTTGGATATAATTAGGTCGTGGAGTCTTACAATTAATGGTAACACTATGTTTATGTGTATGTGTATGGTTGTGTATTTCAGAAATGAAAAACATTATTCCAATTATGAATGGATGTATGAATGAATATTAATATTTTATCTCAATGATTTATCTCATGGTTTTACATAAACATTATACATCATATGAACTGTTATTATAAAATTTCTATTTTACTTTTGTATTATTGTGTAGTGTTATGATGTCTATGGGGGAATCCTATTGACTTATTACTAACCACCTTCATGGAAAAATTAGTGATTTTTATTATAATATTCAACTATAATTTGGGTAATTGATTATATTTTATAACTCAAGAGATAAATATGGATACCATGGGAATGGTAGGTGGTGTGGGAGCATAGAGATTATTCAGGTGGTAGTGGGGTTAGGTCACATGATTTCATCAAGTAAGGTTTCTTTTTTTATTCATTAGTCATTTTTATGATGCATTTTATTTCTAGTATTATTTTTAGTATTTTAATAGTATTGTCTCCAATTTCATTATTCATATTAATTTTTAGGAACCAAACTTAAATAATAAAAAATCAATAGTCATTAATCCTTAATTTAATCCCTTATAATTGAATATCTTTTTAGCCTTATATTTTTAATGAATTTAGTCAAAACACTTACAAGTAAAACAATGTAATACCAAGCTATCACATTCAAGGGGTATCCAATTTTACAATATTATTTACAATAAAATATTATTTCTTTTTAGGAAGTATCGTTATATTATTAAACTAGGCATTTTATTTTCCCTTACCAATCCTATAAACATGAAAAAATTTAAAAAATTGAGATGATAACAGAAACCATACTAAGGGACATCAATGATATTAAAACAATTATTATAGTAATAACCATGAAACCTAAGTAATTTTTTACATTATCTTTAATTTTAAATGATTATTTTAAATTATAATAATTTTAATAAAATAAATTATTTATTCTCAACGAAGAATTTTAGAATTCTAGAAATAAAATAAAAACCGTTTTGTGGAACATACAAAATCATATCCATAAAACCCATTAAAAACAAATGCTATTAAAATAAACATATGAAAAAATTAGAAAATAATTATTTAGATTACATAATCATTAACCAATCCTTTATACAGATAAATTGGGGTTCACTGTTTATATAATATATATTAGGCTAACCTATTATTCATGATCGACAATTGTTCTCAAACCATAATATATGTAAAGAACCATAAATTTCAATGAATTTTTTTTTCTTAAATTCATTGGGATTTTATGGTTATGCAGTTTTTGACGGCACCTGATTAGGAGGCCCGGTGTGCCCGGAACAATTTTCTGAAGTTTATCTCGGGTACGTTCAGTGAACGAACGAGTGGGTTTTTCTATCCTTTTAACCGGTTATCGGAATTGAAATTTTAGGGCATCGATGAACTCACATCGGTTATAATTGCTTAGGGGGACCTTTACTGTAATTGTGTTTGCATGGGAGGAGAAGATTAAAATTTATGGATTAAGTAAGAAGTGAAGAAAAATGTGGAACAATTTTTGTTCTATATCTAAGTAGTTATATCCTACATGGGGGAGTTGGGGTGGGCCCCTAACTACCCATGTGAGGATATTTGTGAGGTGGGGCCCACACGAGGCCCAACCCTTCACATTCCCTAAAACCCCTTAAACCACCCATTAAACTCCTTTGTTTAATGTTGACACCTCCCCTTGAATTTATTAGAGTAACTCTTCCTCTCGACTCTCTCCCTCATTAAATCCTGCCAACCATTCACTTAATTAATTAGACAACTCATGTTTTAATTAATTAATCGAATTGGAATTGGAATTTTTTATTTTGAATGCATATTATGATTTAATAATATAAGTAGAAGAATTTTTTTTGTTGGCTTGTTGTGTTGAGATTTTTGGGAGAGAGCTCAAGAGTTTTGAAGAACGCTTCATCTCCATTGTTGAATAGTTCCAACTCTCCGACGATGAACTTCGACTCGACGACCCCAAATTCTCCATCCTCTTCTTCCTCCGCGACAAGGGTGGATACGCCGACGCGGGAAATCGCCAACGATGTCTTGCCTTATAGTCTTCTCTCTGTGACAAAATAGGAGAAGACGCTTCTTCCTCGGGCGCTCTCCGTCGTCGCTTATGGAACGTCATCTCGCGACGCCATCAAATGATTCACCGATGTTCGACATCAATTACCGAGGTAGGGGTTATGTTCAATTTTAATGGATTAGTATTGTGCTTTGTTTTGTCGTTTAGCATCTTGTTTACCTCGGCCATTTGATATCGCTTTACACGGAGGGCATGGGCTGAACGAACATGGCCCGACGAACCTCTGTTGAACTTGTTTATTTTATTTAGAATTGTCAAGTAAAGTCGGAGGAGGCATGACGCCATCGCGCCATGCCAAGAAAGTGACAAAGGAGGCAGGCGTCGTCCCGCCAGTTGTGCAGGAAGAACCACGACCAGGTACAAGGGCTGCTTCGGCAGAAGAACCAGTCAGCCCATCGGCCAGCCGGGCGAGGAGGAGCCACGACACCCAGAGGCACCGTTCTAGAGGACCAGCAGGTAGGTCAGCCGACCGGATAGAACCAGACCGTGGCACAAGGTGGGCGCCACACAGAAGAAGAACAGATGCATGCCCATGCAGTCCGCGTGCGCAAAAGACCTGCCGGTCTAGCCGGACGGTTTGGGGAAGGGCGGCACTACCGTTGCAAATCCCCCCCCTTGGAACCTTCTCAGATTCGGATGAGCCTCTAGGCTAGCCGGCTGAGCCATCCAGGCCGCTCCAGGCCAGGCCGAGCCGAGCCAGGCCGAGCCCCACCGGGCCGGGCTGCACCACTTCGGGTCGGGCCGCGCAACTTCGGACCGGGCCGCATCCCTTCGGGCTGAGTTTTGTATAACATCAGACTGGTCTGACACCCCTGTTTGGTTGGACCCGTCAAACTGGGTCAACCCGACCAGTCAGCCCACTAGGCTAAACGGGTCAGGCCCTTTATTCACTTAAATTTGAATAACTTAAGGATCGCGCGTCCGATAGACGCGCCGTCTACGGCTCTAGGACTCTTTTGATGAGACGATCTTTTTGTGATACTATAAGTGAGTTTTGGATGAAATTGGATATCAGATGGGTTAGAAACGAGCATATTTCTAACCGGGCCCCTGGAACGGAAAAGCCAATATCTCTCAGATCGAGCGTTTGATTGACGCGGTGTCTATTGCATTGAGTTGTTATTGACGTGACAGAACATCGGGATACATCAACTCTAGACTTCATGAAAATTTATGTATCGACCCCCTTGGCTCGTGGAGTGGACCCTCCTGGAATCGAGCGTGCAATGTACAGGAACCCTAGAGCTGGCTTCGCCTGCGACGACGATGACGACTGTACATGGATCCTATGTGGGTTCGGCAAAGAGGAAGACTGTACTTGGATCCTCCATGGGTTTGGCAGCAATGACGATTCTACCTGGATCCTACGTGGGTTCGACAGTGATGGTTACTTTACTTGAATCCTACATGGGTTCGGCAGCGACAACATCTGTACATGGATCCAATGTGGGTTTGGCAGGGAAGATGATTCAGAGACTACATCTATCGTCTCCACCACTCTTCTTGAGTAGAATACCTGTGTGAGTAGAGTCTAGATTTTCAATCATTATCATCGATGTGATTGACATGCATTCTTGTGTGGACTAAGATGTGATTTCCTATGTGGACTGGGTTGTACATGTGCTCGTGAGTTGGAGACGAACTGGAATTGATGACTTAGGTATATGTATGGGCAGATACCTAAGTAGAGTTGGGTGATACTTCATGTTGGTATCTTTCCTTTGTGGTTTATCCTTTTTGGATTCTAGGAGACCTTCGGGGTTTTCGGGGTCCCTACTGAGTATCGCATACTCACCAATACACAGGCTATGCTCACACTAAGTTGTGTTGGATGCAGACAAAAGACATCACCGATCAAGGTGGAGTCTTGTGGAGACGAACAGTACCTAGAGGTGGACCACTTAGCGGGACGTACACGGAGCGGACGTCTGGACCCGAGGAGATGAGGATAATATTTGTACCCACCCATCAGGTGGGATATCTAGAGGAAGACTAAGTGGTTTCAATTTTACTTTTCTGCAGCTATTCTTTCTTTAATGTTGTACTTTAGTTTCTATTGAGTTTGTATTTTGGCCCATTTACTTTCCATCAATTACTTTTGTACTCAGTTTACTTAGTTTTTACTTAATCTTGCGTACTCTGTTGTGTTTGTTTACTTATATAAAGGCAATGCCTCCAATTTTATTGGGATTTATGCCTTTTGTGCTAGTCTCCAGGCCCTGGCCTATAAAAGGTAGGCGTGGGGTATTCACAGCAAGATCCCCGAGGACGGGTCGTGACAAATTGGTATCAGAGGATTCGGTTCTAACGCAAAACTTTGGACTCTGATAATTTCCTTCTATGAAGAAATTTTGTTAAGCGTATTGAGTATGATTATCAGTTCAGGGAGTCCAGTGTTGGTGCGGCGGCTGATTTATCCATACACCCAGACGCTGATTTCTGATTTCCAACTCAGTGCACGAAATCATTGATTCCATGTGTGTTTCAAAAAATTTCTTAGTGATTACTTTGTGTTAGCTCACCAGGTATACTGTATTGACTGTGGAGCACCTGTTTCATTTCATGATGACCCACGACGATAGCCATCAATTGTTACTAGATATGTGCGATATGGCATCCCACCGAGAGACGAGGCCTCGGTGCATGGCCCCATTACAGTGGAGGCACCAGCATTACCCCAACCCACCGGGCCACTAATACCACTAGCCCCGGTAGCAGAGAGTGCACACCTCCTGAGTGCTCTGCACAAGTTTCTGCGACAGACTCTGCCCCGGTTCCAGGGTGAGATAGACACTCAAACAGCCAAGGATTGGCTGGAGGCTATTGTCCGAGTCTTCATATTGTTAGGGACGCCAGCAGATCTTATGTTGATCCTTGTCGCGATTCTCCTACATGCAACAGTAGGTAGATGGTGGATCATGATGCTCTAGGTGCCCGATTAGGCATCTCTACATTAGACGGACTTCAAAAGCCTCTTCCACTCGGAGTTCGTTCCAAAATCCCTCCGTACGGTGCGCATCCAGGAGTTACTATAGCTATGGAATGGCAGCATGACAGTAGCCCAGTACTCGGAGAGATTTACCGACCTCTCGCGCTACTCCACGGACATGGTGTAGGAAAAATTCATTTGGGCTCAGACCTTCGAGCAGGGACTGAGGCATGAGATCAGGGCTTCGATGATCTCCCTCAGCATTCTGACGCAGAAAAAAGTACTGGTGCGAGCCATACTTGTGGAGAGCTTCCTTGTTGAGCCTAAGCGAGCAGTGTGGCCTACCGTAGGGCAACATGTAGCGAATAATCCTACAGCCAGTAATAGACAGATGTTGCAGAGGTCTAAGCAGACTAGGCCATCAGGTGGGTGACCTCAGGATACTAGTTCGGAGGTGCGAGGCACACGCAGCAGAGCCAGTCATATGAGAGGCAGGTAGTGCTATGAATGCGGAGGGTAGGGCCACATGGCTCGTGACTTCCCAAACCTCCATGCAGAGGAGAAGTAGACATTTGAGGGACCACCCATGCAGAGGCATAAATTAGACCTTGGTGGTCCATAGGGAGTAGGCGGATGATGCAGAGTAGATGGACGAGTAGCGGGTGGTGGGCGATGCTCTGAGGCCCTACCACCACCACCACCAGGAGGTCCACCCCGGCCATAGAGAGCTGGAGGAAAGAGGCAGGCTCAGCTTTAGGCAGTGGAGGCTTACGACCACGGAGCACTTGAGATGATACGAGGTACTATCTATGTTTACTCCACCCATGATGGATTTCTTATAGACACAAGAGTGAGTTATTTTTTTATATCCACTTCCCTTTTTCAGAGCTCGGAGATTCTAACAGATTCGTTTGCTCGATCCTCACGGCTAGAGACTCCTATGGGAGCAGACTCGATGATGACACACTGGTGTCGGCAGTGTGAGCATACTCTAGGAGGAGAGTGCTTCAGCTTGGATCTTCTTGTAGAGGCGTCGAGGCCTTACAACGTCATCTTGGGCATGGATTGGTTATCTACAGTCCATCCTTATATTGACTTTATTAGGCAAAAAGTGTGGTCTGTACGCACAGATAGGACATGGTTCACCTTCATTAGTGAGAAGGAAGACTTTACAGCATAGGATGAACTTACACAAAGGAGAGGGCAGATGATCTCAAATCAGTTGTCTAGTCTCATCCTCAGAGAAGTTGATGTGTGGGGTCCGAGTTTTCCTATTATGGTGGATCAGTATGCGGACGTTTTTCCTGATGACGTTCCAGGACTACCTCCTCGCAGAGAGGTGGATTTCTATATTGACTTGTACATCTGGACAGCCCTGATATATACTCTAGCATATCGGATGGCTCCTGCCGAGCTTCTTGAGCTGTGGGTACAGTTTCATTATTTGCAGGGAAAGGGATTAATCCGTCCAAGAATTTTACCCTGGGATTCTACGATTTTGTTCGCCATGACAGCGGATGGGAGATTACAACTATGTGTCGACTACCGTCAACTAAATTAGGTGACCGTAAAGAACAAGTGTACACTCCTGAGGATTGACTACCTATTTCATCAGCTCAAGGGATCAAGATGGTTGTCGAAGATAGACCTTAGGTCAGGCTATCATCAGATCAGAGTTCGAGACGAGGATGTGGAGAAGATGGCCTTCAGCTTTCGGTATGGCCACTATGAGTTCTTTTTTATTCCTTTCAGTGTAACCAATTCTCTAGTAGTTTTCATGATTCTCATGAACAGGATCTTCCAGCCTTACCTCGATCGATTTGTCGTAGTCTTCATCGACGACATACTGATTTACTCAACTACTGAGGAGGATCACGCCTACCACTTGGGGGTTGTACTGGAAACACTCTGAGAGGACCAACTTTATTGTAATCTCTCGAAGTGTCAATTATAGATTCAAGAGGTCCATTTAATAGGGAATGTTACCTCTGAGCCGGGAGTTGTGGTGGATCCTATGAAGATCGAGGAAATACTTGTTTGGGAGCCAAACGGGAGTGTGACTGAGGTGCGGAGTTTCTTTGGTCTGGCTGGGTACTATCAGAGATTTCTGCCAGACTTCTCCAGAGTTGCAGCACCACTTTCAGTGTTGATGAAGAAGGGTAAACCCTTAGTGTGGTCAGATAGATGTCAGCAGAGCTTCTAGAAGCTGAGATAGAGGATGACTTGTGCACCCATCTTGAGGATACTAGAGGAGGGCGTACAGTACGTAGTTTACTAAGATGCATCAGGGAAAAGACTCGGGTGTGTCCTGATGTAGGATCGGGCAGTAATCTCTTATGGTTCACGAAATTTGAGGCAGCATGAGAATAACTATGCTACCCATGACATGGAGTAAGCAGGAGTGGTCTTCACCCTGGAGATGTGGAAACACTATCTTATGGGCGAGCGCTTTACAGTCTACTATGACCACCATATTCTCAAGTACATCTTCATGTAGAAGGACCTGAACATGAGACATCGGCGATGGCTTGAGATCTTCTAGGACTATGACTTTGAGATAGTCTATACATTTGGATAGGGGAACGTGGTAGATGATGCTCTTAGCAGTAGATCGGGCATTCAGCTACTTGGAGAGGCGACAGACAAACTAGCTTCATTGCAGATATCCTTCGTTGATAGAGATGGAGTTTCCTTTCTATAGTCACTCGTCGTCACTCCTCCACTACTTCAGTGGTTCAGATAAGCAAAACATAGGGATTTTGACTGTGAGAAACGACGTGCATAGATATCCATAGGATAAGAACCTGATGGATTTTTTGTTGGAGGAGAGCACGCCATCCACTACAGGGGACATACCATGGTAGTGGTTGCATTACAGGAGGAGGTTCCGAGGGAGTTTCACACTTACACTTTTTTGGTACATCCAGAAGTATAAAATATGTACCATGATCTCAGACGACAACATTGGTGGCCGGGTTTGAAGAAGACAATGACAGAGTTCATTTCACGATGCCTCATTTACCAGCAGGTGAAGGAGGAGAACCAGGTTCCGGAAGGCTTGGTGGAGCCCTTAGAGGCCCCGAAGTGGAAGTGGTGTGGGATATCTATGGATTTTGTGACTGGGCTCCCTCGTTCTTCTAGAGTACATGAATCCATCTGGGTGATTGTCGACCGACTAACCATGTCGGCCCACTTCCTACCTATCAGAGAGCAGGGCTAAGTGGAGAGCTTGGGAGGCCTCGACATTCAAGATATCGTACGACTTCATGGTGGATCGTCGTCTATCATCTCCGACCAAGATTATCACTTTACATACCGTCTTTGGAAGGGGTTGTAGGATGCATTTGGGATGCAGCTACGCCTGAGCACCGCCTTTCATCGTCAGACGGATGGATAGACGCTGAGGACCATTCAGACTCTCGAGGACATGCTCCGTGCATGTGTCCTTGACTTTGGTCGCAATTGGGAGGATAATCTACCTATGGTGTACTATTCATACAACAACAACTACCACTCCCCCATCGGAATGGAACCTTAAGAGGAATTTTACGGATGACCATGCAGATCACATCTGTGCTGGACTGACCGTAGGGAGTCAGCACTCGTAGGATTAGAGATGGTTCAGGCTACGGTAGAGAAGGTGAAGATCATCTAGGAGCGGTTGAGGACTGCATAGAGCAGACATAAGTCCTATGCTGATAAGAGGTAGAGACCACTGGAGTTCGAGGATGGAGACCACGTTTTCATATGAGTCTCACCTCGATGTGGATTACAGATATTTGATCGGGGTGGCAAGTTATCTCTGCGCTTCATCGGACCATTCCAGGTCCTCCGTATGGTAGGTGAGGTGGCTTACCGCCTGTCACTTTCACCTCAGTTGCACCGGGTGCATGATGTCTTCCACGTATATCATCTGAGGAGATACATGCATGACCCGATGCATATCATTGATCACGGGGAGCTGTACATTGATGATGGGGCAACATTGGCGTAGGTCTCGGTGGAGATAGAGGATCTACAGGAGCGGGTCCTACGTGGATAGTCGTTTCCTCTGGTTCGCATTCATTGGCATCTCGGGATCCTCCAGGAGATGGGAGCGGGAGGCTCAGATGCATGCACAATACCATCATTTATTTCCCTAATTTATGATGCAGCTTTACGGGGACATAATTACCTTAGGTGGGAGTAATGTAAAGACCTATAAATTTCAAGGAAATTTTTTCCCTTAAATTCTTTGAGATTTTACGAGTACACAATTTATGAAGGCACCTGATTCCGAGGCCCGATGTGCCCGGAATAATTTTCTGAAGTTTAGATTGGGTATGTTTAGTGAACAAATGAGCGGGTTTTTCAATCTTTTGAACCGGTGCTCAGAATTGAAATCTGAGGGAAACCATGAACTCATAGCTCCAGTAATTTCTTAGGGGGGACATTTTTCATAATTGTGTTTGCATGGGAGGAGAAGTTTAAAATTTATGGATTAAGTAATATGTTAATAAAAATGTGGAACACTTTTTATTCTATATCTAAGTGGTTATATCTCACATGGGGGAGTTGGGGTGGGCCCCTTACTACCCATGTGATGAAATTTGTGTGCTGGGACCCACATGAGCCCCAACCCTTGACATTCCATAAAACCCCTTAGACTACCCATTAAAATCCTTTGTTTAATGTTTAAACCTCCCCTTGAATTTATTAGAGAAACTCTTCATCTCCCCTCTCTCCCACATTAAATCTTTCCGACCATTCACTTAATTAACTAAACAACTCATGGTTTAATTAATTAAGTGAACTGGATTTTGAATTTTCTAATTTTGAATGCATGGCATGATTTAATAAAATATGGAGAAGCCTTTTTTATGGTTGGAATGTTGTGTTGAGATTTTGGGGAGAGAGCTCTAGAGTTTTGAAGAATGCTTCATCTCCTTTGTTGAAGAACGCCAACTCTCCGATGAAGAACTTTGACTCGGCGACCCCGAATTCTCCATCATCTTATTCCTCCACTTCAAGGGAGGAGACGCCGATGCAGGAACTATCCAATGACATCTCGCCTTATAATCCTCTCTCCATGAAAAAATTGGAGACGTCGCTTCCTCCTCAAGCACTCTTTGTCGTCGCTTACGAAACCTCATCTCATAACAACGTCAACAACGACATAGACATTCAACATCGATTATCAAGGTAGGGTTAAGTTTAATTTTAATGGATTAAAAATTATCTTTGGTTTGTCGTTGAGCATCTTGTTTACGTCGTCCATTTTCTATCACTTTACGCAGAGGGCGCGGACCGAATGAACATGGCCCGACGACCATCCGTTGAACTTGTTTATTTTATTTTGAATTGGAAAGCAAAGGAGGAGGAGGCATGACGCCGTCGCGCCATGCTGGGAACATGGAAAAGGAGGTCAGAACCCTCACGCCGGTTGTGTGGGAAGAACCAAGGCCCGCTACACGGGCCGGTTCGGTGGAAGAATCGGCCGCCCGTCGGCCGGCCGAACAGAACCAGACCGTGTTGCCAGGAGGGCACCACCCAGAAGAAGAACGGCGGCCCACCCATGCGGGCCGCGTGCATAGAAGGCCAGCCGGTCTAGCTGGCTGGTTTGGGAAAGGGTGGTGCCTCCTGGCACCACTTGTGTGGAAAACTTGGTCGGTGCCCCCCCCCCTTTGGAGCCCGCTCAACCTACCGGGCCGCACCACTTCATGTCGGGACGCACCACTTCTGGCCGGGCCACGTCCCTTCGGGCCGAGTTATGTATAACATCAGACCGGTCTGACACCCCTGCTTGGTCGGACCCATCAATCTAGGTCAACTCGACCTGTCGGCCCAATGGGCTAAATGGATGAGGCCCGTTATTCACGTAAATGTGAATAACATAAGGACCACATGTACGATCAATGCATCATCTGTGGATCTGAGACTCTTTCGATGAGACGGTCCTTTTTCGATTTACTAAGTGAGATTTGGATGAAATTGGATATTGGCTAGGTTAGAAACAAATGTATTTCTAACCGGGCCCTTGGGACGAAAAGCCAAGATCTCTCAGACCGGGCATCCGATTGACGTGCCACCTATTGCATTGAGTTCCTATTGATAAGATGGAACTTCGTGATACATAAACTCTAAACATTGTGACCATTGATATATCGACCCCCTTGGCTTGTGGAGCGGACCAACCAGTAATCGAGCGTGCTGTGTGTTTGAACCCTAGAGTATGCTACGACTGCGACGACGATGACAACTGTACTAGGATCCTACGTGGGTTCGGCAGTGAGGATTACTGTAACTGGATCCTCCATTGGTTCGGCAGTGATGACGACTGTACTTCGATCCTACATGGGTTTGATTACGATGGTTACTGTACATGGATCCTATGTTGATTCAGCAGCGACGTCTTCTGTACTTGGATTCTACGTAATTCAGAGACTACATCTATCCTATCCACCCCTATTCGTGAGCAGTATACCTATCTGAGTTGAGTCTTGACTTTCAATCATTATCACCGATGTGATTGACTTGCTTTCCAGTATGGACTGAGTTGTGCTTTCTTATGTGGAATGGGTTGTACTTGGGCACGTGAGTTGGAGCCAAACTGGAATTTATGACTTAGGTATATGTATGGGAATATATCTATGTAGAGTTGGTTGATACTTTGTGTTTGTATATTTCTTTTTTGGGTTATCCTTTGTGGATTCCGTGAGACCTTCAGGGGTCTTGGGGTCCCTACTGAGTATCGTATACTAAAACCCTACACGGTCTATGCCCGCACTACATTGTGTTGGATGCAGATGACAGATAGCACTTATAGAGGTGGAGTCTTGTGGAGCGAAACAGTACTTGTAGGTGGACCACTTGGTGGGATGTACACGGAGCGGACGGCCGGACTCGAGGAGCTGAGCAGACCATCTGTACCCACCCTTCAGGTGGGATATCCAAAGGACGACTTAGTGGTTGCTAGATTACTTTACTGCAGTTGTTATTTCTTTACTGTCATATTATACTTTTAGATGGGTTTGTATTCTGGCCCATTTACTTTCCAGCACTTACTTTTGTACTCATATTACATAGTGTTTACTTCATCTTGAATAGTCTGTTGTGTTTATTTACATATATAAAGGAAGTACCTTCCCTTTTATCGGGATTTATGCCTTTGGTGCTAGTCTCCAGCCCCTGTCTTATGGAAGACGGTATTGGGGTTGTGACATCATGATCCCCGAGGACGGGTCGTGACAATATATATATATATATATATATGTATATATATATATATGAATCCCCTATGAGATATAATGGGGATAACATATCGTATAAGTTATATTAGGCTCATAAATTTTGCATATAATTAGAATGCATCATATCATGAATAAAAATATTAATGGTTGAACCTTTTCAACATATAATGCTTTGAAAAAACACATTGAATCAATATGAATAATTATTTGTGATATCTAAAATAATTATTTAATATAGAAACACATTTTATGTACCCAAAAAAATAAAATAAGGGAATTTTTGTTTTTATATAATGAAAACATGAAATCATGTACAAGAATCCAAAAATCAAATATGGATTGTGACGATATAAAACCTTCTTTTTTCCATTTGAAATGGATTTCAAAAATTTAGAATAAAATCATCTTTGATAAATATTGAATAAAATAAAGAAATCTCGTTTATATATTTCACTTTTCTATGTAATATAATCATAATTATATTACAAAAGAATATATCAATAAAGGTGTGGATAAGAAAACATTAAAAGAGGTGCTTCAAAATAAAATTCATTTTCAAATATGGAAACTATCCAACCATAATCCCCATAAGGTAATTATAGTAGAAAAACATCAAGTATCCTGATAATAGATAAATTAATGTTAGAAAATGTTAAATTGGTTTTATATTAACATCTTAAACTAATATTGGGGCATGATAACCAATTATTTTTCAAGGAATATAAATTGAGATATACCCATTACCATGATCCTTGATAAGCCCATATTTTTTTATGATCCTAAATGAAGAATTTATTAATTCTTAAAAACATTTTTCATTTATATTATTTATTTCATTTTATATTATACCATTATCTACATAATTATATATTTATCTATATTCATGTCATTTTCTTCCATGGTATTTAAGTTATATTTTAAAATTAAATATGGTAGGTTGAAAATGTTCAATGTTGTAATTCTGTAATTAAATTTAGAAGAAAAATCAATAAATAATTTTCATATATATATATTATTATACTATTACTTCATCTATTTAATGATAGTTAGAGAAAATGTACTATGTTATGATCATATAGATGGTAAGGTGTAAGTATTCATGAGTAACAGTTACAATATTAAATTATTATTAAGTGATAAAATTATTTATTTTTTTATCTATAAAAATAAAAAATTATCATAAATACCATATTATTTCTTTAAATATAGTTATATATATATATAATCATTCTATTTTTTAGAAAAAAGGTATCTCGTTTTTTCATGGAGGATAGAGACCACATATCTTAATGAATGATTTTATTATTTTTCAGTTCAATAAATAATATGATATATTATAATTTCATGATGATAAATATATAAATAAACTCGAAATTATTTCATTTATATAAAATATAATTATTTTCACTTTCATTATTAAATTCCAAGTGAATCATTAGTGATAGGATAATAAAATCACATTATGTGGTTATAGTCTAGCATAAATAAGAGAAATATTATCATAACCACCACTGATTGAAAAGTAAAATTTTAATTGTAATATAATAAATAAATACATATATGTATGTTAATATTGTCATATAAATAATAAAAACAATATATTACAATTTATGATATAATTTAATATAAAATGAATGAAATCAGATAATGGGGTTGTAATCCACCGTATAGATGAATGATTACTTCATATAACAATTTATATAAGGAGAGATTGATTTATAATATAACATTAATATAATAACATTTTATTATATTCAATATAAATTTTGTTAAATAATAATAATTGATGAATATAGGAATGAGGATGAAAATGAAATAACATAAACACACATGTTGACACATGATATCACATCTTCGAAAAACCGCCACATGTAATAACAAAAATGATTCACTACAGGTATTTATGATCAAACAAAGGTATCAAGTTAATTTTGTGGGATTATAGGGTGGAATATTTTTATTTAGTTACATATCAAATTTCATTTCTATATTTTATGAGGAGAGGCCATGTGTTGGAAATTTACAAGTGAGATCTATGGAACTCTTATATTTTTTTTAAAAAAGGGATATCCATGCTTTTCACAAGTAAATGGGATCCAAAATATAAAATTATAGATACCTATAAATTATAAGGTATAAATATTCCCTTAAATGTATTTTAAAAAGATATTAGAAATTTTCAACATTATCTTATTACTCAGGCCCTATAAATCATTTCATAACATAATCATGGTAATTAATTTCTCCTATATTCAAGAGTAATTAATGTGAAATATAATATTGTAATAATTTGTAATAAAAATGACTCAAATTGAATATATTGAATTATTTTTAAAAAAATAAAATCATAGATGTGAAAATTGATTAATATTAAATTGACCTCATGTAAGCTATAAAAAAGGGGATTTTAAAGATGTGTACTATTTATGAAAAACATATTTTCATAATGACACTATGATTAGAAATAATAATTGTTTAAAATGTAGTTTTTTTTCTACATATTTTTTCTATTAAATAATAATAAGATACATTAGGATCATTGAAACTATTTCGTAAAAATTATTGTTTCTTAAATCATTGAAAACCCAACTATTTTAAAATATAAATATAAATAAAATAAAATTATTTGTATTAAATTAAAGTTAATAAAATAATTATTTTATCTTAAATAATATTTGTAACATAATGCGTCTTTTCTATTAATTGTTTTTTTAAATTAATTTATTTTTTATGAAAAAGGTATGGGTAATGTTCCCTGAAAAGACAATATATTGCATACATTAACAAAATAGAACCATAATTCAAATTGGAAATGCAGATTTAAATATTGATATTAATATTTTTAAATTAAATTTCAATAATTTATAAATTTAACTTTTTAATATAAAATTATTATTAAAGAGTTAAATTAATACTATACCCTTTTTGATATAAATATTACATCATATATTTTAATGAATATAACTATGTAATTATGAATAATAATAAGGAATACCGTTTATTATATCATTAACTTGGTTGTTTCATTTTCCCTTATTTTGGAAATCGAAACCCCAACATTCAATTCAATTATTAAACTTTTTGGTATATTATTCCATCATTGCATTTTTATATTTCAAAGTTTCTTATTAGATGATATGGTTTTTTCTTACAACCATAAAGTAGTTAATCTACTTATTACTTAACAAATTCTATCTATAATCTTAAATTGGAAAATTATATTCCTCATTAGAATGCATATCTTCAAATTATCAACATTGTGGCTCATAAAATAAGATGAATCTTGAATATATATCCTTATAATTGAATCATGAAATTCATTCCATACCTCACATAATATCAAAGGTATTATAACATGGTAAAAACTTAGTCAAATAATAACTAGGATTTCATATGTTCAAATAAACCATATACTTAACTTCCCTTTTTTAGAAAAAATTCTTTATATTTTATGATGGAGATACATCAGGAAATACATAACAACCTGCCCTTATAAAATAGTAAATACATTAGTTATATGTATATCATTTTTTGAATCTCCATAACATCCTCATATATTTTAAAAAAAAATTCTGAGAAATTCCGCAAGCCTGCCCTTTTCCCTTCGACATCTATTCCACAACATAATCCAAAAAATCAATAACTCAACACCAATATCCATATATTTTATAAAAATGTTCTATATGTATCTTAAAATGAAAAACAATTATAATCAAAAAACAATCCTAAAAAATATATTTATCCCAATGTCCCATCTAATCCTTTCAATAAGAATAAATTATATCATCCATGGTATGAATCATTATTCTCAATGTATATAAGATTTCATAGGAAAATCTACTCTAAAATTTATTTCAATACTTAAAGGCTTATGTTGTATTTTCCAAAAATTATTCATAAATGTGGAATAATTTTGTAATATAATATAAGGATGAAATACATATTTTATTACTATGAATATTAGATATAATAATTAAATCAGATCTAAACACGTTATTTTTCTACACATAATAAAATTTTCACAATGTGTTTATAAATACAACATGAAAAAATTCATTGTAACATCATCTTGATGAACCTCATAGAAATTCATGGTTTTATTTTTATACATTCACTTTTGTATAACAAGAAGGTGAATAATTTTCTTATTTAAATTTTTTTGTCTTCATTAACCAATGGATATGTTATGAATTCAATTGAAAATCCAATAATATATCATTTAATTAAATACCTATAATTATATTCTTAGTGGTATTTATATATATTAGTTCTTTTGCAATTAAAAAATAGTAAACAATGACATTAATTCAAAAAAAATCTCATCAACTAGAAATAATTCGGAAAATATCTTCATTTACAATATCTGATAACACCAAATTAATTGAAATTATACTCATAAAATCTATACATCCTAAAAAATATTTAATTTCCTTATAGATCATGATCCTTATTTTTATATTTAATAATTCTTTCTGATATATTTGACTACACATTACATTGTTATAAGATAGATGATGTTGGAAACTGTACAAGATCTAGGAATAAATACAACCAATCATTAAATGAAGTCTCATGGGCCAAAAAATTGTATATTTTGTAGGATTATTTTGATGGATTAATATATTTGGTAATTTCAATTCCATTACATGATTATATTAAATCAGGAAATCATAATCCTTTTTGAGTTCCAAAAATCCTAACCACCTATCATTTGTCTCTTTATGAGTAAAAATAGGATTCAAAATATTTTTTTCACTATATATATATCACTAATTCAATATAAATTTTCCATTCAAATTTTAAAATAAATAATAATAATATATACCTTGTATCATGTGTACTCTAATTTACCAAGTGAATTTTTTTTTACGTATAATAATAGTAAATACTTAATAAATATTTGTCAAAACACAATTAAATCTTATTAAGGAATAATCACAATATATATTATTGATTCATCATTTATATAAAGTATTTCGAAATCCATATCACTCACCAATATACATTTTCCCTAAAAATAATCATATTAGTTTTATAAATAATTTAAAAATATGTGAGTTTAGAATGTTAGTGGGAAAGACAACCAAGTGATTTTTTCAACAAACCACATATTCTAAACCTAAAATCCAAGAAAACTATGAATATCTATAATATTTTTTGGTTAATTTATATATATTAGATACCTTTGTTTTAATATTGTTAATGGAAAATATTTCTATAGAATCAATATTTCCCTATAATATTTTTTTTAAAAAAGAAATCATACTAGAGTTAAAATACAGTTCTCTTTATATTATTTATAGAAAAATAATATTCTATATTTTTAATTTTCTCATGATTTTTCAAAAATGGAATGAATAGATTCAATAATAAAAATTGGAAAATTATTGAATAAATCATGAAAAAGACTATTAATATGGTCAATTAATACAATATTTCTATTATAAGTATGGAATTTAATAACTAAAAACCATTAATTATTTTATATACTAAGAAAATAAAATTTTTATTTCATTCTTCTTATCCTTTAATAAATGGTAAATAGGCTATATATCATAAATTTAAAAAACACTAACATACATAGAGATGATAAGAAATCATAAATATGAAGCACATGATACATGTTAATTATAATAATGATTTTCGTGAAAAATAATCGATGAAAACTCTAATTAAAAAATCATTATTATTAAAAATCATTATTGTGGAACCAAATGAAAATGTTCATTGTAGAATGATTTCATTATCAATGGAATCTATCATATTATTTTTAAATTATTATTTTTTTACCATATAGATTTTATTGTGGTTTTTAGAAATATTAATAATATCAACTACTATATCAATAGTGACCTCAACATATCATTATTTATTGTCACTAAAAATGTAATAATGAAATACCCTAATGTATTCATTAAATACTAGGACATCATGAATTTGAATAATATATATCATTTTAACAATATAAAAATATAAACAATAACTTTAACCTTTAATCAATTTCATTGATTCATCGTGTGTTATCAAAGGATTAATATTATTGAACATAATATTATTAGATTTTTTATCATTACTATATTGATAAATTAAATAATAATAAATATAGAGAATGATATAAAACTATAAAATAGGTCGTTTAACTTGAATTGATTAAAAATAAATCCACTAATAACAATACAATGATTTATATAAATTCAAGTTTCTTTATCTTTTGCACATGTGTTTTTTCAAAAAAAAAATCAATGAAATATTTATAATATGATATAACATGTTTTATTAATTTTTCCTATAATTTTTATATGAAATGATCCATAATTAAACAAGATATTTTTGATATTTCTAATAGACATACAAAATAACTATCACTGCATTCATAGATTGGCCAACACCAACAATGGTGGAAGAAAATGATTTTTCAACACCATTTGGTTTCTAGTGTTATTATTTTCAACCATGAGTAATTATCATTGGAATCATGTAACCACAATGTCAAAACACTTTGTAGATAAATCATATCAATGTTAAGAGGATAATTATTATCACATTTCATGAATTTCAGTCCATTTTTATTTAATTGTCATAATCCCTATGAAAAACCGTAAGTCATTTGTAGAATAATCCAGAACCTATTAAAAATTCATCAAATTTTAATCTACCGAATATGTAATAAGTTGAAGGACTAACGCCATATTTCATAACAGTTTTATTATATGATACATTCCAACATTATCATTTCATAAAATTTTATACTCATAGATAATAAGTGTTGGAAAACTCCATCTCATATTTTTTTATCACAAATTACAACATTCTAAACCATTAAATTCATAGGATTACAAATATATTCGTACACATGGATCGAATCCCATGTAAAATAAATAAGTTTTGTATTAGTTTACTAAATAAAATAATCCATATAATTTTAAAATATTGTAATTTTTTTTCATATTCAGCCAGTAACTCTACATCCTTTTACATCAATTCCCTAAAATATTACTCCATCCAACTATGGTTAACATAGTTTAAATATTTATCATGGAAGAGGTAGTTACAGGTTTCCCATTCAATTGAATCATTACATTTAATATAAATTTTATTATGAACCATATACCTTTATTTATTTGATTCCACCATAAAAATGATAAGCGTTAGTGGTCACATTTTCATACTTAAAAACCCCATGACATAAAATAAAATATACCAGGAATTGTTATATTTTTTATATACAAATGGTTCATTTGTTCCACTTTATGTTGGTGTGTAAGATCCCAAGATTTCATAAAACTTTATTTCTTCCAAATGATGCAATAACTTGTACTACACGCAAAACTGAGTTCAAGCGCACCAAGACTTACCTAACTATCCGTTCAAAAGTGCTTATCAATATTATTAACTGAATTTTGAACATTATATAATCCTTTTAATTTTGGAATAAATATTATGAGTTTCATGGACATAATGTAAGAGCAAATTCATTTTTTCAGATACAAGAATTATTTTTCAAAAAATGAAATTTTAACACCTTCTAATGGAGAACACTTTTTAAATCAAATATTTGAAAATTTTAAATATTAAATTTGGAAAATTAAACTTTTTATTTATAATCGAGACATAAAAATTTAGTTTCAATATATTTTTTGTGTTTTTTGATAACTTTAATATTTTGGTGAATAGTGAAAATACAATATTTTAACTAAAACCACTTTTTTAATCAAAATATTATATAGTGTTAAGTTAAAAATTTTATTGGTTTGGAAGCATAATTTGAATAAATTTTTACCATTTAATCCAAGGATGGTCATTTTAAGTAATTTCACCTTTAAATTAGACATACATAACTGTTAATCTTCTGATAGTAATTATTTACTAAAAATGGGTTTTTTGGTTTACACAATGGGAATTAAATTTAAATTATTTATTGAAACATTTATGTTTTAAAAATGGTAATATATAATTCATTTTTGAATTCAAAATATCAAAATTATCTTAGGGTGTTTTTTTTGGTATTTTTCTAAAAACATTCAATTTTCGATGAATAGTGTAAATCAATGAGTTATAGTTTTAAACCGAATTTTTCTTTTAATAATTATTTATTCTATTTATAAATTTTCGGTCAAAATAGATACATAATACCTATATATGTTCAATTTAATTCATTGTAGTTAGTTTATAATAATTTTAGATATATAAAAATTTTAATGAACTTTTTACCGTCTTTTACCCATCTCCTAGGAGAATTTGCAAATTCAAATAAAATATTATTTTACCACTTCAGTGAGTTGAATTTCATAAATCTGAGAGTCATGGTTGATATCGGTCAGTAAAATATGGTTCAATTAGATGAAAATAATTTTTTATGTAAATAGTAACTTTTTACATTTATTAACCACTGTTAAAAATAAATAGGTTAATTAAGGGTAAGAATGAAATTATTATTACCCTAACACATGTCCTAATTATATTGGATAAATTAAATTCTAGAAAAAACAAATTTTTGTATAATATTTGTTCTCTTAGGTCCACTTGGATTAGATAAGGACATTTATTCTAATTCAATTCAATAAAGAGTTAAAAGTGTTAAATTTAATGTTTAATAACTAAACCATTTTTATATATGTTTACACATATGATAAATTGGATTATAAATATTAATTATAAATATAAAAGTATTTTATACATAATCGTACTTTTTTTATATTTTTTATACATTAAATAATTTAATTTCTTAATGAGAAAATGATGATGAGGTAATTACTTAATTAATGAAATATTAAAATAATTGATATTATAAATATCCAAATAAATGTAATTTGAGATTTTTAATGAATTTGGATAATTTTATAGGTTAATTTAAATTGTTATGGTTGGATAGTTGAATTTTTTTCGAAGTAATAATGTTGTTATGAATTTAGGAAAAACAGAATACCAAATAGTCTCAAAATTGACCTAAAAATGATTTTTTAAAAAAATATTAATTAATAATTAATAATCTATTTTTTAAAATCTATGACTTGGAAAAAATACATCTATTATAATATTTTTATCCTTAATAACCCACTTAGGGTTTTATTATAAGTACATAATAATTTTATTAACCATATAATATAAAAATACAAAGAGCCATGGTAAATGTCAAACTATTTAACTAAGAGTTAAATCTAAACGATAAAATTAATATAGTGACACAAACCGGTCTAAAATAAATTGGGTGATTAGTTTTCGACCCATAACCAAATTATCCATTAAATAATTTATTTTTTTTCCATTAATAATATAAAATTATTTTATTATAAAATAATATTTCTATCTTTTCTTAAGGTGCCACTCACCCCTCTTAGAAAAGGGAACTCCCCCACCTCTCTAATCCACACCTTCAAATCCATTTTTCTCAGCCAAACCCCACCCAAATACCCTCTCAACTATCCTCCATTTATCCTAGTGCCATTACATTAGTCAGAAAGCTAACCTAAAGAGCCCTTTTTATCAAATCCAAATAAAGAACCTAAATAAGTGGTAAATATTCCATCCCCTCTTTCAAGATTTTTTCTTATTCCACTTCATATTTATTTGTTGCTTACATTCTAAAATAATAACTCTAGGATCTTCTATATAGTAATATTTTTTTTTGAATTTGGTACAACCATATTCTTTATTCTATCCATCCTTTGAATGACATGTCACCATACCTGCGAACGTATGGTTTACCGTATCTACGTTGTGTTGTAACTGTTATTCAATACATTATTATTTATAAGGGTATAATAATGATGTGTAATTGATTTAAATAATAAATATAACAAGATAATGATTCTGTATATATGATACATCCTCAAATTATATATTATTTTCATATCAAAAGAATGATTTTTTCGCTCTAGATTACGTACGGCTTACCGTCTCCACGAACGCAATGACATTCATACCCCATCTTATCTATTCACGAATAATTGTCATTAGATGACTAAATATAATGTTTAAAGACTTAATATAATTATGAAATTCAATAAGATACATCTTATCAATAAAAATCATTACATATGTAACAGAGCATATAAAGGAAAAAGAATCAGTTAACACCTAAAACGACGATAATTATAAAATATTATTAATAAAGAAATGTTAAAAGATCTTATATGATATCATATTAATGTATAAAATTCGTTTAAAATTTACTAATAATCATTTCACCATAATATAGGAGATTAAAATACCCTCTACCACAGAAAATTAGAAGGTAATGGTTAATATCACAATCTCTATATTATCCGAATTTTTTTTTTACGTAAGTATCATCTGTGAAATATTTTTTATCAATGTCCATGTATCATAAAAGTTTTTTCCAATTGTATATTTTTAATTTACGTTTTACTAAAAAATCATTTTAAAATGTGTTAAATATTTATCATTCTAAGCCTTTCCCATTTTTTTCCATGTTTTCCCAAAGGATTTAAATATTTATAATTATGGACATCAATGTTTTAAAATGTTAATTCCTTTCAAAAGGATAAAAGTTGTATGGGATAGTTTGATTAAAAAATATATATTTTAAATGACTTATTTTATAAATTTTTTGACTTTTAAAAGATTTCCTTAAAAATGGGATATTTCTCTCAATTATTTTTACTGATCATTTTTATATATGTCAACATCCTTTACGGGATATTATTCTTGATCGAGATTGATTTGTTATGATAAAAATCCTCTAGATTGTATTGATGGTTTTCTGATATGTTTTAATATGGATGTGTTTTTTATACCTTTCATGGTTAATTGATAATGAATCGACATTTATTATGATATTTTTAATAGAAATGTATATGTAATATTTAAAACTTTTCATATAAGGAAAGAATTGGACTTAGTATGTGACGGGTGGAGCCTGCTATAGCTCCTCGATGCATCGGTATGTCTCGTGAGATAAACTAGTGTCTTAGCATGAGGCCCTGACAAAATCTTATTTTTAGATTTGGAACAAGGCATGTACTATGTGTTTATGAAAGTATACCATTATGAATTCGATCATTATGAAAGTGGCTATTGATATTTCATATGATTATTCAAATAATAGAATATCTATGTGAATAATTAAATGGAATTATGTGAGTTTATCTTTGCCAGATTATTTTGAAGTTCATGTTTAAATGGATTTTGTTTTAGCCTTATGAATTGCCTTAAATGTTTATTCTTATTTATGAATGTTTCCTCATTATTTTTATCTTTACTGAGCATCTGAGATCACCCATTTCTATGTTTCATTTTTCCCTACATACGAAGAAGTATATTATAACTGACTTGCAAGGATAATCTATGGGATCTCATGGTTTTCTATGAAAACAATGTTTTATTAGTTTTCCATTTTATGATGTAATGTAAAACATATGAATGTTTCTACTACATCCAATGCTACAAAACTACTCAGTCTTTTCAGACATGATAATTTGATATCATGCCAATGATACGTAATAATTCACCGACTTTGGGCTTCTGGGGTTGGGACGTTATAGTTGTTATCAGATAAATATAAGTACAAACTTTGTATTCTAGTTTTAGATAAACTCTGAATAGAGCACATAAACCTAAGACAGAAATTGATGAATTGTATAGAAGAACTTCCTAGAATTTTGGTATTTTATTGATTTTGTGAGTTTTTCATGCAATACATCCCTGACTAGATACGAGAATTCAGAGGTAGCTCTAGAACATATGTACCTAGGGGTAAAACCCAAAAACACCACTTTGAGCAAGACTCGAATAGAAAACCAGTGCATGATAATAGGCCTTGATGAACTCATGGTTATGACACTCCCAGAGGATATGCTTATGATAATTCTCATTTTCATTACAAATCATTATGAAAGATTTAAATAAATTTACCTCCTCAAAGAAATTATTTTTATGAATATAGATTATATCCAAAAACTGTTCAGTTTACGTTAGGTATTTTTTATGTTTGGAATTATTCAATATAATTCATAAACTGACCTAGTCTATGCCATTGTATAGAAATGGCTCCCAGTACATGGAATTTGAAATCCGGCAATACATATGATTCAAAGAGTAAGAAGGATCATATCTTTCATGGAATTAATCTATCATTTATAAGGTAAATAGTCTCCCATGTATTCTCAACATATGAAGAAATAATATCATGTGTTAATACGATTAGTAAATAATTATTTGATTTTTATGGATTTGAAGGGAATCATGAGAATAAATGGATGGAAGAGAAAAAATGGCTAAAGGGAAGATGGAAACAACAAATTTTTTCATATGTGATAACTATGGAATGAATCACCTTGCTAAATGATTTAAGATAAGGGTAAATTGTCATAAGTGTAGAGAAAAAGGACACCAAGTATGTTCTTGCAAGGGTATGAAAAAAATTTCAATTATACAATTCTTCATCTGAACGGAGTTGCGATAATACGCGAATCAATGTAGAAATCATCAAGGAATACCACAAATGATGCTGTTGGATAATAATAAAGTTATGACACTACCAGAGATGAAGATGAATGATTAGATTTCGTAAGTTGTTTTTAAATTATTGCATCATTTGAGGATTGTATTAATTATTTAAATGTTATAATAATTTTGAGTATATAAGGATTGTATTGTAGTACAATTTCATTAAGAACATGAGATAGTGTGAAACCATGAAAAGTGACTCAATAGAAAGTTTTTTTTTGAAATATATATGATTGATAGAAATATAAACCATACTATAGTTATGATATCGAGGTAGGGATTTTGGAATAATACATGATTTATTTGGATAAATGTTGTTTGATATTCCTAACTACCTGGAAACAAATTAAGGGTTTTTATATTCCATCATCATTGGAGTTTAAAACATTTTTGGATAGAAGGAGTATATTTTTTATTCTATAAGGAATAAGGGGGCATGAAAGTAATCAATAAGGTTTTATGGTAATTCAAGATGGTGTAGTGTTTTAAAAGAATACATGATGAAGGTGTTCACATGGTATTACGTGTCAAAAAGGATATTGAATGTCTTTACCTTCCTTATTATTTTTGGATTGTGAGTTTGGAAAAATGTATTTTGGATAAATCTAGTTTGAGATTATGTTTGGATTTCAATATAGGGACAACCTGGCGGTCGGGCCGCAAGCTGTCGCGTCTGGAAAAACCACAAGATTTGAAACCAAAACCGAAGGGTGACAAGGGTGTGTCACCTACCACAGGACCACATGATGTCCTGGATTGAATAACGTATTTTTTTTAAATGATCGGTATATGAATTATAAATTCATTTTTTTGGAACCCTATAAAAATAAGATAAATAGAATATTTTTTAAGTTCCATTTTCATTAAGGGTGGAAGATGAGTTTTTGGTAGAAATTTGTTAAAGTATTGAACTATACATGTAAAGTATATATTTATTTTATTCTCTTATTCTGTAAAGAATTTAATTCTTAAACATTAGTTAATGTATTTTAAAACTAAAAATATGTATCCTAATAAATTATGTTTTGTTGAACCGATGATATTTTAAATCATCATAGATTGATTTCATTAAGACCCCCAATCCAACAATTGTTTTTGACACATGACGTCAATCACTTCCTATAAATATTTATGTTGTCCCTCCAATTATGTGTCTCTAATTTCTACCAATGTTCTCCTAATCGAGATCATAATTTGGTGGGGACTTTTTCATTCCCCATTCCTATTTTTAAAACTAAATTTTATTAACCCAATTTATGATGTGGGTTTTCCTTGAAAGGTATTATCTATATTAAAAATTTTATTTTCAAAGAACAATTTCAAAATGTGAGGATGAAATTTATTGAAGGATATAAAAATTTAACACCCCCAAGATTTCATAGTACGTTATTTCATCAATATAATGTAATACCTTTCACTACATGCAACACTGAGTTCAAGTGCACCACGACTTACCAAACTAACCGTTCAAAAGAGGTTATGAAAATTATTAAAGGAATTTTTAACATTATGTAATATTTATATTTTTAGAATCCATATAATGAGTTTCTTAGAAAAAATGTATGAAACACTTAATTTTTTTCAGATAAAATAGTTATTTTTCAAAAAATGAAATTTTACAGCCTGTTAATGGAGAACCATTATTCAATCCACTATTTGAAACTTTTAAATATTTAATTTGACAAAAAGAAATTCTTATTTAGAATCAGGACATAATAATTCAGTTTCAATAAATTTTTGGTGTTTTTCTGATATCTTTAATATTTGGGTGAAGAGTGAAATCTTCTATATTTTAACTAAAAACAAATTTTTTAATAAAAACAATTTATAGTGTTGAATAATAAATTTTAATGATTTGGAAGTATAATTACATTATATTTTTATCTTTTAATCCAATTATGGTCATTGTTTGGAATTTCACATTGAAATTGGACATCAACAAGTTTCAACCTTTTGATAGTTATTATTTCATAAAAATACTCTTTTTGGTTTTGACAACACGAATTAATTTTAAATTAATTAATGGACCTTATATAGCTTGAAACTGGTAAAAAAAATTCATCTTTGAATTCAGAATATAAAAATTAGCTTAGGGGGAATTGTTTTTATTTTTCTGCAAACATTCAATTTTTGATGAATAGTGAAAACACTGAGTTATATTGTAAAACGGAATTATTATTTAAATAATTATTCATATTATTTAAATTTATCTAATATCAAAATAGATACATAAGAACCATATATGTTCAATTTAATTCCTTGGATTCTATTTCTAATAATTTTAGATATATGAAAATTATAATGAACTTTTTACCGTCTTGTACCCACCTCCTAAGAGCATTTAAAAATTTACATTTAAATTAATTTAACTACATCTGTGAGTTGAATTTAAAAAATCAGAGAGACATAGTTGATATCAGGAACTAAAACGTGGTTCAATAAAATCAAAATTATTTTCTGTGAATAGTAATTTTTACTTTTATTTACCACGGTTAAAAGTAAATAGGATAATTAAAGTTAAAAATGGTATTATAATTACTTTAACACATGTCCAAATTATATTGGGTAAGTGGAATTCATCCGAAAAAACCTTCAGAAGAAAATATGATCCTTTAGGTCCACTAGAATTAGATTAGGACATTTATTAATATTTTATTCAAAGAAGAGTTAAAAGTGTTAAATTCACAATTTAATAACTAAAACATTTTTAATATAGAGATACTGAAAAGATAAATTTGACTATAAATATTCATTATAAGGATAAAAAGTTTAACTACATAATGGTATTTTATTTATATTTTTTATAGAATAAATAATTTAATATATTTACGACACAATGAAGATGCAGTAATTACCTGTTTAATAAAATATTAAAATAATTGATATAAAAAATATCAAAATAAATGTAATTTGATATTTTTTATGAATTAAACTAATTTTCTAGGTTAATATGACGTGTGAGGGTTGGTTAGATAAATTTGGTTTGAAGTAATAATGATATTATTAATTTTAAAAGTACAAAATATCAAATAGTCTAAAAATTTACAAAAAAGAGTTTTTAAAACAAATATTAATTTATTAATAGATAATCAATTTCACAAAAGAGTTTTTAAAACCAATATTTTTAAATAATATTTCTAGATTTTCCTAAGGTTTCCCTTACCCCTCTTATAAAAGGGAACTCCCCCTTCTCTCTAATTAACATCGTCAAATCCATTTGGCTGGGCCAAACCCTGCCCGAATACCCTCTCAACTTTCTTCCCTTCATCCTAGATTCTTTACATGAGTTAGAAAACCATCCTAAGGATATATTTTGATCAAATCAATAGGTAGAACCCGAAAAATAGGAAAATATTTCATCACCTCTTCATGTTCCTTTCTTCCTACACATCCTCTTTCTTTATTTTTCCATTCTAAAATAATAACTCCCATATCTTCTATATATTGTGATGTTATTTTTAATATGATACAAACATATTCATTATTACATCCATCATTTGAAGTAAATGTCACTAGACATGCGTACGTACGGCTTACCGTGTTTACGTCGTGGTGTAATTGTTATTAAATACATTATTATTTGATGTCTATAATAATGATGTGTAAATGATATTAATAATAAATATAACATGTTAATGATTCTGTATATATGATATACAATCAAATTATATATTATTTTTATTTAAGAGATTGATATTTTCACTCCTGCATATGTAATGATTACTGTCTCCAGGAACTAAATGAGATTTATACCCCACTGTAACCATTCAATACTTATTTTAATTAGATGGCTAAAAATAACATTTGAAGACATAATTTCATTCTGATAATGAAGAAGATACATCTTATTCATAACAAATATTACTTACATAACAAATCATATAAAGGAAAATGAATTAGTTAACACATGAAACGACGATAATACTAATATATTATTAAAAAATCAGTGTTAAGAGATCATATATGATATCATATTAATGTATACGATTTTTTTATATTTTCATAAAAATTATTTCACCAGTATACCGGAGGTTAACTTACCCTTGACCAAGGAAAAGTACAAGGTAAGGGTTAATTTCACAGTCTATTTATTATCTGAGATTTTTTACGTAAGAATCTACTATGAAATCTTTATTATCCATGTCCATGTTTCAAAAAGATTTCTAAAAGGGAATATTTATAAGGTAATTTTTACTAAAACATCATTTTAAAATGGTTTAAATATTTATTCTTATAAACCTATCTCATTAATTCCCATGTTCTCATAATGTTTTTAATGATATATTTGTATTGTCATGAATGTTTTAAAATGGTAATTCATTTCAAATGTTTAAAAGTGGTATGGGACACATTTATTCAAAAATATATTTTAAAAGAATTTATTTATAAATTATGTGACTTTTAAATGATTTCATGAAAATGTTATATTTCTCTCAATTATTTAAATTGATCATTTTCAAATATGTCAACCTACATTGTGGGATATTATTCTTGATCATGGTTGATTTATTATAATACAAATCTTCTATATTGTAATGAAGGATTTGTGATATGTTTGACTATGTATGTGTCATTTTTTTCCATTCATTGTTTATAGAATAAATGGTCATTTCATATGCTAGTTTTAATATGAATGTTTATGTTATGTTTAAACCCTTTTAAATGGGGAATGCATTGGAATTAGTATGTGACAGGTGGAGACTTTTATTTCTCCTTGATGCATCGGTTGATCTCATGTGACAAACTAGTGTTTTTGCACAAGACCTCGAAAAAATCATATTTATAGTCTTTGCACAAGTCCTTGACTATGTGATTATGAAAGTCTAGAATTATGCATTCCATCATTATGAAAGTGTCTATTGATATTTTATGTGATTATTCGACTATTATAATATCTAAGTGAATAGGTAAATGGAATTATTTTAGTTTATATTTGACATATTATGCTGAAGTTCTTGTTTAAAAGGCTTTTGTATTAGTCTTATACATTTCGATAAATGTATATTCTTATTTATGAAAGTTTCCGGTATATTGTTATCCTTACTAAGCATATGATCTCACCCCATTCTATGTTTTAATTTTACCTAGATGCGAAGATGTATATTATAACTGACCTATAGGGATGGTCTATGGGATCTTAATGTTGTCTATGGAAACAATGTTGTTTTAGTTTTCCATTTTATAATGTAATGTAAACTGTATTAATGTATCTAGTACTTCCAATGATACTAAACTAATCGGTCAGTCGAGACATGATCTTTTGTGATCATTCCAATGATACGTAATAATTCAATGACTCTAGGCTTATGGGGTCGGGGCATTACATGGAGGATGTCATATTATTAAATGATTTTTTATAATAATGTTCCACTATGGATGTTCTGGTTTCTCTATAGTTTATATTCCACCTATATTTATAGATAGTGTCAATTGAACAATCACAATGACAAATGTCTCATCTTTGATTACAAGTATCTTTGTATGTTGATTGAGAAGGAAATTTCCCTCATAATGAATTCCTACTACATCTTTCATATTTACTATACATGAAACCCAATTTTATCTAACATAGATCTGGTGAGGAAATAAGGTATTAAATTAATTACATATATTTCTAAAATATTCATAAGTTAAAATCATTCAAGGGAATTATTTTATTTTTATCCTGAACTATAATGTTTTTATGGTTGTCCTACGATACCAATAATAAATTCCCAGAAATAAAAAATAAATCTTGATTATTATTATGTCAATAATTAAATCCTATATACTTGTGGATTACAATCTATGAACCCAATAATTTTTTTTGAAAATATAGTATAATCACAAAATTATGAGCATTGAATATAGAAATAGTGATAATTGCTAGTCAAATCAAAATCATGAAAATGTATGAAACTTTTACCTTTATCATCAAAATTCCATGAGCATATGAAGTACTGTATTTTAACATGAAAAATAAAAAAAATTATCAATGGAATGCTTTAAATATCATATTATGGAATTAAAACCCAATTCAGAAATCAGAGAGAATAATATTAATAAAACTCATTCAAACCCATTTTAAATGGAATAGAAAAAAATAAAATTTGAATATAGTGCTTGAGGGAACAATATCATTACCAAATTCATTGTAGATCTATGACATGACACACCATTCATATAATCTATATTGGGTCTCCATGTGACATATAAGTATGAATAAACCATTACATAAGTTGTATTAGGATCCTGTATTTTTTATATCCTTCTCAAGTCTGATATCACCCATAAAATGTTTTATTAATTCCTATTTTCATCGTAAAACCCTTTTAAAAAACTTTTACACACATATGAAAGATTATATAGAATATTGAAATACTGTTTTAAAGTCACATTTTCAATAATAAAATAAATAATACATCAAATAGGGATTATTATTTTTTTAAAAATGAAACTTTTTAATAAAATAAAATCATCAAATAATTGTTATGATAGAAGAATGTTTTTTTCCATAAACAAGAAATTATAACAATCCCTTGGTTTTTTAGTTATAATATTCAAAAAGATCATTAAAATATTCTTTCTGGAGAGCCGTTCAATGAAATACATAATTTTAATTAATAAAACACTCATGACCATATAATAAAATCATTTAAAAAGAACATGTAAATTGATTAACAAGTTTGTTTGGAAGGAAAAAATTGAAATAAGATTTATTAAATGATATGTCCCTCACTAGGTTGTAAAATTTCAATCGTATGAAAAATAAATGAATAATATAAAAAAATAATTAAATATCATTAAATAGGAATATTAATAATATAACATATCAATGAGTATTTATATACACCTATTAAAAGAATATAAGTTTGCAACATTAAATTTGACTCAGTGAAAGGAAATTGTGATGATACATATTACATTTAGTCTAACTCATCTCAAATGTTTTTTAACGTCCATAATTAAATTTAAGGTTAATTATTTACATGATTATGATAATTTGACAGTTTTATAATTAATTTTATTTGTATTATTCTTTTATATACACAATTCTCTAATCAGTTATGTTTTCATATGAGTTATCATTATATTCGAATTATATGTCAAAAATCAATGTTGTTGATTTACTATGGTAAAATCGTTCTTTATTTCAAAATATATATAAATAAAATCATGAAATAGTTATCATATTTAAAAATAAAATATATATTTAAGAAAATATATAATTTTTGTTATGAAATAGGTAATATGTTATGAGTAGTGAGATTGTATGATGTCTGTATGATTGAGTAATATATCTATTTTTCAAAGATGATTATGAAAAAAAACATGTATTATTTATTACTTTACAATATTATTAACCAATCAATGATAATATTTTACTAATAAATATATACTTTTATATATCATTTATGTAATTTACTAATGAAAAAAGAGTCGCATTACTTTGTGGAGTCGGTAGTCCATAGAAACAGATAAACAGTATTGTAATTTTTAAATTTAATTAATATATTTATATATTAACATTTAATAATGATTAATATTTCAGTAATATCATAAAATTTACAATTACCTCACATATAATAAGTACATATATCATGATTACCATCCGTTTTATGAATTGTTTTAAAAATACCATTACTTTAAGTGGTGTTATTGTGCTTTCCAGACGATAATTGTTTTTTATCCACTATAAAATAGATAGTTATAATATATATGTGATATTATAACTCAAAAAGAGAAAATACGTCACAAATATCATATATATATATATATACACATTAAATACCGCATTATAACAATATATGAGAGGTATTGATAGAAAATGAATAACATATATTCACATGGCAGTTGTGGGCTGTACAAACAAATTATGATTTCATACCCAATTTGATCAAAGAGAATATGGATTTATGTTATAAAATTAAAATAATAACATATCATTATATGGTGAATAATAATTTCATTATTTAATAATAATTTAATTAAAATTTTCTGTGATCTCATATGAAATAATATAAATTTTTTTAGTTAACAACAACACCCCTTCTTTGGACAACATCAGTGGGTAAGAACCTAAATCCTTCATGTTATGGATTTATGTAAAAATCTGGGACCTTGGTTGTTGCGAGTGATGTTAGGATGGTAATATTCTATGGTTTTCATTATATAATCCTCTTTAATAGTGTAATGTGTAGATGATATTTGTTTTTCACATTTATGTGAGGTGAGTGGAACACATGTAATTTTTGATTAGATAAAGTGATAATATAATAAACCCAAACTGTGAGTCTCTCACATGGAAGAAAAGGGTTGGTTAAAAGACCTAAAACATGAATTCACATATTCTATAATCAAATAAAAAGAAACTAGGGTGTAAATATTATATTGGGGAGGAAATACCCCCTAGAATGATGTGTCATATAAGTCGAAAAAAGTCAAAAGAAAATAGAAATACTAACAATACACAAATTATGGAAGATTACAATAAAATCCCACTAAATAATACAATAAATAAATAAGGAATAATTTAATGGTGTTATATAATGTAACAACATTTCATGACTAAAAATACATGAAAAATATTTGAATCCAAAAATAAACTACTAAATGTCCTGGTTCTGAACACCCCGTCAGTTCTACCTCCAAACTCTGATCCAATAACAATCATTCAATCTAAAATATGGTCATATTACCTTGTGAAAACCTGTATCGATGAAATATTCATGGGTATAAAATGTTTATTAAAATTGTGTGTGAGTAGAACAGCATATTTTAAAAACATAGTGTCCTAAAAATACTTGTCTGATAATAACTATTAGAAATAAAGTGATAATTATAATTATTAATAAATTAAATAATTAATAAAATATAGCATAAACTTACCTTATCTCCCTTAACAAATATATTTGAGGATGAATTATAAAATTTCCCTCCACAAACATATTACCAATTTATGATAACCTGATTTAGCTATGTAAAGCTCTGACCCCAATTACCCAGAGTCAGTGCATTTTTACATAACATTGGAATGATACAAGGAATCATGTCCCCAAAGACTAGTCAGTTTAGTATCCTTAGATGTACTAGATTCATTCACAAGGTTTACATTACATCATGAAATAAATACAACAAAATTATTTTATCCCCTTTTGAGCAAACCTATATCCATGGCACATCCTAATAGGTCAACCATAAAATACGTCTTCACATCCTGGGAAAAATAAAACCTTGAAAGGGGTGAGCTTAGATTCTCAGTATGGAAAAAAATATAGCGTAAAATTTCATAAATAATTATAAACATTTAAGGAAATGTATTATACTAAAACAAAATACTTTTAAACATAAACATCAGCATAATATGGAAACGATAATATTAAATAATTTCATTTACTTATTCAATGGATATTCTACTATTTAAATAATCACATGCAAGATCAATAACCTCTTTTACAACAATCGAATGCATATTGACAGACATCATATCATCAAAGTCAAGGCCTTATGCCAAGACTACTAATTATATTTTGTTAAGGCCTTGTTTCAAGACACTAGCTTTTCTTGTGAGACCTACCCATGTATCGAGGGGCTATAGCGGGCTCCACCAATCATATACTAAGTCCAGTTCATTCCTCATATGAAAAGGATTAAACATAACATAAATATTCATATTAAAACTCGAATAAGAAATATCAATACATTATCCATAAACCATGGATGGTGTAAAACTAAAACATATATATTAAAACATATCACAAAACCTTCAATACAATATGAATGATTTGAATAATAATAAATCAACTTTAAACAAGTTTAAAATCCATCAAAGGATACTGATATAGATTAAATAAAAACTATTTTAAATAAATACCTCTTTTTATATTGAAATCATTTAAAAGTAACATAATTATAAAATAAATCATTTATTTTGAAAATATTCTTATAAATAAGTATGTAAATCTTCAATGATGATATTACTGTGGAAAAAAGCCACACCCTCTATATATGTAAAAAACATTCTTACCATAATTCTTTCAAAAAGGTTATAATGTACCATGTTTGGAAAATGACGGAAAGATTCCTTTCCAAAAATATAATGTCAAATAAATATATAAAATGACTTTAAACTAATTTCTAGAAAATAGTAAAAAAATTGAAATAAATTTTTAAGAAAACAAAGTTGTGGAGGATAAAGATGTCTCAGTATATATTTACGTAAACACAACATCAGATAATGAAGATATTATGAAATTAACACTTAACTTTTATTTTTCCATGGTCGAGGGTATGTTATCCTCATTTATAATAGTTAAATCATTGTTATTAAATTATAATATAACCATAAATATAAATATGATATCATATATGATCTTATAATAATGATTTGTTAATAATATTTTTGTAGTATCTTCGTTTTGGGTATTAAATGATTCATTTTCCATTATATTATTGGTTACATAAGCCATGTTTATTATGAATATGAAATACTAGATTCATATACACAATGATATTATGTTAATAAATATTTTTTTTGAATCATACAATGAAAATTATTCTAGAATGATTACGATGGGAATGAAGCTCATCGTGTTCGTGGAGAGAGTAATTGCTACTTATGCATGAGCGATAATATCATTATATTGATGGAGAAATCGTATGTGATTTGATAGTATATCATATATAAAGAATCAATAACATTATATATTTTTTTACATCATTTATACTTATTATTATAATAATCTAAATAATAATTTTGTTGAATAACAAACTATACCACAACATGGAGACTGTAAGTCATACGTACACACGTATAGTGACTTTGTCAATTGTAAGATGGATAGAATAATGAATATGGTTTTACCATATCTATATTAACATCAAAATATTTAAAATGAACGATATTTAATATTTTTGTATAGAAACAACAATGAAATAGGAAGTGTAAAAAAAGAACATGAAAGAGGGTGTTGAAATTATAACCTCTACTTCGGGTGTTTTTCTTTTGAGTTGATCCAAATGGCTCTTTATGATGGCTTTAGAATCAAAGTATGGACTCTAGGGTAAAGTTAGGGATGTGTGGAGGATATTTGGGCAAGGTTTTTTCGAGCCAAATTTCATTGGCGGTGTGAAATTAAATGAAGGGGAGGTGCACTTTTAAAATAGAGGTGAGGGTAACATTAGGAAAATCTTAAAATATTTTTTCATAATAAAATAATTTTCGGTTTCCAATGGCTAAAAAATAAATGAATTATAGGATAAGTGGAGTATGGGTCGAAAACCTCTCAAAAATTAGGTTTTATAAGGGTATAGGTCTTCATATTAACCTTATCTTTTAGATTTAAATCTTAGTTAAATTGTTGGACATTTACCATGTCTCTTAGTTTATTTATATTATATGGTTAATCAACATACCATAACAATCCAAGAGATGCCCATGTGGTTCATTATTAATATATATAAGCTTATCTATGTCTTTTGGACGAACCTTATATTTTTAAAAATATTATATAAATTAATAATAAAGTATTTGTTTTAAAAACACAATTATTTCAATTTTGACACTATTTAGTATTTTATTTTATGGAAAGCCATAAAAACATTATCACATAGAATAAAATTTATTTAACGAACCCTAAAATGTCATATTAACCATTAAAATTATTTTAATTCATTATAAGTCTCATTTTACATTTATTTGGATATTTATATTATCAATTATTTTACTATTTCATTAATAAGGTAATTACTACATCATCATTGTTTAATAAATTAATTAAATTATTAAATTTATAAAATAAATAAATAAAATAGAATTATGTAGGAAATATTTTTATCTTTATAACTAATATATATAGTTTAATTTATATTGTTTTTAATCTTATATGAAAATGTTATTAGTTATAAATTTTTGAATTTAACTCTTTTAACTATTCTTTAAATAAAATTCTAGTAAATGTCCTAACCTAATCCATGAATACCAAAGAGGTTCATATTTTATTACTATGTTTGGTGTTGGTAAATATATATTTATCAAATAGAATTATGAAATTTTTTAAGGTAAATATGATATCATTTTTATCCTTAATTACCCTATACACTTTTAAAAATTGTAAATAAAAGTCAAAAGGTATTGTTCACCAATAATTATTTTCATCTTATTCAACCACATTTCGCATACTGATATTTACAGTGTCTCTCATATTTTTGAATTTCAACTCACTTAAGTGATAAAATGTTTGTCTTAAGCAATAACATAGTGTATTTCACTATTCTTAAAAAATTGATGGTTTTCAGAAAAATACCAAAAATTAACTCTATTCTAATTTCGATATTCCGAATCCAAAAATGAAGTACATTTTGGAAGAGAAAATTTATAAAATTACAAAAATTGGTTATTACTATTCATATAGGCTAGTTTGATTGGTTGTGGTGCATTTGAACTTGAAGTTGCGTGCAACACAAGTTATTTTATTATTCAAAAGGAAACGTACAATGTAAGATTGGGGTGTTACAAGCTCCATGTCACTATATCTCTGAGCATTTCATAAAACCATTAGAACCATAAATATATATCCAAGATAAAATAACATGATTCATAACAATGAAGTAATATCTTAGGGAATGCATTATGATCAGGTCAAACACAACCATATAACCAATGTATGTTTACAAAAAAACCCAGCACAAATCCCAATTAGAATTTCTACATTATTGGTCAAGTAACTATAATAATTACAACATGGTACTGATAATAACCCACTCTCTACAGGAATTTTAGTGTGGTATTGGGCTTAGCCTTCTTTATATAAACATTAAAATATATAAGTGTGATTTTTCTAAATCCAAGAACGATGTATACGAATTATATAATAAAACACATTCATTATCATGGATGATAGATATCTTAATATCACATCACAATTCTCATTGGTTAATTATGATAATTACTATTTTCATTAAAATTCCACTTGAAAAATAAATCACACCTAATTAAAAATTATATCTCTAAGAAATAAGCCATAATTTAGGGACTATATAACCTGAAATCACCCTAGGTTTTATTTTTGGTTAAATATACATTTTTATATATTTTAATTTAATTATATTCAATGACATCTCAATCCATGGGTAGGCATAATGACAATCAGAATCCAACTGAAATCAAATTCCTTAAAAAAATATATTGATTTCCATATTTAATTAACATGGGAATCTACAAGGATTGTGCAATAACATTAATTCATAAAATTTGAAATTATTAGAGCATGAAGTTAATGATTAGACCCCATGCCATTAATATAAGGCCCCATCCTTAAACCTTACTTAATCATGAGTTATTAAAAGATTACACATTGAGGATCTTTTCAGGTTTAGAGTTTTAGAAAATTAGATCATAAAACATACATTACATTCCACATTTAAACAAAGTGGTTACATAAAAGATAGTATTCATTTTTCCCATCAATGGAAACATATTTAAAATAAAACATGGATTCTTTCTTGACACTTCCTTGACACTATCATCACATCATGTACATTTCCCTTGACCTATGAAAATCATTTCAAAAATATGGGATGAGCATAAAATTCTTAGTAAGGGTTATAAAAATATGGGAAGGAAACATGAGTTCCTATATACATAAGAATGAAATCTTACTTTACCCAAAAAACATAGGAACTTTAACATACCTCATCTAATCATGAATAAATCATAGAAATCATAAGACATAAAGGTAACTTGAGGCATTCATACCATTCTTACGTAGGGACTCTTGGTTGCGTTTGGAATACCCATCACAGTATATTCCGTAAATCTCTTCGGAGAAACCTTAATGTTTAACTCCTACACATTACCGAATGCATTAGAGATCTATATCGGGCTCACCCGCCCTTAGTTTATCACGAAACCACCCGTCTTCATAATATTGACCAAGTGCCATAACATAATCGTATCACATAAAACATTCATAAATAAAACATAACATTTCCACTTTTCAATCACATGATATAAATAGAACACATTGGTATAAAATCATTATGAAAACCATTTTCAATACCAAAATAAAAGAAAAGTAAAACATGGTATTTTTTTTTCATTTAAAAAAAGTATGTCTTGTATAGGAAGCCGAAACTCAAATAATGGTCACAGCGGTGGAGAAGTCATTGTCGTCGCATACGTACGACAAAAACATTCCCTTTTGTCATTTAGTAAAACGCTTCAAATAAAAAAGATTCCTTCTGGATAAAAGTAAAAGTCAAATTGGTTTATACTCCGTATAAAATAAAATTGTGTATAAAAGAAAATATGCCTCAATGAAAGGAGATTGAGACGAAGTCCCATACCTCGGGTCTTACTTGACTCGATCATTCATTAACCTCCTGAATAATAAACTTGAGTTAGTTTCTACTTTCTTAAGAACCTTTCTCTAGTTCATTATTCCTTTTATTTCACTTATTACCATGTCATGAACACTTTGTAATTATTTAAGTTAATAACGGTCGTTTTAACGATCATTGGTACTTGAGTCAAACATAAACTCTTTATAATTACATGTTGTTCATGTATCCATTATATCCAGAGTTATACTCATGATGTAGATATCATATATATCATATATATCCAGTATATACATTCATTTATAATATTACATAACATTTATAGGTAAGAAATGAAATGCACCGTTCATGGAGACGGTAAGTTGTACGTACGCATGAACACCACTTTAATTTCTATGTCATATTAATGGAATTAAAACTAAATGAGAGATATGTATATTTTAATTACAGAATTATATTCATCATTTAGATTTAACATAAATCATATATATCCATTATATATATGTACTTATAATAGTACATTACATTGGGGGATAAGAAATGAAATGCACCGTTCATGTAGACGGTAAGCCGTACGTATGCATGAACGCTACTTTCATTTCTATCTCATAATTTAATGTAATTAAAACATAATGATACATAATTTTATTATAATTCCTGTATGGTATCATATATAGTATCATTAAATTTATCCTTTATACGTACCACATATGGTATTAACGAATCAAATCACTTTGAGGGGGCGGTAGTCCGTGCTTCCTAAAATGAAGATATTGTGTATACCCATAATAGAAGCTATAAAGGTATTCTAGAAATGAAAAATACCGAAGATTAAGGAAAAAATAAACATATTATATATCATATAAAAATATAGTGACATCTTAATGGCCACCTTTTAAGGTGTTAGAAGAATATTGAACAATCATCGTTTCATGAGGCAGAAATTCCCCATCCACAGAAACAGTATGTTCATTAACCATTAAGATGTAGGTGTCTATAAGTGTAGCTAAAATTATTCTTATAACAACATCCTAGTATAATTAAGATATTGTATTTGTTACAAAAAAATGAATAAAAATAGTTTATGGGGTTGGAGAAGAAAAATAAAACATAAGAACACAAGAGAAGACATTACCATAAAATCAAGTAACTCTTTTTGATTTTATCTCAAAGGCTTCCTTGGGAATACTTCTACCAAAAGTGAGGCTTCTAGGAGTAATAGAGGGATGTGTAGAGACAAAATTATCAGGTTTTGGCCGAGCCAAAGGCATTGGAAGTGTGGGTAGGGAGGTAGATGTGGGGGCCTTTTATAAGAGGAGAGGAGAGGCACTCTTTGAAAGTTATAAAATATTACTTTATTTTCAAATGTGTTTCGGATTTTAGATGTCCCACATTGATGTATTTCAAGGATAAGGTGATAAGGGTTAGAAATATACTCATCCAATAGGTTTTTGATGTGTGTAGGTCTTAGATTTTATATTATCTTTTCATTTTATTTAAATCCTTTATTAATGTGGTAATCGTTGCATCATCATGATGTCATAAATAATTTAATTTATTTAATGTATAAAAATTATGAAAAAAATACTATGATGTAGGAAAACTTTTTACCTTTATAATAACTATTTATAGTACAACAGATCATTTATTTAGACAAAAATAAAAATGTTTTACTCATGTGATACATTCTTTGTTATATTTACTTTCTTTAAAAATAAAAAGATAAAAAGTCACTTTCCCACAAAAGTTATTCCATGGGGTCCCCAAGTTTGGAACAAGGAATACCATGGTCTCCCATGAGACAACAAGTAGCATTATTACACATGTTTGTGTCATTTTGTATTATTATGATATTATTTTATTATAGATAACTATCTGATTACTCATTAATCAAGATAATGAAAGATAATTACCGTCGTTACTATTCATAATGTCCAAAAACAAATGAGTCATGATTACATAATTTGGACCTTCTTATTTCAAATATTTAATCAATTTTAGATAATTACAAACACAAAAATTGCAATAATTTATTTAAAAATAATTCATGTTGTTAAAACATATAGCTGGTTTTTTTGAAATAATATCTATGAAAAGTTTCGCATTAGTTTATGCCCAATTCCAATGTAAAATTAATCCTAACGGCCACCATTGGATTAAAGGGTAAAAAGATATTCAGATTAAACATTAATAACAATTAAAAAGATAATCTAACCATATAATTAAATTTGATGAAAAATCAGTTTTGATGTAAAATTCAGTATTTTTTCACTATTCATTAAAAAATGATCATTGTTAGAAAAATATAAAAAATTTATCCAATGTTAATTTAAATGTCACAATCATAAATAATATGTTTATTTTGACAAATATATATTATAAAATTGTCAAAAATGTTATTTTAAAAATGGTTTTCCATCAAAAGGTAGTAAAACAATTTTTTAAAAATATCAGTGTATTCCATGCTTAAGATTGGATTTATTCTCATTTTATGCCTCTAAAACACTATCTAATTCATAAATAGACATAGATAAAAATATATATTATTCATTACTTAATTGGGATGTTACATCCTTTCCCCCTTTAGAAAACTGCGTCCCCGCAATTTATTTACTTATCGAATAAGTGGGGGTATTTAGCCCTCATTGCATTTTCAAATTACCATGTTGCCTCTTCAATCATGTGGTTTTTCCACAAAACCTTTACTTGATGAATCACCTTATTCTGAAAATCACATCACACTTTTCCATGGTGAAACTTTCTGAAAAACATGATCATCTACCTCGAAAGATAGATCCTTCCTCTGGTTATCCGCAGAAATCTTCTGCCAGCTTTTAGCTGTTGTCATGTGTTCCTGAATCAACTGAACTTTTTCTACCATCTCTTCTACCAATTCTAGTCCCATAAACTTCCTTTCACCCACTTCATCCCAGAAAGCTGTAGTTCGACACCACTTCTCATATAATGCCTCAAATGGTGCCATCTGTATATGGAATGAAAACTGTTATTATATGAAAACTCTTCCAAAGAAAGATGTTGGTCCCAACATCCCGGATAATCCATCAAACTATCACGTATCATATCCTCCAAAGTCTGAATCGTTCATTCGGACTGCCCGTCTAATTGAAGATGAAAAGCTGTACTAAAATTTAATTTAGTACCCAATGACTTCTGAAGGCCTTTCCAAAAGTTATAAGTGAACCTGGGATCATGGTCAGATACAATGGAGAGAGGAAATACATGTAACCTGACTGTCTCTTTAAGATACAAATGGGAAAGTTTATCTGGGGAAAAATTATCTCATATGGCAAGGAAATGAGCAGATTTAGTAAAGTGGTCAACAATAACCCATATTGCCTTATTATCTCGATATGTTTTCGGCAATCCCACAACGAAGTCCATGGATATATTCTCCCATTTCCACTCTGGCACTGGTAAAGGATGAAGCATACCTTTCGGTAACTGCTGCTCTGCTTTAACCTGTTGACATTTCAAACAATTCACAGTAAAATCATAAATATCTATTTTCATTCCATATCACTAGTAATACTCCCTCAAATCTCTGTACATCTTAGTACTGCCAGGATGAACTGAAAACGGAGAAATATGAGCTTCACATAACAACTCTCTATTCAACTGTGTATCACAAGGCACACTAAATCTCATCCCAAATCTCAAAACACAATCATTATCAATGTTGAATTCAGGAAACATACCCTTCTGAACCAGCTCTACCTTTTACTGCAACGCACTGTCTTGCTTATATGCTTGCTTGATTCTGTCTGATAGAGATGATTTTACTGATACTTGAATCAAAATAGAATAACATCCTGCACCAAAAACTTCTATCCCAATGTTAATCAAATCCTTATACAAAGGATCACGTTCCAAACCCAACATTGTTAATGAAGCATTACTTTTTTGACTCAAAGAATCATCCACTTTATTTTTTTTCCAGATGGTAATAAATTGTACAATCATAATACTTGATTAATTCGAGCCATATTCTTTGTCTCGTGTTCAATTCTTTATGAGTGAATATATACTTTACGCTTTTGTGATCGGTATATATTTCACACTTTACTCCATACAAATGATTCCTCCAAATTTTTAATACCAAAACAATAGCAGCTAATTTCAAATCATGTGTAGGGTAATTTACCTCATTAGTTTTCAACTGTCGTGAAGCAAAAGAAATTACCCGATCATTCTACATTAGGACGCAACCATGTCCTTTCAATGAAGCATCATTGTATATAAAAAACTCACCATTCCTGGAAGGTAGTTCCAACACTGGAGCCTTCACCAATATTCTTTTGAACTCCTGAAAACAATCATCACATTCTTTTGTCCAGATAAACTTAACACCCTTCCGAGTTAGACTAGACAATGGACTAGATAACCGTGAAAAATTTCTATCAAACCATCGGTAAGTTCCTGCCAAACCGAGGATGTTACAAATCTCAGTTACATTTTTGGGTCTTCGCCATTCATCAACAACCTTTGTTTTTGTAGGATCAACAATTATCCCATCTTTAGAAACAATATGACCAGGGAAAGAAATTATTTGCAACCAAAACTCACACTAGCTGAATTTCCCAGAAAATTTCTTTTCATTCAAGGTTTGCAAAATAACCCTTAAATGTCTTTCATGCTCCTCTTTACTTTTAGAAAACACCCAAATATCATCAATGAAAACAACCAAAAACTTATCCAATAACTCATGGAAAATTCTATTCATTAAGTCCATGAATACAGCTGGTGCATTGGTTAGCCCAAAAAGCATTTCTACAAATTCATAATGGTCATATCTTGTACGAAATGCGGTTTTCAGAATATATACTTCTTTTACCTTCAACTGATGGTACCCCAATCTCAAGTCAATCTTTGAAAAATACTGAGCCCCCTGGAGCTGATCAAACAAATCATCTATATGAGGCAAAAGATATTTGTTCTTAACAGTGATGTTATTAAAGGCACTATAATCAATGCAAAGTCTCATAGAACTATCTTTCTTTTTAACAAATAAAATAGTATCACCCAATGGTGATGTGCTAGGTCGAATGAAACCTTTATCTAATAAATCTTGCAATCGATCCTTCAACTCTAAAAGTTCAGTTTGAGGCATTCGCTAAGGGGGTTTTGAAATTGGCATAGCATCAGGAACTAAGTCAATAGAAAATTCAACTTCCCGATATGGTATTATTCCAGGAAACTCATCAGGAAAAACATCAGGATACTCATTTACCACTGGCACATCATTAATCTGAACAGTTCCATTATTTTCAACGATGTGTGCAAGGTAACATTCATTTCCGAATTTTACAAGTTTCTCAGACTCTTGATATGTTATCAACAGTAAGGGTTCATTGTTGTACACAAACTGAAAGTCTTTCCGAAAAGAAACTTCTTTAGCTCTACAATCAATCTTAGCATGGTAAATAGAGATCCAATACATACCTATGATAACAACAAACTCTATTAGAGGTAAAACAATATGGTTCGCAAGAAGGTTCTTTCCACAGATAAGGATAGGAAGATTCTTATAAATTATTTTTTCCTCAACATTTCCCCCCAGGTGTTTTTACAAAAAGTTCAGGAGTCATTTCTTGAGATGGTATTCCCATTTTACTAGAAAAGTTTTCAGAGTTGAAAGAATGTGTAGACCCCGAATCAAACAACACACTGGAATAATCTGAAAAAACAAACAAAGTACCAGATACAACTTCATTTGATGGCTCGACATCTGCTGAAGTAGTTGCAAAGGATTTCACCACCCCTTTCTGCTTGTAGTCTAACTGCTTCCCATCACTCAAGAACTTTTTCGGACACTCGTTTGCATAGTGACACATCTCATTGCACTTAAAACACTTCACTAACTGTAAATCAAATTTGGTATTACCATCACCCTGATCTTTTTCAGTGCAATCACGAGCATTATGTCCCATCTTACCGCATTGGTAGCACTTTCCAAAATTCAGAAGACATTCCCCAGCATGAATTTTACCTCATTTATCACAAACTGGAAACTTAGATTTTTTACTGTTATACCTTTTTTTAGAATTCATTCTTTTCTCATTCCACCTTGGTCTCTTCTACTGCTGGTTGTTATAGAACACATGATCATCAGCAGATTCCATTTGCACCTTCTCAGCACATCAAACAAGATTTTCATAACTTTTGAACTCAAGATAAGAAAATTCCCTTCGATATTTTGGATTTAATCCTGAGTAAAAAATATTGATTTTACTATCAAGGTCTCGGATAAAATTTGGAGCATACCTTGCCAATCGAGCGAACCTCTCTTCATAGGCAGCCATTGAGTCTTCCTCTTGCCTCAATTCCATGAATTTTTTTCCATCCTAAGTCGAACAACCTTAGGAAAATACCTCTCAAGAAACATACCTTTGAATTCATCCCAGTTGAGAGAATCAATCTCATCAGCGTCCCTGATATTTTTAACCATCGACCACCACTGATCTGATTCACCCTCCAAATGGTAAATAACAAGACTAACCTTTTGATTGTCTGAACACCCCATGACATTCAAAATCTTCTCCAGTGCTTTAATACACCCTTCAGCTAGAACAGGGTCAGATGATCCCATGAATGATGGGGGATGTTGCCTCATGAAATGTTCCACCACTGACATGTTCCTCTGTGGTTGATCTGTCTGATCTCATGCATGTATACCACCACCATTTACCGCTTGAGTCAACTACGCCATTACGGCAACAAACTGTTCAGTTCCAATTCCGACCATCTCAGGATGCTGATTCAGAAGGTTATTTCCTTCTGTATGCCTTCCTATTAATGCTTCCCTGTTTCCTCTGTAGAAAACCATTCTGAACAAACATGTCTTAGATGAAGCAACATGGTAATCTTCAAATTCTATATCATTTCAATTTGATCATAAAAAAATATTTTTGGATAATCATTTAATAGAATTATAACTCCTAAAGTTATCTAAACCGACCTCTGATACCAACTATAAGGCCCTAGCCTTAAACAATACTTAATCTTGAGTTATTACAAGATTACACATTGAGGATCTTTTCTGGTTTAGAGTTTTAGATAATTAGATCATAAAACATGCATTACATTCCACATTTAAACAAAGAGGTTACATAAAAGATAGTATTCATTTTTCCAATCAATGGAAACATATTTAAAATAAAACATGTATTCTTTCTGGACACTTCTTTGACACTATCATCACATCATGTACCTTTCCCTTGACCTATGAAAATCATTTAAAAAACATGGGATTAGCATAAAAAGCTTAGTAAGGGTTATAAAAATATGGAAAGGAAACATGAGTTCATATATACATAAGAATGAAATCATACTTTACCCATAAAACATAGGCACATTAACATACCTCATCATATCATGAATAAATCATAGAAATCATACAACATAAAGGTAACTGGAGGCATTCATAACATTCTTATGTAGCGAGTAACCCTCTTGGTTATGATTGGAATACCCATCACAATATATTCCACAAATCTCTTCAAAAAAACCTTAACGTTTAACTCCATCACGTTACCCAATGCATTGGATAGCTATATTGGGCTCACCTGCCCTTAGTTTATCATGGAACCACCTGTCTTCATAATAATGCCCAAAAACCATAACATAGTCGTATCACATAAATCATTCATAAAGGAAACATAACATTTCCACATTTCAATCACAAGATATCAATACAACACATTGATATAAAAACATTATGAAAACCATTTTCAATACCAAAATAAAAGAAAAGTAAAACATGGTATTGATTTTTATTTTAAAAAAAATGTGTGGCTTGTAGAGGAAGAAAAAACTCAAATAATGGTCACGACGGCGGAGAAGTTGTTGTCGCCTCATACGTACGACAAAAAAAATCCCTTTTGTCGTTTAGTAAAACACTTCATATAAAAAATATTCCTTTGGGAGAAATGTAAAAGTCAAAGGGGATTATACTCCATATAAAATAATGTTGTGTATAAAACAAAATATTCCTCAATGAATGGAGATTGAGACGAAGTCCCATACCTCGGGTCCGACTTGACTCGATCGTTCTTTAACCTCCTGAATAATAAACTTGAGTTAATTTATACTTCCTTAATAACCTTCTAGAATTTCATTATTCCTTTTATATCACTTATTACAATGACATGAACACTATGTAATTATTTAAGTTAATAACGGTCGTTTTAACGATCATTGGTACTTGAGTCAAAAATAAACTCTTTATAATTACAAGTTGTTCATGTATCAAATATATACATAGATATAATCATGTTGTAGATATCATATATATCATATATATCCATTATATACATGCATTTACAATATTACATAACATTTAGTGGTAAGAAATGAAATGCACCGTTCATGGAGATGGTAAGTCGTACGTACGCATGAACGCTACTTTCATTTCTATGTAATATTAATGGAATTAAAACTAAATGATAGATATTTATAATTTAATTACATAATTATATTCATCATTTAGATTTAACATAAATCATATATATCCATTATATATATGTACTTATAATAGTACATTACATTTGGGGATAAGAAATGAAATGCACCGTTCATGGAGACGGTAAGTCGTACGTACGCATGAACGCTACTTTCATTTCTATATCATACTTTAATGGAATTATAACATAATGATACGAAATAGTATTATAATTCCAGTATGGTATCATATATAATATCATTAAATATATCCTTTATATGTACCACAAATGGTATTAACGAATCAAATCACTTTGAGGGGGTGGTAGTCCACACTTCCTAAAATGAAGATATCGCGTATACCCTAATGGAAGCCATAAAGGAATGACATAAATGAAAAATACAGAAGCTTAAAGAAAACCTAAAAATATCATATATCATATATAAATATAGTGACATCTTAATGGACTCCTTTGAAGGTGTTATAAGAATATTGAACAATCATCGTTTCGTGAGGCAGAAATTTTCCATCCACAGAAACAGAATGATCTTTAACCATTATATGTAGGTGTGTGTAAGTGTAGCTAGAATTCTTCTTATAAAAACATCCTAGTATATTGAATATACTTTAGTTGTTACAAAATAAATGAATATAAATAGCTTAGGGGTCTGGAGAATAAAAATAAAATATAAGAACATAAGAGAAGACATTACCTTAAAATCAGGTAACTCTTTTTCATTTGAGCTCAAAAGATTCCTTGGGACTACTTCTGCACAAAGTGAGGCTTCTAGGAGTAAGAGAGGTATGTGGAGAGACAAAATTATCAGGTTTTGGCCGAGCCAAATTCTTTGAAAGTGTGGTTAAGGAGGTAGAGGTGGGGGCCTTTTATAATAGGAGAGGAGGGGCACTCTTGGAAAGTTATAAACGGTTACTTTATTTTCAAATGAGATTCGGATTTCAGAGGTCCCACATTGATTTATTTCAAGGATAAGGTGATAAGGGTTATAAATATACTCATAAAATAGGTTTTTTTGCATGATTAGGTCTTAGATTCTATATTATCTATTCATTTTATTTAAATCCTTTATTAGTGAGGTAATTGTTGCATCATCATGATTTCATAAATAATTTAATTTATTTAATGTATAAAAATTATGAATAAAATACTATGATGTAGGAAATATTTTTATATTTCTAATTACTATTTATAGTCCAACAGGTCATTTATGTAGAATAAATTAAAAATGATTTACTCAGGTGATACATTCTTTGTTATATTTACATTCTTTAAAAATAAAAAGATAAAAAGGTACTTTCACACAAAAGTGATTCCATGGGGTCCCCATGATTGGAACAAGGAATATCATGGTCTTCCATGAGGCAACCAGAAGCATTAAGACACATGTTGGTGTCATTTTTTGTTATTATGATAATATTTTATTATCCTTAACTACCTGATTACTCATTATTAAAGATAATTAAAGATAATTACCGGCATTACTATTTGTAATGTCCCAAAACAAAAGAGTATTGATTACATAATTTGGACCTTTTGATTACAAATATTTAATCCATTTTACCAAATTCCAAACACTGAAATTGAAATAATTTATTTAAAAATAATTCCCGTTGTCAAAACAAATAGCGGGCTTTTTTGAAACGATATCTATGAAACATTTGGCATTAGTTTATACCCAATTCCAATGTGAAATTAATCCTAATGACCACCATTGTATTAAAGGGTAAAAATATATTCAGATTACACTGTAATACCAATGAAAAATATAATCTATCCATATAATTAAATTAGATGAAAAAGCATTTTTGATGTAAAATGCAGTATTTTATCACTATTCATTAAAAAATGAACATTGTCAGAAAAATACCAAAAATTTATCCAATGTAAATTTAAATGTCCCAATAATAAATAATATGTTTATTTTTAAAATTATAGCTTATAAAATTGTCAAAATTTTGATTTAAAAATGGTATCCATCAAAATGCAGTAAAACAATATTTTAAAAATATCAGTGTACTCCATGCTTAAGATTGGATTTCTTCTCATTTTATGCCTCTAAAAACTATATAATTCATAATTAAACATAGATAAAAATATCTATTATTCATTACTTACTAGGGATGTTATAGTTAAACAACTATCCAACAATGATTCCAGTGTAAATTATCGTTGTGGAAGAAGGTATGTATGATTTAAATAGTTTCATAAATCAAAATTCATTACGATAAAAACTAACAAAGAAATTTGGTAAATGGATTTCACCATAACTTTTGAGATGAAGGTATAAAAATTGGGAACCACACAAAAATGACTTTACATATATTTAACAAACAATCATTAAACCCAGAGGGGATGTTGGCACTCAAATATCATCTGGAGAATCCCTTGGTGTGAGAAGATAGAATATGTTTTCGTTTAGAATAAAATATATCCTTGTATCTTGCTTAAAATAACAGGTCTGGCATTTACACATCGTTTAAATTCAATTAATGTAATTTATTGAAATACTAATAACCTAATGTTTATTTTTTTTACCCCTCGATCAATTATCTCACATGGAATCTATTAAAATGATGTTTAAATGTTCTATAGTTTATTTTCAATCACATTTATAGTTTAGTAAACCTGATCCCCATTAAATAATATCATATTTATATGAACCCTCGAAGCACTTTACCAATTGTACCTAAACCCTATTATTCCAAAAAAATACATTGCCAAAAATTATTCCATTTTTTTCCAAAAAGACTCTATATATTTGATCAAGAGTCATACAAAAAGTCTAAAATCAAAAATGTATATTTGGATATACCTAGATAACTGAGTAGTCTTTCAAACTCCCCACATTATATAGGATCATCCTAGAGCTATTCTAATAGACTCTATATAGTATAATAACATTTATTCCCATTTTGACTCAATATAAAACTCCATAACCTACATATCCTATTGAACAAGCCTATAGAATCACTACCTTCAAATCAATGATATTGATTTACCTTGATGATATTTACCACTATCATCTATAACTAGTATAATACACTCTTCAAATGCTTCATCAGCACAATTCTTGAAATTTTATTATGTCTATCATATCTGAAGTGTCTAGATGATATATCCGTACCTCTAACACATGAAAATAATAATGAATGTAAATTTAGAATTGTCGAAAGTCTAAATGGTATGCCACAGGACCAAACCATCCCTGTAACATCCCCAAATGATAAAGGGTTAAATGACTAAAATGATATGACTCGTGTCCATAAGGTGTACCTTCCTTTTCGGGAGCCTACCTGAATAGAACTCCACAGTTAAGCGTGCTTGGCCTGGAGTAGTGATCAGGATGGGTGACCTCTTGGGAAGTCTCACAGGGTGTGTGTGAGTGATGACAAAGCACACTGAAAATGAAATGTGTTGGCATGTGGGGACATTCATTAGTCAGATAACCCGTTCAGGCATGTGGGTGGACCCTAGGGTGGGCCCCACGTGTCTGGGGGGCAAATAGTGGTACCTGGTAGGTCAGGACCCGACGGCCATGTTAAGGCGGGGTGTCTGTGCTGTCACCGGGACCCGGTTGTCACATTTGGTATCAGAGGAGGAACATAGCCTTAAGAGCGCGGTGCGCTGCATGGGTTGAGATGTAGGGCCCACAACGAGGGCGCTGTGCTCTAAAGGGGGGTGATTGTAACATCCCCAAATGATAAAGGGTCAAATGACTAAAATTATATGACTCGTGTCAACAAGGTGCACCTTCCTTTTCGGGAGCCTACCTGATTAGAACTCCACAGTTAAGCGCGCTTGGCCTGGAGTAGTGATCAGGATGGGTGACCTCTTGGGAAGTCTACCAGGGTGTGTGTGAGTGAGGACAAAGAACCCTGAAAAGGAAATGTGTTGGCACGTGGGGACTGTCATTAGTCAGATAACCCGTTCAGGCATGTGGGTGGACCCTAAGGTGGGCCCCACGTGTCTGGGTGGCAACTGGTGGTACATGGTAGGTCAGGACCCGACGGCCATGTTAAGGCGGGGTGTCTGTACTGTCACCGGGACCCGGTTGTCACAATTCCACTATATCCAACGACCTGAAAAACATAGGAGCAATCTTCCCTTGTTTTCTGAAATGGAGCTACCCCAACCTAAGAGATTCCAAAAGAAAAAACCTGATCACCATCCTATAATTCCATTGGTTTTGTAGGATGGTCCGTATATGATTTCTGATTTCTCTTAAAGATCACCAACCATTGTCTAATCAACTGAACCTTTTCAGATTCTTCCAAAATGAGACCAGTCCCAACTACTGATGACAAAACTACCTCAAGCTTACTAAGATGCGAATGACACGACCATTCATACAAGTCCTAAAATGGATCCATTAGGATCGATACATGGATAATATTGTTATATGACAACTCTATGAGTTTTACATGTTTCTATCATGCACCACTAAAATAAAAAGAAAGTGATCCAAACATATCTTCAAGAACATGAATTTACCACTATGATGGAACATGAGTCTATTAATGTTAGTTTCTTATTAAATGAACACATGATCCTCAAGAATTCTAAAAATCATTCTTAAATAATGATGTTAAACAAGGATCTCTATCCGAATTGATACATCTAGGAACACCATGAAATAGAACCACCTAAAACATGTAATGTTTTCCCATATCACCAACTATAATGACTTACCATATTGGTAAAATGTGGCATTCCGTAGTCACTCAATCCATAACAACCCATTCAAAATTATTAATTTGGGTGATCTTGTGTATTCCTTTCATTAGAACCATTTTGACTAAATCCCAATCCCACTCATGAATTAGTAAATACTATAAATAACTATCATCCCATTAATGATGAACATTTACCTGATCCTTGGTTAATCATCTTACCCTTAATATTTCCACCAACTTTTACTATTTTTCAACAATTAATATATACAAAGATGATGATACATATTTTCTATACAAATACTCACCAAACATGTAGATAAATGAAACTCCTCCATCAGATCCTCTTAGAATGCCATATAAACCTATATTTGGGAAATATAAATAAAGGAATTGACACTACAAAGAGACCATCTTATTGGATTCACCCAATTATATATTTTTTCTCTCAAAATTGAGCCCTTTGGATCAAATAGTTTCTCAGTCTAAAAAATATCCAAATTCCTGGGTATAATGGATGTAAAACTCAAATCTATTAACCCCTAAGAGTGTTTTCCTACAAGATGCATGTATGAAAAAATTTATATTATCCTAAAGTCATAATAATAATCCCATACCACTTTTATATGTGTCTAATAGATCATATAGTTTTTGATGATGTTTCTCTTTATTGGTGTCTAATACATTTCAAATCATGTGGTATCACCAACCTATAGGCATAAGAAACCACATGATCCTCCTTCATTATAAATAATCTGAGTCCAACTCAATATGGATCATAGTACATGGTATATTATTTACCAAACATATGTAATGTGAGGATAAGATATGGGATCTACCTAACATTTATCTCTTGAAAATATCTCTCACAACAATCAGACCAATCAAACATCACACCTTTTCTGGTCATCCAAAACGTTGTTTCTTCCCAATGGAATTAATCATTGATAAAACACTGTTTATAACTTGCTAAACATTGACTAATCAAAAATTCAAAGATTTTATTTGGTTGTTTGTAAGATATCATAGGTGCTACATTCTCTTTTTCAACTGACACTCCTAAATCCCAGATGACATGGACTATAGTGTGATGTTCATTAATCCATAAATTGTATTTGGTTATATTGGTATAAATTTTTTTCTCTCTTAATATACATATAAATATATAAAGGGGTTTAGAATGATTGTATTTTTCATGGGAGTACAATATGATATCATCAATTAATAAAATGAAAATATAATCTAGAAAAGGATTAAGGATTATATTCATTAAGGCCATGAATGCAGTGTCCACCTTTTTCAACCCAAACGACATCAATACCAATTCATAAAAAACATATATGATCTTAAAATATGTTCATGATATATTGTATAGAATCATACTTATTTGATGATATAAAAATATCATGTAAATGTTGTATAAGATCATAAAACATCTTAAATGATTTAAAATAAAATCAATTCCTATAATATGATATTGGTTCTTGATTATCATATGTTTCAGCCTATCACAATCCACACATATGTGGAATGATCCATCATCCTTTTTAGGGTGGAGAAATAGAGAACTTCGGGGAGATGAAATATTCCCTATAAATCCCTCTAATTCATTACCTTCCCATTAAACATTTGACACTTGAGGATTTTTTTGGTGAAATTATTTAATGATGGATAGAAACTAGCAATCCTTCTTAATTGAAATTGATCATGATCTCAATCCATATCTTTGATTGTAAGCCATATAACTCATATTAAAATAAATCATGAAATGTTATATTACTTGAGTAACATTATCCAACATAATTCCACCAGTATTTAGAGCATGAACATTGATTTAATCAATGATATAATCTATTAAGCATGGAATTGGCCTCATACGATATGCCTAAAGATCCCACAGACCTTGTTGAGAATAGTTTCATACATATAGTGATTTGAAGGTAAATATCATAATAAAATAGTATATATGAAACTAGTGGATAAATAAACAAACCATTCAAAAAATAATGTTGATTAATCTCATTTCTAGTGTGAAAAGTTACCAAATTATACGATAACCACCAATATTAAGAGAACATGCAAAACAACATTTGATATTTTCCAATCACACTCTCAATGGTGTGTCAATGGTTAAAACACCATCTAAAGTTCAACATCCAAGTTATAAATGAGTAATAGGGTTATATTGAAATAAATTATATAATTATTTTATGAAAAAAAAACATAAGATAAGTATATGATAAATGAATCGTACTTCTTATAGAAGATATTCTTTTATCCATGCTGGATGGATTGCTATGCATAAGGTTTAACTAACTTCAAACATATCCCTAGTATCCAATATTAAAAACCATAGGTTTTTCCCATTACTAAAATGTGTTATAATGTACTAAAGTTCAACATCCCTATCCTCGGCCTGAAATCTCATGGAACTCTCCTGATTGGATTGATGAGGGGTAGTTGAGCCCCTACCCGATTTTGGTTCCTTCCCAGATCCTCCACCAGAGGTCTACGATAGAAAGTTCACACATAGACTCTATAGATCAGCTATTAGTCCACAAATAGTTCACTTAAATATAGAGTATGATCATTATAGACCCTTATGGACAAACATTCCACACTGATAGTACAGAAACAGAACATGATCATGAGATGTGTTTCCACTACCCTTACTACTTTTCCCAATTATTATTTGGAGGAAAATGACATAATGGTTCTTCATAGCACTTAATAAATAACTCATTGATCTTCTTGATTATATATCTTGTACAATTCTATAACACCCCAAGCTTCTATAGTACGTTTCCCTTTAGATAATGCAATAGCTTGCATTATGTGCAACTTCGAGATTCAAACACACCGCGACCAATCAAAGTAGCATTTATGAATAGTAATACCCACTTTTTAAAATTTAATAAATTTTATCTCTCTAGATGGAGTTAATTTTTGGAATCTGAATATTAATATTTACCCTAGAGTAAAATTTTGGTACTTTTCCGATAACTTTTATATTTTGACGAATAGTGAAAATTACTAAATTTTAATTAAAAACAACTTTTTAAATCAAAATAATTAATATAGAAAAATTATAAATTTGAGTGGTTTTAAACTATATTAAATTATATATTTACCATTTAATACAATGTTGGTAATTTGACAAAATTTATCATTTAAACCAGACATATACAAGTGTCAATCTTTTAATAGTTATTATCTCTTAAAAACACGCCTTTTGTTTTAACAACGGAAATTAATTTTCAATTAATTTATGCTACTTCTATGTTTTGAATTTAGAAAAATGGATTAAATATTTTAAATAAAGAGGTCGAAATTGTGAAAATAGGTAACTTCTTTTAGACATTGTGAATAATTACTTCAGTAAATATTTTATTTATCATGGTTAAATGGTAAATCCGGTAAATAAGGGTAAACAATAATATTATAATAATACTAAATTACATGAAATCATGTCCTAAAACTATTGGTTGATTGATGTCCGACCATGGAAATCTTTGGGTTGATTTTGGGACCCCATGGAGCCACTTGTAAGTCATAATGACACTTTATAGTAATTAAGTTAAAGTGAATACAATAATGACATAAGCATATATCTTTTAGAAAAATAAATTTTACATAGGATTATATATGTTATAATTTCGACTATAAATTTTAATTAGAAAGATAAAATGATTTCTTACATCATGGAATTTTATTTATAATTTTTATACATTTAATTATTAAATATATATATGATATAATAATGATGCAATATTTTCAGTATTAATGAATGAATCAAATAATTTGTTTTATAAATGTAAAAATAAATATAATTTAAATGTTTTAATGCCGTACACAAATTTTAATGGTTAATATGACATGTTATTATTTTATAAATGAATTTTATTTGAATTAATATAGATTTTAATACATTATGAAAAATCTATTTTAAATAGTGTCAAAATTGACACAAATAAGTTTTTAAAACAAATATTATATTATTAATTGATATAATATTACTAAAAAACTAAGGATTGGCCAAAAAAACATATATGATGATAGGTATATAATTAATGAACCACTTGGTGTTCTCTTAGAAATATATAATATATCTAATAACCGTATAATATAAAAATAAAAAGTGACATGATAAATGCGAAACTATTTAACTAAGAGTTAAATATAAATTATAAGGTTAATATAGTGTTCCAAACCTATCTAAAATATACTGGATGAACAAATATCGACCCAAACCCACCATAGACTTTGAAAAACCCGCTTTGGATCCATTAGAAACCGAATATCATTATAAAATAAAATAATATTTTCAATGTTTCCTAAAGAGCCACTACATCCCCTTATAAAAGGACACCACTTCTAACCAATTCCTCACACCTCTCATGCCTTTTGGCTCATCCAACATCAGCTCAATTATGCTCCATACATCCCTATCTTCCTCCAAGAAGCCTGACCATAGGCAGAGAGCACTTCAAGAGTCCTTTTTGGATCAAACCAAAGGGACTTACCCAAATTAAAGGTAACGATTTCTCATAGCTTCTTTTCTTTTATTTTACTTATCCAACCCCTAAACGCTTCATATTATTTTGTTTTGTAAAAAAGACAGTATCTTAAATGTAATATGATATATTTATGAGAATTATTATAACTACACTTACTCACAACTCCATCTAATGGGTGATGAACATAATGATTCTCTGGATGGAAACCAAACGCCTCACGAAACAATGATTTTTCAATTATCTCTTACCTCCTCTCATGGTTTCCATTATGATGGACCTATAACTAAATATGATATTAATGATATTTATTATATATATAAGCTTATGTAATTCCATTTTATAGCATACCATTATTTTTTTCATGTTGTATGTATATATGATAATTTCATTTGAGGAAGTGTAGACTACCGCCCCCTCAAAGTGATATGACTCGTTCATACCATACATGGAACATATAAAGGACGGTGTTAATGAACATAAGTAACATATATTAGATATTATATTGGAATAATAATATACTGAGGTATCAATTGATTTTTATTTCTTTTAACATGAAAAATGAAATGGATGTAGCATTCGTGCGTATGTACGGATTACCGTCTCCACGAACGCAATGAGATTCGTTCCCCATTGTATCCATGAAAGTTTATTCTCATTTGATGATTAAAAATAATGTTTGAGGACATGGTATCATTATGTATATGAATAAGATACAAACCTATCCATTAAAAACATGACTTATCTAACAAAACATATAAAAGAAAATGAGTATGTTAACACCCGAAACGACTATAATACAAAGACATTATTAACAAAAAAATAGATCATATATGATATCATATTAATGTATATGATTCCTTAATTATTTAATGACAATTATCTCACCATTATAAAGGAGGTTAACCAACCCTCAACCATGCAAAAGTACATGGTAAGGGATTATTTCACAATCTCTTCATTTTCCGAGGTTGTTTATATGTAATTATCTACTGGGACATCTTTATCATCCACATCCATGTTTCTTAAAAAAAATTCAAAACAATTCTTACTATTTTACAGAATATGGGTTAATGTCATTTATACCCTTTTTTTACTTTTTATAATAATTTAATAAAGGAATCATTTCTTCGTTTTCCAAACAAATTCCTTTTTAACCTTTTCGACCGAATTAAAGTAAGAATGTTTTTTAACTTATACGGAAGGTGTGGCTATTCTCTGCCATTATAAAATTTCAAAAAATCCCTTACATGATTATAAGAAAATTTTAAAATTAAATGTTTTATTTTATAAATATTTTACCTTTATATGATTTCAAATCGAATATTTTAATAATTTGGGAAAGGTACTCATTATCAAGATCATAATTTTAAATGTTTTAAATATTTATCTTTCTAATTCTTTTTAAATTATGTCCATCTTTTCAAAATTATTTTAATGATTTATTTTTATGGACATGAGTGTTTTGAAATGATATTTCTTTTTAAAAGTTTCAATGTGGTGTGGGACACTTTGATTCAAAAATAACTTTTAGATTACTTCCTTTATAAATGTGTGACTTTTAAATGATTTCAAAAAAGAGATATTTCCCTGAAATAGTTTTGAGTTCATCTATGTCAACATCCTTTTATGGATTTTAAGCATATATGAAGTTGATTTATTACGATACAAAATTTCCCTATTGTATTGAAGGTTTTGTGATATTTTTGACTGTGGATGTGATATTTCTATACCATTCATGGTTTATGGAGAAAGTATTAACATTTTGTTTCTAGTTTTAATACGAATGTTTATGTTATGTTTAAACCTGTTCATATAAGGAATGCATTGGACATAATAAGTGACGGGAGGAGCCCGCTATAGCTCCTTTATGCATAGGTAAGTCTCATGAGACAAACTAGTGTCTTGGAAGAAGGCCTTTACAAAATCATATTTGCAGTCTTGGCATGAGGCCTTGACTATGTGTTTCTGATATTATGACATTATGGATTCTATCATTAAGAAAGTGGTTATTGATATTCCATGTGATTATTCAACTTGTAGAATATCCATGTGAATAACTAAATGGAATTATTTCAATTTATTTTTTCCATGTTATGCTGAAGTTCAAGTTTAAGAGTATTTTTTTTAGTTATGAGTTGCCTTAAATGTTTATGTTTATTTAAAAAAGTTTCCAATATTTTGTTATCCTTGCTGAGCATCTGAGCTCACCCTTATCAATGTTTTGTTTTTCCAGGATGTGAAGAAGTATATTATGAATGACCTGCAGGGATAGTATGAAGGAATATGAAGACAAAATTTTGTTGTAGTTTTTCACTTTATTATGTAATGGAAGACTTATGAATGTATCCAGTGTTTCCAAGGCTACTAAACTAATTGGTATTTCGAGACGTGATCTTTTGTGATCATGCCAATGATATGTAATAATGCACCGAATCTGGGTAATTGGGGTCGGGGCGATACAGGTGTTATCAGAGGAAGTTTAGTACAAACCGTGGAAGCTAGATTTTGATAAACTTTAATTAGAGCACATATCCCTAAGATATACTTTGAGGATTTGTATAGAATAATAACCAAGAATTTTGGCATTGTAGATATTTTGGAAGTTTTCTATGCAATACATCCCATTCTAGATATGGGCAGGTGGAGGAGGCTCTGGCATAGATGTACCTATGGATAAAACCCAAAAACACCGCTTTGAGCTAGACTTGAACGGGAACTGGCACATGAAAATGGGCCTTGTTGCACTCTTGGTTATGACACTCCATGGGGATATGCTTAGGATAATTCTCATTTTCATTAAAAATAATTATGAAGGGTTTATGAGTATATAATTCCTCCATGAAAAAATATTTATGATTATTGATTATATCCATAAACCATTCAATTTATGTTATGTATTTTACATGTTTGGAATTATTACAATTCATAAACTAACTTAGTTTATACTATTGTATTGAAATGGTGCCCAATAAAAGAAATATGAATGCCAGAAATACGTATGATCCAAAGAGTAATAAAGATCATATGCTTCACGGTATTATACCAACATTTAGAAGAGAAATCTTCTCCCATGTATTCTCAACTTATGAAGAAATAGTATCATGTGTTAATAAGATATATAAAGAATTATTTCAATCCTATGGATTTGAGGGGAAGCAAGAGAAGAAAAGTATGGAAGATATAAATATGGATAAAGGGAAGAGGGAAATGAAGAATTTTTCCATATGTGATAACTGTGGGATGAAACACCTAGGAACTTTCATGAAGGTATTGAGAGTATGTTATAAATGTGGAGAAAAAGGACCCCTAGTACGTGACTGCAAGGGTAAGAAAACGGTTTCAAATGTACAATGATTTATCTGAAAGGAGTTGGGACACTACACAAACCAATTCAAAAATCGTCAGAGTATTCCCCAAATGATGCTATTGGATAATAATCAAGATGTGATACTACCACATATGGGGAGTAATGATTAGAGTTCCTATGTTGTTATTAATGAATTATGTCATTTGAGTGTTGTATCAACGATGTACTTGTTATAATAATTATGGATTATATAATGATTGTTCTGTAATACTATTTCATTAACGACTTGAGATTGAGTGAAACCAATAAAAGTGACTCAATAACATGTTAAATTTTGGGAAAATATATGGTTCAGAGAAAGATAAACCATAATATGGTTCTGATACTGAGGTAGTGTTTTTGGAATAATAAATGATTGATTTGGATAAATTTTATTCGATATTCTTGATTACCTTGAAACTGATTAAAGATCTGTATATTACATCATTGTTTGAGTTTACAACATTTTTGGATAGAAGGATTATATCCAGTATTCTATAAGGAATAAGGGATCATGAATGTAATCAATAATGTTTTATGGTAATTCAGTTTGTTGCAATTTTTTTAAAGAATAAATAATAAGGGTGTTCACATGTTATTACATGGAAAAAGGATCTTCATTGTGTTAACCTTACTTATAAATTTTGGACTGTGATTTTAGACAGAAGTATTTTGGATAATTCTAGTTTGAGATTATTTTTTCGTTTCCCATAAAAGGACAACCCCGAGGTCGGGCAACAACCCGTCGCGTCCGGAAATGCCGCAAGACCTGAACCCGCATGCGAAGTGCGACAAGGGTGTATCGCCTACCACTGGCCCACCTGATGTCATGGATTGAATATTGTAGTATTTTTTTTAAAAAAATATTCTGGTTGATGAATTATAAATTCATTTTTCTATCCCAATAAAAATAGCATAAATCGAATGATATTTTTGTAACAAAACCAGTATCCTCTATATACATGGATATTTTTATGAGAATTATTCAATATACACTTACACACACCTCCATCTAATGGGTGAAGAACATAATTTTTCTATCGATGGAAACCAAACCCCTCACATAATGATGATTGTTCAATTATCTCCTACCACCTCACATGGTGGCCATTATGATGGAACTATAATTAAATATGATATTCATGATATTCAGTTTATATATAAGCTTCTGTATTTCCATTTTATAGCCCACAATTATTCATTTCATGTTGTATATATATATAGGATAATTTCATTTGAGGAAGTGTGGACTATCGCCCCTTCAAAGTGATATGACTCCTTCATACCATACATGGAACATATAAAGTATGGTGTTATTGAACATAAGTAACAATTATAAGATATTATATTGGAATAATAATATACCTATGTATCAATTGGTTTTTATTACTTTTAAAATAAAAAATGAAATGGAAGTATCATTCGTGCGTACGTACGGATTACCGTCTCCACAAACGTGACGAGATTCATTCCCCATCGTATCCATACAAGTATAATTCTCATTTGATGATTAAAAATAATGTTTAAGGACTTAATATAAGTATATGAATAATATAAAACCTATCCATAATAATCAATACTTATGTAACAAAACATATAAAAGATAACAAGTAAGTTAACCCCCCTAAAGACGATAATACTAAGTCATTATTATCAAAGAAATGTTAAAAAGATCAAATATGATATCATATTAATGTATATGATTCATGTATTATTTAATAACAATTATTAAACCATTATACTGGAGGTTAACCTACCCTCAACCTAGTAAAAGTACAAGGTAAGGTTTTATTTCACAATCTCTTCATTATCCGAGGTTTTTTATACATAATTATCTACTGGGACCACTTTATCATCCACATCGATGTTTCTTAAAAATGTTTTTCAAAACTTGCTTACTATTTTACAGAATATGGGTTAAAGTCATTTATACCCTTGTTTAAAATTTTATAAGAATTTTATAATATAATCTTTCCATTATTTTCCAAACAATGTCCTTTTTAACCTTTTCGACAGAATTAAGGTAAAAAAATTTTTTATCTTATACAGCGGGTGCAGCTTTTTTCTGCCTTTATAAAATTGTTGATGCATCCCTTAAAAGCTTATATGAATTTTTTGAATTTAAATGTTTTATTTTATAATTATGTGAGCTCTAAATGATTTGAAAATAAACATTTTATGAATTTGTGAAAGGTACACTTTATCAATATCATAAATTTAAATTTTTTAAAGATTTTTCTTTCTAAATATTTTTAATTAATGTCCAGTTTTAAAAATGATTTTAAGGATATATTTATATGGACATGAATTTTTTGAAATGATATCTCTTTTCAAAAGTTTCAATGTGATGTGGGACACTTTCACTCAAAAATATCTTTTAAATTACATCCTTCATAAATTATTGACTTTTAAATGATTTCAAAAAAATGATATTTATCTCAAATAGTTTTGATTTGACATATGTCAACATCCTTTAATGGATTTTAATCTTATTTGATGTTGATTTATTATGATTCAAAACATCTATATTGTATTGAAGGTTTTTTATATGTTTGAATGTGGATGTGTTATTTCTATACCATTAATGGTTTATGGAGAATGTATTGACATTTCGTATGCTAGTTTTAATAAGAATGATTATGTTATGGTTAAACCTGTTCATATGAGGAATGCAATGGACTTAATAAGTGATAGGTGGATCCCTCTATAGCTCCTCGATGCATCAGTAGGTCTCATGAGACAAACTAGTGTCTTGGAACAAGGCCTTGACAAAATCTTATTTGTAGTCTTAGAACGAGTCCTTAACTATGTGGTTATGATAGTCAGGCATTATGAATTCCATAATTATGAAAGTGGTTATTGATATCGCATGTGATTATTTGACCAGTTGAATATCCACGTGAATAGGTAAATGGAATTATTTCAATTTATTTTTTCCATGTTATGCTGATGCTCAAGTTTAAAAGGATTTGGTTTTAGTTATGCATTCCCTTAAATGTTTATGTTTATTTAAGATTGTTTCCACAATATTGTTATCTTTACTGGGAATCTGATCTCACCACTTCCAGTGTTTTATTTTTCCCAGGATTTGAAGAAGTATTTTATGAATGACCTGTAGGAATAGTATGAAGAAATATAAAGACAAGATTTTTTTATAGTTTTTTACTTTATTATATAATGTATGACTTATGAATGTATCTAGTGTTTAAAAGGATACAAAAATAATCGGTCTTTCAAGACATGATATTTTGTGATCATTCCAATGTTATATAATAATGCACTGACTCTAAGTAATTGGGGTTGGGGCGTTACAAAATCACAAGGCCTCTCTTAGATTCCCTTCTTTGATGAGTTCTTGATTCATCACATCTTCAAAGTTGTTTGAATGGAAAATTTTAAATTGTGACCTGATATCATATTAGTGACTATAATTTAAACAACTCACTATGGAAGTATCATCATCTTTTATATATGAAACAATGCACTATATGTCAGTAAAACATCCATCGTAGTCCTTTTTTAACAAACCCTCCTACATGAAATGCATGAATATATGATATTTTTCATCCAAAAATCTATCAAGATCGATATCTCTCCTAAAAATAATCTTGGATTCTTTCTGTGATAAATCATCATGCTTCCCATCATCCTCTAGAATATCACACCAATGCATGGTATGTTTAGAAAAAATATACATAGTAATAATCACCCAATTATCAATGGGTTTATTGAGATTCAAGAACACTATCTAGACTAACTCAATCCAGAACATTGCTACCTAAGGTCAACCTTCCCTAGTAATCACCAGAGGATGATGAAGGTGAAACTCTGTTTCCAGCTAAGTCATCAAATGATTTTTATTAAAATGTTCCCTTCCATGGATCATGTGACCCTCGAGAAGTGTTCATGAAGTTGAACATCTATATTCTGAACAGAAAATATAGGAATCCCTATTTCATATATTTCAGGAGCGTGCTGGTTTATACTCTCTTGAAACTCAAGATGAACTCCAAAAGGAGGTACTTTCTATACAAGAATACGGAACACTATATAGAACTGGATTGCAAAAAATTCAACCTATCATTTGACTGATATAGAGAACCGTTAGCTCCTGATCTCTCATTAAATGACTTACAAGTTTTTTTTGATTGATAAAAACCCATTCAATTTATCTGATGAAACAAATATCTCATATATAATATTAATTGGAATGTATATATCACATGAAAAAGTATAAATAACAATATTATGAATAATTCATGTCAATATATACCTATATCCCTATTGTGCTGAATTTACTCTCACCACTCTTCATAGCTGGAAGAAATTATTAAGCTCAAGAAACAATAAGATCATAAATGAATAATATCACAAAACCTGGGTAGTACACATGGTTAAAAAACACCATTCATACAATGCTTCCTACACAACCAAAAATATTATCCATAAGCACATAGATTTTCCAACATATATGTACCAGATTCTCCCATGAACAATCTCAATTCTGTGCTATGACCAATCCATGTCCATTTTCTACCATTCCCAATTCATAAAAAAAATTATAAAATAGAAACCCTGAAACAACTTTGTAATGTCCCCAAATCTATAACTCTTTCATATATATTGAAACTATATGTTTTGAGGACTCAAGTGTGCCTCCCTGTTTTCCAGAGAAATCTAACTAGATATTTGTGTGTGAATATTATAGTTGGTAGACTACACCACCTAGTAAAAAGTATATCTGATGTAGAAGAAATTCATAATAAAATAGAAATAATCAAAGTATTGAAATTATTAAAGACAAAGAAATAAACAAAAATGAGTAATAACATAAATTATTAGGAATAATGTAATTACATGATGGAATGTAAATAAATTTCATGTAAGAAAATGCATGAAAAACACTACATGACTCAAATAAAAGTATCAAAAGTACTCTATATAGAACACCTCACTGGTCCCATATCTAAACTCCAACATATTATCAAAAAACCAATCAATAGAAAGTCAATTTTCCCTTTGTACAAACTTGTATCCATATAATCTTCTTAGGTTCCAAATAGAGACATTAATTGGGTGTCTGTATAATGCAATATAACAAAAAATTTCTAAAAAATCCACTAGGAACATATGTTTATATGATAAAATGATATTCTAGTGTATTAAATAATTATACAATTAATAAAATACAATAAAAACCTGATTCGTCTCCATTATATTATATCTATGAGAAGTTAATATGACCATTACAACCTCAACCATAGAGCCATGGTAAAATAACATGGTTTTTCTATATGCTCCTTTATCTCTAAGCATGCGTAATGAACATTCCATCCACAACCATACGACCAATGTAAAATAGCCAACTTAAATTCCATTCTAAAATTTATATGATAATTTCTTACTTCCATGTCAACCATAACCATATGACTGTGGTATAGTCACCACAATCAATATGGGTCAAGTACCTATAGGAATCACACCATTTCAAGTCAAAGATGTATTAGAATTAAAAATTGTACTTGTAATACCCTACTCTCTCTATGCATTTCAACATGGTACTCGGATGGCCCCACTCAAAATCAACATTACATACTATAGGAGTGAATGTTCTAGGTTTGAGATACACATATAAGAATTAAACCATTAAATTTTTTCCATATAATACAAAATGGATATCATAATATCACATCCCAATTCTCAAGGGGTAATTATGATAATTATAAATTTTTTTTCATATGCCGCTTTTAATTGATTTTGTAACTGATTAACAATTATATCCATAAAAATTTAGATGTAATTTAGGGAGTCTATTACAAGAAAGAACCAGAGTTCATATCCCATGTTAAACATACATTAAATAATATTCTATGTCAATTATATTCACCTTATTCTCACCCCATATGTTGCAATAAACTAGGACAAAATCAAATTTCAAAAAATGTATTCATGGAACAATCCAATTTAAGTATTTATTTAATTTGGTCACACACAATGACAATAAAATATCAATAATTCAAAAACATGGAAATTATAAAACCACATGGTTAAGGTTTATACCCTCTACAGTTAATTGATAATCAAACAAAACATACAATATAAAATTCTCATGAGGAAGAAGGTGAATATGATTGGTATAGGTTCCAAGATCTAATATAATAATTATCAAACCAAATAATGCATTTGGTTAAATGATTTCATAGCAACAGTTAGAGAAGATGGAATAGAAGGAAGAAACCATACAAAAAGAACAGACTGGGAATTGGTAAAACAAAAAAACAAGACTAAATAAGAATTTGAATCCCCCAAAATCAATTTGAGAATTCCCTATTGTTGAGAGGAGAGAAGTTTCAAACGATTACAATAAAAAGGATCCACCAACATGATTAAAACAACAATTCCGGAATTTACACTATATGTATGGTGATTAAATGTCAGAAAAATGTTTCTAATGGAATATTCTAAAAAACCCATCATCTTGGAATTATTTTATTAAAATCCTAGAGTAATAACATGATTTTAAACCCCTTTAAATGATTTTTAAATGTTATATATTTTATTTTTAATTCAAATTTTCTTTTAAACATTCCAAAACCCCATTAATGATTATCAGCATACTAAGAACCAATGACACATGTAACCAAATATCCATAAAATCCATTAGTTCCATAAATCATTCATACGTGAACATGAGGAAAATATATCCAAAAAATTTCTAATTCTCCAAATCCGTATCGACCAACAATTCAAACACAAGAATCATAGAGAGATATATACCTAGAAAAGAAGATATCTTAAAAATACCAATGGGTTTTCACAATAAAATGTATCCATAATGGATATTAATAGATAATTAGGACATATAATGTCTATATATAATCATAAAATTAATTTTAGAGAAGTTATAATAATAATTTATCACTAATATTTCTCATATATCATATTGGAAAATGAGTTTTTACCTTAACTATGATATTTATTTTGTATGGTTTACAAAATTAATTTGGGTAAATAATTATGTTGTTTTAATAATATAATATAAATTAATATTATTTAAATGATGGAATACATTTTACATAATTTAATTGAAATATTTTTAATGGAATTTCTTATAATTGAACAAATATATTAGATGAAAAAATGTTTTTCAAAAGTAATATTATTTCATGAAAGAGATTATTATATATTTAATCAATGAGTTGTAATAAAAATTTTATGATAGAAAATAGAATTTTATTGATAAATTTTTTATAAAAATAATTTATATATATTCATTAGGTCTATTTTAATCATTTATAATGGTATGCCATTTAATCTTTTAAATGGTTTTATAAATAATCTTTTTTTAATGAAAAAATATTAATTTAGTAATTTCTAATATAAAGAAGAATACGCTTTAATTAAATAAATTAAATATAAGTAAATATTTCCAAATTCACATTAATTCATATTCCAAACATAATGGTATTTTTTATTTAATTAATTGATTAATATTTATTGATATATTTACCAAAAATAGGTATTTTCAATATTATAAGGAAAGTAATTATTTTACAAAAAATAAATTCAATCTATTTAAATTTTTTATTATAAAATAAAACATTACAGTAATTATTTAAATTTAAAATAACATAATTTTGAAATTTAACGTTTTTATTACTCCTAATAACAATAATAATAGGGTCTAATTATTATTATTTCAAAATTTTATTAAAAAATTTACTTAGTATTATTATATCAAATATAAAATTTTATTTATATTTTTAATCATGAAATTGATTTATTATATCTTAAACTATGGTGTCTCATTATTTATATTGTGGATTGAATGTTTATGTTTCACATGGAGGGTTTTCTTCATATTATAGGGTGAATCTTTTTCTAACCATTATATAATCTCTTGGAATTTATTATTAACCTTTTGTGTCTTGGGGATGTCACATAATTTTAATGGAACTCATTATCATATAATTTCTATGATTTGGAATAGGATTTTATTGTATTAATATTCTATAACATTCAATATATGAAATATTTATTTTTATCAGGGTTTGTTTCAAAATTTCATATATCACAAATTTTTATCTAATGTCTCTTATGCCTAAAAATAACGAAACAATGATTTATGGCATTTTGATGAAACTAATAAAAAATTATTTTAACAAAAAAGAATTTATTACAGTTTAGTTATAATGTTGAACATATTCCTATAATAAAAATATGATGTAATTCCATAAAAATGAAAAATTCCAAATGGATTGAATAATTATATTTAAAAAAACACATTAAAATTCATAGATCTATAAATTCACTTATACATAAATATTTAACCCTATAAAAATAATAAAATGTATATAAAAAATTGTCCAAAGTATAAATAAAGAAATTATTTTATTATTTTATTTTTAAAATTAAATTCATAATTTCTCATATATGAGAATAATTTAAATTTCATTTTATGTTTTTACATTTCAAATTTTCATCCTAAAAACATAATCCCAAGTCCAAATAAATATATAATGCACATTTAAATTATTGACTCTCAACATTCAATAGAAATTAAATATGGCATTATTATCACACATTGAAAACACAATATAAAACCACATTCATTTAAAAACTATCAAATTTGATACATTCTATGGCATAAATTAATATATGATGAAGACTTTCACCTGATGATTTTATTTGTTATGGGTTTTTTTAATTATTCAAATATATATTTATTAAAAATTAATTTCATTAAAAATTAAATAATATATCATATATATTAAAATAAAACCATGTGAAATATTATTCAATAAATACCACATTATGGGAAATAAAATCACATTCCACTTATTAAATGACATGGGATATGAGAAAAGTGATAAATTAAAAGAAGGGCTTAATCCATATTCAACATTTTATTTTGTTTTATTTTTTTCATTTTTCATAGAATATGATATGAAAATATAATTTCAAAAATGAGTCATCATATATATATATATATATATTATTTTAATGATAGAGTCATGAGTTAGAAAAGAATTAAATTTCTGTATTTAATATCATATGCGTTTGTTGGTTAATTTTTTTATTTTGATTTTATTGGACAATATGATTACAAAAATGAATTAAAAATAATGTCAATGTATCATGAACAATACACTATTACTGTATATAATTTATATATATTCCTCACACACTAATTAATGATCATCCTCCCCTTAATGAACACATTAATGGCATTTCCCAACATGCATATAAGATATTGATTTCATTATAAATTATGAGTAAATTAAGGTATGGTTATATAATATTTTAATTAGGATTAACATTACAGTGTAAATATTGACATGTATGTAAATTTTAAGGGATTATGAAATGGGTAAATCTCATGTGGATGAAGTAGTTATAAAATGAACTCACTAAATTATATTAGACAAATTTCATCAAAATGAAATGAATGAGAAATAATTGAATATTCATATCCTCACATAATAATTAGATCATCTATGTATTTTTATATAATTAAGAGAAATATATCAAATGGGTTTAAAATACCTCTTGAAATTAAAAACAATATATTTGGTCATTGATTTGTTGATATGCATTTTGAAAATTGGAAAACTCAAAACAATTCCTCTATATTCAAACTCAAGGAAATGATCACATATCAAAATTAATTTGGAAATTTTATTTTCAAATATAATTTAAAATATATCAAAATCTATTGAATAAGAAAAAATTTATTTTATATTCACATAAAAATAATGTTAGTAATGATAATTAAAAATATGTAATACTGAAAAACTGCTACAAATAGTTTAAAATAAGAAATGTATAAATATTAACTCCATTAATTTAGTATAATAAATAATTAAGGGAATAATTACACTAAAATATTGTGAAAAATATATACTAACTAATTTATTTTGTATGGAAAACATGAGTATCACTCATAGTGGACTTCCAATTTAAAAAATTCGAGACCATAAAAAATTAATCTTCTATGAATTGAATAAATAGATTTCCTCTATTTTATATAGATAAAAAATCTGAAATAAAAATTTAAATGTATAACAATTGAAATAAATAAAAAATTGGTAAATATCCAGAGAGTTATAATTTTTGGGTGAACCAAGTAATATGTTCTATATTTTCTACTGACCAGGATATGATAAACATTTTTTATCAATAATCTTATATTGTTTTTGATTTATTAGATAAAAACCAGTAAATTTTCTCTATATATGTTCCCTTTTTTAAATCATTTTTCTAACATACCCTTGATTAATCAAGGGCTAATACATTTTAATAATACCACATATTCTTTTGTTGATATTTGTTTCAAATATAGGTTTACTTTCAATCTTCATCTTCATAATAACGATTGGTGTCCTCTATTTGGATAACATAAACTATAATATTTTTATATTCTTTTTTATATATCTATGATATTAATTATACATTGAAATATAAATTTAAATCATCAACTATTTTTCAATATATGAAAAATTTCAAAAACTCAATTTCATCTACATATTTTTCTACTTTTGATGTGGCTTCAACTATTATATTTGTTTCGTTTTCATTTTATTACGTAACAAAATATATAACCAGTATAATAATATCAAATAATTATCGATCATAAACAAATAAAACATCCACTATTTCATCTTAAATAAGTACCATAAATTCATAAAATAGAAAATCCATTTAATTTCATCCATCTAATTCAGTTTCAATCGCCCATGTAGTCTAAAAATCTACATAATCAAAATAATTATTCATCATTTTATTTTCTTATCAGATGTGTCTAAAAAAATAATTTGAATTGAATAAACTAATACAATATATCCTAGATTTTTTTAATCTATCAAGTAATATTTCGTATAGAAAACTCACATGAATGAAAATATAATTGGAGATGTATATAATTCTGAAAATTTACTCACAAAAAATAAAAAAATAACATCTATTATCTTTTATAAATAGATTTTCTTATTATTCACCATTCATAAAATCATATATAACATTATTATAAAATTATTGAGGTAAATATTTATAATAATATAATAATATAACAGTTAAACATCATCTATATTATCTTCTTCAAATAATTCAATTGATAAAAGAAAAGGGATATTCAATTATTTATCTTCATATCCCCATTCAAACTAAAAAATATAAATAATATCAATGGGAATGATATAATATGTTGTTGTTTATAAAAAAATTTCGTTGTTCCAATATAAAAATAATTATTTACTAGATAACTATTACAATATATTTAATTTTAAAATATATTTCATCAATGGGAGGTCATTATATATTTTAATACAACATGATTTATTCTAATATATTCTATTTCTTATGATCTACAATCTCACCATTATACTCAAAATTTTATTAGGTGCTAGTATTATTAAATCATTAATATTTTGAAATTATGTGAGTTATGTAGACATGTAACAAGTATATGAATATGAAAAATATAACATATTTAATTGTAGATTTTATATTATTATAATTTTTTATTATTTATGTAATAATTTGTTCATGATTTATAGCTTCCCAATAAAATATATTATAAATGATTTTAAATTAAATAAATTCAGTCCTAAATGTTTCATATTTAACATACAATTATATATTATAAAATCGAGTGTAAGTAAACATAATGTCCTTAATGTGCACAATTTTCTTATTTTAATTATTATTTAATATATTATAAACTATCAAATAGAACTAAAAAATCACACTGTTACAAAATGTAATCGATATGCATATTATGAATATGAATCATAGATCTATGTGAATATAGAATAAATTGAAATCTCATTTATAAATTAAATATGTCACTAAAATTGTTCAAAAAATGAATGATTCCTAATTATATTAATCATAATATGTTTAATGTTATTCTCTGAAATATATCAATACTAATCAACTCATCATCATTATTGTTAAAAAATTGTGAATATTTATCATAAAAAAACCATAGTTCACACAGTCTATCAATTACCATATTTATCTGAAAGTAAATCTATTAATAATATAATCAACAAATTAGTTAATCGAACAATGTGGGAACATATTGTATTTCTCAAGATTAATTAATTGAATTTTCCTAAACACAATGATACATTCACCAAAATTTATCCCATAATTACTATGAATTTATAGAGTTCAGTACAAATGAAAAATACAAATCACTTACAACAGAAATGATATTTTCGATAAAATGGAATAAATATGTTTCTCTCCAAAAATATACTTATATTAGAATCACAACACATAAGTAAAATAAAAAATTTCACATCAATTAAAAATATATAATGAATTAAAAAATTAATATGTAAACAAGAAATGAAACCTAAAAATATTCACAACCCTCCACCAAGAGTATAATAGTATGCTTCATTCTTATTAAATAGGTGGAAATTCATAAATATAGTATACCATGGTTACCCCTTCTGATCATCAATATGAATCTAATTTTATCCAATATATATATGTAATGTGTTTAATGAATCATCTATGTACAGGATAAGGTCATCAAATTATCAAAAGTTTTAATTCATTTAGATCATTAGATATATTTTTACATTCTTCATAAAATCATATTGGGAAATTTTACCGTACAACTCCCATGAATTTATTCATACATTCAAATAATTGGGTGAAAATAAAATCTCAATCCTCTATAGTAGAATTCATGATACTCCATCAAATGATTACAAAAATTATTTATAATATAAAATCATTTTGAATAATAGTGAATCCCTCATAGTACTCTTATGTGTTGGGATGATCACTTACTTGACCTTATACATAATCTTATATATTACCTAAAGTACTATTATTAATTTCATTATGATACCACATTTCATTTACATAACATAATTCAATTATATTATTGAATTTTTATTCACTATAGCATATCAAGAGTGAAATTTAAACTCATACATATGAGAAATAAGAATTTTTCTATTTCCTTTTTTGTTTCCAAAAGAATAGAGTTTTTTACTTTTGGGATCACAAAACCTAACATCTAATATTAATTTGAATGAAATACATATCCATAAGTAACTCTTATTCAAACCCATATAAGTTAAAATTTCACAATTAAGAATATTTAATTCCCTATATGAAATTTGATCATTATTATTAATAGTACACCAAACAATCAGGATAATATATTAAATATGACTCTTATGTATAGACTTTTTGGATAGTTTTTAATATTACATATAACATTCATTTTCCCGTCTTCTCTTGGAATATTCTTGCATGAATAATTTAATTACTTGTCTATATAACCCATCAATTAAATTAATTATCCATAAAAATAATCTTCTATATGTTTTCCATTGAACCACCTTAAATATGAACATTTTTAATATTCAAACATAATTTATAGACTTCCCAACACCATAAATTATACCCTTCAACGGTAAATATTTTATGATAGGTGAAAAAATCTATTAAATCATGAATTTATAACATTTTTCTAAAAACTAACAACATCTTTATATATTCTAAAAATGCAATATTTTATATTAAAATATGTGTTTCATAGAGATTATTTTATTAAATAAAAAACTAATCTTGTAATCTTTTGATATATTTCCCTAAAATTTATGGTATTCCTATGTATATTAACCATATTGAATTATTCATTAGGTTACTATATGTCACTTATTTAATATATATACTGAGCATATATAATATTCCTAGAAACATTTGAAAAACATTTTCAATCCACTAATTGTTCTAATATATCACTTCTTGATATTTATTTTTAATTTTTGTATTGAAATTTTGGAGAAGCATCATGGTTACATCCAATCTTGATAAAAAATGATTACTAATTCTTATAATACATAGAAAATGTTTTCAAAATATTATTAATATATGAAATATATTTTTTATAATTCAAGAGGATTTAAAAAAAAATTAGGATACATAGCCAATAATATATCCCAATACGTTATAATAAAAAATAATATTATACTAATGATGGATAGATCATTAGTTTTGAAATAAATTATTGAAAAATATACTAAAATATTGTTAGTTAATGTTCCATAAATGATTAATATATTTCCCATAAACTATTTCTACATGACATATCTTATAAATATTTACAAAACATATTCATGTAATTGTTTTTGAAAAAATTATTTACACACAAAAATAAATTTTTTTTTCAGTTTTTCAACATAATAACTGTATTAAACAATGTAATATAAAAAAATATAATAAAATAAAATAAAATTTATTAACTGAATTTATATTATAAATAATATATTTCCTATTGACTTGAACATTCATGATAATCCCAATATCATAATATGTGGAGACATGAACATCGAATATTTATAACCGAATATAACATATAGGGTATACAAAACCGGATAATAAAAAAACACAACATAAAATGAAATAAATTATATATGAATTATATAATTGAACTCTTCCACATATTTGATAACCAATAAATGAATGGAATTTATAATAAAGATCTTAATGGTTTTTATTGTATATTATAAGTCAATAATCAAAATAAATAATAGAATAATATGATAAATGTCCCAAATAATAAATAATATTAATCTTGACTAAAAACATTATCATGAATACTAAATGTTGATTGAATATCATTAATAAAGAAGAAATACATTAAAATTATAAATCATTAATTGAGCGACCTTATAAATATATTTTTATTTAAAATAGAAGTTGATACCTTAACTAAAAGATATATAGAGAAAAAATTAACATATACTCATTAGTATAATTGAAATATTTATTTAAAATATAAGAACTTAAATTTTAGTTTACATGTTTTAGAAGGATGCAAAATTTATGAATTCATTATAGAGGTCAATATTCATTGTTATTATTTATGAATTTTAATGATGGATTCAATGAACGAAATACTTATGTAATATCAAAAATTACAAAAAAAATCACACCAAAAAATATTTATGTCATATATAATAATCTAGAAACATGCACAATAGGGAAATCATTATTAAACTTTCAATCAAAATAATTCACTACTAATCTTAATAGTAGATTTATTTAATATTTATATTATTTAAATATAGAAATATTACTAGATTTTATTATTTGTATCCTAACATATTTAGATGGTTATAAAAAAATTCAATATATATATTATTTATCATAGACTCTATTTTTACTCCTTAAATAAATATATATTTAAGATATCAAATATATTGCACACTTTTTAAAAGAACAAAAATCCACCACATGTTAAATTTTTGTTTTTTTATTTATAAATACTTATCATTTTTCATATATTGATCTACCTTATTAATATAAATTATAAAAAAACACACGATATTGAAATATTATTTAATGTTGTTACGCTGATAAATAATAATCTCAGTGATACCCACACTATATAGAATGAAATCTATTTTGGATATTTATATATCTTTCTCTGATTTTCTAAATGTTATATGATTTATGACCTCATGAAAAATTGTATCCCTAAAAAGGTTATAAATAAAATATCAATGTTTAAAAAATATTATTGACAAGATAATGTATATCACCATATCATTATCTAAGAAAATGAACTAGATATTTAATATTGACCATTTTCATTTATTAATCAAACAAATAATAATTACATATCATCCATTCCCGTTATTTGGGGTGCAACATCTTTGAAAGAACATGATCAATGTGTAATAATAATTAACAAAATTTTTGATAATAACCCTGAAGTGCATTGTGTTGCATTTGTTGTCAATGAGGCATGAAGTTGTCTTGGAATGAATGGATGTCAGGGAGTCAAGATGTTAATGTCAAAGGATGTGATGGTGATGGTGATGAAGGAGAATGGCCATGGTACTAAGATGCATGTCACTTAGGAGATTCACTAAGTGGCATAGGAGATGTGGTTGAAACATTCTCTAGAACATCTGACGATTGTTGAGCTGATCTTTAAGTTCATCGAACTTGTATCAATTGGATATAAAGTCACAACATTGATTGAAGACCATGCATTGTAGTGACAATGCATGAGGAGTTGAAAGGAGTTCCATCCACAACTACTAAGTGGATGATGTGCATTAATGAAGTCCATGCACTATCACTTAGTGCATGTGAATTTGAAGTTGATCCAATTGATCTCTGATTAGATCAATGAAGTTTATTGAAGAAATATTTGATTCAGGAGCTCGGTTGAAGATGAAGAAACCTTTTGAATTCCATATCCTAAGTGAAGATTATATGTTGAGGAGGATTAAGGAATTCTTAAGAAGTAGAGAAGGGAAGAAATTGAGAAGAAGAATGGAAGAAGTGGCTTGGCACTTGGCATGTTTTACATAGAGGAGGACTTTGTTTTTACAAAGTCTTATTTGAAGACTTTTCCAAAAAATTAGGCCAGCCAAGGCACCTTGGGGGGTTCAACCCCAAGGCATGGGCGCTAGGGCACCACGCCCGGGGGAACCCCGTGGGGCGAGCCAGGGCGGCAGGGCGCACCCAAGGACACCGCAAGGGCGCCAGGGGCACGCCCGGAGGAGCGCATAGTGGGCGCTAGAGCGCGCCCGTGTGTGTGCATAGTGGGCGCTTGAAGCGCGCCCGCAGGAGGCAGAGTGGGCGCAGAGCGCGCCCGCAGAGAGAACACGGTGCGGGGCGGCACCGTGGAGGGAGAAGTTCAACTGGCGTGTTGAGGCAGCGCCAGGGTAATAAACCGCAGCAAAAACGCTGGCCGATTCGATGTGGGACGGGATTTTTATCCCGGGATCTAATCCTGGCCGCATGTTTGATCTCGCGCGAGATCTCCACCGTACGATCCATCTCCGCGGCGATGTTATAATCTGAGCCGTCCGCGGTCATTTAAATGGCGATCCGACGGCTCCCAGCGTCGTCTCCTTCGCCGAGCTTGTCCGAGGTCTCCCCGAAGCCACCCGCAGCCGCCGTCAAACCAGAGGCCACCCGAGCACCGATTTCGAGCTCCGGGCCACCATTTTCAACGCCGAAGGGTCCATTGAGTTCGTCTGGATGTACTGAACACGACCATGCATAAAAGTAGGCATGCATGCGATGAGAGGATAATTCGGAGCAATGCCGAGGCAAACGAAGTTGCCGAGGATTCTTGGGTTCGTGCCTTTGCATGGAATTGGTTTCAACAGAGGCTTTGCATGCATGGGATAGAAGAGGCAAAGGCCGTGCATGCGTTATAAATCGCATGCACGAGGAGAAGAGAAAATAAAAGATCCCGCGTGAAACAGAGGATAAAACGCAAAACTTTGGAAAGATTTTGAAGATCCGAAATCTTCGGAGATTCAAGATTTTGAACGCGGATGATCAAAGGCATTCCTCTGCCTATATAAGGAGAGCTCGTGGCTCTCATTGAGTTCGCTGATGTTTTTGTTGAAGACCTGTTGATCCGTGAGAGCTCTCTGCCTCGCGAAGACGAAGCCCCGCGCACCCTTGCGCGGTGAAGTCCCTTGCGCACAACATCTTTGCGCGACAAGAAGAGGAGTCCCCTGCCCGCACTCCTTGCGCGGCAGGAAGAACCCGTGGCCGCAACATCTTGCGCGCCCACGGTTGAAGCCCCGCGGGTGTTGCACTTGCGCGCCCCGCGGCAGGAGGAGCTTGCGCGCCCCTGTGCTCATGCACCTTGCGCGACTGCCCCTTGCAAGAACTTGCGCCAGTGTTGAGGAAGATTGGCTGCACCCTCTTGCGCGCCTCCTGAAGTTCGGGCAGTGTGTGCAAAGGCAGTGGAAGGCCAAGGCTTTGAGCCTTGTGTGCAAAAACAGAAGAGAACCCGAGGCTTTGCCCCTTGTGTGTGCAAAGTGAGAAGAAGGCAGTGTGTGTGCATAAGTGGGGAAGGACACACTCGGGTGTGTGTGCAAGAAGGGAGAAGAAAGCCGAGGCCTTGCCTCGTGTGTGTGTGTGCCAAGTGGAGGAGAACAACCCAAGGCCATGTGTGTGCACAAAAGACAACACCAAGTGGTGTGTGCCAAGTAAAGTGGAAGACCACACTTTGTGTGTGTGTAAGCATTGAATAATTCATAGTCTTGCTTGTGCATTTGAATAAAGAAGAGCACACTTGGCCGTGTGTGCATTTGAAGAGGCCGAGGGTTGTGACCTTGTGTGTGCACCAAGTGAAGACACATTTTGTGTGTGCAAAATTGAAGAACAACCTACGGGTTAAGGGTGTGCAACAAGAAGAGGGAAGAGGCCAAAGTCAAGTGTGTGCAAAACAAAGAACAATTTATGAGTACATGAACAAGTGACAAAGAAGGCCGAACCTAGGTGTGTGCACTAAGAAGTGTGTATACACTTAGAAGAAGAAGTTCCACACTAAAGTAGAACACACTCTAAGTGTGTAAGCAAATTGCATAAAGTGTGTGAAGTCTGAGAAGAAGGTGTGTGCTTAAAGAGATTACACCCTTTGTGGGTCTACTGCACCAAGAAGAAGAAAGGGAAAGTGCATGCATGCATGCATGCACGTGCACACGTGAACAGTGCTAAATCAGTGGTGTGCATCTGAGAAGTCCAAGACTTGAAGATCTTGAAGAGTTGTCATGCACTCAGTGCATGATGTTGAAGTGAACTGAGACTGGACCAGACCGAAGATAAAGATATTGTTTGTCTGAGCATTCAGTAATTGGAGAGAAGCCGGGTCATCCTTAGAAGAAGGTGATAAAGCCCGAGCTAGACGAGAAGACCCTGATCACCACAAGTGATCAGAAGAAGAGCAAGGCCAGCAGCCTTTATCCCAGGCTGCTGAAGTTACTTGAAGAAGCTTAAAGAGAAGAAGAGCTACTCGTGTGACTCGAGGAGCCAGGAGAAGACCCTGTGGGACTCAGGGAGAAGAAGTCTTCAGTGGGATTCTGGAGCAGGCCAGTGGGACTCTGGTAACACTGTGGGACGCAGTATAAAGACCCTCCTGTGGGACTCAGGAGAGATACAGTGGGACTCTGTATCGACCATTGTAATTCTAACAAGTTATAATGGGAGAATCCATGCTGAGAGAGCATGGCAAGGATGTAGGCCTTTGGTGCCGAACCTTGTAAATCCTTGTGTCCTATGCCTTTTCATTACTGCATTATCCGGGAAAGGTTGAGAGATACAAGAAGAGTGGATCGAGGCTTTAACCAGCCATAGAGGTTTAATTGATTAAGAATCAATTAGTAAAAAGTTTTAAAGGATCACTGATTCACCCCCTCCCCCTCTCAGTGATTCACACTGATCTGGGCACTTCAAACCCTTTATCCATATTTAATTTAAGAAGATTCTGAAAAATATTACATTCCAATGTTATATAATTAAAATTTTAATTTTATATGAGAACCTTATACATTTTAAAATCAAAATTATATAATAATATAAAACTTTTCCTGTAAAATTCAAGTTGAATTGTTCCTTCAGTTATATTTAATGAATATATGGAGCGTTCATTTTCTTTTCCCAAATAATCATTAACATGTACCATATAAAATAACTCCATAAAGATTTTTTTTGTGAAACTATTATATCCATAATTAATTAATAACACATTAATTAACAAGTGGTTTCGTCTAAAATGATATTTCTATTGTAATCATGTCATGCTTTCTAGATAAATTCTTTTGAATGATGTATTTATATTTAACTTATGTTGAAATATTAGGAAATTTATTTAGGAATAATATATCAAAACATATTATCACATCATATACAAAACCCACCAAATTACATTGTTCCCTTATATATTATGATACATAAGTAATATATCTCACTATATAAAAATATAAACTACTACACCATAGTCAAATGTATTAATATTGTAAATGTAAAAACATCATTTTTTTATTTTATTATAATATTTTTATTCTTAATTCACAATATGATAAATATATATAATAATTTTAAATAAAATTCAATTTGGGTAAAAATACAACTTTCATTATACTTTTCACAAAAATTTGTCTACATAGAATGGATAGATACTATAAATTTATAAAACAATACTACTCCATGAGAATTTATCCACATTAAACTAAATAAATTATAAGAATTATGAATAAGGTTCATTTCCATCTTAATTTCTTATAATATTTTCTATCACAGTGAGTTTTGGCAGTGAATCCATGACTGTGTTGGAGGTTTATGGATTCTGTCGTCTCACAATTTGTACCATTGCTAGCGTCTCTCCACCAAATTCCTTCATCATTGGAAAGGGTCTCAATGGGCTACGTGGTGCCAGTCTGTGACTGAGAATCCAGATCCAGCAGCCTACTGTCTCCATCATGACCTCAGGGTGTGATGTCGATGCTTTTTCATGGTCTTCAAGTGCTTAATGGGTTGTACTGAATGGATCTGAATGAAGGGTCTTCAATTTGGTGTCCTAGTGACGCTATTTTTTTTCTCTTTTTTCAGTCGATTTGTTTTGGGATACATTGTATCATGATGAGTCTGCACGATTTCTTGGGTTCTCCCCTCTGTTGAATTCAGGTTTTGTTGTCAATTTTATGGTTCTTTGGCTTGTGTGTAAATGATGTATAAATATTATCTTGATTTCCTCCCATTGTAAAAACCATGGGTTTGATGCTATAATCACCACAAGATTCTTGGATTGTGAATTCTGGTTGTTTGGGTATTTTGGAGGGAAGGATGTTAGTTCGGATAGATGAGATTTGATGATGGGAGTTGGAATTCTGTGTTTGGAAGACAGTTTTGATGTAGTGGGTCTGATGTTGGGGGTTTTATTTTTGTCCATGGGATTATTTTTGGATTCATGTGGTCTTGTTCTATGGAATTTTTTTGTTGGTGCCTTGGAATTGTATTTTGTAATGTTCATCCATAATTTCTACAAATATGTTCTCCAGAAGGGGATTAGAGAAGATGATTTCACCATGCAATACAATCCAAACATGAATGATTAAGAGTTTATGGCTTCGCCATTAGTATCAGGCATGTGCATTTGCTACATTGAAGAACATGCAGAATGGTCATGCATTGGTGGACGATCGATATACTAACGATTCTTTTGTGGAGGGGAATATATATGTATTCATTCATTGTAAATTTTACTCTTTTCTAGGTTATGTTTTTATGTCCATGAATTCATATGAGGTTTTCCCCTTTCTTCCTAAAAGAGTCTTAATACAAAATTTAATAAAAAATTAGGTCTTTAGTCCATTCAGTTAGTATATCATATTTAATAATATATTGTATCATTATACTTCCTTATTTTGTCATAGTGTGTTACATATCATATCACTAGTTGGGTTTTATTGAAAATAATACAATAATATTATCCTCAAAAGAATATGATATAATAATTTAATAAACTATTAATTGTTTCTGTTCAAATAAATAAAATTATCTATGAGTTGTTTTGAAGTATAATTTAATGAAAATCTATGAAATTGAATCCCTTATATGGTAAAACATTTTTATTAAAATAATTTTTAATTATACATTATGTATTATATGACTGAATTTGACATAAAATTCATATAATCCCTAGTAAATATAAATGGTTTTGAAGGAATAATTATGTTAGATTATTCATTGATCATGTTATGTATTCAAATTTTCCCATTTCTATCACCTCCACATTTATTTGGTGAATTATTTATTATATTACCTTGGAATAAAATTGTGTCTAAAAACTCATTATTTGAGTTATATCCTATCATATATTCATTATGGAATAATTAACGTGATGTTTTCGTTATAGGGGTCTTTATCAAGTATGTGTGCCAGATGATTTTTTAAGATTACATTAATTCTAGGATTCTATTATTATTTCATTTTATAAAATTTTGTTCTTTTAATAGTGTGAATAATTATAGTTTTAGGATTTTAATGTCTTAATGTACATATAATATTTGTTTCTTTAACTTTAGAATCATTTTAGTTGTAAAGATAATTGTCCATGAAATCTGAATTGGGAAATTCTGTTTGAGAGTTGATTGGTATTAATATAATATTATACATAATATTCTAAATTTTTATAAGTGGCAGTGATTTTGAACGATTGTGGGTAATATTATATATGATATATTTAATTATGATATGGTTGTAATATATGGTGTCCTAAGAACCATTTATATTTACTATTATTACATGATTATTTGATGTATTAATCATTAAATAAAACATATTATTTAATTTTTTTCATTTTTCTATATGAATTGAATGTAATAATGTCCTAGAATACTTGTTAAATTGATTAGTTCATAGTAGTTCCCTGATATGATGGGATCCTTGAAGTGGTTTCATATATTCATAATATTGTTTTGTGGATGGATAACATACACTAATGTGACACATATAATATATATCATCATACGTGAGTACTCGTAAGAATATTAGACTTCATCACATTATGATCTCACATGGTAATCTCCATGATAAGAGATTATGAGAATAGAACATCAAGTAGGAATTCTGAATGTTTTTGTGTCATCAGATATTTCAATCTACGAGCATGTGTAAAGGTCCATAGATGTTATGATTATCATTAAAGCATGTCATGGACCATTATCATATATTGTTTGTCTAAAAACGTCATTATAATGATTATATGGATGTAGGGTATGTAGTTTGTGTCAAAAATGACATGTTACTAATGGATAAGTGAATGATTGATTATTCTCATCCATCGTTAGGGTAGTTTTATCTCATCTCCTTGATTGAAAAAACATTATCGCCCTAAATTATGTTCCCATGTAGTAATGACTTGTGTATTCCAGATAGTCAAAGAATGATGGACATATCATACAGGTTTATGAAACCATAATGAATCCTTCATAGTGGGATATTGTATTAAATTGAATATATTACACAATGACTTTTTTTACGTGGTTTTCTTCCTTTTGACATTATGTTCTTTAAATTATGTACCTTAACTCATCTCAAAATAGTAATCATAGAAATTAGAAAAATCAAACCTAATTCAAAATCTGAACCATTGTTTTGATGATATTATAATTAAAATAAATTTTTTTATGTCTCCCTCCTCTACAAAGCTTCTACTACTCCCAAAACAAACATGTTGTATCATTGGTGTCACATTAAAATATCTTATTTTTATTTTGTGATGAACTACTAAAAATCCTTTAAAGATTTTATTTTCATTTTATTCATTCATTAATATGATTTTAATTAATATGTTATCATCATATTGATTAGTACAGTTCAATAATTCATTTTCATAGAGATTTATGTACTAATAAATAACAACCACATATTCTACAGTAGAGTATAAAATCAATTTTCAGTAATGATAGGATATACATTGTAAAGATAGAGAACACACTATTTAAACATGTCAATTGTATCTATATGTGTTGAATAATTAAAAAAATGTGATGATTTTATTGCACAACACTTATTTATTGGTCAGACCTATCATGCGGAAAGTGGATACAGGGTGTGTCTCCGGCTTGTATACAACATGCAGTCTATCAATGTCAACACACTGAATCTCTAGGATTCTTTCTTAGATATACTTCAACTAAAGTACATTGTGTGTATCTAATTGATCAATCCATGTAATATTCCATTAACTTGTCAAATTAAAATCACATTAAATCTAAAAAAATTAATGAATAAAACCATATTTAATCGATTAGATCACTATTTTCTTTTATAAATTTTAATAATGGATTTAATGAATTTTAAATGACCAATTAATTTACTGTAATAAATATTTCATTATTGGTTTCATACATTATCTTCCAATAATTCAAAATTCATTGGTTTCTCAAATTAAGATTAGACGATCGTTCAAATTATAGGTAATTAATATTTAATTAATTAAATAAGATAGTGCACTCATTTAAAAATAAATAACAAGAAAACATATAAATGAAGGCTAGTTTCTTTTTTCAGTATTCGTTACTTGTACGACCGAAGATGAGTTTTACTTAGAACAATGCATGTTTTGGGATTTATTTCCTTAAAAAATTCCACAGTTTTAAAGTATTTAATATTAAATTAAAATATGTTATGATAATAATCCCTCCATCTTTTATTATGTTGTAAAAATATAGTGAATGATATTTCGATTATTCTCTTTGACCAATCCATTGGTTCCTCTCAAATGTGTGTGACTAATAAATACATTTTATTTATAGAGCATCTATTGGAACCTGGGGATGGTTCAAGATAGAACAATAATGGTTCTAACTTGGTGATCCACATGTAGACATGTTCAATTATATAGCTCATGTTGTGTCTAGCATAAGGAGTTATTTCCCCTAGGTCATACTTTGATTTAATGTCTGATCATTAAATCAACCATTATATAAGAACCTCATTCAGTAACTAAATTATTTAGTTTTTTTCTAATTTATAAAAATTAATTTTATTAATGAAAGAGGGCAACCACAGAAATGAATAAATATGAAATGTCAAGATTTAAATAAAATTTATTATGTGTAATTTTTTCCTAAAACTTTTCATTGATCAATTAAAAAATCTCTTAAATATTAACAGGACATGTAAGGGATAAAACAAGGAAAAAATATTTGAATAATAAATTAAAACCCCAGAGTCTTATATTATCTCAAACTAAGCCTTTTATTATATGATTGATTATATAATTCAGTAGAACGACATGATTGTCCTATGCTTATTAGGAAACATAATTTTATAAGGGGAATTATTATGAAGTATTCGGGTTGACATAACCATTTTACATTAAGAGGTGTATCCCTTGATAGATTTGGTGTAATTTGGGGGAATATGTTGAGAATGTCTAAGTTACGATTTCTTAATTGATGAGTCCACTCAAAATATTAGGTATTTACATGCCCAAATTTATAAAAGACATCCCTACCTAAATAAACTCAAAATGGGGTGAACAACACATGTTGGGGTTATGAAAAGGGGGATATGTTTCCTTACCACAAGAATTTTCTAGCACCTATTGAATCAAAGTTCAATGGTGAAGGATATTATGAAATCATAAAATAGTGGACATTTAATATGATAAATAAATTTACTATTTCTCGAAAAAAATTGTTATAAAAAAAGTTCCAATAATTATATAATTTAATTATTGTAATAAATGATAAACTCATAACCCACACTATCTCTATGATCATTATTTGATAATGATAACCATCACAGTTGATGTAACTTCATATAGTGGTTTAAATGCCTCCGAGTTATTATATTCTCTAAAAAGAAATCTTATATCCTAGAATCATCAATGCTTGATAAAATACTCAATAGTAAAGTCATGAAGAGTTCATAGTCGAAGAAAAACATTTGAGTGATAGAGTGGATGTTCAATTTTTGATTCTTTCATCTTTGTCAATGGACAACATGAAGTCTCATTAAAACAAGGATGCATATAGAATTCTTGAGCACCTATGTGGTCCTTTTTAGGAGAGATATAGATTGATATAATTTCTTATTTACCTGGCACTCTTTCAAAATATTATTGGAGAGGTTTCCCTGGTAGGGACTCATGTAGTCAATATTGATTTCTATGTTGAGTGACAATAGGTTCTAGGATTTAAATTTCAATAAAACTGGGCAACCATCTCATTCTAATATCACTTCCTCTATGACACACTAGTTGTTTTGTTAGTTATAATATTAACTAGACTATGTATTATCTTAAATATATTATTTTCCTCCATATCAATGTAGAAAAATATAAGATTCATGAAATGATTTATGTAATTATGTTGGACAATAGAATGGTTATGATAATATATTTAATACCAACCCATCATCACACCCTTCCATGAAGAAGAAGATCAATGGGGAAAAAAGGAACATAAATTATTCTATTACGCATATGTAAAAAATGTCCATTGGAAGAAATTATTCACCTAGAAAAATAAGCTTGGGGGTCCTTCAGGCAATCTTGTTATTGAGTGTTATTTACCTATTTATACCATTTAGGTAGTTGGTACTGCTTGTGTTGCCCCTATAGGTATTCATATACATGTACCATGTTGATTCAAAAAATGTTTCCAAGGGGGGGGTATAACTACGATCCACCAACATATATAATATTATTGTACTATCTATTGGGAGCTGCCACCTCACATTGGCTTCCAGAATAATCTTTTTTTAATGGTTGTTCTTATGTTCCATTAGTTAGAAAAAAAAATTATTTTTATATCCAAACTAGATACATGTTGACTCATTTTTTAAATTAGAAATACATATTATATTATATATATATATATATATATATCTATATCTCTTATTCTATGGAATGAAATATTTACAAAATGGTCCTCACATTTTAGATTACATGAAAAAAGTAGTGGAAATAGATAAGCAAGTTACATCACATAAATCATACTACACGTTACATTGGCATAAACAATTAGGTCATGTAAATGTAAAAATCCTAAAACAATTGCATCTTGTTCTATATTTTTATTCACTTGAGGTAATTTTTTTTAATATCATACAAGTTTACAAGAAAAAATGAACCAGACCCTATTCAGTGGGAAATGTGTCAGGGATAAAGAGATTCTTGTTTTATTTCAAACCAATGTGTGTGGACCATTTACTATAAATGAAAGGTATGGGAACTCATATATCTTATCATTTATTAATTATTATTGTAGATACGGAAATATATACCTAATGAGGTATATATCTGAATATTTTTATTAATTAATGAAATTCAAGAATGAAGTTGAGAACCAGCATGGTAGGATGATTATGAAAATCCGCTCAGGTGCTATTGGATAATATATTTATCAGGACATCCATGATTAACTATAGTAGTTTGGATCCTTTCTCAACACCCTCCTAAAATTCTTCAGAGGAATTGTGTAATTAAAAGTAGAAATAGATCCATGTCATAAATTTGTATATCAATGATGATTCATGTGCGGATTCCATTACTTTTTGGTGATATGAATTACAAACAAAAGTCACAGATAATAATCAAATTACCAAATAAATCAACAAATGGAATTACATATGAATATTGGAGGGAAATAATAACCATGTTATCAAATATACATTTGTGGATAATTGAAACTACTTCTATGGATTTTTTTGATAACAAACTCACAACCCTTGTTCACAATGTGTTCCTTCATAGGCTACACCATGGAAATAAGTGGATATTACCTATATGAAAAATCATTCCAAAATTTCATATTTTCCAAAAACTACACATTTCGTGATTGGGATAACATCATCAAAATGGATATTGGGAGTGTGATTAACATTTATAAAGTAAAGGGTCAATGACCCCAAGAGTTTGTGCACGATAAGATTCCACAAAGACACTTGGAAGAAGTGACTATTCTAGAGAAATAAAAACTAGATTATTGTACAATAATGTGGAGATAACATGAATAGTATTGTTGTCTAGTTATAGAGGATGGTTACTAATTATGAGTTGATAATAACGATCTTCTAATCTACAAGGAACCAGTAAGTGTCACATATGTTTCCAACCGGAGAAAATCCTTGATTTCTGAAAGGGATTACATGTACCAAAACCAACTATGGATTTTGGTACATCCTGCAATGGATGTAAGTCCCATTGGTTTAAATTTTTTATTCATGAAGAAGCTGGACTAGGAAGGACAAGTTAGTGCCTATATTGAACGACTTGTTGCACAATGTTTTAAATAGCGTCTAGGCATTGACTAAGAAGAATCCTTTTCAGATATTTCAATGATGAAATACATCATAATTATACATTCTATTTCTGCTTACCATGAATATGAGACTTGTAAAATGGATTTAAATAAAATCATTAGTTATTGAGAACCATTAATAATATGTATCTTTTAGAAAACATGAACTTTATGTGTCTAAAAAAGATTCCAGAAAGATATGATATTTGGAATAGTTATTTATAGATTAAAGAATGATTCCAGGTCAAAAAATATATCATCTTATGAATCCATAGTAGAATATGTTTTTATAAAGGACAAAAGGTAGTCTTGGGTTTACAAAAGTTTTAGCGATAGTTCATTCATTTTATTAATATTATATCTTATTGGAATATTAATTTTTGAAAATGAAATACGTGTTTTTTATGATATTGAGTATTAGTTCAATAAATGATTTTCCATGAATGAATTAGGGAGTGTAGAATATATTCATGGGATCATGATCCATTTTGATATATCCAAGAGGTATGTTTTCCTATGTTAGAGTACATTCATTTACATGATACTGTAGAAATTTAGTATGGAACAATCCAATAGGGGATTGATGCCTATGTCACATGTAATTTATCTTCCCATGAATTTGATTTCTCACACCCATGAGCTATGAAATATAATGGAAATGATTCCATATTCATCATTGATTGGGTCAGTAAAATATTCTATGATATTTACTAGACAATATTTCCCCTACACGTTGATTTTTGTATGTCGATATCAAGCTGATCTGGGTGACCTTCATTGGATGGTAGTCAAGACTATCATTAAGTATATGAGATGTAAAAATGATATGTCCATTGTTAATGGAGGAGAAGGGGAGAAATTAATCAAATTATATATAGATTCTAGTTTCCTAACGTTTCAAAATGACATACTGTTAGAAATATGATGCATCTTTATTTTTAATGGAGGTGATGTGAGCTCGATGATCTAAAAAAAGGTCATGGTTGAAGATTATACAGTTGATTTTCAGTATTTTGTAGCTTATTAGGAAGATAGAAATTAGTTTTTTTTAATTTCTTCCATGAGCGTGATGTGATAACTATTAGTAATGATCCCATCACACTCTATTGTGATACTACTAGAGTCGTGGCTCTTGCAAATGAGCCAAGGCCACAATTGTGGATGATGAACGAACATTAGAAGTATCATCACATGAGGGATTTATTTATGAGAGGTGTTGTTATAGTAAGAATTATTGTCATGGAAGACAACATGGTGGGCCCCTTGACTAAAGACATGACAATGTAGTGACATGATTATCTTATGAATTCTAGATAACTAAAAGCCAAAAATAGTGGGATCTAGGCCAAATGTGAATTTTTTAATGTTTTTTTCTAAGAACCTATTATTTTTACATTGACTACATGAATATTTTATATTATTATTAATAAATTATAAATATTATTTCATTTTTCTGATTGTTCTAGAAGAAATTTAAGTAATAATGTTATGTATTATTTATCCCATTGGTATGGTTATAGTATTTCCCTACTATGATGATAAGCATTATGTTCTATAAAAATATTAATATTATTGTTATCTGAATACATAAAATTTTTTGATATGACACATAGTAGATAAAATACCCTATATGATTACTCATTATCATATGAGACTTATTCTCAGTATGTTATCTCTTGGTAGTCTCGAAAACAAAATATTATATCAAAAGACCTGAAAAATAGAATTCTTCATGTTTTGGTGTCATCATATATTCCTATATTCAAGCATATGTTTCTGTATATAAACATTATGATTATCATTAATTCATATCCTAACTCATGAAAAAAAAATATGAGGATGAAATTCATCATGGTATATGTTGGTGGGAAGTAGGGTTTGTTGGGTGTGTCAAAAATTAAATGTTAATAGTTCTTAATTGAAGAAGGATTTCCCCCTTCCAACATTAGGGATTATTATATCTAGAATTATATATATATATATATATTATTGTATATCTTTCAATGAATGATGTATCAAGAATATTTGTTGTTGAAACAATCATTCCTGATTTTTTGATAAAATATTACGATAAATGTATTATATTAAACAATGGCAGTTAATTTGGGGTTATCATATTTCTAAATTGAATTTAATTCTCTTGTTTTCCTTGACCAATTTCTAGATATAAATATCATACTTTAGGCATTCATGCCTAATTCCAAAGAGAAAAAATCATAGAGGGTCACACATTAAATGTTTATGTTGTTCTTGATTAAATTCAATATGAATTTAATAAAAGAAATAAATTGTTTTCTCAAGATAGAGTAATAAATTTATTCTTTTTATACTGATCGCATAAATTATATAAATAATTTTTATTCAGTTTGTGAATAAAATTTATTTATTTATTTTATTGAATATTATATAAATATTTATTTTAATAGTTTTTTAAGAAAATATATATTTAAGATCCTAAAATATAAATTCAGTTGTTCAATAAATGCATTTGTAGTTAAAATAGACCAAACAAGGTATGGTGACAAAATTATTATTTAAAAGCTAATAAATATTATTTATGAATTTTACACAAGTTGGAATACTAATAAATAATATTACTATTATTATTGGTTGTGGAATTTGGTTTCATTAATGGTTAAAATTATATTTATTGAATGTTATGAAACTAAACTTCTTAATAAAAATCCTAGCTCTATAAATAGATGACTCTATCGATTATGTGAAGAATTCGAAACCAATTCCTCATTTGGGAATGGGAAATTGTTACGTAGAATGAATTCTATTTCAACCAATTTACCCATACCCTAGTAATGAATGGGAAAACATCAGATAATTTATTCAACAATAGAGACTGAGTAATCAAAAATAAATAATGTAATAAAATATATTACCCACACAGGCAATCATAGAATGAGATTCACATATTAGATAGCATTGGAGTATTCTGGATCACCACTATAGGTATTCTCACATTGGATTTTAACAAATTCCATGAAGGAAATATGAAAGGTCCTTTTCAGATGACATAATTACATTAACAAACAAATTTCCTATGCTATAGTATTTATTTATTCATAAATTAAATAAATTAATTATAAATATTATGTGTGAGATCCTCACTATTGGTTTTGGAAAATAATTATTTAAATAAATTATAATATATCTCCCTCTACTACACAACTTCTGTTTTGCCTAGAACAGAAAATATTCACTACATTAGAAATGAGATACAATTTTAGGAGAGTGTGTTATAAAAAATTTCTTTTAAGTTTATCATGATATTTATATTTGTGTATAAAAAAGATCACATTTTATTAATAATATACACGCCATAAAAGGGGGTTGGTAAAAAATTACAATGTACTATATATCATAAAGTATTATACTCTCGCCATTAATGGTTTTACCTCAATCAAGGTTTCTTAATAATCAACTTATAATTAAGTTTTAAAGGTAGTATATAATGGTTTGATTGAATTTAATATTAATTTTTAATTTTTTTTAATAAATTATTAAAAAAATCCACATATGAAATAATATTTATTTCTTATTATGAATTTTTTATTATTGTTATTTTGAATTGTTCAAATTGAAAGGCTTTTTGTTATTTAGATATTATCTATTGGAGATTTAATAATTGACATGATCAATGAATGTAATTTATCAAATGTGTGATAATATTTATATCTTCATTATATATGAATTGATGAAATATATAGTGTTTAATTTTTTTATTTAACTTATATTAATAATACTTCCTCTAGATGTCTATATTGTTGATTTCATATACCAATTTTTTTCACATATATGATACTTTTATATGTTTTTATTAGGTATATAATTTATTCATTAAAAGAATTATTCGTTATATAATGTGTTAATATATTCCTTAGTATAAAAAGGCATTCTATTTATATACAATTTCATAATTACTCTTATGGAGTTATCTTCAAGGTTTTATAGTATATTATTTATATTATATAATTTATATTTGTTTGTATAGTGTTATGAGTTATAATTATTAATATAAAAATACATTATAGATATTCAGCATTATAATTTTTATTGAATTTTGATCAATCTTGAGTAATGCGCCTTTTGTAGAGTTATGTTGGGTTGCAATACTTGTTATCCATGTGCCATGTACATCTTATACAAATGTGGTGTCACCTATCAAAATTAAAAATATTGAACATATAGGGATGATCGATTTCATATAATTCTAAAAAATTACACTAAATGCCTTTACTCATAATAGACAAGTTGTATTTGGACATGTTTTAATATAGTTGGATTTTTTTTGGTTTAGTGAAAAAATATACGAGTTTTTTAATTTATGGAGAAACAATATTTATAGACTATGTTGATTTGGAAGACAATATTATATTCAAAAAAATATCATTTGAAGCATACATACATGTTACAGAATATATTGCATATGATATGGACTGTAATTTTATTTATAATATTGCATGGAATATGATTATAGACTAATTATGTTGACTGTATCCATATGATATATTTTTAGAAGTGTTTTAGGATCAATCACACATGTTTAATATATTATATAAATGAAAAAATTACCTATATAATATGATAATTTTTTATAGTAACACCAAACTTGACTCATTGTTTTATATATGGATCATAGTCCTATAATATTTATGATTCAAAATTATAAAATTTTCATCTTTTTTCTCCACATACATCTAATAAAAACTCTTATAATATAAATATTAATTTTGATTCTGTTATGAAAAAACTACCTAACATATATAATAACATCAATATAATAAATGATTACATTGATATAACATTTTGAATATTAGATGATAAATTTATGTAAAACCATATTCCATTTAGAAAAAATAAATATTTCTTATATAAAGGGGACAGTTGGATTTCATAATGAAACTTCTCCCAAAATAACTACATATATAAATTATGTTAAATAAAATAATATATAATAACATGATTTGAAAAAAAATACCAATTATTTTTCAAATAATTCGTTTAAAAGTGTCCAAATAAACTAATGCCTTCAGTAAAATATTCAATATTATGAATTATATTTATTATTTAGAGAGAGTGAATAATTTATTTAGGGCCATTTAAAGATATAGATTTTATTTTTAACTTAGTTTTCAAATGGTATTGACATTGTTAATTAGTTTAATAATTTTTTACTATATTTTTATTATGGATTTCTGATATATTATAATGGCATGGGATTTATATGCACATATACTACATTGATATAACACATAAATGTATTACACCCTCTATTAATGAGATATTATATGATATGAAATTTATACGTCGTAGAGTAGAAAATATATATTGAGAAAAAATTATACTTTAGAAAAATATATATCATAAACTAGGATATAGGGATATCATATGACGGTTCATTTATAGTTTCTTATTGTATAAAACATTTTCTATATTATGATAAATTGAATAGTTAAACAGATTAGGATTTTCTCAAAAATATTTATCTATCATGAAAAAAGTACATAAAGGAATATTTATAACATTATTTTAGGTAAAATTTCATCTTTTCATCTTTTATAAAAAATTGGTTTCAAATGAATTTTTATCATATGATATATGGTTTCTTAATATTTTTGTATCATTGATTACTATTCATAAGTCATATTAATTATGTTAGTGTTATATGAGATATAAAATATTTATTAATTCATGAAATCCTTCTATGAATTATTTTTTAAATCATTATTATTATCATACACATTATTATCACACACAATTAACAATCATGTTATTATTATATTAGGATTGGATTATTATATAATGTATCACAACCTTTGACTTAGAATAAATACACCACTTCTATAATATCTAACCCCTCACCCATTGGGTCAAAATGGGTTTTGGTTGTTATTGGACATAGGTAACATTCCAAATGCACTAAATGATGGAAATAAATGGGAAATACCTATTAAAAAATCGGGGATGATTTTCCATAATTTATTCATGGTGTATAGCTAGGAATCAGGGTTATGAAAATCGTGTTCTGACCATTCATGAGACACTTCCATAAAAAACACACCATATGGATAGATTTTATGTTTAAATAAACTATGAAACAACCACTCCATTCAGTGTTGTTCAGTAGGGAATGGTTTCTCCATGGAAACTGGATGGTTTTTCCAAACCATGTTTTTAGACATGTGACTACATTGTTTTCATTGTTTATGATTTCTTGTTTCCTATTGGTGTTCAATATTATTGACTAACTATTCTAAAATTTCAATTTTGTATAATTTCCTGAAATATTTTAAAAAAATATTATAATTTTAATGATGTAATATAAAAACATTCAATATAATTTAAATACCTAAATAAATGTTCAAATACATTAAACCTGGGGAGATACATTAAGTAAATAGTTTTTCATTCCATCTCTAGAATGTAAGGTACCACTGTTGGACTAAAATAAGTTTTTCCATTGCACGACCTCAACATTCTTAGACTACATTGATTCTTACAAATAATAATTTCTTTCATAAACGCACACATGACAAATTATTTTCCAATAATGAAATTATCATTCCTATCCACAATCTATACCAACACATGAACCAATTTTGAAATAATTTTTACTTCAATGCGATAAAGTCAAATATCATATAGAAGATCAGATTGATATTAATTCAATATTATACATGAAAAACGTTAATCATTTAGCATAACAATAATTGGAATCCAAATGTTATAAAAAATCACCAAAATGTTATATTATCTCGTTAGAGACTATGTATTAAATACATAACTTGATGTGCATACCAAAATGACCATGTCTAAGACTTCATGGGATTCTCTAAATGAAATGATCACTCCACTCAAATTAATGTTCCTTCCAAAAATGTTCTCCAAATGACATATAGTGATTATAAGTCATCTCAAATCACTTCTGAATCAATTCGTTTTCCAGATTTCTATAATAAGAAAAGGCTCATTCCATCTTTTTATGTCTCACCTATTTCATCAAAAAAATGATAATACTAAAAATAATTACTATAGAGTGATTCAATACTAACCATATATATCAGGCCCTGATAAATATTATTTCTCAAGAATTCTAGTAATTTTATTCAATGTTCCCATGATAAATCCATTCATCAATCCATAGGAATGACATCGAATTTGTTATCGTCCATTAAAATTGTCCATACCTTTGAGGATAACACAAATTTTTCATATTTAAATGAGTCCAAAAATAATTCAATAATTATTTAGAAAAAATGATACATAACAATCATATATCGGTATGTTATTATTAAAAATGGTTGAACTTGAATTATAAAAACATCTCAGATATATATTTCTTTCATGTATTTAACCATATAAGATTTATGAATAGGGATGAATTGGTCCAATTTATGAGATAATCCACTATCACCTGTATGAAATCATGCTTCTAAATAATCCTTGGGAGATGTGTAAAAAAATTCATATCTTTTTTAAACCATTTCCTTGTAGAAATTAGAAATGATTCTCTCCTAGAAATTGGATGGTGGTTCTCTACATTAACCTATTTACATGAGTGATAATTAAAAAAAATCAGCCACTTTTCTTTTTAATCCCCCCAAAAAAATTAGTGCCTTATAAGTCAATTATATACCAAGATGAACATACAATATCAATTGTTGTTAATCATGGAAAGTAGTTCCTGATCATGAATATGTGCAAGAATCCATTATCAAAAGCACAATACCATCTTCTTTCGAGATCCCATAAATAACCTTTCTCTACATGATTGAGTTTTTACCTCTGTGATACACATAATGTATTTAATAATTGTTCCTCCAAACCATTATCAATCAATTTAAGAAAAAAAAAGAACATTAATAAAAATTGTAGCACTACCTGAGGCGTCACGATCCATGTAGATTAATGCTATAACTGAAGTCAACATTATTTGATCCATTGATAATTTTGTTTAATAATTATATTTATTTATTCTTAATGAATCGTAAACAATGTATCATATACCTAGTGTATACATTATTTCAATGTCAATAATTTGAAGATACCTCATGTATCCTAATTTCCTTTCATTAGAAACCAATTTTGAGCAATTTTTTTTAATCTATTATGATTAGTAAACACTATAAATTTATAATAAAAGTGTTAATGACACTATATATTACATTTTTTTACCACATCATCTAATTAAAAATAATTTTTTAGGAATCAACATTCATTAAAAAATATACTCCATGAGACAATGGAAATAACATGATATTTTTGCATGAGAAACCACACCATCCTAAATCCCAATCCAACAAAATTTACCTCATAAAATTTTATTTTTTCTAGATATATGAAAATAATTTCTAATGTTGGGAGGAAAATATTCTATCAATATGATTTCAAATATTCATTATTCAGTTAGTGTAGAATAATTTTCCATGAAATGAATTCATTAGTGAATCTAGTCCTGAAATGTCACAAATAAAACATTCGTAATAACCAACATGGATAATGAATCTACATATCTCAAATACATTCATTAGCAGTTTTGATGATATCATATTCTCTATAATTTTTCGATCTATAGGAAAAACATTATAAAAAAATATAACTGTCATGTCATTGTTTAACTTGTATCTAAGAATGAATATTTTAAAACTCTTCAAACATATTATTCTCCCACATGATAGCCTACATATAGAAATGTATTTCTCATCATCATTCATTGTACTAGAATCCAAAAGAATATATTTAAAACCTCTCACGACCCGCCTTCCTCAAGATGGGGAAAGGGAATACAGATTTCCACACCATTTCTTCTTCATATTGAAGGGGGATAATGACCACCAAGCCCCACCTTCAATATGTCTTGGAGTGGAGACTAGCACCAATGTTATGGAATTGTATGTAAAATGCAAGGCATTACCCTTTTTATTTAGCAGGATCATGAGATAAGTTAGTAATTCTAAAACAACACCAAAACTAGAAGTAAAAGTAAATTCCAAACAATCCATTCCCATATAAATGTTTCAGTAATAACTATTATAATACAAGAAAACTCAAAAAGTAAATATCTATGAATGGAAAAAAGAAACATAAAAATCAATTTTGCAAACATCTGAACTCGTATGGTCTCGCGCGATTCATGGCATCCTCCTAGAAACATGATAGCCTTTTTATATATGTAGGGTGAGTATGCATAGAAACTCAGTAGGGAAAACCAAAAGCTCTCGTTCACAAGTGGGGAGGCATTATAGTGCCCTTTCAGAAAATGGAGATAATCGAAGCACCTAGGAAATAAACCATAAACCCAACCTCTTCGAGGAACACTCCCCATATTAATGACGTCATGTAATTTAATAGTAATAGATCATCGATATTTGGGTACCATGCACCACTTTCCCATGGGTTACTGAAGTCATCTTACACATTAATAATCTCCTGCCATTCTCAACACAGTCCCACTACGATACACTGCCCGCACTCACCTGGGATACCATAACCACATATCCCACCAACAAAAACATGGGCCACAACCACAACACGTTACCACACCGGTAAAAACCTGGGACAGAACAACTACCACCATGCCTGAAGACACCTGGGCCTGAACAACTACTGCCACACTCGAAGGAATCTATGCCCCAACCAGAAGACACTTGGGAAACAACCTACACTCACACACACTTAGGCCAACCACAAATATTACCTTACTGGAGAATATTGGGATATAATGGACCTAATACCATCACAACTTGCCTAAAGCATCTTGGGATACTCTGGAAAGGGGGCATAAAATGAGATAATAACCAGCTACTCGTATGAGTGTGGGGAAAAACACCTACCCCAATTGAAATGGGATTCTTCAGCACGAAGTGCTCAACTTGTGTGGTGCTTGAATAAAAAACAAAAGAAATAAATTATATATATTGGTAAACTTGATCACATCCAAACCTAGGGGTTCCATAATAATCCTATATGCAAAAACCTTCTTTATTATTCATTCATAAAAGGCACACCACACATAGCCATGTCACAACTCATTCCCAGCAAAAAATTTCCCGTTGAACACATTCTTGTTATCACAATTGAGTGGTTATATTTTAAATAATTCTTCCCTATAGGGAAAATAATAGGCATAATCACAATCCATGTAAGAAAAAATAACCAAGACACAAATTAAGCATTCACACCCAATTGACATGTAATTCACAACAAAAAAAGAGATCCGTGAGATCCCTCAATTTAAAGAAACAAATCAAAGCCTTAATATATGACCCACATGGCCATATATACCATTAATTTAGTTTTATATCTTTGTTTTGTTAGTTGTTGTGTTCACATGAGGATTCGTGTTCACTAGACATTCATTTAATCAAACAAGTTTACATGATTAACCAATTTCCATGTTACAACCATTCAATCATCATATAAGACTAGGGTCAATTAATACACATGGAAAGGCCACCAACATCCACGGTATTAAGTAGAAAGAATCCCATAGAGTTCAAAAATCATAAAAAAGGGAATTAGTGTACAAAAATATCATCAAATACACACCTTCATTCATTAAAAGCCTCTGTATTATCTTCGTTATGGTTAGGATTAATCCATCTCAAAAGAAACATTATCATATCAACCCTACATGATGCATAGAATGACTGCAGAAAAGGTGCACCACTTTTCTCAGGAATGGGTACTAAAAACACACCCATGGAGGGAAAAGAGACCATCCATGAAGAAGAAGAATAATAATTAATTCTCGTGGTATAAAAAGATGAGATCATAGAGTTACGGGATATGACTTTTGAACGAATTAAATGGAGGATCATGGTTTCACCACATTGTTGGGCAGTTAAACATGACGTATTTTATTGACATTTAATAATTATCATCATAAAAGTGGCCCTAATAGTTTTTCTTTAAATGGTTTCATTTAATCTGATGAAAACACATAACAAGGGCAGATTGGGAATGTACGGGAAAATGTATGACCCATATGAAAAGCCACATGTTTTTGTATGTCAAGGGTCAACCTGCTCTTGGGGAATTTTAGAAATCATTTGAGATTTAAATGGCATTTAAGGGGGTATAAAAACACTTTTATGTGAAAAGATAAATTGTGGGTGTTGAACTTGAAAAAGTAATAGGGGTTGGACTCCATTTGTTGAGACACCGTAAGCGGTGCCATGGTCACGGTGCCACCCTCGCTATGTCACCGTAATTGGTTCCACCATTTCATTGTGCAACCATAACTATGAGACAATGGTGGTGTGACCATTATGGTTCTACCCTCATGGTGACACCATTAGGGTTCCACCTTGGTCGCTGCCACCTTTTTGGTGTGCGACAATGACCGGTGCCACCATTTCTGTTGAACATTTGATAGAACCGTGTTTTTTTGGAAAACTCATTTATGAACCATTGTCCAGGACATTACAAAAACCCCAAAAAACATTAATCAATATACCTTTTAAATAACATATTCACAACATAAATAATGATTGATGGTGGTTTTGTAAGATCAATAGTCATAATAACAAATTCATGGTGGATATATCTTCTTCTAATTGTTTTATTTATAATACACACAATATAAAAATTCAGTTAGTGATATTACAAACACAATTATATTATTTAGAAACATTAAAAATAATTCATCCATGTAATAAGATTTCAATACTTTATATTAACGTGGTTAAACATATCTTACTCTACATATAGCTTAATATTTACACCAGCCTTCATTCTAAAATAAACTGGTCTTACCAATACATCCAAACATAGATGGATGGCCAATTTATTTCCAAATTTTTGAATTACACTTCATATTAATCCAATTACAAAGGATCCATATAAAATATAAAATTAAGAGAGTATCACTCCTAGGAGGGTAATAAATAATAAACCCTAATTCAATTTGTGGTTGCCACCCCAATAACTTTCAATCAAAAATCCAAAAGGAATTCAACTACAGTTTTAATATCTCTATCCATGATGTCATATACTAATTCCAAATATTACACTATCAATTGATGATAGATAGTGAAAACCCCTGATACCATGGGTCTTTCTTTTCTTTCAACTATTTCCGAGTATCCTTTAATGTGATATTTAACATAGTCAGATGACTTGAAACTCACAAATCACTAATAAAAAACAATTTGGGAATAAATTTTTTCCCTGAACTCAATTACCAATACAATATTATATAAATATATCTACATCATAAATAAATCTCATAACTACTCAGTCCAGTCAATTTTTATTGAATATGCTATACATATTAATCCATAACTCTCTAATTGTCCCAAATGTGTTTGAACATTTAAAACTAAAGGCATCATATCAACTTGTCAATGCATCATATTAACAAAACGTAATGAAATAAACCAATGTGATTCACACCTATCAAACTATGATTTCAAATATGTGGTGTTCAGATGAATCGGACTACTTGGAATAGTTTTTCTTAATTAATCATCCACACTCATTTTCCCAGATCCACATATTTCCTTACTCATTTAACATTTATCTTTGTTACCATTTTGAGACTACACTATTTAAGGATTCATGGAATTAATATAATCAGCATAGATTCCCTAGTTACCTAGACGAGATTTATTTTTTTCACACATCGAATAGAATAAAATGATTCATGAGGTGTAAGAGATTTTTATATAGCCCCCAATATTTGAGCAATGAAATAATATAAATAAAAATGTCCCATATGTTTTCAATTGTGTAATATCGTAGGTGGTCTCTTACAATATCACATAATAAGCTCAAAAAATTACAATTAAATCATCATAGCATAGTCTTCGAACATGAGGAATGTTCACAGATCCCATAGTATATTTATGGGATATACCACCCCCTTGAGAATTGGTGTACCTCTTTTTATTGTTTGGAGAATTACAGCTCCTACCAGTTCGTGTTTAAATAAAGAGGCTTCTTCCATACCCATTTTTGAGATGTCTCTTTCTGTACCATCACTCTATTTTCCCTCATTATATAATTATTTATAAAAATAAATAAAATAATTGGGATATTTTCTATTTTTAACACCCAACATATAAATGTGTGTTTTGAAGGATGATTTTCCCAATACATCAATGGCTTGTAATAAAGGATAGAAATAAGGAAAATGGGATAATAAAAATTTGAGGATTCATGTACCATTAAATATATACATATAATCCACTTGAATATCCAAAAAAAATACATTATAATATTCATTATTAAATGAACTACCACAATAAAAAATAAAAAAACATTTTTATAAGAATAAAATGTACAAATCATGTTTCATAACCAAATATGTTCTAATAAAAACAAAACCCAAAAAAACCAAAGTCAGCAATAGAATTTCTCAATCTATACTAAACTCCAAATACACCTACCCAATAACATATATTATGAAAAATCACAAATGAACTAGGATTTTTTGTTTTTACCTTTTTTCTTGGTAGATGATATCTTAAAATGAACTAGAGATACCTTGAATAGTGCGAGTAAAAACTGATTATGATTTACACAATTACATTCCAAATTAATCCACTAGAAATAATGTTGATAAAACACATATATAAAACAATTTTATAACTATTATAATAAACTTATATCAAATCCAAGAATATATACAAATGAAAATTTTATTCCATGGAAAGAATCATGGATACAAAACATGTCTTTAAATCCATTGGTAAAATCCATTTTTGAAATTCAAATTCCACGATTCCACCTATCCATAGATTAATTCCTAGGATACATTTCGATACTCATGAAAGGTATATCATCTATTGAACATTTCTTTACAATGTAACCAATAAAATTTTCCATAATGAAACATACCCCTTCTAGAGGATCATCTGTAATGAAAATGTACTTACACTGACCACGTATGCTAAAAATTTTTTCCAATAAAATCATGAACGAAATTTTGATTACAAATTCCACTAATTCAAAATATTTCAAAAGTATTTTTCACAGATTGAAAAAAACAATAATATTAAAACAAATATTTTAAAATCCAGACCCAAAATCACTTTCCCCCAAAAAATGAATATTTTAAAATGTAATAAGAAAAAATTTATAAAGTGGTTTCCATAAAACAACTCCAGGGTTCCATAGTATTTTAAATCAATTAAATAAATTTAAAACCAATATGTTTTTTTTTCTAATCATGAAGTGTAAATAGATAATCTTCATACCTGTCACATGGAGAAAAAAAAGGACAAAAAAATAAAAACTAGCATTGATCTTATAGAAATGAAATTATATCATGGTCCCTACAACCGAAAACATTGTATACCATAAAGGATGAGAAAAAAATCAGGGATCTATCTATGAAGTACTAGATACAAGATTACATTATAAGTAAAAATGAGATATATAAAGAAAACAATAAAGAATGAGTGATTTTAAATCTAGGAATCTAACAAACACAGATTCTACTAAGAAAAATTCATGGCTTTATAGGAATTAGATCCATACCATTGGGATGAAGAACCAATTTTTTTGTGTTTGTGTATTGGAGAAAAGAGTGGTTCGAGGTAATTCAATTTAAACTCCTGTTTTTCAGATATAATTTTTTACAGTGGCTTGTTAATAAAACTATTCAGTAGTTGTACAGGAGTTACATATTTCAGGGAACACCTCACTTGATTGGCGCAAATAGTTAGAAAAATATTGTGTCAACCAGGTTATTCCATTATTTTTATCAGCATACAGTTTCTCCTAGATGTAACAGGATTTGACAATACTATGAACCTAACCACGATCCATCCATGTTCTCATTGTTTCAGTTGTAATGTTACATAGAAGTGTTCCACTATTTTTATTAAATGTGATCAAACTATAACCCCTTCAAAAATTACTCAAAACCTTCCAAACCTCCCATGAACCTCAAGAGACATAACCCAGTCATTTAATATACATATAATTCATAAATAAATGGTACCTGAAAATAAAGTCCTAAATTTTAGGTTGTACTTTATATGATCACGATATAATAGTTCAAAATTTTGTTACACCATGGTCCTATTAAAAAAATTCTTATAACCTTATTGATATCAAGTTGAATAATAAAATTTGATAGATATATACGGTCTATATAGTCAATATGTAAGGTTTGTTCACTGAATCAAATTTCTTATATAATATTAATGTTAGGGTATTTAGATATCAATATATATATATATGGGTTACATATACCCCTAGTCATAAACAATGATAAGAATAAAATAATAAATTTTGAATAATCATACTCAACATTTTTAATCACAATGTCTAATGTATGATATTATATGATTCAATTTCAATTGTAAACTTATATTTTTTTATAATGTAATCTTTTTAATAAATTTATATATGAAATTAATAAATTAATAAGAAATTTTATATAAATTGTAATTAAATTTATTTATTAAAAATTATTTATGTGAAATATTTTTCGATAATTATTAAATAATAATGTTTTTATAAGTTGTTAAATACCATTCTATGAAACTGTTATTAATAACTATTTTATAAAATCAAATTTTCGTAATAAAATAAAATTTCGAATATTATAAGGGATAAATTATATTTTAGATATTAATTTTTAATGATTCGTCTATATTTATTAATTTTAATATTTTTATAAGAAAAATAGAAATTTAGTCATGTATATTTATTGATTTTTTTTATAATCATTTTAATTTAATTGTTAAAAAAGAAAGGTACTTATTTGAAAATTATTTAAAATTTATTAATATGTTTTTGAAAAATTGACATGATGGGTTTTCGACATAATATTAATAATTTATATATTTATTATAATTGTAACCATATCAGTAGTATCCAATAAATTGTGGGTAAATTATGAAAATAGCACTACATATAAGAGATCAAATTCAGATATATATAAAATATTATAAGTCATGGAAAACTAGGTTCATGTTAGAATGATACATTACTTATTAAAACTGTATAAGAAAAAATCGTTTTTAGGTTAGAATCTAGTTTTTGACTCATGTATGGGACACTTATATATTGGTCTATTTCATTATTTTGGTTACGATACAAATTCTTAACGAAGTTATAATGATTTCAAAGGTTTGTGGGGCTAGTTCAGAGCTCAAACCCACATTTGAAACTGTAAAGAGGATAGTCGCAATTCTTGAAGAAACAATATATGGAATTCCTCAAGGATAGTTCTAACAGGTTGATGCTAGATAGTGGGGTGATATGGGGCACACAATTTTCCCAAAAAATGCACTATGGGATTCACATTTTTTAAAAAACTACCGAAAAATTTAATTTCTGATTTTCGTGGTCAGTGGATGGTTTCCTTAACTATGTGTCCAATCTGATTAGGTACCATTCACGATTGAATCATGGATAAGAAAAAAGTTCTTACAAACCATACGAAGGCCAATTTTTTGTGATTTTACGGTATTTCAATTATTGAATTAATTAACCCCACCCCTAGACCCCTCTCATTTCCTTTCCCATAAGATAAACCACTCTATTCAATACCTTTATGATGTCCCATTAAAATTTATTCAAGGAACATAGGATAACAATCAATATGGATTATGATCAAAGAATCATTTGTCTCATTGTATCCACACTGGTAAGATTTCAATTCCATTGTAATCTTTCATAATTATTCATCCAACCAACAACACTATTTCAATTTAGAATTACATTTCTAATTTTGATGGAATGGATCTAGTCTTCATATCACTTCAAATCCATTGAAAAATAGAGGTTGCTGCTGGATGAGGGGAGTCATACATGCATGTGGTAGGTCATGTATAACTCATCTCTCAATATTCATCATATTATAAATTGATATTTGTTCATAGATATTTCATTGAGTGTCAGATGTTTAATAAATATTCCATATATATAGACATTATATATGTGTTCTAAATCCCATTCCAAATATGCAATCCATCATTAGTAGTTAAATCGACCACATCATCCACCCAAAGTAGGATTTACTAAGAGTTTATTCCTTTTGAGGATTTTTATGTGTGTCTTCTCCACTGTTTAGGTTTTCCATATATTGTACATTATATGTGTAAAAACTTCATTGTTGTGGAGTGTTTCTATTAGTTTGAGCCTAACCTCCACCAGCACCAGTTGAGGGTGAATATAATTTATATTTGAAATTTTTTAATGCACATTCTGTAAAAGAGCATGCAGTATTTCTGCCTATTGAACCGATGTTCGGATTGAAAATATGATGTCATCATTGAATTCACATCACCATTATTCTCTTAGGTGAAGTGTTACTTCAACTAGCATGGTTCAGACAGAAAAGGTAATTTTTTTAACTTTCAAAAAAAAATTAAAATAACTATACGTTATATTATTCTTTTCTTCTGGCGTTGAGTGACAGTTGCTGGGACCGCACTGTAACATAATTATTTAAATGGATGTATTTTAAGGACACAATTTATTGGTGTTTTAACCAGAACACACATATAATTAACTGGTTCATTAATTTTGGTTCATTAATAACACATATTAATAAACGCAATATGGTGTAAATTCCTTAATTTAATATTATTATTGGCATGGGAAATGGGAACCCACAAGAGGATCCTCTAAAAAACACTGACGAGATTCCTCTCTAAAGGAGAATGGTGGAATAATGAATAAATGTGGGGATAACTATCTAGGGATCAACGAATAATGACAAATGAATTTGAACATGGAAACCTTCCTTCGTCTACAACGGATTCCACAAAATCCATGTAGGTGGTTTACGTGTTTAGTATTCCTCTTTTCACATTCCTGAATAAAATGAGAATGCAGATAAACTGAAAAATGGGTTGATCCATGAATTATTCTTTATTTTGTAAGGTTGTTATGTGGTTTCATTTTGGTGTTTTATTGATTATTAATCATCTCAATGTTTAAGAACAAACGCGGAAGGTGTGGGATAATCCGGACAGGGATCAAACCCTCAATCATTCTGGTTATATGTATGATCTTTGTGAATGACTAGGAAATGAGTTGGAATGAAAAATATTAGGGCCTCGTTAGGATGGCAGCGTCCTAGGAGGCTTGTATATGGAGACGAGAATGAAAACAGACCACTAGAGCATCATCGGTGGACCGAGGAAGTAATTGATGTCATGGTGGTGCTAGCAACCGGCGGCTGCGACCGGACAAGCCGGCTGCGTGGAGGAGCGACACCCATAGGCACCACAACGATAGAAGTCGTGGCTAGTATGGCCACGATGGTGGAATTGTGTGTTGTTAACACGCCATGCATGTAGAGGAGTGTCCTTCTCAGGCCGCTCAGTTGGACCATCGGCCGGCTCCGACTAGTCGTTTCTAAAGAAGAGACAACACCCCACTAGTGTTGTCGGCTAGCCGCACCGGACACACCGTGTTAGGTCTTAATAACCAAAATAAATGTATAATTAATTGGTTCAGTAATTGTGGTTCATTAATAAACCATATCAATGAACCCAATGTGGTTCTATATATTTTATTTAATCTAACTGTTGGCTTGGGAAATGAGAACCCCTAGAAAAAACCTCTAACGAATTTCAAATGAATTTATTCTCCAACGTAGAATGGTTGACGAATGACGACCATTGGGGGAAATAATCTAGGGATCAATGAAAAATGATGAACGACTTTGTACCTGGACCCCTTCTTTATCGACAATGTATTCCTCCAAATCCAAGTAGGGGTTTTACGTGTTTAGTATAACACTTTTCCCTTTCATGACTAATATAAGAATTCAGATCAAATGATAAACAGGATGATCTATGAGTCATTCATTATTGTGGGAGACTTTTTTTGGGTTTCACATTGATGTTGTAATGATTATTACTCTTCCCCATATTTATGCGCTAACGCGGAGGTCTCGATAAAATGTGAATAATGTCAAGACCTTCTACCATTCATGGTAAATGTGTGTTCTTTGTGCACAATTGGAAAACATGTTGAAAAGTCAAATCTATGTTGCACATAATGAAAATGGTGATTGTGCAGTCCGGTAGGCATATACAAGAACGAAAAATGTCCACCGGAGATTCTTTGGTGGCCCGTGGAAGTAACTGCCGACATGACACCACCATTGTGGTGGCGGCGACCGAGTGAACTAGATGCATGGAAGAGCGGAACCCATAGGTGAAGTGATAGAATGAGCCACAACACCGACACACTACAGGGGTTGTGGAGCGGCCCACTCATGCGGCTTGGATGGAAAAAATTCCGGCTCCAGCTGGCCATTTCAGAAGAAGGGGAAGTACCCCACTGGCACCGCTAGCTTGTCACACCAAACGAACCGCATCCTGTCACTGTGACCAGACCACATACATGTAGCCAGGTTATATAATGAGGTTGGAACCCACCATCCGGGGTAGAACATCTAGCCACGGCGGACCCACCAGCCATGCTGGACCCACATGCACAATGGGCTTGCTGGGCGAGACCCCTACTAGACTCGGACCGACCAGTACCGTTTATCAAAAACATATGTATCTCGCAAACCAGACATCTTATTTGAGTTCCATCTACGACCTGAGGAAAAATACGATGATGCGGTCATATTGAGATACTCCTCATGGGTTTTGGTAGAAGATGGAATACGACTGGGAATGATTAGATTCGAATTGAATTGAACACTATTTACCGTTTTCTTATAGAAAACAGATCGGGCATCTGATGGACGCACCATCTATCACATTGGAACCCTTAAGATAGGACGATCCTTTAGGTTACGTCTTTTTGGGTCTTCATGGATGTTGAAATAGAACTGATATCTTGAAGACTATAACTTATGGTATTCAACCGCACTAAGTGCGGGAATCCTATGATAGGCTTTCAGGTGAAGAGAGACCCACCGTGGATTGGCCCAAAAGAGACCCTACGTAGATCGGCATAAATGTGACCCTTCATGGATCTATACTAATGAGACCCTTCATGGATCGATATAAAAGTGTCCCTTTGTGGATCACAACAAGAAAGATCCTTCGTGGATCAACATAAAAGTTACCCTTTGTGGATCAAAATAAATGAAACATTTTTAGGATCAGTATAAGAGAGACTCTTCATGGATTGATAATAGTAAGGCCCTCTGTGGATTGGAAGAATAGTGACCCTATATGGGTCGACAATACTATGGCCCATTGTGAATTAGCATTATAACAACCCTCCATGGATAAGTAGTAGAACCACTCAACAGAATAAATTTATCTAGACCAAGATTAATCAACTTTATTTCATTTATCTATGTTCTATACATGTTATGAGCTGTAACTTTTACTTAGTGCTATGTGGTAGAATAAATCCTTTGTTGTTTTACCTCTGGAGTATTTTTTCCATTGTGGTGTTTCCCTTCTTGATTACTGAGAGTTCTTTAGGGGTCTCAGGGTCCATATAGAGAATTTTTATACACACCCATGAACGTTGTTCACCCATACATGGTGTGTTTTTTTTGACAATCTATTTTTTGATAGATGTGTTTAGGGGGATGGGATGACAGATGCTATGATGGTTGACATGGTTTCCTAGGACTAGGTGGTCCCATTAGAACTGGGCGGGTAGGACATACTAATTCATCTTATAGTAGATTTACTACTCTCACTATTTGATAGGTTTTTTGTGGATGGACACCAAAGTATACTATTGTACATAAATGTTTTATGATTCATGTTGGGTTTTTATTATGTCACACATACATTCACTTATACTTTCAATCCATCTTGTTTTAGTGGTATACATATTTCCCCCTTTCAGTGTGGTGGGATGTCGTTGGACATGTGTGTATTCGAGTTTAAAGGGAATGCCTTTCCATTTTTTGATATTCTATTATAGTGATATTCACCATCCCCTAGCCTATGAAAGGAGGGATTGGAGTAGTCAAGACCTGGGCCCTGGGAGATGGGTCGTGATCCTCAATATTGATTGGTTAGTTCAGTACCACACCATTTCACACTCTAATCGTTGCAGGGTATCATTTACACCACTAGATAGAAGTGGTTATCTACATAAGGGTGAGTTGGAGTATAATTCTTGTAGAGATAGACAATAGCATATTGGGATTGTTGGAGTGACCACCTAGAATTATAATCTCTTCATGGAGGATCAGTGTTTATATTTGGATGAATTCCCATTAGTAGTTGATCATTTCTATGCTGTAATTCTAAATTATTTTTCTAGATTTCATCATGTGGTAGATGTAGTGATTAGGATTTTTCAACTTATAGCATAATATACCATGTTCATTCCTCCATACATGAGGAACCTACTGATCTCCATGATCTCAACCAGTAGTTACAAGATCTTGATTACACCACTTTTATATAGGGAAATATGTCATCATAGGGATCTCAAGTTCTTTTTATCATGGGGATGAGAACCTTAATTAATGGATGGATTTCTGAGGTATGAATTTTCTTTTTGTTATGAAATAAAATCCACTACTTCATATAAATGATCTATTTGATAAGCGCTGAGGGGTAACTGTCTTCTCTATAATCAGCCTAATATGTGGTTATAATAAAATATGATTACTATCATCAGACATACATCATACATATTATTGTAGAATGAGTGGTCTAAATGAGTACCTCTTTATGTGGTTGTGTCTTAATAACATCCGAATCATTTTAATAGATATAATTAATAGGGTGTTCAACCCCTATCAGGATTCCTTTATAATGGAATTTGTAAAAGACATTTTATTGTATTCTCACACTTGTAGCAACCATTCAAGAATCCTTATGAACATTTTGAGTACACTAGGAGAGGATCCAGATCATTCCATATTTTCTATGTACCACTTTCTGATCAAAATAATTCACTAATTTAGTCATATTATCTCAATATCACGTTTCTCTATAGACTAATAAAAGGTGAGTGTTGAAGTTTTTTGGGTTATGCAAAAGAAACTTTTTAATATATGTAGTTTCATAAGGCTACACGAATGATAAAAGAATTTTATACATGAAATTAAAATCATTGATTCACCTTTTATTAGTCTTACTAATAAGGGTTTAATGTTTCAGTGGTTACAGGTTTGTGAGAAATCATATTTGGAGATGAAAGGATTGATTTTATGAACTTGAATCATCCATAGATTGGAAGAAAATATGTATTGATCATTGAAACATTAGGAAATGACCTTAGAGAAGATATAATATAGTAGGAAATTTTTTTTGCATTAAAACCTCAAAATTAGTTTCCTCATGAGAGAAATGACACGATCCATGATCTTACACTTGCAGCAGTTATCGATTCAATACATTGTTAGAGACACTATCAGATGGGTGAGAGATTTCTTTTTGTATATGATCCATGAGAGTCAAAAATATATCATTAAAAATTTATTTATATCATTTAGTTTGGATATGTTTCTAATACATTTAGTCCATTGATATTGAGATTTCATATATGTATGTAAAAGTCAATGGGATAACAGATTTGATGACCTATAAGCCTTACGGGAATTTATTATTGGAAGAAAGTAATTAATGGAGGTTCATGGACCTCATTTTTGTGGTTTATTTAGTGTATCAAAAAATTCATATGTATGTTTATCACTTATAATTGATAGTAACTAATTACATAATTGAGAAGGTGAATATCAGGAAATTTTATGATCATAAAGTATTGATTTTATGTGATAATATTTCATGAGATGAACCACCACCAAATTAGTCTGTGGATATTTATAGATTCCTATGTATACATGTTTGTGGTAGGGATCATAACGATATGATATAGGAAAAAAATGATTCCCACACATCCTAGTAGAATGTTCATCTAGACATCTCCATGATGTTTTGATACATGGAATGCCATAATTGGTGGCATTTGATGAAACATATGATTCAATGTTTTATTACTAGGTTTTACACCTGTAAGTAATTGAAGGAGGTGCACCATAGGCCAGAAATCAAATTTCAACAAATTATATTACCATAATTAAAATTTTAAGATATTACTATGTATTTTTATTTGGAGTATTATGGTCTACAATATGTAGAAATGTTGTATATATAGTCATTGACTAAATGATGAAATTATCCCAGTTACTTCATACCTAGGATATTTTCCTACTTGATGATGGTGGATGAATGTCTGTATATGAGATCATATGAAAATATAAGTTCCCTCACACTATATTTTCATATATGGATTTTCAAATCACATTAATGTTCTGGTACGGGTCGTAAAAGGCTATAGGTACACAGGTGCTTTTGAGATCCTCAATTCAACCTCAAACTGAAGGAAATAAATAATATATAATAAATGTTTTATAAGACATTATATAAGCATTCATCCTAAAATTTTGGTGGTTCTAGGGATAGGAGTATACCTATAATTTTTTTTCTCCAATAGATTTCATGTGATTATTCCGGTGGATCCTTTTTAGGAATTATGGTGTAGTTTTTGTTGTTAACCCCTATACTTTATAGGGGTACTAGAGTTATCCAAACTAGGTTTTTATCCCATTAAGAAGACATTATACATGCATTTGATGATCCAAATGTGATGTATACTTCTCAGTCTAGAAATATTTCTTAGGTTGATTGTGGATGATGACTTATAATGTTTGGGGTTAGGGAACATGTTTTCCTTCACCTAATACCCATGATTGGGAATATTTGGATATGGAGTATAGGAAATATGTTGAATAGTTATTTTGGGATTTTTAATATTCTAGAGTGGGTAGGGCTGGTAGCCTGTCTATCTCTATTACCACATGTGTATTGTGTCAGGCACTACATCTTCCACATCTAAATGCATTACAGTTGTCATGCTAAATATGTCTGATTATTTTTCTCTAGTGAAATTTTAGCTACATGTTGATTATTCCATTAAGGATTATCATAAACACATCTTTGAAAAAACCATGAAGGGTATACTAGGTTGGTATGTCCCTTTGGTTTGACTGTTATTGAAGCGCGACCTTGTACTAGGCGAGACATGGGTGAGGGAGACTGACATATGTTCCAAGTGGGTAGTGTAGTTCTCCCTCAATGATCCACTAAAATTTTATGGTGATAAAAATGGTGAGTTCTTATATGGGGGGATAATATAATAACTCAGTTTCTGAATCTTGTATGGATCTTATATGTTTTTTTATAATTATATATTTTTTATATAATAAAGAATCTTGTTGGGGTTATTTTTATTTTGAAAGTATCTAAGGCATGTTCATGTCTTTAAACCACATATTAAGTATGAATTATTTTGGACTCCCATTTATAACAACCCATGTTGGGAATACTACATGGATAGTTAATAATATAAGAGGCTGGTTTGTGGGGTGATATGGGGTGCATAGTTTACTATTACTATTCTCAAGGGGCCTCATGACCATGAAAAAACTATATAAAAAATTAGAGGGGTATTTTTCATGGATGGAGCATGGTTTCCTAAATCATGTGGCTTAACCCTGTTAATACACCAATACATAGTAAACCATTCTTTATTTTCAAACATTTTCAAAACTGTTTGGATTAATAGTAAAAATTCTAAATTTTTTGTGATTCTATGTGTTTTTTCTTTAATACATAATTATTCCATCTCTAAAATAATTTTTTATTCCAAAATATGAGCTGGTATAATTTATATCTTTTTGATCCATTGAAGCAATATTATAGTTATTTATAATAAGAGTACATCTATTGCCTAATCGAAGAACCATTTTTCTCTTTAGATCAGATCCGGTAAACACCCAATTATTTTTGAAATGTTTTGTTGTTGTTATTCCTATGAAAAATATTATTAATATACAGGACCGTATTATCGATTTTTAGAAAATTAATTATTTCAATATATATCCTAAATTCTAGTGCAAACTAGAGGCTGTGACTAGTTGTGGAGAGTCAAACGTGTATGAGTCTAGTGGTATATAACTCATCCCTTAAGATTCATAATTAAATAAATTATCATGTGTGCATTATGATTTCAAATGGAATAATCTATAAAATTTATTCATTATAATCATCATTAATGATCTGTTACATAAATTTTATTCATCATTTATTGGTAACATTGAAAAATTGTTTCCCCCAAGAAGGGTGTTTCAACAGTTTATACCTTTTGATTTCTATTATGAGTGTGTGTACCACCGTCCAAGTGTGCCTTAACATGACCCCATGAATGTTGGTTCTTCATTGTTTATTTTAATATTTATTTGTATTTATTATCATACGTATAATTTGTATTTGACCCTTTTATGGTGTGTTATCAAATCGAATTCATTGCTTTCAGTTGTAATTCAAATATATATTTATATATATGTCTTGGTCTTATTAAATGAAAAAGAAATACATGGTTGAAAAATATATACAATCCATTTCCATGTATAATTGAAATCATTATAGTGATCTTTTTTAAATTATTATGACTTATAAGTAATGAATTAAATTGATTCATTCACCATTAGACTTCTCTCACTAATGAATGTTAAGACTTTAAAGAAATCAAATTATTAAGTGGTATGATCAATAATGGATTAATTAAATGAATAAATTTTAATTTAATTTTATATGATCCATTAAATTGATAAAGGAATGGTTAGACTCGATTTAAATTTTTTATTCTCAAGGGAAATCCTTATGCACTCATGGATTCCATTATGATTCTAGGATGTTACTTTTCATGGTTGATATCCACCAATGAACCAGATCCTTATGTGTTAGTGGATTCTTGGTATGAAACCATTGTATAACCTATATATTATTTATTTCATTTCATTTATACACTCGTTGGATCAAGAACGGTCTCTATAGACAAGAGGTGTCTTGGTTACATCCTTAGGGCTAGTCGTGGATTTTCTTATTTTAACATATATGTTTTATTTATAATGGGTTTGATTAATTATTGTGGAATAACATGGAATATTATCCTTTTACCACACTCATAACCATATAACCATCATATAGTAACTACATAGCTGGAAATCCTTCAGGTCATGGTTTCCTTGGTTTTTACCGATGAACCTGTATTGTAAATGTCCTCTAGAATCCTTGTTCATCTTAGATGCTTCACTCTTACTATTATGTTAGACTATTAGTGATAGTAGTACCTCAAATGACCTATTTGTATAAAATAGTTCTTTATTAATTAAAACATAATTTTACTGTTAAGATACCATCTATGGGATAATATAGTTATATGAGATTTCAATTTTTGTAGTAGTATTCTATTATATAAGAAATCATGACAAATATTTTAGTTTTAATTACACGGGTTGGATGTTATGGATTCGTTATTTGTGAATATATGAGATTTATCATACAAACTATAAATAATATTTTTGTACCTATGTTGATTACATGCATACATGTGTTTAAAACGGAATGTGTACTGCTTCTGAGAAATGATTAATTGATTTATTAGGATGGGGCTTGTAGCATATGGTAAAGATGGGGATCAACATTCTTGGGTAGTTTTCAATTTATTTTTTGTACATTTTTATAGAATTTATATTTTAATGGTTTTTATCCATATTTTCGATCCATATTGATATATGATATATAACATCCTCATCATTGGTAAATGAATACCATTAGTTTAGATATTTATTACTTCAGTCTTCTAATGTTGTGGAATCTAATTACTAATATTTCATCTCATACTTATCTGTTTCAAATGATATCTATTGTGTTATAATCTGGTAATGTGGTCATTTTCTCCCCAAAAAAATACACTAGTCCCTCATAGTTTGTTAGAAACCTTGGGCATTAAGGGAGATTCGCCTGAGGTTCTATGGCCAGTTGGGGTCAGGGAAGCTTTAATTGAATTTGGGTCTCAAACATCACATTTTAGTTGAGTATATTATTTTTTCTATAAAATATTTAAATATATATCCTAGTATAGTTCTCCGAATATGAAATGATAAATCTATCTTGAAATTATATCATCATTTTTTTAATATATGATCTCCCAATGGATGTGGAGATAGATTCATTATTGATTTATTTTAAATTCTATATAAGACATTTCACACTTTAACTTTTCAATCAATTATTATTAAAAATTTCATTGAATTTTTTTAGGATCATTTGAAATTATTTTTTTTAATCCAAATATGTACAATTGGTGACTATGGACCAAACATCATCTATGTTAATATTTTTTAATAGATATGATATTATATTTAATTTCTGTTATTTCAATCCACTATTTCATCGACCAATATTAATATTCTCTTCATTAGGACAACCAATACACATTAGGTTCATATTAATCATTTTTAAAAATAAATATATTTTATCTTTATTTTGAGAGTAAATATTTTTATTATTTTGAATTTGATGTTAGTCATTACCCAATTTGGATCTCCGAAACATATATTTTTAATCTAAATCAATATATATATTATTGGGATGAATTATTTTTTGTTATTAGAATATTTTTTAAATATTCCATTGTTGTAAATTCTATATATATATATATATTAGAAAATTATAAAAAAGTTATAATTGGTTTAAGATTATAAATTAATATTTAATTATAAATTTATTTTCATCGTTTTATAATTTCATTAATATTTTTAATAATTTTACTTCATATTCCACATTTAAAAAAATTATTAATGTTAACCTTTTGAGAATTAGATAATGAAGGAAATATATTTTAAGAATGGGTTGAATGTTTTGATACTAGGTATTCATAAGTCATCTTAAAAGGTGAAACATAGATAATGATAATTGGATATTTTAATATTATTTTTGTATTTGTTGAAATTATTAAATTCTACATTAACTTTAAGTCTAAGATCATTATTTATTCAGTCATCTAAATTTTCATGATTTTTTTTATTTTTATCTACATAATATATATTATAATTTATATTTTCTTATCAAAAAAATATCAAAAAAATGTTTATTTTATTATTTAGATTATATGTCTTTATGATAAAGAAATACTTTTTTACAAAATATTTAATTTTTATATTTTTTTTATATATAGATTTTTTGTTGTGATATATTGTAATTAATGGAAAATAATATGTTAAATTAACGATGACACACTAATGAATATGTAAAAATAAATAATTTCTTCATGGAATTTTCAAAATGAAACTTTCAAAACGAAGATGTTATTTTATTTTTCAAGAATTAAGTGTTCTAATATGAGAAATTTGTAATCCAATGAAATTTTATAATTTTTTTTTAAGTTAATCATTATAATACACATTGGAACAAGTTTGATGAATTAGTATAATATTCAAAATATAATGTTGATTAATATGTTAATCAAAATACCTATGTTTATATTAATAGAATTTTTTATGATGTAGGTATTGAAACCTTGAAAATAGAACAATTTGAATTATTTTATATTGATGATGTTAATAAATTATTCTTAGTTTTCACTAAATTTTTTATTTATTTAGATGTGATGTGTTTTTTTAACCTGAATGGTTGAAATTTATGGAGTGGAATTTTTTTGTCTCAAGGTTTTAAACATTAAAATGTGTAATTTCAAGATAAAAATGGAATTCCTTATTCTAATTCTGTTGAAATTAAAATATTATTCCTAGTGGGAATGGGGTATAAAAGGATACATTACTTAACCAATGTTTTTATAGTGAATAAAAGTTATTTAATTCTTTATAAAAATTCTCTAGATGTGGGGTATCATGATATATTATAGACGAAAAATTATTCATTGATTACAACCCATGTATTGACACAAGACCTCACTATAATGCAATTTTGAATCTTAAAATAATTACAAATATAATGTATTAATTTTCAAATTCGATTGATGATTAGTGGTTAGTATAGAATAATAACGAGGAAAACTATAATTTAAACAAAGATCACCCATCCAATTCACCCTAATATACTATATATTTTTTTAAAAAATCCCTAATTTCTGAATATAATATTATAATATTAGAGTATTATTGTGCCGAGACAGAATGAATCCATATATAAGCCTCATTAATTTACATATTTTATGATTTTTTTTTGAATTTTACAAATTATTCCATAGTTTTTTTAAAAACAATTATCATTATCATCATTATGACATCTGAACAAAAAATATACCTGACGTGATTTTGATGTATATCATTCACTATTAATTAATAATATAAAATTTATATGGGAGATTTGTGATAAATCTTTTTATTCATACAATATAAAATATATCCTTCTATTATATGATAATGTTTAATATAAATATATTTCATAAAAATAGAAAATTATCTTCAAATTGTTTTAAGGAATATAAATCAGATATAATTAGTGTCAAGGGATTCAATTTTTTCAACTGCAAAATTGAAAAAATATATTATATATTGGATTTTTTTGATTATTTTGAATGTATCATCCTTATTAAAGGATGTAAAATTAATTTATGGTTTTAAAATAATAAAATAGTTACTAAATATATTGTCAGAATAATACTTTTAAAATAAATTTAAAAATATTCATTTCATATTTGGGAACAGAATATTTTTTATTCGTTAAAAAATACATGTTAAAAAAATTATACCATATATGAGATACCCACATTAATTTTCTTATTAATAAAACCTATATTTAGAGTTCTTTATATTGATAGAAATATATATGGTATTTTTATTGGATAACTTCTTGCAATAAACTAAAGGAGAAAAAAGGGATTTCATTCAGGATTTTACATAATGTGCATTAAAATGCATTTGGAGATACATCTGACTATAATTAGAATCATAAAATTTTTACTGCCATCTTATCATACATTAAGAAAGGGTGATAAGATGAATTTTTTTATCATTTTCATGGTATTAATGCACACAATTTATATTCTTCAAATGTGATGACATTTTTTCATTAATGTATTTGATATTAATAAGTATGAAATTTCATGACTATCTTCAATTGATTAAAAAACAAATATCAATCATAATGAAAGGTATACTATGGATTCCTACATATAATATTATCATCATCTTATGATAATTTTTTATATCTTATTTTATGAATTTTATTTATATGGATGTTCTATTTGTGATAGATAAGAAATAAAATCTCAAATGTTATCATCTAGACATTTATTTTCCCTAAACATTTATTATATATTATTTCACATGGTGATTAATTTTTCATTGGAGACAGATAAATATGTGAGGCTATTTTTTTCAATAAGATTTATCCTTTTGAATGACATATGAAAATGTTTAAATGTATATATTAAAAATTTCATCGAACCAATTCCTCTACTATTCAATATATATATATACATGGTGGGGTGATTAACGTAAATTTTTATTATTTATATAAATTAGAGAACATTTTTTTCATTTTATGTATTGATATTGCATATATTTTAGTCAATGTAAAGGTATTTTTATAATAAATGTAATGTACATTCCATGTGATACTGTGATCTTGGCTAATTTATACTTTTTGAATTATACTAATGAGGTGAAAACGTGTATATAATTAAATATTGATGTATTAATAATATGATATCTGATAATAATTGATTAATGGTTTCCGATTGAAAATAATATGATGTAATTTTAATGGTTTAATGTGAATTTTAGGACACATTTATCAACATATGAATATATGAAATAGTTGTAAGTGGGAACATATCATTATGTGATAATTTTCTTACTTATTCATATTAATGTATAATTAATTTCCAAAAAAATTATTGTAAAAATAGTACAATTTCTAATTATAGGAAAAAATTCATCACTTATGCCTTTTATTTATTGAGGGAAAATAATAAAATCCAAATTTATTTATATATAACAAACCATGTAGTTATTTATGATATACGATTATTTTTTCATAACAATGTTTCGGTAATTGTGTCTATGTGAAAAACTTTTTATAATATATGTGGGGTGAAACATTATTATTAAGGATTTAAACTTACTAATATTAAATAATTTTCATGTATTTTGAAACAATTTATCAAGGATCCCCATGAAAATATAGTATTATATATCACTGTGCAACTGAATTATTAGTCTTATATTGTTGTGAAAGGGAAAGTAGTTCATTTTGTGATGAGGGTGACGTATTGTATTTCTGTGATTTTTCCTAAAATATTTCTTTATTTTTGATTATTTAAATATCCATAATGAAGATATATTTCAGTATATTAAAATTATCACACTGATGAAATATTTGAAAATGATAATTTAATCCCATAATTATTCATCAATGTATTCAGATTTCATTTTTTATTAATAAAATTAGTACTAAAAATATTAATTTATCTTTATGTTTAAATATATATTTTGATTATTTCTATGATTATGAAAAAAAAATTTCAATAGTTATATATATATATATATTCATTTGAAAACACAATTCATATCATTACATTTTGATTATTATTATGTATATAAACAAACATGTATTGAAATAATAATATTAAAATTTAATAGTTTGTTTAATTTATATCATTTTTTAATTAGTGATTGAATTTATTTTATATGATAAATATTATTTGGTTATGAATCTTAACATCATTTTTGAAATATCTAAAATTTGACAAATATTTTTTAAAACATATATTATTTTTCACTATTTTTAGATATTAAATTTTAAAATAATATACAGTTACATATAATTACATAACCTCCAAATATTTAAATAGAATACATAGAGTCCATGAAATATTTATTGAATGATTGTATATATTTTTAATATTATCTAATATTATATAATTTAATTATATAACAAATGTAAACATTTATTTTCAAAAGATTATTTATATGAAAAACTAACAGGAATCCTATGGTGGGTTATTCTTTTTATTATATAAAAAGAATTATTTGATGTGTTAGTAGAACTCCAATTAAATTTTTTCTAAACAATGACTTTTTTGTAGAAATGATATCATAAAAATTAAATTTGATGATAATAATAGACCAAGATGAATAAACTCACTCTATTTTAATATCTATATCTCCATGAATTTCCAATTTAGGATTATCATTTTATACCCTTATTTAAATTATATAATAAATACGATGAAAGATCATATGAGTGAGTCTTTAATAGTAATATTTTTAAAACAATATAGTTCAATCACATTTTCCATATATTATATTATATATATTAGTAATATGAATTATTTTCAATTTCATATGACATTGAACATTCTAAAAAATATTAATGTATCTATCATTATATTCTAATTAATAGATAGATTTGGAAAACAATAAAAATTTATTTTATCGAAATTTATAGAATGAATATCTATGAAACAAATATGTTTATTTAGATACATAAACCAAAACTAAATTTCTCTCCAATAAACATAAAAATGAATTTATGGTATGAAAATAATATTATATTTTAATGTTTTTTGTATATTTCATGAATAATTAATTGTATAATTTTAAATAATATTACACTCTGTAATATTTTACAATAAACGTGATGAAGAATTTAGGGTATAGAAAATGGAAAATTGTGAATGTGAAAAAATGAATTGTTATATAATGGAAAACATAAAGAAGTTGATTATTACAATTTCTCAAATTCATTTTTATTTATCATGCATGTTTTTATTTTTAAAATTAATTTAACTAATATTCCTATTAAATATATCCTTTTGAAAAATAAATTAGAAGAAGGTAGCATATGTGAATTTTATCATAATGGTTCAGATGGAAAATATATATATTTATTAGGAATATGAGAAAATTGTATCCTCATAATAGTATATTAGGAGAGTGTCAATAATACGATGGGTTTGGTCAATTTTTTAATAAATAAGGGGTTAGATAAATAAATTTTAAAAATTTTGAGGTGGAATATATAAAAAATATAATAAAAATAAATTTAATATTATTTTAATGAAATGTTTGAACAAATGATAAGATATTCACAACATGCATAGCCTATACACCATGAATAATCATATCATTTTTTACCGCATTTATACCCAAACATGTACTGTGAGTTCTATATTGTGGATCCCCATGAAAATATTGAATCATACATAGTAGAATATATTAGGAGTGTTTTTTACATCACCAGTATATGTAGATGGTGTAGTTAAGAGTAATGTAAATTTTATTATTGATCTGAATTCTGTATTGAAATTTATTATAGATAAGTTTACTAGAGATGGAGATTTATATTGTCATTTATTACTCAATATATTTACCCTTCATCATCGCAAATTATGTATAGTATTGTTTTTGTTAAAAAAATATAAATTACATTTGATTGAAAATTATTTATAATGATTTATATTTGTAATATCAAAAAGAGGAAAATCAATATAAATATTTATTAAAAATGATACAAGAGGTTGAATAACTATAAAATATTGGTGATTCAATGATTTTCTATATGATGAAATTATTATCCCATATTTTTTCTTTGATAGATACTTTTTATGAGTTCCAAATGAGTTATAATATATCTAATTGATATTAAAATTTTAAATTTTGAAACATATATCATGTATTTTGATGTTTCAAAACAGATCACAATAACTAGGTTGCAATTGTCATCCATTTATGTCAATATAACTTTTATTTTAAAATTCTATAAATCAATATGATTTGATGTAAATTAAATAACTGAGTATTTTAATAGTTTTTTAATACATATTACATTCAGATTATGAGAACTTATCTTTAATATTTTACTGATCTAGAATACATTGATATGTATATATTAAAATTTTAAGGATAATTCAACTTGTAAACATATATGAGATTAATTCTAAAATTATAGATTTGGGATTTGAGATTTTATTCTACTCGATACAATGAAATAAGTCTAACATAATTATAAAAAATATTGAATTTAATATCATTTTGATAAAACATTTAATATTTTATTTTTTGATAAATACTAGGAATTTTAATCTCAAATGAATGCACTATATATAGGTTTTGATCTATAGTAGTATGTGTAGATAAAACATTGGGATAATTGTTATTGAAGTATAATTTATTCACTATTACTATTATAATATATATTAATTCATCATGTCATTCAAATTTTTCTTCTTGATAAATGTAAATGTTGTTAAAATGTGACTGATACTGATAACTTATTGAGTCATAAGAAAAATAAAATTAAATACATGAAAATTATTGTAACTATCTATTATATTAGAAAATGATTTCTTTTTGTTATATATATATATATATATATTGGTTTTTATTTTAAAGTTATTATTTTTACAATTATATTATAGTCATCAATAATGAAATATTAATGTTGTTATTTTTATATGATTCATTTTTGAGAACATCCTAACATTGATGATGACTGAATTTAAGAAGGATACAACTATGACTATATTTATATTTATTATCAAAATAATATATTTTATAATTTTATATGATTACATATAATTTCATGTTCTCAATTATGATACATCATATATGTTTGAATTCATTACCCATATTTGAAATTTATTTGCAAAATAATTTTTATAAATGGTTAATTTGTATATTTAGTGTCAGGTTTGACTCGTGTAATTAATTTTTATAAAATTTTTATTTTAAAAAATTAGGTCAATATTTTTTTTTAAAATTTACTTGAATACATTTCAATTGTAGTTGTTGAAATGTCATTGTTTCTATTTTTTGTTAAAATTCTTACTTATCCACAATTAAAGTACTAAAATCAACATGGAATACAAAAGGTCACAATTTTAATGTTGTTTGATACCCCAAACTTCTCTCAAAACCTTATTTACAAGCTTATTATATTAAAAATATATTAAGGGAATATGAAATTAATTTTATTCAAATCATTCCATGTCAGTTATACTATTCAACCTATGTATAAATCCTTTATCAATGATATTGTTTTTTTAAACTGATTTTAAAATTTAACATGAATATTCTAATTTATATGATGAATCATTTTTGGGATTAAAATAAATTATGTAAAAAAAATCAATTTTTAAATTCGTCCAAATATACTTTATTTAAAAATAATTTCAAAAAATTAAATGTAAAGATGTTGATTTTAATAGTGTTTCTAACATCCTCGAGAAATGGAATATAAATAATAGAGTGAGTTAGTATTCTCAATATGATAATACATACATTAGAATCTGTAATAGAATAAATAAATCAAGAATAATATGAAATGAATAAATGATGATAAAATAATGTTCCATAATAATCACATGAGAATAATAATTACCCAGGTATAATATAACGATTTGGATTATGACATAGTCATCAGTAACATCATTCATATCCATTTATTGAAAAATGTTGGATATATTAAAAATATTATCGATGACTCATGATTAGTTATCAAATATCAATGGATAAGGAATATGCTTAATACCTTAATTTTTATAACTCATGATACGTTACAATCCATCGAGGGGCTATGTAATTTAAGGACCCATGAGTGTCTTTTTATGTCCAATTAATTAATCATATTAATATAAATAAAACATTATCAAAATTTATTAATAATAAATAACTATATATATGGGAAGAATAAGGATAAAGAAATGAAAATGCATTCATAGTGAAAAATTATAATATGAAATCCTAATAAATATATTTTACGTTATCCTTATATTATATGCTTTTAATGTAATAGTATCTATCAAACGATGGTGACTTAGAAGAAACTAATGTTAAATGATCACCAGAACGTTTCATGATGAATATAAAAATTTTTATTTTGAATTCACATATATATAAACAAAAAAAGTAATAAAATACAATAATGAAATTTTAAAACACTAAGACATTATAAATTTTTTTATTTATATAAATTTAATCATCTCAATAGCTTGAGATCAATGTAACATTTCTTCAAAATAGGATTCTATGTAAATTAAAATTTTAATGTTTACCATTATAAGATTGCTGTTAAGATAGCATGTATGAATAGTAAAAACTAAATAATGATAATTTTGTGATTTATTCTTATACTTAATATAATAAATGGATATTTATATATTAAATGTAAATTGTGAATCATTTGATATAATAATACATTCTAAAAATCAATTTTCTCAACGAAAATGATTTCATCACTACTTTATTAACATGAATATAAAACATTTAACCTCAATAAATTTTTTTTTTCATTTAATGAGCCTTCATTATAAAAAAATATAATTATTATAGGGATATTGGGGGGTTCATAAAAGATTCACATATCCATGAATAGTTAATCTCACATATTATTATTTGAAAATATGCATCAAATATTACTGAATTAAAAATAAATATTATATATTTAAATGGTTTTAATTTCAAATTACATAAATACTATTATCATAATTATAATATATCAAATTATAATAACATCATAACTGAATTTTGTTTTCAAACCCTTCCAGACATATGAGAATTTATCTTTAAACAAATATTTTTACTCACTTTTCAGTGTATAATATTTAATTAGATTTTTCCCAAATTTGAATTAAATAATTAAAAATATATTTCATTTTTTTAATTATTATAATATATATATTCTAATATGGTCAACATAATTATTTAAATTAATGAATTTTAAGAAAATTAAATATTAGTTAACACATTTAATGTAAATTTGGGTTTATTGTGGGATTAAAATAGAATGAAATTGATTAAATTGAACTAAAACATGTCTGAAATATATTTTATATAAATATTTAGACTTTAATATTTATAATCCTCTATAATAATATATTTTCTTTATTTATGGCCCATGAAATGCATGGGAAGTCCTTTATTTCGAATGTAAGAAGTCTTCCACAATCCATTCTTATAAAATGACACACCCTCTCCTCTATTCACCACACATTGGTAAAATTTTTATTCGGAATATACCTTAATAAATAAATTAAAAAATTATATACCCAAATCATATAATCCTTAGTTTTCTCATTAATCCACTCTAGAAATTCATTAGGTAATATTCTAAAAGTGGTGGTTATTGAAGTGGTAAAATTATTAACGATGAATTTTCTTATTTCTTCTCTATCCTACATCAAATATTATTATTATTTTATTAATTAATAATAAATTTTTATCCCATGTACTGATATTTTAATCTATTAATGTAATTATACATATTAATATCCTCTTCCCTTAAATGGGAAATTACTGTCTCTCTCTTGTTTACGTTGGACTATCAAATCACAAACTGATGTGACACATTTTTCATGAACACCTCTCACAGTTGGGTATGAATAAATATATCATTTATAGATATTATATTTATAATAAAATTACACATATGTAGTCAATATATGTTAAATACCTTTTTTATTTTCATTTCTATAGTAGATATGATAGTGATTCTCTTGTCTACAGCGGACTAAGGCCTTGCGATGTAATGTCATTAGTTTTAAACTAATTATATAATTAATGTGAATAAATATATTAATAAATTTATATATTTCATATTAATCATAATTATGATATCAATTAAAAATATTTATTTATATATATTTTGTATTTAATTATCTCTCCATCTTTTTCACTCATTGAATTAAAATAATGTCATTCGTGTATGTGTAGACTACCACCTTCATGGAGCATTTTTACTTTCATATCACCACTACACCACATGAATGATATGTATATATAAGTGTAAATAAATATATAATATTTTTTAACAATAATATTATTTTTCTATAACGATAATATATTGTAGACGCTGGAAAAGTCCGTTGTTCCCAAACGAAGCTCCGGATGCGGAAAGCGAAGTGATATTTGGAGTCAGAGGAACATTCCGGAGGGCCCGGAGGACTTGCGCGAAATTTCAGAGCCCCGCGTGCAAAGTTGAGTCGCGGCGCGCAATCCTTCCGGGATGCGCGCAATCGGCAGGGCCGGCGCGCAATTTTGCGCGCCCAGAGCTCCCGCGACTCCCTTGCGCGCCGGGTCCGGATTCTGCACCAGCGAGGGGAATTCCGCGCCCGCGAAGTGAATTCCGCGCCCGAGACCGGATTTCGCGCCAGGGGTGGCCTATAAATATAAGGCGACCCCCGACGTTTTGGAGGTTGCCAGAATCCGAAGCGTCGCTCGTTCGCGCAATCCAACCCCTTCCGCGCGCAATGCCGATCTTCAGGTAACCTCCTTTCTTTCGCGCAATAGAGCCTTGGGGTTCGCCTTCGCGCGCAATCCCCTTGGCTCCTTTCCTTTGAATAATCCTTAACCCGAAGGCCTTTGCGCGCAAAAGAAGCCTCTTGCGCGCAATTGCCCCCGGGTGCGCGCAATCCAGCCCGATTGCGCGCACCCCCCATTTTCAAAGTGGCCATTCGTTCGAGAATGAGCCGTTGCCCCCGCGTGCTACCCGAAGCCCGGTGCGCAATCTCAATCATCCGCGCGCAAAGGGCTGGCCCGATTGCGCGCCAGCCCGCCATTTTGCGCGCCGACCCGCGGTTTTGCGCGCAAAGCTCCTCTTTTGCGCGCAATCTGCCAGGGTCTCCCCCCTTGACCCCCTGAGGGTACCCGCCTGCGTGGCGCCCGATGATCTTCATCCCGGGTGCCCGCACCGTGCGTTGTCTTCCCGTGCGGGCCTCCAGGCTTGCGCGAAGTGACACGGACCCATCGGCGGCAACCAACGTCCAGCATGACGTTAAACTGCGTATACGTCCAACATGACGTTAAACTGCGCATACGTCCAGCATGACGTTAAACTGCACATACGTCCTGTACGACGTTAAACTGTACCTCGTCCGAGCTACAAGACGTTAAACTGTTCAGCATACGTCCAAGCTGCACGACGCTAAACTGCCTAGCCTTCATCGTCCAAGCTACAAAGACGTTAAACTGTACAGCATTCGTCCCGCAAGACGCTAAACTGCACATTTGTCCCGCATGACGCTAAACTGCACCACGTCCGCGCTGTAAGACGTTAAAATGCCAAGCACTTTCGTCCTCAACACACGACGTTAAACTGTACTTCGTCCGGAAAGACGTTAAACCGACCGCTTCGTCCTCAACACACGACGTTAAACTGTACTTCGTCCGGCAAGACGTTAAACCGACCGCTTCGTCCTCAACACACGACGTTAAACTCTACTTCGTCCGGCAAGACGTTAAACCGTCCGCTTCGTCCGATCACGTGCCTCGCACGCAGGGTCCCCCCCGGTTTGGATGTGGCCCCCACCCGCTCGTCTCTGCAGGGATGTCGGGATTGCCCCTCTTTAGGGACGATTTAATGGGAGCGGCTTTTCCCTACGGGGGTAGGGTATTACAAACCCCTAGTTTCTTGTGGGGGGCTGCACATGTGTATCTCCATTGCACTCCCCCACTGCCGAAGCCAGTAGAGGGTGTGACTGGGATCGAGGTGTCTCCTACTTTCGGTCCAAGTCCCTTCCAACTGAGTTTTGCCGCCCGGGCTGCCTCAAGTGCGTAAGTCCTGACAGAATGAACTACGTGGACTTTGATCCCTGTCTTCTAAACAGGGTACGTAGGAAGCCTCCCTGAGGTTCAAGCCCACCACCTGGTCGTCTCGGTCGTATTCACGTCGGTTCGTCCATCAGTGGACCCCTCCAGGGTTCACGCTTGCGTCGATTCACCTATGAATCCGCCCCTGTGGGAGACTGCCCGTGTGTATCTCCACTGTGCCTCCCCAGAGCCCCTTTTTTCCATTTCTCCTTTTATCGTCCAGCATGACGTGAAACTGTGATCCACCCGGCCGTTCCATCCCCCTCTGTGCGAGGTGGTTCGGTTCAACCCTCCGCCCGGCAGCCTCGACCTCTTCGTGAGTCGGCTTGCCAACGTCCAGCATGACGTTAAACTGTATATCCGAACTACGTTGACTTTGATCCGTGTTAACGCGCGGTACGTAGGAAGCCTCTACGGGGTCCAAGCTCTTCACTCCATCATCCATCCTGATCCTTACCCGGGCCGCCACATCCCGGTGGGGTCATGCCACTTCACTCCACTCCATATCACTTGGGAAGCCGCCCATGCGCTGGCCCCAGCGTCGGAGGTTCCCCGCAAGGGGTTCTGTCATCTGATCCACTTTTCGTGTTGATCGGTCCGATGCCGTCCCCGCTGGACGTTAAACTCGCGGCATACCCCGTGTTAAACATGGGAAGCTGAGGAAAACCTCAGGGGACACCGTTCCCCGCACCCAGTGCGGGATGCCTCAGGCCATCATGCCTTCGAGAAGCCCTATTAGGGACGGAAGACAGACGTGCAGAGCCGCAGTGTTACGACACGCCCCCAGCACCCAGAGCCACCCGGCCTTCTCACCGCAGGTTGCTGCCCCGACCAGACTCCTTGGAGCGTTCGGGCGGAAGCAGCGTAATTAATCGGTGTCCATGAAGATATGGCGCCGGGAACGAGATTCACGAGCATGTCTTAAATCTATGAGAGAGCCCCGGATTAGGCGACGAGTTCCGAGGAGACGTCCAAGGAAGGAGGAGCCGACATCCCATCATCCCGGTTTCGATCAAGGAGCAGACGCCCCTGAATAAGGGACGGATGCCGCCCGCCTTTGGAAAGCGGGACTGCGGGACCACAAGCCGCGCGCCCATCCCCTCGGGTTGACGGGTGCACGCGCGAACGCGTCCTGGCGGAACAGTGTAACCCGACGCACATCCGCACCGAAACATATATAACATACCTTCTTTCCAAAATTATCATTAAAATATGGAATCGTTACTCATGCATATGTTTCATCTTCCATCCAAGCGATACAAATTGTACTCATTTATCACTACCATCATTAAATATGGTTCCTTATATAATATAAATTTATTAATTTGATACTTATTTAATTATTATTATTCATGAGATGTTGAAATAATGAGCTATTAAAAGAATAGTCAACCTTCTGATGTCATTTTGGATACATAAGTCAAATATCAATGAAGTTGATGACATTAAATTAATTGGACACATAATTTTATATAACATGGTTACAGGTGGAATTAAATTTATTAAAAATCTATATATTGTTCTTAATAATGTAAAATAATTAACATGGGTTTATTATTCCGGAATATAAATAATGAATGTCATGAGATGGACTAAGGGTAAGTGAATTCATCTCAATTTACCTTCATTGAGAAATGGTATAATGGTGTGCCACTATATTATTTTATATAGTAAATATACTATCCATTTTTTATATAATGCAATGATAAATTAATAATTCATGTAATTTTGTTTTTCAATTTATATTATTTCATCAATTGGGATATGACAAGAAAATTACCATATGGTAAATGTTATTATACATTATCAAATTATTTTATTATTGTTAACATTCACATGGAACAATAACTCTCTAATAATCATTTATCATTTGATATTACATTTAATGAATTGGAATTTCCATGGAAGATTTTTTCTTAAATACATGGAAATAATACAAGTCCATAGTTTTTAACAGCGCTTGATTCCGAGGCCCGGTGTGCCTCGAATCAGTTTCTGATGTTTTTGTCGGGTACATTATGTAAACGTACGTATGGGAATTTATAACTTTTAAAGCAGTTCTTGGAATTGAAATCTAAGGGCACCGTTGAACTCACAGTGTCACTGATTCCATAGTGAGACCTTCACCGCAATTGTGTTCTATCGATAATGGATGATAGATTTTGGGGGGTTTTAATTAAATTGAATTAATTAAAGTGTTAACATTATTTTTAGTTTGGTGGTTAAAACCTCCAAAGGGTGGTTGGAGGTGGGGGCCACCACACCCTAACATCCCATGGGAGGTTATGGTGGTGGGGCCCACCCTATCATAACCTCCCTTGGGAAGATATTATTAGGTGGATCCCACATGGGCATTAAACACACTTAAACCCCTTGGAACCCCCGATTAAGTGGGGAGCCTCTTCAACTTTCTTCCCCAATTAATTGGGCCAACTTCACCCATTTAATTAATTGACATAACTTAAATAATTTAAATATTTTCGAATTCATACCAACAATAAAAAAATAGGAAAATCTATTATTTCATTTTTGTTGGGAACTATTTTTGGGTGTATCATAGAAATGGGATAGCTAGGTAGGAGTCATTTCTCTCCCATGAAGAATGAAAGAAATATTCCACATTCTACCTTCTTCAATTGTGACAATGGATGGAGAATCGTCCTTGAAGAACACTGATGATGTTGTCCTCGACTTTTTCCTTCTTTCTGACGTCAATGTAATGACGTCACCTTTATGCAACTCCGACATCGATCACCGAACTGAAGGTAGGGGTATTTGAGTTGATTTTTATACCCGTTATACGTCGTTGAATTTATGGTTTGACAACCGATTGATATCACTGCAAAAAGGAGGGATCGGACCACACGGACACGACCAAACCTCCCCCATGTTGTTCTAGTATGTTGACGACGGAGGTGGAGCAACAGCGGTTGGCGTCGGACCAACCACAAAGCAAATCGGCGGCGCGAAGGCTTCCGGGTCGCTGATGAGGCATAGTGGCCTCATGAAGCACAAAGAACCAAGCTGTCGACAGGTGGGCTTTAGCTGTGCCAGAGGGGCACTGTGCGGTTTCATCCCACCGAAAGAAGTTTTCGTGGCAAATAGGGACGCAGTAGTTGGATGGGGTGTGCGATGTTGTCACGTTGTGTGGAGGAGATGGAGGAGCGGGAAGGTCAGGACATGATGAAGGTTCCGCGACGCTGTCTTTTCCGTGAGGAGACTCGAAGAATCATGGTGTTAACATGCTACTATGGAAAATCCAGGGGTTGCTGGCTAAGAAGATAATCGCTGCGAGCTATAGGATGGCCCCCTCGGGTCCTGTAGGTTGCCGAACCGGTGCCTAGCGCCTATTCTTTCAGAAGACTGGGGGCGCCACCCCCCCCCCCCACCCCCACCCCCCCAATGAGCGGCCAGTCGAGCCGCCGAACCAGCCGACCAGCCGGCTGGGGGCCGGGACACCTCGGGCTAGTCCACCATCGGGCCAGGCGGCCTAGGGCCAGACTACCATCGGGCTGGGCCGCTTCAGACCAGGACCCCATCGGGCCGGGCCGCCTCGGGTCGGGCCGCCATCGGTCTGGGCCGCCCACTTGGGTCAGGCCATACCCTCAGGCCGGGCCTGATCCTCAGGCCGGGTCAGACCCATGGATCGAGTTGAACCCTGGTCTAGTCCCTGGTCGGGTCAGGTTTGTCCGACTGGGTCGGATCGGACCCAGACTTGTTTGACCCGAATACAAATTTTTTCCCATATCATGGGATATGGGTGTCAGATGGACGAACCACTTACGATGATGGAAGTCTTTGAGTGAGACGGTTCTTTTTGCATACCAACATTGAGGTTTGGACATAGTTTGAGTACAGTTTGGTTGGTTTTAACCTTAAAACCAACTAAGCCCCTAGAATGGAAATTCCAATAACTCATAGACCGGGTGTCCGATTGACGCAATGTATGTCGCATTGGAAACCTTACGACATGGAAGTCCTTTGGGTTACACCTTTTTTGAGTTTAGTAGTGGTCGAGGTATGACTGATATATCGAGGGAAAATTCTATGGAACTCGAGCACACCAGGTGTGAGGAATCTAGTGGTTGTACGTGAAGCGGAGGTTGGAGACAGATTATACGGAGGTCACCACTCAGGGATCATGTGTGGTTCAGTGCATACAGATCTTGTCTGGGTCAGATCCTGTGTGGGTCAGCGCTCAGCAATCATATGTGGGTCAGCGCATACTGATCTTGTGTGGGTTAGATGCTATGTGGGTCATTGTGGGGGTTAGTACCTATCGATCCAGTGTGGGTCAGACTCCATATGGTCAGAAGCAGAGCCTCTTGACAGAAGATGATGATCTAGCTTTGCAACTAATAATCCGTACTTCTATACTTCATTAAAATCCTGGTTTGAGCTGGGTCAATGACTTTCTTGTTTTTCTTGTGATTGATATGGGTTAATAAATAACTGAGGTATCTGCATGGGTTTATACCTATGTTAAGGTTATCCGTTGAATTAATATTTTTTTGTTATCCTTGTTGTATTTTGTGAGACTTTGAGGGTCTCTGGGTCCCTACTGAGTATCCTTAAACTCACCCCTGCATGGGCTATGCCTGCACCTCGTTGTGTTGGTTGTAGATGACATACAACGCTGACTGAGGTAGAGATTAGTAGAACTAGAAGATAACTGGAGGTGGAACACACATCGTGATGATACTCGGAGCGGACGGATGGACATGGAGTGCTGAGGAGGCCATCTGTACATAACCATCAGGTAGGAACCCCGAAGGAAGACCCAGTAGTTTCATTACTTTGTTTCAGTTTTACTTGCATTCAGTTGTACCTTTACTTTACTATTGGGCTTGTATTTTTGTCCTCTTTTACGTTCCATCACTTCTTCTTTATACTGTATTTCATAGTGTTTTGCTTCTAATTGTGTACTCTGATTGTGCGTGTTTGCTTTTTATAAAGGAAATACCTTCCTAGCATAGGGATTTACCCATTTGGTGCTAGTCCCCAGCCCTTGGCCTATGGAAGGCGCGCTTGGGGTAGTCACAACATGGGCCCGAGGATGAGTCATGAAAAATTGGTATCACAAGAGTCAGTTATACCATATAACTAAGGACTCTGAGTTTTCTTTTCTATTAAGAAATAGTGTTAAGAGTGCTGACTATGATTTTCAGTTCAGGGAGTCCAGTGTTGGTGTGGTCGCCGACGTATCAATACAATAGGACCCTGACTTCTGATTTCCAACTCTGTGCATCGAAACACTGATTGTGTGTGTGTTTTCTAGAGTTTTCATTATGTCAGCTCAACCAGGTCAGCTCACTAGGTATAAACTTTTGATTGTGGAACACCTTTTCCTTATTAGGATGCCTCCACGCCTAAAACCAGTTTGGGTTCTCGACATATTAGTCAATGACGGCCAACTGGGCGACCATGCTCTGGTGTAGGGCCCTCTTACTATGTTGACTCATTCGGGTGGTGTACCAGCAACTCCACCACCCGTTGGGCAGAAGATGCCACCAGCCGAATTGGAGGACGGTGCATGCCGACTAAGCGAATTGCACGTGTTCTAGTGGTAGAGGACTCTGAGGCTTCATGGTAAGATAGATTCCCTTGCATTAGAGGACTGAATGGAGGTAATTATTGGATTTTTCGCCCTATTTGAGACACTAGTAGAGTAGATGTTGATCTTAGATACTAGTCATTTTCAGTGGGTGACCTTGAGGATGGTCCACATAGTGATTAGGTTTCGGTACGTTGATCATTTTCTGAGATGGTACCTTTGGGTAGTGTGCCAACTACATCACTTCATGTTGGACAACAAACACTACCAGTGGTATCAGTAGAGGACCCTTGTAGGCTTAGTGCCTTACATGTCTTACAACATCAGATACCCCTCATGTTCTGAGGTGAGCACGACTCACAGGTGGATGAGGACTAGCATGAGGAGGTGGATGAGAGTTCCTTTCATCTTTTGTAGTTTCATCAGGATGACATGATGGTAGTTGAGTATTCATCAAGGCATACCAACCATTCATGGTACTCAATGAATATGATTTGATCAGTGTTTCAGGGCTCGGACATATGAGCGATTTGTGTTTAAGAATAGAAGAGCCATCACAATTCCTCTATGCATTCTTACACATGTTAGGGTGCTAGAGAGAACCATTCTGGTTGAATATTCTTTGGATGATCAGATACAGCTAGTGAATGTTAGCAGTGGGATAGAAGAAACTGCTGCCAGTGTCAAGGACATGGGTGTGTAAGAATTTTTGGGAAGAGGATGTGACGTGGACAAATAAATCTACCAGGCAGCAAACATGAAAGTAGAGCTTGGAGAGTAGCATGAGGTGGTGTATATTTCGACATGTTACAACCACCAGCCATTGTAGTCCACGTCAGGCTCAAAGAGCTGGAGTGTAGGGGAAGATGGTAGCTACACATGGTCAAGGAGTGTGACCCAAGGGATCTAAATAATATTCGAGGTACAGTTTCTGTATACTACTAGCTGCCATATTGATTGACATAGGTACTAATCATTCCTTGCTTCCATGAATCTTGTCCCAAACCTCGATTTTCTGGTTAAACCATTGACTTGAACCTCACGTCTGGAGATACATTTGTGAGGAGACTCGATAATCGCACATATGCCGACTCTGTGATCTAACCCTTGAGGGGAGAGTTTTGGTTGGATCCTCTTTGTGGAAACATCGGGGACTTATGACATTAGTTTGGTTATAGACTAGGCAACCACCATTCATACATAGATTGAATGTATTAAGAAAAAGGTTGAGGTTTATCTCCAATGTTGGGATGAGGTTTTCCATAGTCGGTGAAAAAGGAAACCCACACAGCACATGTTAAACTCATGCATAGGAGGGTGCATCCAATCACTCTTGAATCATCCAACCTTACCCTCATGGTAGCAAGAGTTCTATGTTTTCCATTCCAAAGAGGAGTGAAAGAACATGGGGACATATTTTCAAAAGATGTTTCCAAGATTAACCTCCCCCCCCCCCATAGGGGGGAGGGATGTCTGCTTTGGTTGGATACTACAGAATGTTTGTTCAAGACTTCTCCAGATTTGGAGCACCACTACCATCCTTGATGAAAAAGGGTCAACCCTCCGTTTGTGCGGAGAGATGCCATCAGAGCATTTAGAAGTAGAGGCAGAGGCTGACTAGTGTCCCCATATTATGGAATCTTGAGTAGGACGTTGGGTATGAAATTTACCACAATTCATCAAGGACCAGACTCTGGTGTGTCTTGATGAAGGGGAAAGTTGTGATCATGTATGGTTCATAGAAGCTAAGACCACATGAGCAGAACTACGTAACCCATGACATGGAGTTAACAGTAGTGGTCTTCTCCATGAAGATGTGGTAGCACTATCTGATGGACGAACGTTTTACCCTATACTCTAATCAGAAGAGTCTCAGGTATATCTTCTCTCAGAAAAACCAGAACCTGAGAAATTGTTGATGGATTAAGTTCCTCTAAGACTATGAATTTGAGATAATCTATACTCCTTGGAAGGGAAACGTTGTAGAAGATGCTCTCAGCAAAAGATCTAGCATTCAGCTTCTTGAAGAGGAGACAGAGAAGTTGGCCGCATTGCAAGATATCCTTTCTGGATAGAGATGGAGGAGCCTTTATACAGTCTCTCACTATCACTACTCCACTTATTCAGTGAGACTGGGAGGCACAATATGGAGACACAGACTATGAGACACGACATGCTCAGATATCCATAGGGCATGCACCTGTTGGATTTTATGAAGGTGGGTATCACATCATCTTCTTCAGAGGACGGACTATGGTACCAGTTGCAATTCAGGAGGAAGTGTTGAGGGAGTTCCACACATCCCCTTTCGAGATATATCTAGTGGTGGAGAAGATGTACCAGTATGTTTGACAACATTATTGGCGGCCAGGTTTGAATAAGGTGGTATCAGGGTTTGTCTCACGGTGGATCACTTGTCTACAAGTGATGGCGGAGCACCAAGTTCAAGAAGACTTGGTTCAGCCCTTATAGGTCCCAAAGTGGATGTGTGATGGGATATCAATGGACATCGTCATAGGTCATCCATGTAAATCTAGGATTCATGATTCGATATGGGTGATTGTTGACCGACTCACCATGTCATACCACTTCCTTCCGATTAGAGAGAATGGTTCCGTAGAGAGCATGGGACGCCTCTATGTGCTGGAGATTGTGTGTTTCCAATGAATAACTTCTTCTTTTTGTCTCCGACCATGACACACAGTTTAGTTCTAAGCAAAATAATGGATTGCAATAGGCTTTCGTGACATAGCTTCGCTTGAGCACCACCTTCCATCCTTAGACAGATGGTCAGACTGAGCTGACCATTCAGACCCTCAAGGATATTCTATGTGCATGTTTCCTCGACTTTTTTCATTACTAGGAGGATCACATACCATTGGTTGAGTTTGCATACAACAACCGATATCACTCCAGCATCGGTATGGATCCTTTTGTGTCCTTTTATGGTCGACCTTGCAGATCACCATTGTGCTGGACAGACCCAAGAGAGTCGGTAATAATGGGACCATAGATGCTACGCACTACAACAGATAAGGTGTAGATCATCCAATAGTACATGAAGACTGCACAGAGTATGAAGAATTTGTATGCTGATAAGAGATGGAGACCTCTGGATTTCGAGGATGGCCACCACATCTTCCTATGGGTATCACCTCAATGAGGATTACAATGATTTGTCCAGGGTAGCAAGAAATCTCTATGATTCATCATACCTTTCAATGTCTTCAGTAGAGCAGGCGAGATGGCTTACCACTTAGCTCTTACACCTCATTTTCACCATGTGCACAACTTCTTCCACATGTCTCAACTAATGAGATACCTGCATGACCCATCCCATATCGTCGAGCATAGTGAGTTGGACAACGATGACGGGGCGACTTTCACGGAGGTTCTAGTGGAGATTGAGGATCAACAAGATCATGTCCTACGTCGATAGTCGATACATCTAGTGCGTGTTGGATGGTAGTAAGAGAACCTCTAGAATAGCACATCAGAGTGGGAGGCTTAGATTCATTCTTAGTACCACCCTTGGTTCCCTTAGTTGGAGTTGTAGCTTACGGGGACGTAAAGCCCAGAGGTAGGGAGAATGTAAACACCCAAAATTTTTATGGAATTTTTTTCATAAATACATGGAAATTTTACAATCCGCATATTCTGACGGCGCTTTATTCCAAGGCCCTGTGAGCCCGGAAACAATTTTTTATGTTTTGTTCTGGTAAATTTAGTAAACGTATGGACAAGATTTTATATCTTTTGAACCGGAGATCGGAATTGAAATCTAAGGGCACAATTGATCTTGCCGTGTTAGTGATTTCACAGTGAGACCTTCACCGCAGTAGCATTCTAATGAAATTGGATGTTAGATTTTGGGGGTTTTAATTAAATTGAATAAAATAAAGTGTTAACATTATTTTTATTTTGGTGTTTAAAACATTCAAAGGGAGGTTGGAGGTGGGGCCCACAACACTCGAACCTCCCATGGTAGGTTATGGTATTGGGGCCCACCCAAGCATAACCTCCCTTTGGAGGATATTATTTGGTAGGTCCCACATAGGATTTAAACACCCTTATCACCCTTGGAACCCCCAATTATGTTGGGAGCGTCTTCACCTTCCATCCCCAATTAATTGGGCTAACATCACCCATTTAATTAAGTGAGATAACATATTTAATTTAGAACTTTTCGAATTCATGAATATAATAAAATAATAGGCAAATATATTATTTCATTTTTTTGGGGGATTTTTCTTGGGTGGAATAGAGAACGAGGAGAGCTAGGGAGGAGCCATTTATCTCTAACGAAGAACGACGGACATCTTCAAAATTCTTTCTTATTCAACTGTGGCAATAGAGGGAGAACCATCCTTGAAGAATTCCGACAATGCCATACTCGACTTATTTCTTCTTTCCATCATCAACTGAACAAAACCACATTTCCGCGACCCAGACATTGATCACTAAACTCGAGGTAGGGGGATTTTAGTTGATTTTTATACATGTTCTACGTCAATGAATTTATGGTTTGAGAACCAATTGATATCACCACAACGAGGATGGATAGTACCTCATGAACACGGCCGACCATGCCTCAATTTTTGTTCTAGTTTTTTGATGATGGAGTCGGAGCAATGGCGGTTTGCATCAGTTCAACTGCAAAGAAAACTGCCTATGTGAAGGCCGTTGAGTTGCCGAAGAAGCGCGGAGATCCGGCCACGGGCCGGGCCACTATCGGGATGGGCCTCCTTCAAGAATGGCCACCCACTTGGGCCATGTCGTCCCCTCGGGCCGTGTCGGACCCGCAGATCAGGTCGGACCCCAGTCCATTCCCAGGTCGAGTTGGGTCAGTCCTACAGGGTCAGACCGGGCCCAGGCCCATTTGAACCTAATACACCTTTTTGCCTGTATCGTGGGCTACATGTGTCCAATTAAAGAAAAAATGTAGTGATGGAAGGATTGGAGAAAGAATGTTCTTTTTCCATACCCCACATGAGGTTTGGACATAGTTTGAGTACGGTCAGGTTTGTTTGAAACTAAAAACCAACCGGGCCCCTAGAACATGAAAGCCAATAACTCCCAGATCGGGCCTCCAATTGACACACCGTCTGTCGCTTTGGAACCCTAACGACATGGAGGTCCTTTGGGATACTCCTTGGTGGTGTTTATGGGAAGTCTTGGTACAACCGATATCTCAAGGGTAGTCTCTATGGAACTTGAGTGCACAAGGTGCGAGGAATCTAGTGGTTGTTGGTGAGGTTGAGGTTGTAGATAGATCATACAGAGGTCAGCACTTAGTGATCATGTGTGGGTTAGTGCATACATATCCTGTGTTGGTCATATATTATGTGGGTCCACACCGAACGATATTGTGTGGGTCAGCGCATAGTGATCCTCTCTCAGTCTGATCCTGTGTTGGTCAATACAGTGGTTAGTACCTATCGATCCTTTGTGGGTCAGAATCCATATGGTCGGAAGCAGAGCCTCTTAACATAATAAGACGATACTACTTCATGACTAATCGTCGGTACTTATATAATTTATTAAAATCCTAGTTTGAGCTGAGTCAATGACTTTTGTGTTTTTTTCAGGATTGTGATGGTTTACTAAATAACTTAGGTATATGTATGTGAATATACCTAATTAAGGGTTATCCATTGAATTCATAATTTGGGGTTATCCTTGTTGGATTTTACGAGACCTTGATGGTCTTGGAGTCCCAACTGAGTATCGTTATACTTACCCCTACACGGGCTTTGCCCGCATCTTTTTGTATCGGTTATAGACAACAGACATCGCTGAATGAGGCAGAGAGTAGCCGGACTGGACGGTACCTGGTGGTGGACCACACAACATGATGGTACTCAGAGCAGATAGATGGATGTAGACTAATGAGGATGCCATATGTACCTACCCTTCACATAGGAACCCCAGAGGACAACCCAATAGCTAATTTACTTTCTTTTAGTTGTATTTTCTTTCAGTTGTACCTGTACTTTGCTGTTGGGCTTGTATTTCTGGCCCCTTTTACATTCCAACACTTCTTCATTATATAGTTTTGCTTAGTGTTTTTCTTCCAGTAGTGTACTCTGATTGTGTGTGTTTACTATTTATAAAGGCAATGCCTTCCCAGCTTAAGGATTTATGCCTTTGGTGCTAGTTACCAGACCCTGGCCTATGGAAGGTGGGCATTGGTGTAGTCACGACACAGGCCCTGAGGATAGGTCATGACATTACATTTATATTAAATTACTATGTTCTTTTATAAAGAATATTATTTTCCATTAATTGTTATATCGTTTTTAAACATGGTTCTTACATTGAATGTTATTTGATGACCAATGAAAATATTGGTAAATTCGTATCATTTTTCCAATATGGATTTTGATGATACGAAAATTTCTTTCAAAATTTCAATTTAATATTAAATATATATACCCCCTATCACACAAATATATATATATATTGATGAATTCATGATGTTTTGGGTGATTAATGTAATTATATCTCCCTGTTTGTATCAACACGTATCATGAGACAAATCATTTGGAAAAATTTATTGTGTTTCAACATGTAGTTTTAAATATTCATAAAAAATATCTTAATGGTAGGGGAGTATCACGTTCTTGAGATCGTCAACTCCAATAATTAATAATTAATTTCATTAGGTATTAATTTATTAGTATCCCTGATGTTTGAACACAAACATAATCATTACATATATTTTATTCTCAGTTATTGATGAAATTGTATCTTTGTTCATTTAATTTCCTTTCCAAATTGATATTTTATTATCTTATCAAGATAATAAATATATTTAAAATTAAAATTTTCACATTTTTTCATTAACATGTTGAATGTGAATACTCATTCATGATATCTTTTATTTTACATAACACTTATTAATAATTTTACCTCACCATTTTTTGACTCCATTCAATAGGATATTTAAATGAATTCATGGAATGAGATCATGGATTCCAAATGTTTTCCATTTCTCAGATTTGTCTTTTATTTCCCTATGTAAAATGGGTATCTATTTTTTACCTTGATGTCCAATACTTCTAAAATGGAAGGTACATCATAATTTGACCCCTTTTATCTATTCCAATATAATACATAAGCATTGGATATGGATTCCCAGAGTAGAGGTAGTTACAGTTGGTGTCATTTGAAATTAATTAAAATCCATGGTACCTATATTAAGTAGAAAAATTGATTAGGTAACATAAATTATTATTTAGTTAGGGAATATTTATAGTGTGAAATACAAATTCATTCGGATTATATTGTGTGGTTTTTATTAGAAATACTTCCAATCCAGTTTTTAATAGATTACATGGTTCTAGAACATAGGTACCTAGAGGTATTAACTCCACAAACTGAGCATTGAGATAGACATTATAATCATATAATTCTTGAATTTTGGCCTTACAACACATTTGGTTTGAAAAATCTTGGAAATACATTTAGATTAATTAAAATTTTTATTATAAATAGTTTTTAGATTTTAAAATAATGATATCCTCATAATTACCAAGATTAATATTCCAATAATATCAATGCAAAAATTTTATTTTTTTCTAAGTGTTACAACATTTTTATAAATTTACAATGTAATTTAAAATACATAATTTTGTTGTCTAATCTAGTATCAACCTAGGATTAGACATGGTTTATAAACATAATAATAGTATTTATACTGATGACCAGTTATTTGATTTGTATTTTTTGGAAGCTAATATAGGGGTTTTTTGGAACATATAACATTAAAACTATATTATTGGAGCTTCATTATGTTTGAGAAAATAATATTTCTCAAATATATTATTCTAAACAACAATAATAATTTCCCATGATATATTACCTTATATAACATTAGCCTCAATAATTTGGCAGGAATACTAATATAGTTGTTGTGGTTTAAGGTATTTGGCTTCTATAAAATATATGTATTTCCTTGTGATGTGATTAAAAGGAAATGTTTTATATTTTTGTGTATTTTCTCAATGTAGAAAACAAAATATGGTAAATTTTAATCAAGAATATTAGGGAGGAAATTAGAAATAGAACACTTGGAAATTTACTCATTTAAAGAGATATTCTTCGACAAATATTTCCCACATGATAAAAAATGAATTGAAGTGAGTTTTATTTATCGTTATGAAAAAGGAAGAAGAAGTATTTATATTTATGTGTATATATTTACATGGTTATACTTGTATTATATTAATTGCATATACAACACAGAGTATGAAATTGGATATTTAATAGATAAAATTAAGTTACGTCTATGATGGTATATGGTTTCTTAAAAACATTAATCAAATGATGAAACTATTATTTGATGCATAAAAATGGATATATAATTATATATATGATACATGTCAAAGTGAAATCATGAACCATATAGATTTAAGGATAACCATTAAAATGATAATGTGTCAAACAAGAATATAAGAATGATGGATTTCAACCTTTAGGAATCATTGGAATGAGTCGTTTATATAAATTTCTGAATGGTATGGAAGAATATTTTTATAGTTGAGATAAGGGTTATCTAACTTAGGAATTTAAGGGGAATAAAAAAATTATTTCCAATTTAAATGTGGTAATGAAATGGTATATAATTCACCCAAATGTCCATTGCATCAAGGAGACAATCCAAAAAATGTTCATAAGTAGAATGCCAAGCATACATGATAATTACAGTCAAGGTGGTAGAAAAAAATGTTAAATAGTAATCTATGTTAATAAATGCTAAAAATTTATATAATTCATGAATTTATTATATACCACATCACAAATTTATATCATCATAATTTTCAAATAAAATTATATTTTTCCACTTCACATCTTGAGCTAGTTTTTTAATAAATTCACCTTATAAAAGTATCTCTAAAACAATGATGTTTCATGAATTTAAAATTATGTCACATAAATTTCATATATTAGTATACCATATTATAATCCATATGGTTGACTTTGATTTAATACATTTAATGTAATAGCATTCCAAATATGAAGAAAATATTTATTTCAAGAAGATTGAAATTACAAGTAATGATGGATATGTGCAAACCATTAGCATTATAGTAGACCTATCATCATCTTGGTCATGTCTATATCCACCACCTAATATATCAATTGAATGTTATTTTGGGGATGGATAGTAAAAAATCTATTAATGTATTATTTACTCTTAAAATTGAGGATACACCTATTATATAAGAATATATTCATTATTTTCCTATGGAATTACTTGGAAATCCACTAGATGATGATTATGACATTTAAATAAATTTATTACCAGATGTGTGACCACTATCAATTAATAACTATTGAATGGAATCTATGCAATTATAGGTGTTGTGGAAATAACCATTGGAGTAATGTTAGAGGTGTTGTTTTTTCCATGGTGTTTCTCCATTGGGAGTCCTCATTATCTTCATTAAAAATAAAGAGAGATCCATGAGTTGGTTTGTTAATTAAATTAAGTGATATTATGACTTAGAACATATATTTTCTACCTTGTATTGAGGACTTATTAAATAAACATCAAGAAGCCAAATATTTTTCAATGATTGAAATTCATTCTGGGTAACATTAATTACTGGTAAATATTGTTTACTTTCAAAAATAAATAGTATGAATGATGAATGAACATTATGAGTTTATATTAATTAAATTTGGTTAACTATTACACCCTTTTAATGGATCCAATGAATTATCTATTTAATGAAAATATTTAGTATTTTTTTGGGGGGATTCATTAATGATATTTTTGTTTCTTTTATAATCTAATAGGACTCTATGAAACAATTTTAGTTTTTTTAGTCAAATATAAGGAAATAGTTATATGGGAAATCATGTATCATTAATTTGTATCATTAAAATGTTTCTTCTAAATATTATATTATCTCAATGGAATAAATATTACTTTTTTGTATGAACATAAATTACATAATAGATTTCCCAATTACAATAATCATAAATGAGGAACATAGATTCATTGGTTTTTCAAGTGACTATTATTCATTCTATCATTATTTTTCCTTTTTGTATAACAGGTTAAAAAATATTACACAAAAGGTGTTATATTATTTTTATAATGAAATGTGGGGAATGTATTGAAGAAATAAATATGATATTAATCAATGATTAATTTTTATACTCTGTGATATATAAATAATAAATTTTTTGTATAGGTTGATGCATTAATGTATTATCATTGTTGATTCCTATTGAAAAACTATAATTTTTTTCAATGTGAATTAATTAAAATTTATAATCATCATTATTAAAATCTAACCAATGATCATGAGTTGAAATATGTCATTTTTTATTTGTAATATCGATTCATTATCTATATATTGAATTATTTTTCATATATAGAGATCATACAATCATAAATTTAACCTTCTAATAAAATGAGACTGAATTGATATAATGCCGGTGGCCAAATCTACTCAAGCTTTTATATTTCACAATACATGACAACCCATGGAAAAAAATAAGTTATCTAATTCATTGTGTTGGAAATATCATTGATTTGTCACCCAAATAAGGGCTGGGACAGATCCTATGTTCATTAATATGCTTATGATGGGTATGAATTTTTTTTAATGGTGATAAATTACACATTTTTTTTATATTGTGAATTTATTTTTATTAGAAATTTTAAAATTTAAAAGATGTGATTATATGAAAATGAAGATTCAATTGGAATTATGAATAATGGAAAATAAACAAACAATATTTTTAAAGATGATTTCTTTAAATATAAAACGAGATTTAGTGTTCCATTTATATGAAATCAAAAAATGAAATTTTTTGGATGAATAATATTTCTCAAATTTCTTTATATACTTAGGTATCATAGAGTTGGAAATGGATTTATGGGAATACTTTTAGTTTGATAACATGAAGTTATAAATTGAGTATTATGTGTATAAATTTTTTTATATGCAAGTATGATAATGATCTAAGAGAGGCTCCTAGAGGATTCATCCATTCTCTTAAAATTATTTTGAAGAAATGGGAAAAAATTACTATGGGATTTTTCATTGGAATACAAATGAATCCTATAAATGATGAAGACATATCGGTTATTTTTTATGTACTATAAAATTTAAAAAATTTCCATATTATATGCTAATATTTACTTCTTGTTCACCTCATTTTTTTCAATATATTTTTTATGAATTAATGGAGAACCTTTATCAAATATTTTTAATCATGGTCCCCTTTCTACAACAATATTATATAAGTTTTCTTCATATTGAAATTAATACATTGCGTAATTTGATCATTTCCTAATATCCTAAACTCATGGATATTATGAAAGTATTATAAAAAATAATGAATTCATGTTGAGTTAAATCATACAAGACATTGAAAATATGTGTTATTATTGTCTAACATTGTTATTGTTTTCATATAACAATTGTTTCCATTTAGGTATTCAAATTGTGTCGTATTAATAATTATATGGAAATATATATCACTGTAAAACATGTTTTTATAAATTTGTTGAAAGTAAACACATAATCCTAAAAATATTTTAACAAAAAAACTAGGAAAGTATATTTAGTATAACCTTCAATCAGTTTACTATAGATAAGATATTAATAACCATAATTGGAGGAACTATTTTGAATACCATGTAGGATATAATGTTTTGTTGAAATTATATCTATGGATGTGTTTTATAATGTTTTCAAAGATGGTAAAGTTGATCAATTGATAACTAGAACCCGATGAAATCCTTAAAATTATAGTATTAATATATTATTATTTTATGAATTCCCAAAGTCATTCCAGACAACATAACGTTTTTCATATATCTTTGTTATGGAAATTCATTCTAAACCCGAAATCTATTCTCTCCTATAATAAAATAGAATTTGAACAACATATATATAGTAATTAATAACCAGCCAATATTACTTTTAATAAAGAGAATGTATAGTTTATTTTTATGATTCATCTGGTAATGGTACATTCGAAAAATTGTAATATAGATGATGTAATGTGTGAACTAGAGGATGTTACAATGAAGAATTACCACTATTTACATAGAAGGTAATGTATAAATAATTCGTATGGGTAAAAAAAAATTTAGAAAATAATTTTGCACCTTGATAATATATGACTTCTTTTATATTCAATAAATTCAATCTCTTATAATTCCTATGATTCTCATAATATATAGATTAAAAACATTACACTATTAAAACTTTATTTAAAAATAACAATTATTACCTTGTTGGTAACATTGAGATTATGTATTGTACTAAATGAATTATGAGAATTACAATTTTTGTACATGTACTAAATAAGTAAAATGAATACCTAATTATTATAAATAAAATAATGATAATTTGACTGAATAATATTTGTTTTTTGAAATCTATGTTTTTTTATGGAAATAGTTTTCATTCTTTACATGGACCAATAAGAAAATAATATTACAAAAATTTTAGAAATTATATTTCATAAAATAATTATTTTTGTTTAAATAAAAATATAAAAAATGTCTTATGGTAATTTTTTTTGTTTTTTTTATTTTTTATATTTCAATGAATAGATGAAGTTCTTTTTTATATGAAAATTTCATATTCATTTAAATTATTTGAAAATTGATATTACATTTTTTATTGAAATTAAATTAAAATAGTTAGAAAAATTATAATAATTAAAATTTTGGTAATTGAAAACAATTTCATGTTGACAGTTTGTATTAAAACCATCCTTACTTATGAGAAGTTTCTCTTTTGACAACCCTATTTTTCATTGCGTCAACATATATAATTTTAAATTGTATTTCTTCCACACATATATAAATATTTAAAAAAAATATTCTACTGTTGGAATCAATTATTTTTATATTTTCACGTTACTTTATCTTCATTCCGGACCATAATGAGTAGTGAAAACCATGAAATTAAATTCAATTTTTTGGTTGAAAATGGGTTTCATGGGCATTATAGTACAAATATTTGTGTTAAACTTACCTAAAAACTAATATAAAATTAATTTATTCAATAAATAAAAAATTAATCATTAATATGGCACTTTTATACTCTATTTTGACACTTGAGGCATGTGATATACATGTATATATCTTTTTCTTTTCAAAAATTACAAGTGTCCCACTCATCACACTTATAAAACACTACCTTCCCTCCTCTATACTTCACACCATAAAACCTTTTCACATCAAGAAAACTATTGGAAAAATATCTTCCCAAAATCAATACATTCATCTTATAATACTATTTTGGGGAAAATTTCAATTCACTGATTACTATATGTATAATCCTCAATATTCGGTCAAATAAGACTTAAAATTACAAAGTACCCATTTTAAATTTATTCATCCAACTTCATAAAATATTCTACATTAATGATTATATAAAAATTAATACAAAATATATTTATATACTATACATTTATTTTCAAAATATATATCTATCTCCTCTTCCTTTAAATGAGAAACGATATCATCATAGGGCTGTAAGGAGGAATACATCTTAATGAACAAATGTAACTCAGTTTCTATAAACATCACACATGGATGGGTATAATGATGAATTTTAAATTTATATATATTATATTCGTTTAATAATTATATAATTAGATACCTTATTTAATATACACCATTTTTCTCTCTATTACAAATGGATATAGTAATGTCGCTTGTGTATCTGGTGGACTACCACATGAAAAACCAATGTCGTTCATTTTTTCCGAACTCCAACCATGGAATGTAAAAATGATAAATAAAATGATTATAAGTAATATAAATGACATAATAATTATATATATTTCATATTTATCTTTACTAAAAATAATTATATAATTTTATTTCATAAATTTTCTCTCACTAAAAGATGTTAGTCTCATTCATGTATGTGTGGAATGCTTCCTTCACAAAGAAATGTGACATTATTTTTCATCACTAAAACATGTGTTTGATATAAATAAGAAAATTTTAAAAAATTAAATTTTATTTATTATATATTTATCATTTTTAAAATATAAAATATTACCTTCTCATAATGATCATTGAAAAGTTAAAATGATACTAATGTGTATATATAGTCTACATTATCCATGTTCACAAACTCATTCAGTTTTCTAAACAATATTTATTAGTTGATGTTAAATTTATTTCTTATTTATATTGATGATAATTTTTTCATGGTTATTACCATATACAATTTGAAATAATGACTTTTTAGGAAAATAACAATCCTACCAAAATCATTTTTACCACATAGTCATATATCATCGAAACACAATATATTAAATTAATTCATTTTGAAATTGTATATAAAATTTTAATTATTGAATTAAATGGAATACATAACTTCAAAAATATTATTATAGAATAAAATAATTTCCAGATTTTTATTATTAAAGATGATAAATAAGATATGTGACTTGTCAAACTCTTTGTGAGGGAAAACGTCTCAATTTCCCATTATTGAGGAAAATCATAATTTAATATATAAATTCCTATAAAAATTGTATATATTGTTCTATTTAAATTTAATTATATGAAAAATTAATAATTAATGATATATTATGATTAAATGTAAATTTTTTCCAATGTTATTTGACTTTAAAATTACAATGTCATATATATAATTGTGAAATCTAACTTTATTATGTGATTCAAAACATTCCCTCGAAAGCATTAGTAACTAATGAAAATTTTCATTACATCTAAATATTATACTATTCTGGATATAGAAGTGGATCCACTCCAATTCTCCAACCATTTCAGTAATGGTAGATCTTGAAGTAAGGATCCCTTCGATGAAGCCTTCTCCTTATCTTCATCATGTAGAAATATTTTAATTTGTGATTTAAACTTCTTGTTTCTTCTTTTATTTCTTCTCTTTTGTTCATTTTTGTTTAGATTTCTTCTTCTCTTAATCTTTCTCTTTGGGTTGGAATTATTTAGTAGAAGCGTTATTGGGTAATACCCATTATAAACCTTTTCACATGCAAAACACTTCTATGAGGATTAAGCCACCCATGGAAGAGTAGTATTTTAGTAATCGATCTATCTCTTACCTTCTAAATACAATTATTTTGAATCAATGATATAATGTAATTCACATAATATGATCAATTAATTTAGTTTTTAATTTAATTGAAACTAATCAATCAATTGAACAATTAACACACAAAAACACGAGGAAAAGATTTTGTGTAAATTGTAAGAGTGCGATCATAACCGTTATAAAAAGCCATACAAGATCAATTTTTACTGCTCAAATATAATCCCTAAACTCAATTAATTATAATTTCTAGAGGGTAATGTGCCGTAATTTACCACTGACCATAAGCTAATCTTCAAACATCAATGAAAACAGTGTGCTGCAATTTCATGTTCCGATGTTAGCCTAGGGTTAAATTCACATCCTCTTCGCGATAAAGTTAATTCTTGTAGAGTTCGGGATTTAACAAATATAGGGATCATAATTAAGTGACTTATAATTTCAATGATAATGATTAATAATTGAGTGAATAGGCAGAGGTAGATCGATTGCGCCTTTTAAAATATTTTCTAAAAAAACATTTTCTTGTTGTGTCTTTTTAGTCAAACATCATTTTAAATCTAAAAACAAAATAATTACAATTTTCTTCCAGAAAAATTCTTGTAGATTTATAAACTATAAACAGCTGCCATCCTTTAAAATAGTGTTTTGATTCTATTCTATTTTATTTTTAGAATACCTTTAATAAGTTGTTAAATTCCTTTCCTCCTTTGAGAGACGACCTTGGTCAGCCACTCGGATGCACCTAAGTACCCCAAAATCACATTAATAATTTGATTGATACCATGTTGGAAGAATTTACCACTATTGTGAGGCAGATGGATTTGGATCAAAAGACATCCCAACCCACTCCTTCAAGGCCTTGCGGAATTTTCACTGAGACAATCCACCCAACTGACTGTAGCACACAACTCCACAAAACAGAAGATTGTGCAGCAGTGTTCCCTTGGAGACCATATCAGAAACAACAACAACAACCATATCCCAAAAAGATGATTGATCCAACATACAACCAAGGGTGGAAGGATCAATCAGACAAGAGTTATGGCTCAGGAAAACAACAAAGGCCCCCTTTTCAACCAATCTTCCAGTTGCCTCCACCTTACCAGCAGGGTTTCCAACAACCCCAAAGGAGATTCAAAGCTCAAAAAAAAACAATTCAGCAACAAGGGAATCTACAAAACAAGGTATAATCTAACACTGATGACCTTTTGAAACAAATTGTTATTAATCATAATAATGATCTGAAGAGTCAAGGATAAGATTTGTGGGAGTTGAAGACTCAAATGAGCCATATTTCCCCTGCCCTCCATTTACTAGTAAGTAATTATTCTAGAAATCTTCCTTCCTAACCGACTCCAAATAAAATGGGGAATGTTAGTGCCATCACATTGAGAAGTGGGAAGCAAATGAACGACACATCTGTACCTAACATTCCACATGGATTCACCACAACTCCAGAGAAGCCACATTTCATACTAACTGATGATCAATCCAAGGAGAAAGATAAAGGTATGAAAAATATTGATGATGTTCCTCCTAAACCCCTTACTTTTCCAAAAAGGGTTGTTCAAACCAAGAATATGTCTAAAGAAGCATTGCAAAAGGATGTTTTGGACACATTCAATCGTGTGGATATCAACATTCCTCTTCATGAAGCCCTTAAGAAAATTCCAAGGTATGCAAAATTCTTAAAAAGAACATTCTACCAATCGAAGAGGGCTCAAGGGAAATGAGAGGATCATTCTTGGAAGGAATGTGTCAGAACACATTACACCAACTCTACCAATGCCGACTAAGTGCAAGGATCCAGGTACATTCACCATCCTATGCACCATAGGGGAGTTTCAATTATCTGATGCACTTTGTGATTTGGGAGCCTCCATAAATGTGATGCCTCACTCTGTATTATCTTGTTTACAGGTTGTTGAGTTGATTCCAAAGAGAGTAGTGGTGTAGATGGAAAATAGAGCTACAACATATCTAGCAGGAGTTCTGGAGGATGTACATGTCCGGGTAAGAGACACGATCTTTCTAGCAGACATCTATGTGCTCAAAATGGAGGATGATCAGGTAAGTTCTCATGGTCCAATTATCTTAGGTATACCCTTCCTCAAAACAGAAAAAAACTATAATAGATATTGATGAGGGTACACTTTACATGGAGTTTGGAGATGATGTTGTAATTTTTAATGTTATGGACTCCATGAAGTACCCCTCAGAGGATCATTCTGCAATTTTTATCTCCCTTTTGAACCACCAAGTAAAAACACCATGGAATTTCACTGTCCTATTCATAGGGAGATTATGCATATTTGTTCTGATTTACTGTCTAAGAAAACATGTAACCATGTTTCTACGGAACAACACTCTCAAAGATTTGATTTTGAAATGAAATCATATTCTGATTTGGTTCATGTGAACTCTAATTATGACATGGATGTTGAGTATGCTGAGGGATTTGATGCATTATTTTATAATTTTGATTATTTTTATTCTGATACTGATGTTCATTGTGCAGATATGTATGTTGCATAAATTTCACCATCCATACATCACCCACTACATTGAAACTCAATCCATTCCCCCAAATCATAAATATGCATATATACTGAGTGGTGATAGATTACCTGTTATCGTTGCTAACAATCTCTCTTTTGAACATGAAGAAAAACTTTTGAATATTTTGAGGGATAACATTCGGGTAATTGGTTGGAAATTGGTAGAAATATTAGGTATTAGCCCATGCATTTTCATGCATAGTATTCTCTTGGAGGATGGGGCTAAACCGATTAGGAATCCACAAAGGAGACTTAATCCAACAATTTTGGAAGTTGTTAAGAAATAAGTTGAAAAATTACTTGAGGCGGGTACGATTTACCCTATTTATGACTCACAATGGGTTTGCCCTATCCAGGTTGTACCAAAGAAAAATGATATCACTGTTATAAAAAATGAAAATGATGAGTTAGTTCCTATGAGAGTAAAAACTAGTTGGCGAGTGTGTATTGAATATAGGAAACTAAATCAATCCACTAGTAAAAACCATTTCCAACTTCCATTCAATGACTAGATTCATGAGAGACTTGAAGGTAAGACACAATATTGTTTCTTGGATGGATTTTATGGCTATTTTCAGGTTCCCACTATAGTAGAGGACCAGGAGAAGACGACATTCACCTACCCATTCGGTATATTTGCTTACCGAAGGATGCCATTTGGTCTTTGCAATGCCCCAGGTACCTTCCAGAGATGCATGGTGAGTATTTTTCCAAATTTCATTGAGATCTTCATAAAGGTATTTATGAATGATTTTATAGTTTGTGGATCCTCATTTGATGAATGACTCTATAGTTTGGGTAATATGTTGCATTGTTGTATTGAGAAGAATCTGGTCTTAAATATTGAAAAATGTAATTTCATGGTCGAAAAGGGAATTTTCTTAGGTCATATAGTCTCGCAACATGGCTTTGAAGTTGATAAATATAACGTAGAAATTATTTCATCTCTATCATATACTACATTTTTTTGTGATGTTCTATTATTCCTTGGACATGCTGGATTTTATCGACGCTTCATTAGTGATTTTAGTAAGATCCCTCCACCCTTATCATGATTAATTTAAAAGGATTCTGATTTTGTGATTGATGATTCTTGAAGGACTTCCTTTGATGAGCTAAAGAAGTGTATGACCAATCCACCCATCATACAACCCCAATTGTGGGAGATTCCTTTTGAGCTTAAGTGTGACGCCTCCAAATTCGCGGTTGGAGCTGTCTTATCTCAGAGGGTGGATGGACATTCACATCTGATCGCCTATGCATCAAGGACAATGGATTCAGCCCAATAAAACTCCACAACCATGTAAATGGAGTTTCTTGCAGTCATATTTGCTTTAGATAAATTCTGTTCATATTTATTGGGCTCTAAAGTAGTTGTTTTTTCTGACCATGCAGCTCTGAGGTACCTCTTGAAGAAGCAAAATGCAAATCCCAGGCTGATTTGATGGATGCTCATTCTTCCCAAATTTGATATTGAGAACACGGACAAAAAGGGGTCATAAAATTTCTTTGCGGACCACATGAGTATTCTTAATCACACACTAGAGTATGAAACCTTGGACCAGGTACCAATTCAGGAAACTTTCCCCGATGAGCATCTTTATTCCATCTCAGGTATGCATCATTGGTATGCATTTTTAGTTAACCGCCTTGTTTCCTCTGCAATATCTTCATATTTAAAGAAGCATCATGTCCAAAAATTAAAAAGTGAGTCTCAGTATTATGTTTGGGATGATCGATACCTATGGTGAATGTGTAGTGATCATGTTATTAGAAGGTGTGTTCCTGGTCATGTGTTTGAGTCTGTTTTACATTTTTGTCACACACCTTCCTATGGTGGACACTTTAGACCCCAACAGACAACTAGGAATGTCATGGAATCTATATTAGATTGGCCTAGCTAATTCCATAATTCTCATGTGTTTTGAAAGTCATGCTCTCATTGCAGACACACTGGGAAAATTTATAGGATACATGAGATGCCCCAACTGCCCATACTATTCTGTGATATTTTTGATGTATGGGGAATCGATTTTATGGGTCCTTTTCCTAGTTCATTTGTATTTTCATATATTTTGGTTGCTTTTTATTATGTGAGTAAATGGGTGGAGGCTAAGGCCACCAAGACTGATGATTCTCATGTTGTTGTGGAATTTGTCAAAGCATAGATTTTTTGCAGGTTTGGAGTACCGAAGGCCATCATTAGTGATCAAGGGACACACTTCTACAATCAGAATTCGGCTTCTCTCCATCGGAAGTATGGGGTGACACACAAAAAATCAACACCATACCACCCCAAAACAAATGTCTAGGATGAGGTTTCAAATCGTGAGTTGAAACAGATTTTAGAGAAAATCGTGCAGCCAAATAGGAAGGATTAGAGGAATCTCATAGATGATGCATTGTGGGCTTATAGAAAAGCATACAAGACTCCCATTGGTTTGTCCCCATTTTAGACTGTTGGGAAAGCATGTCATCTCCCCGTGGAAGTTGAGCATCGGGCTTATTGGTCTATAAAGAAAAGCAACATGGATTTGGCCCAAGATGGAATCCAAAGGAAGATGCAAATTCAAGAGATTGAGGAGATTAGATTTTCTTTATATGATAACTCAAGGTATTACAAGGAAATATAAAATGCATCTCATGATAGAATGATCCAACAAAGGGAGTTTCATGTTGGAGAGAATGTCATTCTCTATAGTTCACGACTGAAGCTGTTGCCAAGTAAGTTGCATTCCAGATGGTTAGGTCGTTATATTGTATCTAATGTTTTTCCTTATGGTGCAGTGGAGGTCACACAAGAGGACACAAGAAGGAGCCTTGCAGTCAATGGGCAATGTTTGAAGAGATACATTGAGGGATTTCATACTAATGCAGTGCATTTTATCACACTGCATGACCCCATCATCACTTGACCACATCAGGTTGTTCCTAACCCTTTCACTTTTATATTATTTGTCCTATTTAAAAATTCTTCATTTCATGTGCATATATCTTCTCATGGGTTCACATTGAGGACAATTCAATATTTTAAGTGTGGGGGAGGAAACATTTTAGTTTAGTAATTTCATTTGTTTTCCTGTTTAAAAAAATTTGTTTGTTTTTCAAATTTTGCATTTTTATTTTTCAATTCTCTTTGTGTTTATGATATTTTTGAGCTGAAATGATTCTCATCACAATTTTTAAATTCTTATCAATAATTAAAACAATTTATCCCATAAAACAAAGCTTAAATTAATACTTATAGTGACTTTGATTCAAGTTCCAATATTTAGTAATTTCATGAAAAGAACATTGAATTTTGAATCCCATGCAACATCTCACTGACTTTATATTTTAAACCACTTTCCTATGAGGCTTCTAAACCTCTATTTTCATATTCTTTACATTCACATCACTTATTGAGAGAAACAAACCATGCTTGATTTAACCAGAATTTGATTTATTCATGACAAAACTTGAGGGGTTGAGGTACTTATGTTTAAATGATGGAGGCATTTGTTTGTAATTACAGACCATATTTCAAAGAATACATTTTTATAATGTCCTACCCTGAACATTTAATCCATTTATCCCATAGATTCCATGCACAACCTATAAGTTTAGCCACATTACAATCCAATTTTCCCTATCCTACCAACTCTTGAAGTGAAATTGCATAATCTAGTTGAGCTTAAGTGTGGGGGAAGCTATTTGTGTTGTGCTATGACATTCTGTGATACTTTGGGTGGAAAATTAAATTCTGATGAGATGTATTTTCTGCTGAAGAAAATCATTATATTGAAATTTGTGCCTTTTATGGATCTTTCCTGACAAGTGAAGTTGTGCCTTTTCTGGAGCTTCTAATTGAGGTGGAAAGTGGGGCCTATCTAGAGCATTCAAGAAAATCATGTTTGATAAGATTGACATTTCTTATGATAAAATGGTGAATGGTGTAAACATTCCATCAATTTTCATGATTATGGAGCTGAATTGATACTATGGGGATAGAAGATAAAACCATATTTAAATGAAAATTAGATTAATGCAATTTTTCTTCAAAAAGAGTCAAGCCCTCCTCATTCGACGTCAGAATATTTCACACCATGATCCTACAAACTGAATGCAACAGAACAACCCTGAAAAGTCCTTATGATAGACATATTTCTTTGACTCACATTGGATGGTAATGTAGAGATTTATCAAGACTATGGTGACCCTTGAATGAGTTTGGATGAGAAAGACATTTCAGAAACATGATATTTGTGTGATAAGAGAAAATTCAAGTGAGGTAAGTGTTTTATGCGTGGAAGTATAAATGAAGTGTAAATATATTGAATAATTCAAATGGAGAACTTGAAATAATTATTTTTTATGAGGCATGATATCTTTTGTTTCTTGGTGTGTAATTGTTGGATCTCAAGGATATGTGTTTTCAAAATATTTTTGATTTTATATTGATGTATACTTGATATGAGGTTTTGCTCATGAGTGGAAAAGGGTAAGTGTAGGGGATTTGATAAAAAACTATTTTATTGAATATTTTATTGATAATAAATTATATAATTTCCTCACATTTTGTTAAATATGTTTAATTAGAATGTATTTGGGATTAGATCATTAATTTGAATATTTGATGAGAATTCCAGTTTTACCCTTTCAAAATCACTGTAGTATTTCAATAATAAATATTTTTATTTGAATCATTTGAACTTAATATTTTATAAATGTGTTAATGACTTCATTGTCTACATCTTTTATTTATGAAACTAGATAAAAATAATGCATTTGCATGGAGTAATTGGGAAATAAATTCAAAGGTGGGCTGGACAAGCCAGAATGGAGAAGCTTCTGTATTTCTGCCATAAATCCTTCATATGGGATTTAATTGATCCCAAATCATGAGAGGAGATAGAGGAACCATATCCTCCCATATTATCCTTCTAAGAGGCCGGCCAATTCACTAATTTTGGTGGTTAAATGGGTGGTTCATGTTAGATTAAAATATTTGGCCGAGATTCCCCATTCACACATGAAATCACATTGAACCTAGACTCCCCACCACTCTATAAATTGGTGTTTTTCTCATTTGGTTGTGTTGTAACGTGAATTGGGAAGTTTAGGGCAGAGGATAAGTGGATCCACTCCAATTCTCCAACCATTTACATAATGGTAGCTCTTGAAGCAAGGATCCCTTCGACGAAGCCTTCTCCTTCTCTTCTTCATGTTGTAATATTTTCATTTGTGATTTAAAATTTTTTTTATTATTTTATTTCTTCACTTTTCTTATGTTTTGTTTAATTTTATACTTATATTAATAATCCTCATTTTGTTTGAATTATAGAGTAGAAGTGTTATTGGGTTATACCCATGATAAACCTTTGCACATGCAAAACGCTTCTTTGATGATTACGCCACTCGTGGAAGAGTAATCTTTTAGTAATCAATCTATCTCTTAACTTCTACATTCATTTTTTTTGAATAAATGATATACTGTAATTCACATAATATGATCAATTAATTGAGTTTTTAATTTAATTTAATCTAATCAAGAAATCGAACAATTAACACAAAAACACGTGAGGACGAGATTTTGTGTAAATTGTGAGAGTGCGAACATAATCAATTATACAAAACCATAAGGGATCAATTATTACTGCTAAAATATAAACCCTAAACTCAATTAATTCTAATTTCCAGTGGGGAAATGTGACTTAATTAACCACTAACCATAAGATAATCTTATACGATCTATCAAAACAGGGTGTTGCGATTTCATGTTCCGAAGATAGACTAGGGTTAAATTCACATCATCTTCGTGGTAATGTTAATTCTCGTATGGTTAGGGATTTGAGAAATTAAGGGATCAAAATTAAGTTAATGTTAATTTAAATGATAATGATTAATAATAGACTGAAGATGTTGAGTTAGATAGATTGCGCCTTTTAAAATATTTTCTAAAAAACATTTTCTTGTTAAATCATTTTAATCAAACCTCATTTTAAAACTAAAAAAATATATATATACAATCTTCTTCCAGAAAAATTATTCTAGACATATAATCTAAAAAAAACCCCATCCATTAAACTAGTGTTTTAATTACATTCTGTTTTATTTTTAGGATTCCTTTAATAAGTTGTTAAATTCACTTCCTCCTTTGAAGGACTACCTTGGTCAGCCACTCTGCTACACCTAAGTACCCCAAAATAACATTAATCATTTGAGGGTGCCCACGAAAGTGCTCTTTCAAATTGGAACCATTGTCGGGGAGGCAAGTAATTATTTCAACCAATAAGAGGTATTTATTTTATTTTACATTTTATTCTCTTCCTCTCTTCTTTCTTTCTTCTTTACCCAATCTGTTTTTTCTTCTTCTTTTATTTTCTTATACTTCTTTTTGGACCATAAACTCAAACTTATTATTTTTATTTTACTATGGTCCAATTTCTTTCTTTTCATTTTTATTTGATTTATGACATTAACTAATCCTGAAGATCTCATAGATCTTGACCCTGAGACTGAACGTAGCCTTATGGCACGAATCAGACATTCTCAGTCTGCGGGATGTTTCGAAATTCTACCAGATGGAGAATTAATCCAATATAAGAACATTGAAATTGGAAGAAATTCAAATTAAACCACAAAAATGAACCAATGGATGAAAATATAGAAATAAACTTAATAGAACCATTCGATAATTCGCTGCACCTGATATTAACTATCAACCAAATTGTATTGCATACCCAAATCTCGAATCGAACATTGAACTAAAATCTGGGTTAAATCACTTACATCCAAACATTCATGGCCTCCCTCGTGGGGATCCCAATAAACATTTGAGAGAATTTAATGTGGTTTTCAAAAACCCTAAAACCTAGAAATGTCACTGAATATCAAATAAAATTAAGAGCATTCCCATTTTGACATTATGGAGCTATAAAGGATTGGATGTACTATTTACAACGTGAAGATGTAACATGTTGAAACGATATGAAATGACTTTTCTGGTAGATATTTTATCCACCATCGAGGACCAAATCCATTCGTAAAAAGAACTCAGGGATCAAGCAGGCCTATGGGGAGTCAATTTATGATTACTGAGAACGATTCAGGAAGTTGTGTGCTAGCTGCCCACATCACCAAATCAGTGAGAAACTCCTCATCCAATACATTTATGAAGGACTCACACCTATGGAGAGAAGCATGGTGGATGCTGCGGGTGGAGGACAATTGGTGGACAAGACACCAGTAGTCTCACGTGGATTGATCGACAAGATGGCCCAAAACTCCCAATAATTTTGCAATAGAGGTACACCACATGTCAGGGGAGTACATCAGGTAAGTCCTTCTACTATTTAATGTCTTTTGATTGATACCATGTGGGAGGAATTGGACACTATGGTGAGGCAGATTGCTTAGGCTCAAAAGACATCACAACCCACTCCTTCAACACCTTTCGGCATTTTCAATACGACAAGCCACCCAACTGACTATTGCCCACAACTCTAAGAAATAGAATATTGTGCAGAAGTGTTCCCAGGGAGACGATATCTGCAACAACAACAACAACCATATCCCCAAAATATGTTTGATCCAACATAAATCCAAGGGTGGAAGGATCAATCAAGAATGAGGTATGGCTCTGGACAACAACAAATTCCGCCTTTTAAACCAAACTTCCAGCAGCCTCCACCTTACAAGCATGTTTTCCAACAACCCCAAAGGAGATTCGAAGCTCAAACATCAACAAGTCAGCAACAAGAGAATATAAAAAACAAGGTAGACTCTAACACTGTTGATCTTTTGAAACAATTTGTTCTTAATCCATAGAATGAGCTGAAGAGTCAAGGTTCGGAGTTGAGGGAGTTGAAGACTCAAATGAGCCAGATTGCCACTACCCTCCATGAACTAGTAAGTATGAATTCTGGAAATCTTCCATCCCAACCCATGCCAAAACCTAAGGGGAATGTTAGTGCCATCACATTTAGAAGTGGGAATAAAATGAATGATACATCTATACCTACCATTCCACCATGATTCCCCACAACTCTAGAGAAGCTGCATTCCATACCAAATGATGAGCAATCCAAGGATAAAGATAAAGATAAGATAAATATTGATGATATTCCTCCTAAACCCCTTCCTATTCCAAGCAGGTTTGTTCAAACCAAGAATATGGTTGAAGAATCAATGCAAAAAAATAGCTTTTGGACACATTCAAGCGTGTGGAGATCTACATTCCTCTACTTGAATACATTAATCAAATTCCAAGGTATGCGAAATTCTTAGAAGAACATTTTACCAATCGAAGAGGGCTCAAGGGAAATGAGAGGATCAATCTTGGAAGGAATGTTTCCGCACTCATTACACCAACTCTACCAACGCCGGCAAAGTGCAAGGATCCAGGAACATTCACCATCCCATGCACCATAAGGGATTTGCACTTTTCTGATGCACATTGTGATTTGGGAGATTCCATAAATGTGATGCTTCACACTGTATTATCTTCTTTTTGTTTAGTGAGTTGAAGCCGATGAGAGTAGTGGTGCAGTTTTTGAGTAGAGCTACAACATATCCAGCGGGAGTTCTTGAGGATGTACTTGTCCGGGTAAGAGACATGAACATTCCATTAGACTCCTATGTGCACAAGATAGAGGATGATCAGGTATGTTCTCATGCTCCCATTATCTTAGGCAGAACCTTCCTCAAAACTGAGAAAACTATAATAAATTTTCATGAGGGTACACTTTCCATGGATTTTGGAGATGAAGTTGTAATTTTTAATTTTATGGTCCCCATGAAGTAACCCTCAGAGGATCATTCTGCATTTTTTATCTCCCATTTTGAACCACCAAGTAAAAACTCAATTGAATTTTATTGTCCTATTCTTAGGGAATTTATGAGTATTGTTTCTGATTTAATGTCTAAGAGAACTTCGAAACCTGTTTCTAAGTAACAACAGTCTATAATATTTGATTTTGAAAACGAATCATATTCTAATTTTGATCATGTGAACTCTTATTATAACATGGCTGTTGAGTATGCTGATGGATTTAATGCATTATTTTCTAATTTTGATTATTTTTATTTTGATACTGATGTTCATTTTGAATATATGTCTATTGCATCAATGTCTACATCCATACATCACCCCCGACCTTGGAACTCAATCCATTTCCCTCAAATCGTTAATATGCATACATACTGAGTGGTGATAGATTACCTATTATCATTGATAATAATATCTCTTTTGAACATGAAGAAAAACATTTAAATCTTTTGAGAAATAACATTAGGGAAATTTGTTGGACATTGGCAGACATATCAGGTATTAGCCCATCCATATGCATGCATAGGATTCTCTTGGAATATTGGGCTAAACCGATTAGGCAGCCACAAAGGAGACTTAATCTTATAATTTTGGAAGTTGTTAAGAAAGAAGTTGCAAAATTACTTGTGGCAGGTATCATTTACCCTATTTCTGACTCACAATGGTTTATCCCTGTCCAGGTTGTTCCAAAGAAAACTTGTTTCACTATTATAAAAAATGAAAATGATGAGTTATTTTCTATGAGAGTACAAAATAGTTGGAGAGTGTGTATTGATTATAGGAAACTAAATCAATCCACTCGTAAGGACCATTTCTCACATCCATTCATTGACCAGATGCTTCAGAGAGTTGTAGGTAAGACACACTATTGTTTCATGGACGGATTTTTTTGGCTATTCTAAGGTTCCCATTGTAGTATAGGACCAGGAGAAGACGACATTCACCTGCCCATTGGGTACCAATGCTTGCTGAACGATTCCATCTAGACTTTGAAATGCCCGAGGTACCTTCCAGAGATGCATGGTGAGTATTTACTCAAATTTCATTCCGACCTGCATGGAAGTATTTATGCATGATTTTATAGTTTATGGATTTTCATTTGATGAATGTCTCTCTAGTATGGGTAATGTGTTGCATCATTGTATTGATAATAATTTGGTCTAAAATTTTGAAAAATGTCATTTCATTGTCGAAAAGGGGATTGTCTTAGGTCATATAGTCTCACAACATGGCATTGAAGTTGATAAATATAAGGTAGAAATTATTTCATCCCTTCCATATCCTACATGTGTGCGTGATGTTCGATCATTCTTTGGACTTGCTGGATTTTATCGACGCTTCATCATAGATTTTAGTAAGATCGCTCTACCCTTATCACGATTAATTCAAAAGGATTCTGATTTTATGTTTGATGATTCTTATAAGACTTTCTTTTATGAGATAAAGAAGTTTTTGACCACTCCACCTATCATACAACCACCACGGTGGGAGATTCCTTTTAAGCTTATGTGTGATGCCTCCAACTTTGCAGTTAGAGCTGCCTTATCTCAGAGGGTTGATGGACGTTCACATGTGATCGCCTATGCATCAAGGACACTGGATTCACCCCAATCCGACTACATAAACACAAAAAAGGAGTTTCATGCTATCATATTTGCTTTAGATAAATTTTGTTCATATTTATTTGGCTCTAAAGTAGTTGTTTTTTGACCATGTAGCTATGATGTACCTATTGAAGAAGCTAGATGCAAAGCCAAGGCTGAGCCGATGGATGCTCCTTCTTCAAGAATTTGATATTGAGATAAAGTACAAAAAGGGGTTAGAAAACTTGGTGGTGGACCAAATGAGTAGGCATACTCACACAATAGAGGATGAAGGCTTGGATCTGGTACCACTTCGTGACACTTTCCCCGATGAGCATCTTTATTCCATCTCAGGTATGCATCCTTGGTATACATATTTAGTTAACTAACTTGTTTCCTTTGAAATCCCTGCTAATTAAAAGAAACATCAAGTCCAAAAATTAAAAGTGAGTCTCGGTATTATGTTTGGGATGATACATACATATGGCGCATGTGTAGTGATCATGTCATTAGGAGGTGTGTTCCTGATCATGATTTGGAGTCTGTTTTACATTTTTTTCACACACTTTCTTATGGTGGACACTTTGGACCCCAACGGACAGCTAGGAACGTCTTGGACTTTGTATTATATTGACCTATCTTATTCAATGATGCCCATGTGTTTTGTAAGTCATGCTCTCGTTTCCAACACACTGGGAAAATTTATAGGAGATATGAGATACCCCAACAACCCATACTATGCTGTGATATTTTTGATGTATGGGGCATCGATTTTATGGGTCCTTTTCCTATTTCATTTATATTTTTATATATTTTGGTTTCTGTTGATTATGTGAGTAAATTGGTGGAGGCTAAGGCCACCAGGACTGATGATTCTCATGTTTTAGTGGACATTGTCAAAGAACAAATTTTTTGCAGGTTTGGAGTATCTAATGACATCATTAGTGATCAAGGGACACACTTCTGCAATAGAAATTTGGATTCCCTCCTTCGGAAGTATGGGGTGACACAAAAAAATCAACACCATACCACCCCCAAACAAGTGGCCAGGCTGAGGTTTCAAATCATGAGTTGAAACAGAATTTAGAGAAAACCGTGCAGCCAAATATGAAGGATTGGAGCAAGCACTTGGGTGATGCATTGTGGGCTTAAAGGACAGAATACAAGAAACCCATTGGTATGTCCCCATTTCAGATTGTTTTTGTGAAATAATGTCATCTCCTCGTGGATGTTAAGTATCAAGCTTATTCGGCTATAAAAAATGCAACATGGATTTGGCCCAAGATGGAATCCATAGTAAGGTGCAAATTCAAGAGCTTGAGGAGATATTATTGTCTTCTAATGAGAAATCAAGGCTCTACAAGGAATTATCAAAATCATCTCATGATAGAATGATCCAACAAAGGTAGTTTCATGTTGGAGAGAAAGTCATTCTCTATAGTTGACGACAGAAGCTAATGCCTGGTAAGTTGCGTTCCAGATGGTTAGGTCCTTATATTGTATCTAATGTTTTTCCTTATTCTGCAGTGGAGATCACACAAGAGGACACAAGAATAATCTTTACAGTCAATGGGAAATGATTGAAGTTATACATTAAGGGATTTCCTACTGATGTAGTGGATTTTATCACACTGCATGACCCCATCATCACTTGAGCACATCAGGCTGTTCCTAACCCTTTCACTTTTATATTATCTGTCCTATTTAAAAATTCTGCATTTCATGTGCATATATCATCACATGGGTTCACATTGAGGACATTGAAATATTTTACAAGTGGGGGAGGAAACCTTTTAATTTAGTAATTTCAATTGTTTTCCTATTTAAAAAAATTGTTTGTTTTTCAAATTTTGTGTGTTTATTTTTCAATTTTCATTGTGTTTTTGAAATTTTTGAGCTGAAATGATTCTCATCACAATTTTGAAATTCATATCAATGAGTGAAACAATTTATCCCATGAAACTGAGCTTAAATGAATGCTGAGAATGACTTTGTTTGAAGTTCAAATATTTAGTAATTTTATAAAAAGTACATTGAATTTTGAATCCCATGCCACATCTCACTGTCTTTATATTTGAAACCACTTTCCCGTGAGGCTTATGAACCATTATTTTCATATTCATTACATTCAAGCCACTTCTTGAGTTAACCAAACCATGATTTTTTAACTATAATTTTATTTATTCCCATCAAAACTTGAGGGATTGAGGTACTTATGTTTAAATTATTGAGGCATTTGTTTGGTATTAAAGCCCATATTTGAAAGAATCCTTTTTTATAATGGCTTACCTTGAACATTTAATCCTTGTAGCCCTTAGATGTCATGCATAGCCTATTAGGTTAGCCACATTACAATCCAATTTTTCCTATCCAACCAAATCCTGAAGTGAAATTTCATAATCTAGTAGATCTTAAGTGTGGGGGAAGCTATGTTCTGTTGTGATATGACATTATAAGATACTATGGGTGGAAAATTAAATTCTGATGAGATCTGTTTGATACTGATGAAAATCATTATATTGAAAGCTGTGCCTTTTCTAGAGCTTTCTTGACAAGTGAAGCCGTGCCTTTTCTGGAGCGTCTAATTGAGTTAGAAAGTTATGCCTATCTAGAGCTTTCAATAAAATCATGTTTGAGAAGATAGAAATTTTTTATGTTAAAATGATGAATGGTGTATACTTTCCATGAATTTTTATAATTATGGATCAGAATTGATACTATTGGGATTAAGGAGATGACCATATTTAAGTGAAAATTTTATTAATGCAATTTTTCTTCAAAAAGAGTCAAGCCCTCCTCATTCATCCTCAGAATATTTCACCCCTTAATCCTACCAACCGAAAGCCATAGAACAACCATGAAAAGTTCTCATGATAAACATACTTCATTGACTCACATCGGGTGGTGATGTAGGAGTTTATCAAGCCTATAGTGACCCTTGTATGAGTTTGGATGGGAAAGACATTGCCAAAAAATTGATATTTGTGTGATAAGAGAAAATTCAAGCGATGTAAGTGTTTTGTGCATGGGAGGATAAATTAAGTGGAAATTTATTGAATAATATAAATGGAGAACATGAAATAATTATTTTTTGAGTCATTATATCTTTTGCTTCTTGGTGTGTAATTTTTTGATCTCAAGGATATCTCTTTTAAAATTTGTTTTGATTTGATATTGATGTTTACTTGATATGAGGTTTCGCTCAGGAGTGCAAATGGGTAAGTGTGGGGGAGATGATAAAACTCTATTTCATTGAATATTTTATTGATAATAAATGATATTATTTCCTCACATTTTGTTAAAAATGTTTAATTAGAATGTATTTGGTATTACATCATTCATTTGAATATTTGAGGAAAATTCAGTTTTACCCTTTCAAAATCATTGTAGTTTTTCAATCATTAGTATTTTTATTTGAATTATTTGAACATAATATTTTGTGAATGTGTTCCTTAATTCATCGTCTTCAACTTTTATTCAGAAGAATAGATAAAAATGCATTTTGATGGAGTAATTGGGAAATAAATTTAATGCTAGGATTGACACGCCAGAATGGAGAAGCTTCTGTATTTCAACCATAAATCCTTCTTATTTTATTCTATTGAGTACAAATCCTATGATGAGATAGAGGACCCAAATCCTCACATATGATCCTTCTAAAAGGCCGGCCAATTCACGCGTTTTGGTGGTGAAATGGGCGGTGAAAGTTTGTATAAAATATGTGGTATAGATTCCCCATTCACACTAGAAACTAATTTGAACCTAGCCTCCCCACCACTCTATAAATTGGAGTTTTTCTCATTTGGTTGGGTTGGTACGTGCATTGGGAAGTTCAGGGCAGAGGATAAGTGGATCCACTCCAATTATCCAACCATTTTAATAAGGGTATCTCCTGAAGTATGGATCCCTTCAACGAAGCCTTATCCTTCTCTTCTTCATGTTGTAATATTTTCATTTGTGATTTAAACATCTCTGATCTTATTTTATTTCATCTCTTTTCTTCTGTTTTGTTTAAATTTCTTCTTCTATTAATAATACTCTTTGGTTTTTAGTTCTTGAGTAGATTCTCTATTGGGTTATACCAATTATAAACTATTTCACATCCAAAACGCTTCTACGATGATTACGCCACCCATGGAAGAGTAGTCTTTTAGTAATCGATCTATCTCTTACCTTCTACATTCATTTATTTTTAATCAATGATATAATTTAATTCAAATAATATGATCAATTAATTGAGTTTTTAATTTAATTAAAACCAAGAAAGCAATTGAACAATTAACACAAAAACACGCGAGGATGATATTTTCTGTAAATTGTGAGAGTGCGAACATAATCGGTTATAAAAAACCATACGGGATCAATTTGTAGTGCTCAAGTATAGTCCCTAAACTCAATTAATTATAATTTCTAGAGAGGAAATGTGCCTTAATTTACCAATGACCATAAGCTAATCATAGATCATCAATCAAAGCAGGGTGCTACGATTGCATGTTCTGATGCTAGCCTAGGGTTAAATTCCCATCATCTTCATGGTAAGGTTAATTCTCGTAGGATTGGGTATTTAACAAATTAAGGGATCATAATTATGTGAATTTTAATTTAAATGATAATGATTAATAATTGAGTGAATAGGTAGGGTTTGATCGATTGCTCCTTTAAAAATATTTTTGAAAAAACATCTTCTTGTTGTGTCTTTTTAATCAAACAACATTTTAAAACTAAAAACAAAAAAAAATTAATATCATCTTCTAGAAGACTTATTCTAAATTGATAAACTACAAACAACCCCCATCCTTTAAAATGGTGATTTAATTCAATTGTATTTTATTTTTAGATTATCTTTAATAAGTAGTTAAATTAACTTCATCCTTTGACAAACGACCTTGGTCAGCCACTCTGTGCACCTAAGTACCAAAAAATCACATTAATCATTTGAGGGATCCCACGATAGTGCTCAGTCAAATTGGCACCATTTTCGGGAAGGAAATTAATTATTTCAATCAATTATATGTATTTATTTTATTTTACAATTTATCCTCTTCCTCTCTTCATTCTTCCTTCTTTACCCAATCTATTTTTTTCTTCTTATTTTATTTTCATCTACTTCTTTTTGGACCATCAACTCAAAATTATTATTTTTATTTTGCTATGGTACAATTTGATTATTTTCATTTTTATTTGACATATAACACAAAATAATTCGGACGATCTCTTAGATCATGACCCTGAGACTGAACGTAGCCTTAGGGAATGAATCAGACATTCTCAGCCTATGGGAAGTTTCAACATTCAACCAGTTAGAGAATTACTCCATTATCAGAACATTGAAATTGGATGAAATTCAAATTCAACCATAAAATAAGAACCAATGGATGAAAATAATGGAATTTAACTTAATAGAACAATTAGAGAATTGGCTGCACCTGATATTAATTATCAACCAACTTGTATTGCACACCCAAATATCGAATCAGACTTTGAACTAATATCTGGGTTAATTTACTTACTTCCAAAGATTCATGGCATATTTGGTGACGATACCAATAAACATTTGAAAGAATTTAATGTGTTTTTCTCAACCCTAAAACCTAGAAATATCTATTATGATCAAATCAAATTAAGAGAATTCCCATTTTCACTTGATGGAGCTGCAATGGATTGGATGTACTATTTAAAACCTAAAGATGTAACATGTTGGAATGATATGAAATGTATTTTTTTTAATATATTTTTTCCTGCATCGAGGACCACTTCCATTCATAAGGAGATCTCAGGGATCAGGAAAACCCATGGTCAGTCAATGTATGAGTACTGGAAACTATTCAAGAAGTTGTGTTCCAGCTGCACACATCACCAAATCAGTGAGAAACTCATCATCCAATACTTTTATGAAGGACTCACACATATGGAGTGAAGCATGGTGGATTCTGTAGCTGGAGGAGAATTGGTGGAAAAGACACCCATAGTCGCACGTGCATTGATCGACATGATGGCCCAAAACTCACAACAATTTGGAAATAGAGATACACCACATGTCAGGGGAGTACATGAGGTTCGTACTTCTTCTCGTGAAAGTCATTTGATTGATACCAAGTTGGATGAATTGTCCACTATTGTGAGTCATATTGATTTGGATCAAAATACATCCCAACCCACTCCTTCAAGGACTTGCGACATTTTCATTGAGACAAGCCACCCAACTGATTGTTATGCACAATTCCAAGAAACAGAAGACTCTGCAGCAGTGTTCCCTGGGATGCTATATCAGCAAAAAAAACCACAACCATATCCCTAATATAAGTTTGATCCAACATGAACCCAACAGTGGAAGGATAAATCGGCCGTGAGGTATGGCTCTGGACAACAAAAAAGGCCCCATTTTCAACCCAACTTCCAGCAGCCTCCACCTTACTAGAAGGGTTTCCAACAACCCCAAAGGAGATTCGAAGCTCAAAAATCAATAAGTCAGCAACAAGGGAATATGAAAAACTAGGTAGACTCTAACACTGATGATCTATTGAAACAAATTTTTCTTAATCAATAGAATGAGATGAAGAGTCAAGATCAGATTTGAGGGAGTTGAAGACTCAAATGAGCCAGATTTCCACTACCCTCCATGAACTAGTAAGTAAGAATTCTTATCATCATCATTCTCAACCCACTCAAAATCCAAAAGGGAATGTTAGTGCCATCACATTGAGAAGTGATATGCAAATGAATGACACATCTGTACCTACCATTCCACCCGGATTCACCACAACTATAGAGAAGCCACATTCCATACCAACTGATGAGCAATCCAAGGAGAAAGATAAAGGTAAGAAAAATATTTATGATGTTCCTCCTCAACCACTTCCTTTTACAAATAGGGTTTTCAAACCAACCCGAAGGCCGAAGAAGCAATGAAAAAGGTGGTTTTTGACAAATTCAAGTGTGTGGAGATCAACATTCCTCTATATAAAGCCATTAATCAAATTCCAAGGTATGCGATATTCTTAAAAGAACTTTTTACTAATCGAAGAGATCTCAAGGGAAATGAGAGGATCAATATTGGAAGGAATGTGTCAGCACTGATTACACCAACTATACCAATGCTGAATAAGTGCAAGGATTCAAGGACATTCACCATCCCATGCACCATAAGGGAGTTGAACTTTTTTTATGCACATTGTGATTTGGGTGCATCCAAAAATGTGATTCCTCACTTTGTATTATCTTCTTTATAGGTTGGTGAGTTGAAGCCCACGAGAGTAGTGGTGCAGTTGGCGAATAGATCTACAACATATCCAACATGAGTTCTTGAGGATAAACTTGTGCAGGTAAGAGACATGGTCATTCCAACAGACTTCTTTGTGCTCAAAGTGGAGGATGATCAGGTAAGTTCTCATGATACCATTATATTAGGTAGAACATTCCTCAAAAATGAAAAAAACCATAAATTTTCATGAGGGTACACTTTCCATGGTGTTTGGAGATGAATATTTATTTTTTAATGTTATGGAGTCTATGGAGTACCCCTCAGAGGATCATTCAGCATTTGTTATCTCCCATTTCGAACCACCAAGTAAAAACACCAGGGAAATGGATTGTCCTATGCTTAGGGAGATTATGAGTATTGGTTATGATTTAATGTCTAAGATAACTTCCAAACATGTTTCTAAGGAATAACTCTTTCGAAGAATTGTTTTTGAAATGGAATCATATTCTGATTTTGATCATGTGAACTCTAATTATAACATAGCTGCTGAGTATGCTGATGGATTTGATGAATTATTTTCTAATTTTGATGATTTTTATTCTGATACTAATGTTCTTTGGGTAGATATGTCTGTTGAATCAATTTCTCCATCAATATGTCACCCCCCTACATTGGAACTCAATCCATTACCCCCAAATCATAAATATGCATACTTGCTGAGTGGTGATTGATTACCTGTTATCATTGCTAACAATCTCTCTTTGGAACATGAAGAAAAACTTTTGAATCTGTTGAGAGATAACATTAGGTAAATTGGTTGGACATTGGCAGATATATCAGGTATTAGCCCATCCCTTTCCATTAATTGGATTCTCTTAGAGGACGGGGCTAAACCGATTAGCCAGTCACAAAGGAGACCTAACCCAACACTTTTGGAAGTTGTTAAGAAAGAAGTTGAAAAATTACTTGAGGTTTTTATCATTTACCCTATTTCTGACTCACAATGGGTTAGCCCTATCCAGGTTGTACTAAAGAAAACTATTTTCACTAATATAAAAAATGAAAATGATGATGTAGTTCATGTGTGAGTAAAAAAAATTTGTCGAGTGTGTATTGATTATAGGAAACTAAATCAATCCACTTGTATGGACCATTTCCTAGATCCATTCATTGACCAGATTCTTGAGAGACGTTCTGGTAAGACACCCTATTGTTTCTCGGATGGATTTTCTGGCTATTTTCAGGTTACTATTACAGTAGAGGACTAGGAGAAGACGACATTCACCTTCCCATTCGGTACCTTTTCTTACCAAAGGATTCCATTTGGACTTTTCAATGCCACAGGTACCTTCTAGAGAGGTATGGTGAGTATTTTATCAGATTTCATTGAGACCTTCATGGAGGTATTTATGGATGATTTTATAGTTTATGGATCCTCATTTGATGAATGTCTCTCTAGTTTGGGTAATTTGTTGCATAGTTCAATTGAGAATAACCTTGTCTTAAATTTTTTAAAATGTCATTTCATAGTCGAAAAGGTAATTGTATTAGGTCATATAGTCCCACAACATTGAATTGATGTTGAAAAATCTAAGGTTGAAATTATTTCATCCCTTCCATATCCTACATGTGTGGATGATGTTCGATCATTCCTTGGACATTCTCGATTTTATCGACGCTTCATCAGATATTTTAGTAAGATCGCTCTACCCTTATCACGATTACTTCAAAAGGATTCTGATTTTGTGTTTGATGATTCTTGTAGGAAATCCTTTGATGAGCTAAAGAATTTTCTGACCACTCCACCTATCATACAACCGCCACAATTGGATATTCCTTTTGAGCTTATTTGTGACGCCTCCAACTTCACGGTTGGAGCTGTCTTATCTCAGAGGGTGGATGGACGTTCACATGTGATCACCTATGCATCGAAAACACTAGATTCAGCCCAATTAAACTACACAACCATGGAAAAGGATGTTCTTGATGTCATATTTGCTTTAGATAAATTCTGTTCATATTTATTGGGCTCTAAAGTAGTTGTTTTTTCAGACCATATAGCTCTGAGGTACCTCTTGAATAATCCAGATGCAAAGCCCAGGATGATTTGATGGATGCTCCTTATTCATCAATTTTATATTGAGATAAATGACAAAAAGGGGTCAAAAAACATGGTGGCGGACCTCATGAGTAGGCTTACTCACACACTAGAGCATGACACCTTAGACCAGGTACCACATCGGGACACTTACCCCGATGAGCATCATTATTCCATCTCAGGTACACATCCTTGTTATGTAGATTTTGTTAACTACCTTATTTCCTCTGAAATCCCTACAAATTTAATGAAATAACTAGATTAAATATAAAAAAGTGAGTCTCAGTATTATGTTAGGGATTATCCATACCTATGGCGCATGTGTAGTGATCATGTTATAAAGAGGTGTGTTCTTGATCATGAGTTGGAGTCTATATTACATTTATGTCGCACACTTGCTTGTGGTGGACACTTTGGACCCCAACGGACAGCTAAAAAAGTCTTGAACTATGGATTATATTGGAATAGCTTATTCCATGATGCCCATTTTTTTGTAAGTCATGCTTTCATTGCCAACACACTGGGAACATTAAAAGGAGACATGAGATGCCCCAACAACCCATACTATTCTGTGAGATTTTTGATGTATGGGGCATCGATTTTATGGGTCCTTTTCCTAGTACATTTAGATTTATATATATTTTGGTTACTGTTCATTATATGAGTAAATGGGTGGATACTAAGGCCACCAGGACTGATGATTCTCATGTTGTTGTGGACATTGTCAAAGAACGGATTTTTTTTAGGTTTAGAAAACCGAAGGCCATCATTAGTGAACAAGGGACACACTTCTGCAATCAGAATTTGGCATCCCACCTTCAGAAGTATGGGGTGACACACAAAACATCAACACCATTCCACCCCCAAACAAATGTCCAGGCTAAGGTTTCAAATAGTGAGTTGAAACAAATTTTAGAGAAAACAATGTTGCCAAATAGGAAGGATTGGAGAAAGTGCTTGGATGATGCATTGTGGGATTATAGTACAACATACAAGATACCCATTGGTGTGTCCCCATTTTGGATTGTTTTTGGGAAAGCATGTCATCTCCACGTGCATGTTGAGCATCGGGCTTATTTGGCTATAAAGAAATGCAACATGGATTTGGCCCAAGATGGAATCCAAAGGAAGATTCAAAATCAAGAGCATGAGGAGATTATATTTTCTTCATATGATAACTCAAGGCTCTACAAGGAAATATCAAAATTATCTAATGACCGAATTATCCAACAAAGGGAGTTTCATTTTGGAGAGAAAGTCCTTCTCTACAGTTCACGACTGAAGCTGATGCCTGGTAAGATGCGTTCTAGATGGTTAGGTCCTTATATTATATCTAATGTTTTACATTATGGTGAAGTGGATATCACACAAGAGGACACAAGAAGGAGCTTTACAGTCAATGGGAAATGTTTGAAGAGATACATTGAGGGATTTCCTACTGATGCAGTATATTTTATCACACTACTTGACCCTGTCATCACTTGATCACATCAGACTGTTCCTAACCCTTTCACTTTTATATTATTTTTCCTATTTAAAAATTCTACATTTCATGTTCATATATCATCTCATGGTTTTACATTGACGACAATGAAATATTTTAAGTGTGGGGGAGGGAACCTTTTAGTTTAGTAATTTAAATTGTTTTCCTATTAAAAAAAATTTTGTTTATCAAATTTTCTGTGTTTATATTTCAATTTTCTTTGTGTTTTTGAATTATTAGAGCTGAAATGATTCTCATCACAATTTCGAAATTCATATCACTGAGTGACACAATTTATCCCATGAAACTGAGCTTAAATGAATGCTGAAAATGACTTTGTTTCAAGTTAAAGTATTTAGTAATTTCATGAAAAGTACATTTAATTTTGAATCCCATGCCACATCTCACTGTTTTTATATTTGAAACCACATTCATGTGAGGCTTCTCAACCATTATTTTCATATTCTTTACATTCACCTCACTTCTTGAGAGAACCAAACCATGCTTGATGATTTAATCCGAATTTGATTTATTCCTGTCAAAACATGAGGGTTTTAGGTACTTATGTTTAAATGATTGAGGCATTTGTTTGTTATTAAAGCCCATATTTCAATGAATACATTATTATAATGGCCTACCAAGAAAATTTAATCCTTTTAGCCCTTATATGCTATGCACAACCTGTTTGGTTAGCCACATTAGAATCCATTTTTCCATATCCAACCAAATATTGAAGTGAAACTACACAATATCGTTGAGCATATGTGTGGGGGAAGCTATGTTGTGTTGTGACACGGCATTATGTGATACTTTCGGTGGAAAATTAAATTCTAATGAGATTTTTTTTCTTCTGAAGAAAATCATTATATTAAAAGCTGTTCTATTTCTGGAGAATTCATGATAAGTGATGTTGTGCCTTTTCTGGAGCTTCTAATTGAGGTGGAAAGTTGTGCCTCTCTAGTGCTTTCTAGAAAATCATGTTTGAAAGATTGAATTTATTTATACTAAAATGATGAGTGGTGTAAACATTCCATGAATTTTCATGATGATGGAGCTGAATTGATACTATGTGGATTGAGGAGAAGACCTTATTTAAATAAAAATTAGATTAATGAAGTTTTTCTCCAAAATGATTCAATCCCTCCTCATTCAGCATCAGAATATTTCACACCTTGATCTTACCAACTGAAAGCCACACAACATAAACATATGTCTTTGACTCATCTCGGGTGATGATGTAGAAATTTATCAATCCTATGTTGACCCTTTTATGAGTTTGGATGAGAAAGACATTGCAAAAAAATTGATATTTGTGTGATAAGAGAAAATTCAAGCGAGGTAAGTGTTTTGTGCATGGGAGGATAAATGAAGTGGAAATATATTAAATAATATAAATGGAGAACTCTAAATGATGACTTTTTATGATGCATGATATCTTTTGTTTCTTGGTGTCTAATTGTTGGATCTCAAGGATATGTGTTTTAAAATTTGTTTTGATTTGAAATTGATGTTTACTTGATATGAGGTTTAGCTCAGGAGTGCAAAAGGGTAAGTGTGGGGGATTTGATAAAACACTATTTTATTTATATTTTATTGATAATTAATGATATAATTTGGTCACATTATTTTAAATATGCTTAATTAGATAGTATTTGGGATTAGATCATTCATTTGAATATTTGATGAAAATTCATGTTTTACCCTTTCAAAATCACTATAGTACTTCAATCATAAATATTTTTATTTGTACTATTTGAACTTAATGTTTTTTAAATGATTCTCTTACTTCATGGTATTCAATTTTTATTCATGAAACTAGATAAAAAGACTGAATTTGGATGGATTAATTGGGCCATTAAGTCAAAGGTGTTCAGGACATGCCAGAATGGAGGAGCTTCTGTATTTTGACCATAAATCCGTCATATGGGTTTGTGATGAGACCAAATATTTATAGTAGATATAGGACTTAAATCCGAACATATGATCCTTCTGGAAGGTTGGCCAATTCATGGGTTTTGGTGGTTAAATGGGTGGTGGAATTTGGAATAAAATATTTGGCTGAGAATCCTCATTCACATTTGAAACCACTTTGAACCTAGCCTCCCCACCACTCTATAAATTGGTGTTTCTCATATTTGTATGGGTTGATACGTGCATTGAGAAGTTGATGGCAGTGTATAAGTGGATCCACTCCAATTTTCAAACCATTTACATAAGGGTAGATCTTGAACCAAGGATCCCTTCGACGAAGCCTTCTCCTTCTCTTCTTCATGTTGTAATATTTTAATTTGTGATTTAAGCTTCTTTGTTCTTCATATATTTCTTCCCTTTTATTCTATTTTGTTTAAATTTCTTCTTCTATTTATCATCCTCTTTGGGTTGGAATTCTTGAGTGGAAGCGTTATTGGGTTATACCCATTATAAACCTTTGCACATGCAAAACGCTTCTACAATGATTACGCCACCCATTGAAATGTAGTCTTTTAGTAATTGATCTATCTCTTAACTTCTACATTCATTTATTCTGAATCAATGATATATTTTAGTTCACATAATTTGATCAATTATTCGAGTTTTTAATTTAATTTAAACCAATCAAGCAATTGAACAATTAACACAAAAACACGCGAGGACGAGATTGTGTGTAAATTATGAGAGTGCGAACATAATCTGTTATAAAAAACCATATGGGATCAATTTGTAGTGCTCAAATATAATCCATAAACTCAATTAATTATAATTTCCAGAGGGTAAATGCGCATTAATTTTCCACTGACCATAATCTAATCTTAGAACATCAATCAAAGTAGGGTGCTGCGATTGCATGTTTCGAAGTTAGCCTAGGGTTAAATTAACATCATATTCCTGGTAATGTTAATTCTCGTAGGGTTCGAGATTTAAACAATTAAGGGACCATAATTTAGTGAATTTTAATTTAAATAATAATGATTAATAATAGAGTGAAGTGTTAGAGTTAGATCGATTGTGCCTCTTAAAATATTTTCTAAAAAAATATCTTCTTCTTGTATTTTTTAATCAAAATTCATTTTAAAACTAAAAACAAAAAAAATACAATCTTCATCCATAAAAATTCTTCTTGATTTATAAACTATAAACAACCCCCATCCTTTAAACTAGTTTTTAAATTATATTCTATTTTATTTTTAAAATACCTTCAATAAGTTGTTAAATTCACTTCCTCCTTTGAGAGACGACCTTGGTCAGCCAATCTGCTACACCTAAGTAACCCAAAATCACATTAATCATTTGAGGGCGCCCATGACAATGCTCTTTCAAATTTCAACTGTTTCTAGGGAGGCAAGTAATTATTTCATCCAATTAGAGGTATTTATTTTATTTTACATTTTATTGTATTCCTCTCTTTTTTATTCCTTTTTTACCCAATCTGTTTTTTTTCATCTTCTATTATTATCTTGTACTTATTTTTTGATCATCAACTCAAACTTATTATTTTTATTTAACTATGTTCCAATTTCTTTCTTTTCATTTTTATTTGATTTATGAGACGAACAAATACCGAAGATCTCTTAGATCTTGACACTGATATGGAACGTAGCCTTAGGGAACGAATCAGACATTCTCAGTCTACGGGAAGTTTCAATATTCAACCAGTTGGGGAATTACTCCAATATCAGAACATTGAAAATGGAAACAATTCAAATTCAAACATAAAACAAGATCCAATGGCTGAAAATAATGGAAATGAACTTAATAGAACCATTTGAGAATTGGTTGCACCATATATTAAGTATCAACATAATTTTATTGCATTCCCAAATCTTGAATCGGACTTTGAACTAAAATATGGGTTAATTCACTTACTTCCGTTGTGTCATGGCCTCTCTGGTGAGGATCTCAATAAAAATTTGAAAGAATTTAATGTGGTTTTCTCAACCCTAAAACCCATAAATGTCTCTGAAGATCAAATCAAATTAAGAGCATTCCCATTTTCACTTGATGACGCTGTAAAGGATTGGATGTACTATTTACAACCTGATGATTTAACATGTTTGAATGATATAAAAGGTCTTTTCATGCAGATATTTTTTCCAGCATCGAGGACCACTTCCATTCGTATGGATATCTCAGGGATCATGCAAGACCAAGGGGAGTCAATGTATGAGTGTTGGGAACGATTCAAGAAGTTGTGTGCAAGCTTCCCACATCACCAAATTAATGAGAAACTCCTCATCCAATACTTTTGCGAAGGACTCACACCCATGGAGAGGAGCATGGTGGATGTTGCAGCTGGAAGAGCATTGGTGGACAAGTCACCAATAGCCGCATGTGCATTGATCGACAAGATTTCCCAATACTCTCAATAATTTGGTGATAGAGGTACACCACATATCAGGGGAGTACATCAGGTAAGTCCTTCATCTCTTGAAAGTCACTTGATTGATACCATGTTGGAAGAATTGACCAATATGGTGAGGAAGATTTCGTTGGCTCAAAAGACATCCCAACCCACTCCTTCAAGGCCATGCGGCATTTTCACTGAGACAAACCACCCAACTGACTGTTGCCCACAACTCCAAAAAACAAGAAGATTGTGCAGCAATGTTCCCTGGGAGACCATATCAGCAAAAACAAGAACAACCATATCCCCAAAAGAAGTTTGATCCAACATTCAACCAAGGGTGGAAGGATCAATCTGATATGTGGTATGGATCTGGACAACAACAAAGGCCCCCCTTTTCAACCAAACATACAGCAACCTCCACCATACCAACAGGGTTTCCAACAACCCCAAATGAGATTTGAAGCTCAAACATCAACAAGTCAGCAACAAGGGAATCTACAAAACAAGGTAGACTATGACACTGATGATCTTTTGAAAAAAAAATTTCTTAATCAACAGAATGAGCTGAAGAGTCAATGTTAGGAGTTGAGGGAGTTGAAGACTCAAATGAGCCAGATTGCCACTGGCCTCCATGAACTAGTAAGTAATAATTCTAGAAATATTCCTTCCCATATGAATCCAAATCCCAAGGGTAATGTTAGTGCCATCACATTGAGAAGTGGGAAGAAAATGAACAATACATATGTACCTACCATTCCACTGGGATTCACCACAACTCCAGAGAATCTGCATTCCATACCCACTGATGAGAAATCTAAGGATAAAGATAAGTTAAGAAAAATATTGATGAAGTTCCTCATAAACCCCTTCCTTTTCCAAACAGAGTTGATCAAACCAAGAAGATGGCTGAAGAAGCAATTAAAAAGGAGTTTTTGGACACATTCAAGTGTGTGGAGATCAAAATTCCTCTACTTTAAGCCATTAAGAAAATTCCATGGTATGGGAAATTTTTAAAAGAACATTGTACCAATCGAAGAGGGATCAAGGGAAATGAGATGATCAATCTTGGAAGGAATGTGTTATCACTCATAACACCAAGTATACCAATGCTGAAAAAGTGCAAGGATCTAAGGAAATTCACCATCCCATTCACCATAAGGGAGTTGCACTTTTCTGATGCTCTTTGTGATTTGGGAGCTTCCATAAAAGTTATGCATCACTCGATATTCTCTTCTTTACAGATTGGTGAGTTGAAGCCGATGAGAGTAGTGGTGCCGTTGGTGAATATAGATATAGCATATCCAACGGGAGTTCTTGAGGATGTACTTGTCCATGTAGGAGACATGATATTTCTAGCAGACTTCTATGTGCTCAAAATGGAGGATGATCAGGTAAGTTCTCATGATCCCGTTATCTTAGGTAGACACTTCCTCGAAACTACAAAAACTATCATAAATGTTCATGAGGGTACACTTTCCATGGAGTTTGGAGATGAAGTTGTAATTTTTAATGTTATGGTCTCCATGATGTACCCCTCAGAGGATCATTCTTCATTTTTTATCTCCCATTTTGAACCACCAAGTTAAAACACCATGGAATTGTATTGTCTTATACTTAGGGAGATTATGAGTATTGGTTCTGATTTATTGTCTAAGAGAACTTCCACACTTGTTTCTAAGGAACAACACTCTCTAAGATTTTATTTGGAAATGGAATAATATTATAATTTTGATCATGGATTGAGGCCAAATATTGAGTGTAGATAAAGGACCCATATCCGCACATATGATGCTTCTGGATGGTCGGCCAATTCATGCGTTTTGGTGGTCAAATGGGTGGTGCAATTTGGAATAAAATATTTGGTCGAGATTCCTCATTCACATTTGAAACCGCTTTGAACCTAGCCTCCCCACCACTCTATAAATTTGAGTATTTCTTATTTGGATGGGTTGAGACATGCACTGTGAAGTTGATGGCAGTGGAGAAGTGGATCCACTCCAATTCCCCAACCATTTCAACAAGGGTATCTCTTGAAGCAAGGATCCCTTCAACGAAGCCTTCACCTTCTCTTCTTCATGTTGTAATATTTTAATTTTTGATTTAAACATCATTGTTCTTATTTTATTTCTTCTCTATTATTTTATTTTGTTTAAATTTCTTCTTCTCATAATCATCCTCTTTGGGTTGGATTTTATTAGTAGAAGCGTTATAGGTTTATACCCATTATAAACCTTTGCACATGAAAAAAACTTCTACAATGATTATGCCACCCATGGAAGAGTAGTCTTTTAGTAATCGATCTATCTCTTACGTTCTACATTCATTTATTTTGAATCAATTATATACTATAATTTACATAATATGATAAATTAATTGAGTTTATAATTTAATTGAAACTAATCAAGAAATTGAACAATTAACACAAAAACAAGCGAGGACGAGATTTTGTGTAAATTATGAGAGTGAAAACTTAATTGGTTATAAAAAACCATACAGGATCAATTGTTATTGCTCAAATATAATCCCTAAACTCAATTAATTATAATTTATAGAGGGGAAATGTGCCTTAATTTACCACTGACCATAATCTAATCTTATAACATCAATCAAAGCAGGGTTCTATGATTGCATGTTCCAAATTTAGCATAGGGTTAAATTCACATCATCTTCCTGGTATTGTTAATTATCATAGGGTTCATGATTTAACAAATTAAGGGATAATAATTAAGTGATTGTTAATTTAAATAATAATAATTAATAATAGAGTGAAGTGGTAGAGTTAGATCGACTGCGCCTTTTAAAATATTTTCTAAATAAACCTCTTCTTGTTGTGTCTTTTTAATCAAACTTAATTTTAAAACTAAAAAAAATTACAATCATCATCTAGAAAACTTATTCTATATTTATAAACTATAAAAAACCACCATCCTTTAAACTAGTGTTTTAATTATATTTTATTTTATTTTTACATTACTTTCAATAAGTTGTTAAATTCACTTCCTCCTTTTAGAGACGACCTTGGTCAACCACTCTGATGCACCTATGTCCCCCGAAATCACATTAATCATTTGAGGGCGCCCATGACAGTGCTCTTTCAAATTGGCGCCATTTCCAGGGAGGCAAGTAATAATTTCAACTAATTAGAGGTATTTATTTTATTTTACTTTTTATTTTCATCCTATCTTCTTTCTTCCATCTTTACCCAATCTGTTTCCTTCTTCTTTTTTTATTTTCTTCTACTTCTTTTTTGAACATCAAATCAAACTTATTATTTTTATATAACTATGGTCCAATTTATTTCTTTTCATTCTTATTTGATTTATGACATCAAAAAATCCCGAAGATCTCTTAGATCTTGACCCTGAGATTGAACATAGCCTTAGAGCATGAATCAGACATTCTCAGTCTAAGGGAAGATTCAATATTCAACCAGTTGGAGAATTACTCCAATATTAGAACATTGAAAATGGAATAAATTCAAATTCAACCACAAAATAACATCTAATGGCTGACAGTAATGTAAATGAACTTAATAGAACCATTCGATAATTGTCAGAACCAGATATTAACTATCAACCAAATTGTATTGCATTCCCAAATCTTGAATCGGACATTCAACTAAAATCTGGGTTAATTCACTTACTTCCAAAGTCTCATGGCCTCTCTAGTGAGGATCCCAATAAACATTTGAAAGAATTTAATGTGGTTTTCTTAACCCTATAACCTAGAAATGTCTCTGAAGGTCAAATCAAATTAAGAGCATTCCCATTTTCACTTGATGGAACTACAAAGGATTGGGTGTACTATTTACAACCTGAAGATGTAACATGTTAGATCGATATGAAACGTCTTTTCTTGCAGAAATTTTTTCCAGCATCGAGGACCACTTCCATTCGAAAGGATATCTCAGGGATCAAGCAATCCCTAGGGGAGTCAATGTATGAGTGCTAGTAATGATTCAAGAAGTTGTGTGCAAGCTGTCCACATCACCAAATCAATGAGCAACTCCTCATCCAATACATTTATGAACGACTCGGGCCTATGGAGAGAAGAATGGTGGATGCTGCAGCTGGAGGAGCATTGGTGGACAAGACACCAGTATCCACAAATGCATTGATCGACAAGATGTACCAAAACACCCAACAATTTGTCAATAGAGGTACACCACATATCAGGGGAGTATATCAGGTAAATACATCTTCTCTTGAATGTCACTTGATTGATACCAAGTTGGATGAATTTATCACTATGGTGAGGAAGATTGATTTGGATAAAAAGAAATCCCAACCCATTCCTTCAATGCCATGTGGCATTTGCACTGAGACAAACCACCCAACTGACTGTTTCCCACAACTTTAAGAAACAGAAGATTGTGCAGCAGTGTTCCCTGTGAGACCATATCAGCAACAACAAAAACAACCATATCCCCAAAATAAGTTTGATCCAACATTCAACAAACGGTGGAAGGATCAATCTGACATGAGGTATGACACTGGACAACAACAATGGCCCCCTTTTCAACCAAACTTCCAGCAGCATCCACCATACCAGTTGGGTTTCCAACAACCCCAAAGGAGATTCGAAGCTCAAACATCAACAAGTCAGTAACAAGGGAATATATAAAACAATGTAGACTTTAACACTGATGATCTTTTGAAACAAATTTTTCTTAATCAACAGAATGAGCTGAAGAGTCAATGTTAGGTGTTTAGGGAGTTGAGGACTCAAATGAGCCAGATTGCCACTGGCCACTGTGAACTAGTAAGTAATAATTTTGGAAATCTTCCTGCCCATATGACTCCAAATACCATGGGGAATGTTAGTGCCATCACATTGAGAAGTGGGAAGAAAATGAATGATACATATGTACCTACCATTCAACTGGGATTCACCACAACTCCCGATAATCTGCATTCCATACCAACTGATGAGGAATCCATGTATAAAGTTAAATGTAAGAAAAATATGGATGATGTTCCTCTTAAAACCCTTCCTTCTTCAAACAGGGTTGTTCAAACCAAGAATATGGCTGAAGAAGCAATGAAAAAGGAGTTTTTGGACACATTCAAGTGTGTGGAGATCAACATTCCTCTACTTGAAGCCATTAAAAAATTCCATAGTATGCGAAATTATTAAAAGAACATTGTACCAATCGAAGAGGGATCAAGGGAAATGATAGGATCAATCTTGGAAGGAATGTGTTAGCACTCAATACACCAACTCTACCAATGCCGACAAAGTTCAAGGATCCAGGGACATTCACCATCCCATGCACCATAGGGAAGTTGCACTTTTATTATGCACTTTGTGATTTGGGGGCTTCCATAAAAGTGACGCATCACTCGTTATTATCTTCATTACAAGTTGGTGAGTTAAAGCTGACGAGAGTAGTGGGGCAATTGGTGAATATAGAAATAGCATATCCAGTGGGAGTTCTTGAGGATGTACTTGCCTAGGTAAGAGACATGATCTTTCCAGTAGACATCTATGTTTTCAAAATGGAGGATGATCAGGTAAGTTCTCATGATCCCATTATCTTAGGTAGAACCATCCTCAAAACTAAAAAAACTACCATAGATGTTCAAGAGGGTACACTTTCCATGGAGTTGGGAGATGGAGTTGTAATTTTTAATGTTTTGGACTCCATGAAGTACCCCTCAGAGGATTATTCGGCATTTTTTATCTCCCATTTTGAACCACCAAGTAAAAACACCATGGAGTTGGATAGTCCTATACTTAGGGAGATTATGGAGTATTGGTTCTGATTTATTGTCTAAGAGAACATCCACACTTGTTTCTAAGGGACAACACTCTCTAAGATTTGATTTTGAAATGGAATCATATTATGATTTTGATCATGTGAACTCTAATTATAACATGTTTATTGACCACTATGAAGAAAATAATGGAAATGAACATAATAGATCCATTTGATAATTGGATGCACCTAATATTTACTATCATCCAAATTGTATTGCATACCCAAATCTAGAAATGGACTTTGAACTAAAATCTGGGTTTAATCAGTTACTTCCAAACTTTCATGGCCTCTCTAGTGAGGATCCCAATAAACATTTGAAAGAATTTAATGTGGTTTTCTCATCCCTAAAACCTAGAAATGTCTCTGAAGATCAAATCAAATTAAGAGAATTCCCATTTTCACTTGACGGAGCTACAAAGGATTGGATGTACTATTTACAACATGAAGATGTAACATGTTGAAACGATATGAAACGTCTTTTCTTGTAGTGATTTTTTCCAGCATCGAGGACCACATCCATTCATAAGGAGATCTCGGGGATCAAGCGGGCCCAAGGGGAGTCAATGTATGAGTACTGAGAATGATTCAATAAGTTGTGTGAATGCTGCCCACATCACCAAATCAGTGAAAAACTCATCATCAAATACTTTTATGAAGGACTCACACCTATGGAGAGATCATGGTGGATGTTGCAGCTAGAGGAAAATTGGTGGACAAGACACCAGTTGTCTCACATGCATTGATCGACAAGATTGCCCAAAACTCCCAACAATTTGGCGATAGAGGTACACAACATGTCAGCGGAGTACATCAGTTAAGTCCTTCTTCTCTTTAATCTCTTTTGAGTGATACCAAGTTGGAATAATTGAACACTACGGTGAGGAAGACTTCTTGGTCTCAAAAGACATCCCAACCCAATCCTTCAAGGACTTTCGGCATTTTCAGTAAGACAAGCCACCCAACTGACTGTTGCCCACAAATCCAAGAAACGGAAGATTGTGCAGTAGTGTTCCCTGGGAGACGATATCTCCAACAACAATAACAACCATATCCCCAAAAGAAGGTTGATCCAACATACAACCAAGGGTGGAAGCATACCTGAGATATGACTCTGTACAATAACAAAGTCCCCCTTTTAAACCAAACTTCCAGCAGCCTCCACATTACAAGCAGGTTTTCCAACAACCCCAAAGGAGATTCGAAGATCAAACATCAACAAGTCAGCAACAAGAGAATATACAAAACAAGGTTGACTCTAACAATGATGATCTTTTGAAACAAATTGGTCTTAATCAACAGAATGAGATGAACAGTCGTGGTTCAGAGTTGAGGGAGTTGAAGAATCAAATGAGAAAGATTGCCACTGCCCTCCATGAACTAGTAATTAAGAATTTAGAAATCTTCCATCACAACCAACTCCAAATCCAAAGGGGAATGTTAGTGCCATCACATTGAGAAGTGAGAAGCAAATGAATGATATTTCTGTACCTACCATTCCACCGGGATTCACAACAACTATAGAGAAGTCGCATTCCATACCAACAGATGGGAAATCCAAGGAGAAAGATAAAGGTAAGAAAAATATTGATGATGTTCCTCCTAAACCCCTTATTATTCCAAAAAGGTTTGTTCAAACCACGATGATGGCTGAATATGTAATGCAAAAAGAAGTTTTGGACACATTCAAGCATGTGGAGATCAACATTCCTCTACTTGAAGCCATTAATAAAATTCCAAGGTATGCGAAATTCTTTAAAGAACTTTTTACCAATCGAAGAGGGATCAAGGGAATTGAGAGGATCAATCATGGAAGGAATGTGTCAGCACTAATTACATTAACTCTACCAATGCTGAAAAACTGCAAGGATCCAGGGACATTCACCATCCCATGCACCATATGGAAGTTTCACATTTCTTATGCACATTGTTATTTGGGATCTTCCATTAATGTGATGCTTCACACTATATTCTCTTCCTTACAGGTTGGTGAGTTGAGGACAATGAGACTAGTGGTGCAGTTGCCGAATAGATCTACAACATATCCAACGCGAGTTCTTGAGGATGTACTTGTCTGGGTAATAGACATGATCTTTCCATCAGACTTCTATGTGCTCAAAATGGATGATGATCAGGTAAGTTCTCATGCTCCCATTATCTTAGGAAGGCCATTCCTCAAAACTGCAAAATCTATCATAAATTTTCATGAGGGTACAATTTCCATGGAGTTTGGAGATGAAGTTGTAATTTTTAATGTTATGGTCTCCATAAAGTACCCCTCAGAGGATAATTATGCATTTGTTATCTCCCATTTTGAACCACCAAGTAAAAACATCATGGAATTGGATTGTCCTATTCTTAGGGAGATTATGAGTATTGGTTCTAATTTAATGTCTAAGAGAAATTCGACACCCGTTTCTACGTAACCACAGTCTCTATGATTTGATTGTGAAATCGAATCATATTCTGATTTTGATCATGTGAACTCTAATTATAACCTGGATGTTGAGTTTGCTGATGGATTTGATGCATTATTTTTTAATTTTGATGATTTTTATTATGATACTGATGTTCAATTTGTATATTTGTCTATTTCATCAATTTCTCCATCCATACATCACCCCCTACATTGGAACTCAATCCATTGCCCTAAAATCATTAATATGCATACTTACTGAGTGGTGATAGATTAACCGTTATCGTTGCTAACAACATCTCTTTTGAACATAAAGAAAAACATTTGAATTTTTTGAGAGAAAACATTAGGGAAATTTGTTGGACATTGGCAGACATATCAGGTATTAGCCCATCCATTTGCATGCATAGGATTCTCTTGGAAGATTGGGCTAAACCAATTAGGTAGTCACAAAGAAGACTTAATCCAATACTTTTGGAAGTTGTTAAGAAAGAAGTTGAAAAATTACTTGAGGCAGGTATCATTTACCCTATTTCTGACTCACAATGGGTCAGCCGTATCCATGTTGTTCCAAAGAAAACTGGTTTCACTATTATAAAAAATGAAAATGATTAGTTAGTTTCTCTGAGAGTAAAAAATAGTTGGAGAGTGTGTATATATTATAGGAAACTAAATCTATCAACTCATAAGGACCATTTCCCAATTCCATTCATTGACCAAATGCCTGAGAGACATGTAGGTAAGACACACTATTGTTTCATGGATCGATTTTCTGGCTATTTTCAGGTTCCCATTGCAGTAGAGGACCAGGAGAAGACGACATTCACCTGCCCATTCGGTACCTTTTCTTGCTAAAGGATTCCATTTGGACTTTGCAATGCCCGAGGTACCTTCCAGAGATGCATGGTGTGTATTTTATCAGATTTCATTGAGACCTTCATGGAGGTATTTATGGATGATTTTATAGTTTATGGATCTTCATTTGATGAATGTGTGTCTAGTTTGGGTAATGTTTTGCATCATTGTATTGAGAAGAATCTAGTCTAAAATTTTGAGAAATGTCAATTCATGGTCGAAAAGGGAATTGTCTTAGTTCATATAGTCTCACAACATGGCATTGAAGTTGATAAATCTAAGGTAGAAATTTTTTCATCCCTGCCATATCCTACATGTGTACATGATGTTCGATCATTATTTGGACATGCTGGATTTTATCGACACTTCATCAGAGATTTTAGTAAGATCGTTGTACCCTTATCACGATTAATTCAAAAGGATTCTGATTTTCTATTTGATGATTATTACAGGACTTCCTTTGATGATATAAATAAGTGTCTGACAACTCCACCTATCATAAAACCCCCACGGTGGGTGATTCCTTTTAAGCGTATGTGTGATGCCTCCAACTTTGCGGTTAGAGCTGTCTTATCTCCGATGGTGGATGGACGTTCACATTTGATCGCCTATGCATCAAGGACACTGAATTCATCCCAATCAAACTACACAACCACAAAAAAAGGAGTTTCTTGCTGCCATATTTTCTTTAGATAAACTCTGTTCATATTTATTTGGCTCTAAAGTAGTTGTTGTTTTGACCATGCAGCTCCGAGGTACCTATTGAAAAATCCAGATCCAAATCCCAGGCAGATCTGATGGATGCTCCTTCTTCATGAATTTTATATTGAGATAAAGGACAAAAAGGGGTCAAAAAACTTGGTGGAGGACCACATGAGAAGGCTTACTCACACACTAGAGGAAGACACCTTGGACCAGGTGCAACTTCATGACACTTTCCCCAATGAGCATCTTTATTCCATCTCAGGTACGCATCGTTGGTATACATATTTAGTTAAATACCTTTTTTCCTCTGAAATCCATGAAAATTTAAAGAAAAATCATGTCCAAAAATTAGAATGTGAGTCTCGGTATTATGTTTGGGATGATCCATACCTATGGCGCATGTGTATTGATCATGTTATTAAGAGGTGTGTTCTTGATCATGAGTTGGAGTCTGTTTTACATTTTTGTCACACACTTGCTTGTGGTGACACTTTGGACCCCAACAGACAGCTAGGAAAGTCTTGGACTCTGTATTATATTGGCCTAGCTTATTCCATGATTCCCATGTGTTTTGTATGTCATTCTCTTATTTCCAACACACTGGGAACATTTGTAGGAGATAAGAGATTCCCCAACAACCCATACTATTCTATGAGATTTTTGATGTATGGGGCATCGATTTTATGGGTCCTTCTCTGAGTTCATTTAGTTTTTTATATATTTTGGTTTCTTTTGATTATGTGAGTAAATGGGTGGAGGCTAAGTCCACCAGGACTGGTGATTCTCATGTAGTTTTGGAATTTTTCAAAGCACAAGGTTTTTGCAGGTTTGGAGTACCAAAGGCCATCATTAGTGATCAAGGGACACACTTCTGCAATCAGAATTTGGCTTCCCTCCTTCTGAAGTATGGGTTGACACACAAAAGATCAACACCATACCACCCCCAAAAAAATGGCTACGCTGAGGTTTCAAATCGTGAGTGGGAACAGATTATAGAGAAAACCGTGCAGCCAAATAGGAAGGATTGGAGCAAGCACTTGGGTGATGAATTGTGGGTTTAAAGGAAAGCATACAAGACACCCATTGGTATGTCCCGATTTCCGATTTTTTTGGGACAGAATGTCATCTCCCTATGGATTTTGAGCATCGGGCGTATTCAGCTATAAAGAAACGCAACATGGATTTGGCCCAAGATGGAATCCAATGTAAGATGAAAATTCAAGTGCTTGAGGAGATTACATTGTCTTAATATGAAAACTAAAGGCTCTACAAGGAATGATCAAAATCATCTCATTCTAGAATGATCCAGAAAAGGGAGTTTCATGTAAGGGAGAAAGTCCTTCTCTATAGTTCATGACTGAAGCGGATGCCTGGTAAGTTGCATTCCAGATGTTTAGGTCCATATATTTATTCTAATTTTTTTCCTTATGCTGTAGTGGATATCACACAAGAGGACACAAGAAGAAGATTTACAGTAAATGGGCAATGTTTGAAGATATAAATTAAGGGGTTTCCTACCGATGCAGTGGATTTCATCACACTCAATGACCCCATCATCACTTGAGAACATCAGGTTGTTCCTAACCCTTTCACTTTTATATTATTTGTCCTATTTAAAAACTCTGAATTTCATTTGCATATAACAACTCATGGGTTCACATTGAGGACAATGCAATATTTTATGTGTGGGGGAGTGAACCTTTTATTTTAGTAATTTCAATTGTTTTCTTGTTTAAAAAAATTGATTGTTTTTCAAATTTTGTGTGTTTATTTTTCAATTTTCTTTGTGTTTTTGAAATTTTTGAGCTGAAATGATTCTCATCACAATTTTGAAATTCATATCAATGAGTGAAACAATATATCCCATGAAACGGAGCTTAAATGAATGCTGAAAATGACTTTGTTTGAAGTTCAAGTATTTAGTAATTTCATGAAAAGTACATTGAATTTGGAATTCCATGCCACCTCTCACTGTCTTTATATTTGAAACCACTTTCCTGTGCGGCTTCTGATCCATTATTTTCATATTCTTCACATTCACCCCACTTCTTGAGTGAACCAGACCATGATTTATTTTACCAGAATTTGATTTATTTCGGTCAAAACATGAGGGTTTGAGGTACTTATGTTTAAATTATTGAGGAATTTGTTTGGTATTAAAGCCCATATTCCAAAGAGTCCATTTTTATAATGGCCTACCTTGAAAATTTAATCCTTTTAGCCCTTAGATTCCATGCACAGCCTGTTAGGTTAGCCATTTTACAAGCCAATTTTTCCTATCCAACCAAATGTTTAAGTAAAATTGCATAATCTAATAGATCATAAGTGTGGGGAATCTATGTTGGGTTGTGCTACGAAATTCTGTGATACTTTAGGTGGAAAATTAAATTCTGATGAGATGTGTTTGCTGCTGAAGAAAATCATTATATTGAAATTTGTGCTTTTTCTAGAGCTTTCATGACAAGTGAAGCTGTGCCTTTTTGGAGCATCTAATTGAGGTGGAAAGTTGTGCCTATATGGAGCTTTCAAGAAAATCATGTTTGAGATGATTGAAATTTTTTATGCTAAATTTATGAATGGTGTAAACTTTCTATGAATTTTCATGATGATGGAGCCGAATTTATACTATCGGGATTGAGGAGAATACCATATTTAAGTGAAAATTAGATTAATGCAATTTTCCTTCAAAAAGAGTCAAGCCCTCTTCATTCAGCCTCATAATATTTCACCCCTTGATCCTACCAACCTAAGGCCACATAACAACCCTGAAGAGACCTCATGACAAACATATGTCTTTGACTCACATCGGGTGGTGATGTAGGATTTTATCAAGCCTATGGTGACCCTTGTATGAGAAAGACATTGCAAAAAATTGATATTTTTGTGATAAGAGAAAAATAAAGCGAGGTAAGTGTTTTGTGCATGGGAAGATAAATGAAGTGGAAAATTATTGAATAATATAAATGGAGAACTTGAAATAATGATTTTTTTGAGGCTTAATATCTTTTGTTTCTTGGTGTGTAATTTTTGGATCTCAAGGATATCTGTTTTAAAATTTGTTTTGATTTGATATTGATGTTTACATGATATGAGGTTTTGCACAGGAGTGCAAATGGGTAAGTGTGGGGGAGTTGATAAAACACTATTTTATTTAATATTTTATTAATAATAAATGATATAATTTCCTCAAATTGTGTTAAATATGTTTAATTAGAATGTATTTGGTATTAGATCATTCATTTGAATATTTGATGAAAATTCAGTTTTACCGTTTCATAGTCACTGTAGTTTTTCAATCATAAGTATTTTTATTTCAATTATTTGAACTTCATATTTTGTGAATGTGTTCCTTACTTCATGTGATACAACTTTTATTCAGGAAAATAGATAAAAAAATGCATTTTGATGGATTAATTGGGCCATAAATTCAAAGGTAGGATGGACATGCCAGAATGGAGAAGCTTCTGTATTTCGGCCATAAATCCTTCATATGGGATTTTATTGAGCCCAAATCATGTGAGAAGATAGAGGACCCATATCCACACATATGATCATTCTGGAAGGCCGGCCAATGCACGTGTTTTGGTAGTAAAATTGGTGGTGCAATTTGGCATTAAATATTTGGCTGAGATTCCCCATTCACACTTGAAACCACTTTGAACCTAGCCTCCCCACCACTATATAAATTAGTATTTTTCTCAATTGGTTAGGTTGGTACGTGCATTCGGAAGTTGAGGGAAGAGGATAAGAGGATCCACTCCAATTATCCAAACATTTTAATAAGGGTAGCTTTTGAAGCAAGGATCCCTTCGACGAAGCCTTATCCTTCTCTTCTTCAAGTTGTCATATTTTCATTTGTGATTTAAACATCTCTGATCATCTTTTATTTCATCTCTTTTATTCTATTTTGTTTGAATTTTTTCTTATATTAATCTTGCTCTTTGGGTTGTAATTATTGAGTATATGCGCTATTGGTTTATACCCATTATAAACCATTTCACATGCAAAACGCTTCTATAATGATTACGCCACCCATGGAAGAGTAGTCTTTTAGTTATCGATCTATCTCTTACCTTCTAAATTCATTTATTTTGAATCAATGATATAATTTAATTAAAATAATATGATCAATTAATTTAGTTCTTAATTTAATTGACACCAAGAATGCAGTTAAACAATTAACACAAAAACACGTGAGGACGAGATTTTGTGTAAATTGTGAGAGTGTGAACTTAATCGGTTATACAAAACCATATGGGATCAATTTTTATGCTCAAATATAATCCCTAAAATAAATTAATTCTAATTTACAGAGGGGAAATGTGCCTTAATTTACCACTGACCATAAGCTAATATTAGAACATCAATCAAAGCAGGGTGCTGCGATTGCATGTTCTAAAGTTAGCCAAGTGTTAAATTCACATCATCTTTGTGGTAAAGTTAATTCTCGTAGGGTTCTGGATTTAACAAATTAAGGGATGATAATTAATTGCATATTAATTTAAATGATAATTTTTAATAATAGAGTGAATAGGTAGAGTTAGATCTATTGCGCATTTTAAAATATTTTCTCAAAAAACATCTTCTTATTGTATCTTTTTAATCAAACATCATTTTAAAACTGAAAACAAAAAAATACAATCTTCTTCTAGAAAACGTCTTATATATATATAAACTATAAACAACCCCCATCCTTTAAACTACTGTTTTAATTCTATTCTATTTTATTTTTATATTACCTTTAATGAGTTGTTTAATTCACTTCCTCATTTGAGAGACGTCCTTGGTCAGCCACTCTGCAGCACCTAAGTACCAAAAATTCACATTAATCATTTTTCAGCTCCCACGATAGTGCTCTTTCAAATTGGAACCATTACCGGGGAGGAAAGTGATTATTTCAACCAATTAGAGATATTTATTTTATTTTACAATTTATTCTCTTACTCTCTTATTTCTTCCTTCTTTAGCCAATCTATTTTTTTCTTCTTTTATTTTCTTCTACTTCTTTTTGGACCATCAACTCAAACTTATTATTTTTATTTTACTATGGTACAATTTCGTTCTTTTAATTTTTATTTTATTTATGACACAAACTAATTCAGATGATCTCTTAGATCTTGACCCGGAGATTGAACGTAGCCTAAGGGCACGAATCAGACATTATCAGTCTACGGGAAGTTTCAACATTCAACCAGTTGGAGAATTACTCCATTATCTGAACATTGAAATTGGATGCAATTAAAATTCAACCCTAATATAAGAACCAATGGCTGACAATAATGTAAATGAACTTAATAGAACCATTAGATAATTGGCTGCACCTGGTATTAACTATCAACCAAATTGTATTGCATACCCAAATCTCGAATCGGTCATTGAACTAAAATCTGGGTTAATTCACTTACTTCCAAAGATTAATGGCCTCAATGATGAGGATACCAATATAAATTTGAAAGAATTTAATGTGGTTTGCTCAACCCTAAAACCTAGAAATTTCATTGAAGATCAAATCAAATTAAGAGCATTCCAATTTTCACTTGATGAAGCTGCAAAGGATTGGATGTACTATTTTCAGCCTGAAGATGTATCATGTTGAAACGATATGAAACGTCTTTTCTTTCATAGATTTTTTCCAGCATCGAGGACCACATACATTCATAAGGAGATCTCAGGGATCAAGCAACCCCAAAGGGAGTCAATGTATGAGTACTAGGAACGATTCAAGAAGTTGTGTGCCAGCTGCACACATCACCAAATCAGTGTGAAACTCCTCATCCAATACTTTTATGAAGGAATCCCACATATGGAGTGAAGCATGGTGGATGCTACAGCTAGAGAAGAATTGGTGGAAAAGACACCAGTAGCCACACATGCATTAATCGACAAGATGGCCCAAAACTCCCAACAATTTGGCAATAGAGGTACACCACATGTCAGGGGAGTACATGAGGTAAGTCCTTCTTTTATTGAAAGTCATTTGATTGATACCATGTTTGAAGAATTGAACACAATTGTGAGGCAGATTGCTTTGGCTCAAAATACAACACAACCCACTCCTTCAAGGCCTTGCAGCATTTTCACTAAGACAAGCCACCCAACTGACTGTTGCCCCCAACTCTATGAAACAGAAGATTGTGCAGTAGTGTTCCCTCGGAGACCATATCAGCAACAAAAACAACAACCATATCCCCAAAATATGTTTGATCCAACCTACAGCCAAGGGTGGAAAAATCAATCGGACGTGAGGTATGTCTCTTGACAACAATAAAGGCCCCATTTTCAACCAAACTTCCAGTAGCCTCCACCATACCAGCAGGGTTTCCAACAACCCCAAAGGAGATTAGAAGCTCAAACATCAACAAGTCAGCAACAAGGGAATCTACAAAACAAGGTAGACTCTAACATTGATGATCTATCGAAACAAATTTTTCTTAATCAACAGAATGAGCTAAAGAGTCAAGGTTCAGATAGGAGGGAGTTGAAGAGTCAAATGATCCATATTTCCACTACCCTCCATGAACTAGTAATTAAGAATTTTGGAAATCTTCCTTCCCAACCCACTCCAAATCAAAATGGGAATGTTAGTTCCATCACATTGAGAAGTGGTAAGCAAATGAATGAAACATATGTACCTACCATTCCACCAGGATTTACCACAACTACAGATATGTCGCATTCCATACCAACTAATGATAAATCCATGGAGAAAGATAATGGTAAGAATAATATTTATGATGTTACTCCTCAACCACTTCCATTTCCAAACAGCATTGTTCAAACCAAGAAATGGATGAAGAAGTAATGAAAAAGGAGGTCTTGGACACATTCAAGCCTGTGGAGATCAACAATCCTCTACTTGAATCCATTAAGAAAATTCCAAGATATGTGAAAATCTTAAAAAATTGTACTAATCGAAGATGGATGAAGGGAAATTAGAGGATCAATCTTGGATGGAATGTTTCAGCACTCATTACACCAACTCTACCAATGCCGACAAAGTGCAAGGATCCAGGTACATTCACCATCCCATGAACCATAGGAAAGTTTCAATTTTTTGATGCACTTTGTGATTTGAGAACATCCATAAATGTGATTCCTCATTCTATATTCTCTTATTTATTTTTTACTGAGCTAAATCCAATGAGAGTAGTGGTGCAGTTGGTGAATAGAGCTACAACATATCCAATGGGAGTTCTTGAGGATGTACTTTTCCAGGTAAGAGACATGATCCTTCCAACAGACTTCTATGTGCTCAATGTGGAAGATGATCTGGTAAGTTCTCATGCTCCCATTATATTAGGTAGAACCTTCCTCAAAACTAAAAAAACTATCATAATTTTTCATCAGGGTACACTTTCCATGGAGTTTGGACATGAATTTGTAATTTTTAATGTTATGGATTCCATTAAGTACCACTCAGAGGATCATTCTGCATTTGTTATCTCTCATTTTGAACCACAAAGTAAAAACACCATGGAATTGGATTGTCCTATTCTTAGAGATATTATGAGTTTTGGTTCTGATTTAATGTCTAAGAGAGCATCCACACCTGTTTCTAAGGAACAACTCTCTCAATTATTTGATTTTGAAATGGAATCATATTCTGATTTTGACCATTTGAACTCTAATTATAACATGGTTGTTGAGTATGCTGATTTATTTGATGCATTATTTTATAATTTTGATTATTTTTATTTTGATTCTGATGTTCATTGTGTAGATATGTTTGTTTCATCAATTTCTCCATCCATACATCACCCCCCTACATTGTAACTCAAGCCTTTGCCCCTAAATCATAAATATGCATTCCTGCTGAGTGGTGATAGATTACTTGTTATCATTGCTAACAATATCTCTTTTGAACATGAAGAAAAACTTCTGAATCTTTTGAGAGATAACATTTGGGAAATTGGTTGGACCTTGGCAGACATATCAGGTATTAGCCCATCCCTTTGCATTCATAGAATTCTTTTGGAGGATGGGGCTAATCCGATTATGCATCCACAAAGGAGACCTAATCCAACACTTTTGGAAGTTGTTAAGAAAGAAGTTGAAAAATTACTTTATGTAGGAATCATTTACCCTATTTCTGACTCACACTGGGTCAGCCCTGTCTAGGTTTTACCAAAGAAAACTGGTTTCACTATTATAAAAAATGAAAATGATGAGTTAGTTCCTATGAGCGTAAAAAATAGTTGGTGAGTGTGTATTGATTATAATAAACTAAATCAATCCACTCGTAGGGACTATTTCCCACTTCCATTCATTGACCAGATGCTTGAGAGACTTACTGGTAAGACACACTATTGTTTCTCGAATGGATTTTCTGGCTATTTTCAGGTTCCCATTGTAGTAGAGGACTAGGAGAAGATGACATTCACCTGCCCATTTGGTACCTTTTCTTTCTGAAGGATGCCATTTGGACTTTGCAATGCACCAGGTACCTTCTAGAGAAGTATGGTGAGTATTTCTCAGATTTCATTGAGACATTCATGGAGGTATTTATGGTTGATTTTACATTTTATGGATCCTCATTTTATGAATGTCTCTCTAGTTTGGGTAATGTGTTGAATAGTTTTATTTAGAAGAATCTGGTAATAAATTTTGAAAAATGTCATTTCATGTTCGAAAAGGGAATTGTCTTAGGTCATATAGTCTCACAACATTGTATTGAAGTTGATAAATCTAAGGTAGACATTATTTCATATCTACCATATCCTACATCTGTGTGTGATGTTCGATCACTCCTTGTACATGCTAGATTTTATCAACGCTTCATCAGAGATTTTAATAAGATCGCTCTACCGTTATCACGATTACTTCAAAAGGATTCTGATTTTGTGTTTGATGATTCTTGCAGGACTTCCTTTGCTATGTTAAAGAAGTTTCTGACCACTCCACCTATCATACAACCCCCACAGTGGGATATTCCTTTTGAGCTTATGAGTGATGCCTCCAACTTCACGGTTGGAGCTGTCTTCTCTCAGAGGGTGGATGGACATTCACATGTGATCGCCTATGCATTGAAAACACTCGATTCAGCCCAATAAAACAACAAAACCACAGAAAAGGAGGTTCTTGATGTCATATTTTCTTTAGATAAATTATGTTTATATTTATTGGGCTCTAAAGTAGTTTTTTTTTCTGACCATGCAGCTCTAAGGTACCTCTTGAAGAAGCCAGATGTAAAGCCTAGGCTGATCCAATGGATGCTCCTTATTCATGAATTTGATATTGAGACAAAGGAAAAAAAGGGGTCAGAAAACATGGTGGAAGACCACATGAGTAGGCTTACTCACACACTAGAGCATGACAACTTGGACCAGGTACCACTTCGGGACACTTTCCCCGATGAGAATCATTATTCCATCTCAGGTACGTATCCTTGCTATGCAGATTTAGTTAAATACCTTATTTCCTATGAAATCCTTGCAAATTTAAATAAACAACTAGTCCAAAAATTATAAACTGAGTCTCGGTATTATGTTAGGGATGATCCATACCTATGGAGCATGTTTAGTGATCATGTTATTAGGAGGTGTGTTCCTGATCATGAGTTGGAGTCTGTTTTACATTTTTGTCCACACTTGCATGTGGTGGACACGTTGGACCCCAACGGACAACTAGGAATGTCTTGGACTATGGATTATATTGGCCTAGCTTAATCCATGATGCCCATTTGTTTTGTAAGTCAGGCTCTCGTTGCCAGTGCACTGGGAACATGTATAGGAGACACGAGATACCCCAACAACCCATACTATTCTGTGAGATTTTTGATGTATGGGGAATCGATTTTATGGTTCCTTTTCCTAGTTCATTTATATTTTTATATATTTTGGTTGTTGTTCATTATGTGAGTAAATGGGTGGAGGCTAAGGCCACCAGGACTGATGATTCTCATGTTGTTGTGGACTTTGTCAAAGCAAAAAATTTTTGTAGGTTTGGAGTACTTACGGCCATCATTAGTGATCAAGGGACACACTTCTGCAATCAGAATTTCGCTTCCCTCCTTCAGAAGTATGGGGTGACACACAAAACCTCAACACCATACCACCCCTAAACAAATGGCCAGGCTAAGGTTTCAAATCGTGAGTTGAAACAAATTTTAGAGAAACCCGTGCAACCAAATACGAAAGATTGGAACAAGATCTTGGATGATGCATTGTGGGATTATAGGACAACATACAAGACACCCATTGGTATGTCCCCATTTCGGATTGTTTTTGGGAAATCATGTCATCTCCCCATGGATGTTGGGCATCGGGCTTATTGGGCTATAAAGAAATGCAACATGGATTTGGCCCAAGATGGAATCCAAAGGAAGCTGCAAATTCAAGAGCTTGACGAGATTAGATTGTCTTAATATGAGAACTCAAGGGTCTACAAAGAAAGATCAAAAGCAGCTCATGATAGAATTATCCAACAATGGGAGTTTCATGTTGGAGAGAATGTCCTTCTCTACAGTTCACGATGGAAGGTGATACCTGGTAAGTTGTGTTCCAGTTGGTTAGGTCCTTATATTGTATCTAATGTTTTTCCTTATGGTGTACTGGAGATCACATAATAGGACACAAGAAGGATCCTTACTGTCAATGGGCAATTTTTTAAGAGATATATTGAGGGATTTCCTACTGATGCATTATATTTTATCACCCTGCATGACCCCATCATCACTTGATAACATCAGACTATTCCTAACCCTTTCACTTTTATATTATTTGTCCTATTTAAAAATTCTACATTTCATGTGCATATATCATCTCAGGGGTTTAAATTGAGGGAAATGCAATATTTTATGTGTGGGGGAGGGAACCTTTTCGTTTAGTAATTTAAATTGTATTTCTGTTAAAAAAATGTTTGTTTTTCAAATTTTGTGTGTCTATATTTCATTTTTGTTTGTGTTTTTTGAAATATTTGATCTGAAATGATTCTCATCACAATTTTTAAATGCATATCACATAGTGAAAGAATTTATCCCATGAAACTGAGGTTAAATAAATGCTGAAAATGACTTTGTTTCAAGTTCAAATATTTAGTAATTTCATTAAAAGTACATTGATTTTTGAATCCCATGCCACATCTCACTATGTTTATATTTGAAACCACATTCATGTGAGGCTTCAGAACCATTATTTTCATATTCTTTACATTCACCTCACTTCTTGAGAGAACCAATCCATTCTTGATTTAATCGGAATTTGATTTATTTCTTTCAAAACATGAGGGTTTGAGGTACTTATTTTTAAATTATTGAGGCATTCGTTTGGTTTTAAATCCCATATTTCAAAAAATACATTTCTATAATGGCTACCATGAACATTTAATCCTTTTAACCCATAGATGCTATGCACAGCCTGTTAGGTTAGCCACATTAAAAGTAAATTTTCCATATCCAACCAACTCTTGAAGTGAAATTGCATAATCTAGTTGAGATTATTTGTGGGGAAATCCATGTTGTGTTGTGTTACGATATTCTGTGATACTTTGGGTGGAAAATTAAATTCAGATGAGAAGTGTTTTTATCTGAAGAAAATAATTATATTAAAAGTTGTGCCATTTCTGGAGCTTTCATGACAAGTGAAGTTGTTCCTTTTCTAGATATTCTAATTGAGGTGGAAAGGTGTTCCTATCTATAGCTTTCAAGAAAATCATGTCTGAGAAGATTGACAATTTTAATGCTAAAATGATGTGTGGTGTAAACATTCCATGACTTTTCATGATGATGGTGCTGAATTGATACTATGGGGATTGAGGAGAAGACCTTATTTAAGTGAAAATTATATTAATGAAATTTTTCTTCAAAAATAGTCAAGCACACCTCATTTGGAATCAGAATATTTCACACCTTGGTCCTACCAACCGAAAGCCACATAACAACTATGAAAAGTCCACATGATAATCATATTTCTTTGACTCACCTCAGGTGGCGATGTAGGAATTTATCAAGCCTATGTTGACCCTTGTATGATTTTGGATGAGAAATACATTGCAAAAAAATTGATATTTGTGTGATAAGGGAAAATTCAAGAGATGTAAGTGTTTTGTGGATGGGAGGATAAATGAAGTGGAAATATATTGAATAATATAAATGGAGAACTATAAATATAGATTTATTATGAGTCATTATATCTTTTTTTTCTGGTGTCTAATTGTTGGATCTCAAGGATATGTGTTTTAAAATTTGTTTTGATTTGAAATTGATGTTTACATGATATGAGGTTTTGCTCAGGAGTGAAAAAGGGTAAGTGTGGGGGATTTGATAAAAAACTATTTTATTTATATATTATTGATAATTAATTATATAATCTCTTCACATTTTGTTAAATATGTTTAATTAGAAATTATTTGGGATTAGATCATTCATTTGAATATTTGATGAAAATTCCAGTTTTACCCTTTCAAAATCACTATAGTATTTCAATCATAAATATTTATTTTTGTATTATTTGAAGTTAATATTTTTTAAATGTTTTTCTTACTTCATGATCTACAATTTTCATTCCGGACACTAGATAAAAAGTCTGCATTTGGATGGAGTAATTGGGCCATAAAGTCAAATGTGGTCATTTCACGCCAGAATGGAGATTCTTCTACATTTCGACCATAATTTAGTCATATGGGTTTTTATTGAGCTAAAATTTTGAGAGTAGACAGGGGACCCCAATCTGCACATATGATCCTTCTGGAAGGCCGGCCAATTCATGCGTTTTGGTGGTCAAATGGATTGTTCAATTTGGAATAAAATATTTGTCCGAGATTCCTCATTCCCATTTGAATCAACATTGAACCTAGCCTCCCCACCACTCTATAAATTGGTTTTTTTCTTATTTGGATGGGTTGAGATGTGCACTGGTAAGATGATGGTAATAGAGAAGTTGATACACTCCAATTATCCAACAATTTCAATAAGGGTAGCTCTTGATGCAAGGATCCCTTTGACGGAGCCTTCTCCTTCTCTTCTCCATATTGTACTATTTTAATTTGTGATTTAAACTTCTTCATTCTTATTTTAATTATTCTATTTTCTTCTGTTTGGTTTAAATTTCTTTTTCTCTTCATCATCCTCTTTGGGTTTTAATATTTGAGTAGAAGCGTTATTGGGTTATACCCATTATAAACCTTTGCACATGCAAAACGCTTCTACAATGATTATGCCACCCATGAAAGAGAAGTCTTTTAGGAATAGATCTATCTCTTACCTTCTACATTCATTTATTTTGAATCAATGATATAAATTAATTCACATAATGTGATCCATTAATTAAGTTTTTAATTTAATTGAGACTAAGCAAGCAATTGAACAATTAACACAAAAACATGCGAGGACAAGATTTTGTGTAGATTATGAGAGTGCGAACTTAATCGGTTACACAAAACCATATGGGATCTATTTGTAGTGGTCAAATATAATCCCTAAACTCAATTAATTATAAATTACATAGGGGAAATGTGCCTTAATTTACCACTGACCATAAGATAATCTTAGAACATCAATCAAAGTAGGGTGCTACGATTCCATGTTTCGTAGTTTTCCTAGGGTTAAATTCACATCATCTTCCTGGTAATGTTAATTCTCATAGGGTTCAAGATTTAACATATTAATGGATCATAATTAAGTGAAAGTTGATTTAAATTATAATGATTAATAATAGAGTTAAGTGTTATAGTTAGATCGATTGCGGCTTTTAAATTATTTTTAAAAAAAAAACATCTTCTTGTTGTGTCTTTTTAATCAAACTTCATTTTAAAACTAAAAACAAAAAAAATAAAATATTCATCCAGAAAACTTCTTCTAGATTTATAAACTATAAAAAAACACCATAATTTAAACTAGTGTTTTAATTCTATTATATTTTATTTTTATAATACCTTCAATAAGTTGTTAAATTCACTTCCTCCATTCAGACATGACCTTGGTCAGCCACTCTACTTCACCTATGTACCTTAAAGTCACATTAATCATTTGAGGCCGACCATGATAGTGATCTTTTAATTTGGAACTATTTCTAGGGAGTCATGTAATTATTTCATCCAATTAGAGGTATTTATTTTATTTTACATTTTATTGTCTTCCTCTCTTCTTTCTCCCTTCTTTACCCAATCTGTTTTTTTCTTCTTCTTTTATTTTCTTCTACTTCTTTTTTGACCATCAACTCAAACTTATTATTTTTATTTAACTACTATCCAATTTCATTCATTTAATTTTTATTTTATTTATAAAATGAACAAATCCTGAAGATATCTTAGATCTTGACCCTGAGATTGAACATAGCCTTAGAGCACGAATCATACATTCTCAGTCTACCGGATGTTTTAATATTCAACCAGTTGGAGAATTACTCCAATATCAAAACATTGAAAATGGAATCAATTCAAATTCAAACCTAAAACAAGATCCAATGGCTGACAATACTGGAAATAAACTTAACATAACCATTCGAGAATTGGCTGCACCAGATATTAACTATCAACCAAATTGTATTGCATTCCAAAATCTTGAATCAGACTTTGAACTAAAATCTATGTTAATTCACTTACTTCCAATGTCTCATGGCCTCTCTGGTGAGGATCCCAATAAAAATTTGATAGAATTTAATGTGTTTTTCTCATCCCTAAAACCTAGAAATGTCCTTGAAGATCAAATCAAATTAATAGCATTCCGATTTTCACATGATGGCGCTGCAAAGTATTGGATGTTCAATTTACAACTTGAAGATGTATCAGGTTTGAACAATATGAAATGTCTTTTCTTGCAGGGATTTTTTCCAACATCGAGGACCACTTCTATTCATATGAATATCTAAGGGATCAAGAAATACCAAGGGGAGTCAATGTATGAGTGCTGGGAACGATTCAAGAAGTTTCATGCAAGCTGCCCACATCACCAAATCAATGAGAAACTCCTCATCCAATACATTTATGAAGGACTCACACCTATGGAGAAAATCATGGTGGATGCTGCAGCTGAAGGAGCATTGGTAGACAAGAGACCAGTAGCCGCACGTGCATTGATCGACAAGATGCCCTAAAACTCCCAACAATTAGGTGATATAGGTACACCACATATCAGGGGAGTACATCAGGTAAGTACTTCTTCTCTTGAAAGTCACTTGATTGATACCAAGTTGGAAGAATTGACCACTATGGTGAGGCAGAATTCTTTGGCTCAAAAGAAATCCCAACCCACTCCTTCTAGGCCTTGTGGCATTTGCACGTAGACAAACCACCCAACTGACTATTTCCCACCACTCCAAGAAACAAAAGATTGTGCAGTAGTGTTCCCTGGGAGACCATATCAGCAGTAACAACAACAACCATATCTCCAAAATATGTTTGATCCAACATTCAACCAAGGGTGGAAGGATCAATCCTATATGAGTTATGGATCTGGACAACAACAAAGGCCCCCTTTTCAACCAAACATCCAGCAGCCTCTACCATACCAGAAGGGATTCCAATAACCCAAAAGGAGATTCGAAGATCAAACATCAAAAATTCAGCAACAAGGGAATCTACAAAACAAGTTAGACTCCAACAATGATGATCTTTTGAAACAAATTTTTCTTAATCAATAGAATGAGATGATGATTCAATGTTAGGAGTTGAGGTAGTTGAAGACTCAAATGAGCCAGATATCCACTGGCCTCTGTGAACTAGTAAGTAATAATTCTGGAAATCTTCCATCCCATCCGACTCCAAATACCAAGGGGAATGTTAGTGCCATCACATTGAGAAGTAGGAAGCAAATGAAAGATACATTTGTACCTACCATTACACTGGGATTCACCACACCTCCTGAGAATCTACATTCCATACCAACTGATGAGCAATCCAAGGATAAAGATAAAGGTAAGAAAAATATAGATAATGTTCCTCCTACACCACTTACTTTTCCAAACAGGGTTGTTCAAACCAAGATGATGGCTGAAGAAGAAATGCAAAAAGAGTTTTTGGACACATTAAAGTGTGTGGAGATCAACATTTCGTTACTTGAAGCCATTAAGAAAATTCCATGGTATGAGAAATTCTTAAAAGAACATTGTACCAATTGAAGAGGGTTCAAGGGAAATGAGAGGATCAATCTTGGAAGGAATGTGTTAGCACTCATTACACCAACTCTACTAATGCCGACAAAGTGCAAGGATCTAGGGACATTCACCATCCCATGCACCATAGGGGTGTTGCACTTTTCTGATGCACATTGTGATTTGGGAGATTCTAAAAGAGTGATGCATCACTCGATATTCCCTTATTTACAGGTTGGTGTGTTGAAGTCGACGATAGTAGTGGTGCAGTTGGTGAATATCGCTATAGCTTATCCAGGAGTAGTTCTTGAGGATGTACATGTCCAATTAAGAGACATGATCATTCTAGCAGACTTCTGTTTGCTCAAAATGGAGGATGATCAGGTAAGTTCTCATGATCCCATTTTCTTAGGTAGACCCTTCCTCAAAATGGGAAAAAAATCATAAATGTTCATGAGGGTACACTTTCCATGGAGTTTGGAGATGAAGTTGTAATTTTTTATGTTATGGACTCCAAGAAGTACCCCTCAGAGGATCATTCTGCATTAGTTATCTCCCATTTTGAACCACCAAGTAAAAACTCCATGGAATTGGATTGTCCTATACTTAGGGAGATTATGAGTATTGGTTCTGATTTAGTTTCTAAGAGAACTTCCACACTTTTTTCTAAGGAACACCACTCTATGTGATTTGATTTTGAAATGGAATCATATTCTGATTTTTATCATGTGAACTCTAATTATAACATGTCTGTTGAGTATGCTGATGGATTTGATGAATTATTTTTTAATTTTGATGATTTTTATTCTGATACTGATGTTCATTGTGAAGATATGTCTATTGCATCAATTTATCCATCCATACATCACCTCCTATATTGGAACTCAATCCATTGCCCCAAAATCTTAATTATGCATACTTGTTGAGGGGTGATAGATTACCTATTATCAATGATAACAATTTCTATTTTGAACATGAAGGAAAAAATTTGAATCTTTTGAGAGATAACATTAAGAAAATTTGTTGGAAATTGGCAGAAATATCAGGTATTAGCCCATCCATTTGCATGCATTGGATTCTCTTGGAGGATGAGGCTAAACAGATTAGGCAGTCACAAAGGAGACATAATCCAACACTTTTGAAAGTTGATAAGAAAGAAGTAGGAAAAATTACATGAGGCAGGTATCATTTACCCTATTTCTGACTCACAATGGGTTAGCCATGTCCAGGTTGTACGAACAAAAACTGGTTTCACTATTATAAATAATGAAAATGATGAGTTAGTTCCTATGAGAGTACAAAAATAGATGGAGAGTGTGTATTGATTATAGGAAACTAAATCAATCCTCTCGGAAGGACCATTTCCCACTTCCATTCATTAACCAGATGCTTGGGAGACTTGCAAGTAAGACACACTATTTATTCATGGATGGATTTTCGGGCTATTTTCAGGTTCCCATTGCAGCAGAGGACCAGGAGAAGATGACATTCACCTGCCCATTCGGAACCTTCGCTTACCGAAGGATGCCATTTGAAGTTTTCAATTCCCCAGGTACCTTCTACAAATGCATGGTGATTATTTTCTCAAATTTCATTGAGACCTACATGGATGTATTTATGGATGATTTTAATGTTTATGGATCGTCATTTTATTAATTTATCTCTAGTTTGGGTAATGTGTTGCATTGTTGTATAGAGAAGAATCTTGTCTTAAATTTTTAAAAATGTCATTTCATCGTCAAAAATAGAATTGTGTTATGTCATATAGTCTCACAACATGGCATTGAAGTTGGTAAATATATCTTAGACATTATTTCATCCATCCAATATCCTACATGTGTGTGTGATGATCGATCAATCCTTGGACATGTTGGATTTTCTCGACGCTTCATCAGATATTTTAGTAAGATCGCTCTACCATTATCATGATTGCTTCAAAAGGATTCTGATTATGTGTGTTATGATTCGTGCATGACTTCTTTGATGAGATAAATAAGTGTCTGACCACTGCACCTATCATACAACCCCCATGGGAAACTTGTACATTAATTTGGCTGTTGATTATGTATCAAAATGGGTAGAGGCACGAGCCACAAGGATAGATGATTCCAAAACAGTTGTAGAATTTTTCAGAACTCATATCTATTGTAGGTTTAGATTACCTAGGTTTATCATTTCTGACTAGGGTTCTCATTTCTGCAACCGACCAGTGCAATAACTTTTGCATCGGTATGGGGTCGGTCGTCGAGTTTCTACTGCGTATCACCCACAGACTAATGGTCAATCCGATGTGTCAAATAGAGATGTAAAAAAATTCTTGGAAAAACGGTCCAACCCAATACAAAATATTGGAGTATTCAACATGATGATTCATTATGGGCCTACCATTTGATTTTAAAACTCCCATTGGAATGTCACCCTATCGTCTTGTGTTTGGAAAGAGTTGTCACCTCCCAGTTGAGATTGAGCACCTGGCTATTGGGCCATCAAAAAATGTAATTCTAAACTTTCTGGTAATGGTTCTCAAAGGAAGTTACAGATACAGGAGCTAGAGAAAATGCATTGATATTATTATGAGAACTCCTGGTTTTATAAGGAGAAGACCAAGGCTACCCACGACCACCTTATCATTCATCAAGAGTTCGAAATTGGGAAAAAAGTCATCCTCTACAATGAAAGGATGAAATTGCCTCCTGGTAAGTTTCATTCCCACAAGTTTGGACCATACATTGTTACTAATGTCTCTTTATTTGGTGTTGTTCCAGTTCAAAATGAAGAAACCAAGCAAACCTTCACTGTCAATGGGCACCGACTAAAGCACTTTCATGAAGCTGTTCTGGAGTCTCTGATGGCGGAACTCCACGTTCAAGAAGAAAACTATGAATGACATCCACCAGGTTTTATCATTCACTCCCATATTCTCTTTTACTATAATGAGGACATTTAATAGTCTTTGTGTGTAGGGGGGGGGGGTGGGTGGGTACATTCGTGGGTTAGTTAGGAAATTTCATCGTTTGCTCTTTTTTTTCTCTTTTTGTTTTCTCTTTTTGTTTTCTCTTTTTGGACTTCTTTATGGTATTTTAATTTTTCTCCATAAACAATTTCGAAGTTCCATGATTTGGAAACCATAATGGGGAGAAAGTAAAAATACCAAAATGAAGTCTAAAAAGAATATGTGAATGAATTTTCCATCATGGAGTGATTTATTTTTAGTGAATTAGTTTTCTGTCCATGATATAAATGGTTGTATCACTGTGATACATTTGAGATGATTGATGCACCTTGTGTGAGTAGTTTTGGGAAAACCATGTCACTAATATCTCCATACATTTTTGCACCAAACCACGAAGTATGAATATTTCTTACTTAATATAAGTTAAATATATGTTGTGTTATTATTTTTGAGCATTAAATGATATTTCCATACGTTCGTTCCTTATCCGATCTGTTTCATTACTGAACCAGATTGACCACTGCATGTCTACCTAAGGTCCGACTGTTGTAAGCCCTCAAAAAAACCTGGTTGTGTCTCGGGGCAGGTCAAAATTGACCCCTCATCAACCTTTAATCATTTTATAACTATTTCAATTAGTGTCGTGAGGAGATCAAACATTCTTTGAGAGATGAGTGTGATATTTGTCTAAATTATACTTCAAAAAATACAATAAATGAGGGGAGTGATGAAATATGCAACATATGGGGATATCTGGGTCTGGAAATTATGTTTTGACTTCTGGGAATGCTTAATTTAGTGGGTCTTGATATATTATTGCAATGGATATAGGGAAGGTTCGATGGAAAGAATCATTTAAGTTGAAAAATGTTAAAATAACCTATATTTATTGGATAAAAAGTGGGAAGAATAGTATGGAATGGTTTTCACAAACACACATAGAGATTTAGTTTCATGGTAGAATTTTTAATTCCTTTCTCAGTTTTGTATCATTAATATTTTTGAGTTTCACTATGATAAAATTTATGAGATATTTTTTTTCTATTTTCACTGGGAAGAACTCCTTGGTGCGGTTCGTGCATTTATCCCATTACTTTGGTGAATTAAAATTTCTTCAAATGATAAATCATCATGATGTTGGAAATATTTACATATGAAATATTTTATTGGGATATGTGACTTTTCCCAGGAGTGAAAATGTTTAGGTGTGGGGGTGTGATCGTACGATGATTCACTATTTTATTCCACCCTTACACACCTGTTATATACTATTTTTGTAATGAATATTCCAAATATAAAAATAAATTTATCTTCATGTCAGAATTTTTTAATTAATATTAATCAATATTATAATTGGAAATGTCACTTGTTTTAATTATTTCAATGTAGGTGGAGATGATTTGGAGGGCCCTTGATGAAATGGGAAAAAATGGGCCAAAATTGCATGGATCCATGGACATCTGTCCATAGTTTTGCATATTACCCGAAATACGTGCATCCAAAAGGGATGAAATTTTGTGGGCCTGTCCATATATTAATTGGATACATTTCATATTAAGGAACCAAATCCTGATTCGGCTTCTATAGAGCCCATCATAACTACACTTTCCAAGATACTGAATATGGACCAAGTCAAATGCGGTGTTTTGTATTTTATCAATATCTTGAGTTTTATTTTTCCAAATGGTGCCAAAATTTCGATGGAGACTTTCAGGAGATAGGTATTAAACTTTTATGTTTTCTCAAAAGAAAGATAAGGCAGTATGAATTTTTAAATGTGTGGTACAATTGGATTGATGAAATCTGTTTGCCTAATACCACGTTCAAATTTTCCTATAAAATGGCAGCTTGGGCTCCCCATTTGCATGTTCATCCAAGGATTGAAGTGCTGCCAATTTTCAGTCCTAGAGAGTTCTCCTAATCATATTAGAGGTTAGGGAGGCCCCTATCCTCATAGGGGGATGAACAATGAAGAAAGAGTACCACCCGAGCTTCCACCTCCACCCAATGTCGAGCTAAACGGTGGGCGTTCCTTGTGAGGGAGCTACACACATGTCAACGGAGTTCCAATACATATACTAGCTACTTGATTGGTTTAATTTTCATTTTAAAACATTTAATTCCATGTATGTTACATACTTTCATATTTTAATGCTGGTTTGGTTACGTGCAGATGAGATGCTCTTGATTTGTAACTGATCGGTGTGAGGTTTTGAGTGCGTGACTTGTGTTGTTCTGATCGGGTAACACAAGAATCCTTTTTTACCCACTTTATTGAGATTTCAATCTTCAATGGAAGATCTTATTTCATGCATATGTTCTAGAACTTGATAATATGATTTTTATGTCATGTTTTGGTTCTTTTAGCGATGAAATAATGGCTTAGAAATTAATCGGTATTTCAATTAATTTCAACCAAAGAATTACTCCAACCTTAAATTAATCTCCACGAATGATGAACTTGAAAGTGTGTAGTGAACTCACAATTAACCGTTTTATCTCATAATTCTAAAACACCACTTTTTATCAACTATTAAACTCTTTAAATCAATTCATTTTCTTTAAATTGTTTTAATGCCACCCTCTTTTAGCACTTATTATTAAAAATGCACACTCTGAACCCACCTACTCTATTTGAAAGATGACTACGGTCTTCCTTAAACTATAAATCAACCTTAAAATCATAATCAATTTGACGTGTCATGACATAATAGGCATGCGTTGGCTAAAATAACTTCTGAATAGAGTCTCAGATCGAAAATATTAGTCTTCAATTGAGTTCAGAACGTCGTGTTTACCCTAAGGGCGACCTTATTCTTGTCCACATCGGGCGCGGGGTCGGGGGCATGTCAGGAAGGGGTGTTAAGCTGATATTTGTTGTAAAAAAATATCTTCCCCCCTATTGGACGTGTGATGCGTAGAGAAGGAGTTCCTCCACCTTCCTCCTCTTTATCCTCCCCTTCCGACGGTGAATCGACGGCCGAATCGCACGATCAAGGTGCTGTCAAGCTAGGATTTCGACGGCGGGCATTCCAGGATCGTGTAGTGGGAACATTGTAGCACGGATCATCGGTGTTTCGCCCGCGAGGTAGGTGGTTTTAGTTTTGAAATCCCAGACCCCGTTTATTTTTTGTTTTTCTTCAAATCATTATAAGGGTTGTATAGTTTGTGTCCTTAGGATTTCGAAACATGTTTCAGATCTGATTTTGGAGCATCGGGTTGCTCTCAGGGGTTCCCGGAATTTTTCCGGCGGAAATCCCGGATTCCGGTGGCGGCCATGGAAGAATCCGGTAAGGCGTGGCGGCGGCGTGGCGGCAGCACGGCGGATTCCGGCGGCGGCGCGGTGGTTTCCGGTGAGGCCGGCGGTGGTTCGGCCAGGATTTTTCGAGGGTTCTTTATACCCCCGTAACTCCCAAAAAAACACTCTGATTTGCGAGCCGTTTGCAGAAACGTGCTCCTTGCATTGAGACGTACCATTTGAACTCACTTTTTGAATTTTATGGTTTGGGATCGTGGCCCGAGAGTTATAAACGTCATATAAAATAATAATATTTTATTATTTTATGAGATCAGGCCGTTGTAACTTCTACCCGGAGTGTCCAAATGACATGCCGTCAGTGGAGTTGAGACCCTAATGGTACGACCGACTTTTGTAGATGGTTTTAGGGTGTTGGGACTAGGAACGGGGTGTGGGGCTCATGAGGATGGGTTTCGGCGTTTGCGGAGAAACGCAGCTTTCACACCAGGAGTCCGATTTTGGTGGATGAATAGTCGATATTGTGCATTTTTCCGAGAAGATCGCAATGGTGCAATCCATTCGATGAGTTTCAGGATCGAGTCGTGGGCCCCACCAGAGCTGGCTCCGGGGAATAGTGCCTTTTCCACTGGGTGTCCGTTTCGGATGTACGAGTAGTCGATTCCATGTGTTTTTCCGAAGGGATCGTTGTGGTATGATCCACTTGATGACTTTCGGGATCGTTGTGTGGGCCCCACATGGTCTAGCTACGGTGAATAGTTATTTTCATGGGTAGTTTGTTTTGAGTGAGGAAGCATCCTATCTTGTGTGTTTTTTCGCGTGGATCGCGATGGTGGCCTCGGTATCGGCCTTGGAGGTGCGCAGGGTGGCGTTGTTGTGGGTCAATCGGGTTAGCGACGTTTGAACGAGCAGTGGTTGAGGGTACTCCCTTTGGTTTGTTCCTACGAGGGTATGCGTGACATTACTACCCTAGTATAGGCTTGTGATCCTCTCGATGGGATTTTTAATCTGTTAGTGTTGTGGCATCCCTCTAGTGGTCCCGGAGCGAGATCATCTAGCATCGTCTCTCTAGATCGGGTTTTTGGTATCGTTGTGACTGCTTATCCACAGGCGATGATCCCCTGTCTTGCAGGTTATCCCCGTAGAGTTTCTGGAATCATTGGGAATATGATCCTCTACGTAGTGGGCCATGCTCAGTAGGGTTGTGGCATCGACGGGTATACAATCCCCTTCTCTGCATCATGTTTATATTAGGGTTGAAGTATTTTCAGTTTAATTCCCTACATCCCAAGTTACACTAGATAGGGTTCCGGTATCATCATGACCACCTTTATATGGGCGATAATTCTCTATCTGAGTGACGTGCTTCTGTCGAGCGCCAGATCGGGTTGTGGTATCCCCCAGTGAATCCTAGGAGGGATCCCATATCTATGTGATCTACGAAGGCCATATTGGGTTATGGTATCCCCCAGTGGACCCTAGTAGTGATCCCCTATATGTGAGATCTTCTTCTACTGGAGTGGGTTCTGGTATCCCCAAGGGGACCCTAGGAGCGATCCCCTATCTGAGAGTTTGGTTGTTATGTTTTTTCAGCGACGTTTCCTTAATGATGCTATAAGATGAGCATGATCTCTCAGGTGAGCATCTGAGAGGTTTGTGATAAACTCGATAGAGTGGATCTCTCGGATGAGTGTCATCTAGGATGACAGTGATCGTGTGGTGTACTCTTCTAGTTGTGGACAGTTGCTGGTGATGAGGTAGGTACCTTATGGGGATTGTTGTGTGAGCTGATTATATCTGGATTGTTCAAGGTGTATGTATTGGAATACACATAAGCTGAGATGACTAGTTGTGTTTAGATGAGGATGGTCACGAGATGGTGTTTCTCTCTAATCTGGGTTCTCTCTGGCTGGGATGAGCGGACCGTTGCATTTCAATAGCTCTCTATTGTTTTTGGGTTTTATGGTGCCTACTAAGTATGATTATACTCACCCCTACATGGGATTTGCCCACACATCACTACTACAAACACGGCCTTTATCAACGCTAAAAATGGCCTTTATCAGTGCTAGAAAAGCGCTGATAAATCCAGTGTAGATAAAGGGGGGACCCCTTTATTAGCGCTCCGAAAATCACTCATATAGGACCCCTTTATCAGTGCTAAAAAAAGTGATGATAAAAGTGGTCTTTTATCAGCGCTTTTAAAAAAGCGCTGATAAAAGTTAAAAAAATTTAAAAAATATTAAAAAATAATGCGAATTGGGTGGGCTATTATAGAACTTGAGCCCCCCCATTTTAAAGTGTTTTTCTGCCTCCGTACAGCACCCCACGCACCCCACGCACCCCCTTCACCCTTTAACAGCGCTTGCTGCTATATTCCCCCATGCGCGCACGCCCCTGCCTCCCACATGATTTGAACTCGAGACCTCCCCCCTACGCACCTAAGCCTTTACCACAACTCTATTTTTATTTGTCTTCCAATTCATGATATCTGTATATATATATATATATATATTTAGTTATATCTATTCGTATAGTAATATATATTTTATTTAAATATATATAGTTATTAGATTATAATATATATATAGTTATATTATAATATATATATATAGTTATATTATAATATATATATAGTTATATTAATATATATAGTTATATTAATATATATATATAGTGATATTAATATATATCTATATCTATATATATATATATTTAGTTATATTTATTCTTATGTAATATATATTTATATTAATATATATATAGTTATATTAACATATATATAGTTATATGAATATATATATAGTTATATTAATATATATATTTATAGTAATACTAATATATATATATATGTAGTTATATAAATAAATATATATTTATTAGATTAATATATATATATATAGTTATATTAATATATATATATATAGTTATATTAATATATATATATATAGTTAGATTAATATATATATTGTTAGATTAATATATAGGTATATAAATATTCATATATTGGTATTTTAAATAAAATGGATATTAGTTATTATTTAGATAAATCTAATATATTTTATATGTAAATATGTTTAATTATTTATATAAAAAATTTAATTTTTAGGTACGAATATATAAAAAATATGTACATATAGTTATATATTTGATTATAAATAGCAGTTCATTACAAAAAAGGATGAAATTTCAAATACATAATATAAATATGAATCTAATACCTTGGAATAAATTCAGTCCCCGCAAAAAATGCCAATAATACCCCCTTAAACGCGTTTGAAAGTCCACAAAATGTTAAACAATCTGGGTACCCCGACAAAAAACTCAATTTTGGAGGCCTTATGGGCCTCTTTTGGCCACGAAAAACGCCTGACCGAGGTCCCCCGTGGTCACAGCGACGTAGAGCTCGTCGCAGGCATTGATTTGATATGGGGTAGAGCTTAAACGGACACCCGGATCAAAAGTTATGGTCGTTTGAAGTTTGAGTTGCGTTTTCAACATATTTTAGATATTTTTTTAATTTTATTAATTTTTTTAGTCATCAAATTGTTATTAAATGACTATTACCCCATAATGATTATCAAATTATTAATTAAAAATATTTTTTAAATTTTTTAAGAAGTCATTTTCACTAAATATCTTATATATTTAGTATAATAAGTGTAAATGTAAATTTATACTTATCTAAAATACATTTAAAAATTAAATATTATATTTATATAACAATATAACTATATTTATATATTAATATATTAATATATTTGAAATTTTATTTTTGAAGCCGAACCTTTATCAGAGCTTTAAAAAAAACCGATGATAAAGGCCCCCCTTTATCAGCGCTAACAAAAGCGCTGATAAAGGGGGGCGCCATGAAAAACTGTTTTTGTGGTAGTGCATGTTTGTGTCTTGTGCAGACCACATGCCTTTCGACATAGTCCCAAGAGGACCCATAGCAGGCGGAGCTGAGTGAGTGAGATTTACAGGGGTGTTTATTGGTGTGTTGCCAATGGAGATTTTCGGCGGGTGTCTGTGGAAGCATTCCCCTTCTTTAGAGCAGGTTGGATGCAATTTTGTAGTTTTCTTTTAGTGGACCCTGTTTTTCCCTTTTGTACATCTGTTGTACTCTGGTTGTGGGATAGTTGTATGCATGCATTTTCTTTTGAGTTTTATATATCTCTACACTGTTTCATGGAGGTGTATGTGGGTGCGTGTGTATAGGTACATTAGGCTAATGCCTCCCTTGTGTGTGATAGCCAACTCAACGCTAGACCCCAGCCCTTGACCTATTGAAGGTGGGCTTGGGGAGTCGCAGCTCGAGCCTCGTTGGGTCTGGTCATGACAGAGTGGTATGAGAGGAGGTTCTACCTTTGGGATCTCAGAGTGTAGCTAGTCATGCTGTGAGTTTGGATTGAGTGGCATAGCGACATTGTTAGGATGTTTCGAGTTCGGCTTTCAGGCCAGGGAATCCAGTGTTGGTGCGGCGGCCAACATATCCATACACCAGGACTCTGATAACCTGCCTTTCGACTTTGGACATTCATACACTAGTCGTAGGAAAAAATGGTATAACCTAATATAGGACTAGGTTTTTGGTTTTTTCCATTCCTTCTTGAGTTAGATCTCCAGATATACTCATTGACTGTGGTGTATCATGAATTTATTTCATGATGCCTCCACTATGATAGCCAGCGAGGGTTCCGCAGCAGGATTGTGGTGACGATCCGCCCCGTGTAGAGGCTATGGACCAGGGCCCAGGTTCTGAGGCTGGACCTCCAGGTGGTCCGCTATTTCAGCATCCACCTGTCGAGCAGCTGGTTGTTCTGGTAGTGTAGGACAAGGTTACGCGCAGGTTGAGTGTTCTGCATGAGTTCTAGAGGCAGCGACCTCTGAGGTTCTAGGGTGATCCAGATTCCCAGGCAGCTCATAACTGGCTTGAGGCAGTCTCTCGAGTTTTCCGCCTAGTGAGGACACCTCCAGATCAGATGGTGATCTCTGTGGTGATCCATCTACATGGTTCGGCCGGGTGATGGTAGAGCCTGATGACGCAGTCCCATGACGAGGAGACGCTCACGTGGGCAGGGTTTGAGCAGCTCTTCCGGGAGCATTTCTATCCGGTGACGCTGAGTTTAGTGTGGATCCAGAAATTTCTGCATCATCAACAGGAGGACATGACTGCGTCGGAGTGCTCAACAAGGTTTAAGGACTAGTCACGCTACTCCCTGGATATGGTTCGAGGCCAATTCTTCAGGGCTCAGACCATTGAGCAGGGATTACATAGGGACATCCGAGCAGGTGTGGTTTCCCTGTGCCTGGCCACCTATGCTAGTGTTCTAGAGCGAGGGTTGGTGTTCGAGAGCTTTCTGGATGATCAGATTCCCCCCTTTAATGTTGGGCATGTGAGAGCTGAGACGTCGACATCTGGTAGTCGACGACAGACTCAGGGGTCTAAATGTGGCCAATGTTCAAGAGGTGACCCCATGATGGAGGATCTGAGGGTCAGGGCTCGCAGGGCTCGCAAGCCAGTTTTGGTCAGCTACAGGAGAGGTAGTGTTATGCTTGCGATGGTCAGGGACTTCTTTCTAGAGATTTTCCGACCCATCGTGCTGCTGAGATGGAGTCCGTCGATAGAACACCATGGCCGAGGTAGCATCTCGTGCAAGGAGGTCCGTAGGGCGGGAGACGTGGCAATGGATCTGGTGCAGTAGGAGCCGGTGGTAGGCGGTATGAGTTTCCACCACCCCCATCCCCTGGTGGTCCATGCCAAGAAAAGGTAGCAGGTGGCAGAGGGCGAGGACAACTGCATCCCCTAGGGGCTGTTGACCCAGAGGCTCTGTGGATGGATAGAGGTACGCCTTGTTCCCTTTCTACTTTCTGTAGTAGTTTGATAGACACTGTTTAGCAGTATCCTTCCATTCTGATGCATGCTTGAGTTTTGTGCAGGGTATTTGTAAGAACCTAGGTGGGTGTTGTTTGGTGTGCTTCAAATGCGTAAGGAAGAGGTATCCTTCCCCCATCGAGATGTGTCATTGTGACACAATTAAAACTGTGCGGGCGAGTCAGTGCCGACCAAAGCAGATAGTGTTGAGGATTGGTGGAGGAGTCCCTCCGACTTTTGTGTTCAGGCATTGGTGTTTGTTGGGGAACTTGCTGGTGTGGGAGACACAATTGCGAGTTCAGTCGCTTTCCCTGTGCTTATGGCTTTTTGAGGATGAAATGTTCTATGAGGGGGAGGATGTAGCGACTTGGGTTTGTGGCCCTGTCAGACTTTAGAATATTTCTATGAATAAATCCAGAGCTTGGCGCGAGGACGGCATGCCATTCTGAGGCCCGGTGTGCTCGGAATCAATTTTATAAAAATATTAAGTATTTTTAAACTATGCACATGGCAGGGGTGTGATGTCTCCTAAACAGTAGCTCAAAACGAGAATCTGAGGGCACGATTGCGTTTGGAACGTGTCGTTTACCATGGGTGGGGTGTAAACATTGTGGGCATGGGCCTGCTGTGGAAATCGCCACTAGGGGTGTTTTCGTAAATAAAAAGAAATTTTTATTTACAAGTGTTGGCTCGAATAAATTCTGAATGGAGTCTCAAATCAAAAATCTGAGTCTTCCGTTGAGTTCAGAACATCGTGTTTACCGTAAGGGTGACCTTATCCTTGTCCGCGTCGTGTGCCGGGGCGGGGGCGTGTCGGGCCGGGGAGTTAAGCAGATATTTGTTGTAAAAAAATATCTTCCCCAACCTGTTAGATGTGTGATGAAAAAAGGAGGAGGTCCTCGTCCTTCCTCATCTTTCTCCTCCCATTCTGATGGCGAATTAGTGGCCGAATCGCGTGATCAAGGTGCCGTCAAGCTCGGATTTTGACAGTGGGCGTTCCAGGATCGTGCAGCGGAAGAATTGGAGCGCAGATCGTCAGCGTTTCTCCTTCGAGGTAGGCGGTTTGAGTTTTGAAATCATGTACCCCTTTTATTTGTTGTTTTTCTTCAAATCATTATAAGGGTTGTATAGTGCGGGTCCCAAGGATTCCAAAACATGTTTCAGATCTGATTTTGGAGCATCAGGGTTCTCCCAGGGGTTTCCGGATGTTTTCCGGCAGAAATCCCAGATTCCGGTGGCGGCCATGGCGGAATCCAGCATGGCACAGTGGCGGCGCGGCGGCAGGGTGGATTCCGGCGACGGCGGCGGCAGCACGGTGGTTTCCGGCGAGGCCAGCGGTGGTTCACCCAGGATTTTCTGGGGGGTTTTAAATCCCCGTAACTCTCAAACTGTAACTCCGATTTGCGATCCGTTTGCGGCGACGTGCTCCTTGCTTCGAGAAAGACATTTTGAACTAACTTTTAGAATTTTATGGTTTGGATCGTGGACTGGGAGTCAGAAACGTTGTATAAAATAATAATATTTAATTATTTTATGACTTCATGCCGTTGTAACTTCTACCTGGAGCTTCCAAATGATGTGCCATCAGTGGCATTAAGACCCTGATGGTACGACATAATTTTTGAGATGGTTTCTGGGTGTTGGGACTGGGAACGGGGTGCAGGCCCCATGAGGCTGGGTTTTGGCGTTTGCGGAGAAATGTAGCTTTCGCACCAGGTGTCCGCTTTTGGCGGATGAATAGTCGATCCTATGCGTGTTTCCGAGAGGATCGAAATGGTGCGATTCGTTCGATGAGTTTCAAGATTGAGGTGTGGGACCCACCCAGGCTGGCTGTGGTGAATAGTTCCTTTTATATCAGGTGTCGGTTTCAGACGTACGAGTAGTCGATTCCATGTGTTTTTCTGATGGCATCGTCGTGGTATGATCCGCTTGATGAGTTTCGGGAACGTTGTGATGGCCCCACATCGGCGAGCTACTGTGAATAGTGCTTTTTCACCAGTAGTACATTTCAGGCGAGTAAGCAGCCTGTCCTGCGTGTTTTTCCACGTGGATTGCGATGGTAGCCTCAGTATCGGCCTTGGAGGTGCGGAGTGTGGAGTTGTTGTGGGTCGCTCAGGTTAACGACGTTTGATCCAGCAGTGGTTGAGAGTACTCCCTTGGTTCGTTCCTACTAGGGATCGCGTAGATTCACAACCCTAGTATAGGATTTTGACCCACTCGATGGGTTGTTTAATCTGTTAGAGTTGTGTCATCCCTCTGGTGGAACCGGAGTGAGATCCTCTAGCATCCCCTCTCTAGATCGGGTTTTTGGTATCGTTGTGAACAATAATCCATGGGCGGCGATCCCTATCTTACAGGTTAACCCTGTACGGTTTGTGGCATCATCAGGAATATGATCCCCTATGCAGTGGGAAATGCTCAGTAGGGTTGTGGAATCGACGGGTATACGATCCCCTGCTCAGCATTAGGTTTATAGTAGGGTTGTGGTATTGTCAGTTCGATCCCCTACATCACATGTTATACAAGATAGGGTTCCGGTATCGTCGTGACCACCTTTATATGGGCTATGATCTTCAATCTGAGTGACGTGTTGTTGTCGAGTTCCAGATCGGGTTGTGGTATCTCCTAGTAGATCCTGGGAGTGATCCCCTATCTATGAGATCGATGAATGCCAGATTGGGTTGTTGTATCCCCCAGCGGACCCTGGGATTGATCCCATATATGTGAGATCTTCTTCTATCGGTGTGGGTTCTAGTATCCCCTAGTGGAACCTAGGAGCGATCCCCTATCTGAGGAGTTTGGTGGTTATGTTGTTTCAGTGAGGTTTCCTTAGTGATGATATATGACGAGCGTGATCTCTCGGGTGAGCATCTAAGAGGTCTGTGAGAAACCCAATGGAGTTTATCTCTCGGATGAGTGTCATCTGGGATGATAGTTATTGTGTGGTATACTCTTCTAGTTGTGGACCATTGCGGGTGATGAGGTCAGTACCTCATGTGGCTTGTTGTGTGAGCTGATTATAGCTGGATTGTTCAAGGTGTATGTATGGGCATACACCTGAGCTGAGGTGACTAGTTGTTTTTAGCTAAGGATGGTCACGAGATGGGGTTTCCCTCTCGTCTAGGTTCCCTCTGGCTAGGATTATAGGACAGTTGCCTTTCAGTTGCTCTCTTTTGTTTTGGGATTTGGGGGTGCCTATTGAGTTTGTTTATACTCACCCCTGCACGGGATTTGCCTGCACATGTTTGTGTCTTTTGCAGACCACATGCCTTATAATGGAGACCTAGGAGGACCTAGAGTAGGCGAAGTTGAGTGAGCAAGATTGACCTGGGTGTTTATCGAGGCGTTTCCGAGGGAGCTTTCCGGTGGGTGTTTGTGGCAGCGTTCCCCTTATTTAGAGCAGGTTAGACGTGCTTTTGTAATTTTCTTTTGGTGGGCCCAATTTTTCCCTTTTGTGCTTCGGCTGTACTCTGGTAGTGGGATAATTGTATGCATGCATTTTCTTTTCAGTATTATATATTTCTGCACTGTTTCATGGAGGCGTATGTGGGTACATGTGTACTGGTACCTTAGGCTAATGACTCCCCTTTGTGTGATATCCTACTAAGCGCTGGACGCTAGCCCCTCGCCTACTAGAGGTAGGTTTGGGTAGTCTCGGTTCGAGCCCCATTCAGTCGGGTCATGACAACACACCATTTTTTCTGCCATCTTGTTTCAACGGCCAGATCCCTCAGATTGTCTTTCTCTGCTCTGACCCTAATTTATGTTGTTCCTCTCCATGGTAGAACCAATGTGGTGGTAACAATGTGGTTTTGTGATGTTTGGATCTGCATCCATTAGCCTTACGGGGGAAATCACTAACATAAGGATTTGTTATATATTTTCAAAATTATAATGTCCCAAAGTATTTTCTCTAATGTTGGTTTTCCACATTCTTGCGATGATGGTGTGTAGGTTTTCGATGATGAGGTTGATTTTGTATGGGTTTGAGGGGATTTATTAGATATATTAGTGGTCGACGGGTTGTTATCGATAGTTCCATGTTGATTCTTTTTCGATTAGGCGAGATCATTTTTTTGTGGTCACATGATCCATGTGGGATGACAAAGACATGGATGGATGGTTTTTGGTGGCTTCGATGGGATTCAATGACATCAGAAGGATGTGAGGGTTGAACAATGATGTCGACTACAATGAAGGATGAGACGACGACAAGACACTCATGTTGTTGGTGGAAGGATAATTGACCCTGTTTGATGATAGTGGATTTGGTTCATGATTTTTAGGCATTGTTAGATGTTTTTAATTTTGAACCACGAATTTGAATCCATATATTAGGTTCCTAGTCACCAATAAAGTAATTTTAGAAAATCAAATAAATATAGTATTTTTCGAGTTAAAAAAGTGTCATGGGTAGTTTTGTGAAAACATTACCTAAAATGAAAACAGTAGAAAAAATTAAATTAATAAATAATTCAATAATAATTATAAAAATTATACTATTTTTTCGTAATATGTACATTACAAATTAATATTTTTTATCATAAAAAAATTAATTTTTTTAAAAAAATCTTTATTTTTTTTATGTTAATTGGAGAAACATTAGTGTAAAACATGTAATTTATAAATGTATCATAGTATACAAAAAAAATTTTACGTTAAGATATATATAATACATAATTCCCCCATGGAAACTTATATAAAAATATCTATATGTAAGGATGAGATAGTGAAATAAATCCTAACCTAATGTTGAGATTACTACCTGAGTAACATTAAAATCATTTTTATTAAATGAAAAACTTATTTAATATATATAATATGATATTATTAATAACTACAATTCCATATATGATATAGTTATAACATTTAAACACCCTTTTTATTATTATTTATTAACATCATAATTTATGATTGTAAACTATTTCATTTTTCATTTTGATTAGTGAAAATGTATCATGATCAAAGTTCCATGATTTATATAATTTTAATAAAAAATTTAATAATAATATATATTAATTATATATGTATTTATAATCATTATTTAACTTCATATATGGAAACTAAATCACATCACTTCATAGATGTAATAATCCATTTTATGCCAAAGCAATGATGTCCTTTTTAACTGGTGGAAGAGTAAAATAGTAAATGATATATTATAATTAAATATTCATAAAAGTGAAATATATATATATATATATATATATATATATTAATTATTTTTATCTTTATAACCATCCAAGTATTATGTTGATGCAAAATAAATTACACATCTACGTACTGACGGTCTGGCGTACATATGGACAAGTGATGATTTAAATTCTTAATGGATATCGAGGGTGGTACGGGGTTGTTATAGAAGTATAATTACATTTATTTAAATAAATTTTCATAATGATATTAGAATGTCTTGGTTATATAATATATTATGGTGGTGGAAGTTAATGTCACATACTTTTACAATTGTAATACCCTTTATAGTGAATAAATTATTTATTATGTAATGTAGTTAAACATATTGGGCATTGGTTATTTGGAACAATTAGAGAACGTTGGATTTACCAACCAACCAACATAGTAGTATCAAATAATGGAAATTAAAATTCACTATTTTGAGTTGTACATATTTTGTGTAATGGAAATGGAAATTTTACATAGTTTAAAGAAAATATGGCCCTGTTTAGTTGGGGCACATCATATGACACCAGTTTATCAAACCATATTAATGATATATTATATTCTAATTATTTCATTCACCAATTGAAATATGAGATCCACCAACTATGAATAGTTTGAAATTTTTAATGACTGAAGTTCAATCATATCAAAACCTGTCCCAATTCGTGTTTGTCGAACCGCTCCAATAATGTCCCACCATATTACACATTACTTTTATGGTTTAAATTGATTCAACAAAGGGTTATTTATATAGGACCCATAAGTATATATTATTTTATAATTCATATAAATAATTAATGATGATAATAATACTTTGATATTGTAACTTTTAAATAATTTGTTTGGTATAAAGATTATTTTGAGATTAAACAACTAAAATTTTATTTTTCAAACTATATTTTTCCTATTGGAACACAAAAATCTATATTTTGAAGAATTTGAAATTAATTTTGTTTTGAAATATAAATATTAAATAATAGTGTCTTTAATTTAGAGGATTATATAATTTATTTATTTCAAATACTATTTTTAAGATTTTTAAAAAAATATTAAAATCTCCAAATGAAACATTTTCATAAATGGTGTTTTTTTCATAAAATAAAAAATACTAAAATATAGATATTTATTTGATAAAATAAAATTTATTTTTTAATTATTAATATTGAAATGATTTAAGGGTGAATTTGTAAAGATTACATAGAACATTATAAGTTTTTGATATAAATTTTAATTAGTATTAATATATGGTATGTAATACAACATCATAATATTCAAAAATCAATATAATATATAAAATATGTACTATAAAAAAGATCAATTTTGGTTCCCATTTAAATTTTTTTATGATCATTGATTAATTTATCTTTCCAGTTCATAATCCTTCAAAACCTATTTAATATTTTTAGTTTAAAAAACCAATTTGTATGAAGATTATTAAAATAAAAATTCTAAATTGTGTCAATTTAATAATTTAGGTTTATATATTATAAAATACAAAAAAATATTTATTGTATGAATCCATAAGATGGTTTTTGTTTTCAAATAATATTTTATATTGACTCCAAAATATAAGGCTAGAAATTAATTAATAATTCCACAAACATTCACAAAAAATAGCCTAAGAAACATCCACTACTCTTTTCCCAAATATCATCTAAAAGTATGATCATCTCCATCGTCCACTGTGATTACTTTTTATGATGTTCTTAAATAATTAATAATCTCCCAAAATGAATTTAGAGGCTCCCTATCATTGTAATGGAACTCTCTTGTAATTTTCAATTCATGAATCATTTTCATATTTATCCTTTTAAATATAAATTTCAAATTTCTTCATGTATTTAATAAAATCCATTATAACTAATATTTATGATCAAAGAATGAAGTAAAATTAAATAATCTTTATTTAAACCTTACCCAACACATTACTATGCCGAATTAATGGATTTTATCCTAGTATTTATATAGAAATTGTATTATATTATTCCTTTTAATTTACCACATTTGGTGTTGGAATATATATGAAAAATACTTATTATCATCATTATGATTTCAATGTAATTTTAAAACCAATTTATTATTCATTAAATTCTTCTATGAATACTTTTTCACCTTGTATGCTGCCTAATTATCAGGTTACATTTAAATGCCAAACATTTGTTTATGGAATCTTGATTCCCAATTTTACACAAGGTTATTGACTTAGATTAACAAATAATTCATTACTTTCATAGAGGTGTTTTTATAAAAAACACATCATAATCATTTAGATAAAGGTAAAACAATTTTTTCTTATGTTTTATGTAATATGTACGATATAAGTACATTTACATGATATGAATATTATATGTAGGCATGAAATTATATATCTCCAGAATGAAGTGGGTAATGATTTCATCTAATGAGATTCCCTGTATTCTATATTGGGGTTATCCTAATAACTGTATATTATCATGTCTCATTGGATATCCTTGATTTATATTTATGGTATCATGTTTTATATTTTTCCACATTCTTATATTCTATTGATTTTAAAATAATATATTGTAATAAAAATTTGCAGATTATTTTATCGTCCATCTATTCTATAATTATATACCTCACGAATGACATTCACTTCAATATTTTATGTTATTAATTGTTTATTCCCATGTCGAACATTATATACCACACATTTTTTATTTAAATCCCTTGAAATTCAGATATTGTATAAGAACATTAAATGATATTATGGGTATTTTGAGTAGTTTTTCGGTAATATTTTCATATCCCAATATCACATTATTTTGAAATGCACATATATTATGATTAGATATATGCCAATTGATCATCTGGTTGGGATATAAATTTTTTTATATAATAAATCATTAATTAATTTATTTTTGAAATTATGGCCTTTCATAGTTGGTATTAGTTGAACGTCTGATTAGTTTTTAGGATTAGGATGATAAAACCATAGTAAAATCCATATGGATGTCAAAAAAACATAAAAACCCCATAGAAAATTGGTAAATAATATATTATGTGTATCAAAATAAATTAAATCCCTATCTAGATAATACAAGATTTTGTAGATCATGAACAATTTTACATTGGGGTAATAACTCCTCAAATGGAACATTGGGAATTGAATTGATCATCACTAGATGCATTCAATATAGAATTTACCACACACTTGGTTTTACCCTCTCATGGTATATGCTTTTGATAAATTCAAATATCATTACAAATATTAAATAATGGATCAAAAAATTCCCCCTGAATTTTTTATTTAGATATACGCCATGGATAACAGTCATTTGAACATTGAAATTAAAATTTTGGGGAATGTATTTTAATCATTAAATATTCATTTTCTGATCATAGTTTCCATTTTATTTGTTTAATAGTTTCAAAATTCATGACCATAATCATCCAAAAATTCTATTCAAAGGATATATATTATAGGAACCAAGTAAATATCTTATGTGAGGGAAAATGTCTGGATTTACCAAATGAGTTTCTCAACCAGATGAGTGCATGAATCCAAAAAATTTAGAAATTGTCTTCTCAATTTTCTATAATTTTCAACATAATCATAAATAAATATGATTTCCCAAAACCCCTTATGAATTAGAAGTTTTCAATTGAAACATATATGTGACAATGGCCTTTGATCTTTATTGGACCATTAGACACCCTAATCATGGAACATTAGATCATATCCATTGAAAATATATCCATCATCCATTAGTGCTCTGAGAAAAATATGGCCATTATATTTTTTTATTGTTTTGATGTATAATATGATCAGTTGTAGAAATTAATTATTTATAAGAATAATGAGTTGGATATTTAAGAGATATAGTGAAAATAATTATTAAAAACGAATTTAGATAAATATTTTATTCTCACTATCAAAATAAAAATAGAGAGTTTATTCCTCGGTCTCTAGAAAAAAAGAAAATGAATCTATGTGGGTCTGTGAGGTAAACAATACAAGACAAGAATTATACACTTCTAAATTTTTCAATTACCCTTTGGGTAATGTTTCTCATTATTTAGTTCAAAGTATATAAATATATGAAAATAATATTTAATTAGAGACTCCAAAATATATTAGTAATTTATATTATATTACCTCAATATTGAAATATAGACCAATGATTCTCAAGCATCACATGTATTACAACATCTGAACAATATAATATATTTTAATTATATTGTTGTGATGGATAAATATCAATAGTTAACGAAAGAATGTCATATAACTTATTAGAATTAGTGGACGACACATCCTAAAAATTTCCTAAATTTAAAAATCAAATTCAATATGATTTGGAAGGAAGGGTGCATATATATGAATGTGGATGGAAGAAACCCATTAACATTCTAAAACAGAAGGATTCTATTACAAACAATATACATAATATTGGGTGTTTCTACTTGTAATAATGATGCAAATTTTTATTTAAATTCATTAATCCATTAATTTTTTATTATTACCAAAACATAAACGTCAATATTCTAGATAACACATGTTTCAGTAATCTGTCAAATTTCATAAAATTAATCTAGAAAATAAATTGGTGACATATACACTAGTTATTCACTAAATAATAGTTAATGGACTTTTTAATTAATTTTTTAATCATTCTATAATAAAATTCTTGTATATTAGAACAATTAAATCCCGTCATTAAAATATATCAATGGAGTTATCAGTCAATAAGAATAATTTGTCAATTATTACATCCCTGACATAAAACACATCCCCTCTAAAAAGTGTGATGGATAAATATCCCAAAATTGCTTATTATACTCACATTACAAGAATTTAATTAAACTATGGGTATGGATTGATCATCATTTCATTGATCCTATATAAATATTAAAGAGAATGAAATATCATTACGTAGCATGATTGAACTATTTATTCTTTACCAAATAATGAAAAAGGATATATCGCTTCTAGAAACATAATCTATATAATGGATATTATTTCATTATATGAAATATTATGAAGCTAAAATGACTAAAATTAAGGAATAAACCACCATCAATGACATTCCCATTGTGAGGGAATATGTTGATGTGTATCTAGAAGAATTATGTGGTCTCTTACCTATATTATATGTTGAGTTCTTATTAAAAAATATAACTATATTTTTTCCAAAATATATGAATCCATATAGAATGGATATGGTTTATCTTAGAGATATGATTTTTATATAAAGTAATAATATATTGAAATCTTTTATACCACCAAGTGATTCACCATGGGGTGAACTAGTAAATTTCATCCATATTTAGGATGATCATTGATCATCTGAATTGATTTTCATGACATTGATAAAAAATAGATTATATGTTCCCGTTACCACAGATTGATGAATTGCATTTTCAAATATGTGGAGACAGGTCCCTTTACAAGTTTTATTTTGTTTTGGGATGTTATAAATTAATGATAAAAATTAAGATATCCCTGAGACTATTCTTTATTCAATGTATGGAAAATATGAGTTTGTGTTGATGCAATCTGGGCTCATGAATGATCTAGAAATATTAATTGATTTATCTAATACAATATTTTGAGATCTTGTTGATTTTTTTGGAATTGATTATATACAATATTAATATATAATTTAATATAATGGGATTACAAGAGATGAATTTGAATGGTTTACTAAAGGAGCTGAAAAAAAAAATTATGTGAAGTGAAATAAATTTCCTTTTTAGATTGATTGTATAATATTCTTAGAGAAATTGTATCACTAGAAATCATATATATATGGGTCATTTAAAATATAATTAATTTAATATCTTCTTTGACCAAACATATTTGATTAAAATCCTTAGTTACGTAAGATCTGATCTGTTCTTTCATAGATAAGGGATATAATTGTTACAATTATAAATCCCACTAACCAATCATAATCACAATGAAGTAATTTTTTTCATTAGAGATGAATTCATGGAGAGATTTAAGCATTTTAAGAAAATATTAATCACATCACCTATGATCGCATAACCATATAATGGTTATTGGGTTGTGGTAAAAAATTATTCTTCCAAAAAGTGATTTGGTTGTGTAGTCATGCAATATAAAAATGTAATAGACTATGCCTTCTGACAATTAATAAATCTAGAGAAAAATATCCAACCAATGATTTGGAATTGTCTATAGAAACGTAAACATTAATGATTTGGGATAATTACTCTATTAGGTGTATTTTGAAATATAATTGAATCATGGAAAACACTTGTATACATTCATAAAGTAGGATATCAGTATACACCAATGATAGTGGTTAGAGAAAATTATGGATAATGATGATTAAATTTATTAACAACCAATAAAGTTGAAAAAAGAGAATAATTCTTTTAGTATAAAGGATAATATAGCCTTATCCTCAATTATGACTAATAGGGTTCATGTATTCATTGATATGAAACATATTAAAATTGGAATTACAAAAAACAAATCACCAAACCGTTGTAAAATAACTACCAAACCGTCCAATAATGTAAGGATATTAGAACACCAAAGGGATTATAAGGTTTTATAAATAGTTATAAAATATTTTTGAGTTATTATATTATACTTATAGATATATATTTGATTTGAAAAATTGATATTTTTATAATAAAACAATTAACTGATGTGGGTGCTTCTACCTGATGTATATATATAAACTTTCTATATTAATCTATAAAGCAATTAGATTTATACATAGTTGATAAAAAAATATCATGGGGGAAAACATGAAGAGGGGAAGTGTCCTAATTTTTATAGGGATGTTTTTTTATTACAAATGTTCTTGTAAATTTGATAAAAGTGTAAGGGTGTTATTTAACATGTTCTTATAATTGTAAGGAAATGGGAAAATATAATTATGGATTTTATCCTAGGACTCCCAAGGACATATAATGACAATAACACCTTCTAGGTGGAAATAGATCAATTTATAATGTTAATGTATTTCTATTATATGAATGAAGATTATCACTTTTTACAAATATCATATGATATAATTAATTCATTTTGTAATACCATATGGAGTAAAACATTCCATTATATCTTATCATGATCCAAGGATTACCTTTTTATTATTGAGAATCATCCTATAGGAATTAAATATAGATTTTTATTTTTGTAATCATTTTTATAAAAAAAGATATAAAGTTTATGAAAATCATGTGAACTCTAGAGTATATTATTTTTTCAGAATCAATAAATTTAAAATGATTTTAGAATAAACACCTCCACCTATTGGAGTATTCATAAAACAATAGTTTCTGTTTTAGCATCCAATTGGATCCATCAGAGGCTCTATATGTGAATACGTGTTGGAATCTAATAAGTGTGGATTATATTAGTGATTAAAAATTAATGATAAAATATTCTATTTAATAGGTGGAAGAGAAGGATCAATGTTGTCAATTTCATATGAAATTTTGGAATATTCAACATAAAATATTTTAAAACATTCATTAATGTTACCTATAGTTTATAGACTGTGGTTAAGGTATCCTTCATATATTTATATGGAAGATATTCACATGTTTTGGAAATTATATAAATATTATTCAAAGATACGTCATCCTATTTGATGTTATTTATCATATTGTGGTTGTGTACTATTGATTAGCATTCCAATCTGACTGATGTCAATTATATTATTTTTTCTATGGATACCTCTGGAGGATGAATGTAATCGGTACCTCACATTAATTGAATCATAAGGGGACTTCCTTTGAGAATGTTCTTTCATATTTATAGATTCATGTGAATATCATATATCATAGAAACAATGTTCTATGATAGAAGAACGCTATCCCGATCAGTGTGTTCTTATGGTATAATATGTTTGAAGAAGAAACAAAGAATGCCAAAGATGGGACGGTATATAATTACCATCATCTATTATATGTTATGATATAAAAATTTCAGTGGAAATAATTTTAATAGGGATGAATATAATAAATTAAACATTAATAAGTGAAAATACATTTTAATGGGATGAATTCATTTTATGTAATGTATTTATTGAAAACACATGTCGTAAATTTTATAATTAGTATCATAATTTCCTATAAGATTTAAAATATATTTTATCATTATAACTATAATTTATAAGGATTTTCATATTTACAAGTATGATTAGTATATATCAAGGTTATGATAATGACTAATTTAAAATGGTGGAGGAAGCGATGGCCTAGAACTGTATGATTGTTCACCATGGAGCGAAATTATCATAACTATAGAGGATGATGACAAAACATGGACATAACATTTACCCATTCTATATAATGATCAAACATCATATGCACGAGGAAATCATTTACATGATAATTTCATGATTACAAAAATATCATCATAACCCATTTTCACTGAACCACCATAATAATGTCCAACAATCACACACCATACTCATATGATATACACTTGTTCAACATGGGATTATTTATCGAGACAATGGTAGTATGAATATGTATATTTTTTTAAATAAATGCATTATGATTATAAAAATAACTTTTTATTTTAATTTATTGAGTATTGAATATACTCATAATTATTCATCTATATGATGAAAATAAATTTTAATTTGTCTAATAATTTATACCATCCATTAAAAATTAATTAATAAAATATATCATTTTAGATTAAATTTTAATTTCTTTAACTATTCATAATAACTATTAGTCATTTATTTATTTAAAACATTATAAATAATATTAATCATACTACTGTGAAAATAGTTTTACCCAGGTCGCTATTAATTATCTAAAAATAGAATTAATATATATACCATATAAGGAAAATATGGTTTATAATATGATAACGAATTTTGGAAAAATATTTTTTTTCTTGTGGAGATGATAACTTTTAAAAAAATCATGAAACAACATTGATAATAAGTTTTTGATATAAAATTTGGTTTTATTATTAAATTTTATATTGAACCAAAATCAAATATAATGATAATGCTTATATTTTATAAATAAATAATATTTAATTAAATTATTACTATATAACATTACTTTTAATGCAGATGATAGTGGAACTTTTAAATTTCACGATTTAATGAAAATAAAAGAAAATTTTTCACAAATAAACATTTACATAATTCGTTCAAAAATAAAAAATTTCATAATAATCATCAATCATACCCATATGATTATTTTAATATATGTCTATATAATAAAATAATTTTTTGAAATTTTATTTTTGAATAATTGTAAATTATAATAATTTTTTTGAAAATTCTATTTATAAAATGGTGACATTTTATACCATCACATGCACGTATTGAATTTCCCATAATTTTTAAATTAAATGAAACCTTTGATTTATAATATAGTTATTTTGAGTTTAGAAAATTACTGACCAATTAGAAAAAATAATAATATCCATAAATTTCCTTGATTTTTTGTTCAAATTTTATTAAATTATTTTGAGCCAACACCCCCCGACATCACATGATTCTGAGGCCTAGTGGGCATGAGATGGAATTTAAAAAAAATTACGGTATGTTCATTAAAAATGCATGAATTGTTTTTTGATTTTGAACTAGTTCACCGTCACGACCTGACCCATACTAGGGCTCGAGCTAAAACTACCCCTATCCCACCTCCATAGGCCATGGGCTGGTGACTACCTCCGAAGGAACAACAAACTAGGGGAGGCCTTTTCCTAAGAAAATGCACACCCACTCACAGCCAACTCAATGCAAAAGGGAAGAGGAAACTAAAATCAAGATACAACACTATAATATAAGGGAAACCAACCATACATGAATGGACCTCTATATAGTACCAACACATGAAATGTAAAGATGAATGTGAATGGAGAAAAATAACCACCCAACAAGAAAAGTCCCACAACGCAACTACATGTGAAAAAGTAAATCATCTAGGAGAGTCCCACTCTTGACTACCAAGGTATGTCCACCACATGTGGTTCAAGCACCTCATATCCCTAAAATTATATGATATCATGAATGACTTGCCTATCATCTGAAATGGGACATCAAATGCTGGAAAATACCAAGCAAGGATGAGTATAAGAATACATAGTAGGATGCTCCGATTCATGAGGCAGAAACAAGAGAGAAACTAAAGAATGGGGAAGTAAGATATATAATAGATGATGACATGTATGATAATAAGGTACAGTAAATGTGAATAGGACAAAATCTCTACCCTAAAAGATAGTGAATGTAGACTCATCCAAACACAAGGAGCTCGAAATGGTAAGGATATTGTCACAACCCGTCCCCTAGGGCCCGTATCGTGACTACCCCAAGACTGCCTTCCATTGGCTAGGGGATGGCGGCTATAACCAAATGCGTAAATCCTTAAACTAGGAAGGCATTTCCATTATAACTGAAAACAACCACATCAGAGTACACAACGGGAAGCAATACACTAAGTAAAACTCTATACAAAAGATGTGCTGGAAAGTAAATGGGGCCGAAAATACAAGCCCAACAGGAAAGTACAAGTACAAAAGAAAGCAAGTACAACTGATGGAAATTAAAGCAGCTACTGAGTCATCCTCCAGGGTTCTTACCTGAAGGGTAGGTAAAAATGGTCTCCAAAATACTTCCATCCTTCTGTATCCTCTGTGTAGTGTCACACTGAGTGGTCTGCCTCTGGGTACTGTCCAGTCCTACTAAGCTCTGCCTCAGTCAGTGATGTCCGTCATCTACAACCAACAAAACGAGATGTAGGGATAGCCCGTGCATGGGTGAGTATAAAGATACTCAGTAGTGACCTTGAGACCCTTGAAGTCACACTAAATCCAATAAGGATAAAACACAAAGTATGAAATCAACGGATTACCATTACTGAGGTATATTCCTATACTTATACTTATGTTATCTAATAACCCATATCAATAATGAGGGATACATAAATGTCATTGTTTGAGATAAAACCATTATTTTTATTAAAATAAACCATCGACTGCTGGAGAACTCATCCTCTATCATGTATAGTGGGCATGGTGAGTCACACAGGGGAGCTTCCCAATAACATGGACTGCTGAGGTACTCCTCCTATCGAATACTGTGGATATGCTACGCTCACACAGAGGTGCTCTCCATCGTGTGTCTTCTACGCTCACACAAAGGTGCTCCTCTGGTAGCCTACAGTGGTACTCCACATATCAAGTACCTTCGGTCTTCCACTACCACATAGAGGCTCTCCCAACTGTGGGTCTACCGCACTCACACAGAGGTGCTCCCCACTGGGCTAGTCGAATCACTCCGGGCCGAATCGGTTAGCAGTCGTCAAGTCTCAGCCAGCTACTAGGTTCCCACACATATGCATGCTCATCTCAGGACGATCTGCTCCACGAGATACTTGTTGATACTCCAACTATCACAATGACCCCTGTAGAAGTATCTCAAAGGTCAGCCACATCATAGGTGTCTCAACGCAATAAGTGGCACGTCAATTGGACACCCAGTCTGTTAGTTATTATCCTTTTTGTCCCAGGGGCCCGGTTGGATTCGTGTAAGATCCAACCTAACCGTATCTCATTTATACCTTGAACTCCAGTGGGGTATTCTCAAAGAGATGGCTTCGCTCCACGAAATACCGATGTTGCTGACGGTTCGTCAAACGGACTTCTGGTGCCAAATATATAGACCAAGAAGGTAATCGGTCAGAAATGGGCCCGGGTCTGGTCTGACACAATCAGACCGACGCGGCCTATCCCAGTCTAGGCTGACCCGGTCTTGGTCGAACCGGTAAGACACGTCGGGTCTTTCCCAGCCCATTGGGTGAGTTATCCTGCTGATTTTTGGCACGATCCGCTGGGCCAGGCCTCGCGGACTGTTAGGGTGGTTCGGCGCGAAGGTCGCCACATAGGCAACTTAGCCAAGAAATATGGGGCCGCATCGGCCTACTCCACGATGGGAGTCGCTCGTGCGACTAGGTCTGGAAGGTCGCACCGGTCTGGAGATCAGCGGGTAGGCCACGCGGAGCGCGGGTTGGATGTCTGTAAACCGGGTAGGGCGTAGCAAGGTCCGGGAAGGCCGCGGGGGCACCGGTAGGGCACCGGGCAGCCCATGGGGGCACCGGGGTGGTCTCAGTAGGTGCAGAGTAGACTGCTGGGGCGCCAGGCAGGCCTCGGTAGGGACCAGGCAGGCCGTGGGGGCACCAGAAAGGTGCCAGGAAGGGCACCGGGAGGCCGCATGCAGGTGGGATGCATGCCGGGCTATGCGTTGGGAGTCCGCGGAGAGGTAGGCCACACGCCGATTAGGGCCCAGAGAGGTGGCAGGTATGTGGGTCGTGGGTAGGCGGGCCGCACACCGCTTGACCCGACCATGTTCGACAAGAAGCATTGCTCTGCCATGGGGGGTGCGATTCGCGGAGGTCGCGAGTTGCACAGCCTTTGTCGTTTCCACCTTCGATGTCATCGCCTCATTACCATGTTGAAGTTCATCATAAACAGGATCAGTCGAGGGGTCGGCCCATGATGGTTTCGCCAACACCCACTTCCATTGGGATGGTAACAATCGACACATCAAGAAGTAAGAAGATGATTTTCAATTGTTATTTTCAATCTCTGTAACGTTTCCATTCTAATGAAAGGTGAGAAATATTGCTTTGTCGATCAATGTTCTTCATTCGTTGACAATGTTGTGGAAAGAAGATGATGATGTTTGTCATTCGTGGCGTTCATCACGCAGTCCCAATCCCAAGCTACGTCGGTCGTGGAAGAAACTCCACGTAAGTATGATTTGGTGGAGGAAGTCAATGAAGGTTGTTGGCATTGTTTGTTTTCCGTTGGAAGATGCGGTTCCTCATTCTTCATTGGGAGCTCTTCTCCCTAGATCTCCTCTTCCTCTATTTTTTCAAAATGAATCATGCTCACAAAAATAATAGATTGGTTATCTATAATTCTGTTGTCATAAAATTCAAAAAAGGGAGAACAAAATAAGTGGCTCCACCTAATTAATTCATGAGAGTTGTCATGGATTAATTAGGGGAGGTCACGGGGGTTTCAACCCACTTAATTGGGGAGTTGAGGAATCAAAAGGCTCTCCCTCATTAATGAGAGAGAGTTGACCGGTTTTATCCTTCTCTATTAATAGAGGTCGGGTGGTCCTTACCCCTATTATTTAAAAGATAGTTTATGTGGTCTCGGGCGGTCCCACATCGTATCGTCTCGCGAAAGGATTTCTTCGAGTGGGCCCCACCACCATAACCTCTCATGGGATGTTAGGGTGTAGTGATCCCACCTCCAACTCCCATGTGGAGGTTTTAAACAATAACCACTCACATGACCGCTTAATATAAAATAAACTGTTTTAATTTTTTTTTTTTTCTTTATAAAAAGCCAAAAACTAACTATTATATGGGACCATCTTCTGCCGAGGTGAAATACTTCATAAGGAAATACTGGCACTGTGAGTTCAACGGTACCCTCAAATTTTATTTACGTGCACCGGTTCAAAATTTATAAAATCCCGCTTAGACGTTTATTGAACATACACAAAAAAACTTCTGGAATTGATTACGGGCACACCGGGCCTCGGAATCAAGGACTGTAAATTTTCAAAGACTCGTAAAAATCACATGTATTTAAGAAAAACAATTTCCATGGAATTTATGGGTCATTAAATTCTTCAAACCTCAAGGCATTATGTCCCCTTAAGCAACAACTCGAACTATGGGAACAGATGTGGGTACTAAGCACACATCTGAGCCTCCTGCTCCCAGGTGCTCTCCTAGAGGATCTCGTGATTCCAGCGAACGTGTGGTAGAGGTATCGACCATCCATGTAGGAACTACTTCTTTTCGATCAAAAATTTCCACTAGAACATCCATATTAGTCACCTCATCGTCAATGTCCAACTCTCCATGGTCGATCATGTGGGAAGGGTCGTGCACGTATCTTCTCAGTTGAGATACGTGGAAGAGGTCGGGCACCTGGTGCAACTGAGGTGGAAGATCTAAAAGGTAATCCACCTTGCCTACTCTAATGAGGACCTGGTATGTTCTGATTAATCTTAGAGTTAACTTTCCACGTCATCCAAATTTACTTAGACCTCGTCGAGGTGAGACCCGTAGAAAGACGTGGTGTTCATCCTCGAACTCCAGAGGTCTCTATCGTCTGTCAGCATAAGACTTCTTGCTACTCTGTGCAGTCTTAATCTTCTCTTGGATGACCTTCACCTTCTTCATAGTAGCTCATACCATCTTTAGTCCCACATATGCTGACCCCCAGGGTCAGTCCCGCACAATGGTGATATGAATGGTCACTTGTACAAGGCCTCAAAAGGCACCATCCCTCTGGTGGAGTGATATATGTTGTTGTAATAAAACTCCACAAAAGGCAAGTGATCCTCCTATATATAAAAGAATATGAGGACATATGCACATAACATGTCCATGAGGGTCTGAATGGTCCACTTGGTCTGACCATCTGTCTAAGAATGGAAGGTGGTGCCCAAGAGAGGCTATGTCCCGAAAGCTTCCTGCAACCCCTTCTATTGTGAGGAAGTAAATCGTTTTTCATGATTGGAAACAATCGAGGAAGGTACTCCATGTAAACACACAATCTCCTACACATATAGGTGTCTAAAGCTCTCTACTGAACCCTTCTATCTAATTGGTAGGAAGTGTGACAACTTGGTGAGTCGGTCGATGATCACACAAATCGAGTCGTGACCCCCGGAGGTACGTGGAAGACCCATCCCGAATTCCATGGATATCCCATCCCACTTCCACTCTAGGACCTATAGTGGATGAACCATGCCTGCTAGTACTTTTTTCTCTTTCTTCCCTTGCTGCCAAGTGATTCACCATGAGACAAACTCTACTATGGCCTTCTTTATACCTATCCACCAGTGTTGTCATTATAGGTCCTAGAGAATCTTCACAACTCCTTGATGTACCTATAGAGGTGATGTGTGGAATTCCTTAAACACATCCTCCTAAAGTTCCACTAGTACCATGGTACGTCCTCTGAAGAGGATGATGTGCTCCCCACCATCAGAGAATCCATCAGGTGTATGCTTTGTGGATATCTGTGCACATCGTGTCTCTTAGTCAGTGTCCCCTTGATGTGCCTCCATGGCTCGCTGATGAAGTGGGGGAGTGACCATAAGAGACTAAAGGAATGATGGTCCATATCTATCCACAATGTATATCTATAATGTAGTCAGATGCTCGGTCTCCTCTCCAAGTAGTAGTGTACCCATCCTCCTACTAAGCGCATCTGCAATAATGTTCCCCTATCCAGAAGTATAGACTATCTCGAAGTCATAATCCTATAGGAACTCAAGCCAATGTCATTGTCTCAGGTTCAGGTTCTTATGAAAGAAGATATACATGTGACTCTTGTGATCTGAGTACATGGTAAAATGCTCTCCCTTTAGATTATTCCGCCACATATTCAACAAAAAGACCACTGCTTCTACCTCTAGGTCATGGGTAGCGTAGTTCTTGTCGTGCTATCTCATCTGCTGAGAACCATAAGCAATCACTACTCACTCATACATCAGGACAGACCAATGTATGGTCCCTGATGCGTCGTAGTAAACTATGTAACCTTTTCCCTCCTATGGAATCCTCATGATGGGGGAATTAGTTAGCCTCTGCCTCATATCCTGAAATATATACTAGCATCTCTATGACCACACAAAGGGATTTCACATTTTTGTCAAGGTATATAGTGGTACTGCAACTCTGAAGACGTCTGGTATGAACCTCCAATAGTAACTAGCCAATTCTAGGAAACAATGTACCTTCGTCACACTCCTAGGCAGCTCCCATGAATGTACTACCTCAATATTCACTGGATCCATTGCAACTATAGCCTCTGAGATGACGTATCCCAAGAATTGAACCTCTCGAATCCAAAACTGGAACTTTGAGAGATTACCATAATGCTGGTGCTCTTAGAGTGTGTCCGGTACTACCTGAAAATGGTAGCCATGCTCTTCCACAGTAGTCGAGTAGATCAGAATGTCGTCGATGAAGACTACGACAAATAGATCGAGGTATGACTAGAATATATTGTTCATGAGTCCCATTAACACTACTAGAGTATTGGTTACGCCAAAGGGAATAACCAAGAACACATAGTGGCCATATCGACAACTGAAGGTTGTATTCTGGACATCCTCATCTCGAACACTGAGTTGGTGATAGCATGATCTGAGGTCTATCTTCGAGAACCAATGTGCCCCCATCATCTGATCAAAGATGTCTTCAATACCCAAGAGTGTGTACATGTTCGTCATGGTCACCTGGTTTAGGTAACAGTAGTCAACACAAATCGCCAAGCTCACATCCACCTTCTTGTCGAACAGAATCGGGGCTACCCCGGGTGAAACACTGGGCTGGATGAATCCCTTCCCCGGTAAGTCCTCTAGCTATACCCTCAGCTTGTGAAGTATAGCGGGAGCCATATGATATGATAGAGTAAATATTAGTGCCATTCCAGGGTATAATTCAATGTAAAAGTCCCCCTCTATGTGATGAGGTAGTCCTGAAACATCATCAGGTAAAACATACATGTACTTGTCCACCACTACAGGATAAGTCGGACATTCCACATCAACTGCTTCGAGGGTTAGTCAAGCCAACAACTATGTGATCAGGTGAAAGCTCCTACGAGTAAGTATGTACTGTGCTGCAAGGGTTCCCTTCTCACAGATGAAGGTAAAACTAGTCCAATTCACAAGGACACACCGCACTTTTCGCCTAATATAGTCAATCTAAGCATGGATTGTAGATAACTAGTCCATACTCAAGATGAAATCATAAGTCCTCGATGTCACTACTATGAGATCCCACCTAATTATCTTTTCTCATAGAGTAAGATCGCACTTCCAGCACTAGTGCGTAATCGTCGAATCAGCTCCAATAGGAGTCTCTATCCGTAAGTGTCAATACAATGGCCTGATAGAATATTCTAGCTCCGAATGAGGGTAGTTTCAATGAAAGATTGACGAAAACCTTTGTCTATAAGAACTGCAACTAAGGTGGAGTAGACACAGATTGTACCTCGAATCATCTCTGGGGAAATGTGGTCATATGATTCAGTTTCATGAAGATGAGATCTTTCCTATCCACCCACTCCCTGTAGTCGGGGTGGACCTCCTGGTGGTGGTGGTGGTAACACCTCATAATGTTGTCCACCGCCAACTGCACGTCTAACTCCTCTGCCACGTTTGCCTCCTCCCTATGGACCGCCTAGTTCGAACCTCTACCTATGCCTGAAAGGTAAATAAACCGTCTACTGATCATCTATATTGTGGGTCGGACACTCACGAGCCATGTGAACATGCCTGTCGCATGAGTAACATTGTCGGCTCCTGCCATGTATGGCTCTGTCTCTACTCTGGGTGCCCCGCACTACCGATTCTGAGTCGTGCGTTTGTCCACCTGTAAGTTTGGTCCTCTTATACCTCTACGAAATCTGTCTATTTCTAGATACAGAAGAATCCGCTGTGTGTCAACTAGTGGTGGGTCTCGATGCTGGAGACTGCTCATCAATGAAACTCTCCACCAAGAGGGAACAATCTAACACTCCCGTCTGCGTCGGGATACTAAGTGAGATCATCATAGCTATGATCTCTCACGTGATTCACTGCTCAAAGGTTTGGTCCCTGAAGAATGGGTCTCCTACCATATCTGGTGAGTAGCGTTAGTGGTTGGAGAACCTCGATGTGTAATGTGCTACTGTCATGATGCCCTACCTATAGATGAAGTATCTCCAATATCCGCATTGCACGATGGATGGCTGCGAAAAACTCTGCCTGAAATAGGATTTCTAAGACAACCCAAAGTAGGGTTCCCTCATCATAAACCTGGATAATTAGGCTCCACCATCTGCCTACTGCTTCCTGAAGGAGATTCACGGTAAGGATCACCATGAAGTCTGCTGGTGACCGTACTAGCCTGAAGACTCTCACCACAACCCCTAGCCAATCTGCATTCGTCTATGGGTCTATATCTCCCCTGATCCCTAGTGGCCTCTGGCGTTGGATCTCATGAAATGTGCTCAGGTGGCGTGAATTGTCTGCTACTGGGGATCGTGGCATCGGTGGCCCAATGATAAGTAGTACCGTTGTTTCCTCCACTAGAAAAGGTCACTACACTAAGGCCTTGTCGCTCGTTGGGATATCATTATGTATGACTCTCAGGGCTCTAACTAGTCATCTACAGGGAGGCATCCTGAAAGAAATAGATGCAACACCGTCAAGAGATTATACCAGTTGATCGGACCTCATTGAGCTGACTTAAAGAAATATTTTCAACAAACGCACAAAATCAGTGTTTTCATGCACTATGTCAAAAATGAGATGTCAGTGTCATGGTGTATGGATACGTCTGTCGCCTGCACCAACACTGGACTCCCTGAACAAAAAACCACATTTATTACCCTTAATATTATTGCTTCATAGAAAATAAAGATCAGAGTTCTATGTTCTGCAGGTGAACTGACTCCTCGGATAGCAATTTGTCATGACCCATCCCCTAGGGCTCGTGTCATGTCTTCCCCAGGCCCGCCTTCCATAGGCTAGTGGATAGAGTCTAGAACAAAAGGTTTAAATCCATTAACTAGGAAGGCACTACCATTATAACTATAAATAACCACATCTGAGTACACAACTAGAAGCAATACACTATGTAAAACTGTATACAAAAGAACTGATGGAATGTAAAAAGGGCCCGAAATACAAGCCTAACATGAAAGTAGAAGTACAACTGAAAGCAAGTACAACTGATGAAACATAATGCAGCTATTGGGTCATCCTATATGGTTCCTACCTGAAGGGTTGGTACATATGGTCTCCTCATCACTCCTATCCGTTCATCTCCTCCGTGTACCGTCAAACCGAGTGGTCCACCTCTGGGTACTATCTAGTCCTGCTACACTCTACCTAAGTCAGCGTTGTACATCATCTGTAACCAACACAACGAGGTGTGGGAATATCCAATGTAGGGGTGAGTATAACAATACTCATTAAGGACCCCGAGACCATTGAGGTCTCACAAAATCCTACAATGATAAACCAAAAATTATGAAATCAACCAATAACCATTACTTTGGTATATGCCCATACATATACTTATGTTATCTAGTAACCCATCTCAATCTTGAGAAAAAACACAAAAGTCATTGACTCAGCTCAAACACGGTTTTTTATTAAAGAGAACCATCAGATGCTAGAACACACCTCCTCAATCAAGTACAGTTGTCCTGCCACATCACACAGAGGTGCTTCCCACTAACTTGGATTGCTGAGGTACTCCTCCTATCGAGAACTGTGGATCAGCTGGACTCACATAGAGGCGCTCTCCACCGTAGGTCTACTACGCTCACACAGAGGTGCTCCCCTGGAAGCCTGTTGAGTTACATTACGTGTCGACTACTGTGGGTGTGTCATGCTCACACAGAGGATCTCCCCATCGTGGGTCAGCCGCCCTCACATAGAGGCACTCCCCACTGGGCTAGTCGAGTCACTCTGAGTCAAATCATTCAGTAGTCGTCGAGTCTCAGTCAGCTACTAGGTTACTGCACAAATTCTTGCTCATCACTGGAAGGTCTACATCACAAGCTACTGGTCGATACACCAACTATCATGAAGTCCCATGTAGAAGTATCTCAATAGTCTGCCACATCGTAGGGGTCTCAATGCAATAGACGACGCATCAATCGAACGCCCGGTATGTTAGTTATTATCCTTTTAGTTCCCGGGGCCCGGTTGGATTTGTGTAAGATCCAACCTGACCTTATGTCAACTACACCCCGAACACCAATGGAGTATTTTTAAAGGGATGGATTCTCTCTAAGAAATACATTCGCCCCTGACAGGTTGTCAAACAGATGTCTGGTGCCAACTAAATGGCCCAAGAAGGTAATGGGTCTGTAATGGGATTCAGTACAGACTGACCCGGTTGGACCAACTCAGCCGAAACCAGTCTGGGATGACTCGGTATGGGTCACCCGGTCAGACTCGCTTGGTCTGTCCCAGCCCATTCGGCGTGTCAGCCCGCTGAGTTTTGGATCGGTCCGCTGTTCCCGACCTAGTGGGTTACGAGGGCGGTTCGGCCCAGAGGTCTCCACGTAGGCAACTCGGCCCGAAGGTCGGGGTCGGTTTGGCCTACGCCGCGATGGGCGCAGCTCGAGCGACTCTACCCGAGAGGACGGGCCTGTCAGGAGACCAGGGGCAAGCTGCATGGAGTTCAGACTGGCCGTGTTTACACCGGGTTGGGTGTGACAAGGGTCGGGCTAGACGTGGGGGCACCGGTAGGGTGTCGGGCATTCCGCGAGGTTGCTCGGCTGGCCTAAGAAGGGGCCGGATGGCCGCGGGGTCGCCGGCAGGGCACCACCCAGGACACGGGGATGCTGGGTGGGGCGCAGGGGCGCTGAGAGGGCATCTGGCCGGGCTCAAGGGTTCTAGAATGGGGTTGGGTAGGCTGCGGGGGCACCGGGTAGGCTGCGGCAGGGTCCAGGCAGGCCGTGGGGGCGCGGGGTAGGGCCCAGGGGCTGCGAGAAGGCCACCGCATGCAGGGGATCCTTTGTGGCCCGACAAAAAAGTAAGAGACATTTGGATCCTCAGTGTCCCAGCCAACGAGCACCAGCCATGTGGATCCTATGTGGCATGATAGACAATCAACAACCGTGTGTATCTTTAGTCGCCTGAAACACGAGCATTGACTAATAAGGGACGAGTACCACAATAGTACAAAATTTAAATAACTATAATCGATAAAGCTTTCCAAATCTAAAATATAAATGTTGTGAGATGTCCTTACATCGTGGCATTGCATTGTGGTTTCATTGTGGTGTTTCTCCTTAGTGTACTATGGTCTCTTACTATGTCATGTGAACATAGCCTACTACATTGACATCCAGTCGCTGCACTACTCTAACCGTTAGGTGTGCTGTTCATCGGATGTCTACCAATGTCCATTTTTACATTTCTATTTTTAGTTATTTTTTTTAAGATTGTATTCTGGCCCCGTTGTTTTCAGTTGTACTTGTACTCAACACTTATTTTAGTATACAAGTTTCCCCATTTCATTTTGTGGGACGTGGTTGTGCATGTGTGGGCATACAGGTACTCAAGCTAATGGCTCCCACATACAGGATGTCTCCTTTGGTAGTAGTTACCAAACCCTAGCCTTCTAGAGGTAGGCTTCAGGTATTTCACAGCACGAGCCCTATGTGACAGGCCGTGAAAAAAATATAGCCAACAATAATATTTTTAAATAATACTTTTAGGGGGTATGTTTGCAACAACAATATAAATAACTATATTATTAAATTTATTTATTTATATCCATTAATTCTTCATTATATTTAATTCATTCACATCAATCTCATTATATATATTTTATTCCTAATTAATTTCTTTTTTTATTATTATATTTTCGGTCAAAACCATCTTGGAGAACCCTGCAGATAAAAATTATAGGTTTGTGATATTTTTATATATATGTGAATATACATTGAAAATACATTTCATCATGTTAATTTATATTTAAATTTCTTAATGTATTTTGGATTATATGTTATTACAATATTTTATATCTATAAATGCTTCAAGGTTCATTTTAATTTAATTTTCATGTGTCCAAATATTTTAAACATAATATTCATTTAAAGGGGAAATACTTGATGTTGTATTGGGGTGTAACAATATTAAATATTTACCAAATTTAATTTTAAAAAATGTTTTTTTTTCATGAAATTACTTCTATTTAATATAAATTTCACATATTATTCAATATGAATAAGTTCATACTAGAAAAATTATATATAATTTTCTTATATTTGTCTAATTATTAAATGTCTACAATAAATTTAAATAGGTTTTTATATTTTAATTTATCTATTATTCATAATTTGTTTCTCATCTTTTAATTATGTTATTATTCGTTTTATTAATTCTAAAATTATAACATATATATAAGTATTATATTATTAATTGATTTTTGTGCTTTAATTTATGATACAAATTGATTCATTGTTGTTTCCACGATTTTCACTATATTTAAGGTATGAAACCCTCAGATTTAGTTTTCATTAATAACAACATTATTTTATACATAACTCAATCAAATTAATATATTCATTTATTATAATTTTGAAAATTTAATATTATTGATATTATGATTTATATTTTATCATTCGTATATTATTCAGGGGTAGAATGGAATTGGTATTTAATTCAAACATTCCAATTAGATTATCGGACTTCCTAAATAGTTGGGGTTTGATATCTGTCTCTCTAGGATTACCCATGAGGAAATTTTATATTTCTTATATTTGTATAACATTACATGAAATATTAATGTAATAGATGAATAATATTTATTTTGAAATTTGATAATGTATTAGGATTTAAATTTTTTGTTGAGTCACAAAAACAATTGGTTTTTTACATATTTACTCATTTATTAAAAAATATAATGTTAATTTCAATAATGGATCATGGATTCCAAACTATATAACTAGAAGGATGAATGCATAATGTGAATGAAAATAGATATTACAGAGATATTAAATCTTCTTCAAATTACTATGCTTTAGATTCCTTTTAAATAGTGAAATGTCAAAAACAAGATCATTCACTATAGGGTGACCCTATAGTTATGTTACTTGGAAGTATTCCATTCATGCAATGAACGTGAAATGGGGTCCATAATCAATGGGTGAATTAATCTAGGAGAATTAATTTCATTTATATTTTGTATGGAATAACTATCAATAATGATACCATAAGAATCCATTAACATCAACTTAAGATAAACCTAACACTGGTGGGAAAGATGTTTTGGTAATCTATTAAACTGATTTAACTATTTATTACATTTACCTTGTCTATCTTCCAATGTAGGGATTAATCGATATTTATCTCTTATAATCTCACCCTCGTCTTGAATTCATATATGGTTAGAAGGAAGGCCCACTACAAGACATCGTAGTTTCTCAATGATATTCACCTCCAAGATGGATTACTATGTCCCTGTCGCATTAAAGGTGTTATTATGTGCAATCAACTGCATTATTATTATAGATAGAAAATGTAGACTGGTTACGAGTTTAGACTAATATAATATCTATCTCTATGTATATTTAATTAATGAAACATATTTTTTGACAAAAATATCTATAGAATACTGAATTTTCCAGCACCACAATATGTATAGCTCTTGTCCATCTGATATTGTTTAAGTGATACACTTTCTCAAAAAGAGAAATCGGTCTAGTATATGTTATAAATGATAACTATATTATATTATATATAATATTTTTTTCATATGATACACAGTGTATCTAATATTTGAATATTTATTACCTCACACTAATCCATATGAAACAATTTATATTTGGTAATCACTTTATTGGGAGATAAATAAAATAAAATAAATTTTATAAAAATGTAAAAGATGGTAAGCTAAGGATAAATGATTCTTTAATTGATAATAAAATCAACACCACCAAACATAACATTCAAATTAATCAGAATGAATGCTGAAATGAATATGTTTAACTCGAATTACTTCTATCTTATGAATATTTTTTATGCAATTATGATTTTATATGATAAATAAACCACTTATATGTAAAAAACTATTTATCAAGTTCACCATTTTTATATAACTCATTTTGGGAATCATTAAATGATATTTTCTTTATTTAATTTAATCTAATCATGAAATGATAATGAATTTTTTGTTGACACACAAACTCAATTGGGTTTTTTATGATAATGATTTTATTAAATTATAGTTTTATGTAAGGATTTTTATTATATTGGTTTTCATTTATTTTTGATCACTATACATTATATGTCATTGTAATAAATTCACAAATTGATTAACCAATATTCTCAATGTGTTTTTTATAAATTAAAAAATCAAGATGATGTTATAGTAAAATGAATATATTTTTGAATGAAAAGAATTAAATTTAGTTGGATATTTTAATAATATATATTTTGGTTTATAATTAAGGTAATTGAAACCTGTTAGAAGAAATAATTAATGAAAATATAATTATTTTATAGACTTGTTTATTTTACATACATAATTGGTTTTTTGTGTCATCAATGAATTTTAATATGTGCTATTAGACTAATACAAATCATTTTTTCAATTTTTAATGGTGTGTAATACCAAATTTCTATTTTAATTTTATGGTAAGTAAACAACACATAAAAATAAAGTGATTACTTTATATATTATATATTTATAATATAGATAAATAATATTATCGTAACGATATCAAATAATTTAAATAAAAGTAATATATATGGCTTTGAAGGATCATAATAAAGAATGTGTATATTGATCATTTTCCTCATATATGATAACATTTGTTTTTAAATGGATATCACGGGTATTATGATTTTATTTATTCCATAAAAATAATTAATGCTTAATTTTGATATGAAAAATAATTTATATGAGGATAAAGATAAATTTTGAATATATTTGATAAATGTGTTGTTATAATATATAGTTCAACTATACACACTCAACAGTGAGGTAAAATTATATTTACATTAAATCTATTCTTAATATAGGTTTTACTAGATATTGTCACAAAATATTGATAGGACCACCAATATTCTAGAAAGGTAAATTGCAAGTACAAACATTCATTGAAAAATTAGTAACAATTTTTTATTTTATTCTCGTCCACTTGGATAAATCCATGTATAAAATATAAATTATTTTGTTAATATACCATGTAATTATAACATTCAAGATTTATAGTCAATCATTAATAAAAGTTATTTAATGAAACCCCAATCATTATCACCTTACCATACTTATTCTTTTTATCATATATTACCTCCATGAATCATCTCTATGGAATTGAAGTATGTTTAAAATTCCATAAAAATTTTAAAATTATATTTCATAATTTGTAATGGAAGTACATGTAATTTCATTTACATCAAAATAAATTATTTAATTTTTTATCAAATTGGTTTCAACCATATATATTGAAATTTTATGTTAATGAAAATTCACTGAATTGTGAATCATTATTGATAATTCTAATTCATTAATTCAATTTAAATTATTTCAGGTAACCCATGACTAATATATATAAAAAGTAAGTCATATTAGAAAAATAATTAAAATTTTCATATTAATATAATAACATGAACCATAATTTTTTTTTATTTTGATACTTGTTATATAATAAAGTTATTATGAACCATCTTCAACATATCCATTAATTTAATACCACATAGAAATTTTTTTAATAATATTCTACATATTTAGTTCATCCATAACATATAAGAATATAAATATAAGAAATGTTTGGATGATATTACCTACACAGATAATTATTAGAGATATATATCGATTATTATTGGTCAAAAATTTGTGATATTAAATGTTTCAAAACATTTTCATAACATATGAAAAAATACATAACATGATAGATATTAAAAATCAGACGTTATTGAAAAATTCATTATTATGAATAATTAATTTAGTCAAAAAAGTGTAGAATAATCAATAATAATTCAGATTCTAAAAAATAATATCATAATAACATGATTTTTTTGGAATACACATATGAATATAAAATCATTTCCTTAGTAAATTAAAGATGCAAATATTATCATAACACAAGGTATAGAGTATAATAGTTATTCTATTTCATTCCCAATTCCAAAAAATATAATAAATATATTCCCATTGAAATCTGGTTTCAGTATCCATTTCCATTTATATTATATAATGAGATATCTTTAATTAATCAATATATTTGATGGTATATTATTTTTACCTTATCCTTCACATAGTGAAATCGATGTATAATTTCATAATAGTATCACCAAAATATAATCATGCAGACATCCAATAAATCAACGATGAAAAAAAATGTTTATTTTTTGGTCAACCAGAAACATCCATCATAATAAATCCAAATAACACGGTGAATGGAACCACTTGAACATACCCCCATAGGGAATAATTAAATCTAATATATGTTTACATTGATGAATCACCGTAAGAATGAAAAAGAATACATAAAGTTTTCATATTGTATAACATTAATAGTAAAAGATAATAAGATGATAAAAATGATTCAGAAATTCCAAAGAGTTACATTATATGAGAAATTATATATTCATCTTATTAACAAACACAACTTTTAGAGATCATTTAGAAATTGGAAGGAAAATATTTGTTAAAATTTTCAATTAATTTTCATAATAATTTTTTTGGTTTCTTTTAATAATTTATGTTATAAGCGACATGAAAAAAATATTTTTGTATTATTACATGGATAATTTTTATCTAGTTTTTTATATTAATTTACATTATTAAAATATTTAATATAATCTATAATTATGTAAAAATTTCAGGATTGATAGAAAAATCAAATATCAATGGGATTAAATTCATTTTCTAGTAGTTTAATAATTAAGAGACGTTTCAATTTATTTAAATTTAAAAATTCATAATGTAATAGAAACATATATTAAATGGAAAACCATAAAAAATTGAATTTAAATAAAAATTAATTTTCATAGTGTAATGATAATACATTCAAGAAAATATGATTAAAAATAGATTTTTTAACATTTTCTAAGGAAACTCAAAAGAAATTTTTTAAGATAACATTATAATTGGTAATTTAAAATTTATTAATAAAAAATAAACATTAACAAAAAATTACACTAAGGAATCATTTATATATAAAAAATAATTTTATAAATGATAATGAAATAATATATATATATAAGAGAATGGATCCCTATCAAATATGGTATATAAATTTATATTTTTATATAAAAACAATCTTAATTGTTTTCATTGTAAATATATATATCTAAATATTTAATATGTAAATATAACATAGTAAAAGAATAATATTTATTATAAATCATTATGATCCATGATAGATTAATATTGGTTTACTATATATTGAAAATTTTCTACATAAATAATAAGTAAATAAATTATCTAAAAATTTCCTTTTATTATATTCATAAATAAAAAACTTCATATAAATATAATACTAAAAACCATTTTAAATAATTATAGAAGTTTAAACATAAAAAAGATATAGATTAGATTATTATAAAGTGTGTACAAATGAGATTTTAATAAATGATCATATGTGAATATAGGAAAATCGTAATGATAATGAATCATTGTGAGAACATAAAATAATAATACTAAATTAGTCAATGATCATTAATAATGAATGATGGAATTTTGTTTATTTAAACAAATATATATGAAAAAATTGTTTGTAATCATCATTATTCAGTCACGATCGATGAGAACATAACATAATAAAAATAAATAGGATTTTTACTTTTAAAAATGAATATAAAATGAATTTCTTTGTATAAGATCACTTATAAGACTATCATTTTTTACAAGGGACCTTAAAGAAGAATACTATGTTATTTTCAATATTCTATTTGGTTTATCTATTAACCATTTATCTATTTCTAGTCATTGTTGTTTATTGATGGGATCATATATTATGAATTTCTAAAACCCATCAGCATTACTCAATTCATGTGAGAGATATAATAGGACCACCCATCACTAGTTTAAAATATTTCTATATTTCTGTGGTTTAATGTGGATGATCCCGACACATATTCATAATATGTTCATATGTATAACAAAAAATCATTAAAAATTTAATAATTAAATAATATCTTGGCCAATGGAATAAAAAAACTATCAAATATATTTAATTATCATAAACATATACAATCTATATAATTTTGAAATATGTCATCCCAAGATATTTTCCCTATTAAATTATATGAATAATCTAATGATATTATTATATATTTATTATACATTTGAAAAATATTTGTAAATTATCATGAGTTAAGTACCCATATTAATTATAAATAACATATTTTAGATATGATTTCTTTTATAAAATAAAATAAAATGATTATTGTTAAAGTATGAAATGAAAAAAATATTTTATCATTAAGGATAATAATATTTATGAAGATGACTTCAATCATTCATGAATATGATTCTAAAAAATCTATTTCATATCATTCCATAAAAATAACAAGTACCATATTTGAAAAATATTAATATTATTTAATTTTAATTTGGTAATGAAATTAAAATTTACTTAAAAATGTCAAAATTTTATCATTTAATAATATTAATATAATATTATGTAACATTTTGTAGAAAATATGGTTATAGAAATAAATAATATTGAACGAAGAGAAAGATAAGGGGCATTTTATTTAAAAAAAATTCTTTTAGTCATATCAGTATATAATATGATTAAAATTAATTTAATAAATGAAAATAAAATTTTAAATTTAATAGATTAACATAAATAATATTGTTTAGGGATACATCATATAATTTTTTCATATTATTTTTAAGAATAAACAATCCTGGAAGACACTATATTTTAACATAATATTCTTACATCAAGTGATTACTTGTTCATAAGTTTTCTAACATCGTATATATTAAATTAAAATTTATTATAATTATATACCTGAACCATATTAATACATATATAACATTTATTATTTTAGTTATAAAATATTATAACAAATTTATTAACAATAACTAATTATCAACCTCATATCAGGTGTTAAATACATTGATTTATCAAGTGTGTTTTGGTTCAGTAGTTATGATTCATGAACATGTATAATGTTTAATTAGTCTCTATAATTTCAATCATGATATAAAGTTAAAATTTCTAACTATAATCATATTCATTTCCTTTTATTATAAGTGATGATGAAAAATGAATTAAATCACTGTATGGAGATGGCTGTCTAAACATCTACACGATAAATATTTCCTTTTTATTGATACAGCAACAAAATTTAAAATATATATTTAAATATACATAATAATCATTATAAAATTATTATAATATATAAAAATTAAATATATTATTATATCAAATGGTTTAATTTGGTGATTTATAATGAATCATATCACTATATGGAGGCATTACAACATACATATTCACAAGAATTATGTTCATCGCCCATTTGATTGAGAAAACAGAGAAAATGATTGTTCCATCATCTTGATATGAAATATGTATCATTATGAGACTCAATTATTTATGTTTTTTTGTGTATGAAATTTTTATAATAATTAAATGATTTAAAAAAAAATTAACGATCTTGGATGTATACAATACATCATGATTTAAAGACAACCTTTTCTATACACATTGTATAGTAATGGATTTGTAATAAAAAAAAGATAAGAATATATTGGATTAATTGAAGGATTGTTGGGTGGTATTGTAAAATAAATTTTACAATCATTATGGATGGAATGATGTGAATTAACGAGGATAATATATTGACATTTATATTTGTGGGGAGGGATATATTTAGAAATTCAAAATGGATTTCAATGATATATGGTCAAATTCACAAAATAATTAATTCAAATTCATAGGTATATGAATTTAAGATATTATATTTTTTTGAATATCATTGTCTAAATAATAATTATACATATTTGGGTGGAAATCCTTTCCTTATATAATGGTTTATGTTTGTAACCACAATTTAACCTTAACTGTAGTAATAACATTTCACTATATTTCAATTTCAAATTTGACAAAAAATTATCATTAAATTGTTAATTTATTTTAATTACGTTGAATAAATATTTTCAATCTATCTAAATTGATATGGTTTTTAATTTGGAAGAGTCTAATTTAAAATAAGCATAGAACATTCAATGAAAACATGTTTTAAAAATATGAATATTTATCCATTTGGAAAATTTAATAACAATAATTATTTATACAAAACCAAAAATAAATGATAAAATATATTGATAAATATATAATTTTTAAATATCATTAATTTATAAAATAATTTATATTAATTGACATAAGTAATAAAAAACTTGTTCACATGAATGAAACTTTTAGAAATAAAAAAATTTATTCCCAAAAACGATCTTACACCAAAATCAAGTATAATCACATTTAGTCTTTAATTAATTATATAATTTATAATTAATGGATATTAATTTAACATTAATATTAATTTAAATACATGATTTATGTTTTAGTGGAATATTAATGGATGTTTTAATAAATTTCATGATTTTTTGCAATTTATTGAAAATATAATCACTTTTGAAAATTATTCAAAACTGATACTAAGATAATATTTATAGAATGATTTTTAAAATTAAATTAATTTTAAAAAATACATTATTAAAATGTTATCAATTAATTAAAATGCTCATTTTTACAATACAATAAAAATGATTTCGATGAAATAATGTTTTCAGAGACTAAAATGATATTACATGAAATTGAATACATATTGTTTACACATTAATCAATATATATAAACTTTTTAAACCCATTAAAAATATTCATAATATTTTTTAATTTCTATTCATTTATATAAATTAACTATCTATTTTAAAATATTTTGTTACATCTTACGTCATATAGACTATGGGTGTTGTGTACTAAATGTTATCAAATACCTAATTTTTTTATCAAATTAAATACATATAAAACAATTATTTTTATATTAACCCCCTCATAGATTTAATTTTTCCTTTATAAATAACATACATTTTAAAAAATAATAACGATATTATTACTTCATCATATCTTTGGGTTCCCATGTATCTTTCTCTAAATTTTTATCCATCTGTAGAACATAAAATAAGTATGATTGATTATTTTATGGAACCATATCTCTCTTATACATATTCAATAAATTCTTTCCATTATAATAACTATTCTCTTTTTGAAAACCTATATTTATAGAACATTTAATGGATGCGTTGTATGATTTTTCCAGTGAGACACTTGAAACACATCATGAAATAGAGAGAGGTTCAGTAGAAGTTCCAAATAAAATTAAACTTTAAAAATATCTTCAAGAGTTTCAGAAATACCACAATTATTATGGATCATATTTACTTTATATTTTAAGCTCAAAAAATTATACAACGAATAAATTCATAGTAAATCATTTTCTCTAATATTAATAAACAAATATCACCAATTCTTTTCATCAAAATAACTATATCAAAACTATATTTCCTTTATTTACTATTGAGTTTTTATAATGTCCCATCCTTCAGACATCACATAATCTTGAATTAAATAAATATCTAACATTATGACAACATTCAGGTGTAGTGTTTTAGAGGAATATGCCATAATAATTACATAACATCTCAAAAAGTACAAAGTAGACAATTTTACCTAGTTTCCTTTTTTAATAAAATAAAAACTCTTTCAAAAATGAGACAGGTCTAGTACATGTTTTAGACACAATTACTTTTCTATGATCTCATCATTGACCCTATTCATTATTGTGTCATGTTGGAAAAATTTAAAAAACATAGTACGAGCATAAAATGCTCAGTAAGGGTTATAAAACAAAGGAAATAAATATTAGATCATCAATACGTACATAACATAAGCTCTTTAACATGAAACCTGAAATCATAAGATTTATGAAATATACATAGAAATTATATATTATAATGCTATTATGGGGCATACATAACATACTTACACTGTAGTTTTCATTTCCACATAGGTAGTTACATTTGGAATAACCATCAGAGTATATTCCCTAAACCATATTGGAGAAACATTCTTGTTTACCTCTTTCACATTACCTATTGCATTAGAGAGCTAACATGAGCTCACTGGTCCTAGGTTTTTTATGGAACCACCCATACATATTACAATTCCCAAGAACCATAACTTATTCATTACAAATATATCAAATATAAATGAAATATTACATCTCAACATTTAAATCAAAATAAATAATTTAAATATATTTACATAAAAAATACATTATCAAACTAATTTTCAATAACAAAACATGTAAAAGAGTATGTAGAATTTATTTTACATTAAAAAAAGTATTATGTATTGTTAAGGAGGAAAATTTTAAAATAATTCTCATGATGGAGGAAGTGTTATTGTCACCACTTATGCTAAAAAGAAACATTCCATTTTTTTAGTAAAATGCCTCAGAAGAAAATATTCCTTTTGAATGAAATAAAAATTATAAGGTGTTTATACACCGTATAAAATAATTTCTTTTATAAAACAAAATATGCCTCAATGAAAGGAGATAGAGATGATGTCCCTGACCTCAGGTCCAATGTGACTCGATCATTCTTTAATCTCATACATAATAAATTAATGTAAATTTATACATTGTTATGAAAAATTTTCATCCTTACTAATACTTTTATGTCAATTATTACATTTTTAGAACAATTATTTATTAATAAGATTTCATATCAGAAATTTCATTATCTCTATAATTATATATATTATTTAGATTTCATATTTATCATATATATATATATAGTATATATATTTATTTATAATTGTACATAATATTCGGAGATAAGAAATGAAATGCACAGTTAATGGAGACAGTAAGTCGTATGTACGAATCAACGCTGCTTTAAATTATATTTCATATATAATGGAATGAAAAAATAATGATAGATAGGTATATTATAATAACAGTATAATATCATATATAATTTCATTTACTCTATCCTTTATACGTTCTACATAAGGAATGAACGAGTCATATCACAATGAGTGTGCAATCGTTTTCACTTTCTCAAATGAAATTATCATATTTAACCATTATGAAAAATGTTATTCTATAAATGAAATATAAATAATAATATAATCAATATAAATATAATATATATCACATATTAATAATTTTCCATCTTAATAGGCCTCCAAAAGAGGTGGTTGGAAAGAATTTAACAATCATCATTTCATGAGTCAGAAGATCATTTTCCACATAAACAATATGTTCTTTACTCATTACATGGAGGTTTGTGTAAGTTTAGTTCAAATTCATCTCATTAAAATAGCCTAGTATATTTTATAAACTATTTTTCTTATAAATTAATGTTATAAAAAGAGTTATGTGGTTGGAGAAGTAAAATAAATGGAAATAACGTAAGAGAAGATGTTACATTTGAATCGGGTATCTCCCATTAGTTTGTGCCAAATGGTTTAATTGAATTTCCTTCTTCCTATGGGTGGATTCTAGTAGGTGTAGAGGGATATAGGGAGCTTAATCGGGCCGATTTTGTATGATCAGAGGGTCTTTTTATGTGGGAGGAATGGGTTAGAAGTGATGGATTTTTATAAGGGGGAGGAAAGGCTCTTTAAGAATGTTTGAAAATATTAATATATTATATAATGATATTCGTTTTATAAATATCAAAAACTCATTAATGTCAAAGATAAGATGATTCAAGTTCGAAATAAAATCATCCAAAAATAATTGAATAGGTTTTCGATATTATTTTAATAATTATAATATTATTTATTTAAATCATTCATTAATGAGGCAAACACTGTATCATTATTATGTCTTAAAAAATATTTTTTATTTAATATCTAAAATTTATAAAAAAATACATGATGTATGATATATTTTTTTCATTAAAACAAACATTTTTAGTCGAAGAGTTATCTTATATAAGCCCACTTATGAATTTATTTACTAAAAGACATATGTTTATGTCATTTTTGTCTTTAAAATAAATAAATTAATATAAAGTGTCATTATCACTCCCAAAGGTCTCCATGGGTGTCCAAATATATATCCAAAGATTCCCACAGTCAAAAATATATCAACAAAGAGGACCATGACACATGTTAGGGTAATTATATATTATTATAATATTAATTTTTACCCTTACATACCAAATTTAGCCTTTAACCATGATAAATAAAATATTAACTGAAATAAACATATATAATGTCTTAAAAAAGATACCATTTTCCCAATTTGGACATCCTGATTCCAAATATGTAATCAATTTTTAGAAATTCAAAACACAGAAGTTGAAGAAATTACATTAATATTAAATCTTGATTTCATAAAAAAAACGGATTTTTAGGATATAGTAACAATCAAAATATTGACACTGGTTTATGTCCACTTTCATGGGGAAATTAATTAAAATGACAAAAATTGTATTATATGGTAAAAAAATATTCGACTTATATATTAAATGTAATTAAAAAAATATATCCATATAAATAAATTATATTAATAGGATGTTTCGAAATAAATACATCATTTTTTATTTTTCATTAAGAAATAAATTTTATCAGGAAAATATGAAAAATTTACCCAAAATAAGTTTTGATGTCCCGATTCTATTTTTTTTATATTGACTAATATAAAATATAAAAGTTTCCAAAAAATATTTAAATAGGGTTCACCATAAAAATGCATTAAATAGAGACTTTAATGAATATTATAGTACATATACTTAAAATAAGATTTATTTTTATTTTATGCCTCTAAAATTTATTGCATAAATGTGAAAAAATTTAACAAACATGTATATTCATATTGTAGATATTTCATTCCATTCCTGCCAATACAACGGCTAGGTGTTAGCTGTCATTTAATATAATATTATATTATTAATTTTTAGTATGACCCAATGTTGTGTGGAACGTAAGATTTCAATGAAACCCCTTGTCGCATATTGTGTACGCCATCGAATATAGAATCCCCATAAATTTAATATTAAAATTCAATTAACAAATATTATGAAATATAAAAATGTTATATTCTTTATTTACTTGTGATAATACATCCTTCCCCCCTTTTGGGAATTGCGTCGCTACAATTCCATTCACTTATCAATTATATGGGTGTATTTATCCCTCATAGCATTTTTAGATTCTCACATTGCCTATTCAACTATATGGGTATTCCGCAAAACCATTATGTGATTAATTATATTATTCTATAACACCTTTTCTATTTAGTCAAGAATCTTGACTTGTTGTTCCTCATAAGTGAGATTATTTTCCAACTGAACTTCCTTTGGGCTCAAAACATGAGATGGATCTGACATATAATTTTCTCAACATTAAAACGTGATAATCATTGTGTACCTAGGATAAACATGGAGGTAAATACACTATGTACACAATAGATTCATCATTCTATAGGATTTCATAAGGTCCAATGTACCTCAGACTCAAATTTCCATTCTTTTCCAAATGCATCATAGTTTTCCATGGAGAAATATTTAGAAAAAATGATCAACTACCTCAAAAGAAAGATCCTTCCTCCGGTTATCCGCATAACTTTTCTGCCAGCTCTGAGCTATTCTCATGTGCTTCTAAATAAACTAATCTTTTTATATCATCTCTTCCATCATTTCCGGTCCCAACCACTTTCATTCTCCAACTACATCCTAAAAAGATAGAGTTCGACTTCACTTCACATATAATGCCTCAAATGGAGAAATCTGTATACTGGAATGAAAACTGTTATTATAAGGAAATTAAACCAAATAAAGATATATGTCCCAACATCCACGATAATCCATCACACAAGCACATATCGTATCCTCCATGATCTGAATTCTATGTTCTAACAGCCCATATGATTGTCGATGAAATTTTTTACTAAAATTTAATATAGAACATAATGACTTTGGAGGGCATTTCCAAATGTTAGAAGTAAACATGGGATAACGATCAGATAAAAAGGAGTGGGGAACACCATGATACCTTAATATCTCATTAACATAAAACCAAAAATGTTTATCTTGAGAAAATGAATCTCGAATAAGAAGGAAATGAACAGATTTAGTTAATCTATCAATAATAACTCAGATTGCACTGTTAACTCGAGATTTCCTGGTAATCCCACAATGATGTCCAAGAATGTATTTTCTCATTTCTACTCATGCATTGATAAAGACTGAATTATCCCTTTCAATATCTCCCAAACTATTTTAACTTGTTGACTATAAAAACACTTCACAGTAAAATCATAAATATCTCATTTCATTCCATTCCACCAGTAATACTCCTAAAGAACATTGAACATTTCACATAACAACTCATTCTTAAACTATGTATCACAAGGCACAAATAATAACTTCCCAAACCATAGAACAAAATCCTTATCAATGTTATAATTTTTTATCTTACCCTTCTGAACCAACTCTAACTTTTTCTGAAACTCACAATCTTCCTTCTGTGCTTTCATTATTTTGTCTAATAGAGATTGTATCACTGAAACCTGAAACAAAATAGTTGAAATTTTCTACAATAACAACTTCTATGAAATATTTCCCCAAATCCAAAACCAAAGGATCTTATATAAACTGTATCATGGTTAATAAAGCATTACTTTTTTTATATAAATCATTAGCCACATTTTTTTTCTTTTCCCAGATGGTCAAGAGTTGTGTAATCATAATCCTTTATTAATTCCAACCATCTCTTGTGTCTCATGTTTAATATTCTATACATTAATATATAGTTATATATTTTGTGGTCATTATATATTTAAAATTTTACTCCACACAGATGATGCCTCTAACTTTTTAAATACAAAACAATAACAAGAAATTCCAATTCTTGTGTAGGTAATTTAACTAATAAGGATTCACCTGACGTGAAGCGTAAGAAATTACAGATCATTCTGCATCAGAACAAAACAAAGTCCTTTCAATGATGCATCACTGTAGATAAAAAACTATCCATTTCTGTTAGGTAGTTTTGAAACTGAATCATTCCCCGATATTATTTCTAATTCCTAGAAACAATTATCAAATTCTTATATCCAGATGATCTTACATCCTTATCGAGTAATCATATATATTGGGATAGATAACTTTGGTAAATATTCAACCAAACTTCGGTAAAAAACCTCCAAATCTAGAAAACTATGATTCTTAGTTATATTTGTGGGTCTTGTCCATTCGTAAAGAACTTTTGTTTTAGCAGGATCAACAGTTATTCCATTTTTTTAAGTAATTTCACCATGTAAGAATTTTTTTGTTAACATAACTCATGCTTTCTGAATTTCCCATACAATTTATTTTATATTAAAGATTTCAATACAACCCTTAAATGAATTTCACGATCATATTTACTTTCAGAAAAAACCATCATATCATCAATGTACAAAACTACAATCTTATCCAATAACTCGCAAAAAATTCTATTCATAAGATCCATGAATACAAAAGTTGTGTGGTTAACCCAAAAGGCTTAACTAAAAATTTATAATGGCCAAATCTAGTATTCAATGTTGTCATCAGAATGTCTTCTTCCTTTAAATTCAACAAATGGAACCCCGACATCAAGTCAATATTAAGAAAATACTGATCTCTCTGGAGAAAATAAAACAAATCATTGATATGAGGCAAAGGATACTTGTTCATAAAAGTAATGTTCTTCAATGATGAATAATAAATTTAAAGACTCATTAAACTATATTTATTTTTAATAAAAAACAATGGAGCACCCCATGGTGATGTTCTAGGTTGAATGAAACATTTATCTTATAAATTCGGTAATTACTACATTAACCATAAAAGATAAATTGAGTTACTTTATTAGGGGGATTTGAAATTGGCATAGAATCAGAAACTAAGTTAACTGTAAATTCAACTTCTCAATCATGTATAATACCATGAAACTCTTCATAACAAAATATAATGATAATCAGTTAAAATAGGTATATCATTAATCTTATTAGATACTTTTTCTTAAACAATATATGCAAGGTAACATCCATTTATGTCTTTTACTAGTTTCTCAGCTTCCTGATATGTTGTCAAATGTAATGGTTCATTTTTGTACACAAACTGAAAATAATTTTGAAAAGAAACCTCTTTAGTTCTAAATTAAATCTTAGTATGATAAATTGAAAGCCAATCCATATGCAAAATAACATCAAACTATACTAGAGGAAAAACAATAAGGTTTGCTGGTAGGTTCATTCCACACACAATGACAGGAAAGTTATTACAATTTAATTTTGTCTCAAAATTTTCCCCAGATGTTTTTACCATAAGTTCAGGAATCATATCTTGAGATGGAATTATTAATTTGCCAGAAAACATCCAGAAATGAATGAATGTATAGACCTAGAATCAAACAACACATTGGCATAATCTGAACAAACAAACAGTGTACCTGATACTACTTCATTTGATGGGCCAACATCTCCTGAAGTTGTTGAATATTATTTCACCACCCTGTTCTTGCTTTTAGTCAGACTTCTTTCCCTTAGTTGAGATCTTTATTGGACACTCATTTTCATAATGACCCATTTTTTTCACAAAAAAAATTTTACTGACTGTAAATTGGATTTTGTCTTACCATTACCGTGATCTTTTTAAGTGTAATTATAAGATTTATGTCACATTTTACCACATCAGTAGACCTCACATAATTCAAAAGACATTTCCCAGCATGATTTTTACCACAATTATCCCAAACTGTAATCCTATGTTTCTTGCGATCCGAATTTTTTGAAGTGTTCTTCCCAGTCATCTACCACCATAACATCTTATTATATAGTTTTTCAAAAAACACATGATAATTTTTAAACTCTATTTCCTCATTCTCCGCACATCGATCGTGTTTTTCAAAAATTTTAACACACGAGAAGCTAGAGCCCTTCGATACTCTGGCTCTAATCATGATTAAAAACAGTTGATTTTAATATCAAGGTCTCATATAAAATTTGGATCATATCTTTCCTGTCGACTGAATATTTCTTTGTAAGAAGCCACTGAGACATCCTCTAACCTCAATTACAGGATTTATTTTCCTTCCTAAGATGAACCGCCTTAAGAGAATATTTCTCAATAATCATACGGTTGAATTTATCCTAATCAAGAGAAACAATTTCCTCACAATCCCTGATATTGTTCACCATCAACCTCCATAGATTGACATTACCCTCAAAACAGTAAACATCGAGGATAACCATTTGATATTCTGAAGAGTCCATGACATCCAAAATATTCTCTATTTATTTAATCCTACCTTCAGCTAGCACATGGTTAGATGATCCAATAAATGATGGGGGATGCAGCCTCATGAAATGATCCATTACTGACATGTTCCTCTATGATTGATTATAATGATCTCATTCATGGATACCACCACCATTTATAGCCCGAATCAATTGATTCATCAATGCTACAAACTATCCAGTTCCGATTCTGACCATCTTAGGTTGTTGATTTGGATGGTTTTCTTCCTCCTGATGTCATCCCATATTAACTACTCTTTTTCCCCTTCTTAAAACCATTATCATCAATGAAATATCTTTGGGGAAGAAAAATAGTAATCTATAATCGCTATATCATTTAAATCATAAATCATACTAAAATAATTTATGGATGTTAATTTAACAATATCCTAACTCTTAATGTTGTCTAAACTGACCTTTGAAACCAAATATAGTGACCTGACCTTAAACCATTTCATAATCATGAATTAAATGAGTAATTCACATTGAGGATCTTTTCATGTTTATAGATTTAGAGAATCAGGCCATACCTATTTTATTACATCTCAAAAAATACAATGTAGACAATTCATCTAAGTTTCCATTTTTTCATAAAATAAAAACACTTGAAAAAGAGAGTCATTCCTATTTCTATGTTTTAGACAGCTAGACTTTTCCATAATCCAATCCTTGACAACCTTCATCTTTAATTCCCGTGAATTTTTTTTCAAAAACATGGGATGAGCATAAAAATATCAGAAAGGATTATAAAATAAAGAAAGAAAACATTAGATCATTAATTCATATATAACATATTATCATTAACATACCTCTTGAAATCATTAAATTTATGAAATATACATAGGAACCATAAATCATAAAGGTAACATTTGGCATAAATAACACACTTAAGTTATATTTTTCACAACTATGTAGGGAGTTACATTTGGAATAACCATAACATTATATTCCATAAATATCTAAGGATAAGCATTCATGTTTACATCTGTCATGATACCCAATGCATTTGAGATCTATCTCGGGCTCACCCGCCCTATGATTATCATGGAACCACTAGAATACATAACAATTCCCATGAAGAATAACATATTCGTAACACATAAAACAAATATAAAGGAAATATAACAAATCAACATTGGAATCACAATATATCATTTTAATATATTGAAATAAAAATTCCATTATCAAAATAATTTTCAATACTAAAATATGTAAAAGATTATATGGAATTTAATTTACTTTTTAAAAAACCATTTTGGCTTGTTAAAAAAGCCAAAGATCAAATAACACTCGTGGCGGTAGAAAGGTCATTGTCACTGCTTATGTTAAAAAAACATATCTTTTTATCATTTAGTAAAACACATCATAGGAAAATATTTATTTTTGAATGAAATTAAAAGTCAAATGTGTCTTTATAGAATATAAAATAAATTCATGTATAAAACTAAATATGCCTCAATGAAAGGAGATTGAGACGAAGTCCTTTACCACGTGTCCGACTTGACTCTGTCATTATTTAATAGCCAAAATAATAAATTAATGTTGATTTATTCTTGATTATGAAAATTTTTCATGTTTATTATGAATTTTATATAAATTATTACCTTGCTATAACAATTTTTTAATTATATGATTTCATATCGGACATTTTGTGGACGTTCAAAAGTGAAGTTAAAAATGAACTTATTATAATTAAAAATTGTCCATGTGGTCGAAATTCCATTATCTCAAAAATTGTATTAATGATTTAGATATCATATATCCAGTATATATATGTATTTATAATAGTCTATAACATTTTAAGATATGAAATGAAATTCACCATTCATAGAGACGGCAAGTCATACATATATATGAACACTACTTTCAATTATTCTTCATATTTAATGGAATGAAAACATAATTATACATATGTATATTATAATTCATGTATAATATCATATAATAAATCATTAACTCTATCCTGTATACAGTACACGTATTTCATGAATAAGTAATATAACTTTGAGGGGGCGATAGTCCGCACTTCCTCAAATATTTTTATCATATTTACCCGTAATGGAAAACCATAAAGGTATTTTATAAATGAAAAATAAAAAAGCATAGAATCATATAAATATAATATATATCACATATAAATAAAGTTCCATATTAATGTCCACCATATGATGTGGTAGGATAATATTGAACAATCATCATTTCGTGTGGCTGTAGTTCATCGTCCACAGTAAAATTATGTTCTTTACCCATTAGATGGAGGTATGTGTATGTGTATTTCGAATCATCATCATAACAAAAACCTAGTATATTGATGATATCAGCGTTTTTTAATTTAATGGAATAATAATACTCTAGGGGGTTGTAGAAGTAATATATAAGAAAATAATTTAATATAAGGTGTTACCTTTAAATCAGGTACGTCTCTCTGGTTTGAACAAAATTGCTTACATGAATTTCATTATGTCTAAGGGAATGCTTCTAGAAAGATGAGAGAAATGTAAATATATTAATTGGGAAGAGTTTAGAAATTTCAAGGTGCTTTTGAAGTGTGGGGAATGGGATTTAAGTGAGACATTTTTATCAGGGGTAGGATGGCCTCTTTATGAAACTATTGAAATATTGTTTTATTATATATTGATTTTCAGTTTCTAAAGGTCATAAAACCATTATAGTCAAATATAAGATGACTCATGTTCGATATAAAATTTCTCAATTTCAATTTTATAGGTTTTTGATATATTTTTAATCATTCATTAACAAGGCAAATACTGCATCATTATTGTGTCATAAATAATTTTATTTATTTGATGTGTAAATATTAAAAAATATAATTATGTAGTAATCCTTTTTAGAATTAAAATTAATACATATAGTCAATAATATGACTTATATAACGCCATGTATTAATTTTTTTCTAAAATATACATGTTTAAGTCATTATTTTCTTTATTTTAAAATAATGTATACAAAGTGTCATTATAACTCCCACGTGGCTCCATGGGGTCCCCAAAATAGTCCAATGGATTCACATGGTATGATATGTATCAAAAAATAGGACTAAGAAATATTTTAGGGTAATTTTATATTATTATAATATTATATTTTACCTTGATATACCATATTTACACTTTAACTATGGTGCAGAAATATTACATAAGTAAATAATAAAAATGTAAAAAAATAAATGTAACATATTTAAAAAATTTTGAAATCTTGATTCTAAATATGGAATCCATTTTGTAAATTAAAAACACAAAAGAGGTGGAAATTACATTAAAATTAATTCCCATTGTCAAAATAAAAAGCATGTTTTTATGAAATAATAACAATCAAAATATTGCCACTTGTTTATGTTCAATTTACAAGTGAAATTACATCCATTGACCAACATTAGATTAAATGGAAAAAAACCTATTATAATTAAAATTTAAAACCAATTAAAAAGATAATAAATCCTTATAAATAAATAATATTAAAAGATATGTTTGAATTAAAATAATGTATTTTTAACTAATCTTTAAAAATGAATTTTAAGAGAAAAATACAAATAATTTACCCAAAGTAAATTTTAATGTCCTAATTCTAAAGAAGAATTTTATTTTGTCAACTAGGTCATATAAATGTGACCAAAACAATATTTAATGATGATTTTCCATCAAAAGGTGGTAAATCAACCATTTAATAAATTTTAGAGTATTTATGCTTAAAATTATATTAATTCTTATTTTAATCCTCTAAAATATAATAGATAAATGTAAAAACATTTAACAAACATATACATTCTTATTTTAGTTAGTTCTGTCCATTCCTGCAAATACAACAGCTTGGTGTTATCTACCATTAAAAATAATATTATTTTATTATTATTTTTTTCAGTATGACCCCATGTTGTTTGAAACATATGATTTCAATGAAACACATTGTTGTGCATCAAATATGACATTTAACATAGAATCCCTTTTAAAGTACAATTATTATTTATGTCACAAATATTAATAAATATGAAAATGTTTTATTCATTATATACATGGGATGTTACAATTTCTCTATCTATCATTATATTATTATTTTAAAGATCGGCTCCCAATATATACTCATATTTTCCTCTTCCACATTGTCCTAGAGTCATTCCCTTTACTTATTACATTTAAATATATATAATTGTTTGAATACTTAAGGACCTATCAGTTTAGTTGTTTTGAAAAACTAGATAAATAAATTATAATCATTGTACATTGGGGTGAAATAAATTAAAACCGTTATCACAACCGTTAATAACACATTAAAAGGATTCACCATAATAGAAAGTATAAATGAAAAAAATAATGGTGAACTCAGTTGCTCCGTACGTGTTTTGTAATGTAGAACTATTCATGAACCAAAAATATTAATCAATATACCAGGGTAAATAAGTGAAAAACATCATTTCGGTAACACCCCAGGATTTCCTATTATGTTAACCCTTTATATTAATTTAATAGTTTTTATTGGATGCAAAACTGACTTGGATTGCGTTATATGCAAGATTGAGTTTTTGTGAAATGAAAATTTTGAATTATAAATACTTAAACGATATATTTATTTAAAAATTGTAATATGAATAGTAAAAGATATGTTTTCAATTTTATATATAATGTTCTCACATGAATAAAACATATTTATATTGAAGTGTATACTTTTTTTTAAAATAGTAACATATTTAGAAAAACTATTTTCTTAAAAAACTAATTTTTATGTCCTTTGGTAAAAAATAAAAAAAAGTTCAGACACTGCTAAATATTGAATTTCATAAAATAGGATTCATTTTTTAATTTATAATATCAAAATTATCTTAGGGTGAATTTTTAAATTTTTCTAAAATCATTTAATTTTTTATGAATAGTGAAAAGTACTATATAGTACATAAAAATACAATTTTTCATTTAAATAATTATTTTTATTAAATTTTATCATAATGTAAAAATATACATATAGTACCTATATTAGTACATTTTCGTCCATTTCATTCATTTTAAAATAAGAATAGATATATAAAATTTTATTAAACTTTTTATTATCTTTTACCCATCTTCTAGGCACATTATCAAATTTGCATAAAACATAAAATTACCTCATCTATGAAATGATTTTCTAAAATATGGGATAAAATGATTTAATAAGTGTGTAAAATGTGTCTCAATAAGATTAAAATAATTTTTTGTTAATTGTAACTTTTTAATTTTGTTTAATACTCTTAAAGTAAAATAGGGTAATTAAATAAAAAATAATATTATAATAAAATAAAATTAACCCAAAAAATTTTCTAATTCAATTGGATTAGTTTTTTCTAAAAAAATTAACTTTAAAACAAAAATATGATCTTTTTTTATCTAAATGGGTTATATTATGTCATTTATTATATTTTATTTAAAGAAGAGTTAAAAGTGTAAAATTCAACTTTTAATAAATAAACCATTTTTAATATATGGTTATACATAAGATAAATTCTAATATTAATATTCATTAGAAATAAAAATCTATTTTGAAAATTATTTTATTTTATTTATAATTTTTATAAATTATATATGGAAATTTATTTAGGAAACAACATTGATGCAGTATTTTCCTTAGTAATAAAATAATCAAATAAAGGATATTATAAATATAAAATATATATAATTTGAAAGTTTAATGAAATAAAATAATTTTTTGGATTTGATTGACATAATAATTATGATGTAATGAATTTGGTTTTATAGAATCATGTTATTATTACTTTGCAAAAAAAATCAATTACAAAATAGTGCCAAAATTCACAAAATTGAGTTTTTAAAACAAATACTATTTTATTAAATGATATAAGTATCATATGAATCTATTATTTCAGAAAATAAATTTTATAGTGAAACAAATGTCATATATTACCAAATTCAGGTTCTCATGTAATTTTATAGTAAGGATACTAACCATGTAGTATAAAAATACAAGACGACATGGTAAGAGTTAACTTATTTTACAACAAGTTAAATATAAAGGATAAGGTTAATTTTATGAGCTAAACATGTATATAACATATTTTTTGAGAATATTTAGTCCCAGCATGATCTTATACCTGAAATAAATCACTTCCTAGCTATTATAAACTAAAAATAAATATATAGTAAATTAACATTTCATTTTTTTCCTAATGTTCACCTCACCACCCTTACAAAAGGGAACCTCCCTTTCTCATTAATTATCACCTTCAAAGCCCTACGGCTTGGTCACCCCTACCCAAATCTCTTACCAAATTCACTCAATTAATCTAAAATAACAAAATTTGTAATAATTCTGTCTTAAGGAGTCCTTTCGTGCATATTAAAGGGAGACACCCGAAGAAGATGTAACATTTTTCCTTCTTTAAAAGATCATTTCTTATTCTACATCCTCTTACTAAGTTGTTACCATACTAAAAAAATAATTCCATAGTATACTATATTATGATATTAGTTTTACATTATGGAACAAACATATTACTTTTTACCCATTGTATGTAATACAATACAACCATTTGTCTGTACATATGGCTTATTGTCTCCTTGTTGTGGTGTAATTATTTTTATGTACACATTATTAATATCAGTATAAAAATGAATATAACGTATGTAAATGAAAAATATACATGATATTGTTTCATTAAAATTAAAATTCTACCCAATTCCATACCATTTAATCACTAATGGAAGGATATCATCGCTCGTCAATACGTACAACCTACGGTCTCCATGAGACGATGAGATTCATTCTCAACTTTAACCATCAAATAAGAATTATAAAAAATATATTATTCAAAATTATGAAATATATGACATAATAATTCTAATGTATATATGTGTGTATATATATATATATCTATATATGTCATTCACTTACTTCTATTCAATACGATGAGAAAAAGGAAACAATGTTCTTGTGTTCATATGACCTACCGTCTCCAGGAACAGTGTATTATATTTTATATGTCAATATATTATATATATTTATATTATGAATATAAATGATATATAAATAATATTAAGCATTTTGGAATTAATTAAACCTTGATCTAATAAATAACATCAAGAATAACAAGTCAAAAAATATATGATAAACAAAAGGAATTACAAGAAATATTGTATCATTTTGGAATTGTTAATAAATGGGTAATATATAGTCATTAAAAATCTTATATGATATCATAAATAATATTATGATTATTATATAAGTTCATAATGTGTTTAAAATATTATACATATGATTTGGAGTCATAAGAAGTGTTTCAGACTTAAGGTAATAGATAATTCCTCAGTCTAATTATTATCTGAGATTGTTTGTATTGGTGTATTTATTGGGAAATATTAATCATCCATGTCAATGTATAATAAAAATGGTTTCAAAATGAATATATTAAGGTTTTATTGAAGGTTATATTTTACTATATCATCATTTTAAATGTTTTAATGATTTATATTTCTAAAACTATTTAATTAATTTCCATGTGTTCAAAATGATTTTTATGTTTTATTTGTATAGGAATGTATTTTTTAAAATTGATAATTCTTTTAAAATGTATCAAATTGGTATGGGACACTTTTATTCCAAAATATATATTACATTAAATCCAATATAAATTGTGAGACTTTGAAATGATTTCATGAAAATGAGATATTTCTCTCAAAGTATTTTACATATCATTTTAAAATACATAAACAAACTTTAATGGATATTATTATAGATTGAAGTTTATTTATTGTAATAAAATATTCTATGTTATATTTAATGAGTTATGATATGTTTGATTATGGATGTTCTATTTTTATACTATTCAGTATTTGTGGTTAAAATATTCTATTTTTGTATACTTGTTTAAATATGAATTATTATGTTATGTTTCACCCTTTCCATATGAGGAATGCATTGGATTAGTATGTCATGGGTGGGGCACTATATAGCGCCTCATTGCATCGGTAGGTCTCATGAGACAAACAAGTTTCTTGGCACCAGAAAATGATAGAATGTTTTCTAATTTTCTTTGGACAAGGCCTTGACGTAGTCGTTATTATGACTATCATTATTCATTCCCCCTTTATGAAATTATTTATTACATTTGATTATTCAACCAGAAGAATATCCATATTCATGTTTATATAGTATTATTTGATTTATATTTTCCATATTATGTTAATGTTTTTATAAAATGATGAATTTTTTATTATGCATCTTATCTTAAAAGTTTATATTATCTAATGAATTATTTACCCTTACTAAGAATTTGTGCTCACCCCTTCTAATGTTTTATTAACCAAGGATTCCAATAAGTGTAGTATGATTGAGATACAAGGTTATGCTAGGGGATTAATAGCATCCTCAAAGGATTATTTATATTAGGTTTTATGCTCGAAATTGTAATCTGTAGTTCATATATGTATTCTATTTTCAAGACTGTTAAATCAATCAGTATTTTAGGACATGATTGTTTGTAATCATGAAAATGTATTAAAATAATTCTACAGTTCCGAGCTTCTAGGGTCGGGGAATTTCAATTGGTATCTAAGGATGTTTAGAAAAAACCTTGGAAATTGATGTGGAAAACCTATAATAGGGACAATAACTCAATTATTGACATTGATTATAAGTGTTGAATAACCCCCTATAATTTTGATAATGATCATAGATAAACAAAGATTAAACCTAAGATGTTATAGATTGAAATTACCTTCCTTTGATTTTGTGGTTTTCATCAATGAGATGTTTCTCACCTGATGCTTTCTGGTCTTAGTTAATAGAGGAAACTAGAATTAATTGAATTTATATTGAATTTGATAGAAAATATGTGGATTTTGAGCAACAAAATTGGATAATGACTAGAGAGAATGATTTTTTTATTAAGCTAATTGAGTTATCATGATATAAGATTATTAATTTTATCTTTGATTACATTACTAATTCATTTCATAAGAGAAAGATGAACTCTTATAAATGTTTAAATTTTATGAATAATAGGTGAACGAAAATATTTGGTTTCAACAATTTCAGGAGGATGGGAAGAAGCACATTGAGAAATACCTCAAATGGAAGGACTGATGTTATCTCTGCTAGAAAATGGGTCATAGCTTTACCAATTATTATGTAAATTAATGTATAATCTATGTAAATAATGGTAATTACTCAACTCAATGCCCATACATATATATCAACCTCTAAACCAAGGAATGACCTATTCCATTCCAACCAATAAATTGGAACGATTGATGTATTTTTGTATATTGATCCAATAATTATGAATAAATAAATTATACAAGGAGTATTAGGTTTATGTATATCATTAATTATTACCATGAATATGTGTAATAATAATAAAGGACATGAATATTGATTTATGTGTAATATTAAATTTGGAGAACCAATGATTAAGGTAAATATTACCCTTAATATGTCCATTATGTTATGATAATGTTGTTAGAATAATGTTATATCGGATTTGAATAACTAAATTGGAGGATTTTAGTTTCTTGAGTACTCATTTTGGATTTTTCGACAAGAGGTTTATGATATCATGGATGAAGGGTACAAATTTTTAGGATTTAAAGAATAATCCTTTATGTTTTGGAACAAGGGAACATATATGTTTTCAACAAGGAGATCTGATAATTGTGGTTGTTACTGTGACTCAAGATAATAGCTGATGAAGATATTAGCATGTTATTTTCTAGAAAAAATAGTTATTATTTATTTTTACCTCCCATAAAAATTTTAGGACTACGAGATTCGACAAGAGTATTTTGGATAATTCTAAAAGTGGGAATGAAGTAAGTTGAGCACTTGATATTTTTGATTGAGGTTAATGTTTAATATATAGGATAATTGGACCATACAATTTGGATTTCAGAAAACATATAGAGGATTAATGAAATATATGTGGGCCTTATGACTTATATAATGTGCTTCCAGAATTAAAATCATAATAATCTTGGGCATTCATTTCATAGTGTAAGGGTTAACGTTAAAGTGGATCTAAGTACTACAAAATGATGAGATTATTCTTATGACAGGTAATGAAATCATGTATGTTTTTTATGTTCTTATATTGATAGTAAATTAATGCATCCTTTTCAAAAGAAGATATTATCAAAAAAATTATCCAAATAACTTATGTTTTTAAGGATATATTATATATTCAATCATAATATATTTTTGTCTTTGATGCACATAATTTTAAATTTACTGTTCACTTGTTTGGGATTGACGACCATAATCAATCACTATATATATTTATTTTTTCCCACAAATTATGTGTATTTGATTGCAACAATTTTTCTCATATTTGAAATCCTAATTTAGTGGTGACCTTTTCATTTCCATTTCAATATTATTAAGACTAAATATTATTATACATATTTCTCATATGGGTTTTCCACCAAGGTATTTTTAATTTTTAACATTTTGTTTTCAATGATCAATTTAATATTATGGGGACATAATTTATTTTAGAAGGGGATAATTTGACCCCCCCCCCCCCCCAATATTTTATAGTACTTTATCCCTTTAAATTAATTTAATAGCTTATATGGAACACAACACCCACTTGAAATTCGTTATACCCAAGATTGAGTTTCTACGAAACAATATAGTAGTATTATAATTATTTAAATGATATAATTATTTATAAATTGTAATATTAATAGTAAAAAATAAAATTCAAAAGTTATTTATAATTTTTTATCATAAATAAAACATATTTATAAATAAATTTATATGTTTCGTTAAAATATTTATATATTTAAAAAATCTATTTACTTAAATGAACTACTTATTATTTCCTTTTTGAAAAAAATTAAAATTTATTTTAGACTCTCCTTAAAATATAATATTTTAAAATAGACTTATATTTTTAATTTTAAATATCCAAATTATATTAGGATGAATTTTTGGTATTTTTCTAAAAACAATAGACTTTTGATGAATTGTAAAAAATACTATAGTGTATATAAAAACATACATTTTCATTTAAATAATTATTTTTAATTAAAAGTTATCATTACATAGAAATAGAAATATTATACCTACATTAGTCCAATGTTAGTCATTATAGTAATTTTATAATAATAATAATAATATATATATATATATAAATGTCTATTTATCATTTTAATGTCTTTTACCCACCTTCCTGCACATTTTCAAATTTTCCTAAAACGTAATTTTACCACTTCTATGAATTGAATTCCAAATATCTGACAAACAAATTATCATTAGTATGTAAAATTTGTTTCTATATACTGACAATGTTTTTTTTGAATTGTACTTTTTTAATTTTTTTTTACCGACGTAAATGTTAAAAAGGACAATTGAAGGTAAAAATAAGTTTATAATAATATTAAATTTTCCCACAAATGTTTTGATTATATTCGATTAGGGTTTTTCGACAAAAATAAACATTAATACTTAAATATGATCCATTTTTATCAACTTGGGTTAGATTTGGACATTTATTATATTTTATTTAAAGAAGAGTTAAAAGCGTTAAAATCAACTTTTAATAACTATAAGATTTTTTAATACAGTGTTATAAAGAAGTTATATTCTACTATAAATATTCATTATTAATATAAAACTATTTCCTAAATCATTATATTTTTTTTATTATTTTTAGACCTTAAATAATTAAATTTTTTATGACACAATAATAATGCGTGATTTCTCTTTATTAATGAAAAAATCAATTAAATGATATTATAAATATAAAAATAAATATATTTTTATTGTTTTTATGTAATCCACGAATTTTATGGATTCTATTGTTATATGACATATAATAAAATGCTTTTTTATAAGTAATTAAGTTTTTATAACTTCCTAAAGAATCAATTACTAAATAGTGAAAAAATTGGCATAAATGAGTTTTTAAAACAAATACAATTTTATTAAATGGTATGAAAAAAATAAAAATATATAGTTTGGAAAAATAACATATACAGTGATAAAAATTAAATAATGTATCCACTTTATGTTCTCATTAAATTTTTTTGTAATGATATTAACCACTTAGTATAAAAATACAAGAGGACATGTTAAGTGTTTACATATATTATAGAGGGTTAAATCTAAGAGAAAAGATTAAATTTATGACCTAAAAATGTTAAAAACTTTTTTATGAGAGGATTGAGACCCATCCTCATCTTATACTATAAAGAAATAAATTTTTATCAATTATAAACCGAAAATAAATTTATAATAAATTAATATTTCAATCATTTCCTAATGTGCATTAACCTCTCTTATAAAAGGGAAATTACTTTCTATTTAATTCACATCTTAAAATCCATTTGTATTATAGAAAAGATGTAATAATATACTTCCAAATTCCCTCACTTAATCTAGAGTCAAAACATTTCGATGAAATCCATTTAATGGAGTCCTTTTGGTCAAATTTGAAGAAGACACTCAAAGAAGAGGTAATCGTTTTATCCCTTCATTGAAAGTTCATTTCTTCTTAAAATTCCCCTTAAAAAGGCATTGAAATACTAAAATAATATCCCCATAATATTTTATATTTTGATATTTTATTAATATTATGCGACAACAATAATCCTATTTTTACACATCCAAAGAAACAAATACCACCATGTGTGTGTACGAATGACTTACCGAATCCACGTCATGGTGTAAACTGTTTTTCATGTAAACATTATTTATATGGGAATAAAGATAAATATAATGTATATATACAATACATATAATGTGATATTGTTTCTTTAAAATTAATATTCCACCCAATTCTATATCATTTAATCATTAAAGGAATGATATCTCCGCTTATGCGTTTGTACGGCCTACCGTCTCCACTGCACCATGAGATTCATTTTCCACTTTAACCATCCAAAAAGGATTATTAAAAAAATAATATTAATAATTATAGAATACATGACATAATAAGTCTATTGAAATAATTTATATTTATATTTGTCTACATATATGTCATTCACTTACTTCAATTCCATACGATAAAAAAATAGAAACATCTTTCATCCGTACATATGATCTACTGTCTCCATGAACGGTGTATTCCATATTTGTTATGTATCTATTTAAATATTTATATTATTAATATATATTATATATAAATAATATTATAAATTTTGGAAGTAAGTAAATAATGATCTATGAAATATTATGGTGAATAACAAGTCCAAACACGTACGATAAACAATGCGACATTGCAAGAAAAGTTGCAGTAAGATGAAATTGATAATAAATAGGTAATATAAAGTCATAAAATAATAATATATGATATCATAAATATAATTATGATTCATATATTGGTTAATAATATATTTTAAATGATTATACATGAGTTTTAGAGTCTTATGAATAGTATCATACTTACGTTAATAATTAAATCCCCAATCCCATTATTATCCAAGATTTCTTTGTGTATAAGTATTTAATGGGACATATTTTTCATCCATTTCCTCATTTAATGAAAAGGATTTATAAAATAATCCTCTATGGTTTTAAGTAAGGGTATCTTTAACAAGTTGATCGTTTTAAATTTATTAATGTTTTATTTTTTAAATCTATTTAATTAATGCCAATGTTTTCCAAATGATACCATTAGTGTTTGTGCTAAGGAGTCATGGTTCTTATTATCATGATATGTTAGAGACTGGTGAACTTTTTAGAGAGTAGTGAGCCTATATTTTTGGCATGGTGTATTCAACACTGGATTTCTAGGGATAGAAAGCCTCTATGGTTGGTAGTTTAAAGCATCATGTTACTTTTGTTTGGGTACTCAATAACCCCTACTATTGAGATTTCATTCGATGGGATTCATAAGGGGTTTAATTGAGTTTATTTTAAATGTTTTACTATGTTTTAGGGATACTTCACATTTGGTGAAAGCTTTTATAATCTATTCACTCTCTCAATCAAAAATGTGAAAATATGGATTATGGGATTCACATGGATTGTACATGGTTTGGAGAACCACGACCCCCTATAGAGAATCCATTCATATAAATTATTTAAGGTGAATGGAAAACATATAGTTTAACTAAATTATCCATCCCTACCCAATAATCCATAAATATGGGTGTTTACTTCATCATAATTCTAAATAAAATTTCACAAACCCCCTTTTTAGTTCTCAGACCTAACACATTTGACGCAAAAGAATTTATCCAATAATTGGAGCTCTAAATAGTAATTATGTCTCCCCACGGAACCCTCATAAAAGAAAATATAACCTATAGTAATGGTCTTCAATCCTCTTGTGCTCAATTTCCACCTAACATTATTGATCTCTATGATACCTCTTAGGGTTCTATGTATCCTTGTGTTTAAATGTGGATCTAATATCCAATGTTTTGGGGTAATAAACATAGGTTTTGATCTTATTTCTTTGAATCATATAGTTTTTGTTCTTCCTTACAAATCTTATTAGGATTTGATGATTCTAGTTCTAGTAGCTCTAAGGTAGGTGGTTCTGTTACGATTCACAACATTCATTAACACTAAATTGATTTATATAATTTAATCTTTTTTTAACTGAAAAATAAAATTTTAAATTTGAATCAATGATTTCAATTGATATTTTTTTCATAAAAACCTAGTTTCATTGAATTTGGAATATTCTTTGAATGATTGGTATTTTGGATGAAATTGGAAAACCACCAATTCAATAGTATTGGGATGTGTATATATAATTTCTAGTAATTTAAATTTTTTAATTTTAATTCTAGTTCTGATGGAATTTATTCTATTACATTATAGTGTTTAATTCTATAATTTTTTTAAGATAACATTATGGAAACCTTAATTCCCATTAATTTTGGGGTTTTTATGAAATTGATAGATTTTTCTAAGAAATTAATACGAGGAATTTAAATGAAAATTTGGACTGTTAAATTTCGTGGATATATTATTTCAAATCCATGTTTGTGAAAAATTCCATAAAATGTTTTCTGATGCAATCCCTAGGGTTTTCTATTTGTAAATAGTAATTCTTTTTTATTTAATGAATGTTGTGGTTTTTTTATTAAAATCACTTTTTTTTTATTTAAAGAGAAAATTTTCATTTTTAGAATATATAATGGGATGATTTGAATTTTAAGTTATATTAAAGTAAATTAAAAGTCGTAGATCTATGCATGAGAACATGACATCCTTAGTTGGTTTGTGAGTAATTTGGAGAACACATTATGATCATAGAAATTTTTAAAATTTCATGTCAACACATCACATCCCTTAGGGGATAGGGATGTGTTCTCATGGCCTTGGTTCAAGGGACGAATGTACAAACCTTTTAATTTTCACTATGTTGTTTCCCTATATCCTAAAAATATCAGACATATTTTTATCATGACTATGTTTCTTGTTTAGATATAATTTTAAAAGTTTATATATTCTATTTATGTAATTAGTTTAATATTCTTAATGAATTTATTTAAACTGTTATATATAAAACAGAATGTTTTGGCTGTTTGAAAAATGTGAAATTTGTGAAAACCATACATTGATAAAAGGAAAATTACATCATACTATATGTATTTCTATTATATTAAATTTTAATCTAGAATTTATAAATTTATTTCTATCATTTAAATCTAAATAATTAATTTTTTAAATAGGATTTTCTATTCCTAAAACCAGTTGTTTTGTAATGTAATCAATTTACATTGTTAGGTTTAAATTGGAACTTTTATGGAATCCTTGGGGAAATATTTTTGGGATTTTTCTCTCACCCTACATGTGCCCCATGGTGTTTCTAGATTACATCCTTCTTTGGTCCACTAAGGGAAAGTCATATCTTTCTGGTGAATTTAGTTCTTGAATCTTGGACATTGTGAGTCAAGCCCATAAGGACATAGGTTGTTTCCCCCATTTATCTACATTGGATGTAGTACTTTTGGATTTGTTTCCAGTTTAAAATATGGGGAATTAATCCTAGTGGAGTTTCTTTCAATACACGTATTGATTTTTTTCATTTACTTCTTCAATGTTAGAAAAAAAATTGTTTTCACATTAATTTTTTATGATTCCAGCTGCTAGTTGCTGACCCAAGGGGATTAGGTAATCCCCTTAGAATATGTTAGCTATATCTTAGATATCTATTTAATAGGGTAACTGAGTGGGTTTTGTACATCAAAAATAAAATGGGTGGCCTTAAGAGATTATTTTTGTAACTTGTGGACCATTATCCACTAAGAAGGTTGGTGTTTGTTGTTATCAGTACATGTGTATCAAATTATCCACTATATGTTAAAGTTGTGGAGCACCATGAAATTACTACATCATACATATGAAATACTATCAAACATGAGAATCATTTCCCAAATAAGGTACATCTATAACTACCTCTAGTGGAACTCAAGATGGTAATACTAGAATATTAGGGCCCACATTGTCTAGATAATGGTCGTTACCACACTACGGGGGCCCAAAACGATGATTTCATGGTCATATTGGTCTACAAATTCAATTCACATGCCACAAATCAGGATTTATTCATATACATTGAATCACTAGTTGAAGCATAATGTATGAAATGATCACTACAGAAGTATTTTTACCCCAACAATAAACATAGTTTTCCTAGAATCGATAAGTGATCATGTTTATGTTATAGTGGATCTACTAGATTAAGGATTAATGGAATCGTACCTCTTCATATTCTAGATACAATTTAATTTATTATAATTTTATTACCAGGTTTACTCTGTTATCATTCATAAATATTACATGGTGTGATAAGGGTGTTCAACCTTTTCATTTTAAAATCCATGTTTCAAATTTCAAATTGAAATTTCTCATGGTCATATACAATTATTGATATTATATGAGTTTTTCTTCATAATGATTTTTTTCCTATACTATTTATCACTATTATTGACTCCCATTTGAATTTTTAATTAAAGTAATGAATTTGTAAATTACTCATTACAACCCATGATGTCCTATAAAAACATCAATTTTAACATGACCTCACTAAATCACATCATGAAAAGAAACAAAAGATATTATAAATTGAAATAATCACCTCAAATTAATAGGAATATTATGTAATATAAAGATTTGAAATCCACACAAATGTAATAGAAATATGCAGGATATTTTAATTTAGGTGGTTATGATGATGCATGTGACAATACTATTTTCCCTCATATCATTAGGACAAGGATGTAATGAAATAAAATATTATAATAATATTCAACAAAACCACATAGAATTTGAGTCAACCAACAACTAAATTAAATCAACAGTTATATAAAAAAATTGAACAACAATTGTAATTCATGCAACTTGGTCTTTACCCTGAATATGGGTACGTGATGCCCATGCATGACTTAGAACTGAGGTCCAAGATACCTAATATCAACATTATTGTATTCAAAAAGTAAGGAATGAATGTAAATACTTTGACACAACATTATCACATCTCAATCCAAGATTTCATTGGAGGAGCCTCGAGACCGATTTCCCACATGACCTAAGACACCTCTCCCCAAAAACCAGGTGTTTATTACATGTAGTAAGGCCATAAAATGTGTTTGAGGGGATAATATCACTTCAAACAACATTTTATCCTAATGGATAAGATATAAGATCATGTGTATATGTATAAGAATCCAGATCAGTAATTACATGGCACAACAAAAATAGACAAGAATAACAATTCCTTAAACCACTTGAATAACAGATAATAATAGAAAAAATGATGTTGATATGAAATGTATATAGAATGATAGAAAATAGGTATACAATAAACATACAATAATTACATATCTAATTATAATAATGTAATCTGACAACTATTCCATCCACCACGAGCTCCATCCAGGTCATTTACTTGAAACTCCATCCTAAAAATAATGAAATCAGTGTTTGAAAAAACACACATACCTTTTTCAACAAATATATACTTATATTCTTCACATGTACCAAAAAACCAAAATAATATGGTGTTTTATAAATGTCATTATTCCACCATCAATGGTGTCTATAACATATTTTCTGTGTAACATAAATTGAATGGTGTCAATGAATGTATACAAAATAGTAATGTATTTCCATAAAATTAATACCAAAGTACATGATTCAACCCTTGGTTGTTTTCCGAATCTGTTACTAGTTCATTATTAAATTAATTTTATGTTTATATATTAATGAAAATAAGGCATATCCAGAAAAAAAACATCACCTTATGATAGTAAAAAATAATTGTTCCATGTCGTTATAAATCTACATGAAATGATAATAATAATTAAAGGGTTCCAATGTAAACACAACGGAAACCAAGACCTAACAGGTTTCCAACACAGAAATAAAAACATCTTGGATATAAGTGTATTTTTTTAATCCATGGAAAGACGTACTACATATTACATAATATTATCATCTAACGAAGTCCAAGGAAAAGGCAAGATAGGTTGTCTCTAGGACCAAGGATTATAAAAGTTCACCTCGAGTCTAAAAAAACCATGTTGGATCCATGTTGTGTACCCAAAGCATATTTTAATATTAAATATGGGATCATAAAATGTTGGACCATCCATCCAATGATATAAGAGGTCGAGATTTCATGGTGGGTATCAACAAAGGAAACAGAAATCCTTGATTTGAAATGGAATTATTGAGTGCTCAAGGCATTCCTTTAGGAACCCAAGGTGATCTCAAGATAAACCACATCTAACAAATATTTCATGGTAAATATGTGAAAATAGGACATTAAATATAATTGATTCAATTAATTAGTCTATTTAATTCTCTAGAAATTTAATATGTCATAAGGTTCTATACATTTCGATTCATTAGTGTGGTAAGTACAATTTGGCATGAAAACATTTCATTAATCCATTAAGGTCATAATAACATTAGATTTTTCAATTTGATACCTACCACCACAAGTAAAATGAGTGATACGAGTTTCAAAAATGACTTTATATTATATTTATTATGCCAAGTAATACTTATAATACAAACATTCCAATTACATTAACATTTAATAAAAATGTTAAGAAATTACCATATGTGGGACAAGTGTTAAAAACCATCACACTATACAATTTCCAATTGAATAGATAAATTTTATAAGGAAGGTTACTATTAGAATGGCCTCGCTCAAGCACACTCAAACAATTTCTCAAAGTTTCCATAACACTAAAAACACAAATATAGAATATCACCCAACACAGGATGGTGGTAGTTGAGGGCATAAACACTAAAATTAAATAAAAAATATATAAAGGGTCATTGAACATGGTTATAATAAATATAATAAATAAATATAAATTCAACATATAACACTCAATAAAATCGACGTAAAGAAAACACAGTTTATAAAATAAAATAAATGAAATAATGAGTTATATTCCATCTAATTGTTATTGAACAACACTATATTTCAAGTATCATTATGATGTTTGTCCCGGATTGGAGTGAATCTGAGGAATTCATCAATGCCAAAAAATTGGGGAATATGAAATTGCATCTAAATAGAATCATTGATCATAAGAATAGTGGCATATGATTAAAAAGAGATCAATTACCTACTTTCACGATCTAATGAGATGAATAATGTACAAATAGGACTCCAGAAAGATGTATGATCTCAAATAATAAAATAGATCTAAAAAAGATCTAATGGAGAATAAATTTTTGTTATATTCATTGGATAAACAAAAAGATTAGAGTGATGAGTATAAATATGTTTTCATAGGTAATCATAAATTCAAACATTTTTACCCACCACCGGGGTTGGCCACAATATCTTGTCAAACCATATGAAAACTATGCATAGAAAGCTATAAGAAGGGTCATACTTCATGTTTAAGATGCACAATTAGGGAAACTGTGCACCAATCATGCAAACTGTATTTGTTAAAATTGAATAAATTATCATATGTTAGTAATGCCTAGCTTGTATAGTTATGGAAACCATGAACCCTATTCAATCCCACTGTCCAGCCTCATAGGGCATAAAAAATCCATTCCTCCTTCATTTCACTGTTTACACTATCTTTTTACTGACCTTTTTTTATTTGAACATAGGTTTCCAGTCACTAAACAAGTATGAAACAAACTCAATATTTTTTATAATTTTTTATGAGTACACATTATATATATATAAGTAAATAGGACCAAAATCTATTGGACTTATATAAGAGAAAAAATCTAGGATCATTATAAGATAAACATATTAGAAATTAAAAATTAATATGATTCAAAATAAGGAATTTAATATAAATTATCAATTCATAGAAGGGGGATATTTTAATTTCAATTTAATATTTTATACATGATGATAAATGAAGATTTTAAATATAAATTGTTTAAAATTTTATAACGTTTATATATATATATTTAATATGAAATTCATTAAAATGATCTAAATTTTGTTAATTGATATAAAATTGATCTAATATTACATTTACAAAAACTAATTATATTATTTAACAAAATAAATTATTAAAACCAAATGATAATTTCAATTGAAATTCTATATTTTAACTATCCATCAATAAATATAATATTTCATGATCATTAATAAATTCACCCAAATGAAATATAATATAAATATTCCAAAAAATTATGATTTTTATAAAATAAATTTAAAAAACTTCAAAAAAGGTTTTAAAATTATGTTCTCAATGATTAAGTATAAAATATTATAGATATATAGGTTTTTTCAGAAAACATTTTTTTCCCTTCAAATAATTATTTTTTTTCACAAAAAATAAATTGATAACCATATTTTTAATAATTAACATTGTACTATTCATATAATCAAATTTTAGATCTAGGTTATAACTATTATATTAAACAATACTATTTAATTAAATTACAGATTTATATTAATGTCAACTTTTGTAAATGATAAAAAATAATAATTATCACGTGTAACACATTGTAAAATTAGTGTTCAATATAAAAAAATATATTAAAGATTTTGAATTTATTTAAATAAATAAATAAATATATATCATAATGTATCAAGGTGTTATATATTTTATCATATTTTGGTGTAGCATGTCAAATTCTTTATCAAATAAAATTAATTTGTTTTATAATTAATTGGTGTTTTATTCTACCCCCAGATAAGTAAATTACATATTTGCAATTTAATCTTGAGATTAGTTATAAATGGATTTACAGTTGAAATATTCCTTATGGAAAATCCCAAATCCCAAATTTTTTAAATAAAATTTTATATTAATATGAGATATAAGGATTTGCATATGTCATATAGAATACATATAACCATGCTTCCATATAGATAAACATTTTTGGGAATGAAAAAATTAACATATAATGTTATACTAACACCAAATGATTAATATATAGTGATAGAGGCCACTGATCAAGAGAAAGTTGGTGATCCATAGCTGGTTAACGACCAAAAAACACAAACCAAATATGTGTGAAATATTTCATTGAACTTATGAAAAATAAAGTTAATATTATAACATTTTATTGCAATATTAATTTACTATTGTTGATGAAATTTCATGAGTTCATATACATAATTTAAATCAATTTTATTGGAACAATTTCACCCATTAATTAATTTGTTATCATTTTCCAATTCTCCCACAACCCTAGGAAATAAATATCTAAAAATGTAAATTTTTTATCCTGAATAACTAAAATTCACATTTTGTGGGTCGTAAGATACTTGAAATAGTGAAAATGCATTCTTTCTATCTCAAAAGTATACCAAAAACCAATATAGTGAGTACATTCTATCCCGAATGCATAAATATTCATATAGCGAAGTTGTTCATTAATATTTAAAACATTATATAATGAGAAACATAAAACATTGAATAAAAGGATATCCTTATGACCCAATAAAAATATAAAGAAACTAAACATTTGAATGAAGGAACTGAATAAAAAAATTAAATTATCATCAATTTATCATGAAACATGATGTATCTATTAATTAACTCAAGGAAAATATGTGAATACATTCATCATGTATCCTCATCAAACATAGAAATAACCTAAATTACACTAAAACCTTATTAAAATATTAATTATTTTATTATGAAAACATATTTTTTAAATCCCAAAATTCTTTTTAATTCCATCATTGAATGAATTGCCATTTATCCAAAGAAAATCACCCATCATATCCATGGTAGTTAGCACAATCTGATAAACATTATAAATATCAATCATCTCACCTTCACATCATTTTTAACTCAACATGAAGAACATGATGAGTGTTCTATTAATTATAATCTCATTTTTTTTAAGTAGTTTAACTTTCCACTAAATCCCTTCTCATGGTACCATTCATTGAATACATTAAAATCCATTATAAAATTGTACCGTAGAAGAATACATAAAATTTTCATAAATTTTATAACTATAATGTCATCAATTAAATAATTTTACATATCATTCCAATGATAATAATATAGAATCATCTTAAACATAACACCAATTTTGTATCAACAACATAATTTCAACCTATATACCTTTGTTTGATTGTAGGTATATTATCTTGAGAGACAGGAAAAACATTTTTATAATATTCCATCTTCATACAATTGATTAAATAAATTGTGGAAACATATTTCACTCCATTTAAATCATTATCATGGTTAAATTTCTCTATGCACTTATATAAAACTCTCTTTCATATAATTTATATACTTGGGTTTTTCATTCCAAAATTATAACTTATGGGAAAATATTCCTTTCTTTTCTTCAGATTATAATAATTTTACCATTACATGCTATTTTTTCTCATTATTCCAAACAAATATAATTTATTTAGAGATTTCATTCTCTATATTAATATCAAATTAAACTATTTTATCATATGAAGAAATTGTTTTAGAGGCCAATTCCCTTTAGAGAGTTCCCTTATCCATTACAAAAAATAGTCATTCTGAAACTCTATGTTTTGTATGTAATCTATATCAAACCACAAAAACCATTTGGATGAATCTCCATTAACTATGAAAAAATATTTTTCAAAATCATTTAAACTTCATAATTTTTTATTCATTTCTATTTCATTCTCATAAAGAAAATATATTTTAATGACTGTCTCCTTAAAATATATTGATTAAAGGATTTGTATTTCCTATTCATATATGTAAATGGGATCAACACCCACAATTAATCATCATTTTCTTATATAAATAAATGAAATTTTTAACGTTATCCATTTAAACACATACCAAAAACATAAATATCATCCCCAAAGACTTATTGAATATTTATGAGACCACTTTATTTTTACTCCCAACACGCAATAAGAGATTCTACCACATAAAGTGATATAAAATAGTATTATCTCCTGGTAGAATAGGTTACTCAATTTAAGAAATGTTATTTTTCATATCCTAATTACGAAAACCTAATATAATTGTATATATATTATGTTCATGGGGAAGCATGCATTAATCGAACACACCACACACACTAGCACCAATTTATAAATAATAAAATAATCTATACTATGTGGAAGAAAATTATCTTTTTACCAAAATGTATAATTCCAAATAAATTGTGAAACTTATATTAAATTAACATCTATTCATTTTTAATCTTATAATAAAAATATTCTATTTTATTTTGGATATATTTTTTTCAAATCAATAATAAATGTTGGTATTTAAATTTTAATTATCCAAAGAAAACACCTATGATTGTCAATCTAAGAGCACTGTAAGGCTCATTTTCACCCACCTATTGAAAATTGAGTCCAATCCAATGCACTGTTAATTGACTTTATAACCTAGGAACATCATTTACATAACCATTCCCACATATAGTATATATATAAGGAAGTATTTATATGAAAACAAACCTAATATATACCTTACAAAACTGAAAATATTTTTTCTATATATATCATCAAATAATATATTAGGGTTATAAAACATAATTTAAATTTTTATTAATATCAATATCATGATTTATAATATTCATTATATTATGCATACACTAATGACCCAAACCCTGATAGCCATGAGCTAGTACCTTACATTATTACGTTGGCATAAATACAATGTGTTGATTCATAATGGATTAATCAGTTTTCGAGTTTATAAAAACTATATACATATATGATTGAAATTGTAAATATGTAAAACAAATTAAAATTTATAAAATATAATTATCAACATCCTAGAAAAGCCTTTCAAATGATTTATCATCATAAATTGGTGAAGGAATAAAACAGGGACATAAAATGATCATTAATGTTCAAGTAAAACAGAAAATATCATTAAGAGATAAAAATATATATAATTATAAATAACTAAAAACAAAAGACACCTATATAAACTGACAATATCTATAGATATGGAATAATATAAATGGAAGGGTGATAAATTGAAAACAATTTTAATTTAATAAATTAAATGAGAATGTAATGTATCTCTATATAATAAAAATGTCGAAATTTCATGGATAATAATTAAATAATTATAATGGGATGAAATTCTTAATTATCATAAATCAGGATTCCTAGGAACATGATATGATAATCATAAATACCTGTCACAAGAAAACATAAAACATACTCTTTAAAACCTAACTGATTTCACCAACTTTTTCTTCCCATGAGACTATCAATGCATCGATGGGGATTATATAAAAAATCATTGAACCATTTCATGATTTCCCAATGAATTATTCATCTATATAATAATATTTTTATTTCTAAAAAATGTGTATTATAATAAATTATTCGTATTTTTTGTAACAAAAAATATCAATTCTTCCCCAGTCAATTAAATAACATTCAATTAAAAACCATATGAAACATGTGATATACAGTTCATTAAAAAAATATTCATCAAAATATAATATGTATATTGAATATAATTTTCATGTGAAATGGAATATATCTCAAAAAGTTGGTTATATTAATATAAAGATACCAATCACAAAAGGAAAATCAATTTAGTTGAAGCCCATTACATTATGATTATTTTTTATTTTACTTTCGTTGACCTCTTGTATTGTTGTTTTAAGTAAGTTTTTATATTATTCAATAACCATATTAATATTTATATTTACCTATAATATATTTTTATAACATCTTATAAATATTTATTTTATAATTTATCATTATTTCAATTGTTTTTTAAGTTTATTGACTTGTATTATAATGTATATCTTTTAATTGCATATCTAGTTAATTAATATATTACTTAACTTCAACATCTACATAATTATATTCATAAAATAATTATAATATTTACGAATTAATTATAAATATAAATTCATTCTTGAAATATAGTTATGTGAAATAAAGTATGTAATCATCATGGAGACAATATGTCAAATGTACATGTGATAAATGTTTTCGTTATTCAATAATCACTATGGAATGTATGTAAAAATTATTTACTATTTATATAATGATAAAAATATAATAAATAATATATCTATTTTTAAAATTAATAATACATACCATCAATGTGTTGAGGCGATGAAAACACAATCACATAATTTCATGAAGGCAATATTACATACATTCATAAACAACATTGACATCATTAATTGAGTGGAATGGTAACAAAGAAAATGAAATATATTATCATTTTATAATGATAAATATTTCATGTATATAATAATAATGTTTTTTATTTTAGATATATTGATTGACAATAACCTTATTACCTTTCATTTCATGAAATACTGATAGATGAATCACATTGTTTCATGAGGCGGTATTTTGCCCTACATGTGAGTGGCATTGTTGTATCTTCTACAGATTGCAAGGTAAAAGGATATATATGATATAATGAGTAATGATCAATATTTATGTTATAAATATGATTTATATACATTAGGAACATCATTATACAAAATATTAAAATGTGCTAGTGATAGAAATAATGTTTTCAGTTAGTGATGTAGTAGTCCACCGTACACATAAAAAATTATTTCATAACCCATTTGATGGAAGTAGAGATGGTTCTATGTCATTATCAGGTAATATAAATAAACTATAATGTGTAATATACATATTTAATTATGTATTAATGGTTTAATATGAATTAATGGTATTGTAGATGTAAATAAATTAAAGAAGCTCATTGAAGAACATTATATAATAATTGGGAATCCTCTTTAGGATTTCAATAAGGGCATCCTAGGTTAGATTTCTACAACTACTATATATTATCGGATTATTTGATACAATTTGAAAATAAATTTTTTAAGATATTGGGTAAAAAAATAGGTTTGATGGTAATAATAATGTACGATAGTGAGTTCCCTTTAATTGTTGAAGAGGGGTGAAATTTTAAAATAACCAAATGTATTAACTATTTGGACGCCTACCATTAAAAATATTGCTAGGGAAATAGAATTTAATAGCATGGTGGGATAAAATATTAACAGAAAACCTATACCAAATAATTAATGACATATTTTAAATCATTTTTTCATTAACTTCTAGGGTTTCCAAATATTATCAAATTGGATTCTCATTAAAGTAACTAGTTTTTTATTCTCACGACCCCCTCCCACCGAAGATGCCCCTCCTGAGATGGAAATGATGAAAGGGAGATAATGGCCCCTGAGTCCCACCTCCAGTAGGCCCCGCAGTGGAGAATAACACCAAGGGTATGAGTTTTCACAAATATGGGAGGCATTGAAATTTTTATTATTTAAGATAATAAAATAGGACGAGTCAAACACTGAAAGAAAAGGGAACATGTAAATGAATATAAACCCAAACCAATCCCACATGGATGTTTTAACAGTTCAGAAAAAAGTAAAAGTACAAGAAAAATCAAAAAGTGCAATACCAAAATAAACAAGAGTACAAAAACTGCAACAACTCCAACTGTTCCAACTAGTAGTGTCCCACATGGCCCTGGTAGTCCACCTGGAAACCAGAAAGAAACCCTTGGGTGAGAATACAAGTATAATCAGTAGGGAAACCTAAATCTCTCATGCACAGGTGGGGAGACATCCCAATGTCCCGTGAGAACAATATAAGAACCCAAAACCTATCATGGAATTCTATCCCCCCAACCTCACCAGCCACACTCACAAAAAACACACAACAACATGTAGTAGTATATAAGAACAAGAGTATTGGGTACTCCTCACCATTTCCCCCCACTAGTTAGCTACTCTTCCTGACAATGAACATCCTGACGCTAGCATACTCTTCTTTCCCACACACACCTAGGCCTCACAAACCACATATCTCGCCCGCACACACCTGGGCCTCACCAACCACATATCCATCTAGCACACACCTGGGCCTCACAAACAACAATCACATCTCCACCCGAACACACCTAGGCCTCATCCCGAAGATTCTTGGGAATAGTATACTTACCCCAAGCGTCTTGGGCTAAAATCAAACTAAACGAAGACTACCCGAGGAGTTTTAGGTGTAAGGTCACCTCATTCTATCATAGCCTATGGAAGAAGGAAAAGTAAGGTGCTAGTAACTAAGGGAAAAAACACCCTCTCCCATGAAATGGGAGTGTGCGGAACTAGGTTCTCATCATGGGTGGGGTGCGACAAAACACAAAGATATAGATACATATATGTATACCAAACACACAACCCAACCTATGGCTTCTAAACAGAGGAACTGAGCACGTGCCTCGACACTGATACTACGAAGCTTTCATACAACAAACAAACACAACCCCATTTAGGTGTTTATGTATCAACAGTATTAGTTTATTTGTTCCTTAATTACTGGGAAATTATCAAACCATATCAATTGTTTCGTATAAAAAAACCTACCAACCACAAATCAAGTAAGATAGAACCTAAGAAACACAAAACAAACCTTTTTATCATAAATCAATCACCATTGATTGTTCCCGCGTTTAATTCATTATCGTTCCCCACTGTTCATTTATCAACATTACACTTTATTTTAATATCACAACTGATTACTACAGCCCTACTACCATTATGACCACATCTCCGACACCGTATCACAAAACAAGGGTCGCACCACATCACTGCCCCATTAATATCATTTACCACTTCCCCACTACCCAACCTATTCTTAATAACCTCGGATTCACCCCAACCCCTTTTCACACACCACATAACCAAACCAACACCCACATGTTCATTATTCCATTTTGTTCAACTAGGGTGACCACACAAGAAATACAGATATTCATTTAATCACCCAACATTACGTGATTAACCAATTTCCATATTCCAAAATGTTTCCATCCAAAAAATGGTCTAGAAATATAGGGAAAAATTTAATTGCGCAAGAAAAGGCCCCCAATGACCGTGATTTTCAGTAGGCATATGCCTATTAAATTCACAACATAACAATAGGATAAACAATGATAAACATAACAACATTCCCCATCCCTATTCTTTAAGCATGTTTTTATCTTCATTAAACTGGATAAACTATGTCTCATGAAAGAAAGAGGACACAAATCTAGCATGATGCACTAATTTGATAGATGAATGTGAAATCCCTACCTCAATAGGTTCTGATCACAACGCTCCCCCAGATCATCTTTAGAAGACGTCCGTCAGCGTCCGTCGCTTCTGTCAATGCCTGGAAAAACCCTCCTTGGGTGGAATCTGGAAAAGAAAGGCAGAAGGGAAAACAACAGATCGAAGCTCAGAAGATTCTCTTCATCGTTATGATCTCTTGGAGGCTGACGGATCGTAAATCGGAGCTCGAACGAAGAAGTTGTGGAAGAAAGGATCTTTGGAGTCTCTTGGGAGGGCTCTGCTCGAAGGAATGGGGAGGAGAGGAATGGTCTGAAAAGGAGTAGAGGACCCCTCCTTTTAAAGGAGAGAAAAACAAAATTACACGGCATGTACTTCCTAGTATACGGAATGTACTCGGCCATTCCAAATGGTCACCTCGTGGCTTCCAACACGACATTCGATGAGGCACACTTCCATTGACTAGTTAACACACGGTTTGAGGGTAAGGCATTCGTGGGGAGACACTACAAGGCGTGTAGGATGGGGTACACTTAATGTACTTATTTATTTCACCCGTAAAGGACATAGCTTCAACACGGCACATGACCGTTGACTATTCAACACATGGTTTGAGGGTAACATGTATGCATGGAGATATTACATGACGTGTAGGATGGGTTACACGGCGTGTACTTATTTATTTCACATGGTAATGAAACGCCTTCAACACGGGGTATACTCCACAAGGTTGTACATGGAGTGTACTCACACTGCACGACGTGTAGTCAAAATATTCTAAAATGTGTGGGAAAAGACCATTCTACCCCCAGTACACTTCATGACCTTCTTTCCAACAAAGGAATGGGCCGGCGAGGTCCGAGCCATTACACCAGATACATCTTAAAACATTCTCTTCCCTGAGAATTCGAAACCAAACTAGAGGACCCCACCAAGATACCTCTTAGGGATCTCGTTATAACTGGAACCAAACCAACAACCCTAATCATAGGTGTTAGGAATTCCTTCTCCTATGTCGAGATATTATCCGATTTAGGCTGAACTGAATCGCCTACACGGTTTTAACCGCATTCACATTAATTCCTCTCAATTAAGAATTGGATCTTCCCACTTATATATATTAGGATTTTTACCACTTACACTTCCCCCAACACCTTACAACCAACACTCTATCCGAACACATGGTTTTGGGAATTTATTTCTCCCATGTCGAGATATTATCCACTTGAGGCGGCACTGACTCGCCCGCATGGGTTCAATCGCATCTGCATTATTCTGTCATGACCCCCTCCCCCCATGGATGCCCTTTCTGAGCTGGGAATGGTGAAAGGGAGATAATGACCCCTGAGTCCCACCTCCAGTTGGCCTCAGGTGGCGACTAGCACCAAGGGTATGAGATTTCACAAATATGGGAGGCATTACCCTTTTTATTATTTATGATCGGGAAATAGGATGAGTGAAACACTAAATGAAAAAGGAACTTGTAAATGAAAATAAACCATAACCAGTCCCCACATGCATGTTTAAATAGTTCTGAACAATGTACAATTACAGGAAAACTTAAAAAGTAAAATACCAAAAGAAACAAGAGTACAACAACTGCAACAAATCCAATTGTCCCGACTAGTAGGGTCCCGCATGGCCATGGTGTTCTTCCTAGAAACCTGAAAGTAAATGTAGGGTGAGAATAAAAGAATCCTTAGTAGTGAAACCTAAAGCTCTCATGCATATGTGGGGAGAAATCCTAATGTCTCGTGAGAAAAACAAAAGAAACCAAAACCTAGAAAAGAATTTTATCCACCCATCCTCACCATCCACACTCACCAAAAACACAAAACAACAGGTAGTAGTATATAAGAACAAGAGTATTGGGTACCCCGCACCATTCTCCCCCACTAGTTAGCTTCACTTCCTAACGACGAACGTCCTGAAGCTACCACACTCTTCCTGTCCGCACACACCTAGGCCTCACATACCACATATAATGCCCGAACACACATGGGCCTCATCCTGAAGATTCTTGGGAACAGTATACCAGCCTGAAGAGTCATGGGAAAAAATTACACCAAATGAAACCTGCCCAAAGAGTCTTAGGTGTAAGGTCACCTCAGGACATCACAACCTAATGATGAAGGAGCAGGAAGGATCTAGTAACTAAGGAGGAAAACACCCCATCCCATTAAATGGGAGTTTTCAGCACTAGGTGCTCAACATGGGGGGGGGTGCGACAAAACACAAAGATATAGATACATATATGTATACCAAACACACAACCCAACCAATGGCCTCTAAACCAAGAAACTGAGCACGTTCCTCGGAACGACTACTACAAATCATGCATACAACAAACAAACCCAACCCCATTTAGGTTTTCATATTTCAACAGTATTAATTTATTAGTTCCTTAACTACTGGGAAATTATCGATCCAGATGATGTGTTTTGTAGAACAAAAACCTGCCAACCACAAATCAAGTTAGATAGAAGAAAAGAAACACAAAACCAACCTTTTATCATCAATCAATCCTCATTGATTTTTCCCAAATTTAATTCATTATTGTTCCCCACTGTTCATTTATAAACATTCCACTTTCGTTTAATATAACAACTCATTACTACAGCCCTACTACCACTATAAACACATCTCCACAACCATATCAAAAAACAAGGCTCATGCCACATCATTTCCCCTTTAATATCATTTACCGCATCCCCGATGCCAATCCTATTCATAATAACCCAGGATTCACCCCCCCCCCCTTCACACACCACATAACCAAACCAACACCCACATGTTAATTATTCCATTTTGTTCAACTGTTGTGATCACACAAGGGTTACAAATTTTCATTTAATCAGCCAACCTTACGTGATTAACCAATTTACATATTCCACAAAGTTTACATCCACAAAATGGTCTAGAAAGATTGGGAAACATTTAACTGTGCAAGAAAAGGACCCCAATGACCGTGATTTTCTGAAGGCAGAAGCCTATTCAATTTACAACATAACAATAGGATAAACATTGTTAAACATAACAACTCTCCCCATCCTTGTTCTTTAAGCTAGTTATTTTCTTCAATAAACTTGTTCAAATATGTCTCATGAAATCAAGATGACACCAATCCCGCATGATGCACAAATTAGAGAGACGAAGGTAAAATCATTGCCTCAACATTTTCTGATCACAACGCTCCCCCATATCAACTTTAGAAGACGTCTGCGGCGTCCGTCGCTTTTGTCAATGCCTGGAAAAAACCACTTTAGGTGGAAGCTAGGAAGGAAAGGCTGAAGGGAAAATAATAGATCGAAGCTCAGAAGTTCTGCCTCGTCATTAAGATCTCGTGGCTGCTAATTGATTGTAAATAAAATCTCGGAGAAAGAAGTTATGGAAGAACGGAGATTTGGAGTCTCTCAGGAGGGCTATGCTCGAAGGAATGGGGAGAAGAGGAATGGTCTGAAAAGGAGGAGAGGCTCCCTCCTTTTATAGGAGAGAAAAATTAAAGTACACGACATGTAATTCTTAGTACACAGCGTGTACTCGTCCATTTCACATGGTCGCCATGTGGCTTCCAACACGACATTCAATGCGGCACACAACCATTGACTAGTCAACACGCGGTTTGAGGGTAACGCGTATGCGTGGAGACACTAAACGACGTGTAGGATGGGCTACACTGCGTGTACTTATTTATTTCACATGGAAAGGACACAGCTTCAGCACGACACATGACCATTGACTGGTCAACACATGGTTTGAGGGTAACGTGTACGCGGGGAGACACTACACGACATGTAGGACGGGCTACACGATGTGTACTTATTTATTTCACATGTCAAGGACATGCCTTCAACAAGGGGTACACTCGGCAAGGTGGTACACAACGTGTACTCACACTACACGGTGTGTAGTCACAAAAATTTGAAAAGTGTGGGAAAAGTCCATTCTACCCTCCATAATACTTCATGACCATCTTTTTGACAACGGAATGGGCCGGAGAGGTCCGGGCCATTACATTTATCCTATGTAATTGATAGAATATTTATAAATTAAAATTACTGATACAAAAAAACATGAACACTGTTATTAAAAATATTGTCTCAAATTTTTATAATAAAAAATTTGTGTGTGTGGGAAATTTATTCTAACACAAGCATTTGGTAATCTAAATTTTTTATCATTGACTATGATACCATGGTTTTTAATATTTATGGGTCATCATATTCCTTATAGAAGAAAAATTGGCCCATGATATAAACATAATTGATATGAATGAACTTTTTTATTCACATGGGTTATATTAGAGTAAAATGTAATTTTAAATCATATAATAATAAAAAAATTAAAACAAATTTTAGTGAATTATAACATTTTTAATTAATTTTATTTGAATATTTTTTAAAATTACATAATCTAATAAATTATGATCACAAATATTTAACGTGATATATATTTATATATGAATATAAAAGGTCAATATTAAACAATAATTGAAGTAATTTAATTTTAAAGTAATTTCTATTTGAAGAATATATTTTAATTAATTTTTAACAAAATAATTAATGTGTTGGTGTTTCAATGAATTTCAATGTAATTATTTCGAATCAAAAAATAAAATAAATTAATTTTTGATGATATAAAAACACTTTTATTATTCAAAATAATGTATATAAATGAAAATATGGTATATTTTCAAATCAGAAATCATTATATATATTAAAAGTAACGATAGTTTATTTCTGACATTTTTATATAATTGAGTATAAGGTTCATATAAATTGGAATGCGGAAATAAATTACAATATATTAGAGTATTTTAAGGGAATGGTCGAAAAAAATCATAAAAAAAATAATATATCATTTTACATCACTATCAATATTTTATTTGTCTAACCCTACAGAAAACTCATCATATCTTTAACATGGATAAATAATTTTAATTTATTTCAATATTCACTAGGATAAAAAATTAAGATGACATTTAAAGATATTATAAATTATTATAAATAATAATCTAGAATCCATATTTTCAAATTCTGTTCACCACTATTTAAAATTTAAATATAAAATTAATCCCATCAACTTGAGGAGAAAGAATGTTTTGGAAGTGAAACACTAAGAAGCCATATAATTATCTATGTATAAATTTAATATAAAAATGATTCCAATTACCTAAATCGGAAATATAGATATATGAAAGATCTATTTTTTAAATACAACAAATAAAAAATATCACATAACTATATATATTATTAAAACTAAATGGTATTTTGAATGAAAATTTAGCAATTTTTACTAATCGTTGGAAAATGGAATATTTAGGGTAAAATCCCAAAAAAAACAACATAATATAATTTTGATATTACAATTTCAATTTTATTTATTATATTTTCAAATTAATATCATAAATTTTTTATCAATTATTTTTAAATTAGGTGAAAAAATTGCGATTAAACTGTCAATTGAGAAATAATTTTTTTAGAAAACATTTATTTTCATTTAAATGATTAATATATTACATCTAATAAATATATAATCATATCTCTCATAACTCTGTTACTGAAATTCATACAATCCCATTTAACATCTATTTTGTAAAATTTTATATTTATTAAAATTATTTTAAATATAATTCATATTTTTCAAACTTGTATTTGCATGAAACAATAGCTAAATAGAATGTTGCATATAACATAAGGTGTACTCAGTGCGGTTAGTAAGTTACGATATTAAAAATATTGAATATATATGAAAATAAATATTTTATAAAATAAAAGGGTGTTATAGTTTTTCTATGATTAGTGTTGTGTTTCACATATGTTATCTAATTCAATGTTATTATTTTTGAAATTTAAGGGGTTAATAATTATAATTCAAAATTAATTTTTTTTGAGATATAAACCTTATTCAATTGTGTGATTCATAATTAGCCATTTGAATTCCCATGTGAAACAACCTTTTTAACGATAACACAACTATTTTAATGGGATCATCTAAACCACATTTCATAACGAGCTAAAAATTTCTCACCATATGCTATTGGATTCGAATGGTCATCTTAAATTAGCTATCTATCTAAGGGTGATATGTTGAATGGAAACACATCATTGTTTCTGGATACTTCTAGCGACTTCTCATGAACATTGTAGAAAACCCAGATCCCGATCTCATATAATATAATATTTCACTTCGTGTAACATTACCACTGGCATATTTGTATCCTAGAAAGATGATAAGATATAAATAGTCTCCTTTATTAATAAAATTTGATAACCTCATAATATAATTAAACTTAATCAAAATATCAAAATATCATTTACATGTTTTATTTATTTTTTGATCAATTCCATGATTATTTTATCCAATAACAATTATTATATGTGTAATGGTTATAATATCCTCTTATATTTGCATCTTCTTGTGTTAATTTGAAGCTATAAAAATAAATTTAAAATATAATTTACAATAACACTTTTCCTTTTGTGCAACAATATATACTCAATCATATATCTGTTTATCACTATAATACTAGGATTATTATTTAATGATATTCTATTATCATCTTTAAATAATTCCCTATTAAGGGTTTCTATTGAAAATATAATACTCAGGAATTGAATCATATCATTTCCACATATAAAATTTTCATCTCCGGAATATTATTTGTCATAATTTTCACCTCGACATTTACCTTTTTATCCTCTTTTTTATTTACATGGATAAACTTATTACCACACATTTATATAATAAAATATTTATCACCATACATCAATATTTCACAGTCAATCCATTTTATATAATTAAATATTATACACATTGTGATCTCCATCATTGATAAGCTATCATTTTATTTTATAATCAATGAATCATCCAACATGTCATGTAGCATAATGTTATAATATATTAGAAAGAAATTATCATTAATAATATCTATCCATATTCTATGGAACATATTCCAGAAATTATGGGTATCTATATTATTTTTAATATTATGATAAATATATATATTTATTTATATATCAGACATTTATCTCATAATATTATAAATTCTTATCCCTAATGAATGTTTTACCATTACTAACACCAAATCATTAGTTTGAAAATTTTTCTCATCATGGATAAATTATTTCAGGAAAAAATATATCATCATACAATATATATTAGAACACATAACAATTTTTTATACATCGCTATATTACAATAAAAATTTTCAATTACAATGTACTATGATCATAGTTTTACTAACCAACCTTCTCATTTTTTACATGAAAATTTATTCAATTCATCTTAATAATAGAGAATAACTCCATTTGGAGTTAATAGGGTGAGTGGATATTATATCAATGATAAATTCCTAACAAATAATCAACCATATCCATAAAATTTGGGAAAATTTCTAATATCAATAATAATGGTTGCTTTAGGAAAATTTTCAATAACATTTTTCTTTGATGGCTCAACTGAAATTCCATCTGTTGAAAATAAATGAAAAAAATATTAAACATTATCTTAAAAAAATCATACTGTTTGTATATTTGACACTATATATCCTTCTATAAGGTTTGAAGCACAATACTAAATTTATCTTCATTCTCATAATTTGAGTAGTAATATATAATAATATCATCTATAAAGTCCACCAATTATAGATTAATAAAATCTTGATAGAATATTCTATCTAAACCCAGTAGGATAGTGAGATTTTTTTGTAAAAAAATAATTACCATAATTTCAATGTGATCATACATAAATAAAATGCTTATCATGGGTATTTCATTTTTTCAACTCTCAATTAATAATATACATAATAATTATAAATATTGGGAAAAAATTGAACACCTCAAAATTCATAAAAAAATATTATTATTATAGAGAAAATGATATATATTCTTAATCATAATCCTTTTAAATTTTAAACAATACAGTTAGATTCATATTAATCTATATTTACATATATATAAAAAATAGGTTCACATAAAGGTGATTAATATTATCAAATAAATCCATTTTCAAGATTCTGTTGGATATATTTCCTCAATCCATACAACATAAAACCCAAATTTCTATATATATTATTTAGAATATGTGTATCATTATGAATTAATTATAGTTGAAAATCATCTTATTTATTTATAGAAAGGGTTGTAAAATTATCCAAAATAACATTTCAAATTTTTAGTACAATATTTATATTGTCATTATTGTGTTTCACTCCAAATATGTTGATTGAAATGACCATATTGAATTGGAATCAAGACCTGAGTTATCAATGTAATTTACATTAGATGTTACTATTTATCGCAACACTGGTTAAGACGCATATGTTGTTTTCAAATATCAAATGATTCATCCCTTTGTCATTAATTTCATTATAAATTTTTAAATAAATCCACCCTATGACCTAATCATATTATATTTAACCAAATTATTAATTACATGATTTTTAGGATACAAATTCTCAACAACATAAAATTTGGTAGAATCATTGACTTGAAATGTGGTCATCGTACACTTGGGAGTTTTAACAACTATTTATACATAAAAATTGATTTTGTATAATGATACCCCAAGAATATTATTTTGATATAATAGATTGGGTACAACCATGATCATATAACACTCTAAAATATCATGAGTAGATGATAAGTATACCTTTTAAAAAGTGATTATTATACCCCACATCCAAAATAGTGATCAAATGAGATTTTCCATTCTTATATGATCAATATATTTATTATTAAAATCATCATATTTAAAACATTTTTTCAATTTTTAATTTCAATAATGCTACCACGAAATATATTTTAAAGAGTTGTATATGGATGTGGATTATGTGGATATTTCACATCATTCCACTCATTCAGTATCCTCTTCACATCACTACAAAACTCTATTTTTCATTGAATTTCTTTTCAAATGTTATAATATTTAATATCCCATTCATACATTATAAATTATGTTTCCTTTCACCATTGTGCCATAAATAATTTCTCATCTTCTTCCCTATATGGTTTTTGTTATCTGGATTTTGGATAAACTCCATATTTCATTTCATATCAATACCATTGGATTGATATGTGAAACCACATTTTGTTTATACTTTTATAAAACAATAATTGTTTTAAAATGTATTTAAAATCCTATTGTGTATAACACACTTATAATATTTTTTTGAAGCACTAAATTTCATATCAATGATACTTTATGGTTAAATGATAATAAAAGAAACGTAACTCAAATGCCTTGTAAAACATTTTTCATAGATAAAAATAGATACACCATATTTCATCTCTAGTTTAATGAATTAATTCACCGATTCCATTTGAATATTATAGTGAAATTACATATTTAAAAATATTACCCCAATATCACTCAATTTTTTAGAGATTATTTCATCACTTCGCCTAAAATGTTTTATAAGATCCCTCTATTGATCAACTTCTCCTTCCAGAAGATAGAAAAATTAGGTAACCCATTAATTTTTCATATACTATATAGTGAAAATGATATTTTAGCTGGTAATCATAAATTTCTCAGCAATTACTTGTTCAGTAGCCCACGAAAATATTTTTTACATATAAATGTATTTCTAACATGTTGGTCCCTCCTTTTGTCAAATTTATATTGACCATGATTCATGTATTGAATAGATTAATTATTAAAAAATTAATAAAATTCCAATCAAGTACGCATTGAATTAATTTTACTATGATGAAAATAATTTATTTTCCCTAAAATATTGTGATAACATGATTCATCTTGGGTCCATAAATTTACTAAATCCAAAAAAAGTACATTAAAAAGAACAACATTGTGGGATATAACATAATCAATAAAAAAATAATGTAATGTACCTAATTTTGTACATGATGGGGGATATGTTATTGGATAGAAATAATTTTTTGAACCTAATAAGGTTTCATTAGTAATTCAAGGATTCTTGTGGTTTCTATGGCTTGTTTGGGGCTCCGATCCCCAAAATTAAGAGGCAGACTGTGTCGCATGGTTAGTTGAAACTGTACAACCCATCTTTAATAGTTTCCCTACATTGTGTAGCTACAGATAGTGGGATTTTTGGGGGAACACAGTATATCTAAAACCATGTGACCCTTGGTTCATGCACACGTAGGCCACCTATTTTTTATAGTTTTGGAATTTTACATGGGCTTGTGATGGTTCACCAAACTATGTACCTTTTCCATGTCATGTTCGTCCTTATGAGTAGCTTATTGCATGGTTTGGACAAATTTGTGGCCAATAAATGTTCCCCTATACATGTGTGTAAAATAATGATTCTCCCAATTAATATATTATCCCACTTATACGTTTCCAAATAATTCATTCACAAAGACTCTTCTTCCAATAGTCAACCTTCAAAAAAATAATAGGGATCAAAATTAATCCTCTCTCAAGGTTATGTTTTTCTCAATTTCAGATTCATCGAAATTCTAGTGGTATGATCTTAAATCCTCCACATTTTATTTCAAGTTCATATTCCTCTCTCTTGTGATATCTTGGTATAAGAATTTTTTCCACAAATTCAAGGAATTTTTTTATTTCTCAGATATCATTTGTTCTAGAATAAATAAAAGGCCAACATTGGTTTAGGGATTCACTATGTGGCATTGGTTGGTGGTCTAGGATATTTACCATTGTTTATTATGATGTAATAATTTTTTGTAATTCCAATAGTATGATCATTTTAGAGAAAAATTTATTTTGTAAACAATTTTAAATGGAAGTCCTGAAATTTAAAATTTCATTCACAACTACTGTTGAATCATCTCCATAGGATTATCTCATTGACATCTGCCACCCATTATGGGTTCCCACTGCCATGGATTCCTAATTTCACCATGTTCTAAATTTCCACACAACCAATGAGGGGTTTTGTCAAATCGTATATAAATTTATATGAAAAATTAGTATCATTATTATGATAAACAACGTGTTTGGCCATACAACCCCATTCCAGAAATAAAATAGTTAGACTATGTGAATTGGATAAGTGCATGTACATTAACCTTTTTCAATTAATGGCATTTTTAATCAAATGTCCTAACCAACATGACTATTATGATATCTATTATAGAAAAAATGTATTCAATTCACAATCGATGGAGATAAAAGGGGTTCCGACATAAAAAACCCTTGTATGGGATCATCATGCATTACATAGAATTATTTAATGTTATGTAAACACACTAGGGGTGAAACTATCAATGCGTTGAATGAGTTAATAAAATATTATTCTATTTTACCTCTTGATGGGTGAAACATATTCCCTCTAGGATACCCCATGGATGGGATCAATGTCATGCTAGTTGTACCATTCCATGAAAGATACTAAATCACATTCATGCGATAGTAGTCATGATCGTGTAGTTTATTTTATTTTATATTCTCACTATGATTTAGATAAGCATTTTATCTCATTCATAGGTCACCAGGGATTGAATCCCTTTTAATTGGCCTTATACAGGGACCCTGAAATGATACATGAAATTCTTTTATAACTTTAATGGACATTACCATGGTGATTGTTAATATTTTATGAATATGATTAATTGAACTAATTAGTAAGAGAATATTTACAAAGAAGAAATGTCCTGTTGGAATTGGAAATCATAGGGACTTATCAGGAAAACACAGTCATAAGAATAAACAAATTCTATATTATTATGAATTATATCAATAATTTTACCTTTTCATGTTCACATGGATTGGACCAACAATCATAAGATAATGAAAACAGAATTGTATGGGTGTCCTAACCGAACCTAGTCCATTAGATATATTTGTTAATTTATTACTGCCATTCATTTAATAATTCAATAACACAATTCATTTTATATTTAATGATATGGGTTGAGAAGGACACCATTTATAGTGGAATAATGTGATTTATTATTACACCCTACTCGGGATGTTGTTATTACCTGAGCAGACATCATGAATTTATATATAGATAAATGGAAGCGGCCAGATTTTAATGATTGATGGATATTTCTAGTATAGAAATTCTGGAATAGGACCATGAAAATTTTTAGTACGCTAGTAGTAGGTATTTTGGAATTTATTAAATATTTTAAAATCATGTGATATACACTTGTATCCCCTAACATCCACTCATATATTTTTCTTGCTACATAACCATAATTATAATAATATTGTAACTACTTTTTATTTTACTTCTGAGATATTATTTATTTATGTAGATAGATTATGTAATTTTTTTCCACTACTATCTATCTATTGAAAAAAATTCAATTATGATGGGTTAGTGGTATATTATTATTATTTCTATCTATATTGTCTCATATATTTAGGTATTCATATATTGTTATTTTAAACTTTGATCAATGAGATAAAAGTCTTCACACGGACACTTTGTATCCACATACTACTATTCGGAATCCTCTGGAATTTTGGGAAATGCACATGTGGTCTTGTGTCTGACAATGTCGGGGAACCGTTAAGTAAAAATCAGTGTGTGATGCTAATGAATTTTATAATTGGTAGTTTCTTTTTGTATTACATCTTATGTTTAGATCGACAACTAGGAAATTAGAATTTGAATGTTTGCATGTTACATGGGGAAGCATACCCATAAACATTGGAAATATAAATTAACAAGGAATGGTAAAAGATGTTATTTTTTATGCTACTAATATATTCCTATATTTCACCATTTGGTGATTCCCAAACATAGTCATGTTATTGATGAAGATGTTATTTAAAATAATTGTTTAGTTTTCGATCGACGATACAAGGATATACAAAGTACATGAAGCTTACTAGAGAACAAGGATTAATATTTGATGCATTATTCCATTCCATGTTTACTTTTCTACATGACTCTCATGTTTTAATGTTATTATTTTATGTGACTTGAATTTTATTTTTTGATTTAATAAGATTACGATAACTGGAAATGTGCGAAATATTTCTAGCATGTTAGAGAAAATATGGCAATTAAAATTTATACTATAGCTTTATATTGTTTTCCTTCAAAGGTTAGAACAAATACCTTATGTAGAGAATTGTTTCTTTTATAAATTTAGACAATTAGTTTCATGGGATTAAATGTGTTATTGTAAAAACTTAGTGGGTGACACATTAAAATTTGTAAAGTGTATGGATACTTATAAATTGTGGGAGGTGGTCCATCTAATTCCATAATTTATTGGGAATTAATGTTATTAAATAAATTAAAATGAATACAATTGTAAAAATTAAATGGACAATTATATGTGTGATATGTGATCATGACCCTAACATTAACATAGTAGTCAAAAGTAGGCCATGTCTACTATGATCCAAATGTATCCTTATCTAAACAACTAAAAATAAATACTTGGGTAGGCTATGGGTTGTAACATTATTATATAAAATCTGTGTTCATGTAAATTTATCGATATCATTTCTTTTCTAATAATAATTATATCAAATGTGTGTGTAGAGAAATTGTATATATATTACACTAGAAATACCACATGTTATACGCTAGAAAAGTGGTTATTAGCTTACTCCGTAGGTGGTGGACCCTATGCGAAACATAATAACTCGGGTAGGGATACTTGAAGAGACTCATACAAATATTAAATTGAGTGATGATGCTCAGTTTTATGATAGTTTCATTAGGTTCATGCAGACTCTAAAAGTTGCTCCTTGTCCTACCCATTCTAAATATGTGCCAAACTAGTGGTTCCAACTACAACATCTGACTTCCTTCTTGGGGTATAGTAGACCACTGGCTGCTGAGTCAGGGATCCATTGCATGATGTATATCTTCTAGTACTTCACGATTCTTTCAGATCATATGGTCAATCTTACAATCTTCACACTATGTGATTCTTCAATGCATGGGTGGGAAGTTCTTAATAAGGATGCTTACTATGAGGGTATTATCATGGAAGACAACTAAACACACTTCTTTGAATATTACTTTTTAAATACAATGATAATATATTGTTCTCAGAAGTACATGAAGAATTATTAAAGAGACATGTAGGTGATGTAATACCTTTCTTGCGTCACCAAATTATATTTTCTGACACATCCATTTTCTGATGAAGAAATTAATAATATGAGGTGATTCGAGGATGGGCTTACTTATTCCATTTAATAACTGGTGAATTTATTTCAGATGAAGAATTTTTTTTGAAATAGTGATTTAGGGCCTCATCACAGATTGTAACCTAATGATATTTGGTGATATGAAACAAGTTAGTTCATAATCCTGGAAGGGTAGTGGTTTATCGAATGGTAGGAAGGGGTATTTGAAGGTTAGATATGGTTGAAATACCCTCTAGGTGGAACATAATGATATTCATGTTGTGTTTTTCTAGTACAATGATACATGATATAAAATCCCTGGTGTGTGATAAATACGATCAAGTGTTTCGCTTGTCAAAGGATGAGTCAACTCAAGTGTTTTTTTTATCCTTCCCTCTTGTGCCAAGTGATCATGGTTTTTTTTAATATCATATTATGGTGTTGGGGAACTTCATCCATTCAATTAATGAATTTGGTTTTACAATGGTTGTTCAGGTCAATCATGTGATGATGGATGAGGCATTCATGTCTCAAATTATTAGTTATTATCGAGTGGACCATCACATGCTACTAATGTAGCATCTAAATCCCTGGGTTCTAACCATATATTTAATTTGAATCTAAGTACATAGGATCTGAGTGTTGTGAAATCCATATATAGTGGTATTATCCTAGTATAATATTTTTTAGTAGCTTATTGTTTGAGGAATTTGTATCAATCACTTTTCAATCTACAACATATTTGGAATGAATTGTGTAAAAAATATAGTATACTAGTAGAATTATGACCCTTTACATGTCTTTATATGTTATAGGTGGGTGTATACACTTGTGAAATGGGATCCCCTTTAGATATGTGAAAATTATTTTATGTGGGGTTTTATCATCATCAAGATAACTGATTTGGATTTCATTCTCAGTATGGTATATCATGTACAATATCATGAATATGTGGATTGATACCATCAACATGTATAATTAAAATCACCCAAAAGAAAAAACATATATCTATTATAGAGAATATGATATATTGGAATGTCTATATGGAAAAAATCATTCTTTTCTTGGTGGGTGAATTCTGAGAGGCTCATCACATTATGAGTAATCAATGAATGAATATTGGGGAATTTTTTCCAGTTCTGGATTTTTTCAAAGTTGCATTCACTAATAATTTCTATGGAATTCCTCATAATATATAGATTTATTTCACAATTTTGATTACGAAAGGTGTGTTACATATGTTCATTCCTCCAAATAAAACATAATCTACAGAGATCTTCGAGCAATAAGAGTAGTTTTATGACATATAGGTAAAGGGCTTTATTTGACCCATAACATCTCCATGGGGTTCACCTATCATTTTCACATAGAATTTTGGAATAGAACATATATTATGTTTGTATTACCACGAAATAAACTAGATTGTCATGATGAACCTATATCCAAAACCTCATATATATGACATATTTTACAAATTCTGATGAGTGGTAGTTTTCTCTAAAATGAATTAGAGGTTAGGCTATCATCGAGTGTGTGTGAGGCCATCATACAAACAACATAGAATTTCCAATAGTATGAATTCATTGTAAAAAAATATTTGTATATGTTGTTCAATATGATGAATGCACTGATTTTATATATTAATCTAATGAATTAGGCTTTCCACTCGTATCTGGATTCCATTTTCGTGGTATTCAATGAGTTTTTCTCAGTGATTCATGAAATAGAAAAGAAAAGATAACCATCTTGAGAATGTGTTCAGTATATGGAGAGAAAACCATCCATATTATGTACTCAGTAAATTCCATGTTTAGATCAACAAGGTTAACATCATGGGTCGTATTATATCGGAAGTTGGTGTATGTGTTGACCTAAATAAGGTTACTGTAATTGTTCCAAGGAAAATACCAATAATTTATTTGATGTAAGAATTATTTTTGGTATATATGGTTATTAAATATGATTAATATAATATTTTTTATGCATGGATGTGATTTTTAGGGGCCCAACCAACCAGGGGGTGAAATTTAACTACACTGATTATTGTGATATTGTTTCTCTGGGTTAAATGGGAGACTAACATTTATGTAGATCCTTATTTATACAATGTTATGCAGTGGTTATAATATTTACATTGATTCTTTATGGATTTAGTTGTGTCGAGTTTTAATGATGGGTGATCGATTCAAGGCCAACGAGACCCACTAGCCAAGGCCTCATGATTAGAACTATCCACCACATGACTTTGGGCTATCTATTTTGGTCCAGGATATACATTTGTGGAGGTAATAAATTTTGGTTGAATGGTTTATTATTTTATAGGATGAAATTTTTTTTAATTTTACTTCACATAGTATGATTTGAATATGAGGATGCGTAGGTGGGTGGAATACCTGAAATTGTTCAACATTGACCTTTCGTAAACACCCAAAAATGGTAATTTTGTAGTGAATTCCTAGAGCTATAATAATTTGATGAAATCCATCATGGCCGCCAATAGTGATTTTTTAATGATTAAACCCACCACCTGGTAAGTATGTAGATTAGAATTAGATCCTTCACATATGTGTTCATTATTGGGATCCTTCTTATATACAGAAAGAGTTGATGATCAAATATCATGCCATAGTTTTGGCTGTTTAAACTGGTCTCACCATGATATAGTGAAACATCCACATTTTATATTATTGCACTTGTATGAATATGCACATATCTAGTTTCATCACTCGATACTCTCTCTAACATTAGGACAAGTAAGAGTACTATAAACCCAAAGGACTTGTAAAACCCCTCCCATTATTGATTGGAAATGGAATGATGTTTTAACTGATTTAGTGATGGGATTTCCAAGATCTCAAACCATAATTGATTTAGTATTGGTCATAATCAATTGGTTTAAAAAGGATTGATAATTCCTACAAATATTTGAGACCTTACATGTTGATGTGATTGGTGGCCATTACATTTGGGATATATTGAACCTTCATGGTGTTCCTCATTCTAACATTTTAGACTAAGACACACACATTACATCATAGTTTTACAAAGGGTTGAAAAATATTATAGCTTCACATTTGTTTTATAAAATATCACCAATAAATTGATGGGGAGTCTAACAGGGTGAAAATAGTATTAAAGGACATTCCTCATGAATTTATCCTTGATTTTACAGGTCCATGGAAAGAATTTAACTATTATTGAGTATTCCTAAAATAACATGTTTTTCAAAACAATTCAGATGGCACTATATGAGACCCTTTATGGTATACCAATTTGTTCTCCATTATGATATATAGAGGCAGGTATGGATGATCTTATTATTACTCATCTTATTAATGATAATTTAGAAAAACTATAGATGATTATGAATTGTATGTATATTGTTCAGTCTAGAACGATTACATATATCAATATCTAATGTGTACTTATATAGTTTTTGGTGAGAAATAGGGTCTTTATTTTTGTATTAAATATATTTAGTTAAAAAAATTATGAGACATGTCACATTATCACCTTGATATGTTTTTTCCTTTGAGATGGTATAGAATGTTGGGCATGTATCCCATCTATTGTAGTAATGTTGGAGGCAATATGCCATTCCTGGTGTCTATATCATATAAAATCTATGAATGTATCATCCGAACATATCTCCTTCAATTGACCATGAGGATATTGAGAAATGGAAAGAATTTTCCATTAACGAAAATTTTATATTTATTGTTGATCAATGCATGAAGGCTTTATAATGTAATCTGGTTCCTCTAGACCAGGTTCTATGGAAGCACAAGCACGTACATGATCATACCTAGGATCGGTATACTAATGAACATGTGAAGTAGATAGAACATTTCTCAAAGAATGGTTTGTCATATTCATAATGGAAACATGGGGATGAGTTTTATTAATGATAGGAGGCATAATTCTCAGGGATTTCCTCCATGGTTTGTTCCATATTTTGTTTGTTCACATTTATTTTATTAGCCCAAATATTTTTATTCTTTAATGGTGTTATGGTGTAATTATGGTGTCTCGGGATAAATAAAGACTTGTTACCTAGTATTCAAATAGGTGGATTATGCTACATGGTTAGTATATATCATCTAACACATCATAAATGGTTTCCTTAAATTGTTCAACTCTAGACTGTGGGGTAATAGGGGTTGTATGATTGGTCTAAAACGGTGCGACCCTTATTTTATTCCCTTGCTGGCCACCTATAGTTTCTAGTGAAGGAATTTCTCTCAGGTTTTTCGTGGTTAAAAATCCATACGCCATACACATGAAAGGGTTCTCTTTTATAATGTCTTGGTACATTTTTATAACATAGATAGCTGATAGTTTGGCCAATCAGGCATCCAAACAGTACACCCCTTCATATGTGGGTAAACATATGAATTTTTGACTCATTTATCTTTTATACATTTTCTTCATCTCCCTCTATTTCATTGTGGTTGAATACTCTGTCTATATATGAAATTATGAAAAAAATATCAACTGATGAAGATAACTCTTCCATCTATCATATTTTTTGATCATCGTCATATCCATTAGGAAGATAGAGGTAACATATTAATAACTCTACCTTCAATTTAAATTTCCCCTTCCTCTATGTTTCACTATCGCTATGAAATATCAGTTTCCCCAATTTTATAATTTTGGATAGTTTCATTGAAATAATTTTTTAGATCCACTCAATGGACAACTCTGTTTAGGGAATAAATACAGGGAAAATGTAGGTGGTATATGTTTATCATATTTTTTGTTCACATGTAATAATATGTACTATTTTTAATGATATGGACCATTCAAATAATGAAATTGATTAATATTAAAATTAAACGGATTCCCTTTCTATTAAAACTGTGACCAATGTTAGTGGATAATAAACCCCTTAGGTTGATAACCTTGACTTATGACACTCCAAAGGGGTGTGATCCACCTTAGAGGCCTCATTATACAGTATTCAAAATTACCTTACACCACTTGAAATGTTTTTTCCAATCATACATACCATGATATGAAAAAATTATTTGATTAGGTTTATTAACCATGTGTTCTTACTGTACAACCAATTCCAAAAATGAATTGGTTAGACAATGTAAACTACAAAAGTTCATGTTCATTACAAATGTTCCATAAATGGATTGTTTAATTTAATGTGTTGACCAACATAAATATTATGATATAAATCATTGATTAAATGCATTAACCACAACATCGAGGGATATAAAAGGCTTTCTCACATATGGACCCCTTGGAAGGGATCTTCATGACATAGATAGAATTGGGTAAATTTATTTAATGATGTATGGGTGGAACTAGCTATTCCTATAATGGTATCACCAAGAGTAATTATTTTTTACCTAAACATTAGTGAAACAAATTCACTATGAAAGACATCATGGACTGAATATGTGGCATTTTGTCTTAACCATGAATAAGGAAAAGCCACTCCCCTATGTGTGATACAAGGCATGGACTCAGAGTTTTGTTATTTCATTCATCACACCATTACTAGAGTGACACATGGGATTTCACACTTGTGTCACCATGGTTGGTCTCCCATAACATTTAAAATATACCCAACCCCTAGGAAATACGTGGAATTATATTATAATTCCAATGTATACAATAAAGGTGATAATTAAAATTTTATAAAGAAATTGTTTTTATTAAAATTTAATTAAACATTTTAAAATAAGAAATAAATCGTTATAATTGGAAAACATAGGGACATTTTTTTCATTCCCAATAATAAAAATTGGGGTAGTGGATATTCTATTATATTATATCACCCACTATAACTTCACAAGAACCCTGGGTTTAGGCTCGTCATCTTATGCTGAAGCAGGTAGAATTGGATGAGTAACCAAACACTACATAGTATGATATTTTTTTATTTTTTTAATTATTTTAAGAATTAATTAATTATTGTTCATTGATCATTTTATATTGCATGAAATTAATTAATATAAACACCATTGGAGGTTTCCCACAAGGATTTTATATCTCACACTACTTGGGATTCCATTAGTAACTGAGCTGAATTAATGATTTAAGGTATACATAATGGAATGAATCCAAATTTCGAAATTTTATTTAGAGATATATGAATTTTTTTAGTTGTGGAGGATTGATACTATCCTCAGGATGGTAATAATAGTTGTTTTTAACCATTATTATATTTTATTATTCTATGGTATATGATTATTTCTAATGAATCCCATAAATTTATTTTTATATCTATATTACCATGATCAACATCATGTAGTATCTAATTACTATTTATCTTCAACTAGATTATTTATTTATCATTCCCAATTATGTATTTTCTTTCTATTAATATTTTTTTTATTGACATGACTTTTTCTATGTTGGGTTATTACTTCAGTCATATTGTGTTGTCTTCATCTATCATGCATATATATATATTTATATATCTAAAATCCAGAAATGATTAATGAGGGAATTGTATTCCTACATTAACATCCTATACCCTCACTAATATTCATAATCATATGAAATTTGGGGTGATATGCTTGAGGTCTTTTGGCGCACCATATCGGGGAACCATTTAGTAGAGTTCTTGGCGAGATGCTATAAATAATTTATAGGATGTATAAATAATGACTCATTTTTTCAATATATTTAATTGTATGTTTAATAATTGTCATCCTTGAAAATTATCTATCCAAATAATTAGTAATGGGTTATATCAAAATCTTGAGTTAACGCAAAAAATATCTCTTAAGAGGTTCAAAATAGTATTACAGCCTTGCCCAGTAACAAAGAACTAAAATGATAGTAAATATATAATAGAAAAAATAATTTTGATGACATTTCCACAAGTTTAATATATCCTAAAACAATATCATGTTATACTATATAGATATATATTTATTTTCCTATAGAAACCAAATGCCTCCTTATAACATTAAAAAATATTTTTTAGTATACCTAGGATTTTACTAACTGTTGTCACTAATTTTTTCTCATCCTAGTTTTCAGAAATGCATAAAACATTATCCAAATCAAGATATTTACCACCAATAACAATACATAAATATTTAATATTAAAAGAGTGTTGTTCATATATATACTTATGAACCATGTTATAACCATAATATTTAGTTTCATTGGTAACATGGATTCATATAAAACAGACAAATATAAGAACTAAATTGTTTCCAAATATGTTACTAAAAAGTAAAACCCTAACTATATATATTATGAAAAAAAATTATATTTATAACCTCAGTAAGAGAGTCATAATAAATGTTAATCTAATATGGTATACAATGGTAACGAATTATATATCAACAAATGATCATTACTAATTATAATATTTGAATAAGGGGATGAAAAGATGATAATATCATAAAATAATCATACAATGAAACTCAAATATCATTAATAATGAATTTTGGAATAATAGTTACTCAATAAAATTGTATAATAAATAATTATTTCGAATCATCATTAATCAGTCACGATCGATGGGAATGTATCCTATGAATAATAAATTATTGTGTGTCATTCATATAATCATATAAAGTTACATCATGAGTAAGTGAATAATTAAAAAACTATGATTAGGTATGAATTACCATAATGTAAATGACTACATCAGAATTTACGACATTATAACTGAGTTAAAATTCATCTAGTTGAATTCATTTTCTCTTTAGAGATTGTAAAAATTATCATATCTTAAGTGTTTCTAAACTAGGACAACATTACATAATGAATTATATTGATATAATGTACATCAAAATCAAATTTTAATAATATGATGGTAATTTATTTGTCTATAATAAAACATCACATCATAAAATCAATTTTCATTTAACGTTGTGGCACATGATCATGAAAACATTTTTTATTGCATCATATATTATCCCATGGAATGAAACTGGTTTCCCAAAAAATATCATCATCATAAACATAATTGATCTAGAGAAAAAATTAATAAGGAATCATTTTTTATATCACATGTATTTTATAATAATAATTAAAGGATGAATTTCTGGAATGAAAATAAATTTCAAATATCACTAGATTATAATTTGAGGGAAATAACATTTTCATTTTGATTGAACATATTAAATTTATCAAAAATAAATAAAAATAAAAAATAAAAGAATATTTATTTGAGGGATAAAATGAAATATATAATGGATGATTCAATGAAAATATTATTCATGATAGTGGGGAAAAATGTATATTAACTGTACAACAAAAAAATCCTTTCATTTTTTAAACATAAAAAATACCGTGATGGTAAAACTAGAATATATTTCATTTTTATCCCTTGGTAATGAATGTAAAATATAGTTAAATAATATATAATATATTATTTTAATAATGTTGAAAATATTTGTTAATAAATTTTAATGAAAATATGGACCTATAAAGAATTATTTTAAAATTGAAATGAAAAAACCGATAGTTTTGTCTAAAAAATATTCTTCTATATTGGTTACATAAAGAGAGGAAAATGAGAGGAAATATTTAATATTAGTTAGTAAATAAGGTATAAAATAATTATTTATATTATTAAGAGATAGATCATTTCATTTTGGTGTCATAAATTTATACATAAATTGTACCATTGAAAATGAGATTATAAAACAACAGCTTTAACACTAGTATATCATGATTTATAAGCGCTCTAACCTCTCATATAAATAATTTAACTATACAATAACTACAAACCATAACCATATTTATAATTATAATACTATAAATGGTTTAATTATATTATTTATCATACATTCATTAGTGATCATTCACGTACATTATAATTTTGGGTCAAAACTAATTTAAGTATTCAAGAATGTATTGGTTCGGTAGTTAAAGTTGATGTTTTTGTATTAGGGTTTAATCATCAAAAAAATAATTAAAAGGATTATAATATAACATATATTTATTATATGCATAATTATATCAATTCAAGTAAAATATTTTTTTGAAATTAATTTCATTACTACATAGGGATCGTAGTTCATATGTACCCATGAGTGACATTCCCATTAATAGAATAATTTATCAAAAACATGGAAAATATTAATATATAATTATATAATAGTTAGTATAAATTAAATCTTATATAAAATTTTAAATATATTTAACAATAATTATAAATTATAGCATGTTTTGGAATATTAATTGTATAATTACACAGAAATGTTTTCCCTTGAGTATGCAAGATAAATACATTAATCTACAATCTAATTTAGAAGATTTAGAAAATGGTTTTTACATTATAATAATTATGTATTGTGATAATGATGATACATTAGTGATTAGTATTTTTTTGAGTCCAAAAATTTATAGGATGTTGAAGAAGAAATAAATATGAATGATTCTCATTAATATCCATATCTCTTCATTGGGAAACTGATTTTGGATTGATCCATACAAATTAATGGAATGCAATTCTTAGGGGAAAAAGGATCCAATGTGAGGGTAAGTAATTTAATAAGGTTTTATAGTTGGGATTTATTGTTATGGATGGATAATATGGTTTGGATATGTGTATATAATTTGAGTACAATTATAAATACAGTGATGGAAGAACATGGAATTTTTTTAATGATATTTATTATATGAAGAAATGAAAATGAAATATATCAACAGAATAGCCCAGGATTTAACGGTATGATACTATGGGGTTAAAATATATATTTTTAAAAAATATTATATAATATTGGGTGGAATTAATACATTTATCTCCTCGTTTAAAACATGGTAACTTAATGTTAACCTTCATTAATCTATTTTTAAATATTATTACTATTCATGAAGAAAAAAAATTATGTTAGCCCTATTAAAGTTTATAAATATTTATGATTCTAATTATAGATTCCATTTAATTGGATTCAATGTGAATAGTTTTCTTAATTTATTTTTAATTAATAATGCAACCCCTAAGAAAAATCAATTTTAAATAAATTAATATTTAAGCAAAAAACTCTATTCAAATACATTAATTTCAATGTTAGAAGTATAAAAATAATATTACAAAATATTAATTAATATAAAATAATGAAATTTCATTTAACCGACTAATGAAGTCCTTATAATTTAATTTATTTCTATAAAAACACATTGTTTTTATAAAATTAATCTCCAAGATAATGTGTTTCTAAGAAAAAAACAAATTTAAAAGAAAATCATTCATATTGTTGAATCTGGTGATAATAACTGTATTTTTTAATTAAATAATAATATTGATAATGCATGAAAAAAATAAAAAATAGTGGTACTGTTTAATGAATATAAATTTAATTTATTTACCAACATATTTTTTTAAACATTCACTAAAAAATAAATTATTATGAAAAATCACATAAATGATCATAAAAAAATTTGACCTACTAATTTAAAAAATGATAATAATATTTTCAAATAAAATTTATGATCATTTAATATTGTAATTATAATGTTCTTATGTAATCATATGAAAACCCCCACTTTGAAGAAACCCTATTTCTTAGCATAAAATAACATTTTTTAAAATTGAGTACAAATTTATTATGATTTAATCATTAAATTTTCACTTTAAAAAAATAGAATTTTTTCCTATTTTGGTTATTAATATTAATTCATTATGATTTAATGTAATGGTTAAAATGGTTTAAAATGATTTGTATCATGTTGACCTGTTGTTTCTTGAATGGAGAGCCATCAAATACCTCTAGATTATGTTAATGGAAATACATATATATTCATGAGGTGTTAAAATAATAGAGGTAATTAATGGATATAACAATTGGGAGTACAAAAAATTATTGATTGTATGAGAAAATAGATGTAATTTAATAAAAAATGGTAATACACATTCCCATAATGGTAGTAGAATTATAAATAATTCAGAAAAGATTGTAAAATTGTAAAATTAACCATCACTCCATTGGTAACATCTGAATGAAAAAAACATGAAAATTAGAACATTAATTGAAACATTATATATTTTGAATAAGATTTAATCCTTAAATAATACTTTAAAATATTTTTATATACTATATAAAAATTCATGTTTATCATTATAAAAGTTTCTAATGAAATTTATATATTCGGAATGAACCATTATATAGATCATAACATTTGATAAATAAATAAATAAATTTATTGTTTTTGTAAAAAGATATTAATTCACATAGTAAGTGTCTATGTAAAACAAAAAAAATAATTTTTAATAACACTTCTAATGTTAAAATAACATACTCATTAATGATATTTTATAACCCAATGAAATGAAATTGATTTATGAATATCCTTACCATGATAATGTAACATTAACAATGGTACCTTCTCTGTAAGAACAAAAATATGATTCAACCAATAAAAATTATTTATATGCTTATTCCAAATATGGAAACCATTTTATGATAGAAAATATATTACGGTAGTTTAAATTTACTTAGATATCAATGATGAAAAGAATATAAAAATTATTTTAGAAATAAATTTAAGAATAATGGAAATTTATTCTTCTTCCATTCAATGTATTAAATATTCAGTATGTATTAAATTATTTTATTGAATTTATTTTCAAACTTGATCATTAAAAAACTAATCATTGTGATTAATTTAATTTCATAATATAAAATTTATTTGAACAAAAATAAAATTTTATTTAAATGATTTTATCTACATTTCAAAGAACATGAAAATAAATATAATAATGGTCATTATTTATTATAAAATTATACAAAAAGATACTGGTTTTGTATATTTATCTACATATTGGAAAATTACTTTTTAATAAAAAAATAAAAATAATCATATAATGTTTGTAAACAAAAAATTTTCATTTAACAAATAATTCTAATAATAGTAACAATTATAATTACAAAAACAATCCATGATTTGTAAATTAATTTTTGAAATAAATTGTTCAATTATATTAAAAAAATATTTTCAAACAATTCTTCCATGTTTAAAAAAAAATTGTAATTCATAATATAACATAATATTTAAAAACATTCACTTTAAAATTAGTTGTACAAATTTATCTGAGTTTAAGAATTTGTAAAATGTATTTTATTTTTTAAATACCATTTATACATGTAACAAATTATTTCATTTTCTATTTTAACATATCAATATTCATATATTCTTACTACACCAAGAAAAAAAAGTTAACAAACACCTTCAATTTAATAATGAGTAACATATAAAAAATGTAAGGAGTTAAATTACGTCTCCACTAATAGAATTATTCCTCTAAAAATATATTCTTATATTGGATATATATGTGGATACATCTAACTAATTAAATTTATAATATCCACAAAATGTTTTTTTCACTAGAAAAAGATTGATATGTTAGTAGTCTTATTTAGAAAGATATTATTTTTCCTATAAATAATCCTAACTAGTTGTTCCTTAATAAAAATTTATGGTTACCAATATATATCATGACTTTTCTATCATAAGGGTCTGTTTTTTTACATCCTCAAATTCATTACATATATCATAAATGGAACGTGAGAGGGGTTTCATATATAATCCATGATAAAATCTATAATTATATTATGATCATGAAATTCATAAGGTCATATATACAAAGTGATGTAAATCCCATACCATCCAAATCTTATAACATTTTTTCAAGGATATTTTTAAAAAAAACACCTTCTCAAATGCATTTAACACTAAATCACTCTAACACAATTTATCATAAAATTTATATTGACTACGAGCTACATTAATGTACTAATATTTTTTTCTAACTTCATATGGAATTTATTTTGTGTCATTTTTCTGAAATTATAATGTTATGACACATAACATACAACCCATCAACAAGGATTTGACACAAACAACAATTATTTTTGAAGGGTATTCAAAATCCCCATGGGATGGAGACAAGAACATGAGTAACCAATAAAAAAAATATTTAATTATATTTCCAATGTAAATGAACATAATATACGTATATATTGGGAAAGAAAACAAGTATTTATATATTCTATTTTCAATGATAAGAATAGTAAAATTAATGAAAAAATGGTAAAAAGAAAAAAAATGTACAAGCCCAATATATAATAAAAAAACCAAAATATTAAATAATAGCTATGTGTGGTATGTGGGAAGCAAAAATCCATCTCACCACTAACAACACAAGAAAATGTAACATAAATTCACATTATATATCTTGAATATTTCCATTAAATGATTAACAATATAAAGGACTACACAAGCCTAATAATGTGTAATAGGTGAGAGCTAAACTGGCATAGTAGGACCCCACATTTGGTTATATAAAAGGATTATGCAAAATGAATAGAAATTACAAATAAATTTAATTCATGGGAACTTTAATTATGAACCACATTAATATTAATTGAATTTAAATATATTTTCCCTTTTATAGTTATAAAACATAATCCTATATAATATAAATATAATAATTTCATAAAACCATTTTGCATTAATTAATGCATGATTTATACATCATAAAAATTAAAAAAAAAGTTGAACCACAACTAATATATCACTTTGGATATGACTTGTTTTGGATAGCTATAAAACTAATTTCTCAATAACAAATTATTAATTTCATGTTCTAATGAGTCCGTTTAATAATAGGGATTATTGAATAGAGTAACACCCAAAAAGTGAGACACAGTGATGTATGATATTCATGTCAATATGAAACTTATCTATGTAATTAGTGAAACACCCCAATAGTGAATGAAATATGAATTGAAATATAATTTAAAACATTAAAACTCTCCTATGGAATTAAGAATAAAATGGCCTACAAATGTCAAAATATTTAAAAGAACTCGTTGAATTTCACAATTGATTTGACGATATTTCTAATTCCATCCAATCTTTTCTTTGAGGTCCAATTTCATAAAAAATTACTTAGTATAGGGAAAAATTGTATTTTTTTATTAAACTATTATTCAAAAACCAATTATAAAAGTACATTGTTTTAATAAATATAAAAATTACTTTGGATCTTATTAAAAATTATTTATAAAATCCATTATAAAAATAATATAATAAATGTTATATAAAACAAACTATAAATACCAAACAAAAAAGCACACATTTAGGTTCCATAATAATCTCAACACAAAAAAATTGACAAAAGTAAATTAAAACTATAAGAAATAACAATTTGGTCCTAAATATCAAATCAATCGTCCAAGAATATACTTTCAATATTCATAAACATAGTAGAAGAAATGTATGATCACACAGTATTTCAATCACTATATTTGTAGGCCACTAAACATGAATTATCCTATGAGAACCAAATAATATATGGATTGTTAAGGGATCCATAGTGATACTAAAATGATAAATTGATCATAACAATACATCATATATCCAAAAAAATAAATTATATTACGGATATTTTAATTGATTATATAAAACACACTGAAGGGGGATCAACTATTCTATCAAATATCAATATGATAAGAAAATATTATGTAGAGAGACTGTGATATCTATAGAGAGCCCCTGGATTTAGTCAAGGTGAATTAGGGATGAAGGTGTTTATTATAGATGTTAAAATTGGGTTTTATATGTATAGAATACAAATATTCACCTCACTTATCCATACCAGTAAGATGAAACTAGAAAGACAATGCCTACCACTGTATGGAAGTTGGTTCTAGGAGGAGAACCTGCAACTATGTATGATCTACTGGACTGATATTGTAGTCCACTTAGGAACACAAATATTATATTTTTCAACTAGATGACCATTGGATCCCTCTTTATAGCCAATGGACTTCTATATTCACCATTTAATCCAACTTTAATTCCACCCTCATCCAAAAAAAATGACTTACTCTTTAAGACCATTAATCAGGATCCACATCATTTAAATAGATAAATAATTTCCATGTCCCTCTTCATATTTATAAATAGCGTCTCATTACAGATTCCTTTCCAGAATTAAATTTATTATTCATTTCAATATGTTTATGACAACTAAAAATTTCATAAATTTATTTCTTATTACTATTTAATGAATTATGGATCACATCAAATTTAAAATTTTCAATCAAATATCATGACATGTCATTAAGTGTAATCAAAATGTTTTCACTTCCAATTCCAATTTCATTTAGTTTCACAACATTAAAATCACACAATTTTCATTTAAATTCTCCCAAAACATTAATCCTTTTTATCCATTCCATTTTTCTAAAACCAGAAACCATACTGTGAATAATAATAATCCTTTTTTGAAACACAAAATGTCGTTAAAAATCATATATATGTTATCAAAATCATGAGAATAGATTTCCAATATATGATAATTGAAGATTAGCATGTCACATCCATGGTCATCAGTTATTCACATCCATAATAATGGTTCATAAAAAACATTTAATGAACCCATTCATATCCCCATGGAGTATCAAACTAGGTGTTTAGTCTGAGAACCCTCCAAATATACTAGAATCATTGATGAGATATTCTCGACCAACTCTTTTTTTGTTATTGATTATAATATAATCTATTACAATACCACATTCTATAAAATTATCTAGATAGAGATGTTTTTTTCGAGGAAAACCACACACATTTATTTACTATAACATTGGATTTTCCCCAATTACATTTTCGAAACCTATGAGTTTTCATAGAAATTTTATCATCCATAATCCTTTAATATAACAAAAAAGGACTCTTACAATAAATGTAGATCCCCTTGATTTTAATATTTAAATATTATATTATTTAATCAATATTATGTATATTTCACAAATACATAGTTAATGACCATTATTGATTACTATATTTGGATATTATATACTGAATATTATTATTGTAACGCCCCAGGTTTCAGAAAAAAAAGACTGATTTATTATAAATAATATTTTGAATTAATCAAATATATATATATATATATATATGTATATATATTTACATAGATAAAACCTTAAAACAAGATTAATAATAATTAAGTGTTTTAATCAATATGATATAAATTATAACTTTTATCAATTATAATTTTAAATTTATTTTAAATTAATATTGTTATTTTGTTTAAAATAATTTATCAATGTAACTATTTCTATATAATTATTACAGGAAAATAAAATTTTTGTTATTAGAATGTTTTAAATGAAAATTATTTAGGAATATACTAAATTTTTTACTTATATGTATTCAAAATATTATTATTATTATAATATTTATAATAAAAGAATATGTATAAATATATATATATATATTATAAACCACACTTTATATATATGTGTCTTAAAAAATAATTTTATAAATATATAAAAAACAACGCCACATGTGTTGTTAAAAAAAATCACACACACACACACAGAGATATATGGAATAAAATTTAATAAACAAAATCATCACATGATATGGAAAAAGAAAATAAAAGTAAGATACATGATATAACGTGTTGACTTTTAAAAAGATGTTAATTATTTAAAAAATATATAATATAATTATATATTAAAAGAAATGATTAGGGGACAAGAAAAAGACAAATTTTAGTGTAAATTAAATGTATTTTTTAATACAATTTTTTGAGTAATATATTATTTTTTAAGAAACATTATTACTTGAATTTATTAAATGAATTATTATTTTTAAGTATAATGATTTATTCTTACATTGAATTGTATATATATATATTTAACATTATTAAATCTAATGATTCAAAGTTATAAATAATTATTAGAATCTAATTTTGAAATGATAAGAACAAATATAAATATGTTATAAATGTATGTAATATATTTACATATAAAAAAATATTTAGTAATAATAATAAGCGATGTATTTTATATTTGTAATTGTTTTATTAAAATATAGACTTATTTTAATTAGGGTGATAATGATATAAATCAAAATATTAGTTTAGAATTATTTACTAATAAAAGTAATATTATTATAAAATAATAATTTTATTATACATGTCATTTAAAATTATAATAATTATTATTATTAAGATAATATATATTATAAATATATGATATATAGTATGCTTTTATTTATATAAAATCTATAACTTATAAATACATATCATGGTTATATTATGAAAAAAGAATAAAATACTTATGTTTTAAATAAAAATGTGTAATTTGAATTATTTATATAAATAAAAAAATTTATATATATGTATATTTATATAAAAACTGCTAAAATTGCGTATATATATAAAATGTGTGATTTAAAAGATTTATTTTAATAAAAAAATTATATATATATATATATATATATATATTCATATAACAAAATGCTAAGATGGTGAATATATATAAATATATAATTTATTAATAGTTTAATCGTTTTGAGGTATTAAATAAATGAATAAGTGTATATATATATAATAATAATAAAGATGTGTGAATGTAGTGGATTGATTGAACCACCTTTTTTCTTTTTTTTTAAATAATATATTGATTGTATTTATGTGTGGCATAGATTTTGGGTTAAGAAGTCAAAAGTTTGAATAGTGGGATAGGTTTTGTTAGATGTAGTATAAGAGAAGAGAAAAACATTAAAAATCATGATAAAATAGATTGATAAAAAAATTAACTAATTATTATTTGAGGCGTGATTCATGACCTTTGGGAGTGATGTGATAGAACGTGAAGATTTAAATAATTATTAGGGAAAAACATATTAATAAAATATGTTAGTTTGAATGTATCGTGAAATACAACAAAAAAGAAACTATTCACCCATGAGACTTTTTTTGGTTATTTTATTTTATTTATTTATTTTAGTTAGTTTCTTCTATAAGATTGTCATTCCCTTTTATAAACATGGGAGAAGTCTCACCCTGCATGGAACAAAATGATATGGGTTCTCTTCCGCAATTATCAAGAAAACCCTCTCTTGTCTTAGCCTATCATCCAAGCCAAGTAATGGTCTATTTTTAATTATCTCTATTTTACAAACCTTTATTACATAATTATGAATATACAGTTTTATATACTTAGATATCAATCCTTCGTTTAAAATATTTCAAAGAGTGTTTTGATTATGCAGAATATAATCTTATATACCGTTGTATATATAGATTTTTATGTATAAATATTTATATGTGTACTTCAAAACCAACCTAAATATTAATTATATTTTTTGGTTTTTGTTTTCCTTTATTCTACAGAATTTTAAGGTGAAAATATTATTATGATATTATTCTTATTATTCAAATCGTGTTATTTAAATAGCTATACATGTATATATTTGTGTGTGTATATATATGCATATGGATAAAATGACGATTATTATTTTGCAATTTTATTTCAACTAACCTTCATGTTTCTGAAAAACACACATTAAATATCAAAATGATTTATAGACATTATGAGAATCACATATACATAGATATATGTCCAAGCTTTTAGGTTCATGGTTGAAACTCAATGAATCATAAATTAACTCATGAATGGAATATAGGTAATAACCATTTTTTCCTATTAATGACACGTCGTGCACATCGGTATCACTAATTGTGTTTGGATAATAGTTGATCATATTGTATGTGCTATATATATATGTTTGGTTAATTTTTTATTATTTTTTTTAAAAGTAATAAATTGCTACAGGGAAAAGTATGTACAAAAAATCATGCAGAGATAAGTCGATGTGTAAACTTACTACTTCAGAACAAGATGATGAAATCTTATAAAACTATATATACATATATATATGAATATGTATATATATATTTGTAGACATTCATTACATATGTATCAAAAAAATTTACGAGTTTAATATATGAAAACCCAATGAAAATGTTTATGTATTTAACGCAAGCTTAAAAATGTTTTCGGAAAACCCGACTCTTGTGTGTGGTAGACAGGAAGGGATTGGATGTGGATCCATCATGGCATGTACATAGATCAACAGTCTCAGAATTAGTTATTTTGTTTTCAGAAGCTTGACTAATTTTTTTTTAGAATGACACTGGATTATTTTTGAATAGTGTTGAACGTAATTGTTTTCCATATAATGAACTAATATTTTTATATCGTAAGTAATTTTTAACAGTGGTTTAAAAAAATGGTTATTTCTAATAGTTTAGAAACAGTTTTTCAAAGGATGGATTATAAGTGTTTTTCAATGGTTTTAAACCCACTTACTGAGCATATTTTGTGCTCACCCCTAGTTTTCGAAATGTTTTTCACAGTATTCCTTGAGGTACAAAGTTGGTCATCCTTGTTTTTGAGCATGGAATTGGTGATGATCTTGCAGTTTGTTTAGTTTTTCATTGTAACTCTGATTTTTTTGTAAGCATGTATCTATTTCCAGAACCTAGGCCGGAATAAGGTCATCTTGGATGACATGTCAAAGGTTGGGTCCTTACACTTGGTATCAGAGGAACGTTCTAGACAAATTTGGAAATACATGTTTTCATTTAACTGTACTGTCTAGGAATCTAGAGGTCTTGGTTTTCTAAATTCTGATAAAGAAAATTCAAAATTAGTTTTAGTTCGATGATCGAATTGGGAGGACGCAATTTTATTTAGGGGAGAATATTGTAACGCCCTGGATTTCATAAAAAAAGAATGATTTATTATAAATAATGTTTTGAATTAATCTATGTCACATATATATATATATGTTTATTTACATAGATAAAAGCATAAAAAAATATTTAAAAAAAATTAAGTGTTTTAATCAGTTAAATGTAAATTATAATTTTTATTAATTATAATTTTAAATTTATGTTAAATTAATATTGTTATATTGTTTAAAATAATTTATCAAAATAACTATCTGTTTATAATTATTATTGGAAAATAAAATTATTGTTATTAGAATGTTTTGAATGATAATTATTTATGAATATACAAAATTTGTTAATTATATGTATACAAAATATGATTATTATTACTATCTTTATAATAAATGAATATGTATGTATATATATACTATAAAACACACATTATATATATGTGTCATAAAAATCGAATTTTATAAATATATAAAAAACAATGCCACATGTGTTAAAAAAACGATTTTCACACACACACACACATGCACACACATATATATATATATTTGTAATAACATTTAATAAAAAAATCATTACATGATATGGAAAAATAAAAAAAAGTAAGATAAATGATATAACGTGTTGACTTTTAAAAAGATGTAAACTATTTAAAACTTATATAATATAATAATATATTAAAAGAAATGATTAGGGGACAGAAAAAGAATATATTTTGTGTAAATTAAATTTAATGGTTAATAGAATTTTATGAGTAATATATTATTTTTTAAGAAACGTTATTACTTGAATTTATTAACTGGATTATTATTTTTAAGTATAATGATTTGTTGCTACATTTATATATATATATATATATATATGTATTTAACATTATTAATTCTAATGTTTCAGAGTTATAAGTAATTATTAGAATCTAATTTTTAAATTCTAATAACATATATGAATATGTTATAAATGTATGTAATATATTTACATATAAAAATATATTTAGTAATAATAATAAGGAATGTATTATATATATGTAATTGTTTTATTTAAACATAGACTTATTCTAATTAGGATGATAATGATATAAATCAAAAAATTAGTTTTGAATTATTTATTAATAAAACTACTATTATTATAATATAATAATTTTATTATATATGTCATTTAAATTATTATTATTTTTATTATTAAGATAACATGTGTTATAAATATTTGACATATATTATGCTTTTGTTTATATAAAATATATAAATTATAAATACATATAATGGTTATATTATAACAAACGCATAAAATATTTATGTTTTAAATAAAAATGTGTTATTTGACTTATTTATATAAATAAAAGTAATTATATATATGTATATTTATATAAAAAATAATAAAATTTGGTATATAAACATAATGTGTGATTTAAAATATTTATTTTAATAAAAAAAATTTATATAGATATATATTCATATTAAAATTCTAAAATGGTGATTATATATACATATATAATTTGTTAATAGTTTAAAATTTTTGAGTTGTTGACTAAAAGAATAAATATACAATATAATAATAAAGATGCATGAATGTAGAGGATTGATTGAACCACCATTTTTCTTTTTTAAAAAAAATAATATATTGATTGTATTTATGTGTAGCGTGGCTTTTTGGATGGGAAGTCAAAAGTTTGAATTGTAAAATAGGTTTTGTCACATGTAGCATAAGAGAAGAAAATAAAAATAAAAAAAAACATGATAAAATAGATTAATAAAAAATAACAAATTATTATTTGAGGTTTGAGTCATGTCCTTTGGGAGTGATGTGATAGAACATGAAGGTTGAAACAATGATAATGAAAAAATATTAATAAATTTTTTTAGTTTGGATGTAGCATGAAACACAACAAAAAAGAAACTAGTCACGTGTGAGACTTTGTTTGGTTTTTTTATTTTATTTACATTTTTGTTAGTCTCTTCTATAAGATTGTCGTTCTTTCCCTTTTAAAAATTTGGAAGAAGTCTCACCATGTATTAAACAAAATGAAATGGGTTCTCTTCCTCAAATATCTAGCAAACCCTCTCTGGTGTGAGCCTCTCATCCAAGCCATGTAAGGGTCTATTTTCAATTATCTCAATTTTACAAACATTTATTACATAATTATGAAAGATAGTTTTATATACTTATATTTCAATCCTTCTATTGAAATATTCCAATGAGGATTTTGATTATGTAGAATCTAATCTTATATACCATGTTATATACATATTTATATGTATAAATGTTTTTATGTGTAATTCAATAACAACCTAAATATTAATTATATTTGTTGGTTTTGGTTTTCTATTATTCTGCAGAATTTTAAGGTGAAAATATAATTATGATTTTATTCTTATTATTCAAATTCTGTTATTTTAATTGGTTATACATGTATATATATTTGTGTATATATATGTACATTTGAATAAAAAAAATTATTGTTTTGCAATTTTATTTCAACTTATCATCATGTTTTTGAAAAAAACACACATTAAATATCAACATGTTTTATCGATATTATGAGGGTCACATCTGCATATATACATGGCCAAGATTTTATGTTTGTCATCGACACTCATTGAAATATAAATTAACTCATTAATGTCTTATATTTTATGACCATTATTTCCTATTAATGACACGTCATGCACATCAGTATCACTAATTATGTTTGGATAATAGTTGTTCATATTGTATGAGCTATATATATATATATATATGCATGGTAAATTTGTTATTAATATTTTTAAAAGGTATAAATTGCTAAAGGGAAAAGTATGTATGTCAAATAAAGCAGATATAAGTCGATGTGTAAATCAACTACTTCAGTACAAGCAGATGAAATCTTATAAAAGTATATATATATATATATATATATATATGTAAGAATATTTATATATAAATTTTTACACATAAATTACTTATGTATCAAATGTTGTTTACGTGTTTAATATATGAAAACCCAGGGAAAATGTATATGTATTTAACGCATGCTTAAAAATGTTTTCAGAAAACCCGACTCTCGAGTGTGGTAGACAGGAAGGGATTGGGCGTGGATCCATCATTGCCTATACATAGACGAGAAATCTCAGAATTAGTTATTTTTTTAAGAATCTTGCCTAATATTTTTTGAAAGACTCTCTTTATTTTTGAATAGTTTTGAACGTAGTCATTTTCCAAAAATTGAAAAAATATTTTTATAGCACATGTAATTTCAAACGGTATTTTTGAAAAAGGGTATTTCTAATAGTTGAGAAACAGTTTTTCAAAGAATGGATTATAAGTGTTTTTCAAAGGTTTTAAAACCACTTACTGAGCATATTATGTGCTCTCCCCATGTTTTTGAAATGTTTTTCATAGGTTTCCTTGAGATCCAGAGTTGGTCATCATGGTTGTTACGCGCGGAAGCAGTGATGATCTTGCAGTTTGATTAGTTTTTCATTGTAACTCTGATGTTTTTGTAAGAATGTACCTATTTCTAGAAGCTATACTAGAATAATGTCCTCTTGTATAACATGTCTATGGATGAGTCCTTACAATTATTCCATGAATGATCTTCATCATCTCCAATAATGAACTTCCAAAATAGTTTTATTTGTAGAAATACACTACATGAGACATATTCATAACCTATAAAATTGAAACAAAAGAATTGATGATATTTGATTCCATTTAAAATAAAATAATGATGATATTAATGGTTATATATTTCTAAAAATATATTATGTTTATGATAATAGGAGGCTAAAAGTTTTAAAAAATTAACATTATAACATACATCATATTTCTGATCCTTGTAAAAAATGTTCCAAATTTATAATACATGATTTCTATACAAAATCAGTGATTGTGAACTTCAAGATCATAACATGGAGATTATAACAAGTGAAAAATTTTATTTACATTGTGATCATGTATAAATACAAACATGTTCACTCATTAGGTTAATAAAATGAAATAAGGGACTCGTATAAACTTATATACATGAAATAAAATTCTATTCATAATCATATGGAAATCAAATTCACGTCTTTAAATAATAATATGCATGTGATGACAATATCCATTATTAATCATATTTACATGAAATTAATGAACACTCATTACCATGTGGATATGAAAATTAGGACCACACATAATCTTCTGGACATGAAAACCAATTCAATGCATAAAAATTTGAAGTTTAAATAAGGTTCTTGCATAACATTTATAACTCATGGGTAATAAATTATTACCCAATGCATTAGAGGTTTAAATATTCTAGTCCAAATGTCACGTAGTGATATTCGAAAATAAATATTAAACTAGTAAATAAAAAATGAGGATATCATAACCCATGTGAAGGAAACATGATTCATAATCTTTTCATTAATTTTTATATTGTGGAAAATAAACACTTTTCATAATCATTGCATTAATTAATCATATAATAACCCTTGTAAAAATAATGGTATTCATAGAAATCATTCCATTATAATAATAGACTATCAAATTATAGGTTAAAGATGTAATTATTAGATCATATCCCCATAAAATCTTTTGAAACATTTAAGAATAAAATTTTAGATGAAAATAACCTTTGAATGATCACACAGATCATTTATTAAATAAAATAACCCTTTTACATTGAAATGAAAAAATTTTAAATAAAAAAATTCATAATATATTAATTAAAATACACAATTTAAATGAACCTCGTAATTTTTTAATTGAATCTGAAAAAATTAATTTTCTTAGTGGATTAAAATTTATTTTCTGATGTGTAAAAAAAATAACTCCTTCGCATTTTCTATAAAAATTGAAAATAAACAGATTTATATAATGATGAGATAATAAATTATAATTTATTTTGGAAATATTAAAACATGAGTAAAAATTACTTCAAATTATAAATTGGTAAGACTAAAAAGTTCCTTTATTTTTCTTACTACTGATAATAAAGAAAAATTATATTCAAACGAAGAGATAAAAAAAATTATTTTCATTAAAAAATTTATTTTAGAATATTGAATAGATAAATAGAAAAAATACTATGAAATATCATGTATTTTTAAAAAAAAATTGAGAATAAATTTCATGAGATTCAGGAGAGATAGATCATAGTAATTATTCATGGTAATTTTATTCAGAAAAAAAATTTTATAGACAAAGATATTGTAAGATGAAACACATACCACATTGTTATGATATAATTAAAAATAAACAACAAATAAATAAATGGTTATGGATTTTGAAATACCAAATTTTCTATAATAATTTTTATAAATCACATTATTGAGTTTTATATACATAAAAATGAAAAAATTTGTTGAATACGACATGTGTCACATATAAATTAATGTGATGATAAAATACAATAACTCAATTCGGAAGTCCTCATACACTTTCGAACCTTGTGTATTATAAATATTGATTTAATATATTTCTATTCATGAAGTATAATATCCTAAATCATAAAAAATGATATATTTATATCTTTTTTAAAACCATTAATTAATAAATATTTATTCTAATAATTGTTCTTTCTGGTAACTACATCAAATTTATTCTATTGTTTGGTTTGGTATCATTAATAAATTTTCAATGATTATGGGTGAGAAATATTCTTTATTTCAAATTTATTATAAATGTATTATTTATTCATTAAACATATATAAATATATAAATATATATATTTATATATATTTATATTCATATATAATAGTTTGAGATAATTAAATGAATTAGATAGTTTTTATAGATGGTAGGCCACACATTTTCATGATGGTTGTTTCTATTTTTATGTAATGGAAGATGAGAAAGGAAAATAATATATCTTTGACAAACCGCGTTCACCATGGTGATGGAACAGACATCATATTTCTAGACCCTTTCTTCTTCATGTTGATGGAGATATAATAACCCTAAGACCCACCTTCAGTATGACACAATGTGACGACTAGCACCAGGGGTATAGAATCACACACGAAATGGAAGGCATTACACTTTTTGTTTTGTAGGATCTGGAGATAATATAGTATGTTCCACACAATAGTAAAATTGGAATTAAATGTGAGTTCCAAACATTCAATTTCCCATACACATGTTTCAATTAATAAGTGCTACAATACAAAATAAATCCAGAGGAAAATAACAATGATAAGAAAACAACAATAGTAATTATCCCAACGTCCGAAACTACTATGGTCACACACGGTCCTCGAAGTCCTCCTTGAATTTTGAAAGATCTTTTATATACATAGGGTGATTATACATGTATACTCATTATAAATAACCAAAATTTCTCATGTACAAGTGGGGAAGCATTCTAATGACCCATGATAAAAGGAGATAGCCAAGAACCAAATAAGGAAACTATCCACCCAATCATCACCAAGGAAAACTCCCCTAATAATGAAATTAAATTTTGTTAATAGTAAAAACACATCGATGTATGGGTACCCAGAACCACATTACCACTTGTTATTGAAGACACCCTACACGTCAGACCATCCCCTCGATTTTCATTGTAGTCCCACATCCATGCCCTGCCCGTACTCACCCAGGCTACCACAACCACACACCCCGCCTGCAGACACTTGGGTCACAACCACCACATGTAACCACACCCACAGACATTTGGGCCATAATAACAACCACCACGCCAGAAGAAACCTAGGCCTAAATAACTACTCTCACACCCGGAGACATATGGGCCTCATCTTGAAGACACTTGGTAAAAAAACCACCCACATACACCAGGGACAACCACCGCAACTACCATGCCCCCGAAAAATCATGGGCTATAATGGACCATAGGCCATAAAAGCCTTTTTGTTGTGTGTTAGGCTACTCAAGAAAGGAACTAGAAAATGATCTAATAACCATCCACTCATTTGAGTGTAGTGGAAAACACCCTCCCCCGTTAAATGAGGTCATTCGGCATAGATTTATCTTCTTTGGTGGGGAATGATAAGAAAAATAAAAACTAAATTATACATGTATGTAAATAAGCACTCATCCCAACCTAGGGGCTCCAAAACTAGCCTATACAAAGACACCCTCGTTACTATTCAGTCATAAAAATCACACCACCCACCACCAAGTCAAAACTCATTCATGAAAAACAATTTCTCGTTGAAATAATTATTATCATCGAATTTGAGTGGTTCTATTTTAGATAATTCTTCACTAATGGGAAACTAATAGGCATAGCCACTAGCCAAGTATGAAAAAACCATGAATCAGATAAAAAAATCACACCTGGTTCTCTTGTAAATTCACATAAACTAAAGGGATCTGTGAGTTCCCTAAATGTACTGAAACCAAACCAACCCCATCATACGGCCCCACATGCCCTTAGATCTTCGAACCAACATTTACACCACAACAGGGGATCCCATCAACATCCATGTCACCCCAAAAGGATCAATCCGAACAACCACACAAATTACCAAGACATATCATGGGGGTTTTCTGGTTCAATCAAATATTTCAGAAGATTTCATTATACTTTTTGGGTAACGATGGTGACCACACCAGGATTTTTATTATCTGTGTATCAATTTTATCAATTGGGTTTACGTGATTAACTGATTTCCATGTGAAATTCATTCAGTCATATAATTAACTCGAAAAACAGAGGATCATTAGTGTATAAGGAAGGACCACCAACAACCACGATTTGTAGGGGACATAAGCCAATAGAATACACAATATATAATGAAGGATAAAATAGTGTAGATGAAACTACAACTCAAACGATCATTTTTTTAATGTTCATTTATTATCTTCATTAAGGATTGGTTTCATCCATTCTCGCAGAAACATTATCATACCCACCCCCACATGATACACAGTATTGAGATTTGAAGGATGAACCCTAGATGGATGATCAATTATTGATGTTTCTCTCCATGCACCCATAACTGGGGATTCACGACATGCAAAGGAGGAACTCTAGGGACTATAGGAGTGAGCAGAAAAGCCACAACATAGGTTCACCACTTCTGTCAGGAAGGGGGTCTACAAATGCACCAAGGAGAAGAAGGATAAGAGACATGCCTCAAAGAAGAAGAATTACCGTGTGAGAAAAAGGTGAAATACAAGAGTTACGAAATATAAAAATAATGAAATTCATTAAAGGAATATTTTGGTTTCACCACATTGTTGGATGGTTACACATGATGGAATTAATTTCGATTTAATAATTCTCATCGGATAGGTGAAAATAAATACTGTGTATAATTTTTTTTTCTTTAATTAGAGCACACAATAGGTGGAAAAACTGAAAAAACCTAAAAAACTAGAAAAAAATCAAACGCAATAGGGAAGACATGGTTCCACCATATCGGTGCCACTGTAACGTTGAGACACTACAGGTGGTGCCACCATTTCAGTGTGCGACTATGACGGTGTGATTGTGATGGTGCCACCGTGATGGTGGAAGAATAATGGTCCCACCATTTCAGTGTGTGATAGTGATGGTACCACCGTTTCCATGTGTGACTATGATAGTGACACAGTTTCGGTGTGCAACCATGATGGTGCAACCTGTTCAGTGATTCATTGTAAGTTGTGCCTCTGCAATGGTGCGACCATGGCTATGCCACTGTAACAGTGTCATTGGGACCAGTGCCACTATAAAGGTGGAGCCGTTTTGTGGAATGAAGTTTTTGGAAATGAATTGGACTCTGAGTGTCTGGGCAATTACATCAAAAACCACTCAAACTATTCTCTTCCTTGAGAATTCATGGAAAAAATGACGAAATGATAAGTGTCTAAAAACAACCTCGAGGACACCTCTTAGGATTAGACCTCATCGACTTCTAGGAACTCTTCTTCCTCTAGTAACCACACAAACATATAATTTTCATTCTGTATATTCATATGGATTATGGAGTCCCTAACTCCATTTCAAGATATTATCCTCTTTGGGAAGCACGGACTCAACCATACATGTTTAATCGCATCCACCTTAATGTTGCACGCTTAGGGATCAGGTCCTCCCCTCTCCACAGTAAGGACACTTCACACACATCTAGAGAATAAGGGAACATACCATTTCATATTCATTAGGGTCAAACACTACATTAAAACCATGTAAAAAATAAAACAGAAGAAAATTCAAAAAAACTCTAGGTACTGAATATGCATTTGTGCCTCCCATTCCCAGGTACTCTCCTCAAAGCCACCAATCCTCCATAACACATGAACAAAGTGAATGGTTCATCTATGAAGCACCTTCTCCCCAAGACATTTGATCCTCACTGGTCTCTCTAAAAATGTCGCATTTTCCTTGATATCCAAATTTCCCTAGTTGAGGATGTGTGAATCATTGTGTAGATATCGAAGGAGCTGACACACAAGGAAGAGATCATGGACTCTCAGTAGTGGTGGTCATAGCAGTAGATGATGAGCCACTTCACTAACATGCCACAACACCTTGAAGCATCCAACGAACCAGGGAGAAAGCTTACTCCCTCTACTGAACCTCTTTTGTCCATGCCAAGTGGGGAAATTCAAGGAAAAATGGTCCCTATCCTCAAACTCCAAGGGTCTCCTCCTATGATCAACATACGACTTCTGTCAGGCCTAAGCTACCTTCATCCTCTCACATATAAACTAACCCTTCTCTGCCATGCTCTGTACCACCTTCGGGCCAAGGACATATTCTTCCCCAACCACTGTCCAGCACATAGGTGAGCGACATTTCCTCCTATATAAGGCTTCAAATGAAGCCATGCCAATGGTGGAGTGATAAATATTATTGTCAGAAAACTATACCAGAGGAAAGTTTCACACCCATGATCCCCCAAAGACCAAAACACATGCCTGTAGCATATTCTACTATGTCCGGATTGTTTACTCTATCGTCCCATATATCTGGGGGTGGAATGTAGTGATGAGACATAGCTGGGTTCCAAATTCAATTTTCAATCCATTCATGACCCATTAGGTAAATCAGGTATCCCAATCAAAGACTATTGACCCTGTTACTCCAAGAAAATGCACCACCTCATCAATGTCCATATGTTCTAAGGAATCCAACACACTCGTCTCCTTGATTTATAGGAAGTTAGCTGATTTTGTCAGCCAGTACACTACTACCAAAGTGGCATCAGCAACCCTTGATCTCTTTGTATTCCAATGAAAACATTCATTGAGATGTAATCTCACATGTACTCAGGGACATTTAAAGGTTGTAACAAACCCCCTAGGATGTGATTTTCATCTATCACCTGCTGACATACAAGACACTTCGCCACAAACTCTGCCACTTCCCAATTCACCGTAGGCCACCAAAACAGATCCCTCAAGCCCATTTACATTTTAGATACACATGGGTGTACCACTAGGAATGATTTTGGGAACTCCCCAGGAACTAACTCGTTCATTTTCTCTAGGAAAATCATTTTCCCTCACAGAAGAATCTGATTCTGACCTCCCTCTGAGCACCCTTCAGAAGAATTTCAATGGTTACCCCGATCATGCATTACATCACTCTCTGTGTCTCCCCATTGAGACTCCTCCACCTTTAGAAATAGAGTAGACTACCCTATCATCTCGAACACGAAACATCTTCCACCATCCACCCATGTATCTAGGTGTAGGGCAGAAAACTCCCCCATTGCCTTTCATGAATCTGTCATCTCTAAAACTGCATCCTTCTGCGACTTCTTGTTCAAGGTTTCAACAACCCAAATTACACTTACATTCAGTGTAAGAGATTTCAAAATCATATTCTTAATGAAACTCTATCAACCTTCCCTACCAAAATTTTAGGTCCCACTGGAAGAAGATATACCTCAGGCTCTTGTGATCTGTGAAGACCAAAATGTGCCTCCTGATGAGGTAGTGCTGCCACAACTTTAGTAAGAACTGAACCGCTATGAGATCCAAGTCAAGGATGGCAAAATTATGCTCATGGGGACATAACATCATAGACCAATAAGAAATCACCCCTGCTACTGCATCATCACAAACCCCAATCCTTGGCCATATAAATAACATAACACCTCAAACATCACACCTTCTTTTGGAAAATTCAGTAATGGGGCACTATCCTGTTTCCCATTCAAGTAACTAAAGGCTTCTTTGAACCTCTCACTCCATATAAAATCCCGGACTTTCTTGTTTGGGGATATCAAAGGCAATGAAACTCGAGAAATGTTGGGCATGAATATTAGATAGTACAAAGCTAACCCTAGGAAACTAAGATCCTATGCCATGTACTTTGGTGCTGTCCAAGAACATAAACATAAAACATAATGGAATCAACCACTATTTCCTAGTTGGACACCACATATCCTTGGAAGTGAACCTCTCGTTTCTAGAACATGCACTTGGAAAACTTTTTACTAAGTTGGTGCTGTCGGAGGAACCCAAAAACCAATCTCATATGCTCCATGTTTTCCTCCTATGATCCTGAGTAGATCAAGATTTCATCAACAGCCACAACTATAAACCTGTCCATATATTCCCAGAATACATAGTTCATATTCCCCATGAACATGGTTGGTGCATTCGTAACATTGAATGGAATTACCACGAACTCAATGTTCCCATATCTACAATAGAATGTAGAATTTGGTATTTCACCCTCCTTCACCCTCAACTGTTAATATGGTGACATAATTTCAATCTTGTTGAACATCCATTCCCCATTCAACTGGTCAAAAAGGTCATCTAACCTCAAGAGAGGGTAACCGTTCTTAACAGTTACTAGATTCAGTCTCTGGTAGTCTCTGCACAGCCTAAGACCACCATCTCCCTTCTTCGCAAACAAGACAGGAGAATTTTATGGAGACACACTCGGTGTAAGGAACCCTACTTTGTCAGATCATCAATCTGAATCTGTAACGCCTAAACACAAAAGGCTTCATCCATTGAATTGGATGTGCAAAAGGATTCTTGTCTATTCCGAATTCATCTTCCGGTCGAGGGGGTAGAGTAACCACAAATTCACGGAAGACATCCAAGAACTCTTTGAAAATCCCCGGTACATCCACTATATCTTTATCTGATAAATCTAATGATAGCTTGGCTGATAATGAATGCAGGGGCTCCACTCACTGGGTTCTTTACTAGAAACCCCTCTTGCCGATGATATTCAAACTTTTTCTGCCATTATCTGAAAACACTATCCTTCATTGGAAACAATATATAATAGAACATATAGAGGAAATATATTCGATGCCTATAATGAAATCATACGACTACATATTTAAAAAAAGTTCCCCACCTGATTGATGTAGTCCCAAAACCAGTCTACATCCTCAGAAAACAGTAGACAAGATGGTGTGACCTCCAACTCGCATACTCAAAACTATGGGTATGAGAAGTTCCTCTACATGTAAGACAATATAATGGGCTATACTGGGTTCAAAAAATGTATGATAAGCTCTTGGATTAAACAAAAAATAGGAAAGAGTACTATACAAGATGATTGTACCTCAAACAACTTCTAGACAAGCTGGAACTGCTGCCTCTGCGGCGTGCAACTGCCAACATCTAGCTCCTCTACCCCATGGATTTGGGTTGCCTACTTGACCACACCCTAGTTGAGGTCCTTGAGGAGTGCTATGAGGTAATCCTCCTCCTACAACGTTTTCCCTCAGAGGAGTTGTATCTCACTATCCCTGTTGCAGCTACTAAAAGGGTCTGGATTGATACAACTACTGCTGAGGTGGCACTAAACTTGCCCACCCACACTATACTATACTCGGTCTGGGAAATAATTTTGAAGGTGCCCACAACTATAAAAAATAATGCATCTTAGTCTTGGGAATGAAAGGAAAGGGTGAGGATAGGGTGGTTGAATCTGGAACTATTGGGGCCCACTCACCACTAGCCGAAACACGGACGTCCCGGACGATGGAGTCCTTCTACTGACGGAATTTCCCTTTAAAGAGACCAAATGTCTCCCCTCTCGTTGCAAACCCCCCAGTATGTGCATTTTCTCCACTAGTTCATCCTTCTTCTGGTCATCAAATTATATCATTAGGGTGAATGGAGTAAAAATATACAAAAGAGATGCTCGGAGTGCCTCATCTAAACATCTTGACCGAGACTCCTCATCCAGAATGTGGTCCACAGCAAAGAGAAGGAGATCATAGAACATGATCCCCAAATCTCTCACTGACATACTCCGTCGCTGAATGGAGAGTAGCTCCTGACTCTTCTAACCCTTCATTGCTGAAGAGAGGAATTCTTCCCGGAACTCCCTCTTGAAGTCAGTCCATATTGCCTCAACCCCCCTCATCTCCCCATGGTAGAGAGTCCACCAATGACGCATTTATCCCCACATCTGGAATATAGTGAGAAGAAACTAGTACTCCGTCAGAACAAAAATAAATTTGGAATCTATCACCAGCTCCTTGAGCCAGCTCTCTGTCTCCATATCAAAGAAACTTCCCTCGAACTTTATGAGGGTCTTTTTGTGAATGGAATGATGCATACTCTACCACTGATCATCCTCATCATCATAGTCATCCCTCTACTGATCATCCAAATCAACCACTTAGGCCTCGATCTCCCTTACTACTTGTGGACAACATCCAGGTTCCATAGCTGCAATGTAATGAAGTAATTCATAATTCTGACTAGTTTAGAAGATTGATTATGATTTTCCATATACTAATTATTCATTTTAAATCCATAATATACCCAAGACAGACAAGAACACTAGTCATTATAATTCTTGAACATTGAATAGGGATTATACCCTATAATTTGTGTGGTCTTACTTGGTCATTCTGTAGGCCCGATGTTCTTGCATATGATTATAGGGGCCCCAAATGTCTTGGGTCCTAGACGGGCTTCCTGAGCCCACCTCACGTTCCAGGATTTCCAAACACTATTTCCCTACGATCCCATGAAATCCTCACTATGCCTAACTCTAGGCCCCATCCTATCTCCCAACCTCTCCTCTGATACCATTTTTTCATGGCCCGCGTTCACCATGGTGAGGTAAGGGACATCAAATTGCCAAAAACCATCATTCTTCAAGTTAAAGAAGTGATAATGACCCCCGATACCCGCCTTCAATAGGTCCCAAAGTGGAAACTAAAACCCATGGTATAGAATCACACATGAAATGGTATCCATTACCCTTTTTGTTTAGTTAGATCTAGAGATAAGATAGTAAGTCCCAGTAAACACCAAAACATGATGTTAATGTAAATCCCAAATAATACTTTTCCAATATTCATGTTTCAATTAAAATGTTCTAAAATACAGGATAACCCCAAAGGTATATACCAAAGAAAAGAAAACATCAACATCAAATGTCCCAACGTCTGAACTAGTGCGGTACCCCATGATCCCCGAAGACCTCCTTGAATATTGAATGTATTTTTATATACGTAGGGTGAGTATACAGGTATACTCAGTGGGGAAAACCAAAAGTTCTCATGCTCATGTGGGGAGGCATTCAAATGCCCCGTGAGAAAAGGAGATAACCAATCACCTAATAAGGAAACTATTCACCCAAACCACACCAAGGAACACTCCCCAAAGAATGCATGTCATGTAAGGTAATAGTAACAACACATCGATGTTTGTGTTCCCCACACCGGTTTCTCAGTGGTTATTGAAGTCATCCTACGCGTCCGGCCTTCCCAACCATTTTCACCGCAGTCCCACTCTTACAACCCACCAACACACAAAAGTGATACCACAACCACAAACGAATCCATTAAAAAACTAGGCCACGTCAACCACACGTAACCATGCCAGTAGACATCTAGGTCAAAATAACTACTACTACGCTTGAAGAAACTTGTGCCTAAAAAATAACTTTAACGCCAGAGGACACCTGGGCCACATCCCGACGACACATGGGACACAAACTACTGACACACAACTGGTTTGGACACCAAAACTACCCTAAAAGAATAATCATGGGCTATAATGTACCTCAGGACATCACAACAGGCTCAAAGAGTCTTAGGATACTACGGAAAGGGAGCAGAAAATGAGCTAATAACCATCCACTCATAAGAGTGCTGGGAAAACCACCCCACATCAAATAAGGTTTTTTGGGATGAAGTTCTCATCATTATTAGGATGATAATTAGAAACACAAGAATTAATGTATATATATAGGTAAACAAGCACTCATCCCAACCTAGGGGGTTCAAAATTAGACTATACACCAATGTCGTCATTACTATTCATTCAGGAAAAAAACACAACCCAAAAACAGTTCACCGCTCATTCCAAGATAACAATTTCCCATTAATCAAAATATTGACATCAAATATAAGTTTTTATATATTAGATAATTATTCAATACTAGGTAACTAATAGGCAGAGCCACTAGACAAGGAAGGAATAACAAACAAGCACTAGATTAAGCATTCATACCTGATTCTATTGTATGGACACAATATCAAAAGGGATCAATGAGATACCTCAAAGAGCAGGATCAAAACTAACCCCACCATATGGACCCAGAAAACCATAGATCCACAATCCAACATCTACACCAAAATAGTGGATCCCATCCCCATCCATTTCTCCCCACAGGGATCAAGAAGAACAACCATACATATTACCAAAACAAAGATAGGGAGTTTTGAGATTCAAACACTTCATTCATTAGTGTTACTTATTTCAATTGGTTAAATGGAGTGAACACGCAAGGAATCTAATTCACTAGGCCTCCATTTAATCATTCGGGGTTATTTCATTAACCATTTTCCATGTTACAACAATTCAGTCATAGAATTAACCAGAAAAAAAAAAGATGATCATTAGTGCAAAAGGAAGTACCACCAAATACTAGGATTTTCAGTGGAAAAAAGCCCGTAAAATCCACAACATATAATAAAGGATAAAATATTACAATAGAAACATCAACTCATCCCTTGTTTTTTTAAAGTTCATTTATTATCTTCATTATGTTTTGGTTTCATCAATTCTTATAAGAACATTAGCAAGCCCACCCCAAATGATACACAGTAAATAGGGATGGAGGAAACCTAATTATATGGTCAATGATCATAGTTTCTCTCGGAATGCCAAGAACTGGGGATGCACAACTTGCAAAGGAGGAACTTCAGGGACTCTAAGAGCGAGCAGAAAATCTCTAGCACAGGCATACCACGTGCCTCGTGAAGGGGGCTCCAATCGCACCTAGGAGAAGGAGGAAAAAAGACCATCCCCTAGGATGAATATTTCTCATTTGATAAAAATGTGATATCCTTGAGTTAAGGGATATCCAAATATTTAATTACATTAAATGAGGATCATGGTCTCACCACACAGTTGGGAGGTTACAGACCATGAAATTAATTTCCATTTATTAATTCTCATTGGAGAGGTGAGAATAAATGTTTTGTGTTAAATGGTTTCCATTAATCAGAGCAAAATGTGCAACACATGATGAAATTGAAATAATCAAGGATCTGGAAAAAAATAAAATGCAAAAGGGAAGACAGTGTGCCACCATAATGCAGCCACCGTAACGGTGAGACACCGCATGCGGTGCCACCATTTTGGTGTGTGACCATGATGGTATGATCATTATAGTTCCAACATGACGGTGCCACCATAACAGTGCCACCAGTCCAGTGAGACACCATCATGTGGTGCCTCCATTTTTGTGTGCGACCGTGACGATGCCACTATTTCAGTGTGCGACCGTGACAGTGCCACCATTTTGGGTTGTGACCATGACGGTGCAACCATTTCAGTTTTGGATTGTAATGGTGAAACCATTTCGGTGTGCCACTATGATGGTGCCGAAGGTTTGGTGAGACACTGAATGCAGTGCCACCAAAACAGTGCGACCGTTACGGTGCCACTGTAACAGTTCCACCATGACCAGTGCCACTGTATTGGTGGAATCATTTTGTGAACCGAGTTTTTAGAAATGTATTAGACCATGAGGGTCTGAACCATTACAATTTCAATAATAAAAAATTATTTTTTATATAATATATATAAAAAATATTCATTAAATATGACCTTATTAATAATCTTTCCAAATTAAATTGAAAAACTAATCACAATACATTAAGAATGAAATATTCCACATGTATGAATGAGTGAATATATCATCCTTAAAATGATTTTAAGGTAATAAAGTAATTTACATATTGTAATTATATTTGTATATTTATATCATATATATCATATATATATATATATATATATAAATTAATTACTTCATTATCGTCAGCTATAAGATGTATTGATGGAGAATGAATTATATTGGTTCGGGGGGAATGAATAGGGGCGATGAAATGGCATGGATAATTCACAAGATCAGAGATGCACTTCACATGGGAGGCAACGATCACAAGTAGAACAACAAAATCTGATCACCATGTGGTGAATGGGCATAAGGACAAATAGAACTACCATTCACCTTATTTGATTTGATCTGCATTTTAATATGTCCTTATCCATTGATTTTGTGTGATCTTCACTTTCCCATTTTCAGTTCTTTGGTGGATTTTTTATTAGTGTAATCATATTCAACTGAATTAAATTATTTTTTAAATATAACCAAAATAGAAGTATATCGGTTCAAGGTGAGGTTTTCCCCCATACTCATGATTGGATGTTTTCATTCACTTTTTTTAGATGGGGACATGGATATAGGGTATTCAATATGAATAATGAAATATCAATATATTTATTTTATTTTTGTTATTATTTTATAATATATAATGATGATTTGATAGTTATACCAGAATTAATTAAAAAAATTCCTTGTTATGAACTATAAAAATTCAACAGAAAACAGCTTAAATAAAAATAGGTTATTATTTAATATGATGGATTTATAAAAATCTAGGGGACCCCAGCTCATGTTGGTGAATTAATGTATGTAATTGAGGTATTTCCTCCACACACGAAATTATGAGTAATGAATTTATAAAATATTATTCCCATTTATTAGTGAGGAAAGAGAAAATTTAGAATTTTATAATGTTTATAACTAATATGAGTTTATTTTCATTTCTAAATGTCTCAATATTTATAATATTAAAATATAATATTTGGGTGACTCTATATAAGATCATAATATAAAAATTATAGAGGTTTATGTGATTCTTTCCCCCATAATTGTTTTGTTTAATACATGTTAGCGATTTTTTTGAAAATTACTACCGTATAAATTTTTTTTCTTTTATAGGGGTCAATATGGTTTCCATAATAGAAAAAATTCCAATATTTTTTATATTATCTAAAATATCATATAAACTAGTAATTAGATAATATATTTATTAATTTATAATAATTTAAGGAAGCATATTTTTAGAAATATATATTTAATGTAATATTTTAGTATATTTCCATAATTTAACATTAAAATCACCATGAAAAATATTGAATTAAAATATGAATAGTTAAAACAAAGAAAATATGTTATAATTATATTTTAATTTTATAAAATTATTTAAAACATTAAATTATATTATTTTATTATGTCTAAAATTATTTAATATATTTTCTATTTTATTAAATAAATATGATGTCAGTGTTGTGTGTGCATTAATGTAATTATATAAATACTACCAATTTGATAATAATGGTATTTTTTATATTATTCGTAATATAAAAAATTATATTCATTTGAAAATTTTATTTTTCACGTTGTTAACACATAAAAGATAACTTGAAAAATAAGGTGACAATTTTTTCATTTTCATTATATATCATATCATATGGGTCATTTTAATTGGAACTTGTCACATAAACCATAAAATATTGACACTATGGTTATTAGGGTATATATATTTCTATAAAATGTAATATAGAAATATTTTTAGATTATATTAACCCATATCTCTATATTTTGACCCCTAGGTAAACTTTTATATCCTTGACAGTTAATAGGTTTTTCTGTTTTTAATACTCATTATGAACCATATTTGTAGTGAACATATTTAAAAATATTAATCATATTTATATAAAATATTGAATCCATTTAGTCATATAAAAATAAAAAAATAAAGAATATATTTCAAATGTAATCCCACAAATGTGCAGAAAATACTTTCTTTTAAATTAAATTTTTAAAGAAAAAATGATTTTAAATTATTAATATGAGTAGTATAATTCATTATATCAATTTCAATTAATATAGATAGATATATTGTATATGAATCTATATTAAATAATTCTTATTTAGGGGTTTTTATTAATTAAAATTAATAGATAACAAGAACAGATTTTTTTTAGGAAATATGTGTTATTAAACACAAAAATGAGTTTATACAAAAATCATTAAAATTAGTTATTGAAATATTATTAATATGATTATTATAAAAAAATATATATAATATGTGATGTTATGAAAAAAATATAAATTATAATCATTCATTCAATTAGTTCATTTATAATATTCAATGATAGTTTTACACAACTCAGTATTTGTCAAAAAATAATAAATTTTTAAAAAAAATATTTAAAATATCTCCATAAAACACGACAAACCAAATATGTTATTAAAAAATATGGGTTATTATCATAAAAATATATTGTTTATTTTACCATTTCTATAAAACATATTTTATTAATGATAATACATGTAATTATATATATATATATATATATTCATTATAATTATCCAAAAATAGTCGTTTAATAAATTTATTTTTAAGAAAACACATTTTTTATTAAAAAAGGTTATTTTAAAATATGTTTCTATTATTTTCAAAAGAATTTATTTTCATTTAAAATCAATTGAGAACCAATTAATTTATTGTATACAGGTGTAAACCAGACACGTTTAAATGTTTTTATATTCATATTGATAACCTATATTTTAATTTCATGGTTATAACAACCGTCTTTATATAATAATATTTATATATTATATTTTGGTAAATTGAAAGCCACAATTTTTTCAAAGAAAACAATCAATTATATTATATTAAATTTATAAAATTCTATATCACAAAATCATTAGTGATTTTATATAACCATTCATAGAAATGATCAATATTTGTTCTGATCTATATACCATGTCTGCTACTTGTGTAGCCTTACCAGAAAAGTTCACCTCATACCCAACACTATTATATTTTATGATTTATTATATGATTGGTTAACATCCCTTCCATTTAATCTATTTTATCATAGAGAATTTAGTTTTTTATAGGAAACATATATGAATGATATCTATTTAATTAAATTTAATAAAATATCATGTTAATTATTTTATTATATACCATCATTACTTTGTATAATTCTCTAGATGATAGACAACTAGGTTGACCATTTCATTTTAACTGCTTCCCAATGGGAGAATAATATTCATTAGGGAATTTATCTATTTTCGTGATACATTTGGATAATTAGTTCCCCTAAATGGTGGTTAATCTTTTAAAATGATCCAGCCTAACATATTAAAAAAATTGGATGTGTATGTATATATGTATAGGTAGTATTAGTGGTCATAACCCATGATAACAGTCCAAATATGGTAATATTTAATTATTCTCAACTCAAAAAAATTTAAAATTATTTATGAGAATAACCAAACATTTACTCTGAGAGTTTATACAATTAATATTCCTCTATTTCACCAACATCAATATATAATGAAATTAAATTTATAAACAAATGATATTATATAATACAAAAATATTTATAAATTTTGATGTTTTTTCATATAAATCCTAATGGATTTCATTTAACATATGATATAAAATGTATTATCTTCTAAAACTAGACCTTATAGTCATACTAAACATCCTATGACACCAACTATAAATTCTCTAACCCTAAAAACCTATATCATGTAGTTTTATTATATTAATTTTACATAATATAAGAGTTCACTTAGGATCAAATGGAATGTTATTCAAGGAATACTTGATAAAAATACATAATACATTTGAAATGTAAGGACACTCACTCATGTAGCATGTTGGTGATGTATAATTTATTACATTGGCATAGATACACAGGTGAAAATCCAATATAGACTTCCTTTTTAGTATTTATTTAGTACCGAGTAGACAAATGTTAACCATTTTACTATGAGCAATAAAATGACAATCATATTATTGAAAAAAATGATATCATGAATAACTATATTTTATGAATTATTATTTACATACCATGATAAATGAATCAATGTAATTTTTAGACCAAATGGTAATTTTTGGTTTAATAGAGTGACTACAATCATGAGTTAATTAATCATATTCAATATGAAAAGGTTAATAATAAAACCAACATTCAATTTAATAAATAACAATTGAATCATAATTGAATTATGTGTATTCTATATAAAAAAATAAAGAACATAACACACATGAAATTTAATTAATAATCTATGAAAAAAAGTAATCTAGATATTATTTGGATATAAAAATATCATGGATAAAAAAATTAACATTTGAACTATAAATAATGGAAATTCATAACTATTTTATTTCATGGTATTATAAATCATTAATTCCAATAATATAAATAAAATTCACAAGAAATTATAAAAACATTTTTTAAAGACCTATTTTTAATGTTAATTAAAATTTCAATTTTTTATTATAGAAACACATTTAATGAAATATTATAATCCTAAAACATAACTTCAATGAGTTAAACATCAAATGCTGACCCCTCAATCCAATATAAAAAAACCAGATCAAACAACAATTAAAGCCCCCTTCCAAGAATACACATAATTATGTACACCTTCATCCCTTCCAATGCTGCACAATATGTTGTCCCATGCAATGATGGGTCGGTACCGATGGGCAAGCCCAAACCCTCTCAAAAATCCAAAACCAAGTTGCATAAGTCTAGTGAAAATATGCAACTCGGAACCTCAACTGGAGCAGCATATTAATAGAATATGGAGTCATGATCCTTCGAAAATAGTAGGTAGGAAAACATCATTCACACCGAGGGCCAGAATCACCTAGGAAATTCATTAATTCCACTACCTCATCAACACACTTTCCGAATAAAACCACGCCAAAAGATATTCAAATCAAAACATAATTCCCAAAATGAATAGAAATCACACAACAAAAATCATGAAGTCAATGTTTGAAACACATCACCATGCTCTCAGACATCTGAGGAAACACCAGATAGTATTTCATTGAAAACAATACCGTAATAAAATGAATCCCACCTCCACTATCACACTCAAACGAGATAGTTTTAAGTCATACTAACCAATCAAAAAAGTTTATGCGATTTTATAATAATTTTTTTATGATATATTAACATTAATATTTTAACTTCATGAACAATATACATGAATTTTCACAACCTGAGTTCCACAAGACAATTCCCCAATTCAGACTTCCAAATGACCTTAGATGTTCCTCCCCATATGATAGTGGTAGTCAGTTATCCACTAGGGGATATTATTGATCAGGGGGGGGGGGGCTATTCCCTCTTTTATCATAGTAATAAACCCATGGTAAATAATAAATAGTAACCTAATAACATATAACTAGAAACCAAATAGTAATAAGATCATAATATGGATGACATTAGAGATGTAATATGAAAATTGTACTATAAATATGTCATGTCAATATGAGACATGTGTCATTTCAAGACCAACTACCTCCAAATATTCCCCATACTATGATTGAGATTATTAAAGGGAGATAATATCCATACAATATTTCCTCCATTTATCCCTATATTGGTGGTAAGCACCAAGGGTTTGAAATATATCACATGGGTAGAATTATCATATTTATTGAAACAAGATCTAGAGATGTGATGGGTCATCCATGAAACAACTCAAATACACACCCACATATATACATACACATATATAATTAAGAAACAATTACTTATGACATTCATGCATAAAGTCAAACTGTTACATGTTGAACGGTCTCCAAAGTAAAATAACAAATGTAAAGATAATAAGAGATACGACAACTACCAAGATCTGAGCTAGTAGGTTCCAACCTGATCCCCGGATTCCACCAGGAAACCAAAAATATGTATTATATATGTAGGGAAAACACACAAGTATAATAATTAGAAAATAAAAAAGTCTCTCATTCATGAATGCATGAGGCATAATAATTCAATCCTAAGAAAATTTTGGATCCAAACATCACATAAGTAGGTATACTAACCATCCTGACCCCACCACGGAATGCTCACCAAAAAATGAAAGACTATACGTAGAATACAAATCACATTGATGGTTGGTTACCATACACCACATTCCCATATATTATCATCTGTCACATCCTAATGTCAAACATCCTAGTGCTCCCACCCCTTATGTACATACAACATGGAAATAGACGCATAGACACTTGGGCCTCATAAATGAATCCCTCCCATAGACACATGGGACTCACTACCACTTCTATCCCACAGATACATAGTCCCCACAACCGTATCTAGCCCGCATACACTTGTGGCACACAACTGCATCACATGTCATCCCAAAGACACCTAGTTAAGCAGAACACATCTCAACATTAAGAGATCTTGGAATACACAACACGCCCATGCAAACCTCATCCCCACAAACCACAATACACCTGAAGAATCATGGGATATCATTGCTTGGAAGAATGATTAGGTTTGAATGGGTGGAAAATCCATCCATCCGCCCACCATGATTTTTTGGAAAGACATCCTCACAAATAAAACTAGGTGTTTCGACACATTGTTCAAAAATAGTGTGGGTGTGTATAGAGATCAGATGAACATACAGTGTATGTATATATAGAATCTGGCACTCAATTCCCACATATGAGATTCGAAACAAGAACTGTCCAACTCAAACAAAACAAACATTTATAACACATCTATATTCATTTTATAGTATTAGTAATAGTCACATACAAGTCTATAAATGTATTCACCTTCATAAAGCTTTTTCACATAAAACCCATTTGTTTCACTATTTATCTTTTACCATAGTTATCTAAAAAAGACATCTTTTAATTTTACATTAACTAACCCAATCCCATTTACCAAAACATCTCATGTAATGTCTACATTATTAAGAATATATTTATTCCATCACTACAATGGTGACATCTAATCACAACAGAAAACAATGGGAAAATCATTCCAAAACCACTCCCTTTAACACACATTCAAGGTAAACCAATATCCTACATCTAAAAATAGGGTGAATCATTTATCATAAAACTCAGGGATAAAATCATAAGGGATTTATGAAAAAAACAATAATCATTAATCCATTTTATCAAGTTTCATACTTACTCTCAATTGGGACCCCCCCCCCCCCCCCCCACTCATTGCTACACCCAACAACACAACTCATTTTAACTTTTTTTGGTAGACTAGCTTCCCAACCACACAGCAACCATAACAACCCTACTGTACAACCACATCGATCCACCTCTCTGTACACGAAACCCCTGAAAAAAAAACATCACCATAAAAAAATATTTAGTTTTATTAATGGAGTATTATTCAAATTCCACTTCTTTAATTGAGGGTGTGATCATAAAATCCATAAGGATCTAGGGAATCGACTTTATTAACTAAATATTCATGGTTAATAAATTTAATTTAAATAATCATTAAAAAATAAAAAGAATAATTCAGAATCCAAAACAGTTGAACTATTATGTATTGCCAACAACCATGATTTTTAGTGGGTATTCAGCCAATACATATCTAAATATCATAATGGAATGACTATCATTAATAACATTCATCACTTTTCCCAAACCCCGTATATTAATCCTAATCATATTTAATTATAATTATTAATGGGTATTAAATCATATTATCAATGAAAAAACATTAATATACCCACCCCTAATGGTACAAAATGTAGAGTTATGAAGGAAATACTTCATGGAATAAGTGGTTATCTGCACTTTTCGATTACTCCATGATAGTGGCACATAAATGTAGTTGAAAAATCCCAGGGGAACATGATCCATAATCTATAACCAAGTCAAATAACTCATATAGGAAGAAGTAATCTGTGATTCTATACCAAGGATAAACAATAAAAAAGAATAAGGTATAATGGTATTACGAGCCAGAAATGTTCTAAATAGAGCACCATTGATATGTTATTGATTTACCATTAATAGAGAATCTGGTCGTGATTATATTTTTGTACTAAGTAAATGGCCTTGAACATTTATGAGTTTCAAATATGATTTATGGAATTTTAATCTGCATTACGTAATTACATATAAGTAATCAATGTTATTTTACATCAAGGATTAGTCAAAAGCGGGAATGGGAACTTAAATCACTATTCTTGAGACATCGTCTGGTGAGGCACCATTGGAAGAGGCAGCAATAGATGAGATTCCATTAAGTTGAGACACTTCCATAGAGCTGCTACTAGGCTGAGATACCACCAGCATGACACCCCAAGGGTGAGCTACCATATTGTGGGAAAGAACAACATCGATCTATAAGAACACCTCAAATAGTAGATTCCCAGAATAAAATGAACTGGAGATGTCTTATCCAATACATCAGATACATATCAAACTAATATCTCTATAGATAATTCAAAACTATTCTTTTAAAATAGTGGGGACTAAAAACCACCCCACAAGATACCTCACAGGTTCCTCGCTACACAAGAAACACATATAAGATCCAAACAAATCAATATCCAGTGATAAATTATGTAGTGTAGTTCATAATATAGAGTGAAATATACAAATAAAGGGACACCACATCTGACATCTTCTAACCCAAATAACCTCATGAAACAATACAAAATCCTAAAACACACAGTGTCTAATCACACAGACCAGAGAATTCTATCCTCCATATTAAGATATTAACCGCTCATTATAGTGTTGACTCACCCAAATCAGTTAAAAGGCATTGAAATTAATGAATCCTAATTAGGAATCATGTCCACTGATTGCACACATCATGATTTTTTCACATAGTTCACTACTCAAAACAATACTAATGGAATATAAGTCATATCATTTTAAAAAAAAATTCCTTACATTAATAAAGAACAAGGAAAAACTCTAAAAAACTCAACATAATATAAAAAAATTTGTGTCTCTTGATCCCAATTATATTCATCATTACATACATGCCTCCAAAACACTCAAACAAGAGGATGTGTTAGTCAACATAGCTTATTCTCTCAGTGATCCGGGAACACCAATTGTATCTCTACAAACATTGTGCCACCCTCGATAATTAACTATCCACATTCAAGAACATGGGAGTAATAATGGAGATAATGATGATACTGAGAGATGTGGAAGAAACCATGGATCCTATATAACTGTTGTGGAAACATAAACTAGTATTCCACCTCACCAACTCACTCTAAAACATAAAAGTGCCTAATAAAACCTATAGAATGTTTACACCCTCCATTTATCCTCTGGTTCCCACGTCGAAGGGAGAAATTTAAGAATATGTTGTCACAATACGTTTACTCCATGATCCTCTTTATATGGCCATCATAAGACTTATTATTTTACTATACTAATTTCATTATTTCTCTAATAAGAATTTCCTTCTCGGTCATGCCTTGCACAACATCTGCACCAAAAAACAGCACCCTCCCCACCCTCTGTCCAGCACAATGGAGAACTGTACAACCTTCCATACAACACCTCAAATGGGGCCACACTAATGGGAGAGTGATTGAAATTATTATATGAAAACCCCACCAAAGGTATTTGTTGATGCCAATATCCACTATATTTCATGATGTGTGCCCACTCTATATCCTCCAATGTCTAGATATACCTCTCTTTCTTCCCATTTTTCTATGAGAGGAACGTAGTTTGGAGGCACAATTGGGTGACAAAAGCATGCTACAATCCCCAATAGACATGTGAGGTAAACAACACATCCCGATCTAAGAAAATGGTCCGTGGAATCCTATGAAATATCACTAATTCAACGATATACCTTTTGGACAAGGAATCCAATGTTCTAGATGACATGATCTCTATTAAGTGGGCCAATTTATTTACCTGATCCACTATCACCAATATTGCATTGTAGCCTCCCCGGGCCTTGGGTAATCTAGTGATGATATACGTTGATATGTATTCCCATTTACATTTAGTAACAAACAAGGACTACAATATCCCACCAAGGAGATGGTGTTTCACCTTCACATGCCTGAAAACCATGCACAGTACCACAAAATCTACCACTTCCTGTTTTAACTCAAGACACCAAAAATCCCTACTCAAGCCACTAAACATCTAATAGACTATGTGATTCACTACCAATGGTGACATATGAAACACACAAAGGACACAACATCTTGTTGATATAGATATAAACAACATCCCTTGAAACAAACTCTGGTTTTGATCATCAACAAACCATTCCTTCGAAGAATCACTATGGATAACATGATCACACATCGCATCATCCTTTTAGTATCCAAACATAGAATTTTACAGCTACTACATCAGAGAATACTTGATCATTATATATAATAAACAAACATTATCACCATCCACACTCACATATATGTTCATGGTTTCCAACTAATCCATTACTCTTCAAGAATCGATATACTCTCAAAAAACATCCATCTAAGTCTTCTTTCTCAAATCATCGGCCACCAAAATTTCCCATCAAGAGGTGTAGGATATATAAAAATCATAGTAATTAACATAATCTATCCACCTTCAATGAAGAAGATTTAGATCATGTTGGGAAAATATTTACCCCAAGATCTTCTGATCTTTGAAGACCACAATGTACTCCCAAATGAGGTGATACTACCACAACTACATCACCAAAACTATTTATACCATCTCAAGATTATTGGTTATATAGATAATCTCATTGTTTAGTAAGTTCCCATAACAATAATAGATCAATTATCACTACTACATCATCACACATCCAAATACCAGATGGGATGCATCACAAAACAACTCAAACATAACCCCTTCCTCTAGAAATCAGTGTTTTGGTTCACTGACCAACAACCCCTTTAGGTAAAAATATCAAACATGTAACATGTAACTCCAAAAACAATCATGGTATTTTATATTCAAAGTATTTAATGGTGCTGCAACTCAAGAGAATGAGGGTGAAAACCCCAAATAATAGCCTGTAATGCTATGGAAAATTCGATCTTATGACACATTCATGGGTGCAACCCATGAAACAACTTCATCACCTATTGTTGATTCTACTGTCAAACCCATATGATACACCACATGTCTGTGTAAATTAACTTCATTTTTAGATAACATTAACTTATAAAAAATTCCATAGAGCTATCAACATATAAGGACTTGAAGGACATAGATGAGATTCTAGGTTTGCTCCCCCTCTAACTTCTTGTTGATCATTATTTCATATATGAATAAGACGCGACATAAATCTAGGAACTCATGGAAAATAGAAATCTTAATACCCATAAAAATATAAAGATCATTTCTATCAATTAACAACATGACCACCAAATCGAATTGCCCATACCTGCATAAGAAATAATTCCTTTGGATATCTCCCTCCATCAACCTAAACTGGTGGTATCCATTCCAAATATCAATCATATAAAATCATATATACCTTCTATACTGATCAAAAATACCTTCTATAACTGGGAGAGGGTAGTGATTCTTGAATTCCACCTGATTCAACCTTCAGTAGTCTATTTTCAACACTATTCTACAATACACCTTCTTTGCAAGAAACACTAGGGATCCCACAATGACACACATGGATATATTAAAACCTTACACATCAAAACAAAAAATTGAAATATCAGAACCCATAACTTAGAAGGGTTCATATATTATGAATCCATCGAAATGAGAGAAACACTGGGTGATCAGTGTATCCAGAAATAAAAATCATGTAAAAGGGAAAACATAATAACCTCTTTGAGAAAAACATATAGGAACACCCCCAATGAATATTTGAACCTATAAAATATTATCATCCACATATTCTAATAAAATCCCATCCAACAATAAATGATGGGACTCCACATGCTGAATACCTACCTGAAAACCCTACTCACCAAAGAAAACCACACATTAGACATCCATATCTAAAAAAATTAATCACTTTTGGAATCATTCAATAACAACACATTCAAAATAAAATAAGTGGATGTCTAGGATGACATCGTTTAGATGAATCTATAACTAGAATAGAGCCCCATGGGACTGATACAGTACCATCATCATTCTAAAACCCACACACATCAAACAGGATGGTCCATTTGAATAGATTACTCAACACTAGGGGAATAAGAAGCCTATATATGTCTAGTAATAGAACACATGCTACAGATAGTTTAAAAATTTAGTTTGAAGAACTTTAATCAAACAAGTCCCATGCAATGGTGCTGAATTAACTTATCGTACCACTAACGATCTATACCTCTGTTAGAAGTACTACCAATTTGGAGTGCAATTAACAATGCCCAATTACAGTTCATATCTGATTAAGACCATCTCCATGACAATGCTTGGTTTGTGGTCCTAAACCATGAAGGTTGTCCTGAGGTCGACCTATACCTGCTCCATCACTCAATGGTAGATAAATTGCCTATAATCCCTAGTACTAAATCTGTGTCACCAGAAATTTCTATTTACAATGAAGTTGAGCATGTTCACCTCTATAAAATTAGGCTCACACATCCATTGGACACTGACTCTGAAGAAGGTCGTGAAACCCATAGAGGAAAAACATTGAACCCAAGCCCATGGGAGAGGCAAATGTTCTACTAGCACTAGAATTATGCGAATGATGATTCTAAGGTTGTATCCCTACTTGTCAAAACCTCCTGGTCCCAACAGCCTAATATATTCCACTGAACAACATTCCTCTTAATGAAATATATTGGATCCCCTCTAATGGTAACTGTAAGTGAATTTTCTCCATTATCTCTACCTTCTACTAAACATCCAGATATGTAGGCAATATAATTCAAATAATATCATACTGATTCAAAATATAAAGTGCTTATTTAAGATGCATCGTACGACATTCTTCTTTTATAAATAGATCTAGTTCAAAAAAAGTTTTCCCTTGAACATGATCCCCAGATCTCGTACTAACATAAACCCGTACTGGAGGAAGAGTTTCTCATGCCTCTTCTTAGCCTTCATAGTCTATAAAAGGTACACCGATTATAATTATGTATCATAGTAACCCCCAAAATGTGTACTTCCTTCATCTCCCTCAGATACATTTTCCACCACAGATGCACAACACCCCCCATCTAACTGAACACCAAGGGATCCTGATACTCTATCGAGGCCTAGATCAATATAATGGTTATCTCGGGCTCCTCGAGCTAGCTCTCCATATCCTTGAATGAAACACTAACCTCATATATTCCCAAAGATTTTTGCTATATTGAATTCAATGTATCCTTCCATTGGTCTTCTTCCTCAACTGGAGAGTCCCTATGACAGTTGGTCGGATCAGCTAGTTGAACGTCCACTTCCTATACTGCTTGCGAATGACATCCTTGATCCGTAACTAAAAAGTAAAAGAAGAGTTCATAGAGATGAATGTAATGGATTTTAATTATGATTCATTGTGAACCAATTAACTCAATTTTTATTATTTCAAACTTTATATAAACAACCAATTCAAATAAGAACACAAGTCATTATGATGTATATACTTCTCATAGGTCTCCACCCGACAAACAGTTTAGTCCCACTTGGTTATTTGGTAGGAACATATTCCTTTCATTAGATCAAGGGGGTCCCTAATATCCCATGACATATTCGACCTTTCCTACCCTATGTGAAGCACCATGGTCACTTAACACAGTTTCTCTACCAAACCCACATAACCTTCACAGTGCATAACCCCAAAATCAAACCAATCTCTAAATTATAACCTTTGATACATCTTTGTGATGACCCCATCCATCCAATGATAACCCTATGGGATATAAATGATGAATGATAGATAAGGAACCTAGAGTACCACTTCTAGTAGGCCCCATGATGGTGACTCGCACCAATGGTAAAAAAATATCACATTGGATGTATTACCACTTTTATTGAAACAATATCCATAGATAGGATAGATCATCCATAAAACAACTCCAAGACACACACACACACACACACACACATATATATATATATATATGAAATCCCAAAAAAATATCCCAAATGAATTCATAAAATAGAATTGTTACGAGTACAAAATTCACTATTTTCAAATAGATAAAGTAAGGCAACGTATTGACAAAACTCGTATCATGATCCGAGCATGTAGGTTCCATCGGGGTCTATGTAATCCTCCATGAAACATGATATAAGTTTCATATATATAGGGTGAGTATAAAAGTATATTCATTTTGAAAACAAATGTATTTCATGTACATATGAATGAATAATACAAATCCACATGTGACAAAATAATAGAACCAAACATCACCTAAGATTGTATACTAACCATCCCAACCTCACCAAGTAATCCTCATTAAATAATGAAATTATAGTATTATAATATAAAATGCAATAATAGGGTACCCTTCACTACATTCCAATTGATTAGACAATCTCACACCCAAATAGAAAATGTATTGGTGCTCCCACATCTTTCGAACATACAACATCACATCCCAAAATAAGACACATGGGCCTCAAAACTGCCTCTCACCCGCAGACTCATGGACCTTTCAACTGCATCCCACCTAGAGACAGTTGGTCCTCAATAACAAATCATGTCTCATATTGATTAAACATGGGAAATTTCAACACATATCATTCAGAAGACTTCTCGGAATGCATAACTTGCCCCAACAACCCTAGCCCCCCAAACTAAATCATTCCTGAAGAATCATAGGCTATCATTGCCTGGAAGAAGGGGTAGGGAAGAGTGGGTGTCTAACCATTAATCCTCCCACTCTGTTGTTTGGGAAAGACACCCTCCACCATGAAAATCGGGTTGTTAAACACATAGTTCTCAAATATGGTGGGGTTCCTATATAAATCACAACAACATATAGTGTATGTATATATAGTATCAAGAACTCAAGACCAACCTCTGGGATTCACAAGAATAACTACCTATTCTCAATAAAAAAACCATTATAACTACAACTATATGAATTTATTTGTATCAGCAAAATCCATTTAAGATGCTGGAAAATTTAAGCGGCTTCACATTTTTTATTCTCTAACAAGAATTAATTTAATTATTTATCTTAAAACATAGTGTAAAACACATCCCATAATTTAACATTCCATTTAAAAAATTCATCCCATTAACCAAAAAATTCCTATCATTTGAACATTATTATGTACTTATTAATTCCATAACTAACCAAGAAAATATTAAGCAGAACACAAATGGAGGAACACATCATTCCAGAACCTCTACCTATAAAACCCCTTCATAGTGGACCACTCTATAACCCCTAAACATAGGGTGAAACATTCTACATTCTACTAATGGAGAAACACCAGGAAAGTTTCCCGAACCAATCACTACCATTATCATTCATAAATGAAATCATTCCCAATACATCCTCTTAATTGGAAGAAACCCCATCTCATAGCCAAACACAATAACACTTCTCTTTATAACCATTTTAGAAATTCATGTTACACAACCACACAACACACACACATCCCCACCATACAACCACCCCTATCCAATTCCCCACTCACAAAACACATGAAAAACCTCAAATAATGACAATAACACAACATAATTAGTTTTCACATTGGGATATTATTAAAATGAAACATCATAAACATATGGTGTCATCACAAAAGTGATAAAATCATGTGAAATTTATTTATTTACCTAAATAGATGTGTTTAATTGGTTTCATATAAATAGTCATTAAATAGAAAATCAATAACAAGTATTCACAAGCATCACATGTGTAATATTAAGGACCCCTAGAAAACGTTATTTTAAGTGGGTAGTCATCCCATACATATCAAAATATTTAAAGGGAACCACGATTAGTAATAACATGAATCACTTTTCCCAGACCCTTGTAGACTAATACTATGAATATTCAACTATATTTATTAATTGTTATTCAACCATCTTCCCAAGGATAAAAAATTTATACAGCAACCCTACATGATACATAATTGAGAGATATGAATGAAATCCATCATTTAAGAAGTGGTGATCTGTACTTCCTGATTGAACCAAGACAGGGGAGTGCATATGCCGTAGGAAAACACCAGGGGAACACGATCTTGAAGAAACATCCTGATCACATGACTAATATGGGAATAACTGTAACACCCCAGGTAAATAAATAATATGACATTTTCATATTTATCCATATTTGTGAATAAAATATTAATATGACTTTAAAGGGGACTCTATGCTCGATGGCGTACCCAACACGCAACAATGAGTTTCTTAGGAATCTTACGTTGCACTCTAATAATAAAATAATATTATTTTAAATGGTAGTAAACATGAAGTAGTTGTATTGGGGGGAATGGATAGAAAAAACTAAAAAATTATTATATATGTTTTTAAATGTTTTTACATTTATCCAATAAAATATAAAGGCTTAAAATACGGAAAGAATTCAATTTTAGGCGTATATGCCCTAGTTTTCACTAAAGGTTCACTTATTGCCTTTTGATGGAGAACCATCATTAAATATAATTTTTTTCACTCTTATACATTCTATTGGACCAAATGAAACTCTTCTTAAGAATTGGGACACCAAAATTTACTATGTGTAAATTTTTGGTATCTTTCAGATGAAGTTCTATTTTTAATGAATAGTGTAAAATGTTGTATTTTAATTCAAAACCTCTTTTTAATCTAATTTATTTATATGGTTAGATTATCTTTTGAATTGGTTTTAATGTTAAATTAGAATATATTTTTACCATTAAATCCAATATTGGTCGTTTGAATTAATTTCACTTTGAAATCAGACTTAAACTAGTGTCAATGTTTTGATACTTATTGTTTCATAAAAACACGCTATTTGCTCTGACAGCAGAAATTAATTATTAAATTAATTAATGTGACTTATATGTTTTTAATTTTTTAAAATAGACATCATTTTTGAATTCGGAATATCAAATATAGCTTAGGGTGAATTTTTGGTTATTTTCTGAAAAACTTCAATTTTTGATGAATAGTGAAACCACTAAGTGGTACTTATAAAATCTGATTTTCAGTTTAAATGAAATTTTTCCAACTTTGTGTTTTGAATTTCAAAAATCCGACATACATGGTTGTCATTAAGAAGTAAAATTTGGTTCAATGGGATTAAAACAATTTTTTGGTGAATAGTAACTTATTAAGTTTTTAATCGCGATTAGAGGTAATTAGTGTAGTTTAAGGTAAGAATAATGTTTTAATAAAATGAAATGACCTATACACATGTCCTACCCTCATTGGATGTTTCATGGCCGACCGAGACAATCCATGGGTCAACATGGGGACCCCATGGAGCCACTTTGGTTGGGAAATGAAATAAATAACTTTTTATTTAATGTTAAAGTAAAAATGACACAAACATGAAATGTTTTACTAAAACAATTTTTACATGGGGTTATAATAGTCATATTTTTGATTATAACTAGTAATTGGAAATCTAAAAAGATTTACTACATCATAGTAGTTTTATTTAATAATTTTTATACATTAAATAAATTAAATTGTTTATGACATCATGATGATGCAGCGATGACCTCGTTATTTAACGATTTAAAAAAAATGGAAAGATAATTTAATATATAAGACCTACACATGTCCAAAACCTATTGTATGAGTGGATTTAGATCCCTTATCACCTTATCCTCGAAATAAATAAATGTGGGACCTTTAAAATCCGAAACTCTTTTGAAAATAAAGTAACATTTTGTAACAATACAAGAGTGCCCCTCCTCTCCTCTTATAAAAGGCCCCCACCTCTACCTCCTTACCCACACTCCCAAAGCCTTTGGCTCGGACAAACCCTGCCCATTTTGTCTCTCCACTTCCCTCTATTACTCCTTGAAGCCTGCATTTGGTCATAAGTCTTCCCAAGGGAGCTTTTGAGCTCAAACCAAAGGAAGTTACTTGATTTTAAGGTAATGTCGACACTTGTGTTGTTTTTTTATTTTGCTTCTCCAACCCCCTAAACTCTTTTTATTATTTTCTTTTGTAACAAAATACAGTATCTTCAATATACTAAAATTTTGTTATAAGAAGGATTCGATCTACACTTACACACACCTGCGTCTAATGGTTAAAGAACACACTCTTTCGGTGGTTGGCGATTTTCTGCCTCACGAAACGATGATTGTTCAACATTCTTCTAAAACCATCAAAGGTGGCCATTAAGATGACAATATATTTATATATGATATATAATATGTTTATGTTTTACTTAAGCTTCTATATTTTTCATTTATTTCATACCTTTATGGTTTCCATTATGGGTAAACGCGATATCTTCATTTAAGGAAGTGCGGACTACCGCCCCCTCAAAGTGATTTGATTCATTATTACCATATGTGGTACGTATAGAGGGTATATTTAATTGTATTATATATGATACCATACTGTAGTTAAAATAATACTATGTATCATTATGTTTTAATTCCATTAAATATGAAATAGAAATGGAAGTAGCGTTCATGTGTACGTACGGCTTACCGTCTCCATGAACGGTACATTTCATTTCTTATCTCAAAATGTTATGTAATATTATTAGTACATATATATAATGGATATATATGTAATATATTACATATAAATTATGGATATCATTCTGGAATTATAACATATATATATATATATCTCTCATTTTGTTTTAATTCCATTAATATGAAAAAAATGAACGTAGCATTCATGCGTACGAACGGCCTACCATCTCAATGATCGGTGATTTTAATTTTTATCTCCAAATTCTAAGGAATAGTATAAAATTAATATATATACTGGATATATATTATATTTAAAACATCAATACTATTATTGATATGATGTACCTATAACTACATGGAAAATTATTTTACAACAAGTTCAATTTTTGACTCATGTACCAAACATCGACAAAAACGTCTGATATGAACTAATATTATTATCCAATTATTATAACATTAAAATATGTGATATAAACTGAATAATAATCATTATAGGAGGTCTTTAATCAATTATAAATTGAAAAAAGTTTATTATTCAATAATATAAAGAAACGAGCAAGACAAGTTGGACTTGAGGTAAGAGATCTTACTCCTCTCTTTCTTTTTAAGTACATTCTTTTATGTCATTCCTTTTAATGATCGTCTTTCTTGTTATTGGGATGTTATTTTATATTACTCTTACTATAATTTTTGTGTTCATATGTTGAGAGACCCTATTCTCTCTCATCAATCCATTTTGGAAGTTTTGAGTAGCGCTGTTAGGCTGTGGAATTTTCGTAAGAGATCAAACCCCTCACTTTCTTTTAGAGTACTCTCCTTTATGTCACTTCTTTTAAGCTCCTCTTTGTTATATTGGGGGATGTTCTTTTATATTCCCCTTTATTTAAACTTTATGTTAATATTATGAGAGACCTTATTTGATCTCATTAATCCATTTTTGTAAGTTTTATGTGGCGTCGTTAGGCTGCCGAGTTTTCGTAAGGGGTTTTTCATCTCACTTTTATTCCCGTGAGATTTATGCTACATTTTCCACAATTTCCATTGAGTGGTTTATGTAATTCCCATTATTCTACTCTTTCTGTAATATAATTTCATTTATGAGTATTTACATTAATGATGTATTGTACTTCTTTCATGGGGTATATGTTTTGAAAGATACCAAAGTCGGTAAGGGAAGCTTTCACCCTCCTCTTTTTAAAAGAATTCTTTTATTGGGTCTTTTAATTTACATATTGTTAGGTTGGGATATGTTCTCATATATCTTTATTGATGTAAATTTTATGTCCAAGTGATGAGATACCCTTTTTATCTCTCATCAACTCATTTTTATAAGACGCTGTTAGGCTATCAAGGGAACTTCTTAACCCAATTTCGATTTCTTTGGGTTCAACATGTAGTTATTGAATATGTCATCCTTTGAATATGTGTGAATGACCTTTTATTATTTTACACTTAATATCCACTTATATTTTGTTTATTCGTTTGTCACACATAATTATGTTATTGATTTATCCTTAAACCAAGCATACTGTCTTTGTAAGGGACTTCGTCTCAATCTCTTTTCATTGAGGCATATTCTGTTTTATACACAACCTTATTTTATACAGTGTATAAACCCCTTTGAATTTTACATTTATTCAAAAGGAATATTTTTTATACGAAGTGTTTATTAAACGAAAAAATGGAATGTTTTTGTCGTACATCAGTGGCGACAACGACTTCTCTGCCGCCGTGACCATTATTTGAGTTTCGGCTTCCTCTACAAGCCATACCATCTTTTTAAAAGAAAAATAAATACCATGTTTTACTTTTCTTTTATTTTGGTATTGAAAATGTTTTTAATAATTTATTTATATCAATTTGTTGTATTTATATCTTGTTATTGAAAGGTGGAAATGTTATGTTTTCTTTATGGATATTTTATGTGATAAGATTATGTAATGGTTCTTGGGCATTGTTATCAAGACGGGTGGTTCCGTGATAAACTAAGGGTGGGTGAGCCCGATATATCTCTCCAATGCGTTGGGTAACACGAAGGAGTGAAATGTTAAGGTTTCTCCAAAAAGAATTAGGGAATATACTGTGTTGGGTAATCCAAACGTAACCAAGAGGGTTACTCCCTACGTAAGAATGTTATGAATGCCTCAAGTTACCTTTATGTCTTATGATTTCTATGATTTATTCAGGATTTGATGACGTATGTTAAAGTGCTTATGTTTTATGGGTAAAGTATGATATCATTCTTATGTATACATGTATTCATGTTTCCTTTCCATATTTTTATATCTCTTACTGAGCTTTTTATGCTCATCCCACGTTTTTGAAATATTTTTCACAGGTCAAGGGAAGGGTACATGATGTGATGATAGTGTCAAGGATGTGTCAAGAAAGAATCCATGATTTATTTTATATATGTTTCTGTTGATGGGAAGAATGAATACTGTCTTTTATGTGAGCACTTTGTTTAAATGTGGAATGTAACGCAAGTTTCATGATATATTTCTCTAAAACTCTAAACCTGAAAAGATCCTCAATGTGTAATCTTGTAATAACCCCAGATTAAGTAAGGTTTAAGGCTGGGGCCTTATAGTTGGTATCAAAGGTCGGTTTAGATAAATTTAGAGGTTAGGGTATTCTCTAAGCATAAGTGACAGTACCATAATGGATAGGATTTCAGAAAGAGTCCTAGTTTTAGATAAAGTGAATGAGTAAGTATATCTTGGTGTTTATCTTCCTCATTAGTATATTATGGTTTTGTTGAGATACTCACACTGAACTTTTTGGTTTTAGTAAATGGATGGATCTATCAGGCACCAAAGTGACAATATGTTTGAAAGAAACTGTGGTGGTTCTCTGATTAAGAGACTGGATGAAATGGGGGATTCAATGAGGAAACTCGTGGTTGTTCTAAACCAACTAGCAAGGAGTCATGATCAAACACTTGAACCTTGGTATGATATGTAATGAATCTTGTACGAGAGGACCAATCAATGTGGATTTTCAGGTAATAATTATAAGGGTAACCATTAGAGTTTATATGATCCTTACTTTTGAGGTAATTATGGGTTATTATATGATATGATGGAAGTGAAAGTCATGAGATAAAATTGAGGTTAAATTATGTTATGGTTATTTTTTGATGATTTTATCCCTTTTTGGGAAATTATTTGAGAATTATATAGTTTTGGATAAAGGACAACACACATACCGTGTGACTACCCGTCGCGTCGGACAAATGTGCGGGAATCGAACCCACAACCAAAGTGCGACTGGTATTTATCGCCTACCACTGGTCTACGTGAAGTCCCTGGTTAGTTTGACTGATTATTTTTAGTTATATGATTTAATGTATTAAGATTAAGTTGATTTTGGGTTATTTATGAAAATTATTAACCTATCACAGAGGATATGTGATTAGGTTAATTACTATTCAATATGAGACTTTAGGAGCAACTGATGTTGTTTGGAGATAAATGTTATGATTTAACTTGGTAGACTATGTGACTAAAACCTCCAAATATTTGGGTTTAAATCTTAGTTTGGTTTACATTGAAGAATTTTATGGAAAAATTGATTATAGAATGGTCCTCGTTGAACTTTGGGTTTTGTTGGATAAATTTTGGAGATCAAGAATAGATTTTCTTTTTATAAAGGTTTAAACTTTTCTGGATTATCGGATCTTGTACAAACATTTTTTGTTTTGGTTTTGGTTAATGTCTAAAGACATGGGAAGTATATAGTTCTCTTTTGTGGATTAGGTGACTCTCTAGAAGTTGATTATAGTACTCTTAATGTGAACAAGTCTCCCTAAATACTCGTCATTTGGAAAAAATATGAGTTTGATTAAGGAATCTAGTAAAAGTTGAAAGTCAACATGATAAGTGATTATGTTTCCTTATGAAACAATTCCTCAATAAAAAGTAACTTAAAACAAAAAATTTGCCTATTAACTTTTCCAACTGGGAAATCGAATACCGTTTAACCAATCACAAGTTTTTGATTTTCTTATGGTTAACTTTCTCCAAGACATGTTTACTATCACTCACCCTCAAGAACATGACCCTTTGATTTTTCTTCCATGTACATGTTTGTCTAAATGGAATCCTAGTATTGGTTAACTCGGGTGACCTCTGTACTTATCATCCTTTATTATAAAGTGTTTGTTTTACCGACTCTTGTTTCGATGTGGGACTTTCAAGGATGTTTCCAAGCTCAGTTTTAAAATTGCGAGGACGCAATTCCCAAAAGGGGGGAATGATGTAACACCCCAGGTAAATAAATAATATGAAATATTCATATTTATCCATATTTGTGAATAAAATATTAATATGACTTTAAAGGGGATGCTATGCTCGATGGCGTACCCAACACACAACAATGAGTTTCTTAGGAATCTTACGTTGCACTCTAATAATAAAATAATATTATTTTAAATGGTAGTTAACATGTTGCCGTTGTATTGGCGGGAATGGATAGAAATAACTAAAAAATTATTATACATGTTTTTAAATGTTTTTACATTTATCAAATAAAAGATAAAGGATTAAAATATGGAAATAATTCAATTTTAGGCGTATATACCCTAGTTTTAAATAAAGGTTCACTTATCACCTTTTAATGGAGAACCGTCATTAAATATAGTCTTTTTCACTCTTATACATTCTATTGGACCAAATAAAACTCTTCTTAAGAATTGGTACATCAAAATTTACTTTGTGTAAATTTTTGGTATCTTTCAGATAAAGTTCTTTTTTTAATGAATTGTGTAAAATGTTGTATTTTAATTCAAAACCTCTTTTTAATCTAATTTATTTATATGATTAGATTATCTTTTGAATTGGTTTTAAAGTTATATTAGAATATATTTTTACCATTAAATCCAATAGTGGTCGTTGGAATTAATTTCACTTCGAAATCAGACTTAAACTAGTGCCAATCTTTTGATAATTATTGTTTCATAAAAACACGTTATTTGCTCTGACAGTAAGAATTAATTATTAAATTAATTAATGTGTCTTATATGTTTTTAATTTTTTAAAATAGACTTCATTTTTGAATTCGGAATATCAAATATAGCTTAGGGTGAATTTTTGGTAATTTTCTGAAAAACTTCAATTTCTGATGAATAGTGAAACCACTAAGTGGTACTTATAAAAACGGATTTTCAGTTTAAATGAAAATTTTCCCCCTTTGTATTTTGAATTTCAAAAATCCTACATACAAGGTTGTCATTAAGAGGTAAAATTTGGTTCAATGGGATTAAAATAATTTTTTGGTGAATAGTAACTTATTATTTTTTAATCGCGATTAGAGGTAATTAGTGTAGTATAAGGTAAGAATAATGTTTTAATAAAATGAAATGACCTAGAAACATGTCCTACCCTCATTGTATGTGTCATGGCCGACCGAGAAAATCCATGGGTCAACTTGGGGACCCCATGGAGCCACTTTGGTTGGGAAATGAAATAAATAACTTTTTATTTATTGTTAAAGTAAAAATGACACAAACATGAAATGTTTTACTAAAACAATTTTTAAAATGGGTTATAAAAGTCAGATTTTTTATTATAAATAGTCATTGGAAATATAAAAAGATTTCCTACATCATATTAATTTTTCTAATAATTTTTAGACATTAAATAAATTAAATTATTTATGACATCATGATGATGCAGCGATGACCTCATTATTTAACGATTTAAATAAAATGGAAAGGTAATGTAATATCTAAGACCTAAACATTTCCAAAACCTATTGTATGAGTGGATTTATAACCCTTATCACCTTATCCTCGAAATACATCAATGTGAGACCTTTAAAATCCGAAACACTTTTGAAAATAAAGTAACATTTTGTAACAATACAAGAGTGTCCATCCTCTCCTCTTATAAAAGGCCCCCACCTCTACCTCCTTAACCACACTCCCAAAGCCTTTTGCTCGGCCAAACCATGCACATATTGTCTCTGCACTTCCCTCTATTACTCATTGAAGCCTCACTTTGGGCAGAAGTCTTCCCAAGGAAGCCTTTGAGCTCAAACCAAAGGGAGTTACCCGATTTTAAGGTAATGTCTTCACTTGTGTTGTTTTGTCTTATTTTGCTTCTCCAACCCCCTAAACTATTTTTATTATTTTATTTTATAATAAATCCAGTATCTTAAATATACTAGGATGTTGTTATAAGAAGGATTCGAGCTACACTTACACACACATGCATCTAATGGTTAAAGAACATACTGTTTCTGTGGTTGGCGATTTTCTGCCTCACGAAACGATGATTGTTCAACATTCTTCTAACAACTTCAAAGGTGGCCATTAAGATGACACTATATCTATATAATATATATATAATATTTTTATGTTTTACTTAAGCTTCTGTATTTTTCATTTATTTCATACCTTTATGGTTTCCATTGTGGGTAAACGCGATATATTCATTTAAGGAAGTGCGGAGTACCGCCCCCTCAAAGTGATTTGATTCATTATTACCATATGTGGTACGTATAGAGGGTATATTTAATGATATTATATATTATACCATACTGGAATTAAAATACTATTATGTATAATTATGTTTTAATTCCATTAAATATGAAATAGAAATGGAAGTAGCGTTTATGCGTACGTACGGCTTACCGTCTCCATGAACGGTACATTTCACTTCTTATCTCAAAATGTTATGTACTATTATAAGTAAATATATATAATGGTTATATATGTAATATATTACATATAAATTATGGATATAATTCTGGAATTATAATATATATATATATCTCTCTCATTTTGTTTTAATTCCATTAATATGACAAAAAAATGAAAGTAGCGTTCATGCGTACGAACGGCCTACCGTCTCCATGATCGGTGATTTTAATTTTTATCTCCAAATTCTAAGGAATAGCATAAAATTAATATATATACGGGATATATATGATATTTAAAACATAAATACTATTATTGATATAATGTACCTATTACTACATGGAAAATTATTTTCCAACAAGTTCAATTTTTGACTCATGTACCAAACATCGACAAAAACGTCTGATATGAACTCATATTATTAACCAATTATTTTAACATTAAAATTTGTGATATGAACTAAATAATAATCATTATAGGAGGTCTTTAATCAATTATAAATTTACCAATGTTTATTATTCAAGAATATAAAGAAATGAACAAGACAAGTTAGACTTGAGGTAAGGGATCTTACTCCTCTCTTTCTTTTTAAGTACGCTCTTTTATGTCATTCCTTTTAAAGATCGTCTTTCTTGTTATTGGGATGTTATTTTATATTACTCTTACTGTAATCTTTATTTTCATATGATGAGAGACCCTATTCTCTCTCATCAATACATTTTGGATGTTTTGAGTGGCGCCGTTAGGCTGTCGAATTTTCATAAGAGATCAAACCCCTCACTTTCTTTTAGAGTACTCGCCTTTATGTCATTTCTTTTAAGCTCCTCTTTGTCATGTTGGGGGATGTTCTTTTATATTCCACTTTCTTTAAACTTTATTTTAATATGATGAGAGACCCTATTTGATCTCATCAATCCATTTTTGTATGTTTTATGTGGAGCCGTTAGGCTGCTGAGTTTTCGTAAGAGGTTTTTCATCTCACTTTTAATCCCGTGAGATTTATGCAACATTTGCCACAATTTCCTTTGAGTGGTTTATTTACTGCCCATTATTCTACTCTTTGTGTGATGTACTTTCGTTTATGAGTATTTACATAAATGATGTATTGTCCTTCTTTCATGGGGTGTATGTTTTGAAAGATACCAAAGTCGGTAAGGGAACCTTTCACCCTCCTCTTTTTAAAAGACTTCTTTTATTGGGTCTTTTAATTTACATATTTTTATGTTGGGATATGTTCTCATGTATCTTTGTTTATGTAAATTTTATTTCCATGTGATGATATACACTTTTTATCTCTCATCAACTCATTTTGATGTGACGCCGTTAGGCTGTCAAGGGAACATCTTAACCCAATTTCGATTTCTTTGGGTTCAACATGTAGTGATTGAATATGTCATCCTTTGAATATGTGTGAATGACCTTTTATTATTTTACACCTAATATCCACTTATATTTGGTGTATTCGTTTGTCACACATAATTATGTTTTTGATTTATCCTTAAACCAAGGATATTGTCTCTGTAAGGGACTTCGTCTCAATCTACTTTCATTGAGGCATATTCTGTTTTATACACAACCTTCTTTTATACGGTGTATAAACAACTTGGCTTTTACGTTTATTCAAAAGGAATATTTTTTATACGAAGTGTTTATTAAACGACAAAATGGAATGTTTTTGTCGTATGTATGCGGCGACAATGACTTCTCCACCGCCGTGACCATTATTTGAGTTTCGGCTTCCTCTACAATCCATACCATCTTTTTAAAAGAAAAATAAATACCATGTTTTACTTTTCTTTTATTTTGGTATTGAAAATGGTTTTCATAATGTATTTATATCAATGTGTTGTATTGATATCTTGTTATTGAAATTTGGAAATGTTATGTTTCCTTTAAGCATGTTTTATGTGATAAGATTATGTTATGGTTCTTGGTCATTGTTATGAAGACGGGTGGTTCCATGATAAACTAATGGAAGGTGAGCCCGATATAGCTCTCCAATGCCTTGGGTAACGCGAAGGGGTGAAACGTTAAGGTTTCTCCAAAGAGATTTAGGGAATATAATGTGATGGGTATTCCAAACGTTACCAAGAGGGTTACTCCCTACGTAACAATGTTATAAATGCCTCAAGTTACCTTTATGTCTTATGATTTCTATGATTTATTCATGTTTTGATGAGGTATGTTAAAGTGATTATGTTTTATGGGTAAAGTATGATATCATTCTTATGTATACATGTACTCAGGTTTCCTTTCCATATTTTTATATCCCTTACTGAGCTTTTTATGCTCATCCCAAGTTTTTGAAATGTTTTTCACAAGTCAAGGGAAGGGTACATGATATGATGATAGTGTCAAGGATGTGTCAAGAAAGAATTCATGTTTTATTTTAAATATGTTTCCATTGATTGAAAGAATGAATACTGTAATTTATGTAACCACTTTGTTTAAAAGTGGAATGTAATTCAAGTTTCATGATCAAATTCTCTAAAAATCTAAACCTGAAAAGATCCCTAATGTGTAGTCTTGTAATAAGTCAAGATTAAGTAAGGTTTAAGGCTGGGGCCTTATAATAACATCTTTGGAAATCCTGTACCATGGGAAAACAATATTAATGAACTAGGGAAATGGGTATCTCGAAATGGGGATGATCTTAACTTAGCATCAATTTAGACATGTTTTTAATTTTCCAATAATGGTGGATCTGGCTATGATAACAAATTTTGACTGAGTAAAATCCCTTAAACACTTAGTAATTTAAGAAATGTTTTATGGGCTTCCAATCAGATTCAAATCCTTTCTAATTTAGCATTAAAGTGCTTTTATGTCAATGTAGACGTCAAAAGTGGAAAACTAGAAGTTAAAAAATTGTTCACGAGAAACCACCACTGTGTGAGACACCGCCATCACGTGATAGCTCCAGTGGGACACCACCACCATTTGACACCACAAGGGAGACAACACTGCCACCAGGTGATACCTCTAGGTCTTCATAACTAGTACCCCATGTGATTTTAATGTTGTAGAGCATGTCCCACAAACTAGTATAAATTTATCATTATAGTCCTTTGACACATTAGTCCTAGAACCACATGTAAATATCTTTTTATCAGTTTGGTATTTTGACACCATATGCCTTTTCCCACACACGAATATCTCCTAACCACAAGTATCATAAAATAACATATATCATAATAATAAATTTAACATGAATAATCATCATTAGCCCTCTTACTAAATTTCCCCATCACATTTTCCATTTATTAATTCACTAATTAATTAATCCCTTTTACCAATAAATTTTAAAAAAATTAAAACAAAAAATAATGTTCCCATTTTCATAATCAAAATATCTCAATAATTATATCAATAATTAATTATCCCTAATCAATAATTTAAAAATCTAAATATTTCTCATTATTCAATTCCAAAAATAAATTATATAGTAAATGAATCATAATATTTCTCATTTATTTTTTCAATAATTTATTAATGAAATTAGAAAATCTCAAAATTACAAAATTAATTCAATAATTAATTATTTCTAGAATTCCAAAATTTCACAATCTCATCAATTCTCATAAATTAATACAATAATTAATATAAACAATTATTTAACATAAATAATACTTAATTAAATCAGCAATATATTATTCAACTCGACATCCCTTTATTAATTAATTAACCAAATTTTTTCATCCAATCTTAAAATATAATTTCTAAACAACGCTATAAATTCAATATTTACAAAAATTTAATTGAAACCATGAATATGCAATTTGGAAAAAAGAACTCAAACCTCAACTCATTGATGATGATCACGCAACATAAATCTCCAAAATTTTTGAATCTCAATGCCATATATTGATATCAGAATATAAAACCCTACATCATGATCAAACAACGAATAATACTTTAAATATAATTTTATATCAAAAATACCTAATCCAGATATAATAAAAATCCAGAAAAATACCTCCTTTCTTGAATGAGAGAAGAAATGAATATGAATATGAGACCCAGAGGAATATGATTCACATAATGAGTGAGGTGTAGATCATTCATCATGGCTTCGAATTGTGAATAATGGAATTCATGAAGGTTTATAATCCATATAGGAGGCTAAAAAATTTCGACTGAAAATCTGGAGTGGAATGTGGATGAATTATAATTTCATCATGGTGTTCTGGAAAATTTAAAACGATTTTTGGGAAAAATTTATTCCTATACACATTTTGAAGGTTTGGGGAACATGGATGACCCTAATTGTTCACCTAATCTGTGTGCATATTTTAATGGGGTGCGCAGTTAGTCCTAATATTGCCCATAGATTGACAAAACAGTCACCAATTTTACATTTCCCTATAATCAGGGTTTCACGGTATTCTTGGATAGGGGCTCTGTTAGTGGAATTGTGTGTCAACATTTCACTACACTCATAATTTTAATTTTTTCAAAATTTCAACCATTCAAAAACCAAGGTAAAACAGAAAAAGAGTATTCTGAAAAAAAAACTATAATTGGGCCCAAGTCATCTCCAAAAAAGGACAAATCATATTATCTCCACACTATATAACAAATCTTTCTCGAGCTATATTCCCAAAAATTATTATGATTACAAGTAAAAAATATGGGAATATTGAGCCCCAATTTCATCCTAACATTCCCATATTTCCTAATGAACAAAACCATGTTTCCACAATACAAAATCTATCAACATTTTATTTCCCAATAACACATCTTCGCTTTGATTCAATACATGTAACAGGTGATCCTTAAAGGATGAATCTATCTCAACCTCTAAATAATCCACATAGATCAAATGAGCTGTATAGGGGGATAACACCTATGTTCTTACACTTATAAAACCTTATGAATATCATTTTACCTTAGTTGAAGATCCAATATGTATTCCACTGGACTGGTTCTCTCCACAACAAAAAATGGTCCCATAAACATATGTTCCAAGTTTCACTTTCTCTATATCCAATGGTGGACCAATCTAGGATAAACATAAAGGAATGAAACCTCAAACTATTTATAATTTAGGGGTCATCAATGTCTATCATAATATGACTTTTTTCTATTCTGAGATATTTCCATACATTTCAGAATTTGATCTACCTGCTCTGATGTATCTTGATCAAGACTTTGTCCCAAAAGCACAAACATAATTTCTTCTATCCAATGTAGATGTGATCTATATAAAAAACATAAAGAACCTTCTACGGTTCCATATGAATATTTTAATGATAATTTTTGTTATATGTGAACTTCATTAGTTTCGTGTGTTTCTCCAAAGACACACAAATGTCAAGAATACAAGACCACATAATATCATTAAGATCATTTATAATAAACATCAAATACATATCATTATGTGGGTGTAAATTCATAATCAATAAAACTAATGTACTCATGGCCTTCTATAAGCCCTCCTAAAAGCATGAAGAAAAACATGATCCATTTTCTAAAATGATAGTTTGGGAACCTTGTCTAGATATACTATCCCCAAAAAATAATGATCTCCCAATATATCTAGTCAGAAAGTATCTAGTAATGGCATGAAATGAGAATCATTTTAAAAAAGTTCTACAACCACTCACATAAATTCACTCATCTATGTAAACCATGGGATACCTAACATAGAATCAATTGTCACATCATCCCACTTAAATTTTGAATGGGTAATGGTTGTAGTAACCCGCCTGGTTGTTGTTACTCTCCTTCACCTACTGATAGTTTTATCATCATCTCACAAACCCTGTTATGTCCATTTTCATGAATGGAAAACAAAACTATCATCAATTATAACTCCACATTTTTTCAACCCTTATATTTATCACCAAAATCAAGGCATGAAACTCATGCATCATCTCATCCTACATGATCGAAGACATAATAACCCAAATCATACCATATATGAAATCATCTCCATTTATGCTTTAATTTTAAGGTGACTCCCGAACATCAAGGATTTACATCAAGGAAAAATATTTCAGATCATAATAATGTATATCTATTATTTTCTGTATGGTCATTGAGTCAAATGAAAATGATATGGGAGTAACCTTCTCAAGAATCTCCAGAACAAAAAAATTCTTCTCAACTACTGTGGTCTTCCTATTCGACACATCACTAGACTCCTGAAACATTGGAGACTATGTTATCTTTCTTGAGAGCATCAACACCACTAATTCCATTCATGATTTTATATTCAACCGCAAAATCAAATGACTGGATATACGAAAACCACTTCTTCTGATGGATATCTAATTCTCAATATGAAAAGATATAATTTAAACTCTTGTGGACATTGTAAAAAGTAATATTTTCACCCAATATATATTGTATCCAACTCATCCAGGAATAAACAACTACAAATAGCATGAGAACATGAGAGGGGAAATTCTTTTCATGTGGAGACAAATATAGAGACGCATAAGACACAACTCGATATCCATGAATCTAAACATCTCTATTACCAATCCCAGATGTGTCACAATGCACCATATAATTTTCATTTGTCTCAGGTAGACTGATGATTGGTGCCAATGTGAAACACTTATTAGATATCCAAAAAGCATCCCCATAAGGCTCCAATCATTCATAAATTATCTCTGTTATGTTAAATACAAAAAATTGGAGCTACCAATGGGAAATTACCAGGGAATATTCTTTTATAACATATAGATAATCCCTGAAATCTATTGATATCAAATAAATTCTAGGGATGCTCACAAGAAACAATTACTTGATTTTTTTCTAGATCCATGGACTCACCATCATATAAGATGTTGTGACCCAATAAGTGTAATTGATCAATCCAAAACTGACATATAGTTATATCAGAATATATATGATTCTCTCTCAGAGTACATTAGACAATGTCGTGATGTTGGGATTGATCATCACGTTTCACAGAGTACCCCATGGTGTAATCCACAAAATGATCCGGGCATGAATGGAAAATATGGATCATCATGTTCATAAAAACTAACGGTGTTATATTCAACCAAAAAACATTACAATGACATCATATAGGATATACCTTCTTCAAAAATAAGTCCTCAGTATATCCGTAGATCAAACACTCAACCGAGTATAAGCTGATCTCAACTGAATCTTGTAAAATATAAAATACCCCCTCTACAAGTTGAACAAATCATCAATATATAGAAGAGGATTCCAAATCATTATTCCATTTTGGTTCAACATTCCGAAATTGACACGCATGCACAAGGTCAAATCATAATTTTTATTAATTGAAAACTAGATAACCCCATGGAGATTTACTCGGATAGATAAATCACTTATCCTCTAACCCTTCTACATGATTATTGAGTTCTTAATGCTTTGTAGGTTCCATTTTATATGGTGTAATAGACACCATCTCATCCCTTATGATGATCTATATAGTTAATTCCTCATCTCCCTTAGGTGGTATCCCTGAGTAGTCTACAAAAAAATCCCAAAATAAATCCCCAGATGGTGAAAAGAAACAATGCTTCAATTTTCCATCATCAATTAACAATCATGCTACATTCATTATCATCTATCCTAGTTTTTGAGAAATTTTTTTATTGGAATTCCTAGATATCCCACAAATCATGGTAAAGATAGTTTTAACCCCTAGGTGATGTAAATGTTTCACTATTGTAGTAAAAATCAACAGGGGGACATTATTCTACTAACTAGTCCATACCCAAAATTATGTAAAATAATTTCATATCATAGATGTAAATATCCCACAAAAATGACACTCCAAAACCTTGATAGAATACTCCTTTCACAAGAATATATCATTAGATCATATTCCCAATGGAGTGTCTATCATCATTTCCCAAATAATGAACTCTATTAACCGGATGAATCGACTGAAATTTTATGAATATATAATGGATTAAGAGGAACTAGTATCAATTACAGAACAATATAATATAGAATCTACAAGAATAGTTTTTCTCACATTTATTGGTCTAGCCTCTCTATCCACTATTTTAGGATGACTGTAATGAAACCGCCTTTCCCCTAATCTTTAAGATGTTGTTTTAGTCTCCTATTCTACACCACCATTTTGCTATGGGAGAACATTTTTTCAAGTTCCACATCTACTGCCTCTATATCCACGAGCTATAATACTCTTGATGCTAGACTAATATATTGCAGATGATCCTCTTCTTCGACCCTAGCAAATTTACCCCCCCCCCTTTCTATTTTTCTATCGTGGGATCCTGTATAACCTCTATATATGTCTAATATTTATTGAATCATGGAACACTATCAGTTTTTAGGGGAACTATGTTTGGATATGGCCTAACCATCCATACTTATGAAATATCACTCATGAAAGGTCATGTGTAACGGACCCCTCCATCCAGCAACATCACTTTCCACTACTCATGATAACATTTTCTTTTAGATGATTCCTAATCTCCGATTTCGTACCTCTTGACTATTCATCATGGACTACCTTCCCTACAATGGAAGCCTCCGTCATGTTCCGCTTATATATGAGAACATGATTTACCACCTCTGAAAACATATTCATTATGATGATGTTTACCTTGGTCATAATTTTAAATTTTATCCCATTCTAAAACCATTTTACCCTAGTATCATATTCTCCATCAAACATAGAAGGACGTTTCTACACATATGTAATGAAACTAGATTAGTCAATCATGGACATAGTCCCCTAATTCAACTTCATAAACTATGATCATCTCTCCACCTTTAGATTCACTGGATAAATGTTCCCCCAGAACATCTCTATAAATTCCAACCAATCTATAATGTCCATCTACCAATCCCACATCGAGATGTCACACTGTCACATAACCCACCAACGTAACATATATATAGAAAATTGGACACTTTTCATAGGAGGAGTCTACAAGTAGTCATATAATGTATGGACAGACTCAATCCAAATATTAAATACCTTTTGCCCACCCTCTCTTGTAAAGGTTTGAGGTTGATGCAACTGAAACACCCCATTCATGTCAAATATTATTTCCACCACCTACCCTATGTCTCCTTCAATGAATATCATAAACTGAGCAATGTTATATTAGATCTTCTCTCTTACTTCCTCAGCTGACACTATTTTTTCTTATGTTCTTCCACTGGATGATCATCCAAAGACTTGTCCTCCTCTCATACCCCCAGTAAGAATCAACATTGAGTCAAATCAATAGAATACCAAATAAACATATTAAGATTATGTTCAAAAAATTAACACTTTCATGTAATAGGGACCCACAATAAGCAATAACCATTCATTCCCCCAAACCTCATCACACTATCAAAACCAAGGCACTATCAATAATATAAACCATCCTGAACATATGTCCTGGTTGACAAGGGTGAACTCATTATCATTAATTGTGTTTCTCATATACACAACTATTTATTAACCTATTTCATCATTAAAAAAACAACATCATATTATGAACATTTTAATTTAAATTAAAAAAAATGAAAAAACATTTCATGTGAATTAACTTACCCCAACCTATTTAAACATGGATTCCAAAAAATGATCCTTGTAAAAAAATAATCTGATGTTCCTAGAATGATGATTTAATAACCTAATCTCATTTTTACCCAAAAACAAATCAATTATAAAAATATATATTAACTAATATTCATATCACATCATAATTGTGTCACCGAAGGTGAAATAAAACTGAATTGTATCAATAATAATAAATACATACAATTACACCCATAGTAATTTGGTTTTCCCCTGTAAATTTGGTTGAAACAGCCATTTATAAGAAAAGGTCCAAGGCTCAACTCCCCATAATAGTTATTTAACCATTCTAAAATGGATAGAAACAAGAAAATTAGTTGAAAATCCCATTGATAACACTTTGTAACATCCTGACCTAGTTTCCACATATTGTTTCCCCAAGTTTGACTAACATAGGTACTTAGGAAGACATCCCCATATTCTAGAGGACGCCGACAAGAACAGAGGGTCAAATTTCTATCATGGAAGGAATATAACCTATTTTATTAGAGAAATACACCTGATAAAATTATGAAAAAATAACTAAAAAAATTTAAACTACATAGAGAATAATTCCTGGATCACAAGATTACCACAACTAACGATACATTATCAAAAACATATTGTAACTATGTAATGTCAATATGTTCTATGTTTTAAAAGGAAAAAAATAATAAATATACACACTGATAACTTCTCCATGTGGGAGCCAAATCAAGCCTGGTTACCTCATCCATGATCCACCCCAAATCATTCATCAAACATTGACATTTTCCTTATATTGTTTTGTAAACATAAAGTTGATACATGCACTGATAAGATAGCCAAATAATGGTGTGAGTAAAACAAATTAGGATAACACTAATTGTGTCTATAAATAATATGAATTCATTATGTTGTAGGAATATGTATTTTAAAAAAATAAAAGAAATAAATTAAATAACATATAAATTTTCAATTACACTTTATTTTACTACATAACCCACGGTTCTTAAGGAAACTCAAACCTCAATATTTTTTTGTCCCATGCCAGAGATTGAATAATTTCACATATTAAGTTCAATTCATATTACAAATTAATAGAAACATAGTCCAATGAAATTTTTTTGCGTTTAGGCGTCTAGGCCTAGGGCCGTGTGGGATTTTGATCCAGTAGACCACGTCCTACCAATGAGTGTTAATTTATCACTATGGGATTTGGACTCTACATTCCTTATCGCACATACAATATATAATTTTGACACTATGGGATTTTGAAATAGCAGGCCTTTTCCTACATTTCAATATCACAATATCATATTTATCACAAATTAAAATATATATTAATATTACATCAGACATAACTAACTAACAACAATCTTCTTTCAACAATTCTCCATTTGAATTTATATTAATTAATTTACATATTAATTATTTCCATTTACAATTAAATATTTTAAAATTAATTTGTTAGTTAATTTTCATGAATTTTTTATCACTATATCATAATAATTTATTGAACAATCAATTTATAAAATTAATCAAGATAAATATACAATATTAAATTCAAAAAATAATTATTCCTAAAATCCAATTATTTCACAATATCATCAACTCACATTAATTAATTCAACAATAAATTCTTAAAATTAAACAACATCAATATGACCTAATTATTCCAACAATTTTTTATTCAATTCACTTTCTATTGAATAAATAATTCACTAAATTAATTAATTCGACTAAGAGATATAATTTCTAAATAAAATATCTAAATTGTATATCAATATACAAATAACAGAAATCATGAAATTTTTATTTGAATACTTGACCAGCTACCACAACACCATTATGATGTCCTCCATATAGAAATTACAAAAATGTGAGCAACAGAATGTCAAACAATGAAATCCAAATATAATAAACTAAATAAATATCTAAAAAGATCCTTTGTATATGGATCATGATCCGCAATCATATATCATGATGTAGTAACGAAATGACGAACAGACCCGTTCAAGAATGTTAGTGGAAAGAAAGTGGAGTTAAAACCCATGTGGGATAGGATTCACTTAGAATGAGTGGCAGATTTAATCAATGTAGTCTTTGAATCATTAATAACAAAGTTCGTGAATGATTGGAATCCATTTGGGAGACTCCAAATATGGAAAATAACATATAAGATCAAATTAGGGAAATTGGAGGGGTAATTTGGGTGTTTGGAAATTTCCAAATACATTTAAGACTAATTAAATTCTGAAGCATTGTTTCTGGACATGGGAGCAGAGTTTGCAATAACTATTCTCTGAAAATGAAATTATCATCTATCTATGGATTTATGGTATTCTAGATTTGGGTGCATGGTTAAGAACAATCATGCACCACACATGAACTCCCCTCCCTCTTTTAGTTTCTCATAAAATTATCTCTATCACACCCTAATGAAATCCCAAACCAATGTACAATTAAATAATGACATAAATTCTTAAAATCGAGCCTAATTCAACTCTGGAAAAGGTGTGGATCCAAGGAGAAAAATGTTAACCACTATTTAGAAAAGTATTTATTTATGTTTAATACATCAATGGAGAAATATATGCACCACATAAACGTGACTAGGTTAAAATTAAAAAAAATGTCTCAATTTAATGGAAATGGAGATGAATTCTAATACCAAACACGTTATTTTAGAAAAATAGTATTTTACATAACTTATAAGGGTTTTAAAATGTTTTTAATTTATTCCATAACTATAATAATTTTTATAATATCCAAAATGATCCTGTTAGAAAATTTTACAGCCTGTTTGTTTGTTATATTTATTTATTTGTACTATTTCGTGGGTAATTGTCGTGTTTTATCATTCTTGTTCTGTGATTAATGATATTGATGGTGAATATAGTATATAAATAAATCATCTATGGAATGGTAATAATGATATAAATATCTTATTTATTTATTATATTAAATATTAAAATCATTAATTAAGTTTTGGTAGATATATTAATCCATATCTCTTTGTGGAGATTGTCAGTCATACATAAGCTAGAGCGATGATAAAATTTTATTCACCAAAGAAATGTTATTGGATAATGTGTTATATAAATTTTCAAGAATTTATATCATATCATATTTATCATATACCTTTATTAAATTTATCATTATTACATTCTATTTAAAGAATATTGGAAATATAAATCACGTCGCCTCAAGAGGTGGTAGTATACCGTACTCTAATGAAATGTATTCATCTTTTAAAAGGATTTTAATGTACGAAAATATATCTGATATTATAATAAAAAATTATTAAAAATTCATATATATCATTAATGGTTTTTAATCATTCATTATATCGATCTATGATAGTTAGTGATATAAAAATAATTATATGAATTCGCACAGAAGTTGTCTAATGTGCTCGTGATCGACAACATTATTTATATATGTTGGGATAGGGGATTTATATAGGGAATTTTCATAACATTTTAACATCAATATATATTTAATATTATATTTTATTATTTTATTATGATTGAATATGACTTTAATGTAATTAAATAATAAATAAAATAAAAATTATCATTTTAGATTTTTTCCTATTCTTCAAGAGGTGACTTTATATTTGCACAAAATTAATTTATATTATTGAATGACTATAAAAACATGGGCTCTAGGATGGTTTATTTACCATAATAACGTCATTTTTTCTTGGAATTTCTGTGGAAAATGTCTTTGTTATTATGGATTCTATGTGATTGAGTGGCCTTCTATAAGATTGGGCAAGGACACAAATAGAATAATAAAAAATAATCAATTACATCCATTTTTTTATCACACAAAAATATTCCCAAATGGATCATAATATTTTATTAGATGTGATTTGTTCAATTTATAACTATCAAATTGTTTTTATGAATTTTTTATTACATTTTAACAATTATATTTTTAGTTTTACCCACCGATAAATATGTTTTTACCTTAACTACGACAATTATTATTTCTTTCTTTTGCAATTAAAAATTGTACAAATCACATTTAACATACTATATAATATATGTTATTCTAAATTCTAAATATTGTTTTGATTATTTAAAATTAAATAGAAATGAGTGGTTATAGTTAAATTAAAATTATAAGAGAAGATGTGACAAAAAATCAAGTCTACAATGATAAAATTCTTATAAGAATATAATGTTTTAAAATCTAATTTTTATATAAAATTGTTTTTAATTAACTAAATTCAATTGAATAAAATATAATAAAAAAATATCAACTCAAATAAATATAAAATAAAATTTAACATGTTAATTAGTTAATTTTAAAAATAAGCATTCAATAAAAATTATTAATTTTGCTATACATCGTAAAAATAAAATGATTAAGAGAAATCCCTCGATGTCTAAATAGAATCATTTTTTGATAGTTTTACAAAACTATATTTTATCTTATCAAATTGTATTAATAAAATAATCATAAACTATTTTCCCATACATTGTTAAGATGTGGTAAAATCATTTTAACTGAAAAAATTAACATTTCTAAAAACATTTCTACTTATTTTAATGGAATCATTCTATTATTTGTAATCAATATATTACTAATGATTTTATATAAAATTCATATTTTTCTAAATTCTGTTAGTCCTTTTCATACTGTCCAGTTTATTGGATAGGTTATAATGGTTATGTTGAAATAATATTTTAATAGAAAATATTCTTTTAAACCATATTTTATGTGAATCAAATGAAATTAATGATACTAAGTTCATTTTTATAGACAATAATCCTAATGGTTTAGTTTGTTACATTATTCCCTCTGATGGATATTCTACTTTCGAATTGTTGTCGATATTACCTTTGAATCTAATGAGGGATGTTCTTCATCAAATCTCACTCTGGTTCCCATATTGCATCATCAATCTGATGATTTCTAAAATTTATATTAATTAATAGAGTAGTCTTATTCTTCAATACATAATCTCTAATATTAATAATTTAGATAAAGTCTTCATATTAATATAGATCATACTCCTATTAGGTATCATTAAAGGATAGAACATGGGTTTTTTCTAGCATTTACCTCTTTAAAAATCGAATACATCAAGCACATTTGAGAGACTTGGTGTAATTTTCAACCAGCAAGAAATAGATGTAATTAATTAAAGGATTTAAAAGTTTTATATCTACGTGGTGTTAGATATTCCCTTCTAAAAAATTGATATGACAACCAATAATGTAGATAATATTTATAAAAAATGGTATTAAACATGGAATTCCAAATCCATTATCATATTATCAACATATAACTTTTTCATACCTATAGGTTCTTCATTATGATCATGGATAGTCATTAATTTAGTTGTTGTCTCTTCATCATGCTATCATCAAACTAGTTTACTTTTTCCAAATTATTCTTAATATATTATATTTTGAAATAAATGTTCATACAATTCATTAAACGACATCATGTGGATACGTTAATAGAAACTATTCTCATATAAAAACATTAGAAAAGGTGATTATTGATCCCACATACCATGAATGTTAGGTGAACAAGAAATTAACAAGAATTACATTTTTTGAGTAGTCCTTCCATACAATCTATTTCTTTGATGACAATATAATGTTATCAAATGAACGTGACTGTCAATATCCTTCTAAATACACATCATAATTCTGAGATAATAAAAAAGTATCATGATCATAATCAATTGAAAAATGAGTACAATTAATATTTAAAACATCAATAATATATATCATTGTGAGGTTCTCAAGAAGAAAATAATCGTTCGTGGAATGGGAATTTTCTGATTTTATAAGGCCATACAAGATAACCCATATATAATTACAAATCCAAAGATTCAATGGAATAAATTTTATTATTTATATGATAGAGAAATCCATGTTTTATACAAGAAGATAAATATATTTCATGAATCATGTAGAATGTTGTCTCACAACATCAAATTTTTAACAAACCATACATCTAGAGACATAATTATTGTTTTCCAATATCATGTTATCCCACCTATAATGTTCCTAAAACTTTTTATACAATGATTTAGATACTAGTTTGTAAAATGAACATTTTCTTATGAAAGTAATTCATAAAATAAGTCTTCTAGATATAGTATCAATGGCACACATAGTATCTTTCAAAACACCATAAAACAATCTTCAAAAAATATTTATGGTAATTTCCCATCCTTCACATAATTAGTGGCATTCCCAAAATTACCGTCAACATATATATATATATATATCTTGATATCATTTATGAAATATATTCTTTCATAATAATTTGAAAAATGTGTTACATCTCTTAATCGTTAATAATTAAAATATTTAGAATTACCATATACAATACCTTAGGATCCTTACAAATTCACTTTTTGGTTAGGAATAAGAGATACTTGATATTGAATACATCAATTATCTGTTTATCCTTCATTGGGAGGTAGGGTATCGTGAAATAACAATACAAGAGTATCTCATGCCATCACTATTTTTACATAGTTAAATATTCCTATAAAAAATAATTTAGGATTTTATGATCCATGTATATTTCAAATATTTATCTAGATATAACGTATAACATAATCATAAATGAAAATAAATATTCTTTTAACTCAATATCGTTGGTTGCATACACCAATTCATTAGTTTTCAATTGACATGAAGAATCTATAAAGTCTTTTTCATTTTTCATTAGGGAATATCTATGTCCCTTCATTTGTGGATCACCATATATTATCGACCCATAATTTTTGGATGGTTGAGTCAAAATTCGAGAATAGAAAAATTTCCTCTTCAAATTATCAAATCATTCTTGGCATTCCATTTCTGAAACCAACCTAATAACATTCAGTGTAATCTTTTTTAAGGGGTTAACAACTACAACCAAAATTTGAATTTATTAATAAATTTAAACTTCCATACTAATGAAACAATATATCTATTTTATGTTTAATGTTTTTCGCCATTATTTGACTACCTTTTCCATTTCATAATCAAGTGTAATTAAATCCATAGAGATAATATAGATAATAAAATAAATATTTTGAATCCCTAAATAAAAATTAATAACTTCCAAACATAATTCATTCCATATAATAATTTCATGAATGACTCTACAGTTATTACCAATGCCTTAAAAAGATTTAAAATACACTATGATATTATCAGTGTATACCAAAAAAATCCTCCATATATTCATTGATAAATTTTTAATTTTTTTCCAAAAAATTATATGGTGAATTAGATAATAAAAATTTCTATAATATAAATTCAAACTATACATTATTAAATAAGAAATATTACTTTGGAATTTCTTCCTTCATTTCACACAAATGATTATACCCAAAAATGAGATCAATCATTGAAAAATGTTAGGCTCTATATTTCTGATAGAAAAAAGTCATCCATTTAAAGAAGAAGATAATTTTTTTATCATTGTAGAATTCCCATCCCTATAATCAATGAACATTCCCATGAATAAATATTTCAATAACTAAATATAGTAGGGTCTCCCATGGTGAAAAACCAGGGAAAATATATCCCTTATCACTCATCATATTTTTTTAATCATTTAATCAACATATTCTAAAATGGACACTATATCTGGACTCTTAGATAATGGATTATCATCAAATATAAAAACAACATAAATATCTACATAACGCTCTTGGGTATGTCATGGTAAACCATAAAAAATAAGACAATGAATTCTTATATGATTGCAAAGTCCTCATTTTGATTATTACCTTCTATATCCCATGATTGTGTCTACCCTTCTACACAAATAATCACATTCAATATAGATATTGTGGTTTGATCTAGACATGTATCATATGATGTTTTTTCTACACTAAATATAAGTATTTATAAATGTTCATCATGAATATTAATTTCCATCTTCATGAAATTAGTTTTGGCATCTTATGTAAAAATCAATTTTAAAAAAATGATTATATATAGGTAAAACATATATATGAAAATAAGGTGAGTAAATAATGTATGTTTATTTGTCATAAAGGTGGATTTCTTGATATTTATTATTTCATGGTATTCTATATGGACTATTGAATGAAAATTAAATTAAATTTTTTTGAGGAAATAAGTAATTTTATTTGAAAACATGGAACATTATAAAGGAATTACATACCACCACATTATTAGGTACATCTACCATAGCTATATTTATTTCATACTCTTGGTTATATCTCTATAGAAACCTTTTTGGTAGATTATTTTGATGATTGGAGATTTTTTTCATAGTTCCATATTTATCTATAGTTTATATACAAAATAATTGTTTTTTATTTCATCCAATTGAATTATTTATCATAATGTGTCTTATCACCAAATGTGAAAGAAAACTCAATCTAATACAAAAATAATAAAATAATTTATTTCATTGTTATCATATAAGGTAAATTCCTTCATTCCAATTATCATCATCATCTTCTTCATATAAAATTTCAATATTTATTACTTCTCAAAAAACATATATTTCTAATTTATCTTGAAAATGACGGAACAATGGAATCCCAAATACATTTTTCTATATTTATAATAAATTTCAATATAGGATGACATTTTTTGAGAGACTAGTTCCTTAATATACATTTTTTAGTAACAGTAATGAAATGGTTAACCTTTCACTCCATGTAATATATATAATCTGTAACATAACAATGTAACCTGGAAAATGTATCATCATTCATATAAAAACGTTCTTATCCCAATTTAATTAATCTAATGACTATTCTATTTAATTTATTAAGATAATAATTATTGAAATATTTTCAATGAATATGTCCAAAAAACATATCCATTATAGGAGTTTTATTTCTTCTTCATCCTTTTTTATCTAGGACCACCATTAATCAGTATCACCATTAAGAAAATAAACTACATGTGTATACTTTTACATTACATCACATCCAATAGAACTAAATATATTATCAATTTTCAATATTAATTTATCAGGTATCATTTTATCATTATTCCCTCCAAATGTTTTGGGTTTTTGACAACTAAATATATCAAACATAGGAAGATCATAATGTGGAAAAGGTTTCTCCATCATGGAAAGGTATTATTTCACAACCTAATTATTCATCCTTAATATTGAAATGATATATAATTTTAAAATAAATACTTTATTATGATGACCCCTCACTCCATATATTCCCCTTCTATATTGGAAATGATGAAAAGGAGATAATGACCCCCAATTCTGGCCTCTAGTAGGCCCTGAGATGCCGACTAACACCAAGGGTAAACAAATATCACAAAATGATAGGCATTTTAATTTATAGGAAACAAGGTCATGAGTTATGATAAATCATCCATAAAATAACGTCATGAGATATATAAAAGAAATCCAAAATCCATCCTATAGTTATTTATAAAAATATAACTCATACAATTACAAAATACTCCAAAGTAATGTAACCAAAAGAAATCTAAAGCAGTGAATCCACAACTGTATGAAACCTAACATACTAATTCCTTGCATAGTCCACTTAATCCTCCTATAATCTTGAAGAAATGTTTATATATATTGTGTGAGAAAATAGGTATACTCAGTAGGAAATCCAAAGTCTCTCGTGCACATGATAAATAAGAATATTTATGCCCATGTCAGAAAATAGTTGATCCAAAAAACACTTAATAGGTTTACATACCATCCCAACCTCACCATGGAGATCATCCTAATTTATTTAAAATATGTAATGTAATATAAATAAAAACTAAGAGACTGTTTGACACAATAATTTCTCACTGAATATCTGCACTTTCATAATGGAAAATGTTCTTTTTATCCTACATCTTACGAAAATACAACAGCAATACCCGTCTAGACAACCCTTGGCCTCATATAACACCCCAAATATTGTACATAGAGACCTGGGTTGTAAGTCACATAACATCCCACCCAAATACACTTACTCCAAAAGCACATCACATCCTACCCATAAATAGCCTAGCCGCTAACCACATCACATCCCTCTGGCATAAACCTAGTCCTCAAACAACACCATATCCTAAATGTATACTCCTAGGACACAAAACATATCCTCATCCCCCAGACACCTAGTAATGAATTAAATATCTATCTTTAATGACACTAGGTAAATAAATACTAACCCACACACACATGATCCTAAAAAACCACAGCATTCCCTAAAAATCATGGACCAACACAACAAATATGAGGGGGAATGGAGAAATGGGTGGTCATCCTTCCATCATCTTACTAGGATGACTGGGAATGAAACCCTCCCCCAAGAATATTGATTTTACTAACACATAATTATAATCTAGGGAGGGGTTATAATATAAATTGCATGGAAAATAAAATAATATATATATATGATACGATGTACTCCATCCCATCCTATAGGATCTCAAAAAACGACCGACTCAAAACACATAAAAATTATTTTGCACCATTAAATGCATAGAACCACAACTAAATCCGCAAACAACATTTCATATTCCCACCCAATTCTATTAACCTTTTCGTTTAATAAATAAATAGTCATTTAACTCTTACATTACTATCCAAACAAACATGAATCATAAAAGTAACATTTCCAGATGGAAAATAGCTTAATAAATAAAGGTATCATTAAAATGAAGACACATCATTCCAAGACCACACCATTTAAAATGAATTCCTGATATATCATATATATATTTCTGTATAAGGGGTAAATATTTATAAATTTTGTCAATAGAGAAGAACATGTAGCAAAAATATCCATCATTATTCACAGTCATCATGTCCAACCCACTATTACAACCCATGTAATACCCAAATCATAGCCACATCAAACAACTCATTAAATTGCAACAGGATCTGCATCACCACTAAACAAACATGAAATATCCAGATCACAAAATCAAAAAAACTAACCCCCTGTGGAAATCCATTCCAACCACTTCATCACCACAATAATGAAATAAAGGCATTTTCATATTTAACATGAAATCCATTCTATAATTGAACCTAATTATTATAGGGTGGTTATCACAGAAATAGAATGGTCTTGGGGTATGATTTTTTTAATCAAATATTAGTGGATAACAATTTTAATATAATGATTCCAAAGAAAAAAAACAAGATTCCTTCCATAAATTATCTTAATCTAAAATAAGGTACCACTAACAGTTGTGATTTTAGTGGGTAATTATCACATACATATATTAATATTAAATAAATTCATGCCAATTATCTAATATCCCATACCCCTATATTTGGATTTAATGATGATCCAATTATCCATATTAATCATAAAAAATTACCTTTAAAATACTAATATAATTTAGCCACCCCTATAAATTCAAAATTAATAATGATGTAGGAAACCTTATATAGAAGAAGAAAGAATCGACACTTCTTGGTATCACTCATATAAGGGCGTACATGAAGAAGGAAAAATTCAAGTAAATCACAAACCAAAGGATGTAGCATGGAAGTACGACTAACATAGGAATAAATGATTGGGAAGTCCTATAAAATTAGAAATAAATAATTAATGACAAGGGGAATGATATCTCAGTTTTGTAAATTTCAAATCCTAGTTACTTATTTAGATCAGTTTTGATTTCCAAATAAAAGAGGATCTGGTCAAGAACTCACATTTGGACCAATTAAAAACCTCCTCAATCTAATGGAATTTATTATATCACTTCTAGGATTTGGATCGGTTTCCCACCAATTAAAATAATTAACTAAAAACGTTTTACATCAGATTATACCCAGAAAAATGAAAAAATGGATGTAGCATGGAACATTGGTTGTGACACACTTTAGGAAGAGGTGCTACTCGATGAGGCATGTCTAGGATAAGTACCATAAAATGAGGCACCACTAGACATGAGTACATTATATGAAGCACTATCGGATGAGGAACCACTTTATGAGTCACCATTATTTGAATTACCACTAGAAGAGACATTGTTGGATGAGGAAAATTTGGAAGAACTACCATTGATGGAGGCACCGTTGGTCAAGTCACCTTCAGACATAGTACCTCCAGAAAAGGATCCATTTGTTAAGGCACCGTCAAATGAAACACCTTCCACTATTAGTGGGATACCATCAGACGAGACAATGCTAGACCTCTTACCGTTAGGCAGGACACATTGATTAGTGGGCAACCTCCATGGTTAAACCTCCATGGTGACACTGTGGGGTGACACCGCCCGGGTGACCTCTTTATGACGACACCACCATGGTGACCCCTCTAGGGTGACACCTCCTTGGTAACACAACCATGGTGACACACTACTGACACGATAAAATATTAAAAATCCTAGATAACATGGAATATCGTTAAAGTGTATAAATGTGTAACCTTGACCTCCCATAACACATCAGACACTCTGATTCTCGCAATGTAATTGACTTGAGAGATTAATGAAATTACATAAAATTACTCTCAAATTATTCTAACCCTCTTGAATTTAAATGTAACATGGAAGGAAAATTCATTAAGGATTCAAACAATAATACCTTGGCATACTTCTCAAGGATCTCTCTACAATTGAAAAAATGATATTAACTAAACACACTATTGTATAATGATATGCCCACATGTGTTATTAAAAATATGGAGTTGACATCTCTACATCACAGAAAACCTAAACTGACATCTGTTAACAATCAAATCAACCCAAATGATCATAAATCACACCACACATCTTTAACAAACACACAGTCATGAACACATGGATGTGAGAATCCCATCCTTCATGTTAATATACTAAATTCTATTGGTGACACTGACTCACCCGCACATGATAAATCACTTCAATGTTAATGTGTCTTGTTTTATAATCAGGTCCTCTACTTCTTCATGTGTTATGAACTTATCACACTTCACATCACAAATTAAAAACCAATGAAAATTTCTCATTTAAAATTAAAAAATAATAAAACATCACATTAAATTAAAAAACAATCAAAAGAAAACTCAAAATAACTTTCGGTATTAGGCATGGATCTACGTCACTCACCCCAATGAACTATCCTCCTGGACACCATCCATCCACAGTACATGAACTACGTGAATGGTATTACCACACAACACCATATCTTGATGATCCTAGATAAGTAATAGTTTCATCACAGACATTGTGTAACCCATGATATCCAAATATCCACAATCAATAACATGGGAGTTATCATGAATAAACTAGTGAAGTTGAAATACATGGATGATTTCATTGATTTTCTCTAATTATGGTGGAAACTCTAACTAGTATGAAACCATTACAACTCTCTCCAATGCCCTAAAGGGTCAAAAAACCTACGATAAAACTTACTCTCTCTACCAAACCCCTTATTCCCATATAGAGGGGATACCTCCAATAACACATAGTCCCCAACCTTGAAATCCATGTGAATCATCCTTTGATTGATAAATGATTTATTCCAATAATACACCGCTTTCATCCTATCGTGAAAATACTAAAACTTATCTATCATGCTTTTCACCCCATCTAGACAAATAATTATTTTCTCCCTATCCTGTGTGCAAAGTAATAGAGAATGACAATGTCTCCCAGACAAATCTCTGAATAGATCCAAGTTAATGGAAGAGTGATAGAGATAATTAAAAGAAATCAGAAAAAATATTATGTGTCACACCCAAGATCAACCAGAGTCCAAGAGGCATGGTTGAAAAATATCCACCAATGATTGGAGAGTCCGTTTTGTTTTCCAATATTATTGATGGTGGAAAGTTGTGTTGAGGAATAACTAAGTTAAAAATGTGTTCTATAATCCTCTATAGACTCCTAAGGTAAAAAATGTGTCCCAATATGAGACAATAGAACCTGGAATAAGATAAATCCACACCACATCATCCACATACCAATAAGAGAATGCATTCACTGCTGCCAAATCATGGATTGCTAAAATATGTTCAAATCTCATTAACTAATCTATGATCACCATAATAACATTGCAAAATCCTTGAGCTTCAGATAAACTAGTGATGAAATAAATTTATATTCCATACCACTTCCTTTGAGGGACATCTAAATGCCACAAAAAACTACCAGGGGTAGGGTTCTTGGCCTTTACCTACTGGAAAACAAAGAATGTCACCACATATTCCACCACTACCCATTTCATCACGGACCTACGAAATATCATCCTTAATCCATAGAAAATATTAGAAACATCTGGATGTATTTCCATGGGTGAGATATTAAACTCCCAAAGAAACCCCCCATGAATCACCATCAGAACAAAAAAATCCCATGGAAAAAAATTTGTTTCTGCCCATCCTCTGACCAACACACCAATGACTCAATATGGCCCCCACGGTCACACAAAACCTATGACTCTAAGTCTACCCACTGAGACTCGTCCACCTACTACATCAGATAAGTCAACACTTTCAACTAAAACAAATTGCCTCTACCTATATCCACTCATACATCTAATTGAAAAGCATCCAAATCCTTTAACCATCTCCTGGAATCTAATGATTCCCAAATAAACCCCTTTATTCAGAATTCCTATAGAGGAATTGACTGCAAAATTTACCTTTCTAGAGGTCTTGGAAATCTGAAAATCATAGTCCTGAAGAAACACCATCCACCTCTGCTGCCTCAGGTTTTATTTCACATAATGAAAAGATATTCCTATATATATTTTGGTCTGTGGATAACAAAAATCACCCTCTAATGTGGTAATGTTGTCAGAAATTCAGTACGAACACAAATGCTACTAACTCCAGTTCATTATAATCATAGTTACAATAATGAGAGAATAACCAGATAGTCACATAAGATATCACATCTAATTGTTTCGTTATTATGAATCTCTACCCCCATTGGGAAGCATCGTTGAACACCTCAAACATCACCCCTTCAGATAGAAACTTGGGAACTGGTGCACTATACAATATCTAATTCATGTAATCGAATGGTACATGGGAATGATTAATCAACCCAAAATATTGGTCTTTCCTAGTTAAGGCTTTCAATAGGATTAGAAATAATGATAAATTTGTACAAATATCAGATAATAACCTACGATAATAAAGAAGCATTGGGCCTCTACCACGTTCGGTGGTGCATCACAAGAAATATGTTCTTCAACCATCATTGGGAAAACAACTACACCATTTGGATACCATATTCCCAAGAATATTCACATCTTATATATAGAAATTACACATGGACAACATTCCATAATGATGGTGGTGTTGAAGAACCTCTAAGATAGTCATGAGATGCTCCTTGTGATCCTCCAATAATTTCAATTGGATTAATATTTCATCGATGAACTTGATGATGAATTGATCATGGAACTCATAGAAAATAGAGTTCATATGTTAGATGAACATGACTGGTGTGTTCATAACACTGAATGACATGACTATGAACTCGATGTTCTAATTCATAGTACATAATGCAATATACATGATATCTCTCACTTTCCCCATTAACTATTGATATATAGTCCACATATTTATCTTAGATAACCAACTCACCCATTGAATATGGTTGAAAAGATCGTCAATCTCTGGAAGAGGACAAAAATTCGTGTCCATTTCCTGGTTCAACCATCAATAATTGACATTTAACATTAGACATCCATTCAAATTTTATGATAAATCTCATGGTGCACCCCCTAGTGGCAGAATGGGATTGATAAAACTCTTTTTCATCAGATCATTCAACTTAATCCTCATCTCCCACAGCTCAGAAGGCCTCATCCAATAAGGGGCATTCATATTGGGTATGCACTGGAATATAAGTATATCATAAATACAACATCACGTCTAGGTGGTAGCGTCACAAACTCCCCAAGGAATAAAATCCCAGAACTCCCCAATGACCCCTTGGAACCTATACCATCTCATAAACCAATAATTACATTGATATATCATACAAAAAAGAAATAATAGCCTGTAAACTCCAACAACCAACTAGATAAACCTGATCTGTAATGAAAACTAAACATTGTCCATAAATTTATAATAACACGACTATTATATTGATGATATATATAAAATAATGCATAGAATGCAACTATTAAATGATGATAATGACATCATATGCTTTCATCTATGTCATGTAAATATCAGTTTGGGATGGATATGGTCCCATCATCAGTTTTCATTCCTAGTACACAAAAAATAAAATCATCTGGACCCTAACTAGAATACTCAAAACCATGGGAACTTGAAACCTCAATAAGTATATTCTCATATCATGGGATAGAGTGGGTGAAAAAGGGGTGTTATGAACCAGTGAAAAAAAAATCCAAAACAATATTACGATATAAACTGATAATAATTATGACTAAATCTAGCCTTATGGGAACTACTAGTTCTACTGTGTGAAACTGGCCATGCCCAGATCCTCTGTCTCTATGATGATGATTATCCCTACAACCCCTCTCAGGTCAAGGTCCCGGAACATGGGGGACATGCCTCATCCTGCTTCTCTCCACGTAGTGGAGAAAAATCATGTTTCCCCTACTGATGAAAATGTTTCACTTTAAACAACCACTCAGGCTGGCGCTGAGCTTTTCCACCTCTCCCAAGTTGATCTTGAATAGTTGTTAGACACTAGATCTATAGATTCTTGGAACCCTGTAAAAGAAATTCCTCCTCCCCAATCCCACATGAAGGTAAAAGGGACTTTATGTTAAAAATGTATCTATTGAGGTTGAATCTCTTTGAATCAAAACCTCAATGGTCCTAGCACGTAGGGCCTTCCATTTGTAACACATCCTCATGAAGTATAATATTGGCTCCCATTTCATTATAAACCTCATCATGAGTGCATCTGTTCAACCACATTTTCCATCATCTGAACCTCTATATATGTTGGAAATATATATGGAGTAACCACTTACTGGATTGAAGGAAGGACCTCATCCTCATGAGGCCTCACATGAGAATCCTCAATTGGAATGACATATGGGGTAAAAAAAGTAATTCCTTGTTCATGATCCCATTATCCCACATGGATGCACTCTCTTTCTAAAGGGAGATTATATCATTCCTCTACATAGACTTTATGGTTTTCTATAAGAAATAATTGTGTAATTCATTCTGAATTTCACCACACAACACGTATTCTTCATTCCTTTCCCTCGAATAATATTTCCACTACTGACTTGTGGTTCCTCAAATCTGATTGACTAGTATTAGAACCCAGTACTCCATCAGGGCCTTGATCAAACTAAAGGTGATTTCAAGCACTATAATATATATTTAACTCCCCATGTTTGAAACACTACCACCATAAATTATGAAGGCATACTGATGGATGACACACAATGTACTCAAATATTGTGCATCTTCCTCAACTAGATCAACCCTCTACTAATCAACTATATCAGCCTCCCAAGCCTCAACTACCTAATCCACAAGCAGTTGATGACCATGACTCATATCGTAAATGTTATCCAATAGTTCCTAAACCTGATTAGTATTGAATTTTTATTTAAGATTCATTTGACCCAAATTATTATACATTTATCTCTTCAAAAAAAGCCAATCCAAACAAGAAAACAAGTCAATATGATGCATTCCCATTATATAGGGTATCTAGCATGTAGATGGAGTATCATAACTTGATTTTTCATTTGGCTCAGATTCCATGTATTGGATTACAAGGGACCTAAAATACCATGTTCTGGTAAGTCTTATAAGGACTATGTCATGCACCATAATCATCTGAAACAATTTCCCTAGAAACCTACGAAATCCCCTCAATTATTAAACCTATGATATTTCATATATCTTAACAATCACTTCTAATACCATTCTGTCATGAACCCATCCCTCCAAATATTCCCCTCCGTGTATATAAATGAAAAGTGGGAGATTATAACCCTCTCGGTCCCTCCTCTTGTAGGTCCAATTTTGGTGACTATCACCAAGGGTATATAAATATAACAAAATGGGAGGCATTACACTTTATATAGAAAATGTTAAGGAGTTATGATTTATCATCCCCAAAAAAGCTCCAAGAAGTATATAAATGAAATCCTAATACTATCCCACATGCATGCATAATAACACAACCTATAAAAATAATGCAAAAATAAAATGTAATAGTACCTAAAACCATGATAAAGTACTGAATCAACAACAATCACAGGCCTGATATTTTAGCACATAGCATGGTCCATGAAATCCTCCAAGAAATAATTTTTTTTATTAAATTTGTATGGTGAGCGTAGAAGTCTAATCAGTAGGGAAACTGATGTCTCTCATGCATGTAACGTCCCGGTTTTGGAAGCCACACAACAGGTGCCACGAACCCGGTTGGTCACATGGCTTCATGACCATTTCCCCAAATGCTAGAGGCTTCCAACTAGTAGTGAGGGCCTAGGTCTGTTAGTGGGGAAATTGTTCCCTCATATGTCAAAGTGAAGCACAATTGAAAAAAATAAACAAACCAAAAGTAGAAGTAGTAACAATAAAAAGGTGAAAGGACAATGCTACGGAAGAAAAAGATAACCAAAAGTCATATATATATGATGATACAATATGTCCTATTTCTAATGAAGCAGTAAAAACATGATACAATGCAATAAAATAAAATACATTACAATCTACCAAGTATACATATCAAACTAAAATAATGCAACAGGAACTCATCAACAATGAAATCCTAAGAATGTTCTCATGACCTTATAATCCTCTGCAGCAATCATGTACATATATAGGGACCCTTAGCCTTATCATCACCTACAAAAATATAATCTATTTGTACCTAAGGCATGACCCAAACGGGGTGTGAGAATTAAATCCAAGTATGAATCCACTAAAGTTCGTTGTCTAACTGTTAGTGAAAATGTGTGGTAGTAGTGTGCAATAATAAAATGCAGTAAACTATGTACTACTCAAAAGTAACTATCTCCACCAGTTACATTGCCATTTTAATAATTATTTATCAATTCCAATAATGTGCTTTAGCTTGGCAAGTACAACCTAAGAAATCACCATAGTGATTTCTCAATGTAAACATTGTCCTAGGAATGTGAATTCGTACCCTCAAGTAAACAGAATCGAAAACCTTAGGTGACTGCCGTAATGAATAACGAATATTTCCGTCAGGCGTACTAGATATTGCACTCAGGCATAGGAGCCACTTCCCTCAGGCATAATAAATGTTTCCCTCAGGTGAATCAATACCTTTCCCTCAGGATAAACAAAACACTACCATCATCCAAAGAAAAACACTACCCTTAGGCTAATCTTGTAACTGGGTCGAGCGCAATGAATAAGAAAATAATAAATATGTTTTCTATCAAGAGAAATCAAAACATGTTATCATTACAGCATACCCATGGGCCTCCTGAACAAATGGATAAACAAGGGAAACACACCCATGGGGTGGCCCTGAATCAATGAAACGATCCAAAACATGTGCGCGAAGCACAACGGTACACAAAAACAACTCCACAGTTGGAAATTAACACCAGAACACCTACCTCGACCTCCTCCGATCAATATAAATGAACGGATCCTCCTGAAAAAACCATGAACAACATAGATCTAGGATAAATGTTCACCTGTTCAAACTATAATAACATCCCATCAAAAAAATAATTGGAACTAGAGACCCAAGGAGAGAGACGAACTCACTCGCGCTGTTCAAACTAGATCGACGATGATGGAATCGGGGTCCTGGTGTTCTGTCGTGATCTCTTCCAAGATAAGGCCACTTCTCCTGTGGCGCTCGGGTGTTCAAACCTTCTTCTTCCGAAAGAGGCGGCAACAACCTGTTTTTTTTAAAATAACTACACGGCGTGTACTCTCATGTACACAGTGTGTACCTTCCTTTTTGAATGTTTCTCTGGTGGCCACTTTCCACCTCCTCACTGTTTATTAGCCGACCTGGTTACATGGAGTGTACTTCTATGTACATTGTGTGTACTGTTGTTCTACTGATAGCTACTCCCACCACCATATTGTTCACCAGCTGACTGATTACACGATATTTATATACTATGTACATGGAGTGAAGTCAGTTTTTACACAATTAATCACCAATAGGCCAACACTCCTAGTATACTCATCCCAAAAAACCAATGGACGCGACATATGGAAAAGTACACAGCGCGTGCCCATAAATACATTTCATTTTCCCCCATTTTCCATATTTTCTCAAAAAAACATCATGAAAAAAGAAAAAGAAGAAACCCATAACATAAGAAAGATAACTGGGTTCTTACAAACTTCCCTCCTTAAATCAATTCTTCCCTGAATTTCCAATCCAAGGGAGGTGAAGAAAAAGTAAAGATCAACTCTGGCCACGGAGAATGTACATCTATCTCCCGCTCCCAGGTTTTGTCCTACACTCGGCCATGCTGCCATATAACCTGTATGAGAGGAACTAACTGACCGTAGAAAACCTTCTTGATCCTATAAAAAATACGAATTAGATGCTCCCCAAAGAATGCAATGATATGAATTTCAACCTCCTCATGCTGAAAAATGTGAGATTGGTGTAAGTGATAACGGCTCAACTGAGATACCTAGAAGATGTCGTGCATGGCATGGTACCTCTCTGGTAACTGCAACTGATAGTCAATCTGCCCAACACTCTCCAGAATCTTAAACGGTCCCACAAACCTCGGTGAGTGTTTAACCTGTCTCTTGATCCACCTATGTCCCATCCTCGGTGAAACACGTAAGGAAACCTGATCCACGACAGCTGACTCGAAGGGTCATCTGCTGCGATCAGTATAAGATTCTTGAAGAGACTGTGTGGTTGCCATCCACACCTAAATCAACTGGACATGCTCTAAAGTCTCATACACGATACATTGTCCCAGTAAATCTACCTCACCAATCTCCAACCTGCACAAGGGTGATCAGGATGGCCTACCTTATAAAGCCTCATAATGTGCATTCCCAATAGATTCCTGAAAACTATTATTATAGGAAAACTCGACCAGGGTTATGTTCTTCTCCCAAGATCCCCCAATGTCTTGGACACATGAACAAATCATTTCCTCAAGCAATTGTATCATCCCCTCTGACTGGACATCGATTTGAGGGTGGCAATCTATGCTCAGAAGCACCTGTGTACCATCTACCCTCTGAAAACTCCACCAGAAACGAGACGTAAAATAGGCATCCCTATTTGAAATGATATAATAAAGGACCCCATGAGGACATAAAACTTCTCAGATATACATCTATCCAAGATCGTAAACACCAATGGACTCCTTGATCAGCAAAAATTGTGCAGCCTTCGTACGTCTGTCTACAAGAACCCACATGACAACATTGCCCTGAGGTGACCTATACAACCCGGTCACGAATTCCATCATGACATCATCCCATTTACACTCTAGAATGTGTAACTGTTGTAATAGTCGGGATGTATCTGATGCTCGACCTTCACCTGCTCACAGGAGGAACATCTCACAAAAAAACTAGATACATCTCTTTTCATACCCGGCCACCAATACTGACGTATCATGTCACAAAACATTTTGGTAACTCCAGGGTGCACTGCCAAAGATGAAGCATGACATTATTCCATCAAATCCTCGTGTATATCCCCTAGAATCCATAGTTTTCCACAGATACACAATACCTCATAATCATATATCGTCTAAACAGGAGGAGGGTCCTTACTTGCCACCATATCCCGTACAACTAGGCCTTCTGAATCTGATAGTTGTCTCATCCTCACACTATCCAGGAGGGTAGAATTCACAACTAAGGATGAAAGATATTATTGTTATTGTCTATCATGAACCACTAAATGCATCTCAGAGAACAAATCCATAAGCAACACTCACCACTAGCCTCTGGTGTTGCCCGTATCTGAGTCCTCTTACTCAGTGCGTCAGCTATTGTGTTACCTTTACCAGGTGTATAGGAAAGTTCTAATTATAAGGAATGAATGTATTCAACCCAACATCACTATCTCAAGTTCATGTAATGCTGGGTAAAGATATATTAAATAATTTTCTGGTTTGTAAACACCAAAAAATGTTCTTCCAAGAGATAATGTCTCCAAAAGCATTACACATAAACAACTACAGCCAACTTGAGATCATGAATCGGGAAATTCCTCTCATGTGGCCTCAACAGCCGAGACTCCTACACAACTACTCGATAATTCTGCATTAACACTTCTCCCATACCAATACCAGATGAATCATATTAAACTATATATATATTACCTTTCACTTAATTTATTAGGATTGGTGCCGATGTCAACCATCCCTTCAGCTCCTGGATGGTTATCTTATAAGCTTCTAACCAAATGAACTTCATGCCCTTCTTAGTCAAACATGTCAACAACAATGCTAAGTGGGAGAAGCCTTGTATAAAGCACCTGTAGTAACCATCAAACCCCAAGAATATTTGTATTTCAAACACATTCTTATGATTCTCCAAGAAAACTACCACTCCCACATTCTTTGGGTCTACCACAACTCCATCATCTGTGATATGATATCCTATGTAGTGAATTTGGTCTATCCAAAAGTGGCACTTTGAGAGCATTGCATATAACTAATGCTCTCTCAGTGTACTCCGTATGATCTTATGATGGGTAGAATGGTCTTGTCGAGTTTGAGAGTACACCAAGATATCTTGGACGAAGACCACCACAAAATAATCCTGATAAGGGTGGAACACACGATTCATCAGAACCATTAAACATGTTGGCGTGTTTGTGATTCTGAAGGGAATGACCAAGTACTCGTATAGACTATATCTACTCCAAATGGATGTAAGTGTTATGTCCTATCGTCTAATGTGCAACTGATGATATCCAGATCTAAAGACAATCTTTGAGAACACTTGTGATCCTCAAATTTGATCAAAAAGATCAGCAATCATTAGCAAGGGATATCAGTTCATGACAATAAACTAGTTCAACATATGATAATCCACACAGAGTCTGAGGGTACCATCCACCTTCTTCGCAAATAGGGCAGGCAAACACCAACGATAAGTATTAGTTTGGATGAAACCCTTTTCATTTGACTCCTCTAACGGCCTTTTGAGCTCCTACAATTCTGGATTAGCCATCCTATAATGAGTAATGGACACCAGTGATTCTCCTGCAGAAGCTCAATAGATAAATCCAACTCTCAATTGGGAGGTAGACCTGAAAATTCATCCTGGAAGAAATCCCTGAAATGATCAACCACTGGTCAAAATCCTTCTGACATGTTCTTTGGTCATCCAAATATAAACTCGCAATCTTGGCTGTCACTCATCCTCACCCATGATTCTCGGGTCCATCTAGGATTTTTTGGGCATCCCATTCACCCTTTTATAGAATCTATCCTTTCTCTGATGACGTGAAACTCACCCTGCGATGATAACAATCCACAAAGGCTCGTAATTGTACCAACCAGTGTATCCCAATAATGAAATCATAGGTTGTCAGCTCTAAGAAATAAAGGTCCCCTAGAAAGTGACACCTACCAACCTCAATGGGGAACTCCATGAACTGATGCACATCTACCGTTCTAATTCCCAATGGAGTGTCTAACAACATGATATCAGAATAAGAAGAAACACATATCTCAAGGATCTCCACAACAGGCATAGATATGAAGCTATGTGTTGCACCAGTATCGAAAAGTATTGAAGATAAATATATGAAACTAGAATGGTACCTTGGAATGTGGATGTTCTGGGATATTTCTCCAGTTGGGTCAGTTGCACTACATATTCCTACACAGATCCATGACCCTGTGACACTACCTGGCTACCTAGAGGTGACCCGCCCTGGTGTCTCTGAGATTATGGTGCCTAGCTACCACAGCCACGACCATGACCTTGTCCTGAATATCCTGATGTGTACCAATTTAAGGACTGGTAATAATGTATTGGACCTACACCTACATGAAGAGTCTGCCTAGAACCCCTTTCACTAGTCACTGGTGGAAACGCCCTACCAAAGCGCTGAGGATGACCCATCTTTTTGTAAGCTCGACACTCCACTAGGTCACATGGAAACTAAGGTCTCTTGTGCCCCTCTTCACCATACTGGTATCGTATGAACAGGCAACCTAAAGAGTAACTTTGGATAGTACTACCACCATGAGAGAAATTTATCTTCCCCTTCCTCTTACTGAATGAAATTTTCCCAGAAACTAGTGCTGAATCACACATGCCTGCACGAATAGCTTTACAAAGGTTCTTCTTCGTAATAAACACCTGGTTCATAATATCATGCACTATAGGAAACCTGAAAACATTCACCAATGCTCAGATTTCATATCGAATACCATCCTCAAGGTGTCTTGACCTCAACATCTCATCACCCACCAGAACAGCTGCAAAACACTGTAACTTGGTGAAGCAGGTAGAATAACCCATCACTGACATGGATCCCTGTTGTAGATTCATGAACTATTGAGCTCGATCTTCCCTCAGCGTCTCTGGGAAGAAAATGTCAAAAAATAATGTAGGAAAATATTCCCACACCATGTGTCGGTGATGCTCAATCTGGGTGGTAACATCCCACCATCTCTTAACATAATCATGTAATATCTAAGTAGCGAGATTTTTACTCCTCTCTAGAGACAACTCAAGATGCTCGAAGATAGTCTGTAATGAATCCACCAATGACTCCACAGTCTGAGGTCTGCCATCCAATGAAAATGAAGGCAGTTTTTGTTGCTGGAATATATGTGTTTGGTCTTCCATATATGTGGTAGATGGAAGTGCTCCATGGAAGGTCAGCATAAACTGCCTGAAGCCTTCGCAGAACTGTGCATCCATGCCTATGTCCAGTATAACATATGGTTCCATATCTGGCATTGATGGAGGATCCATCTGTAGACCACGACCTACTTTTTCTAGAGTATAATCATTACCGCTCTCTGGGTGAACAACTGTTGGTCGTCTTGGTGGCATGACTCTATAAGGTCAAACACACGCCTTAAATTACTATCATCAGGGACTAAGAACTGGAAATTTAAGAAGAAAACAGGGAACAGAAAACATTCAAGTTTTACAATACATGACTAGACAATTTGTATAATAACTTCACAGTGTGTTAATGTAATTCATTCAGATGGGCGTGTACTCCAGCTAGAACTAGTCATGTAACACCCCAAACAGACGACGTGTCATCCACCAACTTGGTGTGTAATTGAATTTTCTTCCTCTTCCTGAGTCCTTCTACAAGGCTATGCCAAACAAATATCTTTAGAAAGTGACTACATGGAATGTATAAGGTCTACATGACATGTACTCTTAATCCCTTACATGGTTGTGTTCTATTGCTGGCATGGGCGTGTCTCAACCCTATGTACACGATGTGTTCCACCCGCACACGGCGTGTACACCACTCTGTCTCCCCAGCCACATGAACAATTCCACATGGTCTCTAACTAGTCAAGACTGCATGACTTGTCCCATAGGTACACAACATGTACTAAACGAGCTCCACCGACCCGTGTTGTTCCGGACATGGCTGGATACATGGCTCAAGCTACATGGTTTGTTCGAGATGGACTAGGCGTGTACAATGAGAGGTAACAACAACCCGTGTTGTTAGTTACATGGTCGGGTTCCAAGATCACAGTACACGGCGTTTTCAGCATTGACACGACCTGAATAAACAATGATTTCTCTGTCTGTGTTGTTATTCAAACGACAGACACAGGTTCAACACAACACGGCATGTACAAATGGTACACAAAGTGTTCCCTCTAGATTTTTCCCTCCCGTGTTTCCGCTTGTACAACGTTTTCCCAATCAATAGTAGGAATATCTAACAAGTTACCTATCACAATAGCATGCCTTTTATAGCACATCCTCCATCACAAAACATGGAACTTATAATGAAACTACATGGCATAGAAACCATGCATGAAATGTGATTCTAAAATGACCCTAAATGATGAATGAGATGGAATAAACTCATCTCATCGGGTTTCAACTAAATATAACCCAATTATAAAATATAAAAAACACACGACAAGTGCGTCAACATACGGTGAAAATCAAATCAACTGTAAAATTGAAAAACCAGAAGAATTTCAATTAAACGAGGTAGATTTTCTTTTCTATATACACAAGTTAACTAATTTTGGGCACTACTTATTACTAAGTACCTTTTCTGTACTATCCCTGGATATAGGGTCAAACAGTAAGTCAAAGAGTAAAGAAAGCGTCCTCTGATACCTCTTTTTAACGTCCCAGTTCTTGAAGCCACATAATGGGTGCCACGAACCAGGTTGGTTGCATGACCTCAAGTGAATTTCCCCAAATGCTAGAGGCTGCCGAGTAACAGTGAGATCTAGGTCCGATAGTGGGGAAACTATGCTGTCAATTTTCATTGTGTAATGCAGTGGAAAAAAATAAACATACCAAATGTGGAAGCAGTAACAATACAAAGATAAAAGGAAACGATACAAAAGAAAATGATATCCAACAGTCATATATATATACATATATATGATGAAGCAATATGTCCTTTTTCTAAGAAATCATTTAAAACAGGGTACACTGAAATCAAATACAATACAGTACAAAGTACCAAGTACAAAAAAGAAAACTAAAACAGTGCAATAGGAGCTCAGCAGCATCATAAGCCTAAGCTTGGTCCCATGCCCTCTTATACCTCTACAACAATCATGTACCAGTATAATGACCCTTTCCCTTATCGACACCAACATAAATATAATTTGTTTGTGCCCAAGACACGACCTAAACAGAGTGTGAGAAATAAATCCTAGTAGGAAACCACCAAAGGCTTGTGCCCAACTGTCCATGAAAATGTGCATCAAAAGTGTGAAATAATAAAATGTAGTGAACTAGACAGAACTCAAGAAGTAAGAAAATCTACCAGTTTCATTTCCAGTTCAATAATTATTTATCAATTCCAAGCTTGTGCTTTAGCTTGGAAGGGACAACATAAGAAATAACCATAGTGAATTCTCAATGTAAACATTGTCCCCGTACATGAAAATTCTTACCCTCAGGTAAACTGAATCGAAACCCTCTGGTAATTACCCTCAGGGATAATGAATATTTCCATTAGTCATACCCATGGGTATCTTGGCCCAACAGAAAAACATGGGAAACACACCCACTAGGTTTCCCTAGATTAGAGTAACGATCCCAAATAGTAGCCTATATTTATCATTAGATTATCTATGTGATTCTAGATAACTTATCAGCTAAGGCCACATCCATATGACTCCCCAAACATGGTTTCATTGAAAAAGGATACAAAAAAACTCAACAATTGGAAATTAACATTAGACCACCTACCTCGATCTCCACTGATTGATATACGTGATCAACGCCTCCCGATCCAACCGAAAACAATGTAGATTTGGGATAAACCATCAATCGTTCAAACCCAAATAAATTCTCCTCAGAAAGGTATTGGAATGAGAGAGAGAAGGAGTGAGAATAACTCAACCGTGCAGTTCAAACGAGATCAACGGTGAAGGAATCGGGGTCCCGGTGTGCGGTCGGGAGCTCTTCCACGATCAGGCCTCCTCTCCCACTGTTATCGGGCATTCTAAACATACTGAGTCAAAAGAGGAGGCTGCTCCCTGTTTTTTAAAAATAAATACAAATAGATGGTGTGTACTATCAAGTAAATGGTGTGTACTTTACATTTTTTAATGGTTCCTCTGGTGGCCACTTTCCACCACCTCATTGTTCATTAGCCGACATGGTTACACGACGTGTATTTCTGAGTACACGGCATGAAATGTTGTTCAGCTGGCAGCTACTCCCACCGCCTTACTATTCACCCTCCGACTGATTACACAACATGTATATACTAAGTACATGGAGTGGAGTTATTTTTTACAACTTTCATCGCCGACAGGCCTACACGACCTATATACTCATCCCACATGGCCAGAGTACATGGTGTGTGGAAAACTACACAACGTGTGCCCAAAAATTTTGCGATTTTTCTCCATTTTGATTATTTTCCAAAAAAAGGAAAAGGGAAAAGAAGAAACATGTACCTCAAGATTAAAAACTGGGTTCTTACAGTACACATGTTGTGGAAGAATACTAAAGTCCCTATAAGAAAACTAAAAATCCAAACAACATATAAAAGGTATACTAACCACCTGAACCGCCCCAAGGCATGATCACCAAATAATGAATGTCATGAAATGTATAATGATGAACATCAATGGTAGGGTATCCCACACCACCATACCACTAATTAGACACTCTTTTCTAATAGATAGATTCCATTTACTCCCAACTCTTATGAATGAATTATGTCACACCCCACCAGCACATATCATAGCCTCACAAACAAAACCACATCCAGCTTGTATACAGATGGGTCCCAAACAACATCATGCCCCTTTGGTAAACTCCCAGTCCAAAACCACATCACATCCTACCTATAGAATCCTTTCCCATGAACCACATCACATCCATCATGTTGACACAAGGTCTACAAACAACATCGCATCCCAGCCATAGAAACTAGTCCCACAAACCACGACGTCATCATGAAGACACATGGGATAACATAACACATACCATCTCAAAAGACACCTCAGGAAAATCAAAATTCTTTATCACACTTGGGACTCACAAAACAAAACCTAACCAATGAATTTTAGGCAAACTTCTCCTAAAAGATGACGTAGGGAATAGTGTGTGGCCATCTATCCATCCCCCTCTGGGTTGTTGGAGAAAGAAACCCTCCCCCCATGACGATGCATGTGTTCCTATTGAAGAGCTCAACTATGGTGTGGTGTGAATAGATATAAAAATAAAAAAAAATTATATACATATATGATACCAAACAATCAATAACCTCCTCACGGATCACATAAAATCCAATAACTCACAACACTACTACATATTGGCCCTTTATCAGCGCTAAAAACCGGCATTAACAGCGCTAAAAGGCGTAGTTAATGCTGACGTAGACAAAGGGGGGTCCCCTTTGTCAATGCTCTGAGAATCACTGATATATGCGACCTTTATCAGCGCTAAAACAAGCATTGATAAAGGACCCCCTTTATCAGTGATTTTTTAGGGCTGATCAAGGTCTCCTATATCAGTGCTTCTCGGATGGCTGATAAAGTGTGTCCTTTATCAGTACTCTTGTAGCACTATTAAAGGTGTCCTTTATTAGCACTAAAAAAAGCGCTGATAAAGGCACCATCTACTACACTTGCAAAACAGAACCTGCACACCTGCACACTAGAATACCTGCACAAAGTAGCCCATGTACACCTGCACATAATATCACCCGCACACAATATTTTGACCGACAACGGTATATACATTTACTTAACATCATGAATAAAAAAACACATTACTATATACATTTCAAACATTTTTTTACATGGTTACAATTACAATTATTCAAAAACAGTTACAAACATTCATTATTCATCCTTTGATATCTGTGATCCACTCCCAAAAATTGTCGTTCACAGTATTTGTTGCCGAAAAAAGCATCTGAACTCGTGGAAAAAAATTCACCTATATAAAAAAACAAACATTATGTTAGTAATGTAATAATGAAATAAATTAAAACAGTAATATGAAATAATACATTAATATAGAAATGTGAAACTAAAATAAGAAATTTTAAACTCAAATGTTTTCATTCTCATATCAATGAAAGGGAATAATGTAAAATCAATATGTTTTTGATTGATTTATGTCATTTAATAAATACTGATTCTTTATCGAATAAAAAGCTTTACCGGTCACACTATGCATCGGAATTGAGGTGCAGTCGTTTTGTACACATCCCAAATGACTCATGGATCGTTTTCCTAAAGTTTCAAAACAATAAGAATGAGTTTGCTTGGTATTTCGTATGTCAGTAGTGTTGTTTTCTAATGTTTATGTCATTTTCAAACTAATATTAGACACTTTTATCCATACCGGTCACACAGTGCATTGGATTGAGGTGTGGTCGATTCGTACACGTCAGAAATGACCCATGGATCGTTGTCCTAAAGTATTAAAACAATCCGAACGTGTTTTCTAGGTATTCCGTGTGTCATTAGTGTTGTTTTCTAATGTTTATCTCAATTTGAAACGGATATCAAACACTTTTAGCCATACTGGTCACACCATGCATCAGATTGAGGTGCAGTCAATTCGTACACGTCACAAATGACTCATGGAATGTTTTCCTAATGTATAAAAACAATCCGAACATGTTTTCTCAGTTTTCTATATGTAATTAGTGTTTTTTTAAAGTTTATCTCAATTTGAAACTGATATAAGACACTTTTATCCATACCAGTCACACCGTGCGTCGGTTTGAGGTGTGGTCGATTCGTACACATAAAAAATGACTCATGTATTGTTTTCCTAATGTATCAAAACAATTAAAATGAGTTTTCTCAGTGTCCGTATGTCAGTAGTGTTGTTTTCTAAAGTTTATCTCATTTTGAAATTGATATCAGACAATTTAAGCCATACCGGTCACACTGTGAGTAGGATTGAGGTGCAGTCGATTCGTACACGTCACAAATGACTCAGGGATCATTTTTCTATAGTATCATAACAATCCGAATGTGTTTTCTTGGTTTTCTGTATGTTACATGTGTTTTTTTCTAAAGTTTATCTCAATTTGAAACTGATATCAAACACTTTTATCCATACCAGTGACATCGTGCGTCGGATTGAGGTGCGGTCAATTTTTACATGTCACAAATGGGTAATGGATCGTTTTCCTAAAGTATCAAAACAATTCAAACGCATTTACTCAGTATTCCGTATGTTAGTAGTGTTGTTTTTTAAAGTTTATCTCAATTTGAATCAAATATAAGACACTTTTATCCATACTAGTCACACCGTGGGTCGGATTGAGGTTAGGTCGATTTGTACACGTCACAAATGACTCATGGATCATTTTCCTAAAGTATCAAAACAATACGAACACATTTGCTCTGTATTTTGTATGTCATTAACGTTGTTTTCTAATTTTATGTCAATTTCAAACTGATATCAGACACTTTTAGCCATGCCGGTCACACCATGCGTCTAATTGAGGTGCGGTTGATTCGTACACGTCACAAATGACTCAGGGATCTTTTCTCTACAGTATCAAAACAATACAAATGTGTTTTCTTAGAATTCCGTATGACACTTTTGTTATATTCTAATGTTATGTCAATTTCAAACTGATATCAGAAACTATTAGCCATGCTGGTCACACCGTGCGTTGGATTGAGGTGTGGTCAATTCGTACATGTCACAAATGACTCGTGCATCGTTGTCCGAAAGTTCAAAACAATCCAGACGCTTTTTCTCGATATTACGTATATCACTTGTGTTGTTTTCTAAAGTTATGTCAATTTGAAACTGATGTCAGTCACTATTAGCCATTCCGGTCACAACATGCGTAGGATTGACGTGCGATCTATTTGTACATGTCACAAATGAATCATGGATCGTTTTCCTAAAGTATCAAAACAATACGAACGCATTTTCTTGGTTTTCCATATGTCATTAGTGTTGTTTTCTAATGTTTATCTCAATTTGAAACTGATATCAGACACTTTTTGCAAAACCGGTCAAACCATGCATTGGATTGAGGTGCGATCAATTCGTACACGTCAAAAATGACTCAAGGATCATTCTCCTAATGAATGTAAACAATCCAAATGCGTTTTCTCAGTTTTCGCTATTTCATAAGTGTTGTTTTTTAATGTTTATCTCAATTTAAAACTGATACCATACAATTTTAGCCATACCAGTCACCCCGTGCATCAGATTGAGGTGCGGTCGTTTCATACATGTCACAAATGACTCATGGGATCGTTGTCCTAATGTATCAAAACAACCCGCACACATTTTCTCCATTTCCAGTATGTTATTAGTGTTGTTTTCTAAAGTTTATCTCAATATGAAACTAATAGTAGACACTTTTAGCCATACTGGTCACAATGTGCGTCGGATTGAGGTGAAGTCGATTTGTACACGTCACAAATGACTTAGGGATCGTTGTCCTAAAGTATCAAAACAATCCTAATGGATTTGATCAGTTTTTCATATGTCACTTGTGTTGGTTTCTAAAGTTTATCTCAATTTGAAACTGATATCAGACACTTTTAGCTATACCGGTCAAACCGTGCGTCGGATTGAGGTGTGGTCAATTCATACACGTCACAAATGAAAAATGGATCGTTGTCCTAAAGTATCAAAACAATCCGAATGCATTTTCTAAGTATTCCGTATGTCAGTAGTTTTTTTTTCTAAAGATTATCTCATTTTGAAACTGATATCACACGCTTTTAGAAATACCGATCACACCGTGCGTTATATTGAGGTGAGGTCGATTCGTACACGTCAAAAATGACTCATGGATTGTTGTCCTAAAGTATCAAAACAATAAGAATGCGATTTCTCGGTATTTTATATGTCATTAGTGATGTTTTATAAAGTTATCTCAATTTCAAACTGATATCAGGCACTTTTAGCCCTACGGGTCACACCATGCGTTGGATTGAGGTGCGGTCAATTTGTACACATCACAAAAGACTCAAGAATCGTTTTCCTAAAGTATCAAAACAATCCAAACGCATTTTCTCGGTATTCCATATGTCACTTGTGTTGTTTTCTAAAGTTATGTCAATTTCAAACTGATATCAGACACTATTAGTCATGCTGGTCACACCGTGCATTGGATTGAGGTGCAATCGATTCGTACATGTCGCAAATGACTCGTGGATCGTTTTCCTAAAGTATCAAAACTATCCGAACGCATTTTCTCAGTATTCCGTATGTCACTTGTGTTGTTTTGTAAAGTTATGCCAATTTGAAACTGATATTAGACATTATTAGCCATGCCGGTCACACCGTGCATCGGATTGACGTGCGGTCAATTCGTACACATCACAAATGACTCCTTGATCGTTTTCCTAAAGTATCAAAACAATACGAACGCATTTTCTCAGTATTCCGTATGTTAGTAGGGTTGTTTTATAAAGTTTCTCTCAATTTGAAACTGATATCAGACACTATTTTCCATACCGGCCACACCATGCATCCGATTGAGGTGCAGTTAATTTGTAAACGTCGCAAATGACTCATGGATCGTTTTCCTAAAGTATCAAAACAATCTGAATGCATTTTCTCTATATTCCGTATGTCATTAGTGTTGTTTTAAAATGTTATCTAAATTTGAAACTGATATCATACACTTTTATCCATGTCGGTCTAACCGTGCGTCGGATTAAGGTGAGGTTGATTCTTACGCGTCAAAAATGACTCATGGATCATTGTCCTAAAGTATCAAAACAATATGAATGCATTTTCTTGGTATTCCGTATGATATTAGTGTTGTTTTTTAATGTTATCTCAATTTGAAAATGATATCAGGAACTTTTAGCCATGCTGGTTACATCATGCGTCAGATTGAGGTGCAGTCGATTCTTACACTTCACAAATGACTCAAGGATCGTTGACCTAATGTATGAAAACAACTTGAACGTGTTTTCTCGGTATTCCATATGTCACATGTGTTGTTTTCTAAAAATTTTTCAATTTCAAACAGATATCAGACACTATTAGCCATGTTGGTCACAATGTGCATCAGATTGAGGTGCAGTCGATTCGTACACGTCACAAATGACTCATGGATCATTTTAATAATGTTTCAAAAAAATCTGAACGCGTTTGATTGGTATTCCGTATGTCAGTTGTCTTGTTTTATAATGTTATGTCAATTTCAAACTGATATCAGACACGATTTGCCATGCCGGTCACACCGTGCATCAGATTGACGTGCGGTCGATTTTTACAAGTCACAAATTACTCCTAGATCGTTTCCCTAAAGTATCAAAACAATATGAACTTTTTTGCTTAGTATTCAATATGTCAGTAGTGTTGTTTTCTAAAGTTTCTCTCAATTTGATATTGATATCAGACAGTTTTAGCCATACTGGTCACACCGTGATTCGGATTGAGGTGTGGTCAATTCGTTCACGTCAAAAATGACTCATGGATGCTTGTCTTATAGTATCAAAACAATCCAAATGTGTTTTCTCAGTATTCATTATGTCAGTTGTGTTGTTTTCTAAAGTTATGTCAATTTGAAACTGATATCCATCACTCTTAGCCATGCCAGTCACATCATGCATCAGATTGAGGTGCGGTCAATTCGTACATGTCACAAATGACTTAGGGATCTTTGTCCTAAAGTATCAAAAGAATCCGAACGATTTTTCTCAGTATTCCGTATGTCACTTGTGTTGTTTTCTAATGTTTATGTCAATTTGAAACTGATATCAGACACATTTAGAAATACCGGTCACACCATGCTTCGGATTGAGGTGTGGTAGATTCTTACACATCACAAATGACTCCGGGATCGTTGTCCTATAGTATCAAAACAATCCAAATGCGTTTTCTCGGTATTCCGTATATCACTTGTGTTTTTTTCTAAAGTTATGTCAATTTCAAACTGAGTAGTAGGAATTCACTAGTCTAAGGATATGAAACATAAGAAAGGGAGATCATAATTTCTCAATAAGTTTAAAGGGAGATGTCAACGACCATATAAAGATAGCATAAGTATTTGGAATTCACCTTCATTGTCTTATTTGTTTACATTCTTCCATCAGGTACGCTGCCCATTCGTTTCTATACACATTTATATCATCTTCTGAATCGGAGGTTTTGTGACAGTATGTCTGCATCCGATGTGGTTGTTGTTCATATAAAGACAGTACCATGAATTCACCTTTATTTTCCTACTTGCAACACTTTAGTTTGTCATACTCTTGTTTTTTTTTTCTGAAAATATGCCCGGGGTGACACACAAAAACCCACACCTCTGACGCGAACATACTATTCTGGCTGTTTCAAGGCTACTGAAAGTATGTCTGCATCCAGTGCGGGTGTTTTTGATTCATGTGACTATGTCAAATAGAAAATATGAAAAATATGTAATCATCGTTATGTAATAGTGATTTAATGCAAAACAAGTTCATATTATGTCATACTTACACATGTTTCCCACAATTTTTGTGTGTTTTCATATACCAGTTTCCCCTCTATATTAACAGGAGCCTCATTCTATAGAATATGGCGTGGAATGGAAGTGGCTTGGGATTTTTCTTCAGTAATCTGCATATAAACAGAGAAACATGGTTACAATGTTTTTTATGTACCATAATATTATTGCAGTACTTTTAAAATACGTACCAATTTTTTTTCAATTAAAGCGTACCCCATCCTTGAATTATGGTTGGGGTACGCAGATTTTTCTACCCATTCTTGATTTTCAGCACTCAGTTGCAGTCTCATAAATAAAAACCTCTCAATCAACGTGATGAATACAAGAAATGTTACACAACGTGTGACCAAACACAATACACCTGAGAATTCTATTCCACACGACAGTTTCAAAACACATCCCACATTCCTTGGGATATCAAGTGTGCATAAAGAGGAGGCGGGTGCAGCTTGATTTTCCCTTCATCATCTTTCTGATGATGTTTCGTTAAAATGGGGTGAAAGCCTATATGAATCCTTCCTTCCTGTCTTAATACATATTCTTTGGGCGAAACATCTCCTATAAATGCACTCTGTAAGAGATGATGAAGAGTTAGTCACTATTGCAGTATTTTATTTTATTTTATTTTAATAGATTAAATAGATTATACTGTAATATTACCGTAATCTCTTCCCACATTAATGTATTCAACCTACTGACAACATGGTACCACAACTCAACATCAATCAGCACGCGTTTTTGAGTGATGATTCCAATGTAGCTACTAAACATGGATTTGTTGGGGTTTACATGCTGGACTAGATTATTCCAACCCACATCATATTTGATGCCTTTAGCTTTTTCCTTAATGATTTTGTCTAAAACTGTAAAACTACGGCGCACCTATTTTTTTGTGTCATCAGGGTTTTATCCCCTACCATTTCCTCAGTTTCTGGATCATCATTATGTTTCTCTGAAGCGCTACCATCGGTACTGGGACCAGCTGCAACAGGTTGAGAGACATGTTGTACCTCAACAATGGGACCAACTAAAACAGGTTGAGAGACATGTTGTCTCTCAGCAGTGGGACTAGCTGCAACATATTGAGAGACCAGTTGTGTCTCGGGATTGGGTGCATCAGAAGGTGAAGAATTCATTATCTATAGAACTGGTTTAACATTTAATTTAGATCACATAAATGCAGTAGTGAACAGATAGTAACAAAATGTAATGCAATCTATATTACAATAAAAAAATAACCTGATTATTGAAATATTTTTTTTAATGGATGAAGGGATTTGACCCCTCTATCAACTATCCATATCATTTCATTGTGGTCTCCTCTGACATGCAAAATATCGTCTACATTGGGACCACTGTGAAATGATTGCGAAGTCCCAATGAATGGGTCATCTTCCGTTGAATTTTCATCTGACCCTTCAGCGGTTTTGGTCGATAACAGAACGATTGATCATTTTCGGTTTGCGGGATCTGAAACATAAAATACTTGCACTGCATGTGATGCCATTATAAATGGTTTATCTTTCTCCCCTTCTTTACTGAAATCATCTTTCATGAATCCCAAATCATCTATTTTAACAGCACTCTTATTACCAACACACATGAATTGAATTATCGGAATTTGAATTCTGTATAATCTAAATCCCATATTTGTTTGATGATGCCAAAGTATGACATATTCGCAACAATTAGATTTCTGTCCTTAGCACCGGATACATGCATCACTTTAGCCATAAGTATAACCCCACTATTCATCATGGTACTGTCTTCATCGTGTTCATTAGAATAAAATTTATAACCATTAACTATATAAGCATTGTAAGATAATGCATACACACTTGGTCCTCCGGCTAGCCATCGAAGTCGTTCCGAAATTGTCTCTGGATTTTCATCTGACTTCTTATAAATATGATCTCGAAACCATCCTATAAATGGTCGATTATGTGTATCTAATATCCCTTTTTCAGCCCTAGATGGAATCAAATGCCTAAGAATTTCTCAGTGGATTTCAACTTATGGGTCAACATCGAAACTATTATGCAAAACATAAAGGTGTGCCTGCTCCAGATATGTAATATTGATTGTGACAAACTGTCTTCTAGAAATTCCCTCACCATAAAGCTGCCCAGTGTGAAGAGATTTCGGTAAGCCAATTCTTTCCACCCTAGACAAGTATTCAGTACAGAATCCAACGGCTTCCTCAACAATATATCGCTCTGTAATACAACCCTCTGGATGACTTCGATTTTTGACATACCCTTTCAAAATCTTCATATACCATTCAATGGGGAACAACCATCTGTAATGTACAGGACCATATAGTCGAATATCTCTTACTAAGTGGACCAACAAATGAACCATCATATCAAAAAATTAAGGCAAGAAGAACATTTATAATTCACATAATATGACGGAAATTTCTTTTTCCATAGATGGCAATTTCACCGGGTCTTTAACTTTGCTGCATATATATTTGAAGTGGAAACATAGTTTCATTAATGTATGGTGGAAATTCTTGGGAAATATGAAATGTAAATCAATTGGAATGAGATCTTGCATCAAAACATGATAGTCATGTGATTTCAGAACATTTAACATTAAGTCTCTCATTGACACGAGGATACTGATATTTGATGAATACCCATCTGGAACCTTTACGTCATTCAAGAAGTTGCAAAACTGATATCCTTTCTACCTGGAAATAGTGTAAGCAGTAGGAGGAACAAATTTTCATTTTTAACCCTTCACCGATGCCAACTCTTCTCATATTCCCATCTCAACCATGTCCAACCTAGACTTAATTCCATCATTTGTTTTGCCAGATGTATTTAGCAACGTGACTATAACGCTATCAAATTCATTTTTTTCTACATGCATAACATCAAGACAATGTCTTAAATACACACAATTCTAGTATTTTAATTAAAAAAAACTGATCTCTTTTTCCAACCACTTTTCGTAAGGTTTTTCGATGCCGGTTTACCAAAATTAGTGTCCACATTTTTAACGTTCTCAAACAATTGATTGCATGTTAGTGGAGACAGTGTTGTACTTTCTTCTGATCTTCCATCGAATGATGTAATCCGAGAACGATACTTATGTCATTGCGGTAGAAATATACGATGTCCTAGAAACACAGTTCTTGATGAATGTTTCAACCTAATTGATTGTGTACCTTCTTCACAAATGGGACAACCTTGAGGTCCTTTAATTTTATATCCTAACAAATTTCCATAAGCAGGTAAGTCATTTATTGGCTCGTACAACATGAATCTCAAATTGAAATCATCCTTTTTGTAAGCAACATACAATGTAACACCTGAATCCCACAATAATTTCAAATCTTCGATCAATGGAGATAAATAAACATAAATATCATTACCTAGTTTTTTTGATCCTGATATAAGCATAGATAACAGGATGTATTTTAGTTTCATACATAACCACGGTGGTGAGTTATAATTTATCAACATAACAGGCCATGTAATGTGACTGTTACTTTGAAAACCAAAATGATTAACTCCATCTATAGATAATGCAAGACAGTGGTTTCTCAACTCCTTTCCAAATTCCGGATACTCATGATCGATTATCTTCTACTAAGGAGAGTCTGATAGGTGAAATAGTATCCCATCTTTAATTCTTGTATCTGCATGCCATGTTAATTGTTCTGCAGTCTTCTAACATCCATATAGGCGTCTAAACCATGGAATGATTGGAAAGTACCATAAAACTTTAGTAGGATTGGATTTATCTTTCTCGATTAAGAAGCACAACACTTTGGGCATTTTTAAGTGATTTTTGGTCCTTGCGAAACAGTATACAGTCATTCGGGCATGCGTGTATTCTTTCAGAGATCATACCCATCGAGCATAGCATTCGTTTGGCATCATATTTTCGGCTCGGAGCTCATTTTCTTCTGGGAGCATGAAATTCATGAGAGCAAGTAGTTTCATAAAACTGGCATCACTCCACCTGTTGTCTGCTTTCAAATTATACAGCTTCAGTACGGCTGACAATGCTGTAAATTTAGTGCAACCATCATACAATGGTGTCTTTGCACAACTTTTTAACTTATCAAACAAATTTGGGAAATCACGAAGTTCATCTTTGACAGTCCTTGTCATTTTCTCAGTATGATCTTTATCACCATTCACATCTGTAATCACATCCTTCATACAGTCATCTTCATTGTTCATGTTTATAATCATATCAGATGATCCATAAAACGCAGTGTCATCCCAGTCACTACCTACATTCATTGTTTCCCTATGTTTATTCCAACATGTATAACTCTGATCTTTTCTGTGACAGATCAAGTGTTCTTCCAACTCCTCTGTACTAATTTGTTTTGAATAACAACAATGTAAACACAGACAATGTATTTGAGAAGAGTCACATGCATTATCTTTTGAAAACTTGATAAACTCTTTCGCGCCTTCTTCATACTCCTTTGTCAATCGATTGGAATTCATCCATTATTTATTTATATTCACCCTATTTGAAATCCATTGGCGGTTTATATAGTTTAGGGGAGAAAGGATATGAGTATAATTTAGATAAAAAACTAGATACATAAAAAATGGTAGGGGTGGGATCATTAATAGAAAATCTTGGGTGGTTCCTGAGATTAATCAAATCTCATCCTCTCTGTGATCCCCCCTGATTAGGGGTGGTACTTGGAAGTTTTTTATTGTGTGTTAGTGATTTTTCCCATCATACTTCCTCCATTACTAATATCCTTTATTTTCCTATGATTTGGGATGATTTTAACTAGGATTTGTGTGATGATTTCACTATATAATCTTGATATCAATTTAAATGATATAGATTTTGATTGTATTGGCTAGAGGTTATCCTTGTATGCTGAATGCACCATGTTTTGTGAGGTAGGTGGACCCTATAATACAAAACCACGTTCCAATTTATGCATTATTGTGCATTCATGCATGAGTATATGTGTTACAGTGAAAGGGATAGAAATCAAGAGCAACCAATGTAAATAAATAGGGTGTTTTTGAGAGATAGTGTGAGGGATCTATTGAATGTTTGTGATTTTGTGATCATCCAGAGATTATGTATTCATGGAGTAGTTGTGTTTGTGAAAGGACCGGGTTTGGTCTGAGTTTTTTACAGCCTAGTTAGGTTTTCTAAGGCTATTTGATTAGAGTCTCGGGCCTAAAGAAGATGGATCATATAGTTTTATAGATCACGTATAATGAGGAACTCCCTCTTAAGGATATTTAAGAGTCATGGTGTGATAATATGATGTGATATATAGAAATGGGGATATATATAAACCAAATAGAGCACACAACAAAACCATGATGATCCATAAGCATAGAACATAAAGAATACATAAATATGATCCATATACAGCGTCAACTGAACAAAAAATAAACTGAAAACAGAGATAGAATAAATCAGAACCCGACCAAATATCCTCATGACATTTGGGTTACCACTAACTATAAGACCAACCTACTTTAAATTAAACCTATACAAGAAACCCAAACCTAAAAATAACTTTGGTCTACAGATGCTGAGTGTCACGAGTAGGGTGTGAGAATAAAAAAACATAGTAGGTAAGCACCACAGAATCCATACATTACCTTTCCAGAAATAATACAAAAACACTAGTTTGAAATACATTTATAAAATAGGTTTTTATCTTTTAAAGAACCAACACATATTTTTTAGAAAATCCATTTTCAAATCAAATCACTACTTCCATTTTTAAAATAGATATCTAGTTTAAAAAATGAATTCAAAATTCAATATAAGAATCCAAAAAAGGTTGTCAGAGAGCCATGATGAAGTTAATTGAAACATTAAAAGTAGAAAAATACAGGAAAACTATATATCCAAAGTGCATAAAAATAATGAACATATAGATAGGTAATCATTAGAATTACCAAAACATACATAGAAGAAATACATAGACATACTAGGTTCAGACTCACCTGTCGACATATGGTCTACCTCTATAGTAAAAAACCTACATTGATGCTCTATTATAGTAGTATACGAGAGAATTAAGAGGCCATCACATGTATGGTATAAACCAATAACACACAATTGCCAACCGGGCCTGTACATCACATGAGATTCAAAACCAATTTCCAAAACACCACAAAAATACCAATAGATCATTAAAATTTACAAATCAAATTACATTTTCAAACCCAAGGGGAAAACATCTGGTAAGCTCTGATGATTCCAAACGGGCCTTTATGCCATTTAGAAACAAAACCACACCTCAAGAAGCCAAACATAATTAATCTCAATATTGAAAATCAATGCATATATAATTAATTCAGGAAAATTCAATTTTACTCACCATTAGGAGGAGGACCCGGTGGCGGAGGAGAAGGAGGCATCGACATTGGAGGCACCGGAGGTAGTGCGGAGTCAGCATGGAGGCAGCGCATAGGCAGAGTGGAGGCAGCATAAGTATCTCGGAGGCAGCGGAAGCAGCTCGGAGGCAGCAGAGGAGGAGGATGAGGAGGAGGAGGCTGCGATAGAGGACCTGTGGTGGAGAGGAGGCAGCGGAGTAGGTGGAGGAGGAGGAGGAGGAGGAGGCGCCGGTGGAGGATGAGGAGGACAAGGCCGCAGAGGAGGAGGAGGATGAGGAGCAGGCGTAGAAGAGGAGGAGGAGGATGCGGCCGCAGGAGGAGCAGGCGGCGACCGCGGTAGAGGAGGGAAGGAGACGGCGGCAGCCGAGGGCTTCTGCAAGAGCTTGACAGGGTGCCGGGAGGAGTAAAAGGACATGGTGGATTTTATCAATCCCGCGTGGACCTTTATTAGTGTATTAAAAATCGCTGATAAAGGACGGACTTTATCAGCGCTTCTATAGCGCTGATAAATACTTAGTTTATCTGCGCTAATAAAAGCGCTGATAAATGTATCAATTTAAGAGTTTCTTTATATTATTATATATTTATTTAACTCTAAATATATATATCTCTATTTATACTTATAAAATTATTTGAAATGTATATTTATATATATATCATTGAAAATATGAAAAAATATATATTTATTTTTTAAATATAATTTAATTTTAATTATAAGTGTACATTTTTTATAACATATATATTATATGGGTAACATAATGAATTATAATATCTATAAATGAACATTATTCAATATGCACATATGTATACGCATGTATGATATATTCATTGGAAAACAGATATATATACACGCATGTATGATATTCATTGACCCCAATTCCTTGGAAAACACATATATATTCAATAATTTCAATTATAGTAGATATATTAGTAAGCATTATATATTTATAAATAAAAAAATACATTAAATATAAATAAATATAATGAATATATATTAAATAGAAGGAATTGATAAATCTAATAAATATAATGAATTAATAAATCGAATAAATTAATATATAATTAATTAATAAATCTAATAAATAGATAATGAATTAATAATTCTAGTAAATTTATTTATTATTAATCTTATAATTATTTAATTATAAATATATATATAATTATTTAATTATATATATAAATACGTAGTTAACCAGCACTAATAAAAGCGCTGAAAAATGTATAAATTTAAGACTTTCTTTATATTATTATATGTTTATTTAACTATAAATATATATATTTCTATTTATACTTATAAAATTATTTGAAAGGTATATTTATATATATATCTTTGAAAATATAATAATATATATATATTTTTAAATGTAATTAAATTTTAAGTGTACATTTTAATTAATATATATATATATTATATATTATATATGGGTAACATAATGAATTATAATGTAAATTATGAAATATGCACAAATATATATATGCATGTATGATATATTCATTGACCCCAATTCAATGGAAAACACATATATATAGATGTGTGCATGTATGATATTGATCGATCACAATTCATTAGAAAACACATATATATTCAATAATTTCAATTATATATATATATATATATTAGAACGCATTATATATTTATAAATAAGAAAAATATATTAAATATAAATAAATATAATAAATATATATTAAATATAATGAATTAATAAATCTAATAAATTTATAATTAATTAATAAACCTTAAAAATATATAATGAATTAATAAATCTAATAAATATATAATGAATTAATAAATCTAATAAATATATTTAGTATTAATCTTATAATAATTTAATTTATATATATATATATTTAGTCATAACATGTTTTTTTATTTAATTTATACAATAAATATTGTCAGCGGTAAGAAAAGCACTGATAAATGTTACATTTATCAGTGCTAATAAAAGCTCTCATAAAGGGATATTTAAAGAGCTGATAAATGTGCCCATTATCAGCGCTAAAACAAGGGCTGATAAAGGGAACGACATTATCAGCTCTTTTCTGTTAGTGTTGATAAAGACAGGCACATACCTTGCCCATTTTTGTGGTAGTGCAATAGTAAAATCAATGATGCAAACAACTAAATGTGGAACACCACACAATAAGGCACAAATCCCATTTCATATGACCTCCCAATTTAATTAACAATTTCCATTCATTATTATGAATTTAATTTAAACATTTAATATCTATTTGGAAAACTATGAATCATCGTAGTTGTTATTCCATATGTGATGATCTTGATAAATCAAGGTAGAATCACATTAATGAAATATCATTAAACTGCCTCCCCAATTAATCCCCATTCACGATATATCGTATATCATTCTCTATTTACAATGTTATTATCTTTGAATTTTATCAATGGAGATGCCCCCATATAATCAACTACCATCATTCAAAAAAACAATCCGATAAAAAATACCATTCTAACCAATGCAATATTGAACTCACAACCACATCACAAAATGCATTAAACCGAAAACAGATCTGCAATCCTAATGTACAAACATACCATGCCACGATCTCCACATCAATGAGTCTCACCCCCTATGAACATCCATTACCACTAATTTATCCCTAGATTAACAAAAAAAAATTACATATTTTGATTTAATATGACCTCCCTTCATTAATTTGATATAATTCTTCCATGGGTCATGATAGAAATAGTTTGATCATGGGGAATAAATTTATTTGCCTTATATGCATGGTTAATAATTTTCTTATATAGTGATCAAGGAAATAAAGAAAACATTCATTCCATAAACTATCCTATGTGAAAAATAAGGTACCCCAATGACAAAAATATTAAGTGGGTAATAATCTCATACATGTATCAATATAAGAAAACAAAAAAACAAAATCATGAGAAGCATTCCAAGCCTCTTGTATTTTTATTTTAACCTGATTCAATTGTCTTTATTAATTTGTAAAAAAACTATCTTTAAAATATTCACATTCTAATACCCTTAATTCATGATTCAAAATTAATAATGATGATGGAAACATGTTTGGAAGAAGATATGATTGACACTTTCTAGTTTCATCAACAAGGGGAAACATAATATAGGAAAACCTCTAGAGAATAATGAACCAAAGGCTGCAAGCCGACCACACGACTCCAATTGGAAGTATGGTTTGGGTGTACAATACCAAGATAAATCAATAAGTACTAACAATGGGAATGATATATATTGTTTTTCAATATCTATACTTAGTCATGTGTTGATATATATTTTTTACAATAAAGGAATATCATGTAAAGACCACAAGTTTTGATCAATTAAATTCATCCTAACTCATTGCAAATTTATGATAGGATTTATGGGATTTCAATCAGACTTAATGACTTTCAAATAAGTCATTAAAAATGTCTTCTTTCCAAGGAGATGTAAAAAGTATTAAAATAGAAGAACATGGAAACACTATTCACATGACACCGTCGGATGAGGCACCGCTCAGAAATGTACCTATAGAATAAGTAGCACCAGATGAGTCCTTGTTGGATGTGGGACAATTAATTGATGTACATCCATTCATGGAACCATTGGATGATGAACTATTAGAAAAATTAATACTAGAAAAGGAACCACTAGAGGAAGCACCATTAAAATAAGTAATGAATGAAATGGAACATTGGTCGAGTCAACATTTGATTATGTTCAACTAGAAAAGTCACAATTGGTCGATGCACCATTAGATGAAATTCATATCAATCATAGTGAGAGGCCACCCAGAATGAAACCACTAGATATCCTACCATCAGGCTTGAAGAACTGATGGGCGAGTAACCGCTAGAAAGTAACCACTTAGGTGACACCGCTAGTGTGACACAGCTAGGGTGACACCACCAGGGTGAAACTGCCTGGGTGACATTGTCAGGGTGACACCACAAGGGTGACACACTGTTGGAAAAAGAAACCATTTTAAAATGTGGAAAATTTATAATATCATCAAAGTGTAGAAATGAGTCACCTTGACCACCATGATCACATAAAACACCATCATTATCACAAATTAAGGGACTAGAGAGGTCTACGTGTAATGTCCCAACATGGTCCCCACACGGAAGTGCCTCAAGATGCTTCACCACATGAAAGAATTCACGCCTCACCATAGAGTAGAGGCTGCCAACTGGCAGTGAGGGTCTGGTAAGTCAGCCATTGGAAGAATACCATCATTTATTATTTTAAACACCAGCTTAAAAAATAAGAAAAGTAGAAGAATATATAACCATAAAATACTCTTGTCACTAGATAAACAAACAAAAAACACAGTAATCAACTAAATGGGGAACCATGATATACAAATATGAGTGTCATGTGTCTATTATTCAAATAAAAATAAAGACACAATGACTCCCCAAGAGGGTTCTGAACATCATCTGGTTCACTCTTCCATGCTATATTCCAAATCAACCTTATATCTTAGAACCTTCTCCCTTATACATCCCTAAAATAATATAATCCCATCATGTACCGATCAAGAAACCCAAATATGATGGCAGTACAACTCCGTAGACAACCAATAAGGGTGTCTAAATCAGATATAGTGAAAATATAGTGCATGCAGTTCTTAATTGAAAAAGTACAATGAAATAATAAATATTTTATCACATTTTCATTATTCTTATCTAAATACATTAACTCTAGGGTTTTATAGGATACCTGTACCTCAACAATAAGTTCATCTTAAACCAGATCCGGAAGTATTCCCTGGGTAATATCATAACATAATACCCATTTATTGCTAAATAATAACGTATTCAACATGAAAAGACATCTCAGAACCTAATTTGACACATGAAAATGTTTGAATAATCTTGTGTGAGTCCATAACATAGAGTGTTATTGTTTCCATTCATTAATTTTACATTTAAATTCCACATACCGTAGGTACAAATATCAAAAATGTATTAATATGACCATGTTACCATGATTACTACTCAATAGAATGACCATGTTCCCATTATCATTATTCATATGTATAATGACCATGTTACCATGTACACACCACATTATAATGACCATGTTACCATTATCTTACTCAAAACATTGATGACCATGTTATAATTTGTACATATCAATTTAGATGACCATATTCCCTTTCATAAACACATAATTAATTCATAATATAATTATCCAAATCAATTCCCTTACTAATTCATAAATTAGTTAAATATATCTAATTAATTATTTAACCCAATAATTAACTAGTTTCCTCTTTCACATTTATTAATTCATTAATAAATTAGCAAACATCACAAACGAAATCCCATAATTATTTTACCAGAATTAATTATCTCATTATAAGTCTCAACACTTCATAATTTATCCCATAATTAATTATATATATCATAATCTAAAATAACATTATTTATTCAAAACTAATTATCTTAATTTTTCCAATATGACTTCCCATAAATAATTTTTTCATTAATTTTCTAGACTAAACCTCCTATCTCTTATAACTAATTTCAAAAAAAAATTATTTAATAGGGATAATCCTTATTCTCATGATTAAATACCTGATTAATGACCTAGTTCAACAAAACATTGATAAATCAATAAGTTAATCTAATTACCTCGATTTTCAAAAAGAAATTGCTGAAGGATACATGAAATCATTAATTTTTCGTATACATATACAATAAAAAACTATGGGAAATAATTTTAGACCACATACCTTTATTCATAGATGTATGTTTTCTCTACAAAAATCACTAAAATTTGTGCAACCTAGTAATTTTGATATATTTTCCATATCTGAATCATTAAACTGAAATGAAGATCAATGACATCGTGACCTCATAAATGTTGATCTAGATCGAAAATATCTAATCCATATATCACCAAAAGGGTTTATATTCATTAAAACAGAGGATATAATTCATGAATAGATCAAGGAAGTATTGATGAAATAATTGGGTAAATGTTAGGATGAAATCCACATACTGGGAAAATATAGGATCTTCAATTTGGGATTTTGATCTCGAAAACTAGTCTTTGTAAGGTCATGGAATACCTTTGGGTCAATGGGAGAACCATCCATTAGACGTTGGAAGGTAATATCCTATGTTTCGGCTTTATATGATGTGAATGAAGTCATTAACGGTTAAAAATGTGTGAGATCAACAATTTTATGGTCTCACAGTTGGCCCATGCATGGTTTAGTCACACAGTTAGACAATCCATGTGCTAACCATACGTTAGAAACTACTTCAAGGGGGCACTTTTACATGACCACCTTACATGGCATCTCAAACCATGCTTTAATCGTGCCAACTCTACTACCTCAAAAACAATATATAGTACAATATCTCTAAGGGAGTTGCACGGTATGTTAAAATTTTGAGCAAAATATGAAAAATTACATTTTCTCCAAAATTTTGTTATAATTTACCCAGTTTTACCCTAATCCATAAAATCAAACTATGGTACATAAAAAACAAAAAATTACATGAAAAGTTTCCCAATATGACTCTAGAAAAGGTCGGGATCATGTAATCTCTCCACCTAATAATAAATCATGCTCGAGCACCACATGAAAAGACATTCTATAATTTTGATCCAAAAAGATCGGTCCTTTGAGTACTCAAATCCTTTTCTCTTTCCCATGTTTTCTTTTATACATTTTCATGTTTCTATGGCACATGACCCATCAAAATGGATTTTTTTCACAACAATTTATTACATCGATCCACCACATGTATCAGATTCTCCTCAAAAGATGCATCTATCTCAAGGTTATCTTTATCTAAATCTATCACCTGAGATGAAAATGGGAGTTATCGCCGATGTTTTAATACATGGAAAAAATCATTCATAACAATATATCGCTATGTAAGATCCACTTAGTACAATATCAGCTCAATTGTCTCGATTCTATCAAAAGGTCCAACAAACATGGGTGCCAATTTTCAATGCCTTCATTTCATGTGGTGACCTAATCTACGGGCACCCAAAGGAAAACATGATCACCCTCAGTTATGATTTTTGTTTTTATATTCATGTCAACATATTTATTCTGCATACTCTGAGACTTAGCCATAATTTTTCTAATCAAAGGTACCTTCTCTAACATCCTCTATATGAGAGTTGGTCCTAACTACATTGAATAACCTACCTACATCTATCATTGTGGTCATCTACATGGACTATAATAAAATGACTAGTATAGTTCCATCTCTATAGTTTTCGAAAAAATATGTTATATGAAAACTCTACCAATGCAATGTGGTTTTCCCAAGATCCACTGATGTAATGAACTCACACGTGTAGAATATCTCTGAGGACCTTTATAGTACGTTATGACTGCAAATTTTCCTATGGGTGGTAATCCAAGCTCAATAATACCTATGTGCTAAGATGATTTTACAATACCTTTCAAAATCATGATGTAAATCATGAACCAAGATCAAAATATATAGTCTTTGGGACTCAATAAATACAGACTATCCTTATAACATACAGTTATCCCAACTATTCAACTGTAATGGATTCCCTAAATGGTGAGAAAGGTTCCATCATTTTCAATCAATCTGTAATGTCCCAAATAGAATCATTATTACTCATCATATCTGTATGACCCACCAAACACACCATATTCACGTCATCCAACATACGTTTTGGAATAATTAATTATTTTTGTAATCTATTATGTCCATAATGCGGCACCTTCACCTAGAGACAGGTGAAGCATATTTTCAAAAAACCTTCTATATCATTTTTTATGTTTGTCCACCAAAACTATCATCATAGGTCATGGAACATTTTGGTTGCTCTAGGATACACCATGGATTTTGAGGCATGAAATTCTCACAGTAAATCATCTTGCATGTTCATAGGTACCACAACATGAATATTCACATAGATGATATCATCCTCATATATCAACCAGTCTAAATATGTATCCCCACCATTAATGATTTCCTCCAATGCTAAGAACTGTGGATCCTCATATGGTCTATACCTAATCTATATTGAATGTGTAGACTTGATTGCAACTAAAAACAAAATCACCTTTTCCTGAATCTTCTGAATCACCACATGCATTTTTGGATGCAAGGCTTTATCATCCAATCTACAGTCCACCCCCGAAACATCTAATTCTGTGCTTTCCTACTAAATAAATTAGACACATTGTTTCCCTTTATATGAATATATACTAGTTAAAAATTGGAATAATTCATATACTCAACCCATATCTGCTATTGTAGATTGAAATCAAGTTGTGTAAATATATACATCAAGCTCTTGAGATCTGGAAAGACTGTAAATTTTTTCCCAAAAGAATGTGTCACCAACAAAAAAGATCATAAAACAATGAATCCAACATTAGGTAATGTGTGGATTCATTGAATTCTTAAGGCCTCAATTGTTGAGAACCATACACCACAACTCGATCTCCCTTCATTCGTAGACCTCCATGTCAAATTCCAGAAGAATCACAATAATCATTAAACACATCAACTGACTTAGGTATGATCAAAATTGGTGCTGATGTTAAGTGAGTCCTCAACTCCTAAAAAGATTTATCACATGCCTCTAACCATTCAAAATAAACTCCCATCATGGTTAATTCCAAAATCAGAGCCTCCAAATGGGAAATTGCATGGATGAATCTTTTATAATTTAAAATTAATCCCAAAAAGCATAAACAAGTATGATCTCTGGAAAACACATCCTGAACCTTCCCTAGTTCCACTAACACACCTTCTTCCAATATAATGTTCCCCAAGAAGTGTACCTAGTCAATCCAAAATAGACACTTAGATAGCTTGGTGTATAGTCGTTTCTTTCCTAGTGTACCTAGGATGATGTCAAGATGTTGGGCTTGATCATCATGACTCTTGGTTGTACACCATGATGTCATCCACATACACCACCACGAATTGATCTAGATATGAATGATATATCATGTTCATAAAATCCATAAACACTATTGGTGCATTTTCTAATTAAAACTACATTATGAAAAAACTCTTAAAGGTTATACCTGATTTTGAATGTAGTCCTCAGTATATTAGAAGACCATAATTTCAACTGATGATACCCTAATCTTAAATGGATCATTGAGAACATACAATCATACTTAAATTGGTCAAACATATCATCAATACACAGAAGAGGATATTGGTTCATCAGATTCATTTTGTTCAATTTTAAGTATTCGACACATATGCGTAAAATCCCACCAGCCTTCTAGGTGAAAAAATATGGTGATCCCTTAGGCGATGTAATTTGAGGAATAAATAAATTATCCTCGTACTCCTCAAAATGATTCACATGCTCTAAGATCATTTATTTAATTTCTATATGGTGTAATTGATAGTGGATCGGCCCCCATCATGAGGTAAAAAGGGGATTCCACATATATCTTAGGTGGAATCCCAGAGAAGTCTTCAGGAATGACATCATGAAACTATTCCATAACCATTGGATGAATTTCTTTCCTAAAACCCCTATCATCCAAAAAAATACAAGCAACATGGGATGAGATCTATACAAGTTTCTATGTAAATTGCACTACTAGACCTTCCTAGATATAATACATTCCATTATGACTATACTGGTCACCCATAATATATACAAAGGTCCATAGACTAATGTAACATTTGATCTAGGCTTGGTATGACACTAACCATTCAATAATCATAATTAGGACAAAGACCACAATATAAAGAAAATAGAGATCCCATAAGTAATTCTATTCTCTAATACACAGTTAAATTCTCTTGAAAAGGTATATATATATATATTTATCGTACTCCCAACGATATATATATAGTCCTATACTTTCTCAAAAACTCTACTATCAGGCTCAAACCATTAACAATATTTGTAGATATAATGAAATGAGAGGTTCTAGTATCAAACATTGAAGTAGCAGACGTTGTAGACACTAGAATAATACATATCATTATCGATGTTCCAACCTTACTATCCATAAGTATAGGATGTAAAGCTTATAACAGTGTTTCTCATCTTCCTTGTGAATGATGTCTGAATCCCTTGAGTAGAACCCTTCTTCATGTGATAGTAATCTTACCCAGACTAACCATACACACTACCTCTACCGCTTATGCTTGTCAAACTACAAATTCCTACTTGATATGGTGTAGAAGACCCCCTTCCCACTCTCTAGAACTTCCCAAATTCTCCATAATAGAAGTTTGTTGCTGCGACCAACAGATTTTCTATTGATGTCCCATATTTTGTAATGATAGACACTCTTATGGTGGTCGATGAATGTGTTACACCCAAACATAGTGAGGATCGGTCAACCCAGTGTGGTCATGTCTTAACGACCCTCCTGACTGCATAATCTACTTCCCACTTAGATGGATAAATTTATCATAATGACACATCCTTCTCTCAAAAGTCACACGTCTGGATCATCCAGTAACAACTACATGTCCATAACTAGAATCCTCACTCATATTCCATCAATCTATGAGATTCTAATTCAAAATTTTTAATACACATCATCTTGAAGATAATTACATGGGACTTAGTCTCACACATAATTCCCTCTAGAAAATGTTTTTCATAGTTACATCATCTCCTAATAACATTGGATCAAATCATTGAAGATCTATGTATAGTCTAGCATTGTCTATCACTGACATTCTTTCGTCTGTCAGATGCATGAACATAGAAGCTTTCATTTATCTCATTTTCTTTGGATAAAAGTGTTCCAAGAATCACTCCCTTAATTCCTTTCATAACATACTATCAGTATATCCAATTCACACCTAAATGTCTTTCCAAGGATTCATTTATCCCTATAGAATATAAGAAGCCAACAAGACCCTCCTCTTAGATGGATTCTCCAAAATCGTCATGTATTGTAACTATGGAATCAAACAAAAATTCATCTCCCTCTGATCCATCACCCTCTAGTAAAAGTCATAGGGTACTGCAACTGAAACTCCATTTTCAACCGAGATTTTTTTTACAACTCAACATGTGTCTCATTCCATAAATTTCATGAAGTATGATATGTTCTCTCAAAACATATCCCTTTTATCTTCAGGTGGTAGGAATAGTGCCTCAGGTTCCCTAACAGAAAAAACATTCCTAAGCGCTCCCCTCGGTCATACCCTCATCATGCATCATTTTTTAAATCAATCTACAATGAAAAACACATGTCTCAGGTCTCAGAACAAAAACTAGTAACATTTATGTAAGTGGAAATAATCACAACCAGCCCATTTTCCCCCACCCCACCTCACAGTCAAAACAATGGGGACATCATTACCCTTAAAAAACATACTCTTAGGTATTGTTTAACAATGGTGAATACTATATCATAATCATGTTTATAAATTAAAAACCCAATTATTTTCAATTTATTAATTCTACAATATCTTTATATTTATGTAAGGAACTATTTCTCATTTTAGTGTCATTAAAAAATTACAGTTTAACAACTTAACCATATCATGTTTTCCCGTGAGTGCCAAAAATGATGCAAATCACAATAACCAAAACTGTCTTGAACGATGAATGTAGACTCCACTCTCAATATATTATTGTACATGAATCAATACTAAAATAACTCAAAAACATTAATCATGTCCCACCACTAGTGTGGCAACCAAGGAGAAAGAATATTCAATTGAAAAAGAAAATAGCAATGACAACAATACCACCATGAGTACTTCATTTCCCCCCCTAACATGGTTTTTAATCCCCCATGAATGAGACCATTACAGTGACCTGCATCTTCCTAGTATCAAGTCTACAATTTCCAAATTAGTAAGACAAATAAAGATGAAAGAATTTTTTTCCTCTAATATGACTTTATAACATGCCGTCCTGGGAGCGCCTTGACAGTTCCCCGAGCCGTCTCCCCACATGACCTCAAGTTCCCCTCCCCATACATTAGAGTCTTCCAACTAACAACGAGGGTATGGAAATATAGCCCTTATGAGACTATACACTTATTTATCAGATTAAAACACCACTTGAAATAAATAAAAAAATGAGGAGAATATTTAACTAGAAAAATACTCATGTCATGGGATATCCAAATAAGAAATACATTACTCAAATGAAAGGGGAAACATTATATAAAAATTTAAGTGTATAGTTTCTAATATGAAACTGAAAATAAAGACACTCTGACTCCCTATGAGGATTCTGAACTGTGTCTGGTTCCCTCCTCCAAGATCCATTCCCAATCATCCACCTATCAAAGTGCATTTCCACTTATCCAATCCTACAACCATATAATACTTTCGGGTACCAATTAGGCATCGTCAATAGGGTGTGAGTACAACTCTATAGGCCATGACCAATAGTGTCTAAAACATGTTTAGCTAAATGATAGTGCATGAAGTTATATAAGGAAATAAGTGAAATGCAATAATAAATATTTTATCACATTTTTGTTATTGTTATCTCACTACATTATCTCTAGGTTTCAAAAGGATATGCATACCTCAATAAGAACATCTTCGCGTACTGTGTCCTGAAGAATTCCCTTGGTAATATCATATCTCAATACCTTTTTCATTCCAATTCATGATGTATTCAAGGTGTTAATATATCTCAGAACCCGATCTGACTCATGATAGAGTTGAATATTCTTTTGTGCATTCATAACTCAGAGTTCGATTATTTCCATTCATTTAAATCACATTAAAATTAGACATTTCAAATATTATAATTATGACAAAGGAAGGTAAGAGGACCATGTTTTCATGCTTACAACCCAATAGAGTGACCATGTTCCCATTCTCTACAGTCATAAGTATAATGACAACGTTACCATGTATACTTCACATTAAAAAGACCATGTTCCCATTATCATACTCATATGTATAATGACCATGTTACCGTTAGTACTTATCAACTTATAATGATATTTTTCACCTTTTTAAACACATAATTAATTAAAAAATTAATTATAGAAGTTAATTTCTTTACTAATTCAAAAAATAGATAAAAAAATCAAATCCATTAGGTAACACAAAAATTAACAAAGTTCAGCAATCCCACTAATTAATACATAAATTTATCAAAAAAAACTCACATCTCATATCCCATAATTTATTTTACAAAAATAATTATCTCATTATAAATCCGATATATTCATATTTAACCTCACGATTAATTATCTAGATCATAATATCAAAGCCCATAATTAATTCACAATTATATATCTCAACTTATCTAATTTGATATCTCCTAATTTATTTCCAAATTAATGTTCAAAATTACAACCCATATCCCATTAAAATAACTTCAAGAAATTAATTGTATAATAAGGAATACTCTTAGACTCATTATTAAATCCTGAATTAATCACCAAGTTCGATAATGCTTCAATAAAGCAGTTGGTTTATCTAGGCATCCAAATTTAATAAAAGTAATTACCAAATAATGATATTGAATATAAAATTTTTCATATGCATATAAAATCCATGACTATGGGAAATATATTTATACCACCTTTATTGGATTGTTGATTATTATTTTTAATTGAAAAACCCAAAGTCAATGTAACACAACGACATTGATAAATGTTCTGGATCTAAATCCAAAAAAATAGATAACGGTCAATGACATGGAGTTCACATATATCTACATCTATATCCAAATTCCTTGATCTATATATCAGAATATAGGTTTATATTCATGGAAAAAGTAGATATCCTCAATGAAACGATCAATGAACGATAGATTAATAAAAGGTATGATAATTGGGATGAAATCCGCATATTGGCAGAATAGAGGATCTTCAATTCAGTCTTTTGATCTTAAAGAATGGTATTCAAAAGAACTTGAAATCCCTCTGAGTTGATAGGATAACCTTCATTTACACAAAAGAAAGTAAAATCCCGAGTTAGTTCCACATATGCGGTGAAACAAGTAAAAAACCTTGTAAACGAGTGAGATATTAAATTTTAGGATCTCATAGTTGGCCCGTGCACAGTTTAGTGACATGGTTAGACAAAACCTATGATAACCATGCATTTTAAAATGCATCAAGGGGAAACATCACATGACCACCTTGCACAACCACTTAAATAATGATTTAACAGTGCTGATGTTATTCCCTCAAAGACCATAGACCACACAGTTCACTCAAGGTAGTTGTTTGGATTGTTCAAGCTCTATGCCAATCAGGTAGAATCCATTTTTTCTCTGAATGTTTCTCATACATCTCCTAAACACACCCCAATACATAACTCCAAACAAACGTATGTCAAAATACAAAAAAAAAGTAATTAAAAACATGTCTGAGATGAATCTAGAGAAGGTCATGATTTTAAATCGGGCCACCACATGTATTAACATAGTCAGGTAGAAAATATCTATACTGGATATCATTCGTACATCCTGGTTCCATTTATATATAATTTAACATTGTATATCAGCTTATATCATTATGAATTTGAAATCCTAATTTAAAAGTTTTTTACTACAGTCTAGAACATAATATAAATTTATTCATTTATTCATTTTCAATATAAAAATCATAAATTTAGTTACATTATAGATGTATTTAATTTGAAATTATTTACAATGCATACTGTTGAGAATTTCAATTATACTAACAATATTCTTAAACAATGTCAATATTGGTTCCTAGTATGGCATACTTTATCACCAGGTGATAATTAGGTCATAACCAATGTGTACTTCTTTATGTTATTACCCAAAGGTAAATATCGTCAAGAAAAGTTTCCACGTTTAGTATCCATAATGTGATATATCTATAAGAAACCAATATTATTTCATCCTTACAAAAATAATAGGTTATTAGTCTAAAAATATCATCAAATTCTATCAGAGTGTTATGTTCCCTAAAATAGTTTTTCTATAATCCAGTTCTTTTGGATTCAAATATAAAACCATGACACCAACTTTAACGACCCCAAATTGAGTTCCTCAGATCCAGCACCAGCTTTTGTTATATTGGCATATATAAAATGTTTCTAATCCTTTAAGAATAATTTTTTTAATAATATTGGAGAGCCATGTACATAAATAAAGATAATGTTTTATAGGGATAAAATAATAATCTTAGCATCTAAAAACAATTGGAATCCTTGAACAGATTCCTTAAATTCTTCTTCATATCCCATATAATGATATCAAATTATAGATGATCTAGAATTATCATTAAGGGTTATAGGAATACAAATACATAATTAATAAGTAAAGTATAATTAATATAGAATTGTAAATAATGTATCACAAATTACATTTTGTCAATATAATGAATATAATAATTGCATAAGATGGGAATCAATAAAGATCTTTAATTAACTAAAAAAATTACGGTTAATCAGTATAATGAGAATAAAATTAATCCATATGTAATATATTTTTCATCCTCTCATATTTAATAATATTAAATTAACAATCAATTATTTATATGCATATTTATTTTACACAGGGGTATCATGAATCTTGAATATATCTATTGTCAAGACCATTCTAAATAAATTTTAAAACTATATAGTAAAACAAATTCTAATTTTTTCAACTAAATTGTGTCATGAAACACATGTATGAATCATGTTATATAATCAATTATTCCCAAACAATTTATACATGTCCATTCAATTTCACTTATTTGGAATGATTTATTAAATTATTAAAAAATAATCTATATTATCAAATATTTATATTGAATAAAGTATACATAGTTTTGAATATTTTCTAAATAACACAATAACAGTCAATGAAAAAACCATATGTGGATATTTTATATATTTTATCTTCTAATGAATAATGATAACATGAATGTGATTGTTTCAAAAAAAATTAAAGAGTCAAAAAAGTGTGATTCCACTATAATTTCATTAATCATAAGTAACAGTTCAATTAGAACCCCTTAGATAATAAACATGAAATGACACATTTTACTTCATGATCAAATAAGAATTTTTATTAAATACACAATGGGTATATTATATACCCTTCATGACTGAGAATAGGTTAATATTAACAAAAAAATTTAGGAATTCTTATCATTTAAAACATATTATAAAACATACGTATAATATCATATATGTCTATATTAAAATATTGTATGAACCTATTACTAATAATATTTCAATACTGTCATTGTTACATATGTTAAGTACATTTTTCCCCTGCATATTATTTACGGAAAGTTGTATTTGATGTTAATAGGATATAAAAATATCATATATTGAATTAGTATATGTTAAAAATGTATTATATAGTCAATATATTAATTAATAGAAACATTTTTTAATACTAGGAATAGAAAATTTGTCGCAATTTTTTTGGAGATAGTCTGCAATACTTATGCATGAGGGTCAATATCATTCCCTAAAAATTTGAAAGAAAAATAGATTATAAGATATATTAATTTTCCATAATATATATCATCTAAAATATTACACAAATGTTTATTAAACTTATCTTTATCTCCTCGATGTAAATAAACTATGAAAAACAAATCACATCACTCCAAGAGGCGTTAGTCTACCGTACTCATGATACATGTTTTAGTATAAAAAATGTAATGGATAGTAAGAAGTTAAATGTGATATAATGTTTAAATAATAATAATAAAATAATAAATATTGTTTAATTATGTAATTTATTTATTTATTGTATTAATTAAATGGATTTTTATGTATTAATAACATAAGAGAGTGGGATGCCTTCTATAAGTTAGGGTGAGGGTACCCACGGGATTTCATAAAGGAATGAATTACCCAAATTCTATTCTCATATAAAAACCCACAAAAATGGTTTTTGATAAACAATATATGTTATCTGACATATATAATGACGTAAAATGGGTTTTTTCATTCATTTATGTTATTTTAACCAAATCATGTTTAATTTAACCCCTCGTAAATAAGATTTTTTCCTTAACCCTAATATTTAATTTTGGAATCATTTACATAATAAAATTGCAAAAAATTACATTTACCTTATTATATAATTTAAATAATAACTTTAATGAAATATGGAATTCATTTTTAAAAAATAAATTCATTTTATTTTCTGTATTTTATTGGAAATCATACCAAGATTAACGATGATATAATCGGTTTCTATTGAGAAAATTCTCAAAATTATGTATGGGTTTTATAAGAAAAGTTAATTTAAAACTCATTCCACTATCATAAATACTATTTTATATTATACTATTGATCTACTATTATATGAACAAATATATAACTTCAAATATTACTTTGTAAATAAACCATGCAAAAATCTTTTTTTTTAAAAAAAATTAGTAATTTTCACTATACATAAAAAATATGAAAATTGTAAAAAATAACAAATAATTAATCATAAAATAATTTTTATATTTTTATATTAAATTTTATATTTATTAAATGAAATAAATTGTCTTTATATTTTAGAATTTAAATTTATCACAAGTGTGCAAGAATAGGTGAAACTGTTTTCTCTAAATAATACAATTTTTCAGTAGTCATTTCCAATATTTTTCAAGGATTCTTATATTATTTTTTAATAAATATATTACAAATAATTTTTTTAAAAAATTAAATATTTTTGATTATTTTTTTATATATATTCATTAATTTAAATTTATTATCAAGAATATTAATGTCATTTTAAAAGAAAGTTTTTATTAACAATTTCTATTTAAGACCGATGTAGTCTGCATCATTAGATATCAATGAAATAGAATTAAAATAAAAGGAAAAAATCATAAATTATGATGTTGTCAAATGAAATAATAACATAAAATATTAATAAATTATATGAAAACAATTATACCTTCAATGATTACATTGAAAATTACTCACAACCCTTAATTAAAAATTGTAGGTAAAGAAAAACAAATAATAATGAGCTTATATTACTAGAAATTAGTAATATATAGTTTGAATCATTCATAAATGAAAAAATAATAATTTATATGAAAACATTAATTGAACAACATGAATCTATAATCATAATAAATTCATTTAATTTTCCTTGTAACATACTAAGACATTCACTACATATAATATCATGAGATTATGTTATTGATGGTTATGGATCATGTGGACAATAAACATTAAATGGTAATTACTTAATTAATGAATTTTTTACACATTCAGACACTAGCCGAGGGCTGAAGCATGTACTTGGTATTTGGTTTATTTGTATTGTTTTCTTTATATTATATATAAATCCATGCACACTACTATATTCCATTACATGGGAAAATTGTTATATACATCATTGGTCTTCGACCAATGAGATTTATCTCACACCCCCTCTAGGAATAGTTTGCAACCTAGAGTAGATTACATTGTTTTACAGTATTGAAAAAATGATGAATAAAGCTTTTGACACATGATTGTCTATTGATAGGATGTATCTTGGTAGTAGATGACTGAGTAGGATATCTAGATGATGGGAGTAGTCTTTGTTTTCAATTACCTTGATGAACATTTTAGGATTGTATTATTTTATCCATGATTTCTAGTTTTCTAGTGACATGACAACACATCATCATTGTACCATTTGAAACATTTATTGTTATTCCCATTTATATATTGCATCAGATTTCTTCTTGTATTTTTTTTTATAAAATTTATATTTCATATGATGATTAATATTCCTTTACATTACTTTTGTAATGATACAATCTTCTAATGAATGTATAATATTCCAAAAGAAACACCCTAGGCCCTCGCTGATAGTCAGTAACCATTGGTGTTTCGGAAGATATGCATGAGTCCAGGTGGCACACAGGTCTTGGGGCACCAATTATGTGGCATCTGACTCCGGGTCATCACATGCATTATATTTGCAACATAAATTTATAATGTGGTGGATATGGATTTTTTCTCACAAAACCTAAATTTGAGATGAAAACATGTTACCTTAATTCTTGAATTCCATTATTCACACTAAAACAATGTTTTTATAAATATATGATTGTCAATAATATATTACATGACTATATTAATATATTTAATTTCTTTTATGTTTCTATTATGGCCTTTTATTACTCTATAATTAATAATACCATTTCTATGTCACAATTTTGAAAATAAATAGTGTATTCATGTTTATTTTAAAGAAATTTATTTCTCATCGTATTAACCCTATCACAGTTTCATAATCTCCAAAATTTTATTCATGATAAAAATATAATATATATTAATTATATTTATTTTTATTTTTTTATTTATTACAAGGAATTCTCAGCCAGTGTGAAGGTCCCGAACCATTTATTAAAATAAAGAAAATGTACACATTGAATACAACACAAACGAAAAAAGAATCTACTTATCAAAGAAAACACTCATGTCCCCAAAGCCATGATCCATTACTCCATCAACAATAGCCAACTCCCACTCTGAGCATTCATATTGTGCTAGAGTCTTGACATAATTTATTCTGAGATTTATCTTATCCAAATATAAGAACTCCTCAGAAGAATGAATGCCTCTGCCTTTATAATAGAGGACCTAGTAGCTATCGACTTCGGCATAGAAGAGTAATCCTTCCTCTTATATCATCTTTGAGGATCAGCCAAAACATTCTCATTCCTCGACACATTATTCATCCCACCTAGAACAATCTCACTATAAGATATTTATGACTTTACACTAGAATTCCCCTTTTCACTATCAGATAGGTCCCCCCATTTTCCAAAGATATGGACCTCCCGATAATTATCATTTATTCCTCGTTCTCACTCAATGTGACTATTGGTATCAATCATTAATAAACACTTAATTCTATCCCATCATTGAGATTTTTAGGGGTAAAAATAATACTCCCAATTCACTACCTCCTCTAGTTATCCTCCATTGTTAGTTACTACTGCCTGCAAGACAAATACTTCCACCCCTTGGGGACCTTCCATATACATCAGTAGCTCCTCAAATTCCAGACTCTCAAAATGATTTTAGATAGTAACTCCATCATGGTTATGAGTAACCATATTTATAGTGTTAGAGACCCCATCCGGTTTAGACAAAGACTCCTCAGAGTGAGGAAAAAACTATAGATGACAGGCCCCTCCCCTGCAGACAGGGACTCAACTCTAAGGTCCCTTTTCAACCTGTCAAAAAACATGCAGCAATGATGAATTCAGAGGCACCTGCATTACCTTCATATTACAAGCATGACATGGAAAAATAGTAAAAATACCCTACCTCATAACCCTCTCAACCTTCTCATCAGAATTATCCTTATCCAATCCTATGATAGTGAAAAAAGACTTCTATTGGGCTCCCTGTCCAGAAGAGTCTCCAGCATTGGTACACATAGCTTGTTCCATAGGAGAACTCAAATCCCCATTCACAATCCCAGACTCTAACAGAGCTTCCCAAAGGCCAGCCTTCACCACCACCAGAACCAACCTCTATTCAACACAGGAATCACAACCACCACTATACTGCATCTCGACCACCTACGAGGTAACCCCCACCGTGACACTATGGATAGTGGCCTCCAGGTGCCTGAACCCTCTGCATCCTATACAGAACTTCATCCACGATTTGAAGGCTACCTCCAACATCAAGAAAAATTCCTTTCCCTAAGTAATCCTGACCCAATGCACTTGTGGCATTGCAAAGTCAAACTCAACCCAGACCCGTGGGAAGATTGGGTGTGGAACAGACTCAGTTCTTTGATCCGGGCATAAATACCTCCCAATCATGTTACCAATGGCATAGAGAATGGATGGATTTTGAAATTAATGCGGATGACCAGGGAGACTTACCCATTTTTTAATTGAACAAGGATCCTAAAACATATGAAATTAAATGCTCCAACGTAATAAGTAAAAAGAAAATACACCACACATCCATGGAGCCCTGAACCATGGGGAAACAAAATCATCCTTTTGACCAAAAAAGAACCATTATGTGTCTCTCGTCAAGCAACCCGAAAAGTGGACGGTCATGGAGTTTCCATGATTCAGAGATGAATTATGTAAAAACATCCATCGAGGGTCAAAGAGGGTGAAATCAAGCCACCAAGGTGTACTTTCACAAATCCACAATACGCTTTAGCTCAGCTAGCAACAGAGTTAACGAGGGCACCTCCCGAAAGAGATCTGGAACATTTTGAGAAATAGAGATCCAAGGGAATAGCAAAGAAAGACCAGAAATGAGTCATCCTTCCTAGATGATAGTGAATGTGTGAATCCCAACTCCAATCGTGAGGGGGGAGAAGTAATAAGCGGTATGATCCTAGAGAATCACTATAATGGCGAGGATGGATTCACACGATGAGAGCTTCTCATATGATATTGTCCATCCCAAAATTGGTTTTTAAATGTCTTACGTAATTTTTATCTCAAATATTATTTGTCTAACGATTGTGGTAAATTAGTTTTTTCCATAATTGTGATATATACTATTTTATTCTATTCAAAATTCATTTTGGTAAGAAATTTAGTTGATCCTGTTAGAAATTAAATTAGATTCTTATTAAACCACTGTAATAAATTTTTACATTCTTAATTTATAATATGAATAACAAATTAATTTCTCAATAATCATACATACATGATGAGAAAGATTATTTCAAAAAAAGAAAATGTTCAAATATATACAAAGTTTTCATATCCAATTTTAATAAAAAAATTATTCAAAAAATCTCAATATGTATAAATTATATACAATTGATCAAAATTTTAATTTAAAAAAATTAAACATATATAGTTACATTATAATTTAATTAAACGACTGATTCTTTTCAATGAAAAAAACTAATTATTACTATTTATCATGCAATGGAAATATTCAAACAACATACAAATCAATCTAATATAATTTTAATATTAAGATTCAAAAAATTATTTTCTATTTCAATTAAATTTTATAAATGTTTAAAAATTGTGTTTTAAATTTAGTGCTCCATAAAAAATACCATTTATATGTGTAGTGAGAAAATTTTTAGAAAAAATACTATTTTCATGATAAACATTGGATTTATTCTAATTTATTGTAAACAACATATGTAAAAATTTAAATAATTAATTTAATACATATTATATATATAATTATAAAAATTCACCAAAGGAGGTTTGTTTATTTTGTTTACATATAATGCATTTGTATTCATGAAAAATATTTTTTCATAAAAAACATATAATATATTAAAATAGTTTATATTTTCATTTATAATTAATTTTCAGAAAATTAATTCATTATATATTAATTTATATACTAAATTTTCTTATTTTATTTCACGGAACTCATAACAACCAATAAAATTTGTCGGTGATAACTATCATACTAAATAATAATAATTGTATTATAAGTCATGCTTCTATTAAACTCTATGGGGAATTTAACCAAATATAAAAAAAGGATTATGTGTAACACCATCCCATATTACATTATTATGTTATTATAGCTAAATCAGTTTTATGAGTCCCCAGAAATTTCTACGAGAGCAAATATTTTTGAGAAAATTATAAATAATGTGTGTGTTACATTCTACACCCTTAAAATAAATATCACATTTAAAATTTATCACACTCAAATCAATAACAAAGGATACTAATGCCTCATTGAATTCCTAGATTCTCACAAATCATACTCAAGTTGGTGGTTTATTAACAATACATTGACCAATAAAGTGGTCTTGTTTCAAAAAATTTATCATTTTAATTTAGAATGTCAAATTTTCATTCCATATAAGAAATATCATGATCAAGAGGTATGAAAATTGAGTTCACCACATGTGATTGATCAGGAATGATCTTCCACAATAAGTTTTATTGGAATATATCATGAATACGAAATATATATGGGGTAAATGATAATCTGCATACTAGATATAATCTAGAATTTCAAAGGGACCGATATACATATGAATTATTTTTCCCATATTTCATTCATGATGAAATTGATTAAAATAAAATCTCATTAACCTCAAATTCAATATGAAATTGATAGTTGTCATAATAAAATTGTTTTTAATTTTTTTTGTTTGTACATCTTTCCGAATTTTATATAACCATCTCTTCCATCTCATTTACATTTTCATGTCTGAATACTTTTATTTCAAAAACATCATTCTAGTGCATTGGAATTCTACAGTTCATTCCATAATGAACTTCATAAGGGTATATATGATTTATAATATGGATGATATTATTGAATGAAGACAAATAGTGAAGATTATTTTCATCTTGATCACATTTTACATCCATAGAACATGGACATAGATTATCCTATATGGTCTGAATTATTCTATCAAACTGATCATATGTATGAGGATGATATATAAGGATGAAACTCAACTAAATATAAAAAAAGGAATATATTTCCAAAACATTGAGGTAAACTATATATTATGATAAAAAAAGTATATATTGTAATCAATGAAACCTCACCACTTCTTGAATATATATTATTATAGGACGATCCAATGTTAAATATTCCCTGATTGAAATAAAGTGCGATGAATTTATGAGTTTCTTGACTACAACTAATCAATATATAAACATCAATGATATGATAAACCCTATATACTACCAGTATTTTTATTCATTTAACAAAAATGTTTATATTTATTCCTCTTTAAATAACTATTTATATTTCTACACAGAAACTAATGTTTTTTTTCCTAAATATCACTTAAAATATTCATAGTATTGATAATCACCAATCACATAAAAAATAAAAAGGGATATTAAAATATTTTTTCATAGTTTCAAGCCTAAACTCATATACACATTATGATTCCAATAATTCTTATTCTCATATTAGTATTAGAAAGAAATGAGATCATAATATAATTCAACCTCCCTTCCTTAAATAATCTTTAATCTTAAGAAAAAACATTTTCATTGGTGGCTTTTGAAAATCATTGTATTGATCAAAAGTCAAATGTGATTTTGTTATTCAATAATTCATGTAGAATGAGATAATCACATGGAATTTACAAAAAATATTTTCATAGGGAACATTTATAAAAATCAAAACTTGAAATTCAAAACTATGTAGTGTAGGATTTGGTTTCGAAATATTATAATGATTCTCCTTAACTACAATGATTTCAAAATATTTCTATTTAAACATTTCATCACAAGTACATTGAATCTTCATCCACATTTTCCCTTATATTTTGTACATTATTCACATAATTACCATAGTCATAGGATTTCAAACACTCGAGTATGGTTGGTTTATTCAATAAAGATATCTCTACATTCACAACATTAGCTAACTCTTTACCACGACTTTTGAATTTTATTTTCTGAAGAACAACCATTAAAAACATTAAAAAAATTGTCCTCATTTAGAAGTCTCTTCTATGTTTTGTTCCACATATTAATCTTAATAGAATGAGAAACTTCTTCAATACATGGTTATTTTATTTTCCTTTGAATTATATCTTTTTGTTCATGTCATGACCATGTGATTGAAATGTAACTCCAACCATTATTTCAACCATGTTACAAAAAACAATATATTCTTATAAAATGATGTCTTTTATAAGTATTTCTCAATGTATCTTTATTTTTATCCCATTAAATAATTGATCAAACTTAAAATCATGTTGGATGATGCTTACTGATGTGTGCCTCAGAATCCTCAATATATTATCTTCCTAGAAATTACCAGATTCATTATCTTTCAATTTAATATCATGGAATTACTTTTTTTACGAATAAAATAGGAAATCAACATATTGTAAAATAGATGTGTAAAACATTATAAAATCATGTATGAAATTTATTCTCATTTCATTGTATTCTTTGTAAGAGTCTACTTTTGATTTTATTAACCTTCAAAATATTAGAGAAACAATGTAAATTTCTTATGATTAAAAAAATAGATGATAAAAAATTAATTTTCATTGGAGTGATCAATTTCATATATATTATTAGATCATTATAACCACTATATGATTTTGTATGATTATTAATGAAATAATAATAACAATGATGTATTCTTTGTTGCTCATTAGGATAATTATCATTATTCATAGCATGATAACGTTTCATGAGTATTGAAAAGATGATTTTCAATCCAATACCTATGCCAACTGGTTTCTTATGAGGATACTCATTATATTTTATATCACACTCAATGTTAACATTTTCCCCTTTAGTTCCATTCATCCCCTAAAATTAAATTCACATTGCGAGTAACAGAAAACATAAACGAAGTAAAAATAATATTGAAAAAAATCACTTATAGTATGTGTAATTAATGACACATTATTTTTAATATATGAAACTCTATGTGTATCATAATTCATTCATGTTCATTATTTATTTAAATTATTTAGGATGGTTCTTAATGAGTCTATAAATATCTAATGAATACCACATGACTATCAAAATAGGTCTTAATAAGGCTTGTATTCATGTACCAGGTGATGATCAAGACCATGTCAATTCTATTATTAAAAATATTATCATCTAGAGGTACCACTATTCTATAGACACATCCACAAGAATTATATATTCCTATATTTTGTTTCATGGATACCACATACCCTATAATTAAGAAATAAATTGGCAACATCCAGGTACTTTTACTCATATTTAGTATTATCCATAGAAAAACCCTTATTCATATAATTAAAAATGTCTATATGTATCCCATTAATGCATTTTCAGAATTGTTGTAATGGGTTAACTAAAACATTCACCTCATACCAACTATAGGGACCAAGGACATCAATACATATATATTGAATATTCTATGATTGATATTCAATATAATACAAAAGTAAATGAGTAAGGACCAAAATAGTTTACTGAAATTGGAAATATGGAACAGAATATTCTAAATTAGTGAATTATCGTTATTATTTTCTATAATTTTCATCCCTTTTATTCATCATCAAAAAAATACTGACATAAAACCATTATTCATAACCATGGAAATGAAACATCAGAATTGGTAAGCCCAAAGGCTCAGTATATGTAAATAATAATGATATAATTGAATAAAATAATTTTATGTGGATGAATAAATGAAAATAATATTTTAAAATATTACCCTATATATATTGTATATTTTATAATAGAGTCATAACAAAACAAATGGTAGTTAATCAAGAAATACATGTAAGGGAATTTAAGAGTGTGATCTATGAGGGTATAAAATCATAAAAATAAATTGATTTTAGGGAATAAAAATAAAAATATAAAATTATTTATATATTAATAAACTATAAATATGAAGGTTATCATATAGGAACAGGTTCACTCCCCAAAAAACATATTTATCAAGGTTCACTCCCAAACCATCATACTTGGAAAGTTCCCTTACAAAAACATTATCACTCCCCTTTATAGTCTTGAATATCTAATAAGATATAATTCTTTTCCCAATAAATTTGAGTGAGATACAGGTTCCACACTTCACATAATAAAAAAGAAAACATATGAGTCTCATAATATAACAAACATTCTTTTATGAACCATCCCCCGGGGCCCGTGCCATGAATACCCCAATCCCGCCTTCCATAGGCCAGTGGTAGGAGACTACCACCAAAAATCGTATTCCCCAAATCTGGGAAGCCAATACCTTTATATCCTGTAAACACATGCATCCAAGAACACTACAAGATATAAACACAAGTAAACTGTACACCAAAAAGAGTGATGAAAGTAAGTGTGGCCATAATACAAATCCCACAATAAATGTACATGTACAACTAAAATAAAATACAACTGAAGAAAGAGAAGGATAGCTACTAGGTCGTCCTCCTAGGTTCCTCCCTGAAGGTTAGGTACAGACCGTCTCCATAGCACTCCACCTCTGCCTGTCTCTTCTATGTACCGATATGCCGTATGGTCCACCACTGGCCCCATCCAATCCTGGAACCCTCATCCTCGATTAGCATTGTCTGTTGTTTGCAGCAAACAAAACAAGGTGCATGAATAGCCCATGTAGGGGTGAATATAACGATACTATATAGACCCAAGCCTTTTACATATAACATTTCATTATTTTAAGCATAATTAATCATCAGAGTACAAGCCAAGGATTGTTAAGTCTAGTGTCTTGGAAGACTACGTTCATATAACATAAAACAAGGGGAAAAACAACTTTATTTGATCTCCATAAAGAGCTTTTATCTTCCATTGTGCTCTTACATCTGCATAGGGTACCCTGTGGAACACATGAACAAAGGGATGGTCTTAAAATTCCCAGTAAGGAAATGAACATAAGGATACAACACAAGCACATGAGGTAAGAGGCATGAAATAATGATATCCAAAGTTTGAAACTTATGAAATCCTTTAATAAAGGCATGGGATCATATTAACATGGAATCATAGGAATGTTGAATAATCATAAATCATATCTTTAGTACGGGTCAAGGCTAACTGCCAATCCCTTTTCCTATTTTAGTACGGGCCATGGCTAACTGCAAATATCGTTTCACATCGCATCTCATGAGACTTTTCCTTACCCAATTCATTGGAGTGCTATCTGGGTGCAGCCATCTCAAAATTTTCTTGAATATTATTTCCACACATGTATTATTACCACATATACAATCATACATATTCAACCATACACAAACATAAGGGTACCCATGAAAAGAATTGGGTACCACAGTCATGACAACAATCATAACCAATGGGTGTATAATGAAAGTGTCCATATAAGGAAATAATTAGAACTAAATGGACGTTCATATGGTAAAATAGGAATACAACATGGTATGTGGTGTCAAATATATGTGACAACATATTAGAAATGTATTTTAGAAACATTAGCATTAAAACTTTTTTGTGCGATTTTAAGGAATACACTCTAAAGATTTTCAAATAGAAAAGAGGACATTCTTTTATATAAAACCAGAATTGAACTAAGAATGTTTTCATAATATAAGTAATTATATTATAATGATAATTGTATATTAAAATAGAGGATAGAGTGAAATTGAAATTTGGGTAAAAATTAAGGAAGTCCCCTTAAAACAAGTTTGCTTATCGGAAAGTTCTATGGAGGGAATCATTCAAAAATAGTTATATCCCAAAAAGAAAGTGATGAAAGGAGTTTTATATTAGAATCTTTTAAAAATAACCATAATTCAAAAGAATCAAATAGATATATGAGATACAACCATTTTGAAATAATGATAAGGCAACCTGAAAGAACAAAGAAGGTTCAGGTAGAATTCGTTACGATTTTATTGGCATGGTGTCAGGTGTGACTAGGAGGTATTGATGAGAGGGAAATGGGGTTTATCATCACATATAAATCCCGAAGGAAGAATGGGGTAGGTTCTTAAAAATAACCCATAATTATCTAGTACACATATAAAGGCATAATATAGAGGAAAATCTTGATTTAGAGTTAAGAGGGGAGGATCCCTTACCTCAAATCTGGTGGTGTTCTCCATATGTTATTAATGGCAAGAATAAACAAATTAGGTTTACTAATTAATAATTCAAGAACCACTTATATGTGTAATTTATTTATCATAAACATTTTTAGTTCATGAAAATTCTTTTTGATATGTTATAAGGTTCAATTTCGTGTTTCGGGCTCGTTTGTTTTCTGGGATTTAAATGATCGGTTCACTAATATTAATGTTTGGATTATATGCAAGATAAAAGTGGTTGTCCAGAATTGAAGTTACATTATTTAGTACATGTCCAAGAGATTACATGGTTTTAATTAGGGTTCCTAGAGTGATGTCGAATTATTATTTATATAACATTAGTGGTAACCATTTTTGTTAATCGGTGGATTTGGTTACAAAGAATTTGTTTTTCATTATAACCTAATTCCATTTGTTCCAAAAGATTACTGAACTAAAAATAGGATATATTAAATATATAAAAATTTGTTTCAACCATAACACAAATTATTTCAGGACCATAATTTAATATAATAACAGAAATTGAAAAACTATTTTCCTTGAATGTGCTAAATTATCACATCTCCAACAGTGCTTTCATTTCATTCAAATAAAAAGGTGGGGAAAAGATATAATATAATGAAACTTACTAATAGCATGAATACATTACATTACATGTATGCTACTGGATTTATCTTACTATTATGGTGACGGGAGGTGAGGAATGAAATTAAAATGAAAATAACTTAAATGAAAAGAAGAAATTTGGGAAGAGGAATTTTCTTGTTGAGACTTCCTCCTTTGATAACGTCTTAACGAGATAGGTTTTGGTATTTTGAAGTTGCCAAGAGAATTTTGAAGTGGGGGAATTCCTTGGGAAGATATTTGGGAAGAATTTATAGAATTCATGGAGCATGAGAGGTGTGTATAGAAGAGGGAGTGAAAGGTGTTTTTTATAGTTGAGGATAAGAGGGATTTAATGATATTATAATCCTTAATTTATTATTTCTTCACAAGACGAAGAATAATAAGTATTCCAAGACAAATAATAGTTAATGGGTCATGTGATTCCTATCCAAGGGTGGTGAAATCATCAATTATGTTAGGAATAGTCTATTTATCTTATAATGTACATATATGGTAAATTACAGTATTTTACTATTAAAAAAAAATTCAAGTATTTCATAAAAATCCAAAAAATTCACCCCCACCATTTTTCAACATTTAGAATCCAAAAACGAAGTCCATTTTTCAAATATATTTTTCTAAATATGATTATTTTAATATTTAAATAAAATAATAATTTATTATCAAAAACCAGATATAAAACATGCATTAACTCATTCTAAAACATATGTCTATTGTACTTCCAACTTGAATATTATTTTTATACTATCATAGGTGAGGTTACAATTCATTGGTTATAGCACTATTCATAAGGGTATGTTACTATTCATTAGGGTAGGATATTATTCACCATTTTTTTTGTTTTATTAGACTCCAAAAAACATCTTGAACATAATCGTGTATGTCACATTTTTAATATTCCCAAAATAGATGTGACAAACTTATGTTTAAAGAAAACTTATCACTTAGTAGTTAATTATAATGTCATTTTATGGCATATTTATAATAAGGTATTTTCCATTAAAAACATTGGGGTGTTACATTCTTCCCCCATTAAGAAATTTCTCTCTCAAAATTTCATTTTACATTCTAGGAAAAAAACATATGTGGTCACTTTTCATTCATTGCTTCCTCCAATTCCCATGTTTCTTCCTCAACCTTATGGTTCCCCCAAAACACTTTGATAAGAAGGGTTGTCTTGTTGCATAGATTCTTATCTCTCTGATCGAGAATCTTTACTGGCTGCTCCTCATAGGAGATTTCATCTTCCAGCTACACAAACTCTATGTTTAGTAAATGTGAGGGATCAGGTATGTACTTCCTCAAGAGAGATATGTGAAAAACATCATGAACTCGAGCCATATTCGGTGGAAGTGAAAACTGATATGCCACGACTCCTATGTGTTCAAGGATCCCAAAAGGGCCAATATACCTTGGTCTTAGATTCCTTTTCTTCCCGAATTGAATGACTATCTTCCATGGAGATATTCGATGGAAGACTTTATCTCCAACGTCGAACTCCAAATCCCTTTGACGGTTGTCAGCATAGCTCTTTTCCGGACAATGAGAATAATTTTTGTGTTTTGGGATGACATGAACCTTCTCTATCATCTCTTGAACAAGATCAAGTCCATGTAACTTTATTTCTCCAACATCATCCCAAAAGGTTGGAGTTCTACATTGCTTTCCATACAATGCTTCATATGGATCCATCTGAATAATCGATTAGAAGCAATTGTTGTATGAACTCAACCAATAGGGGATGATGATCCCAACCACCATTGAATTCAAGAGAGTAAGCTCTTAGCATTTCTTCAAGTGTCTGAATAGTCCATTTAGATTGGCCATCAGTTTGGGGGTGATAGGTCGTGCTGAAATTTAATTCTGTACTCAAACCATTTTAAAGACTCCTCCAGAATTTAGATGTGAAGTTTAGATTGCGGTCAGAGACAATTGAGAGTGGAACACCATGAAATATCAAAAGTTCCTTCACATATAACATTTAATGTTTTCAAGTGAGATATCTTCCCGAATAGCGATGAAATGGGATTTCTGGTGAGTCAGTCAACCACAACCCAAATCACATTATTTCCCTTCGACGTCTTCGGGAGACCCATGACATAGTCCATAGTAACATTTTTCCATTTACACATGGGTATAGGCAATGGATGCATCATACCATTGGTAATTTTTTTCTCAGCTTTAACTTTCTGACATACCAAGCACCTTGATATGTATTCCTCAATCTCCTTCTTCATGTTATCCCACCAGAAGTGTTCTTAGAGATCACGGAACATTTTGGTACTACCAGGATGGATAAATAAGGTCGATCTATGTGACTTATTCAATAGACCCTTCTTTATCTCTGGATTATATGGTACACATAATCGTGTCCCAAATCTTACAACTCCTTCCTCATCAATTTTGATATCGGAGGATTTCCCATTTTTAACAGCTTCCACCATTTCCGGAATTTCCACATCGTTTCATTGAGCAACCTTAATTTTCTCTATGAGATATGGTTGAGAAACCATTTGAGAAATGATTAATGATGTTCCTCCCTTAATGATTCCCATGTCCATCCTTTGAAAATCTATAAATATCGGATCATTTACAAATATCATCATTGATATAGATGCATGATCCTTTCTACATAGAGCATCTTCCACCTTGTTTGCATTACCAGGATGGTCGTAGATTGAGCAGTCATAATTATTGATGAGATCTATCCATCTTCTTTGGTGCATATTAAGCACATTCTGTGTGAATATATATTTGAGACTCTTGTGGTCAGTATATATATATCACATTTTTCCCATAGAGGTAATGTCGTCATATATTCAACGCAATAATCATAGCTGCAACTCTAGATTATGTGTGTGATAGTTTTTCTCATGGATTATCAGCTTCCTAGAGGCATAGGATATCACTTTATCATTTTCCATAATCACACAACCTAATCCTTTCTTAGAAGCAACACTATACACCACCAAGAGTTCTCCAATTGAAGGGAGTGTGAGTACCAACGCTATGATAAGCCTCATTATCAACTCCTTGAAACAGTCTTCACATTCATGTGTCCAGATGAACTTTACTCCCTTTCGTTTCATCTTGGTCACTGGGATTGACAATCGTGAAAATTTCTTCACGAATCGTCGATAATACCTAGCTGGACATAAAAATCTACGGATCTCCATTACAGATGTTGGCTTCGGCCACTCTTCAATGGCCTTTGTCTTGGAAGGGTCCACAAATATCCCTTTCCGGGTGATAACATTCCACATGAATGATTCTTCCTCCATACAGAACTCACATTTACTATACATTGCAAAAAACTTCTCCCTTTATAATGTTATTAACATAGTTTCCAAATGATCCTCATGTTCCTCCTTTCAATTAGAGTATATCAGAATATCATCAATAAAGACCACCTCAAATTTGTCGAGTTAATCTCTAAAGACTATATTCAATAAATCCATGAAAATATTTGGAGCATTAGTGGGTCAGAAGTGCATAACTATGTACTCATAGTGTCCATACATCATTTGAAAGGCATTCTTGGGAATATCTTCCTTCCTCCCCTTTAGTTGGTGATATCCCGACTGATGGTCCATCTTAGAGAAATAACTGGACCCATGTAGCTGATTGAACAAATCATCTATCCATGGAAGGGGATACTTGTTTTTTATTGTGATTTTATTGAGCTCATGATAATCATTGCAGAGGCGCATTGATCCATCCATATTCTTGACGAAGCGGTCTAGATCACCTCACAATGAAGCACTCGGGTGTATAATACCCCTCTCCATATTCTCCTGTAACTGCTTCTTCAGTTCTTCCAGCTCTATGGTGGCCATTTTGTAAGGTGTCTTTGAGATTGTCATAGATCCAGGGAAAATTTAAATTGAGAACTCAACCTCTCGGTTAGAGGGGATGACTAGGAATATATTCTAGGAATACATATGTGTAATCCCTCACGATGGGAATGTCTTCAAGAATGATTCTCTCCTTTGTCTCAATCATTTGAGCTAGGTATGCATGCTCATAATGAATCAATATCCAAACATGAGATGAAGATTCTAAATGAGACTCATCATCCTCCTATCACTTGTAAAGAATCAGAGGATTATTTGGGATGTGAAGAGTAATTTCCATTTCCCAACAGTTCTTGTTGGCCTTGTAAAAAGATAGCCAATCCATGCCCAATATAGCGTCAAACTCCACTAAAAGATGTGTGACAAGATTTTATGGGAGGTTAGGTCCACAAATATTAACTGGGGAGTAGTTATAAACCATGGATGAAATAATTTCCCCATACGATGTTCTCATAGAAAACTTGTCCACCAAATTTTGAGGTGGTGTTTGAATAGTTCTACTAAACTTTCATGCTAGGAAAGAATGCATAGAACCAGATTCAAATAGTAAGTTTGCTATTATTTAATGAATAACAAGCGGACCTATCACTACATAGTTTTTTGGCTCCACCACAGTAGTAGTGAAGCATTAACCCTTCCTTGTTTCCTTGGAGGTTATTTCTGATTTCCTCCTACAACCCTTGGCTTAGGGAAATTGTTCGCATAATGCCCAAGCTCCTTGAAGTTAATACACTACACTGTAGGCTATGTGTTGATCGGAACAATCCGTTCTTCTGCAACATTAGCAGGATTTTTCATATCCCTTCGGTAGTTCTTGTCCATATGACCAAATAGTCCACATTTGAAGCAATTCTTTGTTCCCTTCAAACAGTTATCGGGATTCTTCTTCCCATCATTTTTGCAAAGGGGGAAGTTGGGATTCATTCCATCATGGGAATTGTTTGATGGACCAGCAATGTTGTTTTTCCATCTTCTGCTTCATTTCATTGGGACCATGAGACCAATGACAGTCTCCAATATCCATTTAATCCTTAAGGGAACAACATAAAATTTCCTCATAACTATCAAAGTCTTAAATCAACAATGCTTTTCATAGACATGGCTTTATTCTTCTAAAGAAGCGATGCTCCATACTTTCATTGTTCCTAAAAAAACCAAAGGCGTTCCATGAAATCCTTGTATCCTTCACTTCATACGCCCCGATGGACTCATCTTCCTTCTGCTTGAGTCCAAATAACTCTCTTTCCATCTTGAGTTAGAGGGTTCAAGGAAAATAATTGTTGAAAAACAACCTCTTGAATTCCTCCCAATCTATAGAATCAATTTCTTCTTAGTAAATTGTATTCTTGATCCGTGTCCACCACTATTCAGCTTCCCCATCAAAACGATAGACTTACAGTACGACTTTCTCTTCTTCTAATCACTGGAGGATAGAGAAAATCTTTTAAATGGAGATAATCAATTTTTCTATGATGAGTGGATCAGAAGACCCGCTAAACATGGGAGGACTTCATCGCGTAAAGGATTCTACGAAAAATTTCTCTTTTCGTGGAGGAGGGGGTGTTCCACTTGATTCAAGTTATTATTCATAACTCGAGCCGGCTGAGCAAGTACAACCATGATGTTTCGAGCACCCACTTCTGTAACATCAGGCATTTTATTAGGGAAATCATCACACTGCCATTCACATTGTTTATTAAAATGTGTTCTTCTACTTCCCTCCATTAACTAATAAAATTAACATATAATTATGGGTCTTGAATACCTAGCTATTGAGAATAAAACGGAAACTTTGGACATTAAAGGATAAACTTATAAAGAATAAGTACATCATAACTTGTGATTCCATAGGTTTATATCTAGGTTATCCTCGATCTATTTCTTAACTTATATTATTATGGGATTTTTTCCTTAATAATGGTTTGTATTAAGCTCGTGAATCTACATAAGCATATCCCCCGGGAGTGTCATAACCAAGAGTGAAGCGATCACCATTATCGTGCACCAGTTCCTATTCGATACTAGCTCAATGTGATGTTTTCTAGTTTTACCCCTAGATACATCTTTGCCAGAGCTGCCTCTACCTTCTCATATCCAGATAGGGATGTATTTTCTAAATAATCCACTTACTCTATAATCATCAAAATTTAGGACTATTTCTTTATAATTAGTCTCATCCTTAAGGTTCTCACTAAGGTTATCTATTCCTAATCTCCATAAATAACTATACCATCCTCTGATACCAACTATAGTGACTCAAGCCTTTTATATATAACATTTCATTATTTTAAGAATAATTAATTATCAGAGTACATTCCAAGGATCATTAAGTCTAGTGTCTTGGAAGACTAGGTACATATAACATAAAACAAGGGCAAAAAAATTATTTATTTAATCTCCATAAAGAGATTAAAAATTACTTTGAGCTCTTACATTTTCATAGGGTACCCTGAGAAACACATGGACGAAGGGATGAGCTTAAAATACCCAGTAAGGAAATAAACATAAGGATACAACTCAAGCACATGAGTTAAGAGGCCTGACATAATGATATCCAAAGCATGAAACATATGAAATAAATTAATATAGGAATGGGATCATATAAACATGGAATCATATAAATGTGGTGGAATAATAAATCATATCATTAGTATAGGTCAAGTCTAACCGCCAATATCATTTCCCATTTTAATACGGGTCAAGGCTAACCGCCAATCATGTTCCACATCGCATCTCATGAGACTTATCCATACCCAATGCATTGGAGCACTATCTGGGCGCACCCTTCTCATCATTTTCATGATTATTCTTGCCACATAAATTTTCTAACCACATATACAATCATACATATTCAACCATACACAAACATAAGGGTACCCATGAAAATAATTTGGTACCACAATCATGACAACAATCATAACCAATGGGCATATCAGGAAAGTGTCCATATAAGGAAATAATTAGAAATAAATGGATGTTAATAGGGTAAAATAGGCAGAGAAAATAGTACATGATTTCAAATATTTGTGAAAACATATTATAAATGTATTTTAGAAACATTATCATTAAAATATTTTTTTGCGGTTTTAAGGAATACACTCAAGAGATTTTCAAATTGAAAAGAGGAAATTATTTAATATAAAAGAAAAATTGAACCCAAAATGTTTTCATAATAAAAATAAATATTTTAAAAAGAAAATTGTGTCTTAATACAAGTGATATAGTGAAATAGAAATTTGGGTAAAAAAATAGGGAAGTCCCTTTAATACAGGTTTTCCTACTGGAAAGTTCAAAGGAGGGAATCTTTCAAAAACATGTATATCCCCAAAAGAAAGTGATGAATGGATCTTGATATTAGAATAATTTAAAAATAACAAAAATTCATAAGACTCTCATGGATATATAAGATAACACCATTTTGAAATAATGATAAGGCAAACCGAAAGAACAAAGAAGGTTCAGGTAGAATTCGTTAAGATTTTATTGGCATGGTGTCGGGTGTGACCAGGAGGGATTGATGAGAGAGAAATGGGGTTTCTCATCACTTATAAATCTTGAAGGAAGTATAAAATATGTTCTTAAACATACCCAATCATTTTATAGTACACATATAAAGGCATAGTATAGAGGACAATATTTATTAAGATTGAAAAGGAGATGATCCCTTACCTCAAATCTGGTGGTGTTCTCCACTTGTTATTAATTACCTGAATAAAAAAATTGGGATTATTAATTCATAAGTCCAGAACCTATTATATATTTAAATTATTTATTATAACCCTTTTTAGTTCATTAAAATCATTTTTGATTAGTTATAAGGTTCAATTTCGTTGTTCGGGCTCGTTAGTTTACTTTGCTTCAAAATATTGGTTCACTTATATTCAAGTTTGGATTATATTCAAGATGAAAGTTGTTTTCCAGAATTGGAGTTAAATTAATTATTTCATATACAAGAGATTACATGGTTTTAATTAGGTTACATTGAGAGATGTCGAATTATTATATATATAACCTTAGAGATAACCGTTTTTGTTAGTCGGTGGATTTGGTTACAGAGAATGTGTTTTTCATTATAACTTAATTCCATTTGTACCAAAATATTACAGAACCAAAAATAGGTTATATTAACTATTTAATAATCTGGTTCAACCATAACACAAAAGTTTTCATGATACAAATTAAAGATAATAACAAGAGTTGATAAAATGTTGTCCTTGAATGTGCAAAATTAGCACATCTAAAACGGTGCTTTCATTTCATTCAAATAAAAGGGTGGGGAAAAGAGATAAGATAATAAAATTTACCACTATCATGAAGACATTATGGTACATGTATGATACTATATTTATCATAATATTATGGTGAAGGGAGGTGATGAATGAAATTAAAAAGAAAAGAACTTAAAAGAAAAGAAGAAATTAGGGAAGAGGAATATACCTCTTGAGACTTCTTCCTTTGAGAACCCCTTAATGGGATAGGTTTTGGTATTTTGAGGAGGCTGAGAGCTTTTGGACGTGGGGGAGAACCTTGGGGAGAGGTTTGGGCAGAATTTAGAGAAGGCCTGGAGCTTGAGAGAAGTGAAGAGAAGGGGGACTGAAGGGGATTTTTTTAGTGGAGGAGAGGAGGGATTTAATGATATTATAATCAACAATTTATTATTTCTTCACAAGATAAAGAATAGTAAGTATTCCATGGCCAAGAATAGTAAATTGATCATTTTAATCTGAACCATGGGTGGTGACATCATCCATGATGCTAGGAATAGTCTATTTATCTTTTAAAGTACATATACGGTAATTTACTGTATTTTACTATTCATCAAAAAATTCATGTATTTTTGGAAAATCCCAAAAATTCACTAAAACAATTTTTAGACCTGTAGAATCCAAAAATGAAGTCTATTTTTCAAAAAAAAAATCGAAATATGATTATTATATTGTTTAATTAAAATCATAATTTATTATCAAAAACCAGGTTTAAAACTTGCATTATCTCATTCTAAAACATATATATATTGTACATCCAAATTGAATATTATTTTTATACTATCATATGTTAGGTTAATATTCTTTAGGGTATATCACTATTCATAAGGGTATGCTATTATTCATTAGGGTAGGTTACTATTCAAAAAAAATTATTATTTGTTTTATGAGACTCAAAAAAACATCTTAAAAACAACCATGTATGCCAGATTTTTAAAATTCCAAACACAGAAGTGACAAAATTATGTTTAATGGTCACTTATCACATAGTAGTTCATTATTATGCGATTTAATGGCATAAATATTAGAAGGTAATTTTATTAAAATCATTGGGTCTTTACAGATACTCGGTAGGGACCCCGAGACCCTCAAGGTCTCACAAAATCTACAAAGGATCAACCAAAAAGCATGAAATCAACTGAAAACCCTACATAGGTATATACCCATACATATACTAAAGCTATGAAATATAACCTTTTCAATTATGAGGAGACACAAGGTCCAAACCAAAATACCAAAGCTAAAATATTATACAATGTAATAAATACCACAAAGGTAAGTACCACACATGTATGCCACATAGATGAATACCACCAAGGTATTACCACAACGGAATGTACCACACAGGTACGAACTCAACTCACACCAGTTATATCATAGATTTAGTGGTAGAGAAGATTAGATGTAACAAATGAATCATCTTACTCTGTTAAGAGGCAGAACCACTAATGATCCAAATTCATTATCAGACCCACAGAGGATCCTTGTACATTGACAGACCCACAGAGGATCTTAGTACATCGTCAGACCCACATTGGATCGTATTACATTGTCAAACCCACACAATATCTTAGTATATCATCAGTATGTGGTCATACCCACAATGGATCATAGTACATCATCAGTACGACATCATACCCACACAAGATCCTAGTACATCGTCAGACCACCATAGGATCCTAGTACATCGTCAGTACATTGTCAGGCACCCACATGATCCTATTACATTTTCAGTACACCTTCATACCCACACATGATCCTAGTACATCATGAGTACGTCGTTAGACACACACATTATCCTTGTACATCATCAGTACGTCGTCAGACCCACACAAGATCCTAGTACCTTGTCACAACCAACTATAGGTTTCCCGCACTAAGCTCTCTTGTCTCTGAGAGGGTCTGCTTCTCAATCCATTGTTCAATAATCCCACTCCCACGATGTCCATGAATAAATTTCCCAATGGACCACCATATATTAGGGGTCTCAATGAAAAAGACTATGCATAAATTGGACTTCTAGTCTGTTAGTTATTAGCCTTTTAGTCCCGAGGGCCTAGTTGGATTCATGCTCAATTAGGGAGCCCCAGATGGGCGGGGCGGCCATGGTGTGGTAGTCCGCAGCGACTGTCTAGATGGCCAGTCGTCCTCTCTGCATGGCGCAGTCCCACGCTGTGCCTTTGCCTACGACGAACAGCGAACTGTCTTCCCTTCCCTCCCCACCGTGACACGAGGTCATGGTTCCCTTCCATCGGGTGGTGCGGTCTCACCTTCTCTTTCATCGCGAAGAACACAACAAATAATAAAAATAATTTGGGAGTGGTTGTCAACACTCATTTGGCCTGCACTCTCTGCTTTTGAGGGGTTTCAAGTGGCTATGATGCCTTCTTATATTACAAAGATTCTTCAAGAATGGTAAAGGGGGAAAATCAAAACAACAATCCCTACCTCATTCATTCAATGGTGCTGGCATGAAGAAGAATTCGAAGATGTCGACGTTCATCATGCCCGCCACATACCTCTATTCCTGGTCTCATTCAACAGATAATCGCTCTACGATGGAGGTGATTTTTCATAGGAGAACATTCTTCAGTGGGAGGTGATCTTCGTTGGAGAAGCATAATCCTCCCAAAAGCTCTCCCCTTCTCATTTCCCACCTAAATAATGAGGTTATAATATAATTTAACATAAGAAGTTTTATTATGTTGGCACAAATAATTTTTTTATACATTTCATTAAATTTTATTTGGATCCAACTATTTGATGGGGAGTAGTCATAATTAAATAATGGGAGTAAGTTCAAGAGTTACCTCTCATAGAAGGGGTTCAGGTGGTCCCCACCTTTTAATTTAAAAGGAAGGTTTTAGTTTTTGTCGTGCCCACCTCCATAACCCATGTAGAGGGGTTTTAATTAAAAAATTATTTTATTTTCATTTCCACAAAAAACTCAAAACCTATCATTCACCCTCGACCTACTATTGTCGAGGTGAAGGTCCGATTAAGTGAATACCAGTGTTGTGGGTTCAACAGTGGCCTCAAATTTTAATTCCAAGTACCGATTTAAATGTTACAAAAACATGCTCGAGCGTTTACTGAACGAACCTGATTTTTTTTCATAAATTCATTCTGGCCACACCGGGCCTCAGAATCGCACATCGTATGTTTTAGAGGACTCATAAAATTCCCATATAATTAAAAATAGAAAATGGAATTCATGGGTCATTACATTCTTCCCTCTTCCATGATTTACGTCCCCAAAATACTCATTACAAAAACAAGGAAAACATGTGGGGATACTGAGCATGAATATGAGCCTCCCATTCCCATGTGATCTCCTGGATAATATCATGAAATCCAGTGAATGCGCACCAGCGGTAAAAACCGTCCATGAAGGACCCTCTCTTGTCCATTCTCAATCTGTACTGGAACCTCCATAAAAGTCACACCATCATTGATGTTCATATTTTTGTGGTTGATGACATGGGTGGGGTTGTGAACATACCTCCTCAGTTGGGAAACTTTGATGATGTCATGAACTTAGTCAATTGAAGGTGAATTTCTAGGGGTTAAACCACCTCGTCAACTCTACTGAGGACCTAGAAGGGTCCAATGTACCTCAAAGATAACTTCAAACCTCGAAACTATCTCCACACATCACTTTGAGGTTAGACCCATAGAATGACATGGTCATCATCCTAGAAGTCCAGAGGACTTAGTATATAGTCGGAATAAGATTTCTTCTTGCTCTGTATAGTCTTCATCTGCTCCAAGACGACCTGCACCTTCTCCGTGGTAGCTTGTACCATATCTGGTCCCACTAGTGCTGACTCCCCTCAATCAGTCCAGCACAAATGAAATCTGCAAGGTCGGCTGTGTAATTCCTCAAAAGGTTCCATCCCAATGGCAGAGTTATAAATGTTGTGGTATGTAAAAAACCGCATGGTTAGGTGATCCTCCCAGCTACGACCGAAGTCTAGGACGCAAGCATACATCATTTCCTTGATGGTATGAAATGTAAGTATAGTTTTTCAATCCGTCTAAGGATGGAAGGCGGTGATCAAATGAAGATGAATCCCGAAAGCCTCTTGTAAACCCTTTTATAACCAATAAGTGAAATGTGTATCACGATCGAAGACAATCTTATACGGTAATCCACGTAGCCGCACAATCTCTTACACATAGAGGCATCAATAAAAATCTACTGAACCCTGCTCTCTGATCAGTAAAAAGTGGTATGACTTGGGAGTTGGTCAATGATCTCACAAATAGATTCATGACCCATGGATGTACATGGATGTCCTATCACAATGTCCATGGATATCTCATCCCACTTCCACTATGGGACCTCTAAAGGCTGAACTAAGACTGCTTGTACCTGATTCTCTGGCTTCACTTTCTAACAAGTGATGCACTGAGAGAAAAACTCTGTTACTGCTGTCATCATTCCCATCCCCCAGTGCTATCATCAGAGGTCCGGATGCATATTTACCACTCATGGACGTATTGCAATAAGGTACCTGAGGAACTCCCTCAACACATACTCCTGAAGTGACTTTGGTATTATGGTACATCCTATGAAATGGAAGACATGCTCCACACCTTTAGAAAATATATCAGGTGCTTGTCCTGTGGATTTATGAGCACATCGAACCTCGTAGTCAGTGTCCCCTTGTTGTGCCTCCCTGAATCGATGACGTACTGGGGGTGTGGGTGTAGAAGATTGATGAAATGATGCTCCTTCTCGATCCACAATGGATATATACAAAGTGGCTAGCTGCTCCATCTCATCACCTAGTAGCAGTATAATAGATCTTCTAATGATTTTATTTGCAACTAAGTTTCCCATCCCAAGAATATAGACTATCTGGAAGACTTATTCCTAGAGGAACTCAATCCAACGTCGTTGTCTCAGGAATAGGTCCTTCTGAGAGAATGAATACCTGAGTATCATGTGATCTGAGTAGACTGCAAAACGGTCAACCATCATGTAATTTCACCACATAATCAAGGCGAGGACCACTATTGCTAAATCAGGGCCATGGGTAGCGTAGTTCTTCTCATATTGTCTTAGAAATAAAGAACCATATGTGATCACTGCTTGCTACTACATCAATACACATTCGAGAATGGTCCATGATGCATTGTAGTTGACTACATACCCTATGCCTTCCTCTGGTCACCTCAAGATAGGGACATTATCATGCCTCTACCACAACTCTTGAAAACTCCGTTGGAATCTCTCTAACCAAATAAAGGGTTTCCCCATCTTCATCAACACTGATAAAGGTGTTGCAACTATGAAAAAATCATGCACAATTCTCAGATAATATCTACCCAAACCCAGAAAACTCCATACCTCCATCACACTCATGGGGGCTCTCAAACAAGTACCTCCTCAATCATTGATGGATCCATAGCAACACCAGCATCGAAGATGAAATTTCCTAGAAAGAGAACTTCTTGGATCCATAACTGGAACTTTGAGAGAATACCATAAAGCTAGTGCTCTAGGAGTCTGTCTAGAACTATCTGTAAAGGATAGGCATGATCATCCTCAGTATTCTAGTAAATCAGAATGTCATCAATGAATACCACCACAATGTGACCAACATATGGATGAAAGCTCATGTTCACGAGTCCCATGAACACTGCTGGAGCATTGGTCACACCGAATGGCATGACCAAAAACTCATAATTTCCATACCGACATATGGAAGACATATTCTACACATCATTGTCTCGTACTCTAAGTTTGTGATACCCTAATTCGAGGTTTATCTTCAACAACCACCATTATCCCTTCAGCTAATCAAAGAGGTCTTCAATCCTTGGGACTTGGTATATATTCATCATGGTCACCTAGTTCAGGTGCCGATAGTCAACACGATGTCTCATTCTCCCATCCGCCTTCCTGGTGAACAAAATTAGGGCCGCCCAAGTAGAAACACTGGGCTAGATGAACCCCTTCCCCTGCAAGTCCTCTAGCTATACCTACAACTCAAGAAGCTCCGTGAGAGCCATCCGATATACTGGACTAGATATCGGGGCCATCCAGGGGTACAATTAAATATTAAATTCCACCTATCTAGGAGGAGGTTTTCCCAAAACATCATCAAGAAGACATCCGTGTACTGGTCTACCACTACAGGATAACATATAATCTCCGCATAAACCACACTGAGGATAAGGATAGCCAACTAATGAGTGATCAACATCACTCTCCTCTGAGTAAGTCCATCCTGTGATATAAAGGCTCCCTTCTTTCTGTTGAAGGTAAACCATGTCCCATCCGTTCAGACAGAATTCACATTGCACATTATACAGACAATATGTGCATTGACTGTAGATAACCAGTCCATACCCAAGATGATGTTGCAAGACCTAACTCCACTACTAGGAGATCCCAACTGAAGCACTCTCCTCCTAGAGTAAACTCACACTCCCGACATCAATGCATAATCATCAAATCTTCTCACGTAGGTGTCTCTAACTGTAAGGATCGAGATAAAAACTCTATTAAAATTTATAAGCTCAGAACGAAGGAAGTGGAAATAAAATAATGACCAGAACCTGTGTTTATAGGTACTACAGCTAAGGTAGAGTAGACATAGGTCATACCTCATATCATCTCAAGAGCTCCATTGTCATAGTCCTCAGCTGCCAGGAGCTAAGCTCGTCCGTATGCTGATCATCCACACAATGGATCATACAGTCATGAGCCATGTGACCCTGTCTAACGTATGTGAAAAACTGAATGTTCCACACATGACTTGCTCTGTCATCGGTGCCCCGCACAACTAATCTTGAATCATCTGGTTGCCTGCCTGTTTGCCTGGTCCTCTTGGATGTTTTTTACATCTTTCTAATGTCAGTAGCAGAAGACTCTGCTACATGATGACTGGTGGTGGGTCTCACTGTTGAAGAATTCTCCGTATAAAATCTCTGTACTAAGAGGGCTCGTTCTAACACCCCCTCCTGCATCGGGATGCTGAGTGAGATCATCGAGGCCCTGATCTCTGTCCTGAGTCCCTGCTCGAAGTTCAATGCCCATAAGAATAGAACTCGTACCATATAAGTGATGTAGCGTGAGAGTTCTGTGAACCTCACTGACCACTGTGCCACAATCATGCATCCCTGCTGCAGATGAAGAAGCTTCTATATGTGAACTACTTGAAGAGTCTATGTGACAAAATCTTCCCAAAAAAGACCCTCAAAGTCTTCCCAGATAAGTGTCACATCATTGTGAACATGGAGAATCATGCTCCACCATATTCCTGCTGTTACCTATATAAGGCTGGTAGAAATGATCACCATGATATCTGCAGGTGTCCCTACTAGTCGGAAGATTCTAACAACGACCTCCAACCAATCCTCAACATCATGTGGGTCCATCTCTCCACTGATCCTGGGTGGCATGTTGCACTGGAACTCATGCAAGGTGCTGAAGTTGCTTCCACCCTCTCGTACTGGGGCTGGTGGAATCAGTGGCCCAATGGGTAATGGTACTACTGGTTCCTCCGCTGGTGCCTCTACTTGAAGGGGACCTACACCGAGGCCTTCTCCCTCGGTGGGGTATCAGGTTGTACTAAATCTGGAACCCCAGCTACCTATATGCATGGAGGAATCCGCAAAAAATAGGTGGGCCATGGTCAATAAGGTATACCTGGTGAGCAGACTCAATGATATCACAAGGAAAACTCTTCAAAACACACAGTCAATCAATTTTTTCATGCATTGAGTCGGAAATCAGAAGTCAGGGTCCTAGAGGATGGATATGTCAGCCACCGCACCAACACTAGGTTTTATAAAATGATAACCACACTAACTAGACATAACACTATTGTCGTTAAATGAAATATAAGAGTCCTATGTTCTATGGAAGATCCGACTCCTCTGATACCAATTGGTCATGACCCATCCCCTGGGGCATGTGCTGTGACTACCCCATGCCCACCTTCTATAGGCCAATGGCTGGCGACTAGCACCGAAGGCCTATTCCCCAAAACCGGGAAGGAATTTCCTTTATATCGTGTAAACAAATTCCACCAAGAACACATCCAGATATGAACTCAAGTAGACTGTGTAACAAAATAGTACTTGAATTAAGAGGGGATGTAATACTAGAACAATAGTAAAGGTACATGTACAACTGAAATAAAATACAACTGAAGAAAGATAACGACAACTACAGTGTCCTCCCCCAAGTCTCCCACCAGAATGGTAGGTACATATAGCCTCCTCAGCACTCCACATTTGGTCGTCTCTTGTGCGTATCGGCATTACATATGGTTCAGCACCGACACCATCCAATCCTGGTATCATCATCCCCAAATAGTGATGTATGTTGTCTGCACCAAACACAACAAGGTGCAGTCATAGCCCGTGCATGGGGGAGTATAATGATACTCAGTAAGGACCCCGATACCCTCATGGTCTCACAAAATCCACAAAGGATAAATCACCAAGAAAGACATCAATTGACAACCCTACTTAGGTATATTCCAAAATATATACCTATGTTATCAGGTATACCCTTCTCAATAATGAGGAAACACAGGGTCCAACCCAAAATCCCAACACTCAACTATTCCACAACGAAAGGAATACCACAAAGGTAAGTACCACACTGGCACAACAGAAATAAGAATTCCACTAAGGTATTACCATGAAGGAACATACTACTCAGTTATGAACTATGCTCACACCAGGTATATCTAAGAAAGAGTAGTAGATTTGATTAGGTGTATCTACTGAATCATCTTACTCTATTAAAGGCAATACCAATGTAAGATCCTCAATCATCATCAGAACCATAGAGGATCGTTGTACATCGATAGCACTCACAAGATCCTAGTACCTCGTCAGACCCACAATGGATCCTTGTACATTGTAAGACACACATAGGATCCTAGTACATCATCCGTACGTCATTAAACCCACACAGCATCCTAGTACATCTTTAGTACGTCGGCAGACCCACACAAGATCCTAGTACATCACTAGTACATCGTCAAACCCACACCTGATCCAAGTTCATCGTAAATTTTCTATCATACCCACACATGATCATAGTACATCGTCAGTACCTTTTCCGACCCACACATGATCCCAGTACATCGTCAGTACATCGTCCTTCCCACACAAGATCTTAGTACACCATCTGTATGTCTTCACACACACATAGAATCCATGTACATATTTAGTATGTCATCAGACCCATAGATAATCCTTGTACATTGTCCCAACCAGCTACATGTTTCCCGCTCTAAGACCGCTTGTCTCCGAGAGGGTCCGCTCCCAAAGCTAATGGTCAATACTAAAACTTCCACGAAGTCCACGAAGAAATATCCCATAGGACCCCCACGTATTAGAGGTCAAAATGAAAAAGACGGTGAATCAATTGGATGCCCAGTCTGTTAGTTATTTTCCTTTTAGTCTAGAGGGCCCGGTGGGATTCATGCTCGACCAAACCATAATGTACCCCAAATTTATCAAAATTTCAAGTGGGGTATACCAAAAGTTTCATTTGGATCCATGGTTTCTAGCACTGTAGAAAGTTCTTCAAATGGATGGCTAATGCCAATGTTATGGCCAAAAGTGTGGAATTGGTCAAAACTGGTCTGGGTCCAGTCCAAACCGCTCAAACTGACCCGGCCTGACACGACCCGACCCGATGGGTTCAGCCTGGCCCGCAGCGTCTCGCCCGGCCTGGGCAGCCCATGGTGCGGTAGGGCGCCACTGAGTAGTGGGGTGCCGAGGTGCGGTGGGGAGGCCGTAGTGCGGTGGGGGGGGGTGCAGCAGGGAGGCCACAGTGAGGTGGTCCGTCATGGTTGTCCGGATTTCCAGCCGTCCTCTTCGCATGGGGCAGTCGCGCTCCACTCCTTTGCCATCGGCTGACAACGAACATGCCTCCCTTCACACTCTGCCACATCCGATGTCTGTGGATCTCTTCTATCTGGAGGCTCGGTTTCACCATCACATTCAACGTGAAGAACACAACAAATAATCAAAATAATTGTAGAGAGGTCGGGCCATGTTTGTTTGGCCAATACTCTCCGCATTAGAGAGGTAGAAAGTGGCTATGATTCTTCTTCAATTATTAAGACTCACCACAAATAGGAATGGGGAAATAAAAAAACAACTATCCGTACCTCATTCATTTGTTTTTGTTGGCATGAGGAAGGAGTCAAATATTTCGACGTTAATCGCACCCTCCATGTGCCTCCGATCCCGACCTCGTTCATCAGATAATAGCTCTTCGATGGAGGTGGTTCTTCATTGGAGAAAATTATTTGTTGGGAGGTTTTGTTTGTTGGAGAAGCGTAATCCTCCCAAAAGAGCCCCTCTTCTCCTTTTCCCACAAAAATAATAATGTGAAAATATAATTTAACTTAAGAAGATTAATTATGTTGGCACAAGAAAAATTGCTGACACATTTTGTTAAATGTTACATAGCTCCTACAATTTAATGGGGTGTTGGTATAATTAAATAATGGGAGGAAGTTCAAGATTTACCTATCACGAAAGTGGTTTGGGTGGTCCCTACATTTGAATTCTAAATCGAGGTTTCAGTTCAGGAAGTCCCCACCTCCATAACCCATGTAGAGCGATTTTAGTTGAAATTGTGTAAAATTTAATGTTATTTATCTTCATTTCCACGAAAACAAAATCAATCTTTCACCCTTGACCTACTGCGATTGAGGTGAAGGACATCATAAGTGAATACCGGAGGTGCGACTTCAATGGTGGCCTCATATTTTAATTTCGAGAAACTATTTAAATGTTACAAAAACCGACTCACATGTGTACTAAACATACCAAAAATTACGTTCCGAAATTCGTTTCTAGCACACCAGGCCTGAAAATCACCTGACGTCAATTTTTGAGGACTCATAAAATTACAATATAATTAAAAAAATACATGGAATTTTCGTGTCTTTACACATTTATCATATCATTACCCATTAAATGAAATGTTTCACATAAACATGGTAACATATCATAAGCTATGGAATACATATATGTTTCATAATCAATTAATCATTTCATCACATTTTAACCCCTTTAAAAAGTATAGGGTTTCCTAATTATTATATCACAATTTAATAAGTGGAAAAGAAATGGGTGTTATAAAAATCCGTCCATCAAAAAAATATTCCATTCATAGAAATATTGTTTTTGGTATCCATGGTTTGTATCCCCTTTAATTCTTATGCAACATCAATAAATTTCAAATTATATGAAAAATTATTTTTATATTAAAATTAGAATAATTACTAATTAAAAACCATTTACACTATGTATACAGACATTAATCATTTTGAAAGTAAGTTTTCTAAAAAATATTCATGGAATCATATAAAATAATATTTAATAACCATTGAAAAATTTTCTTGGGGAAAATACATTTTCACCATTGAAAGAAAAACAAATAAAATTTTCAAAATTATTTTTATTTGGAAATCATATTCTTTTAAATGAGTTTTTATAACATGAAATGTAATCATGAAATCATTAAGCGATCCTTTTATTGAGAAATATTTCTTATGTCATTAATGATAAAAATAACGATTCTTTTCAAATTTTTAATAAAATAAAAATTGTAATGGTTTAGAGAACATCATAATGATTCCTTTTCAAAAATATTTATTAAAAAATTTATTTCCAAATTAATCATGATAATTTTGAATATATTTTAATAAATCATAGTTTTGGAATAAAATGTAATTTTACTAAAGAGAGAGATAATGTTGAATATTCTTCAAAACATAATTCTAAACTATTGAGTGCATACTATTAGAAAAATGAAAGGAATGTTTCATAAAATTACATAAGAAAATAATAATAAAATTTATGAGATTAATGGTAGATGGATCATAATATTTAATCATTAAAATAAAAATATAATAGAATCATGATACATGATTAAATTGTAACATAAGTCCCTTGCCACATTGGTATCATTAAATAGTAATAACCATAAAATAATACAATTAAATGAGAAACATAATAGCATGAAAATATGGATATTCAAGATAATAAATGTAAATAGAGCAGTGTATACACCACTTAATGGGATATATGTGTATAACTAACAGAAGACTCAAAAAAGGGAAATTTAGAAAACAATCTCTTACAAAATTGATGACACTTAACCCATAAACCCCATGAAATAGGGATAATAAAATGGATATGTAAATTATAACAATATTCAAATGATTTATCATAAAATAATTTATTTGGTTGTTTTTATACAAAAAATATGAAACATCTTTTAGATATGTAATTTTTCGTAATAATAATAAATTTGAACAAAAAAATATCTAACATTTGATTTCCATTGTTATTGTTCAACCCTCTATTATAATAAATATAAGCATATAATATATTAATTATTGAACCTTTTTCATATATATAATAGTATATTTTATTTTCATTTGACCTTTTATTAATTTTTTATTAAAAATTCTATGTTAATGACACATTTCTGGCATTAATTTTTTTCATTTATGTTTGGAACTTCAATTTTTATCCCTCTCAACATAACTATAAAAACAAAAAATTGTATCAATGAAAATCACATTCTAAAAATTATTTGATATTTTATAGTCACAAAAAAATAACATTAAGAAATCAATATAGACATTATAAATGATGAATGAATGAAATATTAGTTATTTCTAGAAGATATGAAACCTATACCGATGGTACAGTAAAATGACAATAGGAATAGTAATATTTCCCTTATGAATATAAAACGATCCTAATGAATAGTACCATCATATTTTATAGGATTAATAAAATTTAGGCATCTTATAAATGAGTGTATGTTATAATTTTTTCATAGTACAGAAATAATAATGTTAAAAATTATTTATAAAGTGTTTGTATTTTTTTAAGTTGTTAATACATTATAACAATTTTATAATTAATATTATTATCTAAAAATATTATTTATTTTAATTTCATCATAAAGTAATATTTTTATCATATTATTTTAAGATAATATTGTGACACCTTGTTTAATTTTTCAATGTGTCATAAAATAAGTTATAAATTAAAAAAAATTAATTTTCGAGTAATTATTGATTTTAATTAAAAACTAAAATTATCATAATTAGAAAAAAATTGATAAAATTGATTTTTTTTAATTATAAAGATAAAAAAATGGTAATTCTGAATTTTTGTGATTTTCCAAAAATATTTGAATTTTTGTGAATAGTAAAATAGGATAATTTATGATAAATACTAAATACATGATTTTTTAATCATTTATGATGAAAAGATGGGTTAAGAACAATTTGATAGAACTCACATGAGAAATATACCATATTTTGTCGCAATAATAAACATTATTTATTTTCTTGAGTCAAAACAATGAACTAATGATCAAACTAATGAGTAAAAACCCATCTCCTCCAATATCAATACCACGCCACACAACCACTTCTCATGACACCATCAGAGGATTAGTAATAGTAAAAATTACACCCAATACACTTTCTAGACCCCTCCCCACATCTAGGAAGCCTTGGTATCATCTAAATTCAAAAAACCTTTTCCAAGTGAGGGTTTCAAGGAGAATAAATTCAAGAGGTAAACTACACATTATATTATTTTAATTTCCATTCATGTTATTTTCATTTATTATTCTATCCTCAACTCCCACCATCTAAATTACATGATAAATCTATTACATTAAATATAATGTAAATTTTTTTAGTATATAGTGGTGTTCCAATGAAGGGCATAGGCTATGTACTAATGAAAAGTTATAGTGTGATAGCTTAAACCTCGATACAGTTGAAAATCTATTAGAGAAACTATCCTATACAAGATATCATGTTAGAATTTGTATTCATTTTATTTAAAAGGTTTTTTAATTATATATATGGGAGAATTGTGAGATATATACTAATCACAAGGGTCTCGAGTATAAATTCACATATAAGGAGATTAATATGTTCCATTGATGATGGTTTGAGCTCATTATAGATTATGACTTATCAATCCATTACCATACTAGCATGGAAAATAATGCGGATGATGTTCTAGGATAAATGGATGTTTCATATTTAACAATGATGTTAATTTTTAAGTATCTAGTCTTCTGAGATAATCTATAAATGGACATGTGAATTGTTAAGGAATTACCATCATCAATAATTTCTCAAATGATTTCTCAAAAATACCTTATAGGGAAAATAATGAATTATTAAGGGAATTATGTGGAAATAAAAAATAAGGAGGAATCTATGATAAAGGTGATATCATCATAGTTTATAATATATTAGGATGGAATTATAATATTTGGGTCATGAATTTGTGTGGTATTAAATCTAGATATAAATAGGGAGTATATTAATGATGAAAACAGGGCGACCACCACTATTCACCAAGTGAGCACAAAGTTATATACACATCACTAAGATAACTATTTTTGGTAAAATAAGACGAATGATAACACTACTAAAATCAATGTTCCAGGTATATCTGACATTGAAGGACAAAAGAAAATAGTCTAATGGGATGATAGAACAAATAAACTATTCAACGTGGAAGTGGCATAGCAATACTATGGGATTTTTTATAAGACCCTGGAAGACATGTTGGGAGCAATTTTTATTGTCATCAAAGAAGTATGGTAATAATAGATGCCACTAGTCAAATTCTACAACTACAACAATTTACACTCAAGAATCCAAATGTCGCCATATGTGTCCCATTATGTGAAACGATGGGGAACACCTTCATATTGGGATTTAGTCAGTGAGTGTAAGATTTTAAGACCTAAAATGGTAAATGAAATGGTGGATAAGGTGAAAACCATTCTGTAAAACATCAAAGAAGACCACGATTGAAAAAAGAAACAAGTAGAAAATATTCAATGAAAGCTTGAGTTTAAGAATGGAGACATGGAATTCTTCGATATATATCAATGTTTGTGGATCATGAGATTTTGGAATAATGGAAATATATGTCCTAGTGACAATTCCCCATTTTAGATCATTGATCATATCAGAGCTATGGCCTATGTTCTAGAACATCACCTTACCATGTCTGAGGTACACAATGATTTTAATGAATCCATATTGAGGATGTTTGTACCTTATCCCTAAAATGAATTTAATTCATATGTGGTACAGTTTGATAATTAAATCTCTTAGGAGGAATAATGGAAGAAGATCATAGACTTTGAACATAATGTTATATGTGACACGACTAATCACATGTACAACTTACTATGGAGGAACCATATGAACAAAGTGAATCATCGTATCCAGAGGAATCGATGATGAAGATGATCCACCACCTATTTTCCCATAGTATGTAAAATTAAATTTTGAGGGAGAATGTTCATATGGGGGTAAAATGTTAAAACCCAAAATTATATCGATTGAAGTCTTGTTGTTAAAATTATTTAATATTTTATAATCACAATAAAATAACATTATGAACGATACACAGACATTATAAATGATAAATGAATCAAATAAGTTGTACTTCTAGATTTTACGTAACCTAAAATGATGAAATAATATCCTAGCATTAGGAATATTAATATGACTATAATGAATAGTAAACTATCCAAATGAATTGTAACATATCCTATTAATTTATATATATAATATTGGTATCTTATAAGTAAAACTATTATATAATTCCATCATAGTATACATGAAAAAATGTTTTAAAAATAAATAATTAATTGATAGTGTTTTTGGAAGTTATAAGTATTTAATTACATTTTTTTAACTATTATAAGGATGGAAAATAAAATTTATTTCCACGAATTCATAAACTAATATTTATTTGTTTTATTCTTTTAAAATAAATTCATGAGATATTTTTTAATTTTTTAAAGTGTTATAAAATTTTACATATGATATAAATATAAAATTTTCATGTAAATGAGGATTTTAATTAAAAATTTAATTCATCATATAGAGAAAATTATTTTCATTAAATGAAGTTCATTTTTTAGTTCTTTTATAACGGTTAGGGGAAATTGATGGTATTTTTATAAAATAGTTAATTTTTTTGTGAGTAGTAAAACTAGATAATATATGATACATGTCATATATAATTTTTTTTGTCATTGTAGATGTAAGAATAAGGTGTGAACCATTAGTTCAAACTCACATGTATTATATGATGACACAGTGTAGCCCAATATCATGATATTATCCACTATGGGCCTAGCCTTTATGGATTTTATTTCCCTGGTCTCTACCCTTCGGGAATCCCCAAAGAAAATGCCTCATGATTGGAGTGGTATCCACAACAATTAATAAAGGGTTTCATCATGCTAATCATCATTCGAAGTGGGATTTTTATATTCCACCCATCTATAAGGTAACAACATAATCACATAAACATAAAATGGGAAGTGGAATTGATACCCTTTATGATGGCCCAATCCAACCCATGATCATGAAGTGTCTGCTTTGAGCCTAGCCTTCAAAATTCTAATTTCTCTACTCTCTAGCCCTCGAGAATCCCCCAAGAAAAGGACTCATGACGGGAGAGGTATTCACTCAATCATATAAAGGGTTGATTGATGCTCATCATTATTCGATGTGGGGTTTGAAAATTCACTTTTTAGCTTCCCTGACCAGAGAGCCACATGAAAGGTTGTCTCAGACGGGTTACCCACATTACCTGAAGTGCATCTCAAAAAACTCTAGAGTCTTCCAACTAGCATCGAGGGCATTTTTAATATTATTTTATGGGAGAATATTACCTGATAGTTAATAGGTAACACATAAAAGATGAATGGAATTTTATAACAAGTAGCATGCACATATAGATAAACAAACTCCAATAGAAGAAAATAATAATCCCAACTAAAAAAGGACAAGTGCAGAAGCTGATAAACCATAAAAGATACACAGTGATTTCATGATATGATGTATGTACTAATGTAAAAATATATGTAAAATAGAAATAAAAACATGAAATCCATGATTTAATAAAATGATACAATGGGAAACAACTAAATCTTGAGAAAATGCTTTCTCCTATAACACCAATCTCTATTTTAAGAAGTATGAAACTCTCAATAATAATAAGAAGCGGTATTCCAATTATCCATACATACGAGCATAATGTCCATTTAGGTACCAAATGGTACAAGAGTGGGTTTCGAGATATAATCTTAGCATGATGAAACCCACAGTGTGTATACCATTCCATTCCATGTTTTAAACAAAATCAATGAGACAATATATGATAAATGTAATCAATTACCTAAACAAAAAAACTACTCTAACATGGTCCTAGTTCTCGACAATGTTTGTCCAATACCACATGCTTCAGACTATGAAGGAAATTTTAATACCATAACTTTATGAAATAGGATGTATATATATATATATATATATGAGGCTACCAAAAAGAATACATACAAAAAAAGATACCCACATGCTGGTGATTTATCTTGGGGTATAAATTATTTTTAAAAAAAGTGAGCATAAAGGCACCAGAAAGGTATCATAATTGTATAGGAAACCAAAAAGACATTAATAAAAACCCTATATGCATTATCATTATTTAAATATTAAATTTTAGAGTTGGGTTCTATGTCTATCATGAAGGTCTCACAATAGTACTTCTACTAATTAATCCCATTCCACCAAGACCGTCTAAGCCAATATTATGAAAGAAAAACTATCTGAGTCTATACTAGGGATCAAAAATAATTGTTCTAGTATCAGTTAGTTCATGGAACAGCCAAATTGGCAAGGATTCTTTCCTTATTTGTCCCTTTTGGTACTGGTATCACTTAATAATTTATATAAATATTTGGGAACCCACTGTATGGAAAAGCCTAATACATTACAACCCTGATTCATAGTGTGGAAATCAATCAAGGATGAGTAGTCTAGGGGTGGGTCCCTAATTACAAACCCACATTCTCTCACAACCACTAATTTAATTAGACAACAAATTGGAAGATATCACATAGTATGTTTTTATAATAAAAAATTAATTTATGAAACTATGTGACACGTACTTCCTGATCATTTAATAAAAATTCTAACATGCATAAAACATTTTTAGTGGTGGCCAAAAAAATTAAATTTCCTATTTTATAATTGCATATCACAGTTAAAAGTTTAACAAGGAAACCATTAGTCACAAACAAATCAACCCCCTCGCCACCAATTTCATGGTTCATAATTATCATAAATAATTTATTTGATTTAAAACTCAACCAATGATGGGAACCACAACCCATGAAATTAATAAATTAATTAACCTAGGCTAATAAAATTTAGGCCTATTATGTTGGCACACCCAATGGTTTATCTAATGATTTTTCAACAATTTAAAAAAGTTTATTCTAATCAATCATTGATGAAAATGTCATTAATTTTTTTAATTAAATTATAATTAGAAAAAATGAGTACCGATGGTTGGAAACGATGAGCGTCACAAATGTGTGATGTAAAAGACACATCAAAATAATGGGAATGAGGATAGATGTTCTAAATTTGAATCGCAGTGTATCCTTTACTACTCTTAAAACATTAATTTGACCTAAAACAGAATAAATCAAATGATTTCAGAGAAACCCCAATTTTGTGTAAAAACCTTCTGTCGTCGGTTGTGTGATTGAGTGTGGATGAAATGAAATGATTCATGGTGCATGATAATATCCTTACCAATATTTTCATAGAGAATCAATATATTTTGGTAATAGAGAAGTGAATGAGTTTCAATGAACTTCTGAAGGAGGTGGGGGAGGCACACTACCGAGCATGGGAATGACACACCAGGAGGAGAGGGTGGTTACGAAGAGATAAATATAAAACTAAAAGAAATATAGAAAATGGGAGAAGAAAAAAATAAAAGGAAAAATTAATAAAATAAATAAAATTGAATGAAATAAAATAAAATAAAATAAAAATGGATGAGAAAGGAAAATAATTATTAAAATTAGTTAAACCATTTTAAATATTTCCACTCTTATCCAAACGCTTTTATTATATTATTTATATTTATCCATTTTTAATTTATTTTTATTTATTTATAATTATTTATATTCCCTTTTAATCTCTTTTTAGTTATTTATAAGTTGAACACTATTCTCGGGCATGCTTTATCATTTTACATTAATCCCATGAAATTATTTAAATAATTATAATTGCTTTCTGGGACATGCAACAGGGTGTGTACGTGTGAACCCTTGGTCTCCATACACATTTGCACTAAAAATTTAAATGACATGTGCGTTGCTTAACCATGGAATGTAAAAACCTTCCCTCCATAAGATATCTCATCCCCGTGTTGTCCTTCTGATGGTAGAGGAATTCCATCTGAGAAATGTTCTGACCACAATGCACATACATTAGTCTCCTACCCCCATGACTCATCCTCACAACTTCTATGTTACCATTACACTCGGACCAGAGGAACTGACCTTGCTCGGAGAACCATCATTCTATGGAGAAGATATTTTTGAAGTTAAATTACATAGAACATTCAATGCATAGATAGATACATCGGAAGAAACAGTAACTAGTAGGCTACCTACCCAACCCTCTGCATTATCTCAAATGGCATGACTTATTTTGATGATAACTTCCCTTGTATTTTGATCCTCATATGAACCAACCATGGGGAAATGCTATGAAAACTATTTGTCACACCATGGACTCCAGAGGACTATGGGGAATATTATTATATGATTGTTTATGGACAGAGCTATATTCATATGCATATGAATTAGATAAAAGTTCAAAAAAGGCCCCAAAATGATATGAGGACCCAACAGAGTTGCCTCACCTGATTCGGTCTAGAATAAAGGCAATCAACACTATCTACCACAGAGGGCCTCATCGAGATCCATATCAATTGTTTCCTAAATGTTTTTATTATAGACGAACTCAAAAAGAGGAATGTGTTTCTCGCATGAACCTCCAAAATCAATGATACAGGCCTGAATTATATCTTATAACAATCGTATGGTCTTCTCAGAATACTCATCGGTCTGAGGGAGATTTTTAGTCCTCAAGAGTGCATGATAACCCAATTCTTTCTATAACCCATTCCAGAACGATGTTTTAATGTTGGGGTATCTATCTGATATAATATAATGAGTTACCCCATGAAGTCTCACTATCATAAGGGTATACAAATTTTAAATCTCATCAATAGAAAATGTCTTTTGGATTGGAAGTAAGTTCTCGAATTGGTTCAAATTATCAACATCTACCCATACATTGTCTTTTCCTCGAGATGATCATGGAAATCCTATATCAAAATCTATGGTGATTTCATTCCATTTCCACTCAGGAATGAATATAGGTTGTAGATTTCAACCAATGTGATAGTTCCATTCCTTCACATACTAATAAATGGAGAATCGATTGTTGACACCCACCATCTTCTTCTTCATACAGCACCACTTGAAATGGATTCCCGCACTGTTCATGATCCTCTAAGTGCATCTCAAAAAACAATTCCATCATCCACCACTCAATATTGTCTTCCTAAATAGATTATTTTCATCTTAATGGCCAAATTTTTATCCACAACGTTAATAATAATAAATGAATAAGAAAGGTAAAAATATAATGAATACATGTATTCAACCCACCCTCTCTTATATAAATTCAAGTTTTTCTATATAGATATATACTTCAAGATTTTATGATCCATGTAAACAACGTACCTCTCACCCAAATAGTAGTGTTTTTAACTATGTAATGAATTAACCAAAACATCTAACTCAATGTCTTATGTAGTATAGTTCCACTAAAGAACACTCTATTGGAGGGATCCATAATCCCTAACTCAATATACCTGCATCAAAACTGTACCCAACTTGATTTATGAATCATTAGAGTAAATAGTATAGCTTCTTCCTAGATTAGGCATAATCCGGATCGAAACTGGTGTTTGTCTTCCCTTAAACTTCTTCAAATATTTTTACAAGATTCTGACTTGATGAGATATACACCCTTCGTAGAAGGGTTTTAATGGGTACTACTATGTGGTAGAAATCCTGAATGAAATGCCGTAGATAGACACAATTCCACAAGAAACTGCATATATAAAAAATATTCATTGGATGATTCCTTGAAACTATGTCACTCAACATTTCAATGTTAGCTGATATTTCTCTATAAGTGTACTCAACATGATCTTAATATGGGATTCATGGCCGTGTCGGGAGAATTAACACATCAAGATTTTTTATGCCATATCATCCAAAAAAGAATCAAGATATAGGTAAAAACCTAATTCATTATACCCATGAAGCCAATAGGCACATTAATGAGGCTAAATGACAAAACAAAATAATCATACAATGTGTAACATCTTTATAATCCACTATGTGGTCCGTTAGATGGTCTCACATGCACCTGGTGATATCTCGAATTTATATCTATCTTGGAGAAAATAGTTTCTCCTTAGACATGGATGAATAAGTCTTCTATATGAGGAAATGGATATTGATTATTTAACATATGTTAGTTGAGTCTATGATCATCCATACACAATATGAGGGAATTATCCTTCTTCTTGGTGAAAAGAACTCGTGAACCCCACAACAATGTTCTAATTCTCATTAAAACATTAACCTCATGGTCTTCAATATTCTTTATGAGTTGTTGTATCCCTATAAGTGAAATCCCATTAAGAGGAATAGATAGTAGTGCCGCACCTTGAACTAGATTGATATTGAACCCAACTTCCATCATGGTAAGTAATCAAGAGAAAAAATCAAGGTATATATCCCAAAACTGATCCCAAATGGGAGGGAATTCCCCTAGTTGTTTTCATTGATCACCCATGAAAAGACTTTATAACTGAGTTGTCACTTGGTCCAATCATTCATGTTTATGTCCAGCTCGGTCTACATGAATATCCTACTCTTTTTTGAAAAATATGTGTGACCCTCATAGGATGTGAAAGACACACAACGGAGATAGAAATACACTTGATCTGGATAAAGAACAAGAATGTTCATACCAAGAAAGACGTAAGTTCTAGATGTATCTAGGATTTAGAAATTTGAAAAGAAATTGTATATCAAATATCAAGGGTCACTCATGGAACAAGCATATGCCCTCTGTCATGACCCCCAATCAAGTGTCATGATAGCTGATTCAATAATGTTTTTTAATTATAAATCCATGGATTTCAACAAAAATATAATTTAAAAAGGCGTGAATGCATCAACATCATTAACGGTAGAATCTAATATAGTGGTTACCATAATAGTACATCTAATCATAGTTAGACTTTCAATATTCTCCTCCTGTTCTATTTACACTGTATTTATAAGACCAAAAGCACATACCTGATATACTACTTAACTAGAATATGCCGGTCCCCTCTCCTAATGGTGATTATCGGAAACACGATTTCCTAAACTATGACCCCACCATTACCTATCCCTAATCAACTGGATGAAAACAAACATCCAGCCTGCTATGGAGTTATAGATATCGTGACTGATAAAGGTGATCGTACTTATCCACATCCATGTGATTTTATTGAGTAATAATGGAAAAAACACTAATGTTGACCCAACCTAACAAAATATCATCAATCTATTGGTTCTCTTATACATAGGGACATTGTATAGAAAACTCTGATACACAAATGACATGTGATTGAATAATTAAAATGTGCTTTTGGTCTTGGATTTTCCCCACATCGACAATCAAAAAGGTTCTTCTAATTACATGATGAATAATTACCATTTCTCAAAACTGAACTTTCCCTGCTCAATGGATTAGCGTCCATGACATTTCATTCTTATATTTACACTTGATTCACGATAACTATAATATTTTTCAATATAAATAAGTTCATATATGAGATGATGGAATATTTGAGTCTGTTCGTAATGAATATCATAGTTGTCTATGTGTCACATGTAAGATATGGAGAAAAACATTGAAGCTCTTTGAAACAAGTAAAATACAATAACATAATCATAGATCCCCTGCTGAAGATGTAATGACTCCCTAAAATTATCATCCCTCAGATTCTTTGGAAATAAGTGATCACAGAAAGTATTTTAGTAGTATTCCAAAACCATGACTCCGGTCTACTCTACCAGAGAAATCTCATCCCACCAACGCTTAGAATAGTCACAAAGCCTATAGACTACATGTTTAACTCTCTATTCAGAAAGAGTCTCATGAGACTTTATGATTGAAATAATGGATATTATCAAGGATTTTATTGCATGAGGATCTCCAATCCCTGATATGGTGGGAGGGTGATGCTATAAAAATTACCATGTTATCTCTTCCATGGATGGGGAGAGTTTAGGATTATTCTGAACTAACTTCATAAACCTATAGATACTATCCATAAACTATGATTCTTTTCCAATCCAATGATTTATAGGAGGTGGAACAACATAAATAAATAAAAGGTTCACTACAGGAGGAACATGTAGTTGTTCCATACTAACCATCCCTAGAATGTTCTCATCACCTCACTCATGTGGTTAGACACAAATACGTCACAGAAGAATGGTTCTACCATATTTAAACATATAGTATCATATAAATATCTAAGAAAATATTGAAAAATGTAATGGTGGAATTATGAGGTTAGGTACATATCCTTCCTCTAAGCACTATAAAATAGATAGCATGCTCCATGAGCCAGGTATAGATTCATATGACAATTCATTAGAGAATCTCTGTAATGAGTTCTACAACCCATTTCCCATATAAATTCATGGTTACATCAAAAAAAACTATCATGAAATTATATTTATCACATAGTCATGTCAAAATATAACATATATACATAACAACAGTCACCAGAAGACAATCATGTTCACCCTAAAGATACAAATTTCCAGATAATATGCATTACATTTTAATACCTATAATGCCTATAATGTTGCATGTAAAGGAATTTACCTCATTTATTCAGGCTTCAATGGTAAAAAAAATTATCTCAATAATAAATATATCAAGTGTTTCACCAAATCATGAAGTCGTATGAAAAATAATTCGCATAATCAATAACTAATATCCCAACCCATGAAATTTAAGTTTCCCCTGTAAAAGCGTTAGCTACATCCAAGCACATGGTTGGTTCCAAATCCATGTATCCTAGTCCCATATATATCCGAAATACTAATAAAAAATGACAAATAACCACCTATGCTACCTTTTTTTAGTATCCCCGTCCTGAGTTCCACTGGAAAGGTTCTATAAGATAAGTTGTCCACGTAACCCCATGTGTTTTTCCCCAAATACCAGAGGATACCAACAAGCAATGAGACTATTTTTAACTTGTTTTTGGGGGAGATAAGTTCTTCATAGGTAATAGGTAATACATACTGGATGAAAATTAGTTGATAACCAGTAGAAAAAGTTTACAAATAAAAAAATATATCAAAAGAAAATAATAATCCATACTGAATAAATTAAAACTATGGAAGTTGATAAATAAAACTAGGTACACAATATTTTCTTTTTATTACATTTTAACATAATTTAATAATAAAAAATACTAATTTAATCATGTTATCAATATTATAATGAAAAAAAATAATTTTTATCAACTAAATCTCATGAAAAGGCTCGGTCCTCTACCACAAATATTTATTCATATAAATAATCAACACAATATCATCAGATGTAGAACATTTGCAATTATATATTCTTGTAGGAATAAATTCTACCTGGGTTCCACATGTTTCCCTTAGAGAGTGTGAGATATAATCTCTGTAGGCCGGCACCCACAGTGTCTAGACCATTCCATTTCTTTCTGTAAACAAAACCATTGATCCAATATATGATAAATGTTAGCAGTAACAATGAAATTTAACTTGGTCAGAGTTTTATGCAACACTCGGCCCACACTACATGCTTTTACCAATGCCCAAAATCGGAATAAGGTACCTATCTATAGTAGGATTTTTATATATTAGAGGATAAAAAGTTGAAGGTAGACAAAACAAGGAACATAGCCGAATGTTTGTGCTTCAGCATGGGGTCTAAATTATGTGTCAATAATTTGTGATTCAAGACACTATAACGGTATCATAATTTTAAAGGATCCCAAATAAGAATCAATAGAATTTTTCCATGATATATGAATATTATTATATTAATTTTCATAGTTGATTTCTGAGCCTGTCCTGAATGTATCACTACGATATATCATTTAGTTTATCCAATACCACTAAGCCCTTCCATGTCAATCTTCAGAAATACTATATATCAACCAAGGCATGGTTTTCAGTGATTCCTCCTGAGAATCGCACAAAAGGGTTAAAGTATCACTAGAGGTTTAGCGTAGCCCCATTCCAAATTTTTCCATCCTTGATTTTATAATTTGGGAATAAATATCACACATTAGTATATATAAATATTAGGGAAGCCCTTGTCTAGGAAAGTCTAAGACATCACCTCCCCAACATGAATTGTGGAAACTAATCCATAAACGAGATAATATGTGTTTCTTCTAAATACAAAACCATCATTCTCTCACCGCATTGAATATAATAATATATTAATGTAATTGATATCATAGAGTATATAATTTTTAATTTCAATAAAATAATTTATAATCTAAGGTCCACATACTTTCTGATCATTCAAGACAAATAGTCATAGTCAAATTACATTATCAGGTCATGTAGAAAAAGAAATTTTTCTTTATTATAATTTCATAACATGGTAAGAATGTTATCAGGGAAAGCATTATTTCCAAAGAGACCGAAAAAACCCCAAATTTCAGGGATCACAATTATCGAAAAAATTTAGTTTATCTAAAACCCAACCATAGATGATTCATGCCACACATTCAATTAATAATTTAATTTTCCGGGGAAATCCAATTTTAGACCGATGATGTAGGCACGCACAAATGATATAACATGATGTTATTATAGTTTAACTAGTTTTATTTACATCAAAAATGGATTTAATTGTCAAGATAAATAAATTAATTTAAAAAAATTGAGTAAAACTGAGTACCACCTTTTGGAAGCGATAAGGGCCACAAACATGTGTGGTAAACTACAAAAAATGATGGGAAAGATAGTAGATACCCTACCTCATAGTAATATTGGGAAATACTATCCACTAAAAACTATTAAATTACTTAATATTGAATAAATTGTTACATTTTAAATAACCCAAATTATTTGTAAAACCCTTCCGTAGAAGATTTCACGATAAAGAGTTGTTATAATCGTACAATTCTTGATGTGTGAGGATACACCTATTCTGAGATTCATATCTCACTAAATGTTCTTTAAAATGGATAAGGGATGAAGATGCAGCGATCTACTGATGGAGGAGTAGGAGGAGGAGGTACACAACCTAGTTGGGGGTGCGACGCACCAAGAGGAGATGGAGGTGAGAAAAATTGAAATAAATAATAAAAAGAAATAAAGGAAAAGGTTGATAAAAAATAAATGTAAAAATAATGAATAAAATAAAATAAATAAAATTAAACAAAACAAAATAATAAAAATAAAATGGGAGGGAGAAAAGAAAATATTTTAGAAAAGGGGTTAATTTTTTTAAATTATTTCTACAATTCTCCGAGTGCATTTATTAAATTATTTAATTTAATCCTGTTATAATTTATTTTACTTCCATAAAATTCTATTTATTCATTTTTTATCAAATTTAAATTATTTTTAATTAAAACATTGTGCTTGGGTGATATGTAATATTTTACATAAAACCTTTTTAATTGTTTAAATAATATTTATAGTTTCTCGATAACTACACAAGGGTGTCTAGGCACAGGCCCTGGGTCGCATTAGTGATTTGAACTAAACATTTACATGGTATATACCTGGATTTAATATGAGGTGTTACAAACTAGTTTACATATTTTGTCACAATAACCCACACTATTCTCATCATGATCCAAAAAAAACTAATTATTAGTAAAATGGGAAAACAACATTCTCCTACACTATAAATACCACCCCTCACCACCACTTCTCCTCGAAACTCTCATGCTTCGAAACATTTCAAAATTACGAAAAAAACACTCCACAAAAACCTTCCACACTTCCTTGATCTATTGGTCTCCTAAAATGGAAAAAAATATCCCAATGGAGCTTCTCAAGGAAGATAACATCAAGAGGAAAATTCCAATCTATTTTCATTAAATTTATTTACAAGTTCATTTATTTTCTTATTATCACCAGACCTCCACTCATCAAAATATAATGAAACAACATTAAATTACAAATACATGAATTTTTAATTCTATTGACATATTACATCCTAAAATTATTTCTACCCTCCATTTATTCTAAAAATAAATCCATCATCTCAGAGTTATTGATTTATCGCCTTCCTGGATTACATGTTTTCATATTCCGTTATTCCATTAAAAAATACTCTTAAAACCATTTTAATGTTTGAAGAATATTTTAAAAAGTTATTTTTTAACCATTTATACTTTATATAACTAAAATATCTTCATTATACTAAATGTTTAAAAAATGAGTGTATCGTGATCGAAAAAATCTTAAAATTCTCTAAATGATTTTCATTACCATGTTTTATAATGATTCATTCACGTATCTACAAAAAAAATATATATAAGACCAATTACACATCTAGTTTATCATTACTAACATATAATTTCAATTTTGGAAAATTATACCCATTCTACATGAACATCCATACTAATACAAAAGTGAACCAATCCTCAAAAATAAGAAAATGAACAACCCCAAATAATGAAATTGAACAATATAACCCCTCAAAAAGGCCATAAATGAACATAATAAAATAATAATAGACCATTTACATGTATAAATGGTTCTATAATTATTATTTATTAAATATAATGTGATTATTAAAAACATTTAAATCATATGATGAACCGTTTATTATATAATGCAAGGTATTCTATCTCAACCATCTTTTTTTCCCTTCAGGATACTTTTTCTCTCTTTTAACCCCAATGTAATGCCTATTTATTTTTATATACATATTAAAAATTATATTTTTATATACAAAATCATATATAATTATCACATCATCCCACTTTAATGATGAAATATATTTTTTAAAATATTCCCCTTCTTCTTCCTTCCTGATAAGAAATCCGAATTCAAGGGAATTTCATGATTTCATACCCATTTTTGAGTTAACTCCAAAATATTTTTTAAGACTCTAATAATTTTTTATCACTAATTTATCAGAAAAATATATTTTATTTTATTTATAATCGAATAAAAATAGATAAGAATTTTCTATTTTAATGAATGATTAATATTTTTTGAAAACCACACTGAAAAGTTTTTATTTTTAGTAATTATTCAACATTATTTTTAATTGTATTGACTTATTTATAACATAAAATATCAATATATAAACATTTTTACCATTATTTTTTTTAATTTATGGTTTAAATATTTTTTTCATAGACAACATTAAGATATTCTATTATGTTACGATTTTTGATCTGATTATGATACTCAGGTTTTACCAAGGGTATATATAATACTTATATTTGATTACTTATGTATTATTCATAATGTGAAACAAATAATCATGAAATTTTTATGATGGGTAAACCAAAATTGCACTCAAATTCAATGGATAATTTTTATTCGCATGATGTTTCATGGGAAACAGTTTAGGTGTTTAACATTGACTTGTGCTCTTTGTGCAATAATCTCGGTTGTTATCCTCAAATCTTGCTCCATGTTAAATGTACATTGACTCGTGATTACATCATGTTGTATATTATTTACCCATTTCTATGATATACAGTTTATATGATTAAAAAATATTAATTTTTTTAATCCTTATGATTATTCATGTTAAATTTTTTATGTCTTTTAATTAGGCTTTTAAACCCATGTGTTATTATTTATTCAAATTTATACTCTTTTACAAGGATTTCTAGTTCATCCTCTTGTTCATGTATTCCATATGGTATCCTATGAAGATGTAAGGGATCAAATTAATATATGATGTCTATATGAAGATATAATGTATGATGATTTTTTTGGGTTCGTGTTGTTTAATTATGTGTCTAATATTTCAAACACACTAGACATTATGATACTTGGGCTGTATATAATGGTTAAGTATGCTTAAAATACAGTAATAATACGAGTAAAAGTATAGGGTCACTATAATGACCAAGGATTAATCATATATATAATGATAAAAATGATACAAAAATTTGTTATATTCAGTATAAATGTTTTTACAATAATCCATAAAATGTAGTGATTAAAAATGCAATACATCATTCATTAAGATGATATGTCATACAAACACATCAAAGTTGACTCCAATTTATTATTGAATAGAAAAATATAAATTGAACTGATATATTTTCATTAAATTACTCTTTTAATGTAATATTTATCACAAATTGTTTATAAAATGAATCATTAAAGGCTTCCAATTGAATCATGAATGAATTGTATCACTTCACTGGGCAGTAGTCCGCTTTACAAATGATAACCTTTATCATATTCCAAAAAATTTAAAGATTGAATTTATGTGTGATATAATAATTAAATAATAATAATAGTATCATTAATATCATATACAAACTAGAAATCTGTTACTATGTCCAATTGTGAGAGTTGGTAATGAAAAAGAGAATGAATTTGGTTTGTGAGGTGGTATTCCTCCAAACACACTAATAAATATTTCATCACTCATTTGATGAAATTGGTGATTTTTTAAGGATATGCACATAACATTAAATCAAATGATTTTATATAATATACCCATTATATTCTATAATAATGGTATCATAATAATTCAATTAGTATCAGAAAGATATATAACTTAAATGCTTGTTTGTGAACGTTAACTCATATTCGGGTATCATCCTTATGTTTGCATGAAAATCCACAACTTGGATGGATTTTTATTTATGATAATTATTACAGGATGAGTCATGGTATTTAATGATGATTGTTTCTAGGAATTATGTGAATAAATCGTCATTATTTTTTCACTACAATAGGGTAGAGAGTTTCCTTTTATAAATTAACAATAGGACACACTATGTATTTTTGAAAAAATTAGACTTATAAAAAGTTTTTCAGGTAAAAATGATAAAAATATATTTTAATTAACATTGAATATTATATGGAAAAATATATATTGATAAATGTTGTTTGACATGTTGGTAGGATGTTTTTAACCCTAATACTGTTATTGTAATCCATTTGTAAATATGTTTTTACCTTAACCAATGTAATTTTATTCAAATTATATCTCATTTCATATTGGAAAAGTTTAAAATTTTATTAAAAAAAGTATAATTTAACATTATATATTTTTTAAATGAAACTGATATTTTACATTGAAAACCTCTATTTTTCAATAATCCTCTAAAAAATAAATTTTTTTAAATAGAAAAAATTATCCATAAGATATTTCTGATATAAATATTGAAAAAATGATTAATTTTTTGAAATAAATTATATAGAAGTGTCAGAAATATAAGTAAAATTATTGTTACATAAAATGGAAAAAACTATTTTTTTTATGAAAGAAAATTTAAGCAAAAATTATTATTTATTTTTACAAATTAACTAAAAACCCTTAATATTGATATGAAATATATTATTGAATATAAAATATATAAATTTTACTAAAATAAATAAAAAATTCGGTTTCAATATTTAATTGAGTTGTAAACAAATTTTTTTCATTAATTTTCTTTAGAAAATGATTTCCATTATTTGAAAATAATTTTTCTATTCATTTATAATTAATTTGTTTCTATGAATTACAGTATATATACATGCGAAAAATACTTCTTCCTAGTTTATCAAATCCTATAATACCATCTATTTCAATGGATAGTTGATAACTGTCATATTAAATAATAATATATTGATCAAATGTCACCTTTTTTTCTAAACTATGTGTTACATGTAATGTTGGATAATCTTAGGATTATGTTTATAAATAAAAAAATACTGTCTCATTTAACAGAATGCAACACCAGTGTTGCATGTGACCAAAAATCTAACAGCCCAAGATTTAATGAGAAAAATTATTTTTAATTACATTGATGTATTGTGTTTTACACTACACCAAGATTACCTTGTACTATAAGTAACACTATATTAGCTTGGAGTATATGCAAGTCTATTCTTGTCTAGTGTTACACACAATTTCATGTTCGATTTGTGGAAATTATTCTATCAACATTAAGTATAGATTTTGTTTAACGTATAAATGAAATAAGTTTGATTATGTTATATGCTACAAAAAATGGAAATTTCACTACACACAGCCCTGACTTGGCTTGCGTTACACACAATCAAGACCTTCTTCGATAGCATGTGTAGTACGCAATACCGAGTTTCACTAAACGAGATATTATTATAATATTATTATGAACTAGCCATTATGAAGAGTAATAACCATTTTTTGAAATACTATATTTTGAAATGGACTTCATTTTTGGATTCGGAATATTGAAATTAGCTTAGGGTGAAATTTTGGTATTTTTCTAAAAACATTCAATTTTTGATGAATAGTGAAAACACTAGGTTACTATTTAAAAACCGACTTTTTATTTAAATAATTATTTATTTTATTTAAATTTATATTAGTTAAAAAATGATACATAATACTAATATAAGTTCAATGTAATTCATTGATGTCATTTTATCATAATTTCAGATATATAAAATTTATATTGAACTTTAACCGTCTTTTACCCACCTCCTAGGAGAATTTGCAAATTTAAATAATACATAATTTTACCGCTTCTGTGAATGGAATTTAAAAAATAATAGAGACACTATTGATGTTAGTAAGTAAAATGTTGTTCAATGAGATAAAATTTTTTTTTGGTGAATAGTAATTTTTTACTTTTATTTACCATGATTAAAAGTCAATAGGGTAATTAAGAGTAAAAATGATATTATTACTACCCTAACACATGTACTAATTCTATTATATAATTTTAATGCTACCAAAAACGGCCTTAGAAATAATATATGACAATTTAGGTCCACTGGGATAAGATTAAGACACTTATTATTATTTTATTAAAAAAAGAGTTAAACTTGTTAAAATAAATGTTTAATAACTAGAACATTTTTAATATAATAATATAAATAAGATAAATTCGACTATAAATATTAATTATAATGATAAATATATTTCCTACATAATGTTATTTTATTTATATTTTTTCGACTTTAAATAAGTTAATTTACATATGACACAATGATGATGTAGTAATTACCTTTTTATGGAAATATTAACATAATTGATATTATAAATACCCAAATAAATGTAATTTGAGACTTTTTATAAATTCCACTAATTTTATAGGTTAATATGACATGTTATTCGTGATTTAATTAACGTTTTTTGAACAAATCATATTGTTTTTATTTTCACAAAAATCAATTAACAAATAGTGTCAAAATTGACATAAAATTGTTTTTAAAAAAAATATTATATTAGTAATTGTTATTTTATTCCTAAAAATCTATGGTTCAGAAAAATAACTTAGATAAGGTTATATATATTAATAATAAACATCTTGGGGTTCGTTTTCCTTGTTATAGTATGTTTAGTAACCTTATACTGTAAGAAAACAAAAAGACACGGTAAAAGTTAAATGATTTAACTTAAAGTTAAATATAAATGATAAGGTTACAATAGTAACCTAAACTTGTACAAATTATATTTAATGAGAGGATTTCGACCCATCCCCACATTATATTAGAAATAAATCAATTTGGAGCTATCAAAAACCGAATATGACTTTATAACAAAATAATATTTTTAGTTTTTCCAAAGGTGCCCCTCTCCTCCCTTATAAAAGGGAACCTCCTCCCTCTCCTCCTCACATCTCTTTGACCCCTCATGTTCGTCCAAACCCTGCCAATTTATCTTATCCACTTTCCTAGAAACATGCTAGAGGTCCTGGTCTTCTTCGAAGACCAACCCTAGTTCCCGAATAGAAGGTTAAGTTGAGGCGCGTCAAAAAAGAGGATATATTCATTTCTGATCCTTTCCAATTTCATTATTCTTCGACTTATTCTTCTATAGATGATTCATTATAAAGTAATAACAGAAGTATTACTTATATACTTATATGTTAATATAAATATGAAACAACACCATTTCACCTTCTATCCATCCTACGAAAAACGAAATCACCGCGCGTGCGTACGTATGGAATATCGTCTACACGCCATGGTGTAATCTGTTTTTCCACCACCACCTTACATGGATGGGTATAATGGTGTAAATAATAATTATATTTTGATACTATAACATCATACTGACTATGAGTTATTATATCATCCACTTCCATTCCATTCAATAATTATGGGAATGATATCATCATTCGTGCGTACGTACAGATTATCGTCTCCACGATTCGATGAGATTCAATCTCAATTTTAACCATTAAATAATGATTATAAAGTATATATAATGAATAACAATTGTGTATATAACAAAATAATGGTACTGGATCTATTTATATGTCATTTACTTAATTCCATTCAAGTCAATAAGGAAAGGAAAACATCGTTCATGCGTACGTACGACCTACCATCTCCATGAACGGTTTATATCATTTCATTTATCTATCTATTATATATATATACTGAATATATATGATATATAAATCGTGATTTAAATTCTAGAGGTAATTAAATCATGATATAAGTAATAATAATATCAAGAACAACAAGTCCAAACAAGTACGATAAATAAAAAGATTTTACCCAAAACGCTGGTTTAACATGGAAAATACAAAAGAACGTGTAATATAAATTCATAAGTGAACCATATATGATATCATAAAAATGAATATGATTCTGTAATAATTCAATGACATTATTTAAATCATTATACAGGAGGTTTGGATACGTACGAAGCATATCAGACCTAAGGTAATGGATAACCTTTCTAATCTCATTCTTATCCGAGATTGTTTATTTGAAGTATTTATTGGGGTTATTATTATCATCCATGTCCATGTTTTATAAATGTTTTTTTATGAATGTTTAATGTCCTTTTACACATTTTTGACTTTTACCATAGGGTATGTATGGAATCTTTCTTTTTTTACGATACGAGGTTCTTTTTTACTTTTTCGACAAAAGTACGAGGAAAATGTTTTTTAACTTATATGGTGTGAACAGATTTTTAGGGTTTCATAACGCCTCATTTTCATAAAGCTTCCTATAAAATATTTCATGATAATTTTCAACAAAACCCTTTTATTTTAAAATTTCATGGAATTTTGTTGAAAGAAAATGATTTTTAAAAAGAAAGGATATTTTCCTGAAGATTTAATTTCAACTGTTTTATCAAAAATATTTTCCATATAAAATGACATTAAGTTTATTTTTCAATTAAAATGTCTCCAATATTTACATGGTTTGATTCTTCTTATGATGAAAGGATATCCATTTTTTATGATTATGTTATAATGGCATGAAGTTTAAGAATCCCATTATATTACATGGGTTATGATATGATGTATGATTTATGATATTGTGTCACACGAAAGAATGATTTCATTATGGGATGGGTGGGAAAAATATCTCCCTCCAATGCATTGGGTAATGATTTATATCTCATGATATATACATGGATGGAACGGTAAGTTAATTAGGTTCAGTGTAACAGGACGGAAACGAGTAGTGAACTCGATTCAGAATGGGACATTGTCCACCAATATGGTCTTGGAAGCAATGCATTGGCTACCATGGAAGTTATATCATGTGCTTAATGTTTTTCCACAGTTATAAATTTAATTTCCCTGCTATTGTATCATTATTGATGTTCCATTATGATCTATGCTTTATGTACTACAATGTTTTATGTCATTGCTCATGATTTCTAGGTTTAAACATTATGTTGATGTTTTTATGTTCAAATGGATATGGTTTGTTTTATTTTATCCATTCATACCCTTACTGAGCATTTTAGCTCACCTTTATAAGTTTTATTTTTCCCAGGATATAGAGAAAGGGTTTATGTATGAAAACAAAAGAGGAAGATCTTATGGGAGATGTTGAAGAAATTTCACCACGATTAGAAGATTATTTTCCGAGTTTCCAAAGACACTAAACTATTACGGTCCTTTGGTGTCTGTTTTTGTTATGTATTAAGTATTCCAAAAAATTAATGTAATGTCTATGTACATCAAGCTTTGGGTCTCTACAATTGGTATCAGAAGAAAGGTTTAGTAAACCTTTAAAACTAGGATGCGAAAACATTAGGGGGATCCCTAGAGATATTTCAAATGCATGTCTAGGGATGTTCCTAAGGTTATGCATACGTATAGGTTATAGTCCTAGAATTACGGTAATGATATTAGAATTAAACCTATGATGTTAGATATTGAAGTTACTCCCCCTTGATTATGATTTTGGCCCCTCAGACTATTCTTTTTGTGTTTTAGAAAATGGCTGGAAATAGGAAGATCCCCGATAATGGAGGATATGATGGAAAATGGAATGTTATTCTTCATTAGCGACCAAATGAAATTGGATCTGGAAGTCGACATATCATTATTTTTCCTAATCAGAAATCTCATAATATGATCAATAATATCAACTTTCGTAAGATTCCCAACTTAGATAACAAGAGAAAGATGGAATTTCATGATGATCATAGAGGAAAGAAAGTTCAATTTCCCTCATGTAAATAATATGGGAAGAGGCATCAGAGAGTTTTTTTCAATGGAACTGGAAGATGCTTTGGGTGTGGAAAAGAATGACACAAATCCATTAAGTGGAAAGGAAAAGGATCAGTTAACACCATGGACAAGGATAATGTTATTACTATGAGATCAACAATGAATAAATGTTTTCAATGTGGAATGTATGGTAATTATGAAAACTGATTCCCTAAGGGAAATTCTCATGAAGAGAATCATATTGGTCGTATGGGTAGTATTTATGTTTATGATTATGAAGATACTACAAATGATATGTGAGATGAAAGAATTATGGAATCTCGGTCAATGGTTTAAAGAAGGTAGTGGAATGATTTTATGTCTATTGAGAGTAATGTTGTATAGGTAATGGTAATATGGAATAAAGACACATATAAGGATCGTTACACAATTTTTTTTCCAAAAGTATATGAATGTATATGTTGAATGGTATCAGTAACCATGAAAGGTTATTCAGATATTTTTGGATTTAAGATGATATGAACATAATGAAGGGATAAATATATAATGAAATGTTTGATAGTATTCATGAGATCATGACTGATATAAGGAAAAAGATATATCATGGTTTGAGTATATAAAAGATTTGGGATTTTGGTATGTGGAAATAGTTAACTTTTGACAGAATTCATGTTTTCACTAAGATTCAATGGGTATTCATTTTTCAAGAGAATACAAGATAAAGGTATTCACATGTTTGGAATGTGATCAAAAAGATATATCTTTCGATATATGAGGGATAGATGATGTTATTCACGTACTTGTTATATGAACTTTTTGGTAATCGTTCTATTTGTACTATGAGTTTGGAAAGAATTATATTGGATAATCTTAAATATTGGAATGGATTATATTGAACATAAGATTTTATTGTTTAAGGCTAGAATTTTTTTTCAATATTATTGATAGAATGTTATAATATTGTAGTTTAAGAAAAGGGACAACCTGCAGAACGGGCGACAACCCGTCCCGTCAGACAAGGATATGGGATTCTAACCCACAATCGAAGTGCGACAAGCCTTTATCACCTACCACTGGCCTACATGAAGTCCCGGGTTAGTAGAAGCTAGTTTCAAAATATTAAGAGGTATGATATATGAAGTAGAAGTCAATTTTAGGAACCATATACGATTATTCTCACTATATGTGGACTTATGTATATTTAATAACATTTTCTATCTTTTTGTTTGATATAGATGCAATAACCTATCATTCTATCGCATAGTCTTCTAACACTTCACAAATGAAAAATTCAACTTCATTTATTTAAGAGATGAATTGGAAATTGTTCAAGGAACGAAAAAAGGTGAAATTATACCGAAATAAACTAAATATTTCTTCTAATTCAAATTCTTCAACTTTAGGGAAATGACCTTTAAAACCAATAATGATGTCCTAGTTCCCTTATATCCGATTAATTAGATGGTACCTTAGATCTCCACATATTTATGGCTTTGTGATTGTGGGATTTTTCATAGCCATGTCCTCTACCACTCTTCATCAGAACTTGATGGTATTATTTTTCTTTCATATCCATATTTCCACCTATGTTCTTCTATGTGGAAACTCAGTGATGAGTTAATCTTGGTAACCGTTACATTTCTAACATTCCTTTTTAAAATGAAATTTTAGTATTCCTTTTTACGATGTGGGTTCCTATGAAAAAAACATTCAAGTAGTAAACCATTTATAACCCCTACGAATATCGAGGGTGAAATTCATTTTAAGGGGGGTAGAATGTAACAGCCTGATATTTTATGAGAAATATTATTTTTATTTACATTGAAGTCTTGTGTTGTACGCTACACCAAGATTATCTTGTACTATACTCAACACTGTATTAGCTTGCAGTATACACAACAACATTCTTGTCTATTGTTACGCATAATTTCAAGTTCGTTTTGTGGAAATTATTCTACGCAACATTATGTATAGATTTTGTTTAATGTATAAATTAAATAACATGGAACACATTACACGCAATCAAGACCTTTTTCGATAGCATGTGTAGTACGCAATACAAAGTTTCACTAAATAAGATATTATTATAATATTATTATGAAGAATCCATTATGAATAATATAACCCACTTTTTGAAATTTTATGTTTCAAAATGGACTTCATTTTTGGATTCGGAATATCGAAATTATCTTAGGGTGAAATTTTGGTATTTTTCTGAAAACATTCAATTTTTGATGAATAGTGAAAACACTAGGTTACCATTTAAAAACCGAGTTTTTATTTAAATAATTATTTATTTTATGTAAATATATTTTAGGTAAAAATTGATACATAATACCAATATATGTTCAATGTAATTCATTGGAGTCATTTTATAATAATTTGAGATATAAAAATTTTTTATTGAACTTTTCACAGTCTTCTACCCACCTCCTAAGAGAATTTGAAAATTTACATAAAAAATAATTTTACCGCTTCTATGAATGTAATATTAAAAATACGAGAGACACAGTTGATGTTAGTATGTAAAATGTGGTTCAATAAGATAAAAATATTTTTTTGGTGAATAATAACTTTTTACTTTTATTTACCATGATTAAAAGTAAATAGTGTAATTAAGGTTAAAAATGATATTTTTACTACCCTAACTCATGTCCTAATTCTATTGGATGAGATTAATAGGACCCAAAACAACCTTAGGAATATAATATGACCATTTAGGTCCACTTGGATAAGATTAGGACACTTATTATTATTTTATTTAAAAAAAGAGTTAAAATTGTTAAATTCAAATTTTAATAACCAAAACATTTTAAATATAGGGTTATAAATAAGATAAATTCGACTATAAATATTCATTATAAAGATAAAAATATTTGAGACATAATGGTATTTTATTTATATTTTTTGGACTTTAAATATTTTAATTTATATATGACATAATGATGATGCAGTAATTAACTTTTTACGGAAATATTAAAATAATTGATATTATAAATACCCAAATAAATGTAATTTAAGAATTTTTTTAAATTACACTAATTTTATAGGTTAATATGACATGTTATTATTTATTTAATTAACTTTTTTTGAACTAATTATGTTGTTATGATTTTCACAGAAATCAATTACCAAATAGTTTCAAAATTGACATAAAATAGTTTTTAAAACAAATATTATATTATTAATTGTTATTTTATTCCTAAAAATATAAGGTTCAGAAACATTACTTAGATAAGGTTATATATATTAATATTAAACAACTTGGGGTTCGTTTGACTTGTTATAGTATGTTTAGTAACCTAATAGTGTATGAAAACAAGAAGACATGGTAAAAGTTAATTTTTTTAACTTAAAGTAAAATCTAAATGATAAAGTAAAAATAGTAACATAAACTTGTCCAAATTCTATTTTATGAGATAATTTCGACCCATACATACATTAGCTTCGAAATAAATCAATATGGAGCTATTAAAAACCGAATATGACTGTATAATAAAATAATATTTTTAGATTTTCCAACGGTTCCCCTCTCCTCCCTCTTAAAAGGGAACCTCATCCCTCTCCTCCTCACATCACTTGGAGAAATCATGCTCGGCCAAACCCAAACAATTTCTCTTCTCCACTTCCCTAGAAACATCCTAGAGGTCCTGGTCTTCTTTAAAGACCAACCCTAGTGCCCTAAATGGAGATTAAGAAGAGGCACGTCAAAGAAGAGGTAATATCCATTACCGATCCTTTCCAATTTGTTTCTTCTTCAAATTCTTCTTCATTAGTTGTTTCATTTTAAAGTAATAACATAAGTATTAATTATATAATTATATGTTATTATAAATATGAAACAACACCATTTCACCTTCGATCCATCCTACGGAAAATGAAATCACCGTGCGTGCGAACGTACGAAATACTTAATATATATCAAAAACAAATAAGGGATTCATTACTTTTGCAGAATACTTAATAACTGTGCGTGTGTACGTAATGAATCCCTTAATACGAAATATAATTTTTTTTTATAATTAAATGATTTTAATGTAAAATATTTATCGTTGGTCATTAAATCCTCGGATAAGGGGCATGATAGAAGAAAATGTTTCAATGTTATGGATTTTTTTAACATGTTGGGGTTTTGATAAACGTCATGGAAAATTTTTTTAAACTATATATTTTAGAATTATCAATTATTTTATTTTTTTTTATATAAAAAATATATATAAAATTAATATGTTATATATATACGAAAATGAATGGTCAAGGAAAAAATTAATGAAATCTATAGTCTAAATTCAATTGAAAATTAAAATGCTTGATTAATAATTGAATGAATGTGATGGAAAATATCAATACCATATTGATCTAAATAGGGTATATGTAATGTGATAATTTATGTTATATGGTAAAATTATAACTATTATTAATGTGATTTTATGGAAAAATATGATAGGATGGTTATAATATAGATAAATTATTATTTATTATATTCTTTAGCACACATGAATATAATATATAGATGTAATGATTTTTATCCATAAACCAAGGGTACATCATAATGTTATATCCAAATATAGAGTATTTATTACCACCAAACATTAATGACATTTTCAAATGATCAATATAATTTTCTTTCATGAATATGAAAAAATTAGAATAATTTTTTCTTCAATGTAATGTCTAAAAAAATTTCAATTAAATGAATGAAATATTTATTTAATTAAATAATGATTTTATTTCTTTAAAGAATGATGTAATGGAATATATATTGTGTTCTAGATGATAATGGGAGTGTATATGTACTTTGAAATTGTCAATGAAAAAAGGGAAAATATTAAACTGGTAAAAAATATAATGTGAATGTAACACTATATAATAAATGAATTTAAGATGTGTTTGTAATGAAAATATATAATGAGATACATATTATTAAAAATATCATCCTAGGAATAATATTAATGTTATGTATTAGTTAAATACTATGATAATGAATGTATAATGCGATTAAAGATGATAATATTATTTATAAAAATCATATAAATGTATGGATAAAATTAAATGTGTATTATTACATTATTCATGGAGTTTAACATTATATATATTATTTCTAACCTTCACTATAATTTAAATTAGTATACATAATAAATTATAATTATAAGAATATATTAATATAATGGTTTTATTCTATGGTTTCCTAAATATGATATAATATGTATATATATAAGTAATTAGTTTAATAATACTAAAAATCAATATGAATTCTATAGTAAAAAATGTGGCATATCATACATGATATTCCTGGATGTATATTAACGATTGGTTTTGTAAATATTTTTAAAATAATATAAAAAATATAAAATTTTCCATTTAAAAAAATCATATTCCATTTGAGATATTATAGGTGGATATTTATGAGTGTTATATAAATAAAATCATTAATTTATGAATTAGTATAAATCTATCCAACAAGATTATAAGATATCATTCTATATAAATTGGACCATAATATTCATAAAAAATACTAAGAAACTATTATTTTAGGATAAATAACCATCTCTATTGTATTCACCATTGATTCTTGGTATATCATTGCATGATTGTTAATATAATGGACATTTTTAAGTTAATTTGAGACACTAAAGTGAAATTTAAACATATGATAATGATTTGTTGATTTATATTGATATAAAAATTAGAAAAATGATTACAAAATAGATGGATTAGTTTTTTAAAACGATTTGGTGGGATCCTTTTTTGTAATTCAATATCACCTTTTTAGATTCTATATATGAGGACTCTTCCACACTACATACAACATACAATGAAGAGGGATTTGAGGAAGAAGAAGAATAATCAACAGAAATGAAAATATGGTAGAATTGATCATTTGAAAAGAATGATAATTTACTCTCTAATGGGATGATATCTATGTTGTGAAAACACTGTTATCATATTCCTAAATTATGGTGGAATTGGTCATGATATATTTTCTGATATAGTGGTGGTGAATGTGAGATTTTTTTTTTCATTTTTTCATTTTTTTATTTTTTAGAAGTAAACTTCATTCATATATTAGAGTGACTTATCTCAATACATTATTGTAACATCAATGAATTTGATAAACATGTGACAAAGAAATTAAATTATTATCTACAAAAATGAGTATTTATGCGACTATCTAGATCTAGACTCACTAGCGAAAATATTATCAATTTTAATCACTATACATGATATAAAAAAATATACTATTTCCAAAAAAAAATAAAAACAAGATTATTTAAATTTTGTTCATTTAATACATGAATGTATGTTTCTACATTGATCCAAAAAAATTCATTATCACCTTATATTGGTTGAGGTATTTATTATCATTATTCTAATAATGATTTTTACTAAACAATATTAATATTCTAAGTACATTATTCCCTATTTTGAAATGTTGTGACTACTTTCATCTTCACGAAATGACATTGTATTTACTATTACATTCAATATATATTTTCACATTCTATTATAATTATTATAATTTCAATAATAATAAGTATATTTCCACTTCTATATTCAATATCATTTTACTAAAAGTAAAATAAAATTTCTTCTATCCAAATAATAATCTTTTTTATTGTTACTCTTTTCTATAAAACACTATATGTATTCCAAAAAACAGAGTAAATCTATTCATGAATATGTAATTTATTGAATGAACCCATTAGATATCATAAATAACCTTATCCCCTTATCGAAGATTGAATTTTTATTACATTTTTTAGTTGAAACTAAAAAACATTCAACTATATTTAAAACATCTATTTATCTTATTCTTTGACTATTTATTTAATTATTGATCTATATATTTTTTGCACTACATATTTCCCAGTGAAGCATAATGTTTAAGGATGCTGCAAATTTTTTTTCTCAAACTGAATCAATAATTTTCTTTTCACTTTATTATGTTCCAATATTATTTACATTTGGACTAAAATTTACATCTATAAATATCATGGATATCAGTATTAATTATTATTCTACATATTTTATATCACATCATAAATATATAAACTATAAAATATTGTGTTATAATATCATTTAAAAGACATAAAATATTCTTTACACATTTCTTAAATTATAAATTACATTTTCTAATTAATATATTTTATATGAACATAATAATCATCACACATATATCATAAAAGATTCCTATTGTTGGAAAATAATTTATCCTTATATTCACAATTTTTTAAATGATTCTTTGTAAAATTATTTAAATACACATTTTCTGATATGTTGGTTTCACTTCTATGAGTCTAGAGTGACTAACATGAATACAATATACAATTGAACAACACTTATGAAATACAACCTATGTTTTAAGCTGTTATTTAATGAATTATACATATTATATAAATCAAAACTTTTATTATTGGATATAGTAAATTTATTTATTATCAACTAAGAGTTTATCTAACAGAAGTGGTTTTCCTCATTGAAGACGCTAATGAATTATGAAAATCGCTCATATGATTGGAATTTTTTTTTCATATTTTAATTCCATCTACATCAAGTTGAATAATGATGATATAGGGATGATTATGATGACTAGTTTGGTTATCTAGTATCTATTGAGATCTATTCATGTAAAATAATAATGATACACTTATAATCAATTAACATTGCTTTATTTTCACAGATCCTGCTAAATGGATATTTAAATATATCTATTTATACCTCAAATATTCTCACTTAAAATATAATATTATGTCAAATATCATATAACTAATTCCAAACAACATTAAACACTCCAAAATTATGGAATGTTCTTCCCCTCACAATATAACCGATTTTTTGTTAGATTGAATATGATTTACTTTACTATAAATATGCACAATAAATAAGAATATTCAATTATTATTCCTCCTAAATTACACTTATCTACAAAATAAAAATATTAGAAGAACCATATTCATCACCATGTTTCTCAAAATTCTTCTTATGTCTAAAAAACCCCCCCAAGGATATAATGACTTATTCATGGGCCCAAGAATCTACAAAAAAATATCATAGTCTTAATATTCTATATTATTATATTTAATTTTTATATATGGTAAATATATAACATTAAATGTCATTACAAATAGAAATTATATTTAATAAGTTAATTCTAATCCTATATTAGAATAAACTATACATGTAACAATAATATTGAACCAAAATCTTTTATATCATTTAAAATTACTAACCTCAAAATTCTACACGTAACATAATTTCTCTAAATACTAATTGAGAATATCATATGATTCATTTATTAAAATACCCTATTTATCCAATTTTTAATATGTTCATCAATCTATTATCACCAAACTTGAGAGATTATTTACAAAATTACAAATATTCAAAAACTGAAATACTGAAAACACATTATACTTGTTTTAAAAAATTTATGTAAATAAGCCCCTCCAAAAAACAATTATGTCCCCTAATAGGATAGAAATTATCTTTGAATACATCCTTTAAATATATTTCCTACGATTGAGGTTGTTCATAAATTGATTAGGTAAATGGATGAAAACCCATATATGAATGAATGTTTCTTGATTTAATAAGTGGTTAATGTTTTTAAAAAAATAACATTATAAATTTATCATATATATTTACACATTTAAATCTTCATAGTAAAATTTGTGATTATTATAGTACCACTAAACCAAATTTCCTACATTTAAGTAATTATTGTAGCATAATGAATAATGATCCTTTCTTAGAACCGCCAACATGTGATGAATAATGTTGTGGAAGAAGACTGCATTGGTAGAGTCTTTTGATACTAAGATTCAAACAATAAGAAGGGATCATATGCAATTCTATATATTACCTTAACACAATTCAATTAGTGTAGAGAATTTTTTATATCCAATGTATCTTATGATATCTCATATAACTAATAATGTACACATTATTATATTAGTCACTTGTAATTGATTATAAAATAATAACTATGTTGGTGGAAAAGTGATTGAAATTACATATGAATGCACACACTACATTGTGTAAAACATATTCATGATTTACTATTGATTCACACCACACAACATTAGAAGTACTGTATACGCAAAAAAAATTCTAATTATACATTGTAAAAAAATTTATCCTTCTGTAACAAGAATTTTATAATTTTAATTTTAGTTTAAATTAAAAAACCTACCAAATTCTCTAAAATCAATAATTATTGTTTATAAAATTAAAAAAAACTCTATGAATCCATCCATATCACCATTTGGAGATGATTTTATATAACTGTATTCATTTTTAATAACAATTTTATCCATATGTTAATACTTATCAAATGTTTAAAACCACATGACTCAATATATAATTTATTTACATACTACATATATATTGTTAAGTGTACCATAGAATCCTGTTTGAAACTCTTCTAATTGATATGTCCACAAATTATTCAGAATAAATGATATTTCAAATATTCTAAATTATATTGTAATTATAATCCATATAACTATTTTAATAGTGCTCTTTTTCTCCTAAAAATATAAATAAAAATCATTATAAATTTCTAGGTACATAAGGTAGTTATTCATAATATTACATTGAATCTTACATGAAATTTATTGGTTTCAATTAGTTATTCATAGATTATTGTTGTAATCATGTATAGTACACAATATGTAATTCCTGATAGATGCTATGGTGGATAAGAAATGGATTGTATCCATCCTTTATAACACATTTTTAAGATCCTTAATATTCATATGATTCAATCCATTTAATACAATTAAATAATAACTCATAGATTATTTATTCTAAACAATTATATAAAAAATATGTGTATGTGTAATTTTTGATACCATGAATCATTTTAAATCCACATCTATATATATTTATACATAAAATGTAATATTATTTCTACAAATTTTTTGAATAATTTACCAAACCATTTCTTAATTTTTATTGATTTAGGATGTTATTTATCATAATTATTGTGTCTTCTAAATAATATAAGATATGTAGTGCCATATTTAAATTAATAATATTCCATGTATAGGATTGATCGTATATTTTAGTGAAAAAATTTAGTGATTTTTTTATTAAATAGCATACTCAAAAAAAAGAATCTTCATATAGTTCATATATAGAACATTGTATCATAAAAACTGTATACACCTCGTTTGGATAAGCAATAATATTATTATTTATCATATACATTTCTTTAATAAAATAATGTTCTGTACATTTTTTTATCATCCATTTATAACAACACATAGTTATTATAAGAATATGTGGTGATAAATATATGAATTTAAATTATAACTTAAATTGGTCAAATGGTTTTATCTTAATTATTAAAATGTGTTTTGTTGAATCCATTTTCAACATTGACTAACATATAGGTACATAATATGCCATCTGTGAATAATTTATTTCTAAAAATTAAATTTTGTCTTTTATTTATCACCACTATATCTGAATGCATTTTTTTCTTATAAAGTTTAGTTTGTATGGATTCTATTTTAGATTCTATATATTTTTCTCATTAAAATATATCATAACACACTATGGGATCCCGATAGTTGGAAGGCTTGTCTATTTGGAACAGTAACACAACAACATTTTCTATAGAAAATACATATATCAAAATCCATTATTAATTTTTTTTCTAGATATTATATTTTCTTATTTATCATTATTAAGTTCTATTTCATAAATTGTTTTAAAACTGCTTCATCCTATACCTCAAGACCACTTCTTGTATGTTTTTATTTACTTCCAAAATGCATAATATTTCTATCAATTAAAAATTGAATTATGTGTTCCTAATAATTAGAAAATTGATTCATTATTATAAAAAATTTAGCTTAATATAAATATTCAAATATTAACCCACTATTTTATCAAAAACACATGATATTTCGATTTTTAGACTCAATTATACTAGATTACAAAGTATATAAAATTCCACATGGAATCCATAAAAATTATTTTTACCCTTAACCTTATTTCATGTGGGGAAATTTTTTTTTTTATTTGATTTTTAATTCATAAAATGAGAGAAAACGATGATTTACCAAACATAATGTATTTGTTTGTATATATATATGATTGATTGTTTGCATAAAATTAAAAATATAGTGAAATAGTGTGAAAAAAATATATGATCAAATATTAATATAAATGTTGTGAAATGTTTTAAGAAGATAAAAAATTATATTTATCATTTATTAACCCATCAATTGATATTTATATTATACATGACAAAAATCAAAGTATAAAATCACCATGAATCCTGTCTTGAAGGGATTACAACATGCCCAGGATCCCAGATCATGTTTTGAGTGCCTTATATATGTCATGAATGATATTATATGAGTACTTATCGTAGTTAGTATTTCATGGAATCATGAATCAACCAATATGAGGTATAAAAACATTTTTATATTTATCCTTTACACTCATAGTTAAATGATGAGTGTCTTCCATACCAAACATCTATTTTTTCATCTCAATGTACATCTACACCTAACTCTAAAAGAAAATTCATTGAATATAAGTATTAAATGTCAATGATATGATAAAACCAATAATAACTTATTATAATAATAAATTCTTATTTTAGCCATTTTATTTGATGATCTAGACGATGTTTCACAATCTGTTGGGTGAAATGATGTTTTGGGTTTAATTCCAAGCATACAAGACTAAAGTAAAACATAAATTTTCCAATAATTAATAATAATTATATATTTAAAAGAATATATTCTCATATTATTTATATTAATATAATTTTAGGACACATATAATTGTCTTATCCCCCTTTAGAAAAATATTTTCTAAAATAAAAAACATAATGAATAGAAATTATTTTTGTTTCATTCAAAAGAACAATTCCATGAACTAGTGAGAGAAGGGATAACATTAAATAATAACATTTCTATTGGTAGGTGAGAAAAATTTATTATTTATAAATCTCCATGTTAATATACTTTTATATTTTTATTACAATAATATATGTTGATATTTCAACTTCTTATACAATAGACATTTTAGATTATGGGAACTATTATAATACTTTATAATAGAAATATAAAATTCCAAATTGAATAATTATTTTTGATATTTACATCTTATGTTTATGATAATATATATTATTTAATAAAAGTAAATAATTTTCTCCATCACATTTTCTAATATATAATTATATTAATATCAATCCTTTAGTATTTTTCTTGTGTATATCTATTTATATAGTCATCATATTGTTAGTGAACTCCAAATTCATTTCAATGTTATAATTATTTTTCTAACAAGGAAAATTATTCATCACTGTTTATAAAAAATTCATTGAAAGAACAACCATTGGTCATCTTCTTTAAAAAACTATTCTTCTAAAATATCAATAAAATTGAGTTCATCAATGTTTTGAGACACCTATAATAAATTGTATATTAAAAAATTAAATTTTAAATTTTTCATAAATTTTATTTTAGAATTTACAATTATTAAAGAAGAAATTTCACTTTTTTAGGCCACCAACCACAATAATAGGTTATCAATAGTCTTTTGAACTTCCCATTATCATTTATTTTCATTAAATTTCTCATCATATGTGATGATCATCAATCTCCAAAATACATGGTCATTTCAATTGTGATGCTTTCTGTTAAAAGTAAACAGTGAAATCCTTCAATATTATTTTCAAATAAATCATTATTTTTTTGTTATTATATTACATACTCAATATGTTAGATATGATTATAGGACAATATTTTTTTAAATTACCTAGACGGTGAAAACTTACATAATCCTCTTCCAATAAGTATAAATTCTTATTAAAATTTGGATAATATTTTTCATATTTCTTATAAATTAATCTCTCATTTAATGGATAAATCTAATAGAAAGTTTCAAACCAATAATATGTTGAAATATTTTTTTATTTTTAATTAAATAAAAATTTAGATTCCACGAGACCAAAGCAACAAAAAATCCAAAATTATTGATAAAATCCATTTATTACTATGATAATTTCTTTTTCCAGAGAAATTTATACTTACATTAATTTAATATATTCACCAATTAATATATTAACGTATTATTAATAAAAGTTGTAGTAAAATCCAATCCCATTATTCTAATTACATAATTTATTTATATACTTTTTCAACTCACTATCTATAGTTTTTTAGTAAAAAATTCTATCGTACCATTAATTTATTTATTTCTAAGGATCACTTTTTTAAAGGGATTTGATTTTCAAAAATAATGAAATGTAATAAGAAATATTACCATACATTATCCTATCTTTTTATTTTAATGTGATATTTTCTCCCATCATGAATCCCATCATTATTATAAACAATGTTTTTTCCAAAATATTTTTAATTTTAAATTATCAATATTCAACTATAGATTTATTAATGTATCTTTTATAGTTTTTTAATTTCTCTTCAATATAAATAAATTTTAGTTTTGTATATCATTATTATTCATATTTTTGTTGAATATCATTTACATATTATAATTTCTCTTTATGTATTCATCAATAATGTTCTTCAATATATTAATTTTATATCTAAAAGATATTTATTTTTAAACATATGATATATCATATAGGAAGGATAATTTCATAAAATTTTTATAATTCTTTTTACCCCAATTTAAATTGATAAATCATCAATATTAACTTTATGAAATTTTTTAACAACCTAATATTTTATATATGAAAATTGCATTTGTTCTTATGTGAGACACACAACCCAAAACAAGGGAGAAAATTTATCATCAAAATAATTTATGATATATTTATTTTTCAATAAATCAAATATATAAAATATATTTAAATTCAAATAGTACTTATTATTTCTTTTCATACAATAATTTTAAAGTTTCTATAATAGCATGGGTTACACATAAGATGATGCTTTACCGAACCATAATAGGAATTTAATATTATTATTTAATATGGCATTATTACTTATCTGTTGAAATGGTGGGTATGGATATTATTATGTAATATAAAAATATATATATTATATAGATGTTTATTAGTTATATATTTATTTGTAATATATCAGGAATAATTAAAATAAAAAATAATTATGTTCATAAAGAGAATATTTTTTAAAAAATATGGTTTAGTCATGATGTGAACAAGTAATTAATTTTTTTTCTTTTGGAATCATTATACGAAAGAATAAACATTGTTTTCTATATATTATTATTAAAATTACATAGGAGTATATTGTTTCTAAATTTCAGAGAAGTTATAGTTTTTAATGAATAATGAAAAATATTGAAATTTATATTAAACATGCCTTTTCATTTAAATTATTTATAATTTTATATTTTATTTTAAATTTTATTTCAAGTAAAATGTGATAAATTTTATATAAAATAATTTATTATATTCCAGTGGAATAATTTTAATATTAAATTTTCATATATTAGTAATATAATTTTTTGAACATTTTCTCTTTAAAAACTTGATTTCTCGTCATTTCTATAGGAATAAATTTGAATGAAATTTTTTTCCTCAAATAAATTGATTTATAATAATGTATTCCATATGATAAAAAATCATTAAATTTAATAAGTTAAAATTATATTTTGAGAATTTTAAAAGGGAATGTAATAATTTTTATTTTATGTAGTTATAAATAAATTTTTTTTCAGGGGGTTAAACTAAAATTAAATTGATAAAAATGATAAATGGAAGTGTATCAAAAATATATATGGACATATGTATACCATTACTCTATTATGGTTTGGAAATGGTCCATTTTTTATCCTTGTTACATATTAGGAACATGGGATCACTAAATTGTTTCTAAAATACCATGTATCTCCTCTCCCCGCTTATAAAAGTTCACCAACTGTCATCTATTATTCACATAATAAAAAAAGTAATCATCTGTGAAATACCCAAATAACTTCATAAATTACCTAATATCATCCTAGAACCATTAGTCTGTGAATAAATTCATACTATGATGGGTGTAGTTGAAACATATGGAGGGTACACAGAAATGAGGTAAAGTTCCTCCACTGGAAACATTATATTATTTCATTATCAAAATAAATTTATTATAATTGAACCATGATTATAAAATATCCTCATAATCATCCAAATAATTGGATGGTTTTATAATAATGGCATTACATACATATTTATTAATATTCATCATGTGGTTAATGAAATCAGCATTTCTTTCTGAATCAGACTACATCGTGGCGAACCAATATCATTATTTTTTCCTTTTCTAGCACCAAATGTTATATATGATGATGGATATAAATTATATAAATTATATTTATAATATATTTATTTATTTTGATCCAATATATCAAATATAATAATATATATTATATTCCATAGTATACATGATAACATCGCTCATGTATTAGGTGGACTACCCCCTCATGAAGCGGTGTAATTTGTCTTTCATTGACTCATCACATGAAGGGATATAGAGATAGTTTTAACGATTATAGGTGACATAATAAAAAAATGACTATATTAAATAATTATTTATCATTATATTAATATTATTTATATCATTATATCATTCATTTTCACATATGTAATGATGATAACATTATTTGTGTACGTGTTAACTACCACCTTAATGAATCATGTGACACCATTTTCATTACCAAATAACATGGATGATATATTTATATATATAATATTATTAAAATAATGGAAATATAAAACACTACTAAACTTCTTTCCATAATTATCGATGAAAAATGAAAATGTTTCACCTGTGTACGTACGATATAACCTCTTCATGATCATTAGGTAGATCATTTTCAATAACAATCATAAATGATTGGTATTATAATAAAAAATTATGTATAAATAAGATAACTTATTCTAGATTATTATTGTTATGATGATATAAAAATATATTAAGTTCACTATAAAGATCAATCTTGATAATGAAAGAATAAGTAAACATTAAAATTATCACACAATATAATAAGAATAGTGAATGATTATTAAACAAATGGAAACATGTTATATAATGGAAATTTATTATATTATAAATATTAATATGGTTCATTAATAGTAAAATAATATTTTTAAAATAACTATACTATAGGTTATGGCATGTTTAACCAAAGGGGAGCATAATGTAAGATATTTTGTATAAATTTTATTTCACTAAGGAATATTTTAATTCTATGAACCTAATTTATTTTATATGATGTATATAAATCCCATTTTACAAATTATATCCTTAATCTATCATTATTCATTATTTTTTTCAATTTTTATGTTAAATATTTTCATCTCAGCAGAATTGATATAATAGTAAACACATGGTAATAAATTTCATAAGTCAATTTATATTAACTTAGATATGTTACTTCTGATTTGTCGTTAATTTTTGAGAATTTTGTTTTTTGTATAAAAAATCATATATTTTATTTCAAAATATTTTATTTGATTGACAATCATTATAGAAAATTGAGTCTTTTTTATTATCAATTAATCATTATAATCTTTGAAAATAGTCTGCTTCACAATATCATTTTAATGAAGATTATATATTCTTGAATTTAAATTGAGGAAAATTATATGATAATTGTTTAATGAACACTATAATTTTATTCTCATATACTAATTTATTTTATTATCATGTAATTTTAGGTTTTTACACTAATTAGAATACAAAAATCTAATAATACGTTTTTAATAAGATAAGAATTAATTTTTTTTCTTCCAAAAACATTTTGTATAAAAAAACTCTCTAAAATTGTTTTAATATTTTTTTAACCATATTAAAATTTTATAATAAATAAATTTTTCTCAATTTTTTATTTTTTACAAATTTTTATACAATTGATTTTTTATGATGTTTTCAAAACAATATCCGTTTGAATTTTATAGAACATGTGAAAATAATTATCTAATAATTTTGTAAAAAAAGAACATTCCTACCATTTTTTAGTGAAATGTTAATGTTAATTTATGTTATAATGAATATAATTATTTTCAAACAAATATTTATTGGATCCTTAATTTTCATGTTTATGATGATATTTTGAATGATTTTTTTGAAAATATTATTTCTAAATAAATATATTTTAAAAAAATTAAAATAAAAAAATTGATATATTCCACTATAAAATATTAAAATATAATTTAATGTTATTTATATACATAAATTAAAACATACCATTATTCATACTCCAATTTTTAAATATTAATACATTCATTATACTTTTTTTGGATGTTTTATATTTATTTTTCACATGGATATTATTAACATTTATTCAATAATTTTATTTTGAAGTCATTAATTTTACCTTGAAATATTAAAAATATTTAGATCATTAAACACTATATTTCCCCAAAATATCCATAATTTCTATCATGGATATTTTTAATGAATAAATTATATACCATTTTTTCATAACAATTTTAAATTGAATGTAATTTTTTCCTCATGGGAATTATTTAGAATTTTTAATTCTAAATAAATATAGATTTGTTATTATAATTCTAGTTATTAATTAATTAAATAGATTATTTTCTATATTAAGAATTTTATGAACATAAATTCCATGGGTTGGAGACTTTTCATATAAATCACATCGACGAATCTATTGTCTAATGGGATGAATTAGTTTATTAGAGTTAGTTAAATGGGGTTTCACACTTTTTTTCAATACCCTCATACAATGGTTCTAGATTGTAGATTTATCATTTCCCTATGAATATTGACATATGATATTTTTTAATTATAATCATTCAATTATAGTTTTTATAATGCCTTATATTTTCACATTTATAATATCTCTATAATCATTTCATTCTACATTTAATGATTATATGGAATGTTATTTCTATTTTTTATATTATCCTATTGATGATTCCTTATCCAACTTATATATTTAGTTAATTTATTTAATTCCATGTTTTTTAGCTTATTTGAATCTAAATTTGTTTTGGTAGTTAATTTTTTAAATTCAACGATTATTTAAATATTTACGTATCTATAATATTCAGTATTTATTAATTATTCTTTAGTTATTCAATCATTTTTTTATTATAATTAACCATTATAATGAAATTGAGTTCATCATTATCTTCCCTACTTTATCTGGAATCCATGATGAATAATTTTTTAATTTGTAATGATATGATAGAAATAATATTCTTAATCTCAAAAATATTATTTTGTAATTTGTGTATACAAATGTAAGTCCATAAAAATGTATGTTTCATATTTTGATAGGTAACTATATTATCTATCCCTTTCGGATCAGATTCATTGTATATTATGCCAATGTAATAAGTAAAACACTAGACCTTTGCTACTTGGTTTATGATCTCTAAAATTGGAATTAAATCAGGCACAGTAGAATCCTTCATATATAGATTTGTGTTGCCAAATTTTAGAGAACATATCCTTAAAAGAGACAGTGAGAATGAGTATAGTGAAAATTCCTCAAGTATTGGTTAGGTAGATTTTATGTCGTTATTATTATCTAGACATCTCTATCTAGATACTACAAGTACATTTTGTTTTATAATATACGTACCAAGGCGTAACAACACCATAAAAAGGAATTCCTTGTATGAGTGATCATTACATGGTAAACGAAAATTGGCCTTATTGGACACCTAGTTTGACACTCATAGTTGTTATTATTAAAACAATTTATATTTCACATGCACAAATTTATGAAGTATTTGATTATATTTTTTTAAAAAAAATATTAATCATATGTTGTATTAGATTTAAAGTATAGTGTCATCATTTATAAATACTATAAATGATTATATAGTATTTCCACTATGTTTATGTATGGTCAATCAATTCTTTTTTGTTTCCAAAATTTCTATATTATAAATTTCAAACTTTAGAATAAGGTTGGAACTATGTAAAAATAAAATGAAAAATGTATTGGTGATTCAAAAATTATATTTTCGATGTATTTTAATAATGGTATTTTGTTTATTTGAATCGTAAATATTGAAAAGAGTGTTTTCAATTTTAGAATAATTTATTCATTCATTAACATAAAAGTTATGAATACCATTATTAGATAGTAATTTTATGATTGTTCTTAATTTAAAAGTCCTAAAAACAATAATTAAGGGATTATGTGATGGGATTCAACAAAAAAATATGATAAATTTCGATAAATTGATAGAATTAGAACTTATTGGTTCAGTATATGTTTAATTAAAATATATTATCTAAATGATAATGCCAATAAATATATATAAATTTATCAATATCCATTAGTGTTAATATTTTCATTATTGAAAATTTAATAATTGTAAATTGATAATATTATAATTTGTATGAAAATTTGTATTGAAAGTCCAATTAAACTTTTTATAATGAATAAATTTATTTTACGGATTTCCAGAATATTTTTTTGTAATATTATATGAATTATATTTATACATTTTTATAAAAAGGACAGGTTATATTCGAGGTGACAACCCATTATATCATTATGGTCCATAGGGCATGAACACATGACTGAACGACGATAAGGGTATCATTCCGAACAAATTCCTACATGATGTCTAGTTAATTGGATACAATTTTTAGTTAATCAGTTTTAAAAATAAGTATTAATGATGAATGGGTGGTGTATCTCATGAGTATTAATGATTAATATATTATATTTTTTAACTTTTTATAACCATATAGTAATTTTAAAATACTTAAAAATAGATGGAATTACATTTCACATGTTTATGGATCTTACTATTAATTAAAAGAAAATTTTATATCTTGAGGAATAAAAGTACATTTTTTTTATATTCATTTCATATAGAAAGTGGTGTATTGGAAACTGATTGATCAAAAACCAAATGAAGAAATTATTCTTATGAAATAGAAATAAATAATATCACTATATTTCATTGTAATAATAGGTTTTAAAATATTAACTATATTTCATAAAGGATCATGAAAAACAATTCCCTATTAAATTTATATATAATGTATCCAATGATTTATTAAATCATCACTTATTTATGATTTTTAGTACATTAAAATTCCATTGGCCAACCAATTTACTATGATATATGACCTCAATTAATCTCTATAATCATTAAATCATTTCCTCTATGTCTATATATGTAACTTCCCACAAGTCCTACATTGTAGAAAAAAATTTATCTGTTATTCCCAAGGGCAATTGTACATCCCCTATCTATTTAATTAAGATATTTTATTAACCATTTATAGATATGGGTTTTAAAAATTGGAATAGTCAAATATGAAACCTTTTATTAGTTATATATTGTATAAAATGTAAGGGAAAATTTTATATATGGTTGTGAGAATTTATGACTCTAAAAATATAAAATAAGGAAAAAATTATGTTTGTGCGTATGACATGCAACACCAAGAGTAGGAGAAAATATTTAAAACTAAAAAATAATGATATATTTTTTATAATAAATTCAATATAATAAAAATATTTCACTACACAACATACTTATTTTATTTTATGACACATGACGTAGTTATTTTAATCAATATACTGTGTTACAAGAAGGAAAATCTTTTACCGAACAACAATACACTATAAAAATTATTATTTTATATAACATTTATATCCATGAATATTTAATTGTTCTTATTAATAATACCAAATACCTTATTAAAAATATATTTTATACTCATTTTTTAATTAAATATTAATTAGTAACAAAATAATAACCATTTATTAAAAAAGATGTATTTTCTAAAAAACAATAAAAAATTTTAAATGTGTTTTTTATTACACTATTCATTTTTTAACTATAAATATTTTCTTCATTTTATATTAATATTATTTAACTAAATAAATTAATTTTTAAAACATTAATATCAATATTCACATACTGTTACTTTTGGGAAATTTTCTATAAGGTTTAATGATTCCCTAAACAGTTAAAACAATTATTTTTTATTGAAATCTAGCTTTTCAGTAAGATTATTTATAGTTTTAAGAAAAATATTAAATTTTAATTATTTAAAAATAAATTAAATATTATATAAATAATCCAATTTATTTAATTTAAATAATTTTCTTAATGAATTTAAAAACAAAAACATTGTTATCATTTTAACATTTTCTCTTTAGAAGCCTAAGATCTAATCATGGCAATAAGATTAATTTCAAAACAAATTTTTATAGTAATGTGAATTGAATTTATTATTATATGTTCAATATTTGGAATCATAATAATTTTTAATATATATATGAACAACTCATTTTTTGATAAAAAAAATAGTGAATGCAGTAAAAATTAATTACCATAGTTAAAGTGAATATTGGTTTAGTGGAGGGTGAACATAAAAATAATGGTGAAAATGAACGTTAAAATTTTGTATAAACATTTTTTTGACATATTATGATATTAAAACCTATTATTGTTGAAAATGGTGATTTTTTCACAGTTTTTTCATATGTAAAATGTGGCAGTGCTCAATTCGTTTTATTAATACCATGTGTGTCCTCTCCCCCAATTATAAAAGTCTACCCACTCTCCATTATCATTAACATCATAAAAACTAATTTTGTCATCTAGTACCTACACAAAAAAATCCTAACATCCATATAATAATTCTATATACTTATTTTGATAATAAATCCCAATTAGTATGGATTTAGTCATACACTAAGGAGGATACATGATGACGAGGTAACAGTTTTCAACGAGAATCTTAACTTTAATTCAATCTACACCACAATAAATTATTATTAAAATTGTGTTATAAAAATATCATAATATTGAAAATAATACTACTTTTATATAATAATTACAAAACACATAACCACCTATACTTCCATAAAATGGTTAATGAAATCATTTTTCAAGCGCATAGTGGACTACCATCTTGCGAGTGAATGTCATATGTTTTTCATTTAATCCTTCAATGGGTAGGAATAACGATTGATGTAAAGAATATATTTTATATTTATTAAATATATATCATATACCATTATATATATATATATATTTTCTCCAAACATTTTTCATAAGATACGATATTGTCACTTGTGCGAAAATATCACTACCGCCTTACCAAGCGATGTCAATCATCCTTCAATATTGAATATTATGGAATGTGATAAAGATAAAGATAATGAATATATATGTTATAATTAACATACATATTACATCAATTACATATTTATATTTTTCATAAACAATATATATCATTTCTATTCTTCCCTTATCACTCTTGTAAATATGTTTACATCGTTCTTGTATGGGTGAACTACCATCTCCAAAAAGCGATGTGACTCTAATATCATAAAAGAATGCAATATTGATATATAAATGTTTGTACTATATTATATATTATATAATGATAATTTTGAAAACATAAATAATACATTAAAAATTTCTAATATGATTGGGGAAAAATTAAAATCCCACTCGCATGTATGTACGACCAACATACCCTAGGAATGTAACATACTTAGTTATTCAAAACCATCCTTCATTATTGGTTTTATAATAATATTTAGATAAAAATATGAAAATTATTTCATTATTATTATCATTATTATTGAATTTATATAACTATAAAATTTGTGCAAGATCCATATCGTTCATGATGAAGCACGTATGAGAAAACATGGTACTGAACACCTAAAAAATGAAAATAATTTAAGATTATTAATGCATTAATAATAAGATATTTTGAAAAGAAAATATCTTTAATTATAAATATTTATATGGTTCATGAATAGGTTAATTAATTTTTTGAATCAAATATATAAAAGTTTAATGAAGGGTCAAAAAAAACGGAGTGTATGGTAATTGATTTCATATCAATTTCATTTTATAGATTCATATTGTAATGTCTTGAAAATAATTTATTTTATATTGAGTATACACTACCCATTTTACATTAAAATTGATGAATATAAAATTATTCATTTTATTTTAATTTCTATTTGGAATTCTTTCATCAAATGGGATTTTCCGTAAGAGTTATCAAGTGGTAATTTTTTTCATAACTCAATTTAATTTCATTGGAATATATTACTTCATCATAGTCATTACGATTATATTATTTTCCTTTTAAATACTCTTGAATATCTTAAGTTATATTTTAACTAATTTTATGTGGATTTACAGTTGTTACACATAGTGGATTCATTGGAAGAATCTCACTTCAATGTTATGGTCAATATAAGTGTTTATATCATAATTCCAATTTAATTAGAATAACATATTATAAAATATAAATTTAAGGAAAATAATTTTTTATTTTTTAAACAAACCATTATTTTTCTTACCTTCTATTAATTAATGTTATTTTCATTTCATGTTTATTTTCTGAACATATTTGTAAATAAATTAACCGTAAAAATGATCTAAATAAAATATGACTTCATATTTATAATTGGTAAAAAATATATTTTCATTGAAACATATATATTCTAAAAGAATTACAATTCGTTAATAATATTTTCAAAATGAATAATTTGATAAATTTGTAATTTTTTTTTATTTTAACAAAAAATGGATTCTATTATTCATTTTAAAAAATATGGTCGTTTCACTTTTTTCAAAAATCTGAATGTAATATTCTCGTCCTTTTTTAATGTTGGATAATTTTTAAAATTTATGCAGTATGAAAGGAATGTTATTGTATCTTGTATAAAATATAACAATTAACTAGTGGTCATTTCATTGATGGTCAGATTTTATTTTCACGAAGATATTTTTTAATTAATTTTTATTAAAAGTTCTTTTTTCCAAAATATTGATCAAAATGATTTTCAAAATGAAATTTATATTTTTATTGTTTAATTTAATTAAATATATTTTTATGGTATATCTATTATTCAATGAAAAATAATCTTAATTCTTAATCCAATGGGTATATATTAATTCTCTATCTGTTTTTCATATATGTGGTAATTGATTATATAGAATATGGAATGTATTGACATTAACTTCATTATTTTTTTGTATTTATTAACTACATATTAAAATATTAACATTCATGTGATCATTACACATTCAATTTCCCATTATTCAGTTATATTATTATATCATATACAATATAAAATTTTATTATAGGTTGTTGACCAGAAATTTATTATTTCATCTATAGAAATATTGTTAAATCTATAATAATTAAAAAAACAAATATTTAAGGATAATAAACAATGTTCATGGATTATATTTCTTATTAGATATACGAGAAATTTAATTGACAGTAATAAAATTTGTTGGGGTCTATTTATGGAAATAATCTTAATGCATCGAAAATTTCATGTGAAAAAACAGTTCTCATTTCATTATTATATAGGTTTTCATCCAGTATGATCTAAACTATCCTGTAATAGGTTATTCTTATAAAGCTATCAGGATTTTTGGAAACATTAAATATGATTTTTATGTGTTTCATTCTTTAAGAGTTTAGTTATGATTATTTATGATTTTTTCACACTAATAATATGTAAGGATTCATGTAATTGACTAGTTATTGATAAAATGGAATGTGTATTTAGTTATATACATTTCTATTTTTATTATTTCGTATATAGTAATAATAATAATTTTATTGATTATATGAAATTTATCAATTATTTACCTATCCATGGATTATTGTAGTCAAATATTAAAATATAATTAGTTTCAATATATTTACCCATTATATTGTTCATTTATTATTAATTATTATTACGTTATTCATGATTAATTTCTCTATACGTAACCGTAACTAAGAATTTCATCCCACCCTTATTTTGTTTCCATTTTTTAGGTATCCTTGAACAATATTTTGTTTTAAATGAAATTATATTCTATAGGGAATAGAAATATTTTATCAAAAAATCATGTTGTAATTTTTGTATTTAAATGTAATTCAAGATTCATATCTGTGTCTTGTATTCTAAGGAACCAAACTATCAATCCCCTTCAGATGAAATTCCATGAATTATTTTCCAGTGTATGAAATTTGACACCATTTATTGGATACTAGTGACAAGGTTGTTCATTTTTGATTTGAATAGTCTTTTTATTTGTCTACGTAACATTAACCAGTTCATCCCCCATATCTCATTAATATATCTTCATCGATATTCATAATTTTTATACATTCAGCCTCATATCAAGGTGACTATAACACTTAACCATTTTCCCTACATTCATTGTCCTTGTAGTAAAATAATATGTTCTTCTGATTAAATATGGTTATTTTATTGACTATATCCTTAATAATAATATGTAAATTCATTCTTCATTAAAAATATTATTTTGTTTTGAAACAGAAAATTAGAGATATATGATTTTTTTTAATTTGGAAAATACCAAATAAAATATACGAGTACCCAAAAATTGAATATTTTTAAGGAATCATGACATTAAAATTACTTATACCTGTTCAAATACATCATATGATTAGTTAAATGACTCTGTTGAACATTACATAAACAACATTATCCAAATTTGAATCTTTTTCAGTTAAATCATTAAATATTTTAATGTTTATTCAATAAAATATTTTTTTGGGATTTCTCATGTAGCATTTGTATTCAAAAAAATATTTTTATTTCATATTTAATAATGAAATAGGAATACTATGTAAATAATCTAAATAAGGAATAAAAAGATCATGAGATTAACATTTCATGAAATTTTTGTCAAAATCATCTTTAATAATAAATACTATATTCTAAAAAATAGTTAAATTATTAATGATCAGAAAGAAAAAATAATTTATAATCATAGATTTATTTACTCTAGTGAATGATTTATCAAAAGTTCATCATTACCCAAATTTAACCTTTCAAAATCATTCTATATAAAAATAGATTTTCCTTATTCACAATTTTAATTCCTTCATATACAATCTATAATTGGTCTATTTTCCACTGACTATCCTAATACTTGAATGGAAAATAAATTTATCAAAATTATAATGTCTTTAAATGATTTTAATACCACAATTATAAGTTAATTTTTTTCCTTTTTCATAATTTTTTTAGTAGAATAATTTTTTGCTTCATTCATAAATTGATTTAATCTCAATTTTGATATGGTTATTTAATCATTGGTAAATTTTATATTATAGATTAGAAATTATAATTTTTGATTAATTGTTTTTTTACTTTCCAGAGTTTATATTTAATAAATTAAATATTGGGGTTTTATTAAATATATAAATAAAATAATTTTATAGTTTATGTTGACGTGCATGAAATCCATAAATTTCACAAAGGTACAATGTGATAGAATGATCCACCCACAATATAAACACTTTTCATCTGACTACATGATGATGTAATCATATTACCACATGCATATCATCCATATAGTCGATCAACTAATTGATAGAAGGAATCTGATCATCTTTGTAATTGTGTTTATTACATGAGGCTAATTACTAAATCATCATTAACAAATATTTTTTACATACCATGTGGACTAATTCTACCAATAGGAGAACTACCCAATCCATTGCATAAGAATCTTTAATGTAATCATGCATCTATCATAAAATCATTTATTCAATTATAATAAGTTATTTATCAACTATATAATATTTTCCTCCATCCAAAATGTTTAAACTATCACTTAAGTATTTATAATACCATGTGAGACATATCGTAAACCACTCAAGAGTCAACAAAACCATCAGATTTTATACATATTCACCCTTTTATATTGCTACTCATCATTAATATATTTATCCATACCATATAGGAAGAACATAATTTAGCTAATTTTATAGAAAATATTTTTAAAAAAATAAATGGTTTCAAATGGTGAAGTATAGATATAATAAAACATAAACTATAAGGTAGCTATTTAGTTTTAAACACATTCATTATATATACATTATATTTTTTGGATCAAATAATTCAAAAATTGTTTTCCTAGAGAATCATATGATGTATTTTTTTAATAATATCATAAAATTAATAGGTATATTAAAAATTTAAAAGTATTAGTTTCCATAATATTGACAATTGGATTTGACGTATAAAATTGTTTACCCTTTAGGGAAAGAGGAAGGTACATTATGGGTGGCATGTAAATTTTACCATTATCCACAACCATTATATAATAAATATTATTATATTTTATATTCATTAATTAATTATTTGTCTCATTAATTCATATTTTCATATTTTTTAAATCCACTTTTTATACCTTTATTTATAAACATATCATGTATGGGTAAAACTTTATTGTGTAGGGAATGAATGTCTTAAAGCATTTATAATTATTTAGATCGTCACCTAAATAAAAAAAATAAGCATCATTTTGATGACAATAAATCACATCACAACCTTCAGCTAGAATGCTCCTTCATATATTGTAAAACACCATAGGGTCAAGTGAAATACATGTACACATAGGGTGATGGTTACCCATCATAATATATCATTTAGGAATATTATCACCACTATAACCTAATCATTAGGTACATAGGATGTTATTAATTAATATCCCATTTTAAATCATGCTATATGTATATTGGATATATTTAAATCTAGGGTAAAATTAATTAAGGATTAGGAAATCCAATTATGATATGTTTTTCAAAACATTCCTCCATACCTGTAGTTTCTATTAAAATAAGTGGTTATGAACATAAATATCTTCAATAAATAATTTTCTCCTATAAAATTAAAAATTTACTAATATTTTTTATAGTTATATCAATGCTAAAATGATGGATTACATTATAACAATATTTATAGTAATTAATCAATAGTTTTTTAATTCTCCCCGTGATGAAGCTTTTATCTAATCATGGATCCATTGTCATTGAAAATGTTATAAAATTGAACTAATTATAACCATAAAAGATAGAATCATATAATAAAAAACTAATTTATGTTTAAACTAAAATTTTATTGACCCTGACTAGGATAAAAAAAATTAATTTAGACATTGAAGAAGTTTTTTAAAAGTATGTTGTTATGCTTCAAATTTTAACAATTAGCCTGAAAAATTATTGGAAATCAACACCATGCAATTAGATATTTGTGACCTCAATAGATTTATTAAAAATATAATATAAATTAATTTTATAAATAATTTTTTTAATTTTATAGGAAACTATTTTAATTAATTTTTTCTGTATATTTTTTATCTTAAAATAGAAGACTATAATATGAACCACCATGTATGCATACATTTCTCATCATTCATAAGACATGGAATAGTAATAGGGCATCATGTGATGTAGAGGGAATTTTACTTCTAAATAGAAGTAGTTACCAAATAATTGATTTATATCCTATAAAAATTAAAAATTAAATTATATGGATTCTCTAAAATTATAATTTTAAAATAATATTACCTGGATCTAAGATTATAATTATAAAATAATGATTTATCCCCTGAAATAGGTATATAAGGAAACTATATATGTGAACTATGAGAGATTCGAGATGATGTTTTCTAAAATTCCCAATCATGTTAGTGAATATATCAATTTACCTATGTCCACCAATTACATCATGAATATAGAGGATAAAAACCACAATGATTACCCATATATTGGATCAATGATTTAATAATTTCCCTAAGAATACAAGGGATGTATCGAAAAATTTACACAGAGAACACAGTAATTTAGATTTATAAGCACTGGTTGAAGATGATTTCATGTATATGGGCATTTGATTAATAACCCTTAAATGAGAATGAACATGATTTAATTATCATTTTTCTGAACCAAGGGGCTCTGTAGGATGTTAGTCAAAATGTATTGCCTACTATGTTATGAAATATATCATTCTATGGTAGCCATTTAACTCTTGCACTATAGTATATATAATTTATTATAATATAGAAACCATTTTTAAAATGAAATTACAAAAAACAATGGTTATTTGGTATCTCTAAAAGACATGTAATAATTCTGAAATCAGAAAAACCATGTTACACTCCTCCTACAAAAATCGATACTCCAACTAGTCATTGTTATGACATTAATTTATATAGGTCTATAAATCCTGAAAATAATCATTTAATCAACCCTAGTAGACACCACATATCTAACAAGATAATAATATTGATATTTGAACAAATTATTCTAAATTCCATAATCACCAATTGAAATTATTTGTGTTTGTGGAATAAAAAATTTACTATATAAGTTTTCGAACATTGCATATGATCTTGAGGACATGATGACCCAAATACCAACATATATAACTTCCCAAACTATTCCTCTGACAATTGAGACTCTTAATATGACCATAAAATAAACAATTTATGATATCCCAAAAGTGTATGAATCTGAAAATAAACTAATTATTCCAAATATGGGGATAAAAGAAGCTATATTTCCTATAAATTCTAGGATGATTTCAGAAATGAAGAAACAAAAGTATGAATTTACAGAGGAAGATGAGATTGATTTAATGAGGAATAATAGAACTAAAACATAGATCATATTGATAAAATGTGTGGAGAGAGTACATCCACTATAATTATAATCAATAATTTTTATGTAAATTAAGATTTCTGAAGAATCACATCAACAAAGTTATTTTCACATTCATGAAATTTAAAATTATCAATTTGATTCTTTTTTCCATCATATTTTCCCCGTTATATAAAACATTTCTCAATTATATATATAAAAAGACGTGAATTGCCCATGTAGATGAGAGGATCATCCAAAAAATAAATGTCTCGACACTTATCTCACTATAGTATCAATCCAAATGCCAAGATGTGTTTAATTTTTCATTTATACACAATAATAACTCCTCGAATAACTATGATGCATTCCCAAAACATGGATCTCAATAAAATTTAATGATTAACTAATTTTAAATAAAAAAATGTAGGATATTGGTGTCCCACGATAGTTTTGGGACAACTTGTAAGGCAAAAAATTGTATTCCAACCATCTTTTTTGGAACATGTCTTTATTAATGATCAATATGAATTATATTTAGTTGTCCTATTTGTTTTGAATATGTTGGAAGAATGTTGAAATGACTAGAAACCCATCATATTGGGGTGAGCCTTTTATAATTCACATATCACAATTTATAATGACCATGAAGGATCACTCAAATATGAGTCTGGCAACATCACTACACAGTTTAATATTTTATTCATCAGGAAAATCTGTTTAGATTACCATTTAGTTTTCATCATTATCCAATAAATATGTGGTTTTACCATATGATTAATCATTTATGTTACCAGTATTTTTTACAAAAGATAACATTTTTTTATAGAAAAAGACATTGAGAATGTGGATACTTATCATTATTGAAATTCTATTTTCATTCTAGACTAACTGATAGATATTTAATTATGAATTAAATTTTATTATATATTCAATTGGGAAGAAAGTAATATGTCAAAATGTTAGTAGTAATTTTATTACCTGTGAATAAGGAATCCCATTTTAACATCATATCTTGATAAGACCCTAATTATATAATTGAATCCACTCTTTACATAACATTAATATTTATATTTGTTGTATATAGAACAATTGCCTATAATAAATTATAATAAAATATCTTAATCCATGAAAAAATAAAAAATAAGTTTTTGTGAAGAAATTTCATGAGAATAGAATAGAATTTTGGTGACATCCCATAAATTATACAATAAATATTCTAATATAATATTAATCATGATGTAGATTTAAATACATTATGGATTACCCAAATGAGATCAAATCCCACCTAAATGATGACACTAAAGTACGACTTATTGAGGATCACCGATAGTTGGATCAATATCCCCAGTTCATAATCAAAATGGGTTAGTATCATTTATTTTGATCTAAATAAAACTAGGAAAAACAATATGGGGAATGAAAAAAATTAATTATTCAAAATTATAATTTATAATAGATGGATATTTTTTACAAAAAATATGAATATTAACCAGTCCACTATTAATTTTTAATTTATAATCCCCATAAATAATAGTGTTTTAGAAATAAATTTAATGAGGACTCATGAATTCAATTTAGATGTATTTTAATCTTATTTGTTATTGGTTACTTCTTTAAGAGATCAAAATAAGAAAACCATTACATTTCCCATTACCACATTTTATTATATTGGGATTACACTCGATTAATCTATCTATTCTTCAAAATTTCAATAGTTCATGGAATTTATATTCACTAATCCAATTCAGGATAACATGGAGTAATTCGAACATTATTTCACAATGTTTACTAATTTATTTTACAATTGTTACAAAAATATTGGAAAATATCATGACAATAAGAATTAAATAGAATCATTTCATTAATTTTGAAAAGTGTCACATAGTAGTTAAATTTTATTAATTCAATGGATATATAATTTCATAAAAATATAATGAACGTGATAAAAAATAATAGTGATAAGGTTCATTTATTATAATTTTTTTTAAAAATATTATATATCTCTTATAAGAGGTTCATGATTATATGGGAGGATCATAAATGATTTTGTATGATTTATCTCCTCCTCTCTTAATTTTTTTAAACACGCTGATTTCATTTTTTGTGATGTGTAAAGAAAATCCATTGGTTTATTGATGAGTATACTAAAAATATAAAAATAGGTTCAAGCACCAATATGTGATTATAAATTTGAGCGATACTGTGATGCTTCTATGAAATTATTTTTGGTTGTCTTATCATAAGGAACTAAGTGAATTCTTCAAGTCATTGATTATGCATATGTAACCCTTCATTATTATTAATTAATATTATATGTATGGATTTATAATTAATCCCATATATAGTTAATATTGATGTTAGATTACAAAAAAAATTATATTAAGATGCTAAAATATTAAGGGATCAATGTGGAAATCAATGATATGAACTATGATGACAGCTATGTGGCAAATCACCTGAGTAGAAATTTGAATATGGAAAAAATTGCAGATTATTTCATACATAAGTATACATGAAATCATCCTTATGGATCAACTATACTTTGATTATAGTGATTTTTTGTGGTATGAATATATTGGGAATTATTTCCTAACATATCATATACCAAAGGATTTAAAAATCCAATAAATTAAAAGGAAATCATTTTAATCCATGTATTACAATTTATAATTTTAATTTATTTATAAAATATTCAAAGATAAAATGATAATATTTCTTTTGGGAAACTAAAATTTTATCCATCATTTAGATTTCTTACACTATTACATGTGGAGGTCAGCATGAACACTAAATAAAAAAATGTTATATAATTCCCAATATATTATAATCGATTGTAAAAATATGATCACTATATATGTTATTCATGTAATAAATTAGGGTTACATGAATTAATTTAATTAAAAAAATAAATGTAATGAATTTCCACTATCATTTATTAATTTATTTACATCTGGGTCATATATTTTATAGAAATTCTACATTTTCATTTGGAAATAATTATAGCTTTCTTGAAGTGGATTATATATTGAATCATTTACAAGCTATGGCCCCCAAAAATAACAATTCTAGTAAAGGATAACGTATTTTGATGGTTTTGAGTACCTAGTGGTAAATCAATTATAATACGAATAAATATTTTAATGGATGAACAGATTAATTTACCTTCATAACTATAGTGAATTATTAAACAAAAACATCATATCATCACAACAAAATGGGTCGCTTTTTATGTCCAAAAATGAAATCAAATTTATTGTATTAAAAATTTAAATACCAAATAATAAATCAATTATTAAATCATTAAAAGACAAAATATAGGCTAACTAAATACCATCAAAGACCCATGTACCAATGAGAAACAACATTCATATAATTGGTAAATGCTACACCTCCCTTTTGAATTGGAGCATTTACATTTTAGGGATATTAAATAAATGAATATAGAGATGGATAGATTAAAAAGAGATAGTTTTATAGATGTTGGAGTTAAAATAAATTAGATTATATTATTCTTAATATTTTATAATTTATAAACAGATTACATGTGAGGAATATAAATATATCAAAACAATTAATTATATCAATCATGGATATCATGCGTTGTTATAAAACTCATGAACTAAAGGTATGCTTAAAACATCATTCTAGGTAAAAACATATCATTAAAAATTATCATATAAAACTTTTTTTCACATATGTATATTTTATATGAATGATACTACAAAAATATTTACATTTTATTGGAATTGATTAATGAATTACCATATTATTATACTCTATGTACCAGTGCTACCAATAACACTCCTCCAACCTACTTATAAATTAAACCCCACTTTTTTCTATCTAAAAAAATCATTCACATTGGGATTTAATTTAAATTCTAATTATCTAATAAATCACCATGAAATAATTGGGGAAATTGCAAAAAAAATCTGGGCGACTGAAATTATATAATTTAGTGAATTTAAAATTTCAGAATTTTCCCATTTCATTGTTCTCCATTATCTTATTAAAATTTTGCATGTTTTTTTATTCCATTGTAGACTAAATAAATATATGTGAAAAAACTGGATCAATGCTAATATATGGAAAAAAATTCTATCCATCAATGCATATTAAATGAATACTATAATGATTTTCTTTTAAAATTCTTAACTAAAAAATTAAATATGAAACACAATTATTTCTGAAAAACTTTCTATGAGAAAATATACTATATTTCATTACACACACCCTAGAAGAATCTTATCCAATTTTTTATATTTTCATTACCATAATATATATTTTTAGAGAACTACTAAATAAAAAATTAGTCTGAATTTATTCAGTAATCCATTAATAACAATAGAGAATTTTAGGATCGTGTAAATTAAATAATTTGGATATTATGATATTAAAAACCATTTTGAAAAATTATTTCCATATATACATCAACCATTATATCCCTTAGAAACCATCAATGGTTTTTAGGTAGACCCATAAAATGGTAAATTTCCCCATATTTCTATCTTTACAATACATTAAAATGTATATGATAAATTCAATTGTTGTAAAAGAATAAAATGGTGGTGAAAATATTTTTTAAATAATAATCATGAAAATTTTAGATGAAATTAGGAAAATTTTATAGATAAATATTTTCAGAAAAATAAATATGTGTAGAGTAGAAAAGTTTCATTGATATAAATAAATATAGTCAATTTATTTATACATGTTTTTTGGTATTCATAGAGCCTATCAATCGAGAATATTTTCATTTTAAAATGGAATATGTTTTTCAATGTTTTTAAATAATGTGTCAATGAAGAGAATGAAGGATTAAATGTATTAATGATATTTATTTTCTCAAATGTGGACTAATTAATAATGATGAGAGATATTTGTATCAATGATGGTTTTAAAATCATAAATCATTTTCTGTTTTGATATGTTATATAAGAAGAAGTGTTTAATGATTCGAGAAGACCCAAGAAACCACTAGAGGGAAGAAAATACTTCAAAACACAGGGCTATGAATAAGACACAAAATCATGAAGAGAATATTAAAACCCCTATTAAATCAAGAGATCAATAAAAATTAATAATGATAGTAATACATTATAGGAAATAATTTGAGGGAACAAATCATTATTAAAATTGGAAAAAAGTTTTATTATTGTCATCAAAATTTGATCCAAATGGGATTATTTAGTTTATGTTGAATAGAGGTACGACCCTAATTATGTTGGAAAAAAAACTCAATGGCTATGATTTATTATGGAGCTGAGAATCCTAATTTAGACTCAATTGTTATATATTTTAATAATTCCAATTCATCAAACATATAATAATACTAATTAATCCATCGTCATATTAACAAATACATGACTCATTGTGTTGAGATAAAGATCTTCATCAGGCTAGTTGAGAAATGATGTGATAATGACCTGAGAAAATCATTTCCAGAAAATAATAAATTATTACTAAGTAGAATAATCATGAATTTAGAAAATAGTTTTCATGAGGGAATACAACTATTGGGATTTCATTGATTCTACATAAGGTAAAAAATGAAAATATGACCATAGACGTGGAATGATAACTTGAGTAATATGGTGTTAATTGAGGGAATAAAATTGGGTATGTATTTGAATTTTACACTGGAAATAAATTGTAGATTCATTTGTAATAATTCTAAGTCTTATATGTGGGTTCATTGAAATGGAATTATTTTCATAAATTTTATCATTAGTTTCAATAATTCAAATACCAAACATTTTGATCTAATATTATGATTTTATCACAATTTTTAGTTCATTAAAAAATATATAGTATAAATTTTAATTATTTTTCATGGGGGTTTTAAATCATTTATTGGTCACAAGTAAATAATAGAATAATGAAAGATAATAAATTTTTAATGTTTATTGATTATTTTTTATGGACGCGGCTTTTTTTATAGAGGACTTCGACTCTATTTAACATGAGGGATTACAGAATCTTTCTATATATTAAGTATAAGGGACCCATGAGATTATGTATCTTGGAAATTCCAACACTCTAAACTCTATGATGACCATCCTCAATCACATCCACTTGTTGAGCATCACTAATGAAAAATAGTACCCATATCCCACTATATTGTATCCCTGATGGAAAAAATAAATCCATTATCACGTTAAACATGGAGAAATACATATCATATTCAACATATCGAAACAATTATGATTCCATGGGAAGGAGATATAGATAGTAGAATATACTAGGAAATCTACATGTTTTGTTCATGTGGGTTTCATTGGGTGTCCCTTAAATATTGAAGCCTATATATGTCCCACATGTTTACTCAATCTATAAAAGAAAATATAAATTGGTTTTTTTGGTGTCAAATGGCATTTGGGACTACACATTTTCAATGATTTTTTCTCATTGAATATGCATTATCTATTTGATTTAGGGGATTTGGGGTGTGTCTATGATATATTTCATTTACGCTACATAGATATATAGAGTATGTACGACATGTACATGACTGGCTTATATAACTCGGGATCCAAGGAATGTGTGTCATCCACCTATTTTGGGATATTTATAGAATCCTAAAACCATATACAATATTAGATTCTAACGAACTCAACATGTTATCAACAAATATAAATTACATGAATTCATTTATTTCATAGATATTGAGTTTGGTCCTCACGTGGATTTCCAGATTTATTGATTCATCCTCACTTTACTATAGTTGAGAAAAAATAATCTATCCAAATCAAAGGAAGGAGACTATATTCATCATTTCCAATATTTGTGTTATAGGTAAAATATTCTTTTTCAATTTATCATGATGTTCCATGACTCATAATGCCAAAAATGGGTACACATTCCTAAATCAAATAATATACAATCTTTTAGTCTACCATAATCCAACCGCAAGACATCTACATGATACAATTAACACAACCATTACAACATAGAATTTTTGATCCTAATCAAACCAATAATATAATTAAAAGTAACCAACCCGACAGACCCATGATGATTAAATACAAGATATGATATATTTCAGGCACATAAACATAGGTATATTGTCAATGGATGATGAAAGTCTTTCTAATGATAAAAAATTATGGACACCAAAAAGGGGTTATAAACATGGGTTCAATTAAAGAGATAAGAATATTTAAAGTCTGTATTAATTTTTTTATTCATGTGATGGATAAATATATATATCTTGGCAGAAATTTTATCCATTCATAACAATAAAAAATTTAAAATAAAAAATCAATAAAATAATGAGCCTTACATCGAGAATTAATTGATCATTGGTGAATAACATAGTATCATGATTTGTTCCTAACGATTATTCTATGTTTTTCAATTATTCCATGAATCTTTGTGTTTTTTTAATTGACCTATGGTTGAGTAATCACTATCTCTATTGATGGATCCTCTACAACCTATTTTCTATACCTAGGTTATGATGCTAAGCATTGATAATTTCAATAAGGTCTTTTTTAAAATGATTTTGTTAGATTTCATATTAATAAGATAAATTAAGTCAAATTATTTTCAATTTTATTTAACAAACCCTTACAATAAATTCTTTCTTTCTAAAATCCTACACAGGAAAACCTTATTCCATGAATAGTTTAAGCCATGCATCCTGTAAACAACTATTATCTTTGAAATTCCATGTACTATTCGCACAAATGGGAAAAAATGTATTCTAAAAATATGAATCCACATGATTATATATATTTAATGTATACTATATTATTTAATGGTTCATAAGACACGCGTAACAATATAATGACTTTAATGAAAAATGTAGTTAATATAATTGAAATGTTCAATATATAATATTCCAAATAATTGAGTTTTAGGTTCTCCTCACCATTATAGGTTTCCACATAAAAATAAAAATATACAAAATATAGGTAGGGAACTAATCCCACATTTTCCTCTCATGAAATAAGGATGTCTCATGGACTATACCATGAAGAAAATATATCCAAATAGGGGAATTTTTCATCAAAAAACGAATCACATTTTGATCATTAATTTTTAATAATTAAATTTAGGGGGATACTCTATCCAAATGTCGAGCAATATAAATTTAATAAAATGTGATGGGTCATGAAATAATCTACTCATTTGTGACCCATGTAATTAGTGATCTTCAATATCCAACTGTATGGGTATATTTGAGTAGTAATCAACCTCACCAACCCTCCAAGGGATAAAGAATATCATGTGGAACCGGAAGAAAAATACTACTACCCCAAAAAATTATAATATATATCATGGGTAGACTCTCAAAAAGACAGTGTATCTCTCATGAAACCCACATTACATAGACATCTTCCTACATAGAATATTATTCAGAACATTCATTTTGTTAAATACACATGTATTAGGTAAACACTTATTTAACATATCTCACACATGTTATGGAAAAATACTGGATGACTCTCCAACCATAGACTTGTATAAGGGTTATAAAAAGGGTCTTCTGTATAGTACCTATATTTCTTCCACACTAAAAGTGTAGTGATCTTCCAAGTTTTTCATTTAAATCAACACAAAGTATATCAACCTGAATTTTAAAAGCGTTGTTGTTCTCTTATACTGGACATCCACAGGTGGATGAAACATTATGATATCTCTTATAAGGGTCCAATAATATGACTAAAATACTTTTCACAATAGTGATGTATGTTAGGAATCCATTTCAAAGATGAATATCATTGGAACCTGTCATAATTGATAATCTACTATAAGAAAAAAACTCCCACTAAAAAATATATCTTCCCTTGAATGGATATGAGATATGTTATCTTTGTAATATATTCAAAAATCACAATGAAACTTCATTTAGTGACATTTTATGCATAAATCCTATGAAAAAATATTTCCATAATTCACCACATGTATATTCACAGACTCAATATATTGATTCATTAATGATAGAACAAGAGGTCCAACCTTTACCTTTTGACGTGTGAGGAAATGGAAACCAAATTCGATGAAAACACACCTCATACCAACAAAAAAATATACTAAAAAGGTCAGAATACATAATCACTACTTTCATATATACATTCAAGGTGAGGGAATATTACTTTATAAAAACCTCAACATGCAACTTGATCAAAAAAAATATTTTTTCCTTGAAAATGATGAGATCCTACGCACTATTAAGATACCCATATTGTTCATCTAATGAAGATATCTTGTATTGTATAACATTATATCCAACCATTAAAATTCTCTCTCTCTCGTATTCTTAATATATGATAAAGTCACCACTATTTACTGATGATATGTATCACCCAACATCAATTATAGTGTAAGTTTTAACTATTCAAATTACACTTCCATGTACTCTATAAAATACGAGTTTGATCTCATGGTAGTGATATTTTCCACAATGTTTCCTACCTTTTGATTATAGGAAAAATAGTTTCATATTACCCTAGAAAGTCTAGTAATTGAATCTATATTTTATTTATTTCCCATTTAATATATATATATATATATGTGATTTTGTGGGTTTTATACTATAGTTGTCTTTGAAAACTAAGAATCACACTCTGAGAAGATAACACAACCTTATCTACAAGGAATAAACTCTTAAAAAAACAATGACATGGGTAATGTATCAATTCTCATGGTTTATCCACTATCTCAGCATAAAAAAATCACTTAATATCTCAACACCATAAAAAATAATTTCATAACACTGGAGGTGTCACACAAAACTAAACACTTAAATCCCCACTCTTGAAGTTACAATATTTTACTATTGACTTAGCACTACCTGACCTCATTGAAGGCCATCAAATATCATAGGGTATGAAATCTACTTTCAACTCTATTTCAATGTATTCAAATGAGAACAACACTAGAAAATTATTTCATTAACCCTTTATTGTATCCATGAAACCATAAGTTGATGGTTACCAATAGGAAACATGGGAGCTGTAACACACTTTTGGGTGTATCAAATGAAATCACTATATAAACCACTAATAGATTCATGTACAACCGATTATCATACGTGAAATTCTGAAAATTTTATTAACTGTTTTTATAAATTGAAATTTCGTGAGACTACCATATAATTGGATCTTAGAGTGTGTTTTCAGTACTAGCCTCAAATTCTATTTGTGCAGCATCTCTATCTCATTTTATATGAGAACACACTCTTAAATGTAATCCATGAACTTACCTAATATAGGTAATAATAAATTATAACAAAGATCCACATATACTATAGAATATTTTCCATATGAATGGATATCTCCATAAAATCATGATTTACATAATATTACATGATTTTATTTTCTGAATACCATCCTCATGAAACATCAAATAGTAATAGATGGACCTTGGATAAAACCATTGAATACCTATCAAATTATTTAACTAGATTATGAGTTCATAAACCCATACTAAGGGGTTAATATCTGTGATTTTCACTTTATTTTGGCAATGGTTAGAAATAAATAACTCATTCTCTTATTCTCATTCAGGACTAATATTATTGGTTCTACATAAATATACTCACTATGTTTGATAAAACCCTTCTCATGAGGGATGTATAACTGTACACTCAAATCCAATACAATAGTTGGGAATATAATATATAACATAAAATATATTGATTTGGTCCTCATGTACTTGACAATATAAAATTTTCCCATTCTTGGGATGTAAAACTAATATGTTATTTTGGAATGGGTATTTATATTATTTCTAGTAGAATTTATTATGAACCTTCTATGAAGGTACAATATTTTTTTCATAAGAAGCATCTAGACATTTTGGGGTGAAATTCTTTTTAAATAAATCATTATGTTTCCTGGGATCTCATGTCTGATATACCACTAATTGATGATTCTATATCACAGAGTAGATCCATTAAATTAATCCTTCTCTCATGTGTTAGCAATGGGCATGGAACTCAAAAGATCATACTAGTAGAGGGGCCCAGACACAATGTAAATAACATATTCATACACATGAAAATATATTGATTTCACATAAAGTTAGTTCATATACTGATTAGACGGTAATAAATTAGTAATGTAGGAATCTTGATATATCTATCCTCACAGAATGTGCAATTGAATTACAAAGTGTACTCTACCCTACAAGGGAGAATTGGTCTCTAATGAATCACAATCCTAGTGATGTGACTCCAATTAGAATTTTTTTGGAGTAGAGAATATGCCCAATAACGGTTAACCTCAATAATGGAAAATATGAATCCCATAATTCACAACATGTAGATAATAATGTAATCATGGATTTATTCTCAAAGGTCATTCCTTCCAAACATTCATGGAAAAAAATATTCCAATTACACTACAAATGAGCCACCACCATCCACTAATAGATTCACCCATATGTGTAGATGGTTATGGGAAGATGAGGATGTAGATACCTAGATTTTAGTGAAAGTTTATGATCCCAATAGTAAAGGAACGTCTGCATGTATTGATCAATCAAGAGAATGGGAATCAAAGTAAGTGAAGAATAGAGGTATAATAAATGGGGAAAAAGTTTTTATTTAATAGAATAGGAGGTAAGACCTAAAACTGGGGGTAATTCATTCCATCGATCAATTTTTTTATTTTTAATTTACCTAGGATTGGGAACTCCCTCATAGACAAAACCCTTATGCGCCTTCTGGTGTCTGACAAATCGATGATCACGAGCATAGTTTTCACATAAAATGACTCATGTGAGGTTGAATGATTTTAACTATGACTACATAGGCTATATTTTTATAGGTCAAAATAATTATAGTTTCATAGTGGTTCACTTATGTATACCTTGTATGTACATCAACCAATTTGATTCATGCATCGTCAAATATCATATCATTACTACCACTATTAATAACACATGCTATATTTAATATATTTTTATTGTGTAAGCATCATCTTCCAACATTAAGATAAGTGATTTATGGAGGTATATTGAAAAAGAATCTATAAATTAGTGTCCAAATTGGATGATTATATGTGATTTCAAAACAATCATCACACCTAATAGAAAACAACTACACGGGATTGTAAGATGCCAAATGTTTTGTCTATATTGATCAATGTTACCTTGTGGAGGTCCTAATTTATAGAGCTAAATTTTCATGGAGTATGTTCACCCTGAATTAAAGGCATGAAAAACATCTTGATATATTTTTCAATGAAAATGGAAGGTTGGAGTGTTTCTAGTCGGATCTCTGGTTATGCACTAACTAAATATCAATATGAGCATAACCATATCATATTTCAGTTATCTAACATGTCACAGATGAAACCCATTCCCTTTTTCTTCAATAATGGAAGTATCTATATTCTTGGATATAGAAAATCCATTCAGCAATCCTAGAGGCTTCTTTTTATGGGACGTATGTCTAATAGAATTTCAGGAAAAAAACTCTAAGAGGTTATTAACGGATTAATGAAAAATATATTTTAGAGACATTGATCATGAAATTTAGAATGCTGAAAAACCTCATGAAGGAATTAAGGATAGAGATTAAAATCATAATTTTCTATCCAAGTGGGATTTTCAAGATCACGTAGATTTGGATGACCTCAAAATCATCCATGTGAGGCTGGAAGTGAATCATTGGAATGTAAAATTGTTATAGGAAAGGGATAGAAATTACCGATTTCATCAAATAAATAATAAGGAAAAATAGAAAAATATAGAAACAACAAAATCAATATTATTATGAAGATTTAAACCTCTTTATGTGATGTTTTAATGTAAGTGATTGATTATTTTAGTGAACATTATGCTGATGAGGGTAGAAATTATAGTATGATGATGGTCAGTAACATATGTCCCTATATTTATGAGAAACAATCAAGGAGTCTTGGTATGGATCCAGATAGGGATGAAATTAAGAATTCCATCTTCTCTATCAACAAGGAGATTTTTGTTGGCCAGTATGGTTTCACAAAAATGTTTTTCTTGTCATATTGGGATATTCTTCAACATAATCTTATAAGGATGTAAAGGAATTTTTTTATTCATTCTTATCTACCATATGGTGTCATCTAAAATTTCATTATTTTGATTCTGTAGAGGAAAAATAATAATAATTTCCAGGATATTATACTTTTTTCACTAGAGATTATTATCCCTAAAATTATCATAAAAATCATAATGTCTTGTATAGGGGGAATTTTCAAAAAAATCATTACTCCAAATAAATGTCATTTCATGCTTAGAAGAATAATTCAGTCATTCCTTCATATTACAATATAGAGGACAAACAACATGAGATGAAAATTTTAAAAAGGAATCATTTCCTTAACTATTAAAAAATCGAAAGAATTTGACACCCCATAGTGGTGTTTTCTCTTTAGTGTCCTTATGAAATATGGCTTCTCAGCTATTGCCATAATATTAATCAGTTTCAATCATTCTTCCTCATGTTTTCCCATTCTTATTAAAGAAATGTATGTCAATGCCTCAATGAGTGGTGGAGATATTATTTTATAGATATATTGAAATAATTGGATGTTTTTATATTTATATGTGGGACTCAAAAATACAGTACACATAAAAATACAATTAACTACGTGTAGGAACCAAATAAAGATGTAGATGCTAAACATACAAGAGGGGGGGTGAATTGTACACTTTAAAAATTCCTTTGGATCCATTAAAGTTTGTTACAGATAACTATGATTTCCTTACACAAGGAAAGATCTATGTTTACCAAAGTTAAACTAAGAAGATTCACAGCACCTCTAACACAAATTCTAGAAACAGAAAAAAGGTTTACAAAATGAGATTCTACCTTAAAGCGTATAGAATCTAAACTAATCAGAGTACAAGTGTAAGGAAATATAAGAAAGTTATACATTCCTTACAATATAAAAGTGCAGTGTAAAAACAAGTAGTGAAACTACTAGTAACAAGATATAGGTCTTTTAACCGAAAGATAAGGGTATCCAACAACCTTGGATAAAGGTCCCTTGATTTATACTTTCAAGCAAGTACGTCTTACCCACATCAGGATAAGCCCTCGATACGAAGACCAGAATCTCTGTCTTGTTGTCCCTGCAAGCCCTCAACTTCAGGGTAGTTGGAACCTCTATCTTCCTCATTAAGGAATCCCTCGAACTTCAAGGTAATGGACACCTCTGTATTCCTATCCCTAGAAGTCCTCAAAAGTAATCACCAACATTAGGAGTTGCACGAAGTAATCTGAACAAGCAGTTCAGTACGCACAAAGCATGAAAAGCGTCTCTCTCTAGAAATCACCTTAACAGCATGTGGTTTCTGGATCAATCAACTTCTTTCATCTAACACGTCTGTATCACGTATATTTTGAGCTCTTTCAAATGACCTCCTATTTATAAGAAAACCTCCAACGGTCATCTCCCTCTTCCAATGGTCATATTTTCCATGAAATTTGGAGGGACCTATACACATGTAACTCAACAAATGGTTAATTAGAAACAGAATAGACAACATCATTTAATAACAAACCATGTATAGCTGAATACACGACATCATTTTGAAATGATGAATATGTAAGTAAAATCTAATCAATATTTAGGAGTGTAAGAAAGTCAAAAGTTCAGAGTCTAACCAACATGAAATTCGGAGTCTATGTTAAGAAATATTCAGATTATGTTTTATAGGAATTAAGAGTCTCGTTTCATTAGAGATCAGAATCTGAACATGCATAGATCAGAGTCGAACTACTTAAGTGTTTAGAGTCGAACTGCTTAAGAGTTCGGAGTTGAACTCCTTAAGAGATCGGAGTCGAACTGCTTAAGAGTTCGGAGTCGAACTGCTTAAGAGTTCAGAGTCGAACTTCATCAGAGTCCAGAGTCGAACTTCTTAAGAGTTCAGAGTCGAACTCCTTGAGAGTTTGGAGTCGAACTACTTCAGAGTTTGGAGTCGAACTACTTAAGAGTTCGGAGTCTAACTTCTTCAGAGTTCGGAGTCGAACTTCTTCAGAGTTCGGAGTCGAACTCCTTGAGAGTTCGAAGTCGAACTACTTAAATGTTCAGAGTCAAACTTCTTTAGAGTTCGGAGTCGAACTAATTACGAGTTCGAAGTCGAACTTCTTTAGAGTTCAGAGTCGAACTACTTAAAAGTTCAGAGTCGAACTTATTCAGAGTTTGGAGTCAAACTACATAAGAGTTCGGAGTCAAACAAATTAAGAGTTTGATGTTGAACTTCTTAAAGGTTCAGAGTCTAGAATTCAGATTTGAACTACATTACAGATCGCATCCAGAATTCGGATCCTAAAAAACAGAATGCTCCAAATATTTTCATTATATGGCTCCTGGATTTTGGGTATGAATCCAGTTGTTGTACTTAAGAAAATATGACTATGTATAAGAAAATCTAGATTAGGGTAAATTTTCTTAAAGAAGTAAATTTCCCTTATGGGGGTAAAAAATAATATTTTATTAAGTATAATGTGTTTGTGATTTTCAAAAGAATATGGAATGGAAATGTCATAAGTAAAACCTTATTTTCTCAACAATCTCCCCCATTTTGGAAAGCACAAACATCCTTTCGAAAAATCATATAAAAGTTTTGAAAAATTTCATTAGAATTTGAAATTTAATGCTTATCTCCCTTTGTTCATGGATAGAAGTGGATACAACTAACTCCCCCTTAGGCATTGAAACTCTATGGATTGTATTCTGTGTTTCGGGAGGGGAGTTTTCATTATTGTAGGAATGAAAAACTTCGTACTGGGAAAATCCTCCTTTCTTTAAGGATATTTCACTTAGAAATTTTTCCTTTCTCCTCCATAGGAGTAGTTCTTTTTCCTTCTCCCCCTTTGTGATTTTCAAATAGAATTATAGGGAATGGAAAACAAAATATGGTACCTGAAACATTAGTATATGACAAGATACAACCAACCAAAAAATAATTTCATTAGAGTTGGAAAATTTTACAAAGAAACACAATTACAACAAAAGATCAGTGTGGGTTCATTTTTCTTCATTTTCCATCAGAATGAGTTGATTTAACAAGGCTTTGAGTTTCTTCAAGTCTCTTTGATCTTACTCTCGTTGCCTCTCCAAGGATTTTACCTTTTCTTCTTGAGATTTTAAATCCTCTTCCTGAGCCTCCATGGCATCTTTTGCAACTTTATTATCTCATCTTGCATTTCTATCTTATGCTGAATCTCAATACGGAAATATCTTTCAGTTTTCCAATTTTGAGATACTGAGTTAAGCTTCCCATTCAGATCCCTAACCTTTTGATTCCGTGAAATTTGCTCCTGGTTCAACTTCTCATAAATCTCATTAACATCTTTATCCTCCATTTCAAAAATCATTATGAACATCGGCCTGAAAATTCTCAAAGTGAACTAAATCTTCAGAAACTCCCTTAGACCACTTGGTTACCTTACTGCAAGACTTTCTATGAATATCATAATCAATCAGAAAACATTTCTGTTCAGCTTCTAACTTCACTAAATTATCCATGACCATGGATAAAGAATATGATTTCTAATTCATACTTTGTTGCAACATCTGGCATCTAGAATCTATTGTTAGAAGAATCGGAATTGTGTCAACCAACTTTCTCAGAGACTGAACCACAAAATCATTCCCATGAGATGATGATTCTGAATCAGACATTTCTCTTTGAGATTGATATTCTTCATCTTGCACCAGCTTTCTTCTAGAAGTACCACCAACCTCTTTCCTCCTGATGAGATCTTTTATAGGTGTCTCCGTGAGAGCTTGCTTCCCCTTATTAGATTTCATAATAGGTTCCACGTTAGGAGATAATTCCTCGGATTCCGAAAGTTGAACGATATGGTCTTCATCTTGTTTCTGTTTTTCTTAACCTTCCTCAAGAAAATTCCTCTCATAGGATTCTTCTTCATCATACAACACATTTTCTTCTTCTTCTTCTTGATGCATCATTCTACCTTCCTCATCTCACTTACCTGGAGTAACTATCTTTGCATATTCATCCTTATCATTATAGTCCCGTACTTTCTTGATTAGGGTACCCAAATCTTCACGTTCCTCTTCTTCTTCTTCTTCTTCCTCAAATTCTTCCTCTACTAAATCAGCAACTTCCATATCAGTTTCTTCAAAAACTTATTTACCCTTGGATTTATCCGGAGTAACATAGTTCTTAGCTGATGTTTCTAGTAAAGAAGGTTCAGTACCAAATGTTTTCTGAAACTGGAAGAATTTCAGAAGCCAACTCTGTATCTTTCAGCAAAGATCACACCACTTCGGCTTCAGACATCTTGGTTCTCATTTTTATTTCCTTCACTTTTCTCTCTAGCTCCTCGGTAGCTTTTTCCTTTAAGGCCTTTGCCTTAGAAGGGTCCAATCCAAATTGAGGATCCCCTTCTTTCCTCATTTCTTTATCATCCCTCCACTTGGCTGCAACTATATCCATATATGTTTTCGTCTTCTTCAGCTTGGGGGGAGCAGATTGAGTCTCCTTAGCCTGGGGAATCTCTTTATCAACAACCACTTCCTTAGCATTTCTCTTCTTCCTTTTCTTTTTGGATGGTTCCGGAGAGTGTGTTTCTTTTTGAGCTGCTTCAAATTCCTCCACAGATAGGGGTAAAATTCTCCAGATTCGTTGGAAAATCCCATCTTCATCCACATAAGAGTATCATCACTGACTAGCATGAGCTTGCAAATCCAGATCTTTGATTTTCAGGCAATCTTGAATGATTCTATGCATCGAACTATCAGCTTAGATAACACGGCAGGAAACATAAGAATCTGAGCTCTAAAATTTCCTTATTTGATATTCTTGATTGTAACCAAGACATGCCTCATCAGATTTATCTTTCTTAGATTTACCAAGAAAACTATGACATTGATATCACTCTTCTTCAAATTGTCTTTATCACCTCTTCTTGGAACCAGAAATCCTTGCACCCATAGTTGAAGAATTCTATTGTTCGGAGTGAGGCGAGAAATCTTAATTGTTGAATCATCCTTAATCCCAAGACACTTCATTGCCTTCCCCTTATTGAATCATCATTGCATATCGGGAAGTTTTTGAGATCAGAGTTTTGCTTCTCTTTCATATGATAAACCAACCAGGCTCATGGACTTTGTGTAAGAAAGCTTATAAGTCTTCCCATAAGACATGAAAGAAAACTATTCTCTGTCATCTTCCATCAGGAAGGAAATGGACTCGTAAAACACTATCAATAAATCAGTATAAACAAGATCATGTTTATCTGACTTTTCTATGCAGACATCTACCCATCCATTGAGCTTTATGTTCTTGGAAATAAGGGAATCAAGCTTATAGAAGTTTGGATGAACTAACCTTTCCTTGAAAACTAACCACTTAGAAATCGGTTTCGCAGTTGACATATCTTGAGAAGTTGCTTCAAAAGATATTCGGAGTGAAGAAGTCTGAAAGATTCAGATTAGCTTTGCAAATTTCTGAACCGGCCTTAAGAAGATCAACAGGGCTTCGAGACGCAAAAGATTGAAAAATCTATGTGGGACGTGTCTCGGGGTCCCCTTTATATACTCAATAGAAGTGACCGTTGGTCTTCCAAAATGCCATCTAATGGTTGAAATAGCTTTGATCTTATCTGACGGTTGAGAATAATCCCCCAAGAAAAAATTGACTTCGATATTTTGAGGTTTTTTAAAGAAAACATTCTGATTTGAAGAAAACTAGAATCCGATCATTTAAAAACATAGAAAAATACCAGCAAGCAAAATATGATTACGAAACTATAAGTAAGGAAATTAAAACTCTCGGATTCGCTAGAAACATTGTTTGTAATTGGTAATATTCTTCTTGAATAAATTTAAAAACAAAATTCATTATGAAAGTTCCAGTACGAAAATCACGTTATGAAAACTCCAGTCCAAACATCCCCTTTCTGAAACTTATCAGTTTGAAAATTCAATTCCAGAATTTTTCAGTACGAATATTTCTATTCCGAAAGTTCTCATTCTGAGAAGTTCAGTGCTGAAAATTTCAGTTTCGGAAATTCCCATTCCGGAAATTTTGGTTTTAGAAATTTCCATTCCGGAAGATCAGTTCCGAAAGGTAAAAAACTCACCACAAAAAAAATCTAGTTACACTAACAATCAAATGTACACCCCCTATAAAGAGGAGTTTATTACTGTTAGGAGAATTGTTCAGCAAGAAGTAAATGAAGAATGATTACTTTACAGTTATCATTCCTAAATTTTGTTTAATTTATTCAAATCTATCGTAGGGTAATGATTTTGGGAATATATCAGCAAGTTGATCTTGGATTCCAATAAACTGAAGAATGATATCTCCTTTAAGTGTGTAATCCCTAAGAAAGTGATGCCTAATATCTATGTGTTTTTCATGAGAGTGATGTACATGGTTCTTACTTAGGTAAATGGAACTTGTGTTATCACACATAATTTGAGTCTTAGTAAAACTCATGCCATAGTCTGTGAGTGTGTGTTGCATCCACAACACTTGAGCACAACAACTTCCAGCTGCTACATATTTAGCTTCAGCAGTGGAAGGTGCTACTGAATGTTGCATCTTATAGGACCAAGAAACTAATGAATCTCCTAAGAAATGAAAAGTTCCGGATGTACTTTTTCTATCCAGTCTACATCCACCAATGTCAACATCATAAAAGATATTTAGAACAAAATCATTTCCAGAAATATAAAATAATCATAGATCCATAGTTCCTTTAAGGTAGCGAAATGTTATTTTTACTAACTTTAAGTGAGACTCCATAGGATTAGATTGATATCTTTCATATAAGCAAACTGAAAACATTATGTCTATTCGACTAGATGTTAAGTAAATTAAACGTCCTATCATACCTCTAAATGTTGTTTGATCTACTTGTCTTCCAGCTTCATCAAGATCTAAATAATTTGAGGTACCAATGGGAGTACTTATAATTTTAGTGTTTTCATAACCATACTTTTTGAGATGATCATTAATATACTTATGTTGAGATATATAGGTTCCTTATGGTTTTTGAAAAATTTGAAAACCAAGAAAAAAAGTTAACTCACCCATCATACTCATCTCAAACTCAGATTTCATTATACTTGCAAAAGAGTCAGTTAAAGATTGGTGAGTTGAACCAAATATGATGTCATCAACATAAATTTGAACAATCAACACATTTTTCTTATCTTTCTTTATAAAAAGGGTTGGATCTACATTTCCATTAACATAGTTATTTTGAAGCAAAAATCCTGTGAGTCTATCATACCAGGCTCGTGGGACTTGCTTAAGACTATACAAAGAATTAGTAAGTCTAAAAACATGATCATGATGTTTTGAATCTTCAATGCCAGGAGGTTGTTCAACAAAAAATTCCTCTTGAACAAAACCGTTAAGAAAAGCACATTTCACATCCATTTGAAAAAGTTTAAAATTAAAGAATGCTATAAATGAGAGTAGAATAAAGATAGATTCATGTCTAGCTACTGGAGCATATGTTTCTTCATATTCTATTCCCTCTTGCTGATTATATCCATTTTCAATGAGTCTATATTTATTTCATACTATGACTCCATTTTCATCACACTTGTTTCTGAAGACCCATTTTACTCCAATAACAGAAATTTCCTTAGGTCTTTCAGCCAAAGTCCAGACTTTGTTCATTCCAACTTCACTAAGTTCATCTTTCTTGGCTTTGATCCAATCATCATCACTTAAAACTTCATCAGTGCTTTTTGGGTTCTAATTGGGATAGAAATTCCAGATGTTCTACTTCATTTCTCAAGAAACTCCTAGTCCTCATAGGTTTATTTACATCACCAATGATACTATCACTAGGATGATTCTTAAGAAACACCTGATTTTGGTTTTGTAAAACCTGTTCATCAACATATGGTATAAAGTCTTCTGGGGTAAATGTTTCAGAAGTATCTTCTTGAACATTTTCCTTATCAGAAGGATCTTCTATCAAATGTTGACAATCAGTTTCTTGAAAACACATACGAGGATGTAGGTTGGGATGGTTTAAAAACAAAAGGATCTGTCTCATCAAATTTTACATGAACTATTTCTTCAACAGTATAAGTATTTTTATTAAAAACTCTATAAGCCTTAGAATTTGTTGAATAACCTAAGAAAATCCCTTCATCAGATTTTGGTGCGAATTTATGTAAGCTATCTTTAGTATTCAGAATAAATACTTTGCAAAAAAAACATGAAGTAGGAAATTCTTGGCTTTATACCATTCCATAATTCATAAGGAGTTTTATTAAGAAAATATCTAATCCAAACTCGATTTATAGTATAGAAAGCAGTACTTACAGCTTCAGCCCATATATATCTAGCTATAGAATATTCACTCAACATGGTTCTAGTTATCTCTTGAAGAATTTTATTTCTTCTTTCAACTACAACATTATTTTGAGGTGTTCTAGGTTTCGAAAAGTTGTGAGTAATATCTTTTCTACTAGAAAAATTTCCAAAATAATAATTTTGAAATTCTCTACCATGATCGCTATGAATAGTTTTCAGTGGAAGGATTTTCTCCTTTTTAACTTGTGCTCTAAAACATTTGAAATAAGAAAAATCTTCAGACTTCTTTGCTAGAAAATAGACCCAAGTAAATACGGTATAATCATCAACTAGAACAAAAACTTAGTATTTGCCTCTAATACTTCCAGTTTGTGTTGGACTGAAAAGATCCATGTGCACTAACTGTAATGCATTAGTCATTGAGACTTTACCAATTAGTTTAAATCTAGATTTATGTTGCATTCTATATTTTCAAGGATCACAAACTTTGGAAGAATCAAATCTAAGCTCAGGTAGATCCTCAACTAGTTTCTTCTTAGAGAGTCTACATAAGATTCTAATGTTACAGTGTCACAGTCTTATATGCCATAGCCAGGAATGATCTTTCATTGCACATAGGAAAGGTAAATCTTGACTCCATAGGTCTTCTAAGTTAAATGTGTAAACATTCTCTTGCCTATTGGCTGAGAGAATAAATTCTTCCTTGGATTTGTGTACTAAGCACTTATCATTCCTAAAATTCACAAGGTACCCTTCATCACATAACTGACTTATGCTAATGAGGTTGTGCTCAAGACCCTTAACAAATAAAACATTAGAAATCAATGTTTTACCTAGAAGAACAATATTACCAATATTAACAATTTCTCCTTGAGCATTATCTCCGAAAGATACCTTTCCTCCTTTCATTTTGATAATCCTTTCAAAATAGATTTTATTACCAGTCATGTGTCGGGAACATCCACATTCCATGTACCATGTATTGTTGTTGGTACGTCCATTGTTTTCTTGAAAAGAAGATATGAATTAGACTTTTGTAATCCAAACATGCTTGGATCCCAGATTTCCAGACAACAAAATTTTAGGAACCCAAACTTTCTTAGAGAAATAGTGTTTATGAAAACCTAGAGATTGGGTTTTATTTAAAGAACAATTATTTGCCCAGTGACCACCACATTGACACTTTGTACAAAATGGAGCACTTTGGGAAAAAAAATAATTGTTACTAAAAATAGGTTTTTCATGGGTATAACCAAATCCGGATTTATTTCTTAAAGGTCGTATTTGAGAATACATTTTATCAAAATTTTCCTTCCCATGGGTAATGTTTGATAAAAACTTTTTAAGGTAAAAATTTAAGACATGAGTTTGATAACCAAGTATTTATCTTCAAAATAATTAGATTTAGAACAAGATCTAGGCTCAAAAACACCTTTCATAGAAATCACTTTTTCTAACTCTTTAGGACGTTTTTTCTTATCAGAACATACTTCCTAAAGATTTATTGAAATGTTTATAAAATAAGAATTTTTCCTATTAAGATCTTTAGAAAGATTTGATATCTCTTTTGTAAGAATAGAATTCCTATAGTTTTCCTTATCATTATTCTTATTGAGTTTAGAGTTATCAATATCAAGAAGTTTATCAAACCTAGACACTTCTTCATAGGTAGGTGAAGTATTTTCTTCATCAGAAGAGGTTTCTTAATATGAGGAGTTATAATATTTACTATCATTAGGATTTAATGATACATTGGTCGATGATTCTGAATTTCGTACCAAAGCCATAAAACAATGATTGTTAATGGGTAATCTGTATATAAGACCAAGATTCCTCTGTCCTGAAGATTCATAATTTGATGATTCAACTGAAGAGTCACCACCACTGGCACTCTAGGTTTCATTTTCATTCAAGACTTTCTTAGCATTGGTTTTATAGTACTTCTTTATGTTTCTTTCAGAATGCTTTTCTTTCCTTTCATTCTTTTTGAGTAGATGACAATCTGGTCTAATATGTCCATCTCTCTTTCATTCATAACATGTGACTTCTCCATATTTCCTATCTTTCCTTTCCTTTTTCTTATACTTGGATTGGAAATTTCTCTGGATAGCTATCTTGTTTATCCTTCGAGAAAGATTTTCTAACTCGTTTTCTGAGATTTCACTCTCACTAGATTCAGATTGGATTATAACTTTCATAGACTTGTATCTTGTTACTCTCTCAAGAGTCTTAGCTTTCATACGATTTGATGTTGTTTTAAAAGCAACAGTACCATTCACATTCTTCTTTATTTATGTTTTCATCATCACTCTTCATTCTTGTTTCATGTTGGAGAAGAGTTCCAAATAACTCATCAAGAGAAATTTTAGTGACATTTATGTTCTCATCTATAGTTGTTCTATTTGATTTCCACTCATTGGGCATAATATCAATTATCTTATCGACAAGGGCTTCATCATCTAACCCTTTTTCTCCCATAGACTGTAAGCTATTGACTATAGTAATAAATCACTATTTAAAATTGCAGATTGGTTCTCCATTCAGAAAATTGAATCCATGGTATTTAGCTCTAACCATATCTCTCCTAGTCTCAATTAATTAAGAAGTGCCAAAGTGTGTAACTTCTAACTTCTTCTAGATACAATTAGCTACTTCAAAAGAAGAAATTTGGAAATATATATTTCTAGTCATTGAACATAGTAAAGTATTGCGTACCTGATAATTGAGTTGATACTCTTGCTTTTCCTGGTTAGTGAAAGTTTTAACTTCGTTATCAGGAATTTTAAAATCACCAGTAAGCATAACAAAATTGTCCACTCTAGTGTTGATAACAAAAGTCTTTAGTCTATCTCTCCAGTTCTCATAGTCACTACCATCAAAGGTTGGTGGTCTTGTATGATTTAGATTTTCAATAGAACCAACATTGATTCCTCCCATTCTAATAAAAAAACGTGGCAACTAAACTAGTTAGCAGACAGAGTTCGTAACCACAATGTTCGGAATGAAAATGTTCGGAATGACAAAGTTCGGAATGATATAATTCGGAATGACAATGTTTGGAATGACAAAGTTCGGAATGAAAAAGTGCAAGAAAACTTATACGTGAGTATGAGTGTTTTACTGACCTCCCTCTGATACCAATTCTAGGATAGAAATAATGATGTAGACGCTCAACATACAATAGGGGGGGTGAATTGTACACAATAAAAATTCTTTGGAACCTTTAATGTTGGTTACAGATAACTATGATTTCCTTATACAAGGAAAGATCTAAGTTTAAAAAAGTTAAACTAAGAAGATTCACAGCACCTCTAACACAAATTGTAGAAACAGAACTAAGGATTACAAAATGAGATACTAACTTAAAGCGTATAGAATCTAAACTAATCAGAGTACAAGTGTAATGAAATATAAGAAGGTTATACTTTCCTTACAGTATAAAAGTGAAGCGAAAAAAATTAGTAAAACTACTATTAACAAGATATAAGTCTTTTAACCCAAAGAGAAGGGTATCCAACAACCATTGATAAAGGTCCCTTGATTTATACTTTCAAGAAAATCTGTCTTACCCACACCAGGATAAGACCTTGATACGATGATCGGATTCTCTATCTTGCTATCCCTGCAAGCCCTCAACTTCAAGGTAGTTGGAACCTCTGTCTTCCACAGCAAGGAAGTCCTCGAACTTCAAAGTAGTCAGCACCTCTGTCTTCCAATCCCCGAAAGTCCTCGAAAGTAATCACCAACATTCGGAGTCACACGAAACAATCTGAACGAGTATTTTAGTACGCACAATGCATGAAAATCTTCTCTCTCTAGAAATCACCTTAACAGCATGTGGTTTCTAGATCAACCAACTTCTTTCATCTAAAACGTCTTTATCACGTATATTTTGAGCTCATTCAAATGAGCTCTTATTTATACGCAAACATCCAATGGTCGGTTCCCTCTTCCAACAATCATATTTTCCAGGAAATTCGGAGATACATGTACACGTGTAACTCAACCAATGGTTAATTAGCAACAGAATAGACAAAATCGTTTAATAACAAACCATGTATAACTTAATGCACGACATCGTTTTGAAATGAAGACAATTTAAGTAAAAGCTAATCAATATTTCGGAGTGTAAGCAAGTCAAATGTTCAGAGTCTAAGCAAAATGTAATTTGGAGTCTATGTTAAGAAATATTCGGATTCTATTTTATAAGAATTCGGAGTCTTGTTTCACCATAGATCGTAATCATAACATGCAGAGTTTGGATTCGAACTACTTAGGAGTTCGGAGTCGAACTGCATAAGAGTTCGGAGTCAAACTACTTAAGAGTTCCGAATCGAACTACCTATGAGTTCGAAGTCGAACTCCTTAAGAGTTCGGAGTCGAACTCCTTAAGAGTTCCGAGTCGAACTCCTTAAGAGTTCGGAGTCGAACTTCATCAGAGTTCGGAGTCAAACTCCTTGAGAGTTCGGAGTCGAACTCCTTGAGATTTGGGAGTCAAACTACTTCGGAGTTCGGAGTCGAACTACATCAGAGTTCGGAGTTGAACTACTTAAGAGTTCGGAGATGAACATATTCAGAGTTCGGAGTCAAACTACTTAATAGTTCGGAGTCGAACTACTTGAGAGTTCGGAGTCGAACTACTTCACAGTTCGGAGTCGAACTTCTTCAGAGTTCGACGTCGAACTACTCAGAGTTCAGAGTCGAACTTCTTCAAAGTTCGGAGTCGAACTACGTAAAATTTCGGAGTTGAACATCTTCAGAGTTCGAAGTCGAACTACATAAGAGTTCGGAGACGAACTACTTAAGAGTTCGGAGTTGAACTTATTAAAGGTTTGGAGTCCATAATTCGGATTAGAACTACATTATAGATTTCATCCAGAATTCGGTTCCTAAAAAACAGAATGCTCCAAATCTATTCATAATACGGCTCTGGGATTTTGGGTGTGAATCCAGCTATTGTACTTATGAAAATATGGCTATGTATAAGAAAAACTAGGTTAGGGTAAATATCCATAAAGAAGTAAATTTCCCGTATGGGGGTAAAAAATAATATCCGCTTAAGTATACGATGTTTGTGATTTTCAAAACAAGAAGGAATGGAAATGACATAAGGAAAACCTTATTGGATCAACACTACATTCAACACCTACCTTGAGATAATACATGATATATTGAAACTAGAGTCCCAACAAAATATAAGAAGACTACAAAAAACCATACACACACCCAATCAAATGGGTTGATGATGTTGCGTATTCGTAGTTTGGTATTGAGAGATTTTAGTTGAGCTCCTATGAGGTCTTTCGTTAAGACATTGGGAAGATGATCTTTTGTTGGTTTGATGCTGAAACTGACATGATGTTAATCGAGGTGATGGAAAACAAAGTGTCAATCCACCATGATATACTTTATAACCTCATGGAATATTATGTTTGAAGAATTATTCATTGATTAATAATTATCACAATAAATAAAATCAGACATATATGGTGGGAATCCAATCTCATATATGAGATAACGAAGAAAAAGTATTTGAGTAGTGAATGAGATCATTGCATAGTTTTCAAACTCATCACTATATCTCAATATGATTATCTATTTCTTTTTTATCTATGGGATAATGTGGCCTTCAATGAAAACAGGGAACCCCTTAGTAGACTTCCAGGTAGCCCAGTAACTAGCATAGTTAGCATCACATATGGCCTCAATATTTAGAAGATCATGATGTGAATACTAAAGACCACGTGCAAGGAATTTCATCATGTTCATGAAAATATGAATGACATATTCCCCTTGTTTTTCATCTTATGTTTAATGAATTGTATTACCTTGCTGACAGTGTAGAAGATTTCCAGATGTAACATGGTAAGATATTTATGTTTTCCTATATGATGGTGGTACCTAACTAAATGATAATATGTGTATGTGCTATAATATATATACCATTACAAGGGATCAATACGAGTTCCAAAAGATATTTACTAAGACACCCTAGCATACTGAATGATATCCCAAACATATTTCTGTTGGGAATGAAATATGGTGTTTAGAGAATGAGAGACCTCAATTCCATGTAAGTATGTCATAGGCCCCGTAATTTTTTTGAAATTTTTTTTGATTGTAATTATTTATATGGTCAATTATATGTGATACTCTCCGAGTGATAATAACATCACAAATAAAGAAAACTACTAGGATGTAGTTGGAGGAAATCATGCAGTATAAAATAATGGGGTCCTCCATACTCATAGATAGGGAAAATGCCCTGATAGCTATGTTGAATCTTACAAACCCTGAATGAGGAGAATTCTTGAGTCCATAAATAGGATGTAGACGCTAAAAGGCCTGATAATCAGATCCTGATCCAAGGAAAGAATTAGTTTATTTTAGATTTACATCTTCTTCAAGAAAACCATATAATTGTTTTACATCTTGTTAATGAAGTGGACAATTATGAGAAGTGAAAACAGATATGGATAATTGAAAAGATTGCATATTTGCAACTAAAAATAATGTATATAAATAATATACACCATATTTCAGTGAAATCCTTTCTTCATAAGTCTAGATTTATAGTGATGAAGAGTTACATATGAATTCAGGCATACTATATAAATCCATTTTCTGTCGAGCACCTTTTTGATTGTCGGAAGGGTAACTATAACCAAGGTATGATTATCATCCATATCTGGTATTTCATACCTCATTTTATAAAGCCAACTATGGCGAGATCTGGATTCCCCAACTGTGAACGGAACAGATAACATATCTAGAAGACAGAGGCCTGCATACCGATCTTTTTATAGAGAATTATTCTGGAAAGAGATAGTACATTTCCCCAGTGTACTTCTGAGCTATCTATTTGATGATGTAGCTTCATCAAATAAAGCTATAAATATGGTTTCATCACCCTAGACATGAGTCCCATTTAATGGTTTATGAGATTATATGATTCCAAACTGATGGCCAACATAGTGGGTCACCATAGACAGAGGTATGTGGATGGAGAGAGCTAGACAATAAACTAATTTTGGGGTTTGATGGGAATATGGAGTATAGAAAGCAGAACTCTTAGAAAAAGTGAAATCAATGTAGGATATATAACACTGCTAGGATAGAGAGGAAAATTGGTTTCTACGCCTAGTGTGAAAATATTCAAGGATGTTTTAACAATGGTATTTTGGAGTACACATTTTTAGGTTGGGCCGAGTGTCACATACATAACAATGAACCCCAAAAACACGGGGTGATTGTCGGTGTTTATATGGATAGCATAATAGTTACTGAAAAGGAATATAGACCTGAAGGAAAGAAAAATGAAGTATATTTAAAATGATGGTAGCATTGAGGATATGATACAGAAAAATAAAGATGAACCATCATGTGGAATAACATGTCACAATAAGTCTTAGTAATATGATGATATTTTTTCTCAGTCACTCTATTTTATGGGAGTGTATCTGGGAACAATGTCTAATTAATTTTGGATTTAACCTGAAGAAACTTTTGAGGGGAAGTGGATAAATATTTTCAGCCATTTTCAATGTAGATACATTTAATCGTCTTGGATAATTGAGTGTAAATTTCATAAAAATTTATTTTAAACAAATCACACACCTCAAAATGAGAATGAAGGATATATAGCCAATTCATCCAAGAGTAGTAATTAATAATGGATTCCTAGTAATCATACCATGAATGGATATGAACATTACTTGGACCCCATATATTATATTGAACAAGGTAGAAAGGATTCTATACAAGTGTTTAGAATATAGGAACATATATCACTCGATGATGGTTTGAAAATATGAAGAATTCACATTTGATGCAAAGGTGTTGACTAAATTTGGGGTAATAATATTTATGATGAAATTTAGTGTATGAAAATGAATAAAATGTTGGTTGGGGGAATGGTCAGAGGTGGATGAGTAATCAAGGGATGTTGGGGTATCAAACATGTACACCTCATCACTAAGATGACCTCTACCATGTTCTATATTTGTTTACCACTCAAAAAAAAATCCAAACCAGAATATTTTGTATTAGAAACACAATTCAGCCCTTTTTAAGTTTACTAATCATGATATTATTTAAATCACTATGAGTTACATGACCTAAATGAATCTATGAGAATTGAATAAGTCAATGATCATCTGTGAAATCCAATTGTAGGGATTGTTGGTTAATCAGAAATACTAATTTTTGTGGCACCGTATATGGATGAAAGGTATTAGGACTACATGAATCCTCTATGAGATGTTCAAATGCACAAGAGTCAAGAATCCAGGCTGTTGGTTGATGAGATATGCACACAATAGGGATTTGAGTTTGTGCCATGGTGGACAAAGAATAGGAAGGCTTAAACTGAAACTGATAAGGTTGTATAAATAAAGTATCTTCATTCTAGATTGACATCATGATATGGATACATGATTGTGGTGAGGAGAAAACAATGTTTTGGTATGCATAGTGTTCTAGGTGGTTGGAATTACTTGCATAAGGACCGGTGATAATGCATGGGATATTAGTTCAAGTGGGTGAACAAATATGGTGATTGGCTATGGGTCTTCCATGTAATAAGGTTGATAGGTTAGTTTTGGGGGATACCTCGCAAGATAGATAGAGATGGCTATTGAAAAGAGAGATTCCTGGGTGTGACTGTGGTAGGGGAACCGGGGATCCATGTGAGGGAAGGGCCACTGAAAATCACACATTTGTCAGACTACCTGTTGTTAAGGGACAATGAGAGGGATACAACACATAGGGATGGATGTAGAACACCATGAGGTGATGTGTGAATAAAGGAACAGTAAGGATTCTTATTAGACTTGGTTTTACGAAGGAGGTTAGTGCTACAATATCTATCATGATGGGTTTCATCACATTTGATTCGACACATGTGATTCATCAATGTGGAAAATTAATGGTGGCCTTCTATAATGATCTTCTTAGAAAGACATATGAGACCTATCATTTGGATATATGGAATCCATGATGGGCCGGTGTAGACTTGTCTGGTCGATGTTCGACAATGGGGTGATGGGTTCTGGATTATGTGTTGAGAGGCCGACATTCTGAGGTGGGGATGATGTGGGAGGCACTAGTAGGAGGTGGCAGGGAATCCTCATTATGGAAACAAAAACGGGAGGAAAAGGAGATTCATGTTCACAGGCGACCCATTGGGTACCAAGTAGGGGATTTTGTCCCAGAAGGTTAGTTTGTATATAGTTGTGTGCAGTGAGGGTTCCATGGAGATGGAGCCACCAGGTTTGAGATGATGGGAGAATTCCACAAGGATGGATCAATCAGAGAGCTCTCACATGAAAGGTAGGCTACTACTGATGTGGTTGGCATAGGTTGCGTTACACGATCCGGCTATAGAATGTGGGGGAAGTCACGTGGAAGGGTGAATTTGACATAGGTGGGTGATGGGAGCTCATTTGGTAAGAGAACCTATGCACGTTGTCCCGATATGTATTTCTGGATGGTGTGACGGGAGTACATCCCATCCGCATGGGGGGAGGTGGGGTTGGGAGTCGACATAGGGAGGTGGTACGGGAGACCATTGAGTGAGGGAGTTTCTAGAAGAAGCACTGTGATGATAAGACGACAATCAAAAGTTGGAGGTGAGGATTGAAATCTGTAACGAGTGGCGGGGCTGGGAGCACACAATAGGGAGTTGGGGCTTGGAGGCTATAGGTACTGTTACTCCATGATGGTCCTAGAAGGGAGCTGCATCATAAGGCAGAGGAGCACAGGGTGGGTCATGACTTGCGTAGGTAGGCATGTGTCAATAAGGAACCGCGCTGGAGGGATAAGGGCATCAGATGGGATGAGAAAAATTATTATGGGTTACCCTCTCATTTCGTATATAAATTTTATACCCAACCACAATGAATGGTGGTGGTATTATTTTATTGGTAGAAGAAATGAATTATAAGTTTGAACAATCTGATATTGGTCTTGGAAATACCTTTTCCCTAGAAATACAATTAATCATATTCATCACTTTTGAGTGGAACTCCCATTAGATATTTCGAATTCACTAGAGGTGTAAAGTGAGGGGACCCACTAAAGTGAATTATTATTACTCTATATGAGGAATACCAAAGTATATGTCTTAATCATCTTACTCAAATTGGTTTATATAATAAGATTAATTCTATAGGAATGGGTTTGTCCATCAGACATGTTATATGTAGATGAGATATTGTTATTTGGACAAGACTGAAAGGGAACTATCTCAACCTTTCAAGGACACATTAATCATTAAGTGGATTTATCATGGCATGATATCTAATGGGGAAAACCTTTTTTTTGTTTGGTGATGTCATATCTATGGGAAATCCGAACAAGATTACTAGAAAACTTGGAGTTATAAGTGTATCCCTTACTTTTATATAAAATTTTGTACAGCAGTTCTTGGGTAATGTTAAAAAAACGTTTCTCAGTGTAATATGTACCTGAATCATCAATAAATAATCAAATTGGAAAGGTATGTATATGTACAATGTTTTGAGGGTGTGCCTTGTCAATTCGGTGATCCCTTCCATATTTATATTACATTTATTCATATATAGAATGAATATTCCTCACATCTAGGAGAATTAACGCATAATAATGATCATTATCTAGACTTTGTTTCTTCTTGAATGAAAACTAATAACTACATCTTAGATGGAGTGTATCATGAACATTTAATTGGGTGGACATAGCATCAAATACCTGAATATTTGTAATGTTGTCTTGAATAGTACATTTTCATGGAATGTTTTAACCACTACTGACCCTAATTTCATTTTATTATATGAAAATTAAAGAGGATTTTTTTCAATGGGTGTCCTTATCATCTTGTGTAATTAGTTTAGTAACCAATTAATAATTTGTTTCATGACATCACGAATGAAAATATTGTTGATTAGAAAAAACTATAATTTAAACGACATGACACCATGTTGTCTTCATCAAACACTGAAAGATAGGATGATTATTCATACTAATAGAACGAATTTGACCATTGGGAAGATTATTTCACATACTATATAGCATTATTTTATAACACTTTAGGTATCATGTGATGTGAAACAATACATGTTCAGTGATAGATATTTTTTTTGAGGAAGCAGAACCGAAATGGGAATTTTAATGTTAAATATTTTCAGAGGATCAAAACCGAATGTTAAATTGTTATTAAAGATTGGTTATAAAATTTCAAGGAAAATTACATACAACCTTTAAGGATCACTCACCTATGGAGAATTTACAGTGATAGATTACCAACACATGATCAGATGAAGAGGGATGTCTAGTACATCATCACGGTAGGCCATATATGCCTCAATGTTGAGGAAAGCATACAATATAATTTTACATACTATTTTTATTCAATTTAATTTTGTAAAAATGCTTCTAGTTTCATTGAATGTAATTATAATAAAAATTATAATCATTAGGATTTCATTTCTTCCCTCAACAGTACCAGGTAGAGTGACCAGATAACGCACCTTATGATGGCCGTAATAACTTCAGTAGTTACTTCTGTTTAGAGACAATTAATTGAGAAACTATATGAGGAGCAGGATCCCCCCATTATTGTTTTAATTCAAACTCTAAAAATTTATTTTTATTCTACCAGAATATTACACCTTGTGGAAGTTCATAATAGTATGCAGGATTTGAGAATTCTCATAGTTCTATGTGGGAGAGGTAGACCCAAACATCCATTGGTCCATAAATCTATAAGCTTGATTCCCATGATAGACCATCAGTCAATTTCTAATGTTGATGTTTTTGCATTAGAAACAATAGGACCTTTATGAGGAATAGGTACTTTCCAAACAAATTGTGAATTTTTGAAGGCTTGTTTTATCATTTTATTAGAATGCGAACTTCATATGAAACTAAAATTTGAAAAATGAGTTACTCCATCATGGATGTCATCCAACATAAATGGGTAATACTATGGATTGAATTTTATTCTAAAAATTATATTATGATCCTCTAATCAAGAATATGAAATTTTCCATTGAGACTCTAACCTAATTGGATTGAATGAATTTTTTATTCATCCATCCCAAAATTATTATCTCCCATGTCTGTATACTATATAAATATGTGAAGATGTTCTTTTAATGATGGTTATCACATAGAGAATCATGATGTGGTCTTTTAGAGGACCGTAGTTATGCACTTCATTAGTGGATGACATAATTTGTGGGGTGATTCATTTTTACCTTTGTATGCTCCCATGTATTTCCAAACATTTTATGATTTACTTTTTTTTAATAATTTTTATGACTAGTTTATCCTTGATCCTAGATCATATTGATATTATTGATAATGTAGAAAAAATATTATAATTAAATTAATATTAAATTTATAAACCCACTCATATATATAAAAATAACACCCCTCACCCATAAAAATCATCTCAATGTAATATTGTGTGTATTACTATGTTTTTAAAATTATATTATTCATCTTCCTTATCCATGATAGTGGGGTTTTAGAATCATTAAATTGGAATCCATAGATGATTGAAGTCAATTAATAAACTATTTTGCCTAACATGAAATTTGATAACCACTGGTCATTACTTTTTTCGTTTTCCATTCAAATATTTAATCATATACTTCATATAAATATTAAAAAAAATATTCTCATAATGTAAATAATTTCTAGATATTTTTTAATAGTAAAGTTTTATAATGAAAAAAATAGTTTTATTAAAATAAACATTAATTAATTGTTGGTTGAAGGTCCTCTAAAGGATATTTATAACGAAAAGTTTTCTTCATTATATCTAGTTATAATAAATGATTTTTTTGTTAAATATGAAAAAATAGTTACATTATTATTTGATATATAGTTCATAAATGGTAAATAATAAAAAAAATTAAATTTTATATTTTTTTCATTGTGCTCTGTAAAACATAAAAAATCATAACCTCATTACACAATAAAAACTAAAGATATTGAATAGTGATTAATTTTGTAAAAATTGATAGTGAGAACTATTTGAACTTATTGGAAGTCTATAAGTTGATATGATTATAGTTATATTTATATTTAATCCTTCAATAAGGAAAATTAGGGTTACTAAAAATGAATATGGTCTTTTAAATATGATTGAAATTTACATGGGTAGATTTTCATAAAACATCATATTTTATTAAACAAGTAATAATGAACATACAAGAATAAGAATATATAAAAAATTATATTGTTCATAAATAAATATTTAGTATGTAATATTTTATAGGATTTTTGGCTTATTATGAAGGATAAGTAGGACTCATGGAAAGAGGTACCTTTCAATAATCCTATTTAAATTGGTCTACTCAGTCATTCTATACATATCTTTTTAAATATATCTACATTTCATAATATTCATTCAAATTATGAAAATATATTTTCTATATATATATCGATAGATTAGTTTTCTATATTTAGTTTATAAATTTATTTTTTTAATGATCCCATTGAGCATAATAAAATTGAAAATTTATATTTCGTAATAATGTTCATTTATCAATATTTCAAGTTATTTTATACTATATGAATTACGTAATTAATTATTATTTTGGGGAATTATTTTATTTAGACCAGGTTTGAAGGAAAACTCTACAATATTTTAATATTTAATGTTTATTTCACCATATAGTAAAATTTTATTTACTGAGATCAATATTATATGATTTTCATTACAATTGCTATTTATTTTTCCTTTACAAGATATTTATCATCCTGGATTTTGATTCTTTATTCAGTCATGAACATTTAAACTTATTAATCCCTTTATTACCCTTGAAACATGTTGACCTCACCTGTTTTGATAATCCCAATTATGCTTTCATATACTTTGATAATATCAATCTAATGTTTTTCTATATATTAATTATTTCAATCTGTGATCAAGATGATAATAATATTAAAATAATCCATGATATATGTTAATCCATGACTATCTATGTTTATATGAGTTCTGAAGTTCTCCAAACCCATTCGGATATGCTTTGCATAAAACAGAAAAGTGTTAAGTCACTGATCTGGGTATAGCTACTGATATAGAGCTACCTGTACATAGTCTACCGATAGATAGAGTCACCGATACACAAAGGTCACCGATAAGTACAAGAGTTACTGACCGACACCAAGTCTACATATCGGACAAAAACCGAGCTACCCGTAGAACAGGTCTACCGATATGCATAATTTCCACCGGTAAGCAAGTCTACCAACAGATTCAGTCTACCGATATGGAACACTAAGAGCTACTTGTACGAGCTACCGACCGGCCTACTGATACACCGACTAGCGACTGATATGAACCCACTGACATAGTCTACCGATACAATTATAGTGCTACTGATAGAACCAGTCTACCGAGCTACCGATAGAGTAAGTACATCGATAGAAGGAGTTACTGATACCAAGATCTACCGATACCAACTTGCTACTGATGCATGTTCAAAGATCTACCGATTGGAAGGTTCTTCTACACAAAAGACCATCGTACACATTTACCAACACGAGCTACTAATTATTGAACAACCATTTGAACTCTATACTCTCAATACTATTTATTTATTAATCCAACAGTTACATGGGATGTTTTTAATGCAGTTAATGTTATTTATTGACCTCTTTTTCCATGTCAGGTAATCGTTCCAAGTTCCCATACTAAAGGTAATCATTCCTATTTGCCGGAAATGAAAGCTATAAAATGGAAGATAAAGACCAAACTGAATACAATGAAAAGAGATGAGAAGTAGAGAACACTGGGTGTGCATACAATAAGCATCAAGAAACTAAGAAGGCACACAAGTGAAAAAGATAAGTGTTGAAGATCATTAAAATGTGGTGTATTTGTGAAATTCTAAAATCTATACACCAAGAAAACTAGACACACACACGAAGATGATCACTCTGAAGGAAACCAGAATGTGCATATTGAGTAGAGAACTGTCAAGAACACTTCTGTAACAACCCAAGATTTTATGAAAAATATATTTTTTAATTTCATGTCTTGTGTTGTATGCTACACCAAGATTACCTTGCGCTATATGCAACACCGTATTAGCTTGCAGTACACGCAACACTATTCTTGGATCGTGTTACACACAATTTTGATAATAGTTATTCTACACAACATTGAGTATATATATATATATTCAATGTATAAATGAAATATGGTTGGATTCTATTATACGAAACAACGAAGGATTCTTTCATAACACGCAACCCTGACTTGGCTTGCATTACACGCAATCACAACCTTGCTCGATAGTGTGTGTTGTACGCAATACTGGGTTTTACTAAACAACGATATATTATTATAATATTTTTATGAACTAGACGTTATGAATACTGTTAACTAAATTTTTAATTTTATAACATTATTATTCATCTTACACATTTCTAGAACATGGTATAGGAACAAAATAAATTTTTCGGGTAAAATAAGTACTTTTCAAAAAAATGCAGTTTTGCCGCCTTTTGATGGCACACCCACTTTAAATCTAGTTTTTGAAATGTTTATAAGTTCAATTTGACAAAAAAAAATCTTATTTTGAATCAGGATATAAAAATTTACATTAGATAAATTTTTGATATTTTTCCGATAACTTTCATATTTTTATGGATAGTAAAAACACGCTATATTTTAAATAAAAACAATCTGTTTTCATCGTATTATCTTATGTGGTTAAATTATAATATTGAATGGTTTTAAAGTATAAATAGAATATATTTTTACCATTTAATATAATTTATGTCATTAGTATTGATTTTACCTTGAATTCGTAGGTTAAATCAATTTAATCTTTTGCAATGTTTTAAAGAAAAACCCGTTTTCTTTCGACAACGGGATTAATTTTAATTCAATTTCTGCAACTTTTGTTTATTGAATTTGAAAAAATGGATTCCATATTTGGAATCAGTGGATATAAATTATGTTAATAAGCTACTTTTTATTTTTGGGAATTATGAATAGTAACTACGGTAAATTTTATTTACCATAGTTAAAGGTAAATCGGGTAATTAAGGGTAAATATAATATTTTAAAATTACTCTAAAAAATGTCAAAATCCTATTGGATGACTAAAAGTCGACCCATATCACCTAAGGGTCGGATTAGAGTCATTTAATTAAATTTTGTCAATGAAAATAATTTAATTATTATTAAAACCAAAGAATGTGACAACATGTCACTTTCTTAAATCTTATAAGTATAATAATTTTAATCTAGTGATAAACTTCATGAAACTTCGAACATGAATAGTCTCCAAAAATCTAATACAATTATCTACATCATAGGAATTTATTTATAATTTTTAGGGATTAAATAATTATCATTTATTATGACAGAAAGATGATGCAGTAATTGTCTTATTAATGAAATATTGACATAATTGATGTTATAAATGCCCAAATAAATGTAATTTGAGACTTTTTATGACATAAACTAATTTTCTAGGTTAATATTACATGTTATTGTTGATTTAAGTAACTTTTTTCGAACTTATCATTCTGTTATAAATTTCATAAAAATCATGTACCAAATAGTGTCAAAATTTTCATAAATTAGTTTTTATAACAAATATTATATTATTAATTGTTATTTTATTCCTAAAAATATAAGGTTCGGCCAAATGACTTATATAAGATTATATATATTAATAATAAACAACTTGGGGTTCTTTTTTCTTGATATATTAAGTTTATTAACCTTATAGTGTAAGAACACAAGAAGACACGGTAAAATTAAAATTATCTAACTTAAAGTTAAATCTAAATGATAAGGTTAAAATAGGAACCTAAACTTGTCTAAATTCTATTGGATGAGATTATTTCGACCCATCCCCACCTTATCTTAGAAATATATCAATTTGGAGCTATTTAAAACCGAACTTGACATTATAATAAAATAATAGTTTTAGTTATTCCAAAGGTACCCCTCTCATCCCTTATAAAAGGGCACCTCCTCCCTCTCTTCCTCACACAACATTGAGCCTTCAATCTCGGCCAAACCCTGAAACATTCCCTTCTACCATTCCCTAGAAACATCCTAGAGGTTATTTTCTTCCTCAAAGACCAATTTTAGTGCCCTAAGAGGAGGTCTCAAAAAGGCGCTTCAAAGAAGAGGTAATTTCCGTTACCGATTCTTTCACCTTTATTTCTTCTTCCACTTATTCTTCTTATGTTGTTTCATTATGAATTAATAACATAAGTATCACTCATATACTGATATTTTATTATAAGTATGAAAAAAATCCTAATTCACCATCTATCCATCCTACGGAAAACGAAATCACCGCGCGTGCGTACGTACGGAATACAGTCTCCACGCCGTGGTGTAATCTGTTTTTCCACCAACACCATACATGAATGGGTATTATGTTGTAAATAATAACTATAAATAGTTATTATAACATCATAATGATTCTGATATATTGTATCATCCACTCCAATTCAATTCAATAATTATGGAAATGATATCATCGCTCGTGCGTACGTACGGACTACCGTCTCCACGACGCGATGAGATTCATTTTCCATGTTACCCATTTAAGAATGATTATAATGTATATAAAAGAAATAATAATGAAATATATGGCATTATAAAGCTACTGGATTTATGTGTATATATATGTATGTCATCTACTTAATTCCACTCAATTCAATAAGGAAACGAAAACAGCGTTCATGCGTACGTACGACCTACCGTCTCCATGAACGGTGTATTTATTTCCATTTATCGATCCATTATATATATGTATATTATGAATATATATTATATATAAATCATGTTCTATAATTAAGTAATAATTATCTAAGTAATCATAAGAATAATTACAAGTTAAAACACAAATGACAAATGAGACGATTTTACCCAAAACGCTACTTTGACATGAATTTACAAAAGAACGGGTAATATAAAGTCATAAGTGAACCATATATGATATAATAACAATTAATATGATTCTGTAATAAATCAATGACATTATTTAGATCATTATACAGGGGGTTCGGACACTTACGAAGCAAATCAGACCTAAGTTAAGGGAAAAAATATCACAATCTCATTTTTATCCGAGATTGTTTTTACTTTGGCATTTACTGGGGTGTATTTTATCATCCACATCCATGTTCCCTCAATATTTAATATTTTTTCCATCCACTTACAATAGTTTAAATCCAATTTTACCCTTCGGTGAGTTTTTAGTAAAGAAAATGAAAGGAATCTTTTGTCGTTTCTCGTACGAGGTACTTTTTGACTTTTCCGACAATTGTACGAGAAGAATGTTTTTTTAACTTATACGACATGAATGGATTTTTAAAACATTATTTCCAAGAAGCTTACCTTACATGTTTTCAATTTTATTTTTAATCAACATCTTTTAGTTCAAAATTTTATAACATGTTAAGGAAAGGAAAGTGTTTTTGAAGTAGAAAGGATATTTTCCTCAAGAATAGAGTTCAAGTGTTTTATCAAAATTATTTTCCATCTAAGAAAATAACGTGTTATGTTTCTATCCCTATTATTACATTGATTTGATTATGTTGTGGTGGATTTATTTTTATGAATTCCTTTATCTTATATGAGTTGTTTTATGATGTCACGATGTTTAAGATTCCCATTTTCACTATATGGGTTATGCAATGATGTATGATTTATGATTTTGTGGTACACATAAGAATGGTATAATTATGAGATGGGTGGGACCTATATCTCCCTCCAATTCATTGGGTAAAGATTTTATATCTCATTTGATAGACATGGCTGGAACGGTAGGTTATACCGGTTCAGTGAAGCAGGACTGAAACGAGGGTGACTCGGTTGAGAAATGGACTTTGTCCACTAAGATAGTCTTGGCTATGAGTATTGACTAATAAGATATGATTCTCTATGATTATGTGTGTATGCCACAAAGTTTCATGTTTTATGTTATGATTATTGGGATTTCATTTCGCTACTATGATTTATCCAATGTTATGAAATTATTCTCTTTTCTGCAGGTTAAGATTTCCAAAATGATAGGTTCTTATGAATATGATGTGATTGATATTTATTTTGTTTAACCTTACTCAGAATTTGAGCTCACCCTTTTATTTTTTCTTTTCCCCAGGATATAAAGAAAGGTTTTACGTAAAAAAAAGGAAGATCTTTATGGGAGATGTTGAAGATCTTTCACCACGATTAGAAGATTATATTCCAAGTTTCCAAAGACACTAAACTATTACGATCCTTGTGTGTGTGTTTTTGTTATGTACTATGTATTCCGCAAAAGTAATGTAATGTCCATGTACGTCAAGTTTCGGGTCACTACAGTTGGTATCAGAGGAAAGGTTTAGTCAACCTTTGGAAACTAGGATGCGAAAACGTTAGTGAGATCCCTAGAGATATTTCTAAGGTATGTCTAGGGATGTCCCTAAGGATAAGTATACATATAGGATATAGTCCTAGCACTATGGTAACGATATTAGAATTGAACCTAAGATGTTAGATATTGAAGTTAATTCCCCTTTATTATGTTGTTTTACATATCATGATTTTTGTCACTCACACTATTATTTTGGGTTTTAGAAAACGACTGGAAACAAGATGATTCACGATAATAGAGGATATGAGGGACAATGGAATGATCTACTTCATGAGCAACCAAATGAAATGGGATTTGAAAGTCCAAAAATCATTATTATGTCGAATCAACAATCTCATAATATGATCAATAAACTCAAATTTTGTAAGTTTCCTGACTCAGATAATAAGAGAAAGATGGAGTTTCATGATTATCATAGAGGAAAGAATGTTCAATTTCCCCTATGTAAATCATGTGGGAAGAGGAATCAAGGAGGATGTTTCAAAGGAACTGGAAGATGCTTTGGGTGTGGAAAAGAAGGACACAAAGCCAGTAAGTGCAAAGGAAAAGGTTCAGTTAACACCAGGGATGAGAATAATGGTATTGCTACGACATCAACAATGGTTAAATGTTTTAAATGTGTAATGTACGGGCATTATGCAAACCAATTCCCTAAGGGAATGTCTCATGAAGAGAATCGGTATGGTCGTATGGGTAATATTTTTGTTGATGAAGATGAAGAGACTACAAATGATATGTGAGATGAAAGAATTGTTGAAGCTAGGACAATGGTTTAAGAAGGTAGTGGAATGATTACATGTTTATCAAGTGTAATGTAGTACTATAGAATAAAAAGACATCTAAGGATTGTTACACTGTTGTCTTTCCTTATGTTTTGAAAGATTATGATGAATGGTATGAGTAACAATGAATGGATATTCAGATATTTTTTAGAAAGTGGATGATATGCGTATAATGAAGTGATAAAGAGAAAATGAAATGTTTGACAGTATTCATGATCTCATGATTGATATTAGGACTAAGTGATATCATGGTTTGAGTATATAGAATTTTGAGGATTTTGGTATGTGGAAAGTGTTAACTTTTAACTGCATTCATGTTTTCACTAAGGTTCAATGGGTATTCATTCTTCAAGAGAATACATGATTAAGGTATTCACATGTTTGTAATTTGACCAACAAGATATATCTTATGATATATGGGGGATAAATGATGGAATTCACGTGATTGTTCTGTGACATTTCAAGTAATCATTTTCTTTATACTATGAGCTTGGACCGAAGTATTTTAGATAAGCCTAAATATTAAAATGGATTATGTTGGACATAAGTTAGGATAAAACGTTTTACGATATTATTAATGGGATGTTATAGTAATGTAGATTTAGAAAAAGGACAACCTGCAGGACGGGCGACAACCCATCGCGTCGGACAAGGCTGTGGGAATCGAACCCACAACCGAAGTGCGACTGGCCTTTATCGCCTACCACTGGCCTACAGGAAGTCCCTGGTTAGTAGAAAGTAGTTGTATTTTATTAATAGGTATGATATATGAAGTATAAGTTCAACCTCACAAAAGACAGACTTATGAATATTTAATTACTATTGCTAACCTTTTTTTTTTGAAACAGATGGAATGACCCATCATTCTATCACACGATCTTTTAACACTTCATTTTGTTAAGAGATGAAGTGGAAACTGTTCAAAGCAGGAACAACAGTGAGATTGTACCAAAATCAAGTAAGTATTTCTTCTAATTCAAAATTTTCAACTTTAGGGAAATGATATTGAAAACCAAAAATGTTGTCCAAGTGATCTTATATCCGATGAATCAGATGGTACCCTAGATCATCACAAATTTATGGATTTGTGATTGTTGGCTTTTTCATAGCCATGTCCTCTACCACTCTCCATCAGAACATGATGGTTAAATTTCTCTTCCATGTCCATATTTTCACCTATGTGGAAACCCAGTGATTAATTTATTTGGGTAACTGTTACATTTCATACTTTTGTTTTTAAATATTGGTTTTGGTATTCCTTTTTACGATGTGGGTTTCTATTAAAGAAACTTTCAAATAGTAAACCATTTATAACCCTGACGAATTTCGAGGGCGAAATTCATTTTAAGGGGGGTTGAATGTAACAACCCATGATTTTATGAAAAATATTCTTTTTAATTTCATTTCTTGTGTTGTATGCTACACCAAGATTACCTTGCGCTATACGCAACACTGTATTAGCTTGCAGTATACGCAACAATATTCTTGGATCGTGTAACACACAATTTTGATAATAGTTATTCTACACAACATTATGTATATATATATATATATATTCAATGTATAAATGAAATATGGTTGGATTCTGTTATACAAAACAATGAAGGATTCTTTCACAACACACAACCCTGACTTGGCTTGCATTACATGCAATCGCGACCTTCCTCGATAGTGTGTGTTGTACGCAATACTGGGTTTTACGAAACAACGATATATTATTATAATATTGATATGAACTAGCCGTTATGAATAGTGTTAACTAAATTTTTAATTTTATAACATTATTATTCATCTTACACATTTCTAGAACATGGTATAAGAACAAAATAAATTTTTCGGGTAAAATAAGTATTTTTAAAAAAATGCAGTTTTGCCTCCTTTTGATGGCGCACCAACTTTAAATCTAGTTTTTGAAATGTTTATATGTTCAATTTCACAAAATAAAATTCTTCTTTTGAATCAGGATATAAAAATTTACATTAGATAAATTTTTGATTTTTTTCCGATAACTTTCATATTTTAATGAATAGTAAAAACACGTTATATTTTAATTAAAAACAACTTTTTTCATCGTAATATCTTATGTGGTTAAAGTATAATATTTAATGGTTTTAAAGTATAAATAGAATATATTTTTTCCATTTAATATAATGTATGTCATTATCATTTATTTTACCTTGAATTTGTAGGTTAAATCAATTCAATCTTTTGCAATGTTTTAAAGAAAAACCCGTTTTCTTTCGACAATGAGATTAATTTTAATTCAATTTCTGCAACTTTTGCGTATTGAATTTGAAAAAATGGATTCCATATTTGGAATTAGTGGATCCAAAATATGTTAATAAGCTACTTTTTATTTTTGGGAATTATGAATAGTAACTACGGTAAATTTTATTTACCATAGTTAAAGGTAAATCGGGTAATTAAGGGTAAATATAATATTTTACAATTATCCTAAAAAATGTCAAAATCCTATTGGATGACTAAAATTAGACCCATATCACCTAAGGGTCGGATTAGATTCATTTAATTAAATTTTTTCAATGAAAATAATTTATTTATTATTAAAACCAAAGAATGTGACAACATGTGACTTTCTTAAATCTTATAAGTATAATAATTTTAATCTAGTGATAAACTTCATGAAACTTTGAAAATGAATAGTATACCGAAATATAATAATATTATCTACATCATAGGAATTTATTTATAATTTGTAGGTATTAAATAATTATTATTTATTATGACACAAAGATGATGCAGTAATTTTCTTAACATAATTGATGTTATAAATGCCCAAATAAATGTAATTTGAGACTTTTTATGACTTAAACTAATTTTATATGTTAATATTACATGTTATTGTTGATTTAAGTAACTTTGTTAGAACTTATCATTCTGTTATGAATTTCATAAAAATCATGTACCAAATAGTGTCAAAATTGACATAAATTAGTTTTTAAAACAAATATTATATTATTAATTGTTATTTTATTCCTAAAAATATAAGTTTCGTCAAAATGATTTAGATAAGATTATATATATTAGTAATAAACATCTTGGGGTTATTTTGGCATGATATATTATGTTTATTAACCGTATAGTGTAAGAACACAAGAAGACACGGTAAAATTAAAATTATCTAACTTATAGTTAAATCTAAATTATAAGGTTAAAATAGGAACCTTAAACTGGTCTAAATTCTATTGGATGAGAGTATTTCGACCCATCCCCACCTTAGCTTCGAAATATATAAATTTGGAGCTATTTAAAACCGAACATGACTTTATAATAAAATAATAGTTTTAGTTATTCCAAAGGTACCCCTCTCCTCCCTTATAAAAGGGCACCTCCTCCCTCTCTTCCTCAAACAGCTTTGAGCCTTCAAGCTCGGCCAACCCCTGAAATATTCCCTTCTCCACTTCCCTAGAAACATACTAGAGGTTCTGGTCTTCCTCAAAGGCCAATTTTAGTGCCCTAAGAGGAGGTCTCAAAAAGGCGCTTCAAAGAAGAGGTAATTTCCGTTACTGATTCTGTCACCTTTATTTATTCTTCCACTTATTCTTCTTAGGTTGTTTCATTATGAAGTAATAACATAAGTATCACTCATATACTTATATGTTATTATAATTATTAAACAATCCTAATTCACCATCCATCCATCCTACGGAAAACGAAATCACCGCGCGTGCGTACGTACGGAATACCGTCTCCACACCGTGTTGTAATCTGTTTTTCCAACAACACCTTACATGGATGGGTATTATGATGTAAAGAATAACTATACATAGTTATTATAACATAATAATTATTTTGATATATTGTATCATCCACTCCAATTCAATTCAATATTTATGGAAATGATATCATCGCTCGTGCGTACGTACGGACTACCGTCTCCACGACGCGATGAGATTCATTCTCCATGTTAACCATTTAAGAATGATTATAAAGTATATATAAGCAATAATAATGAAATATATGACATTATAAAGCTACTGTATTTATGTGTATATATATTTATGTCATCTACTTAATTCCACTCAATTCAATAAGGAAACGAAAACAGCGTTCATGCGTACGTACGGCCTACCGTCTCCATGAACGGTGTATTTATTTCCATTTATCGATCCATTATATATATGTATGTTCTGAATATATATTATATATAAATCATGTTCTATAATTATGTAATAATGATCTAAGTAATCATATGAATAATTAAAAGTTAAAACACGAATGACAAATGAGACGATTTTACCCAAAACGCTACTTTAACATGAATTTAAAAAAAACGGGTAATATAAAGTCTTAAGTGAACCATATATGATATACTAACAATGAATATGATTCTGTAATAATTCATTTACATTATTTAAATCATTATACAGGAGGTTAGGACACTTACGAAACAAATCGGACCTTAGGTAAGGGAAAATATCACAATCTCATTTTTATCCGAGATTGTTTTTACTTTGGAATTTACTGGGGTGTATTTTATCATCCACATCCATGTTCCCTCAATATGTAATATTGTTTCCATACACTTACAATAGTTTAAATCCAATTTTACCCTTCAGTGAGTTTTTAGTAAAGAATATGAAAGGAATCTTTTGTCGTTTCTCGTACGAGGTACTTTTTGACTTTTCCGACAAAAGTACGAGAAGAATTTTTTCTTTTAACTTATACGACATGAATGGATTTTTAAAAAATTATTTACAAGAAGATTCCCTTACAAGTTTTCAATTTTATTTTTAATCAACATCTTTTAGTTTAAAATTTTATAACATGTTAAAGAAAGGAAATTGTTTTTGAAGTAGAAAGGATATTTTCCTCAAGAATAGAGTTCAAGTGTTTTATCAAAATTATTTTCCATATAAGAAAAAAAAGGGTTCTATTTCTATCCCTATTATTACATTTATTTGATTATGTTGTGATGGAATTATTTTTATGAATTCCTTTATCTTATATGAGTTGTTTTATGATGTCACGATGTTTAAGATTCCCATTTTTACTATATGGGTTATACAATGATGTATGATTTATGATTTTGTGGTACACATAAGAATGGTATCATTATAAGATGGGTGGGACCTATATCTCCCTCCAATGCATTGGGTAAATATTTTATATCTCATGAGATAGACATGGCTGGAACGGTAGGTTATACCGGTTCAGTGAAGCAGGACTGAAATGAGGGTGACTCGGTTCAAGAAATGGACTTTGTCCACTAAGATAGTCTTGGCAATGAGTCTTGACTAATAAGATATGATTCTCTAGGATTATGTGTGTATGCAACAAATTTTCATGTTTTAAGTTATGATTATTGGGATTTCATTTCACTACTAAGATTTATCTCATGTTATGAAATTATGCTCTCTTTTGCAGGTTAAGATTTCCAAAATGTTATGTTCTTATGAATATGATGTGAATGATATTTCTTTTGTTTTCCCTTACTGAGCATTTGAGCTCAACCTTTTATGTTTTCTTTTCCCCAGGATATAAAGAAAGGTTTTAGGTAAAAAAGGAAGATCTTTATGGGAGATGTTGACGATCTTTCACCACGATTAGAAGATTATATTCCGAGTTTCCAAAGACACTAAACTATTACGATCCTTGTGTGTGTGTTTTTGTTATGTACTAAGTATTCTGCAAAAGTAATGTAATGTCCATGTACGTCAAGTTTCGGGTCACTACAACTTCATGCACTCAAGATGACAAGTTGGACCAAGAAAAAAAGAAGAAAGCGACACTCTATTTTCTGAGTAGAAACCAGAGAAGGACTCAGAAGTTTTTCTGATAAAAAAATGAGTCTAGAGCTGCACTGCCAATCACTAAATCTTTTCTAAACTCTTTCTCACTTTGTTTAGTGATTCTATCTTTACATTTTGAGCAGTGTGTGTACCCTGTTTATTTTACACACACACAGTCTCCTAAGATAAACTTGATGTTTCTTAAATCCTCACCCAAACTTCATAACCCTTTGTTTCTCACTGTGGATAGTGGTAGAGGTCGAGTAAGACCAGGAATGCATGTGTGATGTTGTTTGTGTTTCCCACGTAGAACTGTGGTAGAGGTCCTTGGACCTGGACAGTAGTGTAATGTTGTTTACCCCCGATCTAGGTTGTGGATAAATTTATATAAACAGCTGAGAGGACTAAGTCTCGACTTAAGACTGAACCTCTTGGTTATCTCTGCTGTTCTTTTTAGTTTAATTCATAAGAATACTATATATATATATATTTCATAATATGATACTATTACTTTGCAATAAAAAACTATTTTAAAGCTACTTTGATAGTTAAATTAGAAAGTGTTTATACTTATTGTAAAATAGTAAGTTAGTTTCAAAAGTTAAATTAATCTAAAGATTAAGTCAACTGAGACCTAATCAATCTTTGAGAAAATGATTGAACATTTACACTCTGTATAGATTCACTACAGTTTAACTTTTTTTTAAATTGGGGGATTTTAAGAGAAATATTTTTAACAGAAATTTTTATTGGAACTCAATTTACCCCCCACTTTAGTACCCACTCCGACCAACATTTGGTATCATAGGATTGGGTTTTGGTTAAAGGATTTTAGACATACTCTATTTTTCAAATGTGATTTTAGTTGCATCTTTGAAGATCTTAAATTTTTGTTAGTTCTAAATTTTATCTCTTTAAAATTTTCATTTCTAAAATCTAGTTATGGATAATAGACTAAAGGGTTCTCCTACCAACATGCCACCTTTCATTAATGGCACGAACTATGCCCAGTGGAACCTTAAGATGAAAATACATTTGGAAAGTATGGGTTTTGATATCTGGACTGCTATAGAGTCTCAATATAAAATTATAGAAACTAAAAGAACATCTTGGGATGAACTTACAAAGACTACTTACTATAATAATTGTAAAGCTATGAATGACTTGTACTGTGCTTTAGGAGATGAAGAATTTCAGAGAATATCTTCTTGCACAACTGCATATGAGATATGGGATACTTTGGCTATTTCACATGAAGGAACAACCAATGTTAAATAAATGAGATTGAAAACTTACACTATTAAATATGATAATTTTAAAATGAAGACTGATGAACCTATTTATTATATGTATCTGAGGTTTAAGGAGATAGTGAACACAATGAGTTCACTTGGAAAATTTGTTCCAGCTAAAGAACAAATTAGGAGAATCTTGAGATGTCTGCCAGATCGATGGAGGGGCACTTCTGTTTCAATTAGATAGTCATGTGACATTGGAGCACTGCCTGTAAAAGAGCTTATTGTAAATTTAATGATGTATGAATTAGAAAATTAGATAAATAATGAAGAGGATGATGAACCCAAAAGAAAATTCATAGATATTAAGTCTACTACTTCTAAGAGAAAATACAAGGATAAAATGCATGTACGTACTGAAAGTTCAACCAGTGAAGATTCTGATTCAGGCAGTGATGCTAAAATGGCTCAAATAGCTAGGAGATTCAAGATGTTTTATTGGAAGAAAAAATTCTTAAGAAAATGTAACTACAAAGGAATGTATGACAACCAAGGACATTGGGAAAAGGATTGGAAGAAAACTGACACGGATTATTAAATAGTCTGATATGAGTGCAAAAGGAAAGGACACATCAAGGCTAACTGTCCAAAACTGAAGTTCAAAAACGAATATGATTATAAGGACAATAATTAAAAGAAAGCTAGTAAAGGTACTTGGAGTGCCTCAATGGATAGCACAAGTGAATATGACGTTTCTAATTATGAGAAGAATTGTGCTAACATGTGTTTAATGACCAACACATCTGAGGTAACTTTAGATACTTTTGTTTTGAATTCCTATTATTCTTGGTGATGATGCAGAATTTGATTCTGATTCTAAAGATATTTCTACGACCGACTTGTTTGAATACGGTAATATGCTGGAAGAAACATGTAATGAACTTAAAGAAAAATATAAGTCATTAAAGAAACATCATTCTCTCACTATCACTGCTAATTCAGTTTTTGATGTAGAAAAAGAAAATAATGATCAACTGTTAGAGGAAAATACTGAATTGAAAATGTCTAATGAGAAACATTGAAAGGATTAGAAAAGGTCAAAAAATGGAAAAGATACACTTACAGAAATTTTAGGAAGGAATTATTCCCCAAAATACACTACTGTTTTGGGATACCAACCTGAAAAAGACAGTTCACTAAAACCCGATTTATTCCTATGTCTGGAAAAAATTCTGCGTATTCCAGTTCGAGAAATTTGTATGCTTCAACCAGTTATTCATATGGTTAAAGATCAAATAATTTTTATATATCATGATCTATTGATTCTGTAAATTATATGAGACCCATAAGACAAATATAGGTACCTAAACCTTTGATTTCTAACCTATCTGGAGCCAAGAAGATCTGGGTACCAAAATCATTTCCTATGTAAACCTGTTTTGTAGGAAACATGTTTGAAGAGTTCTCACAAGAAGGTATGGTAATTGGACATTGGATGTTCAAGACAAATGTCTGGAGATTATTCATGCTTGAAAAGCATAATAAAGGTTGATGGAGGTGACGTCACCTTTGGTGATAATTCTAAAGGAATAATCTGCGGCCCATTCCAGATTGGTAACACTGATTCAATTTTAATTTCTAAATTTTTATTTGTTGATGGACATAAATATAACCTGTTAAGTATTTTCCATTTATGTGATTATGGGTTTACTGTGAAATTTTAAAATGCTTCCTGAAATGTTTTTAATTCTAAAAATGTTATATTATTTTCTTCTTTATGAAATGAAAATGTTTATGGTGTTGATTTAAATGATTTAGCTAAAAAAATGTTACATGTTTAAATTATTTTCATAGATAATCGTGGATATGGCATAGAAGATTAGGACACCGCAACATGTATTCACTTATAAATATGACTAGGAAAAAATTGGTAAGAGACATACCTAAGCTAGGATTCCCAAATGACAAAGATTTTAATCCATGCCAAATGGGAAAGCAATATAATGTTTCTTTTAAATCAAAGAAAGAAGTTTACACTTCTCAACCTATCGAGTTGAATCCCATGGAATTGTTTGGAACATTAAGAGTTTCTACTTTAAATGGGAACCATTATGTCTAGGTCTTGGTAGATGACTTTTCTAGATATACATGGGTATGCCTCATAGATCACAAAATTGAAGCTGGATCTTACGTTGTTAAATACTCTAAGTCTGTAGAAAACCTTAGTGGACAAAATTTTAAAACCATGAGAAGTGATCATGGCCTTAAGTTTGAAAATCATGAGTTTGAATCTTATTGCTCACACAATGGCTATATTCACAACTTTTCTACTCCTAGGACACCTCAACAGAATGGTGTTGTAGACAGAAGGAATAGAACCCTTCATGAATTACCTAGAACCAAGCTTAATGATTATGATCGGCCTATTTACTTTTGGGATGAAGCTGTGAATACAACATGTTATATTATTAATAGAGTCTTAATTAGACCAGTTCTCAAGAAGACCCCATATGAGTTATGGAGAAATAGAAAACCTAATGTTAGTTACATTAGAGTCTTTGGCTGCAATGTTTTTATTCTTAATACAAAGGATAATCTGGAAAAGTTTTCTTTTAAGAGTGATGATGGAATTTTTCTTGGTTATTATTTAACTAGAAAAGCATATAGATTCTTTAATTAGAGATCCAAATGTCTAGATGAATCTTTTCACATCATGATTGATGAAACTGATCTACATGAGCTTAAAACCTCTCTTGAAAATCTTGTAGAAGATTTGAGTGTTCTAGACCTTATTGATAAATCTAAAGAACCTGCTGTAAAAGTATATAGTTCTGGACATATTTCAAGATCTGCTTCTATTGAACCCGAACTTGTAGATGAACCTGAAATTTCTAGTCTGACCTTTACTAGATCAACATGTATTCTAAAGAATCATCCTTTGGATTCTGTTGTTGGTAATCTTGATAAAGGGACACAAACTAGAGCTTTTCTAAGAAACCAGGTTGAACATCAAGCCTTTCCTTCATAGCTAGAACCGAAAATTGTCAATGATGCTATCAATGAGTAAATTTGGGTAATGTCTATTCAAGAAGATTTAAATCAATTTGAAAGAAACAAAGTCTGGGAATTAGTTGACAGACCTAAGGACACTTTAACAATAGGCTCTAAATGTGTTTTTTGAAACAAAGTCAATGAATCTGAAAACATAGTTAGAAACAAATCTAGGCAAGTCGCACAAGGATATAGTCAAGAGGAAGTTATATATTATGATGAATCCTTTTCACCTTTATCTAGATTATAATCTATTAGGATCTTACTTGCGTATGTTGCTCATCTAAATTTCATGATATATCAAATGGATGTTAAAAGTTCATTTCTAAAAGGTTTTATTGTCGAAGATGTTTTGTTTGAACAACCACCTAGATTAACTAGTCCTCATTTTATAAATCAAGTTTTTAAACATTCTAAATCTTTATCTGGTTTAAAACAAGATCCAAGATCTTGGTATGATAGAATTAGTAATTTAATTATTCTAAAAAGACTCACTAAAGTGATTTCTGATCCAACTCTTTTTATTAAAAGAATTTCCAAAGATGTTTTAATACTTCAAATCTATATTGATGATATTATTTTTGGATATTCTATACACTCTTTATGTACTGATTTTTCAAAGAGTATGCAAAATGAATTTGAAATCAGTTTATTGCGAGAACATAAATATTTTCTTGGATTTCATGTTTTACAAAATGAAAATGGTAGTATTTTGAATCAAATTAAATATAAAAATGTTATTTTAAAACGTTTTGGTTTGGATAGTATTAAGGAAAGTGATACTCTTATGATTACTATTGGTAAATTGGATGCAGATGAAACTGGGAAACTAGTGGATCAAACCAATTACAGAGGTATTATTTGAAGCTTTCCTTACCTTACTGCTAGTCGACCGGATATTATGTATAGTGTGTGTATGTGTGCATGATTTAAAGCTAATCCAAAAGAATCTCATTTACTTGCTGTTAAAATAATTTTTAAGTATCTTAAACATACTGTAAAGAAAGGTTTGTTTTACCCAAAAGGACAACCCTCTGAGTTAATGAGTTATTCAGATTCTGATTTTTCTGGTTGCAAGTCGGATAGAAAAAGCACTTCAAGAACATGTCACTTATTGGGAAAATCCTTTGTATCTTGGTTTAGAAAAAAAAGTATAATTTTTTAGCATTGTCCACTGCCGAAGAAGAGTACATAGCTGCTGGTAGTTGCTATGCAAAAATTCTATAAGGCCCCAGCCTTAAACCTTACTTAATCTTGAGTTATTACAAGATTACACATTGAGGATCTTTTCAGGTTTAGAGTTTTAGAGAATTAGATCATAAAACTTGCATTACATTCCTCATATAAACAAAGTGGTTACATAAAGATAGTATTCTTCATTCCCATCAATGGAAACACATTTAAAATAAAACATGGATTATTTCTTGACACATCCTTGACTCTATCATCTTATCATGTACCTTTCCCTTGACCTGTGAAAAACATTTCAAAAACTTGGGATGAGCATAAAAACTCAGTATGGGTTATAAAAAAAACATGGAAAGGAAACATGAATTCATATATACATAAGAATGAAATCATACTTTACCCATAAAACATAGGCACTTTAACATACCTCATAAAATCATGAATAAATCATAGAAATCATAAGACATAAAGGTAACTTGAGGCATTCATAACATTCTTACGTAGGGAGTAACCCTCTTGGTTACGTTTGGAATACCCATCACAGTATATTCCCTAAAATCTCTTCGGAGAAACCTTAACGTTTCACTCCTTCGCGTTACCCAATGCATTGGAGAGCTATAACGGGCTCACCCGCCCTTAGTTTATCACGGAACCACCCATCTTCATAATAATGCCCAAGGACCATAACATAATCATATCACATAAAACATGCATAAAGGAAACATAACATTTCCACATTTCAATCAAGAGATATCAATACAACACATTGATATAATAAAAACATTATGAAAACCATTTTCAATACCAAAATAAAAGAAAAGTAAAACATGGTATTTAATTTTCTTTTAAAAAGAAGGTATGGCTTGTAGAGGAAGCCGAAACTCAAATAACGGTTACGACGGCGGAGAAGTCGTTGTCGCCGCATACGTACGACAAAAACATTCCCTTTTGTCGTTTAGTAAACGCTTCGTATAAAAAAGATTCCTTTTGAATAAATTTAAAAGTCAAAGGGGTTTATACACCGTATAAAAGAAAGTTGTGTATAAAATAAAATATGCCTCAATGAAAGGAGATTGAGACGAAGTCCCATACAAAGATAATTTTTAAAATAAAATAGATAAATTATGTGTATTCACTATAATTACACATAAATAAAGTACAAATACAAGATACGAGATAATAATATAATGACATAATTTGAAAGTAGGAGATTAACCCAAAGAATGGAAATTGGGTTAAGAAGTTCCCATACCTCGTATCTGACTTGACCCGACCGTTCTTTAAACTCCTGAATAATAAACTTGAGTTAATCTCTACTTGCTTATGAATCTTTTTCAAGTTCATTATTCCTTTTATACCATGTTATGAACATCATGTAATCATTTAAGTTAATAATGTTCATTTTGTCGGTATTTGGTTCTTAAGTCAAAAATAGACTTCTTACACTTACATGTTGTTAATTTGGTCAATGTTTCATTATATCCAGAATGGTATTCATGATGTAGATATCATATATGTCATATATATCCAGTACATACATGTATTTAAAATATTACATAATCATTTAGAGGTAAGAAATGAAATGCACCGTTCATGGAGACGGTAAGCCGTACGTACGCATGAACGCTACTTTCATTTCATTGTCATATTGATGGAATTAAAACTAAATGAGACTTATGTATATTTTAATTCCAGAATTATATTCATCATTTAGATATATCATTAATTATATATATCCATTATATACATGTACTTTTAATAATAAATTACATTTGGGGATAAGAAATGAAATGCACCGTTCATGGAGACGGTAGTCCGTACGTACGCATGAACGCTACCTTCATTTCTATCTCATACTTTAATGGAAATAAATGATAATTATATATATAGGTATATTATAATTCCAGTATAACATCATATATAATAACTTTAAATCCATCCTTTACACGTCCCACATATGGAATTAACGAATCACATCATTTTTAGGGGGCGGTAGTCCGCACTTCCTAAAATGAAGATATCGTGTTTTACCCATAATGGAAACCATAAAGGTATGCCAAAATGAAAAAAAACAGAAGCTTAAGGAAAACATAAACATATTATATATCATATATAAAAATAGTGACATCATAATGGCCACCTTTGAAGGTGTTAAATGAGTATTGAACAATCATCGTTTCGGGAGGCATAATTTCGCCATCCACGGAAAACGTATGTTCTTTAACCATTTGATGTAGTTGAGTGAGAGTGTAGCTCAAATATATCTTATAACAACATCCTAGTATATTGAAGATACTGGTGTTGTTACAAAAGAAGTAAATAAAAAGAGTTTAGGGGGTCGGAGAAGCAAAATAAAACAAATGAACATGAGAGAATGAAATACCTTAAAAAGTGTAACTTCTTTTGGTTTGAGCCTAAAGGCTTCCTTTGAAAGGATTCTGCCCAAAGGGAATCCTCTAGGATGAGGAGAGGGATGTGGAGAGAGCAAATGGGCAGGGGTTGGCCGAGCCAATGGCTTGAAGAGTGTGTGAAATGAGGTAGAGGTGGGGGCCTTTTATAAGGGGAGAGGAGGGGCACTTTTGGAAAGTAAAGAAACATTACATTATTTGAAAATGTGTTTCGGTTTTAAAAGGTCCCACATTGATGGAATTCGTGGATAAGGTGATAAGGCATCGAAATACATTCATCCAATTGGTTTTGGACATGTTTAGTTCATAGATTTTATTTTATCGTTCCATTTTATTTAAATCGTCAAATAATGATGTCATCGCTGCATCATTATTATGTCATAAATAATTAAATTTATTTAATGTCTAAAAATTATAAACAAATTACTATGATGTAGGAAATCTTTTTAGATTTCCATTGAATATTTATAATCAAAATTTGGACTTGTATAACCCCATTTAAAAATTGTTTTCGCAAAACATATTATGTTTGTGTCATTGTCACTTTAACATTAAATAAAAAGTAATTTATGTCATTTCCCAACAAAAGTGGATCCATGGGGTCCCCAAGTTGACCCATGGCTTTTCTTGGTCGGCCATGACACAACCAATAAGGTTGGGACATGTTTCTAGGTCATTTTATATTATTAAAGCATTATTTATTCCTTAAACTACACTAATTACCACTAATCGCGATTAAAAACTTAATAAGTTACTATTCACCAAAAAATTATTTTAATCTCATTGAACCAAATTTTACTTCTTAATGACAACCATGTATGTCGGATTTTCAAAATTCAATACACATTAGTGGTAAACTTTCATTTAACTGAAAAATCAGTTTGCTTGATTACCACTTAGTGGTTTCACTATTCATCAAAAATTGAAGTTTTTCAGAAAATTACCAAAAATTCACCCTAAGCTATATTTGATATTCCGAATTCAAAAATGAAGTCTATTTTACAAAATTCAAATCATATAAGTCACACTAATTAATTTAATAATTAATTCCCGCTGCCAGAGCAAATAGCGTGTTTTTACAAAACAATAAGTATCAAAAGATTGACACCAGTTTAAGTCTAATTTCAAATCGAAATTGATTCCAATGACCACCATTGGATAAAATGGTAAAAATATATTCATATTACACATTAAGACCAATTCAAAAGATAATCTAATCATATAAATAAATTAGATTAAAATGTAGTTTTGATGTAAAATACAACATTTTACACTATTCATAAAAAAATGAACTTTATCAGAAAGGTACCAAAAATTACACAAAGTAAGATTTGATGTCCCGATTCTTAATAAGAGTTTTATTTGGTCCAAAAGAATGTATAAGAGTGATCAAAACTATATTTAATGACGGTTCACCATTAAAAGGTGATAAGTGAACCTTTAGTGAAAATTAGAGTATAAAAGCCTAAAATTGAACTCTTTCCGTATTTTAAGCCTTTATCTTTTATTGGGTAAATGTAAAAACATCTAAAAACATATCTATTCATATTTTAGTTATTTCTATTCATTCCCGCCAGTACAACGGCTACTTGTTAACTAACATTTAAAATAATATTATTATATTACTAGTGTGCTACGTAAGTTTCAAAGAAACTCATCGTTGCGTATCGGGTACGCTATCGAACATAGCAACCCCTTTTAATTAAAATTCATATTTAATTCTCAAATATTAATAAATATGAAAATTATTTATTCTTTAATTACCTGGGATGTTACATCCTTCCCCCCTTTTGGGAATTGCGTCCTCGCAATTTTATTCACTTATCAAAATAAGTGGGGGTATTTATCCCTCATAGCATTTTCAGATTCCCATGTTGCCTCTTCAATCATGTGGTTTTTCCACAAAACCTTTACCTGGTGAATCACCTTATTCCGTAACACTTGCTCCCTGTGGTCAAGAATCTGGACCGGTTGTTCCTCATAAGATAGGTTCTCCTCCAGCTGAACTATCTCTGGACTCAAAACATGAGATGGATCTGGCATATACTTTCTCAACATCGAAACATGAAAAACATTGTGTACCTGAGATAAACTCGGAGGTAAAGCCACTCGGTATGCAACTGATCCAACTCTCTCCAGAATTTCGTATGGTCCAATGAACCTTGGACTCAACTTTCCTTTCTTACCAAATCTCATCACACTTTTCCAAGGAGAAACCTTGAGAAAAACATGATCACCCACCTCGAAAGATAGATCCTTCCTCCGGTTATCCGCATAACTCTTCTGCCTGCTCTGAGCTGTTCTCATGTGTTTCTGAATCAACTGAACTTTTTCTGCCATCTCTTCTACCAATTCTGGTCCCATCAATTTTCTTTCACCCACTTCATCCCAGAAAGCTGGAGTTCGACACCGCTTCCCATATAATTCCTGAAATGGTGCCATATGTATACTAGAATGGAAACTGTTATTATATGAAAACTCAACCAAAGAAAGATGTTGGTCCCAACTTCCCTGATAATCCATATAACAAGCTCATAGCATATCCTCCAATGTCTGAATTGTTCGTTCTGACTGTCCATCTGATTGAGGATGAAAAGCTGTACTAAAATTTAATTCAGTACCCAACGACTTCTGAAGGCCTTTCCAAAAGTTAGAAGTAAACCTGGGATCACGATCCGATACAATGGAGAGAGGAACTCCATGTAACCTGACTATCTCTTTAAGATACAAACGGGAAAGTTGATCAAGAGAGAAAGTATCTCGTATAGCAAGGAAATGAGCAGATTTGGTCAAGCGATCAACAATAACCCAGATTGCATTATTACCTCGAGATGTCTTCAGTAATCCAACAACAAAGTCCATGGATATATTCTCCCATTTCCACTCTGGCACTGGTAAAGGCTGAAGCATCCCTTTCGATAACTGCCGCTCAGCTTTAACCTGCTGACAAGTCAAACACTTCACAGTAAAATCAGCAATATCTCTTTTCATTCCATCCCACCAGTAATACTCCCGCAGATCTCTATACATCTTAGTACTGCCCGGATGAACTGAAAACGGAGAACTATGAGCTTCACATAACAACTCTCTCTTCAACTGTGAATCACAAGGCACACATAACCTCTTCACAAACCTCAAAACACAAACACAAACTTATCCAAGAACTCATGGAAAATTTTATTCATAAGGTCCATGAATACAGCAGGTGCATTGGTTAACCCAAAAGGCATAACTACAAATTCATAATGGCCATATCTAGTACGGAACGCAGTCTTCGGAACGTCTTCTTCTTTTACATTCAACTGATGGTACCCCGACCTCAAGTCAATCTTCGAAAAATACTGAGCTCCCTGGAGCTGACACCACTTCATTCGATGGCCCAACATCTGCTGAAGTAGTTGCAAAGGATTTCACCACCCCTTTCTGCTTGTAGTCTAACTGCTTCCCATCACTCAAGCTCCTTGTCGGACACTCGTTTGCATAGTGACCCATCTCATTGCACTTATAACATTTCACTAACTGTAAATCAAATTTATTCTTACCTTCACCTTGATCCTTTTCAGTGCAATCACGAGCCTTATGTCCCATCTTACCACATCGGTAGCACTTTCCAGAATTCAGAAGACATTCCCCAGCATGCCTTTTGCCACATTTATCACAAACTGGAAACTTAGTTCTCTTACCATCAGACTTTTTTGAAGAATTCTTACCTTTCTCCTGCCACCTCGGTCTCTTCTTCTGCTGGTTGTTATAGAAAACTTGGTCATCGGCAAACTCCATTTCCACCTTCTCAGCACATCGAACAAGCTTTTCATAACTTTTAAACTCACGAGAAGCTAATGCCCTTCGATACTTTGGCTTTAATCCTGAGTAAAAACGATTGATTTTACTATCAAGGTCCCGGATAAAATTGGGAGCATACCTTGCCAATCGAGTGAACCTTTCTTCATAGGCAGCCACTGAGTCTTCCTCTTGCCTCAATTCCAAGAATTGCTTTTCCATCCTAAGTCGAACAGCCTTAGGAAAATACTTCTCAAGAAACATACCTTTGAATTCATCCCAGTCAAGAGCATCAATCTCATCGGCGTCCCTGATATTTTTAACCATAGACCACCACTGATCTGCTTCACCCTCCAAACGGTAAATAGCAAGACTAACCTTTTGATTGTCTGAACACCCCATGACATCAAAAATCTTCTCCAGTGCTTTAATCCACCCTTCAGCTTGCACAGGGTCAGATGATCCTCTGAATGATGGGGGATGTTGCCTCATGAAATGTTCCACCACTGACATGTTCCTCTGCGGCTGATCTGGCTGATCTCGTGCATGGATACCACCACCATTTATCGCCTGATTCAACTGCGCCATTACTGCAACAAACTGTTCAGTTCCAATTCCGACCATTTCTGGATGCTGATTCGGAAGGTTATTTCCTTCTGTATGCCTTCCTAGCACTGCTTCCCTGTTTCCTCTGCGGAAAACCATTCTGAACAAACATGTCTTAGATGAAGCAACATGGTAATCTGTAAATGCTATATCATTTCAATCATATTATAATTTAACACTTTTCTAACTCCTAAAGTTGTCTAAACCAACCTCTGATACCAACTATAAGGCCCCAGCCTTAAACCTTACTTAATCTTGAGTTATTACAAGATTACACATTGAGGATCTTTTCAGGTTTAGAGTTTTAGAGAATTAGATCATAAAACTTGCATTACATTCCTCATATAAACAAAGTGGTTACATAAAGATAGTATTCTTCATTCCCATCAATGGAAACACATTTAAAATAAAACATGGATTATTTCTTGACACATCCTTGACTCTATCATCTTATCATGTACCTTTCCCTTGACCTGTGAAAAACATTTCAAAAACTTGGGATGAGCATAAAAACTCAGTATGGGTTATAAAAAAAACATGGAAAGGAAACATGAATTCATATATACATAAGAATGAAATCATACTTTACCCATAAAACATAGGCACTTTAACATACCTCATAAAATCATGAATAAATCATAGAAATCATACGACATAAAGGTAACTTGAGGCATTCATAACATTCTTACGTAGGGAGTAACCCTCTTGGTTACGTTTGGAATACCCATCACAGTATATTCCCTAAAATCTCTTCGGAGAAACCTTAACGTTTCACTCCTTCGCGTTACCCAATGCATTGGAGAGCTATAACGGGCTCACCCGCCCTTAGTTTATCACGGAACCACCCGTCTTCATAATAATGCCCAAGGACCATAACATAATCATATCACATAAAACATGCATAAAGGAAACATAACATTTCCACATTTCAATCACGAGATATCAATACAACACATTGATATAATAAAAACATTATGAAAACCATTTTCAATACCAAAATAAAAGAAAAGTAAAACATGGTATTTAATTTTCTTTTAAAAAGAAGGTATGGCTTGTAGAGGAAGCCGAAACTCAAATAACGGTTACGACGGCGGAGAAGTCGTTGTCGCCGCATACGTACGACAAAAACATTCCCTTTTGTCGTTTAGTAAACGCTTCGTATAAAAAAGATTCCTTTTGAATAAATTTAAAAGTCAAAGGGGTTTATACACCGTATAAAAGAAAGTTGTGTATAAAATAAAATATGCCTCAATGAAAGGAGATTGAGACGAAGTCCCATACAAAGATAATTTTTAAAATAAAATAGATACATTATGTGTATTCACTATAATTACACATAAATAAAGTACAAATACAAGATACGAGATAATAATATAATGACATAATTTGAAAGTAGGAGATTAACCCAAAGAATGGAAATTGGGTTAAGAAGTTCCCATACCTCGTATCTGACTTGACCCGACCGTTCTTTAAACTCCTGAATAATAAACTTGAGTTAATCTTTACTTGCTTATGAATCTTTTTCAAGTTCATTATTCCTTTTATACCATGTTATGAACATCATGTAATCATTTAAGTTAATAATGTTCATTTTGTCGGTATTTGGTTCTTATGTCAAAAATAGACTTCTTACACTTACATGTTGTTAATTTGGTCAATGTTTCATTATATCCAGAATGGTATTCATGATGTAGATATCATATATGTCATATATATCCAGTACATACATGTATTTAAAATATTACATAATCATTTAGAGGTAAGAAATGAAATGCACCGTTCATGGAGACGGTAAGCCGTACGTACGCATGAACGCTACTTTCATTTCTTTGTCATATTGATGGAATTAAAACTAAATGAGACTTATGTATATTTTAATTCCAGAATTATATTCATCATTTAGATATATCATTAATTATATATATCCATTATATACATGTACTTTTAATAATAAATTACATTTGGGGATAAGAAATGAAATGCACCGTTCATGGAGACGGTAGTCCGTACGTACGCATGAACGCTACCTTCATTTCTATCTCATACTTTAATGGAAATAAATGATAATTATATATATAGGTATATTATAATTCCAGTATAACATCATATATAATAACTTTAAATCCATCCTTTACACGTCCCACATATGGAATTAACGAATCACATCACTTTTAGGGGGCGGTAGTCTGCACTTCCTAAAATGAAGATATCGTGTTTTACCCATAATGGAAACCATAAAGGTATGCCAAAATGAAAAAAAACAGAAGCTTAAGGAAAACATAAACATATTATATATCATATATAAAAATAGTGACATCATAATGGCCACCTTTGAAGGTGTTAAATGAGTATTGAACAATCATCATTTCGGGAGGCATAATTTCGCCATCCACGGAAAACGTATGTTCTTTAACCATTTGATGTAGTTGAGTGAGAGTGTAGCTCAAATATATCTTATAACAACATCTTAGTATATTGAAGATACTGGTGTTGTTACAAAAGAAGTAAATAAAAAGAGTTTAGGGGGTCGGAGAAGCAAAATAAAACAAATGAACATGAGAGAATGAAATACCTTAAAAAGTGTAACTTCTTTTGGTTTGAGCCTAAAGGCTTCCTTTGAAAGGATTCTGCCCAAAGGGAATCCTCTAGGATGAGGAGAGGGATGTGGAGAGAGCAAATGGGCAGGGGTTGGCCGAGCCAATGGCTTGAAGAGTGTGTGAAATGAGGTAGAGGTGGGGGCCTTTTATAAGGGGAGAGGAGGGGCACTTTTGGAAAGTAAAGAAACATTACATTATTTGAAAATGTGTTTCGGTTTTAAAAGGTCCCACATTGATGGAATTCGTGGATAAGGTGATAAGGCATCGAAATCCATTCATCCAATTGGTTTTGGACATGTGTAGTTCATAGATTTTATTTTATCTTTCCATTTTATTTAAATCGTCAAATAATGATGTCATCGCTGCATCATTATTATGTCATAAATAATTAAATTTATTTAATGTCTAAAAATTATAAACAAATTACTATGATGTAGGAAATCTTTTTAGCTTTCCATTGAATATTTATAATCAAAATTTGGACTTGTATAACCCCATTTAAAAATTGTTTTCGCAAAACATATTATGTTTGTGTCATTGTCACTTTAACATTAAATAAAAAGTAATTTATGTCATTTCCCAACAAAAGTGGATCCATGGGGTCCCCAAGTTGACCCATGGCTTTTCTTGGTCGGCCATGACACAACCAATAAGGTTGGGACATGTGTCTAGGTCATTTTATATTATTAAAGCATTATTTATTCCTTAAACTACACTAATTACCACTAATCGCGATTAAAAACTTAATAAGTTACTATTCACCAAAAAATTATTTTAATCGCATTGAACCAAATTTTACTTCTTAATGACAACCATGTATGTCGGATTTTTAAAATTCAATACACATTAGTGGTAAACTTTCATTTAACTGAAAAATCAGTTTGCTTGATTACCACTTAGTGGTTTCACTATTCATCAAAAATTGAAGTTTTTCAGAAAATTACCAAAAATTCACCCTAAGCTATATTTGATATTCCGAATTCAAAAATGAAGTCTATTTTACAAAATTCAAATCATATAAGTCACACTAATTAATTTAATAATTAATTCCCGCTGCCAGAGCAAATAGCGTGTTTTTACAAAACAATAAGTATCAAAAGATTGACACCAGTTTAAGTCTAATTTCAAATCGAAATTGATTCCAATGACCACCATTGGATAAAATGGTAAAAATATATTCATATTACACATTAAGACCAATTCAAAAGATAATCTAATCATATAAATAAATTAGATTAAAAAGTAGTTTTGATGTAAAATACAACATTTTACACTATTCATAAAAAAATGAACTTTATCAGAAAGGTACCAAAAATTACACAAAGTAAGATTTGATGTCCCGATTCTTAATAAGAGTTTTATTTGGTCCAAAAGAATGTATAAGAGTGATCAAAACTATATTTAATGACGGTTCACCATTAAAAGGTGATAAGTGAACCTTTAGTGAAAATTAGAGTATAAAAGCCTAAAATTGAACTCTTTCCGTATTTTAAGCCTTTATCTTTTATTGGGTAAATGTAAAAACATCTAAAAACATATCTATTCATATTTTAGTTATTTCTATTCATTCCCGCCAGTACAACGGCTACTTGTTAACTAACATTTAAAATAATATTATTATATTACTAGTGTGCTACGTAAGTTTCAAAGAAACTCATCGTTGCGTATCGGGTACGCTATCGAACATAGCAACCCCATTTAATTAAAATTCATATTTAATTCTCAAATATTAATAAATATGAAAATTATTTATTCTTTAATTACCTGGGATGTTACAAATTCTGTGGATGAAACACACTCTTTTGGACAATTGTTATGACTTTAAGCACATTTCAATCAACTGTGACAACACTAGCACAATAAATATCTCGAAGAACCCTCTGTCTCACTCTAGGACCAAACACATTGATGTAAGGCACCATTTTTTAGAGATCATTACCAAAAGGGTGATATTATTCTTTAGTTTATTAGTATTGTACATCAATTAGCCGATATTTTCACTAAACCATTGAGTTTAGAGTGGTTAAGTTACATTAGACACGAGTTAGGTATGTTGAACCTTGATCAGTATCTATTCTCACTAATGTAAAATTCCCACTGATGATAAATTCTCACTGATGTAAAATTCTCACTGACGATGTAAAATTCTCACCGATGTAAAATTCTCACTGATGTGAAATTATCACCGATGTGAAATTCTCACCGATGTAACCTCACTGAAAAGAATTCTCACAGATAGACCCTACCGATGAGTGCGCTGTTTTAAACTTCTGTCTGCCTCTAGAATCTGAATCATTTTTAATTTATTATATTAATTAAATTTATGATTCCTAAATGATAAAACTAATGTCCTAGCTACTTCTAAATCCATAGAGCCTAAAACTGTTACCCTCAATCCATAGCTCCAAAATCCTTAGAGAACACTTAATACCTCGAATCCGAGATGGAAAAATCCAAACTCCCATCTATTAATGATGTTGTTGATGAGCAGCAAGCCATGAAGCAAAAGTCTGTGCTAGAAGCAAGTGGATGTGCTAGCAGGACAATGTTAGGAAGACGACCAGTAAATCCTCATTCACAAAATCTAGTTATAGTGATTGAAAAGGAGATTTTTATATAATGGTTGCTTCCTAGCCATTCCTTAGTACTCGAAGTGCTTAAAGATCAAAAATGGGTGAAGTGTTTTTCAAACAACAATGGTCCCTACATTCTATAGTTAGTGAAAGAGTTTTACGAGTTTGTAACTTTTGATAAATCTGAGAATGAAAACCGAGTGACTTCGTATGTTAATGGAATGGAGATATCGTTTTCATCTGTTGAATGGGATGAGTGCTTAATAGATCTACATGAAGGGGTATCTGGATATGTCTTGAGAGCTATTACACCTGCCAGTGATATTTTCGACTAAGAGACATCTTTGGAAGAGCTTACTGGTGATTGAATTCAAACACATGTAGTTGCCGTACAAATGAATGGAGAGAACAGATTGATGTTCGAATTCATTCAATATGTCATTATACCAAGGAGAGGAGACTTTTCCAATTTGATATATCAAGATATCTATCTACTACATCTCTTAAGATATTGTGTAAGAGTTAATTTGGGCAGGTTCCTGATGATCCAAATGGAAAACATGACAAGTCCAAAATCAAAGACAAATGCCATATTCTTTGCTATGTTAATTAATATGATGATTAAAGTAAAAGGGGTAGTTGAGTCTCAAGATGAGATAGTGGTAGTGAAGAATAACTTTTGTATCACATCAATAGTGTGAAAATACATTAGGATAAGTTGGAACCCTTAGAGAGTAGAATGGGTCAATGATGTCCACATGGTATATGACAAATTCAATCTTGTGGATCATTATTCTAGACCAAAGGATGTGAGGGATCCAGGTCTGGGACCTGATGAAGAGGAGCAAGAATACATTGATGATTCAGAAGAGGAAGAGTCCTCTACTGATGGAGTAGGAGACCCTGAATTACCTCTTAATCCAACTCCTAAAAATCAAGATCAACATAAATCAGTTAAGGAAGAAGCATCTTTTGAGGATGTTGAAGTGGCTGTTGTGTAAAATGAATAAGATGTTCATGAAAGTGAAGCATCTCTGTCAGCTGATTTGAGCCTGAGTCCAGTGTTTGGACAATCATTAGTCTCTACAGAGGATGCAGTAGAAGTGGAAGATTATCCTTAGAATCGAATACCTACTGATAATGCTGAGAATGATCTTGTTTTACTTGAAGATGCACCAGTTGAGGGGGAGCATCAAACCAATGTGGATGTGTTACTGTGGATGCTGGAATTGAAGATTGGGCAGAAGACCAAGGTTTTGTAGTCTTTGGTTTAGACTATCCCGATTTTGAAAATGAAGCCTCTATCAATAGACCTAGGATTACTTATGATGCTGAGACTGTGTTACTACCTAAGGATGTGGTCATAATTCATGACATAGATACTTTAATGAAAAATAATATGGGCAGTTTTGTGGTAGAGGAAATGAAGATAGAAATTTCTCTGGTCTCTTTAGTTCAATCGATCATGACTGACTCAGTGGTCAGTTTAGCATCTGAAAAAGTACCCACTACAGTTGAACCTGCTGATTTGATCCCAAGGGATGATCTGGAATCCTTGAAGGATGAACTGAAAGAATCATTTAATTCCTTAGTTTCTGAGATGAAGCTTTGTTTTTCTGAAGGGATAAAGATGTTGGAAATATCATTTGAACTCTCTCAAGGTTGAAATTTGTCAGCCCTGATGGCAGAAATAGTGGATGATGTCAAAGACTGCCAGGCTCATGTTTCTAGACATGTAACATTTATTGAAGCTCCAAAAGAATCTATTGTTTCATTAGACTCTTACATGAGGTCAAAATCCCAACTAGACAAAAACATATCCTATGTCAAGAATGTGGTAAGTCAGATGGTTTCAATGTTTGAATGTTTTAAAACATACATGAAAGATCATGTTAAAACCCAAGACTCTCCAGTTCAAAATCTTATCAGTGGATTGACCATGAACTTCAAGGAAAATGTAACCTTCTCTCTCAGTTCAATTTCATCTAAACCCTATGTAGATTTGAATCAAATTCGAGATGTGATGAAGGAGTAGCTTGGTCAAGCTTCAACTACTGGCTATGTGGACTCATCCGAGCTGAGCAGAGTTGTGCTTTTTACCAGAGATTCAACTAGAGAGACAATGAAGATAGTCCAATACTATATGAGAGAAGCATCTACCTCTTAGAATGAAGTGAAAGATAAGGTGGACTCCTATTTCTCTATGATTTTCACCAAGAATCAACTCAATAGTCACTTCAAATGTCTGTTGGAAAATATGAAGCTGCCACAAGTAAATCAGGATTTTAGAGAGAATGTTAGAAATCTAAGGGAATTGAGTCCAGCGTTGGCCATGTTTATGGAGAAAAATTATGACTTCATATCTATTATGGAGAGAATAGGATGAATAATTATGGATTTCATAAATCGGTTGCTGTCATTTCTACTTGTTGATGCTCTTCCAATGATTGTCCCTCCTACCTTACCAGCCTCTTCCTCTACTATGTCTCCAGTTTAGATGACTCATGCCCAAACAATTTGAAGCCTCACACCTATAATCACTCAACGACCATCTCAGTACATACCAAGAATAGATTTTGTGGCTCAGACTCCAATGATCATTTCCAGAATTCCTAAGCCTTCACCTGCAACCACTTCACCTGAATCCTCTTCTGCTCCCAAGGGAAAATCTCACATTGAGGATGTAGATTGAAAAAGTGGCAATACTGTGTGATAGGAATCCATTGTATTTTTTTTATTTATTTGAAACTTATCAGGAACATGAAATGAAACTAGTTTTTATCTCTTTTCTCGTTTTTTATTTTTTCCACTTCTCTTTGTTTTCCCACATTTTGATTATAACAAAGGGGGAGAAATATTTTACCATGCTTTTACAAAGGGGGAGAAATACTCTCTAAGTATCAAAGAGGGAGAAATATTCATGCAGGGGAGAGATATTAATGAAAGGGGGATAAATTTTTTCTAAGGAAAAGCTATCATGATTTACTCCTCTGATATTGTTACATTACATTCTCTGATACCATTTTCTCTAACTCTCTGATGCCACTAAATTTTACTTTTGATATCATTACATTTAATTTTATCTCTGATACTATCACATTTTCTTCCAAATCTGATCCATTATGTTCAACAACATATTGTTTCTCTGATATAATTGCATTTTATGATATATCCTCTGATACAAATGCTCACTATATTAAAATTATAATATCATTGGTTGTGATTATCAAAAATGGGGAGATTGTTGACCTCACCTATTTTGATAATCCCAATTATGCTTTCATATATTTTGATAATATAATTATAAAGTTTTTCTATATATTAATTCTTTCAATCTGTGATTTAGATGATAATAATATTAAAATAATCCATGAGATATGTTAATCCATGTCTATCTATGGTTATTAGAGTTCTGAAGTTCTTCTAACCCATTTGGATATGCTTTGCATAAAACAGACAAGTGTTAAGTCACTGATCTGGGTATAGCTACTGATATAGAGCTACTGGTACTCAGTCTACCAATAGACAGAGTCACAGATACACAAAGGTCACTGATATGTACAAGAGTAACAAACAAACACCAAGTCTACCGATAAGAAAGAAACCGAGCTACCCGTAGAACTATTCTACCGATATGCCTAAAGTCCACCGGTAAGCAATTATACCAACAGATTCAGTCTACCGATATGGAACACTAAGTGCTACTGATAGGAGCTACCGACCGGCCTACTGATACACAGACTAGCGACTGATATGAACCGACTGACAGAGTCTACGGATACAAGTATAGAGCTAGTGATAGAACTAGTCTACCGAGCTACCGATAGTGTAAGTCTACTGATAGAAGGAGTTACTGATACCTAGAGCTACGGATACCAACAAGCTACCGATGCAAGTTCAATGAGCTGCCGATGGAATCTCCTGCTACACAAAAGACCACCATACATATTTACCAACACGAGCTACTAATGATTGACCAACCAGTCAAACTCCGTACTCTCAGTACTATTTATTTTTAAAGTGAACTATTACATGGGATGTATTTAATTAGGTTAATTCTATTTAATGATCTCTGTTTCCATGTCATGGAACCATACCTACCCATGCAAAAGGTAATCATTCCCATTTTCCAGAGCTGAAATCTATAAAAGAGAAGATAATAAACTAGCTAAATAAGATGAAAAGAGATGAGAAGTAGAGAACACTAGGTGTGAATATGACAAGCATCAAGAATCTAAAAAGGCACATGGGTGAAAAAGGGAAGGTCTTAACATCATTCAAACATGGTGTGTTCGTGAAAGGATAAAATCCATACTCAGAGAACACTGGACATACAAAAATCTGATCACTCTGAAGGAAACCACAAGCCGCATCTTGAATGGAGAACTACCAAAAACACTTCATGCACTAAACCTGACAAGCTGGACCAAAGAACCAAAGAAGAAAACGACACTCTGTTTTCTAAGCAGAAACTAGAGAAGGACTCAGAAGTTTTTCTGATCAACAAAACGAGTCCAGAGCTGCACTGCACATCACTAATGCTTTTCTGAACACTTTCTCACTATCTTTAGTGATTCTATATTTATATTTTGAGCTGTGTGTGTACCCTGTTTATTTTACACACACTATCTCCTAAGATAAACTGTAGGATTCTTAAATCCTCACTCAAAATTCATAACCCTTTGATTCACACTATGGATAATGGTGGAGGTCGAGTAAGACATGGAAAACATGTGTGTTGTTGTTTGTGTTTCCAACATAGAACTGTGGTAGAGGTCTTTGGACCTGGATAGTAGTGTACTATTGTTTACCCCTGATCCAGGGTGTGGATCAATTTTTATAAATTTTTGAGAGGACTACGTCTCGGCTTAAGACATAACCTCTTGGTAATCTCTGCTATGATTTTTAGTTTATGTCATAATCATACTATATATATTTATTTCATAATCCACTACAATTACTTTGAAATAAAAAACTATTTTAAAGCTAATTTGATAGTTAAATTAGCATTTGTTTATACTTATTGTAAACCAGTAAGTTTCTTTCAAAAGTTAATTTAATATTTAGATTAAGTCAACTGAGACCTAATCAATTTTTGATAAACTATTTGAAAATTTACACTCTGTATAGATTCACTACAGTAAAACATTTTTTTTAAATTAGGGTATTTTAAGAGAAATATTTTTAACAAAAATTCTTATTGGAACTCATTTCACCCCCTCTTGAGTATCCACTCCTACCAAAAAAAAATTATACATAATTTTTTATGATTTGAGATAATATCATTTAACTCAATTAATTCTCATTGGATTTCAGATAGTTATAGTTTATTTATGATTTCATTATCTATAAAAAACATAATAATATTCACTATTATATTCACATATAGAATTATATATCATAAAAAATGCATTTTTTACATCACCTCCATATATACAATATATGGTTCACTGGATGTTTTTCTATAATATTATATTTCGATCGCATATAAGTTAGTCTCAACATATTATTATGAGAATTTAAAATTCATCTACCTTATAAAACCCCAAACTAATTTTTCAATTACATTATTAAATTTTATTAGATTATAATAATATATTTTCTCTATAGATTGTATTAAATTGACTTTCGGGAACAATGGGCTGGTATTTTCATGACAAGATATTGTATTGTATGTGAAAACCAGGTGATGGACATGCCAAAGTGTATTTAGTTGTTAGTAATGTATTCCACATGAATAAAATATATTTTTATAAACCATATATGTAACTTGTCAGTAATCCTAATTTAGTTAATTATTTTATTAATAAAATGAAATCTTAGGGTTTAATACTTTATCACCCAAATATCTCTTACTCGAGCTTCTCTATATGGAGTGGTCTATCCATCTATTTTCTCTATTGTCTATAGATTCCTAAAAATATTTCTTCATAAACTAATGTTGATTATTTATGGTAATGAAATTTATAACTCCTTATATTATATTTTATTTCATTCTCATTTATTTTTATTTCCCATATGCCCTCTTTGAGATCTATAGTTTTCCTATTGTTATACTTTTATTTCAGGATTTATATACTATGAATACTTTTATCCTCAAAGAAAAATACATGAACTTATTGGGATGGAATATTTTCATTCATAATAAAAATAATGTTTCTATTTAATGTTTACATATTTATAATTTCTCAAAAATATTTAAAACTGGGAATATATATTTTAAAACAACTATTTATGTCTCTTTTTGTTTTAAATTAATTTCTTTTTCAAAAAATAAAAATTTTCTATAAATTATGAATGGGAATTTTTTAATCAAAAATATTTTTATGCATCATTTAAAATGAAACTCTAATAAAATATGATGTTTAATTCATAATATTTCCAAAATAAAATGGGTTATAATCCTAGGGATTGAATGGTTACCATAATGTTGTATTAGTCATCAATGAATTTTAATAATGTTTTATACTACATTTCATGTATCTTTTATTTTTATTTTATCTATATGAAATATTTTAATGTTATGGGATGTTATTTACTATGTGATAATATTAATATAATGTGTTAATTTTAATTTCATTTTCATAGTATTTTAAAATAAAAATTTTATTTTGCACACAATGTGTTCAAATAAATATTTTAATGATATTTTTGGATTAATATTAGTTTTTGATAGTGTGTATCTAAATGAAATATATCATTAACACGATGTTCAATTTTTATGAGATTATGTGCATTAATATTATATATGATAGATTATATAATGCACATTGGAGATCATGTGTATGTTTGTAACCAAGAAATATGCATCCCCTAGAGTAGTTTGTTGATTGTATTGGGATAGTTACCGAGTTAGACTATGTGAGATAATATGATATATATTAACACTACTCAGACTTAATGACTACGTAAAACATCTAGTTTCACATATTCTATCATGTGTTTCATCTTTAATTCCAATCTACCTTTGACCCACATGTTATATCCGCAAAATATATATGTTTTATCTTTACAACATGTGTAATTTCATATATACTACATTTTTAATTAGTGAATTTTCCTTATATTATTATACATTTCCCTTAACTATGATTTTATTTAATAATAATTTAATATATTTTATATTCCATAATATTTTTTTTATTATTAATTTTTTATGTACATTCATTTCGCATCATATCATTTAGTGGATTTTATATCTAGATATAATTTTTTTCTGTCACAAATAACTCATAAATATATATATTTTAGTTTGATTTGATTGTTGTTTTTATTTCTCATGATTACTAATCTTTTTTAATTTTCCACATGAATGATTATTTAAAATTTTATAATGATTATTTAAGGTGATATTAAAATTTTTAATAAAAATGATAAATTTTTCAACTACCTATAAAACCAGGATAATGAAAAGTATGGTTTTGAAAATGTTATTTTATAATAAATGAAACATGTATTGTAAAATATATATTTATTTAATTTTTTTAATACGTGAAATTTTTTCTTCTTGAAAAATATTATTAACACAACTGAAGAATATAACTTTATTTTTAATTGAAATGAATGATTTGATTTAACTGTGAAGTGCATTGTGTTGCATTTGTTGTCAATGAGGCATGAAGTTGTCTTGGAATGAATGGAAGTCAAGGAATTTTCAAGATGTGAATGCTAAAGGGTGTGATGGTGATGGTGATAAAAAGAGAATGGCCATAGTACTAAGAGGCATGTCACTTAGGAGATTCACTAAGTGACATAGGAGATGATGGTTGAAACATTCTCTAAGAACATCTGACGATTGTGGAGCTGTTCTTTAAGTTCATAGAACTTGTATCAACTGGATACAAAGTCACAACATGATTAGAAGACCATGCATTGTACTGACAATGCATGAGGAGTTGAAGAGATCCATCCACAACTTCTAAGTGGATGAAGTGGATTAATAAAGTCCATGCACTATCACTTAGTGCATGAGAATTTGAAGAAGATCCAACTTGATCTCTGATTGGATCAATGAATATGTTGAAGAAGGATGATGAATTCTAATGAAGAAGAAGAAATAAAGAAGAGGAAGAATGGCTTAGAAGGCTTGGAGTAGCTTGGCATTTGGCTTATACTCATGGAGGACTTTGTTTTTGACAAAGTCTTATTCAAGACTTAGCCAAAAAAATTGGCCTGCCCGTGAGCACCTTGTGGGTTCAACCCCAAGGCTCATGTGGGCCTAAGGCGCCACGCCCAAGGGGGAACCCATGGGGCGAGCTCAGGGCGGCAGGGGCGCACCCGCAGACACCACAGAGGCGCTGGGGCACGCCCGGAGGAGCGCAGGGCACGCGGTGGTGAAGTCCGCGCACCCGGTGTGTGCAAAGTGGGCGCTAGGAGCGCGCCCGCAGGAGCAGAGAGTGGGCGCAGAGCGCGCCCGCAGGGAGAACACGGTGCGGGGCGGCACCGTGGAGGGAGAAGTGCAACTGGGAGTTGAGCGGCAGCGGCATATTGATAAGCCGCGTGAAAACCGCGCCCCGTTTCGATGTGGGACGCGGAATTTTCACCCGGGAACGATCCTGGCCGCACGATCAATCGCGCGCCAGATCTCGGCCACCCATCTAATCCGCCGCGGCCCAACCAGATCGCGGCCGTCCGATGTATCTCCATCGTCTGATCCGACGGCCGTGGCTTCGTCCTCTTCCTCGAGCCCGAGCCGAAGCCACCCGCGAGCAGCCGCTGAACCAGAGCACTCCCGACGACCTATTTCGAGTTCCCGGCCACCATTTTTGAAACCGAGACCTCCATTCGGCTCGTCTGGCCACACCGAACCCATCCATGCACAAAAAGAGACTTGCATGCAAGAAATGAGGAATTTCGGTCAAGGCCGAGGCAAACGAAGTTGCCGGGCCATTGGGGTGTTCGTGCCTTTGCATGGATTGGGTTTAAACAGAGGCTCTGCATGTTGTTCCATGCACATGCACGTGAAGAAAAAATAAAAGAGAGAAACCACGTGGAAACAGAGGAAAGAAATCAAGATTTGGAAAAATCATGATAACCCGAAACTTTCGGGAGTTCAAAGATTTATCACACGGATGTTTAGAAGCATTCCTCTGTCTATAAAAGGAGAACCCGAGGCCTTGGAGAGCTTGCTGATGCGCTGAAATTTTGAGAAGTCCCGTGAGAGCTCTTGAGCCTCGCGAAGAACTGAGCTGCGCGCCTCCTGCGCGGCAGTAAAGCCCGGAGCCATCAGAGGCTCCGTGAATTTCCTTTTGTGCATCTCTTGCGCGAAAGAAGTGAAGGGGAGTCCCCTGCGCGTATCCCTTGCGCGACAGGAAGGAGCCGAGCCGCATACTTGCGCGCTCGAGTCTCTTGCCACCCTCTCTGCCCGCACACTTGCGTGGCAGGAGGAAGGAGCCCGCGGCAGTGTTGCACCCTTGCACACTTGAGCCTTGCGCGGCTGCCCCTTGCACCCGAGGCTTGTGCGGCTGTTGAAGAAGAAGAGGCCGCACCCCTTGCGCGCCCTTGGTTGAAGCCCGCGGGTGAGACCCTTGCACGCCTCCTTTGGCATTCAGGAGGAATAGTGGAGGAAGGCCGAGCCCTTGCACCCTTTGAGTGCCAAGTGAAGAAGAAGACACTCTATGGGCAGTAGGTGTGCAAAGCAAGAGAACCCGAGGCCATACCTTGTGTGAAGTGAAAGAACACACCCTTTGGGTGTATGTGCAAACAAGAACAAAAAAGGAAGGCCGTGGCCGTGTGTGTGCATAAGGAGGAAGGCCACCACATTTGTGTGTGTGCAAAAGAATAGAAGGCCAAGGCCTTAGTGCCTTGTGTGCACCAAGGGAAGACCACACTTTGTGTGTGTGTTAGAATTGAATAGGCCGTAGCCTTGTGTGGGTGAATTGAAGACCACACCTCATTTGAGTGTGTGTGTGTGCAAATTGAAGAGGAACACCCTACGGCCATTTAAGGGTGTGAAACAAGAAGTGTGAAGGCCCAACTCATGTGTGTGCTAAAGTAAAACAATTGTGTGCAAATTAAAGAAGTGGCCGAACCTAGGTGTGTGCACTAAAAGTAAACACACTTAGAAGAAGAAAGAAGTGGAAGACTCACACAAAGTATAACACACATTTAAGTGTGTAAACACATTGAACAAAAGTGTGAAGTTCAAGGAAGAAGGTGTGTGCCTAAAGTGACTACACCCTTTGTGGGATTATTGCACCTAGAAGAAAAAGAGGACAGTGCATGCATGCATGCATGCACGTGCACACGTGAACAGAGCCAAATCAGTGGTGTGCATTTGAATTGTCCAAGACCAGAACTGAGACTGAGCCAGACTGAAGTTAAAGAGATTGGTTGTCTGAGTTTTCAGTAGATTGAGAAGATCCTGATCATCACAAGTGATCAGAGGTACAGAGCAAGGCCAGCAGTCTTTATCCCAGACTGCTGAAGATACTTGAATACCTTAAAGTGAAGAAGAGCTACTCGTGCGACTCGAGGAGCCAGGAGAAGACCCTGTGGGACTCAGGGAGAAGAAGTCTTCAGTGGGATTCTGGAGCAGGCCAGTGGGACTCTGGTAACACTGTGGGACGCAGTATAAAGACCCTCATGTGGGACTCAGGAGAGATACAGTGGGACTCTGTATCGACCATTTTAATTCTAACAAGTTATAATGGGAGAATCCATGCTTGGAGAGCATGGAAAGGATGTAGGCCTTTGGTGCCGAACCTTGTAAATCCTTGTGTCCTGTGTCTTTTCATTACTGCATTATCTGGGAAAGGTTGAGAGATACAAGAAGAGTGGATCGAGGCTTTAACCAGCCATAGAGGTTTAATTGATAAGAATCAATTAGTAAAAAGTTTTAAGGGATCACTGATTCACCCCCTCCCCCTCTCAGTGATTCACACTGATCTGGGAACTTCAATTGGTATCAGAGCGAGGTTACCTCTAAAAGATCCAAGGGAGTCTTTATGGAGTGCAGATTTGAGGAAATGAGTGACCAGCCTCAAATGGAGATATCTGCCAAGACTCAGAAAAATAGAAAGAAGAAACAGGCAAAGAAGATGAGGAAGAAGGTTGTAGCAATCAGAGAAACTCCTTCTATGGAAAGCAATGTGAATGTCACATCAGATGACAATTCCTTTTATCATTCTTCTGATGAAGCCTGCTCTAGCTGTGATGAAGATGGAAGAAACAATGAACTTCTAAATGCAATCAAATATCTTCAGAAGAGAGTCCCCAAGAAAGTTGCAATGTGTATAGCTACAGGCCTCCTTGATCTTCAAGAAGAAAAATTACAGCTAGAAGAAGAAGCCAATTCTCTAGAAGTCCAATTGGCAAAAAGGGTTGGCATAACCAACACTCTCAAAAAGCTGGTGAAGGCTAAAGATGAGACAGTATATCTTTGCAATGAAAGATATGAAGACACTACTGAAGAATTGCAAAGAAGCCTTTCTGAGAAAGAATTCTTTAAGACTGTGGTCAAAGAAGTTTTCCATGCACTGGAAAAGAGGCACAAAGTTTCAATGAATGTCAGAGATGCTCAACTTGAAGACAAAGTCAAAATGGTGAAGGAGCTTGACAACTCATTGCATGAAATAAAGAAGGTGCATGAAGTCCAGATAAAGCAGCTGGAAGAGAAATGGGAAGGAAGGCTAAGAACTATTGAGGATGATAAGAACTCCATCAATATGAAATGCTTAGAACTGGAGGTGATATTGAAAAATCTGCAATCACCCAAAGTCAAAGCCTCCCAGTCAGCTGAAAGAAGAAATGTTGCTACTCAAGTATGCATTGAGCAGGATGATTCTAAAAGAAATACATCCTCTAATAAAAGTGCAACATCTTCTAGAAAGAAGGTACCATCCATACCATCTTGTACTCATGCTTCTAAAAGTGTTTCTACTAAAAGTGCAGGATGGAAGAATGAATCCAAACAAGTATGGATGAAGACAGTAAAGAAAGAGAGCTCTCCTGAAATAGCACAACATGTCAAGAAAAGTACCCTACAATCAGAAGGACTGAAAAGGTCAAGATTCGTGGGACAATGCTGGTGTTGTAACAAGTATGGGCATTGTGCAAAGGATTGTTGGTACAATCCACTGAATGCCAAAGCACAGAGGAAGCCCATGCCAAGGGGGAGCAAGCCAGAAGGAAGGAAGGAACATCCACAGGTCCAGAGACATCTGTTTACTGCAAATAGATTTGGATTACTTGATAACATCTGGGATGATTGCAAGAGTGGTCAAAAAGATACATGTCAGTCTCCAACTGTATCCAGAGCTCAAAAGAAGAAAAGATCACAGAACCTGGCTCGGAAAGAATCCTTGGGAAGCAATCATAAGAAATCTGAAAAAGCTCCCAAGAAGATGTTGAAAAAGGAAGAGAAGTCCTTGGAGTCTGAGTCCAAGAAGGGTGATGCATCCAGAAGGACCACCAAGAAGACATGCTTCTACTGTGGAAAGAAAGGACATATCATGGATCTTTGTAAAGAAGCCATGAAATTCAATAGAGGCAGACTGAACTCAAAAAGACAATCAATCCAGAAGAAGAAGGGATTGATTGAAAATAAGTTGCCTAAGAGAGGTAGCTTAGCAGCATCCAAAGAACCATGTGGAACTTCCAAAACTGAAGCCAATCTTCCAAATGATATACTTGTCATATGGCCACATCAGTTGCAACTTGCCAGAGAACTACAAAGAGTTGAAGATGAAACTCTGGCATTTGCTAAAGCAAAAGGGAAGAAAAAGATTTCACATGAAGATGGGTTGAGAACCACACCAGCACAATCATCAATGAAGATCAAATGTGCAAGTGTGAAGACTGGTGAAAATGGGGCATCTCGGTTGAGAGAATCTTCTCAACCTTGTTGTTCACATTGATGAACCAAGGAGGTTCCATCTTATTCCCTTATACATTGGTATTTACATGGGCTAACATTGCAGGGAATTGAAGATGATGATCATTTCTCAGCTGGAGAATGGTTTGGAAATAATGGAGTGCACCCCTTGAGGGGGAGCAAATCTGAAGAAGATGATGTTCTAAAATTAATATCATCTTGAGAAAGTGAAGGTATTCCAATCATACTTTCATCCCTTGTTTCTTAATTGAGTTCATCATGACAATTAAGGGGGAGTATTGATTGAAGACAAATGGATGAAAGGGGGAGCTTTATCTTTGCACCTGAACATTCTAATGAGTTTTGTGAAGTTGTGCAGGATTTAGCAAATTCATTGTTATATCTGAAAAATTTAAAACCCCTGAGCATGATCTCACATGTATAGTGAATGTTGGACAGCATTGAGTTCCTTGGTTACATCACTCTTGTTTTCTACACCGGGTTAGCCCAAGTAGACTTAGAGCTGATTTACTAAAGGTTCTTTGCTAAAGAGAACATGTGACATCATCCCTCTCCTAGTGTTTTTCAAGAAGATACTTTTCAATGGGAGGAAGATATTTTTGTGAAAGAGAACCACACCACACCTTTGCATTTGATTTCCAATAAGGGGGATAAATATTGGCCCATTCATATGTGCTGAAGGAGTGTATTGACAACAAATACAAAGGGGGAGATTTAAGTGCATTGTGTTGCATTTGTTGTCAATGAGGCATGAAGTTGTCTTGGAATGAATGGAAGTCAAGGAATTGTCAAGATGTGAATGCTAAAGGGTGTGATGGTGATGGTGATAAAAAGAGAATGGCCATAGTACTAAGAGGCATGTCACTTAGGAGATTCACTAAGTGACATAGGAGATGATGGTTGAAACATTCTCTAAGAACATCTGACGATTGTGGAGCTGTTCTTTAAGTTCATAGAACTTGTATCAACTGGATACAAAGTCACAACATGATTAGAAGACCATGCATTGTACTGACAATGCATGAGGAGTTGAATAGATCCATCCACAACTTCTAAGTGGATGAAGTGGATTAATAAAGTCCATGCACTATCACTTAGTGCATGAGAATTTGAAGAAGATCCAACTTGATCTCTGATTGGATCAATGAATATGTTGAAGAAGGATGATGAATTCTAATGAAGAAGAAGAAATAAAGAAGAGGAAGAATGGCTTAGAAGGCTTGGAGTGGCTTGGCATTTGGCTTATACTCATGGAGGACTTTGTTTTTGACAAAGTCTTATTCAAGACTTAGCCAAAAAAATTGGCCTGCCCGTGAGCACCTTGTGGGTTCAACCCCAAGGCTCATGTGGGCCTAAGGCGCCACGCCCAAGGGGGAACCCATGGGGCGAGCTCAGGGCGGCAGGGGCGCACCCGCAGACACCACAGAGGCGCTGGGGCACGCCCGGAGGAGCGCAGGGCACGCGGTGGTGAAGTCCGCGCACCCGGTGTGTGCATAGTGGGCGCTAGGAGTGCGCCCGCAGGAGCAGAGAGTGGGCACAGAGCGCGCCCGCAGGGAGAACACGGTGCGGGGCGGCACCGTGGAGGGAGAAGTGCAACTGGGAGTTGAGCGGCAGCGGCATATTGATAAGCCGCGTGAAAACCGCGCCCCGTTTCGATGTGGGACGCGGAATTTTCACCCAGGAACGATCCTGGCCGCACGATCAATCGCGCGCCAGATCTCGGCCGCCCATCTAATCCGCCGCGGCCCAACCAGATCGCGGCCGTCCGATGTATCTCCATCGTCTGATCCGACGGCCGTGGCTTCGTCCTCTTCCTCGAGCCCGTGCCGAAGCCACCCGCGAGCAGCCGCTGAACCAGAGCACTCCCGACGACCTATTTCGAGTTCCCGACCACCATTTTTGAAACCGAGACCTCCATTCGGCTCGTCTGGCCACACCGAACCCATCCATGCACAAAAAGAGACTTGCATGCAAGAAATGAGGAATTTCGGTCAAGGCCGAGGAAAACGAAGTTGCCGGGCCATTTGGGTGTTCGTGCCTTTGCATGGATTGGTTTTAAACAGAGGCTCTGCATGTTGTTCCATGCACATGCATGTCAAGAAAAAATAAAAGAGAGAACCCGCGTGGAAACAGAGGAAAGAATTCAAGATTTGGAAAAATCTTGATAACCCGAAACTTTCGGGAGTTCAAAGATTTATCACACGGATGTTTAGAAGCATTCCTCTGTCTATAAAAGGAGAACCCGAGGCCTTGGAGAGCTTGCTGATGCGCTGAAATTTTGAGAAGTCCCGTGAGAGCTCTTGAGCCTCGCGAAGAACTGAGCTGCACGCCTCCTGCGCGGCAGTAAAGCCCGGAGCCATCAGAGGCTCCGTGAAGTTCCCTTTGTGCATCTCTTGCGTGAAAGAAGTGAAGGGGAGTCCCCTGCGCGTATCCCTTGCGCGACAGGAAGGAGCCGAGCCGCATACTTGCGCGCTCGAGTCTCTTGCCACCCTCTCTGCCCGCACACTTGCGTGGCAGGAGGAAGGAGCCCGCGGCAGTGTTGCACCCTTGCACACTTGAGCCTTGCGCGGCTGCCCCTTGCACCCGAGGCTTGTGCGGCTGTTGAAGAAGAAGAGGCCGCACCCCTTGCGCGCCCTTGGTTGAAGCCCGCGGGTGAGACCCTTGCGCGCCTCCTTTGGCATTCAGGAGGAATAGTGGAGGAAGGCCGAGCCCTTGCACCCTTTGAGTGCCAATTGAAGAAGAAGACACTCTATGGGAAGTAGGTGTGCAAAGCAAGAGAACCCAAGGCCATACCTTGTGTGAAGTGAAAGAACACACCCTTTGGGTGTATGTGCAAACAAGAACAAAAAAGGAAGGCCGTGGCCGTGTGTGTGCATAAGGAGGAAGGCCACCACATTTGTGTGTGTGCAAAAGAATAGAAGGCCAAGGCCTTAGTGCCTTGTGTGCACCAAGGGAAGACCACACTTTGTGTGTGTGTTAGAATTGAATAGGCCGTAGCCTTGTGTGGGTGAATTGAAGACCACACCTCATTTGAGTGTGTGTGTGTGCAAATTGAAGAGGAACACCCTGCGGCCATTTAAGGGTGTGCAACAAGAAGTGTGAAGGCCCAACTCATGTGTGTGCTAAAGTAAAACAATTGTGTGCAAATTAAAGAAGTGGCCGAACCTAGGTGTGTGCACTAAAAGTAAACACACTTAGAAGAAGAAAGAAGTGGAAGACTCACACAAAGTATAACACACATTTAAGTGTGTAAACACATTGAACAAAAGTGTGAAGTTCAAGGAAGAAGGTGTGTGCTTAAAGTGACTACACCCTTTGTGGGATTATTGCACCTAGAAGAAAAAGAGGACAGTGCATGCATGCATGCATACACGTGCACACGTGAACAGAGCCAAATCAGTGGTGTGCATTTGAATTGTCCAAGACCAGAACTGAGACTGAGCCAGACTGAAGTTAAGGAGATTGGTTGTCTGAGTTTTCAGTAGATTGAGAAGATCCTGATCATCACAAGTGATCAGAGGTACAGAGCAAGGCCAGCAGTCTTTATCCCAGACTGCTGAAGATACTTGAAGACCTTAAAGTGAAGAAGAGCTACTCGTGCGACTCGAGGAGCCAGGAGAAGACCCTGTGGGACTCAGGGAGAAGAAGTCTTCAGTGGGATTCTAGAGCAGGCCAGTGGGACTCTGGTAACACTGTGGGACGCAGTATAAAGACCCTCCTGTGGGACTCAGGAGAGATACAGTGGGACTCTGTATCGACCATTGTAATTCTAACAAGTTATAATGGGAGAATCCATGCTTGGAGAGCATGGCAAGGATGTAGGCCTTTGGTGCCGAACCTTGAAAATCCTTGTGTCCTGTGTCTTTTAATTACTGCATTATCCGGGAAAGGTTGAGAGATACAAGAAGAGTGGATCGAGGCTTTAACCAGCCATAGAGGTTTAATTGATAAGAATCAATTAGTAAAAAGTTTTCAGGGATCACTGATTCACCCCCTCCCCCTCTCAGTGATTCACACTGATCTGGGCACTTCAAACTGCTCCATTTTCAGATTATCTTGGAATATATTTATGTTTAATTAATATAAAATATGTTTTCATTGATTTCATTGTATGATATTTTCTTCTATATATATATTATTATTGATATCAATTTTAATTTTATGGGGAATTTGGCGGTTCATATTCTATTAGATTAAATTGGATCATTCTAGTGAAATGATCGATATAGTTCATCAAGAAGGGTTGGGTGATTCCTTATTTTATTTCTCATCCTATTTATCGGGTGTACTAGGCCATGTCTAATGTTGTTTTAGATCATTGGTTCATAGAAAATATTTTTGTTTTTTATGGATGTGTTCTTTTAGTGTTGTAGATATGATGTTGTGATTATTCATATTTTTTTATTTATTTGAGATATTCAAACATATTATTCCTTCTTATTTCATGAAAATATTGAAATTGTTATTTTTTCATTAAAATGAATTCTGGGGAAATGGAAGGTACTTTCTAAATTTTATGTGTACAACTATATCTTAGGTTATTGAGATACCAAGATAAATAATTCACGATGAAAATTTAATGATACATAAGATCTAGTTTCAAACCAATAGGGATCATGAATTTCTATTAAACTTGTGTAGGGATAACTCATGGGTTGAGATATGAAATAATGTCTAACCTTAATAAAAATTTTCCCATGGTTTTCATGATTTATATTTTCCAAATAAATCATTTATTCTATGAATTTATATCTTGAAACTCTTTATAAATGATCTCAATTATGATTCCATTAGGGATGTTATACCAACCAAATTACATACCATAATGGGAATTTTATTCTAACCATTCATTATATATATCCATATGATTCCTATTATTTGATATTATGATAATGATATGTTATGTTGAATAATTTAATTTAAATTAAATTTTAGTAAATCTGTTCAAAATGAATCATCGTGTTCTTTTTATTATACAAACACTTGTAATCAAGATTCATATTATTTTATTTGATATTAAAGACAAATAATGATGTAATATTATGAGTATGAGTTATACGACATTATATGATCAACCTATATCATATCATTATGGGTGTATTTATATATATGTTTTACACTTAATCATTATATAATTCATCTCAAAATTATTGTGACTAAAATTAACCCACAATATTTACCGAAAATATTATTAAATTGAAATTTTTTTATATTGGAAAAATGTGAGTGTAATAAAAAAATAAATAATTTCAATTAAATATTTTGTTATTTTTAAGTATATTTATAATAAATTTCCAATTTATATTGGTAAATATTTTTATAAATTATTTATATTTCAATAATTATTTGATGTTTTTACAATAATTATATTTATAATTAATTTTTACAAATAAATTTTAATGTTATGTTTAATAATTTTGAATTTAAAATATATAATTAAAAAACTGTTATAGTAATTCGGTATAGTTGTTTCAGTAGAGAAATATGAGTTAAATAACAGATGTATAAAAACCGTGTTTGTAATAATATATCATTATTCATGTGTAGAATGATCTTTATAAGATAAACTTTGAGTGGATTTAATGATAAATAATTTCAAAGATGAGTCGAATAAACTTAATAAAAAAATTATTTTTCAAATTAGTTTGGGGTTTCTAGGAAAATCCACATGAGGAGATTGATGATGAATTTTTATAGTTAGGTATTTGATACATTATCCACAAAATGGTGATAATATATAGTGATATTAATAATAAATAAAAAAATTTAGAGTAATATGATGTTGAGTTTTCCTTGGAAATTTGATGAGTACATCGGATAAATTGATGATAAATATACCACATGATGTGATGATTTTAATTATAAATTAGAATTTTAATATGAATTATATAAACCAATGTTTTTATGGTATTATGGATGAAATTAATACATAACATTATATAATGGTAGAATAAAATGAATAATATCTGAATTAAGATGAAAATAAGAATAATGTTACGTGTTTGTGTGAAAAAATATCTATATTTGATTTGATATTATTGTATACCATGCTTTGGAATGATATAAAAAATTTGTTGGATGTATATGTGAGACATGAATGAGAAACTCAATATATTAATTGAATATTTTTATTTATCTTATTAACAATAAATAAATATAAAAATTAACTAAAATTTCAATCAATGAATGTAGTTTTGGATGCTATATATGTTAAGACCATATATTATTATTTGTCATGTACATGTATATATTATATTTAATTCTTTACTATAATTTTATAATAGTCAGCCATTATAAGTGGTACTTGTATCTCTGTGAGTAGGTTTCCACATAAGTGTAAAGTATAATTTATAAATTTTATGTAATCTTTATTCATGAAATATACACTTTTAATATTTAATATACTATTATTTATAATATTATATCTTCAAATTTCATTTTATGTAATTTAAAAATAAATCCCCTATTTGTTTCAAAAATTTAAATCATGATATTGAATGTTTCATTCGTTAATATTTTTAAAATAAAAAATAATTCATATTGTTACTGTAGTTTAATTGAAAAAATACTATTTCAATAGTCTATAATAATAAAACAATATTTATAATTTAGACTGTTTTTTAGTATAATAAGTAATTCTAGAATAAGTAATGTTTGAGGTTATTTATTACTATTTTTTAATTTATATTTTCATAATCAACCATATAAGAGAGATATCTAAAATCTTATTAATTTATATTTTTCAGAGAGAGGGGGGATACTAAATTGTATTTAATAAATAGTTTTCTTGTGATCTTCAACATAGAATGAATAATAATAATAGTGATTAAGTCACTATAATATATTGGTTCAGACATATATTATATTAATAATTGTTTACCATATCGAAATTATCCACAATAATTTGATATATATATTTTTATTTTTTATCTATTATATGTTTCTCCCAGTGTGGTACCAAAATAATTTTCTGGATACATAGATTATGAATTTTGGGGGAATCCAATATCTTCAATTATATTCTATTGATAATAAAATTATTGAAATTTGATATCAGATAACACAGAGAAAATATGATTGATCGTATAGTAGAAATTTGTGTTGAACCATGTAAATTTTTTTATAATTATTTGATTCATGTTTTCATTGAGAAATTTAATGTGTGATGATAATATAGATTTTATTTTAAAATACATGATATTCTAAAATCTAATTCGAGGTTTTTGTAAAAATATAGATTGAATATACACAAATAATTACCCACTAGTGTGTCCATATCATATAGGATATCTATAATAGGACATATGGTTAAAAACATTATTGATAATATGGAAATTTTTACTTATATGGTAAAATAGAAAATGAAAATGTATTTAATAATAATTGATCATTATGTAAGACATATCTAATAGGGTTATGACTATTATTTCACCAAACCAATTTAAGGATTTATCAGGGAATATAAGTTAAGAATGTACCCTAATTATTGTAAAACATTATGATAATATTGATTCAAAATCTCTCATTCATATCCAATTAATTATTCAATTGTGGTAAATATTGTGAACAATGATTATTCATGCAGAGAATGATTCATTATATAGTGTACAAAGTAGAAGATTGTTGAATCATGATAAATTTTTGTTTTTCATACTACAAATTAGATATAATTAATTAAACATATTTTTATTAAATGTTGAAATAAATATTAATATCATTTAGTGAAATTTTAATATTATATTATTAAGAACTTAAAAACATTAATATAATTTGTGAAACCATTTGTTTTCGGAAATTCCACCATCATATTTGGATATTTTAATTGGTTTGGGTATATAATGTAGAATTAATTCTGAAAATGTGGAGTTATAAGGAATATATTATGATTTATCAACGAAACATTTTTTTAAAAAAATTCTTATTTTATAAACTCTTTTAGTGGTATTTTTTAAACTTTCCTACTATAAAATATTTGGATTCATTGTGGAAATTTAACAACATTATTTTAATCATCGTGATTTTAAATAAAATAATCATCGTGAGTTAATATTCTTGTTAGGTATACATTTATAATTTTTTAAATATCATTAAGACATGGGGTTGGATATAAATAAATTATCATTTCATGTTATTTATTATAAAATCGTCAAAATTATCTAGGGGTTTTATAATGGATTTTTACATATTTAAATGTAAAATTTCTAGAATCCACGTGATCTTTAATTTCTAAATCATGTCATATATTATTTAACACTATAATATGTTGAAATATTGATACCATACTTGAAAAAATTAAATTATATTTTTTTTAAATATTGGTTTTAGAGAGTGAAATTATTATTTTTAATAAACTTGAATAGATTCCATGTCACTGTATACTATCTATTCGTTATATTTTTTCTGTTTTACAAAATTTTATGTTTTTATTTCATCTAAAATTATGTAATAATATTACATTAAATATATTTTATATTGATAATGAAGTATATTGATTATACTCATCTTTGTGAGTGGATAATGGATGTTAGAAAAGTAAAATGTTCTATAAAATCGTTGGATGCATACTAGGTTGGATAATTTGGGACCTAAACGTACAAAATTGTATGTGTATTTTTATCAAAAACCAATATGTGTAATTTATCATGAAAAATTTAGAAAGATATCACATATAAAAATTTTAGTGTACTGCGTGTTGGTGAAAATTTTATATAAATAATTGTATTAGTTAAAACATAAATATATGGATTATAGAGAATATGTTCATATACATATTGTGATATTGGCTGATAAAATAGGAAAATTTATCTTATAAATAATCTTGTAAATAATCATGAATAAATGATATTTAAATATATTTTCAAATTATGAATGAAAATGTGTAAAAATAAGTAATTATTATAAAGAAAATTGAAACAAATAATTTAGTACCAGATATATTTTTGAATGAATAATCAACATTACCGTTTAGAATTAATTGGTTAATTTTTTTTCTAAACCACCCCCAAAATCATGATGAGGATTGACATATCACTTATCACAAAATTAAATTAATTTAAAATTATCATCATACTGGTAATAAGAAACATATAATATAAAATTTCAAATATATATATATATATAATCAAGAAAAAAGACTATTAAATAAATTTATTATTCAACAAGTTGAAATAATTATGCAATATAGGGGGAGAAAACTGTTCTAGAGATTCTATTTTAGAAAAATATAAAAAAAATTGAAAATTGGTTTGTGGATTAAAAAATATTGCAATTGAACATGGGATATTTTTGTTACATAATAGCTATTATAGATTAAATGTTGTTAATGGACAATCTGTATCATATAAATAATTTCCATGGAAGATATTTTCGGACTAATTTTTTCCTCCCCTTAGTATCTATAAATATTAGATCTACATGAATAATATTAGATCAGATTTATGATTTCATAGCCTTGATGTCATATTTCTTTAAAATTCAGGGAATTCATATAAGAAATCCCTCTAAAAATTCATGGAATGAAATGAAATAAATCTTTTTTAATTACAATATCACCCTAGAAAAAATAAAATATGATAATTATATTTGATAACATATGTTACATGAAACTCTAAACATAATCCACCAATGAAATATATTTTATTTAATTAAATTTCATCGATTGCTTACGAAACATGAAATATCATGTATATATCATATATAATATAGTATAAATTTATTAAATACAAAAAATATTGTGTATGAAGATTACAAACTGAATGATGGATTTTATATTGTTTAGACATGTCAAACAAAATTCATTGGTTATCTATTTTTTAGAAATGGATTAAGAATCAAAAAAAATTATAGATTAGTTGCACATTGCACACATAATATGAAATTAATTTTTACCAAATTTATAAAATTTAATTGATTAATTTTTTTTGATATTATAATATCTTATTTAAATTATGAATTGTTTTGTGTATCTTTCTGAAATTTTTTATTTTTGACGAATTGTTAAAATACACAATTTTATTTAAAAGTTTTCATTCGGATAAAACTATTTATAAAGATATATTATATTTCATAATGGTTTAAATGTAAAATTAGACAAATTATATATATATTAATCAAATTTAGATCATTTTATTAATTTTTATAATTATTTTTGATATTAGATCATTGTGGATCTTTAAAAAACATCACTTTAAAAAAAGTCCTTATCGTCACGTCGTCAGGATTAATTTTAAATTAACCTATTCAAATTATGTAAATAGAATTGTGGAAAAAGTATTTATATTTGTATTTAGAAAAAAATATATATATTACCATAATTAATTATTAATTTTTTTCAGAGATTAATACTATATAAAGATAAAAACATTACCCAGGTAAATTTAAAAATGGGGTTACTATGGTGTTAAACAAAAACATTAATGGATAATATGACCTAATAATATATAATAAATATATTTTATGGAAATATTTATTTCTCATATTGTATATATCTACATGATACTCCATTTATGTCTCTTTTTAATGTGAAAATTGTGAGTTTCAATTTTTCCATTCAAAAATTATACATTTTCCACTATCATCACATATAAAAACCCACCCATTGTTAACTCTCCTTAAAAAAAAATAAGACATCTGGAACACCAAGTAACATACCAATTCACATTCCAAAATCCATAAAAATGTTATATAATCTTTATTTTGGAAATAATACATTTTATAATTGATTCTAGAGAGTTTATAAAGTGGTTACATGGTGTTCATGTAATGTACTCAAGGAGTGTTTTTATATTATTTCAATATAACCCCAATTAAATTAATTATAACACATGGTGATATAATAAAATAAATATTTTACAAATCATTGTTTTTATATTATAGGAATGACCTATATCCATCCCTAAAACAATCAAATTTGATACAAAATCACCATTTATCTGTACAATGTGTTGTTATCTGACAAAGTGATGTCATTTATTTTTCTATTACTACCTCTGTTGGTTTGGAATGATGACAGATACAAAATATATATATTGTTTTATTAAAACTATAATAAATTTGGATCCATTATATCATATATATATATTTAATTTCTTTTCTATAGGGTTTACCATAATCTTTATTGTGCATACGTTGAACTACCTCTTCTTGAAGTGATGTGATTCCTTTTTTCGTAATTCATTACAGAGAAGGATTCAGTGATTTGTTTAAAAATTATATTTAAAATAAATGAAATAATAATATTAATAAAATATTAATCATTTTTAAATGATGATATTTCTTATTCTTTCTTCTATTTTCACTAAAAAAATTCTGATAATGAAATTCATGTATGTGTGGACTAGCACCTTCACAATGTGATTTGACAGTAGTTTCATTTCCAAAAATGATGGATAAAATATTTAAGTATATAGAAGAATATAATATATAATTCATAATATAATTATTATTATTTAGTTATAAAATATTTTATACCTTCATTCGAAAATTATCAATGAAAAATTAATATGAACCTCATTCATATGTCTGGCCTACCATATCCTTGACTGTAACATACCTCATTTATCAAAACCATCACTTACGATTGTTATTAAATGTAATATTAATGTATCAATATAATAATTATTTTTGATTGTTACTATGTCTGTGTGGACATAATTTCCTTTTAGAAAAAATAGCCAACCTTACCAAAGACATTTTTTGACACATAATGAAAATATCATCAAAACACGTAACAAAAACATTATTGATTAGGAAATTGTATATAACAAGGGAATATGTAAAATAGAATTTTTAATAAAATAAAAAATGATTCTTATGAATGTATATACTTAACATGTGGTTATTATTCACAAATATAAAGAACATACATGACATGTCAGACAGAAGGTATTGGAATTCATCTTAATTTATATTCATATACGAATTTTGTAGTTTTATGTAGACAATTTAATTTATATGGTGTATAAAATTCCCATTTTACTTGTACTATAAAGAATATCTTATATATAATGTAATTATGAGTTTCAAGTATAATAATTTAGTATAAGGATCTTTTACTATAAAATTTCAAATTGATAAAGAATTTCATAACTCAATTTCTATTCATTAGGCTATATTATATATTTTTTATTTTTTATTCTGATATTTTATGTTAAACAAATTTTGAATATCCTTTTTTATTTACACTTTTTTATTTTTATTTACATTTGATACACATTACTTATTCATTGGTTAATTATTAATTCTACATTATGATATATTGTAATTGTTTATTGCAAAGTATAATTAAAATGGGGATTATTTATAATTAATTTTAAATTTAATGAAATTATTTTACCATCTTATAATAAACTAGTTAATTTTTTTATTACATGATATTTCATGAATCAAAACAAATAATGGAACCATTTTTCTACTCTAGGATATTTAATAAAATTTGATGCGTTTTATGAAAATATGAATTACAAAATTTCATGGAGCAGAAATTTGTAGACATCTAAAAATATGCTTTCTATTAAATTAATAATTATTTTAACCATTATAAAATAACATAGTAATGAAATTTTTACAATTTTTTATATTTTACAATACTTTTTAATGGGAATATTCGTATTGTTTTCAAAACAACACAGATTATCATTTTATCAAAAAATAAATGCAATTTATGTTTTAACTAGTAATGTAGGAAGAAAATTTCCATCTACCCTGGGAACTAGGTGATTTAATGAATACTTTATTTTGGTAACTAATTATTTTCATTTAATTCTTTTTTTGTAATTTTTTTCTTCTAAATTTAGAAATTGATTTTTAAAATAAATATAATATTTTCCTCAAAAAAATTCAGCATCTTCTAATGATATTTGTACTCATCAATGAACACAGCCCGTTATTCATACTTGAATCTGTATATGAAGGTTTGATGCTATAATAATATTTTTTATCAATTTTTTATGATTATTTTTTACCAAGGGATGCATTCATATTCACTTTTTTGATTCATTTTATATTCATTGACTTTACCTTAAAATATTTACTTTTCATTGATCATTGGACAATAGATTTCACATAAATATGATTATAATAGATCATATATTAGTTATTTTTATAAATAATAATCCATTTTACATATAATGTTCTTTATTTAATGTTATTTTATTAAGTAGGTAAATTTTGATAAATCTATATACATTACTCAATATTAATATTATGAGATAAGAAACAGTTTTAGTGAATTAAATCGTTTATTTAATAAATGATTAATCATTGGGACATGTATTACTGGGTGGGGATTCAAATTATAAGCCCCCTTGATTTATAAATATGTCTCATGATAGAAATTAATTTGAGCATTTAAAAGGGTTTCATCTAATATTTTTAAAACATCTTCTTAATGTTCATGATAGAAAGTGTATCATGATTCTTGAGTTTAGCATATCTTATAGTTATGTATTTCCATCATTAAAACTCAATTATATGTATTATCAATTATATTTTCACATTGACATTATCTGAGGATACATTCCATTCTCCTATTTTTTATTAAATTTCATGTGTGTTCAATTATTTTTCATTCCATATTGATTATTCCTTCCATGTTCCATGATAGTCATGCTATATATATAGAAGTTGTGTTCAGTTATTTACCCTTCCAAATTTATTAGGCTTATTTATAAATGATAAATTATACTATACATAACCCATACTATGATTTTGAGATAACTTTTAATTTAATTCTTTTTCCATGAATCCATGAATTTTATTGTGATTTATATTCAATGATATGAAAGGTGGAATAATGTTATTATAAACACAATTAAGTTTTAATTTTTTTTAAAAATATAATATGGGAATCTTGTATACATCAAGTTTAAAATGAGTAAAAAACTATTTGGTCCTTCTGGATTAATGACCAAGTATCATATTCCAATAATATAATTCAGTCATGGTCTTTAAATTACCAGTGCCTTAGTTGTTGTAGTTGTGCTCAAGGGAGTATTAGTGTAAAACATAGGAACATGATTTAAGATACAATAAATTATGGATAATATACTAATGTAAAAATTAGGATATGAATAAAATAATTTCATAATATTATTGTAAGTAATGGATAATGTAGTTTCTTTAACAAAACGATCAATGTATGGATAATACAAGTGGATGTGGTTCCGGAACATAGGTATCAAGGGGTTGAAACTCTAGAAACTATCGCATTTGGTATGGCCCAATCATCAACTAGTTCATGAAAAAAGGCCTACTATAAAACTAGATTAAAAATACCTATGGATATGATTAGGATAAATCAAAATTTCATTAAAAAAAATTTCCAATCATTTGAAAATAATTATATCCCCAAAAAAACCACATTTTTTATTATGAGATTATCTTTTCATAAATTGTTTATTTTATTTTTAGTATTTCACTATGGTAGGGATTATTCCTTATCATCAATAATTTTCTAATATAATCTAGTGTATTCTATAATTTTGAAATGGACCCTAATATAAAGAATGGGAATCACATCAATGTGAATAAACAAAATAGTATGAATGACAATTTCATTAATGGTATTAATTTAATTGTTTAAAGGTAACTATTATCCCAAAATTTCTCATCATATAAATACATAGTATTCTTGGTTCACATGATGTAGAATGAATTCAATAAGTATTATGTATTAAAATGGAATAATAATAAAATATGGTGGAGGATAATATAATTGATAATGTTATGAAGGGAAAGAACGGTGATCCCAAATCCAATAATTGTTGAAAAAAACCTTCTTTAATGCTTAATGCGAATTGTATTTCTCTCAATTTTTGTGGAGAAAGGACATTAAACAAAGGATTTAAAGGGAAATTTCATTTCAAAAATTCATAGAATAAATGTTAAGAGTAATGATAACTACACAAATGAATTCCCCGAACATAAAATGAATATACATGTAATTTATCAACTAGTTTATGATCAAACTTATTCTAATACAATAGATGAAGTAGAATTTTAAATATTCATGTGTTTTGATTCATGAATTATATAATTTAATTATTTTGTACATGATATCTTGGTAATAATAATTATGAAATGTATAGTTATTTTACATAATATATAATTATATTAAGGATCTGAATGCATATATTGAATGATACCTATAATAAACTGACCAAGACACCCTCTCAATAATGCCACATGGCCTCATCCATCATATACCTAAAGGGAGTTCTTAATCCTCTCTGATAAGGTGACTATAACCTAGAAATCAATAAAATACCATAGAGAATTATTTCTCAAATCATGAGGTACCAAAATTACACACACACATGCACACACACACACACACATATATATATATAAGAGATAAAAACTCAATTGATAATTGTAGTCCATAACATATAGATGTAAATGGATGTTCTAAAACTCAAACGGGATTATACCAATCTCCAAGGCACATGTAGGACTATAATGGATAAAAAAACTAAAGCATTTACTCCAATGGATCTATATTTTGACAAGGGGAAACTCTCACAATCTCCCCACCAGCAACCCAAACCAATCTCACTGGAAACATCACCCCAAAACTATGACACATACCATTTATATACATAGAGTGGAATATCAAGGTGTATTCATCATCAAAGGGGTGTTCATGTTTGAGACAAATGTCTCAGAATGGTATCACCTACATATTCTGTAACAAGACACTATAAAATAATCTAATAATTCCAACCATTAATGAAAATGCGGATTGATATATTGTTTTGGAGATTAATATCAATATCAAAGAAAAATATTTAAATTCCCCCACTTACAAATTTTTTATAAATGATGGAAATTAATTTTTAGTGATTTTAAAAAAATATATTTGATGACATAATGGGAAACCAAATCATGTATCAGATATCCTATCAACTCTGTGAAATTATAAATAAAATATACAACCCAATGCAACCTGAATCATCTAAAGCATAACTAATGTCATGCAATGATCAAACTATATTAGAGTAGCTATTAAATGCATACATAACATAAAATATATTTTTCTCATAAAGAATCAACATATATTCATAATGAATATAATGAATAGAAAACCCTCAGAATATAAACCCTCTAATAGGTATAATAAGTCCCTAGAACAACTAGTATATGGAATTGATATAATACACATGAGAAAACCCACTAGTATTGGATGAAGAATATTACTACACCTTAAACATATGTACCCAAGGCTTCCCATGTCCTAACAATCCCAAACCAAATATGCAATAAATTATTTGAATTTAATTTTATAAAAAATTTTGAAACTATTTTGAAAATATATTTTCATTAACAAAAACTAGGGTAGAACCATATTATATATAAAAAATACATTTCCTCCCACAAAAATTAAATCATTCAATCATGAAACTTCATTTATAAATACATTTATCAAAATGACATTAATATATTTGACTACCATATTCGAGAGTTTGAACCTCCTATGTCAAAACTCGTATGGCAGAAACTTGTAATGGGATCCACCTACAAGGAATAAAAAAATGAACAATTTGGTTCTTGAAACAATCCACACATATCATAGTAGATTATTTTTACATATATAGTAAATTAAGAGGAAATATCACAACATAACTCAAATATTTACACTCATCACAACACATCAAGCAAAGAATTATCCCCCAGAAAAAGAAACCATAATAGATCTTGAAATTAATCTTGATAATCCTCCCTAGTAGTCGTGAAGTATAACAATTCAATTAAAAATCAAACATTTAATCTGTGGAAATGAATCATATAAATTATATCTTACCTGAGAGAGATGAAATGTAACTTCTGTAATGATCAAAAACTAAATTAATTGATTTATAATGAACATAGGTCCCCAAAAAGTTCCATAGGAATCACTAGGTTAAAATAAACGAGTTTTAGGACTAAGAAACTACAAAATCAGCAGGGAATCATGCAATAATCCAACCTCATATGATATAAAGGATGTGTAAAATATGGGTTACATATTTTCCAAAAAAACCATCATTATTTTTATTAGAAACACTATTTATAAACATACACAATGTGTAACCATGACATGGAATGTACTCGGTTCCAGATATACCATATTTGTGGAAGAAACCCTGAAAAAATTAAAAAAATGTGTAATACCACTATAAATTTTTTATTTATACTCTAGAATAAAAAATTCCACTATTTTTGTAGAATACCCAAAACCACCATGGGTATTCTACAAAATTGGGTGTAACCCTACAAATCCATTTAATTTTTATACATTAACTAAACCAATTCTAATGAAGATATATCTATAAAATTTATGTCATGTCCCAAAGAAAATTCTCTATATCCTCTAAAATTCAATTATGAGCGAAATTATAGAAGAAAATAATCTATGATAAGGGTAATTCTTGAATGTGGGATGAATGATGTTACAAACTCCCTACTATAAGAAATTATTTCTATATAGAGTTTTTTTGAATAATGACATATCATAAAGAGGTGAGGACATTGATCCCTCGTGAACAACTCATTCTCCCATGTGTCATGCGAATATGATATCTATCATCTCAAAACATTGAACAATATATTCGAGTTTTTTTGTAAGACATTCACTTGATACTTAACAATCCCATCCAGCCATTAAACATTAGCAACATCTTTCTAAATCTGAATCAATTTCTAACCATGAACATGAGAGTAGTCAGGATGGTATTTTATAATATATGATATATGGAAAATACCATGAAATCCTATCAGATGAACTGGCAATTCCGATCAATAAGAAACCTTCCCAGGCCATGTAGTTACCACAAATGGTCCATCATATCTGGATGAAATACTTCTATGTCTTCCATGATAATGGTTATCGTGTTGGTGAGAATCATTCCAGAAAACATATTCACTTAACAAAACACCAAATGAACATTACACTGATCAGAAAATTATTAATATCAACTCTAATATGCTATCTCTCAGTAATGTATTCCTAAATAATCATTGATGTATCTAGACGAATATTCAATCCCACAGTAAAATATTCTTCCTCTTCTACCTAACAAATAATTGACATATATTATAGATCAAAAATTTCCTCAAAATTATCCATTTAGATCAATGACATATAACTTCTATTATAATAACACTCAACCAGTAATATATGGTGATCCAAAGATCTACCAAACACAATGAAACATGAACAAAGAATCACCTCCAATGTAATAATCACATGCTTTATATGATATTATTTCTGTGGTTGATAATGTTTGTTCAATCACACATGAGTCGCTATTTCCCCTTAGATAATCCTCTATAACCTCAAAGTAACTTTCAGATCACTGTATAAAACCATGGTTGATGGAACCCCATTTTACATCAAAATTTCATGCATACACATCTTACATGTATCGTGAATTTTTTTTGTCTCTAATTGGAATTAAGTGATCTATCATTGAAAACTGATCAATCACAAAAAATGTACTATTACTCCCACTAAGAGTATACGGGCATAAATAATAAAATATTACATTCCCCATTTTCCAACTAGATAATTATAGAGAGTGGAGAAAAAATAAATCAAAACCTATAACATAATCTATTGATATGTGTGACAATGTGACATGTTATCAAAAATGTCACTCGCCATACCAAGACACTATAATATCAATCTTATTTCATAATAAATCACCATTGTTCTTGAATGAACATCCCATAGATAAATATGATATTAAAAAAAATTACTAACTGATTCTAGGATATAAATAAAATCCCTAAAATTAAGAATATATTCAGAAGAGGGAGACCACCTAGAAATGGTATTACCACCATAAAGGGTTGATCAAATTAAAATAATATTTTCATCATACTACTGAAACTAAAAAATAGTTTCATGTATATGTTATGATAACTGGTCATTGGACATAACCATACCTAAAACATCCTCTTCAGCATTCAGATTCAACTAAGAAAAGAGAACTATAAGGTTCAGCTCTTCTTTTATATATAAAATAACATTGATGAAAATATACTACTAGGATGTTAAATAAAAACATTCATGTTCCCCAAAGTGCCGTTGATGACAAACTTAAACATTTTATAGTATTCCACTGACCGCAAATATATTGATATTTTAGTATTTCCAATATAATATATATCTCAAAATATTGTTGTGTCAAATGTCTTCGAAACTCCCCAAAAAAATTTATTTTCACTAACATTTGTAAATAACCATTACTAATGCATAATAGAAATAATGTGTGGAGTAATGCTTCTCATGTGGTTGAAGATTATGAATTTTTTAATCCACCACATGATCATCCTGTATGATGACACAACCCTGACTAGTGATAAAAGCATCACATAAAATTGTATACAATATAGCAGGCTCAAGTAATATCAAAATAAGTTTCAATTACAAAAGTATTTTAATATCCAAGAAGTAATATTAAAAAATGTCATAAAAATGAATTTAAACCCATTCATGGTTATTGGAATTATTTCTTAATACTATTTTTTAAATCCTTGACGAACCATCGGTAGTATACAAATAACAGATACACTAAATAAAAAAGTCTTTTTGGGGTTACTACCTTGACAAATAACCATAATATTATATGGATCAAATAATACTCCATAATTAGAAATCATGTTTTACATGATGATTAGTTATTAAATACAAAAATTTCATTTTTAAATATTTATGTAATGATAGTTACTCTAATGTATTTCTAGTACAAAACACAGATTATTCTTGGGCTCATGCTCATATATTAAGAAACATAATATCAACTATGGACACTATATAATATGTCACTATATACATATAGAATACCATATTCATCAATGAAATATTGACATTAGAAGTTTTATTCAGACTAAAAGTCCTCACAATATATTTATAATGGCTATACGTGCTTCTATAAACTATGTTCTGTATTTTAGACTCGATAACTCTAAGATAACGATTACCCGACGACTGATTGATCTTCTAAAACCACATATAACACATTACTGGTAAAACAAATCACCAACATGATTAAGATGAAAATTATTCCTAACTATTAACCTTTTAAACATCTAATAGTCTATGAAAAATCCATGTGAACCATCTATAATCTTAAAAAATAACGTTGGGGTTTTTCAAGGAGAAATAGTATGGGAAACAAAACTGATCACCATCATATAATTCAAATGAATCATGGCCACTTTTTTCTCTTCTTTTCGATATTTTAAGAATACATCAAAATATACTATTCTCTTAGAACCACATAAATATTAAAATCAACCACTCTATAATGTGGAATCTTAGTGAAATTATATAGAAAATGTTAGAAAATATTTGAATAACAATGGGAAGATAAAAAATAAGGAATAAATCATTATGTAAAACCGTAATAGCAGAAATTAAACAAATAAGATATTGATAGGGAGGCCCTAAATGACAAGATCATAAATCCCACACTCCTAGAGACACCCATGAACTCCCATCAACCACAATAACTAAGAAACACAATGATAAAAATAATCCACATGGGATTATAATAGAGAGTGCGATCTGAGATATGTTGGAAGAATATGGATATAAAAAATGTACTAGATATAAATGAGTGGTATGTGAAATTGAAAAAAAAATGAACTTTTATTGTTTATGGAATAAGGATGATCACTCTCAATGTCAATGGACCTCCATATACTTCCACTAGACACTCATCCACTGTGTGAAATTGATTCACTCCTTAGGCCTATGGATTGAACACTATTCTCATTTATGAATAAACATGTATTGTAGTAGCCTATAAGGACGATGATATATTATAGTATTAATTCTTTTACATTGGAAAATAGAAATTATACATATTACCACAACATCCACAACCATTACACAACACTGATTGTGAAGGAAAATAATTTTTTGAGTGTGTTACCTTTCAACACTGACGAAATAATAGAGGCACACCATCCCATTCAATGAGATATCCCAAATATTCCTACCAAAAAGAATAGAATCCATCTATCCTTCAATGATATGGAAATCTTATCATTTTCCCAAGAATAAAATTGTAGCATCCACTAGGTATAACAAAAATGGATTAAAATTCAACCATAATTACCATATTCATTCCGTACATCATGAAAAATTCAAAGGTCTCTTCATAGATATAAAATTTTATGAAAAATTCATATGATTAGATATTAGTTCACAAACACTATAGGAACATTTTCACTTTCATCTATTCATTCATTTAATCCTCTAGTTAAAAACAAACTAGCTCACCTAGCTAATTGGTGTATGCTATAAGGCTCCAACCATAGACAATACTTTTTATTTAGATAAGCAAAGAATTCATGTTGAGGATTTTCTTAGGATTATAGTTATAGAGAATTATTCCATAACTCATATGTAAAAAAACAATAAAAATACATTTTGTACACTTACTATAGTATCCATTTCTACAAAAAAACAACACTATTTAAAAATAATCATGGTTTCTTTTCAAGTTGATTCATATATTATCATTGAACACAAACATGATACTATTATTTATTACAACATGGGAAAAAATTTCAATTTTAGGGATGAGTATAAAAATCACAATAAGAGAAATATATTGATGATAAAGTATTAATCATGAGAAGACATTTAAACTATTAATAAATTATCATAAATTAATAATTTCCCACATTACGAAATAAACAACTATACTTCATTGAATATATGTTCATTTATTACATTTTTTGTATTAACAATATTACCAGAACCCCATAGAATGAATCATATAACTTATAAAGTTTATAAGGGACCTATCCAAATGTAAATGGAATAACCATATAATAGACTTCCACATATATCCATAAATGGAATATCCATATGGATGACTTCCTTCCTCAATGCATTAGAGGATATAATGTAACCACTTGTTCTTGAATTATCATTAAAAAACCCATCTTTGTTTTATAACTTAACCACTGGTCATTGGTTTCTCACGTAACAACCCCTAAAATGTCCAAGATCCATTATGTAACCATAACACATAAAAGATGTCAATTATCAACGTTTAACTCATTAAACTTCATTTTAAATCACAAGAAAAAATTTCAAGATATTGAAATTGTAATTCCAATTTCGAAACCATTTCTAATACAAAACACTCAATAATGGAATATTTATTTTCTTTTTCTTTTAATAAAAATATTAAGTCTTATAGTGGAAGCCAAATATAAAATAATGGTTAAGGTGTTAGATAAGTCGTTGTCATCGGATACGTAAAGAAATGTTTTTGTTTCAATGTGAAATTTTTCATATAAAAAAATATTCTATTTTAAAAAATGTAGGATGAAATTAAAAATCATATGTTTTATAATACAACATATAAAATAAGGAGGTGTATATTATCAATGTATGCCTCAATTAATGTATATTTAGAGGAAGTGCCTTAAAAATATTATATCATTTGATTAAAGACAAATGGATAACCTAAATATGTGTGAAAAATATAAACACACCCAAAATTAGTAGATATTCTGTGTAAAAAAATCATATGAAATTAACAAATATTATTGGAAAAACAAATACAATAACATAGATATTTAACTTAGTGAATAGAGATTTAGTTATGATTTCGCTTATGTTGAGTATGAATTGTCTCGTACATTCATTATTTTATTCAATAATAAAGATAGATTAATTTAAGAATTCATGAGAAAAATTTTCAAGTTTATTGTTCCTTTAAAATCACATAATTTCGTGATATAAAAATTTTGTCATTATTTAAGTTAACATATACTGTTTTGCCGATATTCAGTACTCGATTCGAAAATGAACTTTTTTTGATATAAATTTTCCATGTGGTAATAAGAACATAATCATCAGAATAATATTAAATATTATAACAATATATATATATATATATTATATTTATTTAAAATATTTCATAATATTTGATGATAATAAATGAAATGCACCATTTGTAGAGACCGTAGACCGCATGTATGCATGAACTCTACATCAATTTATTTGTCCAATTATATGAATAAGATTAAAATTATAATTACTATATTATATTATTGTAAAATATGTCTCATAATATTAATAAAACTATTTTTTATGTTACCTTTATTTCGGGAATGATCCATACAACTTTGAAGAGGCAGTAGTTTACACTTCCACAAACGAAATTATCATATTTACAAAACATAGAACGCATAAAGGTATGTTATAAATAAAAATTATATAATCATATAGACAATATAATATATATCATATATAAATATAGTGTCCATAATAATTTCCATCGTGATAGATGGAATAGTAAAATTGATCAATCATCATTTCGTGAGGCAGTAGTTCGTCATACACAGAAATAATACAATCGTTACCCATTAAATAGATGTGTGTGTATGTTTTGGATAAAAATTTATCATAACCTTATCTTTTAAAAAAATTTATATTCTTTTTTTATATAATTACAAAATAAAAAGATTATAGGGATTGTACAATGGATAGGATATTAAAAAGCACGAGAGAAGGTGTTACATCTTAATTGGGTATCTTATTTTGGTTTATATAAAAATAATTTTTTGAGAGGATTTTTTCCATAACAGAGGCCACTTGGATGAGTTCATAAATTCTATTAAGTCATTTGGTATGATCATGGAAGAACAAAAAGTCTTTGGATGTGTTAGTAATAGATAGGAATGAGTGTTTTTTTATAAGAGAGGGGAGGGGCTCCCTTTGAATTATTAAAAGTGTTAAATTAAAATAAAATAAATTATGATTAAAAATGCCCCAAAATACATTTATTTATATGATATGTTAAGTATATTACTAAATAATATCGTCCAATAATTTTTAGATGTGTATTAATTGTATTTTAAACCATATTTTTTGGATTACCCTAAATTATTCTCTTTTAATGATAATTTATGTGACAAAATATATTTATTAAGAGGCTCCTAGAAACCATTATATGTATTAAATTTCCCATAATTGGACACATAATTAAAATTTAAGTCATTTAATAGAAATTTTTTAATTTTAACATATTTTTATGATTCATAAATAATTTCAAAAAATACTATTTTTATAAAATATAAATAGTATCAATATTAAAACTATTTATTTCATTGAATTTAAATAGAATCCAAATAGAGATATAAATTATAAATAACAAATTTAGTAGATTTATAAAATTTCATTGTTACCTATAAAAATTATTTATGAATAAACTATTTCATATAATATTAAATTTTATTTTTATAATATCATTTATTTGATATTTCCCACCATTAAATAATTATTCTATTATTGTTGTGTTAAAATTTATAGTAATAATTTAATATATAAAAATTATAAAAAAATTTAAATTATGTATATAATTTAATTATATTTTTTCGTATTCTTATTTTCTATGATTCATCTATTATATCAGTACAATAAAATTATAATACTTATAAGATACAAGGGAGTCACATGTTGTCACTTTCATTTGTTTTTTAAAAAGGTACATCAATTTCATTTAAAAACATCCAATAAATGGAACAATTATAACCCTTAGGAGATAAATTTATACTTTAATTCATCCAATAGTATTTTTTCAAGTGTTAGGGTAAATTTTATTGTCCTTATCATAATGAATGTTATCCTAATTTATCTGATATACCTTTAACTATGGTAAATTAATAATAATTATAGATACTAATCATAATGTCCAGTTAATAAATTAAACTATAAACATAATTTCGAACCACTAATACCAAATACAAAATCCATTTTCCAAAATTCAGAACACATTATTTGCAGTTAATAATTTAATATTAATTACCATTTTGAAATCCATAAAACTGTGATTTTTTTAAAGTGAAAACCATCAATAGATTAATGTGAATTTATATATAATTTCAATGAGAAATTAATTACAATGACCAAAAAATGATTAAATGATAACAAAATAATCTAATTATTCTTTAAAAATATTAAATCGATATCCTATCTCTAAAAATACGTTATATGAAAAAATAAGTTTTAAATTATAATGTTGTATTTTCACAATTCATTAAAACTTGATTATTATAAAAAAACTACCAAAATTTAAACCAAAGAATATATTGATGTCATTATTTCAAATTAAATGTTAATTTTTTCCTTAAAAATTATATTTTTTAAAACTAGATTTAGAATGGGTTCTCTATCCAATGGAAGAATAACTGCATTTTTCAAAAAGAACCCATTTTCTTCTAAAATTGAATTTGTTCTTATATAACCAGTAGAAAACATATAATATGAGTTTTAAACTAAAAATTAATTATATTAGATTTATATTTCATTAATAAAATGGAAAAATGATGAATTTATTGTTTTATAATCTCACATATTTTCGTTTAAATAGTTTTTCAAAAAAAAATTCCTTTTTATTAAAATGGGTTCTTTCATTTATAAAAAATTGGTCACAATAGAATTAATTATATTATTGTATAAAAAATATTTTCATTTATCAATTAATAATGTTCACTACATCCACTTTAATTTATTGGTAATAATGTAACAAATAATGTCTAAGTTTTATGTGGTGTATTAGATATATTTTCAAACATATTTTCTCCTATAAAAAACCTGAGATGTTGAATTCTCCCCCCTATTAGAGATTATTTTCTCTCATTTTAAATTTTGGTTTTGTAAGTCTGGTTTGACAATTCAAAATAACTATATTTTATTTCTAAATCAGTAAAATGATTAATAAAACTACCACTTTAAAAGAAATAACGTCAAGTACAATGGTCACATAAGATAACACATGTTATGATTACATATAATAAAACATGTATATGGAACACAAATATTCATCTTGTTCTATAGGATGGTGATATAAAAACATGATCAGCAGAATGTTAACAATAAAAAAATCACAAACCTATGATTGGTTAAACGGTCTCTAATTTCATATTATGAAAAGTGAATGGAAAACCTTTTTATTTTAATATTATTTTAAAAAATATGGGGAATTTATTTACAATAATGACTATGAACATAATTAAAATTACTAATTAGTCCTGTAGAGTTTCATCATTTTATAAATTTCTAACACAAGAACATATTTTCTCAAAATGATGTGTATTCAAGATGACTTGGTCACACTTGATGAACTAGAATCATCTTCTAGAGAATAACATTCTCCAAAAATGATGAATTTTATATTTCCTATGTCATTAAACATTATCAAAACCAAAATTGGTTAATAAAACATCAGATAACCCCCATAAAGAAAAATCCTTTTTAAGTAGGACAAATTTTAATCTTCATAATTAGACAGTAATAACCATGATCTACATAGACTATTACTCAAATAATTGTACTTACAATTCCTCAAAATAAACCAACTACTATTGAATCCCAAAACTCTGAAAAATATGATTACATAGTCTACTAAGATTAATATTAACATATATCTCCCAGTATCATCAACATTGTCTCATACAAAAAAATAATTTCTTAATTTCATATTCTCTAATATTGGTTAATCACTTCCATAAAAAACCAAAATAACTATATGTCCCCAATAATAACATGGATTGAAACATAATATATGTAAAAAATTACTCGTAAAATAAAATTCCATAGAATTTTATTTTACGAAGGTATATAGGGTTCTCATTGCACTTATCATCTTCCAAAAAAACATTTATTACTCAATATACAAATCATTTTTCAAACACAAATGATATCCATTTGATAGAAAATATGTTCTAAAAATCAACTTTTTATAATTTCATCAAATATTATAACTCAAAATATAAATTCAATCTAACCATGGACTTTATTTATTCTTGAGTTAGGTGATGAAGGCCAATCTCACACCAATTGTGGGTTCAATACCTGGGGCCTTCTCTGGCGTGATGGGTTATCACACATTCTTATTGTTGTCCATTTAAATTAAACATTATAATTCATATTATATTCTAAAAATTTTATTGATACCACATAAATAAAGTATACATGTTTTCACCTCATAGGTTATTTCATACCTCATACACTGCATCCAAAAAAACAAATTACCAATAATTTCAATAAAGATTAAATTCTCAAAAAATACCATTAGTAAGATAAATATTTCAGATTATAAAGACTAAAAAGGGCTATCTAAGAAATTTAACTTTTTATGAACCTTAAAATTATAAACTCGTGAGGATACACTAACTCTTCAGAAAACATATACCTCTTCAAATCTGTCTAAACCATCCTCTGATACCATTTGTGAGGCCCTATCCTTAAATGATACCTAATCCAAAGATATGTCCAGAATTCACATTGAGGATCTTTTCAGGTATGGTTTTTTAGAGAATTAATCCATGACACATACCTAACAAAATTATATAAATACATTTTTGACACTTTATATAGTATCAATTGATTTCATTAATCACAATCATTGAGAAATAAATGTTGTTTAATTTCATGTTAAATCCTAACATTTCCACGATCCCATACTTGACTCTATCCTTCCATAAAACCTATGAAAAAAATTACTAAACATGGGGTGGGTATAAAAAGCTTATAATAGGATAAATAAATAATAAAAAAGTTACTCTTGTGAAAACATGTAAACCATTTATACATTATATTGAAGTAATACTTTTCACCTTTAAGAAGTAGTAAAATACAATTCACTGAAAATAAGTGAATTTTATATGTTTTTTGTAACAAAATGATTACAATAAACTCATTGGAACCAATATATAACATATAAGTGAATCTTGGTACATAATCATACCTAAATTGAATAACCATACAGTCAAAATACACACATATCGTAAAATAGAATAGTCCTATGGCTGACTTCCATACCAAATGCATTAACTGTTATAACATAACAACTTATCCTTTGTTTATCCCAGAACCACCAATCGTTTGTTTATCATGTAACCATCCATGTTTTTTATCACGTAACCACCCGTCAAATGCCCAAATACTATTATATAATCATATCACATAAAATATTGAAATTATCAATATTTCAGTCATAAAATTTCATTTGTAGTCCCCAAAAATAATTTTTAGGGTTTGAAATAATAAATTCACTTTCAATACCATTTTCAATACCAAAACACCCAAAAAGTGAATAAAGTTTTTCATTTCCTTTTAAAAAACATTAATTCTTATAAAAAAATCCTAATATTAAATAATTGTTAAGATGGAATATAAGTCATTCACTTCTCATACATTAAAAACATTCCTTTTATTGTCTAGTGAAGTTATTCATATAAAAATGATTCCCTTTTGAAAACCGTTCAATGATATATAATTATAATGGTTTGGTTATACAGAATATAAAATAATAAGGTTTTTATAATCAAAATATAGCACAATGAAAGGATATTGAGACCGATTCCCTTACATATATAGTATCATTACATGAAGGATAAATCGATGACCTAAATATGTGTCACAAATTTAAATACACCCAATTAAATTGGATATTAATTTAAAAACAATCATAGAATATTTAAAAATATTCCTCGAAAAACCAAACCAATGACATGGACCATTATCCCAATGATTGGAGACTGAGTTTATATTTTCCTTACCTTGAGTTCAACATGTCTCATACCTTATTTATTTTCATAAATAATAAACTAATTAAATTTTCTACGTGATGGATAAGCATTATCAAATTTTTTATTCCTTTTATATCACTTATTACAATGTTTTAAAAAATACATAATTGTATATGTTCACATCATGTGTTTTGTAAATATTTGGTTATTGGGTTGAAAATATAATTTTTTGATGTAAATTTCTCATGGGGTAAAAATTCCATCATCTTCATAATAACATTCAGGATTAAAATATTTTATATATCAGTAATATATTTATACATTATAATTCACAATATTTGGACGTAAGAAATGAAATTAATCATTCAAGGAGACGATATGACGTTTGTATGCATTAATGTTACATTCATTTATTTGTAATATTAAAATAATTAGAATTAAATTATAATTACAGTATTATATTTATTTCAAATATGTCTCATAGGTTTAAAAAACAATCCATTATTTTTTCCTTGTATAGCGGGAATGAGTCATATCACTTGGAGGAGGCGGTAGTCCACAATTACTCAACCGAAATTATCATATTTAAAAATCATTGAAATAATAAAGGTACATTCTAAATAAAAAATTACAGAAGGATTGAATGAATATGAATATAATATATATCATATATAAATAAAATTTCCATCATAATTTCCGCAATTAGAGATGGTACGGGAAAATTGAATAATCATTGTTTTGGGTGGATGTAGTTCTTTGTACACTGAAATTGTATGTTTGTTATCCATTAAATGGTTATAAGTGTATGTCTGGTTAAAAAATCATTATAACTAAATAATATTATATTTAGGATACATTTTTTTATGTAATTGAAATATAAAAATAGTAAAGGGAATGGAGAATGGAAAATAAACTAAAAAAATGGGAGAATGTGTTACCTATTAATCATGTAACTTTTTTTTGTTAATTCAAAAACACTTCATTGAGAGGCTTTTTGCACAAATGGGGGACTCTAGGATGAGTTTATGGATTTTATAATGGGGTTTTTGTTGATAATGACCGATAAGAATTGATTTGTTAGTGTGAGTAAAAGAAATGAATGGATTTTTTTAATAAGAGAGAGGAGGGCGCCCTTGGAATTATAAAAGTATTAAATTAATATATAAGAAATTTAGTTTCTAAATGCTCCAAAACTCATTTATTTCGATGATAATATATGTTTAGTTTGAAATTATCACATACAATAATTTTTATACATGTATTTATTTTATTTAAAACCATATCTGTTAAATTTACCATTTTTTACAAACATTTAATTTTAATTTAGGAGACAACATTTTAATTATTATGAGGTTGTTTATTTCAGTTATATGGGGTAAGGATAAAATAATTGGAAACATAAATAACTTTTAGAACAGAAAATATATATTTTCTATTTTTAGAATATTTTTATGATTTTTAAATAATTTAATAAATTATTAATTTTATAAGATATTAACAACTTAAGTTTTTACACTATTAATTTAATACAATTGAAATAAAATCTAGACAGAGATATAACAACGAACAATAGAATTTAATAATCTTACATTATTTAATATTCACCTATAAAAATTTGGGATGACATAAATTATTTAAAATATTTTAATTTTAATATTTATAATATCATTTATTAGATATTTCTCCCAATAAAATATTTATTTTATCATGGTTTTGTAAATAATTACGGTAATTATTTAATATCTATAAATTATAAATAAATTAAAGTGGTTTAGAAAATTTTATTTTATTTATTGATACTATTTATGATCTATGTCTAATAATGTTTGTCAATATATTGAAATTATTATACTTTTAAGAGATGAAAGGCTTACAAGTTGTCACATTTATTTGTTTTAACAATAATTACATCACTGTCTTAAAAATAATCACATTAAATTAATCAATTCCAATGATGAGGTGATATTGGTAGACATTAATTCATTAAAATATTATTTCATCAGGTGTTAGGGTAATTTTGTTTCTTTATCATATAGTTTGTTACCCTTATTTACGAGATATACCTTCAACAATGGTAAATAAATAATTTCATAAAACAATATTCCTAATGTACTAAAAAAATAAAAGTAAACAATTAACATATTTTGGACCCAATTAATCCATATAAGGGATAATGTTTTCAAAATTCAACAAAAAAAGCTGTAGTAATTAATTAAAAATTAATTCACATTGTTAAAGCGAAAAATAGAGGTTTCTTTAGAAAAAATCATCAAAAGATAGATTTGCGATTACATCCAATTAAAATATTAAGTTACTTCTAATGACCATAATTAGATGAAATAATAAAAAATAATATAACTATACTCTAAACACAAATAAAAGGATAACATTTCAAAATAAATAAATTATATGTAAAGGTAGTTTTAAATTAAAAGGAATCATTTTTCACTATATCTTAAAAACTTTACATTATTAGGAAAATAAATAAAAAATCATCCGAAGTCAATTTTGATATCCATATTCCAAATAATAAGTTCTTTTTTCCATAATAACTTATAAATGGGTAAAAAATTATATTAAAAATTGATTCTTCGTCAATAGGTGTTAACACTGCATTTTTTAAAACAATAATTTTATTCGTAAATTTGAAATTGTTCTTATAAAATATCTTTAAAACATATAAAATCATTATTAAACATTTCATTGAATATATTACTTGTATAATTTATTAATAAGAACCATAAATAGTGATTTTATTATTTTATAAACTCACATATTTTAATTTAAATAGCTTTTTCGAAAAAAAATGTATTTCATTATAATCAAAAATGGTTTTATTTTTATTTATAAACATATTTTCACAAAACAATTAATTTTATTCACATATGAAAACTATTTTCATTGTAATGTCTTGGAATTTCAATATATCTTTTTTTAATTATAGTGAATTATTTCCATTCTGTTAAATCTAATGGCGTGTGATTCCGAGGCCCGACATACCCAGAATGATCCGTCAAAAAATGATATGTTTAAAATAGCATGTATGAGTAGTTTTCCTAAAAAAATGGCATAACTCCTAAATGGGTTCCCAGATCAGAAATATGAGTGGACTATTGTGTTCAGGTTAGAGTGTTTATCCTAGGCATGACTTATGTTTTCTCGGTTTAAGCCACCAATGAGAAAACAGAAAAATTCCATAACCGTAAATAAAATAATTAAATAAAGTTATTTTATATTTCAAATGCATATAACTCAACAATGGTGACTTGAATTAAAAATATGAGACCACTGATAAGTTCGTGATGGTATGATTTCTTTAAGAAGATACTAACAAAGTTCTGTACAGGCCAACTATTGATGTTTTTTTGGGTCCTAGATAAAATAATTAAGTAAAAATTATTTTATTATAAAAATACATAAATTATAAATGAAAACACGTATTGAAAATATGAGAGTACAATTGTGTTTTTTAGGATGCGTTTCAATAAGGTAGAGCCTAAATTTGACCAGCGTAGGTTGATGATGACTATTAATAATTTTCTGAAATTTTTTTCTCGTACTTTCTCTCAATGTGCAACTGATGTTTTCTATTGTTTGACTCGTTACTCAGATCAAAAATCCAAGATAATTGTTGAATCCAGAGCACCATGATTTTCTTAATATAGGCTCCACTTTGACCATATTTATTTTGGAGAATAAGTTGGTTTTCAAACCATTTTAATATAATAAAATAAAAATGTTAATTATCATTTTATCACTATTTTTTCCAATGCATGAGAGGCGTTGTTGGGACCAATGACACATCAAGCCATTATATTTCTTAACGCCCCTTTATTCTTGTAACAACATCATTGGAATTGGAATGTTTATTTAATTAAATGAGACACATTAATTCCACCAGTGTTACTCACCCTCCCCTCTCCTATTTATATGGAGCTTGGGGTGGAGTGTTGGCATAGCTTCAGCAAGTGACAAAGCTCTATCAATGAACTGTGACACCAACCACATGGAGGATGAGGCCGTTTTTAGTAAGCAGTGACGAGCACCACCAAATCAATAAACGAAGAAAATGATGAAGGAATTTCCATAGATCTTCATCAGTGAACGTATATTAGAGGTAGGGGTTTATTTTTATTTTTCCTTTGGTGAATTAAATACTCTCTCGCTTGCTATCATTTAAATGTGGAGGGCACGAGCAAAACTAACATGGCCCTAACTCTCCACCTCTTCGCTCATACTGGTTTCTGCAGGGATTGTTTCTTCATATAGATGGAAACATGAATTAGCGGGTCACACTATAATGACAGTAGCAAGGGATATCTGTAGGCACCGACGACACCATGAACGGACACCAGAACATGTTCGGTGACCCGCAGAAGGAACCACCGGTGGGCCATGTTAGTGGAAGCTAGTTGGGGCCGGAGGAGACCGGTGGAAACAGAATGCATGCAGTGGATGGTGCCACACAATGGCACACCACGATGTCGTATGGCAGTTGGCCCAAGAGTGCTAAATGAGAAAAGAAAGATTCCCACAGGCGCCAGTGGAGGGTGGCGGGTGCGGCCTATGGGCTGTTGAAGAACGGTGCATTGCAGAGCAGCCCGAACTATTGGACCATGGTAGGAAGGAGCGGCTCGGCCCCGCACCGTGATGCATTGGGGGAACCTGGTCAGCCAAACAGAAGACTGATCATCCTATAGGCCAGTGCCCCACCGGCAGGTGAAACGACCCAGAAACCATGGGGCCAGTTGGAGAAAACTGTATACTCCTCGAATACTAGCTGGACATGGGATGGCTGAGCGGACCAGACCCACCTGGCAGACCAGAATCACTAATATGCTAGCTTGGACAAGAGGTCCAGCAGGCCAGCACAGGTGGGTCATGCCCCACCAGGCGGGTCAGCCCATCCCCAACCCAGTAGAACTTAATGAACTGGTATTACTATGAGTGGCTAGACCCGAGCGGGGTCAGGTAAACCTCAAGAACCATTGCGTCAGTCCGGTCTAACTGAGTCAGACCGGGCCCAGACCCAACCGGTCTCCGAATAAAGAAACTATTGTAACTGATGAACTGATTGTCCTTTTGACACACCATTTGTGGCGATGGGATATATTTTGGGAAGCGGTCCCTTTGGCATATTCCTATTGGGCCGACCAAGCTAGGCTGGACCAATATGTGATCACCCCCATTTCATGGAAAGGGGTGTAACTAACAGACCAAGATTCTAATCGACACGTTTTCTATTGAACAATGACCCATGTAACAAGGCGATCCTTTGGATATACCTTACGGGAGTTTTAATGGATTTTGACATGCGAAAAGGGTTTGATCAGACATGAATTTAGCTAGGGCCCTTTTTAAAAAAGTTCCCATATCTCACAGACTATGCGTCCGATCGATGCGGCGTCTATCACGTCGGAACCCCAATGATTGAGTGGTCCCTTGGGTATGCATTTTTGGGACTTCCTAGCAGATTAAATATAAATATTGGATTGAGGATATGTTCTCCCATATCAAATCGGGCTATGAGTGTGAATCTAGTGGCTGGCTAATACATGATGAATGAACATAGATCATGTGTGGATCAACGCATAACAATACTATTTGGGTCAGTATCTAGAGATCATGGGTGGTCCAGTATCTATCGATCCAATTTGGGCCAGTGCCTAAATTTCTTTTGTGGGTATTGTATATATCGATCATGTGTGGGTCAGTGCCTAGTGATCCACTGTGTGTCAGCATGTATCGATCCTAGGTGGGACAGTAGCTGAGCTTTTCGACTGAATAAAATGATTTTTCTTTACGTCTAATCATCTATACTTATGTACTAATGTTATATAACTAGTCTTAGCTGAGTTATTTTTCATCGCGGTGTTACCTTTATCATGTTAACTTTGTGGTACATTTACCTTTTTTTTGTTACCTTCGTGATTTTACCATTGTGGTACTTTTACCTTCATGGTGTTGCCTTCATTCTGTTACCATTGTGCTGTTACCTTCATGGTGTTACATTTGTAGTGATTTTATTTGTGTGGTGTTACCTTCTTTTTTTAACCATTATGGTACTTTTACCTTTGTGGGGTTACCTTTATGGTGTTACTACTGTTGTATTCCTTCCTCATGGATCAGTTTTGAAAATGGAATAAAAGTTAGAGCCATATGTTTTCTCTTTTTGATACATGTATATTTTGATAACATAGGTACATTTATGGGCATATACCTAAGTAGAGTTCATGACAAATGCTTCGTGATTTGTGATTGTGGTATTCATTGTGGTTTTTCCATTGTGACACTCTGAGTTATCTTTGCGGGTCTTGGGGTCCCTACTAAATATTTTTATACTCACCCCATGCAAGGGACATGTATGAGCTGTTTGTTTTTTCAGTTGTACTTATATATTATAGTTGGGATTTTATTCAATCACCATACATTCAAAACACTTTTTAATGTAGCAGTTTACTACGTGGTTGTTTCTTGGGGTGTTCTTGGATTGTGTGTTTTAAGAGGCTTAATGGTAATTCATTCCAATTGTAGGGATATACCTTTCTGGGGCGAGTCTCTAGCCCCTAGCATTTGAAAGGTAGGTTTGGGCTAGTCACGACACGTGACCTGGGGGATGGGTCTTGACAATGTGGTATCAAAGGAGTCAATTATACCAAATAAATAGTACAATGGTCTTTTCAATGGAGCAATAGTGTTATGTTTATTGAGTGTTTTTTTTAATTTGAGGAGTCCAGTGTTGGTGAAGTGGACGATATAGCCATACACTACGACCCTAAATTCTGGGTTTTGACTAAGTGCACAAAATCACTAAGTGCTTGTGTTTTGGAAATGTTTCTCCTTGGTTTATTTGAATTCATCTAACTAGGTATAACATAATGACCATGGCACACCTGTTCAATACCAAGATTCCACTACATATATAGCCATCTAGTAATCCCAAGTGAGTACATGATGATGGCCCACTGAGTGACCCTATGTGGATCAGCATTCTATCGATCTTGTGTAGATCTGCACCGACCGATTCTATGTGGATCATTAATGAGTGATCCTTTGTGGATAATCAACAGAAACTACCAGTGGACCATGCATGCTGACTGAAATTCATTGTAGGAGTTCCAATAGTAGAGGCCTCTATGGTTTCATGGTGAGACAAATCCTTATGCAGTTGAGGATTGGATGGAGGTTGTGGCATGAGTTTCTCACCATGTTGGGACACCAGAAGATCATACGGTGATCCTAGATTCTTTTCTATCTCAGTTTGTGACCATAATGATAGTACACATGGTGATCAGACATTGGTACATAGAACGTTTCCTAAGATAGTACCATCGGGGAGTGTGCCAGCTATATCACTGCCTGTTGGACATCAGTTACAACTGGCGGTACCAGTAGAAGACAAATGTAGGCTTAGTACCATGCATGTGTTTTGGATTAAGACACCCCTCAAGATCCTTGGTGATCCTATCTAACAGGTGGCTAATGACTATCTTAAGGAGTTTGCTATGTTTCCATCTAGCCAGTGCATTATTCAATCAGATGGTGGTCCTTGTGGAGAGCCTTTTACATGGCTCAACAGGACATTGAAAAGGTGTAGTTTACCCTAATCATGGGAAGAGGTGACATTCCCATGGACAAGCTACATATCCTTCCTTGGAGAAGGGGGTCTGAAGCCATAATAAGATAAGGGGTGAGTGTTCCCTAGAGCTTCTACAACTTCAGAAAGAGGACATGTCAGTAGCTGAGTATTCATCTTGACATACCGACCATCCTATGTACTCGAAAAAAAAAACATTACTGCAAGTGCTTCATGGCTCCAAACGCTGATTGAGGTGTGTTTTTGTATATTTGATCGAGAACTATTCCTCCACGAATTCCTATATATATTATGGTGGTATACAGAATATTTTTTGTTGAATTTTCAATGGATGATCAGATATATCTACTAAATGTTATCAGTGCGAAAAGTAACAAACTGACACCAATCACAGAGACTTGGGAATGTAAAATATTTCAGGATGAGGAAGTGATAGGGACAAATGAATCTGCAAGGCAGTAGATGTGGATGTAGATCATGGAGATCAGAATGAGGTGGTATATATTTTGACATGTTTCAATCACTACCCCAATGTTGTCCCGACCAAGCTCAAGGAGCCAGAGGAAAGCGGAAGGGAGTAGCTACAAGTGGTCATAGATTGTGACCCAGGGGCTCTAGGAATGATTTGATGTATCGTTTGTGTCTACTAAAAGCTTTCATATTAATAGTTATAAGTACCAATCATTCATTCCTATAAAGAATTTTGTTTAAGACGTAGAGTATCCAGTTATACTGATTATGTGACCCTTACTTATGAAGATACATTTGGGAGGGGACACGATAACACACATATACTGACTATGTGATATGACTCTTGAGGCAAGAGTTTTAGTTGGAACCACTTGGTGGAAGCATCGAGTAATTATGACATTAGTTTAGTTATGGATTGTACATCCATAGTTCATACTCATATTTATTGTTTTAGGAAAAAAGATGTATTATACCTACTTCGTTGGAATGGGGTTTTCCTTGGCCAGTGAAAAAGCAAACCCATGAAGCACATGATACTCATGCATAAGAGGGAGCAGCTGATCACAGATGATTTTTCCAGCCTTAGCCTCATGGTAGCTAGATTTTTGAGTTTACAGTTACCAATAGTTGTTGCTGTGTGCGAGGAAATCTTTTCAAATAGTGTTTTTAGGATTACCTCCCTGAAGTGAGAGGGAAATCTTCTTGGTCTGGGTATTACTAGAGATTTGTACCAGACTTCTCATGGGTAGAGGCACCCTTTTCACCATTTATGAAGAAGGGGGAGCCATTCCTATGGATATAGAATTATTAGTAGTGCTTCGAAGAGTTGAGACAGAGACTGACAAGTACCCCCATCCTGGGGTCACCAGATGAGAGTGTTGGGTATGTAGTATACTGTAACGCATTAGGGACTAGAATAGGTTGTTTTTCTAATGTAGGATTGAGTATTAATCTCTTACGGCTCAAAATAGATGATTCAAGATGAGCATAACTATGCTACCCATGAACTAGACTTAACATAAGTGGTCACTGCGCTGAAGATGTGGCGGCACTACATGATGGGTGAGCGGTTTACTATTTAATTTGATCACAAAAGATTTAGGTATATATTCTCATAGAAGGTCTTGAACCCAAGACAATGACTATGGAAAGAGTTACTCTAGGAATATGACATTGAGATAGTCTCTAATCTTGTAGATGGGAAAAAGGTATAATGCACACAGTAGTAGATCTAGTCTACAGCTGTTGGGTGAGACATCTGAGAAGCTAGTCATGCTACAACTATCCTTCTTGGATAAAGATAAATTAGCTTACCTGTAGTCTATGACTATCACTCTCTCAATTATTCAGCAGGTTCGGGAGACCCAACTAAGGGACATGGACATCGAGTCCTTATTTGCTCAGATATCCTTAGGATGGTCTCGATTTTTTTTTCAAAAGGTGGGGATCAAGTCATTCTCTTTAGAAGATGCACCATGTTACCATAGATTCATTGGGAGGAGGTGATGAGAGAGTTCCCTACATATTCTTCAACAGTACATCCTGAAGTGGAGAAGATGTACCTGGACCTCCGGTGTCAGTACTGGTGGCTAGGGATAGAGGAAGAATTGGAATATTATGTATCATGATGCCTCACCTGTCAGCAACTAAAGAATACAAAGAGCTAAAAGAAGTTTTATACTGACAGGGGGCGGAGACTCTTGCAGTCTAAGGAGAGAGACCATGTCTTTCTATGGGTCACACCCTAACAGGAATTTCATAGGTTTAGTTGGGGCGTCATGCGATCTTCATGGTTTATTGTACCTTTCTAGATTCTCAAGAAACTGGGTGGGGTGGTGTGTCATCTATCTCTTACCCAACTGATGCACCAGGGGCATAATTTAATCCATGTGTTGAAACTGAATAGATGTGTGCATTATCCATCACACCTTATCAACTAGGGTGAGTTGTAATTTGATAATGGGGTGACTATTACAGTGATTCCATTGGAGATAGAGGATCCACAGAAGAGATTACTTTGTGGATAGTTGAACACTCTAGTGCAAGTTAGGAGGAAATATAAGAACCACCTGGAGAGGAGATGGGAGAAGGATGCATAGATTTGTTTTCAGTACCCTCATTTTTTTGATTTCCCATTGTTTTTTCTTTCAGGGACATAAATACTTAAGGTGTTGAGAATGTTATTTTTTTAAATTTCCATATAATTTTTTATAATTATATGTAATTATTTTGAGACCAAAAAAATATGATGGCGTGTGATTTTGAGGCCCTGAGTTCCCGAAATGATCTGTTAAAAAATAATAAGTATAAAATGGAGTGTGTGAGTGGTTTTCCTATAAAATTGCAATAACTATTAATTGTGTTCCCATATCAGAAATCTGAGGGCACAGTTGCATTCATGATAGTGGGTTTACCCTAGGTGCAACTTAAGCCTTGTCGGCTCAAGTCTCCAGCGAGAAAACCTGAAAATGGAATAACCATAAATTAAATAATAAAATAAAGTTATTTTATTTTTAAAATGCTTATAACTCTTGAATGGTGAATCTTATTAAAAATATGAGACCACTAATGTGCTTGTGAGGGTATATTATATTTTAGAAGATATTAACATTGGCTAGAAAAGGCCAAACATGGGTGGTTTTTTAGTAGTTAATAATATAATTAAGTAATAGTTATTTCCTTGTTAAAATATATAACTTCTAAATGGTATGTCAGATTGAGAATCCCAGTGTACTGCTGAGTTTGTTGGGATTTTTTTACATTATGTAGATCTTAACCTCGACTAGTGCCAGTCTAGGGTGACTATTAATAATAGTTTAAACTTTTTTTGGGTGCCTTCAGTAAACACGTGAGCAACATTCTCATTCTTTTGATTAATAGCTCAGATTGGAAATCTGAGAGCACTGTTGAATCCGTTGCACTCGGATTCTCTTAATGGAGGCTTCACATAGACTGTAGTTTTTCAAAAGAACATTTTAGTTTTTAGACCTTTTTAAAGAATAATAAAATAAAAAATTTAATTGTTATTTTATATTTCTTTTATCTAAAGGATGAGCGGAATTGTTGGGACCCAAGAAACAACAAGATATTAAATGGCTCTACTCTCCTTTATTCTTATAACTGCACAAATGTAATTAAGAAGGTTCCTTAATTAAATGAACCCCGTTAATTACACATGTGTTACTCACCCCCTACAACATCTATTAATATGGATCTCGGGGTGGAGTGTGGGAAAACCTTCTAAAAGCGACGAAGCTCTGGCATTGTACCACAATGCCAACAACATGGAAGATGAAAACAATTTCTGAGAGTGGTGATGAGTGCCACCGAATCACTAAAAGATGATAACGAAAAAGAAGGTTATGTCGATCATAATGAGTGAACATCTCTTGTAGGTAGGCAAATTATTTTGATATTGTCTATAGTGAATTTAATCCTCTCCCACTTGTTATCACATTAACGTGGAGGGTGTTGGTCAAAAGAAAAAGGCTCGGACCCTCTTCCGCTTCACTCATGCTCCGTTCTACATGGACTATTTTCTCAAATTGATGGAAACATGATTTAGCAAGTCACACTATGACGACGATAGTACGGAAGAGCCGTAGGCCCTTATAGCACCAATAATGGACACCAGAGCACATATATGGAACCACATAAGAAATTGTCCCCATTCCATGTCGTCGGCGTCAAGAAGTGGTAGGAGGAGACCTGCAAAAACTAGCTACGGGCGGCAGAAGGCAGCGCGTGACGACACATCATGGTGGCCAAAGGCGCCCAGACTGAGTAGGCCACGTTGGACAAGGGCGGTGCCCATAGGCACCGCCAGCTGTGCGATGGATTCACGACCAGTAGGAAGTGGTAAAAGGGTGGCTACGTAGAGCATCAGTGGCTAGAGGGCCATGACAGGAAGGAGCGACGTGGTCCCACAATGCGCTGTATTGGTAGAGCTTAGTTGGCCAAACAGCAGACTATTCATGCAGTGATGCATCACCCAACCAGATTTTAAAATGACACAGAAACTCCAGGCCATTAAGAGAAAATGTTCCTCCTACTAGCTGACTGGATGGACGTGGGTTGGCCGAGCATACCAATCCTACCTAACTGGATGGACACACGACCTAGCAGGCCAATTTGGGTAGGTTGAGCCCCACTCGACGTGTCGGGTCAACCGCAACATGGGCCCAGGAATCGGACCAGACTGACCCTGACGAGCCTTTCCTAGTGATCCAGGACAACCCTTAAAGGGTCAGACATGGGAGAGGTTAGGTTGATCCCAAGACCCATTATAGTTGGCCATTCTGACTAAGTCATACCGAGCTCTTACCTAAATGACCCCTGAAAAAAATGTATGTAACTGCCGAACCAAGTGTTCGATTGACACATTGTGAGTGGCTTTGGGATCCCTTTTTGGAAGCGGTCCTTTTGGAATATTCTTGTGGACCCGACCGATCCGGGCCAAACCGAGGAGCAATCACCCCCATATCACGGAGAGTGGTGTCAATAATAGAAAAGATGTATGATCGGTACATCATCTGTGGTATAATAACCCTTGTGATAGGGAAGTTCTCTGAAGATACTCTATGTAAGATTTTATGGAGTTTGACATGGGACATGGGTTGGATCAGACATGAATCTAACTAGGGACTTTTTACAAAAGTGCCTATGTCTCACAGACCGGGCATCCGATAGACGCACCATCTTTAAGATGGGACCCCTATAACGGCATAGTCCCTTGTGTATAATATTTGTGGGACTTTGTACCAGTTTAAATTCAACCAAATGATTGAGAAAAATTTCTACCAATCCAAGTGGGCCATAAGCGGTAACATAGTGTCTGTCTATAATGTGAAGAAAGAACATTGATCATTTGTGGGTCAGCGCTTAGCGATCCTGTGTGGGTTAGAGTCAAGTGGTCCTTTGTGGGTCTGTATCAATCGATCATGTGGGTGTGAACTCTTAGTGATCAGTTTAGGGTTTGAATATATTGATTATGTGTGGGTTAGAGCCTAACAATATTGTGTGGGTCAACATCTATTGATCCAATGTGGGTCATTAGAAGTGCCTCTCTACAGAATAAGATAATCTATTTTTATGACTAATCATCTACACTTCTATACCTAATTTATATGCCTAGTGTGAGCTGAGTCATTTTCCATCGTGGTGTTACCTTGGTGGTTTTACCATTGTGGTACTTTTAACTTCATGGTGTTACTTTCTTGGTGTTTCCTTGGTGGTATTTTTACATTTTGGGTGTTACCTTCATGGTGTTACCTTACTGTTGTTACATTCGGGGTGTCACATTTTCAGTAATTTTACCTTTACAGTGTTACCTTCATGGTGTTAACTTTTTGGTATTCCTTCCGCATGGATCCATTGTGAAAATGTCTTAAAAGTTGGATCCTTATGTTTTATTCATGTATGAGACGAGTATATTTTGATTACATAGATATATGTATGGGCATATATCTAAGTAGAGTTGATGACTACCACTTCGTGCATTGTGATTGAGTTATAGCTTTGTGGTTTTTCCTTTTTGGATATGTGGGAGACCATCAAGGGTCTTAATGTCCCTTCTGGGTAATGTTATCCTCACCCCTGCACGGGCTACATCGGCACCGTGTTGTGTCTTGTGCAGATGATGGATAGAGTAGATTGAGGTTGAGGAAGCCATGACTGGATGGTCCTTAGAGGTGGAAATTTGGTGTGACTTGATGTAGTGACTACAGATCATGCGCTATACCTACCCTTGAGGTAGGATCCTCTGTTGACATTCCATGATCTATTTTCTTTTTTAGTTATAAATGTACTTTCCAGTTGGGCTTGTATTCTAACCCCTTTACATTCAGTAATCATTTTACTAGAGCAGTATACTTCATGGTTTCTACTAGTTGTGTTATTGGATTGTGTGTCGGTACATGTTTAATGTCATTTTTTCATTATTGGGATACACCTTTCCGATTCTAGTCACCAGCCCTTGGCCTATGTAAGGCGGGCATGGGGTTGTCACGACACGGGCCCCAGGGGATGTGTCGTAACATTCATAAATTAATTAATACTAATCATTGCCATTATTTTAACAGTTATGTTATATGGTAACAAAATAATTCTTTAGTTTGATGTGGCGTATTATGTATGTGATCGAATATATTTTCTCATTTTAAAAAATAAGATGTTACGTACCCCAAAATTGAATTCCCTCATTACTTAAATGATATAAACTCCAGATAGTATTAAATAATCACAGACTCTATAAAAAACAAATAAAATAAGATAGTCATAAAACTATACCTATCCAAGACCCCATGACTATTAATATGTACCATGGATTCCTAAAATTATTAATTGGACCCTCAAGTATTTATTCATTTCACGTAAAATTAATACTCTCATATTTATCTTGGAATTTATTGATTTGATTGATCATGTAATTCCAACCATGCACGTCATGAGGTTCATTCTTACCATTATTTGATGGTTGATTCTTGTGTAATATATCTCATGATCGATCCAATTTTTCTACATATTTTGGATTAACGTCAAAAACAACATTCTTGATAGTCATCATATTCTGAATAATAGTAAACACTTACCACAGGGTTGACACGATAAAATTATGACTGAGGGGAAGATTCCTTTATTGACATCACCTTCATCATTTAGTGGATCTCATGGAACCCATATTGGATATGTTCTAGTATAAACCCTAATATTAGAAACAATAAAAGATAGAATAATCTACATTAAATAAAGAAAAATCATATGACAAATATCTAATTATGATCCAAAATAAATACATGTGACACAAATCACAACATTCCATAGTGATTAGATTCTCACAAGTGTAGTAAAGATCCCAGAACTCACAGTAATATACATATCATCTCAAAACTATCCTATATCAAGTTTATAAAATTTTCTAAGAGAATGATTCTTAAGAAAAACTACTTTTAATACATTTTTATTACAAACTAACCTACATGGCTTCTAAATATTAACACCTTAACCTAATCATCACATACCTTATGATAATTACCCATCCCAATAGTTATGATTCTAAAACATATTCAAGAAACAACAACCAGATAGAATGATTTCACCCAAAATGAAGAAAAAAGTTCCATATATACATATACTAGAGAGAAAATGTAGATGATATAAGAATATTATACAACATATAAACAACACCAAAATATATATATATCTTTAAAGGTATAACAAAAATATCCAAGAGGAAATTTCCATTGCAATGGATGGAAAGACTAATACAATTACATCAATGGTTGTAAGTGATAGCATGGAAAAATCACAATATCTCATAACTAGCTACCAAACCCAGGTACCAGAAACCTTATTGCCTAACTGAACTGCCTTTCTTTTCTCTACATTAAATGACATAATATGGTATATAAACCACCAATGGGGTGAAAATGGTAGATATAACTAGATCATTAGTTTCTCATATTGGCTTTACATTTTGATTTTATATACAACAATACTAGAACAATAAAATTAGAGGAATAAAAGACATTATATACATTTTAATGTTTTATATCAACAAAATGAAAAAGACGGTAAATTTCTCCATTTCCCATATTTCATAATATTGAAGGAAAATTGGTTTCAATGAATTCAATATATGTATTTATAATTAGATATTACAATGAAAACAAAATCACATTTAGCATCATGACATGTATCTCACAATATCATGATATCATTGACACTCATACCAAACAACAACAACCATTCACACATAAGTCCTCATTATGTTTCCATCATTCCTATTGGGAATAAGAGCACCACATAAAGTGAACACTCTAATGCTACTAACATTTCCCCAAAAAACATGTCTATGTAGAGGAAGAAATATGAATTAGGAAACCCTATTATATTGGATGCGTCTAATTTCAACACATTCCACCTATGTAACCATTTCATCCCTTGTGACCCATTTTTCAAAACTATTCCATGAAATAATTTCATCAAAACATTATTTGAGAATTATTTCACAAAACCAATTCATAATTATTTTAAACCAAAATTTAATTTACCAAAACAAGTTAAAACCAATATTTTATCAGAAAAAAATCAAAACCAAAAATATTAAATCATTCAATCATTCCATTTAATTTTAAAAAATATCAAAACTGGAAAAAGGAAGTTCACTGACACATGATAGAGATAAATAAACTTACCTAAATAATTGGGTCATAGAAGACCACAAATAGATCCATTAATAAGGGAAAATGAATGACATCTATGGAGTCCCTATAACCAATCCACACATCTAATAGTTAATTAAATTTAAAAAAATGGGTGTTTGATGTTAAAATATCACAACATAAAACAAGATAACATAATTTATGCACCATAACTAAGAAATAATAAACCCCAATAACACAATAACAATATATATCTAGAATGTAATCAAGAGATTCATCATATAGGGTTTCAAAAACAAAATATTGAAATACAACAACAGTACTGAAGCCAATGGAAATAAATAAGAAGAAATGATTACATACCCATATAAATGAAACACAACATCCATGATGACCCATCATTGAATGAATAGAATAAAACTAAATGAAAGGACCTGAAATCATAGTATAAAAAATGTAGGAAGAGAAATGGGTGGGATATGGAAAAATAAAAAAACAAAACAGTCAATAATAACCATAAAAATTGAAATCGTGGAATTTAATGTGATTTTAATCCCTCCCATTACACATCTTATAATCCATGGGTTCCATATACACTGAAAAATCAAGCACTATTTTTAGAAAACACTTTTTTTAACCTTCAATGGAATGAAAGATTCAAGCATAATGTAATCCTATAACGATGTGTACAAGGTTTTTTAAATATTCCCTTCATAAATTAAACTAACATTAATATAACTACATGAAACATATTTCTATTGTACAACGAATAAATAAAATTTTCATTTAAAAACATAAAACCAACTCGGGCATTCTCTGGAATTGGGGAGAACCCTACAAATAAATTAAATATTTATAACTACACTACATAATATGAAATAAAAATAAATTCCTAAAAATCTGGTAATATTTCATATCTAATTACATATATCCTCATGTGTCCAAATACACACCAAATTAAATAACAAATGTAAAGAAAATAGATGTACTAGAAACTGGATAATAGGATTTTACAATAGCGATGAACAAGAAAAATATTTCGTTAAATTTTAAAAGTCATCGAAATAAAATAATTCAAGGAATTATAACACATTATTTGTTCCAAATTTTGAGATAACAATGTTTGAATAATGATACGATTGTTATTGATTATTTTACTTGGACAATAGTGACTACCTTGGAATCTATTAGTGATTTAATAATAATGTAGATTATGATTTCACATGGAAATTGAAAACAACATTTCGATTAAAAAAATATATCAAATTATACAGGTTTTATTTATATAATAATGAATCATGCATGTTTTCAATAATGTCTTATAGTGATTCAGGTTATTACCATGTATAATGAGAATACATGATGGCAGTTTTCAAATGTTTGGTATAAGATTATTAATATCTACTTATTCATTTTTTGTTGATTAATTATATGTTCATTTTGAATATTTTATGAAAATATTTCTATTGTTTGGGATTTCATCCTTTTGGAATGGAAATATGTTTAAACATTTATATAATGGTTTTAGTTGAACATTGGATGAGGTTTTTGATATTAATGTATTATTTAACAATATGAATAATTTTTAATATTGAATTACATGTTCATACCATTTTGTTAATATAATAACTATCGATTGAAGTAATCCCTTATCATTGTAATATAGATATTATAATGTATTACATGTTTATTTTTGTTCATCAGGCATAAAAATTTATTTTTTGTTATTCATTTATTATTGCAAGAGATGAAAATGAAGTTGATCGATGAAAAACTAGGGATGAAATTGTTCTTATTAATATAATATTTATAGTATATACATTTCTGTATATTCATAGAGAGATAGAGAGTTCCCCAAATTTATTAAAAGTATCTCAAAAAAATTATCTTATTACCATCACATCTATTGAATCCTATGTTCTTCTAAATCATAAAAAAATTACGGGATTGAGGACACTAGGACTGTATTGATGATTTAAATTGTTTTGATCAATAAAATATATTATTCAACATAAATATTATGATTTTCTTCCCATCCATATCTAAAATTTCCTGCAATGTTATATTACATTACAATCATTATATATCTATGTACATAAAAAAATTACATCCCTGTCTCACAAATTAAGAGGATATATTCATCTTTTTTATGATTTTGTTTTTTATCCACGAAATGTTTAAATATCAAACACAAGATTTCTAAGTAATTTATCTAATTTTAGATAATATATTTATTTCATGTGGTTAGAATGTAACTACATAAAAATATGTGGTAAAAAAATTTCTATATTGTATATGATATAAAACATAGATTTTAGTCCAATATTGAATTATATTTCATTAAATTTATTCCCTTCAAGAGATTAATGAGCATGAAACCACTTGTATAAATTAACTGTAATATAGTATACCTTTATAACATAGCCTTCCAATTGGTGGGAATTTATAGAAAAAAATAATTGATTAATTGTATTTGTTTTGAATGTTTAAAAAGAAATTATTTTCTTATCTATTAATAATATATAAAATAATATTCAATCAACACAAAATGAAATAGTTTTTGAATAACTATATTTTTTTCAAAAATGTTGTTTATTTGTTCCTTTTATACATAATGTAATTTTTTTTTCAAATTTTATAAAATTTAATTTTTATAATGAATATACTATTCAAATTTATAATTTAGGATTTTCATTATGTTGAATATTGTGATTTTTATGAAATGATTCATTTTTTAATGAACACTTAAATTCATTATTTTAATTAAAAATACATTTTCTTGAAATTTATTTATAAAGATAAATTATATTTCAAATTTATATGAAATAAAAATAGTTAGATTAAAAATATATTTATCAAAATTATTACATTTAAAACATTTTCTAATTGAATTTTGATACAAAACCACTATATACCTAAAAAACATTGTATCTGAAAACTAACTTTCGCATCATTGTCTATGCTAATTGTTTTAAATAAAATTTTAAAACATATATAGACGGAATTTTTAAAAATAGCTTTCATATTTCAATTTAGAATAATTTAAATAATTTAAAATATCAAACTTATTTTTTGATAGTGTTAATTTGTAGTAATATAAAAATTTATTCATTGTTGTTAAGATAAAAATGGGGTTTCTAGGAGAAAAACTAAAGAAATAAAGTTATAAATGACCTAATGAATTTTATAAAAAAAAATTTATAGAAATATATAGTCTTAATAAAAAAAGATTATTGATTAAAATAAATTTTGGAATATTTTATTATTCCATAAACATAGGTTCACTTTTTCTTACATCTATTATATATGTACCTCTCAAGTCACATATAAAAGGCCGCCACCTCTGCTATCTTCCTCAGTCTATAAAAAAAATTTGGATTGGCCAATACCTGATCAAATAACATCTCAAAATTCATACCTTGGTAATATATTCATTAACTGTAATATAAAGATGACCTGTTATAAGTTTTGGGGGAATAGAAACAATACTACATGAAGAAGAGACATTCTTCAATGAGAACTTTTGAACTATTTCTTCCTTCATCACCATTATTTTTTATAAAAATATGATGATATAGAAACCTTGGAATACTTTCTAATATTATATGTGTTTATGAAAATTTAATGACCTAAAATAGCCCCACATACATATAATGGGTTATGAGTTCATCATTGATGTGTACGAAAAACTACCACCTTGCGAGTTGATACTATTTTTCTCCTTAAAACAAATTACATTTTTGTTTGTTAATTAATATTAAATATATATATTATATTAAAAAAACATATACCAATTTGGAAATTGTATAATATATACCTTATTTCCTTCCATTCTGTAGGAGGAGATATAACGTCACCCTTGTCTGTGTTGGAGAATCGCCTCACGATGCGATGTGATTCATTATTCACTAACTATTTTACATGAAAGTATAAAAGGTTAATGTTAATTATTATATTTTATATAAATTATGTAATTATTAAATAAATGAAATATATAACATTTTTCTATTTTAATATATCATTTTCATTTATATATTTACTCTCACTAAATGATGATAATGTATATCATGTCTGTGCAGACTACCTCCTTCACAAAGTTATGTGAATAAATTTTTATCATAAAATAGTATGGACGATATATAAAATATTTTTTAAATAACTATTTATTAATGAAATTCTTATTATCCTACAAATTTATAATTTTACTATCCTTTTTTCAATAATTATCATTGAAAAACAGAAATGTTACTCCGTTTATATAAGAATTTCCATCTTCATGAGAATAATACACTTAGTTTCTAAAACACATATTTCATTATTGTTAATATAATAATTATTTATGTATAAATATGATAATTTTTTATTTTTTATTTTATTGGATATTTTGAAATAATAACATCATAAAATAATAATCAACCTACTTAAGTAGTTTTTGAAATGTAAGAAAAACATCTCTGAAACACACGATATAATCATAATTTATTAGGTAATTTTTTATGTCATGGGAATAACTAAAATTATATGAATAATAAAAACTAAATTTTCTCTCAAGAATGTAAATAATTTGAATGGTTTGTCTTATTTTGGAATATAATGAATAGATGTGAGGTTTCAAACTCATGGTATGGTACTTCGTTTTAATTTCTCTTTATTGAGTCGTATTAAAAATTTTAACCTCCATTATTTGATATAAAGTCTCTAATGGACCTTTTAAATGAAATATATTTAATCAATTATATTTCATGGTACTCTAATTTTTAATTTCAATTATATCACTTACGTATATTTGTCTATGAAATTATCAAGTGGTAATGAACTTCACTACTCAATTAATTTTTATATCATTATCTTACTTCTAATTTATATTTTATATACCAATATTATATGTGTCATTAACTATTAATATTGACTTTTTTTCACTGCGCATGTGGCATATTGATTTGAATTTGAATCTCATAATCTATTCATTAGTTATTTCTCAGTTCATCATTATGATAATTAATAGGGTTTATTTAATAATCATATTTTCATTTTGATTCTTTGAAATTGATTTTAAATTTAAGTAAATTATTTGATCATTGTTTAATAAACCATAATTTTATTTTATATTATTGTTATTCATGATATATTTTCAGTAATTGTACTATTATTCCAATATTTGGTAATTAAAATAAATGAAAATACATTTAATGAAATACAACTTCATTTCTTCCTATTATAATACAAAATTTTACTTTAAAACCCATGTTCATTAAAAAAATCAATTTTTTCCCATTTACAAGTTATTTATTAAATACATTTTAATGTATTATGATTTTTACCTTATTATTATAATGTAATCATCACTTAATTTTCAAAACATGCATGATATGATTTTAAAAATAATGAAAATAAATAGTTTAATAATCATATATGGAATCAATATAATTTACATCCGTCTTGACAAATCAGTGATTAAAATATTAGTTTGTATTTTTTAATGATTACAATAAATGAAAATTATTTTAAAAAATATTCCCAATTTATTATTCAAAAATTTATTTTTAGTATTAAAAATATATTTTCCTTATAAATGTTTTCTAATACCTTTTTTATGGAATTTTTATTTATCAATGAAAACATCCATTTATTCAAACACCAATGGGTATTTGTTGGATTGATAATATCCTTATTATTTCTATTGATGGTTAATTATGATTTTTACTATTGAAATTTTAATCATTTGAATTTTTTGATTCTTTTTTTAATAATAATATTTCTCTTAAATATATTCACTTTCATGTGATCAATGAACATTAAATTTATAATAAAAATTAATATTATTTATCATAAATATGTTTATAATAAAAATAATAATATAATTACATACATGTATTAAAAATTTAGGTTCTATTTTATCTAGGAAAATATTTCTAAATATGTATTCTTTACTCAATACAGTCATTTGATAAATAGAAACATTTTCTAAGGAAAAAAAATAAATTATGATATATGTTGAATTCTGTGGAATTAATGTGTTTAGTGGGGTTGTAGATTATATATCACCATGATGAATCGATGGGTGTCATGTGAGAAATTAGATGTCCAAATTAATTAGATATCTACATGTAGTTTTAAACTCTCTTGTGAATTATCATGATGTTATATGTATCACAATTCTTGACATCATTATGTTAAATAACTAAACATTTCTATCATTGATAATTTATTTATTTTTATTACCTTCAATAATATCATAATGGCCATATATATAGCTCTATTTCATTAAATTATTATACATTAAATTTCATGTGTGTTTATTTATATACCAATGATGTTGATAATGAATTTTTTTATAATGATACTCAAGTTAGTTAAATTATATGTGGGTTTAGTTATTTACCATTCAATTTTAATTAATCCAATGTAATATTGATAACTAAATACATACATAAACCTAAATATGAATTTTACCTCACACTTATTTTATTTTATTTACCATTAATACATGAAGTGTAATACGATTGATATTAATTTATAATCTATAATAAATAATTTCATTAAAGAAATATAATTTCATAAATTTTTTTCTAGATGTAATAATGGAATCGTGTATTTATTAAGAATAACTATAATAATAAAATATTCACTTCTATAGGATATAAATACATGTTTTAATACAAATTTTGTGAATAAAAAATTTCCATCATGTTAAAGTTGCCTAGTTTTATATAATTATGGTACAAACTTATGTAATCACTCATATAGAGCACTCAAAAAATTATATTTAGATATTTCTAATTGGTTTTCAATAAAAGAAAGAATAGTGTCATGTTTTCTAATTTTAATGAAGTAAAATATCTTATCAGCAAGGATAATTTGTAAATTATTCACTATAAATGATATTATGTGATGATACACCACTTTGAGAAAGTATATTAATTACAATACAACAACAATGAGTGTATTAGATCCATTTTGTTTACATGATGTTGAAATCAAAGACATACTAATTTTTTAAAAATATCATTTTATTAATTCATGTCCCTCATTTAATGAATATTTATTTTGGGAGATATTGATTAAAATGAATGATGTTATTTTATTAATACATGCATTTAAAGTCTTGTTACGTTACTTTGATATTTCCATGGCCGATTAACATTGGCGATAGTGATGATATCCACTAATCCAAAAAATATATAACATTCCACTTAGATAAATATTTAATAATTTAAATAATTAAAAAAAAGATTTAAAAAATGATTATTCTTTCTAAAAATATTCAAATGTTGTTATTTTTTATAATCAATGTGAAATAGATATCAAACACTATTTATATGATGTTTTTATACAATTAGTCTAGTATAAAAAATATGTAAATATAATCATTTATGTTAATAAAAAATATATTTTGATCATAATTTTGAAATTATGATTATAAAATACTATTTATATATGTAATTAAAAAAGAATAAAAATATTAGTGAATTGTTAAGGGAAACAACCGATTATTTTTCAAACATGGTTCCAAATTTATTTCTTAAAGAATATCATAAATATTATATCCTTGGTACATTAAAATACAAAAAATGTATTTGTAACATTATCAGATCATTTCGAACAAGATAAAGATATAAATAATCATAATGAGGTAGTTAAAGTGGAATTCTATGGAATAGATCACTCAATGAACTAGTTTATAAATTAAATTAAAATCATTATGTTCAAATTTGATTTTATGTATCCAAATTAAATATAAAATTTTGAAACAATTTTGAAAATTCTAATGGATGTGATGATTTTTCACAAGGATCTTGGAGAAGTGTAAAAGGATAAATGGTCCAATATAATGTGATAAATTACATTTTTAAAATATTTTGGATTATAAAGAATCAAAGAAGAATATTTTTAAATTAATTTCAAATGATTGGGAAAATGACCACCTCAATCGTTAATAATGTTTCCAAATTGACTAGTTTATTAAGAGTTAGTGAGAATATGGTTATAATGTGAAAAACATTTCCCTAAAATTATGGGTCATTTTTTTCTTTATATCTCACACCAAGACATATTATTACAATGACTGATTCTATAAACATAAAAAATAATAATAACTTCTACAATAAAGTATGAGAGAATGCCATTCCCATTTAAAATAATTTATTTTGATATTTCTTATTTATGGATTTTTTATTTCTCATTTATGTTTTTGGAAATAGTGAAATTTATATAATCATATTATATTATTATGGTTTTTATAATGGGTGAAAATGGACCCAATTTCATTTGAGAAAATACTACATCCAATTAAATATATGGAAGACTTCAGCACAAAGTATAATTTATACAATTTTTATAGATTCACTTTATCTTCTACAAAATATGGTGTTTCATTGGATGTTTGTGATTTTTTTATTCAATTAAATTTATCTAAAATATGGAAATAAAATTATCCTACATATGTGTTAAAATTTGGTTTCTTCCATCATAAAAATAATGATAATCAAGTTATTAAAAATTAAGGATCAAATATTTGGATTGTATTTCTTTTTTAACATAAAATTGATGATTTATTGTATGAGTAAAATGTTTCTTATTAAATGCGATCTTAAAAATAGATAACTCTCTATATATTTTATTAGATATAACCTATTTATTATAATTCATCTATTTGATTGAGGGTTCCATGTTTCATTCCTTAAAAAGGGATTCAATATAAATTGTTAATATAAATTTTTTTACACAATAGTATTGGAAAACTATTAGCACATATCATGTATATTTTAAATAGTTATCATATTTTCATTTATTGGATGTGGGTCACATCGTCTGGATCAGTATCTTATCTATAAGAACTAAAAAGACATTAAATATCTATCAAAGATCAATTATATTTTATATATTAATTATGAGAGTAAAAAGGGAATAATATTGATGTGTTTGTTTGAGAGGAAATATAATTAAAACATTATAAATACGAAAGATAAAAGGACATAAAAAATTATTACATATTTTATCACCAATAAATTTAGTTTCATCAACAAATAATGGAAGATTAGGATAAATGTGTTTTATCATTTTATAGATTATTATATATGAATATATTATAGAGTATTTATGTGAAATAATTTTTATGTAAATAAATGTATAAAAAGTTAGAAGAGTAAGAAGAAGAATTAAAAAAGTATTAAAATAATGAATATTTAATTTGACAGTGTAATGAAGTAAAAAAATATAAATTGATATTTTACTGATATCCCATTAAATAATTAACTCTCTCTCTAAGATTATAACATCATAATAGAATTTAGTGGTTGAAATGTTGGACCAAATGGTGAATTAAATGATTAACAATTCATTTATTGAGAGTTTTTTATCCAGGATAAATTGGAAATTAGTGGTTAATATAGATTTTTATTCTCAATATATATATTTTTTAGTGCTATAATGAAGATGTAAGCATATGGGTTCTCAAAAAAAATTAATGTATCACTAATATATAATATTTTGTTTTGAAAAAAATATATATTATATATAATATAGAAGTCACATTAGAAAAAATATAGTATTGCATAATAAGATGGATTTTTCAATTGTAAATAAAAATATGAAATCAGATATTACAACTATAACAAATGGATAATTTTTTTTGTAACACCCCAATCTTCCAATGTACATTTCTCTTTGAATAATTCAATAGCTTGTGATGTATGAAACTTCGAGTTCTAACACACCATGACCAATAAAACTAGCCATAATGAATAGTAAAACCAAATTTTAGATAATATATAATTTTTTTTTCAAAATGGACTTCTTTTTTGTATTTCCTATATCAAAATTATCGTAGGGTGAATTTTTTTGTATTTTTCTGAAAACATTCAATTTTTGATAAATAGTGAAAAACACTGCATTATTGATTAAAACCAACCTTTTATTTAAATAATTAGTTATTTTAGGCATAAATAGATACATAATATTTATATATATTCAAAAAAATTAATTGGTGTTATTTTATAATAACATTATATTTATAAAATTTTATTGTACCTTTTACCGTCTTTTACCAACATTCTAGGTGCATTTGCAAATTTGCATGAAACATGAATTTACAACTTCGATTAATTTAATTTCAAAAATATGAGAGACACAGTTGAAATTAGTATGTAAAATGTGGTTCCATAGGTTGTAAATAATTCTTTGTGAATGTTATCTTTGGAATTTTATTTACCACAGTTAAAAGTAAATAGGGTAATTAAATGTAAAAATTATATTACAATTACCCTAACATGTGTCCTAATTTTATAAGATAAGTTTATTTCCACAAAATTCTACTATAGGAATAAAATATGATCCCATTGTTCCACATTAATTAGATCATGTCATTTATCATTATTTTTTTAAAATAAGAGTTAAAAGTCTTAAATTCAAATTTTCATAACAAAAACATTTTTAATATAAGTCTATATTTTCGATAAATAATATTGTAAATATTTATTAGAAATTTGAAAATATTTAATACATATTTGTATTTTATTTTTAATTATTTTACATTAAATAATTGTATTTGTTTTTGAAATAATGATGAGGTAGTAGTTACCTTATTATTGGAAGATAAAAATAATTGATATTATAAATATAACAATATTTTTAAATTGTGACTTTTTATGTATTACCTGAATTTTTTAGGATAATATTATTTTTTAGGGTTGATTAAATAAATTATTTTTGGAAATTTTAAAGTTATTATGAATTTCACAAAAATCAAATACTAAATTGTATCAAAATTGACATAAATTCATTTTTAGAAAAATACAATATTATTAATTGATAAAATATTTATAAAAATATAAGGTTCCACCAAAGGACATAGATAAAGTTATGTATATAAATAATTAGCCACTTGTGTTTCCCTTGTATTTTTATAACAATATTACTGACCATTTAGTAAAATAATATAAGAATACATGGTAAAAGTTAAACTATTTAACTAAGAGTTATATGTAAAAGATAAGGTTAATATAGTGACCTAAACCTATCTAAAACCAATTGGTGATAGGTTTTCAACCCATCCTCAACTTATCTTCGAATTAATGCATTATGGAGCCATTATAAAATGAATATGATTGTATAGTAAAATAATATATGTTGAATTTTTTAAGTGACCCTCACATCTCTTATAAAAAGGTACTTCCCCTTCATTCAAAATCACCTCCCAAATAAATTTGGCTCGGCCACACCCTGATCAAAAATCCTCCCAACAACCCTTACTTAAACCTAGATTCCATACTTTGGTTAGAAATCCAATTTAATGGGCCCTTTTGATAAACTCAAAAAGAAACCCCCGAAGAACATGTAATAATCTAACCACCTCTTTCAATGTTCTTTTCTTCTTCCACATCCTATTTCATAGTTTTTTCCATATAATATAATAACTACAATACATTATACTTATTTAAATGTTATTATAATATGGTACAACAATATTCATTATTCTATCCTTCCTATGAATGAAAAGTCACCATACGTGGGTACGTATGGCTTACCGTCTCCATGTCGTGATGTAGTTTGTTAGTCAAACACTTCATTATTTGGATTGGTATAATAATGAGTATAAATAATGTAAATAATAAATGTAAAATGTTAGTGACTATTTATGTATGTTATAATATCCATTTACATACGATTTCACCATCAATATGTTGATATTGTCTCTCATGTGTACGTAAGGATTACCGTCCCCACCAACATGATAATATTCATAACCCATCATAACCATTCAAGATTATTTTTCATTTGATGATTCCAAATAATGTTTAAGAACATAATATAATTAGGGATATGAATCAAATACATCTTATCCATCACAAACATGGCTTACGTAACCCATCATATAAATGAAAATGAATCTGATAACACCCGAAACAATGATACTACTGAAATATTTTTAACAAAGAAATATTAGAATATCATATATGATGTCATATTTATGTATGTGGTTCATGTAAAATATAATAATTTTTTTATCTATTATACAGGATGATAATGTTCCCCTTTTGAAGGAATAGTACAAGGTAAGGGTTAATTATACAATCTCTTCATTATCTGAGATTGTTTTTACATGAGTATCTACTTGGACCTCTTTATCATTCACATCAGTGTTTCTTAAGAATGTATTTCAAATTGTTTTTACTATTTCCTAGGTAATGGGGTGATGTCACTTATACCCATTTTTTAATTTTTATATAATTTTTATATGTGAATCTTTCTGTCGGTTTCCAAACAAGGTCATTAGGAACTTCTTGAAAAAATTAAAGAAAGAATGTTTTTTAACTTATATGGAGAGAGCAGATATTTTCCACCGTTGCAGCATCATCAATTATTCCCTTAAAATATTATAATAATATTTTCAATATAATGGTTTTCTTTTATAATTATGTGACTTTTAAATGATTTCAAAAGAGAAAGGTATATTTCTCTCAAATAGTTCTGATTTCATTAATGTCAACATCCTTTGATGTATTTTAAATTTTTTTGATGTTTATTTATTACGATACAATATTACATATTGTATTTACGTTTTTTTGATATATATGACTATGAATGTGTTATATTTATAACATTATTGGTTTATTGTTAATGTATTAACATTTTTCATTATTTTTTAAATACGATTTTTTTGTTTTGTTTCTACCATTTCATATGAGGAATGCATTAGACATAGTAAGTGATGGGTGGATCCCGCTATATCTACTCGATGGATTGGTAGGTATCATGAGATAATCAAGTGTCTTGGCACAAGGTCATTAAAAAATATAATTTTTCATCTTGGGACGAGGCACTCACTATGTGGTTATGAAGTTCGGCATTATGCATTCAATCATTATGAATTTGGATATTGATATTAGATCTATTTATTGGATTAGTAGAATATCAATGTGAATAAGTAAATTATATTATTTGATTTATCTTTTCCATATTATGTTGATGTTTATGATTAAAAGTATTTTTTTAAACCTATACATTTCTTTAAATGTTTATTATTATTTATGAATGATTCCACTATATTGTTATCCTTACTGAGCATCTGAGCTCACCCTTTTCATTTGGTTTAATTTTTCCACAATGAAAACAAGTATATTATGACTGACCTATAGGGATAGTCTATGGGATATGAATGTGTTCAAAGGAGATACAATATTTTTTTTTTCATTTCCAATGTAATATAAAACTTATCTATGTATATAGAACGTCTGAGGATACTAAACTAATCATTCTTTCGAGAATGGATCTCTTTTGATATTTCCAATGTTATGCATTAATTCACCGACTATAGGTAACTATGGTCAGGGCATTATAGTTTTTATAAGAAAAATTTTAGTATAAACGATGGATACAATATTATGAAAAACTCTGATTAATGATCTTTACCTTAAGATAGACATTGAGGATTAGCTTAGTAGAACATCCTAGAATATTTGTAATGTATAGATTTTGTGTATTTTCCAATCAATAAATCCATGTCTAGATACGAGCACATAGAGGTGGCTCTGGCACTAACATATATAAGTGTGAAAACTCTGACAATGATTTTCGAGCCTGACCATGGGTATCTTGGTATACAACAAAAGTATATAATGCACTATTGGTTACGAAACTCTTAAGGATATTTTTAGGATAATTCAAATTTTCATTACAAACTATTATAAAGGATTTATTAGTAAATACTTCCTCATCTAAAACATTTGTTTATAAATATGGATTATATTGATAAACTCTTCAATTTATGTTAGTTATTTTAATAGTTTATAATTATGTACTGTGATTGATAAACATATGTAGTGCTTGAAATTGTTTTGAAATGGGGACTAGTGGAAGGAATGAAAACTATATCAATGCACGTATTCAAATTAGGAATTTCCATCCTACTCAAGATGATTATAGTGGAGATGGTGATGGAACTAGTTCTGAACAACTTATGACCAAACTGGGACAACTCACTCAAGTTATGAATAATACCCTTATCTGTATGGATCATCCAAATCCAAAATGTAGAGGATCATTGTTATATAGAATCATGATATAAAAACCACCAACATTTCATTGGAATAAAAATCAATTTTTAGTTGAGAAATGGATTAGTTCCTTAGAGAAAACATTTCATGCTCTGGGAAGAACTGAAAGCCAAAAAGTTCTCATAGAAATTTATCACCCCTTGGGAGATTCATATCAATGGTGGTCATTAATTAAAATTAAAAAGCATAATTATGAAGTGTAAAATAATGAAAGGAATGAGATTAATGAAATTTTCATAGAAAAATACTTTCCTCATGACCATCGAGTAGATATGGAATGACAATATCTAAGTCTGATGCATAAGGAAGATGAGAATGTCGCCATGTTCAAGGATAAAATTACATTGTTAGCGAGGAAAACAAAAAATTATATATGTAACATAAAAAGTAATATTAATCGATTATTTGATGGGTTAAATCCATTTAATTATTTAGCATTGGTCTCACATTCCTTCTCATTGTATGAAGATATTGACTCATGCTGAATGAAGACAGAAAAGGAATTCTCTAAGACTTACTACTTTAAAGCAAAGAAATAGAAGAAGAGATCTACTGAACACTATATAAATATAAATAAGGGGAAAAGGGGGGGTTTTGAATTTCTATCCTACAGTAAATGTTGAAGAAACACCGAAATACATGCATGAATGGAAAGAGAGTCTGTTACAAGTGTGGTGAAAATGTCCAACAAGATCATGATTTTAAGGGAAATAAATAACATATCAATGTTGATTGATACAATTGTAGAGAAATTGGAAATTATTCAAATTAATTTCATAAGCACCATGGAAACATACCACATAAAAGGACATGGGAGAAAGGCCAAGCTTATGTGATAAATAATGCTTAGGTTGAAGCTCCAAATGACATGGTGGTAGGTAATTTATTAGTTTATTAAAATTTATACTTTTCTATATTTGATTATGTATCATCACATTGTTTCATATATTCCTAGTTATATATGAATATTAGATACATCTAATTTTATATAACAAAGAAGATGTCAGTAAAAACTTCTAATAAAAGTATCATTGCAACAATTTATTTTGAATCAGTCCCGATTACGGCTAATAATTGTTCCTTATATGCTAATATCGTTGTCAATAACATGATTTAATTGGATATAATCCCCAATATGGATTTTATTTAAGACCATGATGAAAAATTTTATTTTAAGAAGAATTAGATTACAATTTCTGCTGATGATAAGGATTAACATATCTTTAGAGCAGAAACTTCACCACCTGATTCTTATCTTGATCCTCCCTCAGTAGCTCTACTATATTCATTTATTATGGAGAATGATAATAAAATAACTAAGGGTGAGGAAAATAATGTTCAAATAAAGTTTGTACATATTGTTCATGAATATGTCTTTGTGTTTCCAGAGTATTAACTAGACATCCTCCAAAATGATAAATTGAGTTCTCTATTGATATAATTTATGGTTAAAGACCCATATCGATGACCCCTTATAGAATGTCCATTATAGAATTATTAGAACTAAATAAAAAACTAGAAAAATTGAGTAGTAAAGGATTTATTATCCCTAGTGTTTCTCCTTGGGGATCCCATATTCTTTTTGTTAAAAAGAAAGATAGATCTATGAGTTTGTTAATTGACTATAGGGAGTTCAATGCTATAATAATAAAGAACTAGTATCCTCTACCTCCAATCGATTATTTACTCGACCAACATCCAAAAGCTCATTATTTATCAATGATTGTCCTTGGTTATGGATATCATAAATTGTGTGTGAAGGAGGAAGACATTTTGAAAACCACATTTTGAACCAGGTAAGGTAATTATGAGTTCACAGTAATTCCTTTTGGACTGACTAGCCGACCCTCTTTTTCGTGGATATAATGAATAGAGTATTTGAGTAATATTATGATGAATGTTTGGTGATTTTTATTGATTATATGTTGGTATACTCAAAAAGCTACGTAGATCATGAAAATTACTTGCAAACAATTCTGAAAGCCCAAAAAAGAAAATAATTAGATGGGAAGTTTAGAAAGTGTGAATTTTGGATTCCAGAATTTTTTTCTTGGCCATATTGTATGTAAGACTGGAATCTCAATCGATCCTTAAAAAAATGCAATCCAAGAATGGCCAGAACCGATAGGTATAACTGAGTTATGCGGCTTTATTGGTTTAGGAGGTTATTATCGACATTTTTTCCTTAATTTTTCTCAATTGGAAAACCAATTAACCAAGAACATATGTAATGGAGTTAAATTTGTTTGAAAAAAAAATATTGAGGAATGTTTTTGAGAAATAAAGAGAGGATTAGTAAATTATTCTATCATGAAACAACCATAGTGGAATAATGGGTTTGTTATTTATAGTGATGCTTCAAAGAGAAGACGTTGTTGTGTCCTTATGTAGAATTATAGACTTATTGCTTGTGTATCACGACTGCTAAAGATTAAGGAAATAAACAATCCCACTAATGTTCCTGAGTTAGATGCTATAATATTTACATTGTTAGTATTGAGAAGCTATATTAATGGTGAAAAATGTGAGAGGTATACCAATTAAAATAGTTTTAAGTATATTTCCACACAAAATGATCTCAACATGAAGAAATGATAATGGTTTGAACTACTCAAAAACTATGACTTTACTATTCACTATAACCCGGGGAAGGCAGATAATGTGGAACATTCTTTGATCAGAAAGGATCATAGAGTTTTGAACAAGATGACAGTTGAAAGGCATCCCATGTTTATGGATCTAGTAATGATAGATATGGTAATAATCAAGGAAGGTGAAACATCAATAGTTTTTCAAATGGTTGCCAAAATTTTTTTCTAAAAAGGATAAAAAGTTCTCAGAATGATGATGAGGTGTTTAAAAAGAAAATAAAGCTGTGAATGGTGGTAGATTGGTTTTCCTCATATATGAAGAATAAATTTTAATATTTAATAAGATAAGTTGTGTTCCTGATATACATGATCTAAAAATGGAATTGTTGGATGATGCTCATAGCACCAATTTCACTATACAACCTGGTAGCACTATGATGTATAAATATTTGAGGGAACATTTTTTGTGGGACAACATGATGAGATATATTGCGGATTATGTGGCATGATGTACGGTTTTTCAATAGGTTACACCTGGAAGAAATCATCCTAGAGAATTCATGCTACCTCTTCCAATACATGAGTGGAAATAAGATGATATTATGATGGAATTTTGTCCTAGGGATACAAAAGACTCCTAGAAGGAATGATGCAATATAGGGAATTATTATTATTCTTACCAAGTAAAAACATTTTCTTACTATATGAGAATATTTACCTCCTGAAAGTTAAGAAATACAATATATTAATTAAGATGATATAATTCATGGTGTACTTTTATCGATTGTGTCTGATCATGATCACTCTTTTACCTCACGATTATGGAAAAAATCAGAAATCTCGGGATACTGAACATCATTTGAGCACTACCTACTACTCTCAAACTACTTGACAATCAAAAAAGATATTAAAAACATAGAAGAAATTTTTAGATCTTTCTCACATGACATTCAATGTATGTGGGATCAGTATTTACCTCGGGTATAATTTTCCAATTACAATAGATTTTATTTAAGTATACATATAGAACTATATGAAGTATTATATGGAAAAAGATGTCATAAACCAACTTGTTGGGATGTTGTTGGTGATAGAAAATTCCTAGGCTTAGAACAAGTTGAGGAAATAATGGAAAATGTGATGGTTATCTAAACCCACATCTATAAAGCTTAATGTTGGAAAAATAGTTGTGCCAATAACCAAAGGAAAGAATTTGAATTTCTTGTAGGAGATCATGTTTTCTTAAAGGTATTTTCATAGAAGTGTGTTTTATGATTCAATAAGAAGGGTAAATTATGTCCCAGGCATACTAGACTATTGTAAATTCTAGAATTAATTGGAGTTGTAGATTACCGTTTGGAAATGCCTCCAAGTCACTACAATGTGCATAATGTGTTCGACATATCAATATTGAAAAAATTCATGCCTGAACCAACACATGTACTCACCTTTGAATAAATCAAGCTATTACATGATCTATCTTGTATCAAAGAGTCTATTATAATTCTTGATACTAGATACGAAGTGTTGGGAAACCGGAATGTAGGTTTGGTGAAAATTATATAGACAAACCATAAGATAGAAGTAGAAGCATGGGATCCTGAGGAACTTATAATGTAGAACCACACAAATATTTTTATGCAGTAATATTCTAGAAATTTCTTATGTGAAATTATTTGACATAGGGAAGAATGTTACAACCCAAGCTTCTATGGCATGTTTCTGTTTAAATAATTTAATAGCTTGTGTTGTACGCAACATCGAGTTCTTACATTCCACGACCAACCAAACATTTCATTATGATTTGTAATAACCGTTTTTTGATAAATTATAAATTTTGGATTTTAAATTAGTCTTCATTTTTGGATTTAGAATGTCAAAATTAGCTTTGGGTGAATTTTTGATATTTTTCTGAAAACATTCAATTTTTGATATATAGTGAAAAACAATGTGTTATTGTTCCAAACAATATTTTGATATTAATAATTATATATTTTAATTAAATTCATTTTAGTTAAAATTAGATACATAATACCTATATATGTTCAATGTAATTCATGGGAGTTATTTTATAATAATATTATATATATATAATTTTATTGAACTTTTTCCATCATTTACCCGTCTTCTAAGTGTAGTTGAAAATTTGAATATAAAAAATTATTACTGCTTCTGTGAATTAAATTTCAAAAATCCAAGAGATACAGTTGACATTGGTAGGTAAAATTTGGTTCAATAGGATGAAAATAATATTTGGTGAATAGTATCTTTTGAATTCTATTTACCACAATTAAAAGTAAATATTGTAATTAATTGTAAAAATGATATTATAATTACCCTGGAACATGTCCTCATTCTATTGGATAAGTGTATTTCCTCCAAAATCAACCTTAGGAATAAAATATGATCCTCTTAGTCTACATGGATTATATAATGACATTTATTTTTTTTATGAAGAGTTTATTTTGTTAAATTCATGTTTTCAAAACTAAAACATTTTTAATATAAGACTATATATAATATAAAGTAATATTAAATATTAATTATAAATATTAAAATATTTTATACATATTTGAATTTTATTTTTAATTTTTAGACATTTTATAATTATATTTATTTATGACACAATGATGATGTAGTGATTACCATATTGTTGAAAGATTAAAGTAATTGATATTATAAATACTAAAATAATTATATACTGAAAATTTTTATGTATTAAACATATTTTATAATATACTATGACATATTCAGGTTGATTAAATACTTTTTTTGAAATTATATTGATGGAATAATTTTCACAGAAACAAATTACTAAATCGTATAAAAAATGACACAAATATGTTTTCCCAACAAATACAATATTATTAATTGTTAAAATATTGTTAAAAATCTAAGGTATAGAAAAATTTCGTAAATAAGGATAGATATATCAATCATTAACCGCTTTGGGATCTATTTTATTTTTATAGTTTGATCATTAACCATTTATTAATATAATATAAGAATACATTGTAAAAGTTATACTATTTATATAAGAGTTAAATCTACGAGATAAGGTTAATATGGTGACCTAAACCAATCTAAAACATAATGGCTGAGAGGTTTGTGACTCATCCCCACCTATTCCTTAAAATATTTTTTTATCCATTATAGACCCCAAATGATAGAAATATAAAATAATATTTCAAGTTTTCCCTAAAGTTACCCTCACCTCTCTTATAAAAGGGTACTTCCTCTTCCCTCAAAATCACATCTCCAAAGCCATTTTCATAGTCAAAACCTGCTCAAATATCCTCCCAACTGCACACAATTTATTTTAATGGCCTTAAATTGATCATAAAGACAACATAAGGGGATATTTGGATCATCTCAATAAAAAACACCCGAAGAAGATGTAATAATTTTATGACCCCTTTCAAAGTTCTTTTCGTTTCCCACATCTACTTTCTATGTTATTTCCATATCAAAATAATAAATACATTACCGTATACACACTGCAATGTTATTATAAAAATTTTACAACCATATACCTTATTTAATCCATCATATGATTTACATGTCACCATACTTGCATACGTATGGCATACTGTCTCGACGTCGGGGGGTAGTTTGTTATTCAAATACTTCTTTATTTGGATGGGTATAATAATGAGTATAACTGATGTAAATAATTAATATAACATGTTAGTGATTTTTTATATGTTATATATGATCCAATTAAAAATTATTTCCCCCTCACTAAGATGTAATTTTCTCTCATGTGTAAGTATGGATTACCGTCTCCACGAAGATGATGAAGTTCATTCCCCATCATAACCATTCAAGAATAATTTTCATTTAATTATTAAAAATAATGTTTAAGAACATTATATAATTATGTATACAAATCAAATACATTATATCCATAATAATCATGTCTTATGTAACCATGCATATATAAAAAATGAATCAGTTACCACCCGAAACAATGATACTACCGAAATGTTATTAACATAGAAATATTAGAAGGTCCTATATGATATCATATTTATGAATGTGGTTATTTTATACTTTAGTTACAATTATTTAATTATTATACATGAGATTAATGTTCCCTCAATCAAGTAAAAGTACATGTTAAGGTTCAAATCTACAATCTCTTCATTATCGAAGGTTGTTTATAAATGACTATCTACTGGGACATCATTATAATCCATATATTTGTTTCTAAAAAATTTATTTAAAAACATTTTTACTGTTTTATAGACTATGGGTTAAAGTCAATTATACTATTTTTGGACTTTTTATCTAAATTTTACAATGGAATATTTCTGTCGATTTCCAAACTAGGTCCTTTATGGCATTTTTCAACAAAATTCTAGAAATTTTTTTTTAACTTATACGGGAAGTGCATATATTTTCCACTATCATTAAGTATTTTAAGCTTCCCTTTCAATATTTTAAGAATGTTTTCTATATAATTGTTTTCAATTATAATTATTTTACTTTCTAATTATTTCAAAATGTAATGTCATATTTATCTAAACTAGTTATTATTTCAACTATGTCAACAACCTTTGATGGATTTTTTACGTGATTGAAGCTGATTTATTGTGGTACAATATTCCATATTGTATTAATGTTTTTTTGATATGTTTTACAATGTATGTGTTTTATTAATACCACTCACAATTTATGGTTAAAGTATTATCATTTATAATTTTAGTTTTAATACGAAGGCTTATGTTATGTTACCACCTTTTCAAATGAGGAATGCATTGGACAAAGTAATTGACAGTTGGAGGCCATTATAGTTCATCAATGCTTCGGTATGTCTCATGAGACAAACTACTGTCTCGGACAAGGCCTTGAAAAAATCTTATTTGAATTCTTCGTATGATTTCATGCCTATGTGGTTATGATGTTCGACATTATGCATTCCATAATTATGAAATTAGATATTGATATTACAAGTTATTATTCGACATGTAAAAATCCATGTCAATAAGTAATGGAATTATTTGATTTATAATTTCCATATTATTCTGAAGATTAATATTAAATGTATTGGGTTTTAGTATTATACATTTCCTTAATGGTTTATTCTTATTTATCAAAGTTTCTGTTAAATACTTCTAATTACAGAGCATCTGAGCTCAACCCTTTCTTATGTTTTATTTTTTCTAGGATGTGAAGAGGTATATTATGACTGACCTTCATGGATTGTATAAGGGAGACTAATGTGTCAGGAGGAGAAATAATGTTTCCTCCTTTTCATTTTATAATGTAATGTAAATCTTACGTATGTATCTAGCACTTCCAAGGCTACTAACTACTCTTTCTTTAGAGACATGATCTTATTAGATCATGATAATGTAATGTAATAATTCACCAACTATGGGTAACTAGGTTAGAGGCATTGCATTTTAAATAATACATATTTCCAACCTTTTGAATAAAAAACAGAAATGAATATGGTAATAATTATTTTGAAGAAATTTAGTAATGTGAATAGTGTCATGATAAGAAATATTACAAAATTAAAATACTTTTCCGGAAGATGAATGGGAAGATGAATTAGAATATGGTGTTGATAAAAATATTAAACCAGTAATTGAAATATTTAAAAGATGGTTCTAAATTAATTAGCCAAATTTAATTTTGAAAAATAAATATATGATTTCAACTCCCTGACTATGATGGTTCTACCATAAAATTTTCTTGTTACAATTTTAGATGGAATTATTGAAAAATTTAATCATGAATAATCATGGATTATTGAAATGATTGAGGTTATATATTAAATATAAAACAATCAGTCATATGAGATTTTTAAGAGTAAAATTTATAAAACAATTACAAAAATTATATATATATTAAAAAATTTATTAGATTATGATGGGATGATAATCATAAAAAATTGGAGGTTTATATACAAGCTCTATATATAAATCGAATTCGTATTTTTTGAGATAAATTTAACACTCGTGGAAAGGGATGAATTAATTTGAATTTTTTATAGTCTCAAAACATATAAATTTCATGATATAAAAAATTGATATGAAGATTAAATCAATTTATGAATTTCTCAATAAGGAATAATACATGTTGTAATTTAACACTTTGGTCATATAGATATTCATTGTGGATGTGAAAAGTATCCTCTAAATTTAAAAGGATTTCATGTTGTTTAATAAATGTATTTTTAGAATTTTAACTATATATTATATCATATGTGGATGTTTTATACACCAATAAATCCATAATAATGGTATACCAATTAGGATAAGTTTTTGTATGAATCTTATTTATTGATAGAATGTATATTACAATCCTATTGGTTTAATGATATTAGTATATTCCAAATGACTATGATACGTTAGGGGATTTGGGTATAAATTTTTTCATGGTACTAGAAAGGACACATCATAGACATAAAGATAAGGAACTCTATTTATTGGGGTAAAGATACATTCCATGATATGAAAAGTAATTGAAAATGGTCTAAAGTGGGAATTCAATGGGAAATTAAAGAGAACAATAAATCCTTCCATACCAAAAACACTTATGAAATATCTTGATCTCTGGAAAACAAATTTGGATCATTCATAGGGTGATTTAAAAAATTTTATCTAATATAAAATAACATTTTTAATAGTTCCAATGAATAGAACAATATATTTCATGTTGGATTAAAGTTTAAACATGATCAACAATCCCTCTCCATCCTCCGCCCATTATCTCTTCCTTGAATCTAGGAATGTGGATATTTTATCTATGAATAAAATATTACATAATGAGGATCATTATTATTCTAAATAACAATTTATGATATTTACCTTTTTTGTGGGATTTGAATTGTGGATTTGGTAAATTCCCATGAAATAAATGGAAGAATATGTAGAAAATATATATTTTATAATAATAATATATTTATATAATATATCTATTTATTATAAAATATTATGGAATATTTTTATTGAATCATTATAATAAAATAACTATTGGTTAAATTGTTCTTTTGAGCATGTCCATTTTTATTGTAATGTATGATTTTCATTTAAACATAGTTAATTTGATAATATACAAGGAAACTAAATTTTTTATTTCAATTTCACTTTGATGTGTTATGATTTGGAAAATTGAAAAATAAATTTTAATAGGGTATATATTTATTTTATTCTGATTTATATTTGATATCATTTTTTGAATTTCGTGCCAATTAAATTTTAATTCTTCGAGCAACAAATTTAAGGAGATTGAAATCTATGGATTTCAACATAGATCGAATGTGGATTCACATGAGATATGGGAATGTGTTGAAATTATTTTGGACAATGTTTTCACGTTTATGAATTTCACCAATATAAGTGATAACTATTTTAATAAACCAAATTGGTGGAACATAGAACAATCAATATGACATGCACATGTATTAGATTACTTGCATCTAATTGGAAATAATAAAAATGATATTATTATTGATATATGAATGAATTTTTATACATGATTTAATCAATCAAGAAACAATATCACTACAGCAATGTTTATTATTTGGTGATGTTATAAAACTCTGCATCCTAGTTAATTGATTTTTTATGGAGCAAATTTTTCCAAATCTGTAATTTTATATTAGATATTTGGAAAACATGTTATTTCATTAAAATTAAAAAAATTATAGTTTTTAAAATATCTTAAAATTATAGTGTTTAAATGTAAATTTTTTAATTTTCTTGTTTTCTACGAAAAATAGGATTTCATGGTGAAAGCATAGATTTATTTAATTTATTGAAAGTATGGTATGAATATTGTTTTTCATAAAAAAAAATTAATGCGTTATATACAATTAAATTATATTTTCAATAATGGTTATATAAAATTTTATAATGATATAGAAAATTTTAACTTTACCTAACCTTCTTTATTTTCATTGTATTTTATATTTTTATAGCATGGGTGTGTATATTATTTTTTAGTAAAACCTATTATATTTATAAATGATCATATATCTTAAAATTAGAGAACATAGATATATTACTGTTTATGATGAAATGAAAGAGTGAATATTGTTCATTGTTAATGTTAATGTATATTTCTACCATTATAACATGTAATAGTAAATGGTAGAACCCAGTTTTAACAATGTTCTTTTCTTTCAGTTCTTATTAATCACAATACCTTATACAACATTTTGTTGTTAGTTTTCTAAAAAAAAATTACTTTCCACATTTAATTTGTATCTTCAAATAGTTTTAACACATATTTTTTAATCATCTGTATGTATAGGTTATGGTATGTAAAATTATAAAAATAAATCTATATGTGGTTCCATATCCCTTACACATAGTGGGAAGCCTGTATAAAATTTGGAAATGCAATTGATGAATCATTAAATCCTAATATGGGCATTTTGTTAGACTCTTGGTATCTGTTCATATAAAATTGTACTAGTATGTGTATTTTAATTCAGTAATTACAATGTTCATTAAGAATGGGTAATTGGTTGTCAAAGTAAGATATAATAAAAAATTAGTATCATTAAATTTTATTATGATATATATTTCATTGGGTCGTTGAGATTAATGAGAGTTTAGAGATGAACATCTAGGAAATTTGTGTGCCATTATAGTTCAATACTATATTGAGTTCATACTTATTTGATTCCAAGAAATTATATTCATAAAAGTTCATAATTATTAAAGGATAGGTCCCCATTTTGACCTAATTGATTATTAATTACATTGTTGTTTTAGACATTAAAACTATTTTTATGTGTTGTTTGATATAAATTTGAATAATTTTTTTATAACAATAATAAACATTAAATTAAATTATTACCAATGTAATTATAAAAATTTATTATGTTCCACCATGTTTTTATATTATCTTTAGTGTTTTATGATGTTTAATGTTAAGGAATAATGTGGTTTTAATTTTATTATATATCTACCACTGAATATGCCACATATGGGTGATTTAATAAAGTTTTGATGATGAATGGGATAAAAAAGGTATAAATCCATGGACCAACAGTTAGTATTAATTATTAAATTTCCTATAAAGGGGATTTAAATTGGTGATTATTTTAGAACGTAATGAATAGTTACTCATGATCTGTCAAAACACTAGGAGAGTGGGTCAAATAGTGATTGTAAATTTATTTTTATGTTTTTTCATTAAGAAACCACCAAAAATGATAAGATTATTTATCAATGTGTTTTGAATAATTCCAAAAAATACACAAAAATGGGAAAAATGGATTAAAATTGTTCAGCGCTCTAAAATAAAGGAAATTTATTTACATTACCTATGTTCCACCTGTGGAAAATGACCGACTTATGTCAACATGTTAGTACACCATATAGAAAATATACATATAATAATGTTATAAAAATTCATCAAATTGTTTTATAGTTCATCCTCGACTATTAAATTTATAAATGTTATATTTTATTAAAAACATGAATATCATGAAAAAAACTAGAATTGTATACAAATTTAGGATGAATTTTTTATTAATTTTCGTCTATTAACTAAATTACCATAGGCTTATACATATATTTGGTAGATATTTATAAGAATTTATTTACAAATACTCTCCTAAAAATTATCCTCTATAATTCTATTTATCCTCCAATGGCCGGAAGGCCTTCATTTTTTTTTGATAATCCACCTTTCAAGGGGTGAGGTGGAACAGTTTCAAGAAATGTAGGGGTAAGTAATACATGGCCTGTAGGCCTTAGAGGGATTCATTTCCAATAGAATTCAAAAATTACATACATCCCAGACTAACTACTTGGAACTGCTCCTCCCCAACATCTTCATTGTGAAATCAGATCTCCACCTTCACATGGCTGATTGGCTAGGCTTTCCCATGTATGCACATGCTTGTCGAGATGGTAGGTACTATACCATGTCATTATTGATATCAGATTATCTTATGCTATGGTTAATGCTCATTTCCCATCCTCCTTATGGTTCTTGTTCCTTGTAGGTTGTCCGGTTTTCATCAACACATTAGGTGGCATGAATGCCTCTAGGTGGCCTGAAGGCCTGGAGGTGGCCCAAAGGCCTTACTGAGCTGAAGGCCTGGGTGGCCCAAAGGGCTTGATGGACTCGGGGATCATGTATTTTGCATTCTGTTCAAAACTGGGGAATATTCCAAGCTACTACAGTGAAAAATATTACCTGTTATAGTTCATGAAGCAGTACTGCTACACTAACCACTATAGTACCTACTACGACCCTGGTACAGAGGCATGATTTAATTTTTATTTAAATTTGACAATATAATTTTCAACATCATTCAATTATTGATAACTATAAATTCAATAAATTCATGAATCTATTTTTCAATTTTTAAATAAATTAAAGATCAGTAAGACTATGTTGAAAATGAGGTAGTGTTCCAAGTAATTTAATTGAAATCTTTTAATTATTTCTTCTTCACCATTTTCAAAATCTTAATACCTTTTCATGTATCAAAAAATATATCATCTAATGTTCTATCCATGATCTTTGGGAATTTTCATCACCTAAAATTAAAATATATTATATTAATTTAGAAATAAATTTATTATTTTTTACACAATGGAATTCATCATATAAAGGAAACAAAAAAAAATCTATTTTGAAAATATATTTAATAACACATGAAGAGTCATCAGTTAGTCATAGGAAATTCATAGATATAGAACTAAATTTATCATGTGGAACTTCAGCGTTATATTTGGTGTAATATAATATCCTAAATTCTACATTTAAGCCTTATTTTATACAAATTTGAAAGATTAATTTTTTGATACGATTCATAAAAACACATATGGAACTCAAATAAAATTCATACATAATGAATGAAATTATACAAGATTCATGAACCCAACTATAACATTTTTCATATTAAAAAGATAATGTAATACATTTATAAAATCTCAATAATAGACGAAAACACAAATTAATAAACAATCCTTATCCTATTTATATTTTTAGTATATAATCATATGTTCTAAAATATAGAACAATTATTCCATCATACATCTAATTACTGAAAAAATCAAAATCAATTTTAGGCACTAAATATATTAGAATAACCATAACTAAAAAAATAATCACCAAACATAACATGAGTTTGAAATTGATTTTAATTCATGATAATAAATGAAAAACAAATATTAATAACTAGTTAAATATTTTCTAATAATTATACTCAATAATAATATAGAATTTTATACAATCTTTTTTCAATTAATATAATTATCCATGGGATCAATAGCATCGCCAAGTACACAATATCTTCTAATATTCTCATGATTTAAAAATTATCGAATTTTATATGTTGTTTGAAACCACTAAATGTAAAAAATATTAAAACTAAAAACATAACAATTAATCATCATTCAATAATTCTAATCCAAAATGAGTTTAATTAGTGTTTGATAGAATTATATAATATAATTATAAGAATTTGGTTAAAAAGTGATTTATGATAACTTCTTCAAACCTAGTCCTCTTTATTTAACATAGTGAAACAATTCCATTTGAAAGATTATATGGGCATTGCGAACATTTTATTACATAAAAATTTCAACATCACATCGAATCAAGGAACGATGGGATTTTTTACATGAAATTGATATGTGAGGAATTAATACTTGCACTTCCAGATTCCATTATACAATTTCAATCGTGAATAGAGATGAACTCATAGATTTAATCCTCTAAAAATCTCAATAATGGTATCCACAAAACAATAAGTGATCAGAATCCATTTTAGAATACATTTACTAGTAAATTATATATAACAAACAATCCTTAAAATTTTGTGAATGAAATTTTAAAATATATTAAATTAAATAAATAGAATAATATTTTAATTTTAATCTCATCAAACAATACCAATCAAATATTCAAGAAGATGTAGGAGTCTAATATCACTATAAAATAATTTAAGTGGAATTAAAATTATGATCCATCATCAATAGAAAATTTTAATAATTCATCACTCATTAATGATTTACTGAAAATAACATCTACATTATCCATTATAAAAATAAATTATAGAATCAACATATTCATTTCCAAAATAACATAATTATGTTATATTTATTGTCTCTTTTTTTTATTTCAAATACATAAATAAATTCCATGAATTTTAAGTACAAATATTATTATCAAATCAGAAATGCAATTGAAACATTACATATTCCTTGATATATCCGATTTTAGATTTAATGTAAATAATTTGGGTGTTATCAAGAGTTGAAGACGCATATTTTACATAAGAAGTTCTCATTTTGAGTAAATTTTTCATCTTTTTGGGACATCAGATACTACTATCCCAATGGATAAAAACATCACTATATGTATAACTTATTTTATATGTACAATATTCTCTATTTTCATTAGAGTATCAGAACAATTCATCTTCACATTACATTTATATATCAATCAAAATCGTATTATATATTTTACACATCTATAGATAATATTTCGATCACAAAAATAAACAATTTTAGTTTTCACTGAGACCAAGATCAATAGGTGACATAAAAAACTCTATTATGCCACAAAGCTATCAAGTGGAAAAAAGTGCTATTTATTTTATGTAATTATCATTGATAAAAAACCTTAATTACACATATTATTATAGATTGAATCCATCCTAAATAATATTAGGGAAAATACTATAATCAAGCATGAGAATCAATTTTAGAAACTCTTTACTATATATATGTTGTTAAATTAAAACAATAGCTATGAGTTAAGAATTTTTTAAGAAAATAATGTTCATAATACCTCCATACATATAAATTTTTTAAAGATCCATTATTATCTAGGAAAATTACTCAAATACAACTACATAATTCAGAAAAAATTTTATTTCATCAAAAAAATAAAAAATATCAAATTCAAATCATTATCATCAATAATGTATAAGTTATTTTTCACTTATAATTTTTTCAATTAAAAATCTATTAACAAGGAGTTTGGATTCAAATTACATGATCATAGTTCTTATTTAAATACCAATAACCATTATGAAACATTAAATCATATAATTAATCATATATAAGAAATAATCTACTTTGTTTCTAAATGTATACATCATCATCCAAATCACTATTAATGGTGTCTTACTAGATATCCATTGAAAAGATCATGTATTACCCTTGGAATGAAATGGAATGAAATATTATAATGTTTTCATGTCATTAAATGGTTTAAATAATCTCATAAATATAAAATAAAAAATTTAATGTGTTTTCCTACACACGAGTCTTACTTGTTCTCATAACTTCACCATTTCAATTTATTTTTTTGAAACCGATTTTGTGTAGATAACATCCTTGTTTTTTGGATTTTTTTCAACTCTGAATAATTATTATTCTATATCTTTTACAAATATTCATTCAAAGTATCAATACACTCTCTATTACCTAGATAGTCATCATCTTATATTAGTTAAATATATAAAAGTAATTGGACATGTTATTTTTTGGAAATGATCCCCAATTTGAACATACCATGTTAGGACCTTGACCCATGTAACCTAAATTTAGAAGTTAAATTATTACATTTGAATATCATAAAATAACCAATTTATAATCTAAAAATTGGTTAATTATAGTTTTTAACTATATACATACTTGAATCTAAAATTAAAATTAAAAACATACAACACAAAAAATTATTTTCATTGAGTTAATGATTTTTCCCATTAGTATATCCTAACATATAAATAATTATATATTTGCAAATATTTTATGGAAAATAAAACATATGTAAGGGGTGATATCATATGCTTATTCTGTGTAGGTGTATTGGTGAATACATAATAAATTTTTGAGCATAAAAAATAAGAAATTAAATAATTTAAACACATTGTGTTAAAATCATAACATGTCAATAATATGTAAGGAATATATGATAAAAAATAAATACATTTAAATAATAAAATGATGTTTAAACCTATACATTTAAATTAGAAAAAATATAATAACCATTCCTATATAAATAACTAATCCAATAATAAGTGAACTCATAATGTCAGACATCTGAAACATACTACCAAGACTTCTCATAAGAATGTTTATAATTTTGTATTAAATCAATCTAATTTTTCCAACTAATATGTCTCAAAAATTTTTTTGATACATTTATGTTTTTATTTTTATTGGCCCATCTCATAACAAAATAATATCAATGTGCTCCACATATTAAGGTATTGACAGATCATCCACAAAAAACATCATATTGAAAACCCATCATACTAAATTTTAATAAATTACACAATCAATAAAAATAATAAATAAATGATTAGAAAAATGAATGGTTTCAACATATTTCATCACATAAAAACTAACTATAAACCATATGATGAAATATAATTGATGTTATAATTACAATATACCCATATTGGGTACTATGTATAATATCATATGTTGTCATCGATAAATTAAATTATAAAAAGAGACTATTGAAATATCCTTGAGGAAAATTACATATTCATTGTGTAAATAAACTTTTTAAAACAATTTTTTCACAAGAAAAATTTCACCTAAATTTATGTAAATATATCCTTTTAAAATTATAATCGATTTAATCAAACATTGATTATTCTCTATGTCACAAAATTATGATCATATCATTCTTGTAAAAAATAAATATATTCCTCACATTTTATTAAAAGGTTACTGGGTATATGTTGGAATAAAATATGATTATTTATTAAAAAATTTAAAATTATTTCATGGATAAAAATTTATTTAATAACCCGTCTTAATAATGTTTTAATAGTTCATGACTTTTTTTCAAAAAAGTTTTTTGAAGAAATTCCATTTTTAACTAGTGGTAAAAATGAATTTAGATTTTAGTAATAACACATTCTCAATAATTTTATGTTTCAAAACATATAATTTTCTCAAGGGATACTAAAATCAAATCAATCCCAACTAATGATGATATTGTTAAATAAACTGCCACTTCTTTTTATCCTTAGTAATAATTATAACAAATATATGAATAAAATAAAATGAAACATAAAATACAATGAATATATATATATTAATTATATAATTTATCAAAGGGGTTGTATATTCATAAAATAAATGAAATAAGTTGTAAATATAGAACATGTCTTATGAATGTAAAAATGAGACATGAAACCCTTACCTCAGGTCAAATTTTTCTTCATTTGTTTTTAAACTCCCTTATAAAAAATATAAATTATTTACTTATATGTTTAATAACAATAATACAATATTTAAAAGATTTATTACTACCTTATTGTAATTTATGACTTATTTATTAAGAACCCCATTTGAAAACCATTATTTCATGTGATAAAAGGATTTTATATGTATGATTTGGTGTGGTAATTTTAGACCATTTTCATTGATCAAGGTTCCATAATATAACAGATATTATATATGATAAAAATATCATATATATTCATTTCTTACTTATTTATAGTAATCTATCACATTTAACACTAAAAAATGGATTACAGCCATCATGGAGACAGTGGGTCATACATTTCCATGATAATTGTTTCCATGTTTCTTGATGGATGTTATAAATAAAAGGTAAATAGTATATGAACATTCAAATACCATTATTATATAAATTATATCCTATATTTTTATTAAATATATCTTTATTACCATCCATGTAAATTTAAATTGTAAAACATTTCAAATATCTATGTGGAGGAATTTATTCACACGTATGCATGAGTGAAATTATTATTTTCATGTGGATTTAAGAGTAATAAGATATTTGTGATATTATATATCAGAAAAAAAAATTATATATTTAAATAATTTTCTTTAAATTTATCTTTAATACCTTCCATGTTATGTGTATCTTATAAAATGAATCACATCACTTCATGATGCAGTAGTCCTCAATACACACAAGTGACTGTAACATAACTCTCTTATAATGAAATGTAAGATTTAATATGTTATATCATAATACCATAATTATATTAATTTCACAAATATCATATAAATATTTCAAATACATCATTATATCAATCAATAAAAGGTGGTCTTTTGAAATGAAATTCATCACTTTGAGAGGCAATATCTTGACAAACACTTGATTGATGGTTTCATTTCCCATTTGATGGAAGTAGAAAAGGATATATTTTATCCCATCAAAATAATACAATATTATATTATGGAATATTTTTTTCTATTATATTATAATTAATTAATAAATTTGTATGGAGTTATAAGATGATGTAAATCGAGAATAGATGGTTAAAAACCTTAACACACTCAGAAAAAAACATTCATATTATACCTAATTCCTTCAGAAATTTACACAGGATAAAAGAAAATATTATAATATTTGGTTAATTATGTTGGTAAGATATTTTGGAAATTTAGTTATGAACTAAATGATTTTTTAATGTTAACATTAATGGACGGGTTTTCACATCATTAACTGGGGGAGAGAGAAAAAATTAAATTTTTTAAATGATTATATTGTACCCACGTTTTTAAAATTCCACAAGGATACATAATGTGTAATTATAGAAAATTTGATTTTATATAGTCCAAAAATGGATATAAAATGATTTTCAGATATTTTTGGATGTCATGTTTACCCTTAAAATTATATGTTAACCCCCTAGAGAATAGGTTCTCACCTTAACTGTGGTTAATTATTTTTATATCAATCTCCATTGAATAAGGTGATTAGTCCCCTATGAAATACGACTACATAAGGGAAATCATTATTTCAAAATAGATTTCAATGATTTTGTTTGTTGGTCCAAAAATTCACAATGGTTTATTATACATAGGGACATAGTTTTCAATTGATGGTGCTCATTAGGGATTTTGACACTTGATACATAAGAACTCGCACTGGTCTAGAGGATAGGAGATCGGTCACACAACACACTTTTGAGATAAAATATTCACTATTATGGTTCTCTCTTATAAATTTATGATATATTTGTGATTCTTTAATTTATTCCCGGGTTTTATTTTGGTTATCCCTATATTAAAAATCAATTATTAGAATGTGTGGAATTTATAATCATCAATGTGTATTTGATTATTATCATCAATAGATGTATTTATATGTATATGAGGTTCTCTTATGGTGGTATCCTATTATATATTACAAGGAAATTATTTATTCATTTTTATGAGGATGCTGGTTTTTATATCCACTTAGTGGGCACTCCGATGTTTAAGGATATCCAGGTAGACAAATATCACTATCGAATTTATTCCCATATTGGGAGATGAAAGTTTTTATGATTATGGGATTGAACCCATTGGTGGGATTCCTACATATCATTGTGAAAGGAATAATAACCCAAACAGTTCATTGTCCCTTAATGGGGCTTGGAATACCTTTTATGTTCATGTGATATGGACCCAACCATACATCATATTGACATGTGGAAAAGAATGTCTATGCGGGAGGTTCTAATCCAGTGTTTAGTGTGGGACTAATACCTATGAATCATGAGGAACTTGAAAGTAACAAGATATTCTATGTTGAATTAAACATTGATGGGGATATGGCCTAGAATAATAGGGTTGGGTTAGGGTGTTGGGTTTGAACATTGGGGAGGCTTCCTATGTATACAATTTGGATGAGATTAAACTCATACATATATCATTGTTTAGAACCCACACCAATGGGTACCATCAAAGGTATATATCATAGGATAATATAGCCCGCTGAGATGATAATTTGGGGGTTACTCAATAGAAGGACTGCCCCATGAGAGGGCCATGAGTGATATATTAACCCATTACGGTTTTGGGGATTAACATGATGGTTACTCATGATAAGGATACCCTGATTAATTGAATTGTTATTGGGTATTATTCCTATGGTGGACACTCAATGAGCTCAGACCCTAAACGGGTTTCCAATGTATAGTGGTTAACAATAATTATAGTTCTCATAGTATAGTCCTTCATTTGAATTGTGTGGATTTCACGATAATCACTATCCTCTAATCCCACATGAGTATTATTAGTGTGAGAAATATGTGGATGTGAATGATTCAAAAAACCACACACTATCTATCCTTCGATGATGGAAATTTGTGGGGACACAGTTCAATTGGTTAGGGCTACGATAGAGGAGGTTGGGGTTAAGACCTTTCCCTCTCTTCAAATTTCTATTGGAAGAGAGACCATGGTAAGAAAGGAATTAAGGTGAAGTATTTATATATAATAAATAATCAATCTCCTACATTAAATGATATGGGATTAAACAAGGATGATTTCCCTTAGGATGGTCCTATGATAGGAGAGACATATTTCCTCTTCCAAAGGGAAAAGAAAGGGTTATCCTTTCCCTCCCTACTAGGGGCCAAAGTCTCTAGGTCTAAGAAACTAGAATTGATGGACAATTTCTTGTATGCATAATCCATGAATGGTAACTCTTAAACATGTTCCATAGGGTATGGGTCCATGTGAACATAGATATCCATGTTTATTGACTCCTCGAGGATTCATAGCCTATGGTAGGATGTGTGAGAGAAACCTCTAAATGCAGATAACCAAATCCAAATGGGAGACATGTATATGTGATTTATCCAAAAGATTTAAAAATTAGGAGTTTATATTGGGGGTTTCATCTTATTCCCTTTTAAATGAGGGAGCTAGGGAAGGATATGCCTTTCAATGAGTGAAATTAAATAAGTCTTCATGAATGGGTTTCACAAGCATAAGAAAATGGATAAACAAAGAGGGTAAAGCAATGGTGCTCTGTGTTTTAGGGTTTGGTGGAATGATGGAATTGTAGGTGATGAACAACCTAGATGATTACACTTCAGTGAGACATGGATCTAGACTTCAGGTGTCATAATAAGTATTCCCATAAATGACGATCACATGATCCAATTCTATGAATATCAGTCACTCTTGTATTTTTATATAGGGGGTTAGATAAATAATTCATCCAATATTTTTTAGTTGTTAATAGTTAATGGACTTGATTCTCACTATCAAACAATAATTACCTAGCTTTTTGTTATGATTCTACCTTGGTGGTTTCATAGAACACGAGGGATGTAAAAGGGTGATGAGAGCTATAATCAGAATTCATGGAAATTTTTTTTGTACAAATGAAGGACCCAAGGGTCTATTTATATAATAATATGTGGATCGTGGTGAATTTTTCTAGTCCATAAAGTCCCAATAGTTGGGTGGTGTGGATGTTCTTGTGAAATGATGATTACTACAACTACATTGGACAAACCACTTTTAGAGGCATTTTAAATATTGGTTTTCTACATATTTCCTCTCCTTATTTTAATATGGATTTTTCCTTCATCACTTTTTCATCCATGTGATGAAATGGAGTTCCAACAAAATCCACACCCCCTCATGATTGGATTTGAAACAAAAAATATGGTTAAATCCTGAAATAAAGTGATGAAATGTATAGATGGACCATGGATGTTTAGTGCTTAGTTATTTGTAAAGGTCTACCTTGAAAGCTAGCAATAGTGATAGATTTCATCATCTTTAAATAGGCCTTTAAATTAGAAAAAAATTCTCTTGGTTTACATAATTTAGGATCCCCATGGACAAGAAATTTATATGAAGTCTCTTTTCTTTAAACCATGTAGATAAAATATTTATTAAATTGATAAACATGTGCTCCACATGTTGAGAGACACACTTGCGCACCAAACGTTTACGTTCCCACATTAATTCCTTTGGAAAATTTATTCCTTATTTTCCAATTTTTTTACATGAACCTATTCTGAAATAAAAATGATATTTCATTGTATGTATAATGGCTCCCAAAAAAATTTCAACTGATGATGAACTGACTAGAATGTGATCTAAGAAAATTATGAAGATTTAATATCATGATTACTATAATATTTGGGAAACCGACCATCCTAATATTTAAAGGTGTATGATTATATATCAGAATCATTTTTGGAAGAGTAATTATCTACCAATATATGATTACAGTTATCTGTGAGAAGTCCATTTTCAAAATTTTAATAATTATCTATTTGTTTCATGGTTTTAAGTCAATAACAATTGATCATATTCCAAAAACTATGGATCGATACAATATGTTAATGTTGGGATGGAATCTATGGGCCATTTTATGCATCACAGCCTGTGTGATCCAGATTTGAAACCACACACAGAATAATGAATGTATTACTTCTATACATCCATTTTTTGAGATTAAAAAATAGAAATACTGAAGGGATTGAATAAAGGATAAGACATTCACCCAAGAGGAGGAGTTAAGCCCACTTGGATGTGGGAATACTGGGAATGCATAACTTTTTTAGTGTGAATACAAGATCTAGACGGTGTCTGAATGTTTGAAGTTGTATGGGTAGGGTAAACCTACAGGTATATGAATGACAATATTTTTCCATAACTACTGAGTCGGTGTAGTACATATATTAGTTATATCAATAGGACACTTGTAAAAGTGGATATAATTTTTTGGGACATCTACAAGATGTCTGGAGCTTCGATACTTTGAGATTTACGTGATGAATTTATTCATACAATGGTGATGTGGAATGACACTAATATAACTCCATCTTAATCATGTGATCTACTTAATATATCCCATAAAATCAAGAAGGAATGAACTCATGCAAGTGGATATATTCATCAGAATATTTTGACGTGTGTTTTCTTGATGGTGATGTGGAATGGCCCAAAGTGCAAGAATCCAACGAACTTCCCCAACAAGATAAATAGAACTACACCTAAATCCTTCTAGACGACACCATAAAAAAAGAAATTTTTATAAGTGATGATAGAAGAAAAACACCAAAATTCATAAAAATACATGTCTCATTCGTTTTTTGGATATTTATATCATTTTTATCTATTTCCTATCAATGATTCCAAAGGCGGTATAAGTACTAGAATATTTTTTTAGCATCCAAACTGGAAATGATTAAATTTGGTGGGATTGGTCCCTAATATTTTGGAAAATATACATAGGATATTGTTTCACATTCAATGATGGATGGATCTTTTCAATATTACAGGTCAATTCTAGGTTTGGGGGGGGGGGTCGTGACTTATTTCAGGACTTACATGGTGACGAATGGGATCACGACCCTCAATAGTTCTTCAGGATCAATCATTTTGGCATTCTATGGTATTTCACTTCTATCCATAAAACCTCAAAACATTTAAACAAAAATGAGTTTATATAAGGATTTTAACATCTATCCTTATGGGAATCCACCCATATGATGGTTTTTTGCCAATATGACTACCATCATAGATCTAATGTTAGGCATACTACCCTTTAGAGATGGCGTGTTGTAAACCATGATTAATAGTGGAATCATATGTGAGGTCTAGGATCCATAAATATTTTCATGTCAATTTAAATTCCTTCATATAATTATTTTATCTACTCCGATAAATGTTTGACTAGATTATAATCTAATGTTGTCTCAAAGGATATAGTTTCTTAATGTTATGAAAACGATAATGGGAGTGATTAAACTACCCGTAACTGATCTTGAAACTAGATTGACTACGTGGTATGATAAATATTGGATTTCTTAATACCCTAAATGGGTACTAAATAATTATTTTCATTGGGTTGGAATACAGAGTCCACAAAATAAACATTCTCATTTGTAAGGACCATCATCTCCTTCAAGGGTTAAGTCATTAGAGTCTGTAAGCAGGGATGGTGAGGCTCTCAATTCATCAATATGACCTCGTGCAAGAAATAATAAACCTTAAATAATCATGAGCCAAATTCCATCATCACCAATTGAGGATGAACGTATATTTCCTAGTCACCATCAATAAGAAGAATACTAGCTACAATTTTTTATCCATAATATCTGACAAATGGAATTGGTAAGCCAGTTAAATCCAAGGATATAGAATCATCATCAATGTATGTTGGGAATTATGCTGAATATGTATGACCAGAGGAATTACAAATTTGGAATTCATTTTACTATGAAACTAAATCCATGTGAAATATCACATCTAATGAGTTTCACATTCCTAGATCTGGAGATCTCGTAGCCCCATCAGGTATTTGCTTTAAGGATAATCTTACTGATATTGGAATTTATATGTGAGAGTTAGAGATTATCATATATTACACTAATGATCTATTCCACTCAAAAAATCCATTGAAGTACGTGAGAAAACATTATGGCACTGAAGGGATTGAAAATTCTTCTTCGGAGTAATTTCAGGATTTTTTATCCGAATGGAGTATGTTTTCTTCTTATTAAATTTTTTTCGTTTCTATTATATTATAGAAAAGGCATTATTTATCTGGGGAAATATTATTTTTATTCATAGATAGAAAATAGAAAATAATCTAATGATTTTCCTCCATGGTATTGTCTTGGTTGTACCGTAATCGCGGTTACAGGTTCACCCCTCAAATCGGGAGAATTATCTCTTAGCATACATTCCATGAAGGATGAGATGGTAGTTGACTTAAAAAATCTAATACATGTTTTGGAGATTATGAAGCTTTCCCTACTTTGATAATATAAAGTATAATATTCACTGAAGGGTGAAGTTTGTTTCTAAATTGTTTTTCAGTTGAGATATGTCATTCTAACATCATTAATTTCAACTTTATCATGAAAATGTTTTTAATATTCTTGGAATTGAAGTAAATTAATCTATATCATTCTCTAATGATTATAAAAAAATTTCATTGAGAAACAAGGAGGGTGATTCCAACCAAGAACATATTTAATCCAATGAAATGACTCCTTTTATAAAAGAGGCATATAAGCAATAGAATAAATCATCTACTCCTAGCTTTACTCATATCACTACTACAGGGGGAGATGAGGCATTTTGTATGTCAGAAGTCCTTCATTAGAAGATATATATCAACAACTTAATTCTATTTATTTAATTTTTCAACTTCATCGCATGAACCATAAATTCCTATGGTGATTGATGATAACCATACGACTATCTTCAATGAGGTTGTTCAGGGACTAAATTTGTCAGTGGAGGGTCATGAAAAAACTACTCCACATGTTCCCATGATTTATTTTAACATGGGGATTGGGATTTAAATAGAATACATGATGAATATTGCACTGTATTTTGATGAAAAGTTGTCATACACTGATATTCATACTTCATTATAAGAATGTAGGGAACTATATATAGAACCAAATGGATGTGAGGATTTTTTCCATCTAATTGAATTTTTTATACCTGATTCTATAATAATAATTTGATAGAATGTGAATCCTAATCCTGTTAAACTACTTCATTTATGATTCATGGAGATGGTGTTGAAATCACTCCCAGTCCAATTATTGAGGAGGATCCAGCTTTAGAGGACCTTTAAATAGGATGCCTTACTAAATCTTATCTGGTAGGTATTGAGAAGTCCTAAGAGAGTATTACTCAACATGAATTTCCAACTCAAACAAAATAGGCTATAAAGCGGAGGATGAATCTTCTCTAGATGCTAATATATTATTGGGTAAGGATCACCATCAATTTGGATTTCTCCCCATTATTTACAATATTTTTATGCTAATGAAGATTTTAATTCATCATTTTCAATTACCAACATTCTTGGTAATGTGTATGTGTGATGCTTATGCATTTTATCAATTAACTTCGAAGGAAATGAATCCACTATTCTAGAGAAGTTGAACATGGGAAAAACATTACTTCATTATTACATGAGTATATACCTATTTTTGACAGTGGCATAGAGTAAGATCTTGAGTTGCAGAATGCTCTTTGTATTTCACATCTCAATGATTTGTTGATATATATAAAATATAATATCTAAGATTCCCCTTGAGTAACTTCCTCCATGAATCTAGTTGTAGTTAACACTGTTCATCATGTTGGGATTTAGTGGATTCGGTAACCATCTATTTCACACTATGGTAAAGGAGACCATTCATAGGTGACAGAATGAACATAAGATTCAGAATGATATCATCAATTCCAAACATAATTTCAACATTGATGACTTCTGAGATCTGTTATACCATGAAGAGGAAAATCATGGAAATAAATCATAATAATTCAAGTGGAAAATCAAGTAGAAGGTTGTTCAAGTTCCAACCCTTTATCAATATTTAACTTTCACTTAAGGGGAACCCAAAAAATGTCATTGTTCCTTAGTAAAAAACCATAATGAATGAAAAAATTTAATTGTGACTTCAATGGAAGTGCTTCGTCAGCCCGAGGAAAGTGATTCTGTTAGATGACATAACTTCAACAAGCAACTAATGGGAATTATATTTTCTCATAATTGAAAAGAAAACTATTTTTAACCATATATGAAGTTATCCTTATCGTGTTCCTAAAACAATGGGCCTAGTGAGTTTAGTTTGATTGTTACAAGGGTTATGGTAAAACAATATAAATTTTTAGTCCTTTTTAACATCTCCCTGATTATTTTCTATGCTCAATATGGATGAAACATAGAAGTTGATAAATGGAATTTTCGTAGGCCACCCTTTTTGTGGGTTTAGCCTAACATGTTTTTTTCCATTAACTTTTTTCTTGATTGATATTTTTATAACCCTACATAGTGTAGGTATAGAGATATAAGAGTCTCCAATTATATAGATCTCCCTTTATAGGTATTGAATTTGGTGAGTATTTTGTCTTTTTTTGGAAATTTTAAGGTAATTCATGCCGGACTAAAAAGAATAGTGTTTTAGGGAAAATAAGTTTTTTCCATGAATTTTGAAATTACAACCCAAATATATATTTAAGGATATAAATGTTATGATATTCTTTATGTTAATCCAAGGGGAATCTTGCGACAATTTTGTGATCTCCGAATCAGAGTCTCAGTATTCGAGAAAAGATGAGGTCTCTCTTGAGAATGAAATTTCCATTGGTTGAAAAACCAGTTATAAGGGTTCTTTTCAGCAACACCAACTAGGGAACACAGTGCATAGTCAAATAGTGGTATCCTTATGATAAAATTCATATTAGGGTAGTGAGTTATATAAGGACAACTGCGGGATTGTATTGTTATTCAGGTAAAGTAGTTTTAATGAAATATAAAATTCTCTAATTGATGAGAAAACAAGAATTATGATTTGGAATCCTCAAGGCCACAGTAGGTGTCTATTCCAAGGTAGAATTCATTAGAATAAATGAATGCATCATTCCAAAAGAGTCCATTAATTGGAATCCACTCCTACGTGGAATGGATTTGTGATGGAGGGTGCTTTTTGACAAAAAGGGGATTTCAGATATTGTTTGTTGTAGTTGAATGTCTTGAAATAAGGAAATTTGGGGTGAAATATAGAATATACTCCTGGAACATGGATATTAGGGGTTGTGTAATTTCAAGAAATGCATATAGGTAATTAGAGGGTTTATGGAATTTAATGTTAGGCACCACGGAGATTATAGGGATTGTTCACTTTATACTCATGTGGAATAAACATTATGTGTTTTTAATTTTTAACTCATTCAACACGGATATTAGGGGGATATAATTTTATGTCCTTCGATTTGACCAAATGCACGATGATTCAAAAATTCATGGAAATCTGTCTGGAAATGTAGTTATTTGTTTAGGTATGGATGGAGAATGTTGTATGATTTTATTTAGGGATTTCCATATCTGAAGGGTGGTGTGGGGAAAATGTCTTATGATGTTAGAGTTGGTCTCTCTCGAGAATAAAGATACAACTATTTTAAAAACACGTTATGAGGGATGTTTTATGCAAGTATAAAATGTCCATGTATATCACAATCAATGAGTGGTATCCTATGTCTGACAAACCTTATAACGGTGGTGAAATATGAAAGCCCCACAAGATAATTCACTTCAATGTTAGTTAATAGGGATATCATAAATTTTGACGATCTATTAGTAATATCAGATTAATTTTTATGAATATTTGGATAATCATAAGCACATATATTAATTTGTAGAGAAATTAAATAATTACAGAAGGGGTATTCAATGTTATAATTTCCAATGAATCAAGGAAATGGATGTTTTAAGCAGGTCTTACAAAAATGTAATATGTACAGTGCCTGAAGTTGTTGGTTATATAATTTTTACCATAAGATTATGGTTATAATGGATGATATGTGGTGAAATGGTCCATGTTTATTAAATTATGCTTTGATAAATTGATGCGGGTAAGACTAAACCATGGTCTTATAGAAATTTTGGTTGGGGGAAATGATATTGTAAAAATATGAAAATGAAGTCCACTTATTTAGGTGTTTCAATATACCACTTTGAAAGCTTATAGGGACCGAAAAGGCTTCCACTATGAAATATGTTACCACAGTTGAAAACCCCGTTATGGGCATTATTTTATGATAAATTAGTATGGGAGATCACTTTAATGTCAAATAGTCACATCCTTTAGCATAGAACCTATTATGGGAGAAACTAGACAAGGCCAATGGGTGATCATACTTCATGGTCTGGAAAAAGAGCTATTATGTTTCACAAATTCAACCACATAACGCTAATGAATGGATATAGAGATCTGATGTAGTCCATTATTAGGAGAATGACACATGAAAATGGGCATTTCTTAATGCATAATGAAAGCATCATAATAGTAGTGGCCACAAATTTGGAGACCCTTGTATAGATCATACTCATGTGTTGAATCAGATCATCAATTATTTCCTTGGTGGGCTATCTAAGGAGAAGACCCAATATAAAATCTATGTCATAAATTTCATAGTGTATAATCAAGAGGGGGAATTTTATTTTACCCCATCGATGGAGATAGGGAATAAGGAATATGCATTAATTTGTGTCTCAATGGGACGAGAATCAGTAAACAAGTAGTTCTTGAGGTTCAATGCGTTCTGAAGTCATACGACAATGAAATTAGTTGTGTAGTTTAACATCTTATGGAAAAGATGTGGGTTATTCTGAGGTGAAATAGAAAATTGTTATTTCGATTGGGTGTATATCCCATAAATCACTACCTATTTAGTAAGAAAAATAATCATATTACACATAGTACTAATAGATACGGTTTCATCCGTTAAGTGTGAACTTGTATCATATCTTCCCATGTAGATCTGTTTTATACAAGGTAGCGTAGGGGATTATTCTATATTTTTATTCATCTTTTACCAGTATTAAAGGCATGAATGCCACTATGTATCTTAATGATTATTATATTCAAGCCACAAAGAGATATAAAATAATGGTTCCTCACCCTGATTGAATACATAGGTGGTATATAATTGGGGATTCATTGAATATGGGTTCACAAATAAGATGAGAAATCATATTGAATCTCCTCACATAGATCGATGTCATACATGGTATAAAAGAGTCGTTATTTTTATAATGATATTACTTTCCCCAATATTTAAAGTCTAGGTGTCACAACATGGCTCAATAGAATGAGAATCAAGGCACCTATACTTCATAGAGATTTTCCTCAAGCATGTTTTTTCTGTTCATAAAGACCGCATGAATTTAAATTGCCCATGGACCATGGGGGTATGACCAAATTGCCACTATATATGTCAATAGAAAGATAATCATGCCACATAAAGTTATTGGAATTCCATGCATTTTAATGTCATGTAGAAAGGATGAAGGTGAACTCATGTGAAGTGATGGATATATTTTTGTTTTTTCCAAGAATAAATGTTGCAGAATCACAAAATATCACACAATGGTATGAATCAAGACTCATGTAGTTGTTAATAGGCTCCATATGTATATCTGAATCATGAACATGATGTAAATGGGTGTTATGATCAATCATGGATAGTCCAATTATAGGAGATCCACATGTCACAATATATATCTCTAAGATGAAAATAAATCCACATGTATTTCATTAATGTTATTTCCAGCACAAATCATACATTGATGTGGGAAAGGGGACTTATAATAACATCCAGACTGATAGTTGGGCATAAAGAATGATAATTGGGAGAGGTTCTGTTTTCATATTTGGTTCACGCATGAGAAACAGAAAGGGGAATTATCTTTCCCCAAATAATTTTTTGAACCTGGATTGGAGATCCAAGAATTACTATATATCTCAATTCAATATGAATAGCGCCATTCATTGTTCCTGATAATGTTCCCCAAAAACATAGGTTTGATCTGAGAAAGGGGGATTTAAAATTTTTCTGATATTTCCCACAATAATAGTAGGTCCCAAGATAAATTTTGTTATAATATTCAGTACATATGTTTTATAAGTCTTCCCAATATAAAATTTGTTTATACATAGAAAATGAAGAAATTATTTCATTTATGTTCACACATAGAATATGGATTTTAGATCTGGGCATCACTACATATATCATTGACTTGTGCATGAAGAAACACATAGTTATACACAAACCGTGCAGTTTTTTATTATATGATGAAGAAGTATGTCACATGATATGATAGAAACCTTATAGCTGGACCAAGGGATAAGACCCAGTAGTCACTACGTATGTTTTCAGAGAATGTATCATTCCATATGTAGTATTGGAATGATATTACCAATGTAGGTCTGGTCAAAATGAAAGGATAAATGGTGAACCAGTTCCACTGGGGAGTGGAAATGCAGTGAGTCAGGTTTACTCATGGAAGGAACTCATTTTTTTAAGGACCTTAAAGAGTGTATTTTCATGGAATCTTGGGGTCTTATAAATGTAAAATAAGTGATAAATTAACAATATAGATTAATGTAATGGTGTGATGATAGCGGGTGATATGTAGTTTAATCTCATACTTTTAGGACCTCTTGTCGTGCAGTTTATCACCATGCAAGAAGGATGATGATGAAAGAAAATTTAACGTTGTGAAATATGGATGAAAATTTTACAATAAATTTTAAATTCATACTGCTAAGGAGAACTCCATGTGATTAAACAATGTAATTATTCAAGATGCATCCATTGGTTGGAGTTGTACTGAGTTTTCTGTCAATTGAGATTTTGTAATATGATCTAGTAGGTTAGAAATTATGTCTATAGTGGGGTACATTCCACATTTTCTCATGCTTATAAGGCTTATTTTCTAGTATCGTATAATTCCTAAGGAATAATTCCAATTTTCCTCAGTGTAATGAACAAAGAAAGATCTTATAGTTAAAGTAACGTTCTATCTAGTTTTGATATACCATAGAGAGATTCAATGTGTGTAATAGAATTTAATCCAGTCACTCCAACTCATCTAGTTGTTTCGGGGATTTCTCATATGTGGATATCCATTTATAAATGTAAATACATAGTGATGTAATAAAGAACCTCAATGGGAAATATTTCTTCTATTACGTTCACCAATGATTATGGGTTTTCTTGCATATAATTGTGTATAGTAGTCTGGTAAGCCCGTATGGAATGAAAAATATTAAAATGCCAAGATATAATATCTTTAACCACTATCTTCTAGAGTATATATGATTGGATATTTCTAAAAACATTTATTAATACATTTTCATAGCATGACAGTATGATGAATGGTTGGATTTGATATTGTATTTCTAATATAGATTTTATGCCTTTGAAGAACAGAAATGGGTTCCATTTTCAATCATAAAGGTATAAGGACACAAAATTTACTAATGACATTTTCTATTCAATGATAATGATGATTATAGCTCTATCTAATTTGAGGGATTTTTCTCATCATGTGTGGAGAGTAAATTAGTAGTAGTATGGATATACTTCAATAGCTTAGCCGTAACTAGAGGTTACTGTCCAACGACATCCATTTCCCATATGAAAAATGCCATGGATTATCTAGATGTATGTAGAAACTTGGGGTCGTAGAATGTGGTAGTGGGAATGTACTTGTAAAGTATAACACTTTATAGTGACTTCTGTTCAATCCTATACCATCAAAGGAAAAAATTATCCATGCCTTATAATTTGATCAAAAATCATATACCATGATTGGTAGACATCATAGGATACTTCATGTACTTCTTCCATAACAGCCATAATCTCTTTTCCATCAACAAAATTTAGAAGGAATCCATAAAGCCTCACCTATAGAGGACTTCATGTTGATTTGGGACATCATGAAGAGTAAAATTAGTCTCTCACCATCAGAACATCTCTCTTCCATCCCAATTTTGTTGGAGTACTCCATATTGGAGACTGTGGGCACCATATTTTCTTGCATGTACTTCCTAAATAACATTCTGAATCTCTTATCCATCAACACATCTAAAAAATACCCCATCAAATCATTGATTTTAGGGGACTTTATGTATATTTGGGCCATCATAAAGAGAAAAATTAGTTTCTCTCCACTAAATCTCCTCTATTCCAAACTTATCTGAAGAAAGTAAACCAACTTGGAAATACTCCATTATGGGTTCTATCCATCCTATGGTGGGCTATATTGATCCAGTATGAGAGTGATTTCATTGATATATTCTTCTCTGATCTGAGAAAATGGAGAAATCATTCCACGTTGGGAAATGATGATGATTGTTTCACCATGATTTGGATCTTCCAATTTTATAGATGCATTTCACAACACATCTTCATGATAATTATGTGATCATAAGATTTGATTAAATGTTGAATATGAGAGTAATTCTTCCTTTAACCCTCATAAATAATCACATGGGGGAATTATCTCTCCCCTTTTTGTGGAATAAACCACATTGATCTTCTTGATTATAAATTAAAAGTAATCCTTCACTTCTAGGTGGTCCACTAGTACATGGTATACCAATTCCATGCCCGAAATAATATCTTAATATTCAAAATCATTTTTTTCACCCAATGACTACATGAAGGAATATGAGAATAATTTCTTTTCTGGTGAGTTAATTATAATTCCTAGCATGAAATTATTATGCTTAGGGTATTCCCTTCTATTCATCATTTAACATTTGGATAAAACATAAAAATACTTATCCCATGATCAAGGGTTTTCCTAAATTGATATTATTTTTCATCATATTTTTCAGTATTCAATGATTTCTCTTCTGTATATGGGTGCTCAATGAGTATATATTATAGGTCTTGGCCTTTCATTTCATTCTTGTGGCCCATGCTATATATCATATTGTAGCAGGATAACCTCCCACCATTACAGGTGCCCTGTCTTCATAGATTGAATGTGGATAAGTTTGAGCAAGTAATTTTGAGTAATCAAATGGATCTCATGGTGTTTCTGGTAGTTCCATAACATCTGAACTGCAATTGTTAATGCTAGAATGATCATCTTAATATCTAAATATTGATTATCTACATTGATCAATATTTGGTAGAGATTATAAATGATTTTTTCATTCTCATCATAATTTTTATGTGTGTGGAAACCACACAGTGATCATTCCATTGATGTTATGTATATAATGAGTGTAATTACATCAATATGTGGCATCAATACCACTGGGATCAATAGGTATTTATTGAGGGTGACAAATGATTCTTGATATGAATTGGTCTAATCATAATTGAACACCTTCTTCATCATTTTGGATTTTGGTAAACACAGTTGAGTTAGGTTGGATATGGTGTGTCAAATGAGCACCATGTATCCTTGAAGTCCTCTCAAATGTTTCAAATTTCAAGGATGTTACATTCCATGGATAGTATAGGTCTTCTCAGGATCAACGTTTTTTCTAAGATAGAATACATAAATGCCCCAAAATATTCCTAAGGATACCCTAAAATCACTTTTCACAGGGTTCATATTCATATTATTAAATCAAAACATACTAAAGTTGGGATCTAAGACATACAAGTGATTCAAGAGTTATATGGATTTGACTACTTGATCATTAAAAAACCATTAAAGAAATTCCCCATAAGGGTTTAAATATATGATCCATAGCTTGTTGTTTTGTGGCATCAACATTCATTAAGCTAATGGAAATTACTCGATAGTAGAATATACCCTTAGGTTCTAGGAAGGATGTGGACTCATCATCTTTTAGGGACATTTGTATTGTATAGTTTCCATAATAGCTTTCAAAGAAGGATAGGGACTTGTAGTCAGTTGTAGTATCAATAAGGATCTATTTGATGGGAACTGGAAAGTCATGATTGGGAGAATTTCATCTGAGTTCTCTAAATTCAATACCACACTAATTTTCCCATTCATATTTTTTATATTGATAATTTTGGATAGCCACGTTGGGTATTATACCTCTCAGATGAAGTCATTCTTGATGAGTTTTTAAACCTCGACCTCCATCATGTACACATGAATTAGGTCTACACTACATGATGCTTTCATGTATCCCTGACGATCATTGTGAAAAACCAAATGATGGGTGGCCACCTCCGGGTCAAGGCCTAGAATCACTAGGTAATTCCATGAAATAAAATCTTGGTGATGTTTTTGTATTGAGTTGTATTCCTCTAATTTTTTAGTAGTCAAGGACACAATAATTAGAGAGTGGTGTGGATTTTCTTTTGTACCCATATAAATTACTTTGAGTTCATCAATGGGGGTGGAATCTCCTTCATATAATTATATATGGGTGTCCTTAAGATCTTACTCTTTTCATATTCCACATACTCTTTCTCGGCGTTCAGTGTTTTTTCATCCTCTTGTGGAGGAGATTAAAAAAAGTTCCATGGAAGGAAGAGTGGAGTTTCCATTCATACATCCAGAGGATGTTATAATAATTTCATGCTCACATGTTGGAATGAATCCTTCTCAGAGTCCTGAAGGGGAAACAAGGAATTGATTTTGAGTCTCTTCACATTCACCTACAATACTTATAACTTAATCCAACTCAACTAACAAAATCAATATTGTTTGAATATCATGGGATAGAATGAAGATATTTTAATTCAATCATTTTTTATTAGGGTAAGTGTTGATAACTTCTTCAGTTCCATCGGGCTCAATGATCGTGATAGAAATTACGGAAGATACTGAACGAATTCATTAATTCTAGACAACCCTTTCAATTTGATTAATATATAGAATGTAATTTGGGATAATCTTCTTACAAGGGTTAGATCTGATATTATAAAAACCCTTTGGGATATTGATTCAAGTGACATCATTATCCATGGAATGTTTTACTCCATGATGATAGTAACATAAATCAATATATTATGTTTCACATGATTTTAATCGATCCCTTTCACCATATACGATCCCTATTTTGTTATTTATATAACATATGTGATAGTGGTTTTAGGAAGAAGGAATAGTTTCATGTTGATGCAACCATGTACATCCTAATAGAACATTGAATGGTGTGTCTTATTAGACCATAATGAACCCTGATATGGACACAAGATCATTGAACTGAGTTCTGAGTGTGATCTCACCAAGTGGCTCTTGATCGTTCTAATCATAAAAATGTATCATTAGAGTGGAGGAAGAAAAGTGAGATTCATTGAGACACAATTAATGATGTTTCAGAAGTGGTATGTGGTTTACTCATGGTATATTGTTAATGAATTCTCCTCGACTTTCAATTTCAATTATCCTTTTAGAAAAATACAAGGGTCATACATGTCCATATATGATTATTTCCTCATCTAGGTCGATGAGGGAATATACAACATAGAATTTAACAAGATCATTATTCTCATGATATACATTAGTAGCAGTGACCTCAACATCAAATTCCCGGGGGCTTCCAAATTCCTCATTGAGTGCTTCCTGGAGGTATGTTTACTGACTTGGAGAATCATGGATTGATAACATAGCATACAGAATGATTAGTTTCATTATAACATCAATATTTTGATCTAGAGGTCATAATTTTCTTTCCTAGAGATTCTTTTTTCTAGTCACCTTAATAGATGATGTTCCTTTTTTGGATGGACCCAATTTTCTAATATGAACTTGAAGTGTTCCTCTCCTTGGTATATTATGTTGGCTATGTCTACCTATCAGCTGAAAAGGTGGTGGAGTAAACTCTAACTAGTCCTACATGATTATTATGATAGGGAGAAGCCTATAATGTGTTGAGAAAGGACTTCCATGTTCATGTTGATCTCGTTGTATTGATTTACCATGTCTTTCATCTATATAGATGGTTCGATATGGGGTTTGGTTTATGTAGTTACTCCTATCATGAACATGTCTTCCCATTTTTTCTTGACCCTAACTACAACTTCCCCTATTTTCCCAGTCATGTTCCAGGAAATTAGGATTACAAAAAGAATAATTGTTTATGTTGTGATCTATTACATTAATACATTAGGTGAACCAAATATCATTACTATATTTGATAAATATTCTACATGGGGTCACCTTTTATTGTTTCATTTGGCAGGTTGATTCCTGTTAATTTCAGATGATCGACATGAAATCATCAAGGGTCAAAGAAAAATTATTTCTTTTTACAAGATCATATTTTTCTATATGTTCCATTTTCATTATTCCATTTTCCTTTTTGGATAATTATCCTTTTGAGGGAGATGATTTTTTAGAAGTAGGACTTATAATAGTGGATGTTGAAAGAGGTATCAATGGTTGTTTCAACTATGTTAATAAAATGGAATGATTATAGTTGGTTGTTTTTATGACCATCCAATCACTGATTTTATATGTATTATTTATTTTTAATTCTATCAAATAACTGTCGTATTTTTGTTATGTAATATAAATGTATTCCTCTTGGGTTGTTGAATTTTCCTTTTTCAAATCTCCCAAATCTGCCATATGTTGAAGGAGGTATTTGAAATCATAACACTCCCAGATAGGATTCCTATAATTATCCAGATTTTCCTAGGCCCTTCCTTTTAGTAAAACCAATGTTTAGGGTGTTCTGGGAGGCAATGGTGGCTCATATAAAGAGTTTTCTGAATTTCCAATTTTTGGATCAGCATGCCTGTGTGTCGCCTTGTCAGTGCATCTTCATGTTAGTGTAGTAGCATGTAAGTACATTGGCATGTTAGTACATCGTTGAGTCATAGGAATCAACATCAGTGATTCAAGGGTGTTAGAATTGATGAAACTGGGGTGTTAGCATCAGTGAGTCAAGGGCGTCGACATCAGTGAGTCCAGGGTGTCGGCAATGGTGAGTTGAGGGTGTCAGCTTTGGTGAGTAGAGTGTGTTAGCATCAGTTGCTCTGGGCTTCCATAGTACATTGTGTTGGAAGGTCGTGGAGTTGGTAGCTTAACGTCGATGGATCAATGTCATTAGTTGTTTTGGTAGCTCATCCATTGTTGACTCATTTTTAGTTTTTCATATTTTTCCCAGATTTTCATGTTTATCCCCAATTATGTGTTCATCTCCAAGTAATGGAAACCTATCAACTCATAGGGTTGTGATGGGATATCTCCACCTTTTTATATGAATTATCACACCCCCTATATCTTATAATTTTCCACCATCCTTCTCACTACCAATCCATATTGTCAAAACACGATATTATTTTCATGTAATTTTAAATCATCTCACAAGAATTTTAGGATCACACCCTTTTATAAATCGATATCTCCTCATTCCTTCTTAATTTTAGTTTTCCATGGTGAATCTAGATCATGTCACCTCAGACGAGTCATGTTCCGATTCCAGAGCTCTTCTAATCTATTTACTTGGAGTTTTGTTGAATCTTGTATCAGTTTTACTTTATAAAATGCACGTGGGATATGGATTTTGTCTTTACTCTTACTTATTGTGTTTAGAGTTGTTTGTGATTTACCATATTATCTCTCAATATTATTATATAAGAAGGATATTTCCTTCCATATTATGTGATATTATTTACCCTTGGTGAAATTCTACACTATGGGGCATATTGAAGGGGGACTTAGGGTGTGTCATTATCTTCTAATAATCTCGATGAAGGAAGCATATGGAAGTTTTATGTTCCTTCCATCGTCTTAAATAAGGCGGGTCATGAAAAAATGGTATCATAGGGTATGTTCAGAATTTTGAAAGATATAAAACACTTTATAGTTCTTCATAGTGAGTATTTCATTGAATGGTAGGGAAACAGTGTTATACAATCTTGTTTCAATAGATATTATAGGGAATACATGCTATGAAATAGGATTTTAGCACAACCTATGATCTATTGCAAGGAATCCGGGCCAACTGAATGTCCATGTAATACTACACAGATTACATGGTAGAAACCCTAATAAAGGTACATGCATCATAATGACATGTGTTATTTTTTTCCTTGGGTGTTTTGGGAATTTAAAATGAAATATGAGTTAACGAAAAATTTCAAAGAAAATGTCCACACAACACAGTGTTAGGAGTTCCTTGTTTCTTTTTTTGAGATATGGATCTCGGATGCCACCCACATGGGGATAAAAATTGAGGCCCAACAGGTAGTCATGGTTGATAAAATAAGGTTCGATCGAGAGGATGACAATGACCAGTGGGAGAAGACTCTTCATGTATTCCCTTTGAATACTCTGTGGATGTATGAGGGAAGCATATCATACACAGAAATGCAATGTTGGATTGCAGAGCTAGTGATCTCTTTCAGCATTATCCTACCTCCAACAGACTGTTGGGTTCAAATGTTCTGGATGCGATAGGTGCACTTCCTTGGACATGTGGTTTCCTTGTAAGGGATAGTGATGGACCCATCAAATGTTACAGTTGATGTTTCATTGGTAGTACCCAAGAATGTGGATAAGGATTGTAGGGTCTTGGGTCTAGTAGGCTATTACTATAGTTTTTTACTTGACGTCTCTCGAGTTGTATCTCATTTTACCAGTTTGACCAGAAAATACCAACCCTTTGTATGGAGAGAGCAGTTCCATGAAGATTTTATCTATTTGATTGGGAAGATAATCAATTCCCCAGTGCTTATGTTTCCTGTGGAAGGGGTGTTGTTCGAGTGGTTTGGTGATGCTCCCATCATAGGCTTGGGTTTGTGATCATGTTTTAGTAGGGAGTCATCTTATAAGTGTATAGTAAATTATGTCCTTACAAACATAATTATGCCACCCATGACATAGATCATGAAGGAGTCATGTTCACACTGATGTTGTGGTAGCATTACCTCATTGGGGATCACAATGGGGTCTTCACAGATCACAAGAGCTTGAGGTATATCCATTTCCAAGGAGACTGGATCTTGCACCAGTGAATGTGGGAGGAATTACTCCATGATTTCAAAATTGAAATCTCTTACACCCTAGGAAATAGGAACACAGTGTTTGATTCCATGAGTAGGAATCCAAAAGGGACGTTGTTTTGGAACCGTCAAATTCCTCATAGGCAATACTGGAGTTAGTCAATTTCCAATTAGATACGTTGAATGATAGTGGCAGAGGATATCTATTTCAACTGAAAGTGAAACCATCCTTGGATTAGTATGTAAATGTGTTCTAGATTTGATACATGGAGTCTGAGGAGATGAATGATTGTGTTGTTCAAGGTGTTTCATTGGAATGATGGTTTGAGTATTACTAGAATCGGATGTTGTTCCAGGGAAATATATTTTTCCCTGTAGCGATACATGAGGGAGTTCTCCATGACTTCCATAGCACACCCATAGCAGTGCATCATGGAGTTTCTAATATGTACTGAGTCTTGAGAAAATAGTTTTTGTGGTCTAGGGTGAAGCATTTAGTTTAGGAGTTTGTTGCAAGATGTCATGTGTGTCAGCAAGTGAAGGTCGAGCACCGTGTTCTCAGTTGTCTGTTATAGCCCTTGGATGTTCCCGAGTGGATGTGGTATAACATTTTGATGGATTTTTTCACAGGTTTACCTAGATCTCAAGGATGATGTGATGCTATTTTGGTAGTAGTAGATTGATTGAAGAAATTATATCACTTCCTGGAAATAATGGAGTTAAAAGTAGGGGATTCCTTATCATATAGGAATGTAGGTGAGGTGGTGAAACTCCTTGGGGTTCCCACATCTATCATCTCTGTTGAAGAAACATTGTTTACCTCACAAGTCTGGAGGGGACTGATTCATGCTTTTGTCACCCAGTTACGCCTTAACACCTATTTCAACCCTCAAAATGACCGGAAAATAGAGAGAACCATCCAAATGATAGAGGAAATGCTTCGGTCATGTGTCTTGGACTTTAGAGGATCCTAAGTACTACACATTCCCCTAGTCGACATTCCTTACAACCAAATATAACAATCTACCATTGGAATGAAACCATTAAAAGCATTGTATGGAAGACCATTTCTCTTACTAATGCTCTTGTCATATGTAGGGGAAACAACCATTCTTGAACCAGAGATAGTGCAAAGAACAACAGAGAATAGTCAACTTGTGCATGATAGGATGAAGGCCGCTCAGGACCGGTAGATTTCATACGTAAGTCATAGGAGGAGGCCATTTTTTGATCGATGATGGGGACTATGTTTTCTTAAAGGAATCCCCCAATTATGGATGGAAGAGGTTTGGCAGAGGGAGAAAGTTGTCTCCACGGTTCATCTAACCTTCCAAAGTGTTGATATGAGTTGTAGATGTGGAATATTAGCTAGAATTTCCACCATAGTTGGTGAAGATATATGAAATATTTTATGTTTCTCACCTCTGTCAGTATCTACACAATGACCCCCACTTCTGTGATTTGGGGAACTTGGACGTCGTGGATGATGTGATGTTTCTGGAGAAATGGGTAAGAATCATGGGTCCTGATGAGAACATGATACGTTGAAAATACATTCCTTTGGTTCATTTTTTATGGAGTCACGGTGGCGTCATGGAGATTACCTAGGATTGAGGAGCATAGATGTGTGCCAAGTACGAAGAACTATTTTGAGTTCTACCCTTGTGTTTTATTTGTTCCTTTCTTATGAAGCAATGTTTGACCTCTTCTGTTGTGTGATATTTTGTTATCAATGTCCAATGATTTTTTTTGAAATGATGTTACAATACGTAGGGGATAACAAGATCCCCAATAAATAAAAATTAATTTGGATGTTATTAAACTCGTGGTGGTAAGTTAGTGCTTCATAAATAGTATACTATATTGAAACCAAAGAAGTAACTCCCTAATCCTTGTGTTGGGACAATGTGACATTTGGTTTATGTGTGGTCATTCTAGGATGTGTGGGCCCTTAGTGTTATATAATTGGTCAAGAGATATATGTCAAGTAGTTGTCCTTGAATGTTGAGGTTTTACCTCAAGTATTATTACAACACAAGGTGGTTTACTCCTCAGATGTATCATAAGGGATGGTCATTCAGACCTTTTTTGTTCTAGGTCAGTTTTAAAATATTATGGAAAAGAATAATTTTGGAGGTATCTGATGTAATAAACAAGAGTTACCCAAGCACTTCCATTGCAAAAATCAAATGTTTTGTGTGTTCTTGGAGGCAATAGTGGATCATTTAAAGAGAATTCTGAATTTCCAATTTTTGGGTCAGCATGATAGTGTGTCAGCATGTCAGTGCATCAAAATGTCATTATGTCATCATGTCAGTGTATTAGTGAGTTAGGGGTGTCGACATCAGTATGTTAAGGTCATCGGAATCATTGAGTCTTGGACGTCGACATCGGTGAGTCGAGGGCATTGGCATCAGAGAGTAGAGGGCATCGACATCGGTCAGTCAGGGTATTGGATGTTCCTTACATCAGTAGGTATTTGTGTTCTTAGCTCGGCTTTGGATGGTCATGTAGGTGGCCCAACCATAGATGGATCTACATCGGTGAATCACCAATCAGTGAATCCTTTGTAGTTTTCCCATTTTTCCAGTTTCACCCATGTTACGTGATTGTCTACATGAAATGGTAACCTATATATTTATAATGGTGCTTTGGGATGTCTCTACCATTTCCAAGGGGAATTATTTAATACCTCATATATCTTACATTCCTCAAGCCTAGTAACTTTCAAGCCTTGTGGTCAAATCATAATTTGATTTTTAAGTACATTGAAATAGTCTACCCGCTTTTTTGGATCTCACCTTTTCATAAACAGAGATATCCTCTTTCATCCTTCCTTTTCATTTCATATGATGTGTCTAGAGCCTTCATCCTCAGATGAGTCGTTTTTCTGTGCCAAAGTTCAGCTGCTCAGTTTTCTGTTGGATCTTCCCTACATCTCACACTACCCATATTCTTGGTTAAAGGTGAAACATCGATCCATTAATAATCAACGAGGGTATTTCATTTGTATCCCTTTAATAGTGAAAAATGCATGTGGGTTATAAAAATGAATCCTTATGAATAAATGATGAGAACATTCTTAAAACCATGAAATAGATAAAAAATGGATTTGATCAAAAGAGAACACATTTAAATAATATAACAGGTAGAGATTGGTTTGATTTTGATCGCATATTATATTTTTTATGTTTGATTATATTATGGGTTTTATTGGATTTATGCCTTCTGAAAATCATGTTTCTTCGTGGTCTTTGTTCGTGCACAAGTTTTGTTCTATTTTTTCTAGACGTTTGATCAATGAATGAAATAATAAATTTCATTATCATGTATACATGGTTAAATAAATTAATCCACCATGATGAAGTATTTTTTGTGACCACTCCTATTATAATCCAGTGGAATTAAACTATCTCTTCTAATTAAATATAAATGTATACATGATCTATAGATAGGTTTGGCTGAGGTTTGTGTTCTTTTGAGTTCAGTGACATTTTTTTATTTGTGTTGTTCTTATTTTGGGAGCACAGTTATAGGTACGTGTATAGACAGGGGATTGGGTTCTGTGAGAAGTGTGTGGTATGTGTGTACAATGGGATTGTGGAGTAATGGTAGTTATAGAAGGATTTACATGTGGGATGGTATAAGATAGGTGTGATATAATCTCATTCTGATTGATTGATTTATTTTGGTTTGATTAAACATGTAGGAAGATAAACAACCATTGTCGTGCTATGGTCTCTAAGCAATGTTGGGTAGTGGGATTGTGGTGTGGTTAAGAATTCATTATGTAATGGGACTTCAATGGGGAATATTTTGGGAAGTAGGGCTATAGTGTTGGGATGTGAGAACATGATTGTGCGGTATAATTTTGAAGAATTATTTTTGTAAAAGGTTGAACACGTGTCTATGAAGATTGGGGGGTCGTGTAGTGGGATTGTTGGTCTAGCTTTTCTTATTGTTTTTATATGGTAGTGGTTGGTATTTTCATTCTAATTATGGAATATATTATAGTTTACACATTACTTAATATATAGAATGTTGTTAAATAAAAATGGTTTCGGCTTGTGTTCTATTGTAGCTGATTATACATATAGGGGTGGCAGCAAAGGTGGTTTGTATGGGATGTTTTTTTATTAGAAACCAAATGGTTTGTATGAGTGATTGGTTAGCTATATATATATATATATATATTAATTTATTATGATTTTTTATTCACCCCACCCTTGTTGAGAACTATGTTCTGAAAGCCTTCATTTCATTAGGGATGGCATCTTTTCTAACATCCCAGTGGGACGATGGAGGACTGGTTAATGACAATATTCCTCTCACCCTCTTCTGAGTCATTAACACTTGAGTGTATCCAATCAGTCTATAAGGGCTTCATGATTTCCACAGTCTATGATTTTTCAGGTGATGGTTTGATGTAGATGACAGGGCTAGGTGTTTGTGGGACGTGATTTTTTCCCAAGTGTCTTCTGGATTAGGACCAAGTGTCTTTGAGAGAGAGGTGTGGTTGTTATGGAACCGGTGTCTATAGGAGGTATTGTGTGTGGTTTTAGTCCCAAGTCAATGCGGGTGGGTAGTGGTAGTGGGACTACACATGGGAAGAGATGTAGCATCAAGATGTTAGCCATTAGGAATAACTAAAAAACTAGTGGGAAAGTTGTTTCGGTACCCAAATATCAATGGGTTTATACTATATCATTAATTCACTTGAGTTATTTGGTGATTTTTTCTTGGTGATTCAGGGCTTGTTAGTATTCGTTGTTTGGTGATCTGTGGTTATATTGTTTCTCACAAAGACGTTATTATGTTCCATCAATTGGGCATGTATTGAATTAATTTCCTTACTAGGGATATTCTTATACTCACTCTACTTATATAAAACTATTTTCAGGATTACATGAGGAATTTGAAGACCCTGCAAGACTTTACTAGATCAGGCGTCTGTATTAGTTGTTGTTTCTTCTTAGTCTCTTTTCATCTGATATATTACCTAGGTGTTTTTTTGTATCTAGTATCATCATTAATTTTTAAAATTCTTGTTGGAAATATATTTTTTCTTTACTCTTAATTTTGTTTTTTGGAGTTTTTTGGGATTTAACATCTTATCTCTCAATATTTTTCTATAAAAAGGATAATTCATTCAATATAATATGAGATTATATGCACTTGGTTCTAGTCGAAACAATGGGTCCTATCGAAGGAAAAACTCTGGTGGTCATTATCTCCCATTCGTCATGACGAAGGAAGGGTCTTGTGGTTTGACGTTCATTCCCTCATCGTAAAGAAGGTGGGTTGTGATAGTGCCAAAAAATGTGGTGGAATGTGAAATAGTTTGGAAGTTCCTATTAACCATGTTTGATCGACTTAATTGGCATTTGAAATTGGACTCGGGTTTTTACCAACACTGAGATGAAGTACCTAGGTACATGTTCATTCTGAATGGAATAGACCTTATTTTTTTACTCCTCAAACAATCTCCATCTATGATATATTTGATAATATTTATGAGGTTTTTGTAACTATTGACAATCAAGAGGTGGATCCATACATTATAATATAAGCATTGAAGTAGGAGGGGGTACATGGGAATTCATAAATGTAACTGTATCAGCCTCTACCTTTCCTATTCTCCTTTCCTTAGCTGACGGGATTACCCGGGAATTGGATTTGTCAATGTGACGGAGTTATCCAACTATTTAAAAATTTCGGCCAAATATTGAATCATTCATATGCATTTCATAGAAAAAATGGTATTCATAACACAACATAGATTTATTTCTACAGAGATAAGTAACTACTATTCTTATGGGAGTGGTAGGATCAAGAATAAAGACAAACCTTTCGAAAAAGAAATGAATTCTAAGAATCTTTCATTCTCTCATATTTTTTATTTTGTGAGATCACAGATTCGTGACTTCTACAATGTTGAGATGAACTAGAAGATGAATTTTTAATGCAGATCCTCCCATATAGTCATTAATCAGGTATGAAAAATTGTATACCATAAAAAATATGTTATTGTTGTGATTTCACGAAGCATCTATATTTTCCCACTTCATGATGTTAAGGGGTTCTGAAAATGGGATAACAGCTACAGGTGAATTAGTTTAGGTACTTCTTAGTATCTCTTGAGACATTTAAAATTGTAAATGTAGAATTCCCAATGTTTGGAAGAGAAGGATTCTGATCCACCCACATGGGATAAGCCTTATTTTCTAGCTAAGATGGTCCATTTCATCTATCTATAACTTCCAATCGAGTCAAAAAAGGCTCAATGATTTTCATAAGCATTTGAGGATAATATATCTATGTTGGGACAATAATAAGTGTGGCAGATGGAGCCTAAATAGTTGCAAGGACTAGAAAGATAATTGGTGGAGGTACCTCTTGTATCTTCCCTGGGTAACCAATATGGTTAGGAATATAATGATATGTCAGACCATGTTTTAGATATGTACCCAATGGAGGGAACTATTGACCTATTATTTAATTATTCAAAAATATGATAGGTTGATGTCCCATATTTATAAGATGTTCCATTTCAACTTTATTTGTTTCAGAAAACCCTCATTGTTGAGGTGTGTCAACTAGAAGTGAGAGTTGAGAATCTACATGTGGAGCATATATGGTTGGAATACTTCGTAGGAGTAACTAGATTTTGATTCTTCTCAACTCTCAAATTCCCTCCTCTCGTTGAGGAAATATTTCCTCTAGAAAATAGATTTACCTTCCCTGGGGTGTGAGACATTATATGAACCATACCATTTCCCGTATTTAGTCCATTTTAAAGAGGTATAGTTATATTATTTTATGGGATACCCATCATTTTGGTAAGCCACTAGCTTCTTGTATGAACACCTTCTACACTCATTTTGGTGTCGATAGTCTCATGAACTTGAACTACATCTTCTAACCCCCCTGAAATAGACTCAATCTCTAAATTATTTTCAGTGATGAAAATGATTTCATTCATAGATGCATATGGAATGATAGGAATTCTATTGGAATCTATATTATATATCCCACTTCTGTGTCCTCCATGATAAAATGCCATCTTCTACATTGTTTCTCTAAGGTTTTTTATGGACTGTGACTTGAAGGGAATCCCATAATTGTTCATTCATATGTATTCTAACTGATTGCACCAAATAATGAGAGAAGAAAATTAAGAGCATTTAATCTATGGAGTTATCCATAATTAAGAGAATATTGATTTCCTCTTAGGTTGTATTTTTGGGTTGAAACCACCCACCCAACCTTGAGGGTTTGGATGATATTGTTCGTCCTATTAAACACTCCATGTTTCGTTGGATGATCCATATGGTTGGGTTAAAAAATACCCTAATACTGTGGGATGGGGTTATTCCTAAACTATTTTTGATGATATTACAGTAGTAGATCTTAGAATTATATGGATTCCAGTTTGAATTTTGGTTGGGTGCATTGTTTGGAACTCACATAGATTCCCCTTTTTAGAGAGGCCATTGAGATATTTTCAAAATTCTCTTGACATTACGGCTGAGATCCTTGAAGAGGGATGCCTTCTCAATGTTCCCATATGCTTGATACAAATGTATCACAAAAACATGACATCTATTTGTCTAAAATTGATGAAAGTTGATAGAGTAATGTTCTTGTTGATAATATCTTTAGATATGAATAGATTCAATTTTTTGTAGCTATCCTAGGGATGTAAAATTTCATCAGACCCCTTTTTCCAGGATTTGGCAGCTAGATAGTGTAGTGAAATGCAATGCTTCATGTATACACCATCCACTAATGGGAAAAATAGATTGGTTATATGTAATTATCTTTCATAGATTCATTAATTCATTCATGAATTCACATTTATGAGATCCATGCTATTTCTTGACCTTTTTATTTCAGTAATTTATGTGAGATTCAATTTTAGTTTTGAATTGTAATAATTTTATTACATTGACATGATTTTGATATTCGTAATTGGGTAATACCATTTCTTTTATTTGAAAAAGCGTTTTTTTATGTTGAGGCTGATGTCATTCTTACAATCATCCACAAATAACTCTAGAATGTTTTATTGAGATGTGGAAAAGGCCAGAACATAACTGGAATGTCATCATGAGACATTTTTTTCCACATGTATATCAGATCCTCTTTGTATTTCACAAAAGGGTCCTCAACCTGGTTCCACCAAAGTAGGTGCTTCCCAATTTTATAATGACAATAAATTTGGATAAATGTCGTTTCCTTTTATACATTGAATGTAAAATGAACCAAGGGAGGTTATAAGAATGAACGTCAATTTGGGCGGCCTTCTAGTTGTGAAATAATATCACCTAGGGTGATAAGGAATCATACATGACTGGAATCATGTTTTCATGTTCCTCAAGAACATTTGGTAGTTTAATCACTACATTAGCAATTGAAGAATTATTTTGACAATGGTAATCATTAATATTGAGAGAACACTCATAGTGATTATTGTTATAGGGAGGGACATCAAGGTGGATTACAACAAGGGGAAGTCCATCTTTCTTCATGGTCTTTTGGCGTTATAGAGGGTTATCATGGATCTCATCGGGAGACTGGCTCCAAATATTGACTGGATATTCACGAAGAAAGACTTCATGAGATGTGTATGATAAGTAAAATCATATTTAATACTATTACTCTGATAATTTTGAAAATATATGGTAGGATCTTGAACTGAAACTTAATAATTTCTGAGGGCTTCATGGACACCAATATCTAGAGAAGCATGATCATAGATCGAGTCATGATTCTCCAACCATTCTTCATGAGGCTTTCTCTTGGATGTCTTCTTGCAATAAAATTAGGCAACTTCCTAGATAAAGTGTTCATCATGGATAGATGATTGTTATTGACGTGGAGTGTACATTAAAATCAACTGATTACCTCAAATTAGAGAGAGTCTGTGTTCCTGATCTTATTTTTAGTATGATATGGGATAGTTTACTACATGAACATCTTGGGAGAGAGTAGAGGTACGTATCTTCTCTGGGATGAAATGATTATGAGCCAACCCATGTATGTGATTGATTTCCTTATCCGACACACATTTCATTCAAGAATGTAAGGTTATTAACATATTGGTGACACTATCTTATTGGTTTAGGATACATGTCATGTTCACCATATTTTCCTCGTTAATGAATCCTAATTGGGGAAATCATTATTTCCAACAGGTTTTCAATGGGTTATTTTGGAACCAAAAACACCGAAAGGTTCAATTTTAATAAGGACCCACATTCCAAAGGTATGTTCTCATTAGGTATGTTGACCCATGATTCCTAAGAACTCACATTGGTCAACAAGATGGGAGGTCGGGCTCATCACATAGTTTTGGGGTTAATTATTTCCAACTCCATGAATCTATTAAATATTTATGATTTGTTTTTGAAAAAATCATTAAGTAAAATGTATTAAGTGATTTATTCCATTTTTAGAAATCATTTATTAGCATGTGTGGAATTTTAAATCATAAATATCTATTTCAGCTTCTTCATCAATGGATGCATCCTTATATATATGAGTCTGTCCATTGGAGGTATCTTGTTATATATTACTTATTGTTATTTTTTACCATTATTATGATGATGCTAGTTATCTAGCCACATAGTGGGGAACATTAATGTTTATGGTAATCTAGGTAGAAGGATTTCACTCATGAAATTATTCTCATATTTGGGGATGAATGTTGTTATCATGTTGGGATTGATCCCATTGGTGGGATTCAAACACATCATTGTGAAATGAAACCGAACACATGTAGTTCTGTTCACTCAATGGGACATATAATACCATTTATGGTCATGTGATAAGGACCCATTTATAAAATTTAACATCTTATTTCAAGGAAATCTAGGTGAGATGCACCTAGACAAAGTTCGTTGTGGGGATTACACTTTAGTATCCCAATGAACATGGAAGGAATATGAGTTTCCACATTTAATTAGAAAATGTTGGGGATATAACCCATATAAAGATGGTTGGTTTAGGATGATGGGTTTGAATGTTGGGGGGTTTATTACATATACCTTTTGTATAGAAAACATATAAATCGTAGTTCGTTATTGAAGAACAATGCCTATGGAGGCCCTCAAGGGTATGTGTAATAGGGGAATATGGACCTTTGATATGATAAGTTGGGGGTTAATTTTGAGAAGGATATCCCCTGTGAAATGACCATGAAGGATATATTAAACCATGTTGGATTAGGGGCCTAACTTGGGGTTTACTAATGATAAGGATACCTAGCATTAAGGAATTATGATTGGGGATTATTCCAAGGGATGACGATGAATGAAGTAAGGATACTAAGTCAGTTACCTATATATCATCTGTAACATGAATCAAAGTTCTCACAGTTCAATCCTTTATTTGTATTTTCTTGATGTCATTATCCTCACTATCATCAAATCCCACTTCAGTAATGATTTGTACAAAAAGAAATAGGTCGTGATAGATTCAATAATCCACACACATTCTGTCCTTCTATGATGTCAGAGTTTGGAGATATAGAGGAATAGGACTACACAGAAGAGGTTGGAGCTACGAACCATTTGTCTCATCACAATAAATTTGATAGGATTCCAAGTTAATGAAGTTATGAAGTGTAGGATGATGATAAAATAAATAATTAAACCTCATACATTTATAGGGTGGGAATAATAGAAGAATTGTATCACTTGGGGTAGTCCTGGTAGACCAAGGATATTTTTTATTTGTCAAACTGAAATGAATGTGTGGTCATTACACTCCCTTCCAGGAACCAAAGTCTCCACATCTCAGAGTTGAGAAGGGACGGACAGAGTCCTATCCCTAGAACCAGAGACCAAGAACAATTCAAAACATTCCTGAGGGTAAGGGTCTATGTGACTATAGATATCCAAAAATATAGACACCTCAAGGTTACTATCCCTCTGGTATGAAAATTGGAATAATATCTAGGTCATATAAATCTAAATCCAAATGGGGGACACACAGATGTGCCTTTCCCATACTTTTCATAAATTAAGATGTCTTGGTGAAGGTTTCAACATGGTTCTTCATAGATGAGGGAGGAATGGAAGGAGGGTCTTTTCCTAGAGTGGAATTAAAGAAGGGTTCTTGAAAGGCTTGCACAATTTGAATGGTGGGGTGAAATGAAGAGGGTCGTGCAATGGTGCTCTGTACAAGTAATCTTGGGTGAAGTAATGACACATTATGTGATAAAAAAACTAGATGAATACTCTTTGAAAAGACATGGATCAAGAATTTAAGGGTATTTATAGGTATTCCCAAATGTAAAGAGTGTGTGTTTCAGTTTGAGGAAGAGCCGTCGTGCTAGCCTTAATTTTCTAAGGGGTTGGGAAAATAATTCTAACGACTGTTTTTGATTTATAAAATTGAATGGACTAACATTTCAATATCCCCATTTTATTAACCCTCGTCTCATGTTATAAAACAACCCTAGAAGTTTAATTGGACATTAGTGATATATTAGGGAGATTAGAACTATAATTGGCCTTTGGGGAAATTCTTCCACACAAATGAAGGCTAAAAGGGTCTATTTATAGGAAAATTTGATACCCTGGGAAAATGCATCTAGTGAGGAATGTCGAACATGTGGGGTGGCTTGAAAGTGCTTGTATACTAGTGGTGTTTGGAAATAAATTGGCTAAAGCACTTTCTGATGCATTAAAATCTTGTAATTTGTCATATATTTTCCCCTCCTTTTTCTAAGGCATTTCCCCTTTTCACATTTTCATCCTTGTGATGAAACAATGTGTCAACAGTGAAAATATCATTTCTCCTTTTGTGATTGTGTTAATTACTATAATATATAATATTAAATTAATTTTACTAAATTAAAATCATTAATTTTGAATAATTTAATTTAAAATTAAACATGTTGAGGAATTGAAAAAAAAGTATTTCCAACGAAAAAATCATTAATTTAAAATTATTATATAAACAAATTTGTTAATATAAGTTATTAAAATGACCTAATATATAATAGTAAATATAAATTTAAACAAAATTAATTTAAAAACAATTTTATTTTAAATTTATATTTTAATTTTTTTTAAATAAAAATGTTGATTTTAGTAAATACCTAATGTTATCACTATTAATAGAACAATTACTCATTTCATAACATTATTCAAAAATAACTCAATGTTAATTAGGAAATGATTATCTAAAAACTAAAATAATTTTATAAAATTAATTTTCTTAATTTGGAAATAATTAATTTTAAAATATGTGTGAAAACAGTGACCTAATTTTCATTTTGGAAATTATAGTTTTTCATAATTTTTTTTATTTCAATGGATTATAATTTTTTCTCTAATAAACACACACACATATATATATATTTATTTATTTATCCAAATGTAAACCATAATATTTAAATATTTTTTTTATTACATTCCTAATCCACCAATTTAATGGCTAGGTTATAATTTCATAGTAGTTTTTTGTTTATTTTGGAATGATGTTGTGTGTTCCTCCATCCATAAATGAAATTTAATTTATTTAAAAAAAAAATATAATTTAATGTAATGGTGTGTAACATTATTTTCGTATCTTGTTGTCTTATAGGATTTATTCTTTAAAATGAGATGTTTCTATTTTAATACATAAGATTTCATATTCACTCAACCATCAAAAAATTTGTTACACATTATTTTAATGTGAATTAGGAGATTAATGGACTGAATTTTGAAAAATCCATTACTAAAATGAAAATTTTTAAGAAGGATTAATTCAATTTTTTCTTGTATATCTATAAAGGAATTAATATTTTCATCATTAATATAACATTAATATATTTCCATGTAGGATAACATTGGTGACATGTGATGGTATAGAAATGGAAAAAATATTATATAATTATGGAGAGTGATATAGATAATTGATCACCAGAAAGAGAATAAAAAATAAAAAGTTAAGGACCTCAAAACCATAATGATGTGATAAGTTAAAAGACCATTTTATTAATCATATAAAAATGTTATAGGGTAAATTTTTTTTTTCGATCCATTTTATAACGAATAGAAAATTATTTATTATATGTAAATATATTTACCTGATACTTTTCTATTTCATAATAATATTTCTATATTTTTATTATGTTTTATGATCAATTCCTTCTTGATCTCTTACATCATGAAATGTATACAAAATATAGATTTTTTAATTTTTTTTCTAAATCACTTAAATTAGTGTATAACATATTCATATATAAATAAAAAATAAAAATCTATTCCTCAATTCTCTATATATTTTCCACCAAAAAAATTACAAGAAAAAGTTATCCAATATAGTTTTTTAGTATCAAATAAATCAATAGTACTTCTATGCGTACACAAAATCCATTTCATAAATGGTTCAACTTATGAATCATATAATATATGTCTGACCAAATTAAGTGTCAAAAAATATAAATAGAAGGTCACTAAATCAAAATTATATTCCCATGAAAATATAAATTCGATATTAATGTTAAATTTCAAATTTTTTAATACCTTGATCACTGGAAAACATTAAAAAATTAATCAGGCCTCAAAAAATAAATTCTCAGATTATTGAAAATATTTTTATATTCTAAAAATATAGAAAAATCCCACAAATTTAACATAAATTATCATATAAAAACCTAATTAAAAGGCCAATATTAATATCCTATATATATTTCTATCAAAAAAATATAAATGAAAAGATCATTTTAAGTATTATCTCCTTAAAATGATTGTTCATCCAAAAATTTATACTTTTAACTAAATATGTTTTCTTGTTCATTAGTACCATTCATAATATTCTTCTCAAACATAAAAAAATATTTCTATTAAAAAATAATTATATAATATATAATTATCATAAAGTTATTATCATTAATAATTTACTTCAATAACATAATTTTTGAATCCAAACACAAGAATATGAATTTTTCACCTTCATTTGTATTTGTACCAACATCCAAGCCTTGATCCACAATCATATTCTATTGTATATTCCATTGATGTCTTGGGTGTTCAGTTTCATAGTGCCCATTCATTTATATTTTAATAATGGAACAAAAAATTTTAAATCATCTACTTTTATTCATGTTCTTAATGTCATTTCTATCCACACATGATGGAAAATCCCATCCCTTAACAAATGATTAAGGATGTTTCATTCCCAAGATATCACATATATGAAAATACATTATTCCCTAGATCCCAATTTCTAGTTTTAATTTTATTACATCCTCCTATTATCATAATTATCATATAATACATAATACTTGAAAAATTATTACTCTTTCTTGACAGAAAATGATACTATGTACACTTCTGATGATATAGTTTTGGAGACCAATTTCCGTTGAGATATTGTCTTAATCATGATAGAGAAATATCAATTCATAGTTTATGTATTATCTATATTTATAAATTGACTATTTTATATGATAGGTTCCAATTATTAACAGTTGAATACAGTAAATTACATTATAAAATAATGTATCATAATGTATAATACCAAAAATATTAAAACATATAATATAAATTAAAAAATTATTTATGGGAAACATGGTTAATTCAAGAATTATTTCAAATCATAAATATTTTAAAATCCTTCATAACATTTTCTAATTTATAATATAATTAACCCACGATAATGTCAAGGGAACGTCAAACAAGGTTCATAATAAGGCCCATTTACATATACCAGGTGTCACTTCAGTCAAGTCCAAAGTTCTTTTATCAAATTTATTACCCAAATGTATATCTATTCTAAAACCATGTCAGTAGTTATTATATATATGGGGAAATATTTATTTAAAAAACACGTTTTACATTTCTCAAAAAGACAATTTTATTTTTTTAATCATTTCATAAATGTAATTTTTAGTCATATTTTCTCCAATATGAATTCTTATAAATTTAATTATAATGGTTTGTATATAAATTCCATAAAGACAAACATTAATGACCCTTATCCTAGTATCTCATAATTTTTGGTCGGCTTTTTACATTGGCATATGATACGAGGTATTATAGCTTAAATGACCAAATTGTTAACTAGTCACATTAAACATTATACATACATGAATATAACATTGTAAATGGTTAAATATAATACAAAATACATTTTTTTGTGTATACCATTATTACTGTTCTCATTTACCGCAATATCAATCAAAATATAGTTCCTGTTATCCTTGGGAAAATAGAACACAATAATGTGTTGATGGAAAATTTTCAATAAGGGTCTGCGTATAAGCGAATATATAATGAATATATGAGCATAAAAAATCCTAGTTTGGTAAATAACAAAAAAACGTGACATTTAAAAAATAAATTTCTGATAATGCGGTAGGAATAAATAAATAATAATTAATTACATCTAAATAATATTAGGATTTAGAATATTATCCATGGATATTATAACTAATTTAACAATAACATATACTGAATTAATTTATATCCTAATACTTTAATTCTTAATGTAAAACAGATAAATCATTCATTATATCCAATTTTCTCAGTTGTTTAAAACTGTGGGTAACAACCATTCTAATTTAGCAAACAGATTTCCCTCATCAGGTAGGTCTATGCGTCAAGGGGATGTATAATCCATGGAACCAAACCCCACATAATAGGTTAAACTAATGGTATCAATGTAGTACATCCCCTTAAATATAATCATCATAAATCCAATGAAATAATATAGATGGTATGATTATTATATGTCTCATATGAGGAATATTTAATTTTTGTTATATTGTAATTGATGAATACAAAATGTATAAAGATAACATTATAACATTCTGAATGAAAATAACCTTTTCATATTTGATATAAAAAATATCAAAAATAGATGCTCAAAAAAATTTAATTTGAATTTTGTTAATATATACATTTAATAATATAAGTATATAGTTATTACATTGATTTTTCATTACATCATGGAATCTTGATAAAGATGAACAAGTTAAAATAATGATTGTTTTAACATTATTAGTATAATCCAAACTGGCATCATTTAGAAAATTTCATTCTGATTCTTTTAAAATTTATAGCAAAAATTTAAAAAGAATAAAAAATTAACAAATAATTTTTCTTAAAATGTTTAAAATATACATATAAACAATTTTTAAAAAAATTGTTTAGAAGAAAAATATATTTTTGACTAAAGAAAAAAATGATGTCAATTTTTCATTAAAATAAATTCAAATAATTTAAATTTATATAGTGAGGAAAATGATTGGATAAAATAAATTTTATAAAAATAATTATATGAGAATAATATATAATCAACTTAATATATTAATATCAAACAAATCCCCCATGCGAGACACAAACATAAATTATTCAGATAATAATGATATTTGGAAGTAATCCATTACTTCATATGTAAAATTTAAATCATAATACCTCATAAAAGATTAAAATATTTGAAACTATAAATACATCCAAGATAAATTGAATCAATATTTAACATAAAAAATGGTTAGTATAGAAATAAAATTTAATAAATCACTATTGAATTTGTAAAATCTCTCAAGGATGTAAAATAGAGAGGGGAACCCCTTACCTCTTGTTTGATTTACTTCATAAATTTTACAATGTAAAATATAATAAATATATATTTACTATAAATATATTACAGAACCCTAATAATAAAATTAAAACAAAATATTATTTAATATAGACTATTTTGAATCTTTAATTATCAATTTATTTTAAAAAACATTATTTTGGTTGATAATTACTTTGTATTTCATGTACATTTTTTTTAATAATTTCAATTAATTTAAATTGATCATGGTTACAAAATTTCAATTAATTTCATCATGATATTAATATAATATATATTCATCACATATGTATATTAATTAATCTATAAATGTTTGAGATAGAAAATTGATTACACTACTAATTAAGATGGTTATTCATATAAAAACAAGATTGTTGTTTGTATTTGAAGCAACAGATGGATCAAAATAAAGGTAAATTATATTAAACCACTCCTAACCATTTAATATATCAAATATATTTTATGTATTCATTAAATATATCTTTAATTACTCCTTGTATGAAAATTAAAAATATTTCACCTCTCTACATGAAGTCTGTATTCCACATGTACACATGAGAGATGTTATTGATTTCCAATTAAATAGCCTTTATGAGTTTTGATTTTATATTATATTTTAAAAGTATTTTCAGGTCCTCGGTATCACATATATTTATTAACATTATAGTTACTTCATTTATATGAAATTTGTAAATGAAAACGAACCAAATCATTTCATGAGGCGGTAGTTCACCGTACACAAGTGTGACCCTATCATACCTCCTATGAAATATAAAGAAAAAAGGTTTATGTAATATCATAATTATATAAGATTAATATTTTTCTAAATATCATATAAAACCTTTATAACCATAATTATTTTCATCCTTAAATGGTGGTGATTTTAAGTGAAATACCTCATTTCATGGTATAATAGTCCTCCACACACCCCAATTGTAATTTCGTTTCCCTTTTATAGAAGTGGAGATGTATATATGAAATTAAAATGAAATAATAAAATATCAATATATGGGTGATACTGGTTTTGTTATATTTTTTTAGATGATGTATATTTTAATGAGTTATAAGAAGAAGTCAAATAAAAACCCTTGGTTAAGAACCTTACCTCTTCTTCAAACAACATATTTAGATTTATTTATAATGAAATAATTTATTTTTTATAATTAAATAATTTCCTCTAGGATTTTGGGACAGATTTATAGAAGATATATTGGTTGGTATTGGCCAATCCAAAGGGGTTTTCATCTTTCAATTGTGGAGAGGAGGGGTGGAATTTTATAAATGGGGGAGAAGACACCCATGGACTGTTTGAAAAGAATAATGTCCAACCATGTTTATCAAAATAAAATAGGCTCTAAAATAATACATTATATTTCTTTATATGTGATATGTAAATTATGTATCCATTAAATGGGTGTTTGATATGTTTTTTTATCACTTTGACCTATATCATTGTTGTTTAATCACATAAGAAACTTGTTTTCACCATAACTGTGATAATTAATTTTTGATCTAGTAACTCATCATTATGGTCAAAAAATAATGTTTAACTTATTAGGTGTTCATAATTATTATAATTAAAATATTTTAATGTTTTTAAAAAAATTCTACTCATAGAAGTGACATAATTTATTTTCAAATTAAACTGGTAGAAGCCTCAGAAATTAGTTTTCCAAAGAAAATCATTCAGAAGATAATAAACATTTTATAAAAGAATATAGTTTATAATTGATTAATATCACATAATTTGGATTATAAAAATTATAATTTTACAAATTTTACTTTAAAATCAATTTAAATATAAATTATCACTATCAATGGTTAATATGATAAAGTATTTATCCATTAAAATTAATATTTTTCATTACACATTAAAAAAATTATTTTTTTCCTTAAATTTTAATTAATTAAATCATATTTAATTTTGAAATTATAATTTATGAAATTAAAATTATTTTGTAATATTAATTTTCAAATGTTCTTAAAAATGTATATTATTATATTTCTACAATGAACAAAAAAATCAAATTTAACCACAATTCTATTTTTTGGAAAACATTTATTTTTCCATTGAAATTGATCATATATTATTAAAATCAATAGATAATCATTGAATTTATTCTATTTACATGTAAACCATATAATTTTAATAATATAGTTAGTCTTATTCATTCCAATCATTTTAATGGATAGTATATAATGATAAAATATTATATGGTTCATTTATACTCGACGATGCATGTTACTGACAATATAAAGTAGTTTTAAATTATTTAAAAACATCATATTTTTTAAATAATAGGGGTGTTAAATTATACTGTATGATTGGTGTATCATTACATTAATGTTGTCAAATATGTTGTTCCTATTTTCAAAAATCAGGTTGTTACACACATTTCTCGATCTGTAAGGATTTTTTATAACTCCACATATCATTTCATCATTTAAATATATGAACATTTTTATTCCTATTCACATGAAAGAAAGGAAAATTATTCATAATCCACTAAATCATTTTAAAATGAATTATTGTTTAAAATTTTATCAGTGTCATTTCTAAAATCACAAAAGTAACACTTCATCATCATACGCATTTATGTCTAACTTATCAATTTTAATTATATCACACCCTTCCAATGCATGTTTAACTAATATATTTTTTTAAAATGTTTTAAAACTTGTCTCATCTTCTATATAGAGGATAATTTTAAAATATTTCATGAAACACATAATTTGAATATATCCCAAGAATTTAAATTTGTTACATTGATCATAAATGGGAAACTTAAACTCTTTGAAAAATAAATCATGGAAACCTATTATAATTAAAATCTTATGAAAAAACATATGAATTTTACTTATAGAAGAAATAGTTTTACATATTTACATATACACTAATAATGTGTCTCCTAATATTCAGATTGGTGTCATTCTCAATCATTATAATTCAATCCATTAAAATTATTTCTTTCTTCTTTCATTCTTCCATTCCAGTTGATTATAGTGTGTAATTTCTAATTAATGACTAGTAAATACCTTGTTACATAAGATAATCACAAAATCATTCTCATGTATTTTCTGCACCATTTTATATCTGAATATTTTTATATAAAAACCACTCTCCTCAATAATTTATGTTAATGATTTAATAATATTTAGACCCTTCAATTAATGATTATTAAATAATATAAATTTTATCCAATTTAATTCAATAAAAAATAAAATAAAATAATAGTTTCATTCTTTTATTGCTTCCTCATAGGCCCATAAATTTATAATTTAATGTGATATATTGGAAAGGTAGATAGAATATGCAATTAACTTTGTGAAGAAATATCAGTTTTTCTTTTTTGAATGTTGATTACATCTGTTTAAATTTTATTTTCAATATAGTATTATAATGAAAATTATAAAATTTAGTAATAATAGTCCTATAATTTTTTCTTTGAGGACTAATCCAATGATTCATAATATTATTTTCATCTATCATGATCATATATCAGGAATATTTAGCACAACCATTCAAATACATATTCATTCTTATTAGATTAACTCATGTAAAAAACATTCATATCTAAATATATTCACTAAAAATAAAACCTTTTGAAATATCAACATAAATTTATTTTCGTGGAATTGACATACAATAATAATATTTTGTTTTAGTTATTCAACAAATAATTTCTAATTAATTTTATCTAATATTTTCTTATCTTCACAACTCTTAATGAATTTACATTTACTAGCACTATATTTACACAGGTAAATATTCTTTACTTTCTCATTTGAAAATTTATCATAAAATTTAAATTTCATTTAATTTGAGTGGAAAATCCACTATTTTGACTCTATTTATTATACCCTTTTGATGTTCCATGTGCCACTTTCATAACCAATGTATTATTCATCCTACTTCCACTACTGTGTTATAGTTTTTGAGATTTATAACCCATATTTTTATTTTATGATGTAATTATGATACATTGAATTTTATAATGGTATGAATATTGATACCATCCATATATTTCTTCGTGGGAATCAATCTCAATAGATATTCTTTTGTGATAATTTAAAATTTCTTCATTATCATTAATAAATTGAAAATGTTCACATCCCCTAAAAAACAATTATAAATAATAATAATAATATTTTGATGTATATTAAAAAATAAAAATAGTCCGTCAATATTTATAATTATTTTACTGTATGCATAGAATTAATTAGAAGAAACATTCCATTATAGCCTCCAGGCTTTCAAAAAATCTATACTAGTATTCCCTCCATATTTGAGTCACCAGTTTTGGATTATTTTTTAAAACTATAATTATTCTGAAATCATAAAATATTCCAAATTGTTTTATACTTATTCACATCCTTTTTTTTAACTTGATGTTATATATTTTAACATTAAGTTAAATTTCCATTAAATTATTGATATTTTATACTCACATTAGTATATAAAAAAATTAGTTCTATTTAACTGATTATTTTCCAAAATTATATAATAGCATTTATGTAATTTTTCACTATTATGTTTTTATTCTTATTGGTATTCACAAGTCTCAATGTTCATTTAAAATTGTAGAAACATTTTAACTAAATTTTTTTAATTTAGATATGAAATTTTTTATATTTCTTATGTATTATCAAAATGTAGTTGTAAATAGTGAAACTAATTATATTTCATCATCATCATTTCAACTAAATTTTTGTTATGATTCATATCATTATATTTAATCATTTTTTAACCATTAATATCCATTTATTTTTTATTATTATTATCTTAGAATAGCGTTTTTATTATTGATTTATTGATTACATTTCTTCAATATCATGATCTAGTTCTATTGGTTCTGGGTGTAGCAGAAGCATGCGATGGGTGATTCCCAACATTAATTTTTTTTCCTAATAAATGATCAATCCATGATCAATACAATGTTGAACATCGGGACCCAAATAATTGAGTAAAGGAAGCTGAAAATGAATATATATGTGGAACCAAAACAGGTTTACAAACACATATTGTTTATAATTACTTTAATTATATGAAGAATTACATATAAGGAATTCATTATTCGTTGATGTGTTCCATGATAGATATGTATTTCACCATCATTTCATACTATAAACCAAGTGTAGGATTCTTATAGAAATGATCCACACAAGCTACAGAAACCTCAAGATGTCAATAAAGGAGTCTCGAATTTCCAACATAAAATATCCTTCTACTTATGTCATCTTTCTAGATGAATTCAAGATTATCTTTCAAACCATTAACCATTATTCGGTAGAGGTGGATTGCTCAAAATTCTTTATAGATTGTACTAGAGAAGGGAACTCTCTATAATGATATTATTCTTCCTGAATTTTTTTGTATAACCCAATAGTGTTTTGATAAAAAAATATAATTGGGTATTTATATTTCTTGAGTTATAATAAAATAATTTCACAAGATCATTTATTATTATTTAATCCTATAAAATCCCCATGTCAAATAATAATATTAATTTTATTATTTATTGACACATTCTTAACTATTGAATTATTATTAAATTGCTTTCAACTAATTAATATTCAATATTATCATTTCTTATTGTGCCATAAAACATGGTCCTCCATTTTTGACCAATATTTATCGATCCTTGAGAAATTTTTACTTATTTATTAAATAAATATCACATCACTTTTCATCAATAAATAACATAATATTACATTTAAGAAAGAGAAAATAAATATTTATTTGAGATCAATAATACATGAATAATTATTAACCCATGCATGAGAATAATATTTATTCCAATTATTCAATAATAAATATTAATATGTTATTAAAAATTTATTCTGGATACATGTACATTATGACCCTCTAGGCCTATTCCTCTGTGGTATTAGGAAAAGAAGTCTAAAGTCCTTGTATAATGTCTAGAAAAAAGCCAAGGAACCAAAATATAAATAAATTAAACCCTTAATAACATGTCAGCTCAAACTAACCGTTACTATGTTTTATAATACATTTATTACAATATCTCAAATTAAGCAGTTGGCAAGCCAGTACCATCAACATATATACTTGATATCTCTTTCATTGAATTTCCAGTAATATAACTAATAAATAGAACAACACGGACATGCCTTTACTTAAGATATATCATTTATATCCAAGGGATTGATATATTAACTGCCATTAATGAACAGAATTAATAAATTCATTCTCTCATTACTCATTAATACAATATTACTCGTGAAACACCCAACATGTCCTACTTCGTAATGAGTATCAATCCTCAAAGTTTTTGTCAATATATTTTAGTGTGAAGCTCATGATGATCATTAATATCGGTATTAATGGATGTGGACCAATACAAAAAACCATATATTGGAACATCCAATGAAACATATAAATGTGGATTTCTAACTGGTATGGCTCATTCTCATAATATCCATACAGTACATTACTATGGGAGTACACCATGAGATGGTTCCTCGAAGTTCGATGAGTCTCCCCTTGATAGTATGTATCATTTTTGTCCAACAAATGATATCATATGGCTATATAACTTATATTAAATAATAGTGTCGCATCATATATGGGTTTTCATCATAACAGGGAACAACTATGACCTTCTATTGTGACAACTACTCTTAGGAAATTACAACATACTATATTACATAGATGAACTATCACGATGTGATAAAAATGATTATTAATATTTTAAAAAAATGAAAAAATTAATAACATAAATTAAAAAGTAGTTGGTTCTAAGGAACCAACTTCAATAGACTCCCACATGAACAAGATCGAATAGCTACCAACCTTCAGTCTACTATCTCTCCAATGATACTCGTGCTTCTGTTGAGATCGACCTTTAGTCAATGGGTCTTCCCTGATATCTGATGTGTGTAATATTCATTCTAAAAATTTACTCTTCTAATAGAAATCCCGAAATGGGTGGTACATTTGGATTATATTCTTTGTCTGTTGATTTGACCATGGTTATTTTTCATGATTGACCACTATAGTATTATAACAATACAATGTGATAGAGTCATTAATACTATGTACCACATCAATCTCCTAGAAAAAGATCTAAATATGAATAGATTCCATGGAATCATTTTATGCCGTTATAAACATGGACTCTACTATAAAATCAGAAATAAATGTCTTCTTTTAACACTTTTATCTAACAAATCCCTGTTGAGATAGAAAACATATACTCGTTATGATTTCAGATCATTTTGATTTGTCTGAAAACCATCATCATCATACCCTCAAATGATAAGACCTCACGTTCTCCGTACACAATGAATATTTTTTTTTGTTATTCTCATATAATTAAGTACTATCTTGACAATATTTCTATGTTTTCCTCATGAATTATCTTTATATCTTCTTACCAAGCACAATGTGTATGAAACATGAGGTATAACATGGCATAGATGATTACTTCTATCGCTAGAGAAAATGTTATCTTATTTATTCAATCATTCTCCTGTTGTGTCTGGGGAGACATTTTAATAGAATTATATAAAACACGTGACATTAGAAAAATTACCCTCTATGATTGTTCTATACAAAATCTCTTCAGAATATTGGCAGTATATATAAATTAGCATAGTCTAAAATCTCTCGGGATCTATCACGAATGATCTTGAACCCTAGAATTTAGGGTGATTCTCCAATGATTTCATGGGGAATCACTTCTATAACCAGTCTATAACTGATTGTAAGTCTATTATGTCATTTTTAATAAGTAATATGGGATAAATATACACTACTTGGATAACAACCACTCTCCAATTCAACCTATTGTAAACACATGTCCCACATTTATTTTTGATGAAACTATATTATTTTATAGAATCATTAAATTGAATTTTCCATTACTTGGATTCATGAATCAATCCATAAATGGATAAGTACAATATGAAAATACTTTTTGCATCACCTCGAGTCAAAAACCCTTCTGGTCCTATCATATAGAAATTCTAACATCTTTAAAGGCTAGGCAGATAAATCAAAAAACGGTATTAAAAACACTTCTTTATTTAGTCTTAAAATTACAAAACTAACTATCATTGGGTTCAAACATTTGTAAAGGATAATCTGGGGATAACCTGAAAAAGGGTTGAGTTGAAATCCTAGTAATGAAATATCCATAAAAACAAACCATAGCACATCATATAGAAGTCATGAAATTATGATAAAAAATAAATTTTACATATAGATTCATAACATATAATAATGGGATAAAATATACATGGAATCATATAAATGATATAGAAACATCAAACATAAATTTACTATGAGTCAAGTCTAACTTCCAAGACTATTTACCATAGTAGCACAAGCCACAACTAATCTCCTAGACAGTTGCACATAGTAGCACAAGCAAAGTCTAACCACCATGAATGTCTCACATAACACCTCATGAGACTCAAATTCACCCAATTAATTAGAGTGTAATCTGGGAACACCCATCCTATCATTCCATGAATATGTTTTCTAGAAAATAAATCTGACATAATCAAACATATATAAATATAGGGGATACCCTTGGAAAGGATTGGGAACCATAATCATGACGTAAATCATAAAAAATAGAGTATGATAATAGTTTCCATGAAATAAATCAACTAAAATATACATGGAAATTCATATCAGAAAATATTCATGTTCTAGGGGAATTGGTGTCATGTTGATTGAAAACATGTAGGAGATGTATTTAGAGAATTTATTCTTTAAAATATTTTTCATAGGATTTAAGGAAAACAGTATTGATCCATTATAATAGAAAATGGAACAATATATTATACCAAACCATAAGTGAACCAAAAAAAATTTCATAATAAAGTTGAATGGTATTATAATGGAAATGGTGGATAAAAATATAAGGTATAGTGCACTGCAAAATTGAAAAGAATTCCAGAAGATCACATAAATTAGGTTTGATTACCAGAACCTATTGAAGAGGTAATCAATTAAAAACATGTATATCCCAAAAAGAGAATATTGGAAGGGTTTTGATTAATTAAATTTGTACATGTAAACAACATTTTAATTATTCAATTAAATATATAATATAACTTTAATGTGTTATAATAAAAGGTAAGGAAACCCAAAGGAATAAAGGAGATTCGGGTTGAATTCCTCACGGATTATCATCATTTTATTGGGTGTATGTAAGAGGGTTTAATGAGATATAAAGTATATTGTAATCACATATACATCATGATGAATGTATGGGGGAGGTGAAAATCATACCCAATTATATTGGATTACACAAAAAATGGCATATTATAGAGTACATTCCGGAATAAAGGTAAAACAGAGAGAATCCCTTACCTTAAGTATGCTGGTGTTCTCCACTTGATATCAAATTCCGGAATAGTAAAATTTGGTTCATGATTAATTATTAAAGAACCCATTATATATTTTGAATATTTATTATATTCTTTCTATGTTCATTTATAAAAATTTTGTTTGGTTATGTTGTTCAAGTTCATTGTTTGGGTCATTTCTCTTAAATGGTTTTAATGATTTGTTCACTTATATTCTGGTTTGGATAAACATGTATGGTAAAGATGGTTGTCCAGAATTGAAGTTAAATCATATTATTTAATATACTGAATTTTACATGGTTGGAAATTTATTTCAATTTTTTAGAGTGATGTTGAATCATTACATAAAACATTAATGATAAGGGATTTAATTAATTTTGAGAATTTTCCCATTATTAACATGTATTCCATTATTATTTTACATCATGTGTGCAAGAGGATTATAGAAAAACCCAGAATATAAACTAAAAATTTAGAAGTCTAGTTCAACCTTATAAATGGTTTCATGAACAGAATATAAGATGGTAATATAAATAGATAAACCCTCATTCTTGAATGTGATGAATTAACACATCTTGAACAGTGTTTTCATTCCTTTCATATAAATGAATGGGATATGAGAGATGATAATGAATTATCCCATTATCATAAAAAATTTACATTAAATTTATGTTACTGTAGTTATCATACCATTTGGGTTATGAGAGGTGAGGAATGAAGAAAAAAAGAAAAGAAAAGAACGTGAATGGAAATAAAAAAATTTGAATGTGTAATTTACCTCATTAGTTTATCTGCTTTAAGAACCAATTAAGGGGAGAGGTTTTGGTCCTTTAAAAAGAACAAAGATATATGGATTTGGGGAAGGATGTTGAGAAGATATATTGGTAGAATTTTACCATTGAACAAGGCTAGAGAGAATTGAATTTAATGGCATTGAATAGGTGGTATTTATAGTGAAGGAGAAGAGGGTTTTCATAATATTTAATTCCAAAGTTCATTATTTTTCCTCAAGACCAGAAATTCTGATGATTCCCTGACCAAAAACAGAAATTGGTGCATTTTATTTCGATAAAATGGCCTTACATTATCCACACATTAGTAGATGACATCATAATTAATGTATTTTGCATTTGTAAAAAATAATATTATTTTACCATTCACAAAAAGTTCATGTATTTTATGAATATCCCAAAAAATACCCCTAATCATATTTGTATGTGTATAAAAGATAAATGAAATCTATTTTTCAAAAATAATTTTCTAAATATGAATAATTTAAAATTTAATTAAAAAAATTATTTTATCTTAAGAAAACATGTTTTAAAAAAATTATTTACATGTTCCCAAATATAGGTTCATCATACGTTCACTTAAATATTATTTATATACTATCAAAGGTAATGTTACTATTAATTATGTTATATAACTATTCATAATCTTAAACTATCTTATTCGTAAGGGTGTGTTACTAATCACCAAAAATATTGTTTTTCTTATCAGACTCTTAATATCTTTCAGATCAGAATCATAAATTTCAGATTTTGATGTAAATACACAGAAGAGTGAAAATAATATTTAAAGGTCTCGAGAGTACTTATTAGTTCATTTAGATGTTATTTCATGTTATTATATGACATAATCAAAAGAATTAAATTTCCATCGAAAAACATTAGGCCGTAACAATTGTTATTAATATTTTATATAATGTTTCATCTCTACTCCCAATAACCAAATGAATTTTATGACCATATAATATTCTGGTTTCTATATAATAAAATATAAAAACTATTCAATAAAATCATTATGTTTCTTCTTGATTATCAACACATGAAGTTAAGCAAACTGATCGTGAAAATAAAGAAACAAAACACTCCCAAATAGTGAAATTGAATATATTAACCCATGAATGTACATGAATGAACCTAATAAGGTTATAATAAATCTATAACATGTAGATGAGGATTTTGAATTATTATTTTTTGAACCTAAAATTGATTATTCAGGTTGTTAAGATCAAGTTAGGAACACTTTTGGAACAAAGGTAAGGGTTTCTTCATCTCACGTCCATTTTTGTGAGATATTCCACATTCAATAATACATATATGTGAATGGTGTATGTATACTGACCATATATGTTTCATATAATTAATCTCCTTATTTTAATGATATTCAATGTATAATTTCCTTATTATAAATTTTTCAGCATATGATTCAATTGATTACAATGCTTAAAGTATTTTCTACCTGATCCTCCATTTACTTTTCGGTGGCTCTTATTCTCTACGCAACTATATGAAACTCTTATTTATTCCAATGTACACATCATAAATTATATTGGAATGGTATATATATGTGTACCAGTCAGAATACATACTTATTTTTTCGGTAATTACATGTTTCGTAATAATCGTTCAAAATAATGGATCTGAAATGCCAGCTCGATTCAATGATCATCTCAAATTTATACCAATTTTGATGTTCACTCAGTAATTTTGAATCCATTTTTATCTTTATAATAATACAAATATTACCATGAAGATTATATTTTTGTTCATTACTTGTTTTATTAAAAAAACATTCCTTTACACTTTAAAATCATTTAGTATTTTCCATAAACAACACTAAAATGTTTTATTTATAATGCTTCTTAAAACCATTTTAAATAATTTCACCTCTATAAAACATTTTTTTAATACACAAATATAATTTCTATTAGAATGCCATTAATTTTAAAGGATATAAATGTATACAATCCCATTTCAAGAAAAATACAAATTATTTTTTAAAGGAACTCTTTATTAAAATGTTAAATGGAATTTTTCTCATAACACATTACCTTTTATGAGGTAAATGCCTTATTCACCACATATTTAATTCTTGTGGTGTATTTCATTTCCTTTGGTATATCATTTCAAGAGTCATTTTATTCTCATGATATTCCACGGGATTGTTATTTGATTGTTTCAATGTTGTATGTTACAAATTGGAATTTTTTAGTATTATTTCCTCAGGGACTATTCATTGGTCTCATTTAAAAGTATCCTAATCTATGTCAACATACTTTTATGAATATTATATGTCATTAAGGATTATCTCATATTATATCATCCACCATATTTTATTGAATGTTTTATTAATAGTTTCACTATGGTTGTTCTATCTTGAAACCATTCACCCTATTACTCCAAATGGTGAGTGTTTATGTTTAATGAATAAGGAATGATATTTATCTTTCATATGATAATTTCTATAAGGTTGTTTATGTTAATTATTGTGTTCTCTATTTATTTGAGTAATGTATTATACTTAGTATGTGTTTGGTGGGGCCTGCTATAGCCCCTTGGTGCATCGGTGGGTCTCATGAGATAAACTATAGTATTGGCATGAGGCCATAAAAAATGATATTTATGGTCATGGAACATGTCATTAATGCTATTATTATTATTTTACGCATTATGAAATCCTTCATTATGAAAATAATTTGGATATTTCAGGAGGTTATTATACTATTAGAATACATATGATTTTTTTATTATGGCATTATTTATTCAGCTCTAATTCATTCTATAATGTGTTCATGTTCATTTTTAATATTATGTAATTTTTATTATTCACCATGCCTAATGTTTACGTTTATGATATCTTCCATTACATTGCATACCCTTACATAGTGTTTCATCTCACCCCTTTCTTCTGTTTCATTTCTTCTTGACATTAATGATAATATTATGGGTGGCCATTTGGGATAATATTATAGTTGTGGATGTTCCCAATGAATCATATATGTTGTTTTTACATTCATGTTATAATGTTGAACTTATTTATGTATCTTGTTTCCAATGATACTAAAAAACGTGGACTTTTGGGATGGATAATCTATGATTATATTCTAATGTAATAAAATAAGATGCCAGCTCCGGACTACTGTTGTTGCTTCCTTACAATTGGTATCAATGAAGGTTTTTTGGAAAAAATTGAAAATATATTTAGAAAACATAGATTATGGAAGAAATCCCAAATATAGTCTTGGAGGATAATCATACAAGAATATCCTGGTATGATTTCAGGGAAGAGATTATGTGGATCATTCTAGAAAATACATCCATGTCTGGATACTAAAAGAGGACGTGGTTCTAGAAAAGATGTGTTGATGAGTGAAAACTCTAACATGGAGCTTCAGTATTAACCTAGGGGATCCTGGTAACCAACAAAAGAACTTAATGTGCACCTAATCGGACACTCTCTGGGGATTTGATTAGCATAATTCGCATTTTCTTTACAAGCAATTATGATGGTTTTAAAAGCAATTTTTTACCTAAAAGAAAACTTGTTTAGGATTTTGATATTAAAAATTCATGCTAAGTATTTTTCTATATTGATATTATATATTATGATTAATAACCTAATAAATTTTATGTTATTATTTTGAAATAGAGCCTAGTGGGAGGAACAAAAACCACATGAACATGCATGTCCCATGTAGGTATTTCCCTATTATTCAAGATAAATATGTTGGCTCTGGAGCTACAACTAATGTTCAAAACATTTGAACAATAATAGGATATATTTTCTAAGTTATGAACAATAACCATACCCAAAAAGGGAATCCAGATCCACAACATAGAGGAGCTATGTTATACTACATTATGTGAGAGAAGAATCCATCATTTAATGGAATTATAAAATCATTCACATTGGAGGAGTGGATAAGTTCATTAGAGAAGATATTTCCTGTTGTTCTATGTAATGAAAGAGGGAGGGTCGTCATGGTAGTTTTTTAATAATCAAGGGATGTAGATTAGGGATGGTCATTAATCGATTACCTATAAGATAATGAAGAAATAGGAGATATGTAATTGAGGTATTATAACGAAATTTTCCTTGAAAAATTCTTCCCTTGTCAATAGTGAGTAGATATGGAAAAGAAGTTTCTGAATATAAATCAAAAAGAGGATGTAAATGTTGAATAGTATGAAGCTAACATCACAATGATCAAATTTAGGATGGAAACTATATACTTAATCCAATGAACAATATTGATTTATTCATTGATGGTTTAATCTCATTCCTCCAAAGGGAACGGGTCTCCAATACATTCTAATCTAATGAAGATATTGTCTCATATACTATCAAGATTGAAAAATAATTTTATATGTCTTATGAGTTTAAAAGAAAGCAATAGAATAATAGGGATTCTTAAAACATTGGAAAATGAATAAGTAAATGGAGAAGAAGGGATGATTAGACCTTATACCCAATTTTATTTAAGGTAAGAAACACCCCGACACTTGCTTGAAGGGAATGTAAATCTATTAAAAGTGATGATAAAAAGGTCACCAATATCATGACATCAAGGGGATGAAAGAAAAAACCAATCATTAATGTTATAGTAGTAAACAGATGGGATAGTTGACATGGGAACATTCAAAGAAGGTGAAACATCATTAATTTTCCAATTGGTTTCCAAAACATCAATATTAGAATGCATTAAAATCTCTCAAATAGATGATGAGGAAAATCAAAAGAAAATTATTGTAGTCAATGTTGGGATGTTCTAAATAATTATATATGAAGATTGAATTTTGATATTTGGGAAGAGGCTAGGTGTTCCCACTAAACCTGGGCTAAAAAGGGAGTTATTGGATGATTAATAAAGATAGAATTTCCCTATACATCCTAGTATCACAACGATGTTTGGATATTTGAAGAAATAAATTTGGTGGGACAAAATGAAGAGGGAAACTGATGATTATGTATCATGAGTTTTATTTTGGCAACAAGTGAAGGCAAAAAAATATCCTAGAAGAATCATGAAACCTCTAAATATTCCTACATTGAAATGGGATGACATCACTAGGGACGTTGTCACTAGATTACCCAAAACTCCAAGAATGAATGATTAAATTTGGGTAATTGTTGATTAACATAAAAAATCTGCACATTTCCTCTCAATAAGAGAGGATTTTCAGCTAGAGTGTCTTCCAGAACTCTATATCACAAAATATTTTTCACTTCATAGAGCACCACTTTCAATTGTGTCTGATCACAATTCTTGATTTACATTGAAATTGTTTAATAGTCTTTATAATTTTTTTACTGAGCTACGTTTTATTACTTCTTATCATCACCAAACTGATGGGAAATTGTGACGAATGATCCAAAATTTGTAAGACATGTTGAAATCATGATTTCATGAATTTCAAGGTATGTTGGATAATTAATTAGAATTGGTGGATTTTACCTATAATAATAGTCTTCTTTCAAGAATTAAAATGAAACAATAGGAAGCATTGTATGTAATGATATGTTGTACACCATCATATTGTGATGAAGTCGCCTAAAGGAAGCATGTGTGTCCAGAGTATGTGGAGGAAACAATCAAGAAGGTAATGAATATTCAAAACCACATCAAAGAATATCAATGAAGATAACTGATATATGCTGATAATCAATGAAATGATTTGTAATTTCACGTGGGAGATCATTTTTTTAAAGTATATCCATAGAAGAGTGTTGTAAGATTTGGTATGAAAGGGAAACTAAGCCCTAGGTACATAGGCCCTTTTAAATTTTGAAGAGAATTAGATATGTTGCATATCATTTGGAAATTTCGCCTAGCCTATCTAAAGTATCCAATGTCTTCCATGTATCATTGTTGGGAATGTACATTCCAGACCCAAGACAAGACCTTAAGTATGAAGGTATAGATTTGGAACCAGACATATCTTACAATGTAGAGCCTATCCGGATTCTGGATACTAATGAACAGGTGTGGAGGAATTAAATGACTCAACTACTAAACATACTTTGGAAAAATCATAAATTTGAAGACGCAACATGGATGCCTGATGATCTTATATTTAAGAACTACCCAAATATCTTTGAAATGTAACACAATGGTAATTTAAAAGATGAAATTTTTGTAATGGGAGGATAATGTAACACCCATTGATTCTGAAAATAAATTTATTCTTGAATGTATGATATACTATGTATTTAAAAATAACCACTTTATTATAACCTAGCCAGTAAACATAATTTTCCTCCTCTATGATTTGAATTTCAAAATACTAACATACGTTGTTATCTTCCACATGATATTTAGGGTTTGATAGAATCAACATAGTTTTTTATGAATGCTAACATAACCATATGAATAGTAATGAATAGTTTTGAATAGTAAATTGGCCAAAAAAATTGAAACTTCAGCAAAGAATGTATAAATAAAATTTATAAATCTTATAAGTGAAGAACTATATTAGTATAAGTATTGGTATTCCTGAAAGACATAAATATATAAATTAAAATATTATGATTAATTTAATAATTTTAAAGAGAAATGTATTTTTTTAAAATGAAATCATAAATTTTTATTTTATTTTCTTATTGTTTTACAATAAATTTATGAACCCTTTTTTAAATTTTCATGGAGTTATAAAACTAGTTTTATTTTAATGTTGTTCTATATAATAAATTACAATTTCATATAAAAATTAATGTTAAAATATATTAATATTTATTTTCAAAAAAAAAGCAACACATTTTTGAAATATGCACATAGAAAAATTATTTCGGTGAATTTTGGGTTTTTTCTGAAATACCTGGATTTTTTGTGAATAGAGATATTCGATAATTTACAAAATATGGTAAATATGTGAATTTCAGCATCATGCTTGATTCATGGATGATGTAAATGACCATTGATTCAAACTCAAGTTAACTTATTACAGTTTTGGGTCCTAATAATCAACACTATTTTTTATATTTGGAAACATAAAAAATGATTATTAAAATAATGGGAAAACTCTCATCTCCTCCACTATAACCCCTCCACCCTCACTATATCTTATCTTCACTCCTATAAAGTATTTTTCCTTATCTAAAATCCTTATAGATATCCTACCAATTCCCTCCCCCATGTCCAAATGACTTTGTTTTCATAATATGACCAAATACACTCCCCTAAAGAGTCCCACAGGGAAGATTACTTTAAAAGGCATATTCCTCTATTCATTTCATTTATTTAGAGTTCCATTCTTCTTTTCCCAACCTTCCTACATACAAATGTTGTGATGACCCCAATACTATACATGTACTAAAATTTAATTATGTTAAAGGAGTAATTCTTCAACATATCTCATTTACCCTTCTTTTACAATAAAATGAATACACCATCATATATGTGTTAATTTATAACATTCAATGATGATGGGTTTGAAATTTTTATTTATATATTTAATTTTGGTCTTGAAACCATTATTATGGGTGAAAAAGTTTATTATATATGTATTATTACTTATTTATAGTTCTGGAAGCCTTTTGTACACAGTATGTTAATTTATAAATCAAAATGGGTTCATTGTGATCACGAACCGCAAATTAACAGAAACGATTTTTGTTAATGTTTTTTATAATTATTCTTCTTAACACCCCATAAAAATGAATTTTATGAAATTGTAATATTCTGGTGGCTCACAAGTAACATAAAAAAACTATTCTAGACTACCACACTCATTCTACTATTTTATCCATACATGAAGATAAGTAAACAGATAATGAAAATCAAGAATGAAAAAACTCCGGAATAGTGAAACTGAATCTATAAACCCATTAAAATGCAATGAATAAACCTAACAAGTTAATAATTAATCAATAAAATGGAGATTAGTTTCTGGAATAAATAATTTTTGATGAAAAATATGATTATTTGGGTAGTTATGATCAAGTGAGAAACACTTTCAGACTTATGGTAAGGATTTCTTCATCTCACATCAATTTTTGTGAGATTTTATATATTCACTTCTACAACTTCTATATTCTATATGTATATTGACCATAGGTGTTGTCTATCATTAATATTTCTAACATCATGAAATTCAATGTATAATTTTATGATTTTTAATTTTTTGTAATATGATTCAATTGATTACAATGTATTAAGTATTTTCTCCCCAAACCTCAATTTTCATTTGGGTTGCTTTTTTTCTCAAATCGCCTATATGAAAATCAAATTTATTCCTAATTACTCCCCGTAAATTATATGTGAATTTTATATTTATATTTCCATTCATAATCCTTCTTTATTTTATTGGGATTCACATGTTTCAAAATAATCTTTCAAAATAATTGTTCTGAAATGACAGCCTTATTCAAGGAACTTCGCAAATTAATACCTATTTTGATGTTTACACAATAATCCAATTTGAGATATATTTATATTAATAAAATAAATAAATTTTACATGATTAATATATTTCGGTTCCTTCCTATTTAATTAAATTAATCATGCCGTTGCGCTTCAAAATCCATTAATATATTCCTTAAACAGAACCAAAATGTTTTATTTCTGAAGGTTCTTCTACAAATATTTTTAATTTATTTCACCTCAATAAGACATTTCCTAATACAAAAATATAATTTTAGAGACTATCACATTTATTTTCTCGGATATACTTGTTTACAATCTGATTTCAAGAAAAATAAAAACGATTTTCCAAAATAAATCATCATTCGAAAGTAAAAAGGGATTTTTTTCATCTGACATTAATTTTTATGAGATAAATGCCTTTTCATCACTTATTTATTTCTTGTGGTGTATGTAAATTCAATTTTTGTATCCTATCGTTTTTATCATAATTCACATGATTTTTTAAGAGATTGTGATTTGAATTTTTCAATGTGTTCTGGGACACTTTGTTATGTTTAAAGATTTTTTCCTCGATGATTTTTCAATGGTCTCATTTAAAATTATCATCATATATGTCAAAATACTTTGTTGAATCTTGAACATAACACTGGTTTATCTAATATTATATCATCTACCAATTTTTATTCTATGGTTAATGAATATTTTGATCATTGATGTTCTATATAGAAAGTATCAACCATATGAATCAGAGTGGTAAGTGTTTGTGTTTAATGATTGGATAAAGTTATTTACATTTCATAAGATAAATTAAATATGAATTTATGTTGTTTATATTGATCCTCGTTCATATAAGGAATGCAATTCACTTAGTAAGTGTCTTGTGGGTCCCATTATATTCCATCGGTGCATTACTAGATCTCATTAGACAAACTATGGTCTTAGCACGAGGCCTTGATAAAATGTATATTTATGGTCCTGGTACGATGACTTAATGGTATGGTTATGATGTCCCGCATTATGAATTCCCTAATTATTATAATAGTATTGATAGTACATGTGGTTATTATACTATATGAATCATCAAGATTAATTTTTATTATTGCATTATTTATTTAGATATTTTTTCAAAATTAATATGTTCTGGTTTATTATTAAAGGAATGTGTTTTTAGTTATTCACCATTCCTAATGTTTATTTTTATTACATATTTCTATATATTTATTACCATTATTGAGAATTTGAGCTCACCCATTTCTTTTTTTATCTGGACATGATGGATTTTATTATAACCGAATTTCTGGTCTAAACATATAGTTGTGGATGTTCCTAATAATATTTATTGGTTAGTTTTCCAATATATTTTTAATGTTGAACTTTTGTAGGTGTATTTTTTCCAAATATACAAAACTAATCAGTACTTCATGACGGATATTCCTTATTAATATTCGAATATAATAAAATAAGACACCGACATTGGACAACTAGTGTTAGATCCTTAAAGATGTCTTTGATTAATCACTCCTTTTTTCTGAATTCGTATCATAATTTCCTTGAGATTATCATCCATTTTAAGTGTAAATAAATTCAATAAATTCATTAAAAATTGTACTTGTACAAAAATGTACATTGTAGTTTACAATGTGAATATATTTAAAATTCTACCCAACATGAGTTATACTAATATAATATTTTACACTTGTTATATATGGAATACATGACTTTTCACGTACTTTCAATACATTCAATTCATAGATGATTACATGAATGACCTAATTTTTTAGTCATGTGTTATACATCATTGTACGTAGAGAAACAACTTGTAATACGACTCAGACAAAGTATAAAGATCATGAAAAATACAAAGATATTAATAATATTTTTAGATATTTATTTTTATTAAAACATATCACATAGTGTTTCCTAACTTTACTACAACATGAAAGTATATGTCTCATGGTTTTCATAGTAAAATAAATAAAATTAATATTTTTGAAACTTGTTATTTGTAAATGTTATGCAGATCACATCATAACCACACATAAACCTCCAACCTTCTATCCAATAAACATTCCTATGGACTTTTATTGTTGTTCGTTCCTTGGAAATTTTGATGTACATGGCGTTTACAATGGTCCACACGATGTTTTGGCTCCCAATTACAAGGTCACGTGTTTGGTGGGCAGTATGTGGAATACATGTACCATATTTTATTCAAAAGGACAACATTTCATTTTCAAAGGGCCATACAGCATGTAGTCTAGTAGACCATGCATAATTTAATCTAGGAAAATATTCAGTGTAATAATTAACAACACAATGTGTCATTAATATACATGGGTTGAGTGATTTCTGAATTAACTCCTTTTGCATAGAACACAACTACACAATGTGTAACATCAGTTTTATGGCATGTACTATTGTGTTATCTCGGAATAATCCTTGTCTTCTTCATATGAGTTCCTCAATTATATTTAATAAAAAAAATTAAATTTCTTGATTAGATAAACTATATACACATGATGAAGACACATATCATACAATTAATATTAAATGAATAATTAGGAGTAAATTGAAATAACATAATTAAAAATCTGTAAATCACCAACAATATTAAATATAAATAAACAATTATGTTCCCTCTTTGATACCACTTATATGTTTTGGCCATAGTAGTAGCGTGCAATGGGCGGTGCCCAACCTTAATTTTTTCATAATTAATGGTCAATCAAAGATCTAATTGGGAATTAATTCCATGATCAATATAATTGTTGAAAATAAATGGACCAATAAACTTTTCACTGGAACTGAGAGAGTGGGATCAACAAAATTTTTTATAGATATTTCAAACACATAATTAATTTCTTGTAAGGAATAATTTATTAATTGATGTATTGGGTGACAGATTTGCAGTTCACCTTCATTTCATTATTGAAACTAGCTGTAGAATTACTCTATAGGTGATCCATATGTTTTCTATGAATATCTATAAATTTTCGAAGGTTTATCTTAGTACATCCATTAAAGATCTATGTTTTTGGGTCATCTAACTTGATCGTCTTTAGAATGGACTCCAAAGAATTATACTTGATCTGGTGGATGAGGATTGCTTGCTGTTCATGGGAGCATTCTTTAGAGATGGGAACTATCTAGTCATGAGAGTAATCACCTGGAATCATTATGCATAACCAAATAGGATTTTGAGAAAATAATATAGTTGGGTATTTATATTTCATGGATTAAAATAAAACAATTACGCATTTTTTCTTACTATTGTTTAATCATATAAAATCCTTATGTCAAATCATAATTGCATTATTATAATTTCATTAAAATCTCTTACCATGTGAATTACAAATAAATATTATAAAATTAAAGTAATTCAATATTGTCATCTTTCACTACACCATTAATCTAGGTCTCATATTCCTCCACAATAGTTATCGAGTCATGAATAATGTCTATTTATTTATTAACTAAATATCACAACATTATTCACTAATAAATAAATAAATATTTTATTTACTAAAAAAATAAATATATGTGATCAATAAATAATTAGTAGTTATTAATCCATGTCTGGGGAAAATATTTATTCAACATATTAAGTAATAAATAATAATATATTTTTTAACTATGATTCTGGATATATTAAGTGTGTGTCCATCCTGGCCTCTATCTTAGTGGCATTAGGAATAGTAGTCTAATGTACATGTTTAAAATAATGAAATATTATAACGAACCCATAGTGAATGTAGTTAATTGAATAATGATATTTCACCTCATACAAACACTTACTATGAAATATAATTCCATTCTCATAGTATCTAAAATTCGGTACGTTGCATGCAAGTGCCATCAACCTATATTATCGGTATCTCTTTCAACAAATTCTATGAAATAGAACAAGATTATATAACACCATGGTAATGGATTTATTTAGTCTATATCATTTCCATCGATGGGCTTGAGATATTAGCATCTGTTAATGAACATAAGGGATTAATCATTTCTCATATTATTCATTAATTCAATATTACTCATGATACACCTAACATATAATAATTCTCGGAGAACATATGTCATCACATTTTTCATCAATATATCTAAGTGTGTCACTCATAATATACATTAATGATTATTTTATGGAATATGGACCAATACAAACAACCATATATAGGTACATCCATTGACACATAGAAATGCGGATTTCCAACTTGTGGGTATCGTTATCGTAATATCAATACTTTACATTATAATGTCTGTACCCCATGAGAAGGTGCCTCCAATTCATATGAGTATTCACCCATGATAGCCTATATTATCTATCTCCCTCAAATTATAAATCTATATATAGAACCTATATTCAAGAATAGTGTTGTAGAACATCCGAGTTCCCATTATAGTGTAAAATTACAATGACCCTTCTATATAACAGATACTCTTAAGACATTATCACATACTATGTTACGCAGAAGAACAAACATGATGTGATAAATATTTTATTATTTTTCAAAAACAATGAATACATGTTTTTCATAAAGTAAACATAATTAGGTTACAAAGAACCATCTTCAACAAGTTCTCTAATATTTATATTTATAGAAGACATTATTTCAATTTCTACTTTATAAATAATTCAATTTTAGTCTCTATAACATCTCTATAAAAAATAATTCAAAAAAAGTGACATATTTATCATTCAATTTATAAATTTGGAGTTTTATAAAAAATCAAATATAATAGACCCAATTTCCTATTAATCTTCTCAAATATCACATTTTAAAAAAATATGTATAACCACTAAATGTTGATATATTTTAACCACTATCATTTTAAGAAACACACAATTTATTAGATTCCAACTGATTTATTATTTTGGGATTTATTACATACACATAATATTCACAATCATCTTTCAATCTTTTGTATTCTACTATGAAGTTACCAACAGCTATTCTTCTGAATAATTTTAATAAAATATTTCCCATAAACCATAAATTAACAAAGTTCATATTTTGATTTATAATAGGCTTCGTTTTGGAAAATTGTGAATCATTTCTAAATATAAATCTAAACAAACATTTTTTCATTATAATATTAATTATTATACTTATCAAACATCAATGTTTAAAAAGAGAATTACAATTCTCCGAAATCATTTTTCATTTCAGCAATTCATTTTCAATTATAATTGTATATTATATTAGTTTTTAAGTCTTATAGATTTAGTTTTTTAAGGAATTTATATTTTACTATGATAAATTTTGTTTCTAAATTTTTTGGTGGTATACATAAGAATTTTTTTCTACAATATATATTTAAATGTCAGAGAAATTACTATGATTGTTACCTAGGGATCATTAATACTTTGTTAAGAATTAATTCAATGGTTTATTATCACACATCATTATATAATTATTCATCATGCTCGAAAATTTTATCTTTTCCCACCACTTATTATTTTTATATTCATATATATAAAGCCATGTGTATATTTCTTTTTTAATTTTAATTTATATTTATTTTTATCATGTAGTTAATAAAATCATAGAAATAAATAAAACTCAAAGAACATAAATCATTCTCAAAATTAAACATGTGCTATTTTTTTATACAATTACATTAATCATGGGTAATTTATTCAAAATCTATAACTATCAAAACATAATAAGATTTATATAGAGTAAATTGAAATATTATATCATTTCAGATATGATTTCTATTCCCATTAAATGTAGGGATATCCTTATTATATATTGATTAAAAATAAATCATTTTAAATAATAAAAACCACTAAATAACTCTTAAAAACGCTAGAAGTATTAATACTATTATATTGGAACAATTTACCCTAAACAAATTGGGGTAAAGATCAAATACAACTTAAAATGATCAACAAGTTCAGTGAAATCAATTACATGGGAATGAATGATTAATTTTAAATTCATTAGTTTTATAATTTTGAATGATCTGTCTCGAACTTTTAGAATTTATATTCACTTTTTTCGACTAAATTTTAGAATACAAATAATATAGCACAACATATTTATAGTAAAAAAATGAAATATGATAGTTTATTATTTGGAATCATCCAAATTTAACTGAGTTCATATGACCCACTAGTAAAAAAATCATGTTCAATGGTTGGGGAATAACCAATTACATGTGTTACAACAATTCATCATATTATTTTTTTGTTTTCATTATATTGTTACAATGGAATATTATTTGGTATACCACCAAAATGAAATTCAACTGTAAAAGATCACTCCCATTAATGTTTTTGTAGTGATGATTTAATATTTTCTTATTAAACCTATTACATAATAGGTTTTTTCAAATATATGTGTGTGATTTTTGAACTTATAAGATTGATTTATGTGACTAATAAGAGGGATTTGAGTTTATTAGTGATCTATGTTAATGTTTTTTAATTCATAATCAGTCATCTTATAATGTTAATGAGATATTATATTTATGATAAACAATCACCAAAACATAACAACATGAACACAAGTATTTTCAAGGATCACTAATCAAAAAGAGAACCTAGTCCATGTATTGGTTTGTAAATAATCCAATACTACCCAATATAAAATTAATAATATATTTTTTATGTGAATTATTTAATAATGGATTATCCAAACACATGGAATAAACTAAAATAATATTAAAATTTTCTCATCCTAATACACAAAATGTAATATTGATTTGTTTAAAAACTTTTATAATCCACCTCAAATGGTTTATAATTTTACTCACTGTGCATATTTAATTTTTTCTAATATACAAATCCATAAAGTCAATTTATTAACTTTTTTACATAACTAAATATAAGAACTTATTCACGTACATAACTGTTAATAATCACTTTGATGGTTTTATCTAGAAATTTCATCTAGACAGTTCATATAGAGCGTCATAAAAATATGTCATCTTTCTAAAAACAATTTTATCTGATTTGTACTTATTATTTAATCATTATTTTTATTGGTTAGAAATATAGAATATTAATATTTTGTCTTTAATAATTTTTTTGATGTATCAATTTTAGGAAGATACTCCATTATCCCCTCATAATTTACACATGTAATGAATACACATCGTAGTACACGTACATGTATCATTTTTATAGTTGAAATTAATTGATAATCAAGGAATTACATTTTATTTTCCTACCGAATAAAAACAAAAAATTCTAATACTTCAACATGAATAGTTCAATGGAATCTTTTCAACCAATGTATTATATTATTTAACTTATTATGGTATCATTTTCAACTACACATGTCATTGAATTTAATAAAAAAAATTATTATAATGAATTAATGATATGATACTTGGAAAATTAATAAACCATGTTAAAAATGAGTTTTTTAATTTATTTATGAAATCAAATTATTTTAAATTGTAATGTTATAAACTACATAACAATTTTAAATTTATATCCAACATTAGTCTGGTGAAACCACTGATTTTTCAAGAAGAATGTTATAAAAAATAATTAATAGGATAAAAATATATATATGATTGTTGATAGTCAAAATTATTAGAATGAATGTCAAAATTATCACATAAAACATCATTTCTGTAATGAATTGTATCAGAAAAACATTCACCGATAGAATCATAAAAAATTCATTATTGGTGAATTATATTCAAAACCATCATCATATGACATTCCTAAGCCCTCAGAGAATGTAACTATGAAATATGGCATCTTATGATAATTTTTATTAGTTGTAATTAATATGATGAAAACTTTTCGTAACATCACTTTGGAACATTGATAACTATTATTCCTATCATTTTACATGTCTACTTGATATAATTCACATGTCATAATCCTCTGAAGAATTCCCTAGAACATCATTAACGTACCCTTTCTCTAAAAACTATTAAATATCATAACAATAACACCATAAAATAGAAACCGTTGAACTACATCATACAAATATATGTTCATAATTTTAATCCCATTACAAATTACGAAAAATTATCCCCCTTCAAACTCATTGGGAAAAAAGTTGATAAACCAAAAAAATATTGATTATTTTTTTTGAATAAATATGTTTCTCCTCGTTTTTATATAAAATTAATTTCTATCACTTTTCACATCAATATCAAATATCCTTAGTGAAATCATGAAAAAAATATGGTAATTTCAAAACATAGAAAATTAAGTACAAAAAATCATTATATTAAAATAATATCTGATCTGCACTCATAGATACTAATCTTAGAATTTCCATCCTCCATGTGTCCCTCAACTATGCTTCCACGTCTCATATTACTAACGTGTCAACCCACCAAAAATTTACATACTACCTCCCCACTGTTTATATTTTTTCCTCCACATCCCTCCCTCATTCATTTCATATAATAAATAGAGTGGGTCTTGACCTATACTATGTACTACCTATGCCACCATCCTCACAGTACCGAACCACCCTTCTATCTCTGATCAGCAGCTCCCGATTTCGACTGCAACTTCCTACGCATCGCCTCCGACCTCCTTATCTAGCATTCCACTATAGTGTAGTATTTTTATTCCTTTTTTGTTCACAGTCATGTCTAATATATTCCTCAGTAAGGGTTCTCGTAGATTCCCCAATAGTTCATTATCTACCTCCAGGATTTCTTCAAGAGTGACGTCCTCACAATTCGTATTCTTCACTGCATTGGTTGTAACATATTCTACCAAACGCATAGTCAGATGTCCAAAGTTCATGACTAGTTCATGATTTCCTCACATCCATAAATCACTTCATCCCAGTTATCATTCGAAAACATCCTTTACTTGTATTCTCTTTGAATAAATTCCATGCATGATAATTGTCAGAACTTGCAGTCCATACATTTGCACCTGCCATACATTTTCTTATTTCAAGATGGTATTATCGTGATTAAAAGGATTGTGATTTCAATGGAATAATCCTTCCCATCTCATCAACATTCTTGATATTCTTCTTCTTGCTCGCATCATCTATTCACCACAGGTATGAATTGATCTTCATAATGGAGATGCATAATTCTTTAAACGACATATATTGTATCAATTCAATTATCTAACTGTTCGTGGAAAGTTTTTTTATTTTTAATATTCATTATCAATTTCAATAAAATATACTTTTAAAAAGGTTTCTTCAACTATTTTACTTGTAACTTATTGTGTTTTCATTTTGGTTAAACATTTTGATATTCAACTTCATATTTAGTTTTCTAAATTGACAGTACAAGATTTTAAAAATAAAAAAGCCAACAAAGACTAATGTTCTAATTTGTTTTTATGTTTTTTCAACTACATTCACATTATCCATGAGTATATCCAAATGCATATCTTGTTAGTTTTTATTAGAACAGCTACATGAAACAGAAATTTCTACTGTTGATTGTAAAATCCCACTTCATATTTTCGTTTATTATGTAAAATTTTATGATTGTTATATAATTTGTGCATTATAAGCTCTTACTATACACCTTGATTGTAAGATATAAATAAAAGACAAACAAACATGAATTGTCCATCATACTATAAAGAATCAAGGATGAAACAGAGGATACTAATGACGGAATGACCAACAGTTTGTGAGTTGTGTATTAAGTACCCTTGACAGTGATCTATTCTATTTACTGTCCTCTGTTCAGCAGTATCACTCATTAAACATTCTACAAGATCAGTACTGATAAGTACTGGATACTATCATGTTTCATCTACCAACCATTCTGCTACTCATTCGAGTAAATCGATACCAGAAGCTGCATAACACGTGCAGTCACACGCATGCCATTATCATCTCTATGTATAAATGGTTTGTATCATTTTAATTAAACTATATCATATTTTTGATGATTCATATTACATTTCATAATAATAGAAACCATACATACTAACTTACTTTTATTACAGAGCCTCATCAATTGTCTACACGGTCAAATAAAAACATGTATTGCAAGGATTCAACAGAGCCTATTTGTGAGTTTTCTACTCCGTCAAGCTCTAGATATGAAAGGATGCAACAAAATCTACATCTTATGGAAAGAAAAATAGTTTTTCAGTTGTCTATTATGTACCCTTGAAATTTTTAAATTCTTTTTACGATCCTATATTTTGTAGTTATAGTCATTAATCATGCAACTTGATCAGTGCCGACAAGTACTATAAACCATTCTATATCATCTACCAACAATTCTTCTCCTCTGTTGAGTAAATAGATATCTGTATCTGTCATAACACATACAATAACAAAAATTCCATTATCATATCTATGTATAAATGGTTAGATTTTTTCCATTAACCTATAAAATATTTTCAATTTTCAAGGAACATTTCATACTAACTGAAATCATTCATACTAATTTACTTGTATTACAGAGCCTGGGCAGTTGTCTACTCTATAGAAAACAAACATCAATTCACCATCTAACTATATAGATGGAATGATACCTCACATACTGTTGATGATGAAATGACATAATGATGGCCAGTTTCCAATTGTCGTCACTGTAAATTATTGTTCTTATTAACATTGTATTTTTCCATTAATTGGTAAATATCATATATTCAGTGAACTTGTTGATTGATATTGTATTAAAGTAGTTAATACTTTTAGTTAACAGAACATCAGTAATGTACCCCCCCTGCAAAATCTGTTATATACCCACCCCCCTCCCCACCACCACCCACATGCAAGTCACAGTCTTACATTCAATACATAGACATCATTTCTTTTATATTGAACGGAAAAACTGAATCATCCTCTATGGGTTCAATGGAGTTTAAAATTTTTCTGGTAATATTTGTTACTTCTTCACCAACATGTATCATTATATATGATAATTGAGGTGGATTACTACATCAAGTATCTCATATTGAAGATTGAGATCCCACGTGACATGATTGATATTGAACAATACATGCACATAAAATGAATTCCTCAGCCCAAGAGGAAATTTGGCCATCCATACCACCAAAAAGCTTATTAAATTTTTTAGAATTGCACATTTTCCCAACTAAGTTCTTGCCAATAACGCATACTCTCTTATAATCATTCACTCAACTTCCAGCAGTCTCTTTTTTTAAAAGGATTGATTGTCTTCCATCAACATCAGCTGTACTGGAACTTGGATAGGTTCTGAAACCATATTCAACTTCAGTTCTAGGGAACTTTGGTGTTGTATTACCTTGCTAACCTTATAATGCGACACCACCTAGATCTATTCATGAAGATGAATATTGTATTTAACTTTATTTCCATTACCACGATATCCTACATATTTCTTTTATAAATTCCCTACATGTTTCGGTTATATGTTTTCAAATTCTAAATGTCCAACTCAAAATGTGCATGATTACTGTGCTGACAGTCGATGTGAGAAATAAAAATCGTTGCTAGGTGGTGAAGACAATTATTATAACAATTCCATTCAACCTCCATGAGTTTAGTTTTTTTATTATAACATTTCCCTCATTAATGCTTTTTATATTGATTATTTTTTTGATTCATTGTTCAAGTGTCTATAACATGATAGATGAACATGGTTTCATTTAATCCCTCATGTTCAGTGAATATCAAGGATTAAGTGATAGAATCATGAATCATTGAAATGGTTTGCTTTTGTCCCCCGGAACATCTTCTTTTGAGTTCATATGATTGTTTTTTATTTCATACATGAGATGGTCTTGTTGATTTTTATTTTCATCATATTTCAATGGGTATTCTTCTATACTTTTATATATGATATTTTAAACCCAAAAAATCATGCCCATTTTATTTTATTTTATTTCCTTTTGTGATTTTATTATTTAATAAAATTTTCATTGTGTTTTCTGGGTAGAAAAAAGCTGGACAACACCCCACCCACTTGTTGAAGATCAAATCATACTATTTTTAGAAGCATAACCAAATATCCAAGTTTGTGTTTCAAAATTGTTTTCAATGTTTTTTATATTTTCCACCTTCCTCATTGAATTTATGAGAAACATTTTCCATTTGATGTTTAGGTTTCTCTAAAATACATTTCCTGTCAAGCCATCATGTCACTGTTATCCAAGATTTGATTTAGTGCACTTTGTAATGGATATTTGTTATAATATTCATGTAAAATATCTCCTTGGTTGGTTCACTCCAATAATAATTTTATTCCAATTTTTAAAACTAATCGAAATAATCTTATTCCACGTGCCATTTATAAGAAGTGCTTACATACAATTTTATTTTCTGAATTTCTAATTGAAGATGTGTGTTTTTACCATTTACTTAAATTATTTAATTATGAATATGGTTGACATGAAGATGAGAGATGGGGCATGGGGTCTATATGGTCAGGACTGGGCAGTCTCATGCAACAACCACCAGTATGTAGTATGGAAGTGTACCAAAACATCCTATACTCCAGCAACTAGAGGTTAATGATGTTTTTGGGTTTTAGTAACCTAATTATAATAATTACATTAATAATTTAGTCACTCCACTCAATTAAATTGATTTAGAACCTTGACCTTGACAAATGATCCTAACATGAATGACTCAATAATCAGGTGTTGTATGCTTTTATAAATTTTCAATTTTTGATTCAATATTGTCTTTTATTACTAAATATTATTATTAAATATTATTTGTTATGTTTGTAATGCCCCACAAATTTTCTCATCCTATATTCCATCGATATGGACCATTTTTAAGTCAACATTTATCTTTTTGATGAACTTTTATAAATACATTTTTTTTATTAAAAGAAAAACTGTTAATCGATGATGTCGTGCAATAGCATGGGTGAGTACCAGTTTTATGTATTCACATTTATTTGAAATACATTCAAAAGGGGATACTATTAAAATTAAAAATTTATGTTTATAAATTTTGATCAAAAAAATATAAATTTGTATGAAAATATTCTTATAACTATCATATTTATAAATTATTCAACCTTTTCAAAATAATATTCAAAAACCATAGAAACTATTTTATATAACATATACCCATCGATATCCCATTTTTATATTATTTTTACATATAATATTATATTATATCAACATTATAACTAATTTTATGGAATACAGATAAAAACATTGGACGCCTAAGTGAGAAAAAAGATAGAGGAAATAAGAATCATTGAACAATAATACCTTGTTTTATATATATTCCAAAAAATATATTACTCTTACACAATTCATAAAGAATCATTAATACTCAAATGATCTCCATATTTTAACATTTCCTAGAAGAAAAATATTTCCATCATCCACAATAAAAACCGATTAAAATTGATAAGACAATTTGAAATCATATCTTACCCATTAACCAAAACTCCATTGAAATATATTACTTCATTAAAATGTTAATAACACATCAAGGGATAAATATATGTATCTTAAAACTATAACCCATTAAAACAATCCAATGAAAACAATAGAGTGGTGAAAAAGTCACATACCCTAGTCTTGAAGAGAGTGAGTTTGTACATTCATGTTCAAATCATCTTATAAAATATTTCCTTCAAATGGGGAATATATATTATATTAGAAACAATATTCATAGTATGAATATTTTCCAAAATTAGATCATTTTTCTCTAAATTATCATTGATTTTACTATAATTTATATTAGTATTATTTTAAAAATAATGGTCCAATTGATTCGAAGTGATAATTATAGCACACTACATATCATTTCCCATGAGTATAATTAATTTCAATATCATGAAAAAATATTCTCAAGTAATTTACTTCCATTTTTTTGTATTTTCACATGGGTCATAATACTAAACATATCATCACCCATACTAAGAGTTATATAATTTATATTTTATTTTTCTAACATTTACTAAGAATAAAAACACTAATATATGTGGATATTTTATTGTTAACACATCCTACCATGTTAGTATACATATAAACAAAAAAATCAATATTTTATTAGATTCCATACTTTATACAATAATCTTTTGTGAATTTTATATATCAATGAATTAATTTTACATTCATAATATGAGATTATTTTGGAGATTATTGATACATAGAACATATATTAACTTTGATATCAATGATTTTCCTACAATCCATAAGATATATCAATCTTCCAACCATATTCATGAACTGCATTAGATGCACCTCTGTTCCTTCTCTATCCTTTAATGACATGGTTCTCACTGAAGTTGTTTTGGAAATATATTTCATTTTCTCATGCTAATCATCCATATAATATCATTAGCATACATCTTAGGATATAGAGAAATGTATTACGTTTTTAATAAAATTTCTATGATTTGGAAATTATTCTTTTCTCCTATAATAAGCATTTCAAATAACTTCTTCACCTCTATTACACCCCTTATGAGATAGTTGATTTAATTATCAAAAATCATGCCCATTAACAAATCATGATATATAATATGTTATGTTATATCAAATGATAATCATGTAAATGAATATTTATAAATTACTAAATTATGTCACACTGTTTAATACATTTCAATAAGTCAATAAATTATGGATATTTATTTATCAATATATTTGAAAGTGTATATCTAAATGTAGTTATGAATTTCATTTAATATGGTACTATTCTGTATAAGAAAGCCACTTTTTAAATTATTCAATGTCCTTGAAAGTGATTGGTTCAAAAGAAGTCATTGATGGATGACTCACCGATAAAGACTCACCGATTAAAGAAGACACCAAAGCAAGACTCACTAATAGACCAAATGATGCATCGAAGGACAAGTCATCGATGATCGGTCACACCGACAGTTCAATGGACTCAACGATGAATGACACACTGATTGTTCCAAGGGCTTACAGATTGATGAGTCGCTTATGGGTGACACAGAGATAGTTCAAAATGGGTTACCAGTGACGACTCACTTAGGCCCATATGGTTGGTCAATGTAAATTTCTTCCTGAATCTCTCCATTAAGAAAAGATGATATTGCATCAATCTTAAAATTTTTATGAACTCCATTTTCAATGATAATAATAATGGTTTTTAGGGTTTTTATTATTTTTCCTTGACAATCTTTATCATAAATATGAATTAATTTAATTTGGGAGTGTCATTTTAAAAATCATGTATTTTATCTTATCAGAATACCATCTTCATTTAACATGACTTATAAGACTCATTACATACTAATTACGTTATAATATTTTAGTTTTGGTATAAGATCAAAATTATAAATAATTTATATCTGTTAAATATATTTATTCATATAATATGTCCCCTACTTATGAAAAAAATGATTTTTGATATCAATTCTTCAACATAAGAATGTATGGAATAATTCTATATTAACATTGATTTTATTCTAGTTTTATCCTATTGTCATTTATCATTGATAATTATTTTATTGTAAACCTTAATTCTCATCCTAGGATCAGTTGTTTGATTTTATTAATAATAACATGATATATATGAATCAGAACCAATATATAAGTGCCTTGTCATTTTATATATAAATATAAAATCAATTTAGATGTACTTTCATAAAATTTTATAACAACATGTCTAATTATTATTATAGTTTTCTTTCATTTGAGACTTGAAAAAAATCTTCTTATTTCATGAAATATCATCGAAATCATCAACATAATTCTTCCTGTAATGTACTCATAATAGGCATATAATACATAAGAATTTCATCAAAGTCTGGGAAAGGAAATATAACAAAGGGTGACCTCATATGTTTACTAATCATAAATATATGAGATATCAATATGTGATCATATAAAAGCATATGATAAGAATAAGATTATATGATCATGGACATGAAATTCAAATAACATTCCATTTATTTCATATATAATAAATAAGGTTCCTGGAATAAAATAATAACAATTTTTGAAATCATGGACCATAATATTGAATGGCCATCATAAGTAAATCATGAACCATAATATCCTACCATAAATATGTAGCAAAATGATAAATATAAATATAAAATTCTTAATTCATGGTTAACTACCAATACTATCAATAATGTGGACTATGGAATATCACATGTTTCCCATTGTGGGTCAGGATGCACCTATTTCCAATTGCATATCAAGACACTATTTTTTTCCATTGTGAGTCAGAAAGATGACCTTTGTATCTATTGTTATCTTATGTCATATAAATTTTTCCCCTATCGGGTTTATGGATAAATCATACATATTTGTGAAATAGTTTCTAAAAAAATTATCATATCATCCCATCATAACCAATGTAATGAAAATGAGTTTCATATAAATTACATCATTTCAACGTAGCCTAACCATTGAATAGGTAAAGGGGTTCCCCAATATTTCCTCAATTTAAACAATAAACAAACATAGAATGAATATGACAGGACCATTATTGTTTATCCCTAGTAATTAAAATGAAAAATCAAAAACATGATACCTTATAAGGAATATAATTTTGAAATAATAATTAAAATATTTATTGAGAAAAAAATCATTTCACATTGAAACCACATTGTAATTAATAAAACATCCTCAAATTTTTATAATAATATTTGAAAATTAAAAATAATTATTTGAGAATAATTTAAAAAAATATATTAGGATAATATATTTTCCATTATGAAAATCGCAACAAAATATCATTATTTATAAAAAATCATTTTCATTGCAAATTATCTTTGAAACATATAATAGTACCATTAAAAATAATTTAAAAAATTTACTATAAAAAATCATTTCAATTTTAAAATTAATTAAAATATAATAATATATATTAACAATAAATTTCCTAGATAATAACAATAAAAAATTATAATGGAATATTTAAAAATAATTCAAATCATTTCCTGAGGAGAATACCACATACATTTTCAAAATAAATAATTATTTTTTAAATCAATTTCATTGAAAATAATATATGAAACATAAAAATGATGCATTAAAAAATTTAAACCACACTTGATGAAAATATCATTTAAATTTTCTAAATCACTAAAACACCCTAAAATATTTTGGAAATAATTTTTTTATAATTATTATTGAAACATATAGATGAAAAATTAAAATATATTCATTATATTTCATAGTGGAAATATACATTTCATTACAAAATAAAACTAAAAAAATTAAATATATTTTATGAGAACTATAATATGAATATATTCATTGAATCAAATATAGGATGAATACAAACATTGATTGGTAATGACAGAATTAAAATTAGTTCAGTGCATTCATGTTAGATGAAGGTTTAATTTAAAATGTTCGGTCAAATCCAAACGGGACATGTTAACAAAAGGACATAATGTTTTTTTTAAAAATCATTCTAAAAATTTAAATATTGTAATGAATGTATTTATTATATAATATTTATAATTTTATAATTGTTTTTAAAAAAATGGAAAACAATTATATATAATGAAAGATTTTGTTTAATCAAAGAGAGAAATAAATATTATTTTTCATATAAATTTATTTAACTAGAGATTACATAAATTGTTGAAAATTAATCAACACAAAAAATTATAATGAGAGACATTTTTTAAAATTAGAATTATTTTAAAATTTATCTAACTAATTTAATAAAGAACATAAAAGTCATCACAAAATGAGGTGCTTCGAATGTAGTGATGTTTATAAATGTCATCGGTAAAAGACACTTTCATTAAAAAAATCTATATAATATTTTGGTAAAAAAACACTAAATTAGAAATGTTTCTAAATGTATCTATTTGGTGACACCCATTTATTGAATTGTCTATAATGTATACGTATTATATATATATATATATTGAAATTTATTATTTCTATTTTTGTAAGTTATAATAATGTAATGATATGTAGAAGATTACATAACCTCACACATACCCTTCTTCCACACTTATCTCACTCCCTCTGTCTAACCCACCCCCACTCATGTCCCCCTCCCCTCTTTTACTCCCCCACTTCCCACCCGGATTCCACACCCAACCTATAATCCCCCTATTCCCTCACCCCACCCCCGTATCCCCCCTCCTTTCAACCTCATAACATTCCCCTTCCATTCTACCCCACATACCTCCCCTTAACTAACACTCATATTCCCCCACTTCTCACTATCCAATTAGTTTCACCCCCACCCCTATATTCCCTCACTTCACACCCTCGAGTACACTACAATCAGTTCATCCCACCCCCTCCGGAATTAAAAATCCTATGTCATATATTTATATATGAACCTCCATCATCACAATAAAGGAGTGTAAAAACTCACCTATTTGGAGTTTTATTATATAAATGTATTACGTTATATTTTTATATATAATATATTTTAGTATTAAAAAAGAATCATATTATATGTCACGACCTATCCATCGGGGCCCATACCGTGACTATCCCAAGCCTGCTTTCTATAGTTCAGGGACTGATGACTAACACCGACAAGGCGTATCCCATAACGGGAAGGAATTGCCATTAAACATGTACAAACATAGAAATCCATGAGCATAATAAGAGGCAACCATGAAGTAAACTATTGTATTATAATGCTTACTGAATGTAAAGTGTTTGTAATACAAGCCTAACTAGAAATTACCTGATCAAATGAAAAGAGAAAATAATGTCTTCGATCGTCTATCGAGGATCCTACCTGAAGGGTAAGTACAACTCACGATCAGTTGTCCTAACCCACATCACGTCAAATGGTCCACCTATGACAACTATCCAATATTGACTCCCTCAACATCTATCAACAATGTCAGTCATCTACACAAGTAACCACAATGTGTGGGAGAAGCCCATGTAGGGGAGAATATATCAATACTATGTAGGGACCCTGAGACCCTCGAAGGTCTCCTATTATTCCACCAAGATAAAAACACAATGCAATACATCAATTACTAAGCACGAAGTTTTCATCAACTCTACTTAGGTATATGATAATACATATAAATAAGCTATCAAAATATACTCGTTTCATACATGAGAGAAAAATATCACAATGGTAACACCCCAGTGGTAACACTACGAAGGTAAAATTACAACCCATTCATCACCATGAAGATAACACCTCAAGGGTAAATGTACCACATCGGAATCACAATGAAGAAATCAAGATTTAGGTAAATTTACCAAACATGTATCACCACAATGATATCATGATGATGGTAAAAGTACCACACAGGTATCACCGTGAAGGTAAATGACTCAGGTCACACCAGGTATATAAGTAAGGAACATAAATACGTATGATTGGTCGAGAAGCTAGATCATCTTATTCTATCAATAGCCAATACTGCTGATTTTATATAGTCTAAACTACACAGGATTGATAGGTACTAACCCCCAAAATGTTCCACCCCAGATCCGACCTGCTTAGAGTCGATAGATACTATCCCCCGAAATAACCCACATAGGATCTGACCCACACAGGATTTGTGTGTGCTGACCAAAAAAAGATCTTTGACCATTTCCAACACAGGATATAACACACATAGGGTCGTTATAGGTTGAACAACACATAATCGATGAGTATTGAGCCACATAGGATCTCACCCAAGTAGGATCAGTGTTGACACCCATATGATCGCTACTTACTCACCTCCATATGATATGTCTCCCACATCTCCCTCACTTCGAGCAACTATATTCCCACAAATAGTACTTTTGATTCTTGTATAATTCTCCTCCATCCATAGTTCAAACCTCAAACTCCATTAATCTCTAAAAAACAGTATCCCAAAGGACCGCCAGGTTGTAAGAGTTCCAACACGATAGAAAGTGAGTCAATTGGACGCCCGGTCTGTGACTCATTATCATTATAGTTATGAGGGCCTGGTTGGATTCATATTCAATCCAACCTGGTTGTACTCAAACATTTTCCAAAACTCACATGCAGTATACCGAATGAACCACCCTGTCCTAACAGTTCTGATGCCATAGAAGGTTCTTCAAACGATCATATAGTCTATTAGTTAAACACCATTCTGTGAAACGGGGGTGATCGCACCTTAGACCAGCCCATCTCGGTCAAGCCCACTGGAATATTCCAAAGAGAAAACTTCCCAAAATTGATACCAACACCACTGACGGTGTGTTGAACAGACACCCGTTTCTTCAGTTACGGGGGTTTCATTATTTAGGGACCCATTGTGTCTAGGCCAAGTCCAACTCAGTCAGGTCAGCCCGACACACCAGGTCATGCATTCTACATGACCCCCGCTCAGGTCCAGCCTGCTAAGGGTTGGACCAGTTTGCGTCATCGGCCCAGGGCACGATTGGCCATGCCCGTCAGCTGACGTTCAACCTCCCAACGTTGGCCAAATGTCCCTTGGGTTCAACTCGACCCTCTAGGACATAGGTCCGGTCCGGCACGCTGGGTGGGTCCATCCTGCTCGACCGACCCAATATGCCAAATGGTTGACTGGTGTTCCTATCTGGCCCCGCTAGTGCGGGGCCGTTTCAGCAAGCGGGTGGGGCACTGCCGTACCATGTAATGGTAGGTCGTTTTGGCCGATAGGGGGTCAACCAACCCATCGTGGTGTAGGGCCGCGCTGATCTGCACATATCATCGCTTCAAGACACGGCCACCTCCAGCAGCATGTGATAGTGCACCACTCTGCCTCCACCTTTCCCAGTCGTCTCATGTCGCCTGCCTTCGTCACCTATCATAGATTCATCTATGACCCATTCCCTCCATCGATGTGTGATGACACCCTACACTTCCTCGGTAGCCAACCATAGTCAGTCGCTTTTCTAACCACAGAGAAATAGTGTTGAGGCCTCCTCATGTAGCACGTGACGGCGTATCTCCTCTAACTGGGTCAGCCGATGCTGCCATGCCGGCAGTCTTCAATGGAGAAGGAAATGGTAAAAAAGTTTGATGAGGGTCTGGGCCATGTTTGTTTAGCTCGTTCCCTCTTCGTTAACTCGAAAACATGGTGGAGGAAACAGGATTCAACAATCACTTGAAATTAAAATAAAATAAATACCTACATCCTGATCATTGGAGAATGCCTACGATTGATTAAGAGTCAATGTTCATCGTCCCTGAAATAACCCGCTAACGATTCCACTCAATCATCGATCTTCAGATTGGGATTCAATTTCACTAATCACCACTCACCAGAATGGGTCCAATCCTTCATGGGGTTGTCATCACTTCACTTTATTAGAACTTTGTCATTTGTTGAAGTTGTGACAATACACCTCCCCAAGCATTATATAAATAGGAGAGGGGAGGGTGAGTAACGCCTATGGAATAAATGGGGGATCATTTAGTAGGAATTGTCCAAATTCCAACAACGATGTTACAAAATATTTGAGGCATCAATCCATTTAATGGCTTGACATGTCATTGGTCCCACCTCTGCCACTTTTGAATTGGAGGAAAATAATGAATGAAATTAAATAACATTGTTATTTTATTATTATTTTAAAATTTGAAAATATATCTTTTTCTGAAAACATACTGTGATCAAAGTGAATCATCCCTCATGAGAATCTCGACATTGTGGATTCAACGTTGCTCTCACATTTTTGATCCAAGCAACGTGTCAAAATATAGAGAACACCGCCCGAGTGTTTAGTGAATGTACCTAAAACAATGGATTGAAAATTATTAACAGTCACCCTCGAATTTCACTGGATACCGATAGGCTCTTCATGTGCTAAACACATCCCAACGAACTCAACAATTATCTCAGATTTTCAATCATAGTTACTATTGAGATGTTATGGATTTTACAATAAAATAATTGTCACTTAATTATTTTATTTATGGTCAAAAGATAACGTTGCCTAGTGGCCCGTGACACCAATTATGGTATCATTATAAAGAAATAATACCCTCATGTGATCAGTCGTGGTCTTGTATTTTCAATTCGAGTTACAATTTTTGTGTTATAAGAAATTTAATAATAAACTAATTTTATTTAATTTTTTTCAATTATGCCATTTTGGCTTCCCAAATGGAGGTATGCACTAGCTAAACTTATGTCATGTGTAGGGTAAACCAGCCATCCTAAATGAAACGGTTCCCTTGGATTTTTGATCATTTTACTCATTTTATAGATATTTAAATTTTTCATGAAAAAATCTCATTTGCCCAATTTCTAAACATAACAATTTTCGACGGATCATTACGGGCACTCTAGGGCTCAGAATTGTTCACCATAAAAATTTTATGATCTCGAAATAATTCCATATAATTAAAAACATCATACTAAAATTTGGGGATATTACATTCTCCCCACATTAGGGATTTGTATCCCCAATTGAAAAAAAAGGAAAACCACCCAAAAGAGGGTACTAAGTGGGAATTTGAGCTTCCCGCTCCCATGTTCTATCTTGGAGGTTCTCATGATACCACCAAAATTGCACCATAGGGATCCACCGACCATGAATGACTAGCTTCTATTGATTCTATATCTCCACCAGGAACTCTGTAAAAGTCATCACATCATCAAGTCAAAATAGCCCCAGTCGATTGTTTGTGATGGATTATGCACATATCTCTTCAACTCTAACATATTGGAATCATAATTCACCTAGTTAATCATTAATGTAATAGAGAGACACTACGCCACCTCATCTACTCTTCGGAGAAACTATAAAGGTCTGACGATCCTCGGAGATAGCTCATCGCCCTAGCCAAACCTCCTCCATCTTCAACAGGGTGAGACCCATAGGAAGACATGGTCTCATTCCTTGGAATCAAAGGGTATTTTTCCTCTATTGATATAAGACTTATTATAGCTATGTGCAGTCTTCAAATGCTAATAAGTGATGCATTGTGGAACAAAATCATCCACTGCGTCATGTATTCTTGGCCACATCAACTACTGTTAAAGCCATGTCACATCTTCACCACTCCAAAATGTACCGTTAAATGGGATGTATGGAACTCTCTCAACATCTCCTCCTAAAGTGTCACCGGTACAATGGAATGTCCTCTGAAGAGAATGAAATGCTACCCACATTCATAAAATATTTTAGGAGACCTTCTTGGGGATATCTGAGTATGTCAGGCCTCACAATCAATGTACCTAGGTGTACCTCCAGAACTCGCTGAAGAATTGGAGGGGTGATAGTCATAGACTAGAGAAAAGAGCTCTATATTTATCCCCAAAGGTTATCCACGACATAAATAGATGATCTGACACCATACTCAGCATGTATAGACTATACCTCTTATTGAGTGCATTTACTAACATGTTCCCTTTCCCATTAGTATATACTCTTTCTATGTCATAGTCATAGAAGAACTCTATCTATTTTAATTGTCTTAGGTTCAGGTCCTTCTATGGAAAAATACATCTCAAACACTTGTGATTAGAGTATATTGCAAAACATTCACCAATAAAGTAATGTAATAACATCTTCATAGAGAACACCACTATTGATAACTCTAGGTCATGGGTCGCATAGTTATACTAATATTATCTTAGCTGCTGTGTTCCATACGCAATCATTGCCTACTCTTGCATCAAGAAAAAACCTAGGCTGGCCCTCGATACATCGTATTAGACTAAATACCCGATGCTCTCTTCCGTAATCCTCTTGATGGGGGCACTCATAAGTACTTATCTCATCTCTTGAAATCTTTATTGACACTTCCCATTCTAAAGAAAACTCCCCCCTTCCTTCATCAATGCTGACAATGGTGCTGCTACCCTATAAAAGTCATGTAAAAATATCTGGTAGTACCCAGCCAATGTAGAAGTCCCCCCCCCCACTTGTGGACATAGTCTTGGAAACATATTTTGTTATGATGTCCCCACACTATTCCCACACTGTTGGAAACTGAAAACTGAAAAATCCTACTCCCATGAGGGTAAGGTTGGATGACTCAAGTGTGATCAGTTGAATCCTCCAATTCATGAGTTTATCCTATGCTTCCTAGGATTCCTTTTTCCCTCAAATTAGAAAACACATTCCTACGTTGTAGATATACATCATACTTTCTTTTTCTAAAACAGTCAATCTATGTATAAATTGTGGATGGCCAGTCTATAGCCAAACTAAGATCATAAGGCCTCAACACTTCCACCAAGAGGTTACAACTGAAACTCTCACCACAAGGGTCATATCACATCATTGAAATAAGTGTGATTATCGAGTCTCCTCCTAAAGGTATCTCTAGACGTAAGGGTCAAGTCATCAGTTTAACCATAAACTCTCGGTCTTGAACAAGATTCATGGAAAGAGGAATGATAGATACCGTTGACTATTAATACAAAAGCTAGAAGTAGACACAGACCATACCTTAAATCATTCTAGGATCCCTAGGGACACACTCCTTGACCGCATGTAGCAACTCCCTTCCACTATCATCCAGCTCCATTAGCCTAGTGGGGACTGCATTGGGGTTTGGTTGTAACTTGCCGAAATGCATTCCAACCCATGCTGCTCTACAAGATTCAATTCCATGTTTTCTACCCTCAAGATTTAATTTCCCCTATCACATCTCCATTTTGAAAAATTTTACACACCCATGTCTTTATGACTGGCGTCAGTTTTTGGTTATCCCACTACAAACATTAATTGGCCGTATCCGCTCAGCCAAAGAACATTAAACCACAATGGTTCTCTTAAGGACCCTAACATAAGTAGGAATGAATAGTGGAAAAGTTCTAGCTCATATTTCTTTAATCACTCCTTTCTTGTAGGTCTGACCCCTGAAGCACTGACCACAGTGTATTCATTGAGTACCTGGGATGGATGATACACCTTGATGGATACTTAGCTATCAAAATGTCATCTTACTAATGTAGTATAGGTCTATGGAAAAATCACCCCATATATTTTTATGGAAGGATCCCCTTATCAGAATATGGTTATCAAGATTGCTAACAGAAAAGTCACTTATTTGCATTATCAGGGTAATCTAGGCCCTATCATCATCCTTCCGAGGCACATCGAAGGGTATCTACCAGGACCACCATCTTATCGTATGGTGCCATAGCTAGATGGAAACTCTGCCACCTCCTCAAGCCAGTCCTTATCCACATATGACTCAGGCCTACCTCAGAAATTGAGGGCTATCTGATGCTGAAACATGTGTAAGGCACCAAGTCAAGATGTTTCCTCTATAGGTACCACCGGTTTTAAATGTTGATCAACATGAAATGACATAAATTGTACTCTACTAGAAGTTGCCTTCTCAAACAATGGTCAATTTACCAAAGCCTCATCACCGGGTAGACCATCCTCTTGGTCCTATACTATTAAATAATATAAGCTAGGATCACTATCTGATCTGCTAGTGTCCCAACTAGGCGAAAAAACCTAGTCACAACCTCATATCAGTTATCACCTGCCTGGGGTATAGTCTCACCTCACAATTTTGGAAGCCTCTACACCTAGAACTCGTAAAACATGCCTGATCAGCATGCACCATCTGCTGGTGGGGCTTGTGTCATATGTTGCACAACGGGTGATGGTGATACTGGTACAACACCCAATGGTTCTATCTTCATAAGAGGTCCCCGCACCCAAGCCTCATTGCTCAGTGGACATTTATCATGTACTATCTTAGGAATCATGTCTGGGTGTCTACGTGACAACATCCTGAATGAAAACTGGTGCGCCTTGGTCAATAAGTTCTACATGGTTAGAAAACTCAAGAGATCAAAAGAAAAACATTTCAAAAATACATGCAATCAGTGTATTCATGCACTGAGTCGGAAATTAGAATTAGGGGTCCTGGTGTATGGATACATCGTCCTCCCCACCAAGACTGTATTCGCTAAACTGAAGACCACACTGATAAAACTTAACACTATTTCCACATATAGAATTTTAGAGTTTTAGTTCTTCGGTAGAACCGACTTCTCGGATACCACTTAATCAGTACCTGTCTCTCGAGGCCCATGATGTGACTACACCAAGCTCTCCATCCATAAGCTATGGGCTGGAGACTAGAACTAGAAAAGAATATCACATAACTGGAAGGCATTGACTATAAACATGTACAAACATAGAAATCAGTGAGCATAAAAAGAAGCAACCATGAAGTAAACTGTTGTAGTAAAAAATTTTCTGAATTTAAAGGGGCCGGAATACAAGCCTAACTATAAAGTGCAAGTACAACTGAAAAGGGAAAAACAGGTCATGGATATTCCACCAAGTATCCTACCATAAGGGTACGTACATCTCACGATAAATAGTCAGACATCACAACATCTAAAATGATCCCCCTATGAGCATTGTCCAGTCCTGACTCCCTTATCCTTGATCAGTGATGTTAGTCTTCTGCACAAGAAAACACATTGTGTGGGAAAATCCCATGCAGGGCAGAGTATAACAATACTCTGTAAGGACCCTAACACCCCCGAAGGTCTCCTAGAGTTCCACACAGAGAAAAAACACAATGCAAGACCTCAATCACTAAGAACAAAGGAGTCATAACCTCTACCTAGTTATATGAACATACATATACCTAAGCTATAATAATATTCTTTTCTTATACATGAGAGAAAAATAGCACAAAGGTAACTGCCCAATGGTAACACTACGAAGGTAAAATGACCACACATGTAACACCACGGAGATAAAACCACAAGTGTAAATGTACCACACAGGTAACACCATTAAGATATCACCATGAGGGTAAAAGTACCACACATGTATCACCAAGAAGATATCACCACGAAGGTAAAATTACCCCACTGGTATCACCATGAAGGAAAAATACTCAGGTCACACAAGGAATATATGTAAGGCAAAGAACTATAGATGATTAGTCGAGAATCTAGATTATATTATTCTGTCGAGAGGCACTAGTGCTATTTATATGGAGTAAGAACCACATAGGATCTATAGGTACTAACACCCAATATGATCCATGCATGAGTTGATCCACTCAGATTCGACAGGTACTAACCCCCGCAATGACCAACACAGGATCTGACCCACACAAGATCGGTATGTGATGACTGATATAGGATCACTGAGTGCTGAACAACCTAGGATCTGACCCCCATAGTATTGGTATGCGCTAATGAAAACAAGATCACTGAGTACTGACCCACAAAAGATCTGACCCACACATGATTTTTACTGACCCACATAGGATTTCTCAATATTAACCTCTATATGATCTATATGCAACCATCGCCTCACTGCCAACCATGAGATTATAGCTCATAGTACACCTGATTCTAGGAGAAACACTCCCCAGTCCTTTGGTATTACCTCAACCACCACTAAAATTCATGATGAATTATCCCAAACGACCACCAAGTCGTAAGGGTACTAACGTGATAGACGTTGCGTCAATCAGATGCATGGTCTGTGACTTATAACCATTATAGTTATAATGGCCTAGTTCAATTGAGATAAAATCCCTCCCGGCAGTACTCCCACATTCTCCAAAAGTCATGTGGATTATACATAAAGGACCACCTCATCCTAAGGGTTCTGATGACATAAACGGTTCGTCAAATAGACGACTGGTCTGTTAGTTACACTCTTTTCCATGAAACAAGAGTTATCACACATTAGTCCGGCCAAGCTTTGTCGGGCCTGCCAAAATATTCCAAATGGAAAACTTTCCACATGGGATCCCAAGGCCACTGGTGGAATGTCTAATGGACACTCAGTTCATTAGTTACAATCACTTCATTATTTGGGGACAAGTTGGATATTGGCACAGTCCAACCCGGTTAAGTCAGCCCGACGCAACGGGTCTCGGGGTTTACCTAACCCTGCTCGTGTCTGACCCACTAGTGTCCAGCCCAGTTCGGTTCAGTGGACCGGGCCACTATTTTCTCAGCTAGTTGGGTGGCCCTCAAACAACCCATGTGGGCCCATTGGCCCACGGGTTTGGCCCAACTTGCACAGTTGGCCCGCGTCTGGCCCATTCCGCTAGAAGGAAGATGGGCCGGTCTTCCCAGCTCGCCCCACGAGTGCGGAGATGTTTCAGTTAGTTGTTGGGGCACTACCCACCATGTAACAGTCAGATGTTTTGGCTGACCAGGGGTCCTCCTACAAGGTGGGGCATGGGGCCATGTGGTGCTGCACCTGTCACGTCCTCCTCTAGCAGCGCACACCGGCACAATGCTCCATCATCACCTTCCACGGCCGGCTTAGGCTAGCCGCCCTCTACACCCGCCGTGGCTTCATCCATGTCCCATAACCTCTGAATGTACATGATGATGTGTCACATGTCCTCCATGTCCATTCGGTGTCGGCCCCTCTTCTAACCACCATGGGATGGTTCCGTAACCTCCTCCTGCAGCGTGTGACGGTGTGACGCCTCCATTGTGTCCGGCTGGTGTCGCCCCACCGGCGATCACCACCGAGAACGCAAGGGTAAGCAAGGTTGTGGAAGGTCCGAGTCGTGTTCGTTTTGCATGTGCCCTTCGCGTTTGCATGAACACATGGAGGAGGAGAAAGTGTTCAACAATCACTAGAAATTAGAACAAAATAAATCCCTACATCAAGATTGTTGAAGAACACCTATGATTTTTGAAGATTTTATGTTAGTCATCCCTACAACAAGCCGCCAACGATTCCGATAAATCATCATTCTTCGGTTCGGGACTTAATTTCTCTCGTGACTTCTCAACGAAACCAGTACCATCTGACAAGGCATTGGTTTCGCGACACTTTATCATAACTTTGTCGCTTGGCGAAGACATGCCTATATCACTCCCAAGATCCATATAAATAGGAGAGGGAAGGGTCAGTAATGCCCATGGAATTAATGGAGTTTCATTTAATATGAAATTTCATAATTCAAACGGTGATGTTATAATGGATTTGAGGAATCAAGACATTTAATGGCATGACACGTCGTTGGTCCCTCCATTCCGCTAGTCCGTTGGAGGAAAATAAATAATGAAATAAAATATCATTGTTATTTTATTATTCTTTCAAAAAGTCCAAAATCTATCCTTTTCTCTAGACATACTATGATCGAAGTGAAGCCTCCATTAAAGAAATCCTTTCGGAGTGGATTCAATGGTGTTATTGGATTTTTTATTCGAGCAACGAGTCAAAAGATAGAAAATGCCATCCTCATGTTTACTGAACATTCCTGAAAAATGTTTAGAAAATTATTAATAGTCGCCCTCAACCCGCGTCGGTCGAGCCTCGGTTCCTCTTAAGGGAAAGTCGTCCCAACAAACTCAACAGTTCTCTCATATTTTCAATTCGAGTTACCATTTAAAAGTTAGGGGTTTTAACATAAATTTATTGTCACTAAATTATTTTAATTACATCTAACAACCAACATTCACTATGGACCATGCCGGTCAATGTTAGTATAAGCCTAAGGAAGGCATACCCTCACAAGTCTAGCAGTGGTCTCAAATTTTCAATTTGAGTTACCGTTTGTGAGTTATAATCATTTGAAAGATAAAATAATTTTAAATAAATATTTTATTTACGATTATTCCATTTTCAGGTTTTCCCAATTGTGTCATGTGCTGACTAAACATATGCTGCTCCAAATGTGAACCTGCCATCTTGAATGCAACGTTGCCCTCATATTTTATATTCAGGCACCGATTTATGAGTTATTCTAATTTTTCAGAAACCCCACTCATGCATGCTATTTTTAAACATAAAATTTTTCAAATGATCATTTCAGGAACTCCAGGCCTCAAAATTACACTCATTTCAGATTTGTACTGTCTTTAAATAATTCCATATAAATAAAACCAATTATACAAAAATTTTGGGACACTACATTATATTTATTTATTTTTATCTATGTATATTAATATTTCATGTTTTCTATTATATATTTTTATATATATATGTTTTTATTTATTTATATTTCTATATTTTATAATATATATATGATTATATATATGATTATATATATGATTATATTATATTTTTATATTTCATGTTTTATATGTTTATATTATATATATATATATATATCTTTATATATATATGAATATATTATGTATATAATATATCATTTTATATATTGTTATATATATGTTTCTCTTTGTATAAATATATATCTATACAAATACATGTACTAATATATTTTTATACATATATAATTTGAAAAATATTAAAATGTTGTTAAATATGTCACTAAAATATTTATGTTTCCACAAAAAACGTGACAAATTCAAAAATATTTAATTGTATTATGCTATGTTTAAATATATAAGTAAATTTTCAAATTTAAAATCTAAAAGTTCAAAAAATGTATATATATATTAATATGCATATATATATTATAAAGTATTTACATTTATATTATATATATATTTATGATTATATTATATTATATATATAGATATAAATGTTTATATTATATATATATGTTTGTATTTTATGTTTATATATATGTAAAGTTTTCTTATATATATATATTCATATATATATATATATATATATAATTTATGTTTATATAAAAATTAATATTATATACAGGTGTTCGTTTATAAGATATATATATATTTTATGCCTATATTAATATATATATGTGAGTGTGTAGATGTGTGTGTGTGTGTGTGTTTATATATGTGGGTGAGTGTTTGTGTAAATATATACGAGTATATTTACAAATATATAGTTATAATTATTAATACATATATATAATTAGCTTTGTTTTAAATCACTGACTAAAATTTTACAAAAATAGCCACGTTTTTTAAAAAATGTTACTAAATTTGAAATATTTATTTTTGTATATATAAATATATGAATATAAATTTGTGTGTGGTTCTTATAATATATATATATATATATGTTTTTATATATGTTTTAGTGTTTATATATATTAATATATATCTCTCTCTAAATAAATATTTGTATCCATTCTGAGAAATGGACTTAAAAATATATTTTGTAATGTTTCCAAAAATCAATGCCAAATAAGAGATTTTTTTTTTCAAATATCTCTTATTTTTTAATTTTTAATGAAATTTCTTTAATTTGGATTTTTTTTTGAGAAAACATCATTTAATTAATTATATTTTATTAATATATGGATAAATTAGTGAAATTTCCTAAAATCATTGCCAAAATTAGCAAAGTTATAATAATAACATATCAATATTAGAAATGATTCCTACAAATGTCACTAAATTAATAATATTTTTCATGAAACATCTCTAAAATAGAAAGGTTTTAGGAAATATCCCTATAGTTACCATGTTTTTTGAATTAATTGCTATATTATCGACTTTTCCAAAAATATATCACAAAATTGTGTACATTTTATGTCAATTGTCGTTACATTTTAAAATATCTATGTTTTTAACAAATGTCACTAAAATAAATATATAAATTTATTTTTTGTAAGGAAATATTGTTTTCTTGTAAAATAAAAATAGTGTTTGGATATTCAGGTCTTTCATTAGAGATGGATCAGAATACTTCTCCCTTACAAACATAAACATAAATATTCTTATTAAGCAATGTGATTGTATCATGAATCCCTTACCACTTTAGTAACAATAAATTATCCGCACAAAGAATGAAATAAATAAAATGAAAGTTAAAACATTATGATAATTAATAATTTCATGACGTTACCAATCATAGGGGATGAATAAACACCACGTGAAATAAGATTTGTGAATAACATAAAATATATCTCGAAGAAATAATGTTTAGGCCAAAATAGATTACCACTTTGGAAATATTAAAATTGTAACCCTCTTTAATTAATATAATCAAATGAATATTTTTTTAAATAATGTGATTCATGATATAAAATGTCAGTTGGGTATTATATACACCACATAATATGAAACACGGGGTGAATTTGAAATAATTCTTCTAGAAATAAATGTGAGACTAGAAATCTATTAACATAACATTAGAATTACTCTAATCATATTAAAAAACGTGTATAATCAATATATATTTTTTAAATATATTACCAAATAATAATAATATATATCATACTATGTAAGGTTTTTTGGTGACATTTTAATAACTTTTTATAAATATTTCCTTCATAAAATGATTTTTTAGGAAATAAAATCATTTTTATAATTAATATTTTTGTTTGGTACATTTATTATTTTTATATTGAAGATGGTTCAAAAATATCTATAAGTACTATATTTATAGAAATATAATTTATATTCAGTATATACATATTATTTTAATCCCTAAAAGTTAGAAAAAAAATTAAAAAATGGAATTTATGGAGAAGGAATGTTATACCTACGCATGAATGATGATTCCATTGTATAGATGGATGAAATGAAAGAAATATATTCAATATATTCAATTTATATAATAATTGTTATATAATATTTATCACAAAATATCATTAATATTATACTTTAATACCATCCTTGAAAAGCATAATTAGAAATCAAATCACATCACCTAACAAGGTCACCGTTCTACAAACACATGAATAAGTTATAGTAATCTTTTCTAAATTTAAATATATAATATATATATGAGATTATAATTGAAGAATACTACTTATATTAAAATATAATATAAATCATTATATACATTATTATATCCAATCTTTTTATGTGGTAATTGAAAATGAATTACATTGGATCGTGTGGCATTAGTCCACCATACACAAGATCTCCAGTTCTATTTCCAATTTTGGGGAGTTGGAGATAGTTATTGGTTTTTACCATAAAATAAAAATCATAATATATATGGAATATTATAATATTATTATACAATAAATATTAATTAATATTTTAATGTATTGGATGATTGAATAAAACTAAACACCTAATTGTGGACTTCACGGCTCCATTGGACAAAAACAATTGGTAGGCACTAAAATGATTTTTAAGATGGATTTATGAAAAAAAAAAAATAACATAGGTCATGTGAAGGAATATAAGGATTATATTTGTGAAGAATTTGGTTGGGAGAAATGGATTTAAATTTCTTATGTGGAGTGGGGGATGTGAGGCTATTTATAAGTGAGGTGAGTGGTACAAATGTAGTTTCTCGAAATAAAAAGGTGTTCCAATAGTTCACACAAGACACAACGTTCAAAATAGAGTATTTGATAATTTATTAAAAAGTAAGGTAATTATTATTCCATTAAATATGTGTTTGATTGGTTTCATGTACATTTAACTCTTTATCATATTTAGCCACATGTATACTTGTTCTAATCCTAACCACAAAAACATATTTTTTGTAATTTTAATATTCATTATGGTAAAAGTATATTTAAAAATTATTATAAAAAATAAATTATGCTTACTCCAAATAATGATGCCCTTTTTTCATATTTCATTCAATGAAGTAGATGAACATAAATTAAAATTAATCTAGTAGACATGGTAAATCAGTGGATTTCTAAAGAGAACATTTTTAAAGATAGAAATGTTTTTACATGAATTTACAGTATTAAATTGATTTCTATGACATAAATTTGATTAATATAAATAGAATTTATCTATTTATACCTTTCAAACCATACTAAATTAAATTATGTCTTTTAAATTAATTGAATGAAAAAGGAGGCATTTTTGATAAATTGTGATCCTTTCATAACTCACTAAAAACATAATCGTTCAAAAAAATATATAACAAAATCACTCCTAGATAATACCTATATTATTATTTAAAAAATTACTCTCATATTTTCAAATATATTATATTAAATTTAATAAAATAATGTTGATTTTATTTTCATATTGCAACCAAAAGTCTTTGTATTAAAATATATTTTTTAAACATAAAATTTTATTTTATTTTATATATTTTCTAAAATAAGATAAGAATAATATTAATCATTTTAATAAATATATTTTGAATAAATTAAATTAAAATTATTCAATAAAAATGTAATTTTAATTTACTATTGTAAAATGCATTTCAGAGTAGAAAAATTATTTTTCATAAAATTACATTCCTTATTTTTTAATGGTTGTTATTTATATTTTTAATTAATTAGAAACCAAAAAAAGTATTTAGATAAATTTTTAAGACATATTTATTCATAATTTTATAAATACTAGTCTTAACCACTATTCTAATTCCAATGCGGTTACTCTAATATAAAATAAAAATATATTTCATTTATATCACTTTTCATTAAAACAATATGTTTTTTTCATAAAATAGACCATTGAAATCAAAATTATTTAAAAATATATATAATCCAATTTCATAATTTTTTATTATTATTAAATTAAGAAAAAAATCGACATTTTTTCAAATTTTAAATCTGAGGTTTGACATTTCAAAATTAATTCCTAGAAACTACACATCACAAAACAAATAGAAAATAAAACATCATCTTGATAAGGGATAAAAAAACTACAATGGTCATCCAAAAGAACACACAATTTGGTTTCCAAATAACTGAAAATTTTAGGGAATGTGAATATATGTACAAATAAGAAAATTATAAATAATTTTGGAGTGTTTTTTAGATCATTTAACTCAATAAAAAGAATGATCTGAAAAATAATGACCACAAACCCACAAAATTGTGATGAGTTAAAATAAAATTGGTTCTCAATAAATGAATTTACTAGTGCAATTTTTTTTAATATCTATTTTTCCAATAGTTGTTTAATTTACATGAGAAGAAATAATTACATTGCTTAATTCCATTTTATATGAATAATCACATAATTTGGTTGTGTTTCGATCAATATTAAAATTTATCACTTATTACATGATATTATTTTTTCATGAATGAGTAGCTTACAGATGATAATATACATTAAATAATGATAAAAACATTTTTACATCTCCAGTTATTATGAAAGAAAAATCGTTTAAAGAGGTTAAACAAAATAAATGAATCTTCATTTTATGAAATATAACATTAATCATGAAGACCATTTCCATAGATAAACATATACCATTCCATATAAATTTAACTTTCTCAACCATATAAAATTTGAAATCAATAAATAAGGTCTCTAAATTTTGAAAAATAAACCTAACATTAATCCCTAATACATCATAATGTATCTCATAATTTTCACATTCCAAATATGTGTATACCTTGAATAAAAAAATTATTAGAACATGCTAGTAACCATAATTACAATAAATCCAAAATGAAATCATATTCACTGACTCATTACTTGGGTATTACAACATATTACAGAATATATAATCAATAAATACAATATGTTTTAATCTCCATAGTGATGACATAAACCACTTTATACACCAATCTATAATAATTTCCATGTATATAAATACAATCTAATTTACTTTATCTATATCAATAATATCATTATCCCATCTAATAAAAATTATCACTAAATTAGTAATATATTAATGTGTGTTTTTCCCTTAATCATTTGATTTCATCAAATATTCCAATTCCAGCAATTCTATTTTCAAAGTAATGAACACTAATCATCAAATTTTTGAATATACTAATTGTAAAAACACAACAAAATAATCCTTATATATTGCATGATTCATATTAAATAATTATTTAATTTCAATACATAGAACCTTCAATAATTATACATCATTCTAAAATCATTAACATGGATTCACCATTATGTTCTCTAATAAGTCAATACAAAAATAAGAAATATGAATCATGGATAAACACTCCTTAGCCTATACTTAATCATAATTGTTATATTTATCTTAACAAATATATTTAGAAAACACCATGAATTTCATATATCATTCGTGTTCTTGTCATCCCAATTAGAATAACAATTACTCAGATCAAAATGATAAATCTCTTCATGACTATTAATTCAAGGAAATCAATGTGTATAATTCCCTAAATATACACATTTATAACATTCTTCTTTTCAAAATTCCTTAAGAGAAAACTATTCCGATTGAGTGAATTAACAAAATATTTAATTCACCCTTAGTAATTTTTTAATCTCTACCCTTATTATAAGAAAAAAATCTTATCATTATATTTAGATATTCTATTGAGTTGTTCATCCTATATTCTTGACAAATGTGAAACTGATTCATCATTCATCTTTGTCCCCACCACCTAAAAACTCATTAAAGTATATCATTATCATCATTCTTATCCAGAGACTTTGTTAAGGTTCATGTTATTAATGACATTAAATGATTTATGAATAAGAATAATCACAATATTCTTCCATCTAGTAATCATCTAACGTGGTTTATCATCATCAAATTTTCGTTCACATTCACCAATAACTAAGTCCCATAATTTTACCGATATTGACTAATATTTTTTTCATATTGTGAGAAAAATATTAAATTAGAAAAAACAAATAATAATGTAAAACATATTTTTGATGATTAAATAATATGAACAATGTTCCATATTATGAAATCCTATGATTGACCTAGGTCATTCATAATTGTTATTAACATATTTTATGATGGATTCATGGAGTATATGAATTTAAAAATAAATATCCCATTGGAGTGCCAAACCAGGACCGCATAAATATTGGTTGTTGTGCACCAAGTAATGATTGAGTATAGCTCAAGGATCCATCCATTAATAAAATTCTAGGATATTTTCTTATATATTTACTTATCATTAGACATATAATTAGTCATGTCCCTTGATATATCCATAACAATATCTGTAGGAATCTCAATAAAGTTTTGTCATCCATGTTTCTAGAGACTATCTAAAACATTCCGTTGATTATAGTTATAAGGAAACGTGAATTTAACATATAATTATCATATTTTTAGTTCAATATAAATTTTTTTTAGAAAAAAAAACTCTTGGACATTTATATTTAGTTTTTATCTTAGAATGGAGTCAAAATACTATTATTTGATGAAAAATATTCAACATATCTCAGAAGGAAATTTTTCATAGTGCTCTGCATAGGCATGCACTACCAAAACCATAATTTATAACATAGGCAAAGAAATTGAATAAATTGTGACCTCAGTGTCCTTGAAGAATATAAAGGTTAATCATAAAAGATATAGATATACAGTCAAATAAAAAAATATAAAAATAATAAGGGTTTCTAATCATTATCTAATGTCTTTCAAACATAAATTGACATTGATCTTTAACAAGATTCATGTAATAAATCCTTTAAATTTTTTAAAATGTGGCACATAAGATTTATAATTCATGAATAATCAATAATTATCCATAATATCATGTTACAAAAGATTGTAACCATCATAAATATAAAAAACTATTTTATATGTGATGGTTAAATTGTAATATAATTAACATGGTGGACTAAGACTTAATAATAAATTTTTCAATGCAGATCCATGTGAACCTATCTCACATAGTGGATTATAACTCCCAAGCTTCACATTACTAATCAAACTATGAACATTATTCCCATTATTATCCCAATATATATAAATATATTAAATAATAAATTGGTGATAGGTATAGGTCCAACAGTTATTATTATAAAAATTGTAGTTATGTGTGTCATATTATCATAAAACATTCTTCATATCTTCAAATGTTTACCTATTTATAGAAATTGAGGGTCATTAACATTTCATCAATTCAACATTGAATAACCCATGAATATAATGGTTTTCATAAATTTTTCATATAAATAAACATTAAACATACATACAAAAATAATAATGGTATCGTTCAATATTATCTCCATTAAATCATATTTAACATTATATGATTACATCATAGATAGATAGTGATTTTAAAATATCACCTAAAATATTTGTTGATAAAAATACCAATTCTACATTGATTAAAGAAAATTAAAACATAAAACATATTCAAAATCTTATTCATTTAATATAACCACGGAACCATATATACAATTCTTTGAAAAACCTTTAAAATATATCATAAGGATTATGCCATTTCAATTTTTCATGTCACTACAAATTCATAAAATACGTTAGAAATCAATTAGATTTTGAATTTACTTTTAAACTATAAAAGAATATTTCAATATCAATAAAAAAACTCAGGAGGAATGTTTCCCTTCAATATTGAAATTGAATAATATTTAATAATTTTTTTGGAAAATTTTTTAATAAAAAATTTATTTCGAAACTATTAATTAAATCTTTGAAAATCATTTAAAATAGTTCTTAAGGAATATATATATTTCATTTTCAAAATGAATAAAATATCCTAAAATATTTTGAAAATTGTTTTCTAATAAAATAAACATGGTGAAATGTAAGGGAACCACGAAAATCATTTTAAACATTTCAAAATGTAAAATATACATTATTTTTTTTGGATTATTGATATATTTTTGAAATACTTTTCCTCGAAGTTATTCATTAATTATTATAATGGAATATTTATAAATAATATTAAACAACACTTTAAGATAATAACATATCAATTCTGTGTGTAAATAAAAATCCATAAAATAATTCAAAAATATTATTCATTTACGTTAATAGTTAAAATTTTAAATAAATAATTAACTCATTGATTGGTCATGATGGTAGGAAGTTCTTTTCATTTCATACTTATTAAATCATTGATTCCCTTCAAATTTTATATAAAATAGCAATGGTCCATTTATAGAAATTGCATAAATTTGTTTTAATGATTGTTTCAAAAACAAATAATGGTTAAAATTTTAATTAATATATCCATTTTATAATGTTAAAAAAATTGAATTTTTTTTAGAAAATATGGATTTATAAGAAAAAGAAATGGGTTTTTTGAAAAATATAGAAATAAAGATGATTTCTCAAAAATATATTATTTTTTTATATTGAGTCTATAACTAGTAAAAAATTAACAGAGAATATTAATTTTCATTAAAAATACATTTTAAAAAGAAATTATTATGATTATATATTTATATATCATAATATTTCATCATCTCAAGAATAAACAAAAACAATACATATAAAAAATTTTATTATTTAAAAAATCCTTACCACATTTCTAATATTGAATTATAACCCCCATGAAATAAATTTCCCATAATATATAATTGTAATAACCTATTTCATGATATTTCATTAAAATTTGTTCATATATTCACCTTATAAAAGAAGACTGGTTCATAACACAACATATCTCTCAATGAATGAAAATTGAATAAAATAACTCCTTCCATTGAAAAAGCATATGAATCATAATACTAATTAAATATGAACATCAAATGAAGTAGTCAATAACATGTAAATAATAATATTAGATGTATGAAGTTTCAAAGGGGAAATATATACTCCACACAAAATATATGAGTGGTGATTTTTATGTATGTCTTTCAGAAATATAGGTGATGCTAGAAATCCATTACCTTAATTATTGAATTCATTAAAACACATTTATACATATTTTATAATTAAAATAATTATAAAATATATATATTAATGAAAAATAGTCATATATATCCTCAAATTTATTATTCAAATATATATTTTTATTACCTTTTTATCAATAATTACTTGTTAAAATATTGTTTCAGATAATAAAAACATCATTTTCCATATATGTTTTGGTTTGGTTTTTTATCCATCTACATTGATCTTGGTTCCTTCGTCTAAATAATATTAACAAAATGTCATATGTATTCTTTATATATTTATTTATGGTAATACATATAATGTAGATATTGTAAATTAAATACATCATTCATGGAGAAATCCGGCCATAAGTATGCATGGATGCTATTTTCATTTTCATGAATGATAAAATGAAAAAATATTAAAAAATATATACTCCCTAAATAATTTAATTTGATGTAAAATATATTACATATATTGATTAAATTGATAATTTTTAACCTTCCATGTAATGCGTTTGTGAAAATAAATCACAATGCTTCATGAGGAGGAATTCTTCCACACACACAAACAATCTTATCATATAGTTTATGAAATTGAATGAAAGAAAGTATATACGATATTATAATTCTATAAATATAATTATATCTGTAATAACCTATAAAATATTTTGTACTACATTTTATTTATTCATGGTAAGTGGTAATACAAACTAATTTATGTTGGTTTGTGAGGTTTTAGTCTATCATACACATAATAAACTGTTTTATTCCCCATTTAAGGGATGAGGAGAAGTTGTAGGACCCCTACATAAAAATTATCACTATTATTTATTATAATGTTGATTTCATGTTATTATTATTTTATAATAAGTGATAGTGGTTGATGAAGGAATAATGAAAAATTCACATATATATATGGTACCCCTTTTAATGATGAATTCATTTTCTTTTCACCAAAGGGATCATAAGATATCATTATGATCAAAACATAATACACAGGACTTTGGTAGAGAATAATTAATAATTTTTTAGTATTTCCCATTTAAATATTCTTTGAAATTGTAGAGAGGAAGGAGGGTGGGTGGACCATTATAAGTAAGGTTTCTATAACACTTATTATTCTGAAAAAATATAATTGTGTTCCCTTGTTTTTCACATGAAAAAATACATTAAAATGGATGAATAGTAAAACATTGATATCATAATGTCAAAATATTCCTATTAAATGTCTGTTGGAAAACTTTATATGTAATTTTACCTCATATATTTTTAAATCGACAGCTAGGTAAACATGTTTTATCTTAACTGTAGTATTTAATTATTACTATTTTACTATTTCATTTGATAAAAATAAATTTTATAGTATAATATAATATAAATTGTAGTTATTTAAAATATTGAATCATTTTTTCTAATTCTATTAAGATATTTTAAATTTTTTAATTTAAAATCTATCACGCACACATGATAGAAAATTACATTTACAAAGAGAGGAGTTAAAAAAATTAAAATCATTTTATATCAAAAACTAGAAAGAAATTTATTCCAATTTCTAAATAAATAAATAATTATATATGTATGTAATTTAATTTTACTTTTAAAAACATATTAAAATAAAAAGTATCTTGAAAATTATTTTAATGAAAATGATTTTCTGTTTAATGAAAACAAATATTTTTGACTATTCACTGAAAAATTATTAATTTTTTAAAATTTAAAAAATATAAATCCAATATAGATATTAATTAATATTTAAATTTTTATAATAATTTTTCAAATAAAATTTTAATGTTCAGAAAAGTTAGTTTAAAATATTTTTGAAAAATATGACAAATTTTTTTTTAGAAAAATACAATTCTATTCCAAAAAAATTGACTAATTATTATATATTTTATGAATGATACAAAAAATAAATATTAAAAAATTATTGAATATATAAATTATATTTCTTTAAAAAAATTTAATAAAAACTAATTGTTACAATTTATTTATGTATTATGCATTTTTCTTAAAAATAGTTATTTTAGAAAACGTTTTTCTTTATATTCATGCTATTCTTAATTTAATTTATAATTAATTGGTAACCAAAAAATTATTTTTATATACATTTCTAGAAAATATTAAATCATAATATTTTTAATAGTATTTTTAGGTCTCTATAATACCCAGAGAGGGGAGGGGTGAATCAGATTGTCAACATTTTCTTTTGAACTACTTAATCTTCTTCCCATGTTGGTAGAAACCTGTTAAAACTATCTCATAATAATTTAAAGAATACAGAGAATAACATGATAAAATTTAAGACCATAAATATTATTTCATCACCACTAACCACTATTTCAAGGACCATACCTTGATCAGTTTTTTGTCCTATCAAATTTAACTAATATTCACTATTTTTAAGCATAAGTGTTTCGACACAATCACCCGGTGTCTAGGACACACCCTTTAAAATGGTTTAGGGATTGAACAATGCATCTCTCAGAACACTTCTGTCGACTCTGCCTAGATCACTAGCATTGGAAAAGTATTTCTCTATTTATCGACGTGAATGTATCTTCAATGGATTTTCATTAAATTATTTGCCTCTATCCAGTACGAGATGTTATTTACAAAGGAGTCCAAAATTGATAAACTTGAAGGCACTGATTGAAAAAAATGGGTACAAAAAAGGACGATAGAAGCTCTACAATTTATTTCAATGAAATAAACTCTCTCGTGCAAAAGATTATAGATTATCCACACTAGATGATTTTACCAAAACCCTTGACATCTATGAAACCCTTATCATTCATGCAACAAAAGGGGGTTTACCTGGTCTTTTTAAGACTAAAGTAACACATTGTGTGGAACATTAATCTAAAGTTTTGGTTCCAGGTTCCACCCAAAGGTGGCCCATACCCGGTTAGTCACATAGCCTCAAGAACATTTCCCCAAATTCCAGAGGCTACTAACTAGCATTAAGGGCCTTGGGTGTGATAGTGGGAATACAATGCCTCCAATGGAAAAGTAACACACGGAAACAAATAGTAAATAGTAACAGAAGGAGTAATACCATACAATAAGAAGAAAAAAATTGAAATCTAATAGTATAAAACAACTGTATGATATATATAAATAAATTATTCATTTTACATGTATCTAGGAATTCCTCAAATCTAGTAAAAACATTTGAAATAAAATATAAAAAACAAATTATATAATAGAAATACCTCTTACAGCATTACGAGCCTCAGCGGGGTCCCATGCTCTCTAACTCCAATAACAATCAATTTCTTAATGAAGAATGGTGATTTACATTATATATACCAACAACCATATAATCAATTTTGGTCCAAGAGAATGAGCCTAACACAATGTGGTATGACACCCACAAGGAACCAACCAAATGATATCTTCCTAAATGTAATTGAATATATATCCCAGGTAATAAGAAGAAATGATGCAATAAACTAGGAAGTACCCAAAGGTAAACAAATATACATTTTTCAATAACATTTATTTATATTTTTTTAATTATTCAATATGTTGAAAAATGAAATCTCTCGAGCTAGCCTATGCTTTGTATCCCATGTGTAATATAAAAATAGATGTCTAAATAGATCATCTAAAAAAAAGTAAGACAGAGTCCATGTTTGTGAAATGGATTTGTAAGATCATCACATTCATAAAATATTCAAAGAAACCCTCTGGGAAAGTTGTCATAATATAACCCATGTGGTTTAATGTGTCATCAATTCAATAAATAATTAATCTCTGGGAAATATCACATTATCTAACCTCTATGGCCCCCCATAGTTGTAACCATTACAAATGGCCATCCAAGTAGCTCTCAAGATCAATATCCCCTTGGTATGCATAGAAAAAATAAAATATTGAAACAATTAATAATCTCTCATAGTCAATTACCTATGGTCCAACATTCTTTTTATAATGACCCTCTAGGTAGCTCTCATGGTCTAACCCCACTAGTCTATGACCACCCATATGCTCTAACAGTTAAAACCTCTAGTCAACATAGCAATATGATATCAATAAAATTACCATCCTCGGGAAGCTGTCACATTCAATTTCCATTGGCCATACATTATCATTGAAAATCACATGAATCTAAAAATAATCATAACTCCATCCGAACAACACAAATCTTGTGAAACTATGCAATCCTAACATGCATTCTAGACCAAATGGTCAGAATCAATCAAACATTAGAAAACTCACCAATTATGAAGATATTAAACCTTTCGCCCAAGAAATAAAACATTACCAATAAAAAACCATATACGATACTAAATGTGGTTAAATCTCAAACCATGTAATTCCCCAAACAAGGATATTCATCAATTTAAGCATATATAATCCAAGGACAATCAATGAAAGGCCCAAACCACTTTCTCTAATGTTTTACATTGAACAGTCTGGAACATCGGCCCTTAAATTGAACTAAACAATGTAGATATATGAAAATGTAAAACACTTTTAACCTTGGATAACTGAAGAGATGTGATAAATTAGGAAGAGAGATTTAGTTAAATAGGGAACTCACTGGTGGTAATACATCAAACCCTGCAGTGTGTCTATTGGAGCTCAGATAGAGGAATTTGAGTAGCTTGATTATATTTATCCATACGTCGCTCTAATGTGTGATGCATAAGGAATAGAAGGTATTTATAAACTTGAGATGTGAGACCACACTGACATAACAAATAAAAAGAAAAGTTCATAGTTTGTTAAAATAAAGTACACAACCAGTACTAGACTTATCCAACCCCCACTTTAGGCGGTCTACCTGGTCTTTTATACAACCATGTACTCAGCTGTTACACGACTAGTATATGTCTACATGTGAAAATTGTTTTCACAATGTATACTAAAAATTAAATGGCATGTAGGTAGAAATACACTCAATTCATCATTTTTCTTACAACAACTGAAAATAATCATCCATTCCTAAAATGATGATACAAGATTTATGCAGTCTTCCCCCTTAAAGAAATTCGTCCTCAAATTGCCCTCCCAAATGTAGTGAAGAAGAAACATCAAACAACTCTAGCCACTATGAACTAATATTTGCCTCCCTCTCCCATGTCTCATCTTGTAGTCACTTGTGCTGCCATAACTCCCATAACAGAGAAATATACCAGTGACATAAAACCTTCGTGCTACAATCCACATTCAGAATAGGGTTTTCCTTGAAGGGTGCATCCACCTCCAACTCAACCTCCTCATGTTAAAAGAGATGAGATGGGACTGAGAAGTAACATCGTTTCCTAAATACATGAAATATGTTGTTCATAGGTCGATACCTCTAAGGTAACTAAAACCAATAGGAAACTGTACTAACTCTCTCTCAAACCTCAAACAACTTGACATATCTAATCGAATTCTTCCCCTATCTCTTAATCCTCAGGTGCCCCAACCTCTATATGAAACGTAAGAAAACGTGACCTTCGACCTCGAACTGTAGAGGTTGTCTCCATCGATCCAAATAATATTTCATACAATATTGTGTATTATCCATCCTCATCCAAATCAACTCCACCTGCTCCGTGGTTTCCAAGACAAGAAGATGTCCCATCATAGAAGCCTCTCTAACCTCCAGCCAATATAGGCATGATCGGAATGTCCTACTGTACAAACACTATATAGGTGACATCATAATTGTCTCTTCAAAATAGTTTTTGTTAGAAAATTCCACTATGGGTTTGAGTCTCTCCTAAGAGCCCCTATTATCCAAGACACATGCTCGATGAATGTCCTCTATAACGAGGATCATGCGCTATGATTGGCCATTTGTTTAGGGTTGGTAAGTTGTACAAAGAAGTACCTATATACCAAAATATATTAGCATTCCCTAAAAGATATGAGAAGTAAAACGGTCATCCCTATCTGAAACGATAGAGTGTGGAACCCCATTAAAATGTGAAATCTCTCATATGTATAACCTTCTATGTCCAACAATAAAGAAGAATTTCTTTAATCAGTAAGAAGTGTAAACATTAATGAGTCAGTAAACAACAACCCAAACCAAATCATTCTCTAGAGGAGACCTTGGTAAAACTATCATGAAATTCATCATGACATCATTCCATTTCCACTCAGGAATGTGTCACTACTATAAAATCCATGTTAGTAGCTAATTTTATGTCTTCACCTTCTGACAAGTAGAACATCTTAAAAAACCCCGCAAGATCCCTCTTCATACCTTGACACCAATACATAATGTGTGGATCTCGATACATCCTAGTGATTCCAGGATGTACTGCCCAAACCGAGGAATTAAAATCATTCATCAACTCCTCATGTATGTCTTCTAAAACACATACGTGTCCATTTAAATGAAATATATCATCATCGTCGAAGGTCCACACAGGAGTAGGGTCCTTTCCTTATACACTCTCCTCAGCCTTTGATATCGGACTATTTCATCTTCCTCACTCAATCCAGTACAGTAGAGTTATCAATTATAGAATTATGTAATATCTACCCATGTCTGTCGTGAACCTCCAAATGGATCTTAGAAAACATATCCATAATCCGCCACTAACTAATTTCCTCCTAAACTGCTTGTATCTGAGTCCTGCTCAATGCATCCGCAACAATGTTTCAATTCCTAGGAATATAGGAATGCTCAATCTCATAATATTAGATTGTACTCAACCCAGCTTTACTATCTGAAATTCAGATCATGATGATTAATGATAAACATGAGTCTTTTGTGGTCAGTGTAAACTACAAAACCATCTCAAAAAAGATAATGTCTCCTACCGCGTAAAGAATGTACAACTACAACCAACATGAGATCATCCATTCTGAAGAAACTTTGATTTGGCCTCAACCATCGAGACCCATATGCAACATCACCCCCCCCTGCATAAGCACTACTCCCTACCTGATACCTGACAAATCAAAAAAATAGTGTAACTCTTTCTCAAATTCAATAAAATAAGAAATTGTAATAATATCAATTTCCTTTTCAGCTCTTGAAATGAAGAATCACATGAATCTGTCCATAGTTACATTGAATCCTTTTTCATTAGGTAGGTCAGTGGCATTGTTATGCATGAAAACTAATATATAATGTGCCTATAGTACCCATCACGCCCTTGAAAACACTATATCTCAAAGTTATTCTTTAGCTCCTCTAAGAAAACTACAGTTATCACTTTATCTGGGTCTAATGATACTTATATCTCTAAGATAACATGACCCAATATGTGAATCTGTTACATACAAAAGTGGAATTTTTAGATCTTGGAATATATCCTATTCTCTCTTGGTGTGCTCAATACGTTTTTAATATGTGTGGAATGATCATGTAGAGTATGAGAGTACACCAAGATATCCTCTACGAAGAATACTAAACAAGAATCTATTTAAAGATGTATCACTCGATTCATTAGTACCATGAAAACTACTGGCACGTTCGTGAGACCAAACATCTTAACCAAAAACTCATATAGATATTACCTACTCTGAATAGTTGTAAGAGGATTATTTGATTTTCTAACATACAATTGTTGATAACTGGATCTCAAGTCAATCATTGAGAACACCTGGTCTCCTATATGTTGATCAAATAGATCATTAATCCTATGTAAGGGGTATTGGTTCCTAACCATCAACTACTTCAGCTTCTGATAACCCCCACAATGTCTGAGGGTACTATCCCCCTTCTTCACAAAAATGACAGGCGAACCACATAGAGAAGTATTGGGTCAGATGTAACTCATTTCCTACAACTTCTCCAAATCATTATTGAGCTCCTGTAACTTTGGTGTAGCCACCCTATAAGGAGGAATGGAAACTAGTGTCACTCCTAGCACAAGATCAATAGATAAAGCTACCACTCGCTCTGGAAGAAAACCTAAAACCTCGAATAAAAGGAAATCCCTGAAATGATCCACCACTTGAGGAATGTCCAACTGTGAAGTCCTCTATTTATATAGATATTAACTAGAAATTTGGGTTGTAATTCCTCCCAACCCATGATGTTTGGGCCTATCTTTTCCATCTAGGACATCCCATTCACCATTTTGTAGAAAATACTCACCCACTGGTTACATTAAACTCACCCTGCAATGATATCAGTCAAGAAAGTCCTAAAATGACAATAAACCACCCATTTTTAAAATTAATTTGAAGCATGTCATCTTTAACAATTATAGGTTCCATAAGAAGTAAAACCCACCAACCTCAAGAGTGAACTCCATGAACTTATGAAATCTAGACTTTCTAATCCCCAAAAAACTGTCTAGTATCATAAAATTATTGGAAGTAAATTTGGAGATCCCAAGGCCCTCTACAATGGCAATGGATATGAAACTATTGGAAGCACTGATATAAAGTAGACTAGAATCTAAAATGCAGGAAACTAGAATCGTACAACTAACTATAGATGGTAAGAGATCATGTTATTTCTAGGTATAATATTATACAAAAGTATGACATTTACAGTGGCCCTATGACCCTTCCTGACTACCTTGAGATGATCCACCCTACTAGGTCTTATTACATGATGCCCGAATAGCATGACCACGACACCCTTCTAGACCTGAAAGCCCTGAAGAACATTAGTACCCTGAAAGATGAGGAACTAGTAGTCCCTCACATAAATGCGTGGTCATAACAAACCCCTTATCACCCACTATTGGTGAGAAAACCCAGAAAAGGTGCTGAAGATGACCCATCATTCCATAATACTAGAACTCAACTAGGTCCTTTGAGAAATGTTGTCTTGTATTCCCACTATTCCTAAATTTGTAGCATACCACCTGGATTCATGAAGAAACGTTGCATGAGGGCTTCCTATGGTGCTACCTCTTATCTGTCGAAGTAGTTCCATCCATGGATGCTATACCACCCTGGCTCACAGCTCTTAATTCCCTCATATTTCACTCATTAATCAGTTCCTGGTACCATATCACTGTCACCAAAGTTAGTGTAAAAACATTCACCTTCAATTGTTTTCCACACATAAGACCATCCTCAAATCACCTATCAAAATATAACTCTTCCCCTCCGATAACAGATGTGAAGCACTATATCTCTATACAAAGAGATGAGTAATACATCGCTGAACCACTACCCTACTCAAAATGGATTAACTCTTAGGTTCGATTGGCCCTCAACATCTCAGGATAAGAGTAACCATAGATGGTCATATGAAATTCTTTCTATGACATATCCTGATGATATCCATCCTATTAGATAACACCCAACATCTCCTATCTGTATAACATAGCATGTGCGTTTCTAGCATCACCCTCATGTCCGAAGGAATCTCTAGATTCTCAAAGGTAGAATGAATTGCCTCCAACCATGTCTTTAAAGACCGCTGTCCTCCATCCCCTAAACAATTTGGAGGATGGTGATGCAGGAACACCCATGTCAACTCTTCCATAGATGGGGCATGATGTTGTTCTCCATGAAAGTTCTATAACATCATAAAAAAGCCTTCACAAATCATTACATCAGAACCAGTATCTGGAATAAAAAATGGTGCCAGAACGGGCACAACAAGAGGATCTACTGGTAGTCCCCAGTCATCCATTTCTGGTGTCTGATCATTACCCTATATTTGGTGTACAACTAGAAGTATTCTTTGTGGAATGATTATAGAATTTCCTATGCACTCCTCATTTCATGATTATCAAGGACAAAATCTTAGGATTGAAATAAAGGAATGGGAGAAGAAACATTCAATGTTTTCAGAACAAGGTTATATGAAATGAATAACCCCTACATGGTGTGTTCCCTTAAGATTTTTGCATGGCATGTAACTCTTCCAAACCTAGTTCTGTAACACACATACACATGATAGGTTCCTCCTGAGACATGGAAAGTACTTGAATTTTTTTTCCTTCCCAGGTTCCTCGACACAGCTAGAACTACACAATTCTTTCCCGGTTAAAACTACCTGGCATGTTCACTATACACACGGTGTGTACCACTTCTGTCTCATACACATGTGTTGTTAGTCTTAAGTTCATATATATTGTTGACAACTACACGACATGTTCAGGCTATACACTCCTTTTACAACCTATGTTTCATCCACCTGTATTGTTAGTCACATGGTCGGATATGCTGTTCCTTACAACCCGGCATGTATAACCCATACATGGCGTGTTCTTCCAATAGTTTCTTAACCCTGTGTATCTCATCACACAGTTAGTCACATGGTCAATAACTACATAACATGTACTCATAGTACCTGACATGTACTTAGAAAGTCAATTTATTTATGAACTGAAGAACACATGGAATGTGTTCATAACTCCACATGTTGTGTTGTCTGGTATTCTGGACAGTAAGCATCTAAAAGGTCATTATAAATATAAAAAAATATAATTATGTCCATGGGATGACATAATCTGATCCATGAGAGCCTATACCCACGCAAATAAATTTTTTGAATCATTATTCATATCATAATTTCAAGAAAGGAAATTTAATGATCAAACATGATCCACCATATTCCGATCCAAGTGGGCCCATAACACTTCAAAGACCAAGTATTGGCATCCATAAAAATGTAAAATTAAATATTACAATATCCTACCAAAATATTTGGAATTATATAATAGTATCTATCAAACCATCATGTATATGTATCTCAACATCTTTCACAACAACTTGCAATCAGTAATGCACCCTAAATGGCATGGCGAGATTGCATGACATGTGATATATAGAAAATTCATATATGATGAATGCGATGTCACACCCTCATCTCATCATGTTTAAACAGAAATAGAACCATAATGATATCAATCATAATAGAAGAATCCAAGTGAATGACCCAAAAGTGAAATCATATCAACTATAACAACTTTAAACAGGGAAAATTTCAATATTTGGGGTAACTTGGATTTTCTCTATACCTGGGTTAGATACTACCTGGAACAACATATTACCAACTACCCATTCCTTCAAATCCTTGTTTATATATCCAAATATTAATATAAATATGAAAAGAACCTCTTCAGATACAACTTTGTAACATCCCGGTTCTTGGTGCCGCCCAAAGGTGCCCCGTACCTAGTTGGTCACATGGCCCCAAGTGCATCTTCCCAAATGCTAGAGGATAATAACTAAAAGTGAAGGACTTAGGTGTGATCGGGGGGAATCTATCCCGTTGTTGGAAGAGTAAATTGTGGATGAAAATCTTAAATAGTAGTAGAAGAAGTAATACCATACAACAGAAGTAAACAATAAAAGAATGATAGTATAAATCAACTAGATCATATATATAAACATATGATTCATGTCACATGTATATAAGCAAGTATAAAAATAAGTCACAATGCTTGAAATAAAATTTTAAAACCAAAGTACAAAAAATCATTAAATCCAACCACATATCAAGCCTCAGCTTGTGCCCATTCTTTCAAACTCCAACAACAGTCAAGTACCTGATGAAGAAGGGTGAATTTCTTTATCTATAAATACAACCATATAATCTATTTTGGCCCCAATTAATGATCAATACAGTATGTGAGGCATTTCCCAATTGGAAACCACCAAAATATTTGTTCCTAACGATCAGTGAATTTATATAGAAGATAATAAGAAGATATGAAGTGATAAACTGGAATGTGCTTCAAGGTAAGCAATCATATAGTTTTAAATTACATTGTTTACGATCATTAATTATTCAATCAATTGAATAATGAAATATTGTGATCTAGACTAAGCTATGTATCCCCTCTTTAATTGAAAAAAAAGTTTCTAAAAATACCATATAACAAAAAATTAAGTCCATGTCCAAGTTTATTCTTCGGCTTGGCAGGATCCTCGCATACATCAAACATTCAAATAATCCCTATAGGAAGTCTCTCATAGTTTTAAACCTCATGTTTATCTTTTTATAAATTCTATAAATAATGACCCTCTAGGAATGATCACACAGTCCAACCACTTTAGTCCCACACCACACAAATCATTAAAAATTACCACCTAGGTTTCTCTCATGTCCAGTACCACCTTGGTCGAAATGGAAGCAATAAAATATAGTGACCACCTGGTAGCTCTCACAGTCAATGAACATTGGTCTAACATTCATTTAATAATGACCCTCTCGGTAGCTCTCATGGTCTAAACCCTCTGGTCTTTGACCACAATTCATATCTCACAATCAATAACTCTTTTCAACATAACAATAAGATATCACTAAATGACCCAACCTCGAGATTCTATCACATTCTATTGTGCTTGGTCATAAGTTCTCAATGAGAATATCATGCTTCTCAAATTAACGGTAACTCCATTCGAACAACAAGAGTAATAGAAAACAAGGCTATCCTAATAGGTATTCTTGATCAAACAATTATAATCAATAAAAAAATTGAAGAACACATATAATCATGGTATTAAAATTTAAGCCTAGGAAATAACCCATTGTCAATTAAAAAAACCATATACGGTATTAAACAGGGTGAAATTTCCAAAGACGCAATATCCCAAACATGGGAATTCAAAAAATAAAGATTATATAATCCAAAGACAATCAATTTTAAGTAACAAACCACCTACATTGATGATATATGATGAACACTCTTGATGGTTGGCCCTTGAATCGTCCATGAATGGCGTAGATCTACAGAAAGGTTTAAAAATATCAACCTTGAATAACTCAAGAGAGAGGAGAAATATATAAGACATGCTCTAGGGGAAGAGAGAACTCTCCAATGGGAATCCAACTCACCTTGTGGCATCCCAATTGGAGCACGAGCTGAGGAACGAGAGGAGCTCTAATATCTTCTGTCGTACATCTCTCTCATGTAAGAAACATATGGAGAAGATGATATTTCTATACATGAGACATGTTACCGTAATGATATAACAAATAAAAATAAATTAAATGGGATGTTCATATAATGTACACACCGTATACTATCCTCAACCAACCCCCTCTTTAGGTGTTCTGCTCGGTCACCTACATGAACATGTACTCGGCCATTACCCGACTAATACATGGCTACATAGGACAACTAGGTACACGACATGTACAGAAATGTAAATTTCATGTACTAAAAAGTATATGGAGTGTACGTTGAAAATTACCCAATTATTATTTTTTCCTAAAAACAACCACAAAATAAATATCCAGTCTTAATAGCAAGATCTAGGTGCTTACAATTAACTCTCTACAATTTATTCTCACACAAATCATTCATGTGATAGAGAAATCAAATCGTCATTTGTAAATTATTATGTACTCTATTTTGGAATCCTCCAATTAATAATCCTAGATGACCATGTGTATATGTTTCTAATGATTCTTCATCAATGTGTGATAGATTCTTTATGAGTAGGGGAAACCACTTTTGATGCCACATTGAGTCTGTGAGACTCTTCTGTGAATCCTCATCTTTCTCGTACATTTAAATATTTCTCTCATTATTTTCCTTTTCCTTATTTTTATGCACTAATACAAATTAAATAGTTGTGTACACATTTCCAAAAACCCTTCAATATTTCTCATAACTCTCTTTAAACAAACACTTTTATCAATATTCCAATCTTTTGACCCAAAAATTTTATAAACACTAAAAAATGATGACACCTTCCATATTGATGTCTTCGTAAAATATACAATCCCTTTACTTATAATCTTCCAGATCATCCATTATGAATTCACAGTAAACACACACCATTCATCACTTCTAACACAAAATATCATTGGTTTAAATACTATTAATATTCTCCATTCTAATGGTATCTTGATAACTATAATATTAGTGAATATTTTTTTAATAGCGTTTCATATTTTATTAAAACATTCTATTTCATGTGACATAATCAATAAAATAAATTAATTTTTTTTTTAAAAATATTTCCTAAAATCCTATTTTGCTAAACTTCATCATGAAAATCTTCTATACGTAAATTGTTTTTAGGATCATTTTCACATGACTCAATTCCAACCCCCTCATCATAATTTTATATTATATTTTCATCTATTTTTAAATAGTTATTATAAGGTTGTTCAAGAAAATTATCATTTCCATAGTTTACCATATTAATTTTATATTTAGTTAAAAATATATATCCCCAACCATATAGAGCCTACATATGAAATATTCCATTAACACCTCTTTGGTCAATCGTCCAATGATTTGAACCATTAACAATTATAATTATAGGGAATCCAAAAATAAATAGAAGTTTCAAACTTATTGATTCCTTATAAAACATATTATAATGATTAATATCAAATTATAATCTATAAAAATTATGATTGAGAATATAAAATATTATAATGAAATCCTAAAACAAAAAATAATGATATGCCTCATGTTCAATAAACAATGCTTGTATCGTTTCCCATAATAGGTTTATTTATAATTCAGAAACACAATTTAGTGGTTGATTATTAAGGTTACTGAAATTATAAAGAATTCCCTATTTCTAAGAAAGAATCTATTAACTCTAAATTTTTAATTTTGATTACTTTTTTCATTTTAAAACATCTTTTATGAATATACACATTATTTTTATTCTTTTCTCATAAATATATTAATCATTTTCATAACCACTAATTTATATTAAAAAAATAGATATAATGAGAGTAGAATCATCAATGAAAGAAATTATTTACATATGTTTGTATTGATTGATTACTAATTTACCAATTGATATGAAAGTGATCAACACCATGGGATGAGTTAAATTACTCCCAACATTTTTATGAACTGATTTTTTTATCATTGATTTCTCAAAAAATAAACATCACAATTTTTTCCTTATTTTCATACCATGAATATTAATTGATAATTTTTATCTTGGGTAATATTCACATAATCCTATGACACATGCGCCTTATCCTATTATTCCACCACATATTTTATTAATTCATTTAGTGGGAGAATGGACATTCCACATGGACAACATGAAATTGAATTCCATTGGTTCGTTAGATTTTCATATCCATAGCCACCTATTTTATTATCTTCTCCAAAATTATATTAAAAACATCCTTTTTTAATTTCTTCGCAATAAAAACAATACATAATACTTTTTGTTTATCCCCATCAATAAAAAAGATCATTTTTATTTTATCTTTTCTTATCCAATGATATAATCTCAAATTCTATTAATTTGGAGTGACTTAATGTTTCCAAAATTAACATTACAATATATAAATACTTACATATTCTTCAAGAGGATCAAATATCATCACAAATGTTAATATCACTGGTCCACTAAAATCTTGGATTATTCACCATTATTTAGAGAATTATATATAACAATATCTATTTCCAAATTAATCTCATTAATCACATATATATTTTGATATTAGTTTTAAAAAATTATTATATTGGTAAATTGACAAGACATCATTTTTCAGTATTAACAATCAATTTATATCTCTCACAAATTGATACAATATTTTTGAATGAATTATTATTCATTACAAAAACATTATCACGATTCCTTCATTGAGTGGGAAGAGTCCCCCCTAAAATTAATCTTACATTTTTTCATGGGATTATTATTATAGTAGTGAATTATATAACAAATATTCATTGTATGGATAGAACCCTGTTATACAATTCATCACCACATATTGAATGTTTTCCTATGGAAATTCCATAATATCTACTATTGTGTAATATATCTATATTAACAATATTATTTTCAAAATTGTTACATATTTTCACCTGAATGATTTCATTTTCATCATTGATTAATTTACTTATTTTATCGAGCATCTCAACTTTTTTAGATTCATCACTTCTAGAATATTTGTATTAGAATATTCATTCATAGAATCCTAATTGTGTTGTCTCTATCCATTTTCAAAACATACAAGGTTTATACTATGTTAATATTTTTTTAAAAAATTATATTTACTTTAATTAAAAGAGGATAATTTTTTATTGATATTTTTTGGTTGAACCATTTTTCATAAATCAGCATCCTCTGTGATTTATTTTATGTAAATTTTAATTAATTTATCCAATTTACAAATTTTCAAAATGGGAATCCTTAAATATTTTTAATATACTTTTAAAATATCTCTAATATTGACATTTTAGATCTTAATTTAATCAATAAACTCTTAGAAATCAATAAAATATTTTAGAAACTTGTATTTTATTTAGTGAATATTATTGATTGTTTTATATATTATTTAATTACATAATGTTTTTAGTATCCCTTTTATATATTATAATTCTTTGAAGATTTTATGTCAAATAATTTTTCTTTGTATAATACTTCTAAGTTTCTTTAAATCCAGAACGACATCATTCACCACATGTGATCTTCAAATCACACAATTTTTCTATAAAACAATTTTATGAAGTATCATCATTGATGTTTTCACCTTCTTCAAAACTATTATAATATTCAATTCCATAATATAAAAATATTTCATTGGAATAGTATTTGGATATATATAATTTCTTTTAAATGGGTCATCATTATCTTATGTCATCTCCATTACATTTTTCATATATCCTTTTTGGAGAAACATTTTACACTAGTACCCGATATCTTTGTAACAAAATCATTTCCACCAAAATAACCCTTTTTAATTTATTGTGCCACTTTTTACATTCATAAAAAAAGTGAAAAAAATTCAAAAAATATTTACTAACCACATATTTATTCTCATATTAAATAACTATTTTATCCTCAAACACAATCATATATTTTTCATTCCTGGATGACTTGAGGGAAATTCCTTGACCACCCAAATAATTACCCTTCCTAAAATTCAATATTTAAATTTCATATGTTATTATAGTGATATGTAAATCATCCAGTGATAGAGTATCTTTATCACTATATTACATAGATGAAAAAATAGCATTAAACATATAATTATGAATTTATTAAAACTTTTAAACTATGGTTGATTATTATAATGTATCACCAGCTGATATTATTGTTCTCACTATGTTATTTATCTCGTGATGTAGTTAAAAATAGATTGATAATCAACGATTTTTATATCTTTATAATTAAAAATAAATATATGATTAATTTCATTTATATTTAAGAATTATTACAATCTTGATGAATAAATTCATGATGTATGTGTCAAAGAATAGAAATATTTTTATTGAACACCTATATAGTGAAAAATATAATTAAAATATAAGGTTTTACAAATTTTAGTCTATTATTAGTAGTGCTAATATTAGTTTACATGCAATCAATACATGCTTGTTGTGATAAATATATTAATGAAATTTTTAAATATTTAAAATGAATACATATAAAATCAAACAATATTTTATGTTCCAATTATGATGAAAAATATATTATGTCTAAATTGATACGGGTATAAAAATATATATACTTTATCTGATTATTTTTCATAAATATAAGAAAAAATATCAATGTTTATAAAATTTTCCTTAATTTAGGACATTATTAATTTTATTGGATGAAAATATTGCATTTATTTATTCTCACGAACAATAAAAAAACATGCCAATACTGAAATTCAATTTCTTACTATAATTTCTCATTTTTATCATCTCATTTAAAACATAAATGATGTAAAGTGGATATGATAACATAAATATTATTGTGTATCTAATTTTAAACTACTCTATCTATAAGATGTGACATAATGTAAAAGAGTTGATCATGAATTTTCAATCAACGGAAATAAAAATATATTTCATAGAATTGTTTTGTACATAGATAAAATCATTACATATCATCTTCTCATTACCAAATATCGTATATTAGAATTTTTTTTCATTTTACATGGCATTCAAAAAATAAATATAAATGAAGTAGAAATATGTGAAGATGAATTTGATGAATTATGGAAATAAATATCTTTTAAATGATATTCATGCATTTCAAAACCATTGATAGATGATTTGAAATTTCAATGGTATATAATAATTATTTTCATTAATGTATAAGTTGAAGAGTATTTTTTTCATGATATGAAAATTCTTATTACAAATGAATTTTATATATATGGAATGTGTTTGGATAAAGTGTTAATGAATATAATGATTATAAAAAAGTTTGAATATGTGACTTCATATCTTAAATTGTATAATGGAAGGAAATTAATGTACATTAGACATTGGATAATTATTTTAATGTGTCATAATTATTGTAGATTTAATAAGGTATTTAATGGTTTACAAGTGTATGATTCTGCACTATTATAATAAACAAAAAATGAAAATTCTTACATGATATTAAAATGATGCAACATTGAGTATTATGGGATACAATGATCATAAAAATTATAAAAGAATCAATGAATAAATTTTATTGGATTAGTATTTTAATAAATTATTTTGTTTAATACATTTGATTTATTTTATGAATGTTGCAAACCCTATTTTTAAAAGCCACACTAGATGAATAATAATCATAAATGGAATGATAAAGATATTATTGTATGAAATAATTTATTCAAAACCATTACTGTATTTTTGGATTATAATTAATTAATAAAAGTAATTAGAACAAATTTTATTCTTGATTGTCTCAAATTAATAAACAGTGATATGGAAAAAAGTCAACAATTTCATTTTATTGATGTACTTAATTTATTTTATTCTAATTACAAATAAATAATATATTAATTTCTAGTTAATACGTATAAAATCTCATCAATATCATGTATTGATGAAATATGTCTCTACATACTATCTTGTATGGAATATTGTTGATACCATTCAAAATTTATATAATAATGTATTGTCTCTTTTTTTATTCAGTTTTTTTTCAAATTCAATAATCCGTATTGTTTATTTGTGTTATATAATTAATTAATCCTCTTACATTTTCAAATATAAATGTATTTTATAACATAAGTTTTAATTATAATGCTTCATCAATTGATTAATTTGGTATGTCACATTAAATATATTTTCCCTTTAATTTTAGTTAAATTTATCCTTTTTAATGATATAATATATTGTTTAACGGGAATAAAAAATCCAAAAACCATAGAGGTATATATTGATAATCATTTATATTATAAGAGGTTATTGAGTTCTATACTTAATATGTTTCACAAGTACAGCATGTCGGACTATCTATTTCTCGACATTTGATAACTGACAGTAATGTCAAATGGAATCATGGATTAATGATAATGATAATTCCATGTGATAAATTAATTCATGCATGTTTATAAAATTTTAACAACATATGTGATTTTCAACACTATAAATTCTTACACTATAGTATTTTATGATATATATTATTTTATGTAAATATTTTTTTATTTCATATAATACAAACATCCCAATGTATAAATGAACTATAATAACATTTTAACAAAGATGTTAAAATTTATGTATGGATAATAATAACCAATTATATAATATAAATATATATAATAGTATTATTTAATGAATTTTATATTAAAAAATTAGTAATAAATTTTTATTAGTCTAATTATATGCTTCAAAAATAAATTTCCAACAGAAATGGTTTTTAATTATTTTTGTGTGAAAGTAAATATAAATACTTTTTTTATCTTAGAAAAAAAATTAAAATAATATAAATTTTAGATTTTAATGTCAAAAATTTCTTGCAATTGATTTTTTAAAATTTTTAAATAATAATTATTCTTCAGGGAATGGTAAAAAAATCCTAATATTTATTTCAAAAATCCATTCAATTTATAAATAGAAAAACACTACAATATGTTTTTTGGTTTCAAAAAGTAAAATATGTATATTTATAATATTTATAATAAATTTAATTTCAATAAATATAATTTTCTATCAAAAATTGTTATGAAAAAATTATACATTAGATAAAAAGTTATAAAATAATACTTTATGTCTTCAATTTTCGGATTTATTTTTATATTATATATTTCAAATTTATTGAATTTAATTTGATCAAATCCATTATAAAATATGAATTTTTAGGTTCAAATTTCGTAACTAGGACATTTTTATTTTGTTAATTATGAATTGTAGCCTTGAAAAATATTCATTCAAATACATATGTGTAATGTATATATAAATGTTTTATTACATTGGGATAAGAAAATACAATTTCTATTAAAATTTCTTCTATACTATTACATAAATTTTCCTCATTATTTTATATCCATTTGTAGAATATATGGACACTTGTTGAGATTTTTAAGGAATTACAACCTTTATATTATTTTAATAGTTAATTAAATAACTAATTCCAATATCTTAAATTTAATACATCTAAATTATTTACATAAGGATAAAATTAGTACATGTTTTCTTCTAATATTTCGTAATGTTGGGGACTAAGACACTTTATATTATGAAAGAAATGACCTCTTTTTTATCTTGGTAGTGTAATACCAATTTATTTTTTTGGTGATATAAAAATTTGAAAAAAATATTACACATAATCTCTATAATATTTATTCAAATAATATAATTGAAATAATTGATTTTAAAAATATTTACTTCTAACAAAATGAATATTTTAAAAAATAACATAAATATTTTTGTTTAATAAAAATTATTACTAAGTGATTAAATTTTCTAAAAATAATATTTCATCCAAGTGAATATTATATGGTTGAAAATATTATACGTTGTCCATTTTTAGGCCAGTTCTACTTATAGGGTGGAATTCATGACACTTATATAGAAGAAAACTATAATATTGTGCCAATTGTCAAAAGGGTTAATGAGTGGTTAAAACAAATAGATAAACATAAAAAAATTTGCTAAAAATTTGTATAATTATTATATAATTGGATTTATATGGATCCTCATATAATTGAATAAATATTCTAACACCGCTAAATTTTAATATAACAATTTTTTTATGCCAATTAAATACTATATACACATCAACGTGGGCCCTAACATTATTTAAGAAAGATAACATCTTACCTCCCTTCACCCACATATTTTTCCTTTCTATAAAAAATATTACATGATATAATCATATTATATATACCATAAAACATCATTGATCTTATATTATTATAAATTTATAATCCATTCAAGGAAAAATGGGTGAGGTAAAAAAATATTCTCAACAAAATTATAAAACTCTTAACAAAAAACATTTGATTTATTTATTATTATACATTTTATAAATTTATGGTATTGATAAAAAATAATAACCTCAAAATACATAATATAAATAAATATTTTTATGATCATGTATCCATGATTTTCCATCATTTATTTAGTAAAATTAGATTTCAATGAATTTATTGTGTGTAAGTGTAGACTATCACCTCCACATAGAGATTTAATTCATTTTTCTATGGCCAGAATTCATGGATGGTCATTATTATGGGTTTAATGATAATAGATATTATTTAAAATAGAATTATGAATCCAAAATTATATTATTAAATATACCATATTTCCTTCAATACTTTAGAAAATTATAATGTCACTTATGTGGATGTATTGATTACCACCACCACTAAGTGATGTGATTTGGTTTTCATTTCCATTTTACTAGTATGGTGATAAGGCAGAATTTAATATATATATGAGATATATATTTAATAATAACTATTCATCAAATTTGAATTAGTTTTTACCTATCTTTGGTTCAATTATTCAAAATATGAAATCAAAGTAATTCGTACGTATAGCCAACAATATCCATGAATGGTGTAATTAATTGTTATATTTGAACCTTTTATATATAATAATAATCTTGTATATAATCGATATATATGTTATTATTATTAATTTATCATTATTTAGATTATAGAACCATGATAAATTTATAGTGACAACTACTACTCCAACAAATTTCACATTAAATATCAATATAGTTAACACTAAAAATGTTGATTTTTGTAAGGAAAAATAACTACATTCTTGTGATAATGTTATGAGTGAGTTATATTTTTTATTAAAGGTATTTACGTGAAAATATTATATAATTATTATAATTAATATATATTATATATCTATTTAATTTTCATTATACAAAATTCAATGTTGTGTTGTGTGATTTCCCATCGAATAATTCTTTTTTTGAAATTTATGACATATTCACGACATGTCTCTTTTGTGTGGGGTATATATTCTATATTAATTATAATTATGATTCATAATATGAAAAATATATGGACTAAAAATTCTATCTATTTTTACCTCTTTAATGTGGTCCTGAATTGAATGTTACCATTGTTAATAGAGATTTATGCATTAATATCATTGTTTATTAGAATTATTTAGGATTATGTTTCTGATGATGATATTTTATGTCAAGTCTATAAAAAATATCATGATTTTTATTATACCATGGTAAAATATAGAAATTAAATTAATTCCTTTATTTTTTTCTTTCTATTACAACTCTTTATACAAAAATTATGATTTTTATAGAAACCCGGCATTTTATCTCATTTTAAAATAACTAATATAATTCAATCTCTATGTTTTAGGAAAAAACTATCAAAACTTTTTTTATATTATCCTATTATTGTTTAAATTTATTTTTATTGATTATTTATTAATTTATAAAATATTATTAAATGAATATTCATTTCATTTTGATTAATATGATCAATAGATATTTTACCAAAATGTGAAATGAATCATTATTTTATCTTACATGTCATAGATAAAATTACCCACCATTAGGACCAATAAATTATTTTAAATTTTCAATTACATTTTTCAATTAATATTTATGAATATTTCAAAATATATATTAAATTTTTTAATAACAAATAATTTATTTTAAAAATAAAATGGTATGTTTCTGATGAAATGCATAATGTTTTCTTCTGAAATAATTTACATCAATGATGACATTTATATTTATTAATTAGGATTATATTGGATATTTTTCAAATGAAATTATAATTATTATTAATGTTGATGTTTTATGGTTATGATCATGAAATATTATAAAACACCATTTTCATTTTCAGGGGTAATGATATTTTGAAATATAAATAATTCCCATGATCATGTGGCATACATATGAACAGTTTGTTATTATGTGATAGGTGGTTCCGTTAGGAACTCTAATGATTTGGGTTAGAATGATAACACATGATATCAATATGTAATGTGTGAATCTAATTTAATTTTAAAAATTTTATGTAGAGAACTAGTTCTAATGTTCATATGTTTAATTGTGGGACAATATATCAAGTAAATAAGGTTGTCTGAATTCCTAGTTTCATGTTCACAACTTAATGACTAAAATTGTTTCTATCTAAATGTGTTCATAATGTTATATTTTTTAACACATATCAGGATGTTATTATTCTCCCATTGATATTATTATTTGATTTAACTTTTTTCATTTCTTATAGTCATCCAAGAATTAATCCATGACTCATGATTATGATCTATGCTATTAAAGGGTATGTTTTTATAATTTTAATATCATGTTCCCATACCATTGGTATCATTTTATTCTTTTTTGATCCATTGTATTTCATATTTCAATACAAACTAATCATTTGAGTTTTCCCTTTATTATATATTATTTATATGGGTTATGATGAAATGTATTATATAGGTTATTTCAATGGGGATTAATATATTGTAAGATCATTATTGGTGATGTATAATATCATTAACGAAATAAAAAAAAGTTTATATAGTCTCTAAATACACTGGATCATTAAGATTCTATCCAATATCATAGTGGTATGTAATGAATATTCATTTTATATGATATAATATCTAGGTGGGAAAGGTATTGGTTTCTATAGTTGGTATAAAATTATTATTTAGTTAATATTTTGACATTATGATTAGAATAATTTATTGAAACCCATTGGTTTATGTATATTCATAGGGAAAAATCCAAACATTTTTTCAAGGATATGATTTTATGGTTTTCTAAGAAAAAAACCTTATTATTATTCAACGTGTGGATGTGGTTTTGGAAATAATGAATCCTGGTCAAATTACATACAAAATAGTTGGTTGAGTATATAATGGACATAATTTTAGTGAACAATGATTCTTATAATACCATTCATTAATATATTGGGTTATTCCTAAGATAATTTAAATTTTATTTATGATCCATTATTTTTTATTTTAGTAGATGATTATCACAGATGGCCTAGAAAATCTAATCCTACCATATATTTAAAATATCATTTTAATATTTTTAAATCTAATGAATAAAATTTCATTATTATTTTTTCATAATAATGATGCATGAGGGTTATGAAAACCATTAGGTTTTAGTTAGGGTTTCAAGATAGATTGATATTGTTGTGTTCATAACTAAATTTCACAAATGTGTAATTACCCTACTCGATCATATTAATATTTTTTAAAGTATATTTCTAAATGTATCAAGGAATTTTAATTCAAATCCTCAAAAATAATTTTTTGAATTAATATTGAAATCTACAATATCATGATGACTCAATATCAATTATGTTATTTATATATAGTTTACATTTTTTAACAATTCTTCCTAAAATAATTATCAATATATATCTAGTTTAATTTGATTTTTTCTTAGTTAGGTATTGGATTTTATTATATTAAAAAAATTATTGAGGAATGGAGGCCCCCATTGATAATATGATCCAGCCACTGATCGCATATCGGTGCAATGATAAATAGGAATATTGAATGGAAATTACATACATTTTAAGGGACTTAAATGCTTTTCAAAAGGAGTGTTTTTTTCAAATTGTTTGGGAGACACACTGTATATATGATATTATTATATTTTATGATTTTAATCATGTTTATATTCGTAATTTATTCATATTAATATGACACATTCATTTTATTTTCTCATATAATGCATACATGGTGATAAAACTATTTCAAAGAATCATTAAATATTTCAACTAACTGAGTAATATAAATTGAAGAAGAAACTCTAAGAGAATCATGGAATAGGATTCATTTGGATAACTATGTCATTATGCGTGAAACCTATAAATTTTTTATGATGTAATATGGATCAATGCGAATCCACATTGATTATATAGAACATAAAAATATCACAATCTATATTAAATTGACTTTTCCCCACATTGATCATTTGTTCAATCAATTCCAGGGAGTTAAATATTTTTCCATGAATGAACTTATCTCTAAATGTTATCTATTTGGAGTCATGAATTATGATATACCCAAAATATCCTTATATTTTTTTCATTAAAACTTTCAAAATATAATTATTCTAGTTAGTATTACTAATTGTCAATATATATTCATCAATTTATCAAATATTGTCTTTATATGTTACCAATATTAGTTTTAGTCATTCCTCTTGTGGTTATGAAATAAAACATTAGAGAATGTTTTTTTTAATTGGTTATTCAACAATGAATTGAATTATATTAAATATCATGTATAGTGATACCATGATAACAAATGCCTCTTTCCAAATGAATTTTCGTTAGAAAAATTACCAAATTTATTATTTGTAGTTAACTGGTGTGATTTTTCAGGTTATTGAATCATGAATTAAATTTATTGAGAATGGTTATATATATATAACATAAAAGTTTAATTTATATATTAAATTATAAAGGAATTAATATTCTCCAAATTATATGGTTGAAGTTGACAATTATTATTAATGTTAAAAATATTACCACCACATGAAAGACAACAATGTCGAAGTCACAATAATAGAAATGATCATGCATGATTATCTTTGAGAAGGTTCATAAAAGATCCAAAATTTATGTATTTTCAATGAATGGATCTAGAAACATCGAAGTATGTTTATAAATAATTTCTTTCTTAGATGATTATTTTACCATCTATCCAGGTAAAATATAAAGTGGTATAAAAGTAATATGTAATTATTCAAAATAGTGTGATAAATTATCCTAAGTTAATTGTCCATTGGGAAAGAATGATAATATTAAAAAAACCATTTATTTATTTTCTTTATACTATAAATGAATGTTCAATTTAATTAAATTCATAGTACATCATTTTTTTCATCCTTGATGATTGAGGATTTATATTGATTTTGACAATGATTTCTGCAGGTAGAATATTATGGGAGATATTTTATGTTATTTATCATAGTTTGTGATGTGTTTAGAAGCTATGTCTCTATGATAGATGTATAATGTTATATTTCATAAACTACACATATCTAAATGGAATAGGGTACACAATATAATGTATTTTTTGATCAGACTAACCAAAATCTATAAAGGATATAATTACATTTTAGTTGTTGTGGATATACAATAAAATTAATCACACTTCATTGATATTAGAAAATTCATCTATATTTACTATATTTCTATAATATATATTAATAAAGTGGAAATGTTTCATAGATTACCTCATTCTATTATATTTGATTGAGATAAGAGGTTTACACAGTGCTTCTATTGGTGTCTTCATAATGCTATGGATACATATTATTGTTTCATGACAACTTGGAATGCCTAGAAATATTGATTTCTATGAAAACCAATAAAATATTTGAAAATATAATGAGTTATTAGTCTATGAATATTAATATTGTTTGGGATCATCACATTTCATTAGTCGATCATTCATACAACATATGATTTTGCTCAATAATTTAGATGATTCCTTTTGATTCTGTCTATAGATATATGTTGTTAATTGAACAATGAAGTGATGAAGCTTTAAAATGAATACTATAGGTATTTGAGATATATGAGGAAATATGGGAGAAGGTAATATACATTGAGCATCATATCAACATAGCTTAGAATCGACATAAGATATATGCTCCCAGTTACCAATGAAATCTATAATCCAATGTTTTGGGTATTTTATTACGATGAAATTCATCGTGAATAGTTATTATAAGGTCCTAAATAAAAATTTATTGAAAAAACCTAGGTATACCATCCACTTAAATATTCATGATTGAGTATGGATGTTACCTTATCACATAGTTCATCCTCCAATCCTCTCTCATGATCACTTTGTTTTCTATATATCTCACATTATGAATTATATAACTAATAAATTAGATATAATAAACTCAATGTATATATTATAATATAATAATCATTAATGGGAATAATAATAGGTATAAATTATAGATCATAGAGATAATGTGAAATTAGAGAAGACCACACACTCAATTAACATTTTCTTGAGGAATAATAAACTTCAAAAAGAGACATGGGAAACTATAGATGTGTTAAAATAGAGATATCCTCATTTATTATTAGTTTTTTTAATTTATATGTCAATTTAATTTTTAGGGTGTAGAATGGGAATTGAGTTGGACATCATGCCACTCAAGCTATCTATCAGTAGGTCGATATCTTGGTCCACGATCACATATACATATTGTAAGAACCCAGATCATCTTTTTAGTTACGTTTTTCTTTTCATGTTGTTTTTTGAGAAAAAATGAATTTCTTTAAATTTTAGGAAAAAACGTCATATACTATATCAATATTACTTGTACCGTGTTTCCACAGGTGACCATGTACTTGTTGTGTAATGGTCGAGTACATGGTCGTTTGTGGTGACCTGGAGACCGCCTACAGTTGATGTAGGAAAAGGCTTGTACGTGCCATGTAATTTAACAAACAGACATCCTATACTTCTTAAAAATAAACTTGGAATGGGATCATGTTCAATCGACAAAACCATTTTTGTATTTCTTTGTCTCATCCAAGAGCACCCTTTCGACAAAAGATCTGTTTCGAGCCCCCAACTCGTCATCTATTCTCCAAAACGACCGACTTTAATTGCGTTGGAATCACACCGGTGAGTTCTCCATCATAATTGAACATATTTTTTTGATTTCTCCTCACTCTAAAGTTATCCTCGGTTGAAGTTTTTAATCATTTGTGTAGATCTAATGCATTCTATGGTAATTCATGACTTGAATTCTAAATATTTCAATTTTACAACGATAATGTAGGTGGTTTGTCCCTTTATAAAGATAGTCCTTGAGTTATATGTGAAAAAGTTCCCATTACCATTGTGTGGGGTATTATTTTTTACAGTTATTGAATTTTATATTCCTTCTATCCCTAGTTCGTTAGGATAGTGTTACATTTTCAAGAATAGGGTTATCTTTTCTCTATTACGGATGTTTTTTCCATCTTTGTTTGTTTTGACCATTAGACCGAACATTTCATATTAGGATGCTACAATTATTTCCATGCCTAGAATTTTTAGGTTCGTGTTAATATTATCTAAAATTGTATGATATGATGTAGATTACTTATACTTGAAGTTATTGTGTTTTACTTTTGTTGTTGATTATCATTTGTGCACCATTTCTTTACACAGGGTTGTGGTGACCTTGTGTAGTGAGACCATAAGGGAAATTGACGTTGACGGATTTCCCAGAGTGTTTGAAATAATTATCACACTGTGATACCATAAATGGTAATAATATTGAGTTCCCCCTTAGAGTGTATATATTTACATTAAGCGGCCATAGGAGGAATTGAAGTTGAGTTATCGCTTTGAGCGTCTATAGATTACTGTTAAAAATCAATACGGTGAATTGATGGTGAGTGTGTTCTCAGAGAGTCTATTTTCACAATGACTAAAGGGGGAATTGAAGGTGAGTTCTTCCTCAGAGATTTATTCATATATCATTCCTTTTATTGTAAAACAGAGGAGTTTGAATGTGAGAACTACCTAGAGGGTTTCTTGTATTTGTGTGTGGTTGATTAAATACGTAAAAGAAATGTTTGTAAATGAAACAGTAGGACTACTTAATTTTGATTATTACTTTTTAATGCTTATTTTTCTTATTTCTTACCATATATATTCACTTATTATTATGCATAGAAATTTGGGAGGTTTCCTGCAGAGATTAGTCTCACAAACTCTTTGGGTCTTGATTTTGGTCCCAAAAAGATTATAATGTTGTAGGTATTGACAAGGGAGATCACCCTTCTACTTTATGTACATGACTGCTTTGGGGTTGGAGAGCATGATACTAATCTGCAGCTAGAAATGCTATGGAGTTAGATACTTTTTTTCTTGTACTTCGGTTTAGTATTGTCTACCATCATTGTGACTTGATTGGATTCATTCCTAGAAAAATGTATCATGCATAATTAGATATATGGGCTCCATTTATTTATTTCTTCAATACTCTACTTTTTAAATATTACATGTTTTAGTATTTTTTATATTTTATATCTATTATTTAGATTGTGTTACTCTGCTAATGTGGGCATAGTTTCTCCACTATCACACCTGAGGCCCTCACTACTAGTCGGTAGCCTATAGCTTTCGGGGAAATGCGCTTGAGGCCATGTGACCAACTGGGTTCGAAACACCTCTGGGTGACTTCTGGAACTGGGAAGTAACAAAGTGGTATCAATGTGAATCTTCTATTATTGAATTACTTTGGATCCTATCACAAGGGATTGGAAGAAAATAGGTGCTTGGTAAAAATTTGTACCTGGGGGTAGCTATCATGTGTATAGGGAAAAGAAATTTTCCTTGTTATTGAAATTTTTTTGGTTTTGGAATTTTTTTTATTTCATCATTCTATAATTCAAATGTTTTGTGATGTTATTGATGTTATTATTTAGTTTCTATTTTTGTTTTATCCGGATGAGATGTGGGTACTCCATCCCATGCATCATATAGGAACTTACTAAATATCACATGTCATACATTTTTGACATGACTTTTAGGGTGCATTAGCAATATCATGTTGTTGTGATAGAAGTTGTGTTATATATTCATGTTGTTGTGATAGATTCCTGGATAAAAATAAATGTTATTTGATAGGATAGAGAATTGATTTTTGATATAGTTTGAATGAACACAAATCTTTTGTTCTTGAGGTGTTATGGGCCCTCATGACCAAAATTTGTTTGATCATTTCTTTTTTATTACTATATATATCATGTATAAGATGCGAAGATTCGATTCGCGGGGAGTATGGCTCCTCACATATTGTAATTTTGTATCTTAATGTTCATTTTTGTGTTTTATGGGTTCTACAGCTATTTTGGAGGCTTACTGTTTAGAAGATCCCAGAATACACAGCATGTAATGGTTAATACATGCTATGTGTCCATTTGATCATGAAGAAACTAATTTTGTTATGTAAACACCGTTTACTATATGTACACGTCATTTAGTCACTAACTGTTTCCCTGACTGTGATGGTAGAGACAATATGATGGGAAATTTTTGGGGGAACAAGCCGTGTACTGGTAGTACACACCATGTTGTGTAGACTATGTGTCCACCTATGTGACTAACTGCACATATGAATAAAACTAAAGTTATACATGCTGTTTCAATCTTCAACATGTTGTTTTGTGTTACCCATGTTTCTGTCCATGTAGTGAACAACATGGGTCGGTGAAATTATTCTAGTACATACCATCTCTGGAACAAACATGTTGTGCAGTGGCAGCTATGTAACGAGTCCTATATCTAACAACACGGGATGGTGATGTTCGTCTAGTAGATTCCATGTCTATCACTAACACACCATGTATTCATATTCTTGTGGAACCATGTGGATTAGCTGTGTTGAGGAACTTAGATATGGGAAGAGGATTCCATTCCATGTTGTGGGGTAGGACAACACACTGTGTGTATGGGGTGTTACACGACCTGGGTTCGAAGAAGTACTCCCCCATGTGATGTCATAAGGGAACACACCATATAGGCATTATAAATGTTGGGTATCGTTATTTTAAAAAACATTAATTCTTTCATTCTCATGTTCCCTTCTTACACTTCTATGTTCAAGTCCATGTTAATCTTGATCTATGTTGTGGGCATGAACTTGTAAAGGCAAGCCACTGAGTTGTCCTCCATTTGTCCGCCAGTCACATGGTTATGATAAGACACCAAACACGGCTGATCATGGACTACCAGGTGATTCTCCAATTGTGCCCATCTTGCCACATTCTGTTATCCCAACTACGGGTGCCGATGCACAGTTCTGAGTGAGCTTTATAAAGTTCATGCAGACCTTCCAGGGAGCACTACCTCCTTCCCCATCGATGGAAAATTTGAGGTAGGTTTTTCAGTAGCAGCATCCTCCCACCTTCATTGGGTACGGAGGACCTCAGGCTATAGAATCATGGTTGGATGCCATGCTGATGATCTTTGATCATCCGGAGACCCCTCTCGAGAGGAGGATCAATAACACTATATATTTTATTTGAGACTCAGACATGAGATGGTGGGATGTGATCTCATAGGTGGTACCCCCGTCATATTATGGAATGGGAAGAGTTTCATCATACATTTTACAAATAGGATGATCTGTAGATATTGAGGGCAGATCGAGCCCATGAGTTCATGAGTCTGGAGCTGGGTACTCTATCTGTTAGGGAGTATTCTTCTCGCTTCATAGAGATACAATTTTCTACACCCTTTTTGGGGGAGAAGACTTCTTCCTTGCATGGAAGTTTAAGGATGGTCTCAGGGATGATATTTTAGATTAGTTGAACAACTTCAAGTTGACTTTTATATATTACATAGTCAACGAGGCACTGATCAAGGAGTGATGCCTAATGGATTTTGGAGTTGTGATCCAGGACGGTTTGGCATCCGTAGTTGGTGATTATCTGGCAGATAAAAGGACGCATCAAAGGGAGTATAAACATGGAGATCCAAGTTGGAAGGATGCTCCATCAGGTAGCAAGGTGGTATGCCACCGTTGCGGGGTGGTCAAGCATATCAGGACACTATTCCCATGAGACCCAGTCGAGTGAAAATCTTGTGGCAAGATGGGTCATCTTCAGTGCTTATGTCAGATCATCTCACCAGTAGCTGGTGACATAGGTTCTTCGATGACATCTCGTTCAAGGGAAGAACAACTATTTTCTCATTTGTTCGGGAACTGTAGTTCTTTAGAACGTTTAGGAAGAGGTTGAGGTCATGTCTGGGGTATCAAGTCGCCATGATTTCATGGAAATCAGGGTGGATTAGCACTGAGTGGTCAGGCAGAGTCATAGGGCCACAATAAAGGTCATACTTTTATAGTAGAGTTGACCCTGAAGAAAAATGATCCAAGACCCTCCACAGTTTGAGGTACAATCCTAGTTGCCTCAGTTTTAGATTTTTCTATTTTCAATATAGTGGCTTTCCATAGCATTAAATCGGTTTTTATTGTAGAGATCCTTAGGCTATGTATCATTTCTCCTGCTGATGTCTTGATACAAGAGACACTGTTAGAATCTATAATGGCTACTATACGACAGTCCATGGAGTTCCCTCTTAAGGTTGGTGGGTGTCACTTCTTATGGGACCCATATGTCTTAGAGATGACATGCTATTACTTCATTCATGGAATGGACTATTTAGTTTCTTTTCCATGATATTGTCAACTGATATCACCGTAGGGTTTGTTTCCCATCACTAGAGGGTGGATTGTTTTATCATAAGAGAAATTGGGATGTCTAGGTGGTAGAGCAGCACCCGAGAATCACGAGATGAGAGAAGTTAGAACCACGTTTCCTATTCTATATCTGCAGGACCAAAGGACTTCCTAAATTTAATTTCCTTCAGTGGTGGATCATTTTAGAGACATATTTCCAGAAGAATTTTCAGGTATTCCATCAGAGTGAGAGGTGGACTTTTCTTTTCATCTTGTTCCAAGATTGTCACTGGTTTCCACTACTCCTTTTAGGATGGCGACAATAGAGATACAGGAACTCAAGAAGTAGATTGAGGAGTTTCAGGCAATGTGTCTCATCTGAACTAGTACTAATACTTGGGGTTCATCTATCCTATTTTTGAAAAAGTCTGACGGTTCCGTCTTAATTTTTCTGTATTATTGGAAGTTGAACATATTGACGGTCAAGAACTGATATACTATGTCAAGGATTTATGATCTCTTTGATCAGCTTCGAGGAGCCTCAGTATTCTAGAAGATTGAATAGTGATCTGATTATTATAAGTTATGTTTCAAACTATTATATGTACCTCTTACAGCCTTTCATAGAAGGTATGGTCTAAATGAGTATGTGTTTATGTCGTTCAACCTCACAGATGCGCCTGCATTTTTCATAGCACTGATTAACCGAGTGTTCCATCCAACCTTGAATTTTATCATGGTAGTCTTCATGGATGATATCATGTTGTAATCTCACACTCTATAGAACCATGTTGAACATCTGAAGATCATTTTGAGTATGCTTAGATAGAATCATTTATATGATATGCTCTCAAAATGCCACTTCTGAATGGACAAAATTCATTTATTAGGTCATGTTATCCCCGAGAAATGAGTATCAGTTGACCCATTGAATGTGAGATTAGTTGTTTCTAGGGAGCATCCGAATAAAGTCTTTGAGTTGTGGAGTTTCCTAGGGCACAATGGTGACTACAGACATTTCATACATGATATTTCATACATGAAATTTCATGCAAAGTAGCACCACTAATGGGTCTGATTAATAAGGGTGTGTAGTACTTGTGGTCATATTCTTGTGAGGAAGCCTTTCAAAAGATGAAGGGTGGTCGACTAGAGCACCAAAACTAGTATTTTGAGAGTTGGGAAAGAGCAATACTATGTACTGTGATTCATAAGGTATCAGTCTGGGAGTTGTCCTTATGCAGGGAGAATGAGTTGCCTTGTATGGGTCTTGATAGTTGAGGCCACACAATAGAACTACGAAACTCATGATCATGAGTTGGCTACATTGGTTCATGATTTATGTTGTTGGAGAAAATATCTTAGTGGAAAGCATTTTGGGGTTATCACTGACCATAATAGTCTCAAGTACGTCTTCACTTAGTGTGACCTGAATTTGAGACAGTGAAGGTGGGATGAGTACCTTCAGTCTTATGACTTTGAACTTACCTATACACCTGGGAAAGGCAATGTTGTGGCTGAGGCATTAAGCCAGAGGACTCAGATACATGCAGTTAAAGAGGCCAGCAGTGAGTGGCAGTTTATGTCTATATTCTATGAGATGCATTTGGTTGTGCATGACAGTCAAGGGATGATCTTTCTTTATTCTGTGGATGTTACCTCTAATCTACTTGTATGAGTGTGAACGAGCAAAATATCAGATTCAAAAGGCCGAGTCCTACTATAATGTATTTCTAGAGAGTACCCTATTACAAGATGGACAATAGGTGAGGATGGGATCTTATGTTTTCATGGATGCATGTGGGATCTAAAAGACCTACGTTAGGATCTAATAGAATACATTCATTCCCCAGTTTGGGTCGTTCATCCCACTGTCACCTAGATGCATCGAGATTTGCACCATCAGCATTAGTGGCCAAGTATGAAGATAGATGTTGCTGGTTTTTTCATGAGGTGTTCCACCTTACAGTAGGTGAAGGTGGGGCATTATTTACTAGAAGGTCTTTTTCTTCAGTAACACATTCCCTAATATAAGTGGAATGATGTCATGAAGGAAATCATGACAGTTTTTCCGAGGTTGCCTCCAAAAAATGATGCAGTTTAGGTTGTCGTGGATAGACTCACGAAGGATGCTCACTTATTTTATATTATAGTGACTTTTAGTGTTGATGAGATTCGATGGTTGTACATCCATGTGATTCGGCATTTACATCGAGTTCCACAATCCATTTTTTCAAACAGGGACGCACGTTTTACTTCTCCGGTCTAGCAGCCACTTCAAAGGGTTTTGGGGACACAGGTACTTCAGAGTACAACATACCATCCCCAGACAGATGTCCATTCCATGAATTCAATTCATGTTATTGCATGCATTTTTCGAGCATGCATCCTGGATTTTGGCGGTACATGGGAGAAACACATACATCTTGTGGAGTTTTCATACAATAATAGTTTTCCAAAAAATATTCAATAGGATCCATATGATGCATTGTACAATAGGGCATGTCGATCACCATTATGTTAGATGGAGGTAGGTGGGGTAGCTAATCTGGGACCTCAACTTGTCCAGGAGACCATGGTGCAGATAGAGGAAATTCAGAATAGGATAGATACTGCACAGTCACGACAGAAGTATTATGCTGATCAACAGAGATGACCTCTAATGTTTGAGGCCAGAGATCGGGTTTTTCTTCTTCTCACACCGTGGTTGGGACACAAGATGATAAGGAGACAGGGTAAGATTTCATAGAGATACGTTAGTCCATTTGAGCTGTGGGAGAGAGTTGGGCTGGTTGCCTATCGGTTGCAGTAACCATAGAGGTACCGAGCTATACTTTAAGTCTTCCATGTTTCTTAGCTTTGACGTTAATTCTCAGACCCGTATCAGGTTTTCAATCCTAAGGTGGTTGAGGTCAAGTTGGACACCTTATTCGAGGATCATCCTATCATGATTGTTGATCGAAGTGCAATGGTTCTCTATGGCTGGTCAGTTCCTCTGGTATGAGTTCTATGGCAGCACGGGTGATTACATGATGAGACATGGGAGAGGTAGACTGATGTACAATCATAGTTTCCACAAATATTCAAGGTTTCTTCTTCTATGCTGCCTAGGTATGGAAATTCAGGGATGAATATTTTTATGTGGGGACATTTGTAAGAACATGGATCTTTTTTTCAGGTACATTTTTCTTTTTCTAGTTGTTTTGTAGAAAAAGAGGAATCCCAGGAAGCTTCAGGAGTACATGTTGTGTACTATATGTACACGTTGTGTACACGGTTTCCACTGGTCACCATACACTAGCTGTGTAATGGTCGACTACATGGCCGTGTTTGGAGACATGGAGACCACCTATAGAGGAGGCTGAAAAAAGAAACTACACACTCTATACTTTTAAAAATACATGTTGTGTACTTTAATTTTTTCTCAATAAACTGACCGGGGTCGCGTCTATTAGATAGAAAACATTTTCTATTTGTCAGTCTCATCTAGGAGTGATCATATGACCACAAATCTTCTCTGAGCCCACAACTCGCCATCATTTCTCCAAATCAACCATCATCGATTGCGTTGGAACTGTACCATTGAGTTCTCCTTTCATCTTGATCATCATATCCAGATTTATCCACTCTCTTAAGCTATCCTAGGTTGAATGTTTTATGTAATTTTATATATCTATGTCATTATAGGGTTATTCAAGTTTTTAAAATCAAGTATTATGATCGTGAAAATCCAAGGTAGGTGGTTTGTGCCTTTCCGTACATAGTCCTTGAGTTATATGTGAAAAATATCCTATTACCCATGTTCTGTGTATTGTGTGTTTATGGTTATAGATTTTTATTTTCCTGTTATGCCTAGTTTTATTGGATAGAGGTAAATTGTTGAGAATATGGTTTACTTTGCTGTGCTATGGATGTTTTTCCCATGTTTGTTTGTTTGGAGAGTTCTGTCAAGTTTTTTCTATTAGGCTGCTTCTTTACTTTCTATTCCTATTATTGTTAGGGTGGGTTAAATATTATGTGACATGTCACGATGTGTTGTAGATTGTTTATCCATGTAGTTCTTATGGTTTACATTGGCTGTTGATTATTGTTTGTGCATGGTTTCTTTACACAGGGAATCTGTAACCTAGTTTAGTGAGACCATAGGGGAAATTGACATTGAAGGCTTCCCCAGAGCTTATGTTATAATTATCACTCTATGAGACCATTAGGGGGGTTGATGTTGAGTGATCCCTCAGAGTGTATATATCTACAGTATGAGGCCACAAGAGGAATTGAAATTGGGTTCTTCCTCAGTGCATCTGTATATTACCGTCAAAATATGATATGAAGAATTTATAGGGAGTGCTTTCTCAGAGTGTCTTTGATCATACATGACTAAATGGGGAATTGATGGTGTGTACTTCTTTAGAGATTCATTGGTATACCATTCCATGTATTTCGATCAAGAGGGTTTAGGATGTGAGATCTACATGGAGCAGTACTTGTATTTTTCTTTTGTTGATTAAATACTTAAAATAAACATTCTGTAAATGAATCTGTAGGACTGCTTACTTTTTAGTAAATCCTTGATTATAGTTTCTTTTTCTAATTGACTTCATTATATATTCACTGACGTTTTGTCATATATCATTGGGTGGTTTCCTACGGTTATTAGTATCACACCCAATCTGGGTCATTCTTTTGGGCCCAAATAGAATATATTGCTATAGGTATAGATAAAGGAATGTTCCCTTTTAATTCATGTACTTGACTACTTTGGAGCTACAAAGCATGTGACCATGAAGAGGCTTACAATACTGTAAATTCATTTCCGTTTTTTTTCTAGTACTTTGGTTTAGTATTGTAATCATGCATTGTGACTGTTTTGGATTCTTTACAATACATATGTATCATGCATCATTATATATAAGTGCTCCAACTATTTAATTATTTATTCTTCCATTGTTTACTTATTTCATTTTTTACACCTTCCACTATTGTATATCTATTATTTCAACTGTGTTACTCTACAAATGATGGAATATTTTCCACACTATCACACCTAATTACTTTTCTACTAGTCATCAGCCTCTGTAGTTTAGGGAAATGTGTTTCAGGCCAGGTGACCAACAGGGTACGGGGCCACTCTGGGCTATTTTCGAATCCAAGATGTTACACATATAACTACTTTTGCCAATACCAGAATTATATCTCTAATCGTGGTATGTTGCCAGAGGGGGAAATATATCCTACACATGGGTTTACTCATACTCACATCCAACCACAACTACATTGTTGTATACTAATGGACAACCCTATAAATAAGGATATTGTATACCAATAATAAATCTTGAATGCTCTACAATAGCATAATCCTCATTATCATATAATGTTCGGAATATGATCCCATCCAAGGCATTCCTACATGGGAATCTAAATATCACTCAATGCATAGGATTCATTAACCCTCTTTTCCCACACAATGCATCCCTCAACTTTATCCAAGCATTACTCTGGTTACATAATTTTATTACCCACTGATCTTGTTCATGGAATCCCTCAATTGGATCGATGTATCGCTCAGGTAATAAACATATCCAAGAAATGATCTAGATCGTGGAATTCCTACAATGGGAATCCATGTATCACTCTAGGTACAAACATATAAAATCAATGTTCATGTTCATGGAATTCCAACAACGAGACACCATGTATCACTCACGTTTAAATTAAATTCAACAGTCCACTGAGCCCGTTAAGGGAATTCCATCAATGAGAATCCCTAGATCACTCAGGGTATGTAAATAAACAACCCAATGAGTTCATATATAGAAATTCTACAACAATAATCCACATGTCACTCAATGTGTAATATCACGACATAAGGCCCAACAGCTTCTGTGTCCCTGGGGAGTATGTCTATGTGCTTTTTCATCTGACCACATTCCCATGTGCCACTACACGGTGTGTACTCTTAAAAACCACTATTTCATGTCCTTTTTTAACTTGATCGGACACATGGTCACTCCCACACAATGTGTACTTGATTTAAATGTCATGTATATAAGAAATAAATTTCCTCCCCGAATGGGAAGAACATATGTTGTTTTCCATTTGACCAAACACTATGTAACCTGTGTTTCTTGATGAGAAATCCCTCAAAATTCCTGAAACACCCGTGTATTCCATCAAAAACAGATCGAGCCTCAAGAGGCCACAATAAAGAAATATAGGGCTTTTAAAACAGCAAAAACCCATGTTTAATGGGGTTATATGGTGAAAACCTAAATAGATCTAACTTTGGGGGGAAACCACTAATGTTTCACTTGATTTTATGGTCCACAGATGCCGCACTCTATCTCAGTGTGTTAATAGCTTTGAATCAGTACATCTCTTGCCTCCCAAATCTATCCCTTTATCAATAACCATTTCTCCCTAAGGGAAACAACCAAGGAGGTGGAATAGGAGATGTGCGAAAGGGGGAGATGTAAATAAGAGAAGGATGAAAACAAATGAAAAAGAAAAGAAGAAAAAGGGGCTCAGGCTGGCCTCGGTGCCCGACACGAGATTATGCCTCGTCTAGGATAATGTACCCATTACAGACTCAATGAAGAAGACAGTATCTCAATCTGAAACTCTGTTTAAATGTTATTTCAAAATGAACCTTCCATAATAATTTAATATATTATTTTAAAATAATAAATATTAAATATTCCGATAAAATTCAAACAACTAATATTTCCACCAGACTCCTTCCCAAGGTTAAAAACATTATTTTGGGTCCAGTAGATTAGTCATAATAATTATCTGAGGACAAAAAGTTGGGTAAAAGGATCATTTTACCCCTCATGAGCATCCCACAACAAAATTAAAATTTCTTATCAAAACGTTAGTTGGAAAATAAAACACACATCCTTATAAACTCCCCACCCGAATCATTGTCTTCCTTGAGAAGATGAGTGGATGGAATAGCCACCATGCTACCCGTGAAGACATTTTAATGTGATTGATCTGGTACTCCCTCTCATAGCATTACACATATCTTCATCTCAAAACAAAACATCGAGCTCAAAATATCATAAAAATGTTGAAGTTTAATTGAAAACAAGGAAATCCACCCTTAAATAGCCAATGGTGAACTCCCCACCATATGGATATCCAAAAATTACTCCTAGTGAACTACCAAAATAAGTTTCTCTCCTCAACAGGGAAGAAAATTATGAACCAAAAAAGAGATCAGTGTAGGGATGATGCTCTCTCAACATACTCAAGACGAATGAAGATAGCACATGAACATCTATTATATGGTCACACAATGACTTCATTGAATTCATGTCCATCTCCCTCTAAGGCACGCTAAAATCTTGAGAGAACCTGGCCAGGATTAAGCCATGGTTCAATAATCTTATGGTATCCTGATATTTCCACGATGTCACCTATAGCATAGAGAGACATTTAAACACAACTTCCAGGTTCCAAACCCATGGAATGTGGTAAAACATCAGTCTTTGGCGTGTACCTGACCACATATTGATTTATATTCAAACAATACCAAGTACAAAAATAGAAACACTATTCTACTAGGCCATACACCAGAATGGTCCTTCCCGTCGAAGCTATTCTTGGAAAACAAGCACCCGAGGTACCTTGACGAATAGCTAAAGACATCAACATGCCTATAATGGAAACATGAGGAAGTACCATTCATATATAAGAAATCAAGAATAAAATAAAACTCCCAGCCAAGAAGGGATTGGAAAACATGGGCCAACCTCTCTCACAATGGTTCCCCTAAAATAGAACATACATCAACCTACAAAACATTGATTCATTGCCAAGGTTATCTAAGTCTACCACCTAGCCCTATAGATAGGGCCACACAAACGGGTCACAATGTCTAAACACCTAGCCCAAAAGATACAAACCCTCTTAGAAGAAGGTGAAGATCACAATGACCAACTAGAGTCATAACTGAAAACATAGTATACAAGTGACATGATCCTCTCCGAGTATCCTTAGAAGGAACAACACCATGGAGGTTACAACCATAGAAATAGAGAAATGATGAACATACACTCATAAGGTATTCGTATCTGAAAATGCACCTAGTAGGTCCAGTTCAAAAGAAAATCCTTGGTATTTATCGGCATCATACTCAGTGATCTGACTAGATTACCACAGACCAGATAAACAACACCCAATAAGGGGTTAAACAGAATGGCCTCACATGCCATATTTCACTACATGTGCTTGAAAATTGAGCTATCATCCTCATATGAGAATGCCTCATTGTAGATCCACATAACCCTCCATTAGATTAAAATTTATGTTTATGAATATCCAATGTTCTATATCATCAGTAAAAACACACAATAGCATGCCTATATGTTGTGAATCCTCTGTGCATAGTGTGGTGCATCAGACGCCTCTTCAATTTGCTGGACAAGATTCAGAATCCATCCCTATAATCTTACCAATGTCCAAGATCCAGATTTCCATATTAAATCAATACACCCAAACAACATGTGTGTCACTCAAGGAGAAACTCATATATAATTGTAACATCCCAAATCAGAACATCAATCCCATGCCCTAGAAACTAGTACTTCATACCAGAATAAGGGTTCTTGACGCACCAGTCCAATATCCATCACAGGTTCGGAAAAATTTATTATACACATGTCTAACAAATCCCAAGTAGTAAATACCGGGGAATGAAACACCTCTGATACGACTTTGTAATGTCCCAACCTGAATTCCACTAAACCAGTGCTCAAAGATGGTTAGCCATGAGGCCACAAGTGTGCCTCCCCATATTCCTGAGGCTACTTACTAGTATTGGGTGCCTTTAAGGTGATAATGTGAAGATGATTCCCTAATATCAATGTATGTAAATAGTTGAAATAACTATCTATCATAAACAGATGAAAGTAAACATAATGTGGAAGCAATAAGTAACATAAATAATACAATTTGTAATAGTAAAATACAATAAAATCCCGATCAACCATAAAATACAATAAAACACTGGTCACCCAATGGGCCTACCATATTGATACAAGTACAAAAGAAACTGAAATTATAATTACATGGCTCTAATACTAACTATGATACAACCCACATACCAAATCTCTAGACACAGTCGAACTGCACCATACCGATCAGTAAAACAACTTGAGTAGATCCTCTAGATCATGCTACACTGGGACTCATTCCTTTCCACCATGAACATTATTCTCACTTGAAAAGTATACATAAGGACAAAATATAAACTGAGGTGCCTCAACAGGGGTGAGAAATAATTTGATTAGGGAACCCCGACAAGAAACCTAAAACTGTGCTGCTAAAACTGTATACAACCGCAACATGCTCAACAAAGATGAAACACAAAAAAAAGAAGTAAACCAAATGTGCAAACATAGTTGAACTCAGAGTCTGTAATTCCTATCAACTGGGATAGTTCCACCATGGATGTCCATATATATATACTTACAAATGTATAGTTTCATACCTATACACATTTCCATAAATATGAAAATTCATGAGTATTTGAATAAAATAACAAGAAACCACATCAACAATTTATCCTTTGGACTATAAGCTCAATCGCCTATACATCATGTGCAAGGGAATTGAGCTGAACATCATTCCCATGATGTCGTGTATCATTAAGGTGATCTCTAGTTCTGTAAACCCAACGACATGTACCTACATCATCCTACATCGGAATTTTATCTCTGGGAAAGCTATGTTACTATAGAGGGAAACTGATCCTACACCTGGGATCAGCCATACTCACCTCCAATAAAAACTGATTTCTTTAGTTGGAAGTAAGAGCATATGTCTGTGACAGAGTATGCAGCTAAGTTTATGAGCTTAGTGCAGTTTTCACCCAAGGTGGTGGGTAGAACATTGTTGAAGGGAAGGAATTCAAAGCTAGGTTAAGGCAAGAGATCTATTCCAAAATAAAAGTGTTGTGTATCAGTGATTATAAGGAGATGGTGAGTCGAGCATCGGTGGCTGAGTGGGATATATTAGGAGCTCCGGGCGGAGGAAGAAAGTAGGTACCCATGGGGAATATTCAGAACTCTAAACCTGGATTGAAGCAGAGGAGGAACACTTATTCCTAGGGTGATGGTATGGTGCATAATACGATGGTAGTATTGGTAAATCTACATTCAATGCCCCAGAAAAAACTAGTATGTTTTCAATGTGTCTCTATGCACAAATAAAGAGGGATTGTACAGCACAACCTTGAGCAAGTCACAATTGCAAGATGACGGGGCATATTCAGTTCTTTTTTTAGAATTCTCCGAGGTCAGGTGTGCGTGACACTCCTCAGGGATCGCGGAAAATGAATGATTCTATGGGATGGGTACAATAGAATACACCTCGTTAATAGAGAAAAGTCAGTTATGGTGATTCTCAGAACAACACAACTCCTCAGCAGGGCAAAAAAGATAAGAGTGTGGAAACTGATGCATTGTTCGGAGCCAATCAGGTTGTGGTGGATGATCAGTCAGGACCATCCACGGTGAGTGGTACTATTCTTTTAATTCTTCCTTGATGCAAGTGTTGTTTGATACGGGTGATTCACACACTTTTATTGTTTCACGAGTGGTTGAGTTACTTGGATTAACGATATAAATTATTCATTCAGTTTTGAAACATCAAACTCTTCTAGTTCAAAGAGAGTGTTGAGACTTATTGTAGAGTATGATGTATCATTGTTGGGGAGGTAGAGCTAATGTGGAATTTCTTAGTGCTTGAGATGGATGAGTATGATGTGATCTTGTGAATAGATTGACTGGAGGTGTTTAAATCCCACATTGACTATAATGTGTGATGAGTGGCATTTATGACACACAATGGTGTTAGACACCTCTTTAGAGGAGAGAAGCAAGAAAGGCCGGGTGCAACGGGTTTGTTGGCACCAGCAGTGGGCACAATATCATATTTTTTTGTGGTATTGTCATTGGAATCTGTAGAGGGTGTTGAGAAGAGTGTTCTTCTGGTAGTGGTGGATCAGTTCATGGATGTTTTTATCGAATAATTCTATGGGTTACCTCTTATATGAGAAGTGGAGTTTATAATTGATCTCCTTCTGGGAAGCCAGTCCTATCTCACTTCCTTCTTAACGAGTGGAACATATTGAATCGTAGGAATTGAATGTCAAGTTTGAATAGTTAGAAAAAATGGGTTTATCCGGCCTAGCTGGTCTCAGTGGGCTGCGGAAGTGTTTTTTTGTGAAAAATAAAGATGGAAATTTGAGGCTCTTTGTTGATTATCATATACCTAACCATGTTATATTAAAGAACAGATATCCACTTCCACGAATTGATGATTTGTTTGACCTGTTGGGGGGGGGCAGTGGTTCTCCATGATCGAACAGAGGTCGGGATATCACCAATTTTAAGTGTAAAAGCACGATATTCCACAAATAGCTTTTAGAAGTTGATATGGCCATTACGAATATGTTGTTATGCCCTTTTCTCTAACGAATGTGCTAGAACTGTTCAAGGAATTGATGAATAAGATATTTCAGAGATATCTAGATTCACTTGTTGTGTTTTTTGTAGATGATATCTTGGTTAATTCAATGACAAGGTTGGATCATGGACATCACTTAGCGACAGTGCTGGGGAACTTAAGGGATCACCAGTTGTATGCCAAATTTTCAATGTTGGACTTTTGAATATAGGAAGTCTGTTTTCTTGGCAATGTGGAGTCTGAATAGAATATTTCAAGGGATCCAGTAAATATATAGGATTTATCTTGTAGAAACCACCAATGAATGTGTTTGAGGTATAGATATTCCTCATTCTAGAGGGGAATTATCGGTGTTTTGTTCACATTTTATCATGTTTGGCTTCACCGATGACAACTTTGATCAGAAAGAATGTTCCATTCTAGTGTCATGTACAATTTCAGTAGTGTTTCGAAGAGCTAAAGGGTCACCTTACATCAGCACCAATAATGGTTTTTCCCAAACTAGGAAAAGGGTATGTGGTATATTGCAATGCATCGGTATCAGGGTTGGGGTGAATTCTCATGAAAGGGAATCATGTGGTTTTTTATCGATCACGGTAGTTGAGGGTGCATGAGAAGAACTACCCACCTCATGACTTGGAATTGGCAGTAGTTGTCCATGATTTTAATGTGTGGTCTCATTATCTCTTCAGTGAGAAATTCAAGGTACATATAGATCATAAGTGTTTGATGCACATTTTCTCACAATGGTATTTGAACTTGAAGAAAAGGAGATGGATGGAATATCTATAAATGTTTGATTTTGAATTGATTTACACATCAGGTAAGGTAAATTCAATGGAAGATGCATTATGTAGAAAATCATATGCTTTGGTGATGAATGAGGTGTAGAACCAGTGGTAGTTGATGTTTGATATAGATGACATGCAGTCGGAGTGTGAGGACCTGGGTGATTGAGCAGTCTTCTTTCCGGTTTTGTTGATTCTAGACTTGGTGGGCCTAGTTAAAGAGGCACAAATATCTAATTCTAAGTGTGTGACCAGGATGTTGAAACTCAATGGGGAGGAGACCATTGAGGGTTGCCAACTGAATAGAGATTCAATTTTGTGTTTTCAGAAACAGGTGGTTGTACCAATTTCTTCTCAAGAAGATCTTATTAGGGTGTATCATCATTCTAGATTGATCATTAATCCAAAATATAGAAAATTTATCAATCCTTGAAAGCATAGTTCAGGTTGGCTGGTATAAAAGAACAGTGGTTTAGTTTGTTTTAAGATGCTTGACTTTCCAACTGGTCAAGGCAAAGCATCAAACACCAGTGGGAATGTTGCATTCTTTAAAAACCCCTATTTTGATGTGGGAGAAAATATATATGGATTTTCTCATAGGTATCCCATTAATGGTTAGAAATCATAATTTCATTTGTGTGATACTGGATCGGCTAATGAAGTCAACCCATTTCATCCTGATTTGTGAATCTCATATGGTGGTGGATTTCTCTAAAATCAATATCCATGTGGTGGAATGTAGGCATGGTGTTCTATTTTCGATCGTATTAGATATAGATCTGATGTTGACATCCCATTTTTGGATATCCTTGCAGCAATCCCCTCGGACACAATTGAATATGACCATATCGTATCATGCTTAGACAGATGGTCAATCCAAGAAAACGATACCAACATTGTAGGATATGTTGGGGGATTATGTCAAGAATTTTGGTGTCTCATGGATGTATCACTTTTCATTGGTTGAGTTCTATTACAATAATAGTTATCAGGCATCCATACATATGGCTCTGTTTTAAGCATTGGATTAGTGGTCATGTCGTTCTCCATTATGCTGGGTGGAAACGGGTGAGTCCTCGATGGTTAGACTGATCCATGTCTAGGATACTCTGAAGAAGATCATGTTAATCAAGAAGAGAATGGAGGTGGCTCAGATTCTTCATAAATCAAATTCATATCATCTTCGATGGCCTTTTTCTTTCGAGATGAGTGATCATGTATATTTTAGGATATGTCTTATAATTGGACATCATCGGTTTGGGAAGAAGGGAATGCTTTCTTTGAGGTATATTGGACCTTTTGAGATTAATGAGCGGGTTGGTGAGGCGAATTATCATTTGGATTTTCCGCCTAGGTTCAGTATGGTGCACAATGTGTTTCTTGTGTCACAGATGAAAAATTACCATCCAGATTGAGGCTATGTTTTTTTATGGGATCATGTTGAGCTAGAGATGGGTGCTTCATAGGTTCATGTGCCATTGTGGGTTGGGGATTGGAAAGAGAATGTATTCCAGGATAAAAGAATCATACCTATTTGGGTTTTGTGGTAGCATTTCCAGATCCAAGATGATACATGGGAGGGGGATAAAGAAATTTCTGAGCAATGGCCCGAGCTCTTTCGGCAAAGGGTGGGTTCACTACATTCTAGGTACAAAATGTCCAATGGTGGGGATAATGTTGTACCCTTTCTTTTAGGTATATATCCTTAATTTATAAATTTTTATGTGCTTTAATTTCATCGGATGAGTTGAGAAGAGTTTGGGAGATTTTGGTATGGTTTTTAATAAGCTAAGATTATTTTCATTGGGAGCACAGTTTGAGCATGTTTAGGGGAAATCGTGTGGCTTCTCCGAGAAGCCATGCAGGGAGACACAATAGGCTTTGTACGGCCTATGCATGGTTTTTCAAACCATGCAAGGAAATAGAGTAGACCCTTGCTCCCGAGATAGTGGATTGCACATGGTTAGTGAACTGTTTGACAATCCATGCAGAAAAATCGGTGAGACCAGAAAATGTTGGAGTTTTTAAACCTGGACTCCCTCAAGCATATCCTAAAACACTCCAAATCCTCTCCCACTCAATCCTCACTCGTTATTTTGGGTTCTAATGGGTTTTAGGTGATCTCCCACTCATTTATGAAGTGATTCAAACAGATTTCTTTGTGTTTTTAAGGTGGTTTCTACATGGCAACACTCTCTTCTTGTTGTTCCTTGTGGTTTCCTATAGATCTACATCACTCTCTCACTATGTTTTCTAGATCTACACTTTTTGTCTCTAGATTTAGGGTTTTGGATGCCTTACATGTTAATTTTAATGATTCTAGTTGTTATAAAAGGGGAACTAGAGAGGTTTCAGTGGTTCGTTCACCAGATTTGAGGTGAAGATTCTTGTGGGTTTAATTCATGGGAACCCTAAAGGGACATGTATTCTCTCACAACCCCAATTGGTTACAGATAGTTGTTTTGGTAACAATTAATTTGTTTTTCATGAAATTAATTGTGATATTGATGTGAAAAACAAGTTGGAAACCCATTTGGTGATGGTTTGAATGATTTTGAAATAAATACGGTTTTGTTGCAGAAAAGCGGTTATGTTGTGTGATTTTAAAAAGTTTATTTTGAAATTATTAGTGGTTGGTTATGATTTTTTTTGTAAAATATGGATTTCAATAAAGATTTTTTATTTAAATGTACCTTGGAATTGAAAATGATAAATGAATGATTTAAATAAACGGGTGATTTATTGATGTGGATTGAGATGTGATGAAAATTGATAGTTGCATATTGTTGTGTCCTTGGTGGGTTATATGCTTGGTTATAGATTTTGTGAATGGTTTGTGAAAGTGAGCGAGATGTTCCTCTATAAAATGTGGATGGATAGTGGATGGAAGGGCCACCTTCTATAGAATGTTGGTGAGAATTACCACTTGAGTTCATTGGAAATGAATGGTTAGACAAGAAGTGCTACAATGGTTATTTGTGTGCTTTTTTTATATTCTTGTAAATGGGTCTTATGAGTGAAATATGAAAAAGGGAATCGACAGGTGGCATGGTTGATTTGGCTTCTTGTGTGGAATGTATGTCTTATGAAATGATTGTTTGGCTTTCCCTTGGGTGCGTGGTTTGGGTGAAGTGTGTTGGTATGATCATGTTTGGGTCATGGTATTGGTTTCACTTCTGATTATTTTATATAAATGGTTTTATTCAAATTTTCTAATGGTTATATACTAGTGGGGTGTGTTGGGAAGTCAGTTGGGGAAATCCTACTGAGCAGTTGTACTAACCCCCTACTTTGTCGCTTTGGTGTAATTTCAGATGTCTTATATCGTGACATGGGAAATGGTAAGGCATCAACCTCCTTTAGTTATGGGTTATGATGTTATGGTGGATCATAGAGCATGGAGCTTTTTGTGAAGATGTTGTGGTGTCATGGCATTTTGTGTTTTGTTGTTTAGTTTCAAATTGGTTCTATGATGTGTTGTGGACATGTCTAGTGGAATGGTTTTTGGGGTCTGTAATGGAATGGTTAATATCACAGGGGTGAGTTTGAAAGTGCATGAATCTTTAGTTGTTGTTTTAATGAGTTGGGTTATCTTCTTAAGGGAAAATCTTTCCCCACTGTTCCTTGGAGCCCTAAGCATTTATTTCCAGCCTTCGGTGACTTCGGAACGTCTCTTAAGGCCAAGTGACCCTGACCACCTCCTCAAGACAATGAAGTAGGGGTGGGGTGTTACTTCAACTAAGGTAAATAATATTAGAACAAACATCAATTTAAATTTATCAAATCCTCAACATTTTTTATAATTTTTTAATAACCATTTATGAATTTTCAACTATATGAGGGGATTAAGTACATCTCAAATGTAGCTTATTTTTTGTTGGCCTTTTATGTATTTTCTATAATTTTGATGAAAACCAAGGGTCATGTTTTGATTCAATTATAATTAGTTCATCATAATGGATATATTATTCATTAATATAGATTCTTGTATGGGACCCATGTTTTAGTTCATCACTTATTGTGAGAAATTTTGAATAAATTTTAATGTAATTAAAAATTACCCATATTCCCTTTTTATTTAAAATTATTTATATATCTAGTGAAAAATGCCATAATAATTTCATCCCACGTATTTATAGGTATAAAAAGTTGTTTAATGAATCCATTAAGTAGATATCTATTAACCATTACAATTTGGAAAACCATAAATCTTGATACATAGTTAGAAATATCCTTCTTCATAATATCCAACAATAAATGTTATATTAAATTATTTTAATATCCGAGATGCTTTTTTTATATAAAAATTTCAACTATGTAATTATTCAAGTATTTTTTGATGATGTTCTGGTATTAATGTAATACATTAACACTAAAATATTTATCGTTCCATATTTATAATAAAATTATAAAACAATTATTCACATCATTAATTTTTATTTGTAAATCCTTTATATTATATTTAGACAGTTTTATCTTCTATATTCAAAAATCTATTTCAATATCATAAAAAATAAAATGAATTTAATTCTCCATAATGATTCTCATTATTTAATAAATATCCTATAAAATCTCATATTTTCTCTAAATGATGTGTATTCAATATGACTTGTTCATATCGGAAGCTCTATAATAAACTTCTAAAAAATAACATAATCCTCAAAAGATTAATTATCTATTCATCATAACATCAATCATTAACAAAAACAAAAATGGTTAGTACAGGATCATATAATCACCAAATGGATAATCATTTATAAAAATAAACACTACTCTTAATATCGTAAATTCAACAATCAATAAGCCAATGTTCAATAATGACCATTCAAAAAGAATAATTCCTTAAAATATTTCTATGTGTTCCAAAAATTCTTAAGGATATGGTTACATGTTCTTCCTAAATATATGTTAACATTTATCTCCAAATAACATTGAATACTATTAAAGTATCATACATAAAATTAATTATCCTAATCACACATTTTCTATGGCAGGTTAATCATTTACATAAATAACCCAAATCGCCATTTCTAGTAAATAAAAACATAGAATTTTGTAAAATAATATTAAAACAATACTCCTCAAATATTATATCGTAGTATTAATTTTTTTAGGTTTATAGTGTTCCAAAAAGTGCGAACAACTTCCTAAATAACATTTATCACTTAATCTCCAAATCATTTTCCTGTTCTAAGGATATCCATTAGATAAATCATAAGATCACAACATAAATTTATTCATAATCCTTAAAATAATTTAACTAATAATATTAAATCATACATTCAAGGGGATTCACGTATGTCTGTGGTGGGTGAAAAATCATAGTCGCATTTTGGTTGTGGGATTGATTCCCACAACTTTGTCTGATATGATGGGTTCTCATACAGTCTCCCTTTTTCCTCATTCAAAAAGTATATAATTTAATATAATTTCTAAAAAGTGGTAACCCTTAGTTTCATCAAAATCTGGATCATTTAAACCCTAATGGTTCTTTATAAATATATCATCAAACAAAATGAAATTTTTTCTTCAATTAACATTTTTATGTTACAAAATTAAGGGTTACAAATACTATATGACTTCCAAAGTAATCTCATAATTAATACATTTAAACATTTCATCATACATAGATAAAACATAAGTCTTCAATTCCTAAAATATAGATATATTATCCATTGAACTTTATTCATGATCCATTATCCATGTTTATTCATCTTATTCTTTTATACTTCATTCCAACAAACAAAATCATACATAATGTCCTATGATTTCAATAAGGTTGAAACTTGATCTAAAAGGTAATCTATTCCTTTCTTTGGTAATTTTTAGACTCTCTATATTTAATTGGAATGGAATAAGGAATTGGTAAATGATTATTTGTATAATCATACTGATCCCATTCCCTAACAATATTTGTAAGGAATTTATATTTATATTGACAATGCACAACATAGTTAAAACATTCAATTGATCCCCCAGAAATAACATCCTTCCCATTCCTAGAGGCAACTGAACACTTTCTTTTTCCATGGTAGATTATTACTCTATTACATTTATTGCCACCTCTATAACATCTTTATTTCCCATTGTAACATGTTCCAATGTGTTTCATTCAACATACATGACACATTGGTTTCTGAATATTCTTAAATTTATGATTATTAACTATCCTTGAATAGGGGTTCTTTTCCCACTTATATGATTCCTTTAAAAAAACCATGTTTCTAGTGGGTAATAATGACACCATATAGTTGGTTAATAATAACCACATGATTTTTCATTGCATCTCCCATTTCATTCTATAGATTATTAATAAATCCACCATAGTTTCCATGACATCCATTGTTATATTGGCATACAATATATGCATCCATTTACTAAAACAAATAATGATAGTTTCAGTATATCACTAAAATCATCATATACTATATTATGAGGAGTGTAATAACTGAGATGTACTTATGCATTATATCATAAACTCATTCAATTTGATGAAAATAATTATGACTATATCTAATATTCTTACCATTGTGGATTTATTAAACATGTCACATAATCTAAAATAGCACCCTAACCATTTATGTTATGTAATTCAACCTCTCATACCAACTATAAGGCCAATCCTAAAACATTACATAAATATGAGATGAGTCCATATTTTTAAATTAATTAAAATCTAGGATAATTGTAGGTTTAGTTCTTTAAATAATTAGGTCATAATATATACATAACATCTTGAATATTTCCATTATTCACTTCTACTCATTATGCATTTTTTTCATAAAACAAAATCTCATTAAACAAGAATCATGTCATTGTTTCACATTTTAACAGAATAAATTTTCTTTGATCCCATCCTAGACTCTATTATTTATTTTGTCCCGTGAATGTCATTTCAAAACCTAGGATGATAATAATAATCATAATATGGGATATGTAATAAATAAAAACTATTAGTCTTGTGAAAACATTTAAACCATGAAAACAATGTCATAAATTAATACTTTTGACCTTTATAATGAATCAAGAATACCTCACTGAATAAACTCTAATTTCATAACCTTGATGTATCCAAAATATTTCCATAAATTCCCTAGAAAAAAAATTATAAAATATAAATGTAACATGGGACATAAAAAAGTTTAAATAAAATAACCATTTGTTCGACTTCCATACATATTACTAAATGAAATAGACATACGGCTGACTTCTATACCTAATGAATTATAGGTTATAATGCAACCAACCATCCTTGGTTTATCATGGAACTACCAATCATTTGATTTTTCACATAACCACCTATCATTTTATTATCATATTACCACCTGTTAAATGGCCATGTATGTTTATATAATCCTAACACATTAAATATTACAAATATCATCCTTTCCAAATAAAATTTCAATAGGAATCACAATAAGTTATTTTATCATATTTAAATAACAAACCCATTTCAAAAAACATTCAATGCCAAAAAAATACGAATAACCGATTTATTTTACTTGGGATACATTAAAGCTAATAAAATAAGACAAATATCAAATAACGATTATGGTGGTGGAGTGTTTGATGTCGCTACATATGTTAAAAAACTCATTTTTTCATTCTGTAAAACAATTTTTATAAAAAAGATTTTTTATGATTTTAAAAGTCAAAGGGCATTATTATTCACTTTATAAAAGAATGTCGTGTATAAAATAAAATATGCCCTAATGAAAGGATATTGAGTTTAAATCCCTTACATTGAATTAGTCTCATCATGTATGTTCATTAATCTTCCGGAAGAACTAACTTAATTTAATTTTGACATGCCTAATAACCTTTTTTTATTCCTCTAATATCACATATTTCTATGTTATAAAAATTACGTAATTATTTAAGTTATTATCGGTGGCTTTCACAATGTTCGGTAGATGATTTCAAAATAAACTTTTTTGAAATAAATTTTTGATGTAGACAGACGTACATAATATCCAGAATGATATTAATTATTTAAATATCATATATATCCAGTATATATTTAATTATAATATTCCACAACATTTGGAGATAATAAATGAAATGCACCATACATGGAGACAGTAAGCTGTACATATCCATGAACTCTAAAATAATTTTTTTCTCATATGAAAAATATATGTTACATAGGTATATTATCATTCTAGTATAATAACATATTTCATATATGTTACATAATTTTATTATCTCCACCCTTTATACCTTCCACGTATGTCATTAATATGTCATATTGCTTTGAGGGGGTAGTATTCTACAGTTCCTCAAATGAAATTATATAATTTACTCATCCTGGAAAGCATAAATTTAAATTGTAAATAAAAATTATATTATCATAGAAAAAATATAAATAAAATATATATCATATAAAAATATATTTTCCTAATAATTTATAGAATGAGAGGTGGTAAGGGAAAATATAACAATCATCATTTCGTGGGGCAATAGTTCATCATACACAAAAATAGTATTTTAGTATCCATTAGATAGCAGTGTGTGTTGATATTGATAAAATAATATTCATAAAAACAACCTTGTGTATTGAGGATACTATTTTTATTATGCAGTCAAGGAATAATAAGATCATTGGGATTGGAGAAGTAGAATAAAGTAAAATATCTTGAGAGAAGATGTTACCTATAAATAGTTTAACTTCTATTGATTTGAGCCAAAAGGCTTTCTTGATTTTTCTTTATCCAAAGGTAAGGCTTCTAGAAGGATGTTAGGAATATTTTTAGCTTATTTGAGAATATTTTTAATGATCCAATGGTCTTGAGTGGTTTGAGTATATGTGTAGAGTTGGTTACCTTTTATAAGAGAAAGGATTGTCTCTTTATGAAGGTCCTAAAATATTATTTTATAATAAATTAAATTTCAATTACAGCTGGTCCAAAAATCTTCTAATTCAAATATAATATGACTTGGGTTAGAATAAACATTATAAAATTATTTTGGGCTAGTTTTGAATATTTTTTAGCCCATATTTTTGGTTTTATCCTTACTTTACGCTTTTTAATCTTACTGTGATATCATGTTATTTACACATTGTTAGTGTATCTAATTACCATATCATGTCAAACGACCCAAATAAATGTAATTTTAGATATATTTGGATTATATTATCCATTTTCCCTAAAATTATATTTTTAAGATGTTAATATAATGTAATAAATTATTTATGTTTTATATTATGAATTATGTCAATTTTGGAGATTATTCAAACTTAAATTTTTTACTAATTAATAACATCTTGATTCCATCAAAAATAAATAAATTAACTAAAAGATATTGTCCCAATATAATCCATTAAATTATTTTATGATATCAAAATATGAAAATTACATTAATTTTAATATTAATAATATAATTTATTTGAATTATTTATTAATAAAGCAGTCAATGCATCAACATTGTGTCATAATTTAATTCATTTATATAAAGTCTAAAAATTAGAAGTAAAATACCACCATGTAGAAAATATTTTTAGAATTATTATTAATATTTATAATCAAATAGATAAATTATATGACCCAACAAAATTTAGTGAAAGAAACAATTTTCTATTATATTTCTATTTATTTTAAATTTGTTATTATAACATGTCATTATCACACCCACGCGACACTATGGAGTCACATAGTCGACCCAAGGACTCCTACGGTTAGACATGTATGATCCATTAGGATTAGGACAGGTGTTATGGTATTTTAATATTATTATACTATTATTTTTAACCTTATTTATCAGATTTACAATGGAAAATAAAATAATTACTAAAGTTACTATTCATAATGTTAAAAAATAAAAGGTATCCATTCACACCATGTTGATCATATGATTACAAATATAGCATCCATTTTTCCAAATTAAAAACACTTAATATAAAAATATTAATTTAAAATAAATTCTCATTGTCCAAACCAACAAGTGGGGTTTTAAGAGGTAAAATATATCAAATGATTGACATGTGTTTATATCCCACTTAAAAGTGAAATTACATCTAATAAACAATATAAATGTTGATGTCTGACATCTATAAAAGAGAATTATTTTATCAAATAATACATATAAAGGTCTCTAAAACTAAATCTAAAAAGGGTTCTCTATGAAAAAGTTGTAAAACTGGATTTTTTTAAAAAAAATACTTCATTGATCCATAAAATTTAATTTTTTATTAAATCATATCTAGAAAACATATAACATGAAATTAAAACATTAAATAAGAATATAAAATATATATTTTTTGTTAATTAAAAATCCATATAGAGTGATGTGATTTTATAAACTAGGTAGTTTTCATTTGAAATAGCTTTTCATAAAAACATATCTATCATATTCAATTAGTTTTTATTTAAATTTCTAATAAATTTGTTAACTAACAAATCCTTAATAAAACATGGGTAAACCATATTTCAAAATTTTGTTGATACTATTAATTCCCCCATTCCAACGGATAGGCATTAACTATTATTTAAAATAATAATAATATTATTGTATTATTTTTTGGTATAACTAAATATTGTGTTCAACGTAAGATTTATTAGAAACCCGTAGTTGCATGTCCACTACACTATCAAAAAAATTGTTCCCTTTAATGTAATATAAACATATTATTCCTAAATAATAATTAAAATGAAAATTTATTATTATATAAATACAAAGGTTATTACATAGATCCAATGGCTCTGAGGAAGAAGATAAAAGTGGCAGTGGGTGATGAAATGTTAGTGAAGAAGAAGAAAGTGACGAAAATGATGATATAAATGGATGAGAAGAACATGTCACTGAACATGATTATGAAAATGGAAGATGAAGTGATGGTGAAAATCATAAGTCTGATCAATGTGGGAATGTTGAGATGGATTAAGTGTGGATCGTGAATGTTTGGAAGAACCTCTTAATGTTTTTAAAGAAATAAAAAATTCTGATTTTCATTATGAAATGGAAGTTCAGGAAATTCATGCACCTCATTTAGTTTATTAATGGAGGAGACCTAATAGGGAATGTGAGAAACTAGTGATGAGAGCTCATAGTAAGGGGGTCCTCATGAAAATATAGATCAAGTTGGCGTGGATCATCAACCAAAAAGTGTAATAATTGACACTCTCATTCCTCTAGTTGATTATGTTATGTTTGAATTGGTAATAAATACTTTGTATGTAGCAGATGATTAGGTTTTTGAAGACTTAGTTGATGAGAGATTTGTACCTATTTAAATAGAATCAGTGGCATAGACATTTCATAGTGACTCTATCACTAAAAAATATTTTAAAATATTTAAGGAGGAATATTTTTTAGCCGTTAGTATATTAGTTCAATCTCAGATGGTGCAAGTGAATCCTAAACATAGACAAGAATACACTAAGATGAGTAATTAATTACAGTCTCTCAGATATTAAATAGAAAAATTAAATTAATTATTGGAAGCTATTTGTCATCCAAATTAAAACATGGGTGTGACTGAGGATGATGTAGTGAATGCTTAAATGAAAGTGATAGAAGAGAGTCGCCCCCAAATTAATCAATATTACTGAGACTATTGTTTCATGTAATGTTAAGTTGAGAAAATAAATTAATGAAATTTATTCTGTAATAAAGAATTAGACCTCTATGTAGAAAGTTTATGTGAATAGTATTTATAAAACATTATAGACTCATATATCCACACTTACAGATATACCTCATAACTCTGGTCAGAATTATTAGAACTTGGACATTGAGGCACTCTCATGAGTTTTTAATGAAGAGCTTCAAGATCCAATTGATGCTTTTGGTTTGGACGATCATGCATGTGTTGAGAAAATCATTTACCATGTTTTGGATATTATCAGACTCCATTCAAAGTGAGATGAGATTGTAAATGCTCATATCATAGGAATGGTGGAATACTATTTACAAAAGATCATTACCAAGCATCAGATGACCAGTCTAATTAAGTATTTGATAGAGAACCTAACTTTTCCTCATATAACCATATATTATAAAGATAAAGTACAAAGAGATGATGGTATTAGACCCTGTATTGGAATAATTGATGGATAATAAAGATGATTTTTAGATTGATATGAACTATATTGGTGAAATCATTTACGAGTTCATCTTGCTGTTGAATCCATACATTCCAGTGCAAATAGAAAAAAATGTAGTGCATGCTGATGTACGTCTTGGATATGGAGGGTCTGCACATCCAACATGGATGTCAATTTGTAAGGCCTTATCTCAATATCTCCCAATGATCCTAGAACATGTTAATACTCATGTGCCTTCACAGCACAAACCCATTCTATTACCTAATGTTCCAAATGGAGTGATTCTACATCATTTTAAAATTAATTTATACCCTCCATCTTCTAACACACCCCCAACTAGACTTTCTATTGAACCTTATGAGAAAGAGAAGGACCATATTAGTCCTACGATGTAGTGTGGATAACTCACTAATATGGTTGTTTGGTTGCCTATTATTATTTTTCCATAATGATAAGTAATACAATGTAAATCATTGATTAATGAAATTTTTTTTATTGTATTTAAATTATTTATATTCAATCAATTATTCTATGATACATATTATTTCATTCATATTTGTATCATATTTTATTTTAATTAAAAGTTGGAGACCAATTTGTGTCACACTTTTCTTTATTTGATATTACCAAAAGAGGGGAAACTATTTGGCATTATCATTATTTACATTACCTTCTATATCTCTCTTATGTATTTTTTCCCAAAATCCCATTATTATTTATTTTAACTCTGAACCTTATCTATATATAGTGAAAATTTATCTATAATTGGTGACGATAAGTGAATGATTTTATTCTTAATAAATTAATTTTAATAATTAATAACCTAATTTATGACCATAAAAATGGGCTAGATTGTTGGCCCAAAGTAGAAAATTTGCGACCCCTCTTGTATTAATGGTTTTAGTAATCTTTAATCATGTCAAAAATTATTATTTATATATAATCATTCCAATAATGTATATTTATGATTCAATATGTGTAATTATGATTATATATGATCACATATATGTTTAAAAAATTCTATAAATATTTATGTTGTAAGATAGTCCATGGAAATAAATTATCTAATAATGAAAAACTGACACTGATAGTAGGAACGATACACTGATAGATAAAAGGATTCACCGAAAACTCAATTGACTTACTAATGTGTAGTGCTAAAAATGCATGGTTTTACCAATTCAAGGACCTTCCGACTCAAGGACTTAACGATATATGTTTCTAACAACAAATCGTTCAACTAATAAAAGGACATACCGATGCATTAACCTACTGAAGTAAGGACTTACAAACACATGGTTCTACTGATGCAGACTCATCATCAGTTATAATTATTTACCAACCAAATGTTTCACAGATTCATAGAAAGACTGACGAAATGACACAATGATATAATGAGACACCAGAGAAGGAGATACTGTCACAGGACTCACCAATTCAAATAAAGACTGACTGAGGACTCACTGATTGACTGTTTAAATTTTGTTTATTTAAAATTACTTCTAACAGTTATAATGTGAGTGTTATCAAGTGACTAAATAATTTAATCCATTTTATAGAAATTCTAAAATGAGGATGTTAGAAATAAGAGGTACATTATCTAACTCAATCATGCACATTGTCAGGCTATAATAATATAAATATACTTAAAAACATGCATGATATAAAAAATCATTTATATACAAGAGGATATGAGAATAACCACATGAGAAACATATAGAATGGAATAATACATGAGGCGTTCCTAATTGTTTTCTACTATGAACTAGAGGAATATTGTTCATCAACATTCCATCATCAGTGCAGTATCCATCTAAACCAAAATATAAGAGCATCTCACCCTTTTAAAAGATAGATGATAGTGCTCTATAACACTCTACTTTCAGTGTTTTCTTCCAGAATATGACTCCATATTCAATTATGATATAACAAAGAGTCCAGAGATGAATTTTATAACACTGAAACCATTTATAATCACTTATTATTATATTTATCCTTGTAATGTACAGTTTTATTAAACATTCAAGAACTGTGTGTCTCTGTATTAGAAACACAAACTGTCTCATTGAATAAACTAGATGATACCTAATATCCTCATACAACTATCGTTCTACACTTTTTTATCCCATGTAAAAATATGGAAGAGGTCTTGGGTGACCGAATTTTTTTCTTATATAAATATAGAATTTTGGAAGATGTATTGAGACCTGATAGTATGTGTATAGTTGTGTTGACCCCAATCCTCGGTGTGATAAAAATCATTATCTATATAGATTTCATGGTGGTCAGAGATAACCAAGTAGAGAAGACTATATCTCCGCATGAGACTGATCCTCTAATTTATATCTGTTGTGTTATTAAATTTATTTTTCCCTTCTTTTACCTATATTTTTGAAAATATAATTTTAATTTGATAGTTAGTATTGGCTTGTGTTTATAACAGCAATGGATTTTTTATATTTTTTCAAATGTTCTATCAGTATCTCATGTTATTACAACTGAGAAATAATAAATTTTATGAGAAACCAATTGAAGAACTTTACTTATATAAATTAACTATTATGGTTATCTAGGTTGTTTTTTCTTAAATTGAGATATATTTTTAATATAATTTTTAACAAAAAAAATTAATGTTACATAGTTCACCCCCATATTTAGTGTTATACTACAACCAATAATAAACAGTTTAAAATGATATTTTAAAAACTTTCTTGATAAAAATATCATTTTATTATGAGATCCCTCTTGAAATCCATTTTATTTTTAAATTATTGTTGATAATATTTCCATTAAATACTATCCTTTTAAACAAACAAATGTATCTTAAAAAATTTATGGTGGGTAACTCCATTCAATATTACGAGGCCAAATGAATAATTTATTTTAAAAGTTAAATGTTAGAAAAATTCCATGTTTGAAAGGATACAATAACGTTCCTTTAAAAAATTATTAAGGGAAAAGACAGTTTAAATGTAATTACCTAATCATTATAAAATCAATATTGAAAACATTTTATGAAAACATGTTTTTAGAAGAAAACATGTTCTCAGACTAAAGATATAATGATGTCAGGTTTCCATGAAATTATTATATAATATATTTTGAGTACCATAGAGTGAGTAATGGTATTAATACATGAAAATAGTCAATAATAACCATAAGAATAATTATTAACTGTTTTATTGAACAAATGTGCATTTGACTACCTCTAATGTAGATACTATTGAAAGATCATTAAAATTATTATTTTCGAAAATAGTAATTAAACATTGAAATATGTCAAATACCACTTTGGGACATTTTAAATCATAACCCTCAGGAAGGAATAAAATTAAATTATTGTTTAAAATACCATGTTGATAAAAGATTTAATGATAGAATTTAACAAAAGGGGAAATATATACTCCAGAAAATGATATAAGTGCTGAACAATATATTTATCTCACTGAAATAAAATTTTAAATGATAATTACTTACCTTGAGTTTCATTTAAGGTGAATATCCTTTAGCTTTTTGTATAATAAACATGTGATAATTTTATATATTCTTGGATACTTTTTCATTTTATCATTACATTTGATTAACATTTAAATATGGTGTATACATTTATTGGGAAAATTTAGTATATGTTGGGTGTTTTGACCAAATTCTGCATATGTGAGAAAAAGAACATTGTTAGGTCAACTATGGTTAAAGGGTTAATTATATAACATATCCATAGTAATATCCATGAAATAATTATAATATTTATTCATTATTTATTATTTTTAAATAAATCATAATATACTATTTTGAAAAATGAATCATTTCTATGATTATGGATGTGGTATGTCATATGTATGTATGACTAATGTTATCATATTTCATATATAAATTTGGAAAGATGGTAAGAAATTTTATATTTTTATATAATAATAATAATAATAGAAATAACATATTATTTAATCATATAAAATTATATATATAATTATTGTGAGTAAAATGAAATCTCATCATGTAGAGGAGGAGGTTGACCACAAATCCACGAACGACATTATTTTTTTATGCCTGCGAAATCAAAATAATGAAACTGATATATATATAATGTAAATTTATAAGAAAGTAAATATTAAAATAATTTTATATAGATTATTTTTCAACATATTTTTATAATTAAAACATTCTATTATACATTCCATATTATGTGTGAACGAATCCCAAGGCTTCAAGGGGGTTATAGTCCACACATCCTCAAAGTATGTTTTCATATTAAAATAAGATGGATAGTATTAAATGTTTAAATGGAAAATAGAAGTATAAATAATTAATAAATATCATATATAAAAAATATAAACATAGTTTCCATTATAATGGACACCATGATAGATGGTAAATTAAAAATTACCAGTCATCATTTCTTGAGGTAGTAGTTCATCGTAGACAAAAAATATATATTCTTTACCGATTAGATAGATATGTCTGTAAATGTAGGTCGATCTTGTTACATATGAAAATATTAATATATTTATAAGATTAGGGTTGATATATAATAAATTAATAAAAATGTTTTTTTGATTGGAGAATAGGAATAAAATTAAAAACCATGATAGAAGACGTTACCTCTTTGGCAGGTAACTACATTTAGTAAGTACCAAAATTCTTTCTTGGAATGATTTCCTCTCAAAGGAATTATTCGTGTTATAATGGAGGGGTCTTGGGAATCAATTTGGGTATATATTATAATATCATAAGTGGTTTTACAGGCATGATAAAGGGTGAAGGTGGTGGCCTATTTATAGGGAAGGAAATGTACACATATAGAATTTTGGGAAACAAATTTGGTGTAAATATGTTATTTACTAATTTATGTAATAAAAAACAAAAGAAATAATTAATTGATTTATTATAGACAATTTATGAATAAAATGTGCATTTTACAAATTTTTATGTCATTTGATCCCCTATGTTATAGGATAAGTCCATTATAAAACGTAATTTTGACTTAATAATTTTAAGTAATTTTAATAAAATTCACTAATATATTTGGTCAAAAAAATTTATTCTTATTATAACATATAAATTATTCGGATTCAAAATATTGAATTAATTTTTCCAAATTCCAATAATATAGGTTTTAGAAATTATTTTAAAATTAATCCCGCATGAGGGATCAAATTGCCTGTTTTTAAACAAAAAATGTTCGAATGTTTGATTATTTATAATCAATGTCACTGTTAAATTGAATTAAATAAAATAAATTTTATTAATTTATAAAAATAAATTTCTAACAGGAATATAAACAGAATTAAATTTATAATTTATCCTTATAATTAAATTATATGAATATAAGTTTTGTTGTAAAATTCATTATTTTTTAATGATTCACAAAAAATTATATTTTTCATGAAAAATACTATAAATTCCTTATACCCTAATTATTATTATTATATTTAAAATATAATGTTTATTTTTTCATATTAAATGAAATAAGGAGAAAAAATTCAAATTTATGATATGTGATTGATTAAAAGGCAGTGATAATACCTTAACAAAATTAAGGGAATTTATTTTTCAAATAGGGTTTGTTCTCATCTTATGCAATTTAATCCTAATGGGTAAATATCAAAAATATTTTATTGAACATGTAACATATATATTTCATTAAAATCTATAAAAATATTTAACTAAAAATGTATATAATGAAAATATTAATTTTGAAGATTACATTTAATAAAATTTCATTTTATATCATATTGTCTATTATTTAAATTTATCACTAATTAGTAACCCATTAATTTATTTTATATTAATATAAACCATAATTTTTTTAATTTAGTAAATACATTTCATAACATATAACATGAAATCAACATTATATAATATCATGTTAAATAATAATATATTAATAATACATAGTTATTTGGGGAATCATATATTTTCATGTAACAAAAGATATCAAGGATGGTCACTCTTGTAGGAAACACAAGCTATTGACGAATGCCACTATTAAGTGTAACATAATATTACTCATTATTACAGTGATTACAAGATAAATCACATGTTTAATTATTTTTAATATTATCTATGTAGTAGAGTCTCGGAATATTATATCCCCCTTCACATTTTGTGATGCATGGCATAACCACTATTGAATAAAAATTTGTACTTTACAATTTCAGGGAGTTACATAAAAACTCCTTCAAAGAAAAAAATATTAATTGAATATAATACACTGAATTAATTGGATGTCATGATATACTATTTCAACGGGTATGTATACAAATAATATGAAATAATTTTGATGCATAATATAAAATATGTCTCAATAGAGTGAAATTAAGATGAAAAGGCCATACATTACTTTGATGCATTCCAGAATGAGATATATCATTATAAATAGGACGTTAATGTTTATTAAACAATTTATTTTATAAAATTATTGTATATATTTTATTTTTATGGACTTTTTAAAATCATATAAAATCAATAAATTAAGAATTAATTTTTAAATCATGTTACTTATTGTTTTTCGGTCGACTTATCGAAAATTACATTGGTATATTTCCAATGGATAAAGGTTTTATGTAATAGTTCCATCATCTAAATAATCTCAATAATTTAATAAATATAATTATTTTTCATTATATATATTTTAGGAATTACCCTTTCTTGGTGTTAATAGAAAAAGGATTCACATCACATTGTAGAGGTGGTAGTTTTCTTGTACGTTGGAGAAAAATTATCATTTTCCAATTGATGGAAGCGTATTAAAATAGATTATATATTATATTTATAAAATAATAGTTATGAAATAATTATTTCTTATACGTATTAAATATACATTTTTTAACCATCAATTTTAATTGTTTATGGAGAATGAATTACACCACTTCATGGAGACTATCGTCCTTACATAAATATAAGAGATGTTTTTACATTCCATTGAATGTAATGGACTAAGAAAATAGATGTAACATTAGAATATAAAATTATATTATAATTAATATATTTATGTAAATACTTTAATTTTTTTTTCAAATTTTTATGGTAGGTTCGGGATGAATGAAACTTGATAAATCTCTATAAGAACATATATATTTTCATAGGTTAACCTACATTAGCTTAAAAAATAATGCTTATTGATGTGCAAATTTGGTGATAAAAGGACCTATAGTAATTGGAGGTGATGTTTTTATTGAATTTTGATTTTAATATATCATGATATGTGTATTGCGATGTTTTTTATAATAGATGTTATTAGGTGACCTTTTATAACTGACGATAGTGGATAACTTGTAAGTATTATGGGGATTAAAATAGAATAAATTCACTGTGTTGGAAAAGTGTATTTAAATGGTATAAATTTAAATTATAGAGTTATATAAAGACTATGTAAATTTATTAGATAAAATTATAAAATTTATCGTTTCATTTTAACATAGATTTCTTTAGATTGACCCCATTATTAGTACTTTTTTTACTTTTGCAAAATGATATTATTTCCATGGTTACTAATAACAATGATAAAAAATAATGTTAAAATAATTATCTAATATTAATTATTTTCGATCCCAATACCATTTATATTTTACAATATACATTTCCAATAATAGTATAGAATTTATTTTAATTTAATTTCAAAATACGAAATGATAAACCATTTTTAGGGTCGAAATTAATTTATAAAAATAATTTTAAACCAAAATCGGTATATTGTTGAATTGAAATGAAATAACAAAATTTATTATTGTAAAATGATACATAACATTCATTTAAACTAAACCAAAACATAAATTAATCATATGAATTTTTGATCAAAATAAGAGAACTGAAGTTAGATTTTATTTTAATAAAAACATTAAGAAAATTTTTTAAATGTTAAAAAATGATTTTTACATTCAATATTATAATATTATATGAATTTTAGTTCCTTTAATAAAATTTTTCCTTGAAATTATTTTCATAAAATTTCAAATATTTATTATATCCTAATAATATCATTAACATGACATTATTTGTATAATTGTTATATTTCAATATATGACACAAAAAATAATAATTTTGAAATTTATTTCAAACAACTCTATGTCAGTAGTATAATAATGAATTAAATAAAAAAATAGTTTCATAAAATTCACATTATAAAATTTATAAATTTAGTTGTTTATAACATCCATGAATTAAATTATGTGTATGAACATATAGTTTCTTTATAATTACAAGATTACATACATTAAAGAAATCTTAGATATTACATTCTTACCCACATAAAAATTTGATTTTGAAAATTTCTAAAATGTCACCTAATAATTATGTGCAATTTTTATCATAACATCTTTAGATACCTTATTTTCATCCTCTTCCAAATTATTTTTCCACAACACCATCAATAGACATGTCGTCTGAGTCAAGAACACCTATTATCCAAGTAAATATATATCAATATATATATATATATATATAATATTTACAATATTTTAGGTCAAGATAAATATATAATTTATCAATAGAGAACACATTCAACATGTCTTATATATACTTCAAAATATTGATATATGGAAAACATTTTTCTAATTTATGATATTTGTTGGAATTTCAATGTTCTAGGCCACAATCCCAATACATTCCAAAATATCAAAAGTCTCTATGTTTCTAGTAATTAGATAAAAATTATTAACTTACATTTTTACACACATATATTGATATATAATCAATCAATAATTACAACCTTACATCAAATATAATACCCTTACAACAGAAATTAGAATAAATATTTCCCAACTATTGCCTTCTATTATATTACATTGAATATTTATTACTTTCATCATTGTCTCAAATACATGTAATGGGAAAAAATTATTCCTTTACAAACTTCATCCCTACAAGTTGATGTACAACATTTTCTAATATAATTCATTATACTGTGACATTGGAATGCAAGATTGTAATCATTTATTGTATGAAAATATAAACTAAGGTAAATAATATTAGAACAGAACATCATTTTCAATTTATCAAATCCTCAATATGTCTTATAATGTTTTAATGACCATTTGTGTATTTCCATCAATATGAGGGGCTTAATTACATCTCAAATGTTACATATTGTTTGTAGTAATTTGATGTCAAATCTATAATTTTGATGAAAACCATGGGTCATGTTTTGATTCAATTGAAATTGATTCATCATGATGTCTAAAACATTAATTAATATAGATTCTTGAATGGGGCCCATGTTTTAGTTCATCACTTATTGTGAGAAAATTTTTAGAAATTTTAAAGTAATTAAAAATGAACCATATTCCATTATTTTTTAAAAATTATTTATATATCTACAGAGAAAGGCCACAATAATTTCATCCCAGATCCTTATAATTATAAATAGAAGTTAAATGAATCCATTAGGAAGCAATATATTAACCATTACATTTTGGATAACCATAAATCATGATACATTATTACAAATATCATTCTTCATGTTATCCAAATATTAAAGTTATATTAAATTCATATAATATCGTTGATAATTTTTTTATATAAAAATTTCATCTATGTAATTTTCAAGTATTTTTCATTGCAGTTTAGGTAATAATATAACACATAAAAACTAAAAAATCTATCATTCCATATTTTTAAAAAATTCCTAAAAATAAAAATTATTCCCATCATTAATTTTCTTTTTTAAACTGTTAAAATCATGTTCAGACAATTTTATCTCCTCTAGTCTAGATTTTTTTCAATAACATAACAAATAAAATATGATTCCCTCGCTTTAATGATTCTCATATATATCATTTCTATATCAATGTATATAGATTCTTTTTTAGACCTCATTTTAGTCCAAAATCATTAATATTTACAACTCTACACATTGACCACATTCTTTTTCATAATTTTTTAGTATATTGAGATATCTTAATCCTTGAGTATATATATTCATCTCTTATGTCTTCTGTTTTTCTTTTTAGGGAAAATTTTTATTTTATACTTTCTCAATTTCTATATATCCCACATATTTCATTATAATTATAATTGTTCCATATCATCAAGACAAAGACTATAGTTTAGAAATCTAGATTATTGGTCGGATATTTATTTTTAGGGATGTTTATTTATTTTTATGAATAATAAACAGACGGATAATATTTCATAAGGGTGTAAATGGGTATCTTAATCAATGGGTCACTATATAAAACAAATATATCCCTTCTTTATAGTAATGTTAATAACATTTCATTGGATACTCATAACATTTTTTATAAGAATAATTATTTACATTCAAATGATTACATAAACTTGATACCATTGCATGCCATATTATTTAATAGGTTAGCTAATGAGAAATCATTTCAATAATGAACAAATCACAACATGATAATCCATGAAATTTGTGTATATATTTTATTAATATTGTTATTGTAAATATATTAATATTTATTTAGTAAAATTGTAAACCAATATTCCATCAATGGTGAAAATTTAGTCGATAATATAAAATTCTAGATGATAGAATTCACAGTTACATAATTTTCCATTCAACTCCTTCCCTCTAATAGTTTCTAGAATGATTCACCAATAACATTTATAGTCTTTATTATTTTTAAGGTATACCAATATACAATTAATAAATAATACATTTTAATTTTAAAAATATTAATTTAATAATTTGTTCATATGATATATAAAAACATAATTTCTATACTCAAATTCAACTAAAATTACTATAAAATTACAATTTCACAACAGGTTAAAAATTTATTGTTTGGAAAATGATCCTTCTCTACTAAACATTTATAAAATAATAAACTAAAAATAAATATTTGTAAACTATTTAGTTCATTCAGGTTGATCAAAAAATTTATCAATGTAAGCTAGATGATATATTTTCATTATAATAATGTAATTTATTTTATTACAATTGATGACTCACAACATAAATCCCTCATTTATTGAAAAAAATGGACATGCTCTACCTAATTATAAATTAAAGGATTAATGAATCCATTATTACACACATAATATGTTTATTTATTTAGTTTTACTAATTTCATGATGTCAATTCTATTGGGAGTCTTAGATATAGGGTTTCATTTGTGATTATTTTAGTGAAAAAAAACATTGCAGTTTGGAAGATCTCTATAAATATCCTTGGTAATAAAAAATATATATACCTTAATAAAATGTGAATAATATATTGTAATGTTACCATTACCATACATATGTTTTGTATGCACTTCTTCTCCTACAATTTCATTAGTCATAACAATTAGTGGTCAATCTCTAGTTGATTGAGATGATGAATACTCTCAAATAAGGAATCAAATTCAACACCTCCTTCAAAAACTAAAATATTTTACTACTGGAAAGAAATTATCACATTGTAAATTTAATGAAAAAAATGTTTTTATGAGTATCCACCATTTGTGTAAAACAATGATTATATATAGGGTTTTCTATAAATAAAAATTCATGATGGATGACATTTAAAATTTGTAATAAACATTCCACATTGTTTATTATTTTAAAACTCGCAAATTAATGTAATATAAAATGATATAATGTAATTATAAAAATTTAATGATATAAATGAATAAAAAAATTTAGAATCAAATAAAAAATTAGTTAAATTTGAGTTTTCAATCAATGTGCATTCCACTACTTATTTTGGGACTTCAACTTCAACTGTAGTAATCACAAGATCATTGCCTTCTCCACTTGACCACATTAAGGGTAGGATACATTAACTCATGGGAAATTCAATTGATTAATAACCTATATTAATAGAGTTACATAAATATGTATATATATGGTTTCATTGTTTCCCTTTTATTCATGAACATTATGGGCCTTATCATTGTAGTTTTGACCATTCAACTGAATCATTTACCAAGATATATCCTTATAAAAATTATATCATTTTTGAACTCCCATATTTACTTTCTTCATTACTTATTCATTTAATTTTACATGGTATTCCACTTAATACTTATTAAATAGATATCTTATGAATACAAAAGTTCTATATAATTATTTTATTTTTATAGTGTAATATGATACTATATCGTTTAATGAAGAAGACATTATATGGAATAGTTTTCTTTATTTTTATGACAGAAACCAATAAAATATATTTTCAATATTACATTATTATGTCGTATATTTTCTTAGGAATTGGAATCATTATGAATCTATCCTCATATTTAAGAAAATTCTCCTCTTCTTTCGATATTTGGTTGAATAAATTTTTCTTCCTTTTAGTTCGTTACTCACGATGATTCTATTTATTAACTGATACGATCTTATGTGTTCTTAAATCCATGTTATCTTTTTGATCACCATATTTAGTATTTCAGATCAATGAATCAAAATTATTAGTATATTTTTTATGATAATATGTGGATAGAGTTACTCTTTTTGATTCATCATATAATATATATATATATATATATATATATTATGGATATCAGAATTTTCTCTAGAAAAAATAGATTAGTAGTTCCATTTAAGTATGGAGGTAGTTTTAACATTACATGATACAAAATAGATGAATCACACAATTTAATGACAAATTTATACTTATAAGAATGGTTATTTTCTATTTCCATTGTCAGTTTCACCAATATTTCTACAATTTACATAGCTAAAATACATATTGTATTTGATTTATCATAATAGAGATAACTAAATGGACCACAGTGGTATGTTTGATTTCCATTTCAACTTATATTTACAACTTTTATATAATAAATGTCATTTAATTAACAATTAAGATCAATAATATTAATCAAATTAATAAGTATACATAAAACATTCTAGAATATACTAGCCGATAATCATAATTTGGAAGGTAGATATACTATTTTTAAATCATGTTCCAAATGGTTATTGAATATATGCATTTATAGAAAATATAATTACCGAAAATCAATTAACAATGATCCCATGTTTTCATTATTATATTATTAATTATTATAATGGTTCACAATAAAATGTATTGATACATTTATATGTATTGTGAGAATAAATCCCTATATTATATCAATAAGATTATTAAAAAAATAATAATATCACAAAAAAATCCTTAAAATGTCGAAAATATTTAATGATTTCTCCTTCATTCCCAGACGAAATGAAAATATAAAAAAGGATGAGAAATAAATTTTCGGTGAGGGAATGAATACAATGAAAAATATCATGAGTACATATCTAATTAACAATAAATAAAGATAGAAAGTCAATACATATTCTATTTAATCCGTTTCTTTATCATCAAAATTCATACATGTAAAATATGAACATAACATTATCATGGATAATAATCACTAAAATCATAATCAAAGAAATAAAGAATGCTATATATAATTATCACTTTATAATTTCCCTATTCCATGACATCATTAACCATACCATAAAATTCATAAACAATTTTTTTTAATAATTTGGTAGGTTTACAATCAATTCAAATCAAATTTGGAACATTTATTATCTCATCATACATATTAATGTAATAAGGAGATATAAATATCTCAACCCCAACTATCACTCACATTTTTATAATGATTTCATAATATATCAAACCAATAATATAATACATTATAAATATTACTTGTGAATTAATATATATATATATATAATTAATCATGAATAAGGAATGACCATATTATCTAATAAAATCAAATAAGTTTAATAATATACATCATTCATATATCAAAGAATACAAAAATTTATTTTGGTTAATTTAATATTAGAGATGAGAAGTGATACATAAGACATTTATGATACTAAATATATGGCCATCATAGAGAAATATTATATGTAATAAATAATTATGGGTGGTATAGAATATAATAATAAGAATGTTAATAATAACTACAAGAGTTATAATCTAGAATTCCGTAAATGATGATAGAATACCATCATTTCAAAAAAATAATGGTTTTATAAAGGTTTATTACTTATGATTATCATAGAATGAAATTGAAGATAATGTATTTAATATAAATTCCATTATTATTTTATTACTATATTTTAAGAAATGAATTTTTAACTCAATTCATTATTATCCTCCTTTTAGAAAATAATTTCATCTTTCTTTTAAATTTAGAAATGAAAACTCACTAAATAATTGAAGAAATAATTTTCTTTTAAAAACACAAAAAATATATAGATGAATCTAAATATATAATAATGTTCATTGACTTCTAAAATTATATTTCTTGTCTATTTTGTTAATGGAATATTCTAATAACACTTTTTAAAAAATTCAAAAGCAACTTTATTTGAATATTTTAAAAAATTAAATGTAAATATTTATATGGAATTGAAAATTTATTAAAAAAACATTCAAAAACATTAAATATATATTACGACATCTATAGAATAAATTGTTGAAAATTTATATTGATGATAAATATACTATACTGATAAAAAAATAAGGTTTTCATCCATTTAAAAGAGTTTCTAAATCTTTCAGTACTAAAGAGAGAATTAGTTTGACTATAAACATAGAAACTTTATAAATTACTATATGATAACAAAATATAATGGGTCATAGAAGCTAAATGTTATATAATTCATCCAAATTAAATTTTAACATAAATAATCTCAAATAAAAGTGATATTTTAAGATAACCCTCTACTGGATTGAAAATAATTGAATTCCATCCCCTTAAAAAAATAATTAATCATTAAATTAAACTAATCAATAAAAATTCTCGATATAATATGGAAATGGTATATTATATAAACTATATAAAATAAAATTTTCATAATAATATAATAGGTCTCAGGAAATTGTGATAGAGCTGAAAAACATTTACCATGGATTCCTTCTAGAATGAACATGTAATTACCTCTAAAATGATCATTTTATAATCTTTAAATAGTTTTATATAATCAATTTCTTTTATATAATTTTTTTACTTCCTTTAATAGGTTTTTAAAATCCAATCATTATATTTTTAAATTCTTATGTCATATAGATAATTTTTTTAGTGAATTTATACATAATTATATCATTATATTAAACATGGTTAAAGGAATTATGAAACAATTCCATCATATGTAGAATGTTACTTATTTCATGAATATAATTTTGATAAAATAAAAATAAATTCAAAATAATCAATGTGTGGTAGTAATAGAAAAACCCACCACGTAGATTTGAGATGTGCTAGTCCACGCATACACATGATCATTGTTATTATTTTCCAATGGATAGAAGGGTAAATATATATAATATATCATATTTCTAGAATAATAATTATATATATATAATTATATTAAAATTTTAATTTTATATTTACAACCATACGAGTAGATCAGTGATGAAAAATGAATAACACCACAACATAGAGATGGTAGTCAATGTAGACCCATAATCAGTGATTTCAATATTCATAGGATGGAAAAAATATAATAAATGTCCAAAATGTTAACAGAAGTACTATAAATTATTGTACATATATTGATTTAACAATTATGTAATTTTTATTTAATATTATAAGGTGTTTTATAAAGAAAAAAACATGAAAAATATCAGTGAGTACATATAACTCTATTTTGATGGCCTCCTTTGGATATAATCTTATTCATTATTTTTCATAATGAGAGACAAAAAGATCTAGAAAAGGTGGTGGGATATTGGGAAGGAATTTTTGTTGGATTTGTTAGAGTAAATTTTATCATGACATTTGGAGAATATAGGAGTTGATAATCTATTTTAAAAGTGTGGTGTTTTGACAACTTGTAAATATTGAAAACATTAAAAAGTAATAATGTAAATTTTTTGGGGATGTGGATCCAAATTGGGTTAATTGAAAATATTGGATTATATAGGGACTAATAACTTCAACCATTAAGATAGAGATATGTTTTTATGATTTTTGACACATATCTTTTTAGTTTAGCCACATCATTAATCCTTTTATCCCCTTACCATATTGATATTTAATTTCCACAATTTCAATTTATTATGAAAAAATATATGCTGAACTCAGAACCTAAAAAAATTATTATCATTTCAACTATGAAATTAATTTTACAATATTCAATTTTATATCACCTCAAGATTTTAACAGAAGAAAATCTTATTCAAAAGTGATCATGACAAATGAATTCATTATTAGAAAAAAACGTAACCCCATTAAACATTATCAAATATTTCTTTTTTATATGAATTAAATATATGCAGTATCATCTAGTATATAAAAAATGTGTTTTAATGACACATGATACTCTTTTAAAATATTATTATTTAAGAATGGCCATTATAAAATAAGAATTATGTTTTTGGGTAAAAATATTAATAATAAAAATATGAAAATTATATGGTTCAAACATGGATTAAATAAATTCAAAAGTCATAAAATTAGTTTATAAATAATATGAATCATTTTTAAAAATAATGTTTTTGAAATAAATATATTTTTCCCAAAGCTAGATTTTTGACACTTTTCGCAGATAAATTGAAATTATTATGTTTTATATTAATTATTTATATATAGATAAATAAAAATACGTTTTTAAATGTAATTGTAAAAATTATATTTGTGATATTGTATTATAAAACATTGAGTTTTTAACGAATAGTGAAAAATACAAATTATTTTTGAAAAGAACCTTCTCATTTAAAATATTTAAAATTTTAATCTATAAAAAAATGTAATTTAAGGTAATCCTAGTTTAATTATATTATATTTTTACTAATTTAGTACATTTGAATAAATTTAATTTTAAATTTTTATATGAAGACATTATATACTTATTATAATTTTCTATTTCGAAAACTGCAATTTCATGACTTCAATTATTTTATTTTAAATTTTTATTCAAATAATTTGAACTGATGATATAAAAAGTTATTTCTAATTTATAATTATATTAATAAATACTATATAATAATTTGATCTTTATTTTTTTACCCAAGGAAATTGTGGATGAAATAAAAAAATAATTATAGTAGTTATAGTAAAAACGACCATACAGGGATGCGGTGGCAGTTAAAATAAGATTACATGGGTTAAAAATTACATAAAGCCTATAATTGTTTTCCAATATTTAGAAATTTTTTTATTTAATTATTTACAATATTCCATTTTTGAGTATTTTGGAATGAATTAAATGTGGATATCAAATTTTCTTTTAAAAAAACTCATGTGTGTCCTCTCCCACACTTATAATAGGCTACCATCCCTACTCCTATCTCCATGTAACATACCAAGTACGTAATGATTAATATATATTTTTATCTATGTCTATTTATGAATTAGATTGTGTTTAGAGGCTTAAGATGAGAATAAATCCAATCTTAAGCATAGAATACACTAATATTTTTAAAAGATTGTTTTACTGCCTTTTGATGCCAAACCATTTTTAAATATATATGTTGACAATTCTATAAGCACTATTTTTCAAAATATACTAATTATCTATGATTGGGACATTGAAATTTACATTGGATAATTTTTTGGTATTTTTCTGACAAAGATCAATTTTTAATGAATAGTGAAAATACTGCATTTTACATCAAAACTGCTTTTTCATATTATTTCATTATATGGATAGATTATCTTTTTAATTGGCCTTAAAGTTTAATTTGAATATATTTTTACCCTTTAATCCAATGGTGGTCTTTAGGATTATTTTCACTTTGGAATTGGGCATAAACTCATGCCAAACATTTCATAGATATTGTTTCAAAAAAACCCGCTATTTGTTTTGACAATGGGAATTATTTTTTAATTAATTATTTCAATTTATATGTTTTTAATTTGTTAAAATGGATTCCATATTTGGAATCAGAAGTTCCAAAATATGTTATTAAGACTTTTTTGTTTTTTGACATTATGAATAGTAACGACGGTAATTATCTTTAATTATCTTGATTAATGAGTATTCAGGTAGGTAAGGATAATAAAATAATATCATAATAAAAAAAATGACACCAAAATGTGTCCTAATTCTACTTTTTGTCTCATGGATGTCCATTATATGACTTGTTCCAATCATGGGGACCCCATGGAATCACTTTTTTGGGAAAGTGACTTTTTATCTTTTAATTTTTAATGAAGGTAAATATAACACAGAATGTATCACCAGAGTAAAACATTTTTACTTTTTTCAAAATAGATGATATTTTAGACTATAAATATTAATTGTAAAGGTAAAATTATTTCCTACATCATAGTATTTTTTTCATAATTTTTAGGCATTAAATAAATTATATTATCTATGACATAATAATGATGCAGCGATTACATCGTTATTTAATGATTTAAATAAAATAAAAATATAATGTAAAATCTAAGACCTACACATGTCAAAGACCTATTGGATGAGTATATTTCGAACCCTTATCACCTTATCATCAACATACATCAATGTGGGACATTTAAAATCCGAAACCCATTTGAAAATAAAGGTACATTTTGTAACTTTCCAAGAGTGCCCCTCCTCTCCTCTTATAAAAGGTACCCACCTCTACCTCCTTACCCACACCTCTCAAGCCTTTGTCTTGGCCAACCCCTGATCATTTTGTCTCTCCACATCTATCTCTTACTCCTTGAAGCCTCAATTTGGTACGAAGACTTCCCAAGGAAGCCTTTGAGCTCAAATCAAAAAGAGTTACCTCTTTTTAATGTAATGTCTTCACTTGTGTTCTTTTGTTTTATTTTCCCTCTCCAACCCCCTAAACTCTTTTTATTCATTTATTTTGTAACAAAACCAATATATTCAATATAATAGGATGTTTTTATAAAAATTATTCGAGCTACACTTACGTACACATACATCTAATGGTTAAAGAACATACTGTTTTCGTGGATGGTGAATTTCTGCCTCACGAAACGATGATTGTTCAATATTATTCTAACACCTTAAAAGGTGGCCATTAAGATGTCAGTATATTTATATATGAAATATTATATGTTTATGTTTTCCATAAGCTTCGGTATTTTTCATTTATCACATACCTTTATGGCTTCCATTATGGGTATATGCGATATCTTCATTTTAGGAAGTGCGGACTACCGCCCCCTCAAAGTGATTTGATTCGTTAATACCATAGGTGGTACGTATAAAGGATATAATTAATGATATTATATATGATACCATACTATAATTAAAATACTATAATGTATCATTGTGTTTTAATTCCATTAAATATGAAATAGAAATGGAAGTAGCATTCATGCATACGTATGGCTTACCGTCTCCATGAACGGTGCATTTCATTTCATACCTCTAAATGTTATGTAATATTATAAATGCATGAATATACTGGATATATATGATATATATAATATCTATATCATGAATACAATTCTGGATATAATGGATATTTTACCACATGAACAACTTGTAATTATAAGGAGTTTATTTTTGACTCAAGTACCAATGATAGATAAAACGCCCGTTATTAACTTAAATAATTAAATAGTGTTCATGACATGGCAATAAGTGACATAAAATGAATAATGAACTTGAAAAAAGTTCTTAAACAAGTATAAATTAACTCAAGTTTATTATTCAGGAGATTAAAGAATGATCAAGTCAAGTCGGATACGAGGTAAGGGAACTTCTTAACCCAATTTCCGTTCATTGGGTTAATATCCTACTTCCAAATTATGTCATGATATTATTATTTCATATCTTGTATTTTTTACTTTCTTTATGTGTACTTATAGTGAATACACATAATAGATCTATTTTATTTAAAAATTATCTTTGTATGGGACTTCGTCTCAATCTCCTTTCATTGAGGCATATTTTGTTTTATAAACAACCTTCTTTTATGCAGTGTATAAACCCCTTTGACTTTTATGTTTATCCAAAAGGAATATTTTTTATACGAAGCGTTTTACAAAATGAAAAAAGGGAATGTTTTTGTCGTACGTATGCGGCGACAACGACTTCTCCGCCGCCGTGACCATTATTTGAGTTTCGGCTTCCTCTACAAGCCATACCTTTTTTAAAAGAAAAATAAATAACATGTTTTACTTTTCTTTAATTTTGGTATTGAAATGGTTTTCATAATGTTTTTATATCAATGTGTTGTATTGATATCTTGTTATTGAAAAGTGGAATTGTTATGTTTCCTTTATGCATGTTTTATGTGATACGATTATGTTATGGTTCTTGGGAATTGTTATGAAGACGGGTGGTTCCGTGATAAACTAAGGGCAGGTGAGCCCGATATAGCTCTCCAATGCATTGGGTAACATGAAGGAGTTAAACAATAAGGTTTATCTGAAGAGACATAGGGAATATACTGTGATGGGTATTCCAAACGTAACCAAGAGTGTTACTCCCTACGTAAGAATGTTTTGAATGCCTCAAGTTACCTTTATGTCTTATGATTTCTATGATTTATTCATGATTTGATGGGGTATGTTAATGTTCTTATATTTTATGAGTAGAGTATGATTTCATTGATTCTTATGTATACATGTACTCATGTTTCCTTTCAATATTTTTAGAACCCTTACTGTTCTTTTTGTGCTCATCACATGATTTTGAAATGTTTTTCACATGTCAAGGGAAAGGTTCATGATTTGATTATAATGTCAAGGAAGTGTCAAGAAAGAATCCATGTTTTATTTTAAATAAGTTTCTGTTGATGGGAAAAATGAGTACTATCTTTTATGTAACCACTTTGCTTAAATGAGGAATGTAATGCGTGTTTTATGATCTAATTCACTAAAACTCTAAACCTGAAAAGATCCGCAAGGTGTATTCTTGAAATATATCAAGATTAAGAATGGTTTAAGGCACGTGCCTTATAGTTGGCATCCAAGGTCAGTTTAGATAACAATAGGAGTTAGAATTTTATTAAATGATTATCCAAAAATATTTTTTTATGTTATGATTGAAATGATATAGAATTTGAAGATTACTATGTTGCTTCATCTAAGACATGTTTGTTCAGAATGGTTTTCCGTAGAGGAAACAGAGAAGCAGGGTTAGGAAGGCATACAGAAGGAAATGACCTTCCGAATCAGTATCCTGAGATGGTCGGAATTGGAACTGAACACTTTGTTGCAGTAATGGCGCAGTTGAATCAAGCGATAAATGGTGGCGGTATCCATGCACGAGATCAGCCAGATCAACCGTAGAGGAACATGTCAGTGGTGGAACATTTCATGAGGCAACATCCCCCATCATTCAGAATATCATCTAACCCTATGCTAGCTGAAGGGTGGATTAAATTATAGGAGAAGATTCTTGATGTCATTGGGTGTTCAGACAATCAAAAGTTTAGTCTTGCTATTTACCGTTTGGAGGGTGAAGAAGGTCAGTGGTGGTCGATGGTTAAAAATATCAGGGATGCTGATGAGATTAATGCTCTCGACTGGGATGAATTCAAAGGTATTTTTCTTGAGAAGTATTTTCCTAAGTATGTTCAACTTAGGATAGAAAAACAATTACTGGAATTGAAGATAGAGGAAGACTCAGTGGCTGCCTATGAAGAAAGGTTCACTCGATTGGCATGGTATGCTTCAAATTTTATCTGAGACCTTGATAGTAAAATCAATCGTTTTTACTCAGTATTAAAGCCAAAATATCGAAGGGCATTGGCTTCTCATGAGTTTAAAAGTTATGAAAAATTTGTTCGATGTGCTGATAAGGTGGAAATAGACTTTACCAATGATCAAGTGTTCTATAACAACCAGCAGAAGAAGAGACGGAGGTGGCAGGAGAAAGGAAAAATTCTTCAAAAAGGTATGATGATAAGAAAACTATGTTTCTAGTTTGTGATAAATTTGGTGAATGGCATTTTGGGAAATGTATTCTGAATTCTAGAAAGTCCTACTGATGTGGTAATATGAGAGATAAGGCTCGTGATTTCACTGAAAAAGATCAGGATGATGGTAAGACCAAATTTGATTTACAGTTAGTGAAATATTTTAAGTGAAATGAGAAGGGCCACTATGAAAACGAGTGCCCGACAAAGAGGTTGAGTGATGGGAAGCAGTTAGACTACATGCAGAAAGGGGTGGTGAAATCCTTTGCAACTACTTCAGTAGATGTCGGGCCATCAAATGAAGTTGTATCAGGTACTTTGTTTGTTTTTTCAGATTATTCCAGTGTGTTGTTTGATTCGGGGTCTACACATTCTTTCATCTCTGAATCCTTTTCTAGAAAAATGGGAATACCATCTCAAGAAATGACTTCTGAACTTGTAGTAAAAACACCTGAAAGAAATGTTGAGGTGAAAAGAATTTATAAGAATCTTCCTATCCTTATACGTGGAAAGAACATACTTGAAAACCTTAATGTTTTACCTCTAGTAGTGTTTGATGTTATCCTGGGTATGGATTGGCTCTCTATTTACCATGCTAAGATTGACTATAGAGCTAAAGAAGTTTCTTTTCATAAAGACATTGAGTTTGTGTACAAGAATGAACCCTTATTGTTGATAACATGTCATTTGGCTGAGAAACTTGTAAAATATTGAAATTAATGTTACCTTGCACACATCGTTAAAAACAAAGGAACTGTTCAGATTAATGATGTGCCAGTGGTGAATGAGTATCCTGATGTTTTTCCTGATAAGTTTTCTGGAATAATACCTGATCGGGAAGTTGAATTTACTGTTGACTTAGTTCTTGATGCTAATCCAATTTCAAAACCCCCTTATCTAATGGATCAAACTGAACTTTTAGAGATTAAGGAGAATTTGCAAGATTTATTAAAGAAAGGTTTCATTCGACCTAGCACGTCAACATGGGGTGCTCCTGTTTTATTTGTTAAAAAGAAAGATGGTTCTATGAGACTTTTCATTGATTATAGAGCCTTGAATAACATCACTATTAAGAACAAATATCATTTGCCTTATATCGATGATTTGTTTGATCATCTCTAGGGAGCTCGGTTTTTTTCAATGATTGACCTGAGATCGGGGCACCATCAGTTGAAGGTAATGGAAGAAGATATTCTGAAGACTGCATTTCGTACAATATATGGCCATTATGAATTTGTAGTAATTCCTTTTGGTCTAAGCAATTCACCTACTGTATTCATGGACTTAATGAATAGAATTTTCCATGAGTTCTTGGGTAAGTTTGTGGTGGTTTTCATTGATGATATTTTGGTGTTTTCTAAAAGTAAAGAAGAGCAAGAAAGAAATTTATGGGTTATTTTTCAAACCATAAAATAAAAGATATTGTATGAGAAATTCATCTAGTGTGAGTTTTGGTTTCAACAAATTTCTTTCTTTGGTGACATTGCTTCTAATGATGGGATAACTATTGATCCGGAAAAAACAAAGGTTGATGAAGAATGGACAAGACCCACAAATGTAACTGAGATTCGTAGCTTCCTTGGTTTGGCAGGCTATTACCAAAGGTTTGTTATAAATTTTTCACGGTTATCTAGTCCAATGACGAATCTAACTTGGAAGGGTGTTATGTTTATCTGCACAAAAGAATGTGAGGATTGTTTTCAAGAACTGTAAAGAAGATTGGTGAATGCTACAGTTTTGTCACTACCTTCTAGGAATGGTGAGTTTTTTTTCTATAGTGATGCTTCATTGAAAGGATTTGGTTGTGTCCTAATGCAGAATGATCAAGTAATTGGTTATGCTTCAGGACAGTTGAAAACTCGTGAGGTAAATTACCCTACACATGATTTTGAATTAGCTGCTGTTGTTTTCGCTTTAAAATTTTGGAGGCATCGTTTTAATGGAGTAAAGTGTGAAATATAGAACGATCACAAATGTTTAAAGTATATATTCACTCAAAAATAATTTAACATGAGATGGAGGAGATGGCTAGAATTAATCAAGGATTATGATTGTACAATTCATTACCACCCGGGAAAAGAAAATAATGTGGCTGATGCTTTGAGTCGAAAAAGTAATGCTTCATTAACAATGTTGTGTTTGGAATGTGATCCTTTGGTTAAGGATTTGATGAAATTTGGCATAGAAGTTTTTTGTGCAGGATGATCTTCTGTTTTGTGTTAGGTATCAGTGAAATCTTCTCTCTCAGACAAAATCAAGCAAGCATAGAAGCAAGATAGTGAGTTGCAAAAAAAAGGTAGGGCTGGTTTAGAAGGGTAAGATTCCAGAATTCAACATTGATAATGATTGTGTTTTGAGATTTGGGAAGAGATTGTGTGTGCCTTCTGATTCACAGTTGAAGAGAGAGTTGTTATGTGAAGCTCATAGTTCTCCGTTTTCAGTTCATCTTGGCAGTACTAAGATGTACATAGATCTGCGAGACTATTACTGGTGGGATGGAATGAAAAGAGGTATTGCTGATTTTATTGTGAAGTGTTTGACTTTTCAGCATGTTAAAGCAGAGCGGTAGTTACCAAAAGGGATGCTTGAGCATTTACCAGTGCCAGAGTGGAAATGGGAAAATATATCCATGGACTTCGTTGTGGGATTATCGAAGACACCTCGAGGTAATAATGCAATCTGGGTTTTTGTTGACCACTTGACGAAATCTGCTCATTTTCTATCTATACGAGATACTTTTTCCCTATATAAACTTTCCCGTTTGTATCATAAAGAGATAGTAATTTTACATGGTGTTCCTCTCTCCATTGTATCTGATTGTGATCCTAGGTTTACTTCTATATTTTTGAGAGGCCTTCAAAAGTCGTTGGGTACTGAATTAAATTTTAGTATAGCTTTTCATCCTTAATCAGATGGGCAGTCAGAACGAACAATTCAGACATTGGAGGATATGCTACGTGCTTGTTCGATGGATTATCAGGGAAGTTGCGACCAAAATCTTTCTTTTGTTGAATTTTCATATAATAACAGTTTTCATTCCAGTATACAGATGGCACCATTTGAGCCATTATATGGGAAGCAGTGTTGAACTCTAGATTTCTGGGATAAAGTGGGTGAAAGGAAGCTGATGGGACCAAAATTGGTAGAAGAGTTGGCAGAAAAAGTTCAGCTGATACAGAAAGACATGAGAACAGCTCAGAGCTGGAAGAAGAGATATGCAGACAACATGATGAAGGATCTATCGTTCGAGGTAGGTGATCATGTTTTTCTCAAATTCTCACCATGGAAAAGTGTGATGCGATTTGTTAAGAAAGTAAAGATGAGTCCAAGGATCATTGGACCATATGAAATTCTGGAGAGAGTTGGATCAGTTTCTTATCGAGTGGATTTACCTCCATGTTTATCTCAGGTACACAATGTTTTTCATGTTTCGATGTTGAGAAAATATATGCCAGATCCATCTCATGTTTTGAGTCCAGAGGTAGTTCAGTTGGAAGAGAATATATCATATGAGTAACAACCAGTCTAGATTATTGACCATAGTGAGCAAGTGTTGAGGAATAAGGTGATTCACCCGGTAAAGGATTTGTGTAAAAACCATATGGTTGAAGAGGCAACATGGGAATCTGAAATACTATGAGGGATAAATACCCCCACTTATTTGTTAAGTAAATAAATTGCGGGGAAGCAATTTTCTAAAGGGGGGAAGGATGTAACATCCCAACTAAGTAATGAATAATAGATATTTTTATCTATGTCTATTTATGAATTAGATAGTGTTTAGAGGCTTAAAATGAGAATAAATCCAATCTTAAGCATGTAATACACTAATATTTTTAAATGATTGTTTTACTGCCTTTTGATGTCAAACCATTTTTAAATCTATATATTGAAAATTAAATAATATATATTTGTCAAAATAAACTTATTATTTATTATTGGGACATTGAAATTTACATTGGATAATTTTTTGGTATTTTTCTGACAATGTTAATTTTTTAATGAATAGTGAAAATACTACATTTTACATCAAAACTTCTTTTTCATATAATTTAATTATATGCTTATATTAACTTTTTAATTAGTCTTAAATTTTAATTTTAATTTATTTTTAACATTTAATCCAATGGTGGTCATTAGGATTAATTTCACTTTGGAATTGGGAATAAACTAATGCCAAACATTTCATAGATATTGTTTCAAAAAACCCGCTATTTGTTTTGACAATGGAAATTATTTTTAAATTAATTATTGAAATTTATATTTTTGTAATTTGGTAAAATGGATTCCATATTTGGAATCATAACGTCCCAATTATGTAAATAACACTCTTTTGTTTTTGTACATTATGAATAGTAACGATGGTAATTATCTTTAATTATCTTGATTAATGAGTAATCAGGTAGTTAAGGATAATAAAATAATATCATAATAATACAAAATGACACCAACAAGTGTCCTAATGCTACTGGTTGTCTCATGGATAGCCATGGGATGCCTTGTTCCAATCTTGGGGACCCCATCAATTCACTTTTGTGGGAAAGTGACTTTTTATCTTTTTATTTTTAATGAAAATAAATATAACAAAGAATGTATCACCTGAGTAAAACATTTTTAAATTTTTCTACATAGATGATATTTTTGACTATAAATATTCATTGGAAAGTTAAAAATATTTCTGATATCATAGTATTTTTTTAATAATTTTTAGACCTTAAATAAATTAAATTATTTATGACATCATGATGATGCAGCGATTACCTCATTATTTAACAATTTAAATAAACCAAAAAGATAATGTAAAACCATAGACCTAAACATTTCAAAGACCTTTTTGATTATTATATTTCGAACCCTTATCACCTTGTACTCAAAATACATCAATTTGGGACCTTTAAAATCCGAAACCCATTTGATAATAAAGTAACATTTTGTAACATTCCAAGAGTGCCCCTCCTCTACTCTTATAAAAGGCCCCCACCTCTACCTACTTACCCACACCTCTCAAGCCATTGGATCACCCAACCCCTGCTCATTTTGTCTCTCCACATCCCTCTACTACTCCTTCAATCCTCACTTTTGGCAGAAGTCTTCCCAAGGAATCCTTTGAGCTCAAATCAAAAAGAGGTACCCATTTTAAGGTAATGTCTTCACTTGTGTTGTTTTGTATTATTTTGCCTCTCCAACCCCCTAAACTCTATATATTCATTTATTTTGTAACAAACCCAGAATATTCCATATACTTGGACGTTTTTATAAGAAGGATTCGATCTACACATACACACACCTATATCTAATGGTTAAAGAACATACTGTTTCCGTGGATGGTGAATTTCTGCCTCACGAAACGATGATTGATCAATATTCTTCTAACACCTTCAAAAGTGGCCATTAAGATGAAACTATATTTTTATATGATATATAATATGTTTATGTTTTCCTTAAGCTTATTTATTTTTCATTTATGGAATACCTTTATGGCTTCCATTATGGGAATACGCGATATCTTCATTTTAGGAGATGCGGACTACCGCCCCCTCAATGTGATTTGATTCGTTAATACCATATGTGGTACTTATAAATGATATATTTAATGACATTATATATGATACCATACTGTAATTAGAATACTATTATGTATCACTATGTTTTAATTCCATTAAATATAAAATAGAAATGGATGTAGCATTCATGAGTACGTACGGCTTACCGTCTCCATGAACGGTCCATTACATTTCTTACCTTTAAATGTTATGTAATATTATATATGCATGCATTTACTGTATATATATGATATATATAATATCTATATCTTTAATAACATTCTGGATATAATAGATGTTTTACCACATGAACAACTTGTAATTATAAATTGTTTATTTATGACTCAAGTACCAATGATCGTCAAAACGAACGTTATTAACTTAAATAATTACATAGTGTTCATGACATGGCAATAAGTGATATAAGAGGAATAATGAACTTGAAAAAGATTCTTCAACAAGTACAAATTAACTCAAGTTTATTATTCAGGATATTAAAGAACGATCAAGTCAAGTTGGATACGAGGTAAGGGAACTTCTTAACCCAATTTCCGTTCTATGGGTTAATCTACTACATTCAAATTATGTGATGATATTATTATTTCCTATCTTGTATGTGTACTTTACTTATGTGTACTTATAGTGAGTACACATAATATATCTATTTTATTGAAAAATAATCTTTGTATGGGACATCGGCTCAATCTCCTTTCATTGAGGCGTATTTTGTTTTATACACAACCTTCTTTTATACGGTGTATAAACCCCTTTGACTTTTACGTTTATCCAAAAGGAATCTTTTTTATACGAAGCATTTTAATAAACGACAAAAGGGAATGTTTTTGTCTTACGTATGCGGCGACAACGTCTTCTCCACCACCGTGACCATTATTTGAGTTTTGGATTCATCTACAAGCCATACCTTTTTTTAAAATAAAAATAAATACCATGTTTTAGTTTTCATTTATTTTGGTATTGAAAATGGTTTTCATAATGTTTTTATATCAATGTGTTGTATTGATATCTTGTGATTGAAAAGTGGAAATGTTATGTTTCCTTTATGCATGTTTTATGTGATATGATTATGTTATGGTTCTTGGGCATTGTTATTAAGATGGGTGGTTCTGTGATAAACTAAGGGTAGGTGAGCCCGATATAGCTCTCCAATGCATTGGGTAATGCGAAGGAGTTAAACGTTAAGGTTTCTCCGAAGAGATTTAGGTAATATACTGTGATGGGTATTCTAAATGTAACCAAGAGGGTTACTCCCTACGTAAGAATGTTATGAATGCCTCAAGTTACCATTATGTATTATGATTTCTTTGATTTATTCATGATTTTATGAGGTATGTTAAAGTGCTTATGTTTTATGAGTAGAGTTTTATTTCATTTATTCTTATGTATACTTGTACTCATGTTTCCTTTCCATATTTATAGATACCTTACTGATCTTTTTATGCTCATCCCAAGTTTTTGAAATGTGTTTCACAGGTCAAGGGAATGGTACATGATGTGATGATAATGTTAGGGAAGTGTCAACAAAGAATCCATGTTTTATTTTAAATATGTATCCGTTGATGGGAAAAATGAGTACTATCTTTTATGTAAACACTTTGTTTAAATGTGGAATGTAATGCATGTTTTATGATCTAATTCACTAAAACGCTAAACCTGAAAAGATCCTCAAGGTGTATTCTTGAAATATCTCAAGATTAAGTAAGATTTAAGGCTGGGGCCTTATACTCTACACTTAAAAATCCAATTTTTTAAAACAATAACCCCAAAATTACATTCCTTGCATACATCTACACATATTATGGGAATTTTTTACGTCATATAATCTATTTTTAATTGATTTAAGTTACACCTAAAGAACATAAAAATAATAATAAGTAATGTTATTTACAATTTATTTTCATTTGTCATCTTATTTTACTCCCAGTAATAATATTTTTCTATGAATATAAAATAAATAAAATTTTACAGTATTTAGTTATATTATTTTATGTTAATTTCATAAAAAATATCAATCTCAACCTACATGAAATTCGACATCAAATTGCCGATCACATGAATGATGATATACGACCACCTGAAGCTATTTAATTCTTTTTGCATCACCACCATTAAAGGATGAATATAATTAAGGATTTAACACACACACATATATATATATATATATATATTAAATCTATGATAGTAGAAAAATTATATAATTATCACATTATATTATCATTCTTAAAATTCATTCATTGGAGTAGTATGGAAATGCCACTCAGGGGTACGATGAGCTACAACCTCACAAGGCTGCATGACTTGTTTTTTTTCATGTTTTTACATGAAGGTTAGTGAGGTAAAAATAAACTAATATATGTGATATTAATGACCAAAACATAATGTTTTAATTAACATATAACATATATACAATTACCATCCAATCCATTAGAGGTGAAGAACATCACATGTGTGTATGTGTGTACTAGCACCTCCATGCATTGATAAGGAATATTTTTCATTTTATTTTTACATGTGTGTTAGGTATGAATTGAATTAAATAATTTTTATATATTAAATATTAATTATTATAGTGTAATTAATTAATATATATTTAAATTGTGTGCCATATTTCGAGGAAAATAGAAACCGCATTCACGTGTACATATAATCCAACGTCTCCATGAATAGTGTAATTAATTTCTTATAACTAAAATAAATATGTTACAATCAATACATATATATGTAATATATATGATATTTATATCATGGTATACATATTTATTAGATTTATCCATGATCAAATTAAAATTTCCAAAATTACATTACAAAAGTATACATTATAAATAAATCCATTATCACAAGAAATTGTGATTATAGTAAATAATTTTTATCAAATGTGTGGTAAAACACTATATATAAAGAATATATTCTATTTAATAAATGATTATATTTCAATAATGTATTTATAATTGACCAATATTTAGTATAGATGTTATTATACATATTCAAAAGGAGTTGAACCTGAGGTAAGTGTTTCTCATCTCAAATTTACATTGGTGAGACATACACCATATTCACCAAATCATATTTTTTCATGTATATAGTATATATTTTTATAATTTATAACAATAATATATTTATACCAATTATATTTAATTTTTAATTTAATTTAATTTCGTTATTAGATCTTATGAATCAAAATTTACCAATGTGTGAAGGTTTTTTATCAATCTAATAAATATTAAAGATTTTTTATCATAAGATACACATTATAGTTTATTTTCTTTCTATATCATATAATCATTATAACATACCATCAATTGGTTAATCATTATTTTTTTCATCTAATACTACCATTTTCAAATATTCGGTACTGAACTAGATTCATAAAATATTAATTGATTTTTTCATTACTCAAAAATACTATTTTATAGATATAATTGTTTTTAAAAAAATTGTTCCAAAATATTTTAATAATTTTTAAATTTATTCATTAAATAAATTTTCATACATTTTTATTTCATACACTTTTTTTTGAATATTATATTTATGTTGTTATTGAATAGCGTGCCATAATTATTTTTCAAAAAATTGTAATGGAATTAATTTTTCATCATGTATTACATGAATAACAATTTATTACATAATGAATATTTTTTTTTGATATTATTTTAAAACTCATCCAAGGTTGTTTTCATGTAAACTTTCATTCAAAATAGATATTAAACATTTTTTGTTAAAATATTCTGCGTAAAAATTATATTTTCATCAAAAGAATTTTAATCAAATGTTTTTGGTATTTATATTAACCAATGAGATAATAACACTTGTATACATATGTTAAAAAACATATATATTATATTAAAATTAGCATTATTATTTAATTTAAAGGTTTTTGATCTATTGGACAGAGGATGTACAGTTTTTTTACTACTATCCATATTTCTCAAAATTTTATTGTGTTATCATTATCCTATTAGATTAAATTTGAACATTCAATGTGTTCTTTTTTAATAAAAATATTTATGTTGATTATCATTCCCCCGTAACATAGAAAGAGTTAATTTTAATTAATAAGTCATTGGTGGATCCTGGATATAGATAGCCCCTCAATGAATCGATAGTTCTCTTGAGACAAATCAATTATCAAAATTAGACATTTTTTTACACACATATTTAATCTTTCTTGTGAATGGTATTAATAGTTTTTTATGTACATAATTATGTATTCCTTAATTATGAGAATAGTTATTTTCTTTTTTACAATTTCATTTTATATTAATATATATGTTTCAATATTTATTTCAGTATTTTTTGTCATTAATTGATAATATTTTATTTCTTCTATGTTACACTCATTTTATAGACTGAATAAAATTTTATCCAGTAATTTAAATTCCCATATTGGTTCTGATATTTTTTTTCATATATATTACACTTTAATAATAACCTTACTACAAATATGATATTCCAATATATATTTTTCCACAATTTTACATATATTTTATATTGATTTATATGTAGAGATATCCTAATAGAAATAATAAAGTTCAGAAAAAATTCTCATTTTGTATAATATGATTAAAAATTAATCTGAATATCATTAATGTATATATTTTATCAAAATTAATAAACTATTTTCATCCCAACAATGTGATACCATGTATCTAGTACCAACATATATACAAGGACACAAAATCCGGGTTACTAGTGTCATGGTCAATACAATTGGTATCAAAAAGAGGTTTAGTAGAAACCATTTGAATTAGAATTCGGAAAAAATGTATTAGAAAACTTAAACCTATGGTATAAATTTAAAATAAATATAAAATAATATAGAAATGTTTAATTAAGATAGATATTATGTTAGTTTTCCCAGAAATACATCCAATTATAGAAATGATAAGTGGATGTTTTCCTGGAATAGATATATCTATGCTTAATAATTCTGAAAAAGGAACATTGGGCCACACTCGAGAATGTAATAGTACGTTACAACATGCATTACTTTACACTTTTATTTAATCTCCCACAAGATATAGATAAGATATTTCACATTTTCTTTACAACCCATTATGGAGATTTGGAAAATATAATTTTTTGGATTTAGAAAAATTCACATATAAATCATGTTTCTGATTATGAGAATAGACATAAACAAAATTTCCAACTTATAAAAAGTGTTCCACTAGGGTTAGGATTATACATTAAGATACAAAATGTTAGGATCTAATCTACAATATTCCGTTGTTTAGAAATGGAACAATGTGGTAAGAATGAGAACCATATAAATCCATCTAATTTGACGTTTATGAATTATTTTTTCTATGAGGGGATAAAAAATCATCAATGGGAATTGGTCTACAATTCATTTTCATCGTACAAGGACATAATTGGTGTTCCCAAAATTGGAAATTATTATATATGTATTTTTTATTTTAATAGATGTAAGTGGAGAGGAGGATAAAAATGGAATAAAATGTAAAAGATAATTAATTAATAGAAAGAGTTTCCCACATGTGATATTTGTTGAAATATTCATCCTAGAATTTTATCAAAGGGAATTAAAATCTTATATAAATGGGTAGATAATGGATTTCATTATCATAACTATAAGTATAATAAATATTAAACAATTTTTATTGATTTAATATTAAGGAAAATCCTAACTATTTAAATGAATACCCCAACAACCAAGGTAATCTAGTATAATATAATATAATGGATCGTGGGTAATCTTATGTTTTTACCACATATGATGTGTATTGAATAATGAGATTCTATTTAGATTCAATAATTATGTTGTAGTGGTATTTAATCCTTTATATTCTATTTATATGTATCATTCACAGTATAGGTATTGAAATATAACAATATTTTTTAATGTATTATAGATAATATATAGAATGGTATCAATGACTAATAAACATGATTCTGTGAAAAGTTAAAACTCCTATAAAAAACCTGATTGATGGAGGAAACCTAGAATATGTACTCATTTTTGAGATAATAATTTGAATCTTATGAAATAGTGTATTTGACCCTAAAATTGTTTTTAGGTTGGATTATTTATTTTATATTTCTATAAATTTATGATAATATTTGATTTATAGATTTCATTTTATAATCATTGACTTTTTTTAAAAGAATACATATTTTCAATAAAAAATTGTGGTGATAAAGGATTTAAAATAATTTTACTGGGACTTTAACAAACACATTATAATGTTTGGGGAATATTATTTTAATTTATTAACCATCCATCAATAAAATTAACTTTTAATTTCATTATATTTAATTTGGATGAATCATATAGATAAATATAAATTTAATGAATTAAGAAAAAATATGGATATTATTGGTAACAAGTGGTCACCATTGTTTTCGTGGAAAATATATTATGATTGGAGGAATGTAATATCATTGTATTATTTTTATAATGATCTATTAGATGTCAATTTTACTACTTTATGAATAATAAATTTCAATTTTATATCAATTTATAAATGTATTAGATAATCTATAAATTGATCAAAGCACAACCAAATGATGAAATTGTATGTGAATTATATAGTATTAACTATCTGTATTATAACAAAATTTCTCAACTGTAGTAAAAAGATCGTGAAAGAAAAATGATTTCCCAGAACCTTCACTTTTAATGAATACAATGTTCCCTTAAATCATCAAATATTTATGGGTTTTTAGTGTTTGAATTTCTCTTCATCATTTAATTACTTATGGTCAGTTACCTCAATCACATCCAATAATTATTTGATAATTTCACTTTTCTGAAGCCCTTATCTTGTATTTCTACTTATGATCTCTTATATGTAGACATAATTATGTGATTAGTTGTAATGACCATCATACATACATTTATACATTATTAAGACGATGTTTTATTAACTGTAATCAAAATGTGTGATTTCAAAAAGGGTGTTTTCAAATGTTTATCCCATGATTATTGATATCATGATTAAATAGTGAGGACACAACTTATTTAAGTTGGGATATATAAAACACTATGATATTTTAAAAGTAGAAATTCATGTTTTATATCATGTATAATATTATAAATCAATTTTATTAAGTAATATAACATGTTGGGAGATTATGATATATTTATTCTTAAAAACGTTGATAAATTTGATATCTTACGATGCATGAAACGTCGTGTTTTACTAAAACATGAGAGTATATTAAAAAAATTTATTTTAAAAATGTCCATTATAATATAACCAATATGTTGGTGGTTATGGAAAATAATATCTAATTTAGGAAAATTATATTTTTTCACATTTTTCACATAAATTCAATAGATATCTCTTCAATAAAAATAAAATAATAACCATTTAAATGATAAATAAATGTTTTCTGAAAAAAATATATTATTTTAAAAGTTAGTCTACTTATGCTATGAAAAAATAATTTAAAATTAGTTTTATACAAATTTTTTACAATTAAATTAAAAAATTAAAAATATCTTCAAAAATACACAAATAAATTTTTTTCTGTAACTATTTTTGATTTTTTTGAAAATATTTATTTTCTAATGAGTAGTTAAAAATAATAACATTTTTAGTTATTCTTTTTCATTTGTACTATTTGAAAATGTATAATATCTGAGATAATATTTTTAAAGAAAAAATAGAAAAATATATTAAAATAAATATAATTCAATTAAATGAAATCAATTTCATATATAATTTTCATATCATAACATTATATAATTAAAAGAATTTTATTAACGGATAACAGCTCAATAATCACATATTCTATTTAAATTTAAATTGAATACGTCAACATATAAGAGTTGAATTATAAAAAATGGTTTCATAATTTGGAATAATAATAATTTAATTTAACTAATATGATCAATTATATTTTTAAACATAATGAATAGTGAAAATTCTAAAAATATGTAACTATTTATAAAGTAAAAAATGCGATCATTAGGTGGGGGTTAAACAAGAAATAAAAGGGAAAAATGACCAGAAACATGAAAAAACCATTAATTGGACTTATATTGATGTTATTATATCTAAAGAAAAAATTCCCAATTTTTAGGCATGTTTATAAGAAAATAATTTGTATCTCATTTTCTGTTAAAAAACAACATGTGTTATCTCCTCTAAATATAATGGACACATCTCACCTCCCCACATCATAATTCCAAAAATAATTTCAATTTCATAATCTGTGAACAAGTTTAATATTTTAATCACACCCCAAATCCTAGATTCCTTTATTTGATTAGAAATATGACACTGAAAGTCTTTTTCTTAAGGCTAAAAGGGATTATTAAAGATGAGGTAATGTTTGTAACTATGAATTTTAATTTGAATTATTATCCAATCTCCTTTCCAACATCTTGAACAATGATAATATAGAAAAAACAGTATACAATATAAAATAAGTTGCTATTATGTCAATGTAACAACTCAGTTCCATCTCCACTTCTAAAAAATTAGAAACCAAACTAATGATTTTCTGTACGGTGGACTATCCTGCCGAACCGATGAAATTTTCTTTATATAAGCACCTTCCATTGATGTATGTAATTATTTATTTAACTTATTAATAAGATATTCATGATGTAATTTTAATTATGACATTGTCGTATCGCATACAACTTATTATATTCCATTTTTTGTGAGATGTTTTAGTGTCGCTAGTGCGTACATTGGACTACTGGATTGTAAAATTCTATGATTTGTTTTTTTTCAAATACACATTAAATTTAATGTATTAAGGTATAAAATAATAAATCTATGTAAAATTCATAAACTATAACTACTTTAGTAAATATAATAATGCATCTTAATTCATACCATCCAAACTATTAGAAAAAAATAATGTCGTTTGTGCGTACATGTGGGCTACCGCCTCTACGTAACAATATGAATTTTTTTAAATTTTATTTTTCATTGATTGTTATAAAAATTAATTAGATAAAAATAAATGATATATTTGAAATATTAATGATATTATAAATACAATTTAATACATACTTTCTATTGTTTCCATCAGTCATAATGATTTGAAATAACATTCATGTGTACGTACGGTGTACCATCTCATTCAATAATGTATTCCATTTTCTATTTATAACATTAATAGATTACTATATATGAATATTTTATAAATAATGAATATATCTATATCAGGGGTAAAATTATGTAGATAATATAGTATTTATAAAAATAAAAGGAAAAATTTAATGAACAAACACATATATGAATAATTATGCAATCGTCATAAGAAATAATAATTTTAACAAATATTTATTTATAAAATGGTGACAAAATACTAAAAAATCCAATATCATATAAAATATTTGAGTCTTTTCCAATAATATATTTATAATATATTTATATTTATTATATATTATATTATTAACAATACCATGGACGTCAAATATGAGGTAATGGTTTTTCATATCACTTTTACATCCATGAGACATATTCCATATACACCACGTATTCCAATATTAAGTGTATATAATGAACCATTTTATGTGGTATATTTTTATTATAATTATATTTATGGTATGTAATGTATCACATAAAGTTATTTTTGTCATTTTTCTTATGATTGAAGGTTTAAAAATGTGGTTGGGGTTTATTTCATGATCTCGTCATTTTTCAAAATTGTTTTCGTTTTAGATTATTTGGTATGTATTATTTTATATTATAGACGTAATATAAATATACCATTTATCAATGAAATTATTTAGGATATTAAAATTTCATAGTAATGTTTTCCAACCCTTTTTATGTGAGGATTATTGATAAAATTTTTCTTAGAATGTACGCATTCATTTCATTCTTTGGCCAAAAATAAATTTTCATCAAAAAATATTTTTCACAAAATATTTCATAAATATTTTTTCTATTTTTAAATAATTTATTAATATTTTTTTACTTAATTTGATATTTTAAATATATATTAAGAGCATCATTTCTTTCATTTTCAAAACAACGAACCATTTTATTGTATTTAAAATCAGAAATGAATCATTGTTTTAATATTAATATCATAATAAACATTTTCTACCATCACGACCACTCAATTTTTTTAATGAATATTTCTTTTGTTTTCGATGGTTATATTCAATTAAAATTATATTAAAAATAATATTTTTACTATTTTAAAAAAAATATTGAAAAAAATAGTTTCCTTAAAAAAGTATTTAATTTAATTATTATTATATTTCTATTCATAAAATAATTAAATATTTTATTTTTCATATGTTACAATGTGGATTTTTTTATTTAAATAATCATTATTAATTATTTGGATGGGGTTTGAAATTTTTTAATGAGGATATAAAATTTTATTAACATTCTCCTTTTAGAATGGATGTATTATGATTTTTTCTATAATATTGATATGAGTATTACATTTTTTATGTTACTTTTTAAAATTAATTTTCATTATTATGTTTATCCCCTTTTATTTGACGAATGAATATAAATTATTATGTGATGGGTTCGGCCTAATTATAGATTGTATTTTAATGCATTGATATGTTTCATGAGGAAAATTATTTGGAAAATTAAGATGGGTTTATACCCATAGATTTAATCAATCTTATTAACGGTATTGATTGTTTATGATGTTATGCATTATGTATTCCCTCATTAAGAGTTCTTTTATTTTCATGCGATTATTTTATTTCTTGCAATATCCATGTATATGTTTTAATATTTGGTGATTATTTATATACAGTTATTTAATTACCATATACTTATAGCATATTATGATTAGTTAATGGATAAAATGGCATGTGTTTCAGTTATTTACCTGGACATATTGGTTGTGATATATTATTAATGATATATTCTTCTATATCAATACACATACTACTAATATTATTGAACTAATTTCTTATTATTTAATTTTAATTTAGATACGATGAAGTTTATTTTATGGATATGTATGGATATATTAAGATGAACAATGAAATTCATAAAGAAATAAAATAATTTATTTTATTACTACAATGTAACTGGAATTTCATGCGCGTGTCTATTTTAAAGAGAATAATAAACCATTTGTCCTCAATGAAGTGCTACCATGATTATTGTTCAAATGGAATAACCTATACACTAGCTTCGAGTTACTAATATAGGATTAATTAAAAATTCATATATGTGTCATAAATTTATAATAACATAAGATATTAATCTAATATTTCAAAGCATTTTATTTTATAATATTATTTCTAAGAATATAATTTATGTGATGAAAAATTAGTATATAATGTGGATTTTTATGTAATGAATTGGAATATTTTATATAAAATTGGATTCTATTACATTAAATCCAATACAAAATAGAAAGTATTATTATAAAATATTTTTTACAAGAGAAGAACAAAAAATTGTATTTAATTAAATAAAATAATTACTTAAAATTCCAAAAAATTAAAGTTATACATATATGTTAAAATTTATATTTTTAAATGCATTATCTTATATCATAAATACATATTTTATTTAAAAAATGATTTATAAAATATAAATAAATTCTTATATCTTAATAATGTCATAAAATTTACATTTTTTTTGTGAAATTATTAATTTTAATATTCACCCTAGGAAGAATGTATTTTAGAAAATATTACCCATAATAATATATTTATCCAATTATGAATTGAAAAATGAAAATAATTTTAGAAAAATAATTTTGTAAACATTAAAAAAATTATGTTTTAACAAATTCTTCAATAAATATATTTCTATTATGAAATTTTTTATTTATAATCAATTTTTTACTTAATATAATTGAAGCCAAGATTTTACATATTTCATATTCTGAATCAAACAAATAATATTGATTTTTGATGAAAATTGTACAATTTCTAATGCTCCATTATCTTCGTTTTCCACTTCACACTAGTAATATAACAGTCAGTTACTAAAATTAATTCATCATTTGCCATCAAAAACTTTTATATCATTACACTAAATATATTTCCCTATATTATTGTAGTATAATTATTGAGCACTATTTTTCTATGAATATACTAGGAATATTACTTCATCAGTATAATCTCTATATTATCCATTCTATCCTTAGGTATTATGGATATTATAACAACTTCAAAAATATATTTACAATTTCCATGTATGAATTATTCCCATTTTACATCTCATAGCTAATTATATTTTTTTAGGACATAGAATTTCAAATTTTGATTTCAAAATACTATATGGACAGGCTCATTGAAATATTGGTGAGGGATAACACTAATAATCAAAAACAATTCCATTGTTATTAGACTTTTAGTTATTACATTCAATAACTCCACTCTATTATAGTGTTTTTAAGAATGATACCTTATGTTTGATACCATACTCTTGTGAAAAATCAGTAGTTCAATGGATTTCTATAATTTTTAATTTTCTGATCAAAATATTTTGTTTTTATGACCTATTTCATTCACCACAATAATAAAGTACCTCTTTTTATGTAGTTTATGGCATCAATCATATCTATATAAATATAAAACATATCATTATATAATATTAATCAAAAAATTGATAAAGTACACTTTACCATATGTTCTTTATATATTCATGAGGACAGAAATATCTATATCCCCCAGATAAAAAAAATTGGATTCCCTCTAGTTCTTCATTCGATATGGGTTAAACTATATTATCATGTAAATGTATACATTACATGTATATTCACAATGGATTTATAATTGATAAATATCCAACATTACTTTTATTATAAATAGATATTCTATTATTTTTTTTGTTAATTTCAATATAATTTATTAAAAAAATATTATCATCATACATTATAATGAAGAATGTTGTATAATTACTATCCACTTTGTAAAGATTAAAACTCATCAACTGACCATGAATAATGGAATTTCTATATTTATTTCTATTGATAATGTATTCATATTAAATATACCATCAATCTAGGAGTCACAAATCTATCACATACATAAGACTTTATGTCTCCAACAATTCATAAGTATTACATCTATGTTCATGAATTCATTTGATTTCATATGTTTCTTAATACATCATTAATTTATAAAATATCCTTCATTAAAAATAACAAAATATCATAGAACTTTTCAATTATTTTTTAAGACATTTAAATTTCTAGTCATATGGGATGAAAACAGAATATCAAGAATCAATGGGATATTAGTTTTTTACGAATTTTAGTATCTTCTTCTTTGTTTTCCTTTTCACTTGTATTGATTTCATTCCACGAGATACCTCACCAATTTGGGGTTTGAGATTGAATTTAACTTTTCTCTTAAATATTGGATGTGTATTCTAATTCACCATCTAAAAATAAAATAAAATACATTCTAAAAAAAAATTTGAAGGTTTCTTTATATCTAATTTTTTTTCCTAATATTCATATACATTTTTTTCATACCATAATAGATGGATTTATAACCAAAGATAGATACTTAAAAATACCCATAAAATTAACTACATCATAAAAATTATGTACATAAAATAGTTATTCTTTAATAATTACTAGGGGCCTCTCCTTTCAATTTACAATTTCATCAAGACATTATGTCATTGCGTGACCATGAGAACATCAAAACTAATACATAATATATGATATTATTTTTCTATTTCTAGTATTATATATGTCACTTAAAATTTAAAAAATCATTTATTGGATGACTAGTATTTATGGTGAATGTCTTTTCCTTAATCTTCATATTTCCCATTCATTAGAGAGATATAATTCTAGATTTGGAAAGCCCAACATCACAACTAGAATAGAATATACCCATATACCTAGGAATTTGTTTTCTATAATTTTCCCATTACATTTTTTCATTATTTAGAACACTCAAATTTTTCATAATATATTTCCAACCATAAAATCATTTTTTGTATTTTAAATATTCACTTATCTCTCATGTTTTCAATATAAACAAACTACTTATTAACTAAAATATTCAATACTTTATTTCTCATTCCTCATATCAAGGATATGTTTAATCATATTTTATTTAGAACAAGTAATGATGTAATAGACTTTTTATGTAACTCTATATGTAATTGATATATACAAATAAAATATTATTCCTTATACTGAAAGAATTATTTAATAATGAAAAAAAAATTAATATTTTTAATTATTTGATTTTTATACCCTTGAAGGACTCCCTCGAGTTTATCATGGTGGTAAAAACCAACATTATGCTTCTTGTTATCTTTTATAGGATGAATATTATCAATTTTATCCATAATATAATCCTATATTTTATATTTAAAATCAATTTATTACTCCCTTATGTCGTCTTCTATATAATTATCATCTATCATCGTGTGTCTTTTTTATTTAAAACATCGTAGAATAACATTTTTGTTTGATATCTATTTTAGGGTTAACTTTTTCATGAAATTTTCATATCATCCACTACAGACTCATAAACATAAAATTAATTTTTAATACCCTTTGTATTATGTTTAACCATTCAACATTGAAATAAAAATAATGAGATCCTTCTATCAAACATTCACTTACTCTAATAAAATTTTTCATTAATAAATATTTTAATCCATAGTAAAAAAATCTTTCATATTGACATCATTTTTTCTATAAATATTCTATAATAATTATAATTCCATAACCTTCTTTTTTTTAATTTATAATCCCTAGGGATTGTTATTTATGTCATTAAAAAATATAGAGAGCCTATAGATAATTCATATACATTTATCTTTTCAAGAGATGGATCCTTCAAGATTTAATGTTGCAGAAACCATTGAATGGTATTTTTTACCACATAAACATAGTCTATATCTTCATAAAGATTCCATATGGCTCATTAATGAGTAATTATGTGATTAAAGAAGACATAAACATTCTCATGGTTAACATTTAAATCATACAAATTAATATGAAAAAATTAAGGCATTGATTTCTTCACATTTAAGTCACCATCCATAATGTTGTTTAACTTATCCAATTTATCTATCACTAAAAGGAAGATATCATATTCATATAGATCATGTTTTCATATGCCCTATCAAATATAATATTATATTTTATCCAAACAATAAAATTCACTTTTCTCCAATATGGGTAATTCTAACATATCACATACTATGAATCAAAAAACATTTATAGAAGAATACCTCAATAATTTATGATCATAGAGGATACATAATTTTATTATACAATATTCAGTAGTTTAAACCATAAAATAAAAGGAAACATCAGAAAATAATCTTATTATGATTAATATATAGATCTTAATCGTAGATTCTTTTCCTATAATATTTAATTTTGATACTAATATTAGGGACTATCAGAAATACCTAGAATAATTAAGAGGTGTGAATATGGTTGTTAATTTTTATTTATATTCTTGGATCATTTAATGATGTTAACATGTGAAATTTCAATATATTTTTATTTTTTCTTACCCACACAAAAAAATCATTTATTTGACTATAAAATTGGGGGACAATATGTAAATTGATTCCCTATTATGGGATACACCGAGTAGAATATTTAGAATGTGGATTGATGTAACCATAAATGAAAATTATGATTATATAAATTTAAAAGTGTTTATAAAGGGTTTTATAATGAATACAGGAACACATCTTTATCTTCAAAACATGCATACTATTTCGATACAAGAAAATGTAAATATCACACAACACAATGGGTTCTTACATTTTTTTCATTTTAAATAAGAAAACCCAAATTTAAAGAGTTTATCATTATTGTCATTCAATTCCTTCTATAGATATAGACCATAAAATTTCATATATAAAATGTTAATATTCCTTATCATTGAGATTTAGATCATTTAAATTATTTTCCTTTCAATAATACTTCTCATATCTAATAATTATATTATTTTTTGGTTTAACTATTATATTATTCATCATTTTGTTATGATTCAAATATAATATTCATGAGATATTTTCATAGTTTCTAAATTTTGAAATAATGTAAACTCATTAAAAAGAGTCATATAAATTATAATAATTAATAAATATCAATATTATCTTGAAATATTATCACATTATTTAACCCAAAAATCATGTCCTTTAATCTCCAAAAAAAATCTACAGTTTTACCTTCATCATTATTGACAATTTCTTTTTATATAATAAAATTGATATTTCCCATTATTTCTCCAACTATATCCCGACATGATACCCTCCATGTCAGAATGAAATATTTCATATAAATTATGAAAGAAAATATACAATTTTATCAATATATAAAATGGTAATTTTATTTAATTCTTGTTAATTTGTAATTATTTTATTTAGATTTGAACATAGATGGTCATCATGAAATTTCATGTGATATCCCTTTTGTGTGTTATATTTTTTATAGTAATTAATTCTTATGATGACCACGATGAACATGATGAAGTTCCTAGATGAACATTATGATTTCAATAAATTCCAGAGTTACATCAAATATATTATTGGAGAAGATAAATCCTAATGATTTTAATTATAAACATTATGATGGTAAAAAATTAAACATTCAGAGTCCATAAATCACAATTATGATGTTCACTCCAATATATCATGTAATATAATGATCATTATAAAAATTATAACAAATATTATATTTTATATATTTATCATAAATATTATATATTAACTATATGAAGCTCCATCATCTCCTTAAAAATATAAAATGTATCTTTATAATATTTTTCTTAACCATAAATTATTCTAGATTAATTCAACAAACATATTAATATTCTCATGTATTGTTTTTTTAAAAACCAGTAATTATGATCATAGGGTGACTTCAAACCGATTCCATAAAATCATTGATATGAACATTCACCAAATAATTTTCAATTTTTTCCAGTGGACATTAAATAAATAATGATATTCAATTTCAATTTCCTATAACCTCACAAATTTATCAAATCATTACTTTACTAAATTTATTCGAAAATAATTCAATGATAGGAACATAATTAATATTTTTATAATATGACTCAAATGAAAAAATACAACATCACCATCTATGGTTATCATATGATTTTAGAGATATCTACCTCTTTCATATCTCATCAACTTCCATTTTAATTTTAAACTATTTTCACCCACCTATAAATGATGTTTAAACTGATTTTACATAGTTGTGGATTTATGTTTCAATGACATTTACGTAGTTCTGTGGTCCCTAATTAATGGATATAAATTCCCTGAGAATGTTTTTTTACATTTACTAATTTATTATACATATATTTTTGTATCCAATGTAAAATGATCTAAATGAACACACTAATCTTATATTGGGTGTGGTATGGTTTACTTAGGTATGTTCACTATTACATAAAATCACTATAAAAATGTTATGTATCATTGTACATTCAACTCATTTATTTAATTTACATAAAAAAATTTAAAAATATGTAAATATCAAAAAAACATAAATTTGAATTTAAATCTACAAAATATAAAAATAATAAACAAATTACCACATCATGTGACATTATATTTTACTAATATTGAAAAAATGCCACTTATATAGGTTGAAGTAGGTTTCCAATAGATATAATCCTTATTCTTAAACCTTATTAAACACCAACTATACCCAATATACCTTAATATTTTTTAATTTATTATCATTTTTTAATGGTATATTTATGAAATTTTCCCCTAAAATTTCACTTCATCAAGAAACCATATCACAAAAAAAATTTCCCATCCAAATGTCATAGGATGGTGGGTTCTTCATCAATATTATCTATCCATTTTGGTTATATTTTCTATATAGAGCAGAAACCATGTCTGAAATCATATTTCCAATAATAATAATTATAAATTTTGGTTGAAACATCATTAATTATTTATGTATTTTATTTAGCATAGAATTATTTTTGGACATTTTTTTATAATACAGTGGTATTTTATCATAATAATACTCTATGGAATTTTCTATTTAATTATGATTTTAGTAATCAATTTTTGATGACTCATTTCAGGTCAATTATAGATTATTCATTTTGTCATGAAGATTAAGAAACATTAAATAAATATTATTATACAAAATTTAAATAAAAGTAATTCTATTTTCACAACTTATTTGAAGAAATTAAACATATTCATCACTGATATAGTTACTCTAAAACAATAAATAGTCATTCTATTTTTAGTTTTTTTCAATGATCTCTAGTGGAAAATTCATAACAATACTTGATTTATTTTTTATTTTTTTTATAATTGGTATTTTAATCCTATCTGTTAAACGATTCATCCTATAATTGTTTCTAAATTTTCAAATCCATATCAGTATTGGAGTATATATTATATAAAATTACATTTGATTATAAATTGTCATCAAATTTTCTTGTATGTTTGACACATGCCATTGTCAGTTAATCTAATGATTTATACATAATGGTTATATTTTATTCATTTTGTGTGAACTCCTCCTTCAAGGTTGTAAAATATTATAAATTAGAAGATACAAAATAAGTGGGAACTATTTTTGGGGTCTTTATCAAATAGTTTCACGTCTCATAATTTGTTTCATTACAAAATTCATTAGAAATGATTTCCCCTTTTTGTGTAATGATTCAAACAAGGTAAACCTGAACAAAAAACTACATCAGCCTGCTATAAGAAATAAAGAAAATTCATGATATCCATAGAATAGTAATAGATAGTTGTGTATAAACATTGGAGGTAAATGGAATAATTAAACCATGAATATCATCTCGGAATATATTAATTTCCTTGCAGTAGGGTCTCTTTCTTTCACTAAACCCTCAAATAAATGCATGAATGATAGCCCTGGTGCAGGTATGTTACGTGATGAGACTACTAAGATGACTTTTCACTCTGGTCAACAGCTTGAATGTCATCAAGAGATTCAGAATCTTTTGAATTCCTCTAGGATATTTGAGAAGCGGGGTGACGTCTCGGAGGCAGATGGGGTAGCAGTGGGTAGCGGTGGGCCTACTTAGTTCAATGATGCACTCATGTATGGTAAAGGGGAGGTTGATCACACTCCTACTCCCTAGAGGTGAACGACAATGAAGGATTACTTTAATACACCTCGCACTCTGTTTACACGATCTTCCAAGCTATTAAGGAAGTTTAATTATGATATTCTTAAGAGCCTTTATCTTGGTAAGTCCCAATCTGAATGGGAAACTGCTGATGACTCTGATTATGGGAATGATATGTCTCATTATGAACTTTAATTTATTTCATTGACTGATGAGGGAATGTCCCTTTCCTTGACCTTGCTCATCTCTTCTGCACACTTTTAATTTATTAAAAAATATTCAGAAGCATTGCTTCTGGATGAGATTGCTGGGTAAAAAATACTCAAGCTAATATGTAAAGAATATTTAGATACCACAGTGATTCAATATAGTGTATTAAATAATGAAACCATTAGATATATAATAAAAAATGTTTCATATATCATAATATATGAAATAAGATTTTCCTAAATTCCAATTTTGTTATATTTTTTTTATAAAATATTATATCCCAAGCCTTATGAAAATTGAATATATTTTTTTGAATATTTAATTATAATACCAATTTAGTATTTTCCTATAAAGAATAAGTGATAATGTAAAGAACATGTATCCATATAAAATATACTAACATTACACCAATTGGTTGCAAGTTGGATTCGATGATACCATGATATCCAAAGAATGATTTCCATCGTAGTGAATCATTTTTCATTACAAATACATGTATTCCAAGGTCCACAACACCTTATTTTTTACTATTATGATTATTATAATTTAATCACAAATTTACAAATTTTCAATAAAATATTACATCATTCATGTAATATACATATTTTTTTAAAGAATTTCCCAATTATAAACAATTCACATTAACAACAATGATCAACTAAAAATGAAGGAAATCAATATTCTAGTTGAAAACATATATTAATAAATTTTCAAGAAAAATAAAATTTTTCGTGGGTAGAATCTTTGTGATAATGATGCATATGATTCCAATAATGGAAACATTGACAGATTCAAATTCAGTTTAGTGAGATATGGATATCCAATCCTCACAAAACTATATCTAATAATAAAATAATAATTTCTAGATATTCAACCCTAAATCCACGTTTCATAGAACCTGTGATTTGTAATGGTTCAATTAGATCGGTTAATAAGGATATATGTAGAAAAAACTGTAGAAAATGAGAATAAATCAGAACATACATGGATTATATCTAACAAAATAGATCATTAATCACAAAAGAATCATGCGAAGTGTTCTATAGAGACATAGGGAGGGTGTGGTTTGATCTAATTAGGGATTATGGGGATATTGTTGTTATAAAGGAACAACATAAATAGTGTAATGTTCAACATTAATATGATTAGATCAATTTCTGGGGATTGGTTGTATGTTCAGAACAAATATATTTTAACTGTGTTATATCAACTATCCCATGAATACCAAGGTGCATCGTTTCCATAATTAGTAACATGTTAGATAAATGATTATTATGTATTGTGATATTATACTTTTCAAAAACCTATACATCTGCCACATTTTCCTAGAAAATCACATGGATAATCCAGCCTTGATAAAATAATAATAGTATACACATGAATAATAAATTTCATGTCACGTAATTACTAATATATATCTCTTATCCATGTAGAGAAGATCCACCAGGCCCATTTTCTTCATATGTCCAAATTTTCAACGCTGACCCTTCAAAAAATTAAAAAACTCAAATGGAATATATTATGTTAAAATAAAAAAAAACAAGTATCTTAGAGGGTAGCACAGTTCATCGTACCTTAAAACATTCATTCCATAGTTAGTGTTGAGGATTCTGGATATTTATAAAGATAAAGACAATTCAACATTATCAGTTATTATTACTCTCACATATCATGGAACTCAAATCCATAGTTCCACAGTACAATGATATAAGGAATTAATAAACCATGAACACTATATCAGAGTGATATATAATTTTTACTAGAGACTAATTCCCATGGATGTTTCAATAAAGATCTTCATTTCCCAATTTAGGGACATAGAATGGTGTTTTTGTTAAAATCTCAGCTTTGAAATAAAAATCATGTAATCAATTTAAATCCAATTAGATGATAATTATAAATAATAAACAACCTTTCCAATTTTCACAACATCCTCAAATGGACAATATAAGACACTGCTAACATATACTTCTTACAAAAACCATTATGCACAATATAAAATGAAACATTGTGAAAAACATGATAACTATCCTCAATTTCCAATGGGTGATGTCAATGGTCCGTGTATTATTTTTTAAAAACATAATAAATCCCTATCCACTTTTAGATCAACTAAACATTCCTAATAGTCTATCATACAATACACTTCCTAGATATAGATCATTCTCAAAACAAACCTCAACAATAAGGCGGACTTCATGGATTCCAAAACATCACAATTTAATGAACATTTTTAATAGATTAATTAAAACTATTATAATAGAATAATTTGAAAATGGTAGATGATTTTCACATGAATAAACATAATCAATCTACATTCTTTATACACTAAATATGAATTTTATAGGTTCCACTTCATTTAGATCAATATAAGGGTGATATTCCGTTACTAATTTCAATTTCGGTGAAGATATTATTTTTGTTATAGTTATCCATATAAGGGTGAAATTCCTAGTTAATGTGTTAATGGCCACAAGACCAATTAATGTTTTATTTACATTATGAAACATTTATTTCTAAAGAAACAAAACTATATATCTCTATAAATGGTTCATATCATTTTGAGTAAAAATATGATTCATTATTTTTTTGATATAAATATACCATAAATTTATCACCAAAGAGATATTGGAACCATTTAGTGACAACATGCATTATAGATTCCATCTTGTGGAAATGGTTAGTATCATTATTCTTATCACATAAATTTTTGTATAGAGATAGACTACAACCTATTCTCCCAGAACTAAGAAACATCTCGGCCACGTACATGAGGAATCATGATAAACATTATAACTCAAACTAATCTCATGATAAAACATAACTATATTCTGTGTCAACCTCCACTTATATTATTCAAAATATTCTTCTATTTATCATTCCATTTGATCAAATTACATATTTTAGTTAATTATGTTATTTGATATGAAATCACTAATAAATATAAAAAAGAAGAATATTCATATTCTATGTCAAATAAGAACTGTATATATAACACATTTCTAGATATCACTAAAGACATTTCTACTTATATCATTTCATGATCCACTCATATAACCCTCCATTATGTTTGGTTCCCTAGAATCATAACATGCTATATACAAAACCAATAGTTGAATATATTCCTATATAAAAGACATTTTTTCACAATTCTGTAAATTTATTCTAAATAATCATTGTGTTATCCTTATTAATTTGATTAAAAAATATGTCTACAATAATGAATATAAAGATCTAATTCTAGAACTGTTGAATGATCAATAATGAAATATATATTATTGGTGTGACTATATGAACAAATTTTTTAACTAGTAACTTTAAAATCCCAGCCCAACACTAAATTTGTTTTAAGGTATAACATATTTTTAGAATAGAAACAGATAATGTCCCAATCACATTCCAACCATATGAAATAAATGTGCTCCTTTGAGATGATCCTAGAGATCATAAATAGTATGAAATGGGTATTTCATCTTAATATCCACCTCAGTAAGATGTTTGTAATAAAAAATCCTTAGCCATCCAACTTCTTATTCGGAAAATAATCTTCGATGATTATAGTGATATTCTATGATGAATTAATACCTTGTACTCATGGTCCTCAATTTGACCATTGAGATCCTTCAAATAAGTGGTTTCCTTAAAATATAATGTAATGAAAAATAATATCATCCATGATATCAAGTCAATAGTAAACTGAAACTCTATATAGGAAGGTAATACCAAAAAAACAATAGAAAATATGAATGTGTTCTCATTCACAATTACAAAAAAAAGATTCTTCAAACATTTCTTAATGAAATCCATAAAATAAATTGATAGTTATATTTTTTATTCCAACATCGAAGATATCCTAACATTCCCTCCTTCATCTAAGGTCCCACTAACCATGGAATTCTCCAGGGAATCAATTAAAAAAAGGAACCAACCATGATAATGATAATTGTCAACATGGATCTTAAATAAATTAACCCAATCTAATCCAGGAATAATTATTGTAATTATTATATCAAGAACTATAAAATCCAACAAAAATTCAATGTAGAAAATCATCACCATGTACCTGAGAAATTTATAAGCATGTTCCATCTACATTCCCATGGGAGTGGAAGTATCCATCGTTAAGGTTATAAGACCTTAACCGAATACCAGGGTATCAATCATCTTAAATGATATGACATGCTAAGATGCACCAATATCAAACTATTATATATCCCTAAATGGAGACATATAAAATTTACCACTCATAATAGATGGGATTACAATAGATACATAAATTTCATAATCCACTACATATTGAAAACCAACGTCAACTACCCCTTTAAATATTCCCACTATCTTTATTATCCCATTCGAACAATAGTGATATCAACATCCATTTTTTACATTATATTATAACAATTATCATATGATGAAAATGGATTTTTTTCATCATCCTTGTGGTTATTTTACACAAATGTGATTTTGATTTATAAACAAACAACATATGTTGAATTCTCTGTGTCATTTCCAATAACCGGGCATGGTCTAGACATATCTTCTACAATGGATATATTACACATGAATCTATCCTGATTTTTACATGTCACCACTACCACTTTCCTAGAAAAGATAACCTCACTTCCTATTCATACTAGAAGACACATCATGATTTTCCCTAGTGGTTATTGAAATAATATTGAGACCATTTTTCACAGTTATCCCTTTTCAACAATAATTTTCTCTTTAACCAGTATAATGCAGTCTGATAGACACAATATAATTAGAATTGAATGAATATCATCATCCAATAAAATCTCAAATCCCTAAGTATTTATACTGTCATTGTAAATAATGTCTAGAGATACGTTCACTAAATTAGGGAAATAAGTAGTGTAATCAAATAAGGAAAATTCCACTTTCTCCTAGGTTAAAATTAATGTGTTTTCAAAAATATTAAGATCATAGGATAAATATAGATATTTAATATCATCATCAAGGAGGTGTCGATGTGATCCTCATTCAATTTTTTTTCATGATGTGTATCCACAATATTTGTCACAGTCCATCAAGAATGTACATTGAGAATAATACAATTTAGTCCTCTATGGTCGGCATGAAATGGACAACTATTTTCATCTGCTTTGTTTGATCCTTATTTTTTTAGTTTCCATATTTACCTTTAATGATTGATATATTTTTCTATGTAATCTACAAATCATTATCCATTATTCATTAATGGTGTCTAATGACCATCTGACCTAGCATATCGATTATCCAGCTAACTACTTCCCTAAATAAATTGTCATTATGTTGATTCACCAAAAAATACAAGTTGCATATCATCTTCTAATAAAATCACATGAGATATTTTTTGAGTATTTTTCTATTAAACACAGTCCACAACATCAAATTATCAAAGGAAGTCATATCCAATTCAAGATATAAACATAAATAATCCACATTAAGGACTATAAAGAATAAGAATTTAGGGGAAATATGGATTAATTTAATATTAGGACATAAAATTTAAAACAAATTCATGAAACATTATCATTTATATAAAAAATATTTAAAATAATGATTATTAAAATGACCTCAAAATGGGGCTCAAAATATGATGAAATATCCTAAAAATCCAACGGTAACTGATGTCTAGTTACAAATGTGATGTGTCTATAAATCCATATGCACTTAAAACCAAATTTTGAATGATATTACCCATATCTACACAAAATCGTGAAACAAACATAGACAATGTCATCACACATTAAAAAATTGTGGCTATGATACAATTTTTTAATTATCCAACTAGAGTGAAGAAAAGATTACACAAGAATCGGTTCACCCCTCGTCATGATGCATATCCATTGTTATCACAAGATGGTAAGAATCACCTAGATATCAGTATATAATAAATGAAATTTATATATCCTTGAAAATTCCATATAAATAACACCGATAAAAACATAATATATATTATTATAATTGAAAAAATATTACAAATCCTAATAAAAAGATACATTAGAATGAATAAGGAAAATAACAAATGGTTCATAACACATATCCAACTACAAACCAACAGACTATCTCTATATAACCTTATTTCAACACCAACCCAAACCACATACATATGACACAAACTAATAGTAGACTAATTGAATCATTATTCTAATCTCATATCCTAATTCTTGTAAAACAAAATATGTATATTCCAAATGATATATTTTTATTTTGAGTAAATGTAATGTATGATACTTTCATAAATATATCAATTTAAATACAACATGAATCTATAATTTCTAGATTAAAAACAAAGCATATTTCATAAAATATTACATATGAAATCATATTTTCATCATAAACCCCTTTGGGTTTTATTTAAAAATAATCAATGACCCAAGAATTAAGACTTAGGATGTAAAACATGTTTGCTTATGGTAAATAAATAACCAATAATCCAATTAGTATTATAATGAAGTGGTCATTTAATTTAAAGAAATTCATGAATTTTCTACTAACATTGTGAAACATGTCTTCTTGTTAGAGCCTATGATTAAGAAAATTAAGGGACTCGAACCAGCATAGTAAATTCTAGGTCCATATAATGACATGTATCCCATTTTCTTCCCCTAGTACCAAGGATTTACCATTATATGGACGGTAATCCTAGACCAATAAATTAAAATTTTATTTGTGTTTATTCCTATAAATCATAATGTTTATAAAAATAAATTTAATGAAAAAAACTAAATTTAAAACATTTCTCATCACCTATAAAGGCCATAATAATCATCAACTTCTATTTATCCCTTAACAACATCAAAATACCAATATCAATGAAAATTATTATTTTAATTGTGAATTATTCCATTATTTATATATAACCACATGACCAATAGAGGAAATATTAAACCCATTAAATTTTGTGAAGGGATAGGAGTACATCTTATCCATACAAGCCTCAATATTTAATAAACATCATCTATTATGACATGTTTCATTACTAAATTTTTTTCCATGATTAATGACATTGTATTACACAAAAATCAAATTTTAAGATTGGTAATTATAGTGTCTATGAGAATTATGTACATTAAATAGAAACATAAAACAGAGGGTATATCACCATTATTGAAAACATATTTAATGTTATCATAATATTCCATGATACATAAATCAAAATGGGAGAGACTCATGGAATATATTATAAATTGGTGAGATATTAACCCTAGTAGGTGAATAAACATTGAATAATAAGTAGAAAGAATTACATGATAGATAATAATAACATTAATGGAATATTAAATTGATTAAAAACATGAATATGACAAAGTAATCATGACAAAACGTGATAAAATAATTGGAATGTGTAAATGATGAAACAATATTAAACCCCTTTGATTGGAAATGGGTAGCACAATTTATAATATATATTTTCGCATGTAAAAGCATGGTAAAGTTCACCAGCATTTCAAAAGTGCTAAAAGATTCATAAAAAAATAATGGGATAAAAGTGGGTCTCTATTTATTTTTAATATTGTTCTAAGTATGATATGCGAAAAATTATATCCCAAAATAAGGATTTGGAAATAAAAGGCATTAATTGGACAATGTGATTGAATTTAAATGAAGAGGGATATGTCATATTAAAAATTTTGACAAGGTAACTAATGTACGTAATGGTACATGATTATTACAATTGAGAGTGAAAAATGTATCTCACAACATGTAATAAAAAATGGATGATCTAGGGATATATAAAAACATACCAAAATTAGAATAAATGGAAATTAATTGGCATAACATAAAATATATACATGTATTAAAATAAAAGAGGGATAACCCTCACTAAATTATGAATGTTAATGGGTGTACAAAAATATTAATGGGAAGTATTAATGACAGTGAAAGAGTTATATCATCACATGGTGATAGAAAATAGTGAATTAGAAATATACAAATATAATACCATAAATGAAAAATGGAAATTTGAAGGCAAGTCATTGAATTGCTTCCTGAATAAAAATAAGAGTATGGGATCCCTTACAATTGGAAAATGATTCAAAAAATATTAGAGAATCATCATGGTAAAATTTGGGGAACAATGGAATGAATCTTAATATTAAATGTATGATAAAGGATGTGAGAATTCTTTTTCAATAAATAGAAATGAGATCTTCATTGGGATTATATATAAAATTTTAGGGGTGTTCTTTATCATTTCACAAACCCCGGGCCTAGACCCTATAAAAAATTACTAAAACCTTAGTTAATACAATTTTTTTCCAATAGATTCTTCCAAATCTTGGTGGTTTTAATATTATATATTTAAATGGTTAGAACATGTAAATATATTACCTTGTTTTTGTGGCAATCATGTGCTTAAACAATTATTTAAAAAAATTAAATATAATTTATGTTTAATAGGATGCATAATAGATTTAAAAAATTAATTAAATAACCTAAAAATTTTAATTGTTAAAAATATATTTGGTCATTTATTTCATTTATATAAAATATTACATCATTTTTGGATCATTATAATTTCATAATAATCAACATTTATATACCTACAATATTAAATATTTACCCAAAATTCTGGGGTCTTTGAAAATTATTAGAAATTATATATATGATAATATTGAAATTATACATATCTAATAATATATATTTCAACCAAATAATTTTATAAACCTATGAAATTTCAATTAAAAAATAATAATAGGTATTTATTGGTAAATTTTTTCTTTTATTGACAATAATTGATTTCAATCCCCATATTAATATTAATTTTTTTCTTCCAAAAGATATAATATAAACTATAAATAATATGTTTTACTAAATAATAATATTTTATTAAAATATCATTTTTTTCAAAAATTCTGTCATTAATTAAAATTAATATCTTTATTGAAATTACATATTAAAAAAATAATTTTTTTATTGTATCAAAATAAAAATAATTTATAATGTAAAAATATTATAGATAAATTATATTCCATATTCAATAAAAAACAAATATTTTTATTAATATCATCATTATACATATTCACTCATTACACAAACAATTCCCTATGGGGAAGATCCATTGTAGTGTGAAATCCATCGGGTGGTTAGGAGTACATGGTTTTGGTTGTGAACATGATGATATGGGAATTCTATAATAAGAAGAATCACATATCCTTACATTGTTAGATCTCATCCTGGAATTGGTCAACAGAAAATACTAGTGCTTTTATCACCCATGGAAGCTCTGGTAAATGGGATTCATAGATTACAACCATACTATTAGAGTTCCTCCCTTCATTGGTCTAGGTCAATTGTATTTTTCAGAACCATATATTTAAAATAAACATATGGTCACCACTCTTCAAAAATATATTAATTAATTATAATCCATAAAGGTAATATAAATTCGATATAATTTAATTAATCCAATTATGTGGATTGGATTTCCAGGGCCATAATACATAATAATACATTTAATTAGAACATGGAGATTTATTTATCAATGATTGGATCATTATATCATATATTGTCTATCTACAACCCAATATATTCTCATCTAATCTATTAAGGGATCCAATGGATGAAGGTAAAGAGTGAAAAAAATTATTAATTATTAATGGATTATAAATTTTTAATAACTCTAAGAATTACTCTACTATATCCACACAAATCATTTTGAAATACTGATGAATATATGAGACATTATAATTGATAATTATTAAGGGGATAGATCAACCTATTGAGGGTTTTGGGGTGATTGTAGATAAAAACTACCAAGGATTCTCAGTAATTTTTCATTTTATGGTGCTTGGATCAGTTAACTCTATTAGGATACATGTTTAATGAAACTGTGATCCAACCATGTGATAACTACTATCACATGAAATAAAAATTGTATAGTTTCTTGGGAAATAGTATATATAATTAAAAAATAATGTCCCTGACCTGAAATATCTACATGAACAAAACCCAAAAAATCACATTATATTATTTGTGACTTTCATGGACAAGTAAACCTTTCCCAGTATATGAAATTCCCCCTGGTAATAATAGAGATATATCACATGGTTACAAAACTGTTACTCCTAACCCTTCACTGACAATTATCTTGTTTTGTTTTCCTTAAATCCCGAAAATTTCATCCATGAATCTTGAAATAAATTATTATTCTATATATGATAAACTATCTTCAAAATAAAATTATCATGTGTCCAATATTGCATCAAAAGTTTAATTTGGTTCATAACTATTGAATCGTCACCATTTGTTCTCCATTCATTATATTTATAACTTATTTATAATTTTATCATATTGGAAAAAGATTTTATCCATATTTAGACATGTGGTTCATATTCACAATAAAATTAAAATATAATTAAAACAATAATATAAAAATGAAGTAAATATACATTTACTACAATAAATTATTAGTTTATTATCTTGATCATTATTCTTTGATTAGACAGTTTTGAAATTTACTACAATGTTCTTATGAATATTCCCAAAATTATTTTTTAATATTAGATTCATGGTTAATATGACATGGTTCTCACATGATTCTTCTAATATTCAATTCATAAATCTTTTATATAAAAAATTATACTGAAAAACGTTTTTTATAGCGATAATATAGTCAGAGGTTGAATAATGGATCTTATAGCAACTAATACCCAACTATGATTGGTGTAACGACCATGCTCTGTGTATAGGGGTGTGCATCAATGTGTGAGTATTTTTAATTATTAATAAATTCACTTATTGGCCTATATTCCACTTTAGAGAATATATATTAAACACTCTTCTATCATTTTATTTTTCATATAATAAAATAAGGATTAATGTATATAAGTAAGGAATATAAGGATTTTATTATGTGTATCACCTCTAATATGAATAATTATGTCCCCAATGCCTTGCGGTTGTTATCCCATTGGGAAAAGTGTCATTTATTATTGATATGAAAGTCATAATAGAGTATATCTGGAAGGCTATTATCATTGAACTAACATAGTACAATTTCATTTAACCAACTAGAGAATAAAGAACCCATTTTTTATAGTTACGTATTTGAACTAAATAATTCTTCTAATCTAAATATTAGATTTTAATGGCTCTTCAACATAGTATGTTGAACAATATTGATATTTATCTCAATTTTAAAATTTGAATCTAATCATATTTTTCAATATATATAAATCTAATACATTATTCATCTGATTAATCTCAAAGTGAAGTATCATTATTTTTAACCTATAAAAATCTAAAATAATTGACAAACTACTTTTTCTTCAGTATTTATATTATAGTGATATCTTGGTATGGTCATACCTATTTATAATATTTATCCCTAAAGAACAATGGATGAGAATAATAAATCTATTATATCTCTTGTTTATACTCTTTTAATTATTCATCATTCAAATTAATATATTGATATCTTAGGATAAATTTCACAACTACTATTCTTGGGAATATTCACAATTTAATAGATAATAAGAAATATACTCTCACCATATTCATCTTAATAGAATTATTTAATGATCAAGAATGATATTTCATAGAATCATTTTCTCCCTCTTCTCTTAAACACATATAAAATGTAGTGGGATTATTAATCTAAGAATTCACATTATTCTGGTTTTAAATTTTATCACATAACTACAAGTCAATCTTCCTACGTTTTATCTTTTTCCCTCAACTACATGAATTATTTCACATGAATGAAATTATTGAAATGTATTTCATAATCATGGAAACATATTTCTCACATGAGAGATTAATATTTAATTATCATCCAATCACAGGAGTATTATACCTAATATTTAAAAATTGAAATATAACCATTTAGTATTGTGACACAATTATAATGTAATAAATAATTAAAGGAAAAAATATATTATGACATCCAATAAATATGTGTCTCTTAATCCTCAAAATATTCTTTAATTATCATAATAGGTTATCATTCAATATTCAGAAACACTATATATTTATAATCCTCGGTGGAATGTTAACATGTAGTGATACATTAGTTGGGAGAACATAATTTTAAATGTGGTATAATTATAAAATTTTTATTCATGTGTAATGAACCAGATCACTCTGGTCCATTACATTGTTAAAATTTAGTGTTTTATGTGTTGGGAGAGGTCACAATGACTCATTTCAAGAGTTTTTAAAAAATGATATTTTTTCAACAACGAGTTTAGATATGTAGCTTACAATGGTTGGTCCCTAGGGTGACTCACACTAGCAGGTCTCCAATAGTGAGTCACATTACCAGCTTACACTGCTTATTCAAGACTAGTGACTTAACCACTTGTATCCTAGAATGGTGATTCGTCCACCAGTAACTCCAAATGGTGGGTTGTCCACCGGTATCTCTTAAATATTATTTGGCCACATGTAGCTACAAATAGTGAGCCACCAATTGTATCGTGCAATGTTGAGACAAGATTGGTGAGTCAAAATGGTGTCTCACCCAATTGAGTCTCACTAGTAGCTCACACCGATGACCTACGCAATTGTCTAATCTAATGGTGAGTCATTTCTAACAGTTTTACATTTTTTTGGATTTCCATTTTACTAAAGTTTCAACCCTTTAACATTTAATTTGAAGATAAATGACGAAAATACAATATGTAATGATATTTTGGGGATGATTCTAATCATATAATTCTTTTACACACTTAATGTATCCCTCGTCTTTAAAAATACATGCTCATGGTCATGATCTGACTTCAATGAAATTAAAATATTGTTTCTCCCTTTGATATAGGATCAATAATTCTTAAAGATGAGATCTATTATTCCTTGTGCATTTTACATTATGTTGATGAGACACTAAAAACCTTTCTTCCCTGAGGATTCATGTGTTGTTTTGTCACCTTTGGATAATGTTTTGCAAAGAGGTTGTTCATACTTCTTACACACCCCTTGTTTTGGAGAAATAATGATGTGTTGAAATCTATTCTTCCATATATGGGATCCATTAGTCTTTCATTAATTTCAATATCATACATGGTTGGTCTATGGATGGCCCATTTTTAGAGGATAAGAGAATAAACAACTAATAAAGATAAATGTGTTAGTTTAAGATCAATATGTGCGGACATATAAATAGTTTTCTGATATTATTGTTATTTTTATTGATTATCTACTGCAAAATATAGTTGTTAAACACTCCACTTAAAATCTTGTCCTTTGGGTGTCTTGTTTGGGCACTAAATAATTATAATGGAATGAATGTTTTTTGGTTTACTATCAAACAATTGTTATGAAGTCAGTTAACTACATACACTTGTATAAAAAATGGATACCCTAAGATTAAAATTATTCAATGATTAGCACTGAACATAGAAAGTAAAATTAAAGAATAAATTTCTAGTTAATTCTAAATACATTTTTTTTTTGTTTTTAGTTGATGTATGTTTTTGAGAATCATTATGTTTGTGTGGATGGGTATGATGGACTAATGGATTCAAGGCTGAGAGATTGACTGATTGTGGAATGGATGGGTATTGTTGTCAAATCGGTCTTTGATCGGGTTGTGCAATGTTATGTTGTTTGTTGTGGCTGTATGATAAGGGATTTTTCTGATGAGAGGATAAATTGGGAGGAATTACATTGATGAATGTTGATGGTAGTGGTTTTTGTGGTTATTTATCCTTGAGTTTCTCCTTGATTAGAATTCCAAAATCAAAATTCAGTGTCTTAGGATTGGTTTTTTAGGAAATTAATGTGTTATCAATAGTAAGAAATTTTGGAGCTCCCCGTACCCATAATCACGGATCCGATGCATTACTTATTAAATTGGAATGATTATAAGGAATGAAATCCTAAAGAAATAATGAGTTTAGTAGGATTTTAAAACTAGATACCTATATGAAACTCACATTTTATTTTGAATGGAAAAAAATAAAATACATAATAGTAACTAATAAACATTTTCCATGAGAACGCAATAATTTGAATCCTCTTATTGACATGTTGAAGGTAAAAAATGAAACGAGTGAGCTCAAATGCTTAGTAAGGGTTACACATAACAGAAACATGATTCCACAATAACTAAATCACTAGAAAATATGCCCTGGTAAATTAATGAAAAACACAAACCTTTAATAAGCTGAGAATGTTACTATTTACATTGATTTTTTCAAAGTAAAAACCTCATGGATTGAAACATTTGATAAAAAATAAGGAGAACACTTAAAATCTTTTTGGGTAGAAACCTGAATGTTTTATGAAAATAAACTTGAAGTGTTTGTCGCCAACTGAGTTGCCTTATGAGAATATTTGATGCATTGAGGGGATATTGAAATCCTAGAACATCACTGTAAGTAAAATGAATTATCTATACATATATTTAATATAATTATAATATGCCTTCCCAATAACTATAAGGAGTTTAAGATATAGATTCATCAATACATCTATAGTTAAAATTATATTACAAATAAACACTATAATTAAAATGGTATACAACATAAGATAATAATCATTTCCTTGACTCCAATGTATAGATATATAAAATATTTACAATTTAAAATGAAAAATGATTTTATATGGTTATTGGATACACCACATAAGAATTATTAGGTTCACAATTCTATGTTACATAAAATGAAATGAAAATTGTGACAAAGTCCCTTACCATGTTGTAATCAATCGAGTCGTATGACCAAAATTTAATAACTACAAAACAAATCAAATAATAACACGAATATTAATAGAATCATGATAATATATATCAAATTCTAGTGTACAATTCACCACCTGAAAAAAATAAGTGGTGCACAATGTAAATCTCACATAATTAAAAGTGAGATAAGAAACCCCATACCTTATGCACGGATGTGTTCATTGATTGATCTTAATGAACTGAATAATAAAATTAATATTATTTAAATAATAATAACAAAAACTCATATATATTTTATATATCTATATTAAAAGTAATATGTTTATTCATGGCATTTTTTATGGCTTTAGGAGGTTCAATTTTATTGTTTTGGAACAATTTTCTTCCTTGGTTTTAATGATCAATTTACTTTTATTCATGAATTAAATATTGGATGAAATATGGTTAAACATACCAATATGTTAAAATATAATATTATAGACATTATGAATTATATTATAATTATTTTTGTGTTACATATAATTAGGATGACTTTTTTGATATGAGACAATGATAAACTCTTGGATTAACATGGAGATTTTGTTTATAATGAACATGTCTTAAATTATTATTTTATATGATGAGGGTTTAAGGAATCAAAAACATTAAAAAATTGAAATAAAAATATTTTTGTCATGTTGATCCATAAAAAAGTATTCATGAATTGATTGGTAGATGTTAATAAAAATTGAGAACACGTCATCTTTGAATGTGATAAATTAATACATCTCAGGTTGTGTTTTATTTTTAGTATAATAAGAGGGAGAAAAAGATTGACGATGATGAAAAAATTTATTAGAATATGAAAATTATAGTTCATTTTAGGTAATGGAATCAGAATATCATTTGGATGTGGTGTGATTATGAAATAAAATGAATGTAAATGAAATTGAAATAAAAGAAAATTTTGGAAATCCCTCAAGAAAATTTGGAACCTAACAGTGTTTCATAAAATTTTATAAAATATTTTGATGAGATAAAAATTTTAGGTCATCATTCATACATAATATTGATATTATGTGGGATATGGAATGAAATATCCTAAAATAAATTAATTTAAATTATATGAATGTAATATAATAAGAGTGCTTGAAATGAAGAGAGCTTTTGAGATGAAAATTTTAGAGAATAAAAACTTATGCAATATTGATTTAAAAAAATAAAAAAGAGAGGGTAAAAGGGTTTGAAATTCATAAATGACTCATAAAATAATAGATGGAATTATTAATTTAGTGATATGGACATGGTATGAAATATTTAAAAACAGACCACATAAAAGAGAACTCTGTTTGAAAAGAGAAGTTGGGAATTCTCTTACCCAGTTGAGTAGCTCCAATGACATGATGGTTGAAACATGGGGGCATGAAGACACCATGAGAGGTGTAATATAGGAAAAAATACCTGATATTTTAGGATGATGATTCTGGAATTAATGAAAATTATGGAATGAGTAGATATTTATAGTAAATGTGTGGTCGTTTTTTATTAATATTTTGGGACTCATAATTAGTGGTTTTTGAAAAACCATGGGCCCTCCTAAGTTATTTTCCCATGGTATCTGCCACTTGGGACACATAAAATAATATTTTACTATACCAAAGTCGACTAGAATTTAATATTATTTATTTCTTCATTATGATGTCATTAAATATACCGAAATCTAAAAAATATATTTTTTCTATTAGCAAAATATTCACACATTTTAGAAAAATAACAAAAATTAACCCTAACCATTTTTTGATGTGTATAACTAAAAAATGTACTCCTTTTTTGGAAATAATTTTCTAAATATAAATAATTTAATTTTTAGATATCATAATTTTTTCAAAAATAATAAATTTAAATCTATAACATATTTTTTAATACCTCGATATATTTAATAGACATCTCATTACCTTATAACCTTTTGAAATTAAAATACTAATATATTTACTATTATAAGGGCCATATCACTATTCATATTAATATTCACAAGGGTATGTTTTTATTAATCAGAAAGCCATGTTGGTTTTAGAAGACACCAAATAAATTACTAATCCCAACCGTAGATGACAGTTTTTTTAAATTCAAAACATAGTTGAAGAAAATTTACATTTAATGGCTAAGTTATGAATTTATCCTATAATTAACCAAGTGTTGTTTCATAGAGACAATTTACTTAATGATATATAACATATCTACTGAATTGATATTATTTAAGAGAAACATAAAATAAAAGTTTTGTGGTGTAATATTATTCCCACCTTTAAAAAAGATGTCCTTGAAACTATTCATGTTTAAATCTCTTCAAAAAGATCTGGGTCGTTCTTCTTTATAACAGTCTCAGGATCCCATATCTCTTCCTAGATTTTTTTTTTCTATTCAATGAAACATTACTATAATAGTTGTCTAATCTCTCAATTCCTTCTCTCTTATTTCTAGAATTTTGATAGGCTCTCCATAGTATGAAAAATAAATTTCTATCTCTAATTATTCATTATTCTGTACATGAATTGGCTATTGTTTTTATTTAATTAACAACGTCACAAAGAACCAATTATGAACTTCTGAGACACATAATGGTGTTACTAAATAGTAAGCTGCAGATCAGATCCTATCTAGAATTTCATACATTCTGATGTACCTGAGCTTCGGTTTCCCTTTCATACTACACCATAAGACACAATTCCATTGATATACATTTAGAAAAATATGATCTCCAACTCGAAATTACAAATAATATCTGATATTATAATCTTAAAGTTTTTGTATACTATGGGATTCTATAATATGGACCTGAATTTTTTTACCATTGCAATAGTCTCATCAATCATTTATGGTCATAAATGATTCCCCTAAACAACATCATCCAAAATAGATGGAGTTCGAAACCTATTACCATATACTGATTCTTATGGATCCATTTTAATTATCAAATGTAAAATATTATTGTATGATAATTTCATCAAATGTATGTATTGATACCACAAGTCTTGAAAGTCATGAGGGAATGACCTCAACATGTCTTCCATTATTTAAATAGTCTTTCTAGACTATTTGTCTGTATGGGGGTGATATGTGGTACTCATATAAAGCACAGTATCCAAAGACTTCTAGTGTCATTTCTATAATTTTTATGTAAACTATGGATCTTGATTAGACACAATTGATAGAGGTACAACATTATGTCTCAAAAATTAATTAATATATAGGCGTTCTAGGTTCTCTGGTGGTAAATCCTCTCTTATAGCAAGGAAATGTGTCGACTTTGTGATATGATCATCATTTAATGATATTGTATCATTCATTAAAAGTGTCCTCGATATCCCAATTATTAAATCCATTGTAATTTCTTCCCACTTTCAAATAGGAATAAGTGGTGGTTTAATGAGCCATCTAGGATGTTATCTATCTTACATATCCGGTTGAAAAACTACGAACATTGACCCATAATCAAAAATTTCTCGCTTCATGTTATCCCACCAAAAATATTCCTTCATCTATCTATACATCTTAATTATACCAGGCTGTATTGAATAATTTGATCTATGACCATTATCTAATAGTTTCATTTTTAGCTCAGGTACTGATGGAACACAAAACCTTTTCAAAAATTCCAATATTCCTTCCTATTACACTATGTCTGATAATATCCCATACTTAAAAACATTAATTTTATTTTGTAAATTTTTATCATCTAATTGAAGGATTTTTATTTTCTCATGTAAATATGGTTTATCAACCATTTTAAACAGGAGTGATGTTTCCCCTTCCATAAAAAATCTCATATCTATATTTAGTAGATCCATGAATATATGATCTCTCGTAATTCATATTTTGTCTGAAATCCATGACCATTCAGGTTTAATTCATCTTACACCCTCTTTTACTTTCCTAGGTAATAAAATATTGAAAAATCAAAATCATGGTGTTTCTCAAGCCATCTCCTTTCCTTCATGTTGAGTTATTTTAGTGAAAAATGTATTTTAACCTCTTGAAACCTATATATATCTCATATTTTTAAACGTAGTTTTAATGTATCCATATATTCAAAGAAAATATTAGGGCTTATAACTAATGATCATGAGCAGGGTAATTTTTATCATCAGTTTTTAACTACTTTTATGAATATGAAGAAAATTTCTCATTCTGTATAAGGACGCAACCCAAAACATTATTTCACGCATCATTGTATATCACAAATCCATAATTTACAAATGGAAGAGTAAAAATTATAGCATTGTACCATATTATTTTCAATTCTTCAAAGCATTTTGTACATTCTTTTGTCCATAAAAACATATCCTCTCTAAATGTGATCTTGGTTAGAAAGATATCCTATTGAGAGAAATTCAGATTGAACCATTGATAGTAACCAATTAAGCCAATAAAATTGCATACCTTGTTTATATTCGTTGGCATGGGCCATTCATGTATTGTATTAGTCTTTAGAGGATACACTATGGTTATATCCCTATAGAAAAAATGTTGAAGAAAAGAAACCAATTGTAGCCAAAATTCTCACATTATAAATTTCCCGTATAACTCATTTATTTTTGGAGATTACATAATAATCCACAAGTCATTCTATTGGTCTCCATAGCATATCTATTACACCACGATTTAATCGATAAATACGTCAAAAAAGTTATCAACATATTCCTTGAAAGATATATTTTATTAGATCCATGAAAATACATGGTGCATTAGTCAGTCCAAAAGTAATTAATTTATACTCATAATGCCTATACCAGGTTCAAAATGGTGTTATTAGAATATATTAATTCCTTACACATAGATAATGATATCCTAATTAAAGGTCAATATTTGTAAAATATCGGGCTCCGTTATGTTGATGAAATAAATAATCAATGCATGGAAGATGATACTTGTTCTTTATTGTAATAGCATTGATTCCACTATAATTCATGCATATCCTAATAGATCAATATTTCTTCTTGAAAAATAGGATAATAGAACCCCATGGGGAAATGCTTGTTCGAATAAATACCTTTTCACTTATTTCCTCTATTTTTTCTCTTACTAAAAAAATTTCGTAGTGTTAATTTTATAGGGAGTCTTGGATATAGATACTACATCAAGAATTAAATCAATAGAGACTCAACTTCCTACTCTATAGGATGTCTAGGTGGATCCTCAAAAAATACGGCAATGTATTATGTAACGATTTGAATATCATTAATTTGAATATTTCTTTCCTAATAAATATATGTTAGTTTACATTCTTCTAGAAGAATTTCCTTCAGTAGATGTAATGGTGGAAGATCTAGATAAGAATCAGATGGTGAGGTATCTACTCTACAGATAACATATTCAAAACCGTTTTAAAAAAAAGTAACTTCATTATTCTTGCAATAGATCTTCCCATCCTAATTTGATAGCCAATTCATACTGATAATTATATCAAATTAAATCATTTGTATGATAATAAGGTTAGAAACTAAAGCATGTTTATGTGTCATGAGGGGGGATAACCAAAACACCTTTTTTGCAACGATACACCGCCTATGAGTTTTGATTGAAAAATACCTTATTAAATAAAATCAGGATTGAAAACTTTTCATGGAAAAATTGGATGATATAAATTAATGTGATGTTCCATAATCAAATAATTCATTGGATATGTTTGAAGAAACAGCTGATGTACCTTCCTCCACATCATTAGAAACATCAATCATCATGGTTGTAATCACAAAATCATTCCCTTTATATCATGTTATTTTCATAGGCATGTTTCCTTGGTTCATAGAACACTCAATTGCATAGTTTCTCATCTCTCTGTAATTATATTATTGAATATTATTGACTTGTTTCTTCCCGTTGCATTCATTAGATTGATGGCCCGTTTCTCCACATTTATAGCAGACTCCCATTCCGTTCAATAATTTCTCATGGTGATTCTTTCCACTATTCTCACATAATATGAATTTCATCATTCCATTTTTCTTATTTGGTGCTTTTCCATATCCATGGTAATCATAGTACCAGTTATTATCTTGGTTTCCCTTAAAAATATTTGATCTAGAAAATTCCTTCTCTATTTTGATATCTCTTAATATAATTTCATCTTATGAGGATGATTATTAACATGTAAATTCTATTTGAATAAATTTCTTATGGAATTCAAAGAAATTATCAATTTTTTCATTCAAATCATATACTTAATCTATGGAATTCTTTTTGAGACTTATGAAAGTAGCCTCCTATTCTATAACACATTTATCTTCCCTTTTCATTAAGATAAGGAATTTTCTCCTCATTTTGGTTCATTGCTCATGAGGGAAATATTTGTCAATGAGTATTTTTATAATTCTCCTCCCATCCATATCTATTATTTCTTCTTACTCGTTGTTAATATTGTTTCGAGACCACCATTGATCAACATCACCATTGAAGAAGTACATTGCCTACACTAACATTCATTTTCATTTCATCTTAATGCCATAAATATCTTTTCAAGGATCATGATCCACTACTGAGCTACCACATGATTAGTATTCCCACTAAATGATGGGGGCATCTGCAACAAGAAACGTTCTAACAGAGGTGTACCATGGTTATTCGTCAAAACAGTAGTATGTTTCCCAATATGTTCATGATCATATCTGCTCGAACATTGATTGGGTTGAATTTCTCTATGGGGAAAACCCTTTATTTACCATGAGTAATGATTTCACTTCGACCATTAAAATCTATTATTAAACAATTGAATACACTACATTAGGTTATGAATAAAAATTTATAATCTCAATATTAAAATTAAATAGAATAAATTGAGATTTAATGCATATCTAATCTCATAAACATGTATTTTCTCGAGAAAAATTAATATAAAATCATTCATAATGGATTATAATGAAAATGTGAATTATCCTTAGCCTATCCCCTAGGATTTTCATGGTATGAGTGCAGAAAGGTTCATTATTGTGCACCAAGATACCCCATGGCTGGCCTGAAACTCCATGTCGTAGTTTTCACTCCATGGTACATATGTGTGAGAAACCTCAATTTGTTTGTGTCTCAATAATGGTGTGGTTTCTAGAAATATCCACATATTATTATTTTTTTAATTCAATGACATTGTTTTAACATTAACCTCCAATACTACCTTACGGATTTGTTCCCTAATCTACATTTTCTAATCTACTTCAATGTTTTATACTAAACTTCATCTGATTACAGCTGTAACACCCTGACCCCAAAAACCTGGAGTCAATGCATTACTTATTACATTATATTGATTACAAGGAATGACATCCATAATGAACAATCAGTTTATTAGTCCTGAAGAAACTTGATAAACAGATGAAACTCAATATACTTGTGGAAAGTAATTAAAAATATCAAACATAACAAAAACTAATAAAATGAATATATGAAAACTCAATAAATGGACTCCTCATCCTAACATGTTGAAGTTAAATAAATTAAATGGGTGAAAATAAATTCTCAGTAATGGTTACAAATATTAGAACAATTATTCAACATTAACTGAATCATAACAAAATATAGCTAGATGAAGAAATAAAAAACTCATGCAAATAATAAACTGATAATTAATCTAAATCAATAGAATTTTTCATAGTGAAAATATAATGGATTATAATAATTGAAAATAATAAAGAGAACTATCATTATTTTTACATAATGTATATTTCACATGATACCACAATACCATCACAATAGTTTAAGTTTGTCTGTTGAAACCCATCAGATTTTTTTAAAAAACCTCAAAGGGTTTGTTGCTATCTTATTTCCCTCGTGAGACCTGTCGATGCATCGAGGGTCTATAGTGGGTTCCACAAATCATTGTATGTCCCTAGAAATATTTTTTTGTAGATTCTATATCTGTACAATATTTTATCCCAATGTCTGTATGGAGTAGAGGATACAGATTCATCAATACTTTCATATTTAAAACAACATTCCAAATAAATATTTTATGTAAAAGTGTATACGGCTTAAGAAATTACTAATATCCATGAATCCATAATATGGATATATAATATATTTAAAATTTCAAATAACAAGTGATCTCAAATGTCCTGTAGATATAGAACATACGAAATATTAGGTTCACAATACCAAATAAATGAAAATGAAATGGATATTGAGACAAAGACCCTTACCATGTTGTAATCAATCATGTCATGTGACAAAAAATTAATAACCAAAAAATGAATAAAAAAATTACATGAATATAAAAATAATAATTATAACATATATAAAATGTAAGCACACAATACACAACATGAATGAAATAATTGGAAAATAATTGAAATATCACAATAATTAATTGTGAGATAATAAACCACTATCCTTATTCTCGAATGTGTACATCGATTGATATTAATGCATAGAATAATAAAACATATCATAATTAATAAATAATTACGGAAAAAATATAATTTTATTGATTAATTGTAACATTTTTATATTTATTCATGGAATTTTTATGGGTTTAAGAGTTTCAATTTTATTATTTTGGAAGCATTTACTTCTTTGGATTTCATGATCAGTTTACAAGTATTCATGAATGGAAGTTATATTGAAAGGTAGTTAAAATCCATAATTGTTAACATATATTATAAGCGATATAAAAAATATAAAATATTTATTTTGGGCTTCGTGTCTTGAGTATGACTTCTTTGATAAAAGATAATGATAAACACTAAGATTAACTTGGTGATTTTGTGCATAATGATTTTTTTGGAATTATTATCTTATATTTTGAGGGCGTAAGTATTATAGAACATTAAATAATATGATATACATATATTTTGATATGTTTAAACCATAAAATTGGTTTAATGACCAGAATTGGTGATTTAAATAGAAATTGAGAACCCATAGTCCTTGAATGTGTTTAATTATCACATCTCGGACAATGTTTCCATTTTTAGTATACTATGAGTGGAAAAACAGAAATGATGATAAAATATTGAATTAGTATTAAAAAATTACATTTCATGTAAATTATAATAATTATCATACAATATGGATGGGGGTGATGAGGAAAGATAATGAAAATAATGGAACCCAAAATAAAAGAAATGTTGCGAAATCCCTCACGAAAATTTGGCAGCCAAATGATGTCGTTTAAAATTTCATAAAATATTTGGATGATATAAAAATGTTATATCATCATTAACACATAATATTGAAAGTAAAGGGTATATGTAATTAAATATCCCATCGTAAGCCAATTTAAATTAAATGATAATTGCAAAATAATAGCTCTTGAAAAAGTAGCGATTTTGAGACAAACATTCTCCAACATAACTGCTTATGCATCATGGCTTTAGAAAAAATTAAAAAGAGATGGGAAATGGTTCAACCATTAATAATAGAATCATAATATAGTATAGGGATAGAATAATATAGAGATAATAAAATGGCATGAAAACTTTAAATACATACCACATAATAGAGAACATGGATGGAAAAGTGGGGCTGATAATTCTCTCACCTTTTAGAGTAACTCCTAAGTCCTAAAGGATGGAATATTGTGGGTAGAAGGAATACTTGGAGGAATAAAATGGGGTTGATATACCATATCATCAAAGATAATGTTTTTTTAAGGAATGAATATTATGTAACAAGTTGGTATTTTTAGTAAATGATATGGAGTTTTATATTAAATTAAAGGGAGAACTAATAAGTGGTTTTTGTAAAACATTGGGCCTTTACATGGTTTTTCCCATGGTATTAGCCAAATATAAAACAACACATCAAATTTTACAGTACACAAGTTGAACAACATTTTCTATTAATTATTACATCATTATGATATCATTAAACAAACATGAAACTCAAAGATATCTTTTTACTATTAAAAAAAATTCATTTATTTTATAAAAATCCCAATGATTCACCCTATACACTTTACAATTTTTATAATTTAAAAATGAACTCCATTTTTTTAAGCTAATTTAGTAAATTATTTTTAACATAATTTTTTAATAAAAACTTAAATTTATCAAAAAAATTAATGTTAAATAAATAACTCATTTTTAATATCTTGAATAATGAATCAACATCTCATGACCATATAACATTATGAAAATAAAATAAAATATAGTTTACTATTCATAAGGTTCAAGTTACTATTCATAATGGTATGTTACTATTTATCATAAAAACAAGATGGTTCTAGCAGACTCCGAATGACTTACTAATCAAAACTTTAGATGACCACCTTTTGAAATTAAAAACATAGAAGTGAAAAAATTATGCATAATATATAATTTATGAATTTGTCCAATAAATAACCATGTTTTTTATCACAGAGACTCAGTGCATCATTCCATATTGTCCATCTATTTTATTTAATTTATATGTGAAAGACCTATGACAAAATGTATGGGGTGTTATAAATGTAAAATATGTTTATTTACCATGATTCTACCTCATTTATGAAACTTTTATTATGTTTCTTATTTTAGCATATTTTACATAGATATTTGGGTAGTTATGGAACAAATAAATACAAAATATTTTTGATATTTTATGAGTTGTTTTGGTGAATGGGACAGTGTTTTCCCCTAAAATTTTAAACTACGGGTTCAACATTATCTATGGTTAATGATAAAAAACGAAATACTTGGTAGTTCAATGAAAGAGAATTGTGGATCTAGTTTAATATAAAAACATCCAATGTGACCATTTCTAATAAAAAATTAGGGTGTATTTTTGGAGAAACCTATATGTTGAAATTGGCTATTTTGTATAATATATGTATTAAAGGTATATTTCATTGTAATTTCAATGTGCACCGCACCCTATTTAAGCACCATGTGCCGAACACCCCCATTCTCATGGGGGATGGTGTCTTTCAAAAAATCATGGTGGGGATATGGTTTTATATACACCCTATTTTACTAATCCCATCATATAGTTTGTGATAACCCAATATTATTTGAGAGTTTTGTGGTTTGTGAGGCCAATGTGTTTGCAGGTGAGTTTGGTTTCGCAGGTGTGTTCGGGATTGAATGCATTGTGAATTCCTAACTGTGGTTGGTTTCCATGGTGTTTGTGGGTGGTATGTGATGTGGTTTATGTACCAATTGTATGAGGGGGTGATTTCATAAGCTTCATTTTCATGAGCGATAGGACTAGCTTTACGACCCAGTTGTTTGCGGATGGGTTGTGATGTTGTTCATTTGGAAGAGGTGGGAGAGTGAAAACATTTTTCTTTTAGGGTGTGACATTGGATAATTAGTAAGAGTGTCTTTTGGGGTAACCAATCATTTATTTTATTAATATATTACTTTACATGATTTTTTTTATTTCATGAGCATGCCTTGGTGAGTTGGGGATTATTAGTATTCTTTGTTAGGTGTTATTTGTTCCTCTATTTTCTAAAGGAAGAATTACTATGATACATTAACTTGTTCATGAGAGACTTTGGTATGTCCTACTGAGAATATATGTATTCTCACCCTATGTATATAAAAGTGTTTTTAGGTTTCTCAGAGGTTTATATGGAAAATAATGGACATTATTAGCTCAAACATTGGAATAATTGCTATGTTACTTCATAGTTTTTCATTTTGTTCTTACCATGGTGTTTTATTTTATTTGTGAGATTTTTTATTTTTTAACATGTAAGTGGGATGGATCTTGGTTTTCATTAAAACATTTATTGGGGGGTTTTTGAGGATGATACATAATATCTCCCAATATTCAATTCTTATAAATTGAAACTCTTCCCATATTGTGATATCTTTATACCATTGGTTCTAATCACCACACCGGGGCATACTGGAGGTGGCAATCAGGGGGTTATTTTTTTCCCTTTCTTCATTATGAGCTCAGTACGGTAATCTTTGGAAGAAAGGTGTCATGAAATAATGGAATCAATGGTGATGGTTGATAGATATGATAGAGTGTAAAGTTTGAAATATTGGGTATATCATTGGTTTGTAGGGAAAAAATACCAGGTGACCTCGGTGCGTGACATAGTGCATGAAATACTAGCTATGATGTGTGATATTATGGCCACATGTGATCTCTTGTAAGGACATTGAGCCTACCGAACGACCAATTGAGGCTCCACTATTTGCGTGGTGGACCCCAAGAAAAGTTTAATCAAAATAATGACATGTGTTCTTTTTATGAATTAGGTTTTTTTAAGAATTTGAAAAGGGAAAAAATTGTATTTATTAAGATAAAATGAATCTTAAATAAAATTCCAAACTACTCTAGCATATAAATTCCATGTTTACCATTTTCACATATGGTACCCAATCATCATCCGCGTGTGGCTCAAGTTGATATGGCTCAACTAGCTGATCTGATTGATTAATAATGGGTTGATCTGATATAGGAGGTCAACCAGGGGTATAGAACATTAGGTTATTTCCAGAAAAAGCCCGTAGGAATACATGAAGGTAGTGTTTCATATATGAGGATAGATAATTAACTTGAGGAGCTTCAGGTCTCCTTCAACATGATCTAGGATCCCTTAATGTAATGGGTTATTATTTTTATGATCCAGATATAGGTATCTATACATCAATGGGGTATACTACAAATGGGGGAGTAGAAGGAGACTTGAATTCTATAGGTCAATTTCAAGAAGGAGTTCCGAGCATATTTCTTTTCATCTATCATGAAGGCCAAGAAGAGGCAGGAGTACCCTCCCTATAGCCGGGGAGTTTTCCAATACAGGAGCTAGGGATTAAGTTAAAGGATCTTCTTTGTTTTCTCCATATCTCATTTTGAAATTTGATTCTCCTATGGGATTCCAAGATTAGACACTTCTTCTTTCTATCTATTTCATGATTACCCCCTTTACATTGCTGACACACATTGAGGTCTAGAAGAAGGTGGTCCTGATTGAGAGGATGAACTCAAGTGGAGGTATTCAGTGAGAGGGGATCCATAATGGTTCTTCATTATGTAGGGTTACGAACATAAGGTCTAAGGCAAGAGGGCCTTTAAGGTTTTTTCCAGTGGGGAGTCGACCTCATTATGTTCCGTTTCTATTTTGAGACCATTTAGACATTCTTATTCAATTTGGGATGATGTGTTTCTTTTATGGGGTTAATGGTCATCATCAGAACCATTTCTATGTTTCCATTTTCACTCAGTATGGTGGAGTTGGGAAGGTTCAGCACCTACATCAATAGCTGTTTCCAGCCATTTCATCTTAGCAGCGTGGATAATGGGCTCATGATCAACGTGGGAGATATGAAATAGTTAGAGGCCTACTTTAGCTTGTTCTTTAGGGACCTAAACCTGAGTGTGTTCATGGAGGAATTCTTTAATAGAGGGGAAAAGGATCATGGTGTTGTCCATTACAACTAGTGGGGGTAATATTTCCAACAAGGCCAAATATATTAAGGGGTATGATTATATTTTTTTGTACCATTGCTTGTGATTTTTTTTGATTCAAGAGATTTTAACTCCTTTGATGCCCTCGGCCTAGCCCATTATCTGGAACTAGATTAAGAGAGTCTTATTGTTCTAATGGTTTTGAGTATGTCGGCTTGATGGATGAAAAAAAATTTGGTTGAGTTCAGGTTATGTAGATTGATTATAAGAGTGCATCAGTCTCATGGGGATCCATTCTTGCTTCAGATGAAACCATACAATGTCATCCCTTGCATTAACTGTTTTTATTTTGCGCAAGTGGTTATCGGATGCTTCCATAGATGTGTTGTGGTTTCTGAAATTGATGGTTGGTGTGTGTGTTTCATTGTTGAGGGCATCTTATAAGTTAGTGGGTGGCATAAAGAGTCTCATATTTCCTTGTTGGAGGATATTTTTTTGGAATTATTGGAAGCTGAGATTGTGAAATTTCCTAGAGTTGTTAGGGGAATTCAGGGATGTTTTCCCCAAGGGATATTGCGACTCTACCCCCTCGACGTAACATTGAGTTGGGGATAGAATTACCGCCTGGTTCTAGTCCAATTTTGATGTATCCTAATCAAATTGAACCTTCTATGTTTTGGTATTTTAGGATCAAGGTGGATGGAATAATGAAAAAGGGTCCAATCTGTCTTTTTGTGTCTTCATTGGGTGATCTAGTGTTGGTTGTGAAGAAGGATGATGGTATCTTGAGAAAATTCATTGAATGAAAGATAATAAACTAGGTGATGATCAAGATCCATTACACTCTCCCTTGGATAAAGGGTCATTTTGAAAATCTAAGAAGAGAAATTTGGTTATCAAATATCAATATATAGTTTGGATATCACTAGTTGAGGGTGAAGGAAGCTAATCACCTGAAGACAGCTTTCAGATGTAAGTATTGGAAATTCATGTTTGTAGTCATGTCATTCAGTGGTATAATTTATCCTACAATATTCATGGGTATTATAAACTCTATCTTCCAAGAGTTATTTTACTACTTCTTCGTCATGTTCTTTTATAACAACTTGATTTACTAGAAGCCATAGGTGTATCCTACTGAGCATCTCAAAATCATCCTATAGGTCCTTGAACAACACTAACTCTATGGAATATTGTCCATGTAAAAGAACTAGACATGATATTGGAATTTCATGGGATATGTGGTGTCTCATCAGGGTGCGGTAGTGGAGCCATCAAAATGTAGATGAAGTTGTTTCGTTGCCAGCACACAACAATGTGTAGAGGTTCACATTTTTCTTGTTATTTAGGAATATTACTAGAGATCTATACCCAATTTCTATCATGTCACTGCTCCATTGATAGCCTTTATAGGGAATGACCATGTTTTTGTGTGGCACACAATGATCGTGGTAGTATTCGGCTTTCTAAGTTTGAATTTGGTTAGTTATCCAGTGCTCTGGTGGTATGAGTAAGGGGTGATGTTTGAGGTGTTTTTTTATGCTTCCCTTATGGGTTTGGGATGAATCTTTTTTCAGTGGTAGGAATATATTTCTTATTTTTTATGTAGTTACATTGCCTTGGATGTGATTGTTCGACCAATGATCGGTAGATATCAATGGTTATGATTGTGCTGATGTTGTAGATACATTACCACATTGGGACGAACTATGGGGTTTTCACCAATCACAATAGATTGAGGTATATCTTTTTCGAATGAGAACTAAATTGAAACAAATAAGGTGGATTTAGTTTCCTAAGGACTATGATTTTGTGATATCCAAAACCATAGGGAATAGAATTTCGGGGTGGATTCCTTAAAAAGTAATTCAGAGATAGAGTTTGTTCCGGAATCTATGGACACTTGGAATGATATGCTGGAGTTTTCAAACAATCACATAGATGTATGAATTGTTGGTGGAAGAGCGCCTATTTTCTATAAAATTTAAAATTATTATCTGATTAATCCTTTTACATAGTCTGTGTGGAGAGACATAGATTTATAGGTGATGGGTGATCAAGTCAACCATGGTAATGATATGAAGGGATTGTAAGAGGATGCTGAGAAACAATTATTGTTCTGTGGAAGGATATTTTTTCTAGTGGTGATGGAAGTGTTAGTCCTATATGAGCATCATATTTCATCCTTAGTGGAAAACTATGGAGTTCCCAAGAATTATTATTGTATCAAGATGCATTTTTTTTCCCTGGGATAAAACAAGATGTGGAGGAGTTTGTGGTAACATATATAGTGTGAGAGCATGTGAAGACTGAGCACCATGCTCTCTGTGGTGTGTTTCAACCCTAAGGTGTCCTTAAATAAATGTTGGATAAAATGTAAATGTATTTTGTCATAGGGTTCCACATGGATCAACAAGAATATGATGATATAATTTAGTAGTGGATCGGCTAAAGAAATCATATCAGTTCATAGTGATAAAGGTGTCATGCACAATGGATGTGTTATAAAAGTGTAATGTGGATGAGGTGGTTTATACTCACAGTGTTCTGAGTTCCATTAACTAAGATAATGATATGGTTTTTACCCTGTGAGTTTCGAGGGGATTAAAGCTTGCTTTTTCTACTCCGTTACACCTCAACATAACATTCCACCATCAGATTGATAGTTAGATAGATAAGACTATCCATTTGTTGGAGGATATGTTGTTTCCATGCAATTAGTAATTTGTAGGATCATGGGTATGACACAGTCCATTGGTATATATTTTTACAATAACATATACCACTCTTCAAAATATATGGATCCATTCGATTCCTTGACTGAAATATTGGGTCATTCACTTTGGTGAATGAAAGTGGTTGAGATGATATCTATTCTTGGTCCAAATGTGATGAAAAGGAAGTTTGATAAAGTTCACCATAATCGTGAGAGGATTCATGAAGTTCTAGACGAGAAAACATTATATGACGAACAAGGGAGGATTCCCATGGATTTCATTGTTAGGGACCATTTATTCTTGAAAGATTCATGTCGACATGAACACAAGATGATTTTGTAGTGTTATAAATCTTTCTCTTTAGTTTGTTAGACCCTTGAGGTGTTAGGGGGAGTTAGTGAGGTGTCACACTGGTTCTCACTACACCCACAGTCTAATAATATCCACAAAATCATTCATATGTCTACACTCGATCAGTATTATCATGATGAGTCCCTTTTCAATTACTCGGTCGAGATTGATATCATATAAGACACGACGTACATATATTGGACAATAGAGGTCCAAGATTGTTCGAAGACATCTCTACGTGGGTGAACCAATCCTTTCGTACGTGTGTTGTGGATGCATGGTGTCCTATAAGAGTGTACTCTTGGGTGAGAGGTACAATTGTGTGCCCCATACCTGTAGTTGTTTTATGTTTTTCTATGTTTTATTTTTCATTGTGATGTAATGCGTAAAACTTGTAGGACATCAAATTTGTAGTTTCCTTGTTCATTAATGTGGGATAATTTCATGATGTTTGAAGATGGGATGAACAAATTCATAGTCAAGATTATCTAATTAAGATGTGATTAAACCCTCTTGGGTGATCAAGTTCAACCTAGAGAAAATATTATCTTGACATGGGGGAGAATAATTCCATGATTCAATTTTTCAAATAGTGTGGTTTTTGTGTTTGTGTGGTGGTGCCTTGTGGTTTTTAAGATAGTGAATGATAGAGGATGTGTTCAAGTATGAGGTTTGTTTCACTCCATATTTTTACAAAACATGTTCTTTTACCATTGATCATTGATTTAGGTAACTGTGTTTCAAGCATATGGATATACTTGATAGGTATCTCATGGGGTTGTTGTTTGGACTCTTCACTTTTATTGGTTTGGTTTTTAATTCCTTAGTGTGAACATTGTTTGAGAGGTATCTAATGTAATATTCCAGACCTATATGGTCCATTCCATTGTTAATGTTCAATGATTGAAGTGTTAAAGGGGGTTATAGGGAATCATTTCATGAGTTTTTAAAAAATTGAGTTCTTCCAATAGCGAGTCAGAATTGGTAGGTCGTGATGCTTGGTGGAAACCATGACCCAAAACATTTGGCCCCCATTGTTGAGTCTCAATGGCATCTCATGGTGTTGAGTTGGGACTAGTTCCATGTCCATCAATAGATTGGAAGAGTGAATCATCAACCGATGTGTCAGATTGGTATGTCATCCACCTGTAGCTCTGATGGATGAGTCTTCCACTGGTAGCTCTGATTAATGAGTCATCCGTCGGTACCTTGCAACGGTTCCCCAAGACTTGTGAGTCAGAATGGTGACTGACACAAGGGAATCACACCTGCAGCTCACACTATAGATTTACACTGGTGACTCACCAAACTGTGAGTCATTTCAAATAGTAAGATTTTTTTTCATTTTTTCCAATTTCATTCAATTTCCGCTTATTAATATTTTATTTGTTATAAAATCTGTTAAATACAATACTTAATGACTTTTGGCAGAAGATTCAAATTTTATCTATATTCTAAAAACCAAAATATTTTCTTAACATACAAACCATGAGCTATTTTCCAAGATCCAAATTTTATGTTTTTAAAAATAATTTCCCCCATTGATATATGATCTGGTCTTTCCAAAATATGAGAGCCATTTTTCCTTGTGTGTTTTAGTTTCTATTGAAGTGCTACCCAAAACTAATATTTACCAAGGAGTCGTTTAGTTATTTATATCCTTATGACCACATATTCTCTAGAGGTTTTTCTGGTTGCTTTCACATCCCATTTTTTGTGCAATAAATAATTGTTGGTCATCAGATCATCAAGGTAGGGATCACTTCATATATATATTATTTTTTATCATGTGGGGTGGGTGTATGGATTTCACCTTTGTGAGGATATAAGAAAACTAAATTCATAATGATAAATGCATCGGTTTAATATCAATATTAATGAATTGTGTTAAGTGATGTATGATAATATTTTCATTGGTTTTTTTATTATTCATTGTATATTATATGAGATGAATTCATGACTATAAAACATGGTCGATGGGGGACTTGTTTGTGCACCGAGTAGGGATTCGGTAATGCATGATGTATGATTTTCTATAAATCAATTGTTATGTAATCAGTTAAGCACATATGAATAAATAATAAATGGATTCCCCAACATCGTTTTGCTTTTATGATACCTCTTAAGTTAAAAATTTTAATTAATGAATATATGACTTATTAAATATGAATATATTTTTTTGATTGTGTGGTGGAAATGTTGTGACCACCGTTATGTGTGTGTGAATGGTTTGGAAGGTGTAACAGAATCTTTGGTTAAGATGTTGAAAATTTTTGGAATGGATGGGATGTGTAGTGTAGCAAAGATATCATTAAGTTTTGCTACATTATGTTTCTGGTAGTTAATATATGTTGGGGGTTTGTTCTAATGAGGTAATGGATTGGGAGGAATGACATTTATGAGTGATGATGGATGTGGTTAGTATGGGTAATTATCCCAAAGATTCTCCATCAGTATCTTGCCCAATGATTCACTCCCTGTCACGTGATAACATTGGATATTACATGAATGGGTTTTAAATGAATATTAATGTAATGTGGGTTATTTTACCATGGCTCGTATTTTGTAATGCGACTTTTTTTTCATCATGTTGTTTTCTATATTACATAGCTTCCTGGTAAGTGGTGGACTAAATAAATAATTAATAATTTTGAGATGGCATGAGTTTATTTAGTAAATTTGAAAGAGTTTTTCAATAGAAATTTAATCAATGGGTTTCACAATTTACTATGGTTAATGATAAAAAATGAAATCAGTGGGTGTTGACTGAAAGATATTTGTGGAGATGCATTAATTTAACAACATCTGAAGGGACTCTTGATTATATTAATTATGTTCAATTTTTTCTAAATCTATATTGTTGGGTTTGACTCATTGGAATCATATATGTATTAAAAATATTTTCCTTTATGATTTTTATGTGCACCCATCTCTAGTTGAGAACCTTTTGTGGAACACCACAATTGTCATGGGGCAATGTGTTTTTCCCAAACATCCTAGTTGGAAGATGGATGGTTTTCCACCCTCTATTCCATGTGGTGATAGGCCATGATTTTTTGGGTAGGTTGTGGTTTGTGAGGACCATGTTTTTGCAGGAGAGTTGGGATTCCCAAGATACTTTGTTATGAGTAATGTTGGGGTTTCCTAGGTGTCTTTTGGATGAGGTGTAGATTATGGTCTAGGTGTTTTCGGGTGGGATGTGATGTCGTATGGGGGCTATGTGTGTGCGGATAGGATGTGATGAGACGCATTTTCCTAGTTGATGGTACAAGCTATGAGGCCCATGTGTGTGTGTGGGGGGGGGGTGTTTTTGTTCTATTGGAAGAGGATGTAGGGACAAAATGTTTTACATTTGGGTGTGACTGTGGAAAATTAGTGGGAAAGAGTTTTGGGGTACCTAATCATCTATGTGATTACTGTATTACTCTAGTTGACATGGATAATTTCGTGAGAATGACTAGGTGATGTGGGGATGGTTAGTATTCCTTATTATGTGTTTTTTGGTAAATCAATTTTTCTCACAGGAGAATTAGTTTGCTACTCTCACTTGTGAATGAGATGCATTGGTATTTTCTACAATCTATACATTTCTTCTCACCCATTATATATATAATGGCGTTTAAGTTTCTAGGAGGATTACGTGGACCGTGATGGACTTTACAACCTTGGATTTGTGATATTTTTTTTGTCACTAAATAGATTTTCCTTTTTTAGTTACAATAGAGTTTTATTTAATTTGTAATATTTTTGATTTTAAATGTGCAGGTGGGATGGTTTTTGGCTCTCTTTTATATACATTTTATACATTTTAGGTTAAATCTTTTTATCTCTTAATCTGGATTTCTTATAAAGGATAAAACCTCCCATATTTTGATATCATTGTACCATTAGTGCTACTCATCACCACATGTCCTATTGGAGGTAGGACTCCATGGGTCATTATCTCCCACTATTCATTGCCATCATTGAAGGGGAATCATTCGAGGGAGGGTTCATAAAAAATAGAATATCTCCATAGCACGATAAAATAAATTATAGTAAAATCCCAATTATCTTCATTAATATTCACCACTATATCATTATCATTGAATAATTAATATAACAATAATAATTATATTTAAATTTTTAAAGTTAATTGAAATATCCCAATAAATTAATTCCCTCTTTTAAGTCTTCATTTTAAAATTCAGACATATTAATCTATTTTCTAAATTATATAATTGAATATTATATTCTAAAATAGTTCACATAAGCACTAGAAGTTTCTATTTAACCATTATTCATTTTCATTCATCTATTAACTATATCATTTATTTTGGAAATAATAATTACATATTTTCTTATACTCAATCAAAAAACTTACTTATCATCTAAAAAACATTGATGAACATTATGTAATTAACAAAAAAATACAATGGACCATTAAAAACACCTTGAATACCCTTATGTATCACCATATTACTAATTCTTTATCTATATCTGAACTCTTTCATATCTCACTAGCGCAAAAAAATTCCAAATTAATAAACATGTAATGGTACCCAAAAATATTATTGGGAAACATAGATCAATGATCTTTTATTTTTTATTTACTCTAATGAACCATTATGTATTCGCTATTGTAATGTCCTGAATTTTTCTATTTATTTTTTAAAATATTTTATTTTGAATTATTAAGAGACTAGGTGGTGAAATAGACTGTTATTATGAGGCCATGTGGGAATTGAATAAATGTTTTGAAAATATATAATTTTATGTACCACACATGAATGGTTTTATTAAAACAGTAAAATTACATCTAAACGGTTTCAAGAGTCATAAATCCAGGTCAACCATCATGTTCTGAGGATCAATTTTATCTTGGTGAGGTATGACATCAGCCTATGTGAGTTATCTGTGAAAGATAGTTTTGGAATTATTTAATTAAAAAATAAAATAAATGAATTTATTGTCATTCAATGTAATTATTCGCACCAGAAAATGAATCCATGAATTATTCAAAACATTTCTTTACATGATCCAAGATCATATCCCAATTCATGAAGTTTTATTTTATTGGTCGTAGGGCTCGAAATTAGTTACGGTTTAAGAGTTATGAACATTTGATAATGGGTTGGAAAACAAGTTTGTAGAGCCCATTCACAGTGTGTCTTCGTGGATCCGGCCAAAAACGTATGTCTTTAACTGCACCATTTGTCTTCATGATCCTGCTTGAACGTATGACCTTCATGATGTCAATCTTCTTTTGTGAACCCATGTGAAAAAAATTTCTCTACGACAACCCTTTTCCATACGGCGAGCTCTGTGAATCCAATCAACCTCCACTCCCTATAAATAGAAAGCTCACCCCCCTCTGATAAATGGATACGCCAACCTTTTGGTGGTCGATCCCTCATTTCACAGAGCTCCCAAGCACCTCTAATGGATTCCCTTCATGAGAGTCCTATAACCTTCATTAAATAGGGATCCCCTTTGGTATTATCGAGGCTTTATGAAGCATTAATCCTTCATTAAGCACTACCCAAATAAATAGAGGTTTTCTATTGTGAATCTTTGATCCGCTGAAGTCTTGACTTTATAATGTCTGATCCTTCACAAAGCACCATGCCTTCGGGAAGCCTTGTCCTTCACGAAACTCAATACATTCATTAATCTTGATCATTCATGAAATAAATTACCTTCGCGAAGAACCATTCCTCTGCATAGCCCCATGCTCTACAAGACCATGATATCGTGAAGCTACATCTTGAAGACCTATCTTTCTCAAATGTCATGCCTTAGTGCCCCCACATTACACCTATAGAATACAAAGATTTGAGATACTCCTCTGCATACAATGAAAAACCTTGAGTTGGAATATTCCTCTTTAGTTTGTTCCCTATTTGACGAGTTGATATTATCATCATCAATTCCCTGAGTACGTTGACTCAAACCATTCATCATGAAACACATCCGAACCCTATCACAAGGCTCCTATGTCAAGTTGACTCAGAAAGGGAAACTCATTGTAAGTCCTGAAACCAAAAATTTATTGGATTTTTATGACTAATAAACCAATCTAAATGACTTTAAACTCTAGTAAACCATTTGTGACAAATATAGGATGTTGTTTCCTTTAATCAAGAGTTTTTTTATGTGCCAAGAATTAGATGCTAACATTCCTCTCTATAATAATTTATAATATATCATTCCTTATAATTAAAAATTGGATGCCACCAGATCCAAATAACAAATTCCTTATGTGAAAAGAATAATATGCATCATGCCATGAATACATTGGCGTAATTTAAAGAGTATTGGAATCCATATTAACATTATATATCTCCACCTCATATTTCGTATGTCATACATTTAGATCTTTATCATATTTCATGTCTGAAGGGACCCCCTAATGACTGGGATCCCTGTCACCTTGTCTCACTTACATTCTGAGGATAACGCCTCAGAAAACATTAGACAACACATCAAGTCAGGTCTGGTGCTTTGAACATGGTCAACAGTCGACCCTCATAATTTCACCATTTCATGGTAACACGATAATTATGTTATGTTTCGAACATGTTCAATTGTTATCCTCTATTGTCATGCCACCCTCACAATGTTCTGAATATTGGGCATTGGATTCACAATTTTCATCTCCATTTGTTCGGACTGATTCCTACACACTTGGTGTTACCCAACTTATTCAATATCTCAAAGTTGTGGGTATCAATTATATTCTTCAACCCACAAGTGACATGGGATGTCCTCATGGATGGACGTGATGAACACATCCGGATATCTTCCATGCATAAGACCCATCCTCTATTGACATTCCTTAGCGGAACCTAGGCAGCTTCTATGAGTATTACCCATCCATCATCACACCTCCTTCTGTGTTTCATGTGTCTTCCTTACCCAAAGAAACCATGTCTAAGTCCCACTTATAGATGGAACCTCTATCATGAACACTCTTCTCCCATTTCACCTGACATGCTCGTAGAAAGTCATTTCAAGGTCCCAATGGTGGGTCTTCTGTTGAATTACATAGAATTATGATTATTCGCATAGGAACAATAATGGATTTTGCTTCTTCTTATAACCATCCTAATGTACCCCCTACCTGGATCACCTCAACACACCCCCTAACCAAAACATTTCGGGTGCCTTCCCTTCTCCAAAGTTGAATGTGTGCCGGTTATGTAAGTCATATGGTTACATATTGAACTCTCCTCGTCTGAGCTCCAGGACGTTAAACTACCAAGAATCATCATCCTCAGCAAATGAGGATAGACAGTGGCCTGACCCCATGCATCATTTATGGGGTGCCTTTTCTCAGACATTCTCTACACCTGCTCATCTACTTGGGGGTGAGATCTTCCTCAAATGGAATGATATCCTCTCTGCAGGAGCAGTGTCTGTCTTCAGGGAAGGGAAACCATTATGGTCTTTTCCCCTTGCCTTTCTTACAAGAGTAATCCTCCCTTCTCCCCCCTCTTATTCTATGATAATAAATATATGCGAGAGGGGAATTTGGACCTTTATTATCCCTTCACTCTCCCTATGAGCTTTATCTCCATGGGGCCTCCATCCTGGAGTGTGTCCCAAAATCCATCTCCCAGGATAACTAACTACACATATTCCCTTATTTCTCACACCCAGCATGGCTCATGTGGGATAAGGGTAAGAATTCACCCAGACATCCTCGATGTGCCACCTTAGCATTTAAGCCCCAAAACAATATGAACTACGCGGCCTTGATTCCATTCAATGGTATCTTATGTAGGAAACCTCTCTAAGGTTCAATCCCAACACCAACTTTTCATAACCCCTTCATATAATTTAATCTTCTACCTACATGAAATTAAAATACATCCACTATTCTAAACTACAATGGTATTGATCCTTTCTAATGTAAGTTATGTAGGAAGCCTCACTGAGGTTCAATCCCCTCATCACATTGTCCCAACCATTAAACATTGGTTCTTACTCATTCTGCATGAGATTAAACTATATCCAAAATTCCAAAATACCTAGACATTGATTGATGTATCCATTCCAAGTTACATATGATTCTTACCTATGGTTAATGCCCAACTAGCATCGGTCCCAACCATATTCAGGTTGGTTCATCCTCACCCTGTATGTACTTAAACTGTATGACCATTTTATCTTGAAAGATGTTAAACTTTACCCAATCAATCTATGTGGGATTTAATCCATTCCATGACATGGTATGTTGGAAGCCTCCCTAACATACATTTTCAATCGATGGTAAGCTATTGTACATCATCCAGTGGTAAGACATAGTACCCCATCCAGCAGTAATTCATTGGAATCCCATTTAGTGGTATGATATTATGTTCCAAAACTGATGATGTGTTGTTGTGTTACCCAACTGAGGGTAGGCCATTGTGTTCTATATCTTATGGTAACCTCTGGGTTTCGCCAATTGATGGTATACCATTGTGTTCCTCAATCAATGTTAAGTCATTGTAGACCTATCTAGTAGTAAGCCATTGTAGTCCACAATCGACAGTAGGACGTTATATTCCCCTTAAATTAGAACCAAATCACTTGTCCACCCTTGGAGGATAGACCAAACCAGGTTACTAACAATGTGTGAGACCTAGTATGTCATTGGGTCATTGTCCTCTGTGCACATCCAAATTCTATACCCTCCATCCTGAATTACATTGACATTTATTCCCATCCACATGGATATATAGGAAGCCTCCCTTTGGATTATAACCTTCACGTATGACCCAATGTTGTCTCTACCTATATCCTATGTGTTTTAGGAAGGCCAAGACCTAACCTTGAGGTTCTACTTCCCCTGGATCTCATCCATGTGTCCATTCTCACAGTCCACTTCTTCAGGTGTCCCATCACTTCCTAAACTACATGGAATTTGATTCCCTAACACAATGATACACATGATGCTCGATATGGATCCATCCCAACATCATTTTTGTCCTCATATCAGTTCCATAACATTATCCATCCACTTTAATTAATCTCTCCATCTTCCATACTGATTCTTATCAGGGCCGCCACATCCCAGTGGGATCACAACATTACCTTGACCTCATAACCATGCAAAATCCCCACAAAATACATAATAATTCAACCAAGATTGATACTTATATTATTGGTCACTAATCACACTTAGACCCATCATGTATTCATGTTTTATTTCCTTTGTATACATCATGGTTCATCACACATTCAATCTATGTGGTTTTTGATCCTAATTATCTACACATGGTACGTATGAAACCTCCATGAGGTTCAATCCCATCAAATGGTATACCCTGGTGTCCCCCATTTTATGGTGCACTCTTTTTGATCTGCCCTCAATGGGGTCTAGATCAGCCTTCCGGGTGTGACATATTCCATTTGTGGGACACACCACCCTGGGTTTTCATTCATTGGGAATTATGACCCGTCTATCCAGTGTTCCCTATTCAAGGGTTCACTCTTTCTGATCATCCCTTAGTTGTGTCTAGATCATCCTTGACGGGGTGATATATTCCCTCTATGGGTCACACCACCTTAGATCCTTCCTCATTGGGAGTTCTGATCCATCCATATGGTAAATCTTATATGATATCCCTACAAGGGATGTACCAATATGATATGTCTCTAATGAATGCTTTGATCACTCTCATTCCATCTTGGTAAAATTTTATTCTCACAGCCTACTCTCGTTCTAAACTTGAGATGCCTGATGAAAAACCTCAGAATACACGTTGTTGACCAAACCTTCCCTGAAAGATGTTAAAATCATAGTATACCCCATGCCAAACACATGAATCTGAGGAAAGCCTTAGAGACATGCCTCCAATATTAGATACCCAATAATTGACATGGCATGTCATAGGTTATGCGCCCTTGTGATGACCAACTATGATGAATACTACATTTCCCAAATGTTTGTGATTCCAAATATTCCCAAACATGCATGATGTTGTCATCTACTCAAATTTGATGTTTCTGGAAAGTTAATTTAATTTGGAATTTCCTCATGGAAGAAATTTAATTAACCGACGTCCATAAATATATGGCATTGTGAATGAGATTTAGGAACCGAGACTCAAATCTATTAGGGAGTTCCAGATTTGGTATCATGTTCCAAGGAGGAATACACCAAAAGTGGGACTAAATTCCCATCATTCCATTTCAATTATGGAGAAAGCTTCCTTGAATAAGCGATGGATGATTCCTTTCATTGAAATGTAGGAATACAGGGAAAAAGATCAGCAAGTCCTCCACATATGGATGTTTTCCCTAGAGAAAGCATTGAAAAATGTTATGTAATGACAGAGTGAAATGTTTTAATTAATTAAATACTTATAAGAAATTCATGTTTATCACCACAACCCTATAATTCCATTAAGACATAGATAAGGTCCTCTATAGAAAACTTTTGTGGATGATAAAGGGATGGTGGATAATGATTGTTTTTAAAGGATCACCATCATCGATAAATTCACTACAACAAATGACTATCTCCCTGGTAGGGCGTTTTGAAATCAATCTTTTTTTCCTTATTTATATGATCAATGATGAATGCCGATCAACCCAAAAATAGGTTGAACTGTGATTTAATATTTCATGTTGGTTGAGTTTGATTATGGGAATTATTTTGGAATGATTATAATATTATTTTTATTTGATTGATAGTTCTTATGGGAACAGATTGAGATCGGAATGAACAATGGTTGAGGATCATTCCTCATGTTTATTACACATGATTTCTTCCCCTTTTCTTATGCATTATTCATTCGTCATTGGATATAAACAAATGATCATTTCCAATTTGATATATTGTAAATTGTTCTATAATTAATTATCTGGCAACATGAGGACACATTGGAGGTGCAACAATGATGGAGTGACAAGATTTGGTTGGGAATATGGAACACATTGTCATAGGTGGTGGCCTATGGCGGAATCTAGGATAGTGGATATTGTCTGTCTAGTTGAGTGGTTCAGTTGGTCTAGGGAAAAGTACATGCCAACAGTGAGGTGAATGGAGAGCCTTTCGTTGGGTGGCTGGGGAGGCCGATCATTGAACAATGGGCGCTATGTGGGAGGCCACTTAATTGGTGGGTATGGGGGAACATGAAGTGTGCTTGTAGTGAACAATCATGGAGGGGTTAATGTGTGTGATGTAGTGCAACACAACAATACCAGGGGTACGTGGTCGGTGTGGACACTATACGGCGGACAAACCATCCCACAAGCATAATAGTTGGACTAGGGTAACAGGGTTGGGTCAGACAGGTGGATTGGATCAAATATGAACCAGACCCCAGTCAGACTCTTTCATTAAAAAAAACATACCTCTCGAACCATACATTTTTTTGATGATCAATCCATGGTGTTGGGACACTAATATGGAGAAAAACCATTTGGTACCAATGATGGGGTTTTAGAATAGGAAAATAATGACACGGTCCATTTGCATTGGCAGTACCCAGGGTCATGGGACATGATGACTGTGACTAATACTCACTATACGCCCTCCATTATCTACATTGGTTTATTATTTCATCCATTATTTCTTGGACAAGATTTATTAGTTTTCATTCTATGAATTATTTCAATAAATATTTTTTGGTATCATTTCATACTCATAATAGTATTAACCAATTAGTAGGACAAATGATATATTGTTGTCAGAATCCCCCAATATTCCTGGAAAAGATCTTTTATTCCTTCGTTTTTCCCTTTATAGAGTCTTCGGTATCAAAGAGACAATATTTATTGGGGGTCGGTCATACACATAGCAGGTTTACACAAAATGAGTTTTTTTTAAATCACCCCACTACCTTCTCTATGATTATCATATGATGTATCATATCTCTCTTCAAATCTATTTCTGTATCTGTCTCCTGATGTTTCCCGACAAATAGTACATCTTATATGGATGTCATCATTGATATCAGTCGGAGGAGTTTCTTCTTCTTGGTGTTCGATTATTTGGATTCTTTGAATTGTATATGTATTATTGTAATATAGTAGTTTTGACAATTCCAGGACTTTTTGGTATGGTTTGGGTATATCTAGATATTTTTGTTATATGTTTTAAACATATTATGGTGGTGAGTTGAATGTACCATTACTTTGTAAATTTATTTATGGGTTTGTAATTACATGTATTGTATTATTATACTCACCTCTATACATTATTTCCATACACTTTTCAGGTCTTCTATAGATGAGTGGCCATTTAAAAGGGTAATGTGTGGACTAGGACTAGATTAATCCTTGTGAGATTAGGCAGGTGAGGTGTTTATATGGATTCATATATTAGTTCATGCACCTTTTCCTTCTTCTAATATCATGTATGGATATCTGTGGATGAGTATCAAGAACATTTTTACAAACATTCATTTTGGAGGGCATATAGTCTTGATCGGAATATCTGAATGTAATTAAATTTCTTATCATACTATGGACAGGTTATAGTAGCATGCATACATTTATTCGTATGATTTTCTTAACATTTCAATGTTCTATGGTTTGAGATATGTGTGTGCATTCATTTACTAAGGAAATTCCACCCATGATAATAATATTCCTACCATGTTCTTATCATGACCCATCCTAGTGGGCCCCTTGTCACCAACTTATAGTCTATTGGTGGCGGTCTATGGATGTTATGAGAAGGGGCCCACTAGGATGGGTCGTGGTAGAGTGGGATCTTAGATGGTGTGTTCTACCATAGGACCGAGATTCTATGAGATTGGTTGGAGGAAATAAATATTATTGTTTCAAGTTTGGTTTCTTGTCCAGGGAATCTATTCTTGGTTCAACAACTGACATATACATACCCCAGGATGCTAATAACAAGAATTTTTACTCATTGTGTGAGAATACTAGTTAAAGGAAAAATGTTGGTGCATGCATCATATAAGAATGGGTAGTGTTTTCCATTTCCTTCCAGATTCAGATATAGAGATATACTCATTTATTTTGGTAAATATTTTTTCCTTAAAGTATTCCTTTTTTATTCATACAATCTAGAATTTATATGCATGATCATGAGGATGACCACATTAGTGACAATGATTCAGTATAGTGATAGTTTTCTTAGATTTTACCTCTATGTTTTGAACTAGATATACCTCGACCATTAGAGAAACCCAAGGTACCTATTCTACTAGAAAATGATTGGAAAATGCAGAGCGCACTCCATGAGTGTCTGATATAGAGACCCTCAGGTTTGGAGGTGAACCCAAAACTTTTGTGGATAAGGACTGGCTTGTGGTGGGGACTTATGTTTTCTATCTAGTTAGGACAACATTGGATTAGTTAGTGGTCCTTATATTGAGCCTTCTATAGGGATCAGTAATGTTTTGGTGGATTTTGGCTATCCAAACTCATGATTATTGGAGTCTCTCAAGGATAGAGTTTTAGAACATATTCATAGAATATTTCTCACTAGTTTCAATGTGGTATGTTCATATTCATGATCTTCATTAGATCTATCAAGCTTGTATGATAGTAGTTTATTATTTATTGATGTTCACTAAATATTTCAAGTTATTAATGGATACAGTTAGAAACCAGTACTTCCAGGCTCGGTCCTTCAAAAATTTTCAATGGTGGTACATCTATGCGAGTATTGTTCTTTTGATAATTCCTACTTATGATGTGGTGATTGAGAAGGCCATATTGGTTGATATCTTCCTGTTTTTGAAGTGAAAGATGATGAAAATATGCAGAGGACATGAATGTGGATTGTCCACGACATTAGGGAGTCGACGTTAATCTTTGGGATCCAAATGTGGGGTACATTTCAATAGGAGGTCCCCTGAAATAGGATTTATAGTTATGGGTTCACATGGTGGATTTAACCAGCCCTAGGACATGCACTTCTACATGTGTGATGGTAGGGGAATCTAACTCATGATTTTCCGACCTACTATACCGCTAACATGGAGACTATGTATGTACAACATATGCAGAGGCAGATCTAGGAACATGAAGATACGTAGGGTGGAAGATGTAGCAGAGGAGCCCGGAGAGTAGCGGGAGATGGTTAACGTTTCAACATGCTACCACCATAACCCATAGGTGGTCTGTGCTATGCTTAGGGAGGTGGAGGATATGGACTGGGAAAACTCAATGTGATTGAGTCTTATAACCCAGGGACTCGAGGCATGATTTGAGGTTTGATATATATCTTTTCAATATTGGTTATTTTACAGATAGACTTATGTTCTAGTAATTCTTTCCTTAAAACATTTCTTTTATGAGACCTTGATATTCCATTAGATACATTGAATTGAACCATATGTTTGGAGACATATATAATAGGAGGCATGATGATCACACACCTCTAAAGATAGTGGTACCATCCCCTGGGAGTTGATAGTTGTGGTTGTAACAACATAGTGGTTTCACCGAGACCTTATGATGAAATTCAAGGTATGGATTGGCAATCCTTGCTCCATGCACAAATGGACCATTTTACATGAAGGGTGTGGTGTGACTATTGAGTTGGAATGGGGTTTTCCTTTGTCCGTGAAAAGGAAACTCTGGATGATGAATATGGAATCATGCATAGGAGGGTGTATGTCATCACTCATCAATTTCATGGGCTTAACCTTAGGAATATAGTTCTTATGATTTTACAATTCCAGATAGTAGTGGAAAAGTGTGACGACATCCTCCGAGAATTGGATGAAGGATTATCTCCCCACCTAAAGAAATACTTATATATTTAATTACCCCTAGTATGATGTTGTAAACCTAAATAGAATATCAGTTGGCTCCCTTAAACCTTTGCGATCTAAAGTGATGTAGGTGTAATTATAGATGAAGGGCTTCATGAGACCCAATGTCACACCATGGGAATCTCCAGTCTTTTTTTCATGAAAAATATATTGGATCATGATGTTATGTATCGATTACCAGTTCCTGAACCACATGAACATGAAGAACATGTATACATAACTAATGATTGATGTCCTTATTGACCAATTTTGAGGGGAATGATGGTTCTTAATAGTTGGACATCAATCAAGATATCAAAAACTATAAGTATTGGGTGAGGATATATAAAATTTATCTTTCATATGACTTTATGATCACTATGAATACTTGGTGATGCCCTTTGGCTTGACAATTTCCAAAAAAGTGTTCATGGTCCACATAAACTAGATATCCCAGACCTACATAAACCATTTCCTTATAGTCTTTATCGATGAAAAAATTATGTTCTATGTGAATTAAGAAGAGCATGCGAGACACATATGGAAGGTTCTATACATTTTGTGAGTGCACTGGATTTATTGGAAACTCCCGAAGATCCTGTTTTAGATTTAAGAGGTCCACTTTATGGGATATTTTTCAGGACATGTAGAGTGACAATTTACTTTGCCGAGGTCAATATAGTGTTATAATAGTATCCACGAAGGAGGTTTAGAGAGGTTAGGAGCTTCCTTGGGATTGGAGGATACATCCTAAGATTCATACCATATTTTTTCAGGATATTGGTACTTATGAATATGTTTCCCTAAAAGGGGTTTCCTTTTGCATGGACATAGAACATCTAATAGTAATTCTAGCCGTTGATTATGATTTTGATTATAGCCCCAATATTTAAATTTCTATATGAGGTTATTTATGATGTAGTTTTAAATAGTGCATCAAGGAACAAACTTGGTGTGTCATCACATAGAGGAATGTGGTTATTTCATTTGATTTATGATAGTTCAGACCAAATGAGAAGAACAAAATGACCCACGAGCACGTGTTGGAAGTGATTGAATTTATATTGAAGATGTGGTGACACTGCATGATGGGAAAGTGGTTTATCATCTAATATGTGAACAAGAGTCTCATGAATATATTCACTTAGATGGATCTTATCTACAAGCAGTGGCTGTGGCTAGAGTTCATCTAGGATTATGATTTTGGGGTTGACTGTTATCCTGGAAAGGGGAATGTGGTGGAAAATGCTACATGTAGGATATCTAGTTTGAAATTGTTGGATGAGGTGTCAGAGTAGTTGATCTCATTGCAGTTATCCATTACAAATATAGATGAAGAAGCATACCTTCAGACGATGTTTGTTACTCATACAATAATATATTGATTCATGGAGGCAAAGCACGGGGATAATGACTTTAAGACTCTACATGGTTTGATATCCATAGGGTATGCACATAAAAGTTATTTGAAACATGGAAAAAACTTTTTTCTTTTATTAGGATGAACAGGTGAACCTGTGGAGTTACATGGGTATTTTCTGATGGATTTCCACACATCCCATTTGGAAGTACATCCAGCTGTGGCTTTGATATACCAGAACCTCTAAAATGAGATTTTGTGTCTCAAGAAAAGAAGGGAGTTGATGAGTTCATTTATTGATGATTAAGTAATTAGAAATTGGAGGCTGAGCACTATGTTCCAATGGGATTGTGTCAGCCCCTGATGGTGGAATAGTGGAACTGTGATGGATATTCAGGGACTACGTGATGGGTTTACTAGGTATGTTTAGGGGACACGATTCCATATTGGTTAACTTGGACTGACTCCCCATGTTGGCCAACTTCCTACCAATCTAGGAGTATAGTTTCTAAGTATTTCAGGATTCCTCTACATACAGGAGATGGTTCAGCTTCACAGAGTACCATAAATGATTATTTTAGATTGTGATGATCATTTCAAATACAAGTTGGGGGAGGGATTTCAAGATACATATGAGATTCATTTATGCTTGATCAAGACATTTCATAACCAGATGGATGTCCAAATGGAAAAGAACATTTTGGTTCTATGGGATATATCGAAGACTTTTATGTTGGACTTTCATCATTCATGGGGGAATCACTTACACATTGTATATTTTTTATTCAACAAAAGTTAGAAATCCTCCATTGGTATGTCACCATTTGAGCCTCTATATTGGTGACCCTACATGCACCACATAGTTGGACTGACCCTGGAAAGTCATCACTTATGTGCCTGGAGTAGGTGAAAGATACTAAAATGAAGGTGGAGATCATTCCATATTGAATCAATACCACCTACGGTCAATAGAATTCATATGATGGAAGGATATGTAGACCTTTGGAGTTAGAGGAAAGAAGACATGTGTTCCTTTGAGACTCACCATGGAGTGGTTTGTAAGGATTTCATAGGGTGACAAGTTATACTCGAGGTTCATCAACCAATTCCAAATAATGTGTAGAGTTAGTGAGGTGGTGTATTGTGTATCTCTACCCACACAGTTTCATCAGTTACATTATGTCTTCTACATGTCACAATTGAGAAGGTATGTGTATGACCCATCAGATGTCATCATCTAGGGACAGATCAATATAAAGGATTTGGTGACATTCAGGATGTACCTGATATAGATTGAGGATATATAGGATAAGATCCTTTGTGGGAAAGTGAGTACCTTGGTGCATGTCTGGTGGAATGACAACTATCTCTTTGAGAGCACGTGGCAGCACGCGGCTCAGATTCAGGAATCATACACACATACATTTCAGTAGCCTTTTGTTTTAGATTTTTTTGTGTTGATAACACTATTTTGGGGAGAGTATAATGTCCCAAAATATACTATTGATAATTTGAAATAAAATAAGGAATTATTTTGAGACTATGTGTTGTGGAAGAGCTTGATTTAGAGGCCCTATATGCGCATAATAAATGTTAGAAAATTAATATACTTTAAATAGAATGATTGATCTATTTTAAAAGAAAAGTGAAATAACATCTATATGGTTTCTCAGATTATAATTCTAATTGATCCATTGCATTCCTTGTAGCAATTTTAAACTAGGTGAGGCTTAACATCAGCTGGTGTGGTTCAACTATGAGAGATAGTTTGCAAACATATTAAAGAATAATAAAACTAAGAAAACATTAATTTTCAATGTTATTCAGTGACACATGGACATTTTTTCATTTATTTAGGCACATTAAAAAATTTAGTGTTGTCACCATAACCCTAGAATTACTTTGATCATTATATAAGGGACTCTGGAGAAATCATTTGTACATGATGATGGGTTGGTGGATTGAGATCATTATTGACGGTTGTCCATTGACAAAAAATCCTAAACAGTGAATGAAACATTAATTCAGATGACATTGTGAATTATTATTTTCATTCCTCATTCATTGAATCAATAATAAACACAGATCAACCCATGTGTAGATTCATTCATTGTTCATTAAGTTGTTCAGGGAGGTGCCCATTTCCCGAATTATTTCAGAATTATTATTATAATATTTAGTATTCATTGATCATTATTATTGGAAAATATTGATAAAAAACAACAATAGTTGAATTTATTTTCCTGGGTTTGATACATGTGATTTATTTCCTTATTTTTATACATGATATTCATTATTCATGGGATATGATTGAAAGATCATTGCGCCTAAGATTCCAGGCATAATGATCTGAAATTAAAGATCTGGCCTGATGACGATGTAGAAGAGGTGCGATGACAAAGGCACATTTTCATTTGGCCAATATAGTGGCACATGAAGGTGTATGCAGTGGCACATGGTGGTATCTTGGGGAGAAATTCCCATTGGTCCAGGCCGACGTTGTGGTGTATGGTGAGCCATCATTGGAGGTGGAACACGACATGACATGGTTCTCATGTAAGCCTATGGTGGTGGTAAGTCCACAAGAAGGTGGAATGCATGGGATGTGCATAGACACGATGTTATAACCATGTGGGACATAGTAAAACACTATGTGTCTAGCAACAAACAGTCGTAGAGGATATAATGAGGGGGAATATTTGGGTGTGTGTTGTCAGGTGGACATGGGGAACTAGCCCTTTCCAGTCTCGAGCAGGCCTAGCAGCCTGGGTCAGGTCTGGTCCACTAGAGGGTCATGTCAGATCCAGACCACAACTAGGTCAGACACTTTTTTTAAAACAACCATATCTTTCCATCAATATGTGTTTTTGATGATCTCTCTATGGTGGTGGGACCCTACCATTGGGAAGGATATTTTAATACTAATAGTGGGTTTTAAACACATACATCTAGTGACATGGGAATTTTACATAGTTTGTACCCAGAGTCAAGGGAAACGAATGATTTTACTACTACACACCCTACAACCTCGTTTTCAACATTGGTTGATTCTCTCAGCCAATTTATCATGAATGATCATTGTTAATCTTGATTCTCTTTATCATTTTTCTAATGGTTTGTTGGTATATTTTCATACTCACGTGAGTATGATCCATCTAACACTTCATCGAGGATATAGTTGTTGGAATCCCTTGAGAAGCCCATAACAGATCCTTGACCCCATTTCCATTCCCACGAAAGAGTCTTTTTTATTGACATGAAAAACTTCAAAGAGTGTCAATCCTATACTTAGCAAGTTAATCCACATTAATTTTTTCCTATCATCCCATGACCCTTGATGTGATCCTCTTCTGATGTATCATATATCTTTTCATATTTATCCATGTATATCTCTCATGATGGCACCAAATAAATAGTAGTTATTAAATGTAGTTTATCTATTCTATTTGACTCCGGAGTGTGTTCTCTTAGATGTGTGCATCGTGGAATCTTAGAACTGAATCCCTAGTGTTAGTATAGGGAGGTTATGAATTTTTTTTTAAAAATGTTTTATGGTTTGAGTAAATCTATATAATCCTATTATATACTGTAGACATATTATTTTGTAGAGATGAATGATTATTTCCTTTGTGTATTGAATTATAGTGTTGGGGTGTATTAAAAATTATTTATATACTCATCCATTCAATAGTTTTTCCTAAATAGGTCATGTATTTGGCAGAGGGAAAACCTTTTGATAGAGTCACGGGTGGACATGGAATGTAAGGTGCCATGTGATATTATGTAGATAGAGGTGTTCCTTCAACACCAGACATCAGTTACAGTAGCATTCCATTAGGTTGGATCATATAGGGTTTATTGTGGATGAGTTTTAGGGACAAGTTTATAGAGTTTCTTTTTCAGGGGCATGTATTTTGGATAAGTTTAACTTACAAAAGATTACAATCCTTTCATACTGTTGTTTGGTTATAATTGTATGAATTCATTTTTGTCTTATATTAATTTTTTTTTGATTTTTAGTATTGTGCGATTTGAGATATGTGCCTGCTTACATGTATTGTGAAATGGCCTCACTTGTTAGTGATATACATACCTGATGCTAGTCACCATCCCCTATCGTGTTGGAGGCAGGCTTGGGGTGTCACGGCTGCAGAACTACTAGGATGGGTTGTGCATCATGTATTTATTTTTATATATTAATGAGTTTATTAAAAATTGACACTTATCCATCATTAAACAATTGAAATCGAATATTACATATCATATAGCTTGAAAAATTTTCCTTAACCTAAATCATGGCAAAATTTGATTTATAAATTCCATTGATATTTTTAATTAAACTGTAACTCTAAATATTTTCCATACTTTTTATATAAATCATCACAATATCCAAAATCAAATTATATTAAATTGAAATAAAATCAAATCATCTTCAGTGGTCACTTGAATAATTTGAGAGGTCATCAAAACAATTATGTTAATATAAATTACTATAACTCCCAAAATGTGTATTTTTATTGTCATTGTAGTCTCCATTCATTATAATTTCATAACGCTATCTTCGTCAAAGTACAAAATATTATTACTTCTTATTCCAAACATTATACACATATAAAATTATCCATAACAACCTCTAAAGGGAACCGCTCCAGTATTTATTGATTATAGGTGTAACCCATGACACCCACCTTCAATAGGCCCTATGATAGAGGCTATATCCAAGGGTAACAAAACATATTGGAGGAATCACCTTAATCATTCATAAGAAAGGTTGTCAGTACAAAAATAAATATAATTTTATATGTAAAATAAATATTATATAATAACCAATAATTAATGTAACTATAATAAAAATAAAAATCTTCAAAAGTAATGATTAAAATAATAATATTAGAAAAATCAATAATTATAGCTACAAATAGTATCTATAACTATGATTACCATTCTTAAACTCACAGTAGAATCCAAAAATACCATTTCTTGTATATATATGGTGGATAATAATAGATAAAATATTTTTTATTCTCCAAAACACCTCTTAGTTAAAAAAATTAATGGTGAACACTCTTGCATCAATGAATTATTAATAGAAAAAAAAAGAATTTATTTGATCAACTACCACCCAAAATTTCTCATGAAGACTCACCATATATCATATCCATGTATAAATAATAATAATTAATTGATATGGAAATATATTACCCCAAACCAGTCCCCACTATTTTTTCACTATAACAACCCAAAATCAAAGATATATTCTTCCATCATTTCTATATATATTCTTGCATTCCAATAATTCCCCACTTGATGTGGGGTGGACTGAGCCCTACAATACCCAACACATGTTGGGTCTAAAAAATTATCTGTATTTAGTAAAAAACCACAAGAATAAAAATATCAATATAAAATAGTTCAACATCTCGACTAGACATTATATATCCACTATAGTAGAGTATCATGATGATGAATGATATCAAATATATTTGTTCCATCTACAATGCATGATCCCCATAATATAATGTTTTATTAACTACATTATATGGTATTTCATGTATATACCCTAAAATTTGTAACACATTATATCGATAATTATTATATAGACCTTACCAATCATAATCCATTCCATCTCTATAAAAGATAACATGGAAGAGGGAGTAACCATCCATATTTTTCTCTCTTCGACCGGGTTTATTTTTTAAACAACAAAATCCCAAAACATTATGTCAATTGTAATTCAACCCATACCATGTGAGTATAACATTAAATTAAATGATAATAAATAATTTAATAAAATCATAAAAGAATGCTAACCTTGAATAATCCCACAATAATAGTATTATCAAAAATACTAAAAATTAACATATGTCTAAATAAATTTCACAACTGTTCATTCTAATAACTACTTCATAAAACATCCAACATTTCCAAAAAAATAAAGAAAAATATCCTCTTTTTTCACCTTAATAATTAAATAGAAAAAATTTATATTTAACATTTTCATGAAAAGTTAAATTACTAATGTATTTATTTGGTCATATTTTCTGAAAAATCATTTAAAATCCCATGGCCATATTATATCCATCTATTACCTATTATTTTAATTCATAAAATAATTTATTTATAAGCACTATTAATTCAATTATATTCCACTATCCATTGAAATTTTTCTAATTAATATAATATTCTAATTCATTCAATACAATAACAGTGGGGAATAATGAATTCAACCCCACATAAAATATTCCTTCACCACATAAGACCCCAAAAATTCCATCCTATTCAATGTAAAAACAAATACATTAAAAAAACCTACATCAAACACACACAAAATCATATGGATATGAATATTTCAATGAATTCATTCTATGAAAAGAAAATATGGACAACATGGTTATAATAGAGTAATTAATTTCAAAAAATAACTCATTTATTTTCTTTTGTTCATTTTTAGCTAATTATAAATGTTAGGATAATATGAATATATGTATCCACCACTATCAACACATCAGACATAAATTATGCATCCATGAAACCAAAACCAATTAAAATTCAATATTTTACCACTCTATGAAATTAATTTTCACCATCCATTCTGTGTAAAATATGTTTATATTCATTAAAAACATTTCCCTTTTTACTAAACTCCTCAAAAGGTCCCCAATCACCCTCTTTAAATATTGGGTATATATAGATGGTGATTCTAGTAACTATATTGTTTTTAATAAATAATATATATATATATATATAACGTATCATAAAATCAATATCACAATAATAAAATTATATCATATAATGAAATCATATATCTCAACATTAAATAATATATCAACGAAATAACTTAATAAAACCCATTTATCAAATGAAATAAAGTGATAAAATATAAGTACATGTGATCCACCATACCTCTTTTATTAAATTTTTACTACATCTAAATATCATAAATTTTTTAACAATATTTTCAATTTATTAAATGGGAATGACTATCCCTTTCTAGATATCATGATGGTTATAGGATCACTAACATGGTTTTTTATTTCTAACAATTTCATTTGTTTAAATTTTTGTCCCACCTTTTGGACATTTGTTCAAGTCATTGATAGAATTAACAAAGATTACCATATCTTCTAAATATCATCATGATGATCTTTTAAATGTCGTAAAACTCCCACATTTCAAATTTTTTTCATAATGAAACAATGCTACATGATCATCAAATGGCCATGAAAGGATGTCTAGGATGCCAGAGTTGAAAATGAACGTCTGTAGGAAATACTAACTAATCAGTGGAGAGACACCTTCCAAACAGTGGTTCTGGATTGAGGTCAATTCTTACAGTAAGTATATTGGTTTGATACTTGAATTCATAGATCATCAAGTGGAGTTTTCATTATTCTAAATACCTAGAACTTGTTCACCATCTAGAATGTCGAATTGGATCTAATACATAATGTAATTTTCCAGATTATCCATGGTTCATTAAATGATGAATTTAATGGTCCTTAATTGGATAAGTTTAGTCTTTTCTGGATCAAAGGGACTCAAAAATCCTTCAAAGGATATAAAATATTAGAAAAGGGGGCTTAGATTCATTATTTTATATTCTATGATGACCATTTGCTTATATTATTCCCTAGTTCAATCTTAGATTAGTGTAATTTATCTTCTCCAAAGAATATTTCAAGGCCTATGTTATAATTCACAATATAAGAGGACCTCACATTCTATTTTTTCTATATATATATCTTTCATCCTGATATATACATTCAATGTTATGTGACTAAAATAATACGGAGTTTTCTTCCTAAAAATCAATTCTCTGATAATCTGTCTTCTACAATAGTTTCTCAACACATCAAATGTTAGGGATGTGTTTCATGACTAAGGAGGATGTTGAAAAGGGTACTCCAAACCAAAAATGTGGGTGATATGGGTTTCTTAGTGCCCATGAATAAATAATTTAAAGGCATGTATACATGTCCTCACTAAAAATATCTTCAGAAATATATAATGTAATAAACCCATGGGGTGGTGACATAGGTTCTCACACCAAGATATTTATGAGCTCCATTTTCAATCAATGTTTTATATCACTTTAAATTCACACATTCAATATTTCATATAAAATCGCTAAACATATCAAGAATATTTTATATCCATAGTCATTATATTCTAATATTATTAATTAATTGTAATTTATATGATTTAAAATGAACATTAATTATCCTCATATTTTTATTTACTTTAATTGATATTAATTCTCTCACATTCAGAATATTCACTAATGAATTGTTCAGTGAATTCATCTATTAAATACTCTTACATAGTGATCAGTATTTAATTATATCTTCCTACAACACATATAATCTCTTTTTCATTGTTATTTTATTTTATAATTAGCCTTAATCATTATTTTATATTTTCCAATATAAAATTTACCCCCATTCTTGATCCAAACTATATAGAACTTCATTTTGTATCATATCCATCTATTATTAAAGACAATACTAGTTTTAATGAAATGTGATTTGTCCTCTATCTTATATATTCAATGTTATCATAGAGGAAATTAATTATAAAGAACTCCATTTTTAAATTTTATAATCTAATAAAGTTGGAAATATAACATATCTAAATTTATCAGAATTTTAAAATATATTGTTTTTAAAATAGTTTTGAATAAAAACATTCCTAAAAATAATCAGAAGATAGATGGACACCCCATGATATTATTTCCTTTGATCATAACTGATATTCCATAAACATGCTCCATTACGGGCATGACCTAAATTTTTTTAATTAGGTTTCTTCTTAAAAAACAATTCATGATATCTATAGACTCTTATAAGCCACATGACAAGAAGAATAAATTTAAAGTTACTAGATTTATATGTTTACATTTGACTCTGAAATTAGTTCAATAAATCAAGTTGAATCTATATTTGATATTTCAAACCATTATAATCACAATTTCATTGGCAAGAAGTCTCTTGGGGATGATACTACTATTGAAAATTTAGTGAGGAAAATTCACTCTATAATACCAAACAGATAGGAAATAATAGTGATGGCTATCTGAGAAGATTAATATATAATAAATATTCATATTGAAAAATAAATTTGTTCTCGCCTGATGCATTAGATTAATATGATGAGTCAACCTAAAAATTATATAAATAGGTTAATGATGCTACTGAATCCAAAATCATCATTTATTTAAAAAGTATAGATGGTTATCTCTCATCCAAAAGTGAGAAAAAAATATGAGAATCTTACAATGAAATTGAACCAGATCATGAATATGTATAAAGTAACATAAAATTACAAAAATAAATAACAAATTCATTAAATTTATGTGAAATTATTAGAATGTGTTAAAAATGGTATCATAAATATTGTTTTCACCATTTACAAAAATAAGTTGTTGTATACGGTGAAATGAATGTATAACTTTAATGTCTCAACAATGAATGATAATAATGGATCCATGGGATCAGCCTCCAAAAATTCAATGAGTGAATAATTTCATAAATTCATAACAGAAAATATCAATGTAAATATTGGGATTAATTCTATTACTCCACACTCTTTTTCACATCCTCTTGTTTTTTTTTTCCTCTTCATAATTCTCAACAAGAAAACAAAATTTTATTGAGCTGTTATTGGAGAAAAATATATTCCAAAATATTATTAAATTTTCTACGTAATCTAAAATATAATGAAAATGAAATTTATTTTTGTTTTTGATGAAACTGAATCACTACATAAAGAAAATTTTATCATTTTTGATGAAATTATAAAACCTGTTTTGAAATTACAAGATAATCCTAATGTTAACAATATAAAATTTTAAATAATGGTTTTATGATGGACTTGTTCAAAATTAACCAAATTTCAAAAAATATATAAATATGATTTTGGGTTTTAAATTTTGTAACAATGGTGATTTAATATTTTGGGATTTCAGATTTATATAATTTCTATCAAAAAAACTTTTCAAAAATTGATTTTCCCAAAAATAATTTTTAAAATATTGTTAGAAATTTGTGCATCTTATCTACCAGTGTGATTATAAAAATATTAGTTGCGATAGAGAAAACATAATTCATCACTTTCACCTTATAAATAACAAAAAATATTGTATTTAAAAATGTTAGGATTATTAAATATTTAAAAGATAAAATTTCTAGACCCATTTCTACATGGGTTCCAAAAGGAACAGACACTTTATTTTCTTGTTTAATATGTCACAAAGATTTATTTTTATAAAATATGGAGCACTATCTTAAATAATATCAATCTACACAAAAATGGTTTTTTGATTATCTAACATGATAAATTTTGATTCTTTTCAAATTTTAGTTTTACCATTGGTTGGTAATCACACTAATACAAAAACAAGATTTAACAGCGCTAAAAACTGGCTTTAACAATGCTAAAAAAGTGTTGTAATGCTTGGCACTGATAAAGGGGGGTACCCTTTATCAGTGCTTATTGAGAACTGATAATGGGGTACTTTACCAGTGCTAAAAAAGCACTGATAAAGATAGCCATTATCAGTGCTAAATGAGCGCTGATAAATGTGTGTTTTATTAGCTCTCCTTTAGAGCTGATAAAAGCACCATTTATCAACCCTAAAAAGGCACTGATAAAGGACATGTATGCTACTACGATAAAATCTACAGCAGTACAGCCAAACACCTGCAAAAAAATTCAGCATCTCAATAAGCTAATAAAAGCAGATAGACCCATACATAATTAACACATAAAACCTAAGCTAATTAGACCAATTATACCCATACAACAACAATACTCGTATACCATTAACACATAATTCAAATGTTAATTAATTACATAAAATTATATATTTAAGCCTTTTTACTGTACAATCTCTAAAAGGTCACCATCCCTTACCAATCACTCATAATCTCCACCCATCTTCTAAATAATAAATAATGTTGTTTTGAGCGGTAGAATACATTATGAGAATAAAAAACTACAACACATAAGATATCCATATATGAAAGAAGTTGATTCAACATCCAAGCCTTCTCTGCATCTTCCACCATTACAGTTATCATGTTTTCTTCCCCTTTGTATAGTAGCTTTCCCCTCATCTTTATATATGTATTAATCTATTATATCCCATTTCTCTTTTTAATTAATTTTATCTATGTTATAAATTCCCATTCTTCTTTAAATTTATTTTTATCACAACTTACATTCGTTAGATGGTTATAATTGGTTTTTGGAGTTATCCATCATTATTATATGAATATGAGGCCATCATTCATTGGTTTCCATATTTTTTTCCAAGGAAATGAGATGTATATTTTAGAAATCACATGAATATCGAGTATTTTATATTATATTGAAATAGATTTTACCAATTGGACAGAAACCAGGGGGAATACCCATTATGAAATCTGATTCCCATCTTGAATGCCTCTTCCTGGAGTTGGCAAATCCATATCCCCCATGATAATAACTCTTTCATCCAAAAAAACACTCAAATTCCATATTCAAAAACTCACTAGGGTAGATAGTATCTACAATAAAGAAGAATTTATGTTATCATTATTCCTTTACCCCTGGAACATCATAAAGAATAATGTTCTGGACCCCATATCCTTGAAAAATGCAAAACTACCAAATTTACCCCTTATCATAGGTCAATTGTTGTTTTCAATTAAAATTATGTCCATTTTAATCAAAAGAGATACCCATTGAGTGCTAGCAGACACACCATGCCTCAGATTGAGAAGTGTATTACTCATACATGTCTCAAAGGACCCATGGATCGTTCTCTTAAAGAATCAACACAATCCAAATGTGTTTGTTCAGATTTTCGTACGTCAGTTGTTGTTTTCACTTAAAATAATGTCCATTTTAAACAAAATAGAGACCCTTTGAGTGGTACCAACCACACCGTGCCTCTGATTGAGGCGTGGTTGACTTGTACACATCACCAATGACCCTTGGATCATTATCATAAAATAACAAGAGAATCCTAATGCGTTTTTCAGATTTAATAGGTCAGTTTTAGTTTTCAATTAAAACTGTGTCCATTTAAAACAAAAGAGAGACCCTTTTTGTGCTAGCAGCCTCACCATGCCTTAGTTTGATGTGGGGTTGACTGATACACATCACAAAGGACCCTTGGATAGTCCTCCTAAAGGATCAATACAATCTGATTGCGTTTGGTCATATTCTCGTACGTCAGTTGTTGTTTTCACATAAAATCATGTCCATTTTAAACAAAATAGAGACCCTTGGAGTGGTACTGACCACACCGTGCCTTAGATTGAGGGGAGAATGACTCATACACGTTTCATAGGACCCTTGTATCATTATCATAAATGATCAAGGAAATAATAATGCATTTGGTGGAAATTTCAATTGTCAGTTGTTGTTTTCAATTAAAATCATGTCCATTTTAAACAAAAGAGAAACCCATTGAGTTCTAGCGGCCACACCGTGCCACATATTGAGGTGGGAATGACTCTTACACATCACTCTGGACCCTTGGATCGGTCTCATAAAATATCAAGGAAATCCAAAAGCGTTTGGTAACATTTTCATAGGTCATTTGTGGTTTTCAATTAAAATATTGTCCATTTTAAACAAAAGATGGACCCTTTGTGTGATAGCGGCCACACCGTACCTTGTATTGAGGAATGGATGACTCTTTCACATCAAGAAGGACCCTTGGATCGTTATCCTAAAAGAAAATGGCAATATGAATGCGTTTGGTCAGATTTCTGTTGGTCAGTTATTGTTTTCAATTAAAATTGTGTCCATTTTAAACAAAAGAGAGACCCTTTGAGTGATAGCAGCCACACTATGCCTCGAATTAAGGCGGGGATGAATCTTACACATAAAAAAGGACTAGTGGATTGATATCCTAAAGGATCAACACAATCTGAATGTGTTGGTCAGATTTCTGTAGGTTAGTTGTTGTTTTCAATTAAAATCGTGTCCATTTTAAACAAAAGAGAGACCCTTTGAGTACTAGAGGCCACACCGTGCCTCGGATTGAGGCAGCGTTGACTCGTACATGTCAAAAAGGACTCTTGGATCATTCTCCTAAAGGATCAAGAAAATACTAATGCGTTTGGTCAGATTTTCATAGGTCAGTTGTTGTTTTCAATTAAATAGGTGTCCATTTTAAACAAAAAAGAGACACTTTGAGTACTAGTGGCCACACCGTGCCTCAGATTGAGGCAGGGTGTAATAGAACAAATCTAAAAGGAAATTTTGATCGTTATCCTAAAGGATCAAGAAAATCCTAATGTGTTTGGTAGGATTTTCGTACGTCAGTTGTTGTTTTCACATAAAATTGTGTCCATTTAAAAAAATAGAAACCCATTGAGTGGTACCAGCCACATCCTGTCTCATATTGAAGTGGGTATGACTCTTCCACATCAATACAGAATCGTGGATCGTTATCATAAAATATCATATCAATCCTAATTCATTTGGTCCGATTTTCATAGGTCAGTTGTTTTTTTCACTTAAAATCGTGTCCATTTTAAACAAAATAGAGACCCTTTGAGTGGTATCTGCCACACAATTCCTCGGATTGATGTGGGTATGACTCATACACATCACCAAAGACCCTTGGATCATTATAATAAAAGATCAATACAATCCGAATGCGTTTGGTTGGATTTTCATAGGTCAGTTGTTGTTTTCAAATAAAATTTTGTCCATTTTAAACAAAACAGAGACCCTTTGAGTGCTAACGGACACATCGTGACTCTGATTGATGTAGGGATGACTCTTACACATTACAAAGGACCCGTGAATCATTCTCCTAAAGTATCAAGGAAATCCAAGTGCGTTTGGTGGGATTTACATAGTTCAGTTGTTGTTTTCAATTAAAATCGTGTCCATTTTAAACAAAAGAGAGACCCTTTGAGTGTTACTGGCTAGACCGTGCCTCGTATTGAGGCGGGGATGACTCATAGACATCACAAAGGACCCGTGGATTGTTCTCCTAAAGTTTCATGGAAATATGAATGCGTTTGGTCAGATTTCTGTAGGTCAATTGTTGTTTTCAATTAAAATCATGTCATTTTAAACAAAAGAGAGACCCTTTGTGTGCTAGTGGCCACACCGTGCCTCGGATTGAGGCAGGGATTACTCTTACATGTCACAAAGGAACATTGTATCATTCTTCTAAAAGATAAAAACAATAAAAATGTGTCTGGTGTAAGTCCCCAACCCCAGTTAACTAGAGTCGGTGCGTTATTACGTAACAATGGCATGATCACAAAAGATCAAGTCTCGAAAGAACAATTAGTTTAATTGCCTTGGAAACACTAGATAAATTCATAAATGTTACATTATATCATAAATTGAAAAACTAAAATAACATAGTCTCCATTTTCCACACTCATAACCCCTTCAGACTATCCCTGCAGGTCATTCCTAAAATACTTCCTCACATCCTGGAAAAATTAAAACATTGAAAGGGGTGAGCTCAGATGCTCAGTAAGGATAGCAATATAGTGGAAGCATTCATAAATAAACATAAACATTTAAGAAAATGTATAACTAAACAAAATCCTTTTAAACATCAACTTCAACATAATATGGAAAAAGTAAAATGGATTATTTCCATTTATTTATTCACATGGATATTCTACTGGTTGAAAAATCACATGCAATATCAATAACCACTTTCATAATGATAGAATGCATAATTCCAGACTATCATAACCACATAGCCAAGGCCTCGTGCCAAGACTAAAAATAAAATTTTTTCAAGGCCTCATTCCAAAACACTAGTTTGTCTAATGAGACCTTCTGATTCATCGAGAAGCTATAGCGGGCTCCGCCCGTCACTTATTAAGTCCAATGCATTCCTCATATGAATAGGTTGAAGCATATCATAAACCATAACATAATCGTATCACATAAAACATGCATAAAGGAATTATAAAATTTCCAAATTTCAATCACAAGATATAACTACAACACATTGATATAATAAAACATTATCAACACCATTTTCGATACAAAAATAAAAGTAAATTAAAACATGGTATTTATTTTTCATTTAAAAAAATTATGGCTTGTAGAGGAAGCTGAAACTCAAATAATGGTCACGGTGGCGGAGAAGTCATTGTCTCCGCATACTTACAACATAAGAAACATTACTTTTTTTAGTTTAGTGAAACTATTCATATAAAAAGATTCATTTTGAATAAACATAAAAATCAAAGGGGTTTATACAATGTATAAACGAAATTTGTGTATAAAACAAAATATGCCTCAATGAATGAAGATTAAGAAGAAGTCACTTACTAAGATAATTTTTAAATAAAATAGATCTATAATGTGAATTCACTATAAGTACACATAAATAAAGTACAAATACAAGATAGGACATAATAATATCATGAAATAATTTGAAAGTTGGAGATTAACCCAAAGAATGGAAATTGGTTTTAGAAGTTCCCTTACCTCGTGTCTGACTTGACTCGATCGTTCTTTAACCTCCTGGATAATAAACTAGAGTTAATTAATACATTCTTATGAACCTTTTTCAAGTTCATTATTCCACATATATCACTTATTTCCATGTTATGAAAATTATGTAATTATTTAAGTTAATAACGGTCATTTTGTCGATCTTTGGTACTTGAGTCAAAAATAAACTTCTTATAATTACAAGTTGTTCATGTGGTGAAATATACATTATATCCAGAATTATATTCATGATATAGATATCATATATATCATATATATCCAGTATATACATGCATGTATAATATTACATAACATTTAGAGGTAAGAAATGAAATACACTGTTCATGGAGACAGTAATCCGTACGTACGCATGAACGCTACTTTCATTTCTATTTCATATTTAATGGAATGAAATTATAATTATATAAAGGTATAAAATATTTCCTGTATAATATAATGTATAATACCATTTATTCCATCCTTTATACATCCCTCATATGGCATTAATGATTCAAATCACTTTGAGGGGGAAGTAGTTCGCACTTCCTAAAATGAAATTATCGTGATTACCCATAATGGAAATCAAAAAGGTATGCCATAAATGAAAAATACAGAATCATAAGAAAAAAACATAATATATATCATATATAAAAATATTTTCATCATAATGGCCACCTTGAGAGGTGTTAACAGAAAATTAAACAATCATCGTTTCATGAGGCAGTAATTCGCCACCCACAGAAACAGTATGTTATTTAACCATTACACGATGGTGTGTGTAAGTGTAAATAAAATCATTCTCATAAAAACATCCAAGTATATTTAGGATCCTGGTGTTGTTAAAAAATAAAGTAATAAAATGGTTTTAGGGGGTTGGAGAAGAAAAATAAAACAAATGAACACAAGAGAAAACATTACCTTAAAATTGGGTAACTCTTTTTTATTTCAGCCAAAGGCTTCCTTGGGAAGTCTTCTGCCCAATGTGAGGCTTCTTAGAGTAAGAGTGGGATGTGGAGAGACAAAATGGGAATGTTTTGGCAGATCCAAATGTCTTGGATGGTATGAATAAGGTGGTAGTGGTGGGGGCCTTTTATAAGAGTAGAGGAGGGGCACTCTTGGAAAGTAATAAAATGTAACTTTATTATATAATGAGTTTGTATTTTAAATGTCCCACACTTATATATTTCGAGGATATGGTGATAAGGATTCTAAATACATTCATACAATTGGTTTTTCACATGTTTAGGTCTTAGATTTTACATTATCTTTTCATTTTATTTAAATCGTTAAATAATGAGGTAATTGCTTCATCATCATGGTGTCATATATAATTTAATTTATTTAATGTCTAAAAATTATAAAAATTATATCATGATGTATTAAATCTTTTTATATTTCTATAGAATATTTATAGTAAAAAATATGACTTGTATAGACCAATTTAAAAATTGTTTTAGTAAAACAACACATGTTTGTGACATTTTTATTTTAACATTAAATAAAAAAAAATTAATGTCATTTTCCAACCAAAGTGGATCCATGGGGTCCCCAAGTTTACCCATGGATTGTCTTGGTAATCCATTACTCATCCAATAGAAGTAGTACGTGTGTCAAGGAAATTTCATATTATTATAAAATTATCTTTACCTTAAATATTACTTGTTACCTTTAATCGCGATTAATTAAACTTAAAAGTTACTATTCAACAAAAAATTATTTTAATCCCATTGAACCAAATTTTACATCCTAATGACAACAATGTATGTAGGATTTTTGAAATTCAATTCATAGAAGTGGAAATGATTCATTTAAATGAAAAATCAGTTTTTTAACTACCACTTATGGTTTTACTATTCTTCAAAAATTGATGTTTTTCAGAGCAATGCCAAAATTTCAACCTAATCTATAATTGATATTCCGAATTCCAAAATGATGTCTATTTTACAAAATTCCAAACATATAAGTTGAATTAATTAATTTTATAATTAATTCCTGTTGTGACAACAAATAGCTTGTTTTTAAGAAACAATATATATCAAAATATTGACAATTTTTTATGTCTAATTTCAATGTTAAATTAATTCTAATTACCACCATTTGATAAAATGGTAAAAATATACTATAATTATACTTTAAAACCACTAAATAGTATAATTTATCACTATAAATTATTTTTATTAAGAGTGTTGTTTTATGTATTTTCACTATTCATAAAAAATTGGAATTTCTCAGAAAATTACAAAAAATTCAACTTAGGATAATTTTGATATTACGAATACAAAAATGAACTCCATTTTGAAATATAAAATTTTTATAATTTTAAAAGATGGTATTACTATTCATAACGGCTACTTTGATTTGTCGCGGTGTGTTAGAACTCGAACTTGAGTACAATGCAAACTATTGCATTATTGAAAGAGAGGCGTATTGTGGAAGCTCGGGGTATTACATTCTCTCCTCCTTCAATAAATTGCGTCCTCACAATTTGAAATTTTTCTTTGAAAATAATAGTTTGAAAATAGAAAATACCGTTGTGGAAACCCCATATCTGAAATAGGGTTAATAAATATATAACTTTAAAATAAATAAAGAGAAGTACAAAGGTCGCCCGAGATAGCCCATACTAGGATTCTATGAAAATATGGATATGGAGGAAAAAAACCATCATGGTCTGATAGAGAGTTGTAGAAAACATGATTAGAAGAAAGTTAACCACATGAAAATGACAAACTTGTGATTGGTTATGTCACGAACCAACCCGGGTCAACCCTGAACCGGTCACCCGAGCTGGTCTGCGCCATGGCCCGAGAGGCGTTCCCGATCCTCCTGGGCTGGCGACAAGCGCCAGGGCATCAACAGAGGCTATGGGAACGATTTCGCCCAAAATAAATAAATAAGACAGTGAAAATAATACAGAGCAGCGCAGAAAAGATAAACCAAATAAAGTGACTAAACAAGAACAAACAGAAAACAAACTAACCAAACACGACGTCCGAACAAGCTCCGTGCGACCTCGCGGGTCGCTCTCCGACTCAACGATCAAGCGTCGCCCTAGGCGAGCGCACTCAAACTATAGCTTGCACAAACACTAAAAATAGAAAAGAACTATAGGCGTGAGTACTAAAACTCAATAGGCTAGCCCGATATCTATTCCCAATGCACTACCTTTAAAATAAAAGAAACATCATCTCAAGTTTGAACTACAATTTATAAAAGTATGTTTTTATAAATATTTTACTTAAAAACAAAGTACGAACCATTGCCCTTTACCATTTCCAAATTCGGGTTTATTTCATTAGTGTCAGTGACATTTCAGGGAAAGGGAAAGTGATGTTTACATTTTTTTCAATTTTGTACAAGAGGATTAAACACATTCATTTGAAAACAATTTTTTTAGAAACCTAATCAAAAGCAGTTTACCATTTTCCAAGGAAAACAAAACACCAGAATGCACAAAGTAAAACACACAGCAAGGGCAATGTAGGTATACATGTGAGCATCATAATCCTTACTGCAAGCTACAAAAGCTGAATAGACATGGGTGAACCTAGGAGATCGAGAATAAACCAGAAGACACCAATACATGATAAATCATCCTTATTGACATGTCACGATGAAATAAAAACGCACAATACGCTCGACCATCCACTCACGAGCAGGTCGAGGGCAAATCCCATAGCAATAAACCCAATATATCCACCTACTATGGGCCACTGGTCAGTACCATAACCTACCAGTGCAGCAATCATTCTTAGAATATTCTCTCAATATGCCAGATTCCCATGTCTCAAGTGTTTTTTAAAAAAAAGGGGTGAGCTAACCGATGCCAACTGAGCATCCAATCAGATATATCTATATATAAAGAACAACATGCATTCCCCGAGCCACTCCATGGGACAACCTCTTGCCTTTAACTACTCAAGTACCCGGGAGCCTCTAAGCGCGGCCTCCCAAACAATCAATTGCAACCAAAGCATGAGAGTCGCCCTAAGAGGGTTTTTATCAAAACATTTTTATCGCTTTCCATAAAGTTCCAAACGGGCATTTAATACATTTCACAAACACTACTCAAAGAAAGGTACAACTTCTTTATGAGACAAAACCCAGTTTAAAACCGTTTAAAGAACCCTAAAACACTACGTCACAGGCTAACAATATTTTTATAAACCAAACCAAACCATTTTCTTTTTCCAATTAATCTTTAAGAGCCAACCAGCCAATTTCTCAAACGAACCAAAGTATTTGTTCATGCTTCAAAAGAAATCATTTCTCATTAAACCATAAATCTATTTTGCATTCCGTGAATTATGTTTAAAATCCAAATGGGCATTCTTTCATTATTGGGTGTCCGCTCGTCAAAAGGATGTTTCATGTGTCATGTATAAAATAAACGGCTCCTTTTGACATTAAATAACCATTTAAAAATTAACCATCTTATATTAAAAATTAATTATCGTATATTATCTCATATTTATTAAAATAAATAAAATTTTTATTTTGAACAATTAGGGTGCGCAAACAGCATGAAATAATATAACTTAAATTTTAAATGCGGTGCAAAGGGGACCTACCTCAAGATCAAAGCGCGACGGCAGAACGACTTTGGAAGGAAGGCGCGATGGCACAACGTGTGTCCGAAGCCGTGTGATAAAGTCCAACACTCTACATAGTCAGTACCAAGGACACAGACACATACAAAAACTCACTAGAGCACGTGAAACCAAGCGGCGAGAAGAAACACTCACCTCGGGACTGAAGCGCGACAACAACGGAACCTCGGAAACAAGGGGCGGTGATGGCGCTCATTCGGAAAGACCCTGCGCGGGTCCAAAAAGTCCTAAGCCAACAAATAAAAACCCACCATCAACAGGAGTACGATGATAATAATAAAAATAAAGATAATAATAATAATAATAATACTAATAATAATAATAAGATTAGTAATAAAAAAAATAATAGTAATAATAACAATAGTAATAATAATAATAATAATAGTAATAATATTAATAATAATAATAATAATAACAATAATAATATTAATAATATCATCATTAATAACAAAATTAATAGTTATAATAATATTAATAATATTAACATTAATAATAATAATATTATTATTAATAATAATAATTACGAAATAATGTTAATACTATTAACACTAATAATAATAATAATAATAATAATAATAATAGTAATAATAATATGAAAAACAATAATAATAATAATAACAAAACAACATTAATAGTAATATTGATAAGATAAAACAAAATAAATCAAATGAAATGAAAAAAAAAACCTGGCCCGGAGGAGAGGCGCGCGGTGGATAGGAGGAAGGAGAAAGAAAAAGAAGAAGAAGAAGAATAAGAGGAAGAAGGATAGAAGAAGAAGCAGAAGGGAGGGAGAAGAAGAGGGGATCGGCTGCTGGTGCTGCGGACAGCGGAGGCAAGGCGGACAGGGTGCGGGCTGGCTGGACCAGGGGTTCGTGCGGAGGGAGGCCGGCGCGGCTGTAGGGAGGCGCTGGGTTGCTGCTGCTGCTGCTGCGGAAGGAGGCAGGGAGGAAAACGAATGCCGGGGGGGCTGTTGTATGCGGGCTGCTGTAAGGGAGGAGGGAGGGTGTGCGGACAGCGGGAGCTGGCGGTGAAGCGCAAGGCAGGGGCGCGGGGGCTGGCTGCAGGAGTCTGGCCGGCACTGAGGTGTGCGGTGCGCCGGCTGGGCGGTCCGACGCGGGACAGCAGGAGCGGGGAGGCGAGAGGCCGGCTGGATGGCTAGGGGCTGCTGCTGCGAACAGAGGTCGGGGTAGCGGGGTGCTGGGCTGAGTGCGTGCGAGCGCCGGAGGATGGTGCGCCAGTGAAGTTGTGATGGAAGTAGGCTGGCTGGAGCTCTCTGGTTGGCCGAAGGGGAGGGAATCCGCGGGTCTGCGGAGAAGAGGGTGGAAAAAGAGAAGCAGGGGGATCCGCTGGAGGTGAGGCGGGGCAAGGTGCTGCTACTGCAAAGTTGCGGTTGGGAGGTCGGGCCTCGACCAGATAGCAAGGGAGGGGGGTGGCGGCGCGCTAGGAAGAGGAAGGATCGGGAAATGGGGGCTTCTGCAAACCCTACTGATATATATATATATATATATATATATATATAAGAATAAAATAAATAATTTAATAAATAAATAATGAAAATAATAATAATAATAATGTTGGTGATCAAAAACTTTAATAATAACAACAACAAAATGATAAAAATGACAATTCCAATAACAAAAATTCTTAAATAAAAAAAACAGTATTATTATTCATGACCCAATAATGATATTATTATAGTAAGTTATTTATTTAAATTATTTTTAACTTATTCAATTCATATTCATTTGGCTGATACAGATATCGTAATCATGCAGTATCCGGGCTAACCGCACGGCTTCAGCTAGCCGTGCGGTGTGCTTGCACCGGCCTAGAATAATAATATATATCAAATCGCCTTTAAAAATAATTATAAAATTATCAACAATAATGAAAATTTTAAATAACAGAATAAATCAAAAATTTCACTCATTTTTGTTTTCTGATGGCAGGAGAACTGTTCTGTTGCATGGGCGAAGCCCCGCGGGGTTTCCAAAACGTGCTCCTCCCAGGTGCTCAACGACGTCGCGTCAAAAAACGAACTTTTTAACAAAAACTCAAAAACCTAGGCCGATACTGAACACGAACCACAACAAAAATAATTTAAGCCAAAGAAATCATAAAATAAAATAAATGTGCGTGTCGGGGTGTGACAATTCTCCCCACCATAACGCTTTCCGCCCCCGGAAAGCCACCACACCAACCAGCCGATCGATCAACACCTAAGGATTTCACAGAACACGATCCAACCTCTTATCTCAAGGATGTCACAGCGACTACTAGCGGGACTGAACCTCATTGCCCGAACTAAATCACCAACAGAGGGGAGGCCTGAACGGTCTCCCCACCATAAGAACTCAACTAGCATTCAATAACGATTTAAGAGAAAACCCAAAGAGACTCATGGTGGGTCTCCCCACCATAAAGAACCGACCAACTAACTACCAAACGGGAAACCATCATAGACATGCACGAGACCTTACTCTAGCTAGAAAGAGCACAGCAAGGACCTTTAAACCACTTACTCACGTCCAAAAGTAATAGGATTTGATCTGAAAAATTTATGCAAACCGAAACCCTTACCCCATGGGCGGGTAGGGTGGGCCCAAGGATTGGATCACTGAAACTTGGACGGAAAACTACTCACGTACCACTACTTAGGGATGGACACATACCAAAGCCATAACCGATTCACATCGGTGGTCCACACGAGGTCACTGATCAACAACATACATTCAAAAGGCACAATTATTGATATTGCGTGATGGATAAATCCATCATGCTCTTTGCAACAAGAGAAAATTTATATTGACATAAAAACCACAGCAGAAACGCTAAAACTTCCTCACCATGACGATAGTGGCGCAACCTCAACCAGACTCCTTAAAAATTCCCCGGGGTTTCCTGACTACACGCCGGCTTCACTCCGAGGCCTTTTGGCTAGAGCTCTGATGGATGTAGCATCTTATACCTCGTAGTCAGGTTCTTGTAATCCCAATGAGGTACATACATCTTTTGATTTGACAAAAGAAAGGACAAGATTTTAAAATTTAAAAACACACCAGCATTGAAATCCGAAGTTCGTCAAAAGACCCATGACATTTCCATACATTTCAAACCTAAAACAACACCCATACATATGCCACGATAATAGATTACTTATACTGAAAGGAAACTAACACTGGAAACATTGAACAAAGACCCTAAAACACATTACTTCTGAGAACTTCCTCTGCGACGCTTCCTTGCAACGCCCCGACAAACTCGCCTCAAGTGACCCAGGCGTCCACATGCCTCGCAGGGCTTCAGAGTGCTTGGGCATGATGACTTCTTGTGACCCCGCTTGCCACATTGATAACACACAATAATCTCTCGTACCTAAGAGGATGATGAAAGATCCCAAGGCCTCTTGATTCCATGACCTGATCCATCCACTTCCATTTGCTTACTCATCTCCTTTCCAGAACCTTTACCAGTGCTCATAGGGATCAAAGGAGGGAGAACTACTTCAAGCACTCCTGCCATCACAGCTTCGACACGAAAAGCTTGTCTTTCCACATCGACAAAAGAAGTTAGGTTGGACTCTGACACCTTCGACTGCAGATCAGGGCGGAGACCCACCTCGAAGCGTCAAGCCTTCACGGGGTCATTTGTAGCATACTCTGAATCATAAGGTACTATCTCTACAAAGCGCTGGAAATATTCCAACACGGATCTGTCGCCCTGCTGCAGACAACACATTTCCATCCCCTTTCTCACCCTATCTTCCTCAGAGAAATATTGATGAATGAACGAGGCCTTAAAAAACTCCCAAGTAACCTCTTGACGGGGCTTGTTCCGAGACACCGACTTCCACCACATCCACGGTGAACCTTCATGCATAAAGGTTTCAAACTTGACCTTCAACGACTCGGGCAACTCAATGAGGTTCAAGTCCCTTTCAACCTTCTGCATCCACTCCTATGCCACAGAAGGGTCTGCCTGACCATAGAAGAGAGGTGGATCGAGCTTCCGAAACTCAAGCATAAAATCCTTAGGTTGATCAACTGCACTACGATCACCCATCGAAGCTTCAAAGGGATAACCGCTGGACAAGGAAGAGTCAAAACCCCAATCAAGGCCAACTCAACGAATGAATAACAACCTCAAAACCAAACACTACATAGATGACATGCTCAAAATCTGAGAAAACAAGTTATCATAACGTCAAAAATTTTCTCTTTGAAAACATCTTTAATTTAGAACAAGCTTAGTGGTTTAAACCATCGCCATTGGTATTCTTTAGAGCATGACTCACATGCATGTATCCGTGCCACCCAGGGCATCCATCCACCATACCAGAAATCCATCCACATTTCCAACATACCACAATGCATGTGAGCACTCATCAGAACACCAAGGTCAAAACAAAGCAACTTCATTTTCCAAAAACAATTTATTCATACCACTTCTTTTAAAACAATATACAAATTTAACATGTCATTTCAAACAACCATTTTTTTTTCAAAAACAACTTTTCTAATTCAAACCACTTTCAAAAATCAAGGGGGACCCCAAAACAACTCAATAAGGGGACTAGTGTCAGTAGACGACTTGACCATATGGTTGGCAGCTATATGCCAAACACGTCACAGACACAGAGAGCCTTCTTGGACCATGCCCCTAGCTCCACATGGCTTGCCAGGCCGTGCAGGTTAAGAGTACTAATGGACCAAACTCCCTTTGTCGTATCCCAATTGCAAAACATTTCCATAAAAACCCAAACAAACAAATTAAACCGGACTTCCCATGGAATCCTGAGGATCAGTATGGGCAAGAGTTCGCGACGCTCTTCTCGCACCTACCCCTCAAGTCCCGACAATCCTGCTCCATCTACCTTGACGTCCCAAATAACAATGGGTGCTCTGAAAAGTGAGGTCTGCTAAGAGCAAACCTCCCTCTGATACCATTTTGTCACGAACCAACCCGGGTCAACCCTGAACCATTCACCGGAGCTGGTCCGCGACATGGCCCGAGAGGCGTTCCCGATCCTCCCGGGCTGGAGACAAGCGCCAGGGCATCAACAGAGGCTATGGGAACGATTTCACCCAAAATAAAGAAATAAGACAGTGAAAATAATACAGAGCAACGCAGAAAAGATAAACCAAATAAAGTGACTAAACAAGAACAAACATAAAACAAACTAACCAAAAACGACGTCCGAACAAGCTCTGTGCGACCTCGCGGGTCGCTCTCCGACTCAACGATCAAGCGTCGCCCTAGGCGAGCACACTCAAACTATAGCCTGCACAAACACTAAAAACAGAAAAGAACTATAGGCGTGAGTATTAAAACTCAGTAGGCTCGCCCGATATCTATTCCCAATGAAAAACCTTTAAAATAAAAGAAACATCATCTCAAGTTTGAAATACAATTTATAAAAGTATGTTTTTATAAATATTTTACTTAAAAACAAAGTACGAACTACTGCCCTTTACCATTTCCAAATTTGGGTTTATTTCATTAGTGTCAGTGACATTTCAGGGAAAGGGAAAGTGATGTTTATATTTTTTTCAAATTTGTACAAGAGGATTACACACTTTCATTTGAAAATATTTTTTTAGAAACCTAATCAAAAGCAGTTTACCATTTTCTAAGGAAAACAATACACTAGAATGCACAAAGTAAAACACACAGCAAGGGCAATGTAGTTATACATGTGAGCATCATAATCATTACTGCAAGCTACAAAAGCTGAATAGACATGGGTGAACCTAGGAGATCGAGAATAAACAAGAAGACACCAATACATGAGAAATCATCCTTATTGACATGTCACGATGAAATCAAAATGCACAATACGCTCGACCATCCACTCACGGGCAGGTCGAGGGCGAATCCCATAGCAATAAACCCAATATATCCACCTACTATGGGCCACTGGTCAGTACCATAACCGACCAGTGCAGCAATCATTCTTAGAATATTCTCTCAATATGCCAGATTCCCATGTCTCAAGTGTTTTCTAAAAAAAAGGGGTGATCTAACCGATGCCAACCGAGCATCCAATCAGATATATCTATATATAAAGAACAACATGCATTCCCTGAGCCACTCCATGGGACAAACTCTTGCCTTTAACTACTCAAGTACCCGGGAGCCTCTAAGCGCGGCCTCCCAAACAATCAATTGCAACCAAGGCATGAGAGTCGCCCTAAGAGGGTTTTTATCAAAACATTTTTTTCGCTTTCCATAAAGTGCCAAACGGGCATTTAATACATTTCACAAACACTACTCAAAGACAGGTACAACTTCTTTATGAGAAAAAACCCAGTTTAAAACCGTTTTAAGAACCCCAAAACACTACGTCACAGGCTAACAATATTTTTATAAACCAAACGAAACCATTTTCTTTTTCCAATTAATCTTTAAGAGCCAACCGGGAAATTTCTCAAACGAACCAAAGTATTTGTTCATGCTTCAAAGGAAATCATTTCTCATTAAACCAGAACTCTATTTTACATTCCGTGAATTATGTTTAAAATCAAAATGGGCATTCTTTCATTATTGGGTGTCCTCTCGTTAAAAGGATGTTTCATGTGTCGTGTATAAAATAAACGGCTCCTTTTGACATTAAATAACCATTTAAAAATTAACCATCTTATATTAAAAATTAATTATCGTATATTATCTCATATTTATTACAATAAATAAAATGTTGATTTTGAACAATTAGGGTGCACAAACAGCATGAAATAATATAACTTAAATTTTAAAAGCGGTGCAAAGGGGACCTACCTCAAGATCAAATGGCGACGGCAGAACGACTTTGGAAGCAAGGCGCGATGGCACAACGTGTGTCCGAAGCCGCGTGATAAAGTCCGACACTCTACATAGTCAGTACCAAGGACTCAGACACATATAAAAACTCGCTAGAGCATGTGAAACCAAGCGGCGAGAACAAACACTCACCTCGGGACTGAAGCGCGACAACAACGGAACCTCGGAAACAAGGCGCGGCGATGGCGCTCATTCGGAAACGCCCTGCGCGGGTCCTAAAAGTCCTAAGCCAACAAATAAAAACCCACCATCAACAGGAGTACGATGATAATAATAAAAATAAAGATAATAATAATAATAATAATACTAATAATAATAATAAGATTAGTAATAATAAAAAAAATAGTAATAATAACAATAGTAATAATAATAATAATAATAATAATAGAAATAATATTAATAATAATAATAATAATAATAACAATAATAATATTAATAATATCATCATTAATAACAAAAATAATAGTTATAATAATATTAATAATATTAACATTAATAATAATAATATTATTATTAATAATAATAATTAAGAAATAATGTTAATATTATTAACACTAATAATAATAATAATAATAATAATAATAATAAATAATAGTAATAATAATATGAAAAACAATAATAATAATAATAACAAAACAACATTAATTGTAATATTGATAAGATAAAACAAAATAAATCAAATGAAATGAAATAAAATAAAATAAAATAAAAAGAAACCTGGCCCGGAGGAGAGGCGCGCGGTGGACAGGAGGAAGGAGAAAGAAAAACAAGAAGAAGAAGAGGAAGAAGAAGGAGAGAAGAAGAGGAAGAAGGGAGGGAGAAGAAGAGGGTTTCGGCTGCTGGTGCTGCAGACAGCGGAGGCAAGGCGGACAGGGTGCGGGCTGGCTGGACCAGGGGTTCGTGCAGAGGGAGGCCGGCGCGGCTGCAGGGAGGCGCTGGGTCGCTGCTGCTGCTGCTGCGGAAGGAGGCAGGGAGGAAAACGGATGCCGGGGGGGGGCTGATGTATGCGGGCTGCTGCAAGGGAGGAGGGAGGGTGTGCGGACAGCGAGAGCTGGCGGTGAAGCGCAAGGCAGGGGCGCGGGGGCTGGCTGCAGGAGTCTGGCTGGCACTGAGGTGTGCGGTGCGCCGGCTGGGCGGTCCGATGCGGGACAGCAGGAGTGGGGAGGTGAGAGGCCGGCTGGATGGCTGGGGGCTGCTTCTGCGAACAAAGGTCGGGGTAGCGGGGTGTTGGGCTGAGTGCGTCCGAGCGCCGGAGGATGGTGCGCCAGTGAAGTTGTGATAGAAGGAGGCTGGCCGGAGCTCTCTGGTTGGCCGAAGGGGAGGGAATTCGTGGGTCTGCGGAGAAGAGGGAGGAAAAAGGGAAGCAGGGGGATCCGCTGGAGGTGAGGCGGGGCAAGGTGCTGCTACTGCAAAGTTGCGGTTGGGAGGTCGGGCTTGGACCAAATAGCAAGGGAGGGGGGTGGCGGCGCGCTAGGAAGAGGAAGGATCGGGAAATGGGGGCTTCTGCAAACCCTACTAATATATATATATATATATATATAAGAATAAAATAAATAATTTAATAAATAAATAATGAAAATAATAATAATAATAATGTTTGTGATCAAAAACTTTAATAATAACAACAAAAAATGATAAAAATGACAATTCCAATAACAAAAATTATTAAATAAAGAAATAGTATTATTATTCATGACCCAATAATGATTTTATAATAGTAAGTTATTTATTTAAATTATTTTTAACTTATTCAATTCATATTCATTTGGCCGATACAAGTATCGTAATCATGCAGTATCCGGGCTAACCGCACGGCTTCAGCTAGCCGTGCGGTGTGCTTGCACCGGCCTAGAATAATAATATATATCAAATCGCCATTAAAAATAATTATAAAATTATCAACAATAATGAAAATTTTAAATAACAGAATAAATCAAAAAGTTCACTCATTTTTGTTTTCTGATGGCAGGAGAAATGTTCCGTTGCATGGGCGAAGCCGCGCGGGGTTTCCAAAACGTGCTCCACCCGGGTGCTCAACGACGTCGTGTCAAAAAGCACACTTTTTAACAAAAACTCAAAAACCTAGGCCGATACTGAACACGAACCACAGCAAAAATAATTTAAGCCAAAGAAATCATAAAATAAAATAAACGTGCATGTCGGGGTGTGACAGGTTAAACGGTCATTGAATCCCCAGTTGTAAAAGTTAACCGACAACGTTTTTATTTTATTTTACCTTTCATAAAGATTGGGAATTTATTTAGGATATTTACTAGGAACGTAAGGAAATATACTTACTTGTCATGTAGACTTTCGTTCATTAATAAAATTTTACCACAAACCCATCATTCACTCCAAAAGTTAATAGAACTCAAAAATATTCCATTTATCCTAATTGTATAAGGTTACAAATATTAACACATACCATTTAGTTTTGGAAAACTTCTTTGTAATAACCAAGGACTACCTGTAGGCCAGTTGTAGGTAATAAAGGCATGTCGCACTATGGTTGTGGGTTCGATTCCTACAGCTTTATCCGAAGCGACGGGTTATCCCCCGACCTGCAGGTTGTCCTTTTCCTAAAATTATAGTATTATAATATTCCAAAAGTAATCTTCAGAAATGTTTTAACCTTAAACAATACTATCCAAGGTTCAACTTAATCCATTCCAACCTTTATAGTTATCCAAAATACCTCTGTCCAGACTTTCTCTAAAAGGTCTCTAAATTCCAAAATCAATTGTAACATCGGATTCCCCAAACAAGGTAAAGTTTCTCTTATTGTAACATACTAAAAATATGATTACCATCATCATATTAAATCCTTAATGAAAACAATAAGTACTGCAGTACAATCCTTATATATATCACATTATTCTTATAACCATAATATAGTTCTTGAGTCTGAAAACACAAATAAAATAATTATTCAACATCATCTGTAGTAACAACATAAGCTTGGCCTTGATCCCTTGGACTTTTCAGAGGAATGTTTCCCTGACACATAGAAAATTCATTTGCATAATGCCCCATTTCTCTACAATTGTATCATTCAACATTGATAGCCTCTTTCTTTCCCTTGCAATCACGAGCCGGGTGACCTTTTTCTCCACATTTATAACAAACTCCCATTCCTTTTAGGCATGTACCAGGGTGATTCTTCTGACAATTATCACATAATGGAAAATATTTCTTTCCCTTTTTCCCTTTATCTGTCTCTTGTTCCACCATTCTCTTCTTCTCTTACATTAATTTGTTGTCATAATACTTAGAGAATTTCTTTTCTATCTTGATAGCACATGAGACAATATCTTCGTACGATGAGAAAGTTTTTGATACTAATTCTCTACGGAGAAATGGTTTTAACCCATCAAATAAATGATCAATATTACTTCTTGGGTTATGTATATAATCTTCAGCATACCGCGCTAACCTTATAAAGTTGGCCTCATACTTTGCGACATTCTAATCCTCCTTCTACCTAAGACTCAGAAATTGCCTTTCCATATCTGGTCGATGGTCATGTGGAAAGTATTTTTCTAAGAAAACTTCCATAAACTCCCTCCATTCCATACTTGGTACCTCTTCATATTCCTTTGTGTTTTGAATCCGCGACCACCATTGATCAGCATCTCCAGTGAGGTGGTAAACTGCCATTATCACCTTTTCCCTTTCACTACTCCCCAAGGCATGGAATATTTTTTCTAAGGAATTTATCCATTGCTCAGATACTAAGGGATTTTTACTCGCATTGAATGTTGGTGGTTGTTTCCTCATGAAGCGGTATAAAATTGACCATACACATTGCAGATCAGGGTGCTCCATACGAGTAAGGTTATTACTCATAACCTGAGTTAGTTGTCCGAGTATGGTGATAAGTTGATCAACACCAATTGTATCTCCAGCTCCACAATAATTATCTTGAGCAGGAGGGAAATTCCTACATGGAGTGTGTGCATTGATACATTTTCCATTCCTCCAACTAGGATCCATTTCTAAACAATGGCATAAACTGGATTAGTTTATGAATCAAAATACATAATTCCATACATGTAAAACACTTAACATAAATTGAACTATTTATGGTTATAATCCATAATCATAAAAATGGTTTCTTTGAGGAAGTATATACTAATAATCCCTTCATAATGGTTTGTATAGAAAATGATAATTATCCTAAGCATATACCCCGGAAGTGTCGTAACCAAGAGTGCAACAAGGCCCGTTGTTGTGCACCAGTTCCCGTTCGAGTCTTCCTCAAAGCGGTGTTTTCAGGTTTTACCCCTAGGTACATCTGTGGAAGAGCCACCTCTACCTGCTCGTATCCAGACATGGATGTATTGCTCGAAAAACTCACAAAATCTTTATAATACGAAAATTCTAGGAAGTTCTTATATATTAATCCTCAAAGACTATCGTTGGGCTATGTGCTCTAATCAAAGTTTATCTAAATCTAGCATCCAAGTTTAGTACTAAACTACCTCTGATTCCAACTGTAATGCCCTGACCCCATTTACCTAGAGTCAGTGTGTTATTGTGTAACATTGGCATGATCACAAAAGATCATGTCTCGAAATACCGAGTAGTTTAGTAAACTTGGAAACACTAGATACATTAATAAATGTTACATTATATCATAAAGTGAGAAACTAAAAAAACATAGTCTCCATTTTCCACACTCATATCCCCATTAGACTATCCCTGCAGGCCATTCCTAAAATACTTCTTCACATCCTGGAAAAATTAAAACATTGAAAGGGGTGAGCTCAGATGCTCAGTAAAGATAACAATATAGCGGAAGCTTTCATAAATAAACATAAACATTTAAGGAAATGTATAACTAAAGAAAAGCCTTTTAAACATGAACTTAAACATAATATGGAAAATGTAAAATGAAATAATTCCATTTACTTATTCACATTGATATTCTACTGGTCGAATAATCACATGCAATATCAATAACCACTTTCATAATGATGGAATGCATAATGCCAGACTATCATAACCACGTAGCCAAGGCCTCGTTCCAAGACTACAAATAATATTTTTTCAAGGCCTCGTGCCAAGACACAAGTTTGTCTCATGAGACCTGCCGATGCATCGAGGAGCTATAGAGGGCTCCACCTGTCACTTATTAAGTCCAATGCATTCCTCATATTAACAGGTTTAAGCATATCATAAACCATAACATAATCGTATCACATAAAACATGCATAAAAGAAAACATAACACTTCAACATTTCAATCACAAGATATCAATACAACACATTGATATAATAAACCATTATCAAAACCATTTTCGATACCAAAATAAAAGAAAATTAAAACTTGGTATTTATTTTTCATTTAAAAACATTATGGCTTGTAGAGGAAGCCGAAACTCAAATAATGGTCACAGTGGCAGAGAAGTCGTTGTCGCCACATACATACAACAAGAAAAATATTCTTTTTTGTCGTTTAGTAAAACAATTCATATAAAAATATTCCTTTTGAATAAACAGAAAAGTCAAAGGGGTTTATACACTGTATAAAAGAAATTTGTATATAAAAAAATATATGCTTCAGTGAATGGAGATTGAGACGAAGTCCCTTACTAAGATCATTTTTAAATAAAATAGATATATAATGTGTATTCACTATAAGTACACATAAAGAAAATACAAATACAAGATAGGACATAATAATATCATGACATAATTTGAAAGTAATATATTAACCCAAAGAATGGAAATTGGGTTAAGAAGTTCCCTTACCTCGTGTCCGACTTGACTCGATCATTCTTTAACCTCCTGGATAATAAACTAGAGTTAATTTATACTTTCTTAAGAACCATTTTAAAGTTCATTATTCCACTTATACCACTTATTACCATGATACGAACATTATGTAATTATTTAAGTTAATAACGGTCGTTTTGTCGATCTTTGGTACTTGAGTAAAAAATAAACTTCTTATAATTACAAGTTGTTCATGTGGTGAATTATACATTATATACAGAATTATATTCATGATGTAGATATCATATATATCATATATATCCCGTATATAAATTCATGTATAATATTACATAACATTTATAGGTAAGAAATGAAATGCACCGTTCATGGAGATGGTAAGCCGTACATACGCATGAACGCTACTTTCATTCCTATTTGTTATTTAATGAAATGAAATTATAATTATATAAAGGTATACTATAATTCCAGTATAATATAATGTATAATACCATTTACTCTATCCTTTATACATCCCTCATATGGCATTAACGATTCTAATCACTTTGAGGGGGCGGTAGTCCGCATTTCCTAAAATGAAATTATCGTGTTTACCCATAATGGAAATCATAAAGGTATGCCATAAATGAAAAATAAATAATCATAAGGAAAACAAAAAAAATAATATATATTATATATAAAAATATTGTCATCATAATGTCCACCATGAGAGGTGTTAAAAGAAATTTGAACAATCATCGTTTCGTGAGGCAGTAATTCGCCACCCACAGAAACAGTATGTTCTTTAACCATTAGACGAAGGTGTGTGTAAGTGTAAATAAAATCATTCTCATAATAACATCAAAGTATATTTAGGATACTGGTGTTGTTACAAAAAAAAGTAATAAAAAGATTTTAGGGGGTTGGAGAAGCAAAATATTACAAAAGAACAGAAGAGAAAACATTACCTTAAAATTGGCTAACTCTTTTTGATTTGAGCCAAAGGCTTCCTTGGGAAGTCTTCTGCCCAAAGAGAGGCTTCTAGGAGTAATAGTGGGATTTGGAGAGACAAAATGGGCAGGGTTTGTCCGAGATAAATGTCTTGGAAGGTGTGAATAAGGTGGTAGTGGTGGGGGGGCTTTTATAAGTGGAGAGGAGGGACGCTCTTGGAAATTAATAAAATGTTACTTTATTACATAATGAGTTACAGATTTTAAAGGTCCCACACATATATATTTCGAGGATAAGGTGATAATGGTTAGAAATAAACCCATCCAATAGGTTTTAGACATGTTTAGGTTTTAGATTTTACATTATCTTTTCATTTTATTTTAATCGTTAAATAATGAGGTAATCGCTGCATCATCATGGTGTCATACATAAATTAAATTATTTAATGTATAAAAATTGTAAAAAAATATCATGATGTAGGAAATATTTTTATATTTTTAATGAATATACATAGTCAAAAATATGACTTGTATAGCCGCATTTAAAAATTGTTTTAGTAAAACAACACATGTTTGTTACATTTTTATTTTAACATTAAATAAAAAGTTTTTAATGTCATTTTCCTAACAATGTGGCTCCATGGGGTCCCCAAGTTTACCCATGGATTGTCTTGGTTGGCCATGACTCGTCCAATATTGGTAGGACATGTTTCAAGGTCATTTAATATTATTATAACATTATCTTTACCTTAAATTTCACTAATTACCTTTAATCACGATTAATTAAACATAAAAGTTACTATTCATCAAAAAATTATTTTAATCCCATTGAACCACATTTTATATCCTAATGAAAGCCCTGTATGTCTTATTTTTAAAATTCAATTCATAGAAGTGGTAAAGTTTCATTTAAATGAAAAATCAATTTTTTAACTACCACTTAGTGGTTTCACTATTCATCAAAAATTGATGTTTTTCAGAACAATGCCAAAATTTCACCCTAAGCTATAATTGATATTCCGAATTCAAAAATGATGTCTATTTTACAAAATTCGAAACATATAAGTTGAATTAATTAATTTTATAATTAATTCCCGCAGTCACAACAAATATCATGTTTTTAAGAAACAATATATATCAAAAGATTAACAATTGTTTATGTCCAAATTCAATGATAAATTAATTCTAATGACCAACATTGGATAAAATGGTAAAAATATATTCTATTTATAATTTAAAACCAATAAATAGTATAATTTATCACTATAAATAATTTTGATTAAAAAAGTTGTTTTAAGTATTTTTCACTATTCATAAAAAATTGGAAGTTCTCATAAAATTACAAAATATTCAGCTTACGATAATTTTGATATTACGAATACAAAAATGAAGTCCATTTTGAAATATAAAATTTCTATAATTTTAAATGAAGGTATTACTATTCATAACGGCTACTTTGATTTGTCGTGGTGTGTTAGAACTCGAACTTGCGTACAATGCAAGCTATTGCATTATTCAAATAGAGTTGTATCGTGGAAGCTCGAGGTGTTACATCTGGTCATATTTCCGTAGGTCAATTGTTGTTTTCACTTAAAATCTTATCCATTTTAAACAAAATAGAGACCCTTTGAGTAATAGTAGCAACATCGTGCTTCGGATTATGGCAGGGATGACTCTTACACATTACCAAGGACCGTTGTATCGTTCTCATAAAATATCAAGTCAATATCGATGTGTTTGGTTGGATTTTCATAGGTCAGTTGTTGTTTTCAATTAAAATTGTGTCCATTTTAAATAAAAGAGAAACGCTTTGAGTGCTAGCGGCCACACCGTGCCTCAAATTGAGGTAGGGATGACTCACACACGTCACCAAGGACCCTTGGATCGTTCTCATAAACCATCAAGGCAATATGAATGCATTTGGTCAGATTGGCATAGGTCAATTGTTGTTTTCAATTAAAATTGTGTATATTTTAAACAAAAGAGAGACCCTTTGAGTGCTAGCGGCCACACTGTGCCTTATATTGAGGCGGGGATGACACGTACACGTCACAAACAACCCGTGGAACGTTCTTCTAAAGGATCAACACAATCCGAATTCGTTTGGTTAGATTTTCGTAGGTCAGTTGTTGTTTTCAATTAAAATCGTGTCCATTTTAAACAAAAGATAGACACTTTGAGTGGTACCGGCTACACCATGCCTATAATTTAGGCGGGAATGACTCGTAGACATCACAAAGGACCTGTGGATCATTATTCTAAAGTATCAAGAAAATTTTAATTCATTTTGTTGGATTTCAGTAGGTCAGTTGTCATTTTCATTTAAAATCATGTCCATTTTAAAAAAAGAGAGGCCCTTTGAGTGCTCGTAGACACACCGTGCCTCAGATTGAGGCAGGTCTGACTCTAACACATCCCAAAGGACCATTAGAACGTTCTCTTAAAGGATCAACACAATCCTAATGTTTTTGGTCATATTTCCATAGGTTAGTTGTTGTTTTCAATTGAAATGGTGTCTATTTTAAACAAAAGAGAGAGCCTTTGAGTGTTAGCGGCCACACCGTGCCTCATATTGAGGCGGGGTTGACTCGTACACATAAAAAAGGACCTTTGGATCATTTTCCTAATGTATCAAGACAATCCCAAGGCGTTTGGTCCGATTTTCGTACGTTAGTTGTTGTTTTCACTTTAAATCGAGTGCATTTTAAACAAAATAGAGGCTCTTTGAGTGGTATCAACCACACCATGCCTCATATGGAAGCAAGGAATACTCATAGACGTCACCAAGGACCCTTGTATCATTATCATAAATGATAAAGGCTATCCGAATGTGTTTGTTCAGATTTTCATAAGTCAGTTGTTGTTTTCACTTAAAATCGTGTCCATTTTAAACAAAATAGAGACCCTTTGAGTCTTAGTGGCCACAACGTGCCTAAGATTGAGGTAGGGATGACTCTTACACTTAACCAAGGACCCATGGATCATTATCCTAATGGATCAAGTAAATCTAAATGTGTTTGGTAGGATCTACGTCGGTCAGTTGATGTTTTCAATTAAAATCGTGTCCATTTTAAACAAAAGAGAGACCCTTTGAGTGGTGCCGGCACACCGTGCCTCGGATTGAGGAGTGGATGAATCATAAATATCACAGAGTACACTTTAATCATTCTCATAAAGGATAAAGTCAATACTAATTCGTTTGGTAAGATTTACGTAGGTCAGTTGTTGTTCTCAATTAAAATTGTTTCCATTTTAAACAAAAGAGAGACCCTTTGAATGCTAGTGGCCACAATGTGCCTCGAATTGATGTAGGGATGACTCGTACATGTCACAATGGACTAGTGGATAATTGTCCTAAAATAAAAACACAATACAAATTCTTTTTTTGTATTTTCGTAGGTCAGTTGTTGTTTTCACTTAAAATCGTGTCAATTTTAAACAATATAGAGACCCTTTGAGTGCTAGCGGACACACCGTGCCTTAGATTGAGGCGGGGTTGACTCATACAAATCACCAAGGACCCTTGTATCATTATCCTAAAGGAAAATAGACAATCCGAATGCTTTTGGTGAGATTGTCATAGGTTAGTTGTTGTTTTCAATTAGAATTGTGTCGATTTTAAGCAAAAGAGAGACCCTTTGAGTGGTTCGGCATTCTTGCATGTTGCTGGTGCATATCATCTGTTTATATGGGAAAACGACTCTTTGGAGAAAAAATGTTTTATTTAATAACAATTAAAATTTTCCTATGAATATTTACATACAATAATGTTTCATCTTTTGATCCCCTGAACCCCTCTCAAAAATGACCACCATTTTTACATATCCCCAAGTCAGATCATCATTGTATTTGTGTACAATCTACCATCAGGTTTACAACCCACTCATTTCTGAACACATCTATATCATCTTGTGAGTATGAGGCTTTTCGGAATTCAGAGTAGTACTGCAAAATATGAAAATAAATAATTAATATATAACTTAAACGAACTAGTAGTTGTTTTTGAAAATACCTCTTTAGGGATGCTGGTTTGTTGATGAAAAACTATCTCTTTCATAAATTTACAAACATAATAACCGCAATCATTGTCGTTTGTTTTTTTTTGGACACTGCAAAAAAATCGATCATTATGAGAATAAGTAACTTGTGTTGAGATGTGTTTGGATATTCAAATTTTATTATATATACCCTGATATTTGTCCAGACGTAGTACTTTCTTGCCTCCTTATGCTTATCCCCTGTCCAGCTTCCTTTTTAGATGATAATGATACACCACCCTATCATAACAGAATCCTCAGTAAAATAGAATATAATAAATATTACATGATGTTTAGACCTAAAATGTAAGTTTTAGTGTCTTACAGATTCAAAAAATCCATCAAGTGTGGTTGGATTGATGGTTATCATTGCTTTGAATCTAGAAAATAAATCTTTGCAGTATCCAAGTTCACCACAATTAGAAACCAATGTTTCCTAAAAACAATAAAAGGAATAAGTAATAAAAGAAGTGAAAAAATAATTGATATGCTTTAATCATAGAGTATTACCCCTACATAGTTGGTATTAGGAAAAGTATGTCATCTATAATCTTTCTTTCAAATGTCATCAACAAGAAGTTCACTATTGAAGCCCTTTTTTATGGCTCTATTTTTGTTAGGTGTGTTGCTGTTATATGAGGACAAACGAGTCCAAATCATGGCTCGTGGGAAAATTCCTTCATATGTTTTTCATAAATGCATCTGTCAACAATATAAAATGAATTTAGTCATAATTCCCACATTAGATCAAATTTTAGAAAATCAATTCATGGAATCATACCTCATATATACATTTACAACTGTGACACATAGCCAACCATTTTCAAGGATCTCATTTACATTTTCTGCAGCAACAAAATCCTGACTTTCCTCTCCGTATATATTCTCTTCGAAAACCACTATTTGACTATTAACATATTTTAGCTTCATATACATAGGATTCTTAAATTCTAGTAAATGTGGATAGAGAACAGGTGGTGTTATTGTGCATTCAGTATCTCATTCAGATTGGTTGGTCGATCCTTAATATGATTTTGAGCCGACGATTGTCACCCCCTTCCCTTTCTCTATCTTTAACAACAATCATTGGTTCAGACCCTTTTTTCATTAATTTTCAAGGGTATACATTCAAAAAAATGGAAATAAATACCTCTTTTTCCACATTTACTCTTACAAGTTTTGATGGACAAGCAATAAATGTCCCAATACCCTTTTCAACCCTATGAATATCATTGTCATGTGGTGGAATTGGTAGCTCTGCATTTTGCTCATAGTCTACAATAGTCGTCACTTTCAGATAATCTTTGGGATGTGGTCTATTATATAGTGTGGCATCTGGGATATTGAACATTGTATCCCTCACAACAAGAAGATTGGTGGGTATTGGTAGATATAAATCACAATCATTATCACCCTGTAGAAGATCAGTACAGAAAAAGTTTCAGTGAATGTATGATTCACATTTCATGGGAACAATTATTAGAATATTGATTGCCACGGCTAAGATTGTTCTTTGAGGTGAATGGCTTACCTCAAAGCTGGTGGGGGGTGGGGCGGGATGTTCGCGCACTGGTTTTTCTTGAGTTGTGTCTTCCCTTTACTTCCCACCCATAAAAGTTTCTAGAAACTCTCCCTTCCATTGCAATCGTTCTTCAAGGGTTTCTATTTTTTCGCTCATTTTTTTCCAATTTTTCATCTGTATCATCCGTTTTTTATTCTTCATAAAAAATACTCGGGGTGTCACCCCCAACCCTGTACATCTTATACGACCTTATTTTTATGGATGCTTCAAATCCGTCGATAATAGGTCTATATTCGATAAAATAGTAGCCGATTCCTGTGACATTCAAATATAAGAAAATAACTAATTATTTTTTTGTAATAACAATTTAAAACAAATATTGTTATCATCGTGTCATACTTACACATATTCAACACACTATCTATTTTTTATCATCTACTAACTTCCCTTCTTTATTCACATGTGCCTCCTTCCATAGCAGATGACGTGGGATGGAAGTTCATTTGGTTTATAGACTCATCAATCTACATATAAACATAGAATGATAAATATTATGTTGTTTATTAGAACCTAACAATATTACTGTAAATTTAAAATACGTTCTATTTTCTTTTCTAATGAAGCGTAACCCATCCTTGTGTTACGATAGGGGTATGTTGGTTTTGATGCACATACATTATTTTCATCATAATATTTCTGTTTCATAAATGAAATATTGATAATTAAAGTGATGAATAAATGTATCCTCAAACATTGTATTATCTCCCACAATGTACCTGAATCTTCTCATCCGCAAGGCAGCCAATAAATTCATCCCATGATTCTTGAGATATCAGGTGAGCATAGAAAATGGGTGGCTGCATGTTTATTTATCCTTTGGAATCTTTTAGGTGACATCTTGTTAAAATAGTGCGAAAACCTCAATGAATCCTTCCTGCAAGCCTTAGGACATAATACTTGTTCGAATTATCTATTATAAATATACTCTATAAGATATTTAGAAGAGTAAGACATTGTTTAATTATTTTATTTTCTAGTAAATTAATGAAATAAATTCATAATGTTATCGTAATTTTTCCCAGATCACAGCCTTCAGCCCAGACACAACAGGGTTCCATGAATCTATGTCAATCGGCATTTGTTGTCGAGTGACAACTCCAATGTAGCTACTAAACATTGAATTGTTGGGATTCACATGTTCGCCTCGTTCATTCCATCTGTATTCAAATTTGATAAATTTTCTTTTCGCCTTATGAATTTTGGATAACACCATCAAACTATGACACACCTCTATTTTCTGCGACGTCGGTCCTTCATTCCTGACCAATTAATCGATATCAACATCATATATATGTTCATCTGAAATGGTATCAATGGAATGTGATGATGGTTTTTGGACCTCAACACTAGGAGCAGGAGAAGCCACAACAGCAGGAGTAGCAGCAGCCGCAGCAGGAGCAGTAGCAGCCGCAGCAGTAGCAGCAAGAGTAGCAAGAGCTGCAATAGGAGGAGCAGGAGGAGCACCAAGAGCCGCAACAGGAGCAGCAGCTGGAGCATCAGGAGCTGCAGGAGCAGTAGGATCACCAGCATCCACAACAGCAGTAGATTGAGATACTTTTTCAGCATCAAGATTAAGAGCATAAGAATGTGCAGAAGTCATTATCTGCAAAAGTGTTTGAACAGTTAATTTATATTACATAAATTCATTAATGATAAGATAATAACATGAGATAACAATATCTATATTACAAACAAAAAATAACCTATTTATTGAACACTATTTCTTTGATTCAAAGGTGGAAGGGATTTAACACCTCTATCTATTATCAAAATCCCTTTATTATGGTCTCCAATGTCATAACAAATATCATCTGCATTGGGAACACTATGAAATGATTGTGACGTACCACTAAAAGGATAGTCTTCAATTTAATTTTCATCAGAACCATCAGAAGTTTTGGACGATAACAGAAAAATCATCAACTTTCGTTTTGAGGGATCTAGAACATAAAAAACGTGTACCACTTCTAATGCCATTATAAACTGTTCGTCATTGTACCCTTCTTTTCTAAAATAAACTTTCACAAATCCCCATTCATCTATTTTAACACCCCTATTATTATCAACCCATTTTCATTGAATAATCGTCAATTTGAATGTCATATAATCCAATAACCATATTAGTTTTATAATGCCAAAGTATGACATATTTTCATAAATTGGATTTATTTCCTTACTACCATAAATATTCATCGCTTCAGCCACTAGGGTAACTCCAATATTTTTCATGGTAATATCTTCATCATGTTCATCTGTATAGAATGTATAAAAATTAATTACATAACCACTATAAGATAATAAATACACACTTGGTCCAGTGACTAGCCATCGAAGACGTTCTGACATGGAATTCGTATTTTCATCCAACTACTTAAAAATATGTTCCTGAAACTATCCTATAAACTGGTGATTATGTGTATCTAATATCCTTTTTTCATCATTTTATGGATTCAACTGCCTAAGAATTTATTTTTGAGTTTCAATATATAGAGAATCCTCCCAACTGTTATGCAAAACATAAAGATTGGCATGCTCCTGATCTGTAATACTGATTGTCACAACTTCTCTACCAGAAATTCCCACACCCTCAATGCGTCTAGTGTGACGAGATTTCGGGATACCAATGGTTTCAATATCAGTTAGGTATTCAGTACAAAATTCAATGGCTTCCTCAACAATATATCGCTCTACAATACAATCCTCTGGCCGAATTTGATTTTTGATATACCCTTTAAAAATATTCATATACCGTTCAATAGGATACATCCATCTATAGTGAATAAGACCACAAAGTCAAATCTCTCTCACCAAGTGAATCATCAAATGAACCATCATATCAAATAATCTTGGTGGGAAGAACATTTCTAGTTCACATAATATGACAACAATTTATTTTTCCATAGCTGTAAATTTCATTAGGTCTAAAACATTGCTACATATTGCTTTGAAAAATAAACAAAGTTTTGTTAACGTATGACAAAAAGTCTTGGGAAAAATGCAACGTAAAGCTATAGGAATTAGATCTTGCATCAAAACATGGAAATCATGTGGTTTCAAACATTTTATCTTCAAATCATTCATGGACACAATGTTCTTGATATTTGATGAGTACCCCTATAGAACCTTTACATCATTAAAGAAGTTGAAAAACTGATATCTCTGCTTCCTAGAAAGAGTAGAAGTAGCTGGAGGAAGAAACATTCTATTTTCACCCCTCATGGGAGCCAACACTTCTCGTATTCCCATGTTAACCATGTCAAACCTTACGTTAATTCCATCTTTTGTCTTTCCAGGGGAATTTTGCAATGTTCTGATAACACTGCCTCATACATATTTTTTCCACATGCATCACATCAAGAAAATGTCTGAGGTACAAAAAATTCTAGTATGGTAATTCAATAAAACTGATCTCATTTTCCAATCGATTTTCGTATGGTTTTTCGAATGTTTTTTACCAAAAACTGTGTTCAGATCTTTTACTTTCTCTAATTGTTGATCACCTGTTACTGGAGACGGTGTTGCGCATTGTTATGATCTTCCATTGAATGTTGTTGTACATGTTTGGTACTTATTTCGATGAGGTAAAAATCAACGATGTCCTAAAAACACATATTTCAATGAATGTTTCATCCGTATTGATTATGTATCTTCTTCGCACATGGGACACTGTTGAGTAACTTTAATGCTATAGCCTGAAAAATTTACATAAGCAGGGGAATCATATATTTTCCCATACAATGTAGCTCTTAACATGAAGTACTCACTTTTATAAGAATCATACAACATTACACCTGAATCCCACAATAACTTCAAATCCTTGATCAAAGGATCTAGATAAACATCAATATCGTTACATGGTTGTTTTGGTCCAGATATATGAATAGATAACTTGATGAATTTCCTCTTCATGCATAACCAGGGTGGTAAGTTATAATTTACCAACATAACATGCCATGTACTATGAGTGCTGGTTTGAAAACCAAAAGGATTCACTGCATCTGTAGATAATGCAAAACGAAGGTTTCTCGGCTCTTTTCCAAATTCAGGATACTCATGATCAATTTTCTTCTATTGAGGAGAGTCATCCAGATGACATAATTTCCCATATTTATTGCTTTTATCTGCATGCCATGACAATTGTCTTACAGTTTCTTCACTTCTATATATACGCCTATGCCTTGGAATTATTGGATAGTATCATAAAAATTTCATAGGATTGGATTTATCTTTCTTGTATCTAAACACACCACACATTGGGAATTATGTAAGTGATTTTTCTCCTTGATAAACAATATACAGTTATTTAGTCAGGCATGTATTCTTTCAAAAATCATAACCATCGAGCGTATCATTCATCTAGCTTCATATGTTCGGTTTGGGAGCTCATTATCTTTCGAGAGCATGTCATTAAAGAGAGAAAGTAGTTCTATAAAACTGACACCACTCCATCCATTGCATGCTTTCAATTTATAAAACTTCAGTACAGTTGACACTGTTGTATACTTAGTGCAAGTAGCATACAATGGAATCATTGCACAACTCTTTAACTTCTCAAAAACTTTTGGGCAATCACAGAGTTCATCTTCAATTTTCATTGTAATTTCCTCAATACGATCTTCATCGTCATTGAAATCTGTAATCACATCCTCCATACGGTCTTCTTCATGATCCATATTTTTATTCATATCTGATGATCCAAAAAAAGCCAGTTTGATCCCAGCCAATAGATACATTCTCGTTTTCTTCGTGTTTATTTGAACATTTATATCTCCAATCTATTCTGTGACATATCAAATGTTCTTCCAACTCCTATGGAGTAAGTAGTCTAGAATAACAACAACATAAACACGGACAAAGGATTTGAGAAGGATCCTTTGCATGATTCATTGCAAACTTTATGAACTCTTTCACTCTGTTCTCATACTCTATTGTCAAACGATTAGCATCCATCCAATATTTATTCATCTTCATACTATTTGAATGTCAAATATTAGTATTTATGGTTCATGCACACAAATGAATACTTCCAAATACAGTAGTAGAGAACCACTTCCTTATAAAAATATATATTAATAGAGCCTAACCCTTAGTATTTATTCATCTTCATTAAATATAATTACTTTAAATTCATTATAGTTTCCTCAAATCACCCAAGACCAAACACAAGAATAATCAAGAATGATACATCTACCACTCCTATGTCTCATCCCTACATTCAATATCATCATGCCTAAATACCCATATATCCACACATACACAGGTCACAAACACATAAAAAAACCATATCCACATTAGAACCAATGTACCAATATGGACTTCAATCAGGTTACTCCACTCAAGTGGTTGTGTGTAAGAAATAATAAGAAAATATAACAAGTATATAGTCACACATAAATCTCAAACTGGTGTTAATAATACAATAAACCAAAGGTATCATTCCATCTATCAAAATACTCTGAAGGATCCCATATCCGACAGTAGTCCCAATTGGTGAAGGTTCCTGAAGAGGAAGGGGAGAACACGCACCTATTGGGGTTCGAGGTCTGGTCACTGAGGATGAAGGTAACCCAATACTCCTACAAGTGTTCATTCCATATTTCACAAACCATGTCCTGGTACCCTAGGATGTTAACCCACTACTGGTGGATGTGAATCTCTTCTTGATGATCATGCCAAGAAGAAACGGAAACCAAGAGGCGTGAGTGAATCAAAATAACTCTAGCAAGATAAGAAAACATGGTATTTGAGAATAGGTTTGTGGCTTTCATGTTTGCTAGACACCTATCCAATAGACTCCACAAGCAGTGATGGCCCCTGCAGTTGTTACACCAGGTGAAACTATCACCTGAGAAGCTGAGATCAATGAGGCCCATCCCAGCCATGAACTAAACAAACTCCATGATGGCCTTCCTCTAGAATGGGATTCTATCATTCCTTTCCTTTTGGTTGGAAATGACATTGACGTCACCCCAACAATAAATGGACGGTGTCTGAGATTTAAGGTATTTTGATCAAAAGGAAATCATTCCCCCTCAATTTTTTAAAATACCAATACAATAATCAATTTAAAATCAAGACATTTTAATTTATGTTTGGAAATCATTCCTAAAAAAATTCAATAAACAAACACATGCCAAACCATTGGGAATTTTATTTAAAGAATCAACATATCAATATTTTAAACCATGATTTTCATTTATAATATCAATTCTGCGAATGGTAGAGGGAAACCTAATTTATTTCAATGAAAAAGGTTAATTCACAATAACATACATCCATTATATATATTATTTTCATTAATAGGGTTATTTTTCGCTTCAAAATGATAAAAACACATCTAACCAACTTCAAATGGATAAAATATGAATTCATGAAACACATGAATCCCAAAAAGAAGATATAGTATAGAAACACCCACTTGGAATATTTGGGATCAAAACACAATGAATCTGAATGAGTCTACTCAAATGGAGAACATTGAATATAATAAATGGGATCTCAATAAAAGGTAAAAGAGATACTATAACCATAATTACCCATAAAAATTATAGGTCTAGTAAATACCAATGCTTCCATAGCCCCCATGTACAAAGAATAAAGTGATGGAGAGAGATTGAAGTTCAAGAAAAGAAATAAATACCAAAATAGGATCACCATTTCAAATGAATCTTCAATCCACCAAGTTATGAGGATAGAAGATCAAAACTATCCAAAGGGGCTCCCATGGCTTGAGTGGGTCGAGTTAATCATGAGGGAGAAGATAAAATAAAAAAATGGGGGTATCGGGGTGCAATTACCCTACTACCTCGATGATTCATCATATACAATGACACCACTGGCTAGATAGTGGCCCTCACCATCTAGATAGTGGTTATAGTATAAATGTTATAACCATAGGTTATCCCACTGGCTAGTCACTACAGACCCACCAGCTAGCTGATACTATATAATTCTTTTTTATACATTGTGAATCCCATTGCCTATCCAATTACTATCACCGGCCATAAGGTGGACCAAATGAAGCTTTTTAACCTACATGTTCACATCCACACCTTCTATGAAAGTCTGGGACATCCTATGACCCCTCAAGAAACTTAAAAAAACTCATAGAGCATTTCATTGATGAAAGAGATACCGAGATGTTATAATTCTCCCAATCGTTCTGCTTTGTATCCAAATAAATATTCTAGTAAGAAGGATATAAAATGATGAGACAAAAATAAATTCCACACAATAATTATTGTGTGGACAATTCACAAAATATAGCAAGATTTACCGAATAGAGGACCACTATGAAAAAATTAAAATGAACAGATAACAAATATTCCCAAGATCCCTTAATGTATATCCTCGAAGAACATAATACATCTTCAAATGACACATCTACATCACTAAGAATAGATAAAATCCAAATAATGTCCAGAGACCTAGCATAGGTCACCCATCCATTTAAATTTTTACTAAAATGGTGGGACATAATATGGGAATATACTAAGAAGACATCCATTCTCCCAAATAAGAGACTACAACCACTAACGATGAAGAACCACTAAGAGCATAATTTGAAACATAAGGAAACGTAAACCCAAAACATACCAATGAATCCAAAAGAAATAACACAATCAATATGAATCAATGATTTAACCAACAACAAGAAAGTAAAAAACTAAAAAGGATTTATTCCTCGATCAAGTACTTGATGGAAACCTTGAATTCCCACTATAGAGTGTCACCCATCGACAGTCTCATGGATGTAGAAACCAACACCTCCCCGTTCTTGGTCCATCAAGAGACTTTATAATCCTAGTCATTTGAGTACACACAAAAAGAGTATCTATGTCCAACCATAAAAAGATCATATAAAATGGTTTATTCACAAAGATGGAAAACTAATATCACAATAGACAGACCAACCGACACATCAAGATTGAGCTCTAACCAAGAAGTTGTGACTTAGAGGACAATAAGGTATAATAACCACCTTAATGGTCTTGAACACCCACCCAAAGAAGAAAAACATAGAAGGAATCATTAGGGACTTTAAATAGAAATAACATAAAACATCCGTTGGTTTCCAAAAAAGGATGAATCATGTAGCCTACAACCACCACAATCTCAAATATTCATTAAATATATCATGCCAAATCAACATATGGTTATGTGTGATAGGAGAGGATAACAATATTAAAAAATGATTTGGAAAACATGCCTCAAAGGGAGGTTCGGAAAACCGAAGCATGAGGGAGTTGTGGGTGGCGGAGGCCCGGAAAACCGAAGCTCGAGGGCGTAGGAGGTCCAAAAATGCGAACTCAGTGGGCAGGAAGAGGGGAGTCGTAGAGTTCCTGTACTGTGAGAGCTTTAGGTCGTGATAAAACGAGGGCACTGTGAGACCGAATTTATAAAAAAATGGACTACGGTTTTATCAGCGCTAAAAAATTGCTAATAAAGACTACCTTTATTAGCATTAACATTTTAGCGCCGATAAAGGTATCCTTTATAAGTGCTTTTTTAGCGCTAATAATGGTACTCTTTATCAGCGCTACAAAGTGCTGATAAATACTACCTGTATCAGCTCTAAAATTTTAGCACTGATACAAGTATTCTTTATCATTTTTTCTAGTGCTTATAAAGGGCCATTTTATCAGCGCTTGTTTAGCACTGATAACGGATACCCTATATAAGTGATAAATTTTTTTCACCCATAAAGGGGCCCTCTATCAGCGCTAAAATTTTAGCGCTGAAAGAGTGTAACCTTTTTCAGTGGTTTTTCTTAGCGCTGATATTAGGGGGCACTTCCCATGCCTATTTTTGTAGTAGTGTCAACAACCATTTTATGCAGGTGTTATATATTTAAAAATTTACTTCCTATCCATTTATATCTATTTATATATATTATATATTACATAAGTATAGGTTTCATGATATCTTATAATATGGATTTATCTAATTAATAAAATATCATGTATTTGAAGGTACACAATTATAAAATCATTTAAAATATTATTGAAAGAAATTTATTTTAATTTATATATTATCTTAGATTATTAAATGTTTTACATTTGAATTGTAAACATATTTTAATAATTTTCCATGTGTAGTTTAAATATGAATGGTGTTTTTGGTATAGTTTTTTGAAACCCTTATTATTTATTTTTGAAAATAGTTTTTCTTAAAAACTTATAAAATATATTCATATCATTATTATTTATTTATTTTATAAAATGTTACATAATTATTTTTTATTATAATTTTAGAAATTACCCTTTATTTATTCATATATCATAAAATTTTATCATGGAATCATTGAATTTAATAATACTCTCACCCTCCCTTAAAATTTTGTTTAATTCTATATTGTAATTGAAATATTTGGGTGTGATCCTTATTTGATTATGTTTGGATGAATCTTCATCACTAACTTGTTAATAATTGTTTCAAAATAGTACTTAGTTTATCACTACTTTTTAATGTTATGGGTTGACGTATATTGGAAAATATATTCTAAATAAAATTAATGTTTATTTGCCTCTTTATAATTATATTTAGATCTTCTATATCTCCATCATTCACCCATGTTTTATCATTCATTAATGTGTGGTTTTTATTTTTAATTTATTTTTTTTCATAATTATTAATTTTTAGTGTTATCAATACATATTGTAATCAATCATGATATTTTTTTAATATATATTTATATATTATATAATATTTTTACTCAGTTATTTTTAATACTTAATGTAAAAAAATTTAATTAAAAATATTTGACTTTCATTTCTATACTATCATGAAGATCATTATTTATATAGAATTTTCATTTTATTTTTTATAATAAAAAATTGTGAATGGTTCTAGAAGACTATTTTATGAAAACTATTACTACTAATATCAGGGATAAAACATCCAATATAATGAAGATATATTTTATCATAATTATTTAGGATATTTAATATCTAGTTCAAATTACAATTATACACTGATATATAAAATACATTACAATATCATAAACTAATGATTTACAATTAGTATATATTACTATGTCAATACATTTAAATCATATAAATTGGTCAAATTATTGTACCGCTATATATTTCAAGGTGTTTTCATTAAACCAAATATTCTTTTATGTCCCTCACAGTTTCATTGGAATGAATTTCTCTCTCCCATTTTGTACTTTTAGTCATTTAATTGATAGAAATTTTTATGATATACAAGACTATTAAAAAAGAATCATGATGATCAGGTTATGAGTTTTAAAATATGGTTTATCATAAATTTAAATCACAGAATGTATTTTGAGGATCAAATGATGTCCATGGAGTGAGTCATGGGATGTAATAGTTTCATATAGAGATTTTTAATGAAAACTAGCTAGTTTGTGTAGAGAAACTAGACAACTAGTGGGTATTTGTAAAATTACCACACGATAAGAGTCTCATTGGCTTTGTAATGGAGTAAATCAGATATTTGGTTATGTCATAGGAATCCTAATGACTTAAAAAATGTGAACTTTTTTTCATGTGGCATCTGACAGGCTACCTATGACTTCGATCTACCTAATTCAAGGAAAGAAATTATGATTTTAAGGCGTTAAAATAGATAATTAAAAACATGTAGGGACCTAAGGGGGTCCAAAATTACTTTAAATTTATAAATAAATACATTATAATTCTTGGATTCATTCCAATGAAATATCTATCCAGACACCTTCCATCAAAAATTTCATTGACAGATCCATGAAAAACCAAAGTGATCTTCCCCAAGACCTCTCCCAAGTTCCTCTTTCAATTTCCAAATCTATTTGGATCTCACATTAAGTGATATTACCTCAATCTCCATGTAAAAATTTTCTATCCTAAAATATATACGATATTCTATGTGTGATTATTTTGTGAAATGAAAATATATTTTTCTATCATCTGTCTTATATAATCGATGAATATTATTGAAAAATCTAGGGACAAGTTTCCTGACAACTGATGATGTTCTAGAATATTTTTAAAAAAAATTGTTTTAATTGGTATTAGATTCATTCAATAAACAAGATAAATAAAATGAGGCCTTAGTTACCAGATCACCATTAAAATAAATGATGAAATATTTAATCCTCTCATCTCAAAAAGAGGATTTATAGGGGCTTATACTGCACTGAATCCAAACTCCATTATCAAACATTGTTTTATCATTATTTTGATATACATAATAGATTTTTTATATCAAATTAATTAACATATAGCTTAATTTTCATATTCTTAATCATTATATTAATATCTTTTAATTTTCATTTAAATTACACTTTTTAAATAATATTGAAATTATCATGATAGTCATTATAACATATTTTATAATCAAATATACATTTCTTTATTATAATATAATTGTAGTTAGTTAATTATCTTGAATTTATTTCAGAATATTTATATATAAAATGGTTTAAGATATTCTGACAAGATGTTTTATCTAAATAATATCAAATATTTTCTATTTTAAAATTTTAAATTACGGATATTCAATTTTTTCAAAAAATATCATCATATTTGTCTTAAATTAGTATTTATATAACAGTAATGAAATTAATATGTGACATTGTTTTTAAAATAATAAATTCCTTGATGATTATTAATATATTTATATATAATTATAATGAAATAATATTGAAAAAACGGATGTTTTTTTAATTTTTATATTACTTTTCTTAGGATCGACTATTGAATTTATTGACCTATCAAATAATGATTCTCTTGATATAATTGGAAATATTGTCACTCTCACTCCCCATTTAAGAGATGTTTCCAATTACTCAATTATTTCAGTAATTGAATTTGTTACATATCTAATTATCTTTTCACACATCATCTTTAGGAATACATTACTCATGATTTTAATTTCACCACAAAAGTGTTACTAACCGATGATGTTATGGGATGATCTACACATTAATTTTTTGGGACTCTTTATTGATAATTTCTAAATTTGACGTACTTTATTGATATCATATCATTTTAATATTTGTTTTCTTATTTCTTAATGGTGTAGATATTTGTTTTATTTTTTTATTATAATTAATTAATTTTTACAAATCCCATTATATTATATATTGAGGGTTATTTCAAAGTCATTATATTTTAAAAAATTAGTTTGTGTTATAAATTATGAACTCATATATAATAATTTATAGATAATATTTTCAATTCCTCCTCATATTAATACAAATTATTCCAATATATTTTTATTTTCTTTTTTATTTTAATAATAACATAGGGGAGTGGTTACGGGGGATTATTTTATGAAAATTATTAGAGTATCTATTTTGTTGAAAATGTCCAATTTTTTAGGGAGAATTTAATATCTTACAACTTTACCATATTGAAAATCTTTTTTGAACAACATTCATACAGTGATATCTTGAATAAATTTAAATATCATTCAATATTTATTTACAATTGATATATTATATTTTATTAATGTATTATAAATCATCACAAAGGTGGTGATTTTGGTACCTATATATCTGTAAATATTTTTTGATGTTCAGAAACAATTTTTTTATTTTCCAAAATTTCATGGGGTGAATTTCAGTCCCACATTATAGAAATTTATATATCTCTTTTATGAACAGAAGTAAGATATTATTGACTTCATATGTAATCATAATGGTACTGTTAAAGGATTTGTACTTTATATTATCATATTTTGATATTCAAGCTTGAATTTGATGGTTCAATCGAAGGATATAAATAGATGTTTGGGATTCCTCCTTTATGGATGGAAATATACTAGCCAAAAAGGGTAGCAAGTGGATATCCACCATCTATTATATCATTATAGACATAATTCTCAATCTATAAGAATTTTACTTTTCAGATGTCACAGCTCACTGACTCGTGGTTGGAGGCTTTAGAGTCAAAAAGTTATAAAGCATATGTGTTAATGTTATGGTTTTACCGAACCCTCCACCTAGTTTCGTCGATAAAGCATATTTAAGGTTCATTAAATGATGGATTTGAAGGAATTAACTGGGATGATTATATAATTCTTCAATCCAAGTGACAAAGAATTCACTTATTTGATAAAAATAGATAACATATGATGATTATATATAATATATTAACATTTATGGCCAAAAATTCTAATCAAATGTACATTAATTGATGAATGATGAATAGAAGTGATCTTTTCGATGTTGTATTTGAATATAATATTTTCAATTTTCAATATAATCAGATCATTTTTAGTCATTTGTTTCTTATCATTTTCTATAAAAATAGATTTAGGAATTTATATATTTCATAAGTTTTCTCCAAGAATATCTATTCTCATCAAATATAACATATATAAAGGGTTCTTACCATAGGGAATTTTGGGGAATTTTTTCTGGAATAATGAAGTTGATCAAGAGGAATATCATAGACAAAACCATAAGGTATATGAGTTCATTACTACAGCCATGAATAATCAAAAGAGGACTTGGTTACATTATCTTCTATAAAAACTGATAATTATATAATTCCTCATCCTGATGGAAGAAGATATGAGGAATCACACCATGCTATTTATAAAATCCATTATTAAAAAATTTCATCTATCATATTTAATTTATATATTACGTTATTATTATCATATCGATTCCCATATCATATTATTTAAAAATTCTTAATCCAAAAAAATATCATTTAATATATTTCGAAAATATCATATAAATATTTATCACAAATTATTATTGTCTTTAGTATTGTGTGATATTGATAATCAATTAAATAAGTTCATAATAATAAATAATTATTTTCATATAAAATTCACCAATTAAATTCTATCCTTAATAGTTCATTATTGAATTTCTATATCCACATCACATATGATATCAATTTTTTGTTTTTGGTTTATTTTAAATTTGTTGTTGATTTTGATTAGTTATTTTTTTTAAATAAAAACTCACCACCACTAGTTATAATAATACAATGTCGTTCACTTTTTATGAATTCCACATTTGAAATATAACAACATGAGTAATTTTTTAAATATATTTACATAATTTAATTTCATTGGTAACTTGTGTTTCATACACTATATAGTTGAAACTAACCATAATAGATGATCAAAATATTATTATTTGACTGTTATTTTATAGTTAATGGATTTATAGCTATGAATTAAAATAAATATATTATAAGAAATATATGTTCATGACAATTATAATAATAAATAATTGGTTATAAAAATTATAAAATTTTGAATTAAAATTATTTGAAAATAAAAGTGATATTTCCTCAGAAATTTTCAACTCATATAATGTATTTTTATAATAATAAAATTGATAAGAGATTATTTGTGAATTATTTTAATGTTATTTTAATATTTTATATTAAATAAAATATTTTAATAATTATTCATTTTTTATTCTAGGAAATAGATAACAATCAACCAAAATTTTTTAAAAAATGAATTTTTCCAAAAACAATTCCCCTCTTATACACAAATATTTAATGATTTATAACATCCACATATAATTACTTTATTATATATAAAATATTTCATATTTATTATTAGTGGATGCGAAATGGGTTAATATGACCATTTTTTCTTTTGTATATACGATTAGTAGATGTGGAAAAAAATATCACATCGATAAAGGGTATATTTTTTCCAATTACTATAAATCTATGTGATAAGGCTATTATTATACATTATTATAATTTTTATAATAATAAAATTTATCACATATCTCCTAAGGATTACGATATATTTTCCCAATGAATTCATTCCATTAAAATTGAACAATATATTAGTGAAATCAAATAAATTTACAAAATGAAATTCTCTTGGTTTTAAAAATATATTATCTATCAACATGGGGATAAAGGTTAGTTACTAATGATATGAAATGTATATTTTTGTAATAAATTTTTTTATTACTATGTAAATTTATTTATAATTTTTATGTACCAAAATATTCCAAAAAATTCATTGAAAATTTTGAAATAGTATTCAGTTAAATAAAGGTAACATAAAATAATTGATATTGTGAACATTTAAAGTGATAATGGTTGATAATGTTAATGTGTTTAAATACATTTTTAGATTAATGTGGTATAATTTTTGAAGGATTTTATATACATTTTAATTTTCTATTTTCTTTTATTAGGTGAAATTAAATTAATAGTTTCAAATAAATAATAATAGTATTTTATCAAAATATTAATTTATTAATTTAGTTCAAAGTAAATAATTAATTTGTTTCAGAAAATTAAGTGATATATGATATCATATGTAATAACATGGCCATTTATGATAAAAGTTTCTCCTATTATGTAAAATTATTCTACATTTTGTCTCAAAAAGATATTACAATCATTAAGACTAAAATTTTTAAATCGCACAATTAGTTTAAATATCATTTAATAAAATGACACAAAACTCAGTATAGGTTTATCGTTTGATAATATTAAAACCCTATAAATTAATATATAAAAATAAAAAATACTTTTGGATTCATTTTGTAAAAAAATCATTTTATTTTAATTTATTATTATTAATAATTTTTAAATGTACGCCTAAACTATATTATAAATGGACACCTCATCTCTCACATATTTACACAGTATTGTGCATTAATCTACACAAAAATACCAACATTGCTTCTAATTTTCCTTAAATACTGTATTGTGGTTTTTTTCTTCCTATTAGTCCATACCCTCGATCTTTCAGAGGATATGTAATGAAGTTCATTCAAAGAATAGGTAATCGCCATTACAGACCATGTTATTTTGAAATTTTTATTTAACTCCTTTAAATAAATGTTATTAGTCATAATATAATAACATAAATATTATCAATATACATAAATTTTGTTATTATTATCAATTCACCATTAACCACCATTTTTTCTATCAAATGGTAAGTCAATGAATCACCCATGCATACATATAGCTTAACATACCCACATAGTGATACAATTCGTTTAACATCACCGTTTATAATTTATGGTAATTATTTTGTGCTTAAAGTTCACCTATTATTTTCATGACATAATTATACTTTTGGAATAATTATATATCATCAACCTTATTTCCTTATATATTTTTGGGAAAATTATAACATCAGTTGAGCAAACATGTGGAATACTAAGACCATAAAGCAATGTGTTTTTTTAATTTCCAATTTAAATGGATGGTAATAATAATATATATATGTTGAATTTATATTATATATATGATAAATTTACTATTCAATAAATTCGAATTATTATATTCCTTTTTAAATTCTATCCGTTGAAAATAGAAGGTGGTGTTCATGATAATGTATGACCTACCATCTCTATGAATGTTGTAAATCATTTTATCTATGTACATTATATTAATGAATAAAAATATATAAATAATTAATATTTTTATATCAATATTTATTTTCTAGAAATTATGTATCCATAATCGATGTACACTGATCAGGACTGCCGAACTAAAACATTCTTGGAAAATGATGCAGTTATCACAAATAATAGTTCTTTTAATATCAAATTCTTATAGAAGGTTGATAATATATTATAATTAATTTACAAATGGATTTAATGATATTAATATTTTTATTGAATATATATGTACTGAAATAGAATAAATGTGATTCTTAATGAAATGGATTTATCTTTCATTCCAATTTTTATCATGATTATCAATTCTTGAATTTTTATTTTAGAAAATATCAGATACACATATTAGGAATCCATTAAATTTTGTTTCTCAAACACTAATTTCAATATAAGATAAGTTTTAATTTTTTTTCAAAATGATATTTATTTAGAGATCGAAATATTAATTTACTTGAAAATCAACTTTTTTTCTCTCTTTAGTCTTAAATTCGTTCTCTTCCAAATGAATATTACCTAAATATGATTTCAAAAATGATTTTATCAATATCCAATTACTATATAAAGACATTTTTCCATTGAATTTATTATAAAAAAAATTAGAAATATGTTTTTTACTGTTTCCTTAATAATGATTTTTTGAAAATATGAACGAAATGTTTTCATTAAACATATATAGCATGGATGGAATTTCTGGATGCTAAGAACACTAAATACATTGAAGCTTCATTTTCCAATATCTAGGAATGAATTCATTGCAAATTATTTCAATGTTATTTTTTAAAATTTTATTTTTTGAAAAATGACTTCCAAATTAATAGTATATTTTTCTCAAGAATGTTTTACTAAAATTTTAATATTATTTATATCCTTAAATTATACTAAAAAATTATTATTTTTTATATTAAAATGGATATAAAATGAAATTATTTAGTTATTCATGTAAAAATATGGTTTATTTTTCTGATGAAGATGTGTATATGTAACCCATTTTCAAGGGTTATGTTATAATTTGATTGAATATGGTAGCTATTTTAATTGTATGGGTTATCATATGATGAACGTTTTATATTTTTTTGGAAAACTTATTTTTTTAATTCATTATTAGATATGTGGGAAAATAGATCACTCTATAGTATTGTCTTTGTATTATATCACATAAGGTTTTCAATAGAATTAATTATATATGCTTGTTCCCTTATAAGAAACAAGTTGATGTTCTGGATATGTTATGGGGAACAAGTTGATGTTTTTTCACTACCATGGGAAATAGGTGTTGAAGCCTAATATGAGGGAATTTTTAGTTAACCATGGCATATGAAATTTTTTATATACTTATGATGGTGAAACACGCATCTATGGCCTGAAAATATTGAATAATAATGTGTTATGATAAACTATCATAGTAATCATTCATGTATTTTAAATGATTATGTTTTATTCTATCACTAATGTTTCTGATCAACGTCAGATTCTATATAACCCTTCTATGTTATTTTCATCATTTAATATAAATATTATTATCATTTAATTTTTTTTATTTTCAGTTTATATCTCCAATGAATACCCTTACTAGGATTCTAAGATAACATTTTCCTAGGTTTCATTTTCACAAGTATTGAAGATTGTTTTTAGTAGGGTATTAAAATATTTACAAATATTTGGTGAGATTATAATGAGATATATTGAAGATCATTCATTAATAAAGTAGATTGAATATCATGTCTTAGAATTAAATTACAATATATATATGGTTTGGAATGAAATTTTATGATGTCAATATTTTTCTAAAAAGATGTAATATATATATATGAAAAGCATGAGGCACCCTAGTTTATATCTAATTTGGGTTTAGATAACATTTGGTGATTAGGATTATAGATTTTATATGAAAACCCTATATATATGACTATTTAATATATAAAATGATTTTTTCTGGTTAAAATCATTAATCACTAAGGATATATATAAGGTTTTATATAAGAATTTGAAATGATATACAGGATCAATAAATATTTTTTAAGGATTTTGTTGTTTTACACTGTGATTATTATTTCTCAAACTGTGTATTTTTGTTTTAATCAATGTATTAAACACAAATGTATAATGTTAATGATTAACATGAGGGGAAATTTAATGATTTTACACCTGAGAAAACCATTGTAATGAAAATTGGAAAGATAAAACTAGATGTAAAATAGACACAACATTACAAAGCTATGAATCACATCGAGATTCAAAATGATCCAATGTGAAAGAAACAAACTATTTAATATTCCATGACGAAGAATCCACATTATTTTAGTGGATCCTATTATCCATTATATATTGTGTGATGGATTTGACCCATTGATATAATATTTTATGTACTTTAATTCTTTGGACATAAACACGTTGTTCTTGATGTTCATCATCTATAAGGTGAATTAGATAAATGTTGGAATCTTAATATGAATATTATAGAAGAGGAATACATTGAATTCATAGAATGGTATGAGTATAAATGGATATTATTCAGAATGTACATGTCTTGTATTCTATGCACAAAAATGGTGAAGAAATTTTTCAAGCTAAAGAATATGGCATCAAATCCATTGTTAATTAACATGTTAATATTTCAAGACAGGAAAGGTATGGGATAGGATTAATTATCACCATTGAATATAAAACTGATCGATTAATTGTGGGTGTAAAACAACTTATATGAAATAAATTACTTTTAATTGAATATAATAGTGATTTAGAAATCATTCTATGTGATAAAAATATATAAATTAAAATTTAATATCCCCACCATTTACATTGTATATATTAGGAAAGTAAGATTGGGAAAATAACAATAAATATCTAAGTGGAAGGAAATTATTTCCATACACATTCCCAAAATTTGGTAAGATACCCTAATGGAATTTTATGAGTGGAAATAAGGGGTGAATTATATATCGAAATATGGGTCATAATTATTTGAATTTCAAAAGTGGATTAATATTTCTGTTTATGTATGGGGAGAAAAGAATAATTCAAATAATTCAAAACCTACTCTATAGTGATTCAAATCATTGTAATTTAGGAATTATTCCATCTAATTCAATAATTATATGGTTTTTTAATATCATCATCAATAAAATAATAAACCCAATGACAAAGGGAAATTTCATTAAGTCATGATAAAAAAATTCGTTAGCAAAATGTTTTTGGGAATGGTACACATATCATTCAATCTAAAATATGTAATTTATTTAAGGATTATATATCTACAACATCTTTTATAACTAAATATTTTTCTAAGATAAAAAACTATCTCCCCAATTATTAGATATTGGGAGTGTTATAAAACCCCATAATGGTTCAACAGTTTCATATCAAGTCAATAGTTCAACATTGATTGAATTTTATATGAAAATGATTTCTTAAAATCCTGGGATCGCAGATTTATTTTAATTTTATGTGATTCTATGTTGGTATTTTCATTCATAATATGGATCCTATATCAATTCAAGATGAAATAAAGACACATTTAATATTCCAAATGAAACTATTGTCATTTATCGATGTGAGGATGAATATGGACATCTTATGGAAAATATCTCCTTTGTGTTTGACCTAAATTAATTCCACGATGTTCATCATTTTCTGATGTTTATCTATATACTCAACATTAAGGGAATTCCTATTGATCTAGAATTTTATGATTTCATTATAAAATAATTACATTTTCTACATCTAAAAAGTGATGTTATGTTAGCAGTAAAAATCATACAAGGTTAAATTCAATTAAAAAATCATTACTCCAAATTTATAATTATGAATAGATTATGTTACTTCGTGTGAATCCAAATAATGGTTTCATACAACCTTTTGAATCAGTAAGGGTTTCACTTGTTCTAATAATTATAATGTTATATTGTTCAATATATATATTCATTGATTGTTGATAATATAAAAATCTCATTCTTAAGAAATAATATTTTCTCCTATGAATTTATAAATTATTTGATCAGTAATTTATAGCTCAATATTTCGATGAATGAACAATATTCCATGTATTACCAATCTATAGTCACGAAGGGGGATATACCCCAAAGTACAACAAGTAAAAGGTATGGAAACCACCAAGTTATGGTTAGGTATTTTGGTCTTATAAGATCCCCCATTATATTTATGGTTTTAATTAATATTGTATTTAGATATAAAATTGATCGTTTTTTGGTAGCCTTTTTAGTTTATATTATTTTATATTCAAAAAGAATTAAAGAGGTTGCAGATCACTTTTTGAATGTTGTAACACTAATAGATATTAGGAAATAGTATTTTTTTCCGATTAATTTAATCTATTTGATACTTTTTATTTCATGCAACAAAAATTTTATCTAAATATTTATGAAACATTGGACTATCTTGCAATACAAAAAATACTATGTTTTTAGAAAACTAAAATGTGTTATTAATATTTTAATTTTAATTTGACCATTATAACATTATAATTAAACATAGAGATATTAATGGAAACAAAAAAATATAAAAATATTTATTATAATGATTTTATATAAATAAAACATATTTAAAAAATTCAAAAATATAGGTAAATGGTTTTTACGTTTCAAAATCCTATTTTTTCATTCTATTCATTTTCGTTAAAAACTGAAATAAATTATCTAATGATTAAAAAAAATTTATTTATTGAAAATAACTTTGTAGTTTATAATATCTACATTATCATATATTACATATTTATGATTTTTTAGAATAGATTCATTTCATGATGAATTGTTAAAAATACTAAATTTTATTTTAGATTTTTTTTGGATTAAATTACTTTAAATGTTAAAATATATTTTGAATTTTTATGAAATTAAAGGGTGTTAAATTATAAATATATTAATCTATTTTTGATCATTGGACTCATTTTCACATATACTATTTATATAAAAACAATCTAAGATTTTACATTTTCATGTTAAAACCCCACATTCTTATCACATAAATATGATAAACATTAAATGAAATTGATTCTCTTATGTAAATTTTAAAAAATATTCCATATTTTACATGAAAATACTTTATAACATCTAATAAGTCAAGATTTATTTTTATTGAAATAAATTAATGAAACTAGATAAAAATTAATTACAATGATTAAAATGAGAATGAGTTTACTAAGTGGTTAAACATATTGTATAAGGTGTAAAAAACAAACTAACATTTCCAAAACCCTTATTCTAGATATTTTTTGAACCAGACCACCTTAGGGTCTATTTTTATATGTTTTAGGGAATATATTATATGAAATTTTCCTATTATTAATTTATGTAAAAATAATAATAAATGAACCTTCTATGCCTTTAATATTTATAAAGACTTGGGATATGGATGTAACGACCCGAATCCGGAGCCCCTCCACTGGTTCCCCGTACCCGGTTCGCCACATGACCTCATGCATGTTTCCCCAAATTCCATAGGCTGCTAACTAGCAGTGAGGGACTTGGTGATTCGGTGGGGGAAACAATGCCCTCATTCGGTAAAGTATACAACAGAAGAACAACCAGACACAATAGTGGAAACAATAAACAGCATACAACAACTAAACTGAACAGCGGAAGTGATGTATAAAATAATGACGATGTAACATGGTACATATGTCCAAGAAAAGTAGTAAACAAACAAACGTGATGAAGTACAAATAAAAAAAGTGCAAAAGAAAACAAATTAAACTCCTCAGCATCATAAGCCAGGACTCGGTTCCATGCTCTCCAACTCCAGTGCAATCAAGAACCTGAAGTAGAAGGGCGCTTCCCCTTATCTACAACTACAAAAACATAGTCTTCTTGGGCCCAAAAGCATGGCCCAAACAAGGTGTGAGAGATAATCCTAGTAATAAATCACCCCAAGATTTGTTCTTAATAGTAAATAAATACATGGCAGTAATATAACAAGAAGCATTAAACAAGAAAGCACAAGCAGCTACAATCCACAGTTCTAACAAATATAGTACATAAGTAAACAGCCAGAAACAAGAAGGAAAATGGTAACCCTCTGGGTAGCTCTCACAACCTAACCCCATTGGTTCAACCTATAAGTACTAAAAACCATCTAGGAAGAACACACAGTCTCATCACTCTGGTTCAGCTATGAATAGACTCTCTCAGGAAGCACTCACCGTCAATTCCCCCTATAGTCTCTTATCGTACTAAATGCTCTCTGGGGAAGCACTCAACATCTCATTCCCCCTATGGCCTGCATCGAGAAACTACAGACTCTATGAAGAAGCACTCGTCATCAATTCCCCATGTGGTCTTGCATCATATTAAAAGACACTCTGGAGAAGCCCTTACATGATTTCTCTCAATGGTCTGCTACACTAGGTACTCATAGTCTTATGTGGAAATAAACATGCTCAGCAACCGTACATCATCCAAGTAAACCTCAAGAACTACTTTTCTATCAGTCTAAGGCTCAACAGCAATACAAAGCAACAGTTCCACTATCCTATAACTAGGCATGGAAATTGGAAAAACACAAAACAGGAAAAACAAGAATGTAAAACATCCATTTTACCGTAAAAACTATCATATACACAGGAAAATATGTCTACTCTAGAAATCAAGTAAATAAAACAATACAACAAGGGAAAAACAGGAAAACACACAATTCACGTTCAAGGGATTTGGTGCAATTGCACAAAATACTCATCAAATTTCTGCAAAAAGGCACAAACCACCTCCCTCAATCCTAGGAGATCGATATACGTGAACAACGATGAAATATTCCCCTTAGAATTTTGTAGATCTGAGAAAATACACAAAACAGTCAAACCCCGATAACATGAAAACGAGGAGGAATTAGAAAACAAAGCTCACGCAGAAAAAAGAACTCATCGTTGCGATTCCAAAGCAATCGACCTTGCTTGAATCGGAGAACAGATGAACAGGAGGGGGCTCATCGATGATTCAATCATACGAGTCACTCTTAGGCGAACAGAACCTAAAAGAAGACACTTCTTATGCGTCAGTCGTGACCCCGGTTCATTTTGTGAAAAAATGAAAGCTCACGGCGTGTACTTTTAGAGTACATGGCATGTACTGGTTCCTTTCTGTACTCCGCCAAAATCATCCTCCACATCAGCTCTACACATCGTGTGTGTGGCCCGAGATGGCCTGCACACGGTTTCTATCTGGAGAAGAGTACACTACGTATACTCAGAAAGTACACGGCGTGTACATTGAAAATTTATAGAAAGTACATTTTTCTTAAAAACTCCAAAAAGAGGAAAAACATACCTGAAATGAAGATCTGTGTTCTTAAAAACATTCCCCCTTAAATAAATTCGTCCCCGAATTTCCCTAACATGGCGTAGAAGAAGAAACCATGAACAGCTCCGGCCATTGCGATCATAGATTGGCCTCCCTTTCCCTATTCTTGTCCTGTACTCGCTCGTGCGGTCATAGCACCCGTACTAGAGGAACAGTCCGCCCGCGGAGAACCTTCGTACTACGATCGACAATCCAGATAGGATGCTCCTCAAACGATGCATCTGATTCAAGATCATCCTCATTAGGTTGAAAGACATGTGACGGGCCAGAAAAGTAGTGCTGAAGCTGAGGGATGTGGAAGACGTCGTGCACTCCCTAGTACCGCTAAGGTAGCTGCAACTGAAAATCAATCGTCCCCACTCTCCCCAAGACCTCAAATGTACTAACCTACCGTGGTGTAAGCATTCCTTGTCTCTGAATCGTCTTGTGTCCCAACCTCGGTGTGACACGTAGGAAAACCTGATCTCCGAACTCAAACTCCAGAGGTCGTCTCTGCTGATCAGCATAAGACTTCTGTCGAGACTGTGTTGTATCCATCCTCTTCCGAATCAGCTCTATCTATTCTGAGGTCTCCTGAATAAGATGAGGTCCCAACAAAGCTGTCTTTCCTACCTCCAGCCAGCACAAGGGTGATCGACATGGCCTATCGTACACATCCTCGTATGGCGCCATCTGAATGGTCCCCTGGAAACTGTTGTTGTAGGAGAACTCCACTAGAGGAATATGCTTCTCCCACGAATCGCCAAAGTCTAGGATGCAAGCTTGGAGCATATCCTCAAGCCCCTGGAACCTGCGCTTGGACTGGCCATCAGTCTGGGGATGGTATGATGTACATAAAAGTACATATGTACCCATGGCCTTCTGAAGTCCTTTCCAGAACCGAGAAGTAAAGGACACATCCCTGTCTAAAAAAATAGAGATTGGAACTCCATGAAGACGAATTATATCTCTGATGTATTGTCCTCCCAGATCATCGACACGGATAGTCTCCTTGATCGGCAAGAAGTGAGCATCCTTCGTGAGCATGTCGACGACAATCCAAACATCATCGTTCCCTCGGGGTGACCATGGAAACCTGATCACGAAGTCCGTCACAACATCGTTCCGCTTCCACTCTAGAATGGGTAACTGCTGTAAAAGGCATGCTGGTCGTTGGTGCTCTGCCTTCACCTACTGACATGTATAACACCACATGATGAAACCAGCTTCATCCTTCTTCATACCTGGCCACTAGTACAGGCGATGAAGATCCTGATACATCTTGGTGATGTTAGGATGAACATCCCAAACAGAGGAATGAAAATCCCGCATCATCTCCTCGCGTATGTATGCTGGCACCCACACATGTCCTTGGAAATTCATGATCTCATCCTCACCCACCATCCATCTAGGAAGAGGGTCCACCCCTGACACACTCTCCCGCAGGACTAATCCCTCTGAGTTTGTTAGCTACCTCATCCGTACCTGATCAAGTAGTGTCGAGGTAACAACTACAGAAGATAGGTAGGTCAGTCCCTATCTGTCGTGCACCTCTAGGTGCATCTCAGAGGCACGCTCAACTAATAAGCTACTGTGTTTCCCTTACCCAGTGTATAGGCATGCTCGAAATCAGAAGACTGAAGATAATCAACCCACCTCTGCTGCCTCAGATTCAGATCGAGATGACTGAAAATATATTTGAGACTTTTATGGTCAGTGAAGACCACAAAGTAATCTCCCAGAAGATAGTGTCTCCAACAGCGTAGGGCATGAACAACAGCTGCCAAATCTAGATCTTGTGTAGGGTAGTTCCTCTCAGGTGACCTCAACTACTGAGATTCGTAAGCAACGACTCCATCTCCCTGCATAAGCACAACTCCAAACCCAATACCTGAAGCATCACAATAGACTGTATATCTCTTTCTTGGATCTGGAAAGACTAGTATCGGTGCAGATTTCAACCTCCCTTTTAGATCCTTAAAGGATGACTCACAAGAATCTGACCATAATAACTTCACCCCCTTCTTGGTCAGACCTGTCAAAGGTGCTTCCAGATGAGAAAAGTCTTGAATGAAGTTTTTATAGTATCCAGCAAACCCTAGGAAGCTCCGTACCTCAAATACATTCTTCGGCTGCTCCCATGAAACAACAGCTCTCACTTTCTCTGGGTCCATAGATACTCCTACCTCTGAGATGGCGTGACCAATGAAGTGAATCTGGTCCATCCAGAAGTGGCATTTTGAGAGTTCAACTTAAAGCCAATGCTCTCTTAGTGTACTCATAACGATCTCATGATGTGTGGCATGGTCGTGTCGGGTGTGATAGTACACCAAGATATCATCCACGAAGACCATGACAAATGAGTCTATGTAAGGATGGAACACTCGGTTCATCATGTTCAAGAAAACTGTAGGCGCGTTCGTGAGACCGAATGACAGGAATGTATACTCATATAGACCATACCTGCTCCTAATGGCTGTCAGAGGAATATCTGATGGCCTAACATGCAACTGATGATAATCGGACCTCAGGTCGATCTTTGAGAACCCTCGGGCTCATCGAAGCTAATCAAAGAGGTCATCGATCCTTGGCAAGGGATATCAGTTCTTGAACATTAATTGTTTTAGCTTCTGATAATCCACACAAAGCCGAAGGGTACCGTTTTCCTTTTTTTGCAAATAGGATAGGTTAACCCCAAAGGGAAGTATTGGGTTGGATGAAACCCTTTGCCTGTAACTCCTCAAACTGGTTTTTGAGCTCCTGCAACTAAAGTGTAGCCATCCTATAAAAAGTAATGGACACCAGTGCTGCTCCTGGAATGAGCACAATATAAAGGACAACCTCATGATCTGGAGGAAAACCTAAAAACTCCTCTGGAAAGACATCCCTGAAATGATCCCCCACTAGAGGAAAGTCTAACTGTGAAGTTCCCTGATCATCTAGATAAAGACTAGAAATATGGGATGTCACCCTTCTTAGCCTGTGATGCTCGAGTCCTGCTCGACTCGCCTGAACATCCTATTCACCTTTATGAAGAAAAGACACACCCTCTAGTGAAACGAAACTCACTCTGTGATGATAACAGACGATGACTGCCTGGAAGGGAACCAACCAGTCTATCTTGAGGATGACCTCATAGCCTATCATTTCTAGTACATAGAGATCCAATAAGAAGCGATACCCTGCAACCTCGAGAGGGAACTCTCTACACTGGCGCACACTAGATGATCACATCCCCAAAGGTGTGTCTAGTGTCAACGAGTCGGTAGAAGAAATGATGCAGAGACCAAGGCTCACCACGATAGGAACCAGGATAATGCTATGTGTATTAGCAGTATCGAAAATAGCTGATGATAAAACAGAGGCTACTAAGATCATACCTCAAAATGTAGAAGGGACCGAATCCTGCTCCTGATAAGTCTCCTCCACGGTGAAAGAATGGTCTGCACTGTGGCCATGCGCCCCTGGCTCACCACTCTGAGCTGATCCTCCCTGCTGGTGCTAACGAACTAGTGGCTGACCGCCACGGCCTCGACCTCCACCTCATCCTGATCGGTTGGATGAACTCCAGTTCCCCGATTAGTGAGAAAACCTGGAAGAAACGCTAAAGGTGACAAAACATGCTGCAAGATCGGCACTCCATGGGGTCCCTCTGGTACTGCGGCCCAATGTGCCCCGACCGGCCACACTGGTAGCATGTCACCTGGCTTCCTGACGATGCATCATGCTTCCTCGAGTCACCGCGCGTAGACTCTATACGGCGCTTCTTGTTGTCATCAGGAGGTAAACTAACTCTGTAAGTAAAAACGCCTTGGCTTGCAGCTCCAGAGTCTCTCAGATTGCACTCCCCAATCAGTGCATTGTTGACGATGGAAGTGTTGGAAGTTAGTTGGAATATGTTCACATGTGAGCAGATCTCCCTCCTGAGACCATCCTCAAAAATCTTTGTTAAGAACAACCCAATTCCATCCCAGAGGGGTGTGAAACGCTGATTCTCGGTGAAGCGAGAGGAATACTCCATGAAAGAAAGACTACCATGATCTAAGCTCGTGAACTCCCGGGCTCGATTGTCCCTCAGGGTATATGGGTAGAAGTAGTCATAGAACACGCACTAGAACTCCTCCCAAGCCATAGCCTGCTGATGACTCGCCTGTGAAATGATGTCCCACATCCTTTTGGCAGAGTCATGGAGCATGTAGATGGTGAACTTGACCCGCCTCTCTGGAGGTGTCTCCAGATTCTCAAAGATAGTCTGCATGGCTTCCAGCCATGACTCTGCAGCCTGAGGTCCTCCTTCCCCCGAGAAAGTAGGAGGATGCTGCTGCTGGAAATCCCGCGTCAAGTCTGCCATAGTCGTGGAAAGAGGCGACGCTCCCTGGAAGGCCTGAATCATCCTCATGAAACCTTCCCTAAACTGCGCATCAGCACCTGCCACTGGTATAAAAGTCGGTGCCAAGGCTGGCTAGACTGGTGGATCGGCAAGAAGTCCTTGATCAGCCCTGTCTGGTTTCTGATCACTGCCTGACGACAGAAGTATGATCGGAGGATGTCTCAGAGGCATAGATCAGAAAGATCAAAATAACACCTTAGATCTAGAAAACAAGGACAAAGAACACAAGAGTAAAAAACGTAAATAGGGAAAGGAAAACAAACAAGTTTACAAGACTCAGCGACACGACCTGTCTTCTCAAGCCACTGACATGGGTGTGTACTCCTGCCCTATAAGTCGTGTACACCTCAAACTACACGGAGTGTTGACCCCACACACAACGTGTGCTTGAAAACTGTTCCCTTGCCTGAGTCCCTTACACGGCTAACCCAAACAGTTTTCTTAAACTGAGACTACACGGCGTGTTCCCTGTGTACACGGTGTGTAGTGGACAATGCTTCCATGGCCCATGTTGTAAAACACACAGCCATGTACACGGCTGATCCTTACACGGCATGCTCCGAACAAACACGGCGTGTATAGGAATGGTGACACCGTACCGTGTTGTTCGTTACACGTCTAGGTACCTTGCAAGACTACACAGCGTGCTCCAAAAGCATCACGACATGTCTGGGAAAAGTTCACGCCGACCCGTGTTGTTCGCGACATTTTCGGGTACCTGGAAGGGACTACCCGGTGGGTTTCGTTACAACACGACATGTGCTACCTGAGCTGCCCCGACCCGTGTTGTTAGTGACATGATCGGGTACCTGGATCATTACTACATGGAATGTACCTAAAATTCACGGCATGTTCCTAATGGTATTATCACGACACCGTGTTTCTTCTCACACGTTTAGTGACACAGCCTGAAAACTACACGGCAAGTATCTGAAAAGTGCACGCCGTGTATTCTGGTTTTTTATGGGCAGTAGCTCAAAAACTGCACTGATGCCCAGAAACACTGAAAACATGGCAAAGAGATTCTAAATTTAAATCTGTGAGGGCCTATACTCCCTGCGAATCAAATCTTGGCCTCTCCTACAGTCATAGATAAGAGAAAATATGATCATGATCCAGAAATTTCCGATAAATGGGGGCCCATAACATCTCAAGAATCAAAATTTGGCGTTCATTCAAGCAAAGAACAACACGCCCGGATTTCTAACATAATAGTAGAGAATCTATCAAGAATCTATCACAACAGCATGCATAATCTACATAAAGTCTATCACAACATAATGTAATTTTTAATGCACCCTAGATGTCCTGGCAAGAATGCATGGCGTGTGATTTCTACATGTGCCTATATGATGCATGAGATGGCATACCCTCATCTCATTGGGGTGCGACAGAAATAAAACCGAAATATCAAAACAATAACATCACATGTCATGTGAATCACTTTAGGTGAAATCAAATCAACCATAAAATCTAAAAAACTAGAAACTACAATTAACGAGGTAGTATGGATTTTCCCTGTACACTGGTTAAATACTCCTGAGCACAGTTTAATACTAAGTACCATGCCCATCCTATCCCTGGCTAATGTCTACAAATAGTAATGCAGGAGGAAAGAACTCATCTGATACCACTTTGTAACGACCTGAATCCAGAGCCCCTCCACTGGTGCCCTATACTCGGTTCGCCACATGACCTCAAGCGCCTTTCACCAAATGCCAGAGGCTACCGACTAGAAGCGAGGGTCTTGTTGAATCGGTGGGGGAAACTATGCCCTCATTCGGTAAAGTATACATCAGAAGAACAACCAGATACAACAGTGGAAACAATAAACATCATACAACAACTGAACTGAACAGCGGAAGCGATGTATAAAATAATGATGATGCAACATGTTACATATGTCTATAAAAAGAAGTAAACAAACCAACGTGCTGAAGTACAACTGAGAAAAAAATTGCAAAAGAAAACTAAGTAAACTCCTCAGCATCGTAATCCACATCTCGGTCCCATGCTCTCTATCACTAGTGCAATCAAGAACCTGAAGTAGAAGGGCGCTTTCCCTTATCTACACCTGAAAAAGCATAGTCTTCATGGGCCCAAAATCATTCCTCAAACAGGGTGTGAGATACAATCCTAGTAGGAAATCACCCCATGATTTATGCCTAATAGTAAATGAATACATGAATGTGATAAAATAAGAAGATGTAAACAGGAAAGCACAAGTAGCTACAATCCACAGTTCTAACAAACAAAGTACCCAAGTAAACAGCTAGAAACAAGAAAAAAAAAGGTAACCCTCTGAGTAGATCTCATAGCCTAACCCCTATGGTTCAATATATAAGTACTAACAACCCTATAGGAGGCACATACAATCGCATCCCTCTTGTTCTTCTATGAATAGTCTCTCTGAGGAAGCACTCACCTTCAACTCCCCCTATAGTCTCGTATCGTACTAAGGGCTCTCTGGGGAAGCACCCAATGTCTCATTCCCCCTATGGCCTGCATCGAGAAACTACCAACTCTCTGAGGAAGAACTCATTGTCAATTCCCCCCTGTGGTCTCACATCATATTAAAAGACACTCTGGAGAAGCCCATACGTCAATTCTCTCTATGGTCTGTTACACTGGGTACTCACAGTCCCATGTGGAAATAAACATTCTCAGCACGCATACATCATCTAAGTAAACCTCAAGAACTACTTGTATATCAGTCTAAGGCTCAACAGTAATATAATGAAACAGTTCCACTATCCTATGACTAGGCATGGAAATTGGAAATACGCCAAACAGGAAAAACAAGCACGGAAAACATCCAGAGTACAGTAAAAACTAACATATATATAGGAAAATTATTATACTCAATAAATCTAGAAAACAAGGAAACACAACAAGGTAAAAACAGGAAAATGCACAATTCCAATACAAGGGAGTTGGCGCAATTGCACAAAATACTCATCGACTTTCTTCACAAATGCCCAAACCACCTACCTCGATCCTAGAAGATCGATATACGTGAGCAGCGACGAAAGCTTCCCCTTAGAACATCGTAGATCTGACAAAATGCACAAAATACTCAACCCATGATAACTCAAAAATAAGGAGGAATCAGAAAACAAAGCTCTTGTAGAAGGAAGAACTCACCGCTGTGATTCCAACGCAATCGACCATGCTCGAATCGGAGAACGGATGAAGAGGCGGTAGCTCGTCGAATATTTGGTCATATGGGTCGCTATCGGGAAAACAGAACCGAAATGAAGACGCTTCTGTGCGTCAGCCTCCACCCGAGTTCATGTTGTGAAAAAAATAGAGTACACAACGTGTACTTTTAGAGTACACGACGTGCACTGGGTCCTTTCCGTACTCCAACAAAATTGGCCTTCACATCACCCCTACACACTGTGTGTGTGGCCTGACATGGCCACAAAAAGGTTTCGAGTCGGAGAAGAGTACATGGCGTGTACTCAGAAAGTACACGGCGTGTACTTCGAAAATTTTCAGAAAGTTCATTTTTTTAAAAAACTCCAAAAAGAGGAAAAACATATCTGAAACAAAGATCTCGGTTCCTACAATGAAAAACAACATATGTTTATTTATAAATATTATTTATATATTTAAATTTCATTATTTATCTTGATAGTTTATTTTAATATTTTATTGATAAAATTACTAAATCAAATTCTTAAGAAACACGAACATAGTAATAATATAATTAATAATTAACTAAAACAAATAATAGAAAAAATAATAAAAGTCAAGTAAATTTTATGAATTATTTTCTTCCATTGTATTTTTAGATGAAGATATCATTTTACGCATTTTTTTAATTAATATATTCTAATTAAACTATTTTTTTTTGTTAATTTTGATATAAAATTAAAAAAGAAATTTCAAAATTAACATTAATGTATTTTTATGATAAACTAAATTTTAGAAAATCATTTAAAATTACTAAATATCAAATAATATATAGCATTAATTGTAAAAGTAAAATAATATAAAATATAGTAAAATAATGTATCAATTTATCTACTATAGTTTCAATATTGATCAATAAATAGGTAAAATATAGATACCATTGTTAAGGATTAAGAAATATTTCTCCGTGTTACACAAACTTGTATTGAAAGTATTTTCCAACACACATAAAATTTATATATTAAAAATTATATATAATATTTTAAATAATAATTTTGAAATTATATAATATGTACCACTATTTTATATTCCTAAATGATAAATTAAAATGTTTTGAAAATTAATAATCATAATGAAAACCTGATATGGTGAAAATATTGGAAATTAGATGTTAAATAATGAAATGTTTAATAAATGTATATTAATGTTAGTGGTAGTGTACTACAACCATAACAACCTTGAATAAATTTAATTATCAGTTTTTATCAACTTTTGGCTAATATTTTCCATCTGATAATGAGTAATTTTGAGTATTTTTAAGAATTCCACAATCATAAACTATTTAAGGGAACTTATGATCCCTAATTATTTACAACTGTCAATCTATTTGGAACAGCATTGATATAACCAACTAAAATAACATAATACCAAATCTAATTATACAACCAATATTTATGGATTTAATCTCACCAGGGGTGGCCTTTATTGAAAATTAAACGGAGATATTTGAAGAATATATAACGTTTATCAACAAATTTTTTTTTATTTTATCCTCAAACCCACTGAATTGTTTTTATATCATGATTATATAATAACATCAGTTTAATAAATATACATATATTTTTTTTATGTTATGGTTAGTACCTATAACCACATAGACATCCACCGAATGAGTTTTGAAACCATGGTTCTTTTATATAGAGGACTACCACAACATGAACCAATATCGTTCATTTTTTCCATTAAACACTCTAAAGGATAGTAATAATGAAGAAAATAATATTTATATATGATATATATGATTTTTATGGTATTATTATTATTCAAATAATATATCATATATCCCATTGAGGTTTTTAATTTTTGGGAGATATAGTAATGTTGATTGGGTGTGTGTTAGACTACCACCTCGCGAAGTGATGTGATTAATTCAATATTTAAAATGAAATTATTACATATGGGTTTAAAAAAGATTATATATATATATATCAAATAATAATTACACTATAATCATAATATTTATTTACATATCATTTAATTTTCATTGATTCAATATGAAAATGAAATGGAATCATCATTCATGTGTACGCACACCTTCTATCTCCATGAACGGTGTACTCCATTTCTTATAACAAAATTATATGGAATATTATAAACAAATATATAATATAACTATATACTAAATTTATATCATTTTTTTGTTGTTCAAATATTTAATCCATGTGATATATAACATGACCAACAATGAATAATCAAAACATTTATGAAAATAATGAATTTTTTACATGAAACGTAAAATGAACATGGAATTGTAAATAAACTGGTAATATTATTTCATAATAAAATATAATATTCTAATATATATTTGAATATGGTAATTTGAAAGTGGTGTAATGGAATTTCATATATTATAAATTATCTTCGAATTAGTTTGAAAGAAGGTATGACATCTGAGAACGGTATTTCTTTCCCACATTTATTTCAGAGAGACTTCTTCAAAATTCACACCTCATTCCTTCAATATGGTATGCATAATACAATGTGAAATTATATATGATAACTCTACCAAATTAATTGATAAATAATGACTCCATTTATGTTATTATCTTTTACTGATTTCGATTCAATGGTTACTGATGAAGTAAAATATTTTAAATCATTTTAACTTATTGTAAGGGAAATGCTATATTTATGACCTATTTATTATATGTGATGTGTATACTGAACAATAATGTATATTATGATTATTAAATATGATTTATTGGTATTTTAAAATCATTTTATGTATCCATATTACATTGGTATTATTTTCCAAAAGATAAAGAATCTCTAATAAAATTTTTGTATAATGATTCTTCTTTTAGACGTTCATTTTGTTATAAACATATATTTTTTCACTAAGTTTATATAAATCATAGTTGAAATGGAATATCATTAATTTAATCATCCTAATAATTTTTTATGTGTTATTTTATGTTCTTCGTGTGTGGGGTTTATGATTCACTTTCATCATTGTGGAAAAATATTAGTTTACAATCTCCTCATTTATCAGGATTGTATATGATCATTTCTAAAATATTTAAATATCACAATCTAAATCCCAATAATTATCAGGAATTTTATTATCCTATACTTATTAATGATATATTCATTTAATAAGACCATTTTTTCAATCTCTGTTACTTTAGGTAATTACTAAAATGTTTTCAACCAAATCCTACTTAATTGCTATCTTCATTCAGAAATATGTGTTCTTTGAAATCTATGTTTACTAAAAATTTAAAAAATAAAAATGAAATAATATTCATTTTTTCATGTAAAATTAATTTTATAATGATTTATATTTTTAAAAAAAATTAAATTGTTTTCTAAATGTATCATTATATTATTTCGTTTTTATTTTAACTAAAATTCATATCATTATTTTTTTAAAGAATATTCAAATAAGATATCTTATTTTCATCAATAATATTTTTCAAGGATATTATATGAGTAATATAAAATATTCCTAAAAATTTCCAAATACAATTATTTTAAAAATGATTTTTTTTCAAAATGATTTCCAAAGAAATAATATTTTCCTTACAGAATTATCCAAATGATCATCCAAAATTCTTATCCATATGTGATGAAAACCTATGATATATATTATGAATTTATGATGATAAGATACATGGACACCATTCATAGTAAATCATATAAAACATTATATTTAATATTTTTTTGGGTTAATCACAAATCACTTTCATGGGTTATATAAATATTAAACAGTTTTTAAATCCTTTTATTTTCTTCGGTTATGTAATGATGAAATCATTACATAACCTAACTCATTTACATTGGTTATGATGTGTTGAAATGTTTTTTCCCACCATTAAATTTTATGGGTTATGATATAATTATTGTTTATTATCTTGTATAACCCATTAATATAGTTTTTTATTGTGATGGAAGGGATATATATATAAATCTAACAAATTGCGAAAATATTTATATATACCATGATATATAAATGACTATATGTTGGAGTGATCTTAGTTGTCGAAGTTAGGATTTGAATGGTCTGTGAATAGGGATCAGTAATACAGTAATACAATAGGGATTGATCCTATCTTAGTAAACGAACATATTTGTTATGATGGTCTTAGAAGTGGTCCTTGAGTAATATAATCAGAGGGTACATAGTTGGCCATTCTTAAAAATAATAGGAGGGTATACTGGTTTTTATCCTAAGCCCTTAAAGGATGGTACATGGGTGGTCATCCCTAATCCTAAGGAGGTACATAGGTGGTCTTCCAAAAAATAACATGTTAACAACATTTTTTTTGGAAAACCATTACATAAATGTGTATATGCCTATATGATTTCCAAACATCTATGGATAAATACCATGATTTTCAATCAGGACTCACATTCATCGATTTCCTTATCATTCATGTCATATTTTCATCCAATGCTTATGTAATGACTCATTTCATTATCTATTAATGGTTTCAGATGAAATTTTTATTTTATGTTTATTATCACGTAACCATATGGTTATCAAATTCTCTCATGATAATTTATTGATAACTCTTATGTATAAACTTACTGAGTGTCTTCTATAACATTTTCTTATGTTCCCTCTCAACAGGTTATGAAGAATGTATTTATTTAGGTTTTGTATATGATTACTACTAAATGGGAATATCATTGCTAGAAATATTGTATACATTTCACTATATTAGAAGATCATGATTCCATGTATGAATAAGAAATACACTATTATAATCCTCCACATTATATTTTTATTGAAATGGATAATAAAAAAATTGATTTAAAATAAAATTAGGTGAAACATGTTTCCATATAGTTTTTATCAATGTAATGGTTTAGTTATCATTAGTTATCTACGATGATAAATATTTATTAAGATAATCATGGAAATTTTTAAGGAATTTTCTAGGGATATTGTTATTGATAAGTCTAAAGATGAGTAAAACATGGTGAAAATAAAATAGAATTTTGGTAATTTATTGATATATTATTTTACATGTAGTTACATCACTGTAAATATAATACAAGTTAATATCACTCTATCATATATCTGCATAGGGGTAATAACCCAATAATAAATTTTTGAGCTATAATGGATCAGGAAATAGTTCACTAATTAAAATTGGTTCGCACATAGTTTGAAACTCACAGGGTATATCATTTGGAAATTACCAAAAAAATTGTGAAAAAATCTACTAAATTTAAATAGGTGAGGAATGACAATTTCATAAGGAAACCCAAATTTTTCCTAGATTTAAAAGAATATTTCATGATTTATACTACCGATGAGTGATTTCCTTGATTTTTTTTGCAATATGATTTGAGTTTTTTGTATTATTATTTTTCTTATTATTTAATAGCATAATATTGAAGGAATTGGGATAAAATTAATTATTATGGATGATTTGCGGACACACAACCAAAGGGGATGGTCACATGACTAATTGATGTTGGGATCAATGAATTTTTTTTTCATATTAGATGATTTCAAATTGTCAATTTAACCAAATCTAAAACTCACAAAAAAAAAGAATAGTATATATTTCAGTGAGATATTACGGAATAGAGTCTATGATGGAATGGGGATTCATTTTCATTTTTGTTGTGAATGTGGGAAGAAACATCTAAGTTGATTTTATAGAGTTTCAATAAGATGTTTTGACTGTTGAAAAGATTGGCACAATGATTATAACATAAAATGGGAATATAAAATCCAATTTAATGTAATTGATGACAATTTTGGTATCCCAAATGTATAATCCAATATTAAATGAATTAAATGTGGAAGGTATGAAAATTATACCAATTGATGTCCTCTGTGAAACTATCACGTTGAGAATAAACAGGGTTTTTTGTTTAATGGTTTTATTTCTTGTGAAAACAATAATACACATACCACGTTAAAGGAAATATGTACTAAATAATATAATTTTTAATAATATATAATGTTATGAGGATGATTTGAAAAATTAATTTGTTTATGTATTGGAATTAATGAATTATTTAATATATGAGAATTTTTTGTATGATTTTGTCATTAAGAGTTTTTAAAAATATAATTATTTGTATGAATGAAAAGAAAATTTATGTAATTGTAATGTGATATTTTGATTAAGGGATGATAACCCTTAACATTATTCAGTTTTTGATTTAATAAGTTGGGGATAATAAAATTTTTGATATGAATTTGTAAACTGGATAGTACATATCACTTTAATGATATGGTGATGTTTTCATTTAGGATATCAGGAATGATGTTTAAAAAATTTATGGATTGAAAATATATATCTAATAATCTATGTAATATGTTAGAAATTAAAAGAGATATATGTTTTAAATATATTTTTATTATAATTTATGTAATTATCATGCTTTAAGAGAATACATGATATATGTATTCATGTGTTTGTTATGTGATAAACAAGATCCACATTATGATATTTGAAGGATTAATGAAAATTTATCCATATTATTAATGTTTTGGAAATTAATTATTTCATAGTGTCATAATGTTAAAGATTTTTATAATTTTTTAAGCATGAATTTGGTTATAGTATTAGATATTACTTCACCATATGAGGATTTATTCATATTGGATTACATGTATTAACCATTTTGATAAATGGAATAAATAGCCATTCAGTTTATGGAACATATGATGTCTTAGTACATCATGAATAAAAAAAATCAACATTAGTTAATAGATTAATAAATGAAGTGGAAATTGATCGACACATAACAAAGGGGAGAGGTTATTCATATAAAATGTAAAGAAATATAGTATGTATATTAATGTTGTTAAACCTCATAAAAATTATCTTGAATCATAAAATTGTCAAGTTATCCTAATTTTTATGATATCAATTACCATTTTTAAGCCTCTTTGGTTTATGTCATTATCATCGATAATATTCTATAGATAGTGCTCTTTATCACTAACGATTGGTATTTGGGTGAAATTTTTTTCTTCAATGTCTATGTTTTAACATTCAACATATGTTATCCAATTTGGGAACCTAAAATTTGTAATTATCGATGAATTATGTACAACCCATTAATTTTTTTAAGAGGATGTTTTATTCACCCGGTTTACAATGTGGGTATTGATATGGAATTTTTATTTATGAAACCATTAATTATAAAGGTAAATTTCAAGGGTGAAATTAATCTCATTTGGTGTTGTATATTAATCCCATGGATTTAGGGGTTTTTAATCAAATTAATATCATATTTTCAATATTTTTCATTTCAAATAAGACTATTTTTTTCCTGACTTTTAAACAACAATGGCATAGTATTCGTTACACTCAACAGTATTTTTTAATAAAACAATGATATATTATTAACACGGTTAACTAAGTGCGATATTAATTAAAAAAATTAAATATATTGATATTAATAGTAATAAATAAATAAATAACGTTAAGTATAATAGTTTTTAATGACGAGGAAATATTTACTAAATAAATAATAAATTGATGGTAAATATTTTTTATCTTTGAAAATATTATTTTTCATTTTATTTAATTTTGTGAAAAATAATAAAATTAATTTTTTATATGCTTATAAAATTTATTTGATAAATTAAATTTTATTTTTTAATTAATAAATTCAATATTATATTAGGTTGTATTTTTTTATTTTCCTAAATATATTATTTTTAGGGTGAATAGTGAAAAATAATGAATTTTAATTGAAAACTACATTTTTATTTAAATAAATTATAATGTAAAAATAATTTTTAAACCTTTTTAAAGTAAAATTAGTTTAATAATACATAAAGTAATCGTTTTTATGTTATTACACTCATTTTTAAACTCATTTTTTTATATAAAATCAATTTAATAATTTGAAATTTTCAATTTAAAAAGACACTTTCTTTTCATGTTTTTGTGATTAATTTAAAATTAAATTATATAACATTTATGAATTTTATTTTGATAAATAAAATCTATAGTTGCAGTACAATAAATTTATAATTTATAATAAATCTATCATAATTATTAATATATATATTAGTGAAACTAATTAAAATTATATACCATGATTAATTTAAGAACATGATTTCATTGCTATAAAACATTGAATATAAGGTATAAAAGGACCAAATTGGATGCCTGAAAACCCATTAGATGGAAATATTTCAACCCATACCTCCTTGGGATAGTTTTATCAGTTGTATAGATAATATTTCCTGAAACTAATCCATATTATAATTAATCTAAATAAAAAGAAAAAAATGAACCCTCTTTTCCATTAATATTCTTAAAGCTTTTTAAATGGGATAAATCATTTGTTTGGTAATAAATATTAATTTTAAGAGATAAAATTCTTCATCATCACATTTTATTTTTATAATTATTTTTTAAATATTTAAAAATAACCTTAATTTTTTTATAAAACACCAATAAAAGAGTTAATTAATTAATTAAAAAATAAATAATAATAATAATATTAAAATTTTTGTAAATAAATTACAATGTTAAATTAATTTTCTGATAAATATATAATTTTAGAAAGGATTAACATAATATATTAAAATAAAACTATTTTATTGATATTTTATTAATTAAAATTAAATAAATAAGGTTAAAATTTATATTAATATAATTTTATAAAAACATATATTCTCTTAATTGATATCAAAATTACAAAAGAAAAATATTGAATAAATTTATTTTTAAATATTATTAAATATCCAATATTTTTAATAAATGAAAAAAAAAATTATTTTAATATATTTATATACTGATGATTAAATAGTAAAACTCACCGCTACTAAGGTTGAAGCGTTGTTTTTAGCTTATCATGCGCTTGTATTTTGGTTGTTTTCCTAAAATCTAGGGATTTATATTTTATATATTATATATATTTATATTTCATATCATTATCTTCAAATAATATAAATTTAAAAATATAATTTTTTACTAAAGGAAAAACTACCAATGTTATAAAACTATTTGTCATAGTGAATACACAAAATAATAAAAATAGAGAAACTTAGAGGTTATGAAATGATTTTTTTACAAAATGTATATAATTTTGTGGTGAGGTTTTTATAGAAAATATAATCCCTTAAATAATTTAATAATCATTTTTGAAAATAGTTTTGGTAAAATTGACCTGGTTATATTGAATAATATTTTGTATTTACAAGAATTCCACCTATGTTTAACTATAAATTAAAACTCACTCTCTCTTTTACTAAAAAACTAGAAATCCATTTGTATTGAAAATTTTATTATTAAATCACTCTTCTGGGTTTTTATATCATTAATAAATTAATATATCTTTCTCTTTTATTTTTTCCCTGTTATATCATATAATGTAAAGTGTTTTATATCTTCAAAATTAGATTATTGTTATACCACTCAATATCTAACGATGTTATCATGACAAAAAAACACATATTTATTTTTAAATAATTAACTAGAATGGATTAAAGGATCAAATTTTATACATTTATTTATTAATTAAATGGAATTCAGTAATATAATAAATATGACTAATATTTTTTATGATGATCTATTAAATGGATTTAAATTTAAATTTTTTATATTTTTAGATCCTAGAATGATAATAGAGGATCAATCTAATTCTATCAAAAGATATTCATGGGGAACTTGTAGAATATGGACATCTTCAAGCCACATTGGCAAGTTGGTGCATGCCAACTTCAAACCATTGGTCACAAAGATAATTCACATCCTCTTAGAAGTCCTCTAATGAGTCAGTGCATCTCATTATCCCTATGGTAGATTCTATATAATCATGAAGAACTTAATAATGTTAAGAAATTATCTGGTGACATATATCTCATAATCGAGTGGTCTTGATCCAACTTAATTAATGTGTATGTAATAATGCATTTAAATGAATTGAATTATCTCATTAAAAAATTTCCTCAACCCAAGGGACTCCTAGCTACATTGATGTCTATAAATTGAGACATGATGAGTAAAGGATTAAATATACTAACATATATGATGAATCAATCAAATAAATTAATCCCTCATCGATCCCTGATTAATCAGTTAGATCATCATGGAGTCCTCTCCCATGAGAAAAATTCTAATTCTCAATATCATAGGCTCTCTCTTTTATATTTTATCTATTCATCTCCCACAAATTATATTCTATCAAATTACCTATTGAACACTATATTTTTAATAGGTTTTCAATAAAAAATCTTCTCTTCTTAAACATCCTAAATTATGGGTTCTAACTACCAAATAAGAAAGAAACGAGTTTCCTAACTACTGAAGAAGTTTATGGGGGTTCTAAAGACCATAAATGTGAAAATTAATTGTTTCATGATATAATAAAATATAACACCTATTCACCTGATCTTTTTAATAAATAAATGGAGAAATATATAAACCTTCCAATTAAAGCGGAGGATATGCAGGAATCACACCAAGCTATTAACGAAATCCTTCATTAATAATTGTTTTCTCTCTCTTATAATTTTTAAATTTCATCATTAATATCATTGTGATACACATTTCTCCTAATATTGATAATAATAGTATTGATATGTACCTCACTTATTTTAATTTTAATGTTTTCCTTCTAAATTTTATAAAAAAATATAATGATCTTTTGTATTATCATAATGTGATAACCATGATCTAACAATTATCATAATTAAAAATAAAATAAAAGCACATTGATCAATTAAATAATATCAGTAATTTATCATTAATTAATTTTAAATCTCAACTTTACATATAGTATCATTTTTTATTGTTACTTCTTAATTATTTCACTCTTTATTTTTATTTTTTTTATTTTATTAACCCTTATTTTTAAATTACCATAGTAATTAAAAATTGATACATGATAATTCATTGTTATATGTAAAATAAATGAGAGTTATTGAATATATGAAATCATTTAGGATGTTTTAATGTTCACTAGAATGGTAGATGAAAATAATGGTGATCATATGCTCGAAGATGTGATAAAAATTATGTCCGAACACGGATGGTCATATTGCAATTGAAGGGTAGGTTTTTGGTTTTTATGATTTGAAAAAGTAAAATATTAAATTTTATGATATTTTTTTATTTAAATAATATATTCCAAATCATGTTGAGGTATTCTTAGGTGCCTTCCTTTAGAAAATAAATTAACTCCACTCACGTACATAATAAATTCTATCATAATAATTTATTATCATTTTAAATAATTAAATTTTCGAAATGAATGGTTTTATTATTTTAGTGGTGAATGTATTCCAATTTCATAACAAGATACTAAATTATAAAATGAATACAATTTAACAGTATAATGAAAATCATAATATATAATTCAAGCTAATGGGATGAAAATGGAAAATTTAAAAAAGGCATTACTCCATATATAAGATAAATTTGTGGAAGCAAAATAATAATATTTTTTATTCAATATACATTATATTTTCCAAAAAAATAGACATATAACATATTTTCCATGAGGAAAAACCATTGAAATTATTTTCAGTTTATACATATGTTTTTATACATGAAAAAGATTTATTTAAAAAAAATTAGCATATTTAATATATTTGATTAAATAAAACATGTATGTAATATATTTTCATTTGAGAGAAGTCCATAGTGGGATAATATCCCTACATTCATATACAAAATTTATATAATATATGTAATATAATTAATTTATCGAAGAAATGTGTAAGGTATTTTCATTCATTGAATTTTTATAAATTATAAATTTTCTATATATAAGAACAGTTTATTATAAAAGTTAGAGAACCAGATATATTTATAATATTTAATGTATTTATATTTTCCAAAAAAAATTATATGTAATATGATCATATTACATAACATATTTCAAATTAAAAATATTTTCATATATAATAAAATTTTAATAAAAAAATTCTTAAAAATGTTGGACATATTTTGTAAAAAATATAATTATGAAATTTATTATATTTTCTATCCAATTTTTTTTACAAATAACTTATTTAAAATTCATTTTATATTTAATGAAACATGGAAATTTAATATACATATCCCATATTTATAGTAGATTATTAATTTCATTTTACTTTTAGAATTGCTAGTTTGTCATCTAAAATTATAAAATCACTCATTAAATCATATATTTATATTATAATTATAATTTTTAATTAGAAAAACCGAATTAATCCTCTAATATCACTAGAATACATCAATTATATCATTTGAAACTCAATAATTACAATGAACTTGGATTGAGAAATTTTGGGACCATATTTATGAATTTTCTAAATAAAATCTCTTCATTTGGAAGAAGAAAAGAAAAAAAATAAAATCCACCCAAAATTTAGGATAGGGAATCCTAGATAATAATATTAAACTCCATCAATATTTATTTCTTAATTGAGAATCCAAGGCAAGCCAAAAAAATAAAAATTAAATGACTAATATCCAACATGAGTTAACTCTCAAATATGTTACATGTACTAAACAAGAAAACTTCTTTAAATACCTCATCTATGGGAGAAAACACTCAAATAGTACAGAAGAAAAATAAACACATGAAGAATGATTTATTTTAAAATATTGTATATAAAATATAAACCACATAAATCCATTAATTTTCGATTTCATAAAAAATATTGATCTTTAGAAATATATTAAAACATAACCAATAAGAATTCAATTATTTCTTAAAATAAATAAAAAACAATTTATTATTAAAATGATTCAAAACTATCTTCAAATCCACATGACATATTTAATGAAAAAGATTTTAGAATTACCATGTTATGAAATACTCCACTGCCAAAATACATTTAACTACCCACCAAAGTAAAAGATAAACCTCATGAACTAGAACATCAATTCAAAGGATTTATTACTTGTAAATGGATGGTGACTATGTTTTTTAAGTTACAAAGAAGACACCGAAGAAAAAATAGGGGTTCAATATTCTATAACGTATATTAGTAATGATTATAAAAATACCTATGAAAAATGTATATAATCAAAAAAAATATCAACCCATGAGTGTGATCTTTATGAAGTAGAGGGATGAACTCATTTGGATAAAATTTATTAATTCCACTAACGACATTGTTTCATTATATCCTAGAATAATTTTTTATATTTATTTAATGTTTCAACAAGAAATCATCCAGTTATAATAGTAAATTATTGAAATAATATGGTATGAATTAATTTTGGAAAATTAAGTATTCAATTACATAGTATGAATTTATTGAACAAATAAAATATACTATAAAAAACAAAAACAAATTAAGAAAATAGATATATTCATTCATTTCCATCCCAATCCAACAATCACATAATTTATAGTATAAGTCTTTAATAACATTTCTATTGATGAATATTCTCAATGAAGGTGCACATGGAATATTTTTACCCAAGGCTTATAATAATTAAAAAAAATTAGTTTTGATGAATCATATTACTTAAAGCATAAAAATTGATAAATGCCATATCATGATTCTAATTTATCACTTCATTTCCACATGTTTCTATTTAATTAATAAAAATACATCAAACATGGAATAATAAATCCTTTGTTATATGATATCATTTTTTAGAAACAAAAAATTCATTAATATCAACATAGAATATATAAAAGCTAACATGAGACTTGTTTTTATATACTAACATAATATTTAACATATAATGATTGGAATGTTTTTAAAAATCATTATGTAGTAAAAAATTAATATATATCAGAACAAATAAACATTTTATTCCGGTTAAAAATAAAAAACTATAGAAATATATTAATTACAAGATACCATATTGGTATCTAATTTTATTATGTTATTGTTTTACTAATTAGTATATTATATAATGATTGATAATTCATTTTTGATGATTTAGGGATAAAAAAATTAAATATTATTCTTTAATCCTTGAAAACTACTCTTCAACTCAATGTAAAAATTTTCGGTATAAATTTTTTTTTGGAAACTATGAAAATGTATAATTTTTTCCTTTTATTTGATAAAAGGTTCTTTGAAAACTCTTTTCTATAAAAAATAGATAATATCCAAATATAAATTCTAAAAAATAATAAAACCATTAGTGAAATGAAAACCAATAATTTTAGGAAATAAAACATATCACCAACCTATAAAATCGTTATTGTAAAATTTCAAGAAAACATTTATTATCATCAATAAACACATTACATCAATCTTGTGTAAAATTCATCAGAATTATAATGCATAAATCAAAATAAAATTTTAGAAGATAGTTTATACAATATGATTAGACTCACATATTGAATAAATATTATTGTTTACCTTATAATGATTTTAAAATTATTAATAACTAAATGATTATTGAACCAAAAGTTTATCATTCATCGTATTATAGAAAATTTTTAATCATAATAATATTACGATATACCAATAATGATTTAAAATATACAATGTTAAACATGGGTCCCAAAAGAATCCAATTTTATAAATATAAAAGCAACAATATTAGATCATATTAATTAATTAATTAGTAAAATTTTAACATCGAATACATCAAATGAAAAATATCATACATAAATTACATACTATACAATATATATTTAAACATAAAACATTACATAAAACATGGGAATAGAAGAAATTAATTTTTCCATATTATGTCTTGTAAGATTAATAACATATTAATAATTATTTACATTAAAAAAATAAACAGTATATTTATTTTCAAACTAATGAGGTAGTTTTAACAATTTTAATGGTTCCATTATTGAGTTACATTAGGTGATTGATCAAGTTTCTAAAAAATTATATCATTATATTAATTTAATAAATACAAGAATATATGATACCATTCATATCAACATTGTTTAAGTTACCACATATATGAAACAATAAAAAAATTGTTGTGCTATCATCATATGAAAATATGCAATATACACTCTTTCAGACCATAAAAGTGGGAAATTTTTTAATTTTAATATCAATCTATTAAAATCCCTAAAATATAAAAATATGTTCCTGATGAAAAAAATATATAATAATAGACTATAGAACATAGTAGGGATCATTTAATTATGTTATATTAATTTCACTAAATCACCTATATTTCATCTTAATCACTATAAAAAGTATGAAGAATTTACCAACATATGAAATCAACCCTAAAATAAAATTCTTTCTCTTATGGTGTTCATTATGATTATGTTTCTTAAATTGGATCATATGGGGGGATAATCACTTTTTCCATAGCAAGAATCCCTTTTTTCATTACACACTATGATTAAATAAAAGTGTATCCCAACTAGTACAATTAAACTATCACTAATTCCTATCTCTATGATCAATATTATATCAAAACTACAGTTGTAATAAAACATTAACATTACATTCACCTAATATGATAAAATCATGGTCCTATGGTTAAGAATAATGGGACTTTCATAAATATTATAAAACATATAGATGAGAATAATTACCCCTATACAACCCATGAACATAATAAATTAATCCAAATAATTAAACTCTTATAATGAACAACAATTATTGAAAATGAACCAAAAACTATGAAAATTTCATGTTAATATAAATCGATAATATAAATATAAATTATAAAAAACTAATAAGATACTCCAATAAAAACTACCCCCTCCAAGGTAGTACTATCAAGTCCGTATTTGAACTCATCTTGCTAAAATAAAAAACTAGTTCATAAATTTAATGTGGTTATAATTACCTTTATAGTCGTTAGAATCCAACCAAAGTCCTATCTTTGAAAAAATATAAGATTAATACAGATGTCTCAAGGAGAAAATAGAATAACTGACAAGTACATACAAGGTAAAATCTACTGAGCCTCTCCAATTCCCACCCACATAATGTCAATTCCATGTATGTTAAATTAAAAATGAAATAAAGTTGATAAATTCTTCCCCACAACACTTATCAATTTTCTCTCTCTCTCTCCCTAATAATAATTTTTTAATACTATCCAATCTTACTTATTAGTATAATCCTAAATATAATGCAACCAATGATGTGTTTTGGATCACAACCCTACCATACCCAACTAAGACAGGGTGCACCATTCAGGTTAGAAATAGGATCAACAAATTATAACCATATATACAACCATATTCCACATATCCCCAAAAAACATCATATCAATTGTTCAATAGTATATTATAAATATGATGGAAATCCTCATTATTCCATCCACCTTAATTTCATATCCCCACAACATATTGTTAACTCATTGAGCACATATGACCATACAATAAATTACATATTCAATATTAAGACATTACATACCTTATTATTATAAATAACATGATACACCATATTTCAATTAATTAACATAATAGTGATATGGGAAGAGAGTGTATTAATCCATATATTTTCCTTCCAAATAAGTAGTTTTGGTAAAAATATTGTACCCTAATACTTTTGGTATTCAATATTTTTACCAACATGGGTGGGGAACATATGATGTTTGATACAAATATAGGATATAGTATATGAATTAAAAATACCAACATATTAGTATTACATAAAAATTGTACTATCATATCCAATAAAAATATACACATCTACCAAACCCTCAAATATAGTCCACTAGCATGACTACATCAGCAAAAAACCCTCTTTTCCAAAAAAAAAACTAAAATAGGATAACAAATTCCATTTTAGTCATGTAATCAATGAATTATATATTTACCATTTAATTACCATATTAAATTAATTATATAATTCATAAATCTCATTTAATTAAAATGAAATCATTATTGATGACCTACATTATTTATAATATTTACTCATGAATTTCATTGATTAATAATTCAATTTGCAACCATTACACATTTATGTCCATAAAACTTTTCATCATTCAATTAATTATTCTCAATATATTATAATTCATTATATTCTATAATATTAAAAATCTAAAACATCCACCCCACCTCAAACATTCTACAACCTCATCAGTCACAACAAAATTCACTATATTCAATATAATAAGACAAGTTATCACCAAAAACCATCATCAAATTTTTGGGTAGTCCATTTGAATAGAATATGTTACATAAAAAAAATCAATAGTTAACTCATGAATCAATATCATTTCAATTTATCCAACCATCGATTGAATTATTTATTTCGAAATTAACCATTAATTGAAGTTAAAATCGTATTAATATATGTTTTCCAAATGATTATATGACATTGTATAAAAACAAAAATATATATTTATACCAATACTTAAAACTATTCAAAACCACATGTGATACACTTTCCCCTCTCTAATTCCATTATTCTAGGTTCTCGTTATATTTTTTTAGATAATTTATACACATTTAAAAGGGTACAATTAAATTATTATTCAATTATTTGAATGAAATAATAGAGACTTACTACATCCCCAATATGTATGTGAAACTTGGGGTGTTTATATACATGTTCATGAAAATATTGGTTACAGAAAACATAAATTTGTAGATGAAACACTCCATCTGATCCTTATGGGTCTCCAAAAACAGGAAGCTTATGTTTCTATATGTCCTGGAATGAGAAAATTGAAATATTAAATGGATATGAATAATGTAATATATAATAACATACTACACATCTTCTTGTGGTCCTATATTGTTTAATTCATTTAAAACATAAAAAAATCCTAAAAAAATCCGACCAAATTATTCTTTAGATTTGTTAACAATAGAAAAATTATGCATTATAAAATAACGCTTGTAATCCTAAAGGGGTGAAATGATTATAATATCATAATAAAATACGAAATTTTAAATCATTTTAATTTAATATTCTAATTTCAATAATAAATTTTTATTCATGATGCTGGGGTTAAAATTAGAACACTAGAAAAATATATATATATACATACATAATATTATTTATTGATACTTTCTCGATATTTATTGTAATTCCAATCAATTTTTAAAATAAAAAACATATTTAACATGACATATAATGATATGTAATATATTTAGTTCATATATACATTCATATACATATAAAATATTCAATATGTAATATAATATGATATTAATACATATTTCATTAAAGAAATCTTATATGTAGGATATTTCTGTTACTGAAAAATATACAAATACATGCATTCCCTATAAGAAAATATAATAATGATAGAAAATATATAACAAATTTTAATTAAGTAACCCTTGTGCATAATAAATTATCATTCAACGAAAATTGATATGTATGATAATTTCAATAAAATTGATTATTTACAATAAAAAAATTGATATTTGATATATTTATTACATGTATGGTATTTCTCTATTGTAATATTTTTTTATGTTATGTAATAGTAATATGTTACGTATGTCCCTTCAAAAATAATATTATATATACCATATTTATGATACATAACATGTTTTACTTTTTAAAATTTCATGGTATAATAAAATTATAATACATTTTATGTTTTATTTTATTTAATTATTTCATATATAATAATCATAATAGATATCAATTTTGAGGAAACATGTTTTTTACAATTAAAGAAAATATAAACTTGAACTATAATTATAAGTTACATTTTTAATTGTGGGTTTCAACTCAAAAATAAAACATTAAAAAAACTCCTAGAATTATTTTTAAGACCTTAGATTATATGATTAATACTCACCAATACCATTCACATCACTGGAAAAAATTCAATGGAACCATCGATGCCCAAAATTTTCAAAGGAATGTGCTTTAGAAAACCCTAATATTGACACTTCATACTCATAAAGATATAGTGTCATGCAATCAAAATACACTCTTAAATTATTATCTAAATCACATTATTCAAATTTAATGAAATACATTCCTTACAATGTATATCATTTGTAACTTGTCATTCTGGATTTCACTAATCCAGATACATGAGCTACATCACCACATTAACTCAAGTATGCATTCTCTTATACTGAAGGGTGTCGACAAGATGGAGATATCCAAAGTGGAAAATTGATGATAATATACAACAATATTTGTGTGCACAACTAGATGTAAAGATTCAGATACCATAACAATAATATTAAGTGGAATGGATATATATATGGAAATATGTTTTAATAAAGTCAAATATAGTAAATTATGAAATTACCGACACATTTATTCGACCATCATCCCACTAGGACGGTTACATAACATAAAAAATCATATGATAGTACAAAAAGAAAACACAAAAGAACAGAACTGATCCCCCTAGTCACATGATACCTCTTGAAAATGTTATATTGACCAAAAAATACTCAACAAAGGACTTGAAAATAGCTTTTCCAATCATTAAAAATGTAAAAATGTCTTAGGTACTAATGTGAAATCACGGGCCAGGTTGGGTGTGAGTAAATCACCCTATTCCCCAAATAACAGCATTTAAAGAAACATTATTCAATGAAACTAGGTATGAAAAAAATAGTGGAATAAATATTCAATATAGAAAAGAGTAACAGGAAATGAGCATGATTGGTCATTTAGTATCCACTAGCCCAATAATTCTAATGTTCCACCCAGTCCACAAAAATAAAGTTGCCTGAACTGATCCTAAAAAGAATAAAAGGGGTAAATTTCATGTAAACCAACAATAGTTTTTTTTGTATTTATTCATATTAGGGTGGAATAAGAATATATCTATACTACCTATCTTGCATACTCGTTCCAGTATTTCCCATAATTTCATTCTTGTATTTATTTAAAAAATCATCAATAAAAAAGATCATGGTTGAAACATCTGTCAAACACCAAACCATAAACCATACTATCAATATAAATATTCTACATCAATTATATCAAACCCATAAATAATAATAACATCAGTCCATAGATAATAAAACTAGATACAAATAATAAATAATGTTGGTGGTTCATAGATCATCATTTTGGCCCCACCCATGGAGGCAGAGCATGAATCAAATATAATTTTCTGCATAGTAAAACATCAAATTCTAGATCATTAGATTATAATTTTTACCCAATATAATACAATCAGTTTCTAGAACATCATTATATCACCAAATTAATAGTATATTACCTATTCAACTATTAATATTCCATCACCTAAACCATTACATGTTTTACCAAACAATTTTTCCATAAACAACAGTTTAGAAAATAAACTATTAATCCATCTTCCAAAAAATATTCTTGGGGAATATCTCTATCACCTAAACCATTTCATGGTTTCTTAAGTACTAAATCTCAACCTCATGACCATACCAAAAGATAAATTATGCACCAAATCCCTTTTAATAACTTTCACACTACTAATATTCCAGTCAACCTTCAAACTGAAAATATATCTCTACAAGGAACAACGCTTTATGACTAGTTAAAAAAACCAACAACATAATTAAATATTTCATAACTACACTTTTAAAACAGGGGTCTTGCCATATTAAAAATTATAAAATATAAAGGCCTACATTTCCATTAATTCCCTTGAATGTTCCACATATAAATTTTCACCAATACATCACAAATTACTCATTTCAACCAATCATTTTAGTCCAAATAAATAACATTTTTATGTAAAACCTCTTCGAAAAAACCCAATTTCAAAACGAATTTCATTTCAAAATATACATTCCCTATGAAATAAAACATATGTCCAAAACCCTATTCATACATTTACAACAATTTAGATAGAATCATAGATATTTTCATAAATAATAAATATGTATACCATTCCACTTCTAAATGTTTTTTCACTCTATGGCTAGCCATTGGTCCAATATAATAACTCCACCAGTCCGATGAGACATGTGGAATGTTGATTCTACCCACCCAAATCCAAAAATAACTTCACAATTCATTAGAGAAAGAATTTCACACTGTCTATGGAATATACTACATTATAAATATAAAAAATTATTAAGATTATGGGTAAATATTTTATACTGTCTACCATATCATCTATGCTTTATGAAACATTTTCAATGCATGATAGCCTTCAAAACCCCGTCCAAGAATAGTATAAAACCATGTGCCCCAAATTGTGTTAATTATGATCACTCATCCTATATTCATACACTAAACCACCCACCCCCCCAATTTATCAATTATAACAATTATAATTAATTAAATAAGAAAAAAATGAATAATGAAGAAAAAAACAACATGACATCATGTCACACTGAATTCAATGACACCCTCACATTGATGACATTAAACATAAACCTGGCCACATTTTAGTTCAATTTTATAAAAGCTGATACCATGTCAACATTTAATTAAATTATACCATTATGAAACTTCCCTATAAATTCCTCACATAATATAACATTACATAACCCTAAGAAATGAAGTAAAGAATCCATATCAGGATCTATTTTAACAATGATGACTGAATCCCCCATCATCGTTTCCCAACAAAATTATTCAATTATTGAGTTATAATTTAAACCAAATACTGCACATTTGAAATTTAGAAGGATCTAATGGATGAGAGAAAGTGAAGAAGGTGGAAGAGAAATGTCACCATAATATGTGATGTAACACCACCAAAACACCGCCCTGGAGAGGCTTACAGAAGGGATAAACGGACAAGAACAATCCTATGGTTTATTCGCTCAGTAGGGAGATAACGTATGGGGGAGATGAATAAATTCTATAGAAGAAAAAATGGTTAATTTTTGTAATGAAATTATTTCAAGCCATAATTTTTGGGAAACATGTTATCGAACCCATGAGACAACCATGTTGTTGGATCATACCAAATCCACAACATAGAATGATTGACCATAATATTTTATAAAACAATTTCCATCCATGTGAACCCCTATAATCAAAAACCACAATCTCTACATATTTATGATTCATAGTATGAAAAAATTCTTGTTGATTGGGCTTTAATAATTATCTTTCTTCTCAAAAAATATGCATGGTTTTCATGAAACAATGTGCATCATGTGTGACATGGGTTAGGGATACCCAACATTTCATGGTTTCCCTTTTTCCCCTAATTTGTTAAAAACTATTCGCAAACCACGTAAACTGTTTTTTTATTAAAAACCTATCTAAGAACCTCTTGATATTCAATGTGGCATTATTTATCCACAACGGTGCACCCCAATTAAATATCATTTTCAAAGAAATCCAAAACCATTGATGATTATCCCAATTCCACCATAACTCATCTAAACACATGGACCAACTCTCAATCCTCATGTCTAAATTTTAGAAAGAACATTAGGGAAATCAAACTCTCAAAATATCATTCATTGATTTAATTTCATATTACACCCTTTAGGAAATGAAAATTAAAATTACTTCATCAATTTGGTTCTATTCAGACATTGGGTCCTAGAAACACCCCATCATAATTATTATCTTCCTCTGTTAAAATTTTTGGCCATCCATCTACACTACATGACCTTTTTGGGTCACCAGAATTTACCAAAAATCCTCACTCAACTCTTGAAAGCCTAAAACACTACTATAGAACCCTCTCCCACTCAAAACCATCAACTTCATAAAAACCGAATCTAACTCCTCCTAAAAAAATAGATCATCCTAATGAAGCTTAATAGCCCCCATCCCTATAATAAAATTTATTAAAAACTAGCTTTGTCCACCATCATGATATGTTGGTCCCTAATACATGTTTAATCCCATAACCTCCATCATCAGATACATAACACTACTTCCAATAGAATAACCCATCCGAACCTGAATTTTCAGGACCCCCAAGAACCCCACCATGTTTTTAAAATTCATGAATCCAAATTCCGGCCCAAAAACACATCATATTATTCTTATTCACTCATAGTAAGTATAATTACATGACTACCCAAACATGTCAAAAAGTGATCATGATTCAATAAATATTTTGATTAACCTCAATATAGAAGCCAACTCATAGCGTGATCATCTTTTCCAACCAATATCCCATTATAATTCTCTATGGAATTTATGTACACACTATAATATATTTCATTAGAATCATAATGAATCCATGATTAATACAAAGTTTGTTCTGGAAACATGAAACCCATCCAGTGAATGGATTGTATCACCACAAGTGATACATCATTCCCTAACATATGAGTGATTTCACCTTCAACAAAACCAAACACACTTAATTGATTTATCCCATGATCCAACCATAGTTAACCCATGGATATGACATTGAATTATCTTCCATGCCTATGAATTCAAAAGAAACATCAACTATCTCACATTCTAAGTGTCTAAGAAGGGATCCCGTGTCATTCTTGGACATATGCTCATTTTCAATTACACCAATCACAGATCTAAAATTTTGTGCATCCCACCATATGGTTCAACCTACACCAATCCCCAAGTGTGTTCCCCCAAGAGGCCACATATCTATCAAAATATATTATAGAATCTCGACATATAGCCATTTGTCTCCCCATATCAAAAAAATAGGCCGCATATCCATCCCAAAAGCATCTCATCACATATGTATCATCACTCTAACAACATATGGTAACATTCTATCCTAATGATCCTTGGGTGTGTGCTCTCCTAATGTCTGATCCCCAACCAAATGACATGGTGTGTCACAAACAATCAATACCCCAACATCTCTTTAACTTTATACCATTACACAATCATGTGTAACAAGACCATAGAAACTGTTTACCATGATTTTGTGTCCCATTTCACAAAACCTTGGATCCCAAGCTGTATCCCATGGTCATTCCTCATACTCATGCCTGTCTCACCCACATAGAAAACCTATGGTGCTTCAAAAAACACAAAACAAGTCACATGTAAAAAATATTTACGTGAAAAATCCAAACCTAAGTAGTATTCAATGTCACACTATGATATATTATGATATTACTACTTAAATGAAGACACAATAAGAAGAAATTGAGTATTTTACATCTAAAAAAACCACACTCCTTAATGTCCGTCAATCAAAAAACAACTCAAATATTGGTAATCCACCAAAAACAAACTCAACAATATGAAATGAGATTTAATCAAGAACCTATTATGAAATAATGTCAATTTTTCATTAAATCATTTCTTATAAAATTTTACTTAACTAAGTATGAAATTCGAACTTTTATATGAAGAATCTGTGAATAACTAGTTTAGATGAAAATATTTCGCATTTAAAAAATAAGATCTATATAATTTCATTCAATGAAAATAAATTTATAAACAATCCTGAATAAAATAAAAATCAAGCCAAATCCCTTACGACAAGTCTCATATTGCATCATATGATTTGGAATATTATATATAATTAATATAATTATATTATAAATATATTATTAAACAATAATAATATATAGAATATACAATTGTATTTACTTATACAATTTTTTCACTCTTTTATTCACAAATTATTATGAACATAATTACTTATGGGGATAATTCATTCGATTACAACCATGATTTGGATTAGAAGTCCCATTAATTGTACATAGAAAAATGTTACATCATTTATATAATTTTATTCATGTAATTATTATCATATATAATCAGTATGTAAAATTTGATAACTATGGATATAATGTGGTAGTTCAAAACTAGTTACATCAATTAATAGCTCTGGTAGTTCGTATATACATTTGAGTGTTGCTTTCAATATTAGATGGATGAAAAAAAAGAAATGTAAATAATAAATAAACATTTAAAATATATAAATATATAAATAAAATTTAATATATTCATTAAATACATTATTATAACCATAAATTTTGATATTCATTGAAAACAAATTAACATCATTTCATGGAGATGGTACTGTAGACATGCGCATAAGTGACATTATTTTTTCCATATGATCATAAAGATGTGGATAATGGTTGATAAATCATCATAATAAAAATTTATTATATTTTGGATAGAAAATTAATTATTTTTCAATGGATATTGATATTTTAGAGGAGTTATGTAATGATATAATATTTTAATTAATTTCATTGATGTTATGCCACTTCATTGAGAAACATTATTTGGATTAAACTAAATTCCATCAGATTATAATATTTTATAAATACTAGATATTATTGAATTTGGGATAATAATGTAAGATTGTATTAATGTAGGGATTTCTTAAGAAATAAGTCTCCTTGTTTTTGAATAAGGGAGTAGAAGTCACACATGGAATTACGTAAAATATTAAATAAGATATATATCGTAATTAGGTAAGGTAAAACTATGGAAACCAATTATTTTTTATAATATATGTTATGTTAAAAAGGAACTAAAAAATAACATTCAAATATTTTTTGGATACAATTTAACCATTATCTACTAGTTAAAACACATTAAACAAATGTTTTCTTTAAAAGCGATAACATATATTTTTTCGCATGATAACCTAACTATATATCCAAAATTTAAAGCATCCCTGTAAAATATTTACATCATTATTATATATTTTTAAACCATTTTATCAGATAAAATTTATATATGTGGATGGAATTACATTTATTATAATAAAATGAAAATTATGAAACATTATTTTTTCAAAGATACCATATTTAAGAGGGAAATTTGTTTTACATAAAAATATAGAAAATGGTTTATCTAAAATATTTTAACTGGTCATTAAATAAAAAAATAAGTGTTTTAAGTAACTATAATCAATAAATAACCTAACAGAGCATTCTGAATATACACCTAATTGAAATGACCAACATATATTTTTAAATAGATTGAAATTTGAAATATAAAATTTCAATCATACAGATTAACATTTTAAATAATGTTTTAAATTAAATTATCTAACTCTTTGAACATATATATTGTTGAAATACACTGACACAATATGAAAATGTAAATTTTTAGAGAGATTATTATCTATTAACCGATATTTTTTCTTAGTTTTTCTAGTTTTACACATATAATGGTTAAAAATCTTTACTTGGGGGACTATTAAAATTGAAAAAAAAATAAAGTTGATCATATTACATTTTATTGAATATTATTATTAAAAATAACGAATCCATTTTCGATTATTAACTAGCTATATGTAGTAGAAATTAATTTTAAAATAATCATGAATGATTCATTCAATGTTTTATTTTAGAAAAAAATCTTATTTTAGCATAAAATTAAATTTATTTTTATTCAATGCATAGTAAAAGAAATTAGATGAATTTAATATAACACTACTGAATATATAATATATAAATTTTAAAAAATGTAATTTATCAATGGTTGTTAATTTAATATTTTAGTATGAAATAATATTTTTACAACATTACCATTTCTAACAAAACCCACTGATTTAGGTCTATATGATTTTATTTTCATTTATAACATATTTTTAATCAATGAATTTAATTTATAAATTTTATCAAATAAATTTTAAAATTTAGTTAGTAAAATTCATGCTAAATATTCCAATGATTTCATAATAATATTCACTTTATAAAAAATTGTTTTAATATTATATCATTGTTAATTTAAAAATAGTGTTTTGGGTAAATAATTAAATAAAATAAATTATATTTATTTAATGTAAAGTATATAATAAAATATAAATCAAAGAAATCATTTCCCAAAATTTAACAATCAATATCATCATATTTTTTCACTAATAATGGAAAAACTATGGATACTTATACCTCACCACATCCTCAGGTTCATGTGAAACTTCTTCAAAATATTGGTCCTGCCATAAAGCATAGATTATGTGATATTTTTAATTCTAAAATATATTATCTCTTCAATCATGAATATTAATAATATTTCTAATAATGAACATATTTCTATAGTGGTATGACCTTTGATTTATTTATATATAAAGGATCAAGTATTTACTTATCCATGATGGATAGATGGAACCCATCATGAAATTTAGTGACATTTGGTGGAAGAACCAAGTGAAAAGAAAAAATGACCATACAATCAAGAATTTCAATGTGATGAACATTTATACTGATAATCATTCCATTATTTTTAATAATCATTCCCTTCCTTCAAGTGGACATTCTTTGGAATAACATTCCAGCCATATTGAAATCTAAACATCCCTTATGATTTCTTGAATTGTTTTTATGGAATATGTGTTTCCCTAATGTTATGCAAAATGGATCCAAGATTCTATGTCATTTCCTCTAAAAAATATAGTATCAATATTTTTGTTTCCACTTATTTAAAAAAGACACTTGAATTCCTCACATCTATTCATAGTGGGATTCTTAAAGTGTATTCTAAATTCTTGATTTAAATGTAATATTTTATGAAAACTAAATAAGAGGAATGTTTTGATGAAAAACACATTTGAAAATCATATAACAATATCACAACATGTCCTCTAGGTTTTTAATGATCATTATATAATAACTATCTATTTAGGGAAGATATAAAGTAATGGAACTAAATTATGTAACCAGATCCTACATAAGACTACCCCAAATCAATGTGGTTAACCTCAGTTCTTGATTATAAATAGTCGAATGTGGTACTAAATGAGAATTTACAACATCCTTAATGAATATTCTAATAAACTAATCAATATATAAGTAGTTTCAAATTTAAATGAAATATTTTTACTTCGTAAGGAGATCAACTAGAACACAAATAAAATTAGTTCGATTTTATGTTTTTTTATTTCAGTGATGAAATCAATGGATATTTTATCGCATTTTAATAACATTATGGTTAATGGTTTTAAAATTTTCATATAAATACAACTCTTAAACATGAATTACTGAAATAACAATTTTATGGATACACAATATGTTATATAACATTTCATTTTATCATAATAGATACTCTCTATTTAATATATACGCAACATTATAATCAAGGATTAATAGAGAATGATGAACTATTAAAATAATCCAATATCCCCTTCTGTAAATATATTATTTACAAGATCTATATTTGTTAGTTATAATTATAACTATTTCAAAATCATGGTTCATGAAAAGTACAATTCATACCTTCTTCTTCAGTTCCTCATCATCCAATTTATACTATTTAATACTCACTAGGGTATATGGTCAAACATTAATACATGAAATATATCCCGAGTCTGTTTCCTCATGAATTGAAGGAATAAATTATATAAATCCATAAGTATTTAATCTCTTCACATAATCATCATGGTTAGACAATAATAGTGTTTTTAACTCAATGTCTCAACTACGATGTTTTCCTTCCCATGGCGATAGTGTATTGATCAATCATAATCATTAATGAATTAAAACCATCTCCCTTATTTCATATTTTACTTTTTATCAATGAATATATATTTCTATATTTTTTTATCATTATATATATATATATCTTATTTAACAATAATGATAATACCTCTATATTTTCAATGATAAAATATATGCTTCCCACTACAAATAATTATTTGTATAACATTTCCCGGGTATTTTTAATTTAGGTTAGCTTTATAGTATTGTGGAATATTTAATTTGTAGGATGAATATTGTTCCCTTCATCGATGCATCACTATAGGTTGTGACCCCTTTTACCCAAAAGGATATTTTTAGCACTTCTGTGATGGACAAACTTCTCTACACCAACTAGAAATTTTCCTCACAGTATTGTACCTATTTGAACATGGATCTATTCCATATCACCATGTTGATTGGGTTATATTTCCATGAGAAATAGTTCAACCAACATATATTTTATCCAACAAAAACAATATAATGTTGATCTTACTTGAAGTTGTTCATTTGGGACATTTTTCAATAACATCAATCCTCGAACGATCTATTGATTTAACATAGATCATGATTATATGAACCAGCAATGAATCTTTTTTAATATGAAATTCAAAATTTTAAAGATATTATTTAAAAAAAATATTCATAACATCCAAGATCATTGATGGGGAACTGGTTAGACAAAATGTAATCAATATAAAATCATTATTATCAAACCTCATATGGATCGATTTATTTTGTATATCCTCATTATTCATCCTCAATTGGAGATATATATTAATATTTTCAATATTTGAAAATTATTAAGCTCAATATAGTAAAATATAAACTCATATAAATATGGTAGATGATAATTTTGGAATATATTGTTAATGTTATATTCTCTATGATGAATTTAAAGATGAATTCACACATCATTATTATTTATAAAAATAACGCATACAACAATGGTTGATGTACTCTAATGTATGGAAGCATTTTTTAGATTTCCTTACACTATATCATTCCTAAAACCAAATATGGGACATTCTATATGTATTAATTGAAATAATTTTTACACCATTGTTAAATACTATTTAAAAAATAACATCTGGATTTGGATGGAGAATTGGAGAATTATAATGAATTATATATTAATATATATGAATAATATATATATATATATATAAGATTTTTATCTTATCCCAAAACATCTGATATCATTATACCTAATGTTATGTAGTAAGATATATACGATGTTACAAATTTCAATTACATGTTTCTCATCATACATGCATTGATAATGAATCAAAATTTGATTCAGAAAATTTAACATGAATCTCTTTACACATAAATTGATATGCTATCGATATGAAAACTATGAGTTATGAAACAATAATATCAAATTCAACTATTTCCAGTATTTTGTTGTTTGATGGAAGAAAATTACCACAAAATTCTACCGAAGATGAGTTATAATAATGAGATGTGATAATCATTAAATTAAGGGGTTTTCCTAAAAACATATCATATAATCATTGAGGTGGTCATATAATACATCTAAAAAATATTCAATAACAAAAATATAGTTAGGTCCCAAATCAAATGAGAAATTATAAGGTCTATAGTGGATTGTATGTGTACCATTCCCAAAATCATAATCTTTACCAGCATCTGTAGTGATAATAATAGTATTCCCATTATACTTTTAATTATGGAGTATGGAAACCAGTAATCCCCGATAACTATTTGGTTCATTATTTGATTTATATAATTCTAAATTTCCTTAAATTTTAATCATTATTCACCATTGGTTGAATCTTTCTTCTCCTCCGTAATATTTTCTTTTAATTACACACCCCATCAATAGTCTCAAACTTATAAAAAGAAAATAGAATATTGAATAATTTTTGAGTTCCATTCATAAAAACTCATAAGTGTTTCCCCACATAATTTTTTCATGGAAGTTGTCATAATTTAGTTCCTCTATGGGAATTACCATTCTAGTGTCCATGAAACTATATTTTTATCATATTATGACCAAAACAAGAATAATAATTTGAGTTCCCACTATCCATTTTTCCCTTCAAAGATAATATAATTATATCATCATACTTTTGAAAGACATTGATGGATAGTTTATTTTGATTGATTTTTCTCATACAACTTATGAATGAATAAATTGTTCACCCTTTGTTTAGAACAATGTCACGAGTGTCATAAAATGTTTTAATTTTATGTACCAATAGATTCATAATCCATATGTTTTATCTGTAAAAATACCCTTTCGAATTTAGTATGAATTGTTATAGAAAATGTCTATTTTGATAAACCCCTTTTTATACTCCCCACATTTAATATAACATATTTTTTCATTTACTCCTAGTTCTCAATGAGTGTTCATAATTGATAAAATTCACCATCTATGTCATATAATGATAATAAAACATTCTCATGGATAAATAAATAAATAACGGAAAAAAAATTATATTACAATGATCAATTTTTTGACATATATTAGTTTATAAGACCCATAAAATCCAGGTGGATGTCACTACCTAAATGACTAAATGGATTGTTCCGCCCTACTATGTAATTTTAGAAGCATTAAATTGTCTATTTTACCACTCACAATGTATGATTCATTAGATAATATTGTACCTGGATATTTTGACCCAACCCGTATGCTATTTGGGTTCATATGAGAAGAGACATTCTTTTAGTGATCACATTGATTGTTCAAATGATTCCATCAGGTTATGTCTGGTTCCATATTCAATACCTATTAAAATTAATCAAAATTACTCTTTATGTAAATATAAATAATCTTAGTGTCTATCCTAGTAGTGTATTTTGAAGTATTCAGTAAAACTCCAAAATATTAGACATTGATGATAATCAATTTAATAAAAAATCCACTCGATTTATATTTATTACCCCTAGATTGATCTCTTCTAGTGTTTTAGCTACATTATTGAATCATGATGATAATGTATTTTGTTGGAAAACCAAACCACTTCAGTTATGATAGCATATTATGTTCTAATATACCTAGTGTTATCCAAAGTGTTTTCAATAACATTATCTCATCCTCATTTTTAAGAATAAATATATATTTTCTAAAACCAACAAAAATCATCCATTCATATAAATCTGAAATAACAGATATTTTTTTAATATCCAATATATTCCAAAAATTTACATGACCATGTAAATTAAATGAATACTTCCATTAGTTACTATATACATAGTAAGGTTATTTAAAAAAATATTCAATACCTCCCACAATATTATTATTATTATTATCCTTCTATAAATATCATACTTTGATCCATTATCTAAAACACAGGTATGAAAAAAAATAAAGGGAGAGGACATATTCAAAATTAGGATAAACATGAGAGATATCAATAATAATTGCGGAACAGATAGTAATGAAAGTATAACAACATAATCTAGTGAATACGAGAAACATCAAATATTCTTACATATAAAAACATATATCGTAAACAAAAAATCATTTTATAACTTGAGGCATGATGAGTAATTGTATGAATGTAATAATAATTATTCATGTTTCATATCATTGAATTATTGAAACAAATGTATATGAAGTCCTAATATTGTTAACGAAGATATTAATTTAAATCACTTATCAAAATACCAATATCATAGATGGAAAATAATTATTATAACCCCCTATAGAAGAAGAAAAAAATAGAATATGATGAAATGAGAAAGGCAATGAATAGGGTTCTAAGGATAAATATAGATCAATTGCAATTAATTAAATTGTTTAAATCATAATCTTATATGTTTATAAGAATCTTCATATAGACAGTGTTTGGATATGAATTATGGGAAAAAATTTCTATTTAGTAAAATTGATTTCCAATACATATTGGTATAATTAAACTAATCTCCGTGATGGAATGGTTTCAATCAAAGTGGATATAAAAGAAATATTCAAAACAAGATACAAATATTCAACCATTTAGATATAAATATCCATCATATAAAGTGAAATATAAGACTAATTTAATATTATGTTGATCAAAAACAAGGTTTATTTTTCCTAAATAGGATTGTAACATGATTCAAACCTGAAAATTGTGAAGAACCTCTACAACATAGAGAAACATTAATCAAAATTTACAAACACCACTCGTGATTGGCCATGCCAAATAAACATGATAAAAAAATACTTCAAAAATACAGAACCTAATATAAGCGGGTAATACTTTTTCTTTCTCTATTGTGGTTTGACGATAAATGTATTTGTGCTACACCCCTATTAATCTCACTGGAAATTGCAAGGAAAGCTCCACACTTATGTTTAAAAACAAGAAAACCCATCTAGATTAATCAAACTTAAATCCATTAATGGGGAACCATAATTGATTAAATTGAAAACTATATAAGGATAAGGAAACCCATCCCAATCATTCCCATCCCACAAAAGAAAAACAAGATGATTCCAACCTAATCAATACCTTATCCCAATTTTATATATAGACATAAAAAAGTCCCTATTGTAACTAGGACTGTCAAAAGGGATCGCACTAAATCTAAAATGGGTTTTTAGACCATGACTCCCAAAATGGACAAACTACACAAAAATGGATTTTTAAATCCTAGGTTCACTATGCATATCAATTGACAACTCTCATGTATATAATCCCAAAAATAGACTCCCCTTGGAATAAAAATAAGCAATTTAGAACCCATTGTCAAAAAAAATCAACCTTCCACCTATATGACACTTCAAAAAATATTTTGTTAAACAAACTCAACACCAAGTGAGACAAAAAAATAGTGGTCTAGGAAGCCTAGAACATTAAATTTGATATATAATGGCCTTATCTTAACAAACATAAATATTATAAAATTTTATGTGTATAATTAAAAAAATTAATAAATATATTTCTTGGGGAATGTACAAGTCTATGAATTTCATAAAATATACAAAAATATACTTCTTTATTAAAATAACATCAAAATATTTTACAATAATTTATAAATTAGTACACCTCTTAACATATCATGGATATATTATTCCATCATAATATGTGGAATGAATATATACCAATATGTTGAATTATATGTTAAAGGATAGTAAATACGATATATATCAATCACAAGAAAGCAGTAGATGATTACGAGGGTATGATAACATATTCTATTGAAAAATAAAAATATAAATGATTCATGTCTACAAATAAAAATTTCATAAACACCAAATCATGTCATATATAGTAGAATGATCCATAATATTATAAAATGCAGTCTTCATTCAAGATTCATATCATATACATGTGGAATCGTAATAATATAAAATCATAATCATAATTAAATTAATATTTTAAATAACATAAACTAATTGTATTGTGATAATATATAGAATAGATCATACAAAAAAATCAAAATATTAACATAATTTTTCCAATCATATCCACATGTTATCATGTTATAAAATATTGAAGAAATCATACTCATGAATCAATATAAGAACAATGTTATTCATATTCATTTAAAACCATGTCATCATTATCTCATGTGGAATCAATAAAACATTTTCCAAATCATTTTACTGATATAACTAACCTAACCATCAACTACTGATAATTCAATCAAATTTGCACAAAAATATCCTAAAACATTTTTTTTTATAAAAACATTACATATTGAAATGAAAACAAGATTAATAATAAATTTTACAACAAAAAATGTGAATTTGAATAATAATATGTATGGTATCGTTGGGAAACTCGCTAGTGAATCATATGTGACATTTAATAGTTGTTTTTTAGATGAAAGCTACATTAAAACATTATTGGAACATTTCATGACCTGAATACACTTTTCATTTCAAAATAAATTATTCAAATTTTCATTATTCCAAAAATACTAGGTTATTTTCTTACTCAAAATAAACAAAGGAATTTGTTGATAGTAGTTTCAATGTAATGATTATTCATATTTTACGGAATTAATCAATTCATTGGTATATATTGAAATAATGATTTTGTTCACAACTTTAGTAAAAAGAACTTATTTGAAAAAGTCTGAGTAGAATAATTTTAACATTTTTATGAAATTTAATATATTGTTAAAATTGAAATTATTTTAAAATTGGATAATCTGAAAAAATTAATGAATAAATCATAATGAGAAAATTCACATATAAATAACTATTTTCGATCAAAGGGTAAATAAAGCCATTTTTTCATAAAAAAGTTTTTCTAATTAATTTTATTTAACAAATATTGAAACTAGAACTATTACATGAAAAATTAATGAATAACTAGAGTAGATGAAAACATATGGGGTATAAAAAATAAGAACCATACAATTTCACTCACTGAAAATTTAACCATAAAAATCAAGGTTAAAATGAAAATAAATCCCATATCCCATATGAAAAGTATCGTATTGAAACATATATGTTGGATCATTCAATATAATTAATATAAATATATTATAAATATTTTAAATAACAATGATAATATATAGCATATATTATTGTATTTATTTATACAATTTTATCACACTTTTATTAACAAATTATTAACCAAATCATTACTTTATGTGATTACCCATTCATTTTTCATCAATGATTTTGTTCAGTAGTCTCATTAAATGTACATTGATCAAATTCAATCATGTAAAAAAAAATTCATGTAATTATTATTATATATAATAAATATGTAAACTTTTTTAAATTCTCAAATAATGTGGTTGTGCAAAATTAATTACATCAATTATTAAAGTTGGTATCACATATATACGTGTGATTCATTTTTTAAATTATTGATGGATAAAAATTAAAAATTTAAATAATAAATAATCATTAAAAATATATAATAATATAATTAAAATTTTATATATTCATTCTATACTATATTATAAACATCATTGTTTCTATTCATTCAAAAACAAAAAACATCTTTTCAAGGAGATGGTGGTGTAGACATGTGCATGGGTGACATTTTCTATTTCAATTTGATGATATGGAGGAGGATAATAGTTGGTACATCATCAAAAATATTTTATTATATTATTGATAATAAATTAATTATCTTATAATGGATACATAGGTTTTTCAGGAGATAAGTGATGATATAATCATTTAATTAATTGATTTGAAGTTATAATTATTATTTAAAAAACATATTTTGATTACAATATATTCTATGAGAGGATTATTTTTTATATATAATATAATATATATGATTTTGGTGAATATGTTATGATGGTATTATGTTAGTGATAAAATTCTATAAGGACCCATGTTCTGAAGAAGGGAGGAGATGGAACACATGGAATTACAGAAAAGATTAAATAATATGTATCATTATCATGGCAGGTGGAAGTATGGAAACAGAAAAATTTAGTTAATATTTTATTGGATATAATGAAACTGAAAAAATCACATTCAGATATGTTTTGGCTATATTTTAACCCGGATCTACAAGTTAATGCACTTTAATAAAATGTTAACCTTAAATTTGGTTACATATGTTTTTATCAGGATAACATAACTATACGAAAAAAATAATGGAATCCTTCTAAAAAAATTTACATGATGATTATAAATTTTGAATTGATTTGATCAGATTAAATTAATATTAGTGAATTTAATTGAGTTTATTATAATAAGACAAAAATAATTAAAATTTCTTTTTTTGTGAAAATAACTAAATAAAGAGTGAAAATTTATTTACACTAAAATCATGTAAAAGATTCGTTTCAAATATATTGACTAGTCATTAAATGAAAATAATAATTTTTATGCCATTTTAATCAAAACAAAAACAAATAGAGCCTTCCAAATATACAAATAAATTCAAATGAGCCACATAAAAATTTAATTATTATAAAATATAACATATGAAATGTAACAACCCGAGAAAACCATGTTTTGTTTTGATTTTGACAAGTTTTCTTTTCAATGTCACTCGTTATGTGAACCAACAAACAACTAATAAGGTATTAATAATAAAATGCATCAAATGGATGAAAAATTCCTTTTATTCAAATAAGAAACCTTTCGGCTACAACATCCACTGATCAAACAAGAAGGTAAACTAACCAAAAATCCCAACTAAGAACCCGATTACAATGATGGGGAGACCACTTAAAACTACTAAGAGCCTGATAATGCGGTAGGGGTTTCGAGCGTCCATCATAAGAAACATGAGGATGGCTGAAGCCACCGCGATCGTGCTCAGAACCAAGGGGATCACACGAACCATATTTCCTCTCTCCTTCGGTCACGTGGAGTAAGGGTCACCCCAAGACTAGACCCTTTTTACAAGCACCCTAATCTGACAGTTGAACCTCAAACGACCACAAATTCGACCATTGGTTTCCCCAAGAATCCAATGTTTTATTTTGACCGTTGGGTCTTCTTTTCCTCTATATTGACCGTTGGAAATAAAATGATTTACCCCAAAAGGACCGGCATGATAATTGTGTATTTTTCTTTAAAGTGTCATCAATGTTAATTTTGTTTTCCAAAAATGATAATTTTATTTTATGTTTCTAAACGGTGAAATTTAATTTTATTGTTTTTCCTCCATTATACATATTAATTTGAACAATGAAACGTTTATTTTCTAATTATATTAAACCTAATAAATTTTTATGAGTTATATATATATTGCAACAAATTAGATACATTATTTTTTTTAATAATTTGACCTTTATTAACTATATTGGAAACTTTATTAAATTTGGGTTTTATTTACAAATTTCGCATCTCTAAGCTTACACAAATACTTTTAAGAAACCTATTTCTTTTTCTTTTCTTAAAGGAGTGTATCCAAATGTTTTCATGAAATTATAAATTAAAGTAATTATTATGTAATTCCTCAAAGGAAAAAAAATAAATAAATAAACAAATAAATATATATTATGATGAATAAATCGATGATTTCCTTAATTGATTAAATGAACCTTTAATTTTCCAAAATATAATAATTATGGTGTAAAAATAATATACATAATATAATAAGGCCAATAAAAATTATTGGAATTTTAAAATAGAATATATATATATATATACATATGTTTATATAATAACATGTTTTGATTAAATAAATTTATAATTTTTATTTGACCAATGATTTTATTAAAATTGTAAATGTCAGATCAATAATTGATCTTTTTAAAACAAAAAAAACAATGTTATAGTAAATTAATAATAATAGGTTTAATAAAACAATAAAATAACAGTTTTTATAAGATAAAAACGTTGAAATAAAATAAGTAATTTATGTTAAAAAAAATGAAGACGTGTTTTTAAACCCGTGGCGAACCCTGGACCGTCCGATCCAGCCTCCCTTGATCGCGGCCGTCCGTCCTGTTTTAAAGCCGCACGATTCCTGGCCATCTGATCTCTCCCTCTTTTAATCCCCGTCGTCTGTCGTTTCCAGCCATCTTCCTCCTCGCGCCCATGGTTCTTCTCCTTCCTCACGTCGCCAGACCAGTAGATCATAGGGTGCCTTTTTTTTCATTCTCTAGGTCGGCGAAGAGACCCACGCTGATCCCTCCTTTCTACAGGGTTGACACCAAACCCTCGCCTCTGATGCCTCGGACTGAAAACGTCCCCCCGAAGTCCTCTTCTTCTTTTTCTGTTTTTTTTAAATTCCCTATTGCAACCAAGGCCGAAGGGATTGCTTCCGGCTCCCCTGATCTCTTCGGCTTCTGAACCTCGGTTGCTGCATCGTCTCCTCTCCTCCTCCTCGTCGAACAAGTAAGGGTCTAGTTCTGTTTTTTTAGTTTTCTCTAGCCTCTGTGTATTTATATGTTATATATATGTATATATTTTCTGGTTTGTAAACCCGGTTTTCCCTTGCCTCATTGCCGCCTCCCCCTCTCCTCCCCTCCGAATAGGTAAGGGAAAATCCCTTCTTCTATTTCGTTTTCTCCGGCTTTGGTACACTATGATTTATATACACCTTACATAAATATACATCTGTATATAAATTTACATCAAGGCATTAAGAACCGGTTACCACTGTTTTCATCATCCAGAATTCGACCAGGTTAAGGGCAGTTTTCTTTTGGGGTTTATTTTATCTCAGTTTTAATGTTATACACATTGCATATATATATGTATATATATACATTTATATGCCCATAAGTATAATATTTTATATGCAAATATACAATTATTATTTTTTTGTGTTTGTAACCTTGATTTTTATTTCTTCTATAAACATGGAGATTTCGGGTAATTGTACGAACATGTAAAATCATGCAAGTATATGAAGTATATTGATATATATATATATACATGTGATTATATCGATGTTTATGTACACCAATGTGAACTTGGATCACTTATTTTGTAATTTATTTAAATATAGCATGATGAAATTTATGAGATGGTTTGATTTCAAAATTATTCTTGCAATTGAGAATTTTCATTTATCACTGCTCTGGATAAATCAGGATTTTTGTTTTGTGAAAATGGTTAGTATGGACTTCTTGAACTTTTACAAATGCATACATGTATTCATATAAATGTACTCTTGTTTATTTAAAGTGCTAATAAATGAGATTACACAATTATATACATGATTTCCCCAAGATGGACTTGATAATTCACATTGTAACCTCAACTGCCTGTTTTAAATGCCTATGATATCCATTTATCATCATATGTGTATGTTATGAATGACCATGCTTTAATTGGGTATTTTGATGTATGGAATGTTATGTGTTATGTTTACTTTCTTAAAACCTGTGTTTTCAAATGTTAACTTTTTATGTGCACGATGCTTTAGCATGCATGTCCTAATGTTTTCAATGATAGAACTGTTTTCATGTCATGAACACGTATGTGAAAATGGGTTTTAGTAATAATTTATGAAACCCTCATGAATGTATGCGAATGTCAATATATGTGAGGGATGTATAGGACTTACATGTGATGGGTGCGCCCGGAATTATATAGCGCAACAAGAATGATGTGATGGGTGCGCCCGAAATTATATAGCGCTCCAATGCATTGGGTAAAGCAGGAGTCTCATGAGACGAACATGTGCGACGGTCTTGGCAGTTAGCCTTGACTTGAGCAAAGGAAACGGGGTGGGCAGTGAGCCTTGACCCGTTAAGTTTGTTATTCGGTCTTGACGAAAGGTCTTGACAATGACCAGTATTATATATTCCCTCTGCATGTATTGATAAAGGTTAACCAGGGGTTAGTTCAACTAACAGGACAACCCCTAGTTGAAAGCTCCCAAGATCATGAAAATATACTTTATGTAACAAGAACTGTTTTTCATATGGTAAACTGTTAGATGATATGCATTTTTACTCATGAACCATAATATGCATGTTTTCCCTGCTTAGCCATATAATTCTTTTAGAATTAAAGTAACCTTGTTTTAACATTATGCATTGTTTATTTTTCTTGTAGCGCGCACTCTGATCATGTTTACATCACAGCTCATTTCAAGTACGTGCTTCTTTGTGCAAGTGGTTTTCAAAGAATGATGGATTTCAGGAAAGATAATGTTTTGTTTTAGCAAAGTGTTTTATTCTCTTCAAAGGAACTTCTTTGAGAAAGGATTTTCTAAAAATGTTTTAAAACCCCTTACTGGAAATTTTTGCTCACCCTACGTTTTGTTAAAATTTTTCAGGCATGGTTGATACCTATGAAGTTAATCGGAAGTAGCTGGTTTCCCAGAATCCTAATCCTCACGATCTTATATAGTAATGAGACATGTTATTTATTATGTAATGATGTAATGTTAAGTATATCATGTCTCATTAAGCACCATGGGTTTGGGGGTCGCTACAGTTGGTATCAGAGGATGGGTTCAGGAAACTCTGGAAAACGAGGTGATATAAATATATTTCTAAAACTAAATAAGTAAAAATGTTATAACTTTCAGATGGCTGATGTACCTACCAACCTCTTGTCACTTCCCACTGAGGCTCTAGAGAACATTATATCTCTAGATAGCCGCGAGAACTTTCTGAATTATGCCCAAATTCGCATGATGTGTAAGCACTTGTATGATGTGTCAAACTCATCTAGGGTGCTTAGTCTCCACCGGGGATTGGGGATGGAATATCTCCTAATGATGATGACCCAGTTTCCCTCTTATGCACGTCGGGGAAGGTATCACGAAGGACTCTTCTGAGTGTTTACAACTGGCGAGGAATTTGGCACAATGCTAGATAACCCTTTTCATGAAGCTGCTGCTGCTGGAGACCTCCGAGCGGCTTACTTGTGCCAAATTTTTCACTATGGCTTCTAGGGCCACTTAATGGACTTTGGAGCGTTGGATAATGAGTCCACCTGTGTGTCTCTTAGGCAAGAAGTGTACACCGATGTTTCCCAACTCCACACCCCTCACGCTAAACTCGGGAGGCGTTATAAATGATGCCATTAGTTTAGTCCTGTCTGTTCATCCTGTGTGTGGTTTGAAGAGTTAGGAAGTTTTCCTACTCTCTGTGGCGTACATCTTGTAAACTCGAACTTTGTCGTGTAAACTTTTACATAAATGGAAGTTTCTTGTTTCCATTCATGTCTTCACCATATCTATGTTGTTAAGAGTTTCCCTTCGATGTTTTCTTTCAGATGGCTGGACAAACAAACATCTCATCCCTACCCGATGAGCTAGTAGAAGTCATCTTGATCAAGGAATGCATGGTGGATTACCCGTCCTTTCTCCACCTGCAAGGGTCCTACCACCATTTTCTCGATTTAGAAAACGGTCCAGAGATTTTTCGGTTATGTAAAGAGAATGATCGCATCTTTCACCTCATCGCCGCTTCTCAACTCCTCTGCTATAGGAAAAGGGTAATGTACTTTGAGGGCATGTTCCAGTGTTTCACTCTGGACAAAACTTTTCTTCCAGAGCGTGTTTCCTCATGGCCTCCCGGGATGGCCAGCTCAGTGCAGCCTACATGTTCCAACTCTTGAACCTCAGTCTCCTCAACCGCAGCATCCCTCTTGACTACCTCGAGCATGATGTGGCCAGAAGAGTCGTCAAGGAGTTTATCTACCCGGACGTTTCTGAGATTTGCATCGCATGAGCCTCCCTTTTAAAGCCCGTGTGCAGTACACACGAACAGGAGTTCAAGGAGCACTGTTCGAGGTGCATCTGGACTAGGGAAACGGAAGAGCTGTGTGCCAACTTTGGAGTCCTGTTAACTGAGCCAGATTCGCTGTTTCGGTAGATTTGTACATATGGGGTTTTTGGTTTTTCTTTTTTTTTATGATTGAATTGCGAGGGCGCAATTCTTTGTAGGGGGAGTAATGTAACAACCAGGGAAAACCATGTTTTGTTTTGATTTTGACATGTTTTCTTTTCAATGTCACTAATTAAGTGAACCAACAAACAACTAATAAGGTATTAGTAATAAAATGCGTCAAATGGATGAAAAATACCTTTTCTTCAAATAAGAAAACATTCGGCTACAACATCCACTGATCAGAAAAGAAGGTAAACTAACCGAAAATCCCAACTAAGAACCAGATTACAATGATGGGGAGACCGCTTAAAACTACTAAGAGCCTGAGAATGTGGTAGGGGTTTTGAGCATCCATCATAAGAAACATGAGAATGGCTGAAGCCACCGTGACCATGCTCAGCACCAAAGGGATCACACAAACCATCTTTCCTTTCTCCTTCGATCACTTGGAGTAAGGGTCACTTCGAGACTAAACCCTTTTTATAAGCACCCTAATCTGACCGTTGAACCTCAAACGACCACAAATTCGACCGTTGGTTTCCCCAAGAATTTAATGTTTTATTTAAACCGTTGGGTCTTCTTATCCTCTATGTTGACCGTTGGAAATAAAATGATTTACCCCAAAAGGATCGGCATGATAATTGTGTATTTTTCTTTAAAGTGTAATCAATGTTAATTTAGTTTTCCCAAAATGATAATTTTATTTTATGTTTCTAAATGGAGAAAATTAATATTATTGTTTTTCCTCCATTATACATATTAATTTGAACAATGAAACGTTTATTTTCTAATTATATTAAACCTAATAAATATTTATGAGTTATATATATATTGCAACAACTTAGATACATTAATTTTTTTAATAATTTGACCTTTATTAACTATATTGTAAACTTTATTAAATTCTGATTTTATTTACAAATTTCGCATCTTTAAGCTTACACAAATACTTTTAAGAAACCTATTTCTTTTTCTTTTCATAAAGGAGTGTATCCAAATGTTTGCATGAAATTATAAATTAAGTTAATTATTATGTAATTCATCAAAGGAAAAATAAATAAGTAAATAAACAAATAAATATATATTATGATGAATAAATCGATGCTTTCTTTAATTGATTAAATGAACCTTTAATTTTCCAAAATATAATAATTATGGTTTAAAAATAATATACTTAATATAATATGGCCAATAAAAATTATTGGTATTTTAAAATAGAATATATATATATATATATATGTTTATATAATAACATGTTTTGATTAAATCAATTTATAATTTTTATTTGACTAAGGATTTTATTAAAATAGTAAAAGTCAGATCCATAATTGATCTTTTTAAAACAAAAAAACAATGTTGTAGTAAATTAATAATAATAGGTTTAATAAAACAATAAAATAACTGTTTTTATAAGATAAAAACGTTGAAATAAAATAAGTAATTCATGTTAAAAAAAATGAAGCCGCGTTTTTAAACCCGCGGCGAACCCTGGACCGTCCGATCCAGCCTCCCTTGATCGTGGTCGTCCGTCCTGTTTTAAAGACGCACGATTCCTGGCCATCCGATCACTCCCTCTTTTAATCCCCACCATCTGTCATTTCCAACCATCTTCCTCCTCGCGCCCGCGGTTCTTCTCCTTCCTCACGTCACCAGACCAGTAGATCGTAGGGTGCCTTTTTTCCCCTTGTCAAGGCTGGCGAAGAGACCAACGTTGCTCCCTCCTTTCCACAGGGTTGACACCGACCCCTCGCCTTAGATGCCTCGGACCGACAACTTCCCCCCGAAGTCCTCTTCTTCTTCTTCTATTTTTTTTAATTCATTGTTGCACCGAAGGCTGATGGGCTTGCTTCCGGCTCCCCTAATCTCTTCGGCTTCTGAACCTCGGTTGCTACATCCTCTCCTCTCATCCTCCTCGTCGAACAAGTAAGGGTCGAGTTCTGTTTTTTTTAGTTTTCTCAAGCCTCAGTGTATTTATATGTTATATATATATATTTTTTCTGATTTGTAAACCCATTTTTCTCTTGCCTCGTTGCCGCCTCCCCCTCTCCTCCCCTCCGAATAGGCAAGGGAAAATCCCATCTTCTGTTTCGTTTTCTCCGACTTTGGTACACTATGATTTATATACACCTTACATAAATATATATGTGTATATAAATTTACATGAAGGCATTAAGAACCGGTTACCACTGTTTTCATCATCCAGAATTCGACCAGGTTAAGGGCAGTTTTCTTTTGGGGTTTATATTAACTCGGTTTTAATGTTATACACATTGCATATATATATGTATATATATACATTTATATTTCCATAAGTATAAGATGCTATATGAAAATATAAAATTCTTTTTTTTTGTGTGTTTATAACCTTGATTTTTATTTCGTCTATAAACATGGAGATTTCGGGTAATTGTACGAACATGTAAAATCATGCAAGTATATGAAGTATATTGATATATATATATATATACATGCGATTATATCGATCTGTATGTATACCAATGTGAACTCGGTTCTCTTATTTTATAATTTATTTCAATATAGCATGATGAAATTTATGGGATGGTTTGATTTCAAAATTATTCTTGCAATTGAGAATTTTCATTTATCACTGCTCTGGATAAATCAGGATTTTTGTTTTGTGAAAATGGTTATGATGGACTTCTTGAAATTTTAAAAATGCTTACATGTATTCATAATAATTTAATCTTGTTTATTTAAAGTTCTAATAAAAGAGGATACACAATTATATACATGATTTCCCCAAGATGGACTTGATAATGCACAATGTAACCTCAACTGCCTGTTTTAAACGCCTATGATATCCATTTATCATCATATGTGTATGTTATGAATGACCATGCTTTAATTGGGTATTTTGATGTATGGAATGTTAAGTGTTATGTTTACTTTCTTAAAACCCATGTTTTCAAATGTTAACTTTTTATGTGCACGAATCTTTAGCATGGATTTCCTAATGTTTTCAATGATAGAACTGTTTTCATGTCATGAACACGTATGTGAAAATGGGGTTTAGTAAGAATTTATGAAACCCCATGAATGTATGCCAATGTCAATATATGTGAGGGATGTATAGGGCTTACATGTTACCGGTGCGCCCGGAATTATATAGCGCAACAAGAATGATGTGACGGGTGCACCTGGAATTATATAGCGCTCCAATGCATTGGGTAAAGCAGGAGTCTCATGAGACGAACATGTGCGATGGTCTTGGCAGTTAGCCTTGACTTGAGCAAAGGAAATGGGGTGGGCAGTGAGCCTTGACCCGTTAAGTATGTTATACGGTCTTGACGAAAGGTCTTGACAAAGTCTAGTATTATATATTCCCTCTACATGTAATGATAAAGGATAACCATGGGTTAGTACAACTAACAGGACAAACCCTAGTTGAAAGCTCCCAAGATCACGAAAATATACTTTATATAACATGAACTGTTTTTCCTATGGTAAACTGTTAGATGATCTGCATTTTTACTCATGAACCATAATATTCATGTTTTCCCTGCTTAGCCATAGAATTATTTTAGAAATAAAGTAACCTTGTTTTAACATTATGCATTGTTTATTTTTCTTGTATCGCGCACTCTGATCATGTTTTCATCAAATCTCATTTCAAGTATGTGCTTCTTTGTGAAAGTGGTTTACAAAGAAAGATGGATTTCAGGAAAGATAATTTTTTGTTTTAATAAAGTGTTTTATTCTCTTCAAAGGAACTTCTTTTATAAAAGATTTTCTAAAAATGTTTTAAAACCCCTTACTGTGCATTTTTTCTCACCCTACGTTTTGTTAAAAATTTTCAGGCATCGTTGATACCTATGAAGTTAATCGGAAGCAGCTGGTTTCCCAGAATCCCAAGCCTCGCGATCTTCTGTAGTAATGAGACATGTTATTTATTTTTTAATGATGTAATGTTAAGTATATCATTTCTCATTAAGCACCCTGGGTTTGGGGGTCGCTACATGAAAATTCAACCAGATTTTATAAACATTAAAATAAATTTTATTACAAATAATTTAACTCATTGAAATTTTTTTTGTTGAAATACATTACTAAAATATGATAATATATATTTTTATAAATATAATATTATTAATCATTAGTTTTGTATAGTTTTACAAGTTTTTCCCTTGTTAGGGTGACAAATCATTAATATGGGTACAATTAATATCGACCAAAAATTTAGATTATATTGTTTCATTTAAAGAATATTATTGTTCATCATGTGGAATCCATTTTACATTATTCACTAGCTATATTTTTATATAGATTAATTTTAAAACATTCATGAATGATTCAATGAAAATTCCATTTACAAAAATTCTTTTTTAAGAATAAAACCATATTTATACTTATTAAATACCAAGTAAAAGAAATTATATGAATGTAATAAAACATTAATGAATATATATTATATAAATATTAAAAAAAATTCAAAATTTTATATTAGACTTATATATTATTACTTAATATTATATATATAACATATCCTTTTTCATTAAACCCACTATTTTACCTCCAAATGATTTTATTTACAATTATAAAATATTTATATTCAATTAATTACAATTATAAATGTAAATGAAAGAAATTTTGATAAATTATATAGTCATATTCGTACCTAAAAACCATTAAGTAACAAATAATATTCAAATTATATAATTTTGTTTTAATATTATTTCATCGTAAATTTAAACATAGTGTTGTGTCGAAATAAATCAATCAAAGAAATGATAATTATTTAAAGAAAAATATATCATATAATATAATGGGGATAAAATATTTCCCAACATGTAAAAAAATTTCTCTTCATATTGTGTCACTATGAAGAGAAAAACTAAGGATACATATACCATGTCACATCCTTCGATTTCCATATCACTTTTCCATAATTATGGTCCCACTATAAAACATTGACTATGTGAAATGTATTATTCTAAAAAACATTTAAAATTCAATCACGATTTTGTAAAATTTCTTCCAAATAAGGGAGATCATTCTATAGTGGTATGACCTTTTAGTTCTTCATATATGAAGGATCAAGTATTAATTTTCCATGATTGATACATGGAACCCATAATGAAATTGTGTGATATATAGTAGAAGCATGATGTGACGTCAAATTGTAACCATACAATCAAGAATTGCAAAGTGATAGATATCTATACTAAAAATGCTTCCCTTATTTCTAAAAATTATTCCTTTCTATCTAGTTGATATTCATTTTAATAACTTTCCATCCACATTGAAATATAAACCTTAGTGATGATGGTCAACATAATTTTTTAATTTATAATGATTTTCCCTAACGGGATAATAAATGTACCTTAGCATCTATGATATTAACTATGCCAAATCTGGAAATAATATATTTCATTCCATGTCTTTATATCAACCTAATGGATTTCATTTCATCCTATCACAGTGTGATTCATAAAGAGTATTCCAATTTCTTGATTAAAATATATTGTTTTATGAAAACCAAACAAGTGGAAGGATGGGTTGAAAATATATTTGGAAACCATATAACATTATCTCATCATATCTGATATGTTTTGAAGGATCATTTTATACAGAATATTAAAATGGGGATGATATAATGTAATGGATGTAAATTTTGAATCATGATCTAGAATAAAACATCCCCAAATCAATGAGGTTAACCTCAGATCCTAATTATATATAGACAAATGTGGTACTGATTTAGACATTATAAAATCCATAAAGTATATCCCAGTAATCTAATCAAGAGACAAATATACTCTAATTGAAATGAATTTTTTTTACATCATAAAGAGATCAATTTGAACAAGAAAATATGGCCTCTAGATTTTTTTTATTCAAACAATGAAGTACATGGAAATTTTATACTATTTCTATTAAAGCATGGTTAATGGTTTAAAAATTTATATATAAATATTCTTCCTATACTTAACTTGCAGACATACCAATCCACGGGATACACAGTCTGCACTATAAGTTTTCTTTCTATCATTTTATATACACTCTATTATATATCTATACATCATTGTACATTCAGGGTTTATAGAGAATAGTGAACTATTATAATCATCCAATAACCCCTTATTTATTTTTTCTATTTACAAGATGCATATTGGGTTAGTAAATATTATCATTCATTCACAATTGTGGTTTTAGTAAAGAACAATTCTGAACTTCTTTTGTATTTCCACAACATTCTTTTTCACCTAATTAATCATCATAAGGATAGTGGGTAGAATAGTAAAATGATAATTATATCATGGGTCAAGTTCAACTTGAATTCATGAAACAAATTCTAAAAATCAATAAATTTATTTTCTCTTAATGTACTCATCATGGTTAAATAAGAATAGTGTTTCTGACTCCATGTAACAACCTCTTTTTCCCTTCCCCATGACAGTTGTTTTTGGATAAGTCATAATCATTTATGAATTAAAATTGCATCCCTTATTTCATATTTTACTCTTTCTCTATTAATTTATATTTCTATAACTTATGATCATTATATATATATATATCATATCATTTTTAGGAACAATGATAATACCTCTATATTTTCAATGCCAAATATCACATTTACACTTTAAATCATGATTTCGATAATATTATCCTTGTATTTTCAATTTAGGATAGGTATTTGGAATCACTATTCCATTCATTGGTATGATGAATCTGTATGACTTTATCATTACATACTCCTAGGTACGAACCCCTTCCCCTTAGGAGAATATTTTGAGCACTAGTTTGATGGACATCCATCAGTTCATCGAAATAAAATTTTCCACACATTAGTGTACCAATATGAACATGGATCATTTCAATGTCCACATGGTTATTGGGTTACATTCCCATGATAAATACCTCAAAAAAATTGATAGTTTCAACCCAAAACAATATAATATGGATCTTTTTGATAGATGTTCATTTTATCTACTTTTCAATAACATCCATAGTTGAACAATCCATTTATAAGACATAGAATGTGATTATATAAACCAGTAATGAATTATTTTGAATCTAAAATTATTAAATTTAAAATTCACGTTACAAATACTTTTTTATAAGGGTCATCAAAAGAATTTTCATATAATATTATTGCACCTAGCATTTCAATGAATATATGATAATTTCTACCCTATAAACTAAAATAAATTAATAATGTTAACATTTAAAAAAAATATTTATTAAACACAAAAATATATTTTTAGAATTAGTGACTTCTAATGAAATTTATATAAAATCATAGTGACCATAACTCATATGTATTTATTTCTTTGGTATATCTTCATTATTCTCAATAAATTTGTGATATAAATAAAAAATTTCAATATTTGGAAATTATTAAACTCAATTTATTTAACTAAAAAATTCATAAATATGGGGTAAATGATAGTTTTTCATGATGGTAATATTTTTATGATATACATAATTAATTTTAAGGTGCATTATCCCATTACTATTTTTTATGAAAAAACACATACCCCTATGTTTGATGCACTCTAATGTATAAATAGATTTTTAGATTCCCATAGAATTTTGTTTAATTCCTACAATCCAATAAAGATCTATAATGATTATCTAATTCACAAACAACTGAAATCATTATCCTCCAGATAAGGTAGTAAGATCTATATAGTGGTATTAATTTCTATTCGATGTTCATCATCATTCATTCATTGATAATGAATCATAGGTTTATTAAGAATATCGAACATGAATCCATTTCCACATAAATTGATTTTGTATCTATATGAAAAATAAAAGTGATGACAAAAATCACTTCAAATTCAACTATTTTCAAAATGTTATGATTTAATGAAAGAATGTTCCAAAAAAAATCTACCAAATGTGAGCTATAAGAATTATATATGATAATTATTAAATTATGGGTTTTACTATGAACTTAGCATAGAATCATTGATGTAGTTATATAATTTATCAAGAAAAATATTTAATAATAAATGTTTAGTTTGGTCCCAAATAAAATGAGACGTTTTCAGTTATATAATGGATGGTATGTTTACCATTCAACAATTAATTTTCCTAACCCACATCATTAGTGATTATAATAGAATTCTCATTATACTATTAATTTGTGGGTTTTGATGTTAATAATCCTTAATAACTCATGGGTTAGGGATTAGATTTCTATAATTCTTAACATCCCTTCTTTTGATATATTAAACATCATTAGTTAAATATTTATTCATCTTCAATTCATTTTCATTCCATTCCACACCCAATATATAATAACTAACATGATTACAAAACGTCCAATATTCAATAATTTCATTATTCCATTCATACAAATTCATAAGTGTTTCACTAAAAAAAATTTCATATAAGTGGTTGTAATTTCCTTCCTCCAATGGAATTACTATTCTAGTTTTTATAAATCTTTTTTTCACATATTATGAAAAAAGTAGAAAAATAATTAGAGTTCCAACTATCAATTTAAAACATCATAGATGATGTAATTATATCATTATACATTCAACAAAATTTAATTGATATTATATTTTAAATAATTTTTCCCATACCACTAATGATTTCATCTATTGTTTACAAATGGTCGATAACAATGATTGAACACACCAAGAATGTTTTATAATGTTTAATTTTTTGGTGTTAATGGATTCATACTCTATATGTTTTATCACTAAAAATATAATTTCCATATTAGTATGATGTTTTATAAGTTATATTTTTTATTGATAATCACTTTTTTGAACTCAATACATTCAATGGTGTCTACTTTTTGCTCATGCCCCAATTTCTCGATGATTGTCCAAAATTGAAAGACATCACCTTAAAATTCATAGAAATATTTGAAAATTTCTGATGGTTTATAAAATAATAAATGTAAAATATATTTTGTGTTATAATGATGAATTTTTTGACGTATAGTAGTTTAGAAGACCCCCAAAAGTTGGGTGGAAGTTTTCACATAAAGGAATCAATGGATAGTTTCTCTATCCTAGGTGATTTTAGAAGTTTAACATGGCCTAATTTACCAATCCTGGATTAAGATTTAGAAGTAATAGTTTACCTTATATATTGAGTTATAGATCATTTTCCATTTGGTTTCATATGAGAATGGTTATTATATTATATGTCAAATTCATCATCCACATGACTCTATCTAGTTCAATGAACTGAAAAAAAAAACAAAAAACATCATCTCAAAATTGAGAGATAATAATTATAATGATAAATAATATTTCAAGGAAATAATTTTTAAGATGTATTAAATTGTGATAACTTGTTAACAACACATGAAACATTAGATTTATCAATGGGAATCCATATACATCATCTATTCAAATCCTTAAAAATAGTTCATTAGCGAATTGATTATTTTAAGTACATCGCCTGGGACTGTATAGTGATGTATATTGTCATAAACCTCCTAATAATACACCGATTATCATAACATTAATAACAACTAATCTCTATGTATATTTATTACCCCTATGTGTGTGTATTTTAGTGTTTCACCCACGTTATAGTATCATGAAGAGAATTTATTTTATTGGAAAACCACTATAGTTTCTTAATCATGACATATTATTTTTTTAAATGATTATGGTTATCGTAAGTGTTTTCAAAAAATTTTAATCATACTGGTTTTCAGTAATGAATATACATTTTCTAATACAAACCTAAATCACTCGATTTAATAAATCAGAAATAACATATAATTTCTTTTTAATATCTAATATATTGTATAAATATATATGATAATGTGCAATAAATTACTACTTTATGTAGGTACTAGATATATAGTAATTTAATTTCATAAAATATATTCAAGAACACCCACAATATTATGCATTTATTTATAATCATAAAACATATCATTCTTACATCCATTCACTAAATGCTTGGTATGGAAACAAAAAAGGCTGTACTCATATTCATAGATAAGAAAATGATGGGATATATCAATAATAATTGTGACCAAGGAGATCATATAAGTAAATTAACATAGCCAAGTAAATGTTAGAAACATAAAATGTATATACATATAAATTAATATATCATAAGAAAATAATCATTCCATTACAAAAATTTTGATCAATTATGGTATGAATGTTATAATCATTATTCAAGATTCACGACATTTACAAATGGAAACATAAACTTAAGAAATATTAATATTTTTAACTCATTTATATATATTTACTTTTCAAACTCAATCTTATGAGAATAACAATAAGTTATCCTATTCAATCATCAAAATATAGATATATTTATAAGAAATAATGTCTATGTATAATCCTGTTAGCATATGTATAATGTATCGAACTCATGCATTAAAATTTGAACAAATAAATTCACAATAATGACCAATTTTATCATCATCATCAAAATTAGAATATTATATTACATTTTTTCAAACCACTAATTAATTATATATTTCATCAATGTATTTTTTTTTCATAAATGTAAATACCATTATAATAATAATGGAATAATTCTTAATGAAAAATAAACATATTTTGAAACAACATATTTAAATTTAAATTTTCTTGAATATTAGGGTCATGTATTCATTTAAAATAATCAGGAAATAATTTTAAGGAATATTCAATGAAATTATTATTCATGATGGAATGAAAATTACTTTCGTGGTGAAACATTAAAAGAATTATTTTATTCAAGGGCTGTTACAAAATAACAAGTTTGAAAAATACAAGAAGAATCATTTTAATTATTTCCATATAATGTAAAATATTGGAAATGTTTTCTTAAATTATATTTGGATATATTTTATAAAAATTATTTGAATTTTTTATAAATAATAAGTAAATAAAATAAATTATTTCTCTACTGAAAAGAAAATAAGGGTTATTTTAGAACAAAACATTTACTCATCGTTTGTATGTTCCAATGAAATGAATGTTGTACTATTACATGAATATTACATGAACATGAATAGGAAAACAAATTAAATGGGATTAAAATGTTAATAACCATATAATATTTACCAATGAAAAATCAATAATAGACAATCATGTCTAAAATGATATAGAAACACAAGTCCCTATCCTAATGTATTATGTTACTTCATAATGTTTAAACCTTTTATATAATAATTAATGATTTATTATTAATATATTTTATTAATATAATCATATATTTACCATACCACGTGATATTTACTTGTTACACTTTATCACTATTTTATTAACAAGTATTTATTTAAATTAATACATTGGGTTGTAACATTATCATTTTCCATGCATGATTTAGTTAAATAGTATCGCTATTGGTACACTGATTGTGTTTGAATCATATAAAATTTTTATCCATATAGTAACTATCATATGTAATAATTATATACCCTTTTATAATTATTCAAAAAAGTGCTAATGAAAAAATACTGACACCACCTCGTAGAGGTGGTAGTCTATACATACACATGTGTTACATTTTCACAATTCCTTGGATGGAATGAATAAAAAGAAAATAATAGTTTGATATTAGGTTGTATGAAAATAACATTTACATAATAATTATACAATAATAAAATTGTTATAACCATCAATGAGATTAATAACAGAAAAACATAAATATTCTCTTCATTGAAAATCTGTCCACACTTTCTCATGTGTGATGTTTTCATTTCCCAGAGCATGTAAATGATATTGAAAGTGGATGATAATTCATCACAATGAATATTAGTTATATATATGATAATTAATTAATTATTTTACTATTGATACCATTTATTTTTAGTATGTATAACTACATATAATATTTAAAATACTTTGTTAAGAGTTATACCACTTCATTGAGTAACCACATTTGGATTACACTTAAATACATGAAACGATTAATTTGGAATGAAAAACTGATCGATTCCAGGGGTAAAGAATCTATTCTTATAATATGTTGGGTATTATCTTATATATTAGTTTTAAATTTTATGAATATGGGGGGAGATTATTTTCCCTTTTGTAATTGAATGGAAATGGCACCATTCAAAATATGTAAAATATTAAATAATATATATAAATATTTATATCATAATCATTATATGTGGAATAGAGGAACCCAATAATTGAAGATATGATGTAAATGGGTCAAAATAAAATAATCCAGTAACATTTATATAGGTTTTGGACTCATTTTAATCTTTATATCCCTGTAAATCCACATTAAACACATTTTATCGTTAACTGTCAAGACATATATTTTTACCATTTTAACTTCATCATATGAAAAATGTTTCTTAACGAAAAATTGTAAATAAATTTTTAAAATTATTACTAATATAATAACATTTTATTTATATTGGTGAAGAAAATTGGAATAATTATAAAGATCTTATGTAAATCAATTTTTAGGAAATTAAATATTTTATACACAAATATAATATTATACACAAATCATGTAAAAATTTTGATTCCATTATGTTTTGTGTTATTTAATGTAAATTTATTTTTTATACTTCTTGATCAATAAAAATATACATTTCACCTTATACACATAATATTAAATTCAACAGTCCCAAATAGTTTCTTAATTTGTATAAAATATAAATTATCAAATGTCAAATTTCGGTTCCCAAATCAAGAAAAATAGATACCCAAAGAAATTAATTAAAAAACATTGATTTTTAAGGGAACCCAACCCATTATGATAATGTTATTTATTAGATATATTTTTTATCATTACCTCATAGGCTAACTTATTTTTATCTATTTTACCATTATCATAGCGTCAAATCCTTATCAATACCACTATTCATAATGACCTAAAAATATGTGTTGGAAATTAAGTTATATTAATTATAATGATGGAAAATTGAATCTATTAAATTATTCAGTTCATAATTTTGGCATAATATCATTTTAAAATAAGTTATCAAAACACAACAAATAGTTTTTAATAAAATTGATTTTTTAAAAATATATATTTATTTTAATTAAATGAATAATAAAAAAATTGATGAATGATTAAACATTTTATTGAAAATATAATATATAAATTTACATAAAAATATTCACCAATAGATATTACCGTAATTTATTAAGATAAAAGAAGTTTTTGGGATAGAATACATTTTTAGAAGAAAATAAACTTATATAACTATACTATTTTCCCATTATTTCTATCCTTTTAAAAGCCAATGAACTCATTTTGTATAGGTAGAAAAAATTGCATTCATCATTTAGTTACCCTTATCCATACCCAACACTAAAATATATATCCAATAACTATAACATTTAAATTCAAACTATTATAATGTATAACACTTAGTTAATCTTAATGTTGTGTGTAATGATTTATAATAAAGAAATAATTTTCATATAAATGGAACCATATCATAAAATTTGATGTAGTTTTAATATAGCTCTGAATATTTTCTTTTCCATGAGAATATAAATAATAATTATAAAGATATAAAAAACACATCCGTATATCCTAAATAGACACCCAACGTGAGATATTTCAACTATTAAAGCATGAATATGACTCCATAAATGAAAACCTCGAAAAGAAAATAAAAATAAAAATATGACATTATCTGAATGTTCTCATGAATATAAAAGCTTAATATATAACAATTAATAGATATAATTCTCAAATATGGTTTATTTCATATAAAGAAACAACTCTCTAAACATTCAAATATATTAAAATTCTCATGGAACCATCCTTATATTCCCAAGGATTTCCAAAATCAAGGGATAAAAATACTATACAATTATCTAAATTTAATTAGAAATTATACGACATAACCAGACCTTATTTATTAAGGTAATCCATTAATCCAAAAAAATCACATGATATTCCACTCTAATAGAAATATCGCCATTAATAGTGGCTCAGTATTACACCGTCAACTTTTAAAGATATGATAATTTTAGATAAAAATTGTATTAAGTATTTTTTTTTGTATATTTGATGGGTTAACAAGGATTTTGATTGATATGGATGTGTTTAGAATTATAGAACATTGGTTTAAAGGTTTTTTGTATGTAACGGCCTATATTACTCCCTTGTTCAAGATGGTTTGTCGCGGTTCTGCCTTAGTGTATAATGAGAAATGAGGGAATCGAACATGGAATATCATGGTTCAGAAAAATAGATCCTATCAACCATGGATTAGGAGAACCCAACATTTCAATATTAGTGGTCATACTATGCGGAAAGTTAAAATAATTGGGGGAACCCATTATAGTTACCAGTTTTGGATGGTGTTTGAATAATCCCATGATAATGGATATATTGTGTCTGTTAGAGTTGTGATAGTTGAGTTATGTTTTTAAATTCCTAAAATATTATACCGTTTTCAATGATCCTAAAAAATTAATCAATAAATTACCTAGGTTTAAATGTGTGGGTTTTAATGAATTTATTATTCTCTTAGAATCCCACTACTATAAAATAGACCTTTAACTGTGCTCAAAGTGGCCATAAACTATTCTCGAAAAGCAAAGACTACATGACTGAGTAGAAAATCCCGAGACTTTTATCTGCGCTAAAAAATAATTGATTAAATAACCTTTGATCAATCTAGGATTTAATTTTTCACTAATAAAAAACCATTTATAAAATCTTATAAAAGTGGTTATAACTAACAATCTAGCAGTGTGCTACAACAGTACTCCACAAAATGAAAAATAAGATAAATTTCAACAGAAAAAAGTCCTAATATATGATTTAAATGAAATGAAATTTATAATAAAAAACATGAAATAAAACACCATATTATATACATTTAGAACATTAGTTTATACTATTACATAAATACAGAATATTAAATACCTTTAAAAAAATCAATGATCCTTTATCTATTAATCCTAACATGACTCATAAAATTCTGGATCAATCCACCCCCACTAGAGAAAAATAAAGAACATATATTACGAAATAATTCTTATGTTATTAGTTATATATTTAAATAAATTTACCGAATTTATTAATTTTACTAAGATTGATGTTAAATTAAAATAAAATGAATATCATGGAGTAATGGAGGTCACACCATGCATCAGATTGATTTAAATATGATTCTAACACATCTCAAATAGCTTTTGGATCATTTTATTAAACTATTAAAAAGTCTGAATGAGTTTTCTCATCATTTAGTACGTTAATTGTGTTTATTACAAAAATGTCATTCCAAACTGAAAACACACACTTTTGAATCAATTCTAACACATAATTTATCATTTTGATATGAAAAAGAGTACTACCTATCACAACTGATATAATAATCATTTCTCAATGTATCATGTAATTCTGAGTGTCGTTGAACAGTTTTTAGTGACTGTCACTTTTTGAACTAAATTATAGATTTGAAGATAATAATGAACACATTGAGTAATTCTAGGAATAAAATTTATTGTATTAAGGTATGTGTGGTCCTTATGAATCAAAATGACTTATGATTCGTTTCGGTATTGTATCAACAAAATTAGAATGTGTTTGATTAGTTTGGAGAAGGTCTATTTTCCACTTTACTAAAATAGGTGACAATTTTAAATATAAACCCACATTGGGTCATATATGACACAACATGCATTAGATTGATGAGAGGATCATTCTTACACATCACAAATTATTTTTTAATTGTTTTAGAAATTTTTAAATATAATACGAATTTTTTTCCTTAGTTTTGAGTATGCCACTTGTCTTTTGTAGTAAAATGTCATTTTAAAATTTAAACTCCCATTTTGAATCATACTGAGCACATCATGTATTTTATTAATGTTTGGGAGATTATAAAAAATCATTAATGACATATGTATCTCATTTACAATCTATGAAGGCAATCTCAATGTGTTCTCTCATTTTTGAGTAGGCCAGTTGGACTTTTTATGAAATATGATGTCAATTTTAAATATAAAGACACACTCTGAGTCATATTGGCCTCACCAAGTGTCATATTGATGTGTGGTTGATTTTTAAAAATATAAAATGAAATATGGTTATTCTACAATATATATCAATGTAATATTAATGTGATATCATAGTTTTGAGAATGTCAGTAGTCTTTTTTACTAAAATGTCATTTTGAAATTGAATCATTCTCTTTGATGGATACTGATCACAATGTTTATCAGATTGACATATGACTGGTTATTAAAAATAAAAAATAACTTATGGGTAATTTTAATTACATATTAAAAAAAATTAATGTATTTTTTGGGTTATGAGTAGGTTAGTTAGCATTTTTACTAAAATTTCTGAAAATTGTAAATAAAAACACACACATGGAGTCATATTAGTCAATCCCTACATCAAGTTGAAGTGTGGATGAATCATGCACATCTAAAATCATATATGTATCATTTTTATAGATTATTAAAATAGTATAAATTCATATTTTTTTTATTTTCATGTGCATATTATTCTTGAATAGGCATGAATCATTTAGTCATAGTGCCCAGAATGTGGGTTATGTTGAGGTAAAGATGATTTATATATTTCTCAAGTGAATAATAGATCATTTCTATAAAATTAGGTGATTTAAAAACCTCCATCAATCAGTTTTTACAATAATATAGACCCCTATAATTTTTTAATAAAAAATAAAATGATATCAAACTAAACAACAAACCCAAACACAAGGAAGAAAGAGTGATTTCCACTAAAATAGAAATCTATAAACAGTAACTATAAAAAGAGGTAAACTAATTCATGAAATGATATCCATTTAAAAGTTCACATTAAAAAAATAAACTCATTTGAAATAAAAAAGTTTTATTTCATTAATAATTTATAATGAAAAATGAAATTACAATATCCACAAAACAAAAATGAGAAATCCTTGAACGTATTCACCCCAAAATTGTATGCAAAAATTGAGCGAATGTATAGTATTCTTATTTCAAAACAAATCATAAAAAATTCTTCCAACACTATATTAATAAAATTTAGATCCTTGGGGAATAATAAAATCTCATTGATGTATATATGAACACCCCCTCTAAAAAATATGCTTTCAATTAAACATGTGACACCACCTTTGGTGAATATAAAACATCTCTTTGAAGTGTTCAGTATAAGTCATAACCATCCACTGGCCATTCTTAACACTCATTAGAAATTAAATTTTCATTTTCTTAGATTACTCAGGTATAAACCACCAGAAAAATACAAACTTAAAAACATCCCACATCATCCCCACATTCATCATTGGCGGGGAAAACAACTCTCATTCTTCCAACCCTAGAACCCCAAACAAACCCAAAAACAACACAAACACTAATGGAATAGGGAGTTCCCAACACTCTGAAGTAATTATGAACATTATCATGCCACATCACTTCCTATAACAAACCTCAATTTACACATATGATGGGCAACAACCGAGTCTAACTAAAAATAGGATGTGACCCACTAGAAACAACAAAGAACCTTATGGGAATCATATTTTGAATAACAAAAAAATTATAAAATTCGGGTCATAATAAATTCCTCATGTGCCCACACATATCAAATTGTTCATAATGAATACTGAGTGTTAGACCATCCACCATTTCACCAAATTTAATAAGTTACCAGAATATTCAGGTTAATTCATTTTCCATTAAAAATAATTATGTTCTAAAGCCATACATTTTCAATGAAATCATTCCTATTTTCAAAAAAAATAATTTTTAAATCTTAATTGCAACAATTGAGACCCAAACCATACATAATTCACTCTAATACACCATAATGATTAACTATTAGTCATTCATAACCATGTGACTGGGTAATATGCCATATTATACATTGTATAATTGTTTACTATGATTAAAAAACCATGAACCAAAAAAACTAATTAAATATCAAAAGTACTACAATATACAGAATACTATGCAACTAGATTCTTGGTTCTTGGTTGTGTAAACAGTGGCCCTATATACCCTATCCAATAAATAGGTACCTATTTTCATTCCATTATTTACTAAATGAATTTTTCATAGGAGCACATATATCACTTCACCACTCTCTCCTATAAAATCTGACAACCCCTCTTTTATCACCCCATCAACACAAAATACACCCAAATTGATAATAATACACAAAAATTAATAGGGATTACATGGTCAGATCGGATAAGGCATATAAAAAATCTGGAACCTCATTCATTTCATACTGAATATGATTCCACCAAATTATTGAGGGCATAGATTGAACCATTGAAATTTTTTATATGTAACTGTATATTTTAAGAAATTTACATTAGTTTTATAAGAATTGTAAATAGTTTTATGTATTTAATGGATAATTTACACTTAATTCTAACTCATTAGTGAACCAGTATTATGGAATCATAAAAAAACACATGATAATTAAAATTATATTACAAGGGTCACCATTAATAGTTACTATATGATATTGGTTGACAGTGAGTAGTTTTAAAATGTTTTTGAATTAACTTCACTAAATATATTATTTCATTGAGAAGACCATGGATATTTATAAGAGATATTTATATATTTATATAAAATTATGGAGGGTTTGTAATATAACTATTCATATGAGTCTATCTGGATAAGTGATTGATAACATTTTTTATTAGAGAATTCAAAAAAGGAAAGTTAATCATTCTTTGATCCACTGATGTCAATAATTATGGCCCAATTAATATCCTCTAATATCATGATAGTCTAGTTAGAATGATTGTTAGTATTTGGAATAATATAAGTACATAATTTCACCCATGTCATCATTGAAATTAAATTTACATGCTATAACCAAGATAAAAACAAAATATCTCAATCAGATACAATAATAGATGGGACACCTGGATGCAGTATTGTTTCATTATAATACAATTAATCATGTTCATGAATTGAGTAAACCTATAAAATATGTAATAAGTTTTTCATCATATTTGGGTTATCCACTACAACCCACACTGCATATTTATATTTAGATGAAATTGAAATAATTGTAAAGAAATCCATCGTGATTCCATCCCTTTTCCTAATACTAAATGAATGTTTTTCAGTAGTACTTATTTATTTGTTGTATTTTTTACTTCTCCATATTATATGTAATAAATTTAACAAGAAATATTATGAGTCATTTCATAATTTTATGCCAAAAAATATAAACTAATATCATTGTACATCTTTTTCATCCTTACATGATCCAAGAAGAGTTTCTCTTGCAATGGCGTGGAGATGGGATATTGGGTTCATAATGGTTAATAATATCCCAAATTGAATAAAGAGAACCCAAAAGATAAAATAATGATAGAGGAAATGTATAAAATAAAATAAATTTCATTATAACCATGAATAATCTGAGAGAACATAGAGGAGTCATGCCAGCAGATGAGGAGTTCCATGAGAGCTTGAGAACCGAGACAATATGTGTAACAATTACTGTTCATTTAAACAGATCGGGAACAATTTTATAATTAATTTAAGAAAATATCTTGTAAAAATAAAATCTATTAGAGTTAAATTGATTAGTGATGATAAAAGTGATATTTATCAGTGTTAAAAAGTGGTGTTTGAAAACTCATTATGAGTGCTAATATTTTATGGTGATAACAATTATTTAAACAATAACTTTATTGGATATAAATATTGATCTTTATTAGCAATTTTTTAGGAATCATAATATATTTATTTAAATAATATTATTATAATGTTATAATTATTAAATAAATATATTTATTTATTTATAATTATATAAATCATTATTTTAAACAAATAATTAAATAGTTATTATAATTATAAATATATAAATTTAAAGATATAGTCAATATACATTTAAAATTGTATTTATATATAAATAATTATTTTCAAATATATTTTTTACATGATTAGTAGAATAAAATATTAAATACATGAATTTTAAAAATGGGTGAAATTAAATAATTCATAATGGGTAAACTTTCAAAATACTGAAAATTCAATAAGTTTTATCAATTAAATATAAATTATTAAAAGAATATTGATATATATATTCAAGTTAAATGAATACATGTTGAAAATACTGAAACATTGTAAATAATTGTATACAAATCAATAATTGTAAATGTTTAAATTCGAAGACATGGAAACATGGACGTCTCCCAAAATATTGTGGGAGAGGATACAATCATGCTGACTGGACTGCTTCGTGAGGACCTCTATAAAAGGAATCACTCAAACATGATAATATGATGCTTAATGAAAGGAACTTGATGATTTTTAGGCAAATAAACTCACAGTCGAAATGGGAATTTCCTAGTGACAATGGTGTTCATGAATATAGCGATGATTTGTAGTTCCATTTGTTGTACTTTGGTCTTTTGTGTTCTCTTTTCTTCCCTTTCTTTTGCACAATTCATTTTAAATAAATTTTTTGGGTACATGTGTATTTCCAATTAACACCTAATCAATTATCATATATATTATTTATTACTATTTATAATATATATATATATTATATTTTTTCATTTATATTAATAATAGTTTCATTATTATATTATTAAATAATTTTTTAATTTATTTGTTTTTAATATTATTTATTATATATTCATTTATATATATAAATTTAAAAATATTTCTTAACAACATTTATAATCAATATATATGTATATTAAATTTATTCATTTTCATAATTAATTTATTTATTGATGAAATATTTAATATTTTTATTAATTTAGAAAATTTTATTTTATATTACTGTTATTATTTTATTTTATTCATTTTATAAATTTATATATTTAATATATAATATTTATTAAATATTAAATATTATATATATGTATATTAATATTATTCATTTTTTAGAGTAAAATTTTAGTTAACAAAATTGTTAATTTTTTTAAATATTATTTGTTTAATTATTCCATATTATTTTTCACTTTTATCGACACTAATAAATCATTGATAAATGATTCCATTTATCATTCCTTTATTTTTAGCATTATTATTGGGGACATTTATTTAGTGAAGACAATAAAGCATTGATAAAGTGTAACCTTTATCAACTCCAAAATAAAGTGCATATAACGGTGGTCATTTATCAACACTAATTAAAATGTTCTTATAAAGTTTTCCCTTTATCTCAATGTCTACTTAGTACTGAGAAATATATACTTTCTATGTTATTTTTTCAAGCACTGATAAATTCGGGAATGTAAAAGGTTTTTTCGTTGTATTACACACATTAATTGAATAATCCAATCTTAACTAATGGATTTTTAATTAGGGGAATTACAGTTGAACTCAAAATGAATCTTCGATATGATTTAAACACATGTTCTACTGAAGATTGTTGCCCTATATATTTTTATTTTTCGAAAACTATTTGGTTTACCTTCAGGATCATTCTTCCTACCATTGTTGGTGCTTTTGGTTTGGGTGATACGATAAGGATCGCAACATTATTGGATGTAATAGAGAGAATAATTATCTATAAAAATTTAAATTCTTATCTTAAATTTTGCAGTGGTGATTATACATCCACCCAATATATCTGTGGGGTTTCAATGGGACCCCAAGACTTATCGATGATTTCTCAAATTCATCCTTATAAGACTATTTTCATGATATCATTGACATGAGGTAATGTAGAACATTATCTAATTTTACCAGTAAAGGATAAAAAACTATATTAGATAAAAAGTTACATGATTTTAATCTATTTCATCTATGAGTGATATTTTTGATTTTTTCTAGTTATTATTTCAATTTAATTGTATCCCTTGATTATTATAGGATTATTCACATAAACACACATATATTCTATGTTTTACATTATCTACGATAGTTTCATGTAAGTTTTATTGGATGTAATATATTTTTATTATTCATTGACTATTGAGATATAATCACCTTATTTATCTCACATGAAATTCACAATCCACTATGACACAACACATCCCATTATGTAGAAATTATAACACCATGATATTTTAATCAAATATTTTTTTAAATAATTTATAATTTTTATATTTTCAATTATAAGAAACACTGTGTTTAAGAAGGGTTATATGATAAACATATTTTATCAAGGGACACACACAATAATAATTATATCTTGTGTTACTGAGTTTAAATGAAACATGATACACTATTAAAATAATTTTTTAATGTGATAGTTTTAACCTATATTTATTTTAGTTTTTTTTAGATAGATTTACAAAATTATGAGAATATATGGTCTATATAGGTATATTAATTTAGTTATTTGGAGTCAAATAAATTAAAAAATATAATTAAAATCATTTTATGAAACAAAATCAGTTTTTTGAAATTCTATTTTTATTCCTAAAAATATGTTTTATGAAATTAAACTAATAATAATAATTTTATTTGAATAAATTTTCTAAAATTAATATAATACATTCAGAATAAAAATTTTAACATTCAAATATTTTTTCTAGATAAAATATATGAATAAATCTAATTTTACATTAAAAATAATATCTTTGTAAAAATATTTTTGCAACTTATTTTGAACTTCTTTAGACACTAAATTATTCCAATTTATATAATTATTTTAATAAAAAGACAAATAAATTATTAATTAATAATGTAAATAATATCAGGGGTTATTTTTTTAAATTGCTTGACATGTTAATTTTTTTCATAGCGAGTGAAAATTAAGGGTGTTATTATTAATAGCCATATCTATAAAAGAATTTCATACCCTAATAATAATTATAATATTGGGTTAAAATTATTATTTCTTCAATATTATATATAATTAACTAATTCAAATCATTTTAATCTATTTATTAATGTATTTAATATAAAAACCTTTTAAATAGTTGAACATTTTATCTTTGGGAAATCGCTTTTTTGTCACATTTTCGTTTTTAATTAAAAATTAAAATTTCCCAAATAATTGAAGGAATTTTGAAAAATGGATTCCATATTAATAATAAAATCAATTTATATTTCTTAGTGTTTTAAACATAATTATTTACCATTATTAATAGTAAAAGAAGTAAAAAATTAATTACCATGGTTAAAGATAAAATAGGATTATTGGGGGTTTTGAAAAAGATATAATTGTTATAATGTTATAGAAAAATATCCCATACCTACTTTATGGAACAATTTTCACCCCATAATCACTAGTATTCTATAATTTATTTTATTGAGTATCGTCTTATGTGACAAACATGGGTATAGTTGTTTATTTTAACAAACTTCAAGTGTGCCACTCACCTTTCTTTTAAAAAGTATCCCCAAATCATATTCTATTCAAACAAGAATAAGCATATGGTTCGGAAAATTACTATATATATAACTTATTTACTTCTCCCACTAAACATATAATCCATATTTTTGTAAAAATAAAATCTATGGTGTATTTTGGTAAACTCCAAAAGAAGATGTCCGAAAATGAGGTAACATCCCTAAATGAGTATTTTATTTTATTTATTCTTCCAACATAATAAATTTTTATCCAAACATAATGATATTATAACATCATAATTTCCATTATGTTTTTTATTTTTTATTTCAATTATTTTACTTAAAACCATCTCCAATTATATCTTATAGTGTACGAAATAATCATTTGTTTGTACGTTAGACTGCCACATTGTGAACCGATGTTATTTTTTTCCATGACCTCCTATCATTAATAGATATAATAATGTATTTATCATTTATATAGGATATTTATAATATTAATATTCCTCTATAATTATAATATCTATTATCTATTATATCCTCAAAACCTATTGGAAATTAATAACATTGCGCGTCTTTAAAGTGGACTACCACCTGGTGAACAAATGTGACGTGTTTTTCATTACAATTTTACATGGCTGGTAATAAGGAAATATTTTATAATTATAGTTGATAAAGATATAATATTTATACGTTGGAAATGATTGTATCACATATACAATTTTATTTTCGAATGCCTGGGACTATGATGACATTGCTCGTGTGTACATTAGACTGCAACATTTAGAAGTGATGTGATTCATTCATCACAATTTCATTACCTAAAACATAATAAATATTTAGTTCAAAAATATTATATATATATGTGTATGTTTTTATTAAATTAAAATAAATCTATTATTTTAAAATATTAATTTCTTTTATTTCTTTTAATCTATTAGGAAAATGTAAAGAGAGTTTATGAATATATATGACTTACTATATCAATGCCCGATAAATTTTGTTTTCCATTTATATTTTTTAGGGATTATTATAAATGAATATTTAAAGAATATATAATGAAAAAATATCCTGGAAAAAATTATTTTTTTCATTTACACATTATTAATTTCTTATGGATGAAATTAGCAATTCAAAATAAAGATGAAAAAATTTCACTATTTATTCGATATGTGGTTTTAAATAGATATTATTAATAATAGAGTAATAAACCATAATATGAAAAGTAATATATTGTATTATATATATGTGTGTGTGTTTTGTTTCTTAATTTTATTTTTAAATAACATATATTTATTCATTGGTATGTTCTAATATGTATGAAAGAAGTCAACACATGTGGTAAGGGAAATTTGTCTTGAATTTATTTCTATGAGACCGATGTTATGTTTTGTACCTAAATTAATTCATATAGTATATATAAAACCACATTTACATTAAATATAAGGAATATATTTCTAATCATGACATTTTAGTTTTAATTTATATTCATTCATTAATAGGGATTATGATTCAATGTTTCCAACCATGTGTGGGATTTATGGTACAATATCAACATTTATTAGTATTTTCATGATTATAGTTCAAATGATGACATATTATTATATAGATCTTAATAAATAAATTAATTTTCAAATTATATGGTTATTTGTGAAGAATATACATTTTTATTCATTTTTCAGTCTTTATATTGTAATGATTTTAAAATAATATGAAAAGGTATTCGTTATCTCACTATTTGGTCAAAATCAGGTTATATTCCATATACATGTTTTCAAAAAATGTTTTCAAAAAAAAAATTCAATTCCGCAAATTATTAACTAAAATTATATTTTACCCATTAATGACATTATTTAATTTCTATGGATGGACTTTTATTCTATATTTTCAAACTAGTATTGATTATTGTATGCCAAAAATGTGAAATGAAATATTTGTTTTAATGTGTAAAACATGTTCAAAATTATCATACTTTATGACCAATAAATTTTTTAAATAAAAAATTATAAATTTAAATGTTTATTTTCCAGAATATGATTTTTGATTTTTTTCAATTTTGTTAAAAAAATTATTTTTTAAATTAGAAAGAATATAATCCTCAAGAAATACTTTAATCATTTTTGAATCCCCATTTATATGTTTTCAATATTTATTTATAAAGAAAACAATTTCCCAAAAAAATTATACTTTTTTTATTTTTAATAAATTATTTATGAAAATGGTTATTTTCTTAATGACATGTTCCCAGTGATATTTCGAAATCATTATACATCTAATATAACATCTTTTGATATTACAAATTCATTAATTAGGATCTAATTAAAGGATACTATTATTATTATATTTTTAATGGTTTATGTTATGACTACATAATTATTATGAAACCCTATTCCTTCCCCATAAGATATGCTATGATGAAATGATAAAATGGTTATGAAAATTATTTCTTTTATACATTTAATTTTATGATGAAGCTATTAAAAATCCAATTCTTTTCATGTATTATAATGTGATGAAAATTTTATAATCTTATTGAAAATATATGAATGAGTTTTATAATGTGACTGGTGGGATCTATATATTACTCATATGAATTTTTAATGATTTATATATAATGAGAAAAACTGGACTAGATTGTGGAGTTAACATTATTCAATAAGGTACTCTGGATAATCTAATTGTCTTGGCTGTGAACCATTAAAACTATGCTAGTTTAGGGAGTTAACCAATTCAACATGGATACCCTTGGAAATGAGACTTGAAATACTCTGGAAATGATTTTATATACTTATATACATTACAATGATTTATTCCATATTCTAATGTTATGTTATCAATATTAATGTTCTTTTAGTACATTACGATTCATTTCATATTATCTTCTAGGATATTTACCTTGAAAAAAAATTATGATCTATGATATGTAGGGTATGCTTTTGAAATTTTATTGTCATTTTTTCGAAACATCATTATCATTATATGTTGATATATTCATTGGTATCCATTAAATAACATATGAGATCACCCATCAGTATATTTATTTTTCCTAGTTTATGTGCGATGGTATTATCTAAAATATGTCTAACAAGGGTCCTAGATATGATGAACATGCTAGGAGATGATATATTTCACTTATGAGATAGATGTTATAGTTTCAATGTTTCCAAAGGTGATTTCCCTAAACAATTATGACTTGTATTATTATGTTATGTTATGTATATTATTGTTGTAAGATGTAATATTTATATATAAAAATATTTGGGACATTAAAGTTTTTATTAGAGAAATGTTTAGTTAACCATTAGAAACTAGGATAGGAATAAATTATTGATACACCAAGGGATATTTTTATTCATAATTCTATAGATATGTCTAATTATAAGTTTTAATTTTGTTAATGGATAGAGGTACTAGTTTACAAGAAATTAAATCCATAACTAGACACTATAATTGTTTGTGGATCAAGTATGGATGTATTTAGGGATAATAACACCAAATTGGGAGCTTTAAAATTGAATAAATCAAAAAAAATTACATTAAAATTATCTTTTATGCACATCTAGTTTGACACTTATTTGGTGTAAGATTTGGATATTCAAAAAAAACATATAAACCAACATTGATTATTTAAATAATTTTCAGAAATGACCAAAGTTATGACAATTTTTACATATATTTAAAATGTTATTTCATGATATAGACATCATTAATTTGATTATTTAATGGGGTGTTTATATCCCACTATGAATATTGTTACACACAATATCTTTTCTTCTACTCCTTAATAGTGGGAAACATAATGAATAAGATTTACATTGAATGTGATAGAAAATGTGTTAAGGATAAACTAATTAGGAAAATTAAAATATTTAATTATATTATTATTATTCTAACTAAATTATCATGATATATGAGTAAAAATTAACACATTAAGATACCCTTAAACTAAGCAAGAAAAATATGGATAAATCTATTCGAGAGTTATGGTTTTTGAGACCATGGAGGATACAAAATTCAGTTTTCTATGTGTTGACAATGAGCAAGATATAACACCAAGGAATGATTCAATGGATTGAGAAGATGGTTTGGGTGTATAAAAGAAGGAAAAAAAATTAAAAATCTCGAAGATACATGAAATTTTCTGTTAATGGAATTGAGGATAATAATTGTTTCCCTAAGTAATTAACTATGTTAAAATTTTATAATTATGGAATGTATGGGAATTATAAAAATAGATATCATTTGGGAAAATCTCATGATGATAATAAAAAATGTGGAACATGTTATATTTACACTACGAACCAGGATGATACCATTAAGGGAATATGAATAGTATTTATTTTTCAATATGAAATTTTCATGTTAAATGATGAAATAAGGATAAAAATTAGGTAGATAAATGATAATGAATTAATCATATTTAATATCTTGGGAATAAATTTTTAATGAATAAGATGATATATCGAAATTAATGGATTAAGAATGGGCTGAAATGACTTGAGTGATTATATATGTGAATTTGAGAATTTTAAAATTATAATACTGAAATATATAAGGGGAGTTTGGTAAAAAACATCATTATGTATTTTCAATAATGAGTTGGATAATACTAATAACCTAGAAATTTTATTTGATTTAAAGGATAAATTTCATTGGAAACACATGATTAAGGGAATATAACTCTTAATATGTTCTTGACTATGAGAAAAAGGTTATTATTTTTGATAAAGAGATTATTGATATAGATAATGTAAATTGGTTATCATTGATGATCCTATAATTGATTAATGGTTTTTTATAGGTGGTATATGATATCATTAATGGATTTTAAAAAACATTATTTATGGATTATAATTAATAAAATTTTCTTTCATTAAAGGAATGAGGAATAAAGAATATTTTTTGAGGACTAATGGGAATTCTAGTTATTACAATGATTTAGGAGATTATATTATCAAGGTATTCACATTTTTGGTATTTCACCATTAAAACTACATATTTATATTTGTGGTTCATGTATAGTTGATTTATGTAAATTTATTGACCCTGTTTCTATATATATGAAATTGATTTTTGGTTAGATTGTTTGGAGTGTTAAAGTTAAATATTCATGAAATGGAATTACTTGAGCATTTGATGTTGTTAGATAACATGTCAAAACAAATATTATTTTTTATATACTAGATAATGAATGAATAAATTAACCTTCTTTAGGGAACTTTTAAACATATAGTGATTCATGAATAAGAAATTCATCTTAATGTAATAATATAAAGGATTATTTGAAATTTTATCCATGTAATACAATAGAATATGATAGTTCTAATCGAAAGAAATTAAATTTAATAATTATATCTTTATGTGAAAATTTCTCCCCATTTAGAAAATATTCATGAAATAAAATATTTTCCTATTAAAATCATTTCTGATGATATATATTTAATTTTTCACAAATAACTATGTTTTGGTTTTCTGCTTATATATTATTACAAGATCATTCACATTCATTAGATCAATGATTTCTATCACCCTCCATTATTATTTGGACATTACGCATTTCATTTCTCTCCAAATATTAACTTCTTACCTCTATTATCATTTTTTTAGGGAACATAGAATCTTTTATCCCATTTGAACATTGTTTATAGCATTCTTTATTTTTCAACGACATTATTTATTAACCTCTTTTACTGTGAGGTTGTCCAGAAAAATGTATTTTCAAATATTAAAAATATCTTTATAAATAATGTGTTCAAATTGTGATGACAATCATTGTCTTAGGGGATAAAATGTTATACCCTTGTATTTTTTGAAATACTTATTATTTTCAAATAAATTTAATCTCTTATATATTTAATGTTATTATCAACACAAATTTATCATTTATTATACACAACATTGATTTTTTATATGCCTAATTGAAACTTTCAGTGTTAGAAAAATATGAAACCATGTTAATATTATAATATAATATTTTAGTTACCCACTAGAATTGAAAATTTTGGGTAAAAATAAGATTAACTAAATTATGAAAATATAACGTTTCAAATTTATATTAAAATAATTCATTGGGGAAAATATATTTGAAATGAAAATAAAAATCATTATAAAATAATCGACATATTTTTATAAATAACTATTTTTATAAACCTTAAAACATTTTACATTAATATATTTATAAAATTACATTTATTGATTTATTTTTAACAAATTTATATATTATATAATAATTTTTTTTAATATTCATTATTTGTGAATTCTAGAAATGATATAAGAATAAATCCCAATTTTCATTAATAATTTGTATTACAGTATCAATATTAATAAAATGAATTTTTTTTTTATATTTTCATAAAAATATTACTAGTTCAATTTTATATAATTTTATCTAATTTAGGTCAATTTATGTAGTTTTTTATTTTTTTTAATTTAAAATATTTTTTGGCTTTTTAAATTTTTTATTTTTGAAACCCACTTTTTTCATCTCTTATATGTGACTATTATGAAAATATAAACGTGGATTCAATGAATGGAATTTATAAAAATTGATTATGTATTTTTATAAATCACAAATTATATTTTGAAAAAATGTCAACATAAAATTTAATCATTATTAATATAAAAAATATAGTAAAGTTATTTTTCATAGTTAATGTTAACATGGGATTAGATAAATTGAAAAATAATCATAGGCTAAAATGACATAAAATATTTTTATAATCATAATATATGACCATGTTTTGAAATTATGATAATTAGATTTATATAATTACCCATTTTGGCACCATTAGGAATGTGGAAAACATTAGTACACAATTTTGTTTCAAAAATATACATGTGTCCTCCTCAACTCACATATAGAAAGACAACCCATATCCTATCCTTTTCATAATGAAAACAATATTTAGTTCACACTATGAATATCCATATACTTTAATTAAATCCATATGAAAATAATATAAACCATTTTTTTTATGAAAACCATCCTAGGGAGGCTGTTTTTAATATACAAAAGAAGTTTTCTTTATAAGTGGAAATGTCTTTAACCAAGCATTGTATATATTTATTCCAAAATCTTATAAAGAATTATTATAACATGATGATATTTTAATTTAATTATCATAAATATATTTATATGTTTCAATTTTTAATTAATTACCTATCATTATCTCCCCTTCTATGAAATTAGATACAAAATCATCACTTTTATATATATGATAGTCTAATACCTTGTGATTTGATGTTATTTGATCTCCATCACTACCTCTCACAGTTGGATATAATGGAAGATTTAATGTTAATATATGTATTTTATGATAGTATTATTCCAATGGTAGTATAATAACACATCCACCTTCTAACATTTATACATGTTGGAAAACAATAATGTCACTCTTGTGTTTGGCAGACAATCGCATCACGAACTGACGTGATGATTTTTTTTCTTGTTTTACGGGTATGGTAATAAGGATTGATTAAATAAACATAAAATATTTTGGTAAAAAATTATACTAATATAATTATGATTTCATAAAATCCACCTTAGTTTTCATACACTCGGAATACGATTAGGTCAGCCACATGTATGGTAGACTACAGACTCATGAGGTGATGGTATTTGATCCTCACAAATAATTTACAAGGAGAGTGATAACAATATTTTCACATAAAAATATATGATAAATATAATATATTTAATTGAATATTGAATGATTATTTATTATTTAACTTTATTTCATTTGGTCTACTGATAAAATGGAAGTAGAGTTCATTCATATGAAGACCCTACTGTATCACTGATCTGTGTACTTAATTTTCAATATCTATATTTTATAGGTTAGTATAAATACTAATAAAATAAATATATCTTATGTTCATCTCCTAATTAAACTTATAAATATTATTTAAACATTGTAAACTTAATATCACTGAACATTAAAAATCCAAACATAGAGGAAAAATGAAGAAGTTATTATTTGAAATAATATTATAAACAAACATTTCTAATAAAGGATTAATAAAATTTCATTATTAAATAATATATGTTATTATATATATATACATATATATATATATATATATGGTTTTATTAAATATATATATAATAAAATTATATTTATTATAAATGTGTACACAATATATATGAAATAATTGAAGACATATTTTAAATGATTTTTTTCATAAATTGCATTTTATGAGATAAATCTTGCGTTATTGACCATATTTAATTTATGTGGAGTATATACGTCCCCATTTACAATTAAAATAATTATTTTTCTTACTTTCATGGTATTTTATGATTTATTTATTTTTACCCCTCCATGTCTATTGTGACTCAATGTTACCAAAGTGGTATGTGTTTTAAGATACAATCTCGTCATTTATCGATAATGTTCCTGACAATTATTTTAATGATGAAATATTATAAAATATTTGTAATAAATCCATTTGTATTATTATGATTAATTTTTTGGAATATTATATTTTTTCCATCATTTTTTTCTCTCTATTTATTGAATATTTCAAAATAATTTTTTATGAAAAAAATCTCTCTCTGTATCCCTCTTAAATCAAAAACTCATTTATTATATTTGTTTTTCTTCAAAAAAAATTTCCAATGGTTTTTTGAAAAACCCCGTGTAATTTTTGAAATTCAAATTGTACCCATTGTTGACATTTACCATGTTATATAAAAGGATTATTATTTCAATTTTAAAAAATAGGGCCTATTTTGATTTTACCTCAAATGTGAACCGAATATTTGTTTAAATTAGTATGGAATGTACAAAATTTCACTAAATAGTGAACACTGTATTTTTATAAATATTAACTTAACGTTTAAAATATTATTTTCAAAGAATTATTTTTAAATTGGAACCTATTTTTAAAAAATCTATGTAGAAATTCCATTTTCCACAATAAATATTTGAAATGATTGTAAAAGGATTTATGATATGTTTTGAATATTTCTTCCCAACGAAAATTATAACCAAATTATTTAATGATGTTTTTGATCTATAAAGTGATTTTCAATGGACGATTAATTCCATAATGAATTGTTCCATCTGATCCTCCAAAATCATTTTTCATCTCTAACAACATCATTTTCACATTTCATATTCATTACTAGGGATGCGATCCAAGGAAACCATTATAATTAATTCTCAGAAATATTTATTTCTAAGATGAAATAATTCTTATTGAAACAGATTTTATTCCATGGGTTCTGTTTTGAGGGGATGATGCATTTATTTGTAAACCTATTTCTTTTATAAATGTTAATCTACGAGGAAATAACTATGAAAACTATTAATTTTATGGGGTTTCTGATAAAATTAATGTTTTATGACTATGTGGTACCCACATATATGATTATAATTATGTGGTTGCTAGAAATATTTATACCTCCATCTCTTCTGGTAAATATTAATATCTCATCATATAGACATAGATGAAATGGATAGTGAGTTATGTCTGGTAAGTGTATTTTTCCTATATGATAGTAGTAAGAATGAATCTTGAATTCTATAATTGTTTGGGAAGTGAACCAATTCCACTACAATTGTCATAAAAACAACTATTTAACTACAAAAGAGAATATTTTCAATGATTATATGAATGAAAAAAATTAAATTCTTGTGACAATGTTATGTTATTATGGTCCGTATTCATTGATTCAATAATCATTCCGGTCTTATTAGGTATTATTATTTATTCTACAACTCATTTTTATGATCTATGATATATAGGGTATTTATTTCAAATGTATTTATCATTTTCTCATTCAACTATTATCTTGATATATTGTTATCTCCGTTTTTGGTCCTTTAAAGGAATATGGGATACAAATTAAATTTGTTTTTGTCATAGGTTCAGATAAGTGATAATAAGTAATATATGTCTAAGGAGATTTCCAATTTAATGAAAACAATATAATATTGTGTTTCCCACTTAAAAAACAATTTATGATTTTTCCATGTTTTCAAAGCCACTAGACCAAAATAAATCATTAATACATAGTTATGTTAAGTATTATATATTAATAAATTAATGTTTAATATTTATTTTTGAGAACATTTTTTATTTATATACATTATTGTGTAAACAAATCTATCCCAATATTTTTTTATCATTGTAAACTCTTAATTTATATTGTGATATATTGATAATAATATCAATAGTGCCTTGAATATACCAAAATGTTATCCAAACCATTATAAATCATATTATATTAGGATTACAATAGTTTATGTGTCTTGAGTTTTTGAATAATAATATTTAGTTTTTTATTATAATGTATTGATGGATCCAAATGAAATTCCTATATTAAATTTCATTGACATATTTTCCATAATTATCTATTGAAATATTTAGTTAAATATCAAGAAGGTTTACTAGTAGAATTAAATAATCCATTATAAGTATTTTCAAATCCTATTTATCATATATGGATTGAGTTGTGATTATTTTGTAACATCCTTGTATCTATTAGAAGTTATTGAAAAACATAATCAAACCAATGATTGATATTTTAATCTAATATGTTGTGAATTAAGAAAACTATAGGCACTATAAGCAATTAAATCAACTAAATATTGTCTAATTAATGAACATTAACATCATCATCCTTCTATCACTCAACCATATTCTATAGATCTTATGATGATGCCTCCTAGAAAATAGTATGGGATTATTTATAGATTGATCTTTTAATGAATACCATACTCTTCATGCATTGTTTATCCAATAAAAAATTATTTTAGTAGAAAACTTTTTTCATATTAATAAAAATAATACAAAAATATAGATTATTTTTTTACACCCATTTATCAAAAAATACATTTATAAATAATTATTTTTTATGTATCCTAGATACCTTGATTCCCCACGACACCATTTTCAACAAGAAAAATAAAATTTTAAAAAATGTAACATAGGTTAAAATTCCTTATATTAATTTATATCATTAGTCTAAGAATATCCATTATAAAAATGTTTTCATTATTTCTAATTACCATTCTATATTTATTTTTTTGTTATGGAAATCCAATTTTGTTCTGATGATGTTTTTGTCCACAATAACTAAAAAATATCCATGTATGATTATTTTCAATTCATTAAATAACAAAATTTAAAGCCAAAACCCAATTCCCATTTTTAATATCCTCACCAAAATACATTGTCTCTATTATGATAAGTGTGATGTTTGATATAGAGACTTCATTTTCACTGTATATACCATCATTGTTTGGTCCACACTTATATTATTATAATCAAAATCAATCACACTATACAGTATTTATATATAAAATAATCTAACATTTTTATACTAATTATATTGTTATTATTGAGAATTTTCAATAGATCATTATTATTCACTAGAAATTCTCACCAACTTATCAATTACCTATTGAATCTACAAAATGTTTTAAAGAATATTATACTCCATCTCTACTATATTAATATCAATTTCTTTCAATAATATTTCTATAAATCATATTAATGAACATTTATTCCATTATAATTGATGGGTTTCCAAGATAAATACCTTTATATCAATATAATTTAAAATTAGATTTTCTGCTTATTATGAATGTAATAATTACTTCTAAAATTTCCAAAAAAATTAACTTTGGAATCATCATTTGGCCAATGATATAGAGACTCTAATTTTAATATATCCCTTTTAAAATAAATATATCATCTTTTCCAATGATGATATAATTCTTCTTTTTTAAATTCAATTCATGTTCTAAGTCACATAATTAACAAATACACATCATGTTGTGAAAAAATCCTTCCACAATCAATAAATACTAACACATAATCTATTCAACCAAAAATTATTATTTTTATAATATAATTGTCATCAGTTCTCTATTATATCAAAATATAATTACATATTACTTGTTATACATAAAAAAATGTCAAGATCTCTATTTCCAGTCATATAGGACGTGTATAGTTTATAAAGTTTCCAAAAAGTGGATTAATGCATTTCCTTTTTAAATTTATCAACAATATTTTCCTAATTATATATAATATATATCATCCATGCCTTTTACATGATAGAAATATGTATTGGTATACTAAATAATCATAAAAAGTATAATAAAAATCAGCATATTGGGAGAAAAAAATTGTTCTTCATTATTAAACTGTCTTGATGATTCCATGAGCTACTAGGAAAAAATACAGCATCTGTTAAAATGAAAACTAATTTATATCATCACTATGAAATACCAATCCATGTAATGAAATATAGAACATAGTAATAAATAATTATCGAATGAATACCTGGAATGCTTTTCTTTTATTGTACCCCTTAATTATTCTTAACGCTTATATTACCAATTGTCTATGGGACACACGCTTTGAGAGTGTATCTAATTTATATAACAACAATATATTATATTTGGTTTACACTTATGTTTAATTTCCTCATTAAAAATTTAATTGTTGATTGATTGATTTTTTTACTCAAATTTATGACAATATATACCACCATATTTTGAGAAGGTTCTTATGGCCTGGTATTAAGAATCATGATATTTTTCATGAAATCAATCACCATGCCCAATTTATCATATTTTTTGTTTTAATACCAAATTATTGTATTGTCCATTTGGTAATCCATAATCTTCATTCTAAATCATTAAATCCACTGTTATATGTTTTCATATTTTTATAATTGGTGTTAAGTTTCAATCATGTTATTTTATTTTTCATTTTAGATCTATGAATTATCAATTAGTATCATTGATTCTGTTAGAAAAGCATTTCACTATGTAAATAAATCCATTAATAATATAGTTCACCATATTGACATTGTGTTTTACTCAAAATCCATCAATTATATCTATATTTACATAGATTTAATTCAATAAATTTTCTTCGTTAATCACATGAATATCTCTTCCTACCACTATGTATAGATATTAGGATCACAAAACACACCATTAGTATTATATTTTTTGAGTATCTAAACATTTATCTCATCATGTGTAACCATTATCTATTCATTGAGTCCAAATATCCCATTTATCTACCATTTATGATCATAAATGTCTAGATATTTTATGTTTTTTTTATAATAGCTATGGACACATTTTATTTTAATTAACTACAATTCTATTTTTCATCAACTTATCTCTCATCTTAGCTATTATCCTCTAAAAAATGTATTCTTTATTCATTAAGATGTTATTCAAAGTACCCATCCTATATTTGATACTAGTTTAAAAATTTCCTCATATAATCATATTTATCCTCATAAATGTCTGGGGTCATCTTGGGAAAATATATTGGAATTTTATAATAAATTCACAATATTTCAAAGAATGAGGATTCTCAAAATTATATACTACATTATCAATTTAAATATTTTTGTAAATGAATTTTCATAATTTATCAGCCTCTTTATCAACGTGATAACTCCCCGTTGTACTAATCAATAATTTCATGAATTCCACTTTCATATACAACCCGTTTTTAGTAGTAGAATTATCATTGTTCCTCATATCATAAGTAACGTGAGAACTATAAACAAAGTCAACTATTATCTTATTTGGATATTTATCCTCAAGAACAAATATTTTTTGTGTAAAATAAGGTGGAAATGTTTTCAATATTCCCTTGATGATATTCTCATAATATATTGGTTCTTCATGTTCTTCTATATCAAATATAGTCTCATTTACTAGATCAAATAAATAATGAAAGGTATTGATTTAGTGTTGTCCTTATGTCCCTATAATTGATCCATAATGAAATGAATATTATGATCTATGGGAAATCTATTAGAGTAGTTTGTGAGTCAATGATTATAATATATTTAAAATGTTAATCCAAAAACACACATAAAATATTAATGTGAATAGATTTAGCCAATGTAAAAATGAGATGTATAAACCTTTGAAAGATAAATATTCCACCATAATCATGGAATCAAAAAATATCAATATTTAGATTAAACTATAAAAGGATTGTCGAGGAATTGAGGAAAAAATACGGTCCCATGACTATATAAAATACAAATCATTAATATAAACAATGATATAAATGTTTTTTAACCACATAAGATTCATTACCTAGATGAGAAGGTCAAATATGTTTAATTTTTTTGTTATTTCTTTATTCTTTTTCTACATATACAACATCAAAATCCATTTCATTCATCTTCACATTAATCTTTCTAATAATAATTAAATATTTATATAGTTTTAAAATGTTCACTAATAATATTTTTAAAAAACTAATAATATTTTCTTATCCAACATAATAAATTTTCCCTCGAAAATAATTGAATTTAAAAATAAAAATTTTATAAAATAAAAACATTTCAAGTAATACCTTGACTTCTTCTTCTTGATAATATTATTCCATCCACCTATAAATTTTGGTAAATATAATCATGGACATAAAAATTTAATAGTATAAGTTTTAGATTGATTGATAATATTTTCTATGATTTTTTTTATCATTCATGAGGAAAAAAATCCATCAACATTACCAATTACATCATATTTACTACCATAATCACAAAACTATCATTATGACTTTTATCCCAAACATTCACAACAAAATCATCATATAAAATATATAAAAGTTACATCACCATTCTATTTAGGAAATAACAATCCAAAAATAATTTCATTGATAGTTATAATGTCTATATATACTTTTTGAGAAATTTATTTTTTTAGCAATGTGAAACATATTTTGAATGTCGTATAATGTCTTACGAATATGTAATATTATATTTGGTTAAACTGAAATACGTTTATCATAAAATATAATTTATATCATAATATCATATAATGCTTTGATATCAAATTAAATAAAAAATATATTATGAAATCATGATATCTTATAAGAAGAACATGTTTCTTTCAAAATATAAAATTCTATATGAAACTAAAAAATTATCAAACAACATCTACATTATATATTTCATAATTAACAACTAATAAAATATCTCTTGTATATAATATTATGAATTAACACATTCATAAATTTGAAAAATATATAAATTTAACAATAAATACCTCAAAAAAATAAAATATATATATATCACAATAAAAAAAGATAACCTTCTCAATATCATTGATAAAACATAAAAACCCTTAATTAATGTCAGAATGAATATAATTATTTTTTTTAATAAAACACATGTTATATATACACTCTATAATTTTCAGTTTTTATTCTTTAGGAAAAATTCCAATAATTAATAGAAATTCTTTTAAATCCAAATTTGAAAATTCACTTCAGTGTCACAATAGAATATAGAGGGATCACTATATCATAAAGATACTAATTGGAGATAAAATTATCTTAATTTCCATTTTTTGGAAGCTATGAAACATTAATACCATTCAACTCAATGAATATAGAAATAGATCATCATTCAATATTTATAAGACAACTTCTGAGAACTTGGGATGATAAATTAAAACATTGATTAATAATACCCATATATATATATATGTAATTTATTTTCACTTATTCAAATATTTTGATCCTATGGATAAAATTTGCAAACATCAATTTTACAGAGACAGTGATAGCATTATGAGTTTCAATAAGATATTAAAATCTCCATCTACATTATAATATAATCCTTAATACTAGTATTTAAAATGATTGAACATTAATTCATACCAAAACTATATAAAAAACTATTTTATTGAATAAATTATACAAATAAATAATTAATTCACAACCTTAACCTTTTAATATCTCTCTCAAAAATATGATCCACGTAAATATGATATATATGTCATTTTTCAGTAAACCATATATCAACGGATTCTCTATAAAATAGTTTTCTCTCATATATAATTATATATTATAAATAAATAAATTAATAATCATAGTGATATATTTTTTATATTCTCTCAATTTGAAAATAATATTTTATAAATATGTGGGAGAGGGTAATATTGACCATACGGTAGCCTTTAAATGAATGAGTTTAAACTCTCATCATTAAAAATAATTTTTGAATGCACCGTTCCGTAATGGTTGTGAGAAAAAAAATATTTTTTCATTATTTTGAAAAAAAAGAACATCATTAACACATCTTTATATATAGAATATTTAATGATGATATATTTCTTAATAATATACATTGATATTTAATGTAGAATAAAATTTCTTGAATAATTGATAGCACATAGATTCACACTTCTCACATGTATTGGGATCATCATGTAAACCATGAGACCATTTATTTTCTTTTTCATAGACATAAATTATGATATATCTTTAGTTAAAACAAAATATCCTACATCATATGTTCTCATGTTTTGGGAACTTTTATTTTTTATGGGCCAAAAAAACACATTAATCAAACTAAAAAAATCCCATATATTTTTTCCTTATTAAATTTATATGTCTAGTTAAATATAATCTACTATAGACAAGACTATTTAATTGTTTTCATACAATGCATCATATTATTAATTTCCTTTTACATACCCACTAATACTTTTCATTGCATTGAAATGAATCTCCTCTCGTGAAATTTGATTTCTGGAACATAATATAAAAATATATACTAAGTAAAAAATTTATAATATATAGTAAAAAAACATATAATTAACATCAATAATAATACTTTGTTAAATAAATTTCTTTTTTCATATATTGATATTTTTGTTCCAATAGAAATATGTACACAAATTGGTACTAAATCCTCTAGGAAAAAATTGTTTTAAATTCGCCGGGAATACTTCTCATAAGAAATAGAAATTTAATATTCCTCCTCTAATGTTTTTAACCCCCAAAAATATATCATTCTTCTAAGAATTGATATTTTAATAACTTATCAATCTCTCATAAAAACACATCATAATTTAACTATTCATTTATTTTAAAACTTGTAATATCTTTATAGAAAATAATAAGGATTGATTTCTCATTCCCATCATTATTTTGGAGATTAGTGCCAACAGATTCATTCTTGAAATTTGACATATTTTCAGTTGTTATAAAATCTAATTACATGCTCTTGGGGATTTCTTTAATCCATATGAATCCATATTTGACCAAAAATATTTTTCTATCTTCTGTAAGAAAATACATTAGTGTTTCACAATGTAAACATAAACTTCTAATTATCCATTTAAAATGGTTGACATAAAATGTAGTTAGAAGATAATGTATTGAATTTATACATTAGGATAGTGAAATATCATTACAATATATGGTTTGTAGAGCTAGTTTCATCCATTTAAAGATTTAAAATATTTCCATATATATCTCCAGATCTATGAAATGAGACGTCATGCTATACTGAGGCATAGTGTGCCCAAAATTAATTTTAGAATTATATTAAAAATATTTTATATCTAAAAAATAAAATTTCATAAATGTGGTGTGATAACTCGTAAATGAAATCTTGAATCAGAAATCTGAGACAACATTTTACTCTGGAGAATGTTTTTTCCATATAAATGAACCAAAATAGATCATCATTGGGTGTTGAGAAGTCTCCCCTAATAGAGGAACATTTAATGAAATATTTAATTTATTAAATTAGATAATTAATTCATTTTCCATAAATATAATTCCTAAAAATAAGGTGTCATATAGAAATTCATATGGTCTTCCCAATAACCCATGAATCTATAATTCCTTTTTTCCTCTCCATCAATTGGTGGATCACATTGGACAACAATGAAACACTGGATCAAAGAAGATCTGAATGCAGCCAACACAACAACATCCTACAATCATTAATGTGATTTTTCTATGATGAGAATAATCCAATATATAGTTATGTCTCATAAAATAGTGGTTGTTTCACTTATTCATTAAATTTATTGTATATATAAATCCTTTCTATTGATCTTCACTAATTCTTGATTGTTTTTATGCTCCCATTTACAAATTAATTTGATTATATTAGTGTTTTTTAACCACAGATGCAATGTTCTAGAATATTGTCCATGAATAGTAATAAACAATTTAAAACAAATGTTCATGTGCTTTTTATCCTTGGTTTCTTTCCGTTGATCACTGATTGGACCCCACTGTCCTGGTTTGTCATTATTGGGATGTATCAATCCTGATCCCCTGAAAAAAATATGATTAAGTCAATGAGAAATGTGTTAATAAATCAGTGGTAGATCTAGGATATTTGAGGGACATGGATGATAGTTTCAATGACTATTGATGAAGTCATTATAAAATTATGGGACCAAGGAGTGTGTGTTGTGAGACAGAACCCCTGGAGAACAACATGTTCCAAAATTCAATGAATGAAGGTTAAATAATACAATAACCAACTATATATAACATTTTTAGGTGGGGATAATAATGTTCAAGAAATTTCGAATAATTTGTTTTATTTATATGAGATTATTTCCAAACCACAAAATCTAACGGAGTGTGATTCTAAGGACAGAAGTTCCTAGAATTATCCATTGAAATTTTTTTGTTTCAAATACTGTGCTTGTGTGGTTTTCCTGGAAAAAATTGCAGATACTAGTAAACGGGTTCCCGAATCAAATATCTGACGGAACCATTGCGTTCATTATGGCGGTTTTACCCTAGGCGCGACTAATGTTTAGTCTGTATAGGCCTCCAAGGAGAAAACCTGAAAATGACATAATGGTAAAAAATATAATTAATTAAAAATTATTGTATTTCTCAAATGATTATAACTCAATAATGGTTAATTAGATTTAAAATACGAGACCACAATTGTACTCCTGAAGGTATTCTTTTCTTTAGTAAGATACTAACTTTGGCTGGCACGAGCCACTAGTATATGATAGTTTTTGGCCATAAATTAAATAATTAAGCGATAATTATTTTATTGTAATATAAATAACATCTAAAAGGTTACAAGGATTTAAAATATAATGGTATCAATGAGCTTGTGATGGTGTGTTCCCCATAGGTAGAACCTAACTTTCACTGATGTAGGTTGAGGGTGATTGTTAATAAGTTTTTAGCTTTTTTAAGATGCCTTCATTAAACATGTGAGTAGGGATTTCTATCTTTTGACGTGATGATCAGATTAATATCTAATAGCACCATTGAATTCATAGCGGTGGGCTTCAGTAAAGCAAAACATAACATTGACTGGCAAGGGATGGATGAAAAAGTTAATTTTTTGACATTATATAAAAATAATATAATAACTCTTTGAGTTTTTTTATTTAATTTTGTAGCCATTGAGGGATGTGGAAAGACCACAGAGTTGGTCAGTCATACTTAGTGGAAGACATTTAATGATGTGACCTTTGGGTTGCCTAACCACACTATTCGTTGTTTTAATTAGTCATTTTATGTTCTTCATAAATGAACCATATTAAATAAATGCAACATTGGAGGATTCTATCTTCTATTGAAGTGAATCATGGACATGGTATTTTGGACATAATATTGGTACCTTTTAAGAAGTTCCATGATGCCTTCCACAAACTAGGAATGAGGCTTCGAGTGGTAGTTGTAGAGGGAAATGGTGGAAGACGATGAATGCTAACGAGTACATTTGGACTTAAGCACTCCTCCCTATTCTCCAACGCATTTCATCAATATCGAGGTAGGGGGATTACTATTTATGTTTATATTTGATGAATTAAATTATATACCTCATGTTATGATATTAATGTGGAGGGTGTGGGCCAAACAATCAAGTCTCGAAACATCTTCCCCTTCGTTTGTGTTGCGTTATTTGGGGGAATATTTACAAACATGATAGAACCTTGAATCCAGGATCTGTGAAGTGAAAATTTCATCCCAGGGAGACCATTGGGGTGAGGGGAAAAGAAAATGGATGACTGAAGCACACCTAGTGGCCCGTAGAAGAGCTGTCGGTGTGGCATCAGTGAATAGAGCTGGTTTCAAATGCGGCGGCCGACAGTCCCTGGCCGCAGAAGGGGAAAGATACTGCTCGGTAACATGGTAAAAGGACAGTCAGTCAGCCGCATAGGTAGGAGGCAGGGTGTTATCATGCACTACGGTGAGTCATGTCACCGCGAAGGTAGGGGACTCGCTCCCTGCATGTTTTATAGACAACTAGGTAGCACCACCCTGTACAGCCAATCAAGAGTTGAACGACAATTTTATCCAATCCGGAGGCAGACTACGTGACCCTAGTGCGGGTCACACCAGACAGGGGGCTGATCCTCCGTGGCCCAACCCCAATAGGGAGGTTTGGCCCAAGCTGGATCAGGCCGGTCCAGGTCAGGCTTGTAAGGAGCGACCCTATCCGACCAAACCCAAACCCCTTCTGGACCCATATATGCTTGCAGAGTTGTATCTTGTGAAACTGATGTAAGATTGATGAACATTCTATGGAACTGGGATCCATAGAGCTAGATAGTACTTTTGAGATACCCCATTTGTGTTTTTCATAATGTTGGAGTATGGCTAGGTTGGATCGTTCCCGAATCCTACCAGGCCCTCGGCAATAAAATTCATATAACTCGCAAATCGGGCTCCTGATTAACATCTTATTTATCATGTCTAAACCTCTATCAAATTATGGTTCCTTGGGTTACTCGTTTTTGGATTTTCATATAAGTTTTGGAACAAAATATATCTTGATGAGCTATTTCTATGGTACTCAATTGCACTGGGTGTGGCGAATCAAGTGGCTAGCTGTCAAATGTAGTGTGGCCTTGTTTGGAACACCATAATAATGACCCTCTGTGAATCAAAATTATAGCGGCTCAGTGTCGATCAGAATTCTAGAGTCCCTATGTAGTTTATTATTATAGGGACCTTGGGTGGACCGGCATTATAGAGACTCTGTGTGGACAAGCATTATAGGGACCATGTGTGGATCTTCATTATAGCGACCTTGTGTGGTTCAAAATTATAGTGACCCTGTGTGGATGAGCATAACATCAGCCATGTGTGGATCAACATTATAGCAGCACTCTTTGGATCCACATTAAAGAGACCCTATGTAGATCATCATTATATAGACCCTTTATGGATCACCATTATAGCGACCCTCTATGGATCATCATTATAGAGACCATGTGTGCCTCATCATTATATAAACCTTGTGTGGTTCAACATTATAGTGACCTTGTGTGGGTCATCATTCTAGAAATCATGTGTGGATCAGTAGGGCATGACCCAATGGGTACCAACTATAGAGAAACCCATCATGGATTAGGGAAATATTTCCCTATATGGATCGACAATGGAACGACTCATTCATACACCAGATGTGGAAACTTTCTAATGGAATATAATCGTATATATTAATACTAATCATCATTATTCCTGAACTATGTGTTGTATACATGTCTTGATCTTTGTCTTCTGCTTTGGGATTTTTGATTGAGATCATGCTTTATGGTTATACCTTTATGGAATCTAGGAGACCATTTTGGTGTCTCGAGGTCACTACGGAGTATTGATATACTCACCCCTACATGGGATTTATCTACACCTTGTTATGTCTTGTGCGGATGATGGACAACTTTACTAAGCCTCGAGGATTCAAGTATAGATGGTTCTCAGAGGTGGTTGACATATGGTGTATGGAGGAGAGTGGTTGACAAGGAGAGTCGTAGTGACAATCTATACTAATCCTTCTATTAGGATTATTGGAAGATGATCTTAGGATATATTTTCCCTTTTTACGTTATTCCCATTTCAGTTGGGCTTGTATTCTTGCCCCTTCATGTTCAGTATTTATAATTACTCTCAGTGATGGTTTTTAGTTGTGGTTTCACCTTACTTCTTCTGTTCTGATTTTCTTGTGGGTAGTGTTCCCTATCCATGTGTATACAATTTTTTTAGTAAATTCCTTCCCATTAGAGAAAAATTCATTTTCGGTGCTAGCCTCTAATCCATGGCCTATGTATAGTGGGGTTAGGGTTGTCACATCACATGCCTGACGGTACGGGTCATGAAGGTGGTATCAATTGCGGTCGGTTCTACAAGAAGAACTAAGAGTCTATGTTTTCAATGTAGATATACTGTTCAGGGTTTGGAGTTCAGGATTCGGTTTGGGGAGTCTAGAGTTGGTGCGGCGGCTCATGTATCCAATCCCTAAGACACAAATTTCTGATTTCTGACTCAGGACACGAAAACACTAATTAGGTGTGTTTTGAAAATGTTGTTTCCATTTTGATCTCATTTGATTCATCTCACCATGTATATCCTTTTAATCATGGTTCATCTTGATTCTGTATCATGGTGCCTCCACCTAGACAGACATCCATGATTCCAGTGTGTGACCATGAGGATGGTCTCTAGAATGACAAGGCTTCGGTACAAGGACCATTGTCTGAGACGGTACATTCAAGAGGTTTCCCAAAGATACCACTACCCATTGGTCATCACTTAGTAATAGTGCTACCAGAAGCGGATGCATATAATCCCTGTGACCTATATATGTTTCAGTGTCTAAGACCCCTCATGTTCTGAGGCGAGCCCGACTTTCATTTGGAAAAGTACTTGCTTGAGGTGGGGGATGAGTTTCCTCCTGGCCAGCACACCATTTTATAAATGGGGGACCTAGTAGTGAGAATTATACATGGCTCAGTTGGGCAATTGTAGTGTTTCGATTACCCCTCTCTTACAATGAGGGAAATGTTTCATGGATAGATGAATATGCAGGGCAACTGATTTGGAAGAGGAGCTAGGAGAGAAGCATGTGGTGGTATTAATTTTGATATCTTACAACCACTACCACAATATGATCCCCACCGGGTTTAGGAAGCTAGAGGACTGGGAAGGGGAGTAGCTTCAAGCAGTCAAGGAGTGTGACCAAAGGGCTCCAAGAATGATTCGAGGTATGCTCTGTGTCAAATATGAGCTTCCCCATTAATATAAATAGAAACTAATAATTCTTTCTTATCACGAATTATGTTCAAGACATATATTTTGTGGTTAAACCATTTAATTGACTCTAATATATGGAGACACCTATGAAAGGAGAATTGATAATCACACATATGTGGATGGTGTGATATAAGCCATAAGGAGAGAGTTTTAGTTGGAACTTCTTGGTGACTGCATGGAGGCCTTATGATGTAAATTTTGGGAAGCACTGCTCATCCACAGTTTATGTTTAGATTTATAGTTTTAGGAAGAAAGGATATGGTAAGTTCACTGCATTGAAAAAGTGTTTCCCTTGGTTGGTGAGAAATGAAATCCATGAGGCACGATGTAAACTCATTTATAGGATGGAGGGACTGATCACACTTCTGTTAGCCTGTCTTACCCACGTAGTAGTAGTTGTTTTGAGTTATCAGTTCCCAAAAATAGTTAAAAAAGAAGAAACATATTTTCAAAAGATGTTTCTAGTGTTACCTCCACACAAAAAGTGGGTCTTATGCATTGTCTTGTACCAAACGATGACACAAATATATAAAACTTCATATCATATGGCTTTCGAGGATCTATGGTAGTTGAGACTATAGTTGGGAGACCATTTTATAGTTTACACAAATCTCAAGAGTCTCGGGTATATATTCTCATATACTAACATAATTCTAACACAATGATGTTTGCTTGAGTTCCTCCATGACTATGACTTTTAGATGGTTTACACACCCAGCAAGGGAAACGATGTAGCAGACTCACTCAGTCGAAGGTTTGGTCTATAGTTGCAGAGTGAGGCGACATAGTAGCTATCTAGGTTGTTTTTGTCCTTCGTTGTTAGGAATAGAGCATCTTACCTCTAGTCAATGATAGTTAATCCCCCAATCCTTCAACGAGAAAGGGAGGCCCATCCTTGGGGCACAGATTGGGTGTCCCAGCATGCTTAGATATACTCAGTACATTCTCTTGATATATTTTATGAAGGTGGGGAGCATGTCATCCTCATTAGATGATGCACTGTTGAACTAGTGATACTATGAGGAATGGTGTTGACGGAGTTCCATACTTCCCCTTTGGCGGTATATCCTGGTGAGGAAAATATTTACCAGGACCTTCAACTTCAGTACTGGTGGCTAGGGATGAGGAAAGAAATGGTGGATTTTGTCTCACGACACATCAATTGTCAGCAAGTAAAGGCAAAGAATTAGGTACTAGTAGCCTCATCTCAGACACTTAATGTAACATAGTGGATGTGGTAAGGTATCTCCACTATCATAATTTTAGGGATACCACGTACATCTATGTTATAAGATTCCATTTGGGTGATCATTGACAGACTCACCATGTCGGCCCAATTCTTACGCATGTGAGAGTAGGTAACAGTAGAGATCTTGGGACACCTCTTTGTATAAGAGATTGTATGGCTTCATGGGGTTCCATAGATGATCTTCTTAGATTGCGACTCTCATTTTACATCCCATTTGAAGAAATGATTTTAGGTGTAATTCGAGAATGAGCTATGTTTGAGCACCGCCTTTCATGCTCAGACATATGGTCAGATAGAGCAGACCATATAGACACTTGATTACATGCTCCGTGGTTGTTTCCATGATTATGGAAGTAGTTGGGTAGGAAACTAGCCACTGGGGTAGTTTTCCTACAACAAAATTTATCAGTCCACCATCGACATGGCTCCAATTGAAGAGATGTACAGGCAACCTTTTAGGTTAGCACTATGTTGGACAGACCCAGGGGAGTCAGGACTTATGTTAAAATTTTATAATTATGGAATCTATGGGAATTATAAAAATAGAAATCATTTGGGTAAATCTCATGATGATAATAAAAAATGTGGAACATGTTATATTTACACTACGAATCAGGATGATACCATTAAGGGAATATGAATAGTATTTATTTTTCAATATGAAATTTTGATGTTAAATGATGAAATAATGATAAAAATTAGGTAGATAAATGATAATGCATGAATCATATTTAATATCATGGGAATAAATTTTTAATGAATAAGATGATATATCGAAATTAATGGATTAAGAATAGGCTGAAATGACTTGAGTGATTATATATGTGAATTTGAGAATTTTAAAATTATAATACTGAAATATATAAGGGGAGTTTGGTAAAAAAAACATCATTATGTATTTTCAAGAATGAGTTGGATAATACTGATAACCTAGAAATTTTATTTTCTTTAAAGGATAAATTTTATTTAAAACACATGATTAATGGAATATAACTCTTAATATGTTCTTGACTATGAGAAAAAGGTTATTATTTTTGATAAAGAGATTATAGATATGGATAATTTAAATTGGTTATCATTGATGATCCTATAATTGATTAATGGTTTTTTATAGGTGGTATATGATATCATTAATGGATTTTAAAAAAATTATTTATGGATTATAATTAATAAAATTTTCTTTCATTAAAGGAATGAGGAAGAAAGAATATTTTCTGAGGACTAATGGAAATTCTAGTTATTACAGTGATTTATGAGATTATATTATCAAGGTATTCACATATTTGGTATTTCACCATTAAAACTACATATTTATATTTGTGGTTCATGTATAGTTGATTTATGTAAATTTATTGACCCTATTTCTATATATATGAAATTGATTTTTTGTTAGATTGGTTGGAGTGTTAAAGTTAAATATTCATGAAATGGAATTACTTGAGAATTTGATGTTGTTAGATAACATGTCAAAACAAATATTATTTTTTATGTACTAGATAATGAATGAATAAATTAACCTTCTTTAGGGAACTTTTTAACATATAGTGATTCATGAATAAGAAATTCATCTTAATGTAATAATTTAAAGGATTATTTGAAATTTTATCCATGTAATACAATAGAATATGATAGTTCTTATCGAAATAAATTAAATTTAATAATCATATCTTCATGTGAAAATTTCTCCCCATTTATAAAATATTCATGAAATAAAATATTTTCCTATAAAAATCATTTCTGATGATATATATTTAATTTTTCACAAATAACTATGTTTTGTTTTTGTGATTATATATTATTACAAGATCATTCACATTCATTAGATCAATGATTTCTATCACCCTCCATTATTATTTGGACATTATGCATTTCATTTCTCTCCAAATATTAACTTCCTACCTCTATTATCATTTTTTAGGGAACATAGAATCTTTTATCCCATTTGAACATTGTTTATAACACTCTTTATTTTTAAACGAGATTATTTATTAACCTCTTTTACTGTGTGGTTGTCCAGAAAAATGTATTTTCAAATATTAAAAAAAAAATCTAAATAATGTGTTCAAATTATGATGACAATCATTGTCTTAGGGGATAAAATATTATACCCTTGTATTTTTTGAAATAATTATTATTTTCAAATAAATTTAATCTCTTATATATTTAATGTTATTATCAACACAAATTTATAATTTATTATACACAACATTGATTTTTTATAGGACTAATTGAAACATTGAGTGTTAAAAAAACATGAAACCATGTTAATATTATAATATAATAATTTAGTTACCCACTAGAATTGAAAATTTTGGGTAAAAATAAGATTAACTAAATTAAGAAAATATAACGTTTAAAATTTATATTAAAATAATTCATTGGGGAAGATATATTTGAAATGAAAATAAAAATCATTAGAAAATAATCGACATATTTTTATAAATAACTATTTTTATAAACCTTAAAACATTTTACATTAATATATTTATAAAATTACATTTATTGAATTATTTTAAACAAATTTATATATTATATAATAATTATTTTTTTAATATTCATTATTTTTGATTTCTAGAAATGATATAAGAATAAATCCCAATTTTCATTAATAATTTGTATTACAGAATCAATATTAATAAAATGAAATTATTTTTAATATTTTCATAAAAATATTACTTGTTCAATTTTATATAATTTTATCTAATTTAGGTCAATTTATGTAGTTTTGTATTTTTTTTAATTTAAAATATTTTTTGGCTTTTTAAATTTTTTATTTTTGAAACCCACTTTTTTCATCTCTTATATGTGACTATTATGAAAATATAAATGTGGATTCAATGAATGGAATTTATAAAAATGGATTATATATTTTTATAAATCACAAATTATATTTTGAAAAAATGTCAACATAAATTTTAATCATTATTAATATAAAAAATATAGTAAAATTATTTTTCATAGTTAATTTTAATATGGGATTACATAAAGTGAAAAATAATCATAGGCTAAAACGACATAAAATATTTTTATAATCATAATATATGACCATGTTTTGAAATTATGATAATTAGATTTATATAATTACCCATTTTGGCACCATTAGGAATGTGGAAAACATTAGTACACAATTTTATTTCAAAAATATACATGTGTCCTCCTCAACTCACATATAGAAAGACAACCCATATCCTATCCTTTTCATAATGAAAACAATATTTAGTTCACACTATTAATATCCATATACTTTTATTAAATCCATATGAAAATACTATAAACCAATTTTTTTTTATGAAAACCATCCTAGGGAGGCTGTTTTTAATATACAAAAGAAGTTTTCTTTATATGTGGCAATGTCTTTAACCAAGCGTTGTATATATTTATTCCTCAATCTTATAAAGAATTATTATAACATGATGATATTTTAATTTAATTATCATAAATATATTTATATGTTTCAATTTTTAAGTAATTACCTATCACTATCTCCCCTTCTACGAAATTAGATACAAAATCATCACTTTTATATATATGATAGTCTACTACATTGTGATTTGATGTTATTTGATCTCCATCACTACCTCTAACAGTTGGATATAATGGAATATTTATTGTTAATATATGTATTTTATGATTGTATTATTCCAATGGTAGTATAATAACACATCCACCTTCTAACATTTATACATGTTGGGAAACAATAATGTCACTCTTGTGTCTGGCAGACAATCGCATCATGAACTGACGTGATGATTTTTTTTCTTGTTTTACGAGGATGGTAATAAGGATTGATTAAATAAACATAAAATATTTTGGTAAAAAATTATACTTATATAATTATGATTTCATAAAATCCACCTTAGATTTCATACACTCGGAATACGATTAGGTCGGCCACATGTATGGTAGACTACAGACTCGTGAGGTGATGGGATTTGATCCTCACAAATAATTTACAAGGAGAGTGATAACAATATTTTCACATAAAAATATATGCTAAATATAATATATTTCATTTTATATTGAATGATTATTTATTATTTAACTTTATTTCATTTGGTCTACTGATAAAATGGTGGTAGTGTTCATTCATATGAAGACCCTACTGTATCACTGATCTGTGTACTTAATTTTCAAAATCTATATTTTATAGATTATTATAAATATGAATAAAATAAATATATCTTATGTTCATCTCCTAATTAATCTTATAAATATTATTTAAACATTGTAAAATTAATATCACTGAACATTAAAAATCCAATCATATAGGAAAAATGAAGAAGTTATTATTTGAAATAATATTATAAAAAAACATTTCTAATAAAGGATTAATAAAATTTCATTATTAAATAATATATGTTATTATATATATATATACATACATATATATATATATGGTTTTATTAAATATATATATAATAAAATTATATTTATTATAAATGTGTATACAATATATATGAAATAATTGAAGACATATTTTAAATGATTTTTTTCATAAATTGCATTTTATGAGATAAATCTTGCGTTATTGACCATTTTTAATTTATGTGGAGTATATACATCCCCATTTACAATTAAAATAATTATTTTTCTTACTTTCATGTTATTTTATGATTTATTTATTTTTACCCCTCCATGTCTATTGTGACTCAATGTTACCAAAGGGGTATGTGTTTTAAGATACAATCTTGTCATTTATCGATAATGTTCCTGACAATTATTTTAATGACGAAATATTATAAAATATCTGTAATAAATCCATTTGTATTATTATGATTAATTTTTTGGAATATTATATTTTTCCCATAATTTCTTTCTCTCTATTTATTGAATATTTCAAAATAATTTTTTTATGAAAAAAATCTCTCTTTGTATCCCTCTTAAATCAAAAACTCATTTATTATATTTGTTTGTCTTCAAAAAAATTTTCCAACGGTTTTTTGAAAAACCCCGTGTAATTTTTGAAATTCAAATTTTACCCGTTGTTGACATTTACCATGTTATATAAAAGGATTATTATTTTAATTTTAAAAAATAGGGCCTATTTTGATTTTACCACAAATGTGAACCGAATATTTGTTTAAATTAGTATGGAATGTATAAAATTTCACTAAATAGTGAACACTGTATTTTTTTAAATATTAACTTAGAGTTTAAATTATTATTTTCAAAGAATTATTTTTAAATTGGAACCTATTTTTAAAAAATCAATATATAAATTCCATTTTCCACAATAAATATTTGAAATGATTGTAAAAGGATTTATGATATGTTTTGAATATTTCATCTCAACAAAAATTATAACCAAATTATTTAATGATGTTTTTGTTCTATAAAGTGATTGTCAATGGACGATTAATTCCATAATGAATTGTTCTATCTGATCCTCCAAAATCATTTTTCATCTCTAAAAACATCATTTCACATTTCATATTCATTACAAGGGATGCGATCCAAGGAAACCATTATAATTAATTCTCAGAAATATTTATTTCTAAGATGAAATAATGTTTATTGAAACAAGATTTTATTCCATGGGTTCTGTTTTGAGGGAATGATGAATTTATTTCTAAACCTTTTTCTTTTCTAAATGTTAATCTTTGAGGAAATAACTATGAAAACCATTAATTTTTTGGGGTTTCTGATAAAATTAATGTTTTATGACTATGTGGTACCCACATATATGATTTTAATTACGTTGTTGCTGGAAATATTTATACCTCTTTCTCTTCTGGTAAATATTAATATCTCATCATATAGACATAGATGAAAGGGATAGTGAGTTATGTCTAGTAAGTGTATTTTTCCTATATGATAGTAGTAAGAATGAATCTTCAATTCTATAATTGTTTGGGAAGTGAACCAATTCCACTACAATTGTCATAAAAATAACTATTGAACTACAAAAGAGATTATTTTCAATGATTATATGAATGAAAAAAATTAAATTCTTGTGATAATGTTATGTTATTATGGTCCATATTCATTTATTCAATAATCATTCAGGTCGTATTAGGTATTATTATTTATTCTACTACTCATTTTTATGATCTATGATATATCTGGTATTTATTTCAAATGTATTTATCATTTTCTCATTCAACTATTATCTTGATATATTGATATCTCCATTTTTGGTCCTTTAAAGGAATATGGGATATAAATTAAATTTGTTTTTTTCATAGGTTGAGATTAGTGATAATAAGTAATATGTGTATAAGGAGATTTCCAATTTAATGAAAACAATATAATATTGTGTTTCCCACTTAAAAAACAATTTATGATTTTTCCATGTTTTCAAAGCCACTAGACCAAAAAAAATCATTAATACATAGTTATGTTATGTAATATATATTAATAAATTAATGATGAATATTTATTTTTGAGAACATTTTTTATTTATATACATTATTGTGTAAACAAATATATCCCAATATTTTTTTATCATTGTAAACTCTTAATTTATATTGTGATATAATGATAAAAAAATCAATAGTGCCTTGAATATACCAAAATGTTATCCAAACCATTATAAATCATATTATATTAGGATTACTATAGTTTATGTGTCTTGAGTTTTTGAATAATAATATTTGGTTTTTTATTATAATGTATTGATGGATCCAAATGAAATTCCTATATTAAATGTCATTGACATATTTTCCATAATTATCTATTGAAATATTTAGTTAAATATCAAGAAGGTTTCCTAGTAGAATTATATAATCCATTATAAGTATTTTCAAATCCTATTTATCATATATGGATTGAGTTGTGATTATTTTGTAACATCCTTGTATCTATTAGAAGTTATTGAAAAACATAATCAAACCAATGATTGATATTTTAATCTAATATGTTGTGAATTAAGAAAACTATAGGCACTGTAAGTAATTAAATCAACCAAATATTGTATAATTAATGAACATTAACATCGTCATCCTTCTATCACTCAACCATATTCTATAGATCTTATGATGATGACTCCTAGAAAACAATATGGGATTGTTTATGGATTGATCTTTTAATGAATACCATACTCTTCATGCATTGTTTATGCAATAAAAAATTATTTCAGTAGAAGTTTTTTTTCATATTAATAAAAATAATACAAAAATATAGATTATTTTTTTACACCCATTTTTCAAAAAATACATTTATAAATAATTATTTTATATGTATCCTGGATACCTTGATTCCCCACGACACCATTTTGAACAAGAAAAATCAAATTTTTAAAAATGTAACATAGGTTAAAATTCCTTATATTAATTTATATCATTATTCTAGGAATATCCATTATAAAAATGTTTTCATTATTTCCAATTACCATTCTATATTTATTTTTTTGTTATGGAAATCCAATTTTGTTCTGATGATGTTTTTTTCCACAATAACTAAAAAATATCCATGTATGATTATTTTCAATTCATTAAATAACAGAATTTAAAGCCTAAACCCAATTCCCATTTTTAATATCCTCACCAAAATACATTGTCTCTATTATGATAAGTGTGATGTTTGATATAGAGACTTCATTTTCACTGTATATACCATCATTGTTTGGTCCACACTTATATTATTATAATCAAAATCAACCATACTATACAGTATTTATATATAAAATAATCTAACATTTTTATACTAATTATATTGTTATTATTGAGAATTTTCAATAGATCATTATTATTCACTAGAAATTATCACCTACTTATCAATTACCTTTTGAATCTACTCAATGTTTTAAAGAATATTATACTCCATCTCTACTATATTAATATCAATTTCTTTCAATAATATTTCTATAAATCATATTAATGAATATTTATTCCATTATCATTGATGGGTTTCCAAGATAAATACCTTTATATCAATATAATTTAAAATTCTTTTTTCTCCTTATTATGAATGTAATAATTATTTCTAAAATTTCCAAAAAAATTAAATTTGGAATCATCATTTGGCCAATGATATAGAGACTCCAATTTTAATATATCCCTTTTAAAATAAATATATCATCTTTTCCAATGATGATATAATTGTTCTTTTTTAAATTCAATTCATGTTCTAAGTCACATAATTAAAAAATACACATCATGTTGTGAAAAAATCCTTCCACAACCAATAAATACTAACACATAATCTATTCAACCAAAAATTATTATTTTTATAATATAATTGTCATCAGTTCTCTATTATATCAAAATATAATTACATATTACTTGTTATACATAAAAAAATGTCAAGATCTCTATTTCCAGTCATATAGGACGTGTATAGTCTATAAAGTTTCCAAAAAGTGGATTAATGCATTTCCTTTTTAAATTTATCAACAATATTTTCCTAATTATATATAAAATATTTCATCCATGCCTTTTACATGATAGAAATATGTATTGGTATACTAAATAATCACAAAAGTATAATAAAAATCAGCATATTGTGAGAAAAAAATTGTTCTTCATTATTATACTGTCTTGAAGATTCCATGAGCTACTAGGAAAAAATACAGCATCTGTTAAAATGAAAACTAATTTATATATTCACTTTGAAATACCAGTCCATGTAATGAAATATAAAACATAGTAATAAATAATTATCGAATGAATACCTGGAATGCTTTTCTTTTATTGTACCCCTTAATTATTCTTAACGCTTATATTACCACTTGTCTATGGGACACACGCTTTGAGAGTGTATCTAATTTATATAACAACTATATATTATATTTGGTTTACTCTTATGTTTAATTTCCTCATTAAAAATTTAATTTTTGATTGATTTATTTTTTTACTCAAATTTATGACAATATATACCACCATATTTGGAGAAGGTTCTTATGGCCCGGTATTAAGAATCATGATCTTTTTCATGAAATCAATCACCATGCCCAATTTATCATTTTTTTTTGTTTTAATGCCAAATTATTGTATTGTCCATTTGGTAATCCATAATCCTCATACTAAATCATTAAATCCACTGTTATATGTTTTCATATTTTTATAATTGGTGTTAAGTTTCAATCAGGTTCTTTTATTTTTCATTTTAGATCTATGAATTATCAATTAGTATCATTGATTCTCTTAGAAAAGCATTTCACTATGTAAATAAATCCATTAATAATATAGTTCACCATATTGACATTGTGTTTTACTCAAAACCCATCAATTATATCTATATTTACTTAGATTTAATTCAATAAATTTTCTTCTTTAATCACATGAATCTCTCTTCCTACCACTATGTATAGATATTAGGATCACAAAACACACCATTTGTATTATATTTTTTGAGTCTTTAAACATTTATCTCATCATGTGTAACCATTATCTATTCATTGAGTCCAAATATCCCATTTATCTACCATTTATGATCATAAATGTCTAGATATTTTATGTGTTTTTTATAATAGCTATGGAAACATCTTATTTTAATTAACTAAAATTCTAATTTTCATCAACTTATCTCTCCTCTTAGCTATTATCCTCTAAAAAATGTATTCTTTATTCATTAAGATGTTATTCAAAGTACCCATCGTATATTTGATGCTGGTTTAAAAATTTCCTCATATAATCATATTTATCCTCATAAATGTCTGGGGTCATCTTGGGAAAATATATTTGAATTTTATAATAAATTCACAATATTTCAAAGAATGAGGATTCTCAAAATTATATACTACATTATCAATTTAAATAATTTTTTAAATGAATTTCCATAATTTATCAGCCTCTTTATCAACTTGATAACTCCCCATTGTACGAATCAATAATTTCATGAATTCCACTTTCATATACAACCCGTTTTTAGTAGTAGAATTATCATTGTTCCTCATATCATAAGTAACGTGAGAACTATAAACAAAGTAAACTATTATCTTATTTGGATATTTATCCTCAAGAACAAATATTATTTGTGTAAAATAAGGTGGAAATGTTTTCATTATTCCCTTGATGATATTCTCATAATATATTGGTTCTTCATGTTCATCTATATCTAATATAGACTCATTTACTAGATCAAATAAATAATGAAAGGTATTAATTTAGTTTTGTCCTTATGTCCCTATAATTGATCCATAATGAAATGAATATTATGATCTATGGGAAATCTATTAGAGTAGTTTTGTGAGTCAATGATTATAATATATTTAAAATGTTAATCCAAAAACACACATTATCAAATATTAATGTGAATAGATTTAGCTAATGTAAAAATGAGATGTATAAACCTTTAAAAGATAAATATTCCACCATAATCATGGAATCCAAAAATATCAATATTTAGATTAAACTATAAAAGGATTGTCGAGGAATTGAGGAAAAAATATGGTCCCATGACTATTTAAAATACAAATCATTAATATAAACAATGATATAAATGTTTTTTAACCACATAAGATTCATTACCTAGATGAGAAGGTCAAATAAGTTTAATTTTGTTGTTATTTCTTTATTATTTTTCTACATATACAACATCAAAATCCATTTCATTCTTCTTCACATTTATCTTTCTAATAATAATTAAATATTTATAGAGTTTTAAAATGTTCAATAATAATATTTTTAGAAAACTAATAATTTTTTCTTATCCAACATAATAAATTTTCCCTTTCAAATAATCGAATATAAAAATAAAAATTTTATAAAATAACAACATTTCAAGCAATACCTTGACTTCTTCTTCTTGATAATATTATTCCCTCCCCCTATAAATTTTGGTAAATATAATCATGGACATAAAAATTTAATATTATAAGTTTTATATTGATTGATAATATTTTCTATGATTTTTTTATCATTCATGAGGAAAAAAATCCATCCACATTACTAATTACATCATATTTACTACCATAATCACAAAACTATCATTATGACTTTTATCCAAAACATTCACAACAAAAGGATCATATAAAATATATAAAAGTTACTTCACCATTATATTTAGGAAATAACAATCCAAAAATAATTTCATTGATAGTTATAATGTCTATATATACTTTTTGAGAAATTTATTTTTTAGCAATGTGAAACATATTTTGAATGTTATATAATGTCTTACGAATATGTAATATTATATTGGGTTCAAATGAAATACGTTTATCATAAAATATAATTTATATCATAATATCATATAATGCTTTGATATCAAATTAAATAAAAAATATATTATGAAATCATGATATCTTATAAGTAGAACATGTTTCTTTCAAAATATAAAATTCTATATGAAACTAAAAAATTATCAAACAACATCTAAATTATATATTTCATAATTAACAACTAATAAAATATCTCTTGTATATAATATTACGAATTAACACATTTATAAATTTCAAAAATATATAAATTTAACAATAAATACCTCAAAAAAATAAAAAATATATATATCACAATAAAAAAAGATAACCTTCTCAATATCATTGAAAAAACATAAAAACCCTTAATAAATGTCAGAATGAATATAATTATTTTTTTGAATAAAACACATGTTATATATACACTCTATAATTTTTAGTTTTTATTCTTTAGGAAAAATTCAAATAATTAATAGAAATTATTTTAAATCCATATTTGAAAATTCACTTCAGAGTCACAATAGAATATATAGGGATAACTACATCTTAAAGATACTAATTGGAGATAAAATTATCTTAATTTCCATTTTTTGGAAGCTATGAATCATTAATACCATTCAACTCAATGAACATAGAAATAGATCATCATTCAATAATTATAAGACAACTTCTGAGAACTTGGGATATTAAATTAAAACATTGATTAATAATACCTATATATATATATGTAATTTATTTTCACTTATTCAAATATTTTGATCCTATGGATAAAATTTGCAAACATCAATTTTACAGAGACACTGATAGCATTACGAGTTTCAATAAGATATTAAACTCTCCATCTACATTATAATATAATCCTTAATACATGTTTTTAAAATGATTGAACATTAATTCATACCAAAACTATATGAAAAACTATTTTATTGAATAAATTATACAAATAAATTAAAGTTTCACAACCTTAACCTTTTAATATCTCTCTCAAAAATATGATCCATGTAAATATGATATATATGTCATTTTTCAGTAATCCATATATCAACGGATTCTCTATAAAATAGTTTTCTCTCATATATAATTATATTTTATAAATAAATAAATTAATAATCATAGTGATATATTTTTTATATTCTTTCAATTTGAAAATAATATTTTATAAATATGTGGGAGAGGATAATACTGACCATACAGTAGCCTTTAAATTAATGAGTTTAAACTCTCATCATTAAAAATAATTTTTGAATGCACCGTTCCGTAATGGTTGTGAGAAAAAAAATATATTTTTTCATTATTTTGAAAAAAAAGAACATCATTAACACATCTTTATATATATAATATTTTATGATGATATATTTCTTAATAATATACATTGATATTTAATGTAGAATAAAATTTCTTGAATAATTGATAGCACATAGATTCACACTTCTCACATGTAGTGGGATCATCATGTAAACCATGAGACCATTTATTTGGTTTTTCATAGACATAAATTATGATATATCTTTAGTTAAAACAAAATATCCTACATCATATGTTATCATGTTTTGGGAACATTTATTTTTTATGGGCCAAAAAAACACATTAATCAAACTAAAAAATTCCCATATATTGTTTCCTTATTACATTTATATGTCTAGTTAAATATAATCTACTATAGACAGGAATATTGAATTGTTTTCATACAATGCATCATATTATTCATTTCCTTTTACATACCCACTAATACTCTTCATTGCATTGAAATGAATCTCCTCTTGTGAAATTTGATTTCTGGAACATAATATCAAAAATATATACTAAGTAAAAAATTTATAATATATAGTAAAAAACATATAATTAACATCAATAATAATACTTTGTTAAATAAATTTCCTTTTTCATATATTGATATTTTTGTTCCAATAGAAATATGTTAACAAATTGGTACTAAATCCTCCAGGAAAAAATTGTTTTAAATTCGCCGGGAATACTTCTCATAAGAAATAGAAATTTAATATTCCTCCTCTGATGTTTTTAACCCCCAAAAATATATCATTCTTCTAATAATTGATATTCTAATAACTTATCAATCTCTCATAAAAACACATCATAATTTAACTATTCATTTATTGTAAAACTTGTAATATCTTTATAGAAAATAATAAGGATTGATTCCTCATTCCCATCATTATTTGGGAGAATAGTTCCAACGGATTCATTCTTGAAATTTGACATATTTTAAGTTGTTATATCATCTAATTACATGCTATTGGGGATTTCTTTAATCCATATGAATCTATATTTGACCAAATATATTTTTCTATCTTCTGTAAGAAAATACATTAGTGTTTCACAATGTAAACATAAACTTCTAATTATCCATTTAAAATGGTTGACTTAAAATATAGTTAGAAGAGAATGTATTGAATTTATACATTAGGATAATGAAATATCATTACAATATATGGTTTATAGAGCCAGTTTCATCCATTTAAGGATTTAAAATATTTCCATATATATTTCCAGATCTATGAAATGAGATGTCATGCTATACTAAGGCATAGTGTGCCCAAAATTAATTTTAGAATTATATTAAAAATATTTTATATCTAAAAAATAAAATTTCATAAATGTGGTGTGATAACTCGTAAATGAAATCTTGAATCAGAAATCTGAGACAACATTTGACTCTGGAGAATGTTTATTCCATATAAATGAACCAAAATAGGTCATCATTGGGTGTTGATAAGTCTCCCCTAAGAGAGGAACATTTATTGAAATATTTAATTTATTAAATTAGATAATTCATTCATTTTCCAAAAATATAATTCCTAAAAATAAGGTGTCATATAGAAATTCATATGGTCCTCCCCATAACCCAGGAATCTATAATTCCTTTTTCCCTCTCAATCAATTGGTGGATCACATTGGACAACAATGAAACACTGGATCAAAGAAGATCTGAATGCAGCCAACGCAACAACGTCGTACAATCATTAATGTCATTTTTCTATGATGAGAATAATCCAATATATAGTAATGTCTCATAAAATAGTGGTTATTTCACTTATTTATTAAATTTATTGTATACATAAATCCTTTCTATTGATCTTCACTAATTCTTGATCGTTTTTATGCTCCCATTTACAAATTAATTTGATTATATTAGTGTTTTTTAACCACAGATGCAATGTTCTAGAATATTTTCCATGAATAGTAATAAACAATTTAAAACAAATGTTCATGTGCTTTTTATCCTTGGTTTCTTTCCATTGATCACTGATTGGACCCCACTATCCTGGTTTGTCATTATTGGGATGTATCAATCGTGATCCACTGAAAAAAATATGGTTATGTCAATGAGGAATGTATTTTTAAATCAGTGGTAGATCTGGGATATTTGAGGGACATGGATGATAGTTTCAATGACTGTTGATGAAGTCATCATAAAATTATGGGACCAAGGTGTGTGTGTTGTGAGACAGAACCCCTGGAGAACAACATGTTCTGAAATTCAATGAATGTAGGTTAAATAATACAATCACCAACTATATATAACATTTTTAGGTGGGGATAATAATGTTCATGAAATTTTGAATAATTTGTTTTATTTATATGAGAATATTTCCAGACCACAAAATCTAACAGAGTGTGATTCTAAGGACTGAAGTTCCTAGAATTATCCATTGAATTTTTTTTTGTTTCAAATACTATGCTTGTGTGGTTTTCCTGGAAAACTTGAAGATACTAGTAAACGGGTTCCCGAATCAAATATATGACGGCACCATTGTGTTCATTATAGCGGTATTACCCTAGGCGCGACTAATGTTTAGTCTGTATAGGCCTCCAATGAGAAAACCTGAAAATGACATAATGGTAAAAAATATAATTAATTAAAAATTATTGTATTTTTCAAATGATTATAACTCAATAGTGGTTAATCAGATTTAAAATACGAGACCACAATTGTACTCCTGAAGGTATGCTTTCCTTAGTAAGATACTAACTTTGGCAGGCGCGAGCCACTAGTAGATGATAGTTTTTTGCCATAAATTAAATAATTAAGTGATAATTATTTTATTGTAATATAAATAACATCTAAAAGGTTACATGGATTTAAAATATAATGGTATCAATGAGCTTGTGATGGTGTGTTCCCCATAGGTAGAACCTCACTTGCACTGATGTAGGTTGAGGGTGATTGTTAATAACTTTTTAACTTTTTTAAGATGCCTTCATTAAACATGTGAGTAGGGATTTCTATCTTTTGACGTGATGAAAAGATTAATATCTAATAGCACCATTGAATTCATAGCGGTGGGCTTCAGTTAAGAAAAGCATAACATTGATTGGCAAGGGATGGATGAAAAAGTTAATTTTTTGACATTATAAAAAAAATAATATAATAACTCTTTGAGTTTTTTTTATTTAATTTTGTAGCCATTGAGGGATGTGGAAAGACCACAGAGTTGGTCAGTCATACTTAGTGGAAGACATTTAATGATGTGACCTTTGGGTTGCCTAACCACACTGTTCGTTGTTTTAATTAGTCATTTTATTTTCTTCATAAATGAACCATATTAAATAAATGCAACATTGGAGGATTCTATCTTCTATTGAAGTGAATCATGGACATGGTATTTTGGAAATAATAGTGGTACCTTTTAAGAAGTTCCATGATGCCTTCCACAAACTAGGAATGAGGCTTCGAGTGGTAGTTGTAGGGGGAAATGGTGGAAGACGATGAATGCTAACGAGTACATTTGGACTTAAACACTCCTCCCTATTCTCCAACGCATTTCATCAATATCGAGGTAGGGGTATTACTATTTATGTTTATATTTGATGAATTAAATTATATACCTCATGTTATGATATTAATGTGGAGGGTGTGCGCCAAAAAATCAAGTCTCAAAACCTCTTCCCCTTCGTTTGTGTTGCGTTATTTGGGGGAATATTTACAAACATGATAGAACCCTGAATCCAGGATCCATGAAGTGAAAATTTCATCCCAGGGAGACCATTGGGGTGAGGGGAAAAGAAAATGGATGACTGAAGAACACCTGGTGGCCTGTAGAAGAGCTGTCGGTGAGGCATCAGTGAATAGCGCTGGTTTCAAATGCGGCGGTCGACACTCCCTAGCCGCAGAAGGGGAAAGATACTGCTCGGTAACATGATAAAAGGACAGTCAGTCAGCCGCATAGGCAGGAGGCAGGGTGTCATCATGCACTACGGTGAGGCATGTCACCGCGAAGGTAGGGGACTCGCTCCCTGCATGTTTTATAGACACCTAAGTAGCACCACCCTGTACAGCCAATCAAGAGTTGAACAACAATTTTATCCAATCAGGAGGCAGACTACGTGACCCTAGTGCGGGTCACACCAGAGAGTGGGCTGATCCTCCGTGGCCCAACCCTAATAGGGAGGTCTGGCCAAAGCTGGATCAGGCCGGTCCAGGTCAGGCTTGGAAGGAGCGACCCTATCCGACCAAACCCAAACCCCTTCTGGACCCATATATTCTTGCAGAGTTGTATCTTGCAAAAATGATGTATGATTGATGAACAGTCTATAGAACTGGGATCCAGAGATCTAGATAGTACTTTTGAGATACCCCATTTGTGTTTTTCAGAATGATGGAGTATGGCCGGGTTGGATCGTTCCCGAATCCTACCGGGCCCTCGGCAATAAAAATCATATAACTCACAAATCAGGCGCCTGATTAACATGTTATTTATCATGTCTAAACCTCTATCAAATGATGGTTCCTTGGGTTACTCGTTTTTGGATTTTCATATAAGTTTTGGAACAAAAGATATCTTGAGGAGCTATTTCTATGGTACTCAATTGCACTGGGTGTGGCGAATCAAGTGGCTAGCTGTCAAATGTAGTGTGACGTTATTTGGAACACCATAATAATGACCTTAACTGAATCAAAATTATAGCGGCTTAGTGTCGATCAGAATTCTAGAGACCCTATGTGGTTTATTATTATAGGTACCTTGGGTGGATCGGCATTATAGTGACTCTGTGTGGACAAGCATTATAGGGACCCTGTGTGGATCTTCATTATAGCGACCTTGTGTGGTTCAAAATTATAGTGACCCTGTGTGGATGAGCATAACATCGGCCATGTGTGGATCAACATTATAGCACCACTCTTTGGATCAACATTAAAGAGACCCTATGTAGATCAGCATTATAGAGACCCTTTATGGATCACCATTATAGCGACCCTCTATGGATCATCGTTATAGAGACCATGTGTGCACCATCATTATAGAGACCTTGTGTGGTTCAACAGTATAGTGACCCTGTGTGGGTCATCATTCTAGAAATCTTGTGTCGATCAGTAGGGCATGACCCAATGGGTACCAACTATAGATAAACCCATCATGGATTAGAGAAATATTTCCCTATATGAATCGACAATGGAACGACTCATTCATAGACCAGATGTGGAAACTTTCTAATGGAATATAATCGTATAGATTAATACAAATCATCATTATTCCTGAACTATGAGTTGTATAAATGTCTTGATCTTTGTCTTCTGCTTTGGGATTTTTTATTGAGAACATGCTTCATGGTTATACCTTTATGGAATCTAGGAGACCATTGTGGTGTCTCAGGGTCACTACGGAGTATTGATATACTCACCGCTACTTGGGATTTATCTACACCTTGTTATATCTTGTGCAGATGACGGACAACTTTACTAAGCCTCTAGGAGTCATGTATAGATGGTTCTCATAGGTGGTTGACATATGGTGTATGGAGGAGAGTGGTTGACAAGGAGAGACGTAGTGACAGTCTATTCTAAACCTTCTATTATGACTATTGGAAGATGATATTAGGATATATTTTCCCTTTTTACGCTATTTCCATTTCAGTTGGGCTTTTATTCTTTCCCCTTCATGTTCAGTATTTATAATTACTCTCAGTGATGGTTTTTAGTTGTTGTTTCACCTTACTTCTTCTGTTGTGATTTTCTTGTGCATAGTGTTCCCTATCCATGTGTATACAATTTTTTTAGTAAATTCCTTCCCGTTAGAGAAAAATTCCTTTTCGGTGCTAGCCTCTAACCCATGGCCTATGTATAGTGGGGTTAGGGTTGTCACATCACATGCCTGACGGGACGGGTCATGAAGGTGGTATCAATTGCGGTCGGTTCTACAAGAAGAACTAAGAGTCTATGTTTTCAATGTGGATAAACTGTTCAGGGTCTGGAGTTCAGGATTCGGTTTGGGGAGTCTATAGAATGACGAGGCTTCGGTACAAGGACCATTTTCTGAGACGGTACATTCAAGAGGTTTCCCAAAGATACCACTACCCATTGGTCATCACTTAGTACTAGTGCTACCAGAAGAGGATGCATATAAGCCCTGTGACATACATTAGTTTCAGTGTCTAAGACCCCTCAAGTTCCGAGGTGAGCCCGACTCGCATTTGGAAAAGTACTTGCTTGAGGTGGGGGATGAGTTTCCTCCTGGCCAGAACACCATTTTATAAATGGAGGACCTAGTAGTGAGAATTCTACATGGCTCAGCTGGGCGATTGTAGTGTTTCGATTACCCCTCTCTTACAATGAGGGCAATGTTTCATGGATAGATGAATATGCAGGGAAATGGATTTAGAAGAGGATCTAGGAGAGAAGCATGTGGTGGTATTAATTTTGATATCTTACAACCACTACCACAATATAATCCCCACCGGGTTCAGGAAGCTAGAGGACTGGGAAGGGGAGTAGCTTCAAGCAGTCAAGGAGTGTGACCAAAGGGCTCCAAGAATGATTCGAGGTATGCTCTGTGTCAAATATGAGCTTCCCCATTAATATAAATAGAAACTAATAATTCTTTCTTATCACGAATTATGTTCAAGACATATAGTTTGTGGTTAAACCATTGAATTGACTCTAACATATGGAGACACCGATGAAAGGAGAATTGATAATCACACATATATGGATGGTGTGATATAAGCCATAAGGAGAGAGTTTTAGTTGGAACTTCTTGGTAACTGTATGGAGGCCTTACGATGTAAATTTTGGTAAGCACTGCTCATCCACAGTTTATGTTTAGATTTATAGTTTTAGGAAGAAAGGATTTGGTAAGTACACTGCATTGCAAAAGTGTTTCCCTTGGTTGGTGAGAAATGAAATCCATGAGGCACGATGTAAACTCATTTATAGGATGGAGGGACTGATCACACTTCTGTTATCCTGTCTTACCGACGTAGTAGTAGTTGTTTTGAGTTATCAGTTCCCAACAATAGTTAAAAAAGAAGAAACATCCTTTCAAAAGATGTTTCTAGTGTTATCTCCACACAAAAAGAGGGTCTTATGCATTGTCTTGTACCAAACGATGACACAAATATATAAAACTTCATATCATATGGCTTTCGAGGATCTCTGGTAGTTGAGACTATAGTTGGGAGACCATTTTATAGTTTACATAAATCTCAAGAGTCTCGGGTATATATTCTCAAATACTAACATAATTCTGACACAATGATGATTGCTTGAGTTCCTCCATGACTATGACTTTTAGATGGTTTACACACCCGACAAGGGAAACGATGTAGCAGACTCACTCAGTCGAAGGTTTGGTCTATAGTTGCAGAGTGAGGTGACATAGTAGATAGCTAGGTTGTTGTTGTCCTTCGTTTTTAGGAATAGAGCATCTTACCTCTAGTCAATGATAGTTACTCCCCCAATCCTTCAACGAGAAAGGGAGGCCCATCCTTGGGACACAGATTGGGTGTCCCAACATGCTTAGATATACTCAGTACATTCTCTTGATATATTTTATGAAGGTGGGGAGCACGTCATCCTCATTAGATGATGCACTATTGAACGAGTGATACTATGAGGAATGGTGTTGACGGAGTTCCATACTTCCCCTTTGGTGGTATATCCTGGTGAGGAAAATATTTACCAGGACCTTCAACTTCAGTACTGGTGGCTAGGGATGAGGAAAGCAATGGTGGATTTTGTCTCACGACACATCAATTGTCAGCAAGTGAAGGCAAAGAATTAGGTACTAGTAGCCTCATCTAAGACACTTAAGGTAACAGAGTGGATGTGGTAAGGTATCTCCATTGTCATCATTTTAGGGATACCACGTACATCTATGTTATAAGATTCCATTTGGGTGATCATTGACAGACTCACCATGTCGGCCCAATTCTTACCCATGTTGGAGTAGGTAACAGTAGAGATCGTGGGACACCTCCTTGTATAAGAGATTGTATGGATTCATGGGGTTCCATAGATGATCTTCTTAGATTGCGACGCTCATTTTACATCCCATTTGAAGAAATTATTTTAGGTGGAATTCGAGAATGAGCTATGTTTGAGCACCACCTTTCATGCTCAGACATATGGTCAGATAGAGCAGACCATATAGACACTTGATGACATGCTTCGTGGTTGTTTCCATGATTATGGAAGTAGTTGGGAAGGAAACTATCCACTGTGGTAGTTTTCCTACAACAAAATTTATCATTCCACCATCGACATGGCTCTAATTGAGGAGATGTACCGGCAACCTTTCAGGTTAGCACTATGTTGGACAGACCCAGGGGAGTCAGGACTTATGGGTCCAGATTTGGTAAGAGCTACCACATAGATGGCGATGATCATCTAGGGGGGGAAAAATACAACACAGAGCCGACATAAGTCTTAGGCTGATAGAAGACAAATACCCATGGAGTTCGAGGAGGAAGACCATGACATCCTATGAGTCCCACCCTGATGAGGATTATAGTGGTTTGGTTAGGCGGCATGCTATCTCCGAGGTTCAACAGGACCATTTTAGATTCATAGTAAATTTGGCGATGTGGAGTACTGTGTAGAACGCCCCCCACATATGCACAGGGTGGATAACATTTTCCATTTGTCGTAGCTGAGGAGATGTGTGCTTGATGAATCGCATGTTATTGACTAGGGCGATTTGGACATTGATGATGGGGAGACTTTTACAGTGTTTCTGGTGTAGATAGAGGATCGACATGAGTGAGTCCTTCATGAATGGTTGGCTCCTCCAGTGCCATTTCAGTGGCAGCACAGGAACCATTAGGATAGCACATGGGAGTGGGAGGATTAGATTGGTTCTTAGTACCATGATTTGTTTAATTGGAATTTGTTTTGGATTTTGGGGATGTAAATTCCTAATATGTGGAGAATGTAATGTCCTCACAATTTAGTATATATTTTTTATTTATATGGGATTATATCAAGGACGTGAAATCTGAAGACATCTGATTTCGAGGCCCGGAGTACCCTGAATTATCCATAAAAAATGTTATGTTTTAAAAAGCGTGAAAGGGTGGTTTTCCTACAAAAGAGGTGTAACTCTTAAATGGGGTCCTAGGTCAGAAATACAAGGGCACCGTTGGGTTTAGGATGTAATTTTTACTATAGGTGTGACTTAATTTTTGTCAGTGGGGTCCTCATATAAGAAAACCTGAAAATTGCTTAATTGTAAATAAAATAATTAAATAACGTTTTTTTGTTAAAATTCATCATACTCACAAACGATGACTCAGATTAAAATTCTAAGACCACCACTGAACTGGTGAGGTTATTCATCCCTTAGCATGATAATAACTTTGGTTGGCACATTCCACCAATGGAAGTTAATTTTTAGACATAAATAAAAATAATTATGTGACAATTAATTTATTATAAAATCCATAACTTCTAAATAGTAACTCAGATTGAAAATATGATATTTCCATTGAGATTGTGAGGGTGTGTAACCATTAGGTAGATCCTAACCTCAATCGGCATGAGTCGAGGGTGAATATTAAAAACAATTGACCTTTTTTAATGTATGTTCATTAAACGTGTGAGCAGTGATTTTCATATTTTGAACCGGTGATCGGATTACATATCTGAGAGCACTGTTGAGTTTGAAGCACCAAGATTCACTTAAGCGATTCATAACATCGACTGGAAATGGTCAGATGAAGAAGTTAATTTTTGATCATTACAAAAGAAATAATAAAATAACTCCTTGCATTGTTTTATTTTTTTGTAACCATTGAGATATGTGGAGAGACTGAAGAGTTTGTTGTTCATACTTAATGGAAGATAATTATTTTTGCCTCAAATGGGATGTGTAACCACGCCATTTGTTGTTTTAATGAATTATTTAACGTGGTTCATAAATGAACCATAGTAATGAAATGAAACGTGGGAGGATTCAATATTATATTTAAAAAAATCTCAGGCATGGGATTTTGGATGGGAGAGAGGATCCAATGATGAAGTGTCGAGGTGCCTTCCACCAACCTAGAACGAGGATTTGAGCAGTGGTCGTTGGGGAAAACGGCGGGTGATAGAGAACCATGACGAGCACCATTATACGTGGACACCCATTTCTCATATGTAACACCATCCATAAAATTAGAGGTAGGGGTTTTATATTTAATTTTATCTTTGATGAATTATGTTTATTTCTAATTGTTATGATGTTAAGGCATAGGGCGCGAGCCAAACAAAAAAATGCCCATACCCCCAGCATCTACATTCTTGGTTCATTCATTGGGGAAAAATTTAAAAATTCGATGAAACCTTGAATTCACGAGCCGCACAGCAACGAAGACATCCTAAGAGGCACACAGGCATGAGAGGAAGAGAAAACGGACCACCATAGATCACCCGGTTGATCACAGAAGATTCCTTGGTGCGGTACTCTTGATCATCACCAGTGGCTGGCGTGTGCCTGCCGCGGAATGGGGCTGGTGTCATTTGGCACCATAGAGGATGAACAGGTGTCCAGCTCATGGCCGGTCTTGGAGCTTGTAGGCGGCATGCCGTCGCATGCCAATGTGAGGCAGGCCGCAGCATTGAAACCATGATGAAGGCAAGGAACCCATTCCCTCTGGGTCTAGCACACACACATACAGTGCCCCCTCGCACCACCAATCAATAGTCGATCTTTTCTTTGAGCAGTTTGGGAGGTGGAACGCATGAACCACATGCGGGTCATGCTAGCCAGTGGGTCGAGCCGCCTTAGCCAAGCCCAGTAGTGGTGACCTGGGCTTGTCTACGGCCCCACCAAACTGGGTCGTTCCATGAAGGTTCAGACTGGGATAGGCCAGACGAGGAACGTGTCAGGTCGGCCCGGGTAGGCCCGACCATGTCAGACTATACCTAGACCATTTTCAGGCCGAGATACGCTTAAACAACAGTTTTGTGAAAACTAAATGTCTGTTTGATGAACAATATATTGCACTTTGATCCATGGAGAGAGTCGGTCCTTTTGAGATACTACACATGGGTTCCCGATTGAGGCATTGTCTATCATGTCGTAACCATTACCACATGATGGTTCTTTTTGTTACTCATTTGTGGAACATTGTGTTAGTTGAGGAATGACCTATATATTGAGCAGATGTTTTTACGAAACTAATGTGCACTGAGTGCGAGTAATCAAATGTCTTGTTGTCAATTGTAGATAGACCCTGTGTGGATTAGAATTTATGCGACCCTATGTGGATCTTCATTATAATGACCATGTGTGCATCATCATTATAGTGAACCAGTGTGGATCGACATTATAGAGACCTAGTGAAGATCGGCATTATAACCTCATTGTGTCAATTAACATTATAGGTTCCTTGTGTGGATCATCCTTATGGTGACTCTCGGTGGAACAACATTATGGTGACTATGTGTGGATCCTCATTATAGATACCTTATGTGGATCATCATTATAGAGACCCTGTGTGGATCAGCCTTATAATGACCCTCTGTGGATCATGATTATTGAGACCCTGTGTGGGTACTCATTATAGAGACCATGTGTGGATGAGCGACATACGACCATATGTGGAACAAAAATAGAATAAATCATTGATGGATTAGTTGTGGAAACATCTTAATGGAATAAAATAAGATTTCTTAATACTACTCATCTTTATTCCTGGACTCTAAGTTTTATAACTAGTCTGAGCTGAGTCTTTCGCATTGTTCTTTGTTATTGAAAAAATTCTTCATACTTATTTCCATTATGGAATCCTGAGAGACCTTCGTTGGGTCTTGGGGTCTGAACTGATTATTGTTATACTCACACCTACATGGGCTTCTCCCGCACCTTCTGGTGTCCTATGCAGATGACAGAGAGCATGACTGAGCCTTGAAGATTTAAGGCCAGATGGAACTCAAAGGAGGTTTAATTAAGGAGTACGGGGGTGACCATTTTACAAGGAGATCCGCTATGATGATATATACCTACCCTTCATGTAGGATCAATGGCGGAAGACCTCGGGATATTTTTTCCCTTTTTCAGTATTTCAATTTCAGTTGGGCTTGTATTCTATACCTTCAATTTTAGTTTTTACGATTACTCTCAATGGTTGTTTTTAGATGTGTTTTCACCTTATTTTTTTCATTTTACTTTGCATGTGCTTAGGGTTCCCTATCTATGTGTGTGCGTGTTTTTTTGAGGAAATTCCTTCCCATTATATGGGAATGCCTTTCTACTGTGAGTTTCTAACCCATGGCCTATGGAAGGCGGGTTTGGGGTAGTCACGACATGGGACCGGGGGGAAGATTCATGATAGTGATAGTCTCAATATCATTTTAGACTAGTTTAAACCAAGAATCATAAATCAGAACTGAAAATTTAGAGAAAACGTAACTAAAATCGGTTCATTGGAATGAACCCATGGTGTGTACCCCCATCTCTATAGATTCTATGGATTATAGAAATTATAAATATGTCATAGAGTGAAAACCTTCTTCTATTAAGGACATTGGTTTTCCAATGACTATCACAGTTGAACCCTCCTATTATTCTAGAGAATTTTTACCATTAAAATTGTTTTTGTCCCATGTACTATGTGACATAGTGCTGAGGCATGGTTTGACATTAATTATTACTTATGTGATGAATGGAATGATGTTGGGTGTCACTGATTGACTTTTTGAACTATTTTGCACTCTTCTTTTTTTGGATGGGATGGGAGAATAATATCTCATTACTCTCCTATTGGGATTCTAGGACATAATATATATTTTGTCTTTTATATCCATACATTCATATTTTGATACTCCCATTCCGTGAGGCTTTATACTTGAGGGTATTCCACATTCATTCATTGTTTATATTTTCAGGGATTGATGAGTATAATATCCTTCTATTGGTGTAATTTAATCAATGTGTAGTTCCTCTACTTTTTGTGTTGAGCCCCTTGTTCTTGGATGATGTTACACTATCTTAGTTTGGGTTGAGATGTATTCTTTTAGAAATTATTGAATCTTGTATACTATATAATATTTTCATTTCATAACTCTTACTACTCCCCCGTCATCTTTTAATTCATTCTATAAGGTATATATATACTCATCCATACATGGAATTTTCCCACAAATGCCATTTCATATGAATATTATGGATAATTTAGTAATGTAATGAAAATATCATTGGGATATCCTATAATATTTCCCATGTATGGTGGATGTAGCATATATTTTAAGAGATTGGCTCTATCAGGAGTATACCATTATAGTTTTTTAGTATGGTATGTATTTATTTTTGGGAGTATGATTTACCCCATTATTTTAGTCTCACTATTTTACTATTGTATGCCGAATTAGTTTTTCATACTTGGTTTTATTTCTTATTGTTTCATTTTTTACTATTATTCATCTTTACATTTCAATTGTGATGCTCTAGCATTTTCATTTAGTTATATAGGCAATAGACTCCCATTTATGATATATGTTTCACCAATTGTCTACACATCACTAACCAATGGAGGCTGGGATAGAATACTTGAGTCTTGAGTCCTAGCATGGTTTGGGTCATGAATGATTGGTATCCATGAATTTTAATTTCATGGGATATTGTTTGGATAAGAATCATTACAAGTTTTGGGTTTGAATTAGGGAAAATTTGACAGAGTATCTCTAGTATGGATCATATGTTAAGGAATTTGGTGATTTTATGAGAGTCAAACATATCCCTTCTCTATGACCTTGAATACTCATTGACAACATGTCATGCGAAAAGAATTTTTTTATTGAATAATGGTACGTTAATCGTATAATATTGAGATTTTAAAAATCCATATTGATTCAACACCATGTATTTGAAATATATATATATATATATATATATATATATTATCATCTTACTGCAGTATATGATGATAACCTGTAGGATGAATTTGTGGTGATAGCTCATTAGGATTTCAACTTCAGATCAAAAAATGATCTAATATTTGATGAGGCCTCAGTTTAGGGATCGTACTGCAGGCCCCTTCATCTAAGAGTTCAGATAGAATAACCTCCCCCTATTGAGAAGAAGATCATCCCAGAAAAAGTAGGTTGAGGATGTGTGTATGCATAATATCATATATGAGTTCTATTGAAATATTATACTAAGGTCCCATGATGAGACATTTTTTTGGAAATAGAAAATTTGATAATTTTGGTGGACAATGTCTTCCAAAACATTCATACACTGATGGAATATGTGGTTTCACCAGAAAAAATCTATTTCCATAGAGCTGATTGGTGTTGCAGGATCCTTGTTATTTAGATTCATGAAGATTAAAATCTCTCATCAACCCACATCCATAAGTTGTTATATGAGGACTATTACCCCACCATCATTAACTCTATTCGGATTTAGGATATTATGGACATAGTTTTTGGAAAGATGATAGTGTGAGAGTGTGAAACAAGGTTCAATGTCCATAACAGATACTCTCTCCACCTGATCTGTAGTGTCTACTACCGAACATGAATGTTTGATTAGGAATTTCATAGAGAGATATAATCATGTGTGGTTCCCATGGGCATGAAAAACATTGTTGGGGTACTAGACTATTCAATTTTGATAGGTATATTTCTTTCAAATGGATTCAATATAACAGAATCTTGTACTAGGCATCATAGTGTTGATTAATCTAGAGTTTCAAAAAGTTTCTTGCCTTTAGAATCATGACATAGGATATCCTTTCATAATTTGAATCATACACATGGTCATGTGGTATAGGGGGAGTAAAAAGTACCATGGAAGATGATGTAGGGTAGGTGCTATGATTGTGATGGGTGAGGTCACATAGCGCATAAATTCCAAACACGACATGAATATCATCAATTGAAGAATACTGAAAGACAACTATAGATGAGGTATCATTGTGATCAGTTATCTCCCGGGTGTGGGTGTCATGGTCCTTAGGTAGGCCGAGATTGCAGAGGAGGAGGAGGTTCAATGGGTGAATGATTAATATGTTATATCCATTCACCACCTACACTAGGAATCAATGGTGAAACTCAGGGATCTAGCATCCATGGCCCTAGAGAGCTCCCGGATTTACGGGATTATGAGACTCTAATACACTAGATAAATATATGTATGATTTGTGTTTGGTTTACTCTCGAATAAATATTTGTTGCCATTGGTTCTATTTTTTTATTCATCTCTATAATTATGGTGTTATATTTTGGGCTTTGAGTTGGGGATTTATCCCATCACCTTCGTCTTCAGTTCTCGACAGTTTACACATCTTCTATATCTTTTCTATTTTCTTAGTTTCACTTATTACTTGGTGGAGAGAGGTTTACATGGGACATTTTTTCCACAATATGTAACCATGTGAAATGTTTGTGGGTGTAGATTTTCAATCCATAGTATGAGACAAGATTTACTGTCATCACTCCCAAGTTAGATTCCAACACACCGATGGGGGGGTTATTTTCTTGTCGAAAGAGATCTCTTGGTTAGACCAATGGATACTATAAGTCGGACTCTAGAACCCATCACCCATTAGTTGGAGTGATTACACGTTGGTGTTGTATGATATTATGGAATGTATATAAATTCTTTTATTTATGATTATGTTGAAATCAACCCTGGGGAAATTTCGGGACTACCTCTGAGCTAGGAGGATGAGTTTTTTATAAGGATACATACCAAGACATCTTTGATATCATATATTTCCTATCAGATAAAAACTATTGAGCTTCAACTGCATCATTTAATGTTGGATGACCTTATAGAGAAGGGTTACCTCATACAGAGTATCCCCCCTTACTAGATCTAGTTTTGTTCTTGATAAAGGTTGATGGGATATTTCTGATTATTGGGGATGGTTGTCACCAAATCATGGCTACAATATATAAAAAATACAACACTCTAATGATTGACAACATCTTTGACCATTTCTGAGGCATTATATGGTTCATAAAGATTGTAATCAGATCTATATACAACCAATTTATTGTTTATGTCACTGATATTACAAATGGTACATTCCAATGTTATGATGGACACTACGAGTTCCTAGTGATTCCCATCAGTGCGACAAATTCTCCGATTGAGTTTATGGATTTGATCAACTAGATATTCAAGATAAAAATACACTAGATTGTGAACATCATCAAAAATTAAATACTAATATATTAAAAATTACTGGAGAATCATTTTGATCACTACAGTACGGGTCATGATTTCCTTTGGAGAACTAGGTTTATGGTAAAATCTCAATGTTCTAGTTCTTGATTCATGAGTTTAACTTTTCAGATCATGTAATTTCTAATCATGGATTACCCATGGACCCAATGGATATCTATTTAGTTTTTTCATGGGATATACATAAGATAATGTTATAATTATGGAATTTGTTTTTTATTTTTATGGTACTATATGTGGTTTTGGGCATACTTATCCATAACCAAAACCCCGTTGACAGCCTTGAGGGGGAAATGTAAGACGTTTAATTTATCAAGCAGTGAAAAAGAGACTATGATATGATGACATCGAGGATGATGAGTTCTCAAGTATTGAGAGTAATAGAGGAGGGGTTGTGTTATCTATTAATTTTTGTTTCCTTAGGATATGGTATCAACTATTTGTTGATGTAGGGATATGATGTTTTTTCTTATTGGTAAAAGATGTAGAGACCCCATCAGAAAACTATGAAACTCAAGACCTAGATCTGGAATTAGTAGTATTTTCCATTCGTTTTTAGCAGAAATAATATTTGGTAGAGTTTCTTATGGTTTACTTAGTCCATCCGATTCTTAGGTATATCTTCATCTATAAATTCCTAAACCTTAGACGACTGAGCTTGTTGGAGGTATTACAAGACTACAACTATGAGATAGTCTATACTATGGGGAAGTGAAACATAGTAGAGGATTCCTCTAGAAATAATTTCTAGGCACGGTTTGTCCAGGATGATTCAAATTAGTTATGATCAATGCATCTAACACTAGTGTATTGGAAGTTTTTAACTTTTTGTTGTCGATGGTACTGACTCATCCTATTCTCAAGCATGTTAGAGAGTCACATATAAGATAAAATAGTTTTATTGTATTCTACAACTAAATATCTATAGAAGACACTCCATATTTTTATTTAGAAGATGTGAATCACAACAAATTTATTCAAGGATATAAAATGGTTCCAGTCATGATGTGGGAGGAGGTGATTTAAGAGTTTCACATTTATCCACTAGCTATAGATACCGATGTGGGTTAAAAGTATAGATACCATAATCAAATATTTTTTGTTTTCAAACATGATATTGAGCATATCTGTGTTCATATATTAGTGTGTCACCTCTCAAAAGGCGAAGGCTATGCACTATGCTCTGGAAGTTTTGTTGTGGGACATTGAGATCACCAGCTGGAAATGGTGGGACATATACATTGACTATGTGTCATGGATTCTCAGATACCCAGTTTTCCATGAAAACATCTAGGTGGTAGTTGGTTGAATCCTGAATTCTACACACCTCATTTGTATATGAGAGTAGAGTTAAATTGAGTGTTTTGGATAGTATTAAGTAAAATAGATCATTCAACATCATGGGGTTCCCTCAACGATTATATCTAATCATGATGCATGGTATACATCATGGTATTAGAGAGGATTATAGGTGGAATTATAGACAAAAATGAGGATGAGTACATCCTTACCCCCCTAGAAAGATGGAAAAACCAAGAGCACTATCTGGTTGCTGAAGTATATACTTTGGGTTTGGGTGTTATACTTTTTCCAGATATGGGAGGATCAATTTCACTTAATCATGTTTATGTACAAAAAAATCTTCCACACTACAATCGGCCTGACACTATTTGAGGATATGTATGAGGGATCCTTTAGGTGACCATATTGTATGAAAGGGATTGGTGAGAAAACTCTTGTGTGCCTAGATATGGTGAAGGTGTGGATATATATGGTCTATGTCATTCGTGATCATTTGAGGACAGCTGAAGGAATATAAAATCTTATGTAGATCATCGGCGTTGGACCATAGAGTCCAACCAGGGAGACCATATTTCATTAGTGTTTCCCCATGAAAATGATGAACAAAATTAATTTGGGAGGAATTCAGTCAATCGAGATCATCATGATATTGGAAATCATAAATAGGTTTGAAGATATTTTTTACTACCTCCCCCTAACCCCAAAACTAGAGAGGGTCCACGACGTCTTCCATGTGTCTTGGTTGTGAAGATAAATCTGTGATCTAACTCATGTCACTAAATTGTGAGTTCCCAACACCAATTATGGTGACACATTTTTGGATAACCAAATGGTAATAAATGGTCAACAAAAGAGAACCATGCATTGATGGACCATCTCATTTTTTTAGTGATATGATAGCAAAGATGCATCTTGGAGAGTTCCTAGGAGTATGAGAACCGGATGTGCGATTAGTATCATGAGTATTTTATATATTTTGTTTTTGGGAATGATAATATTTAAGGAAGTAATTATTCAGTGACATGGATTTATCAATGTATCAAATTGATATATATATATATATACTGATCTAATCAATAAGATGATATAAGATTATGAGGCTAGGGGTGCCTAGACAAAAATTTACAAATATATTAATGATATTTAATAATTTTCACACGATAATTCAAAAATGAAATGGCATAACTGTTATGTAGATTCTCAAATCAGAGCTGTGAGATTACATTTGACTCTAGAATTCATTGTTTACAATAGAAGAAAAATAAATAAGTTAGCATGGGGATTTTAGGCTTCATTTTCATCATAGGATGTTCAGGGGATTAATAAATTTATTAAATTATTTAACTTATCCATATTACATAAAAAATTAATGTAATAAATCACCGTGGATATTTTCCACGGTTTAACCTCATAATCCACGAATCTCCAATGACCTACTTTATGTCCATCTATTTTCAGATCACAATAGAAAAGGACGATACAACTTATTTGAGTACAAAACAATGAAATAAATGAAAATATGTCCAATAATTTTTTGTGATGATTTTCCTCAAAGAAAACTATCTAGTCTCTATCTCATCAATTTGTTGTTTATTCCACTATATACGAAACAGATTGAGCAGATCAATCCTTTCTCTTGATCAACACCAATTTTGTATCCTTGGTATGCACACATGTCTAATTTATTTGATTATTTAAATTTTCTCAATCCTTTTATTCCATATTCATTATAATTGGACAATAATTCATTAGAGATACTTTTTAATAAAATCATCTTCTTTTACACATCAATTTCTTCCATGTTCATTACTGGTTTGACCCAACACAACTTTTTTTCTATTGTAATGTTTTTCTGAGCCCAATTAGACCATTGGAATTGAAATTGTATTATGAATGAGAAATGACTCAATGAAGAAGGGTTTGATTAGAGATGGTTGTGGGTTATGGATGATCATTTAAATAATCGCTTATCAAATAATCAATAGACAAAGGGAACAAGGCATGTGGGACATGTGATATAACCCCTAACAAACAACATGATCAAATTTACGATGAACGACGTAAAGAAACTATTTTTTGTTACTAAATTGGCCATTTTTGGCTGGGGATAGATATGATATCATAGAATATTTGCAGAAATTGAGTAGTGGAAATAGAATAAGATAATTTGGAGAAAACCTAACTACATTTTATGTACAATGATGAACACATCACATGTAGCAACTTGGATATAGTGTCTAGGGTTTTGGGAAATCATAATGATGACACTACGTGTAGACCTCCTACATGATATGTACCTCTTCCCTAAAAGTATGAATATTTTGGAATATATCATGAAAATGACCCTATGTGGAAGCACACAGATCGGGAAACCTAATATGTATAGATGTACATGAACACATCCTAGGAACATGAGCAGCACCATGTGTGGAGAAACTCACAATGCACCAAAGGAACTTGGACCTGGGTTGAATAGATGGACATGGACAAAAGGACATGACCTAGTCCATGATTATCATTGAAACAACATTTCATCCACCTCCATTGTTTGTAATAAAACATGTCTTCATATCCATGTACCATCTGGAAAGAGACCGTGTGGTGGAGTGGGAGAACATGTCGTGTGGGTATCCTCACCTGTCGTGTATCCCCGAACACTTTTTATGGAATCATTTTTGTTTAATATATCCTGAATTTAAATTTATATGTTTTCTAGAGAGTATTATATCCTATGTTCTTTTTCCATGAAGAACAGCATGGTTCCCTTGTTTTTGGATTTCAAGATACGTTTTGTAATGATTCATGAATGAATCATGCCTGACGACATTCAATATTGGTCATACTCAAATAAAATAACTAGAGATATTGTAAATAGTATCCTCTATTATAGTTGGGTAGTTGATCCTCAATGATGTTATGAGTGGTTCCATTTTATAGAGATATTTAGTGTGTAAACAAAGATTTTACTTGTGGTACCATATAATATGTCACGACCCCAACCCCAAAAGTCTGAAATTGGTTCCTGAAACATGGTGTACAATTTTCTTCATAAAAACAGGCTTACAACAAAATGAACATCTTGTCCCAATACGAGGGATTGTTTCAGTTTAGATTATTAGAATATCAGACGTTGCTGAAGCAATTCTTCTGAAAACATAGAATTGTTACGATGTTGTCACAAAGAGTACACAAGGATATGTAAAACTGCTAAAATCCTGTAAAACAATAATTAAAATGTAGGCTGAGCAAAAAAAATTCCTAATAATGGGGTTTTAAAACGTAGTTTTGGAAATCCACCCTTTTAAAACAACCACCTTGAATAAAATATTACAAAAATTTCTTAAGTAGATGATATTACATTTCAAGGAACACCGTCAATATTTTCTTATGTTACTTGCAGTCATTTTTCCAAAAGATCATTTTCATAAAAGATAATTGTGATTTCCAAAAGATCAATTTCAACTTAAATTTATCTATTTCCACCATATTAGTAGTATTATTCATGTAATTATTATCATATATAATCAATTTGTAAAATTTTATAATTGGTCATATAATGTGGGGGTGCATAATGAACTACATTAATTAATAGTGTCGCTTGTTCATATATATTTATGATTAATGTTTTTAAATTTATGATGGATGAAAAAAAGACAATTAAATAATAAATAAACATTAAAAATATATTATAAATTAATTATGAATTTATATTTCCATTAAATTCATTATTATAACAATTAATGTAGATATTCATTGAAAAATAGAATATATATGTTCACGTAGATGATAGTGTTGACATGCACCTCAGTGATGTTTTCTTCTCAAATGTAATGATATGATAGGGAATAATGGATGTTAAATCATAACAACAAAAATTTATTATATTTAGGATACTACATTATTTATTTTAAAATGGATACATTTGTTTTAGAAGAGTTAGGTGTTCATATAATATGTTATGTATGTACTTATAAGTGATACCTCTTCTTTGAGAAACCTTAATTGGCCTAAACTATATTCCATGAGAGGAAAGTAATTTAAAAATACTATATGTTATAGGATAATGGTAAATATGATATGATGGTATTAATCTAGGCATGAACTAAATTATAAGACTCCATGTATTTTGAATAAGGGAGTAGATGACACACATGGATGTACATAAAAGATTAAATAATAGATATATTATAATCAAGTCAAGTGAAACTATAGAAACCAAAATTTATAGTTAATATGTTATAGGGTATAAATAAAATCAATAAAACACATTAAAAATAATAATTGATCTAAGACATTTTAATCAATCCATAACCTAATGGAGCCTTCCAAATATAAAACTAATTGAAATGACCCAAATGTTTTTTAATTTCTATAAAATATAACATATCAATAGTCAATCATATATTCTAAAATTTAAAAAATGTTTTCAAAAAAATTTATTTAACTCCATGAACATATATATTGATAAAATCCCATAATACAATAGGCCAATGTAAATTTTTATTCAGATTAGAAAGTATTGACTAAAATATTTTACCTAGTTTTACCGGTTTTACCCTTATCGGAGTTACAAATCATAAAATTTGTACTATTAATAGTGAATAAAATATAGTTTAACCATATTATGTTTTATTGAATATTATTATTCAACATGTATAATTAAATTTTGACTATTCACTTTTTATATGTAATAGAAATTAATTTTAAAGAAATCGTGAATGATTCAATGAAAAATTCATTTAGATATTTTTTCAATGATAAAAACTAATTTATTCTTATTGAATTTCTCATAAATGAAAATAGATAAATGTAATAAAACATGATTAAATATATCATATATAATATTTAAAAAAATCATTCATAATTGAATATTAATTTGAAATTTTAATTTTAAATAATATATGTATAAAATATCCAATTTTCATAAAACCCCCTATTTTATCTTTAGATGATTTTTTATTAATTTATAACTTATTTGTGATCGATTAATTAAATTTATAAATGTGAAATAAATAAATTTTCATAATTTACTTAGTCATATTCATACCAAAAAATCAAATTATTTACCAATAATTTTGTCATTATGTAATATTATTTTAATTGTATATCAAGGAAAATTTAAACATATTGTTTTGTGTAAAGAAATCAATCAATGAAATGATAATTTTTTAAGAGATATGTATATATAAATTTTAAGGGCGACAAATTATTTCCCACCTTTTAAGAATTTATCTCATCATATTATGTGACTAAGAAGAAAAGAAATATATGGATACTTATGCATCATCACTTACTTAGGTACCTATGTAACTTCTTCAAAATTATTTTCCTGCCACAAAATGTGGACTATGTGGAATGTTTTATTATGAAAAATATAATCTCATTAATCATGAATTTTAAAAACATGTTCCTAATAAAAAATATATTTTTATATTGGTACGATATTTCCATTGTTATTACATGAATTATAATTCATTTACTTTTCCATGATGGATACATGTAACCCATCATGAAATTGAGTGATATTTTTTGGAAGAACCAGGTGATAAAATAATGTACCCATACAATCAATAATTTCAAAGGGATAAATATTTCTACTATTAATCATTGCTTTATATTAGAAAATAATACCATTCATTCATTTGGATATTAATTTGAATAAAATTCAACAAACATTGAAATATAAACCTCACCGATTATTTTCAACATAAATTTTTTATTGAATATGACTTTCCCTTATGTGATGCTAAATGGATCCAAGATTCTATGTGATTTTATCTACAACATCTGGTAATAATATCTTCTATTCATCTTCTTTAACCCAGAAAAATAGATTTCATTACATCTAGTCATAATGGGATTCATATGTAGTATTCTATATTCTAGATTGAAATGTATTATTTAAAAAATCTGAATTATAGGAAGGTTTGTATAAAAAAGTCATTTGAAATCCATATAACATTCCCTCAAAAATTCAATTAGGGTTTGAATTATATTTATTTACTAACCATATATTTTTTGATGATATAATGTAATAAAACTAAATTATTTAACCAGTTCTAGTAGAAAACTACAAAAATCAATGTGGATAACCACCGATCATGATTAAATATAGTCGAATTTGGTACTACATGCTACATTTTAATTTTTTAATGTATATACCAGTAAACTAATCAAGAGATAAATCGTCATTAATTTAATTAAAGTTTGTCTAAATTTTAAGGTGATCAATGAGAACACAAATAAAATTATGGAAAATATATTTTTTTTATATCAATAATGAAGTCGATGGAGATTGTATCCCATATCAATTATATTATGGTTGATCTTTTTATCATTTTCATAGAAATATTTCTCTCAAACTTGACATGATGACATAAAAAGCCCTAGGATACGTACTCTGCAATATCATTTTTCATTCTATCATATTAGATATACTCTATTAGATCTTTACACATCATTGTACTTCCATGTTTAATAGATAATGATGAACTATTAGAAAGATTCATTAAAATCTTCTTTATGTGAGGTATTTACAGGACACTATTTCATTTGTAATAACTATTAATCTTTCACTATCATTGTTTATGTAATTAAAAATTATTACCTTCTTCTACAGTTCCACAAATTACATTTTCACCTATTAAATCCTCAAAAGTATAGAGGGTCGAACAGTAGTATGAGAAATAAATCAAGAGACTTGTTCCTCTTTAAATCAAGGAAAAAATTCTAAATATTCATAAATATTCATTCTCTTCACATACTAATCATGGTTAAACTAGACCAATGTTTTTGAATCAATGTATCTACTACATGTTTTTATTTCCTTGGGTGGCAGTGTATTGAGAAGTCATAATCATTAGTAAATTTAATCCTTGACCCTCATTTCATATTTTACCATATATTGATGAATATATATTTCTATAATTATTAATCATTATATATATGTATATATATCATATTAAACAACAAAAATAATACATCTATTTTTTGAATGCCAAAATATCTACTTCCACTTCCAAATCATGATTTACATAACATTCCCTTGTATTCTCAATTTGGGAAAGGTGTATAGTAGCACTATTTCTTTCATTAGTAGGATGAATCATGGTCCCTTCATCGATGAATCACTCTATGTTATAACCCTATCTCATCAAAAGGATATTTTTAGAACTGGTGTGATGGAGAATCTTTTTCTACTACTTGAAATTTTCATCACATTAGAATACCAATATAAACATGGATCACTTTGATGTCAACATGGTTACTATGTTATATTTCCCTGACAAATACCTCTAAAACATAGATACTATCCAAACATGAAAATATAATATCAATCTTATTGGTAGTTGTTCATTTGAAGAATTTTTCAAACACATCCTTCTTTAAACCATATATTTATATAAAATAGAACACAATTATACGGACTAGTAATGAATCCTTTTGAATCCAAAATTCAAAATTTTCTAATTTTGGGTCAAACCTCTCCTTCTAAAAGGTCATCAATAGAATTTAAATATGATTCTCATGGTCTCTATTTTTAGATGAATATATAATAATATCATCCAAATTAAATACAATAATCTAATAAAGTTAATATTTAAATAAGAATAGTCAATACATCTGTGAAGATAGATGGGGAATTGGTGAGTCCGTATTGAATTAATATAAACTCATAATGACCATACCTTTTATAGAAGTATTTCTTTTGAATAACCACATTCATCACCCCCAATTGATGATATCTACTAAAAATATCAATCTTTTGAAGTTATTGAGATCAATTTAGTAAAAAAACTATCATTAATATAGGGTAAATTATAATTTTTCAATATAAGGATATTATTCTGTTCTAAATTATTCATTTAAAGAGTAATTTACCCATATTTATTGTTTATAAAAATTACAGAAAAACCAATTGTTGATTCACTCTAGTGTTTGAAAACACCATCCAGGTTTTATTAGAATTTTATTTATTCCAACATCCAATTCAGTACATTCTATATATTGTCTTTACAATAGGTGTTACACAGGGTATGAGTTCCATTGAAAATTTGACATCATGATTTGGAGGAAGACTAGGAAAATCCTTTCAAATTATACATTCTTATTCCTGATCAATATAAATATATATAATTTTATGCTTATTCCCAACCATTTTAGATCATTATCCCCCATGTTAGATAGTCAGATCTATACAATGGTATTAATTTCAATTAGATGTTCATCTTTTGACTTTCATCGATAATGAATCATTAGTAGATTTAGAATATTGAACACAAATACCATTCCACATAAATTAATATGTTATCCATATGAAAAACATGAGAGATAAAAAATCAAGTCAAATTTAACCATTTTCTGAATTTTATGATTTGATGGAATAAAATTGCAAACACATTCTACCACAGATGAGTTATATTAAAGAGTTTTGATAATCATTAAATAATGGATTATTACTATGAACATATGATACTATAATTTAGGTGTTTATATAATATATATAAAAAAATATTCTATAATATATGTGTTGGTATGTCCCAAAAAAATGAGACCGTTTCAGTTATATAGTTTATGGTATGTTTACCATTCACCAGATCATTCTCCTGACCTGCATCTTTAGTGATAATAATAGCATTCCTATTATCCTTTTAATTATCGAGTCTTGAATCCATTAATCCTAAAAAAATATTGGGTTAGGTATTTGATTCATATAATTCTTAATGTCCCTATATATGAATCATGAAACATAATTGGTTGAATCTTTATTCTCAGTCGTTTCAATTTCTTACCATTACACATCCCATGTAAAGTCACTTACATGATGAAAAAATATCTAATATTGATTAATTTCCTAGTTCCATTAAATAAAATTCATAAGTGTTTCCCCACACAATTTTTCTATGTTTGTGTTTATAATTTCTTTCTTCCATATATATTACCATTCTAGATTCCATTGAGCTCTATTTTTCTCATATTGGGGAAATACAAGAATTTTTTTTTTTGATTTCCCAGTATCCATTTTCACCTTCGATGCTAACATGATTATATATTCATATATTCCAAATTAATTTATGGGTAATCCCATTTGAATAATTTTTCTTATACGACTAATGAACTAATCAATTTTTTAAGCATGGTTGATTACAAATCCATGAATGCCTAATAATGTATTATTTGTAGTTATAAATGGATTTATAATCAAAGTGTTTTATCTCTTAAAAAACCTATCCATATTAGTCCAAAGCGTTATAGGAAATTGTTTAATTTATAAACATCATTTTATACTGAACATATTCAATAGAGTTTATTTTTTCCTCTTTCTTTGAGTTCTCGAAGAGTCTCCCTAATTGATCAACTTCACCAACCAAGTCATATAATTATATGGAAAAAATATCAAGTATAAATAAATAAGGAATGAAAAATATATTTTCTATTACAATAATAAATTACATGACTTATATTTGTTTAGAATACCCATAAAAAGAGGGTAGATGTTATCACATAAAGAAATCATTGTATTGTTTATCCCACATAAGTAATTTCAGAAGATTAACATGATCTATTTTACCACTCACAGATTTATATTCATTAGTAACAATTTTACCAATATATTTGATCCCTGCTCATATTCCATTTTGTTTTATATGATAATAGTCTTTTATTATATATATTAGATTAATTTTTCACATGATTTTTTATGATACCCTGCATTAAAAAAACATAATCTAAAAATAAAGTTAACAAAATTATAAGGATAAATAATATATTCATGAAAATAATTCATAAGATATTATATATTATGAAAGCTTTTTAAAAACATATAAGTCATTAGTTTGAGCCTAGGTAATCCATATTCATCATCTATTCAAATCCATTAAAAATGTTTATAATGGAAATGATAGATAACATATGTATATCCCTTGGGATGGAAGATTGAAGTATATAGGCATAAGCCAACTCATCATACAATAGAGATGATCAATTTTATACCAAATCATATCCATGTATATTTATAACCTAAGGGTGAATCTCTTCCATTACTTCACCCGCATTCTATAATCATGATTGGAATTTATTTTTTTGGAAAACAACAATACATTCTTTATCAGAACATATGATGTTCTCTTATACCTACTATTATCCTAATTGTTTTCAATAATATTTTCTCAGTCTTGTTTTCAAAAATTACAATTTCATTTCTCATATAATCTAAAATAACCCAATCATATAAATAATAAATAACAATTAATACCTTTTGAATATCCAATATATGCCAAAAATAGAGACGATCATGTAAATTAAATGAATAATTTTTTAGATATTAGAATCGTAATAATGTTATTTCATAAAATATATTCAATATATACCATAATAATATTCATATTATTACACTTATATATATATTAAACTTATATACATTCAACAAAACCTAAATAATGAAATAAAAAAGGGTGATATCATATTCATAATTCAGATAAACATGGGATATATCAATAATATGTGTGAACAAGATTATCATAAAAGTATAATAACATAATCCAATGAATTGTAGAAATATCAAACAATCAGACATATAAAATCATATATCACACACACAAAAATCATTCCACAACATAAATCATGATAAGTAATGGTGTACAAATAGTAATTATTATTCAAGTAAAATAACATTGACATATGGAAACATAAGTATAAGAAATCATAATATTATGAATATATAAAATTTAAATCATATTCACACCTAATCATTCACGAGTATCCATATATAATCAAATTAACATCGAAAAATGTACACATTGTTTTTTAAAATAATGTCCAAGTATAATCTTGTTAGAATATTTAAAAGCTACCACACTCATTAATAATAATTTGATCTAAAAAATTCATAATAATGTCTATTATTATCAAGATCATCAATATTATATTGTCATATAAACCAATGCATTAGTAAACTAAAATAGTCTTGACCATCAAATAATAATTATTAATTTATATTTATTCCACAATTTTCTAATTTTTTTATAATTTCATCATTGCACAACCCATTCAATAATTGGGATCATTAATATTTCATAATCATGTTCAATAAAAAAAAATTTAAAAAATATTGTATCATTGGAACATATCTTCAAAGAATCATATATATCATCAATGGATTTTTTCATAATTGAATATACCATTATAATAACAATGGAACATTTATTAAGGAAAATAAAATTGTAATTTTTTAATCACATAAATAAAAAAAATTATAAAATATTAAGAACAGGTTCTCATTTATAAAAACTGTGAAATATTTTTATGTAATTTTAAATGAAATAATTATTGGTGATTGTAGGGAAATTCCTTTTATGGTATATACCTTGCAAAAATGATTTCAATTAAATCTTAGAAAAACAATAACTCGTCTGAAAAATAGAAGAAGATTCATTTTTATTATTTCCATTTATTGAAATATATTCGAAAAATATACATGAATTATAATATGATAAATATTAATTAAATTATTGAAAACATTTTAAATTGTATAAGTGCATTGATGACATTCATTCTGGACTAATGTAGAAATAATTATTATTTTACATAAAAACATTTACACTAGATTATTAGGTACCCAGGAAATGAAAGTGGGACTATTACATGAATATTACATGAAAAAAAATAGGACAAAATGTTAAATGGGTTTTAATGGTTAATAACCATAAGATTCTAAGAAATTAAAAATCAATCAGAAACTATTTCTTTTAAAATCATTTTAAAACAGAAGTCCATAACCTCAAGTATTGTATTGATTCATAAATGTTCAAACCTATTATTAAATAAATAAATATTTAATAATTTTATATTTAATTATACTAATAATATTTATCCAACCACATGATATTTACTTATCACACATTATATCTCATTTATTAATAATTATTCATTAAACATTTTTTTCCGAGTGAAAATGTCAGCATTTGTCATGCATGTTTTCGATTTCCATGAAACCAATTGTTTACCATATTAAAATGATTATCTAATTATGACAGGCAATTCTATCATTCAATAAGAGTTAAAAAATGTTCTAAAGTGGCATGATTGATTGAAGAATCATGAACATATAACAATATATAATCATAAAAAATGTGGATATTCGATGAAATTAAATTTAATTGGTTTTATATTGTTAACATTAATTGGGTAATCTTTAACATCCAATGAAATAATGAAACATCGTGATACTTCCTAAATTTTTAGAAAATAAAGAAGCAGAGTTCTTGAATTCTATAACATAATTAGTATTCACATATCTCATTAAAAGAATGGTAGATCATAACAACCATACTGCACCATACTTCTATGTATCCGTCATAAAACCTATTCATATCAATCCCTTATCAAAAAATCAGTTTCTTAGGATAATATATACTATAAACTCTTACAGATGAAAATTAAAAAGAATGGGTGAAATAAGAAAGGAAATGAATGACATTCTTGAGATCAAGATAGATCAATCACAATATATTATGAGGTTTAAATCATAATGTTATATGATAATAAGGCATTAAATATGTCCTAAGGTTGGATAATAATTAAGGGAAAATAAAAATTTATATCTTAGTAAAAATTTATTGAAATATTTATGGTAAAAGATAACTCTATTCCATTATGTAATGGTGGAAATCATACTGGTTTTAAAAGAAATTTTCTAAGCCTAATTATAATTTTCATCCAATTAAATGTAATTTCCCCCCACAAAAAAAGAGAAATATTCTATTATATTGAAAAAATGACGATGAAAACAATTGTTTATATTTCATTAAAACAATTGTAACAAATTTCTACCCCAACACTAGTGAAGAACTAATGCAATATAAAGGACATCCAGTCAAATTTTATAAACTCCACTCATGATTATCCATTCCAAATAAACGTGAAAAAAAATATTACAAATATACGACACCTAATATAATGGTGTAATACTTTATAATTTTCTATTTTCATTACACAATAAGTATCCATGTTCCACACAACTAGAAACATCCATCAACATAGCATCGAATGATCTATAATAATGTTTAAAATTAAAAAACCAAATTTCAAATATAATCAAACTAGAACCCAAGAAATGGTAAGCCCCATTTGATTAAATTTAAAAATGGATAAGAATCAAAAAAATAATCCCAATCTCGGCCATCCCACTATATAAAAACACCACGAATCCCACATAAATAGTTGTTCCACTATCAAAATTTTAGGCATGGACTTCACCAGGTTCCCCTCGTGACTAAGACAATAAAAATGGATCTCCTTGAATCTAAATGCGGTTTTAAACCACGACTCCACAAATTAGAAAAAATACACCAAAAATGGATGTTTACAAATAAAGATCACCATTCATCATAATTAAAAACAATCCAATATTGAATCCCTATAATAGACTCCGCTTTTTTATAAAATTTGATATTTAGACACTGATGTATTCAATAATGAACATCCCACCTAAGGCACTCAATAAATATTTCATCTTACTCTAAACACATAGAGAAACAAAAAATATTGGTATAGAAAATCCATGAAATTAAATTATATATATAATTACATGATCATAACAAACATAAATATTATTTCTTTTTAGAAGAATATTTAATAAATACTAAAGAATTTATACCTTGATGAATATATTAGTATACTATTTTCACACAATAGAGAAATAATAAAATTATTTCATAAAAAATCATCAAAATCACCAATAATAATATTTATATTAATAACCCTTTCACATATCATACATATATCATTCCATCAATGTTTAGTTAAGGAAAATATAATAAAGGTTGGATATATATACAATTTTTTGGTAATTATATGGGATATCAATAATTATAGATACTAAGATGACCATAATAGTATGATTAGATAGTATATTGAATGATTTAAATTTAAAATATTAATTTCCTTGAAATATTATTTGATGAAATTCAAATCAAGTCATGTCAAGAAGCAATATCAAAAGGATTTTCAAGGAAGTAGTTATTATACAAGAGTCATATAATATACATGTGGTATCATAATAATAGTAATTCATACTCTTTTAGATATTACTATCATATATAATTTCAACACGTAATATATTGATAATATCTCAAATAAATCTTACTCACAATTCGATATATGAAAATATATTTTCCCAAAAACGTCCCACATATAATCATGGTATAATATATAGAAGAAATCATTCTCATGCATCAATATAAGAAAAATTATTATTCTTAATCATGTATACCATTTTCCTCAGTATTTAATGAGATATCTATATAATATTTCCCCATTAATTTTAGGGACATGTCTAAAATAATCATCTACAAATAATAATTCAATCAAATTGACCACAAAATATCATGAAAAAATTTATTATTTCATCATAAAATAAATTAGTGAAATTAAAACAAGTTTAAACATGATTTTTCCATCATAAAAAATACGAATCCAAATAGAAATAACTATAGTATCACCACATAATCTACCCAATTAATCATAAGTTACATTAAAATATTTTTTTTGTAGATGATAATTATATTAAAAAAATCCTAGAAACATTTTATCATCAAAATAAGATTTCTTGTTTGAAATATATTAGTTATACGTACAATGATTCCAAAAAATACATTGGATTTTCCCCTCCAAACAAAATATAGAATATTTTAAATTTTGTTTCAATTTTATGAGAATTCATGTTTTTTGTAATAACAACTCATGTGGAATATGTTAAAATAATGAGTTTGTCCACAACATTCTTAAAAATAACATATTTTGAAAACTAATCGAAGATTGATTTTAAAAGTTTTATAGAATGTAAAATATGGGGAAAATTAATATTAATAAATCATTGGATAATATGAAAAAATAATTGAATAAATCAAATAATTGAAAACTAACATGGATAAAACAATTCTCTAACAAAGATGATTTAATGTCAATTTTTTTAAAATAATTTTCTATATCATTTTACGTAACAATGTATGAAATTGGAACTATTATATAAAGAATCCATGAATAACTAGTATAGATGAAAATATATGTAATTTAATAAATAAGAACTATATAATTTCAGTCACTGAAAAAAAATTGTAAACAATCCCGAATAAAATAAAAATCAATCCCAAATCCCTTACCACAAGTCTCATATTGGATCATATGATTTGGAATCTTATATATAATTAATATAATTATATTATAATTCTTTTAAAAACTATAATAATATATATAATATACAAATGTAATAATTTATAAAATTTTTTAACTCATTTATTCACTAATTATTGTTAACATAATTACTTCATTTGATAATACATTCGTTTAGATCCATGATTAAGTTTAGCAGTCTCATTCATAGTAAATTAATTAATATAACTTCAATTACATTATTTTATTCATGTAATTATTATCATATATAATCAACATGTAAACATTGATAACTATTCATATAATGTGGAATTGCAAGACTAATTACATCAATTAATAGAGATGGTAGTTCGTATAGACTTTTGAGTGTTGTTTTTAATTTTAGATAAATGAAAAAAAGAAATGTAAATAATAATTAATCTTTAAAAATATATAAATATATTATTAAAATTTTATATATTCATTAAATCCATTATTATAACAATAAATTTTGATATTCATTGAAAAACATATATCATCATTTCATGGAGATGGTTATGTAGACATGTGCATAAGTGACATTGTCTTTTCCCATATGATGATATGGATGTTGATAGTGGTTGATAAATCATCATAAGAATAATTTATTATATTTATGATATAAAATTAATTATTTTTCAATGGATATTGATAATTTAGAGGAGTTATGTAATGATATAATATGTTAAGTAATTTCTTCGACGTTATGCCACTTAGTTGAGAAACCTTATTTGGATTAAATTATATTTCCTCAGAGTATAATATTTTATAAATACTATATGTTATAAAATTTGGGTTAATATGATATTTTTGTATTAATGTATTAATTTCTTATGAAATAATGCTCCTTGTTGTTGAATAAGGGAGTAGATGTCACACATGGAATTACATAAAATATTAATAATATATATATAATAATCAGGAAAGGTTGAACAATTGAAACCAAATATTGTTTGTAAATATAAGTTTGTTAAAAAATTGACACAAAAAATAACTTTCAAATATGTTTTGGAGTCAATTTAAGCACTATCTACTAGTTCAAAACCATTAAACAAATGCTTTCATTATAATCGGTAACATATATTTTTCCCATGATAACATAACTGTATGATCAAAATTAAAATTATCCCTATAAAATAATTTTCAGGATTTTTTTATATTTTGAAAACATTTTATCAGATAACGTTTATATAGGTGGATTCAATTACATTTATTATAATAACAGAAAAATTATGAAATATTATTTTTACAAACATACCTTATTTAAGAGTGAAATTTATTTTACATAGAAATCTAGTAAATGGTTCATGTAAAGTATTTTTACTGGTCATTAAATAAAATAATAAGTGTTTTAAGTAATTATAATCAATAAATAAACTAATGGATCATTCTGAATATACACATAATTGAAATGACACAAATATTTTTAATTATATTGAAATATGACATATCAAATGTCAAACATACCTATTAAAATTTAAAATAATGTTTTAAAAAAATTATTTGACTCTTTGAACATATATATTGTTAAAATACAAAAAATAGGGTAATGTAAATTTTTAGAGAGATTATAATCTATTAACCAATATTTTTTAACCTAGTTTTTTTCCAGTTTTACCCATATATTTGTTAAAAATAATTACTTAGGGGACTATTAAAATTGAAAAAAAATTGAGGTGATCATATTACGTTTTATTGAATATTATTATTAAAAATGATGAATCCATTTTTTATTATTCACTTGGTATATGTAGTAGAAATTAATTTTAAATAATCATGAATGATTCATTCAATGTTTAATTTTGGAAAAAATCATATTTTTTCATATAATTATATTTATTATTATTGAATGCATAGTAAAATAAATTAGATAAATTTAATATAACATAACTGAATATATAATATATAAAATTTAAAAAATCTAATTTACCATTGGTGGTTAATTTTATATATAAATATTAAATAATATTTGTACAACATTACCATTTCTCACAAAACCTGCGGTTTTACCTCTATATTATTTTATTTTCTCTTATAACTTATTTATTATCAATGAATTGAATTTATAAATGTTTAAGATATAAATATTAAAATTTAGTTCCTACAATTCATACCAAATTTTCCTATGATTACCTAATAATATTCACATTATACAATGTTATTTTAATATTATATCAGTGTTGACTTAAACATAGTGTTTTGTGTAATGAAATAAATAAAGTAAAACATATTTATTTAATGAAAAATATATAATAAAATATAAATCAAATAAATCAATCCCAAACATGTAAAAATCTATATATTCATATTATTTCACTAATAAGAAAAGGAACTATGGATACTTATACCTCACGGCATCCTTAGGATCCTGTGTAGAATCATCAAAATTATTGTCCCTCTATAAAGCATTAATTATGTTAAATAATTAATTCTAAATTATATTATCTCTTCAATAATTAATATTAATAATATCTCTAATAAGTAATATATTTCTATAATGGTATGGCGTTTGATTTCTTCATATATGAATAATAAGTAATTTACTTCTCCATGATGGATAGATGGAACCCATCATGAAATTGAGTGACATTAGGTGGAAGAACCTAGTGAAAAGGAAAATGTGCATAAAATCAAGAATTTCAAAGTGATAAAAATTTATACTGATAATCATTCCATTATTTATGAAAATCATTCCATTCATTCAAGTGTATATTCATTGGAATAATAATCTAAAAATATTGAAATATTAACTTCACTGATGATTGTCAGCAAATTTTTTAATGGATTATGTGTTTCTCTTTTGTTAGGCTAAATGTATCCAAGATTCTATGACATTTCCTCTACTAAATCTAGAATCAATATTTTTGTTTACACTTTTTTAACAAAACACAATTGAGTTATTCACATCCAGTCGTAGTGGGATTCATAAAGAGTATTCTAAATTCTTGATTGAAATATATTATTTTAAGAAAACTAAAAAATAGCACTATTTTGTTTGAAAAAAAAATTTCAAATCATCGAAAATTCACTCACCATGTCTTCTAGGTTATGAATGATTATCATATAATAACTATATTTTTGGGGAAGATATAAAGTAGTGGAATTAAATTATGTAACCAGATCCTACAGAACACTACCCCAAATCAATGAGGTTAACCTTAGTTCATGATTATATATAGTCAAATGTGGTACTCAATGAGACAATACAACTTCCCAAATGTATATCTTAGTAAACTAATCAAGAGATAAATTGTTTCAAATTAAAATAAATTTTTCTGACTTCATAAGGAGATCAACTAGCACACAAATAAAATTATTTTTTTTATGTTTCCTTATTTCAATGATGAAATCCATGGAGTTTTTTTCCCATTTTAATTAAAGCATGGTTAATGGTTTTAACATTTTCATACAAATAAAATGCTCAAAACTAACTTTCTGACATAAAAATCCTATGCATACACAATATGATATATAAATTTTCATTTTATCATAGTAGATGCTCTCTATTTGATATATACACATAATTTTACTTCAAGGTTTAATATAGAATGATGAACTATTCAAATCATCCAATAACCCCTTATCTAAAATTGTTATTTACATGATCTATAAATGCATAGTAATAATTATAACTATTTCACAATCATGGATTATGTAAAGAAAAATTCATACCTTCTCCTTCAGTTCCTCATCATCCAATTTCTCCTATTTAATACTCACAAGGATAGAGGGTCATGCATTAATACAATAAATATATCAGGAGTCTGGTTCCTCGTGAATTTAATGAGTAAATTATATAAATCTATAAGTATTCAATCTCTTCATATACTCATCATAGTTAGACTATAATATTGTTTCTAACACAAAGTCTCAACTTCGATGTTTTCCTTCCCTTAGTGATAGTGTATTGATCAATCATTAAAATTAGTGAATTAATACCATCTCCAATATTTCATATTTTAATCTTTCTCAATGAACATATATTTCTATATTTTTTTATCATTATATATATATATATCATATTTAACAACAATGATAATACCACTATATTTTCAATGAAAAAATATATGCTTCCCTCTCCAAATAATTATTTATATAACATTTACATGGTAATTTCAATTTAAGAGGGATTTATAGTATCAATATTAATTTTTTTGTAGGATGAATATTGGTCCCTTCATCGATGCATCACTCTAGGTTATAACCCCTTTTCTACAATATGTTATTTTTAGCACTTCTGTGATGGACAACCTTCTTTTCACCAACTTCATATTTTCCTCACAGTATTGTACCTATATGAACATAAATCCCATCCACATCACCAAGGTTATTGGGTTATATTTCTATAATAAATACTTCAAGAAAAATTGATATTATCCAACAATCAAAATATAATGATGATATTACCCGAAGTTTTTCATTTGGGACATTTTTCAAAAACATCCATCTTCTAATGATCTATTTGATTTAACATAGATCTTGATTGTATGAACCAGTAATTAATCCTTTTGAATCCAAAATTCAAATTTTTTAAAGATTATATTTAAAAAAGTGTATTCATTTCATCCATGAACATTGATGGGTAATTTGTTAGTCCAAATGGCATCAATAAAAACTCCTGAGGATCATACCGACTACGGAATGATTTATTTTGTATATCTTCATTATTCATCCTCAATCGATGATATATATAAAAAATTTCCATATTTGAGAATAATTACGCCCAATATAGTCAACTAAAAACTAATTAAAATAGGGTAAATTATAATTTTGGAATATATTGTTATTTTTATATTATCTATGATGAATTTAAATATGCATTCACACATTATTATTATTAATAAAAATAATCTGTACAACAATTGTTGATGTACTCTATTGCATTGATACATTTTTTAGATTCTCTTATAATACATAATTACTCCAACACAATATGGGACAATCAATATGTAGTAATTGAAATATTAGTTACACAAGCATTGAGTCCAATTGAAAAAATTACACCATGATTTGGAAGGGGAATGAGAGAATTCATATGAATTATATATTAATTTATATGAATAATATATATATATATATATGATGTTTATCTTATCCCCAACCATTTTATTTCATTACCCTTAATTTTAGGTAGTAAGATATATAAAATGTTACAAATTTCAATTAGATTTTTATCATCATACTAGCAGTGATAAAGAATCAATAGTTGATTCTGAATATCGAACATGAAAACCTTTCCACATCAATTGATATGGTATCTTTATGAAAACTATCAGTGGTGAAAAAAATAATATCAAATTCAACTATTATAAAATTTTTATTATTTGATAGAATAAAATTCACAAAAAATTCTAATAAATATGAGTTATAATAATGAGAAGTGATAATCATTCAATTAAAGGGGTTTTATGAAATCTTATCATATAATCATTGAGGTAGTCATATAAAACATCTAAAAAATATTCAGTTATAAATTTATAGTTAGCTCCCAAATCAAATGAGACATTTTCAATTATATAGTGGATTCTATGTTAACCATTCACCATATCATTCTCTTTTCCTACATCATTAGTGCTAATAATAGTATTCCCATTATACTTTTAATTAGGGGGTATTGTAACTACTAATCCCCACTAACTCTGTGGTTTGGTATTTGATTCATATAATTCTGAATGTCCCTACATTTGAAACAATAATCACAATTGGTTTAATTTTTGTTCTCCTCTATTACATTTTCATTTAACTACACACCCCATCAACAGTTACAATCTTGGTAAAAATAAAACTCAATATTTAATAATTTCTTAGTTCCTTTCATAAAAAATCATATGTTTTTCCCACATAATGTCTTCATGAATGTTTTCATAATTTCATTCCTCCATCAGAATTACCATTCTAGTTTTCATGAAACTATATTTTTATCATATTATTCCGAAAACAAGAATAATAATTTGAGTTCCCAATATCCATTTATCTCTTCAATGATAATATAATTATATCATCATACTTTTAAAATACATTGATGGATAATTTACTTTGAATTATTTTTCTCATACCACTTATGAATTAATAAATTCTTCACACAAAGTCTAGAACATAGTCATCAGTGTCATAAAATGTTTAATTTATAGGTACCAATAAATTCATAATCCATATGTTTTATCTCTAAAAATACCCTTTCCAAATTAGTATGAATTGTTACAGTAAATGTTTATTTTGATAAACCCCTTTTTATACTCCACACATTCAATATAGTTTATTTCTTCATCTTACCCCAAGATCTCAATGAGTGTTCATAATTGATCAAATTCACCTTCCATGTCATATAATGATAATAAAACAATCTCATGGATAAATAAATTAATAACGGATAATATTTTTTCTATTACAATGATTATTTTTTTGTCATATAGTAGTTTATAAGACCCATAAAATGGGGGTGGATGTCATTGACTAAATGAATCAATGGATTGTTCCTCCCTAATATCTGATTTCCAAAGCCTAACTTGGTGTATTGTTTTCACTTACAATGTATGATTCGTTAGATAAAATCATACCTATATATTTCATCCCAACTCATATGCCATTTGGTTTCATATGAGAACAAACATTTTATTAGTTATCACATTGGTTGTTCTCATATTTATTTCTGGTTCAGTCTGTTCCCATATTCATTATCAATTAAAATTAATCAAAAATATTTTTTATTATAAATATAAATAATCATAATGTATACCCTTGTAGTTTATTTTTAAGTATTCTTTCAAACTCCCACATTTCAGACATTGATGTTGATAAATTTAATAAGAAATCCACTATATTTATATTTATTACCCCTAGGTTGATATCATCTAGTATTTTAGCTATATTATATAATCATGATGATCATGTATTTTATTGGAAAACCACACTACTTTTTTATCATATCATTTTATGTTCTAATACACCTAGGGTTATCCATAGTGTTTTGAATAACATTATCTCAACCTTGTTTTTAAAAATTACTATAACTTTTCTAATACCAACTAAAATCACCCAATAATATAAATCATAAATGACATATAATTTGTTTTAATATCCAATATATTCCACAAATAGACATGACCATGTAAAATAAATTAATACATTCATTAGTTACTATATACATAGTAATGTAATTTCAAAAAAAATATTCATTACCTACCACAATAATAATCATATTATTATCCTTCTATTCATATCATACATATATCTATTCACCAAATCATGTGGATGGAAAAAAATAAAGTATCAGATCATATTCTTAATTAAGATATACATGAGAGATATCAATAATAATTGTAAACCTGATAGTAATAAAATTATAATTACATAATATAGAGAATGCAAGCCACATCAAATATTCTTACATATAAAACCATTTATGGTAAACAAAATATCATTCTATAACTTATTTCATGATCAGTAATTGTATGAATGTAATAATAATTATTCATTTGTCATAACATTGAATTATGGAAACACAAGTATAAGAAATACTAATATTGTGAGCATAGATATTCATATAGATCACTTATAAAGATACCAATATCATTGAAGGAAAATAATTACTATAACCTCCTATAGAAGAATAAAAAAATAGAAAATGATGAAATATGAAAGGGAAGGAAGAGGGTTCCAAGGAAAAATATAGATCCATGGAAATTAATTAAATGGATTAAATCAAAAATTTATGTGGTTATAAAGAACTAAAAACGGAAGAAGGTTGGATATGAATTATGGGGAAAAATATCTATTTAAAAAAAATATTCCCAATACATATAGGTAAAATTCAACTAACCTTCATGATGGAATGGTGGAAATCATAGTGGTTGTTAAAGAAATATTCTAAACAAGATAAAAATATTCAACCAATTAGATAGAAATATCCACCATATAAAGTAAAATATTCTAATAATTTAAAATTAGGTTTATCAAAACCATGGTTTATTTTTCAAAACTATTATTGTAACATGATTTAACCCAAACCTATTGAAGAACTGCTAAAACATTGAGAAAATTCAAAAAAAAAATTCCAAACACCACTCTTGATTGGCCATACCAAATTAACATGGTAAAAACAACACTAAAAAACTACAAAACCTAATATAAGTGGGTAATACATTCTTTTTTTCTATTGTGGTTCCTTAATAAATGTCTTTATTCCACACCCAAATAAACATTCATAGACATAGCAATTAAAGATTTACATATATGTTTAAATTAAAAAAACCATCTTGAATGATCAAACTAGAATCCAATATTGGGGAAGCCACATTTTATTAAATTGAAAAATGTATAAGGATAGGAAAACCTATCAAAATCTGACCCATCCCGCAATGGAAACACACCATGATTCCAACCTAATAAATATCTTAACCCAATTTAATACCTGGACTTAAATAAGACCCCCTAGAAACTAGGACCATCAAATTAGATCTTGCTAAATCTAAAATGGGGTTTTAGATCTTAACACCCCAAAATGGAAAAACTAGACAAAAAAATTGATTTTTACAACCTAGGTTCACTATTCATATCAATTAACAACTCTCCAGTATATAATCCCAACTATAGACACCCCTCAGAATAAAAATAGACAATTTAGATCCCATTGTCCACGAAATTCATCCTCCCACCTATAAGACACTTAACCAAATATCTTGTTAAACAAACTCAACACCTAGTGAAACAAATAATAGTGTTCTAGGATACTAACAATATTAAATTGGATTTATAATGAACTGATCATAACTGACATAAATATCATAAAAATTTATATGAATAAATTAAAAAATTAATAAATTTATTTCGTGAGGAATGTACAAGTCTATGATCTTTACACAATAGATAAATAATAAACTTATTGATTAAAATAATTTCAAAATACCCTACATTTTTTTATAAATTAGTACCCATATTAACATATTATACATATATCATTCCATCATAACTTGGTGAATGAATATATAAAAAAGGGTTTATTTATATGTTAAGGGATAGTAAATACGGGAGATACCAATCACAAGAGAGAATTAAATGATCATAAGGGTACGATAATATATTCTTTTGAATGATTAAAATATAATGGATTCATGTCCAAGAAAAAAATTGATAAACTCGAAATCATGTCATTTCTAGTAGTATCATCAATAAGGTTGTCAAAAAGTAGTCTTCATTCCAGATTCATATCATATACATGTGGATTCATAAAAATAAAAGATCATAATCATTATGAAATTAATATTTTAAATGATGTATACAAATAGCATTGTGAGAATATATAGAATAGACCATCCTCAAAAAATAAAAAAATTATCATAAATTTTAAAATCATATCAATATGTAATCATGTTATAAAATATTGAATAAATCATACTCATGAATCAATTTATGAACTATGTTATTAATAGTCATTTCCAGCTTTTTCATCATTATCTAATGAGGTATCAATAAAATATTATCCAAATTTTTTCACTAATAAAACTAACCTAACCATAAACAACTAATATTTCAATCAAATTTGCACAAAAATATCATCAAAACAATTATTATTTTATAATATCATAACATATTGAAATGAAAAAAAAGTTTTATCATAAATTTTACAACATAAAAAATGTGAATGTGAATAATAATAAGTGTGGTGTCATTGGGTATCTCCCTAGTGAATAATATGTGATATTTAGCAGTTTTTTTAGATTAAAACTACATTAAAACATTATTGGAACGTTTCTTCATCAAAGTAAACTTTTTATTTTGACATAAATTATTCAACATGTTATTATTCCAAAAATACTATGTTATTTTTGTCCGAAAAATAAACAATGGAATATGTTGATGGTAGTTTCAATGTAAAGATTATTAATATTGGATGCAATTAACCAATTTTTTGGTATATATTGAAATAATTATTTTGTCCACATATTTAGTAAAAGTAAATTATTTGGAAAATAATGAGAAGAATCGTTTTAAAATTTTTATGAAATGTAATATATAGGAAAATTTTTAATTATTCTAAAATTGGATAATATGAAAAAATTATTGACTAAATCATAAAGAAAAAATTCGCATAGAAAAAACAATTTTCGACCAAAGAGGAAATAATGCTATTTTTTCATAAAGAAGATTTTATACATAATTTTATTTTACAAAGAACAAAAATTTAACTATTACATGAAAAAAATTGAATAACTAGAGTAGATAAAAATATATGTGGTATAAAATATAGGAACCATATAATTTCACTCACTAAAAATTTAAGCATAGAAATCATGGTTAAAAAGAAAATAAATCCCATATCCTATATAAAAAGTATCATATTGCAACATTTATGATGGATAATTCTATATAATTAATATAAATATATTATAAATAAATTAAAGAATAATGATAATATATACCATATATTATTGTATTTACTTATACAAATTTATCACACTTTTATTAACAAATTATTATCCAAATCATTACATTATGTGATAACTCATTCAATTTTCATAAATGATTTTGTTAAATAGTCTCATTCATTGTAAATTTATCAAGATTAAATCATATATTAATTTATATTCATGTAATGATTATCATATATAATCAATATATAGAATTTTATAACTTCTCTAATTATGTGGTTGTGGTAAATGAATTACATCAATTAATAAAGTTAATAGCACATATATACGTGTGATTTATGTTTTAAATTATTGATGGATGGAAAATAAAGGAATGTAAATAATAAATAATCATTAAAAATTTATAATAATATTATTTAGAATTTATATATTAATCATATACATTATTATAAACATCAATGTTTCTATTTTTTTAAAACCATAAAACTACTTTTCAATGAGATAGTTGTATAGACATTCACATGAGAATCATTTTCTTTTTAGATATTATGATATGGAGGAAGATAGAAGTTTTTACATCTTTAAAAATAATTTATTATATTTATGGTACTAAATTAATAATTTTATAAATGATACATAGGTTATTGAGGACATAGGTGATGATATATTCATTTAATTAATTGATTTGAAGTTATACCTATTCTTTGAAAAAACATATTTATATTTCACTATATTAAATGAGAGATTAATATTTTATAAAACTGTTAGTTATATTATTTTTCTGAATATGTTTGATTGTATTAATTTTGTGATAAAATAAATAAGGCCCCATATTCTGAAAAAGGGAGTAGATGGCACACATGGAATTACATAAAATATTAAATAATATATATCATTATCATGTCAGGTGGAAGTATGGAAACAAAAAAACATAGTTCATATTTTATTGGGTATAATGAAACTCAAAAAATCACATTCATATATGCTTTGGATACATATTAACCCTTGTCTACATGTTAAACCCCTTTAATCAAATGTTAACCATAAATTTTGTGACATATGTTTTGATCAAGATAACATAACTATATGAAAAAAATAAAAGTATCCTTCTAAAAATAATTTACAAGATGATTATAAATTTTGAATCAATTGGATCAGATTAATTTTATATTGGTGAATTGAATTAATTTTATTACAATAACACAAAAATTTTGTAAATTTGTTTTTTTATGAAAATAACTTAGTTATGAGTGAAAATTAGTTTACATTGAAATATTGTAAAATATTTGTTTCAAATATTTTTACTGGTCATTAAATAAATATAATAATTTTTAAACCATTTTAATCAATACATAACCTAATAGAGCCTTCCAAATATACAAATAAAATGAAATGAGCCACAAATATTTTTAATTATTAAAAAATATAACTTATCAAAAGTCAACCTTATTTTCTAAAAATTAAAATAAATTTTAATAAAAATTATTTAACTCTATGGAAATATAGTCTTTTGAAATACACTAAAAAAATATGAAAATATATATTTTTATCTATATTATATTATTAAACAATAGTTTTTACTTAGTTTTACCACTTTTACCCTTATCGAGGTGACAAATCATTACCATGGGTACAATTATTAATGGCCAACAATTTGGATTATAATATTTCATTGATTGAATATTATTATTCAACATGGGGAATAAATTTTACATTATTCACTAGCTATATGTAGTAGTAATTAATTTTAAAACAATTATAAAAGATTGACTGAAAATTTCATTTAAAAAAAATTCATTTTTAAACATAAAACAAAATTTATACTTATGGAATACCTAGTAAAATAAATTATATGAATGTAATAAAACATGATGGAAAATATATTATATAAATTTTCAATAAATAATTTATCATTTTATATTAGACATATATATTAATACTAAATAATATATATATATATATATATCATAACCATATTTCATAAAACACACTCATTTATATCCAAATGAATTTATTTACATTTTTAAAAAAATTAATCAATTAATTAAAATTATAAATGTTATTTAAATAAATATTGATTATTTATTTAGTCATATTCATACCTAAAAAACCAATGAGTAACATATAATATTCAAATTATATAATTTTTCTCAATATTATATCATGGTTAATTTAAACATAGTGTTGTGTCAAAATATATCAATGAAAGAAATGACATTTATCTAAAGACAAATATATAAAAAAATATAAAGGGGACTAAATGTTTCCTAACATGTAAAGAATTTTCTCTTGATATTGTGTCATTGTGAAGGGGAAAACTAAGGATAAATATACCTCATCACATCCTTCGATTCCCATATTACTTTTTTATAATTATCATCCAGCTAAAAAATATTTAATATGTGAAATTTATTATTCTAAAAAACATTTTTTATTAAATCATGAATTTCAAAATTTTGTTCTAAATAAAGGATATCATTTTTTAGTGGTGTGACCTTTCAGTTCATCATATTTGTAGGATCATGTATTACTTATCTATGATGGATACATGAAACCCATCAACAAATTGTGTAACATATAGTGGAAGCATGATGTTACATGAAATTCTAACCATACAACAAATAATTTCAAAGTGATCGATATCTATACGAAAAATGATTCCCTTATTTCTAAAAATTATGCATTTCTTTCTAATGGATATTTATTTGAATAACTTTCCATCAACATTGAAATATAAACCTTATTGATGATTGTCAACATAATATTTTTATTGATTATGATTTTACTTGATGGGATACTAAATGCATCCTAGAAACTGTAATATTTACTATGCTAAATCTGGAAATAATATATTTCATTCCACATTATTATCTCAACAAAATATATTTCTTTGCATCCTTTCATATTGGGAATCATAATGAGTATTCCAAATTCTTGATTGAAATCTATTAGTTTAAAAAAAACTAAACAAGTGGAATGATGGGGTAAAAATACATTTGGAAACTATATAACATTCTATTAACATATCCTATATGGTTTGAAGGATCAATTTATATATAATATCAATACGGGGATGATATAATGTAATGGACATAAATTTAGAATCATGATCTAGACTAGGAAATCCCAAAATCAATGAAGATAACCTCAGATCCTGATTATATATAGTCAAATGTGGTACAAAATTAGAGATTAAAAATTCCATAATGTATATCCCATTAAAAAAATCAAGAGACAAATCTTCTCTAATTGAAATTAAATTTGTTGAATTCATAATGTAATCAATTAGAAGAAGAAAATTATGGCCTTTAGATGTTTTTTATTCAAATGATGATATTCATGGAAATTTTATACAATTTCCATTATAGTATCGTTAAAGGTTTAAATATTTAAATATAAATATTCTTCTCATACTTAACTTGAAGACATACCAAGCCATGGGATACACAGTATACACTATAATTTATCTTTCAATAATAGTATATATACTCTAATATATATCTATACATCATTGTACATCCAATTTTCATAGGGAATAGTAAACTATTAGAATCATCCAATATCTGCTTATTTATTTTTGGTATATAAGAGATGCATATTGGGTTAGTAAATATTATCATTCATTCACAATCATGGTTTTAGTGAAGAACAATTCAAAACTTCTTTTGTATTTCTACAGAATTATTTTTCACCTCATTAATCCTCATTAGGATAGAGAGTGGAACAGTAATATGAGAAATATATCATGAGTCTGGTTCCACATGAATTCATGGAACAAATTATAAAAATCAATAATTATCTTTTCTCCTCACATACTCATCATGGTTAAACAAGAATAGTGTTTCTGACTCAATGTAATAACCTCCTTTTTTCCCAACCCATGACAGTTGTTTAATGAGAAGTCATATACATATATGAATTCGAACTTCATCCCTTGTTTCATTATTTACTCTTTCTCTATGAATATATATTTCTTGAAATTATGATAATTATATATATTTATATAACATATCATATTTAAGAACAATGATAATACCTCTATATTGTCAATTCCAAAATATCTCTTTTACACTCTAAGCCAAGATTTAGAAAACATTATCCTTTTATTGTGAATTTAGGATAGGTATTTAGAATCACTATTTCATTAATTAGTAGGATGAATCCCTATCTATTTATCATTGAATCCTCTTATGTAAGAACCCCTCCCACTTAGGAGAATATTTTTAGAAGTAGTGTGATGGACAACCTTCAGTTCATCTAAATAAATTTTCCACACATTAGTGTACCAATTTGTACACGGATCCCTTTAATATCCACTTGGTTATTGGGTTATATTACCATGATAAATACCTCAAAATATATTGATAGTTTCTAACCAAAAAAAATAATATGGATCTTATTGACAGATGTTCACTTGATCTACTTTTCAATAACATCCATATTTGAAGAATCTATTTATATGACATGGAATGTGATTATATCAACCAGTAATGAATCCTTTTGAACAATCTTTTTATATTGATAGATGTTCATTTGATATACTTTTCATTTTTATGAACAGTATATAGATTTATAATGTTTATCTTATTCCCAAACATTTGAGATCTTTATCCTTCATGTATGGTAGTAAGACTTATAAAATGGTATTAATTTCCATTCTATGTCCATCTTCATTCATTCATTGATAATGAATCATATGTTGATTCATAATATCAAACATGAATCCCTTTCAACGAAAATTAATATTTTATCTATATGAAAAATAAATGTGACAAAAAAAATCACTTAAAATTCAAATATTGTCAAAATGTAATGATTTAATGATAGAATGTTCCAAAACAATTCTATCAAATATGATTTATAAGAATTATATGTGATAATTATTAAAATATGGGTTTTACTACGAACTTATCATATAATCATTGATATAGTTAAATAATATATCTAGAAAAATATTTAATAATAAATGTTTAGTTAGGTCCCAAATCAAATGAGACATTTCCAGTTCTATAATTGATGGTATGTTTACCATTGAACAATTCATTTTCCATAACCCACATCATTACTTCTAGAAATTAAATTCTCATTATACTTTTAATTTGTGGGTTTTGGTGCTAATAATATTCCATAAATCCTAGGATAGAGATTAGATTCCTATTATTCGGAATGTCTCTACATTTGATAGATTAAACATTGTTTGTTAAATATTTATTCACCTTGAATGCATTTTATTACCATTCAACACCCCATCTATACTATCTAACATAATAAAAAAAACGTTCAATATTTAATTATTTCCCTGTTCCATTCATAAAAATTTATAAGTGTTTCCCTACACATTTTTTCATATAAGTGGTTGAAATTTTATTCCTCCAATGGAATTACCATTTTAGTTTTTATTAAACATTGTTTTTATGAAATATTATTGAAAAAACAAGAAAAATAATTTGAGTTCACACTATCAATTTACATCTTCATAGATGATGTAATTATATCATCATACATTCCAAATTTTTTATTGATAATCCCTGTAAGATAATTTTTCTCATACCACTAATGAATTCATATATTGTTCACAAATGGTCGATAACTAGGATTGATCACACCTATAATGTTTTATAATGTTTTATTTTATAGTGTGAATGGACTCATAATCTATATGTTTTATCTCTAAAAACAGAATTTCCATATCAGTATGATGTTTTATAAGAAATATTTTTATTGATAATCACTTTTTTGAACTCAATACATTCAGTGGAGTTTACTTTTTTCCCAAGCCACATGTTCTCGATGATTGTCCACAATCGAATGACATCACCATCAAAGTCATAAAATTATTGGAAAATTTAGAATGGTTTATTAACTAATTAGTGGAAAATGTATTGTCCTTTACAATGATCAATCTCTCAACATATAGTAGATAGAAGACCCCCAAAAGATGGGTGGAAGTTATCGTAAAATGGAATCAATGGATAGTTTCTCACTATTATGTGATTTTAGTAGTTTAACATGTCCTATTTTACTAATCACATATTGTGATGCGGTGGTAATAGTTAACCATATATATTGAATCATTGCTCATATGCCATTTGGTTTCATATGAGAATGGTTATTTTATTAGATGTCAAATTCTTCATCCAATTGACTCTATCTGGTTCATTGGATTGAAAAAAAAAACAAAAAACATCATCTCAAAATGGAGATATAATAATTATAATTATAAAGAATATATTCAGGAAAATAATTTATAAGATGTATTAAATTAAGATCACTTGTTAACAACTGATGAAACGTTATGTTTATCATTTGGAATCCATATTCACCATCTATTAAAATCCTTAAAAATATTTCGTAAAAGAATTGAAAATTTTTTATTGTACATCCCTTGGGACTGTATAGTGATCTATATAGTCGTACACCTACTAAAAATACACTGATTATGATAAATTTAATAACAACTACTCTATATTTATATTTATTACCCCTACGTGCAGGTTTTCTAGTGTTTCACCTACATTCTTGTATCATAAAGAGAATGTATTTGATTGGAAAACCACACTAGTTTCATAATGATAACACATTATTTTCTACTAGGCCTATGGTTATCCTAAGTGTTTTAAATAATTTTTTATCATCCTGGTATTAAATAATAAATATACTTTTTCTGATACAAACTAAAATCACCTGATTTTATAAATCATAAATTACATATAATTTCTTTTGAATATCCAATATATTCAATAAATATATATGAAAAAGTACAATAAATGACTACTTTATGTTGGAACTATATATATATTGTAATTTTGTTTCATAAAATATATTCAACAACTCCCACAATATAATTTATATTATTACCGGTATAAAACATATCATTCTTAGAACGAATCACTAAAATCTTATTAAGGAAACAAAAAGGGTTCACTCATATTCATAGGTAGGAAAATCATGGGATATATCAATAATAATTGGGAAAAATGGGATCCTAAATGTAAAATTACATAACCAACTGAATTTTAGAAACATAAAATATTTATACATATAAATTAATTGATGATAGGAAAAAAATCATTCCATTACACGAACCATGATCAATTATGGTATGAAAGTTGTAATCATTAATCAATATTCACAACGTTTACAAATGGAAACATAAGCACCAGAAATTTTTATATTGTGAACTTATTTATTAAAATTCATCTTCAAACATAATATTGTGAGGAGAAATAAAAGTCATCATATTCTAAAATCAAAATATAGATATATTTATTATAAATAATGTACAGGTTTAATCTTGTTATCATATTTAAAAGCTATCAAAATAATGCATCAAAATTTGAACATATAAATTCACAATAATGACCAATTTTATCATAATTATCTTGATTAGAATATTATATTACCCAATTAATAGTAAAATGAAAATAGTATCAACCATCATATAATCATAATTCATTTTTATGTATTCCAAAATATCATGAAATTGTTTACCATTTCATTCTAACTTAACCCGTGAAAAAAATATAGGGTTCATCAAGATTTCATCAACATTATCAATATAAATCCATTTAAAAATAAATATTGTAACATTGAATCAATCCTGTAATGAATCATACATTTCATCAATGTATTTTTTTCTTAAATGAAAATACCATTATAATAACAATGGAATATTTCTTAATGAAAAAAATTATTTTGATATAACTTATTTAAATTTAAATTTTAGGAAATATTAGGAGCATGTATTCATTTTAAATAAGTGGGAAGTATTTTTAAAGAATATTAAATGAAATTATTATTCATGATTGAATAAAAATTACTTTCGTGGTGCAAACATTAAAATAATTATTTTCTTCAACGGCTATTACAAAATATCATGGTTTCAAAATAAAAGAAGAATAATTTTAATTATTTCAATATAATATAAAATATTGGAAATTGTTAATTTAATTATATTTGGATATATGTTAAAAAAATGAAAAGAAATTTTATTAAATAATAATTAAATAGGTTAAATTATTTCTCTACTAGATAAAAAAAAAGATTATTTTAGAACAAAACATTTACTCATCCTTTTTAAGTTCCAAAGAAATGAATGATATACTATTAAATGAATATTACATAAAACTAAATAGGGAAAAAATTAAATGGGATTAAAATGTTAATAACCATATAGTCTTTACCAATGAAAAATCATTAAAAAAGAATCATATCTAAAATATACTAGAAACACAAGTCCATATCCTAATGTATTGTGTTTCTTAAAAATGTTCAAACCTTTTATATAATAATTAATGATTTATCATTGATATATTTCATTACTAAAATAATATATATCATACCACTTGATATTTACTTGTTACACTTTATCATCCTTTTATTATCAATTATTAACTTAAATCAATAATTTGGGTGATAACATTATCATTTTTTGGGCATGTTTCAGTTCAATAGTATCGATATTGGTACACTGATTGTGTTTGAATCATATAAAAATTTCAATCCATATAGTGAGTATCATATGTAATAATTATATACCCTTTTATAAGTATTAAAAAAGTGCTGATGAAAAAATACTAACACCACCTTATAGAGGTGGTAGTATATAAATACACTTGTGTTAAATTTTCACAATTCATTTGATTGAATGAAAGAAAAGAAAATAATAATTGTTTATTATGTGGACTAAATATACCATTTACATAATAAATATTAAATAAATAAGTCATTATAACCATTAATTAGATTATTAAAAAAAACGTAAATATTTGTTTCATTGGGAAGTCAGTCCACACGTTCCAATGTGTGATTTTATCACTTCCGATAGCGTGTAAAGTATATTGAAAGAGGATGAAAATTATCATAATGAATATTAATTATATATATGATACTGAATTAATTTTTTTACTATTGATACCATTTATTTGGAGTAGTTATAACAAGATATAATATTTAATATACGATGTTAAGTGTTTTACCACTTCATTGAGTAACCATATTTAGATTACACTTTAATACATGAATTGAATAAGTTGTAATGAAAACATGTTCTATTCCATTGTCAAATAAAACATTCATCTTTTATTTTAGGGATTATATTATATATTTGTTTCAAATTTTATGAATATGGGAGGAGAAGATTTTCCCTTTTTATTTGAATAGAAATGACAGAATTCAAAATATGTAAATTATTAAATAATATATATAAACATATATCATAATAATTTGATTTAGAACAGAGTATCAAAATAATTGAAGATATGATGTAAAATGGGTCAAAATAAAAACATCTTATCACATTTAGACTAGTTTTGGACTCTTTTTAATCCTTATATCCCTGTTAAAAGACATTAATCCCATTTTATCCTTAACATTCAAGACATATATTTTTAACATATTAACATTATCATATTAAAAATGTTCCTTAAAGAAAACATGTAAATGAATTAAAAAATTAATATTAATATTATCAAATTTTACTTATATTGGTGAATAAAATTAGAATAATTATAAAAAGATTATGTAAATAAATTTTTAAGAAATTAAATATTTTATAAAAAAATATAATATTACACACAAATCATGTAAACATATGGTTTCCATTAAGGTTTGTTTTATTTAATGGAAATGTATTTTTTATTTCTTTTTAATCAATAAACATCTAAATTTCGCCTTATACTCATAATATTAAATTCAAGAGTCGAAAATAGTTTCTCAATTTGAATAAAATATTAATTGGAAAATGTCAAATTTGAGTTCCCAAATCAAGAAAAATATTTTCCCAATGAATTTAATTAAAAAACATTGTTTGTTTAATAAAACCTCACCCATTAGGATAATGTTATTTTTTGAAAATATTGTAATGCATTACCTCCTAGGCTAACCTATTTTATTATATTTCACCATTATCATGGTTTCACATCCTTATCATTAATATTATTCATAATGACATAAAATTATGTTTTTAAAATTAAGTTAAATTAAATATAATGATGGAAAATTGAATCTATTAAATTATTCAGTTTATATGTTTGGCATAAAATCATTTTAAAAAAATTTCTCAAAATAGAAAAAAAAATTAAGATAATTTTTTATAAAATATATATTTATTTTTATTACATGAATAATAATAAAAATTGAAGAATGATTAAACATTTTATTGTAAATATAATATATAAATTTATATAAAAATATTCATCAATATAGATTACATTAATTTATTAACATTATGGAATTTGTTTGGATAGAAACTATTTTTTACAAACAAACATATAAAACTAAACAATTGTTTCATTATTTCTATCATGTTGAAAGCCAATGAACTCATTTTATACATTTAGAAGGATTAAATTCATCATTCAGTTACCCTTATTCATACCCACCAATCCAATATATATGCAATAACTATCATATAAAAATTATAATTATAATTGTGTATAAAAATTTGTTATTTTCAGTGTTGTGAGTAATGATTTCTAATAAATAATTAATTTTCATATAACGAGAATCATAAAATAAAATATGATGTAGTTTTAATATATATCTGAAAATTGCCTTTTCCTTGAGAAAAAAAATAATATTTATAAGGAAATAAAAAAATATCCTTATATCCTAAATAGAAACCCAATGAGAGATATTTCCACCATGAAAGAAATAATATAACTCCATAAATGAAAACCATGACAAGAAAAGAAAAATAAAAAAAATGTCATTATCTGAATGTTCTCATGAATATAAAATTGTAAAATGTTAGAACTCGGATCTTCATTTTCAGGTATGTATTTCTTTTCCTGGTGTTTTTGGGAAAAGATGTGTTCATGGAAATTTTTGAAGTACCTGCTGTGTACTCCCTTGCCACGCCAGGCCATATGATGGCTGTGTTTGGGTCACACACATGGTGTGTAGGGGTGATGTGAAGGCTACATAATGCGGAGTATGGAAAAGTTGAGTACACGTTGTGTACTCAATAAGTACACGCCGTGTAATTTCTTTTTTTCATTAAATGTTCCGGGGTCGCGCCTAAGCGACAGAACTATCTTCTTCTCTAGTGCCTTCGAATAAGAGAGGCCTGTACGACCACGAATCTTTTTAGAGCCTCCGAGCCTCCGTCCATTTTCCAAATTTTCCATCGTCGATTGCATTGGAGCCACATCGGTGATTTCTTCCTTCTCCAGGAGCCTTGATTTCCAACTCCTCTTATTTATCAAGTTATCATGGGTTGAACTTTTTGTGCATTTTTGTAGATCTACACCATTCTAAGGAGAATCTAGACTCGTGGCTCAAGTATCTCAATCTCTTAGGATCAAGGTATGTGGTTTGTGCCTTACCTTTTGATGTCTTTGAGTTTCATGTGAAAATTCCACCAATACCTGTGGACGGGGTATTGTGTATTTACCTTTTTCCCTTGTGGTTATTCATGACTTTCTTGCATGCTTGTGTAGAGGTAAATTGATCATGTTTGTGGATAATTTTCGTTCTTGGATTTTTTTCCCATGTTTTGTTCTTGTTGTAACCTTTGGGTCTCTTTAGCCTTTGTCCATTGTACTTGGTTCCATGTATTCTGATCATAGGATGGAATTTTGTTGTTAACATGTCTGTGGCTCTATAGACAGTTTATCCAAGTAGCTCTAGAGGTGTCCATTGGTTAGCCATGTAGCTTTATTGGTGTACTCTGGCCTTATATCATTAATATGCACTAACTGGCATGGGACCATGAGAACCCAGTGTTATAGACTACATGGGATAGACCGAGTGAGCTTCCCAGATAGACCTAGTTATTATAGACAATAGAAGGATAGACCGAGTGAGCTTCCTCAGAGAGTCTTGGACATTACAGACTATAGGGGATTGAACGAGTGAGCTTACCAGAGAGTCTTAGTTATTATAGATTACAGGAGGGTAGACTGATTGAGCTTCCACAAAGAGTCTTTTCCTTGTTTGAATGTCTTTAAAACCTTCCCAGGCTAGAGGAGGAATTGAAAGTGTGATATTCCTCAAAGATTATGTGGTATATATGAGGCTATAGGAGGATTGACTGAGTGAGAATCCTCAGAGAGTCTCTAGACCTTGGGGCCAAGAGGGTTAGACCACATGATCTCCCTTAGAGAGTCGCTGAATACCCTAGACTATAAGGGGAAGTGATCGAGTGTGTTTCCCCAGAGAGTCATATAATTTCATATGACCAAACTAGAGGGGTTAGGCTGAGTCCACTGCCCAGAGGGTTGTGGTACTTCTTGGATAGAACTAGAGGGGATGGTTGTGAGTACATCCCAGATGGTTTCCTATTGTGTTATTTGTTGCTTCACCACTACTGTTTTTCTTTGGATTGATCACTATTGTATATCATCCTATTTACTACTGCCTCCTATTGCTGCTACTGTTTACTATTGTTTATATTATTACCTACCATACACTAACTAACTGTTAGGCACAGATCTTAGGGTGGTTTCCTACTGGGATTTAGTCTCAAACCCTATTTGGGTCATGATTGTGGGCCCAAACAAACTATGTTGGTGCAGGTATAGACAAGGGAAAGTTCCCTTCGACTTATGGTACTTTATTCACATGGAGCAAGAGAGTATGGGGCCATGATTTGGCTAGCGATGCTGAGGAGTTGTTTACTTTCTTCTGTACTTGTTTTGGTACTATTGAATTTTTCATCATTGTGACTTGTTTGGCTACTTTTCCTGGATATATATAATTCATCATTTTATATATATACATGTGAGCTCCAAGTTTTTTTTGACTTAATTATTCTTCTATTTATTATTTTTGGTTATTTATTGCTTCCGTTATTTCATGTTATTTACATCCACTGTGTACTCTTCCAATGAGGGCATAGATTCCTCACTATCACACCCAACTCCCTCGCTACTAGTCGCCAGCCTCTGGCGTTTTGGGAAATGCGCTTGGGGCCATGTGACCAACCAAGTACAGGGTGCCTCTGGTGGCTTTCAAAACCGGGATGTTACATAAAATATTACCAATAATAGATATAATTCAAAAATTTGGTTTATTAAATATAAAGATACTACTCTCTAAACATTTAAAATATTAAACTGCTTGTTGAACCATGTTAATATTCCCAAGGATTTCCAAAATCAGGGGATAAAAATACTATACAATTATCTAAATTTAATTGGAAATTATACTACATAACCAGACCTAATTTATCAGTGTAATCCATTGTTCCAAAAAATCTCATTTAATTCCAATCAAATAAAAATACCTCCACTAATAGTGAATTAATATTACACCATCATCTTCAATAGATATGATAATATTAGTTAAAATTTGTATTAACTAATTTTTTAGAATACATTGGATGGGATAACATGGATTTTGATTGATTTGGATGTGTTTAGAATAATAAAATTGTGGTTTAAAGGTTGTTTCTTTGTAATGGCCTACATTATGCCCCTATTCAAAATGTTTTGTCTTTGATGTGACTTAGTGTATAATGAGAAGTTAGGGAATTAAACTAGGAATATCATGGTTCTAAAAAATAGATCCTATCAACCATGGATTAGGAGAACCCAACATTTCAATATTAGAGGTCATGCTAAGTGTAAAGGAAAAAATCATTGGGGGAACCCATTATAATTATCAGTTTTGGATGGTGTTTGAATAATCCAATGAAAATGGATAAGTTATGTTAGTTGGAGTTCTGATGGTTGTGTTATGTATTTAAATTATTAAATCATTCTACCTTTTTCAATTATCCTAAAAAAATTAATGGTTAAATTAAAATGGTTCAAATATGTGGGTTTTAATGAATTTATTAATCTCTTCGAACCCCACTACTACAAAATAGGCCTTTAATAGTGCTCAAAGTGGCCATTAACTATTCACGAAAATCCCATACTACATCAGTGAGGATAAAAGTCCTATACTTTTATAAGTGCCAAAAAATAATTGATTTAGGAAGCATTTATCAATCAATGATTTAATTTAGTACCAATAAAAAATCATTTATAAATGCTTATAAATGTGGTGATAAATATCAATTCAGCTGTGTGCTACAGTTGTGCTCTGCTGAATGAAAAATAAAACAGATCTCAATAAAATGAAGTCCTAATATATGATTTAAATGAAATAAAATTTATAATAACAAACTCGAAATAAAACACCATATTATATACATTTCAAAATTAGTTTATAAAATTACATAAAAACAAATAATTAAATACATTTAAAAACATAAATGTTCATTTATCATTTAATCCCAACATGACTCATTAAATTTCGGATCAATCCACCATTACATTAGAAAAAGAAACAATATCTATTAAGAAACAATTATAATGTTATTAATTATATACTGAAATAAATTTATAGAAATTATTAATTTTACTAAAATTGATGTTAAATTTAAAAAAAAATCACTTGGAGTCATACAGGTCACACCATGCATCATATTGATGTAAGGATGATTGTAACACATCTCAAATTACTTGTGGATCATTTTAACAAACCATTAAAAAGTATGGATGTGTTGCTTATGTTTGAGTATGTCGATTGTTTTTATTACAAAAATGTCATTTTAAACTGAAAAGCAACACTCTTTAATCAATTGTAACACATTGTTTATCATTTTGAAATGAAATATATTACTACCTACCAAAAATAAAATATTAATTATTTTTCAAACTATCATGAAATTATGAGTGTGCTTGATCAGTTTTTTGTGACTGTCACTTTTTGAACTAAATTATTGATTGAAAACTAAAAATGAACACATTGAGTAATACAGTGCATACCATTTATTGGAATAAGGTATGTATGGTCCTTATGAATCAAAATTACATATGAATCGTTTCGGTATTGTATCAATAAAATTAGAATGTGTTTGATCAGTTTGGAGAAGGAATATTTTCCATTTTAATAAAATAGGTTACAATTTTAAATAAGAAACCCTCATTGGGTCATACATACCACAACAGGCATCAGATTGAGGTGATGATCAATCATATGCATACCAAAATATTTATTAATCGTTTTAGAAATTTTTAAATATAATATGAATTGTTTTCAATAGTTTGGAGTATGCGACATGTCTTTTGTAATAAAATGCCATTTTAAAATTGAAACATCAATTTTGACTCATACATGGCATATCATGTATTTGATTAATGTGTGGGAGATTATTAGATATCATAAATGACATATGGATCTCATTAACTATGTATGAAGGCAATCTAAATGTGTTCTCTCAGTTTTGAGTATGCTAGATGGCCTTTTTATAAAATTTGATGACAATTTTAAATAAAAAGACACACTCTGAGTCATACAGGTCATAAAAAGTGTCATATTGATGTGTGGTTGGTTCTAAAAAATATAAAATGAAATATGGTTATTCTAAAAAAATGTATCAATGTAATATTAATGTGTTTTCTTGGTTCTGAGAATGTCACAAGTCTTTTTTTACTAAAATTCCATTTTGAAATTGAATCATGCACTTTGATGCATACTGATCACATTGTGTATCATATTGACACATGAATGATTATTAAAAATATACAATATCTTATGGGTCATTTTAATTAAGTATTTAAACAATTTTATATTATTTTTGGGGTTTTGAGTAGGTTATTTAGTCTTTTTTACTATTATTTTTGACAATTTTAAATAAAAACACACACATGGAGTCATATTGGTCAAACATTGTGTCACATTGATATGTGTATGATTCATCCTCATCTAAAATCACATATGGATCTATTTTCTTGATTATTAAAATAATATAATTTTTTTTTGTTTTCATCTGCAGATTATTCTTAAAAAGGCATGAAAAATTGAGCCACAGTGGCCACATCGTGCGTCATGTTGCGGTGAAGATGGTTTCAAAATGTCTCAAGTGAATAATGGATAATTTATATACAAGTGTATGATTTAAACACCTCCATCTACCACTTTTTACAATAATATAAACCCCTATAATTTTTTTATTAAAAAATTTATATAAAACTAAACAATGAACCCAAACACAAGGCACAAAGAGTTATTTGAACAAAAATAGAAATCTATAACCATTAACTATAGAAAGAGGGGAACTAATTCATGAAAGGATTGCCATTTAAAATTTCACATTAAGAAAAATAAACTCATTTTAAATAAAAATTATTTATTTCATCAATAATTTATAATGAAAAATAAAATTACATAATCCAAAATACAAAAATAAGAAATCTCTGAAGGTCATCACCCTAAAATTGGAGGAAAAAATTGAGCCAATGTTTAGTATGCTTATTTCAAATTATCTCATCAAAAAATGCTTCCAACATCATATTATTAAAAAATTTATCCTTGGGGGAAGTGTAAATTCTCATTTATGCATAGATGAAAACCCCCAATAAAAATAGAAGCTTCCAACATATCATGTGACACCACCATTGGTGAAAATGAAACCATCTCTTTGAAGTGTTCAGTAAATTTCGTCACTATCCATTGATGTTTCTTGAAAATCAGGTGCAATTACATTTTCATAGTCGTTTATTACTTAGGTATTGACCACCTAAAAAATAGAAAATTAAAAATATCACACATCATCCCCACATTCATTGTTGGCGGGGAAAACAACTCTAATTCTACCATCCCTGGATTTCCAAACATACCCAGAAAAGAACAACACTAGTGAAATAGGGAGTTCCCAACACTCTGAAGTCATTCTGACCATCCTCATGTCACATCACTTTCTCTAACAATCCTCATTTTCCACAAATGATGGGTAGTTACTAAGTAGAACTAAAATAGGATGTGACCCACTAGAAACATCAAATACCATTATGGGCGTCATATTTCAAATATAAAAAAACTATAAAATCGGGTTCATAATCAATTCCTCTCATACCAACACATATGAAAATTTTCGGAATGAATATTGAGGGTCAGACCTACCACTTTTTCACCAAATCCAATGATTTACAATATTTTTCAGGTCAATTTATTTTCCATTAAAATTAATATTTTTCCAATCCGTGACATTTTCGATGAAATCATTCCAATTTTTAAAATAATATTAATTTTTAAATCTTACTCGCAACAATTAAGACCCAAACCATAAATAATTCACTCTAATCCACCATAATGATGAACTATTAGTCATGCTTAACCAAGTTACTGGGTATTAGGACATGGTTTACATTGTATAATTGATTACTATGATTAAAAAATCAAGAACCACAAAAACTAATAAAATATCAAAAGTTCTACAATATATGAAATACTATGCCCCTGGGTTCACGGTTCTTGGTTGTGTAAAAAGTGGACCTATATACAGTATCCAATAAATAGGTACGTATTTTCCGTCCATTAGTTACTCAATGGCTTCTGTATAGGGGCACATATATCACTTCACCACTCTCTCTTATAAAATCCTACAACCCCTCTTTTATCTCCCATTGAACACTAAATACACCAAAAATGATACTAATACACTAACATTAATGGGGATTACATGGTCAGATCAGATAAGGAATATGAAAAATATTCAACCTCATTCATTTCATACTCTATATAATTCATCCAAATTATTGAGGAAACATATTCAACCATTGAAATTTTCTATGTGTAAGGGTATATTTTAAGAAATTTCCTTTAGATTTATAGGAATTTTAGAAGGTTTGATGTATTTCATGTATAATTTCCTCTTAATCCTAATCCATTAAAGGACCAGTATTATGGAATCATAAAAAATCACATGATCATTAACATAAAATTACAAGGGTCGCCATTACCATGGTTATTTACAAGAGATTCTTATAACTTTATCCAACATTAAGGATGGTGAATAATATAATTATTCATATGAGTCTATCTGGATAAGTGATTCACTACTAGAAAAATGACATATAGCCACAGATTAATAACCACCCTTTAATTTATTCATGGCTATAGGTAAGATAAAACCAAGGATATATTCTACCTTGTGGAAGAAACTCCCACTAATTTTGATCTCCCACCCTCGCGATCGGGTTTCCGCTCGCCTTTCCCACCCTCGTGCTCACGATTTCTTCTCCCACCCTCGTGCTCGGGTATCCCCTCCCACCCTCACACTATATATTTTCTCTCCCAAAACCCATCCTCATTAGATATCAACCCTATCGATTCTCCCCCATCAGATCCACATTGGCTTCTCATTTGCGGTTCCTCCATCCTTTTGTGGTTCTCCATTTTCAGTTCCTCCATCCCTCGCACATTCATCGGGCGTTTCTCCTACTTTTGGTGCGTTAGACAGTGCTTCCCTTCTTCATGATCGAGCTCCCTATTCTCCGCACAATCAAACATCCCCTCTTCATGATTGATCTCTTCTCTTATATCATTCATCATTTCACTTGAGGTACGTTTCCTTGTGGATTTTTTTAGATTTTCTAAAAATTTTGGGTGAAATTCGCAGTCTATTTCAGTTCATTGGTTTGGGTATATTAATGAATAGATGAGTGGGATGTGATGAGTGGTCAGATTTCACAGGTACTATTATTGGTGATCTTTCCATTATGTTTTTCTATCTATTTTCTATTTGGATTATTATATCTACATTTTTTATCCTATTATATTTATGTATCTTATTCCACATTGATATATTTTAGTTGAATCTATAACCTTTTATGGATATTTTCTTATACTATTTTTGTAAGGATTTTTAATTATTTTTCTTATAGTTTGTAAATTTTCACACTAATATTCAGGGGGGAAATAATTCTAAAAAGGGTTTTATCATTACCCATGTACTATTATCAAGCTTTGGGTATCAGGAAAACCCTTTGGGCTAGTGGTGGGTTTGGTTATGTGTCTATTAAGATGGTATCTCCATGACAGATCATTGTAAATGGTATTAGATCCTATGATTTAGTTTAGGGACCTTGGTTATCCAATCCATCTCTTTTTATTTGGGGAAATTGGGTTTGATATAGTTGGGATTTTCATCAGGACTTTGGTGGTTGGACATCAGTTGTTATTTAGTCACCACCCTTCATAATGACACATGAGTATCCACAGTTAGAGGGGCTGGAGTTATGAATTTGGAATTTCCCTTGATTTTTTGTGATGATGTGAAAATCCTCATTTGTATTGCGTGAGTTACCTTTGGTCTTTGATTAAATTTTGTGATGGTAAAAAATCTGTTTGATGGAATTCTTTTAGTTCATGCAGTCGGATAAACAGGGAAGTGAACAAACACTCAACCTTAATGACGTTATATTGAATATTAGATTAATGGCCCATAACCTATCTAACTATATGGCTTAGTAAATCATGATTTTGATTCCCATTCCACTATATGTTTAGACTATCCTTTAGTAATTTAGTGCACAAGTAGTTTAGTCATGGTGGGTCTTATTTTATGTTGATGATGTAAATTGGTTTTTACATGGATATTTTTTGTTCCGCCATTTTCATGTGATTTTTCAACCATATTCAGTAAAATGTGTGTTTTTTATTGAAATTTATTTCGTTTTGAAATGAAGAATTTAATCTTTTCTACAAAATAGTTTTGCATTTCTTTAAAGATTTCTGGTTTGGGGGAAACTCCATTTTTGTTTTTTATAAAATGGAATTTATTTTCAAATATTTTATTTATTTTTTTCTATATTGATTGATTTGGTAATAGAATCTAGAGAATTTTTATGTTATAAAAATCATTGGATATACAATTGTATGATAATTTAGGATCCCTTTGGTTGTGTTCTAAAAAAAATTGTTTTCATTGGATGATGATGATGCGTTTAATATAAAAAACAAAAAATAATTTTGGGTGAATTTTTTGGAAAATGTTTTAGGGAATGGTATTTGAGAATTCTAGTTGAGTCATTATTTTGTAAGAGAATTAGTGGTTTTTAAAATCGGGATAAAATGTTTTGGAACTCCCTACATAAAGATGAATTTTAAATGAAATAAATTTTTTCCAAATGCTTTTGTTCTTCTAAAAACATTTGACTTATCTGAAAATGGTTTTTTTTATTTGGTAATGTTCTGTTGTTTAAATAAATTTGATTTTTGGAATATGGGTTTCCTTGTTTTCTTGTGCTTTATGAGTTTTCTCTCATCCTACAGGTTGGGACCATTTGATGTTACTTTAGAAATAAGACAAAGTGTGGTATATGTTTTTATTTGATTAAATCATGCCTTCCCGAAAGGTATCGGGTTTAAGGGTAGTGTTTATCTTCAAGGGTAGTAATTTGGTTATACATGGATCTTGTAAATTTTTAATGTGGAGAGTAAATTGTTGACCATTTTTAGATAATTGAAGGTAAAGTTTGTCAGTTGTTCTTGTGAGGGTCAATCTCTTTATGATTGTAGGTGTTGATCAGTTTTGGGGATTATTCCATGATATTAGATCCTTGTATCCTTGAGTTAAATTCAAATTGGTATGACCCTTTGGGTGTTCATTAGGTTTTACTTAATTTATTTTGGCTGTTCTGATATTCTCACTCCATAATGTTCATATTCTCATGTAATAATTCCTAGGATATGTAGGGATTGTAGTGAATAAAAAATGAATACGGTGTGGTTGGAAAGCTTTTTTCAGTTATGACCAAGGGGATGCGAGTCCACATTTATAAAATTCCTTTACTTTAAAGTGGTGAAGTCAACAAAGATAAACAGGGATGCATACAAATATGAGGTGGTTATAAAATTAGCCTATATGTTCATTAATCGAATATAAAATAGGCATACAATAAACAAATGTGTAAATAAATACATATCTAACACAAGTTAAGTTCAAAATAGATACAAATTGGGGAGTAGGAAGATCCTAAGACTATAGGTTCACATCCATAGGATCTCTGTCTGGTTTTTCCCATATGAGTATCCTTCCATCAAGAGATGGCTACTTTAGATGGTTGGTATTATCAATAGAATGAATAGATACCTATTATAAATAATGTGAAACCATTTTGGCAAACGATTAACCATCTTTAATGTGATGGTCTAAAATAAGAAAAGTCTAATTTGGGGTAATGGGTGTAGCATGCTCATATGCTACTATGGAACTCTATAATGTAGTCATGGTCTGTGGTGGAGTTTATGTTGAGGGATACTCATTATGTACCTTTATAATCCAATAATATGTTTTGGATTGGGTATTATGTTTAAAATTTTCAGTTATCTTCACCTTTATTGGTGGCATGTCCCTTCCCCTTGCCTTGGTAATCTAGTAAATACGCATGTTAGGCAGTCATGCTGCTGATATCAACAAGAATTTGAAAATACTGTTGGATTTTCGGGCTGCTGATTTTATTAAGAATAGGGATAGGGGTTGATAAGTCAATGGAATAGGAAGGGTACAAGGCCAGAGAGGTCTTAGAGAGATAAAATGGGTGGACTAGTGGCTTGGTGAACAATAACCAACAACCCTATTATATAATATGAAGTTGATATATATGGAACTGGATAAAGGCATCAAATTAGTGAAACCACACCTCCAAATGAGGCAACTCATCGCTTTCACCGAAAGAGTCAACCCATTCTCCTTCATTGTTTCCCTCCTCTCCATGAATTAGTATATATTTCCATCACGATCTCTATTGGGTCTTTCTACGGTAACAACTGCAATTTTTAACTTCTGTATACTCCATGCCCTACATCGGCATCTCTGAATCACGATTTTTATTAGGACTTGCTAATAAACCAATTGGATTTTTAGTACTCCTCCATACCCTCCTTTGACATGGGAAATAGCAATATATTTTTGGTAAATCGACATTTTTCTGATCTGCTGCACGACCTCCATAATGATGTGGATTTATCCACTGTCGCAAATGGTATGGTTTTACGACACCTTTTTTAAATCATGACATGTTTTCTCTTTACTCAACTGCATCCTCTAATGTGAAATTTAACCCCAGACTCACATTTTCATAATATGATGCATTTTCATGTTTGGTTGTTTAATGTTTTCAATGTATGGGTGAAATATCCAGTTTACGTGACGTTGATTCATCTTCCAACATCAATGGCATTGAAAATGGTAAAATTGCGATATCATCTTATGTGAAAGATTAAAATTACTATGTCTATACTTCTAATTAATGAACACAAGATATTGTTATCATTTCATTAATGTGATTTATTCTTTCAGGAAAAGCATCATTACAAATAGTATTGACAACGACATTGCAATGTGTCTTAAAAAAGTGTTGGGTGGGGATAATTTTATAAAAGGTGTGCAGTTCGACTATTTATCAATTATCAATTATTATTTATTCCAATTTTATCTATTGAAATCATTAAAATATTCAAATTTAGTTTAGATTCATTTAATGTTTTATATTTTCCAATTCTATTTTAATTGATTTCATTGATGAATTCTATAATTATCAGGTTTAATTCTCCAGTTTAGGTGATTTTTCTTCATCTTCCAACATCAATGGCATTGAAATGTGTTAAATTTCTATATCATCGTATTTTCTAGATTAATATTAACATGTATACTATTGTAATTAATGATCATATGGTATAGATATCATTTCATTAATTTGATTTATACTTTCAGGACAAGCATAATTGGAAATAGTATTGAAAATGCTATTGCATTGTGCCATACAAAATGGTTGGGTAGGGAGAATTGTATAAAAGGTATGTATATTGACTATTTCTCAATAATCAATTAATATTTATTGTAATATTATCCATCACAATCATTAAAATTGTCAAAATTCTCTAAGATTCATTTACTATTTTATTTTATTCCAAATTTATTTTAATTGATTTCATTTATGAAATATATAAATTTCATGTTAAATTCCTCAAATTATTTATTTATATACATTATTTTTCTTTTAGTTATATATTTTCTATTGTTTTTTTGTGTTTTGTTGTTTTTAAATTATTATTTTTATCTAAAAGTCTATTTTTTCACTTATGTTAATTTTTATTTTATTTTATTAAATAAAAAGGTTAATAACCAAATTCATTCAAAAAAATCTGTTAATTCATAGGTTATAAAATCTATACTAATTGTAAATATATGCTCGGAAAGAGTCGAATTTAAATGTGTATACATGACTGTATTTTTTCCTCTTGACATTATTGTTTTATCACTTCTCGATACAGGTCCTCAATTGGAAATGCCTATCTTAATTATTATTTTTCAGTTAAATTCATTGGCATGTAATATATTGCTAATGTTAATTTAAATTGCAATGAAGTTGAATTATCCCAATTTTATATTTAGATTTTTACTTTTATGCTTGAAGTTTGATCAGTTTTTATCACTGTTTTTTTAGAAATTTTATTCAATTGTGTTTTTTATGATTTTTGTTGTGTATCAGAAGAGTATAAATTTTTTAGAAAATTCATTGATTTAATGATTTCACTTTGATATTCAATTCATGAAACACATCTAGATGTGCCCATAAATCTGAAATCTGTACCTATTTCCACTACATATTCAGGGTAGGTCACTTATTTTGTTTGTACATTTATTACATTTGGTATAAACATTTATATTAATTGATTTCAAACAATATAAATCATGATAGGCATTAAGATTCCATTTTATGTTAGGAACATGAATCAACTAACACCGAGAAATATTATACTTGTTTCCTAAAAAATATAAATGATGCTTGCATGTTAGGGGGCTTCAACACCATATATGTGTATAGAGATTTACTATCTAGAATGTGTATATATTAATACATTTTTATAGATATTATTGAATTTCTGTGTACATATTTTGAGCTTTATTCTAGAAATTTACATAATATCCATGTAAAGATTAATATGGTAGGGATGCTGGAAATTATATGCATCTATTTTTAGATAAGATATCATTCCAAACCTCACAACCAAAATAATAATTCACTGTCACTATGGTAGTAGTGTGGATGGAACTCTATTAGAATGGCATCACTGTTGTTATGGATATACCTCTATTTTATAGTGTTTTCCTTCAGGAGGTGGATTCATTTGAGGATTAGGAGATGCTGCAAGATTTACAAGAGCTGTGATGGATAATGATTCAATCCAATCCCACAACCAGCTATAGTTAATCTATTCCAAACTCATGGTGCCATTTTTGCGACCATATGATAATGCATAAAAATGATGGACATGATCAGGTACTGCTTGAGATAGTTTCAGGAATGATATGTGTATTCAGTATATTCTCACATATACATATCAATATAGTTTTGACCCTTCATTTTATTATTGTATATTCCAATTGGGACAAAGAGGTACCAGTGGATTCCCTAGCTTTTTTCCATCTAATAAAGAATCATATTTGGGGTGGTCATATTCTCACTTGAATTATCTTTTAGTGTGATTTTACTATAGGTAAATAGAGGTTCAATATGTGTTTCACCAACAATAATGTGTTCCTGCCACTCTCTATGTGGAGATCTAGAAATTTTGAAGCAGATTGTAGTAGAAACTACTATTTTAGTCAAAGGCACCACTATTTAGTATATATTTGATTTCCGTATAGCAGTAATTATCTAAATCAATTTTTCCATCAAATTTCATAAGATTTGAGGAAAATCTATTACTAATTTGTGAAGTTTCAAATTAGATTCCTTCTCACACCATATTTATCATAGGTCTACAGACACACAATATGGGATAGATGTTATGACAGCTATAGTGACGATGCAAAGATCATTGGTGACAGAGATTATAATAGGTTTACATTGAGACACTCCCTCTATTTTCCACATAAAATGCACTTATTTGGTTGGACTACATGCACATTGTGCACTAATTTGTTAAACTGGTTGTAACTTTTTAACAAAATTTCTTTTGTTGGTTTTTTAAAAAAATTACTATATCGATCCTTAAATAGTCATATTTTACATATGTACTAAAATAATTTGTATCTTCTTAAGACTTTATTGTGTAATGTTTGAAAATCGTTCTTGATAATTGAGTTATTCATGTCGGCCCGCAGATACACTCTGTATAGGGAGGTTCGATGGAAACTATTTGACTGGTATTCATTAAAAATACAAATAATGAATTTTGTCTATGTAAAGTCCACTAAAAGGTATACAAGTTTGTTCTTTATTTAATATACATCATAGTGTTGGGTTTCACGCATGGTTTTCTTTGAATTTTGGGATATTTATTGTTTCCTATAAGATAAATAAGGGACTTTTGATCATTTCAACTGCCTTAGTGGTATTAGACCTATGTTGTATGCTTGGATCACAATATCATGTTTGAAAAATAAGAAATTGTAGGAATCATTCATGATGTTGAAAAATAGAGCACCATGTTTTATAAGAGATATCGTGCATATTGTTAAGTATGACTAAAAGATGCAATAGTTGGTATTATGACATTATAATTGGTGATTAATTTACATGGTCTAACCACATAACACATAGAATTAACCTAATGTTAATGTCACACAAGTCATTTTCACTGAAGATAATTATACATAGTGACTTTTTATAAGCTAACATTTCTATCTCACATTATACAGGCCCACAAATATATAATTATAGTTAGTTTCTACAATAATTTGTAATTTTTTAACACTTTATTGCAATATGTTTTACCACACATTTATGATTTCAACATATTCAGAATAATAAATATTCATGCAGGGTTTTGATCCTTCTTACAAGGTGACATAATGGAGTAACACTCGATTTTGAAGAAATACAACAACATGGAAGACTGGGGTAAGGGTATATTTTCAAGTAGTGAGTCATTTTATTTTTTTCAGTTAATAGTTTCTTTTACTTCTATTTAATATGATATATGACCATGTATATATATATAAATGCAAACAAAGGTGAGTGGAGACTGGTATATGCATAAAAGCATATGTGCAAGGATCCCCTTCCACATGCTCATGGCCATGCAGGTGTGTGCATAGGGTCTAGGTGTCCTTTCATGTTTGTGAAGGTGTGTATACCCAGTGGGGGAACAACAACTTTTAGTTATAAAGCACTTACAGCCGAAGGGGACGGTTCAGTTCCACCTTGAGGTAGGATGCCTCGTCTAGCCTCTATAATTCAAGAATGCTTTAAATTGAATTTATCTTCATTTTTAATTAAGATTAATTATTTTGAATTACATGTCATGAATAATTATTATTTAATATGACTGTTACGTTAGATAAATAAAGACTTGTTTTAATAATAAAACACCTCCAACGGAGGTGCACTGTCTGCGAAAACTCACAGTGATTGTTATGTTGATCTAGTTTCTTAAATTATTGCATTTGATTTTGTCTGAATGAGTTTTAAAATAAATATTAAATTTAATTAAATTAATTGTGTGATAAAGCAATAAAATTATTTTATAATAAAACCCCTCCAATGGAGGTGCGTTGTCTTTTAAACCAAATAGTAGTGATAATTATTGGTATCATGTATAGATTTAGTTTGAGTATTTCATCTGCCTCTTGTTGGTGTTTGTTCTATCACTAGTTAGTTTTCTTTCTTTGAATATTATAAATTGTCTTATCATACTCGTTTAACTCAAATGAAATTTCCCAAGTAAGCATATGCCATGACCATGACTCTTTCCATCTCACGCTTTGAATATTAGAAATAAAATTTACATGTTTAGGCAATGTGAAATAATTTATAATGGTTTGTGTAGAGTGTATGATTATTATCCATCATTTGGATTCCCTTTAGATGTTGCATCATTATGCCGCTCACTGCAACATTTTCTAGTGATCCCCTATTAGAGAATATTAAATAGTTGATTTGTTCTATCATCTGCCCGTAGGGTGACGATCGGAATGCTTCCCCGCCTCCTCCCGCTCCTTTCTCTGATGGCCGGAACATGTTGCCCCATGGATGTCACTGGACCGGGTCAACACGCCACAGTCACGCCGTGGTCATGCCGTGATTTTCCCCTACTCCAGGGCGACACCCCGCAATGGTTCGCATTGATATTAATCCATGAGACTTGTGGTCAATGTTGAGACAGACTAATCAAAATTTTTGTCGGTGGGGCGTCAACCGAAATGTTGCTCTGTTTCCTCCCGCACCCTTCACTCCTGGACAGAAGATGCTGCCCCACGGATGTTGCTGGACCAGGCCAACACATCGTGGTCATGCTGCGGTCATGCCTCGGTCAAGTTGTGGTCACGCTGTGGTCATTCCGCGGTCATGCCACGGTCACGCCACAGTCACTCCGTGGTCACGCCACGGTCACGTCGTGGTCACGCCATAGTCATGTCCCGGTCACACTGTGGTAATGCTATGATTTGGCCCTGTTTCAGGATGACAAGCTGCGGCGGTTCGTAGTGATAGTATTATATGAGTCTCCTGATCAATGTTGAGACTTACTAATTAAAATTTCTGCAAACAGGGCGATGACCAGAATGTTGCCCCGCCTCCTCCCGCTCCTTTTGCTCATGTCCGGAAGATGATGCACCATGAATGTCGTGGGACCAGGATAACACAAAGTGGCCACACCCAAGTCACACCGTGGTCATGCCGCGGTCACGACATGGTCACGAAGTGGTAACTCCATGGTCACGTCACGGTCACACCGCGGTCATGCCACAGTAATGTCGCGGTCACGTCGTGTTTTGGCCTTGCTTCAGGACGACACCCTACAGCAGTTTGTAGTGATAGTATTCCATGACTCTTGTGATCAATGTTTAAACTGATTAGTCAAAATTTCTTCTAACATGGCTAGGGCAGGAATGTTGCCTCACCTTCTACCTTTCCCATCGCTCCTTTCCAGAAGATACTGCCCCGCGGATGTCGCTGGACCGGGCCAACATGCCACGGTCACGCCGTGGTCACGACGTGGTCACGCCGCGGTCACGACCTGGTCACGCCGCGGTCACGCCTCGATCATGCCTCGATAATGGCGTGATTTGGCCACTCTCCAAGACAACAACCCACTGTAGTTCATAGTGATCGTATTCCATGAGTCTTGTGATCAATGTTGAGACTGACTAAATCACAATTTATGCCAGTGGGGCGACAGCCGGAATGTTGCCCCACCTCCTCCAACTCCTTCGCTCATGGCCAGATGATGATGCCCTATGGATTTCGCTGGACCGGGACAACATGTTGCGTTCACGCCGTGGTCACGCCACAGTCACACTACAGTAATGTCATGATTTGGCCATGCTCTAGGATGACACCCCACGGAGATTCGTGGTGATAGAGTTCCATGAGTCTTGTGATCAATGTTGAGACTAACTAATCACAATTTCTGTCGGCGGGGTGACAACCGGAATGTCACCTCGGCTCCTCCTTCTCTTTCGCTCCTGGATGGAAGATGTTGCCCCGTGGATGTCGCTGGATCAGGCTAACACACCGCGATCACGTCGCGGTCAAGCCGCGGCCACACCGCGGTAATTCCGTGATGTGTCCCTACTCCAACCACATCCATCCCACACCAGCCCCCTTCCACCATCATTTCATCCTACTGCCACCAGCATTTCAGCCCGCAACATCCCCCCTGCCACCTTCAAATCAGCCCGAAACATCCCCCCATAACCTGCAACCAGCCCCCTTCCACCAGCATTTCAGTCCCCTTCCACATGCATTTGATCCCACACTAGCCCCCATCCACCTACAATCCAACCCGGACCAGCCACCACCCCCCAGCCTCCTGCAAAACACTCATGCCATCCCTCTACCACATTCAAATAAGCCCGAACCATCCCACCAGCACATGTAACTAGCCACCATCCACCTGCATTACATCCCCCTTCCACCTGCATTCAGGCCCACACCAGCCCCCAACCACCAGCAATCTTGCCTGCACCAGCCACCACACCAGCCACCACCCCAGCCTCCTACAAATCACTCATTTCATCCCTCTTCCACCTACAAAAAAGCCCCAACCACCAGTTCCAGCCCTCACCAGCCCTCGACCACCAATATCCCACCCCTCACCAACCCCTACCAGATTCCCTACATCCCCCAGCCACCTGCAATCTAGTCCACACCAGCCCCCATCCACCTATTCCTGCCCGCACCGGCCCCCTGCCATATCATGCCTACTACTGTCCCACGCACACTAGGCACTCCATCCCGCACCATCCACCACACCATCCCAAAGCTTCTTGCATTCCAAGATGCGTGGGAAAAACTCCATGAAAATCATTAAAAAAAGAAGAAAGTAGAACCCCTTTCTTGAGCTCTCGTTTCCCCAAAAAGTAGCCATGTAAAATGTCATTAATTTTCTCCAATAACATTGGGGTAGATATGCATCTTTTAACCCAAGACGATAACCTACATAGAAATCATAAGCTTTCAATTAAATTTTGAATTCATACAAGTTCCATAGGGTGACTATTTATAGCCAAGTGGGGGTACAATAGTCAAGGGTCTAATACCCTAATGTCATAAAGGCTAAACTACATTGTTCCATTAATTGAAAAAAAGATAATTTCTACAAAAGACTTTGTGGAAAAGTTGAATTGAACTTTTCAACTATATCCCACTAGATTTGACTTCGAGTACATAGCCCACCAGAATTTTACATTGACTGCATAGCCCACTAGATTTGACTTTTGTTTCCAAAGATGTCATTTTTTAAAAATCTCCATATGGGAAAGGCTTCCAAATTCATGCAACAATTTGGTTCAAGATATAAACATCATTTTTGGGAATGAATAAGTTAGATAATAGGCCCATTTTTTCCATCCAGGTATGGAAGGATCTATTGGTCCATTATTGAAATGAGATGATCCCCAATTGTTTCATTCATCCTCTTTAATATCCCACGTGTCATCGGGCCTTGCAGGTCCAACTCCTCCACTCGGGTAATCGACTTGGAGCCTTCCGCATTAGGTAAAGAACCAGAAGACTGGTTGTTTATATCACTATAACCTCTTGGAATTATAATGGATTAGAATAATGGAAGTAGAGGAGAGACAATATGAGAGCACTTCTGCTCCCCATCCAAGAAAAAGCGGAATACAAGATAGAGGCTACGTTCCTAAATATTCCTCCTCCCTTTTCATCGCACCAGCCTTCCCCTTATAATAGTCCCTATGTGGGTCCATCTCCCCCCCCCCAACACAGACATAATTGGTTTTTTCCGAGATTCTTCCACTAACAAACTCACATAGACAATATCACTCTTACTACCCTTTCATGGTATTGATCACGTCACCACCCATAAAAAACAAAATTTTCCTCAAGACTAAAGAAGGGTGGCCATGCTACGCAGGTGAGCCAAGAAATTTTCTAGATACGCCGCCCTATGTTTTGGGTTGAAGAAATCATCACCGCTGCCATAGGATATAGCAGCTGTTGTTCGTTATCATGTACCTTTTTTTTCAAAGGCATGCTGAACTATCTCTCAAACTTCTGCATGGGTCGACTTTTGTCCATCCAACTTTAAGAAATAAATTGTAGTAGATTGGATTGACTCCCTGAGTGTAGCTTGAACTACATGTTCAGATTCCATTAACTCTTCTTCATAAACGGACTTAGCCAGCCTGAACATTGAGAGGGATTTTCTGAAGAAATCCAATGGCTGAACTTCCAGCATAAGAACTGGTAATGCCAAAACCGGTGTTGTAACCATACATCACATGAGCAGTTCGAAAGCTGTCTGAGGTTGGCATTCAAATTGAAAATTATTCTTTTGGGTAAGGTCAGTAAGTGGTTTTATCAGCTTCCCATAATCCTTGATAAACCTCTTGTAGTAGTAGGTGAGACCAAAAAACACCACACCTCTTTAACAGTCTGAGGAACTGCCCAGGAGAGAACACATGAGATTTTATTTGGGTCCATGGAGACCCTATCCTAGGAAATTTTTCCCATGTAATAATCCTCGGTTTGGCCAAAATAGAATTTCTTCCCATTAATATGAAAAAAGTTGTTGTGCAAGGGAATAAATAGGTGGGAGAAATTCGGTAGATGTTCAGACCAACTAATTCTATACACCAAGATGCCATCAAAAAAAATCTTACACACTCTTTCAAGGAGTGTCTTGAAAATGGCATTCATAATAGCCTGAAATGCAATGGGAGCATTAAAAATGAAAAATGTTATAACCAAATATTCATAATGCCCATCATGTGTTCTGAAAGATGTCTTCTCAATATCCTCATGACAAACCCGAACCTGATGAAACCCAAACATCATATCAAACATAGTAAAAATGATGGCCCCAAACAACTCATCCGACAGCTCCTCAATTAAAGGAATCAGAACTGATATGGAATAGTATGATCATTAATTGGCTGAAAATCAACACACATCCCTCAATCCACATCATTTTTATTGACCAGGATTATAAACTAGAATAATTGTTGGTGATATGCCTGATTACTCCCTGTTACAACAGATCTGATATCTTCTTATCAACTTCATCATTCAACTAGTGTCCAATGCATTAAGGCTTCACATTAATTGGACTGAAAACCTCCTTCAATTTAATAACATGATTAGTAGGATAATGTGGAGGTAGCTCGACAGTGTGTGGCACTGCTGGACGAAAACAGCAGGTGGATCCTCAGGATAGAAGCCGATAGCGGAAGACCATCAGTGGAGTGTCTTCATTGAATGACCTATCGGTTTTTCATGTCTGCATTGATCAAAATTATCTGACAGTGATTTCAATGGAAGCAAACGAATGGAAGCGCTTAGCTGATTCGTGGTTGTCACCTTCGAATGAAGCAGGTGGAGTGCGACAATAGAAAGTCGGACCAATTTGATAGGAAACCAATAGTTGACTACTATTGTTTTAAGAAAATACTAACTAAAATACAATGAAAATAGATTCTAGTATTCTACAAGTGGGACCAATTCCCCACTCCACTAATAGGATAACAATACTTCCAACCATGCACTTTTACCCTTACTGTCTTGGACCCTATCAAAATACAAATTTTTATTCTTCTTACTAATACTCGTGCTAGAATATTCAATATCATACTTCTTCCATGAAGCATGAAGTTGTCCCTCAGGTTTCATAATACTAAAAACCTTCTTCAATTGAGCATCCATCTTCATTAACTCTTAGCTGCCTTCCCACCTTCATTCTTCTAATTGAGTCTCAGGAGAGAGAATGCATTCCTTTTATTCATTCTTGGTGACCAATTGCTTTTGAATTTCTTGAGAATGTTCTTCAATGAGGTCACTATTATATTTTATCTTGTTCATACTTGTGATGGTCTTCTATGAAGCCATCTCTTCTTCCATCAGTTTTCTGTTGGCTTTCTTCAAATCTGTTATATAAGTTGAATTCTTTTCATATTCAGTCTTCATGAGTTGAGATTCATTCATTAACATGAAACTCTTATTGTCTTCTATATATACAGTCACCAGATTTACCACATGATGTTGTTGTCTTCATCAAAATTCATTTTCAGACTTTGAATTGGTTCACATTCTGCATTTTCAGAAACAATTTGATTCTCTTCCATCAGCAAAGAATCTTCACCATATAATTCTTCCAACCTCATCCACGTATCATTTGAAAACATGTAGTGAGATATCTTCATGAATATATCACATATTTAAGGGCATCCTTTAATACGTTTTTATCCAAATCCTCAATTTCCTACATTCCTTGACCTGTCTCATATATAATTCCATGCCAAATTTTTAATATGATACCATCACTCAAAACATGACAAGGAATGTGTAGAGGGGGGCTCCTGTCAAGCACGGGGGGATGTCCAGGGGAGTCTAGAAGGGGGGATTCTATCCAGGGGTGTCCAGAAGGGGGGGATGATGTCCAAGGGGGTCCACCAGGGGTGGGGGGATACTGTCCAGGGGGTCCAACAGGGGGGGATGTTGTCCAGGGGGGTCCAACAGGGGCGGATGCTGTCCAGGGGGATGGGGCTATTGTCCATGGGGTCTAGCAGGGGGCAGGGAGGGGAGGAGAAGTGCGGGTACATGGGATGAGCACTACTACATTATACCTTATGTTTTAGGTACATTTTATGGGGTTCCAGACTTGTTTGATAGTTTTCCTTATATGGAGACTCATGTATTTCTAGTTATCTATTTTTTTTTATATTTGGATTTGATTAAATCTTATTATGTACGTAGCTATCGTTTATAATTTAATTTTTGGGGACTGTCATGGGACAAGGGGGAAACTGGTAGGGGTCCAAATGGGGACTGGAAGGGGCACGGGGGAGGGGAAATGGGCAGGGGGGAGGACTGGCATGGGGAGGGGAATCAAGCAGGTGGGGTAGGACTAGCAGGGGGAGGGGAGAACTGGAAGAGGGAGGGGGAAACTAGCTGGAGGTACGGTCAGGGGGAAGGGACTAGGAGGGAGGGGATTGATAGGGGGACTTGATGGGGGAGGGGGTAATAGGAAGGTGGTACAAGGGGGTGGGGTGTCCAGGTTCTAGGGGTGTCCAGGGGGATCTGTCTAGGGTCTGGTGGGTGTCCAGGTTCTGGGGGGTGGGGATGTCCTGTGTCTGTCCAGGGGGTGTCCAGGGTCTAGGGGGGTCTGTCCTATAGTGTTTGTCTTGGGGGTCTGTGCGGTGTCCAGGTTTGGGGGGGGCAGGAATAGCAGGGGAAGTGGGGAACTAGTAGGGGGAGGGGCGAAAACTTGCAGGGGTAATGGACTGATAGGGGAGGGGGGAACTAGCAGGGGGACTGGTAGGGGGACTGGTTGGGGGATGGGGTAACCGGTAGGGGGTGCAAGTGGTGGGGTGTCCAGGTACTAGGGGGTGCCCAGTGGGATATGTCTAGGGTCTTTCCAAGAGGGTGGGAGGGGGGTCTGACTAGGGGAGTGAGGGGGTCTGGCGGTGTCTAGGTTTTAGGGGTGGCTATCTAGGGGAGTGGAGGTCTGGGCTCTCTAGGGGGATCTGTCCATGGACTGGGGGGTGTCCAGGATCTGGGGGTGTCCAGGGTCTGTCCAAGGGGGGTATCCAGTGTCCAGGGGGGGTCTGTCATGGGTCGATCTGGTGGGTGTCCAGGGTATTTCCAGGGGGTGTCTAGGGTCTGTCCAAGAGAGGGGATTTGCAGCGGGCTGTCCATGGGGGGCTTTACAGGGGGAGGTGATTGTCTAGGGGAGGGGGGGTTTATGTGGGGTGGGGGTGTGTAGTGTATAGGATGGAGGGGGCTGTAGGGGGTGGGATACTGTAGGGGTGTTGTCCATGGGAGCTATTTTTTATGATTTTTCAGGCCCTATAGCCATTGTTTCTAATCATGGATACAGGTCTATTACAACGGCTTTTTTACCATGGCTATATCTCTAAGGCCATAGTTTCTAATGGTGGCGTTTAATTGTGTTCCCCCTATAGTATAGACATGGTTCCAAACCGTGTAAATAGTGATATTACCACAGTTTTAATTTTGGTTGTATACCTAGACCCACTGTTTTAACCGTTTCTCTAGACCTAGAGCCGCAGTTCCAAACTGTGGCTATACATCAAGCCCTAATGCCACACCAAACATATCCACGGTTTCTCAAACCATGGAAATTACCTATAGCCACGGTTTGAGGACCTATAGCCACTGTTTTAAATGTGGCTATAGCATGAATTTCCAATAGTGATTGATATAATTTTTTTATTAGGGAATTCCAACAAGGAATGTTAGACATTCATTGTGTAATGGCTCGGACCTCTCTGGTCCATTACTTTGTGAAAATGTGTTGTTGGAGGTGTTCCGGGAGGTCAAGGTGACTTATCCCCAACACTTTTCCAATTTCCAGTTCTGTGAACAGTGTTTCCAGCTTTATGAACAATATCTGTAGGTGAACAGTGTTTCTATCCGTGAGGTTCAGTGAATAGTGTTTCTATTGGTGAGGTTCTATTGGTGGAATTCTATCGGTAGACTTGAATAGTGTTTCTATTGGTTAGGTTCTATCGGTGGACTTCTAACGGCAGAATTGAACAGTGTTTCTATCGGTTAGGTTCTATCGATGGACTTCTAACGGTAGACTTGAAAAGGGTTTCTAGAACGGTAACCTTCTATCAGTGGAATTCTAACGGTAGACTTGAATAGTGTTTCTAGAACGGTAACCTTCTATCGGTGGACTTTTAATGGTATAATTGAACAGCGTTTCCAGAACGGTAACCTTCTAATGGTGACCTTCTAATGGTAGACTTGAACAGTGTTTCCAGAACGGTAACCTTCTAACGGTGACCTTCTAACGGCAGACTTGAACAGTGTTTCCTGAATGGTAACCTTCAAACGGTGACCTTCTAACGGTAGACTTGAACAGTGTTTCCAGAACGGTAACCTTCTATCGGTGGACTTCTAATGGTAGACTTGAATAGTGTTTCCAGAACGGTATCCTTCTAACGGTGACCATCTAATGGTAGACTTGAACAGTTTTTCCAGAATGGAAACCTTCTAATGGTGACCTTCTAACGGTGGACTTGAACAGTGTTTCCAGCTTCCTGTAGTTTTGCCCCTTTGACATTTCCTTTGACATAACATAAATTTAAAGCCTTGTTTTAAGGACTCTTAAGGCCGATTCAAATTCCATAAATCCTATATTAATTATTCCTAAGGTCGGGATGTATTTACTTGGTCAAACCGCGTCTGTTAATGCGATTCGTTTTTAATGGAGAATTAACCGGATCATAAACCATCGCCCAATTAAATCTTTAAAAAGGGATGAGATATCATTCTCCCCTGTTCTTCCTCTTTATTATCGGCTATGAGACGCTAGAACCTTTCAATCCTTCCCATAAGAGTTCACAATCATACTTTACTCCTCGGATCAGTTCCGCTCTGTTTTGATGCAACCAAGCTGTGTCGATCATTATTTTATATAAGGTATGTTTATCATCATTCCTATGTGGGTCATCTTCTCTTGTTCTACTTTCCATATTACAATGTAATTTCCAAGATTATAATGGGTTTTTCTAGGGGTTGGTTGGTACTGTCGTACCGTGGCATCCTCTGGTGGATGCAGTTGTCGTGAGAGGAGGATTTTAACCCGCTGTGTGGATAAAGGACGTCCACAACTCTTCCAGGTAGGGGATTCATCGCTTCTCTAATTGTATATCTTCAATCGTAGAATTATAATGATTTAGTCCTTTGGATCACATTGAAATTGACCTATTTAAATACTTGAACCAGATTAAAATAATTGGTTGATCAAATGTTGTTGATTTATACCATGATAACGGTTTGCCTCATGTTTTTCTAGATAGAGTGATATCTATGATTTCTTTTATTTGTTGTTCATTCATGATATAAATTGATAATGAACGTAAAGACGGAATTAATTTTTAATTAATTGTCTAAAGATCAAGAGGCATGTAAATTAATCTGGTTATTGCTGTTGTTGTAGTTTTTCTAACATGAGGATAATCATATTAGGGAAGTATGAATGGTTATTTAATTGTGATAGCTTACTGATTAGGTATCCCGTAATTGGAACCTACGAATAAAAAATCTGCTAATTCAATATGGATTAAAAAAACAGATTATGTGGGAATTTCTAAAAGGGTTTTGAGTTACCCTCATGTTTGTTAAAGGGTCAAGAGCCCATGGTTGTGATTCTTGTTTTCCTGCTGCTTGTGATGTGATGTGAGCATGGATGGCTATTGTGATATGTGGAGGCATGGAGGCCTTGTGGTGGTGGCAGCAGATGAAGCCTAGAGTGGCGAGATGCATCAGTTTATGCATGTGGATGTCGGGAGGACACCAGGGGTGATGGAATGGGATAGATGTGGTTGCTGGATGCTTGTGGTTTTCTTTGAATGTTAATATGCTTTTCTTTTCCCCACTTCTCAAGGCAGATGGTCTTGCTGACCTTTATCCGATGGAGGTGAAGACGCGCGGGGTATGCCACGTACTTTCTGTGTTTAGCCTCTCGAGGTAGAATGGGTCTATTCTCTTTCTATAGGCGGAAAAGACTCGACGGGTAGTATATCTACTCACCGTTTTGAGCCTCCATTGTTTTTAGAAGCATAGGATGCTTTTCTAGAATGCCAGGGAATATGGAAAAGTAATTCTGTACTGAATGTTTGATTAAATGGTGAAAATCCACGGGGATGAAGATACTAGAATTTAAAGGTGATGTGAATCTTAAAAGGAGCAGTTGATTTTGAATGTGATGCCAATTCATTTTAATGTGGAATTGTTCATGGTTAATTAATGTTTAAAGAATTAATTAACGTACACTAGAACTGATAAAATTAGAATGGAGTAATCTAATAAATCTCTTTAAATGTTTGTGTGCTTATAGTACACCTAGTCTTAGAAGTAGCAGCCTGGAGTCTGAGAGACGTTGGCTGATGTTGTATCTGATACTAGGTAATTCCCATAGTGTGGATGTGAGTTATATATATATTCTGTACTTTTTGTGTTTCTATACGCTACTCCACCCTGTCGGTAAGGGCAACTGACACCCCGGGGATTCTGAGCCCTGGGGGGTGTTTTCCCCAACATTCTGATGGGAGGTCGAATGGCTGACTACCCCCTTTGGCCCCGCTATCTTCTCTTGGTAGATACATGTACCAATAGGCACACCACTTAGTTTCCCTATATATGTGTATAGAGGGCTGTAATGTCTTGTGGTTATTTCACACACATATATGTTGGATATAGTATCCTATGGACTACTATAGGTGTAACGTGTATAGGTTGTGATGGATTGAGGATCCATACACGGTTTATGGGCTATAATGGCTTCAGGTATAATACCCGATGTATGATACACATTATTCGGGCTGTGGTGGCTCCCGAAACATACCTGGTTACTGTTGGTTGTGAGGATGGTGTGGTGCTTCGCCCAGATTTCTGCGAGCAAGCCTTTGTGGTTCATGAGGCGCCGATTGCGGAGCTTAGCCCAGGTTTCTGCGGGCAAGCCTTTGGAGAGAGATGCACATGATGTATGTCATTGGGGAAAAGAGGAAAACCAGTGGGGAAGTAGTAGCGGGGTACCCTTGATAATATTTACTGTAAGCTATATTCTTGTATGCATTACTTGGCGAGAGTAGCCATGGTGAGGTTGGGAACTTAGTATACCTGTTTAGGTGAAGAGTTAGTTTCACTTGTTGTTCACTGGGATTTAGCATGCTTTCCTTACTTTTTCACGAGAGGCTTGGGGAGGATCCTACTGAGTATACTGTTATACTCACCATATGTATATATAAACTATTTTTCCGGTCACTTGGAGAAGGTTGGAGATCAATCTGGTTACTACTGGCTTGTGGTTGGAGGAGGAGCTGTTTGGGCTTGTGGTCGCTATCGTTTTACTTTCTCTTGGGTACTTTTAGTTTCCCCATTTAGTTGTAGTACTTTTTCATGACATTTTATATATGTACTTGGATTTATTTTATATTTCATTTTTGAGTTGGAGTTGAATGGAGTCTATTCTATCTCTCTCATCTGCATGTGTTCTCTTAGAGGGTAATGCCTCCCATTTGTATGTTTATTATACCCTCGGTGCTAGTCGCCAACCCGGGGCCTACTGGAGGTGGGACTCGGGGGGTCATTATCTCTCTTCTCACATTGCCGGCCCAGGGGGGTACACTTTGTGGGGAGGGGGTCGTGACAGAGTGGTATCAGAGGTCTTGTTGAGGGATCGGATGGAGTTTGGAGTTAGGCACAGGTGAGGATGCATGGGATGGTAGGGAAACAGTGTCATTCATGTTTAGCAAGTGGGGTAAACACTGGAGGCCGGCATAGACATAGGTGTTTAGGGCCCCCTATGATCTGTTGCACGGACCATTATGTTTACAATGGCTACTAAACAAAGTGATACTGGTTGCAGGGTAGAGATCTAGGAAAGGATCATGCATCATTATTCTTTGCTCCTGTGTTTGAATGGGTAGACCTTGCGATAGGTAACCTAAAATTAATAAAACAAAACAATTAATTAATTAATGTTGAGTCATCTATATTCCAGGATTAGGAGCTCTAACAGTTGTTATTTTACAGGTATGTCTCTAGGTCGACGTCCTCGTCAGGTTTGCACAGAAGATGCCCAGCAGGCTGTTCCAGCTGATCGTCGCTGGGTAGAGGTTGACGATGATGACACATGGAAGAAGACACTCTTAGAGTTTCAGTGCCAGAGTCTACAGAAGTTTGAGGGCTCCGTTTCAGATGCAGTCACAGAAGACTGGTTGGAGGAGGTCGAGATAGGCTTCAGTTCAATTCGTGCCCGGAAGGAACACTGGGTGTCCTTGGTTGTGACGATGCTATGTGGAGCAGCGAGGCAGTGGTGGTTCCTGTTCCTCGGGGATCGTGAGGAGTCAGCGATCTCATGGGAGGAGTTTCGTGACAGGTTTAGAGTCGAGTTTCTTTCTTCGATTACGAAGGCGTCCAGTCGCCAGGAGCTTCCTACCCTTCGACAGGGGAGCTCCAGTGTTCGAGAGTTTTGAATCCATTTCAGGAACCTTCTACGATATGCTTCAGACCTGTTACCAGATGAGGAGGCCAGGGAGAGGCATTTCGAGGAGGCTTTGCATCCAGAGATCCAGTGCCAGGTCACCCCATTTATTCTAAAGACATATCTTGAGGTGCTGGCGAGGGCAGAGGTTGATGAGATGACATTGGGTAGGACCGGATTTTCACGAGAGGGGAATCATCATGATTCCTCACGAAGCAAAGTTGTGGTCTGGGGATCCCGTTTTTCAGGGGAGAAGAGTTTACGTTCACCTGGGGGTAGGTCCCAGCCCTTCACATCCCGTTTCTCTGGAGGCAGCAACTCTCAGGCCTATGCCAAGGGATCAGGCCCTTGTTTTTCTTGTGGTGGTCGTGGTCATCAGCAGCGGGAGTGCCCGACTTTTCAGAGCCGTCATCGTGCACCGAGTGATCCGTTCCAGGTTCCTCCATTGAGGAATTTCCATCCAAGGCAGCAGCAGCAGGTTGGACCAGCTTTAGATCACCCGAGGGTAGATGGAGCAGGCACAGGACAGCCCCATGACGCTCCCCGTCCTCAGAGAGCAGAGCGCGGCCGTGGTGGTGGTCATTATTAGGGTCAGAGAGGCCGTGCAGGAGGTCTTGGTCAGCTTCATTCTCTAGCGTTTCCAGCCCCAGGTGAGCCAGATGTCGTTCAAGGTACCCTTTTCTTGTTTTCTACCTTGGTGTATGCCTTGTTTGATTCAGGAGCAACACACTCCTTCATATCACCTACCCTTGTCCGTGCTTTGGGACTTGAGGTAGAGAGGCTTCCAGTGCCCTTGGCGTTGACTACGCCAGTTGGAGGTCGAGCCGACTTGTTTGGAGTATGTAGAGACTGTGAGCTAGTGTTGGGGAAACAACGATCTTAGGGAGATTTTCTATGTTTACGAATACAACCATATGATGTCATACTCGGCATGGATTGGTTGTATTCGGTGCAGGCTATTATAGATTGATACAAGAAGAAGGTTTTTTCCTTTTATGCAGATGGAGAGAAAGTGGTGTTTGTTGGTGAGAGATATCCTCAGATGATTCATAGAAGAGTTCCATCCTTATCATCCATGATGGCTGGGATGATGCTGAGTTCTTCAGAGGTTCAATAGTTTGGGTTTCCTAGGGTCGTAGAGGAGTACCCTGACGTCTTTCCAGAAGAGGTCCTTACCCCCTCGACGAGAGATCGAGTTTGGGATCGATCTACAGCCAGGAGCGTCTCATATCTCTATGTCTCCGTATAGGATGGCCCCTTCTGAGTTACGAGAGCTATGTATGCAGCTTGATGGTCTGTTGCAGTGCGGTTTCGTTCGGCCAAGTGTTTCACCGTGGGGAGTGCCAGTTTTGTTTGTGAAAAAGGCTGACGGTAGTTTGCGGTTGTGTGTCGATTATCGTCGATTAAACAAAGTGACAATGAAGAACCGCTATCCTCTTCCACGGATTGATGACCTGTTCGATCAACTGAAGGGTGAAAGTTTGTTCTCAATGATCGACTTGCGGTCAGGATATCATCAGATGCGTGTAAAGGATGAGGATATCCCGAAGACTACTTTCCGTTGTTGTCATGGGCATTATGAGTTTGTTGTAATGCCATTCGGCGTGACGAATGCTCCAGCCATTGTCAAGGGGTTGATGAATGATGTGTTCCGTGAATTCCTGGATAAGTTTGTTGTGGTTTTCATCGATGACATCCTTGTGTACTCCACATCTGAAGAAAAGCATGCAGGGCATCTACGAGCCGTTTTGGGAGTTCTTCGCCAAAATCAGTTGTTTGGGAAGTTGTCCAAGTGTGTGTTTGGGCTCGAGAAGTTCGTTTCTTGGGGCATGTTGTGTCCCAACAGGGGGTAGCTGTGGATCCGTCGAAGATAGAAGAAGTGGTGTCTTGGGAATCCCCCAAGACCGTGTCAGAGGTGCGAAGTTTCCTTGGTCTCGGAGGCTATTATAGGAGGATTGTAGCCAATTTCTCCTGAGATGTGAATCCTCTGACAGCTTTGACCATGAAGGATCAAGCGTTCATATGGACTGATTAGTGTCAGGAAGCTTTCGAGTATCTAAAGGAGAAGTTGGTAAGTGCTCCAGTCCTTTGTCTTCCATCGTAGGGAGTCCAGTTTGATGTTTTCTGTGATGCTTCACATCTGGGGTGAGGTTGTGTTCTCATGCAGCAAAGGTCAGTTGTTTCTTATGGGTCTAGGCAGTTACATCACTGTTGACGCTCCTTTCTGTCACAGAGTCTAACGACTAAAAAAGGGAAATACCTTAATCCAAAGTGATTCATCCTTTGAAGAAACATAAAAAATCGACAAAGGGATGAATAAGGAGAACATTTCCCATAGGCCGCGCAAGTTTCCTCATAGTCGCGCAAGTCCACTTGCGCGACACACCTTGGCACGCAAGTGACTTGCGCGACCTAAGTGATAACCACCCGGGGTCTTCTCCTGCCTATAAATAGACCCTGTGGGCCCCCCATTCTAGAGGATTTTTTTTTCCAGAAACTCGGATTGAAGCACCTGACGCCCAAGTCTCTTCTCAAAGCTTCCAGAACACTTCTAAGGTAATTTCTTACCTAGAACAGAAGATCTTAAGAGAGGGAAGATAGCCTAAGTGTTGAAACTCATCAACACTTGCGCGCCTGAGTGGCCAGCCCCTAAGGGAAGTGACCACACTTGTGCGCCGCTTTACTCCTTCGATAGAACTTGCACGTCCCTTTTTTGGAAGAACCTCAAGAGGATTCTAAAGGCTTTAATAAAGAGTCTCTCAAGTATTTCAATGCTGGTTGAATACCGTGCAAGTACCCCACCATGTCGCGCAGGTATACCTGCGCGACCAATACTTGCGCGCCCACGCAGTACTTGCGCGCCTTCCAAGACTTGTGTGCCCCTTCCTTTTTGGGTGCCCATCTTTCCCATTTTACCCCTCTTAATCCATTACACCTTTCCTATTCAAGATTCAGTCTTCAAGACACTCTTCAAAGCCATTTATGGAATGATTTCTTGATTTGACTTCCTCATATGAAAGGAATTCTACGGAATATCTCTCAAAATATAGTGATTTATACATATTTATGTCACTAAAGATTGAGAGTTAGTTCATTCAACCACATCCTTTAAGATGAGAGAATCCTTAACCTGGGTCTCCTTTTCAGGAATAATCCCCAGTTATAAGTCCTTTAATTTGGGCATCCTCCTCAGGAGTAAACCCCAAACCTTAATCATTAACCTGGGCCTCCTTTTCAGGAATACGTCCTAGTCATAATCGCTTAACCTGGGCCTCCTTTTCAGGAATAAGTCCCAGTCATAATTTTGGGCTTCTTTTTCAGGAATAAGCCCTAAGTCCCTTAAACCAGTCCTAATTTATGTTTGATCTGGGATTCCTTCTTAGGAGTAAAACCCAATTATCAATCCTCTCCTAATTTGGGTTTCCTTTTCAGGAATAAGTCCCAAGTTAGAGTATTCAAATCTCCATGAAACACATATACCTTTATGGACCCCGTTCCTGGATTTTCTCCCTAAAGTAAATCCTAACTTTTCATTTATCTGACCAGTCATACATACATAAGCCCCAAACCATTTCTTATGATTACATCTTTCATGGCCCAATTGTCTATTTTATTACCAATACCTCTTGTTTGTCACACCGAGAATGACTCACGTGAGCATACAGGGTAAAAGTAATTATGACATCCTTCTTTGAGCCATCAATCATAATCATCATACTCCCTTACTCGAACTACGTGGTTTCTGATTCCTTTTCCAAAACAAAGGATACGTAGGTAGCCCATTTACGGGTTCGAACCCAACTCTGAAATAATTCATGTCCTTCTGAGTGATAATAAACATCAAGTGCCCCACTGAGTGGCTTTAAAACTAGTCTGGTCATCATAATGACCAAGAGACTTTTATATAAATGTTTTGAAGGATACCATTGACCAAGAATCTCTAAATAGATATAGATGATTCTCTATTGATGAAGAACCTCGAATACATATAAAAGATTCTCTAAATTTCTTACATATTTAATCATTGATTGTCAAAACTGAAGGAAAGCTCATTTTATACTTGGTAATGTAATAAGGATTCACGAACATAACTTAAATCTATAAAGAGAGTCCCAGAATAGAAAATAATTCCCCTCAAAAAGGTGTGATGAGTCCAACCTCTCATCCTCTCGACCAATGAAAATTCCTAAGTCTCATCAGTTCACAAACTAATGAAGCGCCTACCTTTGGAAAGTAGGTCCAAATGGATGTGGAATCATTGGATGTTTCCGGTTCTCTGAACAAACCCATTAGAAACCAATCGGAACGTTTGAATCTCCCAAACAGGAGATCCTCCCTGAATTCCAAGGGAAACAAAAATGGTGAACCCGACGTGAATTCTTTACAAAGTTAAAATGATGTTTTACCTATTTGTTAAGACCCTATTTAAAACTCAATAAGAGGGCTAACAAAAAAATCATTGACATGTGTGCTCATCCAAAGGATGAAGTAGCTGAATTTATCTTGATTACGTATGTTATATCAAACATGGACTCTTTTCCAAGATCTTCTTTATTTCCATAATGACTACTCTCAAATTCACACCTGTGAATACTGGTGCTGCAAATTCCATTGTTGCTATTCCTACTGGATCGTCATCCGCTCTGAGGATGACATCACCTACTTAGTGTCTTCAATGCTGGGTATCAAATATGCTGGTTAAGGAGTACCGTCAACACGGTGCCATACCAACTCTGGAGGCTGCCCGACAGGCCCTCCAAGTGAACAATTCACACAGGTCTTCCGGACAAAGATGACTAGTGATCAAGAGGCAGGCGGTGCTGACTACCGTCTCCAACCGTTTCGGGTCATTATCCCCAGAATGCAATTTCCATTCGCTCCCTTACTCTGAGGAAGTGAATGAGCAGGTCCCTCGGGTCCTTAATTCAAAAATACAGGAGTCCTTCCCGAGGGCTCCCATCAACAATCGCCGCCAGACTCGTGTGGCAGTGCGGTCTCAACATGATGAGGGTACCGACTCCAGGCATTCGGCTCAGGTTCCTCGAACCCAAGCAGGCAAGACGAACCGCCAGAGACAGAATCCGGTTAATAATGGGATGGTTTTCATCCCTGCCTTCTCCGTAGAATTCCACCAACCTAACTTGGTGGCGAACAATGAGCAGGCACACACACCTGTCCATTTTAATTCTGATGTCCAGCAGACTCGTCTGGCAGCATCACACCAATCCCGCCAGGCAATTCCGGAGGAGTACTATAGGCAGGAACATACACCTTCTTATACATCATCAGTTAGTCAGCAGGCTCACCTGACTACATATGATGCATCTCGTCAACCGCATTTGGAGAAGTGTAATCAGAAGGCACATACACCAGCTAGTACTAATCAAGCCTACCAACAGTATCGCTTGGTAGCGCAAAGAGAAGTCAGTCAGAAAGCTCCGACGACAAACAAGAGGCAGACTCAACTCTCTGCCTCCACACTTGAGTACTGTCAAGATTCACTGACAGGAAAAGGAGGACAGGAGCAGGCACATACACCTACTCCAAGACCGGAATGGACGTATATCCCCGTTTCGGCAGCTGAAGTCACCAAGCATATTTTTTCAATGCTGAAAGAGCAGAAGCAAATTCCTGCTCATATTCTGGATGCTTGCCAGGATATCATAACAGCTTCAGCATCATCTCAGGGAAAGACACATAAATTTATCCCTATAAGTGGAGTGACACATCAACGATTCACTCCGGAACAGACACACACATCTATTCTAGTCCAAGAGGGTTATGGGGAATACTCCCCCATATCATACAGACAACCAAGTCAGGCACATACACCTGATTTGAGTGGAGATCGTCAGCCTAAACTGACCATCTTTCCGGATCAGTCACATACACCTGCTCAGAGCAACCACTTTTGTCATCAAGTTGTTTCCAAAGCGAGTAAGAAGGCATCTAAGAAAAAGATCTGCCCAGCACAGTTAGGTGATCAAAGGCCAATCTGTAACAAGTCCTTTCTCGATGCTGGTGTTATTGAAGACCTTAGACATTTATCTGTTGGAATTCAAGATTCTACTCCTTCAGTTCCCAATAACGGGAACATTAATTCCGAAGGTCTTCAACAGACACTTCCTCATGAAGGCTTGCTTCGTGACAATTCGGTAAATCATGAAGTTTTCTCTTCAGATGAGAGCCACAGGAACCCTTTGTGTGGTTAGAAGACCAAGGAGCAAGAGATCTCATCTTTTGTTGTAACCCATTATGGTGGTCCTCCCCATGATGATGAATTTCGCTGCGAAAGTCCTCTCTGTAGTAGTGATTCACATTGCTTGGAAAATACTCCAGTGGACAATGTAGTGCCAAGAAAGCCCTCTTATCTTGAGGCACTTGCAAATGTGAAACCAGTCATGTCTGATGCTTTATCGCTATCAATTGAAATACTTTCTCAATCAGAAGATAGCCCAGGGTGTAGGTCGTTCTCCAAACCACCCCTAAGTCATGAATCTTCTAGTTTGATCAATGATCTCTCTACCAATCTTGTTGAATCCAATGAATCAACAAGGAAACACCAACTCTGGTCAAAACAGGTAGAATAATCTTCATTTAATGATGAAGAGGAAATGCTGAACATGAGGAAAAAACTGGCAAAAAAGTGAGGTACCAGTCATGTTTTGGCCTTTGGCTGACTCCCAGTATGACGTTCCAAAGATGTTGATAGAAGATGGAATCCATGATATTCGTCTCAACATATGGAAAAATCTTTGTCAATTGAATAAGAAGGTATTATCTTATGAGGAATATAAAAATAATCTTAAGATAATAGAAGGGCTACAACGCAAGATTGATTTGGAATCTCTATCAGTCTCTCGGTATCCGAAGGCTGAAAAGCAGCAGAGAACCCTTCAATGTTCATGCCTTGGCGCACTAAGAAAATTGTGTCAGTTAATTGCCAATGCCCCATCTGGTGTTCATATCATATGATGGGGTGTTCACGGAGCACTACATTTCACAGTGCTTTCCAGTTAGCAAAGCCCGCCGAAAATGGTCTCATGCAATGTTATTGCCCATGGATGGCCATAGTCAATGGGCTTTGTTTGTAATCAAAAGCTTGCTCCAGAACAGGCTTCAACTAGTTCCTCTCAAAATCAAGAATATAGAGAACAAGTTGTTGAATTTCTCCTACATCAAGCAGGCGAGAATATTGCACAAGCCTCTAGTATGGAGCGAACACATCACCAAGTGACAAAAGTATCGGAAATCATCCAACGGTCCGTTGAACCAGGTGATAAAAGTGGATACAGGTTAATGCATCCAGCTAATTTCCGAACTAAGGTTCGAAAGATCAAGAGAGCTTTTAAGAAGGTCTCAGACATAGCATGTCAAAAGCCACCCCATCTTGTCAGACTGGGGACTCCTTTAACCCAACCCTCAGAATCAACAAATAGGATTCTTGGAGTTGAGCAGGAACAGTAGGAACATCCCCAGTCCACGAGACTGGGGACTCTTTCAAATCATCAATCCCCTCCTTAGAGAATGTCGGTCTTTTATCAATTGGGGAAGAAGACCCAAGGGGAATGAAGAGCCAAATTATCAGGAGATTCCCTCCAAGTTATAGCTCGTCAAGAAGTTCCTAAAGGATTTAATCAACAAAATGCAATGTCTCATCAAAGACATGAAAGAAGACAATATCACAGAAATGATGATAGATGGGATGTGATGCATTATACATCAATCAATATCATCAATGCCATTGTTGCTAATTCACTAGTGGAGGCTCACTCAGGGGACTCAGATGAAGAGCGTCCTGCTCAAGAAAATGTACGCACCGATACAAATGAAGAAGGTGTGTGTACAAGAAGTCAAAGATTACTCAGAACCTAGGTAATCCACTTCCATCTCTACAAAAAGTATCCAACAAAGGGACGGGAAATAATCAAGTTACATATCCTTCCTCTGGAGAAGGTCAATCGCTGCCATTTGAGAAAAGGATTGCACAACAGTAGGAAGAAATGAAATAATTAAGAAGGTTGAATACAGAACTACTTCAGAGTAGTCTTCTTATTAAGAATGTTGGAGTCCGACAGTCGAAGGAATTTGTTGCAACTACTGAGATGGATCAGGAATATCCTCCTTTATCAGTACACCCTTAGAGGTCTAATCCTACAGGTCAAGCGCAACAACGGTTGGCAGTGCTACCATCAGTTGCAGCACCAACCACCACATCTGTCCAATCTCCATTCATTGAACCTACTCAAGACCAAATTCAACCGGATGTTTCTCAAAAGTTAATAACTACTATTGAGTCATTAACAGCTTGGTTAGAAACTATGGAAGGGAAACGGGTGCAAGTTCAACCAAAAAAGAAAGTTTACCCTGAATGGGTAGATTCAATTTCACCTCCATCCAGTTTTGGAAACCATGTTTTACCTACTTTCAATGGATCAGGCGACCCTGAACAACATTTGACACATTACGTGTCTTGTTGTGATCCTATGATGGGAACTACAGAGCAGCAAGAAGTGGTGAAACTCAGATGCTTCGTGCGAACCTTGCAAGGACCAGCTTTTGTCTAGTATACAAGCTTGCAATCCCAGTCAATCATTGGATGGGAGGATCTTCGCCAAAAATTCCTTCTTCAGTTCAGCTCATCTTTTCCAAAAATGACATTTTTCGATCTTACAAACCGCAAGAAAAGGGAGAATGAAAGAGTCTCTGATTTCATTGCTCGCTGGAAGGGATTAACATATTCCCTGAGTATAGCACTCCCTTAGGAAGAGCTTTTGCCAATCTGTGTGGAAAATTTGCGTGACGAATTACGCACGCCATTGATCCCTGTGAAATACACTGGATGGTTTCGAGACCTTACTTCTATTGCTCAGCAGATTGAAGATTCCCTTATACAGGCTAAGGCTAAATCTTGTGAAATTCCATCAGCTCCAGGAAGGAGAATGGATAAAGCGGAAACTGCTAATGTTATGCTTAAACAAGCGCCTGTACCTATTTCTACTTCAAAACCTTCATCTTCTCAAAGGGCTTCGCCTCCTGAATGCCAACAAAAAAGGTTGTTTCGTACAATTAATCAAAGAGATCAACGACGAAAACAATTTGAGTATTTGAAGAGTAAAACATACTCTTTCCAAAATGAGCATGTTCTTGGTTACTTCATTTCAGCTCTGGAAAATAATTTGGTTCAATTACCAGTACCCAAGAGGCCAAACAAGGAAGGAGATGAAAACCGTACCAATTATTGTCCCTTTCATCAAATGTTGGTGCATCCCATCTAGGAGTGTTTTGTCTTCAAATACCTCCTACAAAAGATGGTCGACTTGGGACAAGTCTAGTTGAATGGTTCTTCAACCCAGGTAGCATGTGTTACTGCTACAGTTCCAGAGGAGGAAGGTGAATGGGAAGAAGTCAAAAGTAGAAATGCACAGAAGTATGATGATTTGATGGTCAGAAAGACAATCAATCGGACTCATGCCATTTTGAGAACACAATTAAAGAAACCAATTGTGTCTTCTTCCATGAATATTGCGGTAAAACCCTCTTCTTCAGAGGGAAAGTCCTCAAATAAACGGTTTGATTCAAAGAAGGAAAAAGAATCAAGAGAAGATGAGTATGTATCAAAGCCTAAATTGTCTTTGACTCTGGCAGACATTATGCCATCTACTTCAAAGCCACGGGCACCACCCCATCTAACGGTGCAGCCTAAACAGGCTAGTCAGGCAGAGTCTTTATTATACGAAGAGTTAATCTTAGGTTCTGTTAATATGATTCAATTAACAGATCCGTATTCCAGTCGTAATTTCAATTTTGATGAGCCTGAATTCCCTGTATCAAATAAGGGAATCCGAGGAAGTTCCAGAGGTTCAGGATACAGGGGAAGACGTGGTTCTTTCCGAAGCCACTACTCCAATTCTACCCCTGCAAGAACTGTGTATGCAGCAGAAACTCGTGGTATAGCCTTTCAATGAGCTCAAAAAGAACAAGCAAGTTCTTCTGCCAATAGTCAACTCAGCCTTGGCACAGTTATTTTGGAAGACCGATTTATGATTCCATATTCTTTATCTCAGCACGTAAATGGATCTAATCGGTCTAATCTTCGAAAACCAAGGATGTTGCCAACTTCTATCCCAATACATGATGCATCAGCTTCCAAAGCATCTGATTCCAAGGTACTTGCTAAACCGCATATTCCTATTGCGAAACAAAGACCTCTAGATCAAAAGTATGATATATTGAAACACTTGGCCCAAGTACCAGCCAAGATATCAATTTTGGATGCTTTGAATCTGTCAAAAGATCTTTGGGATGCACTCATCGAAGCATTGTCAAGTCCTCAAGAGTTTGAAGCTGAAATTGCTGCAGCTGAAGTCTATCACATAGAGAATAATCCTGTAGAATGCCATGCAATGATATCTTTTACTGATAAAGATGAAGATGATTTTGTGCATGGGCACATAAAACCTATGTACTTATCTGGAAAAGTCAATGGTGTAGATATCCGAAGAGCTTTCATTGACAATGATTCAGGAGTCAACCTCATGCCCATTTGTACACTTCGTCGATTGGGCCTCACGGAATCTGATTTATCTCCTTCTACCATGATGTTACAAGGATATGATAAAAATGAACAAGAACCACTGGGTGAAGTTACACTCAGAACTCGGTTTGGAGATCTTGTATCCAATTCGGATTTCATGATTGTTGATAAAGACTCAGCTTTCAATGTCTTGCTTGGAAGACCCTGGCTACATCAGCATGCGGCTATCCCTTCATCATACCATCAATGTCTCAAATATTGTTTCAATGGTCATGTTGGAACATTGTATGGTGATAAGACCTCGTTCAAGACATGTGAGTCTCAATACAATGAGGCGGAATTTTTTCACATGAAGGGAAGAGAGAAATCTACAATAAAGGAAATTACCAAAGTTAATGCTCCATATGGTTTGGAGAAGGTTCCAATAAATCCATTTACACATGTGAGTACAGATTATGTTTTACCTATCAGTCAAATTGAAAAAATAGGGCCAAATCAATATACTCTTACGGAAAGATCCATAATGTCAATTACGGCAATCAAGCCAGACAACATGGGAGAAATTGGTAACCTACCAAACAGTGATGAAAACACAAGTAGTGACGTTTTCATTTCATCTGCTGAAATCCAACAGGTCTATACTTCTCCAATCAGGCCAGAAGAAGTTATAGCAACATTGGAGGTGAATAATGATGTCAATTATCAATCCATCATCTCCTCTTTATTTCCAAAATAATGCCCTTTATCATCAATAGGGTCGGAAATGGAAGCTTCTTCTTTAAAATGTGAAAATTTTGACATCTCTTCTGATCAGGAAAATTTTGTTTTGTCATCTACTATTCAAGTAGAAACGGAAGAAATAGCACATGACGAAGAGGAAGAGGAAGATCTTAGAGATTCTCCTCAAGCATTTGAAGAGGGTATCTCTACCACTGTGGATGAACTCAGAGAAATAAATCTGGGTACAGATAAAGATCTATGCCCCACTTTAATTACTGCAGCCATGAACCTTGAAGAGCAAGAGATGTATATTTCTTTTCAAAAGAAAAATAAACATATTTTTTCTTGGAACTATACAGAAATTCCTGGGCTTGATCTTGATGTTGCTACTTGTCATTTGGGCTTACCAAAAGAACATCGAGGATTTAAGCAAGCCGCGAGAAGAACACACCCATCTTATGCTTCCAAAATTGAAGCTGAAGTGGATAAGCTGTTCAAAGCTAACTTCATCAGAGAAATTAAGTATCCCAAGTGGTTGGCTAATATTGTCCCTGTAAAGAAGAAGAACGGACAAATTAGGGTTTTCATCGATTTCAGAGATCTTAATCGGTATTGTCCTAAAGTTGATTTCCAAGTTCCAATTACAGAACTCTTAATTGATGTGACGGCTGGTTATGAAGTAATTTCCTTCATGGATGGATATTCCGGATATAATCAGATCTGAATGGCCCCATAAGATGAGGAATCTACAGCCTTCAGAGCCCCTCAAGGTGTGTTTTGTTACCGGGTGATGCCCTTTGGTTTAAAGAATGCAGGTGCAACATATCAGCGCGCCATGCATCGAATCTTCAAACCTTTCTTAGGGAAGTTTGTTGAATTCTATGTAGACGATTTGGTGGTTAAATACATACAAATTTCTAGTCACTTGGCTGATTTGGAAGTCATATTCCACAAGCTTCGACAACATAATTTGAAGATGAACCCCTTAAAATGTGCTTTTGGGGTAACCTCAGGAAAATTCCTCGGCTTTGTTGTATGCCATCGTGGTATTGAAGTCGGTCTTGAGAAGACCAAGTCAATCTTTGGTATGTCACCTCCTCCGAATTTGAAAGAATTAAGAGGACTTCAAGGACACTTAGCCTATATTCGGCATTTCATCACCAATTTGGCAGGAAAAAGTATACCCTTTACCAAATTATTGAAAAAATGAGTCACTTACCAGTGGACTGAAGAATGTCAAGAAGCGTTTGATGTTCTCAAGAAATACCTCTTGAGTCCACCAGTACTCATGCCACCTGTTGAAGGAAGACCACTTATCCTCTATTTGACAGCTCTAGAGCGATCATTGGGTGCCTTTCCTGCTCAAAAGAATGATGATGGGAATGAAAATAGCCTCTACTATCTCAGTAGAACTATGCTTGAAGCAGAAACCCGGTATTCAAGTATTGAGAAGTGCTACCTGGCATTAGTCTTTGTAGTTCATAAACTGATACACTACCTACAACATCACGAGGTCCAATTGGTATCTCGCAATAATCCGGTCAAATTCATCCTTAGTCGTCCAATGCTTACAGGACGTCTAGCAAGGTGGGAAGTTATTTTGCAGCAGTTCAACCTTCAGTATGTATCTCAAAAGGCAATAAAGGGCCAAGCTCTGGCTGATTTCCTGGATGAACATCCATCAGTGGAAGACACGTCTTCAGATATTGAAGTCCCTTATGAGGAAGTTTTCTCTATTCAATAGAGTCCCCAAACATAGGAAATGTATTTTGATGGTGCTTCCAGAAGTCCAACAGGGAAGAAAATGGAAAATCCTAAATTCAACAAAGTTGGATTAGGAATTGTACTCATTTCTCCAGATAAGGCATTGTTACCTTATTCCTTTTTATTGTGGGAAGGTGGTACCAATAATGAAGCTGAATACCAAGCTCTTATCACAATCTTGGAGTTAGCGCTTCAAGAACAAGTGAATCACTTAAAGGTGAAAGGTGATTCAGACCTGGTAATCAAACAAGTCAATGGGTATTATGCCATCAGAAAAGAAGAATTAATCCCTTTGTATGATTACGTCAGAGATTTAATGGCGTAATTCCCTTCAGAACCGACATTTTCTTATGTCCCAAGATCACAAAATGCTCAAGTTGATGCGCTGGCTAATATAGCCACAGCTCTAGCAGATCCAAATTGGGACGAGACAACCATCAGTATTAACCACCGCCGTGCAATTTCCCCTTATGTTCAAGCCAGAACAGAGGAAATTAATGAAATTAGTCCCATTCCTCAACCGTATGGTCATACTACAGGATGGATGTCACCTATCAGGGAATACCTTCAAAATGGAACACTTCCACCTGATAGATCCAAGAAAGAACAAATCCGGTGACATGTGGTCAATTTTTCTCTTTATGATAGCCCAAACCACCTAGAGAAAATTCTCTACAAACGTGGTTTTGATGGAGTTCTCTTCAGATGAATTGATGGTGAAGAGACAATGGCTATCATGTAAGAAGTGCATGCAGGAGTCTGTGGTGCCCACCAGTCTGGACATAGATTGTCTGATCAAATTCGAAGGCTTGGATACTTTTGGCCTTCAATGATACAATATTGTGTTAATTTCACAAAGAAGTGTCATTCATGCCAAGTACACGCCAACTTCATTCATCAACCTCCAGAGTTGCTTCATACAGCTAAATACTCGTGGCCATTAGCCACATGGGGATTGGATGTGGTGGGACCTTACCCGTCAGCTACGGCCAAGCAGTTTAAGTACATTCTTACTGCTACTGATTACTTTTCCAAATGGGCAGAGGCAGTACCTCTAAATGAATTCAGTTCTAAATGCATTGTTAGCTTCATCAGTTCTAACATCATTACTAGATTTGGTTTCCCTCATACCATATTGACGGACAATGGCACCAACTTCTGTTCTTCTGAGTTGAAGAAATTGTATCAAGAATACAACATAATTCCAACCATTCATCTTGGTATCATGCGGAAGCCAATGGCCAAATAGAAGCCTTTAACAAAAATCCTTCAAATATACTGCAAATTATGGTGGATAAAGATAAGAGGTCATGGCCTGATAAACTCTTTTATGCTTTATGGGCTTATCGGACTACCACCCTCAATGCAACGCGGTCGACTCCATATTCGTTGGTATATGGAACGGAAGAAGTCTTGCTAATTGAAGTTCAATTTCCCTCACTCAGAGTAACCATTTGTGATCAGTTATCTACAGATGAGCAATCTCAAAAGCGATTGAATGAATTGTAATGGTTATATGAGAAAAGATTGTGCACTTTGCACCACTTGGAAATCTATCAGAATCGAATAGCACGAGCTTTTAACAAAAAAGTTCGTCTTCGCTCATTCATTCAGGGAGAATTGGTATTAGTTCCCAGAACTCCAATGATACCAGGAAAGAAACCTCCCAATCTTGAGCCAAAATGGGAAGGACCTTATTCAATACATAGGGTCTACTCCAATGGAGCTTATTCATTAATTTCGATGGATGGAGAACTCATTACAACTCCAACTAATGCCAGATTTTTGAAGAAGTATTTTGTATAAACTACAATGTATTCACAAATTGTCCCCGCAACATGACACTAAACTGTGTGGCACCAGTTCGTCCATGCTATATGACATTAAACTATATAGCAATTGTCCAATATGACCTTAAACCGCAACTTCATCCCACGCGACGTTAAACTATGAAAAAGTTCCCTAAAAAGTCCTGTATGACCTTAATCTACACCATGGTCCTGTATGACATTAAACTGCACCATCCATGGTCCATGCATATGACCCTAAACTATTTAAAAGTCCCTTACGTCTGGAAAGACGTTAAACTACAAAATCATCAAAGGTCCTGTATGGCCTTAAAACAACACCATCGTCTAGAAAGACATTAAACTGCACCATCCACGGTCCATTTATATGACCTTAAACTATTCGACCTTTTGTCCAACATGACACTAAACTGTAGAAAAAATCCCCAATGCGTCCAACATGACGTAAATTGTGTGTTATTTGGTCCTTACTGCATGACATTAAACTTCCCAGTCCCCCTTTTTTGTCCAACATGACGTTAAACTGTATCGTCCCCACCGTCCTAACTACATGACGCTAAACTGTACAGAAAGTCCTTGATATGTCCTACATGACGTTAAACTGTATTTTGTCCCTGCTACATGACATTAAACTGTGCATCACCAATAGTCCTAACTGCAAGACTTTAAACTGCATAGTCCCTTTATATGTCCTACATGACATTAAACTATGCATCATTAAGGTTGTCGTTACCTCTTGTTTCTCACACCGAGTATGACTCACGTGAGCTTAGAGAAAACCTCAACTGTAACACTCTCTTTGGGCCGCTAACCATGTCTAAGTCCCAACAAAAAAAAAACTAGGTCGTTGTCCCCAAGAACAACTTGATCATTCATTCAGTCTTTAATTGAACTACACGGACTTTGATCCTTGCCTTCCAGGTTGGGTACGTAGGCAACCCTCCAAGGTTCAAGCCCAAAAAAATATCTTCACTTCGGTTCACCTTCATCTCATACGATGTTGATTTGTGAAACCGCCCTTAGAATCAATATATTTACATTTGATTCACTTTCATCCTTGTTATACGATGTTAAACTATACAACACTTTTGTCCGATACAACATTAAACTACAATACTCATTGATTTCCTCATTTGAGAGGGAACCATTATTTACATTGATTTTTCAATCATGTTTCATTTCAAAAGACTACGTGCATACATGGTAATGCATAATCTTTTTATCTCGGGTTAAACCATCATTGTACTAAAGTCCCATTTCACCCTTCACATGTACGAACCAAATTTGTACAAAGGGTATTTCTAGAACTACGTGGACTTGATTCCCATCCTTATGGGATAGGTAGGAACGTTCGAGTATCCCTCGAATCCAGTCCCAAGTCATTGGGCCTAACCCCAAATTCCACTTTCAGTCCCTTGGCTGAGAAGTCCCCATGAAAACACACACTGTGTATTTCTTACAATGGTCCAAGCTCTATGACCCTAAACTAAGATCTCTAATCCTTTTGTCCCACACGACGTTAAACTGTAGTTTAAGAACTATGTAAGTCTTGATTCTCATCCTTATGGGATACGTAGTGAAGTCCAACATTTCAATTCAGGACCTAGTCACAACATGATTATGGTTAGCATTGATCTATGTATCTTTGCATACATTGAACAATACCCATATTTATGTGTCATAATCCTAACCTTAAATATTTACAGATCCTCATAACCCTTTTCATGACTTCTAGTCACAAAAATGTCAAATTTCCGAGAGTTCTTTTGCCTAACTATGAAGCACGTGCCCATAGGCGTCCTTATATAAACAGTCTACATAACAGACTTGTTATCCAAAAGATACTATTATTTGACTATGCAGCCAATGCCCTTAGGTGGCCCTGCATAATTAAACCCCCTAACGGGTTTGTCGGATAGTGGTAACTTCATTCATGGGAATAATTCCTCTTTTTTCCTTATTTGTCTTAAATAACAGTATATAGGGATCCGCAAAAATAGCCATCCTTAACATATTTGTCCCATATCCTTTTTCATGATCTGAAAGTATTCAAGTCTATGGTTTATTCTTCTTCCCTACGTTTGGTTCAGACCTTCGTAGGAGTGATATTCATCCGGTTCTTTGATAATCTTGTCTGGAAATATCTTCTCCATATTCAAGTACCTCTTTCCATACAGCAAACTCTATACTTTGGAATATTTGAATCTCCATAAACATTCACTGGCTTTTAGCACTAGGAAAGTAAATTTCTGAGAGTTCTTTTTTGCCTGACTATGTTGCACGTACCCATAGGTGGCCTTGCATAAACATTCTACCTAACATACTTGTTATCCAAAAGATACTATTTTATTTAACTATGCAGCCAATTCCCTTAGGTGGGCCTACATAATTCAACCCCCTAATGGGTTTGTTAAATAATGGTAACATCATTCTTGGAAACTACTTCTTCTAATGCCTTTTAGCTCTCTTTCATATCATTCCTCAGATTCAAATATTCTTAAGTCATAGCTTACATATTTTCCATCATACTTGAGTATGGTATTATGTTTTCAGATGAGTTGTGAAGGAATTGAGTCAATTCTAATCCATTTCGGTCAAAGCTATTTCGACCTTAAACATTATCCTTTTTTATGTCCGACATGCATGACTTTAAACTGCCAGATTTCTTGTTTTTTCTTTTTCACCTCAGAGTCACATTCTCTTTTCTCTCCGGATCCAACTTTGAGGGGGGACTTTTGTTGACGCTCCTTTCCGTCACAGAGTCTAACGACTGAAAAAGGGAAATACCTTACTCCAAAGTGATTCATCCTTTGAAGAAACATAAAAAATCGACAAAGGGGTGAATAATGAGAACAATTCCCATAGGCCGCGCAAGTTTCCTCATAGTCACGCAAGTCCACTTGCGCGACGCACCTTGGCGCGCAAGTGACTTGTGTGACCTAAGTGATAACCACCCGGTAACCGCCCGGGGTCTTCTTTTGCCTATAAATAGACCCTGTGGGCCCCCCATTCGAGAGGATTTTTTTTTCAGAAACTCGGATTGAAGCTCCCAACGCCCAAGTCTCTTCTCAAAGCTTCCGGAACACTTCTAAGGTAATTTCTTACCTAGAACAGAAGATCTGAAGAGAGGTAGGAAAGCCTATGTGTTGAAACTCATCAACACTTGCGCGCGTGAGTGGCCTGCCCTTAAGGGAAGTGACCACACTTGTGGGCCGCCATACTCCTTCGATAGAACTTGCGCGTCCCTTTTCTGGAAGAACCTCAAGAGGATTCTAAAGGATTTAATAAAGAGTCGCTCAAGTATTTCAATTCTGGTTGAATATCGCGCAAGTACCCCACCATGTCGCGCAGGTATACCTGCACAACCAATACTTGTGCGCCCACGCAGTACCTGCGCGCCTTCCAAGACTTGTGTGCCCCTTCCTTTTTGGGTTCCCATCTTTCCCATTATACCCCTCTTAAGCCATTACACATTTCCTATTCAAGATTAAGTCTTCAAGACACTCATCAAAGCCATTTATGGCATGATTTCTTGATTTGACTTCCTCATCTAAAAGGAATTCTATGGAATATCTCTCAAAATATAGTGATTTATACATCTTTATGTCACTAAAGATTGAGAGTTCATTCATTCAACCTCATCTTTTAAGATGAGAGAATCTTTAACCTGGGTCTCCTTTTCAGGAATAATCCCCAGTTATATGTCCTTTAAGTTGGGCATCCTCCTCAGGATTAAGCCCCAAACCTTAATCCTTAACCTGGGCCTCCTTTTCAAGAATAAGTCCTAGTCATAAACCCTTAACCTGGGCCTCCTTTTCATGATTAAGTCCCAGTCATAATTTTGGGCTTCCTTTTCAGGAATAAGCCCCATGTCCCTCAAATCAGTCCTAATTTACCTTTGATCTGGGATTCCTTCTCACGAGTAAAACCCAATTATCAATCCTCTCCTAATTTGGGTTTCCTTTTCAGGAATAAGTCCCAAGTTAGAGTATTCAAATCTCCATGAAGCACATATACCTTTATGGACCCTGTTCCTTGATTTTATCCCTAAATTAAATCATAACCTTCATTTATCTAATCAGTCATACATACATAAGCCCCATACCATTTCTTATGATTACATCCTTCATGGCCCAATTGTCTATTTTATTACCAATACCTCTTGTTTCTCACACCGATCATGACTCACATGATCTTAGAGGGTAAAAGTAATTATGACATCCTTCTTTGAGCCATCAATCATAAACATCATACTCCCTTACTCGAACTACGTGGGTTCTGATTCCTTTTCCAAAACAAAGGATACGTAGGTATCCCATTTACGGGTTCGATCTCAACTCTGAAATAATTCTTGTTCTTCTGAATGACAATAAACTTCATGTGCCCCACTGAGTGGCTTTAAAACCATCCTGGTCATCATAATGACCAAGAAACTTTTATATAAATGTTTTGAAGGATACCATTGACCAAGAATCTCTAAATAGATATAGATGATTATCTATTGATGAAGAACCTCGAATAAATATAAAAGATTCTCTAGATTTCTTACATATTTAATCATTGATTGTCAAAACTGAAGGAAAGCTCACTTTATACTTGGTAATGTAATAAGGATTCACGAACATAACTTAAATCTATAAAGAGAGTCCCGGAATAGACAATAATTCCCCTCAAAAAGGTGTGATGAGTCCGACCTCCCATCCTCTTGACCAATGCAAATTACTAAGTCCCATTAGTTAACAAACTAATGAAGCGCCTACCTTTGGAAATTAGGTCCAAATGGATGTGGAATCATTGGATGTTTCCGGTTCTATGAACAAACTCGTTAGAAACCAATTAGAACGTTTGAATCTCCCATACAGGAGGTCCTCCCTGAATTCCGAGGGAAACAGTCACCATGAATGCAACTATGCCACCCATGATCTTGAGTTGGCAGCCGTGGTGTTTTCTCTGAAGTTGTAGAGACATTACCTCATTGGTGGCACTTTGTGGTTTTCACCGATCATAAGTGTTTGAGGTATGTTTTCTCCCAACGTGACTTGAACTTGAGGTAGCGTCGGTGGATGGAGTTCTTGCAGGAATACGACTTTGAAATATCGTATACACCTGGAAAAGGGAATGTTGTAGCTAATGCACTAAGCCGAAAGTCACGTAATGATGTTGTGCATGAATCTCGTGATTCCTAGAGAGTGATGGAAGAGGTATCAGCATTGCATCATGATATGGGAGAAGTTGGGGGGTAGAGGTTGTCTTTTCTAGTTGACGGTGCAGTAATCCCTGATGCAGAAGGTGGAAGAGTCTCAGTTGGGTGATCTAGAGGTGGACGTTTATAGAGACAGAGATGTTTGTGGTGAGGCCCCTGATGGTTGGTCGGAGGATGAACAACACCGAGTGTTGTATCATGGAAAGCTTTTTGTTCCCTTGGCGATGCGCGAGACAGTTCTCCGAGAGTTCCATAGTTCTACCTTGGCAGTACATCCTGGTGTGACAATGATGTACCGATCCTTAAGGAGTCAGTTTTGGTGGTCGGGGCTGAAGCGTGCGGTTGCAGAGTGTGTGTCTCGATGTTTTGTCTGCCAGAAGTTGAAGGCTGAACATCGTGTTCCTGGTGGTCTTCTCCATCAATTAGAGATTCCTCAGTGGAAGTGGGAGGACATCTCAATGGACTTTGTTAGAGGTTTACCTCGAGCTCCGGGAGGACATGATGCTATATGGGTGGTAGTGGATCGTTTAACAAAATCGGCCCACTTCATAGCGATCAAGGAGTTGAGCTTAGTGGAAGTTCTGTCAAGGCAGTATCTAGAGGAGGTGGTGAGACTTCATGGAGTACCTAGGATGATCATTTCTAATCGAGATCCTCGTTTTACCTCTAGGGTGTGGAGAGGTCTCCAGAATGCTTTTGGCTCTCAATTGTGCCTTAGCACTGCTTTTCATCCTCAAACGGATGGTTAGAGAGAGTGAACCATCCAGACTCTTAAAGACATGTTGTGCTCTCGTGTTCTTTATTTTTGAGGTTCATGGATGAAGAACATACCCTTGGTAGATTCCGATTACAATAATATTTTTCACTCTACCATCGGTGTGGCGCCGTTTGAATCCTTGTATGGCCGGCCATTCCGTTCTCCGTTGTGCTGGAATGGGGTCGGAGAGTCAGCAATTCTCGGACCAGAACTAGTGCAGAATACAACAGATATGGTTCAGGAGATTCGTGAGAGGATGAAGACAGAACAGGATCATCAGAAATCATATGATGATCAAAGAAGAAGACCCTTAGAGTTTAATGTTGTGGATCATGTGTTTCTGAAGGTGACTCTCTGTTGTGGGAAGCGAAGGTTTGGTGATGGAAGTAAGCTTTCTCCCTGGTTTGTTGGTCCTTTCAAGGTGTTAGCTCATGTTGGAGCTGTGGCGTATCGAGTAGCACTTCCCCATCAGATGAGTCAGATACATGATGTTTTCCATGTATCATGGCACTATCATTATCTTCATGATGAATCTCATGTTATCAATTGGGGAGATATCGATATTGATGATGATGAAACCTTTGAGGAGAGACCTGTGGATATCCAAGACCTCAAGGAGAAGGTGTTGTGTGGGCGTTCTATCCCCTTAGTTCGTGTCTTGTGGCGACGCGGTGGCATGGAGGAGAGTACCTGGGAGCGTGAGTCATACATACGTTCTCAGTACCCAGAGTTGTTTAATGTTTAACTCCTTTCATTTAATGATGATTCCTTTGTGGTTAGATCCTTCATGTTTTATATATGTACCTTTGATGTTATGTTATGATTGAATTGTTTGGATATGGATTGTTTGTTCACATACTCTCGGATGTCATTGTTTTGTTCGAGCTTTTGAACAACTCATGGTGGTTTTCCCCTGAGAGGTATCTTATGGGGTGGTTGTTCGGACCCCTCTTTTCTTCTAGGGTGGTTTTTAATTCTCTAGGACGAGAATGTTTTGAGAGGTATCTAATGTAATGTCCCGGACTTCTCCGATCCATTACTTTGTGAAAATGTGGTGTTGGAGGTGTTCCGGGAGATCAAGGTGACATATCCCCAACACTTTTCCAATTTCCAGTTCTGTGAACAGTGTTTCTAGTTTTATGCACAACATCGGTAGGTGAACAGTGTTTCTATCGGTGAGGTTCAGTTAATAGTGTTTCTATCGGTGAGGTTCTATCGGTGGATTTCTATCGGTAGACTTGAACAGTGTTTCTATCGGTGAGGTTCTATCAGTGGACTTCTAATGGTAGACTTGAACAGTGTTTCTATCGGTGAGGTTATATTGGTGTACTTCTAACGGTAGACTTGAACAGTGTTTCCAGAATGGTAACATTCTATCGGTTGACTTCTAACGGTAGACTTGAACAGTGTTTCCAGAACGGTAACCTTATATCGGTGGACTTTTAACGGTAGACTTGAACAGTGTTTCTAGAATGGTAACCTTCTAATGGAGACCTTATAATGGTAGACTTGAACAATGTTTCCAGAACGGAATCCTTCTAATGGTGACCTTCTAACAGTAGACTTCAACAGCATTTCCATAACGGTAACCTTCTAACAGTGACCTTCTAACGGTAGTCTTGAACAGTGGTTCCAGAACGGTAACCTTCTATCGGTGGACTTCTAACGGTAGACTTGAACAGTGTTTCCAGAATGGTAACCTTCTTAACGGTGACCTTCTAACGGTAGACTTTAACAGTGTATCCAGAATGGTAACCTTCTAATGGTGACCTTCTAACGGTGGACTTGAACAGTGTTTCTAGCTTCCTACAGTTTCGCCCCTTTAACATTTTCTTTGACATAAAATATATTTAAAGCCTTGTTTTAAGGGATCTTAAGGCCGATTCAAATTCCATAAATCCTATATTAATTATTCCTAAGGATGGGATGTATTTACATGGTCAAACATCGTGGGTTAATGCGATCTGTTTTTAATGGAGAATTAACTGGATCTTAAACTGTTTCCCCATTAAATCTTCAAAAAGGGATGAGATATCATTCCCCACTATTCTTCCTCTCTTTTCTCGGCTATGAGACGCTAGAACCATTCAATCCTTCCCATAAGAGTTTCACAATCAATCTTTACTCCTCGGATCAGTTCCGCTCTGTTTTGATGCAACCAAGCTGTGTCGATCATTCTTCGATATAAGGTATGTTTATCATCATTCCTTCGGGGTTCATCTTCTCTTGTTCTATTTTCCATATTACCATGTAATTTCCAAGATTCTAATGGGTTTTTCTTGGGGTTGGTTGGTACTGTCGTACCGTGGCATCCTCTAGTGGATGCAGTTGTCGTGAGAGGAGGATTTTAACCCGTTGTGTGGATAAAGGACGTCCAGAACTCTTCCAGGTAGGGGATTCATCGCTTCTCTAATTTTATATGTGCAATTGTATAATTAGCATGATTTAGTCCTTTGGATCACAATGAAATTGACCTAATTAAATACTTGAACCAGATTAAAAGAATTGGTTGATCGCATGTTGTTTCTCTATACCGTGATAACGGTTTGCCTCATGTGTTTTTAGATATAGTGATATCTATGATTTCATTGATTAGTTGTTCGTTCATGATATAAATTGATAATGAACATAAAGCCAGAATTAATTGTTAATTAATTGGATAAAGATCAAGAGGCATGTAAATTAATATGGTTATTGTTGTTGTTGTAGTTGTTCTAACTTGAGGATAATAAAATTAGGGAAGTAAGCATGGTTATTTAATTGTGATAGCTTACTTATTAGGTATCCCATAATTGGAACCTATGAATAAAAAATCTGCTAATTCAATATGGATTAAAAAAACAGATTATGTGGGAATTTCTAAAAGGGTTCTGAGTTACCCTCTTGTTTGTTAAAGGGTCAAGAGCACATGGTTGTGATTGTTGTTTTCTTGCTGCTTGTGCTGTGATGTGAGCATGGATGGCTGTTGTGAAATGTGGAGGCATGGAGGCCTTGTGGTGGTGGCAGCAGATGACACCTAGAGTGGCGAGATGCATCATTTTATGCATGTGGATGTCGGGAGGACACCAGGGGTGATGGAATGGGATGGATGTGGTTGCTGGATGCTTGTGGTTTTCTTTGAATGTTAATATGCTTTTCCCCACTGCTCAAGGCAGCTGGTCTTACTGCCCTTCTTCCGATGGAGGCGAAGACGCGCGGGGTATGCCACGTGCTTTCCATGTTTAGCCTCTCGAGGGAGAATGGGTCTATGCTATTTCTATAGGCGGTAAAGAATCTACGGGTAGTATATCTACTCACTGTGTTGAGCCTCCTTTGTGTTTATAAGAATAGGATGCTTTTCTAGAATTCCTGGGAATATGGAAAAGTAATTCTGTAATGAATGTTTGATTAAATGGTGAAAATCCACGGGGATGGAGATACTAGAATTTAAAGGTGATGTGAATCTTAAAAGGAGCAGTTGATTTTGAATTTGATGCCAATTCAGTTTAATGTGGAATTGTTCATGGTTAATTAATGTTTAAAGAATTAATTAACGTACAGTGGAACAGATAAAATGATAATGATGTAATCTAATAAAATTCTTCAAATGTTTGTGTGCTTATAGGACACCTAGTCTTAGAAGTAGCATCCTGGAGTCTGAGAGAGGTTAGATGCAGTTGTATCTTGGACTAGGTAATTCCCATAGTGTGGACGTGAGTTATATATATATTCGGTACTTTTTGTGTTTCTATACGCTACTCCACCCTGTTGGTAATGGAAACTGACACCCTGGGGATTCTGAGCCCTAGGGGGTGTTTTCCCCAACATTCTGATGGGAGGTCGAATGGCTGACTACCCCCTTTGGCCCCGCTCTCTTCTCTTGGTAGATACATGTGACAACATTCACACCAGTTAGTTTCCCCATATATGTGTGTAGAGGGCTGTAATGTCTTGTGGTTATTTCACACACATATATTCTGGATATAGTATCCTATGGACTACTATAGGTGTAACGTGTATAGGTTGTGATGGCATGAGGATCCATACACGGTGTATGGGCTATAATGCCTTGAGGTATAATACCCGATGTATGATACATGTTATGCGGGATGTGGTGGCTCCCGGAAAATACCTGGTTACTGTTGGTTGTGAGGATGGTGTGGTGTTTCGCCAAAGTTTTTGTGGGCAAGCCTTTTTGGTGCACGGGGCGCAGATTGCAGAGCTTAGCCCAGGTGTCTGCAGGCAAGCCTTTGGAGAGAGATGCACAATACATATGTCGTTGGGGAAAAGCGGAAAACCAGTGGGGAAGTAGTAGTGGGGTACCCTTTATAATCTTTACTATATGCTATATTCTTGTATGCGTTACTTGGTGAGAGTAGCCATGGTGAGGTTGGGAACTTAGTATACCTGTTTAGGTGATGAGTTAGTTTCACTTGTTGTTTACTGGGCTTTAGCATGCTTTCCTTACTTTTGCACGAGAGGCTTGGGGAGGATCCTACTAAGTATACTGTTATACTCACCCTATGTATATATAAACTGTTTTTCAGGTCACTTGGAGCAGGTTGGAGATCAAGCTGGTTACTACTAGCTTGTGGTTGGAGGAGGAGCTGCTTGGGCTTGTGGTCGCTGCTGTTTTACATTCTTTTGGGTACTTTTAGTTTCCCCTTTCAGTTGTAGTACCTTTTCATGACATTTCATATATGTACTTGGATTTCTTTTATATTTCAGTTCTGAGTTGGAGTTGATTGGATTCTATTCTATCTCTCTCTTCTGCATGTGTTCTCTTAGAGGGTAATGCCTCCCATTTGTATGTTTATTATACCCTCGGTGCTAGTCTCCATCTCGGGGCCTACTGGAGGCGGGACTCGGGGGTCATTATCTCTCTTCTCGCATTTTCGGCCCAGGGGGGGTACACTTTGTGGGGAGGGGGTCGTGACACGTTGAGCCAGTGATGTCAATAATTATGGGTCAATTAAAATCCATTAATATCATGTTAGTCTGGTTAGAATGATCATTATAATATGGAATAATATAAGTATATAATTTCTCTCATGACTTCATTGAAATTTAATTTACATGATATCACCATGATAAAAATAAAATATCCCTATCAGATACAACACAACATAGGTCACCTGGAAGAATTATTATCTCATTAAAATAAAATTCATCAATTTCATTAACTTCATAACCCTATACAATATGTAATAAGTTTTTCATCATAGTTGGGTGATACACTACAACCCATACTACATATTTCTATTTAGATGATATTGAAATAATTTTAAGTTAATCCATGATGATTTCATCCCATTTCTTAATAGAAAAAGAATGTTTTGCAAGAGTACATATTTATTTGATGAATTTTTTACTTCACCATATTATATTTAATAAATTTAATATGAATTCTAATGAGTCATTTCAGAATTATAGGCCAAAAAGTAGTGAATAATATCATGGTTCATCTTTTCGATCCTTACATGGTCCTATAAGAGTTTCACCAGAAGTGGCGAGGATATGGGATATTGGGTTTATCATGGTTAATAATAGCACAAAAAAAATTGAAACCAAAATATAAAATAATGATAGAGTAAATGTATAAAATAAGATAAAATTGATTCTAACCATGATTAATTTGAGGGAACAAAGAGGAGTCATGCCACCAGCAGAGGAGTTCCATGAGAGCTTCATAATGATGACAATATGAGAAATAATTTTGGTTCTTTTAAATAGATCAGGAACAATTTTAGAATTACATTCTTAAAAGAGATACTAAATATAAAATTTATTAGTGATAAATTTATTAGTGATAATGAAACGGATATTTATCAGTGCTAAAAAAGTGGTATAAGAAAACTTATTATGAGTGCTTATATCTTAGTCCTGATAAAGATTACAAAAAAATTAATTTTTATTAGAGAAAAATATTGATCTTTATCAACAATTTTTTAGGACATAAAAACATATTTATTGAAATAATATTATTATAATATTATAATTTTTAAATATATATAATTATTTATTTATAATTATTTAAATAATTATTTTAAACAAATTATTAAATAGTTATAATAATTATAAATATATAAATTTATAGATATATTCAATATAAATTTAAAAATGTATTTACATAAAAATATTTATATTCAAACATAGTTTTTACATTATTAGTAGAATAAAATATTAAAAAGATGCATTTTAAAAATGTGTAAAATTAAATAATTCATAATGAGTACAATTTCATAATAGGGAGAATTAATTAATATTTATCAATTAAATGTAAATTAAAAAAATAATATCGATATATATATTGAAGTAAAATGAATAAATATTGAAAATACTAAAAAATAGTAAATAAATATATATAAATCAATAATAAGAAATGCTTAAATTCCATGATTTGGAAACATGGATGTCTCCCAAAAAATTATGGGAGAGGATACAATTGTGCTGACTGGACTGCTTTGTGAGGACCTCGATGAAAGGAGTCACTCACAGAAGATAAGTTGATGCTTAAAGAGAGGAACATGGAGAATTTTAGGCAATGAAATTCATAGTCAGAATGGTAATTTTCTTGTGACGATGTTGATCATGAATATGGTTATGATTTGTAGTTCCTTTCGTTGTACTTTGTTATTGTGTGTTCTCTTTTCCCCCCCTTCTATTGTAGAATTGTTTTTTAATAAAATTTGTGGTTATAGGTGTCTTTCCAAATAGCACCCAAACCGTTTCCATATATATTATTTATTACTATTTATAGTTAATATATATATATAAATTATACTTTTTAATTTATATTAATAATAGTTTCATAAATAAAATTTTAAATAATTTTTTAATTTATTTGTTTTTAATATTATTTATTATACATTCATTTATATATCAAAATTTAAAAATATTTCTTATCTACATTTATAATCAATATATATGTATATTGAATTTATTCATTTTTATAATCAATAAATCTATTAATGAAATATTTAATATTTTTATAAAAATACAAATTCTAATTTTATGTTACTCTAATTATTTAATTTTAATGCTTTTATATATTTATATACATAATACATAATATTTATTAATTAATAAATATTATATATATATATTCAATTTTTTCATTTTTTACAATAAAAATTTAATTAACAAAATTGTTAATTTTTTAAATTTTTTTGTTTAATTATTCCATATTATTGTTTTCCTTTATCAACACTAATAAAGCATTGATAAATGTTTCATTTATCAGTGCTTTATTTTTAGTATTATTATTGGGTACATTTTATCAGTGAAAACAATAAAGTGTTGATAATGTGTAACCTTTATCAACACCAACATAAAGCATTGATAAAGTTGATCATTTATCACCGCTAATGAAAAAGTTCAAATAAAGGGTTCCATTTATCTTAATGTATACTTAGTACTGAGAAAGATAGACTTTCAGTGTTCTTTTCTCAAGCACTGATAAATTCCGGCAACGTTAAAGTTGTTTTCATTGTATTACACATATTAATTGAATATACCAATCTTAACTAATGGATTTTTAATAAGGGGGATTATAGTTTAACTCAAAATGAATATTGGATATGATTTAAACACTTGTTCTACTAAGGATGGTTATATGGACCCGGCCTTAAACCATACATAATAATTATTTAAATGAATAATTCTCATTTAGGATCCTTTCAGGTTTAGAGTTTTAGAGAATTAGGACATAACTATTACATATCAAAATATTAAAAAGTAGACACTACTACACAGTTTCCATTTTTTTACAAAACATAAACTCTTGAAAATAAAGAGTTATGTCTAGTCCATGTTTAAGATAGCATGACTTTTACTTGATCCCATCCTTGACCCTATTCCACATTATGTCTTGTGAAAAGCATTTCAAAAACATGGGATAATCATAAAATCCTCAATAAAGGATTAAAAAAGAAGGAAAAGTGTTAATTTTTCAAAACAACAGGTAAACCATGAATACTTTATCATAAGAAATTCTTTTCACCTTTATGAAGTATTGAATACTCTTCGTTGAATAAAATATCATTACATACACTTTCGTAACCAAAATATTGCCATAAAACCCATATAAAGAACACATAACATATAAAGGTAACTGGGGACAATAACATACTTAAATGGAATTACCATACTGTCGACTTCAACACATATCCGTAAATATAATAGCCATATGGCTGACTTCCATACCCAATGAATTGGTGGTTATAAAATAACCACCTGTCCTAGTATTCAAGACACCACCCGTCATTTGGTTTATCACGTAACTACCCATAAAATTTCCAAGTAGCATTATACATTCATAAGACATAAAACAAATATAAAGGAATAAAAACATTTCAAGATTTCAATCACAAAATATCACTTAAATATATTGGAATAACAAATAAATTATCAAAACCATTTTCAATACCAAAATACATAAAAGAGTATATGGTATTTATTTTCTTTTAAAGACATTACGGCTTTTTGAGGAAGCCAAAGATCAAATAATACTCACTGTGGTGGAAAAGGTCATTGTCACTACTAACGTTAAAAGGAACATTATTTTTGTCATTTAGTAAAAGGAATTGTAGAAAAAAATATTCCTTTTGAATAAAAGTAAAATTCAAAGTTTTTTATACACCGTATAAATGAAATTCATGTATTAAAAAAAATATGCCTCATTGAAAGGAGTTTGAGACGAAGTCCCTTACCTCGTGTCCGACTTGACTCGATCATTCTTTAATCTCTTAAATAATAAACTAAAGATAATTTATAGTTTCTAAAGAACAATTTCCATGTTTATAATTCCTTTTATATCAGTTATTACCATGTTATAAAAATTATGTAAAAACTTATGTTAATACTGGTCATTTTTTGGATTTTTGGTACTTGAGCAAAAAATGAACACCTTATATTTACAATTTGTCGATGTGGTAAATAGTCCATTATATCCAGAATGATAATAGTGATTTAGATATCAAATATATCATATATATTTAGTATATACATGTATTTATAATAGTACATGATATTTAGATGTAATAAATGAAATGCACCATTCATGGAGACGGTAAACTGTATGTACTCATGAATGCTACTTCTAATTCTATTACATATTTAATGGAACTAAAACATAATGATACATAGTATAATTATAATTCTAGTATTTTATGATATATAATATCATTAAATCTATCCTTTATATGTTCAAATTAATGCATGAACGAATCATATCACTTTGAGGGTGCGGTAGACCGCACTTCCTCTAATGAGATTATCGCGTTTACCCATAATGGAAACCATAAATGCACACTATAAATGGAAATTACAGAAGCATAAAGAAAACATAAACATAATATATATCATATATAAATATATTTTCATCATAATAGCCACAATGAGAGGCAGTTGGAGATATTTGAACAATCATCGTTTCGTGAAGCGTTAGTTTTCCATCCACAGAATCATTATGTTCATCATCCATTAGATAGAGGTGTGTGTTATTGTAGTTATAATACTTCTAATATAAACATCCTAGTATATAGAGGATATTGGTGTTGTTACAAAAGATGGTTATAAAAATATTTTAGGGGTTGGAGAAGTAAAATAAAAGAAAACAAATTAAAAGAAAACGTTACCATTATTTTGGGTAACTCCCTTTGGATTGAACCAAAAGACTTTTTAAAGTGCCTTATTCTTAAGGTAAGTATTATAGGAGGAGGAGAATGAATTATGGAGGTTAATTGGGAAGGTTTTGGACGAGAAGAAATGGCTTGAGAGGTGTGGGAACTGTTTAGAATTGATCTCCTTTTATAAGGGGGGGCTCTATAGGAATGTGTGATAATATTATTTTATTATACAATGATATTCGATTTCTAAAGGACCAAAATTCATTAACATCGAATATAAGATTAATCATAGTCGAAAAAAATCATCCAATCATAATTGGACATGTTTTGGATAATATTATAATAATTATAATCTTATTTATTTAAATCATTTATTAAAGAGGTAAATACTACATCATTATTGTGTCTAAAATAATTTAATTTGTTTTTTGTCCAAAAATAAAAAAAAATTATATAGGAAATATTTTTATCTTTATAATGAATATTTATAGTTTAAAATATAACTTATATAACACCATATAAAAATTAATTTACTAAAAGAATATTGTATGTCATTTTGGCCTTTATATTAAATTAATTAATCTAAAGTGTCATTATCTTTAATAAGTAGCTCTATTGGGTCCCAAAATAGACCCAAATATTCCCATGATCGGCCATTACACATATAATATGGTTGGGACCATTGTTAAGGTAAATTTTGAATTATTATAATATTCTTTTAACCTTGAATTACCATATTTACATTTAACAGCGGTAAATAAAAGTCAAATGTTTCTATTCACCAAAAAATATTTTCATCTTATTAAAACACATTTTACTTCTTGATAACAACCATGTATGTCATATTTTCAAAATTAAATTCACAAAAGCGGTAAAATTTCATTTTAATAAAAAAATCAGTTTTTTAACTACTATTAATTGGTTCCAATATTCATCAAAAATTGATGTTTTTTCAGAAAAATACCAAAAATTATGCCTAAGATTTAATTGATATTCCGATTTCAAAAATGATTTCTATTTTGAAAAATTCAAAACATATAAGTGGCATTAATTAATTTAAAATTAGTATTTGTTGTTCAAACAAATATCATTTTTTTAAGAAACAATAACTATCAAAATATTGACACTTGTTTATGTCCACATTCAAAGTGAAATTAATTCCAATGACCAGTATTGGATTAAATGGAAAAAATATTTTCAAATTAAACTATAATAACAATTAAAAAGATAATCTGACAATATAAATTAATTATATTAAAAGGCACTTTTGAATTAAAATATAATATTTTCCATTATTTATTAAAAAATTGACTTTATCTGAAAAATACCAAAAAATTACCCAAAGTAAAATTTGATGTCCCCAATCTAAAGAAGAATTTTATTTGGAAAAATATATTGTATTAAAGTGACCAAAACTAGATCAAAAGAGGGTTCTCCATTAAAAGTTGGTAAAGCGACCTTTTAATGTAAATTATGCTTAAAATTAGATTCATTCATATTTTAAGCCTCTAATTTTTATTTGATAAATGTAAATAATTTTAACAAACATGTATAATCATATGGTAGTAAGTTTTGATCATTCCTGCAAATACAATGGCTTGGATTTCACTACCTTTTAACATTATAATATTATATTATTAGTGTGCTATGAATTATTTCAAAGAAACACGATGTTGTGTATCTGGTACACTATCGAACATAGAATCCCCTTTAACGTAAAATTAATATTTAATTCAAAAAAGTTAATAAATTTGAAATATGTCTTATTCTTTATTTACCAAGGATGTTACATACTTCCCCCCTTTTGGGAATTGCGTCCTCCCAATTTTACATATCAAAATAAGTGGGGTATATATCCCTCAAAGCATTTTTAGATTCCCATGTTACCTATTCAACTAAATGGTTTTTCGACGAAATCTTTACCTGGTGAATTACCTTATTCCAAAACACTTTCTCTCTATGGTCAAGAATCTGAACTGGTCCAACTTTATCAAGGATTTCATATAGTCCAATGAACCTTGGACTAAACCTTCCCTTCATACCAAAATGCATCACACTTTTCCGTGGAGAAACATTGAAAAAGATATAATCACCTACATCAAAAGAACGACCCTTCCTCTGGTTATCTGCATAAAATTTCAATATGCTCTGAGAAATTCTCATGTGCTAGTAAAACAACTGATCTTTCATTTCCACATCTTCTACCAATTTTGGTCCCATCAGCTTCTGTTAACCATCTTCATCTCAAAAAGTTGGAGTTTCAAAAAACATTCCATATAATGCCTCAAATGGAGTCATCTGTATACTGGATTGAAAACTGTTATTATATGAAAATTCAACCAAAGAAAGATTTTGGTCCCAAATTCCCTAATAATCCAGCGAAGAAGCACACAGCATATCATCCAAGGTCTGAATTGTTCATTCTGACTAACCATCTGATTACGGATGAAAAGTTGTACTATAATTTTATTCAGTACACAACGACTTCTGAAGGCCTATCCAAAAGTAAAAAAGTAAACTTGGCATCACGATCAGATACAATGGAGAGGGGAATTCTATGAAACCTGACTATCTCTTTAACATAAAACCAAGAAAGTTGATCTAGATACAAAGTATCTCTAAAAGGAAGGAAATGAGTATATTTAGTAAATCAATCATTAATAACCCAAATTTAAATATTACCTCGAGGGGTCTCTAGTAATCCCACAACAAATTCCATTGATATATTTTCCCATTTCCACTCTGGATCTGGTAATGGTTGAAGAATCCATTTTGGTAACTATCGCTCTGCTTTAACTTGCTGACAAGTCAAACACTTCATAGTAAAATCAGCAATATCATTTTTCATTCCATCCCACCAATAATACTCTTGATGATCTTTGTAAATTTTAGTACTACCATGATGAACCTAAAACAGAGAACTATGAGCTTCACATAACAACACATTCTTCAACTGTGAATCACAAGGCATGCATAATCTCTTTCCAAACCTCTAAACACAATATTTATCAATGTTTAATTCAGGAAACATACCTTTCTGAACCATCTCTACCTTTTTATGTAACTCACTTACCTCTTTCTACGCTTGATTTTTTCTGTCTGATAGAGATGATTTCACTGATGCCTGAAACAAAACAGAAGAATTTCCTGCACCAACAACTTCTATTACAAATTTCATCAAATCAAAAAACAAAGATATTGGTAGAAACATAACATAGTTAATGATGCATTACATTTTCCACTCAAAGAATCATCCACTTTATATTCTTTTCCCGGATGGTAATGGATCATGCAATCATAATCCTCGATTACTTCCAACCATCTTCTCTATCTCATGTTCAATTTTTTTTGAGTGGATATATACTTCAATATTTTGTGATCAGAATATATTTCACACTTCACTCCATAAAAATGATGCCTCCATATTTTGAAAGCAAATACAACACCATATAAAATCGAAATCATGTGTAGGGTAATTTAACTCATGGGGTTTCAACTGACATGAATCATAAGAAATTACAGGATCATTCTGCATTTGGTCACAACCATTTCCTTTCAATGAAACAACATTATAGATAAAAAAATCACCATTTTTGGATGGTACTTCCAAAACTGGACCATTCACCAATCTTCATTTCAATTTCTGAAAAAAATCATCACATTATTTTGTCCGGATGAACATAACACGTTTTTGAGTTAACTTATTCATTGGAATAGATAACCATGAAAAATTTTCAACAATCCACCAGTAATAACCTTCCAATCCATGAAAACTACAAATATCAGTTATATTTTTGGGTCTTGGTGATTCTTCAACAACTTTTGTTTTAGCAGGATCAACCGTTATGCCATTTTTTGGAACAATGTGACCAAGGAAAAAAATTTGTTGTAACCAAAACTCACACTATCTGAATTTCCTATAAAGTTTCTTTTATTTTATGGTTTTCAAGGAAATAATTAAAAGACTTTCATGCTCCTATTTACTATTATAATAAACCAAATTATAATTAATAAACAAAACCACCATTTATCACCTGATTCAATTAAGCCATCACTGTAGTAAACTGCTCAATTTTGTTTCTAACCATCTCAGGTTGCTGATTCAGAAGGCCATTCTCCTCTTTATGCCTTCCAAAAAAAGCTTCTATATTTCTTTTATGAAATATATTTCTTAACAAAGAAATATCTTAGACGAAAAAACATGGTAATCTGTAAATGATATATTATTTAAATATTACCATAAATTAATTTATTGACATTTATTTAACAATACCCTAACTCGTAATGTTGTATAAACTGACTTCTGATACCAACTTTAAGGAACCGGCCTTAGACCTTATATATCATTGAATTAAAAGATTAATTCACATTGGGGATCTTTTTAGGATTTTAGTTTTAGAGAATTAAGACATTACTATTACATCTCAAAATATTTCAATGTAGAAACCTCTACACAGTTTCCATTTTTTTTTTCAAAACATGAACTCTTGAATAAAAAAGTCATCTCTAGTTCCATGTTTAGGAAAACATGAATTTTCCATGATCCCATTCTTGAACCTTTTCTAAATATTTTCATGTGAAAAACATTTCAAAAACTTGGTATGAGGATAAAAATCTCACTAATGGATACACAAAGAAGGAAACTGTTAGTTTTTCAAAACAACAGGTAAACTATGAATACATTATCATAACTAATACTTTTCACCGTTATGAAGTAGTAAATACTCCTCACTAAAAAACATCATTATTTACCCTTTTTAACCAAATGATTACCATAAAACCCATATAAAGAACACATAACATATAAAGGTAACTTTGGACCTAAACATACTTAAATGGAATAACGACACGGTTGACTTCCACAAATATCACTAAATGAAATATCCATACGGCCGACTTCCATACCCAATGCATTGGAGGTTATAATGTAACCACCCGTCCTTGTATTCACAGCACCACCAATCATTTGGTTTATCATGTAACCACCCGTCAAATGTCCAAGTACCATTATAAAATCATAAGACATAAAACAAATATAATGGAAAGAGAACATTTCCACATTTCAATCACAATATATCACTTAAAATATATTAAAATAAAAAATCCATTATCAAAACTATTTTAATACCAAAATATATAAAATATTATATGGTATTTATTTTATTCAAAAAAACATTATGTCTTGTTAAGGAAACCAAAGATCAAATAATACTCGTGGCGGTCGAAAATGTTGTTGACACTGCTTACATTAAAAGGATCATTCATTTTTCCTTTTAGTAAAACAATTTATAGAAAAATAATATTCCTTTTGAATAAAAGTAAAATTGAATGGGGTGTATACACTGAATAAAATAAAGTCGTATATTAAAACAAAATATGCCTCAATTAAAGGAGATTGAGACGAAGTACCTTACCTCGTGTCTAACTGGACTCGATCATTCTTTAATCTCCTGAATAATAACCTAAAGTAAATTTCAACTTTTTTAAGAACCTTTTTAAAGTTTATAATTCCTTTTATATCAATTAATACAATGTTATAAACAATATGTAATCATTTATGTTAATAATAGTCATTTTGTCGATATTTGGTAATTGAGTAAAAAATGAACACCTTATATTTACAAATTGTCAATGTGGTAAATAGTATATTATATCAAGAATGATAATCATGATTTTGATATAATATATATAATATATATCGATTATATACATGTATTTGTAATAGTACATAACATTTAGAGGTACGAAATTTAATGAAATGTTCATGGAGATGGTAAGCCGTACGTACGCATGAACGCTACTTCCATTTCTATTTCATATTTAATGGTATTGAAACATAATTTTATGCAATATTACTATAATTACAGTATTTTGTAATATATTATATAATTAAATATATCATTTATACATTCCACTTAAGGCATGAATGAGTAATATCACTTTGAGTGGGCGGTAGTTCGCACTTCCACTAATGAGATTATCGCGTTTACCCATAATGGAAACCATAAAGGCAAGATATAAATTTAAATTACATAAGCCTGAATAAAACATAAACATAATATATATCATATATAAATATAGTTCCTTCATAATGTCCACCATGAGAGGAGGTTGGAGATATTTGAATAATCGTTGTTTCGTGAGGCGTTAGTTTTCCATCCACAAAAACATTATATTCTCCATCCATTAGATAGAGGTGTGTGTAAGTGTAGTTATAATCCTTCTCATAAAAACATTATAGTATATTGATTATATATTTTTTGTTATAAATGAATGTAATAAAAAGAGTTTACGGTTGGAGAAGAAAAATAAAAAAACAATTTAAATGAAAACAGTAATATTAATTTGGATAACTACCTTTGGTTTGAACCAAAGGTCTTCTTGAAGTGCCTTCTGCCTAAGGTAAGACTTCTAGGAGGAGGAAAAGGATATAGGGAGATTAATTGGGAATGTTTTGGACTATCCAAAAGTCTTGAGAGGTGTGAGGAATTGTTTAGAAGTGGTCTCCTTTTATAAGGGGGAGGAGGGGACCTTTAGTAAAGTGTTATAATATTATTTTATTATATAATGATATTCAGTTTCTAAAGGTCACAAAATAATTAAAGTCGAAGATAAGATGACTCATAGTCGAAATAAAATCATCCAATAATAATTGGACATGTTTTGGATAATATTTTAATCATTATAATCTTATTTATATAAATTATTTATTAATGAGATAAATACTACATCATTATTGTGTCATTATTAATTTAATATATTTGTTGTCTAAAATTTATAAAAAATACCATGATGTAGTAAATATCTTTATATTTCCATTGAATATTTATAGTCGAAAATATATCTTATATAAAACAATATAAAAATTAATTTACTAATTTTTTTATGTTTGTGATTTTTTCATTTACATTAAATTAATTAATCTAAAGTGTCATTATCTTTCATAAGTGGCTCTATTGGGTCCCAAAATAGACCAAAAGATTCCCATGGTCGAAAATTACTCATCCAATAAGGTTAAGACAAGTCTTTTGGTAGATCTTGAATTATTATAATATTCTTTTAACATTGAATTACCTTATTTACCTTTAACGGCTGTAAATAAAAGTCAAAAGTTACTATTCACCAGAAATTATTTTCATCTTATTGAACCACATTTTTCTTCTTGATAACAACAATGTATTTCGGATTTTTGACATTAAATTCACAGAAGTGGTAAAATATCATTTAAAAAATGTCCACTTTTTAACTACTACTGAGTGATTTCACTATTAATAAAAAATTGATGTTTTTCTGAAAAATAAAACAATTCAGCCTAAAATTTATTTGGTATTCTGAATTAAAAAATGATTTCTATTTTGATAAATTAAACACATAAAAGTGGAATTAATTAATTTAAAATTAATTCCGGTTGATAAAAAAATAGCGCATTTTTAAGAAATAATAACTGTCAAAATATTAACATTGTTTTATGTCCACTTTTATGGAAAAATTAATTCCAACGACCAACATTGGATTAAATGGTAAAAATATCTTCTAATTAATAGTTAAAATAAATTAAAAAGATAATATAACCATATAAATAAATTATATTAAATGACACTTTTGAATTAAAATACTATATTTTCCACTATTCATTAAAAAATGAACTTAACCGAAAAATACCATATAATTACCCAAAGTTAAATTTGATGTCCCAAATCTAATTAAGAATTTTATTTGGTCAAATATGCTATATTAATGTGACCAAAACTAGATTTAAAGTTGGTTCTCCATTAAAAGGTGGTAAATCAACCTTTTAATGTAAATTTTGCATAAAATTAGATACATTCATATTTTAAGCCTCTAATTTTTATTGGAAAAATGTAAATATATTTAAAAAACATGTATAATCATATTTCAGTTTGTTTTGTTCATTCCCTCCAATACAACGGCTAGGAGTTAACTACCATTTAAAATTATAATATTATATTATTAGTGTGCTATGTAAGATTTTAATGAAACTCGTTGTTGCGTATCAGGTACGCTATTGAACATAGCAACCCCATTAAGGTAAAATTAATATTTAGTTCACAAATAAAAATAAATATTAAATATTTCTTATTCATTATTTTCCTGGGATGTTACAATGGTCAACCTGTATATTTCAATTTTTCTAAAACTATTTGGTTTATCTTAAGTATCCTTCTTCCCAACATTGTTTGTGCTTTTCTTTTGGGTGATATGATAAAGAACACTGGTGAGTCAGTCTTAGTTAGGATGAGTTCTTTCATTTACTTCTCGAATGAATAAGTATCATTTCGATTATCATTGATTCATAATCATATGATCCCAAAAACTATTCTTTTATTTTTATTGATGAGAGAAATAATCATGTTCCTTTAAAAAGACTCAATGTTTAACATTGGGGGTGATTTGATCATAGGATAATGTTTATTCTACCCCTCCATCTTTATTCTTCTATGACATAATCAAAATTGTGGAAATGTTGAATTAGAACATGATTCTTTTGCATGAAAATTTTATCTGGTTTGTTAGAGACTTTTGATTATGAGATATATTACTTAATGAACATTAATATTGAAAACACCAACCATGAGTTTGGAAGATACTTTTATTTTTGAGAACATGTATAAACTATTTTCTTTTTAGTGTTATTATAATAGATTTATCATTTACCATTTTTTATAGAAGTTTATTTCTCCCATGAGTGTTTTTTGTAATTCTTGGTGCCATGAGTATTGTTGTTTCTAGTTGATCTTTTTCAATGTTGGTCACATTAATTTAATGTTGCTACTATTTATCTAGGAATGATATTTATGTTTTATAATATGATGGTATTACCATATTATTAAGTTATTATTCATTTGTATTTCATGTTTGTATAAGAAACTTAGAGGGTTCTTGTGATATGGGTATCCCTTAGAGTTGGAGTGTGCATAGCTTGTGTAGATTGAAATGAGGAAAATGATGAAAAGGTATGTGAATGGTGTCCATGATTCCTAAATCGAGGTATATATATCGGGGTAAAGAACCATCAGATTTATATCCCAAGGAATATATGTGATAGAATGACCTAGAGTCCGTCCCTATAATAGATCCAAGGAAAATAGCCTAAAATCATGACACGTGATGGAATAGAAATATAAAATCATGAAGGCCTGATATGACTCCCTGAATTGAGGGTATGAATAAGATTAATTATGATCCTTGTGGATATTTCATGGCCACCCATTCTATCGTACAATTATCATACTGATGTAGTGCTGATATGGGTATAGTCTTGGCTCATGATGGTTATGTTAGAGCAATCATTCTCAGTGTTTGATAGTATAACATTCTTGTAAATTTACTATTATCATTGATTAATCCTGGTAAAAATTTCTACACTTGTAAAGGATGTATTTTGTTGTTTTTTATATGGATTTTTTACTCCATAAAATCACATGAAACATCATGTTTCTTTAGAATTTATGTATAGTGATTGTGTAAAGGGAAAGTTACCCATGGAAGAAGATTGATCTATGGATCATGAATATAGTAAAAAATCATAATGTACCCTAGAGGATTTCCATATAGTCCCTTTATTTACTTACCTTACCTTTATTGTTACAATTTTTTTGATTCCCACAACTAGGATATTATTTATTGGCCTTATTACATGTGTTGTAATTGAAATTATATTCTTCTAATTAGTTACATAGACTTGTTTTATATATTATTTATATTACTGGATAAAATATTTCATACATATGGTATATTCCCTATTAAGAATATTTTTAGACACTCTCTTCTAATAAGAAACTTTTTGAATACCGTGATGCGTGCATGGGGAGCGTTGGTTCATTTAATTAAACCAGCTAGTTTGGGATTGGGAATTATAAAATGGTATCATCGCCTAATTTTGTCTCTTCATAAACTATTATATGGTAGAATGATGATAGAATGTGGGACACTTAGTTTGTGGAGGTTCATTATTCCTGACCACCTCTTGTTTAGTAGATTTCTCAGTTACCATTTATAGGATTATTGTAACATTTGATTGTTATATGTGCTTTGTTTGTTCATCATGACGTTGAATGTTGACTCAAAATAAACACACACACACACACCCATATATATTTTTATATATTTAGTTATGCATACATGTTTACAAATTAATCCTTTTATATGTATTATCTATTCATAATAATATATTATTTATTAGTGACTGATACGTCTATTTTCAATATTATCATAATATTTCAATTATTTTATTAATTATATGAACATGAGAATGGTATTATATTTTGTAAATATAAGTCACAATATCTATTTTGTAAGATGGATTACATATCCAAATCTATTGGGGGTGTAACAAAATATATTGGTATAATAATAATTGAAACATGAGTGATTCGTTATACTAATTATGATATGTATTAATGGTCTTGTAATTCTATTTTTTATGTAATGTAATAGAATACAACACATTAAGGAATACTGATGAGACCACTATCTTACGTGGATTAGGTTTATGTCATTATGGAGGTCCCCCTGTTCCACCATCGGTATTGCATGAGGGTGTCTTTTAGAATGATCCTAAACCAACTCTAATAATATAGGATTTATAACAACATTAACATGGAGTACTATCTCTTGTTCTTCTGTTTGATGGTGGGGAACTACGTTTTATAGTGGACTACACTAGAAATATCCACATATAAGATCCACCATAATTTTATGAAACAGAGGGTTTGACGATAATGTAGACTAGATAGATATCATAGAGCGTGTGTTTGACCTAGTAAAGATTTTCAAGGGTTTCATGGTGATGTTGATAGCATTCAATCCATATGGACACACTATAGGGTATAAGAGAGGGATATTAAAGACTAGTAGGTGTGCTGGTCAGACCAATGATTCAAACATAATCATGTTCTTTAGGGATATTTTCCACACACATTGATGATGGATCATACCTAGTAATTTCAAGAGCAACAAAATGGTTCACTTATGGTATCCACATACACAACATATATCACTAATCTATATTGCATTGTTACTCGCTTAATTATATATGGGGCAGAAAAGGTGAAGAGGTATGAGATTGATATTCATCCTTACATAAGTTAGAAGGCTCATAGAATCAAGCAAGAGATATACCTTGAGTTTCTATTCACGTACATGATAATAAATAATGTCTTCTATGAGGATCAGGTTTTTAGTTTTCTTTTACTCTTTAGTAAAATACATGGGTAAATTCCTTCTAGAGTTAAGTGTACCAGTTCTAGAATTAGGAAAAGGAATGGTAGAAACCTAACACATGGTAGTGGTTGGACCATAGAGCAATGTATGGATTTTTATGCCCCCAGAATTATATCCACAGTACTACAGATGCGAATTGTTCAAATAATACGATAGTTCCTCACATAACATAAAAAAAAGTAAAAAAAAAAGTGTGCCAATATTGGGAATCCATATTAATTTATCCACATTACATTGAGTTAAGGATTCCACCTAGGATAATGTATGATGCCTTTTGGGAATAAAATATTTATATGAGCTCATCAATCGTAGTCAAGGATAATTATTACATTGGTGAGTCACATAACTCATTGATAGGGACATGATGTTGAGTTAATAAGAGTATATGATATGGGTAAAACACCAACAGATTATGGTTAAGGGATATTTATAATTCAATATATGAACTTGATAACTTTTACTTCTGATAGTACTTAGTTTTATTAAGATGCTTCACATTCTATAATTTATGAGAAATTTTCTGTTTTACGCGATATACATGTTATGTTAATTATTTTCATTTTTCTCCCTTGATACATAATCATGCATGAAAATAGACCAAATTAAATGATTCCAAGAGTGTAATTTAGTCATTTAAGTTAAAGGTGTTGATGGGACAAAATGATTCTAAAGATGATGCTCTTGGATGTGTTTCTTTTAATGGATTGTATGGGAATATTTTAATTCCAAATTCAGTAACTTTGAAGATAATTATAATTTATAAAACCCATGGGATACATGTTTCTAATGACATGAAAATTTTAGTTGGGTGAATGTATTGTTTTTCTATACATAACCCTTATTGGGATGACCATAATTTAGATTGAAGTACTGGAACTTTTGTAAGTACTTGAGGTGACCAATAAACTTTTCCACAAGTTGTGTATCAATATTAGTAAATCATTGAAAATGATATCATATGTATTCCCCTTGGTATAGGAGTTGAGTTATATATATTACATAGGTTGGGTTCGAATAACATTCCCATACGTCATTATCATATGGTAGTATCATCTTTGAAGGAACTCATGGTAAAATTCAAGGCCATGAAATATAAGGTTCTTATCAGGTCAGGGACATTATTTTTGGTTGTACATGTTCTAAAATCTATATAGAACGAACGTTTTATTAAAATAATTGTAGATTAATATATATTTCCTAGGATCGATGATCTCTTTTTTCAATTGCAGGGCTTGGTGGATCTCTGAGATTGATCTCTAGTTGAGATTTCAATCGAAATGGGTTAGATAGATGTATATGACAATGATGATTTTTAGGATAATGTATATGATATATGATAAATTAATATTTCTTCTTAGAGATATGAATGTTTTATAAGTGTCAATTTTTTTCATTAAAAATATCATCATCGCATAATTTTACTAATTCATTATGGTGTTTTACAATGAAATTATAATCCACTTAGTTACTCCATAGCTTTATACTAAAGATCATAAGTATTATTGACTATTCTTCATTAAAATAATTTTTATTCTAAAGTTTCAAAGATTTATGTTTTTATTCATGAGGGGAAAATCATTATTCAAGTGTTTTTTGAATAATTGATACCCATGAAACTAAAGAATTGTGAGGCTGCATTAACCAAGAAATGTCCTCAAAACATTCTTGAGATCAATTTATTTATATTTATAAAAGGATAATATCAATATTTTATCTCATATCTATATAATTTATCACCCCAAGATTGCACTGATGAAGAAGGTAGTGATTTTTGATCAGTATGAAAATTTTGAAGAATATCATTATTAAAGGATGTGTTTGTGGACTACAACTATAGTGTTGATACTTCCCAGCCTAAGGATTGGTAATTCAATTTGCTGAAATTACTTAGGATTTGGTTTTGGTGTCTTTTTGTGAAGTGGTCTGGGATAGTAGCTCATAGGACCCATCAACTTTGGCCTCATGTGTGGAAGTAACATATCCCTGACTTGGCACTAGAAGTCCTGGTCTATGCTTTGATGTTTTATTGAAATTATATCTTTGGTGGGAGGTTTTTTTGTCTAAATGGATCACAACATCATCCTCTATATCTTAACATAGAGGGACATCAATTTGGGGTAGAATATTTATTTATATTACCTGATAGAAGATAAAAATTTTCATTCCCTAAATCTAGGAAATGTATCTTTCAACAGAGATTATTTTAGTCATAAGGAATAGGTGTATTGTATGAATAGTGAATGTCCTATTGTGGAGTATTTATGACGGATAATATTTTTGTCCTACTATAATATATATTATTTTTATTACCATGGTGAATGAAATATTCATATTATTAAATTCATCCTCCATATTAGACTATATGGTGGATTTTTATAAATACCAACCAGTGTGTTTTGTAATTAGGTAATGACTAGAATGTTGTGACCTAATTCCATTGTGGTTATTTGGAATACCTGATGATATCAAAATATATGGGATATTTGTACTACCTACACCCACTATTTAAGAGTTAAAGATACATTATCATACTTATATTCTATGGAACATCATGGAGGGAATAATATTTATCTTGAAAGTCGGTAGATGTTTTGGTGTCCATTGATGAAAAGGGATGTTTCGTTTTTCTGTTTCCAGAAGCCATAGCAAATAATGTTTAAATTTAAAACACCATAATTCTTATGGTTTACTCAAAAAACGTGATTTACCCATGTGGAAGTGGAAGGACATATCTATGGACTCTATAATATGGGTACCGATGACCCTAAGGACTTATTATGTTCTATAGTTTTTTTCAATCACCTAATGAATAGTTCTAAATTCATTCCAATTTTTGAGACTCACTTAGTAGAAGTTTTTAGAATGATGTAATTCCCTAAGATATTATACATGGATAGATTTCCCTTGAGAATTATATATGATAGAGAAACACATTCCACATCAATTTTTTTATTTATTTTTAATAGATTTATACTCTTGACCATGTTTTAGAACAACATAACATATATATATTGATTAAAAATTTTTGTAAAAAATTTTAATATAGGAGAATATGCTTCATGATTATGTCATAAAACATTATGGAGCATGGGAAGAACACATAAACTAGGGAATGTTGTCATGGAAAATATCTTTATTATTTTATTTAGATTAAACATTAAGATGTTCACAGTTTTATGAAATTTATTTCATTACTCTATTGAAATTTGTCTAATATAGATTAATTTATGTGGCCATGTATGGTAATGGGTACCTCTAAGAGATAGAAACTCATTAAGACGAGACTGATCACAACTTAGAGTAGGGAGTTGTATTTTTTCCATGTAAAAGTGGTTAATATTGGATATTTCTATTAGAAACCATGTTTCTTCAATACTGAAACATTATTAGGTCACCAAAATATATGGAAGCATGTGAAGGTAGATCCATGTTATGAATGACCCTTCATGATCACCAAACATATTGGTGCATTACTGAAATAACTGGATCATCATTCTAACTATCAAGGTATGAAATATGTGTTTAATTTGTTTTATATATTCATTTAAATGTATGATACCATGGATGTAATTTACTACAAGGATATTATGATGTTTTCTGACACATATTATATGGATAACAACAAGGTTATTATAGATATGTGTAGGAAAGTACTACACGAAAATGTGTTCCAACTTATTTTTATTGAATTTAGGATGGATCTAGGATTTGAGATGGGAGTGGGAGTTAGATGATAAGGCATAGTGTATTGGGTTGTTTGAGATAGGTCATCAAAGGTATATCTATATTATGAGAATCCTTTTGAATGAGATAATTATAAGATACACTTCTACAATTGTTATTTTAATGTATTGTCTCGAATGTATTAAAAAATTCATTATATACTTATGTTGGGTGAAATTTTTAGTTTGATTTCTTTATGTATAGAAGAATTTTTTTGTTATTAATGGATTTAGGTTCAAAATAGTAAACAATATGCACTGATTCTAACCATTTATTTCTAGGTATACCTCAGTGTATTGCTGGAAAAGTGGGAAATGGATTGGTCAAGTAGTGATTGATCCATGATTATAAAAATATTCTCCAATCAACCAAACCCTGGAATCCCCCCCAAGGTATTTTTGGATACTATGGGGAAAAATGTGTAAATACATAGCATTAATTAGTTTGGATGTCCATTTTGGCTGGAAGTTTCTAGAACCATAATTCCATGGATAAGCCACTGTGGTGGGTGTTAAGATAGTCGAGAAAGTATTTTAACACAATAAATATTCTACCTTATTTCAGTACAATGGAAAGATTGATGGGGAAATTAATTTTGGTTAAATTTAGAGGTTTAAATATATTTATTAATAACTTCCATACAATATTTGTCTATCTATCCACCATTCTATTGATGATTTCATAAATCCTGATAATTTTATTTAAATTATTGATTGTCCTACCTTGCCAACTCAAGAATTATTCTTTTGGATATAGTTACTCAATTTATTTCATTTTTTTCTCAACCAATATGGTCTATTTAATTTCTCCATAATCCTACAATTTTTTAAAATATATTCTAGGGTCATTCGTTAATGAAATCTACTGATTATATCTTCATTTGGATGAAATTTTTTTATTCATGAATGATCATGGAGACGTGTTATGCTATCCTAGTGTACATACATGTGATAGAGTTTTTATATGCTGGCTTAGATGCCTAATTTAACTTAATGGATTATTATGGCCATTATAAATGATTACAAGTCTTTTGGAATGTTTTTGATCACATGTGACATCCTATAAATATTTTCTGCTATGTGACTAAATCATATATTAATCTGGGTCATAATGGCTTGGTTTTCACATTGGTGCTCGGTTTATCTTTTTAATGTTTTCCTTAACATTTATTTATTTCATGCAATACACCTATAATACCTATGAACAATTGATAATGATGAATTGGTTTATTCTTACTATATTTTATTACTCAAACCAAGCGCATGAATCATTTTAGGTGTGAAATATCTCTATATATGTATATATAATAGGAAAAGGGTCCTATAGTATATAGTTGAGCTATGAACCATGTAGAAAATAGAGGAACAAAAATATACATTGGAGTATTTCAATGGTGTCAATTTACTTACATTCATACCAAAACATATTACTATACTTTCTCCTGACACACTAAGAGCCTATTAATTTTATGTATGACAGGTGTTCTATTTATCATGATATTAATCTCCTTGATTAGATTGAGTTTCCTTATTTTTTATTTATATTAATATTTTAGGGATATACTACCAATGGAATAGTCTCCCAAACAATTTATGATTAGGTGGTCACTGTTAGCTGACAACCACATGAATTTTGGGAGGAATTTATGAGTTCTAGTATATATCTAGATCTAACCTAATAGTTTTTATTGTCGAGTTACACATGATATGATATAAATTTATAGAGGAAAATCTCAATCACATCCCCCTAAAACTGGACCTATACACTAAACATAAATTAATTAATAATGTCATATTTTTTAATATTTTTTTCTAGAATAATTTATATTAATAAAACTGGATTTTATGCTTATGAATGGCTTCTAAAATTTAGTATTTTTTGTAAATTTTGAGATTAAAATGAAAATATTGGTATTATTTTATTTTAACTCTATAAATGGTAAATCATTTATATTATTTTAGAAAATAGATAATGAATTAAAAAAAATTAGAGAGTTAGACTGAGATTTTTCAAATGAAATTTTAACCAATTATATTTTATAATATTTATATATTATTTGTTAACGTAATAAATTCACCAAAATAAAACACACCCACTCATAAATTACATTTACCTAACTCACTGAACCATAACTAGTTGTTAAAAAACATGAAATAAATAAAAATCTGACAATCTAAAAAATGGAACACCATGAACCATTGGGAAATCATACTATCAATATTTAAAAATTAAAAAAACATACCAAATGTATTGAAATTTGCGATACTCAATCCCAATACCTAAACACACACTTGAACTATAAAATACATCCACACTCTATTATTTCAACACTAATATGAACCACAACCTGAGGAACCTACCTTAGTCTTCTCAATATAATATATTAATGATCATTTATGCTTATCATCATCATGTGTCACTTCCAAATGACACGCAAAAAAATATTATAAATATTTAAATCTAATTTATTAATGTCAAACTAAATATAAAACATCATTCTCAATTGTCATTATAATCTAATAGGTCCATAAATTTGATAACAATCACATAAATGTGAATCTGAATATAAAAAACACATTCCTAACCATATTGGATCTATATTAGAACATTCTTATATTCATCCCTCTACACATGCGGAATGACTTCTTCCATAGACAAGATAATGAATTATTTAAAATAAACGACTTCAAACAAACTATGGTTTCCTCGACCACACATGAGCCTCCCATCAACAAAAACACACTAATGAGGTAAAAAATAATTGGGAAGGAGTACTTTTTAATTATAGGGAAACACCATTTAATTTTAACTAGGCCACAACCATAAGTGATAACACTTCAACAAGGAACATTATCACTTTTTTCAAATAAAATGAATGTTGAACCTAATCACATGACTATTTATTCCACTTTTAAAAATATCACCTTCATAAAACTATGTGGAAAAATATTCAATCCAAACTCTAAAGTCGGTATTGTAAGTTAATATAATTAAATATTACAAAAATTATAGATGAATTATAATATATATTTATAAAAAAAATAATTATTTTATTCTTGATCCATAGTTAGTTGGAACACTTATCTTACTCATAGTATATATGATGAAATAAATCTAATAATGAATAATAAATGTGATATTTTTACTCAGTTCAACTAAATTGGGAAAATCAATGAGAATTCAATGATGTTGTTTCAATATACTATAATCAATAAGAAGATTTATTATTTAAGATGATTTATACTGACTTATTATTCCTATTATTATTTCCATTAAATTCTGGAATTCACTACTCTATTAGAATTTGAGAACTCACTTATTTCGTAAATGAAGTATACTCACTATTCTATCACAATATTCTGTAGTTGTTTTGAATGAACTCTTTTTGAAACACAAGCTTTGTTTCAAGATTACGTTCATTCATCCAAATGATAAATATTACATTACCCTATAAAATCGGTGTTAATTTACTGATGGTTATCATAAAAAACTATATGATGGATTGATGTTCTTGTAGAACACAATCCCATAATTTTATTAAATCACATACTATATGTAACTCTAAATGATATACTTACACATATGGAAGTAATGTGTTCTTGTATGACATTAAAAAAATTTACAACTTATATATTCTATATTTAATCCTCTATTATTTAAGAGAATTAGTGATCTATTTATATAAAAATAATAATTTTTTCTCATAAAATATATATAATCAATAAAACACATCACCTAAATTCATAAACATCATTGGGGTCCCAAAACAGACTTTTATGTGCCTTTCTCCTTTTTAGGATAGCCTACATCACATTATGTTACCCAAATATCAATATAAAATATTCTGAAATAGACACTAAAACCCAATAGAGGGTATTTTTTAATACCCCATGTTCATATCCACACTAGATATTTTTCAACAATTTTAGTTTCTAACAACAATACACATACTCTAAAAATATATTCAGGTATTTTTTCTCATAATATTCAACTTTGGGATTGTTGAAATTACATCAAGATATATAGAAAAGTTCTGGAAAAAAAATTCACACTTGCTATATAAAACAGTACATTCCTCCAATATCTATAGATAGAGATCATGATATCCCCCAACCAACACTATAACCCTACAAGATTAAAATTGTATTAGAGAAACAAGAGTAAAGTAAACAATTTATTAATGAATCAGACCATTCAATTATTTTTCTATAATTTTATTCTAAAAACCATGCTTGAAAAATATTCCACCTCATTTTAAATTGACCATCCCCCCTGATTATAATATTCACATACCCAATATTGATTGTTTTGGTAAAAATCACCCTCCCTTCCTTAAAAATATACATCTCCCAATTTTCCATTGGACCCAAAGATCGCGCCTTTTTTGGATGTAGTAGAAAGAATAATTATCTATAAAAAATCACATTCTTATCAAAATGTTGGAAGTGGTGGTTCGACATCCACCCAATATATTTGTGGGCTTTCAATAGGACCCCTAGAGTTATCGATGATTTCTAAAATTCATCATTATAAGGAAATTTTCATGATATGTTTGACATCATATATGGTAAAACCATTATATAATTTTACCAGTCAAGGAGAAAATACTACATTAGATAACGAGATATGTGATTTCAGTCTGTTTCATCTGTAAGTGATATTTGTGATTTTTTCATGTTATTATTTCAATTTAATAATATCCATTAATTATTATAGGATTATTCACATAAACAACCATATATTCTAGGTTTTACATTATCTACAACATTTTCATGTATGTTTTATTGGATGTAATGTATTTTTATTATGCATGGATTATTGAGATATAATCACCTTATTTACCTCCCATTAAATGAATAATCCACTATGATACAACACATCTCATTATGTAGACATTATAACACCATGATATTTTTTGAAATTTTATTTCTAATGTTTTATAATTTCTATATTTTCAATTAAAAGAAACACTGATTTTAACTACAGTTATAAGATAAACACATTTTATGAAGGGATACACACAATAATAATTACAGCTTGTTTTACTGAGTTTAAAGAAAACATGATACATTGTAATTTTTTTTAAATATGATTTTAATCACCTATATTTATAATAGTATTTTTTAATATATTTATTTAATTCTGAAAATATATAGTCTATACAGTTATATTAATATAATTATTTAGAGACAAATTAATTAAAAAAATAGAATTAAAACCATTTTATGAAACAAAATCTGTTTTTGAAATTCTATTTTTATTCCCCCAAACTGGATTTACTCCAATAAATTAATAAAATTAATTTTATGTGAATAAATTTACTAAAATATATATATTACATTTTGAAAAAAAATTAACATTCAACTTTTTAATTTTTCTAGATAAAATATATGAATAAATCGATTTTTACATTAAAATAGTATCTTTCTAAAAAATGGTTTGTATCATATATTGACCATATTTAGAAACTAAATTATTCCAAATTTTAAAAATTTTGTTCATAAAATGATAAATAAATTATTAATTATTAATTTAAATAATATGTGGGGAGAACTTGTTGAATTGTGTGACATGTTAATTTTTTTATGGAGAGTGAAAAATATAGATGTTATTATTTTAGCCATATTTTTAAAATAATTTCCTAGCCTAATAATATTTATAATATTTAGTTAAATTATATTTAGTTAAATATTATATATAATTTACTAATTCATATCATTTTTATATATTTAATAAATAACTTTTTTATTAAAAATTATTAAATGGTTGATACTTTTATCTTTGGGAAATCGCTTCTTTGTCACATTTTCATGACTAATTACAAATTAATATTTTTTAAATCATTGGATGAAATTTTGTAAAATTTATCCCATAATAATAATATTATTATTAATTTAAATTTTAAAAAAATTGAAACTTAATTATTTACCATTATGAATAGTAAATGTTGTAAAAATTAATTACCATGGTTAAAGACAAAATTCATTTAATGGGTGTTAAGAAAAAGTGGTAAATGTTATAATGATCTAGAAAAATAACCATTGCCTACTTCATGGAAAACGTTTCACCCAATAATCACTAATATTTTATAATGTATATTGTTGAGTGTTGTGTCATGTGAAAAACATGGGTACATCTTATTATTTTAATAAACATCAAGTGTGCCGCTCACCATTCTTTTGAAAAGTATCCCCAAATAATCTTCTATTCACACTAGAATAACCATATGGTAATGAAAATATATATATATTTACCTTATTTACTTCCCCCACTGAACATATAATCTATATTATGTTTAAAAAAATCTATGGTGTATTTTGGTAATCTCCAAAAGGGGATGTCTAAAAAAGAGGTAACATCCATAAATGAGTATTTTACTTTATTTATTCATCCATCTGAATAAATTTTTATCCAAACCTAGTGATATAATACCCTGAATGGCCGGAATGCCTTCTTTTGTTTATAGATAATACCCCATTTAAGGGTTGAAGGGGAACCCGTACATGACCCATAGGCCCAAGGCCCAAGCCCCGACATGGCCCGTAATACATGACCTGAAGGCCCAGAGGCATACCATGCCCAATACATGACCCGTAGGACCAGCCCACTAGAACTGCCCCTCCCCAGCTTCTGCATCATTTATTACCTTTAGCTCCCCACCTGCAATGCTGATCGGCTAGCATTTCCCCGTACAAATTTGCTCGGTGCCTGGTCCTGATGGTGGTGGTCATACCCTCTCGTTCTTCCAATCCAATTAGCTCTGCTTCTGGTGACTACTACTGGTGCTTTGATCCTCATCTGGGGCCTGCTTTGTATGAACTGGACTACTTCATGGTCTTCAATGGCCCGAAGGCCCTATGGCCCGAAGGCCTTTGATTGCCCGAAGGCCCTAAGACCCGTAGGCCCAAATCGGTGGCATGAAAGCCCAAATCAGGTGAATAGTCCCACTGCTACAGTACCAAACAGTGCCTGCTACAGTGCCTTCTATAGTAATGTTACAGATCCTACATAGTACTGCTACAGTACTACTACATTACCTCGGAAAATTGCCTCCACACAGTTTTGAACTAGGCTCTCTTGGATTCAAAGCAGGAGCCCTTACCACTCGGGTACAGGCTAGTTTGAAACCTAGTGATATAATAACATATTAATTTTGATCATTTTTTAATGTTTTTTTCTCAATTATTTTACCTAAAACCATATCCACTTTTATCTTAAGAGGTAAGGAATAATCATTTTTTAGTACGTCAGACTGCCACAATGAGAACTAATGTAATTTTTTTCCATCATCTCCAATCATGGATAGATATAATAATGTGTTTAATATTTATATGTGATATTTAAAATATTAATATACCACCATAATTAGAATATCATATATATTTTTTTTTCTAAACCAGTTGGAAATCAATAACATTGTGCGTCTTTATATTGGACTAGCACCTAGTGAACAAATGTGATGTGTTTTTCATTACAATTTTACATGGTTGGTAATAAGGAAATATTTTATAAATATTTTTGATAAATATTAAATATTTATACATTTGAAATGATTATATCACATATAACATTTTTTTCGAATGCATGTGACTATCATGACATCGCTCGTGTGTACATTGGACTGCAACATTAAGATGTTATGTGATTCGTTCATCATAATTTCATTACATAAAACATACTAAATATTGAGTTAAAATAATAATAATATATATATATTAAATTAAAATAAATCTATTATTTTAATTTATTATTTACATTTATTTCTTTTATTCCATTGAGAAAATGTAAAGAGAGTTCATGAATACTAATGACCTACTGTATCCATGACTGATAAAATTTATTTTTTATCTATAATTTTTATGGATTACTATAAATAAATATTTTTAGAATATATAATGAAATAATATCCTAGAAAAAATTATTGTGATCATTTAAAAATTAAAAATGATATAGGGATAAAATTAAAAATTCAAAATAACGGCTAAAAAATGAACTTTTGATTCGAAATGTGATTTTAAAAAGAAATTATTAGTAACAGAGTAATAACACATTATAAGTAAAATTATATATTTTATTATATGTTTATGAGTGTGTTTTTTTAATTTATTTTTAAATAAGATATATTTTTTCATTAGTATGTTCTAACATGTATGAAAGAAGTCGATAGATGTGGTAAGGGAATTTTGTCTTCAATTTCTTTCTATGATCCCTATGTTATGTTTTGTACCTAAATTAATTCATGTGGAATATATAAAACCACATTTACATTAAATGTAACGCCCCGACCCCAGTTACCCAGAGTCGGTGCATTATTACATAACATTGGTATGATCACAAGAAAGATCAAATCTCGAAAGACCGATTGGTTTAGTAGCCTTGGAAATACTAGATATATTCATAAGTTTTACATTACATCATAAAATGAAAAACTACTACAACAACATAATGTCTCCATAATCCACACTCATATCCCCATATAATATCCCTGCAGGTCATTCATAATTTACTTCTTCACTTCCTGGGAAAAATAAAACATAGAAAAGGGGTGAGCTCAAATGCCCAGTAAGGATAACAATATAGCGGAACATTCAAAAATAAGCATAAACATTTAAGGCAATGTATAACTAAAACAAAAGCATTTCAAACATGAACTTTCAACATGGTACGACATAAATAAAATGAAATAATGCCATTTACTTATTCACATGGATATTCTACTAATCGAATAATCAAATGCAAAAATCAATAACCACTTTCATAATGTTGGAATGCATAATGCCAGACTATCATAACCACATAGCCAAGGCCTCGTGCCAATACTACAAATAAGATTTTGTCAAGGCCTTGTTCCAAGACACTAGTTTGTCTCATGAGACCTACCGATGCATCGAGGAGCTATAGCGGGCTCCACCCGTCACTTATTAAGTCCAATGCATTCCCATATGAAAAGATTTAAACATAACATAAACATTCGTATTATTTCTAGCATACGAAATGTCAATAATTTCACCATAAACTATGAATGGTATAAAAATAGCACATCCATATTCAAACATATCACAAAACCTTCAATACAATATAGAAGTTTTGTATCATAATAAATCAACTTCAAATAATCTTAAAATCCATCAAAGGATGTTGACGTAGATGAAATCAAAATTTTTTTTAAAGATATATCTCCTTTTATTTTGAAATCATTTAAGATCCATATAAAATAAAACATTTTCTTTGAAAATATTCTTATAAGCTTGTAAGGGAAGTTTTGAAGATTTTATAATGGTGGAAATTAGCCGCACCCGCCGTATAAGTTTAAAAAAAACGTTCTTACCTTAATTCTGTCGAAAAGTTTAAAAATGACCTTGTTTTGAAAACGACGGAAAGATTCCTTTATAAACCTCTTATAAAAAGTCAAACAAGGGTATAAATGACTTTAACCCATATTCTTGTAATTAATAAAAAAATTTTGAAATACATTTTGAAGAAACATGGATGTGGATGATAAAGAGATCCCAGTAGATTATTACAAATAAAAAACCTCGGATAATGAAGAGATTGTGAAATAACCCTTACCTTGTACTTTTCCTTGGTTGGGGTAGGTTAAACTCCTGTATAATGGTGAAATATTTGTTATTAAATTATACAGGAATCATATATAATAATATGATATCATATATGATCTTTTAATATTGATTTGATAATAATATCTTAGTATTATCGCCGTTTCGGGTGTTAACTTACTCATTTTCTTTATATGTTTTGTTACATAAGTCATGTTTGTTGTATCTTATTCATATCCAGAATGATATCAAGTCCTTAAACATCATTTTTAAATCATTAAATGATAATTATACTTGAATGGATATGATGGAGAATGAATCTCATCGCGTTCGTGGAGACGGTAGTCCGTACGTACGCACGAACGCTACTTCCATTTAATTTTTATTTTAAAAGAATCGAATCCAAATGATACATAGGTATATTACTATTCCAGTATAATATAATATTTTATATATGTTACTTAAGTTCATTAACACCATCCTTTATACGTTCCATGTGTGGTATGAACGAGTCATATCATTTTAAGGGGGCGGTAGTCCGCACTTCCTCAAATGAAATTATCGTATGTATATACAACATGAAAAGAATAATGGTATGAAATAAAATGGAATTACAGAAGCTTATATATAAAATATATATCATTAATATCATATTTAATTACAGTGCCATCATAATTGCCACCATGAGAGGCGGTAAGATGTATTTGAACAATCATCGTTTCGTGAGGCGTTAGTTTTCCATCCACATGAAACATTATGTTCATCATCCATTAGATGGAGTTGTGTGTATTTGTAGTTTGAATCCTTCTTATAACAACATCCTAGTATATTGAGGATACTGGTGTTGTTACAAAAGAAAGGAAATAAAAAGAGTTTGGGAGTTGAAGAAACAAAATAAATGAAAATAATTTAAGAGAAATCCTTACCTTTAATTTAGGTAACTCACTTTGGTTGGAACCAAAGGACTTGTTGAAATGCTTTCTGCCTAAGGGAAAGCTTCAAGGAGGAGGAGATGGATGTGGGGAGCTTAGTTGGGCAGAGTTTGGACGAGCCAAGTGGCTTGAGAGGTGTGAAGAATGAGTAGAAGTGGTCTCCTTTTATAAGGGAGAGGAGGGGCTCTTTAGGAAAGAGTGAAAGTATTACTTTATAATATAATTATATTCGGTTTATAATGGTCCAAAAATCATTGAGGTCTAAGATAAGATGAATCATATTCTAAATAACATCAACCAATAATAATTGGACAGGTTTTAGATAATATTTTAATCATTATAATCTTATTTATTTAAATGATTTATTAATGAGGTAAACATTGCATCATTATTGTGTCATTAATAATTTAACTTCTTTGATGTCTAAAAATTATAAATAAAATATCATCATGTAAGAAATCTTTTTATATTTCTAATGAATATTTATAATCGAAAATCCAACATGTATAACCCTATGTAAAAATTGTTCTTCTAAAAGATGTAAGCTTATACCATTTTTATTTTTATTTTAACTTTATTAATATAATGTGTCCCTACCACATACAAGTGGCTCCAAGGGGTCCCCAAATTGACCCAAGGATGCCCATGGTCGGGTATGTGTCCACCAATAAGGTTACGACACGTTTTAGGGTAATTTAGTATTATTATAATATTATTTTTAACCATTATTTACCGGATTTACCCTTTAACCATGGTAAATAAAATATTTACCGCAGTAATTATTCAAAATGTGTAAAAATAAAAGTTACCTATTTACATAATTTGGACATCCTGATTCAAAATATGGAATCCATTTTCCTAAATTCAAAACACAGAATTGGCAGAAATTAATTTAAAATTAATTTCCGCTGTCAAAACAAAAAGCGTGTTTTTAAGAGGTAATAACTATCAAAAGATTGACACTTGTTTATGTTCGATTTAATTGTAAAATTATTTCCAATGACCAACATTATATTAAATGGTAAAAATATATTCTAAATATACTTTAAAACCACTCAAATTCATAATTTATCACTATTAATTATTTTGATTAAAAAAGTTGTTTTTAATTAAAATTTAGTAATTTTCACTATTCATCAAAATATGAAAGTTATCCGAAATGTACCAAAATTTCACCTTAGGATAAATTCGATATTACGAATCCAAAAATGAAGTCCATTTTAAAATATAAAATATATATAATTTCAAAAAGTAGGTATTACTATTCATAACGGCTAGTTTGATTGGTTACGGTGTGTTAGAACTCGAAGTTGCGTACAACACACGCTACTATTTTATTCAAAGGAAAGCGTACCGTGGAAGCTTGGGATGTTTCATTTTAAATTTTTTGATGTCTCCATTTAGTCAAAAAGTTTAAAATATTGTATTTAAAAAGGTTTCACTATCAGAAGTTGATAAAAGTGCAATACTGAAAATGAATCTGTTCTTGCATTATGACTAAGAAACTCATAATATGGATTCTAAAATTATAAGGATTATATAAAGTTTAAAATTTAGTTAATACTATTCATGACCTCTTTTAATGGCTTTTTTTTGGTAAGTCATGGTGCAATTGAACTCGGTGTTGTGTGTAGTGCAAGTTATTAAATTATTTTGAAGAAATAACACACTATGAAATCTTGGGGTGTTACATTCTCCCCTCCTTCAATAAATTGCGTCCTCGCAATATGAAATTGTTCTTCGAAAATAAGAGGTTGAAAGTAGAAAATATATTTGTGGGAAAACCCACATCGGAAATTGGGTTACTAAAATTTAGTCTTAATATGAGGAAAAGAGAAATCAAAGGGTCACCACCAAATTATGATCTCGATTAGGAGAACATTGGTGGAAATTGGAGACATATAATCGGAGGAAAAACGTAAATATTTATAGGTAGTGATTGAGGTCATCAATCACAAACAAGTATAAAATTGAGGTCCTTAAATTCATCAATATATGATGAATTGAAATACCATCGATTCAACAAAACATAGGGTATTAGGATAACACATTTTTGACGTTTCAAAGTATCCTAGTTGAAATCCCACATCGAAAAATGAATTAATGAGGCCTCTTTTTAAAATAAAGAGTAGAAAGTATGAAGATTACCGAAAATAACACATACTAGGGTTCCATGTAGTAAAATATGGATATGGAAGAAAAATCTAACCATCAATTATCTGATGGAGAGTGGTAGAGAACATGGCTATAAAAAGGCCAACAATCCCAAAGCCAAAAATTAGTGATGATTTAAGGTACCATCTAGGAAAACATTTTTGTTCAAAGTTTATTTTCTTAATATTGAGGAATTTATTTATGAGATTGGCTAAGATCATAAGGAGATATACTTACTTTATAATTAGAGTTTTATCCATTAATAAGTTTCTACCACCAACTCATCTTTCACTCTAAAAGATAATAGAATGTAATTTTTTATTTATTTATACTATTCGTACAGGGTTCCAAAATAAATGAATTTATAATTCATCTACCAGATCTTTAAAAAAACAACATTATTTAATCCAGGAAATCTCATGGACCAGTGGTAAGTGATACACCCTTGTCGCCCTTCAGTTGCGGGTTCAAGTCTCGCAGCCTTGCCGGACGCGACGGGTTACCGCCCAACCTCCGGGTTTTCCTTTTATGGTAATCCAAAATAATCCAAACTAGAACTATCCAAAATACTTCTGTCCAAACTCACAGTCCAACATTTATAATGAAGGTAAACATAATATAGATCCTTTTTACCCCGCAATAGCATATGAATACCTTCATCTTGTATTCTTTTAATAAACTGAAACATCTTGAATTACCATATTCCTTAATGATTACATTCATGCTCCCCTATTCCATATAGAATGCTGGATATACTTCATTAATCCAAAAATGTTTTAAACCCCAACAATGATGGAATATACAAATCATTAATTAGTTCCAAGGTAGTCAAGAATATCCAATATAATTTATCCAAAACAATCACATATTATTCCAAAATCACTACCTCAGTATCAGAACTATATTATGATTTATCATTCTCTCAACCATATATTTTCCAAAAATTTATCCTGCTATTGAGTCACTTTTCTTTGTTCCACATAATCTCAAGTCCTTAATGAAATAGTACTGCAGTACAATCCTTATATACTCCATAATTATTATAACAAGTACATTGTTGATACAACACTCAATTGACATAATCAACATAAGAACTCAAATCATTCCTCTTCATCTGTGGTAGTATCATAACTTGGTTATTATCCAATAACATCATTTGAGGCATAGTCTGATGACTGGGACATAGGTTCGCGTAGTGTCCAAACTCCTTGCAAATGAAGCATTGTACATTTAAAACCATTTTCTTACCCTTGCAGTCACGTACTTTGTGCCCTTTTCCTCCACACTTATAACAAACTCCCATTCCTTTCAGGCAAGTTCCAGGGTGTTTCTTTCCACATTTACCACATATGGGAAAATTCTTCTTTTTCCCTCTTCCCTTTATCCATCTTTCTCTCTTCCATCCTTTTCTTCTCTTGCTTCCCTTCAAAGCCATAGGACTCAGTAAACTCTTTACATATCTTATCAACACATGATATTATTTCTTCATATGATGATAATACATGGGAGGCTATATCTCTTATAAATTCTAGCTTAAGACCATGAAAGATATGATCCTTCCTTCTCTTTGAATCATGTGTATTTCTAGAGTTCTCATTCCTTCTACTGGGTGTCATTTCTATACCATGGCATAAACTAGATCAGTTTATGAATCAAAACACATAATCCCATACTTATAAAACACTTAACATAAATTGAACTATTTATGGATATAATCCATAATCATAAGAATGTTTTCTTTGAGGATGTATATACTCATAATCCCTTCAAAATGATATGTAAAGAAAATGAGAGTTATCCTAAGCATATCCCCCGGGAGTGTCGTAACCAAGAGTGCAGCAAGGCCCGTTGTCGTGCACCAGTTCCCGTTCGATTCTAGCTCAAAGCGGTGTTTTCGGGTTTTACCCCTAGGTACATCTGTGCCAGAGCCGCCTCTACCTGCTCGTATCCAGACAGGGATTTATTTCTCGGAAAACTCACAAAATCTCTACAATACCAAAATTCTAGGAAGTTCTTCTATACTAATCCTCAAAGTTCATCTTAGGTCTACGTGCTCTAATCAGAGTTTATCTAAATCTAGCTTCCAAGGTTTGTACTAAACTTTCTCTGATACCAACTGTAACGCCCCGACCCCAGTTACCCAGAGTCGGTGCATTATTACATAACATTGGTATGATCATAAGAAAGATCAAATCTCGAAAGACCGATTGGTTTAGTAGCCTTGGAAATACTAGATATATTCATAAGTTTTACATTACATCATAAAATGAAAAACTACTACAACAACTTAATGTCTCCATAATCCACACTCATATCCCCATATAATATCCCTGCAGGTCATTCATAATTTACTTCTTCACTTCCTGGGAAAAATAAAACATAGAAAAGGGGTGAGCTCAAATGCCCAGTAAGGATAACAATATAGCGGAACATTCAAAAATAAGCATAAACATTTAAGGCAATGTATAACTAAAACAAAAGCCTTTCAAGCATGAACTTTCAACATGGTACGGCATAAATAAAATGAAATAATGCCATTTACTTATTCACATGTATATTCTACTAATCGAATAATCACATGCAAAAATCAATAACCACTTTCATAATGTTGGAATGCATAATGCCAGACTATCATAACCACATAGCCAAGGCCTCGTGCCAAGACTACAAATAAGATTTTTTCAAGGCCTTGTGCCAAGACACTAGTTTGTCTCATGAGACCTACCGATGCATCGAGGAGCTATAGCGGGCTCCACCTGTCACTTATTAAGTCCAATGCATTCCCATATGAAAAGGTTTAAACATAACATAAACATTCGTATTAAATCTATCATACGAAATGTCAATAATTTCACCATAAACTATGAATGGTATAAAAATAGCACATCCATAGTCAAACATATCACAAAACCTTCAATACAATATTGAAGTTTTGTATCATAATAAATCAACTTCAAATAATCTTAAAATCCATCAAAGGATGTTGACGTAGATGAAATCAAAATTCTTTTTAAAGAAATATCTCCTTTTATTTTGAAATCATTTAAGATCCATATAAAATAAAACATTTTCTTTGAAAATATTCTTATAAGCTTGAAAGGGAAGTTTTGAAGATTTTATAACGGTGGAAATTAGCCGCACCCGCCGTATAAGTTTAAAAAAACGTTCTTACCTTAATTCTGTCGAAAAGGTTAAAAATGACCTTGTTTTGAAAACGACGGAAAGATTCATTTATAAACCTCTTATAAAAAGTCAAACAAGGGTATAAATGACTTTAACCCATATTCTTGTAAATAATAAAAATGTTTTGAAATACATTTTGAAGAAACATGGATGTGGATGATAAAGAGATCCCAGTAGATTATTACAAATAAACAACCTCGGATAATGAAGAGATTGTGAAATAACCCTTACCTTGTACTTTTACTTGGTTGGGGTAGGTTAACCTCCTGTATAATGGTGAAATAGTTGTTATTAAATTATATAAGAATCATATATAATAATATGATATCATATATGATCTTTTAATATTGATTTGATAATAATATCTTAGTATTATCGCCGTTTCTGGTGTTAACTTACTCATTTTCTTTATATGTTTTGTTACATAAGTCATGTTTGTTGTATCTTATTCATATCCAGAATGATATCAAGTCCTTAAACATCATTTTTAAATCATTAAATGATAATTATACTTGAATGGATACGATGGAGAATGAATCTCATCGCGTTCGTGGAGACGGTAGTCCGTACGTACGCGCGAACGCTACTTCCATTTAATTTTTATTTTAAAAGAATCGAATCCAAATGATACATAGGTATATTACTATTACAGTATAATATAATATTTTATATATGTTACATAAGTTCATTAACACCATCCTTTATACGTTCCATGTGTGGTATGAACGAGTCATATCATTTTAAGGGGGCGGTAGTCCGCACTTCCTCAAATGAAATTATCGTATGTATATACAACATGAAAGGAATAATGGTATGAAATAAAATGGAATTACAGAAGCTTATATATAAAATATATATCATTAATATCATATTTAATTACAGTGCCATCATAATTTCCACCATGAGAGGCGGTAAGATGTATTTGAACAATCATCGTTTCGTGAGGCGTTAGTTTTCCATCCACAGAAACATTATGTTCATCATCCATTAGATGGAGTTGTGTGTATGTGTAGTTTGAATCCTTCTTATAACAATATCCTAGTATATTGAGGATACTGGTGTTGTTACAAAAGAAAGGAAATAAAAAGAGTTTGGGAGTTGAAGAAGCAAAATAAATGAAAATAATTTAAGAGAAATCCTTACCTTTAATTTAGGTAACTCACTTTGGTTGGAACCAAAGGACTTGTTTAAATGCTTTCTGCCTAAGGGGAAGATTCAAGGAGGAGGAGAGGGATGTGGGGAGCTTAGTTGGGCAGAGTTTGGACGAGCCAAGTGGCTTGAGAGGTGTGAAGAATGAGTAGAAGTGGTCTCTTTTTATAAGGGAGAGGAGGGGCTCTTTAGGAAAGAGTGAAAGTATTACTTTATAATATAATTATATTCGGTTTATAATGGTCCAAAAATCATTGAGGTCGAAGATAAGATGAATCGTATTCTAAATAACATCAACCAATAAGAATTGGACAGGTTTTAGATAATGTTTTAATCATTATAATCTTATTTATTTAAATGATTTATTAATGAGGTAAACATTGCATCATTATTGTGTCATTAATAATTTAACTTATTTGATGTCGAAAAATTATAAATAAAATATCATCATGTAGGAAATCTTTTTAACTTTCTAATGAATATTTATAATCGAAAATCCAACATGTATAACCCTATGTAAAAATTGTTCTTCTAAAAGATGTAAGCTTATGCCATTTTTATTTTTATTTTAACTTTATTAATATAATGTGTCCCTACCACATACAAGTGGCTCCAAGGGGTCCCCAAATTGACCCAAGGATGCCCATGGTCGGGTATGTGTCCACCAATAAGGTTAAGACACGTTTTAGGGTAATTTAGTATTATTATAATATTATTTTTTAACCCTTATTTACCGGATTTACCCTTTAACCATGGTAAATAAAATATTTACCGCGGTAATTATTCAAAATGTGTAAAAATAAAAGTTACCTATTTACATAATTTGGAAATCCTGATTCCAAATATGGAATCCATTTTCCTAAATTCAAAACACAGAAGTGGCAGAAATTAATTTAAAATTAATTCCCGCTGTCAAAACAAAAAGCGTGTTTTTAAGAGGTAATAACTATCAAAAGATTGACACTTGTTTATGTTCGATTTAATTGTAAAATTATGTCCAATGACCAACATTATATTAAATGGTAAAAATATATTCTAAATATTCTTTAAAACCACTCAAATTCATAATTTATCACTATTAATTATTTTGATTAAAAAAGTTGTTTTTAATTAAAATTTAGTAATTTTCACTATTCATCAAAATATGAAAGTTATCCGAAATGTACCAAAATTTCACCTTAGGCTAAATTTGATATTACGAATCCAAAAATGAAGTCCATTTTCAAATATAAAATATATATAATTTCAAAAAGTAGGTATTACTATTCATAACGGCTAGTTTGATTGGTTACAGTGTGTTAGAACTCGAAGTTGCGTACAACACACGCTACTGTTTTATTCAAAGGAAAGCGTACCGTGGAAGCTTGGGATGTTTCATTTTAAATTTTTTGATGTCTCCATTTAGTCAAAAAGTTTAAAATATTGTATTTAAAAAGGTTTCACTATCAAAAGTTGATAAAAGTGCAATACTGAAAATGAATCTGTTCTTGCATTATGACTAAGAAACTCATAATATGGATTCTAAAATTATAAGGATTATATAAAGTTTAAAATTTAGTTAATACTATTCATGACCTCTTTTAATGGCTTTTTTTTGGTAAGTCATGGTGCAATTGAACTCGGTGTTGTGTGTAGTGCAAGTTATTAAATTATTTTGAAGAAATAACACACTATGAAATCTTGGGGTGTTACATTAAATATAATGAATCTATTTCTAATCATGATATTTTAGGTTTAATTTATATTCATTCATTACTAGGGATTATGATTCAATGTTTCCAAACATGTGTGGGTTTTATGGTACAATCATAACATTTACTAGTATTGTTCATTATTAACGTTCCAACAATGACATATTATTAAATATCGCTTAGTAAATAAATTAATTTTTATATTCTATGGATCTTTTTGAAGAATATACGCATTTATTCATTTTTAACTCTTTATATTCTAATTATTTCAAAATAATATGAAAATGTCGTATTTATCTCACTATTTTGTAAGAATCAGGTTATCTTCCATATCCATGTTTTCAACAAATATTTTCAAAAAAATATTTCAATTCCCCAAATTATTAACTAAAATTAAATTCTACCAATGAATGTAATTATTTAATTTTTATTGATAGACTATTATTCTAAATTTTCAAACTATGATTGATTAGAGTTTACCAATGCCTGAAATGAAATATTTGTTTTAACATGTACAACATGTAAAAAATTATCATCCATCATGACCAATAATCATTTCAAATCAACAATTAAAAATGTTAATGTTTATTTTTAAAGAATATGATTTTTGATATTTTGAATTTTTTTACATTTTATTTTAAATTAGAACGAATATATTCCTCAAGAAATACATAAATCACTTTTATATCACCAATTATATTCTTTCACTGTTTATTTATGAAGATAACGATTTCCAAAAAAATTATACAATGTTTAAATTTTAATAATTTAGATATGAAAAATGGATATTTTTCTAATGAAAAGTTCCCAGTAATATTTCAAAATCATTATACATCTAATATAACATCTTTTGATTTTACAAATTCATTATTAAGGATACAATCAAAGGATGTAATTAATATTTTTTTTGAATGGAATATGTTATGAGTACATAATTATTATGAAACCCTGTTACATCCCCATAAAATATGATATGATAAAATGATAAAATGGTTATGAAACTTTTTTATTTTCCATGTTTAATTTTATGATGAAGTTATTATGAAAGCCAATTATTTTCATGGATTATAATGTCATAAAAATTTTAATATCTTATGGAAAGCATATGAATGATTTTAATATGTGACTGGTGGGATCTAAATATTACTCATATGAATTTTTAATGATTTATATATAATGAAAACAAAATGAACTAGACTGTGGAGTGAACATTGTTCAATAAAAGACTCTAGATAATCTAATAGTTATGGAAGTGAACCATGAATACTATGATAGTTTAAGTAGTTAACCAATTCGACATTGATACCCTTGGAAATGAGACTTCAAATACTATAGAAATTATTTTATATACTTATATAAATTACAATGATCTATTACATATTCCAAGGTTATGTTATCATGGATAATGTTCTTTGACTACATTATTATTCATTTCATATTAAAATCTATGATTTTTTCCTTGATAAAAGATTATGATCTATGATATGTATGGTATACATCTGAAATGTTATTTTTATTTTTTAAAACCATTTTTTCGTTATATTTTTATATATCCATTGGTATCTTTTAGAGAACATATGATATCAACCTTTAGTATATTTATTTTCCCTAGTTTATGTGGGATGGTATTATATAAAATATATCTAAAAATAGTCCTAGATATAATGAAAATGCTGGGAGATGATGTAGTTAACTTATGAGATAGATTTTATTGTGTAAATGTTTCCAAAGTCAATTTACCTAAACAATTATGACTTGTAGTATTATGTTTTATTTTGTATATTATTGTTTTAATATGTAATATTTATATATGATAGTATTTGGGACATTAAATTTGTTATTAGTGAATGTTTTAGTTAACCATTAGAAAATAGGGTACGAAAAAAATATTGATACACCAAGGGATATTTTTATTCATATTTATATGGATATATCTAATAAAAAGTGTAAGGATGAATCAATGTATTTGAAAATATAATGGAAATTTTTCAATAGATATCTGTAGTGGTTAATAATAAATTACATCCATAAATGGACACTATACGTGTTTTTGGATCCAGTGTGGATGTATCTAAGGATAACAGCTCAAAAATGTGAGCCTTAAAATTGAATAAATCAAAACATTATACATTAAAATTTATCCTTAATGCACAACTGGTTTGACACTTAAATGGGGTAAGATTTGGATATTCAAAAAAATCTTATAAACCATCATGAAGTATTTAAATAATTTTTATAAATGACTAAGATATGACAACTGATTGATATATTTAAATTTATATTTCATGATGTAGGCATCATAAATTTTATTATTTAATGGTAAGGTTATATCCCAATATGAATATTATTACTCACAATATCCGTTATTATTATCCTTAATAGCGGGAAGCAGAATTAAATGGATTTACATTACATGTGATAGAAAATTTGTTGAGGATAAACTAATTAGGATAATTACAAGAGTTAATGATATTATTATTATTCATAATAAATTATCATGATATATGATTAAAAATTTACACATTAAAATACTCTTAAACTCACAAAGTAAGACAAGGATAATGATGTTCGGGAGTTATGGTTTTTGAGACCTTGGAGGATACAAGACTCAGTTTTCTATGTGTTGAGAATGTGCATGATAACACACCAAGGAATGTTTCACTTCATTTGAAATATGTTTTCATTGTGTAAAATAAATAAAAAATTATAATTCACGAAGACAAATGAAATTTTTAGTTAATACAATTGATTATAATAATAGTTTCTCTATGAAATTAACTATGGTAAAATTTTATAATTATAGAATGTATGGGAATTATAAAATCCAATTTCATTTGGGGAAAGCTCATGAAGATAATAAAAAAGGTGGTATGAGTTTTATTTACACTACTAATGATGATGATACCATTAATGAAATAAGAATGTTTTTGATTTTTCAAAATGAATTTTTCATGTAAAATGTGTAAATAAGTATTAAAATTAGGATGATAAATGTTAATACGTGAATCATTTTTCATATCATGTGAATAATTTATTAATATATAAGATGATGTTTAAGAATTAATGGTTTATTAATGATGTGAAATTACTTGATTGATTATAAATGTGAATTCCAGAATTTTATAATATTAATACTGAATTATATAAGGACTGTTTGGTAAATAAAACATCATTATGTATTTTCTATAATGTGTTAGATAATACCGATAACCTAGAATTGTAATTTAATTTAAAGGTTAAATTTTATTGAAAACACATGATTATGTGAATATACCTCTTAGTATGTTCTTGATTGTGAGAAATGGTTTTTTATTTTTGATAATGATACTATTGATATGGATAATGAAAATTGGTTATCATTGATGATCCTAGAATGGATTAATGGTTTTTTTTTTTTTTGAAAAAGTCGTATATGATATCATTAATGGATTTTACAAATATATTGATTTATTGATTATATTCAAGAAAATTTAATGTCAAAATAAGAATAAGGATGGATGAAATTTTTTAAGAATAATGGTAATTCTAGTTATTACAATGATTTAGGAGGATATATTATCAAGGTATTCATATATTTGGTATTTGACCATTAAAACTATATATTTATATTTGTGGTTCTTGTAAAGTAGATTTGTGTAAATATATTGACATTATTTCTATATATTAGAAATTCAATTTTGGTTAGTTAGGTAAGTGTGTTACGGTTAACTATTCATGAAATGGAATTACTTGAGCATTGGATGTTGTCAGATAACATGTGAAAACAAATGTGCTTTTTTATATACTAGATAAAGATTGATTAAATTATCCTTAAATAGGGATCTTTTTATCCTATAGTGATTCATGAATTAAAAATTCATCTTAGTGTAATAATGTAATAGATTATTTGAAATTTGATCCAATTAGTACCATACCAAATAATTGTTCTTATCGAATGATATTAAATTTAATAAGCATATCTTCATGTGAAAATTTATACCGATTTAGAAATGTTCCTGAAATAAAATATTTTCCAATTAACATCATTTATGAGGATAAAAATATAATTTTTCACAAAAAACTATTTTTTGGTTTTGTCGTTATATATTTTCACATGATCATTCACTTTCATTTGATCAATGATTTATAACACCCTCAATCATTATTTAGACATTGCACATTGTGTTTATCTCCAAATATTTACTTCCCACCACTATTATAATTTTTTGGAAACATAGAATTTGATATCCCAATTGATCATTGTTCATAATATTCCCTATTTTTCGAATAGATTATTTATTTACCCCTTTTACTATTTGGTTATACAAAAAATGGATTTTCAAAAATTAAACAATTTTTTCAAAGAATGTGTTCCAATTATAATGAAAATCATTGTCTAAGGGGATTGAATGTTATACACTTGTATGTTTTGAAATAATTTTTATTTTAAACTAAATTTAATCTCATAGATATTTTATGATATTATCAACACCCAAATTATCATTTATTATAAAAAACGTTGATTTTTTATAAGGCTACATACAACATTGAGTGTTAAAAAAATGGGAAATCGTGTTAATATTATAATATAATATTATATTTACAAAATAGAAAACTAAATTGTGGGTAAAAATAAGATTAACTAAATTATGAAAATATAATTTTTAAAGATATATATGAAATTGATTCATTGGGGAAAATTTATTTGAAATGAAAATAAAAATCATAAGAAAATAATGGATATATTTTTTTTAAATAACTATTTTTATAAACACATACACATACACATTTTACATGAATATATTTATAAAATTACATTTATTGAATTATTTTAAACAAATTTATTTATTATATACTAATTATTTTTTTAATATTAATCATTTATGATTTCTAGAAAATATATAAGAATAAATCCAATATTACGTTAAAAAATATATTTTTTGTAAAAAGAAGTTTTGTTTCATTTTGTGAATGATTTTTAAAATTTATTTATTAATATTTTATGAACTATAATTTAAAAATTAAAAATTATTTTTGAAATCATATTTTCAACAATATAATGGGGTTATATTTTGATAATTATCTAAAATTATTTTTTTGATCAATAAAGGAAATACTGGATTTTATTAATAATTTTTATTCAAATTTAAATATTAATGAAACTAAATTATTTTTAATATTTTTATAAATGTATGACTAGTTCAATTTTATATAATATTATACAATTTAAGTCATTTAATGTATTTTCGTGTTGTTTTTAAATATAAAATAGTATTTCACTTTTTAAATTTTTTATTTTTGGAACATGCTTTTTCATCACTTATTTGAGATTAATATTAAAATTTATATTTTAGATGCAATGAATGGAATTTATATAAATCAATTACATATTTTTATAAAAAAATATTAATATTTTATAAAAATTTCAACATAATTTTTTTATCATTATTAATAATAAAATATAGTAAAAATTATTTATCATAGTTATGGTGAACATGGGTTAACCTACAATAAAAAATAATCATAGGCTAATATGACATAGAATATTTTCATAATAATCATTTATAACCATTTTTTAAAATTATGATCATTAATTTTTTTATAATAACTCATTTTGGATCCACTTGGAATGTGGAAAACATTGGTAGAAATATTTCTTTTAAAAATTTACATGTGTCGAACACAACTTACATATAGAAGGACAACCCATATCCCTTTCTTTTCACAATGAAAGAAATATTTATTTCACACTATAAATATTAATATTCATTAATTAAATTTATTATATAATCTTATAACCATATTTTTTTATGGAAACCATCCTAGGGAGGCTCTTTGTAAAATACAAAAGAAGATTTCTTTATAAGTGGAAATGTCTCTAACCGAGCATTTTATATATTTATTCATCAATATTATAATGTTTTATTAAAACATTATGATATTGTAATTTAATTATCCAAAATATATTTATATTTTTTTTATTTTTAGGTAATTACCAATCATTATCAGCAATTATATGAAATTGGATTCAAAATCATCACTTATATATATTACAATCTACTACCTTGTGAATTGATGTTATTTGTTCTCCATCACCTCCTCTCACAGTTGGATATAATGGAAGATTTATTTTTATTATATGTATTTTATTATATTATTATTCCAATGGTAGTATAATAACACATCCACCTTCTTACATTCATACCCATTGGAAAACAATAATGTCACTCATGTGTGTGGCGTACTATCTTATCACGAACTGACGTGAGGTGTTTTTCATTTCTGTTTTACAAGGATGGTAATGAGGATTGATTAAATAAGAATATAATATATTGGTAAAAAATTATAATTATATAATTATCATTTCATATATTCCACCATAGTTTTTCTGCACTGGGAATACAATTAGGTCAGCCAAATATATGGCAGACTACAGACTCGTGAAGTAATGGGATTTGATCTTCACAAATAATTTACTAGGTCAATAATAAGAATATTCATACATAATAATATATAATTAATATATTATATTTAATTTATTATGGAATTTTAAAATATTATTTAACTTTATTTAATTTGTTTTACAGAGAACATGGAATTAGTGTTCATTCAGACGAAGACCCTACTTTCTCAGTAAACTGTGTACTTAATTTTCCATATCTATATTTTATAGATTAATATAAATACGAATAAAATAAATATATCTTATGTTTTCTCATAATTAAAATTATAAATATTATTTAATCATTGTAAAAATAATATTCTTGAACATTAATAATCATAACATACATTAAAAATTATGAGGTTATTATTTGAAATAATATTATAACAAAACATTTCTAATAAAGGATTTAAAAAATTTCATAATTAAATAATATATGTTAGAATATAAATATATATATATGTATATATATATATGGTTATATAATATATATATAATAAAATTATATTTATTATACATGTGAATATAATATATATAAAATAATTTAAGATATATATTATATAATTTTCTTCATAAATTATGTTTTATGAGATATCCCTTGTGTTATTAACCTATTTTAATTTATCAGTAGTATATACAACCCCATTAATGTAACTCCCCGACCCTAGTTACCTAGAGTCAGTGCATTATTACATAACATTTTCATGATTACAAGGAATCAAGTCTCGAAGGACCGCTCGGTTTAGCAGTGTTGGAAAATACATTACATACATGAATGTTACATTACGCTTTATAACATACAAAACAACATAAATAATCCTTTATGAACACCCTTATTCCCCTGGCATAACCTGGCATATTAATTAGAATAAACTTCTTGGATTCATGGGATAATAAAACATAGAAAATGGTGATCTCAAATGCTCAGTAAGGGTAAGTAATACAACAGAAAATGACATAAATAATAAGCATGGTAAATATTTGAAAACCACATGTCTTTAACAAAAATAAACATGAATACTTTTATGGAAAGATTATGAGCTGAGTAAATAATTCCATAATAAAACATAATCATGGGTATTATACTAGTCGAATGACCACATGAACCATTAATATTATTTTCATAATGAGGGAATGTATAATTCCTGAAATTCTGAAACATTTTGTCAAGGCCTCGTCCAAGACGTCAAAAATGATTAATCCCTTGGACAAAACCATAAATAAAATTGAAAAATGGCCTCGGCCAATTGCATTTCTAGTTGTCTCATGAGACATAATGATTCATCGAGGAGCTATAGAGGGCTCCACACATCACTTACTAAGTCCAATACATTCCTCATATGAAAAGGTTTAAACATATCATAAACATTAGTATTACAAATAACATACAAAATGTAAACACTTTAACCATAAGCAATTATTGGTATAAAAATAGCACATCCATAGTAAAACATATCACAAAAACATCAATACAATATGGAAGTTTTGTATCATAATAAATCAACATCAAATAAACTTAAAATCCATCAAAGGATGTTGAGATAGATGAAATCAAAACCTTTTTTAGAGACATATCTCTTTGTATTTTGAAATCATTTAAGAGTCACATAAAGAAAATATTTATTTTGAAAATATTCTTATAAGCTTGTGAGGGAAGCTTCGACAATGTTATAATGGTGGAAAATAGTTTCACCCGCCGTATAACTTAAAAAAATATTATGACCTTTATTTTGTCGAAAAGGTTAAAAAGGAACTTGTTTTGAAAATGACGAAAATATTCCTTTATAAACATATTATAAAAATTCAAACAAGGGTATAAATGAATTTATCCCATATTCCTTAAAAGAGTATGAATGTTTTGAAATACATTTTTAAGAAATGTGGATGTGGATGATAAAGAGGTCCCAATAGATAATTACCTATAAACCATCTCGGATAATGAAGAGATTGTGAAATAAACCCTTACCTTGTACATTTTCTTGGTTAATCGTAGGTTAACATCCTATATAATGGTGAAATAATTGTTATTGAGTTATACATTAATCAAATATATTTATATGATATCATATATGATCTTTTAACATCGCATTGTTAATAAAATCTTAGTATTATCATCATTTTGGGTGTTAACTTAATCATTTTCATTTATATAATCCTTGTTTGTTATGGAGGGGTTGTATCATACTCATAACCAAAATTATATTAAGTCCTTAAATGTTATTTTCAATCAACCAATAAATTTTAGTCTTTAATGGATACGATGAGGAATGAATCTCATCGCGTTCGTGGAGACGGTAATCCATCCGTACGCACGAGCGAAAATATCATTCATTTGATATTAAAATAATATATAATTGGATTGTATATCATATAGACAGAATCATTATCATGTTAAATTTATTATACTTCATTATTATACCAATCTAAATAATAGTATATTGAATAACAATTACACCACAATGTGGAGACGGTAGGCCGTACGTACGCACGTATGGTGACCTGTCATTCAAGGGATGGATAGAATAATGAATGTTTTTGTTCCATAATTATAATAACACCACAGTATATAGAATTTAATAGAGTTAATATTTTAGAATGGAAATAACAATGAAAGAAGAAGTTTAAGAATTAAAATAATTTAAAGAGGGTGGTGAAGGCGTTACCTCTTCTTCGGGTTCTTCCTTTTGATTTGATCAAAAGGGCTCCTCAGGGTGTCTTTCATATCAAACTATGGCCACTAGGATAATTTGAGGGAAGTTAGTAGGATATTTGAGCAGGGGTTGTCCAATCCAAATGGATTTGAAGGTGTGAATTAATGAGAAGGGGGGGTGCCCTTTTATAATAGGGGTGATGGGCTCTTTAGGAAAAACTTAATGTATTATTTTATATAAAATCATATTCAGTTTCAAATGGATCCAAAGTGAATTATTCAAATTCTAAGTTGGGGATGGGTCCAAATCCTTCCAACCAATAGATTTTAGATAGGTTTGGGTCATTATATTAACCATATCTTTTAGTTTAATCTCTTGGTTATTTAGTTTAACACTTTCCATGTCACAATGTATTTTTATAATATATAGTTAATAAACATACTATATACATCCAAGAGACCCCCCAAGTGGTCCATTAATGATACACCAATAATTATATATGTCCTTTGGCCGATCCTTAGATTTTTAGGAATAGAAAATAAATTAATAATACAATATTGGTTTTTATAACTCATTTATGTCAATTTTGACAATACTCAGTAATTTATTTTTGTTAAAGTCCTAACTACTTTATTAATTCGATCCAAATTAATTTAGGAAATCCTAACATGTCATAGTAACCAGAAAAATTCGTGTATGTCATGAAAATTTTAAATTATATTTATTGTAACATTTATAATACCAATTATTTGATTCTTTCATTAATAATGAAAATACTGAATCATTTTTGTGTCATATATATTTTTTCTTTTACAATGTCTAAAAATTATAAATAAACTATAATTATATAGGAAATAATTTTAGCTTTCTAATTAATATTTATAATCTAAAATTAACATATATATCCCTATGTAAAAAAAATTCTAAAGGATATAAGCTTATGTCATTTTTGTATTTACTTAAACTTAATTAAAATAATGTGTCCCTATCACCTTCAAGTGGCTCCATGGGGTCCCAAAATTGACCCAAAGATGCTCATGGTCAGAAATTTATCCACCAATAATGTTAGGACACGTTCTAGGGTAATTTATTATTATTATAATATTATTGTTTTACCATTAATTACTTGATTTACCCTTTAACCATAATAAATAAAATATTTACCGAAGTAATTATTTAAAATGTGTAAAAATAAAAGATAACTATTTACACAATTTGGACATCCTGATTTCAAATATGGAATCCAGTTTTCCAAATTCAAAACACGTAAGTGTCAGAAATTATTTTAAAATTAATTCCTGCTGTCAAAACAAAAAGCGTGTTTTTAAGATATAATAACTATCAAAAGTTTGACAATTTTTTAGGTCCGGTTTAATTGTTAAATTATTTCCAATGACCAAAATTGTATTAAATGGTAAAAATATATTCTAAATATACTTTAAAACCACTCAAATTAATAATTTATCACTATTAATTATTTTCATTGAAAAAGTTGTTTTTAAATAAAATTTATTAATTTTCACTATTCATCAAAATATAAAAGTTATCCAAAAAGTAACAAAATTTCACCCTAGGATAATTTCAAATTTCCAAATCCAAAAATGATTTCAAATTTTAATGATAAAATGTATATAATTTCAAAAAGTAGGTATTGGTATTTATAAGGCCTAGTTTGATTGGTTGTGGTGTGTGTTAGAACTCGAAGTTACGTACAACACACACTACAATATTATTAAAATAGAAGCGTAACGAGGAAGGATGGGGTGTTATATTGTAAATTTTTGATGTCGCCATTCTAAAGAATAAATTTATTTAGTCAAATTTAATATATAAAAGTTTTAAAATATATGATTTAAAAAGGGTTCACCATTAAAAGTCGGTAAAAGTGCATTTTTGAAAAATACTTCTTTTATATGAAAAAAATGAATTTGTTCTTAAATTATGTCTAAGAAACTCATAATATGGATTCTAAAATAATAAGGATTATATAAAGTTCAAAATTCGGTTAATACTATTCATAACCTTTTTTGAACGACTACTTTGGTAAGTCATGGTGCCCTTGAACTCGGTGTTGTGTGTAGTTCATGTTATTGTATTAATTTGAAGAAAAAACACATTATGAAATAATAGGGTGTTACATTCTACCCTCCCTCAATAAACTTTGTCCTGGTAATTTGAAATTGTTCTTCGAAAATAAATGGTTGAAAATAGAAAATATCTTTCTGGGAAAACCCACATCAAAAATTGGGTTAATAAAATTTAGTCTTAATAAGAGGAAAATAAAATTGAAAGGGTCACCACCAAATTATTATATATATTTGGAGAACATTGGACAAAATTAGAGACATATAATTGGAGCAAAAACGAAAATATTTATAGGTAGTGATTAAGGTCATCAATCACAAACAAGTGTAAAATTAAGGTCTTTAAATTCATTAATCTATGATGATTTAAAATACCATCGGTTCCAAAAAAAATAAGGTATTAGGATAAAACATTTTTGGTTTTTGGATACTTAAATAAAGTATAAGAATTAATTTCTTCATAGAAGAAGAAAAAAATATTCTTGACAAGTAGAGTTCCATCATTTAACTAATTTCTACCACAAACTCATCTTTCACTCTAAAAGATAATAGAACGTAAAAAAATTATAATTATCCTATTCGTATAGGGTTCCAAAAACTGAATTTATAATTCAGATACTAGATCTTTAAAAAACTACATTATTTAATCCAGGACATCACGTGGGATAGTGGTAGGTGACACACCCTTGTTGCCCTTCGGTTGCGGGTTCAAGTCTTGCGGCCTTGCCGGATGCGACGGGTTGACGCCCGACCTCCCAGTTATCCTATTATAGCAATACAAAAAAATCCAAACTAGAAATATCCAAAATACATCATTCCTAAATTTATAAGGAATGTAAACAAAATGAAGTTACTTTTTGTCATGTAATAATATATGAACACCTTCATCATGTATTCCTTTAAAACACTGATACATCCTGAATTACAGTAAAACATTATTTATTACATTCATACTCCCTTATTCTTTATAGAATAATGGTTATACTCATTCTATACAAAAATGTTATAATCTCCAACAATGACGGAATATACAAGTCATTATTCAGTTTCACGGTAGTCAAGAATATCCAATATTATTTATCCAAATCAATCATTTCTTATTTGAAAATCACTGCCTTATTATCGAGACCATATTAAGGATTACCTTTCCTTCAATAATGTATTTTCAAAAAAGTGTAGCTTACTATTATGACACATTTCTTTGAACTTTATAATCTCAAATCCTTAATAAAATAGTACTGCAGTACAATCCTTATTTATCTTCATAATTCATGTAATCAGTATACTGTTGATACAATAGTCAAATATAATAATTCTATAATAACAACATAAGGACACTAGTCATTCCTCTTCATCTAGGGTAGTATCATAACTTGATTATTATCTAATAGCATCATTTGGTGCATACTTTGATGATTTGTAAATTGGTTTGCGTAGTGTCCCAACTCCTTAGAGATGAAGCATTGTACATTTGAATACTTTTTCTTACCCTTGAAATCACGTACTTGGTGTCCTTTTTCTCCACACATATAATAAACTCCCAATCCCTTCAGGCAAGTTATAGGGTGTTTCTTACCATATTTATCACATATTGGAAAATTCTTCTTTTCACTCTTCCATTTATCCATATTTCTCTCTTCCATCCTTTTCTTCTCTTGCTTCACTTAAAATACATAGGACTCATAGAACTCTTTAATTATCTTAACAACACATGATATTATTTCTTCATATAATGATAATACATGGGAGAGTATTTCACTTCTAAATGATGGCTTAATACCATGAAAGATATGATCTTTCTTACTCTTTGGATCATTCGTATTGCTGGAGTTATCATTCCTTCTTCTGGGCACCATATCTAAACAATGGAATACAGTAGATTAGTTAGTGAATATAAATACCTGATCCCAAACTTGTAAAACACTTGACATAAATGAAACAGTTTATGGATATAATCCATAATCATAAAAATGTATTCTATGAGAAGGTATATACTCATAAACCCTTCATAATGGTTTGTAAAGAAAATGAGAATTATCCTAATCATATCCCCCAGGAGTGTCATAACCAAGAGTGCAGCAACGCCCGTTGTCGTGCACCAGTTCCCGTTCGAGTCTAGCTCAAAGCAGTGTTTTTGGGTTTTACCCCTAGGTACTTCTCTGCCAGAGCCGCCTCTACCTGCTCGTATCCAGACAGGGATGTATTACTCGGAAAACTAACAAAATCTCTACAATATCAAAATTCTAGGAATTTCTTCTCTACAAATCCTAAAATAATATCATAGGGCTATGTGCTCTAATCAGAGTTTATAAAATTCTAGTTTCTATGGTTATTGTAAAATTTCCTCTAATACCAAATGTTACACCCCGACCCTAGTAACCCAGAGTCGGTGCATTATTACATTACATTGGCATGATTACAAGGAATCAAGTCCTGAAGGACCGATCGGTTTAGCAGTCTTGGAAAATATATTGCATACATGAATGTTACATTACACTTTATAACATACAAAACATCATAAATAATTCTTTATGAAAACCATTATTCCCATGGCTTAACCCTGCATATCAATTACAATACTCTTCTTATAATCCAGGGATAATAAAACATAGAAAGTGGTGAGCTCAAACGCTCAGCAAGGGTAAGTAATACAGTGGAAAATGACATAAATATTAAGCATGGCATATAATTGAAAACCACATGCCATTACCAATAATAAACTTGAATACTTTTATGAAATGATTATGAGATGAGTAAATAATTCCATAATAAAACATAATTATGGGTATATAACTAGTCAAATGACCACATGAACCATTAATATTATTTCCATAATGAGGGAATTTATAATGCTGTACATTCTGAAACATTTTGTCAAGGTCTCGGCCAAGACGTCTAAAATGATTAAGGCATTGGCCAAAACCATAAATTAAATTGGGAAAGGGCCTCAGCCAATTCCACCTCTAGTAGTCTCATGAGACCTACTGATGCATCGAGGATCTATAGCGGGCTCCACCCATCACTTAAATAGTCCAATACATTCCTCATATGAAAAGGTTTAAATATATCATAAACATTCGTATTAAAACTAGCATACAAAATGTCAATACTTTGTCCATAAGCAATGAACGGTATAAAAATAGTACATCCATAGTAAAACATATCACAAAAAATTCAATACAATAAAGAGGTTTCGTACCACAATAAATCAACATCAAATAAACTTAAAATCCATCAAAGGATGTTGACATAGATGAAATCAAAATCTTTTTTTAGAAAAATATCTCTTTCTATTTTGAAATAATTTAAGAGTCACATAAAGAAAATATTTATTTCGAAAATATTCTTATAGGCTTGTAAGGGAAGCTTCAACGATGTTATGACGACGGAAAATAGCCGCACCCGCCGTATAAGTTAAAAAACATTCTTATCTTAATTTTGTCGAAAATATTAAAAAGGTCCTTGTTCGGAAAATGACGGAAAGATTCCTTTATAAACTTCATATAAAAATTAAAAATAGGGTATAAATGACTTTAAACCATATTCTGTAAAATAGTATGAATTTTTTGAAATACATTTTTAGGAAACATGGATGTGGATGATAAAGAGGTCATAGTAGATAATTACGTATAAACAACCTCAGATAATGAAGATATTGTGATATAAACCCTTACCTTGTACTTTTCCTTGGTTTATGGTAGGTTAAACTATTGTATAATGGTGACATAATTGTTATTGAATTATACAATAATGCTATATATTAATATGATATCATATATGATCTTTTAACATCGCTTTGTTAATAAAATCTTAGTATTATCATTGTTTTGGGTGTTAACTTACTCATTTTCTTTTATATAATCCGTGTTTATTATGGATAGGTTGTATCATACTCATATCCGGAATTATATTAAGTCCTTAAATATTATTTTTAGTCATCCAATAAAATTTTTTCTTGAATGGATACGATGGGGAATTAATCTCATCGCGTTCGTGGAGGCGGTAATCCGTACGTATGCACGAGAGACAATATCATTATTTTGATATTAAAATAATATATAATTGGATGGTATATCATATAGATAGAATCATTATCGTGTAATATTTATTATATACCACTATTATACCCATATAAGTAATAGTATATTGAATAACAATTACACCACAATGTGGAGACGATAGGTTATACATACGCACATATGGTGACATGTCATTCAAGGGATGGATAGAATAATGAATTTTTTTGTTGCATAATAATATTAACATCACAGAATTTATAAGTTAATGGATTTATTATTTTATAATGGAAATAACAAGTAATGAAGAAGTTGAAGAAGAAAGGTACTTTAAAGAGGGTGGTGAAGACGTTACCTATTCTTCGGATTCTTCCTTTTGATTTGATCAAAAGGGATCCTTAGGTTGGCTTTCTGATCAAACTAAGGCCTCTAGGATGAATTGAGGGTAGTTGGTAGGATATTTGGGGAGGCGTTTGCTGATCCAAATGGCTTTGAAGGTGTGAATTAATGAGAAGGGGGAGTGCCCTTTTATAAGAGGGGTGAGGGGCTCTTTAGGAAAAACTTAATTTATTATTTTATAATAAAATAATATTCGGTTTATAATGGATCAAAAGTGGATTATTTGAAGTATAAGGGTGTTATGATTTGAAATCCTTCTAAACAATAGATTTTAGATTGTTTTTTGTCATTATATTAACCTTATCTTTTAGTTTTAACTCTTGGTTAATTAGTTTAACACTTAACATGTCACATTTTATTTTTATAATATATAGTTAATAAACATACTATATATATCCAAGAGACCCCCAAGTAGTCCATTAATGATAAAAAAATAATTAAATAAGTCCTTTGGCAGAACCATAGATTTTTAGGAATAGAATATAAATTAATAATATAATATTTGTATTAAAAAGTCATTTATTTGAATTTTGAAACTACTCAATTATTGATTTATGTTAAATTCTTCACAACATTATTAATTCGAATCAAATTCATTTAAGCAATACTAACATGTCATATTAACGAATAAAATTCTTGTATGTCATGAAAACTTTCAAATTATATTTATTTTAACATTTATAATACCAATTATTTGATTCTTTCATTAATAAGGAAAATATTGCATCATTATTTTGTCATATCTTTTTTTAATTTTTCAATCACTAAAAATTATAAATAAAATATAATTATGTAGGAAACCTTTTTAAATTTTTAATGAATATTTATAATAGAAAATATAACATATATAACCCTATGTAAAAATTGTTTTTCTAAAAGATATAAGCTTATGTAATTTTTGTATTTACTTAAACTTAATAAATATAAAGTGTCCCTATCACCTACATGTGGCTCCATGGGGTCTCCAAATAGACCCAAAGATGCCCATGGTCGGAAATGTATCCCCCAATAAGGTTAGGACACGTTTTAGGGTAATTTATTATTATTAAGAATTTAATTTTTTACCCTTAATTAAAGGATTTACCCTTTAACCATGATAAATAAAATATTTACCGAAATAATTATTCAAAATGTCTAAAAATAAAAGATATATATTTAAACAATTTGGAAATCCTAATTCAAAATATGGATTCCATTTTTCAAAATTCAAAACACATAAGTGGCCGAAATTAATTAAAAACTAATTTCCGCTGTCAAAACAAAAAGCGTGTTTTTATGATATAATAACTATCAAAAGATTGACAATAATTTTTGTCCGGTTTAATTTTGAAATATATCCAATGACCAAAATTGTATTAAATGGAAGAAATATATTCTAAATATACTTTAAAACCACTCAAATATATAATTTATCACTATTAATTATTTTTATTAAAAAAGATGTTTTTAATTAAAATTTAGTAATTTTCACTAATCATCAAAATATAAAATTTATCCAAAAAGTACAAAAATTTTACCGTAGGATAATTTAGATATTCCAAATCCAAAAATGAAGTCCATTTTTAATGATAAATTTATAAAATTTCAAAAATTAGGTATTACTATTCATAAGGGCTAGTTTGAATGGTTGTGGAGTGTGTTAGAACTCGAAGTTGCGTACAACATAAGCTACAGTGTTATCCAAAGAGAAGTGTACCGAGGAAGCTTGGGGTGTTACATTGTAAATTTTTGACCTCCCCATTCTAAATAATAAATTTATTTAGTCAAATTAAATATATAAAATTTTTCAAATATTGGATTTAAAAAAGGTTCACCATTAAATGTCGGTATAAGTGCATTTTTGAAAAAGACTTCTTTTATCTGAAAAAAATGAGTTTTTTCTTTTATTATGTCTAAGAAACTCATTATATGGATTCTAAAATTATAAGTATTATATAAAGTTCAAAATTCCGTTAATATTATTCATAACCTCTTTCGAACGGCTAGTTTGGTAAGTCATTGTGCGGTTGAACTCAGTGTTGCGTGTAGTGGAAGTTATTGAATTATATTTATGAAATAACACATTATGAAATTATGGGGTGTTACAATTAACAACTAAAATCATAATTTTTCTTACTATCATGATATTTTATTATTTATTTATTTTTATTCCTTCAAGGCTGTTGTGACTCAATGTTACCATGTGTTATGGGTTTTATGATACAATCTCATAATTTATTGATAATGTTCATTCAAATTATATTAATGATGAAATATTTTAAAATCTCTATATGAAATCCATTTGTATTATTATGAAAAAAAATTTGAATAATATATTTTTTCATTCAATTTTTTCTATCTTTGTATTGAATAGTTCAAAATTATTTTTTTATGAAAAAATATCAATTTATATTCGTCTCTAATCAAAAACTCTTTAACTCTATTTTTTTTCTTTGAAAAATGTTTCCAATTTTTTTGGAAAACCCAATGTAATTTATTAAATACAAATTATAACCATTTTGGACATTTACTATGTTATATAAAAGTTTTATTTATTAAATTTTCAAAAATAGGTCCTATTTTGATTTTAACAAATTTGTGAACCAAATAATTGTATCAATTAGCATGGAATGTAAAAAAATTACCCTATAGTGAACAATATATTTTTTAAATAATCAATTATAAGATTAAAATATGATTTCCTAAGAATTATTTAAATATTGGCACCTATTTTAAAAAAATCAATGTAGAAATTCCATTTTCCACAATATATATTTGAAAAGAATTTAAAAGGATCGCTAATATGTTTTGAATATTTATTCTCAAAGAAAATTATTACAAAATTATTTTATGAGGATTTTTTTCTTTAATTTGATTTTCAATAGAAGATTAATTCCATCATGTTATGTTCCATCTGATCCTCAAAAATAATTTTTCATCTCTAACAACATCATTTCACATTATATATTCCTTACTTGGGAAGAGATACAAGGAAACCATTATTATTACTTCCCAGAATTGATTATTTTTAAGATGAAATAATGCTTATGGAACCATATTTTATTCCATGGGTAATGTTTTGATGGAATGATGGATTTATTTGGAAACCTATTTCTTTTCTATATGTTATTCTATGAAGAAATAACTATGAAAACCATTTATTTTTGGGGGTTTTGATAAAATTAAGGTTTAATAACTATGTGGTACCCAGATATATGAATTTAATTACATGGTGTATAGACATATTTATACCTCCAACTAATATGGTAAATATTAATATCTCATCAGATAAACATAGGTGAAAGGGAAAGCGAAACTTGTTTAGTAAGGGTACTTTTCCAATATGATAGTAGTAAGTGTGAGTCAGGAATACTAAAATGGATTGGGCAGTGAACCAATTCCACTACAACAGTCATAAAAATAACCATTGAACTATAATGAAGAATATTTTCAATGATTATATGAATGAAAAAAAATCAATTCTTATGACAATGTTATGTTATCAAGGTTCATATTCATTGATTAAATAATTATTCAGGTCTTATTAGGTATTATGATTTATTATACAACACATTTTTATGATCTTTGATATATAGGGTATTTATTTCAAATTTTTTTATCATTTTCTCGTACAATTATTCTCTTAATATGTAGATTCCTCCATTTTTAAACAGTAAATGGAATATGGAATAAAAATTTAATTTGTTTGATTTCTATAGGTTAGAATTTGTGATAATATATATTATATGTCTAAGGACATTTATTGTTTAATGAAAACAATATAATATTTTGTTGCACACTTATGAAAAAATTGATTAATTGTTTATGTTTCTAATGCCACTAGACCAAAACTAATTCTGGAATACATAGTTATGTTATGTAATATATATTCATAAATTAATATTTAATATTAACTGATGAGAATTTTTTTATTTATATAAATTATATTATAAACTGATATATCCCAATAGTTTTTTATCCACGTAAACTATTCAATGATATTGTGATATAATGATAAAAACCTCATAGTGCCTTGAATATACCAGAATGTTTTCATAACCATTATAAATTATAATATATTAGGAATAGTATAGTTTATGTGTCTTGAGAAGTTGAATAATAATATTGAGTTTTTTATTATAATGTATTGGTGGATCCAAATGATATTACTATATTAAATGCCTTTGACATTTTTCCATAATTATCTCATGAAATATTCATTTAAATATCAACAAGTTTTATTATTACAATAAAATCATCCATTATAAAAAATTTCAAATACTATTTAACATATATGGATTTAGTGTTGACTGTTTTGTATCAATCTTGTATCCCTTAAAAGATTTTGAAAAACATAATCACACTAATGACTAATTTTTCAATCTAATATGTTTTGAATTAAGAAAAATATAGGCACTATAATTAATTAAATCAACCAAATATCATCTGGATAATGAACATGAACATCATCATCCTTCTATTACTCTACCACATTCTAGAGAGCCTATGATGATGTCCTCTAGAAAACAATATGATATTATTTATGGATTGATCTTTAAAATAATACCATACTCCTCATGCATTTTTTATCATATAAACACATTATTTAGGTAGAAAACAGTATTCATATTAATAAATACTAAAATAATATAGATTATTGATTTACACCCACTTATTAAGAAATAAATTTATAAATAATTATTTTATATGTATCTTGGATACCTTGATTCCCCCCGACGCCATTTTGAACAAGAATAGTCAAATTGTAAAAAATGTAACACAGTTTAAAATTCCATATCTATATTTAAATAATTAATCTAGGAATATCCATTATAAAAATGTTTTCATTATTTAATATTACCATTCTATATTGATTCCTCTTGTTATGGAATCCCCATTTCAATCTGATGATTTTATTTTCCACAATCACTAAAAAATATCCATGTGTGTTATTTTCAATTCATTAAATATCATTATTCAAAGCTTAAACCCAATTCCCATTTTTAGTAGCCTCACCAAAAAACATTGTCTCTACTTATGGTAAGAGTGATGTTTGCTATGGAGACTTCATTATCACTGTATATACTTGAATTGTTTGGTCCACACTTATATTATTATAATAAAAATCATCCATAATATATAGTATTTCTATAGATAATAATCTGACATTGTTATACTAATAATATTGTTCTTATTGAGAATTTCCAATAGATCATTGTTATTCACGACATATTCTCACCTCCTTATCAATTCCCTTTAGAATATGCTTAATGTTTTAAAGAATATTATACTCATTATCTACCATATTAATATCAATTTCCTTCAATAATTTTTATATAAAGCATATTAATGAACATTTATTCCATTATCTTTGATGGGTTCCAAGATAAATCCATGCAACTCCATGTAATTTAAAATTACATCATTCTCCTTATTATGAATGTAATAATTACATAAAAAATGTAAAAAAAATTAATTGGATTTATCTTTAGGAAAATTATATATAGACTCCAAATTTAATATGTCCCTTTTTAAAATAAATATTTCATCCTTTCCATTGATGATATAATTCTTCTTTTTTAAATTCAATTCATGTTCTATGTTACAGAATTAACATATACTAATCAAGTTGTGAAAGAATCCTTCAAGAACCAATACATACTAACTTATAATCTATTAAACCGAAAATTATTATTTTTATAAAATAATTATCCTCATTTCTCTATTTTTTTAAAATATAATTACATATTACATGTTATCCATAAACCAAATTCCATGATCTCGCTTTCCAGTCATATATGAAGTGTATAGTCTATTGAGGATCCAAAAAGTGGATTAATAAATTTCCATTTGACATTTATCTACAACCTTTTCAAATTATATATACAAATTTTCATCCATGAATTTTACATCATGGAAATATGTATTGGTATACTAAATAATACCAAAAATATTATAAAAATCATCATATTCTGATAAAAAAAATTATGTATTATTCATTCTTGATGATTCCTTGAGCTATTAGGAAAAATAAATCTTCTATTAAAATGAAAAATAGTTTTTATCTTCACTATGAAATACAAATCCATGTAGTGAAATTTATAACATAGTAAGAAATAATTATAGAATGAATACATGGAATTATTTTCTTTTATTTAGCCCTTTTTTATTCTTAACACCAATATTACCACTTGTCTATGGGACACAGGTTTTGATAGTGTATGTGATTTATATAACAAAAAAACATTATTTTTTCTTTTCCCTTATATTTAATTTCCATATAAAAAAGGGTATTATTGATTGATTATTTTTATATTCAATTCTATAACAATATATACCAACATATTTAGAGAAGGTTCTTATGGCCTTATATTAAGAATCATGATCTTTTTAATGAAATCAATCACCATAACCAATTTATCATTGTGTTGTTTTAATGCCCAATTATGGTATTGTCTATTTTCTCGTCCATAATTCTCATTCTAGATCATTAAATCCACAGTTATATGATTTCATATATTTATAATTAGAGTCATGTTTCTAACATTTTATTTTATTTTTCACTATAGATTAATGAATTATCTCTTGGTAACATTGATTCTATTGGAAAAACATTTCACTATTTAAATTAATCCATTAATAATCTGGTTCATCACATTGACACTGTGTTTTAATAAAAACCCATCATTAATATATATATTTACATAGATTAAATTCAACCAATTTTCTTCCATATACACATTCATCTCTACTTCCTACCACGATGTATAGATATTAGAATCCCAAAACACAACACTAATATTATATTTCATGAATCTATAAAAATTTATCTATTCATGCGAAACCTTTATCTATTCATTGTTACCAAATAACCATTTTATCTACCTTTTATGATCATCAATGACTTCAAGTTTTATGTTTTTTTATAATATCTTTTGTAACTTCTTATTTTAATTCTCTATAATACAAATTTTCTTCTACTTATCTCTCCTCTTAACTATTATCCTCTTCTGAATGTTTGATCTTTTCATGAAGATGTTATTCATTGTACCCATCCAATATTTGATACTAGTTTAAAATTTTCCTCATACAAACATATTTATGATGACAAATGACTGGTATAATATTGGAAAAATATATTGAAATTTTCTAATAAATTCACAATAATTCAAAGAATGTAGATTCTCAAAATTATATACTAAATTAGGAATTTAAATATTTTTGGAAATTTATTTCAATAATTTATTAGCATCTTTATCAACTTTATAACTCCTCGTTGTATGAATCAATAATTTAATTAATTCCACTTTCGTATGCAACCCATTTTTAATAGTACAATTATCATTGTTCCTCATAATATTAGTTACATGAGTACTATAAACAAAATCAAATGTTAACTTATTTGGATATTTATCCTCAATAACTAACACTTTTGGAGTAAATTGAGGTAGAAATGTATTCCTTATTCCCATGATAATCTTCTCATAATATATTCGTTCTTTATGTTCTTATATATCCAATATAATCTAATTTACTATATCAAATTAATAATTAAGTGTTTTAATTTAGATTCATACTTATGCCCCCATAAATGATCCACAGTGAAATGAATATTATGATATGTGAGAAATCTATTTGAGTAGGTGGAGAATCAATGATTATAATATATTTCAAATTTTAATTCAAAAACAAACATTGTCACATATTAATGTGAACACATTTAGCCAATGTAAAAATGATATGTATAATCCTTTAAAGGATAAATATTCCCCTATAGTCATGGAATCCAAAAATATCAATATTTATATTAAACTAAGAAAGGATATTCGATGAATACCTTCAAAAATACGGTCTAATGACTATATAAAATATGGATCATGAATAGAAACAATCGTATAAATGTTTTTTAACCACATAAGATTCAATATCAGGATTAGGTGGTCAAATATTTTTAATTATGTTGTTATTTATTTATTCCTTTTCTACATATACAACATCCAAAACCACTTCATTCATCTTCCCATTTATCACTCTGATAATCATTAAATATTTATACATTCTTAAAATATTCATCAATAATATTTTTTTAAAAATAACAATATTACCTTAACCAACATAATATATTTTCCCTCTAAAATAATTGAATTTAAAAATTAAAATGCTGTAAAATAACAACTTTTCAACCAATACCTTTACTTCTTCTTCATGATAATTTTATTCCCCCCTCCTATATATTTTTATATATATATATTTGGACATAAAAATATAATAATAATGTTTCTAGATTGATTGAAAATATTTTCCATGATATTTTTTTATCATTTTTGATGAAAAAAATCCATCCCTATAACAAATCACTTCTTATTTACTACCAGAATCAGAAAACTCTCATTTTTTATTTTATCCCAAACATTCACTAAAAAACATCATATTATTTATATAAAAGTTATTTCACCATTATATATTGGAAAAAAATCCTAAAATAATTTCTTTGATAATTATAATATCTATATAAACTTTTTGAGAAATTAATTTTTTAAAAAACGTGAAACATATTTTGAATGAAGTATAATGTATTACGAATATGTAATTTTATATATGGACAAAATGGAATAGGTTTATCATAAAATCTAATTTATATCTTAATATCATATTCTGCTTAGATATCAAATTAAATATAAAATATATTATGAAATCATTATATCTTATAAGAACATGTTTCTTTCAAAATATACGATTCTATATGAAACTAAAAAATATCGTACAACATCTACATTATATATTTTATATTTAAATATTAATAAATATATCACTTTTTTATTATATTATTAATTATGAAATTCATAAATATGACAAATAAATCCATTACACTATAAATACCTCAACAAAATGGAAAAAAATATTAGTCACAATAAAATAAAATTAAACAACCCAATATCATTGAAAAACAGATAAAACCTTAATATATGTTCATATGAAAATAATTATTTTGTTCTAAAAATATATATATTATATATACACTCTATAATTTTAAAAAAAATTCCTTAAGAAAAATTCCAATTATTATTATAATGCTTTTAAATGCATATTTGAAAATTTGATTCAGATTCAAAATAGACTCTGGATGGATCACCACATCTTAAAGATACAAATTGGATATAAACATATATTCTTTTGATTTTTTTGGAAGATATGAAACATATATCCCATTAAACTCAATAAACATAGAAATGGATTATCATTGAATAATTATAATACAACTTGAGAGAAATTTGGATGTGAAATTAAAATAGTCATTAATAATGCCCATATATATATAATTTATATTCACCTATTCAAATATTTTGATCCTATGGATTAAATTTGGAAACATCAATTTTACTGAGACACTAATATCATTATGTGTTTCTATTTTATATTCATCTCTTCATCCACTTTCTAATATAATCTTTAAAAAAAGTATTTAAAATGTTTGAACATTCATGCTGACCAAAACTATATGACACACTAATTTATTGAATAAATTAAACAACTAAGTAAAAAATTAACATCCTTACACTTTTAATATCTCTCTCTAATACATGACCCATATAAATAGGATATATAACCCATTTTTAGTACACCACATATCAATGGATTCTCTATAAAATAGTTTTCTCTCATATATAATTATATATTATAAATATATAAATTAATAATCATAGTGATATTTTTTATATTACCCCAATTATAAAGTAATATTATATAAATATGTGGGAGAAGGTAATATTTACCATACGGTAGCCTTCAAATGAATGAGTATAAACTCAGATCATTAAAAAAATGATACACCATTACATAATGGTTGCGAGAATAAAATATATATTATCATTATTTGGTAAAAAGAACATCTATAATACATATGTTTAGGTAGAATATTTTATGAAGACATATTTTTTAATAATATACACTGATATTGAATGTAGAATAACATTTCATGAAAAAAAATAGCACATAGATTCTGCCTTCTCATATGTAGTGGGATCATCATGTAAACCATGAGACCATTTATTTGTGTTTTCATATAAATAAATTATTCTATATCTTTAGTTAAAACCAACGATCCTAAATCATATGTTCTCTTGTTTTGGGAATGTTTATCGTTTGTGGGCCAGAAAACACATTAATCAAACTAAAAGAAAATTCCACTAGATTTTGTCCTTATATGATTTATTTTTATTATTAAAAATAAACTAATATATACAAGAATACTGATTATTTTTCATACAATTCATCATATTCTAATTTTCCATTTACATACCCAATAATACATTTCATTGCATTTAAATGAATCTCCTCTTGTTAAATTTGATATCTGGAACATAATATAAAAATATATACTACGTAAAATCCATTAATATCTAGTAAAAAACATATAATTAACTTCCATAATCAGATTATGTTAAATTAATTTTCTTTTTCATATATTGATATTTTTGTTCCTATTGAAATATGTATACTAATTAGTACAAAATCTTCTAGGAAAGAATTATTTAAAATTCATCGGGCATAATTTTCATGAGAAATAACAATGTAATATTCCTCCTCTGATGTTTTTAACCCTAAAAAAATATATCATTCATCTATGAATGGATATTCTAATAACTTATAAATCACTCATGAAAACTCACCACAATTACACTATTAATTTATTGTAAAACTTGTAATATATTAATAGAAAATAATAATGATCGATTCCTCCTTCCCATCATTATTATAGACATTAGTACCAACAGATTAATTCTGGAAATTTGACATATTTGAAGATGTTAGAACATCAAATTACATTCTCTTAGGGATTTATTTAATCCATATGGATCCTTATTTGACCCAAAATAATTTCTCTCTCTTCTGCAAGAAAAACCCTTAGTGTTTCACAATGTAAACATACACTTCTAATTATCCATTGAGAAAGGTAGACTTAACATGTAGTTAAAAGAGCATATATTGACTTCATACTATAGGAAAATGAAATATAATTACAGTATCTGGTTTATAGAGCCAGATTCATCCATTTAACAATTTAAAATATTTCCATATATATTTCTAGAGCTAGGAAGTAAGACGTCAGGCGATTCTGAGGCATAATGTGCACTAAATTAATTTTACAAAGATAATAAATACCTTTAATATAGAATAAAATTAAAAATAAAATTGGTGTGATATCTTTTAAATGGAATCTCGATTCAGAAATCTAAGACAACATTTGACTCTGGAGAATATTTTTTACCATATAAATGACCAAAAAGAGGTCATCATTGGGTGTTTTGATGTCTCCCACAATGGTGGTACATTTTGTGAAATATTTAATTTATTAAAATAGATAATTCATTAATTTTCCATAAACATAATTCCTACAAATACAGAGTCATATAGAAATTCTTATGTTCTTCCACATAACCTTGGAATCTACAATTCCTTTTTTCCTCTCCATCAATTGGTGGATCACATTGGACAATGATGAAGCACTGAATCAAAGAATATCATAACGCAGCCAACACAACGTCATCCTACAATCATTAATATGATTTTTATATGATGAGAATAATCCAATATATAGAAATGACTCAAAAAATAGTTGTTGTTTCACTTATTCATTAAATTTATTGATTATATTAATCCCCTCTATTGATCCGCACTAATTTTTTGTCATTTTTTCTCCCATTTAAAAATTTAATTTGATTATATCAGTGTTATTTAACCATGGAAGCATTTTTCTTGACTATTGTCCATGAATAGTAGAAAAAACAATATAAACCAAATTTTCATGTGGTTTTTATCCTTTTTTTCTTTCCATTCATCTCTGATTGGACCCCACGGTCTTGGTTTGACATTATTGGGCAGTATCAAGCGTGATCCAATGACAAAAATCACTATGGTTGTTTGAATGAGGAATAGGTTAATAAATCAGTGGTATATCGAGGATAGTTGAGGCACATGGATGATATTTTCATTGACTGTTGATGAAATCATCATAAAATTAAGGGACCAAGGTGTGTAGGATGTGAGGCAGAACCCCTAGACAAAAAAATGTTTCGGCATAAAATGAATACCAGTTAAATAATTCAATCACCAAATATAAATAAATTTTTTTATGGGAATATTAATGTCCCAGAAATTTAGTATAAATTGTTTTATTTATATGGGATTATTTCCAGAATGCAAAATCTATGGCACGTGGATTTGAGGACCGATGTGCCTGGAATGATTCATTGAAAAATGTTACGTTTTAAAGAGCGCGCATGTGTGTTTTTCCTGAAAAAATGTAAATACTAGTAAATGGGTTCCCAGATCAAATATCTGAGGTCACCATTGCGTTCTGGATGTAGGGTTTACCCTTGGCGAGACTTATTTTTAGTTGGTGTAGGCCTCCAATGAGAAAAACTGAAAATGGAATAATAGCAAATAAAATAATAAAATAAAAATTATTGTATTTTTAAATGCTTATAACGTAGGAATGGTGAATCATATTAAAAATCTACGACCATAGTTTAACTCCTGAGGGTATTCTTTCCAAAGGAAGTCACCTACTTTGGCTGGCACGAGCCACTAGTAGATGTTAGTTTTTGGTCATAAATTGAATAATTAAGTGAAAATTATTTTTTTGTAAAACAAATAACATCTAAAGGGTAACTGTGATTCAAAATATATGGGAATTTTTGGGCTTGTGATGGATTATTAACCATAGGCAGATCCTAACCATGACTCAAGTGAGACGAGGGTGACTATTAATAATTTTTTTAACTTTTTCTAATATGCATTCATTAAACAAGTGAGTAGTGATTTCTATATTTTATTGTGATGATTGGATTAACATCTAAGAGAACCACTGAATTCATAGCGATAGGATATAGTTAATCAAAGCTTAACCATTACTGGAAATCTTTGGACGAAAAAGTTAATTTTTTCACTTTATTAAAAAAAATATAATAACTCCTTTTTTTATTTTATTTCATTTTGTAACCATTGAGGGATGTGGAAAGACCATAGATTTGGTCAGTCATACATAGTGGAGACATTTAATGACCTGCCCTTTGGTTTTGTAACCACATTGTTCGATGTTTTAATGAATCATTTTATGTTGTTCATAAATGAACCATATTAATTAAATGCAACATGGGACGATTCTATCTTCTATTTAAATGAATCATGGTCCCGGGTTTATAGATGTAATAAAATATCCTTTTACGAAGTGAAATGATGCCTTCCACAAACCTAGAATGAGGCTTCGAGTGGAAGTTTTTCTAGGAAACGGTGGAAGATGATGAATGATGATGAGCATGTTTGGAAAATGGATGACTGAATCACACATAGTGGCCCATATCTGATCTGTCGGCATGGCACCAGTGATTGGTGCTGGTGGAGAATGCGGCGGCCGGTGCTCACCGGCCGAAGAAGGGGGCAACGCCGCTCGGTGTAGTGGTAAAAGGATAGATGACCGGCCGCAGAGGCAGGAGGCGGGTTGTCATCGTGCACCACGGTGAGGCATGCCGCAACAAAGGTATGGGACCTGCTCCCTGCATGTCTTACAGACACATCGGAAACACCACTCATCATACCCAATCAATAGCTAAACGACACTTTTAGCTATTCAAGAGGTGGACTACGTGACCCTAGTGCAGGTAACGCTGGCCAGTGGGCCAAATCACTGTGGCCCGACCCCAATAGGTAGGATCGGACCAAGCTAGATAAGGTTGGTTTGAGTTGGGTTAGGAAGGACTGAAACTGTCGGACTCGACCTGAACCCCTTTCGAGGCCATATACGCTTGAAGAGTTGTAACTTGACAAACTAACGTCCGATTGATGAATAGTCTATGGCACTAAGATCCATAGAGCAAGACAGTACTTTTGAGATACCACATTTATATTTTTCAGAATGTTTGAGTATGGCCAGGTTGGATCATACCCAAATCACATTGTCCCCTCGGCAAAAAAATTCCTATAACTCAGAGATCGGGTGCCCGATTGATGACATGTCTATCAAATTTAATCCCATAAGACATGATGGTTCTTTGTATTACTCCTTCGTTTAACTTTTTGGAAGTTGAGGCTCAACAGATATCTTGAGGAGCAGTTTCTATGGTACTCAATTACACCGGGTGTGGGTAATCATGTGGCTAGCTGTCAAATGTAGAGTGACAATGTGTGGAACACCATAATAAGGACCCTGTGTGAATCAAAATTATAGTGACCCTATGTGGATAAAAATTATAGAGACCCAATTTGGTTCAGTATTTTAGGGACCCTATGTGGATCAGCATTATAGAGACTTTTTGTGGACAAGCATTATAGGGATCCTATGTAGACCTGCATTATAGATCCCTTGTGTGGATCAACATTATAGTGACCTTGTGTGGATCAGCATAATAGTGGCCATGTTTCGATCAACATTATTGCAACACACTTAAAATCTATATTACTATGACCAACTATGGATCAGCATTATAGGGACCCTTTATGGATCATCATTATAGCGACCCTCTATGGATCATCATTATAGCGACCCTGTGTGGATCATCATTATAGAGACCCTATATTGATCAACAGTATAGTGACACTCTTTGGATCATCATTCTAGTGATCCTATGTGGATCAGTAGGGAGCAACCCAATGAGGACAACTATAGAGCGACCCATCATGGTTTAGCGACATAAGTCCCTATATGGATCGACAATGGAACGACTAATTCATGGATCAGTTGTGGTATCTTTATAATGAAATATAATCAAACATCTCAAGACTAATCATCTTTATTTTTGAACTCTGAGTTATATACAAGGTTTTAGCTGAGGCATTTTCTTTGTGAATTATGATTGAGATCATTCTTTATGGTTTTTCCTTTATGGAATCCTAGGAGACCATTGTGGTGTCTCGGGGTAACTATTGAGTATTGTTATACTCAACCCTACATGAGCTTAGTCATCAACTTGTTATGTCTTGTGAGGATGTTAGAGAGCTTGACTGAGCCTTGAGGAGTCAGGGATAGACGGTGCTAAGAGGAGGATGACATATGGTGTAAGGAGGTGAGCAGTTGACATGGATAGAAGTAGTGACAATCTATACCTACCCTTCTGGTATGATCATTGTCGGACGATCTATAGACCTATTTTCTCTTTTTACAGTATTTCCATTTCACTTGGTCTTGTATTATGGCCCCTTCATGTTCAATATTTACTATTAATCTCAGTGGTAGTTTTTAGTTGTGGTTCCACCTTACTTCTTTTGTTATTCTTTTCTTTTGCGTAGTGTTCCCTGTCCATGTCTGTACAATTTTTTTTTGAGGACATGCCTTCCCATAATAGAAAAATTCATTTTAAGGGCCAGCCTCCAACCCCTGGCCTATGAATGGTGGGGTTAGGGTAGTCACAGTAGAGTCCCTAGGGGATGGGTCGTGAAAAGGTGGTATCCAATGCGGTCGGTTATACATGAAGAACTAAGAGTCTATGTCTTCATTATAGAAATAGTGTTCAGACTCTTGAATTTAGGTTTCAATTTGGGGAGTCCAGAGCAGCTGCGGCGACTGACATATCCATACCCCAGGACCCTAAATTCTAATTTCATACTCGGGTCATGAAAACACTAGTTGAGTGTGTTTTGAAAATGTTGTTTCCATTTTGATCTCTTTTGAGTCATCTCACCATGTATGTCCATTTGGTCATGGTTCATCATGATTCTGTATCATGATGCCTACACCCATACATCCATCCATGATTCCTGTGTGTGACCATGAGGATGGTCTATAAAATGATGAGGCAAGGGTACATGGACCGTTGTCTGAGACGGTACCTTCATGAGGTGTCCCAACAATACCACTACCAATTGGTCATTAGTTACTATGGGTGCTACAGGTAGTGGATATAGATATGATCTATGACATACATGATTTTCCGTGACTAGAACCCTCAGGTTCTGAGGCGAGCCCGACTCACATTCGGTAATGAACTGGATTGAGGTGGGGGATGAGTTTCCATCTAACGAGTGAACCATTTGATCAATTAGAGTACCTAGTAGTGAGCATTCTAAATTCCACATCTGGGTGATTGTAGTTTTTTGATTACCACTTTCATACAATGAGGTGACCTTTTCGTGGAGAGATGAATATGCAGGGAAAAAGATGTGGAAGAGTCGATATGAGAGAAGCATGTGGTGGTATAAATTTCAACATATTATTACCACCACCACAATATGGTCCCCACCAGGCTCAGGATGCTAGAGGAATGGGAAGGAGAGTAGCTGGAAGGAGTCATGGAGTGTGACCAAAGGGATCCGTGATTGATTCGATGTATGGTTTGTCTCAAATATTATCTTCCCCGTTCATTGAAATAGAAACTAATAATTGTTTCTTGTCATGAATCATGATCAAGACCTATAGTTTTTGGTTAATCTATTGAACTGACCCTAACATATGCAGACACCAATGAAAGGAGACCTGATAATCACACTTATGTGGATGCTGTGATATAAGGAATGAGGTGAGAGTTTCAGCTGAACTTCTTGGTGGCAGCATAGATACCTTATGATGTTAGTCTGGGTATGGACTACTCATCCAAAATTTATGCTTAGATTCATTGTTTTAGAAAAAAATGTATTCGGTATGTCTGCTGCGTTGGAATGGGGTTTCCCTTGGTTGGTGAAAAACGAAATCAATGAAGCATGACATAAAATCTTTTACTGGAGGGATCATCTGATCACTCTTCTGTTATCCACCCTTAACCACGTGGTAGTAGGTTTTTTGAGTTCTTAGTTCCCATAAATAGTGGAAAACTATGGAAACATCCTTTCAAAAGATGTTTCCATGATTACCTACCTCGAAAAAGAGGGACTTATGCATTGGCTTGTACCCAAGGATGACACAACTATATACAACTGCATATGAGAGGGATTTCGAGGAGCTCTGGGAGTTGAGACTATAATTGTGAGACCCCTTTAAAGTTTACACTAATCTCAAGAGTATCAGGTATATCTTCTCATATAATGACTGGATCATGACACAATTATGATGTCTCTAGTTCCTCCAAAACTATTACTTTGAGATGGTTTACACTCCCAGGAAGGGAAACGTTGTAGCAGACGCACTCTGCAGGAGGTCTAGTCTGCAATTGCTGAGTGAGGTGACATAGTAGCTAGCTACGTTGTAGCTGTCCTTCAATGTTAGGAATGAAGCATCTTACTTCCAGTCTATGAAAGTTAGTCCCCCAATCCTTCAGCGAGTAAGGGAGGCCCAACCTGGGGAGATATATTGGGAGTCCCGACATGCTTATATATTCTCAGGACATGCTCTTGATTGATTTTTTGAAGGTGGGGAGCACATCATCATCTTTAGATGATCCACTATGGATCTAGTGATACGACTAGAAGAGGTGTTGATGGAGTTCCATACATCCCGTTTGGTGGTATATCCTGGTGAGAAAAACATTTTCCAAGACCTCTGAAGTCAATAGTTGTGGCCATCGATGAAGAAAGAAGTGGTGGAGTTTGACTCACGATGCATCAATTGTCAACATGTGAAGGCTATGCATTAGGTACTAGCAGGTGTAGCTCAGACACTTGAGGTGCCAAAATGAAAGTGGTTTGGTATCACCATGGACATCTTTTTAGGGATACCAAGTATGTCTACGTTCCATGATTCCATTTGGGTGATCATTGACATACTCACCAAGTCAGACCACTTCCTACCCATCCTAGAGTAGGTAATAATAGTGATCTTGGGACACCTCTATGTATAGGAGACTGAATGGCTTCATGGGGTTCCATAGATGATCTTCTCAGATTGCGACTCTCGTTTTACATCCCATTTGAAGAATGGATTACATGAGGCATTGAGAACTGAGCTATGTTTTGGAACCACCTTTCTTGTTCAGAGAGTTGGTCAGACAGAGTGGACCATACAGACACTCTAGGACATGTTTTGTTCTTTTTTCTATGATTATGGAAGTAGTTGGGAAGACTACCAGCCACTAGGGGAGTTTTCATACAACAACATTTATCACTCCACCATCAACATGGCATCATTCGAGGACATGTAAAGGAAACATTTCAGGTCAAAACTATGCTCGACAACCCTAGGTAGACATCACTTATTGGTCCATATTTGGAATGGGCTACCACAGAGAATGTACAGATAACCTAGAAGAGGATGAATACTGCATATAGTCGGGAGAAGTCTTATGCTGATAGAAAACAAAGACCCTTGTAGTTAGAGGAGGGAGACCATGAAATGCTATGTGTCCCACCCCGATGATGATTATAGAGGTTTGGTTGGGCGGAAGTCTTTCTATAAGGTTCAACCTGACCGTTCATGATTCTCATCAAAGTTGGCGATGTGGAGTACTTCATAGCACGTCCCCCATAGATGCACCTGGTGGATAAAATTTTCCATTTGTAGTAGCTAAGAAGATGTGTGCATGATGTATGACAAGTTATTGGCTAGGGTGATTTGGACATTGATGATGGGGAGACTTTTATGGTGTTCCTGGTGCAGATAGAGGATCGACATGGGTGATTCCTTCATGAATGGTTGGTTCCTCCAGTGCCAGTTTAGTGGCAGCACAATAATTATTAGGAGATCACATGAGAGTGAGAGGCTACAATTTTTGCATTGTAACAACATTTGTTTAATTGGACATGGTTTTGGATTTCGGGGATGTATATCCATAATGTGGGGAGAATTTAATGGCCCGAAATTTAGTATAATTTTTTTTGTTTATATGGGATTATATCAAGACCGTGAAATCTGACATCATGTGATTCTGAGGCCTGCAGTACCCTAAATTATCCATCAAAAAATGTTATGTTTTAAATAGCGTGCATGAGTGGTATTCCTAAAAAAAGAGGAATAACTCTTAAATGGTTTCCTATGATAGAAATAAGAGGGCATCGTTGGGTTCAGGATGTCGGGTTTACCCTAGCCGCGAATTATGTTTAGTCGGTTGAGTAATCCCAGGAAAAAATGTAAAAATTCCATAATTACAAATAAAATTATTAAATAAAGATTATTTTTATGATAAAATTTGTATAACTCACTAACGGTGACTCAAATTAAAAATCGGAAACCACTACTGAACTGCTGAGGGTATTCTTTCCTAAGGAAGATAATAACATTCGTCGGCATAGGCCACCAATTTAAGTTAGTTTTTAGCCATAAATAAAATAATTAAGTGACAATTATTTTATTTTAAAACCCATTAAATATGAAACGTAACACAGATTGAAAATCTAATAGTATATTTGAGATCGTGAGTGTGTTTTCCCATTAGAAAGAGACAAACCTCAATCGGCGTGAGTTTAGGGTGACTATTAATAAATTTTTATCTTTTTAATGTATGCTCAGTAAATGTGTGAGCAACGATTTCAATTTTTTTAACCAGTGACCAGATTAAATATCTGAGAGCACTATTGAATTTTCAGCACCAATATTCTCTTAATAAATTCATAACATTGACTAGAAAGGGTCAGAATAAAAAGATAGTTTTTCATCATTACATAAGAAATAATAAAATAACTCCTTGTGTTGTTTTATTTTTCTTTATCCATTGAGTGATGTGGTGAGACTGAAGAGTTGGTTGGTCATACTTAAAGGAATACACTTAATGGTGTGTCACATAGGATGTGTAACCATGCCATTTTTTTAATGAAACATTTCATGTTGATCATAAATGAACCACATTAATGAAATGAAAGGTGGGAGGATTCTCTATTCTATTTAATAAAATCCTAGGCATGGGCTTTTGGACAGATGAGAGGATCCAATAATGAAGTGCCGAGGTGCCTTCCACCAACCTTGAATGAGGCTTTGAACAGCGGTCGTTGGGGGAAATGGCGGGTGATAGAGAACACCGACAAGCACCTTTGTAAGTGGACACTCACTCCTCATATGCAGCACCTTCCATCAAACTCAAGGAAGGGGGTTTAATATTTAATTTTATCATTGATGAATTATGATTCTTCCTGATTGTTATGATGTTAATGCCGAGGGTGCGAGACAAACAATACATTCCCCGAACCTCCTCTTCTATGATCTTGGTGCATTCGTCGGGGGACAAATTTAAACATTCGCTAGAACCATTAATTCAGGAGACACGCAGTAACATCGGCATCCCGGGAGGCCCATAGGTGTGAGAAGAAGACAAAACGGACCACTGTAGATCACATGGTAGCTCGTAGAAGATTCCTCAGTGTGACACTCATGATCGGCACCTGTGGCTGGTGCGCGCCGGCCCCGGAAGAGGGTGGCGCCATTCAACACCTCATCAGACGAACATGTGTACAGATCATGGCTAGCCATGGAGCATGGAGGTGGCACGCTATCACACTCCATGGTGATGTAGGCCATAGCGTCGAGACCACGATGAAGGCATGATACCCATTCCCTCCAGGTCTAGTAGACACCCATACATTGCCACTTGACACCAACAATCATGAGTCGAACTCTTCTTTGTGAATTTTGGGAGGCAGACCGCGTGACCCACATGCGGGTAATGCCAGCCAACAGGCCAAGCCACCACATCCAAGCCTAGAAATGGTGGGTCGCGTTGGTCCACATCACCACCAAACCAGGCCGGTCCATGCTGGTTCGGGTCAGGATGGTCCAGACGAGGACCGGGTCAGTTCGGGTAGGGTAGGCCCGACCCTGTCGGACTAGACCTAGAACCCTTTCGGGCCTAGATACGCTTAAAGAGAAGAATTTTGAAAAATATACGTCTGTTTGATGAAAAATATAATGAAAAAGTATCCATGGAGCGATTTGATCTTTTTGAGATACTACACATTGGTTTGGGAGAAAATTGGTGTATGTTCAGGTTGGATCGTACCAGAATCCAAAAGGGCCCCCAGCACTAAAATGACAATAAATAAAAAACCGAGCGTCTAATTGACGTGTCGTCTATCATGTCATAACCCTTACCACATGATGATCCTTTTTGTTACTCTTCTGTGGAAATTTATGTCAGTTGAGAAATGACCTATATATTGAGGATAAGTTTCTACGAATCTCATATGCACCGAGTGTAGGGAATCCTGTTTTTTGTTGTCAATTGTAGATCAACCTTATATGGATTAGAATATATGAAGACATATGTGGATCATCATTATAATGACCATATTTGGATCATCATTATAGAGACCTTATGTGGATCAGAATTATAGATACCCAGTGTGGATCAACATTATAACCTTCTTGTGTCGATCAACATTATAGTGACCCTATGTGGATCTGCATTATGGTGACTCTCGGTGGATCAACATTATAGTGACCATGTGTGGATCCTTATTATAGTGACCATGTTTGGATCATCATTATTGAGACCATGTGTGGATCAACCTTAATGAGACCCTATGTGGATCATAATTATAGAGAACATTTTTGGGTCATCATTATAGCGACCCTGTGTGGATTGTCATTATAGAGACCCTTTATGGAACAACAATGTGCAACCCGATGAGAACCAGCCTTAGAGTGTCCCTTCATGGATCAGAGAAATATGACCCTGTGTTGATAAAAAATGGAATAAATCCTTCATGGATTATTTGTGGAAACATATTAATGGAATAAAATGATATTGCTTAATAGTAATCATCTTTATTCCTGAACTCTGAGTTTTATACCTGGTCTGAGCTAAGTCTTTTGAACTGTGATTTGTTATTGAAATCATGCATTATAGTTTTTGCATTATGTAATATGGGGATACCTTCATGGGGTCTTGGGGTCCCAACTGAGTATTATTATACTCACTTCTTCATGGGCTTCTCCCACACCTTGTGGTGTCCTATGCAGATGAAAAAGAACATGATTGAGCATTGAGGATTTAGGGTTAAACAGATCTCGAATGTGGTTAAATGATGGTGTACGGGGGTGACCAGTTGACATTGAGAACTGTTTTGATGATATATACCAACACTTCAGGTAGGATCATTGGTGGAAGACCTCAAGATTTTTTTTCCCTTTTTTAGTATTTCTATTTCAGTTGGGATTGTATTCTAGACCCTTCAAGTTCAATATTTACTATTACTCTCAATGGTGGTTTTTATATGTGATTGCACCTTACTTTTTCCATTTTTCCTTTCTTGTTCATTGTGTTCCCTATCTGTGTTTCTGTATGTTTTTTTTTGAGGAAATGCTTCCCCATTATAGTGGAATTCCTTTCTAGTGCGATTCTCCAACTCATGGCCTTTGGAAGGCGGGTTTGGGGTAGTCACGTCATGGGCCCCAGGGGGTCGTGATAGTGATAGTATCAATATCATGGTATACTAGCTTAAACTGAGCATCATAATTCAGATCTAAAAATTTATAGAAAACCAAACTACAATCAGTTTATTAGGATGAACCCATTTGGTATACCCCAATGTCTATAGAATCTATGGATTTTAGAAAATATAAATATGTTGTGGAGTGTAACCCTCCTTCTATTAAGTATATGGTCTATCCAATGACTATCAGATTTGAACCTTCTTTTTATTCTAGAGCATTTTTTCCATAGAAAGTGTTTGTGTCTCTTTAACTGTGTGACATAGTGACGAGGCATGGTTTGACATTGATTATTAATTATGGGATGAAAGAAAATATGGTAGGTGTCATTGATGGACTTTTTGAACTATTCTCCACTCTTATTTTTTGGATGACAGGGAGAATAGGATCTCAATACTCTCCTATTAGAATTCTATGGCATAAAATATATTTTTTCTTTTATATCCATACATTAACATTTGGATACTCTCTTTCCATGAGGTTTTAATACTTAAGGGTATTCCATGTTCATTCATTGTTTATATTCTCATGTTTAGAATAGAATAATCTCCTTCTATTGATAGAATTTAATCAATGTGTAGTTCCTCTACTTGTTGTGTTAAGCCCCATGTTCTTGGATGATGTTACTTTAGCATAGTTTGGGTTGAGCTGTATTCTTTCACAAAATCATGCATCTTGTATAAAATATAATATTTTCCTTTCATAACTCTTACTACTCCCCCATCATCTTAAATGTCATTCTATAGGGTATATATATGCTAATCTATACGTGGAATTTTCCCACAAATTCAATTTCATATTAATATTATGGATAGTTTAGAAAATACTGGAAAATATATTTGGGATAACCTATACTTTGGACCATGTATGGTGGATGTAGCATATATTTTTAGAGATTGTCTCAATCGGTAGTTTAACATTCTATTTTTTTTATTTTGGTACATATTTATTTATGGGTGTGTGATTTAACCCATTATATTTAGTCCCAATATTGTACTCTTCTATACCCAATTGATTTTTCATGCTTGGTTTAATTTCTTATTGTTTTATTTTTTTATTATTATTCATCTTTACATCTCTATTAAGATGCTATAGTGTTTTCATTTAGTTATAACATCAATATACTCCCATTTAACATATATGTTTCACCTCTTGTCTCCACACCACTAAACAATGGAGGCCAGAATGAAATACTTGAGGCTCGAGTCCTAGCATGGTTTGGGCCGTGAATGATCGGTCTCAAAGAATTTTGATTCCATGGGATATTGTTTGGAGATTTATCATTATAAGGTTTGGGTTGGAATTTGGGAAAATGTGTGAGAGTATCTCTAGTATGGATCTTATGATAATGAATCCAGTGATTGTAAGAGAGTCCAACACATCTTTTCACCAAGACCCTGAATACTTGTTGACATCTTGGCATGCTAAAAGAATTTTTTTATGGATTAATGGTACATTAATCATATAATATTTAGATTTTAAAAATCCATATTGATTTAATAGAATGTTTATATATATATATATATTATAATATGACTATAATATATCACGATAACTTGTAGGATGTCATAGTAGTGATATCTCCTTAGGATATCAATATTAGATCATAAAATAGATCTGATATTTGATGAGGCCTCAGTTCAATGATCATATTGCAGGCCCCTTACTCTAAGAGGATAGATTGAATAAGATCACCCTATTGAGAAGAAGATCATCCCAGAAAAAGTAAGTTGAGGATGTGTGCATGCTTAATATGATATGTGAGTTTTAATGAATGATTCTGTCGAGGTCCCAAGATGGGAGATTTTTTTAGGGAATAGAGAATTTGATAATTTCAGTGGACAATGTCTTACAAAACATTCATACACTAATGGATAAGGTGGTTTCAATAGTAAAAATCCATTTCTATAGAGCATATGGGTGTTGGTGGATCCTGTTATTTAGATTCATGATGATTCAAAACTATCATCAACCAATGTCCATAAGTTGTTATACGAGGACTATTACACCACTTTAATTCGATCAATTATAATTTATGATATTATGGACCAATTTTTGGGAAATATGATAGTGTGAGACTTTGAAACAAGATTCAATAACCATAACAGATACTCTCTCCACCTGATCCGTAGTGTCTACTACCAAATACGAATGTTTGAGTAAGAATTTCATAGAGAGATATATGCATGTGTGGTTCCCCTGGGCATCCAGAACATTTTTGGGGTTCTTAACTGGTCAATAGTGATAGGGATATTTCTGTCATATGGATTCAATATAGCAGAAGCTTGTGGTGGGCATCATAATGTTGATCCATCTAGAGTTTCAAAAGGGTTCTTGTCTATAGAATCATGAAATATGATAACCTCTTGTAAAAAGACTCAGAAACATGGTCATGTGGTTTAGAGAGAGTAAAAAGTAGCAGGGAAGACCATGTAGGGTTGGTGCTACGATTGTGATGGGTGAGGACTCATAGTGCATAAATTCAAAACATGACATGATGTTCGAAAATTGAATCATGCTAAAAGACTACTACAGATGTGGTGTCATTGTGACTAGTTAACTCCCGGGTGTGGGTGTCATGGTCCTTAGGTAGGCTGAGCAAATAGAATTAGAGGAGGATCAATGGGTGAATGATTAATATGTTATATCCATTCACCACCTCCACTATGAATCCAAGGTGAGTCTCAAGGATCTAGCATCCATGGCCCTAAAGAGCACCAGGATTTGGGGAATTATGATCATCCAACACACAAGATGATTAGATGTATGGTCTGTGTTTGTTTTACTCCCGAATAAATATTTCTAGATATATGTGCTAGTTTTTTCTTCATATATATACTTATGGTGTTATATTTTTTTCTCTGAGTTGAGTTGTTATCACATCATCTTCATCTTCAGTTTTTGATAGAGCACACATCTTCTGTATATTTGGTCTTTTGTTATAATCACCTATTACTTTGTGGAGAAAGGTTTACGCGGGACATTTTTTTCCACAATATGTAACCACATGAAATATTATTGGGTATTAATTTTCAATCCATATTCTTAGACAATATTGACTGTCATCACCCCCAAGTGAGATCCCAACACACTGATGGGAGGGGATTATTTTTTATGGAGAAATAGATCTCATGGTGTGACCAATGTGTGCTATAATTCAGACTCTAGAACCCATAACCCATTTTATAGAGAGTTTATACATTAGTGCTATAGGATATTATGGAATATATATAAATTAATTTATTGAGGATTGTGTGTAAATCCGCTCTAAGGATGCTTTGGGACTACCACTAAGCTAGGAGGAGGTGTTTTTTATAAGGATACATCCAAGGACCTCTATGATATCATATATCACCTATCATATGATACTATTGAGCTTCAACTACCTCTTTTAATGTTTGAGGACCTTATATAGATGGGTTTCCTCATACACATTATCCCCCACTACTAGATCTAGTTTTGTTCTTGATAAAGGCTGAAGGGATCTTTTGAATTTTCAGGGATTTTTGTCACATAATCATGGCAGCAATATAGAAAAAATACCACATTCAAAGGATTCACGATTAATTTGACCAGTTTTGAGGCATGATATGGTTCATAATGATTTAAATCAGGTCTATATACAACTAATTTATTTCTTATGTCACTTATATTACAAATGGTACATTCCAATGTTGTGGTGGATACTATGAGTTCCTACTGATTCACATTAGTGTGAAAAATTCCCCGATTGAGGTTATGGATTTGATCAACTAGATATTCCAGATATAATTATATTAGATTTTTTACATCATCAAAAATGAAATAATCATGAATTCGAAATTAGTGGAGAAGCATTTTGATCACTTTAGTATGGTTCATGATTTTTTTTTGGAGCACTAGGTATATGGTAAAATCTCGGGGTTCTAGTTCTTGATTCATGAGGTTAACTTTTCAATTAATGCCATTTCTATTCAGAGATTATCCATGGACCCAGTGGATATCTATTTAGTTAATTCATGTGATATACCCAAGATATTGTTATTATTATAGAGTTTTTCTAGGGTAGTAAATGTGGTTTTGGGCATACTTATCCCTGACCACAACCCCTTTGATAGCCCTAAGGAGGAAAGGGAAGAAATTTAACTTTCTAAGTAGCACTAAAGAGCTTCTACTAAGTTAACATTGATGATGATGAGTTCTCATGTATTGAGAGTACTGGAGGATGGGTTGTGTTTTCTATTATGTTTTCTTTCTTCAAGAGATGGTATCAACTATAGGTTGATGTAGTGATAGGATGTTTTTACATATAGGTAAAATATGTGGAGACCCCATCAAAAAAACAATGCAACTCAAGACCTATACCTGGAATCAGTAGTATTTTACATGTGTTTTTAGGGGAAATAAAATGCGTTAGTGTTATTTATGGTTTACTCAGTCCATCCGAGTCTTAGGTATGTCTTTATGTATAGATACCTAAACCATAGACGACTCTTCTAGTTGGAGGTATTATAGGACTATAACTATAATATAGTCTATACATCAGGGAAGTGGAACATAGAAGTGGATTCTCATTGAAGTAATTTCAAGGCATGGTTGGTGCAAGAGGCTTCAGAGTAGTTATGGTCAATGAATCTAACCCTAGTGTATTGGAATGTTTCATCTTTTTTGTGGTCGATGGTGTTTACTCCTCCTATTCTCAATCATGTTAGAGAGTCACATATTAGATACAACAGTTGTACAGTCTTCTGTGACTAAATATCTATAGAAGACTCACCATACATTTATTTAGAATAAGTTAATCACAAAAACTTTTTTCAAGGATAGACAATGGTTCCAATCATGACGTGGGAGGAGGAGATGCAAGAGTTTAAATTTTATCCACTAGCTATACATAGCGATCTGGGGTAAATGTATAGATACCATCAACAAATTGATTTTGTTGTCATACTTGATATTGATCATATTTGTGTTCATCTATTATCGCATCACCTATCAGAAGGTGAAGGCTATGCACTATGCTATGGAAGTTATGTTATGGGACATTGAGATCCCCAACTGGAAATGGGGGGACATATACATTGACTACGTGACCTGGATTCTAGCAAAACTGATTTTCAATGACATGTTGATAGTTTATTGAATCCTGAATTCAACACACCTTATTTGTATTCAAGAGTAGAGTTAAACGATGTGTTTTGTATAGTGGTATGTAAAGGAGAACATTCAACTTCAGGGGGTTCCCTCAATGATTATCTCGAATCGTGATGCATGGTATACATCGTGGTTTTAGAGAGTATTATAGGTGGAATTCTGTACAAAAATGAGGATGAGTACATCATTACACCCCCAGAAATATTTGAAAATCAAGAACACTAAATTTTAGCTGGATTATATACTTTGGGATTGGGTGATAGACTTTTTCCGGAGTTGGGAGGATCAATTTCCCATAATCATGTTTATGTTCAAAAAAATCCAAATTAAAATCGGCCTAAAATTATTTGAGGACATGTAAGAGGGAAACATTATATGTCCAAATTTTATGAAAGTGATTGTTGAGAAATCCATGGTACGTCCAGATATGTTGAATTTAATGATAGATATGTTCCATGTAATTCGTGATCATTTGAGTACAATTGAAAGAATATAATATATTTTGTAGATCATCATCGCAGGACCTTAGAGTCTTAGTAGGGAGACCATATTTCCATAGTGTATACCCATGAAAAGGATGAAGGAAATTCAGCTAGGAGGAATTCTATCATTCCAGATCATCAGGATATTTGAAATCATAAAGTGGATTTAAGATATTTTTTACTGAGTCCCACTACCCCCATAACTAGAGAGGGTGCATGACGTCATCTATGTGTCTTGGTAGTGAAGATAAATGCGTCATCCGACTCATGTCACCAAATTGGGAGTGCCCAACATCAATTATGGTGCAACATTTTTGGAGAACCAAATTGTAATAAATTGTTGACAATAGAGAACCATGAATTGATGGAGCATCCCATTTTTTAATGATATGAGAGAAAGGATTCATGTAAGAGAGCTCATTAGAGTATGAGAGCTAGATGCAGGATTAGTATCAAGAGTATTTTATTTCTTTTTTTCAGGAATGATAATATTTAAGGAAGTAATTATGAAGCGACATGTATTTATCAATGTAATACATTGATATATATATATATATATATATATATATATATATCTATATAGGCACTAAGATTATGTGAGATTATGAGGCCATGGGTGCCTAGAAATTTTTTTACAAAAATAGTTATGATATTTAATATTTTTCACACAATAATTCTTAAATTAAATGAATAAATTATAATACAGATTCAAAAATCATACCTATGAAATTACGTTTGAGTCTACAACGCATTGTTTAAAATAAGTGAAAAATAAATAGGATAGCATGGGGAGTTTATACATCGTTATCATTGGAGGTATGTTCAGTGGATTAATTAATTTATTCATATTACATAAAAATAATTAATATAATAAATCACTAGGGATATTTTACACAGTTTAACCTCATAGTCCTAGAATCTCAAATGAACTACTTCATGTCCTTATTTTTTCGAATCACGTTAGACAAGGATGATACAACATATCAGAGTACACAACAATGAAATAAATACAAATACGTCCTTTAAAAATTTGTGAGGATGTTCATCAAAAAATAACTATCCAATCTCTAAGTGACCAGTTTATTGTTTATTCCACTGTTTATGAAACATATTGAGCAGATCAATCCTTTCTCTTGATCAACACCAATTTTGGATCCTTTTTATTCTCACATGTGAAAATTTGTTTTTTTATTTTAATTTTCTCAAACCTTTTATTCCCTATTCATTATCATTGGATAATAATTCATAAAATATGTTATTCAATAAAAAAAATTTCTTTTACCGATCAATTTCTCCATGTTCATACCTGGTTTGACCGCATAATTCTAGTTTTGTATTGTAATGTGTTATTGAGCCTGATTATACCACTGTAATTGCAAATGTATTGTGAATGAGAAATGAATCAATGAATATGTGTTGATTTGGGATGGTTGTGGGTTATATATGATCATTTCAATGATCACTTGTGAAAAAATCAATAGACTAAAGGACCCATGCATGTGTGAAGTGTGACTGAACCCCTAACAAACAACATGATCAAATTTATGATGAACGACATAATGAAACAATGTTTGGTTAATAGATATTCTATTTTGGCTGGGGATAGAGATGATATCATAGATGAATTGTAGAAATTGAGTAGTGGAAAGCGAATAAGATAATTTGGAGAAAACCAAACTACATTCTATGTACAATGATGAACACATCGCATGTAGCAACTTGGCTATAGTGTCTTGGGTTTCGGGATACAATAATGATGACACTATGTGTCACCCTACTACATGAAATGTTACTCTTCCCTAGATGTAGGATTTTTTTGGAATATCTCATGAGAATGACCCTCTGTGGAAGAACACAGATAAGGAAACCTACAGTGTACGGATTTACATGAACACATCCTAGGAACATGAGCATCACCATGTGTGGAGAAACACACAATGCACAAAAGTACAAGGACCTAGATTGAATAGATGGACATGGCCAAAAAGACATGACCAAGTCCATGATTATATTTGAAACGAAATTTAATCCACCTCCATAGTTTGTATGCCAACATTTCTTCATCGTCATGTACCATATAGAAAGCGGCCTTTTGGTAGAGTGGGAGAACATGCCATGTGGCATCCTCACACTCTGTGTAACCCTTGGAACATTTTAAGGAATCATTTTTGTTTAATATATCCTGAATTTAAATTTATTTGTTTTCCCCAGTGTATCATATCCTATGTTCTTTTTCCATGTAGAACATGATGGTTCTATTGTTTGTGGATTTCGAGATATGGTGTGTAATGTTTCATGAATGGATCATGTCTAGGCGACACTCGATATTGGTCATGATCAAATAAAATAACTAGAGTTTTTTTAATAGTATACTCTAGTATAGTTGGGTAGTAAGTCCAAAATGATGTTATGAGTGGTTCATTTTGGTATAGCTATGATGTGGGTGGACAATAATTATTTCGAGTGGTAACATATAATATGTCACGACCCCAACTACAGATGTCTGAAATTAGTGTCTGAAACATGGTGTGCAATTTTCTTCATAAAAATTGTCTAACTTAAAATTGAAAATATTTTCCCAATACAAGGAATTGTTTCATTTTAGGTTCTTTAATGATCAGATAATGCTGAAGCAATTCTTCTAAAAACATATTTGTGCTAAGATGTCATCACAAAGAGTACAGACAAGGCATGGACAAAACTGTTAAAATCATGTAAACTAAAAATTAAAATGTAGGGTGAGTGTAAAAATGTCAAGTAAGGGGGTTTTAAATCATTCGAAAGAAATCCATCTTTTTAAAACCAACACCTTTAAAACAATCATAATACATTATCTTAATAGTAAGATATTACATTTTGAGGCACACCGACAATATTTTCTGAGGTTACTTGCAGTCATTTTTTCAAAAGAACTTTTTTCATAAAAGATGATTGTTCTTTATAAAAACGAATGAATCAGAGTGAACATGTGTATTTATGAAATTATATGTGCCTAATTCATTACATAGTAAATCCAACTCCAAAATAATAGTTCTTATTATAAGAATTAAAACCATGATTCATCAAAACATAAAAATAAATTCACATGGATTTAACATTAGATACCATTCCCTTGTATAAAATACAATTTGTAGACTTGGTTATGCCTTATTATTTCACTTCCATTATCATAAATTATTCCTTTCTAAGGATTCATAATACTTTTTGGATCATTTACTATTCCATAATGATGAAATGTATAATTCTAGATTTGTCAAGGCCTTGTGCGAAGACCGTACGGCTAGAAACCCAACATAATTGTGGTTAAATACCACACATAGCTGTGAACAATGCTAGAATTTTTTTCATATCATTTCAAATATAATAATAAGATTCATAACATTACGCAATTCATTGAAGCATTGTATAATTCCATGGTAACCCATTACATCATAACATTCATATTGCACTATATAATTTTGGGCACACCCGTCACATCATAACATTATCCTTATCATGCATGCCAAATAGAACATATATCAATAATGTAAAAAACTAACCCATGTAAAATAATGGTTTTAATTTCATATGAACACATTCATAATTTTTGGGTTCCCAAAAGAAAGAGGGAACAATATACTTTATACAATAACTATCAACCTTGAATGAGAGGTAAAAGGTGAGGTCATAAAAGAATAATTCTTTTAGAAAAACATTTTGATTGATATAAACATTAGTAGAAAACATGTATATCCTAGAAAGGGTATGATTATTATGAAAAAATTATTTTTAAGGAGTGGTCATACCAAATTTGGAGTGAAAATGGGAGAACACGAAGAACTAAAATTGGGTTCGAGATTTTCCCCTTACCGTATATTTGAACACTTTCGCCACATTAATGTCTTGTATAACCAATTTATATTCATAATTAACAATTAAATAACATAGTTTTCATGAATATAGTTTATTATGGTATCATTAATTTATTTAATATTCCTTTGGATGAGTTATAGAGTTTAAAAACATTGTCTGGGTATGTTTGTTTTTATGGTTTTTATTGAGCAGTTCACATGTATTCATGAATTAAAGTTTGTGTAGAACATGGATAAACATCCAGAACATATAATCCATGTTAATAATGATATTCTAGATGATTAAATTATCTCAACCTTAATTACATTGTATTCCATGTCGATGAATAATTAGATAATAATTAAGTGATGATTGTTTGAGTTATTTTGGGCGGTTTTTCGACCACAACAAACTTGTTTTGATTAATTATTTTGTATTATGTACGTAATTTAGTTCGTGAACATTAAATAGGAATTAATAGATATATAATGTTCAGTTTCAACCAAAAAATGGTTTCATAAACAGATCATAAGGTATATATGAAAAAATAAAACATCTCATTCATGAACGTGATAGATTAACACCTCGTGGACAAAGTTTTCTTTTAAAAAATATAAAGAAGAAGAGAAAGGGAGTTGGAGAATGTAATATCCAATTAGTAACATAACATTAATTTATATGCATTATAATTTAGTTACCATACCATTTTTACATTGATAGGTGGGGATAGAATAAGAAAATAACATGAAATTGAACATAATTTAAAAGAATAGAAGGAGAGAAATTGCCTCTTTTATTCTCCTCTTGAGATCCCTCTTAAGGGGCCTAAGATTTGTCTTCCGATGAGGAAAAATCTCTTAGACTTGGGGGAGGTTCTAGGGAAGATTCATGGTCCGTGTTTAGAGAATTCTTGATGTTTGAGAAGTGAAAGGGATTGAGGGAGTGAATGGTGGTATTTATAGAGGAGGGGAGAGGGGTTTTCTCAATATAACATTCATTAATTTATTATTTCTCCACAAGAAAAAAGAATTGTGAGTCTTAAATGAAAAATAGTAGTAATTTTATAATTTAATCCCGAAACAAGTGGGCTTACATCAGAAATAAAATCACGCATGACAATATAAATAGCTTAATTATATTTTTTTTTGTAAATTACGGTATTTCACTATTCATAAAAAAATTCATGTATTTCAGAAAAATTACATAATTTCACCCCAACCATTTTTTGATGTGTAGAATCCAAAAATGAAGTCCATTTTTCTATACTAATTTTCTATATATTATTAAATTATTTTTTAATTAAAAACATAATTTACTTGAATATTTCAGTTTTTTAAAATTAAATCTAATGTTATAATTCTTTCAAACATAATGTTGGGTAATATAAAATTATCAAAAAAAATAAGACATATATTTTTTAATTTATGAACACATATTAAGAAAATAATTTTTTTTAAATATGTTAATTAGTTATAATCAATTATTTATGACCCACAAAAATACTAAAATGTTTACTATGGTCAAATTGTCACTTTCTAAGATGCCCAAATTTTATTTAGTTATTCATGTCTATGGTTACTCTTATTTTAGACGATTTAGTATTAACAAGGGTTGTAATACTATTTATAAGGGTACATTATTATTCACAATGGTAGGTTACTATTCACAAAAAAATATTTTTATTTTATTAAACTCCATAAAACATCTTAAACCAAACCGTGTATATCGGATTTCCAAAATTCCAAACACAAAAGATGGTGCTCTTCATCCCTTTAATGCTTAGAATGATTGTTGTGGTTCTGGTTATATTGTTCTTAGTTGGGTAATATTTGAAGGAAATCCACTACATTCTTGGCATGTTTGTGGTGGTGTGGGGTCTACCAGTGATCGTGATTGGCCTACTTTTAAGAATTTTTGGGTAGTTATGATCCATAATCCATGTAGCCATGTATCCATTTCTATTGTTTTGATTGAATGAAATGTTTTTTATATTTTGGGGTAATTTATTATATAAAAAGGAAATTAAGCCATGTGTAATAATTAAAACTAATATTACGACCGAAATTATGTTCTGGGTGTCACAAAATAGATAGGAGGAGTGAGTCCTTGTTGAATTTTTGAGTGATACCCTCCATTAGGGATGGGGAGTGAGTCCTCGATGACTTCAAGAGAGGAAGGGTTCTACTAAGAAGTAAATGGGATCTCCATTGACTTTTAGAGTGGAACCATCCAACAATACCATGTTGCGGGTCCCCTATCTACTTATTTTTCTAAACTTTACTATGAAATATTGCGAAAAGGTATGTTTTGATTTGGATAGTTACTTTGGTGTATATTGGTGTGATGGTGGGATTCATTATTGAACTATTTAGACTATTGTGTAATCTTTTTCTTAGATGAGCAGTGATATGGATATCCCCTTACTCTCTTATTTTTCCTTCTTTGAATGAGAATATATATGCAATTCTATATACATGCCATTGAATTTTCATGCTCTATTTCCAAAATATATGATGACCAGTAGGGTAGGTAACATGATTTCCATGAATATATTCTCACGGTTGTATCAGTATACACTCAATATATATGAGTTGAAAAATTAATGTTGAATTATTTTAATCACTTGTTTGAGCCTCTTGGTCTTGGATGAGGTTACACTCTCTTGTTTTGTTTAAGATGTACTATTTCACTGTACCATTAATCCAATCTACTATCTAATATTTTCTTACCATATTTCTTACATATCCTCCTTTATCTTTTTGGGAGTCCGACTGGGTATTTATATTCTCACCCAGACATTGGGTTTTCCCACACCGGCCTTGTTTTATGAAGAAAACAGATAGGTCGATTGCAAATTCAGAGGATCATAGTGAGACATCTTAATTTGAAAATTTTATGGGTTTTGTGGAGTGTAGATATTGAGTTTGGATCTCTCAAGAGTTTACTTTTAATGTTTTGTATATTAGTTACATTTTTAGGGTTCTGCTTGTATTTTTTCCCTTTAATTTTTGTTTTCATTATCATATTCTTGTACACCCAAGATGTTTTTCATACATATTTTATATTTTAGTTGTTGCTAATATTTATTTTTATAACACTACACATTTTCATTGAGATGTTTGGTGTTGTGCATACAGTTATATTGGCAACGTCCATTTATTTTGGATAAGACCTTCGAGGCTTGTTTCCCCCCTTGGATAAGGGAGGAGGGTTTGAGGTTGTTATGGATTGAGACATATCATGGGATGTTTCGAGGAATATAATCTGTAAACCAATGTGTAATTACCCTCAACATAAATTTTTCAACCAATGAGTATGACATTCTATTAATTCAGGCCTTGTTTCTAACCCCTTTTCCATTTTTATACACAGTTTTTAAATACAGTAACATTATTCCCATAACATTAATCTTTATAGAATTTGATACAAACTAACAAATTTCATTAATATATATAGAATTTTATTCATCATTAATTGAATAAAACCACTTATGATGTTATGATGCCTAATAAAGATACCTACAATTAACATGCAAAAACTGTCAGTTATGTGATTTTGTCCTCATTGATAAATTTATTTGATACCATGTCCTTATTCCTGAATAAAAAAATTTACCTCTGATTTCATTCTTTGTATTGAATGTTTTTAATGATATTCTTCTTCATTACATAACATTTTATAAATCATAATCCTCAATCTATATAATTTTTTAGTTTTTACTATTCACAAATATTTATTCATGATTTAAAAAAATCTTGATGATCACATCTATAAATTGTTTTGTAATGTGTTAATTAATTTATTGAATGAATTATTATTTCATATAAAACATATCCAAAATCACCCCGATCAATTTTTTATGTCAATGGTAACCTATTAAATTTGGAGGATAAAAAATTAAGATACCATCAACACTACTCTACCCAATATTCCCAATATTTTAATGTTACATCTCATTTAAATATTCAGTAAAAATTATTCATAGTAATTAATATTTTTGAATTAAATATTAAATTTACATTAAAGGGGATGATATGTTTGATGGTGTACCTGATACACAATAATAGTTTTCTTTAAAATCTTACATTGCACACAACACTGAGTTGTACTGAAAAATAATCAAATAATATTATTATTTAAAATAGTAGTTAACGCCTAGCCATTGTATTGGAGATAATGAACAAAATAGACTACAATATTATTATACATGTATTTTAAATGATTCTACATTTATACAATAAAAATTATAGGGTTAAAATATAAATGAATCTATTTTTAAGCATATTTTACATTAAAAGGTTGATTTACTGCTTTTTGATGGTGAACCCTCTTTAAATCTAGTAGTGGCCACTTTTATATGTTATATTTGTCCAAAAAAATCTCTTTAGAATTCGGACATCAAAATTCACTTTGGGTAAAATTTAAAATTTTTCTCATAAAATTCTATTTTTAATGAATAGTGGAAGGTATTGTAATTTAATACAAATCTTGCTTTTAAAATAATTCATTTATATGGTTATATTATCATTTAAGTAGGTTTCTCTGTGTAATTAGATTATATTTTTACCATTTAATCCAGTGTAGGTCATTAGAATTAATTTCACTTTGAAATTGTACTTAAACAAGGGTCAATCTTTTGATAGTTAATATTTTTTAAAAAACGGTTTTTTGATTGGACAGTGGGAATTAATTTTAAATTAAATAATCCAACATGTCTGTTTTGATTTTTGTAAAATAGACATAATTTTTTAATTTGGATTATCAAATATATCTTAGGCTTAATTTCTTGGTAATTTCCAGAAAAACATCAATTTTTGAGGAATAGTGAAACCAATAAATAGTATTTAAAAACTGACTTTTCCATTTAAATTATATTTTACCACTTCTATAAATTGAAATTAGAAAATCCTACATACATGGTTTTTATTAGTATGTACAATTTGGTTTAATAAGATGAAAATAATCTGCTTTTAATTATAAATTTTGACTTAAATTTACCTCAGTTAAAGGTAAATAGGGTAATTCATGATAAAAAGAATATTATAATATTAAAAATTATTTTAACAATTGTATTAATCTTATTTTATGTGTAATGTCCAACCATGGGAATCCTTGGGTTTATTTTTGGACCCCATGAAGCCACATTATAATTATAACACCATTTTATTTTAAATAACTTAAAGTGTTAAAAATGACAAAAACAAATATATTTTAATAAATTAATTTTTACATAGGGTTATATAAGTTATAATTTTAACCATAAATATCATTTAGAAACAATAATTTATTTCCTTCATCATCGTAATTTTTTTGATAATTTTAGTCATCAAATAAATAATATTATTTATAACAAAATAATTATGCAGTGTATATCTCATTAATAAATGGTTTAAATAAAAAAGATTATAAAGAATAAAACATTATAAAAAATCATGTCCAATTATTATTGGACGATTTTATTCTGACCATTAATCATATTTTATTTGTGTTTAATTATTTATGGACCTTTATAAACTGAAAATAATTATATAATAAATTAATATTTTCACACTTTCCTAAAGAGCCACTCTCCCCCCTTATAAAAAGACCTCATCTATAACACATTTCTAACACTTGTCAAGCCCCTTGGATCTTCTAAAACTATCCCAAATAATCTCTCATGGTCCATAACTTCCATTTCAAATCCTTACCTTAGGCATAAGAAATATAAATAATCACTTTTGATTAAATCCAAAGGGAGTCACCCGATTTAAAGATAATGTATTCTCTTAGGTTTGTTTATTTTATTTTCCTTCTCCAACCCCCCCCCCCAACACTTTTTATTAATTTATTTCATAAAAAATTAGAATAAACAATATACTAGTTTTTTTATGTGATGTATTCTAATTACACTTACACACTTTTCCATCTAATGGGTAAAGAACACAAATTTTCTATCGACAATAAACTAACGCCTCACGCAATGATGATTCTTAAATAATATATTAACACTTTTAATTAGGTCCATTAGAATGGAACTATAATTATATATGATATATATTATGTTTATGTTTTCATTATGCTTCTGTATTTTTCATTTATAGGATACCATTATGGTTTCCATTATGGGTAAACGTGATAATTTCATTGGAGGATGTGGGGACTACTACACCCTCCAAGTGATACGACTCATTCATGCCATAAGTTGGATGTATAAAGGATGTATTTAATGAAATTATAAATTAAATTATACTATGATTATAATATACCTATTTCTAATTGTGTTATAATTACATTAAACTCAAAATTGAAATGAAATTAGCATTCATGCCTACGTATGGCTTAATGTCCCCAAGAACGGTGCATTTCATATCAGACCTCTAAATGTTATGTAATATAATAAATAAATATATATACCGCATATATTTGATATATATGATATATAAGTCATCAATACCATTCTAAATATAATGGACTCTTGACAACATGGACAACTTGTATTTATATGTTTTTTCATTTTTTACTCTAGTACAAAATGTCAACAAAATAAAAATTATTAGCTTAAATGATTACATAATGTTTCTAACATTGTAATAAGTGATATAAAATTAATAATAAACATGAATTTTTTTTAACAATGTATAAATTAAAATTTTTTTATTATTCAATAAGAACAAGGAACAAACGAGTCAAGTTTGACCTGAGGTAAGGGGTTTCTTATATCACATTTAACTCTATGAGATTTCCATTTTTCACCACTTATTTATTCCATGTGGTGTATTGTGTACAGAACTTTGATATATATTATCATGATTCTATTTATATTCATGGTATTCTGTGATTCATTTGGAGGTTGTTATCTTTCGGTCATATGACTCGATTGACTACAACGTGGTAAGCAGTTTTTATCTCACATTTTAATCTTGTGAGATTCCTGATATATTTGCCACAATTTATTTTTGTGTGGTGTATATACTACACATGATTTTAATATATGTGTAATTTACTATCATTTATGGATATTTACATCTTAATCATATGATCCATCTTTCATGAGGTGTATGTTTTCTATGTTAACAAATTGTAAAGGGAACATTTCACACTCATTTTTTTAAAAAACTTCTTTTTTTATGTATTTTTGTTTACATATTCTTATGTTGGGATATGTTCTTCTATATCCTTATTGCTGAAAATTTTATTTCTATATGATTATATAACCTTTTTTGACTCATAAACTCATTTTCTGAATTTTAAAGTAACGTCTTTTGGCAGTCGAATGTTTGTAAGGAAACTTCATTCCCAAATTTCAATAATATGGGTCAAACATCTACTTCTTGATTATGTTATGATATGAATATGTGTGAATTAGCTCTAGTTGTTTTACACTGAATATCCAATAATATTCAGTGTATAATATTTTTCACACATAATTATGTCATTGATTTGTCCTTAATGTAATGATATGATCTTTGCAAGGGGATTTGTCTCAATTTACATTCCTCTAAAACTTATTAATTGTTATACACCATTTCACTTTTATATATTATATATACTTCCCATTGAAATATTATATCATGAACCTCTATATTCGCATGATATTATATTCTATGATTGATATTATTGCACAATTATTTATATTCAAGTGTATATCATTTTGTTAAAAACTCTTTAATTAAAATATCGGTTAAAATGTTTTAATGATTTATTCTTATAAATATTCCTTAGTAATGTCCATATATTCTAAATGGGTTTTAGGATTTATTTATATGGGAATTAATGTTTTCGAATGATGATTCATTTAAAAAAATCTATGTGGTATGCGACACTTTGATTCAAAAAACACTTTAATAAATGTTTTAAATGGATTTGAATATTGTTTGATAAAAAAAATTGATTATGTTAATATATTGAAATAATATTTTGTGATTGAAATGTGGATATTTTTTCTTTAATTTAATCTTGTTTTATATATTATGAACATGTTATGGTTATTGGATATTGTTTAAGAATACGAGTTGATCATGATAATCCTAGGGTGGGTGAGTTAAGATTTCTCTCTGATGCATTAGGTAACATGACTGAGGAAAATGATAATTTTTCTCTTAATAAATTTAAAGAATATATTGTGATGGGTATTCCAATGTAACTCCCTAAGTTATTGTGATAACTTCAATTTATGTATTTAATGTTTTCCATAAGTTACTATTATTATTTATGATTTCTGTGTGTTATTCATAAATTCTATGATTTCATAAGGTATATTATGATTGAAAAGTCTGGATTCATTGTTTTTCTATTTATTTATGGGCTAATGTTTTCATTCCATATTTTATTTCCCTTATGGAGCTATTTATTCTCAACCCAGGTTTTCAAAATGTTTTCCAAATGACTTAAATATGAATAAGGGTCAAGGATGAGATTAAGAAAATGGCATGTTGTCTACAACAAGGTACTAGACATGTGTCATTTATTATTTTATGAAAAAATGTATACGGAGTAGTAGTGTCTACTTGTAATATCCATGTAGATATATAATAGTTATGGCCTAATTCTCTAAAACTCTAAAACATAAAAGATCCTCAATGTAAATTATTCATTAAATTAATGTATTATGTAATGTTTAAGGCTGGGTCCTTATAGTTGGTTTTAGATGTCGGTTTAGATAACATTAGCGGACTGGGTGTTATTTAAGCATAAGATACATGACCCTAATGGTTAGCATATTAGAAAGAGCCATTATTATTTTACATAAATTGAATAAGACTATGATGACATGAGTAAGTCTATCTTAGTATTTACCATCCTCATAAGATATTATATTTTGAATTTTTTGATATACTCACACTAAATTTTTTGGTTTTAGTAAATGGATTGATCTAGTAGGAACCAACATAATAGTGGATGTGTAGAAAACCGTGACAGTTTTCCAAATGAGCAACTGAATGGAATGGGAGCTTCAATATGAACTTTTGTTGTTATTCTCAACCAATTATCTATAGGCATGATTGACCACCTGAACCATGGTGGATTCTACAAGTCATCATATATGTGAGAAATAAATCCCTAGAGATGTTTAGGTAATAATCATAATGGTTTTTATGTTCAAAAACCCATGTGTAAAGGATGTGGAAAGAAACACCTAGGAAAATGATTCAAAGGGACATGAAGATGACATAGATGTGGGAATGAAGGTCATAAAGCAAGAGCATTACATGGAAAAAGGAATCATCCAATTGACTCTAGGAAAGGTAAATAAGTTCATTCAGAGGACTAAATTGAATTTTTTATATTTGGTGTGCATGGTGATTATACAAACAGATGTCCTACAAAGATGTTTTAGGAATGGGATCACCCAGGATCGTACAAATATATGTTTACCAATACCTAAATTCATTCTGATGAGGATGAAAAAACTGAAAATGGATAATGAAATCTATAGATTATTTCTTAACATGTGTTTTGATATTGTGGAATCATTTGATATGATTCCGAATTTTGCTTATTAGAAAAAAGTATTTAATAATAAGTTGGTAAATAATGGATAATGGATCATGAATAATGTTGAATGAGTAAGGAGTCAACAAATAAGTGATTCAAGAGATATGTTATATTTTCAAATGATTAAATTCTTAAATTTAATAAAGATCTTTTTTAGGATGTGATTACATTGGAAGACATTTTATAGTATGTGTAACCCTAAATATTGATATATGGAAATGTTATTCAAGGAATAATTATCTTTTCTTTTGATGAGTAATTATGGAATTTTATTATGGAAGAATATATGTTTTTATTATGGACATATGGTGGTTTGGAATATTTATGTAAATAATTAGCTATAATATAGAATACGCAATTTGGTTAATTACACTTCAGTATATGACATTAAGTGTATTCGATTTTATTTGGAGATAAATGTTAAGATTTAATTTGGAAGAATATGTGATTAAATACTTCTATGTTTTTGGTTACAATCTCAATTTGGGTTTCATTAAATAATTTTAAGATCATTTGATTTTTGAAAGGTCATTTCGAAACATTGATTATTGTTTGTCGAATTTTGTGGATGAAGATTATTATTTCTTTTAATAAAGTATTATCCTATTTTGGGATTCTCTAATCTTGTACTTATTGTTTTTGTTTTTGTTTCTTTCTAAAGATATGGGAAATATATAGTTCATCTTTTCTATATTATTTTATTCTCTAGAAGTTGATTCTAGCTCTTTTAATGTGACCAAGTAAGTTTGAATACTCATCGTTTTGAGAAAATATTGGTCTGTGATAGAAATTTATTAAAGGATGAATGTCTACATGACAAGTAAGTATATTTCTTTATTTTTTAGTCAAGCTCTAAAATAAATTCTTCAAAATTATGAAAAGTAACATAAAACAAAAAATTTCCATTAATTGTTCCTACTAGGGAATCAAATATTGTTCCACCCATCAGAATTATGTGATTTCATGGTGTTTAAATTTCTCCTAATCATGTTTTCTACCACACTCCATCAAACCTTGATGGTCTGTTTCTCTTCCATATCCATGTTTTCCTACATGGAATCCTATTATGGGCTATCTCAGGTGACCATTATATTTATCAATCTTTATTTTAATGAGATACTTTTATTAAATCTTTTTCTAATGTGGGACCTTCAATAAATATTACAAGCCCAATTTTATAATTTTGAGGACGCAATTCTGAGAATGGGGCAAGAATGTAACATATCAGGTAAATAATGAATATTACATTTTCATATGTATTTAATTTTTTGAATTAAAAATTAATTTTTCTTTAATGGTGATTCTATATTTGATGCAGTACCCTTTACACAACAATGAGTTTCTTTGAAATCTTACATTGTATTGAACGCTGAGTTGTACTGAAAAATAATATATTATTATTATTATTTTAAATAGTAGTTAACACCTAGAAATTTTATTGGAGGAAAATAATTTAACTAACTAAAATATTATTATATATTTTTGTTAAATTTATTTACATTTTTCCAATAAAATTTAGAGGCTGAAAATTTTAATGAATCTAATTTTAAGCATAATATACCTAAAAGTTTGATTTACCACCTTTTGATGGAGAAACCAGATAAAATATAGTTTTTTCACTTTTATATTTCTAATTTGACCAAATAATATTCTTCTTTATAATAGGGACATCAATATTCACTTTGGGTAAAATTTTGGTATTTTTCTGATAAAATTCAATTTTTGAGAAATAGTTGAAAATACTATATTTTAATTCAAAACTATCTTTAAATATAATTTATTTATATGGTTAAATTATTTTCATAATTTTTTTTAAAGTGTAATTAGATTATATTATTACAATTTAATCCAATGTTGGTCAATTAAATTAATTTTACATTGAAATTGGACATAAACAAGTGACAATATTTTGATAGTAAATATTTCTTAAAAACACACTTTTTGTGTTGACAACATGAAGTAATTTTAAATTAATTAATCCAAATTATATGTATTGAATATATTAAATTATACATCATTTTTTAATTTGGAATATCTTATATATATTAGATATAATTTTTAAATTTTTTCGAAAATACATCAATTTTTGAGAAATAGCGAAACCACTAAGTAGTAGTTAAAAACCTACATTTTCATTTAAATGAAATTTTACCGGTTCTGTGAATTGAATTTCTAAAATTTTACGTACATTTTTGTTATTATTATGAAAAATTTCGTTCAATATGATGAAAATAATTTTAGGTGAATAGGAACTTCTGACATTTATTTATCGTTGTTAAAGGTAAATATCGTAATTCAAGATTCAAATAATATCATAATAATACTAAATTACCTTAAAACGTGTCATAGCCTTATTGGATGAGTCATGGACGACCATGGGCTTCCTTGGGATTTTTTCAGCACCCCATTGAGCCACTTATGAATGATAATGACAATTTATTTTAATTAAGTTAATCTAAATGCAAAAATGACAAAAACAAATATTTTTTAGTAGATTAAATTTTACATAGGGTTTTAAATGTTATATTTTATACTATAAATATTTGTTGGATAAATAATAAAATTTCATATATCATAGTTTTTATTAAAAAATTTAGACACAAAATAAATAAAATTATTTATTACACAATAATGATGCAATGTTTACCTCATTAATAAATGATTTAAGTAAATACGATTATAAGGATTAAAAAAATATCCAACACATGTCCACTTATTATTAGATGATTGTTTTGAACAATATTCATCAAATATTATACATTAATTTGTTTTGGACTTTTAGAATCCAAAAATTGTATAATAATAAAATAATTTTTCACACATTCCAAAAGATCCCCTTATCCCTCTTATAAAGAGCCCTCATCTCAAACCAATACCTCCCACTTCTCATACCCCTTGGATCCTCCAACCCCTTACCAAATATGATCTAAAATACCTCTCCTACTATTTTAATCTGTACCTTATGCAGAAGGAACATAAAGAAACCCTTTTGGTTCAAACCAAAGGGAGTAACCCGATTTAAGTTTCACGTCTACTATTAAGTTCTTTTGTTTTATTTTCATTCTAAAACCCCCTAATCTATTTTATTCATTATTTTATAACAACACCAGTATATTCAATATTATATATTGATGTTATGATATGTATTTGAACTACACTTAGACACACCTTCATCAAATGGGTAAAGAACAAACTATTTCTATGGACGGCAAACTGATGCATCACGAAATGATGATTGTTCAGTGTTATCCTATCACCACTTTTGGTTGCCATTATGATGGAAATGTATTAATATTTGATATATATTATTTTTATTTTTTCATTATGATTATTTGTTTTTCATTTATAGCATTCCATTTTGGTTTCCATTATGTATAAACGTGATAATTTCATTTGATGAAGTGTGAACCACCACCCCCTCAAAGTGATATGACTCGTTAATGCCATATGTGGGACATATAAAGAATGGGGTTAATGAAATTATATATTATATTATACTATAATTATAATATACCTACGTATCATTATGTTTTCATTCCATTAAATATGTATTAGAAATGAATGTAGTGTTTATGTGTAAGTACGGATTACTGTATCCATGTACGGTGCATTTCATTTCTTACCTCTAAATGTTATATAATATTATAAATAAATATTTATACTGAATATATTTTATATATTTACTATATAAAATAATTAATATAATTCTAGAGATAATGGACTCTTGACAACATGGACAACTTGTAATTATAAGCTATTCATTTTTTGACTAAAGTACCAAATATCCACAAAATGATCATTATTTACATAAATGATTAAATAATTTTTATAACCGGGTAATAAGTGATATTAAAAGAATAATAAACATTTTAAATGTTCTTAATAAAATACTAATAAGTTAAATTTATTATTCAAGAAGAACTGGGAACAAATGATTCATGTCGGACATGAGGTAAGGGGTTTCTTATGTCACATATAATTCCGTGAGATTTCCATTGTTCACAAAATATTTATTCAATGTGGTGTATTTTATTATTCCATTTGATATATATATCAATATTATAATTATATTAATGTAATTTTATGATTCATTTTTTGGTTATTAACTTTTTTACTTTTGACTCGATTGATTACAACGTGGTAAGTGATTTTAATCTCACTTTTTATTCACGTGAGATTCAAGATATATTTTCCACTATCTCTTTCTGTGATGTATGTACTGACCATGACTATACTCTTTGTGTAGTATTCATTAATTTATGTGTATTGACATCTTCTTCGTATTATCCTTCATTCATGAGATGTTTGTTTTGTAAGTTACCAAATCGTTATGGGATCTTTTCACAATCCTTTTTTTAAAATACCTTTTTTTGTTATGTATTTTAATTTATATATTCTTATGATGAAATATGTTATTCAATATCCTTATTTCTATAAATTTTATATCCATGTGATGAGATACCCTTTTTTCCTTAATCAAATCATTTTATAAATTTTAAAGTAAAGTCATTTGGCAGTCGAATTTTCGTAAGTGGGATTTTTTACCCAATTTCAATTCATTGTGTTATACTTCTAATTCATGATTATTTCATGATATGAATATGTGTGAATGGAATATCATATTTTTAAACATAATATTCTATTATATTGGGTGTATTCTTATTTCTACTTCATAATTATGTCATTGATTTGTTCTTAATCTATGGATATGATCTTTACAAGGGACTTTTTCTCAATTTACATTTCATTCGAAATTATTTATCGGTATACACCAATTAACTTTTATATGGTGTATACAATTACCTTTGATGTATTATTTCAGTAATATATCTATTATCATGATTGAATAATCTATTATTGATGTTATTCTTCAATTATTTGTATTTAAGCATCTATTATTTTGTTAAACTCTCTTTCACTAAAATATCTGTTAAAAGGTTTACAATATTTATTCGTCTATGTATTTCTCAAAAATGTACATGTTTTCAAAATAGTTTCTAAGATTTATTTATAAGGACATTAATTTTATCAAATTATTATTCATTTAAAATATTCAAAGTGGTATGGGACACATTGATTCTGAAATTTATTTATTAAATTTTTTAAATGGTTATGAAAATGGTTTGATAATGAATTGATAATGTCAATATCATGAAATAATATATTGGGATATCAATGTGGAAATTTTATCTTTCCATTATTATTGTTTTATATGTTATTTATATTTTATGGTTATTGGGAATTGTTTACGAATATGGGTTGATCCGTGATAAACAGAGGTCGGGTTTTCTAGAGATAACACTCCTATGAATTGGGTAACATGAAGGAGGTAAACATTAACGTTTATCCTAAGAGATTTAGGGAATATATTGTGATGGGTATTACCATGTCACTCCCAATGTAGCTGTGATAGATACAATGTAATTATTTTATGTATTCCACATGTTATCATATTGATTTATTATTTCTCTGTGTTATTAATACATCATAGGAAATCATATGTTTTTTAATGATTGAAAAGTATGATTTCATTGTTTTGTATTTATTAAGGGGATAATGCTTTCATTCCTAATTTTATATCCTTCACTAAGTTTTAGTGCTCATCCATTGTTTTTAAACTTTTTTTCATAGGAATTAATGATGAATAATGGTTATTGATGAGATCAAATAAAAATTCATGCTATCTAAAACATGGAACTAGATGTGATACTTTTCTATTTTTTTTAAAAAAAAATGGATACTGAGTAGTATTGAATTCATGTAACATTGATGTTTATTTGTAATATTTAATGACTAATTCTCTTAAACTCGAATCCTAAAAAAATCCTCAATGGGAATTATTCATTTAATTTAGGGATTATGTAATGTTTAAGGTTAGGTCCTTATATTTAATCTCTTAAACTGATTACACATGGAATTTAAAATAACCTCAATTTTTCCCAACATGTAGACCTAAAAAATACATATCATAAGGTGAGAAATCAAATTTTACATATAAAAGCAATTTTTTTGAATGTGATCCACTATACCATAGCATTTCACTGGATATTCTGAATTGTATCATGATCGATAAATATAGATTAATCCACCAACAATAAAACTATGTTCATTCAAAAAAACATCATTTTATTGTTGAATGTATGGTTCATTATTTAAATTGAGAAAAATCTATATCTAAATAAATGAATCATATATTACATATGTGTAATCAGCATTTTTGTCTATCCATATGTATTTCGGGGTTAAATGACACTCCTTTATACTAGTACTTATAAAACTATCCAACATCTAAAAACTCTATGGTTTTTTATTCAAAATCATATTAAAAAATATATGATTAAAATTAACAATAATGGAAATGATATAATTATTTACATTTATTGATGTCATCCACATCTACCAAAAATCCTAGGAATGGATAACATCCAATGAATGAGATGTTTGAATCTCATCTTTCTTGTGTGAGTAATTAATAATATCCAACATTTTATATATAGAGAACATCTAGTTTCTCCATATCTGTGCCCTCGAAACATCATGAGCATTTTATCCTTCGGTAATATTTCTCATGATCTTTTATCCATTATGAATTTTATTCTATAAAAAATAGCGTTCTTTCCATTAATATTAACTATAATGAGTTTTTAGCATCAGTAACATAAGTAGGTTTCCACATTTTATCCCTACTCCTTTCAAAACACATCCTTTTTCTACCCTCATAATGAAAAAACATCGTTCAATAAAAACAAATAAAATTATCATATGATTCATTATAAGCGCTTCCAAATTTTGTTTCATCCCTTCAACATTAACATTTCATGTTGATTAAAACTTATATTTTCGAATATATTCTAAACCAAGTCCTTTGATTATGATTTTCCAATCATTTTCAAATATCTCCAATCCATTAATTAGTTTTTGTATTATAATTCAATATTTTATAATCTCATATTATATATGAATAATATCTACTATTTAGAATTAATAAAAATTCCACATTTTATACGTTAGGTAAAAACCCAATAGAATAATAATTTTTTAATTATATCTGACACACCCTTCATATAATTATGAGTATTATAATCCATAATCAACTCATCTGGAAACATAGTTTCAAAAAAAATTTGAAATGTGACCAAGATGAGCATATGATTCACATATTTTTTCAAAATATTTATTTTATATTCACAGCCTTTAGTCAATATTGTTTGGTTTCATTTGGAATTTTCTTATTTAAGTGATATTATTTACAAAAAAAATCTATCTGCCAATCCTTATAGTATGATATTAAAATTGGTAGTTAATCCAAAAAATATTATAATGTTCATAAAGCCATTTAATTTCAATAAATCCTTAAAATAAATATTTATAATTGTTAAGATGTTAAAAAAATTCATCCATATTTTGATCATATAAATATATCCTCTTTTAGGTGAAGTATAATTATTACATACAAACCAAAATTTATTCATCAATATTTATTTATTTATATGCTTTTGGACTATATAAGTTATTGTAATTTTTAATTTCTTTTTACTATTCCCAAATTTATTTTACTTAAGAGATATAAAAAAATTCGCAATGATGGTCAAAAATACATTCTTCGTCAACATAGGTTCTGTAAAATAATTTTTAAGGTCATTCTCATCCATGGACTATTTAATTGCATGTTTCCATATGAATCTTCATTGAGTAAAATTTTAACATTTTTCACATCCTTATTCCATGATAATTATCCAACCTCATTAGGATAATTTTAGATCGATTTCTTTATTGTTTTCTAAATCAATTTTGTATGGGGATAATTTAAATTAAGAAATATCAACAACCATCACTATTATTAATATTTATATTCCATCTAAACTAATATAGAATCCAATTTAGTAAAAAACATCATCAACTCATCAATATCATTTAGAAATATTGATTCTTCTACACAATGTAATGATATTTGATTCCTTATGATTTCATTACATTATTTAAATCATTCATCTCCTTCTCCATATTTTAGATCATTAGTTAGAGGTATTTCTATTATCTATATAAATTAAGTTCCATAGTATCAGCATAATTTAATCTATCATCAATAAATGAATAAATATTTAATTCTTCCTCAATGATGAAAGAAATCAAAACATTTTTATCAATAACACTTCTGAAAATTTTCATCTACTACGTCACTTCATCAACCAACAGCAATCATAGATAACAATTTTATTTCAATTAAAAAAACATCAACCATCCATTTTAAGATAAAACTGACCTATCCCACTTAGATTAATTCTTCTAAATGAATCATTTTTCCCTCTCATCATCATATTCATTGTACTATTATTTTTTTAAAATTGTAATGTTTTCTCAAAAAATTCTAATTGATCCAAACATAAATCAAACTATTGGAATATTTCCATTAATCATTCTTATACAACTAATCAAACATATAGAGACTAAAGTTATCAATTGATAAAAAAAATTCATTGAAATATTTTTTCAATTCTAAATAATTATTTTTATCAAAATAAACTAAAACGAAACTAACTTATTTCTTCCATTATTTAATGTAAATTTACTTATTATCTTTATATATCATCAATAAAGTACTTCTCTTTTCATCTAATATTCAATGTGGATTATATTTAAATCATTCTAATAGAGTTACATGGGATCATGATGTTCAATAACTATGTATTTTAATCATAATTATTTAGAAAGAGAGTTATATTATAATCATGAAAAATTGTATCCTATATATTTTTAACAAATATTGTAACTATTTTTGAATATTAATTTATCCTTGTGAAGAATTATTTCATTGTTTCATCATCATTTAGTATACTAAATTAATTACATAATCTCTAGTCATTTTGATTGGTTTTCTTCACCCCTATATTAGCTCTAATAATATTTTCTAATATATCCAACATTCAGTTTATTATCTTGATTCTTTTGAACATCTAAAATTTTGTCTCTGGTAAAGATGACAGAATGAAATTCTATGAACATCCATCATCCACTATTAACATTCCCTTATATCCTCACATATTTATACTAAAAACATTAAGAGTAAATCCATTTCTTAACGAAACCAAAATATCTCAAAAAATTGATTGTAAATTTTAAAAAATATTATATTTATAAATGATTTATTTTTCTATATTTAAATTGGGAATCTTATTATTTTTTATTCAATAAATAATATTTCTCTCTATTTAAAAATTTTGTTTCCATGACTCCAAATAAAGAAGAAACATATTAATCTAAATAGTGTATCAAAAAATAACATGATAATTTTTTTATACCAATTGAAAGGACAATCAATATATGTGTGGAATCACAGGTATGGGTGTTGGGGATTGGACGATTTTAATTTAAATTTATGATTTTTCAAAAAATAACCATTTCAACCTATTAATCTAATTATGTAGATCCCATTAAAACTGAACAAAAAACACACATTGTGGAAATATTATATTTTTAAAGTTTCACATCATAAAATTAAAATATCAATCGATAGATTTATATACATTCAACCATTATCACACTATCCACTATTTTCAACATGTGGGTTAAAACAACAATTGATTATCATAGATCCTATGGTACGCTAATGTTTCTTCAATGAGTGATTCATGATTCACAATGAGGTACAATGATATAAATGGTTATAAAAAATGGATTATTTTTATAGATTAAACTACTATAGATTATTATTATGTTGTTATCTAATATTGGATTTACAATACCTGAATAGTATTGTAAATATCCTACCCAGGTCAACATGACACATCTCCCCATCAAGCTCACAAAAAGTCCTCGAATGCACCTCTAGGAATGCCTGTTTTTTGGAGTGTTGGAGAGTTTCTATAGGTTGTATTAAAGAAAATATAGCCTATTGAATGAGTTAAATAATAATTGAAATTATCTAAATTCATACATATTGAACACAATATGAGTGTGAAAAACAATAAAACTAAAGTAGAACATGACATAAACAATGTGGTTCAACAAAATATCATACAATCATAGATTATAATAAAACATAATTGAAATTGGTCACAAACCCAGATAAACAGAGAATAAAATATCTTTTATATAAGTACAACATGTTTGACTTACAACATCAAGAAAAATACATAAACAGTCTACACAATGATGAAACATTCTTTTTCATGATCCTAATATCCCACACAAATGGAACCATTTGATAATGAAACACTAGGAGTTATCCCCAACTAGTGTACAAACCACAATCAATGTCAATAACGATCATCATGTCTGGAAAAACCACATGGTGCGCTACAAGGAATTCAAAATAAATTTATGCAATAAACCATCAATAGTTAAACTATAATCTAATCTCTCAGAAACTGAATTCTCGCATGATATTATCAACATAGTCAGTGATTAATAACATGATGTATAAAAACAAATATATAAAAATGGGAAAACATTAAAAAATATTGAGCCCAACCATATATTATTTTATGAATCTTAAGTTAATTATACCCCCACTCTGGTCTATACCGTGGGATTTATAACATATGTCCCACCATGCCACATGAAAAAAGCTATATCCAAAAAATATTCATAAGAGACACAATATGTATAAATTCATCATTGAATAATTCAAAACCCCTAGCCCAAACCATAATTATCCACTTGAAAAAAACCATTTAGTAAGTGATTTGACTCCAATAACATGATATACAGTCAAGACATGAATGTGTTGGATAACATAACTAGAAAACATTTTAGTTGCAATTGTCATATAAAAATGAATCATACACCATTTATGGTCCCAAAAAAGTTAATCCCATTCCATAAAATTAGATTATCAATCATCTATGACCCCAAGGGAAAATAAAGATCAATGGTAAATATAACCCACTATGTGACTTCCACAACTCATAAGAGACTGAATCTACTATAATCAAGGTTTAATATTGGAAAATATAGGAGTTTCAGTCCTAAAAATTATCAATTATCTCTTCAATACATTAAAACCACAAACAACTAGTGGAGGAGGGAAAAAATTGCAATTTAATGACAACAACTGATCCAATATATACCAATATTCTCCTCCACAATGTAATTTCATGGGAAAAAACTTCCTCAAATGACATTCCCATCGAAAAAACGAATGTGGTATGATAAAACCAAGAGAAAATAAATAAATACATGATTTAGATTAATTGATAAAATCTTTTCCAATAATGAACACAACCTATCCTATAACCAAACAAACAATCACCACATGCTCCAAAAAACCCACATTAGGTTTAAACCTTTAATTATGGCTCAAATAGTCCCCACAGTCTAAATGTAATGAAATTTTCCACACGGTAATTCATTCCATAAACACATATCTTATAAAAATCCCTCAAAAAAATGAACACAAATCCATTAACGCCAAAAAAATAATAGGACATCCTATGGGGGGTTCCTTTAGATCATCCAAAATAATGAGACCCTCCAAATGTAAAAATATCCAAATAGGACATTAGGTTCCTTCGACTGATCTTGAATCAACAATCCACATAGTTTGAAAAAAAGTTAAGAATTCTAAATAGGGTGTTCATAATGGTCCTTATGAGAATCCCAAAGAAGGGCCCTCTATATGGGATCCCTAAAAAAAACAAACCATATGGTAAATTACACAGAAACCAACCCAAATTCATCTATTCCTTTAAAAAACCCACCGACGGTTTGAAACATAACCATAAAGGAATCAAATAAACTCAACATCCCATTGTTATTCGTATCAACTAACTATTTCCTCAACATATAAATTGATTAGAAACAATACCATAAAGACAACATCAAGTGTTCATCTAGTTAATAAAAATAATTATATATCACACAACCATCACTTCAATACCACAACATTAACCCATCCCAAAGTCATTAACAACTCTAATAATCGAACCTAGGATATAAACCTCAAATTCACGGTCATCAACAAAACTGCTCCTGAATCATAGGGACAAACCAATATCTCCTCAGATATATAATTTATTCTTTCCTTCTAGGATATGTTTGAATAACATCAAGAATATCACTAAGGAACACTAGATCAAGGCTCATCGGTAACATCACAAACTCACTCAGGCATCATATTTAACATCCCATCCCCCATGTGGATTCTGAAACTAAAAATTAGATAAAGAATTCAAGAATATACTATCATACTAAATATCTTCACTAAATTATATAAACTCTAAATGCATTCCTCCATATCAATGGTGAAATGATTTAAAATTGAAGAATAAGAAGTCCAATTATGATTCTAGAAAGAAAAATAGACAAAATTTGAAATGGAATGAAAAATTAAATAGTGTCTACCCATGGAGGTTCTCCCTAGCTGTATTCTTCAATTAACTCGATATGTACTTCCCCAAAGTGAGAAATGAGTGGAACGTGTACACGGTGGTCATCCCCAACTGGGGACATTCCCATGTATTCATCCCCACTCAACATGAAAAAAATTGTCAAGTAGATATAATTTAGAACCCCATTAATTATATGAAACTCTAAATATAGATCCTTCACATGTGTATATACATGTACTCCATCTTGGAGTGTATTAATTGATGGAATGCATGCCCTAGGAGTAATGGATTTTTAGTCTAAACAGTCATGTAAACATGCATGCTGTCTCTTGACTATAATGTGGCCACAACCCCATTGATGCCACAAAATGTTTATCACCATGTACATGACATATAGTTCTAAAACTATTATATACACAAAACCAGAAAAAAAACATTGTGTTTACTATGAACAACATAAAACATGATTGAGTTCTCCCAAATAGAAACCATTAAATAATACATGATACCCCTGATTTCTCCCATCAATTCATATATTGACCCCCGAGGGGTCCCAAAATCTCCTTATTGTCATCAAAAATAAAATAACTATTATATGGGGATTTATGATGAAAAAATATAAAAAGAGATTACCTTAGAATGAAAATTTCCAAATCATTGAACTGAATATCCCCCACACGACAGTTGGTCCTTGATTGACCACCAATCGTGCTCCTAGTAAATGAATCCTTTATTCTCATCCCTTCTGTCCCTCCTTCCCTTTCTTGAGAAGATGAATGTATTCTCATATAGGTTTTTAAGAGAAACAAATTTGTAAAAGGGAAATTAGAATAAAAAAATAAAAGGATTTGAAAATAAGAGAAATAAAAAAAGGAATGATAAAAGGGGCCCTAGCCCTTCATAGGTTCCCATGATGGGTTAATCCCTATTCTGGGAAAAATTCCCGGTTCAAAACCTTTTTGAAGGAATACTATCAATATGAATCTCTGTTTAAATATAATGATCCAACAAACACTTAGATTAAATTAATATTTAATTAATAAAATAATAAATAATATGTTTAAATATGAATGACTCTGATCTTGAAAAATTTCTAGTCCTAGGGTAAAAACCTTATTCTACGAACATTAGAGTGGTTATTAAAATTATATGAGATCATTTGATTGGTGAATCTAAATCTTTCCCCCTAAATAAATTCCAATAATACATTGACAATTTTCTGAGATTTTCACACCTGATGAAGATGTGAGGCATTACATACTTCACATTATAAAATTTTTTAGCCCTCGAGAATACTCATTTGACAAATAATAGAAATGATATCAACCAATAAGTAGAAAATATTATTTTATCTTACTGTCCAAAAATTCATCAACTAACATCCACAACACTCTCCAAACATGAGATATTATCAAGAGAAATGAATATGAATCTCCCCTTTTTTATGTATCCTTATCATTTTTTAAAAACAAAAACAAAAAAAATCATATTTCCTAAGCAACATCCCTCAATGAATGAAATAGATTGGCATGAGAAAACATCCCAAACCTAAGCGCCATAATTTCAATAAATCAACGAGTTCTTACCCCACTAAAATGAAAAAATAAAAACGTATAAAACCACATAAATGAGTCTCAAAACCTCCAATATCAGAGTTTTTACTCCCCACCAAAAGGGTTTCCTTACTCTAATCCATGAGAGACCAACATGACTATTTCTCATGTGTTACTTGTCTTAATGAATACAGTATAACATGCCTAAAACACATGACCATCCTCCTTAGATAGGTCTTCTCAAAAAAACTATAGCAACATTATTAATTATCAAAAAAAATTAATCTCCCTCAATCCATGATCAAATTTATGGCCTCCTCTACATGAGAGTCAACCCAAAACCACAAACATCTAACTACTCTTCTACTATATTACCCAAGGTCCAACAAAAATCGAAATGTGCATGTCATCCAATCAAATCTTCCCTTTTAACCCCATCATGATATTGGGATCACTCCAATCAATCCACTTCTCAAATAATAAGATTCCTCATTCCAAACTCAACCATGCAATAGAAAACCTATATAAAGAGCCAATTATGAACAACAATGTCCACCAAAATCCTTAGAGATATCTTGAACATGGCCTCACCACATGATTATGCAGAAAAAATGAAACCTGAACATCTCCATCCAATGGGAAACAATCTTAGGATATCAGGACATGCACATCCTTAGTAAAACTCTATTCCAATATAAAGACTCTAATGTATCAGTTTCCTCTTTAGGCCTCTAATAGTTCACTAAATGTCCCCATTAAATAGACTAGCGTTTCCTAGAATCCGTCAATGACGTGACTAAATATCAACTATGGGAAAACATATATCCACATGATCCACATGAAAATCATTATATGAAAATCATATAATTCATTTTATTTTAGAATAATGAATTTATGTACATATATTATATGGAACCAACCTTAAAACATTACATAATAATTAATTAAATTAATAATTCTCATTGAGGATCTTTTTAGGTCTAGTGTTTTAGAGAATTATTCCATAACTATTACATTACATATCATGTATTAAAAGTAGACACTTCAACTAAATTTACATTTTTCACAAAAATAAAAACTCTTGAAAAAAATTGTCATGTCTAGTTCCATGTTTTAGATAGCATGACTTTTCCATGATCCATTCCATCACCCTATTCATCATTAAGTCCTATGAAAACCATTTCAAAACATGAGATGAGCATAAAAAGCTTGATCAAGGTTATAAAAAAATAATGAAAATATTATTTCATAATTAAATACATAATATAAGCTCTTTAACATATCTCATTAAATCATATGATTTTTGACTAACACAGAGAAATCAAAAAACCTAAAGGTAACATGGGGAATCCATATAATACTTACATTATAGCTATCACAGCTTTGTAGGGAGTTACATTTGGAAGACCCATCATAGTATATTCCCTTAATATATTAAGATAAAAAATCACGTTTACGACATTCACGTTACACAATGCATTGGTGAGCTATCTTGGTCTCACCCACCCAAGGATTATCATGGAACCACCTGTATAGGTATCATTTACCAATTACCATAAAATATTCAAAACACATAAAAAAATATAGAGAAAAGATAAAATTTCCAATTTTCAATCAGAATACAACATTTTAATATATTTACATAACAATTACTTTATCAATACCATTTTCAATACCAAAATATGTAGAAAATTATATGGTACTTATTTTCCTTTTAAAAACCTTATTTCTTATTATAGATGCCCTAGATCCAATAATACTTGCAGTCGTGAGAAGATCAATGTCAGCACTTACGTTAAACAAAAACATTAGTTTTATCATTTAGTAAAATAACTTGTTGGAAAAGTATCCCATTGAATTAAATGAGAATTCAAATTTTTTTATACATCGTATAAAATAATGTCATGTATTAAAAAAAAATATGCCTCAGTGAATGTAGATTGAGATGATGTCCCTTACCTTGTCTCTAATTTGACTCGTTCGTTCTTTAATCTCTTGAATAATAAAATGAAGATAGTTTCTACTTTATTAAGATCATTTTTCACGTTTATTATTCCATTTATATCACTTATTAAAATTTTATAAACATTATTAAATCATTTATGTTAAAAATGGGCATTTTATCTATATTTGGAACATGAGTAAAAATTGAACTTCTTAAAATTACAATTTGTTCATGTGGTCAAATATGGATTATATTCAGAATGACATTCATGATGTAGATATCATATATATCATATATATATATATATATCCATTATATGTATTTATTTATAATAGTACATAAAATTTAGAGATAAGAAATTAGATGCACCGTTCATAGAGATGGTAAGTCGTACGTACGCATGAATGCTACTTTTATTTCTATTCCATATTTTAATTAAATTAAAACATAATTATACATATGTATATTATAATTCCATTATAATATCAAATATAATATAATTGACTCCATCATTTATATGTCCTGCATATGTCATTAACGAGTCATATCACTTTGAGGGGGTGGTAGTCCGCACTTTCTCAAATGAAATTATCGTGTTTACCCACAATGGAAACCATAAATGAATGCTATAAATGAAAAATAAAAATTCATAAATAAATCATAAAAAATATATATCATATATAAATATAGTTTCATCATAATTTCCACCATGAGAGGCAGTGGGAGATAATTGAACAATCATCATTTCATTAGGCGTTATTTTTTCATCCGCAAAAAAGAGTATGTTCTTTAACAATTCGATGGAGGTTTGTGTAAGTGTAGTTAGAATCCATCTCATCACAACATCCTAGTATACTAAGGACACTGGTGTTGTTATAAAAGAAAGTAATTAAAATTATTTAGGGGGTTGGAGAAGTAAAATAATACAAAAAACATAAAAGAATACGTTACCTTTAAAATGGGTAACTCCCTTTGGTTTGAACAAGAAGGTATTGTTGAAGTTTCTTTATGCATAGGTTAAGACTTCTAGGAGAAGTATAGAAATGTTGGGAACTTAATTAGGCAGATTTTTTACATTCCAAGTGGCATGGGAGGTGTGTGGAATGAGTTAGAGGTAACAGATTTTTATATGGGGGTGGGTCTCCTTAGGAAAGTGTGAAATCATTATTTTATTACTTAATGATTTTTTGTTTCTAAATGTCCAAAAGTTATTAATGTCAAATATAAGAAGACTCATGGTCAAAATAAAATTACCTAATTATAATTGGAGAGGTTTTGGATATTATTTTAGTTTTTTTAATCTTAATTATTTAAATTTTTTATTAATGAGGGATACACTATATCATTATTGTGTCATAAATAATTTAATTTCTATGATTAATAAAAATTATATCAAAAATTAACATAATTTAGGAAATCATTTAATCTTTCCAAATAGTATTTACTGAAGAAATTATTACTTATATATACCTATGTAAAAATTAATTTACTAAAAGATATTTGTTTAAGTCTTTTTTGACTTTACTTTATGTTATTTAAAATAAAGTGTCATTGTCACTCCCATGAGGTACAATGAGATCCCAAAATATACCCTTGGATGCCCACGGTCATATGTATATCAACCAATAGAATTAGGACACATGTTAGGGTAATTTTATATTATTATAGTAATATTGGATTACCCTTATTTACTAGATTTTCCCATTAACTATGCTAAATAAAATATTTACTGAAGTAAATACTCAAAATGTCTAAAAATAAAAGTTACCTATTAACACTATTTTTACATCCTGATTCCAAATATAGAATCTATTTTTCTAAATTCAAAACATAGAAGTGGAAAAAATAAATATAAATTTAATTCCCACTCTCAAAACCAAAGGCGTGTTTTTTGAAATAATAACTATCAAAATATTGACACATGATTATGTACAATTTCAAATATGAAATTAATTCCAATTACCAATATTGGATTAAATGGTAAATATATAATCTAATTACACTTTAAAAACTATTAAAAATATAATCTAACCATATAAATAAATTAGATTAAAAGGTAATTTTGAATTAAAATACAGTATTTTCACTATTTATTAAAAAATTAACTTTATTAGAAAAATACCCAAATTTCAAACAAATCATATTTTGATTTCTTGATTGTAAAGAATAATATTTTTATGTCAAATAAGATGATATAAAATTAACAAAAACAATATTTAAAAAGGGTTCTCCATCAAGGGCGGTAAATCGACCTTCTAAAAAATATTTGTGTATTTGTGAATAAAATTTGATTCATTCACATTTTAAGCCTCTAACTTTTATAGGATAAATGTAAAAACATTTGAAAAACATGTATATCCTTATAATACTTAGTTCTGTTCATTCCAGCCAATATAATAGATAGGGGTTATATACCATTTAAAATAATAATATTATATTATTATTGTGCAATATAAGATTTCAAATAAACTCGTAGTTGTGTATCAGGTACGCCATCGAACATAGAAACTCCTTTAAGGTAAAATTTAGATTAAATTCACAAAAATATTTATTAAAAAGAAAATTTATTATTTCTTTATTTACATGAGATGTTACATCCCTCCCCCTTTTGGAAATTACATCCTCACAGTTTTATTCACTTATTAAATAAATTGGGGATTTATCCCTTATAGAATTTTTAGATTCTCACATTGCCTCCTCAACAATATGGTTTTTCCAAAAAAAATTAACCAGGTGAATAACCTTATTCTATAATACTTGATCTCTTCGGTTAAGATCTGCACTGGCTATTCCTTATAAGAGATATTCTCTTCCAACTGAACTATCTCTATGCTCAAAACATGAGATGGATCTAGGATATACATTGTCAACATTGAAACATGAAAATGATTATGTACCTGGGATAAACATGGAAGTAAGGACACTCTGTATGCAACTGATCCAACATTATGAAGGATTTCATAAGGTCTAATATACCTCAGAATCAGCTTTCTTTTCTTACCAAAACACATCACACTTTTCTATAGAGAAACTTTGAGAAATACATGATAACCTACCTCAAATGAAATATATTATTCTGATTATACGTATTACTTTTCTACCAACTCTGAGCTATTCTTATCTGCTTCTAAATCAACTGAACTTTTTCTTCCATCTCTTCTACCAATTATGGTCCCATCACTTTCCCTTCCCCTATTTCATCCCAAAATGATAGAGTTCGACACTTCTTCCCATATAATGCCTCAAACGGAGCCATCAGTAAAATTGGATGATAATTGTTATTATAAGAAAATTCAACCAAAGAGAGATGCTAGTACAAACATCCCTGGTAATCCATCGACCAAGCACGTAACATATCTTCCAGGGTCTGAATTGTTCATTCTGTCTTCTCATCTGATTATGGATGAAATGTTGTAACAGAATTTAGTTCACTACCCAACGACTTATGAAGGGCTTTCCAATAGATGGAAGTAAACCTGGGATCATGATCATATACAATTTATAGTGGAACACAGTGAAACCTGACAATCTCTTTAACATACAACCAATAGAGTTGGTCTATAAGTAAAGTATCTTGAATAGGAAGAAAGTGAGTAGATTTAGTCAAATCTATCAGAAATTACTCAGATTGCATTATTATCTCAAGATGTCTTCAGTAATACCACAAAGAAATCCCTGGATATATTTTCCCATTTTCACTCTGGAACTGGTAATTACTAAAGCATCCCTTTCGTTAACTGTCAATCTACATTAACCTGTAGACAAGTCAAACACTTCACAGTAAATTCAACAATATCTATTTTCAATCCATCCCAGCAGTAATACTCACAAAGATCTACATATATCTTAGTACTGCCAAGATGAACTGAAAACAGAGAACTATGAGCTTCACATAATAACTCATTCTTCAATTTTGAATCACAAGGAATACATAATCTCTGTAAGAACCTGGATCTTAGTTTCAGGTATGTCTTTCCTTTTTCAAGATTTTTTGAGAAAAAAAATGTTTTTGAAAATTTTTTAAGTACACGACGTGTACATTCTGAATACACTCCGTGTACTCTTTTCCTGCTCGAAGACGTGTACTGGCCGTGTCCGGGCCACACACACGGTGTGTAGGGGTGATGTGGAGGAAGATTTTGGCAGAGAACAGAAAGACATAGTACATGCCGTGTACTCTAAAAGTACACACTGTCTACTTTTCTTTTTTTCACTAAATGGACTGGGGTCGGGCCTGATCGCCAAAAACATCTTCTTCTAGGCCTGGTTTGACCGAGAGATGTCATACAGCTGCGAAAATTCTCTGTTATCCTGAGCCTCTATCTATTGGCTGATTCGACTACTGTCGATTGCTTTGGAATCACAACGGTGAGTTCGTCCTTCTTCTTGAGTTTCATTCACCGATTCTTCCTCTTTCTCAAGTTATAATGGGTTGAGCATTTTGGACGTTTTCTCATATCTGCGAAGTTTGAGGGAGAATCAATCGTTTTGGTTCAAGTATATCGATCTCCTAGTATTGAGGTAGGTTTTTTGTGCCTTACCGTCCAGTGTCCTTGAGTTTTCTGTGCAAATTCCACCAATACCTATGAACGGGGTATTTTGTGTTTACCTTTTTTCCCTCGTTGTTTTCCTGTCTTGCTTGTATGCTTGTGTAGAGGTAAATTAATCATTTTTTAGGATAATTTGTTGTTCATGGATGTTTTTCCCATGTTTTTCTCTGTTTATGACCTTTGGGTCTTGTTATCCTTTGGTCGTTCTGAATATTGCCATGTTTTGTGTCTATATGATGGAGTGTTTTTTTACATGCTTGTTTCCTTGTTGACTGTTATCCAAGTAGCTCTATAGGTATACATTGGTTATCCAGGTATCTCTGTAGGTGTACCTTGGCCTTATAGCATTATTATGCACTTACTAGCAGGGGGTTGAGGGAACATGGTTCTATAGACTATAAGGGATAGACAGAGTGTACTTCCCAAAGGGTATTTGATGTTATAGAATACAAGAGGGTAGACCGAGTGAGCTTTCTCAGTGAGTCTTAGACATAATATGCCACATGGGATAGACCGAGTGAGCTTCCCATGGTGCCTTCATATATTATAGACTACAGGAGGGTAGACCAAGTGGGCTTCCTAAGAGTGTCTTTCCTTGTTTGATTTCTTTTAAGAACCTTCCCAGGCTAGAGGAGGAATTGACCAGGTGAGCTTCCTTAGAGAGTCTGTGTTATACCTGAGGATATTGGAAGAATGTACCGAGATAGCTTACTCAGAGAGTCTCTAGACCTTGGGGCTAACAGGGTTAGACTGCATGATCTTCCTCATAGAGTCCATGACTACCCTAGACTATAAGGGGAATTGACCGAGTGTGCTTCCCCAGAGAGTCTCATAAATTCATATGACCAAACCAGAGGGTTGTGGCTGAGTGCACTGCCCAGTGGGTTGTGGTACTTCTTGGATAGGGCTAGAGTGGGGATGGTTGTGAGTACATCCCAGAGGGTTTCCTACTTGTTATTTGTTTGTTTCACTGCTGTTGTTGGTTGTTGATTGATTACTATTGTGTATCATCCTGCTTTATTTCTTACTATTTACTACCTATTTTATTTCTGTTGTTGTTTACTTCTTATTGAACTTTTACTAGCAATATACTCACTGACTGTTAGGTACAGATCTTCAGGGGGTTGCCTACTGGGATATTATCTCACACCCTATTTTGGCCATGCTTTTGGGGTCAAGATGACTATGTTGTTGTAGGTATTGACAAGGGAAAGTTCCCTTTGACTTCTGGTAATTGATTTGTTGGTGCAGGAGGGCATGGGACCAAGATTTGCTTGTGATTCTGAGGAGCTGTTTACTTCTCTTTTGTACTTGTTTTGGTACTGTGTTGTTTCAGTATTGTGACTTGTTAGGTTACTTTCCTAGAGTTGTATCATTAATCTTTCAATATATTCATGTGTGATCCAGTTTTTGATTTAGTCTTACGCTGTTTATTATTATTGGTAATTTACTGCATCTGCTATTGCATGTTTATTACTTCTGTTGTGTACTCATCCAATGAGGGAATAGCTTCCCCACTATCACACCCAAGGCACTCGCTTCTAGTCAGCAGCCTCTGGCATTTGGGGAAATTCACTTGAGGCCATGTGACCAACCGGGTACAGGGTGCCTCTGGGTGGCTTCCGGAACCGGGACGTTACAAAGTGGTAACATAGGAGTTATTTTCTCTTTCTTTACTATTTGTAGACTTTATCCAGAGATAGGATGGATTCGGTACTTGGTAATAAGATGTTCCCTGGAGTAGCTAACCCATGAACAGGGAAAAGCCATACTACCTCATTTATTGCAGTTTTCTGGTTAGGAGATTTTATGGCTGATATGATTTCACCTAGAGTGATTCACATACTTCATGTTGTTATTGTTTTTATATTACGGTTCTATTTCTGTCGCAACCCAATGAGATGAGGGTATGCCATCTCATGCATCATATACGCACTTGTTAGAAATCACATTCCATGCATTCTTTCCATGCCATCTAGGGTGCATTAGTGATTGCATGTTGTTGTGATAGACTCTGTGTAGATTATGCATGTTGTTGTGATAGATGCTAGATAGAATCACTGCTGTTGTGATATATAAATTGATTGTGTTGTACCTTGCTTAAATGAATGCCATATTTTGACTCTTGAGGTGTTATGGGCCCTCTAAAATTGAAATTTGGTGGATCATGACCTTGTTTTATCTTGTATACAACTTTAGGAGATGCCAAGATTTGATTTGCGGGGACTATGGGCCCTCACGGATCAGAATTTGGCACCTCTTTTCCTTTTTTTCAGTGTTTATGGGCTTCTGTGCGGTTTCTGAGGGACTGCCCAGAAAAAACCAGAATACACGGCATGTGATTTATGGATACATGTCGTGTAGTTTTTAGGCCATGTAATGACCGTGTGAACAAAAAAATTGTTTTATGGAAAGAACTTCAGGAACATGCCATGTACATTAGGTGCACGCTGTGTAGTTTGGAGTCATGTACCCGGTCGTGTCACTATCAACACGGGCCGAGGAAACTCGAGTAGAACAAGCCATGTGGGTAAAGAACACGCTGTGTAGTTTTGTCCCAGGTACCCGTTCGTGTCACGAACTACACGGGTCGGTGATATCTTTTCTTATACATGCCGTGTTTGTTTGGAACACGTCGTGTAAGGGCAGCCATGTAGACGGTCGTGTAACAAACAACATGGGCCGCCGAGAATGTATGTAGTACACATCGTGTCCCTAGGGAACACACCGTGTAGTCTTCGGTTAGTTTGGACTGTCTGGGTTAGCCGTGTAAAGAGTCTCGAGTAGGGGTTTAGAGTTCAAGTACACACCGTTTGTGGGAACAACACGCCGTGTAGGTTGGGGTGTTACACGACCAGTAGTGGAAGGAGTATATGCCCATGTTAATCGATAAAGAAGACATGCCTTGTAGTTTTGTACATGCCGTGTAGTCGTGTTTTGTAAAACTTGATAGTTTTTTTCCTGTTCCAATTTTTTACTCATGTGTTTTTAGTCCTTGTTAATTCTGACTAAGGTGTGGTTTTGATCTTTCAGAGCCATGCCTTCAAGACGTCCTCCATTCGTACGTCAGTTTCCAGACGGTGATTACACAGAGGATATGGTCGATCAAGGACCTCTGGTTAATCCTCTTATAGATCCTCCATCTATGCCATCCTTGGAACTAGTAGTTATACCCGTCATAGGAGCTGATATGCAGTTTAGGGAGAACTTGATGAGGATGTTGTAGACTTTTCAAGGAGCGCCGCCACCTGCCTCATCGATGGATGAGTTGACGAGGGTTTTTTAGCCGCATCATCATCCTACTTTCTCAGGGTATGGAGGACCCCAGGCTGTAGAGTCGTGGTTTGAGGCCACCCTGACTATCATTGAGCATCTGGAGATACCCCCAGATAAGAGGGTAATGCTGGCCATGTATATTCTTCAGGACACCGCAAAGATGTGGTGGGAGGTGATCTCACACTTAGGGAATTAGCCGGGTATGTCTTGGGACAAGTTTCGACACACCTTATATGACTACTTCTATCTGGAGTCCCTGAGGGCCGATCGATCCCAGGTGTTTATGAGTTTGCAGCAGGGTACTCTATCTGTTATGGAGTACTTATCTCACTTTACTGAGCTACAACATTTCACACCGATCCCAGCAGGTGATGAGTTGTTCCTTGAAAGGAAGTTCAAGGACGACCTCATGCAGGAGATCCGTTCCCAGGTGAATAAATTTCTGTAGAATTCTATATCCTCCATCGTCAACTAGGTGCTAATTACTGAGCACAATCCGAGGGATTCTAGAGCAGTGAGCTAGGGTTGTTTGATATCCCGAGCTGGTGTACCTCCTATGGATAGATGGAAGCATCGTAGAGAGTCTTCTCAATGAGATTGGGTTTCGCCGAATACATCTTCTGGCAGCCAGTTGGTATGCTACCAGTGTGGTAGGAGTGGGAATACTAGGCCTCAGTGACAGAGGGATCCGATGGAGTGCTGATCTTGTGGCAATATGAGCCATCATCAGCTCTTTTGTCAGATCTTTTCACCTTCAGCTAGTGGTAGGGGTTCCTCTATGAACCCGCTTTCTGGAGATGCTTTACGAGTTTCCCACCAGTCTGGGAACTGGAGTTCTTCCGTCCGTTCGGGCCGAGGTGGAGGTCGCGGTCGTGGTGGTCAGTCACCAGGTCATCAGTGATAGTAGAGTGGTTTAGCTCAGAGTGGTCAGCCATGGGCGTAGGTCCGCGGTGCATGCCAGTCTTTCACCGTGGAGCATACCTCTCAAGAGTAGGATCCCGATCCTTATACAGTACGAGGTATGATTTTAGTAGCCTTAGTTTTTTCTTTAGCTCTTTTCAATTCTGGTGCTTACCATAGCTTTATCTTTGTTCCAGTCGGGGAGATACTTGGGCTCTGTATCGTTTTGTCTGCCGACTTGATGACTCTTGACATGCCATTGGGAACGAGGACATGTATTGTGTGTCAGTGCAGAGAGTTCCCTCTAAGGGTTTAGGGGTGTCATTTCTTATGAGACCTCAATGTCTTATAGATGTCGAGCTATGACGTCATTCTTTGTAGGGACTGGTAGGTTCCCTTACAGGTAGTCGTCGATTGCTATCACTGCAGGGTGAGTTTCGTATCACCAGAGGGAGGATCTTTTCTTCATAGAGGCGAGTGGGATGTCCAGGTGGGTAGAGCTGGACCAGAGCATCATGGGATTGGGAAAGTTATAGCCTAGATTTCCAGTCTTCATCTGGATGACCAGGGGACTTCACAGTAAGTCATTACCCTAGTGGTGGATCGTTTTAGGGATGTCCTTCTAGAGGACATTTCAGGTTTTCCTTCAGAGCGTAAGGTAGACTTCTTGATTGAGCTTATGCCAGGAGCGGCACTGGTGTACATTTTTTCTTATAGGATGGGTACAACTGAATTGTAGGAGCTCAAGGAGCAGTTGGAAGAGTTGCAGGGAAAGGGTTTTATCCAACCCAGTACTTCTCCTTGGGGTTCGCCTGTTCGGTTTGCAAAAAAGGATGACGGAACCCTTTGGCATTGTGTGGATTATCGGAAGCTGAACCAGTTGATAGTCATGAACCGATATCCCTTGTTGAGGATTGATGACCTCTTTGATTTTCTTCAAGGAGCTTAGGAGTTCTCTAAGATTTACATGAGGTCCGGTTATCATCAGTTGCACGTTAGACCATCAGATATACCTCAGACAGTGTTCAAGAGCAGGTATGGTCTATGCGAGTATACAGTCATGTCGTTCGGTCTCACGAATGTGCCTGAAGTTTTCATGGCACTAATGAACCGAGTGTTCCATCCGTATTTGGACTGATTTTTTGTGGTCTTCATTGACGTTATCTTGGTGTACTCTCACAATCAACATGACCATGCCACACATCTTGAGATCATTCTGAGTACACTGAGAGAGCATCGGTTGTATGCTGAACTCTCGAATTGCCACTTCTGGATGGATCAGATTCACTTCATGGGTCACGTAATCTCAGATACAATAGTTTCAGTGGTCCTAGAGGAAGTGAGATCTGTAGTTTCTTGGGAGCATACGAAGAACATTTTTGAGGTGCGGAGTTTTCTAGGGATGGCTGGATACTACAGGTGTTTCATACCGGACTTCTCATTCTTAAAATCACCATTGACAGGTCTGACCAAGATGGGGGAAACGTTTTTATGGTAAGATCCATGTGAGTGAGCCTTTCAGGAGCTAAAGGGGAGGTCGAAATTAGCATCAATAATAGTATTTCTAGATCCAGGTAAGGGCAACAATTTTTACTACGATGCTTTAGGTATCGGGCTGGGAGTTATGCTTATGCAGGGAGATGGGGTCGTTACTTACTAGTCTTGGCAGTTGAGGCCACAAGAGAATAACTACTTGATGCATGATCTGTAGATGGCAGAAGTTGTTCATGCCTTACGCTGTTGCAGACACTACCATCTGGGAGAGCACTTTATGGTTTTCACCGACCACAAGATTCTCAAGTATATCTTCACTCAGTGTGATATGAATCTGAGACAGTGCATGTGGGTCGAGAATCTTTAGTCATTCGAAGTTGAGCTCGCCTATATGCCGAGAAATGGAAATGCAGTGGATGATGCATTGGGTAGGAGAACACAAGTTCAGGCAGTTCAGGAGGCCATTAGTTGGTGGCAGCAAATGACTCTGTTCTCCGAGATTCACTTAGAATTACACAACAGGCAGGGACAGACTGTCCTATCTTCTGTATCTGTTATCTCTACACTTCTTGATTGGGTACGGATGAGGTAGCTATCAGATTCGGAGGCCATAGTCTTGCGGGAGAGTGTGTCACGAGGGGACCCTCTTCCTAGATGGATAGTGAGAAAGGATGAGATAATGCTGGTGCGGGATTTTCATTCCTCGGTTTGGGCAGTTAATCATTTAGTCACCAAGATGTATCATGACCTACACCGCCAGTATTGGGGCCATGTATGAAGAAAGATGATGCTGGTTTTGTCATGACATGTTCTACTTGTCAGCAGGTGAAATCAGAGCATCAGCGACCAGTAGGGCTTTTACAGATGTTACCCATTACCGAGTGGAAGTGGAACAATGTCCCGATGGACTTCATGACTAGGTTTCCGAGGTCACCTCGGGGAAAATATGTTGTTTGGGTTGTTGTCGACAGACTCACAAAGGCCGCACACATGTTTCCGATCAAGGAGACCTTCAGTGTTGATGATTTGGGATGGTTGTACATCCGGGAGATCATACGTCTACATGGAGTTCCACACTACATTGTTTCAGACAGGGATGCACGCTTTACTTATCGGTTCCGGTAGGGACTTCAGAAGTCTTTGGGTACACAGGTACTTTTGAGTACATCATACCATCCCCATACTGATGGCCAGTCCGAGCGCACGATCCAGGTGCTTGAGGATATGCACTGAGCATGCATTCTAGTCTTCGGCAGTTCTTGGTATAAGCATATTCCTTTTATGGATTTCACCTACAACAACAACTTTCAAGAAACCATTCAGATGGCACCATACGGGGCTCTGTTTGGTAGGCCTTGAAGATCACCCTTATGCTGGTTGTCTGCAGGAGAGGCAGTTTTCTGGGACCTCGTCTTGTTCAGGAGACCTCTGAGAAGATAGAGCTGATTCAGAAGAGGATGGCTACAACATAGTCTCGACAGAATTCTTATTCTGATTAGCAGAGACAACCTTTGGAGTTCATGGTTAGGGATTAGGTTTTACTGCGTGTCGCACCAAGGTTGGGACACAAGAGGATTCAGAGATAGGGTAATCTATCACCGCAGTACATCTGGCCGTTGGAGGTTTTTGAATGATTTGGGCCAGTTTACCATCAGTTGTAGCTACCTCAGAGGTACCGGGCTATGCACGACTTCTTCCACGTCTCTTAGCTATGACGTTACATTTCAGACCTGTCTCGTGTCTTCCAACCCGAGGAAGGTGAGCTCGAAACAGATGCGTCGTTTGAGGATCATCCTATCCAAATTCTCGACCACAGTACGAAGGTTCTCTATGGGCTGTCTATTCCTTTAGTATGGGTGCTTTGGTAGCATGGGTGGGTATAGGATGAGATCTGGGAGAGAGAGGCCGATGTACGATCACAGTGGCTGGAGCTGTTCGGGGTTTATTATTTTACACCTCGCTGGGAAATTTCGGGGACGAATTTCATTAAGGGGGAAGTTAGTAAGAACCCAGATCATCATTTCAGGTATGTACTTCCTTTTTCTTGAGTTTTTGAGAAAAATAGAGTTTCTGGAAATTTTTTAAGTACACGATGTGTACTTTCTGAGTACATGTCATGTACTCTTTTCCCGCTCAAATCTGTGTACTGGTCGTTTCCGGGTCAGACACACGATGTGTAGGGGTGACATGGAGGATTATTTTGGTGGATTACAGAAAGACCTAGTACACGCCATGTACTCTAAAAGTACACGCCGTGTACTTTTCTTTGTTTTCACTAAACGGACCGGGGTCACGCCTGATCACCAAAAATGTCTTCTTCTAGGCCTGGTTTGACCGAGAGACGTCGTACGGCCGCAAAACTTCTATGCTTTCCGGAGCATCTATATTTTGTCCGATTCTACCACTGTCGATTGCGTTTGAACTGCAGTAGTGAGTTCTTCTTATTCTTGAGTTACATTCCTTGATTCTTCCTCTTTCTCATGTTATCGTGGGTTGAGCGTTTTGGACGTTTTCTCATATCTATGTCATTCGAGGGAGAATCAATCATTGTGGTTCAAGTATATCGATCTCCTAGGATCAAGGTAGGTGGATTGTGCCTTACAGGTCAATGTCCTTGATTTTTATGTTCCAATTCCACCAATACCCGTGGACGGGGTATTGTGTGTTTACCATTTTTCCCTCATTGTTTTCCTACCTTTTTTGTATGCTTTTGTAGAGGTAAATTAATCTTTTTAGAGGATATTTGGTTGTTCTTGGTTGTTTTTCCCTTTCTTTTCTCTGTTTATGACCATTCGGTCTTGTTATCAATTGGTCATTATGAATGTTTCCATGCCTTCTGTCTATAGGATGGAGTGTTTTGCATTACATGGTTGTTTCCTTGTAGACTGTTAGCCAAGTAGCTCTATAGGTATACTTTGGTTAGCCAAGTAGCTCTGTAGGTGTACTTTGGCCTTGTTGCATTATTATCCACTGACTGGCACGAGGCTGGGGGAACCTGGTGCTATAGACTATAAGGGATATACCAAGTGTACTTCCTAGAGAGTCTTTGACATTATAGACTACAGGAGGGTAGACTAAATGAGCTTCCTCAGTGAGTCTTAGACATTATAGTCCACAGGGGATAGACCGACTGAGCTTCACAGAGTGCCTTCATATATTATAGACTACAGGAGGGTAGACCGAGTGAGCTTCCTCAGAGAGTCTTACCTTGCTTGATTTTTTAAAAGAACCTTCCCAGGATAGAGGAGGAATTGACCGATTGAGCTTCCTCAGAGAGTATATGGTATACCTGAGGCTATAGGAGGAATTTACTGAGATAGCTTCCTTAGAGAGTCTCTAGACCTAGGGGCTATGAGGCTTAGACCGCGTGATCTTCCTCAGAGATTCCCTGACTACCCTAGACTATAAGGGGAATTGACCGAGTGTGCTTCCCTAGAGAGTCTCGTATATTTGTATGACCAAACCAGATGGGTGAGGATGAGTGCACTGCTTTGAGGGTTGTGGTACTTCTTGGATAGGACTAGAAGGGGGATGGTTTCAAGTACTTCCCAGAGGGTTTCATGCTTCTTAGCTGTTTGCTTCACTGCTATTGTTGGTTGTGGATGGATTACTGTTGTGCATCATCATGCTTTACTGCTTACTATTTACAGCCTACTACTTTGTTGTTGTTGTATACTACTTATTTAACTTTTACCTGCCATATACTCAATGATTGTATGGCACAGATCTTAGAATGGTTTTCTACATGTATTTTATCTCCCAACCTATTTGGGTCAGGCTTTTGGGCGCAAGCAGACTATGTTGTTGTTGTTTACTGCTTATTGTGACTTCTTTGGCTACTTTCCTAGAGTTGTATCTTGCATCTTCCCTTATATACATAAGTGCTTTTGTTTTTGATTTAGTCTTACACTGTTTATTATTGATGGTTATTTACTACTTCTGCTATTTCATGTTTATTAATTTTGGTGTGTACTCTTCCAATAAAGGCATAGTTTACCAACTATCACACCCAAGGCCCTCACTGCTTATCGGTAGCCTTTGGCATTTGGGGAAATGCGCTTGAGGCCATGTGACCAACCAGGTATGGGGTGCATCTGGGTGGCTTCCGGAACCGGGACGTTACAATCTCTTTCAAAATCTAAAAACACAGTCATTATTAACTTTAAATTCAGGCAACATAACATTATAAACCAAATCTACCTTTTTATGAAACTCACTGTCTTTCTTCTGTACTTGCTTTATTCTATATGATAGAGATTATTTCAGTAACACCTGAAACAAAACAGAAGAATTTTCTACACCAACAACTTCTATGACAACATTCATCAAATAAAAAATCAATGGATATCATTCCAAACCGAGCATTACATTTTCAACTCAAAGCATCAGACACTTTATTTTCTATTCAGGGATTGTAAAAGATCATGAAAACATAATCCTTGATTAATTACAACAATATCTTATGTCTCGTGTTAAATTCATTTTGAGTGAATATATACTTCAAACTTTTGTGGTCAGTAAATATTTTACATTTTACACTATACAAATTATTCCTCCAAATTGATAAAGGAAAAAAATAGCAGCTACTTCCAAATCATGTGTACGGTAATTTAACTCATCAAGTATGAACTAACATGATGCATAAAAAATTATCTGATCATTCTGCATAAGGACGCAACCTAGTCCTTTCAACGATGTATAACTATACATAAAAAACTCACCATTTCTAGAAGTTTGTTCCAAAACATGTTCATTCACCAATATTCATTTCAATTCCTGAAAACAGCCATCACATTATTTTTTCCAAACAAACCTAACACCTTTTTGACTTAACATACTCATTGGACAAGATAACCGTGAAAAATATTCAACAATACTCTGATAATAACCTTCCAAACCAAGAAAACTATAGATCTTGGTTATATTTGTGGGTCTTGGACATTCTTCAACAAATTCTGTTTTATTAGGATCAACAGTTAGCCCATATTTTATATAATGTGACCAATTGAAAAAAATTGATGTAACCAAAACTCACAGTTGTAGAATTTCCCATATATATTCATTTCTTTTATGGTTTGAATGAATACCCTTAAATGAAATTCATGTTTTTCATTACTTTTGAAATAATCCAAAATATCATCAATGAACACAACCGCAAACTTATCGAATAACTCAAAGAAAATTCTATTCATAAGATCCATGAATACAACAAGTGGATTGGTTAAACCAAAAGGCATAACTAAAAATGCATAATGGCCATCTCTAGTACGAAACACGGTCATTGGAATATCTTCTTCCATTACAATCAACTGATGGTACCTTGAACTCACGAAAATCTTTGAAAAATACCGTGCTCCCTGGATTTGATCAAACAAATTTTCAATATGAGGTAAAGAATACTTATTCTTAACAGTGATATTATTCAAAGATCCATAATCAACGCAAAGTCTCATTGAACCATATTTCTTTTTAAAAAATAAGATAGGATCACCCCAAGATGATGTGATATGTTGAATGAAACCTTTATCTAATAACTCATGAAATTTATTGTTAAACTCTAAAAGTTCAATATGATCCATTCAATAATGAGGTTTTGAGATTGGATAAGAATCAGGAACTTAGTTAAAAGTAAATTCAACTTCCTAATCAGATATAATACTACGTAAATCATCATTAAAAACCTCATGGTACTCATTTACCACTTGCACATCATTAATCCGAAAATCCCTTTTCTTTTCAATAATATGCGCATGGTAACATTCATTTCCATCTTTTACTAGTTTCTCAGCTTCCTGATATGTAATCAAAATTAAGGTCTAATTCTTGTACACAATCTGAAAATCAATTTGAAAAGAAACCTATTTATCTCTTCAGTAAATCATAGCATGATAAACAAAAAAATCTATACCAAAAATAATATAAAAATCTAATAGAATAAAACAATAAGGTTTTCAGTTAGATTCTTTCCGGACACCAGGACATAAAGGTTCTTATAATTTCTTTTTTGTTTCAACATTTCATCCAGGTTGTGTTTCCATAAGTTCAGCATTCATATCATGATATGGAATTCCAAATTTTATAGAAAACATCTCAAAAATGAATGAATGATTAGAAATAGAATCAAACAACACCTTGACTTAATATGAACAAACAAACAGTGTACCAGATACTACTTCATTTTATTTCCCTACATCTGCTGATGTAGTTGTAAAGGATTTCACCACCCCTATTTTCGTGTAATCTTGCTGATATCCCTCAATTGAGTTCTTCATTGGACACTCATTTTCATAATGACACATTTCATTTCACTTAAAACATTTTACTGATTGTAAATAAAATTTTCTCTTAAAATTACGCTTATCCTTTTCTGTGCAATTATGATCTTTATGTCCAATTTTACCACGTCATTAGTACTTACTAGATTTCAAAATAAATTCCCCATCATGCTTTTTACCGTAATTATCACAAACTATAAACTAAATATTCATACCGTCATACATTTGTGAAGTGTTTTTCCATTTTTCATGCCACAATGACCTCTTATTCTATTGTTTATCGAAGAAGTTCTGATTATTGGAAAACTCCATTTCAACCATATCTGCACATAGAACATGTTTTTCATAACATTTGAATTCAATAGAAGCTAAATCCCTTTGATACATTGGTTTCAATCCTGATAAGAACTGTTTATTTTACTATAAAAATCTCATATGAAATTTGGAGCATCCCTTTCCTATTGAGTGAATTTTTCTTCATAAGAATCCACTGAGTCATCCTACTACCTCAATTCTAGGATTTTTTCCATCTTAATACGAACCACCTTAGGCAAATATTTCTCAAGAAACATACCTTGGAATTAATCCCAATCAAGAGCATTAATCTGTACACTATCCCAGATTTCATTCACCATCGACCACCACCGATCAACTTCACCTTCAAAATGTTATACAGTAAGTCTAACATTTTGATATTCTGAACACCCCATAACATTGAAAATATTCTCTAATGTTTTAATCCACCCTCCTTATTTCACTGGGTCAGATGATACTTTGAATGGTTGGGGATGTTTCCTTATGAAATTCTCCACAACTAACATGTTCCTCTGTGGTTGATCTAGCTTATCTTGTGCATGGATACCAACAACATTTGTATCCTGAGTCAATTGTGCCATCACTGCAATAAACTGTACAGTTTTGATTCTGACCATCTTAGGTTGCTGATTTGGATGTTTTCCTTCCTCCTGATGTCATCCCAACATAGCATCCCTGTTTCAACTACCGAAAACCTTTCTGAACATGGAAATATCTTAGGTGAAGCTACATGGTAATCTGTAAATGCAATATCACTTCAATAATACTATAGATTAATTTATAGACATTAATATAACAACATCCTTCCTTCTAAAGTTATCTAAACCGACCTTTGATATCAACTATAACGAACTGACATTAAAACATTATGTATTCTTGAATTAAATTAATCATTCACATGGAAGATCATTTCAAGTTTAGAGTTTTAAATAATTAGTTCATACCTATTTAATTACATCTCATTTATTACAATGTAGACACTTCTACTTTGTTTACATTTTTTCACAATAATAAAAACTCTTAAAAAAGATTCATGTCTAGTTCCATGTTTTAGACATCATGACTTTTCCTTGATCCCATCCTAAACCCTATTCATCTTTATGTCTTGTAAAAAACATTTCAAAACCAGGGATCCGCATAAAAATCTCAGTAAGGGTTATTAAACAAAGAATGTAAACATTAGTTCATCATTACAGACATAACGTAGGCACTTTTACATATCCCATGAAATCATAAGATTTATGAATAACACATAGAAATCATAAATCATAAAGGTGACTTTTGGAATTGATATAATACTTACCTTTTAGCTATCATAGCTATGTAGGGAGTTACAATTGGAATAACTATAATAGTATATTCCCTAAATATCTTTGGAGAAACATTCATGTTTACCTCCATCATGTTACCCAATGCATTGGTGATCTATCCCAAGCTCACCCAACCTAGGTGTATTAGAGAACCACCCATATACTTAACAACTCCCAATAACCTTAACATATTCCTAACAAAAAAACAAATATAAAGGTAAGATAACATTTCTACTTCCCAATCATAATATATTATAAAAATATATTGACATAGAAAATCATTTTTCAAAATCATTTTCAAAACAAAAATATGTAACATAGTATATAGTATTTATTTTACATTAAAAACTTTTTGTTTTGTTATGGAATCCTTAGATCAAATAATACTTGTGGCAGCGGGAAGGTAGTTTTCCCTACTTATTTTAAAAAGAAACATTAGTTTTGTAATTTAGTAAAACGCTTCATAGAAAAAGATTTTGTTTCAATGAAATGAAAATTCAAAGGTGTATATACAACATATAAAATAAATTCATGTTCTAATACATAATATACCTCAATTATAGAATATTGAGACGATGTCCCTTACCTCGTGTCTAATTTGACCCGTTCATTCTTTAGTCTTCTAAATAATAAACTAAATTTAATTTATACATGATTAAGATATTTTTTAAACTTTATTATTCCTTTTATATCACTTATTCAAATGTTATAAACATTATCCAATCATTTAATTTAATAATGGTTGTTTTGTCGATATATGGTACTCCATCAAAAATAAACATCTTATAATTACAATTTGTTCTTGGGGTCAAATATCCATTATATCCAGAAAGATATTCATGATTTTTCTATCATATATATCATATATATATCCAGTATATGTATTTATTTATAATTGTACATAACATTTAGATATAAGAAATGAAATGCATTATTCATGGAGACGATAAACCGTACGTACACATGAACGCTACTATTATTTCAATTTATTATTTTAATGGAATTAAAACACAATAATACATAGGAATATTATAATTAAAATATAATAGCATATATAATATCATTAAATCTATCCTTTATACGTACCAAATATGAATTTAACGAGTCGTATCACATTGAGGTGGTGGTAGTCCCCACTTCCACAAATGAAATTATCGTGTTTACCCATAATGGAAACCATAATGTAATGATATAAATGGAAAATACAAAATAATAAAGAAAAAATAATCATAATATATATAATATAAAAATACAGTGTTATCATTATGGCCACCATGAAAGGCAGTAGGAGATAATAGAACAATCATCGTTTTGTGAGGGGTTAGTTTTCCATCCACATAAACATTATATATTTTAGCCATTAGATGGAGGTGTGTGTATGTGTAGTTTGAATAGTTCTCATCACAACATCCTAGTATATTCAGGATACTGGTGTATTTATAAGAGAAATGAATAAATTGAGTTTAGGGGGTTGGAGAAGAAAAATAAAACAAAAGAACATTAGAGAAGACATTACCTTTAAATCGGGTAACTCCCTTTGGTTTGAACCAAAAGGGGTTTTTCAAGTTCATTTTTCCTATGTTAAGGAATATAAGTGGAGGAGTGGGATGTAGAGAGTATAATTTCTAAGTGTTTCGCCGATCTAAGGGGATTTAGTGGTGTGGGGAATGATTTAATGGTGATGTATTTTTATAAAGGGAGGAGGGGGTTCTTTAAGAAAGTGTGAAAATATTATTTTATTACATAATTATTTTTGGTGTTTAAATGTCCAAAACAAATTAATGTCAAAGATAATATGACTCGTGGTTTAAATAAAATCATCCAATTATAATTGGATTGGTTTTGGATATTAATTTAATCTTTATAATGTTATTTATTTTAATCTTTTATTAACGAGGTAAATGAAGCATAATTATTGTGTCATAAATTATTTAATTTACTTGATAACTGAAAATTATAAAAAAAATTATGATGATGTATGAAATCCTTTTATATTTTCAAATTATATATATAGTCAAAACGATGACTTATATAACCATACGTAAAAATTAATTTAATAAATGATATTTCATTAGGTCATTTTTGTCGCTACTTTATGTTAATTAAAATAAAGTTTCATTATCACTCCCATGTGGCCCCATGAGGTCCCAAAATCGACTAAAGGGTTCTCATTGTCAGAATTGTATCATTCAATAGTATTATTAAACAATTTATGGTAATTTTAAATTATTATTGTAATATTTGATTACCTTTTTTACCATATTTACCCTTTAATCATGGAAAATAAAATATTTACAAAAGTAAATATTCACAATGTCTAAAAATAAGAGTTACCAATTTACAAAATTTAGACATCACGATTCCCAATATGGAATCTATTTTTCTAAATTCAAAACCAAAAAGTGGCATAAATTAATTTAAAATTAATTTAGGCTGTCAAAATAAAAAGCTTGTTTTTTAGAAATAATAACTGTCAAAAGATTTACACTTATTTATGTTCAATTTCCAAGTCATTGTTTTTCTGATGACCAAAATTGGATTAAATGGTAATATTATAATCAAAATACACTTGAAAAATAATTAAAAATATAATCTAACTGGATAAAACAATTTATTAAAAGGTAGTTTTGAATTGAAATATTGTATTTTCATTATTCATTAAAATACGAACTTTATCAGAAAAATAAAAAAATCATCCAAATTATATTTTTTTCTCCCAATTTTATAGAATAATATTTTACAGCCAAATAAAACATTTAAAAGTGAAAAAAACTATAATTAAAAATGGTTCCTTATAAAAAGGCGGTAAATTTGCCTCTTAAAAATATTACAGTATTTGTACTTAATATTGGATTCATTCACATTTTAATCCTTTAACTTTTATTGGATAAATGTAAAGATTTTTATCCAACATGAATAATCAAATTGTAGTTATTTATGTTCATTCTTTCGTACATAACGGCTAGGCGTTAACTACCATTTAAAATATTAATATCATATTATTATTGTGTGACATAAGATTTCAAAGAAACCCATTGTCTTATATCAGGTACTCCATTGAACATAAAAAACCCCTTAATGTAAATTTAATATATAATTTAAAAAATATTAATTAAAAATAAAATATATTTTTTTTTATTTACCTGGGATGTTACATATATCATATAAATCATCCGATCAATTGTTGACACTTTAGTCAACATAAATTATAGAATATTTAAAACACTATAGAGATTCATATGTCATTTGTATCCAATGTATGTTGAATGATGCATGAACATTCAAATCATTCCCATCATCTATGAACTATGATCTAGAATAAAACATAAATATATAAATTGATATTCATCACATAGGGTAAAATAAAACAACTGTAAAATCATATAAGAATAGAAATTACATTCCATATAAAATTTAATATCATATCCGAAAATGTGTTCATAACACATCTGTCCCAAATCAATCAAATGATCTGAAACATTCCAAAACAACCAATCTACTGAACCCCCATGTCATTAAACAAATATTCTCTAATTTTATTTTATTTTAAATTTTCCCAATTTAACCTAAGAAGCCCACCGATCTGAAAATCTATAATTTCACAAGAACCACTCCATAGATTTCAAATCATGTAGATTATTGGTGAGGTCCTAATAGATATATTGGGGACACACTGAATTATGTATAGAGTGTGATTACAATTAAAAATATCCATATTATTTAAAATTAAAAACCTAGAAATCATGAAAAAATTAAACTAATGTACTAATTTTATAATAAATGGAATGAGGGATACAATTATATTGACTATGAGAATGAATAAAACACAATATATTGGAACCCACTTGTTAGACCATAAAATAAAATATATAAAATGAAAAATATATACAAAAAGGCTCCACCATCATGATAAAGCCATACCACATACATTGTATCCCTGTTTCATGTGTTACAATAGTATGATCGTGTGACTCTACATGACAGGTTATTCTCAATTCGAAACATTGAGCCTCTACACCATCTATCGTGAAACCATTGATCCAACATCAATGTAAACATTATGTAGGCATGTAGACTAAGGTGTACATACTTAGAGTGTGAAATAAATCATAGTAGGACACCCCAATTATAATCCTAGAATTAAATGTCATATAATGTTCATGAAAATAGGATATTCCCTTCCAAGACAATAATTATAATAGGATCCAAAAAATAAAGGATGATATAATATTTGGGAAAGAAGAAATAAAGAAACCATCCAATTGTGGGTTCTAGTATAACAATTGAGGAAATCAACACTTTCTCAAGACAACATAATGGTATTTATAACATTTTCTTCAACTATTTAAATGATATCTTCAACGTCTTCAAAATAAACACATTTTCTAAAATATTTCTAAATGAAATATGCATTAATTATATACCATAGGGTGAACCATAGGATTCCACATCACAAATCCCATATATTGAGAACTAGGAGTCCAAAGTAACATTATGAAATGGGAATATGAATATAGAGAATGACACGACAACATAACCTATTATTCAATTAGGTTCTATAATATGAATTAGAAACTGACTATGGTCCCAAAAATATTGGGATCTATATCAAAAACAAGGATCAACCAACTTCAAAGGAATCAGGGGCATAATGACAACCATGATTCATGAAACCAATCATTTGGTTGCCTTGACCCCTTATGAGAAATAATCCATTCTTTTAATGGTGTCATAGTAAAATATATATGGGATTCACTTATATGTATAGTGCATTACATCTCAGATCAAATCATTCTACAACAATCTAGTAGATGACATAACTAGATCATAAAGAACATCTAATTTTAAGTCAAGGATATCATGATAGTATCCTCCTCAATCCAATGTTAAAAGAAGAAACTTCTTCAAATTAAATATGTAATCGAATAGTGAATGTGGAAAAATCCACCATCAAACCAACCACCCAAAATAGATTAACTTACTTCATCAATCAATACGCAACCTATATAAAATAAGGCCTATTTTAGCACTCTAGATTTCAATATCCATCAACTATCCACTATGGGATATAAAAAATGAACCTAATTGGTAAACCAATATATGTGGGATCCTATGCTCTCAATGGTTAAAATATAATTAGTCATAAAACTAAAAACTCTACAAATACACATAATATCTCTGTCCATACTTATAAAAAACAACCTCAAACAGCCAAAAGGCCACAACAAGAGAAGGAAACCATATGAAGGGGTTCCTCTGGCTAATCAAAAAGAATAACACAATCCTACAATAGTGATATCCAAAATTTTCCTCAATACACTCTTACTACTTTTCTAGGATAATATATATATAATGGGAATAAATTATCATACTATTATAACTAAGTAATTCAAAATTTACCTCATGAACACCACAAAAAAGAACCCTCAACAACGGATATATTCCATAAGATAAACATTGTTGAAAATACAACAGTAAGAAACCGCCCACTAGAAATCCTATAAAAAATCATCCATCAGTACCAACTAATTCCCAATGAAATTAAAGAAACATCATCCACAAAATAATTCTACCTAACTGATTACAACATCCATTGATCAATCAATAATAAATAATCCCATAAATAAATAAACATGTGTCCCTTACACACATACCAGCTACTCAACAAAACCTTGCTATAACTTAAATCCCATGGAATCAACCATGGCCAAAATCTCTAATAGATATGATAACCAAACACAATATCAAAAACCAAATAATTTATAAACTCAATCAACCAGTACCTACATGTAGGGTAATAACCATCTCTACAGAGATACCACTTGATCCTAGCTTCCCCGATCTTCCCAAAAGTTCGAAAAACTGATCTATAAAGTAATATCAAGCTACATTGATCATAGATCTCAAAACACTCACCATGAATTTTATAGAAGAAACAAACCCATAGGAAGGTTCTACAATGAACAAATGAATAAATCATCGAAAAAATCTCACCCTTCCAAAAACCTTCCAAAAAAATCCAAAAATTAAAATGATTCCACCATAATGAATCAAAAAGATAAATTTTATAATATAATATCAAGTTAATTAATTTGAAAAAAAATTAAAATAGGAAAAATTGGTTATGGAAGAAAGAAATACATGAAATGTAACATAGGAAACGGTGTAAACCCACATAGGTTCTCCCTGAATATGTTCCATAACCCACTCAGTGTGTACATTTCCAATGTACATAGTGTATGAACATGAATAGTGTGTGTGATCACATAGCTACATACACATATTCCTCATTGATAATCATTATGTAAAACACCTGGGTACACGAAATGTACTGTTATATAAATATTATGTAACACTAAATGGGGTCACTTCTATATATCTCACAATGTACTATTTCAAGGAATTTACGCCATCCTATATTGAATTCCTCATTTGGACTGATCATATACTATAGACCACTTGGTACCCCATACAGCATGTCTAGTTGGGAAACATGAGACACCCCTATGAGAATTACATGACATGTAACCTCAGAAACATGATGGGTAGTCCCTATAAGATCATATTCCACATAGAGTGAGAAACCACATGGTGTGTTCTAGGAACCACATATCATGAAAATGTGTTTTTTTGAAATGAATCCCCTCAAAATGGACAAATTTAAATATTCAACAATGCTTAATTAATGTTGTGATGATAAAAATAAATTACTAAATTTAAACATTTCTTATTTAAATATCATTTTTTACCGTCAAATTATTTTAGGTTAATTTCTAAAAATGATAATCCATGAATGAATGATTGTTTATTAATTTTCATGAATAAAAAAACATTTTTAAAATAAATTTATTTGTAAAATTTTAAAAATTATCATGTTAATGAAACATGTTAAAAATAACCATATTTTTCTAATAAAATCGCCCTTTGGAATCTTAATTTTTCATATATGTAAGATCCCTGATCATCTTTTTAGGTATGTTTTTCTATTGTGGTCATTTTTTAGAAGAAGTGATTTTTCATAAAATTTCTTAAGTACATGCCACGTACATTATGAGTACACACATTGTGCTGGACATGTAACGACCATACACATGATCGTGTATGGTGACCTAGAGACTGCGTAATGTGGGGGCCGGTAAGGGAAAGTACATGCCATGTACTTTTAATGTGCACGCCGTGTAATTTCAGTTTTTTCGTTAAATGTACCTGGGTCACGTATGATAGACATAACTGTCTACTTCTAGGTCTGGTTCAACCGAGAGAGATCGTACTACTGTATAACTTCTTCGAGCCCCTGACCAAGCATTCGTTATATGATTAAACCACCATCGATTGTGTTGGGATCTCCCTAGTAAGCTCTTCCTTCTCCTGAAGCTTTGTTTCCATATTCCGCCTCTTTCTCAAGTTATCTTCGGTTGAGAGTTTTTATATTTTTTTAGATATGTCTTTTTCTTGGGTGATTCAATGATTTAGGTTCACATATAATTATCCTACAACATTGAGGTAGTTGGTTTGTGCCTTTCCTTTGAATGACTTTTTATATGTGTAAAATTTCCCAATACCCATGAACGAGGTATTATGTGTTACAAATTTAGCCCTGTTAATTTACTTATATGATTGTATGATAGAGTAGAGGTTAATTGAATGTGAATATATTTAATTCCTATGCTTTGGATGTGTTTCTATATGCATGTTTTGTTTAAGACCATTTTATCTGGCTTGCATGTTAGGCGCCCAATTGATTCATGTGCCTCGTATTGTTAGGATGGAAGGATTATTTATCTGACATGTTATTATGTTGTATACTTGTATGATAAGTAGTTAATGAGTTTTTCTTTGGCTATTTTTCATTTCAATGTTCATTTGACATACACAGGACCATTATAACGTACTCTAGTGGAATATAGGTAGAATAGACGTAAGGGATTTTCTGGAGTGTCTGTTGTTGTTGTTAGGATGCGAGACCATAAGTCGAATTAACGTAAGTGCTTCCTCAGAGAGTCTATAGTTCCTAGATGCATTCCACCAGGTGACTGAGACATAAGTTCTCCCTCAGAGGGAATTTTAGATACTGATACAAGACTATATTGGGAATTAGTGGTGAGGGCTTCCCCATAGAGTCTTTACAAAAGCTGAACCTGAAGTGTTAGACTGTGTGTACTTTCCAGAGAGTTGCATGAGTTTTCTATGTAGGACCAGAGGGGATTAGGATTTGAGTACATCACATAGGGTTAACTGTTTGTGATTACTGGTTTACTTGCTATGTAGAATTGAATGCTTTGAAACTGTGCAATTTATTACTGTTGATTACTTTCTTTTTTACTGCTTCTTTGGTTTATTTCCTGCTATATATATTCAATGACTATTAGGCACAGATCTCTTGGTGGTTTCAAACTGGGATTTAGTCTCACACCCAATTTGGGTAAAGAATTTTTCCCCAAACAGATTATATTTTTTCAGTTATTGATAAGGGAAAGCTCCCTTCTACATCAGGAACATGACTGATTTGGTGTTAGAGAGAATGGGACCAATCTAAGGCTTGCGATGCTGATGAGCTGGTTACTTGTATTTCATGTACATTGGTTCAAATCTATACTTCAGAATTTGGACATTTTTGGGTTCTTTCATTAATATATGTATCATGCATCATTTATATATATGTGCCCTAGTTTTTTCTTCATCAGTCTTCTATTGTTTACTGTTGTTTGGCATTTGTACTGCTTCCTCTATTACTATTTTTTTACATCATCTTTTTTACTCATCAAATTAGGGTATAGTTTTCCCACTATCACACACAAGGCCCTCTCTGTTAGTGGGAAGCCTCTGGAGTTCGAGGAAATGAGCTCTAGGCCATATGGCCAATCTGGTATGGGATGTCCCTGGGAGGCTTCTAGAACTGGGATGTTACAAAGCAGAATCAGAGGTATTCTTTTATTCATGACATACTGTATGGATATTATAGCTAGGGGTATGATGTAAATTGTTACTTCATAATTATGTTGTGTCTGGGATTAGAAAACTCATGTAAAGGGAAAATCCAATTTACCTAAATTTTTTCAATTTTATTGTTTCTCAATTTTATGGTTGTTTTTATTTTACCGTTGGGTGATTTACATGCTTTGTGCTATTATTGTTGATATTATTGAGGATCAATTTCATTTTAAACCCTATTAAATGAGGGTATACTATCTCATGATTCATATAGGCACTTGCAAAAAATCACATTCCATGCATTCGGGTCATTCCATTTAGGGTGAATTAGCTATCGCATGTGGTTGTGATAGATGTTGTGCTATATATGCATTCTATTCCGAGATATTCCTTAAAAAGTACATGTTATTTGATAAGGTATTTATTTGTGTGAGGTTTTGTTTTAATGAACACTAAAATTTTATTTCATGAGGTGTTATGGGCCCTCATGGATCAGAAATTGGTGGATAATTTCCTTGTTTTTTTGTATATAGCATGTAATAGATTCAATGATTTGATTCCTAGGGATAATGGGACCTTATAAATCATAATTTGGCACTGTAATGTGCGTTTTAGTGCTTTATGAGATTCTATTGTAGTTTTTGAGGCTTACGATCCAGAAAAACCCAGAATACATTCCATGTTATTTTGAATACACACCATGTGTTCTTCGATTCGGGAAGAAACTGTTTTTCTTACGTACACACCGTGTACTCTATGTACACACCTTGTACTCTTTAACTGTGTCACTGACCATGTAGGAATAGACACATGGTTAGGAGAATTTTTTATGGGACAAAACCTATACAAATATGTACCTGATGTGTGTTTATTCCATGTGCATGACCGTGTGACTAACGACATGGATGGATAAGAACTATAGCAACACATGCCATGTCTATCTAGAAAATGCCACATAGTTTGAGTCATGTATCTGGTCATTGTACTAACAACATGAGTTTGTGAACCATGTCTAGTACACACCATCTTTGGTACGAACATGTTGTGCAATCTTGTTCTAGAAGAACCGTGTAGCTTAGTCATGTAGAAGGACTTGGGAAGGGGAATATGATTCAAGTACATTTCGTGTGTTAGGACCACACCCCATGTGTTTGGGGTGTTACATGACCATTTTTGGCCGTTTTACATGCCCATGTGAAAGGATTAAGGGAAGACACCATGTATTTATGTATACAAGATGTGTATCCATGTTTTGAACAACTTTATTGCTTTCATCCTCCTATTCACTTCATACCCTTCCAATTTTCATTCCTTGATAATATTTATCAAATTTGTGCGTTTGAAATCGCAGATTCATGCCTTCGAGATGTCCTCTGGTAGTATGCAAGTTCCAAGGAAGTGATTAGAAACCATACATGGCTGCTAAGGGACATCGATAAGATCCTCCAGGTGTTCCAGGCTTAACACCAACCATCATTATGGACACTAGTGCTGACACACAATTCCAAGAAGGCTTTATGAGGTTCATGCCTACCATCCCCGCAGTATCGCATCTTTCCCCATCAATGGAAGAGCCGACGTAGTTTTTCATACAGCACCATCCTCCATCATTCATAGGGGAAGAAGTACCTCAGGCTGCAGAGTCATGGTAAGAATTCATGCTTTTGATCTTCGAGCATCTGGAGACGTCTCCAGAGAGGTGAGTGAAGCTATCTACCTTCATGCTTTGGGATTCGATAAGGAGATGGTTGGATGTGATCTCACTGGCAGTATTCCAACAGGTTATTGCATGTGATGAGATCTAGCGTGCCTTCTACGACTACTTCTATCTGAAAACTTTGAGGGCCGATTGAGCCTGAGAGTATATGAGTCTGGAGTAGGGTACTCATTCAGTTATGGATCATTCTTCATGCTTCACTGAGCTATTGTGCTCCATGCCTATTCCGAGAGGTGATGAGTTATTCTTAGAAAGGAAATTTGAATATGGTCTAGGGAATAGCATCTGATCTTAGGTGAATATCTTTAGGTTGACATCTATCACTTCTATTATCAACCAGGAGTGGATCATAGAGAAACAAAATTAGGGATTTTGGGGTGGTGATCGAGGTTAGTTCAACATCGGGGGTTGGAATCCCTCATATTGACTACAGCAAGCGTTGTAGGGAATCTACACTTAGGGATCTGAAAAGGTGGGATGCTTGTTCTGGTATCCATGTGGTGTGCTACAAGTACGATAAGAGTAGTCATAAGAGACCACTTTGCCGGAGAGACCCAATGGAGTGCCGATCATGTGGCAAGATAGGCCATCTTGAGCATTTCTGTCATTTTTTCTCACCGGAATCTTGTGACACGGGTTCTTCTAGGACTCCCAATTCAGTAGAAGAACTACTAGTTTCTCACCCGAATGGCAATTGGGGTTCTTCTGACCATTCAGGTTGAGGATGAGGTCGTGGTCATGGTATCCAGTCGCCAGGCATTATTGGACAATAGAGTGGACTAGCTCCGAGTAGTCTGGTAGGGTCACAGGGCCGTAGTGGAGGTCAGGATTTTGCAGTGGTGTAGACCCAGCAGGAGAAGGATTTCTGACCCTCTACAGTTTGTGATATGATACTTGTTGACTCAGTTTTATCTTCCTCACTTTTCAATACATGGGATTCCCATATCATTATATTTTTATCTATTGTGGAGAGCCTTGGGCTCTATATCATTTTTTCTGTTGATATCATGACATTGAAAAATCCATGGGGGTCAAAGACGAATTGAGTACATCTTTGTAAGGAGTGCCCTCTTAAGAATGGTGGGTGAAAAATAATTTAGGATCTCTATGCCATTGAGATGACTGGTTATAGCTTCATTATCAGAATGGACTGGTTAGTTCCGTTCTAGGATTTTGTCGACACCTATCACCATAGGGTGAGTTTCACATCACCAAAGGGAAGATTGTTTCTTCATAAGGGAAAATGTGATGTCTTGGCGAGCAGAACGGGACCCATGCATCTTGTGTTGGGAGGAGAAATTGGCCAGATTGCTACTCTGAATCTGGATAACCAAGGGACTTCACCGTTGCACAATCCTCCAGTGGTAGATCATTTTGAGGATGTCTTTCAAAAGAAATTGTCAGGTTTTTCTTTGGATATAGAGGTAGAATTTTCAATTGAGATAATGCCTAGAGTCGTAGTAGTGTCCATTCCTCCTTATAGGATGGTAACTCCAAGGCTACAAGAGCTCATGAAGAAGTTGAAGGAGTTGTAAGAAAATGGTTTTATCAAACCTAGTACATCTCCTTGGGGATCCATTGTCCTGTTTATGAAGAATGAATATGGTACCGTTGGGAATTTCATGGATTATAGTATGCTGAATCGGATGGCGGTTAAGAATCATTATCCTATGTCAAGGATTGATGATCTCTGTGAGCGACATTGAGGATCCCGGGTGTTCTTGATAATTGACATGAGATCTAGTTATTATCAGTTGTGCGTTATTAAATTTTTAATACCTCCAACAACCTTCTAGAGTGTGTTTTGTCTATAGGAGTATGTGGTTATGCCGTTTGGTCTCAAGAAAGATCCTTCTATTTTCCTTGCACCGTTGAAAAGGGTGTTCTATCCATACATGGATTTTTTGTGGTGGTATTCATGGATGATATCTTAGTGCACTCTTACACTCGACACAACCATGATACCTATCTTGAGATCATTTGGAGTACACTAAAAAGCATTAGTTATAAAATATGCTCTCAAAATGAAACTTTTGGATGGACCAAATTCACTTCTAGGGGCATGTTATCTGAGCGACAGGACTATCAGTAGACACATATAATGTGAAAGATATAGTTTCCTAGGTGTATTCAATGAACTTTTTTGAGTTATTATGTTTCCCAGGGAAGTCAGGATACTACTGAAATTTTATAAAAGACATTTCATGCTTAGAAGAACCACTGTCGGGCCTGACTAGGAAGGGTGTAAAATACATGTTGATGATTCATGCGAGTCAGCCTTTCAGGAGTCGAAAAAGAGGATGACATTAGCACTGATACTAGTATTTCTAGACACAGGAAAGAGATACACTATTTATTGTGATATTTCTGGTGTCAGACTCTGAGTAATGCTTATTCAGGGAGAAGGAGTCACTGCATACGGGTCTCAGCTATTAATACCACAGGAGATAAATTACCTACTACATTATCTTGAGTTGGAAACAGTTGTTCATGTGTTACGTTGTTGAAGACATTATCTTCTGGGAGACCAATTTTTCATTTTCACCAACCACAAAATTCTCACGTATATCTTCCCTAGTGTGACCTAAATTTGAGACAACGATGTTGGGATGAGTGCCTTCAGTCCGTTTTCTTTGAGCTTTCCAACATTCCTGGGAAAGGCAGTGGTGTAGCTGATGTGGTGAGCCGGAGGACTGAAATACAAGTATTTCAAGAGGCTATCAATGATTGGCATCTTATGTCCTTTGTCTCTGATATGCATTTGGAGGTTCATGACAGATAGGGACAGAGGTTTCTTTCTTCTATAGTTTTTACCTCTACTCATCTTGACTGAGTGTTAATGAAGATGCTCTCATATTTTGAAGGCATAGTCCAACAGGATAGCATGTTTGTAGAGGAACCTATTTGTAGATTGACCATAGGTGAGGATGAAATCTTGTGTTTTAATGGGCATGTATGGGCGTCGGCAGACATACGCAAGAAGATGATGCGGGTCTTTCACTCCTCTGTTTGGGCAGTTCATCCTGGCATCACTAAGATGTATGATGATCTACACTGTCAGTATTGGTGGCTAGGGTTCAATAGAGAAGTTGCTAGTTTTCTCATGAGATGTCCCGCCAACTAGTAGGTAAATGTGGAGCATCAGTGACTAGTAAGGATTTTGCAGCAGTTACCGATTCCCAAGTGGAAATGGATTGATTTTGTGATGGAATTATTGACATGTTTAACAAGGTCTTCTCGAGGGAATGATGCAATATGGGTTGTCATTAACAGACCCACAGCGAATGCTCACTACTTTCCGATCCAGAAGACCATCTGTGTTGATGAGATGGGATGGTTATATAATAGTGAGATTGTGTGTTTACATGGTGTTCCACACTCCAGTTGTTTAGATAGGGATTCATGTTTTGCTTCTTGGGTCCGGAAAGGTCTACAGAAGTCTTCGAGTGCACATGTACTTTTGATTACAACTTACCACCCTCAGAAAGATGGCCAATTCGAGCATACGATTTAGGTGTTTTAGGACATACTTCGTGCTTGCATCCATTTTTTATAGGTTCTTGGTATAAGCCTATACCACTTGGTGAGTTAGGCTACAAAAATAGTTTTCAAACCAATATTCAGATGGCACCTTATGTGGCTTTGTACGGTAGGCCATGCCGATCACCCATATGTTGGCTTGAGATAGGAGAGGTAGCTATGTTGGAACCCCATATTGACTAGGAGACCGCAAGAAAGGTAGAGTTGATTCAAATAAGGATGACTACGGCACGTTCTCAACAGAAGTCTTATGCTGATCTGCGGAGACATCCTTTGGAATTTGAGGTTGGGACCAGGTTTCCCTACATGTCACACCACAGTTGGGGCTCAACAATATTAGAATACATTCTAGGATTTCACCAAGGTACGTTGGCCCATTTTTGGTTTTGGAGATAGTCAGGCCTGTTGCATATCAGCTGGTGTTACCTCAAAGGTACCAAGATATGTACGACGTCTTTCACATTTCTCAGCTTCGATGTTACTTTTCTGAAGAGTTTCATGTTCTTCAACCTGAAGATGTTGAGTTGTAGGTGGATGCCTCATTTGAGGAGCATCATATATGGTTTTTTTATCATAGTGTGAAGGTTCTTCATGGATGGTTAGTTTCTCTAGTATGAGTGTTATGGCTGCATGGGAGAGTATAGGACGAGACCTATGAGAGGGAAACCGATGTATGATCATAGTGTCTAGAGTTGTTCAAAGATTATTCTTAATGAGACATGGGAGAGGGAGACCGATGTACGATCGCAATGGTCTAAGTTCGTTGAGGATTCTTCTTCTACGCCACCATTTTAGGGAAATTAGGGGGTGAATTTTTTTAAGTGGGGATGTTTTTAAGTACCCATATCTTCATTTTAGGTATGTTTTTCTTCTATGATAATTTTTTAGAAAAATTGATTTTCAAGAAATTACATAAGTATGTGCCATATACTTTATGAGTACATTTCACATACTCAGTTACCACGGGTAGACATGTGATGGCCGTGTAATTTCTGTACACACGGATGTGAATGGTGACTTGGAGACCACCTAATGTGGGGGCCAGTAAGGGCATGTACATGCCGTGTACTTCTAATGTACACGTTGTGTACATTATTTTTTTTTTCATTAAACATATGGGGGTCGCGTTTGAAGAACAAAATGGTTTTCTTCTAGGTATGGTTTGACCAAGAGAGACTGAACAACCCTTGAATTTCTCCAAGCCCCCGACCAAGTATTCGTTCTCTGATTCGACCACCATCGAATATGTTGGGATTCCCATGGTATGCTCCTCCTTCTCCTAGATCGTTGCATCTCGATTCCTCTTATTTCTCATCTTATCTTTAGTTGAAAAATTTTATCATTTTTGTAGATATACAGTTTTCATGGGCGATTCAAGGATTGGGGTTTATGTATAATGATCCTATAACACCGAGGTAGGCGGTTTGTGACATTTTGTTGAATGTATTTGACAAATATGTGCAAAATTTCCCAATACCATTGAACGGGGTAATACGTGTTACGGTTTTAGCCCTGTTAATTTCAAGTTGTGTTTATATGCTTGAGTAGAGTATAATTGAATGTGAATAGGGTTTATTGCTAGGATTTGGACATGTTTTCCCATGAATGTTTTGTTTATGACCATTTTTTCCTGCTTACTTGTTGTGATGTTGTTTGTTTCCCATGCCAAGTATTGTTAGGATGGAGTGATTATTTATCTAACAATCTATTATGCTAAAGACTGGTTAGCCAAGGATTTCTTGAGGATTAATTTGGCATCTTTTCATTTTTATATTATTTTGACTTAAACAGGGTCGCCAGACCCTTGTGTAGTAGACTATAAGGAGAATGGACATAAGGGATTACTCAGAGTGTCTATTGGTGTTTTTACACTGCGAGGCCACAGGGGAAATTGACGCAAGTGCTTCCTCAGATTGTCTGTAATTCCTTGTCACTGGACATAGGGGGAATGAGACATAAGTGCTTCCATGAGCACCTTTTAGTTACTGATATGATACTATAGGGGGGAATTTATGGAAAGTGCTTCCCCAGAGAGTCTTTACTAAAGTTGAACCAGAGTAGTTAGACTATGTGCACATCCCAGAGGGTTTCTTGTGTCTATGAGGTAGGACTAGAGAGGATTATATTGTGAGTACATCTAAGAGGGTTACCTGTTTTTGATTATCTGTTTACTTTATATGTGGAACATAATGCTTTGAAACTGTGGAATTGTTTACTGTAGTACATATTTGTTTACTGTTTCTTTTTTTATTGCCAGCCATATATATTCACTGACTAATAGACACATATCTCTTGGTGGATGCGTAAAAGGATATAGTATCACACCTTGTGTGGGCCATGCATTCGGGCCCAAACAGATTATATTGTTGTAGGTATAGATAAGAGAAAGTGCCATTCTAAATTAAGTTCTTAACTACTTTGGAGCTAGAGAGCATGTAACCATGTTGAAGATTGCGATGGTGAGGAGCTGGTTACATGTTTTTATTATTCTTTGGTTTAGTTCTTTACTTCAGCATTATGACTTGTTTGGCTAATTTCCTAGACATATGTATCACACATCATTTATATATTTTTTCTCTAGTTATTTCTTTATCATTAATCTATTGTTTACTATTGTTGGACATTTTTACTAATTCTGCAATTGCAATTTGTTTTTTCTTTTGTTGTGTTACTCTACCAATGCTGGTATAGTTTCCCAACTTTCACAAACAAGGCCCACACTGCTTGTCGGTAGCATCTAAAAATTAGGGAAATGTGATTGTGGCCATGTGACCAACCAGATATGAGGTGTCTTAAGGCATCTTCTGGAACCGAGACATTACAATAACCATATATGATTTCATTCTCATCATTGGAAATTGAATACTTATTTTCTACTAATTTATCAATAAATTTTAATTGAAATTATTTTATATATATTTCAAATAATACAATAACTCATATTTATATAAGCGGATTCATTGGTTATGTCATTATAGTCAAGCTTGAATAAGAATGTTTTGTTTAATTTATGCTCAATTTTAGGAATGGTAAATTCATTGAATATAGTATTGATTTAGAGAAATAAAAACTAAAATCTATGTTGTATTCAAACATTATGAAATATAATTAATTTAGAGGACTAATAGAAATATAAATAATAATAAAAAATGTAATGAAAAAATTATTAATGATTCTTTGTTTATTATAACAGAGTATAGAGCATGTGAGGATGAGTAGGAATCCAAGGAAAGGGCTTTTCAAAACATATTTTCTTTTTATTTAGTTATAATATTTTTCCTAAATCAAATATATATATATGATTAGTTTTGTTTCCTATGAATGTATAGAATTTCCCCTAATTCCTTGACAATTTATATTTAATTATATTAATATCCATTTAAAAGGATTATTACTTCATAAATTTGGATGTCTATATTGGTTCTTCCTGATTGGACACCATTCCATGAGTTATAATAATCCTTAATTTACCATGGTATTAGAAGATATATTTTTTATATAAAATTATGGAATAATGTTATATATGATTTTTTTTCCAAGGACTTAAATCTCATTCTCCGACCTCTTTTCAATTGATTCATAATTCATGAAATATGATTTCTAATATTATTTTTCTTAACAAAACACCCTCGTATTGGGGAGTAATGTTTATTATCAAACTAAATAATTCTGTTTTTGGTTTCATCTGCTATAATATTTGTTTATATTGATTTTATGAATTATTTTTTTGTCGAATTTAGATTTTCACATTATATTCTAAATAGGCAATGGATAACATTCTTCATTATAATTTAACCTTGTTAGGTGTAATTTTCTTCCATTAAAATGGATCTTCATCTTACATATCCATATAATAATTATTTCAAATATTTTCATTTAAAATATTGAAATCCAAATCAATATTTTATTTTTTATTTTTATATATTTTATTACCTCATTATAAAATTGAAATGTTTCAACTCAATCATTTATATAGATTTTATGTAATAGTAGCTAAATGATTAAGAAATTATTTCTTATCAAATTCAAGAAATTTTATTTTATTTTTTTCAACTAATAAATTTAATTTATTTTAATTCAATGTTCCATTATTAAGGATGTATTTAATGTGATTTTAAAAAGTATCCATTCCAAAAAAATAAAATTATTGAAAATAGATTTATCAATATAATATTATAAAAATTATAAAAATTGTTTATGAAAAAATAATTTATGACATCAACTATATTTATCTCTATATCTCCAAGTGCACTATTTCTAATTGATTAATATTAATTTATACCCTCAATATTAATTTATGATATGATTATTTTGGGATTATGATTTCTGAAATCAATTGATCTATATCATGATGTCATTTCTTACAAAACTGTATTAAAATGTATTGAATACGATTTTTTTTTAATGATGAGATTTATTATTGATTTTTGGTTCACAAATATGTATGGTTTATCATTTTGTGAATGGTTTGGTAATATATATCTCTCCAATTCATTGGTTAATTAATTTTATCTCTTAAAATTAAATTAGGGTTTTTGGTACAATACATTGATTTACATTTGTGTGGGAACAATAATAATTGATCAATTATAGAGAACATGATATGGTAATTTATGTATTATGTTATGTGAGTTAGGATACAAGATCCACTATTTGTTATGAGTTATGATACATGATTAGATACAAAATAGATGTAATGAAGCTCAATCAACTCTGAGGATTCATTTCGAATACCCAACCCAGTATGTGTAATATGTTTTGAATCCAAATACCCTATACTGTGAAATTTTGGATTATCATTCTTGATAGACTAGGTTGTGGTACATAAAATTATATTTGTTCTTTATTTCATTGTTATGTTCTATACATATGAATTGCACTATGGATTTTGATTATTGTCTCTTGTCATTTATTTGTTATAACAAGGTATATGATTGATATATTAGGGTTATATATCCATATAGAATACCTAATTGCACCCTTATGATTCTAGGATGATTTTAATCAGATATGTATCCCTTTCACATGTTTTTACACAAGTTTATTAAATAAACATGTATGAAACATTAATATGTTATTAAATTACTAATAATTTGTGATCCCCCCTTTCTTATTTTTCAATTTACCAATTACTGAAAAATATTTTTATTTATTAAATATTATGAATGATATCATATGTAGAAAATTTTTTGTAAAATTATGTTGAATTGTTTTAAGAAGGTCAATATTTTTTTATACATATGCACTAATTCATTGGGTTCAGAGATTATATTGTTATTTATGATATTTAACTGTTAAATTTTGGAAATTATGTATGTGAGATGTTATTGGATAATCTCACATCTTATAAAATAGAATTTTTTAATAATTTTTTTGTAGAAATAGTTTATTTTATAGGTTTAAGGGGTATTTATTCAATTAAATGGAATTCTCCACTTTTAATATAATTAGTACGGAGTATCAATAGCCATATAAAAAGATTTTATGTTTTTATACACATTAATATAATATAAATTAAATATATGAAGATACGGGGATTATAAATTAATTCAAAAAGTTATTTATAATCTTTCTCTATCCATGAGATCCCCATTCATCACATCATATATATTATTCCATATCCCAAAACATTATTACATTATATTTTTAGAATAAATTATTCCTATACTTGAAATCACTTAACAAATGATAAAAAATACATGAATACAACTAAGAGTAATAGAATATTTATAATGAAAATATTCTCAAATGAAATATCTTAGAACACTATGAAAACCCATTCCAATTGATCCTCTCAAGTAAATTAGATATTGAAATAATTGAATGTAACTATCATTTTATTTTAAAACGGGGAATTTTATATGTCAAACTTTCAATGGGTATTTCCTTGAACTTATGGAATTTATTTATAGGAATTGTAATTTCACATTCTACAAATAAAACCAATTTTTTTCTATGGATTATTTTAATTCTTTTAAAAAAACATTGAATCCTAACATCATCATCATGTGAAATTATTTTTTGTGAATTTATAATAACTATTTATACACAGAGTTTAGAATCAACTCATCAGACGATGTGATTAAGATTTTAAATTTTGAATGAAAAATATAATCACCGAATCATTATATAAATATAATAAATTTTTTGATTAGACATTAAATCAAAAAAAAGTAGATCTAGAAGAAGATATTTCTATAAAAAAATCCATAATTTCCTTACAATTTTTGTGCATAAATAAATTTATGTGATTCATAATATACATTAATAATATACTCATGTATATAGACTAATACACATTATCAAACCTATGTATATCTTCTAAAACATAAACATTTAAAAATCATGTTGGATGTTCTACCATTATGACCTAGATTAATTGAAATGTTATCTTAACCATATGACACGTATTTTAGAATATTATCCTATCATCTATATGTTAAATTTCTTTTAGGAAACTACTATAATGATTCAATAAAAAATAAAAAAATAAACTCATTAAAGTTATACATGATTACAATCTTTAGGTACAATGATATTTATTAATATTATAGTAATAAAACATATATATTTTGTTGGATCGACATCACTACTACTTATAGCCACCCCTACTTGATTTCTAAAAAGAAAACAAATAACAAATAATTACCTGTCACATGAAAATTATAATTCAATTAAGGTATGAAAATAACTACTTCGACTTCAATTATTATTTGTGACTACTCCACAAACTATGACAACATTTCTATAAGTGAAACTAATAAGAGGTGATATTACTATATATATATATATATATATATTTTATACACTATTTTTAACCAAAAATAGTTTTCAATGCCATTTATTCAATATTATCAAAACATATATATATTTATTTTTTCACTCATTCCTAAAACAATTATATAAAATAAAATGGTCATTTTTTAAAAAACAACATATGTTTTATTAGAAGTATAAATGAACTCAGTTTACGTATATATGGATATTGTTGATATAAAAATTCATCTCTTTCTCGTTTTAATAAAATTCTATTAAAACAATATCAGATTGATCTATAAGAAAACTATTTCCATATCCCAATGAAAACTACAATTCCCACTTCTGAAAGAACTAAGAACTCATCCTTCATACTTTATAAAGGCCCATAAATTGTTTCCTACTCCAACAACGTGTCATTCTATTCGTTAAATTATATATTTTCTAATAATTATTTATTGATATTTAATCAATAACATATGTACATATCATGTTATATTTGAATGATTAAATCACATAACAATATAGAATTGAATTCATCATTAATGTATCCTCCAATTATTTAACTCATTATCATGGAGAGGTTTTATGCCATGTGAAATAGTCAAAATTCAAATATTGAATATTTCCATTTAATATGTTTAATAAAAAGTAATTTTATATATTATGAATTTATTTAATGAAATCCATCAAATAATATTATAAGACATTAATCGCTATAAATTTTGGTTAGGTATTAATGTATTCATGTAGAAAAACTCTTATCATTGGCCAAATTAATTGTAAGACATAGAAACTGTTTTTCATATATTTCTAAAATATTTTACCTCCAAAACTATAAAGACCCTACAAACTCCTTGAAAGATAATATCCCATATTAAATGTCAAAAAATAGAACACTGTTATGTCATCATTAAAAATGTGTTCTGTGTCCATGATCCTTTCATCAACCTATTAACTTGTCAATGAATCATTAAAACCATATTAATATTCAAGGGTGCAATACCACTTCTGGATACATTTTATAGGAATGAGTTAATTGTTTTCCATTATGCATGGTTTTAATGAATATTATATTAAAATTTGAATGATCTCGATGGTTTCTATGATATGTATAATTATTATAGATATTTGTATGAGATTTCTGAAAATGGATTCTTTAAAGACTATGCCTCTACTTAGCATAAATCCATTAATAACCTATCATGAGTTATAGGGAAAAAATATTATTATCCATTGCTATTTTTTCCTAAAATAACCATAGATAACATTACATAGACTAGAGAAATAATATAATTTTAAAAAAATATTTAGGAACATGAAATCCATTTATGATTTAATATCAACATGTAAATTTTCATTTCACACTATTTAATAAATTCATATTGGATCCATTATTATCATTGAAAAAAATATATAATGTAAATTTGTTAATATAGAACCACCTTCTTGTTGTTTTCATCCCTAAAATGTATATGTCCCTAAAATTACACGAATCATTGAATATAATAGATATCTTTATTAATTTCTCCACTCATCTTCATTTCAGGACATGAATTTATTTATGTCTAACTTTCTCACCTTATCTCAAAATTCATGTTCTTCCCATAGATAAAAAATTAGTCAATTAAATTAATAAAAAAATTTATCAATAACAATGATATATCATTAGTATATTAGGATATTTAATGATGATTACTTTGTGTTTTCCCGGTTGTTTGTTTTTTACTAAAAAAAATTTGTAAAAAATTATCTTTAAAAATCATAAGAAATGAAATAATTGATTTATTTCCTATTTTATATAATATAAATTTATTTATTTATTATTGTTAATGTATGGTTAGTTTTTAATGATACTATTTTATAATCATTTATGAAAATAAATTATTAATTAGTTTAATCCAAAATAAATTAGACTATCAATCCTCGTATTACTATTGTCATCATCTGGATGTATAAACCAAAATTTTTGTTTAGTAATATATCTTGTTAAATTTTTAATGATCAATGAATTTTTTTGTTTTCGTAATCTCCATCTAACCCACTCCAATAATCTTATATCATTTACCATGAAAAATAAATACTACACATATCATGAATAAAATATCATAAAGGAATCTAATGAATTAAAGGAATTTTCCAACCAATTAATCTTATAATAGTTTAAATATATCATACTAAATTGATGGAAGAATGATTATGTGTTTATGGATTTTCATTTATAATAATTTATTTATTAGAAAACAATACACGTAAAAATTCTAAAATATATGTTTTCCATGAATCGATAAATTTAAAAAACCATTTTGAGTATCTTAGTGGAAGTTAATTTTATTTTAAATTTACTAAGAAATACAATGATACATTTATGGTATTATTTTAATCTTAAATTTTACATTAATCATTAATTAATAAATTTTTACACATGTTATACAAGTGTAACTACGATACTATGTATGATATAATTTATCAACATTATTTTTTAATATAAAAGAATATATCATTGTGTATAGAACATGAAACTATCGTGGAAATGAATAGAAATCAATAACATAATGATAAAAAAATATAAATTTAAATCAAGAAGTTTGGATCCTTTTTTGTTGATTTATGTGACATTCCCCACTAAAAAATTAAATATTTACCACACTTCTTGTAATGAATTTTTTATCCTTTTTTCATTTCAATTGATATAAATAGTTGAATGATTTATAAAATATAATAAAAAATAAACAAATTTAAAACATTATATGAAATGATTAATATTCAAGATGTAAAATGTATTTTTAATGAATATATAATTAATTACACTTAACCATCTACTGACCAATCATTCCAAGTGTTACATAGATAGCCTTTTCCCCTAATATATATCTTTGTAATCTTTTTATTATATTATAAATATTTAGAAATCAACGTTGAAGCTAAAAGATAAATAGGCTTTTTGACTTTGTCACTATCATTGTTCACCATAAGTGGCAAGAAACAATGTTTCCACCAATACTTATTAACTTGGTAAATAATAGTCAATAGATTACTAGGTTACATTAAAATACTATTAACCCTTAAATTATGAATTAATATAGATAATATAAGTTGTAAATATGATAATTTGACATTAATGTTTTATTTATTATCCATATAAAATATTAATATCACTAAATAATTTATATGATTTAATATTGTAACATTGTGATTTGTAGTTTGATACCTATGTTACAGTTTGGAGTTCATTAATGTTGTGACAATATTAATGTTAATTACCCACACATTCTACCTTTTCGTGTTCATATATGTCAATTATAATATTGTATGAATCCTTCTCTTTATGTTTTATACTCATCTCTCATTTCATAACATATGACATGATGAAATGAGCATATAAATATTCATCTGCATATGTCCCATAGGCATAACTCTAACCCTTCCTCACTACATGTTATTGATAATTTGAGATAGGGTATTCTATCATGTAAAATATATATTCTTGTTAATGTTTCATTCATAGTTACCATTTCCCACTCTTGGATGTTCCTTATGGTGAGTTCATTTTATTTTTTTATTTTTTTAAAAAAACATTTGTGGTAATTTTTCTCATTTGATGATAAATTAAATAATATTAGTAAAACATTACCATAAGGGATGATTATGAATTTATTAAAGTGTTAATTATTATCACAATAATTTATCAAATGAGTGTATCCCACAATATTGGATTCATATTACATAGTCTCTTATGTAATCCAGTGGAAATGTCACATATCCTCTATAAATAATGTAGGATTTACCCTTATCAAAATAATTAATGATATTATGGTACTCATTAATTACCAACATCATTAACTAATAACTCCTTGATATATTTTTTCTCACTCCCCAATCCTAAATCATGTTCTCAAATTTCCTTAAATCTCACCTTGATGTTATATCAAGTACATCAAAAGTTAAAATCCTTAAATTTTGACTAATTTCTATCAACCAAAGACTTGTTTTAGAAATCAAATTACAATAAAATGTTTCTTAAGGAGGTGAAAAATGGTAAATTAAACTATCTTTTTATTCCAAATAAAACAATGAAATTCATTTTACAATGTATTATTTTTATTGATGTATTATATTTTACATATGAAAAAATGTAATTATTTTGGTTTTCATTTGATTGGTAAGATTCATTTTAATTTACAAAAATATTTAACCGAGATTGATAAATTAATTTACCAACATTAATTTAGTTTTTTTTCAACATAGTACAATTATTATTTAATTTACATTATGTATTCATGTTCAATTTTCAATTGTAAATTATATATAACATAAATTAATATATTACAATGAAAAATTTAGTTATGATATATTCACCAGTTTTTTTTTCATATGTTGATTTATCAAAAACTGATAAATAATTTTTTGACTATTGGTGAAAAAATCCTTTATCTCTTCTTGGATCAACTGGTAAAATTTATCTATAATTTTTGGTATCTCATAGGCTGGATTATCCTTAGATCGGGTCCTAAAATATATACTCTTGTTGGGGGATATTTAATTTATAATTTTTTATTCACTCACTAATGAGGGTGCAATAGTTTTATAGTAACATTAAATTAACCTATGACACATAAACCCAAAAAAATAAATTGGGTAGTCAAATTTAAAATATTATGATATAAAATTTTATGGAATTAATAAAAAATCTTGTACAAAATTAATAATTAAAATAAATAAACCCAGCACATATAAGTGCTTTCAGTATCTTGATAAATCACAATATATAATTCTTAATTATTTTTAATTTCTAGTATCAATTTAAATTAGTTATAGTAACAATTAATATGTTTGATTTACATAATTAATCAAGTAAAAAATTATTTTTCCATCATAATATTTTGCCCTAATTTTCATTGAAATATAATAATATTCCAATCATTTATTATATTAAAAAATAAAAATATTAAATATTTAGATGATAAAAATATTATTATGATTTTTAATTAGGATGTCATATATTTTATACCTATTTCATTATATTAATTCCATTTTATACATATAATACATACATGATGTGTACTCTTAGTAAAAAAATATTTCGATCCATGTTGTGTGTCGTCCTTCTTTGGAATTTTGTACTTCTAGAAAATGTATTTCTATATGACATGAAAATATATACATGGGATTTTTTTGGTATAATCTATTTGTATAAGAACATAACACATCATAATAAATGATAAATAAGTCCTTTTAAACAAAAAATATGTACAAAATTTGTAATGAAATAATTGAACAATATTTAGATGTACAATTGAAATGACTATTATTATAGTGCATGTATAACCACAAAAGAATCCAAAAAATTAATCGGTCAATATATGGTTTGGAAAATCATGTTACACATTCTTTACTTCAAACTACACATATTTTTGGATATTTCTCACTCTTACTATCATTTGATTTTCCCACCAAAACACACATAAAATATTCAAATGCATTAGGAATAGGTTTATACAGATTATACAAAATATACTTGTTAACTACATACAATGAAGTCCATTCCATGACATATCCCACATCTATAATCCACTATGAATCATGTATCAAAACCATATATTTGACCCAAAAACATAATATGATTTACATGTTGTAAAACATTGTGGGTCACATGATTTGTAAATTATCTATAAGAAATATAATCCTTATCACATCACATGTCATACTATTAGTCAAGAAGTGTGGTTCAGTGATTCTATATATTTTTTATCACTACGAGAAATTATTTATGTTTTTTGTAGCTTGAGTGAGTTGACCATGGGGGTACCACAAATAGTTTATTATTTTGTGTTGTGTATCTAGGATTTGTAACTATATAAAATTGATCCACAAGATATGATATTCAATCATTCTTCTTATTTTTTAGAAAAATATATTTATATTTGAACATTTGTGAATGTGTTATCTCAAAAATTATGAAAATAAATAATATATGGAAAGGAAAAAAATTAAAATAGGTTCATAAAATTATTCAAATAAACTAAATGTATTTATAAAATTTAATGTAACTATTCTCATAACACTAGATGGTTCAAGGGTAGTGAATATGTCAGGAGTAGAAGCCTGAATTTTTTTTAACTATTAAAATAGAAACATAAAAAGGCCATGATGAACAAGACCATAGAATCACATGTTTAGTATATTTAGTTGAAATTTTACAACTTATTTAAAATAAGAAACGTCACAATATAAATAATCTTACTTATTAATTTATATTACTATCGACTGCCTTAATGGCCCGAAGGCCTTATTTGTTTATAGATTTTTTCTAACACCCCACTGCCTTTAAAGGGATGAGGGGGAACCCTTGAAATTCCCATAGGACCAGGGATTACAAGTCCCATAGGCTTAAGATATTACATGACTCGAAGGTCATAGGGAATTCAACCAGACTAGCTACATGGAACAACCCATCCCTGCATCTGCATTATGATTGTAGCTCCCCACCTTCGCATGGAAGTCTGGCTAGGCTTTTTGTGAAAGCACATGCTGGTCCTGATGGGAAATCCATACCCTCTCATTTTAAAAATCCATTTGGCTCTACAATAGTGAGTGAACCTGCTCTGAATCCTCTTTTGGGGCTGGCCCTTTTTTGTGGAGTTTGTCTAGGGCAACTGTATGGGGCTAGAAGGCCTTGAGGTGTCTCAAAGGCTTTATAGGTGGCTCGAAAGTCCTACTAACCCAAATTTATGGGTGGCTCTAAATCCTTAATCACTCCAATCCCAAACCGGTGGCCCGAGGTGAATAGTTATTCTTTCTACAGTACCAAATAGTAAATACTATAGTTACTGCTACTATGTTAGATTCAGTAACCGCATAGTGTATGTTTCTTCTACAGTACCCACATAGTGTAGAGTTCTACTGCAATACATCTATAGTGTCACTATTATGCTTCTACGATACTCAGAAATATGCATCTTCCTAGTTTTGAACCCGAGTCTCGTGGATGCACTTATGGATACCTCACCAACTGGGTTGAGGCTCATGTTAATTTATATTACTACAATTTCTATTTTATCTCTTCTATGTGGAATCCCTATGAGGTTTCCTCCTTCTTTAAACAATGTGATCCCTTAATATATTGAAAAAAATGATGTTATTCTTAGTACTGTCACAATGGAACCTAGTACATCAAACCTATCCGCACAGATCACAACAATTTGTACTCACATTCTATTTATGCTCTTGAGAGGGTTTATCATTGGAATAATCTCTCAAAGTATTGAGATAATTATATATTTATTTATATTGTGCACAATAAGTATTATCATTGAATCGATTCATATAATTCTTATATACATAAACTTAAACATAGTTAATTACATAACATACCTTCTTAATATATCTAATATAAATACTACCCCAAGTAATATATAGTTAATAATGGTATTATTATTATTATAACCCATGGTATTTACTTATTTAATTATCATTTCATATTTAAATAAATTTATATTTATTGAAATGATATTAATTAGAATATATCATTTCCCTTGAGATATTAACATGATCATTTAATCCCACCGTGGAATTTATCAATCCATATATAAAAATATTTATTAAATTAAATATTATTTTATTGTTAAAAAAATATAATATTTACAATTATAATCCATATATATTAATAGTAAAATTTAAAATATTAAATAAATAAATATAATAATTTTTTCATAATTTTTTTAATAAATAAGAATACATTTATTACATTTTAAATAACAATGATGAGGTGAAATTTAATTCACATAATATAGACATCAATATTTCATGAATGAATATTTATGTTATAAAAATTAATTGAATAATAATTATTCCACATGTTGAGAGTATTATTTTTATTATGTTAAAATCTATATAATATAATGATATTTAGGGTGATGTTACCATGTGAACCACTAAAACCCTTTCTCAGTTCCCCTATGTGATCTTACAAAATATCCAAGAACCATATCGATCACTACTTGAAAAAAAACATTTATAAAGAATTTAATATCACAATAATAACATCATTACTATGAATGAGACTTGGTAATATAACAACTTTTCCAACAAATATCTAATCATGTTGGATGCATAATTTTATTATCACATAAATATTGATATTTTGTTTTTCTGAATTTACAAAATTAACACTTTGATGAACTAAAATGAAAAGGTATTTATTCAAATAGTTCCATTTTAATCAATGGGTTAAACATATATTAATTTTTTATTTTAGTGGGGAAAATATTATTTTATTTATTCTATTAATTAAATATGACTAATAACACCAATAATGTATGCATTTTAACAATTAGAATATTATATCATTATTTTTATCCAAACCTTGATGTATGTGGTTGAGGAAATTAATTGAAAATAATTGCACATTTAATGGAAAATACATAGGATCATTGATAGAAATATACAAGGCCATATAAACATGTGAAATTACCCTTGGAGTGTCTTGCTTGAAGATTTACCTTTTTGAAGATAACTAAGTGAGAATATTATGAATGGAATCTTCAATGTCTTGTAAGACTCCAACAAGTGATAAAAACAATATATGTTTCATGTCAAATAATTTTCCCAAACCATAATTTATATTTTTAAAAGTAAATTCATAGAATATTAATTTTCTCATTATAGAAGGAAACATGGAATGACTTTCCTTGTGAAAAATAATATATATTGTAATAAGATTAATGGTATATTAAAGAAAAGTAAATAGGGATATTAAATTTATTAATAGATGATTGAATTGAAAAACTCATGGAATCCAAATCCTATAGAGTGGTTAATTTTTATGTTATTAGTTGAAATTTAATGGAGCTAAAAGGGTAAAATTTATAATTATTTATATTATATGTTACCTTCTAAAAGGCCATATTAGGTGATTTTTGAGCAATGTAAAGATTTTCATGAAGATTTACCAAAGCGCATGAACAATATAGTTTGATAAAGGATACATAAAATAGAGAAACACTCAGCATATGTTTGTCAGTTTTAAAAAATGAAGGATAATGTAACTCCAATGAGTTTCATGAAGAAACCCAGGGTTTTTTCACAAATTCAATGTTCCATAAGAAATCCAATATGCGAACATATATACCTTCAACCCCTCATTTTCTGGAAAACCTCTCATATTATATTTTTTAATATCTCCCTCATATAACTCATGGTTTCATGCTTCTAATATCCCCAATAACCCACACATGCGTGAAATTACCTATGTACGTCTTGAAATGCACAGACTTCTACTTTACATGTTTTCACACAACATTCTCTCTTGGTAAATCATTTTCAATAGAAGTCCAATTTTTTCGTGAATGATTTTTTACCCATATCTAATGAAATGTAAAAAAATTAGTTCCAATAACTCAATCATACTGAATTCCTCAAAAGACATTATTTTATAAAATGTGTAAAATTTTATAGAACCCTATTTGTTTAAAAACCCATAGTTGATCGACAAAATGTTTTAAATTTTTTTCCACATAGCTATGAAAAATTAAGTTTTCATATTTGATCACTCTAGTCTAAAATATAGGAGTGGTTCACTGACACCTCTTCTCGAGATAATATATGAGGTGTGGTCCCAACCCTATAGAGTACTGCATTTGCTATTATCATTGAATCCCAAGATGGATGGAGAGGGGAATTCCCATTTTTTCCTAATGGTTATAGATTTTTATTAATATAAGATAATTGAACCTACATTAAATCCCAAATTATACCATGAGTTAATATAATTATTTTTCTCACTAAAACAACTTGAGTGATGTTATTATAATTTATATAATACCTAGTATACTATTTTGGATAATCCCATAGGTTTCCCCAAATACATTTTGTCAAAATACTCCTCATTAAATTCATAAAATACCATTACTATAATCAAATGAATGGATGATATAGAAATCTATAACATATTGTATGTACCACACCATATATTCATAGGCATAATTCACCTACAAGTTCACACTATATGATTTAAAACTGTATTATAATATATTGGATGACTATACATCTCCTCTTCTGATAATTACCAGATTCATTATGTTAAAAGATGAAGATTACTATAAATAGTATCACGAGACATCATATATTGTACCGACAATATAAATCTAAACAATGAGGAACATATACCATGTATAGAAGACCCTAAAATGATCTTTTATGATCATGGATGCATGAACGTAATAAGAATCATTATAGTAATTATTAAATTACTATAAATGGTACTTTGTGGCTCATTTTGAGGAAATTAACTACATGGAATACAATTCACATCAGTTGAATTTGTAGTAAGACCCTATAATGAGAATGATCCAAATTACACAATAACATATTTTTTATGGATTGTAGTGAACTTTATGTTTCCTCCCAATGAGCCTCCTCCTTAGGTGTATGGGCCAAAAAATTTCACCAAACCATTTTAGGGTCATTAATCCTTCCGGACCTCACATGAGAAATAAATAGCCGAAATATTACATGAATAATCTCTAAATATACCATAAATATATTTTAATAGAACCCCGGTAGCTTCTATGCGGAAGCTCCATTCAAATAATCATTGCTCCATTATAGAACATGAGTAGCCTTTATACATACAACCTAATCATATAATCACTATTACTCTGTAGTACCTACGTAACATCAATATTTAATTTATAGTGATATTTTAATTGTTCCATAGCCACACCTAACATTTTACCCATGTAATTCATAGTCATTTTATCAGTCCCTCTTAGTAGTACCGATGATTCTTACGCAGATCGACCACATTCAATCCATCACTCTACCTATGAATAACACTTCCATCTTCCTTATGTGATCCCTAGTCAAAACATCACTTCTAAATAGCTTCAAATAATAATACCCATGAATTATTTATAAAGTAACATCAAATTTGTATTAATTAAAACTGTATAGAGGAATATCCTAGTCACTTGTTGTTAAATTGTATTAAAACAACCTCGATGTATTAAGTTAAGTTGTAGATTCACCCTACATGATTTACATATCATTCCTCATATGAAATGAATGATATGATAACATATCTCCTAGGAATCCTATATTTATATTAATCACAACATAACATGTATTATTTTTCATGAATCAAGATTCTTTACTTCATGATGTTAAACTATATGGATCATTCATTTTAATCAAACGTAATCCATTTAGTAACGTGTGATTCATTTGATCTCTATCCCATAATTTTATATTTTGGTCACCTACATGTTGTTCTATACCAATATCTAATAATACTAAAAATTCACTACCCCTCAAGGATGAAAAAACCCCTTACATTGTTGGAGATTAACCATACCTCTCACCATCTAAATTTAAGGTCCTGACTAGAAATTGAATCTTTCGTGCTAACATATACTAAACATAGATCATGGAGAGACTAAATTAGAAATTTCTCAACAATTTTATATACCAATACATGACTATAATATGGAGGTTATTATTCAATACCCTCTAAATAAATCAAACTCACACACCTTGTTCAAAAACATTGAAACCTCATTAAGGACCTGAATATCTACATAATTTGCTTACTATGAGGCGTGATAGGTGATGGGACTAAAATTTAATATATGCAATGTATGAGTATCCCACATTAATGAGCATCTGTTTCCTTATGTTACACAAACAAATATAGGTTTCCAGTTAGAAAATTATAGGAAACACGAGGAAAAAATCATTTGATTCCAAACACCCCTTGCATATGTTTTCCAAAAACAGAAACCGGATAACATAGGTTTTATAACAAAGAAACCCCATACATGAGATTCCATCAACATAGATTGATGAATCATTTTAAATATTCTAATAATTCCCAATATTATCATAGATATAAAGACAACAAAAAACTCAATGTCGATGACTAAATGTATCATCCCTACCATGACAAAATGTGATATAATTAACTAGTGGAAAAATTAAAATTGATATGAAAATATGTTTCAAAATAAGTTTTTATATATACAAGGGGTACCTTAACTATGAAATGTGTACCATGGAGAAATGTATAAAATTCTGACCAAGAATCTTATCATTCTATTCTGATTAAGGATCCAACGTCATCTAATTTAATGGTGGAGGACACGTGCATTTAGAATGAGTGGGTACAAAGAAACTATATGGAGGGATTGGGAAATGTCCGAGGATAGAATACACTCCAGAAATATTATAATATTCACACCTATGAGGAAGAATTAGAATAAATTTTATCATAATTTAGAGTACATATTTTTAAATTTATAGAATGCCAACTCAAATAGTAATAAACTAGGTTTTTTGGGGATCCTTTCCAATTTACTTATACTATATAATTGAAATTCTATACAATAGGTTTTCTATTATTTCATCATGAGTGTCTAATATTATTTAATATTTAAATCTTACTTGAATATAATGTCATAATTTGAATTATTTATTAATCTATTTCTCAAAATTATATCCCATAATGTAAAATCTATCACTATATATTGACCTAGAATGCGTTGACATGTCCTGGTATGGTATAAATTTTTTATTGTATTCAAGACACAATAATAGGCCCATTTCTCAAAGTTAATAATGTACCCCTAAAACACCTAACTATAAATAAATAAATATATCCATTTACATTTATTTAAAAGATTACCGAAAAAAACTAATACCATATAAGATTATAGTTATAAAATTAATTCATCATGATTGGATCATCACATTAATTTTAAATGTGATGAATTCTTGAATTAAGGTTTAGAGTGGGGTTCTTGGATGTAATATATAATCATGATATTTGAAAGAGTGAAAATGAACATAGAGGTGACGAAGACATATGTGTGATGATATATTGGATTAATTAAAGGTTCTTGGGTGACATATGAATGTTTATGTTGATGAAATTATGATGATTTTGAGTGGTATTATTTGTAGTAGGAATAAATAAATGTGGAAGACCAAATAAATGGGTATATTTTATGGATAATAGATAACAAAAATGAGATATATGGACATAGATAAAATTCCATTTATCATTATTCCTAGTAAACATGGTTTCAAAAGATAGATTAATTTTACATTGAATATTTACTTTAGTAGTATATTGCCAATACATTTCATGGGTCTCAAATTATATATTAATGAAATGAAATTTTTTGTAGTTAACGAAATCCTCACTAAGAAATTTTTGTACAAAACTAACTAGACTCCTAAGATCAATATTCCATGTTGAATAGAAATTACTCCATATACTTCTATTTCATTGATTCTGTTCATGTATTATCATCCATGTGACAGAATAAAAAAAAATATTCAAATAATTTCTTGACATTGACTATGATATTAAATATCATTTCAATATTAATGAATATTTATGATATATTTTTTCAATATAGACTTCCTAGATATATAGATATTACATCAATGTATTGTGAGATATTTATTGTGGGATTACCAGAATTTACTCTATTGAAAACTCAATTATGGAATAGAATTTTTACCCACATTAATTATGGAGTTATAAACCCCCATAGATATATACAACCAATAATTTGTGATTCCACCATGTACTTCTAGGAGTATTAACAACCTAATGGATCTGGGGTGTGGGTATTCGAATTTTATTATTTAAATCACAGTTTAGATAACCCCTTGATACCAATAAGGTATGATTAAACTATAATATTTATATAAAAGGTGACCCCACGGTGTCATGAGGCACTGGTTATCAATATGTGTAGTCGATCCTTGCAAAAGTAATTAACATTACCCCCTTGATGAGGTTTGGATCCTTCATAAGGGTCTCTTACCCCTTGAATGACATCTATACCCCAAAAAAGAATTGGTCCCACACAATTATGTTATTAAGGATTCATTGAGGGTGAGAATTATTGGTAGTTTGGATACTTAAATCCATAAATTTTTATAGGTCTCACTGATTTTCTATTATATTTGAAATTAATGGACACAATCAAGGATTGATTTTAAGTCTATATGTTGGTTGGTCAAATATCATTAAACCATATATGGATATTATATTTATACCAAAATCATTATTTTTAGTTATCTTCTTGATCCATCATTACATTTTCTTCTATGGTAATTCAAATAGGTATTATTATAATCATCCATATATGGTCTTTACACCCACATAAGATGTATCAGTGCATATGATGCATAGTTTTATGACTTTCATAAGTGGCATGGTGTTGATGGAGTCTGTGTATATTGAAAAAATAATACTTCTTAGTTAGGATTAAAATTAAATATTATTAAAGTAACTATGATAGACATGATATTTTGTTCATATATTAGGTTAGTCATAAATTACATATATATATTTATTATCATTATTAATATCCTAAAGATGAAAAATGTGGTGTTGTTTTAGATGGTTGATGTATCATTCATAAATGTTATTCTGAAGGTTAGTTAATATATTTAAATTATATTTTGTTATTAATTATTTCTTATTTAAAATACATATGCATTGTGTGGAAGTAAATAATTTTATTTTCCCTCATATGTTTGATTTTTCGTCTTAGAGAAATTAATAAGAACATATACTTTAGGAAATGGGATACAAGTGTAATAATGGACATGACTATCAGTCTATGTGGGATCAAATAGTTTTTTTAATGACAGTAACTTATCATTTAGATACTGGGAAAATATCCTATAATTTATTATTAGATCAATTATGAATCATAAAAAATAATTTATAATTAATTTGAAAATATGTATTGGAAATGATGGAATACACACATTACAATGCATTAAAATGAGTATTTATGTGGGATATTAACAGAATAAGAGTACATAAAGAATCTAGATGTAATGGCCCGGACCTCTCTTGTCCATTACTTTGTGGAATTGTGGTTTTGGAGGTGTTCCGGGAGGACAAGGTGACTTATCCCCCAGCTGCTGATTACCGGTAGCTCGGTCTACCGGTAGCTGCTGATTACCGGTAGCTCAGTCTACCGGTAGATGCTGATTACCGGTAGCTCGGTCTACCGGTAGATGCTGATTACCGGTAGCTCGGTCTACCGGTAGCTGCTGATTACCGGTAGCTCGGTCTACCTGTAGCTGCTGATTACCGGTAGCTCGGTCTACCGGTAGCTGCTGATTACCGGTAGCTCGGTCTACCGGTAGCTGCTGATTACCGGTAGCTCGGTCTACCGGTAGCTGCTGATTACCGGTAGCTCGGTCTACCGGTAGCTGCTGATAACCGGTAGCTCGGTCTACCGGTAGCCGCATCCTACTGGTAGCTGGGTTTACCGGTAGCCACGGCATACTGATAGCTCGGTATACTTGTAGCCGCAGTCCAGCAGTAGCTCGGCTAACACTTTGCCAAATTTCTAGTTCTGTGAACAGTGTTTCTATCGGTGAGGTCCTATCGGTGGACTTCTATCAGTGAGGATCTATCAGTAGACTTGTGTTTCTATCGGTAAGGTTCTATCGGTGAGCTTTTCTTTCCTTTGCCAATTTTTTTTTAGTTCTGTGAACAGTGTTTCCAGACTTCATAAGAGCTACCGATTCCATACTTTGCCAATTTTCACAAACGAACAGTGTTTCCAGACTCCATAAGAGCTACCGATTCCATACATTGCCAAATTTCACGAATGAACAGTGTTTCCAGACTCCATAAGAGCTACCGATTCCATACTTTGCCAAATTTCACGAATGAACAGTGTTTCCAGACTCCATAAGAGCTACTGATTCCATACTTTGCCAAATTTTGAGTATGTGAACAGTGTTTCCAGCTTCGCAAATTTGACGTTTTCTTTGACGTAAAATACTTTTAAAACCTTATTTTAAGGACTTTAAGGCTGATTAAAAGGCCATAAATCCTATATTAATTATTCCTAAGGCCGGGATGTTTTTTACTTGGTCAAACCGCATGGGTTAATGTGATCCGTTTTTAATGGAGAATTAATCGGATCTTAAACCGTCGCCTCGTTTAATCTTCAAAAAGGGACGAGATATCATTCTCCCTTGTTCATTCTATTTGTTCTCAATTATGAGGCGCTAGAACCTTTCAATCCTTTCCATAGGAGTTGCACAATCAACCTTTACTCCTAGGATCAGTTCCGCTCTGTTGGATGCAACCGAGCCGTGTCGATCAATCTTCGATATAAGCATCCTCTGGTGGATGCAGTTGTCACGAGGGGAGGATCGTGACCTGTTGTGTGGATAAAGGACGTCAAGAACTCTTCGAGGTAGGGGATTCATGGCTTCTCTAATTGTATATGTGCAATCGTAGAATTAGCATGATTTATCTCTTTGGATCACAATTAAATTGACCTAATTAAATACTTGAACCGGATTAAAAGAATTGGTTGATCGCATGTTGTTGCTTTATACCGTGATAACGGTTTGCCTCATGTTTTCCTAGATATAGTAATATCTATGTTTTCTTTGATTTTTTGTTCGTTCATGATAGAAATTGATAATGAACGTAAAGCCGGAATTAATTGTTAATTAATTGGATAAAGATAAAGAGGCATGTAAATTAATCTGGTTATTGCCGTTGTTGTAGTTGTTCTAATTTGAGGATAACCAAATTAGGGAAGTAAGAATGGTTATTTAAATTTTGATAGCTTACTGATTAGGTATCCATGATTGGAATCTATGAATAACAAGTCTGTTAATTCAATATGGATTAGAGAACAGATTATGTGGGAATTTCTAAAAGGGTTCTGAGTTACCCTCTTGTTTGTTAAAGGGCCGAGAGCCCACTTTTTGATGTTTGTTTTCTTGCTGCTTGTGCTGTGATGTGAGCCTGGATGGCTATTGTGATATGTGGAGGCATGGAGACTTGTGGTTATGGCAGCGGATGACGCCTAGTGTGGCGAGATGCATCAGTTTATGCATATGGGTGTCGGGGAGGACACCAAGGGTGATGGTATGAGATGAATGTGATGGTTTGATGTTGGTGGTTTGGTTTGGTTGCTTATCTGCTTTACTTTTCCCCACTGCTCAAGGCAGCTGGTCTTTATTACCCTCTTTCCGAAGGAGGCGAAGACATGCGGGGTATGCCACGTGCTTTCCGTGTTTAGCCTCTCGATGGAGGATGGGTCTATGCTCTTTCTATAGGCGGCAAAGACTCGACGGGTAGTATATCTACTCACCGTGTTGAGCCTCCTTTGTGTTTAGAAGCATAGGATGTTTTTCTAGAATGCCTGGGAATGTGGAAAAGTAATTCTGTAATGAATGTTTGATTAAATGGTGAAAATCCACGGGGATGGAGATACTGGAATTTAAAGGTGATGTGAATCTTAAAAAGGAGCAGTTGTTTTTGAAAGTGATGCCATTTCAGTTTAATGTGCAATTCTTCATTCTTAATTAATGTTTAAAGAATTAATCACTGTACAGTGGAACTGATAAATAAGAATGGAGTAATCTAATAAAGCTCTTCAATTGGTTGTGTGCTTATAGGATACCTAGTCTTTGAAGTAGCAGCCTGGAGTCTGAGAGACGTTACCTGCAGTTGTATCCAAGACTAGGTAATGCCCATAGTGTGGATGTGAGTTACTTATATATTCTGTACTTTTTGTGTTTCTATACACTACTCCACCCTGTCGGTAAGGGCAACTAACACCCCGGGGATTCTGAGCCCTGGGGGGGTCTTTTCCCCAACATTCTGATGGGAGGTTGAATGGCTGACTACCCCCTTTGGCCCCGCTCTCTTCTCTTGGTAGATCCTTGTGCTGGTAGGCACAGTGGTTAGTTTTACCCATATATGTGTGTAGAGGGCTGTAATGGCTTGTGGTTATTTCACACACATATACTCTGGATATAGTATCCTATGGAATACTATAGGTGTAACGTGTATAGGCTGTGATGGCTTGAGGATCCTTACTCGGCGTATGGGCTGTGATGGCTTGAGGAATAATACTCGACGTATGATACACGTTATACGAGCTATGGTGGCTCCCGGAAACTACCTGGTTACTTTGGTTGTGAGGACGGTGTGGTGTTTCGCCTAGGTTTCTGCGGGCAATCCTTTGTGGTGCACGAGGTGCAGATTGTGGAGCTTAGCCCAGGTGTCTGCGGGCAAGCCTTTGGAGAGAGATGCACAGGACGTATGTCGTTGGGGCAAAGCGGCAAACCAGTGGGGAAGTAGTAGCGGGGTACCCTTGATATTATTTACTATATGCTATATTATTGTATGCGTTACTTGGTGAGAGTAACCATGGTGAGGTTGGGAACATAGTATACCTGTTTAGATAACGAGTTAGTTTCACTTGTTGTTCACTGGGCTTTAGCATGCTTTCTTTACTTTTGCATGAGAGTCTTGGGGAGGATCCTACTGAGTATACTGTTATACTCATCCTATGTGCATATAAACTGTTTTTCAGGTCACTTGGAGCAGGTTGGAGATCAAGCTGGTTACTACTAGCTTGCGGTTGGAGGAGGAGCTGTTCGGGCTTGTGGTCGCTGCCGTTTTTCTTTCTTTTGGGTACTTTTAGTTTTCCCTTTCAGTTGTAGTACTTTTGCATGACATTTCATATATGTACTTGGTTTCCTTTTTATATTTCAGTTCTGAGTTGGAGTTGATTGGAGTCTATTCTATCTCTCTCTTCTTCTTGTGTTCTCTTAGAGGGTAATGCCTCTCATTTGTACGTTATTATACCCTCGGTGCTAGTCGCCAACCCGGGGCCTACTGGAGGCGGGACTCGGGGGTCATTATCTCCTTTTTCACATTGCCGGCCCAGGAGGGGTACACTTTGTGGGGAGGGGGTCATGACAGAGTGGTATCAGAGGTCTGGTTGAGGGATAGGATGGAGTTTGGAGTTAGGCACAGGTGAGGATGCATGGGATGGTAGGGCAACGGTGTCATTCATGTTTAGCAAGTGGGGTTAACACAGGAGACCGGCAGAGACATAGGCATTCAGGGCCCCCTATGATCTGTTGCATGGACCTTTAAGTTTATGATGGCTACTAAACAAAGTGATACCGGTTGCAGGGTAGAGACCTAGGAAAGGATCATGCATCATTATTCTTTGCGCCTGTATTTGAATGGGTAGACCTTGGGATAGGTAACCAAAAATTAATAAAACAAAATAATTAATTAATTAATGTTGAGTCTTCCATATTCCAGGATTAGGAGCTCTAACAGTTGTTATTTTACAGGTATGGCTCCAGGTCGACGTCCTCGTCAGGTTTGCGCAGAAGGTGCCCAGCAGGCTGTTCCAGCAGATCGCCGCCGGGTAGAGGTTGACGACGATGACACTTGGAGGAAGACACTCCGAGAGTTTCAGCGCCAGAGTCTACAGAAGTACGAGGGCTCCATTTCAGATGCAGTCACAGAAGACTGGTTGGAGGAGGTCGAGATAGGCTTCAGTTCGATTCGTGCTCGGAAGGAACACTGGGTGTCCTTGGTTGTGACGATGTTGCGTGGAGCAGCGAGACAGTGGTGGTTCTTGTTCCTCGGTGATCGTGAGGAGTCAACGATCTCATGGGATGTAACAGCCCAAGATTTTATAAAAATTTTCTTTTTAATTTTATTAATGTCTTGTGTTGTACGCTACACCAAAAGGAGCTTGCATAACACGCATCCTTGACTTGCCTTGCATTACACGCAATCGCGACCTTCCTCGATAGCGTGTGTAGTATGCAATACCGAGTTTCACTAAACAACGATATGCTATCAAAATATTATTAAAACTAGCCGGTATGAATAGTAATAACCACTTTTTAAAATTCTGTAAATCTTATTTTTCAAAATGAACTTCATTTTTGGATTCGGAGTATCTAATTTACCCTAAGATGAAATTTTGGTACATTTCGGATAACTTTCATATTCTGATGAATAGTGAAAATTACTAAAAAACAACTTTTTTAATCGAAATAATTAATAGTGATAAATTATTAATTGGAGTAGTTTTAAAGTATATTTAGAATATATTTTTACAATTTAATACAATGTTGGTCATTGGATGTAATTGCACATTTAAACCAGACATAAACAAGTGTCAATCTTTTGATAGATATTGTTTCTTAAAAACACGCTATTTGTTTTAACAACGGGATTTAATTATAAAATTAATTAATGCAACTTCTATGTTATGAATTTGGTAAAATAGACTTCATTTTTGAATTCGGAATATGAAATATAGCTTAGGATGAAATTTTGGCATTTTTCTGAAAACCTTCATTTTTTGATGAATAGTGAAACTACTAAGTGGTAGTTAAAAAACTGAATTTTTCATAAAACTTAATTTTACCGCTTCTGTGAATGGAATTTCAAAAATCCGAGAGACACGGTTGATGTCAGTAAGTAAAATGTGGTTCAATGAGATGAAAATAATTTTTGGTGAATAGTAACTTTTTACTTTTTTTTACCACGGTTAATAGTAAATAGGGTAACTAAGGGTAAATATGATATTATTATTACCCTAACACATGTCCTAATTCTATTGGATAAGTGTAATTCGACCAAAAACAACCTTATGAATAAAATATGTCCATTTAGGCCCACTTGGATTAGATTAGGACATTTATTATTAATTTATTTAAAGAAGGGTTAAAATAGTTAAAATCAATGTTTAATAAGTAAATCATTTTTAATATGGGGTTATACATAAGATAAATTCGACTATAAATATTCATTAGAACGATAAAACGATTTCCTACATAATGATATTTTATTTATAATTTTTAGACTTTAAATAAATTAATTTATATATGACACAACGATGATGCAGTAATTACCCTTTTAAGGAAATATTAACACAATTGATGTTATAAATGCTCAAATGAATGTAATCTGAGACTTTTTATGACTTAAAATAATTTTCTAGGTTACTATGATATATTAGTGTTGATTTAATCAACTTGGTTCTAACATATAATTCTGTTATGACTTTCACAAAAATCATATATCAAATAGTGTCAAAATTGACACAAAATAGTTTTTAAATAAAATATTATATTATTAATTGATATTTTATTCCTAAAAATATAAGGTTCGGCCAAATTACTTAGATAAGGATATATTTATTAATAATATACAATTTGGGGTTCTTTTCGCATGTTATAGTAAGTGTATTAACCATATAGTGAAAGAAAACAAAAAGACACGGTAAAAGTTGAATTATTTAACTTAGAGTTAAATCTAATTGATAAGGTTAAAATAATAACCTAAACTTGTCTAAATCCTATTGGTTGATAGGATTTCGACCCATCCCCACTTTATCTTCGAAATAAGACCCTTTGGAACCATTATAAATCGATTTTGACTTTAATATAAAATAATATTTTGAGATATTCCTAAGGTGCCCCTCTCCTCCCTTATAAAAGGACACCTCCTCCCCCTCCTCCTCACACCAATTTGAGCACTCAAGCTCCGCCAACCCCTGCCAAAATCTCTTCTCCACTTCCCTAGAAACATCCTAGAGGTTCTGGTCTTCCTCAAAGACCAATTTTAGTGCCCTAAGAGGAGGTCTCAAAGAGGCGCTTCAGAGAAGAGGTAATTACCGTTACCAATTCTTTCATCTTTATTTCTTCTTCCACTTCTTCTTCTTAGGTTGTTTCATTATGAAGTAATAACATCAGTATAACTCATATACTGATATGTTATTATAAGTATGAAACAACCCTATTTCACCATCTATCCATCCTATGGAAAAAGAAATCACTGCGCGTGCGTACGTACGGAATACCGTCTCCACGCCGTGGTGTAATCTATTTTCCACCACCACCTTACATGGATGGGTATAATGGTGTAAAGAATAACTATACATAGTTATTACAACATCATATTGATTCTGATATATTGTATAACCCACTCCGATTCAATTCAATATTTATGAAAATGATATCATCGCTCGTGCGTACGTACGGACTACCGTCTCAACGACGCGATGAGATTCATTCTCCATGTTAAACATTTAAGAATGATTATAAAGTATATATAAGAAATAATAATGAAATATATGACATTATAAAGCTACTGGATTATGTATATATATATATATATGTATGTCATCTACTTACTTCCATTTCAAGACAACAAGGAATGGAAAACAGCGTTCATGCGTACGTACGGACTACCGTCTCCATGAACGGTGTTTTTCATTTTATTTATCTATCTATTATATATATATATATACTGAATATATATGATATATAAATCAAATTTTATATTCTGGAAGTAAGTAAATCATGATATAAGTAATAATAATGTCAAGAACAACAAGTCAAAACACCTACGATAAATGAAACGATTTTACCCAAAACGCTTCTTTAACATGGAATTTACAAAAGAACGGGTAATATAATGTCATAAGTGAACCATATATGATATCATAACAATGAATATGATTCTATAATAAGTCAATTACATTATTTAAATCATTATACAGGAGGTTCGGACACATACGAAGCAAATCAGACCTAAGGTAAGGGAAATATCACAATCTCATTTTTATCCGAGATTGTTTATTCGTAAGTATTTACTGGGGTGTATTTTATCATCCACATCCGTGTTTCATCAATATGTAATATTATTTCCATCCACCTACAATTTTTTAAATCCATTTTTACCCTTCAGTGAGTTTTTAGTAAAGAATATGAAAGGAATCTTTTGTCGCTTTTTCGTACGAGGTGATTTTTTGACTTTTCCGACAAAAGTACGAAGAATGTTTTTTTTAACGTATACGGCATGAATGGATTTTTAAAACATTATTTCCAAGAATCTTACTTTACAAGTTTTCAAGTTTATTTTTAATCAACTTCTTTTAGTTTAAAGTTTTATGACATGTTAAGAAAGGAAAAATGTTTTTAAAGAAGAAAGGATATTTTCCTCAAGAATTCATTTCAAGTGTTTTTTTTAAAAACTATTTTTCCATCTAAGATGACGTTATTTGATATGTATGTTTCAAGTAAAATGTCTCTATGATTTAAATGGTTTCAGTTTTCTTATGATGAAATGATATAAATTGTTTATGAATTATGATGGCATGATGTTTAAGAATCCCATTTTATTACATGGGTTATGAAATGATGTATGATTTATGATTTTGTGGCACACATAAGAATGGTATCATTATGAGATGGGTGGGACCTATATCTCCCTCCAATGCATTGGGTAATGATTTTATATCTCATGAGATAGACATGGCTGGAATGGTAGGTTATACCGGTTCAGTGAAACAGGACTGAAACGAGGGTTACTCGATTCAGAAAGGGACTTTGTCCACTAAGATAGTCTTGGCAATGAGTCTTGACTAACAAGAAATGATTATCTATGATTATGTGTGAATGACACAAAGTTTCATGTTTTATGTTATGATTATTGTGATTACATTTCACTGCCATGATTTACCCCATGTTATGAAATTATGATCTCTTTTGCAGGTTAATATTTCCAAAAGTTATGTGCTTATGTATATGATGTGATTGATATTTCTTTTGTTTACCCTTACTGAGCATTTGAGATCACCCTTTTATGTTTTCTTTTCCCCAGGATATAAAGATAGGTTTTAGGTATAAAAAAAATAAGATCTTTATGGGAGATGTTGAAGATCTTTCACCACGATTTGAAGATTATATTCCGAGTTTCCAAAGACACTAAACTATTACGGTCCTTGTGTGTGTACTAAGTATTCCGCAAATGTAGTGTAATGTCCATGTACGTCAAGATACGGGTCTCTACAGTTGGTATCAGAGGGAGGTTTAGTCAACCTTTGGAAACTAGGATGCGAAAACATTAGTTAGATCCCTAGAGATATTTCTAAGGTATGTCTAGGGATGTCCCTAAGGATAAGTATACGTATAGAATATAATCCTAGAACTAGGATAATGATCTTATAATTTAACCTGAGATGTTAGATATTAAGGGTACTCCCCCTTTATCATGATTTTTGCCTCTCACACTATTCTTTTGGGGTTTTAGACGATGGCTGGAACCCGAAGGAACCGTGTTGATCAATGCAATGGACAATGCAATGATTGTCCCCCTGAGCAACCAAACGATATGGGAGCTGGAATGCAAAATCTTGTAGCCATGCTCACACAACTTTCTTAAGCTATGAATCATGCAGGACTTCCAAACGAGGAAAGGAAGGAGCAACATTCTGTTGAATCCTTCATGAGGCAGCGTCCGCCTTCTTTCAGTGGGTCTACTGATCCATTAGTTGCTGAACAATGGATTAGTACTACTGAAAAGATATTTTCAGTTCTTCAATGTTCTAAACATGATAAAGTCATCTTAGCAGTATATCGTTTGGAAGGTGAAGATGATCAATGGTGGAATCTTATCAAGAATATGAGACAAAGAGAAGAAATTGATTCCATGGAATGGGACGAGTTCAAGAACTTGTTTTTCAGTAAGTACTTCCCTCGTATTCTTCGAACGAAGATGGAAAAGGAGTTTCTTGAACTGAAGCAAAGGGATGATGAATCTGTTGGTACCTATGAAGCGAATTTTACAAGACTTTCAAGGTACGCTTCTGGTATTATCATCCAACCTGAAAGTAAAGTTGATCGATTTTTCAGTGGCCTAAAACCAAGCCTTCGAAGGGCATTAGCTATAAGAGACTTCAGTAGCTATGAAGAAATTGTGCGTTGTGCTATCAAGGTAGAAATGGAAGTTGGTGTTACATATCAATCTCATGGTTTTGAAAAGAAACGAAAGATGGAGTTCAAGGAGAAATCTCAAAATAATGGTGAAAAGAAGATGAATGTTTCCTTATGCACAAAGTGTGGAAAGAAGCATGGTGGAGATTGTCTTAAAGGGACTAGAAAATGTTTTAAGTGTGGAAAAGAAGGTCATCGAGTAGCTGAGTGTCGAAGTAATGGAAAAAGGGTTTCTAATGATGTGAACAAAGCAAACACTACAGAGAACGCACCACCAACACTTCAATGTTTCAAGTGCAAGGATATGGGACATTATGCCAATAAATGCCCTAATCCAAGGGTTAGTGGCGATCAACATGAGCAACCACTTAAGGCAAAGGACAAAGGGAAGTCACATGCGATCTCTATTGGCAATGTTGAATATGACAATGATGTGGTGGAATGATTAAGTGTTTATGTAATGGGATTCCAAAATAATGTTGTATCATGTAGTATTGGAATATTTATGTATTTGTTTAATGTGGTATTCAAAGTAATTGAGATATTATGCGCATAATGAAGGGAAAACGAGAAAATGAAATGTTTAACATTATTCATGAGCTCATGATTGATATAAGGACTAAGTGATATCATGGTTTGAGTATATAGAATTTTGAGGATTTTGGTATGTGGAAAGTGTTAACTTTTAACTGCATTCAAGTTTTCACTAAGGATCAATGGGTATTCAAGAGAGTACAAGATTAAGGCCTTTGAATGTTTGGAATGTGTCCAACAAGATATATCTTATGATATATGGGGATCAACGATGGTATTAAATCTCTGGTAATCATTTTCACTATGTTATGAGAATGAACTGCAGTATTATGGATAGGACTAAAGATTGGAATGGATTATGTTGGACATAAGTTAGTATTGTTTAAGGATAGAAGTTTTTTCGATATTATGGGATGTTATAGTAATATAGTTTTAGAAAAAGGACAACCTGCAGGACGGGCGACAGCCCATCGCTTCGGACAAGACTGTGGGAATCGAACCCACAACCGAAGTGCGACTAGCCTTTATCGCCTACCACTGGCCTACAGGAAGTCCCTATTTAGTAGAAACTAGTTTTATTATATTAAGCAGTTTGATATATGAATTATAAGTCCATTTTAAAAACTATATATGATTAATCTCACTATAGATCGACTTATGTATATAATTTTTGCTAACCTTTTGTTTGAGACAGATGGAATGACCCGTCATTCTATCACATGATCTGCTAACACTTCACGAATAACAAATTCAACTTCATTTATTTAAGAGATGAAGTGGAAATTGTTCTAGGCACGAACAATAGTTAGATTGTACCAAAATAAAGAAAGTATTTATTCCAATTCAAATTTTCAACTTTAGGGAAATGATCTTGAAAACCAAAAATGTTGTCCTAGTGATCTTATACCTGATGAATCAGATGGTACCTTAGATCATCACAAATTTATGGATTTGTGATTATTGGCTTTTACATAGCCATGTTCTCTACCACTCTCCATCAGAATATGATGGTTAGATTTCTCTTCCATATCCATATTTTCACCTATGTGGAAACCCAATGATTAGTTTATTTGGGTAACTGTTACGTTTCATACATTTGTTTTTAAATATTGGTTTTGATATTCCTTTTTACGATGTGGGTTTCTATTAAATAAACTTTCAAATAGTAAACCATTTATAACCCCGACGAATTTCGAGGGCGAAATTCATTTTAAGGGGGTAGAATATAACAGCCCAAGATTTTATAAAAAATATTCTTTTTAATTTTATTAATGTCTTGTGTTGTACGCTACACCAAAAGGAGCTTGCCCAACACGCATCCTTGACTTGCATTGCATTACACGCAATCGCGACCTTCCTCGATAGCGTGTGTAGTACGCAATACCGAGTTTCACTAAACAACGATATGCTATCAAAATATTATTAAAACTAGACGGTATGAATAGTAATAACCACTTTTTAAAATTCTGTAAATCTTATTTTTCAAAATGAACTTCATTTTTGGATTCGGAGTATCGAATTTAGCCTAAGGTGAAATTTTGGTACATTTCGGATAACTTTCATATTCTGATGATTAGTGAAAATTACTAAAAAAATAACTTTTTTAATCGAAATAATTAATAGTGATAAATTATTAATTGGAGTAGTTTTAAAGTATATTTAGAATATATTTTTACAATTTAATACAATGTTGGTCATTGGATGTAATTGCACATTTAAACCAGACATAAACAAGTGTTAATCTTTTGATAGATATTGTTTCTTAAAAACACGCTATTTGTTTTAACAGCGGGATTTAATTATAAAATTAATTAATGCAACTTCTATGTTATGAATTTGGTAAAATAGACATCATTTTTGAATTCGGAATATGAAATATAGCTTAGGATGATATTTTGGCATTTTTCTGAAAACCTTCATTTTTTGATGAATAGTGAAACTACTAAGTGGTAGTTAAAAAACTGAATTTTTCATAAAACTTAATTTTACCGCTTCTGTGAATGGAATTTCAAAAATCCGAGAGACACGGTTGATGTAAATAAGTAAAATGTGATTCAATGAGATGAAAATAATTTTTGGTTAATAGTAACTTTTTACTTTTTTTTACCACGGTTAATAGTAAATAGGGTAACTAAGGGTAAATATGATATTATTATTACCCTAACACATGTCCTAATTCTATTGGATAAGTGTAATTCGACCAAAAAAAACCTTATGAATAAAATATGACCATTTAGGCCCACTTGTATTAGATTAGGACATTTATTATTAATTTATTTAAAGAAGGGTTAAAATAGTTAAAATCAAAGTTTAATAAATAAATCATTTTTAATATGGGGTTATACATAAGATAAATTCGACTATAAATATTAATTAGAAAGCTAAAAATATTTCCTACATAATGATATTTTATTTATAATTTTTAGACTTTAAATAAATTAATTTATTTATGACACAACGATGATGCAGTAATTACCCTTTTAAGGAAATATTAACATAATTGATGTTATAAATGCTCAAATGAATGTAATTTGAGACTTTTTATGACTTAAACTAATTTTTTAGGTTACTATGATATATTAGTGTTGATTTAATAAACTTGGTTCGAACATATAATTCTGTTATGACTTTCACAAAAATCATATATCAAATAGTGTCAAAATTGACACAAAATAGTTTTTAAATCAAATATTATATTATTAATTGATATTTTATTCCTAAAAATCTAGGGTTCGGCCAAATGACTTAGATAAGGATATATTTATTAATAATAAACAATTTGGGGTTCGTTTGGCATGTTATAGTAAGTGTATTAACCATATAGTGAAAGAAAACAAAAAGACACGGTAAAAGTTAAATTATTTAACTTAGAGTTAAATCTAATTGATAAGGTTAAAATAATAACCTAAACTTGTCTAAATCCTATTGGTTGATAGAATTTGGACCCATCCCCACTTTATCTTCGAAATAAGACCCTTTGGAACCATTATAAACCGATTTTGACTTTAATATAAAATAATATTTTGAGATATTCCTAAGGTGCCCCTCTCCTCCCTTATAAAAGGACACCTCCTCCCCCTCCTCCTCACACCAATTTGAGCACTCAAGCTCGGCCAAACCCTACAAAAATCTCTTCTCCACTTCCCTAGAAACATCCTAGAGGTTCGGGTCTTCCTCAAAGACCAATTTTAGTGCCCTAAGAGGAGGTCTCAAAGAGGTGCTTCAAAGAAGAGGTAATTACCGTTACCAATTCTTTCATCTTTATTTCTTCTTCCACTTCTTCTTCTTAGGTTTTTTCATTATGAAGTAATAAAATCAGTATCACTAATATACTGATATGTTATTATAAGTATGAAACAACCCTATTTCACCATTTATCCATCCTACGGAAAAAGAAATCACTGCGCGTGCGTACGTACGGAATACCGTCTCCACGCCGTGGTGTAATCTAGTTTCCACCACCACCTTACATGGATGGGTATAATGGTGTAAAGAATAACTATACATAGTTATTAAAAAATCATATTGATTCTGATATATTGTATAACCCACTCCGATTCAATTCAATATTTATGAAAATGATATCATCGCTCGTGCGTACGTACGGACTACCGTCTCCACGACGCGATGAGATTCATTCTCCATGTTAACCATTTAAGAATGATTATATGGTATATATAAGAAATAATAATGAAATATATGACATTATAAATCTACTGGATTATGTATATATATATATATGTATGTCATCTACTTACTTCCATTTCCAGACAATAAGGAATGGAAAACAGCGTTCATGCGTACGTACGGACTACCGTCTCCATGAACGGTGTTTTTCATTTTATTTATCTATCTATTATATATATATATATACTGAATATATATGATATATAAATCAAATTTTATATTCTAGAAGTAAGTGAATCATGATATAAGTAATAATAATGTCAAGAACAACAAGTCAAAACACCTACGATAAATGAAACGATTTTACCCAAAACGCTTCTTTAACATGGAATTTACAAAAGAACGGGTAATATAATGTCATAAGTGAACCATATATGATATCATAACAATGAATATGATTCTATAATAAGTCAATGACATTATTTAAATCATTATACAGGAGGTTCGGACACATACGAAGCAAATCGGACCTAAGGTAAGGGAAATATCACAATCTCATTTTTATCCGAGATTGTTTATTCGTAAGTATTTACTGGGGTGTATTTTATCATCCACATCCGTGTTTCATCAATATGTAATATTATTTCCATCCACCTACAATTGTTTAAATCCATTTTTACCCTTCGGTGAGTTTTTAGTAAAGAATATGAAAGGAATCTTTTTTCTCTTTTTCGTACGAGGTGATTTTTTGACTTTTCCGACAAAAGTACGAAGAATGTTTTTTTTAACGTATACGGCATGAATGGATTTTTAAAACATTATTTCCAACAATCTAACATTACAAGTTTTCAAGTTTATTTTTAATCAACTTCTTTTAGTTTAAAGTTTTATGACATGTTAAGAAAGGAAAAATGTTTTTAAAGAAGAAAGGATATTTTCCTCAAGAATTCATTTCAAGTGTTTTTTTTTAAAAACTATTTTTCCATCTAGGATGACGTTATTTGATATGTATGTTTCAAATAAAATGTCTCTATGATTTAAATGGTTTCAGTTTTCTTATGATGAAATGATATAAATTGTTTATGGATTATGATGGCATGATGTTTAAGAATCCCATTTTATTACATGGGTTATGAAATGATGTATGATTTATGATTTTGTGGCACACATAAGAATGGTATCATTATGAGATGGGTGGGACCTATATCTCCCTCCAATGCATTGGGTAATTATTTTATATCTCATGAGATAGACATGGCTGGAATGGTAGGTTATACCGGTTCAGTGAAACAGGACTGAAACGAGGGTTACTCGATTCAGAAAGGGACTTTGTCCACTAAGATAGTCTTGGCAATGAGTCTTGACTAACAAGAAATGATTCTCTATGATTATGTGTGAATGCCACAAAGTTTCATGTTTTATGTTATGATTATTGTGATTACATTTCACTGCCATGATTTACCCCATGTTATGAAATTATGATCTCTTTTGCAGGTTAAGATTTCCAAAAGTTATGTGCTTATGTATATGATGTGATTGATATTTCTTTTGTTTACCCTTACTGAGCATTTGAGCTCACCCTTTTATGTTTTCTTTTCCCCAGGATATAAAGATAAGTTTTAGTTATAAAAAAAAGAAGATCTTTATGAGAGATGTTGAAGATCTTTCACCACGATTAGAAGATTATATTCCGAGTTTCCAAAGACACTAAACTATTACGGTCCTTGTGTGTGTACTAAGTATTCCGCAAATGTAGTGTAATGTCCATCTACGTCAAGATACGGGTCTCTACATGGGAGGAGTTTCGAGACAGGTTTAGATTCGAGTTTCTTTCATCGACTGCGAAGGCGTCCAGTCGCCAGGAGCTTCTTACCCTTCGACAGGGGAGCTCCAGTGTTCGAGAGTTTGGAATCCAGTTCAGGAACCTTCTACGATATGCTTCAGACCTGTTACCAGATGAGGAGGCCAGGGCGAGGCATTTCGAGGAGGCTTTGCGTCCAGAGATCCAGCGCCAGGTCACCCCATTTATGCTGAAGACATATCTTGAGGTGCTGGCGAGGGAAGAGGTTGTTGAGAGGACTTTGACCAGGACCGGATCGTCACGAGAGGGGAATCGTCATGATTCCTCACGAAGAAGAGTTGTGGTCCGGGGTTCCCGGTTTTCAGGGCAGAAGAGTTTCCGTTCACCTGGGGGTAGGTCCCAGCCCTTCCCATCTCGTTTCTCCGGAGGCAGCAACTCTCAGGCCTATGCCAAGGGATCAGGCGCTTGTTTTTCTTGTGTTGGTCATGGTCATCAGCAGCGGGAGTGCCCGACTTTTCATAGCAGTCATCGTGCACCAGGCGCTCCACTCCAGGTTCCTCCGTTGAGGCAGTTCCAGCCGAGGCAGCAGCAGCAGGTTGCACCAGCTTTAGATCACCAGAGGGTAGATGGAGCTGGCAGAGGACAGCCCCATTATGCTCCTCGTCCTTAGAGAGCAGAGCGCGGCCGTGGTGGTGGTCGTCATCAGGGTCAGAGAGGTCGTGGAGGTGGTCGTGGTCAGCTTCATGCTCTAGCGTTGCCAGCTCCAGGCGAGCCAGACGTCGTCTGAGGTACCCTTTGCTTGTTTTCTACCTTGGTGTGTGCCTTGTTTGATTCAGGAGCGACACACTCCTTTATATCCCCTACCCTTGTCCATGCTTTGGGACTTGAGGTAGAGAGGCTTCCAGTGCCCTTGGCGTTGACTACGCCAGTTGGAGGTCGAGCTAGCTTGTTTGAAGTATGTAGAGACTGTGAGCTAGTGTTGGGGCTGCACTGCTCTTGGGTAGATTTCCTATGTTTACGAATACAACCATATGATGTCATCCTCGGCATGGATTGGTTGTATTCGGTGCAGGCTATTGTGGATTGCTACAGGAAGAAGGTCGTTTTATTTGATGAAGACGGAGAGGAAGTAGTGTTTGTTGGTGAGAGAGATCCTCGGATGAGTCATAGACGAGTTTCATCCTTATCATCCATGATGGCTGGGATGATGCTGAGTTCTTCAGAGGTTCAACAGTTGGCGTTTCCTAGGGTCGTAGAGGAGTACCCTGATGTCTTTCCAGAAGAGGTTGTATCCTTACCCCCTCGACGAGAGATCGAGTTTGGGATCGAGCTACAGCCAGGAGCATCTCCTATCTCTATGTCTCCATACAGGATGGCCCCTTCTGAGTTACGAGAGCTATGTATTCAGCTCGATGGTCTGTTGTAGTGTGGTTTTGTTCGGCCAAGTGTGTCACCGTGGGGTGCACCAGTTTTGTTTGTGAAAAAGGCTGATGGCAGTTTGCGGTTGTGCGTCGATTATCGTCGCTTAAACAAAGTGAAAATAAAGAACTGTTATCCTCTCTCGAGGATTGATGACATATTCGATCAACTGAAGGGTGCATGTTGGTTTTCAAAGATCGACTTGCGGTCAGGATATCATCAGATGCATGTAAAGGATGAGGATATCCCGAAGACTGCTTCCCGCTGTCGTCATGGGCATTATGAGTTTGTTGTAATGCCATTCGGCATGAAAAATGCTCCAGCTGTTTTCATGGGGTTGATGAATGCTGTGTTCCGTGATTTCCTGGACAAGTTTGTTGTGGTTTTCATCGACGACATCCTTGTATACTCCACATCAGAAGAGGAGCATGAAGAGCATCTACGAGCCGTTTTGGGAGTTCTTCGCCAACATCGGTTGTTTGGGAAGTTGTCCAAGTGTGAGTTCTGGGCTCGAGAAGTTCATTTCTTGGGAAATGTTGTGTCCCAATAGGGAGTAGCTGTGGATCCTTCGAAGATAGAAGCAGTGGTGTCTTGGCCAGCCCCCAAGACCGTGTCAGAGGTGCGAAGTTTCCTTGGTCTCGCAGCCTATTATAGGAGGTTTGTGGCTAATTTCTCCCGATTTGCGACTCCTCTAACAGCTTTGACCAGGAAGGATCAAGCGTTCATATGGACTGATCAGTGTCAGATAGCTTTTGAGTATCTAAAGGAGAAGTTGGTAAGTGCTCTTGTCCTTTGTCTTCCAACGGAGGGAGTCCAGTTTGATGTTTTCTGTGATGCTTCACATCTGGGGCTAGGTTGTGTTCTTATGCAGCAGAGGTCCGTTGTTTCTTATGGGTCTCGTCAGTTGCGTCCCCATGAACGCAACTATGCCACCCATGATCTTGAGTTGGCAGCCGTGGTGTTTTCTCTGAAGATGTGGAGACATTACCTCATTGGTGAGCACTTTGTGGTTTTCACCGATCATAAGAGTTTGAGGTATGTTTTCTCCCAACACGACTTGAACTTGAGGCAGCGTCGGTGGATGGAGTTCTTGCAGGAATACGACTTCGAAATATCGTATACACCTGCGAAGGTTTGGTCGTGGAAGTAAGCTTTCTCCCCGTTTTTTTGGGCCTTTCGAGGTGTTAGCTCGTGTTGGATCTATGGCGTATCGAGTAGCACTTCCCCCTCAGATGAGTCGGATACATGATGTTTTCCAGGTATCGCAGCTCCGTCGTTATCTTCATGATGAATCTCATGTTATCGATTGGGGAGAGATCGATATTGACGATGATGCAACCTTCGAGGAGCGACCTTTGGAGATCCAAGATCACAAGGAGAAGGTGTTGTGTGGGCGTTCTATCCCCTTAGTTCGTGTCCTGTGGCGACACGGTGGCATGGAGGAGATTACCTGGGAGCGTGAGTCACAGATATGTGCTCAGTACCCAGAGTTGTTTAATGTTTAACTCTTTCCATGTAATGACGATTCCTTTATGGTTAGACCTTTCATGTTTTATTTATGTACCTTTGATGTGATGTTATGTTTGAATTGTTTGGTTATGGATTATTTGTTTCCATACTCTCGGATTTCGTAGTTTTATTCCAGCTTTTGAACAACTCATGGTGGTTTTCCCCTGAGAGGTATCTTATGGGGTGGTTGTTCGGACCCCTCTATTCTTCTGGGTTGGTTTTTAATTCTCGAGGACGAGAATGTTTTGAGAGGTATCTAATGTAATGGCCCGGACCTCTCCGGTCCATTACTTTGTGGAATTGTAGTTTTGGAGGTGTTCTGGGAGGACAAGGTGACTTATCCCCCAGCTGCTGATTACCGGTAGCTCGGTCTACCGGTAGCTGCTGATTACAGGTAGCTCGGTCTACCGGTAGCTGCTGATTACCGGTAGCTCGGTCTACCGGTAGCTGCTGATTACCGGTAGCTCGGTCTACCGGTAGCTGCTGATTACCAGTAGCTCCGTCTACCGGTAGCTGCTGATTACCGGTAGCTCGGTCTTCCGGTAGCTGCTGATAACCGGTAGCTCGGTCTACCGGTAGCCGCATCCTACCGGTAGCTGGGTTTACCGGTAGCCACGGCATACTGATAGCTCGGTATACTTGTAGCCACAGTCCAGCAGTAGCTCGGCTAACACTTTGCCAAATTTCTAGTTCTATGAACAGTGTTTCTATCAGTGAGGTCCTATCTGTGGACTTCTATCAGTGAGGATCTATCAGTAGACTTGTGTTTCTATCAGTAAAGTTCTATCGGTGAGCTTTTCTTTTCTTTGCCAATTTTTTTTAGTTCTGTGAACAGTGTTTCCAGACTTCATAAGAGCTACCGATTCCATACTTTGCCAATTTTCACGAATGAACAGTGTTTCCAGACTCCATAAGAGCTACTGATTCCATACTTTGCCAAATTTCACGAATGAACAGTGTTTCCAGACTCCATAAGAGCTACTGATTCCATACTTTGCCAAATTTTGAGTATGTGAACAGTGTTTCCAGCTTCGCAAATTTGACGTTTTCTTTGACGTAAAATACTTTTAAAACCTTATTTTAAGGACTTTAAGGCCGATTAAAAGGCCATAAATCCTATATTAATTATTCCTAAGGCCGGGATGTTTTTTACTTGGTCAAACCGCGTGGGTTAATGCGATCCGTTTTTAATGGAGAATTAATGGGATCTTAAACTGTCACCTCGTTTAATCTTCAAAAAGGGACAAGATATCATTCTCCCTTGTTCATTCTCTTTGTTCTCAATTAAGAGGCGCTAGAACCTTTCAATCCTTTCCATAGGAGTTGCACAATCAACCTTTACTCCTAGGATCAGTTCCGCTCTGTTGGATGCAACCGAGCCGTGTCGATCAATCTTCGATATAAGCATCCTCCGGTGGATGCAGTTGTCACGAGGGGAGGATCGTGACCTGTTGTGTGGATAAAGGACGTCAAGAACTCTTCGAGGTAGGGGATTCATGGCTTCTCTAATTGTATATGTGAAATCGTAGAATTATCATGATTTATCTCTTTGGATCACAATGAAATTGACCTAATTAAATACTTGAATCGGGTTAAAAGAATTGGTTGATCGCATGCTGTTGCTTTATACCGTGATAACGGTTTGCCTCATGTTTTCCTAGATATAGTGATATCTATGTTTTCTTTGATTTGTTGTTCGTTCATGATAGAAATTGATAATGAACGTAAAGCCAGAATTAATTGTTAATTAATTGGCTAAAGATAAAGAGGCATGTAAATTAATCTGGTTATTGTCGTTGTTGTAGTTGTTCTAATTTGAGGATAATCAAATTAGGGAAGTAAGCCTGGTTATTTAAATTGTGATAGCTTACTGATTAGGTATCCATGATTGGAATCTATGAATAACAAGTCTGTTAATTCAATATGGATTAGAGAACATATTATGTGGGAATTTTTAAAAGGGTTCTGAGTTACCCTCTTGTTTGTTAAAGGGCCGAGAGCCCACTTTGTGATGTTTGTTTTCCTGCTGCTTGTGCTGTGATGTGAGCCTGGATGGCTGTTGTAATATGTGGAGGCATGGAGACTTGTGGTTGTGGCAGCGGATGACACCTAGTGTGGCGAGATGCATCAGTTTATGCATATGGGTGTCGGGGAGGACACCAAGGGTGATGGTATGAGATGAATTTGATGGTTTGATGTTGGTGGTTTGGTTTGGTTTCTTGTCTTCTTTACTTTTCCCCACTGCTCAAGGCAGCTGGTCTTTCTTACCTTCTTTCCGAAGGAGGCGAAGACACGCGGGGTATGCCATGTGCTTTCCGTGTTTAGCCTCTCGATGGAGGATGGGTCTATGCTCTTTCTATAGGCGGCAAAGACTCGACGGGTAGTATATCTACTCACCGTGTTGAGCCTCCTTTGTGTTTAGAAGCATAGGATGTTTTTCTAGAATGCCTGGGAATGTGGAAAAGTAATTCTGTAATGAATGTTTGATTAAATGGTGAAAATCCACGGGGATGGAGATACTGGAATTTAAAGGTGATGTGAATCTTAAAAAGGAGCAGTTGTTTTTGAAAGTGATGCCATTTCAGTTTAATGTGGAATTCTTCATTCTTAATTAATGTTTAAAGAATTAATCAATGTACAGTGGAATTGATAAATAAGAATGGAGTAATCTAATAAAGCTCTTCAATTGGTTGTGTGCCTATAGGATACCTAGTCTTTGAAGTAGCAGCCTGGAGTCTGAGAGACGTTAGCTGCAGTTGTATCCAAGACTAGGTAATGCCCATACTGTGGATGTGAGTTACTTATATATTCTGTACTTTTTGTGTTTCTATACGCTACTCCACCCTGTCGGTAAGGGCAACTGACACCCCGGGGATTCTGAGCCCTGGGGGGGTGTTTTCCCCAACATTCTGATGGGAGGTTGAATGGCTGACTACCCCCTTTGGCCCCGCTCTCTTCTCTTGGTAGATCCTTGTGCTAGTAGGCACAGTGGTTAGTTTTACCCATATATGTGTGTAGAGGGCTGTAATGGCTTGTGGTTATTTCACACACATATACTCTGGATATAGTATCCTATGGAATACTATATGTGTAACGTGTATAGGCTGTGATGGCTTGAGGATCCTTACTCGGCGTATGGGCTGTGATGGGTTGAGGAATAATACTCGACGTATGATACATGTTATACGAGCTATGGTGGCTCCCGGAAACTACCTGGTTACTTTGGTTGTGAGGACGGTGTGGTGCTTTGCCCAGGTGTTTGCAGGCGATCCTTTGTGGTGCACGAGGTGCAGATTGTGGAGCTTAGCCCAGGTGTCTGCGGGCAAGCCTTTGGAGAGAGATGCACAGGACGTATGTCGTTGGGGAAAAGCGGAAAACCAGTGGGGAAGTAGTAGCGGGGTACCCTTGATATTATTTACTATATGCTATATTCTTGTATGCGTTACTTGGTGAGAGTAGCCATGGTGAGGTTGGGAACATAGTATACCTGTTTAGATAACGAGTTAGTTTCACTTGTTGTTCACTGGGCTTTATCATGCTTTCTTTACTTTTGCACGAGATTCTTGGGGAGGATCCTACTGAGTATACAATTATACTCACCCTATGTGCATATAAACTGTTTTTCAGGTTACTTGGAGCAGGTTGGAGATCAAGCTGGTTACTACTAGCTTGTGGTTGGAGGAGGAGCTGTTCAGGCTTGTGGTCGCTGCCGTTTTTCTTTCTTTTGGGTACTTTTAGTTTTCCCTTTCAGTTGCAGTACTTTTGCATGACATTTCATATATGTACTTGGTTTCCTTTTTATATTTCAGTTCTGAGTTGGAGTTGATTGGAGTCTATTCTATCTCTCTCTTCTGCTTGTGTTCTCTTAGAGGGTAATGCCTCCCATTTGTACGTTATTATACCCTCGGTGCTAGTCGCCAACCTGGGGCCTACTGGAGGCGGGACTCGGGGGTCATTATCTCCCTTTTCACATTGCCGGCCCAGGAGGGGTACACTTTGTGGGGAGGGGGTCGTGACACTAGAAATATTAATTATTTGTCTATAATGATGATAAGTGTTTATTAAATATAATAATAGAATGCAATATAATTTAGAATAGATGAATTGTAAATTTAAATTTATCCTAATTTAAAAATGTGATGTTGGATATATAATTCCTTATATAGAAAGTGTAGTTTTCTATAGAGAGACTTTATTTTTATAATGGGAAAACATATCTAGATGAAATTATGAATGATGGTAAACAATAATGTAGATGAGGGTGATGATATTTATGATGATTCAATGCTTGAACATGATTAAAAACGGTATGATCACATAGATGAAACTATTCAAAAAATAAATCAATTTTGTGAATGATTAATTATGAAAAATTGGGAACTAAAGTGTTTGGAATTTAATATCATTAATAAATATAAATTTTTTTAATTAATCCTGAAAAAATAATTTCCATTATAAAATCTAAAAATTGAAACACTGAATAATTATATGTATTTTTTATATGAATATACGAATCAAAATCTAGATAAGAAAATTAATTTATTGGGATATATTACATAACTAATAGGGTATGAGAAAATAATGAATTCCAATAATGTGTGAAAGAAATGAAGATAATTAAAAGTTTGATATATGGATGAATATCATCAATTAATTAATCTTTATAATGGAAAATGATAAATTGGTTTATTTTTTAATGAATGAAATATTTGTATATAATAATTTTATGTGAGAGTTCCATAATTTTTAGAGTGATATATAGAAAAAATATAATAATCGTACAATCTATTAAGATCTGTTCTTTGTGAATTACTCTCTATTTATATCATAAAATATATAACTTATATTCTAAGGATCAACATCTAATGAGATATATAAAATTGGGTTCATAGAATTCATATCCCTAGATACATAGAGTAATATTTAAAATTATAAGATGTTACAATCTAAAAATGGATTTTACTTTTGTACCATGTAATATATATACAAAAAATATATAACTTTATGCACAAGAAGAAAAAGACATATTGAATAATAGATTTTATTCTTTTTTTATAAGATCTATCATATTTTCCATGTTACCTATTATGTTAAATTTAATATTAAAAATTATTTAAAAATATAATTTTAGTATTTAAAACATGTGTAATAGAATTACTTGTAGGGGATATTCAAATTTATATCTCCAAATAGACCATGTTGATATAATATACCATTAATGGATTGTATGGATGGTGTGTTCAAAGGAGTATCTTTATTCTCTTTTTTTAATTGTATAATATAGAAGCTTCCAATGATTATATAGAAGTAGTTGGAAAATTAATATTTATCTTAGATATTTTTCAATTAAATGATATTATAACATCCCAATATTTTTAAATACAATCAGTATGTTTGATAGCATACAATATACACTTCATAAAACATAAATGAAAACAAAATATTATTTTTTAAATGTTACCATCATAACTTATACATTACAATATAAGGTATGAAGATGATAAATTAATTAAGGAAATTATGAATTAAAAATATTTATATTTGTATACATAATTATTTCCGTAAAAATTAAATATAAGTGAATCCAAACCCCATATTGAAAATAAAATTATTTTTTCCAGAATAACTATATAAATATTAACATGTGTCTTTTATAGGAATAAATAAAAAAATTACTATTGTTAGGTTATAATAATTAAATCTATAATATATTCAATCTAATTTTTAACATTAATCATATGTAATTTCTAGAAATGATATAAGAGGAATTAAAATTTCTCTTATTGAATATGTATTTCTAAAAAAATATAGCTTCGAAACATTTTGATGGAAGAGCTGTTTTAAATATAGTTTTTGAAGCATTCATAAATTTTAAATAACAAATTAAACTTATTATTTAAACATTGGTAATCAATGGGTACATTGGCATGTTTTTTTATTTTTCATATAAATTTCTTTCTTTGATGAAGATTGAAAAATATTTCTTTTTTATTTAAAATATATTTTTCATAAAATTTATTTACCGTGTTTGATTATAATTTTTTATTTTTTATTTTATAATTAGATTAGGTTTTATTAACATTTATTCTAACTATGCTAATTGGAATAAATTTTACATTGAATTTGGATATAAAAACATTTCAATATTTGTGTGGTTTATACCTTAAAAACATTTTTTTTCATTGTAATAATGTCATTAATATAATAATAATTTATGAAATTTATATGCTTCAAATTTTTAAAAAATAATTCAGCATTGTAAATAAAAATGTCCAAATTGAGTAAATTTTTTCTATTTTATTCTTTTTACAATTTGTAATGTAATTTCAATAATATTTTTTATTACCATAGTTAACTGTAAGTTTAGTAATTAAGAGTGAACATATTAATATAAATATTATATAATCACCCTTCAACTTGTTTTAATCTCATTTAATGAGTTATTTTTGACCAAAATCTTCACTGTTCTGATTCTATTTGATCTTTTTGAATCATTGATTACATTAATACATTTATAATATTTTATTTAGTGAAAAGAAAAAAATTTCATACTTTTTTTTCAAGAAAAAATTATTTTTTCTACAGGTTAATATAAGAGATCTATTTGACTATAAATATTATTATGAAATATAAAATGTTTATATCAATCATTATAGGTTTTTTAATTTTTTTTGGTAAGGAATAATTATATTAATAGCATACATAATTATTGCGCGATAATTTTTCAACCAATTGATATATCATATAAGTGATATTAATAATATTAAACTAAATAATCATTGAGATAATTAGTGTCATAAAAAGGTGGCTTATTTATAAATTACTATTATGTGTTAAGAGTGTTTTTTGGAATATAACATGTTGATAACACATTTTCAAATAATCATGTAATTAATAGTGTCAAAATTGACATTAATGATATTTTATAATAAGGAATATTTTTTTAAAAGAAAAAAATTCAGAAGCATATAAAAATTAGAAAAAATATTGTGTTAGGTTTTAGAATTACATCAATTCATAATTTATTTATATTTTATAATTTTATATTACTTACAAAACTATAAATTTTTAATTTACATGATATTCCATTATGAATAAAAAATGAAAAATAAGGGTTAAAGATAAAAAAGTAAATATTTGAAAATAGTCAAAATATATCTAATTTAAATTTATTATTGTTATATAGAGCCATAATCATCCTAAATTCTAAAAAAATCAGTGTTTATCCTTTTATAATATAAAATTATATTATATTAATTTTATAATTTGATCAATTCCAACAGTACCCCTCCCCTCTCATATAGAAGAAAACCCATTTTTCTCATTTCTTAAAACATGGAAACCTTGTTTTATGGGAAAACATTTTACCTACTACCTTCTTATAATACAACACCTCATTATATAGCTATAATATTAAGGATAACACCATAATTTGTGGTATTAAGGTGTAATTAAAGGAGGTGATCCAAGGAAGATCTATCATTTTTAATCAAGTATTTTTTTTATTTCTTCTACCACTTCATTTAATTATTAATCAATAAAAATGGAAGAAAAAATATAGTATCATAAATATTTTGAATATTTATTATGTATATATAATCACATAAATCCATCTGCACTTCAATCAAATGAGAAAATGATTATCGTTTTTGTGTTGGTCGAACTACTACCTCGCAAACAGATATAATTTATTTTCAATCACTATCTCCCAGGAATTGTTATAATGATTGAATTAAATTTTATATTTTATATTAATGACATATTTATCATTATTAAAAAATAATATATATATTAATTTCTTACCATTTCATTCACCAATGATGAAAACATTGTTCATGTGTATTTGTGACCAATCATCACCATGTAGCAATGTGATTTTTTATTCAACACGACATCATATGGATGATATAAACCAGTATATTAATATTTTTAATAGGATATTAATAATAATATTATTATTATTATCGAATGTTAAAATAATGCATAACTTCTTTTTATAATGATTATTGAATAATGGAAATATCACAGATTCACATAAATGACTTATTGTTTCTCTGATTATAACATATATAATTTTTCACATCAATATATAATAAATGTATTAATATGTATAATTGATATATAAATGAGATTATAATTTCATGAATACTATTAATTATATGATTATCTTTTGACTACCCTAATAATAAACATCTTACCAAATTCATTTTGGACTTAAGTACTGAATATCCACAAAACATCCTATGTGATCTTATATAATTATGTAATTGTTATATGATGATATTAGGTAATATAAATGAAATAATAAATTGAAAAATGGTTCTCAATAAATTAAATTATAAACATGTATATATTATTTAGGAATATTAATATTGTAAGTGATGGGTCAGCATCATGGTAATGGACTTCGTCTCGATCACCATTCATTGAGGGATATTTTTATGTCATACACCCACATTATTTTATGTGGTGTATATACATCACTTGGAAATTTCATATAATATATTTATTTATTCTCATGTTATTTGTTTTAATTTTATTCCATCACGGAGATTATGATTCATATATTTAGTAGTGGTATTTGAAACTTTCATTAAAAAATATATTAGATTTATCCTATGTCAATATAATTTAAATAATTTTACTTATATATTTATTTTGATATAATATCATTATAAAGGACCATTTATCAATATTTATTATATTTATTCTTATTTTATATTTATTTTTTCTTTTTAATGGAAGTCCTCCCTAACTTTTGTGGATATTTTTCTATTAAAAATTTATTTTAAAAATTGATTGATTAGTTTTATAACATGAAATGTTTTCTTATGGGTGTAAATTAAATTTGAATAGTGAAATATTTAAAATTTATATCTTTTATTAGTTATGATTATATAATGGTACTAAAAAATTTGATATTTGGTTACATGATAAACCAATGATGGAATGTCCTACGATAAACAAAGGATGAGTTGTTATGTTATAAACTCAAATGAATTGGATATATAAGTTGATGGTATGGTTATTCAATTTGTAATATTTGAATGTATGGATTCATTACTATTTGATTTATATATAATGATCTCTTATATAACTGAATGTGTTATCAGTGATTTCTATGTTCTTTTGGTAGTTTTTTTATTATTAAATAAATTAATAAATTAACTTATCTCGAAGAAAACTTATTTATTTCTTTTTAATAGTGAATCGTAATATATTATGATAAATCATTAATGGGTTTTACTATTTTCATAGGATTGAAAGTTTTTATTCTTTATGTATCCTTTAAAAATATATTAAGGATCATCCCATGTTTTAAAAAATTTCATAGGATCTATGTTGGAATTGAGAAAGAGATGAGAGAAATTGGATAATTTGAAGATTGTTCATAAAGATAAATCATGTTTTATTTTCAATAGTATTATATTTATAAAAATTTAAATTGATAATAAGTGTAAAATTTTAATTTGTGGGTATACTTTGTAATAAATATTCCAAAATACTCTATAACTCTAAACCAAAAAATATCTTCAATGTGAATGAAACTAAATTCTTGACTAAAACTCAAGAATATGTAATATTTATTATCAAGTCCTTATATTTAGTATCAATGAAAAGTTTTATACATATTTATAGGATATAATAGTGTTATATAAATTTCCTTATAATATTTGACATTATTATTAATTTTAAAAGATTTATAATTTTATGATTACTTTATTTATACATCTATAAAAAATCCTCTAGAATGGTTTTTTGCAGCCGAAATGCGAAAGATATAGTGGTAAAGAAAGGATAGGAAAAATTTCCATTCATGTCACCATGAATATATTGTAGGAATTAGAATATATTATATTTTATTTATGGATCAGTTGAAAAAGTATAAAATTAATGGAGATATCCTTGCTAGAGTGGAACCTGATGTATCATGAAGGACCACCTCTACAGTGGAGCATTTTGTGAGGAAAAAATACCCATATTTAAAGGGATCATATAACACCATTATAGTTGAAGGATGGATTATATTTTTAAAAAAATATACTAGAACTCGTGGGTTGTTGAAAAAAAGGTAACAATTTCAATTTTTTTAGATGGTGATGTCGATCAATGGTTTTCATGGGTTAAAACCATCATAGGAAGTGAACAGAATAATCCCTTGAATGTGATGAACATATGAATATATATCTTGAAAAAGTTATTAATATAGATGCTCAACATAGGATTTAAAAAATAAATATAATTTATACAAAAGGAGGAATATTTAATACCTTGATACTTAGAAAATATCACTGGTTTGGAAAGGTATGTCCAAAATTTTATCCTAGATTGTGATTGGAATAATAGTAATAATTAATTTGGATTGAAAAAAATATTTTCATGGTAATTATATTATCCTGAGTTTAAAATATATCATAAGAAATATATATGTTCCCATACGATATAATTGTAGTCGTATTTATAATTATATATCTTATGGAAACCATTAAAATAAGAAACTAGTTGGCAGAAAATGAGATGGATTACCACATAGAACATTGATTGTAAGAAAAAAATTATCCATCTTTGGATAATTATGGTAAAAAATATTTTCAATAATGACATTAAATGTTGGGTATGTAATTCAATTATGGAACATTCATTCATAAGGCCAGTGATGACAAGAGAGATTATTAATAAATAATAGAGAAGCCACCGAAAAGATTTTTAATTTTAATGTTTTATGAAATTATTCTAATATGTTTATTAAGACACATAATCCTTTTCTAAATAATAATGATTGAAAAAAGGTGTTGGAAAAAAATTATATTACTTAAATTGATTTTGATACATCCAGTGATGTGATGGATGCTCTAGTGAGATCGGTATTATTCAATGGTCAGCCTTATATTCACGGTTTTAGAAACTCCTTTTTATGTTTCAATAGTTGTGATAATGGTATATCAAGGACCATTCTAGGAGTATTTTGGTTTAATTTTAATATAATTATTTATTTTAATGAGGTGTATTCATTTCCTTTTTGGGAATGAGTTTTAAGCAATAAATATCCGTTATGGTTTTTCCACTCGTAGTGGTTATTTTTAATATTGGACATCATAATTCTCAGAATTTTTATTTTTATATCAACATATAAACCCATCTCAACTTTCATTAAATGTGAAATGAATTATCATTCGTGTGTTCGGGGAACTACCGCCACACGAACTGATATAATTCATTTTCCATCACATCTATCAAGAAAGGCTATATAAATGTAAAAAATGTTTAAATATGACATATATGAGTTATTTATATTTCTTATATAATAAATATCAATTGCATCCTTACACATCCATGCACATAAAAATGATAATGTTGTTTCTGAATACATATGGACTATCACCTGCATTAAGCAATGTGATTCATTTTGCATCACCACATCACATGGATAATATATATAAGTATATTTAAATTAATAAAATTATATTAATGATAATTTTCTATTTCTGGAATGATAAATTAAAACTTAACTTCTAACAATAAATATAATTGAAAAATGGAAACGTTATTAGTGAATATATATATGAATTACCATCTATATGAGTGTGACATAGATCATTTTTCCATATACATATGTAATTGATGGTTTAAAGGGTATAATTGATGTTGAAAAGTGATTATTACTTAACTAATATTATTCTAGAGATGATGATTGTATGACCCCATTGACTGTTGGCATCATTCCAAATTCATTTTTGACAGAAGTCGGGAATGTCATCAAATTTACACTGTGAACTCATATAATTTAAAATTGTTATTAAATTATATTAAGTGATACAAAAGTAACAATAAACAAGGCAATGGATCAAAAGAAAATCAATAATTAATATATTTTTATCATTTGGGAGAAAAATATTTTATGTGTTGAGTTGGACTCATGATAAGGGGCTTAATCTCTATCATCTTTTATTGGGGGAATATCATGTTGTTATACACCCACTTTGTTTTATATGGTAGATATATTTCCCATTGAAATGTCATATTTTCAATTTTTATAATAATTTTATTTAGTTTTTTGTTCAATGTAATTATTTAATTGGACTTATGATTCAAATTTTTAACTCTGATATTGGACACTTATATTTAAATATATATTTATTTTCCGCATTAATAATATTTTTTATATTATTTTTAATATTTATTTATATGGATTTTAAATAAGTATAAATTATATTTTAGTTTTATTTATATAATTATATTCCGTTGTAATCGTTCATGCATTTTTTCTAGATAAAATCGTCATTTCCTTTTCAATATATTTTATTGCTAGACAATGTTTTTAAAAATGATTTATCATTTCCAATAAAAATGTAATTTACTTTTATGTGCGTAAATGAATCTTTTAGAGTAAAAATTAAAAAAATATTTTATTTTATGTGTTATGATTATATAATAGTACTCATATATTTTATGTATAGTTACGTGATAAACCAATAGTGTTTTTTTCGTGATAAAAAATGAATGGGTGGTCTCATTAATACCTCTAATTCATTGGGTTAAGACGTAGACTGTAAGGATATTCTATTTGTAGGAGTGACATGTGTAGAAGTTTACGACATTTATTCCATTTTTGAAAAATTATTTATAATTATACCTTTATTTTTAGTCTATTCATTCTATGAGTTTTATTATAGCTTTAGGATTATAAAATAAAGTTTGGAACGAACTTGTTTTCAATGGAAAAATTTTACTACTTATTAAGGGAAAATAATAATTAATATTCATGGGTTTTCATGTTTTCATAGAACTAACGTTTTTCATTATTTGTGCATCCCATAATATGATGTTTTACTTAATCCAATTATTTAAACAAATTTCATAGTGTTTAATGAGGAATAGAGACAAAGATGAGGTCAAAGGGATAATTATGTTTACTTTTCATAAAGAGAAATCATTTTTTATTTCCAATAAATTATATTTTTTATAAAATATATGTAGAGTATTAATGGGCACATTTAATTTATGGGTTGAAATTATAAGAGTTTTTAATACTTACCTAAAATTATAAACCATAAAAAGATCCTTATTGTGAAGGAAAGTAAATAATTTACTAAAATAGATTATAAAATGTTAATTTTTGGGCCCTTACAAACAATATATATCATATCGAAAAATTATGTGATCCTAGAACATTGAAGGTTCACAAAAAAATTATAATCAAATGCTAATATGTAAATAATATACGTTACAAGGATCATCTATCTAACAAATTAACATTATGATATAATGTATTGGTATGTGCAGTAGTCATAAATATAAATTAGGAAGTCGTGTAATCAAAATAAAATCCATTATACAAGCATAAGTAACATGTCAGAGATATCCAATGGGATAATTAAAAGATTCCTTGGAAGAAGTGGGATATTTTTTGGTTTTCACCCCAAATACCAATATAAATTATGTAATTTTAGTACAAATACACATATTTCTTGTTTAAAAAATATAATTTTATTCTAATTTAATTTATTACACTATTGTATACATATTGTAATAATATAATGGTATATTTTCCACAAAAATTTATATTAAATGATTAAACTATATATAGGTCCTTTATATTCCATTTAAATATTCTCAATGAAATTTAATTGGTCTTGATACATCTATCTTATAGGATACAAAGGTTATTTGACTATTTAGTTTTAGTATCCCATAAACAATGGTACATCATCTGATAAATTTTCCACTTGGAAATATCTAAAGGAGGAGGTCTTGAGGATATAGCTAACAAAAAAATCCATAAATAATGTGTCATTGGGAATTCTAGTCGACAAGATTGTGTAATTTTTATTATACATGGTAATATTAGTAATGTATAAATTAATCATATAATTTAACGCGTGATGAAAAAATTAATAAATAGGATTTTTTAAACTAACATTAATTCAGTGCAACATAATGGGAGTGATGTTATATAAATTATAAAGAAAAGCCTTTTATATTCTGATTAATAAAGTTGGACACATCTATCCATACGATTGACATAAAACTGGATGAGTTAATTCCATTCTCATAGATATCATTGTAAATTATATAGAAATAAGTAATATAATTATTAATCAAGAAGTGAGGGCTCCTGACACGTGTATACATCCATATTAATAATGTATTGGTCATAACATCTATTATATTATAGAATCAATGTTCGAATTGATGGAACTGAGGATTTATATCAAGACTTTTATTATAGGTACTATCCTCCCATTTAATACATCTATGTGCAATAATTTCTCCCGAGCAAGGTCATGTTGGGGTATAAAAAATCTAGACTCCAAAATTCGTTTTGGTGGTGTTATTTGTGAGACATATTTTTTTTAACAGCCAAAAATATGATATATTTTTGAAAATGGGTGAGACTCCTAAAAAATAATATCCCTCAAATTTGAGAAATAAAGATTACTATATAATGAAATAAGATACATGAAATTCTTATTCATGGCATCCAATCTTGGGGAAGATTAAAAAACTCACATCTTAGACTATGGGGGGTTATTAAAGCCAATATGTCCATGTTATCCCCTTATGATTATTTCTAGGGACTATTTCAACTGTAGTTACTGGTACATGATGCGTGTCTTCCAAATAAAGCTACATTATGGCTCCATGCATCCTCAGTTCCACATTGGGAGAGGGGTAGTTCATGGGGATATATATATGTGTGTGTGTGTGTGTGTCTGTGTGTGTGTGTGTATCGGGTGGATAATATCCTAACTCATGATGGATATTTTAGATGGGTGATATTCTATTGGAAAATAATTCCTTGTAGGTTTAACCTTAGAGAAGACAATATCTTTGAAAATGGACAGGAATGTTCTGTAATAGATTATTGAGATCAGGTACTGTGGAATTTTTTTATGAAAAAAATATTAATTTTCATGTGTTTTTATACAAGGATTACATTATTATAATGAGTTTGAATAAGAATGAGGGAGAGCAACATAGATGTTGTATTAAAATAAATGAATTATGAATAATATTTCCCTATAGGTAGTCTACATCATCGATGTGAGTGAATTTTGGAAACCCATTATAGAATTTGTTTTTATAGATGCATGTAATTATTTATATATTATATTAATATTCAAATAAATTTAAGTAAAATTTTTATTAATGATTTTATTTCCTTTGAAAATTAATAATGATATATTTTAATTCTCAATAATGAATGAAATTTGAGTACTTATATATTACTGGATTGTGGGAAGTATAAAATAAATTGAGATATAGAAATAATGTTGTAACATTATTAATAAATTAAGAGTCTATGGATTATGATTAGAGATATTAGATGTTATAGGAATACGTGAAAGTATCATCCCATAGAGGTATTCAAAAAAAATTATGGGGACTCACTAGAAGGGAATATAGTGAGATATATGTTGTGGTTCATGATCATTGTTCCCATTTACTACATATTATATCTATGTGAAATTAGAGTCCAGTCTATTTTGTGATAAACGTTATGATCATATACTTGGAATTATAAATTGTGATTAACATTCCTTGAGGTATCTATAGATAATTTCATGAGATACATATCATACGCAGATAATTATTATATATAAATGATGGAATATTAGTGATGTTAGAAACAAAGAGATATATGACAAGGAGTAGTCCATTGGTGTAACAAAAAGTTCCTATCAAAAATTGATACCATATGTCTTTCTTCTGTGTTACGTATTTTGAAGTTATTTACAAATTTTGTATGAATAGTTAGTCCAAAATGGTGTCCAACATGACTTGGTACCTACTATGGAAATGAAATGTTGTCGAAAAAAATAATATTTCATTGTGAAGAGACAAAAATGTAGTCTTAATAAATATAAATTCCAAAATAAATACAAATTATAAATTATTTTGTTAAGATAATGATATAGATTCCTTCATAATCAAGATAAATTAAATTCTATGATTTCATTATCAAATATTATTCATTGATTTTGATATCATCATGATATAATTGTGATTCAAGTATTTTATGAAGAATTATTTATGTTAATATAACTCATAATTTATGTTAGAGTAATTTCCTCAATAAAAATAAATTCTTATAAGGATATTCAACATAAAAATAATTAAATCCCAACACATAACTATAATTTCTTAGAATAGTAATTGGAATTTTATCTCTATATGTATATATGTAGGTATGTGTGGTTGATATTTTTATATTGTGAATGGATTATAAGTTGTAATTATGGTTTACCACTAAAATAATCATTCATCCCATTTATGAAAAAAATTGTATATTTTTAATACAATTAAAAAAATTATAGCATCAATATAATTCGATATTGCACATTCGAATTTAAATAACATGATTGACTTAATAATGATCACAATAAATGTAATCAATATAGTCCATAAGGATTAATTAAATCATAATGAATATAGAATATATATAGTTTTTGTGTAATTTTTAATCATATTTTTATTTCATTAAATTATTTTTGGATATTGTGCAAGTAGAAAATTGAATGATGTTATGGGTCATTATATATTTCAAATGGATGTGATACTTCTAGAATACCATGAATAGAATATGATTATTTAATAATAGTCATGAATTGTAATGCTATTATATATATATATAGAATATGATATACATTGGGGGATATATTATTCAATTTAAATATGAAAAATAACATAATATCATTGATTATAGTGATATAGAGAGTGTTTGTTATAGGTTGTAACCACTAAAGAATATGTAAAAGATTAAAAGTGATGATGTTTAAATGGATTAATTTTTCTCTAAAGAAAAAAATAATTAAATATATGATGTTTATGATTTTTTAGTTTACATATGAAGAAAATATAGTAGCTTTTTATCTGGTAACGATTTAAATGTGGAAGTAACTATATCTAATCATTTTGTATCCTTGAAGATGAAGAATTTTAAAAATTACTTTTTTATTCTTTGAAAAGGAAGAAATATTGTGTGTTTGTGTGTTCACTTGTTTGTATATATAAATATAAGTAGGCGTTTCTTACCTACATGTTATGAAATTTAAGTGGAAGACGTACCAGGTATCACACAAATAATAATGAAAAGTCTATATTAAAGAATGATCTTATGTTGTCTCCCTTTGAATATTTTAAAGATGTTACGAAGTAGTATAATTATATTGTGTGATACTAGTACATTAATTCAATTATATAATATCAACTCAATAAGAATATAACATTATTTCTTGTGTGATAGGTGATTTCATATTTTTCCCATTTTGATCAAGGATTACCTACACATATTTAGTACGTGACATTGAAAATAGTTTTCCACATGGAGTGTGTTTGTGTCTAGAAGGTTATAATGTTTAAATAGTGTCTAAAATATATAACAAGGGAATAATTCATGTAATAGTGACATAGGTAAAATTGATTAAAATTTTAATTGGTAACAATTCCCCTAATAATGATTAGCTTTCCCTCTCACTATGGAATGCATACCTTACCAATCATTTTGATTAGTATCATATCATCATCCACCTATATTACATTTCTCTATTTTAGATGATGTATCTCATTACTATTTCAAAATATTTGGATGAATTTATAATTAGGAATATTATTTATGATAGATAATTATTTCTAAGAAGTAATCCATCTCTACCCATAAATTAATGAAATTGAACAGGAGAGAGACAAGATGATGAAAATTTCTTCACTATCATAAAAAATAAGAAGAATCTTATTATCCTCCATTGAATAATATTAACGAAAGTAGACAAAAAATATAATGAAGAATAACATGAGGCCCACTCTACCACTAAGGTCATTGTTATCCCTTAAACATTAGATTAATCAATTTATTTCTGCGATCAACAGGTTATTGAAATTTCTTATCATAATTGTCCACCAGAAAATATAATAATTATTGGGAATGATTATATATCGGCATATTATCATGAGATAAATTATTTGTAGTAATTGATATATTGTACCATCTTCCCAATGGATTTTTTTTCTATGATTATTTGGATATTGGAATGATAGAGCGTAGTGATAACCATGTTTGATGATGAGAAATAAAACATAATAAAATTCATATAAGACATGATACAGACTTGTTTTAACATAACTAAATATATTGGATCCAATAAGAAAATGAATATGGAACATAAATAAATGTTATAGAAATTTTAGAAAATGACTTCATTGTAATATAGGAAATGGATGGGGCCACAATCAAATTTTTTATAATATCTCTGAATTGAGGAAAAATAAATTTTAACACATTGATATATAAAATCCCCTATTTAAATTCAATGCTAAGTTGATAAATATTAATTTTAACTTTAATGAAAAATAATCTTATACTTTATGAATATTATATTCACATGTTTATAAGATATTGTAATTAGAAGGTGATGATGACTGGTGATCGGAAGAACTATCTCGATATTTCATATCATGAATTGTATGTAAATTAGAAAATTTTGAAATAACAGATATTAAATTTTCTAAATTAGGGTAGAATTTTTTTTCTTCAGATAAATTATTTATATAGGACTTAACATGTACAATCCCACTAAGGACACACCTAGGTCAAAGGTAATAAAATGGGGACAGTCCAAATATTTTTCCAATATGCAAGACACTAGTATCTATAACAAATTAAAAATATCCAACTCAAGAGAGGCCTTATCCTAATTTACAAAGACTCAAACACACTAACACATACCCATATAATGAAGAAAAAATTTGAATAGTATTAGATAGATTAATACATTTATAAATAACCATTAACAACCTACAATATAGTATCTAAATAAAAAAATATTATAGAATTTTTTATTTTAAATCCCATAATCAAAAAAGATGACCAATCATACAATTGAAAAAAAAAATTGTCCCACAAATCGTACAAGATATTGAAAACAGTCGACCCCCCCCCCACCCCCTGAACCAATGTGAACCATCCAATCCTAGTCTAGATAGATCATAATTGATCTACACATTCTATACATAAGATCTGATATGTATGGGTAGATCCCTTACTGGGCTGAGTATACACATACTCAGAAATATTTCTTGAAATAACGAAAAAAATAATTAATCAAACTTACTATCCAATCTTATCTAGAAGTATTTTGATAATAAATTAGAAGCCACTTATTCTCATGAATAAGGACTATGTTATAGAGTAAGATATAAATCCTTAAAATTTCAAAATTAATTCCACATGCCTTCCATGGTATCCAAGCCAATTAAGCAATAAAAATATATAACCTATCTACAACTATAACAAAGAATATCATGACATAATTATTAAATAAAGGATATTATCTTTTTTGGAGGATCCCATACGTCATTTAAGTTATTTAAATTGGTGGAATACATAGTTCATAGAAAAAGATCCATATTCTTTGTAATTGTATGGGCGTGATATCAACCCTATCGGATCATTTAAAAATTTATTGTATGCCCCCAATCCATGGGGAGGATTTTTTACTATATATTATGATTAAGAGAGGGAAATACATGATAACAAAACAATATTTCAAGGACCAATTTTCATTATTTGGATCACCTGAAAGAGAAGATTGGTCTGTATAATTATAGATCATTTGATAATACCCACTTCAACAAATGATATATCAATATTATAGAAATTAGTCCCACAATTTAATTATATATAAAAAAATACAATTTATGGACTATTTAAACATAAATAACAAACTCTGATAAGATTACATCACTATAATGAGAAAATGGGGGGTGTAAACATTGTCTGCCACAGGTCACACAAAATGTAAACTAATGATGTATCCTGAAATGGACCATCACACAACATGGATTGTTAGGATCCCTATAAATTTAGTGTATATTATCATAAAATCAATATGGTTATTATGTGGCACTATTTATTTACAATAGACACCATGTTGTATGGAAATGAGGTACCAGCTTTTTGGTGTTAAACCCCAACACCTAATGGGATAGATTACGAATCTTGTGTGTAATTACATTATATAAAGAATAGTTAGACAAATATCACATGAAATTTAATCCAATCACATGAATTGTAATATTTATCTATACGAAAAAAACATATCTACAATACCATTGACATAAATAACATGTTATCATCCAAAATCCACACCATGTAGTCATGTTCATCAAACAAAATTCATCTCAAGCCACATGGTCTCCATCAAAGTTAAATTTTTCAAACAATAACTCTCCCAGATCCAAATTAAGTTATTCTATAATGAATAATCCACCATATATACTAATTTCAAGTGAAAAATCAATTATATTGTCTTATTTTTGTCATTAGAGGCTCTGCTACTTGAGGGTTAATTAGATCCTATAATCCCATTATATAAAAACATCCCCCTGACAATATTATGTGATAACCAACCTCAATTTGAACCCAAATCAAGAAGTATAGAAATTATATACAATTTTATATCTTTATTTTATAATGTTACAATTGGGCCAATAGAAAAAATGAATGTTGTTGGAGAACATTAATTGAATAGTGGGATAACTCTTGGAATAAAAAATATAAATAATGTTCAACGGCCAGGAATTATTTGTGTATTCAACATGCAATGAAATCTGATGATTAAATGAGATAATATAAATTCTAAGAACAAAAAATCTCAAACCCTAACTTACGAATAATTTTTAATCTCAATGGTATATTCCCTGATGAGACACATATTGGATTCTATATTCATTATTCGATTATTAATGAAAAAAGTCAAATAAAGACAAATCCTTAAATAAGAAAATACCTAAATTGCAAAGGATAGATCATTTATGATACTATAATTGGATATAACTTATACATTATCCATTGATTCCATGAAATCTACTTGATCTATCATCACGAAGTCCACTGTTAGATGTTCTATTCAAATCCATGGTTTTTTCATATAACCTATAATATTTTATAAAGAAGAAATTATAATGTTTTTATATAGGATTATAAGATTAATTATACAATAACTAAATCATTTAAGTTAATATTGTTTTTATCCTTCTATGAATATGATCTATTATTTAACCCAATGAAAATGAAACTTATTTGGTATGTAATATAATCTAAAGAGTCTACACTAAACCATTGTTTTATCAATCCAATGTTATCCCTCATTTATTTCTTATAGTGTTATTCAAAACAATTTGAAAAATAATTATATATATAGACATATATATATTATTTACTCAATATTGGGGTTCAAAAGACCATGATTTATGTTACCTAACCCTGTCAATAAAATGATAAGAATCATTAAAATTTAACAAAGGTTTTTAGAATATATTTTTGACTCATCATTCCATACCATCCATTATGTATTTTCATAATGAATAGAAATAATATATTTATAATTTCATTTCTATTGAGATAAAATATTTTACTCACATTACAATGGCCTCTTATAATGATTCCCAAGATACCAAATTATATTCAATATGGGAATAACTCTCCCAATAGGTGTCCAATATTGTCGATACTCGATCACCATTGAGTACTATGAGATGGTATATCCATGCCCAATGTATAGTATTCCCTAGTTGATAACTTTTGACCAATCAGGAACAGACCTCATTAGCTATGATTCATAGAATATATTGTTAACCTAATCTATCTATATGGGTAAGGACATGTGAGGTGAAATATCTCCAAAGATTCATTTGATCTAGAACATAATGATGAATCTATTAGAGATCTTGTAATTCCAACCAAATTATATATAGATTTCACTAAGGTGGGATCGTTAAAAACACATAGACCTCTACTAAAATATATAGGGAAACAATTTGTGATATTTTATAGTAATTTGGATGGATATTTTAATTGTTCATCCACTATAAAATTTTCTACACTACCATTGTCATCAATTTTACCAACATATGCCCCAAGATTACTCTCTCACCCATATCTAACTAGAAAAATGGTGACATGAAGGGCTTCCCATAAATGGAATTAGCTAGATCAATGAAATAATTTTATTGAAAAATAATATTCATTGAAAACTCTACTAAGGTAAAAAATAATTTTATATTTAACCAAATTATTTTATAAAAAACATCTTTATATCCTCGTGGAATATAATTTCCCAATCAGTGTGGCCATCAATCTTGTTTTAGAATATTTTCCTCATCTAAACAAGTGTGTTTGAATCGTAAAATGATCCTATATAGATACCACATTGAATATGAAATCTGCGGATAGAAATAATCTTCTTTATAGACATTTATGCTTGAAAATTCTACACACATATATGCCTACTATAATTTCTATATCACTCTAAACTATTATAAAATTAAATTGTTTTGAAAAATCTAGTAATTAAATAATAACCTAGATAGTATCATGAAATCCATAAAATTATGGATATTTCATCAGGATATACATCTATATACAATTAAATTTCCACTCTAGTGCCAAATAGAGTTAGGCCAAATAAATGACTACCTAATTCTATTCATTTAACGTGTCATTTGTTACAAAAGGTCAAATAAACCAAAAACTAGTCCATTTTAATTATAACCCAAAAAAACCTCTAAATATTATAGTATATATTTTCCGCTCTAGGATTCTAATAATAGGTAGATGTATAGTTATTTATTAGCACCTACTAACATGGTGCGACTGGCCCCACCTCTTTCCCTCAAAAGTAGATGTTCTGTTCCCCAACATTATAGAATCTATAATAATTAAATATTATATAAATTTTGTTTCAAAAAAACATATAATTAATTTCTCCACATTTTTTACCCTCACATTCAATATAATTAGATTGTTCTGGACCATCAATCAGAGATTTGATGTTTTTTCCTCATGCACTAAATGTCAATTGCAATGATGCCTACAACTTGGAACAATCTACCAGAAATATGAGAAAATGATTTCATACCAAGAGAATATAACATTATTTGAAACATGGTTTTCAACCACATGAAATTTATGGTATTTTTTTATTGTAAATATAAATAAGTTTTATCATGGATATTGCAATCCATGTGATATTATTCATGAAGGGGGCCTCAATGATGAAGGTGGAACTATTCTACAATGTCATCAAATTTTGTCGTCCTATGATAATGAGAAATAAAAGATATTCATGAAATTCATGTTTTCAAAAGAAATTATAATGTTATGTATCAATGGAAGGGTTTAGTTTTTCTAGAAAACCAATGAATGAAAATAAATTAACAATTATTCAGAAAGATCAAGTAATGAATGCTCAAGAATTATCGTGTTTTTTTTAACATGTATATGTTAGAAAACAATAGGTGACACATTTTCTATGATGGTAGAGTTTAATGATAGTCAGACTCCATTCTTATCAATAGATTCTCATATCCTATTAATGGATTGATTCCATATAATGAGCACTTCTCTTTATGTTCTCATAAATGACATACCCAAATTTGTATATTAATAGATACATGAAATTTATATGAACACATTTTCATAAAATGAATGGTTAAGAAATAATTTTATTTGGGGAAATTTTATTAAAGATATATGATTTGTGAATGTTATATGTTTTCTAAAATTTTAAATTTTCATGAATGTTGATAATTTGGATAAAAATTAACAGCGTTTCCCCAAAATGGGAATTTGGTAAAAACATCATACTCAAATTTAATTGAACTACTGAAATGGTTGTAGCTTTAATTGATATATAATATTCATAACATCACTATAAAAATATAATAAAATATTACAATATATAAAAACATCTTTCATGTTGATAAACGTAGTAATATTTCACCCAATATTGCTAAAAAGGGTTTTTTGATGGATGTGATCAGAGGGAGGTTGTACAGTATCCCTAAATTAATTAAATAGTACGGATATTGGCACAAAATGATCATGACAGAAAATTTTTAATCAATAAATTATAAGGATTCATATTAGATTCTATTATAAATGACACACAATCAAATTATTCACCATGGACTAGACCTAATTGTTGAATCATATAAAATGTTCCCATTTTTCTTATATATATTCATTTGTTTTTTTTTTGATAGAAAAATTAAATCAGATATTATTAATTTGTTCCAAAAAACATTCATATAATACCAGATAAAAAGACGACACCTATGAGAACCCATCCCTTCATAGGGTTTTCATAGTCTAACAAGTGATATACGAGTGGATTATGTTATATGAATTAAATACATCTTCTTATTTAGTTATGATGGAGTATTAAGCGAATCATAACGTATTCCTCCATAATGATTTGTAACAAAATAATAATATCTCATATGTGACCTCTTATGATGGATGTTTTTTTAAACAGTTAAAGGAATTCAGATCAATGATTGGATAGTATTTCTTAAGGCTCAATCTGGGAATAAATTTCATTATTTAAATAGAAAAAATAAAAGAACTCGTACTAACACTCTCATATAAAATATATTTATGATGATGAGTTAATATACAACAATTGATATAAGAAGGATGCTTGAAAATATTTATGATGGTGAAAATGATTTAGTTGAGACAAAACATCGTGCCTTACAAAATAAGAATGGTGATATTGAAATTCATCCTTATGAAAATTATTATTTTATCTTTAATTAAATTAGTTATGTTTTTAAATAATATGCATTTTTTGTGTGTGTAAATTAAGTATATTGAAATCTGAAAGTACATTTTGATATGATTTCATACTATGATAAAAAAAATAGTTAGTTTTGATGATAGATATGTATCAAAACAATTCATTGATGATCTGATTATAAATCTAGTGGCCTATAAAACAACATTAAAATGACAAGATATACTAATTTGATAGAGTAAGGAGATGGGATTCAAATCCACATTGATCATGGAGAAGATGTGAACATGATTTTAAATCACTTAATATGTAATTACATGAAAAATATTATAAATGAACTCCCCTTTTAAAGAAAATCACTTTTATGTAATATGATTATTTAAAACAAAAGTAATACATTGGTTATTCTGATATTTTATAATATATATCATGGAAGATTTATAATTTAAATAAAATCATTACTATTTACAATATAACCATATTATTGTGATTGTTAATATTATTATGTTAATGTTAATGATAATGTATAGTTAAAAAATATGTATGATGTGATGGCCTTGACCTGTAAAATCACACCCGATGAAGAACAGTCATTTTTTTGTCTTGGGGATATTACATTACTAATAGTTTTCCATAGATAAGATAAATTATATGTTGAATAACTAAATCAAGAGAAATCAGTTTATGTAATAATTTTGAGCTTATTTGTATCATGACATCAAACATGTTTAATAGAACACCCCAATAATGCACTACCATTGTACTCCTTTCCCTTCAGAAGATCGATGTTGTAATATAGAGTTATGTATCAATATTATATTTGTATACTTCTTTATATTACATATGAATCTGAATGATGATTATATTTCATTATCAATTTAAAATATATAAATTTGTTTGATTAAAATTATATTTTAATATCAATATAATAAATTTTGTTTTGGAAATGATTATAGTATCAATTAACTAAACCTTTCTGATAAAAAATAAAATTTATTTATATATTTCTTATTAAATAGAATTTATTATTATAAATTATATATTTAAATATATGAATATAATATAATTTAATGAAGGAAGATGAAATTTTATAAGGGTTATAATGTGGTATGTTTCATATAAATTAAATTCTTATATAAAAAATAATTTTTATTTTTTAGAGTAAATTTTTATATTTTAAAACTTGTTTTGTAAAAATAATTATCATCTTTGAATAATGAACACAAAAGATATCCAATAGTATATTTTTCATATTTTAATTATATAGTGTAATATTTTGAAAAATATTAAATACATTATAAATATATAATTTTTTTTATTTTTTAATGTGGGCCTTAAAGTGCTATAATGAATTATATACAATTAATAAGTGATCAAATATATATTTTCACATTGAAATTATATAATTTACATTTTTTTGATTAATTTTATAAACCATTACATAATTTTTTAAAATCAATATTATATATTAAGGTATTATAAAATTTCATTATGATCATGACTCACTTATATATCTGAAATTGTACTATTTTAATATGTTAATTTATTATAATTATGTTATATTTATAACCACTCCTCAAAAGAATAAAAAATTGGAAGAAATAATTGTATTCTTTATCGTTTTGATTATAATATTATATATATATTCCAAAAATAATTCATTGGAATTAATAATGAATATCCCCATATTTTTCAATTAATACCAAAAAACCACCTATTCTTATAATCATATAACCAATTGAAAAAAAAATTCACACACAATACCTATTTGAATACATCCAATGGTGTTCCCGTGATGTTATGAAACTATTCCCCTGATTTTAGTAGAACCATCATAGGGTTATAGACTCATGCACATTTACATTATTCATACAGTCTTTATGTATTATTCCATTTTATTTTTAATTGGTCATGTTGTAATATGTTTTCACAAAACATATAACTATTAATTTTATTTTTATATTAATTTCGGCTGCATTTACCTCTTATTAAAACCTTCCATAAATATTTACTTACACCTATTATGATATAGAAATTATCATGCAATTTTCCATGTCAGATATTTTTTATATGAATACCCATCGCCATTTCCACTGTAAGGTGTTCACCAAGTTGTACATTTCAATCATTTATTTATGAATTATATGTATGTAATCCACCCTTCATAATTATAAGATAATTTTTTTTTGAATATGTTATTATGTTCTATGATCTATGTTGAACACATATTCATATACATGATATAATTATTGAAGGTGGCCCTAGAATTATATATCCCTTCATTTTATTGGGAAGTATTTTTATCTCATGTGATACCATATATTGTGCATGTCGAGTTGTCATGAAAGTAGTATTTTTTATGACTTAATAGTCTTAATTAACTTATTTTTATGATTTTTTGCTTTATATTTCTTTTATACTTTGATGATGCATAGATGTTATAATATTACATAATTCCTCAATGTTATTGTTTAGGAATGTCCATAATTTTTTTCTATTGATATTCCCACTTGTCACAAACATATCATGAACGTCAATATATTTATTAAGGATAAAACTATGTTATATTTTGTAGTTTTAAGAGACCATTGGAATTTAAGATCATGTTTTGGAGTTTTTAAAATAATATCATTCTCTAACTCTTTCCTTTTCAGATCCTATATTTATATTTTCCAAAATACACTAGGTAACTCATTATTTATGGTTTGTTTGATATGATTCTTAATTTATTATACATTTAAATAAATTATATATAATACACTAGTTTTTACACTTAGTATCTGAGAATGGTTTTTTTATTTTTTGGGGGATTTGGATTAAAACTCAATAGTGAATGAAATAAGCATACGATGAAACATATAAAGACAACCCAATGTTTTCAGAACATATTTAATGAGTGGATTCTATGACAGAAAAAATACAATTATGGTTAATATAGGTTGATTTGTGTCTAGTATAGTTGTACATATGATAAATAAACCCCAAAAGGGTTCATTCAGTATTAAATCGATCGTCACCCGGTGCATAGAAATGTTTTCTCAATGCACACTCAGTTTCAAAATCAAGGATATATTTTATAGAAAATTTTCATACTTTTTACAAACAAATTAGAATAGAAAAATATCCCATATTATTTTATATTAAGAAAGTTACAATTTATAACTTATATTTAATCATATAAATTCATTGGTTATGAAATTTTTGTTATTTATGTGTTATTACTTCAATGTTAATGGTTTAAATTTGTTTTGGTTTAATACATTAAAAAAATTCAACCATACTTTTCTATTTTAATTATTTCAATGATTGGAAATATGATATACTAAGAAAATAACCAATGTTTATGGAAATATGATGAAAAATAAAATGGGATAACTATCCATACGAGAGCTATAATATCGAATAGAATGTTAATACTATTTAAATTTACTCATATTTTGAATTGAATCTTGAATCATATGTAGAACCTTAATCTCAATTAGAAGTAAAATTTCGTTATTGAGTCTATTATATGAAAAAATCCACTTACATTCGATGGATGTTTTGATCCATTTATCTTTGATCAATAAATCAACCCCATTTGAAAGATCATTCCCTTCCTTTAAGGATCTATGAAATATATGGTTGTCATGTTTATTTAACTTATATAGTGAGAAACTGATCCTTGGAGGACAATGACTTAAATTACAAATCCTGAATATGATATCAATGTGATTGATTGTATATAATTCATGAACATTATTTCATTAAATATTTTCATATCACTCACCAACTATAAATAGAGAGGGAGTGCATTGGCCTCATGAAAAATTATTTCTAATTCACTATGTATTATTAGGAAAACCTAAAAATACAAGCTTGATACACCTATTTAATTTCTATTTTCATGGATATAAATGTAATCCACTACTTTTGTTTGATATAAACAATCCTAGAGAATATTCGATAATTCGATACATTGACCACTAAAAATAAACTATGTAATGTTCCACCAATTAAAAAATATATATATACCAATATCAAGAGTCCCAAGGGTTTGGAGGAAATATAATGATAAATGATAGTAATTATAAAATTTTTATGGAAATATATAATGGGTGTGATAAAGTACATCAACATTCTTATCAAAATATTGGGAAGAATTATCATAGAAATTTCTATATAGGTGACATAGTAAATTCTTCAGGTGTGGGTTGGAAAGGAACTAATTTAGAGAATGTGTACTAGAGAAACCATATTATGTTATAAATTAAATTAATTATCATGTTACCCCTCATCATAATGCCTAAATTTTCATGTCGAATTAATATTGGAACAATTTGAAATCATTCACAGTAACAAGGGTTCTCAATGTAATCCAATGATAATAATAAATATTTCATATAGATATGGTTTGAGAATATTCTAGGAAATATGGTGAGGTGGATCCCAGTAATGAATTTTTGATATATATTCTAGTTATTCATCAATGGATAGATAATATAAAATTTTATTGTATTTATTCTCATTAATTCATATTAAATTGTTTTATGAGAAATATTAAAAAAACATGAAACCATTTAAGATGAGTTATCAATGATGATGAAGATTAGGTGAGTTACTATATACAAAGAAATAAATCCACCCATTTTATAATTTTCCTGCTGATTTTCCCATCAAATATATTGATTCTCCCATTAATGGAATTTTAATTAATTTTGGGTATGGATTGACTATCACTTTATATAACTACCATAATTTCTCAGAGGAAGGAAGTCACCCTCAAAAGAAGAAATTTTCAATTCTATTATATAAATTTATATTGAGATGTACTAATATCCTTTTGAAAAATCATTTCAATAATAAATATTATTTCCATAAAATTAATCATATCAAGAAAACCAAGGATTTTGAATTTTTAAATGTTCACACATGATGGAATTTGCAATGTATGTGAATATGATGATGTGTTTTCTAAAGAATTATTTTTTATTACTTCAAGATGAGAGGTTGAGTTATCGATAAATTTTTTACCCAAATATCATCCAATGTATATTTATCTACATAGAATATGTACTATTTATCCATAAAGTATGGATATGAAATAATAGCACAATCAATATATATCATTTACATATATTAGTGTCTCCCCGTGTTGTATTCGCGCCCATTTTTCCTTATATAATGATGTGTCAATAATTTTCTTCAAGAATTAAAATAATATTAATAATATCATTGAAAAAAACATAACATATTTCATTAATTGATGATTAATTTGATCATATATGTGGAACTAAGATCTTATTAAATGTAGATCATCAATTTGGTTATTATAAAGTTGTGTTCAATAAGAATGATATCCCTAATATACATTTAATATAATGTACAATAATTATGAGTTTATAGTTATTCAATTTGGACACCATATTAAACAAATTATATTCATGTTGACAATATATATATTCTCTAAGTATTACATTTAAAAAAATCTAAGCATTTATTGAAATAAATATGATCTACATTAAAAGTAAGGAAGAAGATAAGGGTTTTTCTTAATATTGTATTGAATCCCTTATTAAAGAAATTTTTAAATGTGAAGTACACTATTAGTTATTTATTAAGGGAAAAAAGTAATATTTTTACGGAATTTTATCACGTGGAAATGGATATCTATGGATATTTTATAAAATGGCATTTATGGGTTTCCCTGGATCACCAAATGTGATAGAGATCAATAGTTTCCTTGTATTTTCGATCCACTGTCATTGATTTGGGAGAATCTCATCCAGATATTGAATACCAATAACCAAGGTAAATCATAAATGAGTGACCTATTTATAGAATTATGTATCTAATAACAACATTAAAAATTTAACAAAACGGATAATCACGGCATCTATTCTCATAATACCCATGAGTGGTGAGGGATTTTTTATTTACAATAATGCATCCCCAAATGGGTTTGGGTTTTGTAATCATGAAAAAAGACAAAGTGAGATCCTATTTCTCCCACTGATTAATGATCCATGTGACTAACTACCAAAAACATTATCTATATTTAGTTTCAATTATCTTTTCAATGAACATTTAGAAATATTATCTCTATGAGAAGAATTGAAACATAAATTTAGATAGTAGAATCCTCAGGTATATATTCAAAAATAATCATCATATGATAAAATAAACGAGGATAAAAGATATAATGTATTGTGATTTTTCAATGTATTACCATCAAGTGAAATAAAACTATGTTTCTAATGATATGATTAAAATGGATCCGTCAACCATGTTCATGATCAGGATTCAAAGGGATCCATTAATCATGATAATTAAAATGATGGACTTGGGAATCCTAAATGGTTCATCATCTTACCTTTATAATATAACTACTAAATAATAATTTCTTGAGATGATGAAGGATTCAAATAATAAAAATTTGGTTTTACCGTAAAATATAGAAAATATTTCAACATAAAATTTTTGTGATGATGGATTTATAAGGATTTTAACCTAGATATGTGCCCTATTAAAACTAGTACTAATGATGAAACATGTGGATGATGCATAGATATCATCCTTATCTATTCATATATGAATCATATTGATGTATAGAGATCTAAATAAGAACTTTTGTGGCATAACACGAAGATGTATATTATATAATATATATGTTGATTCATAGTATACCAACATTTCATGAGTGAATGAAAAATGTATAAGGGTATGATGAAGAATTTACAATATTTATAATACCCCAACTTTAAACCTTACTTAATATTGAATTAAATGAATAATTCTCATTGAGGGTGTTTTCAGGTTTAGAGTTTTAGAGAATTAGGACATAACTATTACATCTCAAAAGATTACAAAGTAGAAACTTTTACTAAGTTTCCATAAAATAAAAACTCTTAAAAAGAAACATGTCCAGATCCATGTTTTAGGTTGCATGACTTTCCCTTGATCCCATCCTTGACCCTATTCCATGTTTAGTCCTGTGAAAAACGTTTCAAAAACTGGGGATGAGCATAAAAATCTTAGTAAGGGATACATAAATAATGAAAACTGTTAGTTTTTCCAAACAACAAGTAAACCATGTATACTTTATCAAAGTAATACTTTTCACCTTTTAGAAGTAGTAAAAACTCTTCACTGAATAAAATTTCACTACTTACCCTTCTGTAACCAAAAGATTACCATAAAACCCATATAATGATCACATAACATATAAAGGTAACTTGGGTCATAAACATACTTAAGTAGAATAACCATAAGGTCGACTTCCACACATATCACTTAATGGAATATCCATTCGGCCAACTTCCTTACATACTTAATGGAATAGCCATACGACCTACTTCCATACCCAATGCATTGGAGGTTATAACGTAACCACCCGTCCTGGTATTCACGGCACCACCCGTCATATGGTTTATCACGTAACCACCCGTAAAATGTCCAAGTACCATCATTACACATAAAATATCTAAAATATAAACATTTCAATAACAACATTTCATTTTCAATCACAATAAGTAATTACCAGATATTGAATTAATCAATCCATTTTCAAAAACCATTTAAAAGATATTTTTGAATCAAAGTGTCCCATACCACTTTGAAGCTTTTAATGGAATTATGATTTTAAAACATTAATGTCCATATAAATAAATACTGAAAACCATTTTGAAAACATGGACATTAAAGATAAATATTTAGAAATATAAATCTTTAAAACATTTAAAATGATATTTTTGTTAAATAGTTTTTAACAAAATTAGAGACTCTTGAATACAAAAAATAGTGGAATAACATTTAATACGGAATTTATAATATCATGAGAATAAAGGGATTAATGATATAATATGTCAAAGGATATTATACACACCATATAAGAGTGAATTGGTGTATAACAACAATGAAGTCTCAAAAGAAATGTAAAATGAGATGAAATCCATTATAAAGAAGGTATCCTTAAATTAGGATAAATCAATCTCATAATTATGTGTGACAAATATAAATACACCCAATATAAGTGGATATTAAGTGTAAAACAATCAATTGTTATTCACATATATTAAAAGGATGACATATTCAATAACTACATGTTGAACCCAAAGAAATCGAAATTGGGTAAAGAAGTTCCCTGGGTAAAATTTGACAGCCTAACGGCGTCACATAAAATTTTACAAAAGGGTTGATGAGAGAGATAAAGGGTATCTCATCACATGGAAATAAAATTTAAATCAATAAGGATATAGAAGAACATATCCCAACATAATAGTATGTGGATTAAAAGACATAACAAAATAAGTCTTTTAAAAAGAGGAGGGTGAAAGGTTCCCTTACCGACTTGGGTAACTTTCGAAACATACACCCCGTGAAAGAAAGACAATACAACATTGTTGTAAATACTCATAAATGAATTTATATTACACAATTAGTAAAATAATTTGCAGTACATACACCACTAAAAGGAAATTGTGGAAAATGTAGCATAAATCCCACAGGAATAAAAGTGAGATGAAAATCCCTTATGAAAACTCGGCAGCCTAACGGCGCCACATAAAACATAAAAAATTGGATTGATGAGGTCAAATAGGGTATCTCATCATATTAACATAATGTGTATAGAAAGAGTAATATAAAAGAACATCCCCCAACATAACAAATAGGAGATTAAAAGAAGTGACATAAAGGAGAGTACTTAAAAAGAAAGAGAGAGGTTAGATCTCTTACGAAAATTCAGCAGCCTAACGGCGCCACTCAAAACATAAAAAATGGATTTATGAGAGATAATAGGGTCTCTCATCATATGAACATAATAATTATCGTAAGATTAATATAAAATAACATCCCAATAACAAGAAAGATGATCTTAAAAGGAATGACATAAAAGAGAGTACTTAAAAAGAAAGAGAGGAGTAGGATCCCTTACCTCGGGTCCGACTTAATTCGATCGTTCTTTAATCTCCTGAATATTAAACTTGAGTTAATTTATACTTGCTTAAGAACCTTTTTCAAGTTAATTATTCCTTTTATACCAATTATTGGCATGTTATAAACATTATGTAATCATTTAAGTTATTAATGTTTGTTTTGTCGATATTTGGTTCTTAAGTCAAAAGTGGACTTCTTACAATTACATGATTTTCGTGTGGTAAAAGGTTATTTATATCCATAATGACATTCCTGATTTGGATATCATATATATCATATATATCTAGCATATACATGTATTTATAATATTGCATAATCATTTAGAGGTAAGAAATGAAATGCACTCTTCATGGAGACGGTAAGCCGTACGTACGCATGAACGCTACTTTCATTTCTATGTCATATTAATGGAATTAAAACTAAATGAGAGGTATGTATATTTTAATTCCATAATTATATTAATCATTTATATGTAACATACATTATATGTATCCATTATAAATATGTACTTATAATAGTACATTACATTTGGGGATAAGAAATGAAATGCACCGTTCATGGAGACGGTAAGCCGTGTGTACGCATGAACGCTACTTTCATTTATATCTCATATATTAATGGAAAGAAATAATAATTATATAGAGGTATATTATAATTCCAGTGTAACATCATATATAATAACTTTAAATCCATCCTTTATACATCCCACACATGGCATTAACGAATCACATCACTTTGAGGGGGCGGTAGTCCGCACTTCCTAAAATGAAATTATCGTGTTTTCCCACAATGGAGACCATAAAGGTATGCCACAAAAGAAAAATACAGAAGCTTAAGTAAAACATAAACATATTATATATCATATGTAAATATAGTGACATCTTAATGGCCACCTTTTAAGGTGTTATATGAGTGTTGAACAATCATCGTTTCGTGAGGCAGAAATTCTCCATCCACGGAAACAGTATGTTCTTTAACCATTAGATGTAGGTGTGTGTAAGTGTAGCTCGAATCCTTCTTGTAACAACAACCTATTATATTTTAGATACTTTATTTGTTACAAAAGAAATGAATAAAAAGAGTTTAGGGGGTTGGAGAGGCAAAATAAAAAAAAAGGAGTCAAGTGAAAACATTACCTTAAAATCAGGTAACTCCCTTTGGTTTGAGCTAAAAGGCTTCCTTGGGAAGACTTCTGCCCAAAGTGAGTCATCAAGGAGTTATAGAGGGATGTGGAGATAAAAAATGGGCATGGTTTGGCCGATTCAAAGGCTTTGAAAGTGTGGGTAAATAGGTAGAGGTGGGGGCCTTTTATAAGAGGAGAGGAGGGTCACTCTTGTAAAGTTACAAAATGTTACGTTATTTTCAAAAGGGTTTCGGATTTTAAAGGTCCCACATTGATGTATTTAGAGGATAAGGTGATACGGGTTCGAAATCCACTAATCCAATAGGTTTTGTACATGTGTAGGTCTTATATATTACATTATCTTTCCATTTTATTTAAATCGTTAAATAATGAGGTCATCACTAATCTTCATGATTTCATAAATAATTTAATTTATTTAATGTCTAAAAATTATAAAAAAAATTCAATGATGTATTAAATCTTTTTAGATTTCCATTTATTATTTATAGTCAAAAATCTTACTTGTATAACCCCATGTGAAATTTTTTTTAGTAAAACATTCCATGTTTGGGTCATTTTTACTTTAACATTAAATAAAAAGATATTTATGTCATTTTCCAACCAAAGTTGCTCCATGGGGTCCCCAAGTTGACCCATGGATTTTCTTGGTCGGCCATGACACATCCAATGAGGGTAGGACGTGTGTCTAGGTCATTTAATTCTATTAAAACATTATTCTTACCTTAAACTACTCTAATTACCTCTAATCGCGATTATAAACTTAATAAGTTATTATTCCCCAAAAAATTATTTTAATCCCATTGAACCAAATTTTACTTCTTAATTACAACCATGTATGTCGGATTTTTGAAATTCAAAACAGAAAGATGGAAAATTTTCATTTTAACGGAAAATCAGTTTTTATAATTACCACTTAGTGGTTTCACTATTCATCAAAAATTGAAGTTTTTCAGAAAATTACCAAAAATTCACCCTAAGCTATATTTGATATTAAAAATTCAAAAATGATGTCTATTTTACAAAATTCAAAACATTTAATTTGCATTAATTAATTTAATAATTAATTCCAGCTGCCAAAACAAATAGCGTGTTTTTATGAAACAAAATGTATCAAAAGATTAACACTAGTTTAAGTCTGATTTCAAAGTGAATTAATTCTAATGACCACTGTTGGATTAAATGATAAAATTATATTCTAATTTCACTTTAAAACCAATTCAAAAGATAATCTAATCATATAAATAAATTAGATTAAAAAGTGGTTTTGAATTAAAATACAACATTTTTCACTATTCATTAAAAAATGAACTTTTTTGGAAAAATACCAAAAATTTACACAAAGTAAATTTTGATGTCCTGATTGTAAAGAAGAATTTTATTTTGTCAAACATAACACATAAAATTGTCAAAAAGTGGATTTAAAAGAGGTTCGCCATCAAAAGGCGGTTAATCGACCTTTTAAAGAATATTAGAATGTTTACACTTAAAATTGGATTCATTCGCATTTTTAATCCTCTAACATTTATTGTAAAAAGTAAAAATATTTGATAAACATATATAATAATTTTGTAGTTAGTTCTATTCATTCCCGCCATTACAACGGCTAGGCATTAACTACCATTTAAAATTATATTATTTTATTATTAGAGTGCAACGTAAGATTCCCAAGAAACTCGCTGTTGCATATTGGGTACGCCATCGAGCATAGCATCCCATTTAAAGTAATATTAATATTTTATTCACAAATATGGATAAATATAAAAATGTCATATTCTATATTTAACTGGGGTGTTAAAATAGTAGTTTTTAAAAGGGAGTATAGAATCTTGGATATCATCATAGGAAAAACGATCAGGTCAATAGTTAAAAACACCATATTGGTAGTATTTGATTACAATACAATGATAAAAAATTCTATTTTATTAGTAAAAGGTTCTCTTTTGAAAAAATACTTAGGTATAGAAAAGAGAAGAAGAAAAACTATAAGAAGTGTCCCTATCCATTTCACATAACTTGTATATAATGACTATATAAATTTTTAGAGACTCCCCTCACATGTTTTTGATACATTTATAAGTTTCATTACATCTTATAACACTACTTTGAAGGGTCAGTCTGTCGTAAGTATTCAAACTCAAGAGTACAATTTGAGATCGTGTTTAAACCATTTTCAAGTATAGTGGGATGAACTCCATCACTTATTAGATTTATCATATAAATGTATTACTATTATTAAAACACTAATTAATCCTTTTTTTGGATATACATGGGAATGCATGTTGTTATCCAATATGATGGGATGAAGTTAGAGAGAGGATAGTTATGGTACCTTATCATCTCTAAGAGATGACATAGAAGGTTCATAAAATTCAACTTCATATAAAATATTTCAAAATTTTAAGGAAACATAAATTATACAATAAAAGATGATACCAAGAGTGTGATTTCATAAATAAGGTGTTCATTCATATATGTAAAAAGAAGAATTTCATGCTTTTTGGAAAGATGGAAAAGTATTGTCTAAAGAATATCGTCCCCTCTATGACCCATGAATGCATTGATTCTATAACATATCAACTAGATCTCCTACTTAACATATCATATATACATGGTGGGTTTTCTGTATCCCTCTAGATGAATTATATTCCATACCTCTTATAAAGACGTAATCTAGATATGACACTCTTAGATAATTATCTTTCATAAGATGAGATGATATTAGTGATCTTTGATTGGATAGATAATGTTAATTGAATAATGAAAATTGAAATTATAAAATTTATTTATTGGATGTACTAGTTTGAGGATGAAATATAAGAACTAGAAGATTCTATGAAACAGAAGTATGCTCAACTATTTTAGCTTATTATAAACTAATTTGGGTGAATTTTTTTATGGGATAATAATGTAAGGAACCAATATTTAACAATTGAAATTCAATTTTAAATAAATTTCTTATAATTTATTGTCATTATGGATAACAAATTATGTAATATTATTCTTTGGGTAATAAAAAATATTACCTGTTATTTTTAAAAGTATGTCAGGATACATATCCATTGATAACAGAGACATTGTATAGTTCACTTTAAGATAATAATATTATGATTAATGATAATGTGTAATTTATATCGACAGAAGAATCAATGGATTCTATATGTATGAAGAAAACCTATGAAACCCATTTATTAGATCATTTGCGGGCCATCAAATCATGATTTTGTTTCCCCGAAGACTCCAAACTCATGATTCTATAAATCATTAGGAGTTATATCATTTACTAGAGAAGTAAATGATTATTTAGTTCAAAAACAATACTATGTTCACTAAACCTCACCAATAAATAATTACAATCACACACCATACCCTTTGTTTTTATATTACTTTAATTATTCATTATGTATATAGAACCAAGAAGTATGAATTTTTATTTTTATTTTATCAAAACATTGATTATATTTTATTATTAATTTTTAAATGATTACCTAATTTGGGAAAAATTATAGTTTTATATTAAAAAATCAATATATTATTTCTAGAAAATATATATTATTTATATTAAGACATTTTGTTTGAAATATTCACTTTTTTTTGAAATAAATATCTTTTAATTAAAAATAATATTCCTAAAATGTATTTAATTAAATATAAATAAAATTTAATTTCAAAAAGTTCAATGTAATTATTATAAGGTTTTGAAAGTGCTTAGTGTCGTAAATAATATTATTTTCTATAAAATAAGGATTTTTATTGAAAAGATTATATTATCATATTTAATATAATTATTAGGTAAATTTAATATTCCTTTTTAATCATAAAATCAAAATATGGGAAATAATAATTTTCATGTCTTCCTATGATAGTCAAATTATTGGAGTAAAATTAAATATGAAATAAATATATAGGTTTTATTAACACATCATAATGGCCATAAAGTGAAATAATAATTATATAAAGGGAATCAAGAAACAAATATATATTTACCATTAAAAATAATGAAATTATTATGATATATTAATCAATTTTAAAAATAACTAATGAATACACAAAATAAATATTGTATTTTATTGGATTAATTTTATTATGACCATAACTCACTTCCACATAATCAATGTTATTATTTGCATAAACTTGATATATAAATTTATTGAAACATATTATTATTTGGTAGAAACCATGGTTAAAAAAATTAAAAGGTTGTTTTATTTTTTTAAATATATTTAATACAATACTTATTTTTTGAAATTAATAATGAATTATCATGGAAATTTATATCAATACCCACCCAAACTCATATTCAACTTCACTAAAATCATATTTTTCAATATGCCTTGATCCCTCCGCCTCTATAAATCTTTTCCAATGTTTTAATATGATCTTGAGAATATCCATCCAAGATTTTAGATGAAATTTCTCTAGGAATGTAATTCTCTACACATATTAATTCTTGAACATTAATTATATTATTCAATTTTAGTTAAAACTATTCATGTTAGTATATCGTTCCATTCATTAAATTTTTATCAATATGTTTTGGAATTAATTATACACCAAATTTCATTATCATTAATCTCATCCCTAAATCTTTATATACACATATTATTCTATAAAAATTATCTTACAATTGTTAATTATAAATATTTTTTATCTGAATACCCTAACACATTTTCTCTTTGGGGTATGCCCCATGATTTACATATCATTCACTGAATGTTGACTTCCATGTTTGTAACCCACACTCCATACTAATACGATTAAATATAAAGAAAGTTATTCTAATATATAAGGATCTATATAGAAAAAATATGCATATACCAGATATAAATGAAATGGGAGGAACATGAATTATAAATCCATGTAATGTAATGTGTATTATTTTTACCTCATTGGATTTAATATATTTTTAATTTTACTTATCTGAAGCAGACAATGATATGATTTATTATCAATTAATGATAACATATGTTTACGATTCCATGATTATTGTTTTATCCAAATTTCTATTAAGCTGTGATGATACCATATTATATCATGATATTTTGCTCATTTGTTAGAATATCATACATGTTTCACTTTTCTATACCTTTTCAATTCAGATTTATTACATTAATCAAAATATATTTTGATTATACATTACTAAGATTTATATCCAATACATTTCTTATGAATTTTCTCATGTTCTCCGTTTTATTTTAGAATACCAACGGATATTATGAGCACATTATAGAGATTTTTTAAATATTGTCGTTATTTTTTTTTATTGTTTATCTATCTATCTATTTTCTTGAAGACATTATGCCTCTCAATTTTTTGTAATTTTTTATTTGTGTCATTATGTAATATATCATCATATTTTGTTAATAAAATATATAAATCATTATATCTTGTCAAAATACTCAATAGTTGAAAATGAATATTTAATGTTATGCCTCCAATAGCACTGACCCTACCCCAGATAGCCTACAGTTGGTGTCTACTATCAATTACCTTTAAATGATTACAAGGAATAAATACATGAAGGAATGATCTATTTAGTTGAATTGGTAAACCAAATACTTAAAATGGAATTTTATTATAATTGAATACACTAATTATAGCATCATTTTAACTTTACACTAAATAAATAACATTGAGGATAACACCAATCCATATAGTAAATATATTCATATCGTTCAATGGATTCATCATGGTTTCATGTAGAAATAATCATAATAATGGTGATCTTAAATTCTTAGTAAGGGTAAATAAAGTGGAAGCAATAATGAATCCACTTTAATAAATTAACATGTCAAGATGAATAACTGATTGAACATGCTATTTGAGTATCTTAATAAGGAAAAAATAAATATTGTAAATAATGAAACTAAAACACATTCTATTTAATCAAATAAATGAAATTTAAATTTATCCAAAGATATTATAATGAATAATATAATAGATAAAAATTATATGAAATTAAATGACGTAAATAATGAATTACTAGATGACACGTATCCCAGCAATGTCGATCCATAAACATCAATATATAGTTTAACCTTAATAATTTTCAGAACTAATTTGTCCCATGAAACTACTGATTAATCTATGGGGTTTAATTAACTGTTCCACAAAAAATAGAGCATTCATTTACTTGTCTTTAACCCATAGGGCTTGTATTAGTTGGTCCCCAACCCATACGGTGCTTGTGAAAATCGTTTAAATAATCAAGTTACTTATAAAATTTCAAAATTAAATAAAAAAATGAGTTTTTCTATATATCCCCAAATAAAAAAACAATATTCTATGTAAAAACTATTTGAATAATGGTCTAAAGTTCATGATACAATAATATCCTTAAAAACTGATATGGATGGTTAGTGGAAATAAAATGTCAAATGAATCATGGAAGTGAATCTGATTACTTTCCTTGGATATATTAATTGTAATCCATCCATAGAAAAATTATTTATGGTATCGATACAATATAACCCATATTGAGAAAATTAATGGGTTTTTATTGTTGACAAATAGAAATACTGTAATACGATATTTTAAAAAAAACTTTGGTGGGAAATATTTATTTATTATGAATGATTTTTGGAAAAAAATTCATTGAATATCACTTATGAAAATTTTTTCATAAAAGGTATCATTTTAAAAATGAAAAGGAAGAATGGAGGAAATGATGGCTGTTGAATCTTTACAAAACATATAAGGTCTAAAGAATATTACATTTTCATGATTAAAGGTTATAAAATATCCCTTTTATAAGAGTTATAAGAATATTCCACTGAAAAACAAATTGGTAAAAATTTATTTAGTAATTAATTATAAAAACAGTTTTAAATACATTTTAATAAAATATGTCTTTTAGAAGAGAAAAGGTTCCCTGACTATATGGAGTAACGATTTTAGGGTTTCTTAAAAGATATTTCTTAACCACTTTGAGTACCAAATAGGGAAACATGGTACTAATATTGGAAAATTTTAATGAATTAATACAGAATATTAAATGGTTTTATTGAAAAAATAATTATACAATTTCTTTCAATTTCAATCCCAATGAAATCTCTTTAATGTCATTATTGAGGAGAATAATCATTAAACATTCTAATATATCACATACAACATTGAAAAATTTTAATTGATAAACCTCAAAAAGTTATAACATTATGTGAAATATATAAATATATATATAATTAAAATGAATTAATTAATTATATAATATATACAAAATGGGTATTAGATACACCACACATTATATAAAAGTGGTGAATATGACATTTATCTCACTGGATGCAAAAATTTGAGATGTGAAACTTCTTCCTTCTGTTTCATTTCAGGTGAATGTCCTTTATCCTCATGTATAATGGGTGGAAACATGTTACTAACTTATAAAATAATATTATTAATAGTTATTATAACATAGTTGATTCTCATATTATATCTTATTACTTATTTGTTAATATCCCTTCTTTATTTTAACTATTTTAGGTGTTTATTTACTTATTTTTCTAGTATGTTTTACCTTGTTATATGTTGTTCAAATTATACACAGCATGGTTTAATCATATCAATAATTTCAAACATGAATTTTATTTCCAATTAATTGTATATAAATTCATTTATAGTAGTATATATAATTTTTTAATTAATATTAAGTAATTTTTTCATTGTGACAATAGGTCGTACGTACCCCTGAACACTAATTTCATTTCAATGTTGTAGTAAAAGAATGAAAAATATATAATAAATATGTGCATAGTAATTATAGTAGGATTTCTATGTTATATATGTTATATAGGTTTATTAAAACCCACATTATATTTTCTATTAATGTTGTAAACGAATCACATCACTTCAATGCAGCGGTAGTCCAAACTTCCTTAAACGATGATATCGTATTAACACAAGATGAATAGAAAAAAGTTATTTTATAAATAAAAATTATAGAAGAATAAAGACATTAAAAATATAAATGATATCATATATGGATTTATTTTCAATCATAATGGCAATCCCATAATATTATTATGGGAAAAATGAATAATCATTGTTTCATGAGGCAGTTGTACATTGTACATAGAAACAATATTTTTGTAACACATTATGTCATAGTGTTTGTATGTTTAGGTGTAACCATTATCATAAATAAATATAGTATATTGAATATAAAATTTTTCATATGAAATAATATAATTCGTAGAGTATATGAAGTGGAAAATTGAAATGAAACTAATAGTTTTATGAATGTTTGTTAACTCTTAATCAGGTAACCATGTTTGGTTTTAAAAAAATGATTCCATGGATTTAATTCTACCAATGGTACTGATTATAGGATTAAGGGAGGTATGTTTGGATGCTCTTTGTTCAGATATTGGCACATCCTATGAGGTTTTGTAGGAGTGGGGAATGTGGAGAATTTGTGGCCTTTTATAGGCATGGAAAAGGACTCCCATTGAATTTCATTTAATCATGTATTGTGTGCACATGTTCATACATAGAAAAAGTAATAAAAAACTAAAACAAATGAGTAATGGAAGGTTTTTGGGTGTTATATGATTATACAATGGGTTTTTGACATGTATCGATGTCATTTGGGCCCCAAAATATGATGTTTTTTCCATTTTATTTATAATTACACCTAAAACACTATAATGAATTTTAATCACATCCACTAGTAATTTTGGTAAAAATTATTATTATATTATTAGACTCAATATATAATCCATATTAAAAAATTCCCATTTTATTAAATTCAATTCATATAAAAAGAAAAATTATGATTGATGTTAATGTTACAGACCGACGATTTAACTTTTTTTAGATGAAAAATGAGAAAAAGATTGTTGAATTATAATATTCATTTTCAAAGAAAAAATGATTATAATTATCTTAATTGTATTAATGTATTTATTAATTATACAATTTGTCTTCATAGAAAATAATAAATATTATTTAACATTATTAATTATTTAGGGAATGTAGTTTAAAACTAAAATGCATTATTTTAAACTATTCAACAAAAAATGATGTTTCTCCGAAAAACTCCAAAAAATCACCATAAGATAAAATTTACATTCTTAATTCAATAATTAAGTTAAATTTATCAAATTCAATTTATGTGAGTTTCAGAATTAATATTTAAAATTGTCTCACCAATAAAACGTAGTCAAATTGGGTTTAAAAATATATTGGTTTTTATGAGTGAAATAGGATTTGTTATTGTCTTATACATATCAACCCTAATGAATAAATATCAAAAATAATATTTATAATATATAACATATATATTTCATTAAAATCATTTACTAAATATAATTAATTATTTTTATTAATGAAAAACCCCATTAGAATCATAAATATAATAATACTTCTTCTTTATATCCTATAGGTTCTTATTTTTTTCATTATATGTAAACTTATGGATTCATTTTATATTTATATAAAATCGATTTTTTTTAAGTTAGTATATAATTTTCATAAATTCTATCATAAAGACTATGTTATATCATATTACATTAGAAAATAAAATTTTAACAATAAATTGTTATCTTGTGAATGTAAATATTTCATGTCACACAATATATCGATGAGCTTCCATCTTATAGGAATAAAATATATTGAGAAATGTCACTCTTGCATGTAACAGAAGTGGTTGAGAGAGGTCTCTCTTTCATGTAAGTCGTGATAAATCAATGTCTCATGAATTACCAGCAATATCATGTTATTAATTGATTTTAAATAGTTAATATATAGTAGCATCTCGAGGTATTATATTAACATATGCCTTTGTTGTTTCATTTCATAAACACTATTTAATAAAAACAAATACTTTAGAATTTTGTTGTGTTACACCAATTGTTTTTATTTGTTGTAGTTAAATTCATCTCGTGGAAACATGTTTCCCAAGAGTGTTTTATATTGAATAATGTTAATCATAAATCCAATAATATCATCATATATGTATCCAACAAAGAGAGTCTTGAAATTTCAAAAATTATAGTCAAATAAAATTCTTGAAATATTAGAACATTATGACATGGAATTTTTGGTTATTTCTTAAATCTGTGTTGATATTTGAAGATGAAGAATCCATGATTTCTATAATTGAGAAGAGAGAACCATTGATTTTGAATAGTATTCTTATATATATATATATATTACTCTCATGATGGATAATTAGGGAACGCTTGAGGATAATCAATTACAGAAACTTAAAAATATGATTGTATATCTTTTTAAATTAATTTTTTTGGAATGGGGATCATCAGGATGTAGATATTTTTTTTACTTCCAGTCGATGGAGAACCACATTTATAATCTCATGAAGGTAAAAGTGATTTTATGTAGAATGAAAAAACTATTGAAAATCTATAAAATTTTATCAATAAACAGATATTTAGGTCGGAGGAAAAGGATATGGTATAAGATTCCACTAAAGATAGAGTAATTTCTATAAGGTGTAAAATGTAATCATTATGAAAATATGGGAAACAAAAGATGAAATTGCAATTTTAATTATTCCTTGGGGATGGCCGTTTTGAAAGAGTAAAATATAGATATTAATTTGTAAATAAATATTTGAATAATTAAAGAACAATTTTTATACCAAATATTGTAAGTATTTTGGATATGGAGGAAACAAGGTCAACTTATGTTATGCGGTAAAACAAAGGGGTAAATTTTTTTTTTATATATATTTCAACACATTGAATATTATTCAATCATTATAAAACATTAAACCATACAAAAAAGTGGGATAAAAAATTACACTATCATCAAGACATAATCACCAACCAAATATCTATATGTTAGAGTGGGGAGTGTGTTGGAATGAATGTTTGAAGATATTTCCTCTTATCAAATGTTAGTTTAGTGGATTACGAGACCATATAATGTCTTACAACGAAGATTCATAGAGATATATAAACAGGTTAAAATTAAATAGTCACAAATGATATTGTGTCCATATCATTCATCATATAAAATATATAATTACCCTAATATGGTTTTCATTGTTCGAACATTGGGATTAAATCCATTAATTTTAGGCATAGAGAAAGTGGAAAAACAACTATTGAACATAGAGTCAAGTGATTATTGGTCAACCAAGATACATAACCATATATATTAAGTAGTCTTATTAAAAATAATAATACAAGTAAGATTTTACTCTTCACGAGGACATGAAATTAGATATTATCTCTTCTCCATATACTCAACATAGTATCACATTGATGAAAATGTATAATATTGAGAGATCTAACCTAGAAGAGATCATGTTCAATACTAGAAAGAAAAGTAGAGACTATATTATGGACCATATATGCTTTTCAAAAATGATTGGAAATATGAATTTCTTTATAAATGATAGGTAATGAGTTGATTTAATAATGTTATTCATAAATTTAGGTGAAATGATGATAAAATGTGGTGTAAATACCAAATTGGAATGTTATTTGGTGAAGAACATATATGTTCTACATGGGATGAATTATGTCACAATATAATGACTACGAGTCAACTCTATTCCATGGGGTCATTGGTGACATTTAACCATAAAGTCTGAACAATAAATAAACACATATGAAACATTATCATGAAGTGATAAAGGATGAGTGTTTATTTTTACATGGCCAACAGTAATGAAGATACTAGATTAATTACAATTTATGTGTAAAACAACTTATGGAACGATAGGATGGGTCACATTAATCAGTATGGCCATAAAATCATATCCCAGGTAAATGAAATTATAGACATCCTAAGTCTAAATAATGATCGATAAATGATGATTAATGTTTTTCATCTGATGAATAATAGCGTGAAATTATCATTGCGTAACAAAAAAAAGAATCTAATCAACCTGATCTTGTTCACACTTATCTATGATTATTGATTTGTCTATATAGAATACATCAAAATAGGTACATCATTCTTTTTATTTATGTTTATATAAGAATGAAATGGGTTTTTTAATAAATATAAAATTATAGGTGATTTAATATATGAAGTGGTACAACTAAAGAGTTGAGAATTAAACTGTCTCCAAAAAATTTAACTATTGGATAATGGAATAGAATACACAACCATTTGTTTTAAAAATTAACTCAAAATAATGAGATTAAAAACGTGGTTTCATCAATGGGTCATTGAATTAGTAAATTGATATGTGAAAAAAATATCTTCATTACTTTATAGAAAAAGATTAATGATTAACATCACTAATGGAAAGCAGATTTTATTCTTAATGTACATTCATAAAATCTAGTGGATATTACTCTAGGAAAAGATATGCGACTTTTTTCCGAAAATTTATTTACATAATACTTCAAATAATGTGATTTCTTATTTTTGTAAGTAAATATTTTCCAAAAAAATAAACAAGGTAATTAGGAAATGAATGGGGATACTACAGATGAATGATTATTCCTTGGATACTAAATAATGATGATATCTTAAAGAAGCTACCATAATTAGTACAATAAATCCGTATAGATAAATTATTGTAATGATCATTGAGGACAAAATTATGATTTACTCAGGAGCTCATATATTAATATTTTGGAAGATTATTAAGAAAGAGAAAAAGTAATATCACTAAATATAGAATTTATGGAATTATTTCCTAACACCTAGGGCCCTCTGAATATAGGTGATTCAATAATGAAATCAAAATAGGAACCCATTTATAATGATAATCAACTATAACATCACAGGATTTCAAAAAGTGAAATATGAATATCTATATATTATTATGTAGGCTTGGTCAGTACCTATATAGATAAGGATAATTATTAATGTAGATAATTATTCTAAACTACTCATAGAGGAAAAAACATTATTTGAAGATTAAACAAAGGATAAATCATGGGATGATTTACATGATTGATGAAATAATAAAATTAAAAAAAAATGAATTTGGATTTATTGTAATTCCAGAATATAATAATTTTAATAGAAGAAATTTGATTTTGAGACAACTTTTTATAAAAACTAAATTTTTACCAAAAACAAGGAAATATTGGTTTGTAAAGGTTTTCCCAATATTTTTTTAATTTTATTATATGATTTTTTTTCACTTTTTTCAAGACTATACCCAAATAAGTTATTTTTATCCATAATAATAAAAATAGAATACAATGTTTATTACATGTATGTCATGATGTCATCCATAAATGGAGTTCATGAGTAATATGTTTTGATTGAACTGATCGTGGGATATATATTGGAAGTAATAAGTCTATGGTCTCATTCTTGGAGATGGATCTAGAATGTCCATTACAACCACCATGACATATTATTCATTACAAGATAATTATTAGAAAGTAGAAAACATAAATTGGGGTGGTGGGATTTCACCTTAATATTTATTTGAATAGATTATTGGAACACCACATTTTATAACATGTGTGTGTGGATGATATAATTTTTAAAAGAATTAAGAACATGTCTGTAGAATAATAATTTAATAACGTTAAACCGTAATTTTAAAATCCATGATTAGTAAAATTAAATATATTTAGGGAAACATGTGATCCAGAAGAAGGATGTACATTAATTTATTATGAAGCATATACAATAGATCTAAAAAATAATTTTAACATGCATGGTTCCAAAAAATGGAAAATATGATTACCATTGGGAAAAAACATTTGAATAATGAGGATGATAATTTTTTTATCCCATGCTACATAGCAGAAAAATTGGATCTAATTTGTACTTGACTATGAGAAAAACATATAACATTTTTTCAATATATCCACTCAATTGCATAAAATTTAATTATAAGGAAGATAATAACAATGATATTAAATCAATAATGATATATATCATAGGTTCAAAAAAATCTTGGATTACACATTAATGATTCGAAGCATCATTAAATGTAATCATTTTGTGTTGCTAACTACGCTAGTGATGTGTTTGATCGAAAGTCCCAATGTGGTGGTGCCTTCATTAATAGAAATAATAGTGATGTTTTGTTAAGAGTAAATCAATAAATCACTTCTCTTAGAGAAACTAAATTATAAAATGTCTGTGTCTAAATGACATGCACATAGATATTATGCCTAATAAAATAGCTTACTGGTAATGGTGAACCTATTAAACAAGAAATGGTTATATTTTTTGACCACAAGAGTGTGATCCTGCTTCATAAAAACATAGTTTCATAACATCATTCCAAAAATATTTAAGGTAGATATCACTTCATAAAATAAAATTTCAAACGAGGAATTAGTATCTGGGATCATGTTTCGACTAATTATCATGTGTTAGACATCATGACTAAGATATGGTATACAACAAGATTTGTCAAACATCGATCGAACCTCATTTTTCATACACATAGAATATATTGATGATGTTCATATTTAATCAAATATATGTTTGTTTTAACTATTTATATGGATTAATGAATATAGTAGGGGATTAAATGGGACATATTACCCAAGCGAGTTTTATTCTATAATGGTAGAAATTCAGTTTATCTATGTTTATAGAAAAAGGGGGATAATGGGGAAATTGAACTGAATATAGGGTTGTATAAAAAATTAATCTTGATGAATTATATTAACTCTTTTACTCTTTTTTTACATCTATATTTTCATATGTATACTCAAAGATATGGGTTATTTTTTTAGTGCTGTGATGTTTTTTTTATTTTATTTCTTTATTGAATTTATCTTTGGATTGTCAAAAAATTCCTAAGGAGGAGATTATTGGTGTCATGATTTTTATATTATAAAATTAATGCAATGTTTTGTTGATAACCAATACACGGTTTCTTTTCATGTTTTGTGATCTCAAGAGACATTGAGTTCCATAAGCATGTATATTTGGTTAATCTATATAGAAGATTTTTTGCAGACATGGAAATGATTTTGGAAAGGGTTTATCTGTTCATGTAAATAGAATGGTCATGTCCATCTTGTTTATTTTAGTATTAGAAGGATGAGATATCAATCAATTTTCATGGAAGGCATACCAGAACAAATTTATTACATGAAATGAACATTATAGGAAAACATGTATCATGACAATATTTATTTTAAAGTAGTATAGAAAAATGATTTCAGAAAATTGGTCTTTGTGAAAGGTATATTTTTTATAAAAGTATTATGTATCATTAATGTATTATGTTATCTGAATGATTTTTAATTTGTAGAAACATAAATGCTTTCTATGAAAATGTGAGTTCAAAAAATTAGTTAATGTAATTTATTTTATGGATATTTTTTGTAATCTATTGAAGCATCACATTTAAAACATCATGATGCAAAACATCACCAACATTAGCTTAAATATGGAATCATACATTATATAGATTAATAATAAGGATTATCCTAGGGATGGGTGAAAAGAGTTGTTGAAATATGTCATCCATGTGAATATGTCTGCTATCATTAAATTTGTGTAAATCTATTAATCCATGAGGAATTTCAATATAACTGAATAACTGAACTCCACCAAAAAAAATTAGTGATTCATGTCTCATATATAATTAACATAACAGTATGATATTATGCCTCTTAGACAGTCCCGTAGTGTAGTAGCAAGTATAACTATTTTCTTATGATTTTATTTCTTCATATGTGAGTTATGTGGGGGAACAATTCCATAATAATGGATTTATGATATCATAATAATTTGGGTAGAATATCCATAGGAAAAGTGGACACACCGATTTACCAATCCCCTCTCAAGGTATTCTAGGATCTAACAACCACCATGTTTCATTACATATTGAATAGAATATATTAATGTAATATACATGTAAAACTGTAGCCATCTTCTCTATCTCAGTTTCAGACTTATGTAATGGAAGATATATCGTACAATATGATGTTCTGATAAGATAAAATACCACTATCCAATATGTTATTGTAACAATTTATTTTGGATAAACATGCAACATTCATGATTTAAATCATGTTTCATGTTATTCATCACATAGAATCATATTTTTATGTATCCATAAGTATTCACTACTTAAATTGTCACCAAAACACATCCATTCCTAGAACTATAGGGAACATATAACACCACATACTCAACAAACTCTTATATCAACCTAAGAATTAGACTGTTTTCTATAAGGTCCGGCCTTAAACCTTATATAATATTAAATTAAATGAATAATTCACATTGAGGATGTTTTCAGGTTTAGAGTTTTATAGAATTAGGACATAACTATTATATCTCAAAAGATTATAAAGTATTCACTTCTACTAAATTTCAATAAAATAAAAACTCTTAAAAATAAACATGTCTAGTTCTTTGTATTAGATAACATGACTTTCCCTTGATCCCATCCTTGACCCTATTCCACATTAAGTCCTGTGAAAAACATTTCAAAAAAACTTGGGGTGAGCATAAAAAGCTCAGCAAGGGATAAACAAAGAATGAAAACTATTAGTTTTTCAAAGCAACAAGTAAACCATGTATACTTTATCAAAGTAATACCTTTAACCTTTAGGAAGTAGTAAAAACTCTTCACTGAATAAAATATCATTACTTACCCTTTTGTAACCAAAAGATTACCATAAAACCCATATAAATAAAACATAACATATAAAGGTAACTTGGGATGTAAACATACTTAAATGGAATAACCATACGGTCGACTTCCACACATACTTAATGGAATAGCCATATGGCTGACTTCCATACCCAATGCATTGGAGGTTATAATGTAACCACCCATCCTGATATTCACGACACCACCCGTCATATGGTTTATCACGTAACCACCCGTAAAATGTCCAAGTACCATCATTACACATAAAATATTGACAATATAAACATTTCAATAACAACATTTAATTTTAAATCAAAATAAGTAATTTTAAGATATTGAATTAATCAATCCATTTTCAAAAATCATTTAAAAGACATTTTTCAATCAAAGTGTCCCATACCACTTTGAATCTTTTATTGGAATTATAATTTTAAAACACTATTGTCCATATAAATAAATACTGAAAACCATTTTGAAAACATGGACATTAAAGATAAAGATCTAGAATAATAAATATTTAAAACATTTAAAACGAAATTTTTTATAAAGAGTTATTAACAAAATGAGAGACTCTGGAATACAAATAGTTTCGGAATAACATTTAATCCGAACTTTATAATAACATGAGAATAAAAGGATTAATTATATAATATGTCAAAGGATAGTATATAAACCATATAAGAGTGAATTTTTGCATAACAACAATGAAGTCTCAATGGAAATGTAAATTGAGATGAAATCCATTATAAAGATGGTATCCTTTAATTAAGGATAAATATATCACATAATTATGTGTGAGAAATATAAATACACCCAATATAAGTGGATATTAAGTGTGAAACAGTCAGAGGTCATTCACACATATTCATAGGATGACATGTTCAATAATTACAAGTTGAACCCAAATAAATCGAAATTGGGTTAAGACGTTCCCTAGTAAATATTCGACAGCCTAACGACGTCACTTTAAAATTCAGTAAATGAGTTGCTGAGACAAAAAGGGTATCTCATCACTTGGAAATAAATTTTACATCAATAAGGATATATAATAACATATCCCAACATAATAAGATGTAAATTAAAAGACATAACAAAAATAAGTCTTTTAAAAAGAGGAGGGTGAAAGGTCCCCTTACCGAGTTGGGTAACTTTCGAAACGTACACCCCATGGAAGAAGGGTTATACAATGAAGATGTAAATACCCATAAATGAAATTATACTACACAAAGTGTATAATAATGGGAAGTACATACACCACTCAGAGAAATATAAAAGAACACCCCCAACATATCAAATAGAAGCTTAAAAGAAGTGACATAAAGTAGAGTACTTAAAAAGAAAGAGAGAGGTTGGATCCCTTACCTCAGGTCTGACTTGACTCGATCGTTCTTTAAAATCCTGAATAATAAACTTGAGTTAATTTCTAATTTCTTAAGAACCTTTTTCAAGTTAATTATTCCTTTTATATCACTTATTTCCATGTTATAAACATTATTTAATCATTTAAGTTAATAATGTTTGATTTGCCGATATTTGGTTCTTAAGTCGAAAGTGGACTTCTTACAAATACATGTTGTTCGTGTGGTCAAAGGTTCATTATATCTAGATTTATATTCATGATTTGGATATCATATATATCATATATATCCATCATATACCTGTATTTATAATAATACATAATCATTTAGAGGTAAGAAATGAAATGAACTGTTCATGGAGACGGTAGGCCGTACGTACGCATGAACGCTACTTTCATTTCTTTGTTATATTAATGGAATTAAAAATAATTGATAGAGATATATATTATAATTCCAGTATAATATATATGTTATATAGGTCACATATGTTCATTAATTTTATTCTTTATACATTCCATGTATTGTTGAACGAGTCACATCACTTGAGGGGGTGGTAGTCCACACTTCCTCGTATGAAATTATCGCATTTGCACAACATGAAAAAAATAAAGTCATGATTTAAATATAAAATTAAGAAGCATATATAAAACATAAATACCATATAAATCATATATAAAATATTGTGACATCATAATGGCCACCATGAAAGGTGTTAAGAGGAGATTGAACAATCATCGTTTTGTGAGACAGAAATTCACCATCCACATAAACAGTATGTTCTTTAACCATTAGACGAAGGTGTGTGAATGTATTGATCAAATAATTAACATAATAAAATCCTAGTATATTGAATATACTGGTGTTGTTACAAAATAAAGGAATAAAAAGAGTTTAGGGGTTTGGATAATGAAAATAAAACTAAACAACACAAGGGAAGACATTACCATTAAATCGGGTAACTCCTTTTTATTTGAGCTCAAAGGCTTCCTTGCAAAGGATTATGAAAAAAGGTGAGGCTTTAATGATGAATATATGGATGTGGAGAGATGAAATGGGAAGGGGTTTTCTGAGCCAAAGGCTTGAGAGGTGAGTGTAAGGTGGTAGAGGTGGGGGCCTTTTATAAGAGTAGAGGAGGGGCACTCTTGGAAAGTTACAAAATGATACTTTATTTTCAAATGAGTTTCGGATTTTAAAGTTCCCACATTGATGTATTTAGAGGATAAGGTGGTAAGGGTTCGAAATCCACCCATCTAATAGGTTTGTGACAAGTTTAGGTCTTATATTTTACATTATCTTTTCATTTTATTTAAATTGTTAAATAATGAGGTAATCGCTGCATCATCATGGTGTCATAATTAATTTAATATATTTAGTGTCTAAAAATTATATAAAAAAACTATAATTATGTAGGAAATATTTTTAGATTTCTAATGAATATTTATATTCAAAAATATGACTTGTATAACCCCATTTAAAAATTGTTTTAGTAAAACAACTCATGTTTGTGACATTTTAATTTTAACTTTTAATAAAAAGGTATTTATGTCATTTTCTAACCAAAGTGGCTCCATGGGGTCCCCAAGTTGACCCATTTATTTTCTTGGTCGGCCATTACACATCCAATGAGGGTAGGACATGTGTCATGTTCATTTCATATTATTAAAACATTATTTTTACCTTAAATTACACTAATTACCTCTAATCGCGATTAAAAACTTAAAAGTTACTATTCACCAAAAAATTATTTTAATCCCATTGAATCGCATTTTACTTCCTAATGACAACCATATAAGCCGGAGTTTTGAATTTAAATCACAGAAGTGGTAAACTTTCATTTAAATGAAAAATCAGTTTTTAAACTACCACTTAGTGGTTTCACTATTCATCAAAAATTGAAGTTTTTCAGAATAATACCAAAACTTCACCCTAAGCTATATTTGATATTCCAAATTCAAAAATGAATTCTATTTTACAAAATTCAAAACATATAAGTTGAATTAATTAATTTAATAATTAATTCCCGCTGACAGAGAAAATAGCTTGTTCTTATGAAACAATAAGTATCAAAAGAATGACACTAGTTTAAGTCTGATTTCAAAGTGAAATTAATTCCATTGACCACAATTGGATTAAATGGTAAAAATATATTCTAATTGAACTTTAAAACCAATTAAAAATATAATCTAATAATATAAATAAATTAGATTAAAGAGAGGTTTTGAATTAAAATACAACATTTTTCACTATTCACTAAAAAATGATCTTTATCGGAAAAATACCAAAAATTTAGACAAAGTAAATTTTGATGTCCCGATTCTAAAAAAGAATTTTATTTGGTCCAATAGAATGTATAAGAGTGACCAAAACTATATTTATATACGGTTCGCCATCAAAAGGCGATAAGTTGACCTTTTGTGAATGTTAGAGTATATTTGCCTAAAATTGAATTCTTTTATTATTTTATGCCTTTATCTGTTATTGGATAAATGTAGAAACAAAAAAAACATATATAATCATATTTTAGTTATTTCTATTCATTCCCTCTAATACAACGGCTACGTGTTAACTACCATTTAAATTAATATTGTTTTATTACTAGTGTGCAACGTATGATTTCAAAGAAACTCTTTGTTGCATATCGGGTACGCTATCGAACATAGCAACCCCTTTAAAGTAATATTAATATTCAATTCTCAAAAATTAATAAATATGAAAATGTATTATTCTTTATTTACCGAGGATGTTACATCCTTCCCCCATTTTGGGAATTGCGTCCTCATAATTTTATTCACATATCAAAATAAGTGGGGGTATTTATCCCTCCTACCATTTTCAGATTCCCACATTGCCTCTTCAACCATATGGTTTTTCCAAAAAACCTTTACCTAGTGAATTACCTTATTTCACAACACATTCTCTCTTCGTTCAAGAATCTTGACTGGTTTTCCTTCATAAGAGAGATTCTCTTCCAACTGAACTACCTCTGGGCTCAAAACATGAGTTGAATCTGGCATATACTTTCTCAACATCGAAACATGAAAAAGATTGTGTATCTGAGATAAACTTGGAGGTAAAGCCACTCGGTAAGCAACTGATCCAACTTTCTACAAAATTTCATATGGTCCAATGAACCTTGGACTTAGCTTTCTTTTCTTACCAAACCGCATAACACTTTTCCACGGTGAAACTTTGAGAAAAACATGATCACCTACCTCGAAAGATAGATCCTTCCTCTTGTTATCTGCATAACTCTTACGCCTGCTCTAAGATATTCTCATGTGTTTCTGAATCAACTGAACTTTTTCTTCCATCTCTTCAACCAATTCTGGTCCCATCATCTTCCTTTCACTCACTTCATCCTAGAAAGCTGGAGTTCGACCCCACTTCCCATATAATGCCTCAAATGGTGCCATATGTATATTGGAATGAAAACTGTTATTATAAGAAAACTCAACCAAAGAAAGATGTTGGTCCCAACTTCCCTGATAATCCATCGAACAAGCACGTAACATATCCTCTAATGTCTGAATTGTTCGTTCTAACTACCCATCTAATTGGGGATGAAAAGCTGTACTAAAATTTAATTTAGTACCCAACTACTTCTGAAGGCCTTTCCAAAAGTTATAAGTAAACCTGGGATCACGATCAGACACAATGGAGAGGGTAACTCCATGCAGCCTGACTATCTCTTTAAGATACTATAGAGAAATTTAATCTAGAGATAATGTATCTGAAATAGGAAGGAAATGAACAGATTTAGTCAAGAGATCAACAATAAACCAGATTGCATTATTACCTCGAGATATCCTCGCTAATCCCACAACAAAGTCCATGGATATAGTTTCCCATTTCAACTCTGGCACTGGTAAAGGCTGAAGAATCCCTTTCGGTAACTTCCTCTCTACTTTAACCTTATGAAAAGTCAAACACTTCACAGTAAAATCAGTAATATCTCTTTTCATTCCATCCCACCAGTAATACTCCCGCAGATCTCTGTACATCTTAGTACTGCCAGGATGAACTGAAAACGGGGAACTATGAGCCTCACATAACAACACATTCTCCAACTGTGAATCACCAGGCACACATAATCTCTTCCCAAACCTCAAAACACAATCATTATCAATGTTGAATTCAGGAAAATTACCCTTCTGAACCAGCTCTACCTTTTTCTACAACTCACTCTCTTCCCTCTATGCTTTCTTAATTCTGTCTGATAGGGATGATCTCACTGATACCTGAAACAAAACAGAAGAACTTCCTGCACCAACAACTTCTATGACAAAGTTCATCAAATCAAAAACCAAAGGATCTCGTCCCAAATGTAGCATGGTTAACGAAGCATTACTTTTTCGACTCAAAGCATCAGCCACATTATTTGATTTTTCTGGATGGTAATGAACTGTACAATCATAATCCTTGATTAATTCTATCCATCTCCTCTGTCTCATGTTCAATTATTTCTGAGTAAATATATACTTTAAACTTTTGTGATCAGTATATATTTCACACTTTACTCCATACAAATGATGCCTCCAAATTTTTAAAGAAAAACCCACAGCAGCTAATTCCAAATCATGTGTAGGGTAATTTACCTCATGAATTTTCAACTGGTGTGAAGCATAAGAAATTACCTGATCATTCTGCGTAAGGACACAACCAAGTCCTTTCAATGAAGAATCATTGTAGATAACAAACTCACCAATCCTGGAAGGAAGTTCCAAAACTGGAGCATTCACCAATCTTCTTTTCAACTCCTGGAAACAATCATCACATTCGTTTGTCTAGATAAACTTAACACCCATCCGAGTTAGCTTAGTCATTGGACTAGATAATTGTGAAAAAAATTCAACAAACCTTCGGTAGTAACCTACCAAACCAAGAAAACTACGGATCTATGTTACATTTGGGGGTCTTGGCCATTATTCAACAACTTTTGTTTTAGCAGGATCAACAGTTATGCCATTTTTTGAAACAATGTGACCAAGGAAATAAATTTTTTGCAACCAAAACTCACACTTGCTGAATTTCCCATACAATTTCTTTTCTTTCAAGGTTTGAAAAATAATTCTTAAATGACTTTCATCCTCCTCTTACTTTTAGAAAACACCAAAATATCATCAATAAAAACAACCAACATTTTTCACCTGAGTCAACTGAGCCATCACTGCAAAAAACTATTTAGTTCTGATTCTGACCATCTCAAGATACTGATTTGAAAGGTCATTTCTCTCTGTATGCCTTCCCAGTGTATCTGTTTTATTTCCTCTATAAAAAACCATTCTTAACACAGAAATATATTAGGAGAAGCAACATGGTTATCTTCAAATGCTATATCATTTCAATCATACCATAAATGAATTTATAATTTAACAATTTTCAAACTCCTAAAGTTGTCTAAACCGACCTCTGATACCAACTATAAGGCCCCAGCCTTAAACCTAAATTAATAATGAATTAAATGAATAATTCACATTGAGGATCTTTTCAGGTTTAGAGTTTTAGATAATTAGGACATAACTATTACATCTCAAAAGATTACAAAGTAGTCACTTCTACTAAATTTCCAGAAAGTAAAAACTCTTAAAAATAAACATGTCTAGTTCCTTGTATTAGATAGCATGACTTTCCCTTGATCCCATCCTTGACACTATTACACATTAAGTCCTGTGAAAAACATTTCAAAAAAACTTGGGCTGAGCATAAAAAGCTCAGAAAGGGATACACAAAGAATGAAAACTGTTAGTTTTTCAAAGCAACAAGTAAACCATATATACTTTATCAAAGTAATACCTTTCACCTTTAGGAAGTAGTAAAAACTCTTCACTGAATAAAATATCATTACTTACCCTTTTGTAACCAAAAGATTACCATAAAACCCATATAAAGAACACATAACATATAAAGGTTACTTGGGACATAAACATACTTAAATGGGATAACCATACGGTCGACTTCCACACATACTTAATGGAATAGCCATACGGCCGCCTTCCATACCCAATGTATTGGAGGTTATAACGTAACCACCCGTCCTGGTATTCACAGCACCACCCGTCATATGGTTTATCACGTAACCACCCGTAAAATGTCCAAGTACCATAATTACACATAAAATATTGAAAATATAAACATTTCAATAACAACATTTCTTTTTCAATCAAAATAAGTAATTCCAAGATATTTAATTAATCAATCCATTTTCAAAAATCATTTAATAGAGATTTTTGAATGAAAGTGTCTCATACCACTTCGAAGCTTTTATTGTAATTATAATTTTAAAACATTAATGTCCATATAAATAAATACTGAAAACCATTTTTAAAACATGGACATTAAAGATAATTATTTAGAATAATAAATCATTAAAACATTTAAAAGGAAATTTTTGTTAAATAGTTTTTAACAAAATGAGAGACTCTTGAATACAAATAGTTTCAGAAAACATTTAATCCGAACTTTATAATATCATGAGAATAAAAGGATTCATGATATAATATGTTAAAGGACAGTATATAAGCCATATAAGAGTGAATTGGTGCATAACAATAATGAAGTCTCAATGGAAATGTAAATTGAGATGAAATCCATTATAAATATGCTATCCTTAAATTAAGGATAAATATATCACATAATTATGTGTGAGAAATATAAATAAGCCCAATAAAAGTGGATATTAAGTGTGAAATAATCAGAGGTCATTCACACATATTCATATGATTACATGGTCAAGAATTACAAGTTGACCCCAAAGAAATCGAAATTGGGTTAAGACGTTCCCTTGTAAAAATTCGACAGCCTAACAGTGTCACTTTAAAATTCAGTAAATGAGTTGATGAGACATAAAGGGTATCACATCACTTGGAAATAAATTTTACATCAATAAGGATATAGAAGAACATATCCCAACATAATAATATGTAAATTAAAAGACATAACAAAAATAAGTCTTTTAAAAAGAGGAGGGTGAAAGGTCCCCTTACCGAGTAGGGTAACTTTCGAAACGTACACCCCATGGAAGAAGGGTCATAAAATGAAGATGTAAATACCCATAAATGAAATTATACTACACAATGTGTATAACAATGGGAATTACATACACCAATAAAAGGAAATAGTGTCAAACTTAGCATAAATGTCACGGGAATAAAAGTGAGATGAAAAATCCACTACGAAAACTCGGCCGCCTAACAGCGCCACTTAAAACTTCAAAAATGGAATTATGAGGTAAAATAGGGTATATCATCATATTAAAATAAAATTTAACAAAATAGGAATATAAAAGAACATCCCCCAACATAACAAAGGGAATCTTAAAAGAAGTGACATAAATGAGAGTACTTAAAAAGAAAGAGAGAGGTTGGATCCCTTACCTCGGGTCCGACTTGACTCGATCGTTCTTTAACATCCTGAATAATAAACCTGAGATAATTTATAATTTCTTAAGAACCTTTTTCAAGTTCATTATTCCTTTTATATCACTTATTTCCATGTTAGAAACATTATTTAATCATTTAAGTTAATAATGTTTGTTTTGTCGATATTTGGTTCTTAAGTCGAAAGTGGACTTCTTACAATTACATGTTGTTCGTGTGGTCAAAGGTTCATTATATCCATAATAATTTTCATGATTTGGATATCATATATATCATATATATATCCATAATATACCTGTATTTATAATATTACATAATCATTTAGAGGTAATAAATGAAATGCACCGTTCATGGAGACGGTAGGTCGTACGTACGCATGAACACTACTTTCATTTCTTTGTCATATTAATGGAATTAAAAATAATTGAGAGATATATATATATTATAATTACAGTATAATATATATGTTATATAGGTCACATATGTTCATTAATTTCATTCTTTATACATTCCATGTATTTCATGAACGAGTCACATCACTTGAGGGGGCGGTAGTCTACACTTCCTCGTATGAAATTATCGCATTTTCACAACATGAAAAGCATAAAGGCCTGATTTAAATATAAAATTCAGAAGCATATATAAAACATAAATACCATATAAATCATATATAAAATATAGTGACATCATAATCTCCATCATGAAAAGTGTTAAGAGGAGATAGAACAATCATCGTTTCGTGAGGCAGAAATTCGCCATCCACAGAAACAGTATGTTCTTTAACCATTAGATGAAGGTGAAGTATAGCAAAAATAATTAACATAAAAACATCCTAGTATATTGAAGATACTGGTGTTGTTACAAAATAAAGGAATAAAAAGAGTTTAGGGGTTTGGAGAAGCAAAATAAAACAAAAGCACACAAGGGAAGACATTACATTTATATCGGGTAACTCTTTTTTATTTGAGCTCGAAGGCTTCCTTGGAAAGGATTCTTCCAAAAGGTGAGGCTTCAATTATTAATATATGGATGTGGAGAGATGAAATGGGCAGGGTTTGGCCGAGACAAAAGGTTTGAGAGGTGTGTGTAAGGTGGTAGAGGTGGGGGCATTTTATAAGAGGGGAGAAGGGGCACTCTTGGAAAGTTACAAAATGTTACTTTATTTTCAAATGAGTTTTGGATTTTAAAGTTCCCACATTGATGTACTTAGAGTATAAGGAGGTAGGGGTTCTAAATCCACCAATCCAATAGGTTTGTGACGAGTTTAGGGCTTATATTTTACATTATATTTTCATTTTATTTAAATCGTTAAATAATGAGGTAATCGCTGCATCATCAGGGTGTCATAAATATTTTAATTTATTTAGTGTATAAAAATTATAAAAAAACTATCATTATGTATTAAATCTTTTTATCTTTATAATTAATATTTATAGTTAAAAATATGACGTGTATAACCCCATTTAAAATTTTTTTTAGTAAAACAACTCATGTTTGTGACATTTTGATTTTAACTTTAAATAAAAAGGTATTTATGTAATTTTCCAACCAAAGTGGCTCCATGGGGTCCACAAGTTGACCCATGGATTTTCTTGGTCTGCCATTACACATCCAATGAAGGTAGGACATGTGTCAATTCCATTTCATATTATTAAAACATTATTTTTATCTTAAATTACACTAATTACCTCTAATCGTGATTAAAAACATAAAAGTTCCTATTCACCAAAAAAATTATTTTAATCCCATTGAATCAAATTTTACATCCTAATGACAACCATGTATGTCGGATTTTTGAAATTTAAATCACAGAAGTGGTAAAGTTTCATTTAAACGAAAAATCAGTTTTTAAACTACCACTTAGTGGTTTCACTATTCATCAAAAATTGATGTTTTTCAGAATAATACCAAAACTTCACCCTAAGCTATATTTGATATTCTGAATTCAAAAATGAATTATATTTTACAAAATTCAAAACATATAATTTGCATTAATTAATGTAATAATTAATTCTCGCTGACAGATCAAATAGCATGTTTTTATGAAACAATAAGTATCAAAAGATTGACACTAGTTTAAGTCTGATTTCAAAGTGAAATTAATTCCATTGACCACAATTGGATTAAATGGTAAAAATATATTCTAATTGAACATTAAAACCAATTCAAAATATAATCTAATCATATAAATAAATTATATTAAAAAGAGGTTTTGAATTAAAATACAACCTTTTTCACTATTCACTAAAAAATGAACTTTATTGGAAAAATACAAAAAATTCACACAAAGTAAATTTTGATGTCCAGATTCTAAAGAAGAATTTTATTTGGTCCAATAGAATGTATAAGAGTGACCAAAACTATATTTATAGACGGTTCTCCATCAAAAGGCGATAAGTCGACCTTTTGTGAATGTTAGAGTATATATGCCTAAAATTGAATTCTTTTCTTATTTTAAGCCTTTATCTTTCATTGGATAAATTTAGAAACAAAAAAAACATATATAATCAAATTTTAGTTATTTCTATTCATTCTTTCCAATAAAACGGCTACGTGTTAACTACCATTTAAAATAATATTGTTTTATTACTAGTGTGCAACGTATGATTTCAAAGAAACTCTTTGTTGCGTATCGGGTACGCTATCGAACATAGAAACCCCTTTAAAGTAAAATTAATATTCAATTCTCAAAAATTAGTAAATATAAAAATTTATTATTCTTTATTTACCTAGGATGTTACATTTTCAATATCTACATCATACATAAAATCTCACCAATATTCCTCCAAAAAATGCACACATCTTCCTATTACAGATCAAGACAGTCAAAGGAGACATTATCATTGAGAACTATGGTATAAATATCTGATTACCTTCAAAAAAATAAATTGAACATTACAACTCTATATCATTATTGTGTGTATTAAATTGATTCACAACCACAAACATCATTGGGTCCTCAAAAACTGTTTCCTCCTTGATGTGATTTCCTAATAAATTGAAATCAATATTCAATAACTACCCCTCATGGGCATACCATATATCTGGTTCCCTCAAAGTACATACATAACCATATTCACCTGCTTTATGTTAATTCTATCGATCATCGATTAAAGAAGGATTTCATCAATTAATACATCCTCTAACCAATATATAAAAAGATAGAATGTCATATTCATGAATAGAATAAATACAACCTCAGAAATATTCAAAACAAATGTAATCAATAGAAACTCAAATAGTTCAAAACTACATTATAATTTCATAACATTTATATCCTCCACATTTATTCATTGATGGTTACATCATAACTTGAGGGCATTCATTTAGAAAAAAATTACCCTAATAGAGATCAATGAGATCCCCAATTATTAATAAATGGAATTCATTCCTTACTGTCGCATGGTTTTGGATGTGATTTTATACAATAATCTTTTCTCTCACATCTTCTTCATTGGTGGAAAATATTATAGATTCTAATTGGAAAACACTAAGTCTAATAAAACATAGTAGATTCTTTACTGATAGTTGTTATACAATTCAATTGCTAATGTGGAGGTAGAAAAGATACACTCTCAGGGAGAACAACAAAAAACTCTTCCACCGATAAAGTTAATTAACATTCCATGGTGTCACTTTTCTTATGATTCAATATGGATGAATAGTTGTAAACCAATTACAATATCATGCACAAGATATATACTCATCCTATCAAGATATCCTTCTTTAGGGTGAATTAAAATAGTTTTCCTTCCATCTATATTCATCATAAATTTTTATGGAATCATTTTAACAATTAATGGTATACTAATAAATAGTATATAACTAGAACAAGATAGTATGACTTCTTCACAACTACTAAGAGATCCCACATTATCCTCTCTATATCATGATCTAAGTCATAATTATGATAGATGAGGGTTGATAAATCCTATCCCCTAATAGGGGTCACTAGTAGTAATAATCATACTAGAGGCTCTACTAAAATATTTAATTCACGAATATGGGATTTGTATAAAAATCTTATCTCATTATTGGATCTATGAAAAAATATAGTGAGATATAGAATGAACTCATAGTACATCAAATATTATCATCATAAGTCATGTCACATCAATTAATAGATTAAAAATGAATGTTTTCTTAACTAAATGAGTTAAAAACATTTTGTGGACCACCAAGAGGTAGTGGCGGTGGAATTGGTTATAATTATAATGACCTTATATGGATCCTCCATATCCTGTGTCATAACAAACTCTATTGGGATCTCCCTTACTAACCCTAGGCAGTATATGGTTGCATCATTTAATATATCCTGGTACCATATTTACTTTCTATTTATCTATTGTTTCACATCATGTTAGAGAATCCTTTTTTAGATAGCATTATCCGTAAATATAGTAGCATCTTTTATATAAAGGATAACAATAACCTTTATGAAACACTTCATATAAATCTCCAAAAACTTTTCTAGAATATATTAATATATATTTAACATTTATCCAACCAACTATCTCTTACAAGATTCACTTTGGACACATCAGCATATTGAATAATGACCCCACCTACCAGAAGACAATCCGATTCTTAAAATTTCTCCATCTTGAGGGCTCACTTTAATTCCACAAAATTGGTGGGGATTCGTAGATTAATGAAATCAGGTCAAATTTACCATTGAATCCCTTGCTTCAACATTTTTGTATGAAATATAACTTCAAGAACCACATTAAGAGTGTATTTCATGAGGTCAGTAATGCTCAATATAGGATCAATGACCATATATAAACCACAATAAAACCCTATAATATTTTTTATGTGAAAAAACAAAATATTCTCTATGAAATAATCATCTTTAAATATATGATTGAAATTCATATAATGAAATTTCACATGTTTACATTTCTCTATCATCAGGCTCCATAGACTTCCTACTCTAACAAGAAGACGAATAACAGCTCCACAACAAATTCATCGTTGGGTTGCTACCATGGTAGAATTCTCATAACATTAACTCTAAATAATTCACATATATTTATGGTTCATGCTCAGTTTGAAATCTTGGGTGATTGTTAAATGTGAACACATACCATACTTTTAGGCAATAAAAATCATTATCATACACTGATATGATCAAAAAAAATCTAGATATATTATTTATCATCCAATTAAACAACTAGAGGTGGGAATGCATGATGATCAGTGGGTATAAGAGAAATCAAATGGATGCCTAAGTGAAACAACCCCCCCAATCTCATAAACTGGTTCCTAACCATTAATATGTTTATCATCATGGTCATTCATTGTAATTGTGACTATCTATCTGTAACGTCCCAGTTCAGGAATCTTCCCAGTGGTTCCCCATAACTAGTTCATCACATGGCCTAAAGCACATTTCCAAAATGCGAGTGGATTCTGGATAGCAGTGAGGGAATTTGGTGTTATTTTAGTGAAACAATGCCTTCATTGGAAGAGTAACACAATATAAATATACAAATAAAAAAAGAGGAAGCAATAATGATACCATACAATAGTATACAACAGATGACTAAATGGAATAAATAAATAGAGCACATATATAAATGATGCATGATACATATTTCTAGGAAAGTAGTGAAACAAGTCACAATGCTAGAATACACTACTAAACCAATTTACAAAAAACCAATAAACTCCCACAGCATATGAATCCATAGATTTTTCCCATGCTCCCTAGCTACAGAATAATCAAGTACCTAAAGCAGATGGGGACTATCCTTTATCTATACCTAAAACAATATAATCTATTTGGGCCCAAAATCATGGCCCAAACAGGGTGTGTGGAAAATCCCAATAGGCAACCACCAACGACTCTATGCCTAATAATCAGTGAATATATATATTGCAGGTAATAACCATAACAAATTATTAAAAAGGCAATTACTCAAAAGTAAAAAAATCACATTGTTTCAATTACATCATTTAAAATTATCAATTTAATCAACCAAAACAAAACAAGAAACCCACTGGGAATGTTCTCTCATATTATCCCCTCTAGTTAGGCAAAGAATTTCAAGTAACCCTCTGAGTAGTTCTCACGGTCTAACCCCTCTGGTTTAATTTACTAGAAGGATATAACGAAGACTCTTTGATGAAGAACTCGCCATTAATTCCCCTTATAGTCTTGTGTAATCAAAGACTCTCAAGGGAAGAACTCACTGTCAATTCCCCCCTATAGCCTTCTAACAGAAAACTATTGATAGTATGAGGAAGCACTCAATTTTAATTCCTCTAGTGGCCTTATAACATATATATAGACAATTTTAGGGAGTCCTCAATGTCAATCACCACTTGTTCTCACAGCATGATAAATATTACAGACAATGTGGGAAAACTCTCAATGTCAATTTCCCCTAGGGTCTCACTACACTAGGTTCCCACAACCCCATGTAATGAAATTATACACAAACGATAATTACCAGCCAAAGTAAACATCAATGTACTACTTTTCTAAATATCTACAAGGCATGACAGAAAATGTCAGATAAATAATTTCTCCATCCTAACAACATTGGGAATGAAAAAAATATAGTATAACTCACAAAGTGAACCAAACAATAAAAAACAAAAAATCATGGGAAAACACATCCATATCATGGGAATTAACATTAATCACAATAAAACAACCTCTATTAAAACATAAAAGGCATAGAATCTATTAACAAGGTTAAAATCCCTAAACACGCAATACCCTGAAAGAAGGTATTGGGGACTTTTGCACATATAACTCAATGAATAACTATGGAAAGGCACAAAATCCCTACATCGGTGTTGTAAAAATGATATACGTGACCCTCGTGACATGAATCTCCTTAGAATGATGAAAATCTACAAAAATGTCAGAAAAATTCAATAGAATAAAACTCCCCGAAGAGGAGGAATCGAGAAATAAGGCTCTAGAAGAATGAAGAGATTACTATGGCTACTTAAACACAATAAAAGGAGGTTAATTTAGAGAAAGGGTGAAGATTTGGATGCTAAGAGAAGATTCACAGTCTACAGTCACTCCTGGATGAGGCAGGTCGAGAAGAAGAATGTCATGTCGATTAGATGCGACCCCGCTTTAAATAATGAATAAAAGTACATGGCATGTTCTTTAAAAGTACATTTCCTGTATTTTATTTAATCATCCTCCCCATAAGGTTCCCTCTAGGTAACCCCACATGTCCTTGTGTTTGGCCGTTACATAGCCAGCACACAGTTACCCATGGAAACAGAGTACACAGTGTTATTTATTATTTATATGGTGTGTACTCTTAAAATTTATAGAAAGTTTTTTTCCTAGAAAACACTAGAAAAAATGATTTATACTTGAAAAAAGATACAGGTTCATACAAACACCCCCCTTAAATAAATTCACCACCGAATTTCCCTATCAAGGTAGTATATAAGAAGAAACCTCGATCATCTTCATCCACTATGATCGTACATCGGCCTCCCTCTCCCAAGTCTCATCCTAAACATTCTCATTCTGCCATATCACTCATACTAGAGAAAAAAAAAATCTATGGTGAACCTTCGCATTTTGATCAACAATATGGATAGAATTATCCTTGAACCAGGCATCCATCTCTTACTCAACCTCCTTAGGTTGAAAGACATGGGACAAGTCTGGGAAGAAATGTTGTAGCTAAGAAACGTGGAAGACAACATGCCTATCCATGTACCTCTAAAGTAACTATAATTTGTAGGCAATTTGCACGACCCTTTCCAAAACTCAAATGACTCGATGTATCTTGGCAAAATCCTACCATGTCTCTTAATCCTCTTGTGTCCCAACATCAATGTGACACGTTGGAAAACCGGATCCCTGACCTCGAACTCCATAGGTTGTTTTCGCCAATATGCATAAGACTTTTTCATGACAATTTAGTAGCCAACCTCTTCCAAATAAACTCTATCAGCTCTGTGGCATCTTGGAATAAACAAGGCCCCAGTATAGAGGCCTCTCCAACCTCCATCCAACATAAGGGTGACTGGCATGGCCTATCGTACAAAGCCTCATAAGGTGATATCTGATCAGTTTCTTGAAAACTGTTATTGTAGGGAAACTATACAAGAAGAATGTGTCTCTCCCAAGAACTTCCAAATTCTAGGATGCATGCTCGAAGCATGTCCTCCCGCACCTGAATCATACACTTGGAATGGCTATCTTTTTGGGGGTGGTAAGCATTATATATAAGTACATATATACCCAAAGCCTTCTGTAAAACCTTCCGAACCTGAGAAGTAAAACGACATTCCCTGTCTAAAACAATGGAGTGTGGAACTCCATGTAAATGTACAATCTCACAGATGTACAACCCTTCCATCTCATCAATACTGATGGTCTCCTTGATCAGTAAGAAGTGAAAAACCTTCATGATTCTATCAAAGTCAACCCAAATGGTTTCATTCCCTCGAGGAGACATCGCTAAAATTTCACGATGTTAATCACAACATCGTTCTACTTCCACTCTAGAATGGGTAACTGTTGAAAAATTCTTACTTGTCGTTGATGCGCCGCCTTCACCGGCTAATAGGTGGATCAACTCCTGGAAAAATCAGAAAATACCCCTTCATACATGGCCACTAATAATGACAGTTCATATCATTATACATCTTTGTGACACCTAGATGAAATGCCCAAACTATTGAATGAATGTCCCTCATCAGCTGCTCTCATTTGTTTGATGGAACCAAAATGCACTGAAGAAAATGCAAGATCTCATCCTTGCCTACTATCCATCCCTAGATAAGTTACTCTCCTGGAACACTCTCATGTAGGACTAGGACTTTATAATCTAGTAGTTTCCTCATCTAAACACAATCAAGTAAGGTAGAGTTTACCGCTCATGATGAATGAAATGTATTCCCCCGTCTATCATGCACATCAAAATGCATCTTAGAGAATAGAGCCATAAGCTTCCACTAAATCCTGAACTCATGAACTGCCTATTTCTGAGTCCACCTGCTCAATACATTAGCCACAGCGTTGCCATTCCTAGATGTATAGGAATTATCAAAGTCAAAAGAATGAAGGTACTTGACCCACCTTTGATGTCTCAGATTTAGATCGCGTTGATTGAATATATACATGAAAAAATTTTGGTTAGTGAGAATCAAAAAATTCTCTCCTAGATGATAAAGTCTTCAGCAGCATAAATAATGAACAACTAGTGAAAACTCGAGATAGTGTGTCTGGTTGGTTCCCTCATGTGGCCTCAACTACTGCGACCTGTGAGCAACAACTCTTTCCCCCTGAATAGGAGTAACTCATAACCCGATACCTGATGTATCACAATACACAATATATCTCTTTCTCGGGTCTAGAAATACTTGTATCGATGCAGAAGTCAACCTCCCATTTGTCTCTTTAAAGGACAACTACCATGAATCGGACCACGAGTACTTCATACCCTTCTTTGTCAGGCTCATCAGTGGCACTGCTAAGCATCAGAAGCCATGTATGTAACATCTGCAGTGACCATCTAGCCCTATAAAACTCTGCACCTCAAATACATACTTCGGCAACTCCCACGAAACTACTACTCACACTTTCTCTGGGTCTATTGATACTCTTGTCTCAACGATAACATGACCCAGGAAGTTAATTTGGTCAATCCAAAAGTGGCATTTTGAGTTCTTTGCATATAACTGATGCTATCTCAATGTACTAAAAATGTTCATTGGATATCTGGAATGGTCATGTCGCATGTGAGAGTACAACAAGATATCATCCATGAAGACCACCACAAAAGAATACATGTATGGATAGAACACTCAGTTCATCATTTCCATGAAAATGAAAGGTGCGTTCGTGAGATAGAATGGAATACCCACATAATCGTATAGACCATATCATCTTCGAAATGTTGTAAGTGGTATATGAGATGGTCAAACACAATACTGATGGTAACCAAATCTCAATTCAATCTTCAATAACACCTGATTCCATCAAAGATAGTCAAATAGATCATCAATCCTCAGTAAGGGATATAGTTTCATGATCATCAACTGGTTTAGATTTCGATAATACACACAATTTCTAAGCGTACCATCTGCCTTTTTCACAAAATGGACAGGCGAACCCCAAGGAGAAGTACTAGGTCAGATAAAATCATTTTCTTGCAAAACATCCAACTACTTCTTGAGCCCATGTAACTCTGGTGTAGCTATATTATAAGGTGGAATGCACCCCAGTTTCATTCCTGGAACATGATCAATAGAAAATTCCACCACTCTATCTAGATAAAAACAGGAAAAGTCCACTAAAACTACATCCCTGAAACGATCGACCGCTGGATAAAATTCCAACTATTAGGTCCCATGGTCATCTATATATAGACTATCAATCTGTGATGTGATTCTACCTAACACATGAAGTGTGGGTCCGGCTCTTCACACTTGTAAATCACATTCACAATTATAAAGGAAAGATTTTCTATTTAATGATATGAAACTCAACCTATGATTATAGCAGTCTACAAAATCCAGGAAGTGAACTAACCAGTCTATTCGGGGAATGAAATCATAACCTATCATATTTAGGAATTAATGGTCCCTTAAGAAGTGAAAAACACCAACCTTGAGAGGGAACCCCTTGTATTAATGTAAACTAGTGGTTCTAGTCTCTAACGGAGTGTTTAGAATCAATATATCAGTAGAGGTAATGATACAAAGCCCAAGGATCTCCACAAAAGCTAGAAATTTAAATCTATGGGAAGCCCTTGTATCAGATTGAAAGGAATATAAAATTAAGGAAACTAGTATCGTACATAAAATAGTGAGAGGGTTCAGGATTCAACACCTATTGTGTCTGCTCCACTACAAAAGTCTGGCCTTTAATGCGGCCCTGTGACCCTGCAAGACCACCCTATTCTGATCAACCCATTTGTTGTTGAATTCCTGCCGACATACCACCACGGACGTGACCTCCACATTGTCCTGGATGGGTTGAATAACTTCATCTCCTACACCGATGAGAAAATGGAAGTGATGATCCTGAATGGGGAGTTCTTGAAGAACCCATGTCACCCATTGCTGGTGAGGATAATTGATAGAAGCACTGATGATGACCCATCATTCCACAAGATTGGCACTCAAATAGGTCTCTTGGGCAAAGTGGCTTGGTATTCTTGAACTTTTTTCACTGGTTTCATACCACATGGATACCTGAAGGATCTTCCCTCATACTCATATATCCATGTTAGGCTCCCAGCGGTGCTTCCTACTATAATTTTGGGAAGTACTAATTATTGATGCTTAACCTTCCTGGCCCACTACTCTAGAATCCATCAGATTGCAATCCATAATCATCCCCTAGTTGACTATATAAGTGATGGAAGTCAATCTAAATATGTTCACCTAAGCCCAAATTTCATTCCTATGAAGTTCCTCAAACATCCACACTATGAATAACTCACCCCCCCCCCCCCCAAGGTTGTAATGCGATGAATCCCATTGAAGAGAGATGAATACTCAATAACTGAAAGAGCACCCTACTACAAACTCATGAACTCTCGGGCTTGATCGGACCTCAAGGTCTCTGAATAGATGTAATCATAGAAGGTTCCCTGAAACTCATCCCAACCATACCATGTTGAAGTCCTACCTGTGAAACCACATCCCACCATCTCTTAGTAGAATCCCAAATCATATATGTTGCAATCTTCACCCTCTTCTATGGAAGAATCTCCAGATACTCAAAGAAAGACTTAATGGCTTCTAACCATGACTCTACAGCATGATGTCCTCTTTCCCCTATAAAGGTGGGAGGATATTGCTGCTAGAAAATCCACCTCAATTTTTCCATTGATGGGGAAGGATGTGGTGCTCCTTGGAATAACCGCGTGAACCTCATAATGCCCTCTTGGAACTGTGTGTTAGCACCTCTGTCTGGAATGATGGATGTTTCCAAAACTGGCACTATAATTGGATCTTCTGGTGGTCCTGGATCGGCCATGTCCAGATCCGATCACTTCCCTATTTCTGGGGTACAACTAGGGGACGTCTTGGTGGCATAATTCTACAATGTCAAGCGCACGCCATATGATAATGATTATGAAGGACTTAAAAATAAATGTTTCTGAATGGAACATGAAATGAAAATCATTAATGTTTTTCAAAATAGGGATTCATGGAATGTATATCCCCCGCTTGGTGTGTTCCTTTAATACTTCATGTGGGCGTGTACTCCTACAAACTCTAGTCGTGTAACACCCCATACACATGGAGTGTTCCTCCAAGACACATAGTGTGCTTGAATTATGTTACCCAGCCCGATTTCTTCTCTATGATAAACCCACATGGTTCTCCTAGGATAATACAACATAGTGTGTTTATTCCAGACAAGTTGTGGACCAGTTTTGTTTTATCTTCTTGTGCTATTAGTCAAAAAGTTGGACACACATTTGACTCTACAGAATGTGTTTATGCCAGATATGGCATGTACTAGAAGGATTTACACCACCCCTTATTGATTGTTAAATGACCTGATATATGGGTTATACACCACGTCATGTTCATGCTTGATACAACATGTATAACCTACGATTTATCTATCTCCGTCATTAGACACAAGGGTGGTCACATGGACTACACAACATAACATGTACATCTGGTACATGGCGTGTCCCACTAAATATTTCACATCCTCGTGTCTCTACCCACACAGCCAGTGACATGGATAGAGACTACACGACATGTTCATACAGTACATGATGTGTACCTAAGAAAAACAGTCAATTCCCATACAGAAGGATACATGGTGTGTATTAACAATTAAATGTTGTTTATTATAAATTTTCTCTATAGAAATACTTTGAAATTACTGTGGGATCCCGAAAACCTTGAAAAATACAATAAAGTGCCAAATTTTGATCCTTGAGGGCCCAAACTCCTTCTTAATCAATGTTTGGAATCTTATACATGTTATATGAAATGAATAACATGTCATTAATCCAACAAACTATGTTCCATGAGGGCCTATAACACCTAAAGAACCAAATTTTGGTGTTGATTTCTGTAAAACCATATAAAAAAATACCATATCAAACAACTGGTATTCTATCAAGGAATCTATCACAACAACATCCATATTTAGCACAACTTCTATCCCAAAAAAATGCAATCGAAAATGGACCCTAAATGTCATGGAAAAGATGCATGACATGTTATTTCAATCATGTACTTATATGATGCATGAGATTTCATACCAACTTCTCATCAGGTCCCAATAGAAATAAAACCATCAAAATATAAACAACAATTTCACAAAACATGTGAATCACCCAATGGTGAAATCAATCAACTGTAATAATTCAAAAACTAGAGAAATTGCAATAATGAGGTAAATTGGATTTTCCCTATACATGGGTTATCTAATCCCAAGTACAACTTATTTCCATGTAGCTATTCCATCCTAAACCTGACTATAGGATCCAAATAGTAAGTCAAGAAGAAAAGTATCCTCTGATACCACATTGTAACATCTTGATTCCGGAAGCTACCCCGAGGTGCCCCATACCTGTTTGGTCACATGGCCTCAAGTGCATCTCCCAGAACATCGTAGGCTTCAGAGTAGTTACAAGGGCCATGGGTATGATATTGGGGAAACAATTCCCTCATTGGAAAAGTAATGCTAGGGAAATAAAGATATAATAACAGTGGAAGCATTAATGATACCATACATCAGTCAACAATGGATGACTGAAAGAAATAAAAAAATGTAGCACATATATAAATGATGCATGATACATATGTCTAGGAAAGCAGCTAGACAGGTCACAATATAAGAATACAATACATTAGAAAAGTACTAAGAAAACAGATAAACTCTAATAACATTACAAGCCTCATCTTGATACCATGATCCCCATCAGTAAAACAATTATGTACCTGAATTAGTAGGGTTTTAGACCTTATCTATACTTGCAACAATATAATATATTTAGGCCCAAAATCATGACCCAAAGAGGGTTTGAGAACAATCCCACTAGTCAACCACCCAAATATTGTTTCCTAATAGTCAATGAATATATATATATATATAGCAGGAAATAAGAAAAATGAAGATGTAAACTAGGAAGTACTCAAAAGTAAACAATCCTACAGTTTCCATTACATCATTTTCATTTTTCAATTTAATCAAACAACACAAAACAAGAAACCCTCTAAAAATATTCTCAAAGCCTATCCCATCTAGTTCAACCTACAATCTCAAGTAACCCGCTAGGTAGTTCACATGGCCTAAACGCTCTAGTTCAATTTACAAGAAGGATACAATGAACACTCTCTGACGAAGCACTCATTGTCAATTCCACTTATTGTCTTTTGTAATCAAAGACTCTCAAAATAATCACTCACTGTCAATCCCCCTAGAGCCTTATAATTGTAAACTACAGACACAATAACAAATAACTCAACGTCAATTCCTCATGTGGTCTTGTAATTTATATATAAACACACTGAGGTAGAACTCAACGCCAATCCCCCTATGGTCTTAGAGCATGATAAATATTACAAACACTCTCAGAAAGATCTCAACATAAATTTCCTTTATGGTTTCACTACACCAGGTTCTCGCCAACCCATGTAAAGAAATCATAAACAAAAAAAATTATCATTCAAAGTAAACCTCATTGTATTACTTGTCCTATATAGCGACAAGGCATGGAACAACATATCATATAGATAATCACTCCATCCTAACAACACTAGGAATAGATAACAAATATCATAACTGGAAAAGCTAGACCAAATGGTCAAAAACCAAAAATCATGATAAAACACATTTGTAGTATGGAAATTAACCCTATTCACAATCGATGAAATTTTATTCACACGAAAAAGGCACATCATCCATTAACATGGTTAAAATCCCAAAAAATGCAAAACACTAAGTTAGGGTATTGGGCACTTTCACACATATAATTAAAAAAATAAATAAGAAAAGACACAAACCATCTACCTCGGCATTGTACGAATGATATACGTGAACCTCAGGCCTTGAATCTCCTTAGAATGATGTACATATAAAAAAACTTGATGAATTTTCATCCATAGAATACTCACCAAAGAAGAGGAATCTAGAAAAGAGACTCTAGAAGAAAGAAGATCTTACTGTGGAGTCTTCAATGAAATCGACAGTGGTCGATTCGATGATCCAATGAAGAGTCGGAGGCTTGTAGAGGATTCACAGCCTATGGTTACTCCTAGATGAGAAAAGTTAATAAGGAGAAGGATCTTTCGATTAGACGTGACCTCAATCTCTTTAACGAAAAAAAAGCACACGACATGTTTATTAAAAGTACACAACGTTTACATGCCTTAACTGGCCACCACGTTAGGTGGCCTCTACGTCACCCCACATGGCCTTGTTTTTTACCATTATATGGCTAGAACAAGGCATCCCACAACAACCGAGTACACAATGTGTACTACCAAAATTTTCTGAAACACCTATTTTCCTCAAAAACACTTGAAACAAGATTCGTAACTGAAAATAAGTTTCATATTCTTACACTAACAACATTTAACCACCCTAATGTTTGAAAATATACCATAGTCAAATGAGGATATATATAGATATGTGTCATGAATTTAATGAAAATTAGAAACCAATTACTATATGAAACATCCACCATTTTCTTTGCTACAACCATCGTCTCTGGTAACTAAGCCAATAATTAGGTTTTCAGAGTCTTGATAAAAATTGAATTTGGAAGTTTCACTATAACAACAATCACATTCCATTAATATGAGATCATGATTAATTATCATCATTTCCATGAACACCAGTCTTATCCAAATATGATTCCTAACTCAAATATTTGTCATTAGGATGTTATTACTCAGATAGAGATCTAACATGACCCACCCCCTCAAGGGACCTTCAGGGATAGTGGTAAAGTAAATGTGCAACCTCAATCCCTCGTGAGATAGACCAGTGGCAAGTTTTTATAGAATTGTATATGTATCACAACAATAGGAAGCCATATCCAAATATACCCCCAACAACTCATTACGCAACAAAATAACGAGTAAAATTAATAATAGGTGAATAAATTCAGGAGTAACCACTAATAACAAAAATATGTGTATGATAGTACATAACCATAACCAATAGGGTAAAATAAAATATTATTAACTAAAAAATATTACTAACTTAGGAATTGGAATAATGTATTTCCCCATGTAATCATAGATAATATGACCATGGTACAACTCACCCCACCACCATGATATTTTACATATCCATAAATGTTCTTCTACCAGGATCACAATCGAACTGTCGTTTAACTTTATTGGGAATAGAGCGTGTTTTTAGATCCCATTTAGGGTTGGGTATATACATAATAAATATGATTCCATAGAATGAAAAAATAAATAAATAATCAAAATTAATAGTAGATCTAAACCACCTAAAATATGTGATAGATAGAGGAACACAAATGTGGTCACCACAAATAAACAATTACAATAGTATGTCATTAGTCCTCAAAATAATCCCAAATAATTATAAATTTATTTCATAGTCCCAAAACAAACCAATATATCATCTAGAGTAACCTATTTGTTTCAATAGTTGACAATCACACACCCTTATTAGTGAAAGGTAGGATTTTAACTCATACATATCATCTCATTCCACAAATTATCTCCTTAGATAATGGGGATATTGACACCCAAAATAGAATATTTAGATCCTTGTAATATTTTGGGGGGATACTGACACTATCTATAATGTAGGTATTATATATTAAACCTAAAACATGAGGATTATATTAATAACCCTAAACATGGATGATTAATGGAAACCACAAAAAGATGTAAGTTCTCCTTTAATAAGGGATTTCATTTTCCAAGAATTCTAGAGATCTATTCATAACATATGTAATTATAATATAGCCTATGATGCTTCCTTCACCAAGAGGAACATTATTTTCATCAAAATATGGACCAATATAAAATTCAATGATGAAAAAATAAAAAATAGGCAACTGACACATAAAAAAAGTTTCTAATAAAGGATTCATGACAATTAGGTGACTCAAGGAGGAGTACATGGTGTATACCATTGGGTATAAGACATGTATCCCTTGCTAATATCAAAAAAATAGAATTAATTCCACACATATAATATAATTATTCTTTAAAAAAATGGTTAGGATAATATAATTGTTGTGTGTGAATTTGGGTGTCACCCTTCATGAACCTTCATCTCTTTCTCATATGAAAATAGGTTACAAATGACGCAGTCTTAACTCATGTGACATGGTAGGAAAAAATAATTCTGAGATATTTACTCTCTTCATAAGAAGTGAAATCCTCATCAGGATGAACAAGGTTTGAGTGAATTATATAGCAATTGATATTTAACATAGAAAAAACACTATCCTTCATAGCCATAAGATTCTTGGTATGAATTCATATGAACAACGTGTTTTGTAGTCGAGTTCATAGAAAAATATTAATATATATCAAATAGATCTTCACTGAATCCTATAGTTTCTCTTATAATATATCCTTAAACAACATTTACAATTAATTCTTTATAATATCCATAGTCATGGGACTATTTTGGGTCTCCAATATCAAAAATTAAGATCCTCCTTTAAATTACAATCATCTCTTTACCGACTGCTCAAGAGACAACCTCATCATATCATATAATAATTTGATTCCATTTCCCCATCTATATTATCGCATAATATTCCTCGAAATAACATACCAATTTATGAAAATAGAAATGATATTAAATAACATCATAGTATTAGTCCTTGAAACTGTCGTATTTACATCTAAAATGGAGGAAAATGATAAAATATTGACCAGTGAAGGGAAAAATCCAAGATTCCAAAAAAGTTAATGATACATGATTGATATGAAGTACTTGGACATCGATCACATAATTAAAATATAATAATAAGATGGAAAATATAAATTTTATAAAAATAAATATCAAATTATAATTTCATATATATTTATATGTTAAAATTGATAAGAGAATATCTAATATTGATTTAATCAGATATATATTAATCCTTCTATAAAAGGTAATAATTATGGAGTGTATATATAAATATAAAATACCTACCATGATAAGGATATATAATTGGTAATGAGGTAAATTGGAAAGAGGTTATTATGTGTCTCTGATGAGTGTGAAACTGATTCGACAAACTATCCTTGTTCACTTCTCATGTTATCCACTAAGAGAGGATCTGTACAAATTCCATGGTTATAAAAAATAACCTGAGTGATTTTTATAAGAGAATATTATAAATGTGATAATTTTTAATAGGAAGTCATATATATTAAGATAATTATTTTATTCAATATTATCAGTAATCTCCTATTCATGAGATACATAAGGAAAGCCAATATGAATGAATCTTCTATCACACAAGCTGAAGACACCTCATTTTAGACTCCACTATAGTATTTTTCCAATTTCCCCATCATTTAGACGGTATGAGATATTACAAATAAAATGTTAAAAACAATATATTTATATATTTTTTACTTACTCAATTTTAAGGATCCAATGGAAACTGATATATGTTCAATCAATAGAAAAAACTGATGGCATCCTAAAAACATATAGAGATTCCAATAATAAAAAATAGAGTCCTGAAATAAAATATTTTTTAATAGTACCCTACCATGTGTAAATAAAATCACAAAAACATATATTGAAATTTCCTTCTTGGAATCACCGCCGAATACAGCAACCAAATTATGTTCTATTATTTGTAATAAATCAATCATTGTAAATAGTGTAGGATTGTAATACACTGACCCCTAAATCCTTGATCCAGTGCATTATTTTTTTCTTAATAATGATTACTAGGAATAAAATCATGATGGATGAATCATATTGGTAGAATTTGAATGTCAAATTATATACATGATAACCATAATATGTTTTGAAAATAAAATAAATCATTATACAAAAAAATTAATGAACTTCATCCTTCAAATGTCATTTATTTAATTTTTTTCATCCAATACTAGGGAAAGGAAACACAATAAGGTTTATCTCAAATGATCAGTAATTTTATGTAAAGTGTAATAGATTAGTTTTTAACGGTAATTATTAACATGGAATGGAAAATAACATACAACACATGTAATAAGTAGATAATTCAAAATTAAAATAACATGGCATAAAACTAAGACTTATTCAATTTAATAAATAAACTGAGAATATAAGGAATCCATATATATGTCAAGGGAATAAATCATAGATAAATTGTAATAAAATAATTATAAATATATTTAATTAATTAATATTAAATCTCATGTCTCCAAGAAACATGATACCTTTAATTACATGATAATAATGTTTAAACAATTTTTATTTTCCCAACTCAATCATCTCATGACACTAATGATGCATCATGGAGCTTCCATTAACCAATCCACAGCCTATAGGGATTTACCTATGTGGTCCCTATCCAATTTATTAAATTTTCTATATTTGGTGGTCAGGTATAGAAATTACTTCTATATATATGTATGTATCACAAGTTAACCATCCTTTTGGTTAACATCAACTTCACTATAGTACATTGAAACACAAACATTTAACCACACAACATCCACAAAAATTTCCACCATAACTAATTGAATCACACCATAGAAACACAATATTAGTCCTTTAATCAATTACAAGATCAAACACTTCAATAGTTATTTTTTTTGTTAAATATTGTTTACAAATATTTTTAATTTTACATCAACACAACCCATTTATCAAGCATTTACATTATTTTATCAAATTACCATATCGTATATTTATCAAATTCTTATATATAATTCCACTCATTAATATTCATTATTCAACCCATGTCATTTTATTTTAAAATATTCAATTAATTCTATGTAAATATTGAAAATTCAAATAGTTATACTATAGAACATATCATCTATCCCCTGAAAAACATCACCATAATAGAACATATGGTAATCTTTAACCAAAACACAACCATATCATCATAATAAACACACATAAAAAACACTAAACATTATCCAAAATCATATTACATGTCCACAATCCATCACATTAATTACTATCAATTTCCACACCCAAACTGGTCAACACCAACACCAAAAAATCGTCAATAGGTTTCCCATTACCACGGAAAATATTACAGTAACCAGACTAACACATATCCCCTGTATCTAGATTCCCAACATTACCTAACTTTATACTGGTCAAGGATAGATTTAAACACATTATTTCATTAATTAATGTGTGCATCCTCAAAAAATATTGATTTCTATGGGAAACAAAATTCATCCCCCAAATATTTGTTTTACCTTTTATAATGGGTGATATCTAACATTAAACAAAAAAAATTGATTCCTAGTTATATCAACTATTAAACAATAAAGGATCCAAAACATCCATATTTTCCCTCAACAGTAATAAGACAATATATCTCTTTTATTAATATCATCAAAAGTAAATATCATGTGAATAATTCCTTTTCAATCAAACTCGATCTTTTTTAATTAAATGTCCTCTTAAAAACCCTCTATAATTCACTAAATTTATCAAAAATAAAGTAATCCCCATAAATACACATCATGTTATAGATAATTAGGATACACAAAATAAGAAAATAATTCCATATCATTTTATAAGGATATAATGAATAACATACATCCTAACAACCAATACCACTTCAAGGATGGATAAGTTACCAAGAACACAGAACCCATTGTAAATATCAAGTTAAAACATCTTCCAAAACATATTTATCTCCATTTGGATACTCCTATGAAATTTAGGACAATAGAGAAAATAAGGTGTAGATAGGATAATGACTTAAGAATTACAAATCCTGAACCACTAGTTTTGAAGAATCAAAACCCATATGGATTGAAAATAATTTCTATTAGTATAACCCATGGGTACTTTAAAAACACGAGAATATACAGGAAGATGATTGGTTTTGAATAGGCATGTAAAATTATTGGAAAATTAAAATTTACAAGATCATATTGAAATATCATTTTTTGTGACCTAAATGGTTTAAACACATGGAAATGCTCTGATGTAATGGAATGGACCACACCACAATTGTTATGGTAAAAAGTGATTATGAGAAACACAATGAGGTCAACAATTAATATCCAATAACCTTGGTGAAGGACTATAATTTATGATAATTTATCACTTAGAAGAATCCAATCACCTAGAAGATGTTCAGACAATAGCATAACCATATGTCCTTGATACCTTGATATGGATAGAAGAAAAATAATAGCTCCTCTCAGACTCCACTCCTCGTATTATTAAACAATACATTACTATTCTAGAAATGGAATATCTATCAAAACTCTAATTACATTAATTTATGACGAATCATATCTATCCCCACTACATACACCACCTTTATGGGGTAGTAATAACCTACAATCCATAAATTTCATTACCAACTGATATGTCAATTACAAATCCATTATCCACTCATAACCTACGTCATAACTTCCCATAGACACCAAAATCAAATAAAATACTAACCATAATAGGTCATAAGATCATATTTATTACAATTGTGGCCTTGTTATTACATAATTTTAATATAATCCTGGTTTTAGGGTAATTACGATTTTATTGATCTTGAAAAATAATTATTAGATAGTTTTGATATCCTTCAAAATGATTATTGATTTAATGAAAATTTTAACTGTGATTTTATTGGTTGTTTTTATCTATTTTTTGGATTAACATATATGTTTATCATTTTGTCAAAATTTAAACATGGTGATAATATCATTAGATCATCAAATTTATAGGTATCATCAGGAAGAATATATTGTTTCACTACAGTCTAATATCAATGAGATTCAGATTATTTTAGAAATTTATATTTTAGATAATGAATGAATATGACATATAAATACCTATGTATATGATTATAATAAAGATATGTTTTTCTAAAGTAAATATAAATAAAAAATAATTCTAAAAAGTGTATACAATATTTTATATGACATGTAATATCATGAATAATTAAAATACAATGAAAACACTCAAATAAATTCATTAATTTGTAGTATTTTAAATTTTTTCTAATCTATTTAGTTTATTTGGGGGGACATGTAAGAAAATGAGATTTTTATATCATTTTTCCTCTAATTATTACAAAAATGATCAATAAATTTATCCTCATGAAACAGAGAATAAAATCAAAAAAAATTATATATTTATGAGTATATATATATATATATATTAAAAGATAATAATATCCACCAAAACTTGTTGTTTCATTTGTATTTAGGAATATGTGTAAAAAAAGTGTGAAATATATATATATGTGTGTTAATAAATTAATTTTTTATTATTTAATTATTATGTTAAAAAATTTATCATTTTTTGCACTAAATTTTTATTAAGGAAAAATTATAATTTATTGTAAAATGATCATTTTAATATAATATAATATTTTTTGATTAATTTTATCTTTATTTTTATTTATAAAATATCATTAAGAACAAATAGAATTTTAAAAATAGATTTTCCAATATTTTTTTTCATTTATAATCATATTTTATTTTTAATTATAAAATATGAAATAATAGAAATTTATTTTGGAGACATAAAATTCATTTTTTTCATTTAGACTATAAATACTATTTATGATCTATTTTTTCAATTTTTTCTAATGAAATTCTATTTGGGTGAAGAGTAAAATGTATTTTTTTAAAAATTCCATAAATATTGTGATATAATTATTGTGTAAATATGAATTATATAATGATTTAACCATATTATAATAATAAATTTTAAATTTATATGGGAATCTAAAATTTTAAAAGTTTTTGTTTAAAATTTAAAACTATTTTTTTAATTTTATTAAAAAATATGTTATCTATTTCAAGAAATATATATTTAACTTTATAGATATTTATTATATTTAAATTTATACTTATCAACTTCAAAAATTGAATAAAAAATGGACATCAAATTTGTAATAGTTATTTCTAAATTATTTAATTTTTTCAAATTTGTATTTTCAGGAAAAATGATATGTTAATTTTGGAAATAAATTATTACCTGTGTAAAAGTTTAAATTTTTTAAGTTCAAAAATATAATGATAATGAGTCAAAAACATATTTGAAAGACATGACATAATTAAAGGATGATATGTGGCCACACCTTATATTCTAACCCTCAATTATGTTTCAATTATTGTGCATTGTTTAATGATATAGGCTTTCAATTGTTAAAAACAATTCGATGATTACAATAATGAATCCCTTTTTCTTTTATAAAATGGGAACTCCACTCCTCACTAACATTCAGTCAAAAAACCAAAATAGTTACCCCCAAACAATGAATAACGTCTCCCAAAAATACCCAAATACAATAAAGTGGTTATATTATTTTAAAAAATTTATCCCTCAATGGGTTATCCCCCTTTACATTGCAGATAATTCTAGTAGAGAGTTACCAATTTCTAAAATCTACATTTTCACTTATAATAATTAAAATGAACGCACTATTTAAAAAACATTATAAAATAATAAAATGACATAATAATTATCATTTTTATACTGTAATTTGATTATAATAATTCTAAAATCATAATCCATGTTTTTCTGTTTTTTATTAAGAAAAACAATATTTTAAATCGTGTCATTTTCAATTGTAGTGTTTACAAAATATTAATTTTCCTATTTTAAACTCATACATATAATGTTACATGTAGGTAATTATATATATGTAAGATTATTATTATTATTTATGTTATTACATATTACATCTTTTCCATTTTCAAGGGAATAATGTAATCAACATACATGCATATATTTGGACAAACACCTCCATGGAATGATTGATTTCCATATTCTGTTTAATAAAATCCATAAATAGATATTCATCAAAATTAAAATAGGAGATAAATATTATGTTTATGAAATTACTAATGTTATATTATGTCAAATTGTAAATCCTTTTATTAAATGGAATAATAAAAACACATTTTATATTCAAAGGTGAAAAAGCGATTACGAAAAGAAATATAAAGATTTCATCATACAATGTAATAAAATTTTATATATTATCTATTTATTATATTTATTTCTAATATATTAATATATATATATATAATAAATTTTATTTAATACATTATTCATTTGTTATAATTATATTACAACTAAATCTATTCTTAATCATCCATTTATAAATATATATTATTTTGGTCATGGTTTAAACACCAACTAAAACTGAAATATAAATTTATATCATAGATGAAATTGTAAATTTAATTTATTTAAATTTATTATGTAAATATTTAAATAATGGGTTTTCTGGTTATGTCATAGTAATATAAAAATACTACTCATTATTTCATAAAATACTCTTCATTCACAACTAATCATCTGAAAAAGATCAAAACCGAATTTATCCATAATTATAATATAGAAAAATGTAAAAAAATAAAATAATAAAATACTATATTACCATAATAAATAAATTTCAGTAACTTATATTTTCTTATTATGAATTAATTTTCGATAAAAATGAAGAACAAAAATACTATTATGAATCTTATTTAGAATAATCAAGAATACACATACAAGATTTTGAAAATTGATAAAACATAACTAACATTGAAGATATCAGTAACTATAAATTAAATTTATAAATGTATATAGGTCATAAAATTTTTGTAATCTACGTGATTAATAAGGTGATTTTTCATATATAATAAGTTATAGGGATATCGACTAAGTGGGAATCCAGGGTATGGTTTTCCATCTAAATTTCTTCTCTATGAGACATGGTTTTTTATTATGAACCACATTATATATATGTGTTGTATATGATAACTATATGATAAATTATAAAATAAATTACCATTTATTTATGGAAATTTATGTTCAATTTTAAATTATATCATTCATGTATATTTTATTTAAATACTCTTTAAGTTGGAAGGTTTCTTTTCCAAATTTTCAAATCCATGAGACATGATTCATATTAAGAACTATAACTTATTTTATATGGTGTATATATTACCATATTTCGACAAATTTTAATGAGTATATTTAATGACATGATACCATTAATTAAATTTCATGTTTACCATCTTGTTATAATGTTATCATTGCCATAAGTGTTTTTTGTAACTATATTTTATTCATTGAGTTATGATTGTAAATAATTAACTAATTACATATATATATGGAATATTATTCCATTTTTTTATTATGTTCCAATTTAATTTATTTATAGGTATTTATATTTTTAAAAAACTAAACCCTTTGTAATGTTACCTAGTTAAAAGAATTATTTCATTTTTCTGGGATTTGGATTTCTTAATTTTCATCTCATTGAGTTAAAATGTTATTCCTTGAGAATAATTACTCTATACATCATAAAATCTTTAATTTTATATTTATTATGTAATTTCACTTTTATCTCTTTATGAAAATATTTTTTTATCTCAAATATTCTTTATCTATTAATAACATTATCATCAAAGTGAAACATTTTTATGGATAAACATCTCTATTAAATATGTGTTTTCATACATACCAATGAACATTATAAATAATTTTTTTACATACTTATTTTCAAATCCAAATATGTGTTTACTCATGTGACCTATAAATTTCACTAATCCTCTTTAATCTGTAACTAAAAAATGATAATTACATTATTACGTAACCATGTTAAAAATAGTTCTGGTAGTGTATAAATTCCGTAAACTATTTGAATTATCTCCATTAAGATAAACACAATTAGTGGAAATTGTTACCCAGAAAGAAAAATCCATACAAGTATTATCATGAGTTCCCTTTATGACCTAAAATAAACCACTTAATTCCCATCATATATTCTAGGAAGAAATATCTTGACTATAGGAATGGAAATTCTATATCATGGAATGTGATATGCTATAGACAAGGTGGTGTCAGAGTTACCTTTAATGGTGTTTTGAATAAATATGGATTATATTTTAATATCACTGAGAATAATAGTATAGTAATGAAAAAACTAATGTTTTTTAATAAACCCTCTCTTCTATAAGATATATACTTTACATCCACTTTTTTTATAAGGGTTTTTTATTAATGATTTTTAGAATATTAAATAAATTCCACCATTTTATAATCAATTGACATATCATCAACTCCACATATCATTTTGAGAAATAATATATGGTTTTTTTTGAAATATTATTGTATTTTAATTATACTAATTTATAATTTTTATCTATTTTATCACATCACCTTTTTGAATTAATTTTCTTTTCTAAGGAAACTTTTCTAGATTCATTTTTTTAAGGTTCATTTTTTAAAATAATTTATAATCACATTATTTAAATATTGATGTAATTTTAATAGTTTAACTTTTTAGGTACGTTTTAAATGTATTTATTTTTTATATTTTTTCACTTCACAATTAAATTCATTATAAAAATTCTGTAATGATTATGATTATTTTTATTTAATTATCCTTAAATGTATTCTTTAACTCAATGTTTTTGACAAATAAATCAATAAATTTTATGAAGAAGTAATCTTTTTGGGTTATTTAATTTGGAAACTACCATTTAAATTCATGATTTCATTAGTGGTGATTTGATCTAGAAATACTGTGAAACGCATTTTTTACATTATTTCCTTAAGAAGATTTTAATGAATATTCTTTCAAGGGGCACCATCTGTATGAATGAATGACTTGCATGGTCTTGTATGACTCTCCAAAGAATTTTAAAAGGATTTATATATCACAATACAGGGATGATAGGAATGAAAATTATCTCTCTTCACAACATAATGATTTGTAATTTTATTATTTCACAACACAAATTAGTGGAAATTTGTTTGTTCATAATTAAAGACATAATAATTTTGTTTGGACACAAAATTAAGATTTTTTTGTTTCAAAATATGAATGATGGGAATTTTATTTTTCCAATGCATGAAAATGAATAATGTTATTTTCACAATGATATAATTTTATTATGATTATGTATCATCCAAAGATAATTTCTTATGCCTTGTTTTAAGGGAATTTTTCATTTCCATAAAATATTGAAACGATTGTAATCTCAGGGATCATGATAATTGAATCCCTTATACCCACACTTTTTCCAAATTTATTTTTATATTTTATTCTTTATTACAATATTTATGATCCATTATTTGTTTGGTATATGTTTCATATGTATACTAATTGTACCCTAATGATCATTTTGTTCTCAATTATGATATTGGATTTCTAACACATATTGTTACCATTGATATTAATATAAGATCTTCTATTCCTCAGGATTCATATAAGTAGGATTTGAAGATAAGAAAATTATTTTTTATAAAATATAATTCCATTTGTGTAGAAATATAAGTATATATTAAAGACCAATTATGTTTTTTGAATCTTTTCTAATAAAGAAAACTATCATAAAATATCAAATAGATAAAAGGTCAAAAGTTTTTTTATTTAATTATATTCCCTAATTTTATAAAAATCAAAATGAAAATGGTCTTAGGAATTTATATTAATGAAATAATCTCTTTAATTAATAATATTATATGGTCACATTAAATGGATACAATAATGATCACTCAAATATATTTTATAAAATTTATATCATTTTATATCATTTTTGAAAATTTTATTGAAGTGACTATAAGAATTCAAGTAGCTATATTTCATTAAAATAATTATTAAAACATAATAAATATTCATCGCATTATTAAATTGTTATATAGCCTCTTAGAAAAGAAGTAGGAGATTCATTTTTATTTTCATAAATTAAAATTGATAATGGATATCATTGTTTTTGAAATAAAATCCTCATGTTTTATATTTTAATCATTTATCATGTAGATATATAAGGGAATTATTGATTGAAAATTTATTCATAATTAATTGATGTCATTGGTTCATAATAATTTTAATTTACTTTAATATATTGGTGGATAATAAAATTAAATAAATTATTTATCTGAAAGGTGGAGGGAATGAATAATGAAAATTGGATAATATATTTACATATCATATGATGTTATTGAAAAATAATTCGATGGGGTGATAATTGCTCCAACATTGTGTTTGTAATATCTATTTAAAATGAATATCAATGATCATGGTGTGTTTATAAATATGAATTTCATTATATTTCATGATAATTATAATAAATAATATTGTCATTCATTTTTTTTAACAATTCATACTTTATGATAAAGGTTCCAATTAATGTTTCTATATATTCTTTGGGAAAGAAATTTTGAACACAAATCATAGATGTTATTCTTGTATAATCTTGAAATTTTTAATATTAATATAGATATTTTTTACTATAGAGTTTATTATATGATTCATTTTTATTTAAGTCAAAATTAATTTAATGATTTTAATATATTAGAAAATTATTAATAGTTTAATATCCATCAATAGGATGAACATTATTTTATAACTTCCATCTGATGGTTTACGAGAAGTACACCAGTAACATGGATAAAGATTTAGTTTCAGAATAACGAGGATATTAAATGGTTAACATTTTAAGAATATATTTATAATTATATTTTAGGACATGGAGGAAACACCACTATTTGACACCATATGAATTTGGTGTGTATTCTCTTCTTAATGTTTAATTAGTAATCTATAGACTATACTGCATGATTAGTGGTCATTTCAATGGGAGTTTTTAAATTTTCAAAATTGATAGAAATAATATGACTTATAGTGGGTAATTATGACTCCCAATTATGTTTTAAATGGGGATATCCATACCATGATGTATCAATATGGACTGTTTTGGGAAAAAATGTAAAACATCATGGTTGTGTATGTCGAATGATGTTAATTATAGGAAAGATAAAAACATGGTGTTAAATTTCTAGGAATATGTTATGGTGTGATGGAATAGTACTAGTCTCAAAAAAATTAGGGAAACACAATTCTGTTCAGTATTTTGAGGGGGTTTTCCAATATATATAGAAAAAATAGACCAATATAAGGTTTAATGATTCATAGTACTTTTCATGGTACATGATGAGTTAATAAAACAATATGCAATAAGATATTATACTATGATAAGATCTCATTGGACTTATATTGATAAATAAAAATATTCATAAGTATTTTCATTTCTGAAATTTCTAATAAAGATGAAGATAAGTATTTATATGGAAGAAGGGGAAGTAGATTCAGTCAATTCTATATAATCTATTCTTCAATTACCTATATATAAAAATATTGTAATATTGTAATATGTAGTTTATAAATAATGAAGGATCTAATTATGAATCGGAATGCTCATAAGAATTTAGGGAAGCATAACGATAACCTTTTTTAATTATGATAACTATAAGTAACATTCCATCCATATAGGTTAGTGTCATTTTCTAGTAAGATATGTTTCATTTTTCCCCATTCATAATAATATATCCCTACAGGTATTATATTCTAACAATGTGTAAATCTGATCGATAATAAGGATTGTATGAAATCATAAGGATTGATTATTTCTATGATTTAATTACTACAAAAAAGTAAAAATATTAATTCAGTCTAGGATAATCCCATAACAAACATGTTCAAGGACTACCACTACTATGTCTATTATTTTTTGATTCATAAATTGATATTATTTAAATAGATGTTCATTTAATAGAGTTATGATAAGTGATCAATAGGATCTAGGTCATTAGATAATTTAAATATAAACAAGATTTCAGGAAGACCCAAAAATATAATAATAAAGAAGATGAATCCAATGACACGCTTCTAATAAAAGCTCTGGGCCCCAATTTTATTTAGTGAACTAAAAAAGATGAAATGGAAAATAGATGAATATCTCTTTCATTTTGATCATATTATTGAAAGAATAAATAAAATGAAAAATGAGGAAGAAAAAACTATTTTATAATTCTGTTTACATAGGAAGGTGAAGGAGTAACTATATATTTTCTTTTTTGATGTTTAATGTATGTAGTAAAAACCTATCTAGTTACTGTAGTGATGTAGAATAAAAGGAATGATTATTATTTTTTATATAGAAGAGAAAAAAGGTGTGTGTGTGTATGTGCGTGTATGCACTATTGTGTTTGTAGAACAAGTGTAACATGTTTCATGCATGTTACAGTAAAGGTTTGTGGATTGGAAGAACACCCAAGCAAGTCACTCCTGACAAGGTAAGGAATATGTTCTATGAATTATATTGTGTGGTAACACTAGATAGTATAATGTCATAGAGGGATATCAGTACATGAGTATCAATGATATAACCTACTCTCTATAGGTTTGCACTGTTGTTTTTTATAGTTCATGAAATCACATGTTTTTTTATTTTTCACCATATATGTTTGGCACTTATTGAGTAGGGAACCCCATAAATCACTCTCTACTTTTTCTATGAGTTTTGAGATATCTTTAATGAGAAAATGGTAAAAATGAGATTACATTAGTATAATTCTACAAAAATTTGATAGAGGTAATGGATAAAAGAGATTCAAAGTCTAAATTGGATAAATGGTCACAAATAATTATTCACCACTCTTTATTTTTAAAATTTTCACTACCTTTAGTTTTACATTTAATGGTTTTGTTGAAATAAATTTGACCATTCACTATAGGGACATTATGTTTTGATGAATGTCAACCTTGAGTTGTAATTTTAAAATGTTTCCACTGAGAAACAAATCCAAATTTTTAAACATAACGTGTATCCAAAATATTATCAAATTTAATGGAAAAACGTTTTTTATAATATAATCTACATCATTTTAAGGATCAATTAATATTTATTTCATTTTGATGATAATTAGTTTCCATGTTATTTTTTATTATAAAATAAGGGATTTGAATTTAAATTTATTTTATAAATATTCATAGAATTTTATTTAATAGAAATCAGGATATTAATATTTTTTGGATACCATGGAATTATTTGATTATATATTAACATGTAATTAGTTTGAATTTTTTTGTTTTATTTTATTTATATAATAAAAATTAATTTATTTTTTCTAAATTGACAACTTCATTAATATAATTTAAAATGATGTTATTTTTTATTATTGTTAAATAACACATATTAATCTTTTTTAATAAATTAAATATTTCTCTATGTAATGGTGTTTCATTTATAAGTAATGAAATGTGAGGGAAAATTTTTATATTCTCAATTCCAAACCTGATGGAATTCTTGTCATCATTAGAGCTCATTTATGACTGGCCACCACAAATCACATTTCATTCTCAAAATTATATTGATATTCCAATCACTCTCTAATAATCTAATTTACTAAAAAAATATAAAAAATTGTTCTACAATTGTGAGAATGTCAGTATAGTGATCTTGGGATTTTAGCCTCACACATAATGGATCGAGACTAGAAATTCAATATTTTTAAAGATTATATTTATATTATTACATGGAATTATATTTGAATCCTTAGGAAATAAATATAGTGAAATAAATTGGGAATCTAATATACCTTTCAGTTACATGTCGTAATTGTTTTATATTTTTATTTAATCAATAAATTATTCCAAATTCTAATTATAAAAATATAAGAATATTGAATTATATTAATTTATACATATATCAACCAATTCACTCCAAATTTCTTTACTGATATTGTGCAACTAAAATTAGTATAGGAACTATTAATTTTTACAAATTATTTTTTTATTTCATCTATAAAGAATTTATCCACATATTTTTCATTGATATATATTCGGGTTTCAACCCTATTCATAGATATAGGTCAGTTTTTATAAGAACATAACAATAAAATCCAATTCTTATAGTAATAAGAATATTTTGGTCAATTTCAAAATACAACGTCAAATTGATATATGAAAACACAAAAATCTATACAAATCCATATCACTTTCATTCTAATATACCAAATAGATATATAAAATTGAATATATCAATGTCGATCGTACCAATTTCACTCATATATATGAAATTGTTTTATCATTGTAAGAATTTATAATTATTATTCATATTATTAGCCATATTTTCAAAATACATATAAGAGTGTGGATATCATCAATGATCTATATGTATTTTATTAAAATATAATAAAAATGATTTAATAATATTCATAAATCTTCATAAATAAATATTTATGCCACAAATATTTGTTAAGTATATTTATGTTTTAACGTTGATCTATGTAGTTATATATATATATTGATCATATATACAAAAAAAGATATGAATATTTATAATATTATGGGAAACTTTTCCACCAGAAAACTGAAGAATAATGATCTCATTCTGAATCTGAAAAAAAATCAAAAGAAGCACATCAAAATAAAACCAAATAACCAAATCCATCATTTAATGGATGCTTTAGAAATTACCAATGAAGTTTTCTGAAAATACTATATATTGATGAATCATTAGAGAAGTTCCCAACACACCCCCATAATAAACCTGAACATGATGGCCCTCCCTCACACATTCAAATTTTTTAATTTCATTTAATTTAATAATATGAATTTATGTCTAATTTATGTTTTTAGTTATATGTATATATTTTTAGAAAAGTACAAAAAAATTTATTCAACTAAAATATATTTATTATATAAATTTTTTTATAGTTAAAATTAATAAAATTGTTAAATTATGATTTATTTGTAAAATTATATTCAAAATATAAATTGTCAAACAATATATTTATGAAATTAATAGAGATTATTTATTTAAATTTAATAATATAATGTGGGGTGTGAAATAATATTCATATACTTTAATTTGTTTCATTTAGATTGTTTTATTATCATGAGCATGATACTGACCAATTTATTTTTTGACATATGCATTTATTTACTGTTAATTATTTTATGGATAGTTATGTGATATTTATTAATTATAATATTTATCATTTGAAAATTTTCAATTCTACCTTTATTATATATAGGTTATTATTTCAATGATTATTTTATAAAAATCCATTCCCATAGTCCACATTGCCTCTGTGTACAAATTATTATAGTATGAGGTCCTCTGAGTAAGTTGTTCATGTGAGAATTAAATGGTAGAATAAACAAAATATGGTCATAGCATAATTGAATATATGGAAATTCATGTCAAAATAGAACCAAAATGTTATTCCCATGTGTTCTAGGGGGTTCAATTCCCATAATTAAACACACCAACAAGTTAATAAGATCATGATCATTCAATAATTTTATTTTCCTCTATTTATAGTTATTTTAATTTATGAGATCACATTGACTAGATAATTAACTTGTAATGATAGTTAAAAATGTTTTATATAATATGTTTTTATATTATCAAGGTCATTTATATATTTAATTTCTATAATAGTATAGTAAATATACATCCTCAAATAAAACAAGATATGATATTCCAAAATTAAATCCCTTAAAGACATTATTAACTTGAAAAATAACTTGCATAATTTTATTTAACATGAAATATTATATTGACATTCTTATCAATCAATAATTAAAAACAATTTCTTTTTTGTTAATGTTTAATCAAATTGTTCTGCAATCTTAACAAAAATTAGTGTTATGTGGACTTTCCATAACCAACATGATTTGATTTGGTGGAAATATATTTTAAATAAAATAATGATTATAGTATTTAATCATTCGAAATGCACTATAGAGACCATAATGAAAAAAGGTAATTATGAGGGAAAGTATAATAACTACCTTAATACCTATATCATTTATTTATATTTAATAATAAATCAATATAATTTAGATTAAAATTCATCCTATAAATAGAATATTTCAGAAAATATATATTGTGAATCTAATAATAATATATGAGATTATTTGATAAATATAGTAATGGAAATTAGTTTTTTTATCATTAATGTATTTAAAAGTAAATAATTTTAATGTATATATTTTAATTTTAAAATATTATAAAAATTAAAAGACACACTATAAGTTTATTACGATGGTGGTTAATTGTAAAAAACATTATGAAATTTATTATACAGTTTTTAGGGGTTGTACGATCACAGTTTTATAAAATTAGACCCAGAGGGAAAATGATATTGTGTTAGAGTGACCAATATATGATGATTCTACATTATTGAGATGTTTGGGAGAGAGATAAGTGCATATAAGTAATACAGATGATGTATATGATGTTATTAGATTAGGTATTAATCAATGTATATTCTAATGTTAAAAAAATTTGTATATAAATAGATACACTGTGTTATCAAATCCCTATAAGAATTTTCAGGGGAGATAAATATATGTGATAAAATATATCATTATTACACTGTAAAAGAGAAAATGGAATTTAGGTTAGTCTCTATGTAGTTATGATTATTGGGTATTTATAAAGATTTTAAGATTTATGATTCAAGCTATATAATTATATAACCACAGTTCTAAATAATTATTTCAAGACACCTATATTAATTAAATTTATATATATTTATAAAATTAGTACTATATGTAACATTATTTTATAATATATTAAATCGGTTCTCCAATATGATATAGTCCTTAAGAATTCAACATTTGTCTTGAAGAATATGGTAAAATGTAAGATGAAGACACGAATGATAAAACTAAATCTAAAACTATAAACAAAATATATAGTAACCATAAAAAAATTAATTTATACATATGTAATTGAATCGAAAATAGAAAATAATTTTCAAATAATTAATGAATAATTAATTGGAAACTTTTACTTCATGTATGTTCATCCTTTTATCAAACTATTTATCTATATTCAGTATTAGATAAAACAAGACTATAAACCAATTTTATTTTAATAGATACTTGTTGAATCATGCATAATATTACAAGATATGGATTTAATATTTATGTTACTAATGGTTAATTAAATACTACATTTTACACTAAAGATTATCATCTGATATTTCTCAATCGAATAATTCATATATTTGAATACTCTTATATTGACATATCATTTACTGAACATGTTTATTTCTAGTTTAAAAACCTTTTTTTGAATAACACCTAAAAATAATAGGTTATATATCTATATATATATATATATATATATTAAAAGACAGATGTAACACCCCAAGCTTTTACGGTACTCTTCTCTTTGAATAATGCGATAGTGAGTGTTGTACGCAACATCGAGTTCTAACACACCACAACCAATCAAACTAGCCGGTATGAATAGTAATACCTACTTTTTGAAATTATACATATTTTATATTTCAAAATGGACTTCATTTTTGGTTTCGGAATATCGAAATTATCCTAAGATGAATTTTTGGTATTTTTCTGAGAACTTCCAATTTTTATGAATAGTGAAAAATACTTAAAAATAACTTTTTTAATCAAAATAATTTATAGTGATAATTAATATTATTGAGTGTTTTTAAAGTATAATTAGAATATATTTTTACCATTTTATTCAATGATGTTCATTAGGATTAATTTCACTTTGAAATTGGACCTAAACAATTATCAATCTTTTGATATATATTGTTTCTTAAAAACACGCTATTTTTTGTGACAGAGGGAATTAATCATAAAATTAATTAATGAAAATTATATTTTTTGAATTTTTTAAAATATACATCATTTTTGAATTTGGAATATCAAGTATAGCTTAGGGTGAAATTTTGGCATTGTTCTGAAAAACATCAATTTTTGATGAATAGTGAAACTACTAAGTGGTAGTTAAAAAATTGAATTTTTCATAAAACATAATTTTACAGCTTCTGTGAATGGAATTTCGAAAATCCGAGAGACATGGTTAATATCAAGAAGTAAATTTTGGTTCAATGAGATGAAAATAATTTTTGGTGAATAGTAACTTTTTACTTTTATTTACCACGGTTAAAAGTAAATAGGGTAATTAAGGGTAAAACTGATATTAATATTACCCTAACACATGTCCTAATTCTATTGGAAAAGTGTATGTCGACCACAAACAACCTTAGTAATAAAATATTATCATTTAGGTCTACTTGGATTAGATTAGGACATTTATTATTATTTAATTCAAAGTAGAGTAAAAAGAGTTAAAATCAATGTTTATTAACTAAAACATTTTTAATATAGGGTTATACATAAGATAAATTCAATTGTAAATATTAATTAGAAAGATAATAAGATTTTCTACATAATGATATTTTATTTATAAATTTTAGACATTAAATAATTTAATTTATTTATGACACAATGATGATGCACTAATTACCATAATAGTGAAAAATTAAAATAATTGATATTATAAATACCCAAATAAATATAATTTGAAACATTTAATGAATTACACTAGTTTTCTAGGATACTATGACATTTTGGATTGATTTAATTAACTTTTTTCTAAGTAATAATTCTGTTATAACTTTCACAAAAATCAACTATTGAATAGTCTCAAAATTGACATAAAAGAAGTTTTAAAACAAATATTATATTATTAATTTATATTAAATTTATAAAAATCTAAGGTTCGTCCAAGAGACTAATATCATGATATTTTCATCATTAATGGACCACTTGGGGGTCGCTTGGATGTTTATGGTAAGTTTATTAACCATATTATAAAAAAATACAAAGAGACATTGTAAAAGTGAAACTAATTAACTAAGAGTTAATACTTAAAATTAAGGTTAATATAATGACCCAAACCTGTCTAAATTATATTGGTTTAGTGACTTTCGACCTATCCCCACCTTAAAATTTTAATGATCAACTTTTGAGCCATTAGAAACCGAATATGAATTTATTATAAATTAATATTTCTAACTTTTCCAAAGGTTCCCCTCACCCCTCTTATAAAAGGGCACTCCCCCTTCTCATTATTTCACACCTTCAAAGCCTTTTGGTTCGGCCAAAATCTTCCCAAGTACTCTCTCAACTTCCCTCACTACAACCTAGAGGCCTTATTTTGATCAGAAATCCATCTTAAGGAGCCCTTTTGATCAAATCAAAAGGAAGAACCCGAAGAAGAGGTAATGTTTTCACCACCCTTTTCCAAGTTCATTTCTTCTTCCACTTCTTCTTCCATTGTAATTACCATCATAAAATAATAACTCCAGTATCATATAAATATTGTGATGTTATTATAAAAATTTTACAACCATATTCAGTATTCTATCCATCCTTTGAATAACATGTCACCATACGTGCGTACGTACGGCTTACCGTCTCTACATCATGGTGTAATTGTTATTCAATAAATTATTATTTGGATGGGTATAATAATGATGTGTAACTCATGTAAATAATAAATATTACATGATAATGATTCTATATATATTATATACTATCCAATTATATATTATTTTAATATCAAAATAATGATATTGACACTCGTGCGTACGTACGGACTACCGTCTCCACGAACGCGATGAGATTCATTATCCATCGTATCCATTAAAGTATAATTATCATTTGATGATTTAAAAATATTGTTTAAGGACTTGATATCATTCTGGATATGAATAAGATACAACCTATCCATGAAAAACATGGCTTACATAAAAAAACATATAAAAGAAAACGAGTAAGTTAACACCTGAAACGACGATAATACTATGATATTATTAACAAAGCAATGTCAAAAGATAATATATGATATCATATTAATGTATATGATTGTTTAATAATTTAATAAAAATTATTTCACAATTATACAGGAGGTTAACCAACCCTCAACCAAGGAAAAGTACAAGGTAGGGTTTTATTTCGCAATCTCTTCATTATTCGAAGTTGTTTATACGTAATAATCTACTAGGATTTCTTTATCATCCACATCCATGTTTCTTAAAAATGTATTTCAAAATATTTTTACTATATACTATGATATGGGTTTAAGTCATTTATAACCTTGATTGACTTTTTATAATAGGTTTATAAAAGAATATTTCTGTCGTTTTTTAAACAAGGTGCTTTTTAACCTTTTCGACAGAATTAAGGTAAGAATGTTTTTTTTAACTTATACGGTGGGTGCGGCTATTTTCCGCCGTTATAAAATCGTCGAATATTCCATTACATTATTATAAGAATATTTTCAAATAAAATGTTTTATTTTATAAATATATGACTCTTAAATGATTTCAAAATAGAAAGAGATATTTCTCTAAAAACAGTTTTGATTTCATCTATGTCAACATCGTTTAATGGATTTTACGCTTATTTGTAGTTGATTTGTTATGATACAAAACTTCTATATTGTATTGAAGGTTTTGTCATATGTTTGACTATGGATGTGTTATTTTTATACCATTCATAGTTTATGGATGAAGTATTTACATTTCGTATGCTCGTTTTAATACGAATGTTTATGTTTTGTTTAAACCTTTTCATATGGGAATGCATTGGACTTAATATGTGACGGGTGGAGCCCGCTATGGCTCTTCGATGCATCGGTAGGTCTCATGAGACAAACTAGTGTCTTGGCACAAGGCCTTGACAAAATCTTATTTGTAGTCTTGGCACGAGGCCTTGGCTATGTGGTTATGATAGTTTGTCATTATGCATTCCATCATTATGAAAGTGGTTATTGATATTGCATGTGATTATTCGATTAGTAGAATATACATGTGAATAAGTAAATGGTATTATTTCATTTTACTTTTTCCATACTATGTTGAAGTTCAAGTTTAAAAGGCTTTTGTTTTAGTTATAAATTTCCTTAAATGTTTATTCTTATTTATGACATTTTCCGCTATATTGTTATCCTTACTGGTCATTTGAGCTCACCCCTTTTCTAGGTTTTATTTTTTCCAGGATGTGAAGAAGTAAATTATGAATGACCTGTAGGGATTTTATGAGGGGATAATAGTGTAGACTATGGAGACATTATGTTTTGGTAGTAGTTTTTCACTTTATGATGTAATATAAAACTTTAGGAATATATCTAGTTTTTGCAAGGCTACTAAACCAATCGGTCTTTCGATATTTGATCTTTTTTGTGATCATGCCAATGTTATGTAATAATGCACCGACTCTGGGTAATTGGGGTCGGGGCGTTACAGTTGGTATCAGAGGAAGTTTAGTACAAAACTTGGAAGCTAGATTTAGATAAACTCTGATTAGAGCACATAGATTTAAGATGGACTTTGAGGATTAGTATAGAAGAACTTCCTAGAATTTTGGTATTGTAGAGATTTTGTGATTTTTCTGAGCAATACATCCATGTCTGGATACGAGCAGGTAGAGGCGGCTCTGGCACAGATGTACCTAGAGGTAAAACCCGAAAACACTGCTTTGAGCTAGACTCGAATGGGAACTGGTGCACGACAACGGGCCTTGTTGCACTCTTGGTTACGACACTCCTGGGGGATATGGTTAGGATAACTCTCATTTTCTTTAAAAATCATTATGAAGGGTTTATGAGTATATACTTCCTCAAAGAAAACATTCTTATGATTATGGATTATATCCATAAATAGTTCAATTTATGTTAAGTGTTTTGTAAGTATGGGTTTATGTATTTTGATTCATAAACTGATCTAGTTTATACCATTGTTTAGAAATGGAGCCTAGTGGAGGAAATGGAAACTGTATCAATGCACGCACTCCATGTAGGGATTTCCCTCCTACTCAAGATAATTATAGTGGAGACGGTGATGCAACTGGTGCTGATCAGCTAATCACCATACTGGGACAACTTACTCAGGTTATGAATAATAACCTAACCCGTATGGAGCACCCTGATCCACAGCATGGATGATCAATGTTAGATCGCTTCATGAGGCAACAACCACCAACGTTAAATGGGAGTACAAATCCCTTAGTATTTGAGCAATGGATATTTTCCCTAGAGAAAATATTTCAGGCTTTGGGGAGTATTGAAAGGGAAAAAGTTATCACGGCAGTTTACCGCCTCACTAGAGATGCTGATAAATGGTGGTCATTGATTCAAAATACGAAGGAAGATGATGAAGTATCAAATATGGAATGGAGGGAGTTCAAAGATCTTTTTTTAGAAAAATACTTTCCTCGCGACCATCGAGCAGATATGGAAAGGCAGTTTCTGAGTCTGAGATAAAAGGAGGATGATAATGTCACAAAGTATGAGGCTAACATTACAAGGTTAGCAAGGTATGCTGGAGATTATATATGTAACCCAAGAAGTAAGATTGATCGTTTCTTTGATGGGTTAAAAACATTTCTCCATCGAGCATTAGTATCACAATCCTTCTCGTCGTACGAAGACATTGTCTCATGTGCTATCAAGACTGAAAAGGAATTCTCTAAGTCTTATGACTTTAAAGCAAAGAAAGAGAAGAAGAGATCTGCTGATCAATCTAAGAATGGAAATAAGCGGAAGAAGGGAAATGTTGAATATCCATCCGGTGGTAAATGTGGGATGAAACACCTTGGTACTTGCTTGAAGGGAACGAGAGTTTGTTACAAGTGTGGTGAAAAAGGCCACCAAGCTCGTGATTCCAAAGGGAAGATGGAAGCTACCAATGTTCAGTGCTACAATTGTAGGGAGATGGGGCATTATGAAAATGAATTTCCTAAGCATCAGGGGAACTTACCTCAGAAAATTTCAAGGGGTCAAGGCCAAGCTTATGTTATCACTACTACTGAGGTAGAATCACTGAAAGACGTGGTGGCAGGTAATTTAATGGTTTCCTCAAGTTTAGCAAATGCATTATTTGATTCTGGATCATCGCATTGTTTCATATCTTCCTAGTTTGCTAAGAAAATTAGATATTTCCAATTTGATTTAAAGAGGGAGTTGTCGGTTAAAACTCTTAAGGGAAGTATCATTGCAACAAAGTTTTGTGAGTCAGTCCCCATTAGAGCACATAAATGTTATTTATCTGCTGGTCTTATCGTCATACCTATGATTGAGTTTGATATAATCCTTGGTATGTACTAGCATTCGGACTATGATGTGAATATTTATTGTAAGAAGAAAGAGGTTACGATTCTTGATGATGATGGTAAGGAACACCTTATCTTTAGAGAAAAATCGTCACCGCCTAATTCTTATCTAGATCCACCCCCAGTAGCTCAACTAAATTCAATTTTTGAGGAGGAAGAGAATGAAATAACTGTGGGTGAAGAAATGAATGTTCAAATAGAGGATGTACCTGTTGTGAAAGAATATTTAGATGTATTTCTGGAAGATTTACCTGGACATCCTCCAGAATGAGAAGCTGAGTTTTCCATTGATTTAATTCCTCGATCAAGGCCTATATAGAAGACCCCTTATATAATGGACACTATAGAATTATTTGAACTAAAGAAACAACTATAGGAATTGAGTAATAAAGGATTTATTCGCCCTAGTGTATCTTCATGGGGAGCCCCTATTCTTTTTGTTAAAAAGAAAAATGGATCCATGAGGTTATGTATCGACTACAGGGAGATCAATGTTATAACAATAAAGAACAAGTATCCCCTACATCGCATGGATGATTTATTTGACCAACTGCATGGAGCTCAATACTTTTCAAAGATTGACCTTCGATCTGGATACCATCAGTTGTGTGTGAAGAAGAAATACATTCCGAATACAGCATTTCGAACAAGGTACGGGCATTACGAGTTTACAGTAATGCCTTTTGGATTGACTAATGCACCCTCTGTATTCATGGATCTGATGAATAGAGTTTTCAAGGAATATGTCGATGAATTTTTGGTGTTATTTATTGATGATATCTTGGTATACTCTAAAGACTACGAAGATCATGAAAATCACTTGCGCATTATCCTGAAATCTCTGAGAAGACATGAATTATATGGGAAGTTTAGCAAGTGTGAATTCTGGATTCAGGAGATTTCTTTTCTTGGCCATATTGTCTCTAAATATGGAATCTCTATTGACCCTTCTAATACCAAGGCAATCCAATAATGGCCAGCACCGACGAGTATAACTGAGGTACGTAGTTTTATTGGTTTAGTAGGTTATTATCGATGTTTCGTCCAGAATTTTTCCCGGTTGGCTAACCCATTAACAAAGCTCACATGTAAAGGGGTTAAATTTGTTTGGACAAAAGAGTACGAAGAATGTTTTGGAGAACTTAAGAGAAGATTAGTCAATGCTCTAATATTGACTCTACCATCGGGGAATGATGGGTTCGTTATTTATAGTGATGCATCGAAGAAAGGACTTGGTTGTGTCCTTATGCAGAATGATAGGCTTATTGCCTAAGCATCACGACAGTTGAAAATTCATGAACAAAACTATCCTACTCATGATCTCGAGTTAGCCGTTGTGATCTTTTCTTTGAAGATATGTAGGCACTACCTCTATGGTAAAAAATGTGATATTTATACTGATCACAAGAGTTTGAAGTATATTTTCTCACAAAAAGAACTCAACATGAGGCAAAGGAGATGGCTTGAATTACTCAAGGATTATGATTGTACGATACACTACCACCCGGGGAAAGCAAACAAGGTGGCAGATGCTTTGAGTAGAAAAGACCATGGAGTTTTGAACGTGATCAGAATTGAAAGGGATCCAATTTTGATGGATCTAATGAAGATGGACATGGGAATAACCAGGGAAGGTGAAACATCAATGATTTTTCAAATGGTTTCCAAACCATCTTTACTATAAAGGATTAAGAGTTCTCAGACCGATGATGAAGAATTTCAAAAGAAGATTAAAGTTGTGAATGATGGGAGATTGAGAGACATTGTGTATGAAGATGGAATTTTGAAATTCGGGAAAAGACTTTGTGTTCCCGATATACCTGATCTAAAAAGGGAATTGCTGGATGATGCTCATAGTTCCAATTTCTCTATACACCCTGGGAGCACCAAAATGTATAGAGATTTGAAGGAACATTTTTGGTGGGACAACATGAAGAGGGAGATTTATGATTTTGTGTCAAGATGTATGGTTTGTCAACAAGTGAAAGCTGGAAGGCAACAGCCTGGAGGAGTCACGCAACCTCTTCCCATGCCAGAGTGGAAATGGGACAATATTATGATGGACATTGACATGGGGCTACCAAAGACTCCTAGAAGGAACAATGAGATATGGGTTATTGTTGATCGTCTTACCAAGTCAGCACATTTTCATGCTATAAAAGAATATCTACCACTAGAACATCTAGCAGGAATATATATTAATGAAGTTGTGAGACTTCATGGAGTACCCCTATCGATTGTTTCTGATCATGATCCCCGTTTTACTTCAAGATTCTGGAAGAGTCTTTAGAAATCCCTGGATACTGAACTTCATTTGAGCACTTCCTACCACCCTCAAACAGATGGACAATCAGAACAGACTATTCAAACCTTATAAGACATGTTGAGATCCTGCTCACTTGACTTTCAGGGTATGTGGGATCAATATTTACCTTTGGTAGAATTTTCCTATAACAATAGCTTCCATTCGAGTTTTCAGATGGCACCATATGAAGAGTTATATGGAAAGAGATGTCGCACACCAACCTGTTGGGATGACGTTGGTGAAAGAAAACTTGTAGGTCCAGAACTAGTGGAGGAAATGATGGAAAAGGTGAAGGTAATCCAAAATAACATCAAAGCAGCTCAATGTAGGAAAAAGATCTATGCGGATAATCGAAGGAAGGATTTGGAATTTCATGTCGGTGATCATGTTTTCCTGATGTTATCTCCATGGAAGGGAGTCATACGTTTTGGTAAGAAAGGTAAATTGAGTCCCAGGTACATCGGACCTTTTGAAATTCTAGAACGAATTGGGGTTGTAGCTTACCGATTGGCAATTCCGCCAAGTCTCTCCAAAGTTCACGATGTGTTCCACGTATCTCTGTTGAGGAAATACATGCCTGACCCAACGCATGTACTCACCTATGAAGAATTAGAACTAGAACCCGATATGTCTTATTGTGAAGAGCCTGTCAAGATTCTTGATACAAGAGAACAAGTACTGAGAAACCAGACGATGCATCTGGTAAAAGTTTTTTGGAGAAACCATAAGATGGAAGAGGCAACGTGGGAACCCGAGGAACTTATGATGAAGAACCACCTGTGTCTTTTCATGTGGTAGTATTCTGGAAATTTCGAGGACGAAATTATTTGATGTAGGGGAGAATGTAACACCCCAAGCTTCTACGGTACGCTTCTCTTTGAATAATGCGATAGCATGTGTTGTACGCAACATCGAGTTCTAACACACCACAACCAATCAAACTAGCCGTTATAAATAGTAATACCTACTTTTTAAAATTATACATATTTTATATTTCAAAATAGACTTTATTTTTGGTTTCGAAATATCGAAATTATCCTAAGATGAATTTTTGGTATTTTTCTGAGAACTTCCAGTTTTTATGAATAGTGAAAAATACTTAAAAACTAATTTTTTAATCAAAATAATTTATAGTGATAAATTATATTATTTAGTGGTTTTAAAGTATAATTAGAATATATTTTTACCATTTTATCCAATTGTGTTCATTATAATAAATTTCACTTTGAAATTGGACCTAAACAATTGTCAATATTTTGATATATATTGTTTCTTAAAAACACGCTATTTGTTGTGACAGCGGGAATTAATCATAAAATTAATTAATGCAACTTATATGTTTGGAATTTTGTTAAATAGACATAATTTTTGAATTCGGAATATCAAGTATATCTTTGGGTGAAATTTTGGCATTGTTCTGAAAAACATCAATTTTTGATGAATAGTGAAACTACTAAGTGGTAGTTAAAATGACTGAATTTTTCATAAAACTTAATTTTACCACTTCTGTGAATGGAATTTCTAAAATTCGAGAGATACGGTTAATATCAAGAAGTAAAATGTGGTTCAATGAGATGAAATTATTTTTTGGGTGAATAGTAACTTTTTACTTTTATTTACCATGGTTAAAAGTAAATAGGGTAATTAAGGGTAAAAATGATATTAATATTACCCTAACACATGTCTTAATTATATTGGACAAGTGTATCTCGACCAAAAACAACCATAGGAATAAAATATTATCATTTAGTTCCACTTGGATTAGATTAGGACATTTATTATTACTTAATTCAAAGAAGAGTTAAAAGAGTTAAAATCAAAGTTTATTTACTAAAACATTTTTAATATAGGGTTATACATAAGATAAATTCGATTGTAATTATTAATTATAAAAATAAAAATATTTCCTACATAATGATATTTTATTTATAATTTTTAGACATTAAATATTTTAACTTATTTATGACACAATGATGATGCAGTAATTACCATAATAGTGAAAAATTAAAATAATTAATATTATAAATACCCAAATAAATATAATTTGAGACTTTTAATGAATTACACTAATTTTCTAGGATAATATGACATATTATGATTGATTTAATTAACTTTGTTCGAAGTAATCATTCTGTTATAAGTTTCACAAAAATCAACTATTGAATAGTGTCAAAATTGACATAAAAAAGTTTTTAAAACAAATATTATATTATTAATTGATATTAAATTCCTAAAAATATAAGGTTCGGCCAAGAGACTTATATCATTATAGTTTCATCATTAATGGACCACTTTGGGGTCTCTTGGATGTATATGGTAAGTTTATTAACCATATAATATAAAAATACAAAGAGACATTGTAAAAGTGAAACTAATTAAGTAAGAGTTAATACTTAAAGATAAGGTTAATATAATGACCCAACCTGTCTAAATTATATTGGTTGGGTTATTTTAGACCTATCCCCACCTTAACCTTTGAATAATCAACTTTGGAGCCATTATAACCCGAATATGAATTTATTATAAATTAATATTTCTCGCTTTTCAAAAGGTTCCCCTCACCCCTCTTATAAAAGGGAACTCCCCCTTCTCATTACTTCACACCTTAAAATCCTTTTTGTTCAGCCATACTCTGCCCAAGTACTCTCACAACTTCCCTCACTACAACATAGAGGCCTTAGTTTGATCAAAAAGCCAACCTAAGGAGCCCTTTTGATCAAATTAAAAGGAAGAACCCGAAGAAGAGGTAATGTTTTCACCACCCTTTTCCAAGTTCCTTTCTTCTTCCACTTCTTCTTCCTTTGTTATTACCATTCTAAAATAATAACTCCAGTATCATATATATACTGTGATTTTATTATAAAAATGGTAGAACCATATCCAGTATTCTATCCATCCTTTGAATAACATGTCACCATACGTGCGTACGTACGGCTTACCGTCTCCACGTCATGGTGTAATTGTTATTCAATAAATTATTTTTTGGATGGGTATAATAATGATTTGTAACTCATGTAAATAATAAATATAACATGATAATGATTTTTTATATATGATATACTATCCAATTATATATTATTTTAATATCAAAATAATGATATTGTCGCTCGTGCGTATGTATGGACTACTGTCTCCACGAACGCGATGAGATTCATTCTCCATCGTATCCATTCAAGTATAATCATCATTTGATGATTTAAAAATAATTTTTAACGACTTGATATCATTCTGGATATGAATAATATACAACCTATCCATGACAAACATGGCTTATGTAACAAAACATATAAAAGAAAATGAGTAAGTTAACACCTGAAACGACGATAATACTATGATATTATTAACAAAGCAATGTCAAAAGATCATATATGATATCAAATTAATGTATATGATTATTGTATAATTTAATAACAATTATTTCACCATTATACATTAGGTTAACCTACCCTCAACCAAGGAAAAGTACAAGGTAAGGGTTTATTTCGCAATCTTTTCATTATCCGAGGTTGTTTATACGTAATAATCTACTGGGATTTTTTATCATCCACATCCATTTTTCTTAAAAATGTATTTCAAAATATTTTTACTATATACTATGATATGGGTTAAAGTCATTTATACCCTTGTTTGACTTTTTATAAGAGGTTTATAAAAGAATCTTTCTGTCGTTTTTCAAACAAGGTGCTTTTTAACCTTTTCGACAGAATTAAGGTAAGAATGTTCTTTTTTAACTTATATGGAGGGTGCGGCTATTTTCCGCCGTTATAAAATCGTCGAAGATTCTCTTACAATATTATAAGAATATTTTCAAATAAAATGTTTTATTTTATAAATATATGACTCTTAAATGATTTCAAAATAGAAAGATATATTTCTCTAAAAAGAGTTTTGATTTCATCTTTGTCAACATCCTTTAATGGATTTTATGCTTATTGAAAGTTGATTTGTTATGATACAAAACTTATATATTGTATTGAAGGTTTTGTGATATGTTTGACTGTGGATGTGTTATTTTAATACCATTCATAGTTTATGGACGAAGTATTTACATTTAGTATGATGGTTTTAATACGAATTTTTATTTTTTGTTTAAACCTTTTCATATGGGAATGCATTGGACTTAATATGTGATGGGTGGAGCCTGCTATAGCTCCCCGATGAATCGGTAGGTCTCATGAGACAAAATAGTGTCTTGGCACAAGGCCTTGACAAAATCTTATTTGTAGTTTGGGCACGAGGCCTTGGCTATGTGGTTATGATAGTCTGGCATTATGCATTCCATCCTTATGAAAGTGGATATTGATATTGCATGTGATTATTCGATTAGTAGAATATCCATGTGAATAAGTAAATGGTATTATTTCATTTTACTTTTTCCATACTATGTTGAAGTTCAAGTTTAAAAGGCTTTTGTTTTTGTTATACATTGCCTTAATTGTTTATTCTTATTTATGAATGTTTCCGCTATATTGTTATCCTTACTGGGCATTTGAGCTCACCCCTTTTCTATGTTTTATTTTTCCCAGGATGTGAAGAAGTAAATTATGAATGACCTGTTGGGATTTTATGAGGGGATAATAGTGTGGACTATGGAGACATTATGTTTTTGTAGTAGTTTTTCACATTATGATGTAATGTAAAACTTTATGAATATATCTAGTGTTTTCAAGGCTACTAAACCAATCGTTCTTTCGAGATTTGATCTTTCTTGTGATCATGTCAATGTTATGTAATAATGCACTGACACTGGGTAACTGGGGTCAGGGCGTTACAACAGAAATTATATATTTGAAATAAATTATTTTTGTAAAATAACATGGCTCATATTGCACCCAACAACATATTTTTTATAACTGTCATGTAAACAAGAAAAATTTGATAAATGATACATTATTAAATGTAAAAATACTATTCTAAGTTAAAACACATGGATATATGTCATTATTTCAATTCTTATTTAGCATATCATCTATAATGATTTATGGTAAAAGAGACACAAAAATTACATTTTTTCTTAACATACTAATATGATAACTATTACATATAGAGGTGTTGAGTGGATTATATAATTAAAAAATTTCTTATAGCATTAGAATATATTTATATATCTAAATAATTAATTAAAAATAAATTAAAATCCCCTAAATGTCTTATGCAATATAAATGATATTAATAGAATCAATTTAATATTAAGATATATAAATAATGATTAGATTTATTTGACGAATACCATAACTATTATGTTATAAATTATCATTATGAGTGAGATATTACATCCACCCCTTAGGGTGATACCAACAAGTATTAATAAAAATTATTCCATAATTTATTTGTAAAAATTTAATGAATCTATATTTAGGCATAATTTACAATTTCTGTTGACCAATGCGATGTTAGAGATCATATATAAGAAAAATTATAAGGAGAATATTGAACTATATCATATTCAAGTGTAGGGATAAAAATTGTTTCTTATTCATAATTATAGAAACAAACAAGAATATAAATACAAGATGGGAACCTATATAATATTTCTTGATATATAAAAGTGATATTTCCCATATTATCCATTATATAGAAATGGTAATAGTAATAAAATTAAATATATTAATAAAATGTTATAACATCCCCAAATGAGATAGTGCAGGAAAGATAAAATTTGATAATGTTGTAGATCTACCTGTTTATAATGTAGAATAGATATAATATAATAAAAATCTATAAAATCATATGGATTAAAATTATATATATTTATAGGAATTTAATATGTCAATTTATTACAAATAAAGAACATGTGAGGTACAGTTTACTTGTAATCAAGAATGATTCATGTTATTTCATATGAATAAAAAACCATTATCCTAAATGAAAAACATAAATATAAATATACAATTCATATAAGTATTAGAGAATTGTTTTTAGAACATCATTCTATATTGGAATTTTATAATATATATCTATGAAATAACTAAATGGTTTCTAAAATTAAATAACTCCAAAAAATAAAAATAATTAAAATATATTTTTAATAAATAAATTATTAATCAATATCATATATTTATCATTTTCAAGACTCCATATGAGAAATTTTTTTCATTACATAAGAATGTATAATTTAGGTCTAAAAACATCTGTAAGAGCAGCATAGTTTTCCTTGGGATATGTTGAAAATAGTTTCAAGACCCATATGCTTTTAATATTGTGTTGGATAAATTCTTCCATATTAATGACATAAAAAATGTATTCAACGAATAAAGATATATTTATATATTAATAATCTATATAGGAATTTTTTTTGTAAAATGTAACATGGTATTAAATATTAAATGAAGGAATAATTAAATATTGGATTGTTTCTTTTGTCACATGATATAGATCATTCAAGATGAACTGCTTTTAGGCATTGGAAGTTAATGATAGAATGTTTATATTCATTCATAAATTTTCATATGGATCTATCATATTTTCTTTTCAATGTATTATGTTATATTATTTCTAGATAATTCGGGGATAATTTTAATGAAATTTTTATATAACTATCATTAAGGGTATGAATAAAATTTTCTTATAATCTACAATTGACATGGAATAATGTTTAGGTGATATAAATATTTTAGTCTAAAAATAGTCTGGGTTGATATAATAGGAATTTTTTAAAAAAGTGAGGATCAAAAGAGTATGGTTTTTATGATTACTAGTTATATAAAACATGTGAATGTTATATCTCCCATTAAAACTTTATAATATCCTTAGATATGAGACATTTCCATGAATTTTTGTATATCACATGACAATTTGGATGAATTCATACATTTATATGTAAACACTTTTAGAGTTGTTCATTTTATAGAGCCCTAGTATCAAAGATTATCGACAAATATAGTTTACAAGTATCATCTATTGAAGAGACCAATATTTATAGATAAAGTTATAATATGTTGTGTAGCCATAGAAATAATTTATTATAACCCATTGACAGAAGGCAAAACATAACAGAAGAATGAATATTATTTTAGATAAAACATATGGGTGTATTTATTTTCTTAATATAGATAATTTGTGATAGTTTTAGTGTTAGTAACCTTGAAACAACATAAATTTTAAAAAATAAATACTAAAATACATTTATTAATACTGTTGTATACATATATTAATTTTATTATATATTTTTGTCACTTTAGAGTACCTTATATAATGATATCTTTAGAATATTACTCACTTTGATATATTATAATACTTCCCAAAATATTGATAATTCTGTAATTCCATGGTAATATTCAAAAATATATTTTATATTATTTATATAAATATCCAACACATTATATAAAAAATTCATGATCATTAGGTGTTATTTTTACATTTACAATTTTTTTAATAATAATAATCTCATTATCATTCACAACATGCAACAATGAGATTTAAGAACACTCGGTTATATAATTAATGTAACCATTAAAAACATGATATCCAAATTGTAGTATGAATAAAAATTATCACATTATAATAATTAATTACTTTTTATATATAATTAAATGTTTTTATTGATTCATAACAAATAAGATATCAGTTTTAAGTAAATTTGTTTTTTGATTTCCATCAAAAAAAATTATATCCAATTATGTACAAATATTATAAAGACTTTTATTGATTTTTATCAATTTTAATTTTTAAAAACAGATTTAATTCTTTTAAATCATCCTTTAAAATTTATTTTAGGGTGGATTTTATGGATTTTTAACAAATTATAAATTTTATTGTGAATAAATTATTTTTTCATATAAAAAAATAATCATATTGTTTCTTTAAATACAGAAATATAAATACCCATTTTATAGTTAATATTATTTTAAGAAAATAAAAAATAAATTACATTAAACATATTATAAATTAATCCATATATGTCTACATTTTATTTTTATCGTACGAGTTTAATTTTTATTTGGAATTTATTTCTGGGAAACTAGTTTAAAGTGAGTTAATTTTTTCCATTTACTTTAATGATAACAATCCAAAATAATGAATTATTTAAATGAAATTATTATTACATAATATATATATTTATATTTATATCAATTTAAATACATATAATTTTAATTACTAGTCTATGAGTTAATAAAATATCATGTTATTCTTCAAAAAAGAATTTTCATGAAATATTAATTATCATCACATTTTACCAAATTATTTTTAAAATAATTTCTAAACATTATAGAAATTTGATATTTTAAAATGTATTAATTTTATAAAATTATGATTCTAAATAATTTTAAATATAATTCTTTTATTTTTATCCACTACTAATTGATATTGTAGTAAACATTTGTCACCTCGATAAGGGTAAATCAGACAATTATGGTTTAAAATAATCATATAACGATTAAAAAAAATTATCTAAAACCTTCATAATTTATTTTTTTCAGTTAAGATTTTGAAAATACTAATAAAATTTACTTTATATTGAAATATTGACTCAATTTTTTATTGGTAATGAGCATAATATATTTTTCTGTAATTTAAAATTTTCAAATGGAACTATCATGCTTTCAAATGTCACTTTTATTGTTATAGATGGAAAATAAGATAAAATTAAATACTATAAAATTTTATACTGAACCAAATTAATTTAATTTTTTGGCATTAATATATTTTTACATTTTAGGAATAGTATAATTATATTATATTATTCAATAATGATGGAAATGTTTCTATACAAGTTCTAAATAAATAAATTGATTCCAAATAAAGGAATTATTATATTTTGGATGAATTACTGTGTAAAAATAATTTTATTGTTAATAAAAATATTTAATTTATGTTTAATGGTGTTAAATTACAATTCCATTAATATATTCATGTTTTTTAAGAAAAACTATTTGAATAGTTCATAAATTGAATATAATGGTATTTCAAGTTAAATAACATATTATTAAATGATTTAAATATCATAAAACCAATGAAACATTAAAAGGGGATGGGATGTGGTATAAAATTTTACCATTTATGTATTTTTAATCTAATTTCATCCTAATTGGTATATTTATTTCTCCTTAAGAATAAAATGTTTTTTATCACGGGTATGGTTAAAATAATTAAATTAATGAGTCAATCTGAAAGGTTAGATCAAAAATGAAATATAAACCTTTACAAGTTTTATTAGTTAACCATATTCTAATCTTCACTTATTTTTTTGTGGAATTTTTCAAACTCACTGCTAATTTTGATTGAGAAATATTAATATATTTATCTTATTTCTGGTAATTTTTTGTGTTTCTATTCATTAACTATAAATGGAACCCAAGCCTTATTTATTATTCACTTTACCTTGAGAAATATTTCTTTAAAAACACATAAAAATCACACAAAAACATCCTCATCTACATTATTAAGGATTTTTCTATAGATATAAAAAAATTAGGGTCCCTACGATAAGATGAAAAGGATCTCTGTCAAACAATATTTAGTCGAGATATCCAAAAATAAATATTTTCCTTCTTATATTAACACATTTAATTTTTTTACTATAAATTGAAATATTAAAACAAATTTTTTACCATTTTATTATTTATTATCATGTTGATGTAATAATATTTACTCATCTATCTACTTATCAAATAGGAAATTAAACTATCTTGCCTGTGTTTGTTAGACTATCGTCGCATGGACTGTTGTATTTTTTCAGTCACATACTCACATGGAAAGTAACAATAATAAAAATATTTAATATATAAGATAAATATATCATAATTATCAATCTGAAATTTTAATGTATCATAATATTTTTTACACTTACACGCACTAAAAATCCCTAATATCTTTTGTGCATTTGTGTGGTCTAACACCTTTACGAAGTGATGAGATTAAATTTTCGTATCCCCCATTAATGTTTTATTATAAATATATAAATATATAAAATAATATATATATATATATATATATATATATTATTTATAATATCAATGAAATTATGCATATGATTAAATTATATCCAATTCATAAAAAATGGAATATCAATGGGGAAACACGTTTGATAAAACTAAACTTATTACATTGTAAATTGTTGTATTAATGAATGATTATTAACAAATGGTAGATAACATTTCAGAAGTGCATAATACATATTTTTATAGATCTTTATATGATTTTGGAGTGAATTTCAAATAATACCAGTTTTATAATAAATAAGGCTAAAATAAAGTACATGACAAGTCATACCAAATGTAACTATTTAGTTCTCAATATCATCCTAATCCATGATTATTCATGTCTAAGATTCCACTGGGGAAATTTTTAGGAACCATCCCAGGTACCCTGATAACTCAAAAACAAAGCCGACCCCGGTATAGCCCGAAGGGCATTCCGATCCCCATAGGCCAGTGACTAGCACCTGGCATCACACAACATTCATGTGGAAACTATTTTCCCACCAAAACTGCAGATGAAAAGAAACAAGACAATATACATAACAAAAAGAAACACCACTAGGAGTAATCTACCTAAAAACAAAGATGCATAAAAATACCAAAGTACTACAACCCAAGTACTAAAAATGGGAAAACATCCCTGGGGTCCCTAAGGACAGAACTCACCAAGACCAAAACTCAATAGCTGGATCCACCTCCAAGAGATCCCTTCCCTTTGCTCAAACTTGGAATAAGAAAGTCTACAAACACTTGAAGGAAAAAGTTGTGTGTGAGCCGAAGGATAGTAGGATACCCCCATCGATTCTGTAGCAGATTCCAAATATAGATTATCCCAAGAAAAGCTCTCAATTTTCAAATAAACATTTTTGGAAATTCAAGAGCACATTATAAAAAAACATGCTATACATTTTCAAATGATGGAAATAAATATTTTAAGCAATGATTTTTCAAATGATGGAATATTTTTAAAATAATTTATTTAGTAAAACATTTATATAAAACAATTTATATAAATTCAGTAGGCATGTAAAGTAGTTCAAAAGCATTGGCATACATTTATATCTCAAAAGTAAATAAATTAGCAAGCAACATGGTTGTATACCAAAAGGTATGTTAGTATTAACTAGTTATATGATTCAACAATCTCTATGTGAACTCAACAAAATGTGTATACACACATCCCTATGAAACTGGCCAAAGGAGACTTGTCACCAACCCATCGAGGATGTGACCCACCGCATGTATGTTTTAGAATATTTTCATAGCTATATTGTATCCAACTAACTATATAACTACTTAAGTCTTGCATGCACTTTTACATGATGAGAAAACCATTTTAAAAATGCTTAAATATATGATCAATCTCGTTCTTCCATTTCAAATGTTAATTATTTTCCATTTAAAACCAAAATAGTTTTTATTCAAAAACATTCCCTTCCACAAGATAAAACTATTGGGTTTCCATCAAATCATTTTATGCCATTTCAAGGAGTTTGAAATCCATTCAAAACCAATTCCATCATTACACGATTTATTTCCACAAATAAATTGAACAATTTAATTCAAATAATTTCCATGAAATATATAATTTAAATTAAACAATTTAAAACAGCCAATTTCTATAAACACACCCAATTCAATGGATCTGGGGTTTTCCAAATTTCCATTACAAAACAATTTCAAATACATCGATTCACTGGAATCGAATTTTTATCAATTTATTTGAAAGAAAATATGAGCAATTGAATTTAAAAAACAATTGAAATAAATAATGAAATACAAGGTTGATCAATTTGGAATGTCTTGACGGAACCACCTACCTCGATTTATTGATGAATGTTATCCCAATAAGAAAACCCCACAAACTGAGCGGCACAACGTCATAGATCAAGTTCTGGATCTAAATCCTTAAAAAATATCAATGACAGAAAGATAATGTAAAACTAGATCAGCATCCAAAATCCTATATATAGATCTCAACTCATAGATTTAAATCCATAGAAAACGGTAGAAATCTCCAATTAAAATATCATGGAAAGGTAGAGGAAATAATGAGAGAAGTATCAAGATGAAATATACTTAGAAAAAAGAGTGTGGAACTTAAATTTGGGCCTTTAATATTGAGAAAAGTTGTTTGGATTACCTTGGGATATCTCCAAGAGGCTTTGAAAACACCTAGAAACTGCCATGACTGAGCCAATGTCAGAAAATAAGGACGTCACGGGGTTCGAGTGTTTTTTAAAAATGATTTTCAGAATTAAAAACGGCGTGCACGGTTTCAGGGATAGTGGGGCACAGTTTGTCAAACTAGGCACAGACCATTTGGACCTCACTATCCAGATTTGCACGGTCTGTACGGTTTGATTGCACAGTTTGTCAATCCATGCGTAAACCGTATGTTCCCCTCTGTCCAGTTCTTCTCTTTTGACAGGGTTAGGTCCCACAGTTTGTCAAACCGTGTGCAAACCGTGCACAACCCACTGCCCTTTTTTACTTAAAAGTTCACCCAAATGCACCCCAAGTCACTACTCCAAAACATAGGTACTTAGAAACATCAAATTTACCTGGAAACGTAACATGATGTTACAACCTCCCCACCATAATATCCTCTTGTCCCCAGAAAGTATATGAAGAAACCTCCACGTCAAAAATATTAGGCCATTGTTCTCTCATTAGTTCCTCCCTTTCCGATGTCTCATGGGAATCAAAACCATGCAGATATAGAAAATGGACCAGAGGTATCGTTCTCCCATGAAGTACCTTGTTCTCAGAATCAACAACCCTGACTGGTCATTCTTTCATAGATAAATCTGGTTAAATCATAAGATCACTCCAGCTCAAAACGTGAGATTAATCAGAGAGATACTTTCATAGTTGTGATACATGGAACAGGTTGTGTATCGGCATCAGCTTAGGTTGAAGAAAAAGTTGGTAAGAAACTTTCCCTACATGACTAACAACCTCGAATTGTCCCACAAAAGGAGGAGAAAGCTTCCCTTTCCTCCCAAGCTGTCGATTAACTAATCGTGGTGAATCTTTAAAGAGCACCTTGTCACTAACTGAGAACTCTAAAGGTATGCGCGTTGATCATCATATGACTTGTACCGACTCTGTGCTGTCAACATTCTCTAATGAGTCTAATAGATCTTAGCTGTCGTCTCCTGGACCAAACTCGATCCTACCAAGTAACAGTCACAAATCTCCAACCAACATAAATGATATTTACAAGGACGGCCATGAAATTCCTCGAAATGTGCCATTTTGATCGCAGACTGATAATTGTTGTTATAAGAAAACTTAACTTTCCCCAGATGATCATCCAAAAACCCACCAAAGTCGAGAACACATGCACAGAGAATATCCTCAATGATCTGAATATATCTACCTATCTGGCCATCTAAATGTGGATTGTAGGTCATGCCCAAATGGACCTGAGATCCCAATGCCACCTAAAGTCCTCTCCAAAAGAAAGAAGTAAACTGAGGATCCCTATCAGAGACTATAGCAGACGGAACACTGTGCAAATGAACAATTTCGTTCAGATAGATATTTCCCAACTCCTCAACATTGGGTGTTTCTCGAATAGGATTAAAGTGTTCCAACTTGGTCAGCCTCTCGATCTCAGCCCATATCACATTCTTTTTCCTCTAGTTTTGAAGTAATCCAACAACAAATTCCATAGAGATTTCATCCCACTTCCATGTAGGGACTGGAAGTGGTTGACGCAATCCTGAAGGTTTCTGGTGCTCAGCATTCACTTGCTGTCATTTATAGAAATGAGATACTAACTCATCAATGTCTTATCTCATACCTAGCCACCATAACATTCACTGCATGTCATAGTACATCTTCATGGTTCTTGGGTGCACATCCCACTGATAGTTATAGCAATCCCCAATCACATCCTTCCTTGCTGATAATGGAAAAAGGTACCGGTTCCAATAACAAAAAAACCCTCTTTGGAGAACGACCACAGGGTGAAAATCTCCCCACCATAAAGAGTGTCTCTAATGCTATGGAATTCGTCATCCAATTGTTGTTCATAAAGAATTAACTCGAGAATAACAGATGTCAACTGGACACTGGATAAGGAAACTTCATTCCCCTTCCTCTGAACTCTATTATGCAACTCCGAAAAAAGAGAAATCAAACTCTAATCTTCTAAATATTCTTTCACAGCCAATGATGGATGTTTCATACTTAACATATCTTCAACTAAATTCCCTTTCCTTGGGTTATAGGCAATTTCATAGTCAAAATATTGCGGGTACTCCACCCAAATCTTTTGGCGGATATTCCAATATTTTTAACAGAAGATATAACTCAAGATTTTATGGTCTGAATACACAGTAAAACATTCTCCATAAAGGTATTGTCTCCAACACTTAAGTGTGTGCATTACATCTGCATTTTCAAGGTAATGGGTAATATAGTTCATCTCAAGAGGCCTAAGCTAAAGAGATCCATAGGCAACAACATGATTACCATTCATAGGGACACATCCCAAACATGGACCTGATGCATCATAGAAGACCACGTTACCTATCCCAGACTCTAGAAGAGTTAACACCAGCGCAGTTGTCAAAAGATTCTTTATCTCAACAATAGAACTCTAAAATTTATCATTCTAGGAAACCATCACTCCCTTTCGAGTCAGAGCAGTCATTGGAGAAGCTAACTTTGAGAAGCCTTTAACAAATCAGCGATAATTTCATGCTACGCCGTAGATTCCTTGAGTCTCGGAAACATTTTTTGTTTGTTACTAAGTAATAATAGCATTCACATTATCAGAATAAACTGATATTCCATGTTCTGACATGAGATGTCCCAATAATATCACTTCCTGAATCCAGAAATCTCACATTGAATGCTTGGAATAAAGTCACTGATTCCTTAGAAGACTTGAAAATGTTCTCAAATGATGCACATGATCATCCTCATACATGGAGTAGACAAGAATTTCATCCACACAAACTACCAAAAATATATCTATATACTCATGGAAAACCTTGTTCATCAAATCCATGAACACTACAGGAGAATTATTCAGGCCGAAGGGCATAACAAGGTACTCATAATCGCCATAACTACTCCGAAAAGCGGTCTAATGAATGTAATATTCTTTTATCCTCAACTATTGGTAACCAGATCGAAGATCAATTTTTGAAAACCAATTTTCCCCTTTCAATTGATCCAAAAAAATCATCAATTTGTGTTAATAGATATTTGTTCTTTATCTTAACTTGATTGAGCTTTCGATAATCATCACATAAGTGAAGAGAACCATCAACCTTGTTGGCGAAGAGAACTGGTGCTTCCCAAGTTGACACAGTCGAGGGTATAAATCCTTTCTCAAGAAGATTTCATAACTGAGACTTCGGTTATTCTAGTTCAACTGGATCCATTCGGTATAATGGAATAGAAACCAGTTGAGTACCAAGCATTAAGTCAATAAAAAATCAACCTCCCTTACTAGTGGAAAACCAGAGAAGTCAGAAGGAAACACGCCAGGAAACTCAGCGATGACTGAAGGAAGATCAGCACACACTGAATCTCTCTCTAGATCAAATGAAAACACTGATAGAACTTTCCCCAACTCAGGATAAGATGGTCCAACTCTGCTTGACCTTGGGTCCCTTTCACCTTGAAAAAAAAGAGGCACACCACTGGTTTTATTATGGTAGACCCGTCAAATATAAAAATAGATCCAGGATTTATTGGAAATGAGACAATCCATCCAAAATATGACGTAAAAATATTTCATGTTGAGAACTAAAAAACTCAAAGCATGATCAACATCTGATAGAGGGAAGACACAAGAAAGACTATGATAACCCTTCTCTTTCATTGTACCAAGGGTTGTAGTAATATCCATCACACAAGATAAATGCTCCATAGGTAGATTAGGAATATTAACATTATGGGTTCAAATAAATGAGTGAGAAGCATCAGTATCAAAAAGAGTGGTCACTAAAGATGAAGCTATAGTAATGTTACCTCTCACAGTTGCAGGACCTGTATCAGGTACCTATGGTGACTCTTCCACTACGTGAAGAAGATTCATTACATATGAATGTGGCAGGAACCCTTTTGTATGTGAATCATTTGATTTCCCCACAATTTTTGTAGGTGTTGATGATCCTCTTCCACTAAGTGGAGTAGAGAAGTGATGGCAGAATCTGTGTAAGTGCTCTAAACATCCGCAGGAGCTACAGTTCTTGGGAGCCTTAGTGCAAACCCACTTAGAATATCCTAGCCTTCCACACTGATAGAAATTCAATGACTATGTAGTTTAGAACTACCCTGAGAAACATTGTTCTTTTGTTTTCCTTTAAAGGAACCAACACTGCATCTAGGAGGGAAAGTAACTTCCTTCAATCCTAAAATTCCTACCAGGTCCATCTCAACCATCATCGCCTTATCCAGCACATCAGCATAAGTGGGTAGATTTAGTAATAAAAACTAATAACGGATATCTGATCGATGTACCAACTCGAATCGTTGAGCCTTCACCTTCTGGTTAGATACAATCTTAGTAGCAAACAGTAACAACTCAGAAAACCAATTTCAGTACTCAGTCCCAATTTTGATGGCCTACTCAAACTTGAAAAACATTATAGTCGTGGCCAACACCATTGATTCAGGATAGAACATGTTAGTGAAAATAACCCTAAAGTCTTTCCACTCCAAACCCTCATGTTTCCCAGCCTTCACCATCATGTCCCACCATCTTTTACTTGGTCCCACCTGCATGAAGGTGGAACACTTTACCTTGATCACATTAGGTGTATCCAAGAACACAAACATAGTAACAAGGAAAACTATTCTTAATATAAGGGATAACAATTTTTGGATTCCAATCTATCCAAATCAAAATAGAGAAAATAGTAGAACTAATCCACTAGTCATATTTCCCTAATGAACCCTGGTGACATAAGGTTCATTGTGGTGTGAGCTGTACAGGCACTTAATCAATTATACATCCTATGTCCGGACTAGAATACTCAAATGCATAAAATCATCAAGGAAAGATTCTTAACCCTCCTATGATACCATTTTGTCATGAACCAGCACGGGTACCCTGGTAACCCGATAACTAAGTCGGCCCTGACTTAGCCTGAAGGGCATTCCCGATCCCCACGGGTCGGCGACGAGCACCTAGCATCACACAACATGCAAGGGGGAATGATTTTTCCACAATCAATGCGGAAGAAAAGAAACAATACAGTATGCATAACAAAAAAAAACTCCACTGGGAGTAATGTACCTGAAATCAAAGAGGCATAAAAATCACAAAGTACTACAACCCAAGTACTAATAATTGGAAAACAGCCCCAAGGTCCCTAAGGATAAAACTCACCAAGACGAAAACTCAACAGATGGATCCACCTCCAACAGATGCCTTCCATTTTCTCTAACCTATAATAAGAAAGCCTACAATCAACCAAAGGAAAAAGTATGGTGTGAGCCTAATCCCAGTACGATACCACCAACGATTCTGTAACAGATTCCAAATATAGATTGTCTAAGGAAAAGCATTCAATTTTCTAATAAACAGTTTTGGCAATTCAAAAGAATATTTTAACAAAACATGCAATACATTTTCAAATGTTGGAAATAAATTATTTAAGAAATGATTTTACAAATGATGGAATATTTCTTAAACAATGTCTTAGGTAAAACATTTATATAAAACATTTTATATAAATTATGTAGGAATGTAAAGATATTCAAAAGAATTGGCATACATTTATATCTCAAAAATAAATAATCAAGTGAGAAACATGGTCATCTACCAAAAGGACTAGGTTTTGTAGTAGTAATATTAACAGAAGTGCTCTTTGGTGCAAAAAAATGGGGTTTTAGGCCTTGTATTCATACCACTTGGTCTTCAGCCATTGGGCTATGTAATGGTTCCCCCTCTACCCAGTTTGAAAGAGGTCTTTTCTTTAAATAATAAATGAGGTTTCGGCCCCAACCTTTAAAAAACTACCAAAAGGTACAATGGTATTAACCTGTTATAGGATAACAAACTCTCTATGTGAACTCAGCAAAATGTGTATACACAAGTCCCTATGAAACAAGCCAAAGGAGACTCGTCACCAACCCACCGGGGATGTGACCCATAGCAAGTATGTTATTTAATGTTGTTGTAGCTTGAAGATTATCCAAATAACTCACTAATTACCAATGGATTCTATGCGCTCTTACATGATGGGCAAACTATTTTAAGAATGCTTAAAAATACAATCAATCCCATTCTTCCATTTAAAATGTCAATTCCATTCCATTTAAAACCAAAATTTGTTTTATTCCAAAACATGCATTTCTACAAGATAAAACAATTGGGTTTCTATCAAATAATTTTATGCCATTTCTAGGGGATTGAAATCTATTCAAAACCAATTTCATCGTTACACAATTTATTTCCAAAAATAAATTGAACAATTTAATTAAAATAATTTCCATCAAATCTACAATTTAAAATAAACAATTTAAATCATCCAATATCCATAAACACACTGAATTCAATGGAATTTGGGTTTTCTAGATTTCCATGCCAAAACCAATTCAAATACCTCTATTCACTGGAATCAATTTTTTTTCAATTTAATTGAAAGAAAATTTGAGAAATTGAATTTAAATCAATAATTGAAATAAATCAGTAAATAAAAGGATAATCAATTTGGCATGTCAGGACAGAACCAAACACCTCAATTTATTAATGCAAGTTAGCCAAATTATAAAACCTAATAACTGAGTGACACAACGTTGGCGATCAAGTTCTATATCCAAATCCTTAAAACCAAAAAAAAAGATCAATGGCAGCAAGATCTTGTAAAACTAGATCTAGATCCACAATCCTAGATCTATATCTCAACTCATAGGTTTAAATCAATGGAAAACGGTGGAAATCTCCAATGAATATATCATGGAAGGATAGTGGAAATAACGGGATAAGTAACAGGAAAAAATCTACATACCGAAAGGAGAGTGGATCATTAATTCGAGCCTTCAATATTGAGAAAAGGTGTTTGTATCACATTAGAATCTCTCCAAGAGTCTTTGGAAACACCTAGAAACTGCCAAGCCCGAGTCATGGTCGAAAAATAAGGAAGTCCTTGGGTTTGGGTGGTTCTAAAAAGGATTTTTGGAATTAAAAACCGTGTGCATGGTTTCCTGGACAGTGGTACATGGTTTTTCAAATCATGCGCATATCGTGCGGACCTCACAGTCCAGATTTTCACGGCCTTTATAGTTTGGTCGCACGGTTTGACAAACTGTACGTAAACCGTGTGTACCACTTTGTCCAGTTCTTCTTTGTTTGCATGGTTTGGTCACACGGTTTGGCAAGCCGTGCGCAAACCGTTCACAAATGATTGCCCTTTTTTTAATTAAATGTTCACCCAAACACACCCCATGTCACTACTACTAAATAGAGGTACATAGAAACATAAAAAGTACCTGAAAACGTAACGTGATGTTACACAATTTGTATGATATTTTTATCTTAAATTAAACAAATTTCATTATAATCATGTTATATATACAAATTTCATGTTTTACGTTTATTCTCACTATCTTTGTACTCAATCATATGAATGAATTATTATGTAATAACATACAAAATTTCTCTCTTCAGTCAGAAATATTTTTCCTTCATATATATTTTTTATAAAAAATATTATTTATTATTTATTGTATTTCCCAATGAAAGATTAAAATCAATCTTAATTTTTCTTAAATTTATAAAAATATTTTTATGTAATCAACATTTTTTTTTGAATGAGGAGGTTTTTAAAAAGGTATTAATGAAAAAAAAAGTTAGCATACACCACAAGATATAATTATACTATCATCAGGGATATACATTTCATTGGGGATTAAATTAATTTTCTCCCTTTGTTATATTCACATAAAAAATTTTCTCTACTATTTTAGAATTGTTTAGATTTTATGATATGTAATTTAAAACATAAAAGTTTATTTTCTTTAATAAATAGAAAAATGTTATTTTTAATAAATTTTAATTGTTGACAACATTTAATGGTGAATCATCTAATTTATATATAGAATATTATTTTTATATCATATTCTATATTACCCTCAGTTACTTATAGTACTGTTAGATTTATTTACTAGAGAAAATATTATAATTTTGTATTATATTCTCTTAAAAATAAAGTTTATGTTTATTACATAATGAAATTTTATAAACCCATTTCATATAATGAATCCATTGGACATGTTACATGTCATCTATATAATTATATAGTACCTATATTAATTTATAAGTTTCTTGGGAGAAACTAGTTTGTGTGTTTTCATGTTCCATAGCTATTTACATATGATTTTATAGAATAAGTCTTTAACAGAATTATTATAATTACCAACATTATGCATTTTGTCATTATTAATATAGTTATCTTTTTCAATTTTCTTATTTATGATTCTACATCATCTAAGGATTTTGTTCCCTTTTAATAATATTTGTTGTCACGACCCGCCCTCGGGGCCCGTGCCGTGACTACCCCAAACCCGCCTTCCATAGGCCAGGGGCTCGCGACTAGCACCAAGGCGTAATTCCCAGTAAAAGGGAAGGCATTGCCTTTGAAAAGTAAACAAACACCACAGAGTAAGTAAGCGGAAAAGTAAACACTAAGTAAAAACAGAGTACAACTGAAAGTGCGAAAAAGTAAATGGGCCAGTATACAAACCCAAACTGAAAGTAAAGTACAACTCGAAAGGGGAAAACAGCAACTGTAAAGTAAAAGACGCTACACCGAGCTATCCACTGGAAATCCCACCTGAAGGGTGGGTACAGATAGCTCCACTGCTCCTCGGGTCCCGTCGTCCGGCTCCGAACACGTCCCGCCCAGTGGTCCACTTCCAGGTACCGCCCTGCTCTGCAAGCCTCAGCCAAGATCAACACTGTCCGTTGTCTGCAACCAACAGAACGTAGTGCGGGCATAGCCCATGCAGGGGTGAGTATAAGCTACTCAGTAGGGACCCCAAGACCACCGAAGGTCTCCCAAAATCCACAAAGGATAAACCACAAAAGATAGAAACAACACGAAGTAACTACCGACTACGCTTGGGTATATTCCCATACATATACCTAAGTCATCAATTCCAATACGCTCCAACCTCTGAGCCCAAGTACAACTCAGTCCACACAGGAAAGTATACGTATTCCACATAGGAAAGAAAAACGAAATACACACAGGATAGCACAACACAATCCACACAGGAAAGCAACATGATTCAGCTCACACAGGTATACTTCTTCGAAAGATGATAAAGATGATCTCTGATCCATCTAAGTCGTCGGACCCACGAAGGATCGATAGGTAACTAACCCCCGCAAAGACCCACACACGATCGGGCCCACACAGGACCTGTAGGCGCTGGTTCACACAGGACTGCTGAGCGCAAAGACCCACACAGGATCGGACCCACACAGGATTGGGTCCACAGAGGACCTGTAGCACTAATCCACGTAGGATCGCTGAGTGCTGTAGTTGTCGTCGAATCCACCAAGGATCTCTGTACTGTCGTCATCGCAGTCACAGTAGCAGTAGCAGTAGCAGTCACAGTCGCAGCCAGCACTAGGGTTCTCGCACACAGCAAGCTCGTTCGGGAGGGTCCGCTCCACGAACCGAGAGGCTGATACATCAATTGTCACTAAGTCCAGAGTTGATGTATACAAAAGTTTTGTATCGTCAACAGGAACTCAACGCAACTGACGGCGCGTCGATCGGACGCCCGGTCTGAGAGTTATTGGCTTTTTCGTCCTAGGGGCCCGGTTGGTTTTTAAGGCAAAACCAACCTGACCGTACTCCACCTGTGTCCAAACCTCGGGCGGAGTATGCCAAAAGATCTGTCTCACTAAGAGGAACACAACAAAGCTGATGGCACGTCAATCGGACGTCCGTAGCTCAAGATATGAGTGTTTCCGCTCTGAAGGCCCGGTTGGTTTCGTGTGCGAACCAACCCGGCCGAACTCAATGTATTCCAAAACTTTGAGTGCGATATACCGAATCGTCTGTCTCGATCAAAGGATTGCATCGCCGCTGACGGTTCGTCAATCGGAGGTCTGTAGCTCAAGTTATGGCCAAAAGACCGAAATTGATTCGAAAACGGGGGGTCCGAGTCCGGGGCGACCCGGCCCGACCCCCCCCCCCCCCCCCTGGGTTGGCCCGAACCGGGTCGACCCAAGCCGGGTCCAACCCGGCCCGGCCGGCGGCGCGGCGGCGCGGTCCGGCACGGCGGTGCGGCCCGGCCGGCGGCGGCGCGGCCTGGGCGCCGCTCGGGTGCCACGCGCGGGGGGCAAAGCCCCCGCTTTCCTGCTGGCGGCGCGGGTGAAAGCCGCCCCATTGTCCAACGCCCCCCCCCCCCCCCACGTGGGGGCGTGCTTTTAAAAAAACGGGGTGGCGTTGCCCCCCCTTGGTGTAACCGCGGCCCCCCCATTATGGGGGGCCGGTTTTGGCCAGCCGGGGGAATTAAATCCCCCGGTTCTTCTCCCTTCCGATCGGCCTGTCCTGGCCAGCCGGTCCTTCTTCAACAGGACCGGCAAGGCCGGTCCCCTTTCCAGCTTCTGACACCGGCGGCCCGGCTGGCCGCCGGTCTTCCCGTTCCGCCGCGGCCCGGAACCGGCCGCGGCCTTCGTCGTCTGGCGCGATGTGACGGCATCACGCCCCTCCGCCGCGGCCCCGTTCCGGCCGCGGCGCCTTTGGTTTCCTTCGACGCTGTGAGACGGCATCGCGTTCAAGATAAACTTTCCACGGCGCGGTGCCATGGCGCGGCGCAATATTTGTTGTGTGATTCCCGCGTGGTGCGACGGCACGACGCCATCTCGTTCATCCTCAAGAAAAATAATAATAATCAAGAACAATAGAGGGGGAATTAGGTCGTGTTTGTGCGGTCCGACCCCCCTCTCGTTAGATGATAACCCTTAAATATTTATCCATAAGATTATCATGCTAGAACCAAGAACGAGAGTAAATAAATAATCAACAACAAACCCCTACCTCGGTTTCAAGAACGATGATCGTCAACGACCCGCGGAAGACGCGTCGCGGTGGTCGGCATCACGGAAGGACGTCGATGTCGTGAAGCGAGGGTTCGAAGCTCTTTGACGGCGATTTCGTCGCGGGAAACCGTCACGGAAGAGATGACGCGGAAGAAGTATGTCGTCGGTGTCGCGGGTATGGCGTCGCGGAAGACGATTCCCGAGAACGTGGCGATCTTCGTCGATGCTCTAAGGTTCTTCACGTTCTTCGTCAAAGTTTGAAGAAGAAGAAGAAAGAGCTCTCCAATCCTCTCAAGAGCAAAGGAACCCAACCCAAAATAATAAAATAAGCTTAAGCTTATTTTATTACACAACATTCCTCTTAGAATTTCAAAGGTTTGAAATTCAAATTAACCCTTCTCAATTAATTAAGCCAAGTTTTCAAACATTAACTGAAAAGGGTTAAAGGAGAGTTTTTGAGAGAATTTGAGGAGTTGGGGTTCGTGTGGGCCCCACCACACTTAATCCTCCCAAGGGAGGTTAAGTGGTTCTGGGTCCCACCCCCAACTCCCTTTGTTAGGTTTTCAAAAAAAACAACAAGTTAAAATAAAAATTTGTATTCCACAAATTTTATTTAACTTATTCTAAAAACCCAAAAACTAACTTACAACCCACAATAAACGCAACCTCGGAAAAGGTCCCCTTAAGCGAATATCGGCGCTGCGAGTTCATCAGTGCCCTCGGAATTTGATTCCGGGCACTGGTTCAAAAGTTAGAAATTCCCGCTCGTTCGTTCACTGAACGTACCCGATCCAAACTTCGGAAGTTGATTCCGGGCACTCCGGGCCTCGGAATCAGGTGTCGTCAGAAACCGCGTTCTTGTAAAATTCCAAAGAAAATTAAGAAAAAATTTCCCTTGAATTTTACGGGTCTTTACATTACTCCCACCTCAGGGATTTACGTCCCCATAAAGATACATCAAAAACTACTGAAACAAATGAGGGTACTGAGCATGCATCTGAGCCTCCCGCTCCCATGTGCTCTCCTGGAGGTTCCTGTGCTGCCATCTGATGCGCACAAGAGGAATCGATCGCCCACGTAGGACCCTCTTCTGTCGATCCTCTATCTCCACCGGGACATCCGTAAAAGTCGCCCCATCGTCAACGTCAATCTCCCCATGGTCAATGATGTGCTTAGGTTCGTGCACGTATCTCCTCAGCTGAGATACATGGAAGACGTCGTGCACCCGGTGCAACTGAGGTGGTAGAGCCAGGCGATAAGCCACCTCGTCAATCCTGCTGAGGACCTGGAAGGGTCTGATGAAGCGCAGAGATAACTTTCCGCCTCGGCCAAATCTCCGTATACCACGTCGAGGTGAGACCCGCAAGAAGACGTGGTCGCCATCCTCGAACTCTAGTGGCCTCTGCCTCCTGTCAGTGTATGAATTCTACCGGCTCTGAGCTGTCCTCATCTGCTCCTGGATGACCTGGACTTTCTCTGTCGTGGCTCGGACCATCTATGGTCCCACAAGTGCTGACTCCCCAGGGTCTGTCCAGCACAAAGGAGATCTACAAGGTTGGTCGTACAATGCCTCGTACGGTGCCATCCCGATGGTGGAGTGGTAGCTGTTGTTGTACGCAAACTCCACCAAGGGTAGGTGGTCCTCCCAGCTATGACCAAAGTTGAGGACACATGCGCGGAGCATGTCCTCGAGAGTCTGGATGGCCCTCTCTGTCTTACCATCCGTCTGAGGGTGAAAGGCTGTGCTCAGACGTAGCTGCATCCCGAACGCCTCCTGTAACCCCTTCCAAAGCCGGGAAGTAAAGCGAGCATCTCGATCGGAGACGATAGATGATGGCACACCGTGGAGCCGCACAATCTCCTGAACGTAGAGACGTCCCAATCTCTCCACTGAGCCCTTCTCTCTGATGGGTAAGAAGTGTGCCGACTTGGTGAGTCGGTCAACAATCACTCAAATGGAGTCGTGACCTCTGGAGGTGCGTGGAAGTCCAGTCACGAAGTCCATAGATATTCCATCCCACTTCCACTCCGGGACCTCCAAGGGTTGTACCAAGCCTGCTGGTACCTGATGCTCTGCCTTTACCTGCTGGCAGGTGAGGCATCGAGAAACGAACTCTGCTACAGCCTTCTTCATGCCCGGCCACCAGTGATGTCGTCTGAGGTCCTAGTACATCTTCGCCACTCCAGGACGTACCGCCAAAGGAGAAGTGTGAAACTCTCTCAGCACCTCCTCTCGCAAAGCGACTAGTACCATGGTACGTCCTTTGAAAAGGATGTTGTGCTCTTCTCCAAGGGAGAAACCATCAGGTGCATGTCCCGAGGATATCTGTGCACGCCATGTCTCACAGTCAGCGTCCTCACGCTGTGCCTCTCTGACCCACTACAGTAGTGGAGGGGTGACTATGAGAGACTGGAGGAAGGCTGCTCCATCTCTATCCACGAAGGATATCTGCAAAGTGGCTAGCTGCTCCGTCACCTCCTCAAGTAGCTGAATTCCCGTCCTCCTGATGAGGGCATCGGCTACTACGTTCCCCTTCCCTGGAGTATAGACTATCTCAAAGTCATAGTCCTAGAGGAACTCGAGCCATCGCCGCTGTCTCAGGTTCAGGTCCTTCTGCGAGAAGATATACCTGAGACTCTGATGATCAGAAAAGATTGTAAAACGCTCGTCCATCAGGTAATGTCGCCATGTCTTCAGAGCAAAGACCACTGCTGCTAACTCCAGGTCATGGGTAGCGTAGTTCTGCTCATGCGGCCTCAACTGACGTGATCCATAGGCGATCACTGCCCACTCCTGCATCAGAACACATCCGAGTCCGGTCCCTGATGCATCGCAGTAGACTACGTACCCTACTCCCTCCTCAGGCAACCTCAAGATAGGTGCGCTGGTCAATCTCTGTCTCAGCTCCTGGAAGCTCTGCTGACAACTGTCTGACCACACGAAGGGTTTCCCCTTCCTCCTTAACATACGGAAAAGCTGCAAAGATATCTCCTTTGCCGAAAAGTGAAATCCGGTCTCATCCCCTGGATGAACCACGTTCCATGCCTAATACAGTCAATCCTATCATGATTATTTAATTCATGGCATGGATGACGTCGTAAGGCCTCGACGCTGCTACCAAAAGATCCAACTGTTACTCTCGCCTCCAAGGGTTGAGTCACACTGTCGGCATTAGTGTGTGGTCACTGGGTCTCCTCTAGTAAGAATCTCGCAAGTGAGGGTCAAGTCAACAATTTTTTTTTAACCGGCACCTCTTAGTAAAAACAAACAAAAGACAAGAAAACAAAAGTCACCAAGGAAAGTATCTTTTATTACTTTAACTTAAAGTACAAGGACACAAGGCAACACAAAATACGAAGCTAGAGGCATTATGGGCAAAGGCCTATATGCCTGGAGCTAGTCCCACACTAGTCCACCCTCTTCTGGAGCTCCATGATCGTAAGCTTCAGCTTCCTGAAGTTGTGCTCTCCCCTGAGGTCGGGGTGGACCTCCTGGTGGTGGTGGTGGTAGAGCTTGAAAGCGTCGCCCACCACCTGCTGCTCGGCCAGCTCCTATGCCTCGTCCACCTCCTCCCTGCGGACCGCCACGATCGAACCTCTGCCTCTGCCTCGGTGGTTCCTCAACCGTCTGCTGCTCCTCAGCACGGCGGGTCGGGCAATCACGAGCCATGTGGCCCTGCCCGCCGCACGAGTAGCACTGTCTGCCTCTCGAAAGACTGGCTCCTCGCTGTGTGCCCCGCACTGCTGAGCCAGTGTCCTGAGGTCGTCTGCCTGAAGGTCTAGTCTTCCTTGACCCCTGAGTCATCCATCGACTGCCTGCTGCAGAGGACTCTGCCACGTGCCGCCCTGCGGTGGGTCTTAGCGCTGGTGTAGACTCAGCAAGGAAACTCTCGATCAAAAGGGCCCGCTCCAGTACTCCTGTCTGAGTCTGTATGCTGAGGGAGATCAGCAATGCCCTGATCTCGTGTCTCAAGCCCTGCTCGAAGGTCCGGGCTTGGAAGAATGGGTCTCGTACCATGTCGGTCGAGTAGCGCGAGAGATCAGTAAATCTCACCGAGTACTGAGCGACCATCATGCTACCCTGACGCAGCTGAAGAAGCTCCTGGATACGCACCGCACGAAGGGTGGCTGGGACGAACTCCGAGCGGAAGAGGCTCTCAAAGTCCGTCCAAAGTAGAGATGCCTCATCGTGCACCTGGAGCATCATGCTCCACCATCGTCCTGCTGCTGCGTGCAGTAGTCTCACAGCGAGGATCACCATGAGGTCTGCAGGTGTCCTCACTAGCCTAAAAACTCGTACCACTGCCTCCAACCAGCCCTCGGCTGCCTGGGGGTCCGTCTCCCCATGAAACCTGGGTGGTCGCTGGAGCTGGAACTCGTACAGAGCTCCAAGGCGACGTGCATCGTCAGCAGCTGGTGCTGGAAGCATCGGTGGCTCGACGGGTAGAGCTACCGTCGGTGCCACTGCTGACAAAGGGCACTGCACCGAGGCCTCATCGCTCGGTGGGTTGTCGTCACGCTCGACTCTCGGAACCCTAGCTGGCTGCCATCGTGGGACCATCCTGAAAAGGAAATAGGTGCGCCACGGTCAGAACAGTATACCTGGTGAGCTGATTTAAAGTAATCACAAAGAAAACTTTGAAACACACACGCAATCAATGTTTTTGTGCATTAAGTCGGAAATCAGTAGTCAGGGTCCTGGTGTATGGATATGTCGGCCGCCGCACCAACACTGGACTCCCTGGACTGATAACCACACTCAATATGCTAAACATTATTGCTTCACATAGAAAAGATCAGAGTTCGCGGTATAATCGAACTCCTATGATACCAATTTGTCACGACCCGCCCTCGGGGCCCGTGTCGTGACTACCCCAAGCCCGCCTTCTATAGGCCAGGGGCTGGCGACTAGCACCAAGGCGTAATTCCCAGTAAAAGGGAAGGCATTGCCTTTGAAAAGTAAACAAACACCACAGAGTAAGTAAGCGGAAAAGTAAACACTAAGTAAAAACAGAGTACAACTGAAAGTGCGGAAAAGTAAATGGGCCTGTATACAAACCCAAACTGAAAGTAAAGTACAACTCAAAAGGGGAAAACAGTAACTATAAAGTAAAAGATGCTACACCGAGCTGTCCACTGGAAATCCCACCTAAAGGGTGGGTACAGATAGCTCCACTGCTCATCGGGTCCCGTCGTCCGGCTCCGAACACGTCCCGCCCAGTGGTCCACTTCCAGGTACCGTCCTGCTCTGCAAGCCTCAGCCAAGATCAACGTTGTCCGTCGTCTGCAACCAATACAACGTAGTGCGGGCATAGCCCGTGCAGGGGTGAGTATAACCGACTCAGTAGGGACCCCGAGACCCCCGAAGGTCTCCCAAAATCCACAAAGGATAAACCACGAAAGATAGATACAACACGAAGTAACAACCGACACTGCTTAGGTATATGACCATACATATACCTAAGTCATCAATTCCAATACGCTCCAACCTCCGAGCCCAAGTACAACTCAGTCCACACAGGAAAGTATACGTATTCCACACAGGAAAGCAAAACGAAATCCACACAGGATAGCACAACACAATCCACACAGGAAAAGCAACAGGATTCAATTCACACATGTATACTTCTTCGAAAGACGACAAAGATGATCTCTGATCCATCTAAGTCGTCGGACCCATGAAGGATCGATAGGTAACTAACCCCCGCAAAGACCCACAGAGGATCGGGCCCACACAGGACATGTAGGCGCTGGTTCACACAGGACCGCTGAGCGCAAAGACCCACACAGGATCGGACCCACACAAGATCGGGCCCACACAGGACCTGTAGCACTAATCCACGTAGGATCGCTGAGTGCTGTAGTCATCGTCGAATCCACCAAGGATCTCTGTACTATCGTCGTCGCAGTCACAGTAGCAGTAGCAGTAGCAGTCACAGTCACAGCCAGCACTAGGGTTCCCACACACACCAAGCTCGTTCGGGAGGGTCTGCTCCACGAGCCGAGAGGCTGATACATCAACTTTCACTAAGTCCAGAGTTGATGTGTCCAAAAGTTCCGTATCGTCAACAGGAACTCAACGCAACAGACGGCGCGTCGATCGGACGCCCAGTCTAAGAGTTATTGGCCTTTTCGTCCCAGGGGCCCGGTTGGTTTTTAAGGAAAAACCAACCCGACCGTACTCCACCTGCGTCCAAACCTTGGGCGGAGTATTCCAAAATATCCGTCTCACTAAGAGGAACACAAAAAAGTTGACGGCACGTCAATCGGACGTCCGTAGCTCAAGATATGAGCGTTTCCGCTCCGAAGGCCCGGTTGGTTTCGTGTATGAACCAACCCGGCCGAACTCAAAGTATTCCGAAACTTTGAGTGCGATATAACGAATCGTCCGTCTCGATCCAAGGATCGCATCGCCGCTGACGGTTCGTCAATCGGAGGTCCGTAGCTCACGTTATGGCCAAAAGACCGAAATTGATTCGAAAACGGGGGGTCCGGGTCCGGGGCGACCCAGCCCGACCCCCCCCCCCCTGGGTCGGCCTGAACCGGGTCGACCCGAACTGGGTCCGGCCCGGCCCGGCCGGCGGCGCGGCCTGGCGCGGCGGAGCGGTCCGGCACGGCGGCGCGGCCTGGGCGCCGCTTGGGTGCCACGTGCGGGGGGCAAAGCCCCCGTTTTCCTGCTGGCGGCGCGGCTGAAAGCCGCGCCTTTGTCCAACGCCCCCCCCCCCCCCACGTGGGGGCCTGCTTTTAAAAAAACGGGGGGGGGGGGGGGGGCGCTGCCCCCCCTTGGTGTAACCGCCCCCCCCCCCCCCATTATGGGGAGGCTGGTTTTGGCCAGCCGGGGGAATTAATTCCCCCGGTTTTTCTCCCTTCCGGCCGGCCTGTCCTGGCCGGCCGGTCCCCTTTCCGACTTCCGACACCGGCGGCCCGGCTGGCCTCCGGTCTTCCCGTTCCGCCGCGGCCCGAAACTGGCCGCGACCTTCGTCGTCTGGCGCGATGCGACGGCATCGCTCCCCTCCGCCGCGACCCCGCTCCGGCCGCGGCGCCTTTGGTTTCCTTCGACGCGGCGCGACGGCATCGCGTTCAAGATAAACTTTCCACGGCGCGGCGCGACGGCGCCGCGCAATATTTTCCGTGTGATTCCCGCGTGGTGCGACGGCACCACGCCATCTCGTTCATCCTCAAGAAAAATAATAATAATCAAGAACAAAGGAGGGGGAATTCGGCCGTGTTTGTGTGGTCAGCCCCCCTCTCGTTAGATGACAACCCTTAAATATTTATCCGCAAGATTATCATGCTAGAACCAAGAACGAGAGTAAATAAATAATCAACAACAAACCCCTACCTCGGTTTCAAGAACGATGATCGTCAATGACCCGAGGAAGACGCGTCGCGGTGGTCGGCGTCACAGAAGAAGGACGTCGATGTCGTGGAGCGAGGGTTCGAAGCTCTTTGACGGCGATTTCATCACGGGAAACTGTCGCGGAAGAGATGACGCGGAAGAAGTACGTTGTCGGTGTCGCGGGTATGGCGTCGCAGAAGACGATTCCCGAGAACGTGGCGTTCTTCATCGATGCTCGAAGGTTCTTCACGTTCTTCATCAATTTTTGAAGAAGAAGAAGAAAGAGCTCTCCAATCCTCTCAAGAGCAAAGGAAACCAACCCAAAATAATAAAATAAGCTTATGCTTATTTTATTACACAACATTCCTCTTGGAATTTCAAAGGTTTGAAATTCAAATTAACCCTCCTCAATTAATTAAGCCAAGTTGTCAAACATTAATTGAAAATGGTTAAAGGGAAGTTTTTGAGAGAAGTTGAGGAGTTGGGGTTCATGTGGGCCCCACCACACTTAATCCTCCCAAGGGAGGTTAAGTGGTTGTGGGTCCCACCCCCAACTCCCTTTGGGAGGTTTTTAAAAAAAACAACAAGTTAAAATAAAAATTTTTATTCCACAAATTTTATTTAACGTATTCTAAAAACCCAAAAACTAACTTACAACCCGCAATAAACACAACCTCGGAAAAGGTCCCCTTAAGCAAATATCGGCGCTGCGAGTTCATCGGTGCCCTTGGAATTTGATTCCGGTCACCAGTTCAAAAGTTAGAAATTCCTGCTCGTTCGTTCACTGAACGTACTCGAGCCAAACTTCGGATGTTGATTCTGGGCACTCCGGGCCTCGGAATCAGGTGCCGTCAGAAACCGCGTTCTTGTAAAATTCCAAAGAAAATTAAGAAAAAATTTCCTTTGAATTTTACGGGTCTTTACATTTTTTAAATGTAATAAATGATTTTTATTTAACTCTTCCATATTATTAATGTGGTATTTATTATATGATATATTCTATTGTATTATTTCCCTTTATAAGAAGAAGATATCACCAGTTATAATTTCCACCATTCCTAAGGATACCATGAGGTGATCAATAAATTTATTTAAGGATTTACTATAAGACATCATAAATTTATCACAATATTTCTTTAGTTATATACAAGTGTTTAATTATAATGTCAGTATCATATATGTATCATGCCACTTATCACTATAAATCAGTATGATCTTTTGGAATCTGATCCCCTGTATATTTTGACAATATAGTAAAATAACCAGTCAATCTATGTTATCAGAGTTTGCGTGTTATAGTTAATATCAAAGGAATTTTAGTAAAAAAAATATGAACAATGTATTGGGTCATATAATAATTCCTTGGGAATGTAGAGAATGTGTTGTCTTCTTAAAAATGTATCCCTATATGGATACTTATATGTGAATGTGAATGTTTAGTAAACTCACCAAGGAGTAAAAACTCTTAATTGGGAAGTATTGGTTCTTAACATGATTGTCACTAGTTCACAATGAGTGGGAAAAAATATAAACACATGACTAGAATCTCCTTGAGGATTTTTTGGTTGATTAATATTCTCATCACAATATAATATGAATGATTCATAAAAAAATTATGTTTTTATGATATTAATAAATTTATTATTATTACCATTCTCATATTAGGCATGAAAACATTTTAAACTTTTGTTTGACATTATACTAGATTTTGTAATATCTATTATGTTTCCTAAATTTATGAGTTAATACGCTATATCCCATTGTATAAATATTGAGACCTAATATATTGAATGAAAAAAATATCAGAACATATAATCTATATATTTATTTCTCTCCTATGAATTTTATAACACAATATTTTTAGCTACCAATATAATAAAAATATCTAGGAAAGTAATTTCTTATTACCAAGGTTATACATAGAAACATATTTCTTCACTGTATGATTCCATGATGATTCACATATTTATAAAGAATAAACCTCAATCTATTAGTGGAAATACTAATATAATAGTGGATGAATAAATGATCTACTCCATTGAAAATAAATTTCATCAATTAGGATATGATTAAATGAAAAAGATAAATCAAATAGTTGTTTATATAAATATATATTTTAATTAATTTATGAACATTTTTCAAAACAATATGGAGGCTGAGAAATAGAGTGTATGTAATTGGTGTGTTTTAAGGATGTGTTAATTTAAAAAAATCATGAGCAATGAGTTCATTTGGAAAGACATTTTTCACATTTTGGAAAAAGGGAAGTGGAATGTCTTTCAATGTATAAATAAAACCTTTAATGATTAGGTATATATATGACATAATACATACGTAATTCATTGAATAATATAGATTATTTTATTGGTTACATTAATCCTTTACATCATATATTAGATCTATTTACAAATTTTCCACTATACAATGATAGGTTATTAAGATTCTTAAATAATGTAAAATAATATGGTAAATTATATATTTTCATAGGAAAAAATGAAAATATAACGATTCATCATTATATAATATGAAATGTTCAATTATGGTAAAAGAGAGTAGTGGAATTCAAAACATGTAATTTTTATGGAGAGAAACCGAATATTATTTTCAACAACAAAATATTATTTTTCATCAGAAATAGATAGACATTCCTTTAGGACAATGTGTTAAATAAAAAAAATAAGGCAACAATTTTGAGTGTTTCAACTGTAAGGTGAGGAGAGACTGTACAAATGATTCCCCAATGCCTCAAGGGGTTTCACCATTAATATTTCTTATCAATAATTGAAAATATTAAATAGATAGTATGAGTGAATATGAAATCAATTATAATGCTATAATATATACATTTATCATAGACTCAATGTTAGATAAATCTATATCTGATTGTAGAACTATGGAATATTTTATATCATGTATGAAAAAATAATTATCCCCAAACTCTATAGTGAAGGAGTTTCAAATCCAGAAACATGGAAGTAATCATGTTTTAATGAAAATATAACGTGATGTATTGAAAAAAACCCATATATTCTCTATTTTAAAACATTGATGTTATATTGATGTATGAATTTGACACAATCCCATTATTTTTATGGTTTAAATTTGTTATGAGAATGTAGGAATTAGTAGATAAATTAAAAAATATTCTATATGGATCTTTTGGTATAACAATTTTTGTGGGTGTTATTATTGATTTATATAAATTAATGTATTATTTGTTCACATGTTGGTTTATTCAAATTGATTTCAATATTAACGCTTTATAATAATTTTTTTTGAAAATATTGTATCATGTATTCCTATTACGAATCATATGATAAATTTGTGGTTAATTTTTTTCTTCTGTAATTAAAAAAACATCTCTTAGTAATTAATTAACTAAATCAGATGTTGAAACATATAAATATATTCTATTAAAAAATTAATTAAAATTCAAATAATATAAAGAAATTATATTTTATCAAGTTCTTATTCTGCATTATAAAGGACTCCTTCAACTATATGAAATTAATCATGAGATAAAAATCATATCTTATAAATTTTATTTTTGTAGAATTTGTATTCTCCACTATCCATTAATTACCTATGGTTTTCTTGTTAATTATCATTATTTGGATCATGCTCTCTTTCACTCTCTAGTATTCCATGGAAGCTATTATTTCTACACCATATCCTTTATATCCCTTCAGATTAATCCTCTTTTTATATTGTTAACCGGTTATGTTTCATTTAGTGTAATCATTTTTTTTCTGGCATCCTTATTTTATAGATTATTTATTTTCATTTTTATGTTGTGGGTTTTTAGAAACAATATTTAAAAATATTGAATCATTGATTATTTATATATAAAAACTATAGAGTAATAATTAATTAGAATGGATTATAATTAAACCAACCAACAAATATTTCAAAAATAATAATAATCTCTAGAGTATGGTAAACATGAAACATAAAGCATTATAAAAAACATATAATATAAATTTGACCATTATAATATAGACTAAATTTTTTATGAATAAGAATAATAAAATTATTTAAAATATTAATAATATCATTATATAATGAAAATTTATCGATTACATCATTATAAATATGTACAAATTTTTTATAAATTCATTTTATACTTCAGAAATATATGTTTTTCAAATATAGTATTTAATAAAATTCAGGCCTGAAAAATATAAATAATTTATATTATATTTGTAAATATTATTTTAAAAAATTAATATAATTTTTTAATCAGAATTTATATATTAAAATATAGTGGTATTTTTTATTTTTATAAAAACTATATTTTTTACTGAATAGTGAAAATGATTATTTTGGTAACCATGACTTTTCTTTTCAATAAATCAATAAATTTAAAAGCCTATTTTAATTTATTATATTGTTTTAATGTGACATAAATAACATTTTATTTGTTATACTATAAATAATTTAATATAAATCGAAAATATATATTTTTTTAATTTTTATTTATTTGTATGCAGAAAACCCCATTTTACAAAACACTATTTTTATGAGAATAATGATTTTAAATTTTAATTAACTAAAATAATCCTAAATGATGAATAATTTAAAATAAATGTATATATTATATAATTATTTATATTAATTTATATTGATTCATTTATAATTAATAGTCATATAATAAATATATGATCTATTTATTCTTGAAAACGAATTTTAATGAAACATCCTTTTTTATCATGTTGTTTAAGAATATTTTAAAATAAATCTCATAGAGTTATATAAATTTAATATGATATATCAGATTCCATATATTGAATTTGGAGGTGATTTTTTTAATGTAAGTCACATTCATTTTTAGAAATCATGAACATTACCAATGGTAAATATGTATCACCACGGTAATTGTAAATTAGTGAGTTTAGATTAAAAATAATGTGAAATGTTTTTTTAAAACAAATCTAATACTAGACTTTTTTTAATTGTTGGATCTATATATTCCCACACACATCTAATATTATATGATATGGATATTTATTTCCATTTATTTTTTAAAATGATCATAATATTAATTTAATAAATAAAATCAAAAATGTCACTATCATAAATTAATTTCTCTTATATTTTCATAAAGTAAAATTCAGAGTATATATATAATAATTATTTTTTAAAAAATTACTTAACTATTATTTTGATGGTAATATTTATTTTATCATTTTACAGAGGGTATAATTCTAAAACATTAAATCCAGTAACCAGAGAACTGGTGTACATTCAACTACCTGGAATAACATATAAGGGATCATTCATGAAGGATCAAATTTTTTATCATAACTCCTATAATAAATACATATTTCATTACAAAATTACATATTAATGCAAGAAATTAATATTAAAAACTATTTTTGAGAAATTTATTACTTCTTCTAATAATTCCCTAAATTCATTCATAGTTCACTTCTTTGTATCCTCAGAAAAACAAAACAAAATAGTAGTGAGATCTAGTATAAAGTAAGGAATGTTATAAAATATAAACTATGATAGAATATATAAATCATGATTAATTTGGTGGTGTCAAATAACATAAAAATATATATAGTTAATATCATAAAAAGGGAATTGGGTCTACTAAATACATAGTAACATAAATAGTCACATTAGTAAAAATAACTAGTATCTTATTGATAGAATAAAAAATGATGTAAATCAAAATTTTCCAATTAAGGTCATATTATACGAAATTATATGTCAAATTTAATGGTATAATCCCAATACCATAAAAAATTCTCATTAGAATTACCAATTTATCTAGATCTAATATCACGCTCATCTAATCACATATTATTTTCAAATAATTCATCATATTATGCAGGTGAATAAAAATTCAATACTTAATCATGATATTAGTTTTTATTATAAATAAATAATATTAAATGATAATGTTTTCCCTAAACAATAAATATTACATAAATCCAACACAATGTAAATGATCTCAATAATTTATGATATTTGGGTTTATAGGAAACTTCCCAAAAAACATTGGTGATGAAATCTATGTATTTTAATCCTCTTAATCCCATAAATATTATAGTTATTGTTAATAACGATGATATACGAATTCCTTGCCCATCAGGTTGAGTTTTTGTATTTGAAATCTGTCATGGTTTTGTTAACCGATGTTTACATAATTATATTGTCATTGGTGTAGAATATGAGGATAAATTATGGTCAATATTTTGCGACATCAAACTTTCTATTTTTCATTATGGGAATTTTTAATTGGATTAATATTATTAAGAACATTTTTTATCTATAAATGAGATAACTAGGAATTATCCAATGATAATCCTTTTTTATTAGATCTAATGCATCAGGAATGTAAATCACATCAATATAATTTTATTTCATTTCTATAGAGAAGGTAACTAAGTGGACGATGCATTTTAAAAAATGGAAATTATGGATTTGAGCATGATGTTATCAAATAGGACTTCATATTTATTATAATAATTATTTGATATGATAATGGGTGGTATATATCACCACTTTTATGTAAAACTCATTGTATTTCATGATAATTTCTGTGTATTTTTATTTAATATGTTTTAAGATTATTCTCACATGGACCCTTGATCTCCCTTGTAAAAATAAATTAATATAAAATGTTCTTAATACATGTAATGTAATATAGGGGTTGGTAACAATATACCATATCCCCAATAATGTATCATATTCAATAAATAATGTTTACGATGAATATAATTCATTAAAAATATGATTACAAAAATATTTAATGAAAATAACAATTCAAAATTTAAATCCCATTTTTGAAAATCAAAAAAATTTCTATAACATTAAGAAGAAAATTTTATTTTTAATTACCCCTAAAAACATGTAATGGAATATTCATATCAATGAGTAGGTATGATTGTAGGGATACCAATATTTGTGTCATAAATTTAAAATAATATTCAATTCACACCATTAGTATGGAAAATAAAATATATGGAAAATGAAATCAATAATGTATTTTAAAAAATTAATCGGAAGGCTGATTGTATATTTGTCTATTTAATAAATCATTAGATGAATTGTAATGTTTTGAATAATTTTTTCTAATAATATTGACACAGAAGAAATTTGTTATCGATATAAAAAAATAATGTTGAATTTATGTAAAAACATTCAATTAGAATTTTGGATATCCCATGAATTTAAAAATTAAACTAATACTTGATAAAACCATAAATATTTCTATGATAATAAAATAAAAGTTTTTTTTTGAAATAAATATAATATAATTCCCCTAATGTGTATGTAAACATAAATAATTCTGAATGAGGATGGTATTGTAAAATAAAAATCATTCTCAAGTATAAAATGTTTTCTATGTTATTTTAAACAAAATATAATAAATTTATGATTGTTATAAGAAAAATAAACCATATATATAATATCATATGTGATCTACTTATACAATCGTAACAAAAATTCATAAATAGTCATTCATTATTATTAACGATTTTTGTGTCAACAATTTTGTTTACTCAACCTTGTTTTATCTTAGAAGTTCTAATTTTGAGTATTTTTTATAGTTTCATCATTTATATTAAAATATTCATGGTATAAATATCATATATATAAATATATTCATTTTCACATATTTTGAAGCTTCCCTGAAATGTTTATATGAATAATTAATAACATCACTTCACAAAGGTATTGGTCCACATATACCTAAGAGGGACAATATGGTTTTTAATTAAAATATGGGTAAGGAAGTATATTATATAAAAAATTGATTGAATCGACATTATTTAATTACTATCATAGAAATTTTTAGTTCCATGATTATTTTGTTTCATGTGAGCCAGCGATGGAAAACAAATTACATCTATTAATGTGTCAGTCATCCACCATAAACCTGAGAGATAATATTTTTTCCCATTTGATGGAGAATAATATGGATAATAAGTATCTCATAAACATGATAAAAGCTATGTAGAATAGAGACTACTATCTTTTTATAATTGAATGGTTATGGCATAATTTAAGGTTGTTAAAAAAGAAAAACATTTATTTGTTTAGTTAGGATGATTACAAATTCATTGAATATAGTCCAATAGATGTTTTATTGAGGACCCGAAAGATGGATTTTTAGGGATGAAAAAATCATATATAATAAGGATAATTAATTTGTTTCATATATTTTTATGTATTTATCAAACAAAATAACTCAGGTTTTTGTCGAGAATAGAGAAGATGGGGTGTCCATTTTTAGGGAAATAATGGACACATTTAATAGTATATATGGTATTTAATATATGAAATTATATCTCATGATAATGTTTAAGGAATTGGAAGTAATATTTAATATATGATATGTTAAAATTTAAATATATTCATCAATTAAAATTTTGAGGGGTTATGTGGAATTTGAAGCATTATCTTTGGGTTTTACCACTTCGTAAAAACAATTATACATAACCATGTTGAAAATTTATTCATTCATTTGGAGTTATAAATTTACATCAAATATAAAAATTATTTCACCAAAGTATAATAGTTGATATTTTCATGAATATCACAGGCACATTTTCCTCTTTTATAATTTTAATGATTTTTATATCATTAAATAATATATCATTTAAGATAAAAATATCATTAATATAAATTTAATAACTATTAATATATATTTTCATTAAATAAATCAATATTTCAATGGAATTATAATAATAACATATCTAAGACAAATATTAAAATATATTAATCCATATAATGATGTATCCATCATAATTTTCCAATATAATGAAAATTGGATTTTTTTTTATTTTTATTTTTATTTTTTTTAATTTATTCACAAGCACTATGCCAGTGTTGTGTAAGAATATATGATAAATATACCATCCCTAAAAAAATAGTTTCAAATGGTAAATACTATACAATTAAATTTGAAAATAAATTTTATTGATTGGTTCGTATCATCTTTTTATCCTAATGTGATCATATAATTAAAATAAAAATCATGTTAGTGAAATTTTGAAATTTTGGTATACATAAAATAATATTAACTCAAATATTAGAGAGAAATGTAACCAAATTGTAATGTCGTAGAATATTTTAGATGGATGGTAAAAAAAATATATTCTAATATAAATAATCTAGGGTTTAGCTGAATTTCTTAATCCTTGTCATAATACTACTTTCATTAATTATAGGACTTTCACTAATCAAGGAGAAAAAAATTTATCATTATTAATATTTTGAACACTAAAAAATAAATGAATCTTTTTACAAAATATTCACCTCCAAATTTAATATTAGGAACCCATTTTATGAAATAATATTTTCATATGTGGATTAAATTATATAAAGAACAATCCGGTAAAACATGAAGAAAAATTGGATTTAATTATTTTTTTTTTGAAAAAGATCATATTTTATTATATTTTTTGTTTGTAAAAGTCGGTGGATTAATTTTAGTATATATATATAATTTATAAATAATATTAAAATAAATAATAATTATGTAATTTTTAAAATAATTATATTTGGATAATATTTTTCACATAAAAGTAATTTGCTAGAAATGGTATTTTAAAGAATAAAAGTAAACTTATACCAAAATAAAATGTAAAAATTATTTCCATTGATTTATTTGAATAACTTGTTTAAAAATATATATTATGTTTCATTAAAAAATCATAAAATAATTGAACCATTAGATTTATATATTCAATGAAATGAAACGATTGTTTTCCAAACATCACACACTATTAGCATTACTTGAATTATAAATGTTTTTTGAAAAATATTAAAAATTTACCTAAGAAAATCTTAAAATGGTGATTTAAATTTTTTTAAATTTAATAAAATAAATTTTATAAAAATTTAATTCCATTTATTTAACATATGAATAGAAAAGGTACTAATGATATTTTTTGGAGAAAAAATATTTTTGAGTACAAAAATGACATTATTAAAAATTGAGTACTTATATACTATGAATTTACAAATACATTTTCTATATATTAACCCAAAATATATATCTTCCATACAATTTTAATTCCTATTGATACATTCAACTTAATGTATATGCTATTTTAGAATAAAATTTAGTATACTAATGTTCAATTAATGCTCATTATTGTGAGTCGCAAAAGATATCATGTTTATTGTTATTTAAAAATAATTCTTATGAGGTGATACATTATCTCCCTTAAAATAACTTTTTTTTACATAAAATTATTTTTATCTTCATAATAAATGATTAAATATTTTAATATAAAACTTTTGAAAACCCACATCATACAAATTAATAGTATAAACCCCTTTGAAATGGTGAAGTGGTAAATAGAAAGGATTTCCAAAATAACAAATAATTTGGTTCTTATATATGGAGATCATTTTGTGTCAATTGAAAATATTGATTTTTAGGATAAAAAATACCATTAAATTAATAATACATAGTGATATAGAAAATGATACTAATAATATAAATCACCAAAAATTCATAAATCAGTAATGGATAAATTGTACCATGAATTCATTAGATATGATGGTAAATGATAGAAAATTTAATTTTTAAAAAATTTACTATAGTTATAAGATATATGTCGTATGAAAATATAATTAATTTCGTTCATTGAGGAATATAAAATTATTTCATTCAAAATTTTAATTAGTTTTCACATCAAACTAAAATGATTAATGACATAAAGTAATTTTTTATTATAGAGGAAAAAAATTCAATTTTTTATAAGATCCATAAATGAAGCCATTGTTTTTTATTTAATTTAAAAATTATTTAGAACTAGGTAATAGAATTATGAATATGAAAAAAACTACTTCTGAAGATGTTATACCTTAATTCTTAAAAATTAGTAATTTCATCCAAAAAATAAACCAATACTTTAAAAATTATATTATAATACAATATAGTCATTGTTGAAAATTTTATAAATCATATATTAACATACAAAACATAATAAAGATTAAACATTGAAAACAATATGATTGTTTAATTTTTAAGAATTAGTATAAATATAATGTTTTCAATTGGTAATATATGTGAATCATATTTTTGAATTCCCATTATATTGTAATTATAACAAGACTCATACAATGTTTTTTGATTTCAAAATCATTACTATGATTTTTTATGTATGATTAAACATTATTAGTAGATATATCATAATATGTAGTTCTAAAATAAATGAAAAGTAAACTAAAATTGATTCATTTATCAACATACCTTCAACAAAAAAAAATTGATTACACATTTCACATTAGTCTTTAAAAAAATTTAATATCTCTATTTCCCTATTCTAAGGTTAATATCTATGATTCTTGGGACAATCATTTTCATAGTTCCATATCTCCATAATTTTTTAAAAATTAACATCATTGGATTCATTATATAACTTTTACCCATATTCCTGATAGAAATTATCACCAAACGTAATGAAAAATCCAATTCTCTTCACAGATATTCTATGATGATTCCACATTTATTATTCATTGGGAATTAAGAACTTCAATTTTTCCTTTTTTCCATTTTTCTATTATATAGTGATCAAATATATATTTATATAAATTTTCTTTCAATATTTAAAACTTAATTAATTCATTCTCCATCTTGAGGGAACCAGAAACCACATAATAATATGCTGAAAAAGATTATGAGTGTAACACCCTTCAATGTGTTATCTTTATCCCACCAAAATAACTATAAATCTTACACATTTTATTACATACATAGTTTGATCACACCTTGATAATACATTAATTTTGGGTTCATATATTTAAAAAATTTTCTCCCCTTTCCCCAAATTTAAAAATATAACATTCCAAATCAACAAGTTTCTAATAAGGAATGTACATTTTAGTGAACATAACCTTAAAAGAATCAAATTATATATCCCTTACTTCCCCTTCCTCCTGGGTATTTTGAATCTGTGTCCTCAATTATTTAGCATTTTTCTTCTAACAAAACACCACAAGAATAAACTTTTCTCATTTCATTTAATAACATCTCCTCAAATATTTTCTCAAGTGTCTAGATAAATTATTCTTCCACTAATATATTATTATTTATATGAAATGATAGTGGTTTTAGCTGTATGATTTTCTATGACATTATAATACCATACAGGAAAGATACACGTTTTTCATTATAACCATAATTACCAGTCAATTTTTTTTAACAAAATGTTATAACACGGTTATATCTTATTCTTTTATTAAAGTCTAACACATAAGGAAAATACATACGAATATTATGTGTCAATATATGTTTTACATTCATTCCATTATGTGTTATTTTAGTACAATAATATGGAGTATAACAGCTTATAACATTACGATTAATAAGGTATAATCCAAAATCTCGATCAATAGCTAATATTAATTAGACAACTATTCATATATAATCTAATATTGGTATCCTTTTAAAATTGGAAATATTTCAAAATAGTAAAAAATATTCAAATATTTAATAATATATCATAAAGTGTGTCTTAATAAATTATAGAATATCCCCATGCACTGAATTTCCATGTGTGTAGTCTTAAGAACAGTCATTACGCAGATGTAATGATGATGTTAATAAAAAAATCACCATTAAATTTTGTTACACTAAGAAAAATCTATTCAAAAAATTGATCTATAGTAAAGTATCCAAATCTGAATTTATTTTCTTGAAAAATGACATAGTATCCGATTTAACAATATATAATGATATTCAACTATACATAGACATATCCATAAAATCTATCATGGGGTTATATTCTCTAATAAAGGTATTATAAATTCTAGTTCTCAATGTTTTTACCAAACTTCTCATGATTATAGAAATAAAGTATTGACTCCAATAAGCTAAATTCGGCAGTGATTTCATGCATATGAAAAATACACAATCTATCACATCTCAACGGATCAAATATTTTATTAATAATGAGAAACTATATACTCTCATGATTCTCACAATGCATTTGAATGCTTGAAAAGAAACATAAAATCATAATGATGAGATTATTATTTATTATTCTAATTTCCATAATAAATAGAAATATATCTTCATGATATCTTATGTAAGGGAACACATAATCGAGGATGAAAATTTATTCTTAGTAAGTTAATTATTATTAATGAATCTATCAAAATATTAAAAATATGACACAGTTAAATAAAGATTAACATTCCATATAAATAATTTAAAAAATTGTACTAAAATCATATTTTACATAGAAACATAAATACTAAAATGTATAGTAATAACTATCTTGATAGTGATTGAATTCATAAAGTCAGACATCCTAATATTTCAATCAAGACATTATTCGAAGATATCATATGTAACTATGAATGGTTTAATCCATATAGAAAAAATACATTTTCCGCAGGAGACATACAGAGGTAAAAATTGTTCATAATAATCCCCAATAATGACCTACAATGTCTAATGCATCCATCATAACAAAATGGTGAATAAAAATTCAATATATAACCAACATAATCATTCACAATGAAAAACTAGCATCTGTAAAGATAATATTTTCCAAAAATATATAATTATTACATGATCATAGTCAGTAAAAATTAATACAGTTGATGTTGTCCATAGATAATATCATCAATATATCATATGATTAAATAAAGATTGTAAAAACGATGATAAAACATTAAATTTAGAGATATAATACTTTTTTGTTTTAAATAAACTTTTTATTTTTATATAACGTATATTAAAATATATAAATTTACAAAAAAAAATATGAAATAAATATTCATTGAAACTAACATTTGGAAACTGTAAAATAACCTTAAATTCAATGAGTATTTATGATATCTAGGAATTTTTTTTTCGAGTCATATGTTAACGAACATATTTCATCCACACAATGATAAAAAGTATTTCCTTGAAATACAACAATAATCTTTTTAAAAAAATTAATGGGAACATTAAAAATGTTTCACAATAATAATATTAAATATTTTTAGAATAAGTAATATAATTTGAAGGCAATATAATGAATATATATACATTGAATAAAAATACTCATTGGTAAATAGAAAAAATTATCGGTTATACAAAAATACATTATTTAATTATTTTTGGGTTCCCAGGATAGTAAAAATGGAAGTAATATCTAAAAAACACTATAAATAAATATTAGAGAATTAAATTTAACTGTCTAATTATATATACAATATTTAATTACCAAAGTGGAATCATAAATATAAATTATTTCAAAAAAGTATATGATAGTGAAATAAACCCTAACCACATGTATAAATTGATTCATACATTATTTTAACCTCTTATATATGAAATTTATATTTTTTAAAAATAAATATATAAATTATATACATGTTAATAATATCACATTTGATCAATTAAAAACATCTTATAACACATTAATTAACAATAATTCATTATTTACAATGTTTTAAGTACTAACTGTTTTGATTTGTTAAGCATATTTCATCAAGGATGTTGTTATTATTCTGAATATGTTATAGTTTCAGCATACATAAAATTATATTCATGTTATAAATATCCATGGATATATTTATATGAATATTAATTTATTACTGATTTATTATCATCATGTAAAAGAAGTTATGAAAAATGAATCACATCGCTATATTGAGGTGATATTCTAATCATACAAAAGATTGGCATTTCAATTTTATTAATGCAAGGAATGGTATGGAAAATAATAAAATAATAGATTAAAAAATCATAATAATTTAATTCAAAACATATATATTAATTAGACCAACTTTTATTTTTACCCATGTGTTGTATTTATGGAAAACAAATTACATTGGTATGTGGGGTGGTAGTCTGCCATTCACATAACCAGTAGTTTGTTTTATAATTTTTTTGGTGAAGTAGATGGATAAATATTATACAGTATGATGATAACATAATTTCTTACCATTTTTATTCATTATATTTTTTTCAATCGGATTTATCACTTCCTATTTTCATTCTTTTAAAACATACAAATTCTAGAAGTTTGATGAAAAATATCTAATGTTTATAAAATCAGTTACATTAGGAATTTGGATATATAGAGAAATTTATAAGTCATTAAATAATATATTATAATAAAATAAAATAATGAAATACCTCTATTAAACGGACTTGTGAATCATCTAAATGGATTAATCATGTCACGCCCAGTTTTTTAAAATCATCTTTTATTCTGGTTCTGGTTTTTTCCTAGGGAAGTATCTAAGGAACCAGGTGTGAACGAATTTTATTTTTATATTATTATCACTTTTATTATTCATCTAGAATCCACACTCATGTTTCCTTTTTAGTTTGGAGAAAAAAAAATTTGTTTTTGGGTTAGCCAATGGTTAAAAGTAATAGTGTGCACATCCCTGATAATCATGTAGTTGATGAAATAACCTACCGCACAAACCCTATATGTCCACGATCATTTTCCATAAAAACATGTTTCTAGGTATCCCTAGGCAGAAACAATTATATGGTCTCTACGTGGTTTGAAAAATCATGTAGGCAAATCATGCAGCCCTGCCAGTTCATTAAAAATGCATTCACTCCTTTTAATCCCACCCAAATTTTAACCCATTTGGACCCCTTTCAATATCCCCTCTGACTCCATATCCTTAGGCATGTGTCCCTTCATCTCATGCATTCCTTGGGAATTAATTATCGATTTGTTTTTGATTTTCTTTCATGATCTCTCAATTAATCCCTCTTATCACTTATTTTCCTCTTCATTTAGGGTTTCCTTCCACTAATTTGTTGAAATCAATTTTATAGTGGATATAGGAATCGAATTAAAGTTTAAATCATGAGTTTTTAGGTTAGATATCCTTTAATAGGGTTTATTGTCACCTCTATGTGGTGCATTTGAGATGCATATGGTATTTTACACCATTTTCTGGAAGGTTCTACTTGAGAGGTAGGTTGTTCCATGCCCTAACATTATTAGAGGATTCTTATAATTTTTTAGTATATAAATGTGTTCTTTGGTTTGATTATGTGGTGAAAATGGGGTTCTTAAAGTAATTGGTGGGTTTATAAGTTGTAAATGAACTCTAATAATGGAAATGGATATGTTTCGTGTGATTTATATTATAATGATTCTTAAATTGGTTTAATGGGTTGTTTGGAAGGTTCCAAAAGGATTTTTAAAGGATATATAGGTTAATGTATGTTTAAATGGGGATTTTCCAAAGAAAATGGTTCATTTGGGGCATGTTATCCATGTTATGAATTTTTAGTATAAATGAATAAATTTTTTAATGATGAAAATCTTGTTTTAACAATGGTTTTAGAGTAAGATTGGATTTATGAGGGGTCTTTTACCACTAACATGGCGTGTTTTAAATTTTTTTCCTAGGTTTTCAAAGTGTAATTTTTTAATTATATAAATCTGGGTAAATGTATTAAAAGTGAATATTTCTTTGGTTTGTCTAAAATGGAAAATGGGTTGTTTTATGTTAAAGGGTTTTCCAATGACTTTTTGGACATTGTTCTAGGAGTGGTGGTTTGTGTGACATGCTAACATTAACTCGATCACAAGGGGATCTAGGGTATCTAGGTGGGAGGACAAGAACAGGTATTGTAGTGATAAGGAAGTGGCTTTTCCAAATTTCACAATGTTATATTAACACTTAAAACACTAACAAAACTATGTTGTTGATTTATCACCACTAGAATTTTGGATGTTTCTCATCTCTAGTATTTGTTCATGATGATTCAGATCATTGTGGTTACTATACCACCATTCACTGAGGTATGAGGTTCTAGGGTCCCACTCAAGCTATATTAACCCTAGGTTATTTACCTATGGTTTTGTACTATATATGTTGTGGTTCCATTCTTCAACAAATCGATGTCCACATGAGTGTGTGTGCTATTTATAAAATCCAATTCACATTTAATCTTCTGTTTATGAAATCGTATTCCCTTCAAAATGTTTCTTTTTTAAATGTTTACCTAATTAATGTTTATAATAGAAGTGTTTTTCATAAATCATTAATATTGATTAGAATGTTAGATTATATTTTAATATTATATCATGAAACAAATTTCTTGGGTGGAATCCTACTTTTCTTTGGCTCACAACCAACATATACAATTTGGTGTATATAGATCTTGTTGTGTGTTTATTCTAGGTAAATCAATGATCTTCCTTGGTCAGGGTGAGTGTTGTTAGTTGACTTTTCTTGTTTTTTTCGTATAAGTGGATTGTGGAAATGGTCTCTCATGTGGAATGGATGTTTTAGTTGGAGTTTTTAATTTTCCATCTTGTGGTCATTTTTTGTGTTTACATTTAAATTGTAAACATAAATTACGAACATTCTTAAGGGATTTTTTGGTTTTGTAATTTCAGTTTCGACATATTTAAAATTGTTGGTTGTTTATATGTATTGAATTGAGTAAATTCATTGATATTTCATTTTATTGTTAACCAGAAAATAGCTTCAATCTCTTGGGGATCCAGAATACCCCATGAGTCATTCCACGAACCGGGTAGGGAACCTGATAGATAGAGAATTAGATTGGTTCATGAAAAAAATGGTATCAGAGTCAGTCGAATCCTTTGGGTCTTGTTTATTGGGGATGATTCTAGGTCTGAATGACCTAAGACTATCACGAATTGACATTATGGACACTAGTATGGTTCCCAAACTTCACACCACGTGATGAGACTCAATTCACTAAAGGAATATGTGTTTTATATGGTCTATTCAATTGTTGTGGTTTGTTATTGTCCATGATAATTAAAATAGAGTTGGTCTAATGGTCTCATTAAGCTCATTGGTCTAGAAAACCTACTTGATGTTGGGGAAATTTTCATAGAACACTCTTTGTGATGGTGGACTGATTGGATAATAGCCTCTTACAATATGTCCAAGCCACACACCGACACTAATTTTCTATCACGTGGTCATGTTTCTCCTTGGGGATTGGAAAACCATTTTGAAAAACATTGTTTGAAATTTTCAAAAGTATAGTCATTTAAAATGAATATGGTTTTTAGTGGATGGGGTTTAGTTTATCAGGATTAAATTTTAAAAACATAAATGTGTGATTTATTAATATTATTTTTTTATGGATAAATTATGTTAAAATGGGATTGGGACAATTTATTGAAATTGATATTTGATAAATAGTTGGATGTTATTTTTGATGGATTTAAATGTTTGCAGTTGATGTGTAAGTACTAAATATGATTTTTTTTGTCAATTGTTGGTGTATTTATAAATTTATTTTATGATACTCGAATGTTTTTTAATTTTTGTGGCTATTTGGTCATGAAAAAAACATTACTGAATTTTTAAAATGGAATGGTGAGTAGAATGTTTATTTTGGAAAATAAAATATTTTTTATTTAAAAATTGGTATCACCGTGAGTGGTCACATGCTTAAGATATGTGATAGTAGTGAATGGGTTCCTAGTTATGCACTATAAAAAAGCATGGGAGAGTCTATAAAGGATACCATTGGTGAATGTGAAACACACCATTCCAGTTTTATCATCAATGTGGTTTTTGAACAAATTTTTTTTCTGTGTATTTTCTTATTTTTGGAATGTTGTTGTGGGGTATTTTGGGGTTTGAAAACCACCTTTTCTGGAACTATGGTTTGGGTTTGTTTTGAATCAGTAATTTGGATTGATGTATCGGTTTTTCGACATTTTTGAGATGTGCTTCAGGAAGCCTTTTTTATGGTTCCCCACTAGTTTTTTGTTCTACTTTTTAAAATGTTTTGTACAATGGATCGGTATTATTAGTAATTTGGTTTTTCATATTGGCTAGTGTATTCCCCCATAAAAGAGATGACTCATGATTGAAGTATCACCATAAGGGATACTCTATTGGAAGTGTGTCTAGTTGATCAATATATAGAATATATCATTGAATTTTGGAAGATGAATATTCATTATTTTTGTCTATGTTAATCATGTCCTCTTGCTCGATGGTATCATATACACGAGTTGTAAATGGAATATATTGTTTCATTGAGTCCGTGTGTCTAAATATCCTTCCTAGAAATACTAAAGAGAATTATACTGAGGAACGGTGATAAGTGAGAAGTTAGAGTTATTGGACATTGTCTTTATGGTCCTTTGGGTCTTTTTTTGTCTCATATAAAAATGGATTCTTTCTAAACCCCTAGAGTAGCATGTCTAGACATAAGGGGAATTTGTTGAAATTTTTAAAAATTGTGCGCTATTTGGGAATTGATTTAAGGTCTCTATCCTTATGATGTTTCTTTCATTCATAATGTTCATGTTTGAAAATTCCTTGTTGTTTTGTTTTCTCACTCATCTACAAGGGTGGAGGTTGTGAAATTTTTTCCTAGAACCCCTATTTCGAAAAAAGTGAGTTTATTTTTTGGAAAAATACAATTCCTTCATCTTAGTGGATGATTTTTTTATTTTTCCTTCCACATGATATATATCATTCAACATAACTTGAGTGATTTATGTACCCTATCTAATCAATTGTCTTGTAGAATGTGTCATGTGGATGTAAGTCGGTGTCATGTTGTGTTGTGTCTGATGGTGTTATCTCAATGGTGGTGTGATTTCTTATTTCACAAGATAACAAAGTTTTGTTTGAGATTGTTAATATTAGACTGAAAGGAAGGAGTTAATTCAATCATCATATCTCCATCGATAAGTCCTGGTGTGTATCTAGCATCTAGTCTGAAGCACAATGAGTGTAAGAGGTCCCAATCTAATCTCTATCATCACGGTTAAAAATGGAGTTTGATCAAATCAACTTCTATAACTATTTCATTTCAATTAGTCCCATGTGGTGAAAAGGTACTTGGGGACTCTATTACTCAACATTGTGATCTATGCGGGTGGGAGAGTCCCATCTTTGTTGTAAAGAGGGGGGATTTTTTTCTTTATGAACCTTAGTGTGCATGCCCTTATGGGTGTGTACCTCAGTGTTGTTGTTAATATTGTTCCATCCAAGCGATTCAATTTTATTTTTGATTCATTTTAATCCATGGAGGGTAATTCCCCCACTTTATTACTAGACTGTGTAATGATTTTTGTTTTTAGGGTTTCTCTCATCAGTCCCCTTATAGTTGGTGTAGGGGTTGTGATGGTTTTCACACATCAATGTGAAGTGATCGGTTATGTTGACTAGTTTTTATGGTGGGGATAAAAACCATTGGGTATCACTAGGATATATTTTAATTAATTAAATATAAAGTTGTTTATTATTGTGGAGAGTTTATTTAGACATCCTCATGCCAGTAATGTTTCATTTTTCTTGATGATGTCTTGGTTGTAGATAGTCTCGTTCTAGGCTACCTGATGCCCAGATTAATTTTTATGTAAATGGTGGGATTGGGGTGCACCCAATGGTTCTCTTAATGTTATGTAGTGGTTTCACAAATATAATTCCATGTTTATATTAGGAAGATTTCATTAGTCTCGTTTGGTGTTGTTTATTGTGTTCTTTTTTGGTATTAAGTGGGATTCATTTTTCCTAGTTTAAGAATGCGGTGTATGTTTTTCATAGTGACGTATAGGGTTTTCTGACTTGAGTGGTTTGATTAAGTTTGGTGAACATTTCCTTTCACTGGATTGATCAACTAGAGGTTTCTTGGCTTTTAGGGTCTTGTGACGCTTTGCAGAATGTCTATTTTGGTCACCCAGGATCAACTCATAAACCACATTTTCTAGTGTGTAGTGTTTTTTCATCTTTCATTTTTCATTCATTTAGAATATCCTTGTGTTGATAATGACTAATTTTTATCTTTTTATAGTAAAATTTGGGATGTATTTCTGGTGGATGAATACGTGATTGTGGGGAGAATTGTCACACCTGGTTTTTTGAATTCCTATTTTGTTCTTGTTATCGTTTGGTTTTATATTGGTCTCTGGGAAACCTGGTGTGACGTGTATAGATTTTTGGATTATTATTTTGTTTTATCATTGGTATATCTTGGACACATGATTTTCCTTTGTGTTATAGAGAAAATTTGAGTTCTTATTTTGGATGGAATAGGTGCACAATTGTCTCCTAGTTAGTAGTAATCATCTGCCCAACCTAAAAAAAAGAAGTGGTGGGAGATGTAAACTACCACACAGTCTCAACATAGACATCTGACATGGACTAGGTAAGTGAGAATCTTAGTGTCCTTAATGATAGGTGGTCTCATCATCTCTTTACAGTTTATAAAACCCTATATACTAACCTTTCTATAGTGCCAACTCATAAATAATGCTTTCCTAAATTTTTTTCAATCTGTTTTTAACCCCTTTGGCCCCCTTTCTTGGCCACCTTAGACTCCTCCAACATAATTTTTCCTCCCTTTATCTCCTCCAATCCTTATGATTCGATTCTGGGATATTTTAGTTTAGTATCCTTGAACATCTCTCATTTATGTCATTCTCTCACTTATTTTCTTCTTTTATTATGGTTTCCCACTTTTCTATTTGGGGTATCATTTTTCTAGCACGTATGGGATTCATTTTAAGGTTATAATATTAATTTATTTGGGTTTTATCTACTTGATTTGTTTTTTATCACCTACCCTAGGTCCGTTGAGGTGTATTTGTGATTTCACCACATAATTTATAACGATCTTCATGAGAGGTAGGTTGTTTCATTCGTTATAATTATTTTATGGATTTTTTTTGAGTTTATCATGGTAGGTTGTTTCATTCCTTATAATTATTTTATGGATTAATATTTTTGAGTTTATCAATGTGTTCATTCGTTTTATTTAGGGGATCTAATGGATTTTTGGAAGTTATTGGTGTTTTTATATGTTCTTAATGAACTCTAACAAAAGAAATTTCAATGTTTTGTGAGCTTTATAATGAAATGTTTCTAAAAAGGGTTTTATGGGTTATTTGGAAGGAGTGAAAAATATTTTTAATGGAACTTGAGGTTAGTGTATGTTTAATTATAGATTTTCAATGTAAAATGAGTCCTTTTGGGAATGTTACACTTGTTACTAATTCTGACTAACAATTTTGAATTGTTCGAATGATCAAAATTATTTTGAAAAATGATTTAGATTATGACTGAGTTTATGAAGTGGATTGGCCAATTGACTTGGTTGGATTTTATTGTATTTTTATTATGTTTTTACATTAAAATTATTAATTATGTATTTGATGGTCAAGGTATTAAAAGTGGGTTTTTATTTGGTGTTTGTGCAATGGTAAATGTGTTTTTTTCTGAAGAAGGGTGATCCACATGAATTTTTTTACCAATTTTGTGAGGGCGGTGAAATGTGTGACATGTGAACATTAACTCAAGAACAATGGAAGGTCAGGTGTCAATGTGGGTGAACTAGAACTAGTACACTATGGATATATATGTATCTTGTTCTAATTTTACATAGCTGATTTGACGCTTACTATACAATCTAAACTATTATGATGATGGATTACCACTAGATTTTTGGATATTTCCCCTCTCTATTTGATCTTGTATGGGGATATAGATGGTTGTGATTTCTATACCACCTTTCACTAAGGTATAAGGTTTTATGGTCCCACTTTAGCTACATTAACCCTAGTGGATTTACCCCAAGCGCTTTACTATATATGATGTGGTATCATAAATTTTCATACAGAGGACCACATGAGTGTGTGTGCTATTTATAAAATCACTTTCAAATTTAATCAACTTTTTATGAAATAGGTTTTCCTTCAATGTGTTGCTTTTTTAATATTTCCCTAATATTTGTTTTTCTTAGAAGTTTTTTACTCTTGAATTTAGATTAGCATGTTAGATTATTATTAAATGTGTTAGAATATAACCTCATTATTAGGTCGAATACTACTAGGATTTTTCTCATACAATACATAATACCTTTCTTATATATATATCTTATTGTTTGATTATTCGAATTAAAGATAGGATATTTGATGATATTGGAGCAGGTAGTTAAAAGTCTTCTATTTTCGGATTACTGGAGGCAGCATGAGGATATGGTCACTTATGTGGCATGATGGTTTGGGTTGGAGTTTTATTTTTCATTATTTTATTCACTTTGGGGTTTTTTAAATGTGTAAACATAAACTCTAAAAAATTTTAAGGGATTGTCTAAAAGTGTGATTTTAGGTATAGAATATGTAAAATTATTTGTTTTTATAAGTATTAAATTGGGTAAAATAATTGAAAAATCATGTTATTTATACCTCAACACTAGTTGATCGCCTGTGGGGAACAGGATCGCCCCATGGTCCATGCCCCGGATTGGATCGTGTGCCTGGTAAATTGAAACTCATCTTGGTTAATGACTAATTAGCTGCATAATTTTGATAGGCGATGTAATAAACTAGATGATAATAAATGTCTACATTATAATTTAGGCTATGTGAAAAAAATGGAAATGCGATGAAGTTCAACGAAAATTCAACTACCTCAAAAAATCAGTTACATAATGAATGGACACATAGATTAATTAAACTACACAAATTAAAATTATATTAATTTGTCAATGAGGAGATCTATACTTGACAACATTGATCTCAAAACTTCTATTTATTTCCATTAGTGTAATTTTATTGGAAATTAATGTATTCATACATGATTTGAATGTTGAATTACCTACTTATTATATAAATTATTGAATAAAATTTTACATAAAATGAGACAATATATTTGTAATTATATTTTAATGTTTATTACTTCTTATTATGTGTTTCTCAGTTAATAAATTTTTTTAAATTACCATAAACATATACATTTTCGATACAATACCCTATAAATAAAATTGAATGTCTTTCACGAAGTTTAGAGTGTTTGATAAAGTAAATATAGTAAAAAATAGAGGCACATTCACTATCAATAGCGAACCCACTCTCGAAGCTTGGTGTGTTCTACTTTGTTTTTATAAAAAAAATAAGACAATGATTCATGTCATTCAGTTTTGTTTTCATTTTAATAAATTCTATTTTAGAAATGTTTCATTGAGATACATTTTATTCTTATTAACTTCCCTTGGGATCTATTCTCTTCGACCAGTTTTATCTTACAACTGCATGCCTCATTAAAAAAACCCATGTTTTTTAAGTATTCATATATTTTTAGAATGTAAAAAGATGAAATATATATAAAATTGTGTTTTTAATTCATTAATAAGTCCTTATTAAAGGCTCCTATTATTGTAAATAGTATAGAATATTTTCTATAAGTTGTATAGTGCATGATAAATGGGTTTTTCCAATGAAGATCCATGATATATTTGATATGATCAATGGTGGAGTGGACTACATTATTTTAGTTCCCCAAAATAACATATATCTCCAATGTCATGCCTCTTTTATATGTGGTATTACACCCATTGTAGGAAATTTGGTATGAAACAAAAAAAATTAATCATATAATTAATTGATGTGGTATAATAGTATCATAATATTATAATAATTCTATTCACCCCTCTCAATACATGGTGTAGCCAATCTCATTGAAAAAAAATAGCATTAATGGTTCATGAAATATTATTTCACATATTTAATATGACGAAGTCTTATGTACATCATTAAAATGGCTACTATGATAGTCAATGAAGAAGATATATCAATGGAATGTTATTCCTATATTAATGGTGATAATTAATGTTGTTTGAAGGTATATATGATAATATATTTTAAAAAAACATATTATCATGGTTTATTTCAATTATGTGAATCATTTTGAAATTCCTATAACACAACCTGAAACTTTTTATATAGATACTAAAGCTATAAATAAGTAAATCCCAGAACCACTGAATGTTATAAATTTTCAACAACATCTTGATGATTTATAGTTTTCTTTATATTGGAAAGCCTCAAATAAAATGTTCACTACTCTATTAGTGGATTTGAATCTCTACTCTATTTAAGAAATTGATAGAGGCCAAATAATTTAAAAAAATATTTCATTGGAACTATTTTGTTGTTTTAGGATTTGATGGATGCAAAATGTGGTGGGAATCTATTAGCTAATAATGTAAATTATTCTCTGAATATTTTAACATCCAAATATGACAAGAAATTTTATGAAAAACATCTCACTATAATATTTTATTTTTACACCTAAAATATTTCTTCTTTTGAATGTGTACATGAACAGTTATCCAAATAGATTAAAATGTTATATAACAATATAAGTGGATTAATGAAACCCATTGAAATGTTTGTAAAGCATAATGAAAATTTAAAAGAAGTTATATTTTATGTGTGTAAGAATCTTTACAACATCATAGAAAAATTAACTCAATTTAGGATAATAAGAAATTTCATAAATATTATTTTGAGATGTTTGGATAAAATAATAAATCCATAAATTATATGAAGTAAATGTTGTTTATTTGAATCATTAATTGAATATTATATCTTATGATTCAAAATATGAAATATATATCAAAAATGATAGTATGTTCTTTATGTCACGTAGAGATGTAGTGTATTATTCTTACACATTAAATCATGGATCTGAATCATATATTTGAAATTAATCTTTATTAGAAGTTAATGAATTTTTGTTCCATGATAGAAATCAATTATGAATCATTATAAAATAACATTAAATTTCTTAAATAGACATATGATGTTTGGGTAAATAAAAAAGTAGAATTAAATGAAAAAGTTTTAGATTTGAAAATATGTTGGATACATCTACTTTATCATGTTGAGAACATGCGAAAAATTAGTATATTGCAAAAAATATTCACGAATTTAAAAATCATCCTTGCTATTTAAAAAATGGTTAATATTAGATAAATCTAATTGTTTTCAACAAAAAATTTTATAAATATATAATTGTAATATGAGGTCACTGTAAAGGAAATATAGAAAAATTATTTTGATCACATTTCTAATAAAATAATTCATGAAAGGTATTGGTTTTAACAATAAATTATCGGAGTACAATGATAACAATTATATTTTGAGATAACCTAAAATATCAAGAATTAATAATGTTTTTCATTAAAGAAATCAAATATTAGAGTTTTATTTTCTAGATATCACAAAAATAAATGGTTACTCCATCCTTCAATGATAACATATCAAGGCCAAAGATAGTATGGATATGAAAACAATTTATGGATTTTCTATCCTTTAGTGGAAATTGTCCTGTAATTCAATTAGGAAATGGAATATTAATACTGTATTCTCTAGAAATACTATTTGAAATTACCCAATTTCTACTCCTTATAAAAAATTAATTAAGGCTATTTCACTATTAGTGAAAATGATAAGGTTTGATTATGAGAGTTGGAATAGTTAAAAATACATGCTATGTCCGATTCAACATGATTCATAATGTGGAAGGATAAATGTACCATCTGATAAGTATTTCACAAAATTATTATGACTTTTGTTATATTTATTTTTTTAATAAATAATTTTCAATTTTTAATGATACTATTCTTTAATTTTTTTGAACTGTTAATGAATATTTATATACTCTATATCACAATGTTTTTGAAGAAAAAAGTGATATGTTTTTTTATGAAAGATAAAAATTCATTTATTTTTAATATATGGTCCAGATATTGTAATGTCTATTACTTTAGAAAATATCCAAATGGTTTTTATATTCATATTTACTTTAACATTATTTTAATGGAATCAAACCATGTAATGGATGAAAAATGAGAAACAAACAACATTCTTCTAACAAAACAGTTAAATAGGTTTCTAATTATTCATTCCTAAGACTTATTCATATGGATATTTTTTACCTATTACAACTACGATGATTAGAGGAAATTATTTTGTTTACATGTTAGTTTGGTATTTTTCAAGATTTATATGAGTTATATATTCATGTGTTCAGAGTTAATATTGTTCTATTTTATAATTTTTAGTATATTTTCCAAAAAGAGAACGATTTCAATATTATTTATTTGAAAAGTTATTATAACCATGAAACCCTAGTTGACGTGATTAGAATTATGATATGGCTCACCACAAGGACTCACATGTTCCTTGTTAAATTCTAGAGGATACCTAGATGATTTAATCAGATACAATATATTGTTTGTATATTATAACCTCTTAATAGAGTGAAATTACAATAGAAAATACACATATTCATACAAAGTGATGGTTATCAGATTATGAATAGTATATAATGGAAAAAGATCCTTGATATAAAAATATGTAATGTATAATACTTTCATCTAGATTTAGATCATGAAAAACATACAATGGATGAATATCCATGGGGATAACCATATATAAAAAGTAAATAAACTGAAAGTCAAACACAACTGGATTCATTGAAAACACTAAGACAAACCAAATTTGTAGTCTCCAGAAGGGTGATGATGCTACAGTATGAGCCTGATACTAGAAACAAGTTTCTATTATCAGTCACAAAACACAGGTCGTCATACCAAAACATCATAAAAACTATTTTCCAACCAAAAATAAGACATTAGGTCAGCACAATCTAAAGTGTCCATAAAATGTGTTAAAAATAATCCTGAGTAGCCCAACCCATTGGTTAACCTATAATTATTATTTCATAAGAAGAACATACACACATGATATGAATATATTTCCCAAAAAAATATCAATCATAAAATAAATACACAAGAAAATAAGGGGGCTTAAATAATTAATGTAGCCAACTATAAGTTATATCATATATACTTTGGTAAATATTCTACACTCCACACAACTAAAAAGGACATTAAAGAGCTGGCCCAACCATCCACAAAACAACTGACATGTGTGCATGATCTATATAAGAGATATAATATTTCTAACCACAATAGGCATGGAAACTAAAACATAGGTAATAAACATTGGGTTCTTCAAGAAAATTTTGGTCTATTGGGTTTTATAATTTTATTTGAATGATCTGTACAAAATACATGCACATCTATGTAGAAAAAACTAGAGGCCATTTTATTAATGAGGGCCATGACTAATGAATTGGAACCTACTATGTAACCAGAAATTTTCAATATTTTTAAACATCCATGAATCAGACTAAATCAATGATACTGAAAGAATAAAAGAATCCTTGGTAATTGGAAACCACTCTATGAGTGAAATAGAAATAAATGAGCCCAAATCCACTTTGGTTGTATCATAAAATTATCTATAAGTGGAATATAGCCAATAAAATAACCCATTAGCTATGTAATATCATCTAAAAAGAGATATCTAATAGAGGATAATAGCATATCATAACTCAAGAAAACATTTTATCTCTGATTTTCCAATTCCCTCCTCATCAAAACAACATCTTTCATAGAAACATCCATAATTTCCCTAGACATAAACCAACAAAATATCGGAGGATCATATCCCAAACCACCCATTAAAATAGCTATAGTATCAATGTTGATAAAATCATTTTCGATAATGTATTAGACAACTTTCTTCACTCTAATCTCATCATCCAATAATTAGAAACCACTAGTTGACAATGACCCACCTCAGGGACAAAACAAAAAACATTTGACTACCATGGTACCTGTGATATCATAAAAAGAGTATAAATACAATTGAATCCCCTACTACAGTGAATATCTTAGTCAATGATCATCGATCCACCCATTAAAGTCCAAAAATTCCAAAATAATATTAGGACACCCAATGAGTGGTTTTGTAATCTCATCAAAGGAATGGGACACACCTTCTAAAGAATCATACCAAATAGACCATTGTGCCCTATAATTGATCCTTGATAAAAAATACAAATGATTCCAAGGGAATAAAATCCCTATACTTAAATTCACAATAATCTACTTGACCACCTTAACATTAAGAACCTTTATGAGGGTTCTTTATCCTAAGAAAAAACTAATGGAAAAAAATGATATAAAAACTTAATTGAAAATCCCTAAAAACCCCTCGATGTGTACCAATATCCCAAAAATATAATCCAATATAACACCATTAAACCTGATAATTATAAACAACCAACTATGACACCCACTAATCAATCTATCAAAAACCAGTGAATAATAGATCCATCAATAGTTCTCCAAACTCCCCTCTATACCTAAACAATATTCATCTCTAACAGAATTACAATGGTTTATTCATAGCTGAATGACTCCAAAACCTCTAGTCCTAAGACCTAGGTGAATACCCCAAACTGTTATGTCATTGAAAAACATGTCTCGATATGTTGGGACAAACCATGATCTTCTCATAAATACTACATGATCTTGGTATACTAGATCTATCAAATGGATCCTTAAACATCTCCATCATAGAATCCCGAGTACGTTACAACTAATGATCATGCAACCCCCATTATGGCCTCTCATATAACAACCCACATACGAGAGGATTTTTAATCCATACCTCTTATAAAAAATACTATAAAAACGTTCCCATTCTAAATGTAATAAACATATCCTATAATGGTTAAATGGATTCCAATATCATGATCTATATCAAAAATTCATAAAATTAATGACTCATCAATACAATTATGATTTTACGGTGAAAAAAATTAGTATAGGCCACATAATGTGAAAGTACACAACATATAATCTAACTACAAGGTGTTCCAAGTGACACTCTACATGTACATTCCCAAATATCTTGGTATGTTACCCCACATGGGTACCTCCCCATGTACCTCATCCCCACATCTTATGTACACCACAAGAATACATTTAATTTTCTTCTCCATACATGGTGTGTACCACATATGGTGTTCCAAGCCATTAACATAGATGTGTATTCCCAAATGGGGTCTAGAACAATATAGTACACGCTGACTACTAGTGTACAATGCATTAGATCTAGCATTGTACTCTACACATCAATGGTCCATGTCACACCCTGAGTATCCCATTCATGATATATACTCTTATTCAATATATTTTTAGTCACAATAAATTCATTATTCTTTTATGGTAATAACATAAGTTTGGTGTTTAGTATACCACATGTTGTGTACGTATATTTTTTACAATGGAAAACAACCAAAAAATTAAACCTTATATATCTATAAGGCCCCAGCCTTAAACCTTACTTAATCTTGAGTTATTACAAGATTACACGTTGAGGATCTTTTCGGGTTTAGAGTTTTAGAGAATTAGATCATAAGACTTGCATTACATTCCACATATAAACAAAGTGGTTACATAAAGATAGTATTCTTCATTCCCATCAATGGAAACACATTTAAAATAAAACATGGATTATTTCTTGACACATCCTTGACTCTATCATCTTATCATGTACCTTTCCCTTGACCTGTGAAAAACATTTCAAAAACTTGGGATGAGCATAAAAACTCAGTATGGGTTATAAAAAAAACATGGAAAGGAAACATGAATTCATATATACATAAGAATGAAATCATACTTTACCCATAAAACATAGGCACTTTAACATACCTCATAAAAACATGAATAAATCATATAAATCATAATACGTAAAGGTAACTTGAGGCATTCATAACATTCTTACGTAGGGGGTAACCCTCTTGGTTACGTTTGGAATACCCATCACAGTATATTCCCTAAAATCTCTTCGGAGAAACCTTAACGTTTCACTCCTTCGCGTTACCCAATGCATTGGAGAGCTATAACGGGCTCACCCGCCCTTAGTTTATCACGGAACCACCCGTCTTCATAATAATGCCCAAGAACCATAACATAATCATATCACATAAAACATGCATAAAGGAAACAAAACATTTCCACATTTCAATCACGAGATATCAATACAACACATTGATATATAAAAAAACATTATGAAAATAATTTTCAATCCCAAAATAAAAGAAAAGTAAAACATGGTATTTATTTTTCTTTTAAAAAAAAGGTATGGCTTGTAGAGGAAGCCGAAACTCAAATAACGGTTACGACGGCGGAGAAGTCGTTGTCGCCGCATACGTACGACAAAAACATTCCCTTTTGTCGTTTAGTAAACGCTTCGTATAAAAAAGATTCCTTTTGAGTAAACGTAAAAGTCAAAGGGGTTTATACACCGTATAAAAGAAAGTTGTGTATAAAATAAAATATGCCTCAATGAAAGGAGATTGAGACGAAGTCCCATACCTCGTATCTGACTTGACCCGACCGTTCTTTAAACTCCTGAATAATAAACTTGAGTTAATCTCTACTTGCTTATGAATCTTTTCAAGTTCATTATTCCTTTTATACCATGTTATGAACATCATGTAATCATTTAAGTTAATAATGTTCATTTTGTCGGTATTTGGTTCTTAAGTCAAAAATTGACTTCTTATACTTACATGTTGTTAATTTGGTCAAAGGTTCATTATATCCAGAATGGTATTCATGATGTAGATATCATATATGTCATATATATCCAGTACATACATTCATTTATAATATTACATCACATTTAGAGGTAAGAAATGAAATGCACCGTTCATGGAGACGGTAAGCCGTACGTACGCATGAACGCTACTTTCATTTCTTTGTCATATTAATGGAATTAAAACTAAATGAGAGGTATGTATATTTTAATTCCAGAATTATATTCATCATTTAGATATATCATTAATTATATATATCCATTATATACATGTACCTTTAATAGTACATTACATTTGGGGATAAGAAATGAAATGCACCGTTCATGGAGACGGTAGTCCGTACGTACGCATGAACGCTACTTTCATTTCTATCTCATAATTTAATGGAAATAAATGATAATGATATATATAGGTATATTATAATTCCAGTATAACATCATATATAATAACTTTAAATCCATCCTTTACACGTCCCACATATGGCATTAACGAATCACATCACTTTGAGGGGGCGGTAGTCCGCACTTCCTTAAATGAAGATATCGCGTATACCCATAATGGAAGCCATAAAGGTAAGACACAAATGAAAAATACAGAAGCATAAGTAAAACATAAACATATTACATATCATATATAAAAATAGTGACATCATAATGGCCACCTTTGAAGGTGTTAAATGAGTATTGAACAATCATCGTTTCGGGAGGCAGAATTTCGCCATCCACAGAAACCGTATGTTCTTTAACCATTTGATGTAGTTGTGTGAGAGTGTAGATCAAATAAATCTTATAACAACATCCAAGTATATTGAAGATACTGGTGATTTTATAAAAGAAGGAAATAAAAAGATTTTAGGGGGTTGGAGAAGCAAAATAAAACAAATGAACATGAGAGAAACAATTACCTTTAAAAAGTGTAACTCCTTTTGATTTGAGCCTAAAGGCTTCCTTTGAAAGGATTATGCCCAAAGGGAATCCTCTAGGATGAGGAGAGGGATGTGGAGAGAGCAAATGGGCAGGGGTTGGCCGAGCCAAAGGCTTGAAGAGTGTGTGAAATGAGGTAGAGGTGGGGGCCTTTTATAAGAGGAGAGGAGGGGCACTTTTGGAAAGTTAAGAAACATTACATTATTTGAAAATGTGTTTCGGTTTTAAAAGGACCCACATTGATATAATTCGTGGATAAGGTGATAAGGCATCTAAATCCATTCAACCAATTGGTTTTGGACATGTGTAGTTCATAGATTTTATATTATCTTTCCATTTTATTTAAATCGTCAAATAATGATGTCATCACTGCATCATTATTATGTCGTAAATAATTTAATTTATTTAATGTCTAAAAATTATAAAACAAATACTATGATATAGTAAATCTTTTTAGCTTTCCAATGACTATTTATAATCGAAATTTGGACTTGTATAACCCTACTTAAAAATTGTTTTCGTAAAACATATTATGTTTGTGTCATTTTCACTTTAACATTTAATAAAAAGTAATTTATGTCATTTCCCAACAAAAGTGGATCCATGGGGTCCCCAAGTTGACCCATGGCTTGTTTTGGTCGGCCATGACACAACCAATAAGGTTGGTACATGTGTCTAGGTCATTTTATATTATTAAAGCATTATTTATTCCTTAAACTACACTAATTACCACTAATCGCGATTAAGAACTTAATAAGTTACTATTCACCAAAAAATTATTTTAATCTCATTGAACCACATTTTACTTCTTAATGACAACCATGTATGTCGGATTTTCAAAATTCAATACACATTAGTGGTAAAATTTCATTTAACTGAAAAATCAGTTTGCTTGATTATCACTTAGTGGTTTCACTATTCATCAAAAATTGAAGTTTTTCAGAAAATTACCAAAAATTCACCCTAAGCTATATTTGATATTCCGAATTCAAAAATGAAGTCTATTTTACAAAATTCAAATAATATAAGTCACATTAATTAATTCAATAATTAATTCCCGCTGCCAGAGCAAATAGCGTGTTTTTACAAAACAATAAGTATCAAAAGATTGACACCAGTTTAAGTCTAATTTCAAATCGAAATTGATTCCAATGACCACCATTGGATAAAATGGTAAAAATATATTCATATTACACATTAAGACCAATTCAAAAGATAATCTAATCATATAAATAAATTAGATTAAAAAGCAGTTTTGATGTAAAATACAACATTTTACACTATTCATAAAAAAAATGAACTTTATCAGAAAGGTACCAAAAATTACACAAAGTAAAATTTGATGTCCCGATTCTTAATAAGAGTTTTATTTGGTCCAAAAGAATGTATAAGAGTGATCAAAACTATATTTAATGACGGTTCACCATTAAAAGGTGATAAGTGAACCTTTAGTGAAAATTAGAGTATAAAAGCCTAAAATTGAACTCTTTCCGTATTTTAAGCCTTTATCTTTTATTGGGTAAATGTAAAAACATCTAAAAACATATCTATTCATATTTTAGTTATTTCTATTCATTCCCGCCAGTACAACGGCTACTTGTTAGCTAACATAATATTATTATATTACTAGTGTGCTACGTGAGTTTCAAAGAAACTCATCGTTGCGTATCGGGTACGCTATCGAACATAGCAACCCCTTTTAATTAAAATTCATATTTAATTCTCTAATATTAATAAATATGAAAATTATTTATTCTTTAATTACCTGGGATGTTACATCCTTCCCCCCTTTTGAGAATTGCGTCCTCGCAATTTTATTCCCTTATCAAAATAAGTGGGGGTATTTAACCCTCATAGCATTTTCAGATTCCCACGTTGCCTCTTCAATCATGTGGTTTTTTCACAAAACCTTTACCTGGTGAATCACCTTATTCCGTAACACTTGCTCCCTGTGGTCAAGAATCTGGACCGGTTGTTCCTCATAAGATAGGTTCTCTTCCAGCTGAACTACCTCTGGACTCAAAACATGAGATGGATCTGGCATATACTTTCTCAACATCGAAACGTGAAAAACATTGTGTACCTGAGATAAACTCGGAGGTAAAGCCACTCGGTATGCAACTGATCCAACTCTTTCCAGAATTTCGTATGGTCCAATAAACCTTGGACTCAACTTTCCTTTCTTACCAAATCTCATCACACTTTTTCAAGGAGAAACCTTGAGAAAAACATGATCACCTACCTCGAAAGATAGATCCTTCCTCCGGTTATCCGCATAACTCTTCTGCCTGCTCTGAGCTGTTCTCATGTGTTTCTGAATCAGCTGAACTTTTTCTGCCATCTCTTCTACCAATTCTGGTCCCATCAACTTTCTTTCACCCACTTCATCCCAGAAAGCTGGAGTTCGACACTGCTTCCCATATAATGCCTGAAATGGTGCCATCTGTATACTGGAATGAAAACTGTTATTATATGAAAACTCAACCAAAGAAAGATGTTGGTCCCAACTTCCCTGATAATCCATAGAACAAGCTCGCAGCATATCCTCCAATGTCTGAATTGTTCGTTCTGACTTCCCATCTGATTGAGGATGAAAAGCTGTACTAAAATTTAATTCAGTACCCAACGACTTCTGAAGGCCTTTCCAAAAGTTGGAAGTAAACCTGGGATCACGATCTGATACAATGGAGAGAGGAACTCCATGTAACCTGACTATCTCTTTAAGATACAAAGGGGAAAGTTGATCAAGAGAGAAAGTATCTCGTATAGCAAGGAAATGAGCAGATTTGGTCAAGAGATCAACAATAACCCAGATTGCATTATTACCTCGAGATGTCTTTGGTAATCCAACAACAAAGTCCATGGATATATTCTCCCATTTCCACTCTGGCACTGGTAAAGGCTGAAGCATCCCTTTCGGTAACTGCCGCTCAGCTTTAACCTGCTGACAAGTCAAACACTTCACAGTAAAATCAGCAATATCTCTTTTCATTCCATCCCACCAGTAATACTCCCGCAGATCTCTATACATCTTAGTACTGCCAGGATGAACTGAAAACGGAGAACTATGAGCTTCACATAACAACTCTCTCTTCAACTGTGAATCACAAGGCACACATAACCTCTTCACAAACCTCAAAACACAAACACAAACTTATCCAAGAACTCATGGAAAATTTTATTCATAAGGTCCATGAATACAGCAGGTGCATTGGTTAACCCAAAAGGCATAACTACAAATTCATAATAGCCATACCTAGTACGGAACACAGTCGTCTGCTTCTTTTACTTTCAACTGATGGTACCCCGACCTCAAGTCAATCTTCGAAAAATACTGAGCTCCCTGGAGCTGACACCACTTCATTCGATGGCTCAACATCTGCTGAAGTTGTTGAAAATGATTTTACCACCCCTTTCTGCTTGTAGTCTAACTGCTTCCCATCACTCAAGCTCCTTGTCGGACACTCGTTTGCATAGTGACCCATCTCATTGCACTTATAACATTTCACTAACTGTAAATCAAATTTGTTCTTACCTTCACCTTGATCCTTTTCAGTGCAATCAAGAGCCTTATGTCCCATCTTACCACATCGGTAGCACTTTCCAGAATTCAGAAGACATTCCCCAGCATGCCTTTTGCCACATTTATCACAAACTGGAAACTTAGTTCTCTTACCATCAGACTTTTTTGAAGAATTCTTACCTTTCTCCTGCCACCTCGGTCTCTTCTTCTGCTGGTTGTTATAGGACACTTGGTCATCGGCAAACTCCATTTCCACCTTCTCAGCACATCGTACAAGCTTTTCATAACCTTTAAACTCACGAGAAGCTAATGCCCTTCGATACTTTGGCTTTAATCCTGAGTAAAAACGATTGATTTTACTATCAAGGTCCCGGATAAAATTTGGAGCATACCTTGCCAATCGAGTGAACCTTTCTTCATAGGCAGCCACTGAGTCTTCCTCTTGCCTCAATTCCAAGAATTGATTTTCCATCCTAAGTCGAACAGCCTTAGGAAAATACTTCTCAAGAAACATACCTTTGAATTCATCCCAGTCAAGAGCATCAATCTCATCGGCATCCCTGATATTTTTAACCATGGACCACCACTGATCTGCTTCACCCTCCAAACGGTAAATAGCAAGACTAACCTTTTGATTGTCTGAACACCCCATGACATCAAAAATCTTCTCCAGTGCTTTAATCCACCCTTCAGCTAGCACAGGGTCAGATGATCCTCTGAATGATGGGGGATGTTGCCTCATGAAATGTTCCACCACTGACATGTTCCTCTGCGGTTGATCTGGCTGATCTCGTGCATGGATACCACCACCATTTATAGCCTGAGTCAACTGTGCCATCACTGCAACAAACTGTTCAGTTCCGATTCCGACCATCTCAGGTTGCTGATTTGGAAGGTTGTCTTCCTCCTGATGTCGTCCCAACATAGCTGCTTTGTTTCCTCTGCGGAAAACCATTCTGAACACCGAAATATCTTAGGCGAAGCAACATGGTAATCCGTAAATGCTATATCATTTCAATCATATTATAATTTAACACTTTTCTAACTCCTAAAGTTGTCTAAACCGACCTCTGATACCAACTATAAGTCCCCAGCCTTAAACCTTACTTAATCTTGAGTTATTACAAGATTACACGTTGAGGATCTTTTCGGGTTTAGAGTTTTAGAGAATTAGATCATAAGACTTGCATTACATTCCACATATAAACAAAGTGGTTACATAAAGATAGTATTCTTCATTCCCATCAATGGAAACACATTTAAAATAAAACATGGATTATTTCTTGACACATCCTTGACTCTATCATCTTATCATGTACCTTTCCCTTGACCTGTGAAAAACATTTCAAAAACTTGGGATGAGCATAAAAACTCAGTATGGGTTATAAAAAAAACATGGAAAGGAAACATGAATTCATATATACATAAGAATGAAATCATACTTTACCCATAAAACATAGGCACTTTAACATACCTCATAAAAACATGAATAAATCATATAAATCATAATACGTAAAGGTAACTTGAGGCATTCATAACATTCTTACGTAGGGGGTAACCCTCTTGGTTACGTTTGGAATACCCATCACAGTATATTCCCTAAAATCTCTTCGGAGAAACCTTAACGTTTCACTCCTTCGCGTTACCCAATGCATTGGAGAGCTATAACGGGCTCACCCGCCCTTAGTTTATCACGGAACCACCCGTCTTCATAATAATGCCCAAGAACCATAACATAATCATATCACATAAAACATGCATAAAGGAAACAAAACATTTCCACATTTCAATCACGAGATATCAATACAACACATTGATATATAAAAAAAACATTATGAAAATCATTTTCAATACCAAAATAAAAGAAAAGTAAAACATGGTATTTATTTTTCTTTTAAAAAAAAGGTATGGCTTGTAGAGGAAGCCGAAACTCAAATAACGGTTACGACGGCGGAGAAGTCGTTGTCGCCGCATACGTACGACAAAAACATTCCCTTTTGTCGTTTAGTAAACGCTTCGTATAAAAAAGATTCCTTTTGAGTAAACGTAAAAGTCAAAGGGGTTTATACACCGTATAAAAGAAAGTTGTGTATAAAATAAAATATGCCTCAATGAAAGGAGATTGAGACGAAGTCCCATACCTCGTATCCGACTTGACCCGACCGTTCTTTAAACTCCTGAATAATAAACTTGAGTTAATCTCTACTTGCTTATGAATCTTTTCAAGTTCATTATTCCTTTTATACCATGTTATGAACATCATGTAATCATTTAAGTTAATAATGTTCATTTTGTCGGTATTTGGTTCTTAAGTCAAAAATTGACTTCTTATACTTACATGTTGTTAATTTGGTCAAAGGTTCATTATATCCAGAATGGTATTCATGATGTAGATATCATATATGTCATATATATCCAGTACATACATTCATTTATAATATTACATCACATTTAGAGGTAAGAAATGAAATGCACCGTTCATGGAGACGGTAAGCCGTACGTACGCATGAACGCTACTTTCATTTCTTTGTCATATTAATGGAATTAAAACTAAATGAGAGGTATGTATATTTTAATTCCAGAATTATATTCATCATTTAGATATATCATTAATTATATATATCCATTATATACATGTACCTTTAATAGTACATTACATTTGGGGATAAGAAATGAAATGCACCGTTCATGGAGACGGTAGTCCGTACGTACGCATGAACGCTACTTTCATTTCTATCTCATAATTTAATGGAAATAAATGATAATGATATATATAGGTATATTATAATTCCAGTATAACATCATATATAATAACTTTAAATCCATCCTTTACACGTCCCACATATGGCATTAACGAATCACATCACTTTGAGGGGGCGGTAGTCCGCACTTCCTTAAATGAAGATATCGCGTATACCCATAATGGAAGCCATAAAGGTAAGACACAAATGAAAAATACAGAAGCATAAGTAAAACATAAACATATTACATATCATATATAAAAATAGTGACATCATAATGGCCACCTTTGAAGGTGTTAAATGAGTATTGAACAATCATCGTTTCGGGAGGCAGAATTTCGCCATCCACAGAAACCGTATGTCCTTTAACCATTTGATGTAGTTGTGTGAGAGTGTAGATCAAATAAATCTTATAACAACATCCAAGTATATTGAAGATACTGGTGATTTTATAAAAGAAGGAAATAAAAAGATTTTAGGGGGTTGGAGAAGCAAAATAAAACAAATGAACATGAGAGAAACAATTACCTTTAAAAAGTGTAACTCCTTTTGATTTGAGCCTAAAGGCTTCCTTTGAAAGGATTATGCCCAAAGGGAATCCTCTAGGATGAGGAGAGGGATGTGGAGAGAGCAAATGGGCAGGGGTTGGCCGAGCCAAAGGCTTGAAGAGTGTGTGAAATGAGGTAGAGGTGGGGGCCTTTTATAAGAGGAGAGGAGGGGCACTTTTGGAAAGTTAAGAAACATTACATTATTTGAAAATGTGTTTCGGTTTTAAAAGGTCCCACATTGATATAATTCGTGGATAAGGTGATAAGGCATCTAAATCCATTCAACCAATTGGTTTTGGACATGTGTAGTTCATAGATTTTATATTATCTTTCCATTTTATTTAAATCGTCAAATAATGATGTCATCACTGCATCATTATTATGTCGTAAATAATTTAATTTATTTAATGTCTAAAAATTATAAAACAAATACTATGATATAGTAAATCTTTTTATCTTTCCAATGACTATTTATAATCGAAATTTGGACTTGTATAACCCTACTTAAAAATTGTTTTCGTAAAACATATTATGTTTGTGTCATTTTCACTTTAACATTTAATAAAAAGTAATTTATGTCATTTCCCAACAAAAGTGGATCCATGGGGTCCCCAAGTTGACCCATGGCTTGTTTTGGTCGGCCATGACACAACCAATAAGGTTGGTACATGTGTCTAGGTCATTTTATATTATTAAAGCATTATTTATTCCTTAAACTACACTAATTACCACTAATCGCGATTAAGAACTTAATAAGTTACTATTCACCAAAAAATTATTTTAATCTCATTGAACCACATTTTACTTCTTAATGACAACCATGTATGTCGGATTTTCAAAATTCAATACACATTAGTGGTAAAATTTCATTTAACTGAAAAATCAGTTTGCTTGATTATCACTTAGTGGTTTCACTATTCATCAAAAATTGAAGTTTTTCAGAAAATTACCAAAAATTCACCCTAAGCTATATTTGATATTACGAATTCAAAAATGAAGTCTATTTTACAAAATTCAAATAATATAAGTCACATTAATTAATTCAATAATTAATTCCCGCTGCCAGAGCAAATAGCGTGTTTTTACAAAACAATAAGTATCAAAAGATTGACACCAGTTTAAGTCTAATTTCAAATCGAAATTGATTCCAATGACCACCATTGGATAAAATGGTAAAAATATATTCATATTACACATTAAGACCAATTCAAAAGATAATCTAATCATATAAATAAATTAGATTAAAAAGCAGTTTTGATGTAAAATACAACATTTTACACTATTCATAAAAAAAATGAACTTTATCAGAAAGGTACCAAAAATTACACAAAGTAAAATTTGATGTCCCGATTCTTAATAAGAGTTTTATTTGGTCCAAAAGAATGTATAAGAGTGATCAAAACTATATTTAATGACGGTTCACCATTAAAAGGTGATAAGTGAACCTTTAGTGAAAATTAGAGTATAAAAGCCTAAAATTGAACTCTTTCCGTATTTTAAGCCTTTATCTTTTATTGGGTAAATGTAAAAACATCTAAAAACATATCTATTCATATTTTAGTTATTTCTATTCATTCCCGCCAGTACAACGGCTACTTGTTAGCTAACATAATATTATTATATTACTAGTGTGCTACGTGAGTTTCAAAGAAACTCATCGTTGCGTATCGGGTACGCTATCGAACATAGCAACCCCTTTTAATTAAAATTCATATTTAATTCTCTAATATTAATAAATATGAAAATTATTTATTCTTTAATTACCTGGGATGTTACAATATCTCCCTAATTAATCCTAGATTAACCACAATTGGGACCCCAAACTCAAAAATGATTATAAGAACATAATTAAAATATTATAGAGGGATTTAAGGTGAATAAAATAGAGGGGTCCTAAATAAGGCATAGCCTTAAAACATTACAAAATCATGAATTATCTTGATAATTCACATTGAATATCTATTCAGGTTTAGGGTTTTAGTAAATTAAGTCCTAACTATTAAATTACAACTCAAAATTACAAAGTAGACATTTCTACTGAGATTTTGATTTTTTCATAAAATAAAAACACATAAAAAAGAGTCATGTCTAGTCCAGGTTTTATACAACATGAATTTTCCTTCATCCCATCCTTGACCATATACATATTTAATTCCTGTGAAAATCATTTCAAAACATGGAATGGGTATAAAAAGTTCATTAGGGGTTATAAAATAAATAATGAAAACATTAGTCTATAAAAACATATGCTTTTTAATATACTAAATGAAATCATAAGATTTATGAATTACACATAGAATACATAAATCATAATGGTAACATGTGGAATCGATAACATACTTACATTATAGCTTTGATAGCTATGTATGGAGTTAAATTTGGAATATCCATCACAATATATTCCCTAAATCTCTTATGAGGAACATTATCATTTACCTCTATCACGTTACTCAATGCACTGGACAGCTATCTTGGGCTCACCAATCCTAGGTTTATCACAGAATCACCTGTATATGTAAACAAAGTCCTAGAACCATAACACATAAAATGAGCATAAAAGTATGATAACAATTCCACATTGAAATCACAATATATCATTTTAATATTTTGAAATAATCAATACTTTCTCAAAACCATTTTAAAAACCAAAAAACATAAAAAGGATATATAGTATATTTTTTTATAAAAACACTACGAGTTGTTAAGGAAGCCATAGATTGAATAATACTCGTGGTAGCAGAAAAGGCCATTCTCACCTATTACATTTAAAGGAATCATTTTTTAGTAAAATTACATCAATAGTGTTTATTCACCGTTTAAAAGAAATTTTTGTATAAAAAATATTCTACAATGAACGTAGATTGCGACAAAGTCCCTTACCTCATTTCTGACATGACCTGTTCGTTCATTAATCTCCAGAATAATAAACAAAAGATACTTTTTATATGAATAAGAAGTTTTTTCTAGTATATTGTTCCTTTTATGTTACTTATTACCATGTTATGAACGTTATTTAATTAGTTATCCTAATAATGGTAGTTTTTTTGGAAATTTGGAACTAGAGTCAAAAATAAACATCTAATAATTACAATTTGTTCATGTGGTCAAAAGTCTATTTTATCCAGAATGATATTAATGATTTAGATATAATATATATCATATATATATAGTATTTATATATGTTTTTAAAACAGTACATAACATTTGGAGTTAAAAAACGAATTGCACCGTTCATGGAGATGATAAGTCGTGCGTACGCATGAACACTACATTCATTTCTATTTCATATTTTAATGGAATGAAAATGTAATGATAAATATTTAAATTATAATTCTAGTATAATATCCTATATAATTTCATTAACTCCATCTTTTATACATCCCACATATGGCATGAATGATTTATATCACTTTTAGGGGTGGTAGTCCGCACTACCTTAAATGAAATTATCATTTTTACCAATTATGGAATCCATAAAGGTAAGATATAAATAAAAAATAAAGAAATATATAGACATTATAAATATAATATATTTAAAACATATATGCAGATCAATCTTAGTGGCCACCATGATAGGTTGTAGGAGAAAATGTATCCATCATTGTTTCGTGAGGCGTTAGTTCGCCTTCCACGGAAATAGTATGTACTTTACCCATTAGATTGAGTTGTGTGTAAGTGTACATCGAATACTTTTGTAACAAAAACCTAGTATATTTATGATACTGGTGTTTTTATAAAAGAATTGATTAAAAAGGTTTTAGGGTGTAGGAGAAGTAAAATAAAAGAAATGAATTTTAAAGAAGATGATACCTTTATATCATGTAACATGCTTTTGTTTAATCCAGAACAATTTCTTGATGTTCCTTCTGCCTTAGGTATGGATTCTAAGTGTAATAGATGGATTTAGGAAGCTTATTTGGGTAGAGGCTAGATGATCCATGGGGATTGAGAGGTGTGAGTAATGGGTTAGATGTTAGGGCTTTTATTGGGGGCAGGGCCTCCTTAGGAAATATTAAAAATATTATTTTATTATATAATGGTTTTCAGTTTCTAAGGGTCAAAAACTTCTTAAATTAAAATATAAGATGACTATTGTTAGAAATAAAATCATCCAATAAGAATTGGTCATCTTTTGGATATTTTTTAATCATTATAATCTTATTTATTCAAATCAATCATCAATGAGGTAAACATTACATCATTATTGTGTCATAACAAATATTAATTTTTTGATGCCTAAAATTTATAAAATAAAATAATTTGATGTAGGAAATATATTTATCATTCAAATTAAAATTTATATATGATGAGATAACTTATATAATCTAAAGAAAAAACTTATTTACTAACTGATTTATGTTTATGTCATTTTTTTCTTCACTTAATATTAATTAATATAAAGTGTCATGATCACTCATAAGTGGCACCCTGGGGTCTCTAAATCAACCCAAAGATGACCATAGTTCAAAATTTATCAACCAATAGGATTAAGAAAAATTTTAGGTTAATTTAATATTCTTATAGTATTATTTTTACATGAATTCCCCTATTTAACTTTAACCGCGGATAATAAAAGACAAAAGTTATTATTCACTAAAAACTACTTTCATCTTATTGAAAAAAAATTACATATAATAAAAAACATGTATGTCATAATTTATAAATTCAATTCATATTAGCGTTAAATTTTCATATAAATGATGTTGTTGGTTTTTTAACTACCATTCAGTGTTTTAACTATTTATAGAAAATTGATGTTCTTTCAAAAAAATACCCAAAATTCAGCCTAATATATATTTGATATTCCAAATTCAGAAACGATATCTATTTTACCAAATTAAAAACATATATGTTTAAATATTTAATTTTAAATTTCGTTTCTTTTTTAAAACAAAAAGCGTTTTTTAAGAAATAATACTATAAAAAGATTGATGCTTTTTATGTCCAATTTCAACGTGAAATTAAATCAAATCACCAAAATTGGATTAAATGGTATAAATAAAATGTAATTACCCGTTAAAAAATTAAAAATATAATCATACCATATATATAAATAATATTAACAGGTAGTTATGCATTAAAATACAGTATTTTTACCATTCATTAAAAATGATTTTTATCAGAAAAAAAAATTACCTAAAGTAAATTTTGATGTCCTAATTCCAAAGAAGAATTTAATTTTTAAAATTTATCATATCAAAGTGACCATAACTATATTTAATGATGGGTCACCATAAAAAGGTGGAAAATTAACCCTTTACAGAATATTAGACTATTTATCTTTAAAATTAGATACATTTACATTTGAAGATTCTATATTTTATTGGATAAATAAAAAAACATTTAACAAACATGTATAATAATATTGTATTTAGTCTTGTTCATTCCCACAAATACAATGACTAGTCATTAACTACCATTTAAAATAATATTATATTATTATTTTTCCTTATGAGTTAGAATTATGTGCAACATTAGACTTTGGAGAAACCCATTGTTGTGTTTAAGGTATTCCATCAAATATAGCTTATCTTTTATAGTAAAATTAATATTTATTTTAAAAATAAAAAATATTTTATTCATTATTTACCTTAGATGTTAAATCCTTCCCTTATTTTGAGAATAGCGTCCTCACAATTGTATTCACTTACCAAATAAGTGTGGGAATTCATCCCTCATAACATTTCCAGATTCCCATGTTGCCTCGTCAACCATATGGGTTTTCCACAAAACATTTACTTGATTAATAACCTTATTCCACAACATTTTCTCTCTATAATCGAGAATCTGGACTGGTTTTCTATCATAAGATTGATTCTCTTTCAACTGAACTACCTCTGGTCTCAAAACATGAGATGAATCTGGTATACAATTTCACTACATTGAAACATATAATATGGTATGTAACTGGGATAAACATGGAAGTAATTTCACTATATAGAAAATTGATCCATCTTTCTCTAAAATTTCATAAGGTCTAATGATCCTTAGAGTCAACTTTCCCTTCTTACCAAAACGCATCCCACATTTCCATTGAGAACCATTAAGAAAGACATGATCACCTACTTCAAAAGAAAGATCCTTCCTCCTTTTATTCACACAACATTTCTACCCTCTCTGAGCTGTTCTTATGTGCTTCTGAATCTACTAATCTTTTTCTACCATCTCATCAACCTATTTTGGTCCCATCAACATTCTTTCAACTAATTCATCCCAAAAATCTATAGTTTGGCTCTGCATCCCATATATTTCCTCAAAGGGAGCCACCAGTATACTGAAATGAAAAATGTTATTATAAGAAAAATCATCCAATAAAAGATTTTGGTCTCAACTACCTTGGTAATCTAGTGAACAAGCTCATATAATTTCATCCATGGTCTAAATTTTTCATTTTGACTACCTATATTATTGAGGATGAAAAGTTGTAATAAAATTTCATTCATTCCCCAATGACTTATTAAGGTCTTTACAAAATTTATATGTAAACCTAGGATCATGATCAGATACAATAGAGAGGGGAACTCCATGCAACCTGACTATCTCTTTATCATACAACTGAGAAAGTTGATCAAGAGAGAAGGAATCATGAAAAGGAAGGAAATTAGCATATTTAGTCAATCGATCCAAAATAACCTTGATTGCATTATTACCTCGAGATGTATTTAGTAATCCCACAATGAAGTCCATGGATTTATTTTCCCATTTCCAATCTGGCACTGGTAAAGGCTAAATCACCCTTTTCGATTCCTGCAGCTCTGCTTTAACCTGCTGACATGTCAAACACTTCACAGTAATGTCAACAATATCTATTATCATTCCATCCCACATGTAATACTTTTGATGATCTCTGCTCACCTTAGTATTACTAGGATGAACTAAAAACGGAGAACTTTGAGCATCACATATCAACTCATTCTTCAACTATGGATCAAAAGGCACACATAACCTCTTTCCAAATCTCAAAATAAAATCAATATCAATGTTGAAATCCGGAAACATACCCCTTGAACCAACTCTATATTTTTCTGTTACTCATTGTATTCATTCTATGATTTCTTAACTATATCCGATATAGATTATTTCACTAACACCTGAAACAAAAGAGAGGAATATCCTGCACTAACCACTTTTATGACAAAAATCATCAAATATTTAATCAAATTATTTTGTTCCAAGTATAAAAAAGGTTAATGAAGCATAACTTTTTTTACTCAAAGCACTAGCTATATTATATTCCTTTCCTAGACAATAATGAATTGTGAAATCGTAATCCTTGATTAATTCCAATCATCCCTTCTATCTCATGTTAAATACTATCTGAGTGAATATATTCTTCAAACATTTTTGGTGAGTATATAGTTCACATTTTACTCTATATAGATTATGCCTCAAAATTTTTAAAGCAGAAAAAAATAGAATCTAATTCAAAATCATGAGTTGGGTAATTTAACCCATGAGGTATCAAATGGCGGGAAGCATAAGCAATTACCTGATCATTATGCATAAAGACCCAACCAAGTCCATTCAACAAAGCATCCTTGTAAATAAAAAACTCAAAAATTATAGAGTTTAATGCCAAAATAGGAACAATCACCAATTTCCATTTTAATTAATGAAAACAATCATCACATTATTTTTCCTAGATGAAAATAACACCTTTTCTAGTTAACATTGTCAGCAGGCTTAATAACCATATAAAATTTTCATCAAAACTCTATTAATAACCTACCATACCAAGAAAAATATGTATCCTGGTTATATTTTTGGGTCTTGGTCACTCTTTATCAACTTTTTTTAGCACAATCAATAGATATGTCATTTTTTTGAAACAATGTGACCACAAAAAGAAATTTTTTGTTAACAAAACTCAAAATTACCGAATTTCCCAAACAGTTTCTTTTCCTTTAGGGTTGTCAATTCAACCCTTAAATGACTTACATGTACCTCCTTACTTTTGGAACAAACAAAAATAGCATCATTTAACACCACCCCAATCTTGTCTAAGAACTCACAGAAAATTCTATTCCTAAGATCCAGGAATTCAGTACATTAATTGGTTAACCGAAAATTCATAACTACAAATTCATAATGGCCATATATAGTATGAAATGAGGTCTTCAAAAGTTTTTCTTCTTTTACTTTCAACTGATGGTACCCAACCTCAAATTAATAATTGAAAAATACTCAGCTCCCTAGAGATGATCAAACAAATCATAAATATGAGGAATGTGATACTTTTTAATAATAGTTCTGTTGTTAAATGATCTATAATCAATGAAAAGTCTCATTGAACCATATTTATTTTTAAAAACCAATACAGGAGATCCCCATGGTGTTGTTCTAGGTCGAATGAAACCTTTATCTAATAACTCTTGCAATTGCTTCTATAGCACTAAAAGTTCAATTTCACACATTCAATGTGGGGGTCTAGAAATTGGGTTAGTATTAGGATCCATGTCAACAATAAATTAAACTTCATCATTAGATAAAATACCATGAAACTCATCTGAAAAAACATTAAGGTACTCATTTACCACTAGCACATCATTAATCTGAATAGTTTCTTTGTTTTCAACAATATGTGAAAGGTAATATTCTTATCCATATTTTACTAGTTTCTCAGCTTTCGGATTTGTTATCAATATTAAGCATTCATTTATGTACACAAAATGAAAATATTTATGAGAAGTAAACTCTCTAGCTCTGTAGTCAATCTTAAAATGATAAACAAAAAGCCAATACAAACCCAAAATAAATTAAAACTCTATAAGAGGAAAAAGAATAAGGTGTGACGGTAGATTCCTTCTACAGACAAGGACATGAAGGTTCTTATAATTTCTTTTTGTCTCGTCATTTAATGCTTGTGTTTTAACCGTAATTTCAGGATTTATATTTTTTTATGCAATTCTCAATTTACTAGAACACTTCTTAGAAATGAATGATTTGTAGATCCGGAATCAAACAACACATTGGCATAATCTGAAAAAAATAGTGTTCCTGATAATACTTTATTCGATTGCCCAACATCTACTAAATTATTTGCAGAGGATTTCACCACCCCTTCCTTATTATAGTGTAGCTACTTTCCCTCAGTTGAGTTCTTCGTTGGACACTCATTTGAATAATGACCCATTTTATTTCACTTAAAACATTTTTCTGACTGTAAATAATATTTTTATTTACCCTTACCCTTGTCTTTTTTAGTGAAATTACGAGCCTTGGGTTACATTTTACCACATCAGTCGCACTTACCAAAATTCAAAAGACATTCCCCAGCATTCTTTTTACCAAAAGTTTCACAAATTGTAAATGTATGTTTCATTCCATTAGACTTTTTTGAAGAGTTCCAACCTTTCATCTGCCTCTTCTACCACTTATTTTTCTGTTTGTCAAAGAATGCCTGATCATCAGAAAATTTCATTTCTACCATCTCCACACATTGAACTAGTTTTTAATAACTTTTGAAATCAAGAAAACATAAATCCCTTAGATACATTGGATATAATATTGAGTAAAACTGGTTGATTTTACTATCAAGATCTCGTATTATTTGTGGAGCATACCTTGTTAGTCGAGTTATTTTTTTGTCATAAGAATCCACTAGGTCATCCTCCTAACTCAATTACATGAATTGTTTTCCATCCTAAAATGAACCACCTTTGGAAAATATTTCTCAATAAAAGTACCATTGAATATAACCCAATCAAGATCATAAATCTCCTCACTATCCCTGATATTTTTCACCATCAACCACCACCGATCAACTTCACCTTTAAAACAATAATCAAAGAGACAAACCTTTTGATTTTATAAACACCCCATGACATCAAAAATATTTTCTAGTGCATTAATCCACCCTTCTTCTAGAACAAGGTCAGATGAACCTCTGAATTACGGGGGCTATTGCCCCATGAAATGCCCCACTACTGAAATTTTCCACATTGGTTGATCTGGATAATATCGTTTATGGATACCAACAGCATTTATAGCCTAATTCCATTGTGTCATCACTGCAAAAAACTATTCAGTTCTAGTTCCAACCATATCAGGTTGCTGATATAGAAGGTATTCTTCCTTCTGATGTCATCCCATCATATCTTCCATGTTTCCTCTTCGGAAAATCATTTAGAACACAAAAATATATTTGGTGAAGTAACATGGTAATCTGTAAATGATATATCATTTCAATCTTAAGGTAAATTAATTTATGGACATTAATTTAAGAATATTATAACTTCTAATGTTGTCTAAACAAACTTGTGATAACATCTATAAGGCCCCATCCATAAAACATTTCATAATCATGAATTAAATGGATAATTCACACTCAGTATTTTTCAAGATTATAGTTTTAGAAAATTAATCCATAACTATTAGAGAAAAATATCTAAAACAAAAAAGTAGGCACCTCTAATGAGTATTCATTTTTTCATAATATAAAAACTCTTAAAAAATATTCATGTCTAGTTCCATGTGTTATACCTCAAGATTGTTCCTTAATCTCATCCATGACCCTTTTCATCTTTATGTCCTATAAAAAAATTTCAAAACGTGGGATGGGCATAAAAATCTCAAAAAGGGTTATAAAATAAAGAATTAAAACATTAGTCAATCAAAATATTAAATGTTTAACATACCTCATGAAATCATAAGATTTATGAATAACACATAGAAAATATAAATTATAATGTTAATATGTGGCATCCATAAAATAATTATGTTGTAGATTTCATAGAAATATAGGGGGTTACATTTGGATTACCCAGTGTAGTATATTCCATAAATCTCTTAGGATAAACATTATCGTTTACCTCCATCATGTTACCTAATTAATTGAAGATCTTTCTTGGGCTCACTCTCACTAGTTTTATCATGGAACCACCCATATACATAAACAATTCCCAATAACCATAACACATAAAATAAGAAAAAAAGTTGCAATCAAAATATATCATTTCTAAATATTGAAATAATCAATGATTTCTCAAAACCATATTAAATACGAAAATATGTAAAAAGGATATAAGGTATTTATTTTCCTTTAAAAAACAATACAGCTTGTAAAGGATGCCAAAGATCCAATAATACTCCAAGTGGTGGAAAAGGTCGTTGTCACCACTTACATTAGAAATATACATTCTTTTTTGCTATTTAGTAAAACTCCTCAGGGAAAAATATTTCAGTTGAATGAAAAAAATATTCAATGATGTTTATACACCGTATAAATGAAATTCATGTATAAAATAAATGTGCCTCTATGAAAAGAGATTTAAATTATTTCCTTTTCCTCGTGTCTGACTTGTCCTACTCGTTCTTTAATATCATGAATAATAAACTACAGTTAATTTTTTCTTTCTTAAGGACCATATTCAAGTTTATTATTACTTTTATATCACTTATTATTATGATATAAATGTTATATAATCATTTAAAAAAATTATCGTTTTGATGATATTTGTTACTTGAGTCAAAAATGAACTTCTTGTAAATTAAAAGTTGTTCATGTGGTCAAAATTACATTATCTCCAGAATTATATTCAGGATTTAGATATCATATATATCATATATATATCTAGTATATATATGTATTTATAATAGTACATATCATTTGGAGATAATAATTGAAATGCATAGTTCATGGAGATGGTAAGCTCTATCTACACATGAACACTACATTCATTTCTATTTCATATTTTAATGGAATAAAAAAATAATGATACATTGGTATATTATAATTCTAGTATAATATAATATATAATTTCATTTAACTCAGTCCTTTATACTTCCTACATATGGCATGAACAAGTCATTTAACTTTGTTCGGGCGATAGTCCACACTTCCTCAAATGTAATTATCGTGTATAACCATTATGAAAACCATAAAGGTAACATATAACGGAAAAATACCGAAGTATAGTATAACGCCCCGACCCTAATTACCCAGATTCGGTGCATTATTTTAATACTTTTTCATGATTACAAGGAATCGTGCCTCGAAGGACCGATCAGTTTAGTAGTCGTGGAAGATAGACTACATACATGAACTTCACATTACAATTTCAAATATAAAATACATCATTGATGGTTAATTGATATCTCCATTATTGCATTTACCTTAACCCTACATATCAATAATAATACACTTCTTGGAATTCCTGGGAAAATAAAACATAATAAAGGGGTGTGCTCAGATGCTCAGAAGGGGTAAATAATTTAGCAGAAGCTATAAACTTTTAAGGCAAGATGTGTAATAAAAACATTTGAACATAAACTTGAACATAATATGGAAAAAATAAATCAAATATTACCATATTAACATAGACATGGATATTCTACTAGTCTAATAATCACATGTAATAACTAATTTCATAATTAGGGAATGCCTAAAACTGGACATCATTACCACATAGTCAAGGCCTTTTTGCCAAGACTACAAATAAAATTTTTGTCAAGGCCTTGTGCCAAAAAACTAGTTTGTCTCATTAGACTTACCAATGCATCGAGGAGCTATAGCGGGCTCCACCCATCACTTACTAAGTCCACTGTATTCCTCATATGAAAAAGTTGAAACATAACATTAACATTTGTATTAAAACTAGCATACTAAATTTCAATACATTAACCATAAACCATGAATGGAATAAAAATAGAACATCCACAGTCAAATGTATCATAACTCATTTAATAAAATATGGAATATTATATTTAATAAATCAACCTAAATCAAAAATAATAACCATAAATGGATGCTGACATTTTTTAAAATGATGAGTAAAACTTTTTTAGAGAAATAACATATTTGTAAAATCATTTAAAATTCCCACATTTATAATGGAAGTAATTTAAACGATATTTTTGAATCAACATGTCCCATACAACTTTGAATCATTTTTAAAGAATTATTTTTTCAAAACATTCATGTACATATAAATATATCATTAAAATCATTTTGGAAAACATGGACATTAATTAAAAAGATTTAGAATGATAAATAATTAGAACATTTAAAATTATGATCTTGATAAAGTGTAACTTGAAAAATCCTAAAAATATTCATTTTGAAATCATTTTTATGAAAAATTTACATGGATGATAAAAATTTCCTATTAAATACTTACACATAAAAAATCTCAGATAATAATGAGATTGAGGAATTAACACTTACCTTGCACTTTCCATTAGTCGAGGTTATTTTTAACCTATTGTATGAGGATCGTAGTATGTTATGAAATTATATGAGAACCATATTAATATTTATGATATCATACATGATTCATTTATGACTTTATACTACCCATTTAATAATAATATCCTTGTTGAATTAACATTTCGGGTAATAATCGCTTTCTTTATTGTACGTGTTTTAACTTATTACTCATGATTGTATCACTTAGATAAAAATTTAAATACTTCCAGAATATAAAAAATTATTTATATATAATATATATTTAGAATATATATATTTATTGTGGACATATATATGAAATAAGAAACACCGTTTATGGAGACAGTAGTCCGTACGTACGCATAAACATTGTTTCTGTTTTGCTATCGAATTGAATGGAACTAATTAAATAAGATATATGTAAGTACAAAAACACACACACACACACATATATATATGTACATATATAAATTATAATTATTATTTCATATATGATATACATATTAGTAAAATATATTTTTATAATCATCGATGAATGGTGAACGTGGAAATGAATCTCATCGCGTTGTGGAGACGGTAATCCGTACGTACACATGAGTGACTATATAATTTACTTAAAGGTGTAGAATTGGATTGTATATTAATTTTATAGAGACATTATCATGCTATTTTCATTATTTATATACATATCACTCATCATTATATCCATCAAAATAACATAGTGTTGAATAACAAATTACACCACAGCGTGGAGACGATAAGACGTATGTAAGCACGCATGGTGAAATTATCATTCATAAGATGGATATAATAATGATTATAGTTGTGACATATTTATAATAACATCACAGAATATAGAATATACTATATTTATTATTTTATAATTGAAACAACAAAGACAGAGTAAGTGGAAGAATAAGTGAACTTGAAAGAGGGTGATGAAATCATTACCTTTTCATCAGGTTCTTCCTTTTCATTTGATCAAAATGTCTCCCTAGGATGGCCTTATAAAAAAAGTAAGGACTCTATGATAAAAGTGGGATATTTGATAGGATATTTGGGTTGGTATTGGACGAGTCAAATGGATTTGGAGGTGTGATTTTGAGAGAAGATGATGTGCCCTTTCATAAGAGGGGTGCGGGTCACTTTAGGAAAAGATTAAAGTATTAATTTATTATACAGTCATATTCAGATTATAATGGTTCAAAATGAATTTATTTATATCCTTTGGTGGTGATGGGTCGACATCCTCTCAAAAAATTGGTTTTATACAAGTCTAGGGTACAATTTAAACTTATCTTGTAGATTTAACTCTTATTTAAATATTTTAACTTTTACTGTTTCTTTTTGTATTCTTACTCTATATGGTTAATAAACATACACTAAACATTAAAGAGAACCTAAAGCTGCTCATTAATGACATATATAATATTATTTAATCCCTTTGTCATAACATTACATTTTTAGGAATATTATATCAACCAATAATGTCGTATTTTTTTTAAATATTAATTTATGTCAATTTTGACACTATTTGGTATTTTGTTTTTGTGAAAGTCATCACAACTTGATTACTTTGAACAATATACATTTAATCATCCCTAACATGTAATATTCACCTATAAAATTTTTTGATGTCATAAAAACATTGAAATTATATTTGTTTTAATATTTATAATTCCATTTATTTGATTCTTTCATTAATAAGGTAATTACTGCATAATCATTGTGTCACAAATAAATTTATTTATTTAATGTCTTAAAATTATAAATGAAGTAACAATATTTATTAAATATTTTTATCTTTCTAATTAATATTTATAGTCTAATTTATCTTATGTATAACCCTATATTCAAAAATTTTTATTTATTAAACCTTGATTTTAACTCATTTAACTCTTCTTTGAATAAAATAACAACAAATGTCCTAATCTAATCCAACTGGACCTAAAGGATCATATATTATTTATAAGGTTTTTTTGGTCAAATTATACTTATCCAATAGAATTAGGACAAGTGTTAGAGTAAGAATAAAATCATTTTCCCCCTTAATTACCCTATTAACTTTTAACCGTGGTAAATAAAAGATAAAATTTACTATTCACCAAAAATTATTTTCTTTCTTATTGAACCACATTTTTCATACTGATATCAATCTATTCTCTCGTATTTTTTAAATTCCACTCATAGAAGCGTTAAAATTATGTTTTATGCGAATTTCCAAATTCTCCATGGATGTGGGTAAACGACGGTGAAAAGTTCAATGAAATTTTATATACCTAAAATTATTACAAAATGACTCTAATAAATTAAATTGAACATATATAGGTATTATGTATCTATTTTTACCTAATATAAATTTAAATTAAATAAATAATTATTTAAATAAAAAGTCAGTTTTAACCATTAACTCAGTGTTTTTAACTATTCATAAAAAATTGATAGTTTTCAGAAAAAAAAAACAACAAACTCAACCTAAGTTAATTTTGATATAATGAATTCGAAAATGTAGTCTATTTTACCAAATTAAAACAATATAAGTTTCATTAATTAATTTAATATTAATTCACATTGTCAAAAAAACGGGTTTTTTAAAAGTATAAACTATCAAAAGATTGACACTTGTTTATATCAAATTTTAACGTAAAATTACATCCAATGACCAAAATTGGATTAAACGTTAAAACTATAATCTAATTATACTTCCAAACCATTCAGATTTATAATTTAACACTACAAATTATTTTGATTAAAAATATATTTTTCAGTTAAAATTTAGTTATTTTCAATATTCACCCAAAAAATGAAAGTTATCCAAAAATGAAAAATATTTATCGAAACTAAATTTTTATATACTGATTCTAAAGAAGAATTTAATTTTTTCAAATTGAAAATATAAATGTTTTCAATATTGAATTTAAAAATGGTTCACCATTAATTGGCGATAAAATTTATTTTTTTCAAAAGTACTTCTTTTATCTGAATAAAATGAATTTTCTTTAATATTATATATAAGGAGCTGATAATATTGATTCTAAATTTATAAAGATTATATAATGTTCAAAATTCAGTTAAAACTATCCATAACCACTTTTGAACGACTAGTTTGGTAAGTCGGGGTGCGATTGAACTCGGTGTTGCGTGTAGTGCAATTTATTGAATTACATTGAAGAAATAACGTATTATGAAATCTTGTGGTGTTACATTCTTCCCTCCTTAAATAAATTGTGTCCTTGCAACTTGAAATTGTTCTTCGAAAAAATGGTTGAAAATAGAAAATACCTTTGTGGAAAACCCACATCAGAAATTGGGATAATAAAATTTAGTCTTAATAAGAGGAAAAGGGAAAAAAAGGGTCACCACCAAATTATGATCTCAATTAAGAGAACATGGGTCAAAATTAAAGACACGTAATTGGAGGGAAAACATAAAAAATTTTAGGGAGTTACTGAGGTCATCAATCACAAACAAGTGTAATATTGAGGGCCTCAAATCCATCAATCTATGATGATTTAAAATACCATCGGTTCAAAAAAACATAAGTTATTAGGATAACAAATTTTTGGTTTCAATATCCCTTCCCTAATGTTTAATAATTAATTTATCCATATAATGAGAGGATGTATATATATATATATGTATATATATACTTGATAAGTAGATTTTAATCGTTCAACTAATTCCTACCACAAACACATCTTTCACTATAAAAGATTTAAAAATAATTATTTATCCTAATCGTATAGGCTTCCAAAAATAATGAATTTATAATTCACATAGCAGAACCCTTTTAAAAACATAAACTACATTATATAATCAAGGGACTTCACATAGTCCAGTTGAAGGCGATAAATCCCAATCGCACTGTGGTTGTGGGTTCGATTCCCGAAGCTTTGTCCAACGTGATGGGTTGTCACACAGTCTGTGTGATGTCCTTTTATAAAAATCGAAAAATAACCTTTCAAACATGATCCATTCCACCCTTTATAATTATTGAAAATAATTTTATCCAAAATCACAGTCCAAAATTTATAAGGAAGTTAAACACAATAAAGATCCTTTTTTCCATGTAATAACATGTGAACACCTTCTTCGTGTATTAATTTAAAACATGGTAACACCCTGAATTACCATAAAACCTTATTGATTACATTCATGCTCCCTTGTTCCTTACAGAATATTATATATACTTATTACATCAAAAAAATTTGTAAACACCAATAATGACAGAATATAAAAAACATTAATCAGTTTCAATGTAGTCAATAATATCCAATATAATTTATCCAAGTCCAACATGTTTTATTCCAAAATCACTACCTCGGTATCAGAACCATATTATGGTTTATCATTCTCTCACCCATTTATTTTCCAAAAAATTAACTTGATATTGAGTCACTTTTCTTGGTTTCACATAATCTCATTTCCTTAATGAAATAGTACTACTGTACAATCCTTATATACTTCATAATTAATATAACCAGTACATCGTTGATACAACACTCAAATGACATAATTATTTAATAACAACATTAGAAAATTAATCATTCCTCCTCATCTATGGTAGTATAATAACATGATTATTATCCAATAGCATCATTTGGGGCATATTCTTATGATTTGGACATTGGTTCGCATAGTGTCCCAAATCCTTCCAGATGAAGCATTGGTCATTTGAAACCTTTTTATTTGACCTGTAGTCATGTACATGGCATACATTTTCTCCACACATATAATATAATCCCATTCCCTTCAGGAATGTTCCTGGGTGTTTCTTCCTACAGTTATCACATATGGTAAAATTCATCTTTTCCCACTTCCCTTTATACATCAATCTCTCTTCCATCCTTTTCTTCTCTTGCCTCCCTTCAAATCCATAAGAATAAAAGAATTCTTTACTTAAATTATTAACGCATGATACTATTTCTTCATATGTTTAAAATACATGGGAGACTATTTTCCTTATAAAGGTTAGTTTAATAACGTGAAAGATATGATCCTTCTTTCTCTTTGGATCATACGTATTTCTGGAGTTCACACTCTATCTACTGGGTGACATTTCTATACAATGGCATACACTAGGTCAGTTTATGAATTGCAATGAATAATTCCCAACTTGTAAAATACCTATCATAAATTGAATAGTTTATGTATATAATCCATAATCATAAAAATATTTTCATTTAGTAGGTATATACTCAGAAATACATCATAATTATTTGTAAAGAAAATAAGAGTTATCCTAATAATATCCCCCGGGAGTGTTGTAAACAAGAGTGTAGCAAGGCCCGTTGTCATGCACCAGTTCTTGTTCGAGACTAGATCAAAGTGGTGTTTTTGGGTTTTACCCCTAGGTACATCTGTTTCATAGCTGCCTCTACCTGCTCTTATCCAGATAGGGATGTATTTCTTGGAAAACTGACAAAATCAATACAATACCGAAATTATATATAGTTATTCTATACTAATCCTCAATGTCTATCTTTGGGTAATGTGCTCTAATCAGAGTTTATCTAAATCTATGTTCAAGGTTGTTTCTAAACTTCCGCTGATACCAACTATAACATCGTGATAATCGGTGCATTATTTTAATACATTGGCATGATTATAAGGAATCACGTCCCGAAGGACCGATCAGTTTAACAATCCTGGAAAATAGATGACATACATTTACTTCACATTACAATTTCAAATATAAAATAAAACATAGATGGTTCTTTGATATCTCCATTATTCTATTTAGCTTAACCCTGCATATCAATCATAATACACTTATTGGAAATCCTTAGAAAATAAAACATAATAAAGGGGTGATATCAGATGCTCAGTAAGGGTAAATAAATTAGCGGAAGCTATAAAAGTTTAAGGAAATATGTGTAATAAAAAAACGTTTTGAACATAAAAGTTAACATAATATGGAAAAAATAAGTCAAATAATACCATATTAACATTCACATGGATATTCTACTAGTTTAATAATCACATTAAATTACTAATTTCATAATGAGGGAATGCCTAATGTCGGACATCATTACCACATAGTCAAGGCCTTGTTCCAAGACTACAAATATAATTTGTGTCAAGGCCTTGTTCCAAGATACTATTTTGTCTCATGAGACCTACCGATGCATCGAGGAGCTATAATGGGCTCCACCAGTCACATACCAAGTCCACTGCATTCCTCATATGAAAAATTTGAAACATAACATTAGCTTTCGTATTAAAACTAGCATATGAAATTTCAATACATTAAATATAAACCACGAATGGTATAAAAATAGAACATCCATAGTCAAACATATCATAACTCATTCTGTAACATCCCGACCCGGAAGCCACTAAATTGGTTCTCTGAGCTAGTTCTCCACAAGGCCTCAAGCGCACCTCCCCGTACTCTAGAGGCTACCGACAAGCAGAGAGGGAATAGGGTGTGATAGTGGGGAGACTATTCCCTTATACCGAGTATGAAAACAAAAGAAATAACTAAGTATCATACATAGCAGAAAGTAAACAGAGTGTGGAAGTAATAAACAAATGAAATAGAAAAAGTAGTAATAGTAAAATGCTATAAAAACATAAACAGCTATGCAATACAATACAACACTGGTCACCCACAGGGCTGACCATACAGATACAAGTACAAAAGAAACAAAATGTAAAAGTACAGGGCTCAGCTACTAACTCCAATCCAATTCACGTACCAGATCTCCAAACACTATCGAACTGCAAAAGTTTGATCCGTAGAACCACTCGAGCAGCTCCGCTCGATCATGAAACACTGGGCCTCAGCCCTATCCACCATGGAACTCATTCCAACCTGAAAATCATACATAAGGTATAAACATACACCGAGGTTTACATGCCGGGGTGAGAAATAATCTCAGTAGGGAACCCCAACAAGCTACCTATAACTACGATGTTAAAAGTTTATGCAACAACAACGTGCTCAGCCTAGCTGAAACACAACAATCAAAGTAAACCAAACGTGCAACCATAGTCAAACCTAGGGTATGTAAACCCTATCAACTGAGAAAGTGCCACCATGGATGTCCATATCTATATCCGTACACATGTATAGTCCCATTCCTATGCACATATAAAAAATTATGAATATTCATGATTAAGTGATTCAAATAACAAGAAACAACATCAGCAGTCGATCATTGGGACCATAAGCCCGATCACCTGGACATCCTGTGCAAGGGCATTGAGATGGACGTCGTGCCACTCAAGTCGTGTATCATTAAGTCGATCTTTGGGTCTATAATCCCATCAACATGTACCTGCATCAGCCAATGCTGGAAATATATCTCTGAACAAGTTAATTAGAACCATGCCCTCTGGATAATCAGAACCCTGCCCTCAGGATAAACCAAACCTTGCCCTCAGGCGTTTCCCTCAAGAGAATCAGTAATCTTTCCCTCAGGCCTTTCCCTCAAGAGAATCAGTAACCTTGACCTCAGTCCTTTACTTCAGAAGATTCACTAACCTTGCCCTTAGGCCTTTCCCTCAGGCGAATCAGTAACCTTACCATCAGGCCTAACTTTCTGCCCAAGAGTCCGTCCATGGAATTTCTACTATGGGAATACAAGTATCACTCAATGTATAAAAGTAAACATGTAAGGTTTCGATGGCCGGATACCTGGAAGCAAATATGAACATCCAATCAAAATACATATTTCACAATATATATATACACACACATTCTGCCTCAGCAGCCAAATCCCATGTTATACCTCTAGGTACTTGAAAAATATCAGAAATAACATGACTCGAAATCTAGATACCATGAAACCACTTCCATCCATCCCAACAAGCAAGAAAGACGCATCGCATCATGCTGAATAGCCACCAACCAAGAATCACCTCTGGTAACCACTACTCCATTAACAAAACCAACTCTGATATTAACAAATGAGTAAGGGTGGCCCGAACGCGCAACCCAACACTACATCCACAGCTCCATGGGCTTACATGTTTTTCACGAGTTCTAGGTGACACCCAAACACCATATCTACCCAAACCCAACGTAACAACTCAGGTTCGGTCAAAAAATAGACACCTATTGGATCCCTCAAGTAAAAAACTATGGAGGCATCATACACAGGATCATCCAGGTAAACACGAGCGAAGGCATCCTACACGGGATCCTTAGCAAAGAGTAAGGGAGGAATCCTAAATGGGATCCTCAAATGAAGGAAAACATAAGCACTCCATAACATGATTCCTATGAAGGGATAAAATAGAAAGGATTCCTACAATGAAATCCCATGGTCAGTACACAAGTAAAGGCATCCCTTAGGGGATTCTTAGAAGTCTCTGGTCTCACAAAATCATAGGCCATAAATGGAAATCTCACAAGGGGAACATCCTATAAATAATATGTTATGGGAGATAGATCATATATCATCTCCTATTAAAGGTCTCAAATAAGTTGTTCTGAACACCCAATCTAACATCCACGCCACGTCTCACTCTTAGGTGACAATTGAACTCGATAACTAGTGGAAGAACCCCTACATTTAGATATAAAAAACCAAAACCCCATTTATATGACCCCCAAAAGTCATAAGGATTCTACTGTCGTGATCTATGCGTAAGAACACTCAGAATAGACTACTCACATGCCCAAATCTGACTTATAGAGCCCATGATGTCCCCAAAACTACCAAACTGAAGTAGTACATGGCCATAGCACATGGCTAGAGCACATTAGGCCTACCTGTGTAATAATAAAAGGCATTTAAATTACTGTACATGGTGTGTATTGTTCATAAAAAGTCATACCATGTGCATTTTTCCTAAAACAGAGGCCCAAGTACCACTACACGGCGTGTACTCAATGTACACAATGTGCACTCCTTAAAAACCATTATTCCATGTTCTATTCCACACGGCCACCGACATGACCACCCACTACACGGAATGTACTCAAATTACATGGCATGTAATTAAGAAAAAATCACCTTCCCCAAATAGGATGAACAAATGGTGTGTACCCCTGGAACACAAGCCTTGTATTCTGGGTTTTCTGACGGGAAATCCCAGAAGACACCCAAAACACCCGTTTTCACCCATGTAACAACAGATCGAGCCCCATGGCCATACAAGAAAGGAATATAAGGCTTTAATAACTTAATATAACATTTTATAAGAGAATACATTCTGAAAACATAAACGGCCCTACCTTCAGGTGGAAACCGCCGAAGATTCTGTTGATCTCACGACTCCCAGATGCCCTTCGCAGAATCAGCACGTGGAGAGCATCGAATCTGTACCCCTCTTACCTCTCAACTCTCTCTCATTCACAGCCTCAAAATCCCCCCAAAATCCATGGACAAATAGGATCACATATTGAGCATGCACCAGAAGGAGGAGGAATTAATAGAGAAGAAAAGAAAAGGAAAGAAGAAAGAAAATGAAGAAAAAGGGGTTCGGGCCGGCCCTGACGCCCGACATGAGTTTATGTATTCTCTAGGCTAAAATCCCCATTCCGGACACAACAGAATAGATGGCATATCAATTTGAAACTCTGTTTAAAATTTATTTCCAAACGAGCCTATGTGAATAATTTAATATTTAATTATAATATCATTAAATATTAAATATTCCGCTAAAATTCAACAGCTCAGATTTCCCCCAAACTCATATCCTATGGTAAACACACTATTCCGTGACTAAAGGAGTTGTCAAGAATACTATCTGAGATCATATGTTAGGGGAAAATTACCATTTTACCCATCATGAGCATCCAAAAGAAAAAATTCAAATTTCTACTCAGAACAACAGTCCAGAAAAACATGAGTTCTTACAAACTCCCCACCATAATCCTTCTCATCCCCGAGAAGACCCGTAAAGGACAAGAAGCCATGCTCCAAACCCAAGCATCTTCACAAAAAAGCTATCTAGACTGTTTGAATACCAGCCATATAGCGTTAACAACTACGTTCTACATGGAAGATATTAAGCTACGACCAAACTAGTACTCCCCACCATAGGAATATACATTATTGTCATCTTAAAAGAAAACATTGAGTTCAAAAGCTCATGGTAAAAACCGAAGTTTAATAGAGGCAAGGAAAATCACCCTCAAAGGGACAAGGGTGCACTTCCCACCATATGGCTTCCCTTACACCACTTCGAGAGCACAAAATGAATAGGTTCTATCTGCAACATGGATGAACATTAAGAAAGAAAAATGAGCTTAGTGTAGGGATGCAACTCTCTCAGCACACTCCAGACAAATCTAGATAGCGCATGATCATCTATTATAGGAGTACACTAATATTTCATCGAATGTGTTTCTAGATCCCTCCGAGCCACACTAACATCCTGCCAAAACCTGGCCATGATTCAAGCATGGGTCAACCATTTTCACACATGTTTCCCTAGAATGGAATAGACATTGACCTACAAAGGTTTGAGTCAAAACCAAGGTTATCTTGGTCTTCCACCTAACCCTACAAAAAAATCCTCACAACTGGGTCAAATGGTCTAACCACCTAGCCTAACTGATCTGGACCTCTCAAAAGAAGGTAGAAATCACAACAACCAAAGAAATTCAAAACCGAAACACATCCTACAAGGGCCCTGATCCTCTCCAAGTATCCTCAGAAGGAACTACTCCCTGGAGTTCACAACCCAAGCAGAATAGAAAATGAACTGACGCTGGTCAGGTATCCGTATACAGCAATACGAGAAGGAGTTCCATAAAATAAATCCTTAAAATCATTTTGAAAACATAGACATTAATTAAAATGTTTTACAAAGATACATAATTAACACATTTAAAATAATTATCTTGATAAATATTACCTTTCAAAAATCCATAAAATATTCATTTTGAAATATTTTTCAAGAAAAATGGACATGGATGATAAAAATATCCCAACAAATACTTACCCATAAACAATCTCCGATAATAATGAGATTGAGGAATTAACCATTACCTTGCACTTTCCTTTAGTTGAGGGTACGTTTAACCTCTTGTATGAAGGTCGTAGTATGTTTTTAAAATATTCCATAACCAAATTAATATTTATTATAACATACATGATTCATTTATGACTTTATACTACCCATTTATTAATAATTTCCATATTAAATTAACATTTTGGGTAATAATCGCTTTTTTATCGTACGTGCTTTAACTAGTTACTCTTGATTGTATCACTTAGATCAAGATTTAAATACATCCATAATATAAAAAATGATTTATATATCATATATATTTCTTATATAAATATGTATAATAGGCATATATATGAAATGAAAGACACTTTTTATGGAGATGGTAGTTCGTACGTACGCATAAACGATGTTTCCGTTTTGATATTGTATTGAACCGAACTATGTGAATAATATATATGTAAGTAAATATATATATATATATATATATCTAGTATAATTATTATGTCACATATTAAATACTTATTAGTAATATATATTTTTGTAATCGTTGATGAATGGTGAACGTGGAAATGAATCTCATCACGTCATGGAGACGGTAATCTGTACGTACGCACGAGCGACAATATCATTTCCATAAAGGTGTTAAATTGGATGGAGTATTAATTTTATAGAGACATTTTCATGATATTTTCATTATTTATATATATATCATCCATCATTATATCCTTCCAAATAACATAGTGTTGAATAAAAAATTACACCAAAATGTGGAGACGGTAACTTGTACGTACGCATGCTTGGTGACATTATCATTCATAAGATGGATAGAATAATTAATACAGTTGTGAAATATTTATAATAAAATCAATGAATATAGAAGATACTGGAGTTATTGTTTTAGAATTGAAACAACAATGGATGATTAAGATGAAGAATAAGGGAACATGAAAGAGGGTGATGAAATCATTACCTCTTCTTTGGGTTCTTCCTTTTGATATTATCAAAAGGGCACCTTAGATTTTCTTTCGAAACAAAGGAAGGCCTCTAGGATGATTCTAGGATTGTTGGGAGGATATTATGGTAGTGTTAGGCTGATCCAAATGGCTTTGTAGGTGTGATTTTGAGAGAAGGGGAAGATCCCTTTTATAAGAGGGGTGTTGGTCACTTTAGGAAAGGATTAAAGTATTTATTTATTATACAATAATATTCTATTTATAATGGTTCAAAATAAATTTATTTCTAGCCTTAGGTGGTTATGGGTCGAAATCCTTTCATCCAATAGGTTTTAGACATGTCTAGGTTACCGTTATAACCTTATCTTTAAGATTTAACTCTATGTTAAATAGTTTATCTTTTACAGTGCCTTCTTGTATTCTTACTCTATATGGTTAATAAACAGATGATAAACTTTCAATAGAACCTCACGTGGATCATTAATGATATATATTTTATTATTAAGACCTTTAGAAAATACCGTACAATTTTATGAATATTAAATCAACCAATAATATAGTACTTGTCTTAAATATTAATTTATGTCAATTTTGACACTATTTGGTATTTTGTTTTTTTGAGAGTCATCGCAACATGATTACTTCAAGAAAGATACATTAAATCAAACATAACAGGTCATATTAAACTTGAAAATTCATGGATGTCATAAAAAATGTTGAAATTATATTTTTTTTTAATATTTATAATACCATTTATTTGATTCTTTCATTAATAAGGTAATGAGTCTATCATCATTGGGTCATTAATAAATTTAAATTTTTAAGGTCTAAAAATTATTAATAAAGTACCATTATGTAGGAAATATTTTTAGCTTTCTGATGAATATTTATAGTCGAATTTATCTTTTGTATAACCCTATATTAAAAATGTTTTAGTTATTAAACATTGATTTTAACTCTTTTGACTCTTCCTTAAATTAAATAATAATAAATGTCCTAATATAATCCAAGCAGACCAAAAGGATCATATTTTAATTCTAAGGTTGTTTTTATTTGAATTACACTTATCCAATAAAATTAGGATATTGTTAGGATAAAATTAATATCATTTTTACCCTTAATTACAATAATTAATTTTACCATGGTAAATAAAAGTAAACAGTTACTATTCACTAAAAATTATTTTTATCTTATTTAACCACATTTTTTATTCTGATATCAACCGTGTCTCTTGGATTTTTGAAATTCCACTCACAGTAGTGGTAAAATTGTCTTTTATGAAAATTTGAAAATTCTAATAGGAGGTGGGTAAAAGACGGTGAAAAGTTCAATAAAGATTTATATATCTAATATGATTACAAAATGATTCTAATGAATTAAATTGAACATATATAGGTATTATGTATCTATTTTGACCTAAATTTATGTTAAATAAAATAAATAATTATTTAAATAAAAAGTCGGTTTTAACAAATAACTTAGTGTTTTTCACTATTCATAAAAAAAATTGAATGTTTTCTGAAAAAACCAAATATTCACTCTAATATAATTTTTATATTATGAATTAAAAAATGAAGTCTATTTTAACAAATTCAAAACATAGAATTTTCATTAATTGATATAAAATTAATTCCCACTGTCAAAACAAAAAAATGGGTTTTTTAAAAGTAAAAACTATGAAAAGGCTGACACTTGTTTATATCCAATTTTAAAGTGAAATTACTTCCAATTAACATAATTGGATTAAATTGTAAAGATATAATCTAATTTTACTTCCAAACCATTCAAATGTATAATTTATCACTATAAATTATTTTGATTAAAAAAGTTGTTTTCAGTTAAAATTTAGTATTTTTCACTATTCAGCCAAATATGAAAGTTATCGGAAAAACACTAAATATTTATTGAAACTAAATTTTTATGTCATCATTATAAATAAGAAGTTTATTTTGTATAATTGAATATATAAATGTTTCAAATATTTAATTTAAAAATGGTTCTCCATTAAAAGGCGATAAAATTTCTTTTTTGGAAAAATACTTCTCTTATCTAAAAAAATGAATTTGTTCTTAAATTATGTCTATGAAACTCATAATATTGATTCTAAAATTATAAGGATTATATAATGTTCAAAATTCAGTAAATACTATTCATAACCGCTTTGGAACGACTAGTTTGGTAAGTCATGGTGCGCTTGAACTCTGCGTTGCGTGTAGGGCAAGTTATTAAATTTTATTGAAGAAATAATGTACTATGAAATCATGGTGTGTTACATATAGGGATATTATAAATATAATATATATCACATATAAATATAGTTCCATCTTAATGGACACCATAAGTGGCACTATGAGAATATTGAACAATCATTGTTTCGTGAGACATTAGTTCATCGTCCACAGAAACAATATATTCTTTACCCATTAGATTGATGTGTGTGTAAGTGCAGTTCAAATCCTTCTCATAAAAACATCCGAGAATTTTAGGGATACTATTTTAGTTATAAATGAAATGAATAAAAACTGTTTACGGTGTTGGAGATGTAAAATGAAAGAAATTAATTTAAGAGAATACATTGCCTTTAAATCAGGTAACTCCCTTTGGATTAATCCCAATTAATTTCTTGATGTGCCTTCTGCCTTAAGTGAGGCTCCTAGGTAGAAGAGAGGGATGTAGGGGGATTAATTTGGTAAATTTTGGACATACTATGGGGCTTTACAAGTGTGAGTAATGGGATATATGTGAGGTCGTTTTATAAGTGGGGGTGGCCTTTAGGAAAGCTTGAAAAAAATATTTAATTATATAATGATTTACAGTTTCTAAATGTCCAAAACATATTTATTTCAAAGATCAGATGTCACATTTCTGAAGTAAAATCATCCATTAATATTTGGAAATGTTTTATATATTGTTTTAATCTTTATAATTTAATAATTATAATTATTCATTAATGATGAAAACACCGCATCATTATTATGTCATCAAAAATATTATTTATTTGTTGTCTAAAAATTATTAAAAAAAATACCATGATGTACGAAATCTTCTTATATTTAAAATTAATTTATATAGTCGATGATATAACCTATATAACCAAATTTAAAAGTTTATTATCTAAAATAATTTTGTTTGTGTCATTTTTGTCTTTACTTTAAATTAATTAATATAATGTAGCATTATCACTCTTTTGTGGATCCATAGGTTCCCAAAATCGACCCAAGGATTCGCATGGTAGTAAATATATCATCAAATTGTATTAAGACACTTTTATGTGTAATTTAGTATTATTAAAATATTATTTAACCTAGAATTTCCCTATTTAATCTTAACCGAGGCAAAATAATGTCAAAAGTTACTATTCATGAAAAATTATTTTCAACTTATTGAACCACATTTTACATACTAATAACAAACATGTATGTTGTATTTTTGAAATTCAATTCATAGAAGAGGTAAATTTTCATTTAAATGAAGATTTCAGGTTTCTTAACTACCACTCTTTGTTTTCACTATTCATCAAAAAATTGATGTTTTTCAGAAAAAAAAATCAAAAAATTCCGCCTAAGATATATTTGATTTTCCAAATTCAAAAATAATATCAATTTTACAAAATTATAAATAAATAATATCCATTAATTAATTTGAAATTAATTCCCATCGCCAAAATAATAATTGTGTTTTTAAGAAATAAAAACTATATAAATATTGACACTTGTTTATGTCGAATTTCAAAGTGAAATTACTTATAATGAACAATAGTAGATTAAATTGTTAAAAAATAATCTAATTAACCATTCAAACCAATAAAAATGAATATCTATCCATATAACTAAATTATATTAAAATAAAGTTTGGAAATAAAATAAAATATTTATCATTATTAATTAAAAATTATTTTTATCAGAAAAATACGAAAAGTTTACCCAAAGTAAATTTTTATTTCGCATTTCTAAATAAGAATTTTATTTTATAAAATTGATCATATAAATGTTACTAAAACCAGATTTAAAGTGGGTTCTCCATCAAATGGTGGAAAATTGACCATTTAAATAATATTATATTATTTATGATTAAAATTAGATTCATTCACATTTTAGGGCATCAAATTTTATTGGATAAATAAAAAAACATTTAATAAACTTATATAATCATAATGTAGATTGTTCTGTTCATTCCTTCCAATACAACATCTTGGAATTTAATACCATTTATATTTATATTATATTATTATTATATAGTATAACTCAGCATTGTGTGCAACATTAGACTTCGAAGAAACCCATTGTTATGTGTCAGGTATGCCATCAAACATATTATCCCCTTTAAGTTAAAATTAAAATTTAATTCACAGATATGAAAATTTATTATTCATTATTTACATGGGATGTTACAACAAATCTCTAAATTTATGTTGATAAAGATTCTTATCAGATCTACACCACCCACCCGTCATGCCTCCATATACTAATGGACCATCTACCCTAGTGGAAAAACTTCCTAATTATCCCTCTTCAACACATATCTATCTCTCAATAATGTAATTCCAAATCTTCCAAGAGTATTTTGGGAAGCCAAAAGGTAAAATAGATAAAATAATTAGGATAAAACTGAAAGATTGATGAAAAAATAAAAGAAATGGGCTTAATCCTAGCCCCAATGCCCGTGATGTTTTTATGTCATTCCAAGGAAACACACCCTACTCCTAACATATGAATGGAAACATATTCTAAATAAAATTATTTTTTAAAATGTTAAAATAGAATTATCAAATGTGAATAAATTATTTTTATATTAATTATGTACAAATCAATCTATAAAAGTTCGAACAACTAGAATTTCAACTAAATTATCGTCCTTTGATAAACAACAGAATGTATGAGTAACATAGTTATCAGAGAAACTAATTATGTTCATGAAATAGATAAAATATCTATTTCTCCTGGAAAAAATCACAGGAAAAAATTCACATTTTCATTTATTTTAATATAAGTGATGTTACAAACTGTTAGATTCTTCCCACAAAAAAATATTCTTTCCCATATGAATCTATGGTGGTCATCAAACATCCCTAACCTCCCCATATAAATATTATATGGATAACCATCCCATATATCCTATGAAATATCATACATTTTCCACCACTCTACTTACATGATATATATTCTATCATGAATTATTTGATTCTCCCTAACACAAGATAATCCTTATGGTTTCTACACTACAAAAACGAAATTCCACATTGGCCCATGATACATCTATCCCTAGACTAATTATATAAATGAATAAAATATATTCAAACAATATAAAATGAATGAAAATAGAACTAATTATTTCTATCCCACTTGAAACAGAACGTCCACACTCATAAAACCCAAAAAACCCATTCACTACCTCTATCAATATTTGGTGGAAACACCAACATAATTCCATGAGTACTCCACTCCTTTGATTCAAAATAAGACGGAATGTCATGTGGAGGAATTCATAATTAGAATAGTCAAATACATAAAAAAATAATGAATATTACACTCAAATAGATCATTTAAATTATACCAGAGCACCCTACAAACTCTTAATAAAAAAGGACGCATCTCATATACATTTTCATGAACAACACGACCACCATCCACATAAGGGTGACCATAAAACCACAGATGTTATACCACTATTCTATCATTCTAACCTATATGGATACCGAATTATAAATGTTAGGGATCCAGCCATATTTACACTCTTAATCCATCCATAACACATGTACAACTCATAGTGATTCACCTCTCAAAAACCATGCATCTTTATTAAAAGCCAGACCTAGTGATTGTAGTCCTCACTATCAATACCAAGGAAGAATTTCCAAGTCCACCCAATCCATTAGATATATAAGGAACACTAGTATAAACTAATGAATTGATAGAAAACATGGGGCATGAATAGCTCTCTCACAAGGAACCAAAATCAATTTATTTATGGGAACCAAAACATTAGAGAATCTCAATCGTGGTCTGATAATCTATCTATTATCCTTTCCCTTCACCTGTCCCTAAAAGGGAATTCATATACATCTTCCAAACCAGTAGGTTTTTCATGGATTCCACTATGATGGGAATCTATCTCTAAAATCATAGAACATCCTTACACATTATCCACATGACCTATCATTAGAAAAAAATACATTTTTTTAATTGAGTATAATTCAGTTCATTACTTTTATGAGGAATCAGTTTATGTGAGGTTATTGTCACTTAAATCAATTGAACCTCTATAACCAGTGAATCACCACATACTTTAATATGTCATTTAAATATTTTATAACTAGAATTATTTATAAACAATGTTCACATTCCCAAGGGCTATGAACAAAAAACCTCAATTTACTAATATTCCAAATATTCAAGTGAATCAATGTTGATGATATCCCAGAATCATAAAAATATATTCAAAGAAGAGAAATACCATCCCATTAGAATTTATAGTTCATGTCAGAAAATATTTTCCAGACCCAATAGTAAATTATCTATGCCAATTTTGGACACATTCTTAAAACTCCTCCATAATAAATTCCCAAATCATAAAACAAACCATCCCATATTGGCCTAAAACGTCTTCTTCATCTATCCTGAAACCTACACTCTAACATGAAATTATAAATCTAGTCTTTAGAAACACTGAGTATTATATCCATGAAATGATAAATAAATCTCCATATGTTAACCCTAATGAAGAACCTATAAATTTATTATCATAAAAAGTGCATAAACATGTGGTATTATAAGACTACATGAAGACAAATAACATATTGAAAAAGATAAATACATAGAGAAATGGGGACATATAAAAGAATTTGTTGAACTATGGGTTTAAAAATAATACTAGAGGTAAATATACACCCAAATTGGAAAACATTTTAGGATTTGAAACACATATCTCACCCAACCACAGAACATGTGTCACATCCAATAGATCTTCATAAGAGATGCTTGGAATCTAAATGCAATCGAAAAAAATATAGAACCAAAAGGTGTAACCATAGCCATTAACATGACTATGTTCTTATAATGAGTTAAATAAATGAATTTTTTCGGATATGAACCAAAAACATGAAAATATATTTCAACACAACTATGAAACGTGTCTTCCTCTATGGTCTTCTAGATAAAATTAGGTGCCTGCTATGGATCAAAAAATTGGTGGGATTCATACATAACGTCAGAGCATATGAAAATCATTCCACCATACGCGTGAAAGAAAACACAGTACCCAAACAAAAGTTTTTAGTGTTTCAATAACTAACGAGCCAAAGGACACTCTTTATTGATAATAAAGGTACAATAAGGGTGTTTTACCCATTAGGATCTTCCATTTCCTCTTTAATCTTGAATGAAAACATTCATTCAATGAAGGATAGAACCAAATAAAAACTCATGACCAAAACCCAATAAAAGATATACCAAGGGTTTCCATTAAAAATTGTATTATAAAATTTATGTTATATCAATTCCAACATATAATGGACTGTCAAACATGGTATGGTTCATCATCAATCCCATTGTCCAAAAAGCTAAACTAGTAGCACCAAATACATGTCATCAGTAAAATTGTGGAGCCTCTCTTAGAACCATTTCTCTTAGAATAAAACAAATATCATATAAGGGATCTTGATGAACAACCTCAAAGACAAACACAAACACATGGATTCAATGGTCCTTGAGGTTAGAACAAAAATTGATTTCTGATTAGATGCCCTCTTATTGCACCCAACGTCTTGGGTCACTCATATAAAAAGATCCTCAAATGAAAAAATGTTCACAATAAGAGAAGTTAAAACTTATGATTTTTTCACTTTTGTCATCAAGATCACATGACTCACATGGAATAATCCCAAATGTCCCACAATGAATCTATCAAATCCCGGATAAACAACATCCCCATAAAGCATCCAACATAAATGAAGAGATACAAAAGAGTTGGAAACAGTACCCACTACCATTTCAAAAGTAGGCCCCCACATAAGGGCACCCTAGTGAATCCCAAACCCTATAGAAACCACCACAAATAGAAAAACCTATTAGAAATCCATACAAACAACCGCTCCACAAGTACGAACTCGCCCAAATGGTATCCAAAGAAACATCATGCGATATAATGATATCCAATAGTATAATAGATCCCTCAAAGGTCACTTGATCATAAAATAACAGATAAAGGAATCATTTAAATTACATTAGTCCCATCTAAATAAATGATTGTTTCCCAGTAGTTACGATCACTTAAATGTGTCTATCTAGTCCAGTGGCTCTAATAATGTTTGTCCTGAGACAAATGTTATAAAACTGAATTTGTATACCAATATGGAACCAATCCTTGCATGTATGAAAAAATAATTATATCCTTAGATATACTACTCAGTATTACAATTATGTATATATATGAATGGACCTTAAAAACCAGGCCAGAATCCACAATCCATCCCAACTGTGTATTTTGAAACCGTCACATTGTACAGATAACTTGTAACCCATCACAAGTTATATTATGAATCAAAACATTGATGAAATCCTTTTAAAAATCACACACATACAAAACATGATCTATAAAACAACAATATTGAAAAAGGATTCAACAATCATGATATTCATGAGAAAATGCTCAAAATTGACTAGAGAAGAGTATAATTCTGACATCAAGAAAAAATATGAAAAATGGGAAATGAAATGAACCATTACATGGTTTTACTCATATATTTCTACATATCAACAAATTATAGGGAACTATTCTTGTTAGGTCTCTACGTACATGATGTGTTCCTTTTAATACATGGCATGTTACCCCACTAGGGGTACCTGATGTGTACCTCATCCACACTCGAGAAGTACACCAATTGAATTCCCTGTGTGAACTACACCATACACAAAATATACCACGTATGAGGTGGAAATCATTATACCAATCCATGTACAACCACGTGGTGTCATCCCATTCACAGTACATGAACACTAGTTGATTACCTCACATGAGATCTTAGCATGTACCATACACAACCATGTTCCCCAAAAATCCTTGAGTCCCCACTACATGACATGTACTCTAATGTACACAAAATGCCATCACAAAAACGATATATTACACAATTAAAAAAGACATAAGGGTTGATTTCTCGGAATGACACACCGATTACATGAGTTTTCCCAATCAAAAACCCCCAAAATAACCCATAAATCCCATTTTTACCCATTACTCATTGATTGAACCTCATGGTATCCACAACAACCTAATAAATGTATCATTAAATAAAAACATGATTATGGTGATATACATGGAAGAAAAACAAGACAGGTCTTCTACTATGGTAAAATGAATGATTCTTCATACTAGATCTGCACTACACAATAATTGGGACCTCCTCTACCATTTTATAACCCCAAATTTTTTCTACCCATCCCTCACCCTCTTATATTCCTCTCATTCCTTAGTTCCATTACATAAAATCATCAATGTGGAATGAATGGTTATATAAATGGGAATGGAAAAAAGTAAAAGTAATAAAAGGAAAATGAAAACTGTAATGAAAAAAGAAAAGAAAGTGGGAATGATCCCAACACCATTATTGTTAATGAATTCATGAATTTCCAAGGAAACCCCCCACTATATACTTAATAAAAAAGAAAAAAATTATCAATCTTATTACCATTTTAAAATATAAAACTAAAAAAAACATGCAAGGTCTAATTAATAAATAATTAATTTAATATTAAATATACTGGGAATAACATAACATCTCATATTTCCACCAGAATCCTATACATTGTTTAAAACCAATTCTAGGACCAAAAAGTTCATGGGAAATTTTCCAAAATCAACATATAAATAAATTTACTATTTTTTCACTATAAACTATTCTGGAAACAAAAAAAAATCCTAAAATTTTTACAACATTTGAAGAGACATATCATCACATCTATCATGGAGGATAATTTGAAAACCATTTCTTCCTTTCATTTTATTGAAAACATGAAATCAAATAAAAACTTATTTCCCGAAAATAATAATTATAAGAATGATGTTTTAGAATCGATGAATAAAACATTTTAGGAACTTACAAGACCGATGTTTTTTTAATATAACATGCCCACTAATTTTTTTTCTAAAGATGGAAATTTTTTTGCTATGTTTTAAAAAAATATAGAATTAGAACTAAATTAAATAATAGATTATATAATCCATAATATAATAAAACATATAAATACACGAATATATTTATATTCATGTTTTATATTCTAAATACTAAAGATAATCTTGGTAAATGGGATGTATAAAATTGTTAGGAAATCCACATTGAAAATTTAATTACATCTAAGGAACATAGAGTGAAAAAGGTGAATGATTTATTGGAGAATAAAATCATTTGAAATATTATGAAGGGTATCAGTTTTATTAGAAATTTAATCTTTTTAAGGAGTTAATAGTTTCATCTAAAAACATGATAACTGATACCGTATTTTACCACAACAAGGATGATGATTTGGAATTATATTTTGTTGTTGAAAACTTAAAAATGGATTGATTCTTGGGAAATAAAAAAAATTCTTCTAGGAATTACTCAAACCCATAATAACCATCCATTATTATGATATAAGTAATGTCAAGATGAAGGAATTAGGACTATAAAAAGTGTAAGAAACCATGTGTAATTTAATATCTTATTATATCTCAAGTTGAGAGTAAAAGTATGAAGGAATTCCTCCTGGGTATGAGAGTGGTTTTAGTAATTCCATAAGAATAAAACATTTTAATGAAGATCATGTTTAGGTAATTACATGATAAAACCTCCAATGATTCTATTATAGGATCAATTTTTCGATAATAAACTAGATGGTCATGTTGTTATCCTTTGGAATATGTTTGTAATTGTTTTTATATGATACAACCAAGAAGAGGGTATAGTTAATGGAGACATTGTTTCATTTTTATCTTGATTGTAATACATTATGACTATTATATATTTTCTATGACACATGGATTTAGAATTATATAACTTTCATATAAAATATTATTTCATAAATGTATTTCTAACCTAGGATGTTTATGATGAACAACCTCCTAGTTCTGAAAGTGATTATTTTAAAAATTTATTAATTACACAGATTAATTATCTTTATGGACATAAAAAATGTAGAACACTGTATTTTTTATTATATTCTATTATTTTGTCAAAAAAAATTATTATGATTGGTAGATAATACATTTTTTCAACATAATTTTATGATATTATTTCATTCATATATATACTGATGTAATGATTTTTGTCATATAAATGTAAAATATTTTATAGAATTTTAATAATTCCTCGAAAAGTTATTTTAAAATATATTGATCAGTGAGTTAAATATTTTTTATGTTTTTGGATTTATTAATAAATTACTTTGGAATGTGCTGGGACAATCTAAATACATTATTTTCCAACAAAAAAAGGTTTGTTCATGAAAGTGGTAAATTAAATACAACCCCCATATGTAACACTAAAATGATTTACTTTAATGAGGCTAGTAATCATATTTAAAACAAACTATAAAGTTGAATAGTCTAGGATTTATTATTTTTTATTTCTTTTTTACAATAAATATTGTTTTCATTATACTTATGTTTCAAATTCAATGATAATATCATTAAATATCATTTAAAATATGATAATAATATTTTAAATTTATAAAACAGAATAATTTCAATTTCCATTCTCTTTAAAATAAATTATAATTTTAATAAGACTTCATATTATGATGTTGAAATTACTCTTTATTGAATACAGTGAAATATTACTCCATTAACATACCAATTTCCTGGAAAAATCCAAGTATCCTAATATGGAATGATATTTAACTCCATGAACTTTCTTATTCTTAATGAGAATAAAGTTATGAATATAGTTTTTATGTAAATGTTTTTGGGATGAAACATAGCTTTGTTGAATTTGGATTTAATTACTAACATTTCTCAATAAAATTTTATAACAGTAGTGATATCAACATTTTGAATAATCTATAAAATCAATAATATATAATTTATTTTTTTTAAGACATAATTTCTTGAGATATAATGATTAAAAATTTGACATCAAAGATAAATTAATCCGTATTGGGAAAAATTTAACTGATATATTTTTTCAAATCCCCATGCATTTGATCACCTTGATTTTATTAAATTTTAATTGGTGCTATTTTAATTTAAATAAGATTATTATAATTTTTTAAAATTTCATTTTCTAGATTAATTGTTAATTAATGATTATTTTCATCATCTATTGACATTTATTTAATCTATATGGTTATTATTTATTTATAAATTTCAATAACTTTTTATCGTTAAATAAATCATGATCTGTTTCATCATTAGTTTTTATTTACATAATTTAAGTTATAATTGTCCAATTTTCAAATGTAGATACCTACCCCTTTTATAAATCGAGAATATAACTTATTATTCCAATTGATTCTAGATCTTTTTACTTTTAGCATATATTTCTTCTTAGAGACGTAGAACTATAAAAATTTTTATTCCATGGTCTCTCATGATTCCCACTTAACATTACACCTAGCATCAGCCATGGTAATGTACAGGCAAGGTGATTTTGGATGCACTGGTTGTTCTAATAAATCTATGTCAGGTTATTCTTGAATCAAGCTAATATCTACAAAATACATTGACATGGGTTTTTTGAAGACTTAATAGATTCTATTAAGGAATTTTTATTATTTTATGGTTCATGGAAATGTTTTATTAAATTATTTATGGATTTACATTAAATTAAATATTGTATAAGTTCTTGATAAATATAGAGTTCTAGTTTGATGAAGAAGAGGAAAAACTGTTATAAAATATAAATGGTAAATATTTTCAATTTAAATCTATTGAGATGCCTGAAATCATTATTTATCCCCAAGAAATGGAGTTTAGATTTTTTCAAACTCGAGTTTGTATGAGTTCATTTAGACTGAACAAGGATTTAATGTTCTTTTTTGGAACATCTTATAATGAAAAAATAAAGTAATGTACATCAAATAAGAATGGATTTTAATTTTAATGTTTATATAGGTTGGGATTTACCTTCTGTCTTGATAAATGGACAAGGTGTTATTTTATAAAATTTTGGTCATATATTTTATTATTACTACATTAAAAGTTTATAGTCTAAGGTATATGATGTGGTTTATAAAAAACTAAAGTAAATAAAATGTTATAAAGAACTGTTACCCTTTTAGAATGATCATTTCCATGGGGTTAAAAAAGAAGGTGGTAGATCTCAATGATATAGAGGATATGAGGATATATATAATTATTTACCATTCATATATTTTCATCATGTATATAGTATTATTTTTTAGATACTTTATCAAACTTTTTGATAAATATTGGATATGATGTCATTTATCAAGGGGAGTCATCTTAAACCTCCCCAACTAGGGTTGTACCACCTATGATGATGGTTCCTTTTAGGGAGGTGAATGAGTCAGTGGATTCCAGATAAAGGCATAAGTATCCATTGATAATAACTCATTTGAAGATCCCATACATATATAGGTATATGAGGATTCAAGAGACGATGATCCTTTAAATCAATTTGTTATTGGTGTTGGGAGTATTGATGCTTCTTATACAGAAAGGTATGTTTTATTTATGCATATAATTCCATTTGAAGTGTATAGAACTAATCTAATAGTGCAGAAACATGAAGCTCGTCCAATCATTATTATATAACCTCATCTAAGATAACTAGTTTGAGATACACTCTTATTATAATCTAGTTATATATCTCACACTCTTGAGATTAGCTCTTTGTCATTTTATGTTCATGATCAGAAGAATTAAATTAGTAAGGGATCTAAATGATTTTTATGGGTTATTTTTACTCTTTTTTCTTCTCTATTTCTGATAATATCATGGGAGATTCTGATGAATTGAAGAAATAAGATATATGTTATGAGGATGAGATCAGTACAATGAAATAATACTTGGAATCAAGATATTATGTTAACATGTTATTTGGAATGATAGAAAATCATATAGATTTTTTTAGTAATCATATGGAAGACCCTTCATGTGTTACATGTTTTTTCAGATATAAGTGTAATAGATCATGTGAAGTTGAAATCCAATTTTAGTGGGTAGAGAAATGTATGTGATAACTTGTCAATGATTAGATAATTTGGGGGTCTTATTCAATTTCATATAATCATTTTTCAAAATCTTCCAATGAATCAATATGCAATTTCTTGGGATACCATAATTCCATTCCATTCCATTCTATTTTTTTAAAAAAAAAATTCAAAAAAGGTGAGGACCAAAGCATCCGCACAAAGAGAGAGAAAAAAAAGGAAAAAAAGAAAAAAACCAGACAAGATAAAAGGAAAAAGATAAAGGATAAAAGAAAGAAAAACAGAGGCTACGGGGGGCTGAAGTAATGGAGGCCGAGAGCATCCCCACTGATGATGTTAATCCCTATTGCTTTCAGACTGAGAGAGGTATGAAAGAAAATGTCTTCCAGGCCTGGTGAGACTATAGAAGCCAGGTAGTCCGCAGCTTTATTGCCCTCCCGCCAGGTATGAGAAACTCTAGTTATAGTACCCAAGAGACCCCGGCACCTCCGGGTAATGTACTCGATATACCAAGGAATGCTCCTGATTCCCTGAATGGAATTTGAGAGTATCAGGGAATCCGTTTCCACTTCCGTTAGAACCAATCCCCTTTTGATGCATTCCTGGAGGCCAACCATCATACTCTTCGCCTCTGCAAGGAGAGGAGTTCCTGGGCCCAACCGAATGGAGAAAGAAAAAAAAACGGAACCATTATGATCATGAACGAGTCCCCCTCCTCTGATGTCACTCGCAAGATAGGATCCATCAATGTTAAGCTTGAAGCCGTGATTCGGGGGAAGCCAGCGGACCCAGTGACCAGTACTCAGAGCAGAGGCTAGAGGAGGATGATGAACTGAGGGAAGAAGGCACTGCAGAGTGGGTGCCACCCTCTAGGAACTGAGCACAACAACCATATCCAGAAGCAGGTTCCTAACTCGGAAGATGATGGAGCGAGCTGAGGAGGATACGCCTTCATGCAAAAACGTGTTACAAGCATGCCACAAACTCCAACAACCAGCGTTAAACACCATAGTACGTGCTCTTCTCTCCAGGCCCGCATCACCCGAACCATGAAACCAGTGATTAAGGAAGGGTTGATCTACCATGGCTGGAATATCAAAACCCGTGAAAGCACCAAAGAAGGACCAAACCTCGCGCGTCCAGTCGCTATAAATAAACAAGTTCTCTGAGGTCTCCTCCTTATTCTGCTTACAACAAACACACTTGAAAGCCATACTCACCCCGCATCTTCTGATATTGTCGTTTGTAGGAAGTCCTCTGTGTCGGATTCTCCAAGAAAGGAAATTAAATTTAGTGGGAATGGCGTTATCCCATAGTGTGTCAGTCCAAGGGACCTCCGCTGTCTGCATGGCAGAAACCCGACGATAATCTTTGGAGGTGAAGTTACCAGACGGAGAAGGGGTGAACACACACCGATCTGGGGCCGAGGACAGATCAATGAGGTTAAATATCTCCTCTTGGTTCTTGTTAAGGACAACACCAATGAAAGGAGGGAAGTTTCTGGCCTCCTGGAAGGAAATATTGGTAACAGGGCATCCCGGGAAACCAAGGGACTCCCCACACCAGTTTTCATTCCAAAAGAATATGTCACCAGTATCGATGATCCAGCGGGAATGAGGTCTGAGAACATTCACCAAGGGATGAAGCACACGCCATAAAGGGGATGCATGCACAGCTCCTCCCTCCCCATTACTGAGGTAGCATTCATGCATGTTCGATCCCCATAACGTGCGTTTTTTCAGGACTTCCCATGCCATTTTAGCATGCATGAAAGAGAGGGCGTCCCAGACATTACGGACGCTGATGCCACCCTCCTTGACCAGTCGCGCCATGCTCCGCCAAGAAACCCAGTGTCGTCGCCCCTCATTCTTAGGATCCCAAATGAATCAGGCAAAGATTATGTCCATGGAACGAATAACACCCTTAGGAACCTTAATGGTGGAAAGGGCATGAATCGGGGTGGCCGTGAGGACACTGTTAACCAGGTCTATTCTTCCTCCGAAGGACAGGAAACGGTTCTTCCAGTTGAGAACTTTCTCCGTGATTTTGCAGACGATGGAATCAAAGTCCCGAATATGCAGTTGCTTAGACGAGATTGGGGCTCCAAGATATAGCAAGGGAAGGTTGCCTTTCTGCATGCCCAGAATGCTCTCCACCTTGATGATACGACTTTCGGGACAGGTATGTGAGATATAAAAGCGACTCTTACTTCTGTTAATGATCTGTCTTCTCATACGACAATACTCCTCTAATGCTCTGTTTAGGCCTCACACTGACCTATTGGATGCGTTGATGAAGAAGATGGAGTCGTCTGCGAACATGATATGGGACACTGGAGGGAAGCGCATCCTTCATCTAAAGGGCATGATCATATTCCTTTCAAGGTTCCTATGCATTAGGCGGCTGAGTATGTCCTGGGTGATGATGAATAGGCTTGGTGAGATGGGATCGCCTTGGCGAAGCCCACGGACCACCTTAAAGAAACCGAACTTTTTCCCCATGAAGGAAATCGACATCCATGCTGAACTACAGCAATGAAAGATTAAATCAATATTCCAGTGCGAGAGACCCATACCTTTTAGACCTTTGATCAAGAAACTCCACTCCACCCGGTCGTAGGCCTTTCTCATATCCACCTTCACCGCCATATTGGAACCACATGCTTTGACGTTGAGATCCCTTATCATTTTCTGTGCCAAGCCGATCGCCCCTGGATAGATCGTCCTTTGATGAATCCATGTTGTTCCATGGAGATGCACTTGGGAAGGAAGATGGACAACCGATTATTTATAATACCTTCAAGAATTTTGTATGACACATTGCACATGTTGATCGGGCGATACTGCTCCAAGGAGGAGGGAGACTTGGATTTGGGGATGAGGACCACAGTAGTAGCACAGGCCACTCTAAGAAGAGGACCGCCCCTGAAGAAATCTTGTATGGCACCAATAACGTCTCCTTTCACAATGTCCCACGCTGCTCTATAGAAACCTCCCGAGAAACCATCGGGACCAGCCGCACTATCTGGGTTCAGGGCCATCATGGCATCACGAATTTCCCCCTGTTGAGTAATAGCCCTCAGAGACTCATTGTCACCTACCGAGAAGGAAGGGTGTATGTAGTCGAGGAGTCCCAAGTCTCCCCCTGTAAACCCACTTGGCCCGGTATTACCAGGACCGGCCAGCATGCTATGAAAGTGGAAATATGCTAGAGCCCCAACTGTTTCCCTGTCATCGGAGAAAGATACATTTCCCAGCTCTATGTTCGGCTTAACCCTCCTTGTCCTTTCCTTAATACAAGCATGGAAAAAAGAAGTGTTCTTATCCCCCTCTTTGAGCCACTGAATCTGGGCCTCCTCCCTAGCCTCACGTTCTTGTCTTAAAAGCAGATCCGCAATAAGCTCCTTCTTGCTGGCAAGCTCCTCAAAAGCATGGTCATTCCACTCCTCCTCAAGGCATATTTCCAAACGATCCGCCTCATTCATAGCCTCTTCAAGGGTACTGTCAGACACTATATAATCCCTAGACCAGGATTGAAGACTTTGTTTAAGACGTCTCAGTTTGTTGTGGAGCGCAAACCACGTGTGACCCTGGACCGGGAGTGCCCAAGAGTCTCGAACCAAGTCATTGAAGATTTCGTTATTCGTCTAGTGCTGAAAGAACCTGATGATGTTATGAGGATGTACTATAACTCTAAAAAATATTATTAAAACTCCAAATAGTAATAGTAAAAATTATAAATTTCAATTTCCACTACATGTAGAGATCTTTTTTAATATAATCTAATTAATATTAATCCTTTAGTGAAATAAAATATTGTAATTTCCAATTTATAAATAATTATAAATGTACTAATTTCAATATATAGTATCTTCGTTCCTCAACCTCGTTTGATTATTATTAATGAGTAATCTTGTTTTTTAGTATTACATCTAGATAATGTGGAGAAGAATCTACAATATATAAATTGTATAATGGGAATTGTTAAATGATCATTCGACTAGAAAATATATAAAACTCATTCATAGATTTAAGTTGTTTCAACCATCACATAGCATGATCCTAGGTTTTGTGAACCATAGTTTTTATCCTTTTTTAATGTTGATTATTTTAATTGAATTGTTAGTGGTTTAGAAACATTTTACAAGATTCATTGATAAAAATATTATGAAGTTTTTTATTTCTAAAAGATTAGTTCATTAAGAGAATTGATATGTGTAATGTTGTCTGGATTACCAATTGGAAAGGAGGAATCTTAGAAAATATCATCTAGATACCATTATAGGTAACATAAGGACAATTGATTTTATATATAATTATCACAAACTAGGTCGGGTCGCCATCTGACAAGGTGCCCGATCTGGTCCGCGACTTGGCCCGAAGGGAATTGCTGATCCCATAAGGGTGGCACAATTGCCTAGTTATCAAGAGTTGCATGTGGGAGTAGTTTAACCAAAACATGAGATAATAAAACACCTACTGAATAACTAATAAAATCTAGAAATATATAACCAAAAAATCCCTTGACATTTGACTAGATTTAAAGTTTTATCATACCCAAAATGAAAAAAAGACTACAATGAATAGAAAATGAAAACATCTACCCAAACCTATATGAAATAGGAGGAGCCAACTCCTCAATCTATCATCATCAAACCAACACAGAAAGAATAATATGAAACTTGCATCACCATCACTAATCATGATTCATCAACCTATGATACACAATGAACAAGGTATACATACACCCAAGGGTGTATGTAGGGTGTGATCCAAGAGCCCAGTAGGTTACCACCCAATAAAAAGTTCCATGACATAACTTCTAAGAGATAATTTAATATACTTATTTAGAAAAACTATCTTTTAAAAATATTTTTAATGAAAACATTTACAAGATGATTGTAAAAAAATAAAATAATGTTTAAAGAAAAATCATTTCACAAATTTTTCATAAACATGGATATGAAAATTCATAAAGAAGACGCACACATCATATTTCCCTCTATATGCTGATGGATGGCACCACATCATGAATATTAGAGTACTATGGGTAAATCCCTCAAAGGTAGCTAGTATGTGTGGGATACTAGAGACATTGTACCTCAATATAGACGTGGCATAAGAACCACTATAGCCAACGCTCTCATGTACGAGCCACTAGTATGTAATTACATCCATAACCTAGTGGTATCCAATCATCATAAAAGTTTTTTTAGTGTTGTAATGTCAATACTTATTGATGAATCCTAGACGAACCACTTACATGTCATCTGGCGTACTAATCAAATCCACACACCTTGGTACCCAGGGTTCCCTTTTTGTGTTTAAACAAATTTCACATTCACAAATAACTAACACAATATATTTACACCAACAGGTCAATCCAAAAAAGGTACACATAGTGTGCCACCACATTCACTCCCTGTCCTCACACTAAAAACATTATCATACAATATCACATCATAAACATTCCCCTCACAACTTATGAAATTGAATGGTTCATAAAAATATCCAAAAACAATTCCAAACGCACCACAAAACATTACACCCAAGTACATAATAAAAAATAACCTTTTTATACCAAACACACACCAAGACCATTTCACATCATAAATCACATCACATGCATGAATTCATAAATTATATAAAGACTAATAAAATATTTCCAAATGGAACACCAATTGCGGCACATGAATGAAACATAATTTTCACACAATAACAACACCAAACATATAACACATGTTTAACTCTATAAAAAACCACATCCACACATAGAAATTAATTAAATAAATTCAAGTAATATTTTTAATAAACAATTATAATTTACTCATGACAGTTTACACAAAAAACACACATGATCTCATGAGAAAACACACATATAAAACTGAATATACAACACAACCATTCCCAAACATGTTTTTTGCTAATCCATCTCTAACAAGTTTATATGAAAGGTTGTGAAATATTTTCAACATGCAAAAAATAATAATTTTTCCTTCAAACTATTTTTTTATACACCCTCACATTATGTTCTTTAGAGAATATTTCACCTTTTTATGATTGGACCTAGAACCCTTTTTATGAAACACTACATTATGAGATGCCCAACACACAACCATTTATTTTCATGAAAAATATATTTTTAACTCAAATACATATTAAATAATTAAAAAATCATATTTTTCACACTTAAAATAATTAATTGAATAATTTCATGAATTCCCAAAATAAGACCTTTATTAGAGGTATGACAATTCCGAAAGGAAGACCCAATTTCATCACATGTGCATGTCAAAAACATTTCTGAAAAACATTTCACACCAACCAAAAACCACCTAGAACACATTATACGGCCATTTCTATTGATCAACCACAGAAAACATAACAAATCACCATGATAAAAGTCCAATTTACAAACATAAAACACATATTCCTTTTAAAAATAGCAATTGCAACCCATAATAAAACCATAGAAATAATACAAAAATATAAACAAACATATTAAGTAAATTTAATGATGTTGTGGCACAGAAACACCTACCTTAGAGTATAAAATCCAAATTCTTTTCTAAAACCACAAATTCACCTAATACACACCACAAGGAGGAAATAAACAAACCTAATCAACATGTTGGACCCATGATATTAGGTATAATACTAAATAACCCATTCCAAGGAAGAAAAACCATGAAATGGGAGAATGGTGGTACCAAAAGGATATAGTACGGAACAGGAGGAACCGGTAAGGGAATTCATGCATGGAGTGGGAGGCAGTGTGAGGTTAAACCTTCATATATAAGGGTTGAATCTAGGAAAGTGGATACCGATGTTGTGGAAAGTCATAGGAGTAAGCGCCAGACATAGGGGGTGCATGATGGGGGTGTCTCAGATCAGCACACACTGGAACAGAGGTGATGAACCTTGGGGGGGTCAGCCAGACAAGGGGTGTGTGCTGGTGGGTCAGCGGAGGATCGACCAGGTGGTGGGGGCGGTGGTGGAGGGTTGAGGGGAGGTCGCACAGATTGTCAGATATAGTGGGAGGCTGACGAAGAGGCTGGTCGGGGATAAGGGGCATGTTGTGACAAGGTTCCATGGGAGAAAGGGGGTGGTCTGTATAGGGGTAGTAGGGGAGGAGGTGTACCGCAACTGGAAAAAAGGGGGGAGGTTGGGGAAACATGTTAAGGAAACCCTACCCAAAAAAAGATTGAGAAAAAAATACATAAACAAGTAACAATATACTAAAAAAATAATAAAAATAAAAGTAATAAATTGTTTGTAATAAAATAAAAGTTAAAACAATTATAACTATAGTGATAAAAATAATTATAATAATATCTAAAAATAATAATAATGTTGATATTATTAAAATTATTTATTAATATCTTATCAAATTTAATTTTAATTCTTTATTAATATTCATTTTTATTTAATTTGATTATTATCGACCAGGTTGTACGGTGAACCGTGTGTGGTCATGCTGCAACCTAGGAAAGGCTGCGTGGATTCAGCCATGATTCCTTGAACCCATTCAATGACAAAACACACATTTTTAAATAAGTACTGAAACATTTAAACATTGTCCAATCAGAACCTTCTGAAAAAAAAAATTATAGGGCTGGAGAAAAATAAAGTAAAATAAATTAAATTTGAAAATGTCAGAGTGTAATAATTATCTCCACCATAAATCTTTACATCCCGAAATGTCACTGCTAAGGTTGAGACCCAATGTAGAAAGAAACATACCCTTTAAGAATAAATGGGTATCCCCTAAAATAAAAGTAAGTGAATGAGGTAACCACATCATTCATAGATAAAGTGACATAAATGACAACCTCAAGAAACTATGAAAATAATTTTTACTAAGTGTCACCCACCCCAGAGCTCTAGAACACAAGTAGTTGACTAATTTTGTAAAATAACTCTTGCACCCATGGAAACCAACATCACAAGCCAAAACACCTCAAGAACCATTGAATGATAACCACATCATCTGACTTGAACAAAAAAACAAGATCAAACCACATCCAACGAAACTCTTATATCATTCCACCAAGTCTTTTTTTAAACAAGACCAAAAGGCAAACATGGGTTTGCCCGAAGGGTCTCCCCACCATTAGAAAACTACCAATGCCTGAGACGAGTCTAGAAAAAAGACGTAGGGAGGCTGAAGTAGAATTCCCACCATTTGAAACTAAATAAAGATACAGGAACATTGATAATTTACAAATAGTGACCAAACACCCAACCACAAGGGGCGGGGAGGGCGGGGCCCAACTACCTGGGCATAAAAACAATGGATGAAGACATACCAACAAATCCATATCACTAGATGATAACTATTCAACTTTGAGACTGACTTACCCAAAAGACCCCATAAGGGTCACTAAAATCAATTACATTCTATGGGACGCAACCCCTAGAACATTAAGGCAACGTGATGACTAGGCCTCCTCATAGCCATAAAAATTACATGCACCCATATGGGTAATTCAGATTGAAACAACCACATAAAAAAATTTAAACCACCTTAACCTCTAATACCAATGATAGAAATAATGTCAGGGTCCCAAACACTCTTGGGGTTCTTAACCCTAAGCCAGCTTCACTCTAAGGACTATGACTGGAGCCCGAATGTTTGAAGCATCTCTTCCCTCATAGTCAGATATTGAAGTCTGTCAAAAGGATCTTATTCTTTCTTATTGTCACAACCAACCATACTGAATTGATGAAAACTCCATCAAACACAACACACTCGGACATCCACCTTATCCCACACATAAAATTTATCAACACAAAATCTAAAATGGTGCATCTGCATCACCCTTTGTCAAACTAAATAAGAAGACAACACAGAAAATCATCATTGAACATGACCATTTCTATTGATAAAACATTATATGGAGAGTGAATTCAAACTGAGTATTAACCAACATGGGATTCTTGCAATCGACCACAGTATCCCCATGTTACTGGGTCTTCCACACTAGTGTCCTAACATAGACCCGATATTAAAAAAACCAATGAAGGAAAAAAGTTATTTAGAATAGCCACCCGCACCGACAACACTAGGATGCTTCCACCTTTCCCCACTGGAAACTCCTTCACTATTTCAAAACAATACTTTTACTATAACAAGGATAGACTTCCCCATTGACTATAAAATGACTAAAGGAAACATATGTTTCATCCAACCTCTCTCACATCACCCTCTCGATTTGGGAGGATCCTCTAGAATATAATGTTAGGTGGGTTCAGTCCGATAATTCAAGAATATATTCATTCAATCAACTAGAGGGGTGGAAAATAGTGAATTTCTCATGGCCTCACATCAATCGAATGTAAATTCTTTATAGGGGGTGTTGTGCACTAGTAAATAAAGAAAAACATGGAACAAATCAAACTGGACCAATATCCAAGGCATACAACAATCAACCACTAAACGTGCAGGGGAACCACTGTAATGGATTCTCAAGACATTTTTTTAAATCAAACTAGAAACCACACGCTTTCATGCCAACTAACAACTATGAATTGAAACTCAAGACACAAATAAGTGAAAAAGAATTCTCATATTGAAATGCCTCATGTACAAAATTTCCAAAATACAAGGACACACCACACAACTACCAGTTATTAAAACACTAAATATTCCACTAACAATAAATTTTTTAAAATAAACATAGCTGATGGGTTGCACAAACACCAATGGTTTCCCATGGGAATCACACAAGAATGTTCACATGCCACACCAACACCCAATTCATTTTTATCCAGACAGTCATCCTCCAATGACATTAGCCATCTCTCTTTCCATATATTCCAATGCATTGGGTTTCCCATGAGAGCACCAAGGATCAAAAATAGACCCCTTCCATTTTTCAAAACCAAAACAATCAACCCAGACTTTTCAGACCTTACACAACATTTTATTTCTAAATTTTATAATTACAAATCATATTCCAAGCCCAAATTATTTTTACATAAAAAGAAGATTCCTACGAATCAAAATGAATGAGATGAGAGACAATGAATGAAGAGAATAGTGGTGGTGAGTGACAAGAACATGTGGTAGTGGGTCATATGACAATCATGCCACCACCCAAGAGAGTATTATAGGATAGCATCCCCAACCCAACATGGCATTGCAGACCCTACGAGTTCATTGGGACCATTGACCATACTCAATTTTCATTCCCAATAACACTAGATTAGCCATACGGACCAAAAACACAAACAAACCTCAACTTACCATGAATTATTATGTCCCTCCACGAGGTTTGATGGCTAGGCCCCATACCCGTAGCCATGAGGGTGAGAACCTGACAACCATAACTATAATATACCATGAATCATCCAAAAGTAACATGACCAATGAGATAAACCCACTCTAATACCATTTTGTTAGAAACCATGTTGGGTAGCCATCTGAACCGGTGCCCGACCCAGTCTGTGACATGGCCAAAAGGGTGTTCCTAGTCCCTGGGGGTTGGCACATGATCCTAGGTATCATTAGTAGCTTGTGGGAATAGTTTAACTAAATCACGAGAGAATAAAAAAACCAAAAAAGAAATATACAAAAGTTGGAAAAAATAACCAAAAAAGCCGTTAACATCTGACCATATTTAAAGTTTAGAACATAACCCAAAACCCAAAGAAGACTGCAATGAAGAGAAAGCTAAATCATCCACCCTAACCTACATGAAACATTAGGAGCCATATCCTCAAACCATCATTGTTAGACCATCATGGGAATAATCATCAGAAACATGAACCACTTTCACTAAGCATGATACTTAAAACATGAATACATATATAATAAGGTCTACAAACACCCAAGGGTGTATGCAGGGTGTTAACCAAGATCGCAGTAGGATACCACACAATAAAAAGGTTTCATTCCATAACATCTAAGATATAATTTAATATGATTATTCAAAAACATGCTTTTAAAAATATTGATATGGAAATCATTTACTAGATGAAAGTAAAAAATGGAAATAAATGTTTTATGAAAAAAAATCACAAGAACTACATTAAAATAGATGGGAAAATAAATAAAGAAGAAGCACACACTCATGTGGTCCTCTATATGATGAAGGGAGGCACCACGTCATGAATAGTAGAGTACTATGTGTAAATCCTCATAAGGTAGGTATTATGAATGGGATGCTTGAGACATAGTACCTTAGTGTAAAAATGGCACATGAACCACAATAATCAATGATCTCGTGTAGGAACCACTAGTAGGGAAACAAATCATTAACCTAGTTGTCTCCAATCATCACAAAAATTTAGTTAGTGTTGTAACATCAATCATGTTAGATGAAGCCAGGACAAACCACATATGTTTCATCTAGTGTACTAGTCATAATCCATCCCATGGGTACCGAGGGTTACCTTTTTTTTCTCAAACAAATTTCACATTCACAAATCACTAACATAACACATCTACACCCACAAGACATGTCAAACAAGGTACACATAGTGTACACCCACTTACTAACCCAAACCACACTGTAAAGGCATACACATGACAAATAATTTGATAAACATGCCTTACCCCACTTAGGAAATTTATTAGTTTTTAAAAAATTCCTAAACAATTTCCAAAGGCTCCAAAAAACATTACACCCAAAGGCATGTTAAAAATACCCCCTTTTAGAACAAATTCTCACCAAAATTGTTTCACATCCTAAATCACATCTCTTGCATGACTTCTTAAATTTTTTAAACAAATAATAATATATTTATAATTACCACATCAATGGTTTCACATGAAAGACTCCAAGTTTTCAGACAATAATAACACCTAATATTTAAAAAATGTTTAACCCTATCAAACACAACATACACACTTCACATTTAATTTAAACATTTGTAGTAAAACATTTAAGATCAACAATGGGTCTGGCTGGAAGGGGGTGAGGCGAAAGAGGTCCGACGAGAGGTGGAGTGGACCATCAGACAGAGTGGGAGGTGGGAGAGCGGGCTGGCTGGGGACAAGGGGCATTGTGCGACAGGGTTCCAAGGGATCAAGGGGGTGGTCTGAATTGGGTTACCAGGGGAAGAGTTGTGTCGTGACGTGGGTAAAGGGGGGGAGGGGTGACGGGTTAAGGACCCCCAACCAAAAAAATGCCAGAAAAAAATAAATAAATAAACAAATAACAATAAACTAAAACTAATAATAAAAAATAGTAACAAATTGATAGTGATAAAATAAAAGTTATAAAATTATAACTATTTTGATAAAAAAAAAAAATAACATCCTAAAATAATAACAATAATATTATTATTATCATTAAAATAATTTATTAAATTTTTATCACACTTAATTTTATTTCTTTATTAATAATTCATTTTATTTTATTAGTTGACCATCAAGTAGGGCATATGGAGAACCGGGCGAGGTCGCTCGACGACCTAGGTAAGGTCGCACATCTTTAACCTTTGTGAGCCGAATACTGTCATGGCCAAAACATTATTTTTAAATAAGTACTCCAAATTATTAACTAGATCCAACCTGACCATTATGAAAAAAAATTAATTTCATGGAAAAAAAATAAATTAAATTAACTAAAACTTAAAAACTACAAAGTGTTACAATAATCTAGCTAGAAATTGTTAGAATGAGAAATACATGGTGGATAATGACTTATTTTTATAAATATCTACTCTTATGAAAATTATCTCCATGACCTTTGAATAATTTGGATTCTATCATTATTCTTACTTATCATTTTAGTATTTCATAATAGAATATTTTTTATATAACCAAAGGTTGTAATATAAAAATCCAAATTTTTCACTATTCACTGTAAAGATAACATTTCTAGGAAAATAAAAAAATTCACATTAAGATAATATTGAAATGATGATTGAAATTTTTTATTTAATTTTTAAAATAAAACATAAAAGGGAGTAAATTATTTACAACATCATCCAACATAAGGAGGTAAATTATATTTATAAATCAGATATATTTTTAAATTATTAAATAGCTTTACAAATAATTTAATTTTTATTTACTTTGCATTAATATATACATTTAAATTATGCAAACCATTTATAAATTATTTCATAATGTAATTATTCCATTCATACAACAAATTTAATAGATGTGTCATAATGGTTACATTTATAATATTTCAAATATTACATAAATAGAGGGTATATTTAATTTATAAACAAGAAATCATATAATTCACGAAATATATATATTTTGGTTTGCTTCAAAACATATGTTATATATATAAACAGTTCTAAAATAATGCTTCTACAAACAGTAAAAAATTATAAGTAATTGTTTTTTTAATGGATTGTAAACATTTAATGGTACCTTATATTAAATATTGTATTATTTAATTGTTGTAAAATAATAATAAATAGTTAACTGAATATGTGGGGGAGATATGGTTGAAAATGTAATTAATTTACCTTTTCGGTACAATTTTTACACTTGATATAATTTTGAAATTCATTACAAATAAAAAACTCATTAACCTGATTAATGTTAAAATTCATTAATGATGTTGTTAAACCAAAAAAGAATGTTTAAAATGACATATAATTATGTCAAAATGTTATAAGTAGATTCTATTTCAGCATTAAAATATCTCAACATTTAAATTTTTTAACTATGTTATAGCTACACCAGAACTTTTTTAATATATTTATTTCTTTTATTTAATTCCCTTTGTTACCTTTCTGTCACAATAAATGGACACGACCTATCCTCTATTATACAGAACACTATGTAAAATTCTATAAAAAATACCTATAAAATTATTTCCCAAAATTCAAATACATGTTATAGATTCATTACTCTTCCAAAAATACCAACCTTATGATACATAAGTGAATATTTATAGGTCATCTTTCAAAGAGTATGTAATCTAATTATCTATTTACTTCCATTTTTATTCTTTTTTACTACCATTAATGGTTTCTTATCCATTCCGAAGTAGTATACATATTATATACCATAATAGTATATGTTATCATGTTCATGAAATAGTATTTATCAATTTATTTCTCTACCAAATGGAATGAAAAGTCACTAACCTTGTGTATGGAAGACTACCACAACGTAAACCGTTGTAAATTTTATTCTATCACTACCTCATATGTATAGTAATAATTATTTAACTAATTGTTATAGATTATATTTGTGACATTATTTTGGTTATATAAATATAATATATCACTTAATTCCTTACCCTTCCTCCCATTATAAAAACAATAACGATGCACGAGGGTATGGTTGGACAAACACCTTTATGAAGTGTTGTGATTCATTTTTCATATATGATTTTCATAGAAGATTTGAAATATTTATATAATGGATATATATATATTCTAATTATAACACATATATAATTTTTTAGAACATGTAAAAATGATATATATTCATTATAATAAAATCATTAATGACAAAACATGCATGATAAAACAAAGGAGTTAATGACTAAAAAATGATAATAATAAATTATTGTTAATGAAAGGGCGATATGATTTTGTAATCGAATCATATATGAATTAATATTAAATTAAATGTTTCTAAATATTAATTAATATAAAAATAATTATTTTATATAGGTGGAAAATATAATTTAAGAAATAATTGGGATCTTATTTAATAGATAATTTCAAAATCTAATCTAAATTTAGGATTGATTAAAAATTATTTTTAATTGGAATGGTTATGGGATATATATATATAATATTTTATTCATATATTTTTAATTATGGATATTTAATCTCTTATATTTATTTTTCCCTCACTAACTATTCAATATTAATATATAATCCCTTTAAGTAAAAACCATCTTTATTTCATTATTTGGTTGGAAATCCATTTTCATCCTTATCAATTTTATCTAAAAAAACTAAAACTAAATATTTATATTAACTAAGGAATAATTAACTTTATTTTTTATCATGTTTCTATCCTTATAATTTTTTTTAAATTATTCATTCTTTTATTTTATAAATGACTGACTTTTTACACAATGTGATAATGAAATCTTTGTTCTAATATGTTCTATAGGAACAACTTTTCACATCATCGTGACTAAAAATTTAATTTATGATTACATTAAATTATTATATGGTTATTATAAAATAAACTTAATTTCATAATATTATTTATTTTTTATATTTTAATATAATTTATTTCAATGTGGATATTATATTTTCCTCATTAAATATTTTAGTGATATTTTAAAAATATATTCATATATATAAACAATATCTTATGAATATTTTGATTTAATATTGAAGTATTTTATTGATAATAATTATCATTTAACAAAATATATTTTAATCATTTTATATTCTATTAATTTGTTTAATATTAATATTTATTATGATATTTATTCAACAAAAATTTATATGTTGATTTTGTATTGAGTTATTATTAACCCCTTTCATATGTTTATATGTTTATAAATAATATTATTTGGGTGGTGATAGTTTATCCTACAAATACATCATTATTAGTCATGTGAAATTATTTTTTTGGTTTTTTTATATGGCTTACCAATTTAAAAATGATATATTTAGACCATCCCTTGATGGTAAGATTATGGTGATCAACATTATCAATTCACCCACTATAAAAATAGTTATATTTATAAAATTGATTACTTTGGATTAATTTTTAAAAATGTATTTGTCCACCTTTGACTGCAATTATTTATATTTAGATTTTATTTTTATCGAATCAATAAAATTATTCCTAATATATATATTATAGATTTATTTTAACATTATCCCATATTGAGCATCTATTCTCACACTTAATTATATTTTCCATTACATATAACACAACAATGGTATATAATAACAAATAAAATTAATTAGTAAATGATATAATAAATTTATCATAATATTTTTTATTTTTTATTTTATTCATTCATATGTAATTTTAGAATCATATATCTATCAAATCTCCCAATACTACTAAACAAATTTATCCTTTGGTATAAATTAACATCCTCTCTTAGTTTTGATGTATGATATTTTCATGAAAATCAATATAAATTTTAATATTTTTTTTCTTATATTTGGGTTTTTAAGATGATAATATTTTGTAGTAAAGGTTATAAGAACAATAGTGAAAGAGTAAATACAGAATCACTATGAAATTGTCGGAAAAGATATGTCGGATTGCTGGTGGAAACCACCAAACAAATTGTGGAGTTTTAAGAGGAAGGTTTTTTACCCAAACCCAACTGGAATATAGGTGTCTTGTCCCCGGTAAGAGGGTGGTTTCATGAGCTCTCCTATAGAGACCACCAGGTCACCAGTGTACCCATTATAGGTGACTATTTAATGCACCATATGGGTTTTAAATATACATTTTTTTGGTGTGTAATACCCAAATCTTGGAATATTTATTTTATTTTAATTTAGATATCACCCTATGGGTCTCTAATCCTACCTTATCCATATAAACATGTTCTAACAAACATTTACCTATCTGGTGGTGTTTGACATGTGATCTATTTTTCTATATAGAACAATTTAAACTTAATTATTGTGGAATGAACATAGTTATATAATTTATTTGTGTTTTACTTGATGACACCATGATTAATTACTTATTTCATCATATACTGATGGTGGAACTTGTATTATGTTTCTTTTTATGATCAAATATTGATCTACTAATGGAAATAAGTGTTTATCAAGTACATGTTGATTACTAATCTCCATAGACCATTAACATATAGTGATTCTATATTAGAAAATTACTTTGTTGAATACTTAATTTTATATTGGTTTTGATATTTATGTGAAAATAATATCCACTATTAACTAGAGAAATTATTATGAAGTACAATGATGTTTCCAGTTTGGTATTTATTAAACGATCATTATGATAAATTATTAATTATTATATCATTTTATATTGATATATTATTACTGTATTGATTAATATTTTCTAGAAATAAATATTTTATAATGACTCAATGATGAATTACTGATTCATTATTAAATAAGAAATATATTTTCTATAATTAGAATCTGTTTATTTCAACCACATTGGTTTTAGATCAGCTGATTAACCTCATATGGTATAGGAATCTATAATCACATTATTATCATGATCTCCTCATGATTTATAATTGTAATGATTTTCTAGAAAATAAATAACATTATTATTTTATCCATAACATTATAAAAAGTAATTAATGGGTCAATGGAATGGTTCAAATTTCGATCATTGAGAAACGTGGGAGTTATTCATAAAATTCTTGAGGGTAAATGTTCCATATGGTTTTTTTGGATATTTTTTTTTAATTTTTTCTAATTTATAATTATTATAATAAAATACGTGATGATCACTCTTAATTGTGATCACATTTGAGAGTGTGTGTAGACTTTTATACCAACATATGATACTTTTTTCTATGAGTATTTATTTAGTTATTTTTTTCAATTTTGGTTTTTTGTCACATATATTGTATATTTCTATTATTTTCTCATGATGATATGTTTTCCATACATGTATTATCTACCATAGTATGTTTTTATTTGGTGTTTTTTTAATTATCATGGTAGTTGGATCATTGTTACATGGTTATCCCTTGGTGGGAGTGTATGCATGGTTTTCCATGGTAGAAATGATGGACCTATGAACATGATAGGGATATAATTATTCTTTGTGAATACCATGTGGTAAACTTAATGGGTATGAAATTTAAAATGGTATGTTATTGGATTCCTAGTAGACTCCATGGAGATGGATGGCTGAATTCAAACTAGATTTCAAGAAAAAAAATATCACCATGTGTAGTGTATTCTATTTACTAAGCACATATGATGATGTGAAAATAATTTAAAATTTTTTAATGGTTATTTATTACATTCAACATATTAACATTTATTTTGTCCGGTATCTTAATTTGGTAAGGTCATGTATTGAACTAGCTTGGGTTGCACATTTATTCTTCATATGTGACTATTATGTTTCATTCATTATTTTTTGTATACTCTTATTTAACAAGAGAAATTTTTTTATGTAATGATCTTTAGTGTCCTTAAACTTTATATAACTCATACACTATTTAGGAATTTGTTTCATATATATTTCTTGTATAGGGATACCAGAATGAGAAATGGGATCGTAATTGTGTCTTGAACCATATAATATGGATTTTTTGGTGGGACCAGGAAATAATCAATGTGATACCACTATTTTATTTATTTATTTATATAAAACACTTATAACCTGGTTTTATTTTCTATCTTGGGGGCTTGCTTATATATTTGTTATAAAAATGTAATTTTATTGAAATATTATTATTTATTTTTATGATGTTACTCTGATTATTATATTTTCTAATTTATATTTTTCATGAAATGATATAGTATGTGGGCATTTTATCCCCACTAACAAGGTTGAGAGACGGACTACTAACTAACTAACTATTGTATATGTGGAGGTGTGTATAAGGTCATGGGGAACTCCTTCATCAACATGGTTGTTCGGATCAAGGCTTTACAAAATGGAATAATTTAATTGTTTTATTGATTACATTTTGAGCACCGTGGTCCATAGTATAAATGATAGATGTGTTGGACGTAGAAAGTAGATATTCCTTCAGCATATTAAAATTATGTGTAACGGTCCTCGAGTTACCGATGATGATATATATCATACTATTTTATATGATAGTGTGTGTTAATTCATTATGTATGGGCATGTAGTATCACATTTCATATAAATAAATTTATTATGATACATTGTAGAACATTAATTTATTTCCTTAATTTTTACTCTTTGCTCTTGAAAGATCATTATTCTTATACTATTTTGACATATCTATGATGTCACTAATTCATTTAACCCAGTAATGTTGCTTTGAATTTTATATATGTAACCATTTATAAAATTAAATGATTAGAAAATGTCTAGTCCTTGTATGGTTATACCATGATTTACAAGTAGACTTGTGGAAGAGCATAGGGAAATCATCTGGACTAATTAGGAATTATCATAACTTCCTTAGTTTTTTATAATATTTCTCTATGTTACTTAAAAAAATAATTCCATGGTGATGCCTGATGGGACCACATTACAGTTTGGTAATGAAGGCTCCCATAAAGAAGGAAACCCTTGTTCTACCACCAGTCATGCAATAGAGTTTTCCTGCACCCTCTATAGGGAATTAATCTTAAGGACCAATTCTTCTAGAAGTATTCTTAATTGTTATTTTCAAAAAAAAAAGTAATGGTACTGATAAAATTGAAAACTATGTTATCCAACATCATCTATCTTTTTGGTAACTTGGGACCCTTGGGATATAGAGATATGGATATGAATTGTTGAGAGAATAGTTAACTTGTTAGAGAACCATGTGTATTGATAGATAATTCTTGAAAATTTAATTGATCTAATATTAATTGGACTCTAGTGAGATGTCACATTTTTTAAAAAAATTAATGAATTTCTCACATGGTAGACAATAATCAATCAATTCCATGAAAGTATTATTCAAAGTAAATTGGTGATAAGCTATGCAATGAATTTCATGGAGCATTATTGTGGTATTATTCTAGTCTCTTCATACTCAACATGTTGTACAAAGATAATACATTTTACTCCACTATCGAATAAAGAATAAGAATAAAAGTTGAGGAATCTCATATTTGTTCTTCAAACTGTTTTGATATACCAGGTTTAATTCCTCAGTTTTATGACTTATAAACTGGTGCTTTAGAAGGCCCTAAATGTTGAGATGGTTCTAGAGTAGTATCGAGTAGTAGAGTTCGATACAAATATCTTTACAAATATGGGTTTACAATCTGTGTATTCCATGTGTATATCATCTAGAATCCATAAAATGAATAATATGAAGGGAAAACATGGTAGTGTAATTCCATTAGAGATTGGATTTAATTCTTAACATTCCATATAATTTTTTTAGTGCATCCAAAATAGTAATTTATTTCCTTATAGCATAAAAAATACATCACCTTAGAACCATTGGTAAAAATTTATAAAAAAAAGGAATGACTAATATTTTTTATCTTGAGATATGTGGTAATATATATATATAGAGGGTCAAGGAATCTGTGTTCATGGAAGAGGTGATATTCCTAAGGCCATCGGTAGAATGCATAAAAAATATAAAATAGGCTATTCGTGCATCTTAGTGATAGGGTCAATGTGTTGAGTACTTTTTTGTTTATATAGTGGATCAGACTATAGAAAACGGTGGTGGGAGACCACATACTATTCTTATTCTTGTATTGACAAATTTTATTATATCTACTACTATGTTTGATACTAATATTTCTCATTCCCTCATATTTTCACATGTTATAACAGGATTTGACATACTAGCCATGTTTTTACTTTAGTATCTTCTCATATAAAAACATTTTTTCTATATGGGAGTATATATATAGTGATCGAAATAGTGTAGTATAGTCATTTATAGTCAAAGAAATCTATAAGATTAATCTATTCTGTATATAATGATCCTTAATATGATTCCCAGCAAAGAGTAAACAAATAAAATTCTATATTTCAATGATTTTCATCAGGGTTAGGATTCATTTACATCACCAAAGGGGGATAATAATTTGATAAATATTAAATGGGAAATATGATCTGGTAGAGTATTTCTATAGAATTTTTAGATCTAGAATAAAAGGGTGTAGATTTTTGTCTTGGCTCATTCAACAGGAGCAGTGGCATCCACCTCATCTTTACCTTCACTCATTGATCTCTATGAAGATGTATTTATAGATAACATAACAGGGCATACCCCTTGGGTGAGAAGTTGAATTTTATATAGAGGTCATTCTACATATGAATCCCATTTCAATAGTCACTCACAATTCAGTTTTTTATTTGAAAAAAATGGTTGATACCCGATCCACATCTACAGTAGGAGAAAACATTGCAAACCAAGATCATCATTACATTCAATAAGAGAGATGTTACTCAGTAAAGATCTTATACATGAATTGGTGGTGTTGAATTCTCTTATAAGTATTTTACTATCTAGATTATTATCTAAATGATTTGCTCCCTATATATGTTATTGATGTTGATACCTGAGTTGATGAAAAAATCTACATTCGATGAAAATGTAACTCGGATTCTAAGGACCACCCAACTTTCCTAAAAGAATCTCTATCGAGACTTGAGTGTCTAATTCTGAAACATTTAATTTTATGTTGTACGTATTTTTAATAGAAATCCCAGTGGAAAAGGCTATGATCTATACTTCTAGAGACCTACTAGGGCCAAAGTAATAAATAAACGCAAGAATCGCCTATCCTTTGAAATCATTAACTAGACCCCCACCAATAATGATATTTGATTCATAAGATCCATCCAAATTCATATTGAGGACATGAAATATAAAATATCATATGACCCTTCCCCCAAATCCCCTCCCCCACATGGAATTTGCATCTTAAATGGTTAAAGGGATGAGTTTCATTAGAAAATATAAAGACCACTAATAAAAAGTGAACCATTATCTATAACCCAATACTTATATAAAACATTAAAATATATAGATGATAACCCCATTCTATCATGTTCCTTTTTTCTTCCCCCCCCCCATAGAACCCATAAAGATGAAATGAAAAGCATAATGTGTGATTTAATATCCACATCCTACTATTTTTCCCCTTGAATCCAAATCGCTAGGAATTCATTGACATTGTCCCTGATCCCTATTAGGCCTATATTCCTCCTGAAAAATTTTCATATGCCACAGGCCCAATCACTAGAGAATAAAAGATTCCTTGTGGTTTCAATTTATTGTGAGGAACTTCTCCAGAAATGGGAGATGAGGGGGAAACCACTCCCATGACCATTTCTGACAGTGGGAATAGTAGGCTTCCTCATAAGCCTAATGAAAAACATTCCACATAACTAGTAGCTCCTTGCACCAAATTTTGGGGGTCAAAGAATACTATTCATTACCATCATGAAAAATTTCAATTAAATCCTGAGAGTTGAACATTCCATAGGATGATCTTGAAAAAATGAACCTATCTGGTTCCTAAGTTAGACAAATGGTATCAAATAGTGTCTTCTATTTTGAAATCAATGTTGAGCTAATAATACTATCAAACTATCATTCCTCCTTGAATGAAATTCTTGTAGTGGGAAATCTAGTAAATTCTAGAGTCTCCCCTACCCAATTCACATTACAATAAATGATTTTCCCTCTTCCCATAACCATTCAGATATTTCCCTTCTTCACATCCATAAGTTGTAGCATGGTTTTGGTCATCCTTGACATTTTTCTTCTAATAATTACCCAAAGAACCCAGTTTTCTCTATAATTTCATCTCATTAACTTTTCCCATATTGATTTTCCATCGATCATATCCCATTCCAATAATTTTTCATGGAATTCATGGTCTCCAAAATACTATGAAAATTGGCTCCACCATCCTCAATTGTTCAGGACATCCATTTACATGAAGCCCAGTGAAATCTTGTGGATTGATTGGAATTCAATATTAAATCCTTCATTATTATTTCAACCCTTTCAATGGTTACCTTAGAATTTTTTATGGATGATATTATGTGAATTAGTATTGAATATATGACACTATTTTCTTGAGTATTCCTCTCAATAAATAAGAGAAATAAATTTTTCAATTATAGATCCTCTAGTGATTTTGTGTATGATTTCATTAAACAATGCCTTCTTGATCGTCTTATTGGATATTGGGAAACATAACTAATTCACAGGCAGCTGAAATCCTGACATTTTGAGTTTCTCTTGAATTCTGTAGTTGTAGATTTTAGAACATTTGTTTTAAATAATGACGCTTCGCGTCCAAGAATATGTTCCCTATCACTTCATATCCATAGGGATCCATTAAACTATTTCTAGTATAGAATGATATTCCCATTCTATAGATGACGGTGAGAATTCCTTGAAAGGGATTCAAACCCATGAATGAAGTGATTGTGTAACAACGAATCACCTTTTCAAAACCCTCTTACACTATTGATGAATCCTAATACCTTTCCCATCAAGAATATAGATAAACATGGGGATGTAAAGTACAAAAAACAAATACCACAAGAATATTCTATGGAACCAAAACTCTTATTGAGAGTGAACATGAAAACCCATTTATGAAAATGGAATTCCTTGTCCATGTCAACATTAATCATGATGTTCGAGTGGATAGACCTCTGGTAAATGTATGTGGATTATAAAGATGATGGGTTTAAAGTTTATTCTTAGTGAATTTGAGAAAAAAAAGATTTATTAGAATTATTACATCTCCACAGGGTGCACATGAATTGGTCACTAATAAGGATAATAGAATTATATGACATTGTGTATATTACTAGAGGTGGAACGAAGAGAAAGTGTTCAGTAAAAATTCTTCTCTCCAAGGAACAATGATAATTTAAATCATCTACAGGGGTTCAATGGTTCTCCAAGTGTGATATCTTATCACGTTGTCATGAAAAAAGAGCTAGGGAAAATTAAATACTAGAGATATAATTATAGAGAATGAATATGATATATGTCTACATGGTGATTCGTCTTGGTTTAATGACTATGCTTGTGAGTCCCACAAGGTATTCAGTGCTCCCAAAATATTGTTTCAATAAATTCACCCCATAATAATTGATTTACATTATTTCAAAGTGTTTAATAGATATATAAAACCTCATTGAGCCTATTATGAATTTTATATCTCCATATTTGTCTCTAATTCCCTCACATTCATCACCCCATGGTCTACAAAACATTCCTCAACATAGTGGTGTTTGACCAGTGAGTTATTCTTAGATATATGAAAATTTCAATTTATTACATATATAATGACCATATATAATGGTTGGATCTCCATTTTCCTTGATTATCAAATTTATAATTCAAAAAATCCTCATATATTGGTAGAATATATAGAATTTTTATGACATATGATGATAAAAATGATTTCTACATTAGATAATGAGAATATAAAGAGTAAGTGTTGATGAATCAACACCAAACACCTCTTATTATTTTCTTTATTAATGATAGATACATAACACACTGATTAATTGATACAAATTGGATGAGATATAAATAAATACAGTAAATGTGATTTTGGGTTGGGAGACATTGTTAATGTAATTTTTTATGAGAGTTGTGATGCACAAGAGAGATAATGTTGTATGTGGGTCCTAAATAAGATTGATCTGGATGAACACACATTTGATTGTTGGAAGGTATTTTAATATAATTAATGAGATATATGATTAGAAATCACGCTGTGTGTTTCCTCTCATAGCAAGATCATGTTTTGTTCAATTCATTGTATGAAAGGGCCTTATTGAAATGGGATACTGCTGTAATTGTTTTACATGCTGCAATAACCATAAATGGAGCTATCAAAGTTGGAGCCATCAAGAGGGTGTTTGGAAAACATTAATTTAATATCTAGGTTAACCAATTCTAATGTTGAACATCTCATTCGTGGCATTTCAGACAACAAGCCTCTACATGTTTCTTCATCCCCTAGGCAATAGGGTCATGGGAATTTTTAGTTTGATGCTAACTAGATTAATTTTCATGGGTATCATTAGCTAGTGAATGTTATTTGGGTTGAATATATTCAAGGTTATTCTTAAGTTGATATCCAAAAAATGTTGAGATGGCCTAAACACTTTCTTCTATTTTGGGAGGATGGAAAACCTCCCATTAATCAGAAATTGTATATCCATAAGAAGGATGTTGACTCTTTGGAAAGGACCCTTGAAGGAGCATGGAATGACATGGTATTTGAGAACCCCTATAATATGATAAACTCTATGAGATAATTGATTCTGAAATAGGAAGTCATCACTAAGTTAGTATTGATAGTGATATGGCTTCATGGAGAAAATAAAACTCTTCATAATTCCACCCAGTAATTAAAGAACCAAGATGGATTGAAAAACCAAATATTTTTCTCAAATATTTATCTATCTCATATGACAGTGATGCAGTTGAAAATATTGATTTCACTTTCTTCAAAAATCTTATTGTGAGTCTTAATCAAAATATTTATGATGGGTATCCTAGAGGGAATGATGAACTATTTGAGGTTATCCCCATCATGATGTATGATCATGGAAATACCATACTAGAAACAATTATTACGGAGAATGAAGTTCATGATGCTATGATGGGACATAACAAATAGATTTATCTGGGATTAGATATTTTTCTCATCTCACTCTACAAGGGATCATAAGATGTGATAATTGATGATAGTATCATGGTCATACATGATATTTTTTCAAGGTGGTTCAATACATATGGTGGTGGGTCCTAAATCTCAGGTCATGCTACAAAAGGTAAAAAATACCTCCACTATTCTTCAATATAGGTTGGTTATAATGTGTAATTTCACATAAAATATCTTATCAAGAATTGTCAACTTGCTGATTCTATGCATGTTCCTTATTGGGTCTCCTCAAATAAACATTTCTTTGTTATGGGAAGCTCTTTTCGGGGATATTTTTTCATGGCTAATGAAATGATTATTGGTAACAACATTAAAACACTTGGATCCAAAATGGTATTGATGTTCTATGTGAATAAAGGTTATGACAGAATGTAATGGGGTTTTATTAACATGGTTCTCAAAGATAGCGATCACTCCTCATGGGCTTCAGATATTATTTTTAGATGCTTGAGCTCTTCTTGGAGGAAATGTTTCATTTATGGGAAAAACCTATGGCATTTTTAAGTATTCCTGTGTACATAGATATGGGGATTCAACTTACATAATAATTTTTATTCTTGTACAAGAAACTTCAATCCATCTTATTATCAAAACATTATCCCTGATAGAAATCCGTCCATATAATCGGAAAATGAACTATCCTTCAATATCTCACATGATGTTTGTAGATGATATTTTCCTCTTTATAATGATAGTTGTAGATTAGTTTTTAGGTTAAAAATATCTTTGATGAGTATAGCTACTAGAGTAGGAAGATTCTCAACAGATTTAATAGTAACATATGTATCTCAAAAAAATCTGGTCATAGGAAATCCTCCTCCTAATGAATTAAACTATATATATAAAGGGGTTTATGCCCTCTGGATTATCTTAGGTCTCCTATTACCGATGGAAGTATTTGGATCATGGATTTTGGCTACATTGTGCAAAAGATTATGAGACATTTTCTTAACTATAAAATTTATTATTTAACATTCATAGGTTGAATAACATTAATGAACTATGTTTTATTGGCCATCCCAATACATGTTATTTGGGCTAGCAATGTATACAAGGGAGTTTTCTCTTCTACTGAAAAAATTATGGCATGTTTTGTTTGGGATTATTTATCAGAGGGAAAACATCATTCGACCTCATGGGGTAGGGTGGGAAGGCCTATTCATGAGGGCATAATCAATTTGTGTAGTCTATTGGAACTGATCATTGCATGCGTGCAAAGCATGCATGTGAGCTGGTGGGGTACTGCACTCTATTGGGTAAGAATATATCATAAAAAGGTAATAGTTATGAGGATGATAGTATATCAAATGGATCCCCTATCTGGTCCTCGATTTAAGATATTACAGATTTTCTTCTCTATCATTCAATATCTATCATAGAAAAGGGGGAAATATTCTTTTTTTATAATAACTGGGAAGGCTTGATCGTTTGTTTTTTGGTCTTCTATGGTTTATAGATTTCTTCTTGTGAAAATAGTGTGTATCATACAATCTGCAATCCCTTGTTAAATGAGGATCAATGGGTCATTTTTTATAATAATTTCTTAAATCCTAAACTTGATAGATGTGTGTTCACTGCTTATAGTTCTAGGGTATTTTCTAAAAAATATTTTCATCAAATAGCTAAACCTCAGGAAAAAAAGACACTTGGAATTTCATTTATTGATGTAATATCCTTCCAAACAAGTTTATCTTTCATTTATGAATGATATGGAACCATGATATTCCCAAATAAGTCAATGTGAGGAAGGAGGTTATTGTCCATGTTTCTAGATGTTAGTTTTTCATGTTGTATAGGGTGTAGGATTCCAATCACCATTTATTTGAGAGTGATTTGGACATGGCAGTATAGAGATTTTTCGGAGAGTTCACTAGTCTATTATTTGTAGATCTTGTTGGATCCTAATTTCTTGAAATATGGTTTGATTGTATGAATGGTTTTTATCTAGAAAAAATGTACAGATGTGTGATTTTATGTTCATGATGTTTGTGTATCTGGAAGGCTAGGAATAAGTCTATATTTAAAGGTAATATATCAACGAAGAGGTCTATTATCATAAAGATGAAATCCATCTTGGTCAATTTAGTTACTGGCTACAAAAAATGGTACAATTCTCCCTTCATATAATCTATACATGTGAGTGATTCTATTATGTAACATTCTATTCATGGAATGGTAGGAAATTGGGAATGCTGGTTACTGCCATAAGTGGGTTCAAAACACAATTTTGATGGTTCATGCCTTATGAATATCATATGAGGTGGTGAGGTGGAATGATATTTTAGGGATTTTACACGAATTTCATATACTACCTCCAATGTGAGAGGTATTTCTATCCAAACAGAGGCCAAGGCTATGAACATAGGTCTCAGTTTATGAATCTATAAGAATATGTCCCTTAATCAAGTTGAAATTGATTCCATGATTATCCATGATTATATACACAAATAAACTCCTACTCTAGGGTTGATATCCAATGTTATTAGGAACTATAAATCCAACCTCAATAAAAACAAAATCATGGTTGTTCATATGTGGTGTGAGGGAATCAAAGTGGTAGCCAATATTTCTTCTATACTAGTGGATGGCCAAGGTATAAACGTTATTTGTGTCTCAACAATTATTCTAATGATTCCAATGGGGGTTAATTTAATTAGGGTAGATCAAAATGGTCTCTAATATGATATTCCTCCCTAAACATGTATCTCTGGTTTGACCCTTGACTAAGTTGTTATTATGAGTTTTATCCTTTAATGAAAATACAACATTTAATTTGGAGACATCCATATGATAATGATAACCAATATTTCATAGATATGTAATTCTCCTGAATGGTTATATTACCACTTAATAATGTGTTGAATGATCATATTAAGACAATCATTATTCCCTTATATATTACCATTTATTGATTATTGATGGATTGATGAACATAGTATATTATTGAGACCTGATTTTACAATCAATAATGAATTAGTGATCTATTATTACATCAAAAAATTATTCTAATAAAGTAGTATACATTCCATTGGAATGAACTATTTTTAATTTGATAGTAATTTTAAGTAATTTGATTCTATAATTACCTTCCTAACAAGGGTTATTCTTGATATCTCCAACAATATTATATTATTGTAAAAAAATTATTTAATTATCCTTAATGTGTGATAATGTTCTTGAAGGGAATTCCATGGGGTTTATAGTGAATTCTTAATCAAACATTATATTTATTCATAAAAAAATTGGAATTATGATCCCTATATTTCTTAAGACACTAATTTAAATAGGTATCTAGGGTATAATTATTTTTTTCCAAATAATTGAAGATTTTTTTTATTTTTATAACTTGTGGGTGTGTGTTTAACTTTTTAGAAACATAAATGATAATTTTTTCCATGAGTATGAAAATATTTGGTTTTATCATGTTTTATTTTGATCAAATATATTATATAATTCAGTGATGTGCTCATGATTATATGTTTCTTTATAATCTACCATTTTTGTGTTCATTTAGAGGTATTGTTATTAATTATTTATTCAGGAGGGCTATCATGAAATTCTAATAATTTAGAAGAGTACTACACACAACTCTCCACAATGTAAATGATAGACCTAAGAAGAAGGTAGTGATGTGAAGATGAATTGTGGATTCTATATGATCATAAAAATAACTACTGGATTTTGGGTGTTATGTTACACGATTCCCAATGAAATTTGAGTAGTATAACCACTTGATGCCCAATGGATGTTATGAACATGATTCAATATATTCGTATTCGATGTTGAGTATTTTATGTTCATGGTGTTGAGAAGAATGTTTATATTAATTATGGATATTTACTGATTAATTCTGTTATTATGATGATAATTCTAGTAATGAGCTAAAGTATCATGTACTGGGATCGAGGTGGCTTGGACAACATTCAGTTTCTTAGCAAGTGGTAATTATTTTTCATTAACCTTTATTATTTTTATAACATAAACATGTTTTAAATGAGAATATATATTAAGGATTATTTGGTGGTATCCTAAATGGTTTTATGAATGAAACCCTATAAGTGTATTTCAACCCTTCTTTAGATCTTACATATATGGATACCAAACATAAACGGGGTTCTGTGGAAGATGGTTGTGTTCTGGAGCATTAATTTGGTGGATTTATAGAGATAGATATGAAGGATTACCATAGTTTAATTTATTTATTTATTTACTTCACATATACATTTAATTATATTTCCACCTTGGGAGAACACTTATTTAAATTTTATAAAACATATATGTCATTTTACATTTCATTATTATTTTTTTCATGTTACAATATTTCTTATAATATCTTATTTATATTTTTTTTGTAAGGATATGATATTGAGAGTAATTTTTTCCACAAATGGAATTTCTACACTATCATATATTAGGCATCCTCTTTCATATATGGTGGTGTGAATGAGGAAATATTGAACTAAAGGATGGACCTGGTTGTCTAGGAAAAGTTTTAACATATATAATCCCATGAGTTTTATGACAATGTTGAAAAATAGATACTGAATCAGAGTGAATATATTCCGAGTTTTATAGTTTGTGTAAAATATGAATTATGACTTTTTCACATAATTAATGCACATAGTGATCTCCATGGGAGTAGATGATGAATATAAACTTGCTAGTAGAAAATATATATTTTACATTTCATTGGATATTTCTATTTATGATCACGAAATTATGAAAACTATTTTCAAATTTAATTCTTACTTGAGTCCAAATATGTTTTTAGATATAACTTATAGTCATTCAGCTTGACTATATACCACAATTAATAGACCTAGAGGGTAACCCATTATATTTATATTGAATCTCATTAAAATTATAAAAAAATTATTTTTTAACCGAATCAATCACAATTTTTGGGGCAATGTATATTTAGGTTATGATCAATAAAAATTAAATCCCAAGTAATTTTCTATTGGGAAATATGGCTGTTGAATTTATATTACTTATATAAATCATATGGATTTTTTTGAATTAACAAAAAATGAATATTTTTATATTAGGGAGACCATTCATAGAGATAATGTTCTATGTTACTACAAATATTTGGGATTAATTATTATAAGAGATTTATTTAAAATCATTAAACAGAATATTTTTTAAATATGTGATCATCATAGACATATTTAATTTTCTCCTAATTTATTTATTAATAAATAATATAAAACAAATTAGTTAGTAATATTTTTTAAATATCTTTTTTTATTAGTGTTTATTTCTTGATTATGAATATATATATGGGAATTTTTCTGATTTTAAAATTAAATAAACACTATATAAGTCACATAATTTATTGGTGTTAATTATGATTACATTTCCTAACTCTCACTATATTATTAACAAATAAATTAGATCTTAATCTCCAAAATCTAGTGAAAAACCATAATGAATCAATGATTTCCATTTTTGATCAAAATTGGGTAATTGAAGTGATCTTAGATCATTACACAAGAACCTAACATATTACGAAAATCCAATTATTTCAAGAGTTCATTCGGATGTCACTTTATGAAATAAAACATTGATTCTTCAGAAACAATGATAACAATATAGATGTATAATTTAATTACATGGTAATTTTTATATTTAATATTTTATTTTTTGAATTATCAAAAATTGGGGAATTTTTTTTTGAGTCATGTAATACTTATTTAGTTTAATTTCTAAATATCTAACCCACCACAACACATTGTTTATGTACTCAGATCCTTATACTATTATCATTTTAATTCCATTTTAAATTAGATATTTCCAAATTTTATATTTATATATAATATTTTATGATGATAGTCCTCTCTATGTGTAGGTATAGGTTTGAATTTCATTGAACATAACAATAAGGTCTTGTTATCATAGATATACATAGAAACATAAATATTTCCAAGAAAATATATGAAATATACATTATAAAATGTAATAGTTTATGCTGATATAAAAATTTTCATCTCAAATTAATTAAATAAATATCAAAATCACATAGGTCTATATAGATCCATATTTATTTCAAATGGATTTATGAAATAAATATAATAAATCACTCAATTTAACATAAATTCTTCTCCATTACAATTATAACATAAAAATAAAATTAAATGTTCATTGATCTATATAAATCCACGTAAATTTCACTAATATTTTCAAAATAAATATAAGAAAATACCACAATATATGAAAATAAAAAAAATAATTCACTGATATATGTGAAATAGATGCATAATTTAATTGAAATATATATGTTGTTATATATTCATTTTAATAAAATATATTAATTAAGATAAGAAAATATCGATATTCATGCATGATATGCCACTAAACAATGGAAGAACTTATATATAGTTCTAATTAATAATAAATATGTAAATATTAAATTGATCATTAAACTTGATTGACTGAATTTCATTATGAATATATTTTTGATAAGGTTCCTCTGTAATTAAAGTGATTTAGCATTCCGTAATCCATATACTTAGTGCACGGTGAATCAGGCAGTACATTGGGATTCCCCTAGTTTCTATTAGCCAAAATGAGCCACGCCTGCTTTCCCCCAATTTCCTTATTTTTTAAATTTTTTGTTAAACAAATGTATAAGTAAATTTATATTTATATATATGTGTGTGTGTATTGAATAAAAATTGGATAATATACATAAATTATTAAAATAGAATTAAAATTATTTTCACAAATAATAAATTCATAAACAAAAATTATTTTATATTTTACTTTTTTAGATATATTAATGAACCATATGTGGACAAATAATTTATTTTTATTTTTTATTTTTTTTGTGATTATAAAAACAATGAAAGTGATCCATTATATTAAAATCAAATTTTAGTCATTTTTTGTTATAGGTGATAAGGAGTTTGTGACCAACCATTGTATGATTAGATTGATTTATTTATAATTTGTTATATAGTTTATTATGTAGTTCTTTTTATATAATAATGAATCTATTTGAATGAACCATCTAACCCCTGTTACATATGTGTATTCACGATGATGGATATTTTATTAAATCAAATTCATATAGTCTGACTTACTTGTATGTGATTATAAATGAAATTAGATGTGTAAACAAAAATAGCTAGTTTATTTAGTGAGATAAATGAAAACCATACTTATAATATAATAGGAGATCATCGGATATTTCATCTTGAGTCAAGATAGAATGTGATTTTCCCAAAGGGTCATAGATTAATTTTTCATTCCTTGATAAAAAAATAGTATTTCAAAAATACCTGCATCATTAAATTTTTTATATGGAAAATTAATTTTATTTATATTATATTGGTGTACTTTATTAAAATATTTTATGAGATAAAATTTTATATATGTATAAATTATGTTATTATTATTCTTCAATCATTGTTTATGCATTAATATAGGATTGATGAAAACTATGGTGAAATAATATTAGACATTTCTGATAAATTACAATACATTAAATAAAATATTAATTAACCACAAATACTCAATAATTTTACTTATATTGAACAATATAACACTCACTAAATATTTCTCTATGGAGTGAATATTATCATTATCAGTGGTGTCTAATGATAAAAAATAGCTTCTAACACAATTATAGGATTAAGTGAAGTGTCCAAAACCATAGTTAATCAATTTAGATAAAAATATTGATATGAAATATGAGTATAGGTATTAAGGATGGAGAATGTAGTCAAAAAATCTTTTATGTTTGAGATATTATAGTTGAAAAGTGAAAATATGATGTAATTATATTTTAAAATTATTATATATCCATATTTTATAAAAAATACCAGAAATATGGATCCTTTCCCATTTGGATATCCTAGTTAATTAATATATTCTAATACCAAATATGAGGGATAATAGGATGTGTTATAAATTGTGGGATATATGAATGATTAATAATTCAATAATTCCTATACAATCAAATCTATAGAAATTAGTAATAAAGTATTGTAATTTATTTAATAAAATTGAAAATAAGAACTCAAATTAATAATTTTCACAATCAAATATAGTAATATAATATTTCATTTCTATTATTAATTTTTATATTTTATATAGTCACATGTGTATAATACTATTCCAAGGAATGAAATTCCCTGTTTTGTTATCCTCTTTACCTAATGATTGATCCCCAATGGATGTAATAAATGACAATGTAACCAATAAGAATAATATAAAAAATATATATCGATATTATTTCATCATGAATTCATCAATGTAAATTGTGAAATAATCTCATCATGGGGACATGGATGTATACACCACGTTATCACATCTCTATGTTCTTTTCTAAGATTAATTTATGAAAGATAAAATTGTGATCTTTATTACATTATATGCTTCAACATTGAATATTTGTTATTCAACAATTATTCAATAATAATAATATTTTTCATATAAATCATAATTCAATTTAAAATATATATATATATATATATATATATATATATAATAATCTAATGATAATTAACATACATTCATTTGTACCACCCAGTTTCTATTATTTCGATCTAAATTATTAAAATAAATAATATGGAGAAGAATACTATTTTTTTTATTTAGTATTCCCTGAAAATAAAGATATGAATAAATACATATCATTGGTTCCTTATATAACAATAAATAAGAAAATTTTCATTGGATAATGGAAATATCAATGATGAAATAAAATATGAAGAATCCTCCTATGAAGCTAAATATTCGGAGGGAGATAAATTTCTAATATGTTTTTCAAATTATACCTACAAGGAAGGTCCATTGAATGAAATATTTATGAAACTAAATTATATCTAATGATAACAATACACATTAGGTATATTCAATAATTCATCCTCCTATTTCTATATCCATTGTCTTAGATATATGTTTTGTTCCACAAACATATGTTTAAATAAAGTAATTAAGATGATTGAATATAATTTATTCAATTAAAGAGAATATTAATGTTTCTAATAGAAAAATATATGATTTATTTTCTATAGTATATAGGGATATAATATTTATTCATTGTTTGATTATTTTAATAAAAAAATAACTATTTTTAAATTAGTTAATAATCTTTTGTGTATAATATTGTAAGAAAATTGGATGTAGTTTATAGAATAAAAAATATAAAATTGAATGATATAAATTATAGAATAATTGGATTTTATAATTGAAATAATTGAGAAATAAGAAACTAAAGAACTTATATTACACCTTATAGTTGTGTTTTTTAAATTAAAATGGAAAATAAAAACATTTTTTAATGATTATATCATAAATGATTGAAGTATTATTATGAGTTAAAAACTATGATATATTTATTACTTCCCAATGTAAAATATTTTTTCAAATTTATATAATTAATGTGAATGATATATAAAAATTCTTCATTAAGATAACAGAATAATTTGTGAAGTATATCAAATAAAATGCAATGTAGAATTTTCATATCTTATCTCATGTGTGATAGAATCAATATATATATGTATATTACCATATATTATATTGAATAATAAAATGGATTTATTTATGCTTCTTAAATAATATAAAAATGACTTTGAGAATAAACATGGAATGAAGATAAAGATCACTAAATATACTGATTTGTATAATATATTTACCATGAAATTATTTATTATCAAAAACAGTGATGAATAATATATTAAATATTATGGTAAGATCAATATTGTGTGATGAAATTATTTCCTGATATTTTTTTGAAATTTTATTTCAGATAGTGTGACACACACATAACTATGTGTTCCCACCATGAAAACATGTGTGTTATAATACAAGTTAGATTTTTGGAAGACTCATGTCCAATCACATATTTTTGTTTGGTTATATACATTTTTTTAAAAAAATTCTCGTAATAATATTATTTGAACATATTTGAGGATTATCTTTATAAATTATCCTTATGTGAAAGAATAGATATGTAATATCAAATTAGTTATAGTTAAAAGACTATATTATAGAGATTTAATATACAATAAAAAAGAGGTATATCTTTAAAAGTCGTATTTGTAAAATGGTATAATTTAATGAACATTAGTCTTTAGATATCTAGGATTTATCAGTTAACATTAGAAGAAAACTATATGACACCATCAATGAAATTTTCCCAATGAAAAAAATATATATTGGAACATTTATGATTTAGAGAGAACTAGTGATTTATTGTTTTAGTGTCATCATGAATGATAAATTTAATCATTGACAATAGAAAACATTTATCTAGTAACAATATAGTAATAGGAGACATTCTATGAATGTAAGTATTATTAGAAGGATATCATAATAAAATTATACAATTAAAACATCATTAACACATACTTTTGATATATCTAGTATGGTTTGTAAATTTCAAGACTATTAATAAATATTTCAAGGAATGAAGATAAATTTATTCATTGAATTATCTATCAATAGCATGGAAATATCATTTTGAAAATGTTATCTGTTGATTTATCTACACTAGAAACAAATGTATGTTTTATCTCTAAAAATGGTAATTTAGAGTGTACTATATTTCTAATAAGATATGAAAAAAATATGAATATTACAATAATTCCTGATATAATTGGATAAATTATTCTCCATGAATATCATAATAAAGCATCATATTCCATAGTAACAATTACAATAACTTTTATATCTAAGATGATAATTATATTTAGTTAAAGTGCATATAGTGACAAGGTAATGAAATTTTTGTAAATTGAAATATAATAAAGGGTTTTATTCCTATATAATTTTCTATTAATAATTCATAAACATATGTCTTTATATACATGATAGTATTGATAAATTGTGTGGAATAATTCATTCATTTTTATCAGATTAGTTACAAATTAAATTCCATGTACTATGTTTGATCTTATCAAAAACATTAAAGAGAAATCATAATGGTGTTAGTTAAGTCTATAAATAAGAGTACGAATGGGATTGGATATAGATATTCTAGCCTCAAAATTTATCAATTTGATATAATATAATATTTATTAGAAGTGCTGAATATATGTTCATTGTTTAGTTATTCATTATTTTATAAAAACAATGTATATTGTACCATTTAAAGATATTATATAGAAAATATGAATATGATTCTTTTCTAATATCTTGGTACTATATGTGAAAGTGTAAATCATATCATAATGTTATGGGATAGTAATACAAATGTGATAAATTTTAATGATCTATAAGCACTCTATTTGATAATGAATATTCTTTTTAATGACTATCGATCAAGAAGATTTTCATAGATAGAAGAAATATTAGTTATTAAAAAAAGTATCAATAATATGACTTGTATTAGTTACATTGAATAAATACATATTTCCGGAGATGATTACATATAATTAGGGATAAGTAGTTGGATTGTTATAAATTGGATCTTTTTAATGTGGGAGATTTTTTGGGTTAGTTCTCTTGATCTAACATATAATCTTTAAAATTTATTACGAAGATAAATATAACCAGTTTTTTAAATACACTGTTTATTATTGAAAGATAATTTTAACTATTTTTATAAATATATTTATAATATCCTTACAATACATATAGGACCCTACTAAGGTATGTTATGAAAATATTATTAAATATATTTTCATATAACAAAAATATATTTGTATTAGTGGATACAGATTATAGGCACTGTTTTTCCTTCTAAGGTGTTTAAAAATTTATATACACATTTCAATAGCTAGTAATAATTTGAACATGTGATTATGAGTCAAAGTTTACGTAGGAATAGTTTTATATAAGTTTTAAATATATTTAATATTACACATATATATTTCATAAAAAAATCAGATAACTCTTAAATTGAATCTTAGATCATAAATATGAGACCACAGTTAAGTCTAGAAAACACTTTTTACCCTATCAGCGATATAAAACTGGTCGGCACTTGGTGTCCGTATATCTCGGTCATTGGTAGTACATTTAGTGGATTATGTATTTATTTATTTTATTAATTCATTCAATTTAACATAAATTAAATATTTTTATAAATATTCATCTGTGGATATTTTCTCTAGGTTCGCATCATAATAAAAGAATCTATCAAGCGCTTATCCTTACTCAATAATTTGGTGGATCAAATCAGGAAATGATAATATTGTTGATCGAAGAAGATCATAATACATGAAACTTACTAACTTACATTGATTTTTGACAAGCATGTTCTTCGATAAAATAGGATCATATATTATGTTATGACTCATCTATTTATGGTTTTCCCCTTTTTGAAAAAAATGCACTAGCATATCAAACTCTACTATTGATATCTATATATTTCATCCTTGTAAATCTCACCCTTAATGGTTTAATTTATCTATCACAACCCTTTTCTTTTCTCATTTTCACAGTTCATGATTTATTGGACATGAACACTTCGAAATGATCCTTAAATAACTTCACTTATGATTCTCCACCTTGATTTTATCTTGTTCTTGATCTATTGGACAATATTATCTTTGTATGACATGTTCATGTGGTTATGAGCCCAATTATAACCTTGACACACTGGGGAAACAATGATCGATGCTTAGATTGATGAAATAAGGTTACATATGGGATCCTTTTATGGCACAATTGATATTTTCTATTATTTAAGGCCATGAAATTCATTGGGGATGGGACGAACAGTGCGTGGTATGATAGGTGCAGACGGACAGAATCCACCAACTGACAGTAGATCCAAATATTATAGATGTAATTGAGGGAAAATATGAATTTGGAATAATGGATTCAATGTGATGATAGTGGATATGTTATTATAGATAAATCCTGATTTCATGTCTTGTATAATGATGACCAAACAATGTATAGATTTTGGTTATGGTTGCTAGGGTTTTTTGGATTTTATAAGGGTTAAACATTGTGTAGTTTGTCGAAATGACGTATATCATCATCTCCACATCACTGATCTACGTGAAAGATCAAAATAATAGGACACCACGTGGAAGTAAACATACATGACCAAAGTACATGTGCAAACCCCTTGTGAAGAATCACATTGTGTACCAATGTACATGGAAAATGTTTAAATACACATTCACAGCTAGAAGGACACAACATGATCCTAAATAGCTTGGTCACACATTTTAGTGCACCTATATCTTGTGTCCTCTTACATGGTATGGGAACCATGTACTGGCCGGGGACTTGGCCAAGTGGTTGAGACAGATGACAAATTTTGGGGGTCCTCTCTCACACTATGTTCCCTTAGATTATTTTGAGGAAACATCAAGGTCTTTTATATCATTCTTTTAGAGTCATAATTTACCCCATAGTATCATATACTTATTTTTTACAACATTTAATGAAATGGGGGCTTCCACTATGTCCCTTTTTATATGAGGTGAAATATTTTGAACAAAAAGAATATTTGAGCTAATTCCTGATGGCATTAGTGATGCGGAAGAGGATCATCAAAGACACTATATTAGAACCCCCAATGAGTAATGGTGAAGGCCCCCCGCTACTTATAACCTATTAGAACCCCTATCAGATAGGGAGTTATTATTATATTAATGGAGTGGAACCCCTGTCACACTAGGGCATGTATCCATGACTAATATATTAGAACACCTATCATCATCGGAATAGGGAATCAACTGCTTCATACATAATGAAACAACCCTATTAGATATGTAATGGGTCCTTGTTTACTATATTTCATCCTCCTTGGAACTCGTATTAATAGGATCACAATGACGTGATGTCCTAGAATAGGATTACACTTAATAGGTTTTCCAGTTGGCCACATGGCCTCAAGTATATCTCCTGAAACACTAGAGGATACCGACAAGTAGTGAGGGATTAGGGTGTTCCAATTGGGAGATTATTCCCCCAATAAAAGAGTGAATCATATTGACTAACATATATGATAAATATTGAGATAAAATAGTGGATGAAATATAAGTTAATAGAATACACGTCAGAACGTAAAATGTAATGAAAACTGAAATAACTACAAAAACATACATCAAATGATGATCATACAAAATTTATATTTATATAAAATATATCTATTATGCTAAAAATATTCATACAAAGAACTTGTCATACATTCAAAACCAAATTATAAAAAGGAATTGTGTAAAATCTAATGCATCTCATGCTCTATCTTCTTCACATTATACTAGTTCCATTCTAATATACAACGAAATCATGTATCTGAAGTAGTACTCTCCCCTTAAACAACACCTACATATATGTAATCTACCCTGGGAATGAATCAGGAGTCATATTGGGCATGTGATTAATCTCATTGGGTCATCACAAATGGTGTCCATAAAATTCAACCCATGTAATGGAAATTTATTGTTGTGCTGTATTACATAAATAATGAAAACATGTACAATGTAACTATGTACCCATGTACCCACTCTATCCCTTGGATGGTTCGTGAACATTTAATTTGTTTATTAGTTAATCTATTAGAATCTTATAATTGGTAACATGAGGCATATCCATCACTCACATCATGATGTGATAGTAATAGTAATGATTCCATGTGATATAAATAAATCATGTGATGGTGATAATAATGAATGGATTCATCAGTGTAATAACTATAGAAACTAAATCCCCAAGGGTCACCAATTTTGTAGTAACTACATCTTGGCTAATGGGTAAGTTTTTATTCCATGGACCATCATCAATGAAATTCAAATATATTAATGGTCTATCTGAATCCTATGATTAAATCTAAGGTAAGATGAGATTATGAATTTTCTATGCCCAACGATTTAACAATGGAACCATATGTCGCAATGGGAATACGTAGTGTGTCGACTATATCGTATAATATTATGTAAGGGATCGTACGATATCATTCTGGGCCTCCAACAATAGACTAGTAACATGTTCCAATGTGGGTCTCATGCTGTGAAAAAATAATCCATGGACCAGAGTGGAATCCTCAAGTACTATGGAATACCATCAGGAATCCAAAATCTAACATAATTCAGGCCCTTCATATAAAAATTTTATGGTATTAATATAATGAGGGACCTTTCATTTATTTCATTTAATGTAATGAGTATATATTATAAATATTCCTATTGTCAAGTTTATAGGTTTCAATAATATACATTCATTGGATTTAATTGGCCACATAGAATGAAACCATTTATGTAAACTATAACAGTAATACTCCCTTTATTTGGTTCACCTAATACCTTCAACCACAATTAGAATGGTTGCTACAGCATGAAACCATCTTATTTTTATCCTCTATGTCAGGTTCATTTAATAATATTCACTCTCATGCCATAAATAAACATGGAATAGTGTTCCTTAAATGTGAAACCAATTATTCAATTCCATTTTACAAGGACAAGTTTTATTTTAACAAAATACATTACAAAATTACCATTTACAATTTAATAAATTATGTGAATCACATTCATTTGGTTTTCTAGTGGTGGTCAAGGCTAACCATTTGAATTCATTATCCATTTAACATAGGATTGTCTACCAATAGTGTGGTCAATATTGAGCCACACAAATAGTGTCCCTAATGTGTCATAACTATAAAACTCATTTATGGAATATCCCCATGCATGAAGAATTGGGTATAATTGATGTAACCACCAATAATTAATCACATATTTGGAAAGTATATATCAATTAAGTTCTAATGATTATAAACAAGAAATATTAATTCAATAAAGGACACAATTCGAAATTTATGGGCCCCACATGATAATTACTAAATCAACGAACTTGAAGGATGAGTTATAAACCACCATTTCTGTAATCATATGACTCTCCTCATCTAGTATCAACCTTCAATTCATCCTGGATCAGAGTAGATATGAATGTTAGGCATAAATCCTAAACCATGATTACAATGATGAGGGAATGTGAAATAATGGGTAGCTTAAGAAGACTCAAGTACATCCCATTACACATCTAATATTTTGAACATAATATCAATCAGACCCTAGATTAAAGAGATCTCTTGAACCCTATATTTGGCATTAAATAGCTCCAAAATGGAAGAAAATTTCCATCATTCCATGGGAAATCTAAAATATGGAAGTAGAAGGGGTAAAATTAGATCATTAAAAGAAAAATGTTCATTTGTTTTATAAGTGGTCATTTTCACAATTTGGCCGCATATTTTTCCAAAATGTGTTCCGACTATGCATGTGTACCAAAATAAGAGTGGAATACCACGCGGTTAGCCACATAATCTAACTAACCATGCATTAACCATGTTGTATTTCTTTTCCTAAAAATGTATTCCACCCACATGGTTTACTCTAACCATGCTACTTCCAATCAAAATTCACTCAAAACCATCCAATATGAATTTTTGATGAAAACATATGGTTTCTGGGCTCTGAAAAATCCCCAGACATAACAAGGCCATTATAAACCCATGATTCTAACACATTAGATATGAAAACAAAATTATAATTTTATTGAAGGATCCATAAAAAAGTAAAGATCCCAAGTCCATACAAACATTCCCCCTTTAATGAACTCATCCCCGAGTTCACCTTCCATGGGTGCTCAAACACTACATGAGTACAACTCTGGTAATATGCCACATACATTGGCCTCTCTCTCCCATTTCTCATTCTTCGCATTATTGTTCTTCCCTAACACTTGTATGAAATAGAGAGACTAGATATAGATAGATTATGTGATCCTATAAAAAATGTTCATGACATACTTCTATAATGAAGCATCAACATCATATTTAGCTATATCTGGATCAAAAGAATGATAATGGTTGACACGTTACCGATGAGGTTTGTGAAAAGTGGAATATTCCACACATGGCACAAACCTATATGTTAGTAAAAACTGATATGTCATCTGACCAACTGTCTCTAGAATTTTCAATGGCCCTATATAATAAGGACACAACATCCCTTACCATTGAATTCATCTATTCTCTATCATGGGTGATACCTTCCCAAAAAATAGATCACTAACATCAAAATAAAGATATTGGAAATGGAGAGTGGCATAAGATTTCTCTCTACACTGATCATTATCCATACACATCCTATCCCTAATAAGACTTTGGAAAATATGAAAACATTACATAACCTACATGGGTTGTGAAGTATCTTTCAAATAGTTGTGTTGTGTCTCCCAGTTTCTAATTAACCTATAATATAACCTTAATAATACCACAATTAATCAAAAAAACCCTACCCAAAAATTTTTTTTCCAATTGAAATACTTAATGGGGGATTACTCGAACTATCCAAGCTACAGGCATGATCACATCATCTCCTTTTTAAAAATATATTAAATGGGTTTTCCCACCTTAGGTCGTAACATTGCAATGAGAGAAAATCCAAGCCATAGTTCTACAATGATGAGAATTGCCTCTTTTGGTGTGCCTCAAATTAATCTAGTGATGCTTCAATAGTGATTTTACATCTTTGGTGAAACCAATTACTTATGAGTTCCCATCACATACCTCTCTAAAAAGATGATTTAATCATGATTGACCAAACAAAAAATTTCTATGTGAGATGTAGGAAAACCTATAAACCACACCCATTAAAACCCGAAAATTTATATTAATTCCTTATTTATAACCATTTAAATTAATCTTGAATGATCATAAGTTAAGAAAACTTTGAATAACATAGATATAATGTTAATAGTCAGCTTAGGAAGTCATAAAATTTTAATAGAACTGGTTCTCCTTCTTCCTACCCATAACGTGTTTAGAAAAAAAATCACAATAAATCACATAATTTTCATCTGGGGAAATTCACTGATAAATAATGACACCTCTAATATGAAAAAAAACAAGGATAACCATGGATTCCCTAAACTATAATCCATTATGTAATCCATTGTATTTTATTTCAAATGATTCCAAGTGCCCTGTTTTTAAAAATCCAAAATGAGAAAATATGCTCATCGACTGAGCATAAAGAGGCATCCAATTAGAAGTCAAGTTAGAGAAGAATATATTACTTCAATTATTTTGTCCAACGAATTTCTACATTGGAATATATGTATCACTTAAGACAAACCACACCTAAAATGAACCAAGCATCCAGTATGAATCACAGAAACTAATCACTTAATCAAGTCCAACAGCTTTAAAAAATCATCAACGTGTAAGACAGACAGTCTCCTATTGCATCATAGATGATATCAAGATAGAAAACAAGATCATTGCTAAGTAGAAAACACTATGAAAATGTTAAATGTTTCTAGTAAATCATACCTTGCTACTACAAAGAAGAATAGTAAAACCAAAATAGGTTCAATTATCTTTAAAGAATCTCATATTCACCTTCCAACACACCATTACAAAATGATCACATAAATTCACTACCCAAGGAATCTTGTGACTTATCAAACAAGAATGCAGAAGACAATTCATGACCAGTGGTGTTTTACTGTGGTTTCATACACAAAAAACTATTTCAAATTAGTTTATCTAAGAAGGATTGAACACGAATTCAACTTGTAATCCACATGGTCATTCATGACAAACCAACCATTTCCCAATGGTCAACTTAGGATTTGATAATTTTACATGGATGGTCATTTATTAACAAAAAAATGGTGTGGTTATCCCACCTAACAATTTTCCAAGTTATCAAAAGAAGTGACAAACCTGCTGCTTATAAATGTGTGAGATAACACTCACAATAACATTATGGTTGATACTCATCCAATTAATGATTTTATATGTTAATGAATTTTTTAGGAAAACCAAAACCAAACTATCCAATGTGTAAAAACACTCGAGTATCATTATGTTCATCCTGATCATTGGTACGAACCTATATCTTTTAATTCACCAGTCACTCAAAAATGGATATGACCCAAGAACATACTCAACGGCACAATGATCAATGATTTTACCAAATACATTAAGTTATTTATATCAGTTAACAACTCAATGATTATAACGTACATGTAAACATAGTACCATTTGTTTCTAGAAGCAGGAAATCACCTCAATACTATCTATTATCTATCTTCCCAATGTATCAGAGTATCTGGTGACTTACTCAAAATATTTTACCAAGAGTCATAGTTCACCATAAATCCCTTAAATTAATGATGATATACAAAGTCACCCATTACTAAGGAAGAAGAAAGTTTCACGAGACTGGAGAAATTCCCAACCATGACCTCGAAAAGTTGAACCTATTCAAACAAAGAATTATAAAAAATCTCATGACCATAATAATGGACAAGGATACCATGAACACCCATCCAAACAATGGTGTTATTTAGACGGTAATAATCCTGATAAGGACAAGGACACTAGAACCACACCATATGTTAAATAACTGAGAACATTTACCAAGACATTTTATCTTTGTGCGTGATACATACCATGAACATCCCCTTACTAATTACATGTGTTTACAATATCACAAGGTCACACAAAATGAAATCACCACGCTCCAAATATAGTAATTTAAGTAATTTCTAAGAATATGAAGAGCTATGAAAATGTTTATATTTCTATTAAAATAATAACAAAAAATCCATATAAAAATTATCTTAATCATTATGAATTTACTGAAATCAATTTAAAATAATTATGTTTCTACAAAAAAATTACATTTAATAGATAATATGATATATGAGTGTCTCACTAAGCCAACCTTAGTTCATCAAACATTCAACCCTATAGTAGTTGCTTTATTTATCAAGTCTACAAACACCCAGAATGCAATCTCACAAAGGAAACATGCCCCAACTATCTTACATGGGATCTCTTTTCATCATTGATGTCAATCAGTTTCCTCAAAACAGGATTTAATCAAGAAGATATCTACACTAATGGAAAATGAACATAATAAAGTGATCACTACCCAAGGATAAATACCCCAACTAACCGCTTTGATGGATTTGTATTATAAACTGTTTAAGTATTTTGTACTAGGATTTCAATAGGTTAAGGGTCAATATAAACATTCATCATCATTTACTAGAAATCAATTCAGTTAATTGGGTATTTAATTTCTAGGTCAACTCCATTACCTTTCATAGACATGACAAGGTAGAATAAAGACATGAAACCCATACATTGGGTAAGTCATTATTCATTATCAAGATTTTTTTTATTATTTCCTTATATGATTATTTTCTTAAATTGAGTTTTTTGTCCTTGTGAATCGGCTCTAGTACTTCTTATCACTGCGATTACCACCCAATTGAATTTATATCAAAATGATCGATACGAAAAATCCCTAATTCTAACCCATGAGGGATACAAAAACCTTATCAACTAAAGAATATGACCACTCCATCATAGCCCATAGTAGCACAAGAAATATATATAAACTGGGATACATAAAAAATGTGGGAATATCATTAAACGAGAAGAGTGAGTTTAACAAATATGTGATGGAAATATGCATGAAATGTTATTACTAGGAACATACAATAATGCATGTTACAATGCTCATTGCCCTAATATCATCAGGACTAGTAAGAAATAAAATTCTAAATCAAAATAATAAGATTCAAAACCACATAGAACGTGTGTAACCAAATTGTGAAATGATATCAATGGTTAGATAGAAGAAAAAAACAACAATTGTATTTTAGGAAACATGTCATGTACATCAATCGTGGGATCGAGACACCAAATCATAGATTTTGATCTTATTACAAGAAATTCTAATCACATGGATATTTTCTCCAAATATTTAATCAATAATAGAAATAATATGATACTACTGTGTGACTTCATGGACATGTAAAACACTTAATAGGTGACCCAAGCCCGATTGGGAACATTGACTTCTGCACATATTCCAAAATTCTAGAGGATGGTGACTAAAAAATTGGGGCCTAGGGTGTGCCCATGGGGATATTATACCCTCATTACCAGAGTTAATTGCAACTTATATCATATATCACAAAACATGAGATAATGTGGTAGAAATAATACAAGTAAATAGAATGGACTAGAGAAAGTGAAAAATCAATGATAACTAAAATAATTGGAATAAAATACTATAACCGGTGATGTTAAAAATATGTGATTATATGACATGTATGTTATATGTTGCAATATATGTGTACAACAAACTAGGTATACCTGATAAACAAATGTATCAAAAAAAATACAAAAACTATACCAAGCCTTCATATCTCTATATTGTCATCTACTATTAGATATGTACTAGTAGAGAAAAAAAATCATGTATCTGATTCAGTAAACATCCCTTTGTCAACACCTACATACTAGTAATATTCATGGAGTACTAATTGGATCATAGGGAGGGTGTGAGAGAAATCTCAACGGGACACCAAAAATGGTTTATATAACATTCGGCTTGTGTAATGGAAATTTAACAGTCTGAAAGATTTGAAATATAATGTAACACAATACAATGTAACTAATTACACAAGTACATTCTTTTTCCCTTGTTTGGTGTTTGAACATGTCTCCAATTCATTAATTAATTTATTATAATTTTATAATAGCTCACATGAGTCATTCCCATTACTAACATCACCTCTTGATATATGTAATAATGGTTTAATAAGATACAGAGTATACTTATAATGGTGTTAATAATTAAATGGTTCCGTGTAGTAAAAACAATGGGAACCTAGAATGCATGGGTGTCCAACATAGTAGAAACAACAACCTTTATAATGTGTAAAAGATTAATCTAAGGTGAAACGTCTAAGGAATTCCACAATATTGATTATCAAAACGAATTATATATCTACTTACAATATAAGATGGGACTAAGCTGTTTCCAAGCATGAGGATGTAACCTAGAAACCATATTTTACACTAGAACCATGGAGTGTATCCACGCTATCCTATAATAGAAGGAAAGGGATCCAATGATGTCATACCAATAACCCAAAAATACAAAATGAATGGATTCCAAGGTTGGACTCACATTTGGAAATAATAATCCATGAATTGGAGTAGAATGCTTGGGTAACAAGGCATTCTATTGGGAATCCAAAATATAACTCAAGTAAGAACATTCCTATGATGTTTTCAAGGTAAATATATAATGATGCACTATTTATACAATTCAAATAATGAAATAAATACATACTATAACTATTCCATTAATCAAGTTCATTTGGTTCATGTCTTTCTATAAAATCATCTGACCAAGAAAAGAAGCATGTGAATATTTAATTAAACTATTTTTGTCAACATCACTTCCCTTAATTTATCCACTACCTTCCACAACAATTGTAATGGTTTATAGGTCCTGGAACCATCAAATTTCAATCATGAATATCATGTCCAATTAATAAAGTTCACTACACTTCCATCCATTAACATGGAAATTTGAAATATGGATGTGAAAACAATAATTCATTTTCACTTAACAAGGCCAACTCAAATTTATCCAACATTCATTCAAAAACAAAAATTTAACATTTAATAAATTAGTTGAGAAATATTCTATGGACGGGTCAAGTGTTATTCAAAGATAACTATTATCATTAGATATCTATTTATTATAAGAGGGATTACCATTAGTGTGGTCAATATTGAGCACTCCTAAATGGTTTCTATAATGTGGGAAAACACTCAAACCCATTAATGGTATATCACCCTATATGGGGTATCGGGAATCATGTATATAACCATCAAAAATTAATAGCATATTTGTAATATGTTTAATTATATGGTTATAATTGTGTCTAGGATGAAATATAAATCCAATAAATATCACCAAATAAAATCATCGGGCCCCAAAATAAATTCCAAAGTCATTGACCATGATGGTTGACTTATAGACCACCCACCATCTACTTATATGACTCTCCTCATCCAGTATCAACCTCTAATTTGGCTTGTATTAGAGTAGATCTGAAAAATGGGAATAAAATTCTAATCCTCGATGACTTGGTATAGGGTAAGAGAAATTAAGAATGGATTAAGAAGACTCAAGTACATTATTTGGTAAATCCATCTTGATAAATAAAATCTTAATTGGACCCTGGATGAAAGAGATCTCATGATCCCTAAATTTGGACTTTGAAATTTTTTAAAAGAATGAAAATGGTGTTAATCAAACTGAAAATTCAAAATAGGGAACAAATATGGATTAAATTAGATCATTGAGGGGAAATTTTTCATTTTCCTCTGAATTTGGAATTTTCATGGATGGTCCAAATATTTTTTTATATTAGGTGCCATCAATGAAATTGTACCTGGATAAGCATGGAATTACAACCTATTAGCCTCATAGTCTGACTAACCATGCACAGACCAGGTGGTAAGGTTCTCCAAACAAATGTAGGCCACCGATAAAGTTTAGTTTAACAAAGTGGCTACCCCTCATGGTTTATTATAAACTCTGATACATGTATCGTTCTCCCAAAATGAATGGCTTATTGACCCGAACAAGCCCCAGACACCCAAAATCTTTTACAAACCCATTATGCATCCACATTAGGTTTTTATAAAAGGATTCGAACCAAAAAAAAAGTAAAGGATCAAAACCTGAATGAAAAAAAAAATCGTTACCGACCACAAGAATGTATCCCCACATAAAAATGGTCATCAGTTAACTATAAATTTTTACTGAGTGGAACACCAAATTAGATAGGGTGCAGAGCCATGATGACTAGAGTGGAACACCCTATCACAATAGGGCATGGTTATTCAACCAATATAGTGGAATCCTCCATCAAATTGGGTGTTTTTGTTGTCCTAATGAATGGAAACCCACTCTTAGATAGTGAATATGTCCTCATTAAACCCTAATTCCCCCCCCCCCCCCCGACACACTAGGGTGATGGTCCTCTATTTAGATTTTGTGACCCTATTACTATGTTGTGATATGATAAAGAACGGTGTTATTGGGATGGTTAGTTATGGGAAGACATATGAGATTCTAGGCATCATTTATGGACATTTAGAATTATTGGATACACTTATTCTTGGGGTGAGAAATGATATATAGATACCCTTTCTCTCTCGATTGGGATTATTTGGCTGAATGTATATATATTCATCTTTATCCAAACATTCAGATTTCGTTACAATCTTTCCCAGGTGTGTGTAGACACACTTGGTATCCCACAAGGTTTTGTATTTTTTGTTTATCTTGACTGAATAAGTGTAGTCTCCAACATTATGTGAAAATACTCAATGGGTAGTCCATCTACACACCATGTTGATACCCTTTTGTTTAAACATGGTTACCCTCTATTGGTTTTTGTTGGTGTGTTCCCTTTAATGGTTTATTGAACATGTCTACTCTCAACTATATTTCAATAACATTATTATATCGTAATTATCCCCTTCATCATTTACAGTGTTCTACATGGTATGTATATATTCACCCTATATTATATTTCTTCACACAAGTCGTGTCTTATGTAGATAACAGATAAGATGACAGTTACATTAGAGGAGCTTCAGGACAAATGTTTCTTTGCACCACATATTGTGGTCACATCGTGGATATTAAGAGTTTCTATCTCTTATTAGAAAAACATTCTATTTTTTTCATTTTGAGACTTATTTCTGGTAAGTAATGTATTTTATTCTTTTACATTTTAGTCTCCACCATCGTACTCTTAGGCACCATAGCGTTGTTGGAATCTTCTTCTAAATTCTACATTTTTCATCGTTTTATTATAATTCCTCTAAAATTATTCATTGTGATTGCCAGGTGTGTGAATATAAGTACATAGGAAAAGGTTTCAAACAAAGGATATTCATATTGGTACTTATCGTAACCCCCTATCTCATATAGGTGGACTTGGGTTTGTTGCGGTTTGAGCCTTGACTTGGGTCATTTTATGAAAGTTTGTTATCAGAGAAGATTATTTAATTGGATACTTTTTGGATTACTCCACCTATGATGATTTTCTTGGGATAATGAAAATAATATCAAAGTTTTTCGAGTGAGGATATCATGAATGGTAATCTAAATATGTTAAGACTAGCTAACATTTAATTTCAACAAGACAACAACTACTATATTTTTGATTCAGCATACGAAGACATTTGTTGAAGGGTTAAATAGTGCATGAGACTTATAATATTGATTCGTTGACCATCCTTCATGAGGAATCACCCAAAGTATTGTTATATATATATATATGATCATATGACTACAGTACATCTGGATAAATTTTTTTGATGCCTCCATGACAACATCCAGCTATGATACCGATTCCAGATCATGATTAAGATCCAATCAGAAATGGGGAATTTATTAATTTTTTATCCCATGAGATTCCCCCTATAAGTGTAGAGGAAGAAGAACCTCCATATTTGAAGTAGTAGATAATACTAGTAGATCCGGATGAGGATTCACATAGGATTAGCATGGTAAATGATTTATAGTGCCAAAGGACACTATGGTACTTGGTGATACAGATCCTCTAGAAGCATAGGATTGGATAGAGTTGTTGGTTCATGTAATCATCTCATCCAAACCCTGGTGGATCAGGTGGTCGCATAGTTAGATATCCTTTTCTACTGAACTGTTAGGCCCTAGTGGTGGTTTGTTTTAAGGATGCATAATTAATCGAGGATTTTGTGGAACATCATAAAACAAATACTCGATGAGGTGAATAATCATCCTTTGGTAATTAAGATCATATTTACTATATCATAGTTATTCAGTAGGTAGTAATGATAATGGGAAAATATGAATGGGGGTTCACCGTATTTAACTGGTAAACGGTTAACTTGATTTGGGAAACAAAAGCCGAGCATGGAACTTTAATTTGGGTCTCTGTAGAGATATATTTGTGTGTGTGGTTCCCTTATGCATCCACACATTTTTAAAGTGGTGTCTTATAAACTATTGATGTAGATATTTATTTTATATGGATTCCATCTATCAAGAGAAGGCAGTGAATGCCTCATGGATGAGTCTTGTAAATTTGTAAGTAGACACCAGAATAAAGTATCTCAGTGTAGATGACCTCCCAAATATCAGACATAGGCATGTGTTTGGTGGGTGTATAGAGGTATTGGGTTTCATGGATAGGAGGGGGGATTTAAATGTTATTGGGAGTTCAGATAACATAATACTACCATATCATAGGAGTTGAACAGTGTAACAAGACATCTGACAGACCACTACAAAAATGTAGTTTCATGATCATGGATCTGCTAAGTGAGATGAGGGTGGTCCCTAGGTATGAAGAGAGTGAAGTTAATAATTATGAGATATGAGAGTTTTAATACACTATGATAACCTTCCAACACAACTAAGAATCCCATGTTAGGATTAAGGAACTGGTCATTGGGTTTAGGGATAGCGAGAGGCTCTGGATTCTTATGACCCTGCAACAAACGATTTTATTAGATGTAGGAGCTAGGTTTGTTATATTCATTCATTATTATTAATACACATGGGTGAAATAAATTCCCATAACATTATTATACTTGTTTTAGAGTTTCAGCACCAAATTGTGGTGCTAGAACGACATATTTTTTTCATGTTGCTATATAGATTGCTTCGAATATGCCTTTTTTTATCGGTAGAGTGACATATCTCTTGGGGGAGAGGATTTCACATGGCAGCTTTAGGTCATCATGATAGTACCCTACAAAATAATCTTGTATCTAATTTTTTCCAGGGATAGATTCCTTATATACTTTATTCGTTGATGAGTAAGATGTCATCATATTGATGGGATGAGATTAACCTTTATAGGTGTGACAGATCTCATGGATGGAGGAGTGGGTTCTGACAGTTGGATTTTGTATCCCACCACCAATATGCTTGTGTGTATAGCCCTAGGTGAAGCATGCTCCTCAGGTCTTTGGATTCAATCTATTGAGGTGGATTATATGTACATCTTACCTATAGATGTTTCTATACTACCTCCAATGTGGGAGATGGATTTTTACTGAAACATACAACCAAGGACATCTTTATAAGATTTTTCGGCATATTATATAGCCCCTGCAGAGCATTGTGAGATGTAGTTGCAATTTGATGACCTCTGATATGAGTATTTCATCTATCCCATTATGAACCACTGGATAGCTTGGGTGAATTTTGTGAAAATGGAGGAGAATGGTTTCTAGAACAACATATATTATCAACTATTTAACCATGAAAAGATAATGAAAAAGTACCCCATGTTGATGATTGATGACCTCATTGATCAGTTTTGTACCACAAGATGGGTCTCAAAGTTTTATCATCAGTGCATCTACCACTCATTGAGGGTTTATGAGACCAGTATTCTCAAATTTTTAATTTAAATTTCTCTATATACACTATGAGTACATCTTTATTCACATTGACATTTCAATTTTCCCCCACCATGATTATGGATTTGATGGACCAGGTTTTCCAACCATACCTGATCATGTTTAAGGGCATCTTAATCAATTATATACTCATCTTCTCTACATATAATATGGATCATGTAGGTAGAAATAAGATGATAATATATTTTCATAGAGACCACCATCATTATGGGTGGATATATTTCCCTTGTTATAGTTTTCATACTACAATAACTAAAACTCTACCATCTAAATGGAAACATTTGATGCCATGTATCGGAGACCCTATAGGTCACCATCGTGCAAGATAAAGATTACTAAGTCCTATCTTATGGACTTATATATAGTGCATGTGACGAGGGACAAGGTCCAGTTCATCAGTGAGAGGATGAGCATGTGACATAACATAGATAAAACAAAAGAAGATTTCTGTCATGGGTCCTTGAATTTCGAGTTGGGAGTCCAGGTGTTCTAGAGAGTCTCCCAATGATGACGAATGAGGAAGTTGGTCTAGGAAGGAAAGATATTTGTAATGTTCATTGGGAGTTTTCATATTAGGAAGAGGGATAGAAAGGTTGCTAAATTCCTCTACATACATCCATATCTATAGAAAGTTCATGATGTCTTCAACATGTAGTAGACGAAGAGATATGTGCATAAACCCATACACATCAGACTCTATAAAGAACTATAAATTGAGTAAAGATCCACCTTTATAGAGATCTCAATGCTAATCAAGGATCGATCGGATAGGACCCCGAATGGTTAGACCATCCCCTTGGTTTGCATTTTTTGGCAGAATGAGAATGTGTGTGATTGTTCTTGTGGGTGGGAGAGCCAGATTTAGGCTCAGTATCACGAGTTTTTGTTAGTTATAATTTTTTGCGATGAAAATCATGAAGTATGTAATGATGTTGAGTACCAATTTTTTTTTGTTGCTTTTATATATTAATATATATATGTATATATATCTATATCTACGGACATACATGAAGTTAAATTCTGAGGCTCGATGTGCCCAGATTTTAATCATATAAAAATATTAAATATATTTTATATTATGCATGTGAAGTTTTTTATAAAAATGGGATAACCATTAAATCAAAGCTCGGATTCGAAATCTATGTCCATGGTTGAGTCCATAACGTTTTTTTACTATATATGTACCTGAAATTGGTTAGAGTGGGGTTTTTAAATATATTCTCATTGGTTGTACATTTAATTGATTAATTATGTGACTAATTAATTCATTCCATATTTTTAACCTCCAATAAATTTTTACCAATATATTACCATACCCATTTTCAAAGGGATGCCCTCATAATCATTGGATATTCTAAGAGCGTCTCCTTCCTCTTTCAATATGTGGATCAAATGAAATGATAGAGAAACTCTTGATCAATGTAGATCACGATGCATTGAACACAACGATGTTCTACAATCATTTGATATTTCATTATTCAATGAGAAATGATCCAATCACCCGCTATGAATCATCAATTTTTTATGCCATTGTGGATTAAATTGATTGGGAAAAATACTTCTATTATATTTATTTAACCCAATTGTAACCTTAACATGTGGCTATGTAATGGTTTAATTTATGAATTTCAATTTTTTTTAACCATAGTTTCCTTATTCATTATTGATTGGAAAAACATACAAGGAAAAGATATATAAACCAATATTTTGTAATTTATTTCTATATTTCATCTTGTTCTTAACTAATTGGACCCCACAGTCCTAGTTTGTCATTTTTAGGATTTTCTGATCTCAATTTGAACCCGGAACAATGGTAAAAGAACCATCTAGGCTTCTATCAATGAAATAGGGTTAGATTTTTTATTTTTGTGCAGTGAAGATGTTTATTTCGATTATTGGAGATTGGTAAATCAAAGGTATAAGGATTGAAGCATGTGTGGTATGAGATATATGTATGTGTTAACACATATCTTCAACAAGATTTGAGTTTCTAGCAATCAAAGTGTTGGAATCTACTAATTGATGTTAGATCCACAAATCAAGGATGGAATTGGTTACAGAATAGAGGGAATAATACTTGATTCATGCCAAAAATCATGGATCTATGTTTTTTTGAAAAACACAACACCATGCCATGTACAATAATAAACGGATAATATGTATCTTGATTGTTGCAATTGATATGGTTTTTGGATATTATATGGATAGAACACCATTTAGTTATCATACATATCAAGTACCAACTACTCCATGTGGCGGGATGATGTGGAAGATCACATTGACAGGACCCCATGTGTAAGTATAGAGACATGGCTATAGTAATCTGGTGAAACCCCATGTGAAGAACTATTTATGGAAACAATGTACACAAAAATGACATCAATATATTGACACAACCAGAAGAACACGACCTAGTCCTAGATAGCTAGGAAAAGAAATTTCTTCCACATAGATGAAGTGTACTTTTATATGACTAGGGTTCTTTGTTATATCAATGGACACGACCATGCGGTGGAGTGAGACCACATATCACGTGGTTCCTATCACACGCTATCTTTCCATTGGTTCCTTTTGAAGAGACTTTATGTTTCATTATCTCCGTCATTTGGACTCATATTTTTCCAAACTATTTCCTATCCTATGTTTTTTTTCATTTAGAATGCATTGGTTATATATGATGTTCTTTTTAATACAATTTGAAATGTCATTGGATGAAAATTATTTGAGGTAGTGGATGATGATACCAGTGATCAGACCGATGATCATTATAAACATTATAGTGGAACCCTTTCATCATAATGGGTGTTGGTCCTCTACTACTTATTTTTCTTTGGAGCACATTATTGGATATGTTTTAGGTCCATGATGACTAGAGTGAAACCCCCCTATCACACTAGGTTGGGGGACATTGACCACAATAGTGGAACCCCCCAATCAGCATGAACATGGGCCCTCCATTGCTTCTTATATAGTGGAACACCCCTGTCGGATAGGGCGTAGGTAAATGATTACTAGAGTGGAACCATGTATCATGCATGAGGGTGGGTCCTTAACCACAAAAGCAGAAACCCCTATCATCATTGGAGCGGGTACTCTACAGCTTCTTACCTTGTGGAACCACCTATATGATAAGGTGTGGGTCCTCATTGAGTAGTGTGGAACCCACTGTCACACTAGGGAACATTTCCTTTACTACTATAGGGGAACCCCCCCCCCCCCCCCACCCACCCATTAGCATGGGTATAGGTCATGTACCAACTGAGCGGACCCCCAATCAGATGGGGCACATGTCTTCATGGCACTAGACCGGAATACCCATGGTGTAGTATAGCACTGGACCACTAGATGGAGTTTTTGACCACTCGACTGTATGGAAAATTGATGAGGTGTCTCTTAATTAGGTCAATTACTTATAGGTAGATGTATTGGATTTTTTGAACCATTGATCGAAATTTGGATATTTTTTTTACTATGATTCTTGGGCTGAGTTGTGAGTTAAATATCTCCTTTGTCTCTCATTTGGTCATCTTTGACGTAGCCCACACACACTCAAACATATATATATATTTTTATATTCATAAATATCATTTAATTTTCATTTAATTACTATCCATACACGGGTTATGAAGACACGTTGTGTATTCCATGTGATTTCGGTATTTAACCTATCGTTGTTTAATGACTCTACTCTATTGTTATAGGTATAAAATATTCACTATGTAGTACATTTACACACATTGTTGATCCTATTGTGTTTTGATTAGTTTACTATATCATGGATTATGATGAGCTATTCTCTATAATGATATTCATCCCTAGTGTATTATCTACTAGATATTAAGTCATTTTGTATCTCTTATTTCTACCCCATCAACTTTCAGGGAATACTACCATGTATGTAATTACTCACCCCTGCGGGGTATTTTCCCACATTTTTCATGTCTTATAAAAAATATGGACATGTAATCATTGACATTAAAGGATCATGGGGATACATGGTATTTTGGACCATGTATAGTGGTCGTAGGATATATATTATGAGCCATCCTCCCTCAATAGTTTACTTTTATAGTTTTTTTATGATTGGACATATTTCTAGTTGTTCGTGTATATTTTCCCATTATATTTACATTTTTAGGATTGTATACTTGTATACCCTAGTGTTTATTAATACTTGGTTTAATTTATAGTTATTTTAAATATTAATTATTAATCATTTGAACATATTCATTGATATAGTTGGTAGTGTGCATATTGGTATATAAGAAAAGAACTAAAATTTAAGGTCCTCCATTTTTGATCTGTAGGAGAAGAGTTTATGAGTATCATAAACCCCATTTGATTTTTATATTCTATGGTCATTGAAAATTTCTATTTGTGAGAATTTCTAAAGGTCTATATACCTGATCAAATTAATAGTGTGTTTCAAAAAAGTTATATCTATTTTGCGTTGAAAACCATGAAATATATATTGTTAGATATGTAACTCCAAATGGATTCTGAAGGAGTGGATGAAAATTTATTGAATATTTATGAATGTGTATGTCCCATACATTTTCACGATATAGAATTTAATAGGAATTAAATTTTAGATGAATGGTCATCACTAATCTCTATGGGCCTGAAGATTGTAGGCATGTTAATTTTGTTTATGTCAATGAATGTTTGATCAATAATTATGGAATGATGAAACATGAATGTATTATTTATGATGATATATTAGTTTTAAAATATATTATAATACATAGTTTGTATATATAAAAAGGTTTTCACAGTTTTTAATTTTACCTTTCTCTATCTCATTGTTTTTGAGTTGTTGGATTCCTCTTTTTAATTTTGGACATTGACTAACTGCCACTGAGAAGGGGACATAGAAAGATACACAATTTGTGTATCAAAAATCACATCAAATTTGGATATATTTTATTTTTTATAATCAAGTAAATATAAATAAGATTACACTTGTACATTTATGTTATATTCATCATCATTAAATCCCTAGAGTAATTAATGATCATAAGTTAATTTATACAATTTTTTCACATATAAATATTCAAATGATTTTTGAATTAATAAAAAGGATTATTTAACTATTAATGTGAGTTTTGACGCAGCATTTTATCTTTTTCAAAATAATAACTTTATATTAATTATTTTGTGGTATTTTTATTACATTTTATATAAAAAATTATTTATGAAGTAAATATTTTAAAAATATTTCACTTACACATGATTTAAATATTTATCAGTAACATAATATATATTAATATTTTATGACAAATTAATTGCTTCTCATTTATAAGAGGGAAATATTTGGAATTCTGAAATAAGGGATGCCCTATATGTAGTTTATTGATACTAACCATAGATAAATAAATAAATTTATAATAAAAAATTATGTATATAAACTATAAATCATTTTCCTTTTACAACCAAAAGTTTAGATATCTCTCCCTCAATAATCTTTTGAATACGTACATAAAATATGAAAACTTACTCCACAATTGGAAAACATATGAAAGAGTGATCACATTTCATTGTACATGCATCATACAGATTGAGATTGTCATGTTGAGTGTTTTGGAGTATTTGTAAATATAGATAGATGGATTCATTTATTGATATTTTAAAATTGGAGAAAATGAAAACATGTAAGAATCATAGGATTATTAAATGAGGTAATTTAATTAGTATTTAATTTAATTTGGGAAAAATATTTATATCATATTAATTAGATTGGGTAATCCTGATTTTGATTAAAATTCATATTTTAATCCCCAAAAATCCCTCTTCTATTACTCCTACATACTATAACAATCATCATAAATATTAGTTACACGTTGAAAATAATTTTTTCAGTATGATTAATTAGAAAAATATCTTAATCATCTCCATGATATTTCTTCTTGTTCAATATATGAATAGATGTTTTTAAGATTCTCATTGAACATGAAAATTAGATCTAAGGATAACATATATATATATATATATATTATTCAATTTCATTCATAATTTTAAATTATATATTATAAAATTGAATGATCTATGAATATAAAATTATTTTTTTCGTATTTTTATGAAATGGTTAAAATAATTTGATAAAATAATGTTCTATTTACATTTTATCAACTAATAAATGATAAATATATATTTGAAATCAAAAAAGATATGTGTATATACATAATTATTTCAATAAGATCTAAAAAATTGCTATAAGTATTCAATAACATATAAAAATCCATGATATATTCACTCAAATATACAAAATGAATATAATTAAATTCAATCATCTACATAAAAAATATCAATTTCCCTTAAATTTACTAAAAAGATATTGGAAGGTGTTTATAATGACAGACATATGTATCTATATTAAGAATATTTATAAAACAAATTTAAAAATTCATAATCAGATCATAAGAACTACAAATAGATTAACAAAGTGTATATATATTGGTTTTATTCACTAAGAATAGGTTAATATGAAGAATAATCTAAAACTCAAATACCAAATTTTAAAATAAAATATTAGTGAATATATGTTTGGGTGAGTGACCAACTCCCCAGACAGTCCACACAATATTGATCGAGTATCTCCTTGGGTGGGCTTAAGACATTACTATAATCTCCCATAGTCTTCAAATATTTCAATTTACATTTTAAAAAATGTATCCATATATATATGTGAGTGTGTGTGTTAATTTTTAATGAAAAATTTATAGAATAAATTTTGAAAATTACAATAGAATTAATATAAATATAATATATATTATAAATTTAAAATATAACATGATTGGACTTCTAATCATTAATCGAATTTTTATTGGCCATTTTTGTAGACTGTTAGTAGATCTATAATTTTTAAAATTTTATTTATTTATTTTAAATTGTAGAATCAAGGGAGTTAGATCGCATTCTATACTATTATTTTTTTCATTTCATTTGATAAATTATCATCAATTTTGGAGTGGCCTGTGGATTCTTCAGTTTATTCATATATTTAGTTTTTAATATTAAATTTAATTATTTTGTAATTATTATTAAATTATGCAATGTTAAATTTTTAATAATCCCTCCCATTCTCATTATGTATTGAAAATGGTGACCTTTGAGATTTTTTATCCCCTTTACCATAGTCCCCCTCACTTATATATGATTTTTTTTGTAATATGTGGACTTCCGATGAGTAGGTGGTTCAAATGATTAGAGGAAGTTAGAAAAACCAAAGGAGGATAATAGGTGACTAGATGATGCATCAAAAAAATACTAACTTCTTCATAGATTAGACCCCCCTAAATAATTGGTTGGCTAATCCCTATTTGATAAACCAATAAGTATTTAAAAAAGCTCATATTTGTTTTATGATTTTATTTTTTATTAATGGAAATTTTTTACTATGAAATCACATAAAATATATAATTCACTAGAATTCCATGTTCAAAGATTTTCACATGTAATACTATTTTATTTTTACAAAATAATTATTTTTTATGGATTATCATTGGATAACAATAAATCATACTTCAATTAAATCATATTTTTAATTCCTATTTTAAATCCATCAAATAAAATATAAACTCACCAACCAATTTCTATCATTTGATTTCTAATTAAAAAATAGCTCATGTTTTTTATAGTCTGTCATATAATAATATTTTATTTATTAGAGACTACTAATGACTATGATGGATCCACATAACGAAATTAGAATAAAGATAATTAGTTAATATTTTTTGTTGCAATTTAGTGGAAATTTTAGATAAATAAATCCACGATTTGGATTTACGAATTTTGAGTCCAAGAAAAAGACCATGTTGATGTGATTAAATATTGTTTGAATGTGTAAATCCTATGTTAATAAGTATCAAAAGAACAATTCAAAATTTTTATCCTTTAAAAGGGGAAATATAAATTTTACCACTAGTATATTCAGAAGATTAAAAATATCTAATATAATAACAATAGATATAATGAATTAATAAAAATAGTTGGTGATATTAATTAGTAATTAATCCATAATTTTATTAAAGGGAAATTATAATAATTTAATTTTTTTATTTTTTTATTTTTTAAAAAAATTTGGAAACTATCACAATTATACCATTATCATTATCATAAATCATAGAAAAATAATATGTTATAATATATGGAACTCTATTAGAGTGTCATATTTTCATGATTATTATATAATTTTAATATAAATTGTTTTTCTATTTAAATACCTTTTACATGACTACGAATCATTAGGGGATAGAAATTTTGAAATGTAAATTTATTATGGGTACACATATATGAAATATGATTTGTATTACATAACAAATTCATTAATAAATATTGTGGAAGAATCGAAACTTGTAGACATGGATGGATACTTCATATTGAAAAATTACATAGAACATAAAAATAACAATGTGGGTAAAGAGGGAAATTATAAATACATTATTCTATGAGGGAATATTGAATAACTAAAACCCAGTGAATTTATGAATTTCTTTTTTCAGGGTTAATTTAACATTTTCCATATTTTAAATTTCACATAACACTTAAATTGTTTATTTTATATTAAATAACTTTTTTACCTTGAATTATATGAAACACAAAGTTACTAACGATCTAAATGCTACACAAATATTATCTATATCCACAATGAACACCTATGTTATCTTTTATTACTTGAAACAATGAATTTCCGTCATATCTTGTGTAACACACTTGACTGATATTTACCGAACAATAGTATATCATTAAAATGTTATTATTTGATATGAAAAAATATTACCTAGATGATAAACTAGTGGTTATGAATAATATTAACTGATTTATGATACTAAATGATATAAAAATTAAAATATGAATTCATTGGTTACCAAATAATGAATGTGATTTTTGATTGAATTAAAATGGTATCATTTTTTATTTTATTGTCACAAATGTGTTTTACCCTAATAAATTACATTAAAAACAATTTTTTGTGATAAAAATGTAATTTATATGTTATATATGCAATATAATATTTTCATAATTCATCCAACAGATTCGATTTATATAATATATGAACAATCCAAATTTTATTCATATAAACAAATATTTATTATAGTGGTAGTTTTAAATCCTTTTAATGGAGAATTCATTTAAAATCAATTTTCTAATTCTTTTATATATTTAATATGTCAAAATAAACTATATCTCTTGAATGTAAACATAAAAATTACTTTAGGATAATTTCATGATATTTTTCTATTCTGTTTTATTTTTTTATTGAATAGTTAAAATTACTGGATTTTAATTCAAAATTTACATTTCATGAAATTTAATTAAAAGGTAAATTATATGATAAATTTGATTAAAATTATAATTATAAAATATTTGTATCATTTAATCCAATTTTTTTCATTGGAATAAATTCCATATTGAAATTGGATACAAAAATGTAGAATTTTTTTTGAATGTTTTAACTTTAAAAACATGCATTGTTGGACTGAATGCAAGATAGATTTTATATTAATTTATACCCCATATGTGATTGGAATTTGGAATAGTGGATTTTATATTTTGAATTATAATAATTTATAATGTCTAATAATGTTATATTATTTTCTGATCAAAAGGATTACTTAAAGTAATTAAAATTAATCACATCGATTAATTTAAACTTATACTTATCGACGGAACAAACCAGAATTATAATGGCTAAAATTACAATGAATCATGAAGAAAATACATTTTATGGCCATATTTATACCCTATAATCAATTTTATAGAATATTTATTGTTAATGGATCCACATTTAATATGAGAAACATGGGCAGAATTCTCTATTCAAATATTTAAAAGAGTGCCACTCCTCCTTCCCCAGAAAAGGCCACCAAATACCCTATTTCAACATACCACTAAAACTACATAAAATCGTCCATTTTCTACCAGATACACTTTTAAAAAGTCATACCATCCCCGTAGGATCTTCTCTTTTAGAAAAAGGGCAACCATGGAATCCTTTTAGCACAAACCGAAACAGTTTACCCAATTAAGAGTTAACACCTCCTCCCCAGATCATTTCTTTTATATTGATTTTCCACCCCGTCCACATTCTTTATTCCATTATTGAATAATAACACCACTATATTCAATATACTAGGATGTTTGTATGGTATTTTTTGACATACACTTACACACATCTCTTTCAAATGGCTAATGATCATAATGTTTATGTGTAAGAAAAACTACCACCTCACAAAATGATGATTGTTCAATTTTTGTTACCACCTATCATGTTGTAAATTGTGTTGGAAAATATGATTATATATTTAAAATATTATATTTATTATGTATTTTATCTTCTTTATTCCTTTTTAAAATTCATATCTTTTTAATTTCCATTTTTTATTAATAAAATAATTTTATTTGAGGAAGTGTGGAATACCGCACACTAAAAGTAATATGATTTTATCATACATTACATGAAATTTATTAAGGATGGATTTAGAGATTATATATGATGTATATGATATCATAGAGCTACTATAATAATGATATATATATGTGTGTGTGTGTGTAATTTTTTTTCATTCTTTCAATACGATAATGAAAACCGAAACAACGTTCATGCGTACGTACAACTTACCATATCCATTAATAGTGTCACGACCCCTCCCCACTAAGTGTACCCCTCCTAGGCTATCAATTTTAGAAGATAGAAAATGAACACTGAGTCCTTCCTCCACTAGGCCCTGGGTTGGAGACTAGCACCGAGGGTATATTAAACACACAAATGGGAGTCATTACCCTCTATGAGAAAACATGTGGAAGAGAAAGATAAGATAGACACCAACCAACTCCAACTCAGGCAGAAATATATAATAAATACAGAGAAAAAATATGTTATTTCATTCAAACTACTACAACTGAAAGAAGAAAAACTACGAATACCAAAAATAATGTAAAAACATTTACAACCACAATCCCAAACAACTCCTGCAACCCCAAGCTTGAAGAAACCATCATGATCTCCAACCGGCTCCAAGTGACATGAAAAATAGTTTATATATGCCTAGGGTGAGTATAATAGTATACTCGGTAGGATCCTACCTGAAGCCTCTCAGTGAAATGTAAATAAAACATACTAAAGAACAGGGAACAAAATGTAAAAATAGTTCATCACCTAAATAGGTATACTATGTTCTCAACCTCCCCATGGAATCTCTCACCATGTAATGCATACAGAAGTATATAATATAACAATGACTATCAGCGGTACCCCACTACTACTTCCCCACTGGTTTGCCTCTTAGCCCCACTATCACATGCCCTAAGCATATATCTCCAAAAATTCATGCCTGCAGACACTTGGGCGAAGCACAACAACATCCACCTCTTGCAATAAAACCACCATGTCCACAGAAGAAAGTAACCATGTAGTTTTTGAGAGCCACCACCACCCACATAACATGTATCATACATCAGGAATTATACCTCAAGCCATTACAGCCCACACACTGAGTTAGAATCCTCAAGACATCACAACAAATACATGGTACACCTATAGTATTCGATAGGATACTATATCTAGAATATATGTGTGTGAATAACCACAAGCCATTTCTGCACTCTAAACACATATATGGAGAAAAATAATCATTGATCTTACCAGAATAAGTAACTACCAATAGAATAGAGTGGGGCCAAAGGGGGTAGTCAGTCATCACTCCTATGAATGGAATATTGGGGAAAACACCCCCCGGGACTCAGAATCCCCAGGGTTTTAGATGCCCTAATAGATGTGGTGTATTAGGGTTTAGAAACATAAAAAGTAAAGAATATACTATAGATCAAAGCCACAATATGGTTATAAACTAGTCTTAGGCTCAATTGCAGCTAACATCTCTCAGACTCTCGACTAAAACTTCTATGACTAGGTATCCTATAAGAACATAACCATTTAAATAACATTAATACATTACTCCATTCTATTTTTTTCAGTTTCACATTTTGTCAATTAATTATTTAATCATTAATTAACCATTAAAAATGCCACATTTTATTGTATTAGAATCATAACCAAGGTCCATTGTTCCTTCAAAATAAAACCTCAGAATTGTGCCCCATAAAGCTCAAACCCCATGGGTTAACATCTTTTATTTAATTATTTATTTTCTGTAATACTTTTCCATAATCACATGCATTCTATAAAAACATTATATTCTACTAAACACAATGGGGCTCAACTCGGTGAGTAGATGAACTACCTGTCCAGTTTTTCCCTCTATATGAAGAGATTAGACCCATCCTCCCCTGAGACACTAAACACAGAAATCATGTGGCATACCACGCGTGTCTTCACCCCTTTCAAATGAATGGAATGAAAAACTAGATACTTTTATTAGAGGGTAATGTAAACCTAATAAACAACTGATAAGAATCAGAAATAATCCAAACAGTCACATCCAACCCATTTCACCATCCCTCGTGTCCTCCCCGACACCCACATGCCTAAACCATTGTATCTCACCGCTCTAGGAATCAACTACTACCACAACCGTTAGTCCTCACTGCCCCCACATATCACAAACAGCCTTCCAAGATCACATCACAACACAAGAAGCAGCAAAACAGACATCATATCAATTGGGCTATTGTTCCTTGAACAAGAAATATGGTAACTCAAAACCCTACTAGATATTATCATTTATCAAAAACCCAGTTCCCTAATCCATTTGGATAAACCAATTTATTATTTGATGTTTCCAAATTCTGGAAACCTAACTAGTCAGATATCACAAATAATTAAACATACTTTCTGTATCAATTTTATTTACATCAAATTACAACAAAAACCATAAAATTCATTCACATGCCTCTTTATCTTTAGCCAAACAATTGTATATTAATTCCAGATTTACATTCTATAATAATTTCCATCAAGAACGATGAGATATACAAAGAAAGCATGGATATCACACTATCTAGCAAAACAAGAGGCAATAACATACGATGGATATCATTATATTTATCATGTTCAAATATTTAACATGTCAATTCCATTGTGACCTAGTGAGATAATTCATGATAAATCTACAATTGCATGTAAAAGAAAACAGAAGCAATGAATCCCTTAATTCAAATTTTTCTTGATGTTCTTTATATGAGAACGAACCGCACAATGGGTTATAATCTCTGCCCCCATGAAAACTGTATCCCCCTGAGGATACATAGACACCACCACACCGATTCACACCCAAGAAAATCCCATAAAAAACATGGAGATAGAATTCCATAAAAGGTTGTTGGAAAACAGAAGGAGATGTACCTGAAATAATGATGATAGAACATACCTTATATCAAAGATTAATCGATAATTCTTGGTTGAATACAAATAGTGATGAACCAATCCAAGGAGGAAAGATAGATTGTGAAACTCCTACGTAATGTAAAGAATGCTTTGAGCATCTCACTGCCATGAAAAAGGAGGAAGAACTAGGGAGGAAGATATATCATTCCTTTATAAGATTTAACATATTATTGGTTTAAGATACATTGGATTTTCCATTGAAAAAGGATCACATTAAACAATGCATTTTTACCAAGTAAAAAACACCTTGAGTCTTAGGAGAAATTAATATTTTGGTTATGAACTTTGATTTGTCCTTAGAGTCCTTAAAACAAATATTTAAATGCATTTTATGTCAAAGGATACATTAAAGGGGCGAAACTATAGGATGTTGGAAACATTGTTCATGAACATGAAATTAGTTAATTGAAAAACACTATTCATAAACCTCAACATTAAAACCTCACTATTGGATCCTCACCGTTCCGGAAACAGTGTTCATGGACTAAGAATTTTGCAAAGGAAAGAGGTCACCATTGGATCCTCACTGTTCTGAAAATACAATTCATGAACTCAATATTTCGTAAAGGAAAGAGGTCACCATTGGAACATCACCATTATAGAAACATTGTTCATGAACTACATATTTGGAAAAGGAATGAAGTAACTTTTGGAACCTCACCGTTCTGCAAACACTATTCATGAACTAAAAATTTGGCAAAGTAAAGAGGTCACTGTTGAAACATCACCATTATGGAAACACTGTTCATGAACTCAAAATTTTGTAAAAGAATGAGGTCATCATTGGAACCTCACCATTTTGGAAACATTGTTCATGAACTCAAAATTTGGCAAATGAAAGAGGTCACCATTGGAACCTCACCATTCTGGAAGCACAGTTCATGAACTCTAAATTTGGAAATGTAAAGAGGTCTCCATTAGAACCACACTGCTTTAGAAACACAGTTCATGAACATAAAATTTAGAAAATTAAAGTGGTCACTATTGGAACATCACATTTCATGAAGAACTGTTCATGATCACAAAATTTGAAAGAGGGAAGAGGTCATTGTTGAAACCTCACAGTTCTGGAAACACTGTTCATGAACTCAAAATTTGGAAGTGGAAAGTGGTCACCGATGGAACCTCACCGTTCTTGAAACACTATTAATAAACACAAAATTTGACAGTGGAAAGAGGTCACCATTTTATCCTCACCATTCTAGAAGAACTGTTCATGAACTCAAAATTTGGCAAAGGAAAGAGGTCACTGTTGGAACTATTCATAGGGCTACTAATAGAACTGTTCACAAAATTGGAAATTTGGAAATGTTTTGGTGATAATTCACCTTGACCTCCCTGGACACCAAAGAAAACAGATTATCTCAAAGGAATGGACCAAAGAGTATTGGGCCATTACATATGATAACTCTCTAAACATTAACATCCTCATGATTTCAAAACCAACCTAAAAGTAAACAGAATAGAATTCTGAACAACCACCCATCAATATACCTATTAAAAGAAAGAAAGCCACAAGAAGCAACCAAAAAAGGCCATCTCGTAATCATGAAAAGGTTACCACCTCGATAAGAACATCTCTCTATATCTCTTTAACTTGAAAAGAGCTTAACATTAAACATCTCTGGGTACTGATCGTGTATCTATGACTCATGTTCCTAGGTACTCTCCTCCAAGACATTGTGTCACCACAAGACATGAACCATGGGTATAGAATGCCCGCTTAAAACCTTCTCTTTACGGTCATGGATCTCCACAGGTCTCTATTTAATGGTCGTATCATCATCATCATCAGTCTCTCCCTAATCTATGACATGAGATTCATCATGAAGATAACGAAGGAAATGTGATACATGAAAAACATCCTGTATTCAGATCATCTGTGGGGGATGTGCTACTTGATACACCAGAGCACCAACATGATCTAGCACCATTAAACACCCATCAAATTGTGGAGAATGCTTACTCACATGACCAAACCTTCACTGCCCATGATGGGGAGTTACCTTCAAAAATGCATGAACCCCATAATCAAACTCTAAGTGTATCCTCTTGGATCGGCATATGATTATTTATGATCTTGTGTTGTCTTTATCCTCTCATGAATCCCTAAAACCATCTCTGTTGTGTTTTTCACTAGTTCCAATTCGAGAATTTCTAACTCACCAACCCCAGTCCAACATAATGGAGAATTGAAAGGCCGAACATTCAAGGCATATAATGACTCCATATCTATGGGGGGGTGAAAATTATTATTGTAAGAAAACTCCACCAAGGGTAAGTGCCTCATCTATGAACCTCCAAAATCTAGGACACAAGGGTGTAACATGTCTTCAAGAGTCGGGATGGTCTTCTCTGTCTGACCATCTGTCAGATGATAAAAAGCATTGATAAGGAATAGTTGAAAACCAAAATCATGTTGGATACCTCTCCACAAACTAGAGGTAAAACGAGGATCTCGATCAGAAATGATCATCCAAGGAACTCCATGATATCCACCACCTTCTCTAGATATTACCTCGATAAAACATCCACTGAGCTTGACTCATTTATTTCTATGATGTGGGATGATTTTGTTGAACAACCCACTACCTCCCAAATAGAATTATGTCCTCCCTGAGCTCGCGCTATACCAGTAACAAAGTCTATTGAGATGTCCTCTCACTTCCCCTTTGGAACATCTAATGGATAGAGAAGACCACTAGGAACACGGTGTTTGGCCTTCACCTTTTGGCAGACCAAACATCGAGAGCCAAACTCTGCAACTGCATGCTTTAGCCCATGACACCAATACTGGCTCCTCAAGGCTCGATATATATTTTTCATGCCAGTATACACCACTAAAGTAGAACTATTTAACTCTTTTAGAAACGACTCACGCATCGTTAAAAGAATAAAAAGTATTCAGTGATTCAACACTTGGTGATATTATTTCTTAGTCCAACCATCATGGGCCTCTCCATAGACAAATTGATCTCTCCAGACCTCCACCTATAGATCCCCCAACTGGGTATCTTCCACCTACTACACCAGAGATGACTGCACAATCATTTGAAGAAGACAACTTCTACCCCCAACTTCTCCCATATCAACATGTAATGATGATAGTTCTTCCATTACACTCCAAGAATCACCAAATTCACTTACTGCATCACTATGTGACTTTCGACTCAATGCATCAGCTACAAAATTCCCTTTTCCAGGTGTATATGATATTTCGAAGTCATATACCTCTAATAACTCCATCCACTGATGATGTTGTAAGTTTATGTCGCGCTGTGAGAAAACATATCTCATGCTTTTATGTTCGGTGAAATCCACAAAGCGCTCGACAATGAAGTAATTCATCCTCAACATCAGAGTAAACACCATGGATGCCAACTCAAGATCATGGGTGGTATAGTTATGTTTATAGGGACAAAACTACCAAGACCCATAAAAAAAATTAATCTCTGCTACATTAGAACACATCTAAACCCCATATGTGAAGCATCGCCGAAAACATCAATCTAAACCCCCTCAACTAGACGATGGAGAAATGGAGCACTTACTAACATCTTCTTAAGATACCCGAACGCTATCTAAAACTAATCAGTCCATATGAATGCATGAACCTTCCTATTCAATGTTTTCATAGGAGTCCCCACTCAAGTGAAGTTTGCAACAGACCCCCTGTAGTAGCCTGCAAGACCAAGGAATCTTCACACCACTGACAATGTCTTGGGGGCTACCCAAGACACAACTGCTTCAATCTTCAATGGATCCACTTCTACTTCCTACTGGGACATAGCTTGCCCCATGAAACGGATTCCTCGGGCACAAAACACACACTTCGAAGACTTCCAAAACAACTATTGTTGACGAAGAACTCCCAAAATAGCGTGTAGATGCTCTGCATGCTCCTCCTTAGACATGGAGTACACTAGGATGTCATCTATGTTAACCACCATGAACTTGTCCAAGAAATCATGGAACACAGTGTTCATAAATCCCATGAACACAACTAGATCATTCATCACAATGAATGACATTACAATAGTCTCATAATGTACATGACGACAATGAAAAGCAGTCTTTGTGATATCCTCATCCTTCACACACATCTGAGGATATCCTGACCATGATCAATCATTGAGAACCAACATTCACACTTCAATTGATCTAATACAAAATCCATACATGAAAGAGGATTGTGATTATTCATTGTCAGTTTGTTTAAGCGTCAATAATCGACACAAAATCGCAAATTGTCATCAGCCTTCTTCATGAACAAAACTGTTGCAGCCCATGCTTACACACTCAGCCGAACAAAACTGAACAATAACAGACCATCAAGTTGCATGCGTAACTCTCGTGACTCAGAAGGAGCTATCCGGTATTGATTCATAGAGATAGGAGACGCTTCGGGTTGTATCTTGATCCCAAACCCGATCTCTCATTGAGAGGGTTACTCTATAACCTCTTCTGGAATGACATCAGGGTACTCTTCTAAAACCCAGGAAACATCAACTGTTGAACCTCTGATGATCTTAGGATCAGCTCAACCCTCATGGATGATAAGAAAAAAAAATAGGCCTCTAACCCATCCGAGGGTCTCGCTCGCCAACGACCACCATTGGATGTCCATCCACATCGAAGAACACAAACTGCCTCCAAAATAAATACATGATAGCATGCACTAAATAAAATCAATATATTCCAAAGATTACATCATATGGTTGTATTCCTAAATATAAAAATTCTCCCCAATTGCGATGCTACCACAACACTAACTCATATTCTCTATATATTTCCAACAAGTCATCTCGACCTCCATCTAGTGTAGTCAACACTAAGTTCAATGGAAGCATATCTACTTCATGTCCCAAAGCATGGTCAACGATAGGTGATATGATGGAGGGTGTCACTCCTGAATCAAACAAGGCATACACCTAGGTAGAAAACAAAAAAAGGGTACCTCGAATGATGTTTGGCACTCATGGAGATGGAAAAGAAAATACATAAAGATGAAAACGGACTCCCCCTCGGCCTCTCTGACCCTGATAATGACCTCTACCATGACAGTTCTATTCTCTCTAAGGATGGAGAATGTCATGGGGTTTTCCTCTAGCAGCCCCATTACCCTCTGTTGATCCAATGTTGGTGCAACCTACTACTGCTTCCATGGCTGGAACAGCCTCAACGGAGGAACCTAGATAGGAGCACGTAGGGTATGATGAATACTCTGAAAGTTTGGTCACTCTCGATACTGATGAACTCAACCACCATAAGAAAAACAAGAATATGATCCCATTTCATAGGCTTAAGATCCATTGCCTCTAGAGAAAGAATATGTGGAGGTCTGGGATCTACGCCTGGCTGAACAAAAATTCTTCTACACTAAAAACAAGAATCCCCGTACCGCATCTCTTCTTCATGAGGAATTATGATGATTCCACTCTCAAGATGATCGGGTTCTATGCAATGTAATCTTGATGACATCTTCCCTCTGCAGTACCTCAAGGAATGTCTTCAGCATAAATGGGGTGACTCAACGGTAGATCTCTGGATGCAAGGCCTCCCTTAAATGCCTCTCACTGGACAAATCATTTGAAAACAAGTCTGAAGCTTATCATTAAAGATTCCTAAAACGGATTTCAAACTCCAGCACACTAGTTCTCTCTAGTAGAAGGGTAATAATCTCTTTGCGACTAGATTCCTTTGTAGTTGAATAATGAAACTTGACTCTAAACTTGTCTTGGAACTCCTCCCATTAGATCAATGATTCCTCGTGATCCTCAAGGAACAAGAACCACACCTTCCTCACTGCTCAATATAGTATCGTCACAACCAAGGAAACCCAGTGCTATTTTGGATCATGAGTCAAACTAAATCCTATCTTAACCTCATCCAACCAATATTATGTGATTTCATCTGAAACAGGGCACTCGTACTTCAATAAGCTTTGGTGATAAAACTCTTGGAGTGTTATCCTCCAACTGTCATCATCGTCAACCATTACCCGATGGTGATCTGCTGGCACAACCTACTGGACATCTTTTATGTGATCCTGACAAGGATGTCGACCTGAATCCATACTTGAAAAATATAAAATAGTTAGAGTTCTTAAAACTATTATATGGAATTCTAAACATTAATTAATTAATTATTTTCTTTTATTCATTTTAGGTTAACTTATCATAGGGTTTATCCATTCAAACATAGTCACAAAGAAGAATGATGCATGATCCTTTATTAGTTATCAATCCGAGAACCATTGTCACCTTGTATAGTAGTCGTTGTTAACTTTAAGGTTCGTACATCAGTTCATAGGGGGCCCTAAATGCCATTCCTCATCCAATATATAGTGTTTACATCAATTTCTAAACATTAATCACACTGTTTCACTACCAACCCATGCAAACTCACATGTGCTGAACACGAAACTATGTCCTATCTCTCAACCAGACCTCTAATACCAATTTTTCACGATCCCCTCTCGACAAAGTGTACCCCTCCTGAGTCAGCAATGTGAGAACGGAGATAATTACCCCGAGTCTCGCCTCCAGTAGGCCCCTGGTTAGAGACTAGCACTAAGGGTATAGTAAACACACAAATGGGATCATTACCCTCTAGGAGAACACATGAAGAAGAGAGAGATACGATGGACACCAACCCAATCCAACTCAGGTTGAAATATATAATAAATCTTATGTAAAAATATGTAATTCCAGGAAAACTACTATAACTGAATGGGGAAAAACATTAAATACCTAAAAGAATGTAAAAAAAGAACCAACCACAAACCCGAACAGCTCCAGCAATACCAAGCTAGATGAAACGAACATCATATCATACCAGCTCCATGTGAAAAGACAGTTTTTTAATATATTCATGGGGTGAGTATAACAGTATACTCAGTTGGATCCTTGCCAAATATTCTCATGCAAAAGTACAGAAAGCATGATAAAGAACAGTGGACAAAAAGTTAACCTAACTCATTACCTAAAAAGGTATACTATGATCCTAGCCTCTCCATGGCTACACTCTCCATGTAACTCAAACAAGCGTATATAATATAATAAAAAATATCACCTGTACCCTGCTACTTCATCCCCACTAGTTTGCTACTTTTCTCCAACATCATACGTCCTAAGCATCTCTCTCCATAATGGTTTGTCTGGAGACACATGGGCGAAGAACCACAACATGCACCTCCTGCAACAAAACCACCATGTCCACACAAGAAATTAACTAGGTAGTTTCTAGGATCCACCACTTCTCACATAACGTGTATCATACGTCGGGAATTAAACCTAAAGACATTATAGCCCACACACCGATTAAGAATCCTCAAGCCGTCACAGCCTATACATGTTATGCCTATAGTAGTCTATAGGATACTTATTCCAGAATATATGTGTTCAAATAACCACAAGCCATTATATCCCTCTACATAAATATATGGGGAAAATATACCGTTGTACCTACCAGCACATGTAACTACCAAGATAAGAGAGTGGGGCCAAAGGGGGTAGTCAACCAACCCTACTCCCAAAGAGTGTAACTAGAAACCCTATAAGGAATTCTATTTTATCAAAAAATTAGTTCTTTAATCCATCTTTGATTAACCGAATTTTTATTTGTAGGTTCCAATTTGGGGAAACCTAACTGTTAAGCTGTAACAAATTATTTAACATGCTTACTACATCAATTTGATTAACATCAAATTACAATAACAAAAATCATTAGATTCATTCATATTACTCTTTATCATTATCCAAATAAATTTCAATTTATTCTAGCTTTATGTTCTTTAAAATTTTTCATCAAGAATGAAAATATAAAAAAAGAAATATTGGATATCACACTATCTAGAAAAACAAGAGGCAATAACATATGTTAGATATCAATCTATTTATCCTATTCAAATTTTTAATATGCCAATTCCAATGTGACCCAATGGGATAAAACATGCTAACTATACAGTTTCACATAATAGAAAAGAGAAGAAATGAATCCCCTACCTCAATGGTTCTTGATGATCTTTATACATGGACGAGCCACAAAACGAGTTACAATATCGTCCTCCCATGAAAATTGTATCAACCCAAGGATGCAGAGACACCACCACACCAGTCAACACCCAAGAAAATCCCATTAGGAACATAGTGAAAGAATTCCATAAAAGGGCCATGGAAAATAGAAAGAGATGGACCCGAAAGAATGATTATAGAACATACCTTATTTTGAAGAATGAACTATACTTATTGGTTGCATCAAAATAGAGGGGAACAAATCCAAAGAGGAATGTCTGATTGGGCCAATCCTAAGGGACGGAATGAATTTTCCAAGTGTCTTAGAACTGAGAAAAAGGAGGAAGAACTAGGGAGGAATATATATCATCCCTTTAGAATATTTAACGTACCAATGGATTAAGATATTCTGAATTTTACATTGAAAGAGGATCACACTAAACCATGAGGGCTGGCCAAGTTAAAACATCTTCAGCCTTATGATAAATTAATATAGGAGTTATGAACATTGAATCCACCTTAGAGTCCTTAAAACAAGGAATTAAATGAATTTTACATCAATAGAATCATTAAATTAGAAAAACTGTAGAATGATGGAAACATTATTCACAAAATAAAAATTTGGAAAAAGAAATACATTGTTAAGGATCCTCACCGTTAGAACCTCACTATTCAGGAAACACAGTTCATGAACATTAATTTTGGAAAAGTAAAGAGACCACTATTGGAACCTCACCATTATGGTAACACTATTCATGAAATCACAATTTGGCAAAGGAAAAAGGTCACCGTTGGAACCTCGCTTTTATGGAATCACTGTTTGTGTACTAAAAAGTTTTTAAAGGAAAGAGGACGCTGTTAGAACCATGCCATTCTGTAAAAACTGTTCGTGAACACAAAATTTTTCAATGGAAAGAGGTCACCATTTGAACTATTCCATTCTAGAAATAGTATTTAGGAACTCAAAATTTGGAAAAGGAAAGAGGTCACTGTTGGAACCTCACCATCTTGGAAACACTATTCATGAACTCAATATTTAGAAAAGGAACAAGGTCACTGTTGGAACCTCACTGTTATGGAAACACTATTCATAAACTCAAAATTTCATAAAAGAAATAGGTCACTGTTGGAACCTCACTATTCTGGAAACACGGTTCATGATATAAAAATTTGGCAATGGAAATATGTAAACATTAGAACCTCCCCATTCTAGAAACACTTTTCATGAACTCGAAATTTTTCAAGGGAAAGATGTAAAGACCCAGAAATTTCAAGGAATTTTTTTTTCATAAATAATTTTAAATTTTACGAGTCTTCAGTTTCTGACAGAACTTGATTCTGAGGCCCGGTGTGCCCGGAATCAATTTTTGATGTTTTGTTCATGTACGTTCAGTAAACGTATGTGCATGTTTTTCTATCTTTTGAACTGGTGCTCGGAATTGAATTCTAATGACACTGATGAACTCACAGTGATGATATTCATTTAAGGGGACCTTTACCGCAATTGCGTTTACTCGGGAGGAGAAGTTAATTTTTGGGGTTTAATAAAAAAGTTGAATAAAATTATTGTGAACAATTTTATTTATCTTGGGTAGTTATATCCTACAAGGTGAAGTTATTGGTGGTTCCCCCATCCACATAACCACTCATGAGAGGATATTTGTGAGGTGGGGCCCACACTATCCCTAACTTATCACTTCCCCTCAACTCTCCATCAACACCCCCTTTAATTAATTTGACAACTCCACCTTAATGAATGAGATCTATTCACCTCCCTCTCTCTCTCTCTTTAATATTTTCCTACACTTTTTAATTAATTAATTGAACTCTTCAATTAATTAATTAATGTGTTTGAATTTTGAATTACATGTGTGAATAAAATAATATCCTTATCTATTATTTTAGTTCGGAACTTGTTGTGTTGGGAGAATTTTTGTCACGACCTGTCCTTGGGGCCTGTGCCGTGACTACCCCATGCCCAGCTTCCATAGCCCAGGGGCTGGCGATTAGCACCAAAGGCGTAAATCCAAGTAAAAATGGAAGGAATTGCCTTTATAAAAGTAAGAAAAAAATGATTACGCAAGTGAAGTATGCACTAAGAATAAATGAGTACAAAAGTAAGTGCTGGAAAGTAAATGGTCCAGTATACAAACCCAACTGGAAGTACATTACAAATGAGAAAAAAAGAACAACAATTGTAAAGTAAAGCAGCAACCACCGAGTCATCCTCCGTGAATCCCACCTGAAGGGTGGGTACAGATAGTCTAGTTGTTATCTTGGGTCCGTCCGTTCGCATCGTATACGTCCCGCCAGGTGTTCCACCTTCGGATACCGTCCAGCTCCACAATCCTCAACCACGATCAGTGTTTTCCATCTTCTGCCACCAAAACAACATAGTGCGGTCATTGCCCGTGCAGGGTTGAGTATAACAATACTCAGTAGGGAACCCAAGACCCCCGATGGTCTCCCAGAATCCATGAAGGATAAACTGCAAAAGAAAGATACAAACACAAAGTATAAACCAACTCAACTTAGGTATATACCCATACATATACCTAAGTCATCAATCTCAGTTCGGCTCCAACTTCCGAGACCAAGAACAACCCAGTACACATGGGAAATAAGTCTATCACATAAATGATAATGATTGAAAGAAAAGACTTAGCTCACATAGGTATACTAATAACGAAGAAGGTTGGAGATGATTAGATGTAGCCTCTGAATCATCTCCTCTGTCGAACCCACGTAGGATCCTAGTACAGAAGTTGTCACTACCAAACCCATATAGGATCCAAGTATAATAACAATCGTTGCCGAACCCACGTAAGATCCATGTACATTCGTCATCGCTACTGAACCCACGCAGGATCCATGTACAGACGTCCTCACTGCCGAACCCATGTTGGATTCAAGTACAGTCGTCATCGGCGTCGAACCCAATGAGGATCCCAGCACGGTAGTCGTCGCAGTCGCAACCATCACTAGGGTGCTCGCACAATGCGTGCTCAATTCGGGGAGGATCCGCTCCTCGGGTATAGAGGGTCGATACATCAACTGTCACGAATTCCATGGTTGATGTATCTCGAAGTTCTGTCTGTTCAAAATGAACTCAATGCAACAGACGGCACGTCAATCGGACGCACGGTCTATGAGATACTGTCGTTTTCATTCCAAGGGCTTGGTTGGAAATATGCTCATCCCAAACCCATCAATTTACCAAAGTTTTCCAAAACTCACATATAGTATTGGAAAAGGACCGCCTCGTCAATAAGATCCCAGTTCCGCAGATGGCACATTGACTGGACGCGTGGTCTTTATGTTATTCACGGTTAAGTGAATAAGGGGCTCAGCCCGTTACGCCCAGTAGAATGGCGGGTCGGGTCACCGAGTTTTGGCAGGTCTGACCCGGTAGGGATGTTGGACCAGCCCGAAGATTCACGCGGCCCGGCCCAAAAAGGGCACGACCTAGCCCGAAGTGGCATGGCCCGACCTGGTGGGGCGCGGATCGGCTGGCTCGACCTGAAGGCCGAGCGGTCAGTGGGTGGGGGGCGACCCCCCGGTTGCCTGAATCGGCGATGCCAAATGGAGCTTTCCTCCCAAACCGGCCGGCTGGATACGGTCGACCTTCTAGCGCAAGCGGCCCACATGGCCGGGCCACGGCTCATCTAGCGCAGCGCCCTCCTGGCGCCGCCCCTTTGCTCAGCCCAGCTGGCCGTCGGGCCGGCCGATCCTTCCACCGAAGCGGCCCGCGAAGCAGGACGCGGTTCCTTCCACACAATAGGTGCAACGACACCAGCTTCCTCCATCGCGGCCATCCTTGGCCGCGGCTCCGCATTCCTATAACAACGTGACGGCTCTGTACTTCCTCTATCGCGGCCTGGTTGGCTGCGGCTTTCCTTGCGTGTGCGACGGCGGCCCATGCGCCGCCGGCATCTTCCACCTTCTTCTTCCGGTCACCGATTCCAAAGATAAACAAGTTCAAACAAAGGGTCTTCGGGCTATGTTCGTTCGGCCTGCGCCCTCCATGTTATGTGATATCAATAGGCTGAGACAATCAAAGTTATACAACGTTGAAAGAGGCACAATTTTAATCCATTAAAATTGAACATAATCCCCTTCCTTGATAATTGACGTCGCACGTCGGGAGTTGTGGAAGACAGTGTTGCGAGGAGAGTATTCGTAGATGTCGTCGGAGTGTGTTCGAGGAGGAAGCGACCTCTCTACACTTATTGCGGAGAAGATAAAGAATAGTGTGTCATCGTTCTTCGTGAAACCGGCATTCTTCTTCGAAGAAGAGGTCGTTCTTCGTCGGAGGGTCGGTGTTCTTCCAAAACTCAAGATCTCTCCCAATTCTCCTTAACACAATGAATTCCCTCTAAAAAAATAATAGTCTAATTCTATTATTTTATTAACACTTTCAATTTAAAATTCAAAATTCAAACCACTTCATTAATTAATTTAAGTGGTTGAATTCATTAAATAAATGTGTTGACAATTAATAAAGAGAGGGATAGGAGGTAAAGAGATCTCATAAATATTTGGAGAGTTTTCAACATTAAACAAGGGAGTTTAATGGGGGTTTATGAGTGTTGTGGGATGTTCAAGGGATTAGGTCACGTGTGGGCCCCACTCCCACAAATATCCTATCATGGGAGGTTATGTGGGTGTGGTCCCCACCTCTAACTCCCCTTGAGAGGATATAACCACCATCCTTAAAATTAAATTGTGATACACCAATTTTATTTATTTTAAACTAATTTCCCAAATATTAATTCTCAACCTGATTAAAACTCCACTCCGCTACGGGTCCCCCTACAAAATTGTCGGCATTGTGAGTTCATCGGTGCCCTCAGATTTAAAATCCGATCAATGGTTAAAATTATTGAAAAACTTGGTTGTTTATTTAATGTATGTTCCCGAGCTAACCTTCAGAAATAGATTCAGGGCACACCGGTCCTCAGAATCAACTGCTGTTAGAAGCCACAGACTCGTAAAATTACAATGTATTTAAGAAAAAAAATTCCTTGAAATTTCTGGGTATTTACATTACTCCCACCTCAGGGATTTACATCCCCGTAAAGCTACAACATAAACTAGGGAAACAAATGAGGGTACTGAGCATGCATCTGAGCCTCCCGCTCCCTTGTGCTCTCCTAGAGGTTCCTGTGCTGCCAACGAATGCGCACCAGGGGAATCAACAGTCCACGTAGGACCTGCTCCTATTGATCCTCGATCTCCACTGGGAACTCAGTGAATGTAGCCCCATCATCGATGTCCAGCTCCCCATGATCAATGATGTGGGTCGGGTTGTGCACATATCTCCTCAGCTGAGATACGTGGAAGACGTCATGCACATGGTGCGACTGAGGTGGAAGGGACATGCGGTAAGACACCTTGCATACCCTGCTGAGGACCTGGAAAGGCCCAATGAAGCCCGGAGATAACGTGTTTCCCAAGCCAACTATTTTTAATCCATGTCGATGTGAGACTCAAAATAAAACGTGGTCTCCATCCTCGAATACCATTGGTCTCCGTCTCCTATCAGTATAGAACTCTTATCTGCTCTGTGCAGTCCTCATCCGCTCCTGGATGATCTGCACCTTTTCTGTCATAGCCTGAACCATCGCTGGTCCTACAAGTGCTGACTCCCCAGGGTTAGTCCAACACAGATGTGATCTTCATGTTCGGTCGTACAGTGCCTCGTGTGGTACCATCCCGATGGTGGAGTGGTAGTTTTTGATGTACGAAAACTCCACCAAGGGTAGGTGATCCTTCCAAATGCGACCAATGTCATGGACACATGCACGGAGCTTGTCCTCAAGATTCTGAATCGTTCTCTCCATCTGGCCATCCGTCTGAGGATTAAAGGCGGTGTGCAGGCATAGATGCGTCCCAAATGCCTCTTGAAACCCCTTCTAAAGCCGGGAAGTAAAGCGAGCATCTCGATCGGAGATGATAGACGATGGAACAACATGAAGCCGTATGATCTCCAAAATGTATAGGTGTATCGTGCTCTCTACTGAGCCCTGTTCTCTTATAAGAAGGAAGTTGGCCGACATGGTGAGTCGGTCGACGATCACACATATAGAGTCGTGTCCTCTAATTTTACGTGGATTCCCCATCATGAAATCCATGTATATCATGTCCCACGTCCACTATGGAACCTCTAAGGGTTGTACCAAGCCTGCTGGTACCCGGTGCTCTGCCTTTACATGCTGGGAACAGAGGCATCGTGAAAGGAACTCTACTACAGCCTTCTTCATACTCGTCCACCAATGCTGTCATCTGAGGTCCTGGTACATCTTCGCCACTCCTGGATGTACCCCTAGAGGGGAAGTGTGAAACTCCCATAGAACTTCCTCCTACAGTGCAACTGGTACCATGGTACGTCCCCTGAAGAGGATGACGTGTTCTTCTCTTTCAGAAAATCCATCAGGTGACTGCCCTGTGGAAATCTGTGCGCGTCACATATCACAGTCAACGTCCCCACGCAGTGCCTCTCTAACCCGCCGAAGTATTGTAGGAGTGACTGTGAGGGAATGTAAAATCGCCTCCCCATCTCTATCCATTAAGGATAACTGTAAAGCGGATAATTAATCGGTTGCATCTCAAAGTAGCTGAATGCCCGATCTCCTGTTGAGAGAATCAGCCACAACGTTCCCCTTCCCAGGAGTATAGACTATCTCAAAGTCATAGTCCTGGGGGAACTTGAGCCTTCACCGCTATCTTAGGTTTAGGTCCTTCAATGATAAAATGTACATGAGACACTGGTGGTTAGAGTAGACTGTAAAGCGCTTGCCCATAAATTAATGCCGCCACATCTTCAAGGCGATGACAACTGCTACTAACTACAGGTTATAGGTAGTGTAGTTCTGCTCATGTTGTCTCAACTGCCGTGAACCATAGGCGAACACGGATTTCTCCTACATCAAGACACACCAGAGTCTGGTCCCTGATGTGATGCAGTAAACTACGTACCCTACGCCTTCCTCCGGTAGACCCAAGATTGGCGCAATGGTCAATCTCTATCTTAGCTCATGAAAGCTCTTCTGACATCTATCTGACCATAAGAATGGTTTCCCCTTCTTCTTCAATGAAAAAAGTAGTGTTGAAACTCTGGAGAAGTCTAGAAAAAATCTGTTAGAGTACCCAGCAAGTCCCAGAAAACTCCACACCTTCGTCACGCTCCTAGGTTGCTCCCAAGAAATTACCGCCTCGATCTTCACAGGATCCACCGCAACGGCCGCCTCTGAGATGACGTGCACCAAGAAGTGAACCTCTCGAATCCATAACTGGAACTTCAAGAGCTTACCATAAATCTGGTGCTCTCACAGTGTATCCAGTACACCCTACAAATGGTAGGTGAGTTCCTCCTCACTGGTCGAGTAGATCAATATGTCGTCGATGAAGAATATAACAAACCCATCGAGTTAAGGCTATAATATCCAATTTATTAGACTCATGAACACTGCTGGTCGATTGGTTACACCAAAGGGCATAAAAAAGAACTCATAGTGGCCATAATGACACCTGAAGGCAGTCTTCTGCACATCCTCATCTCTAACTATGAGTTGATGATAGCCTCACCTGAGGTCTATCTTCGAGAACCATCGTGCTCCCTTGATCTGATCAAAGAGCTCGAAAATCCTTGTTTGTGGGTACTTATTTTTTACAGTCACCTGATTTAGGTGATGGTAGTCGACACATAGTCGTAAGCTCCGATCCGCCTTCTTGTCAAATAAAATCGGAGAAGCCCAGGGTGAAACATTGGGTTGAATGAATCCCTTTCCCTATAAGTCCTCCAGTTGTACCTACAGCTCACGAAGCTCTGTGGATACCATCCGATATGCTGGAGTAGATATTGTTGTTGTCCTAGGGTATAGGTCAATATAGAAATCTACCTCTCTACGAGGATGTAGTCCTTGAACGTCGTCAAGAAAAACGTCAGCATACTGATCCACCATAACAGGAAAACTCAGAATCCTCACATCAACCACTCCTAGGATGAGACTGGCCAACTGATGTGTGATCGGCTACCCTCTCCTCTGTGTATGTCCATCCGGCACTGCCAAGTCTCCCTTCTTGACGATGAAGGTGAACCTTCTCCCATCTATGCGGACAGACCACACTTTGCGCCTAATGCATTCAATCTAAGAATGGACTGTAGACAACCAGCCCATACACAAGACGATGTCGTAAGGCCTCGACGCTGCTACAAGAAGATCCCAGCCAATGCTCTTGCCTCCTAGAGTAAGCTCACACGGCCGGCACCAGTGCGTAATCATCGAGTCTACTCCCTTAGGAGTCTCTAGTCATAAAGATCGAGCCAACGGCTCCGTCGGAATCTCCATGCTCCGAACAAAGGGAAGTGGCAATAAAAGAATGACTCGCTCTTGTGTCTATAAGAACTGCAGCAAGGGTGGATTAGACGTAGATAGCACCTCGAATCATCTCAAGTGTTCCGTTATCATAGGCCTCGACTTCCTGGAGCTGAGCATGTCCCTCTCTTCTAGCTTCCTATAGTTGGGGTGGTCCTCCTGGTGGAGGTGGTGGTAGAGCCTAAAAGCGTCATCCACCAGACACTGCTCGGCTAGATCCACATACTTGTCCGCCAGCTCTCAGTGGACCACCACGGTCGAACCTCTTCCCTTTCCTGGGAGGTTCCTCCACTATCGGTTGCTTGTCTACATGGTCGGTCAGGCAGTCACGAGCCATGTGCCGCTTCCTGCCACATGCATAGCACTGCCTGGCCCTCGTATGGCTGGCTCTACTTCATGTGTCCCGCACATCCAAACCAGTATCCTGAGGTCTCCCATCTAATGGTATGGTCCCCTTGGACCTCTGCGACATCTGTCTACTACCGGCTATAGAATACTCTACTACGTGTCGCCCTGCGGCGGGTCTCGCTGATGGCGTCGGCTCAGCAAGCAAGCTATCCACAAGAAGGTATCACTCCAGCACTCCTGCCTGCATCAAAATGTGGAGGGAGAACATCGAAGCCATGATCTCATACCTCAGTCCCTTCTCAAAGTTCTGGGCCCTGAAGAATGGGTCATGTACCATGTCTATGGAGTAGCGTGAGAGGTTAGTAAATCTCTCTGAGTACTGGGCTTCTATCATGATTCCCTACCACAGATGAAGTAACTCTTGGATGCGAACCACACAAAGGGTGGCTATAACAATATCTGAGAGAAAGAAACTATCGAAGTCCGTCCAAAGCAGTGATGTCTAGTTGTGAACCTAGTGCCTCAAGGTCCACCATATACCTACTACTAGGTGCATGAGACTCGCATCAAGGATCACTATAAGGTCTGATGGTGTCCCGACCAATCTGAAGACTCTTACAATAGCCTCCAGCCAATCCTCGACTGCCTGAGGGTCCATCTATCTATGGAACCTGGGTGACCTCTGTTTCTAAAACTCATAAAACACACTCAGGCGGCATGATGTCTCTGCTGCTGGGGTTGGTGGCATCGGTGGCTCAGTGGGTAGTGGTTCCACTGGTGCCTCTGTGGTAATGGGGCTCTGCACCGAGGATTCGTCGCTCAGTGGGATGCCATATCGCACGTAACTAGCAACCCTTGCTGGCTGCCTTCATGGGGCCATCCTGAAAAGAAACAGGTGTGCCACGGTCAAACATTATAACTGTTGATATGAAACAAATTAATTACAATGAAAACTTTTGAAACACACTTGCAATCAATTTTTTTGTGCACTAAGACAGAAATCAGAAGTCAGGGTCCTGGTGTATGGATACATCGGTCACCGCACCAACATTGGACTCCCTGGACTGTTAACCACTCTCAATAATCTAAATATTATTTCTTCACAGAATGAAATTATCAGAGTCTAGAGTTCTACGGCAGAACCAACCTCTCTAATACCAATTTTTCACGACCCGTCCTTGGAGCCTATGCCATGACTACACCATTCCTGACTTCCATTGGCCAGGGGTTGGCGACTAGCACCAAAGGAGTAAATCCCGGTAAAAAGGGAAGGAATTGCCTTAAAAAATTAAACTAACACAATAGAGTATGCAAGTGAAGTAAGCACTAAGTAAAACTGAGTACAATAGTAAGTGCTGGAAAGTAAATGGGCCAGTATACTAACCCAACTGAAAGTATAGTACAACTGACAAAGAAAGTAAAACAGTTGTAAAGTAAAGCAGCAACCACTGAGTCGTCCTCTGAGAATCCCACCTAAAGGGTGGGTACAGATAGACATGTTGATACCTCAGTTCCGTCTGTCTGCTCCGTGTACGTCCCTTCATGTGGTCCACCTCCAGATACTATCCAGCTCCACAAGCCTCAACCACGATCAGTGTTGTCTGTCGTCTGCAACCAACACAACGTAGTGCAAGAATTTCCCGTGGAGGGGTGAGTATAACGATACTCAGTAAGTACCACGAGACCCCCGAAGGTCTCCTAGAATCCACGATGGAAAAACCACAAAGGAAAGATACAAACACGAAGTATCATCTAACTCTACTTAGGTATGTGCCCATACATATACCTAAGTCATCAATCTCTTTTCGGCTCTAACTTTTGAGCCCTAGCATAACCCAGTCCACACAAGAAATAATTCAATCATTACAACGATAATTATTGAATGAAAAGACTCATCTCACATAGTTATGCTACTCACAAAGAAGGGTGTATATGATTAGATGTAGCCTCTTAAACATCTCCTTTGCCGAACCCAGGTAGGATCCTAGTACAAAAGTTTTCCCTGAGGAACTCACGTAGGATCCAAGTACAGTAACTATCGTCGTCGAACCCACGTAGGATCCAAGTACAGTCGTCATTGCTTTCGTACCCATATAGGATCCAAGTACAGTCTTCCTCGCCACTTAACCCACATAGTATCCAAGTACATTCATCATCGTCATCGAACCCACGGAGGATCCCAGCACGGTAGTCGTTGCAGTTGCAGCTAGCTCTAAGGTTCCCGTACAAAGCATGCTCAATTCCAGGAGGGTACGCTTTTCGAGTATGGGAGTCGATACATCAACTGTCATGAAGTTCAGATTTGATGTATTCCGAAGTTCTGTCTCATCAAAAGGAACTCAACGCGATAGATGGCGCGTCAATCGGACGCCCGGTCTGAGAGATATTGGCCTTTTCGTTCCAGGGGCCTGGTTGGAAATATGCTCGTTCCAAACCCAAACGTTTACCAATGATGTGAAAAACTCACTCAGAGTGTCGCAAAAGCACAGCCTCGTCAATAAGGTCCCAGTGTCGTAGATGGTGGGTCGATTGGATGCACGGTCTTTATGTTATTCACGTTTAAGTGAATAATGGGCTCGGCCCGTTAAGCCCAGTAGGCCGGCGGGTCGGGTCACTCTGTTTTTGCGGGTCCGATCCTATAGGGGTGTCGGACCGGCCCGAAGATTCGCATGGCTCGGCCCGAAGAGGGCGCGGCCCTACCAGAAGTGGTGAAGCCTGACCCGGACCGGCAGGTCATGGCCCAGCCCGGCCTGGTGGGGCGCATCCCAGCTGGGTGCGGCCCGACTGGCTCGGCCCGAAGGCTGAGCAGTATGTGGAGGGGGGAGGTTTCAAGAACCCGCGGCACCGCCCTCCCGAACCGTCCAGCTGGAGCCGGCCTGCCTTCTGGCACAAGCGGCTTGCACGATCGGACCGCGGCTCATCCAGTGTGTCGCTCTCCTGGCGCCGCGGCTTTGCTCCACCCGGTCGGCTGACGGGCCGGCCGGTCCTTCCACCGAAGCGGTCGGTGAAGCGGCCCACAGTTTCTTCCGCATAGCCGGTGTGAAAGCGTCGGCTTCCTCCACCGCGTTCTGCCCTGGCCGCAGCTCCGCGTTCCTGGCATGACGCGATGGCGCCAGGATTCCTTCGTCGTGGCCCGCTTGGTCGTTCCATTCCTTGTGTGTGCGACAGCGGCCCTTGCACCTCCAGCATCTTCCACGTTCTGCTTTCGATTGCTGATTCCAAAAATAAACAAGTTCAAATGGAGGGTCATCGGGCCATGTTCTTTCAACCCATGCCCTCCGCGTTAAGCGATAGCAATAGGCCGAGATAATCAAATTTATACAACGTCGATCGAGGCACAATTTTAATCCGTTAAAATTGAATATAATCCCCTACCTCGATAATTGTCGTCGCACGTCGGGCGTCACGGAAGACGGTGTGGCGGGGAGAGGATTCATAGATGATGTTGGAGTGTGTCCGAGGAGGAAGCGGCGTCTCCTCACTTGTTGCGGAGAAGAGAGAGAAATGTGCATCGTCATTCTTCGTGGAACCGGCGTTCTTCGTCCAAGAAGACGTCATTCTTCTTCGGAGGGTCAGTGTTATTCAAAAACTCAATAGCTCTCCCAATTCTCCTTAACACAATGAATGCCCTCGAAAAATAATATAATAGGCTAATGCTATTATTTTATTAACACATGCAATTTAAAATTCAAAATTCAAACCACTTCATTATTTAACTAAAGAGGTTGAATTCATTAAATATATGTGTTGGCAATTAATAAAGAGAGGGAGAGGAGGTGAAGAGATCTCATAAATATTGGTAGAGTTGTCAATATTAAACAAGGGAGTTTAATGGGGGATTATGAGAATTATGGGAAGTTCAAGGGTTTAGGACATGTGTGGGCCCCACCCCACAAATGTCCTTTCATGGGAGGTTATGTGGGTGTGGGCCCCACCTCTAACACCCCTTGGGAGGATATAACCACCATCCTTAAAATAAAATTGTGCTACCCCAATTTTATTTATTTTAAACTAATATCCCAAATATTAATTCTCAACCCGCTTAAAACGCAATGGCGGTAAGGGTCCCCTTAAGAAATTACCGGTCCTGCAAGTTCATCGATGCCCTTGGATTTCAATTCTGAGCACTGGTTCAAAAGATAGAAAAACCTGCATGTTCGTTCAATGAACATACCCGAGATAATCTTCAGAAATTGACTCCGGGCATACCGGTTCTCAGAATCAAGTACCATCAGAAGGCACAGACTGGAAAAACTACAAAGTATTTATAAAAAAAATCCATGAAATTTACAGGTCATTACAATTTTAGGAGATCTCAAGGGAAGAATAGTGTTCTTCTTTCGACGAATAACACCGTTCATCAATGATGAACAACTCTGACGAAGAACGCGAGGGACACGATCACCTTCCTCCACAACTTCAACCAAGGAAAAGAAGGAGGCGACGGCACAAGAACTCTACCTACCTCCCTCTTCCTCCAACGTTGATGGAACGACATCGTCATCCGCGACGCCCGACCACCACGATGCTCTTCTTCCATGGCTCGTTGAAAAACGATCCTTAATCAAGGTAGGCGGATTGTTTCGATTTTTAATTGAATAAAATTGTTATTCGTCCTTCATTGAAACAATGTTTTATCATCGGCCTTATAATATCACCTAACACGGAGGACGCGGGTCGAACGAACACGGCCCGACGACCCCTCGTTGACCCCTATTTTATTTTTATGGAAGAGGGGGCAGTGACTAGAGGAAGTAGTGGATGTGTGCCGACAGAATGAAGATGAACCGCGGCCCGCATCCACAGGACATTTGGATGAAGATGAATCGGCCAGCCGTAGCTGGCCGGGCTTGTGGACCCGTGGTGCCCCATGGTGCCGCGCAGTGGAGGACTAGGGCCCGCACTCCATTGGCTGCTTCGGCGGGCGAACCAGCCAGCTCGTTGGCCGGCCGGGTTGGTGAAGGCGCGGCACACTCAGGTGCCACGCGGGAGGAGAGCGGCCTGCACGGGGCGCTCACACCAGGAATACCAGACCACTTTAGCTGACTGGATAAGAGGGAGGCATCGCTTGGCGCCGCCGGTTCGGGAAAGCGCCCCCCCCCCCCCCCCCCCCCCCCGCATTGCTCGGAACCCAGGCCGCGCCCCACCGGGACGGGTCGCGTCGCGCCTGGCCGGGCCGAGCCATGCCCCTCGGGCTGGGTCGCGCCCCTTCAGGCGAGGCCGCGCGCTTCACTGAGCCGGTCTAACACCAGTAGGGTCAGAACTACCAAAACTAGGTCGACCCGACCCATCTGCCACTCGGCTTAATGGGTTGGGCCCGTTACGGTTAAGTGCGAACAACTTCACGACCGTGCGTCCGATCGACGCGCCGTCTACGGAACTGGGACCGTTACGATGAAATGGTCTTTTTTCAATACTCTAACTGAGTTCTGGATGACTTTGGAAAAAGGTCGGGTTTGGAATGAGCATAATTCCAACCAGGCCCCTGGAATGGAAAAGTAAATAACACTCATATCGGGCATCCAATTGACGCACCGTTTATCACGTTGGGTTACTTTTGATGAGAAAAAACTTTGGTATACATCAACTCAGGCTTCGTGACAGCTGACGTATCGACCCCTTGGCTTGAGGAGTGGACCCTACCGGAATCGAGCGTGCTATGTGCGGGATCCCTATAGCTGGTTGCGACTGCATCAACTACCGTACTAGATTCCTCAGTGGGTTTGATGACGACGACAATCGTACTAGAATCATCTTTGGGTTTGAAAATTATGAGTACTGTACTGGAATCCTCCATGGGTTCGATAGCGTTGACTACTATACATGTATCCTATGTGTTTCAGATAGTTTGACTTTTGTACTAGTATCCTATGTGGGTACGACAGAGTAGCTGGTCTGGTATCCTATGTGGGTCTGACAGCTTAGCTAGTCTAGTATCCTACTTGGGTTCAACAGCTTGGATGAATCAATGACTACATCTGATCATCTCTATCACACTATGAAAGATGTATACCTGTGTGAACTGAGTCTTGACTATCAATTATTATCTTTTATGTGATTGAATTTCATTCCTATGTGGACTGGGTTGGGTTTGGGCTCAAGAGTTGGAGCTGAAGTGTGGTTTATAACTCAGGTATATGTATGGGAATATACATAAGTTGAGTTGGTTGATACTTCATGATTGTATCTTTCTTCTATGGTTTATCCATCATGGATTCGGGGAGACCTTCAAGGGTCTCGGGTCCCTATTCAGTATCGTTATACTCACCCCTGCACTGGATATGCGAGCACATCATTGTGTAGGTTGCAGATGACAGACAACATTGACAGAGGCCAAGAGCGAGAAAGGACTGGATGGTACCTGGAGATGGACCACATGGCGAGATGGTACACAGAGCAGACCGATAAACATGGAGTGCTGAGGTGGACATATGTACCTTCCCTTCAGGTAGGATTCTCGATGGAAGTTCCAGGAGCTTCCCTTTTTAGGTGTTTTCCCTTTTTCAGTTGTACTTTCTTTTTAGTGGTACTGTACTTTTCTGTTGGGCTTGTATTTACGGCTCCTTTCCTTTCAGCACATACTTTTGTACTCATTTTTTCTTAGTGTTTACTTCAGTTTCGTACTCTATTGTGTTTGCTTACTTTTATAAAGGAAATTCCTTCCCGGCTTAGGGATTTACGCCTTTGGTGCTAGTCGCCAACCCCTGGCCTATGGAAGGTGGACTTGGGGTAGTCACAGCACGGGCCGCGAGGATGGTTTTTGACAAATTGTTATCATATGAGTTGGTTCTACTGGAGAGAATAGACTCTAAATTCATTTCTGTGAAGCAATAGTGTTAATAGTTTTGATTGTGGTTTTTAGTCTAGGGATTCCACTGTTAGTGCGGCGGCCGACGTATCCATACACTAGGACCCTGACCTATGATCTCCGACTCAGTGCACAAAAACACTTATTGCATGTGTGTTTCAATATTTTTCTTTATGATTACTTTGATTCAGCTCACTAGGTATACCTTTTGACCATGGCGCACATGTTTCTTATCAGGATGGCCCCACGAAGGTATCCATCTAGTGTTCCAAGTTACGTATGATATTGTAGCCCACCGAGTGCTGAGGCCTTGGTGTAGGGCCTCATCATAGCGGAGGCACCAGGGGTACTACTACCCACTGGGCCACAGATACCACCAGCCCTAGAAGCAGAGAGTGCATGCCACTTGAGTGCGTTACACGAGTTTCAGCGAGAGAGGCCTCCCAGGTTCTGCGGAGAGATGGACCCACATGTTGCTAAGGATTGGCTGGAGCCTGTCGTCAGGGTTTTTAGATTTTTGGGGACACAAATAGACCATATGGTGATCCTTACTACGAGTCTCCTGCACGCAGTAGCAAGTAAATGATGGATCTTGATGCTCCAAGTGTGTAATGAGGCATCTTTACTTTGGACCGAGTTTGAGAGTCTCTTCCACTTGGATTTTTTTCTAGCCACCCTTCATGCAGTGCAGATTCAGGAGTTACTTCATCTGCAGTAGGGCAGTATAACATTAGCTCAGTACTCAGTGAGGTTCACTGACCTCTCACGCTACTCCATGAACATGGGGTAGGACCCATTCTTCAAGGCACGAACCTTTGAGCAGGGACATAGACATGAGATCTGGGATTTGATGATCTCACTCATTATTCCAATGCAGGATGAAGTACTGGAGAGATCACTTCATGTGGAGAGCTTTCTTGTTGAGCAGACACCAGCTGTGAGACCCACCGTAGGACGACACATAGTAGAGTTTCTTGCAACCGGAAGTAGACAGTTGACGCAGAGGTCCATGTGGACCAGGCCATCATGTGGGTGACCTCAGCATACAGGTTTTGTTGTGCGGGGCACACGAAACAAAGCCAACTATACGAAGAGGATGCGGTGCTATGCTTGCGGCGGGTATGGTAACATGGCTCGAGACTGTCTGACCAACCATGTAGACATGCAGTAGATTGTAGAGGGGCCTCCCAGGCAGTGGCAGAGGTTCGACAGTGGCGGTCCACAGGGGGGAAGGCGGACGAGGCATAGGAGATGGCCGAGCTGTGGGTGGTGGACGACCCTTTAAGGCTCTACCACCACCACAACCAAGAGGTCCACCCTGATGATAGGGAGCTAGTGGGTAGAGGCAGGCTCAGCTCCAAGCAGTCAAGGCCTATGACCACGGAGCTCCTGAGATGATTCGAGGTAATACCTTTGTCTACTCCACCCTTGCTGCAGTACATATAGACATAGTTGCGAGTCATTTTTTTATTGTCGCTGCCCTTTTTTAGATATTGGAGATTTTGATGCAGCCATTGGCTCGATCCTTACGGCAAGAAACACATATGGGAGCATATTCGATGATTACACAATGGTGCCAGCAATGTGAGCATACACAAAGAGGCGAGAGTTTCGGCTAGGATCTTCTTGTAGCGGCGTTGAGGCCTTAAGACGTCATCTTGGGTATGGACTGGTTGTCTATAGTCAATGCTCAGATCAATTTCATTAGGCGCAATGTGCGGTGTGTCCGCACGGATGGGACCAGGTTCACCTTCACCGACAAGAAGGGAGCCTTTGTAGTGAAAGATGGACTTTTGCAGAGGAGAGTGAAACTGATCACACATCAATTGTCTAGTCTCATCCTCGGAGTAGTTGATGTGTGGAGTTCGATTATTCTTATTATGGTGGATCAGTATGTGGACGTTTATCCTGACGACATTCTAGGACTACCTTCTCACAGAGAGTTAGAATTCTACATAGACCCGTACCCCGGGACATCACCAATATCTACTCTAGCATATCATATGCCTCCCGCTAAGCTTCATGAGCTGTGGGTACAGCTGGTGGAATTACAGGTGAAGGGATTTATCCGACCCAGTGTTTCAGCATGGGCTTATCCGATTTTGTTCACCAAGAAGGCAGAATTGAGCTAGTGAATGTGTGTTGATTACCATTGACAGAATCAGGTGACCGTGAAGAACAAGTACCCACTACCAAGGATTGACAACATCTTTGATCAGATCAAGGGAGAACTATGGATCTCAAAGATAGACCTCAGGTCAGGTAATCACCACCTCAGAGTTCGAGATGAAGATGTGCAGGAAGACGGCCTTCAGGTGTCGGTATGGACACTACGAGTTATTGGTTATGCCTTTCGGTGTAACCAACGCTCTAGCGGTGTTCATGAGTCTCATGAATAGGATCTTCCAGCCTTACCTCGATCTATTTGTTGTAGTTTTCATCGGCAACATACTAATTTACTTGACTACTTAAGAGGAGAACGAATACCACTTGCAGGTTGTACTGGATACACTCCGAGAGCACCTGCTTTATGGTAATCTCTCAAAGAGATAGTTCTAGATTCGAGAGGTTCACTTCTTGGGACACGTCATCTCGGAGGCTAGAGTTATAGTGAATCCAGTGAAGATCAAGGCAGTACTTGCTTGGGAGTCACCCAGTAGAATGAAGGAGGTGCGGAGTTTCCTGGGTTTGGCTAGATACTATTGGAGATTTTTGATATACTTCTCCAGATTTGCAGCACCACTTTCATCCTTGACGAAGAAGGGGAAACCCTTTGTGTGGTCAGAGATATTCCAGTAGATCATTCATGAGTTGAGGCAGAGATTGACCAGTGCGCCCATATTGAGGCTACTGGAGGAGGGCGTAGGGTACGTAGTATACTACGACACATCAGGGATCGGACTCAGGTGGGTCCTGATGCAAGAGAGAGATGTGATCAGGTATGGTTCACAGTAGTTGAGACAGCACGACCAGAACTACGCTACCCATGACCTGTAGTCAGTAGAAGTAGTCTTCTCCTTGAAGATGTGGCGACACTATCTGATGGGTGAGTGCTTTACAGTCTATTCTCACCACCAGAGTCTCAGGTACATCTTCTCGTAGATGGACTTGAACACGAGATAACAGCGATGTCTTGAGTTTCTCCAGGACTATGACTTTGAGATAGTCTATACTCCTGGGAAGGGGAACGTTGTAGTTTATTCTCTTAGCATGAGATCGGCATTCAGCTGCTAGGAGAGGCGACAGAGAAGCTAGTCGCATTACAGATATTCTTTGTGGATATAGATAGATAAACCTTTCTTTAGTATCTCACAGTCACTCCTCCACTTCTTTAGTGAGTCAGGGAGGCACAGCATGAGGACGTTGACTGTGAGACACGACGTGATCAGATATGCTCAGGGCCGACACCTGATAAATTTTCTAAAGTATGGGAGCATGTCATCCTCTTCAGGGGACGCACCATGGTACCAGTTTCAGTACAACAGGAAGTGCTGAGGTAGTTTGACACTTCCCCTCTAGAATCACATCCTAGAGTGGCGAAGATGTATAAGGACCTCGAACGACAGCACTGGTGGCCGGGTATGAAGAAGGTTGTAGCAGAGTTTGTTACATGATTCCTCACTTGTTATCAAGTGAAGGCGGATCACCAGGTACCAGGAGGCTTGGTACAGCCCTTAGAGGTCCTAGAGTGGAAGTGGGAAGGGATATCCATGGATTTCATGACAGGGCTTCCACATACATCCAAAGGACATGCCTCTATCTAGGTGATCGTCGACCGACTCACCAAGTCGGCCCACTTCCTACCAATCAGAGAGAAAGGCTCGGTAAAGATATTGGGATGCCTCTACATTCAATATATCATATGGCTTCATGGTGTGCCATCTTCTATCATTTCCGATCAAGATGCTCGATTCACTTCTAGGTTATGGAAGGGATTACATGAGGCTTTTGGGATGTAGCTTCTCTTGAGCACCGCCTTTCATCCATAGACGGATGGTCAGACTGAGAGGACTATTCAGACTCTTGAGGACATGCTCCGGGCATGTGTCCTTGACTTTGGTCACAGCTGGGATGAACATCTACCCTTTGTGGGGTTTGCATACAACAAAACCTGCCACTCCACCATCGGGATGACACCTTACAAGTAATTGTATGAACGACCGTGCAGATCACCTCTGTGCTGGACTGACCTAGGGGAGTCAACACTCGTAGGACCAGAGATGGTTCAGTCTATGACAGAGAAGGTGCAGATCATCCAGGAGCATATGAAGACTACACAGAGCAGACAGAAGTAATATGCTGAAAGGAGACAGAGACCACTAGTGTTCGAGGATGGTGACCACATTTTCCTTTAGGTCAATCCTAGATGAGGTATACGAAGATTTGGCTGGGGCGGTAAGTTATCTCTGTGTTTCATCGGACCTTTCTAGGTCCTCAATAGAGTAGGTGAGGTGGCTTATCACCTGGCCCTTCCAGCTTAGTTGCACCGGGTGCATGACGTCTTCCACGTATCTCAGCTGAGGAGATACGTGCATGAACCAACCCACATCATCGATTATGGGGAGCTAGACATAAATGACGGTGTGACATTCACAGAGGTCCTGGTGGAGATCGAGGATCGACAAGAGCAGGTCCTACGTGGACGGCCGATTCCTCTAGTGTGAATTCACTGGTAGCACGGGAACCTCCAGGAGAGCACTTGGGAGCGAGAGGCTCAGATGCGAGCTCAGTACCCCGATTTATTTCCCAAATGTTTGTTGTATCTTTACGGGGACATAAATCCCTGAGGTGGGAGTAATGTAAAGACCCAGAAATTTCATGGAATTTTTTTCATAAATACTTTGGAACTTTATGAGTATTCGGTTTCTGACAGCACTTGATTCTAAGGCCCAGTTTTCCAAGAATCAATTTATGATGTTTTGTTCAGGTACATTAAGTAAACATACAAGCGGGTTTTTCTATCTTTTGAACTATTGCACGGAATTGAAATATGAGGGCCCCGATGAACTCGCAACATCAATATTCGCATAAGGGGACCATTACCGTAGTTGCGTTTTCTTGGGAGGAGAAGTTAATTTTTGGGGTTTAATATAAAATTTAAATAAAATTGTTGTGAACAATTTTAATTATCTTGGGTAGTTATATCCTACAAGGGGAAGTTATTGGTGAAACCCACATCCACATAACCTCTCATGAGAGGATATATGTGAGGTGGGACCCACACGAGCCCTAACTTATCACCTCCCCTCAACTCCCCATTAGCACCCCCCTTTAATTAATTTGACAAATCCCCCTTAATGAATGAGAACTCTTCACCTCCCCCATCTCTCTTTAATATTTTCCTACACATTTTCATTAATGAATTGAACTCCTCAATTAATTAATTAAATTGTCTGAATTTTTAATTACATGTGTGAATAAAATAATAGCCTTAGCTATTATTTTTTTTTTGGCACTCGTTGTGTTGGGATAATTTTGGAAGAGCTCAAGAGAACAATAGTGTTCTTATTTGGACGAATAACACGTTTCTTCAACGATGAATAACTCCGATGAAGAATGTGAGGGACACGATAACCTCCCCCCACTACTTCAACCAGGGAAAGGAAGGAGGCGACACCACAAGAATGCTACCTACCTCCCTCTTCCTCCAACGTTGACCGAAAGACATCGTCATCTGTGACGCCTGAACACCTCAACGCTCGTATTCTGCGGCTCGTCGATGAACGAACCTTAATCATGGTAGGGAGTTGTTTCAATTTTTAATTGAATAATATAGCTCGTCTTCCCTCATTGAAACCATGTTTCATCTTCAGCCTTATAATACCGCCTAACACGGAGGACGCGGGCCGAACGAACACGGCCCGAGGACCCTCCATTGACCCCTATTTTATTTTGATGGAAGAGGCGGCAATGACCGAAGGAAGAGGCAGCCGTGAGCCAGCTGTGTGGAGAAAAACTGTGGCCTACGTCGGCGGGCCGTTCGGCCGAAGAAGAACTGGCTGACTGTAGCCTGCCGAGCTGGTTGAATGACGGCGCCCCATTGTGTCGCACTGTGGAGGACCGCAGCCCGCGCTCCACGGACCACATTGGCGGGTGAACCGTCTAGCTCATCGGTCAGCCGTTTTGGAGAAGGTGTGGCACCCACAGGTTCCGCGCGGGAGGAGATCGGCCCGATGAGATTCTCGCCGCAGGAAGACCTGCCAACTTCGGCAGGCCGGATAGAAGGGGGGTGTCGCTCAGGGCCGCCGGTTTGGGAAAGCGAGTGGCCGCACCACCCCCCCCCCCCCCTGCATAACTCAGCCAGCTGGGTCGAGGCACGGCATGCCTGGCCGGGCTGGGCCACACGCTTCACCGGGCCCGTTCGACACCAGCCAGGTCGGACACACCAAAACCTGGTCGACCCAACCCGTCCGCCACTAGGCTTAACAAGCCAGGCCCGTTACGCTTAAGTGCAAATAACTTCATGACCGTGCGTCTGATTGATGCACCATCTGCGGCACCATCACCCATACAATGAAACAGTAATTTTGAGACACTCTAAGTGAGTTCTAGAAAACTTTGGAAAATGTTCGGGATTGGAACAAGCGTAATTCCAACCGGGCCCCTAGAATGGAAAAGCCAATTAACTCTTAGATCGGGCATCCGATTGACGCGTCGTATGTCATGTTGGTTTACTTTTGATGAGATGAAACATTGGGATACATCAAATCTGGCTTCGTGATAGTTGATGTATCGACCCCTTGGCTCGAGGATTGGACCCTCCCTAAATGGAGCGTGCTATGTGCGGGAAATATAGTGATGGCTACGACTACAATAACTACCATACTAGAATATTCCGTGGGTTCTAAGATGATGACAATCGTACTAGAATCCTATATGGGTTCGATGATAAAGACTACTATACTAGAATCCTCCATGGGTTTGACAATGATGACTACTGAACTTGTATCCTAAGAGGGTCCGACATTTTGGCTTCTATACTAGTATCCTACGTGGGTCCGACAGAGTACCTGGTATAGTATCCTTCGTGGGTCTGACAGCATATCTGGTCTAGTATCATACATGAATCCTACAGCTTAGATGAATCAGTGACAAAATCTGATCAACTCTATCTCTATACGAAAGATGTATACCTATGTGAGTTGAGTCTTGACTTTGTATCATTATCTTCGATGTGATTTAATTTCTTTCCTATGAGGAATGGGTAGTGTTTTGGATCAAGAGTTGGAACCGAACAACGGTTGATAACTTAGGTATATGTATGGGCATATACCTAAGTTGATTTGGTTGATACTTCATGATTGTATCTTTCTTATGTGATTTAACCTTCGTGGATTCAGGGAGACCTTCGGGATTCTCGGGGTCCCTACTGAGTATCTTTATACTCACTCCAGCATGGGCTATGCCCACACTTTGTTGTGTTTGTTGCAGACGACAGATAGTCTTTACAGAGGCTGAGAGAGAGCCAGGACCGAACAGTACCCAGAGGTGGACCACACAACAAGATGTTACACAGAGCGGACCGATAAACATGGATTACAGAGGTGGACATCTGTACCTGCCCTTCCGGTAGGATTCTCAGTGGACGTTCAAGGTGCTACCCTTTTTAGCTGTTGTCCTTTTTTTAGTTGTACTTGCTTTTTAGTTGCACTATAATTTACTTTTGGGCTTCTTTTTCTGGCCACTTTTCTATTAGCCCTAACTTTTGTACTCAGTTTTTCTTAGTGCATACTTCAGTTGTGTACTCTGTTGTATTTGTTTACTTTTAAAAAGTCAATCCCTTCCCAGCATAGGGATTTACACCTTTGGTGCTAGCCACAAGACCCTGGCCTATGGAAGGCGGGTTTAGGGTAGTCAGGACACGGGCTCCGAGGACGGGTCGTGACAAAAGAGGTAACGTTTGGAACATCACCATTCTGGAAACACTATTCTGGAACACAAAATTTGTTGAAGGAAAGAGGTCTCCATTGGAACCTCACCATTCTGAAAAAACTATTCTTGAACTTAAAATTTGGAAAATGAAAGAGGTCATCATTGAAGCCTCACCATTCTGGAAACACTGTTAATGAAATCAAAATTTGGTAAAGGAAAGAGATCACCATTGGAACCTCACCATTCTGAAAACACTGTTTATTGACTCCTAATTTGGTAATGGAAAGAGGTAACCATTGGAACTATTCACAAGGCTACTGTTGGAACTATTAAACAAATAAGAAATTTTGAAATGTATTGGGGATAAGTCACCATGACCACCAGAAACTCCTTAGACATTTGATATTTGCAAAGGAATGGACCGGATAGTTTCAGGCCATTACAAACATTGTTGTCCATTTTGTACATATATATTATATAGATTATTATAACACACAAATAATGTATATATATGATATTAGTAAAATGTTTTACCCTCTATGAATCATGATATAAATTATAAGTAAAAATGATATAAAAAATTATGACACATGCAAGAATAAAGAGAATATTTCCTGAAGTGAAACCATAACATATGATTGTAAATGAGAGCATAATGTATGGTCATTGTCAAACCATATATGGTATTAGATGTAATAATATGGTTATATAAATGATTTATACAAAATTTATATTTGTCTATCGGTGGTTTGAACTAGTACAATGAGATTCAAGACATAAGGGATGGGGATTTCCTATAACATTTTATTTCCATTATTAAACGTTCATATTTATGATATTTATTTCATAGTTATTATTTTTCAAAAGCTATAAAATCGATGAAATTGTTTTTTTTTCAATTTTTCTTCTTTGAGAACGATGTTTTGTATTGAACCTAAACTTTATTTTGAGGTTTATATACATCAAATTTAAATTTTATATAATGGATTTCATTTTTTAATGATATTTTATGTTCATGTAATTTCCATTTCTTACATTGATAGTACGATACTAGGATACCATGTTATATGATTTCATTGTGTCAATATCAACACTTTTAAAGATTGTTTATGTTCATGCCTCCATTTATGAAATATTATGATCAATATCCCAAAAATATTTATGAATTTTCTTATCCATTGGATTATAATGATTTATTAATATATTGGTAACATTTAATCAAGTATTTAATACATAACATTTTATCAATGTGTTTTTAAGATAGCCTGGCTTTAATATCTCCTTGGTCGGAATTTTGTGTTCCTTCAAAATAATGTTCTATAAAAGTTGTTTCTAGGAATATTATTCGATTATACTATAATATTTTACATAAATTTTTAATCTTTTTATAATATTTATTATGTTTCTAAATAAAAATATTTTATCCCTTTCTGAAAAAGTATCTTAGAAACCTTATTACCAAGAAAAATGAATGTTCATTTAACCTCATATATCATGTACCGACTGAAACCCGCTCATTTCATTGAGGATAACTTTTCAATTTTGAAATGATATATTTTAATAAAATGCGTTCAAATTCTATTTTCAAGGAATATGGTTTTTAAAACATTTTCAATCATTCATTATACATTTTCAATGTATTTACAATGAAATTAATTTTGGAACATATTCAATCCTTCTTTCTATGTTTATAAAGTATTTTAAAAAATATTTTTGAAAACATTTTCAAGATTTATTTTTATGTTTTAAAATTATTTTAAAACAAAAATTTTTCAAAAATTTGAAAGCTTTAATTATCGAGTTTCTAATTATTTACAAATATATGAGGCTAAAAACATTTTTAAGAATTTTTTATATGTTTCAAATGTATTTTTAAAGAATTTATTTTCAAGAAATTTTGAATAATTATCTATATGTTTTAATAGTTTTTGAAATTTAAATGTTTTCAAAACATTTTTAATCATTCATTATAAGATTAAAAATTATTTTACATGAAAAAGTTATTTAAAATATATTGAATAAATATTTATAATTTTCAAGGAAAATGGTTTTCAAAATTACATCAGGATATACATACATATCTCTTTTATTTACCTTACTAATCATAAATGCTCTCCATTTTCTTATGTTTTTTTACCCATTGTTATGAAGAATGGTTTTATGTTAACGTAATAATGGTGGAGATAGTTATGGGTTTTGTTTATGATTGTTGACGCTCCTTTCCGTCACAGAGTCTAACGACTGAAAAAAAGGAAATACCTTAGTCCAAAGTGATTCATACTTTGAAGAAACATCAAAAATCGACAAAAGGATGAACAAGGAGAACATTTCCCATAGGTCGCGCAAGTTCTCTCATGGTCGCGCAAGTACACTTGCGCGCCGCCTAGTGGTCGTGCAAGTCTACTTGCGCGACGCCTTATGGTCGTGCAAGTGACTTGCGCGACCTAAAGTGATAACCGCCCGGTAACCGCCCAGGGTATTCTCCTGCCTATAAATAGACCCTGTGGGCCCCCCATTCGAGAGGATCTTTTTTCAGAAACTCGGATTGAAGCTCCCGATGCCCAAGTCTCTTCTCAAAGCTTCAGGAACACTTCTAAAGGTAATTTCTTACTTAGAACGGAAGATTTAAAGAGAAGAAGGAAGGCCTAAGTGTTGAAACTCATCAACACTTGCGAGCCGCCTTATTCCTTCAATAGAACTCGCGCGTCCCTTTTTTGGAAGAACCTCAAGAGGATTCTAAAGGGATTTATAAAGAGTCGCTCAAATATTCTAATAATTTTTGAGAATCACGCAAGTACCCCTCATGTCGCGCAAGTATACTTGTGCGACCAATACTTGTGCGCTGCCGCAATACTTGCGCGCCTTCCAAGACTTTCATGCCCTTACCTTTTTGGGTGCCCATCTTGCCCATTTTACCCCTATTAAGCCATTACCCCTTTCCTTTTCAAGATTCAGTCTTCAAGACACTCTTCAAATCCATTTATTGCATGATTTCATGATTTGACTTCCTTATCTGAAAGGAATTCTGTGGAATATCTCTCAAAACCTAGTGATTTAAATATCCTTATGTCACTAAATATGGAGAGTTCATTCATTCAACCTCATCCTTTAAGATAAGAGAATCCTTAACTTGGGTCTCCTTTTTTAGGAATACTCCCCAGTTATAATTCCTTTAATCTGGGCATCTTCCTTAGGAGTAAGCCCCAAATTCTTAAAATTCCCAAACTTGGGCATCCTCCTCAGGAGTAAGCCCCAAACCGTAATTTCTTAACTTGGGCATCCTTCTTAGGAGTAAGCCCCGAGTCCCTTAATTTGGGCATCCTTCTTAGGAGTAAGCCCTGAGTCCCTTAATTTGGGAATCCTTCTTAGGAGTAAGCCCCAACCTCAAATATGGGCATCCTCCTCAGGAGTAAGCCCCAAACCTTAATCCCTAAACTGGGTCTCCTTTTTCAAGTATAAAACCCAATTATAATCTTGGGCTTCCTTTTCAGGAATAAGCCCCAAGTCCCCTAATTTCTCTTTAACAAGTCCTAATTTACCCTTGATTTGGGTTTCCTTTTCAGGAGTAAAACCCAATCATAAGTCCCCTCCTAACTTGGGAATCCTCCTTAGGAGTAAGCCCCAATATTAGAGTATTCAAAATCTCCGTGAAGCACATATACCTTTATGGACCCTGTTCATGGATTTTCTCCCTAAAAGTGAATCCTAAATCTTCATCTATCTGGGAAGTCATACATACATAAGCCCCAAACCATTTCTTATGATTTCATCTTTCATGGCACAATTGTCTAAGTTTTACTAATACCTCTTGTTTCTCACACCGAGCATGAATCACGTGATCTTAGAGTGTAAAAGTAATTGTGACATCCTGCTTTGAACCATCAATCATAAACATCATACCCTTATACAAACGATGTGGGTTCTGATTCCTTTTTCAAAACAAAAGATACGTAGGTAGCCCATCTATGGGTTCGATCCCAACTCTGAAGTAATTCATTGTCCTTCTGAATGACGATAAACTTCAAGTGCCCCACTGAGTGGCTTTAAAACCAGCCTGGTCATCATTATGACCAAGAGACTTTTATATAAATGTTTTGAAGGATACCATTGACCAAGAATCTCTAAATAGATACAGATGATTCTCTATTGATGAAGAACCTCGAATACATAAAAAATATTCTCTAAATTTCTTACATATTTAATCATTGATTGTTAAACTGAAGGAAAGCTCATTTTATACTTGGTAATGTAATAAGGATTCACGAACATAACTTAAATCTATAAAGAGAGTCCCGGAGTAGACAATAATTCCCCTCAAAAAGGTGTGATGAGTCCGACCTCCCATCCTCTCGACCAATGCAAATTCCTAAGCCTCATTAGCTCACAAGCTAATGAGCGCCTACCTTTGGAAAGTAGGTCCAAACGGATGTGGAATCATTGGATGTTTCTGGTTCTACGAACAAACCCGTTAAAAACCTATCGGAACGTTTGAATCTCCCATCCAGGAGGTCATCCCCAGATTCCGTGCGAAACAAAAAATGGTGAACCCGACATGAATCCTTAACCAAGTTACAGTGATGTTCTTCTTATTTGTTAGGCCCCTTGGGCCAACAAAGCAATCATTGACATGTGCTCATCCAAAAGATGCAGTGGCCGGATTCATCTTGATTACATCTGTTATATCAAACAGGCACTCTTTTCTCAAGATCTTCCACAAAATGGATTTCCTTAAATTCACCCCCTGTGAATACTACTACTGTAAACACCTCTACTGTGAGGTCTACTGCTGTGAAAACCAATGCTGCTACTCCTGCTGGAACGTCGACGCTCTGAGGATGACATCACCAACTCAGCGTCTTCAACGCTGGGTTTCTAATGCAATGGTTAAGGAGTACCGTCGCAACGGTACTATCCCAACTCTGGAGGCCGCTCTTCAAGCCCTCCAAGTTAACAACTCTACCTGGTTGTCTGGACAACAGCATCCAGCGATCAAGAAGCAGACGGTGCTGACTACCGTCTCCAACCGTTTCGGGTCGTTATCCCCGGAACGCAATTTCCATTCACTCCCTTACTCTGAGGAAGTGAATGATCAGGTCCCGCAGGGCCTTAATTCAAAAAGACAAGAGTCCTTCTCGAGGGCTCCCATCAACAATCGCCGCCAGACTCGTGCGGTAGTGCACCCTCAACATGATGAGGGTACCGACTCTAGGCATTCAGCTCAGGTTCCTCGAACCCGAGCAGGCAAGATGAACCGCCAGAGACGGAATCCGGTTAACAATAGGCAGGTTTTCATCCCTGCCATATTCGGAGAAGTCCACCAACCTAACTTGGTGGCAAACAACGAGCAGGCACACACACCTGTCCGTTTTAATTCCGCTGTCCAGCAGACTTGTCTGGAAGCATCAAGCCAATCCCGCCAGGCAATTCCAGCGGAGTACTATAGGCAGGAACATACACATGCTTATACATCACCAGTTAGTCAGCAGGCTTGTCTGACTACATATGATGGATCTCGTCAACCGCATTTGGCGAAGTGTAATCAGCAGGCACATACACCTGCTAATACTAATCAATCCTACCAACAGTCTCTCTTGGTAGCGCACGGAGAAGTCAGTCGGAAAGCCCCGACGACAAACAGGAGGCAGACTCAACTCTCTGCCTCCACACTTGAGTACTGTCAGGATTCACTGACATGAAAAGGAGGACAGGAGCAGGCACATACACCTACTCCAAACCCGTAATGGACGTATATCCCCGTTCCGGCGGTTGAAGTCACCAAAAATATTTTATCAATGGTGAAAGAGCGGAATAAAATTCCTGCTCATATTCTGGATGCTTGCCAGGATATCATAACAGCTTCAGCATCATCTCAGGGACAGACACATAAATCTATCCCTAGCAGTGGAGTGACACATCAATGATTCACTCCGGAACAGACACACACATCTGTTCCAGTCGAAGAGGGTTATGGGGCATACTCCCCCATATCATACAGATAACCAAGTCAAGCACATACACCTGATTTGAGTGAAGATCGTCAGCCTAACCTAACCATCTTTCCTGATCAGGCATATACACCTTCTCAGAGTAACCACTTTCGTCAACAAGTGGTTTCTAAAGTGAGTAAGAAGGCATCTAAGAAAAAGATCTGCCCATCACAGTCAGGAGATCAAAGTCCAATCTATAATAAGGCCTTGCTCGATGCTGGAGTTCTTGAACCCTCATACATTTATCTGTCAGAATTCAATATTCTACTCCCTCAGTTCCTAATAACGGGAACATTAATTTTGAAGGTCTTCAACAGACACTTCCTCATGGAGACTTGCTTCATGAAAATTCGGTCAATCTTGATGTTTCTTCTTCAGATGAGAGCCACAGGAACCCTCTGTGTGGTCAGAAGACCAAGGAGCAAGAGATCTCATCTTTTGCTGTAACCCATTATGGTGGTCCTCCCCATGATGATGAATTTCGCTGCGAAAGTCCTCTCCGCAGTAGTGATTCACATTGCCTGGAAAATACTCTAGTGGAAAATGTAGTGCTGAGAACGCCCTCTTATCTTGAGGCACTTGCAAATGCGAAACCAGTCATGTCTGATGCTTTATCACTAACAAGTGAAATACTTTCTCAATCAGAAGATAGACCAGGGTGTAGGTCATTCTCTGAACCACCCCTAAGTCATGCATCTTCTAGTTTGATCAATGATCTCTCTACCAATCTTGTTGAATCCGATGAAACAACAAGGAAACACCAACTCTGGTCAAAAAAGGTAGAAGAATCTTCATTTAATGATAAAGAGGAAATGATGAACATGAGGAAAAAACTGGAAAAAGGTTAGTACCAGTCATGTTTTGGCCTTTGGCTGACTCCCAGTACGACATTACAAAGATGTTAACGGATGATGGAATCCATGGTATTCGTCTCAACATATGGAAAACTCTGTCAATTAAAGAAGAAGGTATTATCTTATGATTAATATGAAAATCATCTTAAGATAATAGAAGGGCTACAACGTCAGATTGATTTAGCATCTCTATCAGTCTCTCGGTATCCGAAGGCTGAAAAACAATAGAGAACCCTTCAACGTTCATGCCTTGGAGCACTAAGAAAATTGTGTCAGTTAATTTCCAATGCTCCATCTGATGTTCATATCAGAGTATGGGGTGTTCACGGAGCACTACATTTCACAGTGCTTTCCAGTCAGCAAAGCCCGCCGAAAATGGTCTCATGCAATGTTATTGCCCATGGCCGGCCACAGTCAATGGGATTTGTTCATAATCGAAATCTTGCTCGAGAACAGGCTTCAACTAGTTCCTCTCAAAATCAAGCATATAGAGAACAAGTTGTTGAATTGCTCCTACATCAAGCAGGTGAGAATATTGCACAAGCCTCTTTTATGGAGAAAACATGTCATCAAATGACAGAAGTCTCGGAAATCATCCAACGGTCTGTTGAACCAGGTGATAAAAGTGGATACAGGTTAATGCATCCAGCTAATTTCCGAACTAAGATTCGCAAGATCAAGAGATATTTTAAGAAGATCTCAGACGTAGCATGTCAAGAGCCACCCCAGCTTGTCAGACTGGGGACTTCTCTAACCCAACCCTCAGAGTCAACAAATGGGATTCGAGGAGTTGAGCGGAATCAGCAGGGACATCCCCAGTTCACGAGACTGGGGACTCTTTCAAATCATCAATCCCCTTCTCAGAGAATGTCGGTCTTTTCTCGATTGGGGAAGAATCCCCAAGAGGAATGAAGAGACAAATTATCAGGAGATTCCCTCCAAGTTATATCTCGTCAAAAAGTTCCTAAAAGATTGAATCAACAAAAGGCAATGTCTCATCAAAGATATGAAAGAAGACAATATCACAGAAATGTTGATAGAAGGGATGCGATGCATTATGCATCAATCAATGTCATCAATGTCGTTGTTGTTAATCCACCAGAAGAGACTCACTTAGGGGACTCAGATGAAGAGCGTCCTGCTCAAGAAAATGTACGCATCGATACAAATGAAGAAGGTGTACGTACACGAAGTCAAAGGATTACTCAGAACCTAGGTAATCCACTTCCCTCCCTCCAAAAGGAATCCAACAAAGGGAAGGGAAAGAATCAGGTTACATATCCTTCCTCTGGAGAAGGTCAATCGCTCTCATTAGAGCAAAGGTTTGCACAACAAGAGGAATAAATGAAAGAATTAAGAAGGTTGAATGCAAAACTACTTCAGAGTAGTCTTCTTCTTAAGAATGCTGAAGTCCGACAGCCGAAGGAATTTGTTTCAGTTACTGAGATAGATCAAGAATATCCTCCTTTATCAGTACACCCTCAGAGGTCTAATCCTACGGGTCAAGCCCAACAACGGTTGGCAGTGATACCATCAGTTGCAGCACCAACCACCACGTCTATCCATGCTCCATTCATTGCACCTACCCAAGACCAGATTCAACCGGATGTTTCTCAAAAGTTAATAACTACTATTGAGTAATTAACAGATCGGTTAGAAACTATGGAAGGGAAACGGGCGCAAGTTCAACCAGAAAAGAAATTTTACCCTGAATGGGTAGATTCAATTTCTCCTCCATCTAGTTTTGGAAACCCTGTTTTCCCTACTTTCAATGGATCAGGCGACCCTGAACAACATTTGACGCATTACGTGTCTTGTTGTGATCCTATGATGGGAACTCCAGAGCAGCAAGAAGTAGTGAAACTTAGATGCTTCGTGTGAACCTTTCAAGGACCAGCTTTTGTCTGGTATACAAGCTTGCAATCCTGGTCAATCATCGGATGGGAGGATCTTCGTCAAAAATTCCTTCTTCAGTTCAGCTCAACTTTGCCAAAAACGACAGTTTTCGATCTTACAAACTGCAAGGAAAGGGAGAATGAAAGAGTCTCTGATTTCATTGCTCGCTGGAAGGGATTAACGTATTCCCTGAGTTTATCACTCCCTTAGGAAGAACTGTTGCCAATCTGTGTGGCAAATTTGCGTGATGAATTACGCATGCCATTGATCCCTTTGAAATACACAGGAGGGTTTCGAGACCTTACTTCAATCGCTCAGCAGATTGAAGATTCCCTTATATAGGCTAAGGTTAAATCTCGTGTAATTCCATCAGCTCCAGGAAGAAGAATGGGTAAAGCAGAAACTGCTACAGTTATGCTTAAACAAGCACTTGTACCTATATCTACTTCAAAACCTTCATCTTCTCGAAGGACTCCACCACCTAAACGCCAACAAAAAAGGCCGTTTCGTCCAAATGATCAATGAGATCAACGATGAAAACAATTTGAGGATATGAAGAGTAAAACATACTCTTTCTGAAATGAGCAAGTTCCTGGTTACTTCATTTCAGCTCTGTAAAATAATTCGGTTCAATTACCAGTGCCCAAGAGGCCAAACAAGGAAGGAGATGAAGACCGTCCCAATTATTGTCCCTTTCATCAAATGTTGGGGCATCCCATCAAGGAGTGTTTTTTCTTTAAAGACCTCCTGCAAAAGATGGTCGACTTGGGACAAGTCAAATTGAAGGGTTCTTCAGCTCATGTAGCGTGTGTTACCGCTACAGATCCAGAGGAAGAAGGCAAGTGGCAGGAAGTCAGAAGCAAAACTGCGCAAAAATATGATGATTGGATGGTCAGAAAGACAATCAATCGGACCCATGCCATTTTGCGAATACAATTGAAGAAGCCAGTTGTGTCTCCTACAAAAGCTACAGTGAAGCCTCCATCAAAAGGCAAATCCTCAAAAGGGCAGCGCAATTCAAAGAAGAAAGAGGAATCAGAAGAAGATGAGTATGTATCGAGGCCTAAGTTGTCTTTGACTCTGGCAGATTTCATGGCATCTACTTCAAAGCCACGGGCACCGCCCCATCAAACGGCACAGCCTAAACAGACTAGTCAGGCAGGGTCTTTATCAGACGAAGAGTTAATCTTCAGTTCTGTTAATATGATTCAATTAACAGATCCATATTCCAGTCTTGATGAGCCTGAATTCCCTGTATCAAATAAGGGAATCCGAGGAAGTTCCAGAGGTTCAGGATACAGAGGAAGACGTGGATCTTTCCGAAGCCACTACTCCAATTCTACCCCTGCTAGCACTGTGTATGCAGCAGAAACTCTTGGTAGATCCCTTCAGCGAGCTCAAAAAGAACAAGCAAGTTCTTCTGCCAATGGCCAACTCAGTTTTGGAACAGTTATTTTGGAAGACCAATTAAAGGTTCCATATTCTTTATCTCAGCAAGTAAATTGATTTAATCAGTCTAATCTTCTAAAACCAAGGATGTTGCCAACTTCTATCCCAATACAAGATGCATCATCTTCCAAAGCATCTGCTTCCAAGGTACCTGCTAAACATCATATTCTTGTTGGGAAACGCAGACCTCTAGATCAAAAGTATGATATATTGAAACACTTGTCCCAAGTACCATCCAAGTTATCAATTTTGGATGCTTTGAATCTATCAAAAGATCTTCGGGAAGCATTCATCGAAGCTTTGTCAAGTCCTCAGGAGTTTGAAGCTGAAATTGCTGCAGCTGAAGTCTATCACATAGAGAATAATCCCGCAGAATGCCATGCAGTGATATCTTTTACTGATAAAGATGAAGATGATGTTGTGCATGGGCACATAAAACCTCCCTACTTATCTGGAAAAGTCAATGGTGTAGATATCCGAAGAGTTTTCATTGAAAATGGTTCAGGAGTCAACCTCATGCCCATTCGTACACTTCGTCGATTGGGCCTCACGGAATCTGATTTATCTCCTTCTACCATGACGTTACAAGTATATGATAAAAATGAACAAGAACCACTGGAAAAGTTACCCTCAGAACCCAGTTTGGAGATCTTGTATCCAATTCGGATTTCATGATTGTTGATCAAGACTCAGCTTTCAACGTCTTGCTTGGAAGACCCTGGCTACATCAGCATGCAGTTATTCCTTCATCATACCATCAATGTCTCAAATACTATTTCAATGGTCAAGTTGGAACATTGTATGGTGATAAGGCCTCGTTCAAGACATGTGAGTCTCAATACATTGAGGCAGAATTTTATCACATGAAGGGAAGAGAAAAATCTACAATGAAGGAAATTACCAAAGTTAATGCTCCATATGGTTTGGAGAAAATTACAATAAATCCATTTACACATGTGAGTACATATTATGTGTTACCTATCAGTCAAATTGACAAAATAGGCCCAAATCAAAATACTCTTATGGAAAGATCCATAATGTCAGTTACGGCAATCGAGCCATACAACATGGGAGAAATTGGTAACCTACCAAACAGTGATGAAAGCCTAAGTGGTGACGTTTTCATTTCATCTTTTGAAGTCCAACAAGTCTATACTTCTCCAATCAGTCTAGAAGAAGTTATAGCAACACCAGAGGTGAATAATGATGTCGATTCTCAATCCATCATCTCCTCTTTATTTCCCAAATAAGGCCCTTTATCATCAATAGGGTTGGAAATGGAAGCTTCTTCTTCAAAATGTGAAAATTTTGATATCTCTTATGATCATGAAAATTTCGTTTTGTCATCTACTATGCAAGTAGAAATGGAAGAAATAGCACATGATGAAGAGGAAGAGGAAGATCTTAGAGATGCTCCTCCATCATTTGAAGAGGGTATCTCTACCACTGTGGATGAACTCATAGAAATAAATCTGGGTACAGAGAAATATCCACGCCCCACTTTAATTAGTGCGGCCATGACCCTTGAAGAGCAAGAGATGTATATTTCTTTTCTAAAGCAAAATAAAGATATTTTTGCTTGGAATTATACATAAATGCCTGGGCTTGATCCTGATATTGCTACTCATCATTTGGGTTTACCAAAAGAACATCGAGGATTTAAGCAAGCCGCAAGAAGAACAAACCCAACATATGCTTCCAAAATTGAAGCTGAAGTGGATAAGCTGATCAAAGCTAACATCTTCAAAGAAGTTCAATATCCCAAGTGGTTGGCTAATATTTTCCCTGTAAAGAAAAAGAAAGGACAAATTAGGGTTTGCATCGATTTCAGAGATCTTAATTGGTATTGTCCTAAAGATGATTTCCCAGTTCTGATTACAGAACTCTTAATTGATGTGACGGCTGGTTATGAAGTAATTTCCTTCATGGATGGATATTCCGGATATAATCAGATCTGAATGGCCCCAGAAGATGAGTAATCTACAGCCTTCAGAGCCCCTCAAGGTGTGTTTTGTTACCGGGTGATGCCCTTTGGTTTAAAGAATGCAGGTGAAACATATCAACGCGCCATGCATCGTATCTTCAAACCTTTCTTAGGGAAATTTGTTGAATGCTATGTAGACGATTTGGTGGTTAAATCCAAACAACGTTCTAATCACTTGGCTGATTTGGAAGTCATATTCCACAAGCTTCGACAACATAATTTGAAGATGAACCCCTTAAAATGTGCTTTTGGGGTAACCTCAGGAAAATTCCTCCGCTTTGTTGTACATCATAGTGGTATTGAAGTCGATCCTGAGAAGACCAAATCAATCCTTGGTATGTCACCTCCTCAGAATTTGAAATAATTAAGAGGACTTCAAGGACACTTAGTCTATATTCGGCGTTTCATCGCCAATTTGGAAGGAAAAAGTTTACCCTTTACCAAATTATTGAAAAAAGGAGTCACTTACCAGTGGACTGAAGAATGTCAAGAAGCATTTGATGTTCTCAAGAAATACCTCTTGAGTCCACCAGTACTCATGCCACCTGTTGAAGGTAGACCAGTTATCCTCTATGTGACAGCTCTAGAGCGATCATTGGGGGCCTTTCTTGCTCAAAAGAATGATGCTGGGAATGAAAATAGCCTCTACTATCTCAGTAGAACTATTCTTGAAGCAGAAACCCGGTATTCAAGTATTGAGAAGTGCTTCCTGGAATTAATCGTTGCATTTCAGAAACTGAGACACTACTTGCAACATCACGAGGTCCAATTGGTATCTCGCAATAATCCGCTCAAATTCATCCTTAGTCGTCCAATGCTTACAAAACGTCTAGCAAGGTGGGCAGTTATTTTACAAAAGTTCGACATTCAGTATGTGTCTCAAAAGGCAATAAAGGGTCAAGCTCTGGCTGATTTCCTGGCTGAACATCCTTCCATGGAAGACACGTCTTCAGATATTGAACTCCCTGATGAGGAAGTTTTCTCTATTCAAGAGAATCCTCAAACATGGGAAATGTATTTTGATGGTGCTTCCAGAAGTCCAACAGGGAAGAAAATGGAAAATCCTAAATTCAACAAAGTTGGTTTAGGAATTGTACTCATTTCTCTAGATAAGGCATTGTTACCTTATTCCTTTCTATTGTGGGAAGGTGGTACTAATAATGAAGCCAAATACCAAGCTCTCATTACAGGCTTGGAGTTAGCGCTCCAAGCACAAGTGAATCACTTAAAGGTGAAAGGTGATTCAGACCTGGTAATCAAACAAGTCAATGGGGATTATGCCATCAGAAAAGAAGAATTAACCCCTTTGTATGATTACGTCAGAGAGTTAATGGCGGAATTCCCTTCAGAACCGACATTTTTTTATGTCCCAAGATCACAAAATACTCAAGCTGATGCACTAGCTAATATAGCCACAGCTCTAGCAGATCCAAATCGGGACGAGACAACCATCAGTATTGCCCACCATCGTGCAATTTCACCTTATATTCAAGCCAGAACAGAGGAAATTAATGAAATTAGTCCCATTCCTGAACCATATGGTCATACTACGGGATGGATGACACCTATCAGGGAATACGTTCAAAATGAAACACTTCCACCTGATAGAGCCGAGAAAGAACAAATCTGGCGACGTGTGGTCAATTTTACTCTTTATGATAGCCCAAACCACCTAGAGAAAATTCTCTACAAACGTGGTTTTGATGGAGTTCTCTTCAGATGCATTGATGGTGAAGAGACAATGGCTTTCATGAAAGAAGTGCATGCAGGAGTATGTGGTGCCCACCAGTCTGGACATAGATTGTCTGATCAAATTCGAAGGCTTGGATACCTTTGGCCTTCAATGATACAAGATTGTGTTGATTTCACAATGAAGTGTCATTCATGTCAAGTATATTCCAAATTCATTCATCAACCTCCAGAGTTGCTTCATACAACTAAATACTCATGGCAATTTGCCACATGGGGAATGGATGTGGTGGGACCTTACCCTTCAGCTACGGCCAAGCAGTTTAAGTACATTCTTACTGCTACTGATTTCTTTTCCAAATGGGCAGAAGCAATACCTCTCAAAGAAGTCAGTTCTAAATGCATCGTTAGCTTCATCAAGTCTAACATTATTACTAGATTTGGTGTCCCTCATACCATATTGACGGACAATGGCACCAACTTTTGTTCTTCTTAGGTGAAGAAATTGTATCAAGAATACAACATTAAATCCAACCATTCATCTAGGTATCATGCGGCAGCCAATGGCCAAATAGAAGCCTTTAACAAGACTCTTTCAAATATACTGCAAAAGATGGTGGATAAAGATAATAGGTCATGCCCTGATAAACTCTTTCATTCTTTATGGGCTTATCGGACTACCACCCGCAATGCAACGCGGCCAACTCCATATTCGTTGGTATATGGAACAGAAGAAGTCTTGCCAATTGAAGTTCAATTTCCCTCACTCAGAGTAGCCATTTGTGATCAGTTATCTACAGATGAGCAATCCCAAAAGAGATTGAATGAATTGGAACAGTTAGATGAGAAAAGATTGTGCACTTTGCACCACTTGGAAATCTATCAGAATCGAATAGCACGAGGTTTTAACAAAAAAGTTCGTCTTCGTTCATTAATTCAGGGAGAATTGGTATTAGTTCTCAGAACTCCAATGATACCAGGAAAGAAACCTCCCAAGCTTGAGCCAAAATGGGAAGGACCTTATTCAATACATAGGGTCTACTCCAATGGAGCTTATTCATTAATCTCAATGGATGGAGAACTCATCACGACTCCAACCAATGCCAGATTTCTGAAGAAATATTTTGTATAAACACAAAATATGGTCCCCAGAACCAGGACTCTTACAATTGGTTCATACATCGGATAGTCCAGCATGACTTTAAACTGCATCATCATCCATGGTCCAGTATGACCTTAAACTGCAACTACGTCCAATATGACGTTAAACTGTATAAAAGCATGAAGATGTCCCCGCAACATGACACTAAACTGTGCGGCACCAGTTCGTCCTTGCTATATGACGTTAAACTATACAGCAATGGTCCAGTATGACCTTAAACTGCAACAACGTCCAACATGACGTTAAACTGTAGGAAAGTCCCTTACGTCCGGAAAGACGTTAAACTACATAAGCACTTAATATTCCAGTATGACATTAAACTACACCATTCAAGGTCCATGAATATGACCTTAAACTATTCGCACTTTCGTCCAACATGACGTTAAACTATAGAAAAGAAGATGTCCCCGCAACATGACACTAAACTGTGCAGCACCATTTCGTCCTTGCTATATTACATTAAACTATACATCAATGGTCCAGTATGACCTTAAACTGCAACTTTGTCCCACACGACGTTAAACTGTGAAAAAGTTCCCTAAACCTTCCAGCATGAACTTAAACTGTATCATCCTTGGTCCATGCATATGACCTTAAACTATTCGCACTTTCGTCCAACATGACATAAATGGTGTGTTATTTTGTCCTTACTGCATGACATTAAACTGCACAATCTCCCTTTCGTCCAATATGACGTTAAACTGTATTGTCCCCATCGTCCTAACTACATGACGCTAAACTATACAGAAAATCCTTGATATGTCTTACATGACATTAAACTGTTATTTTGTCCCTGCTACATGACACTAAATTGTGCAGCACCAATAGTCCTAACTACAAGACTTTAAACTGCATAGTCCCTTGATATGTCCTACATGACATTAAACTGTGCATCATTAAGGTTGTTGTTATCTCCTGTTTCTCACACCGAGTATGACTCACGTGAGCTTAGAGAAAACCTCAACCATAACACTCTCTTTGGGCCCCTAACCATGTGTAAGTCCCAACAACATTTTTTTATTAGATCATTGTCCCCAAGAACAACTTGATCATTAATTCATTCTTTAATTGAACTACACGGACTTTGATCCTTGCCCTCCAGGCTGGGTATGTAGGCAACCTCCTAGGGTTCAAGCCCGAAAACAATCTCTTCACATCGGTTCACCACTATCTCATATGATGTTGATTCGTGAAACCGCACCTAGAATCAATATCTTTACATTGATTCACTTTCATCCTTGTTATATGACGTTAAACTATGCAACACTTTTTTGTCCGGTATGACAATAAACTACAATATTCTTTGATTTCCTCATTTGAGAGAGAACTATTATTGACATTGATTTTTCAATCATGGTTTTCATTTTCAAAGGACTACGTGCATACATGGTAATGCCTAAACTTTTTGTCTCAGATTAATCCATCGTTGCACTAAAGTCCACTTTCACCCTTCACATGTATGAACCAAATTTGTACAAAGGGTAGTTCTAGAACTACGTGGACTTGATTCCCATCCCTATGGGATACGTAGGAACATTCGAGTGTCCCTCGAATCTAGTCCCAAGTCTTTTGGGCCTAACCCCAAATTTCACTTTCAGTCCCTTAGCTGAAAAGTCCTCATGAAAACACACACTGTGTATTCATTATTATGGTCCAAATTCTATGACCCTAAACTAAGATCTCTCATACTTTTGTCCTGCATGACGTTAAACTGCATTTCAAGAACTACGTATGGCTTGATTCTCATTCTTATGAGATACGTAGTGAAGTCCAAAATTTCAATTCAGGACCCAGCCACAACATGATTATTGTTATCATTGACCTATATACCTATATATACATTGGAAAATACCCATATTTATGTGTTATAATCCTAACCTTAAATATTTTCAGATCTTCATAACCCTTTTCATGACTTTTAGTCACAAAAATGTCAAATTTCTGAGAATTCTTTTGCCTGACTATGTAGTACGTGCCCATAGGTGGCCTTGCATAAACATTCCACATAACAGACTTGTTATCCAAAAGATAATATTTTATTTAACTATGCAGGCAATGCCCTTAGGTGGCCCTGCATAATTCAGCCCCCTAACAGTTTTGTTAAATGATGGTAACTTCATTATTGGGAAGAATGCCTCTTTTGTCCTTATTTGTCTTAAACGACAGTATGTAGGGATCTGCAAAAAAAATAGCCATCCTTAACATATTTTTCCCATATCCTTTTTCATGATCTGAAAGTATTCAAGTCTATGGTTTATTTTTCTTCCCTACGTTTGGGTCAGACCTTCGTAGGAGTGATATTCATCCAGTTCTTCGATAATCTTGTCTGGAAATATCTTCTCCATATTCAAGTACCTCTTTCTATACAGCAAACTCTATACTTTAGAAAATTTGAATCTCCATAAACTTTCACTGGCTTCTAGCACTAGGAAAGTAAACTTCTGAGAATTCTTTTGCCTGACTATATAGCACGTGCCCATAGGTGGCCTTGCATAAACAGTCCACATAACAGACTTGTCAGTCGAACGATGCTATTTATTTGACCATGCATCCAATTCCCTTAGGTGGCCCTGCATATTCCAACCCCCTAACGGGTTTTTGTCAAATAATAGTAACTTCATTCTTGGAAACTACTTCTTCTAATTCCTTTTAGCTCTTTTTCATATCATTCCTCGGATTCAAATATTCTTAAGCCATAGTTTACATATTTTCCATCATACTTGAGTATGGTAATATGTTTTCAGATAAATTTTCAAGGAATTGAATCAATTTTTTTTATCCATTTCGGTCAAAGCTATTTCGACCTTAAACATTATCCTTTGTATGTCTGACATGCATGACTTTAAACTGCCAGATTTCTTGTTTTTCTTTTCACCTCAGAGTCAAATCATCTTTTCTCTCCGGATCCAACTCTGAGGGGGGACTTTTGTTGACGCTCCTTTCCGTCACAGAGTCTAACGACTGAAAAAAAAAGAAAATACCTTAGTCCAAAGTGATTCATCCTTTGAAGAAACATCAAAAATTGACAAAAGGATGAACAAGGAGAACATTGCCCATAGGTCGCGCAAGTTCCCTCATGGTCGTGCAAGTACACTTGCGTGCCACCTAGTGGTCATGCAAGTCTACTTGCGCGACGCCTTATGGTCATGAAAGTGACTTGCGCGACCTAAAGTTATAACCGCCCGGTAACCGCCCAGGGTCTTCTCCTGCCTATAAATAGACCCTGTGGGCCCCCCATTCGAGAGGATCTTTTTTCAGAAACTCGGATTGAAGCTCCCGACGCCCAAGTCTCTTCTCAAAGCTTCCAGAACACTTCTAAAGGTAATTTCTTACCTAGAACGGAAGATTTAAAGAGAATAAGGAAGGCCTAAGTGTTGAAACTCATCAACACTTGCGCGCTGCCTTATTCCTTCAATAGAACTCGCGCGTCCCTTTTCTTGAAGAACCTCAAGAGGATTCTAATGGGATTTATAAAGAGTCGCTCATATATTATAATAATGTTTGAGAATCGCGCAAGTACCCCTCATGTCGCGCAAGTATACTTGCGCGACCAATACTTGCACACCTTCCAAGACTTGCGCGCCCCTACCTTTTTGGGTGCCCATCTGGCCCATTTTACCCCTCTTAAGCCATTACACCTTTCCTTTTCAAGATTCAGTCTTCAAGACACTCTTCAATGCCATTTATGGCATGATTTCTTGATTTGACTTCCTTATCTGAAAAGAATTCTATGGAATATCTCTCAAAACCTAGTGATTTAAATATCCTTATGTCACTAAATATGGAGAGTTCATTCATTCAACCCCATCCTTTAAGATGAGAGAATCCTTAACTTGGGTCTCCTTTTTTAAGAATAATCCCCAGTTATAAGTCCTTTAATTTGGGCATCTTCTTTAGGAGTAAGACCCAAATTCTTAAAATTCCCAAACTTGGGCATCCTCCTCAGGATTAAGCCCCAAACCTTAATTCCTTAACTTGGGCATCCTTCTTAGGAGTAAGCCCCGAGTCCCTTAATTTGGGAATCCTTCTTAGGAGTAAGCCTCGAGTCCCTTAATTTGGGCATCCTTCTTAGGAGTAAGCCCCAACCTCAAATATGGGCATCCTCCTCAGGAGTAAGCCCCAAACCTTAATCCTTAACCTGGGTCTCCTTTTTCAAGTATAAAACCCAGTTATAATCTTGGGCTTCCTTTTCAGCCCCAAGTCCCCTAATTTCTATTTAACCAGTCCTAATTTACCCTTGATTTGGGTTTCCTTTTCAGGAGTAAAACCCAATCATAAGTCCCCTCCTAACTTGGGCATCCTCCTTAGGAGTAAGCCCGAAGAATAGAGTATTCAAAATCTCCATGAATCATATATACCTTTATGGACCCTGTTCATGGATTTTCTCCCTAAAAGTGAATCGTAAATATTCATCTATCTGGGCATTCATACATACATAAGCCCCAAACCATTTCTTATGATTTCATCTTTCATGGAAAAATTTTCTAAGTTTTACTAATACCTCTTGTTTCTCACACCGAGCATGACTCACGTGAGCTTAGAGTGTAAAAGTAATTGTGACATCCTACTTTGAACCATCAATCATAAACATCATACCCTTATACAAACTACGTGGGTTCTGATTCCTTTTTCAAAACAAAGGATACGTAGGTAGCCCATATATGGGTTCGATCCCAACTCTGAAGTAATTCATTGTCCTTCTGAATGACGATAAACTTCAAGTGCCCCACTGAGTGGCTTTAAAACCAGCCTGGTCATCATAATGACCAAGAGACTTTTATATAAATGTTTTGAAGGATACCATTGACCAAGAATCTATAAATAGATACAGATGATTCTCTATTGATGAAGAACCTCGAATACATATAAAAGATTCTCTAAATTTCTTACATATTTAATCATTGATTGTTAAACTGAAGGAAAGCTCATTTTATACTTGGTAATGTAATAAGGATTCATGAACATAACTTAAATCTATAAAGAGAGTCCCGGAGTAGACAATAATTCCCCTCAAAAAGGTGTGATGAGTCCGACCTCCCATCCTCTCGACCAATTCAAATTCCTAAGCCTCATTAGCTCACAAGCTAATGAGCGCCTACCTTTGTAAAGTAGGTCCAAACGGATGTGGAATCATTGGATGTTTCCGGTTCTACGAACAAACCCGTTAGAAACTGATCGGAACGTTTGAATCTCCCATCCAGGAGGTCATCCTCGGATTCCATGTGAAACAATGATCATTCACCAGGATAGAATATTATTTTAAATATTTCCAAAGACTCTAAACTATTGGGTAATTTAGCATGTATTTTTATAATATAATGAATATTCATCATAAATAGTGAAATATAAAAATATTTTAATCCTTGTTATCTATAGTTGGTATCAAAGGAATGATTTTGTAAACCTTTGGAAACTATGATGTGAAATATTTATTGAGGTCCCTAGATAAATTTCTAATGATATTTCTACACATGTCTCTATGGAAAAGTATGAGGATGAGTTAACGTGTTGGAAAATGTCCATGTATTCTGGTAAAGGATGGAGTGATTAGATTCATTGAAATTTATCTATTTTTGGATAGTATAAGTGTATATGAATATAATATAGACTTTCTGAAGTGTAACATCTTCAAAAAGTAGTTATAAACTTGAATTAGGGTAATTATGTACACAACAATAGGCCTTAATTCATACATGGGTGGACAGTCCTGAGGGATATTCTTTAGAAATTCATAGACTCTTCATGAACCATCATTAAGGATTTAAATATATGTTTAATATTAATAATCGAGGATGAAATACATGTTTCCTAGATTATGTATGGGGTCAATATTTAGACATCCCATAATGAAGTATCTTTATGAATATGTTGTCTTCTTCTATGATAAGTAATGATCACATCATGATTCTAGTTTTCATCAATAGTGGGAATTGTAAGGAACTAGAATAATGTTGAATGTGATGGAAGATTTTCTGTGGAGAGACCAAGTGGGATGGTCATAAGAGTGAGAGATGTTGTGATCATTCCTAATCAGTTTTTATATAACATTATTAACAACATATACCTTATCAAACTCTTGAACTCATTATGTAAGAGAAATAAGGAGTTTTTTTAGATATCGGGTAATGAAGACCGTATTGGAATTAAGATTATGATTTATTTGTGTCAATAATGAGGAAATAATCACATAAATTTATACATTAATGGAAACAGAAGCATTGTTTACTTTGGAAAAGATGGACACTATTCAACTGACTATAAGGAAAATATGAAGAGTTTGATTAACAGAATTGATGAAAATATTGGCCTCCCTAAGGCATCAACGGAGGATAAGTGTTTTAAATTTGGAATAAAAGTTCATTATTCAAATAAACGACCTAAGAGGAATGCTCTTGAATATGATAAGTAATGTGGTATAAGTAATGGTGTCATGGCGGACAATGTGGAGACTACATATGAAATGTGAATGGAACGATGTATTTTGTATAGGGATGAGGTATCCTTGCTAATGTAATAAAGGTGAAGTGTAATAATAAAATATTTTATGTATTTGGATTTAGGATATATGTTATATAAAAGTTTGAATATATAAGTATTGTTCGGTTTATGATTTCCTCAACTAGAACACATTGAATGGTTATGATATATTAGATATTTTATATAATGAAATGTTCTATTCCTGAAAAATACAAGATTAATTGAAATATATTCGTTAATTTTTCCATATGTTATAATAAATTAGTTTGTATAATGATTTGTGTGGTATAAATACATAAATAATAAGGTTCTTAATACCGTGGAAGTAATTTATGACATCTTGATAAGGTGTTTATGCTATCATTAATTGTGGTTACAATATTTTGGGATTAATAGAATAAATACAATATAAATTGAATAAAGAATCATATATTTTTCTTAATAATTATTTATAGTAATTTTGTTTTTACCATGTTTCAAGAGAATATTTGATGAGAGTATTAACATATTTATATTGTGAAAACCAAAAGAAAATTTAAGACATACTAGGGAATTATTGTTAAGCAGATTTTTTGAGACTCAGTTTAAAAGTTTTGTGCTTTCATCTTTTAGAAAAGTAATAATGTTAACCATTAATGAAATGTTTAAGAAAAAAATTATAGGAAGTATTAATAAATTAACTTTTATTGAATACATCTGTTAAAAGGCTACCTAGTGATTAAGGTTATTTCAAATATGTCCATATTAATTATTTTGGAATTATATTGTTATGGTTTTAGAAATAGACAACATGTATAACAAGTGAAAACTAGTCACGTTCAGCATGGATGAAAGACTTGAACCCCTGAAAGAAGGATGATAATTGTTTCACACATACCACTAGCCTATTTGATATATTGTTTAATTTGTAATAATTTTTTTAATAATTTTTTATAATGTACCAATAACATTATATTTATTTTTACAGATTAGTGTATTAACCAAATTGATTTTGAAGAATATTTGGAGGAAAATAGGTATACCATTCATTGTTTTATGGTGCATATTATTTTCTAAAATAAATTTTAGTGATTCAGACATTAATATTAATTTTGGGATATCCATTTCATGACATAATTGATAAATTATATATAGTTAATATAACCACTGAGGATTCCTATTTTATTTATAGAAATATATAAACTCACTATATATCCTTATATACTAGGTCAATGAATTAATTACTCAACGTTAGGATAATTATCAAAAGAAATTGTATTGTCATAATATCGTTCTTTTTTTGAACAGATGGCCTTTTAAAGATTCATAGATTTATGAATTTGTGTCCCTTAAATTTTATTTGATCATTCACTTGTTTGGGATTTATAACCTTAATAATTCCCAATAAATATTCATGCTTTTCCTCTATTTACAATATTCACTCCCATATTATGTTATCCTATTTGGAAACCTAGTTATATTTTACTTTAGGTAACTATTATGGATCCAACGTTCCATTATTAGAGAAAATTATAGTATCCATTTTTACATTGTTTTTCTCTATGAGTGAAATATTTATGTATTAATCCTTTGATACATACCATGAATTTTAGTAGAGAAATTCATTTTATGGGGGTAGAATGTATCTTTTTGTTATATTTTAAATATTTCTCAAATTAATTAAAAAACTTAGATATTCTTTAGTTTCACGTAACACTACAAATAGTTTATTTCATATTAAATCACTATGATTGCCTTGTGTTATACACAAAACCATGTTAATATTGCAATAAAAAATATTTGATCATTCTTCATATGGGGCACTATGGTTAGCATGTGTTACACAAAATAATGAATTTCATCGATGTCTGGTGTAACACACATGACCGATTTTTATGAATCAATATAATTTCAATAAAATGTTATAATTTAATATAAAAAGATATTTCCAAGATTTTAAATTAGAGGTAATTAATATTATTAAATACGTTATGAATATATATGGTATACAAAATATAAAATGAAATTATTTGCTACTAATTAATGAATATGAACTCTGATTGAATAAAAATTGTAATAGTTGTAATTTTATTGTTAAAAAATAGTTTTACCCTAATAATTAAAATTAAAAATAAATTGGGGAGTTATATTAATGTAATATTTATATTAAATATTCAATAAATATTTTTTCATATTCATCCATAATATTGAATATACATAAGATATGAACAAACATTATTTTATGCACAAAAATATATATATTTTTAAAAGGTAGTTTTAATCCCTTCCATTGGAAAACCAATTTAAAAAAATTGATGTTTTATATATTCAATATCTAAATATAATATTTATCTTTGGAACCTATCCAAAAAATTATAATATGATATAATTTTGGTATTTTTCTATAAGGTATCATTGTTTACTGAATATATAAAAACACTGGATTTTAATTCCAAATATATTTTTCATATAATTAATTTATAAGGATAAATTATATTTTAAATTGGTATCAAAGATTAACTATATTATTTTATTTATAAATTAATCCAACCTAGGTAGAATTATTCAATTCCACATTGAATTTGGATATAAAAACATATCAATCATTCGAATTTGTTTGCATTAAAATCATAAATTGTCGACCTGACTATGGGATTAATATTAATTTAATTTTTTACACATCTATGATTTGATTTTTCGAAAAATGATTACATATATTGAAAATTAATTATTTATAATTTTGACTATGTTTAAGTTTTTTGACAAAAAATATTATCGATGGTAATTATAATAAATTACATCAATTAATGTAAAATTATGCTTACCCAACGACTAAATATTATTTTTAACGGCTTAATGACTTATCAAATTATCTTAAAGGAAATGGATAGACATTTTTAGAACCTATAACTAAAAAGATATACTTTTTTCAATTATGGTATCCACATTCGACATGGAAAACATCGGTGGAATTCTCACATAAAATAATTACAAGAATGCTGGTCCTCCATCTATATAAAAGGTCATCACATATCATTCTTCTACAAACATCTAAAAAAATTTCATATAGGCCATGATATTCCCAATAAAGATACTAATAGGCCTCACTACCCTATTGAATTCTATATTTGGGGGTAAAGTCTTCCATGTAATCCTTTTAACACAAACCAAATAGAGTTAACCAATTTTGTCTTAACACCTTCTCTCATGATCCTTCAATTTATTTTCCTTGTCCACCAATCCACTCAATTTATTTAATTATAGTATAAAAAACAAAAATAATTAATGAAATGTAATTTTATTCTGCTAAGGGTTCTACCTACACTTACTCACACCTCCATCAAATGGATAACAAACATACTGTTTATGTGTATGACAAACTACCACCTCACAAAATGATAATTGTTTAATTTTCCATACCACCTGTCATGGTGGAAATTATTATAGTAACTGTTTATATGTGTAATATATTATATTCTAATTTAAATTTTATTAAAAATATATTTTTACTATTAATTATCTATTGGTATGATAATTTTGTTTGAGGAAGTGTGGACTAACACCCCGTAAAAGCGATATGATTCGTTCATTCACTACTTAGGATATAATTAGGATGGAGTGTAGTGGTTATATATGATATACATATGATATAATAATGATAATTTAATAATTATATACATATATAAATATATTAGAAGTTCATTTTTTCTTTCAATGAAATAATAAAAATTTAAAACAACATTTAAGCATTGGTACGACATACAGTCTCAGTGAATGGTGTATTCCATTTTGTATTTATATATTCTATAGATTTACATACTAAAAATATAATGTATATACATGATATTTATATCATTTTTTACATTATGGAAGTCATGATATAATGTATTTGTACTAATGATATAACAAATTAAGACTCATGTAGAGAGTAAAGATAATTTTACCCGAAGCGAAACCTTGCATGTAATTTTTAACAATCAGCAAATATTATGTCTTAATAAAGCCATATATTGTAATAGATATATTAATATAATATTTTAAAGTATTTATAAAATATTTATATTTATTATACATTTGTTTTGAAAATGTACAATGAGAGTCAAGACACACAGTTTGGCGATATCACTTAAATTTTAATTTTCATGAGATACATGCTATATTTGACACTCTTTCCTTTTGTGTGGCTTACAAACTTCCTAATATTTTACAATATGTATTTTATAATTATATTTATTGTTATTAACATATCCATCGTATTATATTTCATTAATAGAGATTATTTTACAAAATTTACCAAAAATAAGTGAAATTTGTTTGTCTCAATTTTTTTCATTGAGACTCATGTTTTATTATGCACATAAATTCTATATCAAGTTGTAGATACATGAATTTAAATTTTATATCAATTATTACATTTCCATAATGATATTTTATGGTACATTTTATTTCATTTCCATACATGGATAGTATAATCCAAATTTACAAAGAAATAAGATTTCATTGAGACAATCTCAATGCTTTAGAAGATTGTTTATTTTAATACTTCCATTAATGAAAACATATCATTTAATACTCATGAATGTTAAAAATATTCTCCTATGGTTATTAATGATTTATTCATTTATTAGCACCACTTTTTCTCATAATTGTTACATTATATAGTTAAGAATTTGTTTTTAATAATATCTGACATTACCCTCTGTACGGTGGGAAATCTGTGTTCCTTCAAGACCATATTTTCTAAAATGCGATTCCCGGAATTTTATACCATTATACTATAGTCATTAATATAATATTTAACCCTTTTTTCATTTACCAATTATTTAAATGGAATCTTCCTATCATGTTCCAAATAAATAATTTTTCTACCATTTATATAATGTAATAGAAATGATCTTTTGACCTCATACTACATGTATGGATTTAATGGCTTCCATTTATTTGATGCTTCATTTTCATTTTTTAAAGTTTAATTTTTATTAATTTTTTTTAAAATTTATTTTCACAGAAAATTATTTTAATGGAATTTAAAAATCCTCTCTATTGTTTTCATATAAAAAGGGTTTCAAATGATGTTTAATCTCTATTATAAATTTTTATGGTATTTTCAACGAAATTGTTTTCAAAAAAGATCATTCTTTATATGTTTTTAAATTATTTTCAAAAAAATTGTATTAAAAAAATAAATTTTTCATAATATGTCTTCATCGTATTTTAATAAAATAGATTCCAAAACCTTTTATATCTTTCATTAGGATGTTTTAATTTATAATCAATGAAATGTTTTTTTGAAAAAAATTACACTCTATTTATATTTTTTCATTGAATTTTCAAAGAAATGGTTTGAACAACATTTTGAATAATTCATTATATGTTTTCAAAATATTTTCTATGAAATAGTCCTAAAAACATTATCAAACATTATTTTATTTATTTTAATGTGCTATCAATGAATATGGTTTTTAAAATATTTTGATTCTTATTTTATTAGTTTCAAGAAAAAAGCTTTTCAAAAAGAATTCCAGTCTTTATTATATTTTAAAAAGTTATTTTCTTTGAAATTTTATTTGTAGTGGTTTTATGTATTAAATATTTTTTCCTAAGAAGTATGTATATTTTCTTCACGAAATTTTTTTGAAAGATATTTCTATATTATATTCCATATATGATGAGTTAAGTTGATGTTACTCACTCATCTATAGAAAATGATATAAATTTTCATTGTATATTATTTCTCTGAATGGGTTATGCTTAATGTATTGTTCTTTATGAATCTTATTTCGCTTTCATAGGTCATATGTTTATAAAATATATTTCTCTTTCATGGGAAATATATTATTAGGAAATTGGTTTCAATAATCTGGGATATGAATTTAATGAATTAAAAGAATCCTGTATCTATTTTCCTATGTTATGATATGTGTAAATCCTTGTGATACACATTTCATTTCATGGGTTATGGTATGATTGTTTATAATTTTTTGAAACTTGTATGTATGATTTCATTATGAGATGGATGTGACCAATATCTCCCTCCATTTCATTGGGTATGTATTTATATTTGATGAGATAAACTAAAATGGTGTTGTGAATGAACCATGACTATTAAATGGGCATGGGTGTCATGACCCACCTCCCCATGCCATGAACCTTGTCATATGACCCCATGGGTCTCCTGTAATACCTTGGTTTCCTTCCCAGAACACCATAGGCTATTACTAAGTAGGGTGTGTGTGAGTGAGGACAAAGCACACTGAAAGAACTTGTGTTGGCCTATGGGGATAGTCATTAGTATGATAAACACGTCCCCCTGGGCCTGTATCATGACTACCCCAATCCCACCTTCCATAAGCCAAGGGCTGGAGACTAGCACTAATGGCGAAAATCCCTAAACTAGGAAGGCATTTCCTTTATAATAGTAAACATACACAATAGAGTAGCCAACATGAAGTAAAAATCTGTGTAAAAATATATACAAAAGAGTGTGCTAAATGTAAAGGGTCCGGAAATACATGCCCAACAGTAAAGTACAAAACAACTAAAAAGATAGTAAAACTAATGAAAATAAGTAAATAAATCTACTAGGTCATCCTCCAGCATTCCCACCTGAATGGTGGGCACAGATGGCCTCCTCATCACCCCAAGTCCGTCTGTCTGCTCCGTGTGCATCTCGCCGAGTGGTCCACCTTCTGGTACCGTCCAATTATTCTACTCTCTGCCCTGATCAGTGTTGTCCGTCCTCAGAATCCAACACAACAAGGTGCGGGCATAGCCCGCATAGGGTAGAGTATAACGATACTTAGTCGGGACCCTGAGACCCTCATGGTCTCCCAAAATCCAACAAGGATAACCACAAAGTAAAGTAATCAACGGATAACCCATACCTTGGTATATGACCACACATATAACTAAGTTATCTAGTAACTCATCTCAATCATGGGGAAACATAGAAGTCATTGACTCAGATCAGACGAGGATTTTCATTATTGGAACCATGACTGCTGGAGAAATCCTCATGTCGCAAAGTGCTACTAAGAATTAGAGAAGTACATATGATTATTTATGAGACTAGATCATCTTATTCTGTCAAGAGGCACTGCTTATGACCCTACGGAGTCTGACCCACACCGGATGGATAGGTAGTAACACCCACAATGACCCACACAAAATCTGACCCATAGAGGATCGGTATGTGCTGACCCACAATGGATCACTGAGCACTGACCCACATAGGATCTGACCCACACAGGTTCGGTATGCACTAACCCACATAGGATCGCTGATCGCTGACCTCCGTATGATCTGTCTCTAACCTCCATCTTACTATCAGCCACTGGATTCATCGCACTCGGTGTACTCGATTTTTGTTGAATCTATCCTCGAGATATTGTTCATACCTCAACCACCCCTAAACTCCACAATGAAGAAACCCAAAGTACCACCATTTCATAAGGGTTATAATGTGGGAGATAGTGCGTCAATTGGACGCCCGGTCTGCGAGTTATTGGCATTTCTGTTCCAAGGGCCCGCTTGGTTTTTAGGTTCAATCCAACCTGACCAAAATCCTAATACGTCCAAACCTCATGTTGGGTATTCCAATAGAATCGTCTCGCTCTGAGCTATCCATCACCATAAACGGTTCGTTGATCGGACACCCGTTGGCCAAGATAGTGGTGAATAGGTGTAAACTAGCGAAATGGGTTAGGGTCTAGTCCAACCCAGTCAGACAGACCCGGCACAACCCAGTTTGGACCAGATTTTGACCTAGTCCAAGGGTCAAATATAGTCTGAGGATGTGGACTGGCCTAAGGGGGCGGCCCGACTCGAGTGGTCTGGCCTAAAGGGACAGCCCGGCCCGGCCGTGGGGAGCACGACCATGGCCTGTGGGGGACCCGTGTGGTCTGTCGGCCGGCCCGTGTGGCCGGCAGGCCTTGCAGGGGGTGTGGGGGGGGTGTAGAGCCCCTGGATTCCGAAGGAACCGACGCTAGGTTCCAGTTCGATGAACCGTGGGACCCGAGGGGTCCCGCCTATAGCGTGCACCGGCGGCCAGCTCAGCTGGCCAGCCCTGGTTCTTCCACTATTGCACTACGACACCTCAGTTATGTGGCCTCCACCCATCGCAATGTCACCAAGCCCAATCCACTGTGTTCGAGCCTGTTTGCGGCCTCCAGCTCATTCGTGTGGTGCGACGACGCCACGCTCATCGTCCAACCGCCGCGGGAACCTGGTCGCGGCTCTTCCTTACGGTGTAGTGCGACGACACTGTTCCCCTCCGGAACTACCATAGACCACCTGGCTATAGCTCATTTCTCTATGTGGCATGGCGGTACCACACCCATGTAGCAACCCAGCGGCCTTGTGCTACCAGCTTCTTTGTGTTCTGCCTCTATCGTCAACAAATAAGAAGAACCAAAGGGGGAGGTTCGGGCCATGTTCGTGCGGTCTGAGCCCTCCTCGTCATGGAGATTTCATTTGTCATACCATAATCCCTAAATTTGAATGAATAATAATATAGGTTTATATTAATATATAAAATAACTCAAATTCAACTACCTTATATAATCATATTCATTGACAATTCTCGGTTAGTCGGACGTCGTTCTGTTGACGTCGGAAGAAGACGAAGAAGATGATGACATCGGCATTCTTCAAGGATGGAGGTGTTACCTCTTCTTTCACCAGTTGAAGAGGGAGAGAGAGATTTATTTCGTTCTTCGTTGGAGAGGGGTGTTCTTAGTTGGGAGAATAATTTTCTCTAAGTTCTTCTAAGGCTCCTCCAAAAGAAAGTGCCAACAAAAATAATGGGTTAAGCTAACTAATTATTTAATTTTTGGACAAAATAATTCAAACAATTTAAAAGTAATTAAAAAATTCCATTAATTAGTTTGTGGTTTGTCACACTTATGAGGGAAGGTGGGAAGTTACCATTAAATCAAGAGAGGGTTGGATTCGTTTACTCAAAGGAAGTATAAGGGTTTCATCCCACATAAATGGGGGGTTATGGGGTTTGAAGCTTGTGTGGCCCCCATATAATAATATCCTCCCAAGGGAGGTTATGTGCGGGTGGGCCCCACCACTAACCTTATCTTAGAGGTTTTAACCACCGTAGAATAAAAATAAGTTGACCCTTATTTTTATTTAACTTAATAAAAAACCCAAAAAATATAACTTCTACTCTTGTTAGAACGCAACTACGTTGAAGGTCCCACTAAGAAATCACTGATACTGTGAGTTCAACGATTCCCTCGAATTTCAATTCCATGCACCGGTTCAAAATTTATAAAATCGTGTACGTACGTTTCCTGATAGTACCCAAACAAAACATCAGAAATTGGTTCTGTGCACACTAGGCCTCGGAATCAAGCAGCGTCATAAACTGAGGACTTGTAAAATTTCTGTGTATTAAAAAAAATTCCACAGGAATTCCGGGTCTTTACATTCTCCCCACCTCAAGGCTTTACATCCTCATAAGATACAACTCGATCTATGGGAACTAATGGGGGTATTGAGCATGCATCTAAGCCTCCTTCTTCCATGTCCTCTCCTGGATGTTCTCGTTCTTCCAACGAACTCACACTAGAGGTATCGACCATCCACATAGGACCCTCTCCTGTCAATCCTCATTCTCCAATGGAACCTCCTTAAAAATCGCCATGTCACAAATGTCCATATCTCCGTGGTCGATGATGGGGGAAGGGACGTGCACATATCTCCTCAAATGAGATACATGGAAGACGTCTTGCATCCAGTGCAATGGAGGTGGAAGAGCTAAGTGGTAATCCACCTCGCCTACTCTGATGAGGTCCTGGAAATGTCCGATGAACCTCAGAGATAACGTGTTGTCTCGAAAATATCTTCATAGGCCTCTTCGATGTGAGACTCGTAAGAAGACATGGTCGCTATCCTCAAAATCCAGAGGCCTCTATCTCTTGTCATCATATCACTTATGTCTGCTCTGTGCAGTCTTCATCCACTCTTGGATGATCTGCACCTTCTCTGTGGTGGCCCGTACCATCTCTACTCCCACTAGTGCCGAATCCCATGGGTCTGTCCAGTATAGTTGGCGATCTGCAAGTTCGACCATACAGGGCCTCAAAAGGTGCCATACCGATGGTGGAGTGATAGTTGTTTTTGTTGGAAAACTCCACCAAAGGCAAGTGATCATCCGACCTGTGACTGAAGTCGGGGACACATGCATGGAGCATGTCCTAGAGAGTTTTAATGGTCCACTCGGTCTGACCATCTATCTGAGGATGGATGGTGGTGCTCAAGAGAAGATGCATCCCAAAAATCCTCCCGCAACCCCTTCCATATCCGGGAAGTAAACTGTGTGTCACTGTCGGAGACAATAGAAGAAGGTACTCCATGTAAACGCAAAATCTCCTACACATAGAGGCATCCCATGCTCTCTACTGAGCCCTAATCTTAGGTAGGTAGGAAGTGGGCCGACTTGGTGAGTCCGTCAATAATCACCCAAATCAAGACGTGACTCCTAGATGTACGTGGAAGACCCATCACGAAGTCGATGGATATCCCAATACACTTCCACTGTGAGACCTCTTAGGGATGAAGCAATCATGCGGGTACCTTGTGCTACGCCTTTACTTTCTAACAAGTGAGGAATCGTTAGACAAGCTCTGCTACCACCTTCTTTAAACCTGGCCACCAATGATGTCGTCAAAGGTCCTAGTACATTTTTGCCATCCTTGGTTGTACCACTAGAGGGGAAGTGTGGAACACCCTCAAAATATCCTCTTGAAGTGAAATTGGTACCATAGTACATCCTCTGAAGAGAATAATGTGCTCCCCACATTCTGAAAATCCATCAGGTGCCTGCCTTGTGGATATCTAAGCACGTCGTTTCTCACAGTCAGCATCTCCATGTTGCGCCTCCCTGAATCGCTAAAGAAGTGGGGGAGTGACAATAAGAGACTATAGCTAGGAAACTCCATTCTTATCCACAAAGGATATCTGTAAAGTAGCCAGCTGCACTGTCGCCTCTCCTAGCAGCAGAATACTATTTCTCCTGCAGATAGCATCTGCAACAACGTTCCCCTTCCCAGAAATATAGACTATCTCGAAGTCATAAACTTGGAGGAAATCAAGCTAAAGTCAATATCTCAGGTCCAGGTCCTTCTACGAGAAGACACACATGAGACTATTGAGATTACAGTAAACCTTAAACCATTTTCTCAAAAAACTATGGGTGATACTAGCCAATTGTAAAGAACTCAACTTCACCTTTCTTTGCCTATGTCTTACAAGAGCTGCTAAGATTTCTCCTTTTCCAAAAAGGGAAATCTGGTCTCATCCCATGGTTGTACTACATCCTTTGTCTAATATAGTTAATCCTAACATGAACGGTACTAATTCATGCCATGAATAACGTTGTAGGGCCTCGACGCTACTACAAAAAGATCCAACCATTACTCTTTCCTTTAAGGGTTGAGTCACACTGTCGGCATCAGTGTGTGGTCACTAGTTATCCTCTAGTTGGAATCTCGAATGTGAGTTTCAATTCAGTGGTTTTAACCGGAACCTCTCAGTATCAACCACAGAAAAAGGCAAGAAAGAAAATTTCACAAGGACAAGTGTATTTTATTACTACAACTAAGAGTACAAAGACACAAAGAAACCATAAAAATGACATCAACGAAGAAAAAAACATCATGAACAAAGGCATCTATTCTTGGAGCTAGTCCCGCTCCAGTCCACCTACTCCCAGAGCTCGAGGTGAACCCTCTAGGGGTGGTGGTTGGGGAAGGACCTCAAAACATCATCCACCACCTGCTGCTCGACCAGCTCTTCTTCCATGTCCGCCTACTCCCGACGGACCACCATGGCTGACCCTCAGCCTCTGCCTGGGAGGTCCCTCAACTGACTTTTGATTATCTGTACGGTGGGTCAGACAGTCACGTGCCATGTGACCCTGCACACCGCATGAGTAGAACTCTCTGCTCCTGGCATATAAGTCTATACTTTGTCTGCCCTACACAACCGATCCTGAGTCCTATGGTCGATCACCTGTGGGTCTGGTTCTCTTGGGCCTATGTGTCATATGTCTACTTCCAGCTGTAGAAGACTCCACTAAAAGTCGAATAATAGTGGGTCTCACTGCTGGTGACTGCTCAGCAAAGAAACTCTCTACTAGGAGGGCTCTCTCCAACACCCCCGCCAGCGTCGGGATGTTGAGGGAGATCATCGAGGCTCTGATCTCTCGCATAAGCCACTTCTCGAAGGATCGGGCCCTAAAAAATGGTCCCCACACCATATCTGTGGAGTAGCGTGAGAGGCCAGTGAATCTCTCAAAGTACTGTGCTACTGTCTTGCTGCCCTAGTGTATATGAAGTAGCTCCTGTATCTGCATCGCATGAAGGGTGGATGGAACAAACTCTACCCAGAATATGCTCTCAAAGTCTGTCTAGAGTAATGTCGCATCGTCATGCACCTGAAGCATCAGGCTCCACAATCTACCTACTACTTCCTGAACGAGACTCGCAGCAAGAATCACCATGATGTGTGCTGGTGATTATACCAGCCTGAAAACTCTCACCACAGCCTGCAACCAATCCCCATCCGCCTGTGGTTCTGTCTCTCCCTGGAACCTGGGTGGCCTATGGTGCTGGAACTCATGCAACGTGCTAATGAAGCGTGCATCGTCTGCTGCTGGGGCTTGTGGAATCAGTGGCCCTACATGGAGTGGAACAGCTGGTCCCTCCACTGGTAAATGGACCTGCACTGAGGCCTCGTCGCTCGAGGTTCTGTTAGTACGTATGACTCTCATGGATCTACGGGGAGTCATCCTGAAAGGGGCAGATGCGACATGGTCAAACAATTATAACTAGTGAGCTGGCTTGGTTGGGATGACTTAAGAAAACGCTTAAAGACACAGACACAATCAGTGTTTTCATGCACTAAGTCGGAAATCTGTGGTCAGGGTCCTGGTGTATGGATACGTCAGCCGCCACCCCAACACTGGACTCCCTAGACTGAAAACCACACTCAATACCCTCAACACTATTTCTTCACAGAAAAGAAAGATCAAAATCATATATAATGTGATAGAACTGACTCTTATGATACAAATGTTTCACGACCCATCCCCCAGGTCCTATATCATGACTACCCCAAGCCCACCTTCTATAAGATTGGGGCTGGCGATTGGCACCAAAGGTAAAAATCCATAAACTGAGAAGGCATTGCATTTATAACAGCAAAAAAACACAATAGAGTACGCAAATGGAAGTGAAATACTATGTAAAACTGTATAAAAAAGAGTGTGCTGAAAGTAAAGGGGCTGGAAATACATTCCCAACAGTAAAGTACAAATCAACTGAAAAGCTAGTACAACTGAAGTAATGAAGTAAATCAGCAACTAGGTCATCCTTCGGCATTCCCACCATAAGGGTGGGTACAGATGGCCTCCTTAGCACCCCAAGTCTGTCTGTCCACTCTGTGTGCGTCTTGTCGAGTGGTCCAACTCCAGGTACCGTCCAGTTCTGATACTCTCTACCCCGATTAGCACTGTTTTTCGTCTGCATCCAACACAACAAGGTTCGGAAATAGCTTGTGTAGGGGTGAGTATAACGATACTCAATGGGGACCCCGAGACCCTCATGGTCTCACAAAATCCCACAAGTATAACCACAAAGTAATGGAATCAATGGATAACCCATACCATGGTATATGCCGATACATATACCTAAGTTATCTACTAACTCATCTCAATCATGAGGAAACATAGAATTCATTGACTTAGCTCAAAACTAAATTTTCATTATCGGATCCAAGGCTACTGGAGAACTCCTCCTGTTGCGAAGTGATATAAAGAAGTATAGAACTACATATGAATAGTCATGAGGCTAGATCATCATATTCTATCAAGAGGCACTACTTCTAAACATACGGAGTCTAACCCATACAAGATCGTTAGGTAATAACCCCCGCAATGACCCATACAGGATCTGACTCACACAAGATCGGTATGCACTAACCCACACAGGATCGCTGAGCGCTGACCTGCACAGGATCTGACCCAAAAAGGATCGGAATGTGCTGACCCACATATGATCATTGAGCACTGCCCCCACAATGGTTCTGACCCACACAGTATTGGTATGCGCTGACCTACATAGGATCACTGAGCGTTGACTTCCGTATGATCTGCCTCCAACCTCAGCCTCACTATCAGCCACTGGATTTCTCACACTTGGTGCACATGAGTTCCGTAGAATCTATAATTAAGATATCGTTCTTACCTTGAAATCCACTAAACTCTGAAATGGAGAAACACAAAGGACTTTCATGTCGTAAGGGTTCCAACGCGACAGATGGTGCATCAATCGGACACCCGGTCTGTGAGTTATTGGCATTTCTGTTCCAGATGCACAATTAGTTTTTAGGTTCAAACCAACCCAACCATACTCTAACTATGTCCAAACCTCATGTGGGGTATTTCAATAGAACTATCTCGCTCTGATATTTTCTTCACCACAAACGGTTCATCGATTGGACACCCGTATCACAAGATAGGGGTGAATAGGTGTAAACTGGCCCAACGGGTCCAAGTCCGGACCGGGTTCTGACCCAGTCTGCAGGTTCGATCCAGTATGAGGAAGCAGGCTACCCCAAGAGGTCCACCCAACCCGAAGGGTCTACTCAACCTGAGTGGTCCAACCCAAAGGGACAGACTGGCTCGAGGGCGGCCTGGCCGAAGGCGGCCCGGTCGAGGCTGGCTAGCAGGCTCGCGTGGCTGGCAGGTTGGCCCATGTGGCTGGCTTGCTGTGCATGGGGTGGGGGGTGCAGCGCCCCTGGATTCTGAAGAAGCCAGCGCTTGGTGGTGGTTTGGTGAACCGCAGGACCCGAGGGGTCCCGCATATAGCGCACTCTGGTAGCTGGCTCAGTCGGTCGCCCTTGGTTCCTCCACAGCAGCGCGACAGCATCACGATTCTGCTTGCCTACATGCAGAACGATGGCACCCCGTCCCCTCTTCCACGGCCTAGCCGGACTGTGTCCTCCAGCTTCTCCGTGCGGCGTGACAGCGCCGCACTCATCATCTGACCGATGTGGCCCTCCTTTCTGTGGATTTTTTTTTTGGAATGGTGTGACAACACTACACCCCTCTGGCACCGCCACGACCTCCCTGGCCGTGGTTCGGTTCTCTATGCAGCACGACGGTGTCGTTCCCTTGTAGCGACCTGGCAGCCTTGCGCAACCGGCTTCTTCACGGTCTGCCTCCAACATCAAAAAATAAGAAAAACCAAATGGGGAGAGTTGGGCCATTTTCGTGTGGTCTGATCCCTCCTCATTATGGCGATAACATTTGGCATTCTATAATCTAGAAATTTGAATGACGAAGAATGGAGGTTTATACTCATATATAAAATAACTCAAATTCCCCTACCTTGTATAACGATATTCATTGACGAATTCGCGGTAATTCAGACGTCGTTACATTGACGTCAGAAGAAGACGAAGAAGTTGACATCGTCGGCATTCTTCAAGGATGGCGGTGTTTCCTCTTCTTTCCCAGGTTGAAGAGGGAGAGAGAGATGTTTTTCTTTCTTCGTTGGAGAGGGGCGTTATTCATTGGGAGAAAAAAGTTCTACATGTTCTTCCAATCCTCCTCCAAAAGAATGTTCCAACCAAAATAACGTTATAAGCTAACGCATTATTTAAATGTTGGCAAAAAAAATTCAAACGATTTCAAATTAGTTAATTAATGCCATTTATTAATTTTTGGTTTGGCACACCTATGAGGGAAGGTGGAATGTTACAATTAAATGAAGAGAGGGTTGGCTTCATTAACTCAAGGGAAGTTTAAGGGTTTCATCCCACATAAATGGGGGGTTTGAAGCTTATGTGGACCTAACCAAATAATATCCTCCCAAGGGAGGTTATGTGTGGGTGGGCCCCACCAATAACCTCCTCTTGGAGGTTTTAACCACCAAGGAATAAATTTTATTTATCCCTTATTTTTATTTAACATAATTAAAAACTCCCAAAATCTAACTTCCTCTCTCGTTAGAACGCAACTACAGTGAAGGTCTCAATAACCATTCACCGACAATGCGAGTTCAACAGTTCCCTCATATTTTAATTCTGAGCACTGGTTCAAAAGCTATAAAATATCGTACGTACATTTACTGAACGTACCTGAACAAAACCTCATAAATTGATTCTGGGAACACCAGGCCTCGGAATCATGAACCGTCAGAAACTGCAGACTCCTAAAATTCCCATGTATTAAAAAAAATCCAGAGTAATTTTGGGTCTTTACAATGGGACTGAACCATGACTACCAATATAGTATGATTAGTGAACTCACGCTTCAAAGATGGCCATGGGAGCGAACTATGTCAACCATTATGGTATGGGGAGTAAACCAAGACTACCAATATGGTCTTGGATGTTATTCCTTAGATACTATAGAAATCATCTTATATACTTATGTCTCTTCCACAAATCCATGTTTTATTTTGATGTCATGATTTCATTCCTTATGTTATTTTTTATTTATGATTAAGGTTTTATGAATTGCTAATACTTATTATGATCTTTAATATGAAGGGTATGATCTCTAAAAGTTATGAAAAAGTTCCATACAATTTTTTCATGTAATGATTATGCATTTCATTTTTCCATATTAATGAGATTCTAATCTCACCCCTTTTTTTAAAAAAAGATGGTGACATGAATTGGCTTCCCAATTCATACCCCCAGAGGAGTTTTTTAAAATCAAAATGTAGCATTACAGACACGAGGTGTAAAGAACTTACACCAGTGGGGAGTTATTGGGAAAACAAGTAAGGAAGATCAAACATTCCAAATTCAAAAAAAAAGACTGTCAAAAAGTAGGCAGCATGACCTTCCTTCAAGCGAGTAGGTGTGCCATCCATCTCTAGCTTTCCTTAGAATTCAAATCCAAAGTATGGCCTTCCTTGAGCGCCACATCAAAATCCTACTGCCTCCAAACATTAAACAATTAAACCAATGCAGACCCAAATCCACCTCACATCAAGAAAAGATCCATCCAAAGTAAATCATGATCGAGAAGATAAAAATCTGATAGCCTGGAACAAAAACTAGTCAGCATTCAGCAAGCACCCCTCAGCTAAACTCTAAAACCCAAAACAGGATTCAAAGCATTGAAAAATCCAAATATGTAACAACAATAGAAGGAGACCAACTTGAAAAAGATAGATATGCTCAAACTGTAATTCAAACATCAATCCATGCATAATCATACTAGCAAAAATCCCAAGGAGTCTTATTTAAACCAATATCCATCACGAAAAGATGAAAAAATCCAAGGTCCAATTGAAGAAAAAGTATGCCAAACTCAAGAACCATCCCAAAAAACATCTCGTAGAGTCAAACACAATCAACTGAATAAGACAGCCAATCCAAAAAGAAAGCAAGTCAGCAGAAACCAAGCAAATCAGAAGAATCTAAAAGTCTGAAAGATTATAGAAAATAATTTTTATAAAACAGCTGCAACCACATTCCAAGAAGGCTAAAAAACCATCATAGACTGAGAAGGGACAACGATAAAGTCAAGTAGACATAGACATCTTCATCCTTTCATTGAAAATGAAACGTTTTATGTTGAGATATTGTTCAGTAGAGATCACGCCCTGTTGAAGTTCTTGCTGGGAAATTTCATGTTGTCTTTCCATATGTTTGTTCAAATCCTGGATCTCTTGCTCTGTGAAATGTGGCGAGAAGTAAGATAAAAGGATGTTCGGGTCATAAATCATAGTTTTTTCTTGCACTTTTTCAGTAGATTCCCTCTTGGAAGCATCCAATGATCTAGTAACAATGGTCATTTCCATATTCAAATAGTCTCTACGTCTCCTTGTTTTCTTCGGATGTGGAGTGATAAATCCATCTTCATCCACAATAGGCTTTTTCCTTTCTTGGCCATAGACATTAAATAGGACTCCTCAGTTTGTCTAAGTTTATCCTCTTCCTCAACTGAGGAGTCACTGGAATCCAAAGAATCAATATGATCCTTACCTTTATCCTTTTGAGACATTATGTGATCATTACATTCTTCAAGAGTAATTGGATCCTGGCAATCAATTTCTCTCTTTTCATTTGAGTGAGAGGGATAATGCTTAATGGGTCCATCCTTAATGAGGGGAGGGGTAGCAGTATTGTCAAGGACAGAATTTATGAAATCAGAAATTTGATTCTCAGGGGTTTGTGTTTGCTCCAATCCAATCTTATTCTCAATGTCTTCATTTTTATAGCTATTATAAGGTCCAACTTTGGAACTCTTTTCAATCCAAGTGGCCATCCAAATCTTAGGACAAGCATTACTTTTACCATAGCTGTTAGTTGGATGGCTAAGTTTAAGGCATTTGTGACAATAATCAGGCAGCCTCTCATAGAAAATCTCCTGAGAGAAACCCAGTTCACCACTCTGAATCCATATGTGTGATGGAAAGTGTTGTGAAACATCAATATCTATGCATATTCTAGCAATAGATGTCCTGGAAAGGGATTTTTTTGCTTAATATAACCTTAAGGAATTTCCAATAAGACTAGAAATAGGTAATAGGGCCGCTTGATTGAAAAAGTGAAGGGGTAACTCAGGAAAACCAATCTAAATTGGCACAATAGGAGACTCAGTATGCAGAACAAAATCTGATTTCCATTTGATAACTTTCATGAAACAACCACAAAAAAACCATGATCGCTTGACCCACAGCCTATAATAATCTTCTTCTGATTCCATAGACACTAAACTATTATGGTCCTCAGTCATGTGTTATTTTAATGTACTAAATATTCATCTAAATTGATGTAATACCCTTGTATGTTAATATTGGTTCATTATTTATTATAGGTTAGTAACCATGTACTCTTTATGGTGGGGTATATAAAACATTTTCTATTATTATTACCGAGGATTGATAATGAAAAATCAACACATATAATTCATTCATCATTACTATATAGATTCAATAATTTTAGTTTTAAATATTATATGATTTTTTTGAGAGAAAACATCCATATCATTCCACTAAGGTTTGATGAAAAAAATAAATTAATTAAAGAAAAATATTATTTCATATAGTGGTAAAACATTGATTCAGTAAATGTAATGATAAAAACAAAAATAAATTATGAAAAATCCTCTTACGATGCAAATAATTTTGAGGGACTGAAATGTGAATAATCTGTATTCTATTCCTTTATCGTGAATGAAAAGTTTAAATGGAATATTAATGATGTAAATATGAAAATAGAGAAATCTTCTTCTAAAATTATATTAATATTGTCATCAATTTATTTTAGTATCATGGGAATTAGATACACTTATATCTCATATGATTGTATTTAAATAGAGAAATGATGAATACATAAGAACTTTAAATGAGTTAAACTGGATATTCTTATCAGTAATGGAGAAACTGAAGCATTATTAGCTATATTATTTTATTCTTTTTTTTCATTGAATATTAATCATAGTAATTTATATTAATTATCATTTATATAAAAATAATAAAACATAATTTTTTAATGATTAATAAAAATGTGGTTTATATTATTGAATGAAACATCTAAATAAAAGATTCATTAAATACTAAAATCATCAATTGGATATTTAAAATAAGTTTTGAATAGAAAAATAAAAAAGGCTTATTATACCTTATAATGGATTTAATGAATAAGGATTATAGACTTGAAACATGTGATTATGTTTTTTATTGGATTTTATAGATTAACATTAGATTAAAAATAATATATTTATATATATCATGTAGTAAAATTTAATAGTCCAAGAAATCATTAACTGAAGTAATTATTGAGCCCTAAAAAAATAAATATTTGTTTACACAGATACATATAGACTATTTAACGTAAAGGAATATTGTGGTTTTAGATGGTTATTTATTTTATAAAATCATGAAGTGATATTTATATATATATATATATAGGATAATGAATCGGGAAATTATATTCTTTTAACAAAAAAAAAAGGATTATAAAAGTGATGTAGAGAATCTTCTTGTTATTAATATAAAACATTTTTATTGATGTGGTTTATATGATAACTATGAAATTATTTATTATCTTAATGATTAAAGGATAATATTCCTACTCTTACTATGAGTTTGATAATTTTTTTATGAATAATTCTTCCAAAAACAATTTAAGGATATGTTCTAAATATAACGACATAAACGACATTATAAAAATTAAAATAATGTAAAAATAATGGCACTATATGATTTTGATTCAGGAAAGTATCTTGGTTTATAATATATTTATGTATAGGGAATCCATATGTTTTCTATATTTAGTGATAAAAAAAGTCATCATGGATCATTAACTAATTCTTTATATGTCATCCCAATGTAACTTACAAATATTTCATATATAGTGAATTTTATATGAAGGGTGAAAATATTAAGATATACTATATTTATATAAAATAATTACATATCAATATGTCATAGTGGGAGGATGTATAACATTGATAATATTTATTTCCATTGAATTTTAGATATATAATAGTTAATATAGGATAAAAATATATAAGATCCTATCAATGAAAATATTATAATCACAAATATAATAGATATATAAATTTAACAATAATATATAAAAAGATATATATGATTTTATTTTTATGAAGATGGGTATATTTCATTTTTTAATGATAACCCCTTATGCATTAGGAAATTAAAAAAGGAATCATTCATTGGCCAAGATTATTGGTCAAAGGTTCATTCAATCTGATTCTAGGAAAAATGATTTTCTGATATTATATATGACATAACCTAATGAATTTGATTCATTAAACAATTGAAATCATGTATAAAATAAAAATGATCAATTCATTGGTTGATGTAGGAAAAAATAACACTGATTGATCATTTTTATGAGTGCATAAGAGAATTTGGTTTCATTAAAAATGAAAGCAACATTATTTATAATAAACTATTCGTGATAGTGACATTGTTTATTATGAAACTATTCATCAATCATTAAGAATTTTTTTATTTATTCATTGAATGAGAAAGGTAAAATTAATATATTTATTAATAATTTAATGAAACGACTATGATATATTCCAATAAATGTATTATCTTCGACTTATATTAAGAAAATTCCATGTGGAATAGAATGAAAAATTGTCAAACCTACCCTCAATAATACACAAAATATTTTACATAAATATATATTATCTATAGAACTATTAATTATAGGATATATATATTATAGTATTCATGTATATCATTTTCATATATTATTATACTTATTGGAAATGAGTTATAAAATTTCTATGTAACAAATGGACTCTGATTGTGTAAAATCGTATTATATTACAACATCATATGAATCTATATATGTTTGTTAAGTATTAATAATTATATAAAATCTATGTTATCTACCAATTATTGTAGATAATATCACATTGTAATGTGATAAAACTACATCAAGGGTTGTTTTTAAAGGTCCCCACACACACAACCTGGAAAAGAATCTATTTTCAAGGTATCTCTTGTCAGGGAAATTTAATTAGATAGATAATGTCGCAATGATATATATATATATATATATTCAATTATAAAATTATCAATTCATTTTTACATTAGATTCATATTAATTATGATTTATTGTTGATATTTATCATGAATGTTTGTTCTGTTATGAAAGAGGGGAAAATTTAATAATTTCAGAAGACTAAAGAAAAGGTAATACTAATATTCTCATACATCTCAACCAAAAATCCTATGGAATTATAGATAATGAAAATTGGAATTTAGAAACATATATGTAGTTATTATGAAAAATCAATTATGAAAATATTTTTAATATTACTATATGTAGATCCATTCCCCTGACAAAGCCATTTTTTTATATTTTTAAGGGGGTATACAATGTATCCTTTATACATGTAATAACTTCTAAAAATAAGAATAAATGAGGGGATTACAGGATCATTTATTTATAATTATAAGGATGAATGTTTCATTTAGTAGTATGTTTTATGCTTAAATCAGATTAAAAAAAACTCTTTAGATTTATTACATGGATAGAGTTACCCGTAGTACATGAAGAGCCCCAATATCTACCTTATCATGTTGTGATCTATCATATAATTTCAAGGATAAATTTAAATGTTTTAGGATGAATGTTAATATTTTCAATGAATCTATTTTCTCATAGAAACTTGGTAATTTTATTTACCATGGGGATATAAAATATAGAATGACCAATTCAAATATAGTTTTGATTCTTGGATTGGGAGGTTATCCCTATTTGAAATTCATGATAATGGAAATCACATGTTCAATTCAAATAAAACTACTCCATTTATATTTTATGAGCCTTAAAAAAGCTAAGGATAACAATCTATTAAAGTGAATTTTTTTAAAAAAAATGAAAATTTTATCACATGATTCATTTTTTAAATTTAAACTCATTTTATTTAAATAATAGTTCATTTTTGTAATTATAATGTTGATGTCTTGACTGCCAATTCATGTAATTTCCATTCCACTTAAATAATAATTTTTTTAAATATTTTATCAATCCACAGATCGTGTATTGAGATTATTTATTTAAGTGTTATGGATTTACCCTCTTTAATATATTTCTATGTTTCATAATCTGTAATGGATGATGTATAAAAATATATAAATATATAACATTTTTCAATTTTATTCCTTAAATATTAGTTCTAATTATGAATAAACATAAAACAAAAAATCATACCATCCTTCATGTTCCTTTTACATAATGACATGTGACATGAGGATACCAAGGTTATTGATCGAATTAAGAAATTAAATGTTTCTTTTATTTTCTCTTAACCAATGGATTGTTTTAATTAATTACCGGTAATTAACTTCATATATAATCTGATCTTTAAATATTTTGATAAAAAATTAATATAACTATTAGATGTGAATAAATATAAAAACATTTTTCTAGTGCAATCATCAAAATCACAAATAAAAAATTTAACAACCATTGATATTATCCTTTGAAATTAATCACATTCCCAGTTTTTAATAAATTGATTTAAATATCATCTAAATTATGGTTTTAATTTTGTTTGATCCTACAATATTTAAAATTAAATGAGTAAATAATAAAAAATATTGTTATCTTTTTTATCACATGTATTCCACAGGGGATCATTAATGAATACCCACAATTCTCAAATTTAGATTATTGGGAAGGATTGATAAAAATATAAATAGTAAAAATTGGAAGTACTTTAGAGGACAGAATTGTTGGGGGTAAATTTATGTTTATGGGAACATTATCATGTATAATGATTAACACAAGCGAATAAATAAATTTTTAAAAATAAGTCATTATACTCTTACATTTAGTATGATGATGTTTTTATTAGTTTCAAGTGAATAATGTGAATTATTTATTTCATTGATGGATGATCGTTTCATAATTAGGGTACCATCCTAATTTTCATAGAGTTTTTATTCTCAATTCATAGTCCCATATAATAAAAAATCATCATCCAAATACATGTAACTAATTTATTGGCCAATTATCTAATGAGAATTGGCATGATGTACTAAAAAACGTGTAATTCTAGATAACCATCACACTTTATGGTCCACTATCAATGTAATGTGATACCCAAATCTTTTTTAATCATTCCATTGAGAGAAAAATATTTTATATCAATTATATTTTAACACATATTATTCATGATTCGGAAAAATTAATCAGATTTCCTAATGAAGATCCATATAATGGCGTGTTTAATTTTATAGATATATTATGAAATTTTAGAAATAATATAGAATATTTATATTTCATTTGGATTTGATAATTCCAATTCTGACATTTATTTAAAACAAATTACTAGATAATGATTTAAATAATAACATTTATTTCAATATTGGATAAGTTGGTGATGTGTTTCTTGTTTGAGTGTATTCTACTAATGAGATTATGGAAGAGGTAGAGATATATCTAGAGACATAATTAAATATATAGGGAATTTTTAATTTAATTACATAACACTTTTATAGAGATTATGGGGGAATTACTAAATCATGGGTATGAAAAAAATTCAAGTTAATTTTTTTATATAGTTTATAGTGAAAAAATCAAGATGTGGTTATTACATTAGATGATTGTGTCTTGTTAATAAATAATCAAGAAGTTTCATAGGACCTCTTTGATGAGTTCTCTCATAGTTTAATATAATTAAAAAGTTATTGAGTTCTACCATGATTGTGAAATTTTAAGTGGATAAGACTATTTGTTTGTGTATAAATGTTGAATAATTGAAACATTTGTTGAAAATTATATAAATTTTTATGTCACATACCTAATCAGAGACACCCCCACTTATAACTAAAGTTCAATTTAATTATATTATTGGGGTACCACATAAATTCAAAGAAAATCATTTAGTATAATAACATTGTCAAATTATCGATGTTTAATATATGAACATGATTCAATACCACTAACATTACAAAAATTCATACAATACTCGGAGGATGGAATAACAATAACCTTATTTCAGTATTGTTTGAAATAAATATATATGAAGTCATAAAAAATTTGAAAATTAATAGAGACCAAGATAATCACTCAATTCATACCATAAAATGTCATTTCAACTAATCCAACACCTTGAACTTGAAAGTCCATCTATTTCTAGAATTTCAATCTCAATTATAACCACCTCCCCAACCACCAAAGAATTATCTCCTAGATATTGTTCATGAATTTGTCAAAAATTAAGATGAGTGGATGATTACCTAGTAAATATACATTATTAATATGTAATATAATAGCTAAATCCAAGAACATGATTTGTGGTTGATAACATAATCCACATAGGATAGATTACATGGTATACTCATGGGAAACATATTGATCAATAGAAGGGAATAGGTTAATGTTGGGTTAATACAATTTTGGTGAATGTCGGATGGAAGGAAAAAACATACAACATAGATTAAGGTTCATAAATGAAAAATGGAAGATGTATTTATACAGAGGAAGTTGAAAACAATGATTATAAGAAAAGGGATGATAAAAGGGATGGAAAAAAAGTATGATTCAAATAGTGAGTCTAAGAAGATGTATGTAAGGAGTTCAATTGGTTGAATTATAATAGAAAAATATTATATTTCCTGAGATAGTGAAGAATAATACAATTGGAACCCAATAATATATATTTTTTATTTCTTATCAAATAAAAACACATCATAATACTCTATTCATAATATATTTTTGAAATAATACCTTTTTTAAAATTATTAAAAACAATATTTTCAAATATTATTAAGATAGAAGGTCTATGAGTAAATTATCTTTCTGAGGTGTTTCTTAATATCATTCAACAATAGGTCTCCCTAATGATGAGAGGTATATAGATATCTTTCATCATAGTAACTACTATATATTTCACATTTTTTAATATAAATTTCAATTTGAGATCTTTTTGAAATGTCATGCCACTATGTTCATTTTAAATTTTTAATTCATTAAGAAAAAGAGAATTTTCGTAAAACACTAGCTCTTATAGAATTGTATTGTAATCTAGAAATTCTCATCGGTTTGTGTAAATTAATATTTCTTATTGAAAAAATAATACTCTAAATTTAATTGGTAGGTTATATTCCTTGTATTCTAAGGATTCCATTCATAGAATTTGAAAAGCAGTGTATAGATTTCATCTATGAAAAAATCATTCGTACAGTTACTATAGAACAATTTACCTTCGAAATAAATTATTTTATAAAAAATGAATCTATGTAAAAATATTTTTATACTATTAATTTTGTTGATGAACACTCATACAGCATAATATTTCCACAATAATAGGAAGTTATGACAATGTAAATCATTAATGATATATTGGAAGGAAATTTGGAGAGAATATGGGTCAATGATGGAATTGAAGAGGAATATTTAAAGTTGACATCTCATTCATCCAGGGATTCTTATCCATGATTTTATACCTTCAATGATAAATGAAATGATATCTATAATAGATATTGAAGCATAATATTATATGTAAAACATTTTTTTGATGAAAAATAAACATTACTAGTGATCATCACCTCCAAATTGACAATGGAACATGAAGAGTATGTGTTACAATTCCTAAAATTGACATGTTAGAAAAAAATTCTAACATCAAGGTAATTAGACTAAGGTTTTTTAGAAAATATTAAATATTTAATTGTGTTAATTAACTAATGGAAATATTGAAATGAAGACTCACACTACTAAAAAATGAGGTCCTCAAAAAAATTATGTAAAATAGAGATCTGAGATTTATCATCTTGATTTCACTCACTAAATAAGTTATCCAATTAAAATTTATTAAAAATTTGGAAAGTTTGATCAAGGTAAACAATATAGATAATCATCGAATTATAAAATGATTTTTAATTTAAATTATTTTTCTTTTATTATATGAATCTCAACATTTTACAAGAAATTATCACTTCCCACTATAATTCATAGATAAAATTATAGGATGATTAGTAATGTACTAGTATAATTGTTTACAAGAATGATAATCTAATTATAGTAAAATTATGGAGTTGATTATTGATCAATTGAAGAAATATCTCCAATTTCTATATAGAAAATAAAACTATCATCACATGTAATTTTTAATTTTTAATGAACCAATGAATAATCAATGGTTCAAGTGACATATTTTCCATGATATGGTCGATTGTTTTTTGGAAAATTCCTTGGACAATTTTTTATTGTATATTATTTATTTTGAGGTGATATTAAAATTCCATGACATAGTGATCAAGTCACTCAATGAAAATTTTGATTTTATAAACTATGAAAAATGAAACATCATTGTGATAGAATACTTTTTCCTTGGTTACAGGCAATCAGATCATGGAATTAAAGTTGTTACCATGAAGTAATATTTGATACATGACCCTCTCAATCCATACATTTTTTAAATGTTATGGCGATTTTTCTTCAATATGTGGAACTCAATTACTATATATTCAATGAATTATATATCATATCCTTATAACTCACTCATCTATATTCAGAGAAAGTTCCAGTTATTTAAAAAAAATCATGTATAGAATCCATTATTTCATTATAAAGGAATTTAGTTCCTTATAGAATTATGATATCTCTAAATTGGGAAAATAATGTCATCATTGTGTATTAAAAATTTTATTTCACAATGGTATCTATAATGGGATTCCTAGGATATAACCTATTTTAAACCATATATTTTCTAGTCTATACATTCAATGAAGATGAAATTAATTATAGTAATATTGAGAATCAGATTCTGATTTTTATTTTATTTATTTTTCATGTTTATAAGATATTTAATTACCTATATGAATATTTTTTAACATAATAATGATGAAATGAGTTCATTATTAAAAAAAGGATGAAACAATAGGGAATATTTGGTGGAATGATTTTAATAAATGTGTATTAAAATTGGATCAAGAAAATAAATTGTCATGATATTGTTGTGGATGATATTTGAATAATTTTATAGTTTAACCATATTAAAAACCATGATTATATTTACCATGTTAATGAGTTACTAGTTAAGAATAATGCATATAATGATTATATATCTCATTATTTATTTTGATAATGAATATTATTCGCTGAATGACACTATATTTCCACATTAATCCTATAAAGAGATAAAATGATCTATTTGAAATATATTATTAATTTTTTAATGATAAACTTTTTTTCAAGAAATTTATATTTTCCTTAATTGCTTGATATGTTCCCAAATTATTAGTAGAATGAATACATGAATTGTAACATTCTTTACATATTTTAGGATACCATGGTATTGATAGTGTAACAGCCCAAGATTTTATAAAAAAATATTCTTTTTAATTTTATTAAAGTCTTGTGTTGTACGCTACACCAAAAGGAGCTTGCACAACACGCATCCTTGACTTGACTTGCATTACACGCAATCACGACCTTCCTCGATAGCGTGTGTAATACGCAATACCGAGTTTCACTAAACAACGATATGCTATTAAAATATTATTAAAACTAGCCGTTATGAATAGTAACAACAACTTTTTAAAACTCTGTAAGTCTTATTTTTCAAAATGAACTTCATTTTTGGATTCGGAGTATCGAATTTAGCCTAAGGTGAAATTTTGGTACTTTTCGGATAACTTTCATATTCTGATGAATAGTGAAAATTACTAAATTATAATTAAAAACAATTTTTTTAATCGAAATAATTAATAGTGATAAATTATTAATTTGAGTGGTTTTAAAGTATATTTAGAATATATTTTTACAATTTAATACAATGTTGGTCATTGGATGTAATTTCACATTTAAACCAGACATAATCAAGTGTCAATCTTTTGATAGATATTGTTTCTTAAAAACACGCTATTTGTTTTAACAGCGGGATTTAATTATAAAATTAATTAATGCAAATTCTATGATATGAATTTGGTAAAATAGACTTCATTTTTGAATTCGGAATATGAAATATAGCTTAGGATGAAATTTTGGCATTGTTCTGAAAAACATCAATTTTTGATGAATAGTGAAACTACTAAGTGGTAGTTAAAAAAATTAATTTCTTCATAAATCTTAATTTTACCGCTTCTGTGAATGGAATTTCAAAAATCCGAGAGACACAGTTGATGTCAGTAAGTAAAATGTGGTTCAATGAGATGAAAATAATTTTTGGTGAATAGTAACTTTTTACTTTTTTTTACCACGGTTAATAGTAAATAGGGTAACTAAGGGTAAATATGATATTACTATTACCCTAACACATGTCCTAATTCTATTGGATAAGTGTAATTCGAACAAAAACAACCTTATGAATATAATATGACCATTTAGGTCCACTTGGATTAGATTATGACATTTAATATTATATTATTTAATGAATAGTTAAAATAGTTAAAATCAAAGTTTAATAACTAAAACATTTTTAATATGGGGTTATACATAAGATACATTCGACTATAAATATTCATTAGAAAGCTAAAAATATTTTCTACATAATGATATTTTATTTATAATTTTTAGACTTTAAATATATTAATTTATTTATGACACAACGATGATGCAGTAATTACCCTTTTAAGGAAATATTAACATAATTGATGTTATAAATGCTCAAATGAATGTAATTTGAGACTTTTTATGAATTCCACTACTTTTCTAGGTTACTATGATATATTAATGTTGATTTAATAAACTTGGTTCGAACATATAATTCTGTTATGACTTTCACAAAAATCATATATCAAATAGTGTCAAAATTGACACAAAATAGTTTTTAAATAAAATATTATATTATTAATTGTTATTTTATTCCTAAAAATCTAAGGTTCGGCCAAATGACTTAGATAAGGATATATTTATTAATAATATACAATTTGGGGTTCGTTTGGCATGTTATAGTAAGTGTATTAACCATATAGTGAAAGAAAACAAAAAGACACGGTAAAAGTTAAATTATTTAACTTAGTGTTAAATCTAATTGATAAGGTTAAAATAATAACCTAAACTTGTCTAAATCCTATTGGTTGATAGTATTTTGACCCATCCCCACTTTATCTTCGAAATAAGACCCTTTGGAACCATTATAAACCGATTTTGACTTTAATATAAAATAATATTTTGAGATATTCCTAAGGTGCCCCTCTCCTCCCTTATAAAAGGACACCTCCTCCCCCTCCTCCTCACACCAATTTGAGCACTCAAGCTCGGCCAACCCCTGCCAAAATCTCTTCTCCACTTCCCTAGCAACATCCTAGAGGTTCTGGTCTTCCTCAAAGACCAATTTTAGTTCCCTAAGAGGAGGTCTCCAAAAGGCGCTTTAAAGAAGAGGTAATTACCGTTACCAATTCTTTCATCTTTATTTCTTCTTCCACTTCTTCTTCTTAGGTTGTTTCATTATGAAGTAATAACATCAGTATCACTCATATACTGATATGTTATTATAAGTATGAAACAACCCTATTTCACCATCTATCTATCCTACGGAAAAAGAAATCACCGCGCGTGCGTACGTACGGAATACCGTCTCCACGCCGTGGTGTAATCTATTTTCCACTACCACCTTACATGGATGGGTATAATGGTGTAAAGAATAACTATACATAGTTATTAAAACATCATATTGATTCTGATATATTGTATAATCCACTCCAATTCAATTCAATATTTATGGAAATGATATCATCGCTCGTGCGTACGTACGGACTACCGTCTCCACGACGCGATGAGATTCATTCTCCATGTTAACCATTTAAGAATGATTATAAAGTATATATAAGAAATAATAATGAAATATATGACATTATAAAGCTACTGGATTTATGTATATATATATATGTATGTCATCTACTTACTTCCATTCAAGACAATAGGGAAAGGAAAACAGCGTTCATGCGTACGTACGGACTACCGTCTCCATGAACGGTGTTTTTCATTTCATTTATCTATCTATTATATATATATATATATACTGAATATATATGATATATAAATCATATTTTATATTCTGGAAGTAAGTAAATCATGATATAAGTAATAATAATGTCAAGAACAACAAGTCAAAACACCTACGATAAAAGAAACGATTTTACCCAAAACGCTTCTTTAAAATGGAATTTACAAAAGAACGGGTAATATAATGTCATAAGTGAACCATATATGATATCATAACAATGAATATGATTTTTTAATAAGTCAATGACATTATTTAAACCATTATATATGAGCTTCGGACACGTACAAAGTGAATCGGACCTAAGGTAAGGGAAATATCACAATCTCATTTTTATCCGAGATTGTTTATTCGTAAGTATTTACTGGGGTGTATTTTATCATCCACATCCATGTTTCATAAATATGTAATATTATTTCCATCCAACTACAATTTTTTAAATCCAATTTTACCCTTTGGTGAGTTTTTAGTAAAAGAAATGAAAGGAATCTTTTGTCGTTTTCCGTACGAGGTATTTTTTGACTTTTCCGACAAAAGTACGAAGAATGTTTTTTTTAACTTATACGGCATGAATGGATTTTTAAAACATTGTTTCCAAAAAAGCTTCCTTTACAAGTTTTCAAGTTTATTTTTAATCAAATTCTTTTATTTTAAAGTTGTATGACATGTTATGAAAGGAAAAATGTTTTTAAATAAGAAAGGATATTTTCCTCAAGAATGGAGTTCAAGTGTTTTATCAAAATGATTTTCTATCTAAGATAATAAAGGGTTCTATTTTTATCCCTATTATTAAATTGATTTGTTCATGTTGTGATGAAATTATTTTTATGAATTCCTTTATCTTATATGAATTGATTTATGATGTCATGATGTTTCAAGAATCCCATTTTTGTTACATGTGTTATGCGATGATGTATGTTTTATGATTATGTGGCACACATAAGAAAGGATTCATTATAAGATGGGTGGGACCTATATCTCCCTCCAATGCATTGGGTAAAGATTTTATATCTCATGAGATAGACAGGGCTGGAACGGTAGGTTATACCGGTTCAGTGAAACAGGACTAAAACGAGGGTTACTCGATTCAGAAAGGGACTTTGTCCACTAAGATAGTCTTGGCAATGAGTCATGACTAACAAGAAATGATTTTCCATGATTATGTGTGCATGCCAAAATGTTTCAAGTTTCATGTTATGATTATGGTGATCTCATTTTCACTTCTATGATTTGTTCCATGTTAAGATATTATGATCTCTTTTGCAGGTTATGATTTTCAAAAAGATATGATATAATTTTTATTTCTTTTGTATACCCTTACTGAGCATTTGAGCTCACCCTTTTATGTTTTCTTTTCCCCAGGATATAAAGAAAGGTTTTAGGTAAAAAAAAGGAATATATTTATTGGAGATTTTGAAGATCTTTCACCACAATTAGAAGATTATATTCCGAGTTTCCAAAGACACTAAACTATTACGATCCTTGTGTGTGTTTTTTTGTTATGTACTAAGTATTCCGCAAAAGTAATGTAATGTCAATGTACGTCAAGATACGGGTCTCTACAGTTGGTATCAGAGGAAAGGTTTAGTCAACCTTTGGAAACTAGGATGCGAAAACGTTAGTGAGATCTCTAGAGATATTTCTAAGGTATGTCTAGGGATGTCTCTAAGGTTAAGTATACGTATAGTTTATAGTCCTAGAATTGCTCTAACGATCTTAGAATTTAACCTAAGATGTTAGATATTGAGGGTACTACCCCTTTATTATGTTGTTTTCCCTAGCATGATTTTTGCCTCTCACACTATTCTTTTGGGGTTTTAGACGATGACTGGAACCCGGAGGAACCGTGTTGATCAATGCAATGGACAATGCAATGATTGTCCCCCTGAGCAACCAAACGATATGGGAGCTGGAATGCAAAATCTTATAGCCATGCTCACACAACTTTCTCAAGCTATGAATCATGCAGGACTTCCAAACGAGCAAAGGAAGGAGCAACATTCTGTTGAATCCTTCATGAGGCAGCGTCCGCCTTCTTTCAGTGGGTCTACTGATCCATTAGTTGCTGAACAATGGATTAGTACTACTGAAAAGATATTTTCAGTTCTTCAATGTTCTGAACATGATAAAGTCATCTTAGCAGTATATCGTTTGGAAGGTGAAGCTGATCAATGGTGGAATCTTATCAAGAATACGAGGCAAAGAGATGAAATTGATTCCATGGAATGGGACGAGTTCAAGAAATTGTTTTTCAGTAAGTACTTCCCTCGTATTCTTCGAACGAAGATGGAGAAGGAGTTTCTTGAACTAAAGCAAAAGGATGATGAATCCGTTGGTATATACGAAGCGAATTTTACAAGACTTGCAAGGTATGCATCTGGCATTATCATCCAACCTGAAAGTAAAGTTGATCGATTTTTCAGTGGCTTAAAACCAAGTCTTCGAAGGGCATTAGCTATAAGAGACATCAGTAGCTATGAAGAAATTGTTCGTTGTGCTATCAAGGTAGAAATGGAAGTTGGTGTTACATATCCATCTCATGGTTTTGACAAGAAACGAAAGATGGAGTTCAAGGAGAAATCTCAGAATAATGGTGAAAAGAAGATGAATGTTTCCTTATGCACAAAGTGTGGAAAGAAGCATGGTGGAGATTGTCTTAAAGGGACTAGAAAATGTTTTAAGTGTGGAAAAGAAGGTCATCGAGCAGCTGAGTGTCGAAGTAATGGAAAAAGGGATTCTAATGAAGTGAATAAAGCAAACACTGCAGAGAACGCACAACCAACACTTCAATGCTTCAAGTGCAAGGAGATGGGACATTATGCCAATAAATGCCCTAATCCAAGGGTTAGTGATGATCGACATGAGCAACCGCTTAAGGAAAAGGACAAAGGGAAGTCACATGGGATCACTATTGGCAATGATGAATATGACAACGATGTCGTGGAATGATTAAGTGTTTATGTAATGGGATTCCAAAATAATGTTGTATCTTGGAATATTGGAATATTTATGTATTGGTCTAATGTGGTATTCAAAGTGATTGAGATATTATGCGCATAATGAAGGGAAAACGAGAAAATGAAATGTTTAACAGTATTCATGAGCTCATGATTGATATAAGGACTAAGTGATATCATGGTTTGAGTATATAGAATTTTGAGGATTTTGGTATGTGGAAAGTGTTAACTTTTAACTACATTCAAGTTTTCACTAAGGTTCAATGGGTATTCAAGAGAGTACAAGATTAAGGCCTTTGAATGTTTGGAATGTGTCCAACAAGATATATCTTATGATATATGGGGATCAACGATGGTATTAAATCTCTGGTAATCGTTTTCACTATGTTATGAGAATGGACTGCAGTATTATGGATAGGACTAAAGATTGGAAAGGATTATGTTGGACATAAGTTAGTATTGTTTAAGGATAGAAGTTTTTTCGATATTATTTATGGGATGTTATAGTAATATAGTTTTAGAAAAAGGACAACCTAGAGGACGGGCGACAGCCCATCGCTTCGGACAAGGCTGTGGGAATCGAACCCACAACCGAAGTGCGACTGGCCTTTATCGCCTACCACTGGCCTACAGGAAGTCCCTGTTTAAGTAGAAACTAGTTTTATTATATTAAGCAGTATGATATATGAAGTATAAGTCCATTTTAGGAACTATATATGATTAATCTCACTATAGATCGACTTATGTATATAATTTTTTCTAACCTTTTGTTTGAGACAGATGGAATGACCCGTCATTCTATCACATGATCTGCTAACACTTCACGAATAACAAATTCAACTTCATTTATTTAAGAGATGAAGTGGAAATTGTTTTAGGCACGAACAATAGTGAGATTGTACCAAAATAAAGAAAGTATTTATTCCAATTCAAATTTTCAACTTTAGGGAAATGATCTTGAAAACCATAAATGTTGTCCTAGTGATCTTATACCTGATGAATCGGATGGTACCTTAGATCGTCACAAATTTATGGATTTGTGATTATTGGCTTTTCCATAGCCATTTTCTCTACCACTCTCCATCAGAACATGATTGTTAGATTTCTCTTCCATATCCATATTTTCACCTATGTGGAAACCCAATGATTAGTTTATTTGGGTAACCGTTACGTTTCATACTTTTGTTTTTAAAGATTGGTTTTGATATTCCTTTTTACGATGTGGGTTTCTATTAAAGAAACTTTCGAATAGTAAACCATTTATAACCCCGACGAATTTCGAGGGCGAATTTCATTTTAAGGGGGGTAGAATGTAACAGCCCAAGATTTTATAAAAAAATATTCTTTTTAATTTTATTAAAGTCTTGTGTTGTACGCTACACCAAAAGGAGCTTGCACAACACGCATCCTTGACTTTCCTTGCATTACACGCAATCACGACCTTCCTCGATAGCGTGTGTAATACGCAATACCGAGTTTCACTAAACAACGATATGCTATTAAAATATTATTAAAACTAGCCGTTATGAATAGTAACAACCACTTTTTAAAACTCTGTAAGTCTTATTTTTCAAAATGAACTTCATTTTTGGATTCGGAGTATCGAATTTAGCCTAAGGTGAAATTTTGGTACTTTTCGGATAACTTTCATATTCTGATGAATAGTGAAAATTACTAAATTATAATTAAAAACAATTTTTTTAATCGAAATAATTAATAGTGATAAATTATTAATTTGAGTGATTTTAAAGTATATTTAGAATATATTTTTACAATTTAATACAATGTTGGTCATTGGATGTAATTTCACATTTAAACCAGACATAATCAAGTGTCAATCTTTTGATAGATATTGTTTCTTAAAAACACGCTATTTGTTTTAACAGCGGGATTTAATTATAAAATTAATTAATGCAAATTCTATGATATTAATTTGGTAAAATAGACTTCATTTTTGAATTCGGAATATGAAATATAGCTTAGGATGAAATTTTGGCATTGTTCTGAAAAACATCAATTTTTGATGAATAGTGAAACTACTAAGTGGTAGTTAAAAAAATTAATTTCATCATAAATCTTAATTTTACCACTTCTGTGAATGGAATTTCAAAAATCCGAGAGACACGGTTGATTTCAGTAAGTAAAATGTGGTTCAATGAGATGAAAATAATTTTTGGTGAATAGTAACTTTTTACTTTTTTTTACCACGGTTAATAGTAAATAGGGTAACTAAGGGTAAATATGATATTACTATTACCCTAACACATGTCCTAATTCTATTGTATAAGTGTAATTCGACCAAAAACAACCTTATGAATATAATATGACCATTTAGGTCCACTTGGATTAGATTATGACATTTAATATTATATTATTTAATGAATAGTTAAAATAGTTAAAATCAAAGTTTAATAACTAAAACATTTTTAATATGGGGTTATACATAAGATAAATTCGACTATAAATATTCATTAGAAAGCTAAAACGATTTTCTACATAATGATAGTTTATTTATAATTTTTAGACTTTAAATAAATTAATTTATTTATGACACAACGATGATGCAGTAATTACCCTTTTAAGGAAATATTAACATAATTGATGTTATAAATGCTCAAATGAATGTAATTTGAGACTTTTTATGAATTACACTAATTTTCTAGGTTACTATGATATATTAATGTTTCTTTAATCAACTTGGTTCGAACATATAATTCTGTTATGACTTTCACAAAAATCATATATCAAATAGTGTCAAAATTGACACAAAATAGTTTTTAAATCAAATATTATATTATTAATTGTTATTTTATTCCTAAAAATCTAAGGTTCGGCCAAATGACTTAGATAAGGATATATTTATTAATAATATACAATTTGGGGTTCGTTTGGCATGTTATAGTAAGTGTATTAACCATATAGTGAAAGAAAAACAAAAAGACACGGTAAAAGTTAAATTATTTAACTTAGAGTTAAATCTAATTGATAAGGTTAAAATAATAACCTAAACTTGTCTAAATCCTATTGGTTGATAGGATTTCGACCCATCCCCACTTTAGCTTCGAAATAAGACCCTTTGGAACCATTATAAACCGATTTTGACTTTAATATAAAATAATATTTTGAGATATTCCTAAGGTGCCCCTCTCCTCCCTTATAAAAGGACACCTCCTCCCCCTCCTCCTCACACCAATTTGAGCACTCAATCTCGGCCAACCCCTAAACAAATCTCTTATCCACTTCCCTAGCAACATCCTAGAGGTTCTGGTCTTCCTCAAAGACCAATTTTAGTTCCCTAAGAGGAGGTCTCCAAAAGGCGCTTCAAAGAAGAGGTAATTACCGTTACCAATTCTTTCATCTTTATTTCTTCTTCCACTTCTTCTTCTTAGGTTGTTTCATTATGAAGTAATAACATAAGTATCACTCATATACTGATATGTTATTATAAGTATGAAACAACCCTATTTCACCATCTATCTATCCTACGGAAAAAGAAATCACCGCGCGTGCGTACGTATGGAATACCGTCTCCACGCCGTGGTGTAATCTATTTTCCACCACCACCTTACATGGATGGGTATAATGGTGTAAAGAATAACTATACATAGTTATTAAAACATCATATTGATTCTGATATATTGTATAATCCACTCCAATTCAATTCAATATTTATGGAAATGATATCATCGCTCGTGCGTACGTACGGACTACCGTCTCCACGACGCGATGAGATTCATTCTCCATGTTAACCATTTAAGAATGATTATAAAGTATATATAAGAAATAATAATGAAATATATGACATTATAAAGCTACTGGATTTATGTATATATATATATATGTATGTCATCTACTTACTTCCATTCAAGACAATAGGGAAAGGAAAACAGCGTTCATGCGTACGTACGGACTACCGTCTCCATGAATGGTGTTTTTCATTTCATTTATCTATCTATTATATATATATATATATACTGAATATATATGATATATAAATCATATTTTATATTCTGGAAGTAAGTAAATCATGATATAAGTAATAATAATGTCAAGAACAACAAGTCAAAACACCTACGATAAAAGAAACGATTTTACCCAAAACGCTTCTTTAACATGGAATTTACAAAAGAACGGGTAATATAATGTCATAAGTGAACCATATATGATATCATAACAATGAATATGATTCTGTAATAAGTCAATGACATTATTTAAACCATTATACAGGAGCTTCGGACACGTACAAAGCAAATCGGACCTAAGGTAAGGGAAATATCACAATCTCATTTTTATCCGAGATTGTTTATTCGTAAGTATTTACTGGGGTGTATTTTATCATCCACATCCATGTTTCATAAATATGTAATATTATTTCCATCCAACTACAATTTTTTAAATCCAATTTTACCCTGTGGTGAGTTTTTAGTAAAAGAAATGAAAGGAATATTTTGTCGTTTTCCGTACGAGGTATTTTTTGACTTTTCCGACAAAAGTACGAAGAATGTTTTTTTTAACTTATACGGCATGAATGGATTTTTAAAACATTGTTTCCAAAAAAGCTTCCTTTACAAGTTTTCAAGTTTATTTTTAATCAACTTGTTTTATTTTAAAGTTGTATGACATGTTATGAAAGGAAAAATGTTTTTTAAGAAGAAAGGATATTTTCCTCAAGAATGGAGTTCAAGTGTTTTATCAAAATGATTTTATATCTAAGATAATAAAGGGTTCTGTTTTTATCCCTATTATTAAATTGATTTGTTCATGTTGTGATGAAATTATTTTTATGAATTAATTTATCTTATATGAATTGATTTATGATGTCATGATGTTTCAAGAATCCCATTTTTGTTACATGTGTTATGCAATGATGTATGTTTTATGATTATGTGGCACACATAAGAAAGGATTCATTATAAGATGGGTGGGACCTATATCTCCCTCCAATGCATTGGGTAAAGATTTTATATCTCATGAGATAGACAGGGCTGGAACGGTAGGTTATACCGGTTCAGTGAAACAGGACTGAAACGAGGGTTACTCGATTCAGAAAGGGACTTTGTCCACTAAGATAGTCTTGGCAATGAGTCATGACTAACAAGAAATGATTTTACATGATTATGTGTGCATGCCACAAAGTTTCAAGTTTCATGTTATGATTATGGTGATCTCATTTTCTCTTCTATGATTTGTTCCATGTTAAGATATTATGATCTCTTTTGCAGGTTATGATTTTCAAAAATATATGATATGATTTTTATTTCTTTTGTATACCCTTACTGAGCATTTGAGCTCACCCTTTTATGTTTTCTTTTCCCCAGGATATAAAGAAAGGTTTTAGGTAAAAAAAAGGAAGATCTTTATGGGAGATTTTGAAGATCTTTCACCACGATTAGAAGATTATATTCCGATTTTCCAAAGACACTAAACTATTACGATCCTTGTGTGTGTGTTTTTGTTATGTACTAAGTATTCCGCAAAAGTAATGTAATGTCAATGTACATCAAGATACGGGTCTCTACAGATAGAATAGTATATATTATCATATAATGTTGATTCTTCTAGCTCACCCTCCAAAGAAATGTAATTTCTTTTCAAGGATGTTGTGATCGATTCAATAGAATAAGAAATATTTAATATGGAAATTAAATTAATGAACAAAATATTTTGTAAGTTAAGGTACACAATGTGTGGGTAATTAACTTTATTTGACCATATATATATATATATATATTATTTTATATAATAAATACATATTGGTGTGTTTGTTGATTACATTTCATAATGGGTGGAATATGAGGATACATTTAAAATAATATTAAACATTATAACACCCTGATATTATATGATATATTTCTGTATAAATATAATTAATTTTTTGTATAACAGGTATTACAGATAAATGAATGTTTAAATGAAATTCGGTATTGTAATAAAATATTATTCTAACAAAAAAACATGATTAGTCGGTATGAATTGATCTGACCATATTATGAAATATAATTATAATTTTTCCCATAAGGTAAATATATTGATTTACTATTAATAAATAATCCTGAAGATGAAATTACATCATTTTATGATACAAATGAACTATTTTTCTATATATAAATTATTATTATCTGAACAATACATAAAAATTACAACTAAAAATTAATTTTAATGACATATATTATTAATGATTGTATATAAATGAATAATAAATCATACATATATTATCAATTCATATAAAATAAATATAAAATCATTTTCTGGTAAAAAGTAATCATTCTAGGAAAAATATTTTTTTTTCTTCCATGACACGTGTTTATCCTTATAAATTAAAAAAAACATCATGATGCCTGATTTTAGTAAAATTTATATATTTTTATTTAAACAAGTATTTTTTCAATAATATAATTTTTACTATGAAAGGAATTGGAATAGATTATTTTTTAATATAAAATATTAAATTTTCTATAATCCATTTTTAAAGTATATTACACATGTATATTAAAATATATTTATTCCAAATATTTATTATTAATATTTAAAAATAGTTTCCATTATTGGAATAAAGATTTTCATATTATTTTAATGCTTCAATTTTATTTTTTTTATAATATGCATAGTAATAATGGTAATTATTTTCCAACTATGGTTAAAAGATGTAAAATTAAGGTACTATAAGGGGGTAAAGTTGTAAAATTTCTCAAAAAGAAGCCATTATATAATTCAATGAGTGGTGATAGAATAAATATTTGTTTATGTAGATATATAATTTATTTTAATTCATTATTTAAAATTTGGGAACCCATGTTTGATATTAAAGAACAAAAACAATATTTTATTTAAAATAAATAGTATTATAAGGTCATTACATTAAATGGAATGTTTTTAATGTTATTTTCATGTTAATATTGACCCATAATTCGATAAAAATTATGTTTTTTGTTAAATAATAAAAATGTGTTTAACCTAATTTTTTCATTATTTTGATGAAAAATATTTTTATGCATACAGAATTATAATAAAAATTGTTTTCCATGTATTATTTATTATTATAATAATATTAATATTGACTATATATATAAATATAATACCATAAAATGGATTCATAAAATTATTTTAGAATTTTGAAATTGGTCTTAATAAAAAATTTATTTTTGGTTATATATTTATTTTATAATGGTAAAATGTTAAGTGATCAGGTTTAAGTATAAAATTTTATTAGATATGTTTATATTTGATATATTGATTAAAAATAATTCATAATAGTTCAAAATGATATTTTTGGGTGTTTATTTCAACCTACTAATATGTTATTCCCTCAATTATTGTTCATTGATTCAACATAAAATCATTATGATTTATATCACATTTAATTATTTTCTATAATTCATGTTATGTTCATTCCCTCAATTATAAATGTTCATCTACTCATATCAATTAATCAAAAATTTGTATAACTATAGATCATACAAGAATGACTAATATTTTCCCTTACATCCCTTTTTAATTTTTTTTATTTTATTGTCTAAAAGGTATATAATTATATGAATGCATGATGTGTATTCGAAAGGAGGTCTATCAAAGAATAGCTATTCCTTTAACTCAAATATTTCAATGTTAATAACTAATTTTACATCCTATAAAAATATTTTATACATGATATAATGAAGAATGCATTATTATTATTATTATTATTTGACAGTATTATGATAATGGGACAACAAATTTCACCTCTTTTTTAGTAAATGGGAAATGAATATATCCCTTGTGCATATATGTGGGATACCACCTCTACATAGAGATAGTATTTATTTTTTATAATGAAAATTCATAGACAGTTTTTCTTATGGATTTAATGTTTATATATAATATTTATGATTTATACTATTTAATTATTATAACTTCCCTACATTATTACCGTCTTGTCCATTTTAAGAAGATTACGTTGCACCTGCATATGTGTGGATGACCACCACCATGTAGCGATTTTATTCACTAGTAATTTACTTTTCTCATGGAATATAAAAATGAAATATTTAATTTACATATATGATATATATGTGATATAATAATGGTTATAGAATTGTGAGTTATTGTATACTTTTCTTTGGTTTAATCAAACGAAATGGGGAAACAACAATTGTGTGGAAAAATATATTATTGTTTCTTGGATGTGATGTAATTATTTTTTCATAAAAACCTAATATAATTTGTTGTAAAAATTTATATATTCATTAGCAAGGATAGTTATGAAAAAGTTATGGTTCTGAAGATGATATATCCATGAAAAATGTATGATTACTAATACTCCTTAACCAAACCATACATAAAAATGAAATAGAATTCACGTAGAAAAATGAATTTAATAAATAATTATTAATAAATTTATAAATGAAATATTTATGAATATCAATGATGTTATGATATATTTAAATATGTTTCTGAAAAAAGATTTATAAAAAATTTAATTTCAATAGATAGTAATTATGAACTAGTATGAAGAAAAATTAGACTTAAGGTCAGAATTTATGGTATCACATTTATTTCATTGAATCCTAGGCCATATAAAACAATTTATAATTTGGTTTCCTGTATATAGTACCCATAAATCTATTTTATGGATATTATCATGAAAATTATGGGTATTTTTAATTAAATATAATCATCTATAAATCATTAAGTTTTTATTCAGTTAATTCCAACGATGTAATGAAGGAAATTATATGAAAATTATCCTTTTAAAATAATATATTATCGTATACCCTATTTATTCATATAATATTTATTTATATGTGCCATTTTACTAACTATTATTTTTACAAAGGAAATAAAAATCATTTTATTGAAAAATCATCCATATTTCCTCATGATTCAATGAATCATATCATCCATATCATGTTTAATTAAAATGTGTAAATTTATGTTTTTTTCTATCATTCAATGATAACTTAGATTAATGTTTATCAATATTAGAATTTACAATTAGAAATTTAGAAAATAATTTTTATAATTTTCTACAACTTTGATATTTATTAATTTTTACAGAATGTGAAAAAAGAATCCTTGTTTTGAAATATATGACATGAATGATTTTTTTCAAACAACATGATATTTAATTTCATTAATGATTACATTACATTTTTTCATTTCTATTCTCAGTGAAATGAAACTTCCCAAAATTATTGTATTGGTTTTGTTGAAATATTATCTATCCAAAAGTAGTATTTCTCATGTTTTCAAAGAAATGATTAAAAGATATTTTAAATGTTTTTCATATATAAAATCATACATTAGGTATGTATATTCTTATTTGAGAATGTGATCATATTTATACATTAAATTACATTATCTAAGAAGATAATTATGATGATGAATCATGGATTACTCTATGAAACATATTTTTTACTGTGAATTAACTGTGCAATAATGACCTATTTAGGAAATACATTTCTTGTAGATGGGTTATGCTATAATGAAATGATGGAATGAATCCGGTTTCATTTTCATGCGTAACAATACGAATGGATGATGAATTTTTTAGTTATACTGTGATATATTTATGCTATAATTTTATATGATATTTGGGATTGTAATTTATATCAAATTAACTAGATAAATATAAAAAATTAACGAGATAAAAATGTTATGGGTGATCCTGATTTCATGTTCATAGCATTATGCATTTAACTTGTTTCATGCCTATATGTTTATCTACGGACATAGTTTCATTTCAATATGATTTTTTTTGGACCATATCTGATTCCATTAATTTAATTAGTGAACATGTTTCTATTTATTCATGTTCAAAATGTAAAATGAAAATGTTAATGGAATATTCCAATATTAATGATATTCTCTGATATACTGTGAGTTATTATTGAAGATTCCACAATCGTAGGGCTTTTTCCATTTCTAATGTGAAAATTGTATTCCATCACATTTGATTCACGATATAAATTGAATACGTATGTTATTCATATGTTAGAATCAATTTATCAAAATATGTTTCCAACTTATGATCATTGTTACACACCGATATTTTGTAAAATATTTTTCTTGAATTAATTTTTTTTTTGATATTGTTCATTTCACTCCAAACTAAAAATAGTTTATTTTATATTAAATCACTATGTTTGGCTTGTATTATACAAAACACCATATTAATCATACAGAACTCATAAAATTATTTTCATCGTTCAATGTATAGAACACCATATTTATATTTTGTTACACGTATAAATGACATTCCTTAATGGCTTGTATAACATGAAAGACTGGGTTTTATTGAACAAAAATATATTATTAAAGTATGATGATTTAATATAATAAGATATAACATTGATTTCAAATTAGCGGTAAGGTGTATTATTAAATAACATATAAAAATATATAGTCTACACAAATATAATTTGAATTTATAGGATACCAATTAATTAGAAATGAATAATAAATAGAGATAAATATAATAGAAAATATTAATATTTATATGGGAAGAATTCTATACTAAAATATTAATTTAAAATAATTATAATTATTTATTGATAATAATATATTATATATGATTGATAATATATTTTTTACATTCATCCAATAGGTTTTATAGACATAATATAAGAACTAATCCAATTTTATTCATAAAACCCTATATATTTTATAAAATAAGTTTTTCTATATTCTAATGAAGAATCCATTTTAAATCCAATATTTTATATTTTATATATTTAATCTATCATAATAAAAACTCAACTTTGGAATTGAATCATTAAAATTTTCTTTGGTAAAATTTTGGATATTATTAATGTTTAATTAGATACTATTTTATTCATTTATTTTAAATTATTTCATTATAACCAATTTGACCATGAAATTGGATATAAAAACATGGAATTTTTTTGACATTTCTAATTAAAAAATCCACATTTTCATCACATCAACGAGATTAATTTTATTTAGTTTTTTATACATTCATTATTATTATTTACGAAAATTGATTCCATATTTAAAATCAGAATAATTTATAATTGATAATATGTTTAACATATTTTTTCATGAAATGATTAGTGAAGGTAATTATAGTAAATTACATTGGTAAAGAGTGAAATTATATTACTAAAGTACTAAAGAAGACACTTAAGACCCAAAACGAACAATAATCTTGTCCAACACCTATTGGTTGTAATTTATTAGTCCATGAAACCCCCATTTATTTATTTTTATGGGTTTTTATAAAATTTATTTGGTGAAAATATGGGTATACCTAACATGTTTTTAAAAAATTTTAGGGGTGTTCTTTACATTTCCTATAAAGGGCCACCAACACTCCCACTACATTACACCTATCAAAACATTTAGTTTTATTCAATATAATACAAATATACAAACCAAAATTACCCCCTTCCCACTTGATTCCTCCCTTCGAGAAGAAAGAAGTTCAAGGAAGGCTTTTCGCACAAACCAAATGGCATTACCCAATTAATAGTTAACGAATTATCTCAAATTCCATTCTTTTATTTCTATTCGCCCAAACCTCTAGTGTTTTTATTAAAATCAATTAAAAAACACCATTATATAAAATATATTAGGATATTTGTTTGTTAAAGTTATGACATAAAAACAAACATATGTCCATCTAATGGATAAAAAAATATACTCTTTGTGTGTCCATAAGTTGATGTGGTTCCTAATTTCATGTTCTTAACATAAAGAGTAATCAAGTTTCTACTTACACATGTTCACACAATTATAAAAAAATGGGAAGGCCACAGATTCCATGTCTTATTTCTATGTTATTCATTCCTGTATTATGCTCTTAATTCTCTTATAATCCTTGTGTTATGAACATCCAATCAAAATTATTATCTCTAATAGGCATGGTATTATTTTTATATGATATTCTCAAGTTCCCTATAGTTTTCTTCATGTTATTCTTAAAAATTTCGTTTATTTACCCTTACTGAGCATATGATCTCACCCCTTTCTTATACATCCTTTCCCTAGTTTGTGAATAATTTTTTTACGTATATTTAATAAAAGTATATATCATTATGGGTTTTCTTGAAGAAAATTCACAGGGATATCGGATTTTGTTTCAATGTTTCCAGAGACACTAATCCATTATAGTCCTCAGGTATGTATTTTTTTAATTTATTGAGTATTCATGTAAAAATATGTAATTTCCATGTATACTATGTCTAGTTCACTATAGTTGGTATCAATGGAAAGGTGTAGTCATCCATTAGAAAATAGTATGAAAAAAAAATATTGATATCCCTAGGTATATTTTAAAGGATATGTCTAGGTATGTCTATAAGGATAATTATAATGATGTGTAAATGTCTTGGAAAATGTCCTATCATTTTTGTAAAAGATTGAGATAGTGGTTTACTAGAAATACAACCATATCTATATACAAAAAGTGGATGTTTCTATGATAAAATTTTAACTAGGGGTAACCACTCCAATCACCTGTTTCGAGTCTGACTCTTGGTAATCTACTACAAGATAATAGCCCTTCATGTACACCAGGTTTAACACACCATGGGGATATGCTTTGGATATTCATTAACACTTCATTATCAATTATTATGGACTTGAATAGACGATGAATATGAATAAACTAGGATAAACCTAATGTGTCGTCAATTAAAATTTATGTTTCATGATTTAGACATCCTATAAGTATTTTTCCATCATTATATAGATTTCATATAAGATATCTATTTATCACTATATGTTTTCTGGTTCTTTTTCATTGGAGAAAAATATAATGAATTTGGTTAACCATGAATGTTTCTAATGGGGAATGTAAGGTAATTATGAAAATATATTTCATATTTGAAAATATAATAATGATAATCAGGAAGGTGGTATGAATGTCGGTTATACTTATTAAGATAATGAGAGCATGAAAGATATGCGAATGGTTTGTGATTTTATTCTTGTACTATTTAAATAGAACATAATAATCATTATTTGATTGAGTTTTAGTGTCCATAATGCATGATTTATATTCCATATTCTATAAAATAGGTATTAATAAGTAATTTGTTGAATCATATTTAATGGTTTTAGAATAATTTTGGTTTAATGAAGTACATATGGTTTGTGATTCAATGATTATGTTATCTAAAGCATGAAATATATAAGTTTTTTCAGCATGATCTTTGATTACGGATTGAAAAGGATATTTTTAATGGTTTTGAAGATATAAAAAAGTGATATTCTTATTGAGGGAAGTAAACCCATATTGTGGTCAAGATGTTTATAAAATCATGTTTCTCATGGATAAATATTAATTTTGAATAATATAAATTGGATGGAAATTATTACCTAGAACTGATTATTTGTTGTTTGAAAATGTATTCTATGTCATCATGGATGATTTTTACAACTTATTGGATATAAAAAAATATATCTAGTAACATTTGGAATAATGAAGTGTGCATTTTTTCATAAATTATTTATTGTAATTTGATTTTTAACCATGTTTTAAAGGAATATATGATGAAGATATTCACATGATTATAATGTTAAAACAATTGATAATTTGTGATATATGAGGGATTAATATTAACATGTTATTGTGACTTACTTCTAATTTATTGGTTTTTTATATTTCATAAGATTCATAATGTCAACCATTTATGGAATGATTGTATTAATATATTGATGAAGTTCATGAATATAAATTATTATCTTTCAACATGAAAATTCATCCATATTGGATAACCTATTATTGATGATATTACTGATATATAGTATAGCATATCATGGATCTCATGATCTGTTAGTCTTTGAGAATAAAAAACCCCCCTTCCTTTTTGGGAAAATGGTGAAGTTGATCAGGGAACTACCAATAATGAATTTTTCATGAAATAATTGGATTATATCATTATATGATAATTCATTAACCTTAATAAAAAACATAGGGAAATAAAAAAATTACGTATTACATCCATATTCAATGAATCAAATGGTCCCATATTTCATCACATATTTATGGATTTATGATTTTCAATTTTCCCTTGACCACTTTCTCTATCACTATCCATCAGAACATGATTTCAAAATTTCTCACCCATTTGTATTTTTTATATTACAAATATTCTCTTTTATGAACAAACCTTATTATATATTAATTTGGGGAACTGTTATGGTTCCAACATTCAATTTTTTAGAGAAGTTTTAATAGTCAATTTTATGATGTGGGTTTCTATGAATGAACCTTTACGGTATTAAACTTTTGCTAACATGTATAAATTAATTGGGATAAATTCATTTTAATTAGGGGTAGAATGTAACACCCCGAGATATTGTGAAATATAAATATTTTTAAATTAATTTTACTTTTTTAATATGATGCATTTCACACCACAACATAAATAGTTGATTTTAAATTAATTAACTATGTTTCAATTTCATTATATTGAAAACCATGTTAACCATACACTACATAAAACATAGTTTTTATCCTTTCTTACAAAACACTAATTTCATTTTCCATTACATGCAAAAATGTCTTTCATCAATGGCTTGTATAACAAGTAAGACTGATTTTTATCGAACGAAAATATATTATTATAACATTATTATTTAATATAATAAGATATAAACTAGATTTTAAATTAGTAGATATTAGTTTTATTAAATAAAATATGAAAATATATTGTTTACACAAATCTAAGATGAATTCATAGGATACCAATTAATTAGAAATGAATATGAAAACTGATTAAATATAATGGAAAATATTAACATCTTTATGGTCCCAAAGATTTTTTTAGAATTTTATAATAAATTTTTAACCATTAGTGAGGGATATTAATATAATATATATGTTTGATAAAATATTTTATATATTCATCTCATATATTTGATACACATAAGTTAATAACAAACATATTTTTCCACATAAAATAAATAATTTATTATAAAAGTAGTTTACATCCTTTTAATGGAAATATCAATTAAAAAAATTGGACTTTTTAAAGATTTTAAGTGCCAAATTAAATATAATATTTTGAAAATAAACACACAAATTACGATATGATATATATTTTTATTTTTTATTAAGGTTTTATTTTTTAATGAATTCTAAAAATATTGGATTTTTAATCATAATTTATTTTCCATATTAATTATTTATAAGGATAAGTTATATTTTTAATTTTTTTCTAAGTTTATTTATATAATTTTTTTATAAATTAATCCAATATATGTTATTATAAACAATTTACCATTTAAATTAAATATAAAATATAGAAATTGTTTGATTATTTTTAGTTCAAAACCATCTATTGTCATGTGATTTGCTTGATAAATTTTAAATTAAGTTTTGACACTTATTTTATTAGAATATTAAAAAATAGAACCATATTTTGAATAAATATAATTTAAAAATTATAATAATTTTAATATAGTTATTAACAATAAATATTACTGAATGTTCGTAAAAATAATTTAGAATGGTTTAGAGAAAAATTAATGTAATAAAGTATTAAACATTAAAATTTTGTTCCAAAATGATCTATAAGTATATCCAAAACCCAGGGAATAGATTGTTTTAATCCATCGATATTCCATATTTATATTTTCATTTTTCTGTTTTGAGTTTTTTAGTAAAAACATGTCTTACCTAATATGTTTTAGGAAATGCCCAGTTTGTTATTTCCCTTCCATATAAAATGCCACAACCTATCCATCTTCATTAAAGATATCATTTCACTTAAGATTGGTTGAGATCTTCCCAATACTCTTCATATACTACCTATTTTACTCCATGTGTCACGACCCGTCCCCTGGGGCCCGTGTCGTAACTACCCCAAGCCCGCCTTCAATAGGCAAGGAGTTGGCGTCTAGCACCAAAGGCGTAAATCCCTATAACTAGGAAGGCATTGCCTTTATGAAATGTAAACAGACAAACAACCAGAGTACAAGAGTAAGAAAACACTAAGTAAAGCAATATAACAAGTGTGCTGAAAGTACAAAGTGGGTTGGAAATACAATCCAAAGAATAAAGTACAAGAAAAAGACAAAAAATCAGGAAGGTGTCAAGCTGCTCCTGGATCGTCTTCCAGAGTCCCTACCTGAAGGGTGGGTATAGGTGGCCACCTCATCTCTCCACGTCCGTCTGTCACCTCCGGGTACTGTCTCGCTGTGAAGTCCACCTCTAGGTACCGTCTCTTCGTCAAGTCCACCTCCAGGTGTCGTCTCATCGTGAAGTCCACCTCCGGGTACCGCCTCTTCATCAGGTCCACCTTCAGGTACCGTCTCATCGTAACATCCACCTCTGGGTACCTTCTCACTCTACAAGCCTCAACCGTGATCAGTGATGTCCGTCATCGGCATCCAACACAACGAGGTACGGGCATAGCCCGTGCAGGGGTGAGTATAACGATACTCAGTAGGGATCCCGAGACCCTCAAGGTCTCACTAAAACCAACAAGGATAAACCACAAAGAAATCTCTCAACAGATAACCTTTAATTAGGTATAACCCCATATATATACCTATGTTATCAAGTAACCCATCTCAATCATGAGGTAAACACAGAGGTCATTGATTCATATCAAACTAGGATTTTCATTAACGAAACCACAACTGCTGGAGAACTCCTCCTCTATCAAGTACAGTAGCCTTGTCATGACTCTGAGGCGCTACTCACTAACCTTAGACTACGGATGTACTCCTCCTGTCGAGTACCACGGGTCTACTGCCAAATATCGGGCGCTCTGTCCGCTATGGTTCTGCCGCCAAATACCGGGAGCTCCCCCTAATAGTCGTCAAAGGTACTCCTCCTGTCGAGTACCGCGGGTCTGCTTCCAACTACTAGGCGCTCTGTCTGCCATGGGTATTCCACCAAATAATGGGCGCTCCATCCACTGGGCTAATCGAATCACTTCGACTCGAATCAGTCAAGCATTCACCAGGTCTAAAGCTACTAGGTCTCCGCACTCTGTACGCTTGTCTCCAGAAGGGTCCGCTCCATGATCCACTGACCTATACTCCATGTATCACAAAGTCCCACTCATATGGATCACAAAGGACCACCTCGTCACAGGCGTCTCAACACAACAGACGGCGCGTCAATCGGACGCCCGATCTGTGAGTTCTTAGTATTTTCGTCCTTGGGGCCCGGGTGGTTTCGTGTAGGAACCAACCTGACCGTGTCTCAACTGTATCTCATACTCTCATAGGTTATACTCAAAGGGGTCGTTTCTCAACGAGATTACCAAAGCCTCTAACGGTTCGTCAAACGGACGTCCGGTCTGAAAGTTATTAGCTTTTCTATTCCAGGGTCCCGATTGGTTTCTATGCTAAAACCAACTCAACTGTACTCAAAATACGTCAAAAACTCATGCGAAGTATGCCAAAAGATCCTTCTCATCAAGAGGATTCCAACAATGTCAACAACACGTCAATCAGACATCCAGAGCTCAAGTTATAAGCGTTTTCGCTCTGAGGGACCGGTTGGTTTCAGGTTCGAACCAACCCGGTCTTACCCAAAGTATTCTAAAACCTTGAGTGTAATATACCGAAACGACCGCCTCAATCTAAGGAATCATACGTAACTGACGGTTCATCGATCGGAGGTCCACAACTCAAGATATGGGCGTTTAACTGAAGAACATCCGAAAATTGGGGGTCTGGGCCCGGTCAGACCCGACCCAACACCACCTGGGTCAGCCCGAACCGGGTCAACACAACTCGGGTCCGAGTCCGGCACGGTTGGGAGCGGCCCGACCCGGCCGACGCGGCCCGGCCCGGAGCTGGCGGCCCAGGCCTGTGGCCTGTTGTGGCTCGGCTGGTTGGCCGAGCGTGTTGCACCGAGTGGGGGAGGTGCGGCCTCCCCGCTGATTGACGCCGGTGGCGCTAGCTGGCGCCGCCCCCCGGGCATCCTGGATCCTGCGTGGCTGCGGGGTCCGTCACACCGTTGTCGTGGCTGTTTCCATGGAAGGTTTTCTCTGGCGGTGCACTGGTGCACCGGTGCCTCCAGGCAGCCGGACGGCTCTGGCCGCCACCTCCAGTCGCTGGCACCGCCGCACCGGCGAGGCACACCAGCAACCTCTTCCGCGGAACACCGGACACGCTCCGTGGGTCTGATTTTCCCACCGCTTGTGCCTACAGCTTTCCCAGAACCCGTTCTTTTCTGATATGGCTTCCATACACCATTGCAGTCCCGTTTCATAGTCTCTCGTCAAAAGATGCACAAACAAACAAACAATTTGTAAAGGGTCCAGGCTTAATTGTTAGCCCTTGCCCTCCATGTTAGAGGCTCTAACAATATTTAAGAATTCAAACTCAAATCCAATACTGTAAATAACCCCTCATCCAACCCGCATGAACGAGCAATCCTTAGATCAACCTGGCAGAATTTGGTTCACACTCTTCGTTCTTTCCTCAAAAAGGAAAGGACAAATTGAAACAAAACCACTACCTCTTGCTTTTCGCTCGTTGGCAGAGTTGCGGAAGGAAGACGATGAAGAACATCGTTCATTGCGTCCGACACACGTCCCCAATTCCGAGCTACATCGGTTCTTTGACGATGTTGCAGAGGATAGGTGTCTGGGGAAGGAAGGTCGAAGTAGAATCGCGTGGAAGATAGTCGTTGGCGTTCTTCACATTCTTCATTGGAGAGGATAAGATTTCCCCTAGTGTTGGGCATCATGATACTTTACATGCGCTTCGTCGCTTGGTGAATCCATCCCAAATCCTTCTCTCAAGATCCCTATATATATAATAGGGGGAGAGGTAAGTAACCATTTTGGATTTTATGACGGTTCATTTATTTGGAACCTTCCTAAATTCCAACGATGCAGTTACTTAATTTAAAAAGGGGGTCGGGCGAATTAAATTGTGTTTTCGCAATTTAAGAGGTGTGTTGGAACAACTTAAGAGGGGAGGACGCCAAGATGTTTCCCCTACATAGCCTGCATCAAAACATATGACACGAATTAATTTCATGTTGACACTTAAAATTAATTGACAGCAATTAATTTCACGTCGACACATAAAATTAAATGGGAACAATTAATTTTATGTCAACTCATAAAATTAACTGACAGAAATTAATTATATATCAACTCATAAAAGTAATTAAGAGGAATTAATTTTAAGTCGACACATAAAATTAACTGACAGAAATTATTTTACATCCACCCATAAAATTAACTGACAGTAATTTATTTTACATTGACCCATATAATTAACTGACCGAAATTTATTTTACAACGACCCATAAAATTAATTGATGGGGGTTGAGAGGTTTACTCTACCTCCCCATTAAATGGGAGGTTAGGGTGTGTTGGTTCCACCACCAACTCCCATGTGAGCTTCTATCCACTTTATCTGCACGTCATGTTTTTATAAAAATAAAATAAAATATTCACTTATTTTATTTTATTAACCCACGTAAAACCCCAAAAAAATAACATTCATACCCGATCATCTGTCATCGAGGTGAAATTATTATTAAGAAAAAATCCATGTTGTGAGTTCAACAGTGCCCTCAGAATTCGATTCCGAACACCGATTCAAAAGTTATATAACGTCGTTCGAACATTTACTGAACATACCTGAAATAAAGTTTGGAAAATTATTATCAGTCACCCTCGACCAACTGCGGTCAAGGTTAGGCTCTGCCTAGGAGAAACATGCCCCAAAAAACTAAACGGTACTCTCAGATTTTTAATTTTAGATACCATTAATAAGTTATGTATTTTACAATAAAATAATTGTAACTTAATTATTTTTTTATGGTTATGCCATTTTCGGGTTTTCTCACAGGAGGCATGCGCCGACTAAACATAAGTCACGTCTATGGTAAAACCGCCCTCCGGGGCACAACGGTACCCTCATATTTCTAATCTGAGTAACCGTTTAAGAGTTATTCCAATTTTTTAGGAAAACTTCTTAAGCGCGTTAATTAAACTTAATAATAGTTTAGAAAATTATTCCGGGCACACTGGGCCTCGGAATCAGGTTCCGTCAGAAACTGCGTACTCGTAAAATTCCATCGTATTTAAGAAGAAAAAAATCATGAAATTTACGCGTCCTTACATTACTCCCACCTCAGGGATTTACATACTCATAAATCTACAACACAAACTAGGGAAACTAATAGAGGTACTGAGCACACATCTAAGCCTTTCGTTCCCAAGTGATATCATGGAGGTTCTCGGGCTACCAGCGAATGCGCACCATCGGAATCAATCATCCACGCAAGACCCGCTCCGGTCGATCCTCAATCTCCACTGGAACCTCCGTGAATGTTTCCACATCATCAATGTCCATCTCCCTGTGGTCGATGATGTGGGATGGGTCATGGACACATCCCCTCTGCTGATATACGTGGAAGACTTCGTGCACCTGGTGCAACTGAGGTTGAAGGGCCAGGCGATAAGCCACCTCCCCTACATTCTACAAGAGCTGCTAAGATTTCTCCTTAGCCGAAAAGGGAATTCTAGTCTCATCCCTTGGATTAACCACGTTCTCTGCCTAATGCAGTAAATCCTGACATGAACAGTACAACCCATGTCATGGATGACATCGTAAGGCCTCGACGCTACTAACAAGATATCCCATTGTTACTCTCGCCTCCAACGGTTGAGTCACACTGTCGGCATCAGTGTGTGGTTACTGGGTCTCCTCCAGTAGGAATCTCACATGTGAGGGTCAAGTCAACAGTCTTAATCGGAACCTCTTATTATCAACCATACAAAAGGACAGGATAATAAACGTCACAAAGAAAAGTGCCTTTTATTACTACAGCTCAATGTACAAAGACACATGACAACCACAAACAACAACAACACGGAAACTAGAAGCACCAAAAACAAAGGCCACCATGCCTGGAACTAGTCCCGCTCCAACCCATCTGCTTCCGGAGCTCCATAGTCATATGATTCAGCTACATGTAGTTGTGCTCTCCCATGTACATCTGCTCCCTGTGGTCGGGGTGGTCCTCCTGGTGGCGGTGGTGGCAGCACCTCGAGGCGTCGTCCACCACCAGCTGCATGGCCAGCTTCTCTGCCACGGTCGCCTGCTCCTTACGGTTCGCCTCGATCGAACCTCTGCCTCTACCTGGGAGGTTCTTCATCTATCTGCTAATCATCTATATAGCGGTTCATACAGTCTCATTCCATGTGACCAAGCTCACCATAGGAGTAACACTGCCCGCTCTTGGAACGACTGACTCTGACTCCACTCTGGTTGCCCCACACCACTGAACCTAAGTCGTACTGTCGGCCACAGGTGGGTCTGGTCCACTTGGAAGCCTGTGCCATCATTCTACTGCTAGCTTTAGAAGACTATGTTGCATGTCAACTAGTGGTGGGTTCCGCTACTAGAGACTTCTCAGCAAGGAAACTCTCCACTAGGAGGGCTCGCTCCAACACCCCTTCCTGCGTCGGGGTGTTGTGAGAAACGACTGAAGCTCTAATCTCTCGCCTGAGCCCCTGGTCGAAGGTACGGGCCCTGAAGAACGAGTCTCGTACCATGTTTGTAGAGTCGTGCGAGAGATCTGTGAACCTTGTCGAGTACTGAGCTACACTCATGCTACCCTGCTGTAGATGAAGTAGCTCCTGTATCCGCACCGCTCGAAGGGTGGCTAGTACAAACTCCACCCGGAATAGGCTCTCGAAGTATGCCCATAGGAGTGACGACTCGTCATGCGTTTGGAGCATCCGGCTCCACCATCTGCCTGCTGCTACCTGAAGGAGGCTGCCAGCAAGATCACCATGAAGTCTTTCGGTGTACCTACTAGCATGAAGACTCTCACCATAGCCTCCAGCCAATCCTCAGCCGCCTATGGTTCCATCTCTCCCCAGAACCTGGGTGGCCTCTAGCACTGGAACTCGTGCAGCACGCTCAAGTGGCGTGCACCGCCTGCTGCAAGGGCTGGTGGCATCGGTGGCCCAACGGGTGGTAGTACCGCTGGTGCCTCCTCTGGTGTCTCAATTGGAAGAAGGCCTTGTACTGAGGCCTCCTCACTAGGCGGGATATCAGTACGTACAACCCTCATGGATCTATCTAGTCATTCGCGGGGAGGCATCCTGAAAGAAACAGATGTGACACGGTCATAAGACTATACTTGGTGAGCTAACATGGTTTGAGCTGACTTGAAGAAAACTTTTGTAAACACACACGCAATCAGTTTTTTCATGCACTGATTTGGAAATCATAAGTCAGGGTCCTGGTGTATGGATACGTCAGACGCCGCACCAACACTGGACTCCCTGAACTGAAAACCACACTCTGTATGCTTAACACTATTTCTTTACAGAAAATAAAATATTATAGTACTAATTTCTGTGGTATAACCGACTCCTTTGATACAAATTTGTCACGACCCATCCCTAGGGGCCCGTGTCGTAACTACCCCAAGCCCGCCATCCATAGGCCTGGGGCTGGTGACTAGCACCAAAGGTGTAAAACCCTATAACTGGGAAGGCATTTCCATTATGAAATGTAAACACACACACAACCAGAGTACAAGAGGAAGCAAACACTAAGTAAAGCAATATAACATGTATGATAAAAGTACAAAGGGGTCCGGAAATACAAGCCCAATAGAAAAGTACAAGAAAAAGACATAATAGCAGGAAGGTGTCAAGTTTCTCCTAGATCATCCACCGGAGTCCCTACCTAAAGGGTAGGTACAGGTGGCCACCTCGGCTCTCCACGTCCTTCTGTCACCTCCGGGTACCGTCTCTCCGTGAAGTCCACCTCCGGGTACCGTCTCGTCGTCAAGTCCACCTCCAGGTACCATCTCGTCGGGAAGTACACCTCTGGGTACCGTCTCATCGTCAGGTCCACCTCTGGGTACCGTCTCGTCATAACGTCCAACTACGGGTATTGTCTCGCTCTACAAGCCTCAACCATGATCAGTGATGTCCTTCATCTATATCCAACACAACAAGGTGCGGGCATAGCCCGTGCAGTGGTGAGTATAACGATACACAGTAGGGACCCCGAGACCCTCACGGTCTTACTAAAACCAACAAGGATAAACCACAAGGAAAGATCTCAATAGATAACCTTTACTTAGGTATATTCCCATATATATACATAAGTTATCAAGTATCCCAACTCAATCATGAGGTAAACACAAAGGTCATTGACTCATCTCAAACCAAGATTTTCATTAACGAAACCAAAACTGCTGCAGAACTCCTCCTCTTTCATGTACAATAGCACTATCACGACTCTGAGGCGTTACTCACTAACCTTATACTACTGAAGTACTCCTGCTGTCGAGTACCGTGGGTATGCTGCCAAATATCAGGCGCTCCGTCCGTTGTGGGTCTGCCGCCAAATATCGGGCGCTCCCCCTAATAGCCGTCAGAGGTACTCCTCCTATCGAGTACCGTGGGTATGATGCAAACTACCAAGAGCTCCATCTGCTGTGGGTCTGCCGCCAAATACCGGGCGCTCCGTCCACTGGGCTAATCGAATCACTCCGAATCGAATCCGTCAAGCAATCATCAGGTTTACAGCTACTAGGTCTCTGCACTCCGTAGACTTGTCTCTGGGAGGGTCTGCTCAACGATCCACTGGTCGATACTCCAAGTATCACAATGTCCCACGAAGATGTATCACAAAGGACCACCTCGTCACAGGGGTCTCAACGCAACAGATGATGCGTCAATCAGACGCATGGTCTGTGAGTTATTAGTTATTCCTCTCAGGGGCCCGGTTGGTTTCGAGTACGAACCAACCCAACCATATCTCAAATGTACCCCGAACTCTCATCGGGTATACTCAAAGGGATCGTTTCACAATGATATTACCAAAGCCGCTAATGGTTCGTCAAATGAACGTCCGGTCTGAAAGTTATTAGCTTTTCCGTTCCAGGGGCCCGGATGGTTTCTAAGCTTAAACTAACCCGACCGTACTCCAACTGCATCCAAACCTTAGTTTAAGTATGCCAAAATATCCTTATCAACAGGAGGATTCCAAAAAAAGTCAATAGCACGTCAATCGGACGTCTGGAGCTCAAGTTATAAGCAGTTTTGCTCCGATGGCCCGGTTGGTTTCAGGTTCGAACCAACCTGGCCTTACCCAAACATTGCCTAAAACTTGAGTGTAATATACTGAAGCGACCATATCGATTCGAGAAATCCTACCCAACTGACGGTGCGTCGATTGGAGGTCCACAACTCAAGATATGGGCATTGAATTGAAAAATGTTCGAAAATAGGGGGTCTGGGCCTGGTCCGACCCAGCCCAACACCCCCTAGGTCGGCCCGAACCGGGTCAACCTGACTCGGGTCTGGGTCCGGCCCGGTTGGGAGTGGCCCGGCCCAGTCGGCGCGGCCTGGCCGGTGCTGGCGGCCCAGCCCAGTGGCCGGTTGCAGCTCGGCTGGTTGGCAGAGCGTGTTGCGCCGAGCGGGGGAGGCGTGTCCTCCTCGCTGATTGATACTGGAGGCACCCCCCGGGCATCCCGGATCCGGCGCGACGGCAGGGTCCATCGCACTGCTTCCACAGCGGGTTTCCTCCGGCGGTGTGCTGGGGCACCGCTGCCTCCAGTCGCCGGTGACGCCGCGCCGACGAGGCGTACTGGCAATGTCTTCAACTAAGCACCAGACATGCTCTGGTGGTCCAATATACCCGCCATCTATGCCTGTATCTTTCCCAATACCCGTTCTTTACTGCGACTGCTTCCATATGACATTGCGGTCCCATTTCATCGTCGCCCGTCAAAACGCGCACAAACAAACAAACAATCTACGGAGGGTTTGGGCTTGTTTTTTATCCCTTGCCCTCCGCGTTAGAGGCTCAAACAAGATTTAAGAATTCAAACTCAAATCCAATACTAAAAATAAACCCGCTTCCAACCCTCTTGAACAAGTGATCCTCGGATCTACCGGGCAGAGGGTGGTCCGCACTCGTCGTTCTTTCCTCAAAAATGAAAGGAGAAATTCAAACAAAACCCCTACCTCTTACTCATCGTTCGTGGGCGGAGTCGCGGAAGGAAGATGATGAAGACCGTCATTCGTCGCGCCCGCCACACGACCCCAATTCTAAGAAGCGTCAGTTCATTGATGATGTTGCGGATGATAGGTTTTTTGGGAAGGAAGGTAGAAGAAGAATGACGTGGAAGATCGTTGTTGGCATTCTTCACGTTCTTCGTTAGAGAGGATAATATTTCCCCAAATGTTGGGCATCATGATACTTTACAAGCGCTTCGTCTCTTGGTGAAGCTATCCCAAAACCTTCTCCCAAACTCCCTATATATTGAAGAGGGGTAGAGGTAAGTAACCATTGTGGATTTTATGATGGTTAATTTATTTGGATCCTTCCTAAATTCCAACGATGTGGTTACTTAATTTAAAAATGGGGTCGAGGAAATTAAATTTCATTGGCTCAATTTAAGAGGTACGTTGGCACAACATAAGAGGGGAGGATGCCGAGAAGTTTCCCCCACATAGCCTACATCAAAACATATGACATGAATTAATTTTATTTTGACACATAAAATTAATTGACAGTAATTAATTTCACATCAACACATAAAATTAACCGACAGCAATTAATTTTATGTCAACTCATAAAATTAACCGACAAAAATTAATTTTATATAAACTCATAAAATTAAGTGAGAGCAATTAATTTTATGTCGACACATCAAATTAACAGACAGAAATTATTTTATGTCGACCCATAATATTAACTGACATCAATTTATTTTACGTCGACCCATAAAATTAACTGACAGTAATTTATTTTACGTCAACCCATAAAATTAATTGATGGGGGGTTGAGAGGTTTACTCTCCCTCCCCATTAAATTGGAGGTTTGGGTGTGGCGGTTCCACCACCAACTCCCATGTGGAGCTTCTAACCACTTTATCTGCACGACATGTGTTTTACAAAATAAAATAAATTATTCACTTATTTTATTTTATTAACCCACATAAAACCCCAAAAATTAACTTTCATAATTGATCATCCGTCGTTGAGGTGAAAGTCTTATGAAGTGAAAACCAGTTTTACGAGTTCAACGGTTCCCTCGAAATTTGATTCTGGGCACCATTTCAAAAGTTATAAAACGCCACTCGTACGTTTACTGAACGTACCCGAAAAAAAGTTTGGAAAATTATTATCAGTAACCCTCGACCCACTGTGGTCAAGGTTAGGCTCTGCCTAGGATAAACACACCCCAACGAACACAATGGTACTCTCGGATTTTCAATTCAAGTTACCGTTTAGATGTTATGAATTTTACAATAAAATAATTGTCACTTAATTATTTTATTTACGGTTATTCCATTTTCAGGTTTTCTCACAGGAGGCCTGCGTCAACTAAACTTAATTCACACCTAGGGTAAACCCACCATACTGAGCACAACGGTGCCCTCAGATTTTTGAAACGAGTAACAGTTTAAGAGTTATTCCACATTTTCAGGAAAACTACTTCTGCTCGGTAATTTAAGCTTAACAAAACTTCTGAAAGTTATTTCGGGCACACTGGGCCTCGGAATCAGGTGCCGTCAAAAATTGTGTACTCGTAAAATTCCAAAGAATTTATGAAAAAACAATCCTTGAAATTTACAGGTCATTAAACCATGAGGCATCCCATTGGGTCGAAATCAAGCAAATGATTCTATTTGGTACAAACTAAAAGGAGTTACATGATTAATAGAAACCATATTTCTCTCAATATAGTTGATTTTGTTTCCTTTATCCACCACTCCACTGTATGTATTCCATGATTTTATAATAACATCAAAATATTCAATATATAGTGATTTTTTAAGGATAAGGATTCTTCTTAAAATTACACATGCATTCATCTAATGGGTAACGAACATAGAGTGGTTGTATATGTTGAATTATTGGGTCACGAAATGACTATTGTTCATTTTTTCCTTTATCGCCTCTCATTTTAGATATCATGATGAACAAAATATTTATATATTTATATATTATATTTATTATGTCTTTAATATCCTCTATTCATATTAAAACACTTACATTTTAACTTTTTTTGTGTAAATATTATAATTTCGTTTTAGAAAGTGTGGACATCAGTGCCCTAAAATCAATGAGATTTGTTGTCACAAAAAATGGAATATATTAAAGATGGGTTTAATGAAATTATATGATATATATGATATAATTAATCTACATTAATGTTGATATATATAAATTAATATATAATTATATGTCATTTTATTTCTTTCTTTCAATACGATAATAAAAATAGAAACCACATTCATGCATACGTATTACATACCATCTCCATGAATTATATATTAAATTTCATAATTATATATTCTATAGATTATTATAATACAATGATATAATATCTATATTTACATTATATCATGATTAACATTATTAAAATCATATTATATGTATAGGGACTGACGATATATAAAATTAAGACACATGCGAAGAACAAAGAGAATATTAGCCGATTTGAATCCTTAACATATGATTATTAACAAGATTGTAATATAAGTATTAAATAAAAACCATATATTTTATTAGATGCTAAAATTTTATTAGGTAATATATTTATAATAAACATACAATTATTATAAAGGATACTTGTATAAGTACGAAGAGATTCAAAACACAATGTTAGGGGATTTCATTTCAAGTTTTATATCCATGAGGTACATTCCATGTTCACCATTATTTCCATTGGATCAGTGTATATATTTAAAATGAATTTATATTATAAATATTATTAATAAATTTTTTCGGTATATAAATATCCATTTTATGATATTTATTTCATGGTGTTTATGTTTCAAAATTTTCCAAATATTTAAAACTCTTTTGTATCAATTCTCATTCATTAAGAATCATGATTTTTTAACATAATTTATTTATAATGTTGTATAATATTAAATTTTACAACTTATATCACTAATATCATAATTTTTGTGATATTTTATGATTTATGTAATTTCAATTTCGTACAGGTAGAATATGATCCCATGTCACCAAGTGATATGCTTTAATTCATACAATCACAACGCTTTTCAATATTGATAATGATTATGATTATTTGATGATATATTATGATCGATATCTCATGAACTCTCATGAGTTCTCTCTTCTATGATTATTAAAGTTATAACCATATATCAGTACAATTTTTTCCACTATTCGATTCCTGACTAAATAAAAAAATGTTTTTAAGACAATCTGATAATATTTCTCTCTTCATTATAAAATATATAATTTTTAGAAGATCCATGTTTAATAAAATGTTTTCATAAAATTATTACAACAATAAATGAAGATAATATTAAAGGAAATTTTTTTTATTTTTTTATAGATTTATATTTTTCTATTAATTTTTTTCAAATAAATTATTTTTTAAAATAATTTGATGATTCTTTTATAAGATTTCAAAGAAAAATTATCTATTTTTTAATTGTTATTTTTATGTTTTCAATTTATTTTAAATAGAAATTGACTTCCAAAATAATAATTTTATAATGAGAATTTTTCAATGAATAAATGAAATGTTCAGCATGAAATTTTTTCAAAATATCTTTCAACGTTACTCCCAATCAATGTTGACATTCATTGATGTTACGAAATCCCATTTTTGAAATGATCTGTTGATTTCATTCTTATTTTATATTTAATTGTTTATGTTTTTAATTAATATTGATTACATCTCACGTTTCTCTAACACATGTTATATTCTTTTGAAATCCACTTATTTTCTTGAATTATGCTTTGATGTGATTGTTCTAAAACCTATCTCTTTTCCATTGGTTATGATGTCATGAAATGTTAATGATTCCAATTTCATTTCAAGGGTTATGATTTGATGTTTATAAAACCTATGTCATTTTAGGGGTGATTATGTGATGAATGTTTTATTTTGTGTCACAAGTATGAATGATGTTATTATGATATCGGTGGCACAAATATCTCCCACCAATGATTGTGTTAATGATGGAGGACTCATGTGTATATATATTATGTGTAAAAAACAATTCATGTTCAAAATGTTATGAATAAAATTGATTACATGTTCATAATGGTTTGAGTGTATCTTATTTCGTGTTCGTAATATTTTACAAAGACGTAGATTCATGAAAAATATTGTGTGTTAACAAGATTAAATGATCACAATGTTATTTTTTAAAATTATTATATATTTACAATGACATGAATGGGCCTGGTTTCATGTCAATATGTTATTGCATAACCCTGATTACACATTCAAAATTTTATTCATGGACCTAGTTTCATATCTATATGTTAATTTTGTTGGCAGATTTCAAGTCCATAACATAATGAAGGAACCTATTTTACTTATACTTTTCCACATCATTAATAAAATGTGCATTCTAAATATTCCATGTCTTATTCCTATGTTATCCTTTAACAATTATTCTCTTCTCTTGGGATCCTTGTTTTAGGAACATCCAATATTTATTACGATTTCTAATATGCAAGGTAAAATCTTAATATTTTATGCTCAATTTACATACCATTTTTCCATGATATATTTATTAATTTCTTTTAATTACCCTTATTGAGAATTTAAGATCAACACATTCTTATATTCCATTTCCCTAGGCTATGAAGAATGATTTTAGGAGGACATACTAAACTTTGAGATCTTTATGGGAGTTATTAAACATATTTTATTTGGATAGAATATTTCTTCTCTGAATCAAAATTAACTACACTATTATAGTCCTCGTTCAAGTATTTTTTTAATATTTAAAATATTCATCTAAAATCATGTAATACCTATTTATTTTAATACCAGGTCTCCATAATCATTTTATAATATCTCAATTTCATAACCATACTCATCAAATTATCACACCATTTATTATGTTTTTATTTTTCCCTAGTTATGATGTTAGGTTTTATATAGGCAATGTCTAATAATATTACCATTATAAATGATTTTTAATTTTATAGATGATGTATAAGCTCCCTTAAGAAAAAATATGTTAATGTTTCCATCATTAGATGACACAAATAAAATACAGCCCTCGAGAATGTCAATTTATGATATGTATTAAATATTTATATAAATTGATGTAATATTTATGTATGATTTGATCAGTTCACCTTACTTGTTGCCATTATAGTGATTAATTAATTTTTATTAAATTTATTTGACATTTTTAAAAAAAACTAGTGATGAGTACACATATATGATAACATATTGAAGCATTTCTTATATATAAATTGTGTTGTTTTTCTGGAAAATACCACCATGTCTAGATAATAGAATATGGATGAATATATGGAATGGATTCAACTATTATAAATTACTCTAAAAGGGTAAAACTAGGAATTAAGTTGATCATCACTAATGCACGATTAGTGGTTATAAAAAATAACACCATAAAAGATCGACTTAGTCGGCATGTGAGGGTTAATTTTAATTTTCATTATGAACCATTTAGAAGGATTTGAATAGATAATGACCATAGGTATACAAGGTTAATACTATGATGTGATAGACTGAAAATATGGGGACATGATTTAGACATCGAATGAAAGATAATTCAGGATTATATAATTTCTCAAAATTAATCTTGTTTACCACACAATGGTTTTTGATTATAGTATATGGAATTAAAATGGTGGAATCATATGAATTAATAATGTGATAAATAAATGAAAAATTATATTCATGAAATTCCAAATGAAATGGGAGTTTTAATGTTATGCATTAGAATTATGTATAATTTTTAATCTTGTTATATTATTAAAACCTAAACTTGTGTGAGTTTACTAACTTGCCTAATAAGATAAAAATGATTTTTTTCTTGGAGTTCAATAAAATATTCCCTGACATAAATAATAATAAACTTACAACGGGTCCGTAATGTACAATGAATAACCAATGTAATATTAAAAATAGAATAGGATGATATGTTTATATGGAAAATATTGTCATATAACATGCTATTTTTAATGAAAAAGGAACTGATTGATAGAGGGAAATTATATAAATCAAAATTAATCAATTACATTTCAACATATTATGTTTGGGGAATATGAGATGTATCCTAGTCAATTTAAAATTACAAGGGCTATATCCAATATTAGGTATGATCCTATGTTATTGCAATCATTTAAATCAATCCTGGTCGATAAGTATCAATAATCATCAACCTTATTGGTCGGTATTTCATGCTAATATTTTACCCAAAAAGAAGAACCAAAATCTAACCTTATAATCATTTATTGAAAATAAAGGAAAATGTATATGGGTGATGGAAGGGGACAAACAATGGGACCTTCCATCTTCAGAAAAAAAAAGTAGTAGATAATATTTAAGACATGCCCTTCACATAGTTAGAATAATCTGCAGTTTCCTACATAGATTGGGACTCACTCTAATTGATGATCTTTAGAATATATGGATTGATTGTTCCCAACAACATAGAAGTATATCGTGTATAAATAGTGTGTGTTATGTTAGAATATTCATTTCAAGGGCTTTTCTTTGGGGGAGGAAGAATGGAATCCATACTATAATTTTCCTTCTCTTTTGCAAATAAGACTGCATCCTTAGAAGTGCCATGAGTACCTTTTTTTCATTGCCTTCTGGGTGGTGCAATCATTAATCTCTTCCACCTCGTATATTTTCCCCACTTATTAGAGAATCTGGAAAAACAAAAAAAATCAAACCACCATATGGAAATAAATATACTAAGAGTCCACATTACTAGGATCCAATTCATCAGTCACATCATGGTGCCAAAAACACCAGGATAATCATCTAGAGGGTGAGTGAAAATAGGAGACACGGCATCAAAAAGACTAGTAGTATCTCAAATATCAATTTTTGTGGTGGAACAATCAGTAATAGATGTAAAAACCTTACCAAATTCAACCTAAGTATTAGAGGGACCACTATTTGCTATGGTTATTGACATATCCGTCAATAGTATTTTTTCATATATATTCGGAACAAGAGGTCCATTGTTAGATACCCCAATATCATCCTTAGAAGAAGATGTATCTTTGGGAACATTCCTTTTATGATCCAGAGACTAATAAATCTACATTCGTATTCTCATGTTTCCATCAACAGAGATTAGATGGATAAAAATTCATCCAACATCTCTCGCAATAGGTCTTCCTCGAACATAGATCCAATGATGTACCAACAAAATTCCATCCATTATAGAAGATAGGATTAAATTAATACTCAACATCAATCTGGATATAATTAGTTGGAGTGGAGAGAGTTACCTTATCAATAAAGGAGGAGGTATGATCAATATCAACCAACTATTTGGTAAAGTGACAAAATAGTACAATCTAATTTTCAATGATAAGGAACATAGGAGTCCAAATTCTCAATCCAATTTAAGGAAAAATATATGGATTCCATTGGAAATAGTTAAGCCCATTAAAAAACCCAAACCAGAGTAAACACATTTCTTGCAGGAAAAACATTGAAATATAAGGACCCTTAGTGAATGTGATGCCATCTGGGCCCCATTGAAAGTGATTTGGTGATCCCTTTTGGATGATTTTCTTAAAACTCAAATTAATTAAGTATGGGAAGGGTTTACTACGGTAGATATTTCCATCCAAAATAGACTACCATTTGGGACCTTCACATTCAAACTCTAATTTGGGTGCTTTGACACATTGTTCTGGTTCATCTTTCATAGATACTGTTTGGTAGATTTGATGCATGCATCAATACAATTCTACAACACAAGCCACAAATAAAACTAATAAGGCTCAACATCCCACATTCCACTATTCTCCTCAAGAGTAGTCTGAGATTCAAAGGAAGTCTCAGATCTTGTATCATGAATAGAATGAAGAAAAAAAATTTAATGGAAACTCAAATTTTGACATCAGAAAAGAATCAATTCTCTGGGAATCAGGATTCACAAAAATGTTTGACATGACTAAATTAGTCTATATAACTGACTCTGCTAGATGAATGTCACTATAGGGACACCTCAAGAATTCATTTTAGTATGATATTCGCTCTCTAACCATGAGAACAGATCCAAAAAAGAGAGGGATAGGCATCTGAAACACTAGAACTCAGCCAGACCACATTTGATATTCTGAATCATGTTATTATCCCCTATAGGTGTGTGGATGAAAATTAATTTCTAATGTAATCTTCATTCATATCATGGGTTATTCAAAATATTCATAAGACATATTTATCTCAATTTGTTAGTGAGGCATTCAATATTAAAGATATGGGGTCGTTATTTATAATATAAATTATCTAATATATATATATATATATTAATCATAATATCATGAAATTAATATTCAAAATGATATATTATAACATTAATATAATAATATATTTGGAGCTGAATAATGATTATGAATTCACAATACCCTTTTAATCAGAGAAGGAAAACAAGGTGGTTGATGCTCTGAGTTGAAAAAATAATGCTAGTTTGTCCTCGATTATTAATAAAATAGATATAATGAATATGGATTTTTATGATATATATCATGAAATCCTATAGAATGGGGGGATGTCATATATTTTCAATATAAATTTTCACTCATATATATATGTATATAAGTATTAATATGGTACAATAGAAATATATGGTAGTAATAAAGAAGTTGAGAAATTTCCATGAGATCAACATTGATTGTGATGGAATAATAAGATTCTTGAACAATGTTTCTGTAACTTTTATTCATAATTTCATCAGGTGTGTTTTGGATGATGCACAATATTCATCATTATTAATTCATCATGGATATATAAAAAATTATCGAAACGTTAAACAGAAATTTTTTGGGAATGACTTGAATGGAGATATTGTAAAGTATGTATATAATTTTTTATTATGTCAACAAGTTAAGACTATGAGATTTTTTTATAATGTTATTTGATTATAATTAACCATAGAACAATGTATATAGGAAATGGGCACCATGTATTTAATTATCAATCCTCAAAAAACATATGATGTCTAGAATTATATTCGATTTATTACAGATTGGATTAAAAATTCAGAACTTTTCAATGCTATTAAACAATATTCCAATCTTGATCGTATTGTATGATATACATTATATATGTTTTAAGTTATTATTGAGTACCACATTCAATTTTATCCGATATGGATCCACCGTTTACTTCTTTGTTATTGTGAAATATTCAACAATCATTAGATACATATATCTTTTTTAGTATAACATATAATACTTATAAAGATGAAATATATAAAAAAATCAAATAATTGTTAAAATGTTAAGATATTTTTACATGGATTTAAAAGGAGTTTAAGATCAAAACCATTATCAGATTGATTTTTCTATAAATATTAACATTAAAAAAGTATATAGGAGAATTATTATAATTTCTTAATGGATGCAATTTCGTCTCTCTGAGGTTATGTGATGATTTTGGTGAAAAAATGATAGTGGGGACTATACTAATTGGGGGAATGTAGTGATGTTCTGATCCATTCAGCAGCACCTAAGGTTGTCTTACAGATTACTCAAATGTTATATTGAAAATAATCAATGAGATAATGATTTTCAAGATATAGACAATGTATTACCAGAACAATCTACATAGAAAAATGTTTTTTGATTTTTAAAATATGGAATGGAAATCAAAAGATATATTTTATCCTTTCAAATAATTGATCGTATCACCTTTTTTTGTATCACATGGTGCGTCTATAAAATATATTTGATGCTCAAATTTTTTTCTAAATCTGTCTCCAATGTTAGTAAATACCCCATCCATTAGATGAATTGAAGTAGGAGGTCATACCAGTTGGTAAATATATCTTCTCCATGAAAAAATTGGTAGATATGTTTGAGTTTATAAATATTTCATTAAGTAAAATGGAAACAAACTTTTACAATTTTATAATGAGATAAACATAAATTTTACGATGATACGTAGGAACCCAAGGATGTAACGTGGAAAATGTATTCTCTGTTTTTTAAATTAGAGTGCAATAATGTTGATTGTGAAATTCCTATAAGGTGGTAGAATGTAAAAACCTTGAAGTTTAAGATATATTTACCTTCATTGACATTTTATTTTTCTAATATCATAATTTATAGAGAAAATGTAGTTCAAATCAAACTTGTTTTAACAATTTAATATTTTAATTTACTAGCCATTCAAATTGATTATATGATTACTTAGCACTTTATTATAAAATATAAGTATTATTATTTCCTAAAATATAAAATATATTTATAATTATTAAAAAATGATTTTATCGAAATATATTAACAATTTAGGTAGTAAAATAAAATTATAAATCAAAAATTGGATTATAAATTGATCATTAATTAATATAAAATTATTCAAAGGTAAAACTATATATTTTAAAAAAATATTTTTCTGTCAACACAAAGTGTGTTTATCTTATCAAGTATAAAAATTACCAATTGATAATTTTTTTTATAAAATAATATATTTTATATTTGTCCAAATATATTATTATAATTCTATTGTTTAATATTAGTAAAATAATCTGAATATATCATGTTTTATTATTAATGTGAAATTTTATAGAAAATGTTTTCCATTTCATTTTATGAAACTATATTAAAAAATATATTTTCAACTTAAAGAAATATAATCCTATAAAATTAATTAAATATTTAGAATTTTGTTTTTTGAATTATGTAAATATCGCCTATATTTTGATATCATGAATTATAACCATGGTAAATATTTGTTACATTAGAAAGGGTAAATATGTAAAACTGAGTTTAAGTAAAATAGCATGTATTTATATTATCCCTATCAATTTAATTTATAATATTGTATATGTTGGGACCATGAAAATATATGATTAATGAGTTAAATAAGTTATTTTATATTATCATTTAGAAATAGGGAACCCATTCCTCACTATTTTGAACATAAATTGAATTCAATTTAAATTTAAAACTATTTTGGGTCATTATATTTAATTTAATTTATAGAAAGTTTCATATATTTTTTACACGATTTAAATTCCATTAATTTTTTTAATTAATTAAAATATATACATTGAAAAAACAATCATTCTAAATTATTTAAATGAAAACTTATTTTAAACATAAATTATATATTTTTTATAAAATTGTTTTAATTGTATTTTTATTCTAGTTTTAAAAAAAATCTGATATAGTTGTGCAGAATTTAACAGAATATATTTGACATTTTGAATAAAATTTAACAAAAAATATTAGAAGGAACCTTTCATTTTTTTTCAAATATCTTTGTTATCATGTTAAAATCCATTTACTATGGTAAAATTTAAAATTCCCTTGATGTTGTTTGTCTAAGTGATAAGGCATAAAATGTGCCTAGATATTGTCTAAATGTCATTGGTTTAGTTTATCCTTACATCATCACATCCTATATTCTAATTTTTCGTACCTTGGGTCACCATGACATGATTATTATATCTAAATGTAACATTCAAATCTTGAAATTAACTCTCGTTATGTCCTTTCACAAATTTTAATAAAGCAGATCATATTCTCCTTTTTTTAACACAAGTTTGGCCATATATATTGGAAAATAAATTCTTGAATTACTTCATATGTTTTTCCCATTAGTATTGTTCTCTAATTCATATCCCAATTCAATCTTATGAATTCTAAATTTGTTATATATAAGATGACTCTATCAAAAAAAAATTACATGACATTTTAAAATATAATCTTTTATTCTACATCCTATAAATATATTATCTTCATCCTATCATGAATAATTGAGTATCATAAATATATTGATATACTATTATGATTATAGGAAATTAATTTATCACTTCATTTCCATCAATGGGAATTAATTGTATTTCCAATTTGTTTGTGTAAACAATTACCTACATATAACTAAATGATTCATTTTTAATCACCATCAATCAAAACTCAATATTATTATGTATTTAGTGATTTAATATGATATTTTATGAAACAATTTCTCTATTATAATCATAATCACTTTTCTACCTTCTTACATTCATATTCATTGGAAAATGGCCACGTCACTCATGCATACATATAGACTGCCTCATCTAACAAGCGATGTTGACTGTATCCTCAATGAATGGATAGGTAAACTGTATGTGTTGGCCATGTCACTCATGCATACATTTATAGTAAGATTATATTTTATCCTTAATTAATGGTTAGGTAAACTTATGTGTTGGATAGCTGTTTGTTTAATCCTTTTTTCTACTAGTTTTTAGGGGTTTAACATCATTTTTCTTCATTTCCTTGGGTATAAAGCCTCCACGCCCACCCTCATGGAATGAGATCCAGCCTCTTACAGACCTCCTCCCAACTGGAATTTTTATCTTGATTTCATCTAGATTCTTGTTCAATTCATCATGTAAAGGAATCATCTTAATCTTATCTTCTTTCATCACCCCGATTTCAAACACCCCAATTTATATTTTTAATTAGATCAACCCGATGGTTTCAAAATTTGTTAGTTTGACTATCATAAATTTTTAGTGTTTATGTGGTGAAATTTATACAAGATTGGGAATCCTCCAACAAAATAAATTCGTTTTTACTCAGTTTTTATCAGCCTGATGTTGGTGTTTCCCATGAACACACTTTTATTATGTGATCTTGAGTTTCGAACATTAAAAATAGATTTATTATGAATATATAAATGTATTTTATTCCTATTGTATAATTGAATCATTTCATAAAAACATATTTCCCTTTCCATTTACTTATACTACATGCAATTTCATGTCAATGTTTTCATATTTCATAGCAAAAATTATTCTTGTAGTTTCAAATATATCTTATGAAACTTCATGTATATTGTTGGCCGAAATGGGTTCTAATTTTACAGTATGGAATTTATAAATATATAAAGTACATACATCATGTTCTATGTGTTCTATTAAATTAACATTATGATTATCTAAAAGGATTTAAATGCTCAAAAATATATTTCAAGTCAGTTCCATCATTGAAATTGGTGAAAAAAAGTTTAATGTATTTTTTATTAAAGATAATGGATTTTTTTATTCGATTGATATGGTTTTGAGATAGTGGAACTAATGTTGAATTTCAAATATTCATTTAAATATGTTAATTGGGGTTTTTTGAAGAAGGGTTCTAGGAACAATTAATCTCCCTAATGAATGATTAAATACTTGTTAATAGTGTACATTTAGTAAAAGATGTATTTCTATGTTGGTTTTTGAAATATCATATACTGATTCTATATTCAAATGATTCTAGTAATATTTATTTCATGTGGGGATTATATGTTTTTTTTTTTGAAAAGATGTTTTGAAACATTTTTTTGATGGGATTTTCAAATAGATTTCAAATAGGTGGAGAATGACTTGAAATCCCTTGCACTTTCGTAAATCTCTAATTTATATTTTTTGATAATTTTTTTATAAATTTGTTAAACCATATTGACCCCTAGTCTTTATTTATTCATTTATCTATTGTAGTTATATAGTGTAATTTTTAATAAATATATGCACATAGTGATTCATAAACATGAATGTGTGATCACATTAGTTTTGTATAATTGTGTAGGAGGTGAGTTGAGACATTTTCTAAAATCATCATACTTGGTCCATGTGATCCCCAATTACTCACATCCATTTTATTTTTTTGTGAGTCATTGGAATATTTATGGTGAATTATTATGGGAAAACCATTATATTGAAATCAGGTAAAACATATTGATTTTCACTAACACTCTATGATAGATAAATTTAAATCTGTGGTATGACATTATTCTACAGATATTATTTTGATCACATGTTGAATAAGAGGATAAAATGAAAAATATTTTCTGATAGAATGATGTTAATTCTGAGTATGTGAAAAATTATGTTTTCCAAAACTATGTTCATTTTTTCTATTTACTATCATTATTATTAAATCCAAAATATGATTCCCATGATGTTATTTCATTTCAGGAGACATTAAGGAACTTCATTTTATGATTCAATTATATTACCCATGATTTATTGATTGTATTGGCACCCTTATTTTTTGTGTTTTCTCAATTCTTTAGGGTACATGTGTGACTAGAATATCACATTGTGTGAGTGTGTGTTTTGGTTTAGTTTCAAATAGACATTTTTAAACTATTTGAGTGTGTGGTTTATAAAATTAAATGTTTTAGTTTTTCTTAATGGAGTTTTTATTAAATATATTTCCCTTTAATTTTTTTATGAAATTATATTTTTCCATTATATGCTTGGAAATATGGGAAAATAATAACTTCTTCTATTTCCAATTTTCAAGCTCCCTTTTAAGAACATTTTAAAATTTATAATCATCCTTAATTTTTAATAAAAAATTAATGAAATATTATATGAAAATGTTCATGTAGTATGTAGCTGATATTTTTTCTATAAATCAGGTGAATACCACCTTTATATATTATATTTAACCATATATTTTAAAAATTGTGTTACTAATATGTATGAATAACTTTTTCTGGTTGTAAACTACCAGTAAGGTTTATTCTTGTACTAATGTTATTTCACTTTGAAGTTCTAGGTTCGTTTGATGGCCTTCATTCATAGCATTGATTGAAATTGGGAATTAAGGTTTGTCTTTAATTTTATGATATTTATATTATTATTATTGTTTCATGATTTTTTAGGAACTTCCATTTTTTATGGAATGATCATTATGTGGTCCACTAAATATTTGACTTTTTATATATAATATTTTACATGATTCTGTGGGTGAATGTGTAGTGATATTATTGGGGAAATATATAGAAATTTTAAGAGTTCATTTTTATTTTAGAGGATGTTCAGATGGTGATGAATGAACATACATCACCATTTTTTAAATGATGCTTTTTATTTATACCATTATGACTTCTCCTCATATATTTTATAATTACATATGGGTAATTTTGGGAATCTAGATGAATATATTTTTTGATTTAACTTTTATTATTGACAGAAATAATTCTATTGTTGTATCGTGGAAATAATAGGAATTAGTTTCTATTTTGAGGTCAATAAAAACTCTATTTGGTTATGTTGTGGAATAGATTTTGATATGTTGTAGATGGCCTCTAAGGATATTTAATTAAAAATGATATCCACAATGATGTTCTTCTATGGGAACCTTTAGTGTTTTTTCATATCATTTTTCTATTTGGGTGTTTTTGGTATGATCAATTTATATTTTATTCCATTACTCAGGAGGTGGTTCATGAGTGGGTTAATGATCAACACGCTTTGCTATGGAACCTGAGATAACATGGGATATTACATCTCTATTTTTAATATGGAATTCTTTTAGGCATACTATTGATTATGAATTGATCTTTACTATAATAGTTTGAGATTCCTTTGGGTTTAGATTGGATTTTATAATATAAATAATATGATGGATATGTAGAATCAGGTTAGCCTAAATTTCATTATAAATCTAAAATAAACCATGGTATCAATCATGAAATTATTTAGGTATTTATTTATGTGTTTACCATGTCCTATCAATCCTTGTGGTTGAGTTACAAAATTGTATAAATCTTAGTTAGTTGTTTATTCATTAAACTCTTGATAGATCTCTAATGTCATGTATGAATCAATGTTGGTAATGTTTTTGTGTGTTATGTTGATCATTTTTTTATTTTAATTTTGGTGTGCCTATTTGTTTTTTTATTACTATGAAATTTGTTATTTGTAAATATGAATGTTTTTGTGGAATTTTTTTCCATATAAAGGAACCCATCATGGTTGATTTAAATGTGGATTTGAATTTTTTGTAATCATTTATCAAAAATTGAGTATTTTTCCCAAAAAAATGAAAACATAATGACTTTTTTATTATAAATTAAATTATTTGTCTATAGATTTAGAATATTTATTTTTAATTTAATCATTTTGGTGGTTTAATTATAAAAAAATTTGATCATGTGTATTGATTTTGAAAATGTGACTATTTTCATTGAATGGAAGAACTTTTGTTTATGTTTTTAAGATCTGTTAGAGAATTTTTTTAAAAAAATCATTGATGTGATCCTTGTTTTACCCAAGAATTGGTGGTTTTATAACCATTTGTTAGAGTTATTGACTTCTATTGGGGAAATGTGGTTTTAAAAGGAATAAAATATTTTTTATAGTTGTTGGGTGCACATAAAATCATGGGTATTTTAGTTAATTGATTATTTACCTCAATGGGGTTGGGGACCAATATTATTTATAGAACATGAATAGGTTGAATTCATGTTCAGTTGTATATAAATTATGCCTCCCAATATTTTCAAGGAGAATGTGGAGTTTTTATCTTTAGGGATACATCTTCCATTTTTTGTATCATATTACTAGACCATGAGTGGAGTAGAAAGTTTAGATTCTCTTTTAGTTATATAGTAGTGTAATGACAATTGGTTTTATTCAGAAAACTAGGATAAGATAACTATAGGAAGTTATTTGGTGCAATTTATGTGGATAAACCTTCATGGTATTTTCTGTGATTATTTTATCTGGGAATTATGGGTTCTTTTGAAAAGACATGATCAGTGAGTTTAGATCCTTTTTCCGAAGTTTAGTATTTTATTATTGGTATCTATTTTCATAATGGTTCTACATCACAAATCTATATTTTTTTATGGTCATGTGATTGATTAGTAGATATCAAGTTTTTTTCATGTCTCGTGGTCTCTGATCCTTATCATAAATATTTTGTTATTTCTTACCATATAGAGATGTCCTTTCTTGTGTGATGATTTATTTTTTAGGAATTTGATGAATTTTTTATTGTAATATTGGTGGCCTAAACTAGTATGGAAATTAGTTAAATTATTTCACTTATTGACATCATGTTAGTGTTGGTTGTGTCCCCCATGAGGGGGTATTAGTGGTGTGGCATCATAGTGTAACCTTATTTATATTGATTTTTATATAAGTGTCGATACTATTTTATTCCTTTAAATGATGAATGATTCTATTCACTAAATAATTTTAGTATTTTGAAATTTTATGTCTTTATTGTCCTATCCTTTTGACTATTTTTTTATTTGGATATATTTTCTTAAAATTTCATTAGCGATCTATATTATGATATTTTCATTCATTGAATTTTGAATAATTTTAATGATTCATAGATTATTTAAATTTTTTTCAATGAAATCATTATAGTTGTATTTTGATAGTTTAATATAGTAATTAATCTTATATATTTCCGAAAAATTTTGTTATCTTGGATATTGTAATATTTAGGGATTTTAAATTTGATTTTTCAATTTTAAATAGATTTTAAAAGCTTGGTAGTCCTCTATTCAGTGTCACTTCACATAGAGTCTCATTATGGATTCTCTATATTGATTAGTTTTTTACTATATATATTATTATTATTGGATTTGTAGTTGTACATTTTATGACCGAACCTGTTTGAGAATTCCATGGTTTGGGAATTTTTTAGTTTTTCTAATCATTTTTTTATCTTTGGAAAATGTGATTGGTATTCCACTTTTCTATTATATTTTCCTTGAGTAGGGAATTCTTGGAGGAACAAACTGAATGGGTGGTTATAATTGCTATAATATTGTATCAAATATAATTTGTTTTATAAAATTTTTTGGAATTCTTGGATAAATATAAAATTTTGAAGTTATAAATTATGGATATTAAATTTTTAAGAATTTTAATACTACGCAAAAGTCTTAAAATGGTTATGAGTAATAGTGTGTAAATTGATTGTACGAGTCTACAAACTCAATAGTCATTTGGAAACGATGTTGGATAGATATATGCATCGGGTAGGTTCATATGTGTAACCCTGAATTGTCTTATCTTATAAGTATGGTGGGCCTCACTATAACTACACAGTTTTGTTGACCCTAAGTGTTGTCTAAAATATTTCATTAAAATATGTTTTAACCATATAATTTTTTAATTCTTCATCAAGTTTTCCCCTAACCTACAACACACCCACCATGTTTAACACCATGGAATACATTCTTACCTACTCAAAACCTCCTCTTGGGTGGAATTTTTTCTCAATATAACAAGATTTACTGACACTTTTTCTTGATGAGTGAGCATATTACTCATCTCTTCATTAATATATTTGTTTCATCCTTAACTATCAATGTTTTATTTTTGGATCACCCCAGATATTTTGTGTTTTCATATATTGAATATGATTCATGCTTGTTGTGTTTTTTGGGATTCTTCAGACAAGTTCTGGAATTAATTATTGGTTGTAATGTATTTTGACTCGATTACCATTGATTATAGGTTATTTTTTAATTGTAACAACCTTTTATTACATTTTAATTATTTATATCTAATTTAAAATATTTCTTATGATTTTATAACCATATTTTATTCTCAAAATTGTATTTAATAATCATTGAAATGGATTTTTGTCTTATATTGGGCATATATTAAAAGGGATGTTCTTGTAAAATAACCAAATGGAAAATCTAAAATAATTACAGGACATTAAAATGATTTTTTTGGAACTTTGTGTACCCAAAATAATTGATTTATATTTAATTAGATTTTAAAAAATTTATAGACCTGGAATATACTTATGTTGCATTCCAAGTGTTGGATTAAATTCTATTTTTTATTTTCTAAATGGATATAAATTTTTTAAAAATATATTTCACTGTGGTTCCCTTTTTAAAATTGTGGGTATCATTTTGATTTATTTTTTAATAAATAAAATGGGTCTGTACCAATTTTTAAATAATTATGTGGCCATGAGTCCCATCATGATTCAATAAATGATCTCTAAAAAGGTAAGAAGTATTTTAATAAAAAGGGTGTGTGGAACCATTTTTCTCTTTGATGAATAGTAGAATTTTTTATTTAAATGTTTATTTTTGGAATCAGTTTTATTTACCTAATGGTTATCAAATAATGTTGGAAAATTTTATATTCAACAGATTCCTCAATAATTTATTTCATGTGGGGTTTAAAACAACTTTTATTAGAGATTTTATAAATCTCATATTCAAATGTGATTAGAATATTTTTTTCAAAATGTTGAGTAAATGGCTTGGCCAATGAAGCTGCCTTTTGAAAGCATAATTTGAATCTTATGTGAAAATATTTTATAAATGTAATAAACCCACTTCTAGACCAAGTCATTATTTTAACTGTTGTGGTTTTTGAACCAATGGGGAGGTTCTATATTGATATTAATATGGATATTCTTTTCCTTAACTATGTGATTGAGGATGTTCTATTTGAGGGTTTATGAAGGGAGGTATGAGTTTCATTCAATTTTTTTATACGTGATGAATGTGATTTTTGATTTCTCAACTACATTGGATATATCATGAGAATCCATGTAATATAGTAGGTGACCTAGGTGATGGAAAATTCATGTATATAATTATGGTATTCATTGGATTGTTTCTTAGATATTTTGACATGGAAATACTTGAAGGGGTATCGTGAATTTTTGGAAGTGCTATTATTCTGATCTAGCAATGATATGGGTTTTCCAATGGTGTTTATTTTGGGATAGTCTGAATAATCATTAGGGTAAACGGTAGGATTAGTAATATATGTGTGGGTTACTTTTCTCCATTTTATGTATATACAATTAGATCCTAGATATAATTCCCATGATGTTATGTCCATTTTGGGATAATTGTGGGGATGGTATTTTATGAATTGATTGTATTCCCCGTGAATCATTAATTATATTGGACCCATTTATTTTCTTTTTTCATTTATATTGGTTCCCATCTGTCAGTTATGTATCACCATGACTGTGTCTATTTATTGGGGTTATATTCAAATATAAAAAATTTATAAGGTTTGAGAGTGTGGTTTATAAATAAAAATGTTCTTATTTTTCCAAAATTATTTATTACAAAAAATTCATTGAAATTATATATGGAACATGATATTTCATGAGGTTATTGGAAAAAGATAAAATATTTATTTTTTTCTATTAATTAAATTAATATTTTCATGTAATAAACATTTAATATATGACGTTTAATAGTCAATTTTTTTATTCGAAAAAAAATATGTGGTTCATTGAAATTTTTATTTTGGTGTGTAGTTTAGCCATATTTTATAATGAATTTGAAATTTAATTTTAAATATTATCAATAAAATTGAACTGTATAATCTTCCATACAGTGGTATTTCCATAGTTTAAGCAGTTCTGGACATACTAGAATGTGTATTCTCATGCATATATTATTTTAGTTGCAAGTAGGTAGTTTAGTTCTTAGTTTCTATTGTAATTGTTGAATCACATTAGGATATTGAGGTATGATTTTATTTTGACACATTCATCATATATTTGTTATTACATTTTTTTGGTTTGAACTGCCTTTATTTTAATAAAATAAATGATGTGGGAACCTTTAATTGATTTAAAATTTTATTATAGTATTTTTCTACATTATATGTTAGGAGGTGAATTGATATTATTGTGGATGAGGTAGAGGTTTTTTCAAAAGGGGGTAGTGTCTACATGGTGAAAACGGTGTTTATTATCAACTTTTATTACCCATTACTAACTAATTTTTTCTTATTTTATTTTATATTTGACATCCAACTTATGAACAAGTCATACCATATTTTATAGATAGATTACAATATTATATAAATCTAATAAATTGGCGAAATCATTCTTTTGTGTGTGCATTTGTTTCCCATAAACCAGTAGTTTTTCTATAGGGATTAGAAATTACATTTAGTCTATTAGTTGTCATTAAGAGTTCCATTTCACATGGAAACCTGATATGATTCATTATATATGGCATGAGACTTATGCATTGGTTTGTTGAGATTCCTGAATAACTTCTTCGCACTATAAATAATTATATCATAGAAAAATTGTTTTCACATTGTTTAAAAGATTGAGAATAACCAATAATATTTCATTAAGGGGATATAATATATTAAGAAAATAATATGGATTAGGATGATTAATAAGAATCATTCCACTAATAATGGTAAGAATTTCATATCATTATAATCATTTAAAACATCATTCTACAATGAATAAGTCATTCTAAAAATATGTTATTTCCTAAATATATAGTATAGTCGATTAAGGATTAATTTTATGATGAAATGATAGTAAATTTTAACAATATTATCCAATTAATTTGAAAATTATGACCACATTAATCTATATAATAACAATTGAATGATTGTGTTTAATTAATATAAGGAAGACTAATAAAAACCATTGACATCAGTATCAGAGATAGGAATACGTTTTATAAAAATATAATTTTCTACTTCATACTAATAAGATAGGCTTAATGTATTGTGATATCTTGATCAAATAATATGATGATATGAGAGACCAGGAAGATTTATATTGATACATTTTATTGAAAATAATAGATATGTAACAAAGTATAATGAGTTATACAACAAAATTTTGTTTATTAAGATGGAACATAATAATATTGTCACTGATGGGATGATATTTCACTGGAATATGATCTTATTTATTCATCATTTTTATAGAGGATGAATATTCAACATCATATCAATGATTTGCAGTCATTAGGTAGTGATTAAATAGTTCAGAATAAATATGTGTTTAACCGAGAATCTATTTAAAGGTGACGATGAATGTTATTTAGAAATCTAAGGATGGATTGGAGAGGACCTTCTTATTGACAAATATTTAACAAGACCCATATATATAAATAATTTTCATTCACCAAATAAGTGTATGAAGGATTATTAAAGGGAGTAGACCTTAGATCATCATTGATCCCTTCTAGTTCCTTAAATGAAAAAAACATTAAAAAATTAAATGTGGAAAAAATGATGTATCTAATAAATATGGAAATATTATAGATTCTTGTACAACATCATATCACCATTATTAATCTCATTATATTATAATTTAGTGGACAAAAAATTAAAATCCTTGGGTGTGTTTGTGCCTTTTTTTTATTAGTCACTTTTGAGATTTATTAAATCAATGATAAGAGAATATTGATATTGGATGTTCTCTATCCAATGAGAGATTAATATCTATATAGATAAGGGGACAAAAAGAAGAAGAACATATTTCTTCACTTTGAACAACCCCTCCTCCCCTCTTAGGTCATTTACAATTATATGGTTCCCAACATATATCAAAATCTTCTATGTTGTATTCTTCAAGATTAATATTATTTAATCCTTATGAAAATATTCAAAAACTATAGTTCTTTATTCATTAAGAGTCGGAGTGTACAAGATATTTTTTAATAATGAAATAATGTTGATATCTCTAACTTTCTTTTTTTCATTCATTATCAACACTAAATATATTATTTTTAGGTATGACATATTCTTGACTTCCCTATTTTTTCTCTTCTTCCATTTATAAACATAAAATAAATCATGTGATTATTTTCTATATTTTTAATATATATAAGAACATCGTCTTTAGCCTCAGGGTTATCTCAATAAAAACTATATAACAATTTCTCTCAATGAAGGTAATAGTTATTATCGTTACTTTTTTTAAAATATGTGTATTAAAAATAAAAATAGTATAATGTAAAAACCTCCAAAAAGATTCACATTTATTTTTTTGGAAATTATTGATCTATAATTTATTAAATCATCACAACAAATCAAAATGTTTCTTTTTATTTTTGTATAATGTTTCATACGAATTATTATAATAGAATTAAAAAGGATTTCCTGAAAGTAGATATTCCTCACCCTTACCCATGTCTCACCAATATTTGTCGCATAATTAAAATTTTTAATGACATTATTGACTATCATAATACAAAATCCCAGATTCTCCAAAAATATCAATATATAAATACACTGTCATGCATTTTCCACCACACCAATTGATTGGATATTATTTATTTATATTGAATGACTTTGTTGACCAACATAATACAAAATCACACATTCTCAAGAAATTTCAATATATAAATACACTGTCATGCAGTTCCCACAACACCAATTGTTTGGATTTTTTTTCTTTACCATCATGCTGAATTCTTCTCTTTTGTACCTTGAGGACATATCACATCTATAACAACGTGATAATAAAATTTAATATTTATGCACCTGAATAATATCATGTAAATTGCAAATTAATATGTTATGATTCATGTGGATTTATTTTTTAAATCTTACATGACCATAGGATAATAATTCAAATCTTTTTAAATCATAATGTCAACCATCTAAAAGAAATAAATAAATAAAACCCAAAACATGAGAAAAAAAAATAATTAAATATAGAAAAAATTTATCTATATCAATATAAATTTAATATAGGATAAATTTTTTATATATTTTACATCCTATATATTGGTCATCACTCATTGACCAAATTTGTTTACACTGAAAGTATCCCTTCTGTAGTTTAGTTACTCTAATATTGGTCCTTGTTTTATTCTTGTGATACTCAAAATAATTTCTAACCATGATACTTTATCATTCACAAGATTTATTGTATTACATCAACATTATATTCTTATGATCTCTAACATCTTCAACAAAATTTGAAAAACATTCATAATCTCCTCCCAATGTTTTAGTAACCCACCAGATTTCATCTTTTTAAACAATTGTATTATGAATTCCACTATATAATATTCTTGTTGAGTATAATAGTAATTTCATATTAGATCCACTCAAGTCATGGTGATTCATATAGTGAATTTATTAATTTCCAAGATTTTGAAATAGGGTATTTTAACAACAATAAAAAAATTATAAAATGATTTTTTGTAATGATATTCCGTAACACTGTGATTTTATTATCATATTTTTTAATGTCATCTCAAAATTTTTCCTATAATTATAATTTTCCTCCAATACCCTCATACTATTTATATCATATAAAATATTTTAATCCAATTGGTTACTTATTTATATATTCAAAATTCAATAGAAAAAATAAATAATTCTACAAATGTTCATCATCATCATAACCTTTTTAACATCTATTATTTCACTATAATATTAATATTGATTTAATTAATTATGAATTAATTTAGCATCAATAGTCATAACAACATATTATCTCCATGATTCATCACCTAATCATGAATTACATAGTAAAAGTTCCATTTATGAATGATAAAATTTGTGATGATTTCCCAAAATTAAATTATGTTTTATTGTTTGTTATATAAACCTAATAAATCAATTTATCGCATTACATATTATGCAGATAATATAGTCAAACATAAAAACATATTAAAATCTATAATTGTGTAATAATACCAATTCAATAAAACAATTGAAGGCTTCTCAATCATATTCCATTCCATATGATTAATAAATTGAAAAACAGTTACCCATTATTAAATATCAACATTTAGATTGATTCAAACACTAGGGTACATTAAGCACTATACTCCATTATGTTATTCGATGTTAATATAATTTTTAAATCTCAACTCTTAATAACAAACATTGTTCTATACTTGAATATTTACCATATTGTTACATGTGATTTGGTACATCAAACTATATATATTGTTAACAACCAAACAAATGTTGATTAAAATTAATTATGACATCAAATATACCACAGAAAATGGGTTTCCAATAACCGCACTTTTTTTCAACAACTATATAAGTAAAAAAAATATTATCATTCATTTTCATCTTCTATACATTTTATTGATAATACATACAAAGTCTGATACAAATTTTTTATCAATTAATTAATGGGTTGTACACATGAAAAATTATTATGGAATAAGAAATAGTGTAAAATATATATTCCCAAAAAAAATTCACATACATGTATTTACTAATAAATATACATATAATATGTAATTATTTAACCTAATTTCCCCAAAATATATTTAGAAATTATTATACCAAAACTATTATAATAGATTGTATATAATATACCATATTAATGATTTTCGAATTCAATTTCCAAAAAATCGAGATTCACATTAACATATAAAATCTATAGTAATTCTCTTAAAATTTTCCATCAATGTGTACACCCATGACTCTTACTAATTATTTCTAATGTATTTTGTTAATGAACCATTGTATATTAATTGTTAGTATAACTTAAAATATTAATAACACAAGGTATCTATAAATATTCACATTATATAAAATTCTAACCCCCCCCCCCATTTCATGGATATCCATTGTTTTTTTCATTGAAAACCAAACATTATATAATAAATTGGTTCTCTAAAATTTATTAGTGAGAGAAATATATATGAAATTTATTTCTCAAAGATTGGACTCATTTAATTACATCTTTATTGTAGATAAAACTATTTAAGATTTCTCCCTTAGTTTATTAATGAGTGGAATCCATGTACGTAGTGGTATTATTTTCCTTCTTAGTAAATTAATAGTGTGTAACTCCCTTAATTATATAACAATGATATCACATGCATTAATCTATGCTATATTAATTTACATAATCATATCCTCTTATGCAATAAATGTAATCATTAATAAATTTTAACAATTATTTTTTTATTTCATCAAACACATATCATTCATGAACTACATAATTAGTATACTCAAACAAGGCCTAATGAAACTCGGGTTCTTCTTTATTTTCATTCACTAATTCCCCTAAACCCATCCTATTTTTTACCACTATGATATATTCTCTCATTTATAAAAATATATTTCAAAAAAATATAAATATCCATGGAATTATTTTAATTGTATAGAATGTGTCATTTTCTCTAATAATATAAACCATTAATTTCTCATTATATTGGTGCTTCATTCTTTAGGGACCCAATATGAATATTTTCAATATAAATTTTGATTTAATTTTATCCCATGTGTAACTCACCATCACAAATCTTGTTCTTCATTTTTATCTTTTGTTGTGTTATTCTCTATATATTATAATGGATTGTTATTAGATTATTTGGGGATTCATTAATCTCTATAATGGAAATATTTACCATGATTTCTATAAATTCTCACAAAAAAATTATTATATATGAAATTGATAAATTGATAAATTTATTCCTTGTACTTTTCAACAAGTGAATAGTTATACCCTATATATAATTATTATTTTTCTTTAGTGGATTGAAATAATTTCACAATAATCAAAACCATCATTCCAAAATATTTCAGTATTATAGTATTATCTAACAAAAATGATATCTTTTATAAAAGTATTTATTCAAAAAATAATCCATTTACTTTCCATTTAGGGAAATACAACAATTTCAAGTGCATCTTATTCCTTATCATAAAGAAATTGGGTTCTCATAATTTTTCACCAATGATTATGTATGACCCCTACCTTATTGAAGACGAATCATGACCTTTTTCATGTAATATTTTACCCTTTGTTTTCTAATAACATGGTAGGGTTTTCATATGGGGTATTTTCGGGTGAAATTAGATGAGTTTCAATTCCAAAGTGAATGTGCACGGTTGGAAAATGTTTTGATAAAAACATAAGGTATTGACCAAAAAACCAAGTGCCATATTTGGAGATATCTGTAGTGGATCATTGTTATTGCATGATTTAGAAAAATTATATTTCCACAATCAATATATTATATAAAATGATGTAGGGGGGATTTGCACAGTTGATGCATGGTTATTAAAATGGTTCTCCCATTTTAGAGAAATAATAAACCCCTAAGGAGAGGTTCATTACAATAGTGCATGGTTTGGAAAATTTGGAGCTCTACCTTGGAAACTATGTGGGGGGGATTTATATATACTGGTAATTGTTTTTAAAAAATTCATGAACCCCGTATTATTATCCTATATTCTCCCCCACTCAACCTAAACATATTTCCTATTATTTGGAAGCTCGTATGTTGATTTTATAGATCATATAATCCCTTTATTTTGAATTTATGATATGATATAAGGATCCTCTCCACGATAGTATCAGTCCTATATCTACCACACAATTTTGATTTACATCATTCAACATTGAATTTGTGATTCTGGTTTTAGAAAAAATATCACCTATCGTGAGTTTGGTGGTCTAATTTTCAATTAAAATAGTCTTCATTATAATTGGGTCTTTTAAATTTGAAATTTCAACTTCCATGTTGGTAAATTTTATCCTAAATATAATTAATCAATTTATATAACATGTAATTATGAAATTGGTTAATGTTTTTATTATTTAATTAGTGGATAATGAGATTGTGAAATTTTTAAATAATGGGATAATAGAGTTGGTTGATTAGTTTTATTATGAAACTAGAATCCACCCATAGTGTGTCTCGATAAGATGTTAATGATGTGTTGGAATTTCTATATTATAATAAATGAAATTATAAAATGTTTTGAGTAATGAATTATTGGAATAAATGATTAATGCTTGTAAATATGTACCGTAGATATGTGACATTTGTTAATGAACTGTTTGATAGGTACTAATTCTCCAAAAATACATGGGGTTCTTGACTGCTGCAATATGCCCCCAATATGTTTATGAATTATTTTTTATCAGTTTGTGGTTTGAAAAGTATTCTTTCAAAAAATACACATGGGGTTCCATAGAGATGATTTAGGCCCCCAATATATTTCTATATTATATTTGATCAATGAGTTGTGGGACATGGACTACTACATCAAATACTAGCATAGTGCATGACTACTTCTATTGGCCCCCATTATATGATTATAAAAATGGAATGATTTTATTAAGGACAATCCATGATGAAATAGAATGTAATATCTCATTAAGGATGATTTAGACACCATAATAGGACAATGTAGGTATTTATGGAATAGGTATAACTGTGAACATGTGGAAATTTATTGGTTAATTAAGGAATAATTTAATGAGAAAACTATTACATTCTAATTTTCTTTTATTAATTAATCAAATAAAAACATTGTTATAGAGTTGATATTTTTTTAGACATTGTTGGTGGTGGGGTAATAACTAGTAGTCACACCCTAGTCATGTTTTAGTATCATCAGCCAAATTGAATTCGCTTAGGAATTATAGGTTAAGGTAAAGAGACCTACCTCAGATAGATGAGTTATACTGGATCATGGATGGGGGGAACTAGAAGTGATGCTAGGACACACCGGAGGAGTTGTCCGTGTGTCATTAATTTTTTTTCCATTGAAACCTAGAAATTATAATTCATGAAATGTCAACAAAATTACCTCATATTAATTTTTCCATGTTTTTGAATTATTATACGACATTGTTCTCTATGTGTTATCAGTTATTTTCATTATTTTTTATTATCATTTGTCATTTTTATTGATTTACTCTATTTTAATTCTTAGATAATGATAGTATATTCTCTCCACATTAAATATTATACCCTCTCTACTAGTTGGAATCCATTATTGTACATGGAATCGTGCTTAAGGTTATGTAACTAACCAGATCAGGCCACAGTTTGGTGGCACCTATTTTGGGATGTTAGAAATTAGTATAAAAGTAAATTACATTTCTTTTAATATTTTTACTATTTGGAAACGTTATTTTGGTTACAAATATAATTCATTCCTTTATCATTATATCATTAAAGGTAGTTTCTAACCCTTGTAAATTGTAAAACCCATGCTTCGAGGGGAATTTGTTATAAATATTTTCAGTTATAGTTGGATGTTGTTTCACCTTTTGTGATGCAATTGTTGTGTGGTATTATTGTTTAATGAGATTTTTTGCATGGATCAATATGGTATGTGTCACACCTTGGTTTTTATTTTTTCCTTGGTTATGGATTTTGTAAATGATCAGGTGAGTCTTAGTTTATATTTTTCATTTTTTAAAAAAAATAATGTTTTGGGCTTGGAGGAATTCGGCGCATGATCACCATGTTGTTATTGTATTAAAAAAATTATATTTGAACATAGAAACAAAATATGAAAATTTTAGTATATATAAGAGAGAATTTTAACCACAATACTAATATTATTAGCTATTTTTGATAAAACAAATATATTGTTAATAAAACATTTCTTGTTATTATTATAATTAAAATTATATTTATATTATTATTATTTTTAAAAATAAACAATTATAATTATTATTAAAAAAATATTAATGTAAAAATTATTAAAAATGGTAAAAATTGTGATTATTATTTTTATTATTTTGTTATATTATTACTCTTAATATTATTAGTATATACTTATTTGGGATAATTAATTAGTTTGTTTTTATTTTATTTCATTTGGAAGGGTTTTCGTTTTAATATTTTTATTCTTCTTTTAATTTTCAATTGTTCCACAAAATTCTCTTCCTCCTACGCACATCCACCCCTACCTTTTCCCGTACCATCCACCTCCCACCCCTCCCTCTTATATCACTACAGCCATCATCAACTTGAATCCCCTGGCATCGCGTCCTACCCTAGTGCGACCTCTCACTGTCACACACCACATAACCATGATACTTCCCCTTTAGAAAAACCCTTCCTTCATACGAGGCTCCTCCATCCTAGGAAACCATCCTCCAGCCACTCTCTCTCTGGCATGACTTCTCTAGCATGCCTCTCCTATGACATAGACCTACCACTTTCCTCCTTGGATACTCTATTCTTCTTTATCTTTTAGGTTTTGGGTTCTTTATCCAGGGTTTCAATTTAAGGGGTGATTCATAAAATTTGAGTTTGAATTTCTTGATTAGGTTCTGTTCTTGAACTGAAAATGTGAGGCCGATATGCGAACAATGCATCATACCGGTTTTGGGGAAGTATTTTGACTATTGTGGTAGCTTTCCCCTTACACGTTCCCTTTTAGTTTAAAATTTATATGTTTCTATCTTTCTGCACCCCCTTGGTTAGTAATTATGTATAGTTGATCCTCAGATTATGTTATTTTTGTGTTTAAATTATATTACAAGCCCCGGTCTGTGATAAATGGAAGTTTTTTTGTTAAATATTCATGTCCTACATGTTTGTTAGATTGCCCCACTATCCTTTTCACGTATTTTGTGTTATTTAGGACATGTTTCAATACCTTAAATAAATTTGTTGTATTCAAATTATTTTTTATATATTTTTAACTAGTTAATATTGTTTTTTAGTATTTCAATCCATCTATTTTTATAAAAAGATTGGTTGGCCTCTTCTTATGGTTAAATATTTTGGTCAAGAATATTTTGTTTTAGTAAACTTATTCATAATGATTTTGGTTAAGAAGTGTCCTTTATTTAAAAAAATGGGTTTTAAGGTTTAAACACACATGGTGTGCTTGGTGAATGTTTTAGTTAGTGTTTATTGATTCATTAAAAATTGTAAGAATTTTGATAAAATGAAATCATGAGGAAAAGGTGTCTGAAAAAAGTTTTTATGTGGGATAGATTTTAAAGTAGTTTGATAATGTGAAATTGAGTTTGTGTTGGTGTAAATCCGTGTTTCACCATTTGTAAATTATTTGAATTTTTTTTAGAGTATTTAATGAATTATTCTGGTAATTTGAATCATGGTAGGGAGTTTCATTGGAGTGTGTTTGGTTTTAAAAACAGGATTTGAGTGTTTTTACATTACATCCTAGTGGTTCCTTTTATATTTATTTTATAAACCTTTTTTAAATGAATTTATAAATTATATAATTGGTGGGAAACATATTTGATAGGTTTTTTGAGGTGCAAATGATTTTAAAAATTGATTCTGGCATATAGTCCGTTTTTTGTAAGTAGTGTATGGTATATATTATGTTAAATGGATCAGATAACTCTTTTAAGTGAATAATGATTTTTGAAAATATTGTTTTTTTGTTTTTATAAAAATGTTGTGATGTTAAAATTTTTATTTGATTTTTTGAAATGGATTTTAGCAGATTAAATGTTTTATGGTATTCCCCTTTGGATTTCGGAAATCCTTTTTTGGACTTGAATGGTAATTTTGATTGACTAAAGTGAGTTTTGGGTATGGTTTTTTTAAAGGACTGTTTTTAAGACAAATATTGTAAGGAATGATTTGTACATTGAATTGGTTTTTTGAAAAACCCTTCCTGGGTTTGGTCTCTCTCATTTTTGGTTGATAGTGTGATGGGATGGTCTTCGTGACGGGACCTCTATTGTGCAATAAATATTTTTTATGGTGAGTGACTACCCAAAAGGTGGCAGAGGATGTGCCCGTTAGTGTGTGTTATTTGTGGTGGTGTATATATGGCTAGTTTCTTGATACTGTTCGACATACCCCCTTGCGAACTTAACATTAGACCCTAGTATAACTACGATGACAACAAAGAACGTTTCCTACACTAGTTTAGATTTTTAATTGTATACTAACTCATAGAATGGGTATTTTGTTATTATTTAAATGGTATTTGGCCCCTAGACCAGGCCAGGTAGGGCAACGGTCGGGCGTTAGTGTGTCGTGATGTCATCGATAAGGGCATGCCTTCGAGATGAGTCTCATGTATAAAATGTTGAGGTTATCCTTTGAGTTCATAGTACTTCCCATGTTTTTAAAACACTAGTATGGTTAGTTCCATTTCCCTCATTGTGTAGGATCACCATCCATGTACTTGGTTTGATTTTATTGTTGAATGATGTAAATGTCTGTTTTATTTAAATCAATTTCGAGGTTTTTTTTAATCAATCCATCATTCATTACTTTTTCACATTTATGAAAAATGACCACATTCGGTATTCATTTCACCCTCCTTGATTCCATTGAACCTTGTTCCTTTTTTTAAATTCATGAAGTTAATGGATTATTATAGTTTGTCTTAAAATTCAATTCGTGTAAAGGCTATGATTATATATTTTTTCACACTTGAAATTGGTGTTTATTTTATTTCAAGTGATGTTCATAGTGAATAGAATAATATTGTCCTACCTACTAAGTTTTAATATTAATTTCTATAAATTTTTCTTGTTTTTATTTTCTCACGTAGGTTCTATATATAGATCAGATAACCTTGGGTGATGTTTGCTTTCACAATCAGAGAGTGGACAATGGGGTTACATGTAGTCTTGGTCATAGTCAGGTTAGATGTATTATTATGCCTTATTTTTTTATATCATCTATTTATTTTGCATTTTTCTATTTATTTCTAAATTTTACATTATTTTAACTAGGAAAAATCATTATATTTGTACTATCTTGATTCCATGGTGCTTGGCGCCTACCCCAGAGGATCAAGAAGGCCTCACATTTCTTGTCTCGGATCTTCTTGTGTGTTGGATCAGATGGAATCTTTGATAGGTTCGTGAAAAAATGATATTAGAGCATATCCCCTCTTAGAAGACCTTGTTTTTATAGTTCATATTTCTATTTGGTATTTTCATAGTAGGAGGAGAAGGATTGTAAAACATTAGGTAAAGGTATGAGAAGGATTTCTGGAATCATTTGATTGTTCTAATCCTTGGGTTACCATGGGATGAAATATTTTTTCACTGTTATTTGATACTTATGAATTGTTTTCTATTGGGAAATAGAAAGGGAGTTTGGAAAGTGGTATATGTGATCTCTCATTGCCTGGAATGCTATATGGATCTAAAGACATTGTCCATTAATACTATTTCTGAAGGTTTTGTGATTGGAATACAACTACCAACCATATGGCCAAATCACTCATCAACACTAGTTTCCCATTGTAAATCATTTTGGGTTTTTTTAATTATAGAATACTGTTTTGAAATGATTTGGTTTTTAATTATGAAAAGATGAATTTGATATGGTAATGACTTTATTTGGATCAAATTCCTAGTTTTTAAGTTTTTGTGACTACCCCCATAATAGTTTGATGTATCCCAATGGTGTATCTTAATGTGGGGAATCTTCAGAAAAAAAAACCAATTGATCAACTTATAAACTAAATCCATGAGTTTCATATATTAAACCCTTCACTCATTTGTGGTCAAACAGATCCTCTCAAAGTGGAGGAGTTGATGGGGATGATTTAGAGAGACATCAGTTTCCATGGGCTTCTAGGGCCAATAAAGGTAATGTTTTCTACATTCATTCTATAAAACACAAATTCTAAATGAGGGAAGACAATTTCTCAAATAATGTATCAAGAATATAATAATTGGTACTTCTTCAAGTCGTTGTTCATCCAATAGTATTTCTCTGATGTAATGACGATTATAAAGAGGAAAACGTTTTGTGGTATTCATCATTTTAGAATATTAGAATTATAATTCTATCAATATTTTGAGGACCTAATTCCATATGAACTATTGTATGTTGCAAAGGATCCCTAGAAAATAGGTTTCTCTTAATTATTCTAATTTTCATCCAACTTGAACAACAGTCAGAGGTGGGAGGTATCAACCTAACCACATTATCCAACATAGTGAGACAAGAATTTCATGAAAAATAAGATTTAAGAGGATGACCTGGGATGGAGAATCCTTTTTTAGGCCTTGAATACGACACATAGGATGAAAATAAGAAGAATTAATAGAATCCTGATGCATGTAGTGATTGTAGGGGAACTAAAAGACCTTCATTCCTCCTGTCAACTTATTTAGAGAGAAATTCCATGATCTTTCTTTGGTGTGGTATGTATGGTTATAAAAAGGTGGTGTGCTCATGTGATCCATGTACCTGCCTCACCTATGGACACATGAGTCACCTACAACGATTTTTTCAGGTTGTTTCCAAGAAGATCCTTCAAGTAAAATATTACTTCTCAAATTTCACACTATCCAAATTGCAGGAGTATGGTGAAGTGTGGGATTAGTTAAGGGTCCCCTTTATATAATGTTCTTGGGATGTAATAGATGTTTTTGATTTTGTTTTGCGGTGTTTTTTTCCTACATTTGTAAGATTGGTTATTGTTGAACACTTTTTGAACACATGTTTTAATATATATGTGTTTTGTGAAAAATTGATCTGTCTTTTCTATTTGGGGGGCTCAAAATCCTAACTATATGGAAATATAATCTTTAATCATTAGAGCTCTAGCTATATGTCCTAGAGTGAAGTCAAAAAATAGTAATGGGATCCCTAGAAGTGGGAAATGTAATTTTTTTTAATTCTATTATTTGTATGGGTGATCAAGATAGTTAATCCACAGTGTGTATTCATTTATTAATGGGGCCTAGTGTGGACTGTTTATATGAATAAATTATGGAATGGTTGAGTAATTCTAAGGGTGTGGAGTTGTTGGTTTTTTCAAATTTTAAATTGATTCCTCATTAGTTTGGCCTTTACCTCCCGTCCCCTTGTAGTGGGGGTTTCTGGTCTGTGTAAAATGTTCTCCGGTTTGTCTTTTATTTAGAGTTATTATGGTGGGGAGGACCATAGCTGGTCTCATTGAATTCATTTTATGCATGTTCATTGTTTGGGGGAGTCCGTTCAGTCTTCCCTGTGTGAATATCTCGGTTTCATACATGGAATGAGTTCCTTTGAAAAATATTTAATGTGTTAGTGTTTTAATGATTTTTTTCCATCATGAATGTTCTATACTTTTTTAACTGATCAACTCTGGGTCTCTAATAATTTAGGGGTAGGTGGCACTTAGTTAAGTGTCTTTTTTGATCTCCTGATTTTAACTTGTTAGTATTTCTCTACGTGGTGTTATTTTGGTATCTCTCTATTTATCGATCTTTAGGGATCTCCATAAACTATTATGGAGTATAGATCATTTTCATTGGGGTATGAAATTTTTATAGCTTTTCGGTGGCAGAAAGCATTATGGTGTGGATAATAGTTACACCCATGTTCAAATTTTTTGCTTGGCTCCAACTTAGTTTGGGGTTCGGGTGAGTCAGGGATTAAATTTTTTAGTCTTTTTATTTAGAAGTGTGTGTTTTGGGCTTGGTGATGTCTAATATAAGGTCATTGTGTGGTTGTAGTATTCAAATAAATGAAATTTAAACACAACAATGACATATGAAAATTTTATGTTATGAAAATCGACCATTTTAACCATAAAAGTATTATTATTTTATTTTTAGGATAAAAAAAATTATTATAAAAATTGTTCTAATTATTCTTATTAAAATGAAATGAATATTATTATAAATTATAAAAATTATATTTTTATCATTATTAATAAATATTATTATTAATGATATTATTATAAAAATGGAAAAAGTTGTTATTAATATTTTAATTAGTATGTAATAATAATAATTTTTTTATTATTAATTTTATTTTTTGGTTATATTTATTGGGGTTATTTAATTAGGAGGTTTTTATTTTATTTTATTGTTTAGTGTTTCAAAAATTTTATTTTTATACTTTTATTTTTCCATTATTCACTAATTTTCCTTTCCACCTACGCAGAGCCACTGCCTCCCTTATTTCCTACTATTGACCTCACACCCATCACTCTTGCGTCATCCCAACCATCTCCGATGAGACTCCCCTGGTGTCGTAACCCCTCAGTAGCTTATAGCACCCAGCCACACAAATCCCTCCTCAAGTCATCTCTTCCATCGGATGTGGCTACTTCAGTGTGAGCGGCATTCCACCAGCCACTCCCTCTCTAATGTGACTTCACCCAAAAGCCTTTCATATGGTGACAACCTTCCTCCTTCACCAACTAGTATTAAATTCATCTTTATCTTCTATGTTTTTGGTCCTTCAACTAGGGATTCAATTTTAGGATTGCTTCCTCAAATTTGAGTGGTATTTTCATTAATAGGGTATGTTCTTGACCCGCAAAGGTGCGATTATAGTGCAAAGAAATCTTCACGCTAGTTTGGGGATTCCTTTTAATGATCGTGGTTTGTTTCCTCTTTCACATTAAATTAATATTTATGATCCATCTATTTAATTATTTTTTCTCTCCTTTAGTTAGTTATTATGTATATAGGAACCATATATTAATTTATTTTTGTTTGAAAATGATGTTTCAAGCCATGGTTTGTCATAAGTGAAAGTAATTTTTTTAAAAATTGTACAATAGATGATTGTTATATTTCCCCACTAAATTTCTCAGGATGTTTGTGTTGTTTAGGACATGTTTCAATATCTTAAATAAGTTTATGTCATACCAATTAATATTTATACCATATTTATTGTTATAAAAAAATTGTTAAAAAATATGTGCTTTGTGTTTTTATGAAATTATGGGATGGCCTTTTCCTGTGGTTTTCGATTTCATGGGAGCATGTCTAGATTCTATAAACATATTTATAATGTTTTTTGTTTTAAATTGAAAATAATGTAATAGAAATGGGTGTTTTTATGTTATAAATACTTATATAGTGTTTTGAGAATGTTTTACTAAGTGTATAGTGATTTATTACATTATATAAAAAATTTATAATGAATTAATTAGGAAACGGTGTTTGAAAAATGTTTTAATGTGATATTGACTTTAAAGTTGTTTTTATGTAAAATTGAGTGTGTTTAGATGTAAATCCATTTTGTTCCATCTGAATGTGGTTTGATAGTTTTTCAAAGGATTTATTGAATTATTCAGGTGATGAGATTGATGATAGGTTGTGTCTTTGGAGTGAATTTTGTTTTAAAATGGATATTTGAGTGTGTTTTTTAGTGTAATACATCACGGCCCCTCTATATTTACGTTATAAAACCTTTTTAAAATAATTAATAAATTATATAATAATATTGAAACATTTTTTAGATATTTTTTGAGGTGAACGTGATTTTAAAAATGTATTTTAATGTTTTTGAGTTTTTGTTATGTTGTGCATGCTATATGTTTTGGTAAATGCCTCGATTAACTATTTTGAGTTTTTAATTATTTTTGAAAACATGTATTGTTTGTTTTTATAAATTTTATTGTGTAACACCTCAATCCCCCTAGACCAGAGTCGCTGCATTACTTGTTATATTGGAATGGTTATAAGGATTGAAAATCCGAATGGGATGATCATCTTAGTAGTCTAGAAGAAACTAGATACATAGATGAAACTCAAATTACAGAGAAAAAGGATACAAAATGCAAAACATAAAAAAACTAAATTTATAGAAACTCAATAAATGGTATCCTCTTAATCACCTTTTGAGGGTAAACAATTGAATGGGTTGTGCTCAAATGATCAATAAGGGTTATAAATAGCAGATTCATGAATCAATAATAACTTAATCGTAATCAATTTGACATAGCAATATGGCATGGTGAATAACTGAAAACTCACACAATTAATAAACTGAGAATGAAACTGGATCCATACATTTTGTCATAGTGAAAATCTCATGGATAGTAATAACAGATAATGAATAAATATAATTCTTTATAATTTGACATCATATATCTAGAACATGATACCGTAATACCGTTAAAATGGTTTAGTTCTGTCAGTAGAAACCTGTCTGATTTTTTGAAACAAACTCGAAGGGTTTGTCACCAACTGATTTGTATCATGAGACCATTTGATGAATCAAGGGGCTATATCGGGCCCCAATATTCACTTCAAGTCCTAATAATTCTTTATACATTGATTTAAAAAAATATCAATGTGCCTTTTCAATATCCATGTAGATTAGAGAATGCATATTCATCAATATTTCCATAGTTAAAATAACATTCCAATTACACACTATATGTAAAATGGTATACAGTTTTGAATATAAACATATCCATCAAATGATATTATGGAAATTTAACAGAAATATAATTTCAAATGAAATTTTATCTCAAATGGGCATTCTTTACACCACATATAGATTATTAGGTGCAGGATACAAAGTTAGTCACAACAAAATGGTAGTTAAGACAAAGTCCCTTAACACAATGTAATCGGTCGAATCATATGACAAGGACATAATAACCTTAAAATGAATCATTTATAACCAATAATATAAATATTATAATTCTATTATATATCATTTGTTAGTACACATATACCACATAAATGAAACAATTGGAGAATAATGGAAATCTCACAAAAATGAATGTGAGATGAGAAACCCCTTAACTTATGCTCGAGTGTGTTCTTAGTTTTTTTAATGACCTTAATAATAAAATTTAGCTTCATTAATTAAATATTTCAGAACCTCTTATACATTTAATTGGTTTATTATAACCTTATTAGGTTCATTCAAGCCCTTTATTTGGGTTTAAGAGGTTTAAATTTATAGTTTTTGAAGAATTTTCTTCCTTGGTTTTCATGATTCTTGTACTTGCATTCAGGAATGGAAGTTTGTTTGAAATGTGGTTAAACAATCAGAATTGTTAATATACATAACTTGTTAAATAAAATATATATAAATTATCTTATAATGATTCCGGGTTATATACAAGAAGATGAATCATTAGATAAAAGATACTAATAAACGTTTGGATTTAGCTTTGTTGTTTTGTGTACAATGATCTTGTTTTGTATTATTTTTTCATATTATAAGTGTGTAGGGTTTCCAGAACATTAATGAAATGATATAGATATATTCTTATCTGTTTAATCCATAAAATTTTTTGATGACCAAAATTAAATATGGTAACGGAAATTGAGAACATGTCGTCCTTGAATGTTATAAATTAACACATCTCAGACGATGTTTATATTTTTAGTATAAGAGGAGGGGAAAGAGATATGATAATGAACTATTAAATTAGAAAAATATATTTCCAGTTCATGTAAGGTACTATAACAATCATATCATTTGTATTGGGGTTGATGAGGAATGATGTATAAAAGAAAGGAACTCAAAATATGTGAAAAATAGAGAAATCTCTTACAAAAATTCGGCAGCATAAGGATGTCACTTAATTTTTAATAAAATAGTTTATTGAGATAAAGGAGGTATCTCATAACTCATAAATAATATGGGATGTAAGGGGAATATGTAATGTAATATCACCACATAATGCAATTGAAATGAAAATAGAAAATATAAAATGAAATCATTAATAAAATAGAAGGGTAGTTGATTCTCTTTCATTGTAGAGTAACTCCCAAAACATTAAGTTTGGGACCATGTCGGTTTGAGGACACCTTGGGAGGACTCATATGGATGTATTACCACTGGATATTCAAGGATAATGAGTTTTTCTTGAATGAAAATGAAGGTGGTGAGTGGGTATTTTTTGTAATTAAGAGGATGTTTTTTATTAATTAAAAGAGACATCTTATTAGTGGTTTTTGCAAAATCATGGGCCTTCCCAAGGTATTTTCCCATGGGTTTTTTCACTTGGGACACCTCGTGTCATAAGTTATTGTAAACAAGTCGACCAGCCTTTTATATTTAACTATTACAACATTATGATGTCATTAAACTACCAGAAAATCAAAAGTGTATTTTTACAATTCACGAAAAAAATCATCTATTTTAGAAAAATCCAAAAAGTTCACCCAAACCATTCTTCAATGTGTTGAATTCATAAATTAACTATATTATTAAAAAATAATTTTCTATGTAATGATAATTTAATTTTTAAATAAAATCATATTTAATTCGAAAAATATCCATTTTAAAGATATAATTAGTTTTATATCACGTTAAAAATTAATTAGGATCTCAATATCTAAATACCTTAAGAATATAAAATATTATCATTATTTACTATTTGTAAGGATCATATTACTATTCATGTTACTATTCATATGACATTTTACTATTCATCAAAAAATCACATTGCTTCTATCAGACTCCAAATGACTTACTGGTCACAACTCTGGATGACCGTTTTTTGAAATTCAAAACATAGAAGTGAATATTTTATGTTTAATTTCTAGTTTTTAACTGTCTCTTAAATAACCTAGTGTAGTTTCAAAGGAACAGAATGCTTTTTGAAATATAGGTTAGGAATTGAATGAATTTAAGAGAAGCATACCATATAATATTTTGGGTGTTATATTATTACCTCCTTTAGAAACTTTGTCCAAAAAATTTTATGTATAAATACCACCAAAATGATGTGGGTGGCTATTCTTCATAGCATCCTTAGGTTTACATTTTTCTTCCTCCATATTTTGGTTTCTCCAAAGATACTTTACTGGATGAGACGTCTGGTTTCTCAATACCTGCTCTCTTATGTCATGGATTGCGATTGGATCTTCACAGTATGACAAATTAGGTTCCAATTATATTTATTCATAGGTGAGTACATGCATTGGGTCTGACATGGATTTTTTCAACAATTACCCATGGAATACATAATGAAATTTGTAGAGACATGGAGAAATTATTAAACGGTAAGCTACAGCTCTGATTCTTTCCAGAATGTCATATGGTCTGATGTACCTAGGGCTCAGTTTCCATTTCTTGTGAAACCTTTAGACACCCTTCTGTGGATAAACTTTTATAAATACATGATCTCCAACATGGAATTCCAAACCATTTCAATGGTTTTGAGCATTACTTTTCTGCCAGCTTTGGGATTTTTTTTTTTTGTGATTTTATTTTTTTCACCTTTGTCGTTGTGTCTTCAATATGTTCTGGGCCTATAAGTTTCTTTTCCCCAAATCTATCCCATCAAGTTGCTGTTTGAAATCACTTTCCACATAATGATTAATATGAAGCCATTTGAATAATAGAATAGAAATTATTTTTGTATGAAAATTCCACCATATGTAGGTTTTGATCCCACATACCTTGGAAGTTTAGAGGGAAAGACCTCAGCATGTCTTCTAGAGTTTGAAATGTCCGTTCATATTGTCCGTTAGTTTGGGGGTGATAAGTAGTACTCATGCGGACCTCAGTATTCAAAGAATTCTACAGATTTTTATAGAATTTTGATGTAAACAGGGGATCGCGATTGGACACAATTGATATAGGTTCACCATAATGTCTTACAACTTCATTAATATAATGTCTTGTTAGGCACTCAAGTATAAAATCCTCAATTATAGTAATGAAATGTGCTGATTTTATGATACGGTCAACAATTACCCACAGTGCATCATTCTTTCTCGGTGTCCACAATAGTAAAATGAAAAAATCCATTATAATGATATCCCACTTCCACATATAAATAGGTAGAGGTTGCATAAATCCTCTATCATTTTGTCCCTTTACCTTCACTTTTTGACAAACTAGACACCTTGACTCGTAGTCAGCAATTTCCCACGTCATATTATCTCACCATAACTATTTATTCAGATCTCTATACATCATTGTGATAATGGGGTGTATATGGAAATTTGAGCTATTATCATTTTCTAATAGTTCCTTTTTTAGCTCAAGTACTGACGGAACACATAACCTCTTCCCAAACAACAGAACACCTTCCTCATACAAGAAGTCTTCCAATCTTTTGTCCTTAACAGAAATAATTTTCATCTGTATATTTTCACCATCATATTGAGAGCTCTTTATCTTCTCTGGTAAATATGGTTTTAAAATCATTTGAAATAGGAAAGATGATTTCCCTACCTTAACAATTCCCATATCCATATTTAGTGTATCCATGAATATAGGAACTCTCCCAATCAACATTTGTGTCATAAATCCATGGTCATTCTTGCCTAATGCATCTGCCACCTTATTTTCCATTCTTGGGTTGTAGTATATTGGAAAATTGTAATCTTGAGTAACTCGAGCCATATCCTTTTCACCATGTTGAGTTATTTTTTTTTTGTGAAAAATTATTTAAAACTCTTGAAATCTATGTATATCTCACATTTTTCTATCTAATGATAATGTATCCATATCATCAGAGTAAAGATTACAGCTACAAACTCAAGATCAGGTGTTGGATAATTTTTCTCATGAGTCTTCAATTGCCTTGATTCATAAGAAATAACTTTACCATTTTTCATAAGGATGCAAGCCATCCTATTCTTTGATTCATCCCTATATATTACAAATCCATCAAAACCATAAGGATGAGTCAAAATTGGATCATTGACCAATCTTCTTTTCAATTATTTGAATCATTATGTACATTCTTTTGTCAACACAAACATAACACTTTTACGTGTGAGATTGGTTAGAGGGGTAGCCAGTCATGTGAAATTATAAATGAAATGCTGATAGTAACCTGCTAATTCAAGAAAACTACATACCTCGGTTATGTTTGTTAGTTTGGGGAAATCTAGGATTTCCTTTTTCTTCGTAGGATAAACTAAGATTCCATACTTAGAGACAATATGGCCAACAAAAGAAATTGATTGAAGCTAGAATTCACAAATGCTATAGGTCCCATATAATTTATATCTTCTAAGAGTTCTCAGAGTAATCTGCAAGTGATCCTCATGATCTTCATTTATTTTTGACTATACCCATATATAATTGTAGAATTCCACAAAAATTTTATCAAGATATTCAATGAAAAATCTATTCAATAAATCCATGAAAAAAGATGGTGTATTAGTCCATCCCAAAGGAATCACTATAAACTCGTAATTTCCATACCTGGTTCACAATGTTTTCTTAGGAATATCTTCCTTCCTCACACACAGTTGATGATATCCGGATCAGTGTTCAATATTTAAAAATTATTTTTCTCCTTGATGTTGATAAAATAAATCATAAATATAAGGCTGATAATATAGATTCTTTATAGTAATAACATTGATTTCCCTATAATGAATGCATAGCATCGATGATCCATCTTTCTTTTTGAAAAAAAATATTGGGGCTCTCCAGGGAGAGAAACTAGGTCAAATAAATCATTTTTTCACTCATCTTTTCTAGTTGTTTCTTTTTCTCCACTAACCCCACAGTGTCCATTCTATAGGGGGTCTTTGATATTGGTATTTCACCAGTAATTAAGTCAATGGAAAACATAATTTCCTACTCTAGAGGATTTCAAGGTAAATCCCCTGAAAACACATCAATATATTCTTTCAATATATTCACATCTTCAATTTGAATATTTCATTCCTCACCCATAGATATGGGGTACTCTTACTCACCAAGAATTTTCTTCAATAGAGAAACTAGCGGTGGTTCTAGATAAGAAACAGATGGGGAGGTATATGGTATAATGATAGAAGATTCTATACCATTTCAAAAAATTGTAACATCCTTTTTTCTTGCAATAAATATACACATCATAGTTTGACATCCAATTCATACCGAGAATTATATCAAGTTCTGTCATTAGTATGATGGTAATGTTATCAACAAAAACATGTTTATGTGTCATGATGGGGACTAGTGGACATGACTTTGTTGAAATGATTCATCCTCTAAAAATTTTGACTGATAACTCCATTATTAAATCAAATTAGATAAGTCTAATTTTCATGGAAAATGGGGAATATATAAATGAATGCGCTGATCCAGAATCAAATAAAATGTTTACTAATTTTGAGGAAACAATTAATGTAGCTTCTAACACATCATTAAGAACATAATCATCAGTAGTTGTTATCTCATAAGCTCTCCCTTGATATTATGCCAATTTTCAGAGGAGTATTTCCTTATGGCTTAGAAAATTCATTAGAATAGTGCCCCATCTCTCTACAACTGTAGAATTGAACAACATCATATTGTTTCATCCCCTCGCATTAAAGATATAGATGACCCTTTTGTTTATAATTATTGTAGACTCCCATGCCTTTCCATAATTTCCTGAGATTATTCTTTCCACAATTCTGGAATAAAGGTAATTTCATTATTCCAATGTTTTTATTTAGTGCTTCACCTTTCCCTTGGATATCAGAGTACAACTTTTTATCTTGGTTTCCCTTGATCAAATTTGATCTAGAAAATTCTTTCTCTATTTTTATGGCATTGGAGACAATTTTATCATATGATAAAAATGTTTGAGAAGCTAGTTCCCTTCAAAAACATAGCTAAAGACCTTCAAATAAATGATCAGTATTACCTGCCATGTCACATACATAATCTATGGAATACTATGCTATCCTAGTGAAAGTAGCTTCATACTCTGCAATAATTTCTTCTTCCCTTTTCATTAAGAAAAATAATATACTTTTCAATTCATTTCATAGCTCACAAGGGAATTTGTTTTAAGAATATTTTACTAATAGTCCTTCATTCCATATCTTGTATATCTTCTTCCTCTGTGGTTTTCAAAATCAAGGACCACCATTGATCAGTGTCACCCTTGATACAATATACTACCTATACTACCTTTTCATTTCTATTGCATCTTTATGCCATGAATATATTTTCAAGGTACTTGATCCATTTCTCTGCAACCACTGGATAAGTTGTTCCATCCCCGACCTGTAATTATTATTTTTTATTCTTGGCTCTAGGACCTCACACAAAGGTCCAAGATGCGTCTTGGATTAAATTTTTTTCATTTAAACTTTTCATTGGGCTTCAGACCCATGCGCGGTCACTATGTCGTTGGCAGTAGCCGCGCAATCGGCCCAGGAGTCAGGCAATCTCATATTTTTCATATTATTATTACTATTGTAATGGTCCAGACATCTATGGTCCATTAAATTGTGAAAATTTGGTGTTTGAGGTGTTCCATTAGTTCAAGGTGACTTATCCCCATCACTTTTCCAAATTTCCAATTTTGTGAACAGTTCTATCGGTGAGGTTTAGTGAAAAGCTATATCGGTGAGGTTTTGTAAACAGCTCTATTGGCGAGGTTTTTTGAATAGTTCTATTGGTGAGGTTCAATAAATAGTTATCTCAGTGAGGTTCAGTTAACAATTCTATTGGTGAGGTTTTGTGAACAATTCTATCGGTGAGGTTCATTGAATAGTGTTCTATCAGTGAGGTTTAGTGAAAAATGTTCTATCAGTGAGGTTCGTTAATAGTTTTCTAATGGTGAGGTTCATGAATAGTGTTCTAACAGTGAGGTTCATGAACAGTGTTTCCAACATCCTATAGCTTCACCCCTTTAGCATTTTCCTTTGACATAAAATGAATTTAATGCCTTTTAAAGACTTCTAAGGCCGATTCAAAGGCCATAAATCCTATATTAATTATTCCTAAAGCTGAGATGTTATTACTTGGTCAAACCAGGTGGGTTAATGAGATCCGATTTTAATGGGGGATTAAGAATATCTTAAACCATTACCCCATTAAATCTTCAAAAGGGAAAAGATATCTTCCTCTTTTATTCTTCCACTTTGTTCTCAGCTATGTGACTTTATATCCTTTCAATCCATCCCGTAAGAGTTTCACAATCAAACTTTACTCCCAAGATTAGTTCCACTCTATTATAATGAAACCAAGCGGTATCGATCAATCTTTGATATAAGTTATGTTTTTTTATCATTCCTTTCGGAATCATATTCTCTTGTTTCTCCTTTACATAATATATCATGAAATATCCATTCTTCTAATGGGGTTTTTCTTGGGGTTTGGTTGTTGTGGTCGTACTGTGTCATCCTCAGGTGGACGCAGTTGTCGCGAGAGGAGGATCGTTACCCGTTGTGTGGATAAGGAACAAGAGGAACTGTTTATGGTTTGGGATTTATTGCCTCTATTTCTTTTATGTGCAACTGTATTTTTATCATGTTTTATCCCACTAGATGATAATGGAATTGACATAATAAATATTTGAACCGGATAAATAAATTGATATCGATCATATGATATTGCCTCTTGTTTCTACAAGATTGTGTGATATTTATGCTTGTTCATGATGGAAATTAGTAAAGAACGTAAACCGAGATTAATTGATAATTGTTTGGATAAAGATAAAGAGGCATGTAAACGAATATGGTTCTTGTTTTAATTTGATGTTAATCAAATTGGTGTAGTAAGAATGTTCATTTATTTGTGATATCTTACTATTAGGTTTCCCAAATTTAGAACAAATGAATAGAAAATCGGTTAATCTAATATGTATTAAAGAACTGTTGGTTGTTAAAAGATAATGGCTTGTAGGGTTCTGAGTTACCCTATCATTTGTTTAATGGCTAAGAGCCCAATTGTGAAGCTGTTTGTTTTTCTGCTGCTTTTGTTTTGATGTGAGCCTGGATGGTTGTGGTAATATATGGAGGCATGGAGGCCTTTTGTTGTGGTCGAAGATAACGCCAAGAGTGGTGAGATGCATCGGTTTATACATATGGGTGTCAGGGGGAAACCCAGGATGATGGAATGGAATGGTTGTTATTGCAGGATTCTTTCTATTTCTTTGGTTTTTTATCTGCTTTTTTCCCCACTACTCAAGTCTACTGGGTTTACATACCCCTATTTTAAAAGAATCGAAGACACGCGGGGTATGCCACATTCATTCCTTGTTTTTCTTCTCAAGGAAGGATGGGTATATGCTTTTTCTATAAGTAGAAAAGACTCAATGGGTTGTACATCTACTCACCGTGTTGATCCCCCTTGTGTTTAGTAGAATAGAATGTTTTTCTAGAATTCATGGGAATTTCAGAAAATATTTCTGTATTGGATAATTGAATAAATGGTTTTAACCCATTGGGGTGGTGTTTCTAGAACATAATGAAGAGGTTGTAATTTTGACGGAATAGTTGACTCGGGTATGATGCTAATGAAATTTAATTTGGAATGGTTTAGGGTTATTTAATGCTTAAATAATTAATTAACATAATGTGAAACTGATAAAAAGGGGATGAAGTAATCTAATAAAGCTCTCTAAATGGTTGTAAGCTTATAGGATACATAGTCTTAGAAGTACCAACCCGGAGTCTGAGAGACGTTATCTACAATTGTGTCTAAGTCTAGGTAATGCCCATAGTGTGGTTGTGAGATATAATATATCCTGTACTTTTTGAGTTTCTATATGATACTCTACCCAGTCAGTAAGGGCTACTGACACCCTGGGGATTCTGAGCCCTAGGGGGTGTTTTCCGCAACATTATAGTGGGAGTATGGATGGATGTCTAACCCCCTTGGCCCCGCTGTCTTCTCATGTTAGTTACTTGTGCTAGTAGGAACAATAGTAAGTATTCCCCATATATCTGTGAATAGTGCTATAATGGCTTGGGGTTATTCACACACATATATTATGAATATACTATCTTATGGACTACTAGAGGTGTAATGTGTATGGGCTGTGATGGCTTGAGGATTATTACTCGGTGTATGGGCTGTAATGTCTTGAGGTATAAAACATGATGTACGAGACACATTATGTGGGTTGTGGTGGCTCCCAGAAACTACCTGGTTACTTTGTTTCCATGGACATGGTGGTTTTGTTGCACGAGGTGGATGTTGTGGTGCTTCTCCCAGCTATCTGTGGGCAAGCCTTTTTGGAGAGAGATGCTCATGACGTGTGGCGTTGGGGAGAAGAAGCAAACCAGTGGGGAAGTAGTAGCAGGGTACCCTTGATATTATTTATTATATGATATGTTATTATATGCATTACTTGGTGAGAGTATCCCTAGTGAGGTTGGGAACTTGGTATACATGTTTAGGTGATGAGTTAGTTTCACTTGTTTTCCACTGTTCTTTAGCATTCTTTCTTTACTATTGAACGAGAGGCTTCGGGGAGGATCCTGCTGAGTAAATTGTTATACTCACCCTATGTATATATAAACTGTTTTTTAGGTCACTTGGAGCAGGTTAGAGATCAAGCTGGTTTCTACTAGCATGGGTTTGCTGGAGCTATTCAGGCTTGTGGTTGTTGCTGTTTTTACTTTCTTTTGGGTACTTGCAGTTTTTTCCTTCTAGTTGTAGTACATTTGCATGAAATTTCATATATTCACATGGTTTTATTTTATATTCCAGTTCTGAGTTGGAGTTGATCGGTGTCTATCTTATCTCTCTCTTTCACATGTGTTCTCTTAGAGGGTAATTCCTCCTTTTGTGGTTATTATACGCTCAGTGCTAGTCGCCAACCCGGGGACTACTAGAGGCAGAACACAATGGTCATTATCTCCCTTATCACATTTCCAACCTAGGAGGGGTACTAATTGTGGGGAGGGGGTCATGACAGAGTTGTATCAGAGGTCTAGTTGAGGGATAGGATAGAGTTTGGAGTTAGGCACAGGTGATGTATCATGGGTTGGTAGAGCAACAGTGTCATTCATGTTTAGAAAGTGAGGTAATCACTATAAACCGACTAAGAAATAAGTGTTTAGAGCCCCCTATGATCTGATGTACGGACCATTATGTTTTCAATGGCTACTAAACAAGGTGATACTAGTTGCAGGGTAGAGACCTAGGAAAAGGATCATGCATCATTTTTCGTTGTGCTTGTGTTTGAATGAATAGACCTTGGGATTGATTAACCTAAAATGAATAAAATAAAATAATTAATTAATTAATTTTGAGTCTACAATATTCTAGGTTTAGGAGCTCTAACAGTTTTTTATTTTACAGGTATGGCTCTTGGTCGATGTCCTCGCCAGGTTTGCACAGAAAATGTCCAGCAGGCTGTTCCAGAAGATCACCGTAGGGTAGAGGTTTACGACGACGACACATAGAGGAAGACACTCCGAGAGTTTCAGTTCCAGAGTCTATAGAGGTATGAGGGCTCTGTTTCAGATTAAATCATTAAATATTGGTTAGAGGAGGTCGAGATTTGATTCAGTTGGATTCATGCTCGGAAGGAGCACTGGATGTCCTTGGTTGTGATGATACTGCATGGAGCAGCGAGGCAGTGGTGGTTCTTGTTCCTCAGGGATCATGAGGAGTCAATGATCTCATGGGAGGAGTTCTAAGATAATTTTAGAGTTGAGTTTATTTCTTCGGCATTGAAAGATTCCAATCATCAGGAGCTTCTTACTCTTCGACGTGGGATCTCCGGTGTTCGCAAGTTTGGAATCTATTTCAGGAACCTTTTACGATATGTTTTGGACCTGTTTCCAGATGAGGAGGCAAGGGCGAGACATTTTGAGGAGGCTTTGCATCCAGAGATCCAGCGTCAGGTCACCCCATTTATGCTGACAACATATCTTCAGGTACTAGCGAGGGTAGAGGTTATCAAGAGGAATTTGGCCCAGACCGGATCTTCATGAGAGGGGAATCATCATGATTCCTCACGAATAAGAGTTGTGGTCTACGATTCCTGGTTTTCATGGTAGAAGAGTTTTCGTTCAGTCGAGGGTAGGTCCCATCCCTTCACATCTCGTTTCTCCAGAGGCAGAAAATCTCAGGTTTATGCCAAGGGATCAGTAAATTGTTTTTCTTGTGGTGGTCATGGCCATCAGTAGTGGGAGTGTCCGAACTTTCAGAGCGGTCATCGTGCACCGGGCGCTACACTCTAGGTTCCTCCATTGAGGAAGTTCGAGTCGAGGCAGAAAAATCCAGTTGCACTATCTTTATATCAGCAGAGGGTAGATGGGGCAGGTAGAGGACAACCCCATGACGCTCCCAGTCCTCAGAGAGCAGAGCGCGGTTGTGGTGGTGGTCATCATCAGGGTCAAATAGGTCGTGGAGGAGGTCATGGTCAGCTTCATTCTCTAGTGCTGCCATCTCAAGTTGAGCCAGACGTTGTTCGAGGTACCCTTTGCATGTTTTCTACCTTGGTGTATACCTTGTTTGATTTAGGAGCGACAATATCTGTCATATCTCCTACCCATGTCCATGCTTTGGGTCTTGAGGTGGAGAGGCTTCCAGTCACCTTGGCATTTACTACGCCATTTGGAGGTCGAGCTGACATGTTTGAAGTATGTAGAGACTGTGAGCTAGTGTTGGAGCAACACTGTTCTTGGGAAGATTTCCTATGTTTACTAATACAACCATATGATGTCATCCTCTATATGGATTGGCTCTATTCGGTGTAGGCTATCATGGATTTCTTCAAGAAGTAAGTCATTTTCATTGGTGTGGATGTAGAGAATGTGGTGTTTCCTAGGGTCATAGAGGAGTACCCTGATGTCTTTCTAGAATAGGTTGTATCATTACCCCCTCGACGAGAGATCAAGTTTGAGATCGAGATACAGCCAAGAGTGTATCCTATATCTGTTCCTCCATATAAGATGGCCCCTTCTATGTTACGAGTGCTATGTATGTAGCTTGATGGTCTATTACAGTGCAGTTTTGTTCGGCCACGTCTGTCACCGTGGGGTGCACCCATTTTGTTCATGAAGAAGGATGATGGTAGTTTGTTGTTTTGTGTCGATTATCCTCGATTGAACAAATTGACAATAAATAATCGAAATCCTCTTCCACAGTTTGATGAATTATTTGATCAACTGAAGGGTGCAAGTTGGTTCTCAAAGATCAACTTGCGGTCAGGATATCATCAAATGCGTGTGAAGGATGAGGATATCCCGGATAATTATTTCGGTTGTCATCATGTGAATTATGAGTTCGTTGTAATGCCGTTTGGTGTGAAAAATATTCTAGTTGTATTCATGGGATTGCTGAATGTTGTGTTCTATGAGTTCCAGGAAAAGTTCATGGTAGTTTTCATCAACGACATCCTTGTGTACTCCACATCTGAAGAGGATCACGTAGAGCATCTACAAGTCATTTTGGGAGTTCTTCGCCAACATCAGGTGTTTAGGAAGATGACAAAGTGTGAGTTTTGGGCTTGAGAATTCCGTTTCTTGGGGCATGTTATGTCCTAATAGGGAGTTGTTGTCGATCCATTGAAGATAGAATAAGTTGTGTCTTGGGAATCCCCCAAGACAGTGTCAGAGGTGCGATGTTTCCTTGTTCTCGCAGGCTACTATAGGAAGTTCGTACCCGATTTCTCACAAGTAGCGACTCTACTGATAGATTTTACTATGATGGATCATGCATTCATATGGACTGATCAGTGTTAGGAAACTTTCGAGTATCTAATGGAGAAGTTAGTAAGTGCTCCAATCCTTTGTCTTCTAGCTGGGGGAGTTCAGTTTGATGTTTTCTACGATGCTTCACATCTGGGGTTAGGTTGTGTTCTCATGCAGAAGAAGTCAGTTGTTTCCTATGGGTCTCGGGAGTTATTTCCCCATGAATGCAACTATTCCACCCATGAACTTGAGTTGGTAGCCTTGATGTTTTATCTGAAGATGTGGGTACATTATCTCATTGGTGAGTGCTTTTTGGTTTCCACCAATCATAAGAGTTTGAGGTATGTTTTCTCCCAGTGTGACTTGAACATATGACAACATCGGTGGATGGAGTTCTTACAGGAATAGGACTTCAAAATATCATATACACCAGGAAAAGGGAATGTTGTAGCTGATGCGCTGAGTCGAAAGTCACGTAATGATTCTCTGTGTGAATCCAGTTATTTCGGGATAGTAATAGAAGAACTATCAACATTGCATCTTGATAAGGAAGAAGTTAGGGGTAGAGGTTTTCTTTTTCAGATAATGGTACAGTCATCCCTGATTCAGAAGGTGGAAGAGTCCCACTTGGAAGATCTAGAGGTAGAGGTTTGGGTAGACCGAGTTGTTTGTGGTGAGGCCCCGATGGTTGGTTAGAGGATGAACAATACCGAGGGTTGTATCATGGAAGGATTTTTTTCCTTGATGATTCATGAAACATTTCATTGTGAGTTCCATAGTTCACCATTAGCAGTACATCCTGGAGGGAAAAAGATGTACCAATCCTTGAAGTGTCAGTTTTGGGGTCCTGGGCAGAAGAGTGCGGTTGCAGAGTTTTTGTCAAGATGTTTTGTCTGCCAGAAGTTGAAGGCCGAACACTGTGTTCCTGGTGGTCTTCTCCATCCATTTGAGATTCCTCAGTGGAAGTTAAGGGACATCTCAATGGAATTTGTTATAGGATTACCTCGATCTCTGAGAGGACATGATTCTATTTGGGTGGTAGTGGATCGTTTAAAAAAATCAGCACACTTCATAGCGATCAAGGTGTCGAGCATAGTGGATGTTTTCTCGAGGAAGTATCTAGAGGAGGTGGTGAGACTTCATGGAGTCCCTAGGACGATCATTTCAGATCAAGATCCTTGTTTTACCTCCAGGGAGTGGAGAGGTCTCCAACATTATTTCAGTTCTCAACTATGCCTTAGCACTACTTTTCATCCTCAAACGGATGGTCAGACAGAGCAAACCATCCAGACTCTTGAGGACATCTTATGCTCTTGTGTTCTTTATTTTATTGGTTCATGGATGAGGCAACTTCCCTTGGTGGAGTTCACTTACAATAATAGTTTTCACTACACCATCAGTATGGCGCCGTTTAAAGCCTTGTATGGCCGGGCTTCCCATTCTCCATTGTGCTGGACTGGGGTCAGAGAGTCTGTATTTCTATGACCGGAACTGGTGAAGAATACAACATAGATGGTTCAGGTGATTTGTGAGAGGATTAAGACCATGAATGATCGCTATAAATCATTGATGATTAAATAATGAGACCCTTAGAGTTTAATGTTTGGGATCATGTGTTTCTGAAGGTTACTCCTCATCATGGGCAGTGAAGGTTTGGTCGTGGAAGTAAGATTTCTCCCCATATTTTTGGTCCTCTAGAGGTGTTAGCTCGTGTTGGAGCTGTGGCGTATCAAGTAGCACTTCCCCCACAGATGAGTCAGATACATGATTTTTTCCATGTTTCGAAGCTCCGTCATTATCTTCATGATGACCCTCACATCATTGATTGGGGGGAGATCGATGTTGATGATGATGCAACCTTCAAGGAGTGACCTATGGAGATCCATGACCACATAGAGAAGGTGTTTCATGGGCATTCTATCCCCTTAGTTCTTGTCTTGTGGTGACACATAGACATAGAAGAGAGTACCTGGGAACATGAGTCATAGATACGTGCTCATTACCCAGAGTTGTTTGATGTTTAACTCATTTCATGTTACGATGTTCCCTTGGTGGTTAGACCATTCATGTTTTATTTATGAATTTCTTTTGTTGCTTTTGTGGTTTTCTCTCTTTTGATAGGTATCTAAATGGGTGGTTGTTCAGACCCTGTTTTGAATTATTAAGGATGAGAATGTTTTGAGAGGTATCTGGTGTAATTTCCCAGACCTCTTCGGTCCATTAAATTGTAAAATTGTGGTGTTTCAGGTGTTTCAGGTGGTCAAGGTCAATTATCCCCAACACTATACCAAATTTCCAATTTTTTGAATAGTTTTATCAGTGAGGTTTAGTGAGCAGTTATATCGATGAGTTTTTGGGAAAAATTATATCGGTGAGGTTCATTGAATAGTTATATTGGTGAGGTTTAGTGAATAGTTCTATTAGTGAGGTTTTGTGAACAGTTCTATAGATGAGGTTCAGTGAACAGTGTTCTATCAGTGAGGTTCATGAACAATGTTCTAATAGTGAGGTTTGTGAATAGTGTTCTATCGGTGAGGTTCATGAACTGTGTTCTATCGGTGAGGTTGTAATGGTGAGGTTCATGAACAGTGTTCTAACAGTGAGGTTCATGAACGGTGTTTCCAACTTCCTACAGTTTCACCCCTTTAGCGGTTTCCTTTGACGTAAAATGCATTTGAATCCTTATTTTAAGGACTCTTAAGGCCGATTCAAAGGCCACAAATCCTATATTAATTATTATTAATGTCAAGATGTTTTTACTTAGTCAAACTGTGTGGGTTAATGTGATCCGATTTTAATGGGAATTAAGCATATCTTAAACATTCTCCCCATTAAATCTTCAAAAGGGACCAGATATCTTTGTCTTTGTTCTCAGCTATGAGAGTCTAGAACCTTTCAATCCATCCCGTAAGATTTGCACAATGAAACTTTACCCCACAGATTGGTTCCACTCTATTTTTTTGCAACCAAGCTGTATCGATCCATCTTCGATATAATGTATATTTTATTGCAGTTCCTTTGGGGATCATATTCTCATGTTTCTCATTTTCATATTGTGGCATGTAATCATCATGATTCTAATGGAGATTTTCTTGGGGTTTGGTTGGTTCAGTCATACCGTGGCATCCTTGGGTGGATGCACTTGTCATGAGAGGGGGATCACGACCCGTTGTGTGGATAAATAACGAGAGGAACTGTTTGAGGTAGGGGATTCATTACTTCTCTTTCTTTTATGTGCAACAGTATCTTTATCATGTTTTATCCCACTTGATGACAATGGAATTGACAAAATAAATATTTGAACCAGATAAATAAATTGATATTGATCATATGCTATTGAATTTGTTTTTTCTAGATTGTGTGATATTTATGCTAGGTTATGATGGAAATCGGTAAATAACGTAAACCAGGATTAATTGATAATTGTTTGGATAAAGATAAAGAGGAATGTAAAACAATTTGGTTCCTATTGTAATTTTATGTTAATCAAATTGGTGCAGTAAGAATGTTCATTTATTTTTGATTGCTTACTATTAGGTTTCCCGAATTTAGAACCAATGAATAATAAATTAGTTATTCCAAGATGGATTAAATAATCGTTGGTTGTTAAAAGATAATTTCTTGTAGGGTTCTGAGATAACATATTATTTTTTTAAGGGCCAAGAGACCAATTGTGAAGATGTTTGTTTTACTGTTGCTTGTGTTTTAATGTCATCCTGGATGGTTGTGGTAATATATAGAGGCATGGAGGCCTTTTTTGTTGTGGCAAGAAATAACGCCTAGAGTGGGGAGATGCATCGGTTTATTCATGTGGTTGTTAGGGAGGACACCCGGGATGATGGAATGGAATGGATGTGATTGTTGGATACTTGTTGTATCATTGGTTGTTTATCTGCTTTACATTTCCCCACTACTAAAGGTATCTAGTTTTACTTAACCCTCTTCCGAAAGAGGCGTAGACACGCGGGGTATGCCAGGTTCTTTCCGTGTTTAGCTTCTCAAGGAAGGATGGGTATATTCTCTTGCTATAAGCGGCAAATACTCTATGGGTAGTACATCTACTCACTGTGTTGAGCCTCCTTGTTTTTAGTAGCATAGAATGTTTTTTCTAAAATGCCTGGGAATGTAGGAAAATATTTCTGTAATGAATAATTGAATAAAGGGTGTTAACCCATGATGATGGAGTTGCTGAAACATAATTATGAGGTTGTAGTATTGAAGGAATAGATGACTTGGGTATGATGCTAATGAAACTTAATGTGGAATTGTTCATGGTTAATTAATGTTTAAAGAATTAATTAATGTAAATTGAAGCTGATAAAATTAAAATGATGCAATCTAATAAATCTCTCTAAATGGTTGTATGCTTATAGGATACCAAGTCTTAGAAGTAACATCCCGGAGTCTGAGAGAGGTTAGCCACAACTGTGTCTAAGACTAGGTAATGCCCATAGTGTGGTTCTGAGAAATAATATATCCTATAATTTTTGTGTATTTATACGCTACTCCACCCAGTCAGTAAGGGAAACTGACACCCTGGGGATTCTAATCCCATGGGGGTGTTTTCCCCATCATTCTGGTGGGAGGATGGATGACTGACTAAGACCTTTGGCCCCGCTCTCTTCTCTTGGTAGATACTTATGATGGTAGGAAAAACTGTTATTTTTCCCCATATATGTTTGTAGAGGGGTGTAATTGCTTGTGGTTATTCACACACATATATTCTCGATATAGTATCATATGCACAACTATTGGTGTAACGTGTATGGGCTATGATGGCTTGAGGATTCTTACACGGTGTATGGGTTGTAATGGATTGAGGTATAATATCCAATGTATGATACACATTATGCGGGTTGTGGTGGCTCCCAGAAACTACATGGTTACTTTTCTTACGTGGATGTGGTGGTTTTGTTGCACGAGGTGCACATTGTGGTGCTTCGCCCAGCTCTCTGTTGTCAAGCCTTTTTGGAGAGAGATGCTCTGGACGTGCGATGTTGGGGAAAAGTGGAAAACCAGTGGGGAAGTATAAGCAGGGTACCCATTATATTCTTGATTATATGATATATTCTTATATTCATTACTTGGTGAGAGCAGCCATGTTGAGGTTGAGAACTTAGTATACATGTTTAGGTGACGAGTTAGTTTCACTTGTTGTTCATTGTGCTTTAGCATGCTTCCTTTACTTTTGCACGAGAGGCTTTGGGTAGGATCCTATTTAGTTTACTGTTATACTCACCCTATGTATATATAAACTGCTTTTCAGATCACTTTGAGCAGCGTGCAGATTAAGTTGTTTTCTACTAGCTTGGGCTTGTAGGAGCTATTTTAGCTTGTGGTTTCTGCTGTTTTTACTTTCTTTTGGGTACATGAAGTTTTTCCCTTCTAGTTGTAGTAATTTTTCATGACCTTTCATATATACACTTTGGTTTCCTTTATATTCCAGTTCTGAGTTGGAGTTGATGGGTTTCTATCATATCTCTCTCTTCTGCATGTGTTCTCTTAGAGGGTAATGCCTCCCATTTGTGTGTTTATCTTACCCTCGGAGCTAGTCGCCAATGCGGGGCCTACTGGAGGCGGGACTCGGGGGTCATTATCTCTCTTCTCACATTGCCAACCCTGGAGGGGTACATTTTGTGGGGAGTAGGCTGTGACAACTATTTTATTTATTGTATTATTATACTAATTGTAATTATTAATTTTGTTTTTATTAGTTTTTATTATTGTGATTATTATTATTCTTATTATTGGTTTTATTGTTATCATTATTATTATTATTATTTGAATTATTAATAGTTTTATTATTTGAATTATTGTTATTATTATTATTATTATTATTATTATTATTTGTACTACTATTATTATCGTTGTAATCATATTTTTATTAAAAGAAAATAAAGAACACCCAACCCTAGCGCTACCGAGCAACATCCCTCCACTCCTTTTCCGCATGAAGCGGGTAATTTTTTTATCTGGGTTTTTAAAAAATTAAAATATGATAACAGGGGTTAGGGTTTGGATATTTTTAAAAATGGGTCCGGGATGCGTGAACGTCGTTCACGCATCCCGGACCCCGGCGTCATGCGTGAACGCCGTTCACGCATCTTCCCGAGAGAAGAGATGCGTGAACGACATTCACGCATCTCACAGAATACCTAAATTCCCCTTAAAATGTATAACTATTAATTATAAAGTAATAAACTTATTATAAAAATTAAGAAATATTAATAAATATCAATTAAATAATATAAAATATTGAAATAATGTTAATAATTATTAATAAATATTCATGAATAATAGACATTCATTAAATAATTATTAATAGAATGGCTTGAGTATTCTCTAACATATATTGAGAAATCTATAATCTTAGCATCTTTCAGTCACTCACGTTATCTCAACATGTTGTAGTTAAACATCTATTTCTATAAAGATCCTCATATGGTTCCATTTGTATTCTAAAGTGGAAACTTAATTTTTATACTTTCTAATACTCCTTTTTCATTGTTTTTCTGATTAAATATTGGTATATTTGTGAACAAATGAGTTACATGAAAAACATATAGTGATTGTGATGAGTGAACCATGATCACATCATCACTATGCTAAGTTCTCTGAGTTTCATTTCTAGATCCAAGAGTAATATTTTTTAAGGCATGTGCTCTCTAAAAAATATCATTTTATCTAAATAAGGTGGAAGAAGTGATGTCATGGACATGACCTAAGTTTTGAGATGCATACTCAATAATATCACTCTTTAGATTGCATACCAGTATAAATCGCTTCCTTTTATAAAGTCTGAATATGTATCTTCTCAAAATTGGCCAAATGAACTTCTAATTCATATTGTAGTTTTCAATGTTGTCCATAAACAACCATAAATGTTAAATCATTCTTAGAGTGTATCAATTATTAACCAAGGGTAGATAATCAAAATTATCAATGAAATGCTAAATCCTGCACATACTTCACCAAATATATTAAAAAGTTCAAGTGAAAAGATAAATCTCCCCTTTTCATCCCATCTTTCCATCAATCAAGCTCTCCCCCTTAATTGAAATGAGAAATATAATTAAGAACAATGGATAAAGTGTGATTGGAATACCTCAAGTTTCAACTTCTTGAGATGATATGAATTTCAAGATTTGTCATGAAATAATCCTTGGATTTTAGCTCAAACTTATTCTTGGAAATAGTTTCTTTCACAGTTTTCTTGACTTCATTGTTTTGCATATTCCCAATGGAAGATTTTCCAACTATTGTTCCATTCTTCTACACTTGTTGTGGCCTTTTATTCTTATCAGCATATGCATTTTTCATGGTTGGACTGAACCATCACTCATCATAACTGTGACCACTTCTATTGCAATTCGAAATAATTAATATAATTAATATTTATCATTTAATTTAATCATATTATTTATTATACATATATATATACATTGGTAGATAATTTGATAACAGTAAGACACTTATTAAAGGTATAATAGAAGTCTAGATAATAGTAACACACATACAAAACGTATCATAAATCAAATGTCAACCTAATCTATGCCTCCGATGTGGATGCTCCTCTGTCCCACAGTCAGGCGTATACTGGATGCGTCCACGCCGTGTCTGTCTACGTCTGTGCTCTGGCGTACGTTGCACATCCTCATCGACAGCCACCTCCACATCCTCCTGTGTGACAGACGGTGGATGTACAGTCTCACCGCCTGTACCCTGGCCTGCATCTAAGGATAGTGGAAGCTGGCTGGAACTCTCACCAATATAGGAAGTAGATGGATGCTCTGCTACGGATGACTGCAATAAAACATCGAACTCAATCCAGTCATCATCTGTAAGTACCTGTGGCTATGCCTGAGAAGCTGGAGGAGCATATGACTGATCATGCTGAACACCCTCCTCCATTGGAATAATATCATGTGGCTGAGCAAGCTGAGTAGCCTCATCCTGTGGAACAACAGCATCCATAACAGGGTCGTCACCCCCAGGTACATCTATGTGAGGCTCAGCAGGCTCTGCGGCCTCCGCAGCAGGCTCCGCGGCCTCCGCAGCAGTTGGTGGATCAAAGAAAATGCCATGATAAATCTCGTCCATCGACTGTAGCATCTGTCGTACAAGGATGTGAAAATATGTTGGGTCAAAGGCAGCTCTCTCCACTGGATCAGACATATGAAGTAGATGACAAATACGAGCATCCAGCGAAAACAAATTCTGTTGTTAACTAATTTGAATAAAAAATATGTTGAACAGTGAAAGGAAGAATGCATACCAAGTCATGGAAGCCCTGTCCGTGCCGTGTTAGAAATCTGATGAGAGACCTGATGTACCAGCCTGCATAATCTATCTGATCCATCAAATGAAAGCGTACTGTCCCTGCCCCTCGCAACTGGGACTCCCGTCGCATGTCCCATAACGCAACATATCTCGCATGGTAGCTCCTCCAATCAAAATCTCTCTTCCCTGACATCTTCAGGGAATGAAATGAATCCAACTGACTGGGCGGGTCAGGAACTGGCTGAAGGAATCCAAACTGTCTCATAACCCTATCCGTCTGATTCCACTCGACTATATGAAAATGAATTAGTGGAACCATGCAGGAGCCGATATCAAGCATCACTGTACAGTATGGGGGCAGAATCTGAAGGATATCATCTGTATATGGCATCCAAGTAATCTGAAAGAAAAAATGAATAATCAATTAATAAATGAATAGATTTACAGTAAAGAGTAAAGATTTAACAATATAAATAATAATCACTTACATCGTCTGGTCGAATGCTGTCTAGTATAAGTCTGTAGGCGTGAACATCATGTCTGGGAGAATCTGAATGTCGATGCTCCTGACTCCACCTGTAGATAACATTTTTTTTTACATTTCATAAAAGAATTTTATACAAGTATGTTAGATATTAGAAAGAATTAATAACATACCAACGTCCACGTGGAGCCTCTGCTACAATATCTACGGGTAATGGCGCACGGGCATGTGGAGCTAAACGAGGTATGTGCTCCCATACCCACATCTATAGAAGAACCATGCATCCTGTGATCTGCATCTTATCGATGCGACATGCGCTGCATAGGGCTCTGTATGTATATGCTAGGCAGGCAGACCCCCAACTATATCGGCCTGCCTGGTCCAAATCCTCTAAAAAAGCTAGATACATCAGGTGCACAAAAGTAGTAGAGTGGTCAACAAAAAGCGTGCCACCGATCAGCCTCAAAATATATGCGCGTGCAAATCGCAGCACGGTGACGTCATCAGCATCATCTGGTAAATGTGTGAAGTGCTGGTCTAACCAAGGCATCCACAATCTACCACCGATGATGGTCCTGCCATCATCCTGGACCTCTATGCCCAGAAGTCTATGAACAAGCTCAGGAAAATCTGATGGAACTCGGCCTGTCAAAGCTTGTCCGTCGATAGGGAGGCCCAACATAATAGCCATATCCTGCAATGTAATAGTCATCTCCCCCTCACTGAAATGGAAAGTATGCGACTCTGGTCTCCATCTCTCGACAAGTGCGGCAATGAGATGATGATCAAGAAACGTGAAGTCACACATCGCTACTCCATAAAATCCAGCTCCACAAAGATGTGGGATGATAGCGGGAGGTGGTGCAGTATGATGGAAATGGTGAGATCTACGTACACTCAAGGGATCCACAAGACGTCCCTCTAAAAGTAGTCGTGATACATGAGTAGCCTGAGATGTAAGAAATGGAAAACCTGCCATCTGCACACATGATATCATCGTTACTTATTAATAGTGGAATCATGATATATTCATTTTTAATTGGTGTCACAATCAACATTAGCCTAGTCTCACAATCAACATTAGTTAAGGATGCTCAGACACTCAGATGCCATTACTAAAACTAGACATCTTATAAGAAAACCATAATTTAAAAGTGAAAAATTAATTATTTCTTCTTATTTGTGAAATTACATTTGTTAATTTATCCATTATCCATTAAATAACCATCAACATTATTCCACATTAAAAATTAACAGGAAAAAGTGAAAAATTAATTATTTCTTATTATTTGTGAAATTACGTTTGTTAATTTATCCATTATCCATTAAATAACCATCAACATTATTCCACATTAAAAATTAACAGGAAAAAGTGAAAAATTAATTATTTCTTCTTATTTGTGAAATTACGTTTGTTAATTTATCCATTACCCATTAAATAACCATTAACATTATTCCACATTAAAAATTAACAGGAAAAAGTGAAAAATTAATTATTTCTTCTTATTTGTGAAATTACGTTTGTTAATTTATCCATTATCCATTAAATAACCATTAACATTATTCCACATTAAAAATTAACAGGAAAAAGTGAAAAATTAATTATTTCTTCTTATTTTTGAAATTAAGTTTGTTAATTTATCCATTATCCATTAAATAACCATTAACATTATTCCACATTAAAAATTAATAGGAAAAAGTGAAAAATTAATTATTTCTTCTTATTTGTGAAATTAAGTTTGTTAATTTATCCATTATCCATTAGATAACCATTAACATTATTCCAAATAGATCAAGTTCCTAAGTAACTATAGAAACTTCCACAATAGGTTATTCAACCACAACCTCTTCCTCTTAGTCTTCTACTTCTTCTCATCATCATCCTCTATTTCTTATTCTTATTCTTCATCATCGACACCAACCACAACCTCTTCCTCTTAGAGCAGGTACACAGACTCAATCATGGATGATGAGATTTGGAACTCTGTCCTGCCACTTGGGGACATCTCTTACGAGTATGTCCTTCTGCGTGGCAGATACTGCATCGTATTCTCCCTCCTCGTTGCCGAGGCCAATCCATCTCATTTCTGATGCGAGTTGACTTCGGTCTTCCTCGAGGCCGCAACCTAGTAGCATGCAGCCAATAATTTTAAAAATGACACACATTGAAAAAATTATAAATGATACCAAAACCGACTTATGAAAACCTGGAAATATCAGGGACGATGGTCGGTTGATCAGTAGGCAATGTGATAGAATGGAAGTCACCAACAGGCATCCAAGCAGCACTATAACAGTTAACCAAAGTGCTCATGTGATACACCGGGTCAACATATGGCTCCCATGATATATTTACCGAAGCGCAAGCTGTAATAACATGTACACATGGATATCTCAATGCCTGAAAGCTGCCACAATCACAGTACCTGTTATCCAACATCACGACAAACACTCCACCATTAGTGCATGCACCATGGTCGTAGCACTTTCTTACCCGAAAACTCCTCTTTTCCCTTTCAAAGCCTATAACATTCCATCGTGAAGCCTCATTCCGTATCCGGTCAATATCAGTTTGAAAATGATGAGTAAAAAGCATTCCATTTTCCATCCTCTGGTAGGCCTTTTGGGACCGGTCAACAATGTAGTGAACACATCTAAAAAATGTCTCTTGCACTAACCCTGTGATTGGGAGTTTGCGCACACCCTTGAGGACCCCATTTACGCGCTCCACTATATTAGTGGTCATATGCCCATATCTCATGCCACCATCGTATGCTAATGACCATTTTTCCTTTGAAATTTGTACCATATATTCATATACCTCCTCATTAACTATTCAGATCTCTTCAAGACGTCGATCAAACCTTTCTTGTTTGGGTTCATATGCTGAAAGCATAACATAATAATGTATTAAAATGGATAGTAAATTTTGTTAAAAAAAGAAAGTTTAGAAAACCATACCCAATTTGAGGATCGCCTTCTTTATGGCCTCATCTCTAAACTGCTTATACATATTACTTGAAATATGTCTAATGCAATAACGGTGATAAGCATTCGGCTCAGTCCAAGAAACCCCATCACTACTCACAGCCTCTATAATCGCTCGATGACGATCAGATATCAGACACACGCCCTGTTTCTGCGTGACATGAACACGTACACATGCCAAGAATCAGCTCCAGCATTCAAAATTTTCTTTTTCAACAACAGAAAAAGCAAGTGGCAGAGGAGCGCGATTACCATCCTGTGTGGCAGCAATGAGTAGAACACCTGTATACTTTCCATAAAGGAATGTGCCATCTACCTGAATAAATTGTTTACAAAAGGGAAATGCAGCAATGCATGGTCTGAATGCCCAAAAAATCCTATTAAACTTCACCTTTGACCGATCAACTAGATGATTTTGGGATACATACTCAACAGTGTCCAACTGATAAACAATTTGATTATTGAGAGACAACAATTCCATAAGCTGTGGCAACAACGCATAAGACTCATCCCAATCACCATACACTTTTACAATGGCTTTCTATTTTGCATTCCAAGCTTTGTTGTATGATACCTTATAGTTATACAACTGTTGAATTCTTTCCTGAATAAGGGCAACAGGAACATCCTGACTTGTTCGTATCATCTCACAAATAACAGTAGATATAAACTCTGCATCAAGAGAAGAGTGAACTTGTGCCAAGCTGGGATGCAGACAAGTGTGTGGGCCTTCTAATTTGGTTATCTTCCAACATCCATAACATTTATCAAGTAGTGCTCTTAATCGAAATTTACATTCTGACCCATATTTTTCACAACGAATGAGATATTTGGTCTTCTTTGACTCATAAACCACAAATGTGAAATGTCGCTCAATGTAGTATTTCTTTATCACATTTTTCATGACCTGTTTACTTTTGAACTCCTGCCCAACATATATGGCATTATCATTTGATGCAGGCATATTCCCTATAATGTCAGGGAATTCAAAAGCTGGTGTAATGACATCCCAATCAAAAGGTTGTTCACGAGACATTCCTCCAACTAAGGAACTCAAAACTGAAGGCTGATTACCACTAACTGGTGGATGTAGTGGATGTCTGTCTCTCAAAGGAACCTCAGAAGGTTCATTTCCAACCACATCATCTCCTGCTGACTCCCCAGATTCTTCTTCCTCAGATAAACTTTCTTGCACTATATCAGCACAGAAAGGGATGTCATCTACATTTCCTTCCAAATTTTGATTATCTTCCTCATTACATTCTTCCACAGGAGTCGTATGAGAAGGAGGCAATGAAGAAGACTGTTGTGAAGGACCGACTTCTATAGAGGTCACAAAGCATGGTTCTGTAGTAATCGATTGCACCACATCAATATCAGAAATGACAATAAATAATTCCATCAAACCATTAATACACTGTTGCCTGAATAACTGAGAAGCCTCCATCCAATCCTCATCATCGACTATAGGGTAGTCGCTGTGCCACATACGCTCAGGATATTGAAGATATCGGTATCTAATTGAAGTGATTGCTTGTCCTGCACTCAATTTTAACCGACTATGAATCTTATTACGAACTGCATCCAATGTCATACAACCATGGAGATTTACCACTTTGACAGGTGGCACACTGTAGCTAAAACCCTGCTCGGTACAAATTACCTCACCGTTGCAATATATTTGAGCAGACATAATTACCTATTAAAAAAATTAAAAATATTATACACTACATTAAAATTTTAAATTATTTAATTTGGTTTTGAATAATTGATTATCTTGAGACTTTTTTATGAATTGATTTATCGCTGTTAAGGTATAGTGATTTTGATTTTAGCACAAAAGAAAATTTAATATAATGTTTCATAAAGTTTGATTACTTATGAATATATAATCATGACTTGATCTTGAGACTTGTGATTAGTTTATCATTATCTGATAAACTAACCACAATTTATATGGGTAAACTCCTGTCTCTATTATCAAATATTGCAGCAACCGCCAATCTCCTGTCAAACAGCAACGCCTCCTCTCGAACGAGTTCTCAAATGCCTCTTCGTTGACACCTCTTCGGGGATGCCTCTTCGTCGACACCTCTTTGGGGCGTCAGTCTTTTAATTACAAATTTACTCACATGCATGTGAGAGGGTCTAGGGGTATGAAATACATAAATTAATTTAAACGGACACGCAGGTCCTTACACTTGCTGAGAGATGACTCGCAGGTCATCAATACCGAAAAAATGCAATTATTACAAATTGAATAACAACATACACAAAATAAAACATGCAATTTCAATTAGGCATGTTCGGTCATCTCAAGATCAGTCATCACTCATACCGTGTTTTTTGGTATATTTATTATATTATCCGTATTATATAAAATCTATATTAAATACTACACCTCTTTTACAAAAATTTAACTTCATGTGTATATATATATATATATATATATATATATATAATTATTAAAAACATTAAATAAATTTTATTATAACTGATCTAATTGAGATTTACATAATAAACACTTTTGTTATTTTAAATTTTATGAAATTGTAATGTTTTTTGGGCATTCTTCTACTTTTCAAAATATAAGTAAATATATTTTATACTTTATTGATTAAAAATATTATTACTAGTAAATAAAAGTAATTTAATTTACACTTACATCAAAACCATCCATTAAAATAAATTTCTCTAACATAAATTACTTTTTCTAAACATTAAAAATTTTAGACATAACATAAAACATTCAATATTTAGACAACAGAAATTCAAAAAATTAAATCATACGAACATTCAACATCAAGAAAATTAAATCATACAACACATTTCATGCATAACATATGAAATAAATAAATCACACACACAATTAAACATACAAATGAAATAAATAAACACAATTAAACATACAAATGAAATAAACATTTCATGCATAACATATGAAATAAATAAATCATACACACAATTAAACATACAAATTAAATAAATAAACACAATTAAACATACAAATGAAATAAATAAACACAAATAAACAATTAAATTATTAAATAGAAATTTTACCTCAATAAAAGCAGCAAATATTTGTTGAGAAAGAATTTCTGCAGAGCTTCGCAACAAAAACCAGAGGAGAACAATGGGTATTGGGGGGGGGACCCCTCTTTTTATAAAATATCTCGGCCGGATGCGTGAACGCCGTTCACGCATCCTTCAGCTCGTCCGCGAAGGATGCGTGAACGTCGTTCACGCATCCTTCGACGCGCAAGGATGCGTGAACGGCGTTCACGCTTCCTTTAGCTGGTCAGCAAAGGACGCGTGAATTCCGTTCACGCATCCCGGACCCATTTTTAAAAATATCCGAACCCTAACCCCTTTTATCATATTTTAATTTTTTAAAAACCCAGGAAAAAAAATTACTCGCATGAAGCGGTGCCCCTGTCCCACACTTCACATCACGATCTAGCTTCCCCTCCCACGGTTCCATGGGAAATGCCTCGGACGACATCACCAAACCCTACAGACCCTGCCGACTACCGCTCTGCTGTCTGTTCCCTGCCCTCGACTTCGCCGACTCCTGCCACCCATGCAACGCGGTCGCCCGAAACCCGACACCCAACTTCCCTCGACTCTCCTCCTCTCGGACATGCCAACCATCCCTGCCCCCACTTTCACTGCTCTTCCACCCTGCAGCATACCCCACGCCAGTTCTGGATGCCCTCGCCCAGACTCATGCCGAGCTGCCGTGACCCAGTTTTCTCTATCCAACAGCCCTCCTCAGCCCTTGGATCCTGTCCAGCCCTCTGCACCACATCCACCTTCGCCCATCACCCAATATCCCAACCTCATGTTGCCCAATCCCTCGCCTAATAGTATGGAATTCAGCCTCCCGCGCTCATGCACTCTGTTGCTCCAGGGTGGCCACATCCCTCCTTACCGAAAACTATTTTCTCATAGAGAATATTTTAACATTAAATTATTTTAATTATTTATCAATTAATTTATTTTTTTGTGGTGTTTTTATTTATTCTAGATGAATCTTAATCCTGCGATTTTTGTTTTTCACGTTCTTCTCGTTGTCTAGGGTGTGAAAATGGTTCGTTGAGTGTTGTGCATCTTTCCACTGATGCATCATGGTATCCGTACTCGACCTTGAGGCAGACATTTATGAATATTATCATTCCCTCATAACTCATAGACACTTTCATGGTTTTAATTAATATTTATATGTCACTGTCTCCATCATTGATATTATAGTTAATTTATTAACTTGTTTTTGCGTTAATTAAGTTTTTTGAAAATAGTTTCTGGATGAATTATATGATTCATTTGTAGTTTTTTTGTGAAAATCATGCACTAGTGCAGAAAACATTTTTTACGTTGGTTATTTTTCATTATTTACGTCGGTTTTTAGGCGACGTTAATACGGACGACGTTATAAATAACGTTTTTTACGTCGGTTATTTCTAAACCGACGTGATAAAATGCCTGAGATATCGTTTATCACGTCGGTTATGACATAACCGACATGATTAACCCTTCCCCGGGCCTATTATCACGTCAGTTTCTTAAATAACCGACTTGATAAAAAGGCCTGGGAAACGTTTTAGCACGTCGGTTATCCAATAACCGACGTGGTAAATCGATTCCCAGGCCTTTTAGCACGTCGGTTATATTAAGAACCGACGTGATAAAAGGCCCGGGAACGGTTTATCACGTCGGTTCTCGAAAAAACTGACGTGATAAACCCCTACTGATTTATTTACCACGTCGGTTATAAAATAACCGACGTGAAAGCGATATTTTTTTTAAAAAAATAATTGCACTGCTCTCACCAAAAAGCAACCAGAAACCAAACAACAAAAATAACCATGCCAGCCCTCCCCCAAGACCCAACTGAACCCCACCCTCATCTATACCCACCTAACAACCTGGCCAGCCCTCCCCCACCACATTGGAGCCCCACCACAACCCTTGGACACCCCCCCCCCCACCCCTTGGACAGCCCCCCCACCCTCATTTACACCCCCACGACCCCTAGTACAGCCTCAAACACCCATTGGACACCCCTCCCATATCCCTTGGACACCCCCCACCCCTTGGACACCCCCCACCCCTTGGACAGCCCCCCACCCTCATTTACACCCCCAAGACCCCTAGTACAGCCTCAAACACCCATTGGACACCCCCCCACACCTTGACAGCCCTCCCATACCCCTTGGACACCCCCCCCCCCCCCCGACCCCTGGACACCCCCCCGAGCCCTTGGACAGCCCCAAACACCCCTTGGACACCCCTCCCATATCCCTTGGACACCCCCCACCCCTTGGACCCCCCCCCCCCACCCCTTGGACAGACCCCCCACCCTCATTTACACCTAACCGGCCCCTTGGACAGAACTCCCAGACACCTTGGACACCACTCCCATATCCCTTGGACACCCCCCACCCCTTGGACACCCCCCACCCCTTCGACAGCCCCCCCCCCCCCCCACCCTCATTTACACCCCCCGAACACTAGGACAGCCCCAAACACCCCTTGGACACCCCTCCCATATCCCTTGGACACCCCCCACCCCTTGGACACCCCCCCACCCCTTGGACACCCCCCCACCCCTTGGACAGCCCCCCCACCCCCTGGACACCCCCCCCGACCCCTTGGAAACCCCCCGACCCCTTGGAAACCCCCCCCCCCCCCCATCCCCTTGGACAGCCCCAAACACCCCTTGGACACCCCTCCTATATCCCTTGGACACTCCCCACCACTTGGACACCCCCCACCCCTTGGACACCCCCCCCCCACCCTCATTTACACCCAACCGACCCCTTGGACAGCCCCAAACACACCTTGGACACCCCTCCCATATCCCTTGGACACCCCCACCCCTTGGACACCCCCCCACCCTCATTTACACCCCCGACCCCTAGGACAGCCCCAAACACACCTTGGACACCCCTCCCATATCCCTTGGACACCCCCCAAACACCCACCCACCCCCTTGGAACCTCTCCCCCCATACCAAAATCCAGACCAGAAAAACCATCAACAGTAGACCAAAACAAGAAGTAGAGAAAAATTAAACATTCACTTATATAACATTCAAAACTTACACTGTCAACTTCAAAAAAAACTAAATCCAACCTAAACGACTACTTCTCCAATCATCATAGAGAATGCTTACTTTGCTCTTAGCCTGAGTTGCTACAAAACCCTTAAAATCTTTAGCATTTGGACCTCTAGGAAGATCATCATCATCAAACTCCACGACTATCCTCTCCTCCTTCGTACGGGCAAGTGATAATTTTGGTAAACGTGTGCACCCACGCTTACCAACCTTTGAACTCTTTTTCGTAATAGGAGCATGTGAATGTTCCTCCCCAGATGTATGACCAATATGCTCATCTCCAGAATCATGTGTCTGATCAACTGATTGATCTGTCATTTTCCTTCAAATCAAAAAAACAAACATTAGTTCACAAATATACAAATTCAAATATTATAATACTACTTAATCAGAAAATAGAAAAGTGTACTAAATTACATAATAGTAAACATTGGTAATATGGTAAGCATGTTAAACAATGATAAACATGGTAAACACAGTCTGTTGTACCCTCTCTCTTGGATTTTAATGATCACAATCACTCTTATTATGTTCTAACTTGTTTTCAAGTGTTTTTGTTGATAGGAAAAAGTTTGCCAAGGAGTTGGCCCAAGAAAGCTGAAAAGTAGACTCACTGAGTCCACCGGTCAGCCGGTGTGAGCTCACCGGCCAGCCGGAGGACCCAGGCAGTGGACTTGCCCACTGCCTGGTGTCACCGGCCGGCTGGTGGACCAGACAGAGAGCCTTCCTCTCTGTCTGGACCACCGGCCGGCCGCTAGCTCATCACCGACCGACCGGTGGACCAGACAGAGCTTTGCTGTCTGGACCACCAGCCAACCGGTGATCCACCACCGGCCAGCCGGTGCACCCTTGGACAGCCCCCCACACCCACCTATCCCCTTGGACACCACCCTAGACACCCCCCGACCTCTCTGGACATCCCCCGACCCCTCTAGAAAGCACCTCCACCCCTCCTGGACACAACCCCCCACCCCCGACCTGCTTGGACACCCCCCTGGACACCCCCAACCCTCTGGACATCCCCCCACCCCTCCTAAACACCACCCCCCACCCCCTACCCCCTTGTACACCCCCCCTGGACACCCCCCAACACCCACCCACACCCTTGGACAACCCCCCACACCCACCCACCCCCTTGTAAACCCCCCTGGACACCCCCCGACCCCTCTGGACAGCCCCCACCCCTCCTGGACACCACCCCCCACACCCTACCCCCTTGGACACCCCCCTGGACACCCCCCAACCCTATTGATAGCCCTCCCACCCCCCTGGAATCACTGAAAATTTAACATAACAAGAAGTTGGGCCATTCAAAGAATGTTTTTAGGTGTGGAGGAAGAACTGAGTTTCAATAGATAGAGAAGGAACTCGACATTAGGTTGTCTATTCCAGATGTGGATTTGAAGGAGTTAATGTTTGTTCAGTGTCCCAAGAGATTGAATCAGAAATTCAGATTTTGTGCCATTTTATCATGATGAGGATGAATAATTGGTGGGGTTTGACTTTTAAATGGAGAGCTTAGCAGACCATCATATTTTCTATAGATCAGTAAAGGATGTTAGCATCGAACATAAGGCTTAAGGGATGCTTTCAGATCCAAATATGTATGTTGATGGATGCAATGGATCTAGTAGAGGTTCTAGAAAGAATGGTGGTTTTATTTGTTTAGGATAAGTAGTGAAGAAAAAACTAGTTAATTTTTTACTTGCTGAAAAGAGGGTATCTAAAATTTTTAACATGCCGAGGGGAAATCTGGTGAGTCCTCCTCGTGAAACTTTGTTTGCAGGGGGTGAAAATGGTGATGTGATCCCAAATCCATGCACCTATGCCATGGTTGTGTGTGAATAAAGTAGTAACAACTGTAAAAGGGCAACCCATCCAAATGGACACGCCCCAACCCTCTCGGGGATTTATAGAAAACAATGAAAAATTAGTGAAATCATAAAATTAGTCAATATTGCAAGTCGAACTAATAGATCTAGGGATGATAAATAAGATTATGGTGCCAAAACGAATTAAAAGGGTTCTCAATCGAAGAATCTTAGCTAGTTTCAACAAAAAAAATCACAACACATATATATATACTATCCGCGAAAAAAAACGAACGAGTGGGAGGATTACCTGAGTGCTGCGAGTTTAGATGATTGATCCGAGGAGATTAAATATGAGAAACGATGATCGAAAAACGAATCTAAACCAACGAAATGGACGAGCCGATTCGGGTTTACGCGCGAGAGAGACGAGTCGCGACTGTCGAAGGTAAACTCGCGAATGACAATCCACGGGTCTGGGTAAATTTTTAAATGATTTATCACGTCGGTTATTCAATAACCGACGTAAAAACCTTCCTCCGATTCTTTTTTTACGTCGGTTATTTTATAACCGACGTTATAAAGGGCTCAAAATCCGCGTTTTTTTACGTCGGTTATTCCATAACCGATGTCAAAAACATCTGCGGATTCTTTTTTTACGTCAGTTATTTTATAACCGACGTAAAAAGGCCTTCAAAACCCGCGTTTTTTACGTCGGTTATTGAATAACCGACGTGATAACTCGTACATATGTCGATTTGTTACGTCGGTTATTGAATAACCGACGTAACAAACACCCCCCGCTTCTGTTTTTTACGACGGTTAATGTATAACCGACGTAAAAAACGAAGCCGCGCGATTAATAACGTTGGTTATAAAAATAACCGACGTTAAAGGTGTACCGAACACAGGTTTTTACGTCGGTTATTAAATAACCGACGTAAAAACCTCGTTTTACATATTATGACGTCGGTTTTATATAACCGACGTAAAAAATGGTGACGTAAAAAACGTTTTCTGCACTAGTGATGACATGGTAAATTATTTCTCATGTCTAATTAACATTGCATGTTCTTTAATTATATTGGTTCATGCAAACTTCGTATTTAAGAAGATAAAAATTGTGTTTGTATTATTTTTTATTATATGGTTGTATGGCATGAAGTTTGTTTGGGCGAAAACTTATTTTTAGATATGTGTTAGTTTTTATAAAGTGTGCATGTTGTTCTTCTAGTTGTGTAAGTGATATGATTAATGTTTTGAAAGGTGCGAAAGTAGTTTTTGAAATTATAGGAAATTCATCGGATCTTTAAATGGAATTTGTGTGGGATATTGATAGAATCCTGATGTAGCCCATTGTAGTGATCTTTCAAAAAGTTTTTCTTAGATTAGTAAATTATTGATTGAATGATGTTTGAAATATGAATCATGGGTTTAAGGTGTTTCATTGGGAATTTGGGTTTGGTTTTAAAATATTCTCTTGGGATTTTATTGTTCCCATGGATGTTGGCACATCCATGGATTCATGAGGTGCACACATGGATGTGTTCAGAAATGATAATGACACATTTGAAATGATGTTTCTTTAAATCCTTGGTTTTTCAAATAATTCATATTTTTTCTAAATGAGGTTTGGTCCTTTGTGTGTTTCACTCAAATTACTATAAATATTTTTTTTAATGGTTGGCCATTGGGCCTTAGAAAAGGCCTTGGATTCTATCTGGAAAGTATAAGGGCCCGTTTGGGGCTTTGAAAATAAAAAGGGTGATTGTTAACTAATATCCTCTCAATTGATGTGGCTTGGAAAGTAATATGTGTCTGGTCGGAGCATTAAAAATGTTTTCAGAGAAAAAATGTTTTCAACATGAAGTAACATGACAGCCTGCTTGGCACTTTCAGCATTAATGTAAGGCTTTTTTTGATCCTTTGAAAAGATGGTGTTCTGTTTAATGTGTTCCCATTTAACAATTTTATTATTATTTTTAAAAGTATCAAATGGTTTTAATGATCTTATAGCTTTAGGGACATGTTGGAACCTTTGATGATATGACATATGTTTGTATGTAAAGGTATTTTTTAGGGCACATATATAGGGGGATATCCCTTATGGGTTATTGCATGGAGTGCCCATGTTTGGGTTAGGAAAGTTTTGTGAGATGAGTAATGCTTGCGAGGGCCTCCCACTTACACAGTATTATTATAACCAGCAAGGGTTCCTAGGCATCTTTTGAATATCGAGTGACTGTTGCTAACCAACCCCAATTAGATGAGTTGGATTCCCCTAAATTTGTTGTTAGGTCTAGCGGTAATTGCCACTGGATTGGTCAGTTAGGGTGTCTAATTGAATATAAACATAGGAGCTTCACCGTACGTCAGTAGGTGGTTCTGAAACAGAGTACATCGAGGGGTTTTCTAGGGATGTTTAGGATCACCCGTGGTTACTGGATTATTTTCATTGCTTGTTTACTTTCCGTGCACTAGTTTATTTTCATCTGGCACTCTCACTTTTTTTACTCTAGCACCACATTAACATATTATGTAATGGATTTTTCTTTATAAAATGACAAATGATTTTGGAGAATGGAATGTTGTGTGTGTTGGGTTTTTGAATGGGAAAAAACATGTTTCATATTTTGAAATGTGAAAACTCTACTTTTCTAATTGTATTTCAAACTTCTGTTGCTGGGTTGTAAGGGAAAGGATTCGTTGGATTCTATGGTTTATCTTGGAAACCCTATGGATAATTTTTAATGCTCATGCCTATCTTTATCTTTTCAGTTGTAGGTTTTTGCTGCTCAGGTTTTCTGGGCAGAGTTGCTCATCATTAGAGCACAATTGGTTTTTAGTTGGGTGGTGACCTAGAGGGTCACAAGGATGTATGATGAGTTGTTCCATTAATTTCTTTTTCTACTGCTCAATTTCAATTTTACTATTATGTTTAATGTTGATTATTTATTCATCTCTTGGGCCAAACTGTTCTCAATGATTATATTTTGATGGCCGACACTAGTTCCCAGCCCGTGGGGATCAGGAACGCCCTTTAGGCCATGTCGTAGACCGGCTCGAGTGGCTAGTTCAGAGTCAAACTAGGTTGGTTTGTAAAAAATGGCATCAAAGAAGGCCCTTGATATTTGGGGTGTTTGGTAGATGGAGATTAGGACTGTCAGGACTCGAGAAGATAGGTACGTGAAAGATGTCATGAACCCTTTCTCCTTTCGAAATGTAAAGACCCGTAAAATTCAAGGGAATTTTTTTCTTAATTTTCTTTGGAATTTACAAGAACGCGGTTTCTGACGGCACCTGATTCCGAGGCCCAGTGTGCCCGGAATCAATTTCTGAAGTTTGGCTCGGGTACGTTCAGTGAACGAACGAGCGGGAATTTCTAACTTTTGAACCGATGCTCGGAATCGAATTCAGAGGGCACCGATGAACTCGCAGCACCGATTTTCGCTTAAGGAGACCTTTTCCGAGGTTGCGTTTTATGCGGGATGAAAGTTAGTTTTGGGGAATTTTTGAAGAAGTTAAATAAATTGTGAACACAATTTATTTTTTTTAACCATGTTGGTTATTTCCTCCCAAAGGGAGTTAAAGGTGGGACCCACATCCAATTAACCTCCCTTGAGAGGATTAAGTGTGGTGGGGCCCACACGAACCCTAACTCCTCAACTCCCCTTTAAACTCCCAATAACTCCTCTCCTTTTTAATTGTGACAACTTGAGTTATTAATTAAGTTGAGTGGATTAATTTCAAACTTTTGAAATTCAAAGTGGTTTAGTTGAGTAAATAAAATAAGCCTTAGACTTATTTTATTTTGTTAGAATTTTGTCTCCTTGAGAGGATTTGGGGAAGCTTTCTTCTTCTTCAACCACGACGAAGAACACGAAGAACACTTAGGCTCCAACGAAGAACGCCGTCACCATAAGAAGAGAAAGACGTGTCGTCTCTTATCTTCTTCGCAGCCGGTGTGTTTCCGAAGATCGACGACGCCGCTTCCTCCTCGGGTTTTCTTCGTCAGCTTACGAAGTTTCTCCAGCGACGCCCGACCTCCGCGACGCTCGTCTTCCGCGGGTCGTTGACGAACACCACTCTTGAAGCCGAGGTAGGGGATTGTTGTTGTTTTATTTAATTATTTCCATTCTTGATTCTAGAATGTCGAACTTCGAGGATAAACGAATAAATGTTATCGTTTAACGAGAGGGGGGACGAACCGCACAAACACGGCCGAACCCCCCTCCTATGTTCATATGTGTTTCCTTGCGGATGGAACGGGATGGCGTGGTGTTGTCGCACCACGCGGGAATCGCACGACAATTATTGCGCGGCGCTGCCGCGCCGCGCCGTGGAATGAAATTCAAGAACGCGACGCCGTCGCGCCGCGTCAAATGAAATCGAAGGCGCCGCGGCCTAAGTGGGGCCGCGGACGGTTCCGGGCCGCGGCGGAATAAGATGACCGGCGGTCAGCCGGTGTTGGAAGCCGGAAGGGGACCGGCCTATGCCGGTCCCGTTGAGGAAGAACTGGCCGGCCAGGTCGGGCCGACCGGAAGGGAGAAAACCGAGGGAATTTAATTCCCCCGGCCAGCAAAACGACCCCCCATAATGAGGGGGGGCCGCGGTTTCACAAAGGGGGACATGCGCCCCCCCCCCCCCCCATTTTCTCAATCAGCTCGGCTGAAGGCCGAGCTGGCAGCGCGCCCAGCGCGCTGTCTTGAGCTGGATCGGCGCCTGGCCGGTCCGCCAGGCCAGGCCGGGCCGGGCCCTGCCGGTCCGGGTAGACCCTGTCCGGGGCGGGTCGACCCGGTTCGGGCCAATCGGGGGGTCTCGGGCTGGGACGGCCTGGGCCCGAAACCCCCGTTACCGAGCGGTTTGGATTCAAATGCCCATAACTCGGGCTACAGACCACCAAACGACGCGCCGTCAGTGGAGATGTGATCCTTGGATCGAGACGGTCCTTTTGGAATATCGCACTAAAGGTTTCGGAATACTTTGAGTTTGGCTGGGTTGGTTCGTACACGAAACCAACCGGGCCCTCGGAGCGGAAACGCTCATATATTGAGCTACGGACGTCCGAATGACGTGCCATCAGCTTTGTTGAGTTCCTATTAGTGAGACAGATCTTTTGGAATACTCCGCCCGAGGTTTTGACACAGGTGGAGTGTGGTCGGGTAGGTTTTTCCTTAAAAACCAACCGGACCCCTGGGACAAAAAAGCCAATAACTCTCAGACCGGGCGTATGATTGACGTGCCGTCTGTTGCGTTGAGTTCCTGTTGACGATACAGAACTTTTGGATACATCAACTCTGGACTTTGTGACAGTTGATGTATCAGCTTCTCGGCTCGTGGAGCGGACCCTCCTGAACGAGCTTGCTATGTGCGGGAAACCTAGTGCTGGCTACGACTGCTACTGTGACTGCGATGACGACTGTGCAGAGATCCTTAGTGGATTCGATGACGAAGACTACAGCACTCAGCAATACTGTGTGGATCAGTGCTACTGATCCTATGTGGGTCCGATCCTGTGTGGGTCAGCGCTCAGCGGTCCTGTGTGAACCAGCGCCTACAGATCCTGTGTGGGTCTGATCCTGTGTGGGTCTTTGCGGGGGTTAGTACCTATCGATCCTTTATGGGTCCGATGACTTAGATGGATCAGTGATCATCTCTATCGTCTACCGAAGAAGTATACCTGTGTGAGCTGAATCCTGTTGCTTTCCTATGTGGATTGTGTTGTGCTATCCTGTGTGAATTTGTTTTGCTTTCCTGTGTGGAATACGTATACTTTCCTGTGTGGACTGAGTTGTACTTGGGCTCGGAGGTTGGAGTGTATTAGGATTTCTAGTGGACAGCTCGGCGTAGCGGCTTTTACTTTACAGTTGTTGTTTTCCCTTTCGAGTTGTACTTTACTTTCAGTTTGGGTTTGTATACTGGCCCATTTACTTTTCTGCACTTTTAGTTGTACTCTGTTTTTACTTAGTGTTTACTTTTCCGCTTGCTTACTCTGTGGTGCTTGTTTACTTTACAAAGGCAATGCCTTCCCTTTTTACCGGGATTTACGCCTTGGTGCTAGTCGCCAGCCCCTGGCCTATGGAAGGCGGGCTTGGGGTAGTCACAGCACGGGCCCCGAGGACGGGTCGTGACAAATTGGTATCAGAGGAGTTCGGTTCTACCGTGAACTCTGATCTTTTCTATGTGAAGCAATAGTGTTTAGCGTATTGAGTGTGGTTATCAGTCCAGGGAGTCCAGTGTTGGTGCGGCGGCCGACGTATCCGTACACCAGGACCCTGACTTCTGATTTCCAACTTAATGCACGAAAACATTGATTGCGTGTGTGTTTCAAGTTTTCTTTGTGATTACTTTGTATCAGCTCACCAGGTATATTGTTCTGACCGTGGCGCACCTGTTTCCTTTTCAGGATGGCCCCATGACGGAAGCCAGCTAGGGTTCCGAGATTCGAGCGTGACGACAGCCCATCGAGCGACGAGGCCTCGGTGCAGGGCCCTTTGTCAGTAGTGGCACCGACGGTAGCACTACCCGCCGAGCCACCGATGCTTCCAGCACCAGCCGCTGACGATGCACGTCGCCTTGGAGCTCTGCATGAGTTCCAGCGCCAGTGACCACCTAGGTTCCGTGGGGAGACGGACCCCCAGGCAGTAGAGGACTGGCTGGAGGCAGTGGTATGAGTTTTCCGGCTAGTGAGGACACCAGCAGACCTCATGGTGATCCTCGCGGCGAGCCTACTGCACGCAACAGCAGGACGATGGTGGAGCTTGATGCGCCAGGTGCACGATGAGGCATCTCTACTTTGGACGGACTTTGAGAGCCTCTTCTGCTCAGAGTTCGTCCCAGCCACCCTCTGTGCGGTGCACATTCAGGAGCTTCTTCAGCTGCGGCAGGGCAACATGACGGTCACTCAGTACTCGGCGAGATTTACCGATCTCTCACGCTACTCGACCGACATGGTACGGGACCCATTCTTCCGGGCCCGGACCTTTGAGCATGGATTGAGACACGAGATCAGGGCATCAATGATCTCCCTCAGCATTCCGACTCAGACGGGAGTACTGGAGCGAGCCCTTTTGATCGAGAGATTTCTTGCTGAGTCCACACCAACGCCGAGACCCACCGCAGGGCAGCACGTGGCAGAGTCTTCTGCAGCTGGCAGTCGACGGATGACTCAGGGGTCCAGGCAGACCAGACCTTTAGGCAGACGACCTCAGGACACTGGCTCAGTAGTGCGGGGCACACAGTGCAGAGCCAGTCTTTCGAGAGGCAGACAGTGCTACTCGTGCGGCGGGCAGGGCCACATGGCTCGTGACTGCCCGACCCGTCGTGCCGAGGAGCAGCAGACGGTTGAGGGACCACCGAGGCAGAGGTAGAGGGTCGACCGTGGCGGTCCGCAGGGAGGAGGCGGACGAGGCAGAGGAGCTGGCCGAGCAACAAGTGGTGGACGACGCTTTGAGGCTCTACCACCACCACCACCAGGAGGTCCACCCCGACCACAGGGAGATGGCGGGCAGAGACAGGCACAGCTCCAGGAAGCAGAGGCCTACGACCACGGCGCGCCCGAGATGATTCGAGGTACTATCTGTGTCTATTCCACCCTTGCTGCAGTACTTATAGACACAGGAGCAAGTCACTCTTTCATAGCCGCTGCCCTTGTTTAGAGCTCGGAGATTCTGACAGAGCCGTTGGCTCAATCCTTACGGCTAGAGACTCCTACGGGAGCAGACTCGATGATTACACACTGGTGCCGGCAGTGTGAGCTTACTCTAGGAGGTGAGAGCTTCGGCTGGGATCTTCTTGTAGCAGCGTCGAGGCCTTACGACGTCATCTTGGGCATGGATTGGTTATCTACGGTCCATGCACAGATTGACTGTTTTAGGTGCAAGGTGTGATGTGTACGCACCGATGGGAGCAGGTTCACCTTCACCGGCGAGAAGGGAGACTTCGCAGCACAGGATGGACTCCCGCAGAGGAGAGGGAAGCCCATCACTCATCAGTTGGCTAGCCTCGTCCTTGGAGCAGTTGACGTGAGAAGTCCTGGTTTTCCTGCAGTGGTGGATCAGTATGCGGACGTCTTCCCCGACGACGTTCCAGGGTTACCTCCTCACAGGGAGGTAGACTTTTATATTGATCTGTACCCCGGGACAGCCTCGATATCGACTCCAGCATATTGGATGGCCCCCGCCGAGCTTCGAGAGCTACGAGTACAGTTGGAGGACTTGCAGGGCAAGGGGTTCATCCGACCCAGTGTTTCACCCTGGGCTTCCCCGATATTGTTCTCCAAGAAGGCGGACGGGAGCTTGCGACTTTGTGTTGACTATCGATTCCTGAACCAGGTGATAGTGAGGAACAAGTATCCACTACTGGATATCCAGCATTTCCCAACGGTTTAGAACCGTTGGGAAAGGCTGCAGAACCGTTGGTATATGTTATACCAACGATTCTGCAAACCGTGGGGAAGTAAGCCATTGGGAAAGGCTTTTCCCAATGGTTTACACAGAACCGTTGGGATAGGTCAGAAAAAATCAACCTATCCCAACGGTTCTGCCAAACCGTTGGGAAAGGCCTTCCCCAACGGTTTGGCCCGTTGGTAAATCAACAGATAATTTTCTTTCCCAATGGTTTAAAAACCGTTGGGAAAGGTTTTTACCTATAGTTCATAGAACCGTGGGTAAAAACAATCATGCAACAGGGTATCCCAACGGTTCAAGGAACCGTTGGTAAAAACAGCTACATAGAGCCTATGCCAACGGTTTGAAAACCGTTGGCATAGGCTTTGCTGTGCAAATTGCACAGCAGCCTGCAATTTGCACAGCAGGTCTGGTTTTTGGGCATTCACCCTCGGTTTCAATTCAATTTTCAATCCAATTATGCCCTCGTTTTCAATTCATTTTTAAATCCAATTATCATACCTGTAACACATATAATGCATACATATAGAGAACAAACCAACACATACAAATAATGAAAACCAACCAACCAACACATATAATGCATCCTGAAAATATACACATCCATAATTAAAGTAGAATTCATAACATAATTATAAACATACATAATTCATTTAGAATTCATTTTAAAATTTAGATGACAATTATATGTGGAATCCAAAATTCAATTCATAATTTGATCGGTTTTTTCTATACCATATATTTTTACCTCAAATGATGTCCATTTTAAACAAAATACATACACCTGAAGTGATACCGGCCACACCGCACCTCATATTGAGGCGGGGTTGACTCTTACACATCACATTTGACCCATGGATCGTTGTGCTAAAGTATCGACACAATCCGAATATGTTTGGTCGGTTTTCCGTATGCCAGTTGCTGTTTTTCACTTAAAATGACGTCCTTTTGAAACAAAAGACGGACACTATGAGTGGTGCCGACCACACCGCGTCTCCAATTGAGGCAGGGTTGATTCGTACACGTCACATATGACCCATGGATCGTTCTCTTAAAGTTTAAATGGAAACCGAATGTGTTTGGTCGGTTTTCCGTATGTACTTAAAATGTAGTCCATTTTAAACAAAAGAGTGACACTTAGACTAATCCTGACCACACCACGACTCAGATTCATCCCGGGTTGGCTCGTACATGTCACATATGACCCATGGATCATTGTGATAAATTATCAAAAGATTACGAATGCGTTTGGTCGGTTTTGCGTATGCCAGTTGTTCTTTTCATTTATAATCATGTCCATTTTAAACAAAAGAGACAGAGTTAGAGCGGTGTCGGCCACCCCGCGTCTCGGATTAAGACGGGGTTGACTTTTACACGTCACATATGACTCATGGATCGTTGTGCTAAAGTATCGATAGAATCCGAATGCGTTTGGTCGTTCTTCCGTATGTCAGTTGATGCCTTTCACTTAAAATGACGTCCTTTTGAAACAAAAGACGGACACTTTGAGTGGTGTCAGCCGCACCGCATGTCGGATTGAAGCGGGGATGATTCGTACACCTCACATAAGACCCATGGATCAGTCTCCTAAAGTTTCAACAGAAACCGAATCCGTTTGGTCGTTTTTCCGCACGTACTTAAAATGGTGTCCATTTTAAACAAAAGAGAGTCACTTAGACTTATCCTGGCCACACCGCGACTCAGATTCATCCCGGGTTGGCTCGTACACGTCACATATGACCCATGGATTGTTGGGATAAATTATCAACAGATTTGGAATGCGTTTGGTCGGTTTTCCGTATGTCAGTTGATGCTTTTCACTTAAAATGGCGTCCTTTTGAAACAAAAGACGGACACTTTGAGTGGTGTCGGCCACACCACGTCTCTGGATTGAGCTGAAACCACCGTGCAATATTCTAATTATTATTAGTGACATGTACGCGTAGACAGTACGTCAATCGGACGTGCGGTTTGCGCGGTACGACTCAATATTCGTGTTTTAAGTGATGTGCGTGCTTCGTAAACGCGCGTGAGGGGGTTCCAAATGGGCCGAATGAATTCGGAATGGCCTAAAATCAGACGAAAAATACGGGAGAGTGATTTATGAAGTGGTCGAGCAGACGGTACATCAATCGGACGTGTCGTGTGCCCGCGGTGACCGACAACGCAGTTCTGGTGTCATAAACGGCCAAAACGGGCGTCCAACGGTCAAATTCATAGCGGACGACCTCAGATTGAGCTGAAACCACCGTGCAACATTCTAATTATTATTCGTGATGTGTACGCGCAGACGGAACGTCAATCGGACGTGCGGTTTGCGCGGTACGGCTCAATATTCGTATTTTAAGTGATGTGCGCGCTTCGTAAACGCGCGTGAGGGGGGTCCAAATGGTCCAAACGAAGTCAGAATGCCCTGAAATCAGAAGAAAAATACGGGTGAGTGATTTATGAAGTGGTCGAGCAGACGGCACGTCAATTGGATGTGCCATGTGCCCGCGGTGACCGACAACGCAGTTCTGGTGTCATAAACGGCCAAAACGGGCGTCAAACGGTCAAATTCATAGAGGACGACCTCGGATTGAGCTGAAACCACCGTGAAACATTCTCATTATTATTCGTGACGTGTACGCGTAGACGGAACGTCAATCGGACGTGCGGTTTGCGTGGTACAGCTCAATATTCGTGTTTTAAGTGATGCGCACGCTTCGTAAACGCGCGTGAGGGTGGTCCAAACGGGCCGAACGATTTCGGAATGGCCTGAAATCAGACAAAAAATACGGGTGAGTGATTTATGAAGTGGTCGAGCAGACGGCACGTCAATCAGACGTGCCATGTGCCTGAGGTGACCGACAACGCAGTTCTGGTGTCATAAACGGCCAAAATGGGCGTCAAACGGTCAAATTCATAGCAGATGACCTCGGATTGACCTGAAAACACCGTGAAACATTCTAATTATTATTCGTGACGTGTAAGCGCAGACGGAACGCCAATTGGACGTGCGGTTTGCGCGGTACGGCTCAATATTCGTGTTTTAAGTGATGCGCGTGCTTCATAAACGCGCGTGAGGGGGGTCCAAATGGGCCGAACGAAGTCGGAATGGCCTAAAATCAGACGACAAATACGTGTGATTCATTTCTGAAGTGGTCGAGCAAACGTCACATCAATCGGACGTGCCGTGTTCCCGCGGTGACCGACAACGCAGTTCTGGTGTCATAAACGGCCAAAACGGGCGTCCAACGGTCAAATTCATAGCGGACGGCCTCGGATTGACCTGAAAACACCGTGAAACATTCTAATTATTATTCGTGACGTGTACGCGCAGACGGCACGCCAATCGGACGTGCGGTTTGCGCGGTACGGCTCAATATTCGTGTTTTAAGTGATGCGCGTTCTTCGTAAACACGCGTGAGGGGGGTCCAAATGAGCCGAACGAAGTCGGAATGGCCTGAAATCAGACGAAAAATACGGGTGAGTGATTTCTGAAGTGGTCGAGTAGACGGCACGTCAATCGGACGTGCCGTGTGCCCGCGGTGACCGACAACGCAGTTCTGGTGTCATAAACGGCCAAAACGGGCGTCCAACGGTCAAATTCATAGCGGACGAACTCAGATTGAGCTGAAACCACCGTGCAACATTCTAATTATTATTCGTGACATGTACGCGCTGACGGAACGTCAATCGGACATGCGGTTTGCGCGGTACGACTCAATATTCGTATTTTAAGTGATGCACGCACTTCGTAAACGCGCGTGAGGGGGGTCCAAATGGGCCGAACGAAGTCGGAATGACCTGAAATCAGACGACAAATACGAGTGAGTGATTTATGAAGTGGTCGAGTAGACGACACATCAATTGGACGTGCCATGTGCCCGCGGTGACCGACAACGCAGTTCTGGTGTCAAAAACGGCCAAAACGGGCGTCAAACGGTCAAATTCATAGAGGACGACCTCATATTGAGCTGAAACCACCGTGAAACATTCTAATTATTATTCGTGATGTGTACGCGTAGACGGAACGTCAATCGGACATGCGGTTTGCGCGGTACGGCTCAATATTCGTGTTTTAAGTGATGCGCGCGCTTCGTAAACGCGCATGAGGGTGGTCCAAACGGGCCGAATGATTTCGGAATAGCCTGAAATCAGACGAAAAATATAGGTGAGTGATTTATGAAGTGTTCGAGCAGACGACACGTCAATCGGACGTGCCGTGGGCCCGCGGTGACCGACAACGCAGTTCTGGTGTCATAAACGGCCAAAACGGGCGTCTAATGGTCAAATTCATAGAGGACGACCTCGGATTGACCTGAAACCACCTTGCAACATTCTAATTATTATTCGTGATGTGTACGCGCAGACGGCACGTCAATCGGACGTTCGGTTTGCGCGGTACAGCTCAATATTCGTGTTTTAAGTGATGTGCGCGCTTCGTAAACGTGCGTGAGGGGGGTCCAAACGGGCCGAACGAAGTCGGAATGGCCTAAAATCAGACGAAAAATACGGGACAATTATTTCTGAAGTGGTCGAGTAGACGGAACATCAATCGAACATGTCGTGTTCCCGCGGTGACCGACAACGCAGTTCTGGTGTCATAAACGGCCAAAACGGGCGTCCAACGGTCAAATTCATAGAGGACGACCTCAGATTAAGCTGAAACCACCGTGCAACATTATAATTATTATTCGTGACGTGTACGCGCAGACGGAACGTCAATCGGACGTGCGGTTTGCGCGGTACGACTCAATATTCGTGTTTTAAGTGATGCGCGCGCTTCGTAAACGCGCGTGAGGGTGGTCCAAACGGGCCGAACAATTTCGGAATAGCCTGAAATCAGACGACAAATATGGGTGAGTGATTTCTGAAGTGGTCGAGCAGACGGTATGTCAATCGGACGTGTCGTGTGCCCGCGGTGACCGACAACGCAGTTCTGGTGTCATAAACGGCCAAAACGGGCGTCAAACGGTCAAATTCATAGCCCGCCCACCCCCCTGGACACCCCTACCCCCTGTGGCCAGCCCACCCACCCCCCCTGGATAGCCCGCCCACCCCTCCTTGACAGCCCGGCCACCCCCATGGACAGCCCGTCCACCCTTGTGGACAGCCCGCCCACCCCCGTACCCCCCTGGACACCCCGTACCCCCCCGGGATAGCCCCGCCCACCCTCCCAAACAGCCCACACCCCCCTCCCCTGCAACCCCACCACCACCACCTAGACATACCAACCCCCTGGACACCCCAAACACCCCTCCCCCACCAGGACACCCCACCCAGACCCCCAGGACAGCCCACACCCCCTGGACAGCCCCGCCCACCCCCGTGGACAGCCTTTCCCACCCCTGTGGACAGCCCCTCCCACCCCCATGGACAACCCACCCACCCCCGTGGACGCCCCCTACCCCCTAGATAGCCCAACCACCCCCGTGGACAGCCCACCCACCCCCCTCGACACCCCTTCTCCCTATGGACAGCCCCCCACCCCCTTGGATAGCCCGCCCACCCCCCTGGACACCCCTACCCCCTGTGGCCAGCCCACCCACCCCCCCTGGACAGCCCACCCACCCCTCCTTGACAGTCCGACCACCCCCGTGGACAGCCCGTCCACCCTTGTGGATAGCCCGCCCACCCCCGTACCCCCTGGACACCCCGTACCCCCCCTAGATAGCCCCGCCCACCCTCCCAAACAGCCCACACCCCCCTTCCCTGCAACCCCGCCACCAACACCTAGACATACCACCCCACCTGGACACCCCACACACCCCTCCCCCACCAGGACACCCCACCCAGACCCCCAGGACAGCCCACACCCCTTGGACAGCCCCGCCCACCCCCGTGGACACCCCCTACCCCCTAGACAGCCCAACCACCCCCGTGGACAGCCCAGCCACCCCCCTCGACACCCCTTCTCCCTATGGACAGCCCCCCCACCCCCTTGGATATCCCTCCCACCCCCCTGGACACCCCTACCCCCCGTGGCCAGCCCACCCACCCCCCCTGGCCAGCCCGCCCACCCCTCCTTGACAGCTCGGCCACCCCCGTGGACAGCCCGTCCACCCTTGTGGACAGCCCGCCCACCCCCGTACCCCCCTGGACACCCCGTACCCCCCCTGGATAGCCCCGCCCACCCTCCCAAACAGCCCACACCCCCCTCCCCTGCAACCCCACCACCACCACCTAGACATAACACCCCCCTGGAATGTGTAGAAATAACATAAAAATACATGATATATAGATAGCACAAAATACTCAACCTATGGGTTCACATTAACTACATAATCACACAATTCACTACTACCATAAAACACATAAACCACACCACCACCACACAAGACGCATAGAATTTCTCACATTCATTTATAAGCCACTTCATTCAAACTTACATTGTCCATTCATTTAATGTTAAATTAATTAAATCCATTTACCACACATCCATTTCTATTCCATCTCATTTATTTAATATCTTTTTTTTTGTTTTAACAGCATAATTTATTCCATAGATAACCAGGAAACTAATAAAACCACCACACAACAACTCACCATCTCACAATAACCATCGACACCATGTTACATCGACCAACCATCTCACCAAAACAACCACATATCAAAAAAAAATATTGCACATCACAAACCACCGCACAACCAAAACCACCTCACCACATTATACACCACAACTTCATCACACAACACCTCCACACGACACAACACCACCACACATCATCACTATCATACAACTTCACATGACACATCCATGCCCACTAACCATCACATTACAACCCCACATATCACAAAGCCCAACTGGTCACCTCAATCCCCATAAAACAGCCTACAACATATAATGAAACACAACAAAAAACCTCTCATAGAGGCAACATACCCCAACTTCCACAATTTATTTATTCAAGGTCTTTTATTACATTACCCCTTTATTTAGCATGGACATTATAACACAACTGATATTCTAGGGGAAACTAATTAATTAACAAAATATTTATTCATTTACCTATTTTACACGGTGAAATCAAATCAAAATCCAAACTTAAAACTAAAATATTAGATCAATAACAATAAAAACAAGGTACCATATGTGTATAAAGAAAAAATTACTTGATTTGAGATGATTCAAATGGGTTTTCACCTATTCGGATGGGGGATTTGGAGAGCAGCAGAGAGCTGGAGGTGGATTAATAACTTAAAACTAAAATACTAAAGCAATAACAATAAAAATAAGGAAGTATATGTGTATAAATGAAAAGATACCTGATTTCATATGGTTTTCACCTCTTCGGATAGGGGATTTCGCGAGAGGAGAGCGGTGGAGCGGATGAAATTAGGTTCTGTGCGAATGGGGGAGAGCAGCCTCGCGGCTGGATTTGGGGGAAATAATTCCCAACGGTTTTAAAGAACCGTTGGGAAAGAGATGCTAAGGACCCCTTTGCCAACGGTTTGAGGAAACCATGGGCAAAGGGGTGACCCTTTCCCAACAGTTCTTTGAACCTTTGGCAAAAGGTGATTAACACACCCCTTTACCAACGGTTTCTTCAAACCATTGGCAAAGGGGAGGCTTTTCCCAACGGTTTCAATGAACCGTTGGGAAAGGCTTTCTTAATCCTTCAAGCCCAACGGTTTTAGCAAACCGTTGGTAAACACCCGTTGGGAAAAACAACATTTCCAGTAGTGATCCGCTACTGAGGATTGATGACCTCTTTGATCAGCTCAAGGGAGCACGGTGGTTCTCGAAGATAGACCTCAGGTCAGGCTATCACCAGCTCAGAGTTCGAGACGAGGACGTGCAGAAGACGGCCTTCAGATGTCGGTATGGACACTATGAGTTCTTGGTTATGCCTTTCGGCGTAACCAATGATCCAGCAGTGTTCATGGACCTCATGAACAGGATCTTTCAGCCATACCTCGATCGATTTGTCATGGTCTTCATCGATGACATTTTGATCTACTCGACGACTGAGGAGGAGCACGCCTACCACTTACGGGTTGTACTAGACACACTCCGAGAGCACCAACTTTATGGTAAACTCTCGAAGTGCCAGTTCTGGATACGTGAGGTCCACTTCTTGGGACACGTCATCTCTGAGGCGGGAGTTGCAGTGGATCCTGCGAAGATCGAGGCAGTGTTAGCTTGGGAGCCACCCAGGAGCGTGACGGAGGTGCGGAGTTTCTTGGGACTAGCTGGATACTACCGGAGATTCGTGCCAGACTTCTATAGAGTTGCGGCACCACTCTCATCTTTGACGAAGAAGGGGAAAACCTTCGTGTGGTCAGACAGATGTCATCAGAGCTTCCAGGAGCTGAGACAGAGGTTGACCAGTGCACCTATCTTGAGGTTTCCTGAGGAGGGAGTAGGGTACGTAGTCTACTGCGATGCATCAGGGACCGGACTCGGTTGTATTCTGATGCAGGAGCGGGCAGTGATCACCTATGGATCACGACAGTTGAGGCCGCATGAGCAGAACTATGCTACCCATGACCTGGAGTTAGCAGCTGTGGTATTCACTCTGAAGACATGGAGACACTACCTGATGGGCGAGCACTTTATAGTATTTTCTGATCATCAGAGTCTCAGGTATATCTTCTCGTAGAAGGACCTGAACCTGAGATAGCGGCGATGGATCGAGTTCCTCCAGGACTATGACTTTGAGATAGTCTATACTCCTGGAAAGGGGAACGTGGTAGCCGATGCCCTCAGCAGGAGGACGGGAATTCAGCTACTTGAGGAGACGACGGATCAGCTAGCCTCTTTGCAGATATCCTTCGTGGATAGATATGGAGCAGCCTTCCTTCAGTCTCTCACAGTCACCCCTCCACTACTGCAGCGGGTCAGAGAGGCACAGCGTGAGGATGCTGACTGTGAGACACGGTGTGAAAAGATATCCTCAGGACATGCACCTGATAGTTTCTCCCTTGGAGCAGAGCACGACATCCTTTTCAGAGGACGTACCATGGTACCAGTCGCTTTGCGAGAGGAGGTGCTGAGAGAGATTCACACTTCTCCTTTGGCGGTACATCCTGGAGTAGTGAAGATGTACCAGGATCTCAGACGACAGCACTGGTGGTCGGGCATGAAGAAGGCTGTGGCAGAGTTCGTTTCTCGATGCCTCACCTGCCAGCAGGTGAAGGCAGAGCATCAGGTACCAGCAGGCTTGGTACAGCCCTTGGAGGTCCCGGAGTGGAAGTGGGATGGGATATCTATGGACTTCGTGACTGGACTTCCACACACTTCCAGAGGTCACGACTCCATCTGGGTGATTGTCGACCGACTCACCAAGTCAGCTCACTTCTTACCCATCAGAGAGTAGGGCTTAGTGGAGAGCTTGGGACGTCTCTACGTTCAGGAGATTGTGCGGTTTCACGGTGTGCCATCATCTATCGTCTCCGACCGAGATGCTCGCTTTACTTCCCGGCTTTGGAAGGGGTTGCGGGAGGCGTTCGGGACGCTGCTACGTCTGAGCACAGCCTTTCACCCTCAGACGGACGGTTAGACAGAGAGGACCATTCAGACTCTCGAGGACATGCTCCGCGCATGTGTGCTCGACTTTGGTCGTAGCTGGGAGGACCACCTACCCTTGGTGGAGTTTGCGTACAACAACAACTACCACTCCACCATCGGGATGGCACCGTACGAGGCGTTGTATGGCCGACCTTGTAGATCTCCTTTGTGCTGGACAGACCCTGGGGAGTCAGCACTTGTGGGACCGGAGATGGTCCAGGCCACGACAGAGAAGGTCCAGGTCATCCAGGAGCGGATGAGGATAGCTCAGAGTCGGCAGAAGTCATATGCTGACAGGAGGCGGAGGCCACTAGAGTTCGAGGATGGCGACCACGTCTTTTTGCGGGTCTCACCTCGACGTGGTATACGGAGATTTGGCCGAGGCGGCAAGTTATCTCCGTGCTTCATCGGACCCTTCCAGGTCCTCAGCAGGATTGGCGAGGTGGCTTATCGCCTGTCTCTACCACCTCAGTTGCACCGGGTGCACGACGTCTTCCACGTGTCTCAGCTGAGGAGATACGTGCACGACCCGACGCACATCATTGACCATAGGGATCTTGACGTTGACGATGGGGCGACTTTTACGGAGGTTCCGGTGGAGATCGAGGATCGACAGGAGCGGGTCTACGTGGATGGTCGATTCCTCTAATGCGCATCAGATGACAGCACGAGAATCTCCAGGAGAGCACTTGGGAGTGGGAGGCTCAGATGCATGCTCAGTACCCTCATTTGTTTCCCTAGTTTTGATGTATCTTTACGGGGACGTAAATCCCTGAGGTGGGAGTAATGTAAAGACCCATAAAATTGAAGGGAATTTTTTTCTTAATTTTCTTTGGAATTTTACAAGAACGCGGTTTTTGACGGCACCTGATTCCGAGGCCCGGTGTGCCCGGAATAAATTTCCGAAGTTTGGCTCGGGTACGTTCAGTGAACGAACGAGCGGGAATTTCTAACTTTTGAACCGGTGCCCGGAATCGAATTCAGAGGGCACCGATGAACTCGCAGTGCCGATTTTCACTTAAGGAGACCTTTTTCGAGGTTGCGTTTTATGTGGGATGAAAGTTAGTTTTGGGGAATTTTTGAAGAAGTTAAATAAAATGTGAACACAATTTATTTTTTTAACCATGTTGGTTATTTCCTCCCAAAGGGAGTTAAAGGTGGGACCCACATCCACTTAACCTCCCTTGAGAGGATTAAGTGTGGTGGGGCCCACACGAACCCTAACTCCTCAACTCCCCTTTAAACTCCCAATAACTCCTCTCCTTTTTAATTGTGACAACTTGAGTTATTAATTAAGTTGAGTGGCTTAATTTCAAACTTTTGAAATTCAAAGTGGTTTAGTTGAGTAAATAAAATAATCCTTAGACTTATTTTATTTTCTTAGAATTTTGTCTCCTTGAGAGGATTTGGGGAAGCTTTCTTCTTCTTCAACCACGACGAAGAACACGAAGAACACTTAGGCTCCGACGAAGAACGTTGTCACCATAAGAAGAGAAAGACGTGCCGTCTCTTCTCTTCTTCGCAGCCGGTGTGTTTCCGAAGATCGACGACGCCGCTTCTTTCGATCTTCTTCCCGTGTCAACGAAAGGAGACGCCGCTTCCTCCTCAGGTTTTCTCCGTCAGCTTACGAAGTTTCTCCAGCGACGTCCGACCTCCGCGACGCTCGTCTTCCGCGGGTCGTTGACGAACACCACTCTTGAAGCCGAGGTAGGGGATTTGTGTTGTTTTATTTAATTATTTCCATTCTTGATTCTAGAATGTCGAACTTCTAGGATAAACGAATAAATGTTATCGTTTAACGAGAGGGGGGCCGGACCGCACAAACACGGCCGGACCCCCCTCCTATGTTCATATTTGTTTCCTTGCGGATGGAACGGGATGGCGCGGTGCCGTCGCACCATGCGGGAATCGCATGACAATTATTTCGTGGTGCCATCGCGCCACGCCTTGGAATGAAATTCAAGAACGCGACGCCGTTGCGCCGCGTCAAAAGAAATCGAAGGCGCCGCGGCCGGAGCGGGGCCGCGGTGGAGGGGCGCAGTGTCGTCGCACCACGCCGGACGACAAGGGCCGCGACCGGTTCCGGGCCGCGGCGGAACAAGATGACCGGCGGCCAGCCGGGCCGCCAGTGTCGGAAGCCGGAAGGGGACCGGCCTTTGCCGGTCCCGTTGAGGAAGAACCGGCCGGCCAGGTCGGGCCGGCCGGAAGGGAGAAAAACTGGGGGAATTTAATTCCCCCGTCCAGAAAAACGGCCCCCCATAATGAGGGGGGGGCTGCGGTTTCACAAAGGGGGACATGCGCCCCCCGACCGAGATGCTCGCTTTACTTCCCGGCTTTGGAAGGGGTTGCGGGAGGCGTTCGGGACGCAGCTATGTCTGAGAACAGCCTTTCACCCTCAGACGGACGGTTAGACGGAGAGGACCATTCAGACTCTCGAGAAAATGCTCCGCGCATGTGTCCTCGACTTTGGTCGTAGCTGGGAGGACCACCTACCCTTGGTGGAGTTTGCGTACAACAACAACTACCACTCCACCATCGGGATGGCACCGTACGAGGCGTTGTACGGCCGACCTTTTAGATCTCCTTTGTGCTGGACAGACCCTGGGGAGTCAGCACTTGTGGGACCGGAGATGGTCCAGGCCACGACAGAGAAGGTCCAGGTCATCCAGGAGCGGATGAGGACAGCTCAGAGTCGGCAGAAGTCATATGCTGACAGGAGGCGGAGGCCACTAGAGTTCGAGGATGGCGACCACGTCTTTTTGCGGGTCTCACCTCGACGTGGTATACGGAGATTTGGCCAAGGCGGCAAGTTATCTCCGCGCTTCATCGGACCCTTCCAGGTCCTCAGCAGGATTGGCGAGGTGGCTTATCGCCTGGCTCTACCACCTCAGTTGCACCGGGTGCACGACGTCTTCCACATGTCTCAGCTGAGGAGATACGTGCACGACCCGACGCACATCATTGACCATGGGGATCTTGACGTTGACGATGGGGCGACTTTTACGGAGGTTCCGGTGGAGATCGAGGATCGACAGGAGCGGGTCCTACGTGGATGGTCGATTCCTCTAATGCGCATCAGATGGCAGCACGATAATCTCCAGGAGATCACTTGGGAGCGGGAGGCTCAAATGCATGCTCAGTACCCTCATTTGTTTCCCTAGTTTTGATATATCTTTACGGGGACGTAAATCCCTGAGGTGGGAGTAATGTAAAGACCCATAAAATTGAAGGGAATTTTTTTCTTAATTTTCTTTGGAATTTTACAAGAACGCGGTTTCTGACGGCACCTGATTCCGAGGCCCGGTGTGCCCGGAATCAATTTCCGAAGTTTGGCTCGGGTACGTTCAGTGAACGAACGCGCGGGAATTTCTAACTTTTGAACCGGTGCCCGGAATCGAATTCAGAGGGCACCGATGAACTCGCAGCACCGATTTTCATTTAAGGAGACCTTTTCCGAGGTTGCGTTTTATGCGGGATGAAAGTTAGTTTTGGGGAATTTTTGAAGAAGTTAAATAAAATGTGAACACAATTTATTTTTTTTAACCATGTTGGTTATTTCCTCCCAAAGGGAGTTAAAGGTGGGACCCACATCCACTTAACCTCCCTTGAGAGGATTAAGTGTGGTGGGGCCCACACGAACCCTAACTCCTCAACTCCCCTTTAAACTCCCAATAACTCCTCTCCTTTTTAATTGTGACAACTTGAGTTATTAATTAAGTTGAGTGGCTTAATTTCAAACTTTTGAAATTCAAAGTGGTTTAGTTGCGTAAATAAAATAAGCCTTAGACTTATTTTATTTTGTTAGAATTTTGTCTCCTTGAGAGGATTTGGGGAAGCTTTCTTCTTCTTCAACCACGACGAAGAACACGAAGAACACTTAGGCTCCGACGAAGAACGCTGTCACCATAAGAAGAGAAAGACGTGCCGTCTCTTCTCTTCTTCGCAGCCGGTGTGTTTCCGAAGATCGACGACGCCGCTTCTTTCGATCTTCTTCCCGTGTCAACGAAAGGATACGCCGCTTCCTCCTCGGGCTTTCTCCGTCAGCTTACGAAGTTTCTCCAGCGACGTCCGACCTCCGCGACGCTCGTCTTCCGCGGGTTCTTGACGAACACCGCTCTTGAAGCTGAGGTAGGGGATTGTTGTTGTTTTATTTAATTATTTCCATTCTTGATTCTAGAATGTCGAACTTCGAGGATAAACGAATAAATGTTATCGTTTAACGAGAGGGGGGCCGGACCGCACAAACACGGCCAGACCCCCCTCCTATGTTCATATTTGTTTCCTTGCGGATGGAACGGGATGGCGTGGTGTCGTCGCACCACGCGGGAATCACACGGCAATTATTGCGCGGCGCCTTCGCGCCACGCCTTGGAATGAAATTCAAGAACGCGACGCCGTCGCGCCGCGTAAAAAGAAATCGAAGGCGCCGCGGCCGGAGAGGGGCCGTGGAGGAGGGGCGCGGTGTCGTCGCACCACGCCGGACGACAAGGGCCGCGACCGGTTCTGGGCCGCGGCGGAACAAGATGACCGGCGGCCAGCCGGGCCGCCAGTGTCGGAAGCCGGAAGGGGACCGGCCTTTGTCGGTCCCGTTGAGGAAGAACCGGCCGGCCAGGTCGGGCCGGCCGGAAGGGAGAAAAACTAGGGGAATTTAATTCCCCCGGCCAGAAAAACGGCCCCCCATAATGAGGGGGGGCCGCGGTTTCACAAAGGGGGACAGCCCCCCCCCCCCCCGTTTTCTCAATCAGCTCGGCCGAAGGCCGAGCTGGCAGCGCGCTGCCTTGAGCCGGACTGGCACCTGGTCGGTCCGCCAGGCTAGGCTGGGCCGCGTCGGGCCATGCCGGGCCGGGTCAACCCGGTTCGGGCCAACCGGGGGGTCTCGGGCCGGGACGACCCGGGCCCGAAACCCCCGTTACCAAGCGGTTTGGATTCAAATGCCCATAACTTGGGCTACGTACCACCAAACGATGCGCCGTCAGCGGAGATGCGATCCTTGGATCGAGACGGTCGTTTCGGTATATCGCACTCAAGATTTCGGAATACTTTGAGTTCGGCCGGGTTGGTTCATACACGAAACCAACCGGGCCCTCGGAGCGGAAACGCTCATATCTTGAGCTAGGGACGTCCGAATGACGTGCCGTCAGCTTTGTTGAGTTCCTCTTAGTGAGACGGATCTTTTGGAATACTCCGCCCGAGGTTTGGACACAGGTGGAGTACGGTCGGGTTGGTTTTTCCTTAAAAACCAACCGGGCCCCTGGGACGAAAAAGCCAATAACTCTCAGACCGGGCGTCCGATTGACGCGCCGTCTGTTGCGTTGAGTTCCTGTTGACGTTATGGAACTTTTGGATACATCAACTCTGGACTTTGTGATAGTTGATGTATCAGCTTCTCGGCTCGTGGAGCGGACCCTCCTGAACGAGCTTGCTGTGTGCGAGAACCCTAGTGCTGGCTGCGACTGCTACTGTGACTGCAACGACGACTGTGCAGAGATCCTTAGTGGATTCGACGACGACGACTACATCACTCAGCGATCCTGTGTGGATCAGTGCTACTGATCCTGTGTGGGTCCGATCCTGTGTGGGTCAGCGCTCAGCGGTCCTGTGTGATCCAACGCCTACAGATCCTGTGTGGGTCCGATCCTGTGTGGGTCTTTGCTGGGGTTAGTACCTATCGATCCTTTGTGGGTCCGACGACTTAGATGGATTAGTGATCATCTCTATCGTCTACCGAAGAAGTATACCTGTGTGAGATGAATCTTGTTGCTTTCCTGTGTGGATTGTGTTGTGTTATCCTGTGTGGATTTCGTTTTGCTTTCCTGTGTGGAATACGTATACTTTCCTGTGTGGACTGAGTTGTACTTGGGCTCGGAGGTTGGAGCGTATTGGGATTTCCAGTGGACAGCTCGACGTAGCGGCTTTTACTTTACAGTTGTTGTTTTCCCTTTCGAGTTGTACTTTACTTTCAGTTTGGGTTTGTATACTGACCCATTTACTTTTCCGCACTTTCAGTTGTACTCTGTTTTTACTTAGTGTTTACTTTTCCGCTTGCTTACTCTGTGGTGCTTGTTTACTTTACAAAGGCAATGCCTTCCCTTTTTACCGGGATTTACGCCTTGGTGCTAGTCGCCATCCCCTGGCCTATGGAAGGCGGGCTTGGGGTAGTCACGGCACGGGCCCCGAGGACGGGTCGTGACACGAACCTCGAGTAGCCAGGGGTAGTCCCTGTTTTGAGTCTTCTACTTTTGTTTTGGGATTGATGAATGACAATGGACGTGGACCGGAATAATGCCGTGACCTCACATGGAGTAGTGACCCACGTGGGGTCTGATTTCACGGTTGAGATTCTCCTAGTACTTTACGTTGGCTTTGGTCATGTCTCACTACGATGTCTCCAAGAAAAGCGTAATTTCTAGTTCCTCTTCCCAATGGTTTGTTCAAAGTTGAGTTTTGTTTTTGTTTTGATTGATGTAAGCGTGTTTTGAAAAAGAAAAGGGGGATACAGTTTTTTCAAAAAAAATGAATTTGGTTTTAAAAGTGGGTATAAAATATAGAAATTCTCCTTAAAGGAAGGGTGTTTGGAAATCTAAAATGGGTAGGGGTTTTTGAAAGAGAAATTTTGGAGTTGTGATTGTATTTTCATGATTCTTTTGAGCTGGTTGTTTTGGATGAAGGCACTTTCATATATGTTTCTTCTACTTGATATAATTTTTGGATTTACGTTTTATATGTCATTCAGAAAATGCCACACATAAAGGTTTCCATGGTTTCTGATAAGTCATGCCCATATTTTGGTCCCTCTTAGACGTTACATGTCCTTCACTGTGATCGGGGGCCGTTGGAGTTAGCAGATTGTCTTGAAGAGGTTGAATGTGTCTTCAGGGTATTAGAAACTCCCGAAGCCATTAGAGTGCATGTTGTTTTAGGATTGTTTAAAGGTCCAACTCTGGATGAAGGAGTGTTGGTCACCCTCGATCATTGTATGTTGAGTTGATGTGGGATGTCTTTAAATCTATCATCATTTGATGGATTATTCTTAAATAGGTGAAAATGAATAAAGGGAAAAGCTCATGCGTATTCAAGAAGGCCAATGGATAGTGAAGACATCTGTTGACCATTTCAATTAGCTTGTCTCTATTTATTTGGAGGTATCATCATAAGATTTGATGATGACTTCTCTCTTCATTGGGAGTCTTTGTCTAGAGATCACGGAGGGGGTGCTCTTTTCTAAAGACCATCGTTTCGAGAAGCTAGAGGAGGAGGTGTTCCAAGTTGAGTTGGTCTCCTGAGCACCAGTTCTTGGCAATCCGGCTTATCCAGAAACTCATGATTGTTCCCCGTCTGGCGAGCAAGGTGTGCCAGATGGACATGTTTCTAAAGAGTTATCTACAGTGGTTCTGGTTTCAAGTTCGTCAGAACATTCAGTGGTGTGCCACCATTCTGGCTGGTTCGGGCACACAAAATCGTCATGTCACATCCCTATAAAGACGTGTCATCGTAGCGGGTTCCTGGGTCATCTAGATTTTTTTTTCAGGAAGTGTCTCTTGAATAAGACGATGTGTCCATAGAATCCCAGTGCATGACTGGCAGGCAGGAGATGCTTCAGCAATCAGAGCCCCAGCCGCAGGACATAGGGTGAAGCTCGCACGTAGTTAGGACTTGTCTGGGGTGTAATGCCCTTATCCTGGTCTTGTGTTCTATGTAGGAAGAAGAACTTTTAATGTCATTACATTTTCATTTTTCTACTGTTAATGTTTTAAAAGCACTGTAAATTCATTGTTTTATCATGGGGTTATGAAGGACATGTCCTATTATATACAAACAAATTTGTTTGTCTGATCATGGTTTTCTGAATCATTTGCTTTTTGTAAAAATGTGTATGGCCCATGTGTAGGTTGATCATGGTTTAGTGGTGTTTGATTGGAGGTGTAAGTGCCCGTGAAGGATTGAAGGATTCTGGTTGTACTCTGGTTCACTCTTTTATATAAGTTATTCTAAGGGGTTTTCTATAGTATTTGGGGTTTTTTGGTTTGGGCCAAGAGTTCTAGGTTTCGGTGAAGGTAATGTTCACTCGTGATGTCGTAGTTAGTTTGGATTGGTTTTGAGTTCCTGCGTCGACCCCCCCCCCCTTCCCGGGGTGATATGCTGGGTGTTAATTTTTCTGCACCAGTTGAGTTCTTGTGATGGGGATAACCCTCTTGTGTTTTCCCATTCTATTGTGGTGTGGTTCATTTCAGTTTCAGTTGGACATGAAATGTTGTTTTGTTTATTGGTCAATAGGGTGAATTTTTGGGGGCAGAATGTATCTTTGGTGAGGAGAATTTTCCCAACTAGACCATTAATTATTTTTTTAATCTTATTAATTCCTTGCTCTGGGACCTCGTGTTATGGTCCGAACTAGGTCCTAGATTGAAATTATTATTTTTAAACTTTTTATTGGGCTTCAGACCCGTGCGCGGTCACCACGCAGTTGACGGTAGCTGCGCAGTTGGACCAGGAGTCGGGCAACTGCCCATTTATCTTATTATTATTACCAATATATTTATTGTATTATTATAATTATTATTATAATTATTATTTTTTTGTTATTAATTTTTATTATTAATATTATTAAAATTATTATTTTTGGTTTCATTATTTTCATTTTTATTAGTATTATTAGTATTATTATTAGTAGTATTATTATATGTATTATTATTTGTATTATTAAAATTATTTTTACTACTATTATTATCGTTGTAATAATATTTTTATTAAAACAAAAAAACATCCATTTCAAGTGCTACCCAGCACCACCCCTCTCCTCTTTTCCCCCATAGTGCTGCACCCCTCTCCCTCCCTTTCCCATCATGATTTAGCAGCCCCTCCCCTAGTTCCCTACCCAATGGCCCGGATGGCCTCGCCTCACCCTCCAAACCTCGTCAACTCCCGCTCCACAGTCCTCATCCTGCCCTCAGCCTCACCGCCTCCTGCCACCCACACTACGAGCTCTCCTGGAACCCCACACCCTGCATCCCTCGGTTCTCCTCTGCCCCGGCCTGCCGACCAGCCCCGCTCCCACTTTCACCACTCCACCACCCGTGCTAGCCCCTCGCCTGTTTTGGATGCCCTCGCCCAACCTCACGCTGAGCAGCTATGACCCAGCTTTCTTCTGCTGAGAGCCCTCCACACCCTTTAGATCTCGTCCTGCCCTCCACACCACAGCCGCCACCGGCCCTCACCCAGCAGCCCAACCTCACACTGGCCTCGCCCTTGCCTTGCAGTCCAGCCTCTGGCCTCCCGATCTCATGCCCTCCCTTTCTCCGGTTTGGCCACATCCCTAGTTTCCGAGAACTACTTTCCCATTCAGTAAATTTAATCATTTAATCATTTAATCATTTTATATATTAATTTATTAATTTTTTTCCGTGGGGTTTTTATTTTTTCTGAATGAATCTTAATGCAAGGATTTGTGTTTGACACATTCTGCTTGTTGTCTAGGGTGTGAAAATGGTCCGTGGAGTGTTGTGCGTTTTTCCGTGGAAGAGTCGTTGTATTTGTGCACGACCATGAGGTAGGTGTTTCTAATTATTTTCTTTCTCACTGAAACCAAAGACTCCTTCATGTTTCGAATTAATATTTATATGTCATTCTCACCATCATTGATATTATATTTAATTTATTAATGTGTTTTTGGGTTAATTAAGATTGTTGAAAATAGTTTCTAAATGAATTATATGATTCATTTTGAGTAGTTTTATCAAAATCATCACTTTTTAAATTATTTCACATATATAATTCACAAATATAGTTATTTATTTAAATTGGTTGGTGAAAACATAGTATTTAAGAAGATAAATTTTTTGTTCATTTTATTTTTGATAGTATGGTTGTATGGCATGAAGTGTTTTTGGGAAAAAACCAATTTTGAGATATGTGTTTGTTTTCATAAAGTTTTCAAGTAGTACTTTTGGTTGTGCAAGTGATACAATTCATGTTTTGAATGGTTTGAAAGTAGTTTTTAAAATGCCTGGAAATGAATTGAATGATTAAATGGAATTTGTGTGGGATGTTTATAGAATCCTGATGTAGTCCTTTGTATTTATCTTTCCTAAAGGTTCTAAAAAAATTTGTAAATGATTGATGGAATGATGTTTGAAACACGAATCATGGGTTTAAGGTGATTCAATGGGTATTTGGGTTTGGTGCCAATATATAAAAGGCCCACATTCCACATAGTTTGTATCTCCATAAATTTCGGCTTCCATTATTAAAAATCAATAATATATCTGAAAATCACTTTCTATGGGGCTACCAGTCATTTTGTCTAAGAAGATAAATGTTGTAACAACTTGAATTGTAAATAATAAGTTGTTTGGAAAATATATCAGGTGGATAAAATAAATTTCTTTTAAAAGGATCTGACTAATTGTATAGTTATTTTTAGTTAGTGATATAATTTTTATCCCTATTAGAGGGTCATTAATAAATTCATATCACTACTTATAGTCTAATACGTAGCCCCAAAACACCTAGAATATACCAACAAGAATTAATATATCATTATCTTTATGAATATTCCAAGGATTTTAGCTGATATTTTGGACAATTCCCATACATTATGGAATCATTATAGTACCAACTATTACAATAGGGTGTGATTAGTATACTGGGAGGTTCTCTATACTGATGTGCATTGCCCAGAAGGCTATTATATTAAATGACCTATCAATATGACGGAGTAACATTCATCCATTTTAATTTTTACTATCCTCATATTCTATTGGAAAATAACCATCTGGAAGCATGGGGTTTTTATGGGTTGGGACAGTCAATGGACTGCCCAAATGTTTCTATGTCCCATTGTTTGTAAAAAATATTTCAGTATAATTATTGAATGGTATAATAATTCAGGGGTAGGGATATTCCTCCATGATTTTCATTTCTTTATTGGTAGCACTCTCACATGAGGTAGGTTCCTTTCTTCATTATTTTAGGATGATATTAGGGGAATCAAATCTTAATTCATTTTCCTCATGAGTGGAGCCCAAATAATCCTTTTCACATCTGATAGTATTACTCAATCCTCTCTTTGAACCATGTGAATGGGGTTGGTGTCAATGAAAAATAAAATAATCATGATTAGAATTTTTTTTATAATTTTTATGGAATAAAGTGTGAGATAGACAAAAAACCACTTATACATCTAGTTAACTTAGCTGCTATTCAAATTCCCTGAACCTCAAGAACACCGTGAAGTACAATCCCCAGTCTATATGAAATGTTCCTATAGGATTGAGATTTGAGATTTATACCCTACCTAGTCTTTGGTAACAAATTTATTTCTTCAAAATGTTCCAATATCTATGGAAATATGTATTTGGTACTAATATTACATTATTTATAGTAAAATGAATATTTCCTAAATGATAAACCATTTCATGATGATCCTCTTTGATAAAACATGGGCAGGTAAATTTTTGGATCTATCTAGATAAAAATTATTATTTATCTACATATTTTTAACTCCCTAGTCATATATAAGGGATGGTAAAGAAACTTTTTAGAAAAAACCCAAAAAAAGTACCCTTTATGAGAATTAGTATTCTCATGGACCTTCTTACCTGAGTACTAATAGAAATTTATATTTTGAGTGGACATGTTTTAGTTTTTAAACATTGATGGTCCTACTAATTTCTATCCCATAATTAGTTATATGTTATGCATGATTATATGGTTCATAATCAATTTTCTACAAATAAGAAGTTATATTCAATATTTCATGATGATCAGACAATAAAAATCATATAAAATGATAATTAAAATAATTTAGGGTAGAATATATGTAGACCAAACAAGTTTTACAAGAAATTGAGTGGTTCATGAAACATGTTTTTGATGAAATTCTAAAAATATGTGAATAGTAATACATCCTAAATAGTTAAAAAGATCCCATATACATGTATTGGAACATGGATATTAGATTAAGGTTACTTGCAATAGAGCAGGTGTTCCCGAAAATTAATGTACCAAAACTCATAGGTATTATATATATATAATTGGATTTGTGGTCATTTATCAATTGGGTATAATGTGAAAACTAAAAAATATGGGAAATCATATGGATTAACATAGAGGGGATACACATTATATAGATGACATAAATCTAATGATTTCTATCATACCTCCTAGGAATTATCTCGTTTTTATATTGATACAACCTTGTCCTAAAGGTGGGAATTTTTTGAGGTACATAAAGTATTCAATGATAGAATTATAATTAAATTGATAATTTAATTATTTTTGTATTTAACTTTACCAAATCTAAGTTTTTACACATAATATTTGTATAACCACTTCAAAATGTGAAGTAATAAATTATTTTGTGATGCCCCATGCCACTTTGAATAGAGAAACTCATTATAGGATAACTTCTTAAGTGTAAGTAGGGTAATTTAATATAAATAATGACATACCCAACCCTTACATGATGTGTAAGAAAAAATTTCGGGCCAGTAAATGAATATACACTGTGATAAGGACAATATTCTGGATCAATTACTAGTTTCATGGTCTATATTGTGTTTGGGGATAAGTACTCCTGGTTCGAACATGAATTTTAGAAATGTTTTATTTAATTAACAATATAAATTTAAGACACATAAATTTCATTAAATAGAAACATAAATGACTATTTTTGAATGAAGAAAAACATTTTTCAATGTAGAGAGAGGCATCCACATTGGGTAGAGTGGACATCATCCTTTTATATATCATGTATTACATTGATTATTTTGAAGTTAATTTCCTATCCAAAGGAAAAATGAAGGGAAGCGAATAATGAAATTCCACTATAAAGCACATCCAAGATAAATAATCCAATAGGTCCCTTATATAATGATTCACGATGATGAACCCATAACATAGTGAAATTTTATGATATATTTCTCATAGAATAAATATATATTTTGATAGCTTATGATGTAAGAAACCCTGTGATTGATTGAACTGTTATAGAGAATACCATTAAAATATGTCCATTAAAATGTTATTTATGAATATGAATAACAAAATTATGAATAATTTATTGTTCAAACATTTATAAAATAAATCAGTTTTCTATCAATTAATTATAAATAAAAAAATTATATGATTGAAAAATTAGAAGTATTAATATAAAAATATGTGTGCAATGTGTTTATTATTAATAAATTATATTGATTAAAATAATTTAAGATTTTAATTAATTTAAAATATTATTCACCCGACTAAATATTTTAAAATTCATCAATTTTTTTTATATTCTTGGATTATGAGAAAATCTAGTTTGAAGAGTAGAATAGTATTTATATAAAATGAGTTTTCCAATGAGATTTTTGAACTAATTTTAAAATTATTTTCATCCAATTGTAGTAGGTTAATCATGGAAATTGGAATCCATATTAGGAATCAAGATTATTACATTTTATAAATATGTCCCTTTTATTTTTGATAATAATGAATAATATGCTTGTGAAATATTTACCACCATATTAATTGTAAAACTACTAAAAAAATGTTAAAAGTTAGATACATGGATTTAAAATTCTAATAACAACTTCCTTTATTCAATTGAATGAGTTTATTTTGGACATGTATAAACATGATTCCAATTTATGTCCATTTTGCGCCATTCTTTAATGATTATGATCATTAAATTATTTTTTAGAAAGGAATGAAAATGACACCCTCTTGACATTAAAAACAATATATGCTTTATAAAAATATATATATATGTAACTTCAGTTATAAATTTTTATGTCAAATAGTAATTGACTTATTAATTCATGTTAATTTATTCTTAGTTTTTAGAGGATGAATAGTTACAATAAATTAATATGCAATTCCAAAAAAATATTTATACAATTAACAGATAAATAATAAAAATTATCTAAAAAATAATAAAATTAACAGAATTTATGTTATTTATTAGGAATCATTAATTTTATAGATGAATACAACATATTTTTAATGTTTGAATGGTTTTTATTTGAATGTGTTTTCCCTCATTATTTCATTAATATCGATCTAAATGAGTTTTTTTTAAAATAAAATTAATTATATTTTATTTTAAATAATTTTTTATTAGATTATTTAAAGATGATAAAAAAATCAAGTGGGCATTTTGGATTATAAATGATCTAATATGTCATCACACTAGTATTTATAATGTAATGATTTTTACTTATTAGTAAAAAAATATCCACCTTTAGTTTAAAAAAATAAATTACCATGATTAAGATAAAAAAATATAACCAATGGGATAAACCAAAAGATAAGGATAAAACTAGAACAATAGAAATATACATTTCATTCACTGATGGTATTTCATCCGTTCTCCCTTTTTATTTGAATATGTGGTTTTTTGGATACATTTTTCTTGACAAAGACTAAATAATTTTTTTTCTCTTCATACTTCCAAATATTTTTCTCTCTGACATATAAAATGGAACCCCTTTTGTCTTTAAATTATACCACATATAGCCATATAAATTTCAAAAAACCTATAAAAGTATCTTTTAAACCTCCCTTTACACTAATTAGATGTTTTTGTCTTTTAAAATTACTATTCCAATGGTCTTTTAGAAATGATTTGAAGGTGGAAACCCAAAGCTGAGGTAATCATCTTACCTAACCTCATTTGATTTGTTCAAAATTATCTTGAAATAAAAAATTCATCATCCATAATATACTCAAATATTGCTGTTATCATGAAACTATCATTATCGACCCTATTTGTCATCAATTTTGAAGTGACATTTTTTCTCAGGGTACATGTGGAATATGAACTCAAAGTATTGATAAAATTTATTTTCATCATCTTCATTCTTGTATGGGTATTATTATGTGTATAATGCTTATACCTACTATTTAGGACAATATTATTATTATAGAAATATAAGTTCATATCTACCTTCTTATCTTATGATATGTTGGAAAATGATGATGTCACTTGTACATAATTGTAGACTGCCACATAACTTTTTGGAATCAGGATGATTAAATTTGAAAAATATATCCCTTTTATTTTTTATAATAATTAATGGTAATCTTGTTAAATATTTTCCCCCATGTGATGGTAAAACTTTTAATACAATTTTAAAATTTTTATATATGGATTTTAAATTCCAATAAAACCTTCCTTTATCCAGTTTATTGGGTTGATTTAGGCCATGTATATGGAAGCTTAAAATTTATGGCCATTTCAGGTAATTCTTCAATGATTATGACATTTAAATTATATTTTAGAAAGGAAAAGAGGACACTCTCTTGAATCTGTATACACTATATGATTTATAAAAATATAAATTGATTTAACATCAGTTATAAATGTTTGTGTTAAATATAAATTATCTTTTGAATTCATGGTAATTTATGTTTAATTATTTGAGGATGAATAGTTACATTAAATTAATTTGTAATGCCTAAAAAATATTTTTTCAATTAATGGATAAATAATATAAATAATTTAATAAATAATTACATTAATACAATATAGGTGATTTATTATGCATAATTAATTTCATTGATGAATTCAACATATTTGTAATGATTTAATAGTCTGTATTTTAAATTTTTTTCACTCATGATGTCATTAATGTAAAACTAAATGAATTGTTTCAAAAATGAAATTAATGATATTTTATATTAAATAATATTTTATTACATAATTTAAAAATGTAAAAAAATATTTAAGTTGGGATATAAGATTATAAATGGTCTAATATGCCATACCTTTTTCATTTATAAGATAATTTGTTTACATATTTGAAACAAAATCAATATTTAATATAAAAAATTCATTACAATGGTTAAGAGAAAAAAATTAACCAATGGGATAAACCAAAATATAAGGATTACACTGGCACGATAGCCATATATATTTCATTCACTGAAGGTATTTCATTCATAAGCCCTTTTTATTTGAATCTATGGTCATTTGGAAACATTTTTCATGATAATGACTTAATTATGTTTTATTCTTGGTCTTACATCGAAATGTTTTATTTCTCTATCATATAAAATAGAACCCCTTATCTCTTTAAAATACACCACATTTATCCATATACCAAAACGAAACCTATGAAATTATCTTATCAACATCCCTTTAAACTAATTAGATTTTTTTTCCTTTCTTAAATAATTATTATAATAGTTTTTGAGAAATGATTTAATGGAGGAAACATGAAGTAGAGGTAATCATCTTACCTGACCTCATTTGATTTGTTCAATATTATCATGATATAATTAATTCTTCTTCTATATTATACTTAGATGTTTATGTTGTCATCAAACTACCATTATCCTCTATATTTTCCATCATTTTTGATGTGAAATTATTTCCCATGGGTACATGTGGAATACCACCTAAATGTATTGATACAATTCATTTTTGTTACCATCTATCATGGATGGGTATTATTATGTGTATAATGTTTATTCATGATAATGATTATATTATTATAATTATCGACATATAATTTCAAATCTACCTCTTTACCTTATGATTTGTTGGGAAATGATAATGCCACATGTAAAATTTGAGTACATGTCCCAAAAAGTTTATGTTTTAGTTATAATGATAATGGAACTATGTCAAATGTTTCTTATGATATGAGTAGAATAAGGGAATTATTCTATATCCTTGGAATATGTTACAATATGGAATTTCTTATTTAATCACATTTTCAAGTCATATTATATCGTATAGTTTATCCCACTCCTCATCACCCTTAATCACTTACAAGAAATTTTGAAGGGATATTCATTCATATACTTCCTATCTGGATATAACTGAATCCATGATTCAACTAATAATTATTTTTTTCAACAATATAGTATAACACATGGAGGTAATATTAGATACGCATCACCTATCATTTAACAACCAACCAAAATAGGAATTGAACCAAATTTCATCAAAGGACTAATGCACTTTATGGTGGGGTTTATCTATTCGTTGTCAAAATTTTGAATTGGGGACAGAAAATAAATGTTCCACATTCCACATGGTTATGTATCTCAAAAAATTTTAGAATCCATTATTCAAAATCACAATGATATCATAAAATATTTTTCTATGGGGCTATCTGTCATGTTTTCTAAGATGATGAATATTCGAGCAACATGAATCAAAAATAACAAGTGGTTGTGAAAATATATCATGTTGTTAAAATAAATTTCATTCAAAAGGATCTGACTAATTCCATAGATACATTTAAAGAAGTTATATAATTTAAAACCCAAAATGATATGGTCATCAATAAATCTATATCACTCCACATAGGCTAAGATGCATCCCCAAAACACCCATAATATACCAAAAATCATTAATATTTCATTATCTTTATGATTATTTCTATGATGTCAGCTGATATTTTTGGAAATTTCCATATACAATGGAATCATGAATGTACCAACTATTAATATACGGTGTGCTTATTACCCAAGGAGGTTCTCCATACTGATGTGTATAGCTCAAAAGGCTATTATATTAACCAACCTATCAATACGAATGATGAACATTCAACAATTTTAATTGCTATCATCCTCTTATTCTATTGAAAAATAACCATCAGGATGAATGGGTTTTTTATTGGTTTGGATAGTCAATGGACTTCCGAAATGTTTCTCTGTCCCATTTTTTGTAAAAGTATTTCAACATAATTATTGAATGGGATGTTAATTCATGGATATGGATATTCATCCATGATGTTCATTTCTATTATGGGTATCTCTCCCTAATGTAGAAGATTACAATCTCCATTGTTCTATGAAAATGTTTTGTGAAGGAAATATTCATTCATATGAATCATGAGTGGAGCTCAACTAATCATTTTCAAATAAGATATGAATACAATACCCTATCTAAGAACCATATTAATGGGATTTGTGTCAATGAACTATCAAATAATCATGATTGGAATGAATTTTTAATTTTTATAGGTGAATTTATGAGAAAAACATGCAACCTCTTATACAACCATTTATCTAAGCCATTATTCAAATTACACGATACTCAATCGTACCTAGATGTACAATCCCCAGTACAAATGACAAGTTCCTCTAATAATTATATTTCAGCTAGATACCCTACATATTCTCTAGTAAAACATTATTTTCTTCAAAATGGTCCTATATATAAGGAAATATATCTTTGGTACTCAGATTACATTCTCTATAGTAATGTGAATATTATCTAAAAGATAACCCAATTCATGATGTTCCACATTGATGAAACATTGGAACGGTAAATTATTGGATCTATGTATAGATAAAAATGATTATTTATCATGATATAACCATATCCCTAGTCATATATAAGGAATGGGAATGAAACACTATAGCAATAACCCATTCACAACTACCCGTTATGAGGATAAGTATTCTCAGGGACCCTCTCCCACATTACTAATAGAAATTGATGTTTTTGTGCATATGTTTTTATTTTTTAACCTTGGAATTCCTTCTAATTTCAATCGCACAATTAGTTATATGTACTGAATGATCATATGGTTTGTAATCCATTATATAAAAATAAGATGTTATATTCAACAATTCATGAAGGTCGACCAATATAAATCATAAAAAATGATAATGAAAATAATTGGGGGTAGATGTTGTGTAGACCAATCATGTTTTACAAGAACTTGATCGGTCCATGATACATTTTTTTCATGACCTTCTAAAAATATGTGGATAGTAACACATTAAAAAAACCCCATATACATGTATTATTACATGGATAATAGATTAATGTAACTATCACTAGAGTAGGTGTTCTTGAAAGTTAATTCACAAGAACTCATTGGAAGGATATGATACCAGGGAAAGTGTTTCTGAGTATATATATATAATATGGGTTGTATGATAATTTATAAGTGTGGTATCTAGTAAAAATTAAAATGTAATGTCACTCATTTGGAGTCACGAGAATGGGATACACCATATATTTAGTTCATAAATCATATGTTGACTATAATGAATTCTTAGAATCATCTTTTTTTATATCAATTGAACATTGTTCAAAAGGTGGGAATTTTTTTAGGTACATAAAGTATAAAATGATATATTTATGATTAAATGATTAAATTAATTCATTTGGTATTTATATGTATCAATTCATAGTATTTATACATAATTTTTGAATAACCTATGCAATTCTTGAAGTAATAAATTACTTTGTGATTCCCCTACCACTTAAAATAGAGAAATTAATTATAGGATAACTTCTTAAGTGAAAGTGGGGTGATGAAATATAAATTATGACATACCCAACTAATACATGATGTGTAGGAAAAAATTCCATGCCATTACCTGAATATACATGGGGATAATTATATGATTCATTATCACGAACGAGTTTCGTGGTCTACACTAAATTTGTGGTAAGCTATTCCAAGTACGAACATGCATTTTAGAAAGTTTTTTTTAAATAATACATTAAATTAATGAAACATAAATTTCATTAAAGGGAAACATAAATGACTACAGGGGAATAAGGGAGAACATTTTATCATGTAGGGAGTGGGATCAACTTTTGGATGAGTGGACATCCCCCTTTAGAAATAATGTCCCACAATGGTTATTTTAAAGTTAATTTCTTATCCATAGGAAAACTGAATGGAATCGAATAATAAAATACAACCATGATTCTCATCCACGATGAATCATCCAAGAAGACACTTATTTGTTGTTCTTGTATGATGATCAAATATCATACTAAAATTTAATGATATATTTCTCTTAGAATAATTATTTTTTGATATCTTTGGATACATGAAACCTTTATTTAGATTGACGTTTAATATAGTATCTCATTAAAACATGTCAATTAAATTGAAATTTCTTAATATTTAAAAAAAATTATGAATAATATATGTTTGAAACATGTATAAAATAAATTATTTTTTAATGATGTATTTTCTAAATAAAAAATAATAATTTGATTGTAAATGAGATTTCTTACTAATGAAAATTTTTATTACGTGTAGCATGTTTTTTATTAACAAAATAAATTGATTACAATTACTAAATGATATTAAATAATTAAATATGTTATACATTCTGTTAAATATTTTAAAATGCATCAATTTTTTTTCTAGGCATGGTTTATGTGAAAATCAAGTTTGAAGAGTATAATTTTATATCTCTAAAATGTTTTTTACATTGAAATTAGTGACCTTATGTTAAAATTAATTTCATATTTTTATAGTAGATGAATCAAGAAAAATGCAATCCATATTTGGAATCAAGATTATTAAATTTGATAAATATGTCCCTTTTATTTTTGATAATAATGTATAGTAATATTGTTACATATTTGTCACTATAGAAATGGTAAATCTAGTAAAATAATGTTAAAATTTTGTAATATTGATTAAAAAATCTAGAAACATATTCCATTAACAAAATGAATGTGTTGATTTATTCCACATATATACATGCTTAATATTTATGGCCATTTCACACCATTATTCATCGATTACGTCCTTTAAATTATATTTTAGAAAGGAAAAAAGGACACTCTATTGACTTTAAAAACACTATATTTTATATATATATATAAATATATGTAACATCATTTATAAATATTTATTTAAAATTTGAATTAACTTATTAATTAATTGTATTTTATTCTTATTTCTTAGAGGCTGAATATTTTCAATAAATTAATATGCAATTCCAAAAAAATATTTATACAATAAATAAATAAATAATATAAATTATTTATAAAATAATAAACTATAAATATTATTAGTTATTTATTATAAATCAATAATTTTATAAATTAATACAACATAGTGGTTATGTTTGAATGGTATGTGTTTGAAATTTTATTCACTCATGGTGTCATTAATGATAAACTACATGCATTGTTTTAAAAATGATATTATTAATATTATATGTCAAATAATATTTTATTATATTATTTAAAATTTTAAAAATAATACTTCAAGTGGGTTTATGGGATTTTAAATGGTCTAATATTTCATCAAATTTTCATTAATAAGATTATTCATTTACTTATTAATAAAAAAGTTCAACCATTAATATAAAAAATACATTACCACGATTATGATAAAAAAATTACCCAATAGATAAACCAAATGATAAGGATGAAACGAGAAAAATATCAGTATCCATTTCCTTCTCAGATAGTATTTCATCCTTATCATATTTTTATTAAAATCAATGGCCTTCTGGAAGCATTTTTAATGAGAATGACTTAATTACATTTTATTCTTGTTCATTATTCCAAATCATTTATTTCTCCAATATGTAAAATGGAACCCCTTATCTCATTACATTACACGAACTTAAGCCATATACCTAGACCAAAACGTTTAAAAATATCTTCCCAACACACCTTTACAATAATTATATGTTTTTTATTCTTAAATTAATATTTCAATATACTTTAAGAAATGATTTAAAGGAGGAAACCCAAAGTATAGGCAATCAACTTAATTGACCTTATTTTTTTTACAATTAACATAATATTCAAAATTAACCTTCAATAATATACATAAATTTTGCAGTTATAAATAAACTAACATTATCCACCATTTTTTCATCAATATTTATGTGTAATTATTGCTCATGGGTACATATGGAATACCACCTCAAAGAATTGATACAATTAATTTTCATCATCATCTTTCTAGATGGGTATTATTATATGTATAATGTTTATACATAATATTTATTCTAGTATTATTGTTATTAATGTATAATTTTATATCTACCTTTTTACCTTATGATATGTTGGAAAATGATAATGTCACTTGTACATAAGTGTATAACTTGCCATCTCTATTAACAGTGTAATTCATTTTGCAATCTACACATGTTATGGATTATTACACACACACACTCACACACACACTCAAACACACATATATATATAAACATAACAAATATATATGAAATTTATATCCATATTGACATTCTGTTGATTATGTAACCATAGTCATGTACAAGGGAAAAACAACTAAAATAGAATATACCTGAAAATTAAAGTTGTTATCACCTAGAACATTGATTTTAACATTGAATAGTTGAAATAAAGATGATAAAATGTTATATGAAAATAACATAATGTATGATATATATTATTATTATTTTGGAATAGATTTATAAGAAATATATATATATATATATCTTATACAAGAAGATGGTATAAATGTGACTAAAGTTGGACTTGAGGTAACTGATTCACATCTCTCTTTTACTCCTAGAGAGAATATGTAATATTCAACACCTTTTTCTTTTCATTTGTTTATATACTAACCCTTTTATTATTTTTCATGAATATCAATATTTACATGTTATTTAATGTTTTATATTATCTAATTTTTTCGTGGGGTTATGATTGAAAGGTTACGATAACATTATAGGTTTATTTCACAATGTAATCATTATTCAGTGATTTTTCTGTTCGATTCTTCACTTGGGTAATTATTTAATATTTATGTAATAAATCCAATATATTACATTATACTCAGGATATATCTAGATTTTACTTTTACAACTAATTTTATTCTATTTAAGTACCTATTATAATGAGATGACATTTTTATAGGAAATCTATTTATTTTCTAATATATTAAGAATATTTATCTTTAATGTAAATATTTCCAAAAAAATGATGAATTTTTTTACTAATAATAAATTATTTATTAAATATAATTTTAATCATATTTTTCATTTTACTAATTCGTTAAATGGAATATTTTTTTCATTTCAGGAATGATGTTCTTTTGATTTTTTACCAAAAATGTGAATGAAATCACATTTCTAATGTACATCGAATGAGAAAAAAACATTAAACATTTCGGACCACACCATGTTATGAATATTCCATTTAAATATTAAATGAATCATTGAAGGAAAATATTTGCTTAAAATTTTGGATTTTTTTGATATTGAATAAATTATTTCATAGTAAAATGTCATTTTCCTCGTGAAAATTTTCCACCAACATTTTATTGTATTTTCGTATATGTTAACATGAATTTGTTGAATATTATTATTTGATGTGTTTTTTATTTATCAAAACCATCCACCTGATTTAATTGGATAGATTATAATAGGTTTTACTTGGGGATGTATAGAAAGTATGTATTAATGTTTTTTAAATTTGTACAATGATTGAATTTTATATCGTGTCAACTATGTTCTATTATTTTATCATATGATGAATGAATTATACATATAAAGTGATAGGTGGGGATTACAATTATATATACATTTAATAAATTTGTAGGTCTCATAATGATAATCATGGTGGGTATCTAGCTGAGGCAATGAAAATTTATATAAATTTATTTGAACCAGTCCATAATTGTATGTTTAGGCAGACAAAAATTATAAATTTCTCCATTATAAATTTTTTTATTAATATATATGTTATTATTTGAATAGTTTTTATATCAATGTAAATGGTTCAAGATCACATGATTAATTTTAGGGAATAAGTTGATCATCATTTATTCTATCCATTTCCAATATTCCCTTTTTAATCTATACGGAATTTTGTGGTATTCATGCACTTATTTTGCATCTGAGATCACCCATGTGTTATGATACTCTTTTGTATGAATCCATGAAGTGTATTATGGTTTATATGAGATTATATTCTAAAAATAGTTAAGTATTTTATCAAATAAAATTATATATTTAATTTTATTTTTTCAACTATAATATCGTATTTATGTATGTTTATTGTTTTCCAAGACTAGTGTTCTAGTCAATAATTTAGGTTGTGATTGAATATATCTAGTACCAAATTAATTAATAAAACAATAGATATGTTCTACTTGGTATGGAGTATAAATAGTTAGAATCATAGAATTTTTATTGTAATTAATGGCAATAACATTTAAGAGAACATTGTTTTAGGAACACAACATTATGAGTAACATTAAAGACAAGTCTATATATAGGATAACATCCTATAATTATTTTAAGGTATTGACAATGAGGTATTATTTTTTATAAAACCAAATTTATATATGATAAGTTGATATGGTTTAGGATTAGATACATACATGTTTAATAACCAAGAAAATCATTGGTTGATTAGGTCTCCTCCATGAGTCATGTGCATTATCATTGTTCCCTTACTAAACCGGTTTGATACACCTGAGGGGATATGATTAGATTAAATAGAAAAATTTTATAGACCATTATGAATGATTTGAATATCTTTTTTGTTAGTTTATAATATTATCAAATAAACTAGTAATATATAATTACTCTGGTCGAATCAACTGTTCCAAGAGATGTTGAAAATTTTACTCTTATTATCGAATACATGATTTAATTTTTTTATTTGATAGTTTTCATACCCATTAATTTTTATTTATATAATTTTATCATGGAATCAGATGAGAAAAACCACAATTAGATGTTGAGTTGGTTGTAAAAACTGATAATTGTATTATGACCACATACCATGTCAATAACACATATCCAACAGAAGTTCTTTGGAATGTTATTCCATGAAATATTGATATTCATTTTATAGTTAAATTTTATATATTTTTCATATGGTTTGACTATCTCATTATTATAACCTAAATAAATTAGTGAGGTATAGAATTTAATGTTGATATTTTGAATCAACCTTTAATAGACTATCAAAGAGAGGATTAAGATGAACTCCCAAGTGAAATTTCTTATATCACATGGGTTGTTCTACCTATTTATGAGGGATATTTATATATATTGGTTAAGGAGAAAATTATCATTGAAAATTTCAATATTTTTCAAGAATAGTTGGATTTATTTTCAAGGAACTTCTCTTTTCATCCCCATAATCAAGAATTTTAGTTTTTAGTGGAATTAATACATGGTGCTATGACTATTTTAAATAATTTATATAGAATATACAGAAATGAGATGAATGAATTGTAAAAAAATTTTCAAAATAATATAGATAAAGACTTAATTTTTACTAATTATTTTCTTTAGAGGGAACCTATTCTTTTTGTTCGGGATATAAATCTATCAATTTTTCATTCCACCAATCATTGGTGATAGAAAAACATCACTATAATGTAAAATTACCATCTAACCCAAATCCATGATCTTTGAGATCAATTATCAGGATAGTTAAAAAAAATCAATTCTGATATTCAATCTAGATATCATCAGGTAAGAATCAATATGTGAATATACCCCAGACACACTTCCTTACAATGTATGATCCTTATGAGTTTAGTATAATTCAATTTCTAATTACTAATGGGTATACTCTCTTCAATGATTTAATTAATATATAATTTATAGATTTCCATGATTAGATTTTGGTAGTTATTATAGATTTCTATATTATATATTGTATTATAATGGTAGATCATGAATAATATTTCATTATTTTTATGAATTACCTGAATAATTATATTTTATATTATTAAATAACCATTTATTAATTTAATTAATGGTTTATATATCCTCAAGTGAGTAAATATCGATGGATCCGTTAATAACAGAAGTCATTTGAAAATTTAATCAATGACCCACGGTAAATGGGATCCAAATAATCCTTCTGTTGGTCAAATAGTACAATGTAATTAAGAGATATTTCTCATAATTATCTAATCCACTAAGAAGGTTCCTATGGAATATGTGTAATTACAAAAGAATATGGATAATTTTATTGAATTTAAGGATAATCATGCTACAATGATAAGGGTTTTGAAAAAACAATGTGCCACACTAATAGAAGACTAAAAGAATGATATGTATGATGAAGCTCATATTTAATCATTCCCTATTAATCCCAAAAGTACAAATATTTAAAGAGACATGAAATATTTTTTCTAATGGATAAACATAAAGATTGATACTATTGATTATGTATCTCACTTATAGTTATATAAACATGTTATAAATGGGAGACAAAATTATATGCTTATATTACAATTGTTACCCATACAAGAATATAAATGGAAAAATCACCATGGTTTCCATCATTATACTCCCCAATATTTCTATGTGATATAATACAATTTTGTATATAGTCAACAAACATAATAAGTCTCCACACATCATTACAATAAATGTATATTCCTCTATTTATCATATTTCCATTATATACCATAATCTAGTGGTATAGTTTCTTGGAGTACCACATTCTATAATATCTGACCAGGATATAATGTTTATCTATATGTTTTGTAGAATTTTACACCAAACTATACATACAAATTTTATTTTTATAAATTCATAGCCAATTAATATTTATGTCCAAAATCTGATGTCCATTAAAAATCTAGAATACATGTTCATGTATTTATCTAAGGATTTAAATGGATGTTTTGATCAAAAACAATTTTTGTTCGAATTTATTTTAAAAAATAATTGTCACACATTTTTTAGATTTATCCTTCTAATGAACCCTTTAGAAGAAATATAGATCTCCAATGCGAAGTAATATATTTTTATATTTATATTTATTGGGGGATTAGACCATATTTATCTATGTAATGTGTTGTAAAATTTTGTTCCATCTATAACCATATCCGGGAATCATTGAGTCGATAGATAATTTATTTTAACAATCATTGATTAAATTTTTAATTAGTAATTTGTGAGAATTTATTTTTGTGATTTCATTCTTTGGTATAGGATATGAATTTTTTATGGAATTGAATCATAAGACCTTGGTTTATTGCTCCTAAGGGTATTCTTGATCGATTTGGGAAGATAACATATTTCCTATCACATCTTTCAAACCATTATCAAGTTCACAATGTGACACATGTATATCTCTTAATGAAACAGATAATTCGTCCATTACATGTAATGAAATCATATTTCATTCCACTAGGTCATGGTTTTTACTCTGAAAACAATCATTATTAATATTGGATCATAGGGAGAAATTTAAAAGGAACAACACTTCTCATAGGGTTAATGTTCTCTAGAGGAATTAAATTTTCTAATATGTTACTTCGGAAAAGATTAATGTGATGAAATAGAAATTTTCAATAATGCATTTTTATTAATGAAATTTATGTCTAAATGAGTATATCAATTGAAAATATCATTTTTTATAATACATCCAAAATGATGAAATTATAAATGGATATTTACCTTTTCTTTTACATATTTTATATTGTCAGTCTTTTTCTTTGTGATTTTTCAAAAGTATGTCAATCCCCTATTATAAAATAATATGAAATAGATAAATTTTAAGTTCATTATAAAATAAAATACTACTAAGAAATTGAAACCTACTATTTCAACAAATTCATAAAAAACATTTGCACCACACCATGGAAAGATCATATAAAATAATGTGTTATCTCCCTTGGACACAAAAAACCTATAATCCAATGGTCTCTAACATAAATGAAAATTTAAGGATAGTGGTTTTGATTTTAAAGATAAAGAACACTTTTTGATATATATGATTCATACCTCTCAAAAAAAGTTATCATCCAACATTGTGTAATTATATTCTATTCAAATACTTGAGTAATATAACTTTTTTTTCTTCCTCCAATGCACGCGCTTCAGCTGAAATCAACTGCGAGTCCATGAATCCATATAATTTTTTTATCATTCTTCTCACTAATTTTATAATGAATCCTAATTCAAAACAGACATATGTATACATATTTAATAAATTTAACATAGGGAATGATTTGTGTTAAGATATTCAAGGATGAAATTTTCACCACATTGATTCCTAACTTATATCTAATAAAAGATATAAAATACCATTATTTTTAATCCCCACATCTATTGCATGTCCAGAAACATGATCTTTCGTTGGGAACATATAATGAGCCACCATCAAATTTGAATATCTTGACAATCTGTCTAGGATTCAAGAATAAGTATTCGGTTTCATATTCATTTGCCTTTCTTATTTCTTATATAATATTTCAATAAATTTAATGTATTTATATAAACAAAAAGATAAATATATTAAATTTTAAATGTTAAAACAAATTTATTACAAAAATAAAAATAAAATAAAAAAAATACCCATAACTCTATGGTATTGGGTAGCATAAGTCTAGATGGCAAAACTAAAAAGTGGATGATACTCTATCCAACTGTCGTCCCCTCATCTATAGGTAAAGATACTCTAGATGATATATCTATAATATCTTGTACAATGACCCTATACTACTCTACCTCTAACTGTTGTTGATGAAATGTATTTCGTATATAATATAACATCCCATATGAAATTATATGAGTGTGAGGATCATCAACATAAAACTCACAATATCTAGGATATTTTGGAGGAGGTGTGTAGACTTAGGTTAAAAACATGGTCTACATGCTATGGTGGAGGATAAATATTAGAGTCTATATATGGGGGAGTGGGAGCTACAGACAAGGGTGTAGGATAAAAAATGGGGTCTCCAAGTAGAGGTGGAGGAGTAGGAGTTTCAGTCTAAAATTGAATTTGCATGTCTAGAAACATAGACTATATTGACGATCTGATATTTTCTTCCATCATCGCAATAATATGATAAAATTTAGCAAATATTGATTATAAGTTTTTATAAATACTCTCAATTGGATGAAGATGAATAATGTTACAACACTTTTCTAACTGATACATGTAATGTCCCGGACCCAGGTGCCACTCAATAGGTGCCCCGAATCCAGTTCCCCACGTGACCTCAAGTGAATTTCCCAAAATGCCAGAGGCTTCCGACTAGCAGCGAGGTCCCAGGTCTGATAGTGGGGAAACTATGCCCTCATTTGTCAAAGTGTAGCGCAATGGAATACAAAATAAATCATACAACAAACAACGGAAGAAGTAAACCATACACAACTGAAATAAAAAACAGCAGTGGATATAACCAACCGTATATAAATGATGATGCTACATGTCTCAAGTTCTATGAAAACAGCCAAAACATGTTATACATCAATACAGTACAAGAAAGAGCAGAGTACAACAAAACAAAGCAAAACTGCTGGCAGCGGAATCGTGAGCCTAGGCTCGGTCCCATGCCCTCCTACTCCACATAAACAGTCATGTACATGTATAGGGACTCTTTCCCCTATCTACACCTGCCGAAACGTAATCTCTTTGGGCCAAAAAGCGTGGCCCAATTAGGGTGTGAGAAATATATCTCAGTAGGCACCCACCAAAGGCCCGTGCCCAACTGCGTGTAAGCATGCAATGATAGTGTGTAGTAGTAAAATGAAATAAAGTAAGCAGTACTCAAAAGTAACTAATTACCAGTTATATTTCCATTTTATTATTCATTTAATCCATTAAATATTAGGAATCACCACAGTGAATTTCTAAGTAAACAGTCCACATCCATAGACAAGAAAAACCTTACCCTCAGGTAAGCAGAATCCATCCTGCAGGTATAGCCCTCAGGCGTAACAGAATTTTCCCTCAGGCGTAGGATGTGTCTCCCTTAGGCACAGAGTCTATTGACCTCAGGCACAGAAGAAGTTTCCCTCAGGCCGAAATAACTATAGCCCTCGGGCTAAATAGTGTAGTGCCCACAGGCTAATCACAACCACAACACCCTCAGGCTAAGCAGGTAACCGGGTCATGCCCAACATGTCAACATGCAGTAAACAAGCAATTCCTCTCAAGACAATTCTATAATTACTACATTAAAGGCATACCCTTGGGTATCCTGGCCATACGGCTAAACAGTGAAACACACCCCCGAGGTGGTTCCGGATCCAAGAAACGATCCCAACCAGCATTTTAATATCATAAATAAATACCTAATCAATTCTAGGCATTAAATATAGCAACGACCTCAGCCACACGACACCCCAACATGGGTTCATGGCACAAAAACGCACAAAACGCACCACAGTTGGAAAAAATAACACAAAGCCACCTACCAAAAGCCAATGAACGTTATACCTGAACGCCGACTCCAGAAAAACCCAAGAACAGCGTAGATCTGACGAAGAACAAAACCCATTCAAATGTAAATAACTTCCTCTCGGGAAAGAATTGGTAAGAATGGTATCGGGAGAGGAGAGGGCTTACCCGTGCTGTTCCAACAAGATCGTCCGAAGCCGAATCGGATTCCGGACAATCACCCGACGGATCTTTAAAGGTCCGCCCTCCTCCTTTGGCTCCAAAATGGATCAAGTGTCTCCTCTGCCAAATGAGGAGGCTACTTCCTATTTTAAACTGAAAAAAGTACACAACTTGTACTTTTGATTACACGGCGTGTACTTCTGAGTACACGGCGTGTAATTCTTTCATTTAACTGTTACTCTGGAGGCACCGCCACACTGTTCAGCTACCGACATGAGTACACGACATGTACTCCCATGTACACGGCGTGTACTGCCGCCTAGCTAGTGGCGACTCCACCGCCTTTCTGTTTAAGCCTGCCGACTGACTACACGACGTGTAAGGTACCACTACACGACATGTAGTCGGTTCCTACACCCCTCATCGCTGACATGGCTACACACCCTGTGTACTCATCCCAACACGGCCAAAAGTACACGGAGTGTGGAAAAGTACATGGAATGTAGTTCCAAAATTAAGGATTTTTCTCCATTTTCCATATTTTCTCAAAAACACTTTAAGGAAAAGGAGAAGAAGAAACCCATACCTCAAAACTAAGAACCGGGTTCTTACAAACTTCCCCCCTTAGAGAAATTCATCCTCGAATTGCCCTTTCAAGGGAGGAAAAGATAAATCTCAAAACAACTCTAGCCACTGAGCACGTACGTCGGCCTCCCGCTCCCAGGTCTCGTCCTGCACTCGGCCATGCTACCATAGAACCCATACGAGAGAAACTGACCGGCCTCAGAGAACCTTCGTGCTCCTGTCAACGATACGGATCCGATTCTCCTCAAAGGACACATCGTGTTGAAGCTCATCCTCCTCTGGATGAAAGGTGTGAGACAGCTCTGAATGATAGTGATGCAACTGAGACACATGGAAGACGTCTTGCATGGCTCAGTATCGCTGCGGTAACTACAACCGATAAGCAACTAGCATGACTCTCTCAAGAATTTCGAATGGCCCCACATACCTAGGTGAAATCTTACCCTGTCTCCTGATCCGCTTGTGTCCCAGCCTTGGTGAAACACGTAGAAAAACCTGATCCCCGACCATGAAATCTAAGGGTCTTCTGCGGTGATCAGCATAAGATTTCTGATGAGACTGCGCCGTAGCCATCCGCTTCTAAATTAACTCGACCTGCTCAGATGTCTCCTGCATGAGTTGTGGCCCCAGTAAAGCTGCCTCACCTGCCTCTAACCAGCACAAAGGTGATCGGCATGGCCTACCATATAAAGCTTCGTATGGTGCCATCTCAATAGTCACATGAAAACTATTGTTATAGGAAAACTCGACTAAGGGTATATGCTTCTCCCAAGATCCCCCAAAGTCTAGGACGCATGCATGCAGCATGTCCTCAAGCACCTGGATCGTACGCTCTGACTGGCCATCAGACTGAGGGTGTGCCCTCTGAAAGCTCTTCTAGAAACGAGACGTAAAGCGGGCGTCCCTATCTGAAACAATAGAACAAGGGACCCCATGAAGATGGACGATCTCTCAGATATACAGCTGTCTGAGCTCGTCAACACCAAAGGTCTCCTTGATCAACAAGAAGTGAGCTAGCTTCATGAGTCTATCCACAACAACCCACATGACGTCATTTCCTCAAGGTGACCTTGGAAATCCCATCACGAAATCCATCGAGACAACATCCCATTTCAAATCTGAAATGGGCAACTGCTGTAACAACCCAGCTAGCCTCTGGTGCTCTGCCTTGACCTGCTGACAGGTGGAACACCTAGTAACAAAACCAGCTATGTCTCTCTTCATACCCAGCCACCAGTACTGATGCCTCAAGTCACGGTACATCTTGGTATCCCCAGGATGAACTATCCAAGAAGAAGCATGAAACTCCCGCATTAGCTCCTCCCGTATATCCCCTGGAACCCATACTCATCCAAGGAAACCCAAAACCTCATCATCACCTATCGTCCACCCGGGAGGAGGGTCCTCACTTGCCACTGACTCCCATAGAAGTAGGCCTTCTGAAACAGATATCTGCCTCATCCTCACTCTATCCAGGAGGGTAGAAGTCACAGCTAACGAGGAAAGATAAGTCTGCCCCTGACTATCATGCACCTCCAGATGCATTTCAGAGAACAAAGCCATGAGCTTCCACTCACCGCTGGCCTCCTGCACTGCCTGTATCTGAGTTTTCCTGCTCATTGCATCAGCTAATGCATTACCTTTACCAGGCATATAGGTAAGATCAAAATCGAAGGACTGTAGGTATTCAACCCACCTCCTCTGCCTCAGATTCTATTCATGATGAGTAAATATATTCTTGAGGCTTTTGTGGTCGGTGAAAAACACAAAATTCTCCCCCAATAGATAATGTCTCCAACAACGCAATGCATGTACAACTGCAGCTAACTCAAGATCATGCGTCGGGTAATTCTTCTCTTGCGGCCTCAACTGGTGAGACTCGTACGCAACAACTCGATCACCCTGCATCAACACTGCTCCCAGCCCAATACCTGATGCATCACAGGAAACTGTATATATCTTCCCCTACTCTAGGTGTATCAGGATTGGTGCTGATGTCAACCTTCCCTTCAGGTCCTGAAAAGCTTCCTCGCAAGCTTCCGACTAAACAAACTTCACACACTTCTTAGTCAAGCCCGTCAACGACGCTCCCAAGAGGGAGAAGTCCTGTATAAAACGCCTATAGTAACCAGACATCCCTAAGAAACTCTGTATCTCAAACACGTTCTTAGGCTGCTCCCAAAAAAATATTGCTCTCACCCTCTCTGGGTCTACTAAAACTCCCGCCTCTCAGATTATATGACCCAGGAAGTGAATCTGGTCCATCCAAAAGTGGCACTTTGAGAGCTTAGCATATAGCCGATGCTCCCTCAGGGTACTCAATATGATCTCAAGATGGGTGGCATGGTCGTGTCGAGTGTGAGAGTACACCAAGATGTCGTCCCCGAATACTACCACAAAATAATCAAGATACGGATGAAACACATGATTCATCAGAGCCATAAAAACCACTGGCGCGTTCGTGAGTCCGAACGGCATAATCGTATACTCGTATAGACCATACCTACTCCTGTAAGATGTGAGAGGTATATCAGATGGTATCACACGCAGATAATGATATCCTGATCCCAGGTCAATCTTCGAGAACACTCGTGCTCCACGAAGCTGATAAAAAAGATCATGAATCCTCGGTAAGGGATATCGGTTCTTAACCGTCAACTGGTTCAGCTTCCGATAATCCACGCAAAGTCTAAGGGTACCGTCCGCCTTCTTCGCAAAAGGACCAGTGAACCCCAAGGATAAGTTCTGGGTCAGATAAATCCCTTTGCCTGTAACTCCTCTAATTGCCTCTTGAGCTCCTGCAACTCAGGTGTAGCCATCCTATAAGGATGAATGGACACCGGTGCTGCTCTTGGAACAAGATCAATGGAGAAATCCACCTCTCTCCGGAGGTAGACCCAAAAAGCCGGACGAGAAGACATCCCTAAAATGATCAACAACATTAGGGAAATCTATCTGAAAAGTCCCCTGGTTTTCCAGATATAAGCTCGCAATCTGGTCTGTGACTCCACCTTGCCCATGATGCTCTGGTCCTGCTCGACTCGCATGAACATCCCATTCTCCCTTGAATAGAAACTCTCTGACCTCTGGTGATGTGAAACGCACCCTACGATGATAGCAGTCTACAAAGGCCCGAATGGGAACCAACCAGTCCATCTGGAGAATGACGTCATAGCTTGTCATCTCTAAGACATAGAGGTCCCAAAGGAAGTGACACCCACCAACCTTAAGGGGTCACTCCTTGCACTGACGCACACCAGCCGCTCTAGTTCCCAACGGAGTGTCTAGCGTCATAATATCTGAAGAAGGAGAAACAAAGAGCCCAAGGCTCTCCACAACGGGTACAGATATGAAACTATGCGTAGCACCCGTATCAAAAAGTGCTGAAGATAAGACAAAAGCTACTAAAATAGTACCTCTGACTGTAGAAGGTCCGGGATCCTGCTCCTGCTAGGTCTGTCGCACTGTATATGCCTGCCCAGTGCCGCGACCCTACGACACAGCCTGGCTACCCTGAGCTGTCCCACCCTACTCTCTCTGAGATCCTGGTGTCTGGATTCCACGGCCATGACCACCATCTCTACCTGCACGCCCTGACGTATTCCAGTTCCCTGACTGGTAATAATCCACTGGTCCTGCTCCCGCACGCAGAGTCCGCACAGAACCCCTCTCACTAGCCACTGGTGGAAACGCCCTGCAAAAGCTCTGCAGATGACCCATCTTGCCGCAATCTCGGCACTCTACTGGATCACATGGACACTGCGGCATCTTGTGCCCTTCTCTACCACACTGGTAACACCTGACTCGCCCACCTGAAGAAAATGTCTGGCTAGTACTTCCGCCCTAAGAGAATTCCACTTGTCTATTCCTCTTTCCAGTAGAAAAAGTACTAGTAACTGGTGCTGAACTGCCCTGGCCCACACCACTTGATTCCCGCAGGTTCCTCTCTGTAATCAATGCCTGGTTCACTATCGCGTGTACAGTAGGAAACCTGAAAACATTCACCAGCGCCCTGATGTCATACCGAAGGCCATCCTCTAAACGTCTGGCTCTCAGCATCTCATCACCCACCAAAACGGGTGCAAAGCGCTGAAGCTCCGTAAAACGAGCAGAATAGTCCATCACTGACATAGCGCCCTGCTGTAGATTCATGAACTTTCGAGCTCTATCTTCCCTCAGCATCTCGGGAAAGAAAAAGTCATAAAAGACTACCGGAAAGTCTTTCCACTCCATGTCCTTATGATGATTTGACTGGGTGGTAACATCCCACCACGTCTAGGTGGAATCACGCAACATATAAGTCGCGAGCTTCACCCTTCGCCCAGGAGGTGTCTCAAGATGCTGAAAAATATCCTGCATCGATCCTAGCCAAGACTCCACAGCCTGTGGTTCGCCATCCCTGGAAAACGTAGGCAGATGCTGCTGCTAAAAGATACGCGTCAGCTCGTCCATAGATGTAGCAGCCTGCGGTGCTCCTTGAAAGGTCTGCATGAACCTCATAAAGCCTTCATGGAACTGTGCCTCCACGCCTGTGTCTGGTATAGCAGCTGGCACCGCATCTGGATCTTCTGGTGGATCAACAGGTAGCCCAGGGCCCACCATCTCTGGAGTATACTCGTTGCCGCTATCCTAGCTAACAACGTGCAGTCGTCTAGGCGGAATGACACTACAAGGTCAAAATCACGCCTTAGATTCAATATTATTAAGGCTAAAATGAAGAAACCACAATGGGAACAAGAGGAAGAAGGCATCTCAAAATTTTTAAAACAAGACTACAGGGCATGTACACTGACTACACGGCATGTACTTGACTTCCCTTCCCCTGCTCGGGTCCTTCTGCACGGCTTAGTCACACGGCTCTCGTTTGAACAAACTACACGGCATGTATATAATCTACACGACATGTATGGTGTTATTTTCCAACTGCCCGTGTTGTTTGTGACACGACCGACTACCCGGCTTGACACTACACATCATGTTACACACGTACACGGCGTGTACACCACCCTGTTTCCCCGCAACACGGCTAACTCCACACAGTCTGTCCTCGGACAAGACTACACGGCGTGTCCCACAGGTACACAGCGTGTTCAGGGAGAGGTGACACTGGCCCATGTTGTTAGTTACACGGCCGAGTCCCCAGGTCGCACTACACGGCGTGTTCATCATTGTCACGGTGTGTTCTGTCAAGGAGTTCATCGACCCGTGTTTTTAGTTACATAGCCGGACTCCGGGTCACACTACACGACGTGTTCACTAGGTACACAGCGTGTTTTACCCAAGCACATCTCTACCCCATGTCGCCGCCCACACAGTTTGTGAGACTGGAAGAGACTACATGGCATGTACTCAGAGTACACGACGTGTACTTAAAAAGTTAAATTTTCTTCCTGAACAGAAGTCCATACACAGCGTGTGTAAAAATACTACATGGAATGTATACTGGGTTTCTGGACAGTACGCCTCAGAAACTTCCCCGAAACCCAGAAAATACTGAAACTAACACCTAAGGGTCAAATTCTGACCCATGGGGGCCCATACTCCCCACGAATCAAAGTTTGACATCTTATCTGTGTTATAACTAATAAACAGTCAATGATCCACCAAATTCCGGTCAATGGGGGCCCATACTCCCCAAAAACCATAGTTTGGCGTCTATTCTATGAATAACTCCCACAAAATTACCCTATAAAATAGCAGGTATTTTATCAGTGCGGCTATCACAACTGTATGATTTTCTAGCACAACAACTATCACAACAACATGCAATTTTCTAATGCACCTACATGGCATGGAAACTATGCATGGCATGTGATTCTAGCATGTTCCTAAATGATTCATGAGATGGCATACCCTCATCTCATCGGGTTGAAACTAAATAGAACTCATAGATAAAATATAAACAGCACAACCCAAGTGCGTCACCCAACGGTGAAAACATTTCAACTGTAAAACTTTCAAAATCAGAAAAATTGCAAAATACGAGGTAGAATGGATTTTCCCTGTACACGGGTTAGCTACGCCCGGGCACATATTATTACCAACTACCGTTCCGTCATATCCATGACTATGGATCCAAATAGTAAGTCAAAGAAAAGAACTCCTCTGATACCACTTTGTAACGTCTCAGACCCAGGTGCCACGCAACGGGTGCCCCAAATATGGTTCGCCACATGACCTCAAGTGCATTTCCCCAAACACCAGAGGCTTCCGACTAGCAGCGAGGGCCCAGGTCTGATAGTGGGGAAACTATGCCCTCATTTGTCAATGTGTAGCGCAGCGGAATACAAAATAAATCATACAGCAAATAGCGGAAGCAGTAAACCATACACAACTGAAATAAACACCAGTAGTGGATATAACCAACAATATATAAATGATGATTCTACGTGTCTCATGTTCTAAGAAAATAACCAAAACATGTTATACATCAATATAGTACAACAAAGAGCAGAGTATAGCAAAACAAAGCAAAACAGCTGGCAGCGGCATCGCGAGCCTAGGCTCGGTCCCATGCCCTCCTACTCCACAGCAACAGTCAAGTACCTATATAGGGACTCTTGCCCCTATCTACACCCGCAGAAACGTAATCTATTTGGGCCGAAAAGTGTGACCCAAACAGGGTGTGAGAAATATATCTCGGTAGGCACCCACCAAAGGATCGTGCCCAACTGCGTGTAAGAATGCAATGATAGTGTGCAATAGTAAAATGAAATAAAGTAAGCAATACTCAAAAGTAACTAATTACCAGTTATATTGCCATTTTATTATTCATTTAATCCATTAAATATTAGAAATCACCATATTTCATTTCTAAGTAAACAGTCCATGTCCTCAGACAAGAAAAACCTTACCCTAAGGTAAGCAGTATCCAAACCATAGGTATAGCCCTCAGGCGTAACAGAATTTTCCCTCAGGCATAGGAAGTGTTGCCCTCAGGCACATAGTCTATTTCCCTTAGGCACGGAAGAAGATTCCCTCAGGCCGAAATAACTACAGCCCTCAGGCTAAATAGTGCAGTGCCCACAGGCTAATCACAACCACAACGCCCTTAGGTTAAGCAGGTAACCGAGCCATGCCCTACATGTCGAAATGCAGTAAACAAGCAATTACTCTCAAGGAAATTCTACAATTACTACATTAAAGGCATACCCTCGGGTATCCTGGCCAAACGGCTAAACAGTGAAACACACCCCTGGGGTGGTTCCAGATCCAAGCAGTGATCCCAACCAGCATTTTAATATCATAATTAAATACCTAATCAATTATAGGCATTAAATATAGCAATGGCCTCAGCCACACGACACCCCAACATGAGTTCATGGCACGAAAACGCACAAAACGCACGACAGTTGGAAAAACTAACACAAGGCCACCTACCAAATGCCAACGAACATTATACCCGAACGCCGACTCCAGAAACTCCCAAGAACGGCATAGATCTGACGAAGAACAATACCCATTCAAACATAAATAACTTACTCTCGGGAAATAATTAGTAAGAACGGTACCGGGAGAGGAGAGGGCTTACCTGTGCGGTTCCAAAAAGATTGTCTGAAGCCGAATCGGATTCCAGACGATCACCCGATGGATCTTCAAAGGTCCGACCTCCTCCTTTGGCTCCAAAATGGATCAAGTGTCTCCTCTTCCAAATGAGGAGGTTGCTGCCTATTTTAAACCAAAAAAACAAAGTATACGGTGTATACTTCTGAGTACACGGCATGTACTTATTTCATTTAACTGTTACTCTGGCGGCACCGCCACACTGTTCAGTCACCGATATGAGTACACGACATGTACTACCAAGTACATGGCATGTACTGCTGCCCAGCTGGCGGCGACTCAACCGCCTTACTGTTTAAGCCTGCCAACTAACTACACGGCATGTAAGGTACCACTACACAGTGTGTAGTCCGTTCCTACACCCCTCATCGATGACATGGCTACACGCCCCATGTACTCATCCCAACACGACCAAAAGTACACGGCGTGTGGAAAAGTACACGGCGTGTAGTTCCAAAATTTACGATTTTTCCCCATTTTCCATATTTTCTCAAAAACACTTTATGGAAAAGGAAAAGAAGAAGCCCGTACCTCAAAACTAAGAACCCGGTTCTTACAATACACCTCTTGGGTATCCATCTACAATGCCCAAGTGTTCATGCTTCCCCAATACCTCCTAAAATAAATATTACTTCCCAATAGCTATAAATACCTCACGTGTGATCTACTCCTTAATATAATCATGTATGAATTAATTGAAAAATTCTTTAATGATTCAAATTATAAAAAAAATTAATATACATAAATAAATAAAATAAATATCATACAATATACTCATCTAATATCCTTGATTCATCCATAAGATATTTCACCCTTTCCCCATCTGAGACCTCTCACATTTTACAAGTCTATATGTAGAAGATGGAGGGGAAAACTCTCTAGAGATTTAAGACTCAGCTGCATGTTTTTATAATTTTTATTCCATTATTTGTTATTTCGATAAATTATACCCTTCTAAGAAAATTTATGTGGGTATACTTTTTTAGATTGGATCTCCTTATTAGATATCATTTTTTGTTATAAATTAAGAATAAGAAATCATTAAAAATTCTTTAATGAGATCATTTATATAAAAATAATTATAAATGTTTACATTGTGCTTACTAAAATTCATTCCTTTATTCTACTTTCAAAAAATTATTTCTATGTGTCTTCATCTATAAAAGGATATATATGACATGGATTGTCATGTTTTTTATGAAAAAATGAAATCAAATATAAGGGATTATTTTAAATCCCTTCATTACATAGAATCCATTGATATACATTTATTCTTGACTCCTCTAGTATCAAAAATATCATTATTAATTTGATAAGGTAGTGGGAAAAAATATTGTAATATAAACATTGGATAATTAGTCAAACAATTGAAAAATATATTACCAAAAATTGTCTCCCACATCTAAGATAGTGTTGCTTTGTCCACACTTTTCCAAACATTATAAAAAATTATTACTTTTTTTTACCTTCAGTTGATATAAAACTCTTAAAATATTTCTCATTTTGAACACTATAAATATCATTCTCATCAAACTCTTTGACTATTGTCTGGTCCTTGGTATGGGAAAGTGAATGTTTTGGTAATTGTGTGCTACAACTTTTACCTACTCTTGAACTCTTCACTTCCATAGTGGGAGTACATAATGAAGATTGGGGAACATCAGGAAGAACATGTGAATATTCATCCCTAGACATATGATCATGATGCTCATCTCCATAATTATTTTTGTTGATTAACTGATTGATTTGTCATTATCCTTCAAATAAAATTAGAAAATATTAGTTAAAAAATATAAATATTAAAATATTAAAATATTAATGGAAACAATAAATGAAAAACATAAATAAGTTATGTAATAGTAAGCATGGTAAAAATGGTATTCATGGTAAATCATGGTTAATGATAAACATGGTAAAGTAATTTAAATTCAACAAAATCAAAAAATATATAAGTTATGTAATGGTAGAAGTGGTAAACTATGGTAAACATGGTTAACATGGTATATATGGTTATGTAATTATCATTCAACAATATCACTAAATATATAAGATACATAGTGGTAAACATGATAAACAAAACAAAACAAAATATAAATAAAAAACCATCCCTACTTATTAGTTTTAATACACATTTTAGTACTGAAAAAAATTAAATTATCTAAGATTTTATAAAATCAATTAATGTAAACGAGAAATAAACATATGTTACCAATAATATTAAGATATTAAAAATGGATATTTTTCCCAAAATAATTCTTCATGATCATTCCTTAGGGAAAAAAACATGTCAACTACATGATCATTATTATTTTCTGATAAACTTTCCATGGAAGTAGGTATCTCACATAAATCAGCATCTTCATAATGTTAATCCTCATGAACAAATTAATTTTTTTAAAACCAATAGAACACTACCTATCATATAGATAAACAATAGAGAAAATATTTTTTTCATGTGTTTTCATTATAAAAGTATCAGATGTGTCTTCCAATCTCTACAGATTGACAACTGTATTTCCAAATTCATTATGTCTGACATTATTTTTTTCTGATAAACCATTTGCAGTTAAAAATAGGAACATTAATTTTAATATAATATAACTCTAATATTTCATCAGTGACTCTATAATATAAAATTGACAATGAAATTGGTTTTTTGTCTTTACAGCAGGAAAAAATAATTGCTTCTACAAGCACCAATACACCGCTATTCAGAACTACACTTTTTTAGCCCTGAGATTTTGTATGAAATGTATAGCCATTAATTTCATACCCAAAACATGTTATCACATTCAAATATGGACCAACCACTATCCATATTAATGTCTCTGATGCATTTGATCTACCAAGAAGTGTCATTTTAAACAATAGAATTTTTTTAATGCTCATTCAAAAATCACATTTCTTTCTTCCTTGGATAAATTTTTTTTATCTCATTAATACACAATGTGATATATGGTTGAGTAGTAATTTTGTTATTAATGATGTATAAATTTAAATACTTTATATTTTTAGCTGACAAAAGATTATACTATCAAGACAAAATTCCCTTTCCCCCCATTATTAACTCATTCATTGCGAGATGGAGGAAAACCAATGTTCTCTATCGCAACCAAGTATGTCCTGAAAAATATCACACCCACCTCATAAATTCACTTTTCAACAATGGAGGCTTCAGGTCGATATGGGTTCTTAACATACTCCTTCAATATTTTCATATACCCTTCAAAAGGATACATCAAATGAAGATATATATGTCCACAAAGCAATATTTCACAAACCAGTTGAACCATTAAATACACCAATATATCAAAAAATGGAAGAAAATTAATTTTCAAATGAAAAAGTATAAAAATACCATCCTTTTCTAAAATGTTCAATGAATCCACATTAATAAACTTATTATTAATTGAATTGATGATATAATACACCATCATTATTCTGTTATTTATACTTATCAGAAATATTCCACACAATGCAGCAAGAAGATGTTGTTGCAGAAATATATGAAAATCATGATATTTTATACTTGTCGACTTCAAATCCTTTAAAGAGATAAAAAATTACATTAGAATAATAAACATTCAGCACTTTGATATTATGAAGACTTGCACAAAAGATAATTTTCATCATCTTGGATAATTTATGGAAATATAAAGGATTAGATGTTCTCCTTACATCAGGAGTGGGAGCTAACTCTAAACTTTTTCCCATTGATAGTATCTCTTATATTTTATTCAACCCATCATTAGTCTTTACATTAATATCTAAAGATGTTCCTATCAAACTATCATAGATATGTTTCTCTACATGTATTACATCAATATTATGTATCACCTCATGATATATCTAATATGGTGGATATAAAAATATTGACCTTTTCATCTAAATATTTCAATCCTTACCATATTTAGGTGTCTTTCCCATTTCCCCATCAATGTGTTGTACCCTATAAAAATACTCATTAGTGAATAATGATTTGGGTGAAATATAAAATTATTTTGATCCATTGAATTCCTTTTTAGTCTTTAATAAGATTGATCCATGGGTATATACATTTTATGACCTATGTATATTGTTCTCCTCCCATGATTCAATTGACAATATGAAGTCTATTGTTCAAAAATTGGACACACATTATGCCCATAAACAGTGTATCAAGACAAACATCCATATGATGTCTAGTCATTTATAGTGAAAAAAAGAACAACATTTAATTGAAAATATTCCATTTTATAATAATCAGACACAATAATACCATGCATCCATTAAATATTCAAATCATTAATAAATGGTGAAAATAAATCATCAATATCATTTCTATGTTGCTTTTGACTAGAGATCATTATACTCAAAATGACATATTTGTTCTTCATACAAACTTTAATAGATAGGTAGTAAATTACCAATAAAATAGGCCATGAACTATATGTTCCATTGAGGTGTCGATATGGATTCATTACATCTACGAACAACCCTTGTCTTTGATTTATAATTTCATTTAAGAATGTAGGATACTAGTAATCAATTATCTTCCATTGCAGACAATCACCCGATTGTCATATTTTTTGCATCAAAAAGTCACTCATCAATATTCCATATTATCCTTTTTTGCATCATTTGAATTAGAAAATAAACGTTTCAAATGATGAATTATAGGAAGATACCTAAATAACTTGGCAGGGATCTCTATAATCTCTACATTAGCCAGTGATTTTTCTTTCAAATTATAATGTGATGTCCCACATTTAGGAAACTCTTACAGAAATTCATATTTTCCCATATATCATACACTCATTCGAATAGGCATATATTTTCATGTATCCCAATCCCACCCGACATAATATTTTATTGGCCTTATAATTTGAATCTTGAAGATCGTTTTCTTTTGGAAGATTGTATTTCAAAAATTATAGTAGCTTGAAATCCATGTTTCACCTTCAGATTAATCAATCTAAACACAACCACTAAAACTATAATATCCATAAAACCAATATACAATTGTTTTTCAGTAGCAACAAATATATTTTCAACTATTGGTTCTATCTCAATTTGTTCTGCTGCAATATCACGAATCATTTATTCAATTTCATTAGATTTACCATCATTCAAACCATCATCATCATTTGATCTGATATTATATCCAGTACCACCATGCCAAATCCAAGGGCTGTAACATGGATTAAAACAATGAAAAATTATATGATGTTTGATATCTCTAATTTTCAACTTCATCTTATTCAAACAATTCATGCATGTATTGAAAAACATGTTGTTTCTATGAAAAATTATTTAAGAAAATTCCAAAAAAGAAACAAAACCATCCTCATATTCATTACTCATTTTATGTTCCATAATCAAACATTGACTCATAATTTCTTATAACAAATATCAAAATTATACATCTAATTAAGAAAATCCAATTTTATATTTATATGAAATATATCATTATTTTAATATAATTTTTTTTGAAATATAAATAAAAAATGTGCATATTTGAAAAAAATATGCATGGAAATAAATTTAACAATAAAATATAGTTATATATAATAGTTTTATATTTATATAAAATATGAAATAATTTGAAAGTAACAAAATTTTAAAATATAATATTAAATAAATATATGATTTTTTATAAATTATAAAGATATTTTTTTAAGTTATAAAATATTTTCATCATTTCATGTAATTTTGATGGTCATATATATGAGTTTAATCATTATTATTGAGTGTGGAAAATGGTATTCTGTATGGTTGTATTTGATTTGAGGGCTAGGTTGATTTTGTTATGTTCTGATCCACTTTTTGAAATTGATTTATATTATACTCAAATTGAAATCATTGAGAGGATCATAGATTTTCTTGCGAATGTGGTGCAAATATCCTATTAAATGTATATTGACATGATGTTTTAGGGGATACTTAACTAATAATAAATACTTAAAATATGTTGTTCTAAATAAATAAGAATCGAGCATCATTATACTATGTTATAATATATACTAGCAGTAAGTATAAAAACATTACTACATTAAACCTGACCATATATGAAAATAATTAGATAAAAAAATTTCCCAACTCCACAGGAAGTCTGAGTAAGTATTCATCACAAAGCACCTGGTCTAATATTTCTTTTTTTTTCTAATCTAGAATAACAAATTAAATTAATGTGTTATATAAAATGACAAGAGTTCTATGGCATATAACCAATTCCTCCATGATATCTATATGGGGATTTTATATTTAAATATGAATGCATCTAAGCATAGTAACACAGAGCTTAATTTTTAATGATTTGAGATCAAGGATATGAAAATTCATGTCAAATAGTGATAACATTAAAAAAGAATCCAAGATATTGAGATATTTAACAAAAAATATCCCAAAAAAGAAATTTAGGTCATCAGTGAAAAATAACAAATGAAATCGATCTGTGTGAGTATTGCTTAATGTTTCGAGTCGATCTGATTGATATGGCAATAACAAAAATGGGGAAGGATGCAAGAAAAATGTGATCATAGGGAAAAAGTTTGAAGAATCATTTTTAGGTTTTCTTTGTGAGAGAGACAAGTCACAATCTCTTGATCGAAAAATAAGCAATGAAACCATACAGGGATGGATAAATTTTTTAAATGATTTAGCACGTCTGTTATTAAAAAACAGAGTTGATAACCTATTTTATTTATTAAATTAACCATGTTTGTTATTATATAATAGACATAATAAATACCTTTTTACATCAGTTATAAAACAACTGATATGAAAAATTGGATTTTTTACATCGACTATATAATAACCAATTTGAGTATTCAAATTTATCATGTAGGTTATATTATAACCGAAGTGAAAAATAAAATATTGGATTATTTTCTGCTAGTTATAATATAATCTATGTGATAAATCATCTTTTACAACAATTCACATGGGTTATTTATAACCGATTTTAAAAATTCCGACATGATAAATGTTTTAGAAACTATTTTAATTTAATTCAGAATCATTTGGAATGAGAATGAAATAATTATACTTTAAATTCTTTTCTTAATTTCAAGATTATCAATTCAATCACTCATAAGAAGAAACTCCTTCTCCCTTTTATTTACACAATATTTGGACATATATACTGACAAAAACATTTCAAATTTTATTATAAACATCTCTATATAAATAATAGTGGTTATAGATTTCTTAAAATTTAATTTTATGGGTCATTAAAAAATAGATCTATATTACCTCTCTTAAAGATGATGTAATCGAATTTCACAAAATATTTGAATTTATTTTTTCTATACCCCTTCTTAATCTATAATATTCATCATTAAATAATAATTCACATATAAGCAATATGATTAAATTTAATTCTTATCATGAAACTACCATTATACGCCAACTTTTCCTTCAAATGGAAACTGAATTTTCACCTATGTGTGCATTCTGACTACCACATCCCCGTATTGATACAATTCATTTTTATCGCCATATTTCAAGGATCAGTGTTATTATGTGTTTAATATATATAAAGAAAATTTATTAAATTTTATTTATAATTATAATATAATATCTAACTTCTTTCATTCCAATGTGTTTTAAAATTATAATGTCACTCATCCATACGAGTGGACCACAACCTCCATAAAGTGATGTGATTTATTTTTCCTCATCACATGGATGGTAATAAAGAAAAATATAATGAATATATATGGAATTATTGATATATTAATTATTCAAGAATTATTAATTGTTTATTAATTATTTCATTTCATCTTTCCTAATGGGAAAAAACGTTCATGCATACATATGGCATACCATTTCCATTTGTGGTGTAATTCTATTTTTTCTTTAAATTTTGTTGAAGATTATCTATATATATATACATAATATATGATAATTATTATGATAATTATTATTGAAATAATGGAAATATGACCAATTTATAATGAATAAAAAAATCCAATGAAAACATATACAAATAAATTAATACAGTTATCTTCTAAGGAATTTTTTTTAAAAATAATTGTTGATAAATGGGTGAAAATTTATTATAGGTCAATAATTTATAGAATTATATATATCATAATGGTAAAATAATATATTTATAATTAATATATATATATTATAACCGATGTTCGAACACATATAATGGATTTTGGGCCTAATTTAAAGGTTTCTAGTCTAACTTCTACACCCGTGAGATGTATTGCATATTCAGTACTTATTTCTTTTATTTTGATTTTATAATGAACCTATTATATATTATATAATGATTTTATCATTATTAATGTTAATTAAATATTTATTCAATTTTTTTTCATCTGGGTTATGATTCAAAAGTCATAGGAGCGATAATGTAACAACCTCCAACATTACAACATTTTCATTCTGAATATATTTAATCTTTTTTTTTGTTTCATGATTTTTTTTCAACACCATGTTGACATTACACTACATAATAAAATGAGTTGTGTTCTGTTACTATCAAAACCTAGTTTTAATGAACTACAATATGTTTATAAAATATTATTATAATATATAACCTAAATATTAAATTAGCGGTTATGAATTGTATTGACAACATTATGAATTTTATATATTTTATATAATTTTAATATTCATCTTATTTTATTTCTAGACAGGATATTGGAACGAATTCAATATTTCATATAAAATAATAATTTTGATAAAATTGTAGTTTGGGTGTCTTTTTATGGAGAACAAAATACAATTCAATTTTATGAAACATTAATATATTTTTTTTAAAAAGATAAATACCATATTTTGAAGTGGGTTAAGAATATTTATTTTGAAGGTATTTTTTAGATATTTTTAAATTTTTTAAATTTTTATGAATAGTAAAAAAAACATAAAATTATAATTTAAAACAACATATTTCCTTGAAAAAAATTATGTGGATAAATTATATTATTGAATTGTTTTAATTTATAAATTTGATATATTTTAATCATTAAATATAATGGTTTCCATTGAAATTAATTTTACAATGAATTTTTATGTATGAACATTCAAATTTTATGCAATGTTTTAACTTTTAAAACCACATTTTTTATTTCAAGAAAATTATTAATATTTGTATTAATTGCATCAAAATTTGGGTCTTTAATTTTGAAAACATGCCTACAATTTTTTCAAATCATTGGGATAAAATTATTTAAATATTTTAATTTTATTTTTGTGAATTATTAATAATAACATTAGTAATTAGTTGTTTTAACACAATTAAAGGTAAATCTGATAATTTAAGGTAAAAATAATTTTATTAAATTACCATAAAAACATAAAAAATTAAATTTGAGTACGAAGTTCAACCCTTTAAAATCTATGTCTCTTTGTGGAATCACTTAGTTTCAAATTATAATGGAATATGAAATTAAAATAATACAAACCAATGAATGTGAAAAAATGTAACACTCTTATTTTATATAATATATTAAATTTCATATATGTATAACCAGAACATAATATTGATTATAAGATGTCTATAGAATGAAAATATTATTTCCTAAATCATACAAATTTATTTATCATTTTTTTGATACTTAATAATTACCATTAATGATGAAACTATAGTGATGCATAAATTATTTTATTAATAGAAATATTAAATAAATGGATTCAAAAATATTAATTGATATATTATATGACTTAATTATACAGATACAAAATTTTTATAACAAAAAATATCATTTTATCTATGTATGAAAACATTCCAAGAAGTTATAATTATTTTTTTATTTTATTTAATGTCAAAGCAGTGAATAGATTAAAAAGTGACATTATTGGTATTTCATAAAAGTAACATTTTATTTATTTTTTTAAAAATATAAAAATATATAAAAACTAATATGTGATAATTATAAAGGTTAAATTTCAATAAAGTGTCTCTTTAGGATCTAATGAAAACATATAAGTAAATATTTATAAGCATTTAATATTTATAATATTATTACAATAATTAAAATTAAATATTTTAAATAAATATATCTCAAAATGAAAAATTTTAAAATGAAAAAAATATGTCTAAATATTATTGGATGGTAGTATTTTAAACCATATCGATCGTATCTTATAAATAATCTAATTTTTTCCTACTGGATAAAAAATTAATTTTTAAAAATTTTATATTTTTGGTGTTTCTAAAGGGTCACCAACACACTCTTATAATAGGGAACCTATGATTCCCTATTATTTAAAAATCCAAAACCCTTTGTCTCAGAAAACCCATACCCATTTCCCCAACACAATTCTATATCTATATCTTATAGGACATATTTTGGGCATAAATCTATCCTCTAGAGGCCTTTTGTAAAAATCAAAAGGAGATACCTGAATAAAAGGTAATCGTTTTATCAACACTTTCTAAGTTGTTTTCTTCTCCTACTTACACTTCATATGTTATTTCCATACTGAAGTATTACATCCAGAAAAATACATATTTTGTGTTTTTAATTATGAATATGGTAAAACCATATTCATCCTTTTATCGATCCTATGAATAACAATATCAATATGAATGCATATATACAACTTACCATCTCCACGACGTGATGTAATTTATTATTCAACACTACAGTATTTGGATGGGTATAATTATGAGTTTAATGGAAATATAATATTAATATAACATTATAATTATTGTTTATTATTAATATAACATCTAATTCCATACAATTTAACCATCATAGGAATTATATCGTTACTCATGTGTACATATGGCCTACTAATGTGATGAGATTCATTATCCAAATTAACCATTTTAGAATTATTATAAAATTAAAATAATGAGTAAATATATTATTTATGAACTTAATATATTTATGTATTTGAATAAAATATATCCTATTAATAAAAAACATTATTTACATATCAAAACCTATATAAAAACAAAGCAATTAACACCCAAACTAATAGTAATACTAAAATATTCATAAAAAATGATATAATATGATCATATATGATATTATATATATATATGGTCCTAGTATAATATAAAAACCTTTTCTAACCATTACACATTAGTTTAATGAACTCTCGACTAAAGTAATGTACAATGTAAGGGTTAATTTCACAATCCCCGTATTATTCGAGTTATTTATATGTAAGTATATGTTAGGAAATAATTATAATTCATGCCCATGTTTCGAAAAAAATGTTTTTTGAATATATTATTACTATCCCTTAGCAATTTGGTAAATTTATTTTTAACCATATTTTACTTTTTTAATACATTTTGAAAGGAATGTGTCGATCATTTTCTGAACGAGGTAATTTATATTCTTTTGGACCAAATTAAAGAAATAATGATTTTTAACATAAACGATGTGAGCAGAAATTTACACCATTATGACGCCTTAATGTTTTAAAGATTACCTGATATGAATAAAATGTTAGTTTTTAATTAAATGTTTTTATTTATTACTACACGATATTTTAAATGATTTCATAGTAAAAAAGTGATATTTCTATCAAATAGGTATTATAATTATTTTAATCTATTTTAACACCCATTTTGTAATTTTATGCCTCATTGAAGTAGATTTATTATGATATGATCTTCCATATTTTACTAAAAGTTTTATGATATGATTGACTATTGACGTGCCATTTTTAAACCATTCAAGGTAGATGGTTAAAGTATTAACATTTGGTATGATAGTTTCAATATGAATTTTTATGTTATGTTTCACCCTATCATATTTGGAATGAATTGGACATAGTGAGTATCTTATAGGACCTACAATATCCCCTAGATTTATTGGTAGGTCTCATGAGAAAAATATTGTCTTGGAATAAGGCTTTAACGGTATAGTTATTATTTCAGCATGAGACCATGACGGTGTGGTTATGATGTTTGGTATTATGAATTTTTAATCATAATATTAGTTTATTGATATTAAATGTGCGTAATAAAATAGTATAATATCTATGTGAATGTTTAAAATTATTTTTTTGATTCATTATTCTCATGTTATGTCGAATATAATGTTTTAAAAGTCATGTGTCTTCAGTGTTATATGTTGCCTCAAATGATTATGCTTGTTGATAAAAGATTTTGATATATTATTAAACATTTCCTTACATTAAACATCACCCCTTCAGTTTGTTTCATTTTTACTAGGTCATTATTAAGTATGTTATAACTGACTAACATGGATAGTCTTTTGAATGTAGGTGTTTACGGAGGAGAGACTTTGTTGTTTTTCAATTCAAGATATAATATAAAGCTTATTTTTAATTTTTTTTTTCCAATTCTACTAAACCAATGGGTCTTAAAAATTTTATTTCTTATGATCATGTTAATATAATAAAATAATGCAATGAATATGAGAAACATGGTTTGGGGCACTACAATAAGTGTTAATTTCACAATATCACAATTATTCATGATATTTTATGTTTAAGTCTCTACTGGGGGAATTATATGAAATTTAATTATTGAAAACAATATATTTTCTCCACTTATTTTTATTTCATGACATTATATGTCTTCATTTATTGTTCCTCCCTTCAGGTACTAGTGATTTTAGGATAACATTTTTTGGAAAAAACAACTTTTTTTTCTTATTGGTAGAGAATATTTATCTTCTATGAATATATTTTACCTATTTTTTTTAAAATAATACAATTATTATTATTGAAATATTTATTATGGATATTATAACCCATTTTTTTATTTTTAAAAATGTTCTTTAAAATAATTGATCTTTTCATTTCCAAAATAATGTAATTTTTATTTTTTACAAACAATGTTAAATTAATATTTGTTTTAATGTACATATAAGTAATTTAATTTAATGTTCTCGCGAACTCTATTTTCTTTATTCTATAGAAAAATATAATGGATTATTTTAAATAATTTTTTTTCTTAATATTTCAGAATTTTATAGATATTAAATTAGTCACCTTTTAGTAATAATGGTATTATCCTAAAAAAACCAACCAATATTCTTTTAATTTATTTTTTATCAATACCAATATAAATTATTGAATCTTATTGTTTACCATATATATATGATAATAATTACGTCCACAATATTTCTCTCGATTTTTAAGATCAGTTTTATCTACGAAAATTGTTATCATTTTGTATACAAGTTCTTCTAATATGGACATATATTTATTTTTGAGACATGTAGAATAAATTTTATTATTTATACATCTAATGAATGGATTTGAATTATTATATGATATTGGGGGCTCATAATTATATAGAATTCTAATTAATTGGTAGGTTTTTGAGGAATGTTTTCATATTTAGAGGAGGTATTACCCATTGATGTAGATTTTCTAGGCATGATGCATTGATGGTGTGTTTAAGATGTCCAACATTATGAATTCAACCAATATGAGATCATGTCTTGAATTCCATGTTATTTTTTAATAGTTATGATAAACATATATATCTTTAAATACTATGTCCTTATCTATTAATAATTACACAGTCAATATTTATTCCTTCCATATTATTCATGTAATGCACCAAAAACAGAATCCCAGAGATAGTTCATTATTTTATTACATTGGAATGAATTTAAGGAATAAAATCTAGAAAAGGTGATTTTTTAGAAATCATTGAAATATATCTTAAATAAATGTTACATAAAATATATTGGTAGTTTGGAAATACAAACATGATAAGTAAAAAAATGAATTGCATCATTGAAATATTATTCAATGTATTCCTCTACATATCAAAGGGAAATAAATCATAATATGGATGATCACATATTATGTAACATACCAAGTAAGTAATGAATAATAGATAATTTTATCTATGTCTATTAATGAATTAGATAGTGTTTTAGAGGATTAAAATGAGAATAAATCCAATCTTAAGCATGGAATACACTAATATTTTTAAAAGATTGTTTTACGGCCTTTTGATGGAAAAACATCTTTTAAATCTATATTTTGACAAATTTTTAAGCTCTATTTTTCAAAATAAACTTATTATTTATGATTGGGACATCAAAATTTACTTTGTGTGAATTTTTGGTATTTTTCCGATAAAGTTCATTTTTTTAATGAATAGTGAAAAATGTTGTATTTTAATTTAAAACCTCTTTTTAATCTAATTTATTTATATGATTAGATTATATTTCGAATTGGTTTTAAAGTTCAATTATAATATATTTTTACCATTTAATCCATTAGTGGTCGTTGGAATTAATTTCACTTTGAAATTGGATTTAAACTAGTATCAATCTTTTGATACTTATTATTTAATGAAAACACGCTATTTGCTCTGACAGTGGAAATTAATTATTAAATTAATTAACGCAACTTATATGTTTTGAATTTTTTAAAATAGACTTCATTTTTTAATTCTGAATATCAAATATAGCTTAGGGTGATTTTTTGTTATTTTTCTAAAAAACTTCAATTTTTGATGAATAGTGAAACCACTAAGTGGTACATATAAAAACTGATTATTCATTTAAATGAAATTTTAACACCTCTGTGGTTTGAATTTCAAAAATCTGACATACATGGTTGTCATTAAGAAGTAAAATTCGGTTCAATGGGATTAAAATAATTTTTTTGGTGAATAGTAACTTTTAAGTTTTTAATCACGATTAGAGGTAATTAGTGTAATTTAAGGTAAGAATAATGTTTTAATAATATGAGATGAGTTTTAAACATGTCCTAACCTTATTGGATGTGTCATGGCCGACCAATAAAATCCATGGGTCAACTTGGGGACCCCATGGAGCCACTTTGGTAGGAAAATGACATTAATATATTTTTATTTAATGTTAAAATAAAAATGTCACAAACATGAGTTGTTTTACTAAAATTTTTTTTACATGGGGTTATAAAAGTCATATTTTTGACTATAAATATTAATTTTAAAGCTAAGAAGATTTCCTACATCATGATATTTGTTTTATAATTTTTAGACATTAAATAAATTAAATTATTTATGACACCATGATGATGCAGCGATTACCTCATTATTTAACGATTTAAATAAAATGGAAAGATAATGTAAAATCTAAGACCTAAACATCTCCAAAACATATTAGATGGGTGTATTTATAACCCTTATCATCTTATATTAGAATTATATCAATGTGGGAACTTTTAAATCCGAAACTCATTTTAAAATAAAGTAACATTTCTTTAACTTCCAAGAGTGCCCCTCCTCTCCTCTTATAAAAGGCCCCACCTCTACCACCTTACCCACACATCCAAAGCCTTTGGCTCGGCCAAAACCTGCCAATTGTGTCTCTACACATCCCTATCTTACTCCTTGAAACCTCACTTTGGGAAGAAGTCTTCCCAAGGAAGCCTTTGAGCTCAAATCTAAGAGAGTTACCTGACTTTAAGGTAATGCCTTCACTTGTGTTCTTTTGTTTTATTTTGCTTCTCCAACCCCCTAAACTCTTTTTATTCATTTCTTTTGTAACAACTACAGTATCTTCAATATACTAGGATGTTGTTATAAGAATAATTCGAGCTACAATTACACACATCTACATCTAATGGTTAAAGAACATACTGTTTCTGTGGTTGGCGAATTTCTGCCTCACGAAACGATGATTGTTCAATATTCTTTTAAACACCTTTAATGGTGGACATTAATATGCCACTCTATTTATATATGATATATATTATGTTTATGTTTTCCTTATGCTTCTGTATTTTTCATTTTTGGTATACCTTTATGGTTTCCATTGTGGGTAAACACGAAAATTTCATTTTTGGAAGTGCGGACTACCGCCCCCTCAAAGTGATTTGATTCGTTAATGCCCTATGTGGGATGTATAAAGGATGGATTTAAAGTTATTATATATGATGTTATACTGGAATTATAATATACCTCTATATAATTATTATTTATTTCCATTAAAGTATGAGATAGAAATGAAAGTAGCGTTCATGCGTACGTACGACTTACCGTCTCCATGAACGGTGCATTTCATTTCTTATCCCCAAATGTAATGTAATATTATAAGTACATATATTTAATGGATATATATGATTTATGTTACATCTAAATGATTAATATAATTCTGGAATTAAAATATACATACCTCTCATTTAGTTTTAATTCCATTAATATGACATAGAAATGAAAGTAGCGTTCATGCGTACGTATGGCTTACCGTCTCCATGAACGGTGCATTTCATTTCTTACCTCTAAATGATTATGTGATATTATAAATAATTGTATATTCTAGATATATATGATATATATGATATCCAAATCAGGAATGTCATTCTGGATATAAAAAACCTTTGACCACACGAACAACATGTAATTGTAAGAAGTCCACTTTTGACTTAAGAACCAAATATCGACAAAACAAACATTATTAACTTAATGATTACATAATGTTTATAACATGGAAATAAGTTATATAGATGGAATAATAATCTTGAAAAAGGTTCTTAAGCAAGTAGAAATTAACTCAAGTTTATTATTCAGGATGTTAAAGAACGATCGAGTTAAGTCGGACCCGAGGTAAGGGACTTCGTCTCAATCTCCTTTCATTGAGGCATATTTTGTTTCATACACAACTATCTTTTATACAGTGTATAAAACCCTTTGACTTTTAATTTTATTCAAAAGGAATCTTTTTAAACAAAGTGTTTTACGAAATGACAAAAAAGAATGTTTCTTTTAACGTACGTGGTGACAATGACCTTTTCTACCGCCGCGAGTATTATTTGGTCTTTGGATTCCTCAACAAGCCATAATATTTTTAAAATGAAATAAAAACCATATACTCTTTTATGTATTTTGGTATTGAAAATGTTTTTTATGATGAACTTGTTATGTCAATATATTTAAGTGATATATTGTGATGAAATGTGGAAAAGTTTTCTTTCCATTATATTTGTTTTATGTCTTATGATTTTATATTGGTACTTGAACATTTGACGGGTGGTTACGTGATAAACCATATGATGGGTGGTTCCATGAATACCAGGACAGGTGGTTACGTTATAACCTCCAATGCATTGGGTATGGAAGTCGGCCGTATGGATATTCCATTAAGTATGTATGGAAGTTGGCCGTATGGCTATTCCATTAAGTGATATGTGTGGAAGTCGACCGTATGGTTATTCCACTAAAGTATGTTTATGTCCCAAGTTACCTTTATATGTTATGTGTTCTTTATATGGGTTTTATGGTAATATTTTGGTTACAAAAGGGTAAGTAATGACATTTTATTCAGTGAATAGTTTTTACTACTTCATAAAGGTGAAGGTATTACTTTGATAAAGTATACATGGTTTACTTGATGTTTGAAAAACTAGCAGTTTTCATTATTTGTGTATCCCTTACTGAGATTTTTATGCTCACCCCAAGTTTTTTTGAAATATTTTTCACATGACTTAATGTGGAATAGGGTCAGGGATGGGAGCAAGAGAAAGTCATGCTATCTAAAACATGGAACTAGATATGTTTCTTTTTAAGAGTTTTTATTTTATGGAAACTTAGTCTACTTTGTAATCTTTTGAGTTGTAACAGTTATGTCCTAATTCTCTAAAACTCTGAACTTGAAAAGATCCTCAATGTGAATTATTCATTTAATTCAATATTAAGTAAGGTTTAAGGATGGGGCCTTATAGTTGGTATCAGAGGTCGGTTTAGATAACATTAGGAGTTAGAAAATTTTTAAATTATAAACTAATTTATGGTACGATTGAAATGATATAGCATTTAAAGATTACCATGTTGCTTCGCCTAAGATATTTCTGGGTTAAGAATGGTTTTTCATAGAGGAAACATAACAACTTTTCTGGGAAGGAATATAGAGGGAAATGAACTTTGAAATCAATATCTTGAGATGGTCAGAATCAGAACTAAACAGTTTGTTGCAGTAATGGATCAGTTTACTCAGGTTACTACCGAAGGAGTTGAAAAGAAGATTGGTGAATGCTCTAGTTTTTCCATTTCCTTCCAGGAATGGTGAGTTTGTTATATACAGTGATGCTTCGTTGAAGGGACTTGGCTGTGTACTTATACAGAATGATCAGGTAATTGCTTATGCTTCACGTCAGTTGAAAACTCATGAGGTAAATTACCCTACACACGATTTGAATTAGCTGCTGTTGTTTTTGCCTTAAAAATTTGGAGGCATCATTTGTATGGAGTAAAGTGTGAAATATATACTGATCAGAAAAGTTTAAAGTATATATTCAATCAGAAAGAATTGAACATGATACAGAGAAGATTTCTGGAATTAATCAAGTATTATGATTGTACAATTCATTACCATCCAGGAAAAACAAATAAAGTGGTTGATGCTTTGAGTCGAAAAAGTAATGCTTCATTAACAATGTTGCATTTGGAACGTGATCCTTTGGTTAAGGATTTGATGAACTTTGGAATGGAAGTTGTTTGTGCAGGATGTACTTCTATTTTGTTTCAGGTATCAGTGAAATATTCTCTATCAGACAGAATCAAGCAAGCACAGAAGCAAGACAGTTAGTTGCAGAAAAAGGTAGAGTTGGTTCAGAAGGGTAAGTTGCCTGAATTCAACATTTATAATGAATGTGTTTTGAGGTTTGGTTAGAAAGGAAAGCTGAGTCCAAGGTTCATTGGACCATATAAAATTCTGGAGAAAGTTAGATCAGTTGCTTACCGAGTTGCTTTACCTCTGAGTTTATCTCAGGTACATAATGTTTTTCATGTTTTGATGTTGAGGAAGTATATGCCAGATCCATCTCATGTTTTGAGCCCAGAGGTAGTTCAGTTGGAAGAGAATCTCTCTTATGAAGAACAACCAGTCCAGATTCTTGACCGAAGAGAGCAAGTGTTGCAAAATGAGGTAATCCACCAGGTAAAGGTTTTGTGGAAAAACCATATGGTTGAAGAGGCAATGTGGGAATCTGAAAATGCGATGAGGGATAAATACCCCCACTTATTTTGATAAGTGAATAAAATTGCGAGGACGCAATTCCCAAAAGGAGGGAAGGATGTAACATCCTAGGTAAATAAAGAACAAATAATTTTCCTATTTATTAATATTTACGAATTAAATATTAATTTTACTTTAAAGGGGTTGCTATGTTTGATAGCGTATCTGATACGCAACAAAGAGTTTCTTTGAAATCATACGTTGCACACTAGTAATAAAATAATATTATTTTAAATGGTAGTTAACACATAGCTGTTGTATTGGAGGGAATGGATAGAAATAACTAAAATATTATTATATATGTTTTTAAATGTTTTTACATTTATCCAATAAAATATAAAGGCTTAAAATACGAAAAGAATTCAATTTTAGGCTTTTATACCCTAATTTTCACTAATGGTTCACTTATCACCTTTTGATGGCGAACCATCATTAAATATAGTTTTGGTCACTTTTATACAATATAATGGACCAAATAAAACTCTTTTTTAGAATTGGGACACCAAAATTTACTCTGTGTAAATTTTTGGTATTTTCCCGATAAAGTTCATTTTTTTAATGAACAGTGAAAAATGTGGTATTTTAATTCAAAACCTTTTTTCAATATAATTTATTTATATGATTAGATTATCATTTGAATTGGTTTTAAACTGTAAATAGAATATATTTTTACCATTTAATCCAATGGTGGACATTGGAATTAATTTCACTTTGAAATTGGACTTAAACTAGTGTCAATCTTTTGATATATATTGTTTCATAAAAACACGCTATTTGCCATGACAGTGGAAATTAATTATTAAATTAATTAATGAAACTTAGATGTTTTTAATTTTGTAAAATAGACTTCATTTTTGAATTCGGAATATCAAATATAGCTTAGGGTGAATTTTTGGTATTTTTCTGAAAAACTACAATTTTTGATGAATAGTGAAACCACTAAGTGGTACTTATAAAAACTGATTTTTCGTTTAAATGAAATTTTACCACTTCTGTGTTTTGAATTTCAAAAATCCGACATAAATGGTTGTCATTATGAAGTAAAATGCGGTTCAATGGGATTAAAATAATTTTTTGGTGAATAGTAACTTTTATGTTTTTAATCGCGATTAGAGGTAATTAATGTAGTTTAAGGTAAAAATAATGTTTTAATAATATTAAATGAACTTGACACATGTCCTACCCTTATTGGATGTGTCATGGCCAACCAAGACTATCCATGGGTCAACTTGGGGACCCCATGGAGCCACTTTAGTTGGAAAATGACATTAATATCTTTTTATTTAATGTTAAAATAAAAATGTCACAAACATGAGTTGTTTTACTAAAACAATTTTTAAATGGGGTTATAAAAGTCAAAATTTTGACTATAAATATTCATTAGAAATATAAAAAGATTTCCAACAACATGATATTTGTTTTAAAATTTTTAGACATTAAATAAAATAAATTATTTATGACACCATGATGATGTAGTGATTACCTCATTATTTAACGATTTAAATAAAATGGAAGGATAAAGTAAAATCTAAGACCTACACATGTCCAAAACCTATTGGATGGGTGGATTTAGAAACCTTATCACCTTATACTCTAAATAAATCAATGTGGGACCATTTGAATCCGAAACTCATTCTAAAATAAAGTAACATTTCCTTACTTTCGAAGAGTGCCCCTCCTCTCCTCTTATAAAAGGCCCCCACCTCTACCACCTTACCCACACCTCTAAAGCCTTTAGCTCGGCCAAACCCTGCCCATTTTTTCTCTCCAAATCCCTATCTTACTTATTGAAGCCTCACTTTGGGCAGAAGTCTTCCCAAGGAAGCCTTTGAGCTCAAATCTAAGAGAGTTACCCGATTTTAAGGTAATGTCTTCACTTGTGTTCTTTTGTTTTATTTTGCTTCTCCAACCCCCTAAACTCTTTTTATTATTTTCTTTTGTAAAAACTAAAACATATTCAATATACTATTATTTTTTTATAAGAAGCATTAGATTTACACTTACACACATCTACATCTAATGGTTAAAGAACATACTGTTTCTGTGGTTGGCGAATTTCTGCCTCACGAAACGATGATTGTTCAATCTTCTTTTAAAAACCTTTAATGGTGGCCATTAAGACGTAACTTTATTTATATATGATATATATTATGTTTATGTTTTCCTTATGCTTCTATATTTTTTATTTGTGGTATAACTTTATGGTTTCCATTGTGGGTAAACACGATAATTTCATTTTAGGAAGTGCGGATTACCGCCCCCTCAAAGTGATTTGATTCGTTAATGCCATATGTGGGATGTATAAAGTATGGATTTAAAGTTATTATATATGATGTTATAATGTAATAATAATATACCTCTATATCATTATTATTTCTTTTTATTAAAGTATGAGATAGAAATGAAAGTAGCGTTCATGCATACGTACGGCTTGCCGTCTCCATAAACGGTGCATTTCATTTCTTATCCCCAAATGTAATGTACTATTATAAGTACATATATATAATTGATATATATGATTTATGTTAAATCTAAGTGATGAATATAATTCTGGAATTAAAATATACATATCTCTCATTTAGTTTTAATTCCATCAATATGACATAGAAATGAAAGTAGCATTCATGCGTACGTACGGCTTACCGTCTCCATGAATGGTGTATTTAATTTTATACCTATAAATGATTATGTAATATTATAAATACATGTATATTCTGGATATATATGATATATATGATATCCAAATCATAAATATCATTCTGGATATAATGAACCTTTGACCACACGAACAACATGTAATTGAAAGATGCCCACTTTCGACTTAAGAACCAAATATCGAAAAAACAAACATTATTAACTTAAATGAATACATAATGTTTATAACATGGTAATAAGTGATATAAAAGTAATAATGAACTTTAAAAAGGTTCTTAAGCAAGTCTAAATTAACACTAGTTTATTATTCATGAGATTAAAGAGAAATCGAGTCACGTCGGACACGAGGTAAGGGACTTCGTCTCAATATCCTTTCATTGAGGCATATTTCGCTTTATACACAACATTATTTTATACGGTGTATAAACCCCCTTGAGTTTTACTTTTATACTAAAGGAAAATTTTTCTACGAAGCGTTTTATTAAACGACAAAAAGGAATGTTTCTTTTAACGTACGCGGTGACAACGACCTTTTCCGCCACCGCGGGTATTATTTGGTCATTGGCTTCCTCAACAAGCCGTAATGTTTTTAAAATGAAAAAAATACCATATACTCTTTTATGTATTTTGGTATTAAAAATGGTTTTTATAATGGATTTGTTATTTCAATATATTTATGTGATATATTGTGATCAAAGTGTGGAAATTATTTCTTTCCATTATATTTGTTTTATGTCTTATGATTTTATAATGGTACTTGGACATTTGATGGGTGGTTACGTGATACACCATATGACGGGTGGTGCCGTGAATACCATGACGGGTGGTTACGTTATATCCTCCAATGCATTGGGTATAGAAGTCGGCCGTATGGCTATTCCATTAAGTATGTATGGAAGTCAGCCATATAGATATTCTATTAAAAAGAGAGGGGTTGGATCTCTTACGAAAATTCGGCAACCTAACGGCGCCACTCAAAACATCCAAAATGGATTGATGAGAGGAAATAAGGTCTCTCATCTTACGAACATAAACAGTGCAGTAAGAGTAATATAAAATAACATCCCAATCACAAGAAAGATGATCTTAAAAAGAACGACATAAAAGAGGGTACTTAAAAAGAATGAGAGGGGTAGGTTCCCTTACCTCGGGTCCGACTTGACTCGATCGTTCTTTAACATCCCGAATAATAAAATTGAGTTAATTTCTACTTACTTAAGAACCTTTTTAAAGCTTATTATTCCTTTTATATCACTTATTTCCATGTTATAAACATTATGTAATCATTAAGTTAACAATGTTTGTTTTGTCGATATTTGGTTCTTAAGTCGAAAGTGGACTTCTTACAATTACATGTTGTTCGTGTGGTCAAAGGTTATTTATATCCAGAATGAAATTCCTGATTTTGATATCATATATATCATATATATCTAGCATATACATGTATTTATAATATCACATAATCATTTAGAGGTAAGAAATGAAATGCACCGTCCATGGAGACGGTAAGCCGTACGTACGCATGAACGCTACTTTCATTTCTATGTCGTATTAATGGAATTAAAACTAAATGAGAGGTATGTATATTTTAATTCCAGAATTATATTAATCATTTAGATTTAACATAAATCATATATATCCATTATATATATGTACTTATAATACTACATTACATTTGGGGATAAGAAATGAAATGCACCGTTCATGGAGACGGTAAGCCGTACGTACAGATGAACGCTACTTTCATTTCTATCTCATACTTTAATGGAAAGAAATAATAATGATATAGAAGTATATTATAATTCCAGTATAACATCATATATAATAACTTTAAATCCATCCTTTATACGTCCCACATATGGCATTAACGAATCAAATCACTTTGAGGGGGCGGTAGTCCGCACTTCCTAAAATGAAATTATCGTGTTTACCCACAATGGAAACCATAAAGGTATACCACAAATGAAAAATACAGAAGCATAAGGAAAACATAAAAATAATATATATCATATATAAATAGAGTGACATCTTAATGGCCACCATTAAAGGTGTTTAAAAGAAGATTGAACAATCATCGTTTCGTGAGGCAGAAATTCGCCAACCACAGAAACAGTATGTTCTTTAACCATTAGATGTAGATGTGTGTAATTGTAGGTAGAATTCTTCTTATAACAACATCCTAGTGTATTTAAGATACTGTATTTGTTACAAAAGAAATTAATAAAAAGAGTTTCGGGGGTTGGAGAAGAAAAATAAAACAAAAGAACACAAGTGAAGACATTACCTTAAAATCGGGTAACTCTCTTAGATTTGAGCTCAATGGATTCCTTGGGAAGACTTCTGCCCAAAGTGAGGCTTCAAGGAGTAAGATAGGGATGTGGAGAGACAAAATGGGTAGGGGTTGGCCGAGCCAAAGGCTTTGGAAGTGTGGGTAAGGTGGTAGAGGTGGGGGCCTTTTATAAGAGGAGAGGAGGGGCACTCTTGGAATGTAAGGAAATGTTACTTTATTATAGAATGAGTTTCGGATTTTAATGGTCCCACATTGATGTGTTTCTATGTTAAGGTGATAAGGGTTCGATATACACTCATCCAATAGGTTTTTGACATGTTTAGGTCTTATATTTTACTTTATCTTTCCATTTTATTTAAATTCTTAAATAATGAGGTAATCACTGCATGATCATGGTGTCATAAATAATTTAATTTATTTAATGTCTAAAAATTATAAAAAAAATATCATGATGTATTAAATAGTTTTATATTTCCAATGAATGTTTATAGTCAAAAATCGGACTTGTATAACCCCATGTAAAAATTGTATTAGTAAAACAACTCATGTTTTGTGACATTTTTATTTTAACATTAAATAAAAAGATATTAATGTCATTTTACAACTAAAGTGGCTCCATGGGATCCCCAAGTTGACTCATGGATTTTCGTGGTTGGCCATGACACATAAAATAAGGGTTGGACATGTGTCAAGTTCATTTCATATTATTAAAACATTATTTTTACCTTAAACTACACTAATTACCTCTAATCGCGATTAAAAACTTAAAAGTTACTATTCAAAAAAAAAATTATTTTAATCCCATTGAACTACATTTTTACTTATTAATGACAACCTTGTATGTTGGATTTTTGAAATTCAAAACACAGAAGTGGTAAAATTTCATTTAAACGAAAAATCAGTTTTTATAAGTACCACTTAGTGGTTTCACTATTCATCAAAAATTGAAGTTTTTCAGAAAAATACCAAAAATTCACCCTAAGATATATTTGATATTCTGAATTCAAAAATGAAGTCTATTTTACAAAATTTGATACATATAAGTTGCATTAATCGATTTAATAATTAATTTCCGATGTCAGAGAAAATAGCATGTTTTCATGAATCAATAAGTATCAAATGATTGACACTAGTTTAAGTCCAATTTCAAAGTGAAATTAATTCCAACGACCACTATTGGATTTAATGGTAAAAATATATTCTAATTTAACTTTAAACCCAATTAAAATTATAATCTAATCATATTAATAAATTTTATTAAAAAGAGGTTTTGAATTAAAATACAACATTTTTCAATGTTCATTAAAAAAATGAACTTTATCGGAAAAATACCAAAAATTTACACAAAGTAAATTTTGATGTCCCGATTCAAAAAAAGAGTTTTATTTGGTCCAATAGAATGTATAAAAGTGACCAAAACTATATTTAATGACGGTTCACCATCAAAAGGCGATAAGTGAACCTTTAGTGAAAATTAGGGTATACAAGCCTAAAATTGAATTCTTTTCGTATTTTAAGCCATTATCTTTTATTGGATAAATGTAAAAACATTTAAAAACATATATAATCATATTTTAGTTATTTTTATCCATTCCCTCCAATACAACGGCTATGTGTTAACTACCATTTAAAATAATATTATTTTATTACTAGTGTGCAACGTAAGATTTCAATGAAACTCTTTGTTGCGTATCGGGTACGCTATCGAACATAGCAACTCCTTTAAAGTAAAATTAATATTTAATTCGTAAATATTAATAAATATGAAAATGATTTATTCTTTATTTACCTGGGATGTTACATCCTTCCCCCCTTTTGGGAATTGTGTCCTCGCAATGTTATTCACTTATCAAAATAAGTGGGGGTATTTATCCCTCTTAGCATTTTCAGATTCCCACGTTGCCTCTTCAACCATATGGTTTTTCCACAAAACCTTTACCTGGTGGATTACCTTATTTCGCAACACTTTCTCTCTTTGGTCAAGAATCTGGACTGGTTGTTCTTCATAAGAGAGATTCTCTTCCAACTGAACTACCTCGGGGCTCAAAACATGAGATGGATCTGACATATACTTCCTCAACATCAAAACATGAAAAACATTGTGTACCTGAGATAATCTCGGAGGTAAATCCACTCGGTAAGCAACTGATCCAACTTTCTCCAGAATTTCATATGGTCCAATGAACCTTGGACTCAACTTTCCTTTATTACCAAATCGCATCACACTTTTCCATGGAGAAACCCTGAGAAAAACATGATCACCTACCTCGAAAGATAGATCTTTCCTCCGGTTATCCGCATAAATCTTCTGCCTGGTCTAAGCTGTTATCATGTGTTTCTGAACCAGCTAAACTTTTTCTGCCACCACTTCTACCAATTCTAGTCCCATCATCTTCTTTTTACCCACTTCATCCCAAAAATCTAGAGTTCGACACCAATTCCCATATAATGCCTCAAACGGTGCCATCTGTATACTAGAATGAAAAATGTTATTATATGAAAACTCAACCAAAGAAAGATGTTGGTACCAAATTCCCTGATAATCCATATAACAAGCTCATAGGATATCCTCCAAGGTCTGAATTGTTCGTTCTGACTGCCCATCAGATTGCATATGAAAAGCTGTACTAAAATTTAATTCAGTACCCAATGACTTCTGAAAGCCTTTCCAAAAGTTAAGAGTAAACCTGGGATCACGATCGGACACAATAGAGAGAGGAAATCCATGTAACCTGACTATCTCTTTAAGATACAAACGAGATAGTTTATCTAGGGAAAAAGTATCTCGTATAGCAAGGAAATGAGCAGATTTAGTCAAGCGATCAACAATAACCCAGATTGCATTATTACCTCGATATGTCCTCAGTAATCCCACAAAAAAGTCCATGGATATGTTTTCCCATTTCCACTCTGGCACTGGTAAAGGCTGAAGCATCCCTTTCGGGAACTACCGCTCTGCCTTAACCGGCTGACAAATCAAACAGTTCACAGTAAAATCAGCAATATCCCTTTTCATTCCATCCCACCAGTAATACTCCTGCAGATCTCTGTACATTTTACTACTGCCAGGATGAACTGAAAACGGGGAACTATGAGCCTCACATAACAACTCATTCTTCAACTGTGAATCACAAGGCACACATAATCTCTTCCCAAACCTCAAAACACAATCATTATCAATATTGAATTCAGGCAACTTACCCTTCTGAACCAGCTCTACCTTTTTCTATGACTCACTGTCTTCCCCCTGTGCTTGCTTAATTATGTCTGATAGGGATGATCTCACTGATACCTGAAACAAAACAGAAGAACTTCTGGCACCAACAAATTCCATGCGAAAGCTCATCAAATACTTAACCAAAAGATCACATTCCAAACACAACATTGTTAATGAAGCATTACTTTTTCGACTCAAAAGCATCAACCACTTTATTTTCTTTTCCCGGATGGTAATGAATTGTACAATCATAATACTTGATTAATTAAAACCATCTCCTCTGTCTCATATTCAATTATTTCTAAGTGAATATATACTTTAAACTTTTTTGATCAGTATATATTTCACACTTTACTCCATACAAATGATGCCTCCAAATTTTTAAAGCAAAAACAACAGCAGCTAATTCCAAATCATGTTTAAGGTAATTTACCTCATGGGTTTTTAACTGACGTGAAGCATATGCAATTACCTGATCATTCTGCATAAGGACAAAGCCAAGTCCCTTCAACGAAGCATCACTGTATATAACAAACTCACCATTCCTGGAAGGAAGTGCCAAAACTAGAGCACTCACCAATCTTTTTTTCAACTCCTGAAAAAAATCATCACATTCTTTGGTGTAGATAAACTTAACACCCTTCCTAGTTAGCTTAGTCATTGGACTAGATAACCGTGAAAAATTTTCAACAAACCTTCGGTAGTAACATGCCAAACCAAGAAAACTACGGATCTCGGTTACATTTGTGGGTGTTGGCCATTCTTCAACAACTTTTTTTTAGTAGGATCAAAAGTTATGCCATCTTTTGAAACAACGTGACCTAGGAAAGAAATTTGTTGTAACCAAAACTCACACTTTCTGAATTTTCCATATAGTTTATTTTCTTTTAAGGTTTGCAAGATAACCCTTAAATGACTTTCATGCTCATCTTTACTTTTAGAAATCACCAAAATATCATCAATGAAAACAACCACAAACTTATCCAAGAAATCATGGAAAATTCTATTCATAAGGTCCATGAATACAATAGGTGCATTGGTTAACCCAAAAGGCATAACTACAAATTCATAATGGCCATATCTTGTACGGAACACAGTCTTCGGAACGTCTGCTTCTTTTAATTTCAACTGATGGTACCCTGACCTCAAGTCAATCTTCAAAAAATACTGAGCTCCCTGGAGCTGATCAAAAAAATCATCGATATGAGGCAAAGGATACTTGTTCTTAACAGTAATATTATTCAAGGCTCTATAATCAATGCAAAGTCTCATTGAGCCATCTTTATTTTTAACAAACAAGACATGAGCACCCCATGGTGATGTGCTAGGTCAAATGAAACCTTTATCTAATAACTCCTGCAATTGCTTCTTTAACTCTAAAAGTTCAACTTGAGCCATTCGATAAGGGGGTTTTGAAATTGGCTTAGAATAAGGAACTAAGTCAACAGTAAATTCAACTTCCCGATCATGAATAATACCAGACAACTCATCCGAAAAAACAACAAGATACTCATTTACCATTGTCACATCATTAATCTGAATAGTTCCTTTATTTTCAACAATATGTGCAAGGTAACATTCATTTCCATATTTTACTAGTTTCTCAACTTCCTGATATGTTATCAAAATCAAGGGTTCATTCTTGTACACAAACTGAAAATATTTCTGAAAAGAAACCATTCTAGCTCTGCAGTCAATCTTAGCATGATAAACAGAAAGCCAATCCATGCCCAAAATAACATCAAACTCTACTAGTGGAAAAACAATAAGGTTTGCTGGTAGATTATTTCTACACACAAGGATAGGAAGGTTCTTATAATTCCTTTTTGTCTCAACGTTCCCTCCGGGTGTTTTTTTCCATAAGTTCAGGATTCATATCTTGAGATGGAATTTCCAATTTACTATAAAACTTCTCAGAAATGAAAGAGTGTGTAGAACCTGAATCAAACAACACATTGGCATAATCTGAACAAACAAATAGTGTAACTGATACCACTTCATTAGATGGACGAACATCTGCTGAGGTTGTTTCAAAGGATTTCACCACCCCTTTCTGCTTGTAGTCTGGATGCTTTCCCCCAGTTAAGTTCTTCGTTAGACACTAATTTGCATAATGACCCATTTCATTACACTTAAAACATCTTACTGCTTGCTTTTCATTGCCTGATTGATCATCCTCATTACTGTTACGAGCAATATTACCAGACTTACCACACCGAAAGCACTTACCAGACTTGGATAAACATTCTCCGAGATGCATTTTACCACACTTCTCACAGGATGGATATTTGGTTTTCTTACCTCCTTGCTTCTTTGATGAATTATTCCCCTTTTCCTGCCAACTGGACCTCTTATTATGTTGTTTGTCAAAGAACACATGATCATCGACAAACTCCATTTCCACCTTCTCCGCACATCGAACAAGTTTTTCATAACTTTTGAACTCACGAGAAGCTAAATCCCTTCGATACATTGGCTTTAAACCTGAGTAAAAACGGTTTATTATACTATCAAGATCTCGTATGAAGTTTGGAGCATACCTTGCCAATTGAGTGAACTTTTCTTTATAAGCAACCACTGAGTCATCCTCCTGCCTCAATTCTAGGAATTGTTTTTCTCTCCTAAGACGAACCACCTTAGGAAAATATTTCTCAAGAAATATACCTTTGAATTCTTCCCAGTGAAGATCCTCAATCTCATCACTATCCCTGATATTTTTCACTATCGACCACCACTGATCAGCTTCACCTTCAAAACGGTAAACAACAAGACTAACCTTTTGATGTTCTGAACACCCCATGACATCAAAAATATTCTCCAGTGCTTTAATCCACCCTTCATCTTGCACGGGGTCAGATGATACTCTGAATGATGGGGGATGTTGCCTCATGAAATGTTCCACCACTGACATGTTCCTCTGCGATTGATCTGTCTGATCTCGTGCATGGATACCACCAACATTTATAGCTTGAGTCAACTATGCCATCACTGCAAAAAACTGTTCAGTTCCGATTCTGACCATCTCAGGTTGCTGATTTGGAAGGTTGTCTTCCTCTTGATGTCGTCCCAACATAGCTTCTTTGTTTCCTCTGCGGAAAACCATTCTGAACACAAAAATATCTTAGGCGAAGCAACATCGTAATCTTTAAATGCTATATCATTTCAATCATACCATAAATTAACTTATAATTTAACACTTTTCTAACTCCTAAAGTTGTCTAAACCGACCTCTGATACCCACTATAAACCCCTGACCTTAAACCATACTTAATATTGAATTAAATGAATAATTCACATTGAGGATCTTTTTAGGTTTAGAGTTTTAGAGAATTAGGACATAACTATTACATCTCAGAAGATTACAAAGTAGACACATCTACTAAGTTTCCATAAAATAAAAACTCTTAAAAAGAAACATGTCTAGTCCCATGTTTTAGATAGCATGACTTTCCCTTGATCCCATCCTTGACCTAATTCCACATTAGGTCTTGTGAAAAACATTTCAAAAAAAAACTTGGGGTGAGTATAAAATGCTCAGTAAGGGATACACAAAGAATGAAAACTGTTATTTTTTAAAACAACAAGTATACCATGTATACTTTATCAAAGTAATACCTTCACCTTTATGAAGTAGTAAAAAATATTCACTGAATAAAATATCATTACTTACCCTTTTATAACCATAAGATTATCATAAAACCCATATAAAGAACACATAACATATAAAGGTAACTTGGGACATAAACATACATAAGTGGAATAACCATACGGTTGACTTCCACACATATCACTTAATTGAATAGCCATTCGGCCAACTTACATACATAATTAATGGAATAGCCATACGGCCGACCTCCATACCCACTGCATTGGAGGTTATAACGTAACCACCCGTCCTGGTATTCACGGCACCACCCGTCATATGATTTATCACGTAACCACCCATCAAATTTCCAAGTACCATTATAAAATTATAACACATAAAACCAATATAAACGAATGATAGAATTTCCACATTTCAATCACAATACATCATTTAAATATATTGACATAATAGAATCCTTTATCAAAACCATTTTCAATACCAAAATACATAAAAGAGTATATAGTATTTATTTTATTTTATAAACATTATGGCTTTTAGAGAATCCAAAGATCAAATAATACTCGCGGCGGCGGAAAAGGTCATTGTCACCGTGTACGTTAAAAGTAATATTCCTTTTTGTCGTTTAGTAAAATGCTTCATAGAAAAAGATTCATTTTGTATAAAGTAAAAGTCAAAGGGGTTTATACACAGTATAAAATAATGTTGTGTATAAAACGAAATATGCCTCAATGAAAGGAGATTGAGACGAAGTCCCTTACCTCGGGTTCGACTTGAATCGATCATTCATTAACGTCCTGAATAATATACTTGAGTTAATTTCTACTTGCTTAAGAACCTTTTTCAAGCTTATTATTCCTTTTATATCACTTATTTCGATGTTATAAACATCATGTAATCATTAAGTTAATAATGTTTGTTTTGTCGATATTTGGTTCTTAAGTCGAAAGTGGACTTCTTACAATTACATTTTGTTCGTGTGGTAAAAGGTTCTTTATATCCAGAATGAAATTCATGATTTGGATATCATATATATCATATATATCTAGCATATATATGTATTTATAATATCACATAATCATTTATAGGTAATAAATGAAATGCACCGTTCATGGAGACGGTAAGCCGTACGTACGCATGAACGCTACTTTCATTTCTATGTCATATTAATGGAATTAAAACTAAATGAGAGGTATGTATATTTTAATTCCAGAATTATATTAATCATTTAGATGTAACATACATCATATATATCCATTATATACATGTACTTATAATAGTACATTACATTTGGGGATATGAAATGAAATGCACCGTTCATGGAGACGGTAAGCCGTACGTACGCATGAACGCTACTTTCATTTCTATCTCATACTTTAATGGAAAGAAATAATAATGATATAGAGGTATATTATAATTCTATTATAAAATAATATATAATAACTTTAAATCCATCCTTTATACGTCCCACATATGGCATTAACGAATCAAATCACTTTGAGGGGGCGGTAGTCCGCACTTCCTAAAATGAAATTATCGTGTTTACCCACAATGGAAACCATAAAGGTATACCACAAATGAAAAATACATAAGCATAAGGAAAACATAAAAATAATATATATCATATATAAATAGAGTGACATCTTAATGGCCACCATTAAAGATGTTTAAAAGAAGATTGAACAATCATCGTTTCGTGAGGCAGAAATTTGCCAACCACAGAAACAGTATGTTCTTTAACCATTAGATGTAGATGTGTGTAAGTGTAGCTCGAATGATTCTTATAAAAACATCCTAGTATATTTAATATACTGGAGTTTTTACAAAATAAATTAATAAAAAGAGTTTAGGGGGTTGGAGAAGCAAAATAAAACAAAAGAACACAAGTGAAGACATTACCTTAAAATCGGGTAACTCTCTTAGATTTGAGCTCAAAGGCTTCCTTGGGATGACTTATTCCAAAAGTGAGGCTTCAAGGAGTAATAGAGGGATGTAGAGAGACAAAATGGGCAGGGTTTGACCGTGCCAAAGGCTTTGGAAGTGTGGGTAAGGTGGTAGAGGTGGGGGCCTTTTATAAGAGGAGAGGAGGAGCACTCTTGGAATGTAAGGAAATGTTACTTTATTATAGAATGAGTTTCGAATTTTAATTGTCCCACATTGATGTGTTTCTAGTATAAGGTGATAAGGGTTCTAAATCCATCCATCCAATAGGTTTTGGACATTTTTAGGACTTAGACGTTACATTATATTTCAATTTTATTTAAATCGTTAAATAATGAGGTAATCGCTGCATCATCATGGTGTCATAAATAATTTAATTTATATAATGTCTAAAAATTATAAAAAAAATATCATGATGTAGGAAATAGTTTTAGATTTCTAATGAATATTTATAGGCAAAAATATGACTTGTATAACCCCATGTAAAAATTGTTTTAGTAAAACAACTCATGTTTGTGACATTTTTATTTTAACATTAAATAAAAAGATATTAATGTAATTTTCCTAAAAAAGTTGCTCCATGGGGTCCCCAAGTTGACCCATGGATTTTCTTGGTCGGCCATGACAAATCCAATAAGGTTAGTACATGTGTCAAGCTCATCTCATATTATTAAAACATTATTCTTACCTTAAATTACACTAATTACCTCTAATCGCGATTAAAAACTTAAAAGTTACTATTCACCAAAAAAATTATTTTAATCCCATTGAACCACATTTTACTTCTTAATGACAACCATGTATGTCATATTTTTGAAATTCAAACCACGGAGAGGGTAAAATTTCATTTAAACGAAAAATCAGTTTTTATAAGTACCGCTTAGTGGTTTCACTATTCATCAAAAATTGAAGTTTTTCAGAAAAATACCAAAAATTCAACCTAAGCTATATTTGATATTCCGAATTCAAAAATGAAGTCTATTTTAAAAAATTCAAAACATATAAGTTGCATTAATTAATTTAATAATTAATTCCCACTGTCAGAGCAAATAGCGTGTTTTCATGAAACAATAAGTATCAAAAGATTGACACTAGTTTAAGTCCAATTTCAAAGTAAAATTAATTCCAATGACCAATATTGGATTAAATGGTAAAAATATATTCTAATTGAACTTTAAAACCAATTCAAAATATAATCTAATCATATAAATAAATTAGATTAAAAATAGGTTTTGAATTAAAATACAACATTTTTCAGTATTCATTAAAAAAATGAACTTTATCGGAAAAGTACCAAAAATTGACACAAAGTAATTTTTTATGTCCCAATCATAAAGAATAAGTTTATTTTGACAAATAGAGCTTATAAAATTGTCAAAAGATAGATTTAAATGATGGTTTTCCATCAAAAGGCAGTAAAACAATCTTTTAAAAATATTAGTGTATTCCATGCTTAAGATTTGATTTATTCTCATTTTAAGCCTCTAAAACACTATCTAATTCATTAATAGACATAGATAAAAATATCTATTATTCATTACTTACATGGGATGTTACATCCTTTCCCCTTTTAGAAAATTGTGTCCCCGCAATTTATTTACTTATCGAATAAGTGGGGGTATTTAGCCCTCATTGCATTTTCAGATTCCCATGTTGCCTCTTCAATCATGTGGGTTTTCCACAAAACCTTTACCTGATGAATCACCTTATTCCGTAACACTTGCTCCCTGTGGTCATGAATCTGGACTAGTTGTTCCTCATAAGATAGATTCTCTTCCAGCTGAACTACCTCTGGACTCAAAAAATGAGATGGATCTGGAATATACATTCTCAACATCGAAACATGAAAAACATTGTGTACCTGAGACAAAATAGGAGGTAAATCCACTTGGTAAGAAACTGATCCAACTCTATCAAGAATTTCATATGGTCCAATGAACCTTGGACTCAGCTTTCCTTTCTTACCAAATCGCATTACACTTTTCCATGGTGATACTTTGGGAAAAACATGATCACCTACCTCAAAAGAGAGATCTTTCCTCCTATTGTCCGCATAACCCTTCTGCCTTCTCTGAGCTGTTCTCATGTGTTTCTGTATCAGCTAAACTTTTTCTGCCAACCTTTCTACCAATTCTGGTCCCATCAGCTTCCTTTCACCCACTTCATCCCAAAAAGCTGGAGTTCGACACCGCTTCCCATATAATGCCTCAAACGGTGCCATCTGTATACTATAATGAAAACTGTTATTATATGAAAACTCAACCAAAGAAAGATGTTGGTCCCAACTTCCCTGATAATCCATCGAACAAGATCGTAGCATATCCTCCAAGGTCTGAATTGTTCGTTCTGACTGCCCATCGGATTGCAGATGAAAATCTATACTAAAATTTAATTCTGTACCCAACGACTTCTGAAGGCCTTTCCAAAAGTTAGAAGTAAACCTGGGATCACAATCGGACACAATGGAGAGCGGAACTCCATGTAACCTGACTATATCTTTAAGATACAAATGGGAAAGTTGATCTAGGGAAAAAGTATCTCGTATAGCAAGGAAATGATCAGATTTAGTCAAGCGATCAACAATAACCCAGATTGCATTATTACCTCGAGATGTCCTCGGTAATCCCATAACAAATTCCATGGATATGTTTTCCCATTTCCACTCTGGAACTGGTAAAGGCTGAAGCATCCCTTTCGGTAACTGCCGCTCTGCCTTAACCTGCTGACAAGTCAAACACTTAACAGTAAAATCACCAATATCCCTTTTCATTCCATCCCACTAGTAATACTCCCACAGATCTCTATACATCTTATATGCTTCAGCCTTTACCAGTGCCAGAGTGGAAATGGGAAAACATATCCATAGACTTTGTTGTGGTATTACCGAGGACATCTCGAGGTAATAATGCAATCTGGGTTATTGTTGATCCCTTGACTAAATCTGCTCATTTCCTTGCTATACGAGATACTTTTTCCCTAGACCAACTTTCCCATTTGTATCTTAAAGAGATAGTCAAGTTACATGGAGTTCCTCTCTCCATTGTGTCCGATCGTGATCCCTGGTTTACTTCTAACTTTTGGAAAGGCCTTCAGAAGTTGTTGGGTACTGAAATAAATTTTAGTACAACTTTTCATCCACAATCCGATGGGTAGTTAGAATGAACAATTCAGACCTTGGAGGATATTATACGAGCTTGTTCAATGGATTATCAGGGAAGTTGGGAGCAACATCTTTCTTTGGTTAAGTTTTCATATAATAACAGTTTTCATTCTAGTATACAGATGGCACCGTTTGAGGCATTATATGGGAAGCGGTGTCGAATTCCAGCTTTTTGGGATGAAGTGGGTGAAAGGAAGCTGATGGGACCAGAATTGGTTGAAGAGTTGGTAGAAAAAGTTTAGCTGATATAGAAACACATGAGAACAGCTCAGAGCAGGCAGAAGAGTTATGCGGACAATGGGAGGAAGGATCTCTCTTTTGAGGTAAGTGATCATGTTTTTCTCAAAGTATCACCATGGAAAAGTGTGATGCGATTTGGTAAGAAAGGAAAGCTGAGTCCAAGGTTCATTGGACCATATGAAATTATGGAGAGAGATGGATCAGTTGCTTACCGAGTGGATTTACCTCTGAGTTTATCTCAGGTACACAATGTTTTTCATGTTTCAATGTTGTGAAATTATATGCCAGATCCATCTCATGTTTTGAGTCTAGAGGTAGTTCAGCTGGAAGAGAATCTATCTTATGAGGAACAACCAGTCCATATTCTTGACCACAAGGAGAAAGTGTTATGGAATAAGGTGATTCATCAGGTAAAGGTTTTTTGGAAAAACCACATGATTGAAGAGGCAACATGGGAATCTGAAAATGAAATGAGGGCTTAATACCACCACTTATTCGATAAGTAAATAAATTGCACAGACGCAATTTTCTAAAGGGGGGAAGGATGTAACATCCCAAGTAAGTAATGAATAATATATATTTTTATCTATGTCTATTAATGAATTAGATAGTGTTTTAGAGGCTTAAAATGAGAATAAATCCAATCTTAAGCATGGAATACACTAATATTTTTAAAAGATTGTTTTTCTGCCTTTTGATGGAAAACCATCTTTTAAATCTATCTTTTGAAAATTTTATAAGCTCTATTTGTCAAAATAAACTTATTCTTTATGATTGGGACATCAAAATTTACTTTGTGTGATTTTTTGGTATTTTTCCGATAAAGTTCATTTTTTAATGAATATTGAAAAATGTTGTATTTTAATTCAAAACCTATTTTTAATCTAATTTATTTATATGATTAGATTATATTTTGAATTGGTTTTAAAGTTCAATTAGAATTTATTTTTACCATTTAATCCAACAGTGGTCGTTGGAATTAATTTCACTTTGAAATTGGACTTAAACTAGTGTCAATCTTTTGATACTTATTGTTTCATGAAAACACGCTATTTGCTCTGACAGCGTGAATTAATTATTAAATTAATTAATGAAACTTATATGTTTGGAATTTTGTAAAATAAACTTCATTTTTGAATTCGGAATATCAAATATATCTTAGGGTGAATTTTTGGTATTTGTCTGAAAAACATCAATTTTTGAGGAATAGTGAGACCACAAAGTGGTACTTATAAAAACGGATTTTTCGTTTAAATGAAATTTTACCACCTATGTAGTTTGAATTTCAAAAATCCGACATACATGGTTGTCATTAAGAAGTAAAATTAGGTTCAATGGGATTAAAATAATTTTTTCGGTGAATAGTAACTTTTAAGTTTTTAATCACGATTAGAGATAATTAGTGTAATTTAAGGTAAGAATAATGTTTTAATAATATGAGATGAGCTTGACACATGTCCTAACATTATTGTATGTGTCATGGCCGACCAATAAAATCCATGGGTCAACTTGGGGACCCCATGGAGCCACATTGGTAGGAAAATGACATTAATATCTTTTTATTTAATGTTAAAATAAAAATGTCACAAACATGAGTTGTTTTACTAAAACAATTTTTTCATGGGGTAATACAAGTCAGATTTTTGACTATAAATATTCATTGTAAATATAAAAAGATTTTCTACATCATGAATTTTTTTTATAATTTTTATACATTAAATAAATTAAATTAATTATGACACCATGATGATGCTGCGATTACCTCATTATTTAATGATTTAAATAAAATGGAAAGATAATGTAAAATCTAAGATCTACACACGTCCAAAACCTATTGGATGGGTGGATTTAGAACCCTTATCACCTTAGCTTCGAATTATATCAATGTGGGACCTTTTAAATCCGAAACTCATTTTAAAATAAAGTAACATTTCTTTACTTTCCAAGAGTGCCCCTCCTTTCCTCTTATAAAAGGCCCCCACCTCTACCACCTTACCCACACTTCCAAAGCCTTTGTCTCGGACAAACCCTGCCCATTTTATCTCTCCACATCCCTCTCTTACTCTTTGAAGCCTCACTTTGGGCAGACGTCTTCCCAATGAAGCCTTTGAGCTCAAATTTTAGAGAGTTACCCGATTTTAAGGTAATGTCTTCACTTGTGTTCTTTTGTTTTATTTTGCTTCTCCAACCCCCTAAACACTTTTTATTAATTTATTTTGTAAAATCTATAGTATCGTCAATATATTAGGATGTTTTTATAAGAATCATTGGAGCTACACTTACACACATCTACATCTAATGGTTAAAGAACATACTGTTTCTGTGGTTGGCGAATTTCTGCCTCACGAAACGATGATTGTTCAATATTCTTTTAAACACCTTTAATGGTGGCCATTAAGATGTAACTCTATTTATATATGATATATATTATGTTTATGTTTTCCTTATGCTTCTGTATTTTTCATTTGTGGTATACCTTTATGGTTTCCATTGTGGGTAAACACGATAATTTCATTTTAGGAAGTGCGGACTACTGCCCCCTCAAAGTGATTTGATTCGTTAATGCCATATGTGGGACGTATAAAGGATGGATTTAAAGTTATTATATATGATGTTATACTGGAATTATAATATACCTCTATATCATTATTATTTCTTTCCATTAAAGTATGAGATAGAAATGAAAGTAGCGTTCATGTGTACGTACGGCTTACCGTCTCCATGAACGATGCATTTCATTTCTTATCCCCAAATGTAATGTACTATTATAAGTACATATATATAATGGATATATATGATGTATGTTACATCTAAATAATTAATATAATTCTGGAATTAAAATATACATACCTCTCATTTAGTTTTAATTCCATTAATATGACATAGAAATGAAAGTAGTGTTCATGCGTACGTACGGCTTACCGTCTCCATGAACGGTGCATTTCATTTCTTACCTCTAAATGATTATGTGATATTATAAATACATGTATATTCTAGACATATATGATATATATGATATCCAAATCAAGAATTTCATTCTGGATATAAAGAACCTTTGACCACATGAACAACATGTAATTGTAAGAAGTCCACTTTCGACTTAAGAACCAAATATCGACAAAACAAACATTATTAACTTAATGATTACATAATGTTTATAACATGGAAATAAGTGATATAAAAGGAATAATAAGCTTGAAAAAGGTTCTTAAGCAAGTAGAAATTAACTCATGTTTTTTATTCAGGACGTTAAAGAATGATCGATTCAAGTCAGACCCGAGGTAAGGGACTTCGTCTCAATCTCCTTTCATTGAGGCATATTTCATTTTATACACAACTATCTTTTATATAGTGTATAAACCCCTATTGAAGTTTAATTTTATTAAAAAGGAATCTTTTTATACAAAGCGTTTTACTAAATGACAATAAAGAATGTTTCTTTTAACGTACGCGGTGGCGACGACCTTTTCCACCGCCGCGAGTATTATTTGGTCTTTGGCTTCCTCAACAAGCCGTAATATTTTTAAAATGAAATAAATACCATATACTATTTTATGTATTTTGTTATTGAAAATTATTTTTATGATGAACTTGTTATGTCAATATATATAAGTGATATATTGTGATCGAAATGTTGAAATGGTTTCTTTCCATTATATTTGTTTTATGTCTTATGATTTTATAATGGTACTTGGACATTTGACGGGTGGTTACGTGATAAACCATATGACGGGTGGTGCCGTGAATACTAGGACAGGTGGTTACGTTATAACCTCCAATGCATTGGGTATGGAAGTCGACCGTATGGCTATTCTATTAAGTATGTATGAATGTTGGCCGTATGGCTATTCCATTAAGTGATATGTGTGGAAGTATACCGTATGGTTATTCCACTTAAGTATGTTTATGTCCCAAGTTACCTTTATTTGTTATGTGTTCTTTATATGGGTTTTATGGTAATATTTTGGTTACAAAAGGGTAAGTAATGATATTTTATTCAGTAAAGAGTTTTTACTACTTCATGAAGGTGAAGGTATTACTTTGATAAAGTATACATGGTTTACTTGATGTTTGAAAAACTAACAGTTTTCATTCTTTGTGTATCCCTTACTGAGCTTTTTATGCTCACCCCAAGTTTTTTTGAAATATTTTTCACAGGACTTAATGTGGAATAGGGTCAGGGATGGGAGTAAGGGAAAGTCATGGTATCTAAAACATGGAACTAGACATGTTTCTTTTTAAGAGTTTTTATTTTATGGAAACTTAGTCTACTTTGTAATCTTTTGAGATGTAACAGTTATGTCCTAATTCACTAAAAGTCTAAACCTGAAAAGATCCTCAATGTGAATTATTCATTTAATTCAATATTAATTAAGGTTTAAGGCCGGGGCCTTATATATTATCAGCAACGTTATGTAATGTATAGGAAATAACAAAACAATTGAAAGAAACCAAAATATAAATGTAAATAACGGATAACACATTATAGAGAAATAAAAATATATAGAAAACTTAATAAGTAAATTAGAAGAACTGAATAATATTAAATTTAATTAATAAAATTATAATAAAATGGTTCTATATATATGTCGATGAGAATATAATGAATGAATGATAACTGAAATATCTATATAAGAAATGATTAATTATAGGATGAAATGCCTATGGCACTTGAAATCATATTCCATCAATACCTTTATAAATAAAATTTATAAGTATTCATAGAATCCCATTTAATTTATCTAATTATTCATCTCAGGAGAACCTACCAATGCAGGGATGCACTTTATAAAGTCTACACCCACCCTTCATTACTAGTCCAATGTGTTCCACATATCAATTAAAAAAATAAATAATATGCCTTATTAACTATCCATATTAAATAAATAATTATATTTCATAAATAACTAGAATTTTGAGGATAATAAATAATAAGGGGTTTTGATATTGATGAATGGAAATACCCTTGAAATATCAATAAATTATTCAGGAGGAAAGTAAACGTTAAACAGCTTAATGTGTCACATACATCTTTTAAACATTTTATATCATAATCCTCATGAAGTAATAACATCATATAAAACTTTTATTATACATTTAATAATTAATTTTATGATATTGCTTATCAATTAGTATAATAGACACCATTAAAAAGTGAATTGTTAGATAACATCAAATTTGCCTTAATGGAATTAAAATTGAGGTGAAAATACCACACCTTAACCTTTTCATGGTATTGTGTTAATAATACACCTATAAAGTGGTTAAATTATATTTAATAACTTATAAAAGAATTATTATAGTGTTTATAATATTATATATTAACTTCTTAATATATTTTTTGACATATTTCTTTATAGTCTGTCATTATTGTATCTTTTTCGGGTGTTAATGGCCTAGTTTTCTCAAGTTTGTTATGATATGTGACTTATTATTCATATTAATCAGATAGTGATTCTATATTTTAAATAATGTTATCCAAGACTTTATTATCACATATATTCATTAATTAATTATTTATTATAATATATAATGTTTGGAGATAAAAAATGTAATGCAATGTTTATAGTGACGTAGAACGTGCATACGCATGAGCGCTATGTTAATTTCATTATCATATAAAAAATAATGAATATTAATTAATACATATAAATATTATAAATACATGATAATATATATGTTATATATGTTACATTTGTTTATTAAATAAATTTGTATACATTCCACATGTAGAATGAATGAGCCACATTGATTTGAGGAGGCAATAGTCCACACTTCAATAAATGATATAATTGTATTTACAAAAAAATGAAAGTTTTAGAATATCTGTTATTAAAGAATTTAGTAACAATTAAGATATCATAAATATAATATATAATATATAAAAGTGTATTTCCCATTATAATTACCACCATGAGAGATGGTAAAGGAAAAAAATAAATGACCATCATTTTGTTAGGCGGTAGTTCTCCATTCACATATACAATATGTTCATTTTATATTAGATGGTAGTGTGTGTAAGTGTAGGTAGAAATATTATCATAAAAACGTACATGTATATTGAGGATAATAGTTTTTTTATATATCCATGGAATACAAATATTTTAATGAGTTAAAAAAAATTAAACTAGTAATATTAAGGAAAGATGTTACCTCTTAATCGGGTAACTCCTTTTTCATTCTACCAATATGAATCAATGGATTACATCTTTAAAAAGGTGATTATTATATTATGAGTGGAGTAATTTTTAGAAGCTACATCATTATATAATGGTTGAGTAAATTTTTCATAAGAGGTTTGAGGAACTAGGTTGAGAGGAGGCCATTTTACACTGGAGGAGTGGTATTCTTGTAAAATTTTGACAAAGACATTCCATTAATTGTTTTCACATTGAAATTGGATCCAATAATTAAAAAAAATTAAAAAAATATATTATTGGTCAAATAATTTTAATCAAATTTCTCTAGTACATTTTTCTATTTCATTTTCCCTTAAAAATATGGTTTGGTCCCTTATTAACCATAATTTTTCATTAATCATTTTAATTAAGATTAATTACATTCACTAATTTTTTTGATTAATAAATAATTTTACCTTATTAGAAATTAGAAATTATACTTATTAAAAATATGGAATCCAATTCTCCAAATTCCAAAAACATCAGTGGAATAATTTATATTTAATTTAATCTTTCCGAAGTGATGATAATACAGGTGTTGAAATTAAAAATATATAAATGTTAAATATGTTTTTATACCCAATTTAAAAGTGAAAATTATTATTGTGACCTAAATTGAATAAAACACTAAATAAATTATCTAATTAAACTTTTAACCTAATTGAATATTCAATTTATCCAAATAAATAATATTGAGGAAAAAAATCATTTGATCTAAAATTCAATATTATTCACCATTCATTAAAATTTGAAAATTAGAATAAATATACCAAATGTTTACCATTAGCTAATTTTTAAATTTAAAATTAGAATTTGATTTTTTAGATATATATTTGATTAATATTCTATAAATCATTTTAAAAATATAATTTCCATTTAAAAGTAGAAAAATGCATCAATAAAAATATAGAATCTCTTGTATAATATTATGTTTTTTCTTATATTATGACTACTATGTCTGTTAGATGAATATAAAATATATTTTACTAAATATATAATAAATTTATTTCATTTATGTCATTATCTAACAATAATTAGTTTAATTTGTTATTTTAAAACAACTTTGTGATCCTAGAAATAGTTTTCTTTAAAAATATATACTTTATTTTCTATTGGATGTTATATTTATTTTTAATTAATTTTTATCCAATGAATTAATTTTTTATGTTTAAAAACCATATATATTAATAATTTAGTTAATACTATTAATACCCACTAATTTAATGGATATGCATATTATTATTATATTAAATTATAATATTTTAGAAATATATTTTTTTTATAAATACTCGCCCTTGTATGAAATGTATGATTTCGAAGAAATGACACTTTTCTGTAATGAAATCTTACCCAGTGTTACATTATTTGATAAATATATCAACAAATTAATTTCATTAAATTTTTTAATATATTTTAATTTTTCTTCGTATTATATTCCCATCACATTCATGGTGATTTGTTTGATACACATTGTCAAATACAATGATCTTAATTTAGATTTTAGAGGTGATATATTCCCCCAACCATAATTAAATTGGAACCTAACAATTTAAAATTTATCTTAATACTCTATGGATTTAATATAATCTATTCTAGAAAAACATGCATCATGAGTAGAGTTAGTAAAAAATATTCTTAATAAGAAAAAATGAAAATTACAATAGTCACATAACGTGGTTCCCTAGTAGGAGAACAGAGGTGGGAAATGGAAACATGGAAACATTAGAAAAATATAACAATCATGTTCAAATTTATAGTTCTATAGAACAAGTTTAGGATAATGTTAACAATCACAAGGAAATGAATCCTCATTTATCTAAGAGGCTATTTTATTTCTAGGAAATTTATGTACAAAACAACATTTCTTTTAAAATCTCTTTTTTTATAGTTAAGGCATTATTTCACAATATAAGAATATAAGTAAATATATGTCCCATTGAACATAATACTTTCCTTTTATTACAAATTTAACTATTTCTACTTTATCACATTGCACATGATACATCATATTGTGATGTAATACATTATCCTATAAAATCTCATCCAATGATAAACCAGTTAAAATATAGCTAATTTTTCAAAAAGATTATGATCCGTCAATATGGATGGAAGAACATTGAATTTCCAAAATGGGCATATCATTTCCCTTTAAACAATATTAAAAAGTTCTAAATTTTTACATTACAAACATGTGAATAACATCATTATGAATCCTATTGAAATATGGTAATAAATCGAATAACTTAAATGCTTATTCAAATAATGAATTCATTATTATTCCTTCTCTAAGAATCTTGTTATTGGATATATCCATTAGATTCCAAATTATTTTAAACTCCATAAATTCTACCATAGACAACTTTTCAATAAGTCAATAATAAGTTCCATTGTATTCAACGCATGTCCAAATCAATAATTTTATCATGTTATCTAAACATCTTGAAAATATTAAGTGTTAATTCCACTCAATAATGTTTTTTCCTAAAATAATAACATTATACAAAATAAATTTTAATGTTACCATTCATAATATGATCTAAAATCCATATTTATAAAGTAATGTAACTCAATACTTATATATTTTATAATTCATATTATCACAACATCATCAATGAAGTTCTTTTACAACATATTTATTAGATCCAAATATAGATGTTCATTAATAATAACACTTCAGTCATCTTAATAACATATTTATGACCTTGATACCTTAATTTCTTCAATTCTATATATCCTAGATGATGGGGGAATTTGTTATTATAGCTCCCCATCACCATATAGTTGTAACATTTAATAGTAATATATTCCATCATTGATTTTAATTATTTTTCCCAGTGAACTTTTTCTACATACATACAAAAAACACCCAATCCGGCTAATAATTTACCGAGGTAATTATTTCCACATTTATCACATATTGGAAAATCCTTATTTCCCTTCATCTAATTTGGCTTGTTCCATTTTTCAAGGTGATGAAAAGTCCTCTTCTTCTCTTAGTTTTCAATGAAGTCATAGGACATGAAGAATTATTTCTCCCTCTTAATTTCACATGAAACTATTTCATTGTATGAAGAAATGTTTTGAGACAACAGTTCCATTCAGAGACATAGATTCAATTGTTAATGGAAACAATCACTCACGCATTCCATGTTTCATAAGAAATCCATATTATACCGTGATAAACTAGTAATTATAGATTTATTCTTCACGACACATTCTTCCTCCATTTTCTATAAACTAAAGATTTCTCTCTTCATAACAATTTTTTTATCATAAAGGAATTATTTATTGAACAATACCTTATTAATGGACATCAATTACATGATTTAAATTTCATCTTATTTACTTGTATTTAAGACCACATACCCCCATTGATCATAAATACCATAGAGAATATAGGCCATAAGTGAATGCCTTTCCATTTCACTACATTCTAATTCCATAAATATCATCACCAAATACATAATATATTCCTTTTCAAAATTGGATCAATAGTCCCAAAAAATTATTGAGACCTATATCGCATAAATTAATCCCACATAGATGATTCTACCAATAGAATAGTTTTCTCTATTTTCGTTAGGTTATTCATTATAACCTGACTAAGCTTCACTAATATATTTATAACATTCTTTCTTTAATACCAGATAGATTTCTTTCTTCCAAAGAGAAAAATCCACATTTTCCTTGATTAATAATAACATTATTCATTCCATGTTCCATTTCTAATGAATTTAATTTATTTGATTTCCTCATAAAATCATAATGTATTATTCTAAATATGGTCTATCACAGGATATAAATTTATTCAACAAAAATCATATAATCAATAAAATTGTTTACATTGGGGTTATAAATAATTTTAATTCCATCAAAACTGAAGGTAAGTAAAATGAAAACTATCCAAAGTGTATCCTAAGTATTATAAATCCAGGTATGTAGTAAGGCTCATTATCGTGTACCAAGTTACACTAAGTCATTCCAGGCACACATTTTTAGAGACCGTACTCTTACGCACATCTGTGCCAGAATGACATCTAATACTATTTATCCATATTGGGATGTATTTCGACTGAAAACCATATAATTTCTCGTTTTCCAAATTTTTAGGATGTTTTTCTATATGTATCATAATTTTTTTATGTTAGGGTTATGTTAATTAAACTATGTTTTCTAAATAATTTTTCCAAAGTTACTACTGAACACTAATTGATAGCAACTGATTTTCCCTAACTCTATAATCCCAGAGAGGGTGCATTATTTTAATTCTAAGAAGTGATTATAAGGAATAAATTATTGAAAAAACAAATAGTTTATTAGTCTTGGAAAGCTAAATTACATACATGATACACAAAAATATATTTGGAAATAATAAAATAAAATAAAAATAAATAAATAAAATAAATAAATAAATAAATAAAATAAATATAATCCTTGAAATATTATTCAAATATTTCCTCGTCATAATCATTAAAAAGAAACAAAATAATGGTCATCTCAAATTTTTAGTAAGGATGTGTAAAGAATAAATAATAATGAATCAATGGAAATAAACAAACAAGGAATGGTTTATAACAAATAAAACATGTATTTCCAAAAAAATATTATAAGGTAATTTCAAAATGGAAAGGAAAATAACTGAAGGCCGTGTCATTTAATTAACAAATTGACAAGGATATGTATCCTTAGATATTTCAACACAAAATATCATGTATTAATAATATCAAAAATATCTATGATGTAAGTGATTTATTATTCGACATTATTTATAAGAGACCTCACAACCAATACCATCAATACCTTTTATAATATGGTATAAATATACAAATATAAACCAATTTAATTATTCCAAATTATTCATCTTAGGTGAACTTCATGATGTATCAATGAGATCAATAAAGTCTATCGCCCACCTATCATTACCATGCAAAAACATTCTTCATATCTATTAATAAAATAAATAACATTCCTCATCAAATATATTTAATAAATAAAGAATATTATTTCATCAATAGTTCCTTGGTGGAGGATATGACATAAAAGGGTTTTTGAGGTTGATGAATTGAATTAGCCTTGAAATATCCTCAAAATATTCAAGGGAAAATTAATTTTTAAACATTCTGAAGATTTCCATTAAACATCATCTTTTAGGTTATAAAATACATGAATAAATTAAATCAGTAGACAATTATATAATCTCGATAATAAGTAAATTCTTGATATAACATGTTAAAATGGGTTTTATAAACTATCTATGACTGAATTGGTGTATAAAAACAAATAAGACTCGATGGAATTTAAATTGAGATAAAAATAACATACATTGACCTACCTTTTATATGTGGTTATTATCATCTAGTATAGTGGATTAAGATATTTTAATAGCATATAACATAACCTTACTCATGCTTATCATATCTTATATTAACTTATTACAATATTTTATTTCCTGTTTGATAAAACTCTTTCGTTATTTTTACTATTTATGGTGTTAATTTCCATGTTTTCCGAAGTCTTATTTGACTTGTGATTTATTGTTCCAATTAGCTAGATCATGATTTATTCATATAAAGAATATAAATTATTTTTAATTATAAAATTTATTCATTAAAATGTATTTATAATAATTTATATTCTCTGTAGTTTAGAAATGAAATGAACTGTCATAGAGATGTTAGGTCGTATGTATGCCTCAATGCTAATTCATTAATTTTACATATAAAAAAATGAAAATTAATTGATTAATACATATATTATAATAAAATTATCATATATATTTTATATATTTTACATATATTTATTAAAACCATCCTTTCATACATTTCATTAATTGTTTGAATGAGTCGCATCGCATTCAGGAGGAGGTAATAAACACATCAAAAAATGAAATGATTTTATTTTCACAATATAGAATGTATAAGTGTTTGGGTTATAAAATAATTAATGCAGAATAATGTAATAATATATATATATATAATATGAAATATAAAACTATTTTTTCTTTCATAATTACCATCATGAGATGCGGTAATGGAAGATCGAACAATCATCATTTCATGAGGCAGTAGTTCACTGTTCACACAAATAGTAAGTTCGTTACCCATTAGTGGGGAGTGTGTGTAAGTGTTGGATAGAACAATATCATTGAAAAAAACAATTAATATTTATCTTAACGGGTTTTTTATATAATAAAGGGATAATGATAATTTATATTGTAGAGAATGAATTAAAACTACAGATCTTATACAAAGATGTTACTTTTTAATCAGGTAACTCCTTTCAGTTTGTACTGAACAACTTAAACAGATTCATTACTAAACAAGGGGAGGATTCTAGGATTATGGGTGGGATGGTGAAGTGATATTGTTTAGTTAGTTTAGATCCAATGTTTCTTGAGATATTTGATAATGTGGTTGGAGAGAATCACTTTTTATTGTGGGGAAGGATTGGAAATATTTTATCATTTTGAGAAAATAATTCTATATATGATTCTCACATTGAATGTGGATACAAAAAGGACCCAATTAAATCTTTTTTTTCTTTATTTGTTTTATTTAATGCAATTAATTTTAATAATATAATTGGTTAAAATATTTTTACCTTATTTTAAATTATAAATTTTTATTATTCAAAATATTGAATACAATTTTCAAAATTTCATTCATAGGAGTGGATGAAATTAATATAAATTAAATCTAGATGATGGGACGACAATTCAATTTTTAATGTAAAAACATCCAATAGTTTTTTTTATTATTTATGCCAAATATAAAAGTGAAATTGATTCCAATTACCAAATATGGATTAATTGAAAAAATTATTATCTATTTAAATAATATAAAAATTATAACATATAATGTTTCCATATAAATAAATTATATGGGAAATATAATTTTTAGAATTATTCATTATTTTTCAATGTTAATAAAAAATTAAAAATCACCTAAGAATAAAAAAAATTTAACCTGACCATGTTTTTATATTTAATTTTCAAATATGAAGTATATATTTAAAATATTTAATCTATAATGTATAAATAAATTGTATTTAAAATAGGATCACCATTAAAAAGAGGTAAAAAATGCATTAAACAAATATAGTATTTTATGTGTAATATTGGAATAATTTTTATCATATTTATACAAAATATATTGTGTGAGTATAACATATATTTTATTAAATATATAATATATAGGTTTAATTAATATATTTCAATGATAATATATAATTTTTTTGTTAGTGTAAAATAACTGGGTGAGAAAAAACATTGATTTCATTAAAAACATTCCATTTATATTCAATTGGGTCTCATATTAATCTCTCATTAATTTAAATCCATTGAATTTTTTAATCATTATGATGCATATATTTTCATAAGATAGGTAATATTGTTAATAACTACTAATTTAATGCCTATTTTTTGTCTTATTATTTTAAATAAATGTTTTTTTACTAATATATATGTATTATATTGTGTGTAATGTAATATTTCATAGAAATTAAATATTTATTTTAACGAAATCCAACTAGGTTTTTCCTGAATTCCAAGATATATTTTGGATTTAATTTATTTAAAAATGCAAATATACTATAATGTCTTGGGAAATTATATCCCCCTGCATTCTTGGTAATGTGTGTGATATAAACTATCAAGTACAATGTTCTGACATTATAATATCATGGTGTTACAATTCAAAACATACATATTCAATGTTATGTTCGGTTACATGCATATATTATTAAGAATATAATCTCACCATTTTTATATTTTTAATTTCCCCAGGATTCCCTGATTTTTATTGAGAAATAAAAGAAACGATATTCTAGAAGAAGTAATGATTTTCTCATTGTAAATACAATGTCATGTTTTATTTTTTTGAAATGTAATGTCATATTTAATAATATATCTAGATATTGTGGTTTAATATTTTTTTTGAACCTTTTGGATATTACATTTTTATATAGTTCCAATGTAATAAAGTAACCACTGAATCAGAGATACATGTGTTTGGGTATTTAAAAATCACTTGATGAGTTCTCCCCAGTGAGGGATCAAATTCGAGCATCCTCTAGATGACTCATCTCATGGATTAGATAGAAACCCTCCTCAGGTATCCACATAGGTGACGATTCATCTTTGGAAATCATACACAAGGCTTTGTTGTGTGCGGTATATCATGAACCTCGAATATAGTTTCACATTCACAAACCTTGTCCATGTGGGATACTCCATAAAAATTATATATTCATTTAATTTTTATAAGTCCCTATAGGGGATGCTCACCATTTTTATAGAATATAATTTATAAAATAACTGGATAATAGGGTGGTCCTTATCATCTTCCAAATAGAATTTGGCAATGAAATGTGTGAAATATAATAAAAATTTCCCAAATTTAATTATATGTGGGTACCTGATATAATATATTATATTTTAATATATTTATATTAAAAATTGTAGTGTATATCATTAAAATGACCTTAAAATATTTCATTATACAAAGTTAAATACCAAAAATACATTTATATTATAGCATTATCCTTAGTATCCTAATACAAATGATAATTCCATGCACATTAGTGTGAACCCCATATATCATGTAGTCCATTTTTGAAATAATCACCCCATGGTTTTAATCCTTGATTGATATGAATATATAATAATTAATTATTATATATTAATTTAATTATAAGGGCCCCTACTATGTGGTTACTAATGAAACAAATCTTGGCTTTGGTTAGTCATCGTGGATGGTATTGTACTGATTTTTGTGAATTGATATGTTCACTAAGTCTTATATATTTGGTATTATTTATTAGTTATAATCTCTATACATTTTCTCATTGATGATTTCATAACCTAGATGAATGAATGTGCCAGTGACATCAATGTTTAGAGCATCACACCTTGTGTAAAACCCAAATTTTTATATCTTCACCAGCTCCTCTAGAAATGTCATACTTATAGAATAAGAATACATATATATGTAGTTACTCATTCAATAATGATAAGTATTCCCTATCAATCGTATCCTTCAGTAAGTTATATTCAATAAAAATATAAAAATAAGGGATTCTAAATTCATAAACCTGGTTGAATTTGTTAATTTCATCCTTTTCATTTCATTGATATCCATACATCATTTTGTAAAACAGCATGGTAAAATTTTAAAATAATACCTTTAAAGATGCACCTCAAACAACATGGATTCTATTAATAATAAATTAAGATATATAGAATGCCTCTCAAAGATCCTACATAATATCAAAAACAATAACTTCACAAGGTGAAATTCTCTATGAAGTCATTAATAAAAGGTAATACATCTTAATATAAAAACATCTAACATCAGTAAAAGAAATTCCCTTCTAGATATATAATTTATTCATATTTATTAATTTTTTTTAATAAACCTGAATCAAATTATGAAAAAAATAAATTTAATTATATTATTTAAACAAAATTCATTACTAGAAAAAATTATTCAATAAAAATAAATTGTTTTAAAAAGGGTCACGAATAGAAAATAATATTTAAATATAAGACAATTTAGGACATCTTGACCGCAATGAATAATTACACCTTTGAACAAAACTGTATAATTAAAATTGTATATTGGTAATGAAATGTATATTTGGGAAATGAAAATATTTAACCACGTGAGAAGATATATATTTATGAATAATGAATTAAATATGATATATTTAGATAATGTTTGGATCTTATAAGTCCATTAAAATTTATATCATTGGAATACTAATATGACTATTTAAATAGTAACATGGTTGTGAGAATAGTAATTTAATTGTTATAAATAGTAACTTAATTGTTAGATTTGTATAATAACTTATTAATGTGGAAAATAATATTTTTTTTGTCTTTTAATATAAATCATATTATATTTTTATAACATAGAACACATAATGAAATTTTTTTCGAAATGATTTATTTAATGTTTTTTGGTAAATAAACATGTTTCAATTGTATATTTAAAAAATTACAACGATTTTAATTTAATATTATTTTCAGGAAAAATTGAATTAAATATATATTTTAGTACAATGATTTAATAACTTGATGAGACCATACATATGTTTTCAATAGGGTATAAATTCGATAATAATATAAAAATTGAAATTTTTTATGTTAATGAATTTTTTATTTAACAATTAAATATCCCATATTAATAAAATGTAATAGAATATTTAAATATAATAATTTAAAAAAAATTGGGGAATTTTTGGTAGTTTTCCAAAATAGTTGATTTTTTTATAAATATTGAATGGCGTAAAATTGAAATATTTATCATTGTAATTGAATTAAATGAATTTCTATGTCATTAATTATATAAGATCCAACTAGAATGAACTCAGATGCACCATTTATAGTATATATTGAGAAGAGTCAATATTATTTATATCCTTCAAAAAAAGAGTAAATAAATGAATATTCTAATAAAAAATACATCTCCTCTAGAAATACCACCCTATATCCCCATAACTTATAAGACATAGATATTGAAAAAATTCAACCAAATTAATTTCCCAATATTTTTCATAACATCTTAGTGCTTCTAAACTCACCAAAATATCATTTCATGCATCCTTAATGTGTATCATCATATAAGACAACCACAAAATGATGTATGATTCTCAACTAATGTCTATCAATTTCATTCTCTGTTGATCACCACCACAAGTTATCCATATACCTAAAAATATTAACATCCATACCCTAAATATAATGATATTCTATTATTATGATAGATTATCTATAAAATATCCTCCCTTATTTATCTTTCTTGAAAAAAATATTGTTTATAATATGGTTGGTTCACTGCCTCTGTAATAACCTAAATGATTTTTCTCAACATAATTCGATGATAGTTGTTGAAATATTATTATCATTAAATATGATAATAATAATTTTCTTATAACGTATTATAATTATGAAATTGTTTCAAGAACCCTAAAATTAAATAAAATGAATCTAATTTATGATAGTCAATATAATGACCAAAATTAACTAACAATAATACATTTAATGTTTTTCTAAATGAATCCTACCATCATCCGAGAAAAAAGGATATTTGTGGCCATTTTTCTCAAATATTGGACATTAATACCCTTTTATTTCACTTCTAATGATTATTCCATTTTGAAGAAATCCTAAATGTTTATCTAAAAGAGATCCAACCATGAAACTACAGATGAAACTCTCCCAGAACATGGAAATTGGATGGTGTATCTCTTTAAAATGATTATAAATTAATATAATAAAATTATGTTAAATTAAATATAGAGGTAAAAGGATCTAAATTATACAATTAATTAATTGAGTTTTATAATTATTGAAATTAAGAAAAATTGCACAATTATTCTAGATCAGAAGTTATGAAATTAGTCTAAACCACCCAATTCCCTTGGGGTTATGTTTTATTTTTATTTAAATAAAATTTTCTCTACATTTTTTTAATTTGTCTTATTTTTATGGTTATATATTTATCAACTAGATATTTTGTAAATTATATTTTATGAATTAATGGAACCTTTTTGATATTTTTAATTTAACATGACAATAAAAATAGATTATTTAATATTAAATAACTATGTTTTCATTGAATTATTAAAAGCACCAATTTCATCGTGTACTAAACACTTCATAAATTACATCTTTCTCCATACAGAACACCGTGCATACCATGCGTCACATGGAATAATGAATTTCCATGACGGCTTGTGTAAGACTCATTACCGTTTTTCACCAAAACTCAATATATCATTATAATGTTATTAAATAATATAACAATATAAAACAATTACATTGAGAAATCATTTAATAATGGTATTAAATAATTAATTAAAATATATAGAAAAATATATAATCTGAATTAATTGGTTTCCAATTAAAGAATATAAAAGTTGATTGAATAAAAAATATAATAATAATATTTTTGTGGTCACAAATTTGTGTTACGCTATTAAATTAAGTTAAATACAAATTATAATTTATATTAATGTTTTATATAAGTTAATATTCAATAAAATATTTATTCATCTCATATATTTTATGGTCATATGATAAGAACAACAAAAATATTATGCATAAAAGCCTACATTTCTTATAAAAGTAGTTTTAACACATTTTAAAGGAGAAACCAAATTAAAACAATTATTTCTAAAATTAATTGATATAATATAATGAAAAAATATTATATTTTTAATATAAACATAAAAATTATTATATGTCAATTTTTTGGTATATTTCATTATGGTTTATTTTTTAAATGAATAGTTAAAATTAATGGATTTTAAATCAAAACATATTTTTCAGCTTATTTATTCATAAGGATAAATTATATTTAAATTATTTTAAAAGATAAATTTTATAATATTTATATATATTAATCAAATTTATTTAATTTTAATATATGTAACGTTGATTACTAATCTAATAACATAGAAAGCATTTAACTATTTTTTACATTAAAAAGCATCCATTGTCGACCCGACGATAGGATTAATTTTAATTTAATTTATGAAAATTATTTGATTGAAATAGTGAAAATTTATTTCATGATTTATAATAAGAATAATTAATAATTTATAATAATGTCAAATTTTTCTTTTTTACTAAAAATATTTTTGAAATTAAATAAAATTAATTATATCAAATAATGAAAATTTCTGCATCACTAATGACAAAAAATTAATCTTAAAAGAATAAATTACTTATAAACTTATCAAAAACCTATTTTTGGACATATTTCTACCCTATATTTAATTTTCAATACCTTGTACCATTATTAGATCCACATGAAACTTGAAAAAAGTGGGTGGAAATCTCTCATCAAATATTTACAAGAGTTCCACTATTACTTCCCTATGAAAGGCCACAACCTCTACCTATTATTCAAACCTATGAAAAAAATTGTATCATCCAATATATTCAAAAATAAACATACCAATATACTTCCCATACTCGAAAATTCATGTTTTTTAAATAAATTCTTACAAGTAATTCTTTTGGCATAAACTGATAGATGTTTCCAAATTAAGAGGTAACACCTTCTCTCAATCTCCTTACCTTTTGTCCATATCCACACCCTAAAATATCATAATAATATAATTTTATAAATAAAAAACTATAATAAATATACTATTATTTTTTTCTTCTAGGGTTTTAACCATAAATTACATAAACCTCCATGTAATGGGTAAAGAACATCTTGTTTATGTGTACTGTGAACTACTTCCCAATAATTGATGATTGTTAAATTTTTCATAACACCTATCATGGTATAAATTAAAATGGAAACTCTATTAATATAATTAATATACTATATTATTATTTCCTTATGTTTTTTATTACATTTGACAACAAATATCTTTTTTAAATTAATTTTTTTAATACGATAATTTCTTTTGAGGAAGTGTAATACCACCCCCTCAAAGCAAAAAAGATTCATTCATATGATACATATAATTTCTTAAGGATGGGGTTTGGAGATTTTATATGATATATATGACATATACAATTTATATTAATTGTTATATACGTATATACATATAGGTCATTTTCTTTCTTTCATTCAATAAAATAATAAAAATAAAAAACATTTTCAGGTGTATATAAGGCCTACCATCTCCATGAAATGTGTCTTACATTTTGTACTTTTATGTTATTTAGATTATTATAAAACAAGTATTATATATATATAAAAGATATTTATATAATTATTTAAATTATAGATATATAACATATCTATATCAAATTAAGAAACATTTGAATAATAAAGAAAATATTACCCGAAGTGAAACCATAACATAGGATTGTAAAATAGTGGGTAATATAAGGTTGTAATCATCCCATATACTCTCATAGATATAATAATATGGTTATTTAAAATTTTAAAATAAATGTATATTTATGGTGTAGGTGTTTTGAATAAGTATGAAGAGAGTCAAGACATAATTTAAGGGAATTTCATCCCACTTTTTATTCTTGTAAGAAACATGTTATGTTATACACTCTTTAATTTTATGTGGTGAATGTACATCCAATTATTTTATTTTAATAATAATATAATAATATTTATGTGTATTAAATTATCCATTTTATGATCTTTCTTTTATGATTTTTATGTTTCAAATATGCCCAAATCGTTGAAATAGTTTTGTCAAAATTTTTCTTTATAAGACTAGAGTTTTGTTATAAAAGTAAATTCTATTTCAACGTATATGAACATAAAATTCACATGTTATAAAATTAACCTCCTTATTTTCATGATATTATAAAATTTATGTAATTTAAATTTCTTATATGTAATGTATAATCTCATGTTACAAAGTGATAAGGGTTTATAGAAAAAATATTTTCCCTTTTCAATATTGTTTACATTTATGCTTCATTTGTTTAAAATATTGAGATTAATTTATCAATAACAATCTTGATTTTAATTATCAATTATTAATTAAATATATATTCATTTTTTGGTACAAATTTTTTACACTCTGGTACATAAGATATTTAAAAAAATTTCGTTATGAAATCATTACTTTAACAAATCATTGGTCAGATATCTATGTTATTTCAAAACCATGTTTTCTAAAATTTCAATAGATTAATATTTTACCATTATCTTATAATATTTAAAATAAATTTTTTCCATTTTATTACCAATCCAATCAAAGGAATATTCTTTTATCTTTCTAAACAGGTCATTATTTCTACCCTTTTTAGCATGACAAATAAATTTACTTTTAACCATGTACGACATGTATGGATTTACCCACCATCATTTATTTTAGGTTTTGATTTCATTTTTAAGGATAATTTTTATGAAAAATTTATGTATATTTTTTCAGGGAATTTTTTTTCCTGGTTTTTTCATGTGTTCTTTGTAAGTTTTCTTTGAATTTTAAAAGAATTTTATTCAAAATGTTTTCAAGTTTTCTTTAAATGTTTTCAATATATTTTAAAGTTGGTTTTAAAAAAAATGATGATTTTTTTTTCATTTAATATTTATAATAAAATGAATTATTATCAAATTATTAAAAATATTTCATTAAAAGTTATGACATTTTTATTTATGAAAAACGTTTTTAAAATTATATTATTTTTAAAAAATCAATTTTCAAAAAAGAAAGGATATTTTCTATAAATTTTTTTTGAATGATATTACAAAATTATATTCCATCTAATAAGAAATATTTTGATATTATTCATTTATTTCTTGGAAATGATATAAAGGTTCCATTTATATTCTTTCACTAAATGGGTTGTGCATGATGTCATTGTCTTTATGGAACACGATTATCTTTCATGGGTTATATGTTTATAAGTTCTTTTTCTCTTCCATGGGTTATTATTTTTATGAAATTATTATGAAAATGATATCTTTTTCTATAGGTTATGATATGATTACATGTTTATGATACATATATAATTTTATGGGTTTTTTATATTATTTATTATTATATAGTATCACATGTATGTAAGAATTTATTATGAGATGGGTCACTTATATCTCTCTCTTATGAATTGGATAAATATTTATATACCATGATATAGACAATGATAGTCTCGAAAATGATCCTTAACTTATCAGATGACTCTGGGAGTGATCCATGATTATAAAGATTGTATGAGGAGTGAACTCATGCTCCGAATATGGTCATGGGGGTGAAACATGAAAACCTTGATGGTATGAGGTGTAAACCAATCCAATAAATATGGTTTTGAATTGGTTCGTTTGCTACTATATAAATAATTTTATATTCTTATGTGTCTACCACAATTCCTTGTTTTATTCCAATTTTGTACATCCATGGATTACGTCCTTTATTTACTTATGATTTATTTCTTCGAATCTACTAATCTTTATTATGATCTCTAATATTAAGGGTATAATATTAAAATGTTATTCTCAATTTACATATCTTTTTGTTTATGTTGTGAAAACATATTTCCTATATTTACCATACTAGGTATCCTAGTAAATCCCATTATATTTATCCCTTTAACTAGGTTATGAAAAAAGGAATTTGGTATAATTAATAAATATAGATATATTTGTGGGAGATGTTGAAGATATTTCACCAGGATATAAGATTGTGTTTCCATGTTTCCAAAGACACTAAACTAGTATTGTCCTCAAGCATGAATTATTTTAACCTACAAAAAACATCTAAAAATAACTAATATTCATTTATGTTATGGACGTGTCGATGTATTGTGTATAAAATGAAATATTTATTCTTCCATTGGAAACTATAATGAGAATACTTTAGTAATATACATATGTAAATTTTTATGCATATGTATAAAGATTTATTTATGGATAAGTATAATGATGAGTTAACATTTAGTAAATTTTTTGATAATTTTGGTAAAGGATATAGTGAGTGGTTTCCTAGGAATATGTCCCTATCTAGATACTATATTTAGATTTGGCTCAAGAATAGATATACGTAGGAGTAATAACTCCGATAAGGTGTGCTGGGTCTGACATAGGGTAATGTGGTATATGATAATGGGCCCTACTAGACACTTAATTTTACTATCTAGGTGGATATACTTTGGGAATCCATAAACTCTACACAAAAAATCAAAAATAATTTAAATATAAGTTTTATATTAATACCATGATATTAAACTAGTGTGATATATATTGAGGAAGGAGTTATAATTTAGGCATCCTATAATTAATTCATTTCATGACTATGATTTTTTCTACTATGAAAAGTAATTCTCACACTATGACTCTAGTTTTAGTCAATGGAAAAAACTATAAGGTAGTGTAATGATTTTGAATGTGGTTGAAGATTTTACGATGAGAAGTCATTTGGGATGATCTCTATAGTGGGATATGTTGTGATCATAACAAATAATTTTTCACAGAACAAGATTAATAATGTGTACCTTAGCCAACACTTGAACTCACTATTGATGATAAAGAAAGAGTTCATCAAGTGTTTAGGTAATGGAGACCATGGGTGAAATAATATTTGGATTCTTTTTTTTTCACAAATGTGTAATTAATATCCTATATGAATGTTCTATAGGAATAATAATATGTTTTTACTTTATAAAATAAGGACACAAATCATGTGACTTTAATGGAAAAATAAACACATTAGTTTACATAATGGATAGAAATATTGGCCTCCCTATGGTATCATCAAAGGTTAAGTGTTTTATATGTTGAATAAATGATCATTATTCAACTCAATATCTAAGAGTAAATCACAATAAGAGGATCAAAAAGATGGTATTATTAATGGTTACATTTCTTATGATGAAGAGAATGCAGATGAAATTTGAAAGGAAATTGGTATTGTGTAATAGGATGCACTAACCTTGTTTATAAAACATGGATGAACTAGAATAATAAAATATTTTATTTTTTGGGATTTAGGAAGTATTTTAAATGAAGGGTAAAATATATAATGATTTAACAGTTTAAGATTTTCCATAAAGAACATGTTGAATAGTTCTAATGGAATTGTAAAGTGATAATATTAAAAGTTTATTTCCATGGAAATCACATGATTTAGTGAAATATATCACTTAATTTGTTTTTATGTTATAATAATGTTTTTGGATAAAAATATGTGGGATATGAATATGTAAATTAGATGGTAATTTTTACCTTGGAACTAATTAATGACTTTTTGATAGGTGGTTTATGCTATTATTGATGAATTTTACAACATCTTCTAGTTTATAGAATAAATCCAATACACATTTAATAACTAATAATATATTTTTTAAATAAGTATTTATGTTAATTCAGATTATTACTATGTTTCAATAAAATATATGATAAAGGTATTTACATGTTTGGATTGTGAAAACCAATTGCTAGTTTGTGATATATGGGGGAATCAATCTTAAGATAATTTTGTGACTCTATATTTAAAAGATTTATTTATTCATCATTTAGATGGGTAATAATTTTAAACATTCATGAAAATTTTATGTTAAAATTATAATGATATATTTAAGAACTGAGTTTGTAATAAAAAACATGGATAAAATAATAATTACAGATTAACCTTATTTCAAGGGTGTCTATCTCTTTAACTTTGGAAATTATAATAGAATTGATTTTGAGATAGAGAAAATGTATGTAGAATGGAAAAAAATCATGTCTAGAATGTCCATGAATCAAGAACCCATGGAAGAAGGATGATATGTGTTTCACACATACCACTAGCCTATGTGTTGTCTAGGATAATGTTTATTTATTTTAGTTGAATAATTATTTATGATGAACTAGTAAATTTATTTTTATGTATACATATTAGTTTACTAACCATGTTTATTTTGAAGAATATTTATAGGAAAATAGTTATACATTCAAATCATTAATGGTCCATAATATGAATTAAAATTTTATTTAAAGTCTTCGGGCAACAATGTTAATTTTTGGAAATCCATTTCATGATGTAACAGAAGAATTATAAATAGAAAAAAACAAAACAAAAGAGTATTTTTTTTAAATAAATATATCTACTATGTATATTTCCTTATATTCATGTTCAATATGAATAATCACCCAACCATAGGATAATGATCAAATGAAAATCTATTATCCTAATAGCTTAATTTTGGCGAACTAGTGTACTTTTAAATCATCACCGATCTATGACATTCAGGATCTCATAATTTCATTGATCATTCACATGTTTTTTATTGATAAAATCAACCACTCCATAAAATTATTTTTGATTTTTCACCATGTAAAATATTTATCCCAACCAATGTGCACTAATTTGGAACCCCAATTATATGTTACATTAGGAAACCATTATGTCTAAAACATTCTATTTTAATAAAGGTTTTAGTACCCATTTTTACCATGTTTGTTTATATGAATAAAAAATTAAAGTATTAATTATTTTATAACCTAGAAGATTTTTTTGGTGATGTTAATTTTACATGGGTTATAATGTTACACCCCATGATTGTGTAAATTATGTTTTTTAAATTAATTTATCATTTGTGATCTATTACATTTTACATAACACTAAAAATAGTTTATTTTATTTTAAAAACATTGTGTTATCCTTACGGTATATACCCCACCCAGTTAATCAGGAACTATATGGAACATAATGTGCATCTTTATTTACACAGTACACTGAGGTTGTCTTAAATTTCACAGAATAATGAATTTCCTTTATGGTTTGTGTAACATGCATAACTGATTTTTACTGAACAATAGTATATCATTAAAATGTTATTATTAAGTATCACATGACATAAAAAAGATATTAAATTAATGTTTAACAAAAGTATTATCTAATTCATGAAAATATATACTTTACAAAATGTAACACGGATTTATAGGATACCAATTGATCAATAATAAAGTCAATTAAGTAAAAATGTAATATTATTATTTTTATGGTCATTAAGATTCATACCCTAATAAATTACATTAATTAAAACTTTTTATTAATATTAATGTAATATATATTTTATATATTGAGTCAAATATTTTTCTTATTCCTACAATAGATTATATATACATAATATAAGAACAAAACTAATTTTATTCATAAAAACCAATATTTTCTTTTAAATGTAGTTTAAACACCTTTTAATAGAAAACCCATTATAAATCCAATTTATGGAAATGGTATATATTTTATATGTCAAAATAAGTATTATATTCATAATGGAATAATTAAAAATATTTTTGGATTTTTTTATATTTATGTATGATCTCATTTTTTTAATGAATAGTTAAAGTACAATATTTTAATTCAAACCTTCTTTTTCATCTAATTTTTTTAAAAAGTTAAATTATATTTGAAATTGATTTAAATTTATATTTAGATAATATTTTTTTTCAATTAATCCAAATTAGTTCTTAGGAATAAATTTCACAACGAAATTGTATATAAAAACATAGGAAACATTAGAATGTTTTTTACTTTAACAATTCGACTTATCGACCCTACCGTAGAATTAATTTTCAATTAATTTTTTCAAATTATGTGAATGGAATTTAGAAATATTTATTCCATATTTGGAATAATAATAATAATTTTTGAGGACTAATAAGTTCAATTTATTTTTTTTCAAAAATTAATAGTGAATGTAATTAAAATTAATTACACCTCTTAATGTAATATTATACTTAACTAAAGACCATACCGTAAAAATATGATTCTAAATGACCAATAAACTTGTGAAAGGATATTTGATTTAATTATTTAGACAATATAATATATTTTCTCTACATTTAACTATTATTTTCTTCATATGAAACCTGAAAAACGTGGGTGGAATTTTCTCTTAAAATATTTACAACAATTCCACCCATCCATCATTTTTAAAGGCCACCACCAATCACTATTCATCAAACCATTCAAAAAGCAAAGGTTTGTATAATATCATAAAATTTCATTTACATCCATCCCTTACTTACTCTATGATTCCAAAATTTGGTTATAATGTCTTCCAAGAAATCATTTTAGTACATACCAAAAAGAGTTACCTGATTAAGAGGTAATGCCTTTTCTCAAGCTGCTTCAACTCAGTTTCCTTCTCGACCCCCTCCAATATCGTTATTTTATTTTTTATAATGAATCATGTTTTAAAAATATTATATTATTTTTTATTCTAAGGGTTCAACCAAAATATACCCAGACCTCCATTTAATAGGAAACAAACATACTGGTTATGTGTACAATAAACTATCACACCAATAGATGATTGTTATATTTTACATACGGCCTCTCGTAGTGGAAATTATTTGGGAAAATATATCTATATAGGGAATATATAATATTTATTATTAAATGAATATTTTTTATTCATTTTTATCACACATATCTTATTACTTTGTATTTTTTTATTTAAAAAGTTTGTATAAGAATGTGTGGACTACTTCCCCCTCAAAGATATATTATTCATTTATATACTACATAAAATATATTAAGGATGGGTATTAGTGGTTATGTATGATATATATGATGTCATATATATACTGAAATAATTATATACATATATACAGATATTTCATTTTCATTATTTTGCTCAATATGACTTTAAAAACGGAAACAATGTACATGCATACGTACAACTTACCGTCTCCATGAAAGAAATATTATATATTATAAATATATATTCTATAAATCATTATAACACAAAAAAAAACTATATAAATTATATTTATATTATATTTTAAATTCATAAAATCATGCTACAAATTATATTTACCTATGATATAACAAATTAAGAGACATGCGAAGAATAATTCAAATATCACCCAACGTGAAACCTTAAAAAAGGCTGTTTACAAGAAGGTAATATAAAGGTGTAATAAGAAAATATATATTATTATATAGAATAATATGCTTTATTAAAATATTTATAATATATTAATATTTATTATATAGGTGGTTTGAACTAGTATGAGGAGATTCAATAAATAATGTAAAAGGATATCATCTCTCTTTTTATTTCTGTGAGATACAAGCTATGCTTTTCAATCATTAATTTTTTTATTGTATATACATAAAATAATTTTATTATATAAATATATTACATATATTTATGGGTATTAATATATCCATTTTATGAAATTACTTTTATGGGGTTAATGATTCAAAAGTTATATATCAGTGAAATTGTTTTATCACGATTGCCATTCATTGAGACTCATGTTTTATTATGCACCTATATTATATTTAAAGGATTATATAATTAAATTTCATATTTTATACCATGAATATTCTTATTTAATTTATATTATAATACTCGTGTGATTTAATTTTCCTACATGGAGTGTATAGTCTTGAGTAATCAGGTGATAACAGTTTATTGAATAAATCTCATTGCTTCTCAAGATTGTGTTTTTGCATGATTCCTTTAATGAAATATTATGATCCATATCACAAAAAAACTAAAGTGTTAAATTATACTATATATAATCAATATATATTCATGTATATGTAATATTTTTATAGTCTTTGGTATATAAAATAGTTAGCAATGTGATTTTGATAAAGCCCAACATTACCTCTCTTCGGTCGGATATCAATGTTCCTTCAAAATCATGTTCTATAAAAGGGAATTACAAGAATATTGTACAATTATCCAATAATATTTGAAACATTTTATCCCATTTATCTTTTACCAATCTCTTAAATTGAAACTTTTTTCTCTCTCTGAATAAGATATTTTTAAAACTTTTTTACCATATAGAAGGAGTGTTATTTTTACCTTTTACGACATATAATTATTTACATGTCTTCATTTCTATATATGTTACATTTCTAATCTAAAATGATAATTATAATGAAATGGGTTTTATAGGATTTTGGGTAAAATGTTTTCTAAATTTTTTTAAGGGTTATTTTAGGTTATTATATTACTTTAAAATAACTTTTTTTCAAAACATTTTCCTCATTTCACTATAAGTGTTCAATGTATTAAAAAAAATATTTCTAAAACATCTCTAATATTTATTTATACATTTTAAAATTATTTTACATAAATTATTTTAAAAAAATCAATATTTCTATATTATTTTTCAGCTCTTATGAAAATATTTTTCCAAATGATTTTTTGATTTAAAAAAATATAAAAAAGAAAGTATATTTTTATAACGAAATGTTTTTAAATGTTATTTAAAAATTATTTACCATCATAGAAAACACAAATTGATATTAATCATTCCATTCATGGAAATGATCTAAACATTCCATTCATGGAAATGATCTAAACATTCCATTAATATTAATTCTCTGAATAGGTTATATATGATGTCATGTACTTTATGAAATGAATTTCCCATTCACATTTTATGGGTTTATGAAATCTGTTTTCACTTATATGGGTTATGATTTGGATGAAATAATTATTAAACCATTATCTTTTTCCATAGGGTATGATATGATTACAAGTTTATGATACCCATTTCATTTCATGTGTTTTGAAATGTTTTTTTTTATGATTTTGTGGCACATGTATTTATGATTTAATCTTGCGATGGTTGGGAAAAATATATCTCGCCAATGCGGTGGGTAAAAATTTATATATCTTGATATAGAATAATTTCGTCTTGGTAATTAACATTGACTACTAATATGGTCATTGGTGTGAACCATGACTGACAGAAGGGTATGATAAGTGAACTCATGCTACTGATATGCCCATGGGAGTGAACCATGACTTCTGAAATAGTATGGGGAGTGAACCCATACTATCTAGATGGCCTTCGAAGTAATGTCATTGATACTATGGAAATAATATTATATACATATGTTTTTGCCTCAATCTTGTTTTTTATTCCTATGTAATGATTTCATGGCCTATGTTTTTTATTTCATTATTACTCATGTCTTATGAAAATCCAATCTTTATTATGACATCTAATATGAATGGTATGATCTTCAAATGTTATGATGATGTTCCATCAAATTTTGATAATGTTATGCTTAAACATTTCAATTATTTAACTTACTGAGCATTTGAACTCACCCCTTCCCTATTAATCATTTCTCCAATATATGAAGAGTGTTTTTCGGTATAAAAAATTATAGGGGATATCTTTATGAGAGATTTTAAATATCATTAATTAGGATATAATATTTTTTTTCCATGTTTCCAATGAAAATAAATTGTTACAGTCCTCCGGAATATATGATTTTACTATACTAAATATTCTAATAAAATGTTATAATATCTATGTATGTTAAGCCTTAGTTGCTATAATAAACATGTTTTAGATGTCACCTTCTCAAATTCTTTAGAAGAGAAGATAAAAGGGAACTTATCTACTTATTTTTCCTAATTTAAATTATAACTCAATGAAATGCTATAATACTTACTAGGTTTCTAGAAACAGTCATTTGTTAATGGAAAAGCATTGTATATTGATTTCTATATAAAAATAATAACTAGTTTACCCTTATCAAAAACCATTTACTATATTACCTTAAACCCCACCTAAGTGGAACATTTCCAAAGATACCATTCTAACATTTTTTCTCATCTTCACAATATATAGACATCATATATCATGATATATACTTATAATTTCCCAAATGTTTGTACATTAATGATTTAAAATTTTCAATCCCATAAAATATTATGATATTCCATAAAGTTATTCTATAACACATGATTATGCAACCCATATAATTCCATATGTAAAAATAATGTTTCTTAAAAATTAATGACTTTCTTTTGTGGAACATATAATGATATATATGTTGTGATTGGTGCATCAAGATAATACTCTAATGCATTGGGTGATAATTTTTCTTCATGAGATGGTATATATGGGATTTGGGAGTGATCTTTATCCATGATGGGACTCTATCCACCATGTTATATTGTCTTTATGGATATCCATTACATAGTATTACATCATGTTATATATTTCTCCCACATTTCAATTTTTATATGATCCTATGATTCCATGTTTTTTATGTTATTTCACTATATTATAATTCAAAATCATTGCCTTTTAGGTTTCTTATTGTGCCTTCTAAATCGTAAAATATGATAAATTTAAATGTTAATTACCTTATTAAGATTTACATATCATTAGATTAGTTAATATCTTATTCATGTTATCCTATGAAATTAAGTGAGTTCAATTTGAATCTAGAAATAATTGGGGGGAAATGAATATATACATTGTGATTTAGTTTCTTATTAAATTATTATGAACCAATTATTTTTTATACACTAGGCCTCTCAATATTTTGGCTATATTTATTTGAAATTTATATCAAAAATCATGTCATTTTATGTGGAAAGGTATTTTTTCACTATATTTGTTGTCAAATTATGGTCTACATGTTTACAGTGATTGGGAAAAAAGTATATTGCTATAAACCATTGGAAAATGTCTATATCAATGAAAATATCCTCCAAATTTTTATGAAGTATTTATTGATTGGCTTCGAAGAAATTTCTTGAATATCTAGAAATAATTTTTTGATGTGGATCTGAAAAATGTGTATGAATAACTAAATACCCAATAATGGTTCATGATGTATGAACTCAGTCACCACCAGCTGCATAAAAAATTAGTATTATCCACATCTGGTTTGACAATGTTGGGTGATATGTTTTCGAAGATTCACCTTCTCATTATATAAGATTAATAATGATTTGAATAAATTATTAATTTGAAAAAATAATAAGAAAATTACTATGGATAAGTAGGATTGTAACCTCGATACTAATCAGTTATTTTTTTTAATTTTATGTTTCCCATTCTATGTTTGTAGTTAACCTTTTTATATGTTATTTTCATTTGGTAATATTGTCCCCAATATTATATCCTTAATATTAGTTAATGAACTGAAATAGTAAAATCCTTTCCAACAACTAGTGTTTTAGGAAATGTTATAATTTCCCAAATGACATAAATAACCAGATGGTAATGATATAAAGAGACATAATGGATATATTGGATAAGATTACTCAAGATATGAATAATAACATGAATCATGTGGTACACCATCCTTCTCTTAAGAAATTACATGATGTGGTTAAATTCATTTTAAAGGCCTTATAACATTAATGGATATTCTAACTCCATATTAATAGAACAATGGATTAACTCAATTAAGAATAAATTATAGATCATCTAATTCATAGAAGAAGTTAATCTCATTATGGATGTCAATCATAATGATGGGTAATCTAATGAGTGGTGCACACTGATAATGAACATAATTTCTACGAATAAAATTGAATCCATGGAATGAGAAGGATTCATGAATTTTAATTCAATAAGTATTTTACTTGGAAATTTCGTCATTTAATGGACAGTGTGTTCATTAGATTGAAGAAAAATGAGTTTGAGTCTATAAAGAATTATCTAGAAAGCTTCATAGTGATTGCTCAGTATGTATACAGATTTTTTCATCATCAGTGAATGTATTCTAGAATATTTAATTAATGGATTAATGTAGTGTATACGAAAATATTTTGCGATTTATTAAATTGATAGTATTGAATATATTTTCTATTGTTCTCTGACAATCAATAATGAAATTGGAGACTCGTAGTGGCCTCATGGTCCTGCAGATCAAATGAATCAAAAAGAGTTTTAATTAGGAGTGTCAGAAGATAAATCACATGCTAGAAAGAAACCAAGACATAACACATGATAAAGAATATTGGATGAATAATCCTATACACTATTTCAATAGAACCCGGGGATGTGTCCAATGTGGAAAATTTGGGCATTTGTAAAATCGACGCTAAAGAGAGATAATGAAAACCACAAATTTCATTGATGTAAAAAAGGATTGAATTGATAATCAAACTATGTTATAATGTTTCAACCACATGTAAAATGATAAAATTATTAACTAATTCCATAAATCAGTGGTATTGAATGATAATAAATTAAAAGAACATCAAAATCCTTGGGTGAAACTAAGACATATACTACCACTACTGATGAGGTGTATCCTAAAAATAATGTGGAGATAGGTATATAGATTTTTCATTCAATAATAGAGAACATAATATTTGATTATTTTTCTCAAAAATCATCAATATCTTGGAGTTTTAGAAAAAAATTATTCAAACACTACCTCAAAATTTTAAAAAAGTGTATGTTTATAGAAAAAACGAGGCAGTTATGGAATCCCATTGATAAAACTCATCTCTGATCACTAAGCCTCCAATTAATTATTTTTATATTTCCATCATTGGATTATTATGATTTATAAGAAATTGATTATCTATCCTTATTTAATACTAACACCAAATTTTATGAGCAGGGATCAGTCTTCACATCCGGTGTAATCCCTTGATTTCGTCTTAGTTTCTAGAGGATGATGAATCTCTATTGGATTATTCTTCTAAAGTGTTGATATTATTTACATATGAGATACAAAATATAGAATAGATGATCAATAAAAATTAGAAAATAATTTTTGAATACATTCCAATTGATATGCATAATTCATATATTTTCCATATAGAACTTCCCTTCATTTTATTGAAAGAATTATACCTAGATCTCTTCATATATCAAAGAAAAATTATAGAATATACCCCATTTAGATTAATGAACTATATAATTAGTTATAATAGAACATATAAATTGTATTTATATACCTAAGTTCTCAACTATGGGGTTTTTTGTTCCTCTTCTCCCTGAATGAGCATGATTAAATATATCTCTATGAAAACTATTATTATCTCAAAAAATCTCAATGAATTACATGTTTTACATTCTAGATATTGTTAACTTTTTTGATAGACAATGCGAGGCTAGGTAATTCTCTAAGGATGAAATATGATCAGGATATCACTAATTAATTATAAAGGATGAAGATATTCCCAAAATATACATTTCTAAATATTTATGGATAGTATATATTCCAAGTGATTCCCTTCAAACTCATTAATATTAAAAATAAATTAATAAAATTATTGAATATTTTTTTATATATTACCAAAAAAATTAGTATTCTTTATAGATGATATTTTGATATTATCATAGATAATAGAGGAGTATGAGAAACATTTGAATACTCTACTAATGACACAATTTTAAGAGAATATATATTAAAATTATAGAAAATGTGTTTTCTGGATTGAGGAAGTATCATTCAAGGGTAATGTTTTTAAATTTAATTGGATATATGTGTACCCATATATGAAATGGAAAATGAGAATGTACCTAGACTATCATCTCAAACAGATATCCATTGATTCCATGAAAATGTTTGGTATTTTTTTCAATTTGTGATAATATTCTAAAGATTATCAAAAAAATTAACAAATATAACATAGAAGGATATGAGGTAATATAGTATAAAATAATATGAAGATATAATAATGAAATTGAAATGATGTTTTCACTAAACTAGTAACTAAAATACTCATATGTGTGGATCCATTCATGGTTTAAAGCGATGCTTCAATGAATTTATTAGGCTATGTACTAATGAAAAATTGTAATGTGATTCCCTATTCCACAAGGATGTTGATGGTGCATGATATGAACTACCCTAACCCAGAATATGGATTTTTTATATATTTGATTATATAATAATTTGAAATTAACTATATAGGGATAAGGGTGAAATATATATGCATAATAATGGCATCTTATATATATACACAAATAATTTATTTAATATGTGATAGAACATATTGTTAGAGAAGATCAATGAGGATGACTACTCAATCCACTAGAATCCTTGGAAGGAAAATAATGTGGTAGATTATCTATGTATAAATGATCCTTTAAACATACTAATGATAAAAATTGACATAAATTTTATCATCATAGACATGTAAAGAATTGACATGGGAATCATAATGTATAGACCATCACCCTTCCATTTTAAAATTAATTCTCAATAAGCCATTCCAAAAAATATAATTGAGGATCAAAGAGATTATTTTTGAAATTATGAAAATGTTAGAGGCTATATCAAATGTAATATAATTATAGTCTAAAATTGATGAAGAAATAGTGGGAAATATTGGTTTGTGGCTATATATATAGTAAAATACTAGCATAATAATGTATATTTGAATTGTAAACACAACTCAAACCTCTCTATCCACATAAGGATAATGAAGATATATTGTCATTACTGAGTCCACTACTGGTTGGAAAATATGATAGTGAAAATCATAGAATATATATATATATATATATGATTTTTTGTTAGATAAGTAAAATATATATATTTAAAATCATTATTAATTGTATTGGATTTAGATTTGAGATTTACCACCATGATCTAGATGAGTCTCTAAGATTATCTTAACACTGAGTTATTTTTGTAGTATATATTATCACCCCAAAAATTATGGACAGTTAGAGTGCACTATTTTTACACAATAATTCATGTACAGAGCATGCACAATAAAATTTAAAGAAAAAAATTATTAATAACTTTCAATGGACGATTTCTCATAGAATAATTTATTTTAATCAAACTTACTAGTGGATCAATAAAAACAATTTATTGGAATAGATGTAGAAAAACTGAATTTCGGGATAATGATAGTGAATGCATGATACTATGACCAGAAATGATTGAAAAAATGTACAAAAGGTTTTGACCATTCAATATCACATCAGGGCATCTCAAATTTAAAATATGAGTTATGATGTCAACCATTGATGCGACCTAGTGTTTTATCTTAGAGATAATTAGTTCTTATTCATATCACTATGTAAAATAGTGATGATATTTTAGAAGAAGGGGAGGCTAAGTCCCATGTACATTATCACTTTTGAGATTATCGATCACATTGTAGTATTATATTATTAACTAACACATCCATAAACCGTATCTCAAATATATATAATGTTCATCATATCCCTCTTCAATAAGTACATACATGATTCTTAACATGTATCTAATAATGATTTTTTATTGGTATAAAATAATTTCTCTTATGAGGATCCATTGATTTATAACATGGAAAATATTAATAATTTTCCATTACATAAGACAACTCATGTAGTCAATGTAATATAGTGAAATAACAAGTATAAGTACATGACAAGGGAATAAGAGGATTACATGAAGCATATATACTATCAAATACTTTCACATTATTATTTAATATGAAATATTAAGTGAGAAATTTCATAATGGGGGAAATATGTAATGACCTATAATTTTATCAATAAAATTTCCATTATAAATATGTAGTTTTCTAATATTTTGTAATATAATATAATATAATGTAGATACACCACCTTATAAAACCAACCATATTTTATTATCTTAATTTTATCACTAAATTTAGAGAATAAATATTGAAATAAGAATTGAAATTATTACAACCTAAAAAATAGAAGTTAAGATTTCAAAATTATGATAATTGGGATTTTCATGATGTCCCATAATAACCAGTCTCTTGGAAAACACTATAGAAATGATCCAAAATATTTGTAATTATTTATGAAATTTAATAATTAAAATATATAACTCTGAGATAAAATATAAATGAGTGAATAATGAATGGAAAATGTGGTATTTATATAGAGTAGAGAACCCATATGATGGTTATAAATTATACCATTAAAATGATAATATGATCGTTAGAATTATAACATGAATTTTGGGATATTAATATGACCATTAAGAGTTATAAACTAATATTTATAATTGTATCCAAACCCACAATAGTGTAAAATTATATTTATGTATCTTATAATATTGAAATATGATATATTTATATCTTAGTAATTATAAATATTAGTTTGAAAAATGATACATTAAGTGTGCAAATTTTTATGAAACATGATTAGATTTTAATTTAAAAAATATATATTGAAATCTAATAAATATTTTCATAGAATTTATTAATTAATCAATACTTGTATTTGTTATAAATATAATAAAATTTATGATACCATAAGTAATTTTTGGAAGGATTATATAATTTATCCCAATATTAATGTTGTTGTTTTTAAAATATTGAGGATTTCATTTTAAAAAATGTACTTACAAATAAAAGAGTTTATTTTATATTGCATACCTTATTTCTGAAATATAATAATAGAAGAATAGATACTGTTAATTTTTTATATATCTCTAAAATAGTTGAAATTTTTGTGGATATTAAAGTAATGTAAGATATGATATTTAACATTATGATCTAAATACTAGTTTTTTTGAGTTGTGGATGATGTAAGAACACATTAAATCAAACCTAAAAGAACCATTTACAACATATATTCACAAGAATCAGTAATATTATTTTTTATGAGACAAAATAATACACTAATTAATATAATATTCAGAAAAACCACAATATTCCCACTATAAATACAACACTCACAACCTCTTCTACTAAATATTTTAAAGCCACAAACCATGATAAATTTCTATCTAATTTTCATCCCCATCCTCCCTCTACTAGTATAATGGTCTCACCAAAATTTCATTTTATGTTTCCTTAAGGGGTAGCATAAGAGGAGAGGAAAAACTAATGATATGAGATTCTTGATTAAATTATATCATTTTTATTCTCATCTTAAGACCATATTTTCTTATCAATAAAAAATAAAATATGTAGAATTAATCACCCAAATCTATTAAAATGATATATTAATTATGAAATATCAATCTTATTCTCTTAATTATTTAATTTAAAAATGAAAAAAATTCTTTACCATATTGTTAGTTCACTATCTCCACGCACAATGCACTGATTTTCTGTTGACCACCTTCAGGGTTATAAAATCCATTTAACTATTTGATATTATTATAATAATTATATTATGAATTATTTATTATTGTTTTGTTTTAATTATTACTTAATTAAATAAAAATAATAAAGTTCACTATTGTCAGTAAATGATTTAAACAAACCAAAGACAAAATATTAATGTTTTTACTAACTGAATCATCTCCATAATAAAAAACAAGAAGATATTTCAGAATATATAAATTATTTTTAGGGAAATTAATAACTTATAATTTCACCTATATATGTGTGGTCCTATTTTATTTGAACACGATTATTTATCCCTAATAGATCCAACCATTGAACCAGAAAATGAATGTTCATGAAATAATAAAATTTATCATTATATCTTTTTGAAATGATTATAAATGAACAAAATAAAATTATAGTAAATTAGAAATATATTGAGAATGGTTATAAATTATGTAACTAATTTATTTTATTTTATTTTTTAGTATAATAATTTCATGTGAATAATGATTATAGTGCATATGTTTAGGGATCTCTAAAAACCTACTAATTTTCTTATAGTTGTTATTTATATCTTTTCTACATTCACTCACTATTTTATTTTTAATTTTTTTATATTTTTATATGTTTTTCAAAAATATATACAAAGTTCAACTCACCATTTTTTAATGGGGATAAAGGTGTTACGATGGTTCAATTTTCAATATATATTTAAATGAAAATTATTGAGACTATTTCATTTTGTAATTCACCATTTAATGTAAAAATAAATTAAAATATTTATGAAATAAAAAGTCCCAAAATATTTCCATTTTTTAATTTAAAACCATTTTACTTCTCTTTTCGTAAAATAAGAAATGATAATACTCTTACCCTTTTAATGATTCGTTACTCTTTTCCCTAAAACCCTGCATAAAAGAAAAAATTAAAATGATACCTTAACAATATTATTTAATGTCTTTAATTTTTTTAATAAATATTTTATAAATATATATTATTATTTTCATCCATCGTTAGTCTCTTACAATTACTTAATCCCTTTTTTAATGAAACCCTTTATGTTATTTAATCTGGTAATTGTTACAAGCCAGGTTTCTGTTTTCCCTTTTAGTCAATTTATAAAAAAATCATTGATATATTACATTTACAAAATTCAAAAATTTATTTCTCATGGAATCAACTTGGCATACATTACAAGAAACATTGATTCAGAGTACATTACCCAAAACAATGACTTCATGTACGTTATATGAAACATTGTGTTTCTAGGAGAGTTTTTTTAATTATTTAAATGTTATAATTATAATCATGAATTAAAATTACTATTATTAATAGTTATAAATCATTTAAAAAATTATTATTTTTAAATAAATTATATTTCAAATTAAATATATATTTTTTGTTAAAGATATTATATGTTAACAAATAATATTTTCTCAAATAATCTCTTTCTCATTTCCATTTATATAAAAATAAAATTAATTTTAGATAAATATATAAATATAAATTTGAAAATTAAGTTTCATTTTTTAATTTATAATTTCAACATTATCTTAGTTTTATGTTTTCGTATGATTATGAGAAACATCAATTTTAGATAAATAGTGAAAAATACTGAATTTTTATTCAATATCCTTTTTCTTATAATTTTTTTATAATGTTAAATTAATTTTTATCAAATTTTTATTGTTGAATTGTATTTAAATTTTATAAATTAGTCCAATATAGCTCATTGTATTTAATTTTAATTTGATATTGGATATAAAAATCTCATAATCTTTGGACAATTTAAACTTTAAAACCATGTAAAGTAGTCATGTAAGTGGAATAAAATTTAAATTAATATCATCCAATTATTTTATTATGATTCTTTAAAATTGTTTCCATATTTTTAATAAACATAAATTATAATTTATAGTCATTTAATATATGTTTTTTTACCGTCAATATTAATGAATATAAGTAAAATTAATTACAATAATTAGGGTAAAATTAATTTTAATATTATAATAAAACTAAATATTATGGTCCCAAATAAACTGTACAAATTTCAGCCACACATATTTTGGATATTATTCATCCATTCAACTTCCATTTTTGAGTTTCTTTGTAATTAATTTTGTAAGGAAAAAATATTGTTACACCTAACTTGTTTTCAAAAATGCCATGTATGTCCCATCTATTACCCGTAAAAGGCCACCAAATCTACCCATTATTCACACCTATAAAACCAATTAAATTAGGAAAATATATTTACATTAAACACCTATATATCCCAAAATTCATACTCTAATCCTCACTTTGGTCAAATAACTTTTTAATGAATCCCTTTTGTGAAATTTAAAAGGTGATTCCTGATTAAGAGGTAACACCCTCCCTCAAGCTCCATTCATATACATCATTTATTAAATCTTTTAAATTTCATTATTCCATGATTAATTAACCACAAAATATCATAATTATATTTTCATTCTTATATATAAGGGTTGATTATACACTTACAAACACATCCATCTATTAGGTAACGAATGAACAGTTTATGTGTTAGGGGAACTACCACCTCATGAAATGATGATTATTTGTATTCCATTGACACCTATAAATGTGGTAATTATGTTGGAAAATATATTTATATATGATAATATATCAATATATATTAAATAATTTTCATCAATTATTTTTCATCACACATCTTTATATTTTTCATTTTGTGCAAATACAATAATTTCATTTGGGGAAATGTGGAGAACCATCCCCTCAATGTGATGTGATTCATTCACACACTAAATGGAATGTAATAAGGATTGTTTTAGTGATAATATATGATATAGATGATATAATAATGAAAATTTGATAATGATATATATACAAACAAATATATATAATTCATTTTCGTTCTTCCTTTCAATACAAAAAATAAATGAAATCAATGTTCTTGTGGACATACAACCTTCTATCTCCAAAAATGATGTATTCCATTAAAAATTATATATTGTAGAGATTATTATATTACACATATACTGAATATAAATTATATTTATATAATTTTTTATAGTATGGAAATCATGATATAAGTATAAGGACCAAAACTATAACAAAATAAAAGTTATGCAAGGGACAAAGAAGATATTAACGAAAATGAAACCTTAATAGAATTCATAACTAGAAAATAATATAAATTCATAATAAAAACATATATGTTATTAGATACAAAAATGGATTAGTATAATAAAATTATATTTATTATAAAATTCTTTTATCAAGTACGATGAGAGTCAAGACACCAGGTAAGGTGATTTCCAGTATCACTTTTATTTTTGTAAAATTTACACCTTATTCACCACTCATACTTATTGTCTGGTGATTATACTACCCATAAATATATTATATTATTTTTACCCATAATGTAATGTATAAATGCATACCTATTTTATGATCTCTCTTTCATGGGTATAAATTTTCAAATGTTACTCTATCAGAAAAGTTGTTTTGTCTCAATTCTCATTCATTGTGCCACATTCCATGAACATCAAGAACCATATTTCAAAAAATATATTGAAAGATGATCCATTAAAATCATTTTCATGGAAATTGATTTAACAAAATTTCTGTTTTTCCACCTTCCATTAAATTTTTTCTAATTATTTAAAATGTAATGGTTTTCAAAATGTTTTTAAGATACTATTATATGTATTCAATGAAAATGATTTTCAAAATTATTTCCTGTATATTTTATATATTTCCAAGGAAAATTATTTTTTTAAAAATAAATATTATTTCATATGTTTTCAATTAAAATGGTTTTCAAATCCTATTCATCCTTTATATAAAATATTCCAAATTATTTTCAATGAAATTATTTTCAAAAAAAAAATCGTGCTCCTTTTATAATTTTTCATTAAAATGGTTTTCAAAAAAATTTCCAGGATCTCTTTTTTTTTCAAAGAAAATGCATCCAAAATATTTAAAAATATAGCCTTATAGGTTTTAAAGATTTATTTATAGAACATGAATTACAAACGATTTTATGTTTTCCACAAACTATTTCGATGAAGAAAGAATATTTTCCTCATAAAATGATATTAAATGATTTTTCAAAATTATTTTCCATATATGATGCCAGATGTTTACAATAATCATTTACTTAATGGAAATTACTCAAATGTTACATTTATATCATTTCCCTAAATTATTTATGTTTTCATGGTCTGATGTTTATGAAACATGTTCCACTTCTAGGGTTTGCATTCTTGTGAGACATAATTAATTAAGATGATATAATTTGATAAAATTATTTTGAAACTTTTGTATTCACACATTTTAAATATAATTACATGTTTATGAAACCAATTTAGTTTCTAGGAATTATAATAGGATATTTATGAAACCCATATCATTTTTTGGGTCATGATATGATGAAATTTTTATATTCTTGTGGTACATTTATGAATTATTTCATTATGAGATCAGTGAGACCTATATCCCACTCCAATGCATTTAGAATATATTTATGTCAAATGATATAATTTTATAAACCATGTTGATGGGTTTGATACCCTATGGGACGATGGGGAAACATGACACATTATAAGGGAAGGAATGCGACAAGGGATGTGGGTGTGTCCCGCCCAGTAGGATTAGTCACCATAAAGATAGAAGATAGGGAATCCAGAACGAATATGGGAATATGTGGAATCCAAATCCATTATAAGGAAATGATTTTTACTATTGATGGTGGGTGTATCATCCGAGGATTGCGCCTCCAATGAAGCGAGATGATAAGTTCTAGAAATGAATATTGACTTTTAGGGAGTGATAATATATGTTTATATATTAACAATTACATGCCTTATTCTTTTGATATGATTTCATTTTTTATTTTATTTATTTCCATATGATTCATGTATTGTGATGTAAAAGTGTTTCTACCATGATTCATGTTTTTGATAGTACTATATGTTGGGTATGATCTTCTAATTTTATGATCATGTTCATAGACCCATGTGCTTGTGTTTATGATTACATGTCTCCTTTGTTTATCCTTAATGGGTATTTGAGCTCACCCATTTTTATGACACCTTCCCCATGGTAAGAAGATATTATTTATGTTTGATGTGTCTCAGAATGGTTCTTTTTATGATGAAATTAGTGGGAGACATTGTTTCTCACTTATATACTGATGTTTATGATTTCATGATTGGAAATTCACTAGACTAGTAAGATATTTTGGCATATAATTTTATAATTTTTTTAGTATTTTAAAAGTGTTATGTAATGTCAATATAAAAATATAGGTTTAATATATATGGCATAAAATAAAATTTTTAGTAAACCTTTTCATGAATAGATGAGAAATCGTTAGTTAGATCATAAAGTCATGTCTAAGGATATGAATAAGGGTAAAGAAAAGTATATGAAAATGTCATAGAATTATGGTAAATGGTATATTTAATGGTTTTATAGAAATATATCCCTATCTAGATACTAAAATTGGATGTGGCTCAGTCACATATGTTCCAATGGGTAATAACCCTCACACATTGTGTCGGTCTATACTCGGCATAACATAGTACATGACCATGGGCCTTGTTGCACGCCTAGTTTGAAACTCTTAATGGATATGCTTTGCAATTAAAAAAAACATCACAAACTACTATGAGAGATTTATATATAAGATGAATATGAATAACTTTAAATAAAATAAAGGTATCAAAAATTAATGTAGCAATAATAATTTTGACATCATATAAGTTGTTCTTCCAGATTTTGTGTTTCCCCACTATGATTACTATTTCTTACTCAATGATTTCAATTTTATTGAATGGCTAGAATGTTAAGGAACTAAGCCATTTGATATTGAAATTTACAATGCAATTATTTTTATCCTAAGAATTTTAATGATATAAAATTTAGAATGAAAAACCTCTTTGTTATGCACACACAAACATCTCATGCTATGAAACATGGTGATCTTATAAAAGAAAAATTGAGGGTACCATGATCTGTTGAGTCCTGCATGAGGAAAAGTATACATTCATTTAGTGGATCTTCTGATTTAATTTTTTTATGAAAACCGGATCAGAAATAGTGAAATTATATTCTTCATTCTCTAGTGTTCTAATATTGAGAAATTCATTGTAGCATTCTATCATTTAGATGGTGAAGCAGACTAGTGGTGGAAACTAATAAAGAGTATAAAGAATAATGATGAAAATGAATCCATCTATTTGAATGGGTTTATGAACATATTATTAAACAAGTATATTCCATGTATTCTTCATTAAATTGTGGATAATTTCTTCTATATGGTGAATAAAAATAAATTTGAATATGTTCGAACATATCAGGGCACCTGCACAAGACTTGTAAGGAACACTTTTAGAATTATCATCCAACCTATATGTAATGTTGATAGGTTCCTCAATGCCTTAGAGGAATGAATGATAAGGGAATTGGCTATAAGGGACATTAGTAACTATGAATAGATTGTAAATTGAGCAATAACAGTTTAAATGGAGTTTAGATTAAAATATCAATCTCCTTGTTTTAATAAGAAAATGAAGATTGAGTTCTAAGGATATTTTAAAAACCATGAATAGAATAAGATTATATTTCAAATATTCTAAAATAATGGAATTAATCACAGATAGAATTGTATTATGGATTATATAATGTATTCAAATTGATAATGGGAAGGAAATTAGTAAATTGATTACTGCAATGATGGTACAAATTTTTCAAATGATGCAAATAAATGAAAATCTACTCAAAATGAACATCCCATTAAATAGTGATTCAAGTGTATGGTGAATGAGAACTATGATAACCAGTGTCAAAATTCCATGGTTAGTGATAATGATCGGCATTAGAATCATATTATACTATGGGAATAGGGTAAATCTTATTTGATCGATATTTCTGATGATGTGTACGGTAATGATGTGGTGAAATGTTCAGGTATTATCAACTCTAGAATAGATAATGCATTATTTGATTTGGAATCTACCCACTAATTCATATATAAAGAAGTAGATAAGGGTTTTAAAATTAGACCAAAATGATTGTATGTGTAACATTAATTGAAACCCACTAATTGTATAACGATTGAATCGAACTTCTATGATTCATGTTCCACTGAAATTTGTGTAGATGTGAATTCGAAACATATTTTCATTATTCCTTTGGTAATATTTGATGTAATATGAGGCATGGAATTGATTTATCATAATAAATACCACATAAATTACTAAGAAAGGGATGTTATGATTTATATTTAAACCCCAATAATGATCATCCATCAATGTGATGAAAAGTATGAACATAATTTAGATATTACATCTAATGTATGGGTAAAAATCCTCATTCATAAGGGTTTTTTATCTCAAATGGTTGGGAAGATAATGGAAAATGATGACATGTCTATTTTCCAAGAATTTCTGGATGTCTTTCTAGAAGTGTGTCCTATCCTTCCACAAAAAAATGAACATGAGTTCTCAATAGAACCGATACCTGGTTGGAAACTAATTTTAGAGACCCCTATTGAATAACGCAAATTATGTTCTAGGAAATTAAGAAGAGATTCAAAGGAAACTATGATATGTGATTTATTTGTCCATGTGTGTCACTTTGGGGTGTAACAATTCTTTTTTGTAAATAGAATATGGATTAGTGGGACTCTGCATTGATTATTGAGAGATAAATAAGATAAAAACCAAGAACGTGTATCCTATTTCCTATATTAATGACTTCATTAATCAAATATGATGAGGTCGGTACTTTTACGTGATTGACCTTCATTGTAGATATCACTAGTTGAGGGAAATAAAAGAATATATACCCAATAAAAAATTAAATACAAGGTATTGAAACTATAAATGTATAGTAATTTATTTTGGTCCTAGTAATGGCTTATATATATTTCGGTATTTAATGAAAAACTTTTTAGGGATACCCTGGATCAGTTTTAAGTAGCATTTATAGGTGATATTCTTCTCTATTCCTGGATAAAGGATTATAATGAAGAAAAATTGAAAAATTTTCAAAAGACATTATATTAGGAGAATAAATATGAAAATTTTACCATATATGAATTTTTGGTCGAAAATTTATATTTTTGGTTCACATAATCTAATGGGATGGTATATTAAAAGATCTATAAAAATAGAGGATATTGAATGCTATCCTAGACAAACCACAATGACTAATGTTCGTAGATTTTTGAGTGTATGTAGATGTTATTTGTAGTTTTGGGGATAGTCATTCATGAATATCTAACACTCTAACCATGATAACTCATATGTGTGTCTAGTTCCTATGGAAATAGGATTGTGAATAATATTTTAGGTAACTGAAGAGATGTTTCATCAGCGCACCTATTCTTACATTACCATGTATTAGAGAATGGATTTCAATCTTTAGTGATACATCCAAGAATAAATTTTTATGTGTTTTTTCCTGAAAATAACATGGTTATTTCTTATTCCTCGCTACATTTTATGATTCATGGGAAAAATTACCCAACTCATGATTTGGAGTAAGCATCGATAATTTTGTCATTAAATATATAGAGCCATTATAAAAATGGAGAGGAGTGTGATATATGTATTGGTCATAAAAGTAAAAAATATAAATTAACACATAATGAGTTTAACATTGTTATAATGAAGATGGTTATAGTTGATAAATGAGTTCGATTGGTCAATATATTATGACCCAAGGAAGGAGAATAAGGTGTCAGATGCTTTGAGTTGAAAGGATCATTCTTGCATATCCGTGAGGAAGATGAAAAATATCCAATATTTATGGATTTCCAAAGTATGGAGATATAATTCCATAAATAAGGGACATATGTTTTCTTTCCCAAATGATTGTTCAAACATATGTCCATGTAATGATAAATAAGGATCAAAAGGTTGATTTTGAAATAGAAAATAATGATAGAAATGTTCAAGAGATTAAATTTCATTAGTACATAATGATAAGTTTCTTGAACTCAATATGTGTTCCTTATATATAAAATTTAAATAATGATATGATAGAGAAAAATTTTAGTTATTAATTTTCTACTCACCTTGAAATTATGATGATGTATAAGGACTTGAATTAATACATCAGTGGAATGAAATGATGGGATATATAACTAAGTATGTGTTTTTATGCAAGGTATGACAACAAGTTAGGCTGAAATAAAAAATTTAAAGTGTATGTTTCATCCATTACCTACACCTGAATGGAAATGTGAGACTATAAAAGGGAATTTTTTAATGGCACTCCCCAGAACCTTTAAATTAATTAATGCTATATGGGTGAAAGTTCATCTCTTTAAAAATTCATCAAACATCATCAATATCAAATAAGACTTCTCTCTCGATTGGTTTTCAAATATGTATAATTAAAAAGTGAAAATGATTTAGGGACTACCACATTTCCCTTTTACTATATCTAGATCCTAGGTTTACCACTATGTTCTGGAAAAATCATCATCAAGAACATGATATGGAATATTGTTTCATAACTTCTTATCATCCCCATACATGTCTTTAGTCTTAAATAACTACTTAAACCATAGTGGATATGTTCATATCTTGTTCCCTGGTATTCAAATGTGGTTAGGATCAACATGATCATCTATTTGAGTTTTCTTACCAAAATATATTTCACTAAATAATTTAGTTGGGACCTTATAACTCCTTTTATTGTATGAATTTTAGACTTCTGACATATAGAAATGTGGTTTGATAAATAAATCTGTTGGTACCTAAGATTATTTAAAATTGAAAGGCGATGTAAGATCCATTTAGAATAAAATCAAGGAACCTCAATATTGGTAGAAAAGTTATTTTTTAAACCATAGGCATGATATAGAATTTTATGTTAGTGAGAAATATTTTCTAAGAATCTTTCCCTTCAAGAAAGATATTACATTCAAGAAGAAAGAGAAACTATGTCCTATGTTTATAATCCCTTGTGATATTTATGATCATATCAACATGGTAGCCAATCACTGTGAAATTTCTCCAAATCCCTCTCAAGAACATGATTTTGTTTCGACATCTCTAAATATGATGTACATTCTCGACCCTTTACATGTATGAAACATAGAGGTTATGCAGTCAGAGGATGATCTTTTTTAAGAGGAACAACTAGTTGAAATTCATAATCATTAATATAATGTCATATGAAATATGAACATTCTCTAGGTAAATGTTTTGTGGTGAAATAACCAATTAAAGGATTATAAGTTGGACCATAAGGATACTATGAAGTAGAAATGTCCTCATTTTTTTGTACCAGAATGATGAATTTTGAGAGAGAAATTCATTTAAATGGGGGTAGAATGTGACACATTGAATTTTTTGATCATTTTTCAAGAATAAATTAAATTTTCATTGATATCCTCCATTTAACTAAGTTGAACATTCCTTTCACATGACATAAACATGGAATACATTACACGCAAAAACTACTTGGAATAAGTTACATGAAACACCGACTTTGAATAAATTATACAAAATACTTAGTTTATATGAAACATCTTATTTATTGTTATTTATATGATATAATTATCACATATCAATTAAACAGTGTAATATGGATAGAAATAAGTACAATTAAAATAATTATTATATCTATTTTAAATAAATAAAACTTATTTATAATTAATGATAAATTTTTTTTAATGTCCATGTTTGTTTAAAAATATTTTTTTATCAACTGAACTTATTTTCATGTCCTTTTATGAAAAATATTTAAAATAATTTTATAAGTATATATACATTAATTTTATGAAATAACACCATTTATCAACATAGAATGTTGAAATTACATTAGAGATAATTTTTGGGATTTTTCTAAGAATCATCATTTTTTATGAATGATGAAAAGTACTGAATTTTAATTCAAATCATTTTTTTCAACTAATTTTTATAAGAATAACTAATTTTAAATAAATATTATAAAATTGTAATTAGATTTAATTTTTATCCATGAATATTGTTACATCCACTAGGTTGAATAACCAGAGGGGGGGGGGGATCAGGTAATGGCTTATTAAAATATTCTTTCATTCGGATCTTGTTTTGATATTAGTAAAAACTCAATTCTATATTCATCTCATAGAAATTTATGAACAGATATGAAATCATGCACAATAAAAAGAAATTTTTACTTGCTTCACCATCACTAGGCTATGTCCAAAGTGCATACAAAGGCAATGTGATAATGTACCAAATTTACTAAGGCTCACTGCCAATAAGGACTACATTGCTCGGGTTAGATCTTGTATGCCTAGACTCGCTACCTTTAAAATTTTAGTTTCTTTTCACTACATTCCCAAGGGTCACTCCTTATGACTCTTTCTCTGTCTCAATACTGGTGGAAATGGTCGTCGTCTTTCTCTGTATTCTCTCAGTGCTCTTGGAAAGGAATCCAGACACATTTTATCAACTTGTTGGCCAAACACAGTTTATAGACAGTTATGTCCTTTTATTTGAATTAATTCCTGCATCACCAATTGTGGGTAGATGCTCTGTTGAAGTCCCTTTTTCACCTTTAAAGAAATTCATCCTTCTATAGTACTGCTAGGTACTGAAAATTGAATTCAAAAAATGATTTGATGATTTCAAAAACATCCTTTTTCAAATCACAAATCACCTTCCCCTCTCGTGTACTATGTAATGGGTTTGTTATGCGAGTCACCTCCTCCATGCACCGCTTTCTCTACTGAAAACTAACCTTATTCCATGGACTGCCTAGGCCTTCGCTATCATGTACCGCTTTCACGTACCAATTCTACGAACCTGCTTTATGAAACCCCTTCTATCCATGAAGTCTTCTTTATTCACGGAATACCTCTAAGGAACACCCTATTTCTGCATAATGTACTTTGTTTTCACACTTCCTTCGCTAACCGCCCACATAATGTACCTTATTCCTCCATATACCACGTCTTATGAGGGTTACAACTCATTTAAAAATATTCAATAGAATTTTATCTATGTGAACTATTTTAGCTTTCAGTGAATTATTCCTCGCGAACATCCTAAAGGCTTTACATAAATACCAGATCGAAAATATGTTCTAATGATATTAGATCTCCATAGTTTTTAGTGGGATTATCAATTCTTATATATATAATTATATACGCAAAAAACACAAATCCCTAATTTACTAAATTTAAAATCTAGCCTTCAATGCATACTGATCCTTCTCCAGTCATGAACCGCACACTAGCGGCGAACCATTTCTCTCATCCAGTTCACATATTGTCTTCGTTCATATGTGGTCGATCTCCTCTATTGACATCAACCAATCCATGTATCATACTACCTTCCCCGGAAAACTGTTTTCATTTTCACGAACCACTCTAGTGTACTGTTTCTTCCTCTCAACATACCATTCCATGATCATAGTACTGAGTCCATGAATTATGGTACATGGTTCTCATCCATTTCCAATTTTATTCAACAATCTTCATACCATTCACTCCTATGAATAAATCAGTCCTTTTACAACACCAATCTCTATATTTTCATAAACAAAAATTTAGAAAACACTAGGAAACTATGCAACCCTAAAAAACTGTCTTTCTAAAACACCACACCTACTCTTTTGAAGTAATCTAAAATTTTATACAAACCCAACCACTCCAAAAACATACTGTGAGGACACCATGAAAGAATTTATCCCAAAAATATACTACTTTGGGTTTGTTGACAACTCTTCTCAAAAAAATTATAAGCATTTTAATACCTCATTAGAACTCCTTCAAATTTCAACCACCATCCACTTTATGCGATAAATATAGAAACATAGGATTTACTCATCACATACTCTAAGCCCACATTAACCATTCTCTGTGTGAGAAACAAGATTGGTATATAAATATCAATAATAAATCACTTCATTTCTAACATTAATTTTTGATACCATACCAACATAAATAAACTTCTTTTATCCCTGACCTCACCTATCGTGATATGTAATCTTTGATCGATCACTTCTAGCATCATTAGATTTTATACACTCCCTATATTATAGATCCCCCGGACAACATCAGCTAATCTTTAACTCCCCCTATCATGCTACTCCACCAAGCAGCTTCTACTCCTATCTTTTCTCCACAGGTAATAGTAATATTTTCTTCCCCTTTGTCAACGAATGCGAAAGGCACTAATTTTTTTTGTACAAGTGGGTCAAGAACACATATATGCACAATAGGTAAAGAAACATCATATATCATGGAGAGGGGGGCCCTCATCAACAATTTTTCAACTGAGGGAAGTCAACTCAACTCTCAGAGCCAATTGATGCCTTTAAAAATCTTATTTGGGTATGACCTTTTTTGGAATATCTGTTACTTGTGGTTCTGTAGGCACATACTCCAACATCACAATCTCTAAATCCACTTTTTCCTTGGTAAACTGATATTTAATTTCAATGTGATTAGTCCATGTGTGATGGACAAGTTTTTTTGCTCATATTTATATTACCTCAATTATCAAATTGTATTCTTATTAGAGATTTCACTTCGATTCTGATATCTTCACATTGCTACTTCATCCACAATAGATTCCCTCAAGATAGAGTAGCTAAAATGTATTAAACATTTGTGGTGCTCAATGAAATTAAATCTTCTTTCTTTCTTAACCAACAAATACACTACCCTCCATGATAAAATCCACCTCCAGATGTTGATTTCCAATCACTTTATTAACCAACCGAATACACACACATATATATATCCCAATAACTATAGCTGATAATTGTCATTATACATTAGGCTAAATTCCATTGTTCCCTTGATATACCAATGAATTATTTATACTTAAATCATATGGATATCATTGGTATTTCATTGATACCTAACTTCTTGGAAAGTGGGAAATACAATATCAGGACTTGTCACTATCAGTTACAACATACATCAATTTATTTGCCTATATTCCGTGATATTAACATCATTCCCTTCATCATCCTATCATAGTTTCTACCAAGTGGAAACCAGAGTCTTCAACTCTTTGTAATTATCCATTCAAAAACTTCTAAAAACCTCTTTAGAATATTTATATTGAGAAATAAAAGTGTCATTTTCTCTTTGTGTCACCTGTAATCCATGGAAAAATGTCATCTCACTAATCCTCGACATTTTGAACTCGCTTTTGAGGAATTCTGAAAACTATCTGCACTGAGCTTTATCTGATCCACCAAATATTATTTCATCGACAAGAACCATCATAATCATCCTTTTTACTTTTTACATTGTTCAAATAGAAAATTTAATCAACTTCTCTATGTTGGAAATTGATCTTACATAGAAACTGATCAAGACTTGAGTATCATGATCTTGGTGCTTACTTCAAACCATATAAACCCTTCATCCGCCAAAATACTCTCTTCTCATCATCATGAATGAGAAAACCATCATGATGCTCAATTTAAACATATTTTTATAGAACTTAATTTATAAATTCTGACTTGACATCCATCTGGAAAACATTAAACATTCTTTTCACAACTATATCCAAGAATAATCATACTGTCTCCAGCCTTAAAAATGGAACAAACGTCTCATCAACATCAATACCCTATGTCTGGGAGAACCCTCTAAACACTATGCATGCTTTGTTTTAAATCACAACACTATATTCATTCATTTTTTTTTTCTGAAATACCTAGTTTTTCTCTATGATATTCATGTCTTCTAGCCTCAAAACAATTTCCCATGTTTGATTCTTCTCAATTTGGTCATGCTCTTCATTTATTTCCTGAACCAAATTAAAATATCCAACTACTACATCCAAGAATTTAGGATCAAATTGTGATAAGAATGATGCTTTCTATAGAGACTTGATTCTCATAGTCTCCTTTGGGACTGTCTAGTCACCAATTTTGTTATTCTTATCAATTTCATCTCTTCTCACTGGTTTCAAAGAAGACACTGATTTTTTATCAACATCGGTTTCTTCTTCCGATCCATCCTTTGAAGCTGGAGAATCTTCTAACATGCTCATATCTTCATCATTATCATACTGATTCTAATAATGTATTTTCAGAATATTATGTTCATTCTCCACTATAGTTACTTCTTGAATTTAATCAATTTATCTTAGCCTCTTATTGAAGAATTTATATTCTATTCACTTCTTCGAATATACATTACATATTCCTTCATCCCAACAGGATTCAAATTTCATCTATTTATACTAATTGAGAATGAAACATTTACTTCCAAATATTCAGAAGTACTTCAATGTTGTATTTTTCTCATAATATAACTTGAATGAAGCCCTCTCAACTTTTGGAAATATTAAATCTCTATTTTATGTCTATATTTATTTCATCACTACTTCATTCCCAAATTTCTCTGAATGGTCTTTCCCAATTAGCATTATTTTAGATATGTTTTTGAAAATCTGATTTCTTCTCTCAAATACTCCATTATGTTGTAGAGTTATTACTGCTAAATCTTGATGCCATATTCCATGGTTTTCGACATAATACTCCACATAGATATTTGTGAACTCTATTCCATTATCTGTATGAATCATCTGGATTTTATTACAATGCATCATTTCATATTCCCGTTGTTCTCTAGTAAGGAAACTAAACACTTCATATTTTTTTATTATTATTGAAACCCATAACATTCTACTAGAGTCATCAATGAAGAGAACATAATATCCCCTCTCATCAATATCCCTTGGTGAAATTGTCCCAAATAAATCAATATGCACCAACTCAAGAAATCTTGTTGACTTTTTATCATTTAGCATATATGTCTTTTTAATGATCATCCCTTATTGGAAGGGATCACACATTTGAGTACGATCATGTGATTATCTAGGGAAATTTCGAGCTACATCATATTTTCGCAGATCTCCCGAAGAACCTCGGATTGTATGGCCAAGAGGCTTATTCCATAAATTGTTTTCTTTATCCTTGGATAGAAATCACATTTCTTCTTTTCATCTAATGAGGTAGAGATTCCCTTTCATGTTCTTTCTTTGCAACACAATATCACCATCCTTTGTTTTTATGATACATATTTTCATGTAAAATATTAGGGAATGTCTTGAGTCACACAATTTACTAACACTAACAAAGTTGTGAATCTTCCCATCAATAACTAAGACCTCTTCTCGTCTCATGTCTTTTACACCAAACGTGGATTTTCTTAAATTGATTATTTTAAATCCCTCATCATTTCCAAATCATAAAATTACTTATTTATCATGCCTAATTCTAGTCACTAGATCCTTATTTATTGTCATATGGGAAGTGAATCCACTATCAACGATCTGTATCCCAGTGTGATTTGATTCCTTGATTGCAATTTCTACAACCACCGCATGCTCTGCCCTTTTCATTTTGACCAATGTATCTTACAATGAATTATAATCTTGATATTTCTTAGTATATGATGATCTTGTTTCAACCTAAATCCCTACAAACTGATTTTGAATTTTCATCTTTCTTGAAGATACATTCAGATGATTCTTATGAACAAATTTTGTCTACCTTGATATATTCTTATATATCGTTCATGTGGAATATCATACTATATCTCCTGTATTTTACACATAAACAATGAACATTAAATGATGACCAATAATTTTGAGCTCTATAAGACTACCTATGCTGGTCTTGTTCCCTTTCGTAACTCTTCTCTTTGGAACATACTTTTGGAGAATATCTTATCTTACCCCAAAATAGCACCTTATGTAAGGAACATTCTTATTTAGAAATTCACCACTTTTTGTGCATTGGTTTCATTGAATCATTTGATTATGCTTTGTACACAATGAAATCATCAATCATGTAGTGGGTGCTTGTGGTCTGACTTGAATCATAACAACATTATATTTTAGTTCAATCCACATAGAAGCCTTATTCTTCAAAATTGATGGTTGCTTCTATTCTGATGTACCACTCTACTCAAATCACATCATATCTTAAGACTATATGTTCTTCTTTCCTAATGTATAACTAAGATTAACTACTTTCTTATGATAATCAATTTTTCTTCGCAGAGTAATGGCTTCCGATTCTAGTTGTTCGATACATTTGATTTGTTATTTTCCACTGTCTATAAAACTATCAATTTCTATTTTCTGTTCTTCAATTTTGAGTTTTTACACAACCACCTTCATTTAGTATTCTGGAATTTAAGAGATCAGCCTTTTAATTTCTACATTCATATCATAATTCTCTTCTACAAGTAGTTTCATAAAAAGTTTGTCTTCATGAACAACTTTTTTGGCTTTATTTGTTTTTACGCTCAAAATATCTATCACTTCAAGGTAATATTCTAATTCATCAGGAAGATCAACTATTTCCTCAATTTTATTTTCTTCATTGTCACATTGCTATCTTGTTAATGAATTTCTGAAAAATTCCCCCAAAGAATCTATTTTATAATCCTAGTAGTCCACCAACTCTTCTACCTTAGATTCTTTTGACCTTTCATCCCATTTGGAAAGAAGATTCTTTTTTTGATGAACATTCTCCTGTTACTTCTCTATCCATTCTTATTCAATGAATATTTATTTTGGGGAATTTCATCATCTTATACATTTCAATACTCAAACATCTTAGAAAAAATTTCAAGAAAAAACCCTATCATTCCTCATTGGAAGCATACAAATGGATATCTACCTATGAACATCCCTTTTCCCCTTCGCAGATTGGAGGATAGAAATTACATGACATCATCCATATTGTCCTCCTTAGGAATATCGGAAATAGGTAGATTCTTAATGGCCTTGAATTCCACTTCCTTAAACATACTCTATTCCATTGCATCGTTATCATCGTTTCTCATTTCATATGATACAAGGGTACTGTGTAGGTTATCTAGTGTCAACACATTCAGGTCATTTCCTTCCTATACTGAAATGTTTAGACTGAACCATAGTTGATGTTTCCTCGAGATATGTTTCACTATTATTTATATCTTCAATGACTTTTCCAAGACCCAACATGTCTTCCACAACAATATTAATCCTTTCTATTAATGAATCAATAGTATTATTGGGATTCATTATGGGATCCTCATACTTGTTTACTAGAACATTCACCTTTGTTTCTAAAACTTTTATGTCTCCCTCATAAATAATAAACAATTTCTCCCACATTTCATGTAATGTTTTACCAGACATCAACATCGTAAAAATTGAATTTCAATGAGAACCTCGTAAAGAATTGATCTCATTAGCATTGGCATCCAATTTTCTTCTTTCAGCATATGATAAAGAACCACTATTAATGTCAGTTGATATTCCATGAATAGAAACTGTGAAGACATCCATCACTACTGATCGAAAGTAATGCTGTATCTGATTCTTCTATATTTGAAAATTATTTTCATCAAAGATAGGAATTCCTTTTTGATTGGCCACCTCTATTTTTTCTCCTTGAGTAAGAAACACTAACATTCAAACTTTCACTCAGATACCATTTGTTAAACCAAAAATGATGAATACCTTGATATGGGTGGTGAATCATGGTATGAAAGATTAAAACATCCCCCCATTCTTATCCTTTTTCTTTGTTATAATAAACTCAATTCACTCTTCCTCCCTTAGTAGTATATGAATATATATGAAATAATTCAAAATACACAATGATTTTTACTTGGTTCACCCTCATTAGGATAAGCCCATAGAGCATAAAATTAAAATATGCCAATATACCAAAATCAATAAGGTTCACTACCAATAATGACTACTTTGTTCGGTCTAGAACTTCTAGGCCTAGGATAACTACCTTTATAATGATTGGGGTATACTCATTGAATTCCAAATGTTCACTCAATATGACACTTTCTCTGGCTCCCTACCTATGGAAAAGGATGACTGTCCTTCTCATCCTTCGCTCACTACTCCTTGAATGGAGTCCAAACACAATTTTTCAACTTGTAGGTCAAATACAGTTGATGGAAATGTAGCTCCCTTCATTTTCCTGAATTTATATATCTTTGAATGTGCCTAGATGCTTGGTTGAAGTCCCTTTAGCAGTCATATATGAATTCCACCTTCTTGAGTAAATCTAGGTACTAGAAAAAAATTCACAAACTGATTTGAATATTTCAAAAGATTCCTTGTGAAAATCGTCAACCATCAGCTCCTCTCACATACTGTGTACTGGGTCTGGTATGTGGATCACCCCCTATACATACCATTGCTTCTACTACATACAAAACACCATCCATGGACTACATCCACCATTTCTATTGTGTACTGCAACCACGTAATTATTTTTCGAACCTTGATTGTGTAACCCCTCCTATCCACGAACTACTCTTTGTTTACGGACTGCCTCTGTGAAATACCATGTGTCTAAAAACAGTTCATTATTCAAAGACTTCCTTCTCTAACAACCTACATATTGTGAATTCTTCCTCTTTATTCCATGTATTTTTTGGGTTGTAGCTCTACACAAAAACCTTGATGAAATTTTATCCATACAAACTACATTATCTTTCGCTAAATTCTTTCTCGCAAACCTCCTTCATAGTTTTCCAAAATCCCAGATCAATACAAGTTCTAATAATATTCTATATCCAAAGTTATAAGTGGGATTATAAATTATTATTTACGAAAATATATCTGCAAAATTGGATAATCCAAGCTTTACCAAATCGTTGATCTAACCTTCACCAGATACTGATCCTTTTGTCGCCGCAAACCACAAGCCACCCATAAACCATTTTTCCCTTCTAGTCTGGTTAATGTCTTTTTCCTACGTAGTTGATCTACTCCATCAATGTCAACCCATCCGTGTACCAAACTACCTTCCACCGAGAACCATTTTCAGTTTTTCAAACTGCTCCAGTGTACCACATATGACACCTTGAGGTATTTTAGCCCAAAAAATTCAAAATAGGTTATTTGAAAGGATTTCACATTGAAATTGGATGTAAATAATTATAATTTTTTTTATCATTCTTACTTTTTAACTAGAAGTTTTGTCCCCTTAGTGAGATTAAATTTAAATTAATTTTCTCCAAATTTATATTATAATTTTGAAAAATGGATTTTATATTTTGAATAAGAATTATTTATAATTTATTATATGTTCAAATTCGTTTTGACTGAAAATATTAGTGAATGAAATTAATAATAAATTATGATAATTAAGGTAAAATTCAATTTAACAAGGGAATAAACAACAAAATTAACTACCCAGATGACCAAGAATCATATCCAACACCCATAGAATGTCAATTAATTGTTCATTTACCATTCATTATTGACATGTTTTTGGTTTTTTTATGCATTTTTATGTAAAAATGTATGTACACCTAATTTGTTTTAAAAAATTCCTTGAATGTCCCCTCCCATCCTCATAAAAGGCCACCACATCTACACATTATTCACTCATCTCAAACCACATAGGATCAGACAATCTCTTCCCAGTACACTTCCAAAGATCCCTCCGTCACACCTTGAATCTTCCATTTGGTCCGAAAATCATTCATGTATGCCCTTTGGTGGAATCCAAAAGATGTTACCTGATTAATATGTAACACCCTCCCTCAAAGACCGTTATTTTATTTTCATTATCCACACATCCAATTATATTTATTCAATTAATATTTTATAACACATGTATCATCAATATACTGAAATGTGGTTATACTAATGGTTATACATACACATACATACACTTATATATAATGGGTAACATACATTATAATTATCTTTACGGTGATTTACCGCCTCATGAAATGATGATAGTTAATTTTACTTTTCCACCTATCATGGAGGAAATTATAGTAGAAACTATATTTATATATGATATATATTATAGATATTATGTATAAAAACATATGGAATTATTTTACAAAACATATCAATATACATTCCATTTTGTGTAAATACGATAATTGAATTTTAGCAATTGTCTACCATCACCCCTCAAAGCAATGTCATTCAATCACACACATCATGGAATGTATTAAGGATGGTTTAAGTGTACCTATATGATATATATGATATAATAATTCTACTAGGATAATTATATTTATAAATATATACACATAAATTTCATCCTCTTTTTTTTCTTTCAGTACGATTGTTAAATGAAAATGTATTTATACATACATACGGCATATCATGTCTATGTATAGTGTCTTCTATATCATACTTTTATATTATATGTATTATTATATTTCAAATATAATCAATATACTTGATATTTATATTGTTTATTTTATTTTTTAAATCAGGGTATAAGTATATGAATCAAAGATATAACAAATTAAGATACACGCGAATAACATAGTAAATATTATCAAAATGAAAAACAAAACATTGAATTATTAACAAATGGGTAATATAAATAATTAATAAAACCATATATGTTATTATATATAATAAAATTTTTCTTTATAATATAATTATTTTTATTATACATGAGGTTGGACTTATCATGATGAGATTCAATACAAAAGTTAAATGGATTTCTTGCCTCGTATTTATTTATGTATGATTTCGAAATTTTACAGCACTCCTCTTTATTGTGTGGTGATTATACTACCCACAAATATATTATACTATTTTTATACTTACTTTTATGGGTATTTATATAATTATTTGATGATAAATCTTTCATGTGGATTATTTTTCAATAGTTAAAAATCAGAAGAGTGGTTTGTCCAAGTTTTCCATCTTAGAAGTACATGCCATCAACTTCAATAACTATGTTTTCAAAAAATATTCAGAGATGGAATTTCTATTTTATTTTTCAAGGAAAATGGATTTTAAAAATGATGTATGGTTCACGGTTCAATTAAAACATTTAAAAGTATTTTCTGTGATATGGTTTTCAATATCTTTTCAAGATTCTTCTATATTTTTTCGAGGAATATGGTTCTCAAAAAATTTTCATTCTTATTTCATTATGTTTAAAAGAAAATGGTGTTCAAAAAAATATCAATCATCTATCTTATTTTTTCAAGTAGAAGGATTATCGGAAAAATCATGCTTCTTTTATAATTCTTCATAAAAAATTATATTGAATACATTTTGAAACTCTCATTTAATTTTTAAATGAAAAATACTTTCATGATTTTTTAAAATCATTCTTTATAAGTTTTCACATTCATTTTTAGGAAAATGGCTTTCGATGGGTTTTATTTCCTAAAAATATTTTTTCAATGAATAAGGTATTTTTCCCTCAAAAAAATATATTCCAATGACTTTTCAAAATTATTTTCAATCTAAGATGATATATTTTTATATTACTCACAATAATATATGAAAACATTCAAATGTTCCATTAATCTTATTTATCTTATGGGTTTGTGTTTTGATAGAATGATTTTTATAAAGCCCATTAATCTTTCTAGGTTTATATTGTTGAAATACCCACTTCTTCAAACGGGACAATAATGGGTTCATTTATTATGAATACTATATTTTTCTATAGGTGTTGTTATGATTACATGATTATGAATCCCATATCATTAAATTGGATTATTATAGGATGTTTATAAAACCCGTCACCTTTTATGGGCCAGGATATGATAAATGATTTTATTATCTTGTGGAAAATGTATTAAAGATTACATAATGAGATGGGTGGGACCTATATCTCTCTAAAATGCACTAGGTAATGATTTTTATCTCATAAGATAATGATGGGGATCCAATCGATGGGAATGATCCACTATAGGAGGTTTAGGAAACATAATCCCTTACAAGGAATAGACTATGACTGGTTATATTAGTGTGTCATACTTGTAGGTTTATTCACCATGATGTTGGATGTTGGGGAAACCTGATCCACCATGCAATGACAAGGAAAACTGATCCCATAAAAGGAATGTACTTCCCCTTGGGAATATGGTGTGTCTTTCCCCATAGGATTGATTCCCATGAAGTTCCTTAATATGTTCTTGAAATATGTCTCCATTTGCAAGGAATGATATAACATGTCTACGTATAACCGAATTTCATGTAATATTCCTATGTTATTCTCTAATGGATTATGTAATTTATTTTCATATGAGTCATGTCTTATGAACATCCATGATTTATTCCATGATTCTTGTTTTTTTCTCTTATGATAGGAAGGGTATTATCTTCAATTATTATGATCATGTTCACATGCCCTTATTCTAATGTTAATTATGATATGTCTCTATTGTTCGACATTATTGATAATCTTATCTTAGCTATATTTATTTTTCATTCCTAATTTTATGTTGATATTTATTGTTTTGATGTTGCTAAGAAGGGTTCTAGTCATGAAGAATCCAATTTGAGATAATGTATCACATTTAGTACCAGTATTTTGGCTTCCTTGCTTCCAAAGATACAAAACTAGTATGTTCATTGAGTGTATATTTGAATAATGTTTTAAGTATTCCAAAAATGTTATGAAATGTCAATATATGAAAATTTAAGGTCGATATAGTTATTCTATAAGACATGATTACATAACCCACTATATTCCATCAGTAATTTTCATATTTATTTCTTGAAATGGATTTCATTTTACAAAACACATATGAATGTACATATTATGATGGGTTCACCTATAAATTTCAATAATTCCCTGAGTAATGTTTATATATCATGAGTTGGTATTTATGGAATTCTTATTTGAACCTAATATGTGATATAGCTTTATCAATATTCTGATGTTTTCATGATGGTTAGCCTCAACATATCATGTTATATGTTTCTACAAAAATTACATAGTACCTTAACATTATGATTAAGTGTTCATTATTTTATTTCATTTTATGATTAGTCATGAGACTATTTTATTTTTTTCATTTTATGCATTATGAATCATATGTTATGATTCATTATAATAATAATTCCTTTACTAGGATTAATAGATTACCCATTTCCTTAATGTATTAACAAGGTAATACGTTGTAGTTTTAAGAGGAAACATTTTGTTTGGATATAATTATAGTTAAAATAAAAAATATGGGGTGTTTTAGTTGCTTTTGTGATGTTTTATTAGTGTATTCTACCAAATATAGTAGGAACCTTGATCATTTGTCTATATTTATTAGATATTTACATTAAAAATTATGTAATAATATGTGTAATTGTCTAGTGTATTGTACCTAAAAAATAAATATAAAGAGTTAGAAATTCATAATTCCCATGGATATTATTTCTATAAATATTTCAATTAGTAGTCTACTCTGTAAAAATTTAAACTAATTAGAAGTAGTCATATCTACACCACCTTAAAACAAATTATGATTGTCTTTGTCACATGACCATAAAACTTATGACATTCCATTTTAAGGGGAATTGAACTATATGTGTTATAATTTCAATTATATAGATATATATGAAACCATATCATTTTCATGATCGCAATATCATTTACACATATTACCTTCATGGACAAGAGTAAACACTAGAGTTCTAATCTACCTAGCTATAAACTATAGAACTATATATTGATAAATAAAATATTAAGAACCTATAATATATATATAGCCATTTATGAGTAATATAAGATATATACATTTGAAATCATTAATGAACATCACCTTTTATATTTATATGGTTCTATCAATGTAAATCCTCTAATATATATATATATATATATATATAATTTCAATGACACACAGTTTTAGTCCGTAACATGCACGATGGTAACCATTCATACTCTGGAATTCGGTAAGGATTAAAAAATATTTCTTATATCATTATAAAAGAACTTATTTAGGTAATAATTCCCATTAATACTCTCTAATAAAACATAACACACATCCAACTTTCCAATTAAGAACTTATATTTTATTAGTAAATTCTAGAGACCAAATACATTTTCAGAACCGATCTACATTGACTCAAAAAACACATGACAATTTTTTATGCTAGAGACAATGAAAAGATTAAACCATTACTGACGTAAACCCATAAATCATATCTGTAATGATTTAAAATTAGGGAAATCTCTAATTTTTTTGAAATCATAGGACAAAAATAATTTAATTATATTTTACATGACATAGATTAAGGCACATCATTACCTTGAATAGTATTCTCTGATTGAAAGAGAAAATAATTTATAATGTCATTAATATATTTAAAAACATGGGTTAGTATTCTAAAACCAATTAAATGAACTTATATATCATTTAAATATTTATAAAAAATATGATTATTAATTTATGAAATTTTTTCATATAATCCCAAAAAATACTTGTCTTAGTTGGTTTTGAATATCAAAAAAATTATTTTTTTAATCTGATAAATTACTTTTGATATTTTCATATACAAGAAAGAAAATTTTAACTTTGGAATTACATGAAATAATTATATAATAAATTTTTAAAGAAAATATAGTCTTAATAACTTTCATTAGATGGTCAAAAACGTTAAAATGAAATCAACATAACATGAAATAGTAAGGCAAAAAACACATGTTGTTTTCTATAATTTCTTAATAGACATAATATCAATTAAATTTATAATTATCATGGGATAACATCAAAAAACTATTTTGGTTTTTTTAAACCCTAAAACATGTGTGTGATGATAAAAACTTGTTAATGGGCTTCTGATTTCAATTACATTATAGGAAAATGATATTTGAGTTATTTGTGAACTATAATAATATAAAAAACACTATTTCTATGTGTGGTGAGTTTATTGTGACTAAATAAGTTCTTTAATGATATGAACCTTTGTAAAAACTTTCATTAGGGATTAAAAATGATGGGAACAACCATTTATTGCTATATAATGATAGGAAAATTATCGATGTTTCAATTTAAAATATAAAAATATATTTCAAATAAATCCAAAATGTATTTTTCTCATGATTACCTAATAAAAAACATATAATTTTTTTTAAAAATAAAACATGTGTGTAATGGTTATATATTATAAAAAACCTCATATTTTAATTAAATAAAATGATATTAATCATTGATTTTTTTGGAATATGTAAATAAATGAAACAATAATCCAAATTGATGCGTATTAAAAATTACAGAGTAATATGTTTTTAAATATATCATTGTTTTAAAAAATTTGTTGGAGGGTTAACACATATAGAAACCCATAGACTATAATTAATATTTTATATAGTTACCAATAATTTAATATAAAATTATATAAACATAAAACACATCAATCCTTGTCTTTTTTTCTTAGGATGTCAAAAAAGAACACCTTTTCAATTTAAGTATTTAAAAAAAGTGGATATTTATCAATATCTAAAAAAACATGTATTTTTAGAAAATAATTATACAATAACCACTGTTTTGTTTTTAAAAGGTATAATGATATGTTAAAATAATATCAGGCTTTGAATTATCATTATGATAGAAACATTTTTTTTATGTATTAGTTCCCTAAAACACATTTGAAACAAGTAATAGCCACTATGTGACCCTAAATTCTTATGATATAATTGGAAAATGAATTGAAAATTATATATTACATTGATGATTATAAAAAAAACAATTATTAATGAGGTATCCTCAAGATTAAAGAAAAAATTTATCAACATAAAAAGATATTTCAAAAAAGGAAATATGTTAAAAATAAAGGAATATAGATTGTCTGTAATTGTATTCAATTTTAATTTAATTAATACAATATTAAATTTTTTTATTTTCTAATTTTTTTTATATTATAATATGAAATATTATTTTCATTTGTGTTTTCATGGTAATATGGGTTTGGATCATATAAAACGACTTGACTATATTAGTTGGGAGATTTATAAATTTAATAATTCAAATGTGGTTGTATTTTTAATTTCTAATGAATGGTTATTTTTATAATACCGATTATGGGGTTTATTAATAATTTTTTTAAATATTTATGTATCGACCACAATTTGGAGTTCCCTATTTTCTAGCTAAATGATGTCTTCAAATGACCAATATATGGTTATTGCTACAACATCTCATTGAATTTCATAGAGAGTTTGTCATATGGTAGTCTCTACACCCTCAAATATAATTAAATTTATAAAGAGGTATCTCATGAATATAATGATGGAATAATATTTACCACCATATGAATCTTATTGGGATGATGATACATTTTATTTATGATCGGTTTTGGTGGCCACAAGTTTAAATTTTTTTACAACTACTATTAATGTAAAATGTAATGATTTTATAAAAAATGAAACAAAACCTAAGTCTCCATAGAAAAACATTACAGAATATTTAGTTTTATTAATAATTATCTATCTTTCATATCGATAATATTTTCAGGTTTAGATATTTAGATAATTTATCCATAACTCATATATAAATATCAATAAAATACAAATGGACTCTTCTAAATAGTATCTAATTTACCATAATATAATATAATTAAAATAAATAAAGATATCTTTTATATAATCTCTTTATAACATTAAAAATGAATCTTTTAATAGCTTTCTCATACCTACATACTATGAAAAATATTTAACAACATGGGATGAGAATAAAATACTCTGTAAGGTATATAAAAAAAGGCAACTGATAGTTTACAGATAGACATTAAAACCCATAAAATCATTATAATAAAGAAAAAACATTCATACATAATAATTATTAAATACTTTACATTGAATATAAGTTCTTTACATTCCCTTTTGGTAATAAGGATATTACTATTAAACCCACAGAAACCTAGAAAACCCATAAAGGTATCTTAGGAAATCATTATACTTTTCACTATTATAAATTGAATAACCATGTGATCGGCCTCCATACATGTCACTATTAAAAATCCAATGCCCATATGGATTAATTACATACCAAAAGAATTGATTTTATATCACATACACACTATTAATTGGTTTATCATGAAACCACCCATCATGGGTTTATCATAGAACTTCCAATTATTGGTCTATCATGTAACTACCTTTCAAACTTTCCAAGTACCATTATATAGCCATAACACATAAAATAATTCATTTTTAATCTTTTCACTCCTTAGATTTAATTTTCACCTATAAGAAACCATTTCTTTTTAATGAAATAATAAATCCATATTCAAAATTTGATGTTATCATTGGTCACTATATGTCATAGTTCCTATCAGATTAGTAGAAATTTGATAACTATGATATTCTAACACACCTCTTTCTTTATCTATGAATCACTAGGAACACATAAACTTTTTTCCAAATCATAACACAACTTATTCATTAATATAAAATTGGGAAACATATAATTATTATGGGATTCAACATTTACAAGGGAATATAAATCCGCATTTGGAGCCCTAATAATTACAATGGAAAAATTTTACTACACAAAATCATAAAAATATAGAAGTTTTCCTTACATCAACATCTCATTATCCAAAACTCATGAAATCATTTACTAAAGGGTCAACTTTCAAACATAACATGGTTAATATAGAATTATTATTTTGGTTAAAATCATTAGCCAGATTTTTTTCTTTTCCAACATGATAATGATTTGTAAAATAAAAAATACATACTCAATTATAACCATGTTATTTTTATCATTTTTAAATATTTATTAAATAATACATAATTAAATATTTTTTTGATCAGTATATAATAAATCTTCACAATATAAACATGAAGCCACTAAATTTTTAATGAAAAAACAAAAACATATAATTACATATCATTTGTAGGGTAATTTAACTCATTAGTTTTTATGTGATGTGACAAATGGTAATGGACCAGACCTCTCTTGTTCATTCCATTGTGAAAATATGGTGTTTGAGGTGTTCTGGGAGGTCAAGGTGACTCATCCCCAACACTTTTCCAATTTTTCCCTTTCGATGAACATTAGCGTCGGTAAAATCTCTTTCCTTTGGCAAATATCCAATTCTATGAATAGTTCCGTCTGTGAATAGTGTTCTAAAGGTGAGGTTCATGAACAGTGTTCTACTGGTGAGGTTCATGAACAATGTTCTATCAGTGAAATTCATGAACAGTGTTCTAACATTGAGGTTGATGAATAGTGTTCTATTGACGAGGTTCATGAACAGTGTTCTATCGGCGTGGTTTATGAACAGTGTTTTATCAGTGAGGTTCGTAAACAGTGTTTGATTGGTGAGGTTCATGAATAGTGTTCTACTGGTGAGGTTCAATAACAGTTTTCTATCGATGTGGTTCATGAATAGTGTTCTATCGGTGAAGTTCATGGATAGTGTTCAATCAGTGAGATTCATGAAAATTTTTCAGTGTTCTATTGGTGAGGTTCTTGAAAAATGTTCTAATGGTGAGGTTCATGAACAGTGTTCTATCAGTGAGGTTCATGAACAGTGTTCTATCGACAAGGTTCATGAACTATGTTTTATCGGTGTGGTTCATGAACAGTGTTCTATCGGGGAGGTTCATGAACAATGTTCTAACATTGAGGTTCATGAACAATGTTCTATCAGTGAGGTTCATAAACAATGTTCTAATAGTGAGGTTCAGGAATAGTGTTCTATCGGTGAGGTTCATGAATAGTGAGGTTCATGAACTATGTTCTAACTGTGAGGTTTATGAATAGTGTTCTATCGCTGAGGTTCATGAACAATGTTCTATCGGTGAGGTTCATGAACAGTGGTCTATCGGTGAGGTTCATGAACAGAGCTCTATCAGTGAGGTTCATAAACAATGTTCTATCAGTGAGGTTCATGAACAATGTTCTATGGGTGAGGTTCATGAACAATGTTCGATCAGTGAGGTTCATGAACACTGTTTCCAGCTTCCTAAAGTTTCTCCCCTTTGACGTTTCCTTTGAGGTAAAATGCATTTAAAGCCTTATTTTATAGACTCTAACACCGATTCAAAGGCCAAAAATCATATATTAATTATTACTATGGCTTGGGATGTTTTTACTTGGTCAAACCGACTGGTTTAATGTGATCCACTTTTAATTGGAAATAAATGGTATCCTAAACCGTTGCTTAGTTAAATATTTAAAAGGGACAACATATATTCCTCCCCTGTTCTTCCTTCTGGTTCTCAGGTGTGAGGCACTCGAACATCCTATTCCATATATTATTAGTTACACAATCAAACATTCCTCCTTATACTGGTTCCTCTCTGTTTTGATGCAACCAAATTGTATCGATCAATCTTTGATATAAGGTATGTTTATCATCGTTCTTCTAGGGTTCATCTTCTCCTATTTTTCCTTTCCATATTACTGCATGAAATCTACAACCTTCTAATATATTTTTATAGGGTTTTGGTTTGTTTGGTCATACCGTGGCATTCTCAGGTGGGTGTAGCTGTTGCGAGAGGAGGATCGTGACCCGTTATGTGGATAAAGAACGTCAAAAACTGCTTGAGAAAGGGTATTTGTTGCTTATCATTTCTTTTACATGAAATTGTATTATTATCATGTTTAATCCCACTGGATGAAAATGAAATTTACATAAAAAATATTTTAACTTGATAAATAAATTAATATCAATCTTATGTTATTGCTTCTAGTTTTTCTACATAGTGTTATATCTATGCTTGCTTTGTATAGCTGTTCATTCTTGAGAGAAATTGGTAAAGAACGTAAACCGGAATAAATTGATAATTGTTTGGATAAAGATAAAGAGAAATATAAATGAATCTAGTTCTTCTTTTTCTAATTTTTATGTTAATCAAAATGGTGCAGTAAGAATGTTCAATTTATTTATGATAGCTTAATGTTTAGGTTTCCAGAATGTGGAACCTAGGAATAAAAAATCTGTTAATTCAAAACAGATTATTTGTTTGATAATTCCTTGATGGGTTATGATTTCTCCTCTAGTTTGTAAAAAGGCCAAGAGATCAATTGTTATGATGTTTGTTTTCCTGCTGCTTGTGTTGTGATTTGATCTGGGATGGGTGTTGTGATATGTGGGGGCATATAGTCCTTTTAGTTGTGGTAGTAGATGACACCTAGAGTGGAAAGATGCATCAGTTTATGCATGTGGGTGCTGGGGAGGACACTGGGGATGATGGAATGGGATGGATGTGATTGTTGAATGCTTGCTGATTATTATTGGTTGTTTATCTGCTTTACTTTTCCCCACTGCTCATGGTAGCTGGTCTTACTTACCATTATTTCTAAAGAGATGAAGACACACGGGTTATGCCACGTGCTTTCCGTGTTTACCTTCTCATGGGAGGATGGGTATATTCTCTTTCTATAAGCGGCAAAGACTCGACAGGTAGTACATCTTCTCACCGTGATGATCCCCCTTTTGTTTAGTATATTGGAATTATCTTATAGAATGCTTGGGAATGTTTAAAGGTAATACTATAATGAATAATTGAATAAATGGTGTTAACCCATGGGGATGGAGTTTTCTAGGACATAATTATAAGGTTATAATTTTGATGGAACAGTTGACTTTGGGTGTGATGCTAGTGAAATTAAATGTGGAATTTTTCATGTAAAATTAATGTTTAAATAATTAATTAACATAAAGTGGAACTGATATAAAGGGAATGAAGAAATATAATAAATCTCTTTAAATGGTTGTGTGCTTATATGTTACCTAGTTTTACATGTAGCAACCTGAAGTCTGAGAGACATTAGCTGAAGTTGTTTCTATGTCTATGTAATGTCCATAGTGTGGTTGTGAGATATAGTATATCCTATACTTTTTGTGTTTCTATACGCTACTCCACCCTGTCGGTAAAGGAAACTGACACCTCGGTAATTTTGAGCCATAGGGGTGGGGGGTGGGGGTTCCCCAACATTCTAAGGGGAGGATGGATGGGTGACTTCACCCTTTGGCCCCTCTCTCTTCTCTTGTTAGATACTTGTGCTGGCATGCACATTGTTTATTGTTCCCTATATATGTGTTTAGAGGGCTGTAATGGCTTGTGGTTATTCACACACATATATTTGGGATATTGTTTTCTATGGACTACAATAGGTGGAATGTGTATAGACTGTGATGGCTTAAGGATCCTTACTCGGTGTATGGGATGTAATGGATTGTGGTATAAAACCCGACGTATGATACAAGTTATGCAAGCTTTGGGGTCTCCCAGAAACTACCTTGTTACTTTGGTGTGTAGACATGGTGGTTTTGTTGCGCGAGGTGCATATTGTGGTGCTTTTCCCAGGTGTCTGTGGGAAAGCCTTTTTGGAGAGAGATGCTTAGGACGTACTATGTTGGGGAAAAGTGGAAAACCAGTGGGGAAGGAGTAGCGGGCTACACTTGATATTCATTAGTATATGATATATTCTTTTATGTATTACTTGTTGAGAGTAGCCATGGTGAGGCTGGGTGTAACATCCCAAGTAATTAATGAATAATAGATATTCTTATCTATGTCTATTTATGAATTAGATAGTGTTTTAGAGGCTTAAAATGAGAATAAATCAAATCTTAAGCATGGAATACACTGATATTTTTAAAAGATTGGTTTACTGCCTTTTGATGGAAAATCATTTTTAAATCAAACTTTTGACAATTTTATAAGCTATATTTGTCAAAATATACATATTCTTTATGATTGGGACATTGAAATTTACATTGGATAAATTTTTGGTATTTTTCTGACAATGTTCATTTTGTAATGAATACTGAAAAAATACTGCATTTTATATCAAAACTGCTTTTTCATCTAATTTAATTATATGGATAGATTATCTTTCTAATTGGTATTAAAGTTTAATTTGAATATATTTTTACCATTTAATCCAATGGTGGTCATTAGGATTAATTTTACTTTGTAATTGGGCATAAATTAATGCCAAACTTTTCATAGAAATTATTTAAAAAAAACCGCTATTTGTTTTGACAACGAGAATTATTTTTAAATTAATTATTGAAATTTATGTGATTGTAATTTTCTAAAATAGATTACATATTTGGGATCATATGTTCCAAATTATTAAATCAAGACTTTTTTTTTGAACATTATGAATAGTAACGACGGTAATTATCTTTAATTATCTTGATTAATGAGTAATCAGGTAGTTAAGGATAATAAAATAATATCATAATAATAAAAAATGACACCAAAATGTGTCCTAATGCTACTGGTTGTCTCATGGCCGACCATGGGATTCCTTGTACCAATCTTGGGGACCCCATGGAATCACTTTAGTGGGAAAGTTACTTTTTATCTTTTTATTTTTAAAGAAAGTAAATATAACAAAGAATGTATCACCTGAGTAAAACATTTTTAATTTTTTTTACATAGATGATATTATGGACTATAAATATTATGGAAAGATAAAAATATTTTCTACATCATAGTATTTGTTTCATAATTTTTAGACATTAAATAAATTAAATTATTTATGACATCATGATGATGCAATGATTACCTCATTAATAAAGGATTTAAATAAAATGAAAAGATAATGTTAAAACTATACCTTACACTTGTAAAAGACCTATTGGATGAGTATATTTCGAACCCTTATCACCTTATCCTCATAATACATTAATGTGGGACATTTAAAATCCGAAACCCATTTGAAAATAAAGTAACATTTTGTAACTTTCCAAGAGTGCCCCTCCTCTCCTCTTATAAAAGGCCCCCACCTCTACCTCCTTACCCACACATCTCAAGCCTTAGGCTCGGCCAAACCCTGATCATTTTGTCTCTCCACATACATCTATTACTCCTTTAAGCCTCACATTGGGCAGAAGTCTTCATAAGGAAGCCTTTGAGATCAAATCAAAAAGGGTTACCCGTTTTTAAGGTAATGTCTTCACTTGTGTTCTTTTGTTTTATTTTGCTTCTCCAACCCCCTAAACTCTTTTTATTAATTTATTTTGTAACAACACTAGTATCTTCAATATGCTAGGATGTTTTTATAAAAAGGATTCAATCTACACTTACACACACCTACTTCTAATGGTTAAAGAACATATTGTTTCTGTGGATGGCGAATTTCTGCCTCACGAAACGATCATTGTTCAATATTCTTCTAACACCTTCATAGGTGGCCATTAAGATGTCACTATATTTATATATGATATATAATTTGTTTATGTTTTACTTATGCTTCTGTATTTTTCATTTATGGCATACCTTTATGTCATCCATTATGGGTATACGCGATATCATCATTTTAGGAAGTGCGGACTACCGCCCCCTGAAAGTGATTTGATTCGTTAATACCATATGTGGTACATATAAAGGATATATTTAATAATATTATATATGATACCATACTGGAATTAAAATACTATTATGTATCATTATGTTTTAGTTCCATTAAATATGAAATAGAAATGAAAGTAGCATTCATGCGTACGTACGGCTTACCGTCTCAATGAACGGTGCATTTAATTTCTTACCTCTAAACGTTATGTAATATTATAAATGCATGTATATACTGGATATATATGATATATATGATATATACATAATGATTATAACTCTGGATATAATGGATTCATGAACAACTTGTAATTATAAAGAGCATATTTTTGACTCAAGTACCAATGATCGTTAAAACAGCCGTTATTAACTTAAATAATTACATAGTGTTCATGACATGGAAATAAGTTATATAAAAGGAATAATGAACATGAAAAAGGTTCTTAAACAAGTATAAATTAACTCAAGTTTATTATTCAGGAGATTAAATAATGATCAAGTCAAGTCGGATACGAGGTAAGGGAACTTCTTAACCCAATTTACATTTTTTGGGTTAATCTCCTACTTTCAAATTATGTCATGATATTATTATGTCCTATCTTGTATTTGTAAATTATTTATGTATACTTATATTGAATACACATAATAGATCTATTTTATTTAAAAATGATCTTTGTATGGAACTTTGTCTCAATCTCCTTTCATTGAGGCATATTTTGTTTTATACACAACCTTCTTTTATACGGTGTATAAACCCCTTTGACTTTTACGTTTATCCAAAAGGAATCTTTTTTATACGAAGAATTTTACCAAACGATAAAAGGGAATGTTTTTTTCGTACGTATGCGGTGTCAACGACTTCTCCGCTGCCATGACAATTATTTGAGTTTCAGCTTCCTCTACAAGCCATACCTTTTTTAAAAGAAAAATAAATACCATGTTTTAATTTTCTTTTATTTTGGTATTGAAAATGGTTTTCATAATGTTTTTATATTAATGTGTTGTATTGATTTCTTGTGATTGAAAAGTGGAAATGTAATGTTTCCTTTATTCATGTTTTATGTGATATGATTATTTTATGGTTCTTGGGAATTGTTATGAAGACGGGTGGTTCCATGATAAACTATGGGCGGGTGAGCCAGATATAGCTCTCCAATGCATTGGGTAACACGAAGGAGTTAAACGTTAAGGTTTCTCCTAAGAGATTTAGGGAATATACTGTGATGGGTATTCCAAACGTAACCAAGAGGGTTAATCCCTACGTAAGAATGTTATGAATGCCTCAAATTACCTTTATGTCTTATGATTTCTATGATTTATTCATAATTTGGATGAGGTATGTTAAAGTGCTAATGTTTTATGGGTAAAGTAAGATTTCATTCTTATGTATATATGTACTCATGATTCCTTTCCATATTTTTATATCCCTTACTGAGCTTTTTATGCTCATTCCACGTTTTTTGAAATGTTTTTCACAGGTCAAGGGAAAGGTACATGATATGATGATAGTGTCAAGGAAGTGTCAAGAAAGAATCCATATTTTTTTTAAATATGTTTCTGTTGATGGGAAAAATGAATACTATATTTATATAACCACTTTGCATAAATGTGGAATGTAATGCAAGTTTTATGATCTAATTCTCTAAAACTCTAAACCTGAAAATATCCTCAATGTGTAATCTTGTAATAACTCAAGATTAAGTAAGGTTTATGGTTGGGGCCTTATAGTTGGTATCAGAGGTCGGTTTAGATAACTTTAAGAGTTATAATTCTATTAAATGATTATCCAAAAATATTTTTTTATGGTCAAATTGAAATGATATATCATTTGAATATTACCATGTTGCTTCTCCTAAGATATTTCTATGTTAAGAATGGGTTTTCATAGAGGGAACATAACAGATTTTCTGGGAATGCATACAGAGGGAAATGACCCTTCAAATCAGTATCCTGAGATGGTCAGAATCAGAACTAAACAGTTTGTTGTAGTGATGGCTCATTTGACTCAGGTGAAAAATGTTGGTTGTTTTTATTGATGATATTTTGGTGTTTTCTAAAAGTAATGATGAGAATGAAAGTCATTTAAGGGTTATCTTGAAATCCTTAAAAGAAAAGAAATTGTATGGGACATTTAGAAAGTGTGAGTTTTGGTTGCAAAAAATTTCTTTCCTTGGTCATATTGTTTCTAAAGATGGAATAACTATTGATCTTGCAGAAACAAAGGTTGTGGAAGAATGGCCAAGACCCACAAATGTAACCAAGATTCGTAGTTTTCTTGTTTTGGAAGGTTACTACCAAAGGTTTTTTAGAAATTTTTCTCGGTTATCTAGTCCAATGACTAAGCTAACTCGGAAGGGTGTTAAGTTTATCTGGACAAAAGAATGTGATGATTATTTTCAGGAATTGAAAAAAAGATTGGTGAATGCTCCAATTTTGGCACTACCTTCTAGGAATGGGGAGTTTGTTATCTACAGTGATGATTCATTGAAAGGACTTGGTTTCAACCTAATGCAGAATGATCAGGTAATTTCTTTTTCTTCACTTCAGTTGAAAACTCATTACCCCACACATGATTTGGAATTAGCTGCTGTTGTTTTCACTTTAAAAATTTGGAGGCATCATTTGTATGGAGTAAAGTGTGAAATATATACCGATCACAAAAGTTTAAAGTATATATTCACTCAGAAAGAATTGAACATGAGATAGAAGAGATTTCTAGAATTAATCAAGGATTATTATTGTACAATTCATTACCATCCGGGAAAAGAAAATAAAGTGGCTGATTCTTTGAGTCGAAAAAGTAATGCTTCATTAACAATGTTGTGTTTGGAATGTGATCCTTTGGTTAAGGATTTGATGAGCTTTGGAATAGAAGTTGTTGGTGCAGGATGTCATTCTGTTTTGTTTCAGGTGTCAATGAAATCTTCTCTATCAGATAGAATCAAGCAAGCACAATTTCAAGACAGTGAGTTGAAGAAAATGGTAGAGTTGGTTCAGAAAGGTAAGTTTCATGAATTCAACATTGATAATGATTGTTTTTTGAGATTTGGGAAGATATTGTGTGTGCCTGGTGATTCACAGTTGAAGAGAGAGTTGTTATGCGAATCTCATAGTTCTCCGTTTTTAGTTCATCCTGGCAGTACTAAGATGTATAGAGATCTGCGGGATTATTACTGGTGGGAAGGAATGAAAAGAGATATTACTAATTTTACTGTGAAGTGTTTGACTTGTCAGTAGGTTAAAGCAGAGCGGTAGTTACTGAAAGGGATGCTTCAGCCTTTACCAGTTCCAGAGTGGAAATGAGAGAATATATCCATGGACTTCGTTGTGGGATTGCTGAAGAAACCTCGAGGTAATAATGCAATATGGGTTATTGTTGATCGCTTGACCAAATCTGCTCATTTTCTTGCTATACGAGATACCTTTTCCCTAGATCAACTTTCCCGTTTGTATCTTAAAGAGATAGTCAGATTACCTGGAGTTCCTATTTCCATTGTATCTGACCATGATCCCAGGTTCACTTCTAACTTTTGGAAAGGCCTTCAGAAGTCGTTGGGTACTGAATTAAATTTTAGTACAACTTTTCATCCTCAATCAGATGGGCAGTCAGAACGAACAATTCAGACCTTGGAAGATATGCTACGTGCTTTTTCGATGGATTATCAGGGAAGTTGGGACCAACATCTTTCTTTGGTTGAATTTTCATATAATAACAGTTTTCATTCCAGTATACAGATATAACCATTTGAGGCGTTATATGGGAAACGGTGTCGAACTCCAGCTTTCTGGGATAAAGTGGGTGAAAGGAAGTTTATGGGGCCAGAATTGGTAGAAGATATGGCAGAAAAAGTTCAGTTGATTCAGAAACACATGAGAACAGCTCAGAGCAGGCAGAAGAGTTATGCGGATAACCGGAGGAAGGATCTATCTTTCGTGGTAGGTGATCATGTTTTTCTCAATGTCTTACCATGGAAAAGTGTGATGAAATTTGGTAAGAAAGGAAAGCTGAGTCCAAGGTTCATTGGACCATATGATATTATAGAGAGAGTTGGATAAGTTGCTTACCGAGTGGCTTTACCTCCGAGTTTATCTCAGGTACACAATGTTTTTCATGTTTCGATGTTGAGAAAGTATATGCTAGATCCCACTAGTGCAGAAAACTTTTTTTACGTCGGCTATTTTTCATTTTTTACATCGGTTTCTAGCCGACGTTAATACGTGCGACGTTATAAATAAGGTTTTTGACGTCGGTTATTTAAAAACCGACGTCAAAAACATAAAATCGTGATTTTTATCACATCAGTTATTTTAGAACCGACATGATAAAGAAAATGGGAAGGGTTTATCACGTCGGTTATTTAACAACCGATGTGATAAAAGGCCTGTAAAATGGTTTATCACGTCGGTTATTAAACAACCGACGTGATAAACAGGGGAGAGGGGGGTTTATCACCTTGGTTCATATAGAACTGACGTGATAAACCGGGGTGAGGGGGGTTTATCACGTCGGTTCTATAGGAACCGACGTGATAAACCGGGGTGAGCGTGGTTTATCACATCGGTTCTTATAAAACCGACATGATAAAACGGGGGAGGGGAGTTTATCACATCAGTTATTATATAACCGCCGTGATAAACCGGCAGGAGGAAATTTATCACGGCGGTTATTGAATAACGGACGTGATAAACCATTGTCCATGAATTTTATCATGTCAGTTATTCAATAACCGACATGATAAACCATTCTCCATGCCTTTTATCACGTCGGTTATTAAATAAATGACGTGATAAACCATTCTCCAGGCCTTTTATCTCGTCGGTTATTAAATAACCGACGTGATAAACCATTCTACAGGCCTATTATCACGTTGGTTATTAAATAACCGACGTGATAAACTATGTTCCAGGCATTTTATCACGTCGGTTATTAACTAACCGACGTGATGAACTATTTTCTAGGCATTTTATAACGTCGGTTATTTAGTAACTGATGTGATAAACCCAATTTTTTTTAAACAGAATGCAGTCATCTTCTCTCTACCAGAATCAACCAGAAAACAAATCAAGAAATCGTACCACAAAAACAAAAGTAGATCAAAATTAAGCATGTACATAGATAACATATAAAACTTACCCCCTAGACAACCCCCACCCTCATTTATACCCCATGGACAACCCTCCCCCACCCCGTTGGAGCCCTCACCCTCATGTATACCCCCTGGATAGCCCTCCCCCACCCCATTGGAGCTCCCACCCTCATGTATACCCCTTGGACAACCCTCCCTCACCCCATTAGAGCCCCCACCACACCCCTGGACTGCCCCCCGACCCCCGGACACCCCCAAACACCCCTCGACAACCCCACCCGCCTGAACAGACCCCCTCACCCCCTCACCCCACTTGACAGCCCCCACCACACCCCTGGACAACCCCAAACACCCCTGGACAACCCCCCCACCCCTGGACAACACTCCCACACCCTTGGACCGCCTTCCCACACCCCTGGACATCCCTGCCACCCCCCAGGACTGTCCCCCACCCCACCGGACAGCCCTCCCAGACCGCTGGACACCCCCCAACCCCACTGAACACACCCCCACACCCTTGGAACCCCTCCCCCACAGCCCCAAATCCATACCAGAAAAACCATCAAAAGTAGACCAAAACAAGAAGTAGAGCAAAATTAAACATTCACTTATATAACATTCAAAACTTACACTGTCAACTTCAAAAAAACTAAATCCAACCTAAAAAACTACCAAATACACAATTAAAACGACAATATTCAAAATTACATTTTACATTACAAACAACTAAAATTCAATGAAACCTGTAAAATAATTTGACCACTCCACTTGTACGTGTTTGATGTCTTCAGCAGTATAGGGTTGAGGGTCATCAAAAATCTACAAATGAAAAAGGTGATAGTTAACGTGTATAATGAATAATTCAAATTGAAATATTATGGCAAAGTTTAAGAGGAAATCGTACCAGGTCAAAATTCACAACTGTCCCAGTTGCTATTATTTCATACTTAAATCTTAACATATAATATCCGAATTCGATGATGCCTTGTTGTTCATGAAAATTCTGTTTGAATGAGTGTAAATTCAATATATTATTTTTATGTAATAAATCAAAAAGTACAAATTATAAATGGAAATTTACCTTCGCATTTACATTTTTGATCTTTGCATTTCTTTTCTTTGTGTTTTTTCGAAAGTAGACCCACGCACTGTTAGAAAATAATATGAATGGGGTAAATTTAAAATTCATTATAATATATAAAACTATTGAGAAATTGAAACTTACTTTTCCAATATATTCTTAAAACTTTCCTGCACATCACCATGAATAGAGCATATCCAATAAAGAGCTTTCTCCCTTGGGCAAAAAATCCCTAACATCCAATGATCAATGATAAAAGGAAATTTAATGCTAGTGGTTTTTTATGTTAAAAGATAATTAACTCTTTGAGAGAAATGTGTTTCATACCTCTCACAAAAAGTCATCATCCAACATTGTGTGATTATATTCTTTTCAAATATTTCATCAATATAAACCATTCTTTGTTCCTCATTTAATGCACATGCTTCAGGGGAAATCAATTACAGGTCCATGAATCCATATACTTCTATCAGCTCATTCCTCTCACAAATTTTATAAATATACCTAATACAAAACATACATAAGTATACATTTTTAATAAATATAACGTAGGGAAAAGGTGTTAATACTTACATGGAAAAAATTTGCACCACGTTGATGCCCAACTTATCTCCAGTAACAAGCTCCATGATATCAGTTTTTGTAATCCCCACACTTATTTTACGTCCACAAACATGAGATTCCATTGGAAAATCATAAAAACCCAACAAAAAATGTGAATATCTTGACAATCTGTCAAGACCACTGGAATCTGTATCTGATGTCATAGCCTGTTGTCTTTGTTGTTGTCTATACAGTATTTCTTTACCTTTGAAGTATTCCTGAGAAAAAAATTGAAAAATATAGTAGTTTTCAAATGATAAAACAACTTTAATAAATAAATAAAATAAAAGATATAACATTCATACCTCTATGGTAATGAGTCGAAGAAGTCTGGATGGCCAAACTAAAAAATGGCTGATACTCTGTCCAACTGTCGCCACCTCATCTGTAGGTATTGGTACCCTAGCTGATCTATCTATAATATCCTGTACAGTGACCCTCTAATTCTCTACATCTAATTGTTGATGATGAACTCTATCTCATATAAAATATACCAACTCGTATGCTACTATATGATGTTGAGAATCATCAACATACAACTCGCAATATGCAGGAAGCTGCGGCAGAGGCGTAGGATAAAAAATGGGGTCCGCAGGCTGAGGTGGGGGAGTGGGAGCTACTGGCGGAGGTGTAGGATAAATAATGGGGTCTGCAGGGGGAGGTGGAGGAGTGGGAGCTGCAGTCTGAAATTGTCTTTGCATTTCTGCAAACATAGACTGCACCGACTCTCTAATCTTTTCCTCCATCGTCGCATTAATATTTTGAACTTCAGACTCCAAGGATTCTATTTTTTTATAAACCCCCTCAATGTTAGAAGTTGAAGAACGTGAAAACCCTTTTCTTACCGATACACCTGCTAGATATCCTCTTACACGACAAGGATGTTCGGGCCTTTCCAATGCTGCAAATAAAATATCTTCCCTCCCAGTAGCTATAAATATCCCCTATGAACTCTTCTCCTCAAGAGAGTCCTGTATTAATTAATAGAAAATTTCTGTACTGATTGAAACTTATATGAAGAAAAAAGTTAACTTAAATAAATTAAATAGATATCTTACAATCCTCTCAGCTACGATTCTCGATTCTTCCGAAAGATATTGCCCTTTTTTTCCCTTTCGTGATCTCTTCCATTTTTCATGTCTAGATAGAGGGGATGGAGGGGCCACCTCTCCAGAGCTTGAAGACTCAGCTCTTAGTTGTTGAAATTTTTTCGCCATCATTTGTTCTTCCAATAATTCATACCCTCCCCGAGATAAACTATGAGGGTATACATTTTTAGATTGGATCTCCTGATGAGATTTCCTTGTTTGCTGTAATTTAAGAATAATAAATCATTAAAAAAACATTAATAAAATAATTTATATATGAAAGTTTATAAAAGTTTACATTGACCTTACCAGAAATGACTCTTTTTTTTACTTTAAAAAAACTATCTCCATGTGTCTTCATCTATAAAAGGATATATACGACATGGATTGTCGTGACTCCTATGACCATAAATGAAATCAGATGAGAGGGTTGATTTAAAATCCCTCCATCTCCTGGCAGCCAACGATAAGCATTTCTTCCTGAATCCTCCAGTGTTAGGAATATCAAATGTCATCTGATAAAGAAGAGGTTAAACATATTATATATACTAGAAACATTAAAATAATGGTCAAACAATGACAAAAGATCTTACCAAAATCGTCTCCCACAACTGAGAGATAATCGCTTTATCCACACCTCTCCAATCATCATACAAAATGATTACTTTGGTCTTAGCCTGAGTTGGAACAAAACTCTTAAAATCTTTGGCATTCTGACCTCTAGGAATATCATCATCATCAAACTCAACGACTATCCTCTGATCCTGCGTACGGGAAAGTGATAATTTTGGTAAACGTGTGCACCCACATTTACCAACCTTTGAACTCTTTATCATAATAGGAGCATGTGAATGTTCATCCCCAGAGGTATGACCAACAATATGCTCCTCTCCAGAATCATGTGGTTGATCATCTGAATGATCTGTCATTATCATTCAAATCAAAAAAACAAACTTCAGTTCACAAATATACAAATTCAAATATTTTAATACTACTATAATCAGAAAATAGAAAAGTGTACTAAGTTACATAATATTAAACATTGGTAATATGGTAAGCATGTTAAACAATGGTAAAGATGGAAAAGATGGTCAAGATGGTCAAGATGGTAAAAATGGTAAAAATGGTAAACCTATTAAACATTGTAAACATGGTAAAGTAAATATCAGTGAACAAAAGTAAGCATTTTAAAATTCATGTAATGGTTATAAACATGATAAAGTAAACTAAACAAACTTAAAACAAACAAAAACATATAATTATTTTATTTTAAAACATGTTTTAATAAATAAAAAACATACAATATCTAACATTTATGGAAAAAATAAATGTAAACAAGAAATAAACATATGTTACCTGTAATTTTAGGAATGTACAAATGGATTGTTTTCCCAAATTCCTTCGTCGTGATCGTTCCTTATGGCACAAACTATGTCTTTAACATGATCATCATTATGTTCTGTTAATATTTCCATGGAAGTAGGGATCTCACATAAATCAGCATATTCATCAAGTTCATCCTCACCAACATATTGTTTTTTCCCTTGTAAAACAACAGCCCACTGCATATCTGATTGATCTACTACATTGAAAATTTGTTTTGCATGTGTTTCCATTATAAAAGAATCAGCTGTGTCTTCCAATATATTCAGATTAACAAGTGTCATTCCAAATTCATCGTTTCTGACACTATTGTTACCGTTAAACCATTTACAGTTAAAAACAGGAACTTTAATTTTAAAGTAATCAACCTCCCATATGTCTTCAATCACTCCATAATATGCAGTTGATTCAGAAATTGAGTTTTTGTCCTTAGCACTCAAAAAATGCATTGCTTCTGAAAACACCAATACACCACTATTCTGAACTGCACTTCTGTTGTCCTGAGATTTTGTATGAAATGTATAACCATTAATGTCATAACCGGACCATGTTATCACATTTAAACATGGACCACCCACTAACCATTTTAATTTCTCTGATACATCTGATCTACCAAGCAAAGTCTTTTTAATCCATGACAAAAAAGTTTTGTTGTTCTCATTCAAAATCCACATTTCTTTTTTCTTTGGATGACATTATTTCAACTCATTAATATGCAATGTGATATACGGTTGAGCATAAGCTATGTTATTCAAGATGTATGATTCTAACTTCTTCATCTGTTCAGCTGACAATGATTTGACTTTCAAGCCGCAAATCCCATTTCCCTTATTATTAACTCGTTCATGGCGAGATGGAGGCAAACCAATGTGTTGCGCCGCAACCAATTAGCTCGTACAAAACTCTGCTACCTCCTTAGAAATATACTTTTCAATAATGGAGGCTTCAGGTCGATATAGATTTTTAACATACCCCTTTAATATTTTCATATACCTTTCAAAAGGATACATTCATCAAAGATATACAAGTCCACAAAGCTTTATTTCTCAAACCATATGAATCATTAAATGCACCATTATATCAAAAAAAGTTGGAGGAAAATACATTTCCAATTGACAAAGTATAAAAATTTCATCCTTTTCCAAAATGTTCAAAGCATTCACATCAATCGCCTTGTTACAAATTGAATTGAAAAAATAACACAACTTCATTATAGTCTTTTTGACACGAATGGGAAATATTCCACTCAATGCAACTGGTAGAATTTGTTGCATCATAACGTGGCAATCATGTGATTTCATACCTATCAACTTCAAGTCCTTCAATGAGAAATTTTTTTTACATTAGAAGAATAACCTTGAGGCACTTTGGTATCATGAAGACACTGATAGAAGCTAATTTTCTCCCTCTTCGATAATGTATGACAAGCCAGGGGAAGAAATGTTCGTCTTACTTTAGGAGTGGGAGATAACTCCAAATGTATTCCCATTGATAGTAAGTCTAATCTTGCATTAAACCCATCTTTAGTCTTTCCTTTAATATCTAACAATGTTCCAATCAAAGAATCATAGATATTCTTCTCCACGTGCATGACATCAATATTATGTTTAACTTCATGATACCTCCAATATGGTAGCTCAAAAAAAATTGACATTTTCTTCCAAATATGTCTATCATTACCAGATTTCTGTGTCTTTCTCAATGTCAAGTCAAGGTTTTTTACCCTCTCAAAATACAGATCATGGGATAAAGGTTTTGGACCAGTATCAAATTCTTGTGATCCATTGAATGCCTTTTTTAGTCTTCTATAAGGGTGTTCCATAGGCAAAAACGTTCGATGACCCATGTACACTATTTTCCTCCCATGATGCAATTGACAATATGACGTCTGTTGTTCGCAAATTGGACATGCTTTATGCCCTTTAACACTATATCCAGAAAAATTTCCATATGCTGGGAAGTCATTTATAGTGAACAGAAGCATTGCATGCAGTTGAAAATATTCCATTTTATAAGAATCATACACCCTAATACCATCAGCCCATAACAGTTTCAAATCATTAATCAACGGTGACAAGTAAACATCAATATCATTACCGGGTTGCTTTGGACCAGAGATAATTGTACTCAACATGACATATTTGCACTTCATACAAACTTCAGGAGAGAGGTTGTAAATTACCAATAAAACATGCCATGAACTATGTGTGCTACTGAGTGTTCGATATGGATTCATTCCATCTATGAACAACCCTACTCTGAGATTTCTAATTTCATTTCCAAATGTAGAATACTGCGCATCAATTTTCTTCCATTGTGGACAATCAGCTGGATGACGTATTTTTCCATCACATACCCACTCTTCAGCATCCCTTCTTAACCTTTTTGCATCATGTGAATTAGAAAATAAACATTTGAAACGATTAATTATAGGAAGATACCAAAATACCTTTAAAGGGAGCTTTGTAATCTCTACATCAGCCTGTGATTTTTCTTTCACCTTATACCGTGATGTCCCACATTTAGGGCACTCTGACAGAAATTTATATTCCTTCCTATATATAATTCAGTCATTCGGGCATGCATGTATTTTTTTGTATCCCAATCCCATTGGGCATAATATTTTCTTGGCTTTGTAATTTGAATCTGGAAGATCGTTTTCTTGTGGAAGAATGTCTTTGATCAATTGTAGCAGCTCTGTAAAACTTCTGTCACTCCATCCATGCTTCACCTTTATGTTAATCAATCTTAACACCGCCGAAAAAACTGTAAAACCTGTACAACTAGGATATAATGGTTTTTTAGCATCACCATATAGACGCGCAACTGTCGGTTCTATCTCAATTTGTTCTACTACAATATTGCGAATCATTTCTTCAATTCCATCGGAGTTACCACCTTGCAAATCATCATCATCAGTGACATTCCGTCTAGTTTCACCATGCCAAATCCAAGGGCTGTAACTCAGATTAAAACCATGACAAATCAGATGATCTTTTATCTCTCTACTTTTCAACTTCTTCATACTCAAACATTTCAGGCATGGATAGAAAAAAATGTCACTACTTGGAACATTTCATTTTTCAAATTCCAAAAAGGCATCAACACCTTCCTCAAATTCATTGCTCATTCGATGTGCCGTAATCCAACTTTGACTCATTATTACCTATAACAAATATCAACAGAAAATATATATTTTTAAGATAGGACAAATATATGTTTATATGAAAAAATCATAATTTGAATGTAAAACAATTTAAAATATAAAACAAATCTATAGGTATTTAAAAAAATATGCTTGAATATTATTTTTAAAACAAAATATAGTTAGATATAACAGTTTTAAATTTCATTGAATCAAAGAAAACCATGACACCTACATAGTTTAATATTGATTGCGGTTTTGATGTTTTAATATATTAGATAAACTACCTATTTAACATGTTATTAATGGTTTCTGTAGACCCAAAATCCATTTGGTAAATATTTTCACACAATTATAAAAATCAATGGAAGTGTTTTTGGGAGGAATATGTTCAATCATTTTATTTTGATGTCCCATATTCTATAACAAAATGCAATGTGGATACCAAAGCCCTTAGTTTGGTTTTTTATTCTCAAAGGGTTTGTGATGAAAAAGAAGAGTATAAGTTGATGTATATGATAAATAAAATACAACGATATTTTATTTATGGTTATGATAGAATGAATTCGTACCATATCATTTAGCATATTCTCCCACCAAAAGTAACCCTCCTCAGTTCGAAATAAATAAATTTAGATAATTATGCATGAATTCATACATGTATTGTTGTACATAAATCGAAAAGAAGATTATTAGTACTAAAAGTAAAACTAGGAAGAAACAATAAACTCTATATACTCATGAAAGCTACTCCGCAACACTTCCATGCTACTAACATCTAGAAAAAACTACAAATTGCTTTTAAAAACCAAAAAAATTGTTTATATTTATGTATGGTGGGAATAACATGTATACATAGTAAGATCATCCCTAAAACATCTCATGAAAATGTTGAGGAAGTACACTAAAGCCCTATGAAAAAGGAATCTAAATCATCACCTAAACAAGGAAAAATAGTTTCATATACTCACTATGGATCACTCACAAAATAATTCAAATAAATAAACATTTTCGTATAAAAAATTATATATATATATATATATATATATATATATATTAAAATTAAGGTTCTCAGATACCACTTCTCCACTAGTTTTCCCCTCACACCCCAATGCGCTGCTCCACAACACTTCCATGCTACTAACATCTATAAAAAACTACAAATTGCTTTTAAAAACCAAAAAAATTGTTTATATTTATGTATGGTGGGCATAACATGTATACATAGTAAGATCCTCCATAAAACATCTCATGAAAATGTTGAGGAAGCACACTAAGGCCCTATGAAAAAAGGAATCTAAATCATCACCTAAACAAGGAAAAATAGTTTCATATACTCACTATGGATCACTCACAAAATAATTCATATAAATAAACCTTTTCGTATAAAAAATTATATATATATATATATATATTAAAATTAAGGTTCTCGGATACCACTTCTCCACTAGTTTTCCTCTCACACCCCAATGCGCTACTCCACAACACTTCCATGCTACTAACATCTATAAAAAACTACAAATTGCTTTTAAAAACCAAAAAAATTGTTTATATTTATGTATGGTGGTCATAACATGTATACATAGTAATATCCTCTCTAAAACATCTCATGAAAATGTTGAGGAAGCACACTAAAGCCCTATGAAAAAAGGAATCTAAATCATCACCTAAACAAGGAAAAATAGTTTCATATACTCACTATGGATCACTCACAAAATAATTCATATAAATAAACCTTTTCCTATAAAAAATTATATATATATATATATATATATATATTAAAATTAAGGTTCTAGGATACCAATTCTCCACTAGTTTTCCTCTCACACCCCAATGCTAATGCCATGGTCTCACCCCGCCCATAAATCATCCTACACCATGTGAAATTGTATCACTTCCATCAATGAATCATATGTATCATAGATTATCTCATCACCATCTTATCAAAATAGAAATGAGGTGCATACTTGGAAACCACTACATCTTGTTTACATTAAATGTACAAAAATCGCAAAACCTAATTATAGAATATCCGTGAAAAAAAAAACGAACGAAATAAATTCGTGGAAGGCTTACTTGAATGTTGCGAGTTGAGATGATAGATCCGAGAGGAGCGAAGAAGATAAAAAATGAAGCCAAAATGAGTTTAACGCAGGTCGATCGACGAGCCGATTAGGGTTTACCGTGCGAGAGAGACAAGCCGACGGACTGTCAATCGAAAAATCGTAAATGACAGTCCACGTGGCTTTAATTTCTTTAAAAGTTTTATAACATCGGTTATTATATAACCGGTGTGATAAAATATTTTTTAAATTTATAACGTCATTTATTTTAAAACCGACGTAAAAAACCAATGCGCGAGGGGTTTTTTACGTCGGTTATTTGGAAACCGACGTAAAAAACCCGATATCTACGCGTTTTTTACGTCGGTTATAAAATAACCAACGTAAAAAACCACGCATGCGCGATTTGTAATGTCGGTTATGAAAATAACCGATGTTAAAAATCCACTCGCCCCATTTTTAGGTCGGTTATATATAACCGACGTAAAAAATGGTGACGTAAAAAACGTTTTCTACACTAGTGTCCATCTCATGTTTTGAGTCCAGAGGTAGTTCAGTTGGAAGAGAATCTTTCTTATGAGGAACAACCGGTCCAGATTCTTGACCACAGGGAGAAAGTGTTACGGAATAAGGTGATTCATCAGGTAAAGGTTTTGTGAAAAAACCACATGATTTAAGAGGCAACATGGGAATCTGAAAATGCAATGAGGGCTAAATATCCCCTCTTATTCGATAAGTAAATAAATTATGGGGACACAATTTTCTAAAGGGGGGAAGGATGTAACATCCCAAGTAAGTAATAAATAATAGATATTCTTATCTATGTCTATTTATGAATTAGATAGTGTTTTAGAGGCTTAAAATGAGAATAAATCCAATCTTAAGAATGGAATACACTGATATTTTTAAATGATTGTCTTCCTTTTGATGGAAAACCATTTTTAAATAAAAATTTTAAAAATTTTATAAGCTCTATTTTTCAAAATAAACATATTCTTTATGATTGGGACATTTAAATTTACATTGGATAAATTTTTGGTATTTTTCTGACAATGTTCATTTTTTAATGAATAGTGAAAAAATACTGCATTTTACATCAAAACTGCTTTTTCATCTAATTTAATTATATGGTTAGACTATCTTTTTAATTGGTCTTAAAGTTTAATTTGAATATATTTTTACCATTTAATCCAATGGTGGTAATTAGGATTAATTTCACTTTGGAATTGGGCATAAATTAATGCCAAACTTTTCATAGAAATTCTTTAAAAAAAACCGCTATTTGTTTTGACAACGTGAATTATTTTTAAATTAATTAATGAAATTTACGTGTTTGGAATTTCTTAAAATGGATTACATATTTGGGATCATAAGTTCCAAATTATGTAATCAAGACTCTTTTGTTTTTTGACATTATGAATAGTAACAACGGTAATTATCTTTATTTATCTTGATTAATGAGTAATCAGGTAGTTAAGGATAATAAAATAATATCATAATAAAACCAAATGAAACAAAAATGTGTCCTAATACTACTTTTTGTCTCATGGTAGACCATGGTATTCCTTGTTTCAATCTTAGGGACCCCATGGAATCACTTTTGTTGGAAAGTGACTTTTGTATCTTTTTATTTTTAAAGAAAGTAAATATAACAAAGAATGTATCACCTGAGTAAAAGATTTTTAATTTTGTCTAAATAGATGATATTATAAACTATAAATATTCATTGGAAAGATAAATAGATTTACTAAATCATAGTATTTTTTTTATAATTTTTAGACATTAAATAAATTAAATTATTTATGACATCATGATGATGCAACAATTACCTCATTAATAAAAGATTTAAATAAAATGAAAAGATAATGTTAAAAATATAACTTACACTTGTCAAAGACCTATTGTATGAGTATATTTCGAACCCTTATCACATTATCCTCATAATACAACAATGTGGGACCTTTAAAATCCGAAACCCATTTGAAAATAAAGTAACATTTTGTAACTTTCCAAGAGTGCCCCTCCTCTCCTATTATAAAAGGCCCCCACCTCTACCTCCTTACCCACACCTCTCAAGCCTTTGGCTCGTCCAAAACCTGCTCATTTTGTCTCTCCACATCCCTATATTACTCCTTGAAGCCTCACTTTGGGAAGAAGTCTTTCCAAGGAAGCCTTTGAGCTCAAATCAAAAAGGGTTACCCATTTTTAAGGTAATGTCTTCACTTGTGTTCTTTTGTTTTATTTTTCTTCTCCAACCCCCTAAACTGTTTTTTTCAATTATATTGTAACAACACCAGTATCTTACAAATAATAGGATGTTTTTATAAGAAGTATTCGAGCTACACTAACACACACCTAAATCTAATGGTTAAAGAATATACTGTTTCCGTGGATGGCGAATTTCTGCCTCATCAAACGATTATTGTTCAATATTCTTCTAAAAACTACAAAGGTGGCCATTAAGATGTCACTATATTTGTATATGATATATAATATGTTTATGTTTTCCTAAAGCATATATATTTTTCATTTATGGCATACCTTTATGGCTTCCATTATGGGTATACGCGATATCTTCATTTTAGGAAGTGCGGACTACCACCCCCTCAATGAGATTTGATTTGTTAATACCATATGTGGTACGTATAAAGGTTATATTTAATGATATTATATATGATACCATACTGGAATTAAAATAATATTATGTATCATTATGTTTTACTTCCATTAATTATAAAATAGAAATGAAAGTAGCGTTCATGCGTACGTACGACTTAACGTCTCCATGAACTCTGTATTTAATTTCTTACCTCTAAACGTTATGTAATATTATAAATGAATGTATATACTGGATATATATGATATATATGATATATAAATCATGATTATTACTCTGGATATAATGGATACATGAACAACTTGTAATTGTATAGAGCATATTTTTGACTCAGGTACCAATGATCGTTAAAACGACCGTTATTAACTTAAATAATTACATAGTGTTCAAGACATGGAAATAAGTGATATAAAAGGAATAATTAACTTGAAAAAGGTTCTTAAACAAGTAGAAATTAACTCAAGTTTGTTATTCAGGAGATTAATGAATGATCAAGTCAAGTCGGATACGAGGTACGGGAACTTCTTAACCCAATTTCCGTTCATTGGGTTAATCTCCTACTTTCAAATTATGTCATGATATTATTTTTTCCTATCTTGTATTTGTACTTTATTTATGTGTACTTATAGTGAATACACATAATAGATCTATTTTATTTAAAAATGATCTTTGTATTGGACTTCATCTCAATCTCCATTCATTGAGGCATATTTTGTTTTATACACAACCTTCTTTTATACGATGTATAAACCCCTTTGAATTTTACATTTATCCAAAAGGAATATTTTTATACGAAGCGTTTTACTAAACGAAAAAAGGGAATGTTTTTGTCGTACGTATGCGGTGACAAAGACTTCTTTGCTGCCGTGACCATTATTTTAGTTTCGGATTCCTCTACAAGCCATACCTTTTTTTAAAAGAAAAAGAAATACCATGTTTTACTTTTCTCTTATTTTGGTATTGAAAATGGTTTTCATAATGTTTTTATATCAATGTGTTGTATTGATATCTTGTGATTGAAAAGTGGAAATGTTATGTTTCCTTTATTCATGTTTTATGTGATACGATTATGTTATGGTTCTTGGGCATTGTTATGAAGACGAGTGGTTCCGTGATAAACTAAGGACGGGTGAGCCCGATATAGCTCTCCAATACATTGGGTAATGCGAAGGAGTTAAACGTTAAGGTTTATCCGAAGAGATTTAGGGAATATACTATGATGGGTATTCCAAACGTAACCAAGAGGGTTACTCCCTACGTAAGAATGTTATGAATGCCTCAAGTTACCTTTATGTCTTATGATTTCTATGATTTATTCATAATTTGGATGAGGTATGTTAAAGTGCCTATGTTTTTTGGGTATGGTAAGATTTCATTCTTATGTATATATGTACTCATGTTTCCTTTCCATATTTTTATATACCTTAGTGAGATTTTTATGCTCATCCCAAGTTATTTGAAATGTTTTTCACAGGTCAAGGGAATGGTACATGATATGATGATAGTGTCAATGAAGTGTCAAGAAAGAATCCATGATTTATTTTAAATCTGTTTCCAATGATGGGAAAAATAAATACTATCTTTATGTAACCACTTTGTTTAAATGTGGAATGTAATGCACGTTTTATGATCTAATTATCTAAAAATCTAAGCCCGAAAAGATCCACAATGTGTAATATTGTAATAAATCAATATTAAGTAAGGTTTATGGCTGGGGCCTTATACTGGGAACTTAGTATACTTGTTTAGGTGACGAGTTAGCTTCACATGTTGTTAACTGTGCTTTAGCGTGCTTTATTTACTTTTTCTCGAGTGGATTCGGGGAGGATCCTACATATTATATTGTTATAGTCACCCTATGTATATACAGACTGTTTTTCATGTCACTTGGAGCAGGTTGGAGCCCATGTTGGTTACTACTAGCTTGTGGTTGCAGGAGCTGTTCGGGCTTGTGGTTTCTGGTATTTTACATTGTTTTGGGTACTTATGGGTTTTCCCTTCCAGTTGTAGTACTATTGCATTACATTACGTATATTCACTTGGGTTTTATTTTATATTTCAGTTCTGAGTTGTAGTTGGTTGGTGTCTATCTTATCTCTATATTCCCCATGTTTTCCCTTAGAAGGTAATGCCTCCCATTTGTGTGTTCAATATACCCTTAGTGCTATTCGCCAAAATGGGGCCTACTGGCGGCAGGACTCAGGGATCATTATCTCCCTTCTCACTTTGTCTTCCCTTGAGGGGTAGAGTTTGTGGGGAGGGGGTCCTGAAAATAATAATCAATTAACTTCTTAGTTTTTATTAAGAAACATCCAATTCTATAGATTGAATCATCATTGTATATGTAAAAATACCCATTAAGGAAGGGAAAAAAACTAGGGCATTGAACAAAATTCATATTAGTTCCAGAAAAAACTTATACTCTTGTCTAGATAAATCCAAATACTATTCATGTTTACTTAGTTCGTGGTCTAAGTTACTGAGAAATATGTTCAAAAAACCATTGGAACTAACCTTCTATTACATGAAAACTTTGAATCTATGTGAAATAAGAATGCCTTGGAAACTATTTTACTACTTATTTAGTAGATTCAATATTTATTACATCAGTAGATACAATATATCCAATGAATGGAGTTTTTTTCAACCAAAATTCACTTTTACTCAACTTACCATATAGTTTCTTTTCAATCAAGTTTATCAAAACAATCCTTATGTCCCATTCTTGTTCATCATATATTTTGGAATATACAAAAATATCACACATATATATATAGACAACCAAAAATTAATCCCAAAACCGAGGGAAGAATATATTTCAAAATTTTAATAAATAAGTTGGTTCGTTAGATAACCCTAATTGAATTTCTAAGAACTCATAATTACCATATTTCATCTCGAATGATATATTTGGAATATCATCCTCATTTACCTTTAGCTTATGGTACGCAGACCTCATATCAATCTCTGAAAAACATTGATCTCCTAGGTTCTCATTATAAAAAATTCATCAATATGAGGAAAGGATTCTTTTTCTTAACATGGATATTATTCAAGGCCCTATAATCAATGATTTTTTTCATGGAACTATATTTTATTCCAAAATAAATTTTCATAACCCTATGGTGATGTTCATTTTCATATGAAACCATTATCAAGAAATTATTGTATCTAGTTTATCATATCAACATGTTATAATTAAGCCATTCAATATGGGGGATTGAAAATTGTTATTACATCGCACACTAAATCAATAGAAAATTCAATATCCTAATCAGGGTGAACACCCAAGAAATCATTAAGAGTCACATATGTACAATCATTTTTTACATAGATGTTACAAATTATATATATTTCTTTATTTTAGACAACATGATCTAGATAAATTTCACTAACATATTTATATAATTTCCCAGCTTCATGGTATTTTATTAAAGGTACAATATCATTAAATAAAATATTCTTGGATTTGAAATCTATATTATCATGATAATTTGAAATCCAATACAAACCCAAAATGATATCAAACTCCTATATGAGAAATTTAAATTTATTTTTAGGAAATACCTTCCCACTAATAAAAATAAGAAGTTATTATAAATATTGTTTTCCCTAATACTCTCACTCAGTGTTTTTACCAAAATTTAAATCTTAAATTCATGAGGTGACATTTCTAATTTTATAGAAAATTTCCTAGGAATGAAATAATGAAATTATATGGAATCAATAAAAACCTTTTCATTATTTGAATTAACCTGTAACATAATTTTTCCTACATCATTTGATGGACCAACATCAACAACAATAGAATCAAATGTTTTTTCAACACCCTTTCACTTTTAATCATTATAGAATACACCCTAGATAATCATAATTAGACAAACATATGAACAATTTACTACCTTATTGCAACTAAAAAATCCTACCACTAAATTTTTATTTATTTCTTGATAATCTTATATGATGTTATGAACCATGTGACTATAAATAATACATTATAATCACACCCTTGAAATTGAAAAAATTACCTACGATTCTTTTTACCGCACTTTCCACAATATGGAAATTTGTTTTTATTACCTCTAAAACTCTTTAATTAATTATTTACCATTCCATTCCAACTAGTCCTATTCTTTTAATTGTTGTCATGGGACAAATGATCATTGTCAATATCTAATTATACCTTCTGAAAAAATCCAATAAGTTTCTTATAACTCTTGAACTCATGATAAGAAAATTCCAATTGATATCATGGCTTTCATCCTGAGTAAATTTTATTCCACTTGTTATCAATTTGACGGATAAATTTTTTAATTTATATCACCAATTGAGTGATGTTTTCTTCATATAAATCATCCAAATATTGAAAATCTTGACTCAATTATAAGTATTGTTTTTTCATCCTTAGTCATGCAACTATAAGAGAATATTTCTCTAGAAAAATATTTATCAATTCATTACATTAAATGGAATCAATATCCTTATATTAAATAATACTCATAACCCTTGTACAAAAAATGGTCAGATTCACCTTCAAATTGATAAATTGAAAGAGTTACCAGTTGGTGATTTGAACAACCCATGACATCGAATATATTTTATATGGATTTAATAAATCCTTTAACTCACACTAGTCTCGATGATCTTCTAAATGATTAGTGATTTTGTCTCATAAAATTATTAAATATATTCATGTTTCTCTAAATTATAATTGGTTATATTTTTAATCAAAACCACCAGCTTCCATAATAAGGGTAAACTCAGCCAATAATAGAATAAAAACTCAATTCAAATTCAAACAATCTTCATGTGTCAATTCAGAATAATTATTTACTCTTGGTTTCATCCCACTACAGATTCCATATTTCCTCTATAGAAAACCATTCTGAACAAAAATATTTTTAAAGATGAAACATTTTAATCAATAGATGGTTTAATTTTTTAACAGCACCATAAGGGGAAATCCTTCATGAAAAATTTATTTATATTACTGTAAACACAATTTTATATAAAATGACCTCGTATACCAACTATAATACCCCAACAATAAACATTAGATAATATTTAGTTTTATTTTTGAAATTTCCTCATTTCTAATTGATGATATATTTAGCATTATAATTTTATATAATATGGACACAACACTTACATAAGAATTTAATAAAATTATAAGTGGAATGTCCTGAACCATATACATTTTTCTCAATATATACACTTTCAAAATATAGCATGATCTATTTTATGAAAACAATTCATGGATTTTAAGAGGAATTCTTATAATACCTTACAAAACCATAAGTCCTATGAAAAACAATTATTGAATATGGGATGTGTAAAAAAATAACAGTAATGGATAAAAATAAGGAAACTATTATACTAATAATAAACATCAAAACCCATGAAAATATTATCATAATTTAATACTTTTAACCATTAAAACGTATTAAATACATTATTTTGAATATACACTCATTTATTAACCTTTAATAATTCTTAGGTTACCATAAATCCCATATAATTAATAGAAAACACATAGCAGTAACTTTGTATATAATCATTCTTATCACTATTTTAAATTTAATAACCATTCAGTCGATATACATGCAGATTAATCATAAAAAAAAATATCCATATGGATTGCTTCTATACCAAATTAATTGGAGGTATATCATGGACCAACCCATCCTTGGTTTATTATAGAACCACACATCTTCTTTTATCATGAAACCACCTACCATTAGTTTATCATCGAACAACCAGTCAATTTTATAAGCACCATTAAATAATAATAACAAATAAAATAATGAAATTTTAAGAATTTCCATTATAATATTTCATTTTCCATCATAATAAAACCATTTATATTATTCTAATAAACAATCCATTTTCAAAACCAATTTTCAATAAAAAAACACCCCTAAATGGAAGAGTTGGATTCCTATTTCATTATACTCATGAAGGATTATAGAGAAATTTAAATATAAAAACAGACTTATATTTACCTTAATAATACCTTTACATCAATATAAATAAACAATTAATATTATATCAGGAATATTGACATGGGGAAGAAATTAATTAAATATTTAAACATTCAATCTATCTTATAAATATTTGAAAAATTAAATCATAAACCCCATGATTGAAAAATATATAACAAAAAAATTAAAAAAAATTAAATAATTTTAATACATGATTGGATATTCCAACGGTTTTTTATATACACATTATTAAATTAGTCAGGTGGATGACATCAATATATTCTACAATAAAAGGGGATTGAGAAAAAATCCATTAAATTGAGTTTGACATTTCACTTTGGTCTTCATATTCCTAAATAATAAACTTTTCTTAACTATTTAATTACTTAAGAAATTTTTTCATGTTTAAAATTACATTTATTTTAGTTATTAATGTTTTTTATATAACAACTTAACAAATTATGTTTACAAATTTTTTTTAAACGAATTTCAATTCAAGTGTGAAAAACTACATTGGTTAGAAGACTATTGTCAAAGGGGAAAATATAAAAACATCTCCAGAATAATAATCATGAAATATTTATTATATTTATACATTAATTATACATATAAACCCAATAATTAATTATTTTTATCAAAAATGAACATATGCCTCAGTCATGGAGATGGTATACTTTACGTATGCATGAGTAATGATCCCATTTCTCAATGATCATTGTGAGAAGGTAAGTAAAATTTAACATTATGTAATGATAATTATATAATAAATCATTTTATTAAATCATATTTACTTCAATATATATAATTTCTATGGTGTAAAAAAATTCACATCATGTTGAGGAAGTGGTAGTCCACATGTCCGCAGACGACGTTATCACTTTTTTGTGTGTCAAAAAATTAATAAAAAATGATATATTTATTTTAATGAATGGTAATTATGTAATAAATATAATATATATGTTATTTAGGTCACATTTATTTATTAAACTCATCTCTAATATGTTCCTTGTAAGGTTTGAACATATCATATCACTTTGAGGGGGCGGTAGTAGATATTTCCCTAAACGATGTTATCATATTCCAATAAAATTGAAAACATGAAGGAATATTTATATATAAATTAAAAAATTATGAAGAAAAAATAACAATAATATATATTTACATATCATATAAAATTCTGTGACTATAATAATTAGCGACCAAGAGAGGGGGTAATGGAGAAAATGAATAAAATCATTTCGTCAGGCTATAGTCTTCCATACAGAAGAATGGTAATTTTATTACCCATTTTATGGAAGTTAGTGTAAGTGAAGGTATACCACTTTACATAAAAATATAACATTATATTTATGATACATATTTCATTATATAATAAAATAATAATAATAATTCAATGGTTTGAGAAATAAATTATACCAAAAAGGATGTTAAATAATTTTTCCACTTTTTCATGAAACTATTTTTGGTTTTCACCAAAGGGATTCCTTGGTTGGATTTCTTCTAAATGTGACAAATATACAGTGGCTATAATAACTTTGGTATATTATATGGATATATTTTGGATGATCCAAATGCCGTTATAGTTGTAATGAAATGGGGCAGTGTTAGTTTTTTTATAGTGTTGTGAGAGGACCCACTAGCTTTAATGAAAAATAATTATGTGATACCAATATTTTTACTTAAAAATAGGCATCTTTAACACACTGAATTAGTTTAATAAAGCATTTTTGTCTAAATATGGGAATAAAATTCATTTTTTATATTTTTATATTAATAATTATACAATAATTATAAATTTTATGACTAAGTAGTATGGTTATTTACTTAATCGCTATTATTAATTTTAATTTCTTCCACTAAAATTTTGGGTAAAAAAAATGATAACAATATTAAATATTTTAAATTATTATGATTAAAAATGTGTAATCCTTTTTTAAAAATTTCATACACATATATGTTATAAATCAATTTGTTATTAATTCAAAAAATGTACAATTAATAGGTTTTTTAAAATTAATATGTTCTAAATTTTGTTAAGTTTTTATTTTCAATTTCAATGTGAAAATGACCGGAATGCCCTAAATATAGAAAAAATGTTTTAAAATTTTACTAATTAGTCTATAAAACCACTGTAAAACGTAATTTAACATTTAAATCTATTAGGAAAAAAATGCAATTCTCGATTAAATATCATTATTTTTCACCATTCCCCAAAATATAAAACTTCTCAAAAAAATATAAAAATTAACCCAAACATAATTTTGATATTACTCTATAAAAATGAATATTATTTTATCATATAATATTTATAAAACTAAATATATATATATATATAAGAGGAGTTCTACAAAAAAGAGATAAAACGTCTTTCTAGAAACAAAGATCTTTTAAATATGAAAAACAATTTATTTTAATCTTACGCATATAAAATATATTGTATGAGTGTAACAAAATTACAAACATGTATCAATATTATATAGTTATTCCTATTCATTCCCACTGATATAATGATTATGCGATAATTAACATATTAAATTAAAATATTGATTGTATAGTATTGATTGGTATAACTTAATGCTGCGTATCTCACAAGATTTCAATGTAACTCATTATTTTTTGTCGTTTATGATATTATGTATAGATTCCCTTTTATTATTTATTATCAATTTCATAAATTTTATAAAATCTAAAAAAGACATATTCCATCCTTACCTCGTCTATTATAAAAATAGTATTCGAAAACAAAATCATTGATTCCGAATAATTGGTTAAAAATTTTCAAACTAATTTTCATACATGATAAATTTTAGTATTTTAAAATTAGTATAAAAATTGTTTTTTATCATAATATTTTAGAAAAAATTATCAACCTATTAACTTATAATATTTTACTATTTCATAATTTGATTATTTTTCTTATGACACTCAAATATTTATATTTACTGATTTTACATTTACTATTATCATTATTATGTTAAAATTTTGTAAATTTATTTTACTATTAAAATGGAAATATTACTTTTCAATTATAACAAAAAGTTTCCTAAAAAATAAGATTCCATATAATACACTACTACATATTTTGATATTTTTATAACTCTAGTTTAACCATAATAAAAAATAACCGATAAATAGGGTTAGTTAATCCTCAATCCATATGTGTACTACTAAAAGTTATATTTCATATAAAAATATAAATAATTTAAAAAATAAAATGATAGTATATAAAAATATCTCTATTGATAGAAATATATTATATTCTATTAAATATGGATTGCATAATCATAAATATGTAATTACACATAATATATATGATATTTACTGTAAAATGATATATATAAAAACATAAAAACTTGTCAATTAAAAATTCCCTAATTATTATTGATTAATATAATTTCAATAAAATTTTGATGATCAGAATTTTCTAAAAATTAGTGATTGATCTAAAATAATTTTAAACAATAAATGAACTTAAAATGGGCATATATTATGATCTAGGTATTTATATTAGATCCACAATTTATAAAAATAATTTATGTGAAGAGATAAACATCATGTCTACCGTGGGGTACTAGTATTATTATTGTTTAAATGTCCAAAACGGTGTTGAATACCTCTGAAATTATTTTTTCCACACACCTTATCTTTGGAATGTTTTACAGAATTTCATATTAATTTAGTTGGGTATTCATTTAAATTTTCATGGAGAATTAATTTATTCTAAGGGAATAATCTTATATAGAAATTACAGGGTTAAAATTTTTCAATTTATATTATTGTATTGTTCTTTATAATTAAATATACTCATTCTTCCATTCATTTATATATAATAAAATAGTTGAGTGATTATATATGATATCATATTTATGTGAAAATTTATTTTTTATGGTAAAAACAATCTGAAATAAATATTTATTATTAATATTAATTAAATTAAATATTTCCCTTTTTATATTCCTTATAAAATTTTTATGACATTTATATAAACCTATAAAAGTATATATATCATGTATACATATAAATATATTTTTTCCATAAAAATATATATATTTATGTGTATATTTTGACATATGTAAATGAATACACAAACATAAATGCTACCTTTAGAAAATATTATTTATATGAATATGTATACATAATAATATATTCATATTTATGTTTTATATAACATTTAAAATATTTTAGAATAAATATAATTTATAGTTATTACAAATGTTCATTTATGTTTATTTATAATTTCATATATATAATATTCACTCCATCTCTAAATTATAAAAAAATGGTGATATGATATTTATATATTAATATAAAAATATATATGTCTTTGTTTGTATTATAAATTATATTTAAAAATATAAATATGTCTGTCAATGTGTATATGTTTAAATGTGTGAGTTTATGCATCTGTATGTATACGTAAATATTAGGAAAATACATTATACAAATGTATTTCTATAACAATACCATATTAATAAAACATATAATATAAATTTATATGAATATACATAAGATCAATATATTTTAATATATTTTAGATATATATTAACAAAACCAGTTTTCATATAATGGTTTTGAATAAATAGTAAAATATTATATGAAAATATATATACAACATTTCAATATGTACATAAAAATAATTATAGATTTGTATATATTTATATCAACAAATATATGTGTAGGATTGAAATATAAATGTAGATGCACAGTTACAAGAGGGGTGAATTGTAAGTTTAAAAACATTTTTTAACCGTAAAGGAATCTATTTCTAACAAGGTATACTTAAAAGGCCTCTATTAGTTCTACATACTTTCTTGGTTCTGGAAATGTGGTTCCATAAATGGAAATTAAGAAAACATTACAAGGAAAATATTCTACCTTATAGCGTACAGAATCTTACTTATCAAAGTATACAAAAGTACTGAAACTATAATAAGGTTATACGTTATTCCTTTATCAAAATAAAGCGTAAATAAACTTCAAACAAAACATGTAACAAGTATGAAATCTTCTAACCAAGAGAGTATGGTATCCAAAAACCTTGGATAAAGGCCACTTGATTTATAAATTAAAGAATGTTTGACTTACCCATGCTAGGGTAAGCCCTCGATAAGAATATTGGAATCTGTCTTGATATCCCCCCAAGCTGTCGAACATTAAGGTAGTCAGCACCTCTATTTTCTAATCCACAGATGTCCTCTAACTTTATGGTAGTCGACACCTGTCTCTTTTTATCCCCATAAGCCCTTGATTGTTCTCAACAACAATCATAGTTTCAATAAGCAAGATGAAAAAGATGTTCCATACGCACAAAGTATGTGAGTCTCTCTCCCTAGAAGTCACTTTAGCATCATGCGATATCTAGATAATTCTTAGCATTGTTCTTATGTCTTGAGCTTGTTCAAATGAGCTCTTATTTATATGAACTTATGCAATGGTCGACTCCCTCCTCCAACTTTCATATTTTTCCTTGAATGAATTTGGGACCTCCACATGTTTCACTCAAAAAACGGGTAATTAGAAAGATATTATATGACATTCTTTAATAACTATAACATGTGTATGAAAAATAAGGTTCCTTAACTAAATCTAAATTTTTTTGGATTCTATTGAAAAATAATTTTCAGATTATAATAAAATAAACATTCAGAAACTATAAATCAAGGATATTTAGATTCTATTTTTCAATGACCTCGGATTCGGAATTATGAGGAATTTTGAATCTAAATTCTATGAAATTTGGAGTCTTAATTCTGAGTAATTCGGAGTCTGAATTATAAGGAATTTTGAGACTTAATTATGAGGAATTTAGAGTCCAAATTTCAAAGAATTCGATGTATGAATTATAAGGAATTCAGATTCATAATTTCAGATAATTTAGAGTCTAAATTTCGAAGAATTTAGATTCTGAATTTCAGAGAATTCAGAGTATGAATTGTAGAGAATTCAAAGTAGGAATTTCAGATAATAGAGAGTTTGAATTTCTGAGAATTCAACGTCTAAATTTCAGGGAATTCTAGTTCTGAAATTCACATAATTAAAAGTCAAATTTTCATAGAATTCAGAGTCTGAATTTAATAGAATTCAGTGTTTGAATTTCATAGAATTTAGAGTCTGAGTTTCATAGAATTCAAAGTCTGGATTTTAGTGAATTAAGAGTCTGAAATTCATAGAATTAGGAGTCTGAATTTTAGAGAATTCATGGTCTGAATTTTGGAGAATTAAGAGTCTAAATTTCGAGGAATTTGGAGTCTTAATTTCAGAGAATTAGGTCCCAAAAAACAGAATATGTTATAACCAAGTATTTATAGGATTTAGTGGTTATAGATGTGAAACCAAATTTTAGATATATAAATAAAATGAGTTATAATTACAGAAAATATAAAACTAACAATGAAACATAGGTAAGGATTAATTTCCTTTGGGAATAAAAATTATACTTATTAAAATAATTTTTTGGGAACATATAATTTCTCTTAAGAAATATTATTTGTGATTTTCAAGACATATAGGAACAGAAAATTCATAAAATATCCTTATTGACTCAACAATATAAAAAATTAATTATGTATATATATACATATTTATATATATATATATATGAAAATTTATTAAAAAAATTTATAGATTAGTGGTTATTCATTTGGGAAATGATAGACGAGGTATCCAATTAAAACCCATGGATGAGAATTGATGAATATGGATAAAAACATTGATATATGGTGCGGAATGATTTAATTTGGGAGTTAAGAGATCACTGATAATGATGGGAGTGGGGGTGTGCGGGGGGGGGGGGGGGGGGCTTGTAATAAGAAGGGTTGGGTGGGAGCCCTAATAAATGATGATTTTAAGTCCCCCATAATACAATGAATTAAAAAATTATTTCATGAATTATATCAACACTAAAAAATTGAAAATTCAACTCTTTTATATTTCTAAAAAATAGCTCATAAAGACACAATTTATCAGTACTAAAAAAGAAATGATAAAAGTAACCTTTTATAAGTGATACTTCAGTACTCATAGTGTTTTCCACCTTCATTAATGTTGTTAGAAATGATAATTTCTTTAGTATTTTTAGGGAACATATATTTTCAGTGATTTTCAGTTCTAACAATGATAATTTTTCTGTTGACAATGGAATAATTTGTAGTAGTTGTTATTAATAACTAAAGTGAAGTGTCCCATCATTCTATTTAGAAGGTGAACATGACTAAAAAAATCCTTTCCTTATGTCACTACACCTATCTATGATGGATTCCAATTCAATTTATTCATTTTCCTAGAAACACCTAACTATTTTGACATCAATAATTCACTACATTATTTCATACCAAAGGAAGTTAGTCATTTTGGAATCTTACCAATTACTCTATGTATCAAACATTGTTTTAGATAGTGGAGGTTCTGAAACATCATACCCTATTGGGTGTAATTATTTCCCCATCCATATTCCATTAAAAATTTAAATCATGTCCATGAATCTTTCCTATTTCCATATAGGGGTTTGGTTGGAATAAAATTTATAAATTTTTATTGGAAACCAATGTACTTATATATACATATTAGAGGTATCCAATCGATTTAAACATTTGAATGAATTTTAAGTTACCCATGAATGAAAAATTAGACATTTATAACATGTTGTCAAACTTTTTACCCTATATTACATTGTGATGTTGGATAGGGTATTTCTAATTTTTAAATCCATATAGTCAGGTGTTCTAGAAATTATATTCCTATAATAATTTTGTTTGTTTTTTGGGTTCCACAACTGATCCCATGAAGAGGCTTCATATGTATCTTTTTGAAAAGAAACAAAACCCACACAGTTTAGCTCTAATTATCTTGAAAATTAATTCCATTTTGTCAAGTGAAAATTATTTATCTTTTTTGTTTAATATCATGTTGTAATTATTCCAATATAGAATATTCCATGAAATTTTGGGTGCAAGATTCACAAATGAGAAAATTGTTTCAGTTGGACCTATGGGAAATATGTCCTAATAGAGACAGATAGATGACACAAAGAGTATGGTCTACTGAGTATAGCTCTCATCAAGTGTATAGACCAATAAGGATAATATAGTGATACAAAAATGGAATAAATCCTTCCGTGCGGGGGAATAATATTATTAGGAATATGGCTTGATAGAGGATAGTCTTAGGGAAATAACCCCCAATGTATAACACTTATAGATTTATGGGATTGTGGTCAAGTGTGGGAAATATATAATGGTTCATAAGTGGAATGTGTCTTTATAATGGTGGAAATGGGATACTTATGGTGTTCTGTTCGAATCTGAAGGTGGTATCATACAAAACTCTTAAAGATGAGAATGAATGACCATGTAGTTTGAGTGACATAGTTTAAGGTCATACTATTAGAGCTCACCATAGAGTTTATAACTATTCCATAATGATGTTGTTGTGTAATTTAACAATGTGTGATTAGGATATATATGGTGGAATTTGAATATGATATATGTTGGATTGATCCTTATAGAATCATCTTATAAATCAATTGAGTATAGGAATCAGAGTCCAAAAAATTATGATATTTACAAAATCAGTATCATAAATTTTCAATCATCTATGTTTTGATTTGGTTATTCACATATTAGGCTTTCATAAGTCTCATCATCAAGAAAATACCACTTCAAAGAATAAGAAAATATAATCTAGGTTAATACATATTAAGGAGGACCATGATAGAGTAATTTTCATCCTGGGATAATCAAGTTAATTGTTGATATCTAAACTGACATGTTGTCTTCTTAGTGTGAGAAACTGTAATGGCCTGACCCCAGTTACTGATAATAGGTGGATTATTACATGACATTAGCATGATACAAGGAATCATGTACCAGAATACTGATCATTTTAGTAGCATTGGAAGTACTACATACATAAAAATGTTTTACATTACATCATGAACTAAAAAAACAGGAACATTATTTCCCCTTTGAACACTCTTATATAACTTAGCTTATTTCTATAGGTAAATTGTAAAAAAACTTATTTGAATCCTTGGAAAAATGAAACATAATAAATGGGTGAGCTTAGATTCTCATTAAGGACAACAATATATCAGAAAATGTCATAAATAAGAATAAACATTTAAGTAAATGTACAAGTCTATAACACAAACCTTTTAAACATAAACTTCAACATCATATGGAAAAGATAAATCAGATAATTCCATTTACATGTTCACATGGAAATTTTACTAGTATAATAATCATATGTAATATCAATATCTAATTTCATAATGATTGAATGCATAATTCCCGACTTCATAACCACATACTCAAGGCCTTATGCCAAGGCTACAAATAAGATTTTGTCATGGCCTTGTGCTAAGACACTTGTTTGTCTCATGAGACCTACCAATGCATCGAGGAGATATAGCGGGCTCCACCAATCACTTACTAAGTACAATGCATTACTCATAAAAAAGGTTAAACCTAACATAAACATTTGAATTAAAACTAGCATACGAAATGTCAATAATTTTTCCAGAAACCATGAATGGTATAAAAATAACACATCCACAGAAAAACATATCACAAAGCCATAAATATATTATGGATGATTTCTATCATAATAAATCAATTTTGATCAAGAATAATATCTTGTAAAGGATGTTGACATATTTGAAAATGATCAGTAAAAATCTTTGAGAGAAATATCCCTTTTTCATTAATGCATTTAAAAGTATCACTATATATCAAGAAAATGTTTAAAATAGATTTGTTAATCAAAGTGTCCCATTCAACATTAAAATTTTTAAAATGGAATTTCAATTTAAAACATTAATTTCCATAACAGTAAAACCTTAAAACTATTTTTAAAACCTGTACATTAATGAGAATGATTAGAAGAATAAATATTTAAAACATTAAAAATGATATTTTAGTTAGAGTTATTAACCAAATGAGAGATTCTTGAATACATATAATTGAGGTAGTCAAAATAGTTTAATACAATGAGAATAAAGGGATTCATGATATACTATGTAAATGAACATTATATACACCAAATAAAAGTGAATTGGTGCATAACAACCAAGAGGCCTCAATGTTATGTAAGTTGAGATGAATTCCTTTATAAAGACTATATCCTTAGGTTAAGGATAAATAAATGACATAATTATGTGTGAAAATATACATACACTAAATATGATCAGATATTTGGTGTAAATAAATCAGTGTACATTCAGAAAAATTCTTGTAAAAACAAAACCAATGACTTGGATGTTTAACTCAATGAATGGATATTGAGTTTAGATTTCCCTTAAAAGTTCATATCATTGGAATGTGAATTTATCAATGGATTGATTATGTTCATAAAAGGTATATCGATAGAAAGGGGAGTATAAATTGCTACAGAAATAATATATAGTGATTTAGTACCTAGTCTTGGAGTAAAATAATCAATAAAGTATGCATAAATCCCAATGATTGGAAATTGAAAATTTTAATCCCTTTACCGATTTGGTAACTTACAAAACATACAAACCATGAAATAAGGATCATAACATTATGATGTAGATACACATAAATTAAATTATTTTGAACAAATAATTCAATCATGGGAAGTACAAACACTGCACAAAAGGAAATAGTGGCAATATAGCATGAATCTCACGGAAATAACAAGTGAGATGAAAATACCTTACTAAGTTCTAATCAATCGAGTCGTATGACCAAAATTTAATAACCACCAAATTATTCTCATAATAACATGAATATAAATATAATCATTGTAATATATATCAAATGGTAGTACAAAATACACCACATGCAATAAATTAGGGTCAAACAATGGAAATCTCCCGGAATTAAAAGTGAGATAAGTAACCCCTTACCTGGTACTTTTCCTTAGTATAGGGTAGGTTAACCTGTTTTATAATGGTGAAATAATCATTTTTAAATAATAAAAGAACCAAATACATAAATATGAAATCATATATGATGTTCTAATATTGCTTTGTTAATGATATTTTAGTAGTATCATTGTTTTAGTTGTTAACTGATTCAGTTTCCTTTATATTTTTTGTTTACTAAGTAATGTTTGTTATGTATAGGATGTATTTGATTCATATCCTGAATTATATTAATTTCTTAAACATTAATTTTAATCATAAAATGAAAATTATTCTTGAATTATTATGATGGGGAATGAATCTCATCGCATTCGTAGAGATGATAAGCCGTACGTACGCACGAGCGACCATACCATTAGATTGATGGTGAAATCGTATGTAATTTGATGGTATATTATATATAATAAATAGTTAACATGTTATACTTACTATTTAAATCTGTTATACTCATTATTATACCCATCCATGAAATTAAGTGTTTGAATAACAAACTACACCACGACATGGAAATGGTAAAACGTTCAATATAATTTTATATACATAAACTTATTATTAAATGACTCCAATGAATTAAATTGAACATATATACCTATTATGTATTTATTTTTACAAAAAATAAATTTATATAAAATAAATAATTATTCAAATAAAAAGTCAGTTTTTTACTATAAGGCATTGTTTTTCACAATTCACCAAAAAATTATTTTTTTAAGAAAAATACCAAAAATTTACCCGAACCTAAATTTGATATTCCGATTTCACAAATTAATTCTATATTACCAAATTCAAAACATAGAATTTTTATTAATTAGTTTAAAATTAATTCCCATTTTCAAAAGCAAAAAGGGTGTTTTAAAAAAGTAAAAAACTATCAAAAGATTGACGTGTGTTTTTTTCAAATTTAAATGTGAGATCACTTATAAAAACCTAAATTGTATTAAATGATAAATTTATAATCTAATTATAAATTCAAACCATTCAAATACATAATTTAACACTATAAATTATTTTTATTAAAAAAGGTATTTTCAATAAAAATTTAGTATTTTTCATTATTGATCAAAATATGAACATTATCATAAAGATACCAAAAATTTATCCAAAATAAATTTTTATTTCCCTATTTTAAAAAAGAATATAATTTCATTAAATTTATTATATAAAAGTGTTAAATATTGGTTTTAAAAATGATCTTTAATTAATATGTGTTAAAATTGAATTTTATGAAAAATAATTCTTTTATCTTAAAAAATGAATCTGTTCTTATATTATGTCTAAGAAACACAAGATATGTATTCTAAAATTATATGGAGTATATGTAATTAAAAAATAATTTAATACTATTCATAACCTCTTTTTTAATGTCTTATTTGGTTAGTTGTGGTTCGCTCGAACTCGGTGTAATGTGTAGCACATGCTATAGAATTACATTAAAGAAAATAATTTACATTGAAATATATGGGGGTTATATTATTTCCCATTCTGTAAATTGTGTCATCGTAATTTTAAAATTGTGCTTGGGAACATCATTGAAAGATCTACATCGAAAAAAGAGTAAATAAAACTATCACTTTAAAAGAATGAAAGATAAGTACAATGGTCATCTAAGATAACCCATACTAGGATTCCATGTAAAAAAACATGGATATGGAAGATAAACTGAGTGTCAAGTTCTGATGGAGAGTGATACAAAACATGATCAGAAGAAAGTTAACAATAAGAAAACCAAAAAAATTTTATTGGATAAATGGTCAATAGATTCCCAGTAAGAAATGTAAACATACAACTTTTTTTAGTTTATGTTCCATCTCATAAAGTTAAAGAATTTATTTATGAGATTGAATAAGAACATGAAGTGATAAACTTAAATTTTAATTACAGTTTCACCCTTTAATAAAATTTTACCACTAAATCATATTTTTTTAAACGATGAGTATTCAAGATAAATTGGTCACACTTGAAGTGATAGAATCAACATCTATAGAATCACATAATCTACAAAGGATAAACTATATATATATATGTTTTCTTTAGAGATTAACCAAAACCAAAAGGGTTAGTACAAGATCATGTGATCCCCAAAAAGGATAATCCATTAGAAAATGAAATATTAATAATAATTTCTAATCTTAAACCAACAATACCAAAGGTTCAATAAATACCATTCAATAAACATTTTTCCTTAAAATCCTTAAATATAATCCAAACTAAAATTGAAACCCAAAACTTAGAAGAATTTGATTACGTAGTCTTCCACATTAATTTGTATCTCCAAATAACATTGAATACTCTAAAATTCAAATAATGAAATGTAACTAACTTAATCATATATTCTCTATGATAGGTTAATCATTTTCATAAATAACCCAAAATACTATAAATACACAAAAACGTAGATAAAAATCCACCATTACTCCTCAGATGAAATCACATAGTATTCTATTTTTCTTAGGCATATAATGGTACCCAAAAAGTGAACATCTTCCAAAATTATATTGATAACTTAATCACCAAATAATTTTCCTATACTAAGGATATCCCTTTCATAATAAATAAGATCCCAAATCAACTTATTACTGATCAATAAAACCATTTAATTGAAAATAATTAGTCACACTAACCACAGACTTCACATAGTCTAGTGGTAGGTAATAAATCCTAACTGCATGCTGGTTGTGGGTTTTATTCCCGCATATTTTTCGATGCGATAGGTTGTCACCCATTCTTCAAGTTATCCTTTTTCAAAAACTATATTTTATAACATTCCCAAAATGAGATAAATTCCACCAAATAACCATAAAATAATTTTACAACAAATTTTATCTCATACCTCACATTTTCATCCTGAAAATTAATAACTTTTAATTGCCGCAAATTCAAGGGTCATATAAAACCAAATGGTTATTTATAACTGTAACAAAAATAGAAAAGATATTTCTTCCTAAAATATGATTTTCAAAAAACAAACCGCATGATTAACCATACAAGGGAAAGGTCTTCCAAATTAATCCCATCAAACAAGAGCACTAATTCTTTAAAATGTATCACCATCCATTTATTTCCAAATAGTTTCTTCCATGACCAAGAGGTTATCCTATAGAATAGAGAATTCACTTAGGTAATTCCTGGATCTCTTATATTTATGGAAAATGACTGTAAATTAATTCATGAGATCATTTTTATTTTCTTCCATAGTACTCTTTATTTTTCTTCGATAATTAATTATGTTATTTCTTTATTTCCCATGCATAAATCATTTATTTTTTTCTATGGAGACACTTCCCTAGGTGTCTCCTTCAACATTTCCCGCATGATTGAAACTGATCTTTCATTTCCCCATGGTCTACACTGCTGGATCTCTTATCATCCATCGCCTTTATCCTCTTTGTTGAGTCTGGGAGTTTGTTAATTTATATGTTGTTGATCATATTTTTGGAAAACTTATTCGGAATGAACATGATATCTTTTAAACCTATCAAAATTAAATTTCATTTCTCATTTCCACCATTGTTTCTACCATGTACATCGTGTTCAATGTTACTATGACTTTTGTGGGATCCAACCATTGACAAACACAAGAAAGCATAGTGTGAGTCATAAAATCATTTAGAGAATATCAAAACACCTTATTTTCTATCTAAAAAACCATAGAATTATCCATGTTTATATATTATCATCTTATATTAAAATCCTTCAAATCAGATTGTAATGAAAATGTGAATTATCATAAGCATATCCCTCGGGAGTGTCATAACCAAGAGTGAAGGAAAGCCCATTGTCGTGTACTAGAATACCCTGGGTTAAGAACGAAACACCTGGTCGGAGTATTCAATCCCAGGTATATCTATGCTAGAGCAGCCTCTACTTGCTCATATCCAGACTGAGATATATTGATTAGAAAACCCAAATAATATTTACATTACCAAAATTTATGGATGTTCTTCTATACTAATCTTCAATGTATATCTTAGGGTAGTGTTTCTTAATCAATGTTTTTTATAATTCTAGATTATAAGGTTTGTAATAAAATTTATTTGATACCAACTATAACACCCTGACCCCAATTACCCAGAATTTGTGCGTTATTAAATGACATTGGCATGATAAAAGGAAGCACGTCCAGAAACACCGACCAGTTTAGTAACCATTTATGTTCTAGACACATATATATGTTTGACATTACCACATGAAATAAAAAAACATTTTCTCCACTTTAAACACTCTTATATTTCTTAGCTTATTTCTTCAGGTTAATTTTAATATACCTCATTGCATCTTGGAAAAAATAAAACATAAGACAGTGGTGAGCTCAAATGCTCAGTAAGGATAACAAAATAGTGGAAACTATCATAAATAAGAATTAACATTTAAGGAAATTTATAAGACTATAACACAAGACTTTTAAACATAAACATCAGTATAATATAGAAATGATAAATCAAATAATTACATTTACTTATTCACATGGATATTCTACTAGTAAAATAATCCCATGTAATATCAATAGACAATTTCATAATGATTGAATGCATAATTCTTAAATTCATAACCATATAGTCAAGGCCTTGTGCCAAGACTACAAATAAGACTTTTTCAAGGCCTTGTGCCAAGAAACTCGTTTGTCTCATGAGGCCTACCAATGCATCGATGAGTTATAGCAGGCTCTACATGTCATTTAGAAAGTCCAATCCATTCCACATATGAAATGGTTTAAACATGACATAAACATTCATATTAAAAATAGCATAAGAAATGTCAATACATTATACAGAAACCATGAATTGTATAAAAATAACACATCCACAATAAAACATATCACAAAACCTTCAATATAGTTTAGAAAATTTGTATGATAATAAAACAATCATGATCATGAATAATATCCCATAAAGGATGTTGTCATTTCTGAAAATGATTAGTAAAAATCTTTGAGAGAAATATTCCTTTTTCATGAAAACATTTAAAAGTATCACTATTTATCAAGACGTTGTTTAAAATAGATTTTTGAATCAATGTGTCCCATAAAACTTTAAAACTTTAAAAAAAATTCAATTTTTAAAAAATAATATCCATATAAATAAAACCTTAAAACAATTTTTAAAACATGTACATTAATGAGAAATATTTGGAAGAATAAATTTTTAAAACATTTTAAATGATATTTTAGTTAGAGTTCCTAACCAAATGAGATACGCTTGAATACAAATAAATGAGTAAATAAAAACATTATTATATCATTAGAATAAAAGGATTCATGATATACTATGTCAAAGTACATTATATACACCAAATAAAAGTGAATTGGTGCATAATAACAACGAAGACTCAATGGAATGTAAGTTGAGTTGAATTTTTTTATAAAGGATGAATCCTTAGGTTAAGGATAAATCAATGACATAATTATATGTGAAAAATATAAATACACTCAATATGATTTGAAATTTAGTGTAAATAAATAATAAGACATTTACACATAATCTTGTAAAAACAAAACCAATGACTTGGATGTTTAACACAATGAATGGAAATTGTATCGAAAAATAAGAAGTGAGAACAAAATCCATTACCAAATTCTAATCAATCAAGTTGTATCGAAAAATGTTAATATCCAAAAAAATTATTCACATAATAACATGAATATAAATAGAATCATGATAACATATATCAAATGGATGTACACAATACACCACAATAAATAAATTAGTGGTGAACAATAGAAATATCACAGAATTAAAAGTGAGATAAGAAACCCTTTAGCTTGTAATTATCCATAGTATAGGGTAGGTTAACCTCCTGTATAATGGTAAAATAATTGTGATTAAATTATAAAAGAACCAAATACATAAATATGGTATCATATGTGATCTTCTAATATTGCTTGGTTAATGATATATCAATAGTATCATTGTTTTGGTTGTTAACTGATTCATTTTCCTTTATATGTTTTCCTACATAAGTCTTTATTTTTTATGTATAGGATTTATTTTATTCATATACATAATTAAATTAACATCTTAACCATTATTTTTAATCATAAAATGAAAATTATTCTGGAATGTTTTCGTTGGGGAATGAATCTCATCGCGTTCGTGGAGACGGTAAGTCGTACGTACGCCCCACTGACAATATCATTATTTTGATGGTGAAATAATAGGTAATTGGATGTTATATCATATATAAATAATAATTAACATGTTATATTTATTATTTAAATCAGTTATACTCATTATTATACCCATCCAAATAAAGATGTGTTTGAATAACATACTACACCACGATTTGGAGTCGGTAAAAAGTTGAATAACATTTTATATATCTAAACATATTATAACATGAATCCAATTAATTAAATTGAACATATATTGGTAATAGTTATCTATTTTTACATAAAAAAATTAAATAAAAAATATTAATTTAAATAAAAAGTCGGTCTTAAAATATAACGTAGTGTTTTCACTAGTCATCAAAAATTGAAAGTTTTCATAAAAATACCAAAATATTACCCTAAAATAATTTTGATATTCCAAAATTCAAAAATCAATTCCATTTTACCAAATTAAAAACATATAATATTTATTAATTAATTTAAAATTTATTCCCATTGTCAAAACTGAAAAGCGGGTTTTTAAAAAGTAAAAACAATCCAAAAGTTGACATGTGTTTTTCTCAAATTTAAATGTGAAATTACTTATAATGTCATAAATTGAATTAAATGATAAAAATATAAACTAATTATACTTAAAAACCATTAAAATTCATAATTTAAGACTATATATTATATTCGTTAAAAATTTGTTTTCAATTATTATTTTGTTTTTTCTGTATTCATCAAAATATGAAAGTTATTAGAAAAGTACCAAAAATTTATCCAAAATTAATTTCTATGTCCCTATTATAAATCAAATTATATGTATTATAATATTATATTTATTATATAAAATTAAATGTTAACTTATTACTACTCATAAACACTTTTTCAACGACAAGTTTGGTATGTCGTGGTGTGCTCGAAGTCGGTGTAGCGTGTAGCGCAAGCTATTGAAATATTTTAAAGAAAATAACTTACTATGAAATAATGGGGTATTACATAAACAATAGTTAGAATAAGAAAAAAAATGGCATTAACCATAATATTACATTTGTGTGGGGATTACACACTAAGGATGCACTGAGAGGAATAGAGTGATGATTCTCATAGAGAGTATTGCTTAGTAGGAGAATATATGATCATTCAAGTGTCATGTATTGATTTAAATTAAATTAGGGTAATTTTATGAAGTAATTATTGAATTTATGAAAAATATTACCACAAGTAAATATAATTTTTGAAAATATATTCAGTGTTGTGATAAATTCATAAAAACACACCCTACAAAACTTATTTATAATTTGAATCAAATTCTTCATGGTAAATAAATTTATTTACCCCAGTTGGTACAGAATGATAATCAAACTAATATATATTATTTCCCATGGGGTTTAAATTTTTTTTTAAGTATATTCTGGACTTATCCCATGGTGGATCCACATGAGGTATATGACCTTATGGTTAGAGAAACTGAATATAATTGGGTTTTATGTGAACTCTTAGGAGTTGTGTTTTATGAATGTTATAGGGCCATGTGATCATGTAATGGTGATGCTGGTACTGTGATTGTATATGATAATGGGAGTTATGGAATCAAATTATTACTAGGGGAATTACATGATCACATAAATGTTAATAGGTGAGGAGATCACGAGATGTCGTCGCATGACCAAAATAATACCACATGATTTCATGGACATTAGGAATTAATGTGATATAATATAATAGAAAAGGATGTGTGGCCATGTATCATATAAATAGATTATTCAATTTTTGAATCATCATATAATTTTCCAATTCACCATCCATTAAACATAAAGTCGTTATTTTCAAATGGGAGACTTTGAATTTTCATGATTCTCATTTGTTTTCTTTCATTACTTCACGTCAATGTTAATAAGAATTTAATACAAATTAAAATATTTTTTGTTATTAAGGTGTTTTTATATTAATTAACCCCCAAATACCTTTGACACTACATAACGAAATTTATTGACATCCTCATACCTAAGGGTGGCGATGTTGTTTGAAACCATCAACCCGATCTCGTTGTTGGGGATGATGTTATATAACTATATTTTTTGTAACCCATATATACATTTTCAAATTAGTGAATATTAATTAAATTTTATAATTATATGTCTTTTATATTTTTGTGTGATTATAATGTAATTTGTTACTATATTATCTACCACATTGAAATGGGTCATAGTAGTTCTCTGCTATGCAATGAACCTTGAAATTTTTTGATGATATTCTTCAAACATTATTATAAAGTCTTAAAAAATATATGATGGGGTAGGTAGTATTTAAAATATCTGGTGTGAGTACTCATAAGCACAATAGACATCATTACATGAAGTCTTTATTGGGTAATAATAAAGATGCATTTTTATAAAAATAGGCATACCTCTAGGAATTCTACATGTTTATGTGTCATTAGATATTCATATTGCTAATTTTTGTAACGGTACATAGACATTAATATTATTAATAAATCTTTTCACAATTCACAAAAATATTATGTATTGGCTACAACAATGACACTATATGTTCACAAGATTTTTGGTACGTTTCGGGTTTTATGAATGACATGTTATTAATAAAAAAGTCGATAATGCATTTTTTTCTAGTATATTTTGGAAAGTTGATATCTTACCAGTTTTATTGAATTATTACGGTGACATTAAATTCCATGGTTATAGTGTAAAGATGAATTTATTTCATATAGTAAAATAAATACATATAAATTTTTTTTCATAATGATATGGGCATTAAACATAATTTATTAAATATAATAACTTAGGGACAATATTACATAATGAGTTCTTTTTTATGGCTGTCAATTTTGTGACATTAACAAAATTTCATAGCCGCCTATAATATTTTTATACAGTAATCATATACTTTATGAACTCCCACCAAATGTAATGAGAAATAATTCTAGTGTGTCATACACTATGTTTTTTTATTAATTTCAATTTATATCTATTTTAATTTATTTTTTTTTGTAACAAATATTATTAATCTCAATATGGGATAATTTTATTCGGGATTTATTGATCTATTAAATATAATATATATATATATTTTCATAAGCTAATAATTTAAATAAAAAGATATAAAATATTTTTTATTTATTGTATGAATAAATATTTATTCAAGATTTTATTATAATTTGAGGGTGAAAAGTAGACCAGGAATGATTTTGATGATATATGTTAGTTTGGATGCTTATACAAATAATATTTCAAATTTTTCTAGTTATAAAACATTATGAGAAAAAATGTTATTATTATGATTTCATTGAAAGTGGTAATATAACGATTAATATATTTTTAAGTTTCACTGTGGAATTAAAAAATATTTTGGCTTAAAACCTTTCACTATAAATAGAATAATATGTATATTGAGTTTATATTTATTGAAATTTTGAATCTTTGTGCACAAAAAATCATGTTCTCCCTCTCATGAATGAGGAACACTATATATATACTCTTCCTTCCTCCATTTATAAAGATAAAAATTTCAAAGAAGAATCCTCAATCATAAAAAATAATCACATTGATCAATAATAAAAACACAATATGATTGACCCACCATTATTTATCTTGATATTTTATCGATGATAGTAATAGATTATATGATCACATGTTCATCACCGATATAGGGATTTAACACTTCAATCCTAAAATTGAAATTAAGGATGCCTGAAAATGGTTTATGATGATCAATACCCTCATCAGAAAATGATATCAATGATAAATAATTATTTCTTTTGATCTATTTAAATTAATTATATATGTAATGTTAAAATATCTTCACTTTGTTTCGGATAACATATTTTTTAGTATTATTTGAAAAAAAATATTATACATTATATTATAGACATGTACAATATGGGAATTTTCCCTCAAATATGACATTTTAGGATTCATTATCATTCCGGATAAGTGATTATGCTTCACCTAGAACAAACAAGATGTATTATAGTGGTCGCTTTAAAATTTATAGTTATTTACTATGTTTTTGATAGTTTTTTATATAAATGTTAAATTGGATTTGACTTTTTTAATTATATCATGATCCGTCATTGGAAGAAATTGTCCATATTCTTAATTTCCTCTTCAATGAATCGATATTGGTTAATAATTTATGCATAACTCATAAGAGTAACCCATTTCAAGGTTCTAAAAATTATTAATATATAACACAGGGTTACAGGGGGTGTACTCGATTGACACATGCAAGGTATCATTATTTATTTCACTAGGAAAACTATGTAGGCTATGGTCAACTGGTGATGAATATATTCTATTATAAATAAAGGCACCATGTGTTGACCATTCATGAAGGAACAAATAATTTTTAGACATTATATTATGCATTCCATGTCTTTTCTAGGTGGAAAACATGGGGATATGACACTTCATGTAATGAATACACAATGTGAATTTAATATGCCACGTGTATATGATGTTTTTTTGTATCATTATGTACACATCAAGTAGAATTTCTAAAAGTATTATATTTCATTAAGGTCTAAAATATGTATGAATGAAGTCCTTATTTGGTTATTGCAAATATCCATCAATGCAATCTACACATCATGTGTTTATCTCACGCACATTGTGTACTTTATCTTATATATATATATATATTAAATTTAACTAATTAATCGATTAAACATTATCAAATTGATATCTAGGATCCATTATTTTTCTTTCAAATGTTATTTGTTTAGGTTTCATGTTTTATTAAATGGTAATCTAAATTAGCATAATATAAAAACCTAAAATTAATGTACAATCGCTATATACTAAATATTCAAAAAATTATTCTTATTGTAATTTTAATTTTTTTTGTGGAAATAATTTTTATGTAATCACTATGAAATTATGAAACATTTCACATACTTGATAATATTTATGATTTCATTATATTCAATTAGATTATAATGATTAATTTAGATAGGTACTCATGATTAATTTTCCTTGTAAAAATATATTTATTTTTTTATTATGTTTTTGAATAAAATAAAAATACTTATTTTTTAAAAAATACTTTCAAATATTTTTTTTAGTATGACTTGATAGAATAAGATATAAAATAATTATTTGATTAATAATAACTCTAATTGGATTAATTCAATAATGTTATATCATATCATATAACATATTTAAATTAATGAAATCATGTTTTTTTAAATGTGAAACAATTGCATGTGTATAAGTAAAGATAATCTTATACCATGACTTTTTATGTGTTGGTTTTGTTTAATTGAAATTTATTTCATGATTTTGTAATTATATGTTTCATTAGTTTCATTATAGTAAAAACTATTTGGGTAATGTTTCATATTCACTCAAACACTTGACTCAATTTCAATAGATGAGTTTATATCATCCATAATCATCCAAAATTGAAGAACATGACCATTTTTAACATTTATTTATTTATTTTTACCATTACAATATTTTTTGTAAATTGTAATGTAAAGAATATCACATTGTTTCTATTTATTTAAATAATTTTTTGAAACTAGGATAAAAACTAATAAAATTCAATTATAATGGTTATTTTCAATATGAATTAATTTTGTTATCATGATATTGAGTTTTTATTTCTTAGTGATTAAATTATTTCTTTAAATTCATATGAAAAATAAATATAGTGTTGGCGTAATAAGTAATAATATTATGTAAATTTTATTAAAAACTATACAAAGTTAATTTTACAGAGTGATTTATTGTCTCCCATGAATTTTATCAATAAAACATGTTTATTATTTTTCAAATGATTAGATTCTAATTCCATTTAGATCACATTTTCCCCACTGTTTAATTAAATGAATCGTTATAGAAATGGAACAAAGGATTTTTTATTAAATGATTTAATATTCATTAAAATATTTTAATAAATAAAATTAAAGTTATATGGTTGGTAATATCAACTGTGGTCTATTTATGAGTCTCATGAACTTTTATGGTAAAAATTTTAATCATTAAAAAGTAAAAAAATTTAGGTTATTATTAAATGGATTAAATGGGGGTGAAATGTGAAAACCTCGGTAATGATATAATAAATCATTTTAGTGATTGTTAATATTAATTATACAGTTATATTAATTATAAAAATATTATTATAATATTCAAAATAAAATAGAATATAGATTTCATTTGAATAATTAGTATGCGTCTCTATATAAAATTTTACTTTCAATATTATATAAATTAAATTTGAATAAATTAATATCATTATTAAAATCAAAATGTAAAAATTAAATGAGGCTATTTATTTTTGAATTTTCAGGGAATAGTAAAACCTACAATTTTTTAGAAATGACCTTTTATTTATTAATTATGTAATTTAAAAGCCTAATAATGTTTTTAATATTATTTAAAATAATAAAATGATAAATTATTTATATTTAAAACACTTAATTTCTTTTTCTTCGAATTTATAATTTTATTTTATAAATTTTTATTTTTTTCATTTAAAAAATCCTCTTTTTTATAGGGTTTTAAAGTACATAATTATAGTCCATTTTAATTAATTAAAATAACCCCTAATGAGGAATTAGTTTTGATGAAAATTATATATATTATATATCAATAATTTTAAAATAAAATAATAAAATAATTTTTTGTCATAGAGTGTATATACTATGAATATTTGATTGAAAAATACACTTCTAGAAAAATAATTTTTCATTCCATATGTAGGTTTAATGTTATGATAAATTTATCAACTTCTGAGAATTTTTATCGTAAAATGGATTCAATATTTTAATATAAATATTAAATTTTATCAAATAAGGTCAATTAGATTTTCTTCATAATTAATATTGGAAATCGTAAAAAAATAGTGTTAAGGTGAAAATTTGTTTATACGGGTAAAATTTAAAAAAAACCAGAGATTAGATTACCTAAATAAAATTATAACATATATTGGATATGTATATTTATACCTCGTTGTGTCTTACTCTCAGAAATGGTATACTTTCTATGCTTTCTATAGGTGAAAATATTTGGTACCACATCTTTTCTTTAAAAAATTACATATGTGCCACAGACCTCACATATTGAAGGCCACCCCTCTACTCTCCCCAACAAACCAAAATATATATTTGAATTATCATATACCGTAAAAAATAAATCCTCTAATTATCTAATCAAAACATATATCCCCTGGATGGATTATAAACCTATCTGAATAATGATTTTTGATGTTATCCTAAGAAGTTTTATCATATGAAGAGGTTTCTACCATAATTGAGTATTTTTATTTTATATAATTTAGAAAATACTTAAAATATTAATCAAATATATTGATATATGAAAATAATATTCTCCCACATATTGAGTTTTTTTTAATTTCATAACCTAAATCCATCTCCTCTACTATCAAATAAGAAACAAAATCTACAATACTATGTACATCAGACTATCGCCTCACAATATAATATAATTCATTTTTCATTATCACCTACCACTTCTTATTATAATGATGTATATATAGTAATTTTTTAATTTTTTCAAATAATTATATTTATATAATTATTATATCATAAGAACTATTTACATTCCATTCTACACAGAATAATATAATATTATTCATGTATACATAATACTGCCACCTCACGAAATGATTTGAATACCTTTTCACAAACCATTAACATAGAAGCCTATATTGATAAGATTATTCAATATATGTGATATATATTAAATAAATAAGTCCTTAATTATATATATATATATATATATAATTATAATATGTTTATATATATCATTTACTTAACCATTCCATTTATTAAGAAATGATAATTTTGTCGGTGCATACATGTGGACTACAACCTCTATGAAGCGATGTGATTATTTTTTCATCACCACATAATATGGATAACATTGATAATTAAATTTAATTAAATATTAATATCTATATTATATTATTATTATTATATGTTTGTAAAATAAAACTTATGTTCATTCGGTATTGATTGTGTAAAAATTAATGTGTTACTCATGTGTACGTTTGACCTATTCTCTCCATGGTCATAATGTAGTTCACTTTTCATAAAAATCATTGATGATTGATCTTAAAAGTACAATTTTTTAATAAAAAATATAATTTTTTCTGATTAGTATTATATATATGATGGATTAATGATATATTTGAACATAGTCTTGCTAGTAATATTTTTTTACACATAATAGATCTAATATCAAAACATATTAAGTGAACTTAAATTATGAACTAATTCTCTATATAATAGTAAGGGATAAAATAAAATGAATTATAAACATTAAATTGGTTCTCAATTAGTTAAATACATAAAATATGTTTATTATTTAAAATTATATATAAAATATATGAAGTCTCGGTCTCAAGGTAATTATAATTGTCCCAATTAGATTTCATTTTAGAAATTTTTTATTTTATATATGAATATTCTTTGATGAGATTAATATAAAAACATATTTTTACAATTTTTTAATGAATTTATTGATTATAATTATATTTAATTTTATTAATTATTTTCATTCATGGGGCCTCAGATTAAAATGTATCTAAACTAGTAGGGGTCTATTTTAAAATGAAAATAATTAAATAAAGTCCTTATATCTCTATTTTCCATCAATGCATATGTGTTTAAAATTATTTTAATAAAACAATTATATGGACATGATAATTTTATAATGGAAATTGTTGACTTTTATTAAAATATTTTGTATAAAATAATATATTTTTTATATTTATTCCATTCTATAAAAAAAAATATTTTTTATTTTAACACAAATAGAAACAACACATTTTCCCTCCACAATAACCTTTATCTGAATTATTTTATTCAATTTATATATTTCATGTACTACTCAATAAAACCATATTTTTTAGGTACTTTAGTATTTTAATATGGGTATCTGAATGAAAAGAAAATTTTTATATCCAAAAGTGTTATATGTATAGGTATAAAAACATTTATAAAAACTTTATTGAAGAAAAAATAAAATAATAATATCGATTATTTATGATGTGGTTCTTGAGAATTATTTCACTATAATGTGATCATGATATAGATTATATAAAAGGTTGATCTTCATTATAGCACATGGGTAAGCCAAATGTAGATTATCTGAGGGGTGGGCATATATTGGGTCGAGTGTCCCCAATATATATTACATAACTATTGTTCATTGATAAATCTACAATTAATATGGTAATATTAATTATCTTAATAAAAATGAATGTAGGATTTACTAAAGTTTTTCTATTGTAGATTTAACTTAACTATATATATTTCAAACATGGGTTTAAAATGAGTTAAAATTTTATTGTTAAATGATGCTAAAATAGAATTTACTTTATTTGCATGGGTTTTAAAATATTCAATTATCAAAAAAGTGTGCCCATTTTTCATGTATAAATTTTTAATTTTATATTCTTAAATAACATTAATTATATTGGTTAACATTAATTTTTTTTAATTTTCTAACCGATCTAAGGGATTTTTTATTTTTATATTTGTTATTAAAAATAAACTAAACATACCATGTTTAAAAAAAATTATAGTGTTTAAGGATGGGAATGAAAAATAAAGATGTCTTGTTGAATGTTAAGATGATTTTGTGGGAAATAAATCTTGTTTTGTTTTAAGGGTTCTATACTGTGTAAAAATTGGATTTTAATTATAATTTTCTACATTATATATACCGGGTATTATTATGTATGATTTAATACCTAACACAATAATATATTAAACCAAATATATAATTTTTTTTAAGAATGTGATTTCCAGTATAAAATAGTTATATTATATAATTTGTATGAAATACCCTTATATTTGGAATTATAGATTGTCATAGATAATTATATAGGTTGGGATAATCTTAATAGAATTCCCATGAAATATTATACCTTATGTTTACATTTAAATGATATTACATTGGGGGCTACCTTGTTTCTAAATATAAATAATATTTTTCATAATTTATTTCTACTGAGGATGCTGGGAAGCTGTAGTATTTAGGCACAATGAAGAAAATATCCTACTACATCAATATTTAAAGATGGTTGGAATTATAATTGAGTAGTTAGTCGCTATGGTGGATAAGATAACCGAATATACAAATGGAATTGGTATCCATGTTAGAGAGTACCCATATATTTTACCAAGTAACATAATGATTGTGAAGCATTTTATGAGACAAAATCATCTAGAATAATGTGGAACCTCAGTTCCTGTAGTATTTAATGAATGGTTATATACACCAGAGAAGTTATTTAAATATACGTGGTTCTCCAAATTCAAAAACATAAATCATTTTGATTATCAGTTTTAAGGTGAAGTATTTTGATGGAAATATTTGGTTAATAATTATAATGATAAATATGAAATTGATTTCACTTAATGGGAAACACTTAATAATTTTTTTTATTGAGACACATTTCCATAATTTTCTATGACTATAGATGGAAACCCATTCTGTAATTGGGGTAAAAGATTATTATTCTATGGATGATTATGAAGAAAACATCACACTATTGACTTGGTTCATTCTAGATTATATTTGGGACCAACATAGTAGAATTAATAGATTTTTATCAAATTAGAAACCATGTTTTTGAATAGATTTTGAGGCCTGGTATTTTGAATGTAATGAAAATTTAGTTCATTGTTATACTAATGTTGAGATGTTGTTTTTCAAACATACATAATCTATTAGAAAAAAACATCAATAATCGGTTAATATGATATAGCATAGGGATGAACCTAAAAAATATGTCTGGTGGTAATCCCCTAAAATAATCCTACAGTGGTAGATGAAATTTCAAGGATTGTTATACATGATTTGGAATGTTATTCTGGCTATTTAATTTTCATCAAAGGGTTATTTTCTATAAATAAAATAGTTATGAATAATAATATAATGAGTTAAATGATAGCCTACAAAAAATGAGGTGTATTAGTTTAAATTATTTTGATCATTATTCAAATATGTGTCTTTTCTCAGTTACAAATAATGGGAATCATCGTGATCAAAAATATAAAGGTGTATAAATGTCAGTTTCTGCTACTGAAATTGATATTAAACCACTGATTGAAGTGGTGATAGGTATAATACTTTTCTATTTTAATTATACCAATAACCTATTTGAATATAGATATTCAGATTCCTTCATTTCTGATTATTTAGTAAGTAATATGGGAATACCACCAAATGTAAAGAGGATATTGCTTATGATGAATTCTATGGTTGAAAATATTATTGCATACCTATTTAATATGAATCTCACTTTTTTTGAAAATGTGATATATGTTCATAAAAACATGTTAATCTCCCAATTGGGAAATTGGATAATTTCAGGAGTATGGAATGACTTTCAGTTTATCATGCTAATTTTTATTGTAAGTATAAGAATGTTTTATTAAATTTATTCTTAACAATGATAACATTCCATGAAGTTGAAATATTTATTTATGATGGAATTGAATGTTACATTGATCATATTATTAAAAGTAAATATTACATTACAATAAGTGATGTGGTATGAGTGAATGAATACCCAATTTATTTCCTGAGTATTTTTCAAGTGTTTTTACAAATCTAGAGGAAGATATTTCATTTAACACAGTTCATGAAGTTATGAATATATCATAACACAATTATCTAAAGGATCATGTAGAACACATTGAATAAAAAAATAGATTTAATACTTTTTTGGTAAAGATTTCAAACTTCTTAGAACATAATGATGAGGATAACCTATTTTGAAGGATGAAATTAATGATATTTCATTGAAAATTACTATAGATTATCATTTCTTGAATAACATAACTATTAAAAATAAGTATATGTCTCCTGTTAAAGAATATTTGAATAACAATCTCTAGGGTGTGTAGTATTTTTTAAGGTTTGATATAATGTTTTCATTCCATCTGCCGAATGTTGAGGATGATCACATTTCAAAGATAGTTTTCTTTGGGATAGATAACTATATTATATTTTTTATTCCATTTTTGTTTTCTAATTAGATGTTTTATTCATAGAAATTATAAATAGTTTTTCATTGATTTTTTTATATTATCTCTCACGTCCATCCATCACCAAGATGAGGAAAGGGAGAAAAACTACCAGACCCTTCTTTATTCATGTTTATGGGTAATAATCATCCCCCTAAGTCCCACCATTAATAGGCCCCAAAGTGGAAACTTTCACCAAGGGTATAGAATATCACGTAAAATGGACGGAATTACCCTTTTTATTTAATAATATCGGGAGTTAAGTTGTTAAATACCAAAAAACCCACAAAATGTAAAGTAAAATTAAATCCAAAAGTCTATTCCCATATGAATGTTAAAAATGAACTGATACAATGTACAAGAAAACTCGAGGGATGGTACCAAAAGAATGAAAAGCATCAAAAACTCCCGCAGACCAGGCTATTAAATACCGGCATGGTCCTCAAGGTCCTCCTTGAGTCCTCAAAACAGTTTTATGTACATAGGTTGAGTATACTGGTATAATCAGTAGGGAAACCAAAATAACTGATAGAAAAACTATGGAGTCATTCTAATGCCCCGTGAGAAATAGAGATAACCAAGGCACCTACCAAGGAAACTATCCACCCAACCTCACCAATGCACACATCCAAAATAACACAAGTCAAGTAAAGTAATAGTAATAGAACTTCAATATTTTGATACCTTGAACCACTTTCCCACTGGTTATTTATGACATCCATCGTGTCAACCCTCACCCACTGGTTCCACTGTAGTCTAACTCTCACCCCAACAACAAACTTAGGGTCCGTAAAAACCACACATCCCACCTACAGACACTAGTGCCACAACAACAACACATAACCACATCCCCAGACACCTGGGCCATGACAACCATCACCACGCCCAAAGAAACATGGTCTAAATAAACCTCTAACATACCTGAAGACACCTGAGCCTCATCTAAAAGAATAATTGGAAACAAACCTTCCCATACACATCTAGGCCAACCACCACCACACAGCCTACCCGAAGAGTCTGTGGCCATAATCAAACTTAAGCCATCACAGCCTACATGAAGAATCATGGGCTACCTAGGATAGGGATAAGAAATTAGCTAATAACCATCCACTCATTCGAATGTTGGTAAATGAACCCTCCCCCATTAATGGGGGTTTTCGGCATGAAGTGCTCAACATGGTTGGGTTGCATATAAGAAACACATTACTAAACAATTACATATTGTTAAACAAACACTCATCCTAACCTAAGGGCTTCAAAGTACAACCACCCCCGTTATTATCCAAACATGCACACAGACACAATAGCCAGAAAAAGATCAAAACATATTTTTGGAAAACAAATCCTCTAATATCATTATCATGTTAAATTGATTCAATTCAAAATATTCCTTTATAAATGGGAAACTGATAGGCATTGCCACAAGACCATACAAAAACTGAATGAAAACAACCAAGTTGCAATTTCAGCATTCACACCCAGTTCTTTGGTAAAGTCACAACAAAAAACAGATCTATGATATCCCTCCATGTAATAGAACCAAACCATGCCCCAAATTATGGGAATATATCATCAAATAACCAACTAAACAATAAAAGATCTTATCCCATCCAGGCCACTGCACAAGAATCAAGAAGAATAAAAATTTGTATTAGGAGAACAAATCAAGGGAGTTTTTTGATATAACCACACAATTTATTATGTTCATTCTTTCTGTTGGGTTAACCGGGGTGATCCCACAATGATTTTTTTTCATTGGGAATCCATTTTATCAACCAAATTTATGTGATTAACTAGATCTTATATTACATCCATTCAATCAAAAGTTCATATAGAATTATATAAGGTCATTAGTGCCCAATAAAGGACCACCAATGGATACTATTTTCAGTGGGCACAAGCCCATACGATTCACAACATAAAAACTATGATAAAATATATACAAAAACATCTTCATCAAACCCACCCCTTCAATAATTAGAGTATGTTTATTATCTTTGTTAAGGTTTGTTTTCATCAACTTCCAGCATGAATCATTATCCTACCCACACCACATGATAAATTGTATTGAGAGATGAAGGATAACATTACTTGGATGATTAAAACCTGATGTTTTCACCTTACCCCAATAATTGGGGATGTGCGATATGCATGGGAATAAATAAAAGGTATCTAAGGATGGGAGGGATGGGATCATTAATGGGAATATGTTTCGTCTCTAGGTTAAGACTATAAGCGTATATAGAGATACAAAATTAAAAAGGAAAAGAGGTTCATGGCTTATGAAAAGGCCAGTTCATAAAATCCGGGAGATAATTTCGAAGTACATTAAAGTTTGATCATGACTCGACCATGTAGTTGGGCGGTTTCACACTTTGAGATTAATAGGGATTTAATAACACTCATCATAGATGGTAAAGAAAATGGTTATGAGTTAATATATTACCCTAAAATGGAGAAAAATGTTAAACATGATTGAAACTGTAAAAAAAGAAGTGACACTGAGGAAAATTGCCAAATGATTTGGAAACTCAAGGATCACCCAACTATTGGGGTTTAAAATATCTTTTTCTATCATTAAATGGATTTAATGGTGTATTAAAACTCTTTTTTTTAAAAAGATATTTTACTAGGGAAAAACTAGAACGTAGTATAAAAACCGAGAATGACTCACTATAAGGTGATTCACTGTCGCCTTGGAACTGTCGTCTTGTCACTATCGCACTCACACCGTCGCCCTGACACTGTCGCCCTGACACTGTCGCCCTAGCACCATCGCCCAGACACCGTCTACCAGGCCCTAATTCCGATAGTTTCTATAGACGACCCATCGGTTCTAACGTTGCAGATCAGTGTTGCTATAGATGACCCATCAGTTTCAATGTTGCGGATCGGTGCCATCGACAATGATAGGTGCCTCCGACACCCATCGGTGCCACTAATGCCAATTTGTGCCACCGACACCCATTGGGGCCACTGACGCTGATCGGTTCCATTGATGTTGATTGGTTCCACTGTTCATTCAACCAGTAACTTTGAAAAATATTTATTGAGACACTAATGGTCTCCAAGACACCCCAAACCCCAAAATTTGGAAATATAATTGACCATAATGTTCTGGGCCATTACATTAGATACCAATTAAACTATTCTCATCCTTGAGAATTTAAGAGTAAACACGGAGAACAGAGATGGGTCTGAACAAACCCCTTATAAGATACCTCTCTAGGACAAACCACCCTGGATATCTATCTATTAAACTACCATGGAAACACTGAGGGTTCACAAGGAAACCTAATCAACATCATGGTACACCTCTCCCTCGTACTGATCAACTGTATAATCACTACCACCCATCGCACCAAAGTAACCACATTTACATATAAAGGTCTCACCATCTAGAAATATGGTACCAGGAGTCCTTCCATCCCGGTCAATATACTATCTTCTTTAGAAGGCATTGACTCGCCCATACGGGTTTAATCACATCCACCATATTGAGTTTTGATAAGGGATTAGGTCATACCCTCCCCATAGATTGGATACTAGACACACTCAAATGATATAGATTGTAGCCTATTTTATAGATAACATGGTCAATCGTTACATCACACCCATGTAAAAAAAACAAAAAAAAAATAAAATAGATCTGGGTATTGGGCACACATATGTGCCTCCTGTTCCCATGTACTCTCTTTGAGGCCAGAATGACTACATAACACATGAAACAAGGGAATGGTTCGTCCATGAAGCCCATTCTTCTCATGATTCTTGATCCTCACTAGTAACTCCATTAACGTTGCATCATCATTGATAACCATTTTTTCCTAGACGATAATATGTGTCTCATCATGTATATACTGACGAAGATCAGATATATGGAAGACATCATGGCCCCTCAGTAGTGGAAGGAGTAGTGTGAGCTGATAATCCACTTCACCAACCCACCGCAACTCCTTGAATGTTCTGACGAACCTAGTAGAAATTTTACTACCCCTACTAAACCTCTATTTCTCATGTTGAGGGGAGACCATTAAGAACTTGTGATCCATAACATTGAAATCAAAGGGTATCATCCTGTTACTGGCATAAAAATTATACTGGTCCTCATCCACCTTCATCCTCTCATGCAGATGCTAAACCTTATCCATCGATCTCTGCACAAACTTTGGGCCAAGAGAACCATCTTCTCCAACCTTATTCTAGCACAAGGGAAAACAACACGACCTTCCATACAAGTATTTTAATGGATTCATTCCAATGGTAGAGTAATATATATTTTGTAGGAAAACTATTAAAGAGAAAAATCTTTTACCAAATATCCCCATAAGTCCAAAACACATGCTTGTAACATGACATACAATGTCTGGATGGTCCTCTCTATCTTCCAATCTGTCAGCGGGTGGAAAGCCGTGCTAAGGAATAGTTGGGTTCCAAAACCACATTAGAATCCCTTAAAAACTTGTGAGGTAAACTGATCATCCTGATCTGAGACTATGGACCTCATAACTCCATGAAACTACACCACCTCATCCATGTACCACTGTCCTAAGGCATCCATCACACTCGACTCCTTCATTTCCAGGATGTGAGATGATTTAGTTAGACAGTCTGCCACCACCCACATGGCATCGCACCCTTTTTGAACCTTGGGTTTTCTCGTGATGAAATCAATCGATATTCCATTCAACTCCCACTCTGAGATAGGTAAAGGCTACAAAATACTGCCTGAAAAATAGTTCTTGACCTTCACCTCCTGGCACATGAGGCACCTTTCCAAAAAATCTGCCATTTCCCATGTAACTCCCCAACCCTAGTTACCCAGAGTCGGTGCATTATTACATAACATTGGCATGATCACAAGAAATATCAAATCTCTAAATACCGGTTGGTTTAGTAGCCTTGGAAACACTAGATATATTCATAAGTCTTACATTACATCATAAAATGAAAAACTACTACAACAACATATTGTCTCCATAAACCACACTCATATCCCCACATAATATCCCTGCAGGTCATTCATAATTTACTTCTTCACTTCCTGGGAAAAATAAAACATAGAAAAGGGGTGAGCTCAAATGCCCAGTAAGGATAACAATATAGAGGAAACATTCATAAATAAGAATAAACATTTAAGGCAATGTATAACTAAAACAAAAGCCTTTCAAACTTGAACTTTCAACATAGTATGGCATAAATAAAATGAAATAATGCTATTTACTTATTCACATGGGTATTCTACTAATCGAATAATCCCATGCAAAATCAATAACCACTTTCATAATGATGGAATGCATAATGCCAGACTATCATAACCACATAGCCAAGGCCTCGTGCCAAGACTACAAATACGATTTTTTCAAGGCCTTGTGCCAAGACACTAGTTTGTCTCGTGAGACCTACCGATGCATCGAGGAGCTATAGCGGGCTCCACCCGTCACTTACTAAGTCCAATGCATTCCCATATGAAAAGGTTTAAACATAACATAAACATTCGTATTAAAACTAGCATACGAAATGTAAATAATTTCACCATAAACTATGAATGGTATAAAAATAGCACATCCACAGTCAAACATATCACAAAACCTTCAATACAATATAGAAGTTTTGTATCATAATAAATCAACTTCAAATAATCTTAAAATCCATCAAAGGATGTTGACATAGATGAAATCAATATTCTTTTTAAAGAAATATCTCCTTTTAATTTGAAATCATTTAAGATCCATATAAAATAAAACATTTTCTTTGAAAATATTATTATAAGCTTGTAAGGGAAGCTTTGAAGATTTTATAATGGCGGAAAATAGCAGCACCCGCTGTATAAGTTAAAAAAAAACATTCTTACCTTAATTCTGTCGAAAAGGTTAAAAAGGACCTTATTTTGAAAATGACTGAAAGATTTCTTTATAAACCAATTATAAAAGTCAAAAGGGTATAAATGACTTTAACTCATATTCTAGTAAATAGTAAAAATGTTTTGAAATACATTTTTAAGAAACATGGATGTGGATGATAAAGAGATCCCAGTAGATTATTACGTATAAACAACCTCGGATAATGAAGAGATTGTGAAATAACCCTTACCAATTTGGTAACTTATGAAACATACAACCCATGAAAGAGGTATCATACAATGAATATGTAAATACACATAAATTAGAGTGTATTACACAAAGAATATAATTATGGGCAGTACATACACCACACAAAAGGTGATGGTGGCAATATGGCATGAATCTCACGGAAATAAGGAGTGAGATGAAAACCACTTACCTTGTACTTTTCCCTAGTTGGGGTAGGTTAACCTCCTGTATAATGGTGAAATAATTGTTATTAAATTATACAAGAATCATATATATTAATATGATATCATATATGATCTTTTAACATTGATTTTTAATAATATCTTAGAATTATCGTCGTTTCGGGTGTTAACTTACTCATTTTCTTTTATATGTTTTGTTACATAAGCCATGTTTGTTGTATCTTATTCATATCCAGAATGATATCAAGTCCTTAAACATCATTTTTAAATCATCAAATGATAATTATACTTGAATGGATACGGTGGAGAATGAATCTCATCGCGTTCGTGGAGACGGTAGTCCGTACGTACGCACGAGCGACAATATCATTCTTTTGATATTAAAATAATATATAAATGGATGGTATATCATATATACAGAATCATTAACATGTTATATTTATTATTTACATGAGTTACACATCATTATTATACCCATCCAAATAATAATATATTGAATAACAATTACACCACGACGTGGAGACGGTAAGCCGTACGTACGCACGTATGGTGACATGTTATTCAAAGGGTGGATAGAATACTGAATATGGTTGTACCATAATTATAATAACATCACAGTATATGTAAGATACTGGAGTTATTGTTTTATAATGTTAAGAACAAAGAAAGAAGAAGTGGAAGAAGAAAGGAACTTGAAAAGGGGTGGTTAAAACATTACCTCTTCTTCGGGTTCTTCCTTTTGATTTGATCAAAAGGGCTCCTTAGGTTGGATTTCTGATCAAACTAAGGCCTCTAGGTTGTATTGAGGGATGTTGGGAGAGTATTTGGGCAGAGTTTGGGCGAACCAAAAGGCATTGAAGGTGTGAAGAAATGAGAAGGAGGAGTGCCCTTTTATAAGAGGGGTGAGGGGCACCTTTGGAAAAGATAGAAATATTAATTTATAATAAATTCATATTCGGTTTCTAATGGATCAAAAGTTTATTATTCAAAGGTTAAGGTGGGGATGGGTCGAAAAAACTCAACCAATAGAATTTAGACAGGTTTGGGTACTTATATTAACCTTATATTTAAGTATTAACTCTAAGTTAATTAGTTTCACTTTTACAATGTCTCTTTGTATTTTTATATAATATGGTTAATAAACTTACTACATACATCCAAGAGACCCCCAAGTGGTCAATTAATGATGAACCTATCATGATATTAGTCTCTTGGCCGAGCCGTAGATTTTTAGGAATTTAATATCTATTAATAATATAATATTTTTTTTAAGAACTCTTTTATGTCAATTTTGACACTATTCAATAGTTTATTTTTGTGAAACTCATAACAGATTGATTACTTCGAACAAAGTCAATTAAATAAATCCTAATATATCATATTATCCTATAAAATTATTTTAATTCATTAAAAGTTTCATATTATATTTATTTGGGTATTTATAGTATCAATTATTTTAATTTTTCAGTATTATAGTAATTACTACATCATCTTTGTGTCATAAATAAAATAAATTATTTAATGTCTAAAAATTATAAATAAAATATAATTATGTAGGAAATATTTTTATCTTTCTAATGAATATTTATAATCTAAAATCCATCATATATAACCCTATGTAACAATTGTTTTTCTAAAAGATATATGCTTGTGTCATTTTTGTATTCATTTTAACTTAATTAAAATAAAGTGTCATTATCACTTACAAGTGGATCCATGGGGTCCCAAAATCGTCCCAAAGATGTCCATGGTCGACCATGTATCAACCAATAGGGTTAAGACACGTTTTAGGGTAATTTTGTATTATTATAATATTATTTTTTAACCCTTATTTACCGGATTTACCCTTTAACCATGGTAAATAAAATATTTACCGCAGTAATTATTCAAAATGTGTAAAAATAAAAGTTACCTATTTAAACAATTTGAACATCCTGATTCCAAATATGGAATCCATTTTCCTAAATTCAAAACACAGAAGTGACAAAAATTAATTTAAAATTAATTTCCGTTGTTAAAATAAAAAGCGTGTTTTTAAGAGATAATAACTATCAAAAGATTGACACTTGTTTATGTTCGGTTTAATTGTAAACTTATGTCCAATGACCATAATTATATTAAATGGTAAAAATATATTCTAAATATACTTTAAAACTACTAAAATTCATAATTTATCACTATTAATTATTTTGATTAAAAAAGTTGTTTTTAATTAAAATTTAGTAATTTTCACTATTCATCAAAATATGAAAGTTATCCGAAAAGTACCAAAATTTCACCTTAGGCTAAATTAGATATTCCGAATCCAAAAATGAAGTCTATTTTGAAATATAAAATATATATAATTTTAAAAAGTAGGTATTACTATTCACAACGGCTAGTTTAATTAGTTGTGGTGTGTGTTAGAACTCGAGGTTGCGTACAACACACGCTATCGCATTATTCGAAGGGAAACGTACCGTGGAAGCTTGGGATGTTTCATTTTAAATTTTTGATGTCCCCATTTGGTCAAAAAGTTTAAAATATTGTATTTAAAAAGGGTTCACTATTAAAAGTTGATAAAAGTGCAATACTGAAAATGAATTTGTTCTTGCATTATATCTAAGAAACTCATAACATGGATTCTAAAATTATAAGGATTATATAAAGTTTAAAATTTAGATAATACTATTCATATCCTCTTTTGAATGGATTTTTTTTGTAAGTCATGGTGTGATTGAACTCGGTGTTGCGTGTAGTGCAAGTTATTGAATTATTTTGAAGAAATAACACACTATGAATTCTTGGGGTGTTACATTCTCCCCTCCTTCAATAAATTGCGTCCTAGCAATTTGAAATTGTTCTTCAAAAATAAAAGGTTGAAAATAGAAAATATATTTGTGGGAAAACCCACATCAGAAATTGGGTTACTAAAATTTAGTCTTAATATGAGGAAAAGAGAAATGAAAGGGTCACCACCAAATTATGATCTCGATTATAAGAACATTGGTGGAAATTAGAGACATATAATTGGAGGAAAAACGTAAATATTTATAGGTAGTGATTGAGGTCATCAATAACAAACAAGTATAAAATTGAGGTCCTTAAATTCATCAATCTATGATGATTTGAAATACCATCATTTCAACAAGACATAGGGTATTAAGATAACACATTTTTGACGTTTCAAAATATCTTAGTTGAAATCCCACATCGAAAAATGAATTAATGAGGCCTCTATTTAAAATAAAGAGTGGAAAGTATGAAGATTACCGAAAATAACACATACTAGGGTTCCATGTAGGAAAATATGGATATGGAAGAGAAATCTAACCATCAATTATCTGATGGAGAGTGGTAGAGAACATGGCTATGAAAGGGCCAACAATCCCAAAGCCATAAATTTGTGATGATTTAAGGTACCATCTAGGACAACATTTTTGTTCTAAGTTCCTTTTCTTAATGTTGAGGAATTTATTTATGAGATTGGATAAAATCATAAGGAGATATACTTACTTTAGAGTTTTGTCCATTAATAAATTTCTACCACAAACTCATCTTTCACTCGTAAAAAAAATTCTATTTATACTATTCGTATAGGGTTCCAAAATAAACGAATTTATAATTCATCTACCAGATCTTTTAAAAAAACTACATTATTTAATCCAGGACATCTCTTGGGCCAGTGGTAGGTGATACACCCTTGTCGCCCTTCGGTTGCGGGTTCAAGTCTCGCGGCCTTGCCGGACGCGACGGGTTGCCGCCCGACCTCCGGGTTGTCCTTTTATGGCAATCCAAAATTAATCTCAAACTAGAATTTATCCAAAATACTTCTGACCAAACTCACAGTCCAACATTTATAAGGAAGTTAAACATAATGTAGATCCGTTTTACCACGTAATAGTATATGAATACCTTCATCATATATTACCATATTCCTTATTGATTACATTAATGCTCCCTTATTCCATATAGAATGTTGGATATACTTCATTAATACAAAATGTTTTAAACCCCAACAAAGATGGAATATACAAATCATTAATCAGTTCCAAGGTAGTCAAGAATATCCAATATAATTTATCCAAAACAATCACATATTATTCCAAAATCACTACCTCAATATCAGAACTGTATTATGATTTATCATTCTCTAAACCATATATTTTCCAAAAATTTATCCTGCTATTGAGTCACTTTTCTTTGTTCCACACAATATCAAGTCCTTAATGAAATAGTACTGCAGTACAATCCTTATATACTCCATAATTATTATAACAAGTACATTGTTGATACAACACTCAATTGACATAATCAACATAAGAACTCTAATCATTCCTCTTCATCTATGGTAGTATCATAACTTGATTATTATCCAACAACATCATTTGCGGCATAGTCTGATGACTGGGACATAGGTTCGCGTAGTGTCCAAACTCCCTGCAAATGAAGCATTGTACATTTAAAACCATTTTCTTACCCTTGCAGTCACGTACTTTGTGCCTTTTTCCTCCACACTTATAACAAACTCCAATTCCTTTCAGGCAAGTTCCAGGGTGTTTCTTTCCACAGTTACCACATATGGGAAAATTCTTCTTTTCCCTCTTCCCTTTATCCATATTTCTCTCTTCCATCCTTTTCTTCTCTTGCTTCCCTTCAAAGCCATAGGACTCAGTAAACTCTTTACTTATCTTATCAACACATGATATTATTTTCTTCATATGATGATAATACATGGGAGACTATTTCTCTTATAAATTCTAGATTAAGACCATGAAAGATATGATCCTTCCTTCTCTTTGGATCATGTGCATTTCTGGAGTTCTCATTCCTTCTACTTGGCTCCATTTCTAAACAATGGCATACACTAGATCAGTTTATGAATCAAAATATATAATCCCATACTTATAAAACACTTAACATAAATTGAACTATTTATGGATATAATCCATAATCATAAAAATGTCTCCTTTGAGGATGTATATACTCATAAACCCTTCATAATGGTTTGTAAAGAAAATGAGAATTATCCTAAGCATATCCCATGGGAGTGTCGTAACCAAGAGTGCAGCAAGGCCCATTGTCGTGAACCAGTTCCCGTTCGAGTCTATCTCAAAGGGCTGTTTTCGGGTTTTACCCCAAGGTACATCTGTGCCAGAGCCGCCTCTACCTGCTCGTATCCAGATAGGGATGTATTGCTCGGAAAACTCACAAAATCTCTACAATACCAAAATTCTAGGAAGTTCTTCTACACTAATCCCCAATGTTCATCTTAGGTCTACATGCTCTAATTAGAGTTTATCTAAATCTAGCTTCCAAGGTTTGTACTAAACTTCCTCTGATACCAACTGTAACGCCCCGACCCTAGTTACCCAGAGTCGGTGCAATATTACATAACATTGGCATGATCACAAGAAAGATCAAATCTCGAAAGACCGATTGGTTTAGTAGCCTTGGAAACACTAGATATATTCATAAGTCTTACATTACATCATAAAATGAAAAACTACTACAACAACATATTGTCTCCATAAACCACACTCATATCCCCACATAATATCCCTGCAGGTCATTCATAATTTACTTCTTCACTTCCTGGGAAAAATAAAACATAGAAAAGGGGTGAGCTCAAATACCCATTAAGGATAACAATATAGCGAAAACATTCATAAATAAGAATAAACATTTAAGGCAATGTATAACTAAAACAAAAGCCTTTCAAACTTGAACTTTCAACATAGTATGGCATAAATAAAATGAAATAATGCTATTTACTTATTCACATGGGTATTCTACTAATCGAATAATCACATGCAAAATCAATAACCACTTTCATAATGATGGAATGCATAATGCCAGACTATCATAACCACATAGCCAAGGCCTCGTGCCAAGACTACAAATACGATTTTGTCAAGGCCTTGTGCCAAGACACCAGTTTGTCTCATGAGACCTACCGATGCATCGAGGAGCTATAGCGGGCTCCACCCATCACTTACTAAGTCCAATGCATTCCCATATGAAAAGGTTTAAACATAACATAAACATTCGTATTAAAACTAGCATACGAAATGTAAATAATTTCACCATAAACTATGAATGGTATAAAAATAGCACATCCACAGTAAAACATATCACAAAACCTTCAATACAATATAGAAGTTTTGTATCATAATAAATCAACTTCAAATAATCTTAAAATCCATCAAAGGATGTTGACATAGATGAAATAAATATTCTTTTTAAAGAAATATCTCCTTTTAATTTGAAATAATTTAAGATCCATATAAAATAAAACATTTTCTTTGAAAATATTCTTATAAGCTTGTAAGGGAAGCTTTGAAGATTTTATAAAGGCGGAAAATAGCCGCACCCGCCGTATAAGTTAAAAAAAACATTCTTACCTTAATTCTGTCAAAAAGGTTAAAAAAGACCTTGTTTTGAAAATGACCGAAAGATTCCTTTATAAACCAATTATAAAATCAAAAAGGGTATAAATGACTTTAACTCATATTCTAGTAAATAGTAAAAATGTTTTGAAATACATTTTTAAGAAACATGGATGTGGATGATAAAGAGATCCCAGAAGATTATTACGTATAAACAACCTCAGATAATGAAGAGATTGTGAAATAACCCTTACCAATTTGGTAACTTATGAAACATACAACCCATGAAAGAGGTATCATACAATGAATATGTAAATACACATAAATTAGAGTGTATTACACAAAGAATATAATTATGGGCAGTACATACACCACACAAAAGGTGATGGTGGCAATATGGCATGAATCTCACGGCAATAAGGAGTGGGATGAAAACCCCTTACCTTGTACTTTTCTCTGGTTGGGGTAGGTTAACCTCCTGTATAGTGGTGAAATAATTTTTATTAAATTATACAAGAATCATATATATTAATATGATATCATATATGGTCGTTTAACATTGATTTGTTAATAATATCTTAGAATTTTCGTCGTTTCGGGTGTTAACTTACTCATTTTATTTTATATGTTTTGTTACATAAGCCATGTTTGTTGTATATTATTCATATCCAGAATGATATCAAGTCCTTAAAAATCATTTTTAAATCATCAAATGATAATTATACTTGAATGGATACGGTGGAGAATGAATCTCATCGCATTCGTGGAGACGGTAGTCCGTACGTACGCACGAGCGACAATATCATTCTTTTGATATTAAAATAATATATAAATGGATGGTATATCATATATACAGAATCATTAACATGTTATATTTATTATTTACATGAGTTACACATCATTATTATACCCATCCAAATAATAATATATTGAATAACAATTACACCACGACGTGGAGACGGTAAGCCGTACGTACGCACGTATGGTGACATGTTATTCAAAGGGTGGATAGAATACTGAATATGGTTGTACCATATTTATAATAACATCACAGTATATGTAAGATACTGGAGTTATTGTTTTAGAATGGTAAGAACAAAGAAAGAAGAAGTGGAAGAAGAAAGGAACTTGAAAAGGGGTGGTGAAAACATTACCTCTTCTTCGGGTTCTTCCTTTTGATTTGATCAAAAGGGATCCTTAGGTTGGATTTATGATCAAACTAAGACCTCTAGGTTGTAGTGAGGTATGTTGGGAGTGTATTTGGGCAGAGTTTGGGCGATCCAAAAGGCTTTGAAGGTGTGAAGAAATGAGAAGGAGGAGTGCCCTTTTATAAGAGGGGTGAGGGGCACCTTTGGAAAAGCTAGAAATATTAATTTATAATAAATTCATATTCGGTTTCTAATGGATAAAAAGTTGATTATTCAAATGTTAAGGTGGGGATGGGTCGAAAACAACTCAACCAATAGAATTTAGACAGGTTTGGGTACTTATATTAACCTTATCTTTAAGTATTAACTCTAAGTTAATTAGTTTCACTTTTACAATGTCTCTTTGTATTTTTATATAATATGGTTAATAAACTTAATACATATATCCAAGAGACCCCGAAGTGGTCCATTAATGATTAACCTATCATGATATAAGTCTCTTGGCCGAACCTTAGATTTTTAGGAATTTAATATCAATTAATAATATAATATTTGTTTTAAGAACTCTTTTATGTCAATTTTGACACTATTCAATAGTTGATTTTTGTGAAACTCATAAAAGATTGATTACTTCGAAAAAAGTCAATTAAATAAATCCTAATATATCATATTATCCTATAAAATTAGTTTAATTCATTAAAAGTTTCATATTATATTTATTTGGGTATTTATAATATCAATTATTTTAATTTTTCACTATTATAGTAATTACTGCATCATCATTGTGTCATAAATAAAATGAATTATTTAATGTCTAAAAATTATAAATAAAATATCATTATGTAGGAAATCTTTTTATCTTTCTAATGAATATTTATAATCTAAAATCCAACATATATAACCCTATGTAACAATTGTTTTTCTAAAAGATATATGCTTGTGTCATTTTTGTATTCATTTTAACTTAATTAAAATAAAGTGTCATTATCACTTACAAGTGGATCCATGGGGTCCCAAAATCGACCCAAAGATGTCCATGGTCGACCATGTATCAACCAATAGGGTTAAGACACGTTTTAGTGTAATTTTGTATTATTATAATATTATTTTTAACCCTTATTTACCGGATTTACCCTTTAACCATGGTAAATAAAATATTTACCGCAGTAATTATTCAAAATGTGTAAAAATAAAAGTTACCTATTTACACAATTTGAACATCCTGATTCCAAATATGGAATCCATTTTCCTAAATTCAAAACACAGAAGTGGCAGAAATTAATTTAAAATTAATTCCCGTTGTTAAAATAAAAAGCATGTTTTTAAGAGATAATAACTATCAAAAGATTGACACTTGTTTATGTTCGGTTTAATTGTAAAATTATGTCCAATGACCAACATTATATTAAATGGTAAAAATATATTCTAAATATACTTTAAAACTACTAAAATTAATAATTTATCACTATTAATTATTTTGATTAAAAAAGTTGTTTTTAATTAAAATTTAGTAATTTTCACTATTCATCAAAATATGAAAGTTATCCGAAAAGTACCAAAATTTCACCTTAGGCTAAATTAGATATTCTGAATCCAAAAATGAAGTCTATTTTGAAATATAAAATATATATAATTTTAAAAAGTAGGTATTACTATTCACAACGGCTAGTTTAATTAGTTGTGGTGTGTGTTAGAACTCGAGGTTGCGTACAACACTTGCTATCGCATTATTCGAAGGGAAACGTACCGTGGAAGCTTGGGATGTTTCATTTTAAAATTTTGATGTCCCCATTTAGTCAAAAAGTTTAAAATATTGTATTTAAAAAGGGTTCACTATTAAAAGTTGATAAAAGTGCAATACTGAAAATGAATTTGTTCTTGCATTATATCTAAGAAACTCATAATATGGATTCTAAAATTATAAGGATTATATAAAGTTTAAAATTTAGATAATACTATTCATATCCTCTTTTGAATGGCTTTTTTTTTAAGTCATGGTGTGATTGAACTCGGTGTTGCGTGTAGTGCAAGTTATTGAATTATTTTGAAGAAATAACACACTATGAATTCTTGGGGTGTTACATCCCATTTCGCCTCAGCCCACCAAAACTGACCCCTAAAGCCTCTGTAAAGCTTAGAAAATCCTTGGTGTACTGCTAGGGTTGAGTTATGGAATGTACTAATAACCCTCTCTTGCATTGCCTCCGGGTCAAACTACATCCCATGGAAAAGAAACTGATTTTGAACATCTTCCGACCATCATTCTAGAGCATTTCCATGGCTAACGCTTATGAACATCACTTTAGCCTCTAAGTCCCCCCACCGAGTCTCTTCCACCTACTATACCATGTAATACCGAACCATCATTTGGATCATACATAATCTACCATCCTCCACTTTTAAATTCACGTGTAATGCAGCCAACTCCTCCATTTTCCTCGAAGCATTTGCTGACTCTTGAACCACATATTTCTAATAATTATTTCTCAAGGAATTTCCCACCGCGTTCCCCTTTCCTTATTTTGAGGTGATCTAGAATTCATATTCCTCTATAAAATCCAGGAACCTCCACTACCGCAAGTTCAGGTTTCGCTGGGAGAAGACATACCTCAAGCTCTTGTGATTTGTGAAGACCACAATGTGTTCCCCAATGAGGTAATTCCACCACAACATTAGTGACAAAAAAACCACTATAAGATCTAGTTTGTGAGTGGAATAGTTATGTTCATGAGGATGTAACTTCCTAGAACCATAAGAGATCACCCCTTTTTGCGGCATCATCACACACCCCAAGCATAGGTCGACACCATGACACAACACATCCAATGTTACCCCTTCCTCTAGAAATCATAGAACTAGGGAACTGACCAGCTTCCCCTTCAAATAACTAAATGATGCCAGACACTTCTCTCTCCAAACTAAAGCTTGGTCTTTCATGGTCATGGTTGTCAAAGGTGATAGAACTCGAGAAAAGTTAGGAATAAACCTTTGGAAGTAAACTATCAGTCCCCAGAAACAACAAACCTATTCAACATTCTTGGGTGCTTCCCAAGAAATAATATTTTTGACCATCGACGGGTCCACTCCAATCCCCTACTGGGACACCACGTGTCCATGTAAGTTCACCTCTCATGTCTAGAACATTCAGTTGGACAACTTTATGTAAAGCTTGTGGTGTCGGAGGACTTCTAATACTATCCTCAGATTCTTGGCGTGATCCCCCTTTAATATTAAGTAGATCATGATGTCATCAACAAACAAGACTACAAACCAGTCCATATACTCATAGAAAATAGAGTTCATGAGTCCCTTGAACATAGATGGTTTTATCATAATCCTAAAAAACATTACCCAGGACTCAAAGTTTTCATATTTACACCTGAAAGTAGTTTTCAATATGTCACCCTCTTTCACACTGAATTGTTGATATCCTGACTATAATGGTTCTAGATCATCACCTGATTCAGTATTCTGTAGTTTATACATAGCCTAAGGCCATTATCTGGATTTTTTCTAAACAGTGTTAGAGCACCCCATGGGGACACACTAGTTCAGATTAACCCCTTCTTCATCAGATCATCAATCTGGATATGTAACTCCCACAACATAGAATGTGTCATATGATAGAGAGCCATCAAAATCAGATGAACACTAGGTTCTATGACTATCCTTAACTAAAAACAATGTCAAAGCAGTAGAGTCACCAACTCTATTGGGATGAAGTCAAGGAAGTCATTGAAGATCCCAAAAACTTCGCCCATCTATGTGTCTACTAACTCCATTGACTGCTCAACAAATAGGGAAAGAAGTGGCTCTGCTCGCAGACTTCCCTCCGAAAAACCCCACCCACCAACAAAAGCTACAGGATGTCCACCAATAATTGATAACATGACCCTTTTCTGGAAGAATTTTATAAGAGCATACAAATAAAATAGATATTCAATACCTATGATGATATTGTATGGATTCATTCATAGTATAAAAAAGATGCCCACAGGACTGTTACGGCAGTAACATTAGTCTACATCCTCGACGAACATCAAACATGCTGGTCTGATCTCCAACTGGCATACTCAAAACTAGGGGCATACAATTCATGATCTAGACTAGTTGGAACAAAGGAGTGTGAAGATCTTTAATCAAACAAGGCACGAGTAGGATTACTAAACATGTCGATCAAACCTCAACGACCTCTCTCCCTACTGAAACTGCTACTTATTTGGAATTTAAATACCCACCCAAGCTCCTCTACCTCTCTACTATCGACCTCCTCCTTAAACATTCCCTAGTATAGGTCTCTAAAGAGTGGACTAACATCAGACTCCTCTGACACCATCTTCCATCGGTGGAGCGGGAGCTCCCTTACCCTGTTACTGCTGCTGCTGAAAAGGACTGGCGGGAAACTATTGTTTCCAGGGTCGGTGTTAACCCGCCCACATCCACTATACTACACTTAGATTTGGCACTGGTTCTAGATATTCCCATAGCTACAATAAATAAAGAATCTTAGTCCTATTATTGTAAACAAAGGGTGAGGGCAGGGAGATCGAAAGTGGAACTGTTGAGGCCTACTCCCTACCGGCCGAAACATTGAAGACCCTAATGCTACAGGACTGCTGCTAATATCCTTCCCCTATGGTGAGATCAACTGGATCCCATCTTGTGGCACACCATCCATCATGTTCCTCCTCTCCACCACTTCATCCTTCTTTTAAACTTTCACTTATGTCATTAGTGTCAGGGGAGATACAATATACTAAAGCGGTGCTCGGAGTGCCTCATCAAACTTCTTGCTCGTGACTCCACATCTGAGAAGTGGTATGGAGAGAAATGTAGGACATCCATGAAATTTTTCCCATACTCCCCCACTAACATACTCCCCTTCTAGAGGGAGAGTAACTCCAACCTATTCTCATTCATCATTGTGGAAGTAATGAATTCCTCCCGAAACTCCCTCTCGATGTTGGTCCATGAAACCTCAAATTTTTTTTAACCTTGAGATAGAGTGTCCACCACTTACATGCTGCTCCCCAAATCTAGTGTAAATCCAGAGGAACATAGTAGTCAACCAGATCTGGGATCAAGATGAAATATATCACTAACACCTCGTTCTATATATCTTTTTGCATGTCTAAGATGCTGCCCTCGTACTTCTTGTGGGTCTTCCACTTAAAGGCTCAAAGTATCTTCTACCACTAGTCATCCTCCTCCACTCGATCAACACTCCATAGATCATCCAAATCCTCTTCCTAATCCTCAATTTCCCATACTACTCATTAGCGTCATCTGAGGGTCATAGTTGTAAGGAAAACACAGATTGGCTATTCCCGAGTAGTGTAGATGATATCTTTTAAATTTTTCATAAACTTTTTTTAAATTTTAAACTCATCAGAACACCCAAAAAACATAGTAACACAAGTAATTATGATGCATGTAACTTTCCTAGGGCCTCTACTCTTAAATAATTATAGCCTCACTTGGTCGTTAAGTAGGTCCATGGTCCTTGTATCAGATCATAGAGGGGCCTACAATCACATGTCTTATCCAGTATTCCCTTTCTTATATCACTATATAATATTTCCAGACACTATTTCCCTACCATCCCATAAAATACTCAATATACCTAACCTAAACTCCATATCCTCCCTCAAACATCACCTTCAATTCCATTCAATCTGGACCCGCCTTCACCAAGATAAGTAATGGGATAGAAAAGTATAAGACCCTTCTTTCTTTAAGATGACGGAGAGATAATGACCCATGAGTCCCGCATTCAATAGGACTCAGAGTGGCGACTTGAAAAAACGATAAATAATCGTACATAAAAAAGATCAAATTACCTATATTATTAAATATTAATGGGAGAATAGATAGAAAATACCAAAAAACTCCAAAAACTAAAAGTAAAACTAAATCCAAAAATTCATTGTCATATGAATGTTCAAAATAAATTAATACAATGTCCAATAAAACTCTTATAAAGTTCCAAAAGAAAGGAAATTATAAACAACACATAAAGCCCAAGATAGTAATGTTTGACATGTTCCTCAATGTCCATTTGAAAACTAGAAAGTAGTTTTATGTACTTAGGGTGAGTATATTGGTATAATTTGTAGTGAAAATCAAAACCACTCATTCACAAGTGGGGAGGCATTCTAATGCCTACTGGGAAAAATAGATAACCAAGGCACAGAGAAAGGAAACTATCAACATACAAACACCCTGAAAAACCCAGGCACACTCACCAAATAAAGCATTTCAGATAAACTAATAGTAAGAGATCATTGATATTTGGGAACTATACTCTTCATTCAAACTTGTTATTTTGGACACCCTACACGTCAATGCCCCCCCCCCCCAACTTGTTCCACTATTGTCCCACTACCACCCCAAAAACAAAATTATGGTCCATCACAACTACATATCCCACCCACAGACTCCTGACCCACCACAACCACACACAACCATGCCCACAGACAACTGGGCCACAACAACCACTGCCATGCCCGAAGATACCTGGGCCATATCAACCACTGCCATAACCAAAGACACCTGGGAATCATCCTGAAGACACTTGGGAAACAAACCTTCTAGTTCTCACCTAGGCTAACAAACACCACACAACCTGACTGAAGATTATTAGGCCATAATGAACCTTAGGATGTAATAGCCTACACGAAGAATCTTGGCATTCTTGGGAAGGGGGAGTAGAAATGAGCTAATAACCTGTGACTGATAAGAATGTTGGAAAAACACCCTCCGCCATGAATGGGGGTGTTTGGAACGAAGTTATAAACATATGAGGGGTGCGTATAAGAAAAACAAAACTAAACATTTACATATTAGTAAACAAACTCTCATCCCGACATAAGGATTTCGAAGCACAACCACCATTGTTTCTATCCCTACATGCACACACACAGAATCCACAAACATAACACAACCTATTTTTGGAAATCAAATACCCCATTATTTTTATCATGTTCAAAAGATTCCATTTAAAATATTCTTTCATTGTCGGGAAACTAACAGGAATATCCACAAGCATAGACAATCATTAAAGTAAAATAAAAAAGCAACAATTTAAGCATTCATACCCAGTTCTCTTTTAATGTCATAATAAAAAATGGTTTCTGGGAGATCCCTCAATGTACTAGAACAAAAACAATACCCAATATACATGCATAAATCCAAAAACCAAAAACTGAAAAATAAGAGATATCATCCCTATAATCATCACCCCACAAGCATCAAGCTCAACAACCATGTGTGTTATCATAACAGAGTAATGGATTTTGCAGATTTATCCACATTATTTATCTTGTTCTTTATTTCTTTTTCTTTAACCTAGGTAATAAATAATGGATTATAATCATTGGGAATCCATTTAATCAACCAACAATATTTGATTAACTAGTTTCCATGTTACATCCATTCAATCACATGTTCATACTGAAAAACAAAGGTTCATTAATGTGGAATAAGGGAACACCAACGAAAAATATTTTCATTGGGATTAATCCAATATAATAAACAACCTAAAAACAAATATAAAATAAATATTTAAACCTCATCATCAAAGACACCCCTTTATTCATTAGAGTCTGTTAATTATCTTCGTTAATGTTTGGTTTTATCCATGTCCCCAGGGAAACATTATCCCACCCACCCTGCATGATCCACAATTAATAGAGATAAAGAAAAAACATACAAGGATTATCAATGATTGATTTTTTCTCCTCGTGCCAAGATATGGGGATGCAATACATGCAACAGAATAACTCCATGGGCTCCATGGATTGCCTAGAATGGCTCCAAGCATGGGAACATGATTCATTTTTAGGGTATGTCTCCAGGCATACATAGAGAATCCGGATGGAAAACGTAATAGAGGATCTCATTTTATGAAAAGTCCAGATCTTAAAACCAGGGAGACTTTTTCACAATAATTAAAAGTAATATCACAACTTGACCACATGTTTGTGCAATTTCACATGTTTGTATTAATAGAGATTTATTAATTCTCTTGAGAGATTTTAGAGATAACTTATGTGAGTTAAAATATTTCCGAAAAAGAGAGAATAACACAACATAAGGGTAAAACTATAAAACATGAAAACGGTGTGATACTAAGGAAAACAACCACACATTTTGGTAACTCAAGGTTTGCCTCACTATTGGGGTGTAGAACATCTTTTATAAGATTAATATGGATTTGAAAGGGGTATTAAAACACTTTTACATAAAAAGATATGTTATTGGGGGAAATGAAAGGTACTAGAAAAAAAAAGAAATAACCCACCATTAAGTGAGTCACTATTTCCCTGGAATTGTTGCCATGACATCGTCACCCTGTAACCATAGCCTTGGAACCATAGCCCTAACACTGTCGCCCTAGAACCTTCGCCCTGACACCTTCTCAATGACAATGTTTCCCTGGAACTGCTGCCCTAGCACCGTCTCCCTAGCACTGTCACCCTGGCAACGTCGCCCTAGCACATTCACCCTAGAACTGATGATGATTGGGGAAACAAATGACCCATTGGTGCCACCAATGCTCTTCGATTTCACTTATGCTGATTAGATCCACTAACGCCCATTGATGCCACATATGTTGATCAGTTCCACTGCTCGTTCAACGTGAGACTTCTTAGACTCCATAATGAGTCACCGATGGTCTCCATGAAACCCAAAATATAAGAATTTTGAAAATTATTGAACCAATAGTTTCCATGACATTACATTTTTTCATTTTTAGATGATATTTTTGTATACTCAAATGTTTGGGAAGAATGAAACCTATAAATTATTTTAAAATCCATAAATGGAAAAGAACAATATAGAATATTTAGTTATTTTGAATTTTACTTTCATCAAATATAATTTATTATAAATATTATTTCTAAATATGGAATAACTATTAACCCATTTAAAATTGTTTATAATGTATAGATAATTAAAAAATGTCATATAAATGTTCAATATTTTCAAGGATTAGTGAGTTACAACAAATATTTATTGAGCGTAATATTGGTTTCCTATCCCATAGACTATGAGTCCCCATCCTTAAACATTACGTATTATAGAGTTATGTAATGAATTCACATTTAGGATATTTTCATGTTTAGTGTTTTAGAGAATTAGTCCATAAATATTAAGTAGTAGTCCCAAACAATCCATATGGATAGTTACACTCACTGTCTATTTCTTCCAACAAATGAATCCCTTTTAGCAGAACATGATTTTGTTTTCATGATAAAAATATTTTTGACTTCTACCTTTATCTTACCCTTTCTAATACCATGTGGAAAACATTTCAGAAAAAATGGATGAAATTAAATATATCAGTATGGAATATAAAATATAGAATACAATTGTTAGCCTATTAATATTTAAAACCACTGAAAGAGTTTCAAAAAAACACAATTTTCACCTATAAAACATAAACTATTTAGCTTAGATAATGTAATAATAATATTCCGACAAAATTTCATATAATTTTATAACCTAAAGCTAACTTTTGGAATCCATATCATACTTACATTATAGCTTTCACAACTACATAGGGAGTAACCTTCATGGTTACGTATGGGATACCAATCACAGTATATTCCATAAAACTGATAATATAAACCATAACGTTTACCTCCATCACATTACCCAATGCATTAGGGAGCTATCACTGGATCACATGCCCTATGTTTATCATATATCCACTCATATATATATGAAATTCCAAATAACCATGACATTATCATAACACATATAATGTGTATAACAAAAAAATAACTCTTCCACACTGAAATCATTTGATATCATTACAATATATAATAAATTCATTCTCAAAAAATTTTTCAATACCAAAATAAATAAAAATTAATGATAGTATTTATGTTTATTTAGAAAATTTATAGCTTATAGAGGAATAAAAATAACAAATAATGGCCCAACTGGTGGAAAGGTCATTGTCGATGCATTTGTTAAAAAAATTCCTTTTTGTCATATAGTAAAATGATTTGTATAATAAAAATATTCCTTTCGTAAAGAATTGAATTTCATTAAAATTAAATATACACCGTATAAATAAAAAAGGATTATATTATCAAAATATATCTCAATGAATGAAGATTGGGATGAATTCCCTTAATCAGATCGTATCAATAGATTAATGATAAATCAATGTCATTATTATGTGTAAGAAATATAAATACTCCCAGAATATGTGGATATTCAGTGTAAAAAAATCATAGTGCACTCACACATATTATATGAAAAAAACCCATGACAGGGATATTTAACCCAATAAATGGGGATTGAGTTAAGATATCCCTTACCTTGAGTCCAACTTATCAAGTATAATCATTATGTTCCTAAATAATAAACACAATTTAATTTATACTTTCTTTAGAACATTTTCTTGGTTATTATTCATCTTATTTTACTTATTATCATTTTATATCAATTATTTAATCATTTGAGATAATATCAGACATTTTTTTGATGATTAGTGCAATTTTTAAAAATGAAATTGCTTTGATGTAAATTGTCCATGTGGTCGAAAATCGATAATCTCTAGAATATTATTCATGATTTGAATATCATATCTATCTGGAATAAATGTATTTATAATAGTCTATAAAATTAGTTGATAAGAGATGAAATGCACCGTTCATTGATAGGGTAGGTCATACATACACATGAATGATACTTTCATTTAATATTCATATTAATAGAATGAAAACTAAATGATATACATGTTTATTATAATTCTAATATAATATATATGTTATATATGTTACATAATTTCATTAACACTATCCATTATACATTCCATGGGGCTTGAGAGCTTATTTTAGCCAAAAGGATATCTTGGATTGCCTTTGGACATATGTAAGGCCTATGGGAGGAAATGAGGGATGTTGAATGATTATTGGGAATAAATATTGTGATCCAAGGGCCATGAGAGGTGTGAGTATGTGGGTAGAGGTGGTGGCTTATTATAAGATGGAAGATGGGTACTTTAGGAAAGCGTTGACAAATAATAACCTAATATATGGGAATGAAAATATTCTAAATCTTCCAACTTTGGAAGTTGTATTAAATAGAAATATTCATACACAAAAAAACACATCAGTGATGAGAATCCCATTGTTTTTATCTACAACACATCCATATAGGACTTGGTAGAAAAAATCCCTGTTGATGAGCTTGTGATATTAAAACAATGTAATATTTTGAAATTTTCTTCTTCTGCAACACTCGTTACTATTAAACCTATGGGATTAATTTTTTTTTATAATTTCCACTTCTATGGATTGAATTTGAAAATTCAATGAATTTTTTTTCAATCATAATATTTTATACTATATAATAATATAAATTGTTTGTATCAAACTAAAAATAGTTAAATTTATTTACCATGGTTGATGTGAAAATGGATTTACAAGGGGTTCAACTAAAATGATAAGAAATAAAATGAAAAAAAATATTGACTAAATAAATTTTATTGAAATATTTCAACCATATCATGTCTATTTCTCAGTAATAAATCATTTGAGACCATTTTTCAATGTGGATAATGTGTTACACCTTTTTATTTCCAAAAAATACAAGTGTTCTACCCATACAAATTTTAAAAGGGAACCCCTCCTACACTATTCTTTGCACCTTATATCTATTTTGAATTGTATATGAAATTCCCAAACCACTTCCCAACATCCCTACTATGATTCCTGAAGCATTAGTTTTGGCATAAAGATAAGCTATAAATGATTTTAGTGAAAACCTAATTAAGATTCCCGAAAAGGATTTAATGTTTTTAATTTTTTTTCTCGTTTTACTCTATTACCTTCAATTCCTTTTAAAAACATCATGATGTAATATATCACTATATAAAACATACTTACATTCTTTTAACTTATGTTTATTATATGAAACCTTCCCAACTTCTATTAAATGGGTTACAAAATCCTCATTCGTGTGTACGACAAACTACCACCTCACAAACTAATGTCATTCATCCTTCATTACCAGATATAACGATTGGTTATGATGTTGGATATAATGTAAATATAAGATATTTATAATATAGTTATAACAATCGATAAATTATATTATATAAAAAATTTACTTCTCATTCCGTAGGAGATACGATAACACAGCTTTTGTGTACGGAAGACTACCACATCATGATGCGATATGATTCAGCTTTAACTAATCGATTATGTGGAAGGGAATAATGATAAATTTAATTTTTATATTTGATATAAATGAAATAATTAATGTTTTTATGGAATATGTAAAGACCCGTAAAAATTCATGGGAAATATTTTTTTTCTTATTTTTATTTGGAATATTACAAGAACGCAGTTTCTAGCAGCACCTGATTCCGAGGCCTAGTGTGCCCGGAATCATTTTCCGAAGTTTAGCTCGGGTACGTTCAGTGAATGAACAAGTGAGTTTTTCTTACTTTTGAGCCGATGCTCGGAATCGAATTCTGAGGGCACCGATGGATTTGTAGCGCCAGTAATTGCTTAGGAACACCTTTTCCGGAGTTGTGTTTGCTCGGGTGTTGTTTTAATTTTGTTTTCAGGTTAAGTAAATGAATAAAATAAAATGGTGCGACCACTTTATTTTATTTTAAGTCTCTTAACCTATGTTAAGTGGATGATGTGGGACCCACAATATCCTACCCACTTGGTAGTATATTTGTGAGTTGGGGCCCACACGAGCCCCACCGTTTCTTTTCTTCTTAAGTAATGCACCCGCACCCCCCTTTTTAATGAAGTCAACTATTGTGTTTAATCTGGATATTAAACACCTCATTAATTGGGCAGTTTTAAACTCCTCAATTAATTGATCTCTTCTTTTCATTTTGAATTTCAAGCGTTGGTTTGTGTGTAAATAAAATAAGACCCCACTTATTTTATTTAGTTAGTCATGTTGTGTTGAGAGGCTAGGGAGAATTTGCCAGGTTCTTGATGTTCTTCCTCCTTGATGAAGAACGCGAGGAATGCGAAGAACGCAAAGAATGCAGAAAACACGAAAAACGCGAAGAACGCCGACCTCCGGCGAAGGTCGCCAAGAACGCCAGATCCTCAGAGATAGACGACGCGACACCGACGAATCCTTTCTCCGCGACGCGATGATCCCCCTTCCACAATGCCTTCTTCCGTGATGCTTCTTTCGTGACGCTTCTTCTACAACGCTTCTTCCACGACTCTTCTCTGCGACGCGACGATCCCCCTTCTGCGATGCCTTCTTCTGCGACGTGAAATTCCGCGACGAACCCTCGCTCGATGACGCTTGAGGTATGGGTTTTGATTTAATTAAATCTTTGTGATTTATACCCTTGTCTTATATTTATTATATTATTATATGATCTGTTACTTCTTATATTCCAGTTCATGGAAGATGTGATATTGTCTATCGTGTCATTGTTGGACTTTCTCCTCATGAAGCAATGTGATTCGTTTTTCTCTATTATGTTTCATAAAATGTAATTATATTAATGTTAATTAATATATGTGATATATCTGAAATCATTATTAAATTCATGAAATATTTATAATTATTATAATATAAATATAATCATGTCATTTTTTTTCTATTCACCGAGAAATGATAATGTTGATCATGTGTATATGTAGACTACCTTCACTACAATTTGATGAAATTATTTCCACATCACCCCATAAAATAGATAATATATATAACTATATTTCTGGAAACAAATATGGTTTATATGATATTCTGATCACTCATTAATTTATGAAATAAAACATACATTCTTTCTATAATGATCGTTGAAAAATGAAAATGATACTCATGAGTAAAAATGAAATATTATCTTTGTGATCGTAACACATTTAATAATATATTACCATAAAAAACTATTTGTTTTATAGTATAATTTATGTATAAAATGATAATTTATTCTTAATTATTATTCTAGAGATGATATAATAATGTGTTCTTATACGCTATTCAACCTAGTATATTCATTTTTGACTCATAATATGAATTTTGTCAAAACATACATTGTGTACATAATTGATTGACTAATTAATTATATAATAGTAAGAGATAAATTAATATGAATAAAAAAATAGAAACAGTTCTTAAAAAAATGAATAATTAAAATAATTTTACTAGATAGAAGAAAAAAAACATACATAATATGCGAGACTCAAGGTATGTGATTTGTCTCAATTTCAATTCATCATGGTATATTTTGTGGTTATATACAAATATTAATTTATTACGTATATATAAGAACCCATTATTAAATTCTATATCATGATTATCTATATTATAAATATATTTGTGGTTTTTTAATGATATTATTTCACGGGTATTTTGTTTCTACTATTTCCAAAGTAGAATATCATTTCCCTTAAAAATTCCCTTTTAATGTTTTCTTTATAAATTTATTTTTCTTCCTATTTCATGTTTGTAATATGATTTTATGAAAACTATATAGAAATTTTATTTTTAGAAATAATATTTATTTAAAATATTCTTCAACAATGGAATTATTAGTTGTACTGTTTTCCTTTCTTTATAAATGACAAAAATAATGTTTTATTTTAATGTTCACAACAACAATGTCTTTTCACACCACCGTAACTATTATTTTATTATTGGTTTCCATTAAAATATTTCATGTCTCATCTAATGAATAACCCTCTTTATATTTATTTTGGGTTTAAAAATAGGGTTTTAAATAAAATGGTATTTGATATCCAAAAAACTTTCTAACAAGATTAAAAGAGTTTCTTATGTGTTTTATGGAGATAAAGTGAGAGAGTAGAATGTTATATTTGTGATATGTAACATAATAATTATATAAAAAATGATTGATATTGATAAAACATATATGAAGGGTTGAGCCTCATTATAGATCACAAGAAAACCCAATATAACATATATGATGGGTGGGCTATTATATCATTCGACAATCATGATATATGTTATAAGAAGGGTGTGCCCAAATAGTGCTCCAGAAATTTAGGTAACATTCCCTATCTTTGAAGGAAATACAGAGAGAGTAAATAACTTTTTTATCCTATGGATTTAACATGGATATAATTATTTTTAAAAAAATGTTTTAAAAGGGATAAGAATGTGATTTTATGTTCTTCCAAGATGTATTTTTACATTCATTATATGGTGTTAAAGGGTTTCATTTAGATAAAATATTAGTTTGATTTTCATTTATAAATAATTTTTTTAATACACTCAATAGTCATTTTTGATAAAAATAAACACTAAATATCTTTTCATATTTTTTACCTAATTAATAGATTTATTCTTTTTATATCCACAACTATGTTTTTCTTCATACCCCATTTTAAATTTTTTTCCTGTAGTTAAATGATGGATATTAATATGGAATAAGTAAATATGAAATTCATAAATATTTCTAATGATATTAAATTAATTTTTATTATAAAATTTTAATATTATGGAAAAGGTGATATTGAATAAAAGTTTTCACATTGTATATATATATATATTTATTATTGATGATTTAGGATATTACTCTATAACACCATAATCCTATATGATCATTGAGATTGTAAAAATATTAATTCTAGTTTAAAGTGGAAATAATATTTATTTTTTAATCTCATTCCCATATCATTGGTCTTTTAGATAGTTGAATATATTTGAGAGGTTAGGAAATGTTAATATCTTTATCATAAATGAGTTTACTTAATAATTAAATTATAATGAAATATCATTTCAAGATTACCATGTTTCTTTTCTAAACTATGATTGTTTGTATTGATTTCCCCTAGAAGAATAAATGTTGTTGAAATAAGAATTCTCATAGATTAATATATCCACAGAAATATTCATTTGGGGATGGTTGGAATTGGGATTGAGTTGTTAATTACATTTATGGATTAGTTGAAAGAAGTTCTAAATTGTTTTTTTATCCATTTTATAGAGTACCCATATCCCCCATAAAGGATATCAACTATATTGGATCATATTATAGAACAAAATCCTCTTGATTTCATCAAAACATCAAATCCAATAGTGGATAAAGAATAAATAAATACAATGTTGAAGATATTTTAATTCACTATGTGTTTGATTGACAAATCACATCTGTTTCCATTTATCTTTTTGTTGGCCAAACTGGTCGATGGTGATTTTTTAACAATACTATAGATAATGATTATCTTGATTACTTATCGTTTGAGTAATTTATAAATACTTTTCTTGAGAAAATTTACATACAGTTATTTGACTAAGGATGGAAAAAAATTCATGAAAAGAGGTAGAAAAATCAAGATCATATAGGTGCAAGAGGATAGTATATCACAATATTGACATGGCGTGTCATATATTTTATTCAGTAAATTTATTGTAGTATTAATATATTTTTATTAGGGTTGAAACCATGTTTATAAAACGATTTGTATGCATGATATTTTATAATTTATATGAAATAAATTATTATTTTTAAGTATTTCAATTCGATTTTTCAGAAAACCTTGTTCCATGAGATAAAAATAGTAAAAAGATCCCAAGGTGGAAGGAATTAGAGAAGAATCCATATAATAATTCCATTAGTAAGAAAAAAATGTATTAAATGTATTTAATAAATTTTAATGGAATTTGGATAGGTTATGTAATATGTTTCTTATGTGTTTAGTTTTCTCACTTGGATCCTAAATATAATTAAAAGGGTCATGAATAATGAAAGTTTGTGATAAAAAATATCCTTCCGATGACAAGGTGTTTTAGTTTAATTGGGCTAGATAATTATTCTTACATGTGTCTGATATAATTTTCATAGGATATAAATAATCATGATCAGAAACCAAAAGGGTAACAATAGCAATATTCTAATAAAATAGTTGATGTTGATCCATCAGATGAAGTGGTAGAGGGTATGATACTTATTTATTCAAATTATAACAATTCCATGTAAGACTTTAGGCCATTTAATTCCTTAATTTACAAGAAATTATGATGAGAAATAGTAATATTAAAGCATGAATATAGCATTTTTTGAGAAATCCAGTTGGAATTTTGTAAACATCCATGATTAATATGAATATCTATGTTGTTATCAATGTGGTGATATTTAATTTAAATAATTTTTAACATTTCATATTGATGTTTGATATTATTTTTCTTGTGGGTTATATTTTAGTTTATCATGCTAATATAGGCTATATATCTAAGTATGTTCTATTAAATGACTTCATACCATTTATAAAAAACCCAGAAGCTGAGAAATCTACATGTGGTAGTCAAATTTTCCCAACTCATTGTTATTGAAAATAAATAAACTATTCTAATTTTTGATGTGATGGTAGTTAATGAATACATGTATCTATCTAAAAATTATTTAACATTTTTTATTCTTGATATAGTGGTTGATTTTACTGTGGAATTATTGCTTAACTGTAAGCCTATTTATAAAACCACTTATCAAATGGACCATGTAGAACATATAAAACTCAACTATGTGCTACATGAATCACTTGAAAATGCTTCATTCATCCATGAACTTCATAATTGAGTTCTATTATTTTCATTTTTACAAATACATTATGGTTCAATGACACTTTTCATTGACTATAGTAACATGTATAAGTTAAATGTAACAATCATGTATCATTTTTCTCATATAGATGATTTGTTTGATCATATCCGGGGAGCTCATTATTTTTTTGGATAATCTATGCAATAGGTACCATCATCTTAAGGTGAAGGTGTATAACCTTTTTAATATAATTTTTCTCGACTAGATAGATGCATTATGAGTTTGCGGCTATTCCATTTGGGGTTTATAATGACACAAAATTATTTATAGACCTTATTATTAAATTCTCCAAAGATATGTATGATATGCTTTTTGTGTTTATATATGATATTTTGGTACAATCTAAAATCCATGATGAAAATTAAATACATATAAAAATTGTTTTTCAATCCATAAAAGATAAAAACTATATATAAAATTAAATAAGTCATCATTTTTTTTGTAAAAAATATCATCTCTTGTACTTATTTATTCTAAAGATGGTATAACAATTCACCTTGAAGAAAAAATTATTCATGAATGGAAAAGTACCAAAATTAATACATAGATATGTAGTTTTCCTATAATATAATGTTATTACCAATGTTTTTTCAAAATATTCTCAACGATAAATCTTAATTACTAAGCTATCTTTAAAATGAGTGAAAATCATCTAGAAATAATAGTGTGATGAGTCTTCTAGTGAACATGAAATAATATTAAATAATGCACTATTTTTAGCCCTTCCTTCCAGAATTATTTATGTTTCATTGATTGTAATTCTTCATTAAAGGTAGATGGATTTTCCATGATTTAGAATGATCTGGTAATTATTGAGTATTCAAATCACTAAAACCATATTCAGTTAAATTACCCTACATGTGATCTATATCTAGATTCAATTATTTTTTAATAAATGTTTGGATTTATATTTTTTATAGAGAAATTTTTGAAATATATATTGATCATAAAATAATTTTCTATATATTTACTAGTAAATAATTTATCATGTGGAAGAGAACATTATTTCAACTTATCAAAGATTAGGATTTATTGATTCACTAAAATAATTTAAAAAAATTGTGGAAAAAATTTAAGTTAGAAATATAATGCTAAATTTACAATTTTTATTGGAGAATATGAACCTTCAGTTATAGGTTTGATGAATTGTTTCCTAGAATTTGTAGATGTAGGAAAATACTTTTCTTTTTTCGATGAAGATGATTTTTTAGAACGAAATAATTCACCTTAGAAGGTGTTATTATGTCTGCAAAATTATCCAGAGTTTTTAGTGTTTTTTTAGTATAAGAAATAGTTGTTTAGTGAGACCTGTATTTCTCCATTTTCTATTCATCTAGAAGTTATTATGATATTAAGAGACCTTCGAGAGTATTATAGGTGCAATGAAACAAAAATTGATATTACTAAAATTTCTATGATATGTTTTAATAACGATAATAATAAAGAAGAATGATAATTATCAAAGGTAATAATTCATCAATTTCTTATACTATAGATGAATTATGAAAATATATCTATGGATTTCATGGTTTCATTTCCAAATACATCTCGATGTAATATTGAAATTTGGGTTATTCTTCATTGATTAATAAAATATAAAAATTTGCCTCTCATATGTGGTCTATGTATTTTATCATGGTTTTATACTAAATATAAATGATATATTCATCTTACATGAATTTATTCTCACTATTTTATCATACCATGATCCCAATTTAAAATAAAATTTTTGGAAAGGAAATAATTTGATTTTGTGTAATGAATAAAATTTCAGTATATATTTTCATCAAAAATCTCACAGACAATAAAAGGGAATGATTAAAACATTGGATGGTATGATTTATTATTTTCAATGGATTATGAGGGGTGTTAGGATCATCATATTTCATTGAATTAGTTTTCTTATAAGAAATGTTTCAGTTCTAGTATACAAATAGAATCTTTTGAGGAATTAGATGGAATTTGGTGTCCAACACCATGTTTTTGGATGATGTGGGAAAAATGAAGTTGATGTGAATACTGTAGGTAGAATAAATAGCTATGATTATGATGATGATTGAGTACCATATGATGATGGATAATGGTAGGTATAAATGTTATGTGGATAATCTAATAAGAGATCTTTAATTCAAGGTATGTGATGATGAATTTATCAAAGTATTTCCATCAAAATGTATTATGAGTTTCTAAAAAATGGAATGTTTTAACCACAATTTACTGGACCACAAGAAATATTATAAGATATTGGATTTCTTATCTATATAGTGAATTTGACTCCAATTATATCTATGGAAAGAACATATTTCAATATTTAATGTTAATTTAATTTTTTCCAAATTTATCTTATATTATGAGAGTTGAGTTAGTTCCATTAGAAGAGAATATTTCTTATGAGGAACATCCTATTAATATTTATGACTATAAATTTCAAGTTTTTTGTGATAATATGATTCACCACGTGTTTGTTTTATAGAAAACCAAATTTTTAAAAATGAAACATGGGAATCAAAATATGCTCAAAGGGAATGATATCCTCACTAATACAATAAGTGAAAAAAAATTATGAAGATATAATTAAAAATAGAGGGAATAATGTAAGAAACTAATAATGATTGAATAAAACATTTCCACATAAATTAATACACATTATATAGTTATATTCCTTACAATAATATTAATAATTTTTAAATTAAAAAGGTAATAGTTTAAATTAAAATGTATTATTATAAGGAATTAGTTTTAGAGATTATTTTTCTAATTATATAATTTTAATTTAAAAAAATTATTTATTTATTGAAATCATCATAGTTAATTTAACATTAGATTATTTTTTGTATTTTTCCAAATATAAAAATCTTTTATTGAATAGTGAAAACAATTTGTTTTATAAAAAATCCATTTCTTTTAAATTAATTTAATGATATAAAATAATAATAATTTTTTAAATATATATAAATGTAACAATATTAATCATTATTTATATTTAATTCAATTATATAATTTTTTATCCTCTTCATATTTAATTTTTTTAAAATTTATTTTTAAGTTTAAAAATGGTATCTATCATAGAATTTTTTTAAAGTGCAGAAATATTTTACATACTAATTAATTTAAAAAACCATAATGGGGAATTATTTAATGAATATTATATATTATAAATCAATAATTATTTTATTATATTCATAAATTTATTAAAACTGGATATAGATCTAATATCAAATTATAATTTAACTAAAGAAATCAATTCTTAAAAATCAACTTCGGCTTCATATCTGCATGTTAAATTTTCAATTAAATTAACATAATTAAGGCATTTTAACTTAGATAAATTGAAAAAATATTTTAAATCATCATATTTTATATTATCTAAAGTTTAAAGTTAGATTTTTTTCATAATAAATAGTGAAAAGAATTAAATGAAATCCATGGTTTCTATATATCTACCTTGTTGTGTGTAATTATCTTGAATTATCAATTTCATATCTTTGTAGAAAGTAAAAATAATGGGTACACCTTTTTCATTTTAAAAAATATAATTTTACCACTCAAAAATCCTATAAAATGACAACCTCTATCTTCTTCTCTTGACTCCATAATATACAATATTCTCACGTGATTACATACCTACCTAGACCCTGTATCATATTTATTGATTATTAATCCATCCAATGTTGTATTTTGGTGTTAATCTATGAAGTTTCTTTAATAAAATGTATATTTATTAACTAAGAGTTTTTATATTATTTATTTTCCCAACTATACCAAAAAAAATTCAATTATCTTTGTATAATGTTACATGTTTCTACCATATAAATATTTTTTCATAATTTAAAAACCAAAATTCATCCCCGCATCCATTAAATAGTAAATTCAAACATCATTTGTGTATACAGTGGACTACCTCCTCATGAACTGATGTAATTCACTTTTCATAATTGCATCTCAATGAATCTTATAATAATATATCTAAAGTATATATATATATATATTCTATTGATAAGTTATATATAATTATGAAATCATTATATCACTTTTTCCAACGCCATTTCCATTCTATTAGAGTTATGATAATGGTTGTCATGTTTAGAGAGGACTAATGCCTATCGAAGTGACGTGATTCATTTCCCACTAACTCTTTATATGGAAGGTATATATGATAAAGTAAAATAATATGTATGTTATATATATGAAATTTTAATTATATTAATGATATATTTAAAATTATAAAAAGTTAAAATTTATCTTTTACTTTTACAATTCCATTGACTGATAAAAGATAACATCGTTTGTGCTTGTCGGTGGACTGCCGCCTCCATAAACCAAAGTGATTATTTTTACATCACAAGGCCACATTGATGATATATATAATAATGTTAAATGAAATAATATTTATTTTAAAATATTATTATTAATCTTGGAATATTCATCAATACTTTCCTTCATTCAATAATGATCGTTGAAAATGGAAATGTTTCTCGTGTGCATGTACGACCTACCATATCTACGATTAGAAAATAATTCATTTTTCATAACCATCATTCATGATTAGTCTTAATAATATTATTGATGTTACAAATTGATAATTTTAAAAATATTATATTTATGTATATTAATTAATAATTAACTCATTGACCATAATCATCAAATCAATGTCATTTTTGACACAAAAGATGAATACTATCAAAAAATATAAAGTGAACTGAAACAATAAACTAATTTTCTATTAAATTTTAAAATATATAATAAAATGAATAACCAACATGGAAATGCTTTTGAGAACTATAATAAAATAACATAACATTCTTATTTTTGATGATAAATAATAAGCTTAACATGTAAGACTCAAGGTAATGGACCTCATATTAATTTATTTTTGTTGAGGGATATATTTATGTTATATAGGAAACTATTTTTAATTGGTTTTCATATTGAACCATTTTTACATTTAATATTTTTAATTTTTCAATTATCCTGATATTTAATGTTATGTTTGCAGGTATTATTTAATCAGGATTATTTTTCATATTTTTTTAATGTGATAAGAGACATTTCATTAAAAAAATAACTGTGTTATTGTTTCTTACTAAATATATTTCTTTTAACCTAGATAATATTTTAAGTATGTTTTTCTTTTCTAGTTGTTTTTGATAAAATTAAGAGTTTCAGGAAATTTTAGGAGTACACATAGTGTACTTTAAGTACATGTCGTGTACTCAGTTAACGTGGGAGACCTTCCACTTGCTGTGTAACTGCCGAGTACATGGCCGAGTGTGGTAACCTCGAGACCACCTAAAGAGTAGGTCGAAATAGGCAAGTACAAGCCGTGTATATTTAAAGAACACAACGCATACTTTTATTTTATTTCATTAAATGGACTGTGATCATGTCTGATGGAAAGAACCATCTTCTTTGCAACCTATTTCATTCGGGACTGAACGAGGCTGTGAGATCATCACCGAGTCCTCAAATTTCCATCTGTTCTCCGATTCAAACTCCATTGATTTCATTGGAATCACATCAGTGAGTTCTCCTTTCATGTGGAACATTATCACCTGTTTTCTTCTCATTAACGAGATATCCTTGGTTGAACGTTTTTCACATTTTTGTAGACCTATGGATTTCTAGGGTGATTCAAGGCTAGAGTTTCATGTATATTGATTTCACGATGCCGAGGTCGGTGGTTTGTTCCTTTATGTAGATATTCTTTGAATTTTATTTGCAAAAGTGCCTAATACCCTCGTTGGTGGTATTGTGTGTTATTGGGTTTTAGCCATGTTATTTTCTGTTTTTCCTTGTTTTATTATAGAGTTTAATTGTTTTTAAATAGGGTTATCTTTTCAATGCTATGGATGTTTTCCCATTATTTTTACATTTGACAGTTTGGTCTATCTTTCTAGTCAGAATACTTTCTTTACATTCCTATTACTATTATGATGGAGTGATTATTAATTAACAAGATATGATGTGTTCTAGAGTTTTTATCCAAGTAGTTCTTGAGGTTTACATTGGATTCTATATTCTGTTTGTGCATGATTGAATTACACAGGGCTGTGGAAACCTGGTGTAGTAGACCATATGGGGAATGGAAATTAAGGGCTTCTCTAGAGTGTCTATTGTACTAATACATTGTGAGACCATAGGGGGGATGGAAATTGTGCTCCCACAGAGCGTTTGAAGTTTTCTTGATATGGGACGCATGAGGAATTGGACGTTGGGTGCTAACTCGGAGTGCCAATTATTTTCAGATATGAGACCAAAAGGATAATTGATGGTAATTGCTTCCGTAGAGAGTCTTTGCTAAAGATGAACCAGGGGGGATAGACTATGAGTACTTCCTTGAGGGGTTCTTGTGTTTGATTGGTTGAAAAAGAGGGGTTAGGTAGTGATAACTACCCTATGTATTACCCATTGTTGTTTATCAGCTTACTTGATATATGAAATTGAATTTAATAGAAACTGTAGGATTGTTTACTTGAGTACTTCATTGTTTACTGATTCACTTAATGATTACCTTCCATATATATTCATTGGTTTTTAGGAACCATTCTTTGGGTGGTTACCTATTGGGATTAGTCTCACACCCAGTTTGGGTAATGTCTTTGGGCCAAATAGATTATATTGCTGTAGGTATAGATAAGGAAAAACGTTTTTTACATTAGGTACTTGAATTCTTTGGATTTAGGGAGCATAGGACGAAGTTCAGTCTTTCGATTGTGCAAAGTGGTTTACTTGATTTTCCCTATACAATCATTAGTATTTTATTCCTGTATTGTGACATGTTTTTCTTCTTTCCTATATATATGTATCATGCATCAAATATATATGTGCTCTGTTGTTATTACTTCTAGTCTTCTGTTATTTACTATTGTATGGTATTATTACTCCTTATGCTATTGTTATATGTTTTACTTCTTATGTGTTACCTTATCTATGAGGGAATAGTTTTCCCACTATCACATCCAGGGCCCTTGCATCTAATCAAAAGCCTCTAGAGTTTTTGTAAATGCACTTGAGGTCATGCGACCAATCGGGTACGGGGCACCTCTAGGCGGCAACCAGAATCAAGACGTTAAAAAGTTATATCAGAGAATTATTTTATTCTTTACTAGATTTTTTGATCCTATAGCCAGGTATATGATGTAATATATAGTTGGTAATAAGCTACGCCTAGTAGTAGCTTACCCACGTATAGGGAAAATCCAATTTACCACAGTTATTGCAATTTTTATGCCTTTTCCATTTTACTGTTGATTTGATTTAATTGTTGGGTGATTCACCTATTTTGTGTTGTTATTGTTGATATTATTTAGGTTCTATTTCTGTTGCAACATAATGAGATGAGGGTATGCCATCTCATACATCATATAGGAACTTGCTAGATATCTCATATAATGAATTCTTACCATTCCATTTAGGGTGCATTACCATTTTCATGTTGTTGTGATAGATGTTGTGTTAGATATGCATGATGTTGTGATAGATTCCTTGATAGAATACCTGTTATTTGATGGGGTATTTGAAATATGTAGGATTTAGTTTTGATGAATTCCAAACATTTGTTTGTGAGGTGTTATGGGCCCTCCTGGACTATAATTTGGTGGATCGTTACTCAATTATGTTTATATATGACATTCATAAGATGTCAATAATTGATTTGCCGGAAGTATAGGCCATCACAGATCAAAATTTGGAGCCTTAATGTTCATTTTAGTGTTTTATGGGTTCTAGAGTAGATTCTAAGGCTTATTGTCTGGAAAACCCTAGAATAAATTGCGTGTAATGACGAATACTCACCATGAGTCCTTATATTCATGAAGGCACTATTTTTCCTGTATAGGAACTGTGTACTATATATGCAAACTATGTATTCTCTAACCGGGTCACTGGCTATGTGGGCAGAGACGCGAGGTTGGAAAATCTTTGTACCTTTTTTATACGCCATGTTGTGTAGACCTTGTGTCCACCCGTGTGACTATGGACACTAATGGATAAAACATAGGTTATACACAACATGTCAATATTGAACACTATTAATAGTTTATCCCTTGAATGTGGTCGTATAATGAACCACATGGGTCGGTGAAATCATTCATGTACATGCCATGCGTATCATGAACACACTGTATAGAGTGTGCCGTTTAACCAGTCATGTGACTAACAACACAGGTCAATAAAGATCTTCTAGTACACACCGTGTTTCGCACTAACAGGGAATGTAGTCTTGTTCTCAAATAACCAATTGGCTTAGCCGTGTACGAGAACCCAGGAAAGGGAAGAGGAATCAAGTACACATTGTGTCTTGGGAGAACATTTCATGTGTATGGGGTGTTACAAAACTACTTTATGCAGAAGTATACTCCCATTTAATCTTAAAGGAACATGATGTGTAGGCATTATAAACGTTGGGTATCCATATTTTGAATAAAAATAATTTTTTCTTTCACATGTTCCCTTCTTGCAATTCTACTTTTCATTCCTTAAAAAAAATTGATCCTTTGGTGTGCACATTATCTTTCAGAGTCATGCCACCAATAAATCATCTAGTTGTATGCCAGATATAAGGCAGTGATCAGAAACCTGACATGGATGATCAGGAACTGCCAGTACATCCACCCGTCATGCCCGTCATGGCACCAGCCGTTATTCCGAACACCGGTGCTGATGTACATTTCGGAGAGGGTTTTATATGGTTCATATAGATCTTCCAAGGTGTACCACATCTTACCCCTTCTATGGAAAAGTTGACGTAGGTTTTCAAATAATTTCATCCTCCAACCTTCACAGGGAAAAGAGGACCTCAGGCTAGAGAGTCATGAGAAGAATCCATTTTATATATCATCAAGCATATAGAGTAGATTCCAGATTGCAGGATGAAGCTCACTGTGTATGTGGTTCGGTATTCCCCCAAGTTGTTGTGGGATGTGATATCATGTGTAGGAGATAAGTAGTTCGTGGAATGGGGTGAGTTTCATCATGCATTCTATGATTAATTTTACCTGGAGAATTTGAGGGCCGATCAAGACCGAGGGTTCCTGAGTCAGGAGCAGGGTACTCTTTTTTTTATGTAGTTTTCTTCTCGCTTCACAGAGTTGTAGTGCATCACGCATACTCCAGGAGGTGATGGGTTATTTATGGGGAGGAATCTTGAGGAAGGTATCAGGAACTGCATCTGATCCCAGGTGAACATCTTCAAGTTGACTTCCATAACATCTATAGTCAATTATGCACTAATCACAGAGTGAAATCTAGGGGATTCTGGAGTTTTGAGCTAGGGAAGTTCAACTTTTGGAGTTGGTATCCATCATGCTGATAGCAAGAACCACCATATGGAGTCTATACACCGAGATCCGAGGAGACGAGAGATATCTTCTAGTAGCTAGGTGGTGTGAAACCAGTGCGGGAAGAGCGGGCATACGAGGCCGTATTTCCTAAGAGACCCGGTGGAGTGACTATTTTGTGGCATGATGGGGCACCTTTAGTGTTTCAATCATTTTTTCCTCACTGGAAGCTAGTGACATGGGTTCTTCTATGACTCCTCGTTCAAAATAAGCACCAATAGTTTCTCATACATCATGGAACTAGAGTTCTTCTAGACGTTCGGGCCATAGTGGAGGTCATGGCCATGGTACCCAATTTCCAGAATTTCAGCTACAATAGGGTGGATCATCTGAAGGTGGTCAGGTTGGGTAATAGGTCACGGTACATGCCACACTTTTACAGCGGAGGAAACCTAGCAGTGGAAAGTTTGAGGTACTATTCTTGTTTCCTCAGTTCTAGCTTATGCTATTTTTGATACTGGCACATCCCATAGTTTTATATTTGTTGTTGTTGTGGATAGCCTTAGGCTATGTATCCTTACTTATACTGATTTATTGATGTTGGACACTCCGTTGAGGACAAGAATGGATAGTGTACATCAATTCAAGGAGTACCCTCTTGAGTTTGGTGGGTGTCACTTCCTCTAGGACCACTATGTCTTAGTGTTGACAAGCTATGATGTCATTATCAGAATAGACTTGTTAGTTCCATTCCAAGAGATTGACGATTTATATAACTGATGATTGAGTTTTACATCTCCAGAGGGTGGATCCTTTATTCATAAGGGGGAATGGGATGTCCAGGCGAGTAGATTATGTCCCGAGCATCATGGGTTCAGAGGAGTTACATCCCAGATTGCTAGTCTATATCTTGATGACCAGGGGACCTCACAGATGGACATTCCTCTAGTGGTGGATCCTCTCAGGGATGTCTTTCCATACGAATTTTCAGGTTTTCCTATGGAGCGATAGGAGGACTTTTCTATTGAGAATGTTCTAGTAGTGACACCATTGTCCATGTCTCTTTATAGGATGGCTACACTAGAGTTGCATGAGCTCAGGAAGCAGTTGGAGGAGTTGCAAGAAAAATGTTTCATATGAACCCATAATTCACCATGGGGTTCATCTATCCTATATGAAAATAAGTTAGATAGTACCCCCATACGTTTTGTGGATTATCAGTAGTTGAACCAGTCGACAGTCAAGAAACGATATCCCTTTCCAAGGATTGATGATCTCTTTGATCAGCTTTGAGGAGCCCGAGTGTTTATGAATATTGACTTGAGATCCGGATACTATCAGCTGAATGTTAGACCATATGTTATACCTCATATAGCCTTCCAGAGAGTGTATGAACTATACAAGTAGGTGATTATGTCGTTCGGTCTCATGAACGCTCATTCATTCTTCTTAACACTAATGAACCGAGTGTTCCATCCATACTTAGATTATTTCATGGTGGTTTTCGTGGATGATATCTTGGTGTACTCTCAGACTAAACATGAACATGCCGCACATGATTATATCTACTTGATTACACTGAGAGATCATCAATTATATGCTATGCTCTCTAAATTTCACTTTTGGATGGACCAAATTCACTTCTTGGGCCATGTTATTTTAGAAAAAAGAGTATGAGTAGACCCAAAAAAGGTGATAGAATTACTTTCCTGGGTGAAACCAAAGAATTTAATTTAGGTAAAAATATTTTAATGGATGGTGGGATACCAAATTCATTTTATACTAAACTTCTCACGCTTAGAAGCGCCACTGATAGGCCTAACAAAGAAGGGTGTGAAGTACTTGAGGTTAGATTCTTGCATTTCATCCTTTCAAGAGATAAAAGGGAGGTTGGATAAAACACTAATACTAGTATTTATAGTGCTGGAAAGAAGCTATACTATTTACTGTAATTCATCAGGTATCAGTCTGGGAGCAGTTCTAATGCTGGGGGATGGAGTTGTTGTGTACATGTCTCGGCAGTTGAGGCCACCTGATAAGAACTACCTGACACACAATCATGAGTTGGATAAAAGTTTTCACGCTTTAATATATTGGAGACATTATCTTCTGGGAGATAATTTTGTGGTTTTCACTAACAAAAATTTCTCATGTATATCTTCACTCAATGTTAGCTAAATTTGAGAATGAAATGTGGGTTGAGTACCTTCTTTACTTTGACTTTGTGCTTGCCAATATTCCAAGGAAAGGGAACACAACGGCTGATGTGCTGTGTAGGAGGACTCAGATACAGGCAGTTCAGGAGGACAACATTGAGTGGTAGCTTTGGGATTACTCTCTAAGATGCATTTGGAGGTTCATGACGAACAGGGGTAAAAGTTTCTTTCTTCTGTAAATGTTACCCCTCTTCTACTTGATCAAGAGTGAAAAAGGCAGAAATCAATTTCTGAATCCCTTGTACTATGGGAGAGTGTGTCAGTAGAAGACCCTATTATTAGATAGACCATAGGGGAGGATGAGATCATTCAATTTCAGGGGTGCGTATGGGTGAAAAAAAAACATACCCGAGAAGCTGATGTGAGACATTCATTCCTCAGTTTGGGAAGTTCATTCTGATTTCATCAATATGTATCATGATCTACACCATTAGTATTGGTGGCTAGGTATGAATAGAGATGTTGTTGGTTTCGTCATGGGGTGTCCCACCTGTTAGTAGGTGAAGGTGGAGAAATAGACACCAACAGAGATTTTTCAGCAGTTACCCATTCCCATTTGAAAGTGAAATGATGTCACGATGGATTTCATGTCAGGTTTGCAGAGGTCAACTCAAGGGAATTATGTAGTATGGGTTCTCATTGACATACTCATGAAGGTTTATCACTTATTTATAATCAAAGTGACCTTTAATGTTGATGATCTAGGAAGGTTTTACATACAAGATATTGTACGTTTACAAGGACTTCCACACTCTATTGTTTTAGACTGGGAAACAAATTTTAATTTTCAGGTCTAGCAGGGACTGCAGAGGGCTTGGGAATAGGTACTTGTGAGTACAACACACCATACCTTAATAGATGGCAAATCCGAGCATATAATTTAGGTGCTTGGGGACATTATTCAAGCATGCATCATGTATTTTGGAGGTTCTTGGGAGAAATACATACCTCTTTTGGAGTTTTCCTATAGTACTAGTTTTCAAGAAACTATTCAGATGGAACCATATGTGGCTTTGTATGGCATGCTTTGTCGATCACCCTTATACTGGTAGAGGCAAGAGAGGTATCTATGTTAGGACCTCATATTTTTCAAGAGACCATAAAGTAGATATATTTGATTCGGAAGAGAATGGATATTGTACATTCATGACAGAAGTCTTATGCTGATCGACGGAGATGACCTCTGGAGTTTGAGGTTGGTGATTAGATTTTCCTACATATCACACTGATTCTGGGACACATGAAGATTAAGAGATTAGATAAGCTCTTCATGAGGCATGTCAGGCCTTTTGAGGTATTAAAGGGAGTTGGGTAGGTTAACTATCAGTTTCAATTACCTCAGAGGTATCAGGCTATGCTTGATGTCATCAATGTTTCTCAACTTTGATGATAGTTATCTACCCTGTCTCTTGTTTTTCAACCCTAGGAGGTTGATTTAAAGGTGAAAAAATATTTCTAGGAGAATCCTATCCAGATTATTAATTGAATTCTGAAGATTCTCAATGGTTGGTCCGTTCTTATAATATGATTTCTATGAAATCACATGTGGGTATAGGATGAGAATTAAAAGAGAGAGGCTGATGTACGATCGCAGTGGCCAGAGTTGTTTGAGATTTTTTCTTCTACGCCGGCTTGATATGGAAATTCGGGGAAATTTTTTTTTAAGGGGGGATGTTTGTAAGAACCTGCATCATCATTTCAGGTGCGTTTTTCATTTCATATTTTATTGCGAAAAATATTAGATTCCAGAAATTTCAGGAGTACACACCGTGTACTTTAAGTACTATTTGTGTATCCGGTTTTTGAGGGTGACCGTGTATTGGCCATGTAATGACTGAGTAAATGGTCGTGTGTGATGACCTAGGGAATTCCAAAAGTGGAGGCTGGAAAAGGAAAGTACGCGCCATGTACTTTTAAAGAACACGCAGTGTACTATCTTTTTATTTCATAAAATAGATTAAGGTTGCGTCTGATCGAGAGAAGAATATTCTTCTCGACCTATGTCATCCGGGAGAAATTAAGACCTCTATATCATCACTAAGACCATGCATCGCCATAAGTTATATGATTTTAACTCCTTCAATTGGGTTGGAATCACATTAGTGAGTTATCCTTTCATATTGAACTTTATCTCTTCTTTTTTCATCTTTCACATGATGTCCTCAGTTGAAAATTTGAAACGTTTTTGTAGATATATGGAATTATAGAGTGATTCAACGCCGGAGGAACACGTTTATCGATCACAGGACACTATGGTAGGCGGTTTGTGCCTTTCCCTAGATAGTATTTATATTTTATGGGAAAAATTGTCCAATACCCTCATTTAGGGTATTGCGTGTTTATGGTTTTTAGACATTTTATTGCCTTATATGACTTGTTTGTTTGGGTAGAGGATAAATTTTTTTTGAAGAAGGTTAACTTTTCCATGCTATGTATGTTTTTTCCATGATTTATTTTTTTGACAGTTTGGTCTAGCTTTCTAGTTAGACTGCATGCTTTCCATTCCTAGTATTGTTAGGATGGAGTGATTATTATCTGACATGCTATGATATGTTGTAGATTTTTTTATCCAAGTAGTTATTGAGGTTTACTTTGGTTACTATTTATTGTTTGTGAAAGATTTACTTACACAGGGTTGTGGCAACCTGGTGTAGTAGACCATAGGGTGAATGGACTCTAAGGGCATCCCCAGAGTGTTTGTTATACTGTTAAGTTGTGATACTATAGGAGGGATGGACATTATGCTCCCTTAGTGTGTCTGTAGTCTTCATGCTATGATCTACATGGGGAATTTGACGTTGAGTGCTTCCTTTGAGATATTATTAGTTATCGATACGACACCACATGGGTAATTGACGATGATTTCTTCCACAGAGAGTCTTTGCTAAAGCTGAACCGTAGGAGTTAGAATGTGAGTACATCCTAGAGGGATTATTGAATTTTTTTGGTTGAACAAGAGGGGATAGGCTATGATTACTTCCCATTGGGTTACCTGTTGGTGTTTTACCTGCTTACTTGATATATGAAATTCAATGCTAGTGAAACCATATTATTTCTTACTGGAGTACATCTTTGTTTACTACTTCATTCCATGATTTCATGTCCTACGTATTCACTGATTATTAAGGATTGATCATTGGGTGGTTTCCAATTGGGATTATTCTCACACCCTATTTGGGTAATGTTTTTGGGCCCAAACAGAATATAATGCTTCATGTGTATATAAGGGAAAGTGTCATTCTACTTCAGGTACATGAATGAATTTGAGATGGAGAGCATGGGACCAAGTTGAGTCTTGTGATACTACAGAGCTGTTTAATTTATTTATTTGTACATTGGATTAGTTTTTTATTCCATCATTGTGACTTGTTTGGATAATTTCTATGAAATAAGTTTCATGCATCACACACACACATATATATATATATCTTTGTGTGTTAAGTTGTAATTACTTCTAGTTTTTTTTGTTTAATGTTGTATGGTATTATAATTGGTTTCACTATTGTTATCTTCTTCACTTCCGCTATGTTACACTGCCAATGAGGGAATACTTTCCGCATTATTACACCCAAGGCCCTTCCTAATAGTCAGTAGCCTCTGGCATTTGGGGAAATGCTCTTGAGGTCATGTGACAAACCGGGTACGGGGAACTTTAGGAAGCTTCCAGAACTGGGATGTAACAATATTACTCTAAAATATAAATGATTATAAATGGTTTGAAAAAATTAATTTTAAGTACCAGATATTTTTATAGTTGATGTGTTTTTCATTCAATTTATTTAATAAATGTATTTTTTTTCGATTTTTTATAATCATTACCAATGAAATTAGGGATGTTCCTTTTAACATATATGGGGACAACAACTTTTTCGGCCACCGTAACCAATCAATAATGTCTTCATATATTTAAATAATTTAGATATTATACAAAAAAACCCTCTTTCTAGATATTTTTCTAATGAAAATGATTTTTTTAAAAGAAATGGTAATTTTTGATAGCTGAATGTATTTTAAATAAAATATTAAAAGGGTTTTAAAATTATTTTATAATGGAAACATGAATGAATAATATTTTTAATTGATGATATGGTATTTTAACAGTATATAGGAAATAGTTGATCCCCATCATATATAAACGATGGGTTGATCCCCATTATTGATCATGGGTGAGCCTGATATAGAATATACGATGTGTGTTCAAGATAGTATTAGATGAAATCATTAATTCTTATAAGATGGGTGCGTTAGGATACTTATCGAGTTCATTGGATAAATTTCCTTATCATAACATGAATGAATTATATAATTATGAGAGTGTTTCACCTATTGATATAACTTGGATCATATTGTTTTTTTACAAGGGCTTAAAAGGGGTCATGAATGTGATGCACTATGTTTCCCAAAAGGGTGTTTATTTTTAATCTACGGGGTTTAATGGTTTCATTTCAATAATAAGTGATTATTTTTTAAATTTGAAATTATTTATTTCATACAGTCAAGGAAAATTAATGTTGACATGAAAAATAACAAGGGTTTCCATGTTTTTCACTAGACTAATGTATTTAAGGTTTTTATGTCACACAAACTTATTTTTCATTGAATACCTCTTTCTAAAAGGTTTTCCATAGAGATTATTGATTTTTATGAACAAGGATGAAGTCATGTTTAATTGTGTAAAGATTTTTCATGAAAAGAAATCGTGATTTATTTAAAATTTTTTTATTGTTGAAAAAATTTATTATGATTAGATATTTACACTATGTATACAAAAGGATTTATTCTATAATTTTTATAACCTAAATCTCTAAAACAATAAATCTAAAATATCATTAGAAATATGAGACTGTGAATTCTTGTTTAATGTCACCGGAATTTATAAATCCTAAGTCCAGGTCATTACCATAATACTAAGATATAAGGGTAAAAAAATAAAAAAAACCTGATAAACATTTATTATAATAGTGTATTTCAAATCATCATAATTTTATCATTGAATTATATCAATTCAGAGTTATTTTTTCATGTGAATTAATTTATTATAATTTTATACATTTTGTAATTCCAAGATTAGCCCTCAGATAACTTATAAAATGGGTCAGCATCTCTATCATTGGTCATAGTATGGGATAAATCATAGCGAAAAATTATTTAACTATAATTATTTATTACCATAAAACTTTGAAGATATATTTTTCTTTCAATATGATCATCCTTCCTAGTATTACAATGTAATCAAAATAAGGTACATGAATTATGTGAGATAACAAATAATTGATCCTATTCATTTTTTTCCAATTATGCATCATCTAAATATATATTACAACTTTTAAAATAATTATTTATTATTTTCAAAAATATAAATTTTTATTATAGTTATTTAACAATAATTATAAAACAACTACACATCTATTGGTAAGTGATAATGTCACTCGTGCGTTCTTGTGATCTGTAAATTCCATGAAGTTATGTGATTCATTTTTTTAATTCAATAATTATGTTGATATGGATATATTTAATTAATATATATAATAAATTATATAATAAATATTATATGAATATTAATTAATATTTACATTTATTTTATTCCATATATCTAAATGTGAAAATAGCTTTCATGCATACGTATGGCCTAAAATCTCCTAGAATAGTGTAACAAATTTTTCATTCCCTATCATTCATGAGTGACACTAATGATATATATATATATATATATATTTATTTACTAATATTACGTTGGTGATAAGACCATGATCAATGTAAAATTATATATACTTTCAAAAAAAATCATGCAAAAATTGTGACCCGATATCACGCAGAACGATGAGTTTAATAACAAAATGTTTATAAGTTGGTGATAAGATGTTATAAGTAAAAAAATATTTGATAATATATATTTTATTATGGTTATAAAACAAATTCAAAATAAATATATATTTATTACATAGGAATTACAATAATGTACAATTAAATATAAAACCTGAGGAAATATATTTATATATCAATCACATTTTATACTGGATTGTTGATGTATGAATATAATATAGGGAATCTATATATTACTTATCTTATAAATCAAATTAAATTTTTTTAAAAATATTTATATTTATAGAATATATGTTTTCATTTAAATTTTCTCATATTAATTACTCAGGAGCCTGGATTATTTTTTAAGGAAAATGGATTATATTTTATAATTCATTCAGAAATCATTTTCCATGTTTCCTATGTTTTCAAAAAAAATTTTCAAGATTGTTTGACCTTTATCCCTAGAAAAATAAAATTAATTTTTACACGTATTTTACTTCTTATTAAAATTATTCAATGTGATCTTCTTCTAATCATTCTAAATATGAACTTTTGAATGTTTTTCAAAATTTCGAAGGAGTAATTGGTTTAGCATACATAGAATCAATGAAATATTGTGATGTCATAATTGATCAATGCTATAATGAATACATTATATGTTTCCATGGCTCATCATAATGAAAAAAATTCCATAATATTTTGGAAACATTAATGAAATGTGATTTTATTAAAAAAAGTTATTTTATTGACAAACTATCTTGAGGCTCTTTTAAAGATATTTTTCAACTATAATAAAATCATTTAATGTTAATTTTATTTTTTCTAGTAATATTATACAATGATACCATCATTATTATTTATTTGGATAGTTTTTTATTATTAAGATGATATTATTATGAAATATATTTATTTTCTATTATTAATTCTATAATGAATTTTTGAAATGATCATGGAACAATGTTTCTTTTTCATGGGTTATGATATGATGATAAGATATTATTTTTAGGAACTTGTCTAACTCATATTTATGACTTAGTTATTTTATAAATAAGGACCCCTGCCCTATTAACCTAGAGTCTCTTGTTACTTTATTTCAATAGTCATTGATACACTCAATGAAATGCTAATAGACCGAATAGTTTAGTTGTTTTGTAAAATAATGTATAAACATGAATATAAAAATAAATTTGAAAACATGATATTAAACATAGATTATTCTTTGATAATAACATTATTACATTGTTTATTTCCTTTCAAATAAATAATAATACACTCCATTATATCATGGGGAAAGAAAATATAAAAAGTGGTGATCAATGAAGCATTATAACTGTATTATTACATTGAAATATATCAAAAATACAAAAATAACAATCAACATAGAATGTAAAATAAATAAAAACGGAGTTCAGTCAATTCCATTAACATTAATAATAATATAAAAGGAATTAATGATGATAACATAATTCCATATAAATAATCACATGAGCATGAACAATACTCATTGATACTCTGATTAATAAAATAATATCATGGACATCGATAACTAGTTTTTTAATAAATGAATTAACAATGCTTGAAATCATAACCATACATTCTAGTCCTTCTTCCTAGCGGTCGTACATATATGAGTAAGTCAAAATCAAAAAACCCAAGATAGTTTTTCTCATTATACATACTGATACATCGAGGGGATATAGTGGCCAACACATCACATAGTAAGCCTAATTTTTTTCTTATTTGAATGTCCATGAATAATGATGTCAAGAGTAACATGGTGAATGATGTCAAAATAGTACATCCCTAGTCCAACAAATCAATAAAAATATAGAGAAATAATAATGATGGAATCATTAAAACATATCAATAATGTATCACATGTAAAATAAGGGTATTTATTATTGATTAACATAAATCCCATAACAATTCGAATACAAATCCTTTTGATAAAAATACCATTTTATCTTTAAAAATCACTACTGAAAATTGAAAATTTCTAGAATCTCAAAAAAACTATTACTGAAAATGAATAATGGGAACATTTAAAGGAATCGAAATAATATTTAGTTGTCATGAAGGTTGATAATTCTATTTTTTTTTAAAAATTTAAAAAACAAAAATTTTAAAATTTTGTTAAAATGCTAAAAAATGCATCATTGGAAAACTGATAAAAACATTACATTCAAAAAAATTGTATAAAATAATAAATTTGTAAAATTTATTTTATAATTCTTATGGATAATGATAATAAAGTGAAATAGATTTATGAAACATGGATATGGGAAAGGGAATAATTTCTGAAAAAATATATAAATAAAATCATTCTCTTATAAAAGTCTCACTTATTTTAAGTTTTAAATATTTTATAATGGTATTATTACAAAAATATTAACATGAATAATTAGTGAATAATAAAATTAACTTTTTTCTAGATATATATTTCATAATATTTCATCATCCAAAACATAGTCAGAAACAATCTCAATAAAGTATAATATTTGAAAAATAAACCCATGCATCTTTGGTAACATTTGACTCCAAGACCCCATAAAAAAATTAAAAATTAAATTCCATTAATTTAATTATATTAATGATATAACATATCAATGGGATATTATATTAACCAAAATAAATAAGTGGTGATTAAGGAATATATCTCATGGAAGTGAAAGTATGATATGAAATCCTTACATAAGGTTTGATATAATTCGTACAAGTACCACCCAACTTTATAATATATATATATATATATAATCTTTCCAAAATAATATTTATTATAATGTATATTATCCTCTTAAAACATTTAAACACCTCTCTGTTAATAAAATTTCTTTATTTTAATGTTTTTTGATATTTAATTTCATTATTTTCCTTTGCAGGTTTTCTCATGAATGTTCATATTTCTTTGTATATGATATAATTAAAGCACAATTAGAATACTAATATTTTTATAAATATAATATTCTCACAATAAATATATTTTTATAAATATTCATTAATTCTAAACATTCAAGCTGAATCATAACCCCTCGTGGATAAGGTAGATTTCATGTAAGAATGAGTGATAATATCATAACATTAATTGGAAAAATGTTGAGGATTTGTATCATATGTTGTCATATAGAATTTATTTATTATCATATGTATTATAAATATTAATTATTTCCATATTTATTAATATCCATGTGAGTCAACGATGGAAAAAAATTACCTCTATTCATAAGGCAGTAGTCCAACATGAAGAAGAGTGATGGATTTTTCCACATTTTATGGTGAAAAATATTGATATATATTATTACATAAACCTAATAAATTATTAATATATTGTTGATACATGGGTTATTATATTGAATGTTTTAAGATATAATTAAAAGATTTAATATAACAATGAAAAATAAAGGGTATCGTTAATATGATTTTGTTATCTTAGAGAAACATATATTGGATATTTTATTAAAAACCACAGGGTTGGTATTTTTTGAATATTATTATTTCTAGAGTTTTTATAAGGACTATCTTATAAGATAAGGTAAGATATTTTTGTGATGAATGGCTTGATACGTGCGATGAAGTGAGGGGAGGGAGTCCCATTTAATAATTGTGGAGGAGTGGTAATTCTGTAGATAATTAAACCCATTAAATAATAAGAATACACTCGCACACCATGTGACTCAAAAATTGATGAATAATTGAGTGATTGGATGGAAATACTGAGACACATCTCTTAAAAAAAGATAAACAGCTTATGCCTAATCCTATATGATTATTAACTTTTACCATTTTAATTTTCACTGTTGTAATTGGTATTTTGAAACTGATGTAATTTATTGATTAAAACTAAAATATAAAGAATATTTCTACATATTTTATTCCCAATGATCCTTAATATAATATTAATTTTTTAAAAAACATACATATTTGTGGGAAATATATTTTCACCTATAGAAATATAAGGTGGAAATGCCCATTTTAACATCAATTATGGAAAATATATTTTATTATCATTATAAATCATTATGAACATATTATGTTAAATTATTATTTAATATAAATAATGTGAATTCAAAATTATTAATATATTGTATGAAATTTCATTTCATATAATTGGTATAATTAAATTTAAAATTAACCCACATGTGCGTGGAATAAATTGTGTTCCCTAATAAATGTTTTCTAAAGTGTAAAAAAATTTATATAAAAAGAGAACATATAATTCTTTATAATTACATTAATTTTATTAATAATAATACAATTTTCTAATTTTACTTTTTCATAAAATTTTAAAACAAATTCAACTTTGTAAATTATTTAACAGAAAATTCCCTTCACAATAGAAATCATTATTTTTCCAATATTTATGAAAAAAATAAATGCCTCTTAAAATATACACAGAAATCACTCTATGAAAATACTGATATGCTAATTTAAAAAACTAATATTAATTTTTTATAAATTTTTTTTACAATGGATAATAATTTATTTTTATATAAATGAAAAAATATGATAAAATCAATTTCTACAAAACAATTATTGTTTTTCCCAAAAAAATATTTCTTATTATTAAAATTATTTTTTTACTTCAACAATTTGGATAATTAATAAATTTATTTAACATACACTTTAAATGATTTATTTAGTATTAATCATACAATATAGTTTAATATATAGGTAAAATGGTATACTACATAAAGACCTAGTTTTTTTCAAATAAGAATTTGGAATATATCCATTAATATTTTTTGATCCAAGCATTAAGACAGCACACGATTCAATGTCCCAGGCCCCGAATAATTTAAAAAAAAATATTAAGTATACATTATACTATTCACATATTGAAAATTGGATATCACATAAATTGTAGATTGGATTACAATTTTTAGACCATGGTTGAGTCTGGAGCATGGTGTTTACCCTAGGTGGGATATAATGTTTATCAGTGCGATCATTGTATAGAAAATTCCATGGAGAATATAGCAGTAAATAATATAATTAAAAAAATTATTTTATCTTGGATATGAAACTGAATAAATATTGAATGGGGATTCATATTATAAATCTGATACCACCTTTGAATTCATAATGGAGTGCTTACCCTTTGGGCGACCTCAGTTGAGAGGGTGTAGGATGTTCGGATTCTGCAATCACTTGTAGATTCCTATAAATAAGATTTTAATGAAATATGAAAGTGTTTTCCACATTTCCTCATGGAAAAGGTGAACCTTTATCCTCCCATTCTAATGGAAATTCCTATACCAAATTATTGGTAGTTCCATGTTGGACTGGGTTAGGGCCACAGTGGTTGGGTCGAGCTGCAACGACCGGTCTGGGGCGAAGTGGACCTTCTCATCGGATTTCAGATTAAAAAACAACAAAACTCTTAAATGAAGAATTTAATTTCTGTGCCCAATAACACCAGACATCCCTATCACTGAGCCTGACCTTTTGAGTCCCATTTTGTGTTTTATATTCTGGTTTCATGGATCGGGCCCCTAGAAATATGAATTATTAATAATAACATCTTATTATTAAAAGTATGTCCCAACACAACTCCTGCGTACGACATCCAATTGATTCACTTTCATGGGAGATCTTACTTTGTCTTTTTTATGGCCTATTGAAGGGGGAGGATGGATTTTGACTTATGGTTATTGGTTTGGGTCAATAGAACACCAAATATTATTATTATTACTATGATTATTATTATTATTATTATTATAATTATTATTATTATTAATAGATTTGGGTCAACCCCGAGCTTGCGTTGGGTCATGAAAAATTGGTATCAGATGGGGAATTTGGAATTCAGTCTTTTCATGTGAATAAATGGTTGTTGGTGGATCTTTATTGCTCAATTACATGATGAGTTGGTACTCACATAGGATTACTTCCATCAGATGTTTCATGATGAGTACTACACTCTTGCTTAATCTCTATTCAAATTCAGGAGCTCCTCAACTTCAGTAAGGATGGTTGATAATGACTGATTATGCATCTAGGTTTATAGACCACATTCAGTACTATTTAGACATGATCCATGATGTTATCTTCTGAGACTGTATGTTTCATCATGGAATCTATAGAGAGATCTATGTTGATGTAGTGCTCATATGCATCCCCACCTATGTCGGGGTTCTAGATAAGGCACTTGTGAAAGAGAAAAATATATCATAAGGATGATTTTTGGTAGGGAAACTACGTAGGAGGCCTCCCCTTGAACATACATAGGCACATGTTCATGATACATTGTGGGGGAACAAAGACATCCCATGACGGGCTAGTACAAGGATTGTGATGGATGGAATCACATTGAATGATATTACCTGATCAGATGGGACGATATTACTAGGAAGTTGGTAGATGAACTGCCTGGGCAGATTCAATGTCTTGATCAAAGATATCCAAGTATAGAATAGGATGGTCCCCTAGGAGGAGGTTCAAGAAATACAACAGTCATAACTAAGGATGGGGAAAAACTTCACGAGGTCCTTATACCATAGTTAGGTGGCCAATGTTAGGCTCAGGGTACTGGCTACCAAGGTCGTGGGTAGTAGAATATTGTGGATATCTATAATCTTATTGTTCATAAAATAATAATAGGTATGATATGTGACTATCCCACATTTTTTAGTAGAACCTGTCCCACACTAGGTGACGTACACTATTATCCATAGTTAATTTTTTTGGTTTTATAGGGTGAAGCAGGGCATCAGTGTAGCCTTGTGTGAGTTATGTTTCACATAACTTTGAATTCAACCGAAGGATGGGTCCTTCCTCCATCGAGACATGTTTTTGGGACATGATAAGAACCCTTAGGGTGAGTTAGTTCTACCCAAATAGGATAACATTTAGGTGTGGTGGATGAGTCCCATTGACTTGTGTGTTCATAGAGGGTGTGTGCAATGGAGTGTTGGAAGAGGTTATAGCATTGATAGTGGATTTATTTTACTTGATATATTTTCCCTTGACATTCCATTAGTGGGTGAGACAGGATACCTAGTTTGGGTTTTACATAATACGAAACATTGTGAAGACACAAAGGGTATACCACGTTCTTTTCATGTATAGCTTCTTGAGATTGTATGAGTTTACTAACCTTCCATGTTCATTGGTACCATTATGTGCTCAACATCAACCTTGATATAGATGTTATCAGGTATAAGTTGATATGATGGAGAACCCATGAAAATTCTAAATGACTAAATACCTTTTTCAAGAATTAGTATTCTACCCTTTGAGGATTTAAAAACAATATCTTCTGGGAGAGTGAACGGTGGTTTGTTAATACCACTATAGTATCAAGTACATCCCCACCTAGAGTGACTTGAACATGAGAAAGGGAAGTTCATTATAATTCAAGCAATATTATTATTTTAAGATAGTATATACATTATGGATGGGAAAAATTGTATCAGATTCCCCTTAGTTGGATGTCACAGGATGGCCTTGTGCATGATGATTTAGAGCAGTCAGCTTACCTACATATGGCACTAGTATAGAAAAAGGGTATGGTTTTTCTTCAGTCATTGGTATTGACTTCACATCCAGTGTTTGGAATGGGTCCCCAGCTATGAGAAATCGACTCAAAGATATTGTGTGACTAGACATCCTTAAGGGATTCACCATATAGATGTCATGATTAAGCGAATCACAATACTGTGTTGCAAGGGAAAACAATAGTTCTAGTCCCAATGTAGGAGATCCAAACATTTTTTTTGACTGTATATCCTGGTGTGACGACGATGTATAGGATTATTCAGTTGTAGTTTTGGGTGGTCTAGCATGAGACGAATCATATTTGAGTTTATCTCATGATGCGTCGCCTATTATCAGGCGATGACTGAGCACCAATTTCCAATGAGTTGTTAAAGCCTCTTGAAATCCCACTGTGGAAATGGGATGTCATATCCAAGGACATTGTCCTGGGGATTCCAAAAAAAGTGAAGGAACATGACACCATATGGGTAATAATAGATTGAATCCCTATGTCAGTTCACATAATTTTTTTCAGGGAGAAGATTTTGGTGCAATGTTTGGGGAAATTGTGCATATTGTATATCATCCACCTTTACAAGGTGCCCCTAGATGTTTTCCTTTGATTGTGACACATGGTTTATGTCCCAATTGTAGAGAAGCCTTTATGAGGTATTGGGGACCCAGGTGTGGATGATTACAAACATCCATCCTCAGATCAATGCATTTACCAATCACTCAATCTGGGTGTTGCAGGATATGTTGAGAGGCTCGTGTGTTGGTTTTCATATGTGGAGGAAATCTATCCCTTAGTATTGTGGAGTTGTTTGATATCATGCAGAGGGTTGGTGAGGTTGCATACCGCCTTGCCCAACCCCCACAACTAGATTGGGGAACATAATTTCTCAGATGTCACCTATGTGAAGATATGTTCATGGCCCTATGAACATCATCTTTAGGAGAGTACTATATGTGTATGGGCCATCCCTTTGGTTCATATGTTATTAAAGCTTGGAAAAGCGCCAGAGTTTCCATTATATCAAGAGATCCATGTGTAGGCTCATTATACTGATTTTTCCCTATTTTTTCTATTGGTGGATGATAATAATGAAGGATGAAATGATATGGAGACCTATTTTCTTCCTTGTAAGACTTTGGAATATTTCAAAATGTATTTCTAGAGCCAGGTGCTGAGACGACATGCGATTCTGAGGCCCAGAGTTCCTAGAATAAATTATACCACAATATTGGGAGTACGTTATACTATTCACATGATGGAAATTGTATATCTCTCAAAAGATATCTTACATCAGAAATATGAGACCACAGTTGAGTCTGGATCGGGGTTATTGCCCTATACGTCATAAAAAAATGTTGGTGTAGTCCTTATGTAGAAAACAACATGGGGAAAATAACTATAAATAAAATAATTAAAAAAAATTATTTTATCTTAACATTAATATGAATAACTATTGAATGGGGAATTAGATAGGAAATTTGAGACCAATGCTGAGTTTATAATAGGTTTTTTACCGTATTGGATACCTCACATGAGAGGGTGTAAGAGGTTTAGATTCTGCAAACGCTAATATATTCCTATAAATATGTGTTTAGGGAAAGGACATAGGGTTTAGATTATTTACTGTCAGTGATGATGTAAATCAACCATCCGATTCCAATAGGGATTTTACACCGAAATATTGGCAGATCATGGCGAAATATCAAATCCGAGTAGATCAGAGTATAGTAGACACAACGACATATCCAAAGTGTAGTTAAGATTCTTCTTTCTGATTCTGGATCCCCCGATTGAAGTTTTGGTTGTTCAATTTGATTTCTATTCATCTTCAATGATTTTAAATACCTTTTGGATTGTCAAAAAACAATGGACATCAACCATTTCAATTTTGGATTACTAGTGCTTCATGTTCTTCATATTCTCTTAACCTTCTTCATTGATAAACTTTTCGACATTTCAAAACAACATCACATCATTGAGATGATCATTGATCATGGAAGGTAATGATGTAGGGATTCTGGGTCTATGATGGTTTTACGTTTCGAGCACCGGAGCATGAGTGATAATATGAGGAAAAGGCCACCTACTTTTCTTTATTTTGAAATATAGACAAAACATCTATGGTAGAATGAGGCAGCATAGATCAGGATCCAAGGATCCCAGATCTGGAAATGGAATCTTTTTTTAGCAGCAGAATGATACTGGTTGTCCATAAGAAGGTCCACCAGTGTGTGGGTACCGGTAGTGGCCAATGATGATTGACGAGGTGGTGGTGGTGTCACATGATGTTGGTAGATTTTGAGGCCTACAATGGCACATCCAGGAACCCACGGTGGTCGTGGGTTCAGCCGTGGAAAATAGGAAGGGCGCTTGTAGAGACACAGAGCACTGAAATGGAGTGATGGAGGAGCCATGGCGGGCCATGGTAGAGTAGGTAGGTCCGCATCATCTGGTTTGGGCTAAGGTGGCCAGACTGGGCCAGAGTGCACTGGTTCATTATATTTCAGATTCAAATCACCATAACTCCAAAATATATCATTTGATTTCCATTTTATCTATGACAACATGTTCCAATCATCGAGTCAAACTTTATGAGACCAGTTTATGTGTTTTCTAATTTGGGTCCGTGACTCAGGCCACTAAGACATTGAATTTATAATAATAATTTATTATCATTAAACCCTTAACCCACCATAAATTCTACATATGTTTTCTGAATTATGTGTCATCTGTGGTGGAATGACTCTATTTTTTAGAAGGTCAATTCAAGACCTTTTTTTATTTTGATTTTTGGTTAGTGGTTTGGGTCCATTTTACATTGAATATTATTTTTATTATTATTACAGTTGCAGATCGAGCCCCTACATGGACCAGGTCATGAAATACTATTTTATAGGTCATTTAGTATCCATGTTTCATATACATAAGATATCAAAAAGATTAAATTTATTTCAAAATAAATATATTAAAATGTATTGGGTTTCACATTATTCCCTCTAAAAATATTTCACCCAAGATATTTTAGATATATCATGTTGTAAAAATATTTTTATAGTACTTAATCTAAACATACATAGATTATCACATTTCCAATAATATCTTTTGGTTTCTTCAATAAAACATTAGTAGTTCAGTTTCCAAATTCATCATCATATGTTCTCTACAGTGAATAATCTGTATATAGTCACCGTATTATGATGTATTATGTTCTAATTCACTTTCATTAGAGGTGATATTATGTATTGGGCCTGTAATACACATAAATTAACATGATATATGGAAAACATGTTGTACATTAGGGTGACTTAGAAGCATTTTCAAGAATTATGAAACCATTCCAATTCATTCAAGGATTTAAAAAGGATATAGGTTCATAAGGATCAATTTCCCTTTATAACCGTAACAATTAACAAATCTCCAATGGGTTACTTTCCTGAAAAATTAATACCCCACTTGAAATTTGAAAAAAGTATTCATGTTGTCATTATAGATCTTTTTCATTATTTGATATTATTTAATATGTGTTTGAATAATTTTCCCATTTAAATAGTCTATAATAAATGTATTGGTACTACAAGAATGCATTCACTAACATTATCTCAATAAGTTTTAGTATGAATTCTCTTTCAAATAATATTTCATGTAGAACCATTTGAATTTTTATACTGAATTTATTTTTATTGGTGAACTCTTCATGTGGTAAATAATAATCTCACTGACCATGAATTTCAAGATAAAATGACATCAACATGTCTCCTAATATTTGAATATTCCTTTGAGAAATTCCCTTTGTATGAGGGTGATATGTGTTTCTAAAATTAATATTTGTATCTTCATCCTTCTAAAATCATTTCCAAAATATTGATGTAATGTATGGACCATGATCAGATACAATTGAAGGAGGTATGCCATAATTTATCACCACATACGTAATATAGATACATGAAAGGTTATCTAGATGTGAATCTTGTCTAATAGTGATATAATATGATGTGTTGTGGGTTATAAAAATAGAACATGTTACAACATTCCTTAAAAATATATTTATTAATCTAGTGACATGGTCTAGGGTAATGTATTCTCATTTCCACAAATGAATATGATGCAGTTGTATGGATCTATAGGGATCTTATCTTCCAACCATCTTTTATTTGAAAAAAAACTAGAAAAATAGTCCAAAATTTCCCACTACATATTCTCACAAAAAAATCATCTATTAAATCATTACACAACAGAGTACGATTATGGTTTATATAATACTTTGAGCTAGGAGAATCATCTAACAGTTATATCATCAGTTCAGATATAGATAGAAGACATTTTCCCTTCCCAAATATTAGAACACTAATTTAACAAATACAGTCTATCATCCATCAATCATTAATATCATTAATACTATTTTTGAAAATTTACATCCTTGGAATAGAAATCATTATCTTTAATAATAATTATGGTTTTGTATTATTTGAAAAATGAATGATGTTTTCACTTCAATAATGATTCCTACTGGGATATTTTCAAAATCCATGAACATTGGATCAATATCAATCTTAATTTATATAGGACTCTATGATCATTCCATTTCATTTAATCCATTCAATTATTTTCATTCATGTGTTGTAGTAGATTAAGAAATCATATTCCTTTAATTTATTGAGAAATATCCTCTTTAAAAGTTTAATTTATTTCTATGAAAATATATAGTACAACATTTTAGTTTATGTATATATCTTTACAATTTAAAATAATTGAGTTAATGTACCCATATCATCAAATAAAATATTATATATTCTAACTCTGGATCAGTAGTTGGAAGGTTTTGTTCTTGAATATTTAACTACAATGATATATAGGAAATAAAGTTGTCATTATTCATAATCATATAACCAATTCCATTATTTGACGAATAAATATTGATTTTAACAAACAAATTTTCTTTTGGTGGAATAAAAAATAAACCATTCAAAAATATAGTCTATAATTATGAAAAATAATATTTATATTCCTTTTTCAAAATGATCATAAATCCGTTTTCAGTATTATTTATCATTAGGTTATATGATAATGAATAATTTTGAAAAAGTCTATGATAATAAAATGAAAACCCAATAAAACTACAGACCTATTTTCTTATTAGTGATGGTAATTCCTAGACTACATTTTTCTTTGGGGGATCAACAGATATTCTATCTATGGTGAAAATTTGATCAATTGAAGAAACAATGCAAATAAATGATTCACACATAATAAATTTTCCATGTTACTCATATCATCTTTGAGTCATTCAGAAGATCCTAATGTGATTTCATTATTCCTCGTATCTCTTATAGTACGAAAACATATCATTTATAAATACTTTAAAAATATGTAAATTTATTCCATGAACACTTTGTTCATTATATCATTGATTATAATGGGCGGATTACCAATAAATATTTCATTATTTTGAAATCGTATTTTCTAGGACTTGTACCAAATAGTGTCTTTAAAAATCATCATTTTTAATCAAAATTGATGATAATCAAAATAAATATCAATATTATAAAAATACTGAGCTTAATTAATTTCATCAAATAATTCATCATTGTGATGTAGAGGATATTATTAATTGTCAAAATAACAATGATTTCCCTATTTTAAATGAATAGGATCACATATCCATCATTATTATAAATGAAATGAATTATTCCTACTCAACATGAGGAAATATGAAATAATAAAACATATCATAAAACACCAAAAGTTGTTTTTCAACTCCACTAATTCCCCAATAGACATTCTATAGGGAGTTTTTATATTGGTTTGGAATTTGGGATTAAATAAATGGAAAAATAAACTTCAAGATCTGGTGGATGATCAAGTAATAAATTCCTCAATAAATCAACTTGTTATTATATAATAGGTATATAATCATTTTTAAATTAGATTTTCCATTTATAGATTGTTTCTACTCTTTATCCACAAGAATATCATTTGTAAAAACCATTGGAGGTAATCTAGAAATGCAATGGATATTTATGTATCCCCTCTAAAGACATGGAATACAAAATATGATTCACAAATAATAAATTCTTTCTCATTATATGAAAATTTTCACCCTATTTAGATATCCAACCGATACCAATGATAATAACAAAATAAAACATAGGTATAATATTTAATTCTGCAAATATGTCATATTTATTTTCCAAAATGAGAACTGAATAACACATCATAGTAGGGGTGATACATTAACTATGATTTTTAATAACAACCACCTTATTATGGTTCTATGAACATATATAATTTTCTAGGAAAACATGTTTGATATAAAGAACTTTCAAGATCCCAAATCAAATGATCGATTGGAAAAAATTGATTATAGGAGTATAGTACCTTACACTACATCATTGGAGACATTATCCTCAGTTATTGTTATCCCAACATTTTACCCATTATAATTAATATATTTATAAATTAAATTCCACTAATGTTTCCAATAATCATTTTCATAGTATCCATTGACTTATAGTTGAATAAATTAAAAATAAAATCTTATTTCATATCCCCAAAATCATAATCGTGGAATATTTGCCCTCCACACTTGCAGAAAAAATCCAGTTACTAATAAGGATACTCCATTTCTCTTTTATCCACAATTAATAAAATCATTTAATTAAAATTATACGATTTTCACTTTTTCAAATTTTCCTTTTCTAGAGTGCTCATTTACACCTTTGTTATCTTACATTACTTCAATGACGTAATACATGGACTGTTATTTCTTTTTCTGTATGAAACATTATTTTGTATCTTTATATAATGATAATATTTGTGATACCAATTCCCACTAAATTATTTTCTTAGGCCCACTAAATAAATATTCATTATTTTTATTTATATTATTTATATAGTCCACAACATGACTTTATAACTTTGTAATATTTTTATCACACATAGAATAATTTTCCTCTTCCCTTTATCTCAAAATCATTAACTGTCTATCCATATATTCTTATTATTTATGGGGAAAATATTTTTCCCTACATTGTACCTTAAAATCATTCTATTCCGTGTTCAATATTTATTCTTCATCATTGGTTTTTTGAATTAGTGATCCTTATTGATCCTCATCCCTTAAGGGATATAAAACATACACGTAACCCTTACCCCATTCATTACTTCCTCAAGAGATAACTATCTTCTTTGAGGAACATATCTATGTCTCAAGAAAAAATGGATTTTTAATCCCAATAAAGGATGGATGTTTCTTACTTGTGAAACACTATAACAATTTTACACCTCATTATGGTTTATTATTCTTCACTATAAGGGAAATTTTATTATCCATTAATTGATTCACCACACCAATATAGTTTTAATTGGTTCATATCTAGTTGTAGTTTCATCTCTAGCTTCATTATCTTTCCCATGAGGTAAATACCTTCACAGATTACATGTATTGATACAGTTTTAATCCCTTTTACTAATCCCAATTTCAATATATTATATTATATTTTGTTAGATCTTCATATTGTGATATATAATGTATAATCCCAATACTACTAAAATATTATAATAAATTAATGAAATCATTCATAACTAATATTATAATCATAAATATTGTTTCCTCTAGAAATGTTTCAAATAATGAAAATGATTTCAAATAATTCAGAATTGTTTATTAAAAAATTGAATTTCTCCAATCATATCATTCAAGGGTGTCAAGCAATATTTTCAGAAAATCCCATTCTAATATAGTAGGTTACAATCAATTAAAATTAGATTGATCCCTCATAAAAAATATCTCCCCTAAGTACATCCTATGTTGAAATTGGTATCACAATATACATCATGAATTGAATATATTATAAACCATCCAGAAAGGGAATAAGGACATTATCATTTTGACTTGACCCCATGTATCTTATAAAAAATAACTATTACATATTTTACTAAAAGAGGTACCATAAATTTTCATTAATAACAACCTTGAAGAAAATACACATTTCACATATAAAATAATTTTTTTAAACTATAAAATTCATTAATTTTAATAAAAAAATTATTCAAAAATAATAATAGTGAATTTAAAAGGAATCATCAAAAATTGAGTCCTTGTGATAGTGGGTAATTCTATACATTCCATATAAATTATAATATTTACATAATTATAATGTAGTAAAAGGTATAAATATATGTCATTCAGAAATTGATAACATGATTCCTTTTAAATTTATTTTAAACAAATTGAATCTATATAATAATGAAATTAATTAATCATTTTTTGATTGTTAAATGATTTTAGGATTTTTTTTGGAAAACATTGATATGGATGAAAAAAGAATTGTCACTGAAGAGATATTTATATTAAACATTTATAAAAAATTATCAAAAAACTTAAGTATCCAATAGATTAAATAAATGTATTATAAAAAAATTTATGATTAAATATAGGGAAGGGAAATTCATTTCTTTATTGAGTGATGTATCATAATATTTCATCATTGGAAAATAATCATAAACAATCTCTATAAAGAACGATAGTGTAAAATGAACACTTACTGATTTGGTTACTTTTGAATTATATCACCCATAAAAATGAAATGTTAACTACGATTAATTTAAATTTATTCATCATATAACATATAAATTTCCAAATATATACAGCACACAAAATTAATACGTATTAAATATTTCATATGTCTCATAGAAGTGAAGGAGAGATGAGAAACTCATACCTCAAGTATCATTTCCTTCATATGTGTAAAAAATAATCAATCATAGATATTTGTTTACATTTAAAATATTAATGAACTGCAATGATACTTTTAATATCATATATGACACTATTTTAACATTTTTTAACACTTCTGTTAATAGGATTTCATTATTATCATTTTTTGGGTGTAAATTGTGTAATATTATTATGAGTGATTCATCCTGAATAATATAGTTATTATTTATATGATATTGATAAATCATCTAAAAATTATATAAATAATATATAAATATTTTATTTACTCATCAAATAAAATTTTAAAACCATTCATTCAAATTGGGCATTGAAAATGAATCACCTCACCACTTGAAAATGGTACATTATACGTATGCACGAGCGAAGATAATAATCCCTTATAGGGTGAAAGGATAAATAAGTAAACAACATATAAATATCAAAATAATTTAAATAATTTCATATGTATTATATATTCATTATTTCCATCATTATGAACGTCTATGTGAAATAGATTTGGAAATAAAATAATTCAACTACTCATGAGGCGGTAGTCCATTGTTCACATGAGTTATGTATTTGTTACCCTTTTAATGGAAAATGAGAAAATTAAAAATTAGTCCATAAACATATATTATAAATTTAAATGTGGCAGATTTTTTTATATTCAATGTTTTATGACATAATCTGAGGTTGTAAGATAATAATAATATTCAATGAGTATTATTAAGATGATTAACTTGTCTTAAGGAAAAATCCACCGGATCTCTTCTTTAGGACCATAGTGTTGGTATTTTGGGATGAATAATATCTATACAATATGGATGAGGATTTTTGGGTGATATTTTCTTAGTTTTTTATCCAAATTATTTTATTAGTGTGGACATGTGTGCGTAGATATTTCCCATTAATAATTGAAGAGGAGTGATGTTTTTAAAAATACAAAATACTATTCATAAATTTTAAGCCAATATCTCCCAATTTGTCTCAAAAAATGAAATATAAACAATTATATTTAATATAAAGTGTATAAATAACTCAAATAATACAAAAAAACATATTTTAAATATTTTATTCTACATCCAATATGTTTGCATTCTATTACCATTTGATATTTCACCATTGTAATTAGTTTTTTACTCTGTAATTCGTCTTTTAAAACTAAAATGAGGATATAAAGATATGATATTTCATTACTAAATTTTCATTAATAAGAAAAAGGATCTATAAAAAAAATCAATATTTTTTGGAAATTTAATTTTATCACATGTGTATGTAGCAAAAAAAACAAGGTTTTAACCATAGTTGTGATACATTAATTTTATTATCAGTACTAATCATTTTGAAAAAATAAATTTGAATTTATTATATATTATTTCTTATTTTGATAAAAAAATATTTAATTTATTTTATGATAATTTAATTTAAAGTACTGATCGAATTTATTTTATAAATAATGTCACATATGTTATTAAAATGCTATTTTCTAATGGAAATGTTTTTGAATGTATAAAAAGTTCTAATATGAAAGTTGAAATTATTATTTTTTACAATGAACTAAATTTGATTAATTATAATAATATTTTAATAAATTTACTAATAAAAATTTATAGTCAAAAAGTATCTTTTTAAATATATTAAATGAAAATTAAATTTCATAAAAAAATCATTATTTTCCACTACTCAATGAAAAATTATTCTCTTTAGATAAATCAATAAATTAAATCCATGATACATTTTGAATTTTTATTTAAAAATGGAAAAAAAATTAAATAAAAATTCTATATTTATGAATAATTAATTCTTACATAAGTGAACTAACCAATACATAATTTTTTTTAGAAAGCAATTTACTTTCCTTTCAGATGATTTTTTGATTTTTACTCTATGGAAAACTAAATAAAATTTTCCATATAATGTACATAATTTAGTTATTCTAATTAATACCCTCTTTTTTAGTGAATTTTCTATAAAGTAATAAAATATTACATAACATTTAGACATGGGGATGTGTGTATATCAAGGTATCAAAAGATTGATTTTCTTAAAAACTAAATATATCATAATGTCTTGAGGTGTTTCATTTATACCTACAATAAAAATTGAAATCAAAACGATTTCCTGAAATGTCACCTTATGTAACTATTTTTGTAGTTCTTCATCAAAACACCCTCAAGTTCCCATGCCGCCTCTTATGTATTATGAATTTTATAAAGTACCCTTATTGATCTATATTTTTTATTCCTCAACACTTGTTCACTATTATCCATAATCTAGTCATGCTCTTCATTGAAATTTAGTTTAGGTGCCAATATTATTTTCTTATTGGTGAAAAAATTATTATGTATAGGATATACATCTTTAACAATGAAATATAAAATGCATCATTTAATTTTGAGAGACATGAAGGAATTTATATGTGATAAAAAATTGATCAACTTATTTATAGGATTCAAAAAGATATGATGTACCTATAAAACAATTTCTATTTCAGAATAACCTTATATCACTTTTTTAAGGTTATACTTTATTTAAAATGCGATCAATAACATTAAATTAAAAATATTTCCTATGCCTATTGGACATTCCTTTTTTACTGTATTAATAATATTTGATATAGGTTTGGATGGAAATTAGCTTTTGGATTATGCATCTACATTTTCCAGTCTTATAAGATTCCTTCCACCAAATTCGTTTCAATAATTTGGTGTATGAAATATCAATCCATATAATACTATATCTGACAACATTTTTATTACTTGAATAGAATCTGTTTTTACAGGTGATATCTAAAAATGTTAAATTATAACACCTATTACTATTAAATTTAGAGAACTTAGCCACAACATGTCTTAAAATGTTTCAATAGTCCCTTTTGTCTTCCAATTGGTTTGAGGGTGATATGTGGTTCCTAAATGATGCTGAGTATCAGGACACATCTGATGAAATTTCAGGGAATTTGACATAATGCATACATTTTGATAAAAAATTTGAAATAATTATACCATGACTTATAAAAAAATCATTACTATAGACCCATGAATGTTTCTCTATTGGTAAAACTTGTCTTATTTTAAAGAAATGTGAAGAGTTGGAGGGGTGATGAACATAAATATATAAACATCGGATCCCTACCAATTTATATTTGGTTTGTGATCCATATTATTTCATGCTCAAAGAAACCACTTCTTTAATTGTCTTCTTAATGTGGTAGACTATTGAGAAATTATAGCCATTAAGTAGCTTAACTCATCTCATTTTCCTAACTTTTAGATCATTCTGTTAAATGATTTATTTAAAACCCATATGATTCAAATATATCTAACACATTTCACTATGTAGATAATGTCACAACATCTTCAATAAAAATATCATATTTTTCTATTCAAAAGCATGATTTGGGTAGTTTTTTCATTAATCATTGACTAACGTGATATATAGTAATAACCTATAGAATTTTATATAAGTGTACCACCATGTCCCTTCTTTATTCCATCATTATATATTACATATCCATTTTTAGTGATGGAAATGATAAAATCAGTTAACTCATAAATATCCTTTAAAATTATTCAAAAACATTTTTAACATAAAAATTTATATACGAACCTTTCCCACTTTCAAGAAATATTAGATAACAGGTTATCCAATCAATCAAATGAATCAATATACCAAAATTATGTTTGTTGGAGTGTATCATACTATAACACATTCATTCTTTCTAGGATAACATGATTCCATCCATAGAGAATATATGTTCCAGAAAAAAACATTCTGCTTCAATATTTTTTAAATACAAAATTTGATATATCATGATTTCCTTTTATGTGTCTCGAGAATGATTCTAAGTTGATTCTCATTATCCTGGTATTTCATAGAATACAGTTTCATATCATATACAAATACCCAAAGAAAATTCTGTATGATATTCCTTGATGATTTTATGGAATGGATCATTGATGATATAGAGTAAATTTATCTATACAAATGGAATTACAATGAACAAATAATTTATAAAACCCATATGAGATAATATCATCATAAATCATCCTTATTTTCTCATAATTGATGATATATAGAACAACGATAACTCATCGAAAATTTTGGAACATCTGGTAGTTGACCGAATAAGCCGTCAATATACGATGTATAATTATTATTCATTATCATAATTTCATAGAATTATATATAAACTTTTCATATCCCCCTTCGTCTATCATTATTCATAAAAAAAATAATTAGGAGCCCCCAATTTAAAACATTGGGGAATATTAATCCCTTATCAGATAAATAACCTACTTTTCTATTCCACTACACTCACTGTACATTATCCATTCTATTGGGATTATTTAATATTCATGTTACATCTGGGGTTATATCAATGGAAAAAAACATCAAAATCTGGTTGATTTTTAATTTATTTCTATGGAAATATATCAATTAATTATTGTAAAATTTTTACATCCTCTATTTGAAGATTTCGTATTAATTTTATTGCTTGTTTTTTCTCTTCTCCCAGAGGAATGTCATTCATAACGTCCAATCAGGGTGGATTAGTACGTGACTAATCTTATGATTTCTAACCTCAAAAAATTAATTGTACATATTTTTCATTAATATTAATTTCGTTATCATTATATTAAAATTTTTCACCCTATTTTTGATGTCATTAAAAACTAAGGATTATATTAAAATCAAACATTGTTATAATAATGATGTCAAAAAATAGGTAAATTTTAGGTATCATAATGGAAACTAACCGAAACATCCCTCTTCTAGTTATACATCTACTAAGGGATTTGAATAAAAAATACATAATTATGTTTCATGAAAAATAACTATTTTTCTCATGAAAATTTAAAGATATATAAGAGTGATAAGATCAAGAATAAAATATTGAATTTTTTATATTTGGGAATCTGAGTAAGGTACCTTCCAACACTTACTTATGTACTTTATCTTTAGTTGATGTGATTTGATAAGATTTTCCTATACACAATGTCATTTTATGGGATAAATTTCAATATCATTATGGAAAATAATTTCCATTGTATCTCATCTTTGTTCATATGAATCATTGAAAATTTTAAACTTATTCTTATTGATTACAAACATCTGAATAGTGTCCTTTATATCCAAAATTGAATCGAACATCCATTCCTAGAAATAATATTCCATGGTGATTCTTTCCCTATTTATTATAATCTCAAAATTCCACAAATCCCTTCATACCTTTTATGTTTTTCTATTCTATAAATCTAAACAACCAATTTCATATCATTATATTCCATCAATCCATTAAACTTTGATAATTCTGTATGTATCTTGGTATCACATGATACTATCTCCTCAAATGATGAGAATTTTTGGTAGACTAGTTACTTATGTTGGATTACCATAAGACCATCAATAAAATAGTAAATCATTATCTTTGGATTATGTATGTGTTCTTTATAATTACATAGTAGACTTGTAAATATAGTTCCATAAATACCTACATATTCCTCTTACTTTTGTCATAATCTCAAGAATTGATACTCTATATGTCCTTTTTATTCTTGAGGATATTATTTTTCAAATATGAGATCCATAAAATCTTTTTATTTCATTCTGGATATTTGATCCCCATACATGGTAACATTAATCTATGAACAACATTTAACAGACTCCCCCAATAGATTATATAATGTAATGACAACCATATCTCTTTAATTCATTTCTATAGTGAGGAATATATTCCCTAATAAACATATCCACTTATAATCTAATAATGGATCATAATTTCTATTAAAGTATGAATGTTTATTATAAATAAAATGGCCAAAATTGTTAAATATAATTACCGATTAGTATGATGATATATACGGAAATAGTTTTATGAACTATCATGACTCATATACCCCAATATATATATATATATATATATATATAACATTTTCACCTATAAATCTTTCTCCATATCCATCATCATAATATTTTCATAGAGGGAAAATTCTAAATAGATTACATAAATTGCTATAGATTTCAATCCATCAACTACGTTCCATTAATAAATAATTTCATACATTTTATAAGATCCTAACATAATGAGATATAATTCATAATCCCAAAACAAGTGAAACACATAACACCAACATTAAAATTTTATAATATACAATGTTAAATCATAATCTTAGGATCTTCAAGAAAATTTTCAATTCATAAAAATTTTTCCAAATACTTCATAATTTTTTTTAACAACTCTATGAATTGAACCAATAATAACCCCTAAGAGTATCGAACTAGTTCTATAGTATGTCCATTTTTTGTTCACTAGGTGTTGATTGAGTTAAAGTAAAATAATATATTTTCAGAGTAATTCAACCTAGGTACATATGTTCTTGACCATATCCACATGTAGTATTGATAAATTTGATGTATATATATGGGGGAAAACATAATCTGTTACATAAAAAAACTATAGGATGTTATAATACACAAAATATTAACCTAAAATTTAGATAAAGAGTTATGTGTTTGAATCATTTTTTACTAAATCTATTTCCTGGGGATTCTACTATGATTTCTCTAAATCTAAATTTCATGTCCCCAACACTAGTGTCACAGAGTCTTTATTTACCACAATAAATTTGTCATAGATAAAATTGATCACATCCTAAAGTAATTTTTTTTACTAGTCATGGAAATGCGGATACATATATTAAATTCATATTACATTTGAAATCATTAAATACACCATTCAATTTTATTTTATTACTACATTATTTCTGTTTTTATATTTCTACAAAACGGTCACAAAAAACATCAAGGTACCCTGGGAAAAGGATACATTAGAAATATGTGATAATAGATGCTTATTAAGAGTTTTCAAACATTGAAATATGTCATTAACATAAATTAAATAATCTATATAGGAAGGTAAATAAAAAACACTCATTCAATATAATGAATTACTTGAAATGAATAGTAATATGGAAGGAATATATGATTATAAAATAATTACTTGTAAATAATCACATGAGATTGAACATTATCTGTCAATATTCTAAATAATTAAACAATAAAATTGAAATAAATAAATAATCTCACAATGAGGGAACACATATTTTCGTACATCATAACCAAACCACATAGACCTTGGGTCATGACATCTTTTATAAATGGGCAAGCCCTTGTCCATAAAAGTGAAGATAAATTGTTTCATATTCACTACCAAAGAATAAGGGGTATATAGCGGTCCCAGCTCGACATTTTCCAGTTAAAAAACATCCCATGTATGAAACTGGTAGAATCGTCATCAACAGAAAAAAATTATATTTAAAATTTATCATATGAAACATTAATACTTTACCTAAAAAATAAAAAATATAAATAACTATCATGAGTAATAAGGTAAACACCATCAAAATAGTATATCCCCAATCAAAATGATGATTAATCATGTAGATAAATAATAAGGATAGTATCATAAAAAATATAATCAATATTGAATATGTTTAAAATGTTTGTTGTCTATGATGAATATAAATACCATAAAAATTCCATTAAGAATATTTGGTTATAAATTATCCTTTTCATTCTGAAAATAGAAAGTTAAAACTTTTTATTTGATCAATATTATGATAATATATATATATTTGAAAATAATCATAAATGTTTTTTTGTAGGTTTTGAAACTATTAGTGATTATGACAATAGTTGATTCAATATATTCCATATAAGTAAAAAAATTATTTTTAAACTGTTGTAAGAAGGTTAAAAAGTTACTCATTGAGATATAGACAATAATATTCCTCAAAATAAATTTTGTAAAAAATAAAAAAATTGGTTATATGTATTTAATAAATCATTTGGATAATTTAGAAATAGTTTTTAAAATTGTTTTGGAAAACATGGATATTGATGAAAAATGACTTTTGGATGAATAGTGAAATAAATTCAACTTCACATCAAAATATTTTCTAATACATTTTATATACCAAAGATGTCACGACCCGTCCTCGGGGCCCGTGCCATGACTACCCCAAGCCCGCCTTCCATAGGTCAGGGGCTGGCGACTAGCACCAAGGCGTAAATCCCGGTAAAAAGGGAAGGCATTGCCTTTGTAAAGTAAAAAGCACCACATAGTAAGAAAGCGAAAAAGTAAACACTAAGTAAAAAGAGAGTACAACTGAAAGTGCGGAAAAGTAATTGGGCCAGTATACAAACCCAAACTGAAAGTAAAGTTCAACTCGAAAGGGAAAACAACAACTGAAAAGTAAAAGCCGCTACATCGAGCTATCCACTGGAAATCCCACCTGAAGGGTGGGTACAGATAGCTCCACTGCTCCTCGGGTTCCGCCGTCCGCTCCGAGCATGTCCAGCCCAGTGGTCCACCTCCAGGTACCGTCCTGCTCTGCGATCCTCAACCACGATCAACGCTGTCCGTCGTCTGCAACCAACACAACGTAGTGCGGGCATAGCCCGTGCAGGGGTGAGTATAAGCTACTCAGTAGGGACCCCTAGACCCCCGAAGGTCTCCCAAAATCCACAAAGGATAAACCACAAAAGGAAGATACAAACACGAAGTAACAACCGACACTGCTTAGGTATATGCCCATACATATACCTAAGTCATCAATTCCAATACGCTCCAACCTCCGAGCCCAAGTACAACTCAGTCCACACAGGAAAGTAAACGTATTCCACACAGGAAAGCAAACGAAATCCACACAGGATAACACAACACAATCCACACAGGATAACAACAGGATTCAGCTCACACAGGTATACTTCTTCGAAATATGATAAAGATGATCTCTGATCCATCTAAGTCGTCGGACCCACGAAGGATCGATAGGTAACTAACCCCCGTAAAGACCCACACAGGATCGGGCCCACACAGGACCTGTAGGCGCTGGTTCACACAGGACCGCTGAGTGCAAAGACCCACACAGGATCGGGCCCACACAGGACCTGTAGCACTAATCCACGTAGGATCACTGAGTGCTGTAGTCGTCGTCGAATCCACACAGGATCTCTGTACTGTCGTCGTCGCAGTCACAGTAGCAGTATCAGTAGCAGTAGTAGTCACAGTCGCAGCCAGCACTAGGGTTCCCGCACACAGCAAAGTGGTTCAGGAGGGTCCGCTCCACGAGCCGAGAGGCTGATACATCAACTGTCACAAAGTCCAGAGTTGATGTATCCAAAAGTTCTGTATCGTCAATAGGAACTCAACGCAACAGACGACGCGTCGATCGGACGCCCGGTCTGAGAGTTATTGGCTTTTTCGTCTGAGGGGCCCAGTTGGTTTTTAAGGAAAAACCAACCCGACCATACTCCACCTGCATCCAAACCTCGGGCGGAGTAAGACCAAAGATCCGTCTCACTAAGAGGAACACAACAAAGCTGACGGCAGGTCAATCGGACGTCCGTAGCTCAAGATATGAGTGTTTCCGCTCCGAAGGCCCGGTTGGTTTCGTGAACGAACAAACCTGGCCGAACTCAAAGCATTCCAAAACTTTGAGTGCGATATACCGAAACGACCGTCTCGATCCAAGGATCGCATTGCCGCTGACGGTTCGTCAATCGGAGGTCCGTGGCTCAAGATATGGCCAAATGACCAAAGTCGATTCGAAAACGGGGGGTCCGGGTCCGGGGCAACTCGGCCCGACCCCCCTGGGTCGGCCCGACCCGGGTCCGACCTGGCCCGGCCGGCGGCGCGGCGGCGCGGTCCGGCACGGCGGTGCGGCCCGGCCGGCGGCGGCGCGGCCTGGCGCCGCTCGGTGCCACGCGCGGGGGGCAAGGCCCCCGCTTCTTCTTAGCTGGCGGTGCGGCTTTTAGCCGTGCCTTTGGAGAAACCGGCCCCCCTCGTGGGGGCCTGCCTTGAGGGAAATGGGGGGGCCGCCTGCCCCCCATTATGAAACCAGCCCCCCCTGATAATGGGGGGGCAATTAACCTGGCTGGGGGAATTTAATTCCCCCGGTCTTTCCCCTTCCGGCCGGCCCGACCTGGCCGGCCGATTCTTCTTCAACGGACCAGCAAAGCCGGTCCCCTTCCGGCTTCAGACACCGGCGGCCCGGCGAGCCGCCGATCCTCTCGTCCCGCCGCGGCCCGGAACCGGCCGCGATGTTTGTCGTCCGGCGCAGTGCGACGGCACCTCACCCCTCCGCCGCGGCCCCGCTCCGGCCGTGGTGCCTTCGGTTTTCTTCGACGCGGCGCGACGACATCGCGTTCATGATGATCCTTCCACGGCATGATGCGACGGAGTCGCGCAATATAACCGTGCGAATTTCCGCGTGGTGCGACGGCACCACGCCATCTCGTTCATCCACATGAAAATCATAATCAAGAACAAAGGAGGGGGAATTCGGCTGTGTTTGTGTGGTCCGACCCCCCTCTCCTTAGACGATAACACATAAATAATTATCCTCACGTTTGTCGTGCTAGAACCAAGAACGAGAATAAATAAATAATCAACAACAACCCCTACCTTGGTTTCAAGATCGATGATTGTCAACGACCCGCGGAAGACAACGTCGCGGAGGTCAGGCATCACGGTAATCATTCGTCAAATCCGTTGACGAAGAGGTACGTCCGAAGAGGTATGTCGTTGGCGAATCTTCGTAAGCCGACGAAGGAAGTCTGAGGAGGAAGCAACGTTCCATTTCGTTGACACGTAAGACGTCGTCGATCGTCGGAAACAACCGGCTACGAAGAAGAGAGGAGCGGCGTTCTTCGTCGGAGCTCGAAGGTTCTTCGCGTTCTTCGTCAAGCTTGAAGAAGAAGAAGAAGAAGGCTTCAAAATCTCTCAAGAGGCTTGAGAATACTAACCAAATAAAATAAGCTAAGGGCTTATTTTATTTACTCAACCAAACCTTTTGAAATTCAAAGGTTTGAAAATTATACAACTCAACCCATTTAATAAGCTAAGTTGTCAAGTTTATTTAAAAGGGGAGTTATAGGGGAGTTTTGAGAGAAGATGAGTAGTTGGGGTTCGTATGGGCCCCACCACACTTAATCCTCCCAAGGGAGGTTAAGTGGATGTGGGTCCCACCTTTAACTCCCTTTGGGAGAAGTTAACCAACAAAATAAAAATAAAAAGTGTTTCCACATTTTTATTTAAATTCTTATAATTTCTCCCAAAACTAACTTTCATCTCGCATAAAGCGCAACCTCGGAAAAGGTCTCCTTAAGCGAAAAACGGCGATGCGAGTTCATCGGTGTCCTCGGATTTCAATTCCGAGCACCGGATAAAAAGTTAGGAATTCCCGCTCGTTCGTTCACTGATCGTACCCGAGCCAAACTTCGGAAATTGATTCCGGGCACTCTGGGCCTCGGAATCAGGTGCCGTCAGAAACCACGTTCTTGTAAAATTCCAAAGAAAATTAAGAAAAAATTTTCATTGAATTTTACGGGTCTTTACATTACTCCCACCTCAGGTCTTTACGTCCCCGTAAAGATACATCAAAAACTAGGGAAACAAATGAGGGTACTGAGCAGGCATCTGAGCCTCCCGCTCCCAAGTGCTCTCCTGGAGATTACCGTGCTGCCATCTGATGCACACTAGAGGTATCGATCATCCACGTAGGACCCGCTCCTGTCGATCCTCGATCTCCACCGGAATCTCCGTAACAGTCACCCCACCGTCAACGTCAAGCTCCCCATGGTCAATGATGTGCGTCGGGTCATGCACATATCTCCTCACCTGAGATACGTGGAAGACGTCATTCACCCGGTGCAACTGAGGTGGTAGAGCCAGGCGATAAGCCACCTCGCTAATCCTGCTGAGGATCTGGAAGGGTCCGATGAAGCGCAGAGATAACTTGCCGCCTCAGCCAAATCTCCGAATACCACTTCGAGGTGAGACCCGCAAGAAGACGTGGTCGCCATCCTCGAACTCTAGTGGCCTCCGCCTCCTGTCAGCGTATGACTTCTGCCGGCTCTAAGCTGTCCTCATCCGCTCCTGGATGACCTGGACCTTCTCTGTCGTGGTCTGGACCATCTCCGGTCCCACAAGTGCTGACTCCCCAGGGTCTGTCCAGCACAAAGGAGATCTACAAGGTCGGCCATACAACACCTCGTACGGTGCCATCCCGATGGTGGAGTGATAGCTGTTGTTGTATGCAAACTCCACCAAGGGTAGGTGGTCCTCCCAGCTACGACAAAAGTCGAGGACACATGCACGGAGCATGTCCTTGAGAGTCTGAATGGTCCTCTCCGTCTGACCATCCGTCTGAGGGTGAAAGGCTGTGCTCAGATGTAGCTGCATCCCGAACGCCTCCTGTAACCCCTTCCAAAGCCGGGAAGTAAAGCGAGCATCTCAATCGGAGACGATAGATGATGGCACACCATGGAGCCGCACAATCTCCTAAACGTAGAGACGTCCCAAGCTCTCCACTGAGCCCTGCTCTCTGATGGGTAAGAAGTGTGCAGACTTGGTGAGTCGGTCAACAATCACCCAGATGGAGTCGTGACCTCTGGAAGTGCGTGGAAGTCCAGTCACGAAGTCCATAGATATGCCGTCCCACTTCCACTCCGGGACCTCCAAGGGCTATACCAAGCCTGCTGGTACATGATGCTCTGCCTTCACCTGCTGGCAGGTGAGGCATCGAGAAACGAACTCTACTACTACCTTCTTCATGCCCGGCCACCAGTGCTGTCGTCTGAGATCCTGGTACATCTTCGCCACTCCTGGATGTACCGCCAAAGGAGAAGTGTGAAACTCTCTCAGCACCTCCTCTCGCAAAGCGACTAGTACCATGGTACGTCCTCTGAAAAGGATGACGTGCTCTGCTCCGTGGGAGAAACCATCAGGTGCCTGTCCCGAGGATATCTGTGCACGCCGTGTCTCACAGTCAGCGTCCTCACGCTGTGCCTCTCTGACCCGCTGCAGTAGAGGAGGGGTGACTGTGAGAGACTGAAGGAAGGCTGCTCCATCTCTATCCACGAAGGATATCTGCAAAGAGGCTAGCTGCTCCATCGCCTCCTCAAGTAACTGAATGCCCGTCCTCCTGCTGAGGGCATCAGCTACTATGTTTCCCTTCCTAGGAGTATAGACTATCTCAAAGTCATAGTCCTAGAGGAACTCGAGCCATCTCCACTGTCTCAGGTTCAGGTCCTTTTGCGAGAAGATATACCTGAGACTCTGATGATCAGAAAAGACTATAAAGCGTTCGCCCATCAGGTAATGCCGCCATGTCTTCAGAGCGAAGACCACTGCTGCTAACTCCAGGTCATGGGTAGCATAGTTCTGCTCATGCGGCCTCATCTGACGTGATCCATAGGCGATCACTACCCGCTCCTGCATCAGAACACATCCGAGTCCGGTCCCTGATGCATCACAGTAGACTACGTACCCTACTCCCTCCTCAGGAAACCTCAAGATAGGTGTGCTGGTCAATCTCTGTCTCAGCTCCTGGAAGCTCTGCTGACATCTGTCTTACCACACGAAGGGTTTCCCCTTCTTCGTCAAAGCTGTGAGTGGTGCCGCAACTCTAGAGAAGTCTGGCACGAATCTCCGAAAGTATCCAGCTAGTCCCAAGAAACTCCGAACCTCAGTCACGCTCCTGGGTGGCGCCCATGCTAACACAGCCTCGATCTTCGCAGGATCCACTGCAACTCCCGCCTCAGAGATAACGTGTCCCATGAATTGCACCTCACGTATCCAGAACTGGCACTTCGAGAGCTTACCATAAAGCTGGTGCTCTCGAAGTGTGTCTAGTACAACTCGCAAGTGGTATGCGTGCTCCTCCTCAGTCGTAGAGTAAATCAGAATGTCGTCGATGAAGAACACGACAAACCGATCGAGGTATGGCTGAAAGATCCTATTCATGAGGGCCATGAACACTGCTAGAGCATTGGTTACGCCGAAAGGCATAACCAAGAACTCATTGTGGCTATACCGACATCTGAAGGCCGTCTTCTGCACGTCCTCATCTCTGACTCTGAGCTGATGATCGCCTGACCTGAGGTCTATCTTTGAGAACCACCGTGCTCCCTTGAGCTGATCAAAGAGGTCATCAATCCTCGGTAGCGGATACTTGTTCCTCACCGTCACCTGGTTCAGGCGACGATAGTCAACACAAAGTCGCAAGCTCCCGTCCGTCTTCTTGGCGAACAATATCGGGGAAGCCCAGGGTAAAACACTGGGTCGGATGAACCCCTTTCCCTGCAAGTCCTCCAACTGTACCCGTAGCTCTCGAAGCTCGGTGGGGGCCATACGATATGCTAGAGTCGATATCGGGGCTGTACCGGGGTACAGTTCAATATAAAAGTCTACCTCTCTGCGAGGAGGTAGCCCTGGAACGTCGTCAGGAAAAACGTCCGCAAACTGATCCACCACTGCAGGAAAACCAGGACTCCGCACGTCAACTGCTCCAAGGATGAGGCTAGCCAACTGATGAGTGATGGGCTGTCCTCTTCTCCGCGGAAGTCCATCCTGTGCTGCGAAGGCTCCCTTCTCGCCGGTGAAGGTGAACCTGCTCGCATCGGTGCGTACACATCGCACCTTGCGCCTAAAACAGTCAATCTGCGCATGGACCGTAGATAGCCAATCCATTCCCAAGATGACGTCGTAAGGCCTCGACGCTGCTACAAGAAGATCCCAACCGAGGCTCTCGCCTCCTAGAGTAAGCTCACACTGCCGGCACCGGTGCGTAATCGTCGAGTCTGCTCCCATAGGAGTCTCTAGCCGTAAGGATCGAGCCAACGACTCTGTCGGAATCTCCGAGCTCCGAACAAGGGCAGCGGCTATGAAAGAGTGACTCGCTCCTGTGTCTATAAGTACTGCGGTAAGGGTGGAATAGACACAGATAGTACCTCGAATCATCTCGGGTGTGCCACGGTCGTAGGCCTCTACTTCCTGGAGCTGTGTCTGTCTCTTCCTGCCAGCTCCCTGTGGTCGGGGTGGACCTCCTGGTGGTGGTGGTGGCAGAGCCCCAAAGCGTCGCCCACCACCTGCTGCTCGGCCAGCTCCTCTTCCTCGTCCGCCTACTCCCTGCGGACCGCCACAGTCGACCCTCTGCCTCTACCTCGGTGGTCCCTCAACCGTCTGCTGCTCCTCGGCACGGTGGGTCGGGCAGTCACGAGCCATGTGGCCCTGCCCGCCGCACGAGTAGCACTGCCTGCCTCTCGAAAGACTGGCTCTTTGCTGTGTGCCCTGCACTGCTGAGCCAGTGTCCTGAGGTCGTCTACCTGAAGGTCTGGTCTGCCTGAACCCCTGATTCATCCGTCGATTGCCTGCTGCAGATGACTCTGCCACGTGCCACCCTGCGGTGGGTCTCGGTGCTGGTGTAGACTCAGCAAGGAAGCTCTCGATCAAAAGGGCCCACTCCAGTACTCATGTATGAGTCGGTATGCTGAGAGAGATCAGCGATGCCCTGATCTCGTGTCTCAAACCCTGCTCGAAGGTCCAGGCCCGGAATAATGGGTCCCGTACCATGTCGGTCGAGTAGCGCGAGAGATCAGTAAATCTCGCCGAGTACTGAGTGACCGTCATGCTGCCCTGCCACAGCTGAAGAAGCTCCTGGATACGCACCGAACAAAGTGTGGCTGGGACAAACTCCGAGCGGAAGATTCTCTCAAAGTCCTTCCAAAGAAGAGATGCCTCATCGTGCACCTGGAGCATCAAGCTCCACCATCGTCCTTCTGCTGCGTGTAGTAGGCTCGCAGCGAGAATCACCATGAGGTCTGCTGGTGTCCTCACTAGCCTAAACACACGTACCACTACCTCCAGCCAGTCCTCGGCTGCCTGAGGATCCATCTCCCCGCGAAACCTGGGTGGTCGCTGGCGCTGAAACTCATGCAGTGCGCTGAGGTGACGTGCATCGTCAGCGGCTGGTACTGGAAGCATCGGTGGCTCGGCGGGTAGAGCTACCGCCGGTGCCACTGCTGAAAAAGGTCCCTGCACCGAGGCCTCGTCGCTCGGTGGGCTGTCGTCACACTCGACTCTCGGAACCCTAGCTACCTGCCGTCATGGGGCTATCCTGAAAAGGAAACAGGTGCACCACGGTCAGAACAGTATACCTGGTGAGCTGATATAAAGTAATCACAAAGAAAACTTTGAAACACACACGCAATCAATGTTTTCGTGCATTAAGTCGGAAATCAGTAGTCAGGGTCCTGGTGTACGGATACGTCGGCCGCTGCACCAACACTGGACTCCCTGGTCTGATAACCACACTCAATACGCTAAACATTATTTCTTAACATAGAAAAGTTCAGAGTTCGCAGTAGAACCGAACTCCTTTGATACCAATTTGTCACGACCCGTCCTCGGGGCCCGTGCCGTGACTACCCCAAGCCCGCCTTCCATAGGCCAGGGGCTGGCGACTAGCACCAAGGCGTAAATCCCGGTAAAAAGGGAAGGCATTGCCTTTGTAAAGTAACAAGAACTACAGAGTAAGCAAGCGGAAAAGTAAACACTAAGTAAAAACAGAGTACAACTGAAAGTGCGGAAAAGTAATTGGGCCAGTATACAAACCCAAACTGAAAGTAAAGTACAACTCGAAAGGGAAAACAGCAACTGAAAAGTAAAAGACGCTACACCGAGCTGTCCACTGGAAATCCCACCTGAAGGGTGGGTGCATATAGCTCCACTGCTCCTCGGGTTCCGCCGTCCGCTCCGAGCATGTCCCGCCCAGTGGTCCACCTCTAGGTACCGTCCTGCTCTGCGAGCCTCAACCACGATCAACGCTGTCCGTCGTCTGCAACCAACACAACGTAGTGCGGGAATAGCCTGTGCAGGGGTGAGTATAAGCTATTCAGTAGGGACCCCGAGACCCCCGAAGGTCTCCCAAAATCCACAAAGGATAAACCACAAAAGGAAGATACAAACACGAAGTAACAACCGACACTGCTTAGGTATATGCCCATACATATACCTAAGTCATCAATTCCAATACGCTCCAACCTCCGAGCCCAAGTACAACTCAGTCCACATAGGAAAGTAAACGTATTCCACACAGGAAAGAAAACGAAATCCACACAGGATATCACAACACAATCCACACAGGATAACAACAGGATTCAGCTCACACAAGTATACTTCTTAGAAAGACGATAAAGACGATCTCTGATCCATGTAAGTCGTCGGACCCACGAAGGATCGATAGGTAACTAACCCCCACAAAGACCCACACAGGATCGGGCCCACACAGGACCTGTAGGCGCTGGTTCACACAGGACCGCTGAGCGCAAAGACCCACACAGGATCAGGCCCACACATGACCTGTAGCACTGATCCACGTAGGATCGCTGAGTGCTGTAGTCGTCATCGAATCCACACAGGATCTCTGTACTGTCGTCGTCGCAGTCACAGTAGCAGTAGTAGTCACAGTCGCAGCCAGCACTAGGGTTCCCGCACACAGCAAGCTCGTTCGGGAGGGTCCGCTCCACGAGCCGAGAGGCTGATACATCAACTGTCACAAAGTCCAGAGTTGATGTATCCAAAAGTTCCGTATCATCAACAGGAACTCAACCCAACAGACGGCGCGTCGATCGGACGCCCGGTTTGAGAGTTATTGGCCTTTTCGTCCCAGGGGCCCGGTTGGTTTTTAAGGCAAAACCAACCCGACCGTACTCCACCTGCGTCCAAACCTCGGCCGGAGTAAGCCAAAAGATCCGTCTCACTAAGAGGAACACAACAAAGCTGACGACACGTCAATCAGACGTCCGTAGCTCAAGATATGAGTGTTTCCGCTCCGAAGGCCCGGTTGGTTTCGTGAACGAACCAACCCGGCCGAACTCAAAGTATTCCGAAACTTTGAGTGAGATATACTGAAACGACCGTCTCGATCCAAGGATCGCATTACCGCTGACGGTTCGTCAATCAGAGGTCTGTGGCTCAAGATACGTCCAAAAGACCGAAGTCGATTCGAAAACGGGGGGTCTGGGTCCGGGGCGACCCGACCCGACCCCCCCTGGGTCGGCCCGGCCGGCAGCGGCGCGGCCTGGCGCCGCTCGGTTCCACGTGCGGGGGGAAAAGCCCCCGCTTCTTCTTAGCTGGCGGCGCGGCTTTTAGCCGCGCCTTTGGAGAAACCGGCCTCCCTCGTGGGGGCCTACCTTGAGGGAAACGGGGGGGCCGCCTGCCCCCCTTTATGAAACCAGACCCCCCTCATAATGGGGGGGCAATTAACCTAGCCGGGGGAATTTAATTCCCCCGGTCTTTCCCCTTCCGGCCGGCCCGACCTGGCCGGCCGGTTCTTCTTCAACGGACCGGAAAAGCCGGTCCCCTTCCGGCTTCCGACACCGGCGGCCCAGTGAGCCGCCGTTCCTCTCGTCCCGCCGCGGCCCGGAACCAGCCGCGGTGTTCGTCGTCCGGCGTGGTGCGACGACACCGCACCCCTCCGCCGCGGCCCCGCTCCGGCCGCGGCGCCTTCGGTTTTCTTCGACGCGGTGCGACGGCGTCGCGTTCATGATGATCCTTCCACGGCGCGGCGCGACGGAGTCGCGCAATATAACCGTGCGAATTTCCGCGTGGTGTGACGGCACCACGCCATCTCGTTCATCCACAAGAAAATCATAATCAAGAACAAAGGAGGGGGAATTCAGCCGTGTTTGTGCGGTCCGACCCCCCTCTCGTTAGACGATAACACATAAATAATTATCCTCACGTTTGTCGTGCTAGAACCAAGAACGAGAATAAATAAATAATCAACAACAACCCCTACCTTGGTTTCAAGATCGATGATTGTCAATGACCTGCGGAAGACAACGTCGCGGAGGTCGGGCGTCGCGGTAATCGTTCGTCAAATCCGTTGACGAAGAGGTACGTCCGAAGAGGTACGTCGTTGGCGAATCTTCGTAAGCCGACGAAGGAAGTCCGAGGAGGAAGCGGCGTTCCCTTTCGTTGACACGGGAGACGTCGTCGATCTTCGGAAACAACCGGCTACGAAGAAGAGAGGAGCGGCATTCTTCGTCGGAGCTCGAAGGTTCTTCGCGTTCTTCGTCAAGCTTGAAGAAGAAGAAGAAGAAGGCTTCAAAATCTCTCAAGAGGATAGAGAATTCTAACCAAAGAAAATAATCTAAGGGCTTATTTTATTTACTCAACCAAACCTTTTGAAATTCAATGGTTTGAAAATTATACAACTCAACCCATTTAATAAGCTAAGTTGTCAAGTTCATTTAAAAGGGGAGTTATAGGGGAGTTTTGAGAGAAGATGAGTAGTTGGGGTTCGTGTGGGCCCCACCACACTTAATCCTCCCAAGGGAGGTTAAGTGGATGTGGGTCCCACCTTTAACTCCCTTTGGGAGAAGCTAACCAACAAAATAAAAATAAAAAGTGTTTCCACATTTTTATTTAACTTCTTATAATTTCTCCCAAAACTAACTTTCGTCTCGCATAAAGCGCAACCTCGGAAAAGGTCTCCTTAAGAGAAAAACGGCGCTGCGAGTTCATCGGTGTCCTCAGATTTCAATTCCGAGCACCGGATCAAAAGTTATGAATTCCCGCTCGTTCGTTCACTGAACGTACCTGAGCCAAACTTCGGAAATTGATTCCGGGCAATCTGGGCCTCAGAATCAGGTGCCATCAGAAACCGCGTTCTTGTAAAATTCCAAAGAAAATTAAGAAAAAATTTCCACTGAATTTTACGAGTCTTTACAAAAGATAAAAAAATTGTACATTATTTTTGAGAAGTTAATTAATAATAATATCAGAATAAAATTTAAATTTTTATTGATAGATATATTTGAAAATTTTATCTCCTAATGAATAATCATAAACACTGTAGTCAATTGATGAGATTGGAAGAAAAATATTTTCTCTTAAGAAACATTTGAATCGTATCCCTTATACCATAAATAAAGTATTTAATATTATACACTTAAAAATATTCATGTTATAACCTACAAATTTTGAATTATATACACCACAGAAAATAAATAGTATTTTAAGGTGGAATATGTCCTACAGATGTAATATAGAGATAATATTCCCTTACCAGAGGTACAATTTTCTTTGTATGCATCCGATACAACATTATAATTTATATATACATAATATAAATCTATTTTATAACCGTAATAAAATTTATATTATCATATATAAACCCATTATAACATTTTACCAGCACTTATTTAATAATATTTAATTATTTTCATTTTTTTGGTGTTATCAGTTTTTTTTCATATGTGTGTTTTGTAATGAATGTCCTGGGTCATCAGTATAGGGTATATTTTCCCCATGTTTATAATGATAATTATGTTATAAATATCATATTTAATCATTGAATATATTATTTTTAATAATTTATGATTTTCCGGATATGGAAAGTAAATAACATCAGATACTGTTGATGGTAGGTTGTTTGTATGCATGAATGATGATATCACTCACTTAATGGGTGAAAGGGTAAGTATTTGGTCGATATAATAACTATAAAAAATTAATATCATTCTATTTATATCAGATATATTCATTAATAATATTATTATTACTATCCATGTCTGTCAATGAAGGGAAACAATTTATTATAGGTCTTGAAGTAGTAGCATTCCATTCACACAAGTGATGGCTCTGTTACCCATTTGATGGAGATATATATAGATAAATATTCATTTAAAAAAATAAAAAAATATTCATATATTTTATATTTTGGTGTTATAATATTGTAATAGATAAAGGATAATTTATTATTCGAAAAGAATAAATAAAATGAAAGATTTTTGTCAAGACGATTAGCTTCTCTAAGAGAAACCTCCTTTGGCTCACACTTAAAGACAATAGGTATTGTATTTTTTAAAAATAGAAACTCTATAATCTATATAAAATGTTTTTGGAGATATTTTTAGGGTTATTTTATTCAATTGTCTTTATGTTGGTGAATAAGATAGTTGAGGGTGTTCCCTTTTATATTTTATGACAAGTGGTATTTTTGTAAATACCTAAAACTATTCAATAACTATAATTCACTCTCACCACCTATGCCACCAAAATGGATAAAAAATTGAGTTTATGAATTTTAATTTTTATCCACAACACATCATATATTTTTTTAAAAATGTATTCCTTATAATTTAATTGACCAACTTTTACAAATTTATCTATCACCATGATAATTAATTTTGGTACGATGATAATTTATCCATTATTAAAAAATAGAATTAGAGTTGGTATTTAATAGTTAATATGTTTAATAATATAATACCTAATTTATTAAATAAAAATAACATTTATGTTCAAAATTAATGTCTACACGTGTGGATATAATACGCAAAAATCAGTTTAAATATTACTCGTGATAGAATAAAATATGCTGTTTACTAATAATTTGGAACAAAAATAATGTTGATCATATAATATAATATAAATTTTAATTATTATAAAAATGGTATCACATGTAAGAAATTTAATTCTTATAATTCATATAATTTAATTTAAAAATAAACCCACAAGCATGATGAAAAAATGCTTTCTAATAGAAATGTCTTCAAAAGTATAAATTATTTTCATATAAAATTTAATATGAAATTTATTAAAATTGACCAAATTTTATTAATTATAATATAATATAACTAATTTTTCAATTCATTATGTTTTAAACATATTATATCTTTTTCAATGCTTAAAATGAGATGTTTGTTTTCATAAAAATAAAAATATTTTAACTTTTAATTGAAAAAAATACCCTTCCATAAAATTATAAAATATTAAAATAAATATTAGCTGACATTAATATTTTAAAAATTAGGTTAAACCATTAGAATAATGTTTCATTAATTATATATATTAATTTTAAATTGATCGTGCAAACTGTGAAATAATACAATTTTTCGTAAAAACATTTTTTTTAATTTGAATATTTTTTATTTTTTAGTAATAATACACTGGTAAATAATAAATTTATTTAAAAAATAATATACAGAATATAAAATTTCTAATTCATACCCTCAAATTCATTGTCTATGCTGTACTAATATAAATTTTTTTAGTTCTTTTAGACTCAGTTATGTGTCCATCCAAACCCACCCAAAATATTAAATTTATCCGAAAGAATATAAACTAATGTATCTAGGTATAACATGATGAGTGGGAAGAAAATAATATATTCCTCAAATTCATTATGAATCCTTTTATATATCATGGAATAATTTTGGGATGAATGTCAATGTACTTGGCCTGGTATGGGAAACCCAACGATGTTCTTGATACACATTGGGAAATAAGTGGGGATTTATGGCCCATTATGATATGGGATATAGTTTTTTATGTTTGATGTAATAATATATTATGGTCTCTTTTCTTAAAACCATCATATAAAATTATTTTTATTCCTATGATAGTTTTACAAGATTTTTTAAATTAATTTATGTTTCATGATTCTTTTATGATCCTTTCATAAACTTATGATTCATGTATTTTTAATTAATAATGTATTATGTCAGAGATCATATTTTTGACCAATGTCACATTTGGTATGAATAATTTATGTTATGGTCATATTTACAAACCCATGTAGTTATCTTATACTTTTATATGATCATTGGTTGATATATCCTTAGTTTAACATTATTCAGTATATAATATCCCCCTTTCTTACGTTTCCATTAAATAGTATATGATGAATGGATTATAGTGGGTATCCAAATATGGGTAAAGAGTGTGATAAAATTTATGATAGAATTGATTAATGTATTGATATACATTGCTTATCTATCTATTATTCAAATACATTAAACCTTAATAGTAATTTCCTAGATTATAATAATATGTATTGAATATTAATGTAAATTGATATAATATTTTTTTATTGAAATGATCAGTTCATCAATATATGTGTCCTATATGGATTTAGATGTTATTTTCATATTAGGGTCAAAACTTTTTAATGAAACACAATGTATAAGTTTTAGTATATAAAAAAATCATAATTATTTTCATAATTAACAAATATAACCTATAATAAACACAATAATTCATTGATTTTGTAGAATGTGTCATGATTTGAAAATTCACGGAGTTATATCAGTGATTATATTATTTTTCACTATGATATTAAATACTCAAACTTTAAATATCATTTTTAGAATGGGAACAAATAGAAGGATGGTGTGGAAGTGGTGACAGGTATACAAAAATATGGACATATTTTACTTGATCATGGTCATATGAATTTCCATACATCCTAAAAACACACTTGGATTGTCAATAGCTATCCTAGTCAGTTTTATATTCTGTCATATTGAAAACACATAATTGTACAATGGTCATATCTCAATTATACTATTACACTATGATTGATGTTAGTTGAAATTTGACTCTTGAAAATATTATGATTATCCATTTAGTTTAATGTTATGTGATTATATGATAAATTTTATTTTGTTACATGGAAGTCATATTAATCTTCATGGATGGGATATGAAATTTAATATTAGAGTTGATCCTCTGATCATTTTTTAGTATGAGGACGAATACAAACATCCAATTAAAATAAATTTTATCTAGTGGTTTTTAATTTATATATGTGATGGTTACAATCTATGATGGTTGAGAAGACACTAAATATTGGGAGTAATACAACATTATAAAATATTTTTATGTCTTTTTTTGAAGGGTTACCCAGAAAATGTTTGAATCATGGAGTTTATATTTCAATAATACTCATACCTGGTGCAACACCAATTTTAAACGCTCTTTATTGGGTTGAGCCAAATTATTTTCATTCAATAAATATGAAACACTAGGATAATCCATATATGGGTTATATATATACCCCACTATGTTATCATAGTGTGAACCTACTATCTTTTTTATTAATATTTATTGGTCAATGCATATTTTGATTCATTATCTTGAATGTAACAAGATCACTATCAACAAAATGTATTCACTGCCTATTGTTGATGATATGTTTGATCAATTTAGGGGATATAAATATTTTTCTAATTTTAACTTTTTTCTGGATATTATCGACTGAGTGTTAAGTGGGAGTACATACCAAAGACATCCTTCTATATAAGTTATATTAATTATAACTCTATATTGATGAAATTTGGGCTAATTAAATTTCCTTCTTTATTCATGGATTAAATTCATAGTGTATATAAGGATTAACATTATCATTTTTTGTTACCTAAATAATTGAAATTTTTATATATTCCAGAATAAATAATGTTATTGAAAATCATTATGGAATTTTCTTAAATTCCCATGGAAGAAGACGTTATATGAAAAATCTTCCAAGTCTGAGTTTTGGATTCATAATATATTATTATTTTGATATATTGTCTCATTATATTTTATATAAGTGTATATTATAAATATGGATGTTCTTTAGAAACATCCTAGACCAACCATATCTAATGGAAATTATAGTTTTATTTTTTTATCTATATACTTGTGACATCTTTTGAGATATTTTTCATCAATAACTAATTCACAAACCAAGTTGACCCAGAAGGGGTCCCAATATTTTGGATTGATTAATTTGAAGGGAGTTTTAAATATCATATTAATTTGTCCATTTAACTATATTTATGATTCAATTGTGGGACTAGGATGTTCCATAATGGAGAAATAAATGGTAATATCATATTAATCTGGCCAATTAAAAAATGAGAAAGGATACCCTATTAATGATTTCGAGAGGTTACCCATAATTTTTATACCAAATATATTGAGCCGTAATCTTTATGGAAAAATTCGGTTAATATATAAAGATTAAAAAAAGTTGTAAGGTACATATTCACGCAAAATTAGTTGAATATGAACCACATATGATGATTTGAATATATTATAGACAATGAATACTCAATAAATTACCACCTTAGGATGGTGAACAAGGCAGTTAATTCATTATGCCAAATGTAACATCCTAGGTTATCTCTAAATTGAATTGAAATTGAACCAATACTTAGGTATTTTCAGAATATCGTACTTGAAATCAAGAGTATATGGTACAATCCATACCTTTCTCAGATGAATGTTCAATATATTTTCCATGTGATGATTAAAAGAGGCAAATAGCCAATATATATAAATGTTGTGGAATGTGAAATGTCTTATAGAGTAAAACTTTGATAGTGATTTAATGATTTGTTTTATTAATCCTAAATGTTTCCCATCACAACTAGCCTTAAATAAGGAGCGTTGGGATGATTCCCAAATTTCATTATTTTCAATTCATCCGGGATGTATGAGTATGTGTAGAGATCTATAGGAGTATTAGTGTTAGATGATATGTAGAGATATATTATAGATAACGTATATCACATATTGGTATGTCATAATTTTCAGGATAATTTAAAAATGTTCAAGAGGATGTTACAACTGTTAACCATACAACAAGACAAAGGGGAAACATCCCCATGAATTTTTTCATAAGATACCAAAAAATATCTAACATCCATGTTTTTATTAGTGTTATAATTGATCCCCTTACAATTTTAGTAAAATCCATTGAAATGATAAATTTTTTCTCTCTTGATTAGTTTTTAAAAATAATTTTTATATAATATTTAAGATTTCATAGAGTACAACGTTCTACTATAGAATGCTCTTGTTCTGATGTTTATCTCATTGTTCATGGAATTACTTCACAATTCTCTTTATAAGAGGTTTTTTTCTGTACTACATACCATCCTTATAAAAATATCTAATATGTGTGAAGAATTAAAAGTATATAGAATATATAATGGATAAATTTTAATGATTTTAGATGTTTATGGGATCAAAATATTTTTTTAGTTGTGTCATTCTACAATAATAGCTTTCAATAAAGAATTAATATGGATCCTTATGAATAAATATAAGGAAAGAATTATTGAAACAGAAAAATAATGGGACATAGTTGGAGAAAGAAAGATATTGTGACATTTTCATTCCCAAGAAATAAAATATAAGGTTAGATCATTTCAAAAAAAATATCAACGGGCCTCAAATTTGATAAAAATATTATATATTTAATCTTTTGTGATATCAGGAATTATATATAAGTGAAATTGTATTATAATGAATTTCCCATTAGAAGTATGTTATTTTGTGATTTATAATGAAGTTGATATGTTCCCTAGAAAACTATCCCCTTTTAAAATTATTTATCATAGTAGGATGGAATTTTATTTTCTGAAACTTCAACTAAATCCTTCTGATGATTACAATGTGTTATATGAATCTTTCTTGAGGAATCACTTATGAGATGCTTCGGATGAACTAAGATCAAATATCATACCAATTGATGAATAACTCCCTTATTAGGGACAACCACTATGAAATTTTAATCGCAGAGGGAACATTATATGAAATTAGACCCCTCACCTAATCAATGATTTGGGGAGAAACCATAAATTAGATTGATATATTTGGGAATAAAAGGATGTGAGGATAAAAATACATACTCAATTGTTTAATTCATTGTGAAAAAAATATGAGGGTGAAATTCATTTAAAGTATGTTAGAATCTTAGACCAAGATGTACTATTATATAATAACCTCTAAATAAATTTCATTCCTTCGATATCTTGTTTGCCTAAAACACCCCAGATATAATTCAACCCAAATATTGTTTACAAATTTAAACATGCTATTAAATTGTAGGTATCAATAAGAAGTGAAAATTTTAAAAAATATATATAAATGTGTCCAATAATGATAGTATAACTATAAATTGGTTCCCATTTTTTAGTAATTTCTTCATATACTTCAAAACAATTCCATAAAAGTGGTATTTATATATTTTTTTTTTAAAATATTATAGTTAATTTCCAAAACAAATAGAAATTTTATTTGAATAAATGATCATAATTTTTTAAACCCACATGGGAATATTATTTTGGAGTGTTTTTTTATTTTTCAAAAAAGAATAAATTTATTTTTTAAATAGAGAAATTTTTTCATTTTATTGAAAACTGTAAATATTTTCATGAAATTGAAAATTTCCATTGCTATTTTAAAATGTTTTAAAGATAAAATTATTTATCTTATATTACTAATAATCTTTTTATGCTCATTAGAAACAATTTTTTTTATTTATTTTCATATAATTTTTTTATAAATAAAATTTATTTTGTTATGGATGATTTTTTATGCTTTCCACTTTTTATCATTAATTAATTTCTACTACTTTTATAAATTAAATCTTGATAAATTTGTTCCAGATTTTGAATTATGATATCATTATCTATTAAATATATCTCTTTATATTTTCACAAAATATGAAATGTATCTTTTGTAGTTTATGTTACCATCGTAAGGGTAAAACATGTAAATTAGTTATAATAATAATGTGATAAGGGTTAAAATTAATTTTATAACATGAAACTATTTAAATGTATGATAATATATCATCCATATTGTGAAAATTTAAAATATAATTCTCTTTCTAATTTAGGTTCAATTTTGAAATTATTCATATTTTTATAAAATATAGTGTTATTTTATTTAATATCATTAATTTTGTTGATGGGGTAAAAAAATTATATTTTTTAAGGATATTATAAATATAATATAATTCTTTATCATAGTGTTTTATTTAATTTTTTAGTGATTAACTAATTCCCTTAAATGCATATTTAACCTCTACAAAGTGCTTGTGCATGAAACAGAAAAATCATGTTAATGATTATAAAAAAAGTAAAAGTAATTTTAGTTGATATATACAGTCCCACTAGTTTTTATATAAATATAAGAATTCAGAGATTTTTGTAAGTTTTTATTAAAATTTCCTTTCTTTTTTTGATGTTTTAATGTCATATTTAATGAATTGTTCAAAAATGACATTAATGATATATTATAACTAATATAGTTTACTAAAATATTTAATGTATATAACAATTATATATTCAACAAAATTAATTTTATATTGATTATAATATCATACGTGTTCAATTTAATACTTACTTTTCCATTTATTGTGACATTCTAAACCTTTAAATACATGAAAATAATAATTTTACATTAATTGTGAAATGGGATAAAAAAGGGATAACATAAAGTGAGAATTGAAAACAATTAAGGCAACATGTTCGCATTTTATATTATTCTATAATGTAGAACCATTCTAATATTCTATGATACTGATATTAAATTTTATCCATTTTCAGTGAAATTTATTTTATAATTATTTAATGAAATTATAAATTCTAAGAGTTTTCTTCCCCATGTTTAAAAGGGAACCTGTTATCTATCATTAGTCAAAAATATTGATTTTTAATGATTGGATATAACAAAATTTAATATCAAACTATATTTCTTCACTGCATATTAGAGCTTTTTATCTTCTGATAAGACCATCCTTTTATGACTTAAGGTGTAGGGCACGAAGTATTCTCAATGAAGATGTAAAACTCCTAACCAAGCATCATAAATTTAATTTCTTATCATACCACATGTAAATTTTTTTGTATCCAATAAAAAATATTAATTAACTTTATTATATGTACTATATTTTAATTTTTATGATTTAATAACCATTATCCACATTCTTTTATCTGTTTTAAAACATAAAATGTCTTTCATGCATACCTGTGGACTACCACCCCCCATGAATTGATGTGATTCCCATTTTCATTTCCCCATTACATTGATGGAAATAAGGGTAGAAAGAATTTATTTATATGGAAAATATTGTATAATACTTATTTTTAAATGATTATTTATTATATACTATTACCTAAGTCTATATGTTAGAAAATGAAAAAATGTACATATGAATGAATGACTTATCATCTCCATGAATAGAGAAATTAATTTTTCTATACATGCATTCTGTAGATGAAAATAAACGTATATAATTAATATATTTGATGTTAATATATTTAATAAAATTAATTTTATTATTGAGACAAGATTAAATAATATGGATTGGGACTTCTGATAAAAAACGTGCATGGAAAATGAACTCGTTGTCACCATGAACTGTGATTTTAATAATAAAATCTTTAATAAAATAGTGATATAATTTTATAATTAAATAATATTTCATATTATAGATATGAGTATTGTTTTTGAATACATTCATAATAAATCAATATGTAATATAAAAGTGTTTCATCATGTACGCATAAATATGAGACTTTAGATAATGGTTTTATGTCTCAATCACATTTCATTCCACACCGTATATTCATTAATTTACCTTGAGAAAATTATATGATCATTAATTGATATATCACTTTAATATCATTATCTTCTAATTATATCTAGATAAAATATATTTTCTTTTAATTTTGCTCAATTAAAATTTGATTTAGAATGGAAAAATGTTTTTATGCACCATTAATTATAATCTACTATTCAATAAATTATATTTTTATTCCTTACCTAGTTTTTCATTAAAAAATAATGATTATTTTATTAATATCCTATGAAATTCTAAATAAATTTTTATGTATTTTTAATTTTTTTATTAAAATTCCTTAAATGGATTTTGCATTCATATTGTGAATGAGGTGATTTTGAATTTTTACCACAATGTGAAAGGATTATTTATTTTAATATACATGAATTGAATATAATCTAATTTCAACATGACTGTTCAATTCATTGAATATTCGATTACATGTTTAAAAGGTCGTCTTCAATGAAATTGTTGTCCATAATTTGTTTATCAAAATTTTAATTTTATTTTCAAACTAAAAATGGTATTTTACTATTGAAATATTCTAGAAATTATTTCAGCATATTTATCATATATTATAACATCTTTTGATGTTACATATGTTTTAATGTGAATTTGATCAAATGATATAATCTTTATTCATTCTATATATGTGTAACAACTCAAATTTTCTCAATTCTATTTTTAAATAACTCTTACGATTTTTTTTTGCAAAAGAACAGAGATGGAGTGTGATTTTGAGGCCCATAGTACCCAGAATGATCCATCAAAAAAATGTTATGTTTTTAAATAGCACGCATTAGCAGTTTTACTAAAAATGTGATATAACTCTAAAATGGGTGCTTGGGTCAGAATCTTGAAGGAACCATTGCATTCGGGATGGTGAGTTTACCCTAAGAGCGACATACCAGTATCTGGATTGGGTATCTAGTGGGAAAACCTAAAAATGGCATAACCATAAATAAAATTATTAAATAAAATTATTTTATTTTATTTTGAAATCCATGTAACTCATAAAAGGTAACTCGGATTGGAAATCTGAGATTACCATTGAGCTCATGATGATGTGATTTCCTTGGGCAGAGCCTAACCTTAATCCGTGTGGGTCAAGGGTAAAATATATGTTTTGGACTATTTAAAGGAGAATAATGTAAACTTAGATATTTTTATTTTATTTTTTTCTAATTTCTCACAGTGTGGGGGTGCAACAACACAATGAGGGAGAAACTCGTTCTCCTTTAATAAATGAAGAAGTGTGCCGACTCTTTTTCAAATCGAAACAATAACGCTAAAACATGTTACCTCTTTAATATGTTTCCTTCATTAATCTTGGGAAGGACCTAGCATCAGAATTTATAAAACATTATAATTTTATTGGAACCTTAGAGTTTCTCTAATTAAAGGGGGACTGGGCTCTCTCATGTGTAATGATGAATCAATGGTTGGGATTCGAGAAAGAAACAATGAATCAATGAACGTCGGTGGAACCAGGATTGAAGTGATGACATGACTTCAATATACGTATATAAGCGATCTAACTTGGGGTAGGGATTGTTATTTTAATCTTTTCATTCCATATTCTTAGATATAATAAACGAATTCATATCAACCCATAAACAAGATGACTAGTGGTTTGATAGTTCTTGCAAGAGGGATTGATTTGAAAGGTTTAAATGAGAGATTGTCTTGAGGATTTTTGGTTAATGGTTCTAATGTAAAGGAAACACAATTGACATGAACATTGATTCAGGTTTGTTCATATTTTTTTAATATTTTCTTTCCCAAATACTTTCTTCGTTCATTGTGGTCATTCATCGTTTGGCCAGCAACTTGATATTTTTTGATCAATCAATTGATGTGAAAAATATACATCACGCAACAATCTGACATCACAGATCTTGGATGGACTTGCCAGGACGGAGGTATGATGACAACGGTGGTGAAAAAATTGAGTCAGTGAAGGAGATATCACCTCTAGAAAGTCATTGCATGGGAAATGATCAAGGTATGCATCAAATCCCATGATAGAGAAATTTTCGATGTGAGGAATTTAAAACCTCTTTTGAATCGATGAATGGACCACAAAAGTGCATCTAGTTCCCCACAGATGAATCCATCGGCACACCACCGCTGGTCGTGGTCATATGCCAATGTGGAGGAGGAGACTGCAACAACCTCCATGGGTTGTGAACATATATCTTCAGTAGATGATCAAAACCAGTGTTTTGTGGACACATCCAGAGAGCCATGGTCCATTTAGACTGCATTGATAGGACCCCGTGATGACCCACTGATTGGTTCAGAGACGTGGCACCCGCTACGTCCTGGGTAGGGCATACCGACCCTCTCCAACAGGTGTGGTTGGGAAAGAAGAATGACACCAGGGTTGAGATGACTGTATCTTCTTGGTGGTTATTTTTTATGGTATTTTACACTGTGTTTCGTGTTCCCAACTATGTATTTTTTTACTCACCCCTACACTGTTTTGGAATGCACATGCCGTGTCCTGTGAAAATGACTGACTCTTTGGTGTATTCGTAGTTAGAGTTAGACCGGGATGAGGACCGGGTGGTGCCTCGTGATATCAGTCACGTCGGGGTGTTTCTATTAGCTTCCTAGAGTATCTTGAGTACCTGTGTTTACAGGTTTTACTTTGAAATTGTTTTTCATTTATTGGGCTTGTATTCTGGCCTGGTTATACTTTACTACTTTATATTCTATCATAATCTGTTGTTGTGTTATTTTAGTATGCATGCTTTTTTATTTACATAGTTTCTTATCATTCTAGCCACTGTGTCTTGGAGTTATGTGAATTTTTATAGGTTCATTAGAAAATTACTTTTACTTCTGGGATATGCCACCTCATTTCTAGTTTCCATCCCCAAGCCTATTATTAGTGGTCTTGGGGGAGTCACAACAGAGGCCCCGGGGGACGAGTCATGATAAGGTGTTATCATAAGAGGTTTGGTTCTACATTTGGATAGTGATTTAGTGATATTGGTAAAGAGAAACAGTGTTAAGTGTTTCGAGATTGGATTTCAGGCCAAGGATCCAGTGTTGGAGTGGTGGCTGGTGTATCCATACACCAAGAATTTGGGAACCTTCTATTCAACTTGGTAAACAAAAATACTAGTTTTAGTGAAAATATTGGAACATTAATCATATAGGAATGGCCTATGTTTTATATTACCTTCTTGAGTCATCTCACCAAGTATACTCTTTTAATCTTAATACATTATTTTTCCTTAAGATATCTTCACGATGCCTCTAGCAAGGTTTATATGAAAGAATCCAGAGTTAGGCCTTATACTCGTTTAGGCCTCCCCAATAGGAGCTGGTAAAGGTGAATTTTTTCCTTAGGATTCTCAGCAAGTGACATATTCTCCTAGTGATCAGTCAGTAGACCCACGTTCACTGGTTTAGGTGGATTCAACTTGCCAGTCTAAGTCGTGGATGGATCTTCTGGAATTGGATGATGAATCGTAGGGTTTGAACATGTTTACCAAGATTATCAGGTGGTGATCGCTCAGGATATAGGGTTAACAAGACCTAATTTTAGAAATTTAACAATGTAAGATGAAAAACTGGATGTTTCGTTTGAAGTTCTATGGACGTTCTAGTAACCATAAGAAAAGACTTTTCATCAATTTTTGAAAAATGGGGAATCTCATTAAAGATTTTCCCACCATTCATGTTGTAGTTATATAGGTGGTTGATGAACCACCAAGGATGAGGCAATGGTATGAGTAGTAATATCCATCAGATGATGGATAGAGTAGGAGAGATGTAGAAGTAGTTGGAGGTGGATGACATTTTGTCCTGATACAACAACCCCCTCTAGAGTTTCCATACCAGACCATGAGAGTTGGAGTACAGGGGAGGAGAAATTTTCATGGCATTAAGCATTATAACCCTTCAACTGTAGGGATGATTCATGGTATGTTCTTTTTATTTCCACTTAAGATGCAGCATTGATAGACACTTGTTCTATTGATTTCATTTCTTTTCACTTTTATTGATTGTTACCTAGAGGTTTTTTTAAACCATAAAATTGATCCTCATAATTATATACTTATACTAGAGGAGACCCAATAACCACACACTAGTGCTTACAGTGTGACCTTACTCTTGGATGTGAGTGTTTCAGTTTGGATCTCTTGGTTATTTCATTGAGGCTAAACAATATCATTCTCTATATGGACTAACCAACATTTCATGCTTATACTGATTATTCTAGGTAAAGGGTGTGGTTCATCTGTGGTGATAGACCCAGATTTTCCTCTATCAGTAATGGGGAATTCCTTCTATCTCTTAATGGACATAGGAAGAGGTGGGTGCAGCAGATTTCTATTCATTTGGATACTATAACTTTTGGTGGAGTGTATGTTATGAGTGCTCATGTTTCGTAGTGGTTGTATACTATAAGGATGTCTTCTTAGAAGATGTTCTAGGTTTACCTCTCCATCGAGATTTATACTTCTGTGTTTTTATACACCATAGGGTGACACTGATATTTACAATAGTATATCATTTGGAACCCGAAGAGCATCATGATCTAGGGGTGAATAAGGGGGACTTGTAGAGGAAGGTCTTAGTAATACCCAGTGTTTTGCCCTGGCTATCCCCATATGATCTTCATTGATGAAATCATAGTTCACTTGAGGCCTGATGAGGAGCACACAAGAAATTTGATGATGGTCTCTAACAAAATTTGGATCACCATCTACATGGAAAGCTCAAGAAGTGTACATATAGGAATCAATACGTGTTATATTTTAGGAAACATCTCCTTAAAAGGCTGGAGTTGTAGTGAATCAAATGAGGGTAGAGATGGAGTCTGATAAGATGAACATCTAGACCCATAATCATGATTTCTTAGGGGTGGTCTTCGTGTAGAAGATGTGGTGATACTACATAATGGGAAACTAATACATCATCCACTCCATCGATTATATTTTCAAGTATGTCTTATCTTAGAAGGATAGTGGCTTGAGATACAGTTGAAGACTAGAGATCCTACATTATGATGACTTCAATTTTTTATATACTCATTGGAGGTGGAATGTGGAAGTAGATTCTCTCAAAATAAATCCAATTACATGTTAATGAATGAGGAATTCAGAGTGGTTTTCCTCGTTGCATGTATAATTTGTGGAAGAAGATGGAGCAATTTATCTACAATCATTGGTTGATACCCTTTCGCAGTTAAATGAGTCATACAGACATAGTTTAATGACAATAGTTGTGTGGATTTACATGCTATGTTGTCCATTAGGAATACTCCTGATGGGTATTCTAATGGTGGGGAGCACATCGTTCTTCTCAAGAGAAATGCAGTTGTAGTATTGGATGCCTAAAGTGGTGAGATTGATTGGCATATGCATGTATGTGTCAAGGTGGACACTCGGGATGGCCGAACGGGTTAATGATGGGATTTCCTATGGAGAGAAATGATGACAACTTATTTGAATCAGTTTTGTTGCTTGTCAGCTCTCCATCTCAATCCCCTTCACATTGAATGTCCTGCTCTTTTTCATTCTTATGTTACCAGTGTAGGAAGAGAAAATAATATATATAGACTACATAATAGGTTTACTACGTATGTCCAGGAGACGCTATACAAAATTGTGGATCATTGACTAACTCACCGAGTTGAAACGCATCCTAACTACCCAATAACAGAGTTTAGAATAGTTCTTAGGATTCCTCTTAGTGTTGGAGATAGTTCGACTCTATGGAGTTTCATCAATGATTGTTTTTGATCATGATGCCTTCTTTATATCCCAGTTGTGGACGCAATTGGAGGAGGTGTTTCGATTGAATGTGCAGGTCATCTATGTGTGGATGTGGAATGCACAAGGTTGTCTATTGTTTTGTGCATGTTGACATAAGAGATATTTCGTGTTTTAGGAAGTAGACCAAGGCTTCCTTTAGGTCTCCACATGATGAGGGTTATAATGTTTTTCTTCTGGAGTGGGAAGCTATTTACAAGGTTGGAAGTCCCTCTTTCATGTTTGTATAGTGTTGGTGAGGAAGAATATTACTTGTCTCCACCCTACAATAGGACCAGGAACACAATATCATCCACCTATCACTGTGGATGAGATTCATTCATTAACCCTTTTCACATCATAATATAGGGTGAGTTGTACATCGATGTTGGAGTGTCTTGGGTTGAGTACCCAATGAAAATAGAGGGTCCTTCATAGATGATCATTTCCCTTGGTGTGTGCCTAATGGTAGCACAAGATCCTCTGGATGGGCACATAGGATCAGGAGGCTCAGATGCTTTCTCGGAGCTCTATCATTTTATTCGAGTAAACCATGTTTGGATTTTTGAGGATGTAATTCTTTGATGGGGGGAGAATTTAAAAACACTTATTCTCTTAGTTCTTTTTTAGAAATAAAATTGGACCATTTCGTGAAAAATAATTGAAATGGCTCGCGATTCTGAGGCTCAGAGTGCCCGAAATGATCCGATGAAAAATGTTATATTTTAAGTAGCATGTATGAGTGGTTTTACTGGAAAAAATGAATAAATACTAAACAGGTTCCTAGAACTGAAATCTGAAGTAACAATTCCATTCGGGATGGGGGTTTTTCCCTAGGAGTGTCATAACATTAGTCGGTTATGTCTCCAATGAGAAAACAAGAAAATGGAATAAAAATAAATAAAATTATTAAATAAATTTCTTTTTCAAATTCTTATAACTCATAAATGGTACATTGGATTGGAAATATAAGTGTACTACTGAGATAATGAAGAGTTATTTCCTATGTCAATGCCTAACCTCAAATGATGTGGGTCGAGGGTAAGAGTTAATTTTTTTGTCTTTTTAAATGATAATTAAATAATATTAAAGAAGTATATTTTATTTCCTTTTAACGTTTCATAGCGCTGAAACATAGAAAATAAACCACAAAGTAAACCCTTCTCCAATCATAAATGAATTAGTTTGGCGACATTGTTTAAAAGAAAAACAGAGACGATGAAATGAATTAACACTTTAACGTGTTTCCTCTATGAATTCGGGACAGGGTCTAGTGTCATAATTCATAATGTTAGAGAATTTCTATGGAACCCTGGAGTGTCCCTAAATAAAGGGGAGGAGGCTCTCTCGACGACGATGATGGATTGGAGGTTAAGACTTGATCAAGAGATGATGAATTAACGAATGCTGACAGAACAGGGATCAATGTTATGACACGACTTCAATCTACATCAGTAAGTGATCCAACATGAGGAAAGGCTTGTTATTTAAATATTTTCATTCCGTGTTCATGGGTTTAAATGGAAAATTTGGATCAACCCAGGAATAAGTTGACCAGCGGTTCGACCATTCTTGGAGGAGAGTTCAATTTTTTAGGATTTAGAGGGAGAGTATCTTGGTCATTTTTTTAACCATTATAATGAAAATAAACCCCGATCCACATGAATATTGATCAATATATGTCCATATATGTTAATTTATGCCTTTCATCCATCCGTTATTCATTCTTCATGGACATTTATCTTTTATCCAATGACTCGACATTTGGTTGTCAATAGATCATTGCCTAATTTATCCTTTGCACAAAGATCCGACATGGCGGATCCGAGAAGGATTTGGAACAATGGATGTGTGATGACGATAGTAGAAAACAGATCGAAGTGTTGTAGGAGATATCACCGCTTGAATGGGTTTTCACCAGAAATTATTGTGGCGTGTATTATAGCCCACATTAGTTTACAAGATGACCTTATGATTGAGAAACTTCTTTTGAAACAAAAAAATGCACCACTGGATTGCATCCCGTGGCCCGTTAATGAAGACCCATGTGCAATGGTGATGGCTAGTGGGCGCACATGTGTTTTTATCGAGGAGGAGGTTGTGGGAACTACTGGGGGAAGAGAATAGGGGCCGCCGTTAGGCCGCCCGTGGAAGCCTTTGTTGGATGCAACAACAAGCAACTGCATGCGGCCGGAAAGCCACTGTCTAGTTGGAACACGGTGGCAGGTCCCCATGGTGACTCGTAGGGTGGTTTGGAGTTGTGGCAGATATCACATATTGGGTGGAGTAGACCAGAATAATCTAGTGGACTGAGTTGGGAAGGCGGGATGACACATGGCCAGGCAGGTATGTCGGGTCGGGCTGGTACTAGGCCATGCCGACGCAGTGGGTTGGGCTGGGCCCAACATACGGAGTCGCCTTGGCGGATCATATTGGAAGACACCAGGCTGCGTTCGGTTAAGTCGGACCGAACCTAGAGCCACCATCCACTTTTCACTAAGATTCTTATAACATTTAAACTGTAATTTTGTTTGTAGAGAAATCGGCAGAGTAGGGTCCCTCTCAATGAGGCTATCCTTTTGATATGGGATTGTGGTATTTTAGTCATACTAGCCGGGGATGGTATAATTTTCATACTTTTTTCTTATGAAAGATCGATATAGGTTCTGGATCCCATTATTGAGGGTAAAAGTGGAGATAAATATCATACCCTTGGACTTATATTTGAAGGTTAAATGCATGATCTCGTTCTTTTCATATAGATTGAACAATGTTCTGAAGTGAGTTGGGTCATCCCAGCTTTTTCGTTGACTTCACGGGCTGGAGCGTCGATCACAATGTTAGGCCCGGTTAGTCCCCACTTCTATTTGTGGTACCATTGATTAGTTTTGTGTTATGGGTGAGACCATTAATTACTCAGGCACCCATCCCCTATCTAATATGATAATTAAAAAAGAATAGCATTCCCCTAGTGATCTCGTGGTGTACGACTCCCTACATGTGTATCAAGATCTAATTATTTCCATGATGACTTGACCTGATTAGGGTGGTTATGGAAGTTCCCTGTGCGTTCTCATTGAGCAGGGCCCGAATTAGCAAGACATCATTACCTAGGATTCTAATGACTTCATAGCTTGGGGAACTAGTTCTCCCAGAATGAGTCATCCTCGATTCGAATCCTATGACTATGGATTGGATTTGAGATTGAGAATCCATGTCATAAAGATACCTGAAGTCTCATGGAAACATGCAGACCTATCTAGAAAATATACTATCTTATATACTTTTAAAAAATAATTTCTTCCTGTTTTATTTCAGACACACTGAGGAGTGACATATCTCATAATTATTAATTCCACAAGATGGACCATATGGATGGAAATTTATGAGACATTTCATCTTGGAATCCATTACGAGTATATTGGGATGTTATTGTTATATTTTTATTGACATATATTAATTTTGTGGTGATTGTATCTTCTCAGTGGAGTTTCTTTTATGGCCCTTTATGTTTTTTTTGGGTCCCCTACTGAGTATTGTTTTACTCAACCATATATATGTTTTTCTAGCATGTGTTGTGTCTTGTGCAGATGACCACCACAATGGTGGAGTCCTAGGAAGAGAAAAACCTTTACCAAGACTGGATGGTGCCTCGTGAGATCATACAAGCCGAGGTGTTTTTGGTAGCATCCAATTGAATCATCATTACCTGTGTTTATAGGTCGGACTATGTAGTTGTCTTTCTTTTAGTGGTCTTGTATTCTGGCTTGATTGTACTTTACTTCTTTAATTTTTTCCATACTCTATTGCTGGGATGTAGTGGTATGCATGATTTATCTTTACATAGTGTTTTCACATTCCATATTTTATGGCCTGGATTCATGTGTGTGTGTTATTTATTAGGTAAAATCCTCACATTTGTGGGAAATTCCTACTTAGTGCTAGTCACCACCCACTAGCCTATTAGAGGCGGGGTTGTGGTAGCCATGGCATAGGCCCTAGTGGATATCCTGTGATAACATGGATTTTGATTCTTATGATGATAAGTTTATGATATGATGATAAGGTGAATAATTTGTGATATTTTTGGACTCATATATATGGACTTCATTTTGTGATTGGTGGGACAATATTAATATATACCTAAAATAAATTTTTTGACATCTTATATGTAATTACATAATGATGTGAAAAAATTCATCTTCATCATTCGCTATGAGAAATAAGATGATATGTCGAATTTAACATTGAAAACAAGTATATATTATTAATCCACTATATAAATCTAGTTAACATGGAGAATCCAAAATGGGAAATATGTGGTGATATTTGATCTGTTATGATATGAAAAAAGGCATTGAGGACTAATCCACTATTCATTGAACGTTTATATAGTTGACATTGAAATATGAAATGGTTTTTATATATATGAAATTGCAACATTTATTTACATTAAATTATTTTTCAAGATTGATTTATATTGATATCAAACACTTATGATTAATGTATTTTAAAATGATATTGTTTTATTCAAGTAATCGTGTTTATGATCTATGATATAATGTATATGAACATTTTACTATATGTTCATTATTTTATACAGTTTTCTATCCCTTTCATTAATATTATCATTGATTGATATCACTAATGTTTACCATTACTGAGACTCTGGGCTCACCCTTTCATTGGTTTCATTTCCCAATGTTATTAAGAAAAGTTTTAATTAGATTATGAAAATAAAGGTATAAATTATGGAAAAATAAAATCATAAATTATGAATAATTTTCCTAGATAAAATATTTATTTATCATTAAATTAATGACAATAAACCATTTTGTTTTTCTCATGGACCATAATTTAAGAAATTGAGTATTCATATAAGATGATATAATATTTATGTTTAAAAATATTTTGTCAAGGTAAATCCATTATATGAAGAGATGGATCATATTGCAATTAATGGGATGAGATTTTATCTATTTCATATGTTGTAAGAAGGGAAAATTGAAGAAAAACTAAACCAAAGAAAATAAGAAAGGGGATGCTTCAGGTGTATTTGTTATAAAGTGGGATTTAAATATTTTGAAAAATTCAGTATAACATAAAACATTTGGGGCTCACATATGAAATTTAAAATAGGAAACAAGTTTATTAAAAAAATACTAATATAGTGAGGTAGATTTATGAGCATCCAATTGACCTATAATTTTTCTTGGTTTGTTGGGGGAAAAAACTCACATTTTCAACTGAATAAATCATCATTTTAAACATTTTTTATTTTGTTCATTAAGTCATCAAAAACAATTATATATATGTAGATATAAGATAACAGGATTTATTATCAAATTTTCGTATAAATTATGTTTTATTTTAATAAAATAAAATATATTATCTAAATAATAATTTAAATAAGTATCTTTACATGTAATATTTTAGGAACTAGGTAATGGAAATCATTTCCCATGAATCATAACACAACTAATAATTTCTTCACCATCATGGTCATGTAAATAAAACCCAATTTAACAAATTTCAATAATATGAATGTATTTATTTATTTGAACTAAAACAACTCAGTGTATGTCAAAAATCAATACATTGATAAATGAATAATGTACCATTTAGATGAAAAGAAAAAAAAAGAAAAAATGTTCTTTGAAAGTTATTTCGTATTGATGTATATGAATAATTTCTAGTTGAAATAAGGGGTGTGTATCAATACTTCATAAATTTTACTAATTATTATAGTATATGTGAAAAAATACTAAATGAGGTTAAGATAGATTCCTTGGATTGAATTTCATAATTAAATAATAATGTTGAAAACTAATTTTTATTAGAATATTTAGCACAACTACACCAACTAGGCTAGAAAATTTCTTCGTCAATAATTCATTGATTATTTAATGGAGTTTTGGATTCTATATAAACACACTCTTTCTTGTTCACATCAATTGAATAATGTTTTTTAAAGTATTAATCACACCTATTTAGACTTTGTGAGATCAATGATTAGTCAAGTGAGTCGTCCAAAATCCATTTTGGGATACTCATTGTAGCTTGTACCAAATATACTAACCAAATTTCCCTCTAATGTGACATAGCATTCCATAATTAAACTAGTGTGGAAGGAAATTAGTGTTTCCCAATTTACTTTTGTGGGGGTTTTCTAGATTTTTTCAAGGCCTCTTAATGGAACAAATTTTCACTTAGATTGTCACATTGTATCTTAAAAGTATTTCTAAATGAAACAATGGGATATTATTTATACAACCCATCATATAAAACATAATAATTTTAAGGAAACACAATACACAATGGAGGGTATGTCATATATAATTAAGATAGTGGTTGTTATATTGACATTGATTAAGAAAATGTTGACAAAAGATTGTTATCAATTACTAGTGATCAATAATGACCAAGTAACCTATAAAGAAGTAGTAAGTGTCATATATGATACCATGTGAAAATAAGAAATGAATTTTGAATTATAATATTAGTATAAAATCCATGTCTTTATTTTGGTAGATCCACTAGTGGATATAATGTTAGTTAGATGCAAATAGGTAGTCAATAATATTCTGAACATGGTTGGGTATGTCAGTACTTATAAGGGACGATTGTTTTCAAAAGGGTTCAATGAAAAACAAGGTATGGAGTAATTCAATACCATTTCATTTATTAGTATGATAATATTAATTATAATTACATATTCTGAACATCATATCGAAGCTATCAAATTTTCAAAATAGATGTTAGACCAGGCTTCCATGATGAGGACCATTAAGATGATGTCTGTATGACACAACCCAAAGGTTTTGTGCATCTAAATGTTTCCAACAAGGTATGAAAATTTTAGATATACATTTTTGTATTAATTTAATTACCATATCATCATATATTTGGTCTGATGAATCCGTATTGGGTTTCTATTTAATAAATGGCGAATTTGGTTCATTATTCTATAATCAGTTTAGGGTGTGTGGTCATTTTTATAATATTTCAAGTCAATGACATACTAATTATTACATACATAATTCCAAACATGTAGTCAATTAAAAAATATTTCAAAGATTCTTATCCATTAAGAACATATGAAAATTTATCATATATTGTTTGTGTCATGAGCCATCATGACAGACCAATGAAATTGCATACTCTATGTCGAATTACATATGTTGAAAAGAATAAAAAGATATTCATTATAGAAAAATAAAATAGTGGATTTCATCCTGTGTCAATTGGAATTAACAACTAAAAGAAAAATTTACCTATGACACATGAGTAATAAAATATGATGTAGGATATTCCATTCATGTTGGTGAATTGATCGGTCATATAAGTTATTACATCTACAAGGATAGATACTGCCTATGACTTATGTGACATAAAAAATATATCACGGTAACCCATGTAACCTCCTTGAGATTACATTCTAGATGAAACTTATGTATTTGAGGAATACAAAAGATATGATCATATAATATATAGGATATGAAAAAATATTCCTTAGAAGATATATAGATACTATTTTTCAATCTAAATAAGAAAATCCAAAATCACATCTGATGAGAAACTTATAAAAAATACATATTAATTATTGATTTATTAAATAATGTGATACCTAATATAATCCTATATGAACATAAGTTCTACTATCATTGTTAAATTAGGAACATAGAATATTAACTGAAAAATGAAAAAAAATTATTACTTAATAACTTTAAATCATTCCTTTAAATTTTTTTGATCTTCTAAAAATTCATGGGATAACCAAGGAATGTACATAATAATAGGGGGAGTTTAAATTTCATGTAAGGGAATAAAAAATCATATAATATTCCAAAGAATTTCATGGGATCCAAGATGCATATCATGGTATCGTAAGATGGGTGAGAATAATAATCTTGAATACTATGGAATGATATAAAATGATTACAAAAGGCACCATATGAATGTGAAAATAACATAAAAGTGAAATCATAAACATAATTCAAGGATCACCGCAATGAATATATAACAATATGTTATTGGGATAACCTCAATTTCACTATACATGTTTTCCCATTAGATACATAAATTACCAAATTCAATAGAGGGATATAGATTTATGGGCACACCCATCATTTGCATATCTTTTACATATTTATGTTTTCAACATATATCATACAATATATAGATGAACTTCATAAATTTTAACCCCAATAATAAGGAGTAAATGATACATACATCTAATTTTTTATTAAGTGATGGATATGTAAAACTGGTTTAATACCCTTGATTGAAAGTAGATAATGGTATTAAATAAAAAAAATATTATGAAAAATTATCAAGAAAATTTTAATGTTATAAAGTGTGTACATGAAGGCTTATAGAAGGAGTAAATGAGAGAGAAACAGGTCTATAATTACTTGGGAATTAAAAGGATATTAAGGGGACATGTAAAAATATATCCCAAATAAGAAATTTGGATTTCAAAAGCCATGTCATAATGAAGTTGTTTGGATGATGAGGGGAAGGAAATGATCCCTTATATTGAGGCGTTTCTACTAAAAGCATCTAAGGTGATTCGTAAGAGATTTTTGGAATAGTAAGAGTGATACAAAGAGTGAATGGTAGTGTTACATAATGATAAAATTATTTTGAGTTAACAGTAATTGGACTTAGGGTTTATTTATATAGAAAAAGATCAGAGAAGTATTTATAAACATCCAAAAAATAGGTTTTCAACACTATATGATGATGCAATAAAAATCCAAAACTATCCCTTGGTTTCTACCAAATATAAGTTGTATTGATTATTTTGTATTTTTTATAATCAAATAGATTAAGATATTCTTTTCATGATGTTGAAGTGAGTCATGATTATAAATAATAAATCTTATACCTTAAAATATTTTTGTAACACCCCAAGATTCTACGGTACGCTTCTCTTTGAATAATACAATAACGTGTGTTGTATGCAACTTCGAGTTCTAACACACACCACAACCAATCAAACATGCCGTTATGAATAGTAATACAAAATTTTTCAAATTTTATAAATTTTATCTTTCAAAATAGACTTCATTTTTGGATTCGTAATATCGAAATTACCTTAGGGTGAATTTTTGGTATTTTTCTGAAAACATTCAATTTTTGATAAATAGTCAAAAAACACTCCGTTATAGTTTAAAACCAAATTTTTATTTAAATAATTATTAATTTTATTTAAATTTAATTAAGGACAAAATAGATACAAAATAAATATATAAGTTCAATGTAATTCATTGGATATAGTTTAGAATAATTTTAGATAAATACCAATTTTATTGAACTTTTCATCGTCTTTTACCCACCTCCTAGGAAAATTAAGAAATTCACATAAAACTTAATTTTACCGCTTCTGTGAGTGTAATTTTGAAAATTCGAGAGATATGGTTAATATCAAGTAGTAAAATTTGGTTCAATAAGATAAAAATAATTTTTGATGAATAGTAACTTTTACTTTTATTTATCTCAGTTAAAAGTAAATAGGGTAATTAAGGGTAAAAATGATATTAATATTACCCTAACACATGTCCTAATTCTATTGGACAGGTGTATCTCCACCAAAAACAACCTTAGTAATAAAATATTATCATTTAGGTCCACTTGGATTGGATTAGGATATTTATTATTATTTAATTCAAAGAAAAGTTAAAAGAGTTAAAATCAAAGATTAATTACTAGAACATTTTTAATATAGGGTTATAAATAAGATAAATTCTAATATAAATATTCATTAGAAAGATAACAGGATTTCTTACATAATGGTATTTTATTTATAATTTTTAGACTTTAAATAATTTAATATATTTATGACACAATGGCGATGCAGTAATTACCTAAATAATGAAATATTAAAATAATTGATATTATAAATATTAAAATAAATGTAATATGAGACTTTTAATGAATTCCAAAATTTTTTTAGGTTAATATGACATATTAGAATTGTTTATATAAACTTTTTTTGAAGTAATAATGCTTTTATGAAATTATCAAAAACAAAATACCCAATTGTGTCAAATTGGACATAAAAGAGTTTTTAAAACCAATATTATATTATTAATTGATATTCTAATCCTAAAAATAAAAGAGTTGCACAATGGACTTATATAATGATGGGTATATTATTAATGGACCTCTTGGGGATCAATTGGAAGTATATAGTATGCTTATTAACTATATAATATTAAAATACAAAGAGACATGGTAAATGCCAAACTAATTAACTAAGAGTTAAAACTAAAATATACGGTTAATATAGTAACACAAACCTGTCTAAAACCAATTGGTTGAATGTTTTTAGACCTATCCCAACTTTAACATTTAAATAATCAACTTTCAAACCATTAGAAAAAGAATATGAATTTATTATAAAATAATATTTCTAGTTTTTTCCAAGGTGCCCCTCACGCCTCTTATAAAAGGGCACTCCCCCTTCTCTGAAATTAATACATTAAAAGCCTTTGGGATATGCCCAAATCTGCCCACATACCCTCTCAAATATCATACCTTCTTAATAGAGGCATTTCTTTAATCTTAAATCCATCTTAAGGATCCCTTTTGATCAAGTCAAAAGGAAGAACCCGAAGACGTGGTAATGTTTTCACCACCCTCTTTCAAGTTCCTTTCTTCTTCAACTTCTTCTTTCTTTGTTATTCCCATTCTAAATTAATAACTCCACAGTATATTTTATATATTGTGATGTTATTATAAATATGGTATAACCATATTAAGTATTCTATCCATCCTTTGAATGACATGTCACCATACATGCATACGTACGGCTTACCATCTCCACATCGTGGTGTAATTTGTATTCAATAAATTATTATATGGATGGGTATAATAATGTTTTTTAATTCCTATAAATAATAAATATAACATGATAATTATTATTTATATATGATATAACATCCAATTATATATTATTTTAATACCATAAGAATGATATTGTCGCTCGTGCGTATGTACGGACTACCGTCTCCACGAATGCAATAAGATTCATTCCCCACCGTATCTATTCAAGACTAATTATCTTTTAATGATTGAAAATAATATTTAAAGACTTGATATCATTATTTATATGAATAAGATACATCCTATCCATAACAAACATGGATTTTGTTACAAAACATATAAAAAAATGAGTAAGTTAACACCCGAAACAATGATAATACTAAGATATTATTAACAAAGCAATGTTAAAAGATCACATATGATATCATATTAATTTAAATGACTCTTGTATAATATAATAACAATTATTTCAACATTATAAAGGATTTTAACCTACCCTCAGGCAAGGAAAAGTTCATGGTGAGGGTTTATTTCACAATCTCTTCATTATCCGAGGTTGTTTATACCTAATTATATACTGGGACCTCTTTATCATCCACATCCATGTTTCTTAAAATTGTATTTCAAATCATTCTTACTATTTTATAGAATATGGGTTAAAGACATTTATACACTTTTTGACTCTTTATAAGATGTTTATAAAGGAATCTTTCTGTCATTTTCCCAACAAGTTCCTTTTTAACCTTTTCGACAGAATTAAGGTTAGAATGTCTTTTTTTAACTTATACGGCAGGTGCGGATATTTTTTGCCTTTATAATATCGTCGAAGCTTCCCTTAAAAGCTTATAAGAATATTTTCAATGTAAATTTATTCTTTTATAATTATGTGACTTTTAAATGATTTCAAAAAAATAGATATTTCACTCAAATAGTTTTGATTTCATCAATGTCATTATCCTTTGATGGATTTTAATCTCATTTGAAGTTTATTTATTATGATACAAAACTTCCATATTATATTGAAGGTTTTGTGATATGTTTGACTGTCGATGTGTTATTTTTATACCATTCATGGTTTATGGAGAAAGTATTGACATTTAGTATACTAATTTTAATACGAATGTTTATGTCATGTTAAACCTGTTCGTATGAGGAATTCATTGGACTTAATAAGTGATGGGTGGAGCCCACTGTAGCTTCTCGGTGCATCGGTAGGTCTCATGAAACAAACTACTATCTTGGAACAAGGCCTTGAAAAAATATTATTTGTAGTCTTGGCACAAGTCCTTTACTATGTGGTTATGATATTCTGGCATTATGCATTCCATCATTATGAAAGTGGTTATTGATATTGCTTGTGATTATTAAACTAGTAGAATATCCATGTAAATAAGTAAATGGAATTATTTCATTTTATTTATGCCATGTTATGATGAAGTTCAAGTTTAAAAGGCTTTTGTTTTAGTTATACATTGCCAAAAAAATTTATGATTATTTATAAATGTTTCTGCTATATGGTTATCCTTACTAGGCATTTGAGCTCACCCCTTTCTACGTTTTATTTTTCCCAAGAAGTGAAGAAGTATTTTATGAATGACCTGTTGGGATAGTATGAGGGGATATGAGTGTGGAATATTGGGACTATGTTGTTGTAGTTTTCATTTTCTGATGTAATGTAAACTTTATGAATGTATCTATTGATTCCAAGGCTACTAAATTAATTGTCCCTTCGATACTTGATCTTTTGTGATCATGACAATTTTATGTAACAATGCAATGACTCTGGGTAACTGGGTTCAGGGCATTACAATTATTTTGAGGATTCATTGAGGGTTTAAAAATTTATCTAAGAAAATAAAATTTTAATTATTAGAAAGGAGAAACATAATTCTGGTGATGGTTACTCATTATAGAATATATTTAATATCTTCTTAGGTTTGATGATATCATTAAAAATACTATATAATTATTAAATATTTAGTTTCCCACAAAAACATCCATTATCTCCCAAAATCATAACCAAATAATTATTTTATAATTATGTTATTAGTATTTAAAAATTATTATTTTATGTATTAGAGTATTACTTTAAATATGAGAATCTAAATATTTGAATCTGAAAATCCAACTTATTGAGAAATTGTTCTTTTTTAACTAGATATGTTTTCTGAACCATATAAAATTTAATTTTTCTTAATGAAATTATATTTTAATTTATATTAAAATAATAATTATTTAATCATTCTGATTTAAAACAATTTCATTTATTTAAAAAAATTCATTAATTTTTCAAAAATAGTTAATTAATAAGAACCACATATTCCCCAAAAATATAACTTGAACTTCATCGTCTAAAAAGATTTTTTTAATATTCGTATTTATTAATATAAAATATAATATGAAAAATTGATAAATATAATCATTTTTTTAAAAAATAAAGTAGAAAAAATAAATCTATTATGGTCGATAGACATATCCCTTTATTACACAAGTGAATGTCCTAATAATATGGTGAGTGGTGTGGATATATCTATGTGGTAGTTCAGTGAACAAGGTTTAGTCCATGATTTCAATGTGTTTGAACATATCTAATAATTTTTGTTTCATTTATTCTTTAGTTTATAAATATCATCTTTGGATTCATTAAGGGAACCACACATTTGTTCTATCCCCCACTAATGCTCTATTAAGTTGTATGTATATTGTATAATCATATTGATCAAGGACATCATATCATTTTTCTATGTCAAATGTATTTATCATAACCCTATATATATATAGTAAAACAAATTCACTATATAAAAAAATAATATCTATGATTATGATGCTTTAGATTTTAAGGACCCCACATTAAAAAAAACATATTCTAGTGAAATTAAACAAGAATTAACATTCATTCACTCCAAAATATTTATTATTTTTTTTGTTTTAGAGAGTTAGGTTATATATATTACATATAATTTCAATATATATATATATATTTAACACATCTAATCAGTTTCAATTTTTACAAATATGTAATACTTTTAAAATAGCACATGACATATTTTTAGTTCAAGTATTTACAACATTTATATCGAATGCATTATTTATTTTCCCAATCAATAAATCATAGAAAAAACTAATTTAAATCATTATATGAGGGAAAATATCTATTCATGTGATATAATAAGAATAAACACTTTAGTACAATGAAATATAAAAAGAACCACAAATACGATTCTAAAAAAATCATTTTTTTATCTGAAAATAGAATCATTTACCCTTTAAAGAGTCCATTATCTCTCATTTTGATTTAAATCAATGTCCATAAAAAATCATTAATAATAATAAAAAATTTAAGAATGTTCCTCTGGTGATTATCAACATCGAACCCATAAAAAATCATATAATAACCCTTACAATTCAAAAAACTACATGACTGAGTTCCAATATAATTCTACAAATAATATAATAGTTACCCAATCAATTAAAGCACTGTGTGTGAACAACCATTTTATAAGTTATATTGGGATTATATGTTATATGAAATGGGTCTAATATCTTCTTAAACAATTTTTAAGGTCTATAGTATGAATAAAACCCTTCAAAAACATTTTAAAACCCATTTAAAAAAAGGGTTTTATATCAAAATGATGCTTTATTTTATAAAAAATTGTTAATACCAAAATACCTAGTAAATGGGAAATAAGATTTTAATTATAATAAAAAAATTAAATCATTCTGTGTAAAAAAACATCATGTTACATTCATAGTGAAAAGTAGTTTTATTTTCATTATATATGTTATCATAAAACGTCACTTTTCCTTTAGTAATGAATGTCAAAACAGTTTATGAAATTATTCCATTTGAAAAAAAATGAATTAATGTAAAATAAAACTAAAATTTCTTTTATAATTCTTTAATGTCTGTATAAACGTTACAGGAATAAATTCGATAATATATGTACCTTAAAGAAAAATAATTTTTAAGGGAAGCATTAAACGAACCATTTTTTTAAAAAAGTCCATTACCATAACACTCACTGATCACATACATTCATTATCATCCTAAAAAATATCCTCATGATAGTTATTGAATTTCAAAATAACATTTTACTTGTTTTTATTCCTTTTATTTCACTTATTACTATATTATAACAATTTTTTAATGACTTATATTTTACTGATATTCGATTCATATGTCCAAAAAGACAATTGTAGGCTAACAATGGTCAAAGTGGTCATTATTGCAACATATCTAAAAGAAAAATCAGTTAATGTAATTATTTTTATAAACAATTATAAATATAAATCCAACAATTATATATGGTTATGAGAAATGTTCTATATAAAATAATGCGGATGGTAGGTTCTATGTACACATTAGTAACATTTTCATTATTCAGATATCATTATGGAAAGAATGAAAGTACTATTATATCATTCCATAATTATTATTATATCATAAATATTATATTAATTATATATATATATATATCTTCCATTTGATGTTCTAATGAAAAAACTCAAATCACTTCATGTCGGTGATAGTCCACATGCACGTAGGAATGATTTTATCATTTTTTAATAAATGGAATGGTTAGAACATCAATAATATATTAACATTTAATAGTGTAAAATAAATCATTAATATCATTTATAAAAATTAATTAAAATTTTATAATCCATCCATGAGAGTGGGTGATGGAAAACATTTATAACTGTTCTTGAAGAAGTTGTTCACTATTCACCCAAAAAATGGTTCTGTTTCCCATGTTATGAAAGTGAAGATGGATACATGTTTTCCATTATAATGAAAAGCATCATTAAATGGATTATAATTTTTTATACATTTTTTATGCTAACAAAAAATTAATAGAGTTGGAAGAAGTAATAAAATTGAAACACTCGGTTAAGAATGATATATATTCTTTGGAAAACCCACTTTTTAACTCTTTCTGATAACTATGATTAATATTACGCACAAAATATGGCTTCTTGAATATGTGTAGGGATTCTATGAAATTATTTGGGAAAATAAAGGCTAAAAAATGGGTTTTTAATTTGTGGGTGAATGTAATAAGTGATTCCGTTTTATAATAGAGGTTAATGGTACACTTGGAGTTTCACAAAATATTATTATAATATTAATTAATTTTAAATTAAAAATATACCAAACCAATATTATTTATAATATATGGTGATTTTGGATCTAAATTATCTATTATAATAATAACTATGAATGTTTCGACAATTATTCTAACCATATCACTTTTTAATCCCTCCTTAAACCCTTTCACAATTATAGCAACAATATAAATTTTTACATATTGAGGGTTGAGATAGTAACCATAAATGGAAAAAAGGCATAATTTACTACGATTTACATTAACAATCATATAATTATAACTATGATAAATGTAGATTATTTTATGTTTTATATAATTTAATAAAATATTATATGCTATAAAATATCATTCATGTCAATTTTTAGAACAATTCATTACATTGAATTTAATAACATCGTGAAACCAACTAAAAGTCCATAAATTCTTTTTTCAATCCCTTTAATTTTATATTCATCTTTAAAATTTATTTATCAATTCAACAATCTTTTATTATATTAATTTCATTATTTTTAATATCATTCATATTATTTTTTTGATTAAATGAATAATTATTGTGTAAGTACTGTCCTAGAATGTTGGGAAATTATAAATTTACAATAAATTAATAATAAACTATCATGATAAATATGAATATTTTATATTTAAAAATACCATTATAAGTAAACATATAATTCAGTTTTCCACATGTTAAAAAATTTTAGTTATTAAAAACAAGAAGGTGGAATTTTTAAATTTAATTAAATAATAAATTATTAATGTCATAATACCATCCAAATGGTACAGAAGTTCATTTATAAGTAATTTTGATTGTTTTGGATGATATATAATCATTTAAAAATATTTAATCAGGTCTTTGGTTCATTCTTTAGTCCTTATAATTTTATTTTTTAACATTAATTGAGTGGAAAACCCTTTATTATGGTAAATAAATTAATAGGGTTACAATTAAAAATGGCCATAAAGAAATGTGACATAATAACTAAATCTTGACTTAATAATTCCAAATAGTAATTCCATTTTTTATTTTTTATTTGACATAATTTGTCGAATGTAATGAAATATAATGATGAAAAATATCGATAAAAACACATTTTCGGAAAATTCACTTTTTAATGTAAAAATGTTTCCATAATAAATTCAATTATAATATAAATTTAAAAAAACAAAAATTGAATTATTATAAATACAAAGGATCTATTGAAACTTTAGAACTCATCAAAAAATATAAATGGTCTTTTTAAATACATTAAATAAAATACATGTTTTAATAACATAATCATAATTTTTCACTATCAAAAAAATAAATCTTTTTAGAAAACTCTCAAATAATCATAAGAAATAAATTTTGGCCATCTTATTTAAAAAATGAAATAATGTTTTTACAAAATTAAAATTTACAATTTTTCAAATTATACTTTTAAATAAAACCTTATGTGAAATGATTTTTTTAAAAGTATTTATTTTTCAAAAACATTACAAAATATTTTTTAATGAATATTAAAATCTAATTCAAAAATTTTTTAAAAATAATAATTATTTCTTTTATCATTACCAAATTTGTTAAATTCATCTTCTATTGGAAATTTTATTCTCACTTTTTTTTTACTTATTTAAAAATAGGGGATAACATTCAATCATATCATTTTTTGAATGGCATAATCCACTTACAATCATATGATTTTTTCAAAAGAATGTAACTTTTTGAAGTAAATTTTTCTAATGTACATTCACTATATGATAAAGAATATAAATAGGATTTTCCATGAAATAGTGTTTATCTACTATCTTATTTAAATCAGGTCTCAAAATATGAGATGAATCCATCACATATTTCATAACATTAAAAATTGACAAATGTTTTATGGAAATTTTAAACTCGAATTTAAGTCTAGTCACTAACAAACTGATCCAAATATATCTTTTAATTCACAAAGATCAATTAATTGTGGACTTAATTTATCTATTTTTCAAAAAAAAACATACCATTTTTCATGGATATAGTTTAATAAAAACATGATAACCTACCTCAAATATAAGATCTTTTATATGTTTATCAGTATTACTATTTTTTATACTCTGAACACTCCTCAAAATATTTTGAATTACCTTCACATTCATAACAATTTCCTTGACCAAATATTGTCCCACAAAATTATTTACACCCAATTCATCACAAAAAATAGAGTTTAGATTCACTTTTATTATAATATTTAAAAAGGATCCATATGTATAGTTAAAAGAAAATATTATTAATGAAAAATAAACAAAAGAAATATAAATATTTCAAAATCCAAGGAAATCTATTGGACAAGAGTGAATCGTATCTTCCATGGTATGAGTTTTTAATTGTTATTTTCCATTAAAATGAAGATGAAAGTTTGTACTAAAATTTATTATAGTGCATAATGGCTTCTCAGTTCCATTAAAAAAAATTGTACGCAAACGTGGCGTCTTTGATAGATATAATTGAGATAGAAAAATAATTTAACCTTGGTACCTCTACGAAATTCATTCAATAAATTTAGTCAAATAACATAGTATCTCGAATTGGAATGAAGTATGCATATTTAATTAAAAGTAAGAAAATAACCCAAGTAATATTATTTCCTTGATATTTTCTCATAATTTCTACTATAAAATCCATACTAACATTTTACCATTTCAACCTTGATACTGGTAATTTATTATGCATCCCATTTAGTAATTTTCATTCATATTTATCTTATTAAAAAATCAAATATTTCCGGGTAAATTCAATAATATCCAATTTTCATTCCTTTCCTCCAATAATAATATGGTTGGTATCTATACATATTATTTCATCCCTATAGAATGTATGATGGGAAACAATGAGTTTTACTCGATAATTCTTTCACTACAAGAAAATAAAAAGTCACACATAATCTATTTCCAAATATTGAAACTCATATTTTCCAACATTAGTTTTGGAAAATTATTTTCCATAACAAATTCTATCTTTTCCTGTAACTCATAATCTTCCTTCTATGATTGTTTAATTCTTTATAGTAGAGATTTTATACATACACACACAAAAATCAATGGAAGCCCATAATTCCACAACATCCTTAAAAATTGCATCAAATCATTAAACAAAGGTTCATGATCCAAAATATAAAAAGGTTAATGAATTATTATTTGTCTAATTCAAAGGAACAACTAATTTTTTACCTTTTAGGGATGACGATTAATTTTTCAGGGACATATTCCTTTTTTAAATCCAATCATATTAGCTTTCTAATGTAAAACTAGCTGTATACAAATATATTTTATGATCAAAATATATTTCCCAAATTAATTTATATAAATGATTCATCCAAATTTTTAAATTATAAAAATAAATTATCTAATTACATATCATGTGTAGGAAAATTTATCTCATGAGTATTCTATTTCCATAAATCATAAAAATTAATTTGAATATTATACATCAGAACAAAACCAATTCCATTCAAAAAATGTATCATGATATATGATAATTTAACCATCACTATAAGGAAATAAGAAACTACATAATTCACACATTATCATATTAGTTCATGGAAAAAACATAATCTTTTTAAAATATGTATTTAACTCCCTCATGTGTTTAGATAGTTAGTAGAATACATAACTAAGAAAAGTTTTTAGAAAACTATAGGTCCTTACTAGGTAATCCATGAAAACTATAAATCCATGTGACATAAGTAGGAATTGAACATTCTTGAAGAAATTTAGTTTTACTACGGTCAACCATTATTCTATCCTTAGAAAAAATATTCAAAATAATCGTACAACCAAAATTAATTATAAATAATGTTTTATTATAATTTCTTTTGTTTTATGTTTTGTGGATCAAATTCAGGTCCCTTTTACAATCCTCCAAAATTTTAAAAAATACTAATATATCTTCAACATACTCAACATAAAACATGACCAAATATAACATTTAGACACTACAGATAAGATTCATAAATATTTCTAGTTCATTAGTCATCCCAAATTATTTAACAACAAATTCATAATACCCATAAACAGTCAAAAACTCAAGATTCATTGTATCTTTATAGTTCACCATCCACCGATGATACCATGACCTAAAATTAATATTCCTAAAATAATGAACTTGAATAATTCGATCAAACAAATCATTGATATGAAAAAATGGATACTTGTTCATAACACAGATGCTATTCAATGATCTATAATCAGTGAAAATACTTTTGAGAATGGTTTATTTTTAATAAACAAATAATTTGTGTCCCACAGTGATGTAATTATGTGAATAAATAAGATATCATAAAACTCATACAATTTGTATTTCAATTTCTAGTCTAATCATTGTAAAATGTGATAAGGTTGTTTCAATGTTTTTATAGTTTCATGTAGTAAGTCAATAGTGAATTAAACTTTCAAACTATTTATAACCCTTGATAATTCAGCTAGAAAACAACCAAATATTAATTCACTATTGGAACATCACTATTTTGAATAGTTTTTTTTTTCTTTTCAAAAAGCGTAAGAAAAATAATTTTCTCTCCCATTCCTGATCAATTCTCCAACTTCATGATCTATTTTCAATGGTATGAAATCATTGAACATAATTTTATTCACACATAAATATATCATATAATGATAATATTAATTCCAATCCATGCACATAACAATATCAAACTCTACCATGGTAACTTTAAAATTATTTTCAAGGAAACAAATCCCACAATTTAGAATAGGATGATTCCAATAATTCAGGAATATTAAATACTTACAACCATAGTTTTCAGAAAAAATCATACATTCTCCAAATGTACATAAATATTTCTTAGATATGATATAATAAAAACATCAATCATCAAATAGTGTATTATAATAATTTTTAAAACCAATAACATACATGTCACTACTTCATTATGTGGACCTCAATCTGTTGTACTAGTAGAAAAATATTTTTCCACAACTTTCTTATTTTGGTCTTTATTATTTTCATAGTATGTAACAAAAATAGAATAAATGTTAGTATAATAAAGAAAATAATAATATTTAAAATATCACAACGAATGATGGAAATCAAATTCCTAATTGTATGATTATTGAAGAATCTTTGGCTTATAGTCATGAGTCATTTGACCAAAATTACAACATTAGTAACACTTTAAATAATTTACCAATCAATCCCTGGGATTATTTTAACCACACTTATCACAATATGAGAATTTATTTATCTCCCCTTCATATTTACTTGATGAATGACTCCTTATTTCATGGTATCCTAGACATTTCCTCTACTAGATAACACGATATAATTATTCTCCAACAAAATATATTTATACATTCATGGTAAACTAGAAAATTTAATTAAGTTTTGAATTAATTGTAATCTAATAAAATTTGATATATTTATTTAAACCCTATGTAAAAATGATTTATCAAACTATCAAAATCAATAATAAAATGTAGTACATTATAGGTCAATGTTGTAAACTTTTCAACATATCTTGCCATAGAATCTATATCCTTTTACGTTAATTTTAGAAATTATATCTCCATACATTGATGATAATTAGAAGGTTAATATTTCTCAAAGAATATATTATCTAAGTTTTCCAATTCCATGGAATAAATCTCTTCTCTCTCATTATAAGGATATAATCCTCTTGGTGGATTCCATCTACATCACCCCTTTTCCACTATAGATAACCATTCAAAACATAGTATATATAATCGAATATAGTAATATTCAAATGATTTATCATTTCATAATAACCGTAAAGTATAACCTTTTAATGAAATTCTATTGATATTTTACTATCATCTAATGTAATCTAAAAGTTTCTCTGATACCAACTATAAGTACCCCGCAATAATAATTATATATTCTAGTGACATTAATGTAGAATTTTCATTCATCAATTTCCAAAGATAAATTTGGTTTATATTCTTTGCAGGGCTAGGAGAAAAAACATACATATGTATCCAATATATATAAAAATTTGAAACTAATAAATTGTATCCACTTTTCCAATAATATAAAACTTTTAAAATAAAAAAAAACAAAAAAATAAATAAAAAACACTCAACTTTCCTTATTTGTTTTCATAAACCATCATTAAAAATGATGAAAAAAATAAAACATGTTATGAGAATAAAATTAATATTAGGGATCATAAGAAGAAGAAATATTTTAGTCTAGTAACAACAAAAAACAAATAAAAATAAATCTTAAAAACATACCATTTTATTAAAATTGGGAATCATTTTTTCATTAAATCTAACATCATCTTACTATTTAGAAATAAAATATTTCTCGTAAAACTATATTTAATGAGTATAAAATTTTTTTATGTTCATTGGGACATCATCATTAGAGAACCATTATAATATCTTTACAAAAAACCATACAAATAGAATTTCCATAAAGATGACTTTCAATATAAATCTTTGGAGATAAAAGTCATTTTACAATGAATTATAGTTATATATAGATAAACCCATCATATAAGCTATATTTGGATAACCCATGAGCTATAATTAGGCTCAACCATTCATAAAAAATGTCCAATGACCATATCACGTTTAAAATCATTAAAAACACTTTTAAACCTATGTGCAAGACACTATCAGATATCAAAACACCTTTTTCTGTTGAAATCCATTTTCAATACAAAAATACCTAATAAAAACAGATATATGGGTTTTTATTTAATAAAATGTGATTTCTTATACATTTATCCAACATCAAATAATGGTTATATTGAAAGGCCTAGTCAAGGTTATAGTACATGATAAAATAGAACAATCTTTTCTTATATTTTTACTAAAATTCAAAACATTTCGTAAAAATTTTACTTTTGAAAAAAACATAAAGAAACACAAAATTAAAAAAATAACCTTTATAAATTTTTTATTTCCAGATAAAAATTTCTATAAGATAATTTCAAACCATATTCACTTTGATGAAAATAAAAGTTTTAAGGGAAACATTAAAATAATATTTAAAAAAATGTCTAATAACCAGAGTCCTAATAAAATTTACATTATTTATATTAATAAAAAACCAAAATTTATTAATTATTTACTTTATTGGATGAAATTTTCAAATTTACTTTTGCATTTATTAAACTTATCACCATATTAGAACAATTTAGGTTCACATAATATTTTTTGATGATATTCGGTTGGTTTGTATAAAATGACTTTGGTAGGTTGATGGTAGTCAAATAGGTAATTATTGAATCATATAAAAAATAATAAAAAATATTGTATCTTATTTATATAAATTACTTATTCCTTTAAATAGATCCATTAAATATGTTTATGAAAAAATTACTATATTAAAGTCATCGAGACATTATGTCGTACGTAAACATGAGAAATGTTTTGATTTTTCAATGAACATTATTTAAAGAAGGTTAACACTATTATAATTTTCTGTAAATATCATAATATCATTAATATCATATAAATTCATTCTCAAAAATTTTATATATCATCTATATTATTTTGTTATGATAAACGAATCACATTGCTTTGTGGAGGTGGTAGTTCATACGTATGCATGAACAAAATCGGGGCTGCCCATGGAGAAACACTAGGCCGAATGAACTCTTTCCTCTGTAAGTCCTCCAGCTGTACCTGCAGCTCACGAAGCTCCGCGGGAGCCATATGATATGCTGGTGTAGATATTGGTTCCATCATGGGGTAAAATTCAACGTAAAAGTTAACATTAACGCGAGGAGGTAGACTCAGAACATCATCGGGGAAGACATCCCTGAACTGGTCCACCGATACATGATAGATCAGGCTCTCCATATCAACTTCTCTGAGGGTAAGTCTTTCTAACTGATGAGTGATCAGCTGCACTCTCCTCCGGGAATGTCCATCTCGCGCTTCAAAGGCTCCCTTATAGTCGGTGGAGGTAAAAATGGTCCCATTTGTGTGCACACACCACACTTTGTGCCTAAAACAGTCTATCATAGAATGGACAGTAAATAACCAGCCCATACCAAAGATTACATCGTAAGGCCTCGACGCCACTACTAGGATATCTTAGCCGAATCTCTTGACTCCTAGAGTAAGATTTCACTGCCGGCACCAGTGCGTAATGGTCAAATCTAGTCCCTTAGGAGTCTCTAGCAGTAATGATCGATCCAACGGCTTCGTTGGAATCTCTGAGCTCCGAGTGAGGGTAGTGGAAATAAAATAATGATTTGAACCTATGTCTATAAGTACTCGAGATAAGGTGGAGTAGAAACAAATTGTACCTTGTATCATCTTCAGAGCACCGTGATCATAGGCCTCAGCTACCTAGAGCTGAGCTCGCCCCTGTCCCCATGCTCTTATCGTCAGGGTGGACTACTTAGGGGTGGTGGGGGTAACATCTCGAATCATCTCCCACTTCCATCTGTATGGCTATCTCCACTGCCACGTACGACTGCTCCCAAAAAACTTCCTCGGTCGAACCTATGTCTATGAATAAGCAGTCCTTTGACCATCTACTGGTCATCCGTACGGTGGTTCGGACAGTCATGAGTTATGTGACCCTGCCCACCACATGTGTAACATTTCATGCTCCTGGCACGAATGGATCTGTCTCGGGTTCCTCGCACGACCAACCCTAAATCATACGGCCATCCACATGTAGGTCTGGTCCTTTTGGAACCTCTGCAACATCAGTCTGCTGCCAGCTGCAGAAGACTCTTCTACGTGACGTCCAGTGGTGGGTCTCGTTACTAGCGAATGCTCAGAAAGGAAACTCTCCACTAATAGGGCTCTCTATAACACCCCTCCTATGTCAAGATGCTACGAGAAATCATAGAAGTCCTGATCTCCCACCTAAGTCCCTACTCGAAGGTACGTGACCTAAATAATGGGCCCCACACCATATCTATGGAGTATTGGGAGAGTTCATTGAACCACTTTGAGTAGTGAGCCGTAGTTATGCTGCCCTGCTGTAGATGGAGAAGCTCATGTATGTGCACTGCACGAAGAGTCGCTGGAACAAACTCTACCCAAAATAGGCTCTCGATGTCTGCCCAGAGAAGCGTCACCTCATTGTGAACATGGAGGATCACACACCACCATCTGCCTGCGGCTGCATGTAGATGGCTGGAAGAAAGGATTACCATGAGATCAACTGGTTTCCATACCAGTAGAAAGACTCTCATTACGGCCTCTAGCCAATCCTATGGTGTATGTGGGTCTATCTCTCCCCTTAACATGGTGGCCTCTGGCACTGGAACTTGTGCAATGTGCTCAACCGGCGTGCACCCTCAGCTATTGGGAATGGTGGAATCAGTCCCCCACTGGGTAATGGTACCGCTGATGCCTCAGCTGGTTCCTCTACTAGAAGAGGGCCCTGCCCCTAGGCCTCAACTCTCAGTGGCCTATCATTGCGTACTATATTCGAAACCCTAACAAGCAGTTTGTGTGAAGGAATCCAAAGAAGAAACAGGTGTGCCACAGTAAAAAATTTATACCTGGTGAGATGACTGAAAGAGTTCTCAAAGAAGACTCATAAGAACACACACGCAATTAGTGTTTCTATTCACTGAGTCAGAAATCAGAAGTTAGGGTCCTGGTGTATGGATACGTCAGTCGCCGCACCCACACTGGACTCCCTAAACTGATAACAACACTCATTAAACATAACACTATTGCTATTAAGGAAAGATCATAGTACAATGTTCTACGATAGAACCAGATCCTCTGATACCAATTTTCCACGACCTGTCCCCCGAGGACCGTGCCATGACTACCCCAAACTTTCCTTCTATAGGCTAGGGGCTGGAGACTATCACCGAAAGGTGTATTCTCTAAAATCAGGAAGGCATTGCCTTTATAACCTGTAAACACACACCACCTAGAACACCACATGATACGGAAACATGTCAACTGTATAGAAAAAAGAGTGTTGAAATTAAAAAGGGGTTAGAATACAAGCCCAACAGTAATGGTACAATTACAACTGAAATACAATACAACTGACGAAAAATAAAGTCAGCTATTGGGTTGTCCTATGAGGATCCTACCTGAAGGGTTGGTACAGATCACCTCCTCAACACTCTACATCGGCCCATCTCTTCTACATACTATCACACCATATGGTCCACCTCCAAGCCACATCTAGCCCGGGTACCCTTAGCCTCGATCAGCGATGTATGTCATCTTTACCAGACAGAACAAGGTGCAGGCATAGCCCATGCAGGGGTGAGTATAATGATACTCAGTAAGAAGCTTGAGACCCTCAAGGTCTCACAAAATCCACCAAGTATAAACCACTAGGCATGAAATCAACTGACAAATCTACTTAGGTATATGCCCATACATATACCTAAGTTTTAAAGTATACCCATCTCAATCATTAGGAAAACCCAAAGTCCTACTCAAAGACAAAATCTTAAATGTTCCATAAAGGAAGGAATATCCCGAAGGTAAGTACATAATGGGTACGTCACATAGAAGAATACTACCAAGGTATTCACACGAAGGGAAGTAACAAATAGATACGAACTCAACTCACTCTAGGTATAACATAAGTAGATAAGTACATATGATTAGTCTAAGGATATATTATCTTATTCTATTAAGAGGCTCTACTACTGACCCAAACAAGATCGCTCGGTGCTATCCCATAGAGGATCTCTAAGTACTAACTCGCATAGGATCGCTCGGTACTGACCCACATAGGACTACTCGGTGTATTCCCACACAAGATCACTCATTTATAACCCCCACAGGATCTCTAGGTGATGACCCACCCAGGATATCTCGGTGCTGACCCACACAAGATCACTATTCATTCATCACATCACAGCCAGCTACTCGGTTCCCGCAGTAAGCCTGCTCGTGTCTCGAAGGTTCCTCTCATCAAGACAGTTGTTGATAATACAACTGACACAAAGTCAAACTAAAAAGTATTCCAAAGTTCCTCCATGTCATAGGGTCTTCAACGCAATAGAAGGTGCATCAATCATATGACTGGTCTGTAAGTTATTAGACTTTTAGTCCCAATGGCCAGGTTGGATTCGTGCTTGATCCAACCAGACTGTATCCCAACATTTTTCAAATATCATGTAGGGTATACCAAAGGTTCCGTCCCAATAAAATATTTCTATCGGCACTAAAAGTTCATCAAATGGATTCTCGGTGCCAAAGTTATGGTCGATAGAGCGAAACGTTTAAAGTTGGCCCACCGGGCCCGGCCGAGCCGTGCCTAGCACGGCCCACCCTGGTCAACAAGGAGTCTGCGCTGGCGGCACAAGGCTATGAGGGCCACAGGGGCCACGAGGAGTCAATTCCACGGGGTCCGAGATGGACGCAGAGGTTGCGGAGGCCGTGAGAGTCAGGGAGGCCTGAGTGCCGCAAAGGCCGCGAGACGGAGAGGCCGCAGGGCAGCGCGAAGGGCCTTGGGGCGGCGAGACCGCGGTGCGCCATAGAGGGCCGTGGGGAACCGCAGAGGGCAGTGCTGTGGGGTGGCCGTGGGGAACCAGGAAGGGCCATGGGGTAGCGAGGTCATGGGGCGGCACGGAGGGCCGCTCGGTAGCGAGGCCATGGGGCGTAGCGGTGGGCCATGAGGTGGTGAGGCCACGGGGCGCCACGGAGGGCCGCGAGGCTTTGAGGCCACGGGGCGGGGCGGAGGTCCAGGAAGCGGCAAGGATGTGGGGTGGTGTGGAGGGCCGCGAGGAAACACTGAGGGCCACGAGGTGGCACGGAGGGTCATGAGGTGGCGAGGAGCCACGATGACACTACATTCGTCACGTCAGGCGACATGTCGGCTGCCACATCCATTTGTCATTGTGGAACAAAGGCACCTTCTTCCATCGTGAAGAACACACCATTAAAGAAGACGGGCGGAGTGGGTCGGGCCATGTTTTTTTGGCCCGCCCCCTCTTCATTAGAGCGGTATCAAGTGGCTCAACAAAATCTTGAATGAAGAACATCAAACCCTACAACCTCATGCAATGATTATTCCCAAACCCGTAAAAGAAATCATCTGCAGATCAACTAGATATAGAGTTGATCCGAGTTCTCTATTTTAGAAGGAAAGAACATGGGAATAATGATCACACATAATTAAAACCCTTCCTCAGAGATTTGTCGACAGAGGTCACGCGGAAAGAGACGAAGTCCTTAGGGATAAATGGACGTCAGTGAAGTCAGTGTTTCCTCGATAATTGTTTCATTGTCATTGAAGACGTTCCTTATCGGCATGAGGATTTTTCATTGGGGAGCACATTCTTGGTTAGATAACATGGTCTTCATTGTGGAGAATAATACTCCAAAATGTTCTCCTCTCCTAATTCCACCACAGTTTGAAAATATACCCCCTGTTAATTTAACTTTACCGAATTAAAAGTTTTTCACAATTAATTGTTGTCAGAATTAATTATACCACGTTGGCATAATGAATTGGCTCCAATTAATGGGAGGAAAGTATTAATGAAGAGTTGAGAGGTTTCTTCCCCATTAAGAGGGTTTGGGTGGTGCCCAACCTTATATACTCACATGGGAGGTTTAGTTATGGTGGTCCCCACCTCTTAACACTCAATAGGAGGTTTAGTCTGGGTTTTCCCCACCTCTTAACATCGACATTGGAGTTTCAAATAAAAATAACATGTTACAGAATTGTATTTTATTTTATTCTTTCACAAAAAGTGAAAAAATATCATTCAACCTCGACCTACTACGGTCGAGGTGAAGGTTTCCTTATGAGGATATCGGTACTATGAGTTTAACAATGCCCTCATATGTAAATTCCGAGTATCGGTTCAAAAGATACAAAAACCTGCGGGTACGTTTTCTGAACCTACCCAAAAAAATGTTCAGAAATTCATTCTGGGCACTCCGGCCCTCATAATCACATGCTGTAAATTTTCATGGACTCATAAAATTCCCATATAACAGAAAAATAACATGTAAATTACAGTTATTTACACTACTATTTATATTTAAGATGTTATTTTACTCACTCTTTTCACACGGTATAATGTTCAGTCTTGTGGGTGATAAATAACCCTCATTATTTTAAAAATATTTGAGAGTTTTGAATGCAATATGATTAATCATGTATCCATTGAGAATCAAATCAAATGGAATGTCAAAATTTTAAACTTACCTAAATCTCATCGGGGTTATATGTGCCCTAAAATGTTCTCGTTCTGACAGGGACATATGATATTCATTGTGGCTAGATGTTCTCGTGAAGCAATTTATTCTAAATAAACCTCATCTATAATGAAATCTATCTTAATGTATTAGGGTATCATAAGGATCAATATGAGATCCTATCAATAAAATTTTGAAATTTTCATAGAATCTATGATGGATAGGGTATCCACGATATCTTCCAAATTTTTCAAAATGTCATATTTTCTCACCTGAGGTATGTTCTTCCATGAATGAGGTGCCATCCTGGAATATTTAATTGGGGACATGATTAATGAGGTAGATTAATTTATATTGTGGATAAATTTCCAGGTCAAACCATTTAATGATCGATTAGGACCAACTAGTCTACCCACTCATCTAGGTTAATCAAATAGTTCCACCCCCTGCCGAATTTCTAAGATAATAGTTTTTATATAAATCATAATGGATTCTAGGATATCTTCAAGAAAATTTTAGAATAACTAAATTTCTTGTTCTGGTATATCAGAAAATTATATGGCATATAAGATTATGTGTTTGATATATCCGGGTCACTCATGATGAATTCATATCCTATTCCCTTAGATTCAATGTCCTCAACCTCCAATTAGTTTTTTCGGTATGTGGAAATCATGTACATATGGGAGTCATTCTAAAATAAGGATTATTTTATGTTAAAAACATTAACATTGCTAAATAAAAGAAATTAATTTCACTAGGATTACATTGTTTGGTGGTTCCAATTCTCTCCATGCAGAACGAATGAATTCTGAATGGGCTATGAATATTTTAGGTGTCAGATGAGACTCTTAATTTAAGGACCTGAAATTATGAATAAATATTCTTTTCCTAATTTTGTGTGTTATTTTATTTCATACACAACAAAACTTTTCCATTTAATAAAATGAGTAGAATTAAAATGAGACTATTGGATTTTGACTATTATATGATCATTAGTTAGTATGACCTTTGTTAACTAAATATTGTGATTATTGTCTATAAATACAAGTGATCTTGGTTAATTAATATTGAAACAATATTTGATGGCCTCATCAAGTAGTCTCGGGCCAATCTAAGCCCATCTAATAGAAATTTGGAAGGAGGTAGCACCACTGGGCTTTGCTCTGGAGCAAACCCAAGCCGAACGTCATTGTGTGAAGCTAGAACAGAATCACCTTCGAAAGAAGTTAAAACTGGTAGAAATCACTACTCGTGCGATGTTGGCTGAGCCACCCTCATATTCTCTCTCCTTATCACACCTTATACTTAGGTCCCATGCTGGGGTTATAAGGGGCTATGTAAGGAGACCGTAACTGCCTTGTGTAATCCTTTTATTTAAATAAAAATCGTGATTTCTTCTTATGATGAAGTTTTTGAATTTTCAAATGTCCAGATAAATATAGTATGCATAATTTTGATGAATTCTAGAAAAATGATATTTGAAAATATTTATGTAAACCTTAAATAATTAATTATGTGTAATGATTTTCAAAAAATGGTCTTATACAATTATGTTCAGTAAGAAATTTAGAGTCTAATATGATCAACTTAATTTTTGATAAATAGTAAATTATGAATAGTGATTTTACACTTAGGATTAGTAATGTGACCAAATGGATTAGTAATCTCATTTAAAGAAAGTATTAATATAATATAGTCACCTTGATTAAGTAATGTGATTCAATAAAATAGGTAAATAACTGTTTCAGAAATTATTAGTCAAGTATTAGTTTTTCAGGTGAAGAGTGTTTTTTAATTAAAAATTAAATTAAAAATATTTAGAAAATTATTTTTATAAAATGGAGTTCATTTTTGATCTCAGAACATCGATATTATGTTAAGGTAATATTTGGGTATTTTTCTGAAAAAATGAATTTTCGGTGAATAGTGAAAATACTATTTTTAAGTTACGGGTGTTTAATGACATCACTAAATGATGTATTAAGTATGTGATTAATATGGTCGACTTATGAATAGTAAGATAAGGTATGAGGTGTCCCATGTGACCATTACCATGGGAAAATACCAGGGGCATGCCTATGGTTTTTCCAATACCACCAATGAGGTGCCCCTTGGCCATTAATGCCTTCTCCTCTAACTTCCCCTATAAATACCAAGCCATTCTCTCATCATTTCAATTTAAAAATCCTCCTCAACGAAGTTATGTTCTCCATACCACCCAAGTATTCTTCCCAATGTGTCCTCAAGCCTCCCAAGGTCCCAAACATCATGATTTTGAAGTTACTCTTCAAGGTAAGGGATCCTACCTCTCTATTTTTTTTCAAGTACTCTCGGGTATGTCATTTATTTTAAGCTAAAAGTTATAATGTTGGGGATGTTATTTTATATTATTCATACTGTAATTTTAATTTTTATATAATTAGAGACCCCCTATTACTCACATCAAATCATTTTAAGAATGTTTAAGTGGCGCCGTTAGGCTTTCGAATTTTTAAGTGATTCTTTCACCCTTCTCATTTTCAAGTTCGATTTTCATGTCAAGTGTTTCATGTTCTTTTTTATTATTTTGGGGTATGATATCTATTTATATCATACTTATATTTTATGTTAATATGATGAGAGACCCTATTTGATCTCATAAATTCTCTCTTTGAATTTTTAAGGGACGTCGTTAGGTCGCCGAATTTTCATAAGAGAAATTTTATTTTTGTCTTCCATCCATGTTTTTCATTTCATATGGTATGACTTTAAAATTTAATTACCAAGTTCTTATATCATTTATATCATATCCCTATACTATTTTATGGATCATTTATGTGTGGGTTATTCATGTCCCCTCTCTTTTCAATATTTTCTAAAACCCCATAACATAGTCGTTATACTGCAGAATTTTCATCTCAAAATGCCTCTCTCTTTTTCTCAAATTATTTTATTTTATTAAGTGAATAGTACAATATATTTTTTATAAAATGGTATTCATATATATATCAACTTTTTATATTTTAAATTCTGGTATTTTCATGCATGAAAGTTTCTTTCCTTTTTCTATGGGTTTAAAGTGACATAAAGATCATGTCTTTAAAGAAGCTTTTAAAACGTTATAATTATGAAATGAAACGCATTTATTTTATTCTATATGATTTATTTATGAAATGTTTGATGATGATATATGTGGATCATATGATAATAAAGAAATATTTAAGGGTACACACTGATAGAAATCCAATGCATTGGGTAAAGACATAATCTCTAGAGATGACCATTTTAAGGATATCTTGGTGAATAACCTTGGTAATTTTTTTATGAAACCTTGGGGATGGACCTTGGATAAACTGAAATGATTTTATATGTTAAATTTTTTAGCCACATCTTCAAGTTATGAAATACGTTATTTTTATTATGATATACCTCATGATTTCTTTCTCATGCCTTAAAGTTCTTTTTCATGACTTTATTGATGTGTCTCAAGTTCACATGTTAAATGATTCCCCTTGTTTCCCTTACTGGGACTTCTGCTCACCCTTTCATTTGATGTATATCCCCACGTTATGAGATGAAATAATGAACCTAGTATGAACATAAGGAGAAGCCTTTCATGTGATTAAGAAGAATGTATTTGTTTTCATGTTTTATGTTCCTGGTTTCCCAGACACTAAACCTTAAAGATCATCGGTTTGGTAAAATATAATGAAAAGTTATGTTATAAAAAGGGGGCATGCTATAGTTGGTATAAGGGGATGGTTTAGTTATTTGTGAAAATTAGGATATGAAATCTTTAGGAATAACTGTATAGAAAATTTTAAATATAGGAAATCTTCTTGGTATTTTGATGAGTATTGAGTAAGTGGTTTATCAAGAAAATACATCTCTGTCTGAATATGAGTAGGTAGAGGTGGCTCTGGAACAGATGTACATAGGGGTAAAACCCAAAAACACCGCTTCAGCTAGACTCAAACAGGAACTGGTATATGACAACGGACCTTGATTCACTCTTGGTTACGACACTCCCAGGGGATTTTCTTTGGTAAATTCATAAGCTTAGTATGAACCACTATTAAAGGAAAAAAGATAAAATAAAATAAAGATTCACATAAGAATATATGATCATGGATAACCTAGATTGGAACCTAGGAGATCACAAGTTAGGATATACTTTTCTTCTACAAGTTTATCCTTCTATGCTTAAAGATTCTTTTTCATGATTATTGGATACGTATTTAAGCCCATAATTATACTTTCTTTTCTAAGTTGATGGCGTGAAATAGAAGAACATGTCCCAACAACCAATGTGATAAGAAATGAGAATATTTCCCTATTAATGTGACATAGATGATGAGAGATCATGTTGCACATATTGTGATTATTCCAAACCAAATATCAAAAATCAAAATTAATAACTAGTGCCTAGTTGAATTCCCAAATTCATCAAGGAAGAAGAAGACGAAGTCTCAAGGATGTTCATCTCATAAAGTTGATAAAGGAAAGAAGATACAATTTACTCTGTGAAAAAAGCGTGGAAAGGGGAACCAAGGAGAATGTCACAAAGGAACTGGGAGATGTTTTAAGTGTGGGGTGATAGGGCATAAAGTAGCCAATTACTTCAAAAAAATGGATAATGTGATGAATAGAGATAAGGTTCATTCTAATGTACCTTATACTTGTCAATGTCGTAAATGTGGAGAAGTTGGACATTATGCAAGGAAATGCTCTCTTGGAAAGGATGAGAAGCATGATGAGCATAAAAAAATTTCAAGGACAAGGGAACAATGAAAGTTCTATGCTGAGATGGATCATGATGACTAAAGTACAAGCAACTTCTTCGAAATAATTTTATATGTCATGTTGTATTTTAGTTTGTGCTCTATGAGCATATCTTTAATGTTTTATAAGAACATTGAGTCACTACCTAATATGGTTTTATATCACTAAGGAAAATATCTATAGTTATGTATCACATGTTGATGTTGTGAAGCTGTTATTCTTGAAAAAAATGATTAGGGGATTAAAAGATGATTTTTATTTTGGAAGACGTTCACTATTTCGGGAAATCTATATGATTGAGGAAAATAGATTACTATGGTATTTTAATTTATGAGTAAAGGTTGACTTATATTTTTTTGAATCGACGAATTTAAGGTGAACTTATAGTAATTTAGGTTACTTTTGGAAATGATTAACCTATCTTGGGGAAAATATGTTTAGGTTATTTACTTTTGTTATAAGATTTTTGGAGTGGTTGATGTTGTTTGGATATAAACGATAAAGTTTATCTTGGAAGATTATGTTATCAAATCCTTCATATATTTGGGTTTCAATATTAGTTTGGTTTATTTTGTGGACTTTTAAGGACAATTATTTATGGATTGGTCTATGACAAACTTTGGGTTGTACTGTGGAACTTTGAAGATTTAAAGTAGTTTCCCTTCCTATGGGGTTCTTTCTTTTTGAAGAGTTGTTTTATCTTACCCTTTCTATTTTTGGGATAAATGTTTAAAGATAGATAGTTATTCTTTTGTGGATTATGTGATTCTCTAGAAAATGGTTCTTGTGATTTGATGAGACCAATTAGTTTTGAATGCTCATTGTTTGGAGAAATGATTAGTATTGGTGAAACTTATTAAGAGATGAAACTCTACTTGAAGGTAAATATATTTCCATGTGTTCTTATTCTATGTAGGAAATGAACTCATCAAAATTATTAGAAAAAATGTAAAACAAAAACGTTGTTGGTTTAAGTTTCCTAATGGGTAATAAAAGACTGTTTAACCCATCACAAGTTTGTGATTTTCTGGTGGTTAACCTCCTCTTAGACAAGTTTTTATCACTCTCCCTCAGAAATTTACCCTTTGTTTTCTCCGCTATATCTATGTTTTCATAATTGGAATCCTAGTATGGGTTAACTTGGGTGACCTTTGTACTTCCTTTTCATTCATTTAATGTAATAGTGTTACTGACTCTTTTTACGATGTCAGACATTAAATGAAATTTCCAAGCCAAATTTTAAAAACTGAGAGGATGCAATTTCTTGAGGGGGGAAGATTGTAACGACCTGAAATTTTGAATAAATCATGTTTCCTAATTTTGGGTGTTATTTTATTTCATACCCAACAAAACTTTTTCATTTAATAAAATTAGTATAATTAAAATGAGACTATTGGGTTTTGACTATTATATGACCGTTAGTTAGTATGATTGTTAGAAACTAAATGTTGCAATTATTGTCTCTAAATACAAGTGATATTGGTAAATTAATATAGAAAGGAGATTCGATGGCCTTATCTAGTAGTCTCAGGCCAATCAAAGCCCATCTAAAAGAACTTAGGAAGGAGGTCACACCACTAGGATTTGCTCTGGACTAAACCCAATCCGAACTGCATCGATTGAATCTAGAACAGAATCTCCTTCGCGAGAAGTTCTCACTAATAGAAATCACTACTCGTGCGATGTCGGCCAAGCCGCCCTTAGATTCTCTCACCTTAGCGCACCTTACACTTAGGTCCTATGCTGGGGTTATAAGGGGCTATGTAAGGAGACCGTAACTGCCTTCTGTAATCCTTTGATTTAAATAAAAATAGTGATATCTTCTTATGATGAATTTTGTGAATTTTCAAATGTCCAGATAAATATAGTATGCATATTTTTAATGAATTATAGAAAAAGGATATTTGAAAATATTTATGTAAACGTTAAATAATTAATTATGTGTAATGATTTTCAAAATATTATCTTCTACAATTATGTTCAGTATGAAATTTAGAGTCTAATAAGATCAACTTAATTTATGACAAATAGTAAATTCTGAATAGTGATTTTACCCTTAGGATTAGTAATGTGACCAAATGGATTAGTAATATCACTTAAAGAAAGTATTAATATAACATAGGCACCTTTATTAAGTAATGTGATTAAATAAAATTTGTAAATAACAATTTATGAAATTATTAGTCAAGTATTAGTTTTTTCAGGTGAATAGTGTTTTTTAATTAAAAATTAAATTTAAGATATTTAAAAAATTATATTTATAAAATGGAGTTCATTTTTGAACTCAAAGAATTGACAATATGTTAAGGTAATTTTTAGGGTTTTTTTCTGAAAAAAATGAATTTTCGGTGAATATTGAAAATACAGTTTTTAAGTTACGGGTGTTTAATGACCTAATTAAATGATATATTATGTATGTAATCAATATGTTCGACTTATGAATTGTAAGATAAGGTATTAGGTTTTCCAATTGGCCATTACCATGGGAAAATACCATGGGCAAGCCCATGGTTTTGCCAATACCACCAATGAGGTGTCCCTTGTCCATTAATGCTTTGTCCTCTCACTTCCCATATAAATACCAAGCCATTCTCTCATCCTTTCGATTCCAAAATCCTCCTAAACGAGGTTATGGTCTCCTTACCTCCAAAGGAGTCCTCCCAAGGTTCCCTCAAGCCTCCCAAGATCCCAAAATTTATGATTGTGAAGTTACTCTTCAAGGTAAGGGATCCTACCTCTCTCTTTCTTTTCAAGTACTCTCGTTTATGTCATTTTTTAAGCCCAAAGATCCTATGTTGGGGATGTTATTTTATATTATTCCTACTACCATTTTAATTATAATATAATGAGAGACCCCCTCTTTCTCTCATCAATTCCTTTTAATAATGTTTTAGTGGCGCCGTTAGGCTACCGAATTTTTAAGGGATTATTTCACCCTTCTCATTTTCAAGTTCTATTTTCATGTGAAGTATTTCAAGTTTTTTTTGTTATGTTGGGGTATGATATTTATATCAATCATACTGATATTTTATTTTCATATGATTAGAGACTCTATTTGATCTCGTCAATTCTCTCTTTGATGTTTTAAGTGACGTCGTTAGGCTGCCGAATTTTTATAAGAGAAATCTTATTTTTGTCTTCCTTCCATGTTTTTCATTTCACATGGTATGAATTTCAAAATTCATTATCGTGCTCTTATATCATTTATATCATGTCTCTATACTGTTTTATGGATCATTTATGAGTGGGTGACCCATGTCCCCTCTTTTTAAATATTTTTTAACACCCCATAACATAGTCGTTAGGCTGGAGAATTTTCATCTCAAAATGTCTCTCTCTTTTTCTCAAATTCATTTATTTTTTTAAGTGAATACCCAATGATCTTTCTTCTATAGTGGTATTCACATATATATCAAAATGTATTATTTTAAATTTGGGGATTTACATAGATGAAACCCGCTTCCCTTTTTCTGTGGGTTTAAAGTGACATAAAGATCATGTCTTTTAATGAAGCATTTAAAACATTATGATTATGAAATGAAACCCATTTCTTTTATGATATATGGGTTATTTATGAAATTTTTGATGATTATATATGTGGCTCACATGATAAAAAATGAATATTTAAGGGTGCGCCCTGATAGCACTCTAATGCATTGTGTAAAGACATAATCTCAAGAGATGACAATTTTAATGATATCTTGGTGAATAACCTAGGTAATTTTTTTATGACACCTTGGAGATGGAACTTGGTGAAACAGAAATTATTTTCTATGTAAAATGTTGTAGAGATATATTCAAGTTATGAAATACGTTATTTTTATTATGATATTCCTTATGATTTCTTTATCATACATTAAAGTCGTTTTTATGACTTCATTGATGTATCTCATGTTCACATGATAAATGTTTCCCCTTGTTTCCCTTAATGGGCCTTCTGCCCACCCTTTCTTTTGATATATGTCCCCAGGTTATGAGATGCATTAATGAACCTAGAATAAACATTAGGAAAATAATTTCAAGTGTTGAAGAATAATGTTTTATGTTTTCATGTTTTATGTTTATGGTTTCCAAGACACTAATCCTTAAAGATCCTCTATTTTGTAAAATTTAATGAAAAGTTATGTTACTAAAAGGCGGGATGCTATAGTTGGTATCAAATCATGGTTTAGTTATTTGACAAAATTAGGATATGAAAACATTATGAAGAACCTATTGAAAAGTTTAAATATAGGAAATCTTCCTGGTATTTTGGTGAGTACTGAGTAAGTGATTTATCAAGCAAATACATCCATGTCCGGATACGAGTAGGTAGAGGTGGCTCTGACACCAATGTACATAGGAGTAAAACCCAAAAACACTGCTTTAGATAGACTTGAACGGGAACTGGTACACTACAAGTAGCCTTGCTGCACTCTTGGTTAAGACATTCCTGGGGGATATGCTTTGATAAATCCATAAGCTTAGTATGAACCATTATTAAAGGAACAAATATAAAATAAAATAAAGATTCACATAAGAATATATGATCATGGATAACATAGATTGTAATATAGGGGATCACAAATTAGGATATACTTTTTTCTACAAGTTTATCCTTCTATTCTTAAACATTCCCTTTCATGATTAATGGCTAAGTATTTAAGCCCCGAATTATACTTTCTTTCCTTAGTTGATCGAGGAAAATAGAAGAACATGTCCCAACAAACAATGTGATAGGAAATGTGATGATTTATCTATTAATGTGACAGAGATGACGAGAGATCATGTTGAACATATTTTGATTATTCCAAGCCAGCTATCAAAAATCACAATTAATAAGTGGGGCCTAGTTGAATGCCAAAATTCATCATGGAAGATGAAGACAAAGTCTCAAGGTTGTTCATATGATAAAGTTGATAAGGGAAAAAAGTCCCAATTTCCTTTTTTCAAAAAGTGTGGAAAGGGGAACCAAGGACAATGTCACAAAGAAACCGGGAGATGTTTTAAGAGTGGGGTGATAGAGCATAAAGTAGCCAATTTCTTCATAAAATTGATAATGTGATGAATAGAGATAAGGTTCGATCTAATGTACCGTATACTTTTCAATGTCGTAAATGTCGAGAAGTTGGAAATTATCCAAGGCAATTCTCTATTGGAAGGGATGAGAAGCATGATGAGAGTCAAAAATCTTCAAGGAAAAGGGAACAGTGCGAGTCAAATGTTGATATGGATCATGATGACTAAAGTACATGCATCTTCTTTGCAATAATTGTCTATGTCATGTTCTATTTTAGTATGTGCTCTATGAGCATATCTTTAATGTTTTATAAGAACATTGAGTCACTACCTAAGATGGTTTAATATCATTAAGGAAAACATCTATTGTTATGTACCGCATGTTGGATCTGAATCTACGGATTACACACAAGAGGGGGGGGGGGGGGGGTGAATTGTGTCTTTTCAAAATTATTACAATCTCTTCAATTTAGACAAATTCTGTCCACTATGCTTTAGCACGATTAAATATGCAGCGGAAAAAGTAAAAGCATGAACACACGGATGTATAGTGGTTCGGGGAATAGAAGGCCCCTAGTCCACTCCACCAACGCTCAAATCCACGAGCTTGGCGATTTTCACTATCTGGTCCTCGTTTCCATAGACCTGTCCACAACTGAGTACAGGCAGTTGACACCTTTACAAGTTTCAGGCAAACACAGCCTTCCTGGTTCAAACACGAACCCACACAGCTTAGAACGAGAAGCTGATCACTCAAAAATAAAAAGGGTTTCGATAAAGAAAACACTTCTCCAGTTGTTCTTCACAATTGCAACAGAATGCAATTGACAGTAGATAGATCGTCGTCTTCAGAAAATAAAGATCTGTAATCAAAACAGTTCTGAGTCCATCCAGTTGCAATAGATATTACAAGAAACTTCACAACTTCAGCAGCAGTAGATTCACAACAGATAGTCGATGTAGAACACGTGAATCTGCTATCAAGATCTTCCTTCGGTAATAAAGGTTTTACACTTCTTCTCGATCACCAGAAAAGAACGCCTTCACACAGTCTCTGTTTCTTGCTCGTTAAAAGATCAATCTCTATATTTCATACACTTTCCTGTGTATATATATATCCGAAGTTTCCAAGATAGAACATATATATTCAAATATGAGAAAATCTTCCGCATAAATAGATCCATGAAAATCTCCTTTAGATTCGCGATATTAAAAATAACAGAGCCGTTGTAACTCCCCTGAAGAATCGGCATAAAAAGCTCCGTTTAAATCAATCATTAATCCGTTGAAAATCGTCTTTGATTCAGTCAAAGTCGTACTTAAGAATTGGCTCGAAATCCGCTTAATAATCCGCCTGTTTGACCAATGCAAAAGGAAATATCGTCTGTCAAAAATATCCCGACGCCAAACGTAGGGTTGATGACGTAGCTCCAAACGTAGGGTTCACAAACGTAAGGTTCAGAACGTAAGGTTCAGAACGTAAGGTTGAACATACATACTTTCTCTTCAGCATTCAAACGTAGGGTTGATCATCCATACTTTGTCTTGCTTCAACTCTCCAAAGAACGTACGGTTGATTATAAAAGTAAGGTTGATGATCCATACTTTTGAGAAACAAACTCAACACTGAAAACTAACGTACGGTTTTTCTTCCATACTTGTCCAACAACAAAAACGTAAGGTTCCTTCCAAACGTAATGTTCTTCTTCCATACTTTTCAACAACGTAAGGTTCATTAACCATACGTTTCAAAATAACGTAAGGTTCCTTAACCATACGTTTCTTTTAACATAAAAAGTAAACTTTTCATCCATACGTTACGTTCATCAACGTAGGGTATGAACAGTGATTCCAGTACGCGCTAAAACTGATCTCGCGCTACAGTGATTTCAGAACGCGCTAAAATTGATCTCGCGCTACAGTGATTCCAGAATGCGCTAAAATTGATCTCGGAATAAATGAAGTATGAAATCTCGTTATATGAAATAAATAAATAAAATAAATTCCTGCAAAATACTCAACGAAATAATTAGTAAATAATTAAGGGTATTTGTGAGCATCAAAATCATCATAAAGAGACAGAGTATTATTTAAAATAATCTCCCCCTTTAAAAAACATTATTTTGAATTGTTTGAATACAATACATTGCTCAACAATCTCCGCCTTTTTGATGATCACAAAACCCATAAAATAATAGAACTAATTTAATTTCAATATTTATTGAAAAATTAGTTTTATAAAATTTTAGAATTTTGAAGGGATTAAAACAATATTTAACTATAATAAAATTTCTCCCCCATAAAAATAAATTTTCAGCTAAAAATAGATAAAAGATAAATGCCGTATATATCCAAATTCTCCCATATATCCAAATTTCTTCATAGGAAACAAATGAATTTAAATGTTGTGTTTATCCAAATTCTCCCCCTTTTTGTGATATCAAAAAGAATGAAAAATTACGGATTTGAACACATTCAATATTGCACTGAACTATAAGTAAATGCTATAATTAACTGTGTATGATAAGTGAATTTGTTATACTGGCTAACTCAATCATAAATCAATAAACAACAAAACAAAAAAGAAGTAAGAAAAGAATTTTCATTCACAAGCTGTTATATATAAACGATTGTGATATACAGAGGAATCAAGGTTCATAGATAAGACAGGGAAAAAGGTGTCTATCTCCTTTGAATCGCGGTCTTTATCTCTGTAAACTGTTCTCTGAGCCTCTTCATCATCCCATATCCTAACTTGATGATAAGATCTCTGTTCTCTTGAGTCATATGAATATCTTCAATCAAATTAACTCTAAAAAACTCATGCATTTTTTCTTCTTTTTCAACAAAAAGAGCCAGTTTTTCTGATAACTGATTCAAAAGAATCCTAATCGGTTTCTCTCCAGATGTCAACTGATCCACTAAAAATCTCTGATTATCTAGAAAAACTGACAAAGGGGAACTATTACACTGAAGATCGTGTAATCTGTCACTCATATTGCTCATTGCTCCAGTAATTGCTTGAAATTTCCGAATCAAATCAGGTGAAGAGCCTGATCCACTCACAGCACTGTTTGCAACAGACTCAAATTTATTCTCCATGTAAATCTTCAACTCAGACAAATCATCTTTCTTTACCATCTCTGATTTTAACTGATCAACAGCATGCAACATATCAGTCTTAAACAAATCTACTTCCTGTCTTGAAATAGTACATTCTTTCAGCTTCTGAAACTTCAACTGCTATAAGTTCAGAGAATTTCTGAGACTAACATTCTCAGATTCTAACTGAGAGATACGCTTGTACAACTCAACAACTTCTTCTTTTCTCGAATCAGGGGCACCCTGTGCTCGATTCTCATGTCCAGAATTAGGTTGATGAAGCAGGGCAAGTGGTAAGGAATCTGCATCTGACTGTTCTTTGTCCTTGCCCTGACAAGGTTGATCCACTGAACTATCTTTTGAAGCCTGAAACTCTTCCACTGAAAAATATTCCTGAAGTACCTCTGTATTAGCTTCAGAAGTATGTTCATCACGAACAGTAGTCTCTCTGACTTCTACTGATTGGTCAAGAACAATATTTTCATGTAAATCTTGAGGTCGGGCCACTTCTTCACCAGGCACTGCCTCCATAAGTTGTTCTTGTTGAATTACTTTTTCAACAGCCACATCAGCAGATTGAGGTTCTTTTTGAGTTTCTGTTTGAGCTGCTGGTTCCTCTATCGGTGCAGTCTGCTCCACAACAGCTTCTCTCACAAATGTATAAGAAAATAACGGTTCAGAGGATTCCAAGGCAGGAGAGATAATTTCTTCATCAATTGACCTCTTCCTTCTAGATTGAATTCCTTCTTGACTTCTCTCTTCCTCAACTTCCTCCATCTCAAAACGAATTCTCCTTGCCACTGTACTAACTCTTGATTCTGCTTGTCCCTCCTTGGACTTAGCCGGTTGAGCCTGAGCACTCTCCGAGTTTTCCTCAGCTCCAACAGGTAAAAGTTTTCCTTTAATTGTGCTCCAGAAGTATCCTACTTTCCTCAAAGTTCCAGCATTAAAAACATTACTGTGGTGACATTTCACCCCAGCATCTACCAATCTGATCATTCCTCTTTTAAACAAAAACAAAGAAATGAACCTTCCATAAGGGAAAAAGGTCATTCTTGCTTCACTCTGACAGCAGTAACTCAGATATCTTATCATAAACCGAGGAAAATTAAACTTAATATCACACATCAGAAGATACATTATGTACATGTCAGGGTATAGGATTTTCTCCATCTCAGCCATTCTTGGTGCTAAACCAGTCTGAACAAATTTTACCAAAATTTTCTGATCGGGCTCCAAATCCTTAATAAACATCTTCTTTATCACTTTGGTTCCAAACAGAAAAGACATAATGACTTCAGACTTATGTATAGAATCTCCAATATTCCGTAAATCGAAATGAAAAACTCCTTCATGAGGGCAGTTAAGAATTTGACTTATCTCTACAGATGATATTGAAAAGTCCTTATCCTCTATTTGAGCCAATAAACTATCCTCTGTATCTCCAAGGCTAAACTGAACAGTTCTAAAGAAATGTCTCATTTCTGCCTCATATAGAAACTCAGAATTTTCACTATTAAAAGCTTTCTCAAGGCTTTGAAATGACAACGCTTGCTTCAACAGTAAATTAGTTTCAAACAGCCACTCTAAATCTATGACTTTACCTTGCAGTATTTTCCGACCAACTACCTTAGGTTTCTTTGCAGCACTGCTCTCGGCTTCATCTGGACGCTTAGTCTTTGCCATTCCAACAACGATTTCTGAAGGTTCGTAAGTTTAGGGTTTGAAGATTCAGAAAAGGGTTTTGGAGCAGATGTGCGGTTTTAGGTTTTCGAAAGGGTTTCCGAAAAAGGTGAAGCAGTTTAGAAGGTGAAACGGTTCTGACAGCCTTGATTCCCGTGTAATCACTAATCATTACTTTTATTTAAAACAAAATAAAATTACTTATAGCGGGAAACAGAAATTAAGCAGAATTCGAGAACAGAATAAGATTTAAAAAAAACTATTTAAAATTAAATAAACCTAACTCCCCCTTAATAAATTCAAACCTTGCCGTGGGAAGTGGTTTAGTAAAAATATCTGCTAATTGATTTTCTGTATTTACAAATTCTAAAAATATATCCTTTTTAAACACATGATCTCTTAAAAAGTGATGTCTTATATCAATTTTCTCAGTTCTAGAATGACTAATAGGATTTTTTGAAATATTAATTGCACTAGTATTATCACATAAAATAGGTGTATTATTGAAATTTAATCCAAAGTCCATAAGAGTGTTTTTCATCCACAACACATGTGCACAGCAACTACCTGCAGACACATATTCTGCCTCGGCTGTTGACAGGGCAACTGAGTGTTGTTTCATACTAGACCATGATACTAAAGACTTCCCTAAAAAGTGACATGTTCCTGAAGTACTCTTCCTATCTAATCTACAGCTTCCAAAGTCAGCATCTGAATATGAAATTAAATTAAAATCAGAGGTTTTTGGATAAAGCAGAGATTGATAAATAGTACCTTTTAAATATCTAAAAATTCTTTTAACAGTAGTTAAATGAGATTCTTTGGGATTTGATTGAAATCGAGCGCAAAGACATACTGAATACATTATATCTGGTCTACTAGCAGTAAGATATAACAAACTACCAATCATACCTCTATATAACTTGTTGTCCACTGATTTTCCAGTTTCATCCAAATCAAGTTTTATATTAGTACACATAGGAGTTGTAAATAACTTGTTGTTTTCAAGTCCAAATTTCTTAAGTAAATCAGTAATGTATTTGCATTGATTTAAAACATTTCCAAAATCTTTTTGAAATATTTGAAGACCCAAAAAGAAATTTAATTCTCCCATCATACTCATTTCAAATTCTTTTTGCATTAATTCTGAAAATTCATGACAAATAATTTTATTGGTTGATCCAAAAATTACATCATCAACATAAATTTGAACCAACAAAACATTATTTTTCACAGTTTTCTTAAAGAGTGTTGGATCTGCCAGTCCAACAGTAAAATCATTTTTCAAAAGAAAAGAACTTAGTCTTTCATACCAAGCTCTAGGTGCTTGTTTAAGGCCATAAAGAGCTTTAGTAAGTTTGAAAACAGAATCTGGTTTTTGAGAATTTTCAAAACCAGGAGGTTGCTCAACATAAACTTCCTCCATTAAATAACCATTTAAAAAGGCAGATTTAACATCCATCTGAAATAATTTAAAATTCATATAAGATGCATAGGCTAAAAGGATTCTAATGGCTTCTAACCTGGCTACAGGTGCAAAGGTCTCATCATAATCTATTCCTTCTTCTTGATTATATCCTTTAGCTACTAATCTTGCTTTATTTCTAGTTATTATCCCTTGATCATCCTGTTTATTCCTAAGGACCCATTTAGTTACTATTACTGGATAATCATGTGGTCTTTCAACTAATTCCCAAACCTTATTTCTCTTGAACTGGTTCAATTCATCCTGCATTGCTATTACCCAGCTCTCATCATCTAAGGCTTCTTCTATGGTCTTAGGTTCTTGTTGGGATAGGAAAGCAGAGAATTCAACTATGTTTCCAAGGTTTCTTCTAGTTTGAATACCAGTCTCTAAGTCACCTATCACAGATTCTAAAGGGTGATTCTTTAAGGTTCTAGACTGTCTAGGCATTACATTCAAAGGTTCTTCAGTGTCATGTTCTTCTGAACTGGACTGAATTTCTTTTATATCATTTTCAAAATCATTCTTTAAATTCTCAAGTCTCATGTTTTCATTAGAATCAGGTTCATCTATTTGTTCTATCCTTTTCTCAAAAGAACCAGATTCATCAAATTTCACATGAACTGATTCTTCAACAATCCTTGACTTTTTATTATAGACTCTATAAGCTTTGGAGGTTGCAGAATATCCTAAGAAAATACCTTTATCAGATTTTGGATCAAATTTACCAAGATTATCTTTGGTATTCAAGATGTAAACCTTGCATCCAAAAACTTTAAAGTAATTTACTTTAGGTTTTCTGTTATTCCATAGTTCATAGGGTGTCTTTTTCAAAATAGGTCTTATTAAAATTCTATTCATTATATAACAAGCTGTATTAACAGCTTCTGCCAAGAAATATATAGGTAGGCTATATTCATTTAACATAGTTCTAGCCATTTCTTGAATAGTTCTATTTCTTCTTTCTACAATCCCATTCTGTTGAGGTGTTCTTGGAGCAGAGAAGGTGTGTTTAATACCCATCTTTGAGCAAAAGGAATTAAATTCCTGGTTCTCAAATTCTCCACCATGATCAATTCACAATGAGATTATATTAAAACCTTTTTCATTTTGAATAGATTTACAAAAACCTTCAAATAAACTAAAAGCTTCACTTTTAAATTTCAAAAAGAAAATCCAAGTAAATCTAGAATAATCATCAACTAATACATAAACATATAATTTACCAGCTAAACTTGCTACTCTTGAAGGTCCAAACAAATCCATATGGATATGTTCTAGAGGTTTAGTTGTAGCAACTTTATTAACAGATTTGAATGATGATTTGTGTTGCTTGCCAAGCTGACATGCATCACAGAATCTGTCATTTTCAAATTTGAGACTAGGCAAATCAGAAACTAGATGTTTCTTAGATAATTTATGTAAAGCATATATATTGCAATGAACAAGTCTTCTATGCCAGATCCAGGATTCACTTATATTAGCAGTTAAGCAGTTTACTTGTTGTTTACACAAGGAATACAAATCCAAAGTATAAACATTATCAGTTCTGGGTGCTCTAAACTTAAACAGTTTATCTTTAGAAATAGTACAACTATTGTTAGTAAAATCAACAGTGTATCCATCATCACAGAGTTGAGAGATACTTATCAGATTGTGTTTTAACCCTTGTACATAAAGTACTTTGTTGATTGAGACTGTCTCTGGATCTCCAACTGTTCCAATACCAATAATCTTTCCTTTGGCATTGTCACCAAAGGTGACAAGTCCTCCTTCCTTTCGAGTAAGAGAAGAGAAATTAGCTGAAGTTCCACTCATGTGTCTTGAGCAGCCACTGTCCATATACCATATTTCTTTCTTTCTTTGGTGACCTGCTACCTGCAAAGACATTCAAACAAATTGCTTTGGTACCCATATTTTGTTGGGTCCAGGAGTGTTAGCAAGCAGTGATCTGGGTATCCAGATTTTCTTTGTTTTCTTAAAATTGATTGAATCATATAGATCATTGTAAATATAAGATTTCTTAATTCCACATATTTGAGGTTGTCTTAGAAAATAGTTTTTAGCTATATGACCTTTTGTTCCACATAAGTTACAAATAACCTGTTTAGTGCTAGGAACAAAATAATTTTTGTATAACTTAGGTTTTTCTCCTTTACTTCCAATTCCAAACCTTTCCTTTTTAATTACAGTTTTTCCAAGTATCTCATTTAAGACGTTTTCTCCTTTTGTAAAAACTAATGCAACCTTTTTATAAGATTCTACTTCATCCTGTAGAGTTTTTATTTTTGATTCAAAATTAATTCTATTTGAGTCAGCAGAGTTGTATTTGTCAATTAATTCCTTATGTTGTTTTAGAAAAGTATTTCTCTCATCTGAAATAGCTTTATGCAAGTTCTTTATAGATTTATATTTTTTAAATAATGAGTCATACCTTTCTTCAAGCATATTGCAGTAAGCTGCAAGTTTTTTATTTGAGAAGCTTGTTTCAGAGTTTGATTCATTATTTGAGTCAGAGGAGTAGTATGAGTGTACCTCATCAGTTTTAGCCATGAAACACATATTTGCTTTTAAATTGTCTTCCTCCTTCTCTGAGCTTGATTCAGAAGAATTACTTGAGTCTTCAGAAACACTCCAAGTAGCTTTCATAGCATTCTTGTCTTTCTGCTCATAATCATCTATTTTGAAGAATTTCTTCTTCTTTGCATCTTTCAATTTTGGGCAATCCGGTCTGATATGTCCCATCTTTTTGCATTCATAACATCTCACTTCCTTGCTATCCTTCTTGAAGGATTTCTTGAAGTCTTTCTTATTACTGTAGAACTTTCTGAATTTTCTGGCTAGCTGAGCCAGTTCTTCATCCGAATTTGAAGAATCAGAGCTTTCTGATTTAGCACTTACTTCTCTGTTCTTCATCTTTCTATCCTTTTTTTGAGAAGTCATTTTCAAAGCAGTATTTTCCCTTTTTATGTAGACTTTATGCTCATTTACCTCATCTTGCATTTCAGCCTCGTACATCATCAGTGTACCAATCAGATCTCTCATAGTTAGATCTTTAACAGAAGTTGATTGTCTGATTGCTGCAGAGATTCCATTCCATCGAGTAGGAAGTACTCTCAGTACCTTTAACGCTTGATCAGCCTGCTTGATTGGTTCTCCTAGAGCTGTTATATTATTGACAATTTCTGTCAATATTCCATTCATCTGAGTGATGCTCTCTCCTTCAATCATTCTGAAAGTATCGAATTTTAATTTAGCAGTTGCATATCTCATCTGTCTTACATTATCTGTTCCTTCATAAGCAACAACTATTGTTTGCCACATTTCATATGCAGTCGGGCATTGAGATACTCTGTTAAATTCATCCGGTCCTAGACCACAGATGATTGAATTCATAGCTTTTGAATTCATGTCATACTCAGCCTCTGTAGCAGCACTCCATGTATCGGGATTTTCAGGAATTTCATAGGGAGTCAGAATCTTTGAATAGACTTTGTAACCAAGATTTTTCAGATAAATAATCATACGTGATTTCCAGCAGCCATAATTATCTCCATTAAAGTAAGGTGCTCTGACCATTGACATTCCCTCTCTCGTATCAGCCATGATACACTATGTATAATCATTAAATACTTCAAGCTTGACAAGACTTTAAAAATAAGAAGCTCCTCCTCTGATACCAATTGTTGGATCTGAGTCTACGGATTACACACAAGAGGGGGGGTGAATTGTGTCTTTTCAAAATTATTACAATCTCTTCAATTTAGACAAATTCTGTCCACTATGCTTTAGCACGATTAAATATGCAGCGGAAAAAGTAAAAGCATGAACACACGGATGTATAGTGGTTCGGGGAACAGAAGTCCCCTAGTCCACTCCACCAACGCTCAAATCCACGAGCTTGGCAATTTTCACTATCTGGTCCTCGTTTCCACAGACCTGTCCACAACTGAGTACAGGCAGTTGACACCTTTACAAGTTTCAGGCAAACACAGCCTTCCTGGTTCAAACACGAACCCACACAGCTTAGAACGAGAAGCTGATCACTCAAAAATAAAAAGGGTTTCGATAAAGAAAACACTTCTCCAGTTGTTCTTCACAATTGCAACAGAATGCAATTGAAAGTGGATAGATCGTCGTCTTCAGAAAATAAAGATATGTAATCAAAACAGTTCTGAGTCGATCCAGTTGCAATAGATATTACAAAAAACTTCACAACTTCAGAAGCAGTAGATTCACAACAGATAGTCGATGTAGAACACGTGAATCTGCTATCAAGATCTTCCTTCGGTAATAAAGGTTTTACACTTCTTCTCGATCACCAGAAAATAACGCCTTCACACAGTCTCTGTTTCTTGCTCGTTAAAAGATCAATCTCTATATTTCATACACATTCCTATGTATATATATATCCGAAGTTTCCAAGATAGAACATATATATTCAAATCTGAGAAAATCTTCCGCATAAATAGATCCATGAAAATCTCCTTTAGATTCGCGATATTAAAAATAACAGAGCCGTTGTAACTCCCCTGAAGAATCGGCATAAAAAGCTCCGTTTAAATCAATCATTAATCCGTTGAAAATCGTCTTTGATTCAGTCAAAGTCGTACTTAAGAATCGGCTCGAAATCCGCTTAATAATCCGCCTGTTTGACCAATGCAAAAGGAAATATCGTCTGTCAAAAATATCCCGATGCCAAACGTAGGGTTGATGACGTAGCTCCAAACGTAGGGTTCACAAACGTAAGGTTCAGAACGTAAGGTTCAGAACGTAAGGTTCAGAACGTAAGGTTGAACATACATACTTTCTCTTCAGCATTCAAAAGTAGGGTTGATCATCCATACTTTGTCTTGCTTCAACTCTCCAAAGAACGTACGGTTGATTATAAAAGTAAGGTTGATGATCCATACTTTTGAGAAACAAACTCAACACTGAAAACTAACGTACGGTTTTTCTTCCATACTTGTCCAACAACAAAAACGTAAGGTTCCTTCCAAACATAATGTTCTTCTTCCATACTTTTCAACAACGTAAGGTTCATTAACCATACGTTTCAAAATAACGTAAGGTTCCTTAACCATACGTTTCTTTTAACATAAAAAGTAAACTTTTCATCCATACGTTACGTTCATCAACGTAGGTTATGAACAGTGATTCCAGTACACGCTAAAACTGATCTCGCGCTACAGTGATTCCAGAACGTGCTAAAATTGATCTCGCGCTACAGTGATTCCAGAATGCGCTAAAATTGATCTCGGAATAAATGAAGTATGAAATCTCGTTATATGAAATAAATAAATAAAATAAATTCCTGAAAAATACTCAACGAAATAACTAGTAAATAATTAAGGGTATTTGTGAGCATCAAAATCATCATAAAGAGACAGAGTATTATTTAAAATAATCTCCCCCTTTAAAAAACATTATTTTGAATTGTTTGAAAACAATACATTGCTGAACACCGCATGTTGATGTTGTGAAGCTGTTATTCTTGAAAAAAATATGATTATGGGATTAAAATATGATTATTATATTGGAAGAAGTTCACTATTTTGGGAACTCTATATGATCGTGGTAAATAGATTACTATGTTATTTCCTTTGAGGAGTAAAGGTTGACTTATATATTGAATAATCAACGAATTTAAGGTGAACTTATAGTAATTTAGGTTACTTATGGAAATGATTAAACTTTCTTGGGGAAAATATGTTTAGGTCAGTTACTTTTGTTATAAGATGTTAGGAGTGGTTAAAGTTGTTTGGATATAAATGATAAAGTTTATCTTGGAAGACTATGTCATCAAATCCTTCTTATATTTGGGTTTCAATATTAGTTTGGTTTATTTTGGGGAATTTTAAGGATAGTTATTTATTGATTGGTCTTTGACGAACTTTGGGTAGTGTCATGGAACTTTGAATATTTAAAGTAGTTTCCATTCCTATGGGGTTCTTTATTTTTGAAGAGTTGTTTTATCTTACCCTTTATGTTTTTGGGATAAATGTATAGTGATAGATTGTTATTCTTTTTTGGATTACGTGATTCTCTAGAAAATGATTCTGGTTCTTTAATGAGACCAAGTAGTTTTGAATGCTCATTGTTTGGAGAAAATATTAGTCTTGGTGAAAATTATTAAGAGACGAAACTATACTTGAAGGTAAATATATTTCCCTATGTTCTTATTCTATATAGGAAATTAATTACTCAAAATTATTAAAAGGAATGTAAAACAAAAACATAGTTGGTTTAATTTTACTACTGGCTAATCAAAGACCATTTAACCCATCACAAGTTTGTGATTTTCTGGTGGTTAACTTCCTTTTAGACATGTTTTCTATCACTCTCCCTCAAAACATGGACCTTTGTTTTCTCCTCCATATCCTTGTTTTCCTACATGGAATCCTAGTATGAGTTAATTTGGGTCACCGTTGTAATTACTTTTCTATCTTTTAAAGAAATAGTGTTACTAACTCTTTTTCCGATGTGGGAATTTCAATGAAATTTCCAAGCCCAATTTTAAAAATTGAGAGGATGCAATTTCTTAAGGGGGGTACATTGTAAAGACAATTTTTTTGAATAAATCTTGTTTCCTAATTTTGTGTTTTATTTTATTTCATACTCAACAAAACTATTTCATTTAATAAAATGAGTATAAGTAAAATGAGACTGTTGGGTTTTGACTATTATATGACTGTTAGTTAGTATGATCGTTGGAAACTAAATGTTGCGATTATTGTCTCTAAATACAAGTTATCTTGGTTAATTAATATAGAAAGAAGATTTGATAGCCTCATCCAGTAGTCTTTGGCCAATCGAAGCCCATCTAACAGAACTTGAGAAGGAGGTAGCACCACTGGGCTTTGCTCTAGACCAAACCAAAGCCAAACATCGTCATGTGAAGCTAGAACAGAATCGCCATCACTAGAAGTTCAAACTGATAAAAATAACTACTCGTGCAATGTTGGTTGAGCCGCCCTCAGATTCTCACACCTTAGCAAACCTTACACTTAGGTCCTATGCTGGTGTTATATGGGGATATGTAAGGAGACCGTAACTTCCTTGTGTAATCCTTTTATTTAAATAAAAATTGTGATTTCTTCATATGAGGAAGTTTGTAAATTTCAAATGTCTAGATAAATATAGTATGCATATTTTTGTTGAATTCTAGAAAAAGGATATTTGAAAATATTTATGCAAACCTTAAATAATTAATTATGTGTAATTATTTTCAAAAAATGGAGTTCTATAATTATGTTCAGTAAGAAATTTAGAGTCTAATAAGATCTAATTAATTTTTGGTGAATTATAAATTATGAATAGTGATTTTATACATAGGATTAGTAATTTGACCAAATGTATTAGTAATCTCACTTAAAGAAAGTATTAATATAATCTAGGCACCTTGATTAAGTCATGTGAGTCAATAAAATAGGTAAATAAATATTTCAAAAATTATTAGTCAAGAATTAGTTCTTTCAAGTTAATAGTGTTTTTTAATTAAAAATTAAATTAAAAATATTTAGAAAAATATTTTTATTAAATTGATTTCATTTTTGAACTCAGATCATCGATATTATGTTAAGGTAAGTTTTATGTATTTTTCTAAAAAAATGATTTTTTGGTGAATAGTGAAAATACAGTTTTTATGTTACGGGTGTTTAATGACATCATTAAATGATGTATTAAGTATGTAATCAATATATTATACTTATGAATAGTAATATATGGTATGAGGTTTCCCAAGTAGAAAATACCATGGTAAAATACCATGGGAAAGCCCATGGTTTTTTCAATACCACCAATGAGGTGTCCCTTGGCCATTAATGCCTTGCCCTCTCACTTCCCCTATAAATACCAAGCCATTCTCTCATCCTTAAGATTCCAAAATCCTCCTCAACGACATTCCAGTCTCCTTAACTCCCAAGTATTCCTCCCAAGGTGCATTAAATCCTCCCATGGAGTCCTCCCAAAGTGCATTCAATCCTCCCAAGGTCCCAAACATCAAGATTTTGAAGTTACTCTTCAATGTAAGGTATCCTACCTCTATCTTTCTTTTCAAGTACTCTCGTTTATGTCATTTCCTTTAAGACCAATGTTCTTAAGTTTTGGATATTATTTTATATTCTTCCTACTTTCATTTTCATTTTTATATAATGAGAGACCCCATCTTTCTCTCATCAATTCATTTTAAGAATGTTTATGTGGCGTCGTTAGTCTACCAAATTTTTAAGGGATTCTTTCACCCTTCTCATTTTCAAGTTCTATTTTCATGTAAATTCTGTAAAGTTATTTTTTATTAGGTTTGGTTGTGATCTATATATCTATCATACTGATATTTTATGTTCATATAATTAGATACCCTATTTTATCTCATCAATTCTCTCTTTGATGTTTTAAGTGATGCTGTTAGGCTGTCGAATGTTCATAAGAGAAATCTTATTTTTGTCATCCATCCATGTTTTTAATTTCATATGGCATGACTTAAAAATTTAATTACCATATTCTTATATCATTTATATCCTGTCCCTCAACTGTTTTATTGATAATTTATGAGTGGGTTACCAATGTCCCCTCTCATTTAAATATTTTTTAACACCCCATAACATAGTCGTTATGCTGCAGAATTTTCATCCCGAAATGTATCTCTCTTTTTCTCAAATTATTTTATTTTTTTAAGTGAATACTACAACCTCTTTATTCTACAGGGGTATTCTCATATATATCAAAATGTACTATTTTAAATTCTGGGATTTACAAACATTAAACCCGCTTACCTTTTTCTATGGGTTTAAAGTGACATAAAAATCATGTCTTTAAAGAAGCTTTTAAAATGTTATGATTATGAAGTGAAACCCATTTATTTTATTCTATATAATCTATTTATGAACTTTTTGATGATTATATATGTGTCTCAAATGATAATAAAGGAAAATATAAGGGTACACCTTGATAGCGCTCTAATTCATTTGGTAAGGACTAAATCTCTAGAGATGACCATTTTAACGATATCTTGGAGAATAACCTCGGTAGTTTTTTTGACACCATGGGGATGGACCTTGGTGAAATGGAAATTATTGTCTATGTTAAATGTTATAGCCACATATTCATGTTATGAAATAAGTTATTTTTACTATGATATGCCTCATGATTTCTTTCTCAGGCCTCAATGTTCTTTTTCATGACTTTATTGATGTATCTCAGGTTCACATGTTAAATGTTTCCCCTTGTTTCCCTTACTGGGCCTTCTTCTCACCCTTTCTTCTGATGTTTGTCCCTAGGTTATGAGATGCAATAATTAACCTAGGATGAATATAAGGATAATCCTTTCAATTATTTGAGAATAATGTTTTATGTTTTCATGTTTTAAGTTCCTGGTTTCGAAGACACTAAACCTTATAGATCCTTGGTTTTGTAAAATGTAATGAAAAGTTATGTTAAAAAAATGTGGGATGCTATACTTAATCTTGTCAGGTACTCCTCCCAAAATTTTTACACAAAACACTTGGGGATAGTGATGATGGTGTTTCTTTGGATGAGGACTAAGGTTCTAGATCCAAGATTGGATGATGATGTTTTTCTCTAAGAACTATGTGAATTTTATTAGTCATATTTCATTAAATCTTGTTATCTTACATTTTTCACTCATTGAGGAATGATATTTCATGTTACATTCTTCTTATGATTTGGTGGTGCTCGTGTGGGCTACATGAACTAAGGATTTTTCTAGTATTAAATACCTAGAATTAACCGTACACTAGTGGTTGACCTTTAATTTAATGAATTCTTTAATAATTTTCCCTATCCTTAGATAAAAATTGAAATATTATGGATGCTCACTGAGGAGGAGAATACATGGTTTCTTGGGATCATTAAGCATTAAGGGGTTCCTCTATTTGGATTTGAAAATATAATATGCAACTTGATTGTTTTGGAAGGAAGATATTATAAAATTAAATTAATCTACTTTTAGGTGAACATATATATTTTTTTGAGATTTTTTTGTTTATTTTATTAGTAATCATCTTGGGATGAAAAAACATTTTGTGTTCTATAAAAACACCTCATCTGTGAGAGGAAATATAAGGGAGTATTTCATGAATTTCCATACTTTGATAATCATATACATCCTTTCATTTCCACAATATTTTAATTTTTTAATGTCAATGATAATTGTAGTATTTATTATGGAGATGAATTTATTGATGAATTGAAAGAAATTATATTCCTATTTAGTGATGGACAGTACTGGGTAGCTACAATACCGCATAAATATTGACCTCACTAGAATCTATTTATAGAAACTCAATTATATTTCATATTTATGATCTTAGTGGCCTCTCATAGAGCCATAATTGGACAAAGAAAACAAGATATTATTCTTTAGATCCAATATAGAGTCAATGGATTGTAAAATAGGATTCCCAAAATTGGGAAAGTTTAGATTGGAATCCTCCTAGTAAGGATATAAATTTCATTCATTTGATATTTGTTAGTATTTTAAATCAATATAATCTAATGTAACCAAAATGGAATCTATGTTTTTTATGATTTTTGGGGAAAAATTTTTCTTAACAACCTCTAAGACATGTTTAGTGGGAAATACTTTATGTACTAACACATCATTAATATGTTGATGATTTTTTTTCAGACAAGGACTAAGTGATTATCCATATTAAAGGGAGTCTACTAAAAAGTATAAATTCATCGAATTTATTAATTATTTTATTCAAATAAACAAGTAGCCTAAAATTGGATCCAACCTATTATTTGGATTTATCTATTGTGTTGTAATTTAACTCTTCCTATAGTGTTGGAAGTAAATATTTTCTTCAAGTATTGGGAAAAACTGAGAATGAATATTTAAAATTTTAAAATCATTATTTATCTACATCATATCAGATATCATTTCCTCATACTATGGAAAATGTTCCACCATAGAGGGAACTTTGGCCTTTATTTGTTGCAGGTAGGCTGTAGCCCCAAGATTTTTATCATCATTTGGGGAATGACATCGAGTCGGAGGAAACTCCATGCATTGATACACCAAATTATGGTTTCTCATATTATTTTGGGTATATTTTCCCTCAAACTATATGTACCTATAAACAAAAAATGATCAGACTATTGCTGTATTGGGCCCCTTGGTTACCTTTCCGTAATCAATATAATGTATGAGATTGGTGGATAAACCATTAAATGTAGCATATCAGGTAGTAAGAATAATTTCCTCACTATCTTATCAGTATAATTATTCTACATTACCACATTTTCCATTGAGATTCACATTAAGGTCTTCCTCTCAACCACATTTATTAAGGGTCTTCTTTTTTTTAGTGCACCATCAATGGGTTAATCATATTCATCTAATATTCCCCTAAATTGTTTCTATGAATAATGACTCTAGGGGATTCTACAACTGTCATGATCAAAAAATCCCTAAATGAAAGGGGTGTGCGATTTGGTGGTATGGATGATTGCTGACATAGAATGTGAAAACTGTAAACAGATCTGAAAAAATGGATTCCATTAAAGGGTGCTATAATAATACCCACAACCCAAAGGGATGGGGATGATATTGTACCACAATCAGTAATCCTTGATCCAAATAAGGATTTTAAAACTTTTAAGGTTGGAAATAAGGTTAAAAATACCCATAACCATACTATCTAGGGTTGATATTGGTTTACCATTGTTATCTTCAGGTCTCATTTGGGACTTCATGGACCATGGGAAGAGAATGGTCTAATAATTGAACAATGTAGCACATGAACATTTAAATCCCTTAAATGGTACAAAATGTATCTCATATATGATGTATATCATATATATATATATATATTAGTTGTTATCCTTTTAAATCATTATTAACATATAAATAATACAATGTTTATATCTTACAAACTTGAATTATCCTTATGTTGCAATTACTTAAAATCACTTCATTGCTCACAAGATATATTTAGATAATTCTGTCTATGAATAAACATTGTATCTATATATTTCAATTATAATGACTATTCTCAACGTAATTATCACAAAATATTTCTTCCCCATAAACAAATTAAACAACATTGGATTTCATCGTTATCATTTATAAAAGAATTTAAAAATAAAATAAACCGGAACAATATATAGTTAATCAAAACATCAAAAATATAATAAGAAATAGTATATAATTTATTTACAATGATAATATGTATTCTCCATAAGATCAAAATACTTTTTTGTGTAAATTAAATTTTAAATTAACGTGAAATTGTTACAATTACATAGGAATAAAATTCCCATTAGGCATTAAAATTTCCTTATAATCACTTCACCTATATGTTTCATTTTTTTGATTTTTTTGTAAACCTGAATTCTATATGCACGAAAATAAAATTTCCATAAAAATCTATTTATCATAATTTTATACAAAAAATATGGATATTATATAAAAAAATATTGAAATGATAATGTTATAATTGTTATTCATACGTTTGAAACAAGGAAATTAGAAAATAAAAATCTATCATGTATAAATATGATAAAATACATCATAAAGATTAGATAGTGGTAAAATTAATTACTTCATTCACTTGAAATAATACAAAAATATTAATAAATAAAGAAACTATGATTTAGAAATTATTTTAGAAATTATAATTATTCAATTGAATAAATATTAACAATTTTTTGTTTTTATAATATTTCAAATCAAGAAATAAACATAATTTTTTCAATCTCCTAATAAATCAATCTACGAAATATCAATCTCCCCTATTTAAAAATTACAAAAAAATGAAGATAATGTTAAAAATAGAACCATCCTTATCAGATTAAAGTATATATAATTTTATATGATCTAATTTTCATCATTATTTATTAATGTTTTAGTAAAATGACATAATCAGGACACAAATAAAATGGAAATGATAATTTTTAGAACTCCATCGAAATAAAATTATATTAACTAAAAAATAGAACTCCCATAAGCTGTGAATTTTAATAATGAAAATATTATTTATAATAATTTACAATCCTATTTAAATCTAAAATTACTATATGATATTGATTTAATTTTTTTTGATTAATGCATTATATATTACAGTAATTGAATACTAAAGCTGAAATTAATAAATATTTTAAAAAATATCCTACAGACCTAAATACGTCATCATGTAAAAAGTGATTTTCCATTTTATTTTAAACATAAAATTATAAAACATGTCTGTGAATATTTAAAAACAATTTACTTATCAGGATTGAGAATAATTAAAACCATATTTTATAGAAATTAATTACTCCCATTGATACTTACCATCCTTTTGAGAAATTAAACAAAGAATTTTTTAAATATATATACCACAAAATAAAAAAATAGTAGTACATCAATAGAGTATTAATGATATATAATTATATAGAAAATTTTATTAAATTAATTAAAAAGTAGAAAAATATTTATAATAATTTTGTGAACCAATAATAAAATGGATTAATCATGATCACCTTCCATAATAAAATAAAAATTTGAAGACAAAATATTTTACCATCATACCATTTAATTTGAAACAAGAATATATATTAATGATTTAAATGATAAATTTACTTATTATAGTAAGTACACTCTCTTATGTCTAAATGTATTTGATTAAGATCCTTTAGTTTCCCATACTCTATAAGGATTTTACCTTTTAACAGTGATGAATGTTATACAGAGTCAAGCCTTAGAATGAAATTAAGATTTATCATATTTCAATTAGAAAAATGAATCATAATGACAAAAAATTAAACACTTAAAAATTTTAATAGAATAAATTATAAAATTATTACAATTAATAGATTTTTCCATTTAAAATTTTGGATCTCGTTCAGAAAATCTAAAAAATTCTTAAATTTTATATGATGAGTTATCATTTTTTATGAAAGGAAAATATATTTTTTATAAGGAAAATCAAAACTCCAAGTGGATATAAATGTTTCTAAAAATGGTGAAGGTTATGAATGTTTCCATAAAAAATTATCTTATAAAAAATATATGGGGAACCAATAGAAGAATATTTGGTGAAGTATAATTATATTTCTCTAATATTAACTAATATATATGTATCAATGTTCCATACACACCGGCAGTGTTGAAAAAAATATTATAATAAGTTCATTTTCCATATATTGATGAAATATGTAACCAAGAATAGTGATATTTGAGGATTATTAATGAATTTTTCCATCAAAGTGGAATCCAATTTAGAAACATTGATGGAATTGAATCTATAAAACATTTGGTAATGACATAAATAAGAGACACAGTTTTCCTCATCATGGTATTCCATTAACTATAGATAGTGATGATTTCAACTGATACTTAACCAATGTGATCATAGATATTACATCCACCATTCAAATTTTTATTTGATCAAGATCCATCTATATTCATATTTATACTAGTAGAAGGGGGTATAAGAAATAAAAAATCTACAAGGATAGTATTTTAATCCATGTGACTACTCAATCAAAAAAATATGGACCATTTCACATCATTATTCATATGATTATAGATATATATGATAATATAAAGTGCTATAGTTTTCATCAATTTCCTGTTTTAGTGAATATCCATGAAACATATCTTATTATGTTCCACTCATATAAATAAAAACAAGCCATTACTTCCACCTAGTGCACAAATTTGAGGTAACCCATCAATGGGTTGTCTTATAGACCTAGTGACAAAATTTTATTGAACGAATACAATTTATAATAAATATCATAGTGAGATTCAATGAATTTGCATGAATAAAAATACCCATTTGAAATTGATGAATATGTTATCCTTTATTTATATTTGATTGTTAAAGAAACGGTGTCCTGTGGATGTTTATTTCATATCATTTATTTAAAACTATTTTTTCTATTGTAATGGAGAGATTAATAATTCTATCGGAAAAAATTAAATATTATTATGATTGGAACGACCTCGAATAGATAAATGACCATATCCTCTTATTTTGGAGGTTGAATAATCTTGTAATATAATATTGATGTATAATTCCCCAAAAATCCTGTTGTGAAATAAAATATATCTCCATCATTAATAAGGTTAATGTTGTCATTGGTACCTCTATGTTTATGGAAGATAAATTGTGTGGGAAATTGGGATAGGCCCGGACTGCTCTAAAATCAATATTTAGTCTACAATAATAGGGGAGAGTGAATTTCTAGGCTAATTTAATTTAAAGAAGAATATGTAATCACACTAGATCATCCATTGGGAAGTTAAAGGAGTAAAAAAATATAGAATTATAGGCACCAACATAAGGGAGAAAAGATTTTTTTGGGGAGGGGGTAATATAATCTAATGTTGAACCATATTTTTTCATTTTAAAAAAATTGCACAAATAGTCACCAATATTGAAATCCCCTAAATTATTGGGATGTATGCATTTCATGATTTCATCAGGGATTCAAATGAGAACCACACCTTATATTGTGGGTCTATAAAATATTATATGGATAGACCTATGATATTTAACTTCTATGTTAGATTCATACAAGAATACATTAATATATTTATAAATTTGTAATAGAACACCTTTTATAACTCAGACATACCCCACTAAATAAATATGAGTGGAATCAAATACAGTGTGGACGAAAGAGATTCTTCCACTAATAGGGAGAATCGATGAGCTTATAGATGGTGATTTCACCAATTATATTTTGAAAAATATCATAAATTTTATGCATTTTACTCATTATTTTATAGGGAGTGGATCCATGTTACACTATGGGGTGATAACCTTAACATATTCCCATTTTATCAACTATGATAAAAACCTATATTGTAGGAAAATATCTTGATTTGTACACATTAATTTTGAAGGAAATGGAATTTTTTCCATTCAACTTTTTGTATCCATTATGTATTTGTTAATCATTTAATAAATATTCATCTTCCATTTAGAAAATAAAATATATTTTCATCAAAAAACAATTTATAGATCCTAAGAGAGACATAAATGAATATGAAATATAAATTCATTCATTAATATCCCACTTATCCATATTCTAGAAGATATAGATTTATATAATAATAAATATATTCAAGAGATAGAATCTCTTGGGTGAATATCTCTAGTACATTTAATATAGCTAAAATTCATTCCGTGAAAATAATTAGGGAATCAGGTGGAATAAAAAAATATGAAAGTGATGATCAAAAAAAGTTCTTAAAATCCCTAATTACTTGACACATTAATTATAAAAAACCCTCTAAAATATTTTACAAGACATTTAAATGTAAAACATAATCATGATATTAGAGTAAACAATCGTTATGTTGATTTCATGATTCATCTAATGTGTGAGAAAATAATTAAATTTGATATTCATGTTTTTCTCAGAACCATCTTGTTCTTATAACATTTTAAAAAGTAGGATGTTTTATATTCTATCATTCATGATCCTGAATACACTTATAACAAGATAATATTCCAACTATAACTAGTTAGAACTCACATAAAGTGGTATAGTGTTTCCCTTTTGCAATGAGGATAAGGAATGTGATATATGGGACTCTTAAAAAATTTCCTCCTGTGAAATATTTGTGGATTACATTGGTAAGAACCTAAATTAAAATATTCCATGATTCCACCTTAAAGGAAACCCGAAATCCATCTTCGCATGATATACTATTATGATATGTGTTATTTATGGGTTAATATATTTCTAAATAATGTGGAAGGTTTTTGAGGAAGCCATTAATATTTATATTTATTGATGTTGTTAAATTAATAAAGGACTCATTAGTTGTCTAACTTTGATATCCTCCTTGATCAGGACACCCAAACATTAATATAATATTACAATTTTTGTTGTAAACTTTACACAACATGTATGTATTTTTCAATGGAATGTACCATCCTCAATGAGAAAATCATGATTCCTAGAAAGCGTATTCTCATAGAACCATACATATAAAATATTGAATTTATATCACCTTATTTAAGATAATAAATTTATGATATTTAATAAAAATAATTTCCCATATTGAAATTTAATTTTCATAATGAATTTAAACTTTTAATGATATCATAAAATGATTCATCATAGTATAAATATTGAAATTTAGTCTCAAAATTAATAATTTCTCTCTCCAAGTCATTGATACTAGGTAAGAGATATCATGGAAAGTGGAACGCTCCCTAAGAAATATTTTATTTTTTTTAGTTTTCTATACATAACATCCCATGGTTTTTTTATGGGACCCTCACATGGTAATTAAACAATAGGAAACAATTCCTCATTAGAAACTTAAAATTTAGATGAGGTTTGTTTATATGGAAGGATTTCATCTACTCCTGGGAGAAAATAAAGGGAGAGCGATAGAAGAAAGATTCTCAAATGTAAGATACAACTAGATTGTGGAATCATTAAATACATTGAATTTTATTCAAGAACCAGTCAAGGAGACATTATATCCTATAGGTTCATTTATTCTCATTTTAGAAAGTGAATTTATATCCAGAAAATTCCAAATCAGGAATGTTACTGGAGGCTATAAAACTATTAATGTTATCCATTTTAACATATGAATGTGATCACACCCCCCTTATTATCTATTATGAGATAAATTTTTTAAAATTATCTACCAATAAACCCTGTTTTGGGTCTCTAGTTCAAGTTTAGAAGATCAAAAAATAGGGTTTTAGGGTCCATCAGATTTCACATTCATAAATAGAGGTGATAATCACAGATTAGTTAGTGAGATAAACATTTAAAAATAAATATTATACAGAATATATGATGTGTAAAATTTTTCCCCACTACGCAAGAAGAATAAGAAATGTTAATTATATTTACATTCATGCGTTATATAATTGACATTATGTTTGGATGAAAAAGGTTGGGTGATTCTTAGTTTCAGATTTGGATCCTTGATAACCATCAATAAGGGGTTGAAGTGTATTATTTAATATATGATGTATTAAAATATTATTTTAGGGCCTAATCACCTATATGTAAAAAAATATAATTGATATCATATATGTTGGGTATGTGTGACTTGGAGTTGAAGAAAACCATGAGGTGAGTGTTGAAGGGTTATTCATTTTAGACTAAATTATCCAACTATCTAGTTATGAACATAGAAGAGAAAGGTGTGGCTAGGTTTTCAATATTTACATTATTCAATGAAAGGATAGTGGGTTGAATAATTCTATCCAAACACATAATATAACACATTAAATATGATATTCTCAATCAAAATTTCATATAAATGAGGATATTTGGAATGAGATATAGGGGATCAAGTATGAGAGACAATGAAGATGAACCACCATAATTAGAGGGATAATACAACCATTGGGTATATTGGGTGGATCCAAATTTTTAGGATAATACCTTGTCCATAAAACAATCACTAAATGAATAAATACTAGGTGTATGGATAACACATCTTCAATTGGTGGCTAGAGAACACACTTGAGAATATTGTACCACAACCAATGAGAGAATATCTTCCAGAACCTATGATATTTAACATGAATATGTTATAGGATTGTAAATCCATGTATCTAATATGGAAATTTATGATTAATAAAAAAAATTAGTGGAATCAATTTCAATGCTACTATTAGTTTGGATACATGAAATAAGTATTCCCTATGAAATGTGCGAAAAAGAATATAATAGTCTAATGAATAGGTAATTGGTATATGTGAGTGGTTTATTCGAGGTTGTATAAGATTATGGTAATGGTGATGATAACTCTATACTTGTTTTGTGTGTCCTTGTAGGACAAAAGCAATGATATAAACTCCACAGATGAAAAAATAGTTTTCCCAATAAGAAAAATTTGAATCATATATATTGAAAGATGCTTCAATGGAATGGAAAGGATGGTTCTATTTTAATGAAAAACCTCATCTCCATAATCTTCACAATCCTTAGGATTGAATCTTACTCACATAATTTTTTTTTGAATGAGTCACTAATTTCTTTCAGACATGGAGGGTTGTGTAATGGATGTTGTATCCCATAAATATAAAACCTAACAACTAAAAATATGGAATCACCAAATATATGAATATCAATATGAAAAAATAATCATTGGAACTGAAACAGACCATAGTACCATTATATCCTCCTATATGAAATAATGAATCCCTATAGAGAGTAAAAATTCATAAAGAAAGATCACTTTTTGAGGAATAAGAGAAAAAATGATTAAGATAAGGACCAAAAGGTGATAATATTTTGGAATTCTAACCAAGACTATCACTTAGAACAGAAAATTACTACAAGGGTCTTGGAATGATCTGACCCTAATGAGGACCACTATTTACTTTTTTAAAGAAATATTGGGTTCTTTTTCAAATAATATAGGGACTTTGATGGAATGGGAAGACTTGGGGTATGATATAGGATTAGTGGAATAACAAAAGTGGTTGGCCTCGGGTGGTAGAAGATGGCCTATTTATACGAGTTATAGGAGAGATGCAGGATAAGTAGTGTCTATGTAATGGATATATGTTATCCAAGGAGGGTAGAGTTGAAAAACCATGGAAAAAGGGTTTTAAAAGAGAGAAGGAAAGAGGAAAGGAAGAGAGGCTAGAGGATTAGAAGTCACAAGAGAACACATATAGGAAACACTATAAAGGTGTTGAACTAAGGATTAGGCCAGTTTGTAGAGGAATCTAAATTTTAAAAAATATCAGGTAACCAATGTGTCAAGTGGAGCCTATTCTCCCCATTCATAGTGGGATCTATATTCCCTCTAGTGGGACATGAATTACAGTTTGTCATTAAACTCTTTAATTATCTTTTTAGGTACATAAATTAGTCTAGAAATTTAATTCCAAAAGGAAACTATGATATGGAATATTTAAAACATCATAAATCACCTATATATTTTGAATTTTCCTTTTGAGAATTTTCCTAATAAATTTATATTTTTCTACATTTATTGATGAGGAATTTTTTTAGTAATTATTCTCTTTTTCCGAAAATGATATATTATCTTTTGCTACAAAGAATTATACCTTTTAGTTATTAAACATAAATACTATATATTTTAACAATTCAATTTCCAATATGAGTTTTTTTATTTTCTTAACATACTTCTTATGATCCTTACTCAACTCTTTATTCATTAAATACGTCATTTCAATTTCTTTTTGATATTTTCATAACATTTATTTACATATTAAACTATTGTTTTATCATAATTAGAATTATATTTTGAATAAAAACAGGAATCAAAATATGTCATACTTAAACATAAATCCATAATACACATATTTAAAAGATTTTTAAAATCATCTGAAAATTAATTTGTCAACATTGAACAATTTCCAATGAAGACACGTATCCGAATTTGGTTTCCACATTTAGATTACTATCATGAATCAGGTTATGTAATGTGACTATTATCTATATAACAATCATTATACTTCCTGTTTTCTCAGTAGTATTTTTATTAGTACTTCATAAATGGCCATTGACACAATTATAATATAATTATTATATAAAGGTGTGGTTTTTGGCCAATTCAATACACGAATGAATACGAAAGATGAAGACAGTCAAACACTCTAAATAGAGAACACTCAGGGATAATAATGAAATGATAAACATGGGTGATAATTCATGATTTCACAAATATTTCTAAACACCTCATTGGGGAATTAATTTTGAATTTTTCCAAGATACAACCACTCTATTTTATGGAAAAATGTGCCCATAACAATGAAAATTGTGTTAGATTCCCTGTTGATGATTTGAATATAATGAAAATAAGAACACATGTGTTTTGATTATGAAGATAGGGTTTATTTTTAGATTTTTTTAATTATCCTTATATGAATGGAGTTTCAACAATATAGCTATTGAAGTTTATTTTAATGGAGATCTCAACAAAGTCCTATTGAGAACCATCACGAAGATGAACTTCATATCCATGTTTATAGAAGATGATTTTGGGATTTTGGTTCTTTTCTAAATTAGCAAGTGACTATAACCCAAAAAATATCTATTACTAGAGAAACTGAGGACATGGGTTTAAGATGACTATCATTGATGATTATTTTGCCCAAATTTTATTGTTTAATATCTAAGACATAATAATGTCAAGATAATTGAAGAGAAAAAAATCATGCATCATTGGATTGAAAAGATTTTACTGGCTACGATTTTAATTTTTTTGAAGTGATTTACATATTAAGGATAAAGGTAAGTACATAATTCTAAACTATTTTGGTTTTATTTTTATAGTGAAACTTGTTACACATATTCAAATAAGTTCTTAAAATATTTCTGATTGAATTAATTTTTCATCAACCAGTAAATGTTTTCCTGCATCTGATAGAGCATTGATGGAGGTCATGATTGGGTCTATCATTTGTAACGTAAGATTTTCTAAGAATTCAGTGTATTTGTGTCATATTTCCCAACCCATGCTCTGAAAAATAAATAACCATTTTTATAGTTTTTCCACTAATTTGACATTGGAAATAGTTTGCGATGTTCTTAAAGAATTTGGATTTTTTTCTATTTTTGAAAAACTAGAACCTAGGAGGGGTGATGTTGTTACTATCTTGATTGAGGTTAGTTCATATAGATGTCTGGTAGTTCATGTCTGTGGAATTAATTTTAATATAAATGAACAATATTTCTAGATTCATGTTGACTTGGTTGCACATTCTAACACCAATTGTCTATAAGGGAGAGATTAATATCACATTATAGTCATATAATATGGGACTAAAAAGCGTTCCAGTTTCAACCACCTGATATAAAATAACACGATATTTTTACATATCAATAGGAAAATAATGAAAGGAATTTTTTAATAAAAATTAATAGATCTAACAAGTTCATCCTGATGAGATTTAAAAATGTACTTATCCTGAGACTTATATAGTAGATCTTGGTTAGGACAAACCAATAATGTCAGAGCATGTTTAGGAGTGGAATTATATTGTTATACTCCTCATAATATTCTTATTCCTTGATTTTTTGGTTTATTCATTTTTAATTTTTAGTTTTAGAAATAATAATATGTTTTTCAACAAAAATTATCTTACAGAATATTTTTTTTGTATTTTTATACCTTCAAGAAACTTTTTCATAATATCTTTCTACTTCGCTATAAACTATTTTTTTAACCTCGAAATCAATTGTTAATATTTCCCAAATTGAAAATTTAGTATATCTACTTGTTCTTATATAAATATTCAAAGTGGAGAGCTACATGAATCATCCCAAATTAAAATAACCTATTGGAATATGGAATTGACCAAATAATTTTTTGGGTATGCATACAATTAACTTTCTAGGATATATTAAATATATTTTAAACCAAGTACTTGAAATCCCCCTTTCCTTAAACCCATTATCATTCCCAACTCATATATCTCTATTCATCTGTTATTAAACATTCTTTTTCAAATAATATTATTATTCTCATCTATTTTCTTACCAAATTATCAATATTTATTGTCATTCTTTCATTTTCTTTGTTTATTTCTTCTTTTCTCTTAATTTAAAATTACTTTCATTACGGATTTTACTCCTTTTAATTTTATATAGAAGTTTATAGGTTTAAAATGAGATGTATTCAATGAAATATCCTTCAGTGTTTTGTGGTTATGGGAAATGAATTCTTTTAACATACAATAAAACATGTAGAAACAATAATATATATATATATATTATATTGTATTGTATTCCTCAAAATCATAAAAAGGTATAAATTAAAATTTCTCAAAAAATATAATTTGTTGTGTGTAGATAAAATTTTCAATAGTTCATGAACATGAGATCAATGTATTAAGATTTTGATCTCACTGAACCTAAAATTGAAAAATAATTGACAATAACAAATTTATATTTTAGATGTAGTTTATAATGGGTATTTTAATAAAGCACCACTAAAATATTGCAAGATTTTAGTTATGTATTTTTAATAATTTCTGTTAAAATAATCTGCTTACTAATGAAAAATAACTTTCTCCCTCAGTCCCCATCTCCCTATGTGGCCCCCTTCTCCCCAAAGTACTCGTACTCCAATCCAATTCTTCTGCTGAACTTCCCCCTCATCAGTGCTCTAATTTCCCCTAAACCCTCATTGGTTCCCTGGTTTCCCCCAAGCCCAAGCCCAAGCAGGGGCTCCAATTTTCCCCTCATCCCTAGGATCCCTATTCCTAATTAGTGGTCTTTTTTACTCTAACCCCCCATCACCCCCTTTCCCAAAAACATTACAATTTCCCAAGATCCACCCAATTCCTCCCCTCACCCACACTGCTACAACCTCTTCTCCAATGAGCCATACCTGCAAACCCCTTATCTCCCAACACCATTAACTCCACCTTCTCCATTTTATTTCATATATTTTTAACCGTATTTTATTTTTATTTTATTTCAATCCCTTAATCCCTTTACCCCTATCTCTATTTTTATTACTCATATAAACCCTGATTGTTTTTTTGGCTTGGAATATGTATCAGGGAATTTCAAATGATGTACATTTTAGTTGTCTATGTAGATGTGATTTTCAATTTTCTTGATTTTTTATTATATATAAAATTTCATAGGTTTTATAGGTTTCCTCTTAAAGTATGGACACAATTTCAATGGAATTACCAAGTAATAAATGGTTACCACTTTAAGAAAATGATTATTAATTATGATATATAAAAAGGGGACTTTTTTGATGCATGGTTATTTTTTCAATTATTTTATAAATAAAAATTGATTTTTATATTTCATTTATATACATTTAATCTTAGGAATATAAAATTATAATGGTAATTGATGTTATTACAACATTATAATATATTTAGGTATTGTATAATTATTTTTACCATAATTATTTCCACAAAAAGTACTATTTTTTGTTCTTCTAAAATAATATACATTGAATGGATTAAATGAAATTATATAATTTACAAAATTCAAGTAATAAATTTTTTCAAAAAATAATTGTCATAGAATACAAATTAATAAACAATATATTACACAAATCACCGTTTTATTTATCTAAACATGTGTTTTATAAATGTATTAGATTTTGGAAGAATTATTTTTTTATATATGTTGTTTATAAAACTACATCCTATTGTATTCATATTAATTTTACTGAGACATAGACAATTTTTTCAGGCTATTAGTGTATATTTTTACTGGTGATAGTATTTCATATTTTTTTGGTTTCCTATAAGAATGCATTGGTTGTTTCTTAATCTATTTTATATACTTTATTTAGACTTCTACTTGAATGAATTTGAAATTTCCTATGAGATATATTTTCCTTTGTTTATATTTCTTACAGTATATTAATCTGTCACAAATTCCATCAATTATATAGTCTTTTCATACTATTAGTTAGCATAAGTTTCTTCATGTTCCATATCATATACTTTTTCTATTTTATTATTAATGTGAATCTGTTGTTCCATATTTCAACTCTTTCACTTCTCCTAGATTACTATTAGTACGGCCTGGATTTTGGATATTCAATTCAATATTAACTATTTATATTGAAATTAATATTTCTTAGTGGTTAGTTATATCATTCCTTGGCCATTTTTTTATTTATCATAGTATTCAATTAGTTTTATTGATTCCATAAATTATTCAAATATGAACCTAAAAACTACATCAATTTCTATTTTGCTCAATAAATTGTTTCAAATGGTCTAAAGACATTTCCTAGAACTAAGTCACATTCCACGTGATTTTCAATATTCATAGTGGATTTCATAGTGATAAATAACTATTTAAAAAGACGTTTGACAACAGTTTTGTCTTTAAAATGTGTGTGTGTTTCTTGGGTTATAATTTAGGAATTCATCATAGTGGAACATTAATGTTATTTTTAAGTGTTTTAAGACCATAAATCTTACAATGGAATGTAATTTTATATAATGGTGAATGTATTTCCTTGAAGTGTTTGTTCTTGACACTGAAAAGATTCCATCAAACAAGTTGTCTGGAATTTAAAAGTAATATTATTGAAATAGTGAGATTTGAAAAATGGTTTATAAAATGTGGTTTTACATATATTTATCTCTTTTTAATTTTAGTAATGCGTATGTGGTCTAATTGTTTGAATAAATTTTATGCCTATTTTATTATATATATTGATCAAATCTTAATGACATTACTAAGGAACACCCCACAGTATACTATGTTTTTGGATAAGTTTTTAGATTTTCCAAATTCCTATTGATTTATTGACACGAAAATGAGATGTCAATTTATTGATTGTAAATTATAAAGATGGTTTAAGATAATTATGTTTATGAATAATTGATATTTAATAAATTTTCAGCACAATTTTGTTACCGTGCTTTCCATGGAGAATCGAATGTTATAGAAATTTTGAGTAATGATGTCAATTAACTGAATCAGCTACCAAAATTCATAAATAATTAAAAATTTAATGAAAAACCTATAAAATGATTTATGTATTTGAAGAAAATAATAAAAAACATCATAACATATCATAACAACAAATTATGGGTGCCAAAAAATAGTTATCTGACAAGGGATGTTATTTAGACTATAGGAAAACTAGATCAAGATTGTAAAATATCATTGGATACCCCCCCCATTTTTATAAGGTAACTAATATGGGAGAGACCTTTAATTATATTCAAAATGTGTTTCATGATTTAGTTGATGATGTAAATCATGGTCTGTAAGATGGATGTTAAGAAACTTCCACCCAGATTTTTCTAATGAAGTTCTACTATTTCAGATTCCTATAGGGAATTACTGATAAGGAGATTACCATGATATTAGAATTTTTGTGTGATTTATTTCAGTAATCTAATATCCCAACTTATTTGAACAATATTAAATATTTTTTAACAATATTGGTCAAACATATAAAAACAATACATGCATTCCATAATTATTTATTTCTCAATTTGGTAGTGAATGCAAGAAGATTGAGCTACAAAAAATGATCTTCTTTAAAATAGTAGTAAATGAATAATGTTTGATGTGTGAATCAACTAACTAATATGATCATTAAGAAATATAATACACATGCAATGGATTATTTTTTACTTCATATTAAAACCATTGTTGAAAATTTTATTCATGACATCAAAAACAACCAATCCTAAAAATTTTTATTTTACAGATAATAACAATAAAGAGCTTATACGTCATCGAAGAGGCTAAAAATATTTGAATAAATTTTGTTAATTACATCCATATTTCTCATCTATGCCTAATAATGAGCGATTAGGATCATATATTTTTATATTCATCTAATTTGGGACTTTAATCTCCAGCTATAGCATTTGGACAATTTTTTTATCACTTGAAACATACCTCCATAGATGTTTATAAAAGAACATATTTTCTCATTTCGATGATTATTCATGCAAAAAAGTATTTTAGAAATGATATTGTGGTATACTTGTAGACTCAAATTTATGAAATATATGAGCTATGTATAAAATGAGTTGAGTCATATAATTCATCTTATAGAACAATGTTAAAGATGCACGTTGCTCTAATGTGGACCATTAGTGAATTATCTAGATATAAGAACTTTTCTGGTTTGAAAACAGACATGGGGTTGGCTTGTCCACTTGATAAAATAGATTTTAAAATTGACTGAACACCTGACATTAAAAAATTATACTTCCTGTTTTATCAAATATTTCACAATGAATCTCATTTATTTTTTTGAACATGAAAACATTCAATGGTTCTATTTATCGTATACCACCTCCAATGTTGATGGAATGTACTAAAATATTATATCAACATTGTAATTTTGAAAATTAATTTGGGAACATGCATAGTTTCAATGATTGTGGGAAACAAATTTGAACTACATCATCAATATAAATTGGAATACAATAATAGAAGAAGAAATTTATTCATTAAAATTCCATATTCGGAATTTAATTTATTACATCACAATATTGGTTTAATGTATATTGAGTAGAATTTTTATGAAAACATTATCTTCACATTTTTTAATGAGAATGTGAAATCAAAGTGTTGTCTCAATGCTCATAAGGACATACAAATAATGTACATAACGATTTATCTCTATCCATATGAGAATAAAATGTATGCTATGGAATTAATTTCAATGAAAAATATGGATAAAGATAAATTCCATCAAATATTAAAACATGTAAAGTTATGTAATGGGTATTCAAGTAACAAGTCTAGGTTTTTCTACATAAATTGTCATAGGTAACATGGATTATGAAGTAACAGTTTACATAATTTTTTACATTCGTTACTTCCACTTCCATTACCTTAATTTTTATATAAAATGGTTACTACATGTGAACTCAAGTTATTTAGATTCTTTATAAAAATGTGTGAGAAACTTCTCTAACTATTTGATCATGAAAACCTTCCAAAAAAATTTGGCACTTGGTGAAGTTGAGATTATCTTTTTTCTATCATTTTTTACTATCATGGATCATTTATCATTTTATTTAGTCTAGTAAACTAAATTTGGAGGCCCCAAACATTTTAAATGGATGTTTCCAAATGATGGATACATTATTTATATGTTTTTAATCTTAATTATTTCATTTTTGAAACATTATCAAATACATAAATATGTTTTATTTAATTTATTTCAAATATATCTTGGTCATTTGAAAACATTCATAAAAAATAAATCACTACAAGAAGGCTCTTTTTCTAAAGGCTATACAGAAGATGAATCTCTTAAATTATTTTTTATATTCCATGATAATATTGATACAATCTTCAGTTGGGGTAGGTCATGTCAACGACACATTGAAAAGATCTCTAATATATGGGAAATAAAAATTCTATCCTTATGTTTTCTGATTAGTTGGGAGGATCTCAAATGTTAAAATGAGAAAAATCAATTATTATATCCACATAGATAAATGATTCTAAATAGTGAACTTTTATTTCCATTTATTGAAGAGATCATGATTCAACGAAAGAGATGAATGAGGATCCAAATCCAAAATGTGAATGATATAAAAAAATCTATTAATAATGATCTTGTAAAATGGTTTACACATCACGTAATTTCATAAATATTTAAATGAATATGGATATTAGGTTCACACATATTTTGTAAATACAATAATTTTTAATTCTTTTATTAATCACGAAGATCAATAATCGGGTTGAGTTTTCAGAATATTTGATTGTTTTGCTTGAGGTTCTGTAGAAAAGGAGAGAAATTTGATTCTTACATGGGTAATGGATTTAAATTTCATATATTTTTCCCTGATGAGGGTTTAAAACATGGAATAGTCTTATATTTACATCTTTTTAATTGGGATATAATTAAAATCTGACTAATATTAAATAATTAAACTAATACGGTAATTTTTTAATTCCTTATTCAAATACTAGTGCATCGATATTACCATCAATATTAAAAGAGAATGCCTGAAATTTCATTCTATGAAATTATCTCACTTGATGACTATCAGTGACCCTGAATTATATGATCTGTATATATTTTAATCTCCAGAGAAAATGTTGTATTTTTTAGAATATTTTGTTGATTAATGGGGGAGTGTAGTTATTTACAAAAATCAATGAGACTCTTACAATATGGGTAATGAAGTATATGATTTTGCCTCTAACACCGAATATCATCAATATAAAGAAATTATTTTCCTTCATAATAATCATAATATTAGTCATAAATTTATGGATGATGTATATGATGTTATAATGGAGAAGTAGAATATGTTTAATGAAGGAAACCGTTATTGTATGTGCAGTCATATCATAATTTATCATCCACTTATGTTATATGTACATTCATTCATTATCATAGTGATGAATTTTTTTTTCCGGAACTATGAATCTGTTATCATTTTTAAATTATTTTATTTAGGAAAATATATTTTTTGAAATTTATTTCAGCAAATTAAATAAAATGACTTTGTAAGAAGAAACATTTCACTGATCTAAGTCGACTACAAGTAGATGTTCATATGAACACACAAACAACCGATGATCCATAAGTCCCTATCCATACAACATCTGAGACACCCTCGGTCTTCCCCCCATAAATGCCTCTCACACCATCCACCACTCATAAGTATCTGGTGTTCCCTTCTTCTCTATCCCATTAGCATTTGAGGCATTTCCTCCACATTCAGCTTGTTCAACAGTGAAAGAATAGGTCAACACTCATATTTTTATCGTGACTATATTGGAGGGTGATAGTTATAGATATAAATTTTAATGTGAATAAATTTATTATCCTTTTTTATACTACTTAATATTTTTCATAAAAGCTACAATCAATATCACTAAGGAGACTTATATGAATTGTTTAGATGTATGTAATATTAAACAGAATTGAATATATGTATGATCCTAGATCTTGTAAATGTAAGTTATCTTTTTTTTTTGGTTTTAATCCCTTATTTTGTTTAATTAAGTTCATACCCAAGTCCTAGAAGAGTCTCGGCGGTGTTCTGAGGGTTCAGACCCAAAAAGTGGATAAAGAGGGTTTTTTGGTAGTTTGCACATTCTGCGCATAGTTAGTGATAACCATGAAGACATTGTAGGTAAACAATGCAAGAGAAGGTTTTCAGATAGTATACATTTCATGGTTTGTGCAGGGTTTGGAAAACCGAGTGGGTTAATTTTGTGAAGTGGCCTTTTCGGGATAGAAGCATTTGTATGGTTTTCTCATGGTTTGGAAAACGTGTGGATAAACTATGCGGCCCCGAAACATCTAAAAATTACAATTTTTCACCCCGGGATTTTTTAACCCCAACTCAGGAATTTCACCCATTTATACTCTCATCTCCATAAGGATGAACCAAATATCCCAATAGCTCCAAGAGATCCATCTCCCTATTTTATAAGGATTTTTTATGTCGTTTATTACAGACAGAAGCTCCGGGTAAGGCAAATCCCATCCTTGCTTCCCTTTTGAGTTTAGGGTTGGCATATTCTTCTCCGATCCTTTTGAAGATCTAAATCCCTGCTCTGTGTGTGATATTTAGGTTGAAGCTTCATTTTTTGGTGGAAGTATAATATATGGGTCTGATTAAGAGTGTGTTCAATTGTGAAATCATGGTAGGTGGTCTATAAGTTATATCTAGTGGTTTATTTGAGGATTTATGCGTGTGTGGTTTGGTTCATGGGTGTCTCTCGGTATGTTTTGATTACCCATAGAATGTTTTGGTAAAACGGATATTAAAAATGAAAAGGGTAACCCCCACGATCCCCGTGCGATGTGTTGAGGGTGAAGAGACTAAACAAGGTCCACCCATGGGGTGAGATGACTTTCCCAGAGCAAGTGATTTTTGAAGAACAAGTGAGATTGTTGAGTATTTATGTAGATCCCTTGACAAACATGTTGATGTGATTTCGCGTGTTGTTATAGAATCTAGGTGGAGTACCTAGTCTTGATAATATCCTGAGGTATATTGAGTTAGGATGTGGAAATGACTATAAACCATAATGGAATGGGTCATGAGCCCGGTAATGAAGCCTAGTGAGATAGGCATAACGAACGAAGCCTAGTGTGATAAGAACAGTGAATGAATTCTTATTGAGATAAACATAATGATATGGAATTGGGACAAATGGATAACAAATGTGAAGTGTGGTAAATTTTTTAATGGATTAAGGCATGGTGTTAACCCTCATGTTATTGTCATGATTTCTTTTTGCCTTTGTAAATGGTTGCGATGTTGTGTAAATGGATAATGGTTACATATATATATTCTATGTGCACATTTCATGGTAGTGTGGGGAATTGAAAGAGGTTATATTCCCATAGGTATAGTTGGACTAAGGGTCTAAACTCCACCCCTAATGCACGAGGTAGGGATATGACTGGTGCTATGTTTCCCAATCTATTACATCCACATAGACTAATGGTTTGAGGTGATCATATATTTGACATCCACCTGAAGTGATTCTTTGAGGGGATGTTATGGTTGACATGAGGTGGTTTTCCTAGTGAGATAGGACAACTGTGTGATTTTCATCATGCTAGTGACTGTGTAATTTTATCTTATGTTACTTTTTGTGTGATGAACCCTTGATAAATTTGTAGGAAATGGAATGTAATGGTAAATGGGATGAAATTGTATGTTATGGAAATTGTATAACTATTGGTAACAGACCTAAACTGGAAAAGGAAAATTAATTATTTCCTTATAATTTATTATTCATTTCCATTTTGCGTGCACAACTATTTATACCATATAATTTTTAGACACTTTTGTTGGCGGCCTACTGAGTTTACTCACACCCTTCTCGGGATGCTGTCAGGTACCAAATCAGACTTCACGTTTGCATGCCAGGAGAAGGGAAAATTCCCTTATTAGGTAGTTGGGTTGGCATGGGAGTACATGGAGGAGGACCTAGACTTGGTGTCAGGACAATTTTGGGGATTTTATTGTTTCTCGTCATTTTGGGTTTTGTTCACTTTTTCACTTATAGCATGGCACGTCTTATTTACTGTTGGACATGGTTGTACCCTGTTTGGGGGAATAGTTGTTTATACATGATCTTGAATTATTGATTTCTATTCCTCTATTTTGATTATCTTTTATTATAGATTACTCCGATTAAAGGGGGTATAGTCTCCCCAATTGACTATTCAGATCCCCAATGAAAGTCGGAAACCCTTGGCGTATGGGGAGGCTCACTTAAGGGCATGTAATAACCCAGATTGGAGCACCAGTTTTGTGGCTCCTAGTTCAAGGACATTACACGGAGGTATCAGAGGAGGTAATTCCAGTCTTTCTCTGAAATAAAGTTATTTGGGATGGCTTATGGGAGTTAGGATGTGTTAGGACTTAGTAATAATCTCGTGCTTGGGTGTAGCTAAGCCATGTATGAGGAAAAACCCATGTCACCGAGGGTGGGAATTCTTGTTCCTGACTAACCGATATTACAGTTGATGAAATTTCACCATTGGGTGATGCACATGTTGTGATATTATTTTTTTATGATATTAGGATTATGGAATCAATGGAACGAGGTTGTGAATTCGTGTGTCATTGTAAGAACCTAGAGTGGTAGGAGATGTGCATCATGGTAGGCACACACAAGTTGTGTGTGTAAGGCATGAATGGTAGAATGAACCTTGCATTTTTGGTAATTGAAAAATAAAAATGTAGTACACTAAAAAATGCGAGTGGGAGAAGATAAATGGATGATAAGTGATAACAAATGAAATATGGGTTCTTAAGGGTTGAAATGAATTGAATTTTTTTTATAACATGTTTTGTGAGCTCTTTGGTGCTGTATGTTTGTTTACCCCTTGTAGACCATGGCCCATAGTAAGGATGGTCTTGGTGATGTTTTCAGAATAATATGTTTTTTTGGGATAGTTCATGTATGGTGGATTATTGTGGCTAGTGAAGAGCATTCTAGTTGTGAAATTGGGAATTCTCTTTGTCATGAGTACTAAACCTCGTGTTTGGAAATGTAGATAAATGCCACCACGATGTCGAGCATGGGTTGTGTAATAAGAGGATGTTGCTTATAAAACTCTTTTAGTGGAGGAGAAAGAGAATGTGGTGATTGAAGAATGTAGAGAAGAGAGGTTTTAAGAGAACATGGATTGTTTTATACAGATGATGGATCGAAAACCAGTGCGGGTTGCGCCGAGTATGCTTGAGATGACCCAAGAGTTTCAGGTGGAGCACCCTTCGACCTTTACCAGAGTGGGTGGTCCTGTGGAAGCAGAGTTCTCGATTGTGCCTATCTAGATGATACTTGATCATATTGAGACTGTTGATGTGAAGCAGGTTATGTTGGCAGCATATATGTTGTGGGGCTGGGTAAAGCGTTTGTGGGACATCATAGATCAGACCGAGCAGGCTGAGGGATGCTGTGGAAACTTTTCCATGAAAAGTTCATATAGTATTTTTAACCAAAAACATTGAGGTAAGTGCCTGTTGAAAATTTCATGATCCTAACTCAAAGATCGATGTCGGTGATTGATTATGGTGGTCGATTCACTGACCTGGGATGCTTTGTTCTTGCATTGGAGGAGGATGAAGCATCAGTTGCGAGGCAATTATGGGATGTGCTATGGCACGAGATCTAGTCTCAGGTCAATATCTTTATCTTGAAGAGTTTTACAGTGGTATTAGATCATCCATTGATCTTATAAGGGAACCTAAAGATAGTTTCAGGTAGTAGGATTCTTGTCCCAACTAGGCCGACAAGTGGTGCAACTTCTGAGGGATGGAAACGTCATTTATAAAGTTCTCAGTAGGGTGGTAGTGTGAAAAGTGGTAATAATATAGGGACATCCTTTCAGGGTGGTGGTCAGGTGTTCTGATATCAGTGTGGTAGACTGGTGAACATGCGTGGCTAGTGTCCTCGAAATTTAGTTAAGTGTCGATCTTGTGGCAGATTGGGACACGTTCAGAGGTTCTAAAGGACCTCGTAGTTGGAGAGTATGAATGTTGGTGACAAGAAGCTTCCCAACAGAGGTAAGGGATCAGTTTCACCGTATCAGGTAAGTAGTTGGAGCTCCATGGGACATACTGGTAAGGGCGGTGGACACGGAACTCTGGGGAAGGATCTTAAACATCAGTGGGGTAGTACAGTGTAGGGAACATAGGTTTCAGCCCATGGTAGAGGGGAAACTCAGCTTCATGCAGTTCAGTCTGCACCGGTTGATGGGGAGGATATGCCATCAACTATCTGAGGTAAAATAGTTATAGCTTATATTCTTTCTAGTGCATTGTTTAATACAACTTCCACACACTATTTTATTTCTACTCAATTTCTGGTAGAATTGGGTTTTCCTATGGAGAGTGTGTGTGGGGTTATGTCGATTGAAACACTATAGTTTGTGTGAAAGGAAGATATTAGAGTGTGTAATGGATGTTCTATGGATGTCCGTGGGTATCGTTTCATACGGGACTTGTTCATTCTTGATATGATGGTCTTTGACCTGATCTTGGGTATGGATTGGTTAGTGAGGTATTAGGTGCATATATAATGTTACTACCACAAGGTATCGTTTAGGTCACCTTAGGGTGACACTTATATCCATCGCGGAGAGTGTGATGTTTGAGAAGGTCGTGAAAGACCATTTTGATCGTAGATGTGTATGATCACGACTTAAGTATCATTTCCTGTGCTTGATGATGAAATTAGAGAACATTCGGTCTTTCCTCTAGTTGTGGATCAATTTCAAGATGTTTTTCCTAAGGATTTCTTGGGGCTGCCACTCCAGAGGGATGTTGAGTTCATGATTGAGTTTCTGCCAAGAGAAGAACTAGTTTCTATTCCACCATACCGAATGTCACTAATAGAACTCCATGAGTTGAAGGTTTAGCATGAGGAGTTAGAGAGTAAGGGGTTAATTCACCCTAGTACGTCTCCTTGGGGGTCTCACGTTATTTTTGAAAAGATCACTGACACATCGTTAGGGTTGTGTGTTGATTATCTGAAGTTAAATCTGATGGCGGTGAAAAATAGATATCGTCTTCCTAGAATTGATGACATTTTTTCCAGTTTAGGGTTAATCATTTTTTTATGATTGATTTACGATCGGGTTATCATCAGTTGAGGGTGAGGCCTTTAGACGTACTGGTGAAAGTTTTTATTAGATGGTACAGGTTTGTTAGAGTTTGTGGTGATGTATTTCGTCTTGACCAATTAACTAATGGTTTTCATGTCTTTGATGAAGCGCTATTTAATCCTTATCTAGATCATCTTTTTTTTTGTCTTTTTTGATGACATCTTGGTGTACTGGAAAACACATGATGATCTTGCCCAGCATCTTGACATAATCTAGAGTACACTAAGAGAGCACCAGCATTATGTCAAGTTGTCAAAGTGTCAGTTTTGGATTGGAGAATTTCATTTTCTAGGTCCCATCATATATGAAGAAGGTGTTTCAATAGATCCATAGAATGTTCATGTTGTTGTATCTTGGGAGTAGCCTATGAGTGTTTCAGATATTGGTAGTTTTCTGGGTTTGGATGGATATTAACGGAGGTTAATTTGGGATTTATTTCATTTGGTATCACCATTATTAGGCTTCACCAAGAAGAGAATCAGGTTTGACTGGACCGAGCCTAGTGAGAGTTCCTTTCAAGAGTTAAAAAAGTGATTGATGACCACACTGATCTTGATCTTCCCCGAGCCAGGTAGGAAGTACGTCCATTTTTTGATGCATCTCGTATCGATATTGGGGATGTGTTAATGCAAGATGAGCAGTTTGTGGATTATGATTTGAGAAAATTGAAACCCCGTGAGTGGATTTATCACACTCACAATCTTTAGTTGGCTGCAGTTGTGTATGACTTGAAGTGTTGGTTGCACAAATTTTTGGGGGAACAGTTCACGGTGTATCCAGACCACAAGAGTTTAAAGTATATCTTTTCAAAAATACATTTTAATCTTTGGAAGTGAATGTGGGTTGAGTAACTTCAATCTTTTGACTTTGAGATTGAATATACACTGGGAAAAGGGAATAGTGTTGCTGATGCTTTGAGCAGAAAGGCTCAGAACTAGGTGGTTCAGGAATCCAGCACCGAGTTGAAGGTGATGTCCCTGTTCATGGAGATGCACGTGGAGGTGCAGGAGGAAAATGGTCAGGTGACTCTTTCTTCCATGGTTGTTGAATCAATGATTTTGATCCATGTTAAGGTAATTCAGCTTGACGATCCTTAATTTTTTTTCCATGAATGAAATACATAATATTATGGACCTACTTTTATGTTGGGCCATCAGTGTTGATAGGATGGTTTGTATTCATGGTCATGTGGTTCGGCCGGCATGCAAGCTGGAAGAGTTGATACATGACTTCCATGCATTGAAATGAGATGTGTATCCTAGTTATACCAAGATGTATCATGATCTCTGTAGACAGTTTTGGTGGCCAGGAATGAAAAATTATGTTTCGGGATTTGTGGCATGGTGCCTTACCTATTAGCAGGTGAAGGTCAAAAATCAACGCCCATGGGAATTGTTACATCCATTGCTTATTCTGGAATGGATGTGGGAAAATGTGACAAGGGATTTAATGGTGGTTCTTCTTAGGATTCCTTAGAGGAATGATGGAATCTGGGTGGTTGTTGATCGACTAACGATAGTGGCTCATTTAATACCGATTTAGGAGACACACACATTTGATCAGTTGGTTGAGTTGTATGTTCACGAAATAGTACAAATGCATGGTGTACTGCTGACCATAGTTTTGTATCATGATCCTAAATTCACATCACGCTTTTGGAATGGGTTTCCTAAGGTGCTTCGTACCCAGGTTCTCTTGAGTACGGCCTTTCACCCGTAGACGGATAGGTAGTCAGAGCGTACAATCCAAATTTTGGAACACATGTTGAGGTCTCGTGTCTTTGATTTCAGGGGTTCCTGGGAAAAACACCTATCGCTTGTTGAATTTTCCTTCAATTTTTTTAGTCTATGGTTCATATGGATTCATTTGATGCTCTATATAGGAGGCCGTGTATAACTCTGTTCTGTTGGTTGGAGGCCGGTGAAACTGAGCTTTCGGGACCCAGTCTTGTGCAAGAGACATCGTATATGGTTGAGTTGATTTGAAAATGGATAGAAATTTCTATGATTAGTCATTTGAAGATCAATGGCATAGAAATATTAAGTTTGAGGGGGGTGATAATTTGTTCTATCGGGAGTAACCAATTTTGGGTCACTTACGGATTTAGATATAGGGAAAGTCAGTGCCTAGGTATGTGGGGTCATTTGCGATAGTGTAGAGCATCGGGCCGGTTTCATACAAATTGGCTCTTCCACAATAGTATAGTGGTATGTAATATTTCTTTCATGTGTCATAGCTTCAACAGTATCACCCTGAACCAACTCACATGGTTCATGTTGAGGATGTTTTTTTTGAGGATGACACATCCTTTGAGGAGCATCTAATTCGTTTTATGGATCATAGTGAGAAAGTCTTGATGGAAAGGTTGTGACATTGGTGAGAGTACAATAGTAGCATCGAAATGATTAGGAAGAAACATGGGAGTGGGAATCAGATATGTGGGCACAATGGCCCATTCCCTTTTCCTAGGAAGTGAAATGAAAATTGTTATCTTGGCTCGAGGACTAGTCGTTATAAACTGGAGAGGTTGTAAGACCCTAAATCATAAAAAGGTATGTTCTTGTTTATGTTTTGATTTTAATCCCATATTTTTTTAGTTATGTTCTTACACAAGTCCAAGAGGAGACTATAAAATATTCCAAGGGTTAGGGTCCAAAAAAGTGGATAAATTTTTTTTCTGGGTAGATTTCACGGTCTGCACATGGTTAGTGATAACCATGCGAACAGCCCATGTAAATCGTGCAAGAGAAGGTTTTTCAGACAGTAGCCTATGTATGGTGTGGGAACAGTTTTAAAAACCATGTGGGTAAACCGTGTGAGGGGGGTTTTGGTAATGATGCATCTACACGGTTTTAACACGGTTTTGAAAACCGTGCGGCCCAAAAACTTCTAAAATATTACTATTTTGCCACCCCGGGATTTCTTAACCCCAACACGGGAATTTCCCCCATTTTCACTTATCTTCACCTTAAGTATGAACAAAATCTCCCAAGTGATCCAAGCTATCAATCTCCCTCATTTATAAGGTATTTTTGGTGTTGTTGGTTGCAGATCAATGCTTCTAGAAAGGCTTACCCAATCCTTGCTTCTCTTTTGATTTTAGGGTTTGTTTCTTCTTCTGCTCTCTATCGACGCTCTAAAAACCTACTCTTTGGGCGAGATTTATGTTGAATCTTCCAAGGTTGGTTGAATTGGAATATAAGGGCTTGATTAAGAGTGTGTTCAACTGCTGAATCGAGGTATGTGGTCTAAATGTTTTATCCCAGGGTTTCTTTGTGGATTATGCAAGTCATATTTGTAACGCCCCGACCCTAGTTACCCAGAGTCGGTGCATTATTACATAACATTGGTATGATCACAAGAAAGATCAAATCTCGAAAGACCGATTGGTTTAGTAGTCTTGGAAACACTAGATATATTCATAAGTCTTACATTACATCATAAAATGAAAAACTACTACAATAACATATTGTCTCCATAATCCACACTCATATCCCCACATAATATCCCTGCAGGTCATTCATAATTTACTTCTTCACATCCTGGGAAAAATAAAACATAGAAAAGGGGTGAGCTCAAATGCCCAGTAAGGATAACAATATAGCGGAAACTTTCATAAATAAGAATAAACATTTAAGGAAATGTATAACTAAAAAAAAGCCTTTTAAACTTGAACTTTTAACATAGTATGGCATAAATAAAATGAGATAATTCCATTTACTTATTCACATGGTTATTCTACTAATCGAATAATCACATGAAAAATCAATAACCACTTTCATAATGATGGAATGCATAATGCCAGACTATCATAACCACATAGCCAAGGCCTCGTGCCAAGACTACAAATAAGATTTTGTCAAGGCCTTGTGCCAAGACACTAGTTTGTCTCATGAGACCTATCGATGCATCGAGGAGCTATAGCGGGCTCCACCCGTCACATATTAAGTCCAATGCATTCCCATATGAAAAGGTTTAAACATAACATAAACATTCGTATTAAAACTAGCATACGAAATGTCAATACTTTCACAATAAACTATGAATGGTATAAAAATAGCACATCCACATTCAAACATATCACAAAACCTTCAATACAATATAGAAGTTTTGTATCATAATAAATCAACTTCAAATAATCTTAAAATCCATCAAAAGATGTTGACATAGATGAAATCAAAATTCTTTTTAAAGAAGTATCTCCTTTTATTTTGAAATCATTTAAGATCCATATAAAATAAAACATTTTCTTTGAAAATATTCTTATAAGCTTGTAAGGGAAGCTTTGAAGATTTTATAACGGCGGAAAATAGCCGCACCCACCGTATAAGTTAAAAAAACATTCTTACCCTAATTCTGTCGAAAAGGTTAAAAAGGACCTTGTTTTGAAAAAGACGGAAAGATTCCTTTATAAACCTCTTATAAAAAGTCAAACAAGGGTATAAATGACATTAACCCATATTCTTGTAAATAATAAATATTTTTTGAAATACATTTCGAAGAAACATGGATGTGGATGATAAAGAAATCCCAGTAGATTATTACGTATAAACAACCTCGGATAATGAAGAGATTGTGAAATAACCCTTACCAATTTGGAAACTTATGAAACATACAACCCATGAAAGAGGAATCATACAATGAATATGTAAATACACATAAATTAGAGTGTATTACACAAAGAATATAATTATGGGCAGTACACACAAAAGGTGATGGTGGCAATATGGCATGAATCTCACGGGAATAAGGAGTGAGATGAAAACCCCATACCTTGTACTTTTCCTTGGTTGGGGTAGGTTAACCTCCTGTATAATGGTGAAATAATTGTTATTAAATTATACAAGAATCATATACATTAATATGATATCATATATGATCTTTTAACATTGCTTTATTAATAATATCTTAGTATTATCGTCGTTTCGGGTGATAATCGATTCGTTATTCTTAAATGTTTGGTTACGTAAGACATGTTTGTAATGGATAGATTATATCTTATTCATAATCAGAATTATATTAACATTATTTTTAACCCTAAAATGAGAATAATACTAGAATGGATACGATGGAGAATGAATCTCATCGCGTTCGTGGAGACGGTAGTCCGTACGTACGCACGAGCGACAATATCATTCTTTTGATATTAAAATAATATATAAATGGATGGTATATCATATATACAGAATAATTAACATGTTATATTTATTATTTACATGAGTTACACATCATTATTATACCATCCAAATAATATTATATTGAATAACAATTACACCACGACGTGGAGACGGTAAGCCGTATGTACGCACGTATGGTGACATGTTATTCAAAGGGTGGATAGAATACTGAATATTGTTGTACCATATTTATAATAACATCACAGTATATATATGATACTGGATTTATTATTTTAGAATGGTAACAACAAAGGAAAAAGAAGTGGAAGAAGAAATGAACTTAGAAAAGGGTGGTGAAATCATTACCTCTTCTTCGGGTTCTTCCTTTTGATTTGATCAAAAGGGCTCCTTAGGTTGGCTTTCTGATCAAACTAAGGCCCCTAGGTTTTAGTGAGGGAACTTGGGAGAGTATTTGTGCAGAGTTTGGCCGAACCAAAAGGCTTTGAAGGTGTGAAGAAATGAGAAGGAGGAGTGCCCTTTTATAAGAGGGGTGAGGGGCACCTTTGGAAAAGCTAGAAATATTAATTTATAATAAATTCATATTCGGTTTCTAATGGATCCAAAGTTGATTATTAAAAGTTTAAGGTGGGGATGGGTAAAAAAAAAACTCAACCAATAGAATTTAGACAGGTTTGGGTACTTATATTAACCTTATCTTTAAGTATTAACTCTAAGTTAATTAGTTTCACTTTTACAATGTCTCTTTGTATTTTTATATAATATGGTTAATAAACTTACTAAATACATCCAAGCGACCCCCAAGTGGTCCATTAATGATGAACCTATCATGATATAAGTCTCTTGGCCGAACCTTAGATTTTTAGGAATTTAATATCAATTAATAATATAATATTTGTTTTAAAAACTCTTTTATGTCAATTTTGACACTATTCAATAGTTGATTTTTGTGAAACTCATAACAGATTTATTACTTCAAACAAAGTCAATTAAATCAATTATAATATATCATATTATCCTAGAAAATTAGTTTAATTCATTAAAAGTTTCATATTATATTTATTTGGGTATTTATAATATCAATTATTTTAATTTTTCACTATTATAGTAATTACTGCATCATCATTGTGTCATAAATAAAATAAATTATTTAATGTATAAAAATTATAAATAAAATATAATTATGTAGGAAATCTTTTTATATTTATAATGAATATTTATAATCTAAAATCCAACATATATAACCCTATGTAACAATTGTTTTTCTAAAAGATTTATGCTTGTGTCATTTTTGTATTCATTTTAACTTAATTAAAATAAAGTGTCATTATCACTTACAAGTGGATCCATGGGGTCCCAAAATAGACCCAAAGATGCCCATCGTCGACCCTGTATCAACCAATAGGGTTAAGACACGTTTTAGGGTAATTTAGAATTATTATAATATTATTTTTTAACCCTTATTTACCGGATTTACCCTTAACCATGGTAAATAAAATATTTACCGCAGTAATTATTCAAAATGTCTAAAAATAAAAGTTACCTATTTACACAATTTGAACATCCTGATTCCAAATATGGAATCCATTTTCTTAAATTCAAAACACAGAAGTGGAAGAAATTAATTTAAAATTAATTCCCGCTGTCAAAACAAAAAGCGTGTTTTTAAGAGATAATAACTATCAAAAGATTGACACTTGTTTATGTTCGGTTTAATTGTAAAATTATGTCCAATGACAAACATTATATTAAATGGTAAAAATATATTCTAAATATACTTTAAAACTACTAAAATTCATAATTTATCACTATTAATTATTTTGATTAAAAAAGTTGTTTTTAAATAAAATTTAGTAATTTTCACTATTCATCAAAATATGAAAGTTATCCGAAAAGTACCAAAATTTCACCTTAGGATAAATTCGATATTCCAAATCCATAAATGAAGTCCATTTTAAAATATAAAATATATATACTTTCGAGAAGTAGGTATTACTATTCATAACGACTAGTTTGATTGGTTGTGGTGTGTGTTAAAACTCAAGGTTGCGTACAACACACGCTACTGTATTATTCAAAGAAAGCGTACCGTGGAAGCTTGGGATGTTTCATTTTAAATTTTTGATGTCCCCATTTAGTCAAAAAGTTAAAAATATTGTATTTAAAAAGGGTTCACTATTAAAAGTTGATAAAAGTGCAATACTGAAAATGAATTTGTTCTTGCATTATATCCAAGAAACTCATAATATGGATTCTAAAATTATAAGGATTATATAAAGTTTAAAATTTAGATAATACTATTCATAACCTCTTTTGAACAGCTTGTTTGGTAAGTCATGGTGCGATTGAACTTGGTGTTGTGTGTAGTGAAAGTTATTGAATTATTTTGAAGAAATAACGCACTATAAAATCTTGGGGTGTTACATTCTCTCCTCCTTCAATAAATTGCTTCCTCACAATTTGAAATTGTTCTTCAAAAATAGAAGGTTGAAAATAGAAAATATATTTGTGGGAAAACCCACATCGGAAATTGGGTTACTAAAATTTGGTCTTAATATGAAGAAAAGAGAAATGAAAGGGTCACCACCAAATTATGATCTCGATTAGGAGAACATTGGTGGCAATTAGAGACATATAATTGGAGGAAAAACGTAAATATTTATAGGTAGTGATTGAGGTCATCAATCACAAACAAGTATAAAATTGAGGTCCTTAAATTCATCAATCTATGATGATTTGAAATACCATCGGTTCAACAAAACATAGGGTATTAGGATAACACATTTTTGACGTTTCAAAATATCTTAGTTGAAATCCCACATCGAAAAATGAATTAATGAGGCCTCTATTTAAAATAAAGAGTCGAAAGTATGAAGATTACCGAAAATAACATATACTAGGGTTCCATGTATGAAAATATGGATATGGAGGAGAAATCTAACCATCAATTATCTGATGGAGAGTGGTAGAGAACATGGATATGAAAAGGCCAACAATCCCAAAGCCATAAATTAGTGATGATTTAAGGTACCATCTAGGACAACATTTTTGTTCTAAGTTCCTTTTCTTAATGTTGTGGAATTTATTTATGAGATTGGCTAAGATCATAAGGAGATATAATTACTTTATAATTAGAGTTTTATCCATTAATAAATTTCTACCACAAACACATATTTCACTCTAAAAGATAATAGAACGTAAAAAAAATTCTATTTACACTATTCGTATAGGGTTCCAAAATAATCGAATTTATAATTCATCTACAAGATCTTTTAATAAAAACTAAATTATTTAATCCAGGACATCTCGTGGGCCAGTGGTAGGTGATACACCGTTGTCACCCTTCGGTTGCGGGTTCAAGTCTCACAGCCTTGCCGGACGCGACGGGTTGCCGCCCAACCTCCGGGTTGTCCTTTTATGGAAATCCAAAATAATCCAAACTAGAACTATCCAAAATACTTCTGTCCAAACTCACAGTACAACATTTATAAGGAAGGTAAACATAATTTAGATCCTTTTTACCCTGTAATAGCATATGAATACCTTCATCATGTATTCTTTTAATATACTGAAACATCCTGAATTACCATATTCCTTATTGATTACATTCATGCTCCCTTATTGCATATAGAATGCTGGATATACTTCATTAATCCAAAATAATTTTTAAACCCCAACAATGATGGAATATACAAATCATTAATCAGTTCCAAGGTAGTCAAGAATATCCAATATAATTTATCCAAAACAATCATGTATTATTCCAAAATCACTACCTCGGTATCAGAACTATATTATGGTTTATCATTCTATCAACCATATATTTTCCAAAAATTTATCCTGCTATTGAGTCACTTTTCTTTGTTCCACACAATCTCAAGTCCTTAATAAAATAGTACTGCAGTACAATCCTTATATACTCGATAATTATTATAACAAGTACATTGTTGATACAACACTCAATTGACATAATCAACATAAGAACTCTAATCATTACTCTTCATCTGTGGTAGTATCATAACTTGATTATTATCCAATAGCATCATTTGCGGCATAGTATGATGACTGGGACATAGGTTCGCATAGTGTCCAAACTCCTTGCAAATGAAGCATTGTACATTTGAAACCATTTTCTTACCCTTGCAGTCACGTACTTTGTGCCCTTTTCCTCCACACTTATAACAAACTCCCATTCCTTTCAGGCAAGTTCCAGGGTGTTTTTTTCCACAGTTACCACATATGGGAAAATTATTCTTTTCCCTCTTCCCTTTATCCATCTTTCTCTCTTCCATCCTTTTCTTCTCTTGCTTCCCTTCAAAGACATAGGACACAGCAAACTCTTTACTTATCTTATCAACACATGATATTATTTCTTCATATGATGATAATACATGGGAGACTATTTCTCTTATAAATTATAGCTTAAGACCATGAAAGATATGATCCTTCCTTCTCTTTGGTTCATGTGCATTTCTGGAGTTCTCATTCCTTCTACTGGGCTCCATTTCTAAACAATGGCATACACTAGATCAGTTTATGAATCAAAATACATAATCCCATACTTATAAAACACTTAACATAAATTGAACTATTTATGGATATAATCCATAATCATAAAAATGTCTCCTTTGAGGATGTATATACTCATAAACCCTTCATAATGGTTTGTAAAGAAAATGAGAGTTATCCAAAGAATATCCCCCGGGAGTGTCGTAACCAAGAGTGCAGCAAGGCCCGTTGTCGTGCACCAGTTCCCGTTCGAGTCTAGCTCAAAGCGGTGTTTTCGGGTTTTACCCCTAGGTACATCTGTGCCAGAGCCGCCTCTACCTGCTCGTATCCAGACAGGGATGTATTGCTCGGAAAAACTCACAAAATCTCTATAATACCAAAATTCTAGGAAGTTCTTATATACTAATCCTCAAAGTTCATCTTAGGTCTACGTGCTCTAATCAGAGTTTATCTAAATCTAGATTCCAAGGTTTGTACTAAACTTCCTCTGATACCAACTGTAACGCCCCGACCCCAGTTACCCAGAGTCGGTGAATTATTACATAACATTGGTATGATCACAAGAAAGATCAAATCTCGAAAGACCGATTGGTTTAGTAGTCTTGGAAACACTAGATATATTCAAAAGTCTTACATTACATCATAAAATGAAAAACTACTACAATAACATATTGTCTCCATAATCCACACTCATATCCCCACATAATATCCCTACAGGTCATTCATAATTTACTTCTTCACTTCCTGGGAAAAATAAAACATAGAAAAGGGGTGAGCTCAAATGCCCAGTAAGGATAACAATATAGCGGAAACGTTCATAAATAAGAATAAACATTTAAGGCAATGTATAACTAAAACAAAAGCCTTTTAAACTTGAACTTTTAACATAGTATGGCATAAATAAAATGAGATAATTCCATTTACTTATTCACATGGTTATTCTACTAATCGAATAATCACATGCAAAATCAATAACCACTTTCATAATGATGGAATGCATAATTCCATACTATCATAACCACATAGCCAAGGCCTCGTGCCAAGACTACAAATAAGATTTTGTCAAGGCCTTGTGCCAAGACACTAGTTTGTCTCATGAGACCTACCGATGCATCGAGGAGCTATAGCGGGCTCCACCCGTCACATATTAAGTCCAATGCATTCCCATATGAAAAGGTTTAAACATAACATAAACATTCGTATTAAAACTAGCATACGAAATGTCAATACTTTCACAATAAACTATGAATGGTATAAAAATAGCACAGCCACAGTCAAACATATCACAAAACCATCAATACAATATAGAAGTTTTGTATCATAATAAATCAACTTCAAATAATCTTAAAATCCATCAAAGGATGTTGACATAGATGAAATCAAAATTCTTTTTAAAGAAGTATCTCCTTTTATTTTGAAATAATTTTAGATCCATATAAAATAAAACATTTTCTTTGAAAATATTCTTATAAGCTTGTAAGGGAAGCTTTGAAGATTTTATAACGGCGGAAAATAGCCGCACCCGCCGTATAAGTTAAAAAAACATTCTTACCTTAATTCTGTCGAAAAGGTTAAAAAGGACCTTGTTTTGAAAACGACGGAAAGATTCCTTTATAAACCTCTTCGAAAAAGTCAAACAAGGGTATAAATGACATTAACCCATATTCTTGTAAATAATAAATATGTTTTGAAATACATTTCGAAGAAACATGGATGTGGATGATAATGAAATCCCAGTAGATTATTACGTATAAACAACCTCAGATAATGAAGAGATTGTGAAGTAACCCTTACCAATTTGGTAACTTATGAAACATACAACCCATGAAAGAGGTATCATACAATGAATATGTAAATACACATAAATTAGAGTGTATTACACAAATAATATAATTATGGGCAGTACACACAAAAGGTGATGGTGGCAATATGGCATGAATCTCACGGGAATAAGGAGTGAGATGAAAACCCCTTACCTTGTACTTTTCCTTGGTTGGGGTAGGTTAACCTCCTGTATAATGGTGAAATAATTGTTATTAAATTATACAAGAATAATATACACTAATATGATATCATATATGATCTTTTAACATTGCTGTATTAATAATATCTTAGTATTATCGTCGTTTCGGGTGATAATCGATTCGTTATTCTTAAATGTTTGGTTACGTAAGACATGTTTGTAATGGATAGATTATATCTTATTCATAATCATAATGATATTAACATTATTTTTAACCCAAAAATGAGAATAATACTTGAATGGATATGATGGAGAATGAATCTCATCGCGTTCGTGGAGACGGTAGTCCGTACGTACGCACGAGCGACAATATCATTCTTTTGATATTAAAATAATATATAAATGGATGGTATATCATATATACAGAATCCTTAACATGTTATATTTATTATTTACATGTGTTACACATCATTATTATACCATCCAAATAATATTATATTGAATAACAATTACACCACGACGTGGAGACGGTAAGCCGTACGTACGCACGTATGGTGACATGTTATTCAAAGGGTGGATAGAATACTGAATATTGTTGTACCATATTTATAATAACATCACAGTATATATAAGATACTGGATTTATTATTTTAGAATGGTAACAAAAAAGGAAAAATAAGTGGAAGAAGAAATGAACTTAGAAAAGGGTGGTGAAATCATTACCTCTTCTTCGGGTTCTTCCTTTTGATTTGATCAAAAGGGCTCCTTAGGTTGGCTTTCTGATCAAACTAAGGCCCATAGGTTGTAGTGAGGGAAGTTGGGAGAGTATTTGTGCAGAGTTTGGCCGAACCAAAAGGCTTTGAAGGTGTGAATAAATGAGAAGGAGGAGTGCCCTTTTATAAGAGGGGTGAGGGGCACCTTTGGAAAAGCTTGAAATATTAATTTATAATAAATTCATATTCGGTTTCTAATGGATCCAAAGTTGATTATTCAAAGTTTAAGGTGGGGATGGGTAGAAAACAACTCAACCAATAGAATTTAGACAGGTTTGGGTACTTATATTAACCTTATCTTTAAGTATTAACTCTAAATTAATTAGTTTCACTTTAACAATGTCTCTTTGTATTTTTATATAATATGGTTAATAAACTTACTACATACATCCAAGAGACCCCCAAGTGGTCCATTAATGATGAACCTATCATGATATAAGTCTCTTGGCCGAACCTTAGATTTTTAATAATTTAATATCAATTAATAATATAATATTTGTTTTAAAAACTCTTTTATGTCAATTTTGACACTATTCAATAGTTGATTTTTGTGAAACTCATAACAGATTGATTACTTCGAAAAAAGTCAATTACATCAATTCTAATATATCATATTATCCTAGAAAATTAGTTTAATTCATTAAAAGTTTCATATTATATTTATTTTGGTATTTATAATATCAATTATTTTAATTTTTCACTATTATAGTAATTAATGCATCATCATTGTGTCATAAATAAAATAAATTATTTAATGTCTAAAAATTATAAATAAAATATCATTATGTAGGAAATATTTTTATCTTTCTAATGAATATTTATAATCTAAAATCCAACATATATAACCCTATGTAACAATTGTTTTTCTATAAGATATATGCTTGTGTCATTTTTGTATTCATTTTAACTTAATTAAAATAAAGTGTCATTATCACTTACAAGTGGATCCATGAGGTCCCAAAATAGACCCAAAGATGCCCATGGTCGACCATGTATCAACCAATAGGGTTAAGACACGTTTTAGGGTAATTTAGAATTATTATAATATTATTTGTTAACCCTTATCTACCTGATTTACCATTAACCATGGTAAATAAAATATTTACCGGAGTAATTATTAAAAATGTCTAAAAATAAAAGTTACCTATTTACACAATTTGAACATCATGATTCCAAATATGGAATCCATTTTCCTAAATTCAAAACACAGAACTGGTAGAAATTAATTTAAAATTAATTCCCGCTGTCAAAACAAAAAGCGTGTTTTTAAGAGATAATAACTATCAAAAGATTGACACTTGTTTATGTTCGGTTTAATTGTAAAATTATGTCCAATGAAAAAAATTATATTAAATGGTAAAAATATATTCTAAATATACTTTAAAACTACTAAAATTCATAATTTATCACTATTAATTATTTTGATTAAAAAAGTTGTTTTTAAATAAAATTTATTAATTTTCACTATTCATCAAAATATGAAAGTTATCCGAAAAGTACCAAAATTTAACCTTAGGCTAAATTTGATATTCCAAATCCAGAAATGAAGTCCATTTTAAAATATAAAATATATATAATTTCGAGAAGTAGGTATTACTATTCATAACGGCTAGTTTGATTGGTTGTGGTGTGTGTTAAAACTCAAGGTTGCGTACAACACACGCTACTGTATTATTCAAAGAAAGCGTACCGTGGAAGCTTGGGATGTTTCATTTTAAATTTTTGATGTCCCCATTTAGTCAAAAAGTTAAAAATATTGTATTTAAAAAGGGTTCACTATTAAAAGTTGATAAAAGTGCAATACTGAAAATGAATTTGTTCTTGCATTATATCTAAGAAACTCATAATATGGATTCTAAAATTATAAGGATTATATAAAGTTTAAAATTTAGATAATTCTATTCATAACCTCTTTTGAACAGCTTGTTTGGTAAGTCATGGTGCGATTGAACTTGGTGTTGCGTGTAGTGAAAGTTATTGAATTATTTTGAAGAAATAACACACTATAAAATCTTGGGGTGTTACAATATTTTTCATGGGTGTCTATTGATATGTTTTGATTACCCATGGAATGTTTTGGAAAAATGGTTATTAAAAAGTTAATGGGTAACCCTCATGATCCCCATGGGATGAGTTGAGGGTGATGAGACTAAACTTGGGGAACCCATGGGCAGAGCCGAGATTCCCGGACCAAGATATATGGATTAACAAGTGATATTGTTTAGTATTTATGTAGAAACCTTGATAAACATGTTGATGAGATTGTGTGTGTTGGGTTATATGCTAGCAATTTCACCTAGGATTGATAATAACCAAAGGGATATTTGGTTAGGATATGGAAATGACTAAAGAACATAATGGAATGGTTCATGGGCATGGTAATGAATCATAGTGAGTTAGGCATAACAAACCAATACTAGTGAGATAAGAAAAACGAATAAATTCATAGTAACATAAGCATAATGAAATAGAATTGGGTTAAATTGCTAAATGAGGTGATGTATGGTAAATGTGTTAATGGGTTAAGGCATGGTGTTAACACTCATGTTATTGTTATGGTTTATGTTTTCCTTGGGAAATGGTTGTGATGTTGTGTAAATGGTTAATAGATACATATATGTATAGAATGTTCACATAGCTTGGTATTTTTGAGTATTGACTGAGGTTCTACAACCACTGGTCAATTTGTATAGTGTCTCTAAACTCCACCCGTAATATACGAGGTAGGGATAGTATTGCTGCTCGTTTTCCCTATCGGTTGCATCCACTCAGACTGATGCTTCGAGGTAAGGATATGGTAGATAACTTCTTGAACTGATTCTACCAGTTGAGGTTATTGTTGACATGACAAAGTTGTTTCATGTGAGATATGAAAACTGTGTGATTTTATTCATGGTTATGATTGTGTACATTGATCCCATGCAACTTTGTGTGCGATAAACGCATGATAAATGTATTTGAAATGATATGTAATGGAAAATTGGATGAAATGGTAAGTTATGCAAATGGTAATACATGTTGGTAATGTACATTAATGGGATAAGGGAACTTAATATTTTTCATTATCATTTTTTATTCATTCCCCTTTTCATGCACAATTATTTATACAAGATATTTTGTAGACATCGTTGGTGGTGGCCTATTGAGTTGTTCTCACACCCTCCTCATCCAACTATTGGTTATCCTAGTATACTTCAAGTTTTTAGGTTATGATAATGGAAAATTCCATTTTTAAGAAATTGGTTTGGAATGGGTGTACGTGGAGGAGGACCCAAACATGGTGTCGGGACCATTTTAGCGATTTTGTAGTTTTCCTTCCTTTTTGGGTTTTTTTTTCACTTTTTCACTTTTACCATGGAATGACATATTTACTCTTAGACATAGTATTACCCTATTTGGGGGAATGATTGTTTATTTATTATCTTTTTTATTTATTTTTATTCAGATATTTTTTATCTTCTATTGTGGATTACTCTAATAAAAGGGCGTATAGTCTCCCTAATTGACTATGCAGACCCCCACTACTAGTCGGATACCCTTTGGCGTATGGGGAGGAGTGCTTAAGGACATGTAACAACACTTATTAGGGAACCGGTTTAGTGGCTCCTAGGTCGGTGGGGTTACAATATAGTTGTCTCGTTTAACTATTATGGGGTCTCTATAGATGATGTCGTTAGATTATTGGCTAGATTTTTCAGCTTGCTAGTAGTAGAGCCAGTTACCCTTCTGATTATCTATTTTGGGTGAAGTCATATTACAAAATCATGGAATAATTTTGTCTTTTATTCAAAGATAAAAGTAATTTTAATATATTATTTATTAATTTAATTTCGTCATGTAATTAAATTCTAATATTTTAAAAATGAAGCTCCTTGTATATTTTTTTCCAGCATTATCGCTGCTAATATTTTCAAACTAAAGTGAACATTAGAAAATTTGTTAAGAAATTGAATGATTTTAAATGATGATTATGTAATGAATTCAATAATATATCACTGACCAACTAGTATTAGTATGATAGGGTACCTAAAGAGGTACCAAGAGAGATGTTGAGGGTTTTTGATGATAACTATCCTCATGATAGGATCATTTTAATGAAATATATATTTTTATATTAAAACTAACTAAAATTTTTACATGAAAATGATAATGTGATGTAATTATCTACATTAATAATAAATTACATTTTAATTATTTTTGAACATTTCATGGAAAAATAAATCAACTCGAGCTGAACAAATCATCCCCCGCACTGATTGGTGAAACGGTTCTTCCAGAAATAGATATACGCTAGTTATATTTTCATTAGATTATATATTTATATTATAACATTATCTATTTCATATATTAATTTTGTTTACTTTTTAAATATAGAAAATAATTTTAGGGCACCTTGTCTCTCAAATAGAAAAATGGTTGGACAGTCATAAAAAATAAAAAAAGAGTTTTTAGAATGATATTTTTAATGACGTTGCGGTATTAATTTATTTTCATTTTAATTACTTGTTGTCAGTTATTAACATGTTAATATGTATTTCACTAAATATTAGTAATAATAAATTTATAGGAAAAAATAAATGAATTATTGTAATGATATCTTGTACAGTCCTTCTTTATCTCCCATGATAATCCAATTAGTCAAGTCCATGGGAAGGGGTATCCTAGTTGCATGCCTTTGATGGGTTTGGGACCATTACTACTTGATTTATTTGGAAGGAAATGTGATATTTCAACAACATATACTTTTAGTTGTAGTTACTCCATTTTTTGAGATTATTATAGTGAGTATTTATTCATTACAATAATAATTCAATATTAGGGGCTCTTATAATGATGAAATATGTAAATTTCATTGTCCCATAGAAAGTGATGATTGAATTATATCAAAATACAAATGGATGTTTCCAATGTGATATTTTTTTGATTGATGGTTTTTCGTATAAGGTGAAATACAAAAATTCTTAATCATTATGTGAAAAAAATTATTAGTTTTATTTTTTAATTTAAATAAAATCATTATTTAATTATCATGAAAATTTTCATGCATGTGTTGATATTAGGCAGTGGTTACAAGGATAGATGTAGTGTCTATAAAATTTCATTAGGTAGTGATTAGTGTTCACATTGGATTCAATGATGATATGTAACAAAACATATAATATACATACAATAATATGGGGAATAAGAAACAATGTCGTGGTCTCTGGTAGTGAATATCTATATTTCCTTTACAGTACATGAAAACATATATATGCATGGTTTTTTTGTTATGTTTTACTCTGATGTTTACCTTATACTAATCATTCATAACATCTTTTTGTTTATTTGTTCTAGTATTCCATGAAATTCAACTTCCTATTGTTCTTCTAAGAATATCTTCTCTCTTGTGACCATTTATGAATTTTATTCCATTGCAATGTCCACTTAGTAATTACCTATATACTACATACATAAATAAACATGTTGGTCTAATTATATCTAAATATCCCACTTGTATTTTTCTTTTTTGTGAAACATATTGATTTTAAGTGCCAATATCCACTCTGACAGAGGACCATAAACCGATTTACTTGCATTAATAAACTTTGCATCAATCTATGCACTCCAAAAAATTCCTCTCTAATTGAAATCATAACTTAAAACCAAGTTATTGTGATAATATCCCTGAATGATTATATATAATGATTATCTTGAAGATCTTAATTATACAAAATTAAACATCTACATAATCAAAATGTTTTCCAAAATTATTATATTTCAAGTTGTATTGTTAATGGCATTAAATTCTTCCATCATATTAACGGTTATTTAGTTTGGATAAACCATGAAAGAATATAAAACTCTATTCTCAAAAACAATATAGAGAAACTTCAAACTACATCAAAGATATACTCCAAAATTCATATTGAGTTCATCTATATTACCTTATTCTTTATTGATAAAAAATACAAGAAAAACCAATTGGGATTAATATTAATACTATATTGATCACCACCTTTGACTTTGATATTTTGTAATCCCAACCTTTGAAATTATGTGAAGGTATTATGGGGGTTTTCAAGTATACTTTTAGGTGATTTCAATATGTAAATTTAAATGTGATACATTAAATTTAAGATATATTTAAACCTTGTCACATAAGTGTTTTAGTGAAGGATATCATGACTTTATTTATCATTTTTATTTTTTTATGTCTCCTTTTCAATAACATTAGAATCTGTATAGATTAAAGAATTGGTATTTTTTGAATAAAATGTCATATTCTATATATTGAAATAAACACATTATGTTTTGTTTTTTGGAAGTGAATTTACCATATTTCATCCCTAAATATTAAATACCATGCTTTAAATACCTTACTTTTATGAAAAAACTATATTTCATCCAATTGTGGACGGGTTGGAACTGGGAACTCGATGTTATTCTAAATATGAAATATATAATTTTCCTTATAATTATTTTATCTTCCAATCATTTTTCATCTTGGATCTCATTTATGTATTATATAACATATAAATAAATTCATTATACTTATATAATAATCATTATATAATAATGTAACATCATATGTATTGACATCCACTATAAATTTTCATGCTGAAATGACATGATATGTTACTCATATATATCATTGGCATGTTTTCCCTATAATATTTATATATCCTAGTCCATCACAATACTCAAATTTGTCGTTTAAATGAATTATGTAACAAAAACACATTATATGTTTTTATAATTTTTCATATTTCAATTGTTAAAATGAGAAACCAAACCATATTTTTATCACAACTCTCAAAATCATTAGAAACATCACCCAACACAATCCAAATAACCATTCTTTAATATTGTATTCCAATGGTTTTCAATGTTCTCCCTATTCATATCCCAAGTCCTACATATTAAACTAAAGAAAAGATAATCATATGACACAGTAAATAAATAACAATTCAAAATGATAATACTAAACCTTCTACGATCAATCATAAAAGAAAACAGGTTATCCCATGTTATAAAAAAATTCATCTCTAAATGAAACAATATCTAGGGTAGATATTGTCACACACCGAACCACTTTCAAATTCCCAAAAATCTATAATGATATGAGTAATTTTTCCTTACATTTGTATTATATAATTTATCATGGAGGGATCCATGGTTTATAAATTAGTTCAATAGTAAATGAATTTCTTGAAAACACCCCACATGGAATACTTCATATAATTTATATAGAATGAGGGTCTAATGAAGGGTAATTTCTGACCTAGACATCAAAATAAATTGAAGTGTAAATTTAAATAAATGTATTATATTAATCAATTGTTTGTTATTATAATTGATATATTATGGATTCTTTATAGTGGAACTGTATACATAGAAATGCACATGTTCTGATAGGGTTTTTATTAGGCAGTAATAGTTTTTTAATTACTTATATAATGAAATCTATTTTTTTTTCTTCTAGGGATTCAATATCAAAATATTTTTTTTGAACAATATACAATATATTTAGTTTAAAATACTACTATAAATATGAAATAATTGATGAAATGTGGTTTAAAAAATTGATATATAAGGCTGGAATATGTATATTAGCTGTTTAAACCACCGTATCACCATGTAAATTATGAGATAGGAGACCACCACTAAAAACATTCCCACTAAAAAATAATTTCATGATGTTTACTAGAAACCACCGCTAAAATTGATGAAAACTACATGAGTTGGTGACTGACTCCAACTATATTAGTTATTTTTTGGAAAATTTATCAAACTTTTATTGATGTTTTTTTAACCTCCACCAAATCAAAAAAACTTCTTCTATTATGTCACATTCTTCTCGGGTTATATAATGGAGTATTAATCCATTACATTTAATATTATTCTTATTCCATTATTGTTACACCTAGAATTGAAACTATAAGAAAAAAATAACACATCTCACTACTACTTGAAAATAAATGAATTCATAAAGATGAATCATGATACTTTATTATGAAATTTTTCAATATTGTATAGAAATTTCCCTGGTAAGTTATAATTTATAATCAACATAATTTAGATTATTGACATTACATTTAAGTGAAAATTTATGAAAATGGTTTTTTTTTATCAATTTTTTTAAACATTGGTATAAATTCACAACTCCATCCTTATGATATTTTATCATTAGATTCATATGGGTGAACAAATAAACAAGATTATTATATTTTTTTAAGAGAATATATATCTCATTCATGAGGCCTTGGATAGGTTCAGAGAAATTTTTAGGATATATCCTCATCACCCACTCTTTTCCACCAACATATTTATTCCTTCTATTTATAGCTTCTAGTAAGAAATTATATGACCAATATTCTGAGGGAGTTACACTAATAAAACTAATAATGATATTTGGTAAATTTTCAATAACATGGATCTTAATAACAAGAAAATAGATTCAATTAGAATAATAGTAAATAGTGAACATAATAAAAAAGGTTTAGGGATCAACATCACTAATGAATTGGATGAAATGAGAGACTATCTAGAGTCCCGTATGAATCAATATGTCAAACAAACTACTAATTATGCCAGGATTCCAAATATGAACCCATGTATTTGAGTATAGTGTCATAATATTTTATGTTTTAACACATATATTCTAGTTTTATAAACATTTTATGCCATAAAAACCACATTCTGGTTGAAATTTTATGGGATATGTTTCAAAGACAAAATAATTACATTATAATTTCTATAATAATTACAATGTTCGATATATGAATCCTCATAATTTATCTTTTAGGTAATAATTAATGATTATAGTGTTAATTGAAACTCCTAGATTTAAAAAATAAAAAATAATCAAATTTGATAATAATACTATGGTTGAAACTTGTTATCCTCTATATGATTTGAAATTGATATTTTACATGATAGTCAAAATATTTTATTCAATAATACATTACATGATTGTGTTAAGTCCTAAACTGATGCTTGAATTTATAAGATGAATAAAAAATTGGTTAATTGGGAAGATACTTTGCTTCGAGAGATGAAGTTAATCTCTTGACCATAATCAAAATGAATCATATGGAGTTTTTCATTTATCTCGTAAATAGGAGTGGTTTATAAACCCAATGAAAATATAGTGATGAAAATAATAAATAACAAACTAAAAATATAGAATAATTTGATAACAGAAATTTGGGTAACAATAAAAATAGAAAAGTGGAACAAATTGTTGACACTCAAGTAAATCAATTTATTTCATCTAAAAACATAAAGAAAAACTATATAAAATGAATAATAATAAATAAAAACAAAATCATATAGTTGATATTTCTGAGTTTCCTTTATTCGTTATTAACATTTCCTTATACATCCATTTCCATCAAAAGTTGAAACAAAAAAATAATAACCCATAATTTGATGAATTACATGGAATTTTCAAGAATAATTATAGAAATATTCCTTTTAACCAAAATTGAATTCATATTTCATAATATTTAAAATATCATATGTTAATTTGTTTAAATAATAAAAAAATAACAACCCCAAACCCACACTCTCGTATCGGGTTATAAAAGCATAATAATTAATTTTATTTCCTTGATTAAAATAATGGTGTCCCAATTTTGAAAATACAAAACATAAAATATCCAATAGGTAATATGGATCACTTGAAGTATTAAGCACAATTAGGTTTAAATTTTTTGATATTTTGGAAATACTATTACATAAACAACATGCATGTTGATAGATGATAATTTCTCCTATATAACATTAATTTTCTTATTTCACATTTATGTCATCATCATTGTCAATATGAAACCCTTTTTGATATATGTAATCAAAAATAATATTGGTGAAACAGGAAATATGAAGCGTGATTTCAAATTCTATTTTATGATAGACATATGAATTAACAATTGAATGTAATCTTTGAGTGTAATAATTGAATAAGGGTGTGATGACATAATAAATGATCATGACCATATCATAATAACATTCATACCAATCAATAACTAGATCATAATATAATAAAATATGCAATAAGTCTTTCAAAAAAGAAAGAGTCATTATAATTAGTAAAAATGGGCAATGTTTTATCAATCTTGGTTGAAGGAAACACTTACTACCCATAGAAAGAATAACTAAAATTAACTGGTATGTCAGGCCATCATCTTCATGGAAAACTTATAGAATCCTTACAAGTTGAATAAAAAATGGTGGAATTTCATACTCAATTAATTGGAGATAAATCTATGTGTACCCATGGTATATGGAATATCATTCTCTCCCTGCACTATATGGGTTCACCCTTCATATTAAATGTATAAGAACAATAAATAATGAACATAAATATAAAATGTCATCATAAAAGTCTTAAAATCATTATTTATTTCATTATATGATTAATCCAAGGATGATAAATGGCTTACATGACTGTCTCTTTGAAACATGATTAACCCATGGAAAATAAATGAGTTTCATAACACAATCTTTCAAAAAAGATAAACGCATGAAAATGAAATGGGTTCCACAGAAATTGCTTTCAATCAATAATAATCCATCTATCGAAATAAATTTTATGTTATCAATAAAAAATAACCACATTTTGGTATATGTTAAAACAATGGTTGTTGATTTTGATAAATTGAAATACCAGTAAATTATCATTAAAAACATATATTTGTAAATACATATTTTCATTTGGAAAATTACTTTTCAAATTGAAAAAGTGACGAAATATTTTCAATATAATTTTTGTTGAAACCAACTTTGTGTTTGAACCATGGTCATCTATGCATGAATTGGAGTATGATTTGTGTTTGTTGTCAATCCTCAGAGGAGGTTCAGAATGTGTGCTAGCAGAGTACTAATATAGGTCAAGAAGATAATTGTATTGAAGGTGTCACTATTTTCCAGTGTTTTCCAAATTTTTGGACCTCAAAACTGACAAAAGGAGAAAAAAATGCTTTTGAAAAAGATACTTGCGCGCTGTATATGTCTCGCGTAAGTGACTTGTGTGCCGAGAATGGACTTCTACGCCCGTGCTAAGGAGTATTGGAAAGTTGCGCGCTATATGTTTTTGTAGATTAGAACAATGAAATATGGAAAAGTAAAGAGGGTAGCGCAATTATTGGTTTTGTCGCACAAGTGAGTAGCGCGACAGAGGCTAGGGCAGTTGGAGTTGCATGCCGGAACATGCGCGCTGAGAGGAGGCTTACGCGCCACCACACAGGGTGTCCACTTTTCTTATAAATAAAGGACCACCCCTCCTCTTTCAGAACATAGTTCGAGACTTAGAGAAATTCAGTGCTCCCGTCGTGCAGGTGTGGTGGTCGCGCAAGTGGTTGTGGATCACACAAGTATAAGTTGAGTGACTTTTGTTTACTACAAGCTAAAACAAATTTGGGTGAAGAGGAATGCGTGTCACACAAATTTGAAGTTGTTGATGTGAGTGTTGTTCAAGTCATAGAGGTGGACTTGTGCGCCAGTTATTACATGCGCACTATCTTTGAAACTTGCATGTCGGCTTTGGGAAGTGCACCTGGTGTTGTTGAAGTGCACTCGTCTTTTTGATACTTCAAGAAATCTTGGAGATTTTATGGTACCCTCGGTGCAAAGTGAGATTTGTCTACTGGTGAGAGTCAGACTTCAATAGAGCATCTACATACAAAGAAGATGCATTATTGTGAAATGATGAAGATACCTTTGAGTCTATAAACTGAGTTGGACTTCCCCAAAGGTAGTGAGCTAGGGGGTGTCAATGGGAGTGACTCGAGGGACGCAGTGAGTTTTCCCTGAACCTATGTAAAGGAATTGATCCTGGGACAGAGTGAATGTGCCCAAACCATTGTAATCCACAACTTGTGAAGAATAATGGAATTTGGTACGATTGAAAACCTGTCGGCATATGCTTCTTGGACGTAGCCCTTTGTGGCAAACCAAGTAAAAAGTGTTCTGTCATCTCTTTGCATGTAAATGATTTCTTTCTGATATTTTTCATCATACAGTTTTAACAAGTTCCTATCAACGTGGGAATATGATCCATCTCTTTAAAAGAAAATTTTGGCACCCTAATTCACCCCTCCCCTCTCAGGGTGTCCTGGGGTCCTACAAGTGGTGTCATAGGGAGTTTACTGGTGTTGAATCTATCCTTTGTCGTCATGGTAAATGTAGTCAATGTCAGGGCAGTCCCTCAATTCTATAGAAGTAAATTTCAGATTTGGAAGAACAGAATGATATCCCATCTAAGATCCCTTTGAATGGATGATATATTTTCCACCATACAAGGTATACATGTTACTGATCCAACAGGGATGGCTATGGATGATGCCGATAGGAAAATTCTTGATGTTGATGCTAAATCATAGAATTCTCTCACCGCATCGCTTTCTGATCAGATCTATCTAAAGGTTATGAGTTGAACCTCAGCAAAGTCCATGTGGGATAAACTTGAAAATATTTATGATGGAGATAGAAACGTGGAGGAGAAAAACTACAAGTCCTTCACAATAGGTTTGACGATCTAAAGATGTATCCAAATGAGAATTCAGATTCATTCTTCAATCGAATTACTAAAGATGTCGGAGCAATTAGAGCTTTTGGAGAAGAAATCAAGAACATTGATATCGTAAAGAAATTCTTGAGAAGACTTCCTCCTATGTACAATGCAATGGTTTCAGCCCTTGAAAAAAGAGATCTATCTAATCTATCATTGGATGAACTTTTATGTATTCTAGTGGTATAAGATATGTGAGTCAAACCTAAAGATTCCATGACTCATGTAAGAAAGGAAATTGCATTAAATCCTTGGACAGATGGAAAATTTCAGATGACAGTTGTGTTGAAGATGAAGAGTAAAATGAAATTATTTCCATCATCTCCAAGATGCTGAAAAAGGGAAAAGGTAAATTCAACGGTAACCTACCTATGGCATGTTTCTTTTGTGGAAGAGTCGTGCACATTGCCTCTTAGTGCCAAAGAATGTTTTATGATGATGAAAGTGAAGTAGATGATATTGAGAAGCCTCGGTGAAGGTTTTTCAAAAAGGGATACTTCAAATCTGGGAAGAAGATACATTTTAAGAGTTTTTTCTTTGAAGAGGAAGATGATGATATTGAATTCTGTGATGAATAAGAACTAGAATTTAAAACTGGGAACCATGCTTCCATGATGGCCACTGTTGAAAAATCAGAAGATACTGGTGAAGAAAATCAGTTGAAAACTAGTGCAGATCCCGAGTTGCAACTTAAGGATGCTGTTAGTAATCTCAAGATTAAATGTAAGAGTTTCAATAAGTGGAAATAAGTTGTAGAAGAATCAATTGAATATGTTGATCAACTCAAAGATGAAATTTAATGACTTTGATAATTGTGAAAGTACAGTCTAAATTACTTGAAGTCAATGATGATGTAGTGGATCTAAAGCTAATATTTGAAGTGCGAGCAAAGGTCATCTATGATCTCACCTCCAGACTAGAATAAAATTCCAAGATTTTTGAGCGTCTTGAGGAGGAAGTTTTTAATATTAGGAGTATACTTGAAAAATATTCAATTTCAAATGAATCAAGGATGAAAATACAGTTTGGAAGGTTCTTAGATACTAATCTATTGGAGATAGAGAAACGTGTCTTTAATGGGGTTGAAAGGATTTTAAATGATTAAAGACCTGCCGAGCTATTGAAAGTGGGTGATGTGGGAAAGTATTCTAAAATTATGAAACAGAAACCCCCAATTCAATATGAAAGAAGAAAATAAGATTATCCTCGAGCCTCGTGGAAAAAGGATCCCTCACACTATTATATCACAGAAGAAGGTAGGAGGAGAAATTCAACTGATAAGGAATTCCCTCTAATAAAGTGTTAGTTCTATGGCTATTTGGGCCATACCATGTCATATTGTGAAGAATCAAGGAGCTACTTGAATGGGGATGATCTGGGAGTTCAATCATAGAGAACTAATTCATATCCTAATTCTTTTAGAAGAAATAACTTCTACAGATATTGTTTTCGTTATTCTATCTTTGGTCATAAGGCTGTTAATTATAGGTAGATAAGGGACATGGATACCTCATTCCGGAGTCCAAGACAAGTCAAATATCGTCATCAAGATAGTGTTTCTCTTACAAACATGTTTTCTCCTCTTGAAGAAGACTTCGACTATAACGAACCAATGTACGCAGATGGGATAGTTGAAAGGCCATAAGTTTTCTATACTCAATCCAATGTATCATGGAATGAAAGGAAGAAATTTGAAAAATCCAACCTTGCAGAACTATCCCTCAAAGCTACAAATAGCAGCAGCACCTGGATTCTTGATAGTGGATTCTCTTCCCCATATGATGGGAAATTCTGACCTTTTGAAGAAAATTAAAAAGAAGGTTGATGGAACAGTGAGGTTTGGTAATGATGGTGCTTTGAAGATTAAAGGTAGTGGGAATACTGCTCAAGCCAATGGAGAGATAATGAAGACTGAAGTTCTTTATGTGGATGGTCTGCGTCACAATCTCCTTAGTGTGAGACAACTCTATGATTCAGGTCTCGTAGTAACATTCAATAAAAAAAGCTACACTATAAATGAAAAACAGGGAATTCAATTACGAAAGGCTATAGAACAAAAGGAAACTTATATCAGGTTGACAGAAAAGTGAACTCCTACTATTTGTCTATTAAAGAAGAAAACAATTTGTGGCATCAAAGGCTAGGGAACATTAACCAACAAGACATGGAAAAGATATCCAAGCTAAATATTGTCATGGATATACCCATTCTAAAGCATGAGCGCAAAATGTATTGTGATTATGGTATTCGTGGGAAGCTGGTCTACAGTTCATATTAGCCAAATAATAAAAGAGCATCTCATCTTCTTGCTCTAATACATACAGATGTATGTGGGCCGATAAATGTTGTTAGAACTCATGGAGAGAGGTACTTTTTCCTTTTCATTGATGACTACAGTAGAATGGAATGTGTTATGGTCATTCACATGAAACAAAAAGTGCTTGACTGCACGAACACATATCGGCGAATCGTAGAGAAGGATACTGGACAAATAATCAAAGGGTTGCGATCAGACAATGGAGGGGAATTCACAATCATCGATTTTTAGAATTACCTAGAAAAAAATGGAATACAAAATGAGGTAGATTCTATGAGAACTCCATAGAAAAATGGAGTTGTGGAGTTCCAGAATCAAAAGGTCAACAATATGGTCAGGACTATGCTGATTGAGAGTGGTATCTCTCGCCATTAATGGAAGGAAGCTGTTGAAGCTATAGTTCACATTCAGAAAAAAACATGGCTTTATATGGGAGAAACTAAGACACCATATGAATTGTGGCATGGAAGGAACCTTTCAATGAAATACTTTAATGTTTTCGAAAGAAAGTGTTTCATCCAGAATAAAGAAATAAATCATGGAAAGTTTGGTGACAATGCAGATTAAGGAATTTTTATTGTGTATCCAATGAATAGAAAAGCCTACAAGTGTTTCAACAAGCGATTATGAAGGATTGTGGAAAGAATTTATGTTATGATAATTGAAGAGAACCCCACAAATGCTTCAAGGGCATCAAATTCTGATGTGATAGAAAGTGAGGAAGAATGTGAACATGGAGAAAATACAAATACATAAATAGAGGAAGCTCTACAAAACACACAGCAGTCACATCAGGATGTTGACTCAGAAGAAGAATCTGAAGAAGAAACTATGCCTGGAGAGAATGCAGCTGAACCTCACAGGAGAAATCGAAGAGTTGCGATTGATCCATATAACATAATTGGGTATAAGATTGCACCCATAGAAACAAGGAGGGTCAGGAATAACACGTAATCTACATTTCATTCAGTTGTGGAGACATCCTCATTTGAAGAAGGTGTAAAGGATGAATCATGGGTGAAAGCCATGAATGAAGAGTTAGATCAGATTGACAAGAGTCAGACAAGTGATCTGTTCTAGTGACCCGAAGGTCACAATGTGATTAGTACAAAATGGATCTTCAAGAACAAGTTTGATGAGCATTGAAGTGTTATCAGAAACAAGGCACTACTGGTATCTAAAATATACTCCCAGATTGAAGGCGTTGATGTTGAAGAAACCATTGCTCTACTAGATAGACTAGAGTCAATCAGGATTATCCTTTCCATAGAACTCCAAATAGGACATAAAGTATATAAAATGGATGTAAAAACAACATTCCCAAATGGTGAACTTGAAGAAAAAGTCAACATTGAACAGTCGGAGGATTTTGTTCTTGGTACTAATAAAACAAAAGTCTGCAAACAAAAGAAACATCAATATGGTTTGAAGCAGGCACCATGAGCGTGGTACTCCTGTCTGGACTCTTATCTCAAGAAGCTAGAATTCGAAATAGGAGGAGTAGATGACAATCTATATGTCATGAATTCTCCAAAAGATCAATTCATGGTTCTTGTCTATGTTGATGATATCATATTTGGTGGCAGAAGGCAGAAATCAGTGGATGAATTTACCAATCACATGAAATCATAATTTGAAATGTCTATGATTGGGGAGCTCACATATTTCATGGGGCTGCAGGTGATTCAAAAGAAAGATTACACTTTCATTTCTAAGGAAAAGTATGCAAGAGAGCTGCTGACGAAGTTTAATATGCAAGGCTCCAAACCAATGTCGAATCTGATTGTAGATAGAAATAAACATGGAAAGCATGAGGATGAGACCTCTTTAAATCCCACCATATACAAGAGGATTATTGAAAGCATACTGTACCTCACTGCGACATGGCCATATATTGTCTTTTCCACATGTCTTGTATCCTGCTTTCAGAGATATCCAAAAGAAGAACATATGGAAGTAGAAAAAAAAATCATGAGGTGTATTCAAGGAACTCACAATTGTGGATTATACTTTCTTGCAGGATGGAAAAATGAATTATTAGCATTTTCTAATGCTGACTAGGCTGGAGAGGTTGTGGACAGAAAGTCCGCCAGTGGTGGAGTATTCTATATTGGGAATAAATTTGTTGGCTGGTTGATCAAGAAACAAGAAAGTACTTCTCTTAGTACTACTAAATCTGAGTATATATCCACCACAAAAGCATGCACTCAACTACTATGGATGAAGCAACAATTAACAGATATTGGTGATGAGGTGAAGCAACCAACGGTGATTTATTGTGATAACAAGAGAGCAATTGATCTTATAAAGAATCCAGTTCAGAATTCTCGTACAAAACATATTTAAATTCGGTAACATTTTATCAAAGAGAAATTTGAACAAGGTGTGATTAGAATGAATCATCTGGGAACTGATGAGAAAGTGGCAGATATCCTGACCAAGCCACGGTCAACGGCTGTATTTGTGAATCATCAGTTGAAAATCTGTGTTCAACCACCTCCCAGTGCATAAGGAGGTTACGTAATCCCCTCTCCCAAGTTATTTTAATTGTTTTTAATCTGTTTACGGATCTGATGCAGGTTTGTGGGAGAGGTACTTTCCTAGGGGAGTGTTTTTTGAGCTGAACAATGAACAATTACAGGTCATTGGGTTTATTGTAAATTGGGGAGATAGGTATAAATTCAAGGATACACATTGAGAATTCAGTGTCGGTGATAGGATGCGAAGGAATACATTGGACAGGAAACAAATTAAAGCTTTATCTCTTGTTTTATACACCAAGCATTCCTCATGTAGACATAGAGTGTTGGCTGAGTTGATTCCTGCGTTTTTGGTTTGCATGTGGATGGTGATCTACATGTGGATTATGATCTAGTAAATTTATTTACCGATTTCCAACAAACCCAAAGCGGGGTATTGTTGGAACCATGGTCATATATGAATGAATTGGAGTATTTTTTGTGTTTTTTGTCAATGCTCATAGGAAGTTTAGAATGTGTGATAGTAGAGTACTCATACAAGTCAAGCAGATAACAGTATTGACGGTGGCACCATTTCATAGTGTTTTCCAAATTTCTGGACCTCAAAACTGAAAAAAGGATAAAACAATGCTTTTTGGAAAAGAGACTTGCGCGCCGTATATGTGTCGCGCAAGTGATTTGTGCGCCGACAAAGGACTTGTGTGCCGATGCTGAGGAGGATTGGAATGTTGTGTGCCATATTTTTTTGTAGATTAGAACATCAAAATATGGCAAAGTAAAAAGTGTCACACAAGTATTTGTTTGGTCGTGCAAGTGAGTAGCGCGACTGAGGCTAGGGTAGATGGAGTTGCACACTGGAACATGTGCGCCGAGAGAAGTCTTGCGCGCCACCGCGCATGGTGTCCTATTTTCCAATAAATAGAGGACCACCCATCCTCATTAAAAACGTAGTTCAAGACTTATAGAAATCTAGTGCTCCTGTTGCGCAGGTGTGGTTGTCGCACAAGTGGTTGTGGGTCGCGCAAGTATATGTTTCGTGAAAGTTATTTTCTATGAGCCAAAACCATTTTTGGTGAAGAGGAATGTGTGTCACATAAGTTTGGGGTTGTTGAAGTGAGTGTCACGCAAGTCTTGGAGGTGTAATTGTGCACCAGTTATAACTTGAATGCCACCTTTGAAACATGCACGCCTTCTTAGGGAAGTGTGCTTGGTGTTTTGATGTGATCTCGTCTTTTTGAAGCTGCACGAAAACAGGGAGATTGCCCGATACCCTCGGTGAAAAGTGATATTCATCTACTGGTGAGATTTGGACTTCAACAAAGAATCTATATACAATATAGGATGCATTCTTTTGCAATGATGAAGAGACCATCACGTCTATAAACTAAGTGGGACTTCACCAAAGGCGGTGAGACAGGGGGAGTCAATGGGAGTGACCCGAGGGACACTTGGATCTCTCCATGAACCTTTGTAAAGGTAGTGATCCTGGGACAGAGTGACTGTGCCCGAACCATTGTAATCCACAACTTGTGAAGAATAGTGGAATTTGGTATGACCAATAACCGATCGATGTATGCTCCTTGGATGTAGCCCTTTTTGGTGATCCATGTAAAAAGTGTTGTGTCATCTCTCTGCATGTGAATGTTTCCTTTTTGATATTTTTCATCATACATGTTTAATAACTTCCTACCAATGTGGGAACAAGATCCATCGCTTTAAAAGAAAATGTTGAAACCCTGATTCACCCCTCCCCTCTCAGGGTGTCCTGGGGTCCTACACCATGGAAGTATTCAAATGAATCTTTAGGAAAAATAATGGGGATTATGGTGGAAAAATCTATTCATTTCCACACAGTTAAAAATAAACATTATTTTTTTTAAAAAAAAGTGAAAATTGCTAACAAAAGGGACCCATTTTGAAAATTATTGAACGTATCCTTTTAAAAACATTTATAAAGGGTTAAAATATCATGTTATATTTATTTTATAAATCATTTATTTTCAAAATTCATTTATTAATTTTTTTTGAAAACATGGATATTTAAGAGAAACATACTCGATCTAAAATTAAAATATATGATATGTATCAGATAAATATGAATTTATTAATGATTTATAAATCAATAAAAGAGGAAAATAAAAATTTAACATGTTAAAAAAATTAGAATAAAATATTTTAATTTCATCAAAATAATAAAAAATTATTACCCCCAAAAGAAACATTAACATAAACAGTCTCAAAATAAATGAGATTGTAACCAAATTATTTTTACCCATGGTATCTCTTCCTTCATAATCCCCGTGATAGAATAATGTCAAATGATAAATTAAATTTTATGATCGTAAGGAGTTTAATTATATAACATGTAAAAAAGAAAAAAATTATACATCACAAAAAATATGGCAACGTATCATACTCATTTCCCTCAAAGAAATAGAATTTGAGAATAGTTACTCTTATGAAAATCATACCGTTGAATTTGAGAGTTAATCCATGAATATATTATGAGTATAAAATTTAAAACCTTATAAAATAAGTTTAAATATAACTTAAAAATCATTACACATATAATCCTGACATAATAATGTCTACCAATATGTAATATTACCCAATGAAATGAGATTGAGTTAAGTAATTATATACCACGTGGAAAATTTCATGTCAATTCCCATTAAAATAAAATTTTCAAATAGAAATATAATATATCATGGGTTTTTAGTCATTTATTTATTTTAATTTGAAGGTGATGTATATAAAACAAATAATTAATACAATTTTTTGCTATAGAATATGAATCATAAAAATAAAAAATGATATGAGAATCCCTTACCGCAAGTCGAGAATTTAGTTGTTTATTCGTTATCTCATGTATAATGAGATTATATCAATTATTTTATTTAATAATAAACTTTTATAACATTAATATCTTATTATGAAATAATTATTTTTATTTCATTATAATATATTAGTTAAATAAATATCATCTTATGTTTATACTAGGTTTTTTGAGGATGTTCGATTCATTATTTCGGAAAATTATTGTTGTGTTGACCGTCATTAAATAGTTCATCATTAAAATATCATAAAAATAATAATAATGAAATATTTATAATATTTATAAATAAATTTTAATTTTGAACCCAATTATTAATGATGGTTATGAAAAATGAACAACATTATTGTCATGGATATGGAAGGTCGTATGTACACGTGAATAATGTTTCCATTTTTCAATGATCATTATGGAAGGATGGTTTGTAATATTTCCTAATTCCAAATTATCTTTGTATAATAAATACAAGATTTTTTATTTAATTATAATAATATATATATGTATATATATATATATATATTATCCATGTGTTGTGGTTTCTAAAAAAATAAGGATAATGCTTCGTGGAGTCAGTAGTTCCCACGTACGCACGAACAATTATATCCATTATCAGTTTTAGAAAGAAAATGATATTTAACTTTTCATACTAAAAAATATTTCATGAATTTAGTAAATGTTTAATTTTTATCACACATATTCATCAAATTTAACATTACAATCAACCATGTAAAACATTAGTGAAAATTAAATCACCTAACTTCATGAGGTTGTAGAGTTCTATACTCATGAGCAACGTTATCGTATCTCCCTAAACATTGAAATTTAGAAGTTATAAGTTATATCATAACTAAATAAGATTAAATGAGTCATAAAATCAGATATATGCACGAAATAAATCATTATAAAAAGGTGTGAGAGTCGATGATGGACAATGAATAACATCAGTATGCATGACGGTAGTCTGGCATACAACAGAATAATAATTTGTTATCCTATTTGATTGAAGTAGATCAAGATAATGTTTAGTAAATTGGAATCATAATATTTTACTATTTGGAAGATATTTTTGTTATTATATAGTCATAATTTATGTATATTTTAATTTTGTGGAAGAATAAAATAAATAAATTCACTCAGTTAGGCATAATACTTTTTCTTTAGACAATATCTAAGGGTGAGAACAAAAATCCTTCATAGAATCGATTTATGATCAAAATAAGGGCTCTTGGATTTGGGGAGAGTATTAATGAAAACATTTTATCCGAAATTGGATATGGAAAGGGGCTCTTAAGGTGTGATGGTTATAGGAGAGTTATAATCCTTTAATAAGTGAGGTGAGTGGAACACCTATAAGTTTTTAAAATATAATGGTGTACCCATACATTCTAAATGAAAAAAGTCTAAAAAATATATAATTATCATAAAAATAGACATTATAACTTATAAGTATTATAAAATTTGATTTTATAAAAAAAATTTATTTATTTTCAATCCTTTTTATTTTTGTTTTAAAAAATTGTAAACTTGTTTTCATCTTAACTTTGTTAATTATTTTTTAGAGTTTTTACTCTTAATTATGGTAAAAACATAAGTTGATGTTATTGGATAATATAAATTATTTTTCTTAATAATATCTAATCCAATATATCAAGTTAAATTTATAGATGAGGAAAATAAATTTTAAAATTAATCTCATAGATGCGACAAAAAATAGGTTCTCATGAAGCGTATTTTTCAAGAAAAGCATTATTTTTTATTTTCTACATAACTAATAATAATCATCGTATAATTATAAACTATTACTTATTTATATATAATTTATAAATTACTTAAAAAAAATACTTCTTATGTATTTTTTTAATTAATTATAAATATGACATACAAGTCACATTAATTTTTTTAAGGAAAACATCATTTTAAACAAAAAAATAAATATATTCGGAAATCCAATACAAATTTGATTAAAAAGTTATTAATCAGAATAAATATAAACAAATAATACTAACTTAAAATAAAAATATTCTAAACATAATAGGACTTTTAAATTACTTAATTTATTTTAAGGAAATGACAGTTTTACAATAATCTGTATTTTATACTATTTACTAAAAAATCAATATTTTTCAAAAACAAATCATAACCCATGGTAAATTTTAAATATATGATTTAAAAATAATAATTTAATTTTATAAAATATATTTCTTGAATTTTATAAAAACAAATTATAATATTTTTTCAAAAAAAGTAATAAAAGTCTATTTTGAAGAAAACATATATTTTAACAATAGGGATATATTACTAGAAGTTGATTGATTATTTACAAATAATTTATTTATAATTTATATTTAGTATTAAATTTATATATATATATATAATAAATTAATTAAAACTATTCATATATTTTAATTTTATATATAGTTTATAATATTTATATATTCTATGTTTTTTAAGCTTCGTGCTTCATGTTGAAATGCCCATTGAACATAACACTTTTCATTTAATATCTCACTTGGTTTTATAGTCCCACAAAAATATAAAAACTAATTTATTTAATATTTTTACATCAACACAATAATAAATTGTTTTACATTAAAAAATATATAACTATGTCTAAAAATCACATTTTAAAAATGGTTAACAAAACCACCTCTCAATTAGGGAGAATTGAAAGTATGACTGTCATTTGGAATATCATATATTTGGTTTCCAAATATGAGAACATATGTGGGAAGTTAAGATATCAACCTGGAATCAAGGAATAAATTCCAAATAATTGTTTATAATTAAGGAGATCGTTGTTCATAATAAATTGAATGATCAAGAGAATGTCACCAACAAAAAATCTATAAGGAAAATATCTGTGAAAAATATCATTTATCTCCTCAGAAATGACACTAAAATAAAAAACATTTATCTTTAGTTCATTTTCCGTGGTTTTATGAATTAAATAAAATTGAGACTAAGGAAATAAAAAAATATAATTACTTGATAAGTTTAAATTAATTTCATTATTAATGTTTTTCCACAATCTTATCTTTTTCACTAAAAAAATAATATTGAAGAAGAATTATTCATTCCAAAACCTCTAAAATCCAATTTGAAATTTAAATATAACCATAAAAGGGAAAATCAAGTTATTCTACATTTTTTAGACATTAAAAAACAAAATTATTATCAAATGATATGATAGTTCCAAAAATCAACTAATCATCATATGATAAAATAATACATTATTCACAAAAATCACAATGATACTCAAAGTTAAAAGTAAATAATTAAACAATAAATAAACCTATATAAAAAATAAACTTGATAACTTAAAGATTAAATATTGTTTTAACCACACTAGTTATATCATACATTTCATATTATAGGGCTAAAAATGAACTGATCTTATTTTTAAATAATACTAACAAGTTAGTCACCAAATAACTTTTCAATCTCATGGTCATCTATTTGATGAAGAATTTTTCCACAATATTACATCAATATAAAATATCATATAATGAAAAATGGTTACCAATCCTTTAAAATGTATGTCTGAAAATTTTAATAAAATAAATAGAATTAGAAGGAAGCATAACTTATAATTCAACCCAAAAAATCTATCCTAAATTGTTATTAATAAGTTCAAAATCTCGTCACTTAAAACCTTAAAAGGGGTTTCTAAGACATTGAACTTATAGTCAATGATAATATTACAGTCCCAGGATGGTATAAAAAATATTTATATAACCATATATGAAAAAAACCAATATCCAATCATTTTAAAATCATTCCTTTATTACTAACTATAAAAGCCCTGAACCTGCACTCCCCAATCTGGTCCTAAAAACAAAAATAGTAAATTTCTCGCATTGATAAAAATTAAGGTGACCTAATATTCAATATTTAAAATATAAAATTTCTAAAGTAAATAATGGATCACATATATTCACATATATATTTGAGGTTTATAGATTTATTAAATTATGAAAAAATATTATATAAACAATACCCATGTATATAAATTAGAATTCCTCCCACATAACTCATATTTTCATATTTCAAATTAAAAATTCATCAACATTATTATTAATACCTTATAAAAATAAATCATTTAACGTCATTATTGATAAACTGGGGAAAATGAAACATAATAATTGTGAGTTAAAATTATTATTAAATGTAAACATATCCATTAAAAATTGAATGTTATACATTAGTATAAAAAGATAATAAGGGTATGATAACATAAACAAAGTGACTTAGAATATACTAATTATATTCATACCCATCAATATATGGATATATGTACATGAAAACACGAAATATGGTTTTCAAAATCATAATATTTGACAAAATTAAAAATCATGAGCCATGGGATATTAATATTGATCAAATGAAATATTTATAACCCATAGTAATCATATAAAGTCGATTGTATATTGAGATATCATATTCATGGACCATATATCAAATACCTAAAATGTAATAACTATATTTTTTACTATACTCAATATATTAGAGAATTGTCAGGGAAAACCCATCATATAAGATATGTCGGTGTCCCCCACTTTCTTCTAGGTGCACCCATCATATAAAAATTTACAAGAACCATAAGAAATTTACGGAGCTCTTACTTTTCATTGAAATAATAATAAAAATAACTATTATATTCATAAATTTACTATCCCTTGGAAATGAAATGGATCCTATTAAAATATCATGGAAAAATGATTAACAAATAGAAAATAAATATATTTCATTTCTATCACATATAAAATCATTATCCCGTGTAAAATAAACAAGTTCTGTAACTATCTATTTCAAGCATGATTAAAATATGGAATAGAAATTTTTTAATTAATAAAATCAATGAAGAAATCATAATCCATCTAGAGAAATAATAAGGATGAAGTCATTAAAAATTATTACAATTTGATAAATGTAACAAGATGGTTTGTTGACATTGATTGATTTAAGTACTTCTAAAATATACTTAAGAACATTTTTAAGGAAAAGAAATTTTTTATTTCAAAAATAGATTTCAAAAAATAAAAATACCAAATATATTATAGAAATAATAGTAATTAAAAACCCACCCAAACATATAATGGAAAATTCAATGAAAATAATGGACATGATGGAAAGAAAATAAATACATATTATAAGTGTTCAAAATAAACATTTTTTAAAATAATTTTGAGAAAGGGAGTTGATAGTAACCAATTTATAAAAAGAAAATAAATTACCATTAAAATACATCAAAATGAAAAAAATATATCATTTAATATGGATTTAGGAAAATAATTATCTTTATTGAAAACATTTTTGAAATTATTTTAGAAAATATATATATGGAAGAGAATGACACGTGATGAATAATATAAATTCAATATCGATATCACATAAAAATAACATTCAATGTGTTTCTACAATCAATAAGGAAGAGTATGGAAATTAAATATGTTAAACAAATTCATAAAAAGTTCCGAAAAAATATATGTTAATAAATGAAATAATCTCACATAATTTCATCTAAAAGAAACATGAACATTAACAATCCCAAATGAAAGGAGAAGGTAACATATAAACTTATCGACATTGATGAATATTAAAACATAATCCACATGAAAGAATGTATTCATTTTATAATTTAAATATCATGAAAATAATAATAATCATGATATAAGATGTCAAATTTTAGTACATTCAACACATAAGTGATTATAGTTTCTTATCAAAAAATTTTATCTCCCTACGAAAAAGAATTTGAGATAAATAACCCTTACAAAGATCATACCATTGAATTTTTTAATTAATATATTTTTAATGTTTGGTTATAAAATATAAAACCACATAAATTATGTTTAAATACATAATAATTTGATCATAACTAATTAAAAAAATCATTTTGATAGAATAATAACAATTTTGAAGTAACAGAACCCAGGGAAAAGAAAGTGAGTTATTAAATTATTTACCAGTTCTAAAATTTCTAGTTAGTTTCCCTTGAAAAGAATATATTAAAAAGAGACAAAAAATAACATGATTTATGATGGATTCATGTTATTACATGTAATGGTAATTTATGTACACTACATGATAAAAATAGGCTCTGAATATGGAAAATGTCTCACTGAAATAAAACATTAGATGAGAAACCACTACATCTAGTCCAAACATTCCATATACAATCTGTATCTCATATATAATAATATTACATTAAATATTTGATTTAATATGAAATTTTTATAGACATAATTACTTTTAAATAAGTTATTTGTTTTGTTTCATTATAAGGATATAATTAAATGCATTATAAATTAAGTCCAAATTTTGGGTTTTGAGTTTGATTTGATCTTTTTTTTCAAAACGACTTTTGAATATTGGAAATTTTCAAAGATGTAATTTTTTCAAAATTCCCTTAATAATAATCATGAAATATTTTCCATATTTCTAAATAAATTATAATATCAAACTAGTAATAAAATATTTTTATAAAAAATGAACAATGTTACAATCATATTGAGAGTCGGTCGTATGTACGGATAAGTAATGTTTCCTTATGTCAACAATCTTTATTAAATGAAACTAAGTAATATTTTATATATACATAATTATTTCGTAAAAAATACATTTTTATATAATTACGTACTCCTGGAATAAATGGAGTTTCCTTCCACATGGGATCCTAGCTATCTACAACTGGAACATGGAATACCTACATATGAAGGCTTGCATGACATGTGGTTATTGAGACAGGGTGTTTGATCATTATTGACATAGATAAAGAAAGTGGCACCGTGATGTGGTATATATAGTATGGGTTCCAATACTAAATGGAAAATAGTTCAATTTTTAGAAATCGGTGTTTCATCATGATTCATCGTTACACCACTTAAGGGATCAGATCTGTGGTTATCCCTACCCTATAATTGACTATTATTGGCTTCCAGTTACTCGAACCCTATTTGGATCCTTTATGTCATCAATGTAATCCCTCATTATTGTTCCAGATCCTTGATATACATATGTCTCACATTAAAATCTCAAATCATCTTGATTATTCTGAAATTTTCCAATCCATTTTTTCATTATTCACCCACGAATAAGGGGTTTGATCATGAAGAAACCCTCCTAGGATATTTAAAACCACTGCCTCATGGGCAAATGGTGAAGAGCATGAGGAACAAAGGTAGAATACACAAGAAAATAAAACCAATCATTATATCAACATTCACAAACACTGATTTCATAATTAGGAACACTATGGGAGTGATATTAAAAGACATTACGTATTAAATAAAATAAAATATTCTCAAATAAAATATGGAAATCAGGAAACCATTTTAAAATGACCAAAATCAAATTATAATAAAGATTTATTTTTTTAGAATAATAAGGGTGTAAATACAAAAATAATGTGACCCAACAACATTTAGGATTAATCATGTATGAAAGAAGTGTCTTAAAATGATGAGTATGAACCTGTGTGTTTGTTGTCTGTCAATCCACCTTGATCTAGTCCCTCACCATCCATTAATTTGATCTTCCAATGAATAATTATCAGAGATCTTCTTAATTCACAAGGTTTTATTTTTCAAACCAAATAATTTTAATAGTTTTTTCTAATTTAACTTAGTGCCAATAACTACCTCAACTAATATTCTGGTGATGATGAACCAAAGGTCTCACCTAAGATAAACATCACATTTTTCATTCATGTGTGGAGTTGAATTTTCTATCGAAGGTTTTTCTAGGAGTTATTACACTATTTTAGGACAACTATGAGTTCATGAAATTAGTGCACTTACTATTTTATAATATCAAAATTGGTCCCATATGAACTTGTAATCTCACAATGTCTTAGTTCCTAACATAGAAAATATTTCATTGTATATTAAATTATATTATAAAGGAAAATATAGTCACTACATTATACGCTACTTCAATTTTTTCACCTAAAACATCGAGATATAAAAAAATTTGGGATATTTGGTCTACATCTAATTCTCTCACTCTAAATAGATATCATGCACAAACTCATGTTAAAAAAGAACAAGAACCAAGGTAATGTTCTATCCCCACAGGATCCACACCTACTAATCCTGGATCACTAATAGTGACTTTGTGAAGGAGGATTCATCCTCAATGTCTAGATCAAACCATTAAATAATGTGTGTAGGGTTATGAATGTATCTCATCCACTACAAACAATGTAATATTTCATCCTCCCATTCAAACTATAGGGGTATGATTGAGGTAAGAAACACTTTCAACCCTCCGTAGGATCATGAATTCCATAATAAACCTCATTGATAGATCGCCTCCCCAAATAGTCCAATGCAATTCCTATCGAGGGAAGAGTCTCAAGAAAAATATGTCACCCATCTCAAACTCTATGGGCATATGATGTTGGTTTTCATATTTTTTTTTTCTATTCTAGGATGTCCTAAAACACTCAATGATCACCCAAAAATTCTTCATCATCGCATAATTCATATCAATCACGATAAGGGATTCCATGACAATCTTATTACATCATAAGGGTGACCAAAAGGGTGTCCCGTACACTTCCTTAAAAGGATCCATGAAAATAATAGGGTGATAGTTATTATTATAATAAAACTCTACCAATTGAAATTGGTCCTCCTAACATTGAAAACATACCAAAACACACGCTCTCAGCATATCCTACAAAACCTAAATATTCTAATCAGTATTCTAATCCATATGTGGGTGTAATTTCATTCTCATCCCCAACTGGTTAACAAATTCCTTCTACATGCCTCTCCCAAGCCATGAGGTGAACCACACATCATGGTAGGAGACATTCGTGAAGGGTGCCCAATGAATTTGAATTATCTCCTACTTGAATAATTCTCCCAGACTCTGCAACATACTCTCCTCCATAATATAATGGATGCTTTTTAATGTCCTGAAACCATAAAAAATCTATTAGATAGAATTATGGTCTCCTATTTTCTATGTAAGGCCCATCACAATGTTTATGGATTCATCATTCAATTTACCTATAAGAATATCAAGTGGTTGTGTCAATACATTCAAAACATGGTGTTCAACAATCACTTGCAGACATTTGATACACTATAATAAAAACTCCTCCATATTTTAAAATAATTTTTTCATAGGTCACTTTGATGTCCAATGTTGGACAATATCGTTGTTACGCATACAGAAATGTAGTCTGGATTTTGATGATTAATTTTATCGCAACTCATATAAAATTGTAATCTTGTATCTAACTATCCAAAACCTAGAACGGTAAATGGTCCTCTACTATGCATTGTTCATGTATAGGTCCCAATAATTTTAATGTATAACTTTAATTTAATAATAATTGGTGTGTAGATAAGGTTATATATGTTCATATTGAAGAGTTAAAATACTTTCCCTATGTAATTCTATTATGACAGTGAGATCTTCACTTTATTTCTGTCATGGTAAAACTGCATCCTTGGAATTTTTTTGATTTTCCAAAATCCTTCATATCAAAATCCCTAGAAATCTATGCCTTCATCTTCTTGGATCTGATAATTTTTATAGCCTACAACCAACTTGTCCCCCCTAAACATAATGATGAAATCATTACCAACCAAACCCCAGAAATATGATTGGGGATTTAATGAAGTATAATATAACCAAGCCTCAGGATATAATAATAAAATCTCTTGTACTATCACCTCATATCATAATTTAAACCATAAAGTTATTTGTTCAACCTATAAACCATGTTCATGTTTATTATTCTGAAAATAATTTTGGTTATAGTGATAATCATGATATAAAATAAAGTAAAAAATGAGAAATAAATGACCCTAGATGTAACGTGGAAAACCCCCAAGAGAAAAGGGAAAAAACAAATGAAAATATATGGTTCACTATTGGTAAAATTTGGTGCAGACACCCTCACTTTTATTAGAAGAAAACCCTTATAATACCCTCTATATAATATATGGTGAAACCGCCACACAAAATACCACACAAAAATATAATGGAAAAATATCTGTTATATCTGATTATTGGAGGAGATGAAACCACTAGGGGGATGTCCCATTTTATAGGATGAATCATTAACCTCTTTCTTCTCTTATCAAGATGATTTGGGGTCGTAGCCCACCCAACACAAGCCATCCCTGTCGGCCACTATTGACAAAACAAGGCGTGGCACCATTCTGTATTAAATATTTTCAACACTATGTAGTGTCTAACTCTTCGACATAGACAACTATAATGTTCCCCCCAAAAAATATAAGATATCATTTTCATGTGAATCTATCATCAATTTCATGTGGCCATATAATATTCACTCCTACTGTATTTTACCTTTCCATCACTGACCCACTACCATAATACATAATATCATCCATCATCATTCCTTCACAACTCATCCCTACACAATTACAATGATCTACATAAACCCCAATAGAGGTTACAATAAACCAAGGTCAACATATCTATATATATACCATGCTCCATATCCTATGTGCATGAACCAACTTGTCAGAGATCCCACATATATTGTGACCCGAGATGCCCAACCAGCCACCATTGCCTATTATACATCACCATTATAGTGTAACAAATATTATCATATATATATTGTACCATCAAGTATTCCACCATCAGCCTCTCATTACACTACTATGAACCCAAAAATAAGAACCAAACATCCTATATCCCATATTATATTGCACCATCAGCAAGGATACATGCACCCAGTGTAAGATGAACCAAAACCAAGATGATATCATTACTATTTCATTTTTAAATGATCCAGCCACCTAATACACTATTCAATTCTAATCCATCCATTATTAGAACATAACATCCCAATCTTCACCTCTTATCTCTTATTCATATAGAAAGCCCATACGTTTCACCTACTGATGTATTCACCTCATAGATTTGATCAGCACAAACCCTTGTTATATGATGAATAAAAATACATGTGGTGTTAGTATTCATTATATTTACATTGGTACTAGTAGTTATTTATTTTAATTGGTGTCTCTGGTGATTTAATTATTCATTTTACCATTGTGGTGAATTTTTATGTGTGATGATTCAGGTGTATGACATGGATCATATGTGTACATTGAAAGGTGGTTTAGGTTTCATTCATAATTAGTGGTAGGCGGTGAACATTGATAACCTATATAGTGGTTTGTTTTTATAGTATCTTGATTGATGGAAAGATAGTTCTCATTCCAAAATCTTCCGTATAAATATGTGGTGATATTTGTGTTGAAAGAGGAATGGTAATTTCTATTCATTATTTTAGGTGTTCTATTTTTATAATGGTTATCTAATTTCTTTATTTTCATGTTTTGATGATATTAATTTTTTATTGAACATAATTTAGAAAAAATTCATTATTCCATATTAAATTAATTTTAGTTTTTTTACAATTATATTATATATGAGTTTAATTTAATTAATATAGGATCACTTCACATTATTTAGTTCATATTCATTTGATTACTAATAAGTAATATTGTTGGTAAAATTAGAAAATTTATTTATTCAAACATCACCTTATGTGTGATAAAATTATAAGTCTCATGTGATTGAATTCCAAATATATAAATATATTACATAATTTTTTATCACATTTTAGTTTTCAAAACAAATTCATTGATGATAAAAAATAAAGATTCATGTCTTTAGTATCATGACATAGATAGATATCTTGACATACCCAAAAAAATTCCCTCAAATTTTACCAATTGAATCCATTATAAAACGTCTCTTTAATTTTTTATCATATACATCAATGAGATAATGGATATTTTTTCTAAAAAATATAGAATTTTTTACCATCAGATAATATATCATTATATAATTTTCATTAAATCACGAATCATTGATAATTAGATAAAATGACTCTTCATATGTGAGAATTAAATAATTGGTTTCTCATTCACTTGAATAGGATTTATAACTATCACTACTAGAATGTGGAACTATACCAATGGTATCATGCCAATAGATTGGTAAAAATATTTTTATAGGTCTCCCTATACAAAAGGTTTACTAAAAATATGGTAATGCATGTTTATGGGAAGGTTATACCAATAGTTCTAAATAAATCTTGGTATAGATAGGATAAACCAATAGTTTTTTAAAACTCTTAGTATACCCTCAATTAATTACACATAATTGCCTCTCATTCCACCATTCCACTCCCACCCAGCTTGAGATCCCTACAACCTTTTTTTTTCTTCCCCAATATTTCCAATCTCACCTCCCAGACAGTTTTAATTCAATTCTATTTTAATATAAAATTAGTAAGGTCCAAATATTTCATCACTTCTTTGAACCATTTTTTATTTATTATATATATATAACCCTAAAATGTATTCTTTTTGGTATGATTTTCTAGATTCATTTATTATATGTCTGTTTTAATTATATTACATATTTTGTTTTGCAATAAATCGGATTTTATGAACTGTTTTATTTAATTATGTTACTCTATACTTATATATAAATATAATATGAACCTATTAATTTGTTTGATGTATATAAGATAAGTATGTAAATATTGTTTATAGTCATTTGTTTCTTTTCTAAAAACATTAGGGTGTTATGAAATTATTAATTTGAATATTTTATTTTTAAATTATAAATTATTCATTTAATGCATCAAAAAAACCACTCAAACAATTCTATTTGATACATCTCGGATAAATTGAATCTGCATCCTTATAATAAATTTTTATTTTAACAGATCACATATTAAATATTAAAACCACCGTTTCCTATCTATAAAGCTCAAATATTTATGATATTTTGTTATACATCATTGATTATATACTCTTATAAAATATTTTTTTCACTACACGTCATCATATATTTTAAAAGATAGAGAGAAATTGATATCATTTAAGGCCACCCATGCTTCTAAAAATTAAGCCCAATTATAATCACTGGTATAAAACTAAACTACCTAAATTAAGATAAGAAAGAAATATTATAAATAATAAAATTTCAATTTAATATTATATAATATAGCACATACACATTATACAATGCTAGAATATCCAATCATATATTACCATAGGAATATCCTCCCATGATAAACTCCTAGCGTGAAAATTGACTCCATATATAAAAAATATTAATCTTTGGATTGATGTATTATAATAAAGATCTTATTTTAAAAATAAATTGTAATTAAAATAAATATAGTGAAATTATTTATATGAATTTTTTAACTACTTCTACGTAAATATAATTTGGACATATTATTATGTTAGATATATACCTGGTAAGATAATAATTATTTATTGTATAACTTTGGTTATTTGGTGAAAATTGTAGGGGTTTTGAAATTATTAAATTTTATAATTTGATTCAAAAATTGAAATTATTCATTTCATGTCGTAAAGATGTTTGGATTTAAATTTTATTATATGGTTCTCATGTGTAAACAGGTCTTGTTTTTATAAATGTTTTAATATATATGGATTTTTTGGTACATGAAAATCATTCTTAAATTATGATAATGTTGTGGAAAACATATTCATATTAAAGATCATTTCATTTATATTAATATTCCTAAAGAGATGACTTTGTAGTGCCTTATTCTTTGAGTGAGTTATTATGAGTATGAATTTGTTATGAACCATTCCATACTTCATAGTTTTTTCACTATATATATGATATATAAATTGACCAAAATCTACAACAACCACCTTAATTTTGTAACTTTTGATTTTTATTCAATAATATATACCTTGGTTTAATATTGATATACATTGTATTATTTTATATTATAATTCTCATATGAACTTGTTTTCCAATTTTTATATACATATACTTTATTGTGTGATATTATGTATATATATTAGTTATTGAGGAAATTAAATTAAATATTATTGTTAGATATATATATATATAATTTTTAAATAAATATTATTTAATTACTATTATGATACTATATATAATTTTTTTTAATATTTATATAATTTGGATGTATAAAACATATCAGATCCCAAATGTGTTTTAATATTTGGTGGATATTTATATAGATATTTCATTTAACCATACCTAATATATAGGTCATAAAAACATTCCAAGTTATAATTGTGTTGGAAGACCTTAGTTAAGTCATTATAAAATTATATAACATATAAAAATATTTGGTTTTAAATCTAACTACTATGGCTAGTACCACCCTGGGGAGAAAAGGAAATCTCAAAATTTTCAATATATGAAAATGAGGACTAGGTTAGGGATTCTTTTAGATGGAAGGTTTTTAATTATTCAAAAACAAGCAAAATAATGGATTCCGGTAACAGAATACCAATATACAAGAAAACATGATACAGGTACTGAAAATGATGATTTTGATAGGGTGAAAATTGAATGAAGTTATCCTGATTACAGTGTATCAAAAATGTGGGAAAATGAAAATGCTTGAATTTTTAATCTGATTATGTCATGTTAAAATAATGTATGGGATTTATGATACTACCATAAATTATATTCTTATCTTTTTTAAGGATTCAATTCTAGATGATGCATGTAATTACTCTAATCAATATATATCATGGATGTTAGTTTAAAAACATATATTTTCTTACAAACCTTTATTTCTTGAAATATTTCATTTATTTATATTACGAAATCATTGACTAAAATGATTTTATAAAATATTGAATATCCTAAAAGATTCCAAATGATAACATGACAATATCTTCTGTTCCACAGTATATAATGTGTCACCCTCAACTGTTTCCAAAAGTCAAAAATATTTTCATGTATAAATAAATACAAAAACAAATTTTATGGCATGATAAAGATAGAAAGAATGATAATAATGAGTTCATTAATCTAGAAGATGGTTTAGAATTGAAGAAATTTGATGCTCAATATCCATAGTTTGTATCTGATATACGTAATGTGAGGATGGGACTACCATGGGAAAATGTTAATCCATTTTTTAATATTATTTCATCTCTATAAACATGGCCAGTTTTTAAACATATTTATAACTGTCATCAATGAATGTTTATAAAAAACCATTCACTTTATTGAGTATAATCATATATGAAACTTCATATCTTACAAATTATATAGATGTATATATTCATCCTTTAATAAAATATACAAAGCATATTTGGAATGTATCAATGTGTGTATATATATATATTTTTTTGTTGCAGTCATATTTTAGATGTGTGGTGCGCTTTTGAGGACAAAAAATGATTTTTCTTCTTATGAAATGATGTTTTTTCAGAGCACAATGGGAAAACATTCATGTATTATTTTAATAAATAATACATGATCTATAATACCTAAATTTCATTTTAGTTTCAGTTTTATGGGACATCAATGATTCATTCCAATGGATAATACATTAAATAAAAATCATTGAAGGATTGAAAATACACTACATAAAAAGAGGCTATTAACAGTGCACGATTATGCATTTATCTAGCTAAAAAAAGTTAATTACAACATCATGGTTAAAACCATTATGATTTTATACGTTCTATAAAATCACTAATAAATGGGTCCTTTATTAGTGAATTTATTTTTTACTAATAAAGGAATTTTATTAAGAGCTAATAAATATGATGATATATGGGAATATTATAGTGTGATTTTACACACACTACATCGCCATAAATAGAGAATAATATAGTTTTCTACAATAGAACACTATTACACCAGAAACTACACCATAAATTTGAAAAATTAGATATGAATACAGAATTTAAATAAAATAAAATCAACCAGAACAAAACACTATTATAGAGAAAAATAATACAAATGAATAAAATAAAAAACCACCCATGATTGAGAAAAATAATTCACCTATATTGGAAAAATAATAATTATGTTACTAATAATATAATTAAATAAATTAAAATGAAGGTTTTAATTTTAAACTAAGCATTGGGTCATACCTGGAACACTGTGTATTTGGTTGAGTTTTGGATTATTATGGAATGAAACACCATTTATTGTTCATCTTAAATAATTATCTTTATATAAATTTACTAAAAAAGTATATGATAAAAATTGAATAGGAATTAAATTACATAATATCGTATAGAATTATGACAAAATAATCTGGGGTCATTATCTTTTTTTGGCAATGTCATGCATGTTTTAAACTAAAACGACACTTGAATATTGAAAAGATGAACTTGGTATCATACCAATAAAAAAGTGATCCATGATAATGTGAGGATAACTCATATATGTCCCAAATGACATATATATCATTTTCATAAAGTATATATGTAATGTGACTATGTTTCTTTGGTTTTGGGTATGTCACATGTTTTTTTACGAAAATGTCATTTTAAACATAAAACATGCACTTTGAGTCATACCAGTCACATCGTATATGGGTTTTACATGAGGATGATTCCTATATGTCACAATCTAATTATGAATCCTTTTCTTAAATTATCTATAGAATATGATATCCTTTTCTAAGCATTCCAACATTTAAACTTTTTGAAATAAAATGTCAATTTTAAATTGGTAATGGAATCTTTGATTCGAACCATGAACATTGTGTAATAGATTTATTTAAGGGTTATTACTAAATATAACAATTTGTAATGGATTGTTTTCATAACTTATCAAATCAGTCCTAGTGCCTTTTCTAATTTTTTAGTATGTTAGTTTTCCTTAGAATTTAAATTAAGGTCAAATTTAAATAAAAATGCTCACATAGAGTCATAGCGGTCACACTGTGGGTAGGATTGATGTGATTCTAATTCCCACAATCCCAAAAGTACATATGGATAATTTTCATAATGTATCAAAACAATTCAAATGAATTTTCTATGTTTGGGGTATGCCACTTGTGTTTTTCACTAAAATGTCATTTTAAACTGGAAACATGCAATTAGAGTCATACTAGTCACATAGTGTTGGGGTATGGCATGAGACTAATTCCTAGACATAAAAATGAAATACGAAAAATTTTCCAAAATTATCAAGGAAATATGATATTGTTTTCTCATTTTTCTGGGGGTTATACCTTTTTTACTAAAATGACAAATTTAAACTAATAACTGACACCTTGAGTCATACCGAGCACATCATGTATCAAATTAATGTGAGGGTGATTCCTATACATTATAAATGAATAATGAATCATTTAAATAAAGTATAAAAACAATGTGAATGAGTTTTTTTGGTTTTGAGTCAGATAATTTTCATTTTTAGTAACATTAATGTCAATTTTAAATATATAGACACACATAGAGTTATACCAGTTACACTGTGCATTAGATGGTGGTTAGAATAATTCCTATATATTAAAAATTACATATTTGTAATTTTCCTAAAGAATAAAAACTGTACAAATTCATTTTATCTGTTTTGAGTATGTCACTTTTGTTTTTTACTAAAATGTCATTATAAAGAGGAAACAAACACATTGAGTCATTCCAGTCGAATCATGTTTCATTTTGACATGAGAATGATTCCTAGACATCATAGATGAATTATTAATCGTCTTACTATGTTATCAAGAGAATACATAAAAAAATTCAATTTTCGGTGATTAATACATTTTGACCTAAAATGTATATTTTAAATTAGAAAAGGACACTTTTATTCATACTAGGAACATCATGTGTCATATTATGGTTCTAATAATTATTACAAGTGATATAGGAATTATGGTTCATTTTACTAATCTAGAAATCAATCTGGATGTTTTTTATTATTTTTTGAGTTTGTTAGTTGTAATGTTTTTAAAAAATAATGTCCATTTTAAATAAACAAATGCACTCTGAGTCATATTGGTCACACCATGCATCCCACTGAGGTTCGAGTGATTCTTACATGTCCCAAATTACTAATGGATAATTTTACTATTGATTCAACAGAATATGAATGTTTTTACCATATTTATGTATGAAACTTATTTTTTTACAAATATTTCATTTGAAACTGCAAACACACACTTTGGGTCCTACTGGTCATATTGTATCAGGGTTGTATCCGAGACTGGTTCTTACAATTCAAAAATGAATTATGACTTTTTTCCTAAAATTTTAAGATAATACAAGCCTCTATTATTATTTTTTAGAGTGTAATAAAATCATGTATAGTGTTAATTTTAAACTCATAACATACACTTTGAGTAATAAATGAATGATCACGTAATTGATTAATGTGGGACTGATTCCTAAACAGAAAAAATTACTTATGTATCATTTTACTCATGTATATTAGCAACATTAATGTGTTTTTCTGTTTTGGAGTACTTCTTTTCTATTTTTTAGTAAAATTAATGTCAATTTTGAATAAAAAGATGCATTTGGAGTCACACCATGAACATCATGCATTATTTTGAAGTGTGGATGGTTCCTCTACTTCAAAAATTAATTATGGATGATTTTAATAATGTATCATATACGTCTGAATGTTTTTTTATTTATTTTGAGTACCTCAATTTTTTTACTAAAATTTTATTTTAAACTGATAACATACACATTGAGTTATACCTGTCACATGGTGTGTTGGTTTGACATGAGACTGATTCATACATATAAAAAATTACATATTAACAATTTCCTAAACTATCATGATGATAAAAATTCATTATTTTGTGTTTAGTGAGTGATTTTATGTTAAATTAAATGTCAATTTAAAGCTGATAATAGTCACTTTGAGTCATACATCGAGGATCATGTATCAGACTGAGGTGTGGTTGATTCCAACATGAAAAAAATGAATTATGGATTATTTTCTTAAAATATTAAAATAATATTAATGTATTTTATAAATTTTTAGTATGTCATGTGTGTTTTTTACTAAAATGTAAATTAAAAACTAAAAGTAAAATGTTCGAGTCATACCAGTCACACCATTCTTCAGACTATGGTTCGGTTGATTGAGTGTGTAATGTGAGTTTTTATTTCTCCAGTATTCATCAAGCCAGAAAATAATTAAAGTAAAATTTGGACAGAAGAAGAAACTCCATGTTTCATAAAACACGCCATCCAAAATCACTATGTTGTCCCTTTTCAATCTGATAGTAGATGACTGGAGAAAAAATATAACATCCCAAAATATCACTAAAAAAATATTTGATAAAATTGATAAGCAAATATATTTAAAAATATTAGATAAGATGAAATCAAAATAAACTAAATAGGTATTATTAATTCATCTTTTGATGAAGTTTGTATACTTTTTTAACCAATTTCCTTGTTGTTGTTTTCTCTGTTATATCCTTGAAGTCCAATCTCTAATAAGAGTGGACATCATCGAACAAACCACACCAATTAGAGAAAAATAATCCAACTATATAATAAATAAAATACTATGTTAAAAATACTAGAAATAATTAAATTAGACATATATATGAAATGATATAAAAATAAAATTTCAATTTTAAAATCAAACCACAAAATTTGTGTCGTACCGCGTACACCATGTATTTCATTGAGGCATGGTTGATTTCACCATGAATTTTTATCCTACGGTGCATTCGACACTCATCATAATCTAATAATATTGTAGTTTAATTACCCATATTGATTAATCAACTGGGGTGTACAAAGAAAATTTCATCATTGTGAGCAAATCATCCTTGTTGAGTGCATGATACTAGTACATGTGTGAATTTTCCTTGTTTATTAAGTAATTTATTACTAGAAAAAAATCACAATTACTGTGAACCTATTAGCATTCATTGATTGAACTACCATAAAAAATTAACATATGAGTTTTTATAGAACATAAAAATATATATTACCCCTTCACCATTATATATAGTACAAATTATATAATTTCCCCACCATTTACATATGATCCTCCTCAAATAATTTTTCCTTGTCTTAATATGGATCCCTCCTCACATCTATATAGTACTTTTCCAATGGTATATATGCTAGTATCAATTCCTTCTATTTTTTTCTCTTCCTATATTTATATTCCTTATACATAGGATTTTACTCTTATATATTATGTGGCACATGTGTAGATATTATAAGCCACTACTACTATATAGGTTGATATTTCTTCTATTTATATGGATCTAATAGTACCCTCAGATCAAGAAGGCAATGATATATTTATAGAACCCTAGTAAAAAAATAACCATAACTTTTTTCATATTAATATTTATTGTTAGAATATTTTAATTTTTTTATATCGCATTTGGGTCTTCCTAAGGAAGTGTGGGAACACGTGCATTCAAGAAATTTCTAACCTGAAAATAGATCTGATGGTCATGTATAATGAGAATAACCAAATTATTGTTAAAATGAGGAGATATTTCCAGAGTTTATTAGATATAAATTATAAATACTCAAACATCATTCTCCTCATACCACTCTCTAACCAAAACATTTTAAATGATATAAATTATAATTATTTAGCATAAATAAGGTATGAAAATTCATTATATATAATTTTATATTGATTTTTATTTATATAAATTAATATTTTGGTACAGACTTCATTATAAATTTCATAGTTGTGAGGTTCTAGGAAATGCATAGCTCAGGGTATTAGGTGAGAAATAGAGGGAATATTAGAATGATTTGTGAAATGGTTTGTTTTCTAGAACTAGAGTATATGTCGAGGCCATACATATCATGAATGCGTTTCCAATAACACATTTTCATGAGAATATTTCTCACATAAATACTATTATTTTTACGGTATTAATAAATGATGATGTTTTTTAATGAAAAATTTGATGATTTACATTAATACAATGTTTTATATTTTTGAAAACTATTTTTTTGGAAGCATCATAATGAAATAAAAAAATGATGTCCTTAAATGTCTCCATACTTTGGGGAGGACTATGATGTTGTAACAAGATATGAAAAAGTTATTTTTATTCGACACATATTATTAATTAGGTTTAAATTCTAAAAAACTTTTTCTTCATGCCATTATATACTTCAATGATTTTGATAAGGTGTCATAATTATCCATATATTTCTTTATGAATCATTTTTCTTTTAAATTCAATCATTCCATATCATTCATAAAATTATTGAATCTATATTGAAGCATGTCCACTATAAGTGTAAAGATTTTATCATCACTATACCTGAATTTATTTCTAGCAACATTACATAGAAGCATATTTGTGAATTATTCCACACATTTCCCCAAAATTTGTTTGATATTTTCCATGAGAAATAGTTATCATTCAAACATGAATTTCTTAGTTCTTTTGGTGTTCATTTTTTGTGTTTCAATTTCCCACATTATGGGTCTTCAACAACCCATTTTATATATTTGTTTGAACTTCCCATGAATTTGGAATCATGGTCCAAAAGATAAATAAGGAATATTAGGTACCTTTTATGTCTTTTTAGTTGTTACATTAAAATACCCCAATTATTTCTTCTCCTCATTAAATAATTACCCATATTTGTAGAATATTATCAACATTTTAATTTTTTTACAAACAATAAGTTCACTTTAAATAGGGGTTTTAAATCTAAATTCATAATTCCAACCTCAAAAATTTCTTCTTCATTAGTACCTCACCATGAATGATAAATTTAATTAGATCCAACCACATTATTCTCTCCAATGAAAATATTTTTCAATTATACAAATTTAGTAGTTTCTTCCTTAAGGAATAACTAAAAACTAATTTAAGTGGGTTTCTTTCCTCAGAGTCTTATTCATGGGAGGTTTCCATCAAATATGAATCTACAGTGTGTAAAAACCTAAATATTTAAAAATAAAATTCACTTGTGGGTTGAATTTAATGTCTCATTATATATTATTTGAATAGAAAACTCGTGATCTTTCTGGGTGTCGTTATATCCTATAAGATTTAAAACATTATTATGAATGATAACAAATGATAATATTAATGTTGATAATTATCATATGATTATCATGTATTCCAAGGGAGATAGCATAACTAGGATTTTCCCCTGACTAATCCCTAGCTGAGATTTAACAACTTCAGAATGACTGAAACCATTTAAAGGTGAAGTCCAAGATTATCATGATCATGGCCCTGACCATAATTGTTGAACCACCAAATGAATTTTACACCGTCGTGCACCTTACACCTAAAGATTTTTCTATTTTAAAAAATTAATATGTACCAATATCATAATATTATAAAATTTCATGTTATATTTTTTGTAAAGACCTAGAATTTCCATGTAAGTTTTTTTATTAAATGGAATTTTACGAGTCAGCAAAAACTGACGGAACATGATTCTGAAGCCCAGAGTTCCCGGAATGAATTTGTGAACATTATTTCAGGTACATTTAGTAAACATGAGAGCGGGATTTACTTACTTTTGAACTGGTGCTCGGAATTTAAATATGAGGACACTGTTGAACTCATAGCGCCAATATTTACTTAAGGTGACCTTCACCTCAACTGCAGTGGGTCGAGAGTGAAGGATAGATTTTGGATTTTCCGTGAAGCAAAAAAATAAAATAAAATGTTCTAACATTTTATTTTATTTTGAAACCACCCATGAAGATATTTCACAGGTGGAGGCCACCTAAACTAAAACCTCCCATTAGAGGTTATGGAGGTGGAGACCACCAATCCTAACCTCCCATGAGAATTTATGGTGGTGTGGACAACCCGAGGTTTAAAACCCCTTGAACTTCTTCATAAGTGTGTGGGAGCCTCTTAAACTTTTTCACTTAAATGGTTCCACCGCAGTAAAATTTATTAGGCCAACATATGTAATTAATTAACCGAATTTGAAATTATGCCAACAATTAAATTAGAGAGACAAATAATTTTGGGTTTTTGGTAGATTTGGGGAGTGGAGAAGTACTGGGATGATTTCACTTCTCAAATGAAGAACACCATGAAAGAATGTTCTTAGGAAATCAAGGAAGAGGGCAACGAGCAAGCCCGACATCAAAGAGTGGTTTTTGAAAGAGACAATCATTGGAACTCTCTTCGCCCTCTTTGAATTCCATCTCGTGCCAACTTCAACAAAAAATCCAAGGTAGGGGTTTATCTGTGTATGATTATTTACCAGAAGTTGTTGGGTTTTTGTTTGAAATTATTCTCTCTTTACATTGTTGATAATTCTTCATAATTCAAGAAGTAATTATAGCCTCTTGTTATTGTTATAACACAGAGAGTGTGGGCCAAACAAATATGCCCCATCCTCTCGGCAAACCATTTGGTTAATTGTTGATTACGATGGTGGAACGGCTACGAACCACGGTGGGGAACGAGAATGGTGGATGACACTACTACTAATAGCCACAAAGGCGACAGAACAATAGCGCTACCCCACGGCCACCGTCGCCCCACAGCCGAGCCGCCACCACCCGCAGCTGAGCCACCAACGGCTGCGGTCGAGCCCCCACCTCCCAGTCGAGCCGTCCTGCGCCCTCACGACACTCCCCAGGCGAGCCGCCCGACGACCCCCTCCCTCCCAGCCTTGCCGCCCGGGGTCGGGCCGAGATACCCCGCAGCCTTGTGGAACCCCCATGGCTGAGCATCCATCTGCGGCCAAGCCGAATCGTGGCCTCCGCTGCCCCGCGACACCTGCGGCCTCCGCGACCCCTTGTGGCCCTTGTGGCCTGCCAGACTGCCCAGCGGGCTGGGCTGCACCACGGACCGAGCATGACCCAGCGGGTTAGTCTAGGTCGACCCAAACTAGGTCAACCCTGCCCAGGTCGGATTGGGTCAGACAGGACCTAGACCTAATAAAAACATTTACTTTACTTGGTCCATAACCACTTGTAGAAAAATGGCCTTTAACATCGGTTTTTTTTAATTTTGACGTGGGGTTTTAACCAACGTTGAAGCTACCGACGTAAAAAATATAAATTTTACCGTCAGTTTTTTAATATCGACACCAAAAATGAATTACATTTGTTTATTAACATCGGTTTTATAAAAAAAACTACGCCAAAAAAATCAATCCGTGTCCTTTTTGGCGTCGATTTCCTTAAAACCCGATGCCAAAAATTTAAAAAAATAGTTTCTCCGTTGGGTTTTAAAAAAAATGAAACCATAAATAAAAAATATATATTTTGGCGTCAATTTTTACCAAAACCTCACCAAAAAGTAACTTTTTCTTCTTCATTGTTTTAGATCAGTTCCTAAGCTTCTATTTGATAGGTCGTGGTGTAAAAACAGAGTTGTGGATCAAATGTTATGTTCGTTAAAAGTTGGACTAGTCAATGTTTCGATTGGTACAACTCAATTGAAATAAATTTTCATAAACATAAATTAAAATCACATACAAGAAATGAAAAAGGTGATCGATAATTAAATTTACACCACAGTTGGTAAATCTCAATTGAATGTTCTATATTTGTAACTAGACAATAATAATAAATCATCTCTATAAGAAAGATAATAGAGCTGTTTTGAAATGAAGGAAAAGAATAACAACAAAAATAAATGATTAGAATTGGCACCGTGTTTTAAATTAATGATTGAATCTGAGTTTCAAAGTTGATTTAATTGAAAAGGATGAAAATGTTGAATGAAGGATAAAATGGATTTATATATAGTAAACAAAAAAAATTTGATGGCATTGTATGGAAATGAAAGAGGGATTTTAAAAAGATAAATGCGCGTTGTGAAAAAATTGAAATTTTGATACCGCGTATTGGTAAATACTTTTTGGCATTGATTTTGTAGAAAATCGACGCCAAAAATGCCAATATATATTTTTTGTAGTTGGTTTTGAAATAAACCGACGCAAAAAGGTAAAATAAAATATTTTTGGTGTTTTTTTCAATAAATTGATGCTAAAATTAAAAATAAAACACTTTTTTGTGTCCGTTTTTTTCAAACCTGACAAAAAAATGACATTTTTTATAAATAATTTCTTATCCTTCGATTTGACTGGTCCTAGAGCTAAAACAGACTTACGGATTAAAGGTTATGGTATTTGAAAGATGGACTTCTTTAAGACTTCTATAAGATAATATCAACGTCCGACAACCATAACTCTTAATCCGTAACTCTTTTATTTCTCCACAACCTATCAAATTGAAGCATAATAAATTATCTAAAACATAGTAAAAAAATCTAATTTTTGGTGTGAATTTTTGTAAAAACCAAAACCATTAATATATTTTCTAAATTTTTCACATTGGATTTTAAATTAATCGATGCCCAAACTATTTTTTTCTTTTTGGCGTCAGTTTTTAAACAAACCAACCCAAAAGTTCTCTGGAAAAATATTTTAAGTCGGTTAATATGAAACTGATGTCCAACTAACGACATTAAAAACAATTTTTCTACTAGTGAACTTTGGAAACGGAGGTCCGTTTGACGAACCGTCAGTGGTGCTGAAACCTTTGGTTTAAGATAGTCCCTTTGGTATACACCACTTGAGTTTTGGGTAATGTTGAGGTACTATCGTGTTGGATTGAGCAAAAATCCCACTGGGCCCCAGGGTCTTAAAAGCTAATAACTCATAGACCAGGCATATGTTTGACGCACCGAATGTTGTGTTGGGATCCCTATGACATCATGGACCTTTTTTATACTTATTTTTTGGGAAATAGTAGTAGTTGGAGTATCAACCAATGACTTGTGATGTGGATCCTCCTGGAGAAGAGAAGGATTAGTGCGGGAACCTTGTAGCTGGTTGTGACAAGAAGAATGAAGTGTGATCTTGTGGGTTTCAGCATCTAGCAATCCTATGTGGTTTAGCTCCTAGCAATCCTGTGGGGGTCAGCTCCTAACGATACTTTGTGGGTCAGCTCTTAGCGATCCTGTATGGCTCTGCTCTTAGCGATCCTATGTGGGTTATCTCCTAGAGATCCTGTGTGGGTTAGCTCCTAGTGATCTTGTGTGGGTCAGCTCTGAGCAATCATGTGTTTGTCAGATCCTAGAAATCCTGTGTGGGTCAGCTCCTAGAGATCAGGTGTGGGTTAGCTTATTTACAGAGTAAGATGTTTCAGTAGTTACATCTAATCATCTCTACTATTGTACCTAAGTTATACCTGATGTGAGATGAGTTCGTAGATGAGTGGTACTTTTCTTTGTGGTAATACCTTGGTGGTATCCTTCTGTGTGGCGTACCTTTGTGGTACTTGACTCTGTGGTTTTCCGTTCTTTGTGGAATTTTTGAGTTTGGGATTTTGGGTTGGACCATGGGTTTCCTCATGATTGAGATGGGTATACTTAATAACATAGGTATATGTATAGGCATATACCAAAGTATGGTTGACATTTGACTTCATTCTTTGAGATTTATCCTTGGTGGATTTGTGAGACCTTGGGGGTCTTAGGGTCTCTACTGAGTGTCATTATTCTAAACCATGCATTGGCTATGCCCGCACTTTGTTGCGTTTCGTGTAGACGAAGGACATCGGTGACTGAGGACGAGAGTACCAGGACAAGATGGTACTCAGAGGTGGAACATACGGCATGTTAGTATGCAGAGGAGGCGGGAAGACGTGGAGTGCTGAGGAGGACATCTATACTTACCCTTCATGTAGGAACCTCAGAGGATGATCCAGTAGCTATATTTCTCTTTCTTCAGATGTATTTTATTTGAGTTGTACATTTACCTTTACTGTTGGGCTTGTATTCTGACCCCTTTTACTTTCTGCACTCTTTTAGCTAAACAGTTTACTGGTGTTCGTATCTTGTTGTGTTCTTGGATTCTTGTTTTTATAGGATATAAAGTCAATTCTTTCCCGGTTTTAGGGGATATGCCTTTTGGTGCTAGTCTCTATCCCCTGGCCAATGGAAGGCCGGATTGGGGTAGTCACAGGACGGGCCCCAGGGGACAAGTTGTGACCAATTGGTATCAGAGGAGTTGGTTCTACCATAAATCATAGGACTAATATCATCCACATTAATGGAAATAGTTTTAAGTGTAGTGAATATGGTTATCAGTTTAGGGTATCCATTGTGGTTACGTCGGCCGACATATCCATACACCATGACATTGACTTCTGATTACTAACTCAGTGAACAAAAACACTGATTGTGTGTGTGTTATGAAGAGTTTTCATTGTGATCACTTTGATTCATCTCACCAGGTATAACTTATTGACTGTGGAACACCTATTTCTCTTCAAGATGCCTCCATGAAGACAACCAGCTAGGGTTCTGAGAGTTGTATGCACCGATAGCCCACTGAGTGACGAGGCCTCGGTGCATGGCTCTCTTCTAGTAGAGGCACCAGTGGAGGCACCATTCGTACCAGTACCTCTAGGGCCATTGATGCCACCATCCCCAGGAGTAGATGGTGTATGCCGCCTGAGCTCATTGCATGAGTACCCGTGAAAGAGGATACCCAGGTTCAGGGGAGAGACGGACCCACAGGTAGCTGAGGTTTGGGTGGATATTGAAATGAGAGTTTTCCAACGGGTAGGGACACCAGCTGCTCTCATGGTGACCCTTACCGCTAGAATTATATAGGCCACATCATGCATATTTTGGAGCTTGATGATCCAGGTTCACGACGAGGTGACAGTTCTCTGGGCAGACCTTGAGAGCTTGATTTAGGCAGAGTTTGTTCCAGCGACTCATCATGTAGTGCGCATACAGGAGATTCTTTTTCTGCAACAGGGGAAACATGACTGTTGCTCAGTACTCAGTGAGGTTCACAGATCTCTCACGCTACTCCATAGATATGGTATGGGGCCCAATCTTCCGGGCCTGAAGATTTGAGTAGGGGCTCAGGTGGGAGATCATGGATTCGATGATCTCACTCAGCATCCCGATTCAGGTGGGGGTGTTAGAGTGAGCCCTCTTAGTGCATATGTTTTATGCTGAGCAGTCACCAGTAGTGAGACCCACCACCAGTAGTCTTTCACCAAAGTCTTCTACAGCTTGAAGAAGAAAGATGTCACAGTGGTCCAAGATGACCAAACCAACAGGTGGGTGACTGCATGACTCATGATCGTTTGTGCGGGGCACCCAAGGCGGATCCAGTCGTGCTAGGAGTGGGTAGTGTTACACATGTGGTGAGCAAGGTCAAAAGTCTCATGACAGTCTGACATGTCATATAGATGATCAGCAGAAGGATGAAGGACTGCCCAGGCAGAGATAGAGGTTCGATCGAGGAGGTCCACAAGGAACAGGAGAACATGGAAGAAGAGCTCCCCAAGAAACTAGTGGTGGGCGACAATTCGTGATGTTACTGCCCCCACCATCAGGTGGTCCAAACTAACCGCAGGTAGCAAGAGGAAAGGGGAGAACTTAGCTCTAGGTAGCTGAGGCCTACAATCACGGTGCACCAGAGATGATTCAAGGTACGATATGTGTCTATTACACCTTAGCAATAGTAATTATAGACACAGGTTCCAGTCATTATTTTATTGCCACTTCCCTCATTTGGAGCTCTGAGATTCCGATGGATCCGTTGGCTCAATCCTTACGGAAAAATAATCCTATGCAAGTAGATTTGACGATTACGCACTGGTGTCGGTAGTGTGAGAATACTCTAGGAGGAAACAGATTCGGCTTAGATCTCCTAGTAGCAGCGTCGTGGCCTTACGACGTCATCTTGGGTATGGACTAGTTATCTACAGTCCATGCTCAGATAGACTGTACTAGGCACAATGTGCGGTGTGTCCATGCGGAAGGGACTAGATTTACTTTCACCGGTGAGAAGGGAGCCTTTGCAGCACATGATGGACATACCCAGAGGAAATTTCATCCAATCACTCATCAGTTGGATAGACTTATCCTTAGAGCAGTTCATGGGGAGAGTTCGAGTTATCCTGTAGTGGTGGACTAGTACATGGATGTCTTCCCTGATGATGTTCCGGGTCTACCTCCTCGTAGGGATGCATACTTTTACATTGACTTGTACCCCGGGAGGGAACCAATATATACACCAGTATATCAGATGGATCCTTTAGAGATTCATGAGCAGCGGGTACAGCTAGAGGACTTGTAGGGGAAGGGATTCATTTTGTCCAGTATTTCTCCTTCGGAAACCCTGATTTTTTTTCACCAAGAAGGTGGAAGGGAGTTTGAGACTTTGTGTTGAATATCAACACCTGAACCATGTGACCATTAAGAAAACTAACCCACTTCCGAGGATTGATGACCTCTTTGATGAGATGAAGGGAGCACGATGGTTCTTGAAGAAAGACCTCCTATCAGGATATCACCAGCTCAGAGTACGAGACCAGGATGTGTAGAAGACGGCTTTCAGATATCGGTTTGACCGTAACAAATTCGTGGTTATTCCATTCGGCATAACCGATGGCCTAGTAGTTTTCATGGAACTCATGAACATGATCATTCAACCATACCTTGATCTCTTTGTCGTATTCTTTATCGACGACATTATGATCTACTCGGCTACTGAGTAGGAGCTTGCCTATCATTTGCAGGTAGTGCTGGACACATTCTAAGAGCACCAGCTTTTTGGTAAGCTCTCGAAGTGCCAGTTTTGGATCCGATAGGTTCGCTTTCTGGGACATGTCATATCAGAGGCTGGAGTTGCAGTGCATCCAGCGAAGATTGAGGTGGTACTTTCTTGGGAGCCACCTATAAGGGTGATGGAGGTACGGAGTTTCCGGGGTTTGGCTGGATACTATTGGAGGTTTGTGCTAGATTTCTCCAGAGTTGGAGAACCTCTATTAGCATATACGATGAAGGGGAAAATCATCATGTGGTTGGAGAGATGCCAGTGGATTTTTCAAGAGTTGAGTCAGAGGAAGACTGGTTCCCCCATCTTGAGGCTTCCAGAAGAGGGTTTAGGTTACCTAGTCTACTACAATGCATCATGGACCGGGCTCCGATCTGTCCTGATGCATGAGTGAGCGGTGATCATATATGGTTCTCGACAACTGAGACAACATGAGCAGAACTACGCTACCAATGACCAAGAATTAGCAGCAGTGGTCTTCGACTTGAATATGTGGTGACACTATCTGATGGGCGAATGCTTTAGAGTGTACTATGATCACAAGAGTCTCAAGAATAACTTATCTCAAAAGGACATGAACCTTAGAAAGTGATGTTGGCTTGAATTCTTCTAGGACTTTGACTTTGAGATAGTCTATACTCCATGGAAGGTGAATGTTGTAGCAGATTCACTCAGTAGGAGGTCTGGTATACAGCTTCTAGGTGAGGCGACGGAGTAGCTGGATGCTTTGCAAATATCCTTTTTGGATAGAGATGGATCAGCTTTTTTTGAGTCTCTTATCGTCACTCCCCCACTTCATCTATGAGTCAGGGAGGTGCTACGTGGGGATGCTGACTGCAAGACATGACGTGCTCAAATACCCATAGGATAGGCACCTGATTGATTTTCTAAATATGGGGAGCACATCATTCTCTTCAGAGGATGTACCATGGAATGAGTGTCTCTTTGGAAGGAAGTCTTGAGGGAGTTGAGCACATCCCCTCTAACAGTACATCCAGAAGTGTAAAAGATGTTCCAGGATCTCTGAAGGCCGCACTAGTGGTCAGGAATGAAGAAGTCCATTATAGAGTTTGTCTCTTGGTGCCTCACTTGTCAACAAGTGATGGAAGTGCATCAGGTACTAGCAGGCTTGGTTTAGCCTTTGTAAGTCCCAGAGTGGTAGTGGGATGAGATATCAATGGACTGCGGGACAAGACTTCCACATACGCCCAGGGTACATGACTCGATTTGGGTGATCATCAAACGACTCACCAATTTGGCCTACTTCCTACTGATTAGAGATCAGGGTTTAGTAGAGAGCATTGGGAGCCTCTATGCATATGCAATTTTGTGGCTACATGGAGTACCCTCGATGATTGTCTCCGATCGTTATGCTCATTTTACTCTGCAGCAATGGAAGTGGTTGTAAGAGTATTTTGGGATGTAGATTTATTTGAGAACCACCTTCCATCCTCAGACGGATGGCCAGACTGAGCGAACCATTCAGACCCTCGAGGACATGTTGTGTGTTTGTGTCCTCAACTTCGGTCGCAAATGGGGGGATCACTGGACCATGGGGGAGTTTTCATAAAACAACATCTATTACTCAACCATTGGGATGGCACCTTTTGAGGCTTTGTACGAGAGACCTTATAGATCACCTTTGTGCTGGACTGGTCTAGGGGATTCAGTACTAGTGGGACCAGAGATGGTACATGCTACCACAGTGAAGGTGGAAATTATCTTGGAGCGGATGAAGACTGCACAGAGTAAACAGATGTTTTAGGCTGACAGGAGATGGTGACCTATAGAGATCGAGGATGGTGACCACGTCCTTCTATGGGTCTCACCTCGATGAGTTTTTCCTAGATTTGGTCAAGGTATAATGTTATCTTTGAGGTTCATTGGAAATTTTGAGGTCCTCAGTAGGGTTGGTGAGGTGGAATACTGCTTGGCTCTTCCACCTCAGTTGCACCGGGTGCATGACGTCTTCCACGTATCATAGTTGAGGAGATACGAGAATGACCCTTATCACATCATCGATCAGGGTGAGCTAGATGTTGACGATTGGGCGATTTTTACAGAGGTTCTAGTTGAGATTGAGAATCTACAGGAGCGAGCCAATCATGGGCGGTTGATACCTCTAATGCACGTTCGTTGGTAGCATGAGAACCTCCAGGATAGCACATGGGACTGGGAGGCTCAGATTGAAGCTCAGAAACCCGACTTTTTTTCATAGTTTTGTGATGTGGCTTATGGGGATGTATAGCCCTGAGGTGGGGATTATGTAAAGACTCATAATTTCCATATAATTTTTTTATTAAATGGTAATTTTACGAGTCTGTGAAAATTGACGGAACATGATTCTAAGCACCAGAGAGTCCGGAATGAATTTCTGAACTTTTTTTGGGTACGTTCAATAAACGTGCAGCGAGATTTTATAATATCTGAACCGGTGCTAGGAATTGAAATCTGAGGACTCCATTTATCTCTCAACGCTGGCATTCGCTTATGGGGACCATAACTTCTACCACAGTGGGTGGAGATTGAAGGATGGACTTTGGGTTTTTTGTGAAATAATAAAATAAAATAAAATTGTGTAACATTTTATTTTTATTTTATTTTGAAACCACCCATGTGAATATTTCATAGGTGGGGGCCAACTGAACTAACCATCCCTTGAGAGGTTATGGAGGTGGGGACCACCGAGCCTAACCTCCCATGAATGGTTATGGTGGTGGGGACCACCCGAGATTTAAAACCCCTTGAACATCCTCATAAGTGTGGGGGAGCCTCTAAAAAATCCCCACATAAATAGTTCCACCCCCATAAATTTATTATGCCAACCTATGTAATTAATTAACCAAATTTGAAATTGGGGAAAATTTCATTTTGGATTTTTGGTGGATTTGGGGAGAGGATAAGTATTTGAAGGATTTAAATTCTCCAACGAGGATCGCCATCAAAGAACATTCTTTAGAAATCAAGGAAGAGAACGACGAGCGATCCCAACATCGAAGCGTGGTTTCAGAAGTGACTATTGATGGAACTCTCTTCGCCTTCTTCGAAATCCTTCTCATGCCAACGTCAACAAAAAATCCAAGGTAGGGGTTTATTTGTATATGAATATTTGTGGGATTTTGTAGGGTGGTTTTTTGAAATTCTTCTCTCTTTATGTTCTTGATAATTCTTCTTGATTCAAGAAGGAATTATAGCCAATTGCTACCGCTCTAACATGCAGAGTGTGAGCCAAACAATCATGGACCGTTTTCTCCACAAACCTTTTGGTTTATTGTTGATCATGATGGAGGAATGAATATGAACCATGATGGGGCACACAATCAGCGGTCAGCCCCACCGCCAGCCAAGATGAAGGTGACGCCACAAAGGCACCACCCCATGGCCACCGCTGCCCCGCAATTGAGCCGCCACAGCCCCACGGTCGGTCCACCGCCCCACAGCCGAGCTACCACCCTCCAAGATCGAGCCGCTACCCGCGGACGGGCTGCGGCCTCCCTGTCGCGTCGTCCCGCACCCTCACGGCACCCATGTGGCCGAGCCGCCATCCGCGACCGAGATGACCCGCGACCTCCACTGCCCTGCGGCACCTGTGTCCTCTACAACCCCTCATGGCCCTCGTGGCCTGACAGACCGCCCAGTCAGGAAGGCCGCACAACAAGCTGGATCGACTTGAAACGGTTCAACCCAGTCCAGGTCGGGTCAGGTCCGTCCGACCGGGTCAGACTGGACCCGGAACTGATATGAACATTAAATTTACACGGGGCATAACTTTGGCACCAGAGGTTAGTTTGATGAACCGTCAGCATCACTAGAAACCTTTTTGTGACATGGTCCCTTTGTTATACCCCACTAGAGTTTTGATTAAATTTGACGTATGGTCGGGTTGGATCGAGCATGAATCCAACCCGGCCCCTGGAAATAAAAGTCTAATAACTCCTAGACCGGGCATCCGATTGACGCACCGTCTATTTTGTTGAGATCCCTATGACATGGAGGACCATTGAGATACTTAGTTTTGGGTCTTAGTTACAGTTGGAGTATTAACCAGTGACTTGTGATGTGGATCCTCCCGGAGACGAGCAGGCTTACTGCAGGAACCTAGTAGCAGAATGTGACGAAAAGAATGAAGAGTGATCTTGTGTGGGTCAGCACGTAGCGATCCTGTGTGGGTCATATCCTTGTGGTCCTGTATGGGTATGCTCCTAACGATCTTGTGTGGGTCAAATTCAAGGGATCCCGTGTGGGTCATCTCCTATTGATCCAGTGTGGGTCAGCTCATAGTGATCCTTTGTGGGTCATCTCCTTGCGATCCTATGTGGGTCAGCTGCCAGCTCCTAGCAATCCTGTGTGGGGAAACTCCTAGAGATCATGTGTGGGTCAGCTCCTAGTGATCTAATGGGGGTCAGATTCCAGCTCCTAGCAATCTTGTGTGGGTCAGCTACTAGCGATCCAGTGTGGGCCAGCTCCTAGCGATCCTGTTTGGGACAACTTTTTTATTGAGTAAGATGATTCAGTAGTTACATATAATCATCTCTACTACTGTACATAAGTTATACATGATGTGAGATTATTTCAAATCTATGTGTTACTTTCCTTTGTGGTAATACATTGGTGGTATCCTTCTGTGTGGCATACCTGTGTAGTACTTGCCTTTGTGGTTCTCCTTCCTTTATGGAACAATTGAGCTTTGGGATTTTGGGTTAGACTATGTGTTTCCTCATGATTGAGATGGGTATACATGATAACTTAGGTATTTGTATGGTTGTATACATAATTTGTGTTGATAGTTGACTTCATGCTTTGAGGTTTATCCTTTTTTGATTTGTGACACCTTGAGGGTCTCAGGGTCCCTACCGATTATTGTTATACTCACTCCTACATGTGCTACACCCGCACTTTATTGTGTTGTTGTAGATGATGGACTTCGCTGACAGAGTATGAGAGTACCGGGATTGGATGGTACCCATAAGTGGACCATACGACATGTTGGTACACAGAGGAGGCAGGCGGATGTGGAGTGCTGAGGAGGGGATCTGTACCTACCCTTCAGGTAGGAACCTCATAGGACGATCCAGTAGTTGTCTGTCTCTTTCATCAGTTGTATTGTATTTCAGTTGTACTTGTACCTTTATTATTGTGATTGTATTCTGGCCCGTTTTACTTTTAGCACAATTTTAGCTATACAGTTTACATGTGTTCGTATCTTGTTGTGTGCAAAGTTGCGTGTGTTTACAAGATATAAAGGCATTGCCTTCTCGGTTTTAGGGGATACACCTTTAAGTGCTAGTTTCCGGCCCCTGGCCTATGGAAGGCGGGCTTGGGGTAGTCACGGGACGGGCCCCGAGGGACGGGACATGACATTTTCAATATAATAGTGGTTATATTTACATCTGATTATTGTTTATCTATAAATGATTTCTATTTTTATTTTATAATACCGAAATTATATTTCTATGTAATATGTAATTTCTATTATGTTATTCCTTTTGTTGAATTAATAAATGTTTTTAATAAGTGATATTTAATTATTGAATAATATTTATTAATTATAGTTGATAAAATAATTTAATTATGTCATGATTTATTCTTTATGGGATTAAAACACATTTTGAAAAAAGACTAATCATATCTCAATAGCTATCAGTTCTTATTTTAAAAGTAATAATTAACTTATTTCAATGAAATAGGATGAAAAAAATATTTTATTATAATCAAAATTTTAAAAATATTGAATGGTGAATTTCTTATAATTTTCTAAGATTCTATATTTTTTTGGATGAAAATAAATACTGTATAAATATATAGTTCTTATTATGACATCCTAATGACAAAAAAATAATTCAATAAATACTATTAAATAAATCAATGTTCAAATATATATGTTTCCCATTAAAAATAATGTGACATTATTTTTCATTTATTAATTTTATAAATACATTATGAATTGTCCAAACCCAATATTATATATTAACATTTTAAAATCATTTCACTAAGTACATGACTCACTTCCACATCATGAAGTATAATATTTTGAAAATTTTGAACATTAGACTTATGAAATAATTTATTCATCCCTTAATTTGTATAAACCATAGGAAAACCCCAAGAAAACAATTTTGTTTTTTGGTAATTATAATATATATATATATATATATATATATATATATTCCAAACCCTAGGATTGAAAAATAATAAAGAACTCGCTACTTTTTACAATATGACCCCACCCAAGATTCCAATACCCTTCACTAAAAAACCATGGATCACATAGTTAATCCTCATTATCATCTATATAGTTCCCTTATGGTTCACTAGATCTCTCAAAAAGATCCTCCAAAGTTGTTGGGAATCACTCTCTCAAGGTAAGTGATCTTCATCTCTTCTTTTCCTTCAATCACATCATTAATGTTATGACACTTAATTTACATTTTTTCATGTTATGTAATGGTTTTATACCTCCCTATTGCATCCCACTTAATTTCCATATCATTAGATACCCCTTTTACTCCCATTAATTTGTCCTATGATCCTTTAGGTACACTCATTACCATGCCAAAATTTGGTTAGGGGGCTCTCCCTCCTCTTCAATTCATGCATCATCTTTATTTAATGCCTTTTATTTGAAATACCTAATTTTGTTATATGATTTTACACATCCCACTTATAGTAAATTTTATTTCTAAATAATTATAAACCCCTTTCTCTCTAATTAAAAAATATGAATCTATGAAATCTCTTTTTATAGAGTTGATATCTCACCATGATTTTCCATGAAAAACAATTTTGTAATGAATATGTATACCAATTTAATTTCCAGGGTGTTCTCATATATGAAAATATACTTATTTAGTTGGTGAATTACAATTATTCTTTCCAAAATATATTATCAGGGAATAAACTATGATGAAAAATGATTTCATGTTCTATGATCTTTGTGGCACACATATTCTTGTGAGTGATATGAAAGTGACGGGCGCACCAATAATTATATAGTTCTCTAATGTATTTGTTTATTTTATAGTCTCGTGATATTCCATTCAATGTATTAGGCAGTGAACCTAATCTAGTATCACACTATTTCAATCATGAGGGCTTGGAGGTCAGCCTTGACCATATTTTGTGATTCCACATTTTAAATTCTTTCCACGTTTCCATGTTGCATTTAGGTTATAATGCTTTCTAATAACTCCTTGTTCATGTTCAGGTTTCTCACTAATTGTATGTCCCATTGAAATGCCTATTCTGTAACAAGTAACACTTTCTTCATGTTATTTTATTTTTGTTCCGTTATTAGGCTTCATAGATCCCATATTTTCTATGTACATCCTCAATATATCCCATGTAGTTTTAATTACGATTGAATATTATAAGCATGTTAAGGAATTTTTCAATAATGGTGACGTACCCCCTATTTTACATTGTTAATTAATGTGCCTAATTCACAAAAATGATATACTTATATATCTACCAGTGTGTTAGATGTGTAATATTATGTAACAAATCATGGATAAATTTATAAAAAAGACATAGGGTTTTATAGTTCATATAGAAGGAATGTTTAGTTATTTGTGGTATTAGTATTATAAAACTATAGTGAAATACATCGAAATAAAAAAACAAAATAATAAATTCATAAGTTTTGGAAAATTATTTAGTAAGTGGTTTCAATGAAAATATATCCATATCTAGAAACTATAAGTATATGGGGATGTAAAATAGATGTACCAAGCGGTAAATAATGAAAAAAATTAATTAGGATAAGCTTGATCAGGAACTGGTAAAAGAAAATGGACCTTATTACACACAAATTCTGATAATCTTAAAGTATATTCATTGGAAAATTTACAAAATAATTATGAATCCTTATTAATGGGAAAAAATTCCCATAAGTATATATTTTATAAAATATATCTAGGATAACATAGACTAATGAATATCTATTATTGTATTACGGAATAATTTACATTTATATTTCGTCCCTTTAACGTTACAAGATTCTATTTTTTGTGTTTAGTAGTTTAAAAATAATCCTCCCTTATTTTTCCAATATTTTATCCAATTTTACTAAATAACATGAACTAATTAAACCACCATTGTGAAGTCCAATGTGATAGAATCCAAAATTAGGTTCCAAATCAGATGGGATCTCATGTATGAAATATTGTAATTATGACACAAAATCTATTATAAATCTTTTCGAACAACCTAAACATAGTCGAATGTCCAAATATGACATTGTAGAGGTCGAATAAACCTCAACGAAGTAAATAGAATAAATTTGATAAGGGAACAAGATTGAATTTTCTTTTTTCAAAAAATGCGGAAAGTAGCACTAATGGAAATGTCATAAATGAAATGGGAGATGTTTTAAGTGTGAAATGATAGGACATAATGTATCCAATTTTCATTGTTAAATAAATAAATAAATATATGCATGAAAATTTCAATACAAGGTACCATATACCGCTCAATGAAGTAAATTTATAAAAGATTGTTTTATCTAAGCCAATTCACTATTCCATGGGATGAGAATGTTGATGAGAATCAATAATCTCCAAGAAAAAGGGAATAAAGAACATCTTATTCTAAGATGGATATTGATTACGAAGATACATGTAACCTATACTAAATAATTTTATATGTAATTTTGTATATCCATTCATTCTTTATTGGCATATATTATATGTTTCATAAGAACATTGAGTTTCCCACAAAAATGATTTGATATCATCGGGATTAACAGATATGATTATTGTATCATATGTTCATATTTTTTTGAATGTTCTTATTTAAAATTTATTAGTATCTATTTAGTGTAATTTTATATCATCCTAGTTATTAAATGGATTTAATTTTATAAATGCATCATAAATTTACGTGAGAACAAATTCACTCTTGGTATCAGGAATCGCCCATCAATTCTATACAAGTGTAAGGATAATGATGAATATCCTTTGGTATAATCATCTTATGCATAGATATTATTATCTTATTAGTAATCACACATAGGATAAATTATTTAGACAAGTGACACAATCATACTTAATGAAATGGTCTTTATATTGTATCTTCTAATGTATTTCCCAAATAAAATTTTGGTTTTTCTCAAAGCTGAGAGGTTGAGTTCTCAATCAAACTTATACAAACAACGAGTAACATTAATGGGGAATAATATTATAAGAAATAGAATGATTTTGGACCCTTAAATGAAAAAATAGATTTATGGATGGTTGAGGCCAACATCTAAGATAGAAATATTTAGTTTCCTTAGATTATCAGGGTACTATCGTTGAATTTTTATAAATTTCTCAAAATTTTCAAAATATTTACCCAATCTAACTCGAAAGGGTGTCATGTTTTTTTGAATGATGGATGTTAAGAGAGCTTCATGGAGATTAAAAGTATGTATGTCGCTGCACTGGTACTTACTCTACCCATAATGGGGGAAATTGTTTGGTGCATAGTGATTCTTTAAAGAATGGATTGGGATGTGTGTATATTCATAATAACAATTTAATAGTCTATTTTTCATTGAAATTAATATTTAATGAGTAGATATATGAAACACAAGATTTAGATTTGGTTGTAGGGATCTTCATGTTCAAAATTTTATAGACTTATCTCTTTGGGTAGAAGTGCGAAACATATATAGAGCATAAGATCCACAACAAGATATTTACACAAAAAGAGTTGGATATTACCCATTGAAGATGGTTACAACTAGTTAAGGATGATGGATGCTCAATCCTATAACATCCTAGGAAAAAAAATATTATGGATGTTTATATAAGTATATAGGATCTTACAATTTTAGAATTGATGAGAATTGAGAAAGATATGATCTTTTTAGACATGAAAAGGATGGACATGGGAATCATAAAGAATGAATCACGAACAATCCCTTCCCAAAGGATTTCTCAACCCCCCTTATTGGGAGGATAAATATCGCTCCAAGAGATGGTATGGGAATTAAAAACAATTTTATAGCTATAAGAAAATCCAAATCCTTAGAGCTCAATGTTAATGATTTTTACGTTGTATGATTTGGGTCATGAATATGTGTACCATCAAATCAGGAATTAAAGAAAGAGTTGTTCGTTTATGCACCTAGTTTGACTATCTATATCCATATAAGAACCATAAATATTTATCTAGCTCTCAAAGAGAACTATTTTTGGGAATATATGAATAATTATATCACAAAAAATACCTCATGATGTCCTGTATGTCATCAAGTGAGGTTGAAAGGAAAAAATCCATAGGGATCATTCAAATATTACACATCCTGACATAGAAATGGGTAAAAATAACCTTGAAAATATTGACTAGTATTCCTATTATATCAAAATAAAATAATTATATATATGTTGAGGTTCAACTTATAAGAAATAACGTGCACTTCATTACAATAAGATAGGACTCCTCACTCGATCAACTTGTAAGGATATACATTAGAGAAGTGGTGAGGATTCATGGAACACCAGTATCAATTCTATATAATTGAGGTCCATGATTTACATCCATGTTCTATAAGAGTTTATAACATGCTCTAAATAATATTTTGAACCTCCTCATGGATTTACACCCTCAAAGTGATGTCCAATATGAGTGGAATATCTCTAAACTTTTAGACTTATTGGAGCATGTTCAATTTTCATCAAAGGAGGATGGGATCAAAATCTTCTGTTAGCCAAGTTCTCATACAATAATAGTTTCCGCCAAATAATCCAAATGGATAAATTTGATTCCCTTTATAGAAAGAAGTTAAAAATACATATATGCTTTGATGATGTTTTGGAACACAAACTCCTAGGCCCTGAAATAGTCAACGAAATGGTAAAAAATGTCATGACTATTCAATAACACAGCAAGGATTCTCATAATTTAAAAATAGATATTCTAAAAATCATTGAAGAGAAATAGATTTTGAATTTAGAGACAAGGTTTTAGTATAAATATTTCCATGTAATAATGTCATGATATTGGGAAATAAGGGTATTTTATACCAAGACACATCAGTACAAATAAGATCCTTGATCACAACGGAGCATAGGTATATCGACTAGAACTCCTACCTAAAATATCTCATGTCCATGATGTGTTCCACATATCACTCTTAAGTAAGTATATTATATACCCCTTACATGTCATGGTTCTATATGTGGTATCATTGTTTAATGACATTTTATATGTTCAGAAGTTGGTGAAGATCATAGATTATAAAAACAATGTTCTGTGACCTAAGACTATTCACCTAGTACAAGTTCTATGAATAAACCACAAGATTCAAGAAGTAATATAAGAACCATAGTAGGTGAATAAACAGGGTTAACCTCGTCTATTATAGTGTTTCAAATTAACTTTTTTGGGTGATATTTCTAAATTGGGTAGATTGTAATGACCCAAACATTTATAAATTAAATTCCAGTTGTTGTTGAATTAAATTTCTTACAAAGTATTATGGTTATAGAAAGCACATGAACTTATTTGTTTATATTATATCCTATATAATTTAATATACTATTAATAATTATAGCCACGAGTAGTATATTTTTTTGAATATTTATCATTTGTTTAGTATTACTATAAGGTTTTGACAAATAGAATTGGCACAGACAAAGTAAGTGATGGTCTCAACCAATTTGAGTGTACCCTATAAATCCCATTTTCTAGAGATTATATGGGAGATATAATCACTAGGATTTAAACTTTCCTAACACCCATCATAAATACAACAACTTAAGCATAAGATAAATCATTTCGAGGACAAGTCGAAGACCGTCAAGATCACAACCCCAACAATGTACACCGAACCACCCAATGAATGTAAAATTCTTGGGAAACCTACCCATATGGCATTTTCTAAAGTAATAAATGTATATTTTCAAGAAAATAATAACATAAATATGTACTTTGTATTTTTAATAGAATAATGGATATATTTATATCTTATTATTTCTACTTTATAAATGATTTTTATTTCATAAAACACAAATTAAAATTTTTGGTAATATGTTTCTTCATTAAATAATGTTTTTTTTATTAATTTAGGACTTTTTTATGTAAATTATATTTTATTATTATTTAATATTTGTTAATTATATTGGATAACATAATATCATGATGTCAAAAAAATTAAAAGGGTTCAAAAAATGTTATTATAAACAAAACATTTCCTGATAAATGAAAGGTCGTATTTAAAAAGATAAAATTTACATATATAGGAAAATATTTTGATGCAATAAATATTATTTTTAGAATAAATTCACCAAAATAATAAAAATAGTTAATTTTTAATAATATTCATTGACATACAAATTTTTAGGTAAAAACAGAAAATGATAAAAAAAATACAATGGGTATTATTTTAGCATAACAAACCAAAATTGATGTAATAAACACTATAAAATAAATTTATTATCATGTATATATTTCTATATTTAAAAAATGTAATTTTTTTTATATTTAATGAACATTATAAATTCATTATGAATCCTCCAAAACCTATATTATATTTTACAGTTTTAAAATTATTTATTTTAGGACATGACTCACTTTCAAATTAGTCAGGATAATATTTCAATAATTTCATCACTTTTCCATTTAAAATAATTACTACTACCTTGTAATGACCAGTAATTTATATGGAAATATTTTTCATAAATACATGGGAATTTTATGAGTCTTTAAAAATTGACGGTGTGTGATTCTGAGGTCCGGTGTGCCTGGAATCAATTTTTAAATTTTTGATTCGGAACGTTTAGTAAAAGTATGAGTGGGTTTTTATAACATTTGAATCGGTGCTCAGAATTGATATCTGAATGCACCGTTGAACTCGCATCGCTAATATTCACTTAAGAAGTCATTCACCTCGCCGGCAGTTGGTCAAGGGTGGAATATAGATTTTGGGTTTTTTGTGTGGAAATAATAAAATAAAATGACGCATGTTTTATTTTATTATAACCACCCCAGTGAATGTTGGAGATGGGGACCACCACACCTTAACCTCCCATGAGAGGTTAATGTGGTGGGGCCCACCCAAACCTAACCTCCCATGGGAGGTTACGGTGTATGGGCCACCCAGGACTAAACCCCCTGATTAAATGTGGGAGACCACTCAACTCCCTCATTAATGAGGGAGAGTATCTTTACATCCTCTTATCAATTAATTGTGTCAATTCACCAATTAAATGTGCCAACCCTTCTCTTGATTAATTATTCCACCCACCATAATTAATTTGGATTTTCTAATTCTCGCCAAAAAAATAATAGATGGCCTAATCTATTATTTTGGAACCTCATTGCATTTTGGTGGAATTTAGGAGAATAGAGAGAGCTTGGGAGAAAGCTCCCAATAAAGAAGGATCCTGAGAAAGAACACTGATGAGGGACACCTCGACTACAAAGAACGATCTCCTTTGACCTTCATATTCGGACTCCTACCAGCGTGGGACATCTTCGACAACTGACCTTTCGTCCTCATCATCATCAACAAACTGACACATGAGCTTGGAATTGGAAGAGTGTGGAGGACACAACGAATGACGACAACTCCGTCTGCATCCTTACGAATCCGTCAATGAACAACTAACATGTAGGGGTTTTATTTGGATATGATGTTATTCCTTTAATTCTTCCCTTCTAAGAAAAATAATTAATGTGCATGATTTTCCTTGTGGGTTGGGTACTATTTTTCCAGGAAGATGCAGGGTCTTGATAGACTTATCTTCTTCTATCTTCTTTTCAAATAAATTCATTGTAATTCAATAAAGAATTGGTCCACTTTCTATGACCCTAAACGCGGGGGCTGAGGGCCAAACCATCATGGGCCGACTCCTCCACCATTATTGTTTGTGATGTTCTTTGGCATAGTGATGAGGCGATGAGACGACGAATGTGACGTAGGAAATGGTTGCCCTACCCATGGCCTTCACGACCTACGCCACCCACTTGCGGTGCCATCCACTGGATGAACCGGTCCCGGCCACCCAGTTCGCTGGATGAACTGGCTCTGCTGCCCCAGGCCGAATCGCAACGCCCTCCTGTCCGCCCACCCCTCTCGGCCCCACTGTCCTTCCTCGCCACGGACGAACTGCGCTGGTCTAACCATCCTGAACTGTGTCGCCACATGGCCCCCATCACGGCGCCACAGTAGAACCATGTTGGCCTCGCCAGCCCAAGCCGCACTGGTCTCCAAGTGCCCCATGTGCCCCACGCCGCCGCTGGCCGGACCAGCCTCGGCCATTCCGGCCAAGCCTTCCGAGTTGCACCCCTCGTAGTGCTGGATGAACCGGCCCCGGATTCCCAGGCAGAGCCGTCGTGCCACACCCCATGCGTGCCTGGCTGAGCATGCCTTCCATGCCCCTCGTGGCGCCTCTGGGCCGAAACGCCTTTACACCAACCTGCGGCCGGTCTGCATCCTCACAACTGAACTGCTCCCTCACACAACTCGCAGTCCTCACGGCCTGCAGGTCCAGGCCCAGTGGGCTGAGCCGAAACCAATGGGTCATGCCAGGCCGAACTCGTACAGGGTCGGACTGACCGGGTCGGACAGGAGCAGGGCCTACTACCTACCCCTTTACTTTCATTTGTCCATATCTTTGGCACCGAAAGTCCGTTTGATGAACCGTCGGCTCACAGGTATTCATGGAGTATGATAGTCCATTTGTGTATACCCCACTTTAGTTTTGGGTATATTTGAGATATAGTCATTTTGGATCGAGCAGGAATCTAACCGGGCCCCTGAGACTAAAAGGCTAATAACTCATAGACCGAGCGTCCGATTGACGCACCGTTAGTTGCGTTGAGGCCCCTATGACTTGGCAGACCTTGGGATGCTTCTTCATGGTAATTTGTGGAAGTTGATGTATCAAAACATGTCTTGAGGAGCAGACCCTCCCGGAATCAAGCGTGCTTTGTGCGGGAACCCTGTGGCTGACTGCTTTCTGATTACTATTCCAGGACCATACATGGGTTCGACAACTATAAATACTATTCCAGGATCCTAGGTGGGTTCGACAGCTCTGACTACTATTCTAGGATCCTACTTGGGTTCGACACCTCTGACTACTTTTCCATGATCCTACGTGGGTTCAACAGCTCTAACTACTATTCCAGGATCCTACATGGGTTCGACAGCTCTGATTACTATACCAGGACCCTACGTCGGTTCTATAGAGAAGATTATTTAGTTTCTACATATAATCATCTCTATATCTCTACATATGTTGTGTACACGTGTGAGCTGAGTCGGTAACATTTTTGTTTACCCCATGATTGAGATGGATTACTTGATAACATAGGTATATGTATGGGTATATGCCTAAGTGGGGATATCTGCTGATTTCATACATTGTGTTTATCCTTATTGGATTTTGTGAGACCATGAGTGTCTCGGGGTCCCTACTGAGTATCTTTATACTCACCCCTGCACGGGATAGGCCCAAACCTCTTTGTGTTGGATGGAGACGATGGACAATGCTGCTCGAGGCAGAGAGTATCAGGCCTGGACGGTACCAGGAGGTCGACCTTATGACGAGTCGGTACACGAAGGAGACAGACATACGTGGAATTCTTTGGTGGCGATCTGTACCTACCCTTCTGGTAGGAACCTCGGAAGATGACCTAGTTGCTATTTTTTTCCTTTTCCTCAATTGTACTTGTACATTCACTTTCTTGTACTTTCTAGTTGGGCTTGTATTCTTGCCCCTTTTTACTTACTGTACTCACTTGTTGGTTATACATTTTACTCATATTTTTGTCTATTGTGTGTTTGTTTAGAGGTTATAATAGAAATTCCTTTCTAGTTTTAGAGAATTAAGCATTTGGTGCTAGTCTCCAGCCCCTGGCCTATGCAAGGCAGGCTTGGGGTAGTGACAGCACATGCCCCGAGGGATGGCTCGTGAAAAATTTCTATTAGAGGATTCTGTTCTACTGCAGAACATAGGACTCTGATCTTTTCAATGAAGAAATATTGTTAAGGGTATTGAGTGTGGTTTTTAGTTCTGGGAGTCCATTGTTGCTGCAGCGGCCGACGTATCCATACACCTGAACCCTAACTTATGATTTCTAAGTTAGTGCACAAAAACACTAATTGCATGAGGGTTTTTGAAATATTTCATTAAGTAAGCTCACCAGGTATAACTTACTAACCATGAGGCACTTATTTATTTTCAGGATTGACCCACACAGAGAGCCAGCCAGGGTTCCAGGCTTTGTACGTGATGGCAAGCAATCGAGTGATGAGGCCTCGGTGCAGGGCCCTATCACAGCGGAGGCACCAGCGGTACCGCATCCCATTGGGCCACTGATTACACTATCCCCAGCAAAAGACCATGAACAAAACCATAGCGCGTTGCATGAGTTCTATCTCCAGAGGCCTCCCATGTGAGGGGCAGTGTCACATGGATCGAGACTATCTAACACGCCATACTTATGATCAGTAGTCAATTGAGGGACCTCCCAGGCCGAGGTAGATGTTCGATAGAGGTGATCCACAGGGCGCAGGTGGACATGGCAGATGAGCTGTTCGTGCAGCTGGCGGTGGACAACGTTACGAGGTGTTACTACCACCACCAATAGGAGGTCCACCCCAAACACAGCGAGCAGGTGGAAAGACGAGAGATCAGCTACAGTCAGCAGAGACTTACGATCATGGAACTCCATAGATGATTCTAGGTACAATCTGTGTCTACTCTACTTTAGTTGCAGTTCTTAATGACACAGGCACTAGTCACTCTTTCACTGCCCCTGCCCTTGTTCGGAGCTCGAAGATTCCAACAGAGTGGTCTGCTCAATCATTATAGCTAGAGACTCTTATGGAAAGAGATTCGACCATTATGCATTGGTGAAAGCAGTGTAAGCTTACTCTCGGAGGCAAGAGCTTCAGATGTGATCTCCTAGTAGCAGCATTGAGGACCTACGACGTCATCTTGGGTATGGACTAGTTATCTGTAGTCCATGATCCGATTGACATTATTTGGTGAAAAGTGTGTTGTGTCTACACTTATGGTACTAGGTTTACCTTCATCAGCGAGAAGGGAGCCTTTTCAGCACATTACTGAATTTCCCAAAAGAGGGTGCAGCCGATCACTCATCAGTTGGCTTTCCTTACCATCAGAGCAGTAGATGTGGAGAGTCCGAGCAATCTTGTAGTGGTTGACCAGTACGCGGATGTTTTTGCTAATGATTTCCCAGGTCTACCTCCTCATAGAGATGTGGACTTTTACCTTGACTTGTACCCCGCGGAGGCATCGATATCTACTCCAGTGTATTGGATGGATCTCATGGATCTTCGTGAGCTGCGGGTGTAGCTGGAGGACTTACAAGGGAATGGATTCATCTGACCCAGTGTTTCCATCTCGGCAGCCCTGATTCTGTTCACCAAGAAGGCATATGGGATATTTAGGATTTATGTCGTCTACCTTCGCTTGAACCAGTTGACCATGAAGAGCAAGTACCCACTCCCAAGGATTAATGACCTCTTTGATCAGTTGAAGGGAGCATGGTGGTTCTCGAAGATAGTCCTCAGATCACGCTATCACCAGCTTTGAGTTTGAGATGAGGATGTACAGAAGACATATTTCAGATGTCGGTACAACCACTATGAGTTCATGGTTATGCCTTTTGTCATAACCAACTCTCCATCAGTGTTCATGGGACTCATGAATAGGATTTTCGATCTATAACTCAATAGCTTTTTCATAGTCATCATCGACAACATTATGATCTACTCCACTACAGAGGAGGAGCATGTCTATCATTTGCGGGTTGTATTGGACACACTCTGAGTGCACCTTCTTTATGGTAAGTTCTCGAAGTGCTAGTTATGGATCCGAGAGGTTCACTTTTTCAGACATTTCATATCAGAAGATGGAGATACAGTGGATCAGACAATGATTGAGGTGTTACTTGCTTTGGAGCAACACTGGAGTGTGATGGAAGTGCGGAGTTTCCGAGGTTTGGCTGGTTATTATCGGAGGTTCTTACAAGACATTCCAGAGTTGCAGCACCACTATCAGCCTTGACGATGAAGGGTAAACCCATCGTGTGGTCGGAGAGATTCCAGCAGAGCTTTCAAGAGCTGAGGCAGAGGCTGATTAGTGCCCCCATCTTGAGGCTTCCAGATGAGGGCATAGGGTACATAGTCTACTGCGACACATCAGGGACTGGACTTGGATGTTTCCTGATGTAGGAGTGAGCACTGATCACATATGGTTATCGACAGCTGAGACAACATGAGTAGAACTACGCTACCCCTGACCTGGAGTTAGCAGCAATGGTCTTCACCTTGAAGAAATGGTGGCACTATCTGATGGGTGAACATTTTACCATGTACTCTGATCATAATATTCTCTGGTATATCTTCTCCCAGAAGGAATGGAAGCTAAGACACAGACGTTGGCTTGAGTTCCTCCTGGACTATGACTTCGAGATAGTCTATACTCTTGGGAAGGAGAATGTTGTTTTAGATGAACTTAGTAGGAGGTCTGGTATACAGCTTCTAGGTGAGGTGACAGAGCATCTAGCCACCTGGAAGATATCCTTTGTGGATAGAGATGGAGAATCTTTCCTACAGTCTCTTAAAGTCGCACACCCACTTCTTTAGTGAGTCAGGGAGGTGCGGCATTGGGACATTGATTGCGAGACACGACGTGCTCAGATATCCATAGGGAAGACACCTGATGGATTTTCTGAAGGTGGGGAGCATGTCATCCTCTTCAGAGGAAGTACCATGGTTCCAGTGTCACTTCAAGAGTAAGTGTTGAAGGAGTTCCATACATCACCTCTAGTGGTACATCCAATAGTGGGGATGATATACCAGGATCTCTGACGACAACACTGGTGGACAAGAATGAAGAATGCAATTGTAGAGTTTGTCTATCAATGCCTCACTTGTCAGCAAGTGAAGGCGGGGCATCAGGTACCAGTAGGCTTGGTTCAGCCTTTAGAGGACCCAGAGTGGACGTGGGATGGGATATCCATAGACTTCATGATAGGGCTTCCACGTACATCCAGGTGTCACAAATCTATTGCGATTATCATCGACCAACTCACCATGTCGCCCAACTTCCTACCAATCAGAGAGCAGTGTTTAGTAGAGATCGTGGGATGCCTCTACATGGAGGAGATTGTGCGGAAACATAAATTACCATCGATGATTTTATCTGGTCATGACACGTGTTTTACTTCCCGGTAATGGAAGGGGTTGTAGAAAGCTTTTTGGATGTATCTTCAATTAGGGGTCGCCTTCCATCCTCAGACAGATGGTCAGACTGAGTAGACCATTCAGAACCTCGATGACATGCTCCATGCATGTGTCCTCAACTTCAGTCGGAGCTGGGAGGATCACTTACCTTTGCTGAATTTTGAATATAACAATAGCTATCACTCCACCATTGGGATGACACCTTTTGAGGTATTATACGGGTGACCTTGAAGATCGCCTTTGTGCTGGACTGACCCTGGGGAGTCAGCACTAGTGGGACCTGATATGGTACGGGCTACCACAAAGAAGGTGCAAGTATTCTAGGAGCAGATGAAGACCACACAAAGTAGACAAAAGATGTATGTCCATAGGATACAGAGACCTCTAGAGTTCAAGGATAGAGACCACGTCATTCAACAGGTATCACCTTGCAGAGGTTTACGGAGATTTGGCTGAGGTGGGATTTTATATACGAGATTAATTGGACCTTTCTAGGTCCTCAGCAGAGTTGACAAGGTGGAATACCACTTAGCTCTTTCACCTTAGTTGCACCGGGTGCATGATGTCTTCCATGTATCTCGGCTGAGGAGATACGTTCATGACCCTTGTCACATCGTCGACCAAGGAGAGTTGGACATCGATGATGTGGAGACTTTTATGAAGGTTCTAGTGGATATAGAGGATCGATATGAGAGGGTACTACATGGATGGTTGATTCCTCTAGTGCGCGTTCACTGGCAGCACGTGAACCTCCAGGAGAGCACATGGGAGTGGGAGTAATAGATGCGTTATCAGTACCCCCACCTATTCCCTTAGTAATTATTTATGGATTATGGGGACGTCCATCCCTAAGGTGGGTAGAACGTAAAGAACAGAAATTTTTGTGGAATTTTTTTCATAAATACATGGGAATTTTACAAATCTGTGAAAATTGATAGCGCGTGATTCTGAGGCCCAGTGTGCCCGGAATCAATTTCTGTTGTTTTTTTTTGGGTACGTTGAGTAAACGTATGAGTGGGTTTTTATAACATTTGAACTGGTGCTCGGAATTGAAATCTGAGGGCACCATTGAACTCGCAACGCCAGTATTCGCTTATGAAGGATTTCACCTAGACAGCAGTTGGTTGAGGGTGGTAGATAGTTTTTAGGTTTTTCATGGAAATAATAATACAAAAAGATGCATGTTTTATTTTATTATAACCACCCACGTGGAAGTTGCAGGTGGGGACCACCACACCTTAACCTCCCATGAGAGGTTACGGTGGTGGGGCCCACCCGAACCTAACATCCCATGAGAGGTTACGGTGTGGGGACCACCTGGGACTAAAACCCTTGATGAAATGAGGGAAACCACTCAAATACCTCATAAATTTGGGAGAGTCTCTTGACCTCCACAACTCAATTAATTGTGCCAACACAACAATTAAATGTGCCAACCATTATCTTGATTAATTATGCCACCCACCATAATTAATTTTGATTATCGAATTATCACCAACAAAATAATAGATGGCCTAATCTATTATTTTGGAACCTCAATTCATTTTAGTGAAATTTGGGAGAGGAGAGAGAGAGCATGGGAGAAAGATCCCAATGAAGAACGCTCTCGTCGAAGAACACGGACGAGGGGCGCCTCAACTATGAAGAATGATCTCCTTCAACCTTCATCTTCGGGCGACTACCGATGTGGGACTTCTTTGACGACTGAACATCCCTCCTCCTCATCATCAATGAATGGATGCACGAGCTCAATATTTGAAGAGTTCCGCTAACGCAACGAATGAAGAAAACTTCATCTTCTTCTCCGTGACTTCGTCAATGAACAACGAACATGTATGGGTTTTATTTGAATATGATATTATTCCTTTAATTCTTCCCTTATAAGACAATGAATTATTGTCGATGATTTTCCTTGAAGGTTTGGATTTTTTTTTGCAGAAGGATGCGGGGTTTTGATAGACTTTTCTTCTTCTATCTTATTTTCTTGTTAATTCTTTGCAATTCAAAAATGAGTTGGTCTACTTATTGCCACCCTAAACACCAGGGTGCGGGCCGAACCAACATGGCCTGACTCTTTCATCGTTCTTGTTTGTGCTGTTCTTAGGCATGGCAACGAGGCGATGAGATGATGAATGTGAAGAAGACAATGGTCGCACTACCCATGACCTTCGAAACCCGCGCCGCCTGCTGGCCGCGCCATCCACCGGCCAAACCGATCTCAGCCACAGTGTCCACCGACCGAACCGGTTCCTCTACCTCGGGCCGAACCACAGTGCCCTCCTAGCTGCTCATACCTACCGGGCCTGCTAGATCACCTCACCACCGCCAAACTGCTTTGGTCATTCCGGCCTGAACCGTTCAAGTCCATGACCCCCCTCGCGACTCCCCGGCCGAACCGTGCCGGCCCAGCTGGCTCGAGCCGCACCGAACTTCACGCGCTCTGTGCACCCTATGCAACCCGCACCGCCACTGGCCGAACCGGCCTCAGTCATCTGGGTCGGGCCGTTCTATCTGCGCCCCTCATGGCACTAGCCGAACAGGCCTTAGACTCTCGGGTCGGGCCGCCGAGCCGTGCCCCGCGCGTGCCTGGCCGAGCCGGCTTACCACTCCCCTCGCGGCGCCTCTGGGTAGAACTACCTTTACACTGACCCAAAGTTGGTCCGCACCCTCGAGATCGGTCCATTCCCTCGTGCTACTTGTGAACCTCACGACCCACCCGGCCGGACACAGTGGGCCAGGCTGAAACCAACTGGTTATGTTGGACCGAACCTGAACCGGGTTCGTCTGACCGGGTCGGACCTGACCCAGCCCAACAACCTACCTCTTTACATTCTTATGGCCATATCTTTGGCACCAGACATCCGTTTGACGACCCATCAGTGACGCAGGTATTCATGGAGCATGACGGTCCCTTTGTGCATACCCCACTAGAGTTTTGGGTATAGTTGAGATACAGTCAGGTTGGATCAAACGCGAATCCAACTGGGACCCAGGGACTAAAAGGCTAATAACTCACAGACCGAACATCCAATTGACATGTTTTCAGTTGTGTTGAGACCCCTATGACATGTCGGACCATTGGAATGCTTCTTCATGGGACTTCGTGGCAGTTGATGTATCGAAATTTGGCTTGAGGAGCAGACCCTCCCAGAATCAAGCATTCTTTGTGCCAGAACCCTGCAGTTGGGTGAATCTTATTATTGTTCCAGGATCCAACATGGGTTAGATAGTTCTGAATACTGTTCTAGGATCCTACATGGGTTCGAAATATCTGACTATTATTCTAGGATCCTATATGGGTTCGACAACTCTGATTACTGTTCCAGGATCCTATGTGGGTTGAATAACTCTGACTACTCTTCAAGGGTCCTATGTGGTTTAGACAGCTCTGACTACTATTCTAGGATCCTACATGGGTTCGACTACTCTGACTATTGTTCCAGGATCCTACGTGGGTTTGACAGCACTGATTACTATACCAGGATCCTATGTGGGTTCGATGGAGAAGATGATTCACTGGCAACATCTAATCATCTCTATCTCTCTACATAAGTTGTATACTTATGTGAGAAAAGTCAGTAACATTTGTGATTACCTCATGATTGAGATGAATTACTTGGAAACTTAGGTATATGTATGGCCATATACCTAAGTGGGGTTATCTGTTGATTTCATACTTTGTGGTCTATCCTAGTTATATTTTGTGAGACCTTGATGGTCTTGGGGTCCATACTGAGTATCGTTATACTCACCCTTTCATGGGCTATGCCCGTACCTCATTGTGTAGGATGAAGATGATGGACAGTGCTGATCGAGGCTTAGAGTATCTGGACTGGACGACACCCGGAGCTAGACCTTACAACAAGTTGGTACATGGAGGAGACGAACGGACATGGAGTACTGAGGAGGTGATCTGTACCAACCCTTCAGGTAGGAACCTCAAAGGATGTCCCAGTAGCTATTTTTTTCCCTTTTCCTCAGTTGTACTTGTACTTTCATTTTCCTGTACTTTCCAGATGGGATTGTATTCTGGATCCATTTTACATACATTACTCACTTATTGGTTATACAGTTTACCTATTCTCGTATCTGCTGCTGTGTGTGTTTATATGTTATAAAGGTAATGACTTCCCAGTTTTATAGAATTATGCTTTTGGTGCTAGTCGTCAGGCCCTAGCCTATGGAAGGAGGGCTTGCGGTAGTCACGACATGGGTCTCGGGTGATGGGTCGTGACATACCCTTATATTACATAAACATTAGTAATAATCCATGGAACGTTCTGTGGGTTTGTTGATTTAATTATATTTGGCCCAAAACCTATGTTTGAGAAATAATAAATAACTCTCCAAACATTTCCTATATAAACCCACCCATGATACCATTTTTATTCACTCAAAACCCATGAATCATGTGCTTAAGCTATCTTCCAAAAACATGATTATTCCTAATGTTACCCTAGTCTCACAATAATCTCCTCCAAATATATTATAAATTACTCTCATTGTAAGGGATCTCCCTATCTCCTTTTCATTCAAGAAATATTTTAGGTTGTGCCTCTTAATTTTCATTTTTTTCCTATTTGGGAATGATTTTATGCATCCAAAATACTACATTTTTTCTCCTTGTTTTTATATACCCATTTTATTCTCATTAGTCCCTCCCATGAACCATTATGCACACCGGTTACCTTGCTAAAATTTAGTAAGGGACCTCTCCCTCAAACATATTTTAAATTAAATAGTCTTCTTCATTTTATGCCTTTTATTCCCAAATCCAGATGTTTGTATATGACTTTTAACATCGTTGTTAATTTATATTAATTTTTAATTAAATAGACACATCTTTTTCTCTCATTAAGTCATTATAGTATGAATCTTTGAGTTTAGTTGTAATGCTTCGAAAATTTCACTATGATTTTCCATGAAAAATAATTAAATAGTGAATACCCTTGACCATTTCCTATTAAATATGTTAAAATTTATGAAAAAAAACTATTTATGGTCTAATTAAATATATTTATTCCATAATCCTTGATCGTGGAATAAAACATTAAGAAAATTGATTCCATGTTATATGATCTATGTGGCACACTTCTGCATGTGGATGATATAAAAGTGATGGGTGTGCCCAGAATTATATATCGCACTATTCCATTTTGTAATGTTATAGCCCATAATAAATCCTTTAATGGATTAGGTTGTGAACCTAATCTATCGTGGTGCTTTTTCCATCTTTATATCATCGTAGTTATCCTTGACCTATGTTTATAATTCCATGTAAAAATTTATTTTTGTACTTTCATGCATCCTTCATGTTACCATTGTTTATCATTCCTCCTTGAATATTTTCATTTCTCTCACCCATTTTTTGTTCCATTCAAATTCATATTCTATAATGTGAAAAACATTATTCATGTTATTCCATGTTTATTCACTTACTAGGATTTATAGATCACTCATATCTTATATAAGTCCCTAGGTTATCTCGAGAGGATTTATGTATGATAGAATATTAGGAGTATGTTGGGTAATTTTTCTAAAATGACTCATGGTTGGTGTAGATTAACATTACATCAATATTGTGGAATAATTAATACATTACTAAAACATATTCTCAATGTTTGTATTATTTTATTTCCATTTGATACATGGAACACATTATTCTAAAGTGGTGAATGATCTTCGACATCTCCCATAACGATCATACACTTTAGTACCACAAACTAAAACTATTTTTGTAACTTGGAGAAAAGAAAACATAAGAAAATGGTTGACTATAAATGTTCATTAAGGGTAAACTATGGCAACATGTAAACATAATCATGAGCATGCGGGTATAAGAACATGATCATGAAAATAGAAGATCGTACCTTGGGTGTCAAATATCATAATGATTGGACATTCATAAGACATGAATCACATTGAAATAAAGAACATAATCCATGACATCATAACATAGGAATAAGGCATGAAATTTCTAGGAGACACATAATAATATAGAATAATTTCATTAGTTTTCAAGGAATCACTACAAAGGCCATTGTAGAAGTATCAGTTCCTTCCCTGAACCATATTGGTAGTCATGTTTCACTCCCATTTCCATTTTAGTAGTATTATTTCACTCAAAAGACCATATTGGTAGTCATGGTTCACTCCCACGGCAATTTTAGTAGTCATGGTTCACTCCCAAGACTATTTTTTTATATCTCATGAGATATAAAGCTTTTCCCAATTCATTTTAATGAGATATAGGTCCTACAAGTCACAAAATTAATAAAATACATATGTGTTCCATGGGAACATAAATTATTCATCATATCAAAACTAATCATGGAAGAAAATGTGTTTAATAATCATCGTCCAATCATAACATAACCCATGAAAAATAAATGGGTTACCTAACTATCATTCAATCATAAAAATAATCAATTATAAAAAATAATAATAATGGAATCAATGAAAAATATACCTATTAAAAAATAAGTAACATGGAATAATTTTATCTTAGATGACAAATAATTTTGATAGATAAAATGAAAAAAATTCATGAGGGAAATATTCATTCTACTATGAAAAAAACACTTTCATAAATGTTAACTCAATTGTAGAATAATATAATAATTTTAAAATAACCCTATAATATTTTATTTGAATATTAATGGATTTAAGGTACCATGAATGTGTAAAAATACATTAATTATATATAATTTATAAAAACATACTTCTCATACTTTTTCCAGAAAAAATATAAATTACTTTGTTATGAAAATGAAAAAAGATTCAATTCAAACAGTTTAATAAAAAGTCATACATTAGTAAAAATAATGTTAAAAAATTAAAATAATGGTAACAATATTTTTGGAATGAATTATTAAGAAACATTCACAAGGAAGATAAAAATTTACAAGTAGATACTCATGTATAAATAATCCTAAAACTAATGAGATTATAGAACATACCCTTACCATAAGTCTGATTCCCTTCATACATTTCTGAAACTTCTATATATTAGTTTTAATAATATTTTTAACTTATGAAATAATCATAATAAAATTTATGATAACATTTATGATTCATTTGTGTATTTATATTTCTCATTTATTAACAACTCTTTGTTAAAAAAACATTTCGGGTATTAACTGCATTATTTATCATATGTGTTGCGTCATATTATTCCTGATCCAATTATATAGATCATTATTTACCTACTTCAAGAGAGTAAAAAGTTATTTATGTATAATAAATATTTATTATATAAATATTTATAGAAGATAGATATATAAAATGTAATACATTGTTAATGGAGACGATACTTCGTACGTACAAATGAACGTTGTTTCTATTCTCTTATCGTATTGAATGGAAGAAGGAAAATGTAATATAATATATATATATATATATATTAATAAATTGGTATTATTATGTCATATATTTAATATTTAATCATTTTATAAAATATAATAACCATTCATGAAATGGTTATTGTAGAAGATAAATCTCATCGCATCGTGGAAATAAAAGGTCGTACACACGCATGAGTGATGATATCATTATCTTAGTTATGAAAAAGCAAGGAATTGGATGGAAAAAATTTGTAATAGAATAAATATAATATTATAATCATCATATATAATTATTATCTCTTTTATTGTACTCATTCATGTATGTTGGTGATGAAAACCGTATTACACCACAGCATGGAGACGGTAAGTCGTACAAACCCACCCGTAGTACATCCTTTTTTAATAGGATAAAAAGGTGTAATAAGGATTTTTTTAATCATATTAACTGATTATAATATATCATATATATGATTTATTAATTTATAATGGAATAAACAAAGTAAGATGATGTAGAAGAAGAAATAATTTTGAAATGGTCAGTATGGAGATTACCCCTTCTTCAACAATCTCCCTCAACGTCTCCTCTTATGGACTCTTTGGTTTGAATTTTATGAAAAATTGCCCAAATATATTCTTACTAGGGTATTTTATAATTGAATATTCCATGGTTTTGTTAACTTCAAGGCTCAATGTCGTGTGATGAAGTGAGGTATGAGGCTCCCATTAATAATTGAAGTGAGGGGTTCCATTAGAAATCCATAAAATATTGATATATAATAAGGATATTCCAGAGACAAAAAAATAAATATCAAATATAAATGAATGGTGTGTGACATTTTAGACCATATCATATCCATTTTGTGATTATTTATATATTTTTTAAATAATTTAATAATACATTATTTCAATAAAATATCTTTATTTTCAAATTTGATACTGTTCTTTTAATTAGGCATCAAATACAACGAGACAAAGTGGAAATTTGAATTTAATGGTTTAAATCTTCTAAAATATATCTTATAGATCATAAAATTAAAGAAAAATTAATTAACAAAAAATATTTTAGAATTATTAATATTAAAATAAAAAAAAGTTTCCAATTATTTAAAAAACAAATTAATTAGAAAAGAATATAAGGTAATTAAAAATTGATTACAAATGTAATGTTCTGGAAATTCCATGTAAATTTTTTTTAATTACATGGAAATTTTTCGAGACAGTGAAATCTGACGGCGCTTGATTCTGAGGCCCGGAGTGCCCGAGATGATCCGTCGAAGTTTTTTAAGCTTTAATTAGCGAGTGTAAGTAGTTTTCCAGAAAAATTGGAATAACTCTTAAACGGTTACATGGATCAGAAATCCGAGGGCACCGTTGTGCTCAGGATTCTAGTTTTACCCTAAGCGCGACTTAAGTTTAGTCAGCATGGGCCTCCAGTGAGAAAACCCAAAAATGGCATAACCATAAATAAAATAATAAAATTAATTATTTAATTTCTCAAATGCATACAACTCACAAATGGTAGCATGGATTAAAAACACGGGACCACAACCGAACTCGTGAGAGAATTCTTTATTTAAGAAGATATTAACATTGGCTGGCGTGGGCCAGCAGTAAAAGTTAGTTTTTGGCCATAAATAAAACAATGAAGTGACAATTATTTTATAATAAAATACATAACGTTTAAATGGTAACTCATATTAGAAATCTGATTGTACTGTTGGGTTCCTTGGGGAATGTTTCACTTGGTAAGAGCCTAGCATTGATCAGTGCGGGTCGAGGGTGAATGTAAATATTTTTCCAAACATTTTTTTCAGGTACGGTCTGTAAATGTGCGAGCAGGTTCTTCTAACTTTTTAACTGTTGCTCGTAATTGATATCTGAAGGCATCTTTGAACATGCAGTGCCAATATTCTCTTAAGAATACTATTACCTTGATGACAGTTGGTCGAGCGTGAAAGATAGTTTTTGGGTTTTTCGTGTAAGAATAAAATAAAAATAAAAATGTAAGAAATTTTAATTTTTTTTCAATACCCATGTGGTTATTGGGAGGTGGGGTCCACCAAAACTAAACCACCATGTGGAAGTTGAGGTGTGGGGACCCCCAGATAATAACCACTCATGAGAGGTTATGGTGGTGGGGACCACCCAAACCATAACCTCCCATAAGAGGTTATGGTGGTGGGAACCACAAAGGATTTAACCCGCCTTTCATTGAGAGAAACTCTCACCCCCCCTCATTAATGTGGAGGATCCTGTTGACATACTCCACATTAAATTGTGCCAACACAACACTTTTTAGGCCAACGTAAATTAATAGTATTGACCCTTTTTAAATATTAAGTAACAGCATCGTTGGAATTTAGGAAGGTTCCTAATAAATGAACCGTCATAAATTCCATGACCGTTACATACCTCTCCCCCTCTCCTATATATATGGAACTTAGAATGAGGATTTGGGATGGCTTCACCCAGTGACGAAGTGCTGGTAAAGTGCGGCGACACCCAACACTTGGAGGATTATGCTCTCCAACGAAGAACGATCCATCGATGAAGAACACTGATCGCCTTCGACATACCTCCTCGGGGCTTCTTCTAATGTGGAACGTCCTCGTCTATGAAAAACCGACGCAAAAACTGACGATCAAGGAAAAGGTTAATGACACCGACCTATGACTTTTCCCAACGAATCCCCTTCTTCCTGATGATTTTGTTGACGTATCAACCCTAGATAGGGGATTATTTGCATGATAATACATTTTCTATAATCTTACCTTGGTTTCATTTTCGGTTTGGTAATAAAACATTGCAGGATGTTGTATGCTTCATGTTCTTATTTCTTGTTGAGCCATATGCTACCACTCTAAACACAGAGGGTGTGGGAAAAACTAACATGGCCCGAACCCCTCTGTCGTTATTCTTTGTTGTGTTCTTTGGAATGAACGAAGATGACGAATGACACGAAGGAAACGATGCCGCCACTCATGGCCACCATGACCCGCGCCACCCACGCATCGCTCAATCCTCCTAGTCGAACCATCCATGCCGCTTGCCGAACTCGTCGCACTGCCACTGGCCCTCCTAGCCGCCATGGCTCACGACCGCCTGTCGGCCGCTTGAGCCACCCATGCCCCCCACGATGCCCAGATGAACCGGCCCGCACCCCCACGGAGTTCTGGTTGATCCATCCTACACCCCTCGCGGTGCCCCTGCCGAACCGGACCCGCGCCCTTATGACACCCCCCCCCCCCCGCGGCACCCATGGGCTCCACGACCCCTCGCGGCCATCACGGCCTGCCGGACCTCCCAGCGGACCAAGCCACATCCCGAGTCAGGCCTGACCCAGCGGGCCAGACCGGGTCGACCTGAACCAAGTCGACCCATGCCAGATCATGCCGGGTCGGTCCGCTAGGGTCATACTGGACCCGGGCCCACTAAATCTTTTTTTAAGCTCCTCTGGCTAGATCTTTGGTTCTAGACATCCATTTGACAAAACATCAGTGGCGTTGGGAATCGTGGATTGATATGGTCCCTTTGTGAATATTTCCATAGAATTTTAGACTGAGATGGGGAATAGTTAGGTTTGATCAAGCAGATATCCAACTGGGCCCCCAGGACTAAATGGCTAATAACTCACAGACCGTGCGTCTAATTGATGCGCTGTCTATTGCGTTGATATCCCTATGATGTGGAGAAACTTTTTGATAATTATCCATGGGACTTCATGATAGCATGAGTAAAGACCAATAGGTTTTGGAGAGGATCCTCCTGGAGACGAGCAACCATAGTGCAAAGACCTAGTATCATGTTGAGACCTGACAACTGATGACTGTTTTGACTCAGAGTTACTATACTAGACTAGTGGAGAGCTCCTTGGTGTCACGACATTCCCACAGAGGGGGGCACCTTGGTGTCATGACAGACCCATGATACTCGATTAGAGGAGTACCTCAGTAGGCTACAAGGGGGAAAGTGCTTTGTGACAAAGTAGACCCACGATGGGGAGCACACTTGGTAACACGGAAGATCCATGGTACTCGAAAGGAGGAGTACCTCAACAGTCCAAGGTTAGTGGGAATGGAGGTTGGTGTCACAACAGGCCCACTGTAATCGATAAAGGAGGAGTTCTCCAATAGCCGAGGTTATGACAATGTGACTGGGAATGTTACTTGATACTACCCCTAGAATAAATCCTGGTTTGAGTTGATTTAGTTTTTCAAGGTTTTTATCATGATTGAGATGGATCACATGATAACTTAGATATATGTATGGGAATATACCTAAGTAAGGATATCTGTTTATTTCATACTTTGTGATTTAACCTTGTTTGATTTTGTGAGACCTTAACGGTCTCGACGTCCCTACTGAGTATCGTTATACTCACCCCTGCACGGGATATGCCCGTACCTTGTTGTGTTGGATATAGACAACGGATAGCACTGGCTGAGGCATAGTGTACCAGTATTGGACAGTACCTGGAGGGGGACCATAAGGTCAGTCGGGACACAAAGGAGAAGGTCGGACGTGGAGTGTTGTGGAGGCGATCGGTACCTACCCTTCATGTAGGAACCCCGGAGGATGATCCCGTAGCTGTATTCCCTTATCATTCAGTTGTATTGTATCACTGTTGTACTTTTACTTTCCAGATGGGCTTGTATTCTGGCCCCTTTTTCTTTATGAACACCTTTTTTATACAGTTTACTCAATGTTTCATCCATCTGTGTTCTTTCCTGTGTGTGTGTTTATAGGTTATAAAGGAAATACCTCCATAGTTTTAGGGAATTACTACATTGGTGCTAGTCGCCATCCCCTAGCCTATGGAAGGCGGGCTTGGGGTAGTCACGAAACAGGCCCGAGGGGACGGGACGTGAAAAATATGAATCATAGGAGTCAGCCCTATCTTAGAACTTAGGACTCTGACCTTTTATGTGAAGTTATACTGTTAAGTGTAGTAAGTGTGGTTTTCAGTTCAGGGAGTCCAGTGTTGGTGCGGCTGCTGACGTATCCATACACCAGGACCCTGACTTCTGATATCCGACTCAAGGAACGAAAAAACTGATTGCATGGGTGTTTTTAAAGTTTTCTTTTAGTCATCTCACCAGGTCAGCTCACCAAATATAGCATTTTTAACCATAGCACACCTATTTCTTTTCCGGATGCCTCCATGATGTCAGCCAGCTATAGTTCCGAGAGTTGTATGCAATGATAGCCCACCGAGCGATCAGGCTTCTGTGTAGGGCCCTCTTCCAGTAGAGACACTAGTGGAGGCACTAGCGGTACCATTACCCGTTGGGCCACCGATGCCACCAGCCCTAGCAGCCGACAGGGCATGCCACTTGAGTGTGTTGCACAGGTTCCAGCGCAAGAGTCCACCTAGGATCAGGGGAGATACGGACCCATAGGCGGCTGAGGATTGACTGGAGGCCATGGAGAAAGTATTCCTACTTGTAGGGACACCTGCTGATCTCATGGTGATTCTTGCTACCAACCTTCTATAGGAATCAGTGAGCATATGGTGGATCTTGATGCTTCCGGTCCAAGACGAGGTGACACTTCTCTGGTAAGACTTCAAGATCCTGTTTTAGGTAGAGTTTGTTCCAGTGACGCTTCACGTAGTGTGCATACAAGAGCTACTACATCTACAGAAAGGCTGCATGATTGTAACATAGTACTCAGTAAGGTTCATAGACCTCTAATACTACTCCACCGATATGGTGCAAGAACCATTTTTTAGGGACAAGACCTTCGAGTAGGGGCACAAATGGGAGATCAGGGCCTCGATGATCTCACTCACTATCCTGATGGAGGCATGGGTGTTAGAGAGAGCACTCTTGGTGGAGATTTTTTTTACTGAGTAGTCACGAGCAGTGAATCCCACTACTAGTCATTAGGTATCAGAGTCTTCTACAGCTGGCACCAGACAGATTTATCAGAGGTTCAAGAGGACCCGACCTACAGGTGGATGACTGCATGACTCAGGATTAGTTGTGTGGGGCACTGTAGACAAAGCCATACATACCAAGAGAGGGTAGTGTTACTCATGCGGTGGGAAGGGTCACATGTCTCATGACTATATGACCTTCCATTCGGATGATCAGGAGATGGTTAAAATACCACCTAGGTAGAGACAGAGGTTTGATCTAGGTGGTGTGCAGGGAGCATGCAGACGTAGAAGAGGAGCTGGTCGTGTAGCTGGTGGTGTGCGATGATTCAAGATATTGCCTCATGCACCACCAAGAGGCCCACCCCGACTGCAGGGAGTAGGTGGACAGGGGAGAGCTCAACTCCAGGCAGCTAAGGCTTACGACCACGGTGCTTCAGAGATGATTTGAGGTAAGTTCTGTGTCTACTACTAGCTACCGTATCAATAAACATAGGTACCAATCATTCCTTCCTTCCAATAATCTTTTCCAAGACCTAGAGTTTCTGGTTAAATCGTTGACTTGACCCTCACATATGGAGATACCTTTGGGAGGAGAATCAATAATCACACTTACGCCGATGGTTTGATCTAAACCTTGAGGGGAGAGTTTCGGTTGGAACCTCTGGGGGTCTGCGTTGAGGCTTTACAACATTAGTTTGGGTATTACTTGACATCCACAGTTCAAACTCAGATTGAATATATTAGGAAAAAAGTTTGTGGTTTAACTACAACATTGGGATATGTTTTCCCTAATTCAGTGAGAAAGGAAACCCATATAGCACTAGATTAACTCTTTCATAGGAGGGTGGGGTTGATCACTAGTGAGTCGGCCAACCTCACCCTCGTGGTAGTAGAAGTTTTGAGTTTTGAGTTCCCAACAGGAGTGGCTAGAGTTCTTCTAGGACTGTGACATTAAGATAGTCTACACTCCTAGGATGGAGAACATGTTAGCAGATGCTCTTAGTAGGAGGTCCAGACTGCAGCTGCTGAGTGAGGTGACCGAGCAGCTAGCTACATTGTAGATATCCTTTGTGGATCGAGATGAAGTATATTTTCATCTGCCTCTTAGAGTCACTCCCCCACTTCATCAGCGATTCAGGTAGGTGTAGTATGACGACACTGACTTAAGGACTCGATGAGCTCATATATCCACAAGAAAGGAACCCGACTGATTTTATGAAGGTGGGGAGCACGTCATTCTATTCAGAGGACATACCATGGTACCAGTGTCACTTTGAGAGAAAGTGTTGAGGGTGTTCCCCACATTCCCTATAGCAGTACATCTAGAAGTGTCGAAGAATTACCAAGACCTCCGAACGAAAACACTGCTAGCCGGGAATGGAGAAAGCAATAGGAGAGTTTATCTCTCGGTGCCTCACTTGTCATTAAGTGAAGGTCGAGCATCAGGTACCAGCAGGCTTGGTTCAGCCTTTAGAGGTCCCATAATGGAAGTGGGGTGGGATACCCATGGACTTCGTGAAAGGACTTCCATGTACATCTAGGGGTAATGATTCAATTTGGGTGATTGTCGATAGACTCACCATGTAATCCCACATCCTAGCGATCAAATAACAGGCTTTAGTAGAGGACTTGGGGTGCATCTATGTGCAGAATATTGTGTGGAAACATGGAGTACATTTGATGATTCTTTCCGATCGTGATGCACGTTTTACTTCCCGACTATGGAAGGGGTTGCTAGAGGCTTTTGGGACGCAGCTTCGTATGAGTTACGCCTTCCATCCTCAAACGGATGGTCAGACTGAGTAGACCATTCAGACCCCCGAGGACAGGAAATGTGCTTGTTTCCTCGACTTCGGTCACAGCTGGAGGGATCACTTGACATTGGCGGAGTTTGAATTCAACAATAGGTATCACTCCACCATTGGGATGACACCTTTGGAGGAATTATATGGTCGACCATGTAGATCACCTTTGTGCTGGATTGACCCTGGGGAGTCAGCACTAGTGGGCTAACAGATGGTAGATGCTACCACAAAGAAGGTTCATATCATCCAGGTGCGGATGAAGACTGCACAGAGTAAGAAGAAGTCGTATGGTGACAAGAGATGGAGACCATTGGAGTTCGAGGATGGTGACCACATCTTTCTACGGGTCTCACCTCAACGTGGTTTGCAATGATTTGTTCGGGAAGAAAGTTATTTTTGAGGTTCATCAGACCCTTTTAGGTCCTCAGCAGAGTTGGATAGGTCGCATACTTCTTAGCTCCCCCACCTCAGTTGCACTAGGTGTATGACGTATTCCATGTATCCCAGTTGTGGATATATGTTCACGACCCTTCCCACGACATCAACCACGACGAGCTGGACATTGAGGTTGGGGTGGCATTTTCGGATGATCCAGTAGAAATTGAGGATCGACAGGAGAGAGTCCTTTGTGGAAATCGATACCTTCGGTACGTGTAAATTGGCAGCACAAGAACCTCCAAGAGATGACATGGGAGTGGAAGGCTCAGATTCTTTCTTAGAACCCCCACTTGTTTTTCCTTATTTTTGTAATGTGTATTTCATGGATGAAAAGCCATAAGGTGGGGAGAATGTGAAGTCCTAGAAATTCTATGTAATTTGTTTTAATTACATGTTAATTTTTTGAGACTTATAAATCTGATGGCGCTCGATTCCAAGGCCCAGAGTTCCCATAATGATCTATTAATGTTTTGTTAAACTTTAATTAGCGTGCGTAAGCAGTTTTTTGAAAAAGTGGAATAGCTCATAAATGGTTACTCAGATCAGAAATATGAGGGCACCGTTGTTCTCAAGATGCCAGGTTTACCCTAAGCGTGACTTAATTGTAGTCAGCGCGGACCTCCTGTGAGAAAACCCAAAAATGGCATAACCGTAAATAAAATAATTAAATAAATTATTTTATTTTTGAAATGCTTATAACTCATAAACAGTAGCTCGGATTAATAATTGGATACCACCGCTGAACTCGTGAGGGCATTCTTTATTTAAGTGGATACAAACATTGGCCGGTGCGGGCCAGAAGTGAAAGTTAGTATCTAGCCATAAATAAAATAATTAAGTGACAATTATTTTATTGTAAAATCGATAAATTTTAAACGGTAACTCGGATCAGAAATCTGAGAGTACCATTGGCTTTTTTGGGCCCTATTTCACTTGCGCAGAGCCTAACATCTACCGATATGGGTTGAGGGTTACTGTAAATATTTTTCTCATCTTTTTTTCGGATACGTTCAGTAAACGTTCGAGCATATTTTTCTAACTTTTGAACCAGTTCTCGGAATTAAAATCTGAGGGCACCGTTGAACTCGCAGCGCTGATATTTGATAAAGAAGCCTTTCACTACGATGGTAGTTGGTCGAGGGTGAAAGTAAGTTTTTTTGGGATTTTCATGTAAGAATAAAATAAAAATAAAAGTGTATGCATTTTTATTTTTATTTAAAACACCAATGTGGGTGTTGAGATGTGGTGTCCACCAGATCTAATCCTCTAAGTTGAAGTTGAGGTGTGGAGACCACTAGACATTAACCTGTCATGAGAGATTATGGTGGTGGGGATCACCCGAGATTAAACCCACCTTTAATTAAGAGAAACTCTCAACCCCCCATTAATGTGGAGGAGCCTCTTGACTTTCTCCCCATTAAATTGTGCCAAAACACCACTTTTTTATGTGAACGTAAATTAATTGGCTTCACCCTTTTTAAATATTAAGTAATATCATCGTTGGAATTTAGGTTGGTTCCTAATAAATGAACCGTCATAAATTCTAAGATCATTACATACCTCTCCCCCTCTCTTATATATATGGAGCTTGAAAGGAGGATTAGGGACGACTTCACCAAGTGAAGAAGTGCTGGTATTGTCCCGTGACACCCAACACTTGGATGATTACGCTCTCCAACGAAGAACGCTCCACCGACAAATAATGCCGACCTCCTTCGACCTTCTTCCTCGGGGCTTCTTCCGACATGGGACGTCATCGACTATGACGAACCGACACCCAAACCGATGATCGAGGAAACACCGACAACACTGATGTCCGACTTTTCCCAACGAATCATCTTCTTCCCAGCAACTCCATTGACATATCATCCAGAGGTAGGGGGATTATTTTCATGATAATACTTTTTCTATAATCATACCTTGGTTTTATTTTCCATTGGGGAATGAAACGTTGCGGGAAGTTGTAAGCTTGAGGTTCTTCTTTCTTGTTTAGCCACATTCTAGCACTCTAAATGTGAAGGGTGCGGGCCTAACTAACAAGGCCTGACCCTGTCACACGTTCTTCTTTGTGGTGTTATTCAGAATAAAAAAAGACGATGAAGGTGATGAAGGCAACGGTGCCGCCACCCATGGCCACCGTGACCCGCGCCGCCCCTGCAGTGCTCCGACCTCCCGAGAAAACCTGTTGTACTGCCCGCAGGCCGCGCCACCCACCGGACGAACCATCCACACCCCCGTTGGGCCTCCATTCTGCCCCGCACAAGACCTCCCGCCGGCCTCCTGAGCCACCCTTTCCCCCCGCCTCGCCACAAACGGACCGGCCCGCGCCCCTCGCTGTGCTCTAGTCGAACCTGCCCACGACCCTTGTTGTGCCTCGGCTGAACCGGCCCGGAACCCTTGGGGCGCCCCGGCCGAACCAGACCAGCTTCCTTGTGGCACCCTCTGCCGCCGAGCCGCCCCACCGCACCCGCAGGCTCCGCAGCCCCACACAGCCCCCGCGGCATGCCAGACCTCCCAGCGGACCGAGCCACATCACGGGTCTGCCCTGACCAAGCAGGTCGGGCCTGGTTGACCTAAATCGGGTCGGGCCAGGCATGGGCCCACTACGCCCATTTTTAGGCTCATTTTGCCATATCTTTCGCACCAGAAATCTGTTTGACGAACCGTCAGCGGCGTTGGGAACTTGGAGTGAGATGGTCCCTTTGGGTATATTTCCTCAGAGTTTTGGATTTAGTTGAGGAATGGTCAGGTTGAATCGAGCACGTATCCAACCGGGCCCTCGAGACTAAATGGATAATAACTCACAGACAGAGAATCCTATTGATGCACCATCTATTGTATTGAGACCCATATGAAGTGGTAGAACTTTGTGATACTTCATCGTGGGACTTTGTGACAGTTGGAGCATCGACCAGTAGCATGAGGAGCATATCCTCCCAGAGTTGAGCTAGCATAGTGCGAGACCTAGTAGTTGGCTGACACCTAATGACTACTGACCATTTTGACTCGGAGTGACTCTACTATCCTAATGGGGAGCGTCTTGTTGTCACAGCAGACCCACAGTGGGGAGCGCCTTGGTGTAGCGGCAGACCCACAGTACTCGACATGTGGAGTACCTCAGCAGGCGATGAGGGGGAGCACGCTTGGTGATGCGACATAGCCATGGTGGGGAGCGCATTTGGTGATGCTGCAGATCCACAGTACTCAACAGGAGGAGTACCTCCGTAGTCCAAGGTTAGTGGGAAGCACTCTTGGTGTCGCGGCAGACCCACTATACTCGATAGAGAAGGAGTTCTCCAGCAGCCGAGGTTTTGAAAATGTGACTGGAGATGTTACTTGATACTACCCCTAGAATAAATCCTGGTTTGAGCTAAGTCAGTTTTTCTATGTTTTCCTCATGAATGAGATGGATCACTTGATAACTTAGATTTATGTATGGGCATATAACAAAGTAAGGTTATCTATTGATTTCATTCTTTGTGGTTTATCCTTGTTGGATTTTGTGAGACCTTGAGGGTCTTGATGTCTCTACTGAGTATCGTTATACTCACCCCTGCACAAGCTATGCCCGCACATTGTTGTGGTGGACGCAAATGGCTGACAACTCTGATTGAGGCTTAGAGTATCTGGACTGGATGGTACCTGGAGGTGGACCATACGGTGAGTCTGTACAAAGAGGAGACGGTCGGACGTGGAGTGTTGAGGAGGCGATCTGTACCTACCCTTCAGGTAGGAACCCTAGATGACGGTCTACTAGTTGTCTTCCCTTATCTTTCAGTTGTATTGTATCACTATTGTACTTGTACATTCTAGATGGGCTTGTATTCTGACACCTGTTTCTTTTAACACTCTTTTGTTATATAGTTTACTTGGTGTTTCATCCAGCTGTGTGCTTTCTTGTGTGTGTGTTTATAGCTTATAAAGGCAATGCCTTCCTAGTTTTAGGTAATTACACCTTTAGTGTTAGTCGCAAGCCCCTGGCCTATGGAAGGCGGGCTTAGGGTAGTCACGACATGGGCCCTGGGGGACGGGTCATGACAACATATTAAAAATATATTCAATAATGAAATTAATTTAATTATGATAAAAATAGACATTTTTATTTTTTAAATATCTATATTTTTTCCTATGTGGACACATAAAAGAGTTTAAATACAAGAGGGTGATATTTTGTAACTATCCTTAACTTTAGATAATATAAAAGTTAGTTACATGGAAAAGTGTCCATTAAACCACTACAATTAAAGAGTAATGTTATACTAGTTGAATATTCTTCATCCAATAATGTTTGGATAAATTTATGTTTTATATTAAACCTTATAATTTTGATTTAACATTAAATAAGTTATTATAATTTTAATAATGGTAAAAAAAATTAAATATAGAGGTTATAAATTATTTCTTATATAGGGTAAATTCAACATAAATAGAAACATTATAAAATTTCATACCATATAATATATTTTTAGTTGTTAAAATATTTTCATAATTTTTTATTAATTTAATAAAATATTATTTTTTATAAAATATCATTTGTGTCAATTCCGATAATATTCACAACATTGTCTATAAAGAAAATCAAAATAGAAAGATAACTTCGAACAAAACAATTTAAGACAATCCTAACATGTGATAGTCACTTATAAAATTCTTGTATAACCTTAATTAATTAATATAATAATTATTTAAATATTTTAAATATCATTTATTATATCATTTTATTAATTAAAAAATTACTGTATCATCATTGTGTCACTATTGAAGTTAATTATTTAATTAGTAAAATTTGTAAATAAATTTTCATGATGTAGATAATAATTTAACATTAAAATGAATATTTTTAGTTGAATTTATCTTCTATATAATCCTATATTAAAAATGTTATAATTATTGAAAATATCAGTATATTTTAACTTAAATTTCAATAAAATATAATAAATGTCATATTCTTACCCAAGTGGATTAAAAAAGTTATAATATCAACGTAATTTTTATTTTAGTTACATCCCATTTATCTATTGAAATTAAAACAAGTTTTATGGTAAATTTATAATATCATTATATTATTTTTTCTTTCAATTATCTAATACTAACTTAACCATGGTAAATAAAAATTTAGTAAAGTTACTATTCATAACAGCAAAAATATTAATTTTATCCAATTACATTATAAATATCATATTTATTATAACAATTTATTTTCGTTTTTCATAATTTTATTCACAAAAGATAAAAAAATTAGGTTTAATTCTAATTCTCAAGACGTTATGAGAATGTAGGTAAAAAGAACAAAAAAAAATTCAAAAAAAAATTAATAATTTTTTTCAATACAAAAAAAATTCCAATGACCTAAACTAGATTAATATATGTATAATTTATCTATTTTGACTTAAAAATCAACTTAATGTATCATAATTATTTAAACAAAAAATACAGTTTTTATCTATAATGTTGTATTTTTCACTATTCATCAAAAAATGAAACTTATCATAAAAATATAAAAATTAACCGTAAGTTAATTTTGAAATTTCTGTTTCAAATATGATATTTATTTTATCAAATTAAATTTCTAATACTGTCTAAAATTATTGTTTATTGAAGAAAAAACTAGCTCATTTTAGAAAATAGTATTTCAATACATATAAGCACTTTACAAAAAAATTATACATTTCATTATAAATATGTTTTATTTACGTGAAAAGAAATAACAAATTTTATTAGTATTTTTAATTTATAGTGTATAACTATCTCATTTAAATAATTATAATTTTAATGTTTTATTTTACAGAAACCCAGTGTTGCATGTAACACAATCAAAGGTGTTACAGTGTGTAGTCCATTCTAAATTTGGTGTTTCGTATAATCTAATACAAAAATATTGTTTTTATATAACAACACAAAACTAGATTTAGTGTTTCGTAATGTGACATATATAAAAAATATTAAATTGATTGAAAAAAATAAATTCGAAAAATCTTGGGGTGCCACATTCTACCCTCTTGACATGATGTTCACCCTCAATATTATCCTGGGTTATCAAAAGTATAATAATTTTAATTTCCATTCATAAAAACCCACATCATATAAATGAATACTAAAATTTCCATTTATTAAAATAAATTTGAATGAATAAAGGTTACCCAGAGTAATGCCTTACTAAGTTCCCATATAAAAGAACATAGGTGGTAAGTGAAAATATGTATTTAGAGGATAAATGTAAATATTTATATGGAGTGATTGAGGTCATCAATCACAAACAATTTAATGATAATTTTAATTTTTAGGGCCTCAAATTCATAATTATATGATGATTTAAAAGTCCATAAATTAAACAAAAATCATGTTTTTGGGACAACATTTTATTTCAAGATCATTTTATTAAATTTGAATAATTTTCATCAAAATATATAAATACATGATTTCAGGAGAACCATATCCTTTTGTGCCTTAATATATTTCCACATCAACTATCATTTGATGAAATTAAGTTGAATTTTTTATTCTTATATAATTAACAGATCAGGAGATCCATAAATAGAATGAAAGGTCATTCCATTTTTCTTTATCAAAACAAAATCTTATCACAAGTTTTCCAATGTCAATAAATACACATATAGTGAGATATTACATTAATATCATAGAATCAATTTGATTTCTAACTTAAGACCATCCATAAATTGTTAACCTCTATACTCCTCTAGAAGATGAAAATACAAAAAATTGGTATAAAGTACAATAAACCAGCTTGACATTCATCCTTAATATATCATAAAGTAACCATGGATTGTAGCATTCCAAACATGTGAGCACCCACATCGTATATTCTCTTGAAATGTTGTAAGAACCTAAATGGCATCAATCCGTTTAAAAAAATTCATGATTCATTGTTTTAAGAACCCAGACCTTCTTTTTAGGTAAGTTTTTCGTTTTCCGGGAGTTTTTTTAGAAAAGTTGAGTTTCTCAAAATTTTTGAAGTACACACCTTGTAATTTATGATTACACGTTGTGTACTGGGTTAACGAGGGTAGTCGTGTGCTGGCTGTGTAGCAGCCTTGCACACGACCATTTGTGATGACCTAGAGGCCACATAAAACAGAGTACGTAAACAGCAGGTACACATTGTGTACTTCAAAAGTACACATTGTGTATTTTGTTTTTTATCATTAAACGCACTGGGGTCACGTTTGATGGACAGAACATAACTCTTCTAGGTTTCATTTTTTCGAGAGTGCCAAGCAGCTGTAGATCTTCAACGAGCCCTCGAGCCTCTGTCTGTCCTCTGATTCGAACACCGTTTGTTGCGTTGGAATTGGATCAGTGAGTCCTCTCTTATGCTGGAACCACATTTCATGATTCCTATTCTTCTCCATGTTATCTTGGGCTGAATGTTTTAGTAATTTTCTTAGATCTATGATGTTATATAAAGTTTCATGCTTCGAGGTTCAAGTATATTGATCTCCTAAACTCTAGCTATGTGGTTTGTGCCTTTTATTAGGAAGTCTTTGAGTTATATGTGCAATTTATCCCAATACCGATGAACTGGGTATTGCGTGTTTACTGTTTTAGCCGTATTGTTTCTCTGCTATGCTATTATTCCGGAGTAGATATTTATTGTTTGTGAATTGGGTGTTTTTATGTTCTTGGATATATTTACTATTCATGTTATTGTCTATTTTTACCTTTGGGTCTTGTTTTCTTGTTATGTTTTTGTGTTGTAGAATGCTAGCCAAGTAGTTCATGAGGTTTACCTTGCCAGTACGCGCTGCTACACCTGCTTGACTTAGACAGGGCCGTGAGATCCTGGTGTACAAACCATAGGGAGAATTGGCGTCGAAGGCTTTTCTAGAGTGTCTATAATTTTATGATTCGAGACCATAAGGGGAAATGAAGTTGAGTGCTTTCCAAGAGTGTCTATAGTTCCTCGACGTGGGCCACATGGGGAATTGATGTTGAGTGCTTCCCAAGAGTTCCATTAGTACGATATGAGACTATAGGGGGGAATTGATGGTGAGTGCTTTCTCAGAGAGTCTATACGTTAGCTGAACCAGAGGCGTGAGACTTTGTGTGCTTCCCAGAGGGTTTCTTGTACTTGTGGGGTTGAACCATATGGGTTAGGATATGAGTACTTCCTAGAGGGTTAAATATTGTGTTAGATACATGCATAGCTACTACTTGATATTGAAATTGTGGATTGTTTTTTATTTTACTAAGTGCTACCTGTTTACTGCTTTCTATACTTTTACCCTTTTATATACTCACTAACTGTTAGGCACATATATTCAGTTGGTTGCCTACTGAGATTTAGTCTCACACCCAGTTTGGGTCATTCTTTTGGGCCCAAACAAATTATATTGCTGCAGTTATAGACAAGGGAAAGAAGCCTTCGACTTTAGGTACTTTATTGAATTGAAGATACAGATCATTGGACCAAGCCATGTCTTGAGATACTGAGTAGTTGCTCATCTTGTTTCCTTTTGTACTTTTTTTAGTACTATATTCTGCATTGTGACTTGTTTGGCTTCTTTCCTAGACATATATGTATCATGCATCATTTATATATATTTATGCTCCAGTTGTTTCTATATCAGTCTTCTTTTGTTCACTATTGTTGGATATATACTGGTTTCTCTATTGTGTGTTGTTTACTTCTGTTGTGTACTCTGCCAATGTGGGAATAGTTTCTATACTATCAAACCTATGGCCCTCACTGCTAGTCGGCAACCTCTGGTGTTAGGAGAAATGCGCTTGAGGTAATGTGACCAACCGGGTACGGGGAGCCTCTGGGTGGCTTCCAGAACTGAGATGTAACAAAGTGGTATTAGAGGGATTCTTTTCTCTTGATTTACTATTTAGATACATTAGCCATGGATAGGAATGAATAAGTACTTGTTAATAAGTTTAGCCCAAGAGTAGCTAACCCATGTATAGGGAAATGCCAAGCTACCTCATTTATTGCAATTTCTTCTGGTTTTGCAAGTTTACAGTTGATCTGATTTTCACCATAGGGTGACTAACGTGTTTTGTATTTTATTGTCGACATTATTGAGTTTCTATTTTTGTTGCAACTTGATGAGATGAGGGTATTACATCTCATGCATCATATGAGAACTTATTAGAAATCACATACCATGCATTCTTTCCATGCCATCTAGGATACATTAGCAACTGCATTTTGTTGTGATATATGTTTTGTAGAATATTCATGTTGTTGTGATAGATGCATTGATAGAAATACCTGCTATTTGATAGGGTATTGTGTGTAAGGTATTGTTTGGATGAACGCCAATCTTTGGTTCTTGAGGTGTTATGGGCCCTCATGGACCAAAATTTAGTGGATCATTGCACAATTTTCTTGTTTATAACTTGTATAGGATGCCAAACTTTGATTTGCGGGGAGTATGGGCCCTCAAAAATAATAATTTGGCACTTTCAATACTTTTTTCAGTGTTTTCTGGGTTCTGGAGTAGTTTATGAGCATTATTGTTTAGAAAAACCAAAAATTCACATTGTGTAATGTTAAGTACATTCAATGTGTTCTTTTGTTCAGGAAGAAATAGTTTTTCTTAAGTACACGTCGTGTACTTTATGTATACACCATGTAGTCTCTAACTGTGTCATAGGCCATGTGGGAAGAGACATGGCATCAGGAAAATCTTGTGGGAACATGCTATGTACTGGTTGGGAAAGCCATGTAGTGTTGACCTTGTGTCTTCCATGTAACTAACAGCATGGACAGATAAAACTTAATCTATACACACTGTGTCGGCCTAGAACATGTCGTGTAGTGTAATCCTAGGAACCTGGTCATGTAGCTAAAAACACGGGTCAATGGAGTTTCTTCTAATACATGCAGTTTCCACTTTGAACATGCCATGTAGTTTGAGTTGTGTGTCTACCCATGTCAATAACAACACGGTCCAGGTGATGCTTGTCCAGTACATGCCGTGTATACCTTGAACACGTAGTGTAGTCTTGTCATAGGAGTGTTGTGTGGCTTAACCGTGTAAAAGGACCTGGGTAGGGGAAGATGATTCAAGTACACGCCGTGTGTTTGGAGAACACGTCGTGTTTTTGGGGTGTTACACGACCAGTTAGGCAGGACTACACACCCATGTGAATGACTTCAGGGAGCATGTCGTGTAGGAATTGTACACATCGTGTAGCCTTGTTTTGTAAATATTGAATGCTTTATTCCTCTTGTTCTCTTCTTACACTCATTGATTTCCATCCTTGGTAATTATGATCTATGTTGTGCGTTTGAACATGTAGAGGCATGCCACCGATACATCCTCTGGATGTCCTCCTGCTACAAGGGAAGTGATCTGACAACCGATATGGCTGATCAGGGACTTCCTACATATCCACCCGTTGTGCCAGTCTTGGCACTAACAATAATACCTATTACCGGTGCTGATGTATAGTTAAGTGAAGGCTTCGTGTGTATAATGCAGAGTTCTCAGGGAGCACCGCCTCCTGCCCCATCGATGGCTGATTTGACACTGGTCTTCCAACTGCAGTATCCTCCCAAATTCTCAAGGGAAGGAGGACCTCAGGCTGTAGAGTCATGGATACAAGCCATGCTGATGATCTTTGAGCATCTGTAGACGCCTCCATATAGGAGATTCAAGCTCACTAGCTATATGATTTATGATTCTTCCAAGAGATGGTGGGATGTAGTATCACATATGAGTCATCAAAAGTTTATGGTTTGGGAGGAGTTCCAACACATCTTTTAGGACTACTTATATCTGGTGACCCCGAGGGCTGACCGAGCCTTAGAGTTTATGAGCCTTGAGTAGGGTACCCAATCGTTTATGGTGTATTCCTCTCATTTCACTGAGCATCAGTGTTTCACACCCTTCCTTGGTGGAGATGGGTTATTCCTGGAAAGTAGAATCGAGGATGGACTCAGACATGAAATCTTCTCTCAAGTGAATATCTTCAGGTTGAATTCCATCACTTCCATCATCAATCAGGAACTGATCACGTAGCGAAATCTGAGGGAATCCAGGTTTGTGATCCAGGGAAGCTCGACATCCGTAGTTAGTGCCTCACCAGCTGATAGCCAGATGCACCGTAGGGAGACTACACTGGGAGATTCAAATAGGTTGGAGGCATCTTCTAGTAGCCAGGTGGTGTGCTACCAGTGTGGTAGAAGTAGTCATATGAGGCCGTAGTTCCAGGAAGACCTGGTGGAGTGCTGATCTTGCAGTATGTTGAGACACCTTAATTGTTTCTGTCAGGTCTTCTCACCAGCAGCTGGAGACTGGGGTTCATCTATGACCCCTCATACAGAAGCAGCTCTGCAAGTTTCTCACCAGTCCGGGAACTGGAGTTCTTTCGGTTGTTCAGGCCGAGGAGGAGTTCGAGGCCATAGTGGTAAGTCAACAGGCCACCAATGATAGTAGGGTGTATCAGGTCAGAGTAGTTAGGCAGGGTCACAGGGCCGCGGAGCTGGCCAGAATTTCTCAATTGGAGTAGACCCATCAGTTGCAGGATCCCAACCCCTCTATGGGTTGAGGTAAGATCCTTGTTTCGTCAGTTTTGTCTTCAGATTTTTTGATACTGGTGCCATGTATATATTTATATCTTTCACTATTGTGGAGAGACTTGGGCTCTGTATCTTTTATTCTGTTGATTTTTTGACACTAGACACTCTGTAGGGGACAAGAACATCGAGTGTACGTCAGTGCAAGGAGTTCCCTTTTGAGGTTGGTGGGTGTCACTTTCTTTGGGATCATTATGTTCTAGAGATGATAGGCTATTATGTCATTCTCAGAATGAACTGAATAGTTCCATTCAATGCATTCTTTGACTGTTATCACTGCTGGGTGAGTTTCATATCACCAGAGGGTGGATCTTTTATTCATAAGGGTGAGTGGGATGTCCAGGCGAGCAGAGCGGGTCCAGAGCATTGTGGGTTGGGAGAAGTTGCAGCCAAGATTGCTAGTCTTTATCTGGATGACCAGGGTACTTCACAGTTAGGCATTCCTCTTGTGGTGGATCATTTCAGAAATGTCTTTCTAGAGGAATTTTCAGGATTTCCTCTGAAGCGCGAGGTGGAATTTGCGATTGATCTTATGCTAGGGGTGGCACCAGTTTCCATTCGTCCTTATCGGATGGCCACACCTGAGTTTCAGGAGCTCAAGAAGAAGTTGGAGGAGTTACATGCAAAGGTATTCATCTGACCCAGTACTTCTCCTTGGGGTTCACATGTCTTGTTTGGGAAGAAGTCATACGATACTCTTAGGCTTTGTGTGGATTATCAGAAGTTGAACTAGTTGACAGTCAAGAAATGACAACCCTTTCCAATGATTGATGATCTCTTAGATCAGAATCGAGGATACCGGGTGTTCTCAAAGATGACCTGAGATCCGGTTATCATCAGTTGCATGTTAGACCATCTGACATACCTCTTACATCCTTCTGGAGCAGGTATAGTCTGTACGAATATATGGTTATGTCATTCAGTCTCACGAACCAGCCTGTAGTTTTCATGGCACTGATGAACCAAGTGTTCCATCCATACTTGAATTCCTTCGTGGTTGTTTTATTGTATGATATCTTGGTGTACTCTGAAACTCGACATGACCATGCTACCTATATTGAGATTTTTTTGAGTACACTGAGAGAGCATTAGGTAAATTCTACGCTCTCAAAATGCCACTTTTGGAGGGACCAGATTCACTTCATGGGTCATGTTATCCTAGAGGCAGGAGTATCAGTAGACCCATAGAAAGTGAGAGCGGTTGTTTCCTGGGAATATCCAAAGATCATCTTTGAGGTGATGAGTTTTTGAGGGATGGATGTATACTATATAAATTTTATACCGGACTTTTCATGCTTAGAAGCACCACTGATAGGTCTAACTAAGAAGGGGGAGAAGTTCATATGGTCAGATTCTTATGTGTCAGCATTTAAGGAGTAGAAAGGGAGGTTTACTTAAGAACTGATACTAGTCATTCTAGATCTGGGAAATAGCTATACTATGTATTGTGATGCTTCAGGTATTGGGCTGGGATCTGTGCTTATGTAGGGTGATGGAGTTGTTGCATACGGGTCTCGACAGTTGAGGGCACATGAGAAGAATTACTTGACGCATGATCTGGAGTTTGCAGTTGTTGTTCATGCCCTATGCTTCTGGAGACATTATATTTTAGGAGATAACTTTGTTGTTTTCACCGACCACAAGAATCTAAAGTACAACTTCACTCAACATGATATGAATTTGAGACAGTGGAGGAGGGATGAGTACCAACAGTTCATTATCTTTGAGTTTGCATATACACCTAGGAGCGGCAACGTAATGGTTGATGCATTGAGCAGGAGGACTGAGATACATGTAGTTCAGGTGGCAAGTAGTGAGTGACAGTTTATGGCTCTATTCACTGAGATGAATTTGGATGTGCATGACAGACTGGTGTACACTTTTCTATCTTCTGTAGTTGTTACCTCTACCTTTATTGATCGAGTAAGTATGAAGCAACAATCGGATTCTTAAGGCCTAGTCCTACTGGAAATTGTGTCTGGAGAGGACCCTAGTCCTAGGTAGACCATAGGCAAGGATGAGATATTTTGTTCCCAATGACGCATATGGGTACCAACATATATACGTGGTGAGCTGACGAAGGATTTACATTCCTCAGTTTGGGAAGCTCATCCTGGTGTCACCATGATTTATGGTGATCTACACCGTCAGTATTGGTGTCCAGGTCTGAAGAAGGGCATTGTAGTTTTTTCATGAGGTGTTCCATCTATCATCAGGTGAAGGCGGAGCATCAGTGACTAGTAGATCATTTGCAGTAGTTACCCATTCCCGAGTGGAAGTGGAATGAAATTTTGATGGACTTCGTGACTATTTTGTCGAGCTCGCCTTAAAGTAATGACATAGTTTGGGTTGTCATTGACCGGATCGTGAAGGTTTATCACTTCTTTCCAATCAAGGAGACCATCAGTGTTGATGATCTAGGGAAGTTGTACATCCAGGAGATTGTACATCTGTATGGTGTTCCACACTCCATTCTTTCAGATAGGTATGCCATTTTACTTCTCGGGTTTGGCAGCGGCTTCCGAAGGCTATGGGCACACAGGTACATTTGAGTACATCTTACCATCCCTAGACAGATAGTCAGTCTAAGCATATGATTCAAGGGATTGAGGTTATGCTCTGAGCATGCATTCTGGATTTTGGAGGTTCTTGGGGGAATCATATACCTCTTGTGTAGTTTACCTACAACAATAGTTTTTAAGAAACAATTCAGATGTCACCTTATGAGTCTTTTTACGATAGGCCATGCCAATCACCATTATGTTGGGTGGAGGAAGGAGATGTAGATTTTAATGGACCTCATATTGTTCCGGAAACTACAGAGAAGATATAGTTGATTCATAAGAGGATGGCTACTGTGCAGTCTCGATAGAAGTCTTATGCTGATTAGCAGAGACGACCTCTGGAGTTCGAGGTCGGGGATCAGGTGTTTCTGCATGTCACATCGAGGTTGGACAGAAGAGGATTAGAAGACAGGGTAAGCACTCACCGAGGAACGTCGAGACGTTTGAGGTTTTGGAGAGAGTTTTTCCAGTTGCCTATCAATTTCAGTTACCTCATAGGTATCGGGAAACACACGAAGTCTTCCACGTTTCTCAGCTTCGATGTTACTTTTTAGACCCATATCATGCCTTCCAACCCAAGGAGGTTGAGGTCGAAGTGGATGTGTCTTTTGAGGAGCATCCTATCCAGTTTGTGGATAGTAGTACAAAGGTTCTCTGTTGAGGTTCTGTTCCCTTGGTATTAGTGTTGTGCCATCACGGGCAGGTGCTGGGCGAGATATGGGAGAGGGAGACTGATGTAAGAGCACAGTGGTCGAAAATGTTTGGTGTTTCTTATTCTACGCCGCACTAGGGAAATTCGAGGAAGAATTTCTATAATGGGGGAAGTTTGTAAGAAACTAGACCTTCTTTTCAGTATGTTTTCTCTTTTTCCAGAATTTTTTTATAAAATAAATGTTTATGTATGTTTTTGAAGTACACGTTGTGTACTTTATGAGTACAAGTCATGTACTCGGTTACAGCAGGTATCCATGTGCTGGTTGTGTAGAGGACTTGCACATGGCCATGTGTGATGACCCGGAGGCCACCTAATACGGAGAACAAAAATATAAAGTACATGCAGTATACTCCAAAAGTAAATGCCTTATTTTATGATTTTTTCATTAAACACACTAGGGTCGCATTTCACGGGCAGAACACACCACCTCTAGGTTTGGTTCGTCCGAGAGCACTAATAAGCCACCAATCTTCGATGATCCTCTGATCCTCCATCCATCATCTGATTCGAACACTGGTGATTACATTGGAATTGCATCTGTGAGTTCTCTATTCTGCTAGAACTTCGTTTCACAATTCCTCTTCTTTTCAATGTTATCTTGGGTTGAACGTTTTCAACATTATCTTAGATCTATAGCATTATAAGGAGATTTAATCTTCAAGGATCAAGTCTATTAATCTTCTAACCTTGAGGTAGGTGGTTTTTTCCTTTCTGTAGGATGTCTTTGAGTTATATGTGCAATTTCACCCAATACCCATGAATGGGGTATTGCATGTTTATCGTTTTAGCCCTATTTTTTCTCTGATATACTAGTATGCCTGAGTAGATGTTTATTATCTGTGAATTGGGTGTTTTTTGTTCTTGTATGTATTTCCCATGCATGTTTTATCCCGTTTTGACCTTGGGAACTTGTTTTCCCGTTATGATTTTGTGTTGTAGAATGCTATCCAAGTAGTTTATGAGGATTACCTTGGCCGTTACGTGCTGCTACAGCTGCTCGACTTACACAGGGGCATGAGAACCTAGTGTATAAACCATAGGTAGAATTGACGTTGAAGGATTATCCATAGTTTCTTTATAATTATACGATGTGATACCACATGGGGAGTTGATGTTTAGTGCTTCCCCAAAGTGTCTGTAGTTCCTCGACGTGGGCCACAGGGAGAATTGACGTTGAGTGCTTCCCCAAAGAGCCTTTAGTATGATACAAGACTATAGGGGGAATTGACAGTGAGTGCTTCCCTAGAGAGTCTATACATTAGCTGAACCAAAGGGGTGAGACTGTGTGTGCTTCCCAGAGGGTTGCTTGTACTTATGGGGTTGAACCATAGGGGTTAGGCTGTGAGTATTTCCTAGAGGGTTTCCTATTGTGTTCGAAACTTTCTTAGATGTTTCTTGATATTGAAAATGTGGATTGTTTTTTTTCTATTGAGTGATTCCTATTTATTGATTTCTGTACTTTTACCCATCCATATACTAACTCACTATTTGGTACAGATCATTGGGTGGTTTCCTACTGAGATTTAGTATCACACCCTATTTGGGTAATTCTTTCAGACTTAAACAGATTATATTGCTTTAGGTATAGACAAGGGAAAGTTACCATCAACATTAGGTACATGATTACATTGGATATGGAGAGCATGGGACCAAGCCGAGGCTTGCGATGCTGAAGAGTTGCTCATCCATTTTCCTTTTGTAATTTGGTTTAGTATTGTATTCATCATTGTTACTTGTTTGGATTCTTTCTTAGACATATATGTATGATGCATCATTTATATATATTTATGCTCCAGTTGATTCTTTATCAGTCTTCTGATGTTCACTGTTATTAGATATTTACTTCTTTTGAAATTGTGTGTTGTTTACTTCTGTTGTGTAATATGCCAATGAGGGCATAGTTTCCCCACTATCACACCCAAATCCCTCGCAGCTAGTCAGCAGCCTCTGGCATTCGGGGAAATGCGCTTGAGTCCATGTGACCAACCAGGTATGGGGCACCTCTGGGTGGCTTCCAGAACTGGGACGTTACAATTATAACAAATATTACTGGATATTCATTAAATTCAAGAAGTTATAATTATCATCCATGTTGGCATAGACTGAATTTTCCACAAATACTTAAATGAATATATAGTAATTGAAACTATAGAATTTACTTTATCCAAATCAATCATATCTTTATCCAATATAATAAAATTCTCAACATCATGATCACATTAAGGGTTTCCTTAGGTTAATTGAAACGTCAATTTTCTATGTCTTCATCATCATTAAAAATATTCATTCCCATCCATGATGAAAAATATATACCAAATATACTTATACATTTTAGAAATCATTTAACATAGGATTCATCATCTTATTCCTTAATAATACTTTCCTATAATATGAAATAAGAATAAGGTCTTATGGTTTATCTATCTCAATCTAATCATTATTCTTTCATTTAGTGTAATAAATATAGTAATAACATCCCATAACTTTCACATGTCATTTGTTGTCTCTTTATTTTCAGTAGTATAACCAATACTCAAAGTCCTTCTAGATTCTCCTCATTATATTTTACATAGAAAATTAATTTTCATCATGCCCATACTCTAAAAATATGAAACATTCAGTATTAACCCAGTTCCTTCATGTTCCCACTATAGATTAATACTAGAAAGCATATGGTGAGAAAAACATATCAGAGAAAACCACATAACCATGAGAAATTAATTAAAAGATGTTTAAATCTTGACACAGAATTATTTAATTTGTATAAACTTGTGATTATCCAAGTAAATTCATAACCAACTAATACTTAAATCCTTCATGCTGGTTCATAAAGATTTTATGAAGTTCTAATGTATATCCTCTGAGAGTTTCAAACAAGGTGTGTAGCATGGCCCGTTGTAAATTATTTGGTTATTCTAGAGTTAGGCCCTTGCACCTTCTCTAATTTGTTATAACTAGGTACATATACTCTAGATCCACAACCATATTCAGTATCTAGATGGGTATTTTATTCTAGAAAAAAACTCACTATATCCTCGGATAAAATTCTTCGACATTTTCCTAATATTTTACTCATCCTTCTACTTATCCATAGACACCCCTATACATATCCCTATAAATGTTCCTAATGATCAAACTACTGTTTTCTCATCATAATTTACAAAGATTTACTAAATAATTCCTTTGGTAAAAACTGTAAATAACTAATCAATATTTATATTAACATTACATCACTTTTTTAGAATACTCAATAAATTACAGAAACACACTCCTAAATACTATATTCATTTGTCTCATTTGGAAACATGGAACGCGTTGTTCTAATTTTTGAATGTTATTTAACATCTCTAATAAAGATATTCTTATTTATTACCCTGAACAAAAATCTTTTTAATATCCAAGGGAATATAATACATTTGAAAAATGGTGAGCTTAGATTAATAGTAATGGTTAACAAGGGATACATGTAAACATAATCATGAGAATAAGGGTCTGAGAAAATGATCAGGAAAATAGAAGATCGTACACTTCGTGTAAAATATCATAAATAAAAAAACATGGAGTAATTATTGGAAGTTCATAAGACATGAATCATAAGAAAATAAAGACCATATTACACAAAATGAATACATATGATTAAGGCCTAACATTTTTAGCACACACAATAGCATATAAAATTGTGTCCATACCAGTAAATGCGTCACAGTCAGGGCCATATTAGTAGTATGGTTTCAGTCCCCATACTATTTTTTTATTCATGTTTAATGCCCATGTACATATTAGTAGTATATGTTCACCCCAATACCATATTTATAGGCATAACACACTCCCATGGCCATATAAGTATTCAAGGATCACTCGCAATACCATCTTATCAATATCATGAGATATATATTTTCCTATTGCATTGGAGGGAGAAATAGGTCCCCCCATCATATAATGTATACCATACATTTGTTTTCCATAAAACACAAATAATCTATCATATCAAAACCCATTGAAGGAAATGGGTTTCATAAACATCATTCAATTATAATATAACCCATGGATTAGAAATGGGTTTCATAGATATAAATTAATCATAAAAAACATTGTTAGAAATATAAAGAATCATAGAATTGATTCATATTCCCAATAAGACATAATTAACATAAAATAAAGTTATATTATATCTAAAGCATTTTTTATATTACATTTGAAGAGAATTCATGGGGAAAATATCCATTCATATTTGAAAACATTTTTTTCTTAAAATAACATCCAATTTTAAATGAAAAAATTTGTTTAAAAGTAACATTTTAATATTGTAAGTGAATATTAAAGTAATTAATGTATCATAAAAGAGTTAAAATACATTATTTACTTATAATATTGAAAAAATATTCTTTTCCCAAATGATACTTACATATAAAAAATCTATATAATAATAAGATTTCAGAAGTAACACTTACCTTAGGTCGTATTTCCTTCTTACATATCTGAAACATCTATATAGTGGTTTAAAAAAAATATTATTAACATTTACCAAAATTATAATAATATTTAATAAATAATATGTGGTTACTTTATGATGCTACCCTCCTTATTTATATATAATTCCATGTTAAAGCAATGTTTTAGGTAATAACCGCTTTATTTATTGTCTGTCTTTTTACTTTTTATTCTTGATGCTATTACATATATCATTATTTAATTACATAAACAATATAAAAAATGATTTATATATAATATATTTTTATTATATAAAAATATATATTAAGGGTAGATATATGAAATCGAATGAGTCGTTCATGGAGATGATTAGTCATACATACGCATGAACATTTTTTATGTTTTCTTAATGTTCTGAATGGAAGAATGTAAATGAAATATGTGTATATATATATATATTAGTAAATTATAATTTTAATGTCATATATTTAATATTTATTCATTATATAAATTTTTATAATCATTATTTAAATGGTTATTCTGGAAGATGGTTCACATCACACTGTAGAGACCGTTGGTTATACATACACATGAGTGAAGATATAATTCACCTAATTGTGAAAAATTTAGGAAGTGGATGGTATTAGTTTTAATAGATTATGTATAATATTATAATAATCATATATAATTATTATTTCCATCATTTTAATCATCCTTGTAATCTGGTTATGAAAAAAATATTAGAACATGGCTTTGGCACAGTAAGTCGTACGTACACACATGTAGTAATTTCATTCTTTTAATGTTTAACAAAAGGTGGAATATAATGGTTAAATAGTCCTAATAACATCTCATAATATATTTTATAATTGGTTTATAAATTTATAATGGAATTAACATGTGAAAAGGAATTAAAAAAAGAGAAACAATTATGAAAGAGTCGCTAGGGATGTTACCTCTTCCTCGACAACCTCCCCATACATCCCCCCCTTAGGAAAACTGGAGTTGGTATTTTGAGAATAGAATCACCTCTAAAATGTTAATATTTAAGTTTATAAGGTATTTTTTAAGGTATGGTCTATATTGAAGGCACAATGGGGTGTTCGGAAATAAGGGAGTTGGTTCCCTTTTATAATTTAGGAGAAAGGATATTTTGGAAATCCTCAAAATATTAAAACACAATAACACTATTCCAAATCCAAAAACATTAAAATGATATTTAAAATAATGGTATGTGAAATTTTGTGAACGCATCTTATACCCTTTGGGATTATTTATCATTTTTTGGATTTTAAATTAATTTAATAGTATTTTATTTCTATAAAATATCATTATTTTAAAATTAGATACTATTCTTTTAATTTAGATTTAAATACAACAAGAAAAAGTTGGAATTCGATTGTAATGGTTTCCCTCAAAATCTAACATATATTATAGATTGAAAAAATTCATTATAAAATTTAAATCATCCAAAATATGTCACTTTTAATAATATTATTTTTTTTATTTTTATATTAGATAAATAAATAATGTTTAACAATGAAGAATCATTTAAGGTAATTATATAATTTATAGCCATTAAAAATATATTTCTATAATGAAATAAATTTCATTATGATAATAATATATATATAGATTATTCAATTTTTTGATTTTATCTCTATGTGGATACATAAAAGAAATTAAATATAAGAGACTTATATTTTGTAACTATCCTTAACATTAAATAATATAAAATTTATTTTCATGGAACAATTTCTATTAAATAAAAATAATCCAATATTAACGTGATTAGAGTCTAATATATTAAACTAATAATTTTTGGAGAATTTTGTTGTTATATTTTAAACCATACCATTTTGATTTATCTTTAATTAATCGATTTCCATTTTAATTATGCTAAAAAAACTTTTAAATATTTTGAGGTTATAAATTATTACTTATATGAGATAAATTTTATATAAATTAAAAAATTAAAAAATTTAAATCTTTTAAATAATATATTTTTAAAATATTTTTATGATTCTTTATTAAATTAATAAGATATTATAATTTTAAAATGTCATCACAATCAAATTTGAAACTATTCAAAACATTCTAATTAAATAAAATCCAACCAAAAATATAATTTCCAACCAAACAACTTAAGAATCTCCTATAATGTCATACATACCTATAAAATTTGTAAAGTACATTAATTAATTCAAATAATATTTATTTTAATATTTTTAATATCATTTACATAATCCTTTTTTGAAAAAAGCAATTGTTCTGTCATCGTACTGTCACCATTATAGTTAATTATTTTCATATTAAAATTTATAAAAACAATATCATGATATAAATAAAAAAGTTATATTTCAAATTAATATTTATAGTAAATTTATCTTCTATATAACCTTATATTAAAAAATTAATAGTTTTCAATGATATGAGTATCACCTTTTTATCTTATCCTTAAATAAAATATAATACATGTAATATTGTTTCTCGAGTGGATTAAAAATGATATAATTTCCGAATATTGTTTCTTTTAATCAAATCCAACATATACAATGAAATTTGGAATAGTGTGAGGGTAATTTTATAAAATTATAATATTATTTTTACCTTAAATTATCCTATTTATCCTTAAATATGGTAAATAAAAATTTACTAATTTTACTATTCATAGTATCCAAAATATTAATTTAAACATATTTTTTTTAAATTTCATAATTATTACATCCACTTATGTACATTTTTTGAAATTCAATTCAGAGAAAGATAAAAATTAAATTTATTGCTAATCCCGCAAATGTGCAGAAGTGGAAAAAAAGGATGTTAAAAAGATCAATAAGTTTTTATATCTATTTCAAAATAAAAATTATTCCAAGGACATAAATTAGATTAATATATGCCAAATTTATCTATTTTGACTTAAAAAACAATTTCAATGATAATTATTATATAAATGAAAAATGTCAGTTTTAACAAATGAATATTTATTAAACTAATGTAAAAAAATAGATAAAAACACAAAGATAAATTCAAATAAAACCCAGTGAAATGGATTTCCACTCATAAAATATTATTTTAGAACCAACCGCTTTCATCCATCCAATAATCTAGTTGGACACATTTATCATGACCCTAACAAACACTCACATCCATCCTACTACCTAGAAGTGAATACATTTAATCACACCCCCAAACACTAATTTACACATTAAGCTTCATATTTATCTCCTCATCATTATCTCATATATGTCATCAAGATCACTTCATTTATCCTTTATCAATATGTTGGATCCCTTATGTTATATATACAACAAATCCAATATAGAATTTCTATAATATACACTTCTGTATATAAGGAAGTTATGTATTTTCGATTTCATATTACTGTAATATGAAGAGCACTACGATGTTTCTTATATATTTAACATATGACCATTAAATATTACAGAATATTCATTCCTTTAGTAAACTTTTTTCCTTCTCTAAAACCATGGTCCTCTTATTTACCTCATGATTCCAAAACCCACAATCATTGATTATCCAATATTTCATAACAATATGATAAGAAAACAACTTATGACATACTCAACACCCAAAAAAAAAGTTCTAACAATTCATTACAAATAATAAGAAAAAACTAATAACATATCTCTAAAATAGAACAACAATGAATGGTAGAATTTTAATCATCAAAAGATAAACACTGAGATTTAATATTCATATTATATAACATTTGTTTCTTTTAAAAAGGATAAAATTAAACTTTCAATTTAAATGATATTTCTAGGAAATTATTACATTAATTAATTCTAGAGTAGTGATTGTAGTCTTTGAAACTTTTTTTTTCATTGTAATGTTATACTGTTATATGGACAATCAAACAATAAAAATAATTAATGGATACAACAATTGAAACTATAATGAAGTCATTATTAAAACATGTTTTAAAGGTAATTTGTAAGGATGACTTCAGAATTATAAAAGAGTTTTTGACATCTAAAATCCCTTAAAAAATATTTCACAAATCCATAATTGGTCATGTAAATTAAAACATACTGAAAAACTGATATTTAATAAATTAATAGAATACATTCTTGGGATGATATAGTAATTTTAAAATATCTTATTGTATAATTTTTCTATATCATTCACAAAATTCAGGAATTATTAATATTTTATCTAAATGTTATATACATTTATTAATGGAGAATTTTAGATTAATTATATAATATAATAGATACACAAATTTAGTAATTGATTTCCAAAAAAAGTATTACAAATTGAATCCACATTAATTTAAGGAAATTAAATTTCTAAGGGTCATGAATTTTTATTTCGAAACAAAAATTATTGATCAAACATAAGACAAACATCTATTTTTCGTCATCCTTTATGTTTTATTTGATGTTGATGGAAATAATGATGTATGAATGTGGAAAAAGTCACCTTTCCAGAATTTGAATAACTTAAAAATAATTTGAAATATGCTACTACATAAATTGAAATTCCTTGTATGAATGAAAAATAAATGATTGTTCAACCACTCAGGATACCTCGAAAAATAAAAAAATTATCTTGGGATCTTAGTTGAGGTTTGGAAAAGTATTCATGCAATGAATTTAAAAAGACCTCCTAGTAGGAAACCCATAAATTAGGAATATTTCATTCTTTCTTTTAGTTAGTTATTTTAGTCTAAATTCCTAATTTCATCTCAAAAAATAGGAATGAATCGATCATAAAATCGCAATCTTATATATTGGAGAGAAAATTATAGTGTCTATTGTAATTATATACAGAACAGACATGAGAAACACATCACTATAAATGTCCTCTATGGGGATTTATTGGAGAAAACATTCAATTAAATGATAAAAATAAATAGATAACTTTATTACATATAAAAAATTTGAAATAAATATTGTTTACAAGTATAAAATTAATAAATTTTCCTTTTATATAAATATGTAAAGACCTTGTTTCAACAGTACATAGGTAGAAAAAATTCTTCTAAATAAGAGTAAATGATTTCAAAAAAATTTGAGCCATCCCAGTTACTTACACAACATTGCATATTGATAGCACCATAGAAAAATAGAAAAATCCACCCACCCCTGAAGTATTCTTACATTAACCATGCAAAAACATTTCCACAAAATTATACACATCCTCATTTAAATTCTAAAAATAGTTAATAAAATTGAAGTAAAAACTAATAATAATAATGATAACCTATAAAAACATATAGTAGAGAAATAATCTCTAATATAAACAACATCTTGTATCCACCTATAATTATACTACTATAAACATTATAAAACAATGGATCGTATTAGCATGTACCAATATATTTGATAATTCTACACTAAAAGATAGTAAATCCGAAGTCTCGTATTGAATCCCAAAACTATATTTCATTTTTTAATTAATGTATCTCTTTGAAAAAGTACATGAAAATATGATCCACTTCTAAATATAATGAGATTCACCGAGGGACCTATCCAACAAAAAATCCATTCATAAACATTTCTAATCACATAGAATCCGAAGAAACCCTTATCCCATAGCCCATTGGGAATGATGAATGATAGGTAAATAAAGATTATATTTTGAAATAAATAATTAAGAAAAATTATAAATAAAGTAAATGAATATAATGATTATAATAATCATAAGCCTTAAAACCACAACAAAAAGACAAACATGAACCTATAAATATCATATGGTTGGATTTAGTTTTCATAATTCCAAAACAATTTTACCTATAAAAAGGGTCTGGTTAATGTTATTATGAGATAATAATAACCCCCAACATGTTATAGTGATGAAATAACAATGATATAGTTTGTTTAATTTAATAGATGTCTGAATTCACACCGAATTCATTTAGGAATCCTCCTTTATATAATATTTCCTAACTCAAATGGGAAGCTTGAAATTGAACAAAAAAAGATACAACCCTTTTCCTTCAGAAACCCTCAATGATCTTCTCTAACACTTATAAAACAAAAAATTCACACTATATAATACATTAGGACTTATATGAAACTATAAAACATATATCATTTACTGTTTCATGAAATATTAGTATTTTTATAGTTTCAATTAGAAACCATAAAATATCATGGTAATGTTTATCTTTTGTGTCAAACCCGCTTGTTAAAAACATTCTGAACCTACATAAATGATTTTTTGGGGGATATTTATTATGAAATGTTACTTTTTTTATAGTTTTTATTGTCTAAATTTGATGTTATTATATTACTTTTATTTTTTATGATTTATCATGTTTTAGTGGGTTGTATTGTGATGGTATTTACCATGTAATTTAGCCAGACTGTCATAATGTTAGGAGATTCAATCACTCTCCATCTTTTTATAAAAACCATTTCTAATTTAATCATTATGTTTTTATCATATTTTTAAAATAAATGCATAAATATATTTTTATATTTAATATATTTTTTCCCAAGATTTTCATATCAATTACAGTTTTTTCAAATAAGTAAAAATAATATACTGGTACTTTATCCCTAAACAAAAGTAGTTTGATAAAATGAATAAAGTATATATCTAAGAAATTTTAGGAAGGTGTTGTTTAGTATGATCTTATATAATTTCTAGTTGATTAATATTAGGTTAAAGTTGATGTTATAAATTATTCAATGTCACTATAGTGGGAAGAAAGGGGAATGATTGAATAGTGGAAAATGAAGAGACACAACACCACATTTATGGTTTTACTTTATTGATATCAATTTTTGATATTTATTTCATAACAAAATAGTTCATTTATATTTAAAATAGTCTTCTTTGTAGGACCTTAATGATCAACAAGATGAATAATTTGGTCCAAATGACCATTTTCGTGAGGTCATAAGAGATTAGCACCATGGGAGAGTAAAATATTGTCTCGGGAAAATTATTATCCCCAATGGTTTTTTTTCTTATTTCAAAATCTATTTATGGAAGCGATGATTTGTAAATAGGTCATGTAAATGAATTAGAGGCTCATAAAGATGCAGAACAGGCCACAAAATAGCCATGTGAGAGAATTAATCGAGTCAAAAGGGAACCCCGTAATTTACTAAAGTTGTGGAATCCTTATGTCCATAACTTATAAAATATACTTCTGAAGTTTTTTGATACATACATTTCAACGATTCATTCATTATATTGTTCACTGGTCGGTGGTAATAATGGCACTAGGGGTGGTATGGGTGGTGAAATTCTTAGGGATGGAAATAGTGACGGAGATACTGAAGCTGAGGATAGTGGTGAGGATGATGGTGTGGATGATGGGGAGGAAGGTGGTGGTGGTATTGGTAATGTTGATGATTGTGGCGATGAGGTAGATATATATCCTTTTCATTTTTCAATGATATTAATGAAACATAATTTTTGATGAATGGATTTGAATGAAATATATGTGATGGTTTACATTTTATTAATGAGAGGTTTAAGGTAATAATTATTTTCTGGAATATTGTATTTTTTATGGAAGTGTTTTGGTGTTTGAAAGTGTAACTATTTGTTTTTTTTTGTATTAGGGCAAGATATGGGATGTTGGTTGCCAATTTAAGGGTAGTAAATACCAACATTTTTTATAAAAACTATTGGAATAGACCTATACAAATGATTCTATAAAATGGTGATGATTATTGCTACTAATGTAATTAAATTATTTAAAAATGGGTTGAATAGCTAATGGTACAGGTCTACAACAATGTTTCCATGATGATTTTCATATAGTGTAAATCCTGGTGACCTATAACAATGGTTTATGAAAAATTGTTGGTATCGGAAAATACACCTAGAAATATTACCAATGGTTTGAAAAACCATTTTTAAAGGTTATATAAATGAGTTTATAGTCTATAGAAATAGTTTGAAACCATTGGTATACCAATTATTTCTAGACGTTTATAATGTTATCATTTTTATCTATCTCTCCTGAGAATGTTTTAGTCATTTTATTCAATTCATTGTCTAAAAAATTTATTCATCTCCTAAAAAATTTCATATACATAATGATTTGGTTGAGATGATATTTCAAGTATCTAGATGTATCCTCATTGGGATATTGAACCTAATTCAACAAATATTGTTTTTGTAAGTTTATAAATTTTAAAATTTTGTACACTATGACAATTTATACAATACTTTCTATGATGTTTACAATGAAAATTATATCATTTAAAGGAAACTTATAGAGTGTGATTTAGGTTGAAAACAAACAAATTGAAAAACATAAGGAATATGATATAAGTTTAAAAATATGGGTGATTATTTATTAATGAATAAATAATCACGCCTAAAAAAGCAGCATCATGTTGTAATTCACACACATATAAAACCAACACCAATAGTACCGACAAACTATGCATGTTGTGGATTATAATTATTCACCACCCATGTCTTCTCTAGGTAATTATTTTTATTTAAATTATCATCATTATAGTTAATGTAATTATTTATAGGAGAAGGTTTCTCCATATTTTAATATAATATCATAACATATACTTAATTATTCACATATTTAACATATTCCATGGAATATAGTGTTGAATGATTTATAAAATCTATCAATTTTACAATATAATTAGATAAACTTAAAAACACAACTCTGTAACCCTGAATTCTATATAATATGAATGAAATTGTACACTTGATGAAGAAAAAAAATTTGACCAATAACAGTATGATGGAAACATTTTAACATTTGAGAACAAAAATTTTACTATGATGAATGAGGTAAACAATAGGATTGAAATTATAGAAGAACAAAATTAAAAATTCTTTACTTAATAAAAAAATAAATTCAAATTGATTAATATTATTGAATTATCCTCCTCACCCCAGATTGATCTCCTGACTCAAGATAGTACTTTAGGGTAATTTAGAGTAGTGGTTCCATATGAAAAAAATTTATTTCCTAATTTTAATGATGATCCTGCATTAATTGAACATTCTTCTTATCACACCTTGGATTACTTAAATCCAATATAATTTTTCCCACCATTCTTAACAATATATGGCATATTTTATTATACACTGTTGGATTTAATGGCTTATTAGAAAATGTGATTTTCTGACCCACACCTTTGGCTTTTAAATCCTTAACCTATAAAGGGATAATGGATAAAATTGATATATATATATATATATGAACCTTTACCAATTGAGTATTAATATTCCTTTGATCGTTAATAGGTTGATTAACTAGGACAACTATTTACTACGATATAATTGTAATTGACCAAAGACTCCTATAATTAACTTACACATGTGGAAATCACTTCAAATAAAAAAAATCCACCTATTTATATGTATTATAGTTAATTAGACACATTAATAATATTTTAAAAATCTAAAATAGTACAAGAGTCAAATAATAAGATGGTAATTTTGTTTTACAATACTCACACCGTTAATGAAATATTTCAATAATGGGATTAATTGGATGATCATGAGTTCATAGTGGAATATATTCTAACTGTGAAATATAAAGAATATAATATAGAATAACATTTTACAGATTAAATAATTTTATGTTTGATTAATTTCCCTACTACAATTGAGATAAACCAACTTTTTCCATGAATTGAGTTTAACATCACTTCATGTTAAATAGCTACAAATCTAATAATACAATTCAAATAGGATAATTTAATTAAACTATAAATCTTGAAATGGGTCTGAAATTGATAAATTTTTCTATGTTGGTGGACATTGATGAAACATTATAGGGTGAAATTATCAAACAAGAAACATAATTAAATTATATAATAGAATTAATGTAAACATTTAGTGATTATGTAATGCATATTTTTTTATCTAGGTCTCATTCAATGAGGTAATATTATTGATATTCATGCTGAATCCCTTTCCCCAAAAAATAATTATTTGGTGAATTTGTTTCACGTGTGGTTTATTCATATTTATAAAAATATTCAACAACTCTTCTAACTATAAAAATGATACATTGAATATATTTGTATTAAATCCTTATGGTGTATCATTAATATCTAGTGAAATATGAGGAAAACATAGCATTCAATATCAGAAAAACCATCATAAATTATTTTTTCACTCACCATATTTACTTTTTCCTGATAATATTACATGCGTTTATCTATGTCAATTTTATTCCCAAAACAAAAATGGGCATAATTCAAAAATTTTATATATTTTTATCCACATTATTATATAATTATTGTACTATTTCTATTATGTGATGTTAGTATATTATTTCATAATAATGAATTTACATGTACATCATTTCTATAGCTTCATTAGATATGGAAAACACCAAATTATCTATATGTAATTATTCAATGAGGTGTTACATTTAGTATATTTTATTTACATTTCAAAAAACAGTATATAAAAATACTAACATAAAAAATATGAAAATAAGAATTTAATAAGACCCATCCCATTATTGAACCCACAGGAAAACTAGTGTATTTGTATCGTAACATAGTTGATAACAGACCTGTTTTCCATGGTTACCTTATGCATATGTTTCTTGCTTGAAATTATTTTATTATCGATATCATTAATTAGATTATTATTGATATCATTCCATACATTGTAAAATTATTCCTAAAACTTGTTTCTATTTGATACCCTCGTTTTCCTCATTCACATCTGTGTTTTCCAGCATTATATTTCAATATCAATAAAAACTTTAGTCGATTTTACAACACTACTAATTTTTTTCCTTGTGATAATATCATCTATTTCATGTCTTATTTAATATTATGTATTTTTACACCAATACAATAATAATTTTTAATGTTTTTCTAAAATGAAAATAGAATTTTTAATTTAATCCAATTTAACATATTACTTCATAATTGCATTTTAAGAGTTTTTTAGCACATAGAATCCATGGAGACTCTTTTTTGAATGATCGCACAGTCAATACCCTTACATGTACATGTCATGATTATTTTCATGATGATTTTTAATGAAATTGTGTAAAGATGATTTATTCATGGAACGGGGTTCTTAGGTATTATATGTCATTTTATGTGCATGGATATACATTATCTTAGCATTTAATATTGGTTTCTATAAATTAGATTTACTTATTAGACATAAATTCTGACATGGGAATATAGATACATTTTTTATATGATAAGGACTAAACTTGTGATACTTAAATTATAACCAAAACTATTAGGGATGCCTATATAATTAATATTTTGTTACTAAATTACCTATATAGTTTATATATGAACAATCTTCTCCAAGTTTCTAAATAGTATTATTTACTTGGGTTATTTTTATATTGTGTTTACCTTATTCATTTTGGTATTATTGATATTATAATATTATTAGGTACAAGAATTTTTTAACATATTTTGGAGAAAAATTTCATGGTTGATAATTAAATAGATATTTGTCACGAAAATAATCCAATATCCCACCCTCATTTTTCCCAAAAAACCTAATTTTTTAAAACAAAATACAACAAAAAGGGAAACTTTGTACATAATTTAATGTCTCCAGGATTAGTTTATTATTTGTTATTCACTAGTTGATGAGTTCAATACCTATAAAAATATTAAGACTTCATGTATGAGAGAATTTAGCATTATAGGACTAGATAGAACCATTATAGGGGAGGGGTGAATCTATGTGTCAAAATTTTCTTGTAAAGAGATAGATCTTGTTCCAACATTGGTAGGAACTTGTTAAACCTATATTTTTGAGAAGTTCAGTAATAAAACATTCACCTGCAAATAGAGATAACACAACAATTTTACATGGTTCAATACTAAGGTCAGGTTCATGAAGCATACACTGACAATGTGTCTGTTGTAGATAAATCCACTAATCTTTACTAAATGTGGAATATATAATGTTTTACGCAACCACTCTATTCTAGGAAAAATGAATATACAAGGTTTTATGAATAGCACACTACGTCTCTTGAAAAATTTCCAACAACTCCCACTAGCTCACTAATTTTACACAAGTCAAATTTAGTTTATTGATATGATGATTGCTTCAATGTATTGCCATTAAAGATAATGTACCTGACATAACATGAGACTCTTTATTCAATGTTGGCCTGAGTTGGTGCACTTTAAAATATATGTACAGCGAAAAAACTAATATTAAAGACTGACTTTTTTGAAGCTCCTCCGGGAAGAACAACCCTTCGCAAATCCAACTGACTTTGCCGAACAAACATCTTTAGAAAATAATACTTCTTCATATAACCAACAATATTCACAAAGATCGATGATTCATTTTGTAATACCCCAAAATTTCAAATCACCCACTACATATAAGCATTGTCATTTGTCATGACATGTGTAGTCTTTTCACGATGCTCAAGCTTGCATAAGAGACCAGATTCACAGAACTCCCCTGGCTTTATGAAATCAAAGAAATTCTAAATTTTCTATGAACTCTCCATGATGAGTGAGGAAGAGTGGCATATTATTTATAGGCTTGGTCATTTTTGATGGTCCAGTAACTCTAATGTATTTTTTAGATCTTTCAAAAACAACATCACGATACTCCTCCCTTAAGATTCTCCAAATAAATTCACTTTTCTCAATGCTTGTTGTAGTTATAGAGCCTTCCATAAAAACATTGTGCAGTTACGATGATCCTCTTGTTGTAGTCACAAATAAAAATTATCCCTCTTTATGATTCTCCTCATATTTTCAAACATAATCCTAGACTTCGCATAATCCACACCTTTACCAAATTAATAAAAATTTTATTCTAAAAAACTACCTTTTGTGGTGCTCATCATAATCATGGATCACACCGTAATAATTCATAAATCAATAGAAAAACACATCTCATGTATCCCTTAATTGTGAAACTCTTTCCTTTTTAATATTTTTTAAGGACTTCAATGAAACCCACTTTTTTCGATGTTATCAATCTCCCAAATTCTAGACCCCAAAAATTTAATAAACACTGGGAAATGAAGCCACCTTCAATAATAATGTCTTCTTGAACTATAATATCCCAATCATTATAAACATACTTATATTCTATGTGATGATTGAAAACAAACACAAACCATACACATTTCTAGGAAATGACATCCTTTGTTCTAATAATCATATATATGATTTCTAATTGTTTTCACCGTTGAGAGTGATGGTGTGGTTGGACACCAGATGTATAGGTGTATATGCTTGTTTTGAATAGAATAATTATGGAATTGAAATTATTTTTGAACTATAATATATTAAAATTATAAATATATTCTGAGATTAAAATGATTAATAAATTTTATTTCAAGATTATGTTGGTGTAGTTTGAAAACGGGTGTATTTTTGAGTAGGTTTATAGTTATTTTTTCCTATGAGTGAAAATGTTTAAGTCTGGGGAATTGAATGAAAAAATATTTTTCTAAAATTATTATATATCTTTTTCTTATTTTTTAGTAATTAAATTCATATTTTTTAGTTTTTTTCATCTTCTTAATGTTTTATGGAATTCTTGTTTCTTAATAATTTTTAGTAGTTATAGTTTAATTTTAGTTATTTTTCAAATATTATGGTATATTGACATTACATATATATATATATATATTTACTGATATATAATTTTATATAGAATATACATGATAGTAATATATTAATAATTTAACATTATTTAATATATATATACATTAATATTTAATATATTTTTTCTTACTAATATTTTGGAAAATTAATTTAATTATACATGTTGTTTTGAAAACTTACCCCATCCTAGTTGGTTGTGGTCACTATCTTATACTAGTTCATCAAGTGGTCAAACCCTATCCAATGAACTATTCCTCCCCCATCCACATTAAAATGGGGGGAACTTATTTTTTTCATGTGCATGTATAAGTGACTAGGTCATTGGCATCTCACATGAAGGAGGGATGGATAGATGGGTTAGAGTCTGATGTACATAGAAATAGGGTATAGTATATATTTAGTGTGTAGGGATTGTAGAAAATCCACAGTGTGTGTTAATGGAAGAGGACAATGGGTATATTTGGTGCAATGAAAAAAAAGAGGCAAATTCTTTGGCCTCTTAGACTAATCTTATGCCTCTCGGGACCATAATTTTTGGTCCACAAACAACATTGGCATTGAGGAATTTATATTCAATAAAATTGATTCACTAGTTTCATACAAATTCTTGTGGAGAGTGACAAGTCTATACCACATTGGTTTATGTGTTTGTATTTTTTTGTGATTTGTATTCTCCTCTACCTAATATATATTCTTAGGATTTTCTATGATACATTATTTTAAATTTCATATTTTTGGTTCTCTATACATGTATCTATACAGTTTTCCACGTATCTTCTCCTTCATAGTGTCTTTCTTCTTATAAAGAGGATCTATCACATGTATAGAATATAAAATTCCAATCTCCACTTCATGTGTATCTACATCAAACCACTAACCCAACACAAGACATCATCTTCATGCATGCATCCCATCACACACACGTGGTATAAACACCATCATCTCCCACTTTTATGATGTTATTATTCATCACTAGCCATCTCATAACGTGAAAATATCCATTTTTGTAACCCCCAATATCCTCCCTCATCTATTGTACTAATCTTCCCACTATTATTTAATGTTGACACAAATCAAAGGCCAACATATCTACATGCACACCTCCCTCTCCAGCATGCATCCACCCAACCAGTTAGAGATTTAATTTATAGAATGTCTTTTTATTTCTCTCTATTCACCCCACCTTGATACACATAGTCTTAATTTTATATTCATCCTTATTATAAATTATAAACAACACTCCCACAATCCTTCTTCTTTCATCCTTCCATTGAACATCATTAAACTTATATGAAAAATAATTCCATCCCCTCTAAGCTATATTGTCACACCAGCGCTAGGAATTCCATTGTCTAGAGCACTAAAACCAACACTAAAAACCATCCCATATATGATGGAAATAATTAATCAAGTGACATTCATCCTTGGTTTTCAAAAAATCCATCCACTAAATACACGAACTAGCCACATGAATCCATCAGCAGACCAAATTTTCATAATATTCACCTCTTATAATATGAACATTCAGTAATCTCGTATTTTTCACCAAGTGATATCGATATATTCTCCCTATTTTCAACCCATATTATAGTTTTTTAATGAATCAAATTTTAGGTGGTATTATTTTCTGTTATAGTACATTATTATTCGTATTTATTCATGTGAATATGTGTTTCTAGAGGTTTACTATTTTGATGAATATTATGAATTGTTCTCTATGAAGGTTATTAAAGTTCACAACATGAATCAATTCTATTTGACTCCCAATCATTCTGGTTGCAGTCAATCTTTTTATAAGAATTTCACACAGACAGTGTGTGTGTAGTGGATTTCATTGATAGTACAGTGAGTGTTGTACTGATAGTAATCCTTTACTGATCACCAAAAATTAATATTACATGTAATTGAATCAATAAAAATAATTCTTAATTATTTAAATAATTTTATGTGACGCGTTTCTATGAAGGATGACTATTTTCATTATTTCTAATATTTAAAAAATGTGATGAATTTATTGTGACAATTCTTTTGGACTATTTTTGATTTCCTCATGAAAAAAATTCAATTTAATTTCTATTCATATAATTATATTTCTAATTCATTTAATTAATATGCGATATATGTACATTAATTGGTTCTTTTTAATTTTATATCTAGTAATTAATCATTCCATGAGAAAAAATTGAAATTATTTGTCTATAATTTTTTCTGATTCATAAGATAATTATAGGTATCACATGGGAAAATAAAAGATAAATAAATATATTAATTAAAAAAATAGAAAATTATGTTAGTTCAGTGAAAAATTTTATAAGTGATACCAAATAATTAATACTATGTGAGGGATATCTATGTAGAAATATTTCAAAACATTAAGATGAATGGTTCATGATATTTTTCGAATTGATTTTTTTCTGAAATATAACTCTTATTATTTGTCATATTACATAATGAGATGTTGGATAATTTCCAAAAAAATAAATTATAATTATATATATCATCCAAGTAAGAAACGTGATGGTGAATCCCTAAAATTAGGAATTGATGATAATTAATTAAATAACTATTCAAATGGTACGAAAAAATAATTTTCATAAAATGCACTTGAACATGAGACAAAACTATAAATATGTATATAACAAAAAGCTAGTGTCATAATTGTGACCCATGTTCATGTGGATTTGATGAATTTTTTAAAAAAAATCATAGAGAGAATACGTGTAAAAAATGTTATGTCATTATTAGAATTAATTAACTTAATTGTACATCATAATTTTATTATTATAATATTAGAAGTTAAAATTATATTTCGGTATGGATTCATTTAGTGGGAATTTATTATTATATGACCTACATGTTTGGAAAATTATGAACTTCTATAATATAATTTTAAACTTACCAAGACACTATATGAACATATATAAACTCTAATAAAACATCATTTTTAATAATCAAACATTATTTTTAAAAATATTTTTAAAAATAATACCATATATACCACCTTATTTATAACAAAAGAATTAAATGAAACACGTATTGTTTAAACATGTGTTAATGGTGCCATTTTTTATATCTATTATAAGGAACCTACCTTAAACATTACATAATCATGATATAACTAAATAATTCACTTTTAGAATCTTTTCAGGTTTAGATTTTTAGATAATTATTCCATAACTATTACAAAATTTCTAAAAAAGTACAAAGTAGTCACTTCTACTCACTATCAAATTTTCTTTATAAAAAGATTTTTTTTAAAATAAAAAATGTTTTATTTTCATGATAAATACATCATAACATTTAACTTGATTTCTTACTTCCTATCACGCTTCCTTATACCCAGTGGATAAAATGTTAAAAACATGGGATTAGCGCAACAAGCCTTGTAATAGATACAAAATAAGGAAATAAAATTTTATCCAATGAATATTTTAAACTCATTGAAATCATTTTCAGAAAATCATAATTTTCACCCTTAGAACATCTACTCTTAAACATATCTCATGAAATCGTAATATTATTAGAAAACTTCTTAGTAATCCTAAATCATAATACCTAAATCGTAATGGTAAAGTGTTGTATCCATATCGTACTTACATTGTAACTTAAAATGCTATATAGGGAGTAACCTTTGTGGTTACAATTGAAATACCAATCATAGTATATCACCTTAATATCATCTTAGAAACCTTATAATTTTCCTTTTACATGTTATCCAATGCATTAGAGAGCTATCACAGGCTCAACTACACTTGGATTATCACATAACTACTTGTATACATAAGGAATTCCCAGGAAACATAACATAATCATGGCACAGAAACCTATCCTAATGGAAAAATAAAATTCCCATATTATAATAATAAGGCATCATTTAAAAATATTGATATAGTAAAACCATTCTAAAAAACATTTTGAATACCAAAATACATAAAAAAAGAATATATTATTTATTTTTCTTTTTAAAAAAATTATGACTTTTAGAGGAATCCTAATATCAAATAATGCTCGCGGTGGTGGAAAGTTCATTGTCACAGTGTACGTTTAAAAGAAACATACTATTTATTATTTATAAAAAGTATTCATATAAAAATATTTCCTTGAAAAACATTTCAATAAACTAAAATGAAAACAAGTATAATTATACACCAGATTAACGAATGAGGGGTATAATATCCAAATATGACTCAATGAATGGAGATTGAGATGAAGTCCCTTGCAAAGATCGTATCATTATATTAATGATAAATAAATAGAATTATTATGTTTGAAAATATAAATACACACAACATCTATGGATATTACATCTAAATACACAATACATTCAGATATATTCATTAAAAAAACCAATGATATGGATATTTAACTCAATGAATGGATATTGAGTTTATATTTCCCTTACCTCATGCCTAAATGGGGCAGTTTGTTCATTGTATTCATGAATTAAAAACATAGGTTAATTTATACATTCTTCAAAACCCTTTTCAATTTTAATATTTCTTTTATATCACTTAATACCATGTTATGAATATTATAAAACTATTTAGGTTCATGTCATATGTTTTCTCGATATTCGGTAATCGATTCATACATGGACTTGTTGTAATTATAAAATGTACATGTGGTCAAAATTAAATTATCTCTATAATAGTATTAATGATATAAATATATTATATATCCAATATATATGATTTTTAATATTACATAACATTTTGAGATAATAAATGAAATGTACCATTCAAGGAGACGATATGCCGTATGTACGGATGAACTCTTCATTAATTTTTTTTGTCATATTAAATTAATGAAAACTAAATGATACATAGGTATATTATAAATTAATTATAATCTATATGTTATATATGTTACATAATTTCATTAAAACTATCATTTATAGTTTCTATTCATGGCATGAACGAGTCATATCACATTTAGGGGGTTATAGTCCACACTTACTCAAATGAAATTTTCCTATTTACACATTATGGAATTCATAAAGTTATGTTGTAAAAAATTATAGAATAATTTATACATTATGAATTTTATATATATAATATATAAATATATTTTGATCATAATTTCCACCATGATAGGTGGTCGGAATGAATTGAACAAACATCGTTTCGTGAGGCAGCATTTCGTCATACACAGAAATAGTATGTTTGAATCAATTAGATGGTGGTGTGTATAAGTGTAAATAGAATAATTATCATAGAAAAATACTAGTATATTGAGGATAATTAGAAGTTATTTAATCCTAGAATAATAAGATCATAGAGTTTGAAGAATGAAAATAAATGAAAGGACCATGAGAGAAGTCGCTTGCTCAAAATCAGGTAACTCCTTTGATTTGAGCCAAAAGGCATTCTTGAATTTCCTTATGACAAATTTAAGGATTCTAGGATTAATTTCAGGATTTTGGGAGCATATTTTAGAAGATATTGGATGATCCAAGGGGCTTGAGATGTGTGATTTTTTTGGTAGAGGTGGTTTCCTTTTATAGGAGGAAGGAGGGGTTCTTTAGGATATCAAGAAATTTTATTTTCTTATAAATTGATTGTTGAATTATAATATATATAAAGTGATATATTTATATGATTATATGAGTATGGGTATAAATAATTTCAAAAAATAGTTTTTATACAAGTTTATAGCAGTGATTTAACCTTTTCTTTTAGCTTTAACCCATTGTTAAATAAATTAACTCTTAGCATGTCATCTTGTATTTTTACACTATTTGGACAATATAGTTACTATAAAATTATAAAAGAACATCAAGAGTATCATCAATGGAATTTTAAATATTATGTAACTCATTAATCTGAATATTATATTTTTAGGACTATTATATCATTTAATAAAATAGCAATTTTTATAACTCATTTATGTTAATTTTGCCACTATTTAGTATTTGATTTTTGATACAGTCATAACAACTTGATTACTTCCAAAACAATTACTTAAATAAACCCAAACATGTAAATTTTGTCCAAAAAATTCGTCAATGGCATAAAAACCTTCAAATTAAATTTATTTTAATGTTTAAAAAATCATTTATTTGAATCATTCTTTAATATCATTATCATTGCATCATCATTATCTCATAAATAAATTTATTTATTTAATATCTAAAATTTATAAATAAATACCATGTTGTATTAGATATTTTTAGATTACCATTTGTATTTATATTCAAAGAGATCAATTATATAACTCCGCTTTAAAATGTTTTTATAAAAAAAAATACATGTTTATCTAATATTTATCTTTACATTGAATTAATTATTATAACATGTAATTATCACACCCAAGTGGCTCCATGGGGTCTTAAAATCGACCCAAAGATTCCCATGGTCAGACATATCTCTTAAAATATGATTAAAACATGTGTTATGCTAGCATTATATTATTATAATATTATTTTTTACCTTTATTTACCGGATTTACAATTTAACAATGGTACAAAAAATAATTACGGAACTTACAATTCAGAATATCCAAAAGTAAATAGTACCTATTCAAAAAATCTAAAAATTATTATTCAAAATGTGCAATCTATTTTTCCAAATTCAAAACACATAAATTTTAGTAATTAATTTATAATTAATTCCCATTGTCAAAACTAGAAAGCTTGTTTTTAAGAATTAATAACTATCAAAAGATTGACATGCATTTATAACTAATTTAAATGTGAAATTACATTGAATGACCAAAATTGGATTAAATGATAAAAACCGAATCCAATTAAACTTTAAAACCAATTAAAAATAATATATATATATATATATATATATATTAGACAAAAAGGTAGTTTTGAAATAAAATGCAGAATTTTTCACTATTCATTAAAATATGATTTTCATCAAAAAATACCAAAAATTCAAAAATGGTAAATTTTTATTTTCTGATTCTAAATAATAAGTTTATTATGTTAAATATATATTATAAAATTGTCAAAACTAGATTTAGAAAGTAGTATCCATCAAAAGGCTGTAAGACATTGTTTTTTTGAAAAAAATACTTCTTTTATCTGAAAATATGTATTTGTTCTGATATCATATCCAGAAAGAATATAAGAATAATTTAAAACATTAAATTAAATATATAACATATATTTTTCATAAATAAAAAACACTAAATAGTGATATGATTTCATAAACACAATTATTCTCTTTTAAATAGGTTTTTATAAAAACAGATCCTTTTTATTTAATTGGTTTTTATTTCCTTTATTTATCAATTGGGTAACCTATATAATATGTATTTAAGCATGTTTGGACAATATTTTTATAATTCTATTTATACTACTCATTCCTCTAATTTCAACGGATATGTTATAATAGTAACATTTAAATAATAATATTTTGTTGTTTGGTTTAAGCTCGTTGTAACATATCATGTACGCTATTGAACATATTCTTTCATTCATAAAACCCAGGATGTTACATGTATCCAAAAAATAAATTTAATCATTTTTTCAGAAAAATATCATCAAACTAAATTTAGGATTATCATTATGGGTTAAATATACATTTTAAATGTTTTATAATATGTTTTTTCACAAACCCATCCACTCTTAAGGGTGTATGGGTACAAAAAACTTAATCTGGGATGATATGTGTTCAGATACTCCCATAAGGGATCTAATTTTTCTATATGATACTCTCTTATAAATTTTATCATATTCACTAAATACTACAAAATGATTATGTTAATTATCATTTGATGACGCTGATTGATTTAAACAAATTCATTTAAAATAAAATTATTTATGGAATTATATTATCCAACACTTAATTTAGAAATCCATGAAGAAAATTTTTATGAAATATATTAATTATTATGGTAACTTACTAATTAGTTTAACAATATAACGAAGTAAAATATGTTTTATATAGAATTTGGCGGTGTTATGGTGAAATGATTAATTCCAAAATCCATCATACATATCCCTGGTAAAGAGAATAAAAACACACATTGACTAAGAATAGAATCTCTGGTATATTTCACCATCATTGTGACCAAACAAGATTCAACATACCTCATGAATTCCTCTATATATGTGACAGTTTTCCAACCAATGTGAAAGGATAATTTATAATGTGGAGATTTTATATCCTCTTAGGTATAAAAAACATTAAATCATAACTAATGTAATAAAACGCTGATTCATTACAAGATAAAGTAGTAAAACCAGAACTGATTGATACATGGACTCCATAACCAAATAAAAACTCTCATTATATAACATAATGAGTGTTGATAATGTTATGAAAGAATATATATTTAGGGTCACACAATGTTTGATTGTGTATATGATGAAAAAAATAAAAAAAATAAATTATTCTATAGTAAAACTGGGTCATGATTTCCAACATGTTTTCATATCTTAACTCTAACCAAGCTAAGAAACTCAAAAGAAATTCTAGGACTTTGTCGTACTTTTTATAGTAAAAATTAGGTCTACAGGGGTATCAAATTTATAGGGCTACCCAAGTAGTGTCTAAGTTCAACATAGTAGGCCACCACCAACAATATCCCAAAACATATCTATTTTTAATGTTCATTAACAGTTTGATTTTATTGTAAACTAAAAAAAATTCTTTGGAAATATTTCACACCCAAAACTTCAATATGATTAGAAAATGGGATGAATAATTTCTTCAACTAGTGTGGAGGATTCTCTAAGAATATCACATAATAATCAACTAGAAATATCTTCCAATTTCGACATCAATAGGTATACCCTCCAATAAAAATATCTTAACCAATACATTGAAAATATATATATATCACATAACAATATACTGGGAATAATATCGTTGAGATATCATGAGAATTTATAAAAGGGTAGTAAGGCCCAAAAATATTGTCATATTAAAGGGCATTATTTCCCAAGAGACCATATACAAGAAAGAATAATGTCCTGACAACATCATCAATAGAGGTCATAATGTAACTATATGTAGGTGAAAATATAAGAGGGAATATATCCCTAGTCCCATGTCACAACATAAGAGATAGAATCACATACTAAAAGAACTAATCTCTCATAATAATCTCTTCACATTCATTTAAAGCATCAAACCATGGGGAGTCCATACAAGCTCCATCAGAAATAAAAAATAAAATGGTATTTCTTCTTGAGAATATCATCTCCTTCCTTGGAAGTATCACATCATAGGTAGTAAATCCCAATTCCAAAATAAATAATGAATATCTCAGAATTCCCGCATAGGATTCTCTTACCCTTCCACATAATTATCAAAACATGGGTTTTATATCCCACATTAAATGGAAATGATTAATTGGTGGTGATTTTACCCCATTACCAATATTACTAAGACCATGTATAAAAAACATTACATGATCTAGTAGACATCAAATCCCAATAACTTGATATAACATCCCAAATCAATGACCTCATAAAATAATGTGCATATTATACCTGAATATAATACCTTAAATATATCAAGGTAATTGGGTTGCATGTGTGAAGACAAAGGAATGTACCATAATTCGAATAGAATCTCTGATCACATTATTATATTATTAGGGTTAAATAAATCACATAACACACATCAAAATTATACATCAGTCATTTAATTCCAAAACATAGGTGAAAAAAGACCAAGTTTGACATATTCCCATAGTTTATATCTTATTTAAAATTAGGGAATGTGCAAGTTATGACATGGGAAGTTTCTAAAATTTTTAGAATATTTTGGAAGTATTGTTTAGTGGATAATGGTTTGAGCACAACTAGAAAACATTATGCAAAATACTCTAGGAAATCATGCAAGGTTTTTAAGGTTCCACGGGAAGGAGCATTATTATTGCATGGTTTGGAAAAACCAACAGTAAAATATTGTGTCTTGGAATATTTTCAAATATAGCCGATATGTATGGTCAATATAAGGGTTTTCAAACTGAGTGGCCAAACCATAGGATACTAAATAAATATTATAAATTTTTTTTATTGAAACCCAAATCATACCTAAAATAATTTATTCTTATTTTTTTGACCTATGCTCTTAATTTCTAGGGTTCTCTAAGGTTATTTTCAGTTATCTTTTTCATTTGGGATCTGATTTTTACTATTTTGTGAGCATTTGATCATGTAAATAAATTTTTAGGACCTTGTTATTCCTAAACATATATTATCTTCTTGGATTTTCATTAATGAAACCCAGTATTAGAGTTTTTATACTCGAATATATGGGATTATATGAGTTATAATCAGTTTATATTTGGATTTTATAAGAAAACATAATAAAGGGATTAGATATATGAGAACATCTTAAAATTATTGTGCCTGATTGATCAGATGTAAGAGTTTTCCCCTCATACTTCATCTTGGAATGCGAAAACTTTTGTGCCTCTGATTGAATCTATTTGGGTTGAATAAATAGATTCCGAAAAATACAATCAATATGTACTAGTTTTTTCCTTTAGTTGTTATGATTCGTAGTGTTGGGTATGTGGGTTACACTATATATTATTTAAAAATTATCAGTTCGATATTGAAAACCACTGGTAAATCAAAAATGTTTTATTTATTTTCATGGCATGATATAGGTTGTGTGAGTATTTTTTCATCATGATATTTGATCTTGGATGGAAGTTAATGTAATCTGAGGGCTATTTTGGGAGATCTAGGATAAGAAATGGAATATGTGTGTGAGGGATTTTTCACATATGAATTGTTAATTTATAGATCATGGATGGAAGTCACCATAATGAAAGGTCAATTTTGGGATGTCTATGAATACATGGGTGTGTGTGGGGTATTATAAAATGGTTTTTTAATAAACTATTTCTACTATTTTTAATGAAAAGTTCTTTTTTCCATAACTAGTTTTGATTACTTGATTTCTGGTTTAAAACTATTTTAAAAAAATTGGTAAGGAACTAAAATTTTATAAATTTAATTCACTTTTTAAATGATTGAATTCAATATCAAGAAAAGAAATTATAGAAAACACATACAATATTTTTTTATTATTTTAGACCATTACAAGTAATATCCCATTGAATTTAAAATACCACTAAGCATCATAAAATTTGATTGTATAACCATTAAACGTTGATCAAATGACTAATATATATATATAGGTTTATGAAAAATACACTTGATAGTGAAAAATGAAGTGATTTCCTTGACAAGTAGGAGAGAACCCTATGAAGCCCATTTATTTGAGCTTCTATAGAAGATAGCATCACATAGATTTTCTATTAACCAAAAAAAAGTCAATATTGGAAAACAAAATCCTGAATAAAAAAATGTATGTGAGATCTTCATGCACATACAGATCACGGAACAAACTGTGTTCTTCAAACCACACTAAGAAATTCTTTCCATCACATACTGTACACTTAAAGAATTCATCAGTGTAACAAAGGTATATTTTATACACCCAAATAGTATTAAATATTATATATTATTTTTAATAAAAAAATAAAATATATTTCACATTTTAATGTTATTTCTTAAATTATTTATTAACATGTTTGATAATAAATAATATTCATAAAATGAAACTCAAATTATATTTTTGATAAACATGTAATTTTAATCAGAATACTCTTTTTGAATAATTAAAGAATTATTGAAGAAAGTTTTAAATTAATACTATATTATTATTAAATAATATTTATTTAAATATAAATTATAATATAAATTTATAAATCCAAATTCAATTTCATAAGGGTTATAAAATATTTGTTGTCAAAAAACATGTGTTTCTCAATAAATGAGAATTTTTTATTTAAAAGTTTATATTATCATATATAGATATTTTTCTTGAAAAAAAATATTTTATATATCAGAATATCAAAATTATACAATAGTGATTTTTGTATAATTTTCTTAGAAAGTCAAATATTTGGGTAAACATTTAATATAGTGTCATTATAACATTTTTATTATAACATCATAAAATCTAAAAAAGTGGTGTAAGAAATACTATAAAGAATTCCCATGAACAATATTATGTTTCCCATTAAAAATAACTTGTTTTTTATGTTATTTAAATAATTTTATAAAACATTGTGCATCCTCCAAAACCTATACAATATTTTATGGTTTCAAAATCAATAATTTATAAACATGACTAACTTCCCACTGAACATGGGAATTATTTTAATTTTTTCGGTTATTATCATTATAAAATAATTATAACCACTAAAGTTTTGTAGAAACCGTGTTAAATAACTTGATAATGATTTTGGTTTTGACTACTTTATCATATGGGGTCTGAAGACTATGTTTGGAAATAAATAAAGAATTCTCCTCAATTTTACTATATTAACCCAACCTTCATCACATTTATATTCACTAAAAACTCATTGATATTGATTTATGTATACTCTTGACTCCATAAATAATTCTTAATTCTCTCCTATACTCTTAAGAATCTCCTCCCAATCTTTTTGATGTGACCTCCATATGTAAGTGATCCTCTCATTCTCCTCTTTATTCCATAACATTATTTCATTCATGCGTTTTTATTTCCAATTTTTCAAGTGGGATTATGTTTTGACACATCCATATTACATTAATGTTGATTCCAGAGTAATTGAATACTGATTTATCTCTCATTCACACATTTTATATACATTTTTGTAAACCTATAAGTCCGTAAAAATTATTATGTGATTTTTCATACGAAACAATTCTATAGGGAAGATATGTATCCATTTCCACTCAAGGGAATTTACCTAGTTCAGAAATCATTAATTTTATTGGTACTTAAATTATATTTATCTAAAAATGTTAATAATTGTATTAAAAATGGTTAATGAAATCCTTAATCTATACGATCTATGTGGTATACTTATGCATGTTCGTCATATCAATGTGACTAGTGAGACAACAATTATATAGCCCTATAATGCATTAGGAAATGTATATTATCTCATGAGATTCCACATACAGTGAAAATGAGATTATCCTAATAATATTATCTTATGTTTCCATGGTGTTATCCTTGACTTTGGATTATGATATCTTATTTTATGTGGTTTCCATGTAACCATGTTTCCTTAATCATATCATGTTATATCATGCCTCAATGTTAAAAATTATGGTTCTCACTCCTCTTATGTTTCCATGAAATTCCTCTTGGATCACATGTACTCATACGCCTAATTAAATACATTTTCATTACCTTATAAGGCATTATATCTCACCCTTTTCTTATGTGAATCCCTAGTTTATCCAATGTATTTTTAAAGGATCGAAGGAATATACAGACATGATTCAAAGTTTTGAAATAATGATGTTTTTACCATGTTTAAAGTCAATTTTCTAAATAAATAATTCCATAAATAAACAGGGCCTCACAATTTTATGAGGTTGTATTATGACTACCTTGATGTTAAAATCATGAAACAATGTTTATTAATAATATGTATTTTCATATTTGTTATCAGATGAAGTTCACATAATTTTTTGTGATTAGGGTTAGAAAAATATATTAAAATCCTAAAAGATAAGTATAAATATCGTAAAACATACCTATATTTTCATAAAATATATATTCAATGGTTTCTAAGAAAATACATCCCTCTATAGATATTATAAGTTGATGTGGAATTGGTATAGATGTATGAAAGGGTAACATCCCCGAAAAAGGAACATTAAGCCTGACTTGAGTATCACCAGGTGTATTAAAATAGGCCTTGCCATACATCTGATTTTTTACTGGAAAAGGATATGATTTGGTAAATTCTAATGCTCGTTATAAATGATTTTAATGGGAACAAGTATTTCCATATGATTTTATTGTTAGGTAAAAGATCATGGATAACTTTGATTAGAACCTATATAATATATATCATTTAAGTGTTATTTCTTTTCTTTCTATGAATTCATATATATTCCTTCAGTAATTAGAAGTATATGGTCAATAATTTCACATATCACTATATTTAATTTATATAAAAAAGAATAAATTATGTCAGCAACCAATGTGAGGGGAAATTTGATGACTTCCAAAATGAGAAACCAGACTAGATGGAAGAAATTATCTTGAACATCATAAAAATAATTTCATAATTGAATCAGGTTTTAAATATAAATAGGAGTCAGGGGGAACACCCAAATCACCTTTAAAAGAATAAGTTTCAATTTATACCATTATGTGAAAAAGGCATATGACATTCCATAGATATTTTGATATCTTGATCCCAGAGAGTGGGATCATCTCAATTGAGAGGATCTTCACTGCCATTCAATGTTATGATAAGGGGAAGGATGTGATGTATTTTTATAATATAGAGGTTGAATCTAATAAATGGTGGACATTTGTCAAAAATACGATGCCTGAGGACGAGATCGAAGAAATAGAGTGGAAGGAATTCTAGAAAAAAGGATATATATTTTTTCACACACTATTACTAAAAAAGAAGAGTTATTTCCTTTGCCTCAAGAAAATGGCCGATTTATCCATCATGGTTTATGATGAAAAAAATTAAATGACTTTCCTAATATTCTTTTGGATCTTTAATCTCACTTAAAGGTAATATTGATTACTAATTAGGTGGGATAATTCTAATCCTATGTAATTCTATACAAATTAATTCATTTAGAATATATATTGAAACTATACGATGTAATCTAAAATTTTAAATTTAATTGATATAATATTATTTATTTCATGAGGATTACAAGAGAAAAATAGATTTTAATCCTGGTTTTATGATCGAGAAATCTAATGGAAAAATGAAAATCAAAAATCCAACTTATGAAATGTGTGGGAAGAAGAATGCTAGAAATTTACTAAAGGGGCCAATGATTTGAATTATGTGTGGGAAGGATGGGTAGGTACCTATTGATTATTGATGGGAGAAACCCACCATATTAAAGAGAAAAATAACTCTCCAATTAAACCTTAGCATATCATATAATGTTTCAAATCCATGTAATTGGGACACTATGTGAATCAATAAACTAAACCATGCTTTGTGTTGATAACTATCCCCAACAACCTCCAAGGCATAGAGAGTAAGAAAGATCACGTTCAATTAAAAATGTTGAGTTGGATCCTAATAAAAAAGTGGTGATATTTATAGTAGTAATTCACTCAATAATATAGAGTTTAGTTTTTAATTATAGTTCTATGGAATCAATCATATCATGCATGTTTAATAGAACTATTCAAACACCACATCAAAACATGGAATTTAAGTTATCAATGTAGATGAAAAACAGAACAATTTTTATATCCCAAGCATATAACCCACCACCTATAGAAATTTGTGTGTTTAATTTAACCACAAACATTACAATACACCGTTTAGCCAAATTTAATGTTATTCTGGGCATGGAATGGTTTCCTTGTAAAGATCCATCAAAATTGTAAAGTAGTGGTAATCACCCTCCATATCAAAAATTTTCCAATGATTCTATACATGGGAATGAGGAGGGTGGATCTTATTTAGTACAGAAATCCAAATTTTGGTTATTAATTCTTTATGATAAATAATATCTGGCTAAAATGATATATGCAATATAAAATAGTATCATTGATGACATTCTCATTTTAAGGAAATTCTCTTATATGATTCCTAAATATTTTCTCATTCCTCCTCTTGGACATGGGATTAATTTCTCAATCAAGATAATAAATAGAGATTTTAAAATATCCATGATTCCATATAGAATGGTTTTTATTGAATTTGAGCAGATGAATAAACAATTACAAGAGAATTTGGATAAAGGGTTTATACACATATGTGATTCAACATAGGGTATGGTATTCCCCTTTATCCAGAATAATTATAGGAAAACAAGAATTTTAATTGATTATAATGATATCAATAATATCATAATAAAGAATAAGTATCATATTCCTGGGATTTATGACTTGTTTTATTAGCTATGTTGAGTTCAGTACTTCTATAAAGAGTCTCTTCTATCTGGATATTAACTAATAAATGTTTAGGTGGAGGATATCCCCAGAACTGATTTTCATACAAGGTATGGAATCTATGACTTTATTGTTATTCTATTTGAACTCACTAATTCTCGATGAATTTCCATGGACGTAATGAATATATTATTTAGATATTTTCTCAAAAAATTTGTCATAGTATTTAGAGATAACATTCTTATCTACTCTAAAATAAAATATGAGATATATGATAATTTAAATACAATATTGAAGTCCTTGTAGAAGAAAAATTTGACTGAAAATTATAGTAAATTTATTTTCTATTCAGAACAAGTAACTCTGTTATGGCATGCTATCACCAACAAATAAAATTCTCTAAATCCATCAAAAACATATGTAATATAAGGATGGACCAAACCAATATCTAATATCGAAATACATAGTTAGAATGGATTATATGGGTACAATATTTGATTTTTGATAAAATTATAATGATTTTCTAGTCCATAGATAAGGATAACTCATAAGGGAGTTGATTTATTTTAGATTGATGAATGAGATGAATGTTTTAAAGAGCATAATAATAGGATAACCACTCAACCATTTCTCACACAACCCACCCATGGTGAAGGATATTTTATCTAAGTCAATGCAATAAATGGGGTTTGGGTTTTTTACTCTTGTAATATGATAAACAAAAAACTTGTGCCTACTTCAAATTAAATATACATTAGAGGAACTAAAAAATACATGACATTGAATTTGATACAGTGATAATCATGTTAAAAATTTGGTGACATTATCTCTAAGGGTAGAATCGAGACATATATGTATCGTATGAGCTTCAAGTATATATTCGAAAAAATGTTCGTAATATGTGATAATGAATGTAGTAATCTATGATCAAAGATTATTATTTTCAATCAATTACCATTATATAATGTTGAAGAAAAAGATATATTCTTTGAGAATAAAGTATTACACAAACCTATACATAATGAGTATTGAATGGGATCTAATAGAATTGGATATAGAATAGATAGATATAGTAATAATAAAAGAAAAATTATCTTAAATTTATAAAATATCTCCTCAACCATATCATCTAGATAGGGCCAATAAGGACCAAAAAGAATTTGACTTATTCTATAAGAAAGTGGAAAATATTCTAGTTTTTAACATTGCTCAAAATAGAGTTATAAGTTTTGGGACCCAAATATGTGTCCTATCAAAACTAAAACTTAATACGGATATTTTTGATGATGTTCATATATCATCATTCTCTATTCCTTTAGGAATAGGTAAGATATTTAAGGATGTGAAGAAAAACATGTTGTGGGATAAAAAGAACTGTGAGATTGTGGAGTTTTAATCTTTATGCTTGGTATTCCATTAATTAAATGTGAAATGATGGAATTTTAAGTGTATTGTGAAAAAATTTACCATACTAGAATTCAAATGGTGTCTTATGAGGCTTTATAAGGGGAGAGGTTTTAGGCCTCGACATGTGGGGCATCAATTATAGAGACGAAAATGATTATACCAGATATAATCTAATAAATGATAAAGAAGGTTAATACTATTACCAAACATATAAAATCCACATAATGTTGATAGAAAATCATTACTGAAAATGATTGATGAAACTAGGAGTCTGAGGTCATATATAAAGTGTTTCTATATATATCGACGTGGAAGAAATTCATGGGGTTTGGGTAGAAGGGAAAGCTTTTTCCCATATACATCGGCACCATTGACATCCATGATCACATTGGAGTGCTGGTATATCAAATATCATTCCCAATTAACCTATCTAAAGAACACGATGTATTCCATGTATCCCTATGGAGGTAATCCATAATAGATCCCCCATATATATCGAATTTATAAGTGGTGCTATTAGAGTATTATCATTCATACAATGAGTAGGTAATTAAAATATTAGATCATATAGAAAATATATACCGAACAATCAATCTAATATGGTTAGATTGTTGCGGTTGAACCATAAGTCTGAGGAAGAAACATAGAAAATACAAGAATAGGTGAAATAGAAGTACCCTCATATGTTTTGGTGTGTGAAATGAAAAATTTAATCATTAAATTTATAAATAGTTGAATAATGTAAGGAATATAAATTTTATTGATGGAATTTCCATTTTAAATGAGTAATTTATTAATAAACAAATGAAATTATAGAAATGAAGTGCATAATTTGGTTATTTTGGAATAGTATAAGTTATATCTAGTCAATTTGAAAAGAGAATTAACTATTATATCCATTGATTGTATAGCTATTATACTATGATAGTATGATTAATAAATAAATAAATATATATATATATGTGGTTATGATAAATCTATTTGAGATAGAAAAAATAATTTATAACCTCAACTAGTAGTATCATTCTCTATGAATCCCATTTATTGGATATTTTGAGGGAGATATCATCATCATGCATTACATTTAAACAATTTCAAGATGATATTTAACAAATAAATCATGAATGAAACCATTTATGAAATAATTTTAATCTCATTTAGATCACTCCCCACACCATATTCATCGTTCTACACAAATAAAATTTCAACATCATACACCATACAATGTTTTTTTCATAATTCTCTGAAGCAGTATACTTTTTGGGGAAAATTAAAATATTATATAATTATATATAATTTATTATGACATTATATATTCTGAAATATGATGTAATAAATATTATAAAGAGTATAAATTACAAAAATTTGGTTTACCCTTTAAAATAATATGTTTTTGAAGCTATTTATTTGATTTTAAAAACTCTTGATGAATCCTCCAACATCTGTATTATATTTTAATGTTTTAAATTAAAATATTTATAAACATGACTTACTTTCAAATGACCTAGGGAATTATTTTTATATTTACAGTTCATGGGCTTAAAAAATAATTAAATCACACCACTTTGGTGAAAACCAAAAGATAAACCCATTGAAGTTTTTTGGGTTTCAAAAACATTACCATATAAAGTCTAAAACTGTGTTTGGAAATTTATAGAGAATTACACAAAATTTTTAAAATAAACCCACAAAACCTCCCTTTTCACTTCAATCAAAAACTATATGAGTACAAATTTACTCTATAATTCCCTCTTTTGATCCATCCTAAGGTTATCTATGCTCTTAATAATCTATTCCCAAGCATTTATAATAACCCTATCAAGGTAAGGCATCATATCCTCAACTTTATTCAAGAACCTTTTTTTATCATGACTTCTGATTTCCAATTTTCCAAGATTGAATTTTTTTTACACAAACCTCGTATATTTATTATGATTACCATGTAACAAGGGATCCATTTATCCCTCATTAACTCAATCTATAAACATTTTTATACCCTTATTATTCCATAGAATATATCATGTGATTTTTCAGGAAACATTTTTGTGTTGAGAATACCCATATCTATTACCACTCATGGTCAGTCACCTATTTGTGCCTATCCTTCATTAATGTTGAATTTATATATATCTACCCCCACTTCTAGAAAATGGGATTAAAATTGATTAAAAAATCCTTATGTTGAATGATCTATGTGGTGCACTTATCTATGTAAATGATATGAAATTGTATTATGGTACCATAAAAATATATGCCTTAAATGCATTGGGTAATGTTTTTATCTCATTGGATTCCATGTATGGTGACTGTTTAATTATCTTAAGATCACTATGTTATTTCACATTTGAATTAATCCATTGATTATATTTATCATATCATGTTTATTTTTGTTTCCACGTTCCTTTATTCCCTTTAGGTTATAATGTTATATAATGTCTTATTATTCATGATTATGATTCTCACCCCTCTTATGTTAATTTGATAAGCTTCTTTACACACATATACATCTTTAAATAATGAAATTCAATTTTTATACTATTATTTTATTTATTGCTCATCCCATTCCCATGTATATCCTTAGGATATTAAGTCAACTTTTAGAAGATACAAGGAATCTAAGAGAATGATTCAATGTTTTTAAATAATTATGTTGTACCCATGATTAAATTTAATGGAATTTTTAGTTAGTTATCCAAATACACTAATCATAGTAAAATTATGGGGAAGTATTAAGGGAACCATTACATAATAAATCATGAAATAAGGTTTATTTACAACATGGGTAGTCATAAAATCATCTTAGGTGTCCATATTTTTATAAAATACCATAAAACACTTTTTTAGTCTGTAGAGTATTTTATAAAATATATAGTCAACTTGATTCTATTCTTAGTGGTATGTGGGAAGATTCTCTAGGGATTTTCAACTAGGTTATTGTACTCACCACTTATATATACCTCGGTGCACGTATAGATGATTTATTAGATGATATAGGAGAGGTACAGGTTATATACTTCACTAGTAGAGAACTAGGATAATGGAATTCATATATGTTTAGAGATGGAGCACAGATTCATGGTTGTTCTTGGAGTTAGTGTCATGACCCCTCCCAACATAGTGTACCCCTCCTAGGCCGGCAATGTGATAAGGGAGGTAATGACCCCAGAGTCCTGCTCCAGTAGGCCCTGGGATAGTGACTAGCATCGAGGGTATAGTAAACACACAAATGGGAAGCATGACCCTCTAAGAGAACACATGCGGAAGAGAGAGATAAGATAGACACCAGCCAACTCCAGCTCAGAACTGAAATATAAATGAAACCCAAGTGCACATATGTAATATCAGGAAAAAGTAATACAACTGAAAGGGGAGAAACTTCAAGTACCCAAAATAAAGTAAAAACCGCATCAACCACAAGCACGAACAGCTCCTACAACCCCAAGCTAGTAAAAACTAGCTTGATCTCCAACCTGCTCCAAGTGACCTGAAAATAGTTTATATATACATAGGATGAGTATAAAAGTATACTCAGTAGGATCCTTCTTAAAGACTCTTGTGCAAAGTAAAGAAATCATGCTAAAGCACAGTGAACAACAAGTGAAACTAACACGGCACCTAAACATGTATACTATGTTTCAAACCGCACCATGGCTACTCTCATCAAGTAACGCATACAAGAATATATCATATAATAAAGAATATCATGGGTACCCCGCTACTACTTCCCCACTGATTTGCCACATTGCCCCAACGTTGCACATCCTAAGCATCTCTCTCCAATATGACTTGCCCGTAGACACCTGGGAGAAGCACCACAATAAACACCCCGTGCAACAAAACCACAACGTCCACACACAAAGGTATCCAGGTATTTTCCACGAGCCCCCACAGCTCGCATAATGTGTATCATTCGTCGGGTATTATACCTCATGCCATTGTAGCACGTACACCGAGTAAGGATCCTCAGGCCATCACAGCCTATAAATGTTACACCTATAGTAGTCCATAGAAAAATATATCCAGAATACATGTGTGTGAATAACCACAAGCCAATACATCCCTCTACCCACATATATAGGGAAAACTAAATAATATGCCTACCAGCACCAGTAACTAGCATAAGAAGAGAGCATGACCAAAGGGGGTAGTCGGCCATCCATCCTCCCACTGAATTGTTGGGGAAAACACCACCCCCTAGGTCTCAGAATCCCCAGGGTGTCTGTTACCCTTACTGACAGGGTGGAGTAGCCCATAGAAACACAAAAATTACATGATATATTATATCTCACAACCACACTATGGTCATTACCTAGTCTTAGAAACTACTGTAGCTAACGTCTCTCATACTCCGGGCTTGTACTTCTAATAATAGGTATCCTATAATCACACAACCATTTAAAGAGATTTATTAGACTACTTCATTCACTTTTTATCAATTCCACTGTACGTTAATTAATCCTTTGAATATTAATTAACCATGAACAATACCACATTAAATTACATTAGCATCACAAGTCAATTGTTCCTTCAAAAAAATTACAACCTTGTCATTATATTCCAGCATCTCCATCCCCATAGGTTAACACCATTTATTCAATTATTCATTATATAAATACTTTCCCACATTCCCAGGCATTCTAGAAAAACATTATATTCTTCTAAACACAAGGGGGCTCAACACGGTGAGTAGATGTAATACCCATTGAGTCTTTGCCGCTTATAGAAAGATCATATACACATCCTTCTTTGAGAAGCTAAACATGGAAAGCACGTGGCATACAGCACGTGTCTTCAACTATTTTGGAAGAAGTTTAAGTATGACAAGCTGCCTTGAGATGTGGGAAAAAGTAAATCAGATAAATAACCAATCAAAAATCCCCAATCATCCAGCAATCAAATACATCCCGTTACATCATCCCTAGTGTCCTCCCCGACACCCAAATGCATAAACTGATGCATCTCGCCACTCTAGGAGTTATCTACCGCCAAAACCAAAAGCCTCCATGCCCCCACATATCACAACAGCCATCCAGGATCACATCAAAACACAAACAGCAGGAAACAAACACCACATTAATTGGTCTCCTGGCCCCTTTAACAATCAAGAGGGTAACTTAGAACCCCTTACAGAATTATCAAACCATCAGTTCTTTAATCAATATTGAATTAACAGATTTGTTATTCGTAGGTTCCAAATTCAGGAAACCTAATCAGTATGTTATAAAAAATATATAAACAAGCTTACTGTACTAATTTGATAATAATAAAATTAAAACAAGATCCAGATTCATTTTCATGACTCTTTATCTTTAGCCAAAAATGATCAATTAATCCCAGTTTATGTTTTTTATTGATTTCCATCAAGAACAAACAGCTAATCAAAGCAAGCATAGATATCACACTATCTAGAAAAACATGATGCAATAACATATGATCACTATCAATTTATTTATCCGGTTAAAATATTTATTATGTCAATTCCATTGTCATCCAGTGGGATTAAATATTATAATAATAAATTTTCATGTAAAAAAAATAGAAGCAACGAATCCCCTACCTCAAAAAGTTCCTCACGTTGTTTATCGACACAACGGGTCATGATCCTCCTCTCGCAATAACTGCATCCACGTGAGGATCCCATGGTATGAAAGAACCAAGAACACCCCAAGAAAAACCCCATTAGAATTATGGAGATTACATGATTTTACAAGGAAAAGAGAAACATGAGGAGATGATTACCAAAGGAACAACGATAAAACAAACCATATATCTATGATTTATCGATACAGCTTGGTTGCATCAAAATAGAGCGGAACCAATCTGAGAATTAAGGTATGATTCTGCAACTCCTACAGGATGGATTGAAAGGTTCTAGAGCCTCATATCCGAGAACAAATTGGAAGAACAAGGAAGGATGATATCTTATGCCTTTTGAAGATTTAATGGGGTGACGGTTTTAGATACACTTAATTCCCCATTAAAAGCGCATCGCATTAACCCACACGGTTTGAACAAGTAAAAACATCCCGAGCCATAGGAATAATTAATATAGGATTTATGGCCTTTGAATCAGCCTTAGAGTCCTTAAAACAAGGCTTTTAATTTATTTTACGTCAAGGGAAACGTCAAAGGGGTGAAACTGTAGGAAGTTAGAAACACTGTTCACATACTCAAAATTTGGAAATGGAAAGAAACGGTCACCATTAGACCTCACCGTTAGAGGTTAATGATAGACCTCACTGTTAGAGGTTATCGATAGACCTCACCATTAGAGGTTACTGATAGACATCACCATTAGAGGTTACTGATAAAGGTTACCGATTGAGGTTACCAATAGAGGTTACTGATAGAGGTTTTTAATAGAGGTTACTGATAGATGTTACCGATAGAACTGTTCACTAATGGAACTATTCACAGAATTGGAAATTTGTCAAAGGAAGGAGAGGTTATCATTACACCTCACCATTAGAGGTTTCCGATAGTCCTCACCATTAGAGGTTACTGATAGAACTTTTCACCAATGGAATTGTTTACAGAATTGGAATATGGGAAAAGTGTTGGGGATAAGTCACATTGAACTCCCTGAACACCTTAAAAACCAAATATTCACAAAAGAATGGACTAAAGAGGTCCGTTCCATTACATCAGATACCTCTCAAAACAATCTCATCCACAAGAATTCAAAAAACACCTAATGAGAATGAAACGAGGTCCGAACAACCACCCATTGAGATAACTCTATGAAGAGAGCAAGCCACAAAAATCAACAAAAGAAATTCATAAATAAAACATGAAAGATATAAAGACAAAGGGATCATCGTTACATGAAAAGAGTAAAACATAATTCAAATCTGGGTACTGAGAACGTATCTGTGACTCACATTCCTATGTACTCTTTTCCATGGCATCATTTCTCCACAAGACACGATCTAAGGGGATATAATTCTCGCATAACACCTTCTCCTTGCAGTTTTGGATCTCCACTGGTCTCTCATCAAAGGTTGCATCATCATAAACATCGATCTCTCTCCAATTGATGATGTCAGAGTCATCATGAAGATAACTACGGAGTTGTGATGCATGGAAAACATCATGTATCCGACTCATATGTGGGGGAAGTGCTACTTGATACGCCACAGCTCCAACATGAGCTAACACCTCAAAAGGCCCAACAAACAGGGGAGAAAACATACTTCCCCGACCAAACCTTTGCTACCCATGACGGGGTGTCACCTTCAAAAACACATGGTCTCCAACATTAAACTCCAAGGGCCTCCTTATTTGATCAACATATGATTTCTGATGATCTTTCGTTGTCTTCATCCTCTCACGAATCAACTGAACCATCACTGTTGTATTATACACTAGTTCCGGTCTGAGAATTGCCGACTCTTTGACCCGAGTCCAGCACAACAGATAATGGAAAGGCTGGCCATACAAGGCTGCAAATGGTTTCATACTGATGGTAGAGTGAAAACCAGTATTGTATGAAAACTCCAACAAGGTCAAGTGCCTCATCCATGAACATACAAAATCAAGAACACAAGAGCGTAACATGTATTCATGATTCTCGATGGTTTTCTCTCTCTAACCTTCCCTTTGAGGGTGAAAAGCTGTGTTATGGAATAGTTGATAACCAAAAGCATGTTTGATACCTCACCACACCCTAGAGGTAAAATGAGGATCTTGATCAGAAATGATTGTCCTAGGGACTCCATGAAGTCTCACCACCTTCTCTAGATACTGCCTCGACAAAACGTCCAATGAGATTAACTCCTTGATCACTATGAGGTGGGATGATTTTGTTAAATGATCCACCACCACCCAAATAGCATCATGTTCTCCCGGAACTCGAGGTAAGCCAGTAACAAAGTCCATTGAGATGTACTCCCACTTCAACTGAGGAATCCATAATGGCTAGAGAAGACAACTAGGAACATGGTGTTCGGACTTCACCATCTGGCAGACCAAACATCGAGAAAAAAACTCTGCAGCAACATGCTTCAGCCCAGGCCACCAAAACTAACTCCTCAAGGATCGGTACATCTTTGTCACACCAAGATGCACTGCTAAAGTTGAACTATGAAACTCTTTGAGAACCATCTCGCACGTCATTAAAGGAACAAAAATCCTTCCATGATACAACAGTCGGTGTTTTTCATCCTCATACCAAGCATCTGGGGCCTCACAACAAACAACTCGGTCTCTCCAAACCTCTACATCTAGATCTCCCAACTAGGACCCTTCCACATTCTGCATCATAGATTATGGTACCATCATCTGAAAAAGACATCCTCTACCCCAACTTCTCACATATCAAGATGCAATGCTAACAGTCCTTCCATCAATTTCCAAGAATCACCAGATTCACGCACAGCATCACTACTTGACATTCGACTCATCGCATCAGCTACAACATTCCCTTTTCTAGGGGTATACAATACTTCGATGTCTTATTCCTACAATAACTCCATCCACCAACATTGTCGTATGTTCAAGTCACTCTAGGAGAAAACATACCTCAAAATTTTATGATTGGTGAAAACCACAAAGTGCTCACCAATGAGGTAATGTCTCCACAACATCCGAGAAAACACCACGGCTGAAAAATCAAGATCATGAGTGGAATAGTTGTGTTCATGGGGACACAAATACCAAGACCCATAAGAAACAACAGACCTCTGCTGCATGAGAACACTGTCTAACCCTAGATGTGAAGCATTGCAGAAAACATCAAACGGAACTCCCACGGCTGGAAGAAAAAGGACTGGAGCACTTACTAAATTCTTTTTTAGATACTCAAAAGATACCAGACACTGATCAGTCCATATGAATGCCTGATCCTTCTTGGTCAATGCTATTAGAGGAGTCTCAACTCATGAGAAATTGGCTACGAACCTCTTATAGTAGCCTGCGAGACCAAGGAAACTTCACACCTCTGACACTGTCTTGGGGGCTTCCAAAGACACAACTGCTTCTACCTTCGATGGATCCACAATTACTCCCTGTTGGGACAAAACATGCCCTAAGAAACTGACTTCTCAGACCCAAAACTCACACTTAGACAACTTCTTGAATGGTGAATGTTGGCGAAGAACTCCCAATACGGCTTGTAGATGCTCTGCATGCTCCTCTTTAGATGTAGAGTACACAAGGATTTCGTTGTTGAAAACAACCAAGAACATGACTAGGAACTCACAAGACACATAATTCATCAATACCATGAATACAGCTGGATAATTCTCCAGGCTAAACTAAATTACAACGAACTCATAACGCCCATGAAGACATCGGAAAGCAGTCTTCGAGATATCCTCATCCTTCACACGCATCTGATGATATCCTGACCGCAAGTCTTTATTTGAAAAACAACTTACACCCTTCAGTTTATCAAATAAATCATCAATCCGTGGAAGAGGATAGCGATTCTTTGTTATCACTTTGCGTAAGCGATGATAATCGACACACAACCACAAACTACCATCAGTCTTCTTCATGAAAAAACCGGTGCACCCCATGGTGAAACACTTGGATAAACAAAACCTCACTGTAAAAAACCATCAATATATATACATAGCACTCGTAACTCATAAGGGTCAATCCAATATGCTGACTTAGAGATAGGAGATTCTCCTGGATGTATCTTGATCCCAAACTCGATCTCTCATAGAGGGGGTAATGCTACATCCTCTTCTGGAAAGACATCAGCGTACTCCTTTATGACCCAAGGAAACTCCAACTGTTGAACCTCTGTAGAACTCAGCATCATCTTAGCCATCATGGATGATAAGGATGGAATGTGCCTATGATACATCTGAGGATCTTGCTCACCAACAAACACCACTTTCTCTTCATCCTCACCAATGAAGACAAACTTTTTCCTGAAGAAATCCATGATAGACTGCACCGAATACAACCAATCCATGCCGAGGATGAAATCATATGGTTGTATTCATAAACATAGGAAATATCCCCAAGAGTGGTGTTTCCCCAACACTAGCTCACAGTCTCTACATACTTCAAACAAGTCAGCTCGGCCTCTAACTGGCGTAGTCAACTCCAAAGGCACTAGAAGCATCTCTACCTCAAGTCCCCAAGCATGGAAAGGGGTAGGTGATATGAAGGATTGTGTGCCTCCTGAATAAAAAAATGCATAAACCAAGGTAGAAAACAAACAAATGGTACCTCGAACGACGTCTGGCTCACCTGAAGCTGGCAACGCTAGAGCATGAATCTGACCACGACCTCCTCCATAACCTCTCTTAGACTGATGAAGACCACCACCACGACCACGCTCTGCTCTTTGAGGATAGGGAGCATCAAGGGTATGTCCTCTACCAGCCCCATATACCCTATACTTATCTAAAGTCTTTGCAACTAGCTTCTACTGCCTCTACTGGAACTACATTAATGGAGGGACCCGGAGCATAACGAATGGTGCATGATGACCGCTCTAAATGTTCGGGCACTCCCGCTACAGATGACCCTGAACACCACAATAAAAACAAGCACCTAATCCCTTGGCATAGGCAAAAGAGTTGTTGCCTCTAATGAAACAAGATGTGAAGGGATGGGACCTACCACCGGCTGTACGGAAACTCTTCTTCCCTGGAAACTGAGAACTCCAAACCCCTTCTCTTCTTCATAATGAATCATGCTAATTCCCCTCCCGTGATGACCCAGTCCCGACCAAATTCCTATCGACAACCTCTACCCTCTCCAGTACCTGAAGATATGTTTTCAGCATAAATGGGGTTTCCTGGCACTAGATCTCTGGATGCAAAGCCTCCTCACAATGCCTCTCCCTGGCCTTCTCATCTGGCAGTAGGTCTGAAGCATATCGTAAAAGGTTCCTAAAACGGATTCTAAACTCTCGAACACTGGATCTCCCCTGTCGGTTGGTAAGAAGCTTCTAACGACTAGACGCCTTCGCAGTGGAAGGAAGAAACTCGACTCTAAACCTGTCTCGGAAATCCTCCCATGTGGTAGATGACTCCTCACGATCCCCGAGGAACAAGAACTACCACTGTCGTGCTGCTCCACGCAGCATCATCACAACCAAGGACACCCAGTGCTCCTTATGAGCACGAATCAAATTGAGGATGATCTCTACTTCCTCTAGCCAGTATTCCGTGAATTTATCTGAAACATAGCCCTCATAAATCTGCATACTCTGGTGCTAAAAATCTCAGAGTGTCTTCCTCCAAGTGTCATCGTCGTCAACCTCTACCCTGCGACAATCTTCTAAAACAACCTTCTGGACATTTTCTGCATAAACCTGATGAGGTCGTTGACCTGGATCAATACATGTAAAATAACAATAGTTAGAGTTCATAAACCTATAATATGGAAGACTCAACATTTATTAAATAATTATCTTATTTTATTCATTTTAGGTTAACCAATTCCAATGTATACCCATTCAAACACAGGCACAAAGAACAATGATGCATGATCCTTTCCTAGTTATCGACCCTGAAACTTCTTTCACCTTGATTAGTTGCCATTGTAAACATAAAGGTATGTACATCAGATCATAGGGGGCCCAAAATGCATTTGTCTCAGCCTGTCTCCAGTTTTTACCTCTCTTTCTAAACATGAATGACACCATTTCCCTACCAACACATGCAACCTCACCTGTTCCTAACTCCAAACTCCATCCTATCCCTCAACCAGTCCTCTGATACCACTCTGTCATGACCCCCTCCCCACAAAGTGTACCCCTCCTGGGTAGGAAATGTTAGAAGGGAGATAATGACACCCTAGTCTCACCTCCTGTAGGCCCCGTGTTGGAGACTAGCACCGAGAGTATAGTAAACACACAAATGGGAGGCATTACCCTCTAAGAGAACACATAAGGAAGAGAGAGATAAGATAGACACCAACCAACTCTAACTTAGAACTAAAATATAAAATAAGCCCATGTGCACATATGTAATTTCATGCAAAAGTACTATAACTGAAAGGGGAAAAACATAAATTACCCAAAAGAAAGTAAAAACAGCAGAAACCACAAGCCCGAATAGCTCCTAGAACCCCAAGCTAGAAGAAACCAGATTGATATCCAACCTTCTCCATGTGACCTGAAAAGCAGTTTATATATACATAGGGTGAGTATAACAGTATACTCAGTAGGATCCTCCCCGAATCCTCTCATTCTAATTAAAGAAAGCATGCAAAAGCACAGTGAATAACAAGTGAAACTAACTCATCACCTAAACATGTAAATTGTGTTCCCAACCTCACCACGGCTACTCTCACCAACTAATGCATAAAAGAATATATCATATAATAAATAATATCAAGGGTACCCTGCTTCTACTTCCCCACTGATTTGCTTCTTTTCCCCAAAGTCGCACAACCCGAGCATCTCTCTCCAAAAAGGATTTCCCGCAGACACCTGGGCGAAGCACCACAATATGCACCTCGTGCAACAAAACTACCACGTCCACACAACAAAGTAACCAGGTATTTTCCGGGATCCACCACATCTCACATAATGTGTATCATAGGTCGGGTTTTATACCTCGATCCATTACATCTCCTACACAGACTAAGGATCCTAAAGCCATCACAGCCTATACACGTTACACGTATAGTAGTCCATAGGAAACTATATCCAGAATACATGTGTGTGAATAAACAGAAGCCATTACTGCCCTCTGCACACATTTATGGGGAAAACTAACCAATGTTCCTTCCAGCACCAGTAACTACCAAGAGAAGAGAGTGGTGCCAAAGGGGGAAGTCATCCATCCATCTTCCCACCAGAATGTTGGGGAAAACAACCCCCCATAGCTCAGAATCCCTAGGGTGTCAGTTGGCCTTACTGACTGGGTGGAGTATCATATAGAAACACAAAAAGTTCATGATATATTATATCTCACAACCACACTATGAACATTACCTCATCTTAGACACAACTGCAACTAATGTCTCTCAGACTTCATGATGCTACTTCTAATAATATATATCCTATAAGCACACAACCATTTAAAGATCTTTATTAGATTTCTTCATTCATTTTTTATCAGTTCAAAATTAAGTTAATTATTACTTTAAACATTAATTAACCAGGAGAAATCCCACATTAAATTTCATTAGCATCACACCCAGATTCATTAGTTCCTTCAAAAAAATTATGACCTCGTCATTATGTTCCTACATCTCCATCCCCATGGGTTAACACAATTTATGAAATTATTCATTATATAAATATTTTCCCACAATCCCAGGGATTCTAGAAAAATGGTATATGCTACTAATCACAAGGGGGGTCAACACGGTGAGTAGATGTACTACCCGTCGGGTCTTTGCCGCTTATAGAGAGAGCATCTACACATCCTTCCATGAGAAGCTAAACACAGAAAGAATGTGGCATACCGAGCATGTCTTTGCCTCTTCTGGATGATGGGTAAGTAAGACCAGCTACCTTGAGAAGTGGGGAAAATTAAACCAGATAAAAAACCAATCAAAACTCACCAAGCATAAAACATTCACATCCATCCCATTCCATCATCCCTGGTGTCTTCCCCAACACACACATGCCTAAACTGATGCATCTCACCACTCTAGGAATCATCTGCTGCCACAACTAAAAGCCTCCATGCCCCCACATATCACAAAATCCATCCACGATCGCATAACAGAACAAATAGATGGAATCAAACACCACATTAATTGGGCTTCTGGCCACTTTAACAATCAAGCGGGTAACTCAGAACCCCTTAAAGAATTATCAAACAATCAGTTCTTCAATCCTTTTTGAATTAAGAGATTTTTTATTCGTAGGTTCCAAATTTAGGCAACATAATAAGTATGTTATCACAAATAAATAAACATTCTTACAGTACTAATTTGATAAACATACAATTACAACAAGAACTAGATTTCTTTTCATACATATTTATCTTTAGTCAAGAATGATCAATTAATCCTGGTTTATGTTCTTTACTAATGTCCATCAAGAAAAAATAGAAAATCAAATAAAGAATAGATATCACACTATCTAGAAAATCATGAGGCAATAACATAGGATCACTATCAATTTATTTATCCAGGTATAAATATTTATTATGTAAACTCCATCTTCATCCAGTGGGATTAAATAAGCTAAAAATACAGTTGCACGTAAAAGAAACAAAAGCAACAAATTCCCTTCCTCAAACAGTTCATCGCTTTCTTTATCCACACAATGGGTCACAATCCTCCTCTCTTGACAAATACATCCACCCGAGGATGCCACAGTATGACAGCACCAACCAAACCCCACAAAAAACCCCCTTAGAAGCATGGAGATTACTTGCTATAATAAGGAAAGGAGAAACAGGAGGAGATGATCCCCCAAGGAACAAAGATAAAACATACCTTATATCTAAGATTAATTAGTTCATCTTGGTTGCATCAAAACAGAGTGGAACCAATCCCAGGAGTGAGGTTTGATTGTGAAAATCCTACGGGAAGGATTGAATGGTTCTATCATCTCATAGCTGAGAACAAAGTGGAAGAAAAAGGGAGGATGATATCTTGTCCCTTTTGAATATTTAAGGGGGTGACGGTTTAAGATATGCTTTATTGCCCATTAAAAGCGTATTGCATTAACCCATGCAGTTTGACCAAGTAAAAGAAGTCCCGAGCCATAGGAATAATTAATATAGTATTTATCTCTTTTAAATCGGCCTTAGAGTCCTTAAAATAAGGCTTTAAATGTATTTTACATCAAAGGAAACATCATAGGGGCAAAAATGTAGGAAGATGGAAACACTATTCACATACTCAAAATTTGGTAAAGGAAAGAAAAGGTCACTGTTAGACCTCACCGTTAGAGGTTACCGATAGACCTCACCTTTAGAGGTTACCGATAGACCTCACCATTAGAGGTTACCGATGGAGGTTATCGATAGAGGTTACTGATAGAGGTTACAGATAGAACTGTTCACTGATGGAACTGTTCATAGAATTGGAAATTTGGAAAAGGAAGGAGAGGTTACCGTTAGACCTCACGTTAGAGGTTACTGATAGACCTCACCATTAGAGGTTATCGATAGAACTATTCATCGATGGAATAGTTCATAGAATTGTAAAATTAGAAAAGTGTTGGGGATAAGACACATTGACCTCCCTGAACACCTTAAACACCAAAATTTCACAAAGGAATGGACCAGGGAGGTCTGACCCATTACAATTAGAGTAGTTCCACCTGGGAGGATCACACTGTCACTACTCTAGAATCAATATTTTTTGTTTATTTTATTTCTTCTTCTACTCTCATAACTTTTCATTGATGTCGTTGTGTTTTTTGGTATTATCTCATGATCCATATATATTATTTACTAGAATTTTTAACATGTTCATCTTTATACCAGTTATTTTTCTATGGTTCTATGTGTTTGTGTTTATAGGTAAACATTTCCCCCTTATTTTCTTGAGATAAAACATTGGAAGTTATTGGCAAACTTTGGTATCCAAGGAAGTTCACATAAGGTTAGTAGCACCTCTGAACTGACCCAATCCAATGAGTTGGGAAGGGATGTTATAATTAGTATTAGCTTGTTTATTACTTGAGTATAGATGGAATTAAAGATATAATACCTCTTAAAACATGAAATATATTTCTTAAAAAAGATATACCTAACCTTTTTATATTTAAATTCATGTTATCTATGATGACTGTGTATAAAATTGTTCCAAAATAATTGTAGTTATGATCTAAACTTATCTTAATGGGTTTAGATGATTAGTGATTCATATATTTCATTAGAAAAGAGACTCCCCTCTAGGATCAAATTTACAGATCGTTATTTGATTATGATGTTGTGATATTTTGACGATCTCTCCTCAATACATATGATAAGTCATGAGTGAAAAATATTGAAAAATAAATTAAGAGGAACCTCTTAATTTGGATTTATAATGAGAATTATAGTAATGGATAGAATGATAAACCAGTGATAGGATGGAGAATAGAATTTTCTTCCACCTAAATCATAGGTAAACTAAAAGTTGGTTAGAGTATATTTTTAGGAATTATAGGTAGGTCTTATGAGGTCTCGAGAATAGGAATATCTTTACATGAATCACTTATTTGAGTATCTAAAACAGAATCAACCAACATTTTGACGTGACTCTGTATCTGAATAAGTAGAAGTTTGGATGAATTGGGTAAATATAATATTATACTTCATCAATACCCAAACTGATATGAATGTAAATATATTGATAAACATGCTGAGAGATATGTTACAACAATGGTAGTATATAATTGTACTGTAAAATTTTTACCGTAACCTTACATAAGAATGCCTCATGGTTCTATTTAATAAAAAAAATTAACTTCCTATATTTTAGATGGTGGAGATGATAGATTTCTCCCATTTGAAACAAGGAAAAAAATTTAGTGACTAAATATAATTCTCAATTCACTTACGTGGTGGTCATTATATCATAGGTAGAAGCCAGTGCACTACTAAAGTCCTAGATATGATTGTCAGGTCTACAACCTATGGTATTATCTAGTGTTGTTATGTTCTATCCTTTGGATTCTATTAAAATGATGAATATGATTCTCATTAGAGGGAGAGATATTGATATAGTCAGAGATCCAAGTGGAGAGGATACATTTTAACATCCAAGCCTGTAGGGAACCGAATTGATAGCAATAATTGTAAGCGGAGGGATACTTCTAGGGTAATAGGGAATTTAAGAAATATAAAACCCGATCAATATCAAACAAACAATTCCATATCAATGAAATTATAAGATTCAAGTTGGTTACCTTTATCATAGGAATAAGTATTGTATTTTAGATTAAATGAAGTTCCATAATTATGAAAATTATCAGAATATTAATTTGTTTTCAATAATCCTTCAATGTAAACATGAGGATATGGAACTAATTAATCTTGAGAATGTAATATTTTGACAGATTAATAACATTATTTGAACTGTTATCCCCAGAATCTCATGAGATAAGATAACTATATGAACAAAATTGTCATTGGTGGAAGGTTATCATTCATCAACGATCATAATAGGTCAAATCATAACTTTTCTTATTAAGTCTTTAGTTAGAGGCCATGATTATGTGGTTTTATACTTCGAGTTGTCAGAATTACTATGAATTGGTCAAAGATAATCATAATATTTTGTAGTTAATGACTATTATTTTCAATACGCATCTTTATTTTTCCAAACATAAGGAGAATGTTATTTTCTTGTGAATAAAATGGGTTCCTAATTTTTATAATCTAGTAAAAGAGGTTCAATATTCAGATCCTAATTTAATCACCACGAGGTCTAACCTAAATGGTGGGGAGATCATGGATTGTTAGACTAAGGCTTCAGTATTAATTTTTCATTTTCATAATCGAATAAAGATGTATTAATATAACATTGAAAAAAATCTCTCAACATATCTTCATTCAAAATTGTATATTCACTTGGGAATTCAAATGATTTGTGTAGAAATGAAAGCACAATTTCGAAGGCCACGTATGAAATAAAAATTATATTATGTCTAGAAAATCAAAACTTTTTTCTATGTCCATGTTGAGAGTCATCAAAAATATGGGTTTCTAAAATTTATATTTACTTGTTTTTGGAAATGGATGTAAATATATAGGTTCTTCTTCACTATTCTACCATAGATTCTTTAGAAACATGATGTTATTTCAATGACTTTGGATTCTCAAACCATGTCAAAATACTTTCTCAAAATCCAAAATCCCAATACAATAGGAGATCTTGAAATTTTATATATTCGATAAGTGGTCATGCTACTTAGAGTACCATTTTTTATCAAATCTAATATGGACCCTCAACTCAACACTAAATTTGAGATCTTTTGTAATCAATCTCTTGGAACTCAATTTTCTATAAGCATCATATTTAATCGTCATACGGATGGTTAATTAGAGAACCTGATTCATACCTCGGATTATATTCTCAGTTAATGTTTTATATAATATTTTGGATTAGGAGAATAAAATATCTTGTTATTGTTGTTTTTAAATAATAATATTTATTAGTTCATGATACATGTGGCCTTGCTCAAGTAATTGTATGGTCATACATTCGGTGCTCCACTTTTTATGTTCGAAACAATAAAGACTTCACTAATTATACCTTGTTGTGTCTATGAGACTACAAATAATATTCATATTATCTAGATGTGTAGGGTCATTTTTTGGAGTTATAGTGGTTTAACCATGGTAGATGAGTCTATCATTTTATTAGAGTCTTATCTGTTTGGTTTTTTCGTTTGCACTATTTCACAAATATTTTTTTATTCATTTGAGATATCAGATATTATCCTATGCATTATTTATAGTTTATACTTTCATTATTAATGTGTTCATCTTCATCGTGGTTACTTTTTTAAGTTTTATTCATGTGTATAAGGGGAAATATATCCCCCCTTCAGTCCTTGTGATAATCCCATGGAATTTATTTCCATCTATTGGTGGTTGTGGTAAAAATATATGTTAAATAACGGCCAAAGCATAGACCCTTATGGTATACACTGGCTATCATGTTCTAAATGAACATTTGATGTCATGGATCAAATAAACCATCCCTAATTAAAAACATCCACTATTATTTGATTTTCTAAAGGAACCTTGAAAATTGTTATAAATTTTTTGATAACTCATGGCAAGCCTCATCGGGTACCAAACATAAAATAAAAAATTTAATAATTCAACCTATTTTCATAGATGTTCATTAAAATGGTGTAGAAAATTCAGAGGGTCCATTATGGCCCTAACATCTGTCAAAAGAAGATAATTTAAAACATGTAAGGTAAAATGTAAATGGGTATCCATAATGAATATAACATATCACATGAATCAATACATAAAACATTGAGAAAATGGGAAACACCTTCCATAAGAGAGTACAAACCACGTTAGAAAATCCTAGATTCTATATCTTAAGCCCTTCCATACCCATTAGAGACCTAAAAACATCAATGAGTCCCAACATCCATAAAAAGTTTTAATTAATTATTAACCATCATAATTAATTTATAAAATAATTTCCAAAATTAATCTCTTTAGTGATAATGGATTAATTAATCATTAGATGGTATAATGAAGCCAAAATGAAATCCAATGGAATGTTTTCTACAATACATATGTCTATGATCCCACTTTGAATGAAATATATTACAGATTACATAGATAAATAGTTATATTAAATTCTAATTAAATGGAAACACAAAAAAAAATATGTAAGTGCCTTAAAAAATGAGGCATTGGTATAAACTCTAAAATTTATTATCCCATGATTTCTGTATATAATAAAATTAAAATCCCAATTGTAATAAAACAAATATACCTTATTTTAGTGGAATCAACTTTGATATACCTAAACGTTGATTCTGGAATTAGAGTTGTGGAACATAAAAGGACAGTACATGCTAAGAGGTGTAAAGCCTACATAATCAAGATGAATGAGATATTGGCCACCTAGAGTGAAGAAGATAGTTGTGAAGAAAATAAGGATGGTGTGTCTCACTCCCTCTATCTGAAATCTCATAAAAAGAGACATTGAGTGGTATCCCAACTTCAATAGGGCTGAAATTAAATATTCACCCCTCTTTTAAAAATCTTTTTATATTATCACTAGACATGTGGTGGTATGGATAGTGGTGCATCCCCACTTTATAGAACACCAAGACTCTTAAGGATTTCCCTAGAAGTTTCAAGGACTGTATTCTATGAACAATCATGCCACATCTTTTACCTAATATACAATTTTACACATCTGGGATTTTAAGTTTGAGAAACCATATCATAAAAATCCATACAATAATTTTTAGATGGTCTTAAATAGCTAGTTCTTAATCTAAACACAAAAAAATGGCTCATTGTTCTATGCATATTAGAACCATAATCTGATTATTTTACCAAATAACTAGGTCATGTTGTTTTAACCTCCCAACTATAAATCTTCCCATACAATAGAGGTTTTAACATGTCATTTTCATGAGCTACATCGTCACTTATACTCGATTCACTATCTGAATTCATATATCTCATTTCTTATGGTCAGGTCAATATCACACATGAACCATCCAAACTAACCACATATATGGATACCCCACTCTCTAACACGTCACACTATTTTGTTTTTTTAGAAAAATCTATCAAATATATATCCAATCCATAATTCATGATCATTCATGAAATATAAAATTAGGGGAATAATTTCACTAACTCGCCCTAAAATCATGACATCTTGAGTATTATTGTTCCATCCAATTCCCTGAACTCCAAATAAATTCATAACTCCAAATATTATTCATGGATTTCAAAAACATCACCATTATACTACAATGGTCAATGTCACTATTTTAAACCATACCATTTTTATCCCATTGAAATACACAATACCTTCCAAAAAAATGAGGCCTCCAACCAAGTGTCATATACTCAGGAGTCAATAAAATCATTTCTCTATAACTAAGGTGACTGAATCTTACCATAAATAAGAACTTTTTTCATTTTATATGAGTATTGAAAACATTTAAACCAATCACACAAAGTCATTCTCTTACATTATCCTTATTATGCATTTATTAATTAATATATTTATCTATAACCAAGGGAAGATAGAAACATAATATAGGTAAATATCCAATGATTTTTATGTTTAGACGATGTATATTTTAATCAATGAGAATAATAGTACAAAAGAATAATTAAAATTCTTCAGAATACCATTACATAATTCTTACCCATCAAAATATGGATCATAAAACATGATTCATGGCATAAAAAATTAATATAATCGAAGAGTTATATGAGTTAACAATCATTATCCATGTAACTTAGATTTTGTTCAAATATACCATTAAAGATCATTAAAAGCATAAAGATGACATCTTGGTATCTTGGGACATCATACATTCATCATGGAATCACCAAAACTGGATAATTATCACATTATATTAGATGTAAATTATATCTAGATAACCCCTTCATCTCATGGGCATTACTTATATTACATAAACATCATCCAATATTTGGATTAACTTCCATCTAGTTAAGACTATCACATTAACCCATTAATTGGGGAATTATTTTGGACAAACCAATCCCCATGAGTTAAAATAAGAAAAACCGTCATCAAAGCTATATCATGGTCACCAATTATCCATATATTTATCAGAAATACCATCATCATAAAAAATTTACAAGAACCACATCATGAATAAAGAACATAGATCCTAATTTTCATCATAAAAGATTTAAAAAATCATCATTATATTCATAACATTAATTACCTATGGAAAAGAAACATATTTCATAATCTTTTCATCCAAGATTAATAAACTACATAAAGTAATGTGTTTGATAAAATCATCCTTAAACATCGTAATATTTTGATTTATAGATATATAAATTGGATTTAATAAATCAATTTTATCCCAATGGGAGTAAAAATAACATCAATGTGTAACAAAAGAGATGGAAAATATAATTAAATATTCATTTCAATATTTCTATGAATTCAATGAAAAATATAATTTTCATTTTTATCATTTTACTAAAAATTTATTGATATATAGAAATATATATTATATGAAAATTTAAATGGAAATATTTATATTATTTTCTCACTAAATCAATGGTCATGATGCTAGAAAAATAAGATTGTACGGTAAATATAAAATGGAAAAATATTTTCACACATTAGATAAAAAGTAACAAAAGTACCTTTTTGGAAAACAAAAAGAATTTTTTTTGTTAAAAATTTGAAAACATAAACATATGGTTAAAAATTAATTTATATAATCATTAAATAATTTAAATTGACATTCATTAAATCATTTTAACTAATGTGGAAATATGATAAAAAGTTCATCACTAAATGAGAAAATATGATCAGTTTTTCATAAAAATGTTTTCAAAATATTTTTTCATTAAAAATTTGATAAAATGAAAGATATATATGAATACGCAAAAATAACCAAAGGATCAGAAAATATGTGAGTTTTATAGGTTAAGGATCATATATATTCTTTCAATAGAAATTTAACATAGAAAATATTAAAATGAAATTATACTATAACATAATTTATTACCTATAGTATTATTTTCAATTGTTGGAATTAAAGCCTCCAATATAATCAATATAGATTTATTATACATATAATCCCAAAAAATATTCATAAATTTCGTACAATAATATATTATTTATAATTTCTAATAATTTTCTCATTAAAATCTATATTCATGTGAAAGCATATTATTTTCTATACATTCTTCGGTTCAATTTTTTTTCTTATTACACCATTGTCTTGGATATAAATTATAAAAAAAACTAAATCTTGTTATAAATCTCATATTAATTATTTATATATAATTTAGCAACAATTTATAAAAAATGTAGTGAAAAATGAATTAAATCACTCTGTGGAAAAGGTTGTCTTTACTTTTTCATGATAGATAGTTCTAATTTTTTTGGTGGGAAATAAAATTAAACAATAATCAAAATTTAAATAAAAAATATTATATAATAAATATAATATATATTCATTTAATATATCATTATTACTATCCATTGAAAATTGATATTAAAATATATATCACATCCCTCCATGAAGGTTGTAGTCCACATTTATACATGATTGAAAACGTCATTTTCCAATGGATTGGAAGGTACGATGGTAAATTAGATACTATATTTCAAGAATTTTAAATATCTTATAAAATTCAAAAAAATTTATTAAATTCATCTTTGTAACCTCTAAAGGTAGAAAATACTAAAAATAATTCAAATCACTTCATGGAGATGGTAGAGTGTATGTACTTATGAGCAATATTTTTATTTTCTATTATATATAATACATAAATAAAATTGAATTCCAGTTATCATTAAAAAATCGGTAATGTAGAGACAATTATTTCACCATGATTATATGGTTACTGGAAATTTATAATTGGTAAAATAATAATTATAATTGACAAATATTGACAACAACATATATCCCTTCTTTAAGAAATATCAATTGAATATCTTATTAAGGACCCATATATTAACCATTTAATGATATTAGTACCACTAAATAATGGATATGGATGTTTAGAGGGTTTGTTGGTTGGTTTTTTGAAAGATAAAGGGATCTAGTGGTGTTGAGAGTGGATTATAGAAGATAAGCATTTAATAGTGATGGGAGTGGTACACTTATAATTATTAATAAAATTATAACACAATAAAGTCACTCCCATTGGAAATATGCTCTAAATAGATTCATTATAAAATTTCGTTAGATATAGGATCTAAAAAATCTCCAAAAAATAGAATATAGAAGTATTTTTACATTTTTTAAGACCCTTTTATTTAGTTACACCCCTCATTAACACATTTTAACCTTTCCTAACGTAATTAAGTTTTACCGCATTTGATATTCATGATAATACAAAGTGTGATTAAGTTATTTAACAAATTAAAAAATGATTATTCCTAATATGAAAACTATTTTATAAAATTAAATGTCAATAAGTTGTAGAAATTATTTTTAATATAATCATTCAAAATCCAGTGAATATATATTTTTGATAAATTCATTCCTAAATATAAAACATAATTTATTTCAAATCCAAACCTAATAAAAACCATTAAGGGGATATGAAATTTTTTTCATGAATATATTTTCTAAACATATAATTTATATAATTTATCCATAGTGATTAACTTAATTAATTAGAATAAAAATTTATTGCATGCATAAAGGTAGTTTTTTAGTAATATGTCTTGTTTTACCTTTGAATGATATTATTATAATTTAAATCTGAATGTTAACCAATAATTTAAAATCCCTAATACCAAAATACTAGATCCCTTGTTAGAAAATTTTCTTTACTTTTCAATATTTGATACTGATTAACATTTCACAATTTTAACACTTCAAAAAAACAAAATCAAACTAAAATATTAGATCACTTAAATAACAAATGTTTTTTAGGTTTAGTGCTTAATAGAATTAGTAAAAACACTTAAATAACAACTGTGATATATAAAAATAATAATAAAAATATACATCCTATCCCTATATGTAATTCACATATAGTAACACTCTCAGGCATAAGATACATAGAACCTTTCCTCACAACCTTGGGAAATAGAAAACATAAGAACGGTTAGATCAAATGATCTAAAAGGGTAAACCTAAGAATTAATGATTGAATGTAATTAGTGAGCATAAAATTGGAATAAGATTTTAATGAAATAACAAAACTTATTGATCATAAAAATTAGATTATTCCCACCCATAAAAAATGGATTGTGGAATAAAACATTTATCAAAGAAAACAGTCATAAAATTAAACATTCATGAACAATGTGATGACAATCCTTGATAAAAGGATACATTATAAAATTATAGAAAGTAAAGAGAAAATGTGTCAGTATCCTGGAACAATATATTCAAAAACCCTTACATAAACCCCTAAAAATGAGATAAATTACAATTTTAATACCGATTATCTCTTAGGTGTAACCCATTAACCTGTTAACTCTGGCATCTCATAAGTATTACTTATATTTAGTAAAATCTTTCAACATTACTCATTGTATTGGAGAGAAATATGAGTATCACCCATATTAATGTGCTATATTAGGATCACTTGTCATTATCAATAATTTATAACTACCATGGCATGAATAAAACATTTACGTGCTTGTTCTTTTCAACATTGCACCCTTGAAAGCAACCACCATTCCTCTATATCTTTCTTAACCCATGAAAAAGAATTCAGTTATCCAAAACTCTTTTTTAAACAATCATAATCCCACTAGAATAGGTATAAGTATGGTATTATGAAATATATCCCTAGTATAGAAGATGTAACATCGAGGTTTGATTTTATTAATAAATACAATTACCCTTTTAATATAATTTAAATATTTCTTAAGGAAAATAAAACTTCTATATTTAAATTAAAATTTAATGAATATAAATTCCTAGAACACTAAAGAAAATATTTACTTTTAAAATAACTGTGGAAAAATATAATAGAATATGTATATCATTTAGTGGTCATTATAATGAAAATTTTCATTCATATAATAATAATTAAAATTATGATTATGTTCACACATTTGAAAAAATTTACTTTGATCATAAAATGAATAGAATATTATTTTTTATCTTTTTTTTAATTCAAAATTGGGTAAAAATATAAAAAATAATTTAATAATATTAAATTAAATCCTTTAAAAAAATATTGAACCGGGATATGGTTGTAAATATTTTTAAAATTAAAATAGGAGAAATAAGGTGGTATTTTCTTCAAAACAATTATGAACCACTTTGTGTGCTAAAGAGATAAAAATCATCCACAAACATCGAAACTATATAAATAACAAAAGGTAAATAAAATGAAATGTTGTTATTATATAAGGATCATATAATTTCACGTAAGGGAAATTTAAGCATAAATAATATAGATTAAAATTATATTGAAACGTAAATCCCTTACAGCATTAGTGTCATTGGAAAAATTTTCCCCATGAAATAATATATTGAACTAAAACATTAAATATTTTTATCATATAGAGATTAATGATATAATATATCAAATTATTTGAATATAAACCTCATAAAAAATATATTGGTGTGTGATATAACATATTCCCTAGAAAAGGAAATTTGAGATGTCAAACAATTACCACATTGATAACTTCCAAATCAAAAAATAATGATAGTGAGAAACTTTTATGGATTTTTAGATCCCCATTCTTTTCTTTTTAATAATAATGGGATACATTCCTGAGAAATATATATTCCACAAAATGAGAAAATGTGGTTAATATAACATATGACTCATGGAATAAAAGTGAGATGAAAAATCCAAATGGATGAAAAAATTCAATTTCTAACATATAATAACATGATATATGAAGTGTTAATGATTTAAAAAAAATATTGTATATAATCCATATAGAATAAATCAGTTTCATATAATTAAAATATGCTTCAATGAAGAAAAATTAAAATGAAACACCTTACGTCGAGTCCAAACTAGCTATATGTGTCCTTTAACACCAACATAGTAAATTTATATATATTATATTATTTCATAATGAACATTTATATATTTAATTCTTTATCCATAATCAAATGAATTCATTCATACTAATGACATATTTAATTACCTAATTGGTTATTTATATGTCTTGTGTTCTGGGGATGTGGGGTTCAAAACATCAAAATGAATTTTATAAGTTGAATATGGTAAAAGTTATATTTTTTATATCATAAATATAATAACAATTATGAAATATTTATTAATTTTATAAATAATAATACTCTTGAAATATATTTTTAATAATTTTTATGAAAAATGAATTATGTTGTAATCATTGAGACGGTGGGTCGTATGTATGCATGACTAATATTTCCCTTATTAAAAAACATAAAATAAATAATTTAATTATATTTTTATCATTAAAAATTATTATTCTATCATAAATATAATTTTATCTATTTCAATAATTTATAAATATCATGTATGTGATATGGTGATGAAGAAGAATCACATTGCATCATAGTCATGGTAATCCACAAGTACACTTGAACAATTTTCTCATTTTTCAATGGTTTGAAAGGTAAAAAAATTGAGCTTATTTTATCTTTAAATAGTGATAATTATTTCATGAATAATATATATATATATATGTATGTATATATTTGAAATCCAACATTATAACGAGTCATTAGAGGTGGAGATGGAGGATGAATTACATCAGTTCATGAGGTGGTAGTCCACCATACACACAAATAATGGTTTCCAATCCCATTTATGGAATAAATATATGGATTAACTTACAAAAATTAAGATAAAAAATTCACATTATATTTTATATAATTATTTAATCATATCACTGTTTTTATAATAATTTTTAAGGCGGTATAATAATAAATAAAACTAAAACATTCCGTTAAAAGCTATACCTCTTCTTTGGAGAACCACCATTCCTTTATACCTTATTACCTAAAATGTTTGTATTATTACCATAATAAGACGTATATTATATGAATGGATATTATATAAAGGTATGTTTGTATGCATTGGATGAACTACAGTGCTCAAAATGTGTGACAAACTGAGGATAAGTGTTCCCTTTTATAATTGTGCGGTGGGGGGACTCACATAATTACTTAATGTATTAAATTAGTATAAATATATTTAAATACAAAACTGTAATTTTTTTTGATATATTTAATAGATAGGATATGTATGATTCAAAATCATCTTTATAAAATTTGGACATTTTTATGTGATGTTTTGATCCGTATCTCTTTATTTTAACCCATGTCAACCCATTTGATAATTACTGCGATAATAATGTTTTTTGTTATTTTTGGTCTAATAAAGTTACTATAAACAAAAAAGTGACCCATAAATATACCATGGTTTATGTTTTCAACCATTCCAAATTCCCTTTTCCAAATATAGGTTATATATTAATTTTAAATATTTTCATAAAATATTGTTTATTATAAAATATCATTAATGTCATTTTTTGGGATTTTTTGATCAATTTGATTATAAATTCATAAAGGTGAAAATGTAACATTAATATAGAAATTTTCCACCCCATTAATAATTTATATACATATCTATTAAATTTTTGGTACACTGTAACTCTCTCAAATACAATTACTTTTAGAGTTTCAAAAATCAATCACTCGATTTTCCTTCTGCTTTCACAAGCACTTTGTCAGTGTTAAATTAGCATTTAAGGTATTTATTTAATAACTAAAAATAAAAAAACAATACTGATAAATATATTATTATATTATAACTAATATATTATATCAATTTATAACTTCTTTATATCCTAAAGAGAACATAGAAAACATATTTAAAAGTAAAAGAGTGAGATTTTCTATTTGAATTTACATAAAATAATATATAATTAATTTAGAAGGAAAAATAGTACAAATTTACATAACATTAAAAAGGGATGAGGATTTTAAAAATCCATTCATAAAATAGAATAGTTTCATGTATTAGGGTAAATTTTAGTCCTAATTATATTATTTTTAACAGTAATTTCAGGATTTTACATTACTAAGTTGAGAAATATTTATTAGTGATACAATTTTTAATGAAAATACTGTGACTAATTCAAAAAAAAATATTAATTATTCTAAATATAGGATTAATTATTCATGATTCAATTTATATAATATTTAGAAACTAATTTAACATTAAACTCAAAAAAACATGATGATAAAAAGATTTTAGACAACTATATTTTTCAAGCATAAAATGATGATAAATTATTTATATTATCATTATTCATCATTATATGATACTAAATGAATATATGTATAAACGTATATATCATTAAAAAAAATAATCATAATTTATTAATTATATTTATTAAAATTTAAAAAAAATTCATGTAAAAAGTATTTTTCTAGAAATTGTGTTTTTGGTTATAAAAATAAACAATAAAAAATAAAGAATAGTTATTATTAAAATAAAATTAATTATATGTTAAAAAGTAATTATTATTTTAATTTTATATCAAATTAAAATCATAATGGTACATTTTATTGAAATAAAATGATTGTTTTTCAAAAATTGGTATTTTCACTATTCACAAAAAATTCAATGTTTTCACCAAAAAAATCTAAAACATTCACCATTAAAAAACATAGATATGATGATTTATAAAATTAATTAATTTTTATGAAATAAAATTTCTAAATTCTATATAAATTAATTATAATTGTTTTTCACAATATGCAATAAAATCATTTTTGCAGAAATCATCTATTTTAAGTACAAAAAGACATTACTGAAAATTAAGTCTTTATTTTCTAAGAAATATTCAATAAAATTTGACTAAGTAGGAACCTTATATATAAATAAATATATTTCAAAAATTATTTTAATATTATCCATACCTTCAAATTAAATGGCTATGTTGTAACTGTAACATTTAAATAAAAAATTGTGGTTCATTTAAACTCCGGGTTATGTATTGTAAATTCAATCAAACATGGTGTTATTTTAAATTATTAAGGTCTTACATTCTAACCTCCCCCCAATTAAAATTACACTCCTCTCAATTTTAAATTTACCTCAATAATAATTGGTTTGATATTTTAAAAGACCTTTTTTTCAAAGGCCACAACATTAAATGCGTAAATAAAACATTCTCTTGAAGGGAGGGAAATGAAAATACCTAGCACTTTTATAATAACACATAAATAAGTTTAAAAAATTGATTAATTTAATGTGATGTTAAAATATAGACGTCGATGAAAAATACAAAATCCAAATAATTTTTAAGTCTGATAGAGAACATTGATCACATGAAAGTGACAGGTCTTGAGAAAATTAACAAAAACAAAATAATAAAACAATGAGGTGTAAAAAGACCATCGATTCCTCAGAATAAAAGGTAACAGAATATATTTTTTGATTAAAAATACTTTACAATAGTTGATGTATTAATTCAACATATATTGTAAGAATGTTATGATATATACATAATTTTTTGTTTGAATCCATAGATGTTATTTCATCCTTTGGCTTCATGTTTCAAAAAACATACACCTTTATATCATATTTTACTAACAATTATGAGTATGAATATTTAATTACAAAAAAATTATAATGAAATTATAATTGACCGTTAGGTATATAAATGGATGCAAAATTATTCATAATGTATTTAATAAAACTAAAATGGTTGGCACATGATAATTTAGAACCCAAAATGAATAAACATTTATATTAATAAATAATATATTTATCTCTAAAATTAAAAAATATCACAAAATCATCAACTTAGATAATTCCATAAAAAATTAAACCTTCATCCTAATTAATATAAATTACCTCAAAAAAAAATTAATCTCAATGATTATCTCATATAATTCTTCTTATATTGAAAAAAAATGTAATACCATCATCCCAAATTAATTATTCATGTTAATAATAAGGGTTACATATATCTGAACCCAATAAAACATCTCCTAATGAATCATTAATCACCAAAAAATCTCATTAGATAAATCATAAAAAGGGTGTTTATACCATTTAATTTCATTCCAAACAAAAAAATATAAACCCATGCTTATATCTATAACTCTTAAGTTAGCCTCACATGAAAACATTATAATTACCAATGTTATCTAAACAATAATATGATACCAACAATAAAATCCTCAAACTCATACTCCATGATCCAGTGTTACAATAAAATCATTACATTTTTGGATTTGATATAGATTAACAAAACTCAATTTAGAAACATCAAAATATATAAAATAAAATTGAACTATTAGATCAATTAAATATCCACGGACCTTTTATATTTATAGTTTTAGGGAATTAAAGAAAAGATATAACATAACAACTTGGATACCTAAAAAATAGGTTAATTAAAATCTAAATCACCTCCTACTACCCTCTTCACATCAAGTAACCTTATTATGCATAACACATAAGACACTAAGATTTTACAATAATTTTTTATTTAAATAAATTTAATTTTATTAATATTTTTTGTTAAAAAAATAATTCTTTTAAATACCCATGATATAATTTTAAAATATTATTATTTAAATATGAATGTTAAAACCAACCTATTAAATTGAAATTATTAATTAAAATAAAAAAAATATGAAAAATATGTATATAGTTTTTAATAATTCATAAAAAATCATGTTTTATTAAATTCATTTTGAACACCGAAAATGTTTTACTGAATATTTATTTTATCGCAATTTGAGTATAAAAAATATAAATAATTTCAATAACTTCTAGAAGAATTATTTTAGGAAATTAGTATAATTTATCTAATAATCTTAAAAATAATAACATAGTATGAAATATTTTGGATTTTTCTTAAATGGTTAATTTTTCAGTGAATTTTGAAAAACATATATTTTTCAAATAATAACATTTATTCTCAATAAATCAATTAATTTAGAAGTAATATTATATTCTAGATTTGGTATTAAAGATAATTTGACCCATTTTACTTATTTATAAAATATTTAATTCTATTTTAATCCTAAATATTCATGATTTTGATACAAATTAATTATTATTCTTAAAACACAATTTAATAAAACCATTATTAGTTTTATTTTATGTGTTTATATTATAATTTATTTTTTATAATTCAAGAAATTAAACCTCAATAAATGGATACCATATTTGGATAGAGTAGGTTCAACATTGATAAATCATTCCTTTTCTTTTTTCATTATGAATAGATACCAGGGTAAAATTTTTCACCATGGTAAAGGGATAATTAATTAATTAAGGTTAAAAATAAACCTAGTACTTTATTTTAATCTATTATATTAGTTTCTATATACCATTCTCATCCAATATTAAAAATTATTGAAAAATTGTTACCTTTTTCATTAAAAATGACTTATATATTATTTTATCTAAATATAAAGTTCAAAATGTATGTTTCTTCCATTTAATAACATTTTGATTTTAAAAAAGGGATAAAAATTACTTATTTTCATTTATAAATGATTATATAAAAGAAAAAATAATTTTAATTATCATGATAATTTTATTTTTAATTATTAGTAATTGAATAATAACATTAAATGCTTATATAATATTGGTAGATCATTTGTTCATGAAGTATAAAAATCAATTAAATAATTTAAAAAATATTAAATTTTTATTTTTAGAGTCATTTTGAAATTCCATAATTCATCGAAATTTATTTATTTTAAAACAACTTAATTTCATTGATATCATACAATGAACACAACATCACGTTTAAATAAAACACGTACTCTATTAAAATATTATTTAAAAATGAAAATTATAACACTATATTTAAATTAGTGGGTATTAATTAAAATAAACAAAGTATTCAAAATATATATTTTACATATTTTCATTTTTTATTATTTTAAGAAAAATAAATAATAAGATTCATTTAAAAGAAAGATAAATGATTTTCTTAAAAAAATAATTTTTTAATATAATTGGATTAGTCATGCTTAATTCCCATAATTTAAATTAATTTTTACCCATTTTAGAATAATATTTGATAAAATTATCTACATTTTTTAAATCATCATATCAATCATATAATATTGTGATGTTTTGTTATTTTTTCAAAAATATTTAATTTTTCGATGAATTCAAAAAAATGCTGAATATTAATTGAAGATTATCTTTTAATTTCAATTATTTATAATGTTAAATTATAAATTATAATGGTTTTAATGTAAAATTATTAAAATTATATATAATTAAATGTAATTTAATTAATTTTAATCATTTTATATTAAATTTTAATATAGAAAATCTGTAAAATTTTGAATATATTTTCATTAATAACTAGTTATCTTATTTCCATTGTGAGAATAGTTTTAAATATAATTTTTCCAGTTATATTCATCAAATTTCATAAAATAGATTCTATATTTTCAAAAATAATAATTTATATTTTCTAGGAATTTTAATTTAATTATTCACCAAGATTGATAGTGAAATAAGTACAAATTATTTTTCATAATTATGGTAAAAATAGATTTACTAGTGGGATAAACTAAAAAGATAGGGTTTAAATTGACCAAATACTTGTCTAAAATGTGTTAGGTGGAAAATTTTAGAACTTACCATGTCTAAATTTCAATAATATAATATTTTACCCTTTTTAAATGTGAAAAATTTTTGGACACCTTTTTCTTTCCAAATATTATAAGTGTATCACTCCACTTACTTGTAAATGGTCAACCTCGCTTCTCTCTTCTTTACACCATACATCCTTTTTTGTATCGGTAAACTCCTACCCAAATCACACCCCAAATTCTCTCATCTAATCATATAATCCTTATTCTATTTATAAATTCATCCTATGAAGTCTTTTTTCAATCCTAAAGAGTTTTCCCTGAGACGTGGTAATGTTCATTAGACGACACTTTAATTTTATTTCTTCATTCACCAACATAAATTCTTATTAAAACATGATGATATAAAATAATCAGTATATTCCATATTAATAAATGTTTTTATATTAATTTAATGACCAACAACCATATCCAATTCCATCAAATGGATTTTGAAATCATCATTTGTGTGTACAGAAGACTACTGCCTCGCAAATCAATGGCATTTTTCTTCCATTTATCACATCTCACAGTTGGGTATGATGATTGGTTAAATGTATTCATATGATATTTAAAACATAATTATACCTCTGGAGTTATTATTTTATATATAAATTTTTATATTTCATTCTATATGGGATATGATAATGTCACTCAAGTGTATGGGGAATAACCACCTCACAAAGTGATGTAATTAATTTCTCACTAATTATTTACGTGTAAGGCAATAAGGATAATGTTAAAAAAATATATGTGATATAAATTAAATAATTTCGATGTTCATGTCATATATATCACTCTATAATTAAAAAATATATTTCTCTTTCTAAACTTTTTAGTCACTTAAAGATGATAACATTATTCTGGTACGTGTGGACTCTTGCCCTCACAAAATAATGTGATTCTATTTTCACCACTAAACCGCATGTGTAATATGTATAAGTATATTTTTGTACAAATATTATTTTATTATAATTATTTAATGGTTAAATATTACATACCTTATTTCTAAAATGATCTTTTAAAATTGTAATTATTACTCATGTGTATGTACGGCCTACCATGTTTATAATCATACCACACTTAATATCTCAAACCCATATTCCATGATTGCTATTAAATGTATAATTGATGTATAGATATGATAATTATGACCTGATTATTATTCTATATATTATGAAAATAATTTATTTTCATAATAACTAGAATAATCATGATAATTAACAAATGGAAATAATGAAATATTGTTAATAAAAAATTAATAAGATGTCATAAAAAGTTCATATAAGAAATTATAAATATTATTATCGTTCTAGTGAATTATAATGAAATCTTTAAAAAAACCTATATGATTTAAAATTATTTTCCAGCATGAATTATATAATTCTAATTGGATTATGTTAGAAAATATATTTACAGTCCCAAACTACACTTACTAAAAGGGGGTAGTAAAGTGGAATTATGGGGAGGATCCCAAGAGGACTACTTGGAGGTCCACAGCCGATTAAATAAAACCCTTTGAATGATTCCTCATGTTCACTCTTCAGATATTTTTTTACAAATTCAAGGTCGTTTATAATTTAATTATGATTAGGAGGAAGAAATCGGGGTCAATTTTAGATCTCCTAAAAAATAATCTTAAATATAAATTTGGACAGTCTTATGGACTAGGTTTCAAAGTGCTGTAAAGATCACTAATTCTTTTTGTTCCACCCAATTGGATATAACTATAATTCAACTATCCCATGTTTAATAAATAACTATAAAATTAGGTTCATTGTATAAGGATTATGTGTATAAATCATCATGGGATAATTGTCTTTGTCTTTCTAGACTCAAATTTGGTTAGCCTCATTCAATCACAATTCTCATGGTCAAGGATGGGTGAAAATATTTGATGACAATTTTTTATTAGCCAAATTAAAATCCATAGGGTTACCACGGTACAATATATAGATTAATTAGTTTCTAAAAACACCCTAATCAAGACCAATAACCTTATTTGGATTAGCCACTCATGGTTGGGTTGATTGAAAGCACAAAAATATTAAACATTCTATGTATAATTGAGAGATAGTTTATAAATAATATACCAAGAATTAAAACTAGCATGAATAAATGTGAAAAAAAATTCCATGAAATTTAAATCTATATAATAAGTGAAATAACATGATAAAATCATAATTAATGAGAAATCTAGAATCAAGAAATAATAATCAATCTAGAACAAACTATGAGTAAAGAAATGGTCAATAATGACACGAGTTTTAAGGATTAATGGAATATGGAATTGTTACATACATCCGGAAAGGAAATGATATTGAAATGGATGAAGAACATGTTTAGAATGAATAAAAACTAAATAGGATTTAAAAAATTAAATAAATTTTTAAAATAATGTTTATGATTAAAATAAATAAATAAATGAATAAATGAGAGAATATAAAAGTGTGTGCAAATATAGGTGCATGGAAGAGTGATCCGAATATTAATAAGCTTGATACGTATACCTCTTGTAAGTCGTGTGTGCCATGTACTAGATTAAGTTACTTCTATCCCAAAATATTCAATTCTTACATGTTGGTTATACGCCATGTAATTAAGATCAACTTTTCCCACTGAATAATCAGTTCATTTCTTTGACCAGGTAATCCTTTAAAACATGCACATCATTGAATCTCATCACGTCATGTACGTGTTTCACACAACACAAGATTCTAAAATTTGAAAGCTTAAATCTTGTAGTTTTATTACACGATGTGTACTATATTCACATCATGAAAGTACATCATTGGATTTCCAGTGACTCTACAAGAATGTTTTGAATGAGTTCTACATATCGTGTGTGTGTGTGATACATTGTATATAAATCCCATTTTTGGTACTTTTTCATTATTTATTCCTTTTATTCCAGTAATCCAAATTACTGAAAAAAATAACCAAAACCAATTTCATTATTGAATAAATCATGAATACAATTTTATAAAATGTATCCAATATGTATTTATAAATTAATTATAACATTAAATCAAACACATGCAAAAGGAAGTACGAGGTCAGTTATTTCTTCTCAATTTACAATCCATTAAGACTTATTTGTTATTAGGAACCAACTAACTTTTATGTGGTGTATATACTTCCCCTTTGGCATTTAATATCATGATTCAATATTAATTCATGGTGTATAATGTTTTAATTAGAATCATTTCATCCAAATTAGTTTATCTTTAAAATTCCCATGTTGTAAAAGTAAACTTACACTCTCACTTTCATTTTTGATTCTTCACTATATTTTCAAATAATCACGTTATTGTAATATTTCTTCATTAGAAATTAAAATTTCCTTAAATAAATATATTCTTGATTTAGGGATATTATTATTTCCAAGCCTATTTACCATTTTTACATACGGTGATTAATTTTATATTTATTTTATTAACTTGGATAATAGTGATAAATCTGAATGCTTTACTTAATATATATATTTGATGATAAAGAACACTGATTCATAAAATAAATTGATTATTTTTTTACAAGGAAATATTTTTACAAGAAGATATGAGGGAGGAGCATTTATAGATAGCCCATTGATTCATCAGTAGGTCTGATAAGACTATTCATTAGTCCAAATTAGACGTGTTTTCACCTCTAGTTTTAAACCATCTTGTAAAAGTTCATGAAGGTAGAGTTATAATATTTTTGAGACATTATCCAATAATAATTAATTTTATTCCTTGAGAAAACAATTATTATCATTTTCCATGGGTTCTTCATTATGATAATATTTTTCGATTGATTTCATTCTTATTTTTTGATTAAATGTCATGTGTTTTCATTCTTATATTTTTAGTGTTGTTCTTACCAAAACAACAACCCTATGTCCCAAAAAATAAAACCTAATGGAGGAAGTATAAATAAATGAAAACCATACTTCATGTTCTTTCAATCCTACAGAAAGTGAAAACATTGCTAATGCACACGTACAACGTAAAGACTCCAAGTTGCAGAGCAATTAGTTTTTAATTTTAATTTTACATGGATGGTTTTAAAGAATACACTAATTAATAAATATGATAATTATGACATAATTATTATTCTTAAAATATAATTTCATTTATTTGTTTTTACATCCATTATGTTGAAAATGATAATGTCACTCATGCATACACGTGGACTACTGCATCCACAAATTGATATGTCATATTTTTCATTTACACTATATGTGGATGGTAAGAAGGATATATTTAATGAATATAAATTATATATATAATATAAAAATGATTCTATAAATGTGATGTATTGTTATCCATTCTGTTGATACATCAATTGAAAAGAGAATACATTATTCCTGCGTATGTATGGCCTACCATTTAGTGACAAGTGTAATTCATTTTTATTTCACTATATTTTATGGATGAATAAATATATATATGTATATATAAAATTTATATGATTATTATTTAGGAAATAAAATTACATATATAAGCTTAACATGAGAAATATGAGAGGACCAACACTTTTGAATCAGAACATTCCTGAAAAATGAAGTGGTTAATACCAAAAAAATGATAACAATAAAATATTATTAACAAATGAGTGAAAAAATATTTTAAATGTATCATATATAAAATTATAAATGTTAATAGGGTTTATTTATATTATTATAATAAAAGTAAATTTATTATATAGGAGCTTAAATTCACTTAAAAGAAATTCAAACTAGGGGTAAGAGGTTTCATAGCTCAATTTCTTTTGGATGGGTTATAATACTTATTTATTGACATTATTGTCCCATGATTATGTGTGAATTGATATAAAAAAAATTGATTTATTTATCCTTGTTTTTTTATTTACATTTATAACACATAATCACTTTACCGATTAATTCTCACTGCATTGATACAATATTTGTAACATATTTTCTCTAAATTTTCGGTCCATGGACACATTTTTCTTATTATAAATCTATATACAGCCCATTTGAGTTCTATAACATGAATATGTATTTATTCAGGATGATTAATGATTCAATTACAATTATACTTTCAAGATACATGTTTAAATAAAATTTGATCATATTACTCTTCTTGATCGAGTATATTTATCATATGTGTCCATATTTTTTAAAAATATTTTTAAAAAGTCCTTTTATTTATATATAATAATTTATTAATAAAATTTAAAATTAAATTATAATTTTCACTTGTTTTAAAAGTAATTTGTATATTTTTTACCAAAATGTTCAATCTTAAATTTCATTATAAAAATTCAAATGGAGTGTTTTATTTTTAATGTATATGGTGTTAATGAAATTTCTCAATGCCATAACTATTTAAACCTCTTTATCTTCTTCTATAAAATTTTAATTTTTTTAAAAATAAAACTATATATGAAAATTCATTTTAAATATTTAAATATAATTTTATTATAATCATTAAAAGGATTGGTTTTGATATAACATTTAACTTTTTGATGGGCATCTATCATCTTTTAATTAAATTTTTTCATTAACATTATTTTGAGACCCTTATTTAATTATGATCATTTGAAATTACATTTCTATTAAATATTTATATTAATTGTATCATGGATATAAATATTTAATAAATTTTATAACGTTAATGCATGATGTGATTTAGTATGAATGTAATCTGATTAACTATGGAAATATTGATACTATGTATTCTTTCCCTGATATAGATATTTATTAATTATGCATGTTTTTTAAGAAATAAAATTTTAATAAATATATGAGGAATAGATTTTACATAAAGTAATGAGTAAAAATAAAAATTATATTGAACATTGATGTATGGACACATTTTGTGAGATAATCCATTTTATGGCCTTATTAGATGACTTTTTATTGTACACCAATTCATCAACTAAACTATACAGGTATAATGTGTTGATGTTAAAGTTATCATGATGTCCGAGATATTGAAATCCATCATTAATCATTTTCATCATTGAGGTTCTAGTTATTTTTTTCCATAAGATTAGTATATTGATATTATCCATGGATATATTTTGTAATCATTTTATTGATTAAATGGAATGTTTTTTTAATTATTTAACATTCCATATTTATTATTCCTTATTTTCCCATAATATCTTTTGTATTACATAAACCTTACTGAGAAACTAAACTATCCATTTATTTTTCTACTTATCCATGGGATATAAAGGAGGGTATTATGAATAATATAATGGATGAAATAATTTCCCTATGCTATATATTTTATATTTCTAATATAATATGGGAATCCTGTATGTATTTTATAGAACCCACCTTGGTTAACATAACACATCAAATGATCTATCCCACCACAAGGCTTCAAGAGTGCCTCCAGGAATGAAAAGGGATTTTGACCAACAAAAATGGTATAAATATATATTTTGGGGAGACTGTACAGTCTTTTAGAGTGTAATAACAATATAAAATAACCAAAATCATACATTAGGATCAATATAAGAGTAGTTATAATAAATAACTGAAATTGAGGAATTTTATGATAAATGAAATAAATTATACAATCATACATATTCAAAATCATGAAAAACATAAACAATCTAGTCACCCACCAGAAAGACTACATTTATAAAATAAAAAATTTTAAATAAAGAATATGACTCTCTAATGTAAACATTGAAACAAATGACATATCCGATCTCAATGAAACCTGAGTAGTATCAACCTCATCCTAAGACTCATCATGAAAAACTATATTCTATCAACAAATCTTGGGCCTTGGTCCCATAAATAATGAAACATGTTCTCCAACCCAAATTAGATAACAGATCTGCATGCACAATGAGGTGAAAGTGTAGGGGTGATAAATGAATCTTACTAGGCCACCCATAATGATGAACCTATTAATGTGCTATCAGAAAAAGTATAAAAACAAGTGACATGTATAGTTTTGCCTAAAACTAACAGTATTTGGAAGTAAAAAATAATTTCATAAAACAATGGTTAAAAATACGAAAGCATAAAACTAAATGTTCTAGCCTGACATCGGAGGTAAATCTCCCCCAATTGGGACCACACAAGAATATTTACAATACATGGATCATCCAAAGACATGATAGTCACCATGTGCTCCAAATCTAAATAGAAGCTAAAATAAATCAAAAATAAAAATGCATGAATTTCATGGGAAATGGTGTAACCATAGTCATCCAAAACATAAACCTGAATCTACTGGGATCTAGGTTCCCAATGGAACAATTGGAACTGCAAACCAAACCTCACCACTACACAATAGTGATCGGCCATGTCTTGTGTAACTACTCTGACTATAGTATCCTAGATCTGGTGCCTTACATAATTACATTGGAATAAAATTCCATTAATTGATTCCCAAATGATATAATAGTTTTATAGTCATGGTAAACTAGATGCATATTTTAAATTAATATTATATTTTAAACATAAAATATAAAAATTATTTCCTCTGAGAACACCATCATTATCATAGATTAACCCTAAATACAATTCAGAATAAACTTCATGGAAATGTGGTGAAAATAAAACATATGAATGGGGTGAGTTCAAATTCTTACTAAGGGTAAATTATAGTGGAATAAATAATGAATCAATGGGTATAATCATTAAGGAGATGTAAATAAGTGATCACACATTCTGTATAAATATCTCGATAAGGTATAACCAATGTGGCACAGTATAATTGTGAAGCACATTTTATTTAATAAATAAACTAATAATTAAATGATTCTATAGATATTTGAAAGAAAAATAACATGGATAATAATAATAATAGAATTATCAATAAAGTAAATTCTTAATTATTTAATATTTTGTTTCCAAGGAACATGATATATTTACCATCAAGATTTATTCTCAAGAGAGTTTAAACTATTCTGATTTTCCAACTAGTGTATCATAAGAAACTACCAATGCATTGAGGGGTTGAAGTAACCAGTCCCTAGTGTAAGAACCAATTTTTTAGTTCAGAATACTTTGGAATATTCATGATGATATTCCAGAGCAGCGCCTTTAGACGGCATGCGATTCCGAGCCCCGGAGTGGCCGGAATTAAATTTTCAGTGCGTTCACACTGGAAACGATAAATAAATGGGATAACTCCTAAATGGTGAACCGGATCAGTGATCCAAGTGTACGGATGGGTCGAGAATGGGGTTTTTGCCCTAGGAACAACATAAAACATGTCGGCGTGAGATGTTTGGACCCCTCACCCGCTTCTCGAACGTTAAACGGATTAAATAAATTAATAAATTCGTTTAATGATGAAACGCATGTATCTCTTAAACGGTGGCTCGGATTTGGAAACCGAGGGCACCGTTGAGTTTGGAATGTGACGTTTACCCTAGGAGGGGTGTAAGTTTTGCGGGCACGGCCTGTCTGTGAAAAATGGCCCCCAGGGCATTTTCGTAATTTGGCATATTCGGACGCTAAGTTTATTAACTTTTTAACGGGGTCTCAGAATCAAATTCCAAGACAACCGTTGTGCTTGGGAGGTGGTTTTACCCTAGGGGTGGCTTAACATCGACCCCGTCGAGCGTTTCCGATACAGGTGAATTTGGGGGTTTTAAATTAATTAAGTGTTTTAATTAATTTTTCTACTTAAAGCCCAAACACCCCTCTCCCTCCTCCTCCTCCTGCATCCTCTGGAGGAAGGCAGCAACCCAAGGAGCTTCCCTTCAAGCTCCTCCCCCCATCTCCATCCTCTCCAAGGCGTGGCGGCCGGCAGATCGTTAGGAATCGACGGGCTATGACCAAGAGGTAGGATTTTGTTGCGTTTTCAATTCCTACATACCTCTTTGAGTTTCTTATTTTGCGTCGAATCTCTGTTGAGCCTACGAAAAAATCCCATAAACGCGTACTAGATTTTATATGGTTTCCGATGCATATTTCGGATGGAAATTCCGAGCTCCGAGTTGATCGTAGATGTCTGTCGAAGGTGAGCGGATTTTCGAATGTTTTTCTGTCCAAAAACCAGGGATTCCGGGGGGGGTTCTAGTTGCTGCCGGTCACAGAGGGCATCGGGCGATCGTGGCGCAAGCGAGTGGTCGGGACGAGGGCATCGGAGCAGCGGCTCAGCAGCGGGCGGCGGCGGCCGGTTTAAGGCGGCGAAGGCCGGGCGAGCTCGCGGTCGAGCAGGGCAGTCGGCCGGGCACAGGCGTCGGCGGCTGCAGGCGGCGTCGGCCAGGCGAGGCACCAAGGGGAACCTACGGACGAGCGGGGTCAGACGAGGAGACTGACCGGCAATAGCCAGTCGGTGCGCATGGGGGAGACCGAGGTCTACAGACCCCGACTGGCCGACGAGGACCCACAAGTTGCGGGTCCTGTTGGGGGAGAAAGACCGGCCGAATGGCCGATCGTGTTTTAGAAAAAAAAAAGAAATAAGAAGAAAGAATTAAAATTTAAAATAGAATTTTAAAATAATAATAATAATAATAATATTATTATTATTATTATTATGAAAATGGTTTATATTTAATAAATCATGAACCGGTAGTCAGTTTCACGAGCTGTATGCGGCGACGCGTGCCTCATAATGAGAGGAATATTTTGAGATGGTTTCGGGGAATTTTAATTCCCGAAATGAGGGGCGCGGGGGCGCGGCATGACTGTTAAGCGGACGAGCATTTTTCTGGAAATGTTGTTTTGGACGGCGCGGACGCGTCTGGCATCCGTTTTGAGCGCCGTCAGCGGCGTTGGGACCCTGGCGTCAGGCCGAAGTTTTCGAGGGTGGTTCTAGGCATTAAATCCGGAGTTGTGGCGTGGGCCCCATGGACCGTCTTTTGAACTGCGAGCAGCGTTTAGCAAATTTATCACCGGGTGTCCGTTTTGGACAAGTGAATAGTCCATCTTGTGTGGTTTTACGAGAGGATCGCAACGGTGTGATCTGTTGGCCGTGCTTCGAGACCGGGGTGCGGGTCCCGGGTGGTGTCGCTCGTGTGCGGGGAGCCGGAACGTATCTTTTTCTCCGGATATTCGTTGCACTCATGTGAGTAGTTCTTTTGACGTGTTTTCCTGAGGGGATCAAATTGATGCGATGCGCCCGACTGTTTTCAGGGCCAAGGCTCGGGATTATGGGACGTCGTTCGGGCTTGAGGCGGTGATGGTGACTTTTTCGTCAGATATCCATTTGAGGCGAGTTAGTAGTCGATCTCGCGTGTTTTTTCGTGAGGATTACAACGGTGTGATCGGTTTGGCTGTGCGGAGACTCTTGCATGATCTTATTAAATTTGGAAGCATGAAAGGTGCTCTAGTGGTGGTTCGCCCTACCTTGGTTGTAGCAGACCCTTGGCGTGTGATTGTGCACTCTTGGGAGAGTGATATAAATGATTCACAAGATGTGGTTGGTCGTGCCTGGGTGTTTGTGGTGGAGTTGTTACGTCACGCCTTCGCGTTGACGCTGGGTTCCGTGTGGACGATAGCCTTTGGCCTGGAACGAAGTATACTCTGGGAGTATACGGGAGAGCTTTGAGGTATGTGTGGTTACTTGTACCTGAGGATGTTTGTGCGCTCAGTTGGGGTTGACTTGGGGCCACACATCATGTGGGCCTCACGTGCGTGTCGTGTTCTGCTTTACGTACTTGACCTATCGCGACGTAGAGGGTCCCTCTGCGCTCATTTGTTTGACCAGTAGAGTGGAGTTTCCCCTGGTCTGGTGATCTTTTGTCTGACCAGCAGGGTTGAGTGGTCTCCCATTGGTCTTATACTCGATGGTTTGGCAGGCATAGATGGTTTGGTTCCTCTGCTTCTTCGGCTGTGAGGGGTTTCAGTACTATGCCCATTCACCGGTCTGCGGCACCATTTGCGACCACGGGTGTTCGTGCATCATGGGTGTTTTCCCCACTTTTTGGGATGAGATGCCTCAGTCCACATTGACAGTGACTCAGCAGATTGGATCAGGATCGCCTTGTGAGGCCTGGGGAGTTTCTCTCGTTGCTCCATGTTCCCTGGTAGAGCTTGTGGGTTCGGTGTGACCAACACTTTATGCGGGCACCGATCCTCTACCCAGGAGGTTGTTTCCAGCAGGGCTGAGGTGGTTTCCAGCAGGGCTGAGGTTGTTTCCAGCAGGGCTGGGGTGGTTTCCAGCTGGGCTGAGGTTGTTTTCAGCCGGGATGAGGTTGTTTCGAGCAGGTATCGCCAGTGGGTTACCATCTTGCAGGGATGGCCAGTACAGCAGTGTTCACCGAGCAGTACCATCCAGCATGGATGGCCAGAGCAGTTCTATGGTTACCTCAAGCGGGGCTGGGTCGTGGTCCCCGATGCCAGGCTTACCTCCTGCAGGGCTGGCCAGTGGTCCCCGATGCCGGGCTTACCACCAGCTGGGCTGGGCAGTGGTCCCCGATGCCTGGCATACCTCCAGCTAGGCTGGGTAGTGGTCCCCAATGTCGGGTTACCGCCAGCTGGGTTGGGCAGTGGTCTCGTCGCCGACTTTACCCAGGTCGCCCTCCAGTGGATTACTCTGTTATGGGACTGTGTAGTGTGGTACACGTCGACTTTCTGGGTCTCCCTGTAGTGGGAACCCGTTGACTTCTAGGGACCCTCCAGCAGGGCTGGGCAGAGGGTCTCCTGTCGACTTTGAGCAGATTTCTCGACTGTAGGGCAATGACGAGTTGTGGTTGACGTTCCCCCAGAACTCTCAAGTATGAGGAGCGCTTTCCCCACCGAGATGGTCCTTGTGACGCAACCTAAAACCGTGCGGGAAAGTCAGTTCCACCCAAAGCGGATAGTGTCGAGGTGGGGTGATTGAGCCCCTCGGCTTGTGGTTCGGGGAAGACATTCGTGATGCTGGGCTTCGATGGAGTTTACTTCTAGGACTGTTGGCTACTCTTTTATTAGGCTGAGCTATGGGATAGAGATCCCCTTATGACCTTGTTTGGGCTTCTTGTTGAGCATATGTATATGTATATACCTTGTTCCAGTAGCCACTCCTTGGGTTTTGGCTACTCTTCTTCCAGGGGAGGCGAAGACGTGCGGGGTATGCCACATGCTTTCCGTGTCTAGATCCTCGTGGTTGGACGAGTCTACTCTCCTTCTATAGGTAGCTAAGACTCGATGAGAAGTTCATATTCTCACCATTTACAGCTCCTTGTGTCTGGACGAGTCTACCTCCTTTCTCTTGGTGGGGTGAGCTGGATTCTCTACTATTACTCTTACTGCACTTTAAGTTCTACTCCTCTAATTTTCATGTTCGCTCTACTGCTCACCCTTCGGTACCTCCTTTTGTTGCTCCCTAGAGCCTTCAGGGTATCCTACTGAGTATTTTTATACTCACCCCTGCTTGGGCTTTGCCCGCACTTGGTGTGCCCTTGTAGATGACAGACAGGTTGGTCGTGACCTCAGTGGAGCATAGGAGTTCGGGAGCTTGGACAACGTGCGGTGGTCATGGGCGGGATTCAGGTGGGAGACCCGTCAGCTGTTTATTTTTTTTACCTATTGCCGGGGTATGGCACCTTTTTTGGTTGGGCGCATGTTTTACCCCTTTTTCCTTTTCATCAATTCACTTGTACTGTTAGAGGTCGATGCACTTTGTGGTTTATATATACCAGTTTCCCTTTTTCTTTACTTGTATTTCCTTCTACTCTGCACTTTGCATTGACTGTGCTGTGTGTGTGTGTGAGTGTATAGGTACTTAGGCAAAGGTCTCCCCGTGTTGTTGTGCCTTCGGCACTGGTCGCCAGCCCCTGGCCTATAGAGGCGGGCTTGGGGTAGTTGCGGCTCGAGCCCAGGTAGGGTCGGGTCGTGACAAATTGTTATCAGAGGTGGTTCGTTCCATGGGATGTTGTGCGGATGTCCCTAAAAGAGGAATTGTTTGGGATATAGGGCAACAGTGTTAATGTGTCTCGAGAGCGGATCTCAGGCCAGGGAGTCCAGTGATGGTTGGGTGGCCGACGTATCCATTTACTAGGACCCTGATAACCCGCTTTTCGACTCGATATGCTGAGACACTTGTTGCATGGAAAATTGGTTTCTATATCCCATAGGATTGAGTTTTTGACTGTCTTTCTTGAGTTAGCTCCCCATCTTCATTGTTGTATTGGTATATACATATATGCTCATCTGACCGTGGTACTCCTTGATAATTTTCATAATGTCTCTGCAAGGACAGCCAGCCAGGATACCAACTTTGGTTTGTGACGACGACCCTATGTTCTACGAGTCCATAGTCCAGGACCTATCATGCGAGCCCCTTTCTCTGGGTGGACCGGTAGCAGCACCCCCACCTGTTGAGCAGCAGGCAGTTTCAGTAGGGCAGGCTGAGCTTGAGCGCAGGTTGAGCGCGCTCCGTGAGTTCCAGTGGCAGAGACTGTTGTGGTTCAGTGGTGAGCCAGACCCTCAGGTAGCAGAGGTTTGGCTCGAGGCAGTGGTTCTCCTTTTCAGGCTTGTGTAGACGCCGACAGATCAGAGAGTGTCTTTGGCAGCCAGCCTTTTCTGTGGATCATCTTGGCGTTGGTGGAGTCTGGTGACTCAGCTTCTTGACGAGTCGTCACTTTCGTGGGGTGACTTCCAGTTGTTGTTTTGTGAGGAGTTTTGCCCCTCCTTCTTGCACTCCATTCGGATTCAGGAGCTCCTGCAATTTCATAAGGGAGGGATGATGGTGGCTGAGTACGCGGCTAGTTTCACAGTCCGTGCATGCTTTTAACCGGACATGGTCTATGAAGACAACCTCCGAGCGCGAAAGTTTGAGCAGGGTCTCCGGTGAGAGATTTGTGCTGTCATAGTAGCCTTGGGAATTTCCACATATGCCGGGGTGCTAGAGAAGGCGCTGGTGGCAAAGAGCCTTTTGTCACGTTCTAGAGTTGGTGGTGGCAGCAGGCACGTTGGAGCCGAGACGTCTGCCGCAGCTCGCAGGCATCGACAAGCAAGACCTCGACGCATGTGGCTTTCTGAAAACCGAACTCAGGGGCGTGGTCGTACACCATAGTGGCGCCGGAGGGCACCAGTACAGCCCAGAGAGAGTCGGTGCTATGCTTGTGATGGGCGAGGTCACTTGGCACGAGACTGCCCGAACCGAGTTGCGGAGATCTTCGGGCAAGCAGCAGGTGCACCACCACGAAAGAGATAGCGCCGTGATCAGAGTAGCACCCAGAGAGGTTTTTCTAGTAGAGGAGCGGGAGGAGCTGGTATTGGGGGACAGCTTTACGAGGTCTTCCCATCACCACTAGGAGGTCCACGTCAAGCTCCGGGAGCTGACAGTTGGGGCCATGGACAACCCTGAGCTTTGGATGTCTACTATCCTTCAGAACATGATGTGATAAGATGTACGCTCTACAACTCTTCTAACTTTTTGTAGTATAATTGATAGACTATGTGTGTGGAATGCTTTCCTCCCTGCTCCCTGCTTGAGGTGTTACCAGGGTGGCGCGGGGCGTCGGTGTAACCCTGTGTTAGTATGATAAAAGGCGTGGGACCTTTTTCCTTTAGTCGATGGTGTTGACTCCTTCGCTTATGAGCGTGTAAGAGGGACTTGGCTATGAGACATCGACTGTGGAATCTTGTGTGATCAGATATCCTTGGGAGTTTCACCATATGGATATTCTGAAGGAGGGAATCATCGGGCCTTGTTCCAGGTGCGAGCGGTTATTCCAGTCGCGTCGTGCGGCGTGCGACGTAAGGGTTCAGTCGGGGAGGTGAGCTACCCCCGAGGTCCTTCAGACCGTTTGAGATAGTGCAAAGGGATGGTGATGTACCCTACCACCTTGCCCTAACCCCAAAGTCTGGAGTGGGTGCACGACATTGGCAAGGGCTGACCTCGTGTGAACGGATCAATCCTTTGGTCTATGTGCGGTGACGTAGAGCTGTGCGTGGGTTCTTCTGGGTATGGGAAAGGCAGGTGTGGGCTTAGTACCCCGTGTTGCTCCTGAGTTTTGATTTTTGGGGAAGAAAATTTTAAAGAGGGAATGATTTAAGAACCCAGTGTTTACTGCGGAAGACGTCGGAATATTCTTGATGATATTCCAGAGCAGCGCCTTCAGACGGCGTGTGATTCCGAGCCCCGGAGTGGCCGGAATTAAATTTTCAGTGCGTTCACATTGGAAACGCTAAATAAATGGGATAGATCCTAAACGGTTCACCAGATCAAGGATCCGAGTGTACGGATGGGTCTGTAATGGGGTTTTTACCATAGGAACGACATAAAACATTTCAGCGCGAGATGTTTGGACGCCTCGCCCGCTTCTGAAACGTTAAACGGATTAAATAAATAAATTAATTTGTATAATGTTGAAACGCAGGTATCTCTTAAACGGTGGCTCAGATTGGGAAAATGAGGGAACCGTTGAGTTCGGACCATGACTTTTACCCTAGGAGGGGTGTAAGTTTCGCGGGCGCGGCCCGTCTGTGAAAAATGGCCCCAAGGGCGTTTTCGTAACTTGGTGACATCGGACGCTATGTTTAATAACTTTTGAACGGGGTTTCGGAATCAAATTCCGAGACCACCGTTGTGCCCGGGAGGTGGTGTTTACCCTCGGAGAGGCTTAACATCGACCCCGTCGAGCGTTTCAGATACAAGTGAATTTGGGGGTTTTAAATTAATAAAGTGTTTTAATTAATTTTTCTACTTAAATCCCAAACACCCCTCTCCCTCCTCCTCCCCCTGTATCCTCTGGTGGAAGGCGGCTACCCAAGGAGCTTCCCTTCAAGCTCCTCCCCCATCTCCATCCTCTCCAAGGCGTGGCAGCCGGCGAATCATCGCGAAGTGACGGGCTATGCCCAAGAGGTAGGATTTTGTTGCGTTTTCAATTGCTATATACCTCTTTGAGTTTCTTATTTTGCGTCGAATCTCTGTTTAGCCTTCGAACAAATCCCATAAACACGTACTAGATTTTATATGGTTTCTGACGCATATTTTGGATCGAACTTCCGAGGTCGGAGTTGATTGCCGATGTCCGCTGAAGTTGACCGGATTTTCGAATGTTTTTTCGGCCAAAAACCACTGTTTCCGGGGGGTTCTGGTCGGTGCCGGTCACCGAGGGCATCGGGCGAGCGCGGCGCAGGCGAGGGGCCGGGATGGGGGCGTCAGAACGGCGGCTCGACAGCAGGTGGCGACGGACGGTCGAAGGCGGCGGAGGACGGGCGAGCTCGCGGTTGAGCAGGGCGGTCGGCCGGGCGCAGGCGTCGGCGGCTGCAGGCGGCGTTGGTCGGGCGAGGCACCAGGGGGAACCTGCGGACGAGCGGGGTCAGAGGAGGAGACCGACCGACAAAAGCCAGTTGGTGCGCATGGGGGAGACCGGGGTCTACAGACCCCGGCTGGCCAAAGAGGACCCAAAAGTTGCAGGTCCTATTGGGGGGGGAAGACCGGCCGAATAGCTGGTCTTGCTTTAGAAAAAAAAAAGAAATAAGAAGAAAGAATTAAAAATTAAAATAGAATTTTAAAATAATAATAATAATAATATTATTATTATTATTATGAAAATGGTTTATATTTAATAAATCATGAACCGACAGTCAGTTTCGCGAGCCGTATGCGGCGGCGCGTGCCTCATAATGAGAGGAATATTTTGAGATGGTTTCGGGGAATTTTAATTCCCGAAATGAGGGGCGCAGGGGCGCGACATGACTATTAAGTGGACGAGCATTTTTCTGGGAATCTTGTTTTGGACGGCGCTGACACGTCTGGCATCCGTTTTGAGTGTCGTCTACGGTGTTGGGACTCTGGCGTCGGGGCGATGCTTTCCAGGGTGGTTCCAGGCGTTAAAGGCGGAGTTGAGGCGTGGGCCCCACGGCCCATCTTTTGAACTGCGAGCAGCGTTTAGCGACTTTATCACCGGGTGTCCGTTTTGGACAAGTAAATAGTCCATCTTGTGTGCTTTTACGAGAGGATCACAACGGTGCGATCCGTTAGCCGTGCTTTGGGACCGGGGTGTGGGTCCCACGTGGTGCCGCTCGTGCGCGGGGAGCCGGAACATATCTTTTTCTCCGGATATTCGTTGCACTCATGTGAGTAGTTCTTTTGACATGTTTTCCTGAGGGGATTGCATTGGTGCGATGTGCCCGACTGTTTTTGAGGCCGAGGCTCGGGATCACGGGACGCCGTTCAGGCGTGAGGCGGTGACGGTGACTTTTTCGTCAGATATCCGTTTGAGGCAAGTTAGTAGTCGATCTCGCGTGTTTTTCCGTGAGGATTACAACGGTGTGATCCGTTTGGCTATACAGTTCCTCTTGTGTGATGTTATTAAATTTGGAAGCATGAAAGGAGCTCCAATGGTGGTTTGCCCTACCTTTGTTGTATCAGACCCTTGGCGTGTGATCGCGCACTCTTTGGAGAGTGATATAAATGATTCACAAGATGTGGTTGGTCGTGCCTGGGCCTTTGAGGTGGAGTTGTTATGTCACTCCTTCGCGTTGACACTAGGTGTCGTGTGCACGATAGACTTTGGGCTAGAACGAGGTATACTCTGGGAGTATACGAGAGCGCTTTGAGGTACGTGTGGTTACTTGTACCTGAGGATGTTTGCGTGCTCAGTTGGGGTTCAATTGGGGCCACACGTCGTGTGGGCCCTACGTGCGTTCCATTTTCTGCTTGATGTACTTGACCTCTCACGACGTAGAGGGTCCCTCTGCGCTCGTTTGTTTGACCAGTAGGGTGAAGTTTCCCCTGGCCTGGTGCTCTTTTGTCTGACCAGCAGGGTTGAGTGGTCTCCCGCAGGTCTTGTACTCGATGGTTTGGCTGACAGAGATGGTTTGGTTCCTCGGCTTCTTCGGCTGTGAGGGGTTTCAGTATTATTCCCATTCACTGGTCTGCGACACCGTTTGCGGCCATGGGTGTTCGTGCAGCATGGGTGTTTTCCCCACTTTTTGGGATAAGATGTATCGGTCCTCTTCGACAGTGACTCAGCGGATTGGAGCGGGATCACCATGTGAGGCCTGGGGAGTTTCTCCCGAGTCTCCATGTTACCTGGTAGAGATTGTGGTTTCGGTGTGACCAACACTTTACGCGGGCACCGATCTTCTACCCAGGAGGTTGTTTCCAGCAGGGCTGAGGTGGTTTCCATCCGGGCTGAGGTTGTTTTCCAGCAGGGCTGAGGTGGTTTCCAGCTGGGCTGAGGTTGTTTTCAGCGGGGATGAGGTTGTTTCAAGCAGGGCCCGCCAGTGGGTTACCATCCAGTAGGGATGGCCAGTATAGTGGTGTTCACCGAGCAGTACCATCCAGTAGGGATAGCCAGAGCAGTTCCTGGCTTACCTCTAGCGGGGCTGGGAAGTGGTCCCCGATGCCGGACTTACCTCCAGCGGGGCGAGGCAGTGGTCCCCGATGCCGGGCTTACCTCCAGCTGGGCTGGGAAGTGGTCCCCGATTCCTGGCTTACCTCCAGCTGGGCGGGGCAGTGGTCCCCGATGTCGTGTTACCTCCAGCTGAGCTAGGCAGTGGTCCCGTCGTCGACTTTACCCGGGTCCCCCTCTAGTTGATTGCTCTGTTACGGGACTGGGCATTGTGGCACCTGTCGACTTTCTAGGTCTCCCTATATTGGGAACCCGTTGACTTCCAGGGACCCTCCAGCGGGGCTGGGCAGGGGGTCTCCTGTCGAATTTGAGCAGACTTCTCGACTGCAGGGTAGTGACGAATTGTGGTAGACGTTCCCCCAGAACTCTCAAGTAAGATGAGCACTTTCCCCACCGAGACGCGTCCTTGTGACGCGACCTAAAACCATGCGGGCGAGTCGGTGCCGCCCAAAGTGGATAGTGTCGAGGTGTGGTGATTGAGCCCCTCAGCTTGCAGTTCGGGGTAGACATGAGGGATGCTGGGCATTGATGGAGTTTACTTCTGGTATTGTTGGCTACTCTTTTCTTGGGTTGAGCTATGGGATGGAGATCCCCTTACGACCTTGTTTGGGATTCTTTTTGAGCATATGTATATGTATATACCTTGTTACAGTACCCACTCCTTGGGTTTTGGCTACTCTCCCTCCATGGGAGGCGAAGAGGTGCGGGGTATGCCACGTGCTTTCCGGGTCTAGCTTCTCATGGTTGGACGAGTCTACTCTCATGCTATAGGTAGCGAAGACTCGATGATAAGTTTATCTTCTCACTGTTTCCAGCTCCTTGTGTCTGGACAAGTCTATCTCTTTTCTCTTGTTGGGTTGAGCTGGACTCTCTACTGTTACTCTTACTACACTTTCAGTTGTACTCCTCTAGTTTTCTTGTTCTCTCTACTGCTCACCCGTCGGTACCTCCTTTTGTATCTCCCTCGGGCCTTCGGGGTATCCTAATGATTATTTTTATACTCACCCCTGCTTGGGCTTTGCCTGCACTTGGTGTGCCCCTGAAGATGATGGACAAGCTGGTCGTGACCTCAGTGGAGCATAGGAGTTCGGGAGCTTGGACCGCGTGTGGTGGTCGTGGCCGGGTTTCAGGTGGGAGACCTGTCAGCTGTTTCTTTTTGTTTACCTGTTGCCGGGTTGTGGTACCTTTTCTGGTTGGGCGCATGTTTTTCCCATTTTTCCTTTTTAGCACTTTACTTTTACTGTTAGAGGTCGATGCACTTTTTGGTTTATATATATCCGTTTCCCTTTTTCTTTACTTGTCTTTCCTTCTACTCTGCACTTTCCATTGAGTGTGTGTGTGTGTGTGTGTACAGGTACATAGGAAAAGGCCTCCCTGAGTTGTTGTGCATTCAGCGCTAGTCGGCAGCCCCTGGCCTATGGAGGCGGGCTTGGGGTAGTTGCGGCTTGATCCCGAGTAGGTTTGGGTCGTGAAAAATCCTATAAAATTCTTTTTAATGAATTCCTCATATATCAAATAATCGATTCAGAAACATATTTTCATATCAAAGTACCACGTACCACATTGATACATTTTAATACCATGAATATAAAATGATCCATAATATAATATATCAAAAGGCTTAATATATCCACCACAAAAAATATGTAAGTTCTTTATATTACATTTATAGAATAGATATAATAATTGAGATGAAAATACCTTACCACTTTTTAATTATTAATTTAGAAGTTCACCAATTTATAAAAGAAAAAATTTATTTGAAAATATCATCATGATATTGTAAAATAAGATTTAAAATATTACATCTTAATGACAGTAATAAATTCCATTTATGATTTATAAGTTTAAAACAAACATTTCTTCTACTTTTTTAAGAAAACTAAATACAATATTTCTTTTAAAATAATTTTAAAAATTAAAAAGTGCATAAAAATGACTTTAAAAATCAATTGAGAGTAATGAAAAAAAATTGAATTTTTTTAGAAAATAATAACATTTAAGAGAAATATTCATTAATGGAGACTCAAATAAAAAAAATCCTGAATAATGATGATATTGTGAAATAAAGATTTACCAACTTATATTCAATCGAATCGTATGCCCCATCAATGAAACAAATTTATATGGATATGAAAATACAATAATATTTTGGATTATACACAAAGAATAAATTATTTGGAATTAAATATTCCATTTATAAGAAATAGATGGTGAACATGGCTTGTATCTCATGGAAAATAAAAGTTAGGCGGAAATCCCCTACATCAAAATCCATTTTTATATGTATATTCTTTAAACTCATGTATAAAAAGATAAATAATTTTAATAATTCATATTAGAACTTTATACTAATTCAATATATCATATATGATCTTCTTATATTATTTTATCACCTATTTGTTTATAATAATTCATCATTTTCACAATTTTGTGTGTTAATTTCGTAATTTTTTAGTACATTTTGACTTCTTACTTGTTGTTCCCTTTTATTATATCTTGATTTAATCATATATTGAATTTAAAATATGATTTAAATATGATATTTATTTTTTATATATGTATCTATAGTAATCCATAATATTTTAAGATAGGAAATGGAATGCATCATTCTAGAAGACGGTTGGTCATATGTATGCATGAATGCTATTTTCATTTCTTTATCGTATTAAAATAATGAAATATAAATGATATATATAAATATATTTATATTATAATTAATTAATAATATATATTACATATATTCCACATATTCTTATTAAAAACATCCTTATTTTATTCCATGTATAACATGACCAAATCACTCCGCTTTGAAGATGTGGTTGTACAGACATCCACAAATGAAGTTATCGTATTCTCACAAAATGGAATGATTTTTGGAATGTCATATTTAATAATTTCAGAAGCATAAAGACATTATAAATTTTGTATATATCATATATAAACTATAAATCCATATTATTCCAACCATGAAATGTGGTAATGGAAGAAATAATGACATCAGTTTTTGAAGAAGTACTCCACCGAACACATGAATGATGATGGTGTGTCCCTTTTATTTGATGTGATTGCATTTTTAGTAAAACTCTTAGAATAAAAACATCTTAGTATATTAAATATACTAAAATAATTATATAATAATTTAATAGTAAAAATTTAATATTTTGAGAATCAAATAACAAAAAAGTGTTCATCGAAAATGTTACCCCATTTTTGGGAATTGTTTTTTGGTTCGTACCAAAAGACTCTTTTGATTGAATTTATATGAAAAGGTAGGGTTAAAAGATTAATTTATAGAATTTTTCAGGAGAAATGGGAAGGTTTTAGTCAATCTATAAGCCTTAATGTGGTTTGAGGACGTGAGGGAGGATGTGACATAGTATAATTTAGGTGAGAGGCAATTTTAGAATCCCTCAAAATATTAAATTAATATAAATTAACTATTTATTAAAAATGAAACCTAATTGAGTTAGTTATAAGATAATTTTTTTTCTAAATCTGCTAAAAAAATTTACACATGTTAAGTTTACATTCTTTACCAAATCTTTGGGATTTAACCCTTTGTTAAATCATCTAACTCTTATCGTGGTAACTTGGATTTTTACTCTTTAGGATTTTATATAGTTACTATAAAATAAAAAACGAATGAAAATTGATTCATACATAAAATTTTAATCCTCATCCCAATAATTTGGAATAATTTTAAAATTTTATTATTTTTATATCATTTAATAAGTTATTATAAATTATAAATTAACATTAGTCTAAATTTTGACACTATTCATTACATGACTTTTTAGAAATATCACAAAATCATGATAACATAAAAAAATTCTTTAATATATCACTAATATTTATAGGTAATTTACAAAATTCATTGATGACATTAATTAAATAAAATTTAATTTTTTATAATACTTTTAATAATATTTATATGATATTTACATTAATTAAACAATTATTACATCATCATTGGGAAAGCCATTAATATAACTTTTTACTCTCTAAAATTGTAAATAAGTTATCTTGATGAAGATAATAATTTTATATTTAAAATAATTATTTATAATCGAATATATCTTCTGAATAACCACATATAAAAAATGAAACAATTACTAAAAACATGAGTGTGACATTTTGGACTTTCCTTAGAATAAAATACTAAAAATGGCATAAATTCATCTAAGTTTTTCCAAGAGTCCAAAAAATTATCTAAAGGACGTTTTAGGTCAAAAATAACTCATCCTATAAAAACTGGATATGTGTTATGGTAATTTTATAATATTTCTAATATTATTTATGCCTTTAATTACTCGATTTACCATTAACTGTGTTAATAAAAACAATTACAAAAGTCACTATTCATAATGTCCAAAAAATAAATTGACTGATTTAATAAATTTTGATCTTTTGATTACAAATTTTTAATCCATTTAAAAAAAATTATGCACATAATTATCTAAAATTAATTTAAAATTATTCTCATTAGATGAATGGGAAAATGAGTTTTTAAATTAAAAAAGCATTCAAAAGATTGAAATGTTTTTATATAAAATTAAATGTGAAATTGATTCCAATTACCCAAATAATGTTAAATGATAAAAAATGATCAAATTATATACTAAACAAAATTATAATTATAATTTAATACAATAAGTTATTTATATGGAAAATCTATTTTCTATTAAAATCCCACGTATTTCACTATTCATCTAAACATGAAACTTTTCAGAAAAATACCGAAAATGAAACGAAGAAAAAATTTGACATTATAATTTAAAATAAGATGTTTTTATTGAAAATGAAATTTTATAAACGTTTTATCAAATATGTTTTATATAAGATGACCAACAATAGGATGTAAAACTGATTTTTTTAAAATATAGATTTTTATGTGTAATATCAAGTTCCGGCTTATCTTATACCTGTAAAATATATTTGGGTGATTATAAAAACATTTCATTAAATATATAATATGTAAATTTCATAATTGGTTTAATTGACTTCATTCCTACCCATTTAACTACTATCATATAACTATCGTTTCAAAAAAATTATATTTAATTATATACCATTCTTCATTTAAGTTTGGTGTTGTGGGAAATGTAAGATATTAAATAAATTAAATTTATTTATAAATATACATATCATAAAATCCTGGGGTTTTATATCACATATGTCCAATGGAACTACTTGTTCTCCACCATGGATCGTCTAGATACACCACTCTGTGGGATCTATCTACATGAACCTAACTTATCCTCTACCCAATTATCCATAAACCAAACGAGGTGTTCTCCAACACCCATGAATAATAAAACCACCCCCTGAACAGGGTACACACTCAATATAGTGGTATATACCTCATCCATATCATCCATTAGTTACTTAATTTTGTCTAAAAACATCATATCAATGGAGGATAGAACAAGATCATGACTCTAGGAAAATGCCCAGATGAAAATATAACAATATTCTCCTCCTCAAACAATAGTCCCTTAAATAAACTACCTCAAATATCATATAAAAATGAAAAAATAATGTGGGATGATCCAAATTTGAATTCAATTTAAAAATTACTAAACTAACAGTGATGATCAAATCTCGACCAAATATGTATGGTTCCTCTCTTAACACCAGGGATAACTGCATCCAAAAAATATCCACCAAAGCCTCTCAACATCACTTATTTGGGAAAACCAAAAACAAAAGGCTCTAATGGTCCCCTGGTTCACATCATTAAGTGAAATACTCTATGATATTCCACTACTACACATAATCTCTTGGGCTACACCCATCCACAGATCCACAATTGTCCCAAAGGTCAATGAAAGACCATGAAACCCTATATTGGGTTCCTCTAGGAGATCAAAAATAATGAAACAGACCTAGTGAAAAAACCACATAAATGAACCACAGTGGCCCTAAACTAATCCTCAGTTAACAACACTCCAAAAGGGGAATCCAAAAACACATGCCCAATAATAGGGAAATTCACAATGGTCTCTATGACAACCTCAAAAGAAGGACCATCCACAACAGATCCTTAATATAATGAATCCACAAGGAAAATACCTTTCAAGAAAACCTGAGTTGGTTGTCTGGGAAAACAACACATCCATTGGTTCCAACTCACCCATAAGGTAATCCAACGAAACACCCTTCACCATGGGCATTATCAATAGTTTTCCACAGACTCCACTTTCCACTTAATGAAAAAACTATCCACAATGTCATCCTTAGGGGAACCATAGAGTTATCTCAACAACTAAGTGGAACTCAACTGTGCTCATAGTCCAATGATGTCAACCCATCCCAAAGGATCCAACAGCTTTGTTCCTCAACCATATGAGGTAAACCTCAACTACTCTAACCAAGTGTGACCAGTACCGACATGAATTGAGAAACACATATCTCCCTATGGATATAACACAATACCATATTATAGGATTCATATAAAATTATCATGAATTACACTAGCCAGAATCCACAAGCTAGACCCGCTAACGATCTCACAACCCACACTCATACCTTACATCTCATTCCCATCCTACTAGAAGATTCCCGACTGAAACTTTGAGGAGATCCTCCATCTGAGCTCCCACAACTCAAAACACCATCTAAATTACCTCCAAATTTTTAAAGTATTCCACCATCATGGTTTATGTTGAAATATGCTTAGAATAGACTAATCACTTCTAATTCTAGCTCTTGGGAACAAAATTACCCAATACCCTAAGGCTGGAAAAAGAACATGGTGTGTACTTTTAAGTAAATCGCCTCTGATCTCAAAGAAAAAACTGTAAATATAATTAAACATTTCCATAGTATACATAGTTATTTTTCATGTACTACTACACAGTCAGGTTGGAAAAGAGGTTTTCCCGTGTAATTATAAATGTCCTTGTATGACTAATATGGGGTTTCTTCCCAAGTACATGAACACATGGTCATTTCCCACTACACTATGTGAACCCAATGTACATGACATGTTCCTCCCAAAAAATATTCTTCTAATGTACTTTTCCACTTTTTCAAATATATAACAATGTAATACTACATGGTGTACACTTAATTTAATAGTGATTACTTCTAAGAGATATATCTTCCCTGAATTGGAAGAACACACGATGTTTGTTCATAAAATTCCACACTGTGTATATATTTTTCCCTAAATGGGAAGCCCCGAAAACACAATTAAAACTCATATTTCATCAAAAAAAATACATATATTGACTCCCATGAGGTCCCAAAAACTCAAAAAAGTGGTTGAAACTTAAAATGTGGATTTTTTTAATATATCATAAAATGGTACTACCTTCAGTATAAAACCACCAGTGCTCTTGTCTGATCCATTCATTGTAGTTTCGACATAATAATCTTGTATGACATGACCTCCATTGTGAAACCTCCACCTCTCCCGCTCTATACCTTATATCCCTGAACCTCTCACAATTGAATACCGTAGAGGGGGTATCCCCATGTTCATGTGTAAAAATCCATGGTATAAAAAGCAAATGAAATAAAAGATAATAAAAAAGGGAAAAATAAAAGATAAAGAAAAGAAAAGGGTCCCAACCCTAGAACACAACAAACATTTAGGCCTTTCCCATGAAACCCACTCCCTCACATTTCTGTATCAACTATCGACATTGAATCTCAATATGATGTTATTTTTGAAAGATAGGACCAAACTAACATGTGATAATTAATTAATATGTAACTAATTAAATATTAAATATTTTGTGAAAATTTGAACATCATATATTTCTTACGAACTTCATTACTATGGTACAAAATAATTGTTTTAGCAAATAAGAGGTCAAATAAATATTTAAGATCGTTTTATAGAATGGTTTCCTATTTTTACCCCAAATAGTCACGGGGAAAAATCATTAAAATTTACCTTCATTTTCATAACTAGTGAGGACACGGGTTATCATAGACTCCCAAAAAAAATTCTTCTAACCATTTAGAAGCCTCAGTGGATAACAAGTATCCATAATAACTCTTATTAACTTTCCCATACAATTAAATCTTGACCACCCAACAACCAGTTATAAATCTCCCCCCAACTACGTTTCATCATAAGAGACATTCAAACATAACTAATATGATTCTCCCCATTATTGAAGTATCCTAATTGTAAACCCTCTACCAAAAGAAAAACTACCCAAAAACATGCTATATCCATCCATAAATTCAATGGATAGACATGAAAAAACACTAAAACATGAGAACAAATAAAATTGCAACCCTTGTGCTCTAAAAACTACTAAGGAGAGGCTCGTGACCTCTAATAGCCTACAGTTCACTCTCGTCCACAAGGCATTCCTTAAACATCTCCTAAATTCCCAACTAAGCGGGTCATAATAAGGGTCAATTCCTAATTAATCTAGGATAATGAGATTTAATCTAATGATTATTCTCCTATCATGGAAAATTTTCAACTAACCAGAGTACACTTGACACTCTACATAAAAAACAAGGCATCTCCATAATTCCATGATCAACCAAACAAACAGTCTCCACTTGGGTGTCAATCTAAATCCATTGGAATCTAACCATGCACCGTTTTTGGTACCCAAGGAACAACCCCAATGAGTATGGCTAGGGGTCCTACCAAACCAACACTCTCCAAATTTCAATGAGATAGGGAGAACTCCTAGATATCTAGTTATAAAAAACATGGAATCATCATTCCACCCTTCATCTAGGTGATATAAAACCTCAATGCCCCACCAAAGATGACCAAACGTACCCACCTAAATAATCAATTATAACAGACACATGCAACCTACTACATTTCCTAACTAACAACATGTAACATGAATATCTCCCTCCAAAGGAACATGAACCTAGAAATTTAAGGGGATAACCCATATAATAAAACATGATCTCAACCAAAAGATATCATAATCATTCATTCCCTCATTGATCCACCATTTGGGAACTCAAATACCACTACCAACCCACTCGGGATTCCATGCATCCCTCAATGTGTGGATTTCATCACCAAAATTTGCAAATATCTCACCACGTGATCTATTTGACCACTTGTCATAAGGAAATATGTGAATATTGTAAATTTTATTAGAATTACACCAAGTACATATTCAATAAAACAACACATCATAAGTAGTTGACACATTAAACGACATAAAATAAATGTTCTATAAAACACCATAGACCAACATATGTCATGTGAATCATGCATTACGAGAGTAATTTATGAACATTATCCTTTTCTCATAGGCCAAAATTAAAACCCCATAATAAATCATAAATATGAAATCCCATGTGCATCATGATATATAAAATCATGGAACCCTACAAATTGAATACAAGAATAGAAATATCTTACCCTAGAAGCTCAGATATCCTACCTAAAAAGATCAGTATGACACGTTATTATGATATACATAAAAGGTTCTAACACATTCCTAAAATTCCTTTCTACTAACTCCTAAAATAATAAAATCAAAAATCTATGATAACAATTTTTTATGAACTATCATAGGGAAACCTCGTACATCACATGATCTAGAACACAACAGGGCATTAAGCATGCCTCCTTGAATGTCATTGGTTGGAGACCTACGATGAGGGTCTAAATGATATGATGGCGAGACTATACCCTATTCATAGAGTATAACAACAGTGGAAAATAATAAATATCATACACAAGAATCAACATTAGAGTAGGAATAATAATAATATAAATAAAGGTATAATATAATAAATTAAATGAAGTATAAATTCATACTAACTTATAAGAAAAAAACAAACAGTAGATATTCTCTTATTGGTCCGAACAAATTTATAAAATAAAATATTGAAAATAAAATAAATTAATCTGTACTTCTCGTACTCATCCAAACCAGATACCCAAACTCCACACCAATTGAGATACAACATCCCAATCCTGGGACTAATCGCCAGCATCTCTTCTTGATTAAGAAATAATGGGATTCAACCACATCCATAGGGGTACATTTTCTCCCACCTAAAAGTAAAAATTAGTTCTACATTCACAATGAGGTTCATATATACAGGGTGAAAAATGAATCTCAGTAGGCCACACTCAATGGTAAGACTATAAATATTTTTTCATAAAATTCTCATTCACACTTTCTATTCTTGACTAGAAGAAAACTAATAGTAGCTAGCATAAAACTAACATCTACATAAAAGTAGGGGAAAACATAAACAAGAAAGCATCCAGCTATATGTTATATCCTAACATCTGAAGTAAATCTACTCCTACTCTAACCCAGTCAAGAATATCTATAGCACATGGATCATCCATCTATATATCAAAAAACATTTCATCTGGATCTATACATTATTTCCAAGGTGTATAAGTGAAATGAACTGAATTCTAGACTAGTATCACCCAAATTGACCAATTTGTTTATGTTTTAGCAGTCTGTAGTAGTGTATCTTGGGTTGTTTAATCCTCAAAGCCAAAGAATAAACATACAATCATGTAAAATCATTGGATAGTTTTTGGCTAGGTATTTTACAAATTTGGGTTGATTTTATATGGGATTAAATGAGAGTTAAAGACCTATGTGAATTAAAATTATGGTAATGGTTTGATCCTAGGTTATTAAAAGGGATGGATTATATAAATTTCACTTTAAATTGTTTCAATTTCCTTAACTTGAGAAGGATTTATTCAATGAAATCAATATAACATCATCACTTACTGGTTTGAGACCTTCACATACACATTCTGATCACCTATACACTAAAAGGATCATTTTCATGATTACTGTTAGGTAAAGGATATTATAATAACATGAAAATTATGGTGATAAAATTCAATAAGTAAGATAAAGAGAGAAAATCATTGAAAGAAGAAATAAAATACAATAATTTATTAACCATTTATGGAATGAGTAATAAAATCCAATACATCCCATTGATAATCCCTTGGATCAAAACAGAAAAGGGTTTCCCTCCATTTATAATATTCTCTAAATGGAAGAGTAAATTATACTAATGGGGAATGAATTTAAGAAAAAGGAAATAATGATCACTCCACTATTGTCTGAATATTTTCACAGGGTTTAGTGAGAATATATTCACACCATAAAGTAATGGTATTAACATGATATGAATAATAATAGAATAATATTAGGAGAATAACTTTTATTAAAAAAACAATGGTTTATTAAACATCTTTCAATTTGAAAAATAGGACTACAATGTCAAATTTCCATCATAACATTAAAATAAAGTCAACACAAAAAAATCATAACCAACATCATCACCACTACTTTAAATAGGAATTTCAATAGGGTTCTGTGTAGCCCCCAACATTTAATTTCCTTTTAATTAATTATGGAAGGCCTTGGTGGGAGGAAAGTTAATGGAGAGAAGACATCTCCACACTTGACCCAAAATGGAAGACAACTTGAATCCATGAAAAAAAGGTTCCAAAATAACCTTCAATATTACCAAATTTTTTAGGGAAGTGTCATAATAAATGGAATAATTGTATCTTTATAAAAAACCTATAAAATTTTATCCCATATGGAGTTTTCTGTTTATATATATGATTGTAATTGTGGTCTATTTTTCTATGCAACTGAATCTGGCCCAGAATTTTATCTCCACCATGGGACACATAAAAATCCCTATAAAATTAAGAATTATCACATTTATCTCTGGGTTAAAATGTTCCTCATAATTTTATCTATCTCCATTTCAAATATTAAAATCATTGTGATAAGATCAATGAATCTAAATTAATTTTATTGCGCTTCTGTCTAGTTTACTTTTTTCAAAATTTTCTGAGTTCAATAACCACATTGGTGGTCATCCAATGTGAATCTTTATGTACTCCAAAATAATGGATATCATGTCATATCATGGGAGACATGAAAATAAAATATTAAAATATAATCAAGAATATTTTTTGTTTTATACAGTTTTCAAAAATGTACCTTGTAATAGTTTATTTTTTGAAGTAACTACAATCATAATGTTCAATAATGTTCAATTTCTAATATTCACTAAAAATGGGGTTTATGGATAATGAAGCACATGAAAATAATAAATATTTAAAATGAATATGTTCCTCTATTAGTGTGTAGTAAAACCACCCATCATGAGTTTTTATATTCTCGATATAAATATATCTCAAAAATATGACATTCCAATTATCATTTTCAAAAATATTTCAATATAAAATGATAACCAAAAGACTTCATTACAAATAATAATGAAACCCATAAATATCCTTTAACACAACATAAGTTCATAATTATATCTAAAGAAAAAACTCATTCCTTTATCATAATTTATTTCCAAAGTTCATCCAATTTCAATTATGTTTGATGATATGTTTTTCATCACAATAAGCATGGCTGTTAATTTTTATTTAATGGAGAAACTATGGACGCACTAGGTGGAGTCGTATATTAATATATATATATTTATTCATTATTTTAATTTAATTTTTTTTCAAATTTTCCATGGTAATTTAAATTTAAATCAATCAAGTTAACTCATGTAGTGAGTCTTTGTAGATTACTCCCCGTCTTAGAGACCTTATGGCACTAAGTGAAGCTCACAGACTCTGGCATCATCTCATGTTAACTCAGTCAAAAACTTCATATCAACAAAAATTGATATAAAATTCATATCTCTTTGATATAATTCTATGGAGTTATGGTATCTATGTTTCTAAATTCACACATTAACTCAATCCATTTTTCTATGCGCAATTCTATATTTTTTTTATTTTTTTTATTTTTTTATTTTTTTAATACAAATTTCAAAATTAAAATGATCACTAAAACTATTCGATTTTTTATTCACCCAAAGAATTCAAATTAATATCCCAAAAACCAAAAGACATTTATTTTTATTTTTAATTAATTTGATGAAAATTTAAAATGTGAAAAATCACATCAGACAACCACACTTTCAAAATTCAATGCTCGAGAACATAAAAATTCATTAAAATGAGAATCATGGATTGAAAAAAATATTATGATATTCAGTTCAAAAAATTTAAACATTTAATATCATTTTAAAAGATTACAAAAAATTCAATTTATGAACATATTTTTTTTGACACTGAAACAAAAATCTTTCTTTTCACCCCCCCAAAAAATAATTAAAATTGTTCCCAGTGTTTGGAGAAATGAAAATTTTGAATACGGTAGAGGTATAATAGAGGATTTCCAAAATTTAAATTTTAAAATTATTAATAGAACAATTTAACATGGTGGTATACTAATGAAGGTTGTTCTATATCAAATTGATCAATTGATCCCTTTATTACTCAAAGAATCCTCGTAGTGGATGGTAGAATGGTGTGGAATTTATGAATATATGTGATTTATTTGAAAAAAAATATGGCCCCATCATACCATAATTACCACACACAAATATATTTAGAAACATTGGAAACAAAAATAAATCACAATGAATAAAACAAACAAATACATAAAGAATGGAGTGATAAAACAAGGCATACAGTTTAAATTTTTATTATCTAACTCATACTTGAGGAATAAAAAATAATATATAAAATATAATATATATATATATAATATTAAATTTATATAAATATTATGGATGATGTGTGTGAGGAAGCTCATAGTTTGGTGGAAGGTACTCCCTATTATCACCCAGAGGTCGCGAGTATGAGTATTGTGATGGGTTTTTCCACATTCGACTTGCAAACATCCCTTTTGGGAATATATATATATATATATTATTATTTTTTATATATTTTTTATGTATATATATTTATAAAGAATAATTATGATGCATCATACCCCATAGGATAGTGGAAGGTGTGTGTGACTCTTTCCCAAAGGTTGTAGGTTTGATTCCCCACATGATCATGTTTTTTCATGTAAGGTATGATTTTTCACAAATATATATAAATAAATTATTTTTCTAATAATATTTTTTCATCCCAGTTTCTAAAAATATTAGTAAATAAAAAAAGAAATAAACTAAAATAAAAGATATATTACATAGAAGAATGAAATTTTTAAAATGTAAAAAAATTGAACAAGAACAAGGAAAAAAGAAAAAGAGAATTATAAATAACTTTTATTTTTTAAAAAATTTCATTGTTCATGTAAATAAACTAAAATTGACTAAAATGAAATAAAATAAAATAAATTATCTTTCCGGGTTGCCTCCCAACATGTACTTATTTAAAAGTTGATAACTCTACATGGATCTGCTGACTTACCCAAAACAAATTTTCAAAACATTATTGACCACATTTTTCTCAACTTATATAAAATAAATATTTAAAAAAAATTAGAATTGGTTTCATGTTCAATCGTGTGTTCTATAATGAGTGGTAAAATCCACAAAATATCATAAATAGTTGATCGAGTTGCTTCTATAGTCTTTCCTAAGACATCAAGGTTCATTCAGACATTGCTAGTTTCAATATAAGAATGAATTAATGCCACATGGTCTTTGTAATTACATATAAAGTGATAATTTAGTGGGGAAGGAAGGCAATAATTTTTAGTTAGGGTTGATTGAAATTTATTAATGCAAATATGAAATGTGAATCAAAATAAATTTATTCTCCCAAAGTTTTTATCAAAATTGGTTTAATTAAAAAAGAAGTTTCAGCACCAAAAGTTTTTATATTAGTGTTTTTGGTTGGTTAAAATGATAGATCAAGATTTTCCACAATGTTTTAATGGTTTTTTGTTTGAAAAAATCATTAATGGAAAAATCTTGAGGACACTCAATCTATGATATCAAATTTCCCTCTTGTAAATAATGAAAATAATTTTCTTGATGACTTAAACTTTCACACAAAATTCCTTCCAATTATCCAGGTCTCCATGATTCATAGCATGATTATTTTTCATTTTCAAGATACTTTTGTGTTGATAAATATTCTTTTATCAATTTTGTTTAAGGGAAAACATGAGTGTGAAGTTTTTCCATAACATTTTCAATGGATTATAGTTCAACTCTCAATGATGAAACCTCTGAATTCATTCTCTCCATTTGAAAACCTTTTTCCTCAAGTAATGGTTTTGGATTAGGATTCAAAGGTTTTTTATCGAAATGGGTTTTTCTTGATAAGTAATAATATTATTGGAATTTCATATGAGGATTTTAAAATTAGCATTGTGGGGATTGAAATTCATTATAGGTTGGAATTTATTGTAGTTCATAATAGTTAAACCATTTTGGTTGATTATGATGATGATTATCCAAAATAATGGAAATTATAGATTACACTTGGAATAGGGTAGTCTATGATGGAATAATTTTCCCATGTTTGGATTACTTAAAATATGTTATCCATAATAATGAAATCAGGGGGGGAATAGATACGTTAGGTTAGAAAATATGTGAGTGTCTGAGATACTTACTTGGGTCCTCAAAAAAAATTCCAAAATTTGGTTTTGACCAAATTTACACATTTTTTATGGTTAATTTGTAACATTAAGTGTATATTGGGTTATCAAATCATCAGAGACCTATAAACAAACCTACATACATGTATATTCTATGGTTAGTTTTTTGGAAATGAATTGTACAACAATGGGATGATTTGTTAAGGTTGTAAATGAGAACTAATAGACCTAGGTTAATTAAAATTATGATAATTGGTTGATTATAGGTTATTATAAAGGATGTATTGGATTAATTTCATATTAAAATATTTCAATATCATTAACTCAAGAAGGATTCATTCAATGAAATTAATGTAACCTCTTAGCATAATATTTTAATAGCTTCGCATATATTATAATCACATTTACACATAGAGTATAGTTTTCATGAGTACTCTTAGCTAAAATATATTATAAGAAGTTGAAATGTCTGGCAATAAAATTCAATAAGTAAGAGGAAGAATCAAAATCATTGAATGAAAAAATAAAATAAAAAAAAATTATTAAACATTTTTGTAGTGAGAAATAACATCCAATATAGTACCATTATTTTCTTTTAGACCAACCCACAATATGGTTGTCCAAATATTTATACTATTCTCTTCATGGAAGTGGAATGTAGACACATGAGGACATAATTGAGTAATTGAAAAACAATGAAACAACGATCACTACATAGTTGTGTGAGGAATTTCACATGGTTTAGTGAGGATAAGATCACAACATGAAGAAAAGGTATCAATTTTATATATATATTAAAAGATTGATAGGATAAGAAGAACATTTATTTATAAAAAAGGTGAATTGAACAACTTAAAATTTGAGAAATATGATTATAACATCAAATTGGTAGAATAAGATTAAAATGTAAACAAAAAACAAATATCCTCAACTAATTCACCAACACTATCATTAATAGTTATTTCAAAGGTCTTAGCTCAGTCCACCTATATTCCATGTCTCTCTGATTTTTTTGGGTAGGTCTAGGTGGGTGTAAAGTTAATGGAGGGAAATTCTTTCCACAATTTCCCTGAAATGGAAGCCAACATGCATTCACCAAACAAAGGTGAAAAATAACCTTCTATACGGATAAATTTTGGTGGGTTATAAAATATGAAATAAATATTTGTATTTCTCCTAATAAACTTTAAAATTTCATCCTAAGTGTATTTGTTTCAATATATGATCTTAAATGTGGGCTATTTTTGTAGTACACAAAATCTATCCCTGAATTTTATCTCCAAAATGGGATGCCTAAAAATACCATTAAAACTATTAAATATCTCTTGTCACTCCTCTATTGAATGTTCCTAATCATTTCCTAAATATCTATTTAAAATATTAGCATCATTCGACCAAGATCATGGCTGATATAATAATATTATTAGTTTGATGTCTAGTTTACCTCACCCAGCATTTGATTCATTCATGGCCCACTTTGGTTTTTCTCTAATTGGACTCTCTATGTTCTCCAAAATAATTGATTGTTCCTTATATAATGGGGAAATATGAAATAAAATATAAATATAAAATAAATCCCATTTGGAGTTTTATGAGGTTTTCAATAATGTACCATGTAATAGTTTATTTTAATAAGTAATTACAACCATAATTTGAAATAATGGTAAATATATAAAATGCACAAAAAAGGGGTTTATAAATAAATTATCACATGAAAATAATATATATTAATAATAAATTAGGGTTAAGTGGTATCTTTTTGTGTAGCTTGGGTTATCGAATCCTCAGAGACCTAAGAAGAAAACTATAGATAATTATATTTTATGGATTGTTTTTGGCTATAATGTTGTTAACTATGGGTTTATTTTAGATTGGTTCAAATGAAAAATAAGACACCTAAGAGAATTTAAATTATGAGAATGGGTTTATCCAATGTTATTTCATTTGATGGATTGGATTAATTTCTTTTTAACTTATTTCAATTTCATTAACTACAGAAGGATTCATTAAATAAAATTTATATAAACTCGTCACAATCAAGTTTAATACCTCCACATAAACATGTTAATCACCTATAAACATAGAGGATAATTCTCCCGAGCTCTACTAGTTAAAGGATCATATAAGAACATGAAAGTTTTGTTGATAATATTTATTAATAAATTGGATGAGAGAAAATAATCGAATGAAAAAATAAAATAAAAAAATTATTAAACTTGTAAGGAATGAGAAATAACATCTAATCATTCCCCTTAATACTACCTTGTATAAACCCTTATGTTGTATAGCCCTCCATTTATACTATGATCTCAATGGATGTGGAAATTATAATCATTATACTGGAATTGTAGAAGTGAAAATAATTGAAATTTTAATTTCTCGACCATATTATGACGAATATCACTAGGATTTGTGTGAATAAGTTCACAACTTAAAGTAATGGTATAAAACTGATATAGGGAATAATTTAATAATAAGATAATAAGAAATTATATTAATAAACTAAGGTAAATTTAAAAACATTCAATTTGAGAAATGTGATTACAAAATAAAATTTCAATTATATCATTTTAATGAATACTACACAAAAATATACTCAACTCATTCACCAACACTACCTTAAATAAACATTTCAATAGGATTGGATTAAGCACCAACATTCTAAGTCTCCCCCAAATATAGTTTCAAAAATATCGTTCTTTATGGAAGAATTTCTGTAGTACTTGGAAGAATAAAATAAGTATACATCTTTCAACTAATGTTATGTAAAATTTTACCCTAAATGGATTTTTGGTTTTTGAGATATGATCATAATTGTGGGTTTTTTTCTGATCCATAGAATATGTCCCAAAATTATATCTCCAACTTGGGCTTCCAAAAACTCACTTTACAATTCATAATAAGCTCTTTTCATTGATTTATGAAATGTTTGTAATAATGAACTTTATCTCCAATTGTATTATTATCATAATTGGACTTGGATTTTGGCGGATGCTATAATTTTATTAGACTACTTCCTAGTTCATTTCCCATAGAATGTTCTTTGTTCAAGACCCACATTAGATGTATTCCAATGGGAATAACAATGTTTTCATAAAGGATGAATTTTTATTTATATAATGGGATACATGAAACTAAAATATGAATATAAAATCAAATCCATTGGTTTTTTATGTGGATTTCAAAAATGTAACATTAAATAGTACACTTTAAGAAAGAATTAAAATCGAAATGTGAAATAATGTTAAAATTAAAAAAATCTATAAAAATGGTTTGTATGAAGATTGTAAAACATGAAAATTATATATATTTAAAATGAATATTCTCCTATTTTATTGGATAATCATGTACCCCCATGGAATAACAATTAGAATCCATAACCACAACATACATCTATCAGGCTCTAAGACCACAATGGCATAATCTGAACCCAAAACAGAACCTCCCCTTCACATTTCAGAGATCTATCATATCTCAGATGTCCTATAGAACATCTCAATGTGTACCATGGACTATTTGGATACACCATTGTACGGTAACCATCTACATGGTCTCAATAGATGCAATATACAGGGTCTATAAACAAAAAATTGGAGTGTTACAACTTCAATAGATAACACACCCACCCATTATCCAAGGAACACACAGAAAAAGGGGTTGTGACTTCAAGAAGAATTCCCATTACAACGCTAATTAAATCTACTCATAGATATCCAATGGATTTGAAATCTATATCACAACTTTGGGATAACACCAAATCCAAAATATACTAATGGTGGCTATGATATACTACATTCTAAATCAGAAACTCTCTCAAAAATCATGATGAAAGGCCAATTGAGTAAGGTAAATTCCAGCCATGATACCACCTACTAAAAATAAGGACTAACAAAGTCGATGAACTCTCATCTAGTAAATGATGAGTCCTATTTCATCGCCCTAGATCTGAAAATCCATAAAAATGAAAACATATTCTCTCAATGAACCGTCTTAAGGCCCTCTAAAACTTGGGGATCCCGCTATCCATAGGATCAAATCCTAAAGTGACATCCTCAATATGACTCCCCAATATTTACCAAGATCTTAGAACATTCCCTTCCATAGATCCACTACCATCCTAAACCCCACAACAGTTGGAGGACACCCTATAAGGGGTTACAAGGTATTATCCAAAACAAAAGGACATGCCTAATGAAAAACCATCCCAAGTGGCACTTAGTTTCTACTAACTGATCCACAATAAACCATACTCCAAAATGGGATTCCAAAAAGACCAATCCCAACAACTGGGGCATTCACGAAAAACCTCTTGAACTCTTAAAATGATGCATCCTACACATGTTTTCCTCATTACAATGAATACTTTGGGAAAATCCCATATAATAAAACCTCAGTTAGAATTCACAGAAAACAAGCCTTCCAAAGTTACTAAATTACCCAAGGGAATACAAAGAAATAGTCTTCCCTAAGGGTATTATCAATATAAATATATAGTATCCTTTGACCAATTGATCAGAAATTATACCTATATGAGATCCTCATGATTCCCCTATACTAGTCTCAATGACTCAATGGAACTTAGGCATAATTGTTATCCCTCGTTAACAACTAAGCTCAATGGCTCCCACAGAACCGATCCTCAACAACATGAGATAAAAATAAACTACTCTAACCATGAAAAACCAGTCCAAAAATGTTGGTACATACCCAAATCCCCTCATAGATACAACAAAACCAATATCCCATGATCTATTTGAAATTACCTCATTTAACACATATTCATATTTACAAGTAAGGACCACTAATGAGCTCGTAACCCTCACCCAGGCCACAGAGCTCACACCCAACCCTGTAGAGGATTATTAATATAAATCCCCAGGAGATCCTTCGAATAAACTATCGTAGACTAAAACACCACATATATAACCTTCCAAAATATAAATGATTCAAACATTTTGAGCTATATGGATAAATGATCAGGATGGACTACTATAAATTCTAATTCTGACTTCATGGGAAAAAATGAAAACGGTCATGCGATAAGTTGTACATAGCATTTATTTTCTAGTACACCGCATGTAATCTCAAATCCAAACACGACCATGTACTTTTACATGGCCAAAAATAAAATATAGTCACTCCATGTAATATTAAATGTCTATAGAATAAATGGTGTTTTTTGTGTACTTCTAAATGTCTATATACCACTAAAATGGGGTGACATACCAATTACATGGCCACATGTCCATGTCCTTCTGTAAGGAATGTACCCAGAGTACATGGTATGTACTTTCCAAAAACATTTCCCCATGTACTCAACCATGTGACTTGGTACATGGTCATGTACTACTACATACTGTGCCATTAAAAATTATGTGTACTTATAAAAACACACACTTTCTCGAAAAATAATATCACATAAAATGTTTTAATAAAACATCATTCGATATGAAAAAGTATCCCTAACCAAGAGGCCCCAAAAACGACATGAAACACCTGATATCTCCGTAAAATTCATATAACAATCCCCATGGGGTCCCAAAAACCTCAATAAGGTTAAAACATAGAAAACGATTTTATAAGGGTTTTTATTGTAATATATAAAGCATTCATTCCAACACCTAGAAACTGATGATTCTTCTATGTGATCTATGATTCACAACTGTTGTGAAATGATCTTGTGCAACTTGAGCTCCACAATAGTGCATCCTCCTATCACTCTTCATATCCTCTCCCCCTCTACCCCCCTTAACCAAATAAATTTAAGTGGAGAACCCCATGGTTGTACATGCAGAGAAATGTGAGAAAAATTAATTAAGAAAAAAAATAGAAAAAGGTGTAAAATATAAGATATGGAAAAAGGGGTTCCAACTCAGTCCTGGTGCCTGGTGTATTTTTATTTCACTCAAAGGAAAAACACACCATTACGGTCTCAAACACAAAGACAAGAACTCAATATGATGTTTCATTTCAAAGATACCACCAAACAAATATGCATGAATAAATTAATATTAAATTAATTAAATATTAAATATTATGTGAAATTTGAATGGCTCAAATATCCACAAACTCAAATTCCATGTTAAAAAAACTATTTTCAAAACTAATGAAGTGGAAAGAAAACTTATATGAGATCATATTACATGATAATATACAATTTTTTCTAAACAATCACATGATCAAAAAGGTTCAAATTTACATTTATTTTCACAACCTATGACAACATGGGTCATAAAATTTATTTTTTTCTTCATGAATACAAAATTAATTGATCTTTTAGAATGATTTATCCTATATATTTTTATAAATTAGTAAAGTAGAAATTGTCTCTATGTTACGATAGTTGTAGTTTCTACAGTAGGTAAAATTGTAATTTTAATATAAACATAGGGCATTAGATTTTTGAAATCATATAGTAGGAAAAATGTCTTTATGAATGGCCTTGAAGATATGTGTAATTACAAGATGATTTATAAAAATATATTGTAAACATTATGTATTTTTCGTAGAAAAAATTCTGTTTTAGATACTATTATTGGATTTTATTTTGGCATATATGCATGTAGGGTAATGGCCTCGAAAAACATTCATTAATTATTTTTTGGCCATCAATCTGGTGCATGGTGAATCTTCTCTTATTTCACCTATGGTTTGAAGATCTTGGGGGTTTCATTTGGGTGAACTCACATTATCTTAATGATCAATTATTAATGTTTGAATAGATGGTAACTAAAAATGTCTAAGGTCAAATATAAGTTCTTAGTAGTGACACAACCTTATATAGCCTAGATCTTCTGTCTATTATCAATTAAATTAGCCTGATTACAAGTAATCAATACCCAAATGATATATCAATTTTGTTTTCTTGGTAAAAATATATATATAAATGAGTATTGAATTACAAATGATTACATCACACGAGCCTCATCCTAGTTGGTGAGGACTCCTTTTGTCCATCCAAGAGACCAATGTTCAAATATAGGTGTGGGATAATTTCTGGTACTCTATAAGTACTATAGCAGTACTGTAGCAGGAACTGTAGTAGTAATGCATCAGTATTGTAGTAGTACTATAGAAGGAATTGTGTAGAACTGTAGCAGGTACTCTAGGGGATACTGTAGCAGGCACTGTTTGGCACTAGAGTTGCCGAGAATATGCCCCTGATTAGGCCTTCGGGCCACCAATTTGGTCCCTGAGTCCTTTAAGGTCTTCGGTCCACCCAAGACTTTAGGTCAGTAAGTCCTTCGGGCCATCTCAAGGCCTTCGGGGCACCTTAAGTGCAGATGAAAACCAGAAAACCTACAAAGAACAAACTTCAGAAGGAGGGGGATCAAGGAGATTTCACCATAGCATAAGCTAAATGAATTGAAAGAATTGGAGAGTATGGAACCTGCCATTAGGAAAAGCCTATGAATTCATGGGAAAAGCCTAAACAAACAGTCATGTGAAGGTGGGGAGCTGATTTCACGATGATCATGCAGGGGAGGAGTAGTTCTAAGTAGTTATTCTGGGTTGTATGTAATTTTTGAAGCCTACAGGAAATAAATTCTTCTAAGGCATATGGGCCATGTAATACTTACACCTACGAGCCATGTAAGGGTTTCACCTCACCCCTTTAAAGGTTTATTTTCAAAAATTAATAAATAATGAAGGCCTTCAGGCCATTGGTGGAGGAATTACAAATGATTACACTAATTACATCATATTTTTTCTTGGATTCCTTGGGAAAGATACATAACAAGGGTGAGCTCAAATTTGTAATATGGTTAAATAAAGTGGAAGCAATAATGAATAAATAAGAATAAATTAACATGGAATGGTAAATAACAAATAACTCATGCCATTCAAATAACTAAATATGGAAAAATCAATATGTAAAGGTATAAAACTTAAAAACATTAAATTTAATAAATGAACGGAAAATGAAATGTATTAATAGAAATGTCGACATAAAATATCATGGATAAATAATAACTGAAAATAAATGAGGTGAATTCTTAATTATTGGATGCCATGTTTCCTAGGTATATGGTACCAGTACAATTAATATATAGTTTACCAATACTTATTTTCTCAACTAATTCATCCCATGAGACTGTCTATGCGTCATTGGTATTTCATTACCTAGTCCCAGACTTGTAGGTCCTACATTAATGGGTCACTAACCTGTAGGGATTTCATTAATATACCCCCAACCCACAGATTTCATGTCCAATTCATTTAAATAACAAGTGCCTTGTAAAATATATTTATTGTATAAATGAAATGGGTTTCTCAACATTTTCCCCAAATAATAAAATAACTTTCAATGTAAACACTATATAAAAAGGGGTATATGATTCCGAAAATAATCATATCAATCAAAAATGATATGGATATTTAGGGGAAATTTAATTTCAAATGATAATAGGAAATTTAATATTTCAAGGGGACTAAAAGGTATCAAAGAAGTGGATGTGAATACTATCATTAGAAAAATCATACATAATACATCCATAGGAATATTAATAATTATATCAATATAAAAAACTCTAGTGGAAAAAAATAAAGGGTTGTTTTGTTTAATGAATATAAATACTATAAAATGATAATTTAGAAACATTATTCAAGAAAATATCATTTTATTGTAAAAAACCCTTGAAAAAATCATTTAAAATCACTTTTGAAAATATTTTATTTAAAAATTAACCTTTTAAACATGAAAAGGAATCATCAAATAAGTGATTTTCGTTAAATCTATACAAGGCATATGAGGTAAAAATAACATTCATTTTTTTATGATTAAAGTCAGAAAAATGTATTTTATAGAAAGGGGAAAGAATAATCCTTTAAAAACCACGGTAAAATAAAAACAGGTAATAATTTATTTACAAATTCATTCCAAAAACATTTTTCAAAATATTTTAATAAAATAAGGGTTTTATATGAAAATAGGATCTCAGAGTAAAGAGTGAAATGAAGCCAGTTTTTCTTAAAAATAGTTCTAAAACACTTTCAGAACCAAGGGGTTAAAAATGGTACTAATACATAAAAATGGACCAGATTAAATAGAGAATAATGAAATTTTTTATTTAAAATAGTTATATAAGATCCTATATTTGAAATTCGATTGAAATACCACTAAAGTTATTATTGAGGAAAATAATCTTTAAACATTCCAAAGTGTCCAATACCACATTGAAACATTTTAAATCATAAACCTCATGAAGTAATTACATTAAATGAAAGACATAAATACCATTAAGATGAATAAATTCATGATATAATATATAATAATGGTCTTTAGATACAACTAAAAAAATATTTAGGTGGATAACATTACCTTTATCTCCTGGATGTAAAAAGTGAGAGGAGAATCCATTACAGTGTGTTTCCTTTCAATTGAATGTCTTTAACCTTCTATATAGTGTGTTAAAACATGTTTCTAACCTATAAAACAGCCATATTAATATTTATGATATTCTATATTATCCCATTATAGTATATTATAACCCATTTGTTAATAATCATTCATTATTATAACTATTCCTGATGTTAATTTCGTAGTTTGTCGATTACATTTTTACTTGTTATTTGTCATTATTATTAAATATATCATGATTTCCTCATCTCAATAATTTGAAAAATGATTTTAATATATTATATATTGATTATATATATATATTTATTGTAGTTTATAATATTTGGATATTAGAAATTAAGTGCACCATTCATGAAGATGGTAGGTCATACCTATGAATGAATGATACTTTCATTTCATTATCATATTTAAATAGTGAAAATTAAATAATAAATATGTATATTATAATTATAGTATCATATATATGATATATATGTTCCATTTTTTATTAAAACCATCCTTTATATAATCCATGTATGGTGTGAATGAATCAAATTTCTTCGAGGGGGCGGTAGTTCACACTTCCTCAAACGATGTTACCGTATTAACGCAATATAGAAAGCAAAAAAGTTGTGTTATAAATAAAAAATACATAATAATAAAGACATTAAATCTATAATATATATAATATATAAATAAATTATCCCTCATAATTTCTAACCATTAAATTTTGGCATGATAAAAATGAATAATCGTCATTTCGTGAGGGATTATTTCATCATACACAAAAACAGTATGTTCGTTGTCTATTAGATGGATGTGTGTGAAAGTGTTGGTATAAACCATATCATAACAACATACTTGTATATTGAGGATATTTTTGTTGTTATGTAATAATATAATAAGAATATTATAGTAAGTGGATAATGGGAATGAAACTAATGATCTTAATAAATTTTGTTACCTCTTAATCGGGAAACTACTATTGGTTTGACCCAAAAGATTCATTGGATTTCATTCTTCTAGGGGGGAGGATTCTTGGATAAGGTTAGGTATTTTTATAAGTTATTTTTTCATATCTGGGATTACACTAAGTGGTTTGTGAGGTGTGAGAAATAAATATTGTTGGTGTCATGGAATAAAGAAGGAGAATGACTCACATGGAATTTTTGGATATAAGTTAAGAGTTCACATTTTATTGCCTAAAAAAGATATAAAACCAACAAAACTAAATAATGGAAGTTTAATAGCCGATATACTTCCATCAAATGGATTTTTCACAATTTTATAGGTCATTTGGACAATTAAATATATGGTTTTGTAAATTTTTAAGAATAATTACACCTTAATCACTGTAATTATTTTTAATCACATTCAATAATAATTTTGTTTAAGATAAAGAATACCTTATTACACCAAAAATATCATCCTGATTACAATGTTTTATGTCCATTTTTTGAAAATTAAATCATATAAGTGAAAACTGTAGATTAATGCTAATCTTGCAGATAAACGATTTAACAGGTTTCAGAAAAAATGGCCTAATTATTATTGAGTTTTTATTTTCAATTTCAATGTGAAATTAATTAAAACAAACCAAATTGTATTAAATGATGTATTATTGGTCAAATATGAATTTATAACAAATTTAAAATATAATTTAACATTAATTATTATTTAAATGAAAAGTATTTTTTAACTAAAACGCATTAGTTATCACTATTAACCAAGAAATGATGTTTATTAGAAAAAAAAATTGGAGAATTTTGAAACTCTAAATTCTGTAATGGTGTTTATTTTATCATGTTAGATTTATCAGAGTGTCCAAATTAAAATTTTAAATAGGATTTCTATTAAAAGGTGATAAAATTACCTTTATAAATATATAGGATTTTATGTGTGAAATAGGGTTTGTTCTTATATTATGCAAGTCAAATAGAACAGATAAATATCAAAAATATTTTATTGAATATATAACATATATGTTTCATTAAAATAATTCACAATCTATAATTAGTTATTTTTATTAAGGAAAAACTCATTTGGAATTATAAAAATAATAATATTTATTTTTATACCCAATTGGTTTTTATTTGCGCTTCCCATTAGTTTTTAACCAATTAATTAATTTTATATTTATATAAAACAAAAAAATCATAATATAGTTAATAATATTCATAAATTCTAACATAACAACTATTTTATATCACAATATATTAAGGAAAATAAATTCCTATTTGGTGAAACTTGGTCTTCTATGTAACGCAATCTGTTGAGGAAGGTCTCTCTTGCATGCAAAAAAAGCTATTGTGAAAGGTCTCTCGATTGAAACAGAAACTATAAAGCAATAAATGTCTCGCATATAATGCAAGATTACTCAATGTTTCATGAAATACAAGAAATATAATTTGATTATTTTATTTAAAATATTAAATATATAGTAGTATCATGATTTTATATTCCCATGCATTTTTGGTGTTGCGTGTCATACACAATAATTAGTAAAATGTTTTTATACAGAAATTTGGTCTGTTATATTCTCCCCTCATTAATTAAATTTCATCCTCAAAATTTAAACTCTATCATGGTGATATATTGTTGGATACTTCCAATGTTCAAAATCCAACATTGTGAGAAGAGTTTGAAAAAGAAACTCTTTAAAAGAAAGAATAGGTAGTACATGGGTCATATGGAATCCCATGTAACTAGGGCTCTTTATAGGATAACATTAGTGGAATGTATAGATACATACTTGGAGGGATGCGTAAATATTTATAGTGATTGAATGAGGTTATCAATCACAAAAAAGTTAATGTTAAATAGAAATTCAAGTGCCTCGAAGCCATAAATCCATATTGATTTTAGAGATCATCAATTCAATATAATTTATGGTATTAGGAAAAAAATTTATTTCTATGTAATTTTCCTATTGTTGGAAAATTCATTTAATAACCAAGAATAAAAGAAAATATTTTTAGCCGGTTGGTTTTAATTTTATATGAATAATACTAACTTTTGGTGGTGATTTGAAAAAATTATAATTCACACCTTTGCTTCTAGAAATTAATTACCAATAATGACTATTTTTATTCATTAAACACTAAAATAAATTTTTAATGGATCGTATGGCCTATAAAAGAGTAACAGTTCAAAAACTTTTCTTTTAAATATATTTCAAAAATAATATGGTTCATAGATTAATCAATAATCCTCAAAATTGATACTACTAGATCATCATTAAAATTTACTCATCAAATTGTTTAACAAAAAAACAATAAAAAATTTCCAAGACATTGTGTAGGTCAGTGGTTGGTGTGAATCCCTTGTCATTCTTTGGTCATTGGATCAAGACCCGCGACCTTTCCCGATTTGATTGGCTGTCACTCGGGTTATAGGTTTTCCTTTTCGAAAACCTTATGAATATAATTTCAAAAATAATTATGATGTACATCCTTGAAATTAGGTTAATCTTTAAATATCTTAGTAACTAAGGTTTTCAAAATAACCTCAATACCTAAATACTTTATCCAATTATTTTCACATGAGTCATTACATGGTATTGGGTTTATCCATAATATAATTTATTAGATTTTTGAAACATGACACCTTATCTTCAATAGAAAATACATTAATTTTAACCTAGATTGTTAATTCTTTCCTTCAAAATGGTTTCTTAAGAAAATGTGGATTATCCTCTGCATATCCCACTAGAGTGTCATACTAGGTCCGCATTAAGGCCCTTTGTCATGTACCAGGCTACCCCGAGTCTACCCTAAAAAACCTTGTGAGAAATGTTACTCCTAGGTACACATGGGCCAGAACTACATCCACTTATTGTATCCAAATATGCATGTATTTCTATAAATCCTGCATAATACCTACCTTACCAATATTTAAGGTTGTTCTTCTATACATATCATTAAATTATACCATAGGATTAAATTTTCTAACTTATTTTTTCCTAAATCTATTTCCAAAGATAATATTAAGCATCATTTGACACCAACCATAGTGACCCAACCCCAAATAGCTTAGATCGAGGGACCTCTATCAATTAATTTTGCATTATTACAAAGAATTAATCCTTGAAAGACTAATATGTTTTTTTATTGGTAATCCAAATACATAAATGAGTATTTTATTTCATATTAATACACTAATTACAACATAATTTTTTCTTCTTTAAAAATAAATAAGTTCATGGATAAATCTAATCCATATAGTAAATCCTTTCATATCATTCATAGTAAGATTCTTGGATTTATAGGGAATGAAACATAATAAGGGTGAAATCAAATTTCGGTAAGGGTAAATAATAATAAAGAAATAATGAATAAATTACTATCAATTAACATGGAATGGTAAATATCTAATAAAAAATACCATTCGAATAACTCGATAAGGAAAAGTAAATAATTCAATCTATAAAACTAAAAGACATACCATTTAATCTATAAACTAAAAATAAAATTTCTCCATAGATATGTTGATACGAAATCTCAAGGATAAACAATAAATGAAACTAAATTATGGAAATGACTAATTACTGGATGATAGGTTTCAAAGATACATAGAACCAGTACCATGAATAGATAGTTTATCCATACAAATTAGTATAAAAAATACATCCCATGCGACTACTGATGCATCAAAGGGATTTCAAAAACAATTCCCAAACCTATAGAACTTATAATAACCGGCCTCTAACCTGTAGGGCTTGCATTAACTTGTACCCAACCCGTATAGTGCATGTCTAGATCATTTAAATAAATGAGTTCCTTATAAAATATTTGTACTGAGTATAGGATACAATTTTATTTACATTTCCCCAAAATATAAATTAACATTAAAAGTAAAATTCATGAAAAAAAATTTATATGATTTATGAAATAATCATATCCATGAAGAATGGTGTGGATATTTAGGGTAAATTCAATTTTAAATGATTATAGGAAATTTAATATTACAAGGGTAATAAAAGGGATCAAGGAAGTGAATGTGAAAAAAAATACTTTGAAAAATAAATCATATTCCATCCATAAGAAGATTAAGGATGTCATCAATAAATCATAACCCTAGTAAATTAAAATAAATGGTTGTTTTTTAATAAATATAAATACTATATAATGACATTTTGAAAACATTATTGAGAAAAATATCCTTTAATAGTGAAAAAACATTTCAGACACCATTTCATTGAAAATCACTTTTGAAAATATTTTCATTAAAATATATCCTTTTATACATTAGAATGAAACATCAATGAAATTATGGTGGGTAAATCTGTACATGTTGTACTAGTTAAAAAGAATGTTAATTTTACATTGTTAATGGATTAAAAATGACTTTTTTAAAAAATGAAAAGAAAATTACATTGAAGACATTGGTAGAAGAATAAAATAGTTGAAATTTCATTACTAATCAATTTTAAATTTTTTTTAATAAATCATGGCTTATAGAAGAATATAGGTTCTATAACTAATGAGATAACAAAAGGTGTGTTTTTATAAAAAAAACATTTTAAAACACGTTGAGTAACAAAGAGTTAAAATATAGTAATAATATATAGAAATTGTCATGAATAACAGGAGAATAATCCAAGAGACATGATTGATACCAGTAAGTAAAATTTTGTTCAGTGAGATAAAAAAATTTTGACCTATAATAACTTTTGACTTTTATTTACCATGACTAAAATTAAAAAAGGGTAATTAAAGGTAAAAATGAAATTATTATTACCCTAAAATTGGTCCTAATTTTATGGGATAAGTGTAATTTGACCGAAAACAAAATTAGGAATAAAATATGATCCTTTTGGTCCACCTGGATTAGATTAGGACATTTATTATTATTTAATTCGAAAAAAGAGCTAAAAGTGTTAAATTCAATGTTTAAAAACTAAACCATTTTTAATATTGGGTTACACATAAGATAAATTTGACGATAAATACTAATTAAAAATCTAAAAAATTTCCTACATAATTGTGTTTTATTTAAAAATTTTAGACATTAAATAATTAAATTTATTTATGATACAACGATAATGCAGTAATTACCTTATTAATCAACGATTGAATAACTGATATAATAAATATCCAAATAAATCTAATTTGAGACTTTTAATGAAATAAATTAATTTTATTGGTGAATATGACTTTTTATAGTTGATTAAATGTATTCAGTTCAAAGTAATAATGTTTTTAGGACATTAAAAAAATCAATTATTAAATATTTTCAGAAATGACATAAATGAGTTTTGAAAACAAATAAAATATTATTGGTTGATATAATAATCCTAAAAATATAAGGATCATGGAAATAACTTATATAATGATAGTTGTATTATTAATGAACCATTTGGGGTGTTCCTGGATTTTATAGTATGTTTCTTAACTATATAATATAAAAATACAAAGAGACATGGGAAATGTCAAACTATTTAACTAAGAGTTAAAACTAAAAGATAATGTTAATATAGTAAACCAAACCTGTCTAAAACCTATTGGTTCATTGATTTTCGTCCCATCCCCACCTTATCCTTGATATAATTTTTTTTGGGATCCATTATAAAAGAAAAATTATTTTATTATAAAATAATATTTGAATCTTTTCCTAAGGTTCCCCTCACCCCTCTTATAAAAAGGCACTTCCCCTTCTCTCAAATTCACACGTTCAAAGAAATTTGGATCTGAATAACTCTACCCAAATAACCTTCTAACTATCCTCCCTTCATCGTAGAGTCCTTCCTTTAGTCAGAAATCGAACCTATGGAGCCCTTTTAAACAAATCAAAAGGAAGAACATGAAGAAGAGGTAAGGGTTTCATCACCTCTTTCAAGTTGTTTACTTCTTCCACTTCCTCTATATTTGTTTTTTCTATTAAAAAATAATAACTCCTGTATCTTATATATACGTGGATGATATTATAAAAATTTTACAACCATATTCATTATTCTATCCATCCTATAAATGAAAAATTCACCATACGTGCGTACGTACGGATTATCATCTCCACGTCGTGTAGTTTATTCTTCAAACAATTCATCATTTTGATGGGTATAATAATGATTATAAATGATTTAAATAATAAATATAACATGATAATTATTTTTTTATAGGATATAACATCAAATTATATATTATTTTAAGATCAAAAAAATGATATTGTCTCTCATGCGAGCGTCCGGATTACTGTCTCCACGAACATGATGAGATTCATTCCCTAATGTAATCGTTGAAGAATAATTTTTTTTATGATTAAAAGTAATTTTTATAACATAATTTCATTCTGTATATGAATCAAATACATTCTATCCATAAAAAACATGTCTTAAGTGACCAAGCATATAAAGGAAAACGAATCCGTTAACCCCTAAAATGATGATACTTCTAAAATATCATTGAAAAAGAAATATTAAAAGATCATATATGATATCATATTAATGTATATGGTACTTGTATAATTTAATAACAATTATTTCACCATTATACAGGAGGTTAACCTACCCTTGACCAAGTAAAAGTACAAGGTAAGGGTCAATTTTACAATCTCTTTATTATCTGAGGTTATTTTTAGGTAAGTATCTACTGGACCCCCTTTATCATCCACATCTATGTTTTATATAAATGGATTCCAAAATATATTTGCTATTTACTAAACTATGGCTTAAATTTATTTACACCCTTTTTTTACTTTTTATAAAATGGTTTGAAAGGAATCATTCTGTTTTTTTCCAAACAAGGTACCTTAGGATTTTTTTCCAAAATTAAGGTAATAATGTTTTTAACTTATATGGTGGGTGTAGATATTTTACACCATTATAACATCATCGATGTTACCCTTAAAATATTATAATAATATTTTTAAAATAAATGTTTTATTTTATAATTATATGAATGTGGAATGATTTCAAAATAGAATGATATATTTCTCTAAAAAAATTTGATTTCATCTATGTCATCATCATTTGATGGATTGTGAGCTTATTTGAAGTTGATTTATTATAATACAAAACATCCATATTTTATTTAAGCTTTTTTGATATGTTTGACTATGGATTTGTTATTTGTATACCATTCATGGTTTATGGATAAAGTATTGACCTTTTATATGCTAGTTTAAATACAAATTTTTATATTTTGTTTATTCCTTTACATATGTGGAATGCATTGGACTTATTAAGTGATGGGTGGAGCCCACACTAGCTCCTTGATGCATCGGTTTGTCTCATGAGACAAACTAGTTTCTTAGCACAAGGCCTCGTAATAATATTTTTGTAGTCTTGGAACAAGGTCGTGACTATGTGGTTATGAAGTCTGGCATTATGCATTCCATCATTATGAAAGTGGCTGTTGATATTGCATGTGATTATTTGACTAGTAGAATATCCATTTGAATAAGTAAATGGAATTATTTGATTTTATCTTCTCCATATTATTTTGATATTCATGTTTAAAATGATTTTTTTTCTGGTCTTACATTGTCTTAAATGTTTATACTTATTTATGAATGTTTCCGCTATATTGTTATCCTTACTGAGCATATAAACTCACCACTTTCTATGTATTATTTTTTCTAGGATGCGAAGAAGTATATTATGATTGACCAGTAGGGATAATCTAACGGATATGAGTGTGGCCTGTCGAGACTATGTTGTTGTAGTTTTTCATTTTATAAAGTAATGTAAAACGTATGAATGTATCTTGTATTTCCAAGGATACTAAACTAATCAGTCTTTGGAGACGTCATCTGTTGTGATATTGAAAATATTTTGTAATAATGCAACGACTCAGGGTAACTATGTTCAAGGCGTTATAATTAGTATCATAGGAATTTTCGTATAATCCTTGGAATCTAGATTTAGATAAACTCTCATTAGAGATCATTAACCTAAAATAGACTTTGAGGATTAGTATAGAAGAATGACCTTGAATTTTGGTTCTGTAGAGATTTTTTAAGTTTTCTAAGAAATAAATCCCTCTCTGGATATGATCAGATAGAGGTAACTCGGGCACAAATGTAACTAGGGGTAAAACCCGAAAACACCACTTTGGGCTAGACTCGAACGGGAACCAATGCACGACAAGAGGCCTTGCTGCACTATTGGTTACGACACTCCTAGGGGATATTCATAGGATAATTATCCTTTTTTACAACCTATTATGAAGGGTTTATGAGTATATACTTCCTCAAGGAAAACATTTTTATGATTATGGATTATATCCATAAACTGGTCAATTTATGTTAACTGTTTTACATGTTTGTAATTATGTATTATGACTCATAAACTAATCTAGTGTATTCCATTGTTTAGAAATTGCTCTTAGTGGAAGGAATAGAAACTGTATTGGTGCACTAAATCCATGTAATGATTTCCCTCCTACTCAATATAATTATAGTGGAACTAGTGAATCAACTAGTGCTGATCCACTTATCAGCATATTGGGACAACTCACGCAGGTTATGAATAATAACCATACTCGTATGGAGAACCCTGATCTACAACATGTAGGATAAATTTTAGACCACTTCATGAGGCAAAAACCACCAACATTTAATGGGATTACAAATCCATTAGTAGCTTATCAATTGATAAATTCCTTAGGGAAAATATTTCATGCTTTCGGGAGTAGAGAGAGGGAAAATGATGTCATGACAATTTATCGCCTCACGGGAGATGTAGATCGATGGTGGTCATTGAGTCAAAACAAAAATGAAGATAATAAAGAATAAAATATAGAATGGAGGGATTTTAAAGAGGTTTTCTATGAAAAATACTTTCCTCATGACCATCGAGTGGATATCGAAAGGGAATTCTTGATTTTGAGAAAAAAGGAGGATGAGAATGTCGCAAAGTATGAGGAAAACTTTACAAGGTTAAAAAGGCATGCAACACATTATATACATAACCCAAGGAGTAATATTGGTCGATTATTTTATGGGTTAAAACTATTTCTCTGGTGAGCATTAGTCTCAAAATCCTTCTTGTCATACGATGATATTGTCTAATGTGTTATCAAGAGAGAAAATAAATTCTTTATTTATTATGACTTTAAAACAATGCATGAGAAGAAGAGATTTTTTGAACACTATTGATATGGAAATAAGGGGAAGAAGTGAAATGTTGAATATCCATCCTGCAGTAAATGTGGGAAGAAACACCTCGGTACTTGCCTGAAGGTAATGGGAGTCTGTTACAAGTGTGGTGAAAAATTCCACCAAGCTAGTGATTGAAAGGGGAAGAAATATGATTTCAATGTTGAATGCCATAATTGTAGAGAAATGGGGCATTATACAAATAAATTTTCTAAGCGCCCAGGAAACATAACTCAGAAAAGGCCAAGGGATCAAGGACAAGATTATGATATCACCGTTGCTGAGGTTGAAGCTCTGAATTATGTGGTGGTAGGTATTTTAATTGTTTCCTCAAGTTTAGAAAATTATTTATTTGATTCTAGATTATCTCATTGTTCATATCTTCCCAGTTTTACAATAAAATTAGATATTTTCAATTTGACTTAACAAGGGAGTTTTCGGTTAAAGCACCTAAGGGAAGTATCATTACAACAAATTTTTGTGAATCTGTTCCCATTAAGGAATTTAAATTTTCCTTATATGTTGATCTCATCATCATACCCATGATTGAATTTGATATAATCCTAATAATAGATTGGATTTCGGAGCATGATGCCAAAATTTACTGTAAGAAGAAGGAGGTTACAACTTTTGATGATGAAAAAGAGTACCTTATCTTTAGAGAAGAAATGTCACCACCTGATTCTTAACTAGATCCACCCCCAGTTGCTCTACTAAATTCAATTATTAGGGAGGAAGAGAATGAAATAATTATGGGTGAGGAAATTAATGTTTAAATAGAGTATGTAACTATTGTGCACGAATATGTTGATGTGTATCCCAAAACTTTTCCTAGACATCCTCTAGAATGGGAAATTGAGTTTTCTATTTATTTAATTCCTGGTTCAAGGCCCATATCGAAGACCCTATATAGAATGGCCACTGGGGAATTACGAGGACTAAAGAAACAACTAGAGTAATTGAGTAATAATGGATTTATTCACCCTATTGATTCTCCATGGGGAAACGCTGTTCTTTTTGTCAAGAAAAAAGATGGATCTATGAGGTTTTTCCATGACTATAGGGATATCAATGATATACAAATAAAGAACAAGTATCCCCTACCTAGAATTAATGATTTATTCAACCAAATTCATGGAGCTCAATATTTTTCAAATATTAACATTCAATCTGGATATCATCAATTGTGTGTGAAAAAGGAATAAATTTGGAAAACTGTGTTTTGATCCAGGTATGGGCATTATGATTTTACAGTAAGGCCTTTTGGATTTACTAATGCTCCCTATGTCTTTATGTATCTAATGAATTGAGTTTTCAAGGAATATCTGGATGACTTTATAGTGGTATTTATTGATGATATCTTGGTATACTCTAAATGCTATGAAGAATATGAAAATCTATTGAACATTATTCTAAAGACTCTTAGAAGAAATTAATTATATGGGAAATTTAGAAAGTGTGAATTTTGGCATGAGAAGAATTTTTTCTTGGCCATATTTTCTCTAAGGATAGAATCTCTATTTATCCTTCAAAGACTAAGGCAATCAAAGAATGGACATCACAGATAAGTATAATTGAGGTACGCAGTTTTATTAGTTTAGCTGGTTATTATCGACGTTTCGTCCAGAAGTTTTCTAGTTGGGCTAACCCATTAAAAAATATATATGTAAAGGGGTTAAATTTTTTGGACAAAAGAGTGTGAAGAATGTTTTTGAATAATTGAATAGAATATTAGTCAAAACTACTCTCTTGACTGTACCCCCAGGGAATGATGGGTTTTCTATTTATAGTGATGCTTCAAAGAAATTACATGGTCGTGTCCTTATGCAAAATTATAGAGTTTTTGCCAATGCATCAAGACAGCTAAAAATTCATGAGAAAAATTATCCTACTCATGATCTTGAGCTAGAATCTGTAATCATTTCTTTGAAGATATGGATACATTATCTCTATGGTGAAAAATGTGAGATATATACCGATCACAAGAGTTTGAAGTATATTTTCTCACAGAAATAACTCAACATGAGGTAAAACAATAATTCTTTAACTGCTCAAGTATTATTATTGAACAATACACTACCACCCAGGGAAGGAAAATAAGGTGTAAAATGCTTTAATAAAAAGGATCATGGAGTTTTGAACAAGATGAGAATTGAAAGGGATCCTATTTTCATCGATCTAGTGAAAATGGATATGGGAATAATCATGGAAGGTGAAACATCAATACTTTTTCAAATAGTTCCAAACCATATTTACAAGAAAGGATAAAAAGTTCTCAAGCTGATGATGAAGAGTTTCAAAAGAAAATTAAATATATAAACAATGGGAGACTCAGTGACTTCATATATGAAGATAGAATTTTGAAATTTCGGAAGAGAATTTGTGTTCCTAACATACCTGATCTAAAAACGGAATTGTTCGATGATTCTCATAGATCTAATTTCTCTATACACCCTGATAGAATTAAGATGTATAGTGATTTGAATGAACATTTTTTATGAGACATTATTAAGAAGGATATTGCTGATTTTTTGTCATGATTTATTGTTTTTGAACAAGGTAAAGTTGGAAGGCAATAGCCTCTAGGACTCATGAAACCTCTTCCCTTACCAAAGTGTAAATGAGATAATATTATAATGGAAATTTTCATGGGGATTCCAAAGACACCTGGAAGGAATTTTGCAGTATGGGTCTTTATTGATCGTCTTACCAAGTTAACACATTTTCTTTCAATAAGATAAGATTTTCCACTTGAACGTTTAGCAAGACAATATATTAATTATGTTTTAAGACTCCATGGTGTACCCCTATCAATTGTTTCTGATAATGATCCCCATTTTACATTAATATTATGGAAAAGTATTCAGAAACCATGGATAGTGAGCTTCACTTGAGCGCTGCCTACCACCCTCAAAATTATGGACAAATAGAATGGACTATTCAAACCTTAGAAGACATGTTTAGATCTTTTTCACAAGACTTTCATGTTATGGGGGATCAATATTTACCTCTGCTAGAATTTTCTAATAACAATAGCTTCCATTCAAGTATTTAGATCACACCATATGAAGTGTTGTATGGAAAGAGATGTAGCACACCAAATTGTTGGGATGAGGTTGGTGAAATAAAACTCATAGACCGAGAACACATTGAGGAAACGATGGAAAGGGTTAAGGTTATCCAAACCCACATCAAAATTGCACAAAGTAGGTAGAAGAGCTATGCCGATAACCGAAGAAAGGATTAGAAATTTCAGGTAAGAGATCATGTTTTCTTGATGGTATCTCCATGGAAGGGAGTTATACAATTCAGTAAGAAGGGTAAACTAAGTCCCAGGTAAATCGATCCTTTCAAAATTCTAGAACAAATTTTGGCAGTAGCTTATCGGTTGGAAATGCCGCCAAGCCTCTCCAAAGTTCATGATGTGTTTCACATATCACTATTAAGAAAATACTTGCCTGAAGCAACACATGTACCCACCTATGAGTAAATTGAACTCGAACCTACTCTGTATTATTGTGAGGAGCCTGTCAAAATTCTTGATATCAAAGAACAATTACTGAGAAACTGGATGACTCGTCTGGCAAAAGTTCTATGGAGAAACCATAAGATAAAAGAGGCAACGTGGGGACCTGAGGAACTGATGATGAAGAAACACCCAAATCTTTTTATGTAGTAACATTCGAGAAAATTTTATGATGAAATTATTTGAAGGAGGGGAGAATGTAACACCAAAAGCTTCCATGGTATGTTTCCCTTTGAATAATACAATGGCATGTGTTGTACGCAACTTCAAGTTCAAACACACCACAACCAATCAAAATAGCCATTATGAATAGTAATTCTCACTTTTTGAAATTTTAACAATTTTATATTTCAAAATGGACATTATTTTTAGATTTTTAATATCGAAATTAACTTCGGGTGAATTTTTTGTATTTTTCTGAAAACAATCAATTATTAATGAATAGTGAAAAAACTGAGTTATTGTTCAAAACCGACATTTTATCTAAATAATTATTTATTTTATTTAAATTTATTTTTGGTCAAAATAGATGCATAATACCTATATAAATTTAATTTCATTCATTGAAGTCAGTTTATAATAATTTTAGATATATAAAAATTTTATTGAACTTTTTACCGTCTTTTACCCACCTCTTATGAGAATTTACAAATATATATATAACATAATATTATCACTTATGTGAATTAAATTTCAAAAATCTAAGAGACACGGCTGATATTAGTAAGTAAAATATGATTCAATAAGATAAAAATAATTTTTGATGAATAGTAACTTTTGGCTTTTATTTACAACAGTTAAAAGTAAATAGGGTAATTAAATGTACGAATGATATTATTACTGACCTAATTTTTTTTAATTATATTGGATAAGTTTAATTCGACCAAAAACAACTTTAGGAATAAAATATTATCCTTTAGGTCCACATGGATTATATTAGGACATTTATTATTATTTAATTCAAAGAAGAGTTAAAAGTGTTAAATTCAGTGTTTAATAACTAAACCATTTTTAATATATGGTTCTACATAAGATAAAATAGACTATAAATATTCATTATAAAGGTAAAATTATTTCCTACATAATTATATTTTATTTATAATTTTTACACATTAACTAATTAAATTTATTTAAGACACAATGATGATGGAGTAAATACCATATTAATAAAATATTAAAACAACTGATATTATAAATATCCAAATAAAACTAATTTTTGACTTTTAATGAATTAAAAAACTTTTATAGGTTAATATTACATGTTAGGATTGGTTAATGTATTTATTTCTAAGTAATAATGTTCTTTGGAGTTTAAAAAATCCATCCCCAAATAATGTCAAAATTGACATAAATGAGTTTTTAAAACCAATACAAAATTATTGGCTGATATAATAATCCTAAAAATATAAGGATTATCCAAAACACATATATAATGATATTTTTATCATTAATGAACCAATTTTGGTTCTCTTGGAAGTTCATAGTATGTTTATTAAAAATATAATATAAAAATACAAAGAGACGTGGTAATGTCAAGTTATTTAACTAAGAGTTAAATATTAAGAGAAATTTAATATAGTGACCCAAATCTATGTAAAACCTATTGGTTGAGTCGTTTTCGACCCATCCCCAACTTATCCTCAAAATAAATTATTTTGGATCCATTGGAAACCGAAAATGATTTTATTATAAAATAATATTTCAATCTTTTCCTAAGGTGCCCCTCACCCCTATTATAAAAGGGAACTTCCCCTTCTCTCAAATTCACACCTTCAAAGACATTTTTCTTGGACAACCCCTGACCAAATATCCTTCAAACATTCCTCCATTAATCCTAGCGGACTTCCTTTAGTTCTAAATCCAACATAAGGTTCCCTTTCTATCAAATCCAAAGGAAGAACCCGGAGAAGAGGTAAATATTCCATCACCTCTTTCAAGTTCTTTTCCTCTTCCACTTCCTCTTTATTTGTTGTTTCCATTATAAAAAAATAAATCCAGTATCTTCTATATACATTAATGTCATTGTAAAAATGGTACAAACATATTCATTATTCTATCCATCCTATAAATGACAAAGTCACCCTACGTGCATATATACAGATTACCATCTCCACGTTGTGGTGTAGTTTGTTATTCAAACACATCATCATTTGGATGGGTATAATAATGAGTACAAATGATGTAAATAATAAATATAACATGATAATGATTCTATATATATGATATAACATCTAATTATATACGATTTTTAATATCAAAATAATGATATTGTTGCTCGTGCGTACGTCTGGATTACTGTCTCCACGAACACTATGAGATTCATTCCAAATGGTAATAATTCAAGAATAATTTTTATTTTATAATTAAAAATAATTTTTATGAACATAATATCATTCTGTATATGAATCAGAAACATCATATCCATAACAAACATGGCTTATTTAACCAAGCATATAAAGGAAAACGAATCAGTAAACAACCAAAATGATGATACTACTGAAATATCATTAACAAAGAAATATTAGAAGATCATATATGATATCATATTAATGTATATGGTTCTCGTATAATTTAATAACAATTATTTCACCATTATACATGAGGTTAACTGATCCTTGACCAAGGAAAAGTATAATTTAAAGGTTAATTTCACAATCTCTTTATTATCTGAGGTTGTATTTACATAAGTATCAACTAGGGCCTCTTTATTATTCACATACATGTTTCTTATAAATGCATTCGAAAAAAATTTCACTATTTACAAAACTATGGGTTAAAGTCATTTATAACCTTGTTTACTATTTATAAAATGCTTTGAAAGGAGTCTTTCTGTCGTTATCCAAACAACGTACTTTATGACCTTTTTTCCAAAATTAATGTAAGAAAGTATTTTTAACTTATATGACGAGTGCGGCTAATTTCAGCCGTTATAACATCATCAAATTTTCCCTTAGAAGATTATTAGAATATTTTCAAAATAAATGTTTTAATTTATAATTATACAACTTTTAAATTATTTAAAAATAGAAATAGATATTTCTCTAAATAATGTTTTGATTCTATCTATGTAAAGATCCTTTGGTGGATTGTCAGCCTATATGAAGTTGATTTATTATGATACAAAAAATCCATATTTTATTGATGGTTTTGTGATATGTTTGACTGTGGATGTGTTATTTTTATACCATTAATGGTTTATGGATAAATTATTGACCTTTAGTATTCTAGTTTTAATATGAATGTGTATGTTATGTTTAATCCTTTTCATATGAAGAATGCATTGGACTTCGTAAGTGATGGGTGGGGCCCACTATAGCTCTTCGATGCATCGGTAGGTCTCATGAGACAAACTAGTGTATTGTCATAAGGCCTTGACCAAATATTATTTGTAGTCATGGAACAGGGACTTGACTATGTGGTTATGAGGTCTGGCATTATGCATTCCATCATTATGAAAGTTTCAATTGATATTGCATGTGATTATTCGACTAGTATAATTTCCACGTGAATTAGTAAAGGGAATTATTTGATTTTATATTTTCTACATTATTCTGAATTTCAAGAAGAAATGGCTTTTGTTCTTGTGTTACATTAACTTAAATGTTTAAGCTTATTTATGAAAGTTTATACTATATTGTTATCCTTGCTGAGAATCTCAGATCACCCTTTTCTATGTTTTATTTTTTCTAGTATGTGAAGAAGTATTTTATGACTACCCAAGAGGGATAGTCTAAAGGATATTATTGTGTCCAATGAAGACTATGTTGTTGTATTTTTTCATTTTATAATTTATTATAAAACTTATAAATGTATATAGTATTTTCAAGGATACTAAACTAATCAGTCTTTCGAGAATTGATCATTTGTGATCATGCCAATGTTATGTAATAATGCACTGACTCTGGGTAACTAGGGTTGGGGCATTACAGTCTGAATCTCCTTTTTATAGTAAAATATCTGAAACAAATTTCAATTTTATTATTTACCAAATCTAGTAATAACTTTTTGAGGTACTTAGTCAATTTTTAATTTACCAATGTATTAGTTTTACAATTAAAAGATGGGTAATTCCATCCCATGAACTAATATAATTTAAGAGAATCACATTGTGTGAAAATAATTTAACCCATTTGTGAATGTTCATTTGTCATCACTTGACTGAGATACCATAATAAGGCCATTATCTTTTTCTTTCCAATTCTAGTGGTATTGGCTTTCCCAAAAGGGAATTTTATAAATCTTTTATAGGTGTTCATTTACTTTCATCAATTAAGTGACATCACATAATAATCGTACACACCGAGTTAGCTCATAATCCTAATGATTATTGAGAAATAAAATATAAATCCCTCAAATGGTAAAATATCTAAAATAATATAGGTAAATTTCATAATACACATTTTAGCTATGTTCATTTACATCTGATTTCAAGGTTTCTACTAAATGTATTTTGATACCAATTTTAATTACCCCAACTCTATTAAAAAAGAGCCTGTATATACTTTATTACATTGGTATATGATATAAAGAATCACATATTGAAGGACTAGTCAATTCCATAGTCTTGAAGAACCAGATACAAACCTGATTCACATATTACATTAGAAATGTAAAATACATTGCATAAAAACATTCTTGGATAGCTGATATTATTCATAAAATACTTCTTTATATTCATTGAAAAGGAAAACAAATAGATGGAGAGATTATATTCCTAGTAAATGTTACCTATAATAAAGGTATCATGAATCAATAAGTCATAATCAATATGGAAGGCTTAGTAACTGGAAACACATGCAATTTAATCAATAACAGGATCATGAAATGCATCCACGTATAATATCATTTTATTAATATCATGGTTAATAATAACTAAATCATCGATGAATAAAATGTGGAATTTTGGATTCCATTATCTTAGTCATCATGGTATTAATTGGAATTATTACCATGTACCAAGACAATTAAATATGTGGGATTGTATAAACTAAAAACCAATTTAATTTTTACAAATAATTTCCCTCATTAAACTCATAGATGTATCTAGGGGATATATAATTTTCCACCCCATATTTCACTACTCGCCTAATACCTTACTCATATATATTGGATTTAGTTCATGAAAACATACCTTATCAGAAAAAATTTATATTGAGTGATGAATACAAAATAAAATTATTTACAAGGTTAATCGAGTAAATATCAAAGTAATATACCATATATATAAATTTTATAGGGTTTGTGAAATGATCTTACTAATGGTAGAATGAATATGGATATTTAAGAGAAATTTAATTCCATATTATCACCATAAATTAAAATTTTCAATAGAAATTTAACAACCACAAAATCAATTATGATATAAGACATAAGCTTCAATTCATCAGACATATATTTCTTATAGTAAAATGAATCAATTTATAAAATTAAATTGAAATACTAAAATAATTTCTCATTAATGAGTTCTTTTAACCTTTGATAACTTTTATAATATTATAATGAACATAAAGTAGTTAAAGTTGTGGGACTGTTTTTTAATTCTGTGTTCATTAAAAACACTCTTTTTGACTTTTGATAAACAAATTTGAAAATGATATTTCAATTAATCATTATAAATATTACATTAAAACCTTGAAAAACATTCAATGATAACCTAAAATTTTCATTAATATAACATTTTATTAATAAAAAATACTTTTGTATAACAATTTTTAAAAACAAATAAATTGAAGAAAAATATACCCAAATAAAATGGGAAATAATATCGACATTTATTTTAATAGATTGTTTTTGTAATTCAAGTGAATAATAGAGGAAAAGTTTTAAAAATACTATAAATAATTAAATATCCATATGATAATATAATTAATTATGTCTAAGAATGATTGATTATAAGATTCATTCAATGAAAATAAGCACAATCCCAAACATTTAAATTGTAAAATAAATTCTTACCAATTCAAAAACATTCAAATGATAAACCCATCAAAGCGTAAACATGAATTGAATCATTAATAAACATTATCAAATTTATAATGGTTTTTATATACGCTATATAAATTTAAATTGGTGAATAATACCAAATCTGTCCTAATATAGTGGAAATTAAGATTAAATTTTTTACCTCAAAAATGAATCATCGTATACATTATTTATCTTCCTGAATAATAAAATTATGTTAATTATTTATAATAATAATAAAAAATTTAAGTTTATTATTCCTTGGATTTCATCAAATACCATGTTATATCTAATTATAAAATTAATTAAGTTCATATCATACATTTTGATGATATTCCTTTAATTATCTAAAACGACCTTGGTGGGTTTACTTTGGTAAAATAATTCATTGTTCTATGACCTCTATATTAATAAAAATGAAATATTTCTAATTTTTAGAAATCAATTTTACATTTAAAACTAATATATAAAGTTTATTTTTAATAATTAACTATGTTATAATCATGGAGATTATTAGTCATATGTACGCATGATTAATGTTTCTATTATTCAAAGATCTTGATGGAAAAAATGTATGTATTATTATGTCATTCCAAAATTATAATTATATAATAAATACCATATTTATTATTTAATTTAACTTATATATACAATCTATGTGATGTGCTGGTTAAAAATGGATTGCATCGTTTAGTGGAGGTGGTAGTCCACACATATACACATACGATTTTATCATTTTTCAATGAATTGGAAGGTAACAAGATATGTTATATAATATTTTTATAGAATGATAAATATTTCATCAATATCATATATATACATTAAATCTATGATAGTGACCAAATTTGAGTGGAAGTCATGGGAAATGAATAACATGAGTTCACATGGTGGTAGACCACCATACACACAAATAATTTTTAGGCATTGTATTTTATGGAAGATGAGATGGATGTACAATATCAAATTAAAATAATAGAATCTTATTACATTAAATGTTCTTTTATTATTATTTAATCATGTTTGAATAAGATTTAATTGAGGTGGAATAAGAAATAAAATGATATCTCTAGGTTAATAACTATTAATATTCTTCAGACAACCTCTTGGGGATTATATTAGAATCCATACTAGGATAGTTTTATATTCAAAACAAGGAGTCTAAGTAATTAAGAGGGATATAAGAAAATAATTTTAGAAGGTATTTTTGGGTACCAAATCCTAATAATAGGTGTCCTTTATAATTGGGGGGAGAGGACACACCTAAAATTTTCAAAATGAATAAAATATATTTATCAATTACTAATACCAAATGGATCCAAAATGGATCCTTTATTAATAATAGATCAAATAGGGTCTAAATATTTCCAGAAAATAGAAATTAAACATGTTTTTTGGTTAATTTATCACAAATTTAAAAAATTTAAACCCCACCACCCATCGGAAGACTACATTTAACATTATGTTTACTAACAAATTTGTAATATATTTACTGTTTATTAGGGTTAAAAATTAAGGTGAACGTATTACCTAATATTAATTGTGATTATTCCAAATTTGGAATCCATTTTCTCAAATTCAATTCAAATAATTTTTACAATTTTTTTAAAATTTATATCCTAGAAACATGATGAAAATAGTTTTTACAAAAAATGTATTTTCAATTTTAAAAATGAATTTATACCAAATATAGGTATTAAATTCCTTCCAATTACCAAAATTGGAATATTAATAATATAATTCAATAAATATTTCTTTGAAACCTTTTCTAAAACATAATTAATATTTTAAAATTCATCTAATAAAAGAAATGTTTTCATTAACAATAGTTTTCTTAACTATTCATTGAATAATCAAACTTTTCAAAAAAACCATAAAAAAACTCATGATTTTGTAAAATATAAATTTAGCTCCCAAAAAAACTTTATAAAATTGGTTAAAATTTATTAAATTATTCATGCACAAAAACTAATAAAACATTTTTGATGAATATATTTTTTGAAACATATAATGAATTTATAAAGAATTGAGTAAGTATTCATTTTGAATCTATAAATAAATTTGGATTATAAAAGACATTATAAATTTGTTTCTTAATAGGTTTAAACATATTAATACCTTCCAAATCAATGTCTATGTCACATTAAAATAATAATATTTTGATAATATTTCTAAATTCTCTTCAATCTTTGTGTTACCAGTTCAGTAAGCTGTTGTGATTAAAATTATTTTAATATAAATTTCTGGGGTCCTACAATCCAAATTATGTGATTACAAGAAATGATTCAAATCACTTCATGAAGGTGGTAACAAGCACGTATAGAAGAATTATTTCATCATTTTTTAATGGGTGGAAATATAACAAAATGTTTGATATATTACTCTTAAATAATGGAAATTTTTTTATAACTATCATATAAATAATCATTAAGTAATTCCTTATAAACATACATGATATGTGGTCATGGAAAGATAATTAAATTATATAATATGGTGGTAGTCCACTATACATATGAAAGATAGTTTCATTTCCCATTTTATAGAAGAAATTGTAGGATTAAGGATAGAATGTTATCACAATAAAATCTCATTATATAATTGATACATATGATATTATATCAAAATGGTTATAAGATTTTTAAGGGGGTACTAAAAGAAACAAAACTAAAACATTTAGTTAAAAGATAAGCCTCTTCTTTAAAGAACATCCTTTAATTTATACCATAAAAACTAAATAGAAGGTATTTCCCAAAAAATAGAACCTCTAGAACATATATTTTGGATTTTATAAAGTTATTTAGGAAGTGATTTGAAAATACATAGTTCCAAATATGAAAGATAAAGATAAATGAGTAAGTTACCTTTCATAAGTGAGGGGAGGGGAACTATTAGTATTACTTAATAAATTAAATTAATATAAATAATTTTCAAGGAAATGTTTAAATAAGTTGATATATTTGGAATATAAGATAATTATGAGTCTTAATATCCTCATGAAATAAAATTTAGATAATTTTAGGTGATCTTTTCCCACTTATCTCTTTGTTTTAACCCCTAATTAACCATTTCGACAATTATCCTGATATCAATGTTTTTACTCTTTATGGGTCAACAATTATAATATAAAAGGACAATTGACCCCTAAATGGACCATGTATGATATTTTCAAATATATACCACTAAATTTTCCTAATATTTAGTTTTTATGAATTTCGTATTATTCAATAAAATATCATTTATTATAAAATGTCATTATTGTCAATTTTGGATGTATTTGTTTAATTTGACTTTAAAGTCATCAAGATAACAATTTATTAAAATATTGAACTTTTATTAATTACTAGTTATATATATATATATATATTAATTTTGATCTATTACTTAACCAAAAAAATACTTTTATATCTTTCAAAATCACTTACTACATTTTTCAATTCCTTCCACAACCACTATATCGGTGTTGTATAAGAATTTAAGGTAATTTTTTCATTACTAAAAAATGAAAATGAATAACCATACAAAAAAATTAATTTTTATAAAAATAACCAGTAATTTTAATCAACATATTATTTATATCCCCATATGATCATATAATAGGAAATTAAAAGTAAGAGAGTGATATTCTGTATTTTTCTTTACTTAAAATAATATATCCATCGATTTTCAAAGAAAAACTAAAATTAATTTCCAAAAACAATATTAGATAAGGTTGGTTGATCCCCTCTCATGAAATATATTAATGTAATTTTTTATGGTTGTTTTTTGTCCTATTCGTAATATTTTTAACACAAATTATCTAATTTACTTTTATAGACATAATAATCATTTACTATAGTTACTATTAATAAGGATAAAATATAAAAGGTAATTATTCAAAAAAAATAAACCTATAATATGAAATCCATTTTCAAGATTGAATTTTTTTAAGTGATAGAAATTAATTTAAAATTAAACTTGAAAAACATGAAGAAAAGGGGACATTAAAAAATGAATTTTTTAAGTATAATATTATGATAAAATAACTTTATAAATTTTAATAATAATTATATGAATTTAAATTCAAATAGATATATTTATATATATTAAATAAATTCCATTTAAATCATCCTTCATTAGGGAAAATTTTAATTATTTAATATGGAAGAAAATTATAAACAAAAAAAAACAATTTTCTGAAAAATACATTTTTAAGCATAAAAATATAAATATAACAAAATAAATTATAAATTTGATTTATTTGTAATTAATTATATTATTTATAACTAAATAAGACTTATTTTTTGGAAAAACTTCAAATTATAAATGTACTTTTTAATGAAAATAAATTGATTTTTTATAAAATAAATTGTACTTTTTAACTATTCATTGAAAATCTGACATTTCATAAAAATACCAAAAACATTCCCAAAATAATTTAGATATTATTAATTTAAAAATTATATAATTTTTATGAAATAAAATTTTCTAAATTTTAAGAAATTAATTGTAATATTATCCCAAAAAATTAATAAAATTTTTTTTGGAGAAAATATAGTTTTGAAGTGTAACGTGACTTTAATAAAATATTTCTCATTATTTACAAACAATTAATCAATAAACTTTTATTGAAAATAAGAATTATATATATTTATATATATATCATAATTGGTCTAATCATATTAGTATATTCTAATTCAATAGCAAGGTTATAAATATAACATTTAAATAATAATAATTTATGTTTTTTATGCTCCGTGTTACATTTCGTATACACTATCAAAGAGACTGTTATTTTAAAATCATAGTGAGTTATAAATGAATTCAATTTTTTCAATTGTAAAAAAAAATATTCTCATATATTAACTCTATTAATTAATTTTTAAATAAAACATACATCACAAAATAATTTCCATAAACTAATAACTTTAGAATAGATATTTATGATCAGAAGTATTTCCTAACTGAATTAGAAATTATTCTCAACAATTGTATTTCATTTCTATAACATAAAATGTGATCTATTTTTTATTTTAATTAATTATTCACATTTTCCCAATATTGTGTGCTTCATAAGCTATCGGAAACATTTATTAATTAAATATAAATATATTTCATAATCTCAGGGTGTTACTTTCTAGACACTTATATGTATTTTCTCTGTAATTCTCATAACTCTAATACAAACAACTGCGGATAACTCTGTCTTATCAAATCATTTTATTCCAACAAAGCATCCTCAAAATTTCATATTCCTCTAGATAATCTTAACTAGATTATTATCCTTTTTCTATATAACTTTTCCCCACAATCTAGGATTTATAAAGGTTTATTAACAAAATAAAGATCATGATCCAATGGTATGACCTTTTCACTTAGTTTATTTGAATAATTTGGTATATAATTTCTCAAAGGTGTTACATAGAACACACTATGAACTTCATAGAGGTTCTTTGGAAGAACTAATTGATTTTCTATTATACTTATATGATCATGAATTTCATATGGTTATATGTATTTGGGGATTAAATTTCCCTTCATTAAAAACCTAATTACATTATTCCAAGGTGATATTTGATAGAATATCATATCACAACCACTTAAATATATATATCACCAATGATTGTATGTATGAATTTCCTATTGACTATGATCTTACCATATTTTTTTATAAATTTCACCAACCATCTATATAATTTCCTCAACTAGATCATGTCCAAATATCTTTCATTAACCAACTTCATACCATCATATTGGAGTTATAAATTTATATCCAAATAAGGATTTAAAAGAAGACTTCTTAATGATCGAATGAGATTAATTGTTGTGAGAAAATTCAGCTAGGGGATGGTGTTGATCTGAAACTCCATTGAAATCAATATATAATAGCCTCAACTTCTCTTCTAGTTTTGAATGGACATCTCAAAATGAAAATATATCTATGGATAATTTGAAGTACTAAATCACAACAAAATTTTCAAATATTTTTAAAGACCACTCATGAACATTGAGGTATACACCATATATCAATTTGATCCAATTGAGAATGGTACTCTAGGAAACCCTACCACTTCCTAAATATATAACCTAGATATATCATAAAGACAAAAATTCTATGATAGTATTAAACTATGCTGATTTCATAAAGAGATCAAATACAACCCAAATAACATTATCCCCTTTGGTTTTCACGGTAAGTCCCATGATGAAATCCATAGTGACTTTTTTATATTTTCACCATGGTATATATACTGGTTATATCATCTCCTTTGACTAATGCCTCTCATTCTAAACTTTTGGAATACCTATTGTTCATATGTATACTCTATAATATCTCTCTTCATGATATCCTAGAAAATAAAATCAATATATTAAAAAATTTGCATACTTCCATGATGAATAAATAATGATGATCATTGAGATTCATCTAATATAACCACCTCTGATTCTACTATTGGTGAAACACATACTATCTTTCAAAAATATATCATTCTATAACTATGATGATTTAACATAGGAACATTTCTTAACATCTTTTATAGCTCAGTATCACCCATTTATTCCACATTAATCATTATATGAATTGATTTTGGAAAATTTATTTGATAAAGATCATATATTTCTCCTTTAGTTATGATTTTAGGGCTCATTATCAAAAAAACATAATTATTGGATCTCTTCCCATACACTTTATAGACAAACTAGAAATTCCATTTTAACTTGACACATGAGCCACCTTGTTTTCCTTACTAGTGGGTTGATGTATTGAGATGTTGTAAACTCTAGTAATATATTACAATTTCATATTATTTATATCAAACTCCTTATATGGGAATATATATTTCAATATTTCATGATCCATATATATCTCACACCTTTCATGATAAGGATAGTGCATTCATATTTTCAATGAAAAAATTAAAATTTCTTGCTCCAAGTCTTGAGTCATGTAATTTTTATAATGTATTCTAAATTGGATTGGGAAATAATACATCACTATATCATTCTTCACTAGGGAGGAACCTATTCCTTTCTTTGATGAATCATTTTATATCACAGAACTTTCTCCACTACATAGTTTTTGGAGTACTAGTTAACTTTCCATCTTCTTTTTAGCTCCAATTGTTTTTTTCAAATTCATATAGCCACATTTAATTGGATCCATTTAATGTTGTAAACTTAATTAGGTTATATATCCATGATAAATATCTCAAAAATAATTAGTATTATCTTATAAACCTAATAGAACTAATAATAATTGTTCACTATGGTTGTTATGGGCCACTGCTCAATAACATTCATTTTTTAAGGAACCACTAATATACACTCTCATGTAATTACATATAAGTCCCCAACCTAAAACATTACATAATCTTGAGTTATTACAAGAACACACATTAAGGATCTTTTCAGGTTTAGAGTTTTATAGAATTAGATCATAAATCGTGTATTACATTCCACATTTAAACAATGTGGTTACATAAAAGACAATATTCACATTACCCATCAAAGGAAAAATATTTAAAATAAAACATGGATTCTTTCTTGAAACTTCTTTGACACTATCATCAAATCATGTACCTTCCCCTTAACCTGTGGAATATATTTCAAAAACATGGGTTGAGCATAAAAATCTCAGTAAGGGATATAAAAGTATGGAAGGAATACATTAGTCCATGTATACATAAGAAACAATGAAATAATACTTTACTCATAAAACATAAGAACATTAACATAACTCATTAAATAATATGATTCATGAATAACCCATAGAAATCATAAGACATAAAGTTAACTTGAGGCATTTATAACATTATTACATTGGGAGTAACCCCCATGGTTATGTTCAGAATACCCATCACATTATATTCCCTAAATATCTTCAGAGAAACCATAGATTTTTACTCCTTCGCGTTACCCAATGCATTGGAGAGATATCATGGGATCACCCACCCTTAGTTTATCATAGAACCGCCCTTCTTCATAGACAATTCCAAAGAACCGTAACATAATCCTATCACATAAAACATGCATCAAGGAAACATAACATTTCCACAATTCAATCACAAGATATAAAAAACACATTAATATAATAAAAAAATTATCAAAACCATTTTCAATACCCAAATAATAGAAAAGTAAAAATGGTATTTATTTTTCATTTTAAAAAACGTTATGGCTTGTAGAGGTAGTCGAAACTCAAATAATGGTCACGGTAGTGGAGAAGTCGTTGTCGCCGCATACATAAGACAAAAACATTCCCTTTTTTCATTTAGTAAAACGATTTGTATAAAAATATTCCTTTTGAATAAAATTAAAAGTCAAATGGGTTTATACACCATATAAAATAAAGTTGTGTATAAAACAAAATATGCCTCAATGAAAGGAGATTGAGACGAAGTCCCTTACCTCGTGTCCGACTTGACTCTATCGTTCTTTAATCTCCAGAATAATAAACTCGAGTTAATTTATACTTGCTTAAGAACCTTTTTAAAGTTCATTATTCCTTGTATATCACTTATTACCATGTTATTAACATTATGTAATTATTTAAGTTAATAACGGTCGTTTTGTCGATCTTTGGTACATGAACCAAAAATAAACTTCTTATAATTACATGTTGTTCTTGTGGTAAAATATCCATTATATCCATTCTTATATTCATGATTTATATATCATATATATCATATATATCCATTATATACATTCATTTATAATATTACACAACATTTAGAGGTAAGAAATGAAATGCACCGTTCATGGAGACGGTAAGCCGTACGTACACATGAAGGCTACTTTCATTAATATTTCATATTTAATGGAATGAAATCATAATGATATAAAGGTATATTATATTTCCATTATAATATCATATATAATATCCTTAACTCCATCCTTTATATGTCCCACATATGGCATTAACGAATCAAATCACTTTGAGGGGGTGGTAGTCCGCACTTCCTAAAATGACGATATAGTGTTTTCTCATAATGGGAACCATAAAGGTATTCCATAAATGAAAAATATAGAAGCATAAGGAAAACATAAACATAATATATATCATATATAAATATAGTGACATCTTAATGGCCACCATTAAATGTGCTAAAAGAAGATTGAACAATCATCGTTTCATGAGGCATTAATTCGCCGCTAACAGAAATAATAAGTTCTTTACCCATTAGACGGAATTGTGTGTAAGTTTAAATCAAATAAATCTCATAAAAAAATCCTATTATATTGAAGACACTATTTTTGTTACAAAATAAAGGAATAAAATGAGTTTAGGGGGTTGGAGAAGCAAAATAAAACCAAATGACATAAGAAAAGACATTACCTTTATATCGGGTAATCCCCTTGGTTTGAACCAAATGGGTTTCTTGAAGAGATTTCTACATAAGGTAAGGCTTATATGATGAAGATAGGTATGTGGAGAGATAAAATTAGTGGAGTTTGTCCAAGCCAATGGCTTGAGAGGTGTGGGTAATGGGGTAGAGGTGGGGGACTTTTATAAGAGGGGGGAGGGGAACTCTTGGAATGTCAAGAAATGTTTCTTTATTATGAAATGATTTTCGGATTTTAAAGGTCCCAAAATGATATATTTTGAGGATAAGTTTATAAGGGTTCATAATACACCCATCCAATATGTTTTTTAGAAGTGTAAGTCTTATATTTTACGTTATCTTTTGATTTTATTAAAATCCTTCATTAATGTGGTAATCACTATATCATCATGGTGTCATAAATAAATAAATTTATTTAATGTCTAAAAATTATAAAACAAATACCATGATGTAGGAAATATTTTCAGCTTTCAAATTACAATTTATAGTTATAATAGATCGTTTACACAAACAAAACTAAATTTTTTTACTTGGTTGATACATAGTTTTGTTATATTTTCCTTTCTTTAAAAATAAAAAGATAAAATGTCACTCTCACCCAAAAGTGATTCAATGGGGTACCAAAGTTGGAAAAAGGAATCCCATGGTCGGAAATGACACAACCAATAACATTAAGACACATGTTGGATTCATTTTATATTTTTATGATATTATTTTATTACCCATAACTACATGATTACTAATTAATCACGATAATTAAAGATAATTATCATCGTTACAATTCATAATGTCCAAAAACAAAAGAGTCTTATTTAAATAATTTGGACCTTATGATTTCAAATATTGAATCCATTTTACCAAATTCCAAACACATAAATTGCAGTAATCAATTTAAAAATAATTCTCATTGTTAAAACAAATAGAGGGTTTTTTAAGCAATATCTATCAAAATTTTCGCACTTGTTTATGCCCAATTCCAAAGTAAAATTAATTACAATGACCAAAATTGGATAAAATGGTAAAAATATATTCTAATTAAACTTTAAAACCAATTAATAATATAATCTATCCATACAATTAAATTATATGAAAAAAAGTTTTGAAGTGAAATTCAGTATTTTTCACTATTCATTAAAAAATGAACATTGTCAGAAAAATACCCAAAATTTATCCAAAGTAAATTTCAATGTACCAATACTAAATAATAAGTTTATTTTGACAAATAATTCTTATAAAAATTTCAAAATGTTTATTTAAAAAAAGATTTTCCATCAAAAGGCGGTAAAACAATCTTATAAAAATATTAGAGTATTCTATGCTTAAGATTGGATTTATTATCTTTTTAAACCTCTAAAACACTATCTAATTCATAAATAGACATAGATATGAAAATCCATAATTCTTTACTTACTTGGGATGTTACATCCTTCCCCCCTTTATAAAATTTCATCCCCCCAATTTTTTTACTTATCGAATAAGTGGGGGTATTTATCCCTCATTGCATTTTCAGATTCCCATGTTTCCTCCTCAATCATGTGGGGTTTTCACAAATTCCTTTACTTGATGAATCACTTTTTTCCGCAACAATTTCACCTTGTGTTCAAGAATACAGGCCGATTGTTCCTCGTAAGATAGATTCTCCTTCAACTAAACTACTTAAGGACTCAAAACATGAGATGGATCTGGCATATAATTCATTAACATTGAAACATGAAAAACATTGTGTACCTAAGATAAAATCGGAGGTAAAGCCACTTGGTAAGCAACTGATCCAACTCTCTTCAGAATTTCATATGGTCCAATGAACCTTGGACCCATATTTCCTTTCCTACCAAATTGAATCACACTTTTCCAGGGCGAAACATTGAGGAAGACATGATCAGAAACCTCAAAAGAGAGATCCTTCCTCCTGTTGTCCGCATAACTTTTTAGCCTACTCTAAGTTGTTCTCATGTGTTTCTATATCAACTGAACCTTTTATGCCAACTCTTCTACTAATTCTGGTCCCATAAACTTCCTTTCACCTACTTCATCCCAAAAAGATAGAGTTCGACACCTCTTCCCAGATGATGCCTCAAATGGTCCAATCTATATACTGGAATGAAAATTGTTATTATAATAAAACTCAAACAATGAAAGATAATGCTCCCAACTTCCCTGATAATCCATCGAACAAGAATGTAGCATATCCTCCAATGTCTGAATTGTTCGTTCTAACTGCCAACCTAATTGGGGATTAAAAGCTGTACTAAAATAAAATTGAGTACCCAACGACTTCTGAAGGCCTTTCCAAAAGTTTGAAGTAAATCTGGGATCAAGATCATACACAATGGAGAGGGGAACTCCGTGTAACCTGATTATCTCTTTAAGATACAAACGATAATGTTGATCTTGGGAAAAAATATCTTGTATAGTGAGTGAATGAGCATATTTAGTTAAGCGATCTACAATAACCCAGATTGCATTATTACCTCAAGGTGTCTTCGGCAACCCCACAACGAAGTCCATGGATATATTCTCCCATTTCTACTCTATCATTGGTAAAGGCTGAAGCATCCCTTTCAGAAACTACTTCTCTGCTTTAACCTGTTGACAAGTCAAATACTTCATAGTAAAATCAGCAATATCTCTTTTCATTCCATCCCACCAGTAATTCTCCCGAAGATCTCTATACATCTTAGTACTGCCGGTATGAACTGAAAATAGAGAACTACGAGCTTCACATAACAACTCCATCTTCAACTGTGAATCACAAGGAACACACAATATCTTCCCAAATATCAAAACACAATCATTATCAATGTTTAATTCAAGCAATGTACCCTTCTGAACTAGCTCTACCTTTTTCTGCAACTCAATGTCTGGCTTATGAGCTTTCTTAATTGAGTCTGATAGAGAAGATTTCACTGATACCTGAAACAAAATAGAAGAACTTCCTGCCCCAACAACTTCTATGAAAAAGTTAATCAAATCCTTAACCAAAGGATCATGTTCCAAACGTATCATGGTTAATGAAGCATTGCTTTTTCTAATCAAAGAATCAGCCACTTTATTTGATTTTCCTGGATGGTAATGAATTGTACAATCATAATCCTTGACTAATTCTAGCCATCTCCTATGTCTCATGTTCAATTATTTCTGAGTGAATATGTACTTTAAACTTTTTTGATCAATATATATTTCACACTTTACACCATAGAAATGATGCCTCTAAATTTTTAAAGTGAAAACAACAGAAGCTAATTCAAAATCATGTTGAGGGTAATTTACCTCATGAGTTTTCAACTGAAGTGAAGCATAAGCAATTACCAGATCATTTTGCATTAGGACGCAACCAAGTCCTTTCAATGAGGCATCACTTTAGATAACAAACTCACCATTCCTAGAATGTAGTTCCAAAACTAGAGCATTCACCAATCTTCTTTTCAATTCCTGAAAACAATCATCACATTATTTTGTCCAGATAAACTTAACACCCTTCCGAGTTAGCTTAGTCATTGGACTAGATAACCATGAAAAGGTTTTTAACAAACCTTTTGTAATATCCTACCGAACCAAGAAAACTATGAATAATGGTTACATTTGTGGTTCTTGGCCATTCTTCAACAACATTTTTTTTACAGGATCAATAATTATTCCATCTTTAGAAACAATGTGACCAAGGAAAGAAATTTGTTGCAACCAAAACTCAAACTTTCCGAATTTCCCATACAATTTATTTTCTTCTAAGGTTTTCAAAATAACCATTAAATGACATTCATGATCCTATTTACCTTTAGAAAACACCAAAAAAATAATTAATAAAAACAACGAAAAACATATCCAAGAAATCATGGAAAATTGTATTCATAAGGTCCATGAATACAGTAGGTGCATTGGTTAACCCAAAAGGAATTACTACAAATTCATAATCGCCAAATCATGTACGAAACATAGTCTTTAGAATATCTGATTCCTTTCCCTTCAACGGAGGGTACCTCAATCTCAAGTCAATCTTTGAAAAATACTGAGCTCTCTGGAGCTAATCGAACAAATCATCGATATGAGGAAAAGGATATTTGTTCTTAACAGTGATGTTATTCAAGGCTCTATAATCAATGGAAGGTCTCACTTAACCATATTCATTTTTTAAAAATATGACAGGGGCACCACATGGTGATGTGCTAGGTCGAATAAAACCTTTATCTAATAAATCGTGCAATTTGTCCTTGAACTTTAAAAGTTCAATTTGAGCCATTCGATAAGGGGGTTTTGAAATATTCTTAGCATCAGGAACTAAGTCAAAAGTAAATTCAACTTCCTAAACTGGTATTATTCCAGGCAACTCATCAGGAAAAACATCAGGATACTCATTTATCACTAGCACATCATTAATCCGAATGGTTCTATTGTTTTAAACAATATGTGCAAGGTAACATTCATTTCCATTTTTACAAGTTTCTCAGACTCCTGATATGTTATCAACAGTAAGGGTTCATTCTTGTACACAAACTGAAAGGCTTTCTGAAAAGAAATTTCTTTAGCTCTACAATCAATCTTAGTATGGTAAACAGAGAGCCAATCTATACCCAGGATAACATCAAACTCTATTAGAGGTAAAAAAATAAGGTTTCCAAGTAGGTTCTTTCCACGGATAAGGATATGAAGATTCTTATAAATTCTTGTTTCCACAACATTTCCCCCAGGTGTTTTTACCACAATTTCAGGAGTCATTTCTAGAGATGGAATTCCTAATTTACTAGAAAATTTTTCAGAGATGAAAGAATATATGTAGACCCAGAATCAAACAACACATTGGAATAATATGAAAAAATAAACAAAGTACCTGATACCACTTCATTTGATGGACCAACGTCTGCTGAAGTAGTTGCAAAGGATTTCATCACACCTTTCCGCTTATAGTCTGACTGCTTCCCATCATTTGAGCTCTTTGTCAAACATTCATTTGCATACTGACCGATATCATTGCACTTGAAACATTTCACTAAATGTAAATCAAATTTGGTCTTACCATCACACTGATCTTTTCCAGTACAATCACGATCCTTATGTCCCATCTTACCACATCAGTAGCACTTTACAGAATTCAAAAGACATTCTTAAGCATGATTTTTACCACATTTATCACAAACTTTATACTTAGTCTTCTTACCATCAAACCTTTTTGAAGGATTCTTCCCTTTCCCTAGCCACCTCTGTCTCTTCTTCTGTTGGTTGTTATAGAACCCTTGATCATAGGAAAACTCCATTTCCACCTTATCAGCACATCGAACAAGATTTTCATAACTTTTGAACTCATGAGAAGATAATGCCCTTCGTTATTTTGGCTTTAATCTTGAGTAAAATGATTAATTTTACTATCAAGGTCTCGGATAAAATTTGTAGTATACCTTTCCAATCGAGTAAACTTTTCTTCATAAGAAGCCACTAAGTTATCCTCTTTCCTCATTTCCAAGAATTTTTTTTCCATAATAAGTCGAACAGACTTAGAAAAATATTTCACAAGAACCATACCATTGAATTCATCCTAGTCAAGAGCATCAATCTCATAAGTCTCCTTGATATGTTTAACCATCGACCACCACTTATCTACTTAACCCTTTAAATGGTAAACAACAAGACTAACCTTTTGATTGTCTGAACACCCCATGACATTGAAAATCTTCTTCAGTGATTTAGTCCACCCTTCAGCTAGCACAGGGTCAGATGATCCTCTGAATGATGGGGGATGTTTCTTCATGAAATGTTCCACCACTGAAATGTTCCTCTACGGTAGATTTGGCTGATCTCGTGCATGGATACCACCACCGTTTATTGCTTCTGTCAAATGTGTCATTACTACAACAAACTGTTCAGTTCCAATTCCGACCATCTCAGGATGCTGATTTGGAAGGTCATTTCCATCTGTATGCCCTCTTAGAACTACTTCCCTGTTTCATATACAGAAAAACATTCAGAACAATCATGTCTTAGATGAAACAATGTGGTAATCTTCAAATGCTATATCATTTCAATTTGACCATAAAAAAATTATTATTTGACAATCATTTAATAGAATTATAACTCCTAAAGTTATCTAAACTGACCTCTGATACCAACTATAAGGCCCCAACAATAAACATTACTTAATCATGAGTTATTACAAGAACACACATTGAGGATCTTTTTAGGTTTAGAGTTTTAGATAATTAAATCATAAATCATGCATTACATTCCACATTTAAACAAGGTGGTTACATAAAATACAATATTCACTTTTCCCATAAAAGGAAACATATTTAAAATAAAACATGGATTATTTCTTGACACTTCCTCGACACTATCATCACATCATTTACCTTTCCCTTGACCCATGGAAAACATTTCAAAAACATGGGAGGAGAATAAAAAGCTCAGTAAGGGATATAAAAATATGGAATTAAAACATTAGTACATGTATACATAAGAATCAATTAAATCACAGTTTAATCATAAAACAAAAGCACTTTAACATACCTCACAAAATCATAATATTCATGAATAAATCATAGAAATCATAAGAAATAAAGGTAACTTGAGACATTCATAACATTCTTACGTAGGGAGTAACCCTCATGGTTATGTTTGGAATAGCCATCATAGTATATTCCCTAAATATCTTCAGAGAAACCTTAGAATTTAACTCCTTTGCGTTACCCAATGCATTGGAGATCTATCATGGGCTCACCTGCCTGTAGTTTATCAAGGAATCACCCGTCTTCATAAACAATTCCCAAGAACCATAACATAAACTTATCAGATAAAACATGCAAAAATGAAACTTGACATTTCCACATTTCAATCAATAGTTATCCAAAACACATTGATATAATCAAAAAATTATCAAAACCATTTTCAATACCAAAATAAATGAAATGTAAAACATGGTTTTTATTTTTCATTTTAGAAAAATTAATGGCTTGTAGACGAAGCCAAAACTCAAATAATGGTCACGGCGGCAGAGAAGTCATTTTCGCCGCATACGTAAGACAAAAACATTCCCTCTTGTCATTTAGTAAAACACTTCATACAAAAAAGATTCCTTTTGAATAAAAGTAAAACTCAATGGGGTTTATACACCGTATAAAATAAATTTGGGTATAAAAAAATATGCCTCAATGAAAGGAGATTGAGATGATGTCCCTTACCTCATGTCTGACTTGACTTGATCGTTGTTTAATCACCTGAATAATAAACTAGAGTAAATTTCTACTTTCTTAAGAACCTTTTTCAAGTTCATTATTACTTTTATATCACAAATTATCATGTTATAAATATTGTGTAATTATTTAAGTTAATAACAGTCATTTTGTCGATCTTTGGTACTTGAGCCAAAAATAAACTTCTTATAATTACAATTTGTTCATGTGGTAAAATATCCATTACATAAAGAATTATATTCATGATATAGATATCATATATATCATATCTATCCAGTATATACATTCATTGATAATATTTCTTAACATTTAGAGGTAAGAAATGAAATGCACCATTAATGGAGACGGTAAGTCGTACGTACGCATGAACCCTAATTTCATTTATATTTCGTATTTAATGGAAAGAAATCATAATGATGGAAAGGTATATTATATTTCTAGTATAATATCACATATAATATCATTTACTCCATCCTTTATATGTCCAATATATGGCCTTAACGAATCAAATCACTTTGAGGGGGCGGTAGTCTGCACTTCCTAAAATGAAGATATCGTGTTTACTCATAATAGAAACCATCAATGTATGACATAAATAAAAAATACAGAAACATAAGGAAAACATAAACATAATATATATCATATATAAATATAGATACATCTTAATGGAAACCACGAATGGTGTTAAAGGAATATTGAAAAATCATCATTTCATGAGGCAGTAATTCGCCACTCACAGAAACAGTATGTTTATTAACCATTAGACGAAAGTGTGTGTAAGTGTAAATAAAATAATTCCCATAACAACATCTTTGTATATTGAAGATATTGTTGTTTTTACAAAATAATGGAATAAAATTCGTTTATGGGGTTGGAGAATCAAAATAAAACAAAGGGACATAAGAGAAGACATTACATTTAAATCGGGTAACTCCCCTTGGTTTGAACTAAAAGGGTTTCATGAAGAGATTTATGCCCAAGGTAAGGATTCTATAATGAAAAAGGGGATTTGGAGAGATAAAATGATCAGATATTGGCTGATCTAATGTCTTGAGAGGTGTGGGTAAAGAGGTATATGTGGGGGCCTTTTATAAGAGGGAGGAGAGGCACTCTTGGAAAATCACGAAATGTGACTTTATTATGAAATGCTTTTCGGATTTTAAAGGTCCCACAATGATATATTTCGAGGATAAGGTTATAAGGGTTCTAAATACACCCATCCAATAGGTTTTTGAAAAGTCTATGTCTTAGATTTTACATTATGTTTTCATTTTATTTAAATCATTCATTAATGTGGTAATCATTACATCATCCTGGTGTCATAAATAAATTTATTTATTTAATGTCTAAAAATTATGAAAAAATACCATGATGTAGGAAACCTTTTTATCTTTCCAATGACTGTTTATAGATCTAATATATCATTTACATAGTCAAAACTAATTTTTTTTACTTAGCTGATACATACTTTTGTTATATTTTCCTTTCTTTAAAAATAATAAGATAAAATGTCACTATCACACAAAAGTGATTCCATGGGGTCCCAAATTTGGCACAACTCATCCCATGGTCGGCCATGAAACAACCAGTATCATTAGGACACATTTTAGGGTCATTTTATATTTTTATCATATTATTTTATTACCCTTAACTACCCGATTAATATTTAATCACGATAATTAAATATAATTACCGTCATTACTATTCATAATGTCCAAAAACAAAAGATTGTTAATTACATAATTTGGACCTTATGATTCCAAATATGGAATCCATTTTACCAAATTATAATCATAGAAATATTAGTAACTAATGTAAAAATAATTCCCCTTGTCAAAATAAATAGAGGGTTTTTTTAAACAATATCTATCAAAAGTTTGGCAATTGTTTATGCCCAATTCCAAAGTGAAATTAATTAAAATGACCAAAATTGGATTAAATGGTAAAAATATATTCTAATTAAACTTTAAAACCAATTAAAAATATAATCTATCCATAAAATTAAATTATATGAAAAAACAGTTTTGAATTGAAAAACAGTATTTTTCATTATTCATTTAAAAATGAACTTTGTCGGAAAAATACCAAAAATTTATCCAAAGTAAATTTCAATGTCCCAATCTGAAAGAATATGTTTATTTTAAAAAATAGAGCTTATAAAATTGTCAAAATTTTGATTTTAAAAAAGCTTTGCAATCAAAAGGCGGTCAAACAATCTATTAAAAATATTAGAGTATTCTATACTTAAGATTGGATTTATTCTCATTTTAAGCCTCTAAAACACTATATAATTAAAAAATAGACATAGATATGAAAATCCATAATTTTTTTCTTACTTAGGATGTTACATTACATGACCCATGTATAAAAATTTCTGTTGAAAAAATAAAATTTTATAAATTTGGAATACAACGTCTCCTTGTTCATGGTATTAAACCCAATACTAAAATGATGTTATTTCTCTTCCTTTTATTTTTAATATATATAAATATTATATATAAGTAATTCCAAATATTATTCAACTTAATATATAATCTATATACTCATCGGATTCATAAAGTTAGTGGTGGAATTTTTATGTCAAAATGGAATAAATATATATTCATAATGTATATACCACACATAAAAAGTTATCATTTACATATCTACCTTCATAACCAATAATTTATGTTATCCAAAATTGATTCCAATAATTGAAATTTATTGAGAACTACATTTTTGATAGAAAAAGTCCAAAATACAGGTTGATAGATAATTTAATATGATAGTGATGTTTTTAACTTCTTAGTAATAAATATGTAAATTAATTACCCCAAATATTATCTTAATAAAAATAAAAGGTTTATAACATGGTGACACACTCATGAATATGAATCCAATTTTTTAATTCTCCATGATTTTCTTATTAAATTCCTAAAACTCAATTGAGGATATTTTAAAGGATTCACTGAAATATGAGTATAAAGATGTATGATTTCTAAAGAAAACTATAATTCAAAATTCGAGGTAAGACTAAAAAATATTTTATGAAATACAAAAATATATTAATATGAAATAAGAATATCATCCATTTTTAGTTCATCCCTAACCATTTGAGAAAAATATCCAAAATGAATATGAATTAAGACCGGTAAAATGGAATTAATTAACATTTGATGTTAATATTTATAGCCTCACCAATAGAAAAACAATGGATGATAATAAATATAAAATGTGATTTATTAATTCTAGAAATTTATATGAAGTCTATGTATGGATTGATAAAAATTTATCAGAAAAACATTGATTTCCAATCAAGGATAAAAAATAAGATTTTAATAGGAATAATTCATACAAACTTCTACATGAAAATCCTTGGGCTGCATTGAAGGTTAAGTGTGTCTTAATTATCATGATTCACATATAGGATAGACAAAATATAGGCATTTCCTTGATCAATCAGTGAGAATTTAAATTAGGGTATTGATTTGAATAAATATCATGTTCCTCACATATAAGACATTAAACTATAAATGGTATAGTATTATGTTCTTTATATCCCTCTATCAAAATATTCACTTCTCTCTGATAATTACTTAAACTATTCCCATGTTTTCCACATATAAAACACATTCCCTTTACATTGAATCCACACTCCACACTAAAGAATGTCTAGCTAGGTGTGTAATAACAAGTTCCCCACCTAATTCACTAACTTTACATTGAATCGATACTCCACACTAATTTTTTAGTTTCTTTACCCATAGGATCATTTTTTTTACAACCATATCCACATCGAATTATCTAAAAATTATTTTTATTTCCAGGATAACAAAAAAACCAAAATTTTACCAAATCTTTATGATGGAATACTATATTATTACTTATCCCAAGTGTTTACAAAAACTTTAACTAATAATAATCTCAAAAAACTAACCAAACCCTATTCTGATACCAACTATCAAGACCTGATCATAACATACATAAATATTTCTTCATTTTAAATAAATATATAATAAATTTCACTATAATATATTCCTCGTAACCTTAAAGTATTGGTGTATTTTGGAATTATATTCACAAACATCTAATTTCATGGATTATCATCAAAGTATAATAAAAATATTTTCTCTCTATGTGACCTTCTTATAAATTTCCAACTTAATAACTTTATTCATAATATGTGGGAAATGTAAAAATAGGAAACAGTGAACATAGATGCATACAAATGGTAATCATTTGATATATCTATCAACAAACATATGAAATAATAAGATGATCATATAGGTCTGAAATTATAATCAATGTGTTTGAGGATCAAATTATAGAATGCATACAAATTAAAAAATGTATCATAAAACATGATTCATGAAATAAATATTTTACATAGGAAAAGGGTCATATGATACAACAATCATAAACCGAATCAAATATTGTTTTTCATGTGAACCATTACAAATCATAGAAAACATAGAGAAATCTTGTTAGTATCTTGGGATATCATAATTTCATCATGGAGTAACCAATATAAGATAATTCCTACATTCTATTATATGTAAATTTCATCCAGTTTACTCAATAATCTATTAGAAGTTTCTTATATTCAATAAGATATGTCATCTCTAAAGAGTAAAATTAATCTAGTTAATTACATCACATTAACCAGTGCATTGCAGATCAATATCGGGATCTCCAACCATAATGAATTATATAATGATCCCCCGCCATCTTGAGTTATATTGGGATTACCCCTCATTATCAAGAATTTATAAGAACTATATCATGAATAAAATATATATATATCATTCTTTTTTTCATAAAAATGTATAAAAATGATCATTAAATTTATAACATGATAAGCATGGGTAAAATGAATGGGTTTCAAAACGATTTCATCATAACTTAATTAACACATGGATGTAATGGATTTCATTGAATAAGTACTAAAAAATTTACATAATAAGCTATAAAAATAATTAAAGCTTAGTTTGTCATTGGATTATATCACTGGTAAAGAATAAGAAAAGTAAAATCATGATGACATAAAATAAAATTACCATTAAAATATAATTTGAAAATTATTTGAAAAATAGGGGAAAGTATATTTTTTCCATCGGAATCTTTAAAAAAATATTTATAAATACTGTGAAAAATATTTGTATTAATTACTATTTAAACATGTAATGTAATATTAAATAAAAATAATCGTCATGATGGCATGAATATCTATTCTTATGGTAAATGTTATAAAAAATATTATTTTCACACATTTTCTAAAGAGTAAAAAACTACATCATTTTGAAAAGGAAAAGAATATTAATTTTATAAAATTTAAAATAAATTAAAATTTAGTTGAAATAGATTTAAAATACTCTTTTTATCTTTTAAAAAATATTCTTGAAAATTATTTAACGAACATGGACATGAAAAAAAATGTTTATTGACCAAAGAGAAAATAAGTTTATCATTTCATAAAAATGTATTGATAAATTTAGGATAGAAAGAGTGAAAAATGTAATGAAAACATGAACCTATAAATAACTAACAATATGATATAAAAATATATTGGTTTAAAATATCATGGTTCATAAAAGTTTCCTTAATAAATATTTAACATATAATACCAAAAAAATGAGATTGTAACATAAAACCTTGCCTAAAGTTATATATTTATTCACATCCACAAAAAATTATAATAATATAGATTTATTATACCTTTATTATAAAATTATATTCCTACTTTTCATAAAATATAAAATTCCCATATATTTTCAAATAATTTTTCACTAAAACCTATATTTAGGTGAAAACTAGTTTGTTTTCCATTCATGTTTTCTTTGGATGAATTTGGTTATTCCACATTGTTTAGGGTTTAATAATATGTGAAATATAAATCATGTCATAAATATTATATTTAATCATTATATTCACTTTTTTAGATAATTAAAAAATGGTGGTGAAAATTAATTATATCACATGGTGGAGACGGTAGTATGTATGTTTAAACAAGAGATATTTCCACTTTTCAATGAATTAAATGACAAAAATTCAATAATAATTTAACTTTTATAATAATGTTTATATAATAAATTTCATATATAGTCATTTAATCATTCATAATTACTACCATGTAAAATCTAAATAAAAATTAAATCTCATCGCTTTATAGAGTTGGTAGTCGACACAAAGGAACGAGTGACGTTATCATTTCCCAACATAAGTTTAGGTATGAAATATCATAATATATTATCACTCTATGATGAAAAATATGTATGAATAATAATATATATCCATTAAAATAAACAATATAACCATTCAAGAGAGAATGTTATGATAAATAAAATTCTTCGCTTCATGGATACGACAATTTGTATGTACACATGAGTAGTTTTTTTATTTTACATTAGACATATTAGAGATATAAAGTGGTTTTTCAATTAATACAACATTTCAAAAAATTTATTATACATATTTCATAATTTATAGATAGGTATATATTATTTATAGTAGGTTCAAGAAAAATGAATCATTAAAAATATAGGTAAGAACATATAAACAAACATTAAGAAACAACATTGGAATCTCTTTTTAAGGACCTTGTGGTTAATATTCTAAAAAGTATAAAACATATTGGATGTTTATTGACATCTCTAATTGATATTTGGGAAGGTTTTATTAAATAAAATGAGCTTAATTCATTTGTATAACTGATGATTCAAGGTACCCTTCTATGAGTGAGGGGTGGCACCCTTATAATTATTAATAATATTATACTATTATAAAGTCTGTCTAAAGTGTGAGTGGATCCAAAATGACCCAGTTTACAATTAGGTATGAGATAATGCGTAAATAATATCATATTATATGATTTATAAAATATTTTTCTATTTTTACACCTCTTTCATTAGTTTAACCCCTTATTAACCCCTTTTAACCCAAACCAAAGTAATGAATTTGACCACACTTACTATTCAAAATGACCAAAATTGAAATTAAAAAATTTCCCAAATTTAAACCAGGTGATTCCAAAAATAAAAACTACGTTATCAGATTTTTTATTTCATTAAATGGTATTTTTTTAATGTAAGTGGGAAAAACACAATGAAAATAATTTTTAGATAAATGCATTTTTAATCAAAAAACTAAACTTATTCCAATTAAATTTCCACTAAAAACCATTATATGAATGTTAAATTGTTTTATTGAATATATTATATGAAAATTTCATTAAAATAATTTATTCATGGTGATTAATTTTAGTAACTAATAAAAAAACATATTATCTTCATAAAAGTATTTTTCAGAAAAACAACTATTTTTACCATAAAATGCATATATTTTAACATACAACCAACTGATAACCAATGAATTCATTATATTCATGTGTAAATCATAATTTGTTGTATCTTTAATAATATATTTTTTTTAACATGGATTGAAAAAAAAATCTTAAATAAAATACTTCAAAACAATTTATTAAGATTAATAGTATTTTATAAATTAACTAGAAATCAATTTAAAATATTATATTTCATTTAAATACCATATAAAATTATTTTTTTACAGTTTATAATAATAATTCATATGAGTTTAGGTTTTAATTCATACAAATTTCATAAACACATTTATTTGTTAAAGAGAAATGTTTTTTAATTTCTTGGGGAATTACAGTTAAAGAGGGATTTAAACTCCCTATGATAACAAAAATTCCACCAACTATGTCTATTTATTGATTATGTATTTCAATATACCCTAGTAAATCACTGTATTATCTATCCATATATATTTCCATGGTCTGGTATGAGAAACTACTGATCTTCTACGGAATATATATATATATATATATTAGATTTTTATAGATGGGTAAACAAAGAAACCATACCTATACACCATGTTTTTTTGTATACGAATTATCTTATATCATGAAATCAAATAAACATTGATACATACAAAACCATGCTCATCGCATCTTGACAGACCCAACTATGTGCCTTTTTCATGGTCCTATGACATCATGTTGATCCACAAAACTACTATCTAAAATCATCAATATTCCACCACAAAATACATGGTCTCTATGGAAAACCCAAAAACTAGACACTACTATCACTACCAAATGATTCCCTCAATCCAACCTTATATAGTTTCTTTATTAATCCACATTAGTTTTTTAAAAATAACAGGTTACCAACTTTTAAAAACCATTCATTCAGCACACAAGGATAAACTAAATAAGTCGATTGATTTAAAAACAATAATTCACAAAAACTTCATCAATGACATCAATGGTTTCTACATTAAAGTAGATGAAAAATCTAATGACCTTCCATTAGACAAAAAAACAACATCAAGGGTAAAAACCCAAACATGGAGTTGAGTGTTCATCGCAATCATGGTTTTTTGAGGTATTTTTTTATTCATTAATTTATGCCATAGGTTCCCACTTAATTTTTGGGAATAATGGAAATTTTTGATTTTACAGCAGGTGAAACATGGTTGACACGTGGTTTGGGGGAATTGTACACCCACTCTTAGGAATCCGGGCATCCAATTATATTTTAGGACAGAGGAAACCACTTTTTTTAGAAAACCATGTTGTAAAACTATAAAAAATGTTCCTCTTAGATAGTAAGGGACACATGGTTATTACATGGCTAGGAAAGACATAAATGAAAATAGTAAAACATATGCATATTATTAAAAAGTGGAAATTTACTTGTCTACCCTCTTTGATTTTAACCCTTATTCTCCTCTATTATACCCTATTCGGGACATTAATCCATTGTATATTTTTTCCAAGACTTATCGAGACTCTTGAGTATTAATCGTTTGGTGTTTTTGGTGTGATAACGTCATGCAATCCTCATTTTGTTTACTTTACCTTGGATTTTTACCGCTTTTTAGGGTTCTCCTTCCCTCCATCTTGAATATTATTTTCTAGTGGTTTTTTCCCTGAATGTGCTTTGATATTGTGTTTTTTGTGTTGAGTATTGATGTTTGTTGTTTGATATTTTTTTATAGGGTATTATGGTGGCGTGGTTATTATTTCCCAGTAATTTTTGAGTGTTTCCAAGTGTTAGGTAGATTATTCAATGATTTTATTTTATTTTATTATTTTGATATACTTGTAAGGATCATTAAATGTGTTCTATGGATTTCTTTGGGGTGTGAAATATTTTTTGGAAAGGTTTTCAGATGCACATGGGATTAAAATGGATTTTCAAATGAAAAGTGGTGATGTTTCAAATGTTATTTTTTAGGATGTTTCTTGAATGTGTTGCATGACATGTGTGAAAGGTGATAAATCTATTTTCATTGATATTTATAGGTGATAATGTGTTTCAAGGGGATTTTATAAGGGAACTGGGTTATGTTAAATGTTGTTCATTTTGTGGCCCACCATACATGTTTCTTTGAAAAGTGAAACTGATGTGAAGAAATTTATAAAATGGATTTGATGTGGGTATTAATTTGAAAGGATATTTTCCCATGGAAATGGTTGGAGTATATATATGTTCTTTTTGTGATGTTTTTAAAGGGGTTATCAAAAAAATTTTAGAGGTGAGAAATGTATTTCAAAATGATTTGGGTATGTTTGCGTGAAATGGAAATTGTCTTTCTTATGAAAATTGGTATTTTCCATGTGGATTTGAATCATTAGATTAATGTGAATGTTTGAAAGTGGTGATTTACATATGTTCTTATGATTCTTGGAATGTGTATATAGAAGGGTTTATTTATATGATATGTGCAACAAAATTTTATGATAAAGGGAATACCATGTATATAGGTGGGAGAACTGGAACTAATATTCTAGTTGACTTAGTATTTGTGTGGACTAGATTCATTGTTTATGATTGAAAATTAAAACACTAAATAGACATGTGATATAATCAAAGACAACTAGATCTTTGGGATGTGAAACCCTCAAGTGGATTATTCATAATAATTTCATTGATATTGGATTTTAATTTTGAGACCATTGGAATTTTGGGAGACATTCCCCTTTAGTGTCCCGTGAACATGATCTATGTTGGTAGTTTGGATGGAGTATTTTGATCACTAGGGTATGAGGTTCATAGTGCCCAACTTATTCTAGATACTTATTGAGATTTACTCATGGTGATATCTTGTAACATTATTCTTATATTATGTGGTTCTTGACATCAATATATTGTAATCCTTGTGTACATTCCAATTTCAAGAAAGCATCATTGTGAAAACGGTTCTCCTTAAAAATTATTTCATGGGGAATTTTTACATAAATTTTTCTATTAGAAATTTTTCAAATATTCTTAGGGAAATTGGCTTGTTAATTATTCTTCTAATGTAATAGCATAAATGTTTCTTTTGGGTGGTATCCTAAAGAGATTTGGATAACACCCCACAAACACCTTTTGGTATATGTAGACATTGTTATGTATGACCCAAGAAAAGGCATGATGTATCATGGTGGTGGTGGTTGATTTGGTTACAAGTATTTCACTTATTTTAGGTTTTAGGGGTGGTTTATTGAGGGTGTTTCCCCTCTTGTTTTATGGGGGGTCCTTAGAATTATTTTACTGATACCTCTCCATTATGCTACTTTTGGATTTGGATATAGTGGTAAATTTTGAATTAGAATGTTTTTGTACATTGTTTGGTTATGGTTATCAGTTATTGTGATTCTTATTCTAGTTGGTTGTTTATGATTATACAAATGGGTGAACCAATACCAAATTATATTGTTGATACACAGATACTAGTTTCCAACTCGTGCAGATTAGAAATTCCCATTCAGTAATTCCATGAATTGGGTCGGGTGTCAAGTTCGATGGAACACCATTTTGGTTAGAGGAGAATTGGTATCATATGTGTTTACACTATTTTTGGGTCATGTTATTTGGGATGGTTCTCGATAGAAAAAAACTAGGACAGCTGGGGCTTGAGGTTTTATTTGTGAGTGGGGTGTTTGGCCAACACACCTCGTGACAGGACTCGAGTCTCCATGGGATGTTGGGAATTGGTTATACTTCCTCTCTATGTGATACGTACAAGGTGAATAATATATATAGACATCCAGTGGGCATGGATTAGTCTTTTTCTTTTTATTGTGAGGTATTTAGTTATGTTTTTCTTTATATATGTGTGGTATATTTTTATTTTCTATTGAAAATCTTCATAATATTTTTTTATGTATACTCTAGTGGTTATTACTTATATAGTAAGATTCCACCCCAGAGACTACACATACGACCATAGGAAGTGGATAGAGATATTTCTCCCTCAACAATTGATCAAAGGATAGTGGATGTTGTGCTTCAGGTATTATATTAATTGGTACAAGGAGAGGGCTCTATTACTATTTGGGTTAGAGAAGCTCAACTAGGTCCTAGTAAGGAAAATATTGGGAGTTCCTGAATAAAAATTCTCCTTCAATATTTGATCAAAGGGAACCTAAAGTATTTAAGAGTGGATTGAGAAAATAGATATAGTATTCAAGTTTCAAGATACTTTTTAGAAATTTAGAGTGAAATGTTCTCTGTTTCTATGGGAAGGTCCCAATCGGAAGTGGTGGGACACGGTAGTGTATGCTGGGAAGCATGAGAATATGGGATGGAAAGACATTGAGGTCATTTTTAATGAGAAGTATTGGCCTGATATTTTGGCAATCACTAGATCCAAATAATTTTTGGAGATTGTTCTGGGAGACCAGACCATGATTGAATATGGAAAACACTTTTAAAGGTTAGTTTGGTATTCACCAGAGGACTTTATAGTGAGATGATGTAGGATCAAAATTTCAATATGGGGTCACGGCTAGAGATCTTATCCCAGATATTCATGTTTAAATTAAACACTTCTATAGAGGTGGCCAACCATGCTTTCATGATGGATATTTATAGTGGAGATAAGAATGGTTTATCTGGAGTAATGTAAGTAGTGGGTAGTGTCATTTCACCTAAGAAGATGTGGAAGTGGGATGAGAAGGGGAATAATGGAGGATGTAGTTAAATCCATCCTTCCCATATATCTTTTTTTTGTGGCTTCAGATGCTGAGTTAGTCATGTGAAAATGGTGTTGAAAATAAGGCAACATGAAATCTGCATTCTCATCCCTACCCAGAACATTTCACTAATGTGTAGTTATGGGACACTTGTAGATAAATGATAAGGTAGTGTTCACTAATAAGTGTGGTGAGTGATCTGTAGCTTCCAAGGGGTGTCACACAAATCAAAACCATCTAGTACAGTAGGTTCTTGGTTCATATTTCTTGGATGTAGTAGAGAATAATCTTCTTGGTAGACCCAATTTACCGTAGATCCATTGGTCAATGGTCATTGGCATAATTATGTTTCGATGAGGCAACTCCATGTAGTGGACCGAGCACCAGTGGAATCAGATGCAAGGAATACGAAAATTAGATGTACCATTCATATTGAATCATATTAGCTATTTTTTATTTGATATTGGTGCCTCAATATCTTTTTTTCTTCCCAACTTGTACATATGTTAAATTTTACAATCACACTTATCCCGTGGGAAGTGAAGTTGGTGAAACATCTTGGTAAGAGGTGATAGGTGGGTTTTAGGTGTCCATATAGTGAACTCACTAGGTCAGGGGTGGGGATGGAATAGGATTTTCTAGTTTTCAAAATATACCTTTTGGATGTGATCCATATAATGTATTTGATGGTGTGTTTTCATGTGCACATTGATTTTTATAGGTGGTGCGTGATTTTTTTTCCACCTGATGGTAGTACAAATGTTTTTCATGGAGAATGAAATCCTTGGGAAGGACCTTCTAAACCTCCAATTTCAGAAATGGGGAACCATGTTTATCAGATCTCATCACTCATGTTGGACGATGATTATGGTTTACTTGAGGGTGGTTTGCCTCCCATGGTGGATAATCCCCCATAGGCTTTTCCAATGGATTTCTCATGATTTTATCCATTAAAGAATTTGGATTTCTCCAATAATTTTGTGTTAAGAACAGATCTAATATATCTTATTTCATATCTTTTTTCCTCGACCATGTTGATATTATTAATTATATTGGGGGTTATTTGGTATCCAAAGGATTCAATCACTGGAGAATCTCACCATGGGTCTCCCTAATTCTGTTTTCCAAAAAGTTCGATGGATCTCCCCAATTTTTTATGGATTACCAAAAGATGAATAAGGTAACGATTAATAAAAAATAAATCATTACCTATATTGATGACCTTTTTTATCATCTTAAGTGTGAGAGTTGGTTTTCCAAGATTGAATTTCAATCTGGGTGTCACCATGTTGGAGTTAGATAGGTGAATGTTCCAAAAGTAGCCTCTCAATGCAGATATAGACACATTGATTTTTTTCATCCCCTTTAATATGATAAATAATCCAGTAGTTTTTATGGATCTTATGAACATAGTATTCCTATAGATTCTGGATTCAATTGAGAGTGTTATTTTTGGATAACATCCAGTTCCATTCATGGATAGAGGGGGAGCATGAGTTACACTTGAGTATTGTCTTGGGAACCCTTTGTGATCATCCCCTCTTTGTCATGTTTTCCAAATTCACCTTTTTTACCAGGTACATGATGTTTCTGGACCATGTAATCATGGAACAAGTGGTTTTGGTGGACCCAAAGAAGATCAGTGAAGTGATGTTATGGGAAGAGATAAAGAATATGTTTGAAATCTGGATAATTTTTAGGTGGTTAGGGTATTACAGGTGGAGTGTTTGGGATTTCTCATGGATTTCTTCATCCACGATGGAGCTCACCCACAAGGGGGGATTCTTGAATGGATCCCAGAGTGTTAGGTTTTCATTGAGAAGATCAAATGGTGGTTGACCATAATCTTAATTTTATTCTAACTAGAACATTGAAAGGCGTATGTGGTCTATTTTGATGCCTCATGTATGGGTCATGGGTGTTTTCTAATCTATGATAACCATATGGTGGATTATGTTTTGAACCAACTTCAACGGCATGAAAATAATTACCCCAATCGTGACCTAGAGTTATCATCAATGATTCATGATTTGGACACATGACATAATTATCATTTAGGGAGGAATTTTTTATTTTATTTACATCAAAAAATCTTAGCCAACATTTTCTCATAAAAGGATCTAACTTTCAGGGAAGATCAAAGGGTTGAGTGCCATTAAGGGTTCACCTTTTGTGTAGTCTATAAAATATGTAAGAGTAATGTTTTGGAAGGTTATTTGAGAAGTGAAGTGCTAGTGCATTCATTGAAAAAGTCCTGTGATGACATGATATTGATGGGTCTATTTTGAAGATAATTCAGAAATATCATCTGAGTGATTATCTATGATAGCATTCTAAACACCTCCTAAATAGTTGTGTGGTTCCCTGTAAATGGGCATTGTCTCCTGATGATTTTTGGGCTTCATGGGTCACATAATTGTGTCATTGTCATTATGATAATTGGGAATATAGGATATCCACTTGTGTAATGGTCCATTTATTCATGAGATAGCAAGATGTATTATGAGGTACATTAGCAATTCTGGTAGCCCGATATGAGGAAATATGTAGTTGACTTCTTATCATCACTACTAGAAAAATATCCTATACCAACAGTTTGAAACCTGTAGGTATAGGCCTCCAACCCATTGGTATATCCTATAACAACGGTTTGCAGAACCATTTCCATGTAAGCCATGTGGATAGATTTATACCAATCATTTTTAATACCATTTTTATAAGTAATATAATAAAATCTATAACAACGGTTCCATAAACCTGTTGGTATATGTACTTCAAAAAAGAATCATTATCTTGGTATTGATCCTAGTACCTCTGATTTATGATTGAATGACCTAACCACTAACCTAACTTGAATTTTGAGAACATAATTTCATAAATATAAATATATATATATATATATATATTATCATAAATATTTTAAATTTTTATTTATTTAATGTTCTCTATAAGAAGATTCCATAAAAAAAATTCATGTAACTATACCAACGGTTCTCAAAACCGTTCGTATAGACCTATACCAATGGTGTTGCGAACTGTTAGTATAGATTCATTGATTTTGGGACCTATACCAATGGTTTTGAACAAACCATTGGTATAAGGGGGACTTATACCAATGGTTTAGGGGAAAATGTTGGTATAGGGTCTCTAATATGGATCTATACCAACAGTTTGGCCAAAACAGTTGGAAAAGGTCCATATAAGTGACCTATACCAACGGTTTTCCCCAAATTGTTGCTATAGGTCCCCCCTATACCAATTGTTTTTCCAAAACCATTGGTATATTTCTTAATTAGTGACCTATACCAACGGTTTTGGCCAAACCGTTGGTATAGGTCCATATAAGTGAACTATACCAACGGTTTTCCCAAACCCATTGGTAGAGATCTAGTTTCCAGTTGTGCATAGTATTACACGCATTAGCAAGATGGTGTATATCCCCAAAGGCGATTCAGTTTACTTCATCCACTACTAATTCTATAATGGAAATTAGATGATATTTCCAGGGATTTTATTTTTTTCTTACCTCAAACACCCAGGGTAAGGAATTATATTTGGGTGGTGATCAACCGTCATACCAAATCTGCGCATTTCCTTTCAATCAAGGATTCGCCCAAAGAGGATGAGTAAGGTTGGTTGTATGTTAAGAATTTTTTTTGGATTTGTGGTGTTTTATCAGAATTTGTTTTTGAAAGTTACCTCCATTTTACCTCATGGTTTTGGGAAAGCCTTCAGAAGGTAAAGAGGCCACATGTGAAGTTGGGCATGGTGTACCACCCTCAAAAAGATGGTCAGACAGAGTGGGTGAATTAGATTTTTCAAGAAAATATTTTGCATGTCTGTTGTGTTTTGATGTTTTTTGGAATAACCTTTTGGGATTGGTGGAGTTTTTATATAACTATACTTACCAATCCTAGATTAGATTGGAGCCTTTTTAGGAACATTATACCCAGCCTTATCGGTTACCTTTGTGATGGGTTGAGGTAGGCATGGCCTCATTATTGGGACCGAGCCTTGTGTAATAACATAAAATAAATTTATGTTAAATATAAACTAGTTTTTGATGCTGTGGATTGATAATAAGTATTATTCAAATCAGAGGGTCCTAGTTGTGGAATTTTCTATCAGTGGTTGGGTGTCCCAAAAAATGTCACCTCACTTTTGTCAAGGTCTCTTGTGTAAGAAATAGAAGCTAACACCAATGTATTTATACTATTGGAGATTACCGAGAGAGTTGGCAAGGTGGAATACATGTTATACTTTTCCTCTAATTTGATTTCAATTCATTATGTGTTCCATTTATACCAGATGAAAAGGTACAATTCAGATCCATCTCTCGTGTTAAATTGTGAAGAGTTGGAATTGGAGACTGATTTTTCAATGTTTCAATGGTAAGTATCAATTTTGGATTCATATGATAAAGGAATTAAAGAGAAGTATATTAAATTAGACCAAGTTCTTTGGAATCATGTTTATGATGTGCATGACATGTGTGAGAGAAAGTTTTGGATTGGGGAGGGGTATCTATATTTTTTATTTGATCAAACAATGGAGTGAATTTCTAATGGAAGAATGTTTTCATGGGGGGTAAAATTGTCACATCTGGGTCTTTTTTTGGTATTATTATTGTTTCCGACGCTTTCGCCGGGGCGCGCGCATCCGTGTGTGGAGGACGCGCTGCTTGTTGCCCCGAATTCCCGCTTTCCAAAGGTGGGCGACATTCACTCCTTATTCAGGGATGTATGCTCCTTGATCGAAACGGGATGATGGGATTTCGGTTATTCCTTCTGTTGATTCCTCCTCAGAACTCGTCACCTAGTCCGGGTCTCCCTCATAGATTTAATACGTTGTTCGTGAATCACATTCCCGGTTCCATATCGTCATGGACGCTGGTTAATTACACTACTTCCGTCAAGACATTCCATGGGGTCTTGACATGGTAACAACCTTCAGTCGGAGTAGACGGCAACATCAGGCATGTTAGGGCATCTCTGGGTGCATGGACATTGGGGAACCTGTATTCTTCCTCATGAGAGGGCATCTCAAGGGTGCATAACCCGAGGCATCCCGCATTGAGTGCGGGGAATCAGATGTCATAGGCATGTGCCTGAGGTTTTCCTCAGCTTCCCATGTTTAACACAGGGTATGCAGCATTTTTAACGTCTTGTGGAGACGGTTACACCAAAGGTGTGTCATCCGAGGTTTTCCTTAGGCATCTCATGTTTATCACGAGGTATGTCATGAGTTTAACGTCTTACAGAGACGGAATGAGGCTGATCCGAACGTCCCATAGAGACGGATCAGATGGTTGTGTACTCCCTAGGGGGGAGATGTCACACCGTAATGGCTGATCTGAACACCACTGAGGGCGGATCAGGGGAATTGCACCCCCGGATGGGGTACACCATGGATTACCATTGGTTGGGATTGAACCTCTTAGAGGTTTACTACATACCCTGTGTGGAGGACAGGGATCAAAACCCACGTAGTTCGAAAGGGTGATGAATCGGGGTGTACACAGAGGACAACGACCCGAAGATATGATGGGGCTTACACATAGAAAGCGGCCCATGCGCCGCTAGGAGCAGCGAGGAGGTGGATGGCATGATCCCACCGGGATGTGGCGGCCCGGGTGAGAATCAGGATGGGTGATGGATGGATGAGTGAAGTGGAGGAGGATGAAATGGGACCATCGCAGGGGCGATGGTGAAGTTGGGCTTGAGCCTCGAAGAGACCTCCTACCTAACCCCGTGGCAGGGAATCAAAGTCCGCGTAGTTTGAGATGGTGCCGGTAAACCGACGTGAAGGTGGACCTTGGCCCGATGGATGTTGTCAGTGAACCAACATGAAGGTGGACCTTTGTCCGATGGGAATCGTCAACGTACCGACGTGAATGTGGACCTTGGTCCGATGAGAGATAGGATTGAACTTCGGGGAGGCTTCCTACGTACCATGTCTTAACATGGATCAAAGACCTCGTAGTCCAAATGGTTTCATCGGTGAACCGACGTGAAAGTAGACCTGTGGGTCCACTAGTGGTGGGCTTGAACCTTAGGAAGGTTTCCTACGTACCATGCCTTGACATGGATCAAAGTGCTCGTAGTTCGGATGATGGAATACAGTTTAACGTCATGCAGGATGATAGTGAACCCTGACGTGAATAGAAGACGGGTGGTGGGTGTCGGAAAACTGATGTAAGTGAGGGACCTTGGTCCGATGGGAGTTGGGTTTGAACCTCGGGGAGGCTTCCTACGTACCATGCCTTGACATGGATCAAAGTCCTCGTAGTTCGGATGAAAATGGGGGTTTGGCACACCGAATAGGAGACGGTTTGGGCCAATGGTTGTTGGGATTGAACCTCAGAGCAGCTTCCTACGTACCATTCCTTGACATGGATCAAAGACCTCGTAGTTCAGGTTGGAGAATACAGTTTAACGTCATGCTGGACGAGGGTGAAACTCGACGTGAATGAACGACCGATCAAGGTGGCTTTGTCGGCGAACCGACGTGAAGATGGACCTTGGTCCAATGATTGGTGGGCTTGAACCTCTGAAAGGCTTCCTACGTACCATGCCTTGACATGGATCAAAGACCTCGTAGTTCAGGTTAGTCACAACGGCTTGCCGTCGGACTGGAATTGCAGTCTAACATCGTGCTGGACGTAGGTAGAACACGACGTGAATTGGATGATGGGTTGGCTTGAACCTCGTGGAGGCTTCCTACGTACCACACCTTGACATGGATCAAAGACCTCGTAGTTCAAATGGGATGGGTCGCAATGGCTTTCCGTTGGACCGGAATGCAGTTTAACGTCATGCTGGATGGGGATGAACCGACGTGAATGAATAAAGGGTGGGCTTGAACCACATGGAGGCTTCCAACATGTAACGCCCCGACCCTAGTTACCCAGAGTCGGTGCATTATTACATAACATTGGCATGATCACAAGAAAGATCAAATCTCGAAAGACCGATTGGTTTAGTAGCCTTGGAAACACTAGATATATTCATAAGTTTTACATTACATCATAAAATGAAAAACTACTACAACAACATAATGTCTCCATAATCCACACTCATATCCCCACATAATATCCCTACAGGTCATTCATAATTTACTTCTTCACTTCCTGGGAAAAATAAAACATAGAAAAGGGGTGAGATCAAATGCCCAATAAGGATAAAAATATAGCGGAAACTTTCATAAATGAGAATAAACATTTAGGGAAATATATAACTAAACAATAGCCTTTAAAACTTGAACATTAAACATTGTATGTCATAAATAAAATAAAATAATGCCATTTACTCATTCACATGGATATTCTACTAATCGAATAATCACATGAAAAATCACTAACCAGTTTCATAATGTTGGAATGCATAATGCCAGACTATCATAACCACATAGCCAAGGCCTCGTGCCAAGACTACAAATAAGATTTTGTCAAGGCCTTGTGCCAAGACACTAGTTTGTCTCATGAGACCTACCAATGCATCGAGGAGCTATAGCGGGCTCCACCCGTCAAATATTAAGTCCAATGCATTCACATATGAAAAGGTTTAAACATAACATAAACATTTGTATTAAAACTAGCATACGAAATGTTAATACTTTCACCATAAACCATGAATGGTATAAAAATAGAATATCCATAGTCAAACAAATCACAAAACCTTCAATATAATATAGAAGTTTTTTATCATAACAAATCAACTTTAAATAAGCGTAAAATCCATCAAAGGATGCTGACATAGATGAAATCAAAAATCTTTTTAAAGAAATATCTCTATTTATTTTGAAATCATTTAAGATCCATATAAAATAAAACATTTTCTTTGAAAATATTCTTATAATCTTGTAAGGGAAACTTTGAAGATTTTATAACGGCGGAAAATAGCCGCTCCCGCTGTATAAGTTAAAAAAACATTCTTACCTTAATTCTGTCGAAAAGGTTAAAAAGGACCTTGTTTTGAAAACGACGGAAAGATTCCTCTTATAAAAAGTCAAAAAAGGGTATAAATGACTTTAACCCATATTCTTTTAAATAATAAAACTGTGTTGAAATACATTACTAAGAAACATGGATGTGGATGATAAAGAGATCCCAGTAGATTATTACGTATAAACAACCTCGGATAATGAAGCGATTGTGAAATAAACCTTACCTTGTACTTTTCCTTGGTTGGGGTAGGTTAACCTTCTGTATATTTGTGAAATAATTGTTATTAAATTATACAAGAATCATATATATTAATATGATATCATATATGATCTTTTAACATTGATTTGTTAATAATATCTTAGAATTATCGTCGTTTCGGGTGTTAACTTACTCATTTTATTTTATATGTTTTGTTACATAAGCCATGTTTGTTTTATCTTATTCATATCCATAATGATATCAAGTCCTTAAACATAATTTTTAAATCATCAAATGATAATTATACTTGAATGGATACGATGGAGAATGAATCTCATCGCGTTCGTGGAGACGGTAGTCCGTACGTACGCACGAGCGACAATATCATTCTTTTGATATTAAAATAATATATAAATGGATGGTATATCATATATACAGAATCATTAACAGGTTATATTTATTATTTACATGAGTTACACATCATTATTATACCCATCCAAAATAATAATATATTGAATAACAATTACACCACGACGTGGAGACGGTAAGCCGTACGTATGCACGTATGGTGACATGTTATTCAAAGGGTGGATAGAATACTGAATATGGTTGTACCATATTTATAATAACATCACAGTATATGTGAGATACTGGAGTTATTATTTTAGAATGGTAAGAACAAAGAAAGAAGAAGTGGAAGAAGAAAGGAACTGGAAAAGGGGTTGTGAAAACATTACCTCTTCTTCCGGTTCTTCCTTTTTATTTGATCAAAAGGGCTCCTTAGGTTGGTTTTATGATCAAACTAAGGCATCTAGGTTGTATTGAGGGATGTTGGGAGAGTATTTGGGCAGATTTTGGCCGAACCAAAAAGCTTTGAAGGTGTGAAGAAATGAGAAGGAGGAGTTCCCTTTTATAAGAGGGGTGAGGGGAACCTTTGGAAAATCTAGAGATATTAGTTTATAATAAATTCATATTTGGTTTCCAATGGCTCATAAGTTGACTATTCAAAGGTTAAGGTGGGGATGGGTCGAAAACAACTCAACCAATAGAATTTAGACAGGTTTGGGTACTTATATTAACCTTATCTTTAAGTATTAACTCTAAGTTAATTAGTTTCACTTTTACAATGTCTCTTTGTATTTTTATATAATATTGTTAATAAACTTACTATATACATCCAAGAGACCCCCAAGTGGTCCATTAATGATGAACCTATCATGATATAAGTCTCTTGTCCGAACCTTAGATTTTTAGGAATTTAATATCAATTAATAATATAATATTTGTTTTAAGAACTCTTTTATGTCAATTTTGACACTATTCAATAGTTGATTTTTGTGAAACTCATAACAGATTGATTACTTCGAAAAAAGACAATTAAATCAATCCTAATATATCATATTATCCCAGAAAAATAGTTTAATTCATTAAAAGTTTCATATTATATTTATTTGGGTATTTATAATATCAATTATTTTAATTTTTAACTATTATAGTAATTACTACATCATCATTGTGTCATAAATAAAATAAATTATTTAAGGTCTAAAAATTATAAATAAAATATCATTATGTAAGAAATCTTTTTATATTTCTAATGAATATTTATAATCTAAAATCCAACATATATAACCCTATGTAACAATTGTTTTGCTAAAAGATATATGCTTGTGTCATTTTTGTATTCATTTTAACTTAATTAAAATAAAGTGTCATTATCACTTACAAGTGGATCCATGGGGTCTCAAAATCGACCCAAAGATGACCATGGTCGACCATGTATCAACCAATAGGGTTAAGACACGTTTTAGGGTAATTTATTATTATTATAATATTATTTTTTTAACCCTTATTTACCGGATTTACCCTTAACCATGGTAAATAAAATATTTACCGCAGTAATTATTCAAAATGTCTAAAAATAAAAGTTAACTATTTATACAATTTGAACATCCTGATTCCAAATATGGAATCCATTTTCCTAAATTCAAAACAAAGAAGTGGCAGAAATTAATTTAAAATTAATTCCCGCTGTCAAAACAAAAAGCGTGTTTTTAAGAGATAATAACTATCAAAAGATTGACACTTGTTTATGTTCGGTTTAATTGTAAAATTATGTCCAATGACAAACATTATATTAAATGGTAAAAATATATTCTAAATATACTTTAAAACTACTAAAATTCATAATTTATCATTATTAATTATTTTGACTAAAAAAAGTTGTTTTTAATTAAAATTTAGTAATTTTCACTATTCATCAAAATATGAAAGTTATACGAAAAGTACCAAAATTTCACCTTAGGCTAAACTAGATATTCCGAATCCAAAAATGAAGTCCATTTTGAAATATAAAATATATATAATTTTAAAAATTAGGTATTACTATTCATAACGGCTAGTTTGATTGGTTGTTAGAACTCAGTGTTGCGTACAACACACGCTATCACATTATTCAAAGAGAAGCGTACCGTAGAAGCTTGGGGTGTTACATTCTCCCCTCCTTCAAATAATTTCATCCTCGAAATTTATAGAATACTATCACATGAAAAGACTCGGGTGGTTCTTCATCATAAGTTCCTCGGGTTCCCACGTTGCCTCTTCCATCTTATGGTTTCTCCACAAAACCTTTACTAGAAGCGTCGTCCGGTTTCTCAGTACTTGTTCTCTCGTATCAAGAATCCTGACAGGCTCTTCAAAATAGGAAAGATCGGGTTCCAGTTCTAATTTCTCATAGGTGAGTACATGCGTTGGATCATGCATGTACTCAACAGAGATACGTGGAACACATCGTGAACTTTGGAGAGACTTGGCGGCATTGCCAATCGGTAAGCTACAACCCCAATTCGTTCTAGAATTTCGAAAGGTCCGATGTACCTGGGACTCAATTTACCTTTCTTACCAAAACGTATGACTCCCTTCCACGGAGATACCTTCAGGAAAACATGATCACCAACTTGAAATTCCAAATCCTTCCTTCGATTATCGGCATAGCTCTTCTGCCTACTTTGAGCTGCTTTGATGTGATTTTGGATTACTTTCACCTTTTCCACTGTTTCCTCCACCAGTTCTGGGCCTACAAGTTTTCTTTCACCAACGTCATCCCAACAGGTTGGTGTACGACATCTCTTTCCATATAACGCTTCATATGGTGCCATCTGTATACTCGAATGGAAGCTATTGTTATAGGAAAATTCTACCAGTGGTAAATATTGATCCCACATACCCTGAAAGTCAAGTGAGCAAGATCTCAACATGTCTTCTAAGGTTTGAATAGTCCGTTCTGATTGTCCGTCTGTCTGAGGGTGGTAAGCAGTGCTCAAATGAAGTTCAGTATCCAGGGATTTCTGAAGACTTTTCCAGAATCTTGAAGTAAAACGGGGATCACGATCAGAAACAATTGATAAGGGTACTCCATGAAGTCTCACAACTTCATTAATATATAGTCTTGCTAGACGTTCCAGGGGTAGATCTTCTCTTATAGCAAGAAAATGTGCTGACTTGGTAAGACGATCAACAATAACCCATATTTCATCATTACTTCTAGGAGTCTTTGGTAGCCCCATGACAAATTCAATCGTAATATTGTCCCATTTACACTCTGGTATGGGAAGAGGTTGCATGACTCCTCCAGGTTGTTGCCTTCCAGCTTTCACTTGTTGACAAACCATACAACTTGATACAAAATCAGCAATCTCCCTCTTCATGTTGTCCCACCAAAAATGTTCCTTCAAATCTCTATACATTTTTGTTCTCCCAGGGTGTATAGAGAAATTGGAACTATGAGCATCATCCAGCAATTCCCTTTTTAGATCAGGTAAATCGGGAACACAAAGTCTCTTCCCGAATTTCAAAATTCCATCTTCATACACAATGTCTCTCAATCTCCCATCATTCACAGCTTTAATCTTCTTTTGGAATTCTTCATCATCGGTCTGAGAAATCTTAATCCTTTCTAGTAAAGATGGTTTGGCAACCATTTGAAAAAGCATTGATGTTTCACCTTCCCTGGTTATTCCCATGTCCATCTTCACTAGATCCATGAAAATTGGATCCCTTTCAATTCTCATATTGTTCAAAACTCCATGGTCTTTTCTACTCAAAGCATCTGCCACTTTGTTTGCCTTCCACGGGTGGTAGTGTATCGTACAATCATAATCCTTGAGTAATTCAAGCCATCTCCTTTGCCTCATGTTGAGTTCTTTTTGTGAGAAAATATACTTCAAACTCTTGTGATCAGTATAAATCTCACATTTTTCACCATAGAGGTAGTGCCTCCATATCTTCAAAGCAAATATCACAGCTGCTAACTCGAGATCATGATTATGATAGTTTTTTTCATGAATTTTCAACTGTCGTGATGCATAGGCAATAACTCTAATATTCTGCATAAGGACACAGCCAAGTCCTTTCTTTGATGCATCACTATAAATAACGAACCCATCATTCCCTGATGGTAGAGTCAATATAGGAGCATTGACTAATCTTTTCTTCAGTTCTTCAAAACATTCTTCACACACTTTTGTCCAAACAAATTTAACCCCTTTACGTGTGAGCTTCGTTAACGGGTTAGCCAATCGGGCAAAATTCTGGACGAAACGTCGATAATAACCTGCCAAACCGATAAAACTGCGTACCTCAGTTATACTCGTAGGTGCTGGCCATTTTTGGATTGCCTTGGTCTTAGAAGGATCAACAGAGATTCCATCTTTAGAGACAATATGGCCAAGAAAAGAAATCTCATGATGCCAGAATTCACACTTGCTAAACATCCCATATAATTCATGCCTCCTCAGAGTCTTCAAGATAATGCGCAAGTGATTTTCATGATCTTCGTAGGTTTTGGAGTATACCAATATATCATCAATAAATACCACCACAAATTCATCGAGATACTCCTTGAAAACTCTATTCATCAGATCCATGAATACAGATGGTCCATTAGTCAATCCAAACGGCATTACAGTAAACTCGTAATGCCCGTACCTGGTTCGAAATGTTGTCTTCGGAATGTCTTCCTTCTTTACACACAACTGATGGTATCCAGATCGAAGGTCAATCTTTGAAAAGTATTGAGCTCCATGTAGTTGGTCAAATAAATCATCAATACGAGGTAGGGGATACTTGTTCTTTATCGTTATAGCATTGATCTCCCTGTAGTCGATACATAACCTCATAGATCCATCTTTCTTTTTAACAAAAAGAACAGGGGCTCCCCATGGAGAAACACTAGGGCGAATAAATCCTTTATTACTCAATTCCTCTAGTTGTTTCTTTAGTTAGACTAACTCTACAGTGGCCATTCTATAAGGGGTCTTCGATATAGGCCTTGATCCAGGAATCAAATCAATGGAAAACTCAACTTCTCATTCCGGAGGATGTCCAGGTAAATCTTTCGGAAATACATCTAAAAATTCTTTCACAACAGGTACATCCTCTATTTGAACATTCCTTTCCTCACCGACAATTATTTCATTCTCTTCCTCCCCAATAATTGAATTAAGTTGAGCTACTGGGGGTGGATCTAAATAAGAATTAGGTGGTGACGATTCTGCTCTAAAGATAAGGTGTTCCTTATCATTATCATCAAGAATCATAACCTCTTTCTTCTTACAATAAATCTTCGCATCATAGTCCGAAAGCCAATCCATACCAAGGATTATATCAAACTCAATCATAGGTATGACGATTAGATCAGCAGATAAAGAAAATTTATGTGCTCTAATGGGGACTGATTCACAAAACTTTGTTGCAATGATACTTCCCTTAATAGTTTTAACTGACAACTCCCTTATTAAATAAAATTGGAAATATCTAATTTTCTTAGCAAACTGGGAAGATATGAAACAATGCGACGATCTCGAGTCAAATAATGCATTTGCTAAACTTGAGGAAACCATTAAATTACCTGCCACCACGTCTTTTGGAGCTTCTACCTCTGCAGTAGTGATAGCATAAGCCTGGCCTTGATCCCTTGGCCTTTTCTGAGGTATGTTCTCCTGACGCTTAGGACATTCATTCGCATAATGTCCCATCTCCCTGCAATTGTAGCACTGAACGTTGGTGGATTCCTTCTTCCCTTTGCAATCACGAGCTTGGTGGCCTTTTTCACCACACTTGTAATAGACTCCCATTCCCTTCAAGCAAGCACCGGGGTGTTTCTTCCCACACTTACCACATGATGGATATTCAACCTTTCCGTTCTGTCCCTTATTTCCATTCCCAGATTGATCAGCAGGCCTCTTCTTCTCTTTCTTTTCTTTAAAGTCATAAGACTTAGAGAATTCCTTTTCGGTCTTGATAGCACATGAGACAATGTCTTCGTACGATGAAAAGGATTGTGAGACTAACGCTCGACGGAGATATGGTTTTAACCCATCAAAGAAATGATCAATCTTACTTCTTGGGTTGCGAATATAATCTCCAGCATACCTCGCTAACCTTGTAAAGTTAGCCTCATACTTTGTGACATTCTCATCCTCCTTTTGTCTCAGACTCAAAAATTGCCTTTCCATATCTACTCGATGGTCGCGAGGATAGTATTTTTCTAAAAATAGATCTTTGAACTCCCTCCATTCCATATTTGATACTTCATCATCTTCCTTCATGTTTTGAATCAATGACCACCATTGATCAGCATCTCCAGTGAGGCGGTAAACTACCATGTTAACTTTTTCCCTTTCACTGCTCCCCAAAGCCTGAAATATTTTCTCTAGGGAATTTATCCACTGCTCGGCTACTAAGGGATTTCTATTCCCATTGAACGTTGGTGGTTGTTTCCTCATGAATCGTTCTAACATTGATCCTCCACGCTGCGGATCAGGGTGCTCCATACGGGTAAGGTTATTATTCATAACCTAAGTAAGTTGTCCCAGTATGGTGATTAGCTGATCGGCTCTAGTTGCATCACCAGCTCCACTATAATTATCTTGAGCAGGAGGGAAATCCCTACATGGAGTGCGTGCATTGATACGGTTTCCATTTCTTCCACTAGGCACCATTTCTAAACAATGGCATAAACTAGATCAGTTTATGAATCAAACTACATAATCCCATACTTATAAAACACTTAACATAAATTGAACTACTTATGGATATAATCCATAATCATAAAAATGTTTTCTTTGAGGAATTATATACTCATAAACCCTTCAAAATGATTTGTAATGAAAATGAGAGTTATCCTAAGAATATCCCCCGGGAGTGTCGTAACCAAGAGTGCAGCAAGGCCCGTTGTCGTGCACCAGTTCCCGTTCGAGTCTAGCTCAAAGCGGTGTTTTCGGGTTTTACCCATAGGTACATCTGTGCCAGAGCTGCCTCTACCTGCTCGTATCCAGACAGGGATGTATTGCTCGGAAAACTCACAAAATCTCTACAATACCAAAATTCTAGGAAGTTATTCTATACTAATCCTCAAAGTTCATCTTAGGTCTACGTGCTCTAATCAGAGTTTATCTAAATCTAGCTTCCAAGGTTTGTACTAAACATCCTATGATACCAACTGTAACGCCCCGAACCTAGTTACCCAGAGTCGGTGCATTATTACATAACATTGGCATGATCACAAGAAAGATCAAATCTCGAAAGACAGATTGGTTTAGTAGCCTTGGAAACACTAGATATATTCATAAATTTTACATTACATCATAAAATGAAAAACTACAACAACAACATAATGTCTCCATAATCCACACTCATATCCCCACATAATATCCCTATAGGTCATTCATAATTTACTTCTTCACTTCCTGGGAAAAATAAAACATAGAAAAGGGGTGAGCTCAAATGCCCAGTAAGGATAACAATATAGCGGAAACTTTCATAAATGAGAATAAACATTTAGGGAAATGTATAACTAAACAACAACCTTTCAAACTTGAACATTCAACATTGTATGGCATAAATAAAATAAAATAATTCCATTTACTCATTCACATGGATATTCTACTAATCGAATAATCACATGCAAAATCACTAACCAGTTTCATAATGTTGGAATGCATAATGCCAGACTATCATAACCACATAGCCCATGCCTCGTGCCAAGACTACAAATAAGATTTTGTCAAGGCCTTGTGCCAAGACACTAGTTTGTCTCATGAGACCTACCGATGCATCGGGGAGCTATAGCGGGCTCCACCCGTCACATATTAATTCCAATGCATTCCCATATGAAAAGGTTTAAACATAACATAAACATTCGTATTAAAACTAGCATACGAAATGTTAATACTTTCACCATAAACCATGAATGGTATAAAAATAGAACATCCATAGTCAAAAAAATCACAAAACCTTCAATATAGTATAGAAGTTTTGTATCATAACAAATCAACTTTAAATAAGCGTAAACTCCATCAAAGGATGTTGACATAGATGAAATCAAAATTCTTTTTAAAGAAATATCTCTATTTATTTTGAAATAATTTAAGATCCATATAAAATAAAACAATTTCTTTGAAAATATTCTTATAATCTTGTAAGGGATACTTTGAAGATTTTATAACGGCGGAAAATAGCCGCTCCCGCCGTATAAGTTAAAAAAAACATTCTTACCTTAATTCTGTCGAAAAGGTTAAAAAGGACCTTGTTTTGAAAACGACGGAAAGATTCCTCTTATGAAAAGTCAAACAAGGGTATAAATGACTTTAACCCATATTCTTGTAAATAATAAAAATGTGTTGAAATACATTACTAAGAAACATGGATGTGGATGATAAAGAGATCTCAGTAGATTATTACATATAAACAACCTCGGATAATGAAAAGATTGTGAAATAAACCTTACCTTGTACTTTTCCTTGGTTGGGGTAGGTTAACCTCCTGTATAATGGTGAAATAATTGTTATTAAATTATACAAGAATCATATATATTAATATGATATCATATATGATCTTTTAACATTGATATGTTAATAATATCTTAGAATTATCGTCGTTTCGGGTGTTACCTTACTCATTTTCTTTTATATGTTTTGTTACATAAGCCATGTTTGTTCTATCTTATTCATATCCAGAATGATATCAAGTCCTTAAACATAATTTTTAAATCATCAAATGATAATTATACTTGAATGGATACGATGGAGAATGAATCTCATCGCGTTCGTGGAGACGGTAGTCCGTACGTACGCACGAGCGACAATATCATTCTTTTGATATTAAAATAATATATAAATGGATGGTATATCATATATACAGAATCATTAACATGTTATATTTATTATTTACATGAGTTACACATCATTATTATACCCATCCAAAATAATAATATATTGAATAACAATTACACCACGACGTGGAGACGGTAAGCCGTACGTACGCACGTATGGTGACATGTTATTCAAAGGGTGGATAGAATACTGAATATAGTTGTACCATATTTATAATAACATCACAGTATATGTGAGATACTGGAGTTATTATTTTAGAATGGTAAGAACAAAGAAAGAAGAAGTGGAAGAAGAAAGGAACTTGAAAAGGGGTGGTGAAAACATTACCTCTTCTTCCGGTTCTTCCTTTTGATTTGATCAAAAGAGCTCCTTAGGTTTGCTTTCTGATCAAAATAAGTCCTCTAGGTTGTATTGAGGGATGTTGGGATAGTATTTTGGCAGAGTTTGGCCGAACCAAAAAGCTTTGAAGGTGTGAAGAAATGAGAAGGAGGAGTGCCCTTTTATAAGAGGGGTGAGGGGCACCTTTGGAAAAGCTAGAGATATTAGTTTATAATAAATTCATATTTGGTTTCCAATGGCTCATAAGTTGAATATTAAAAGGTTAAGGTGGGGATGGGTCGAAAACAACTCAACTAATAGAATTTAGACAGGTTTGGGTACTTATATTAACCTTATCTTTAAGTATTAACTCTAAGTTAATTAGTTTCACTTTTACAATGTCTCTTTGTATTTTTATATAATATTGTTAATAAACTTACTATATACATCCAAGAGACCCCCAAGTGGTACATTAATGATGAAACTATCATTATATAAATCTCTTGGCCGAACCTTAGATTTTTAGGAATTTAATGTCAATTAATAATATAATATTTGTTTTAAGAACTCTTTTATGTCAATTTTGAAACTATTCAATAGTTGATTTTTTTGAAACTCATAACAGATTGATTACTTCTAACAAAGTCAATTAAATCAATCCTAATATATCATATTATCCTAGAAAATTAGTTTAATTCATTAAAAGTTGCATATTATATTTATTTGGGTATTTATAATATCAATTATTTTAATTTTTCACTATTATAGTAATTACTGCATCATCATTGTATCATAAATAAAATAAATTATTTAATGTCTAAAAATTATAAATAAAATATCATTATGTAGGAAATCTTTTTATATTTATAATGAATATTTATAATCTAAAATCCAACATATATAACCCTATGTAACAATTGTTTTTCTAATAGATATATGCTTGTGTCATTTTTGTATTCATTTTAACTTAATTAAAATAAAGTGTCATTATCACTTACAAGTGGATCCATGGGGTCTCAAAATCGACCCAAATATGCCCATGGTCGACCATGTATCAACCAATAGGGGTAAGACATGTTTTAGGGTAATTTAGTATTATTATAATATTATTTTGTAACCCTTATTTACCGGATTTACCCTTAACCATGGTAAATAAAATATTTACCGCAGTAATTATTCAAAATGTCTAAAAATAAAAGTTATCTATTTACACAATTTGAACATCCTGATTCCAAATATGGAATCCATTTTCCTAAATTCAAAACACATAAGTGGCAGAAATTAATTTAAAATTAATTCCCGCTGTCAAAACAAAAAGCGTGTTTTTAAGAGATAATAACAATCAAAAGATTGACACTTGTTTATGTTCGGTTTAATTGTAAAATTATGTCCAATGACAAAAATTATATTAAATTGTAAAAATATATTCTAAATATACTTTAAAACTACTAAAATTCATAATTTATCATTATTAATTATTTTGATTAAAAAAAGTTGTTTTTAATTAAAATTTAGTAATTTTCACTATTCATCAAAATATGAAAGTTATCCGAAAAGTACCAAAATTTCACCTTAGGCTAAACTAGATATTCCAAATCCAAAAATGAAGTCCATTTTGAAATATAAAATATATATAATTTTAAAAAGTAGGTATTACTATTCATAACGGCTAGTTTGATTGGTTGTTAGAACTCGGTGTTGTGTACAACACACGCTATCACATTATTCAAAGAGAAGCGTACCGTAGAAGCTTGGGGTGTTACACTACGTACCATGCCTTGACATGGATCAAAGTCCTCGTAGTTTTATAAGGGTGGGGGGTCAGGGTCGGTGCTCACTCTAAGCCCACGTGAGTTATGCTCGGTGTGAGAAACAAGAGGTTGCAAGGACCTGACGATCACGTCGCGAAGGATGCGTCTGTGAGAAGCGAAGAGGGTCTTACGCGTTAGGCGGCCCATGGTGCTGGGACTTACTCCAGGATGGAGGCCCAAATAAAAGGATGATGATAGTTTCGGGTTTGAGCCTTGAAGAGGCTTCCTACGTACCATGCCTTGACATGGATCAAAGACCACGTAGTTCTTCTGATGACGGCTTACCGCCGATTGGGGGTTTCAACGGCTTATTGCTGAATGGGGATGTCAACAGCTTACTGCTGGATTGGGTCACAACGGCTTACCGCTGGATAAGGATGTGAACGGCTTACCGCTACTTTGGATCACAAAGGCTTACCGCTGATTGGGATCAGAACAGTGGATGGAGCTTACGCGAGGAAGCTGCCCGGGTGCCGCTATGGAGGGGCAATGGTGAATGGGGCTTATGCAAGAAGTTGCCCGTAATGTCTTTCTCATGTCAGGACATGAGAGCAGCCCAACTCACTGGTGAATTGAGGCCTTCACTTATTCACTGGTGCACAAGAGGGAGAATGCCAAGGGGCGTTGGAATCAAGCCACTGTAATCGTGGCATTGAGTATCTTACGCTTGGAGCATAAGGCAACTCCTGTTTAGAACAAGAGGCATCCTACGTTAGGAACATAGGGATTGCTACAGTTTAGAGTCATGTAGATAGGACTACTGGCATCTCATGCTAGAAGCATGAGGCATCCCTTATTTGGAGAAAGACGCATCCTATCATTTGTTAGATAGGGAGTACTATAGTTTAAAGTCATACAGATAGGACTACTGGCATCTCATGCTAAGAGCATAAGGCATCTCTCGTATAGGGCAAGGGGCATCCTATGTGTGGAACATAGGGAGAATACTACAGTTTAGAGTCATGTAGGTAAGACTATTGGCATCTCATGCTAGGAGCATAAGGCATCTCTCGTATAGGGAAAGAGGCATCTCTTGTTTGGAGTAAGAGGAATCCTACCATTTGTTAGATAGGGTGTACTATAGTTTAAAGTCATGTAAATAGGACTGTTAGCATCTCATTCTTTGAGCATAAGGCATCTCTCATATAGGGCAAGAGGCGTCCTATGTTTGGCACATAAGGATTACTACAGTTTAGAGTCATGTAGGTAGGACTATTGGCATCTCAGGCTTGGGGCATGAGGCATCTCTTGTATAGGGCGAGAGGCATCCTACGTTAGGAACATAGGGATTGCTACAGTTTAGAGTCATGTAGATAGGACTATTAGGTAGAAGATGCCTAGAAATGGTTGGTGTTGGGACTTACGCAAGGGGCGGCCCTTTCTGGTTCAACCTGGAATAGGAGCCAAGTGATTGGGTTTGGAGGAGTTTCCTAAGGAATGGTTCGACTCAGGGTACTCGGGGAATTGATGATGAGAACCTCAACTCACGACATATGAAACAAACCAAGAGGAATACATCAACCCAAGGTTTTTCATGGTGTGTGGAGGAGTGTATCAAATCATGATATTCCATAGGTTGAAGGTGGGAGCGCATAAGGGCGCAATGGAAAATCCCGACATCCCGGCCTGAAAAGGTCGCGGTGCGACTCTCCATGTTTCATGGGGGTCTGTGACGGTAGCGAATGGACCGGTGGGATCGAAGGAAGGATACTTGCGAAGGATGGATCTTCGCGAAGTAGCTTCGTGGAGCAAGGCCTCGCGGAGCAATGGTCTCTCGCGGAGCAAAGGGGTCTCGCGGAGCAAATGGGTCTCGCAGAGCAAAGGGGTCTCGCGGAGCTTGGTCTTGCGGAGAAGCATCGCGGAGCATGGGCTCTCGCGAAGCTCGGTCTCGCGGAGCAGCATCGCGGAGCAACATCGCGGAGCATAAGCTCTCGGAGCATGGACTCGCGGATCATCCACTCACGGAGCAGCAACGCGAAGGAAGCTGCTCGCGGAGCATGGCTTCGCGGAGCAGCAATGCGGAGCTCTGCTCGGCTGCCCAAGGGGCGAAGTGGCCGTGGCCGTCCTTTTTGGAGAAGGGGGGTGAGCTGGGTATTTATAGGCAAGGGGCGCCGTGAAGCAGAACTCCCGCGCCGCCTCAGGAGCTTCGCGTTGCGCTCGCGAACGTCAAATTCGTTCGCGGAGAGGTACCGCCTCCGGAGTTTCACGGCGGGCTCGCGAATGACAAATTCGTTCGCGGAGAGTTACCGCCTCCAGAGCTTCGCGGGACCGCGATGCTCGGGTGCTTCGCATCTATTCTTCGCATCAGTGCTTTGCGAGGGGTCTTCGCGGCGCATCGCGAACATTAAACAGGTTCGCGGAGCCTCTCTCCTCATTACATCGCGGCGGCGCTCCGCGATCACGGAGGGGGCTTCACGAATGGGCTTCACGAACCAGATTTCCAGCCCAACTTCAAATGTCCATAACTTCTGTTCCGTAGCTCCGTTCAGGCCCTGCGACCTACCAAATCAAAGCTTGCGCAATGGAATACGATCTTGGATCATGTATGGAAGCATTTGGAAAATTTTGGGGACGCGTTTTCCGGGGTCTAAAATTATATTAATTTTTTATTATGCATTAATCCCTTGGGTTCCCATGGGTATTTGGTAAAAAAAATTATTTTCGGCTTCACAGTTTTTGGAGTAAGGCTAACACATGATTATGGGTAATTTTTCACCCATGCCTAGGAAACCTTGTGGCTAATTTAATTTTTGGATAGAAGAAACCATAGGGTCATCGTAGGGTTTGGAAAACCGTGAATGTTAACTATACTTTTTATTCCTGTTGTATAGTTAGGGATTAATGCTTTCTACATGGTTTTTAAATAGTTTGGTAAAACAATGTAACCTATACATGTCATCGAAAAATAGAAATTTATGTTTCTAACCACTTTTATATTAACCCTAAATATCTTTTATTCTTCCCCATTCTGGATTTCCTTCTTTGGGAGCTTCCCACATGACTTCTTGGAACTATTAAGAATTAATATTTGGGTGGTTTTGGTGTGGTGACATCAAGGAATAATCAACTAATTCTATATTAATTTGATTTCTCCCCCCTTTATATGGGTTTTCATCCCCCCATCTTGGGTTATAATTTTTAAGTTGGTTGTTTGACCTAAAGAGAGTTTCATATTGTGTTTTTTAGGGAAATATTGAATGTTGTTTTGTATATTTTCTTTATATAAACATGTGGTGGTTTGGTTGTGGGTTTTCACTAATTTCTGAATTTTTAAAAGTGTAAGGTAAGTAATTCCATGATTTTACAATATTATATTATTATTATATTCTTTCCGGATTACTTAAACGTGTTCTATGGATTGTGTTTTTGTTGAAAAAATATGTTTTGTAAATTTTTTTATAAAAAAATGTGTTGAGCATGGATTTTTTAATGGAAAGCCATTTTGTTTCACATTTGGTTTTTTATGGTGTTTATCGAATGTCCTTTATGCCTTTTGTGAAAGGTGAGAAATGTGTATTGATATAGACTTAATAGGGTGAATTTTTTTAAGTATATTTTACAAAGGAAATAGGTTTTCATTCATATTGGCCTTTCTTTGCACCTTAAATGTGTCTTTGAACTATGAAAGTGATGTGAAGCATGTAATAATTGGATTCGATTTGAGGTTGAATTTGAAAGGGGAATTTCCAATGGAAATGATTGGAGTTCTTATGTGTTCTTATTGTAGTGTTTTTAAGGGGTTTTCATAAAATGTTCATGTTGTGAAAAATTTATTACCACATGGTTTTGGTGTGTCTGTGTGTGAAATGAAAATTGGTTTTAATGGAATATGGTGGTTTTCACGTGAATTGTGATCATTGGATCAATGAGAAAATGTGATAGTGGTGATTTCCTTATGTTCGTATGATTCTTGGCATGTGTATGTGAAATTTTTGATTTATGTGAAATTTTAAATGGAATTTGAGCATAAATGGAATCTCCAGTATCTAGGTGGGTAAAGTAGAACTAGTATGCTAGTTGGATCGATAGTGGTGGGGGCCATATACTTCTAGTAGTATTAATTATTACAACACTGACTAAACTTGTGAAACAGTCAGATACCACTAGATATTCAAGATGGTATTACTTATAGTGGATCATGCATGAGTACATTTTTTTATTGAATTATTATTTTGAGACAACTAAAATTTTTAGATACATTCCCCTCATGTGGCTCGTGCATGAGAATTTTTTTGGTAGTTTAAATTTTGGATTTTGATCACTATGTTATGAGGTTCATGTGGTCCCACTAATGCTGGTAACCTATAGGGATTTACCCATGGTTCTCTCTTGTGACATTATTCTTTTTTGAAGTGGTGATATTCATTAGTATAGAGTAGTCCTTGTGTACATTAGTATTTCATTAAAGCCTTTTTGAAAAAAAGGATTTCCATGAAAATTGTTTGTTGGAAAATTTTATTTAATTTGTTTTATTAGAAACGTTTTCAATATTCTTATCGAAATGTGCATGTTGATTTGTCTTATGATGTTATTGAATGGAATTTTTATTTTGGGTGGTATCCTATTGTGCTATGGTTCACACCCTATATGCACCTTTGGGTGGATATAGAAATTTTTATGTATGACCTAGGAAAGAGAAGTATATATTGCGGTGGTGATGGGGGATATGGTTTCAATTTTTTCACTTCATTAAATTGTTTGTTGTGGTGGCTTGATGGTGAGGAACCTATAGTTTGATAGATGTTTTGCGATTGTTTTGTTGATGCCTCCCCATTTTGGTACTTTTGGTTTTGGTTAATGTTATAAACATTGAACTTAAAAATGGGTGAACCTCACTTGGTTATAGTTATCACTTATTGTGATATTTATTCCTATTACTTGTTTATGATTATATAAATGGGTGAAATCACTCACAACATATATTTTTGATACTTAGGTACTATTTTCCATCCATATGGGATCTGGAACACTATTCAAATGATGTCATGAATCGGAACGGGTGTCAGGTTGGATGGCACACGAGATTAGTTTGTGAAAGTGTCTCACATTGTCCACACATTATCATTTGGTACCTAATTACACACTAGTTGTGATCTTTGGCAATACATTATCATTCCACAACCAAGCCCTATGTATTTCATAAATCTATGAACACTTATACACTATCACAACATGTTGTATCCAAAAATGGTCATATACCTTATGTGGATATCAATGGCATAAATATGAACCCATATCAAGCCTAACCCCATGCAATGAAGGTGTTAATGTAAAAAATATTCATAAATTGTTGAGACAATAATTTCCCTTATGACTTTTCAAATCCTTTATGTTTTGAAAATAACAAACTCATTTTCATAATGAAAATTATATTTCTCTAAGAAATATTTTAAAAAGGAAAATTTACAGGCTCTACAAATTTATTCTACCATACCTATAAATTTTAATGTATTATCTAATGTTTTCTCAAACCAAATCCAAAAATATTTTTTTTATTTAAAAAAACTGAATCATTATCTTACTCAGAACCTTATAGTTCATATGAATTTAATTTCTATAGAATTGTGGATCCTATTTCTCTAGAAATCAGACTCTAATTTTGTATGAAATTAAACTCTCATTTACCTAGAAATCAGACTCTGATTTCTCTGGAAATCATACTATGATTTCACTGAACGTCAGACTCCAATTTCTCTAAAATAGAACTCCTATTTATTTTGAAACCAGACTTTGATTTATTCTAAAATCAAACTCATGATTCTTATTAAATAAAACTCTGATTTCTTCTGAAATCGAAATCGGATTTCTTCTAAAACTGGACTCTGATTTCCTATAAAATATGCCTCGTATCTATCCTAAAATAAGACTCATATTTCTCCTAAAATCATATTGTGATCTATTCTGAAGTTAGACTCTGATTTCTTCTGAAAATAGACTCTAAATTCTTTTGAAATAAAACTCTGATTTCTATTAAAATTAGACTCTAATATCTTCTAAAATCTTACTCTGATTTCTTTTGAAATCAAACAATGATTTCTCCTAAAATTTGATTCTGATTTCTTCTGAAATCATTCACTGATTTCTTATGAAATAATACTCAAAATTATTCTAAAATATGACTCAAATTTCATTTGAAATATGACTCTGATTTATACTAAAATCAGAGTTTAATTTCTTCTGAAATTAGATTCCCATTTTTTCATAAATCATAATATTATTCTCAGTTATTTCATAATCCAATTGTCAATTTTTCTTAGACTCTGATTCTCATTTTCCTAAGAATATAATTGAATTCTTTTCTTATAGTTACAATATTTCTTTAAAGTAACGTTCCTTTTTATAGAATTTTAAATGTGATAATGTTTCTTAAACATGATAATATTTCCCATGTTTTCTTACATGAAACGATGTCATACATTCTATTTTTTAACTAACTATAGGTTGAGTGACATGTGTACGGGACCCTACAAAATTTAAAAGAAAAATTTGACCGCTTGAGGAGAATGTTGACCATTGGAATCCGTACCAATAAATACCCAACCATATGAATATGATCAGTATAGAATTATAGATATATAATTTGTATTGTGAGAGCTCTGATCAAATCATCCTTGTGCCATTGATGTGAATAACTTGTTCAATCTGAGAAAATCTTATTCAACCTACTTAGTTTGATCCCTATTGTTGGAATTATCTATCATGGGTTTTCATGGAAAGGAACACAGAGGTACTGATCACATTAGATATTAAGGGCCTTCGGGGATAGAAAGGCAGAGTCTGTTCTCTGTATCAAATGATTAACCTTGAGTGGTTAAGACCAACATTCATAAAATTATAAATCAAGGAACCTTTATCCAAGTTTATTTGATACCCTTATCTTCGGGTTAAATTTTTTATTATACTATTTTACTTTTTTTTGTTATAAGTTTTAATTTTGATTCCTTTTGTTAAAGAAATAAAGTGTAATGTTATTACACTATCTTATACTTCTACAAACTTTTATATATTAGATTCAATATTCTTTAAGGATGAATATTTCCTTAAGTAAAAATGTCTGATGTTTTCTTATTAGATCAATTTTATTACATCCTAATAAAGCTAGTTTCTTTGTTAATTACTAAAGAGGGCTTGTGAATTCATATTGTTTCACTTTGTGAATAATAGATTTTAATAGGGATAAAAACAAAAGTTTTTATACCTACAATTCAAACCCCCCACCTTTTGAATTATAGAAATATACATATTCATTTTTATCCTACAATTAGTATCAGTGGAGTTCTCTAAAGTACTTAATCTTGCATATAATTTTTCTTTCTAAATGTTTCTTGCATAACTTTACTTGTTCATGTCTTTCTTAATTATTTTCATTGTTTATAAAATTTTCCTACTAGCATGTTTTGTGGAAAAGACCTTTTGTATTTTATTATAGAATGTAATGAATGAATTTCTGTTCAATTGGTAATCAAAATCCAACCATACCCCCAATAATTGATGGAAATGATTATGAATACATGAGAGATAGGATAAAGCCCATTATTATCAATACCAGTGTTGATAAAAATTTTATACTAACTGGAGACTGAATTATTCTTAACAAAGAAATGAAACTATTCATCAATAAATAAAAGTAAGAGTATCATCTTAACTTTAAGGTGGGAAATACTTGGTTATGTTCCATAACGATGAATATTTATAGCCAAGTTTCATCATTTGAAGCTGCAAAAAGAATCTAGATGAAAGTTTAAGTTACACATTTTGTCACATCCAATATCATTAAAACAAGAAACTCTATTCTTAGAGCTGAACATCATGGTTTTATGTTTCCTAATAGAGAACCTATATGCCATGTTCAACAATGTTTTATGACTATTGTCAATATCATTCAATATATGGGTGAGAAAGGACATTATGATGAGATTATTATATATAGGATAATAGATATTATGAAAAATGAGTGTGAATCTAGAAGAATAGTTATTGATGAGAATAAAAAAGTTTCAAAATCACTCATGATGAGTTATTCGAAACAATTCTACAGCATGAAACTATATTGAATAGAGATGTTGATATCAATAAGAAAAATAAACAAATTGGATGTGTCGCCTTCACTACTACATCAAATCATACAAAATCCAAGTCTCCAGAAAGATTTACTTGATCAAAATCCATGAAATCTACTATTATATTTGAATCAATATATTGTGATCATTTTTAAAATGAACATACTAATCTTTCTCTAAGGATGAAAAGTATTATGGGAAAGACAGATTTCCAATATAGATAATAGAAAAAATAAATAAATGATAAGAAATATTCAAAAGTGACATGTTATAAATGTAAGGGGCAGGTCATATCAGACCATACGGTCTTATGCTTAAAAGAGAAGAAAGGAAGGATAAGAATTATGAAAGAAATCAGAATAAGTACTACAATTTTTATTATAATAACGTATACATAGAAAATGTTGCATGGGTGAATGTATTGGTGATTACTCGGATGAATCATTAGATAGTTTATCTTCTAGACTAAATAATATTGGTCTAATAGCTAAAATTACTACTAAAAATAAATGTCTTATGGATACGGTAAATACTGCTGAATATTTAGCTAATATTTTTTAAAATGATAATTTTCTTAATGAGGATTATAATGAATATTCAGATGAAGAATCAACCTCATCATAAGATAGCACTTTACCTTTATTTGAACAAGTATCTAGGTTTTCCATGTTACTTGAGAATGATAATAGTAATACCAATAAGAAACATTTCATGGAATGTTCTAGAATATATATTTTAATGAAATTGGAATCATATCGTCCAAAAGATCTTGATCATAAAACACTTGATTTCAAAAATGTTTCCTAAAACCATTAGGATGTTAATTCTGAGAAGGATAAACCATCAAAGGATCTTGAAAATTTTATTTCTATGAAATATATTTTACAGACTAACTCAAATTATTTGACTAATGATTATCAGAATGATAATTTATTCATCAGACTAATATATGAAATATTTTCCTCAAAGAATAATTTTTCAAACATTACTCATAGTAATGGAGGTTATGATAAAATTTATTCAAAAAATTTTCCTCTAAGTAATATATTCAGATTTATTTATTCTCATTCAAAACTTGTTTTTAGTCAAAACTATTATTTACCCCAAAGTCCTCATTTTTTCACAAAGTTTCAATATCATGGAAATTGGGAGAAAAGTTCTTCTTTAAACAAAATCCAATCCTTAGGTTTCCAGAAAGGTAACATTTCTCATAAAATGTTTCTAACTATGATTTTACATTCTAAAATTTATACATCCATGAATGTTTGGATTCTAAAAGATAAAATTTATATTTTTAGGAAAAAAAGGATGTACCAAAAATAATACATAGTAAATGGACATTGGGTGTTCTTAGCACATGACTGGTAACAAAAACATCTTTGAAAATATTATCATGAAGAAAGGTGGAAAACTAAATTTTGAATATAATGATCAAGGATAAATTAGAAGAATAGTTAAAAATGTTATTTTCAGAAAATCCATCATTTCAAATGTTTTTTTTAAAAGTATATACCATTTTTTTAATTTATTGGAACGTTAGATCAAATTTCACACATATTTAAAAAATAGTTTACCTCTGATATATTTTAATACATTAAACAAAATTTACGAATGATAAATATAAATTAGTCATCCATATCTTTCTAAATAAAGCGATCTCCTAACAATAGTATGCTCTTTTTCATAAGGGGAGTACATTTTTTTATTCTTTTATATTTTTTTCAAAAAAAATAAGAACTTAAAAAGTGTTTTCCCCTAATAAAATTTTTCAGAATATAATTTACTTATTAATAACCATATCAATACTAAAAAACATTTTTGAGTTATATAAAATGTATGTTTCCTAACTTATGTCATTTTAATTACATCTCTATTTTTTGGTATTTCAGATTCTATTTTAACAAAACCTTATCGGATTCACTTTATTTAAATCTATTTTTTCCTTAAAACATCAAAATATTGAAATCTATAAATCCTTCTCTAGAATCGATATCATCCAACATATCAGATTAAGTAAATCTCAATCATGGTATTAACCGAGTAATATGAACTATGACTGATAATCTTATATAAATGACCATTTATTGGTGTCCCACATCGTTTTTCATAGATTTTTTGTATTTAATCCCTATATAACATCCAATTTTTCATTCAGTTTTCCCATTTTTTCTTCAAATCTGGTTGTATCTGGAATTTTCCTCATAGAATTAGATGGCCTCCATTAAGGATCTCAAGGATTGGTTAATTTTTAGAGAATGTTCGGTGGACCCAAAGTTCTTTATCATTTATTATTCATTGGTTTCAAAAATCATAAATAAGAATGGATGGTAAGTCACTGGGTAGCCAAATCAAAGAATCGGGATCTAGTATATTCTTATCTTATTATAGAATCCTATAATATAGTTCAGTTTAATAAATAAGGAGGAAGGTAAATGTTTTCCTTTAAGAGTTGTGGAGAGACTTATTCTTTGTCTTTCAACAAGGCTGTTAGTATCTTGGGTATTTCGTACGATGGAGAGGTAAAAAGTTTGTCCCACAAGATTCCTAATGTAGGAGGTTCTTTTAATAATGTTATGTATATTGAGATCCTTGGTATTAAAGCATTAAAGGCACCAAGGATCACTCATATTTCTTCAAGACATGGATTGCTAGAAGTATGTATTAAAAGTTTTTCAAATCTTGAGGAAGGGAGGGAAGGATTCCCTTAAGAAATGTGATATCTTCATGATGGATTTATTGGTTAATATAATGAAAATAAATATCATTAATTACATTCTCTCAACAATCAGCAATGATAGGAATGGTACCATCATGTCTCAGATGATAATGTACCATGCGATGTTGTCAAAGATTATTGTCTTGTGCTTAGAATCTTTCAAAACCCCAAGTAACTCAAAGGCCAAAGTTTTAAAAATAATGTTTTTAATTGATGATACCTTGAGAATAATGAATATTGGTTTTACTATTATGATAATATTTCTCCTTGATCTTCTTGATAAGGATGATCAACCTGTTGGCAAGAAAGGAGAAGTTGGAAAAAGTTCAAAACCAACCTATAAGAATGGAAAAGTTAAAGATTCAGAATATCAGAAAGAACAAGCACTAACACCTCAAATAATATCTACTCTAACCTTTCCTAAGTGACAAAATACATTCTATGATAATGTAATAGAAAAATAGAGAGAGAAGAGGAAGAAAAATGGGGAAGGAGGCACAATTTTTGGATTAGACTATGCTAAGGGTGAGGCCTTAAAGATCTATGTAGCAGAATACCATGAAGGCCAAGCTAACGAAAAAAATATAAAAAAGAAGATGTTGGAATATGAGATTGTCTAAGCCTTATATAGAGATACTAAGAAGGCATATGAACATGTTCAAGTACTAGGATATTTCTTGCAATAATCAGTTCCAATTGAAACTCTTAGTGAAAATAAGAATAAAGATATTTGAATTATATAACCTATAGTTAAAGAAGAAGACAAAAAAGAATAAGACAATGAAAGTGATGAAGTGATAAGGATTGTGGAAGAAAAAAAATAAGGAGAGGCCTTATCACAATCTATCTATATTAACTTCCCAACATGAATCCATAAAGATAATTTTAGAAGGACGACATATTATGAAAAAGGATGATCTTCAATATGAGGCTGATAAACCTTCAGATGATGATAGTTGTAATGATAATATTGTTCGAAAAGTTATTGATGAAAAGGATTATAATGAAATTGTTGATCAAGGTGCTGATAAAGAAGTAAATAATGATAATGATTTAATAATTAAAGGAACAGATGGAGAGTATGAAACTCGGCTTGTTGAGAAGAAATTTTCAAAGAAAGAGAAAGGAATGGAAATTCTTGTTGAAATGAAAATAGAGATTTTGTTCCAAAAAGAAAGATGCATTTTATTATAACATCTATGAAGGAAGAATTTGACCAATATTATGTTAGTTCACAAAAGAGAATCTCTTTCTGAATATTCTTCATCCTTAGGACATTATTTTTTGGTTCATTCATTGAATAATATTGTGAATATCATCCATTAATTTCTAGGAATTGATTATAAGTGCCAAATACTTCAAAAAACAGTCAATTAGAAGTCATATTCAATAAGAATTATCAGTGAAAATTTTATCAAACATGATTCTGAATTTAATACTTTTTAAATAGGTTATGATTCTCTTATGAGATTTGGAAAAGAGATTACTCAGTGGTCAAATTCAGTAATTGATTATCTTAAAATTATGGATGATTTTATTAATTCATTTAAAGGTGAATTTGATAAGTTGTATTATATGATAAAGAACATGTCAAAATGTTTTTCAGAATAGATAATGGAAGAAAAATCTAGAGGTCATTACAAAGATAAATATTTGAATGGGAAGCCAAATTCTGTTGCTTTAAATATTAAAAGGGAAAGGGAAATCATGAAAGAAATGGCTGAAAATTTCAAATAACATGAAGAAGTGATAAATTCTCAACGGAGAACTTCTTTAATATCATAAAGAAAGAATCAAAAACCTCAAAAATAAAAATAAAGATCATGAACTTTTGATCATGATGTTTAAAGACAATCATAAGTTATTGAAGAAGTTAAATTCTACCCAAAAAAAGATATATGAAAATATAGAGAAATAAGGATGACTGATTCACTCCTAAACTCTGATATTCTATTATATCTTCCCTTGTAATTAATTTTTTCATCATAAGGAAATTGCTAATATTTATATTTTTTGGGGAATGTTCCTAACCTTTCTAGTATAAAATGTTTTCCTCCATTCCTTTTGTAAAATCCCAAAGGGGGAGAAAATCAAGATTAAAAGGAATATTAAGTTAAATGACGATAATGCCTTATATTAGGGGAGATTATTTAAATAAGAAATACTTAAATAAGGGGGAGTTTTTTCATTAAGAAATACAAGAATATGATCCTTAGAGATTTCATAACCTAATAGGTACTTAGTCATATTCACTATGAGCCTTACACAAAGTAAAGGTAAATGAATAATTATTTTAAGCTCAAAAAATGAAATCCGTTGTTTTTAAATTATTTTTCAAAAAGTTGTCTATTCTTTCCAAAATTGGGGAGATTGGTGATTCAATAAGTTCCCATATTAATTTTACCTTCCATTATGTTTTGAAAATCACAAACACATTTTCTTAATGAAAATTATCTTTCTAAAAGAAATATTTTCTTAAAGAAAATTTTACTTTCTATAAAAATAGTTTTGACCTTACCTATAATTTTTAATTTATTATCTAATGTTTTATAAAACCAAATCGATCCATATTTTTTATAAGTGAAAAATGGATCCTTATCTAACTCATAACCTTATAGTTCCTTTGAATCTAATTTCTGTAGAAATCAGACTCTGATTTCTCGGGAAACTGGACTACCATTTTCGATGGAAATCACACTAAAATTTCATAGAAATCATACTCTGATTTCTTATAAAATTAGACTCTGATTTATTCTCAATTCAGACTTTGATTTCCTCTGAAATCGGACACCAATTTATTTTTAAATTAGAGACATATTTCTTCGTAAATCAGACTCAAATTTTTTTGAAATTCCGACTCCGATTTCTTATGAAATCAGACTCCAATTTCATCTGAAATCTGACAAGGATTTATTCTGAAATCCATCATGGGTTTCTTATCAAATCAGACATTGATTTATTCTAATGTTTGATTCTGATTTCTTCTGAAATTAGAATAACATTTATTCTAAAATCATACTTTGATTTCTTCTGAAATCTGGCTCTGATATCATCTCAAATATGACTAAAATTTCTTATAAAATCTGACTCATATTTCTTTTGAAATCAAACTCTAATTTCTTCTGAGGTTTGATTCTAATTTCATTAAAAATTTGTATCAAATTATTTATTATTTTTGAATCCAATTTTCAATTTTTATAAGACTCAGCTTCTTACTTTCTTAAGAATCTGATTAAAATCTTTTCTTAGAGTTACCAAATTTCCTTAAAGTAATGTTCAATTTTATTGGATCCTAAATGTGAAAATATTTCATATGAATTATAATTTTTTCTATGTTTTCTTATATAAAATGATTTCACACAACCTATTTTTTAACTCATGGTTAGAAGAGTGACATGTGTACTAGTCTCTTCAATATTTAAGGAACAATGTGACCACTATAGGGGAAAGTCGACCATTGGAATCTATGCCTATAAATACCTACGCATTTTTATGAGATCAGTGTTGAATTCTAGAGATAGAATTTTTGCAACCAGAGCTCTACCCAAATTTTTGTTGTGAGATTGATATGAACAACTTGTATAAACTGATAAAATCTTGTTCTACCAACTTAGTGAAATTAAGATTTTTGTTGTTATCTATCAAAGGCTTACAGGGATAAAAAGATAAATGTACCAATCGCTTTAGATATTAAGGGATTGTAAGGATAGAAATACAAATTCTGATCCTTGTATCGAGGGCTTACCCTGGTGTGGGTAAGACATACTTTCTTGAATGTATAAATCAAGGGACCTCTATCCATAGTTGTTGGATACACTTCTCTTCGTGTAAAAAGATTTATTATACTTTTTTACTGGTTGTTATAAGTTTTATTTCCACCAAATTTTTTTAAATAAATAATGTGTAACCTTCATACACTCTCTTATACTTATACAGACTCTGCTATATTATATTTTAGACTCATTAAGGTGGAATATTTCCTTAAGAAAACCTTATTGTTTTTTTCTTATTGGATCCATTTTTCAAATCCTATGAAAGTTAGTTTACTTGCTAATAACTAAAGAGGTCTTGTAAATTCATATTGTTTAACTTTTGTTAAACATATATTTTCTTAAGGATACAAATAAGTAAATTTAAACCTAAAATTTACCCCCCCCCCCCCCCGCTCTTGTAATTGATCAATCTATATATACATTTTCATCCTATATAAAAAAGGTCATCACATCATGATAGGGAGGTTTTGTGACCATCTCACACACTCTATGAAACAAGGAGAGTTTCCAAATTTCCATTTGTCAAAAAATATCACATTTTGTAAATGAATTATTGTTCCAATATACACATGAATATCACTATTATAAGGCCATTATTAGACCACTATCATAGTCCCTTACCCATGTATCCTAGATCCGGTGGTTATTTTTTTACCCTAACATATGATAAAAATAATATTATCCCAATGAACCGAAAAGTTTATTGAATTGGTAAACTGGATAAAAAATTTAAATTCACATTACAATTGTAAACATAAAATAACAAAGTGTTTTTTAAAATACAATTATTCATTATAATGTATCCCTATAAATCAATAACAAAAAACTTTATGATATATGGGGGGAAATAAAACAAAAGGGATGAGCTCAGATTCTCAATAAGGAAAAGCATTCAAGGGAAGATATCATGAATAAATAATCATGATCAATATGAAAGGGTTAAAAAATGAAACACATTCCATTTAGTCAACAATGTGATCATAATATGGTATAAAAAATTATAATCAAATGAATCCATATAAGTAATAACGTAATCTTGAAACTTATCAACAGATGTAATAAATAATTGAATAATCTCATGAAAATCAATAAATAATAATATATTGAGGTAACACATAATGTCTAACATCTGAAATATACTATCAAGATCATTCATAAGATAGTTATAATCTATGGGTAAACCCCAATCTAGTTTTACAAACTGATTTTTGATAACAGACTCATCGATGCAACATGGAGATATCTATTACCATGTCACACCCATCACTTAGTATGTGTAACTAATTCATCGTAATTGGTGATTCCTAATAATCATAATAATTCATATTACAAAAACAAAAGTATAAAACATTAATACTTACCCTAATCAAATAAACATATTCATAAACCATCCAGAGTAATAAAGTGAATGGTAATAAAATTATACATACTTATTCAAACTGATCATAAACCATAAAAAGAAAGAATAATGATGATATAAATATGTAATATCCCAATTAAACAATAATTAAAATAAATATTTAATTTCATTAATGAATAAAAATACTATAAAAATTTTAATAAAAACATTTTTAATAAAGATATACTTTTCACGTTGAAAATATTTTTTTTAAATATTTTGCAAAAGATTTTCTCTGAATATAAACATTAGAAAAAGTAAAACATTCGTTAAATCATTGATTGGTCATGATGGATTGAACTTTCATTCATTTTATACAAGTTAAAACAATATTCCTTTTACATTTTCAACAAAACCCCAACACACTATATTCGAAATATTACATGAAGATTACTTTTATGAATTTCTTTCAAAATTAAATATGGTTAAAAATGTCTATAATAAATTATTTATAAATGTTTAAAAAAATATTTTTAAAACATATTGGGAAAACATTTATTTTAACAAAAAATGATTTTCATCAGAAGATAAAAATAAAGTTGGATTTTATTAATAATATTTTTTCAATAATTATAAGTAAAAAAGAGTGAAAATGGTACTATAATAAGAAACTTCTAATGAACAACTATATGATAAGATAATATATTTATTTAAATATATAAATTTAAAATAACTCCTCAAAGGAGTTCATAAACATAAATGTTCCATAATAATGATGAGATTGTAAAATAAATCCTCACCACTTTGTAACTTTTGAATCATAGGCCCCAAGAATGAAATAAATTCAAATGAAACATGAAATATAATGAATATAAGTAGGATAAGAATATAACATATCAAAAGTGTAATTATATACACCACATAATTTAATAAGTGGTTAATATGGTTTATGACTAATGGAAGTAAGAGTGACACGAGAAACCCTTACCTTGGGTTAAAATTCTATTGTATGTGTCAAAAAACTAAATTTAATAAATATAGGATTATTATACATATATTAATTAACCATAATGATACATATAATACCACTTATTATTTACTTATACTCATTAATTACCTTTTTATTAGCAATTCTTTGTTAAAATCACTATTTCATGTGATAATTGCTTCATTTATCAGGTATAGTTTAATTTCATAATTTTGGTCATATTAATTTTATACTAGCTGCATGATCTCCAAAATTTTAAACATGATATAAATTTCACAAACTTTTGCTATAAATTTCTTTAGAGTAACCAATTAAAGTTAGAGATAAAAATTGATCACACTATTCATTGAGGCGGTAGGTCATATGTATGCATTAATGTTATTTCCATTTTTCTCAAAGGATAGAACAAAATGAAAATAAATATAAATTAACCTTTACAAAAGTAGTTTTATATCATATATAGAATATATATTAAACAAATTATTCTTTATTACCATCAATTTAGTAATGAAAATAAAAATAATTTTCATCACTATGTGAAGTTGGTAGTCCACACGTACGCAAGAGTGACGTTGTTGTTTTCCAACGGACATAAAAGTGAGAAGTTATATGTGAAATTTTATTTAAAGAAGTGTTTTTAGGTTTTAAATATCAAATATATTCATTAATTATAACTTTACTAACTTCCATGTAATTCATAGACAAAAAACTAATCACATTGCTTCGTGAGATGGTAGTTCATCGTACACATGAACGACACTATCGTAACCCCCATAGAATGAGAAGTGAAAAATTACATATGATATAAAAAATCCAAAAGTATAATAGTGTCATAAAGATCTTATAAAAAAATTGTGTCCATCATAATTACAATCATTTAAATGGGGTTACAGAAAATAAATTACATTGTCTCACGAGATGGAAGTTCATCATACACACAATCGACGATTTTGTTTCCCTTTAGATGGAAGTGGAGATACATATGGACTATTCTATTTAGAAAATAAAATATTAGTATAAATTTTATATTTTATTTTATATTTTCATTGTTGAAGAATTTTTTATGTTGGTGTAAGAAGAAATAAAATAATTACATATGTTTGATAATTTTACCTCATTATCGGAGTGCCTATTCAAGTTAATACCTAAATCATTATTTAGAGGTGTTACTAAACAAACCAAGAACCATAGGATGTGGGGAGGGAATTAAGAAAGGTACTTTTTTAGGTTTTTGTATAACCAATGTTTTTTTTAATATTGAAGTTGGGATGATAGGGGATGGCCTTTTATAAGGTGGTGATAGGACACACTTGGAATTTTTTAAAATATAAAGTAATACACATGATTTTTATCATTATAGAGGCCTAAAAAATGGGACATTACAAAACATTATAGGTTATAAGGTCGATATATGGACATAAAATTGGTTTTTGTAAATTTTTATGTCATTTTTACCTTATATTTTTATTTTAACACCCCCGTCCTCACACCCCCCCCCCTCCCCCATAAAAAAATCGATTCGATTACCCTCTCAAATAGGTGCCCAACCTGATACCCCACATACCCAAAGGGTGTACCAATTCCCATGGGTAGGAAACCATAACTCAGGAATTAGAAAAAAAATAGAGGGAATGTTTTTTACCAAACTAGAAAAAAATATGACATATATATATTAAGAAAGAGACAACATCAGAATGATTATATATTCCATAACTGAAAGAAGATAGTGGAAACCAAATAAAAAAAAGAGAATAACAATCTACAATTGCAAGTCTAATCATAAAGGACTAACAAAATAGGAAAACCAAATAATCCATGTGATAACATAGAAAAACCCACACCATGTCATCATTCAAAAAACCTTACTCAGGTGACCAAAATCATGTTGCCTCAATAATAAACCTTTCCCTTACCTGCAATGAAAGATATACAATGTTCTATGCAACAACAATGAAATTTTTAAGGTTGTCAGCTAATAGGTTTAGTAAGGTCCCACCCAAATATTTTATAATAAGACCATGTACAAATAATTCATGTATTCTAAATTCAAATATAAGATGGAATGATATGTAAGTTATAAGTTTTATCAAAATAATGATAAACAGTTTTCGTTTTCCAACAAAACCAAAACAAAGGCAGGTATATCAATTTTAAAGTATATAGATGCATATCAAAAACCCAAAATAGTACAAAGCTAAATAATAGGCAAATAATCCCATATAAATCAATCGGTCAGGATAAAAGAATACTTCTACCAAAATGAATTACTATTGCACAAAAAGTCCCTAAAACGCATGCCTAAGGAGCAAAGAAACGCCCCATAAGTAAACATCACAATGATTTCCAACATTTCCCTAGAAGAATATGACTGAAGAGCCTAGAAAACACTATGAAAGAATCCCCTAAAGGTAACATCAATGATGACCCTAAGATAAACCATACACCTACATATCTAAGGCTTCCCATGTTCTTCATTTCATAAATCATTTCAAAATATTGAAAATACCATTTTTCTATTTTCCAAAAACCAAAGAAAACCCATGTTTTATCAAAAATAAAATTACACAGACAAAAAACATCATGAAAATTTATTTATAAATAAATTTGTAAAAATATGAGCAATACAACTCATAAAATATTTCATAAAAATAGAAACACCAACTTCAAAACTTAGGGTTGCAAAATCCCATGATGGGACCACCAAAAAGATAAATGCAACAATAAAAATGGAGGCCCAAGAACCAATCTGTACAACAATAAATTGGCCCAACACAACAAAAGGGTTTGTGGATAAAGGAAACCAGAAATACCTTAGTAACTCACAAACTACTCACCACAACAAAAAATGAAATATCCCTAGAAAAAAGATTCCACCTATAATATTGAAAAAAAACAAAATGAATCACCATTACCAATCAAAAAATCTGAAGAGGCAACCCCACGGTGTTACCATGATCAAAGAAATGAATTAGAAGAAAGGCCTACTCACTCTGAGAGAGGGAACCCAACTAAAAAGGTGATCCAATATTTAATGGATCAATAAAAAATGAATAGTTACTCACCATATCATAGGACAAGCCTTCTAGGTTGATATCAAAAGGAGTTTTATAAGATTGAAAAGAAATTTCATTTGTACGACACCCTAAATGACTTTCTTGGAAATTTACAAAGTATGTAATACATTTACATGTTCTGTAATCTATGAAAATCAGATACACCAAAAAACCTATTGCCTTTTTAATTAAAATATTTCTTTTAGAATTACACATCTTATAAAAATTACAGTGGGTCTAATCCTTTCCTGGTGTGTACATATCTCATGACTTGTGTCTTACAACCAAGTACATGTCATGTCACTCCTTTACACATTTTTTAATCGCACAACATATAATAATAAACATGAAAACCAACTCCATCATCCTTCAAACATTAGGATAACCCCACAATATCTCTTGAAATATTTATACCTAGATTAAATTAATTATATAACATCCATATGTAAACATTAAGGAATATTCCCAACCAAATTCTCTCAATCCTCTAGAGTCCACAATTACACCCAATCAAAGAGGAAAACATGTAGAGAGAGGGTAATTTTTTGAAAATGGTTAACAAGTTTTTACAAACTCCCCATTATAAGACTTTCCATCCCTAGGAGGTAATGTGAAATAATAAAATCAATAAATAGGTGAGGCCACTACACCCTCATCAAAAAATCGTGATCCCATGTATCATAACTGTCTGATCTATGTCTCCATAACTATCTATCTAACATAACTAAATTTCCACAAAATCCATTTACATGGAATTCAACAATCTCAACTAGATGCTCAAAAAACAAAACTGATGGCTCTAACTCAATATCCTCCCAACTATGAATGTGATAGTGATCTGGATAGTATTTTATAAGCATTGATATCTGTAAAATTTAATTATTTCCCACTAACTGAACCAGAAATCCCAACTGATAATAAAATTTCCCGAGAATATCAATGAACTAAAACAATCCAACATATCTCAGAGAAAAATTTCCATGTTTTCCATGTTGATGGTGACCCAAACATGGAGAAACATACAATAAAACCTGGTCACCTATGAAAAACTCAAATTTATATCATCATTGTTCTATATAAAACTTCTGTTGACTCTACATCGTAACCAGACACTGAAGTATATCCTAAATACTCATAGACATCTCGTGAACCAAACACGGTCCCACAAAAAAAAGATGCACCTCCTCTGTACAATAAAGAGGATGTTGACCTCCTAATTTTAATGATCACAAAATCAATATTCTAATAATTTTAATGTATATAATGTTTTCTATAAGTTTTTTATTTATTTCATATAGGTGGGGAAAATGAATAAGTATGATACACTATTAAGTTTGAGACACTACCTGTTTATCACACCGCCATAATGTTGTACTGGTATATAGAAAAATTGTCACCGTCTGGATATCATACTGTTAGAATGTAAATTTCCCTATGTATCAGAAATTACTATATGAGACAATATTAGTGTCATACTATCAAAAAAGAATATTGGCTACGTCTACAATAGAACCAGTATCATGCTGCAAGAACAACATACCACCAGACTACAAAAAACCACCAGACTAAGCCACTGCAACTATTTTTTATTACCTTTATTTTTTTAATTATTACTAATGGATATATTATTGATGTTAATTTCATGTATTATTTAAATTATTATCTCTTAAATTCTCAATAGAGTGTATTGATTTCATTTCTAGACAATGCAATATGAGTAATAAGAGACCATCTAGAAATTCCTTCTAGTACTTATAAAAAGAGAATAAGTCTCCCTCATGCTCGATAGATAATACTCTGGTAAAGTAGACCGATAGATAATTGACAGATCATGACTACTGAACACATAAAGAGATAAATAGATTAACTGCAATATCCTACGCCCACTCGACTAGGGAATCCAAAAGGCACATACTCATCGGTTGTTCTCCCCGAGTCAAGAATAATAGTCTTTGACGCTGTTTTCTTTATATGTTTTAAAGGATAACCCGAATAAAGATTCATTATTAATAAAATCAAGAATTACAAGATAAAATGAAATAGATCGAGAATTTCTAAACTCTAAACCTTTATATTTCCCTGTTTTGCTGACTTTTATTTCAATTTGGGCATTTTTTTGACTATACTCTATTTCATCACATGCATACTATCTCATACACCAAAATAAAAGATACTTATATATATTATTATCTATTCTTACATTTATACTCCCACTGATTAGAGCGGTATAGCTCCTTATATATCCTATAAATTTTTTTCTCCCACGAATAATTGTGTAAGATGTAGTTTCTGACCTGGATAGTGGTGAACTATTGTAAACCTCGATTAATGTTTTAGATCATCTAGTTTATTTTTATAAACTACTTTATGGATGGTTATCACCAAGTGAAGAGGATTGCATCTCGAATTAAGAACAAACATTTTGTATTCAAACATTCTCTTGTATGCTTTAATTTTTTTCCTTTATTTATTCATTGAAAATGGAAATTTTTTTAACTGTAAAAAAATATATAATTTGATAGTTTATCTTAATTTGTGTTTATAAAGTATTTTTATTAAGTAAATTGATTTATAATTATTAAATATTATATATATATATATATTAACCATCCAATACCTAATCAATCATAAGATAATTATTTTGAAATATTATGATGTATATCATACTACATGTTCTAATAAAATGGAATGTATTTAAACATTTGGGGGACTATAAAATAATCCATTTTAAACAAAAACAATTTGGTTACTTATTTCACTATCCTCATTAGATAATCACTCAAAAAAATATTTGTTATCATTGGTTTTCTTTATTTGGTATTAATGTTTTAAAACTATTTTAAACTATGATTTTAATTTTCCTTTAAATACCATTAATTTTTGTTATTTATAAATTTATCGCTTTAAAAAGGATAATCCCCAAGAAGGTTTTGCTACTAATAGAACTATTTTCTTTCTTGGATCAAATGTTGCTAAATGTAAGATTAAAATAAAAAATCATAAAGAAAGCTTACGTTTTGTTATTTGGTGTGCTGTAGAATATGAATATTTTAAACCAGATACTGTAAGATGCACATTGGATTATGCAGCAAATATGGCCTATAATAAAATTTATAAAGATATGAATACCCTTTCCTGTGCACTAAAATATAAACAAATTAACATAATATCTTTTTGTAAAACTGATTATGAAATTTGGGATACCCTGTCTATTACATGGAGGGAACATCAAATAACAAAGAGATGAGGCTTAATAATTATATTGTTCAATATGATAATTTTAAAATAAATACAGATGAACCCATTTCTAAATTATATATATGATTGAATGTGATTGTCAACACATTGAAATCATTTGGAAAACCAGTATCTAATAAGGATAAAATCATGAAATTGCAAAGATGCCTATAAGAAAGATGAAGAGCCCCATCAGTTTTGAGTGAGAGAATTATCTGATGTATGTAATCTTCATTTGAAAGAGTTAATTGGAAACATTATTATTAAAGATTTGTAACTAAATTAAAAATGGGAAGAACATGAGAAGACAAAAAATAAGTCTGTAACATTCAAGACTACTGCAGATAGACAATAAAAGGAAATGGAAAAAGTGAAAATCCAATTCTTATATTTAAGTGTAATTGAATCTCCTACTAAAAGTTATGAAGATATGGATAAACTAAATGGAATATTTTATATGTTTTATAGGATTAAATAGATATTTAAAAAATAAAACTTTAAAGGAATGTATGGAGATAGAGGAAATTTGAATAAATACTGGATGAAGGATGGTGACCAAAAAAAAATTCTGATATGAATGTAATAGGATAGGATATATAAAATCTTACTATCCAATTCATAAGTATAAAAAAAATATAAGGAAAAGAAAAAAAGATACAAGAATCCTAGAAAGGAGACCTGTAGTACTCTTGAATATTGCTCAAGTGATTCAAATTCTTCACTTAAGGATAAGCTAGATAGAGCTAATATGTGTTTCTTGACTAAAGTTTGTGATATTTCTACACTACCTATCATTTCTATTATTTTGTCGCTACATAATTCTTAAAATTAGGAAAATGGAAAACATGATGATGATAATATTTAAAAGGAATAATTATTTTAATAATACAACATGTTATAAGACTTCATTTATGAGCTTAAGGATCAATACAATATTTTAAAAAGATGACCTGGTTTATATTCAAATAGAAAATAAGATTTCTCTATAAAAAAGAGAAAAACACTCCACTACTCCAAAAAAAACTAGATCATTAACTATCTGATAATATATAAAAAAATGTCTTCAAGATTTTACAAATTTTATAGAGACACACACAAAAAAATTGGGAATTCAAGATCCAAAAAAATATGTTATCGGAATTGGATACCAACCTAGACTGAGGAATATAAGAAAAAGAACATTTGTTCATAAATCAACACTTTATAGTTATAATTCCAATAATTTTTCAAAATAACCTTGAAATATTTTTAATTCTGAGTCTGAAATATTTTTATTTGAAACCCATAATGAAATTTTGGGTTCCCAAATCTCTAATTTCCAAAATTTCTCGCAAAAAACGGATTTGGGTTGGAAAATAATTTCTTTTATAAAATTTGTTTTGTAGGAAAAATTCATAAAAACCTTCAGTATAAGTATATGGTGTTTGGAAAGTGGTTTTTAAGACATATGATAGAAGTTTATTCATTTTTTTCATAGCCCCATAAAGATTGATGGTGCTCTTGTCACCCATTGGTGATAATGAAAATGTAAAAAACATCAACCTATGGCAATTGGTATTCAAAAATAAGTTCTAATTTCTAATGTTTTAGATGTTGATGGTTTGAAATATAATCTTCTTTTAATTTCCCAATTATCTGATGATGGTTTTTTATGTTATTATTGAAAATGATGCTTGCAATGTTTTAGATCGTAAACATGATTAATCTTTAGTACCTTGAAAAATCACAATTTTTATATTATATATTTAAATTATTTTATTTTTTATAGTTATTCATTCTTAAGTTCCATTCATAAGGAGTCATGGATTTTGAATATGAGACTAGTCCATTACAATATTCACTCACATAAAAACCTATATAATATAGGGTTAGTTAGAGATCTAGTTAATCTTGAGTTCACTACTTTAAAGTATATAACTCCTATCAAAAATTGAAACAAAAATATTGTTTCAAATTATATAATGAAGATTCATCTTCTAAACCCCTTGAGTTGGTTTATATGGATATATTTGGACCATCTAAAGATTCAAGTCATAATGGAAAGAACTATATTTATCTTCATGTAGATTATTTCTCAAGATATTCTTGGATATAATTTGTAGCTCTCGAAATTGAAGTTTGTTCTTACTTTACCAATTATCCTAGACCAGTATCAAACTTTAATGTACTTATAATTAAAAAAATATGGAGTTTCTATGTTCATGAGTTTGAAAATCGTGATTTTGAATCATTTGGATCACAGAAATGCTACATTCATAAAGTATCTTCCACTAGAACCCCCAAGTAGAATGTAGTTGTTGAAAGGATAAATAGAACCATATAAGAGATAGTTCAATCCACATTGAAAGAGTATGATCTACCTATATATTTTTTTCAAAATCTATCAATATATCCTTCAATATTATCAATAATGTCTTGATCAAACCTATCCTTAATAAGAACCCTTATGTGTTTTGGAACAATAGAAAATCTATTGTTAATTACTTTATAGTATTTTTTTTGCAATGTATTTTATAATAATACTAAGGATAATCTTGAAAACATTGACTAAAAAAGTGATGAAGGAATTTTCCTTGGTTATTCAATCTCTAGAAAAGTCTATATAGTGATAATTAGAAGAGAAAAATTATGTAAGAATTAGTAAATTACAAATTGGATGATTTTGTTCTACATGAGCCAAATAATTCATTAGAAAAACCTTGAGGATGATTTATCTTATCTGAAAGTAAATTCAAGAACTTTAGACTCTATTGTAAAACAATAAGAAAAGTATCTAGTTCAAATGAATTTTCATAGGTTCCAGAACATGATCATAAAATTCATGAAGTGACAAGTCCCACTTTCTCTATAGCTATTAGAACCATTAAGTACCATCATTTAGATGTTATTGTAGGTGGTCTAATAGATTAAATCAAAATAAAGATTTTGTTATAAATATAGATTAAAATCAAGCTTTCATGTCTCATCTTAAACTTAAAAAATTCAATGAATAAATTAATGTTGAATTTTGGGCAATATCCATGAAAGAATAATTTAATCATTTTGAAATGTACAGAGAGTTAGGATTTTCAGATAAAACCAAGGACACCTTAGTTGTTGGCACTAAATTTTTGTTTCTGAATAAAGTTAATTATTTGGGTACTATATTTAGAAATAAGGATATACTTGTTTCAAACTATTATAGTCAAGAGGAATGAAAAGACTATGAGGAAGTTTTTGAGCATACATCTAGACATTAACCCATCAAAATCCTACTTACTTATGTTTCACATCACTATATTAAGAGTTACCAAATGGATGTCAAGAGTGTATTCATAAATGGTTTTATAATTTGGGATTTTTTTGTATAACAACCCCTTATATTTCAAAATCCTTATTTTCTAAATTTATTTTTTAAATTAAAAAAAATAATATGTTTTAAAAAAGATCTTATAGCTTGGTATGATAGACTCAGTAGTTTTCTTATTTAAAAAGGATTTCCAAAACGATTTTTTGACCCTAATCATTTTATAAAACAAATTTCAAAATATGTATTAGTAGTAAAACTCAATATTAGTGATATTATTTTTGAATCTTTATGAAATATTCATTGTACTTGTTTTTTTAAAATGATGCAAATTGAATTTGAAATGATTGTAATGGGTGAACTCAAATTCATACATGCATTTCAGATATTTTAAAACAAATAAGTAATTGTTTTAAAATCAATGAAAATATTAAAAATGATTCCTAAAAAAATTTAACATGGATAACACTAAGATTATTTATACACATATGAGTACCACTTATGTATTGGATCATGAAGAATCTGGGGAACCCGTTACAGATGTATGATTCAAAGTCTTATATACTTGACTGGTAGTCGACCAGATATTATGTTTAGTGTATTTATATGTTCTCCTTTCTAGAAAAAACAAAATCATTCACACCTTTTTCATTAAAAAAATAACACAAGTATACAAAAAATATAGGATTATTCTACACAATATGACAAGAATTTTTTTATTAAGTTATTATTATGCTGATTTTGGTATATGTGAGATAGATAGAAAAAATAACCAATGGAATATGTCACTATTGAAGAAATTCTCTATTTTCATGTTTTAGAAAGAATCCAAAGTTTATTAAATTTTCTACTGCTGAAGCTGAGTAAATTGTTATAGGTATTTCATGTGCACAAATTTTCTGCATGAAACACACTCTACTAGACTATGGAAATAAATTATGACATTTCCCTTATACTATTACAATACAAATACAATAAATAATTCTAATAATTTTGTTTCTCATTTAAGGAAAAAGCATATTGACATAATATATAACTTTTTTGACACTGTTTTCAAAAATAGGATATCACTCTTGAATTTATTGGCATAGAACATTAGTTTGCTGGTTTATTTACAATGTATTCAATTTATGAGAGAAAGAACTATATCAAACATGAGCTAGGAATGATAAATTTTTATTACTTATAATTATCATTGGATTTTAATGTCATTGTCTTGTCATGTCATTGACTTCTCATGTCGTTGGATTTTCATATTGTTGGCTCATCATGCCCCATCTATTTCATGCCTTTGAAAATATTTTTATTTCTCAATATTTTTTACTTCTTGATTAATGTCTTCTAGTTTATTTTATATTTATTACCTAATAGATGTTACATCTCTTGTTTCAACTTTTAATTTTTTAGTATTTTTTATTTTTCAATTTCAGAATACATAAAATACAAAAATTATATTAAAATTGAATTAAATCTATTCTCAACACACCATGAGCCTGGTGTGATACTCCAACATAATTCTCGCTCAAGCCCATTGCAACACTTCGCCTCCTTCATTTAAAACCTTATCCATTCTCTCAATCGATCTTACCAAACCAGTTTGCCTGGTGATAATGAAGAATCCTTTTTATTTTTATTCTTATATGTTAACATCTTCTAATAATTAGAATAAAGAACTGAGTTTACCTAATTTGGTGTCTCTAGTTAATCCTGAGATTCCCAATAGAGTTGTATTATATGACAGGGAAGTTCAATCTAAGTTGTTTATTTCTAGAAAGTCTCTAATACTCAATTTTCTTTTGAACTAAGGATGGTTAGAAATGTTTTTTTCTATCAAAAGACCCTTGTATGCTAATATGGAATATGAATTCTATTAGTATATAGAGTTTTCCATTTATCAAGATGGTGTCGATTATGATTGAAATCATGTAAAAGGATAGGTAATAGGTTTTTTATCAATTAAATGTGATAAATGTTTGAATATACCTCATGAAATATGATATTACGATTATCAAGGCACGGTTCTTGAAGATGGTGAGATGTTTGTGTGTGAAGATGATTTGTTAAAATTGATATGAGATAGACTAACTAAAAGACCTATTTATTCATAGCATAATGGATAGTGTGGGATACTATTTATGTATTTGTAGCACATGTTATGACTAAGAAATGGTGACTTCAAAAATTTTAGGAACCATTTTTTTATCTTCTATATCTTATGAAATAAGTTCATAAGATAAAATTTCATATATATATCATGGCCCATATGTGTGATTTGACTATACCATCCTTCGTATCTACCTCCTTGATTGACGCCAGGTTGATTTTTACCATATTAAAGGCCATGGGCCTAGTATCTAAGGATGAAGATTCTATTACAGACTGTGTTGGTTTCAATATTTCAAAAGATACTTAATCAAGGATGAATATTAGCTAGACCTCCTAGAAGAGACAGTGGGTTTTAGACTATGACAAGTCATATACTTAGTATAATTTAGTTGATCATCAAACAAGACCGAGGGATGACATTGATCTAGGATTCGATCCTGATGAAGTAGTTGAATACACTTATTATGATGAAGGAGTATATTTTTTAGAGTAATATGAAAAGAAACATCCTGATGATGAACAGAGTGATCGTAACTTATCTCAGAAATTTCCCCCATTACTTTTAAATCTCCTATTTCATTTGGGAATTTCAAAAAATAGAAAAAAACGTTAAAAGTATTGAAGAAGAGACTGAGGTCTCTAGAGGGGAGAAGTATAACAGATCCAAACCCACTAAAGAATATGTTGATGATGATAATAAATAGCATGAAAAGTAAGAAGAATATGAAAATGAAAATGGTTAAAATGATAATGGAAAAGAAAGGGGTGCAGATGAAGGAAGGGATAATGATGATAACATTGAACATAATGGTGAAAGTCATAAGATTAGAAAGACAGATATTGAGATGCCTCCAAATATTCATCCTTCTTCTATTAATTATAATTAGAAACCAGATTTATTAAAATAAGTGGACTCAGTTTGTAATGTCAATGATTCTTTTGTTGAGGGGGAACAATCTTCATACATAGAGATATTTCATATAGATCTTCCATTTAATTAAACTACGGGAATCTATATTTATAACGGTCGTATAGTTTCGAAATCTACCATGGTTGAGAATATGTGTATGATTTCAGCTATGTAATAGCATATAGATAAGAAAGAGAGGATGCATATGCCTTCTTCTAAGAAACACAGTGATGTTCAGATGGATGGTTTGGCTACTAATGAGCCACCAGTAGATAGTCATATGGTATTATGACCTATTTTTGGTAGCCAAAATGCTTATTTTCATGTGATAATGGCACCTCATATTGTAAAAAATATATTATAAAAGTCTTACAATGTTGAAAATAACTAAAATGAACAAGGTTTATATATATAGAGAAGTAATGAAGTTTTAGTTATACCTATTGGTAAAGTACCTCCTACAACAGTCTGTTTTAGTTGTCTTTCCAGATTGATGGTTTGATCCAATAGAATAATAATGGGAAAAGTATTAATATGTATTAAGTATTCCACCAAATAATGGTGGACCAGATAACCTAAATTGAGGAGACCCTAAGGGTCATTTATTGATCAAATAGACATTTGAGGTTTGTTAGAAAATTTTAATCCTGTTATAACTCATTCTCTTAAACTTTCACCAACTCCTCCTATTTTTCTAGTGGATATAGTCATTCGAGATGAATTAAATGATTTTTGGGAAAATATAATTTTTATGATTCATGAGAGTCTAATAAATCAATCCCCACTTCAGACCAGACTTAGTGAAAAGGATTCTAGATATCTTTTTGAGTTGGTGATCCAACAAATCCAACCATGGATGATTCATCAAATACAAGATGTAGACATTCAAAATAAGAGGATTGAAAGTGAGTTGTCATATTTCAGTGCTATGATAGAATATTTTAAATCATCATTATCTTCCTATATGGCTGGAATGATAAAATAATTGAGGATACATGTTTATACACTTTTACTCTTTCTTCTCCGGTAGTAGATGTTGAACTGGTAAGAAATATTGTTCGAGAGGAAGTTGAAACTATGTCCAATAGTCCTTCTTGTAGTGCTCCTATGATGACTTTGGAGACATTGGGGAAGTTTGAGCACCATATATATCATGGTCACATGATAACAAGAATTCATTCAGATTACAAGATCTCATATAGAGAGACTATCACCAAAGTTATTCAGAATTATCTCTCTCGTATTTACACAATGCATGATATGGAATAGAAGTTCAAGATCATAGCTAAAAATTTAAGGATTACACCACTTTTACTAGATTTCAAGGATAAAGTTAGATATTTAAATGGGATTACTCCCATCTTGACATGGTTTTTATAAGAGAATGATTATTTAATCAGTTTAATGGAAATGGGAGGCCAAGTCACAATGGATTTTCTCAATCTCATCATGCCTCTCATTCATGTCCATGGCTAGGAAGTTGTTTTAGAAGAAGTCATTCCAATTAAACCTCAGTAATATTTTTGACAAGGCGTTTCTAGAGATCCTATATTACCTCTACCTTCCATGTTCCATCCTTTTTCTATTTCTCCTAATCGTGATTTTAGACACTTCATATCAGATTTTATTGCATAAGATCATCCTCAGCATGTGGCTTTAATGTCCTCTAGTGTTCCATATATTCTATATCGATATGATCCTACTACCTTCGATAAGGAGGAATCAAAGAACAAGGGAAAATTAAAAGACCCTTTGAACCCCCCTTACCAACCTTAACCATTTTTCTGTTGGCTTAGACATTTTTTATTTGATGGGACTTGAATTTTCATTATTTTTTTCTAATCTTATTGAATTTCTTCTTTAACTATAATTATTTTTTTTCTTTTACTTATCATCCTATAATTATTATTCTAATATTTACTATTTTTATAATCCTATAACATGAATAATTCTTATAGCATATATTTTTTGATTTATTTTGGAGAGTTTCATGGAATCTATTATATATTACATTTTTGTTTCTTTGTTATCTTTAATATTATTTTTTTATCATTCTATAATTGATAGAAGTTACTTAATTTTAATAATTACTATTTTATTATTTATCATTGAAAACCATTAACATATACTATGAATAATAATTATTTCATTATATTTTGATCTTATTTTGGATATCATGTTTAAAAAAATTACATTCGATGGCATGATTTGTGATCATAAATAATGTATAGATTGTTGAAATCATAATTTTAATGATAAAAAAATCATGTTTCTAACAATATTAATGAATTTAATATTTTCTAAAATTGTTCCGATAGTTTGAGATAGGTGAGAAAATTATATATGTATCAGACACCATTGATTTTGTCACACTGTTGCACTGGAAAATTGACAAATTCTGAGGCACAGTTAGTCAACACACTGTTAGGATATCATGAGGCAAGAACATAAATTTGGATAAGTATGAGAAACCATAAGATGACACACCACCAGTGTGATACCATCACTACAGAATTCTGATAACATCTAAGACACCTCTAGAAACATGATGCCAAATGAACATGATTCCATACATCGACATACCACCCAACTAATCCTGCAACAATATTTTTTATTAACATATGTATTTTAATTTATTATTAACTGCTATATTATTTAAGTTAATTTCTTTTCCTATTTTAATTATTTACACTTAAATATTTCATGGAGTGCATTGATGTAAATGTCAGACGTATAGTAACATAAAGTAGAGACCATTTGGATATTCATTCTACTCAGGCTAAAAAGATAATTAGGGTCTCAAATTCTTTGTAAAGAGTAATGTAGCATAGAAAACCGAAATAAAATTTTGATCTCATGACTACTAATATCACGTGGAGATAAAGATTTGAACCACTACATCATTTGATCACTCAACAAAGGAAGAAAAAAAACACATACTCATCAGCAGCTTCCCTTCAGTCAAGAAAAATAGTCTACGACACTCTGTTCTTCATGAGTTTTTCCAGAAAACCTAACTCAAGATATAATGTGATAAAAATGAAGCGTCTGAAGTTACATTGCAATAGACTGGGCATTTCTAAGCTCTAACTTTAGATGTCTCAGTTCTGTTAACTTTTCTTACATTTTTAGCATTGTGTGTGCATAATCTATTTTATCAAAAGCACAATATGTCCTACACTGAATTGGAATAAATTTAGATACCTTATTATCTTTTCATACACATTTACACCCATAGATAACAGTGGTATAGGTCCTTGTGTGCCGTCTTTATTTTTCCCCCATGAATTACTATGGACGAAGCCGATTGTGACCTGTATTGATGGGAAATATTATAAAACCTGATCTAGGTTGTGGATCATATAGTTTATTTATATAAATATCTTGGTGGTAGGTGATCACCAAGTGGAGAGGACAAGATCTTGACTTGAGGTTGAAGTACTTATTTTCAATCTTTCTACATTGTTCTTTACTATTTTTTACTTTACATATGGTTTAAAATTTAAATTTTTTTAACTATAAACGAAATATATACATTGATAGTTTATATTAATTTGTGTTCATAACCTTTTTTGGTTAAGTAAATAGATTTCAAAGGATTAAATAATGTTATTTAGATCATTGAATCGAGACCTAATCAATCTTTAGAGAAATATTTAGCAAGATTATGATCTATATCATAATACATATTTTGATAAATTGGGTTCTATTTAACCATTTGGGTGATTTTAGAATAATCCATTTTAAATAGATTTTTTTATTGGGTACTCAATCCCCCCCCCCTCTTATGATACTCACTTTGACCAATAGAGGTGACCTGCACAGGTGACTTCACAATGCCTCAAAAGGAGCCATTCCATATAAATTATAGGAACTATTGTAATATTTAAAATAAACTAGTATCATATGGATATCCTAAGGTACACCAAAATACAAAACACAATTATGAATAATATTCTCCAAACAATGAATAATATGATTCATAAAATCATTTTCTGTCGATGATAAGTTTTACTCAGTTATTTCTGAGTCCCCACTGCTCACGGGATATTTTCTAGAACCTCTAAGTAATCCTAAGATCCCTATCTAAAATAATGGTAGAAGGAACATCGTGTAACACCATATCTTCCTTCATAAAAATCATAACCAGATCTTCAACTATAGTAGTGTCCCTGATCAGAATGAAATGAGATTAATTTTTCACCTGATCAATCACCACCTGGATAGAATTCCTCCCTCAAAAGGTCCATCATAATTTGGAAAAAAAATACCATATACACATCATCCCACATCCAACTAGAAACTGGTAGAGGATGAAGAAAACCATAAGGATTCAAAAGCTGTATTTTTTGGAAGGTGTAACAGTGGGACATGTAATTAGAAATATTAAACTTCATACTAGGAAACTAGAATCACTATCTCATATAATAATACATAATCATTGTTCTCAGATGAATGTCTCCTTAAGAATTATGAAAATAAAACAAAACTAAGATCCTCTCAAATGTGGGGAATAAAAAATAAACCTTAAAATGATGAATATTGTCTGAAGAGTGAGACCAACCTGAAAAGGTCTCCCCACTAGATAGGGTTTCTCAAATTCCTCTAAAATCATCATCATACTGCTGATTCTACAGAATAAGATCAATGAGAGATGATAATAATAGAATATTAGTCAGCACCATACCTAAAATATCATCTTGATCATTCAAAGGAAACTGTGCAATAATCCAAATAAGATACCACACTTCTTTTGATTCTAAAATATAATGTAATTCCACTTTCCTAGTGATTGTGTCTGTAATGAAATTCTGCTTCAACAAGGTGTGGCTTGTATCAAAGTCAAACATTTGAAGGAATTTCACACACCACCTATATCTGGGTTTCAATTAATTATTAGAGAAGATATTTCTTAAACTCTTATGGTTATAAAATACTATAAACCTTTCCCTAAATAGATTGTGCCTCTAACACTTAAGCTCGTGAATAATTGTGGAAAGCACTAAATCAAGAGTGGGTTAATTCTTCTCATTTTTTCTACAATGATGAGCGTTTTAATCCACTATATAATCATCCTTTATAAGAACATATCCCAACCCAATACTAGAAGCATCACAAAAACCCACATACCCTTTATTGGGCTCAAGAAAGATCAGAATAATAGATGATGTCAAAATTCCTTTCAACTCATCGACAAAAGATTGACACTTTTCCTTGCATGTGAATTTCACACCTTCCCTAGTATGATTATTAAAACATTATTCTAGATGGATAAATACTTGATGAATCATTAGTAAAATACATTAATTACAAGGAAGCAATGAATTTCAATAAATTTTTTCGAACATCTCATGAAAAGATAGAATTTACCTTATCAGGATCAACTAATAACCCATTCCTATAAATCACATTCCCCCAAGAATTTCACTTCTTCAATTCATATGTTTCATTTCGAAATCATTCCTTATATACAGTGACTTCTGAATATTTCTAAAACCAATCTAAGATGGTTCTCGTGCTCATGCTTGGATCTTGAGTAAACCAAAATGTAATCCAAAAACACTACCACAAAAGTTTCATGATACTGGTGGAATATATAATTCATCAAATCCATAAAAACTGAAGAAGCATCGGTCAGAAAAAAAATGAATCCCCAAATTTTTGTAATGGCCACAACTAATCTTGAAATATAACTTCATTACATCATACTCATTATATCTATGATGACGAAAATCTGGCCAAATAAATATTCCAAACACACATTTCCAACTTTAACTGATCAAATAAATCATTCACCCTTGGAAAAAGATACTTATTATTAACCGTTACCCAATTAAACTTCTGGTAGTCCATGAAATACTAGATCGAACTATCTATCTTTATGGAAAAGAGAACTGGGGATTCCTAAAGAAAAAAACTAGGGTGAACAAAAACCTATTTCACCAGGTCTCCCAACTAAATTTTGATCAATTTCAAATATTCTATTTTCATATGATAAAATGGTATCAATATCAGATGTGTTCCTAACACTAGGTAAATTATAAAATCTACCTTTCTATCTAAATGATTCCCTGTGAAATTATTTAGTAAAACGTTAGGAAACCTCCAAATTGTGATGGTAAGATCAACAATAAAAGAAGTATCATAGAGCTTAACTGGAATAGAAAACTACAAACTTCTGACCTCCTGGTGGGAAGGTCGTGTACGAACATACCTTAGATCCCACTATAAATGAAGCACTAGAGATCTCCCTACAGTTGAATGAAATAAGAAATGTAAATGATTAAAATCAACTTATTCTTCATTACCAAAAATCTAATCCATCTCTTTGACAGTGTCGAATAGATGTAGATCAAGAACAATAAAATCCCAAACTAGTTATGTATTAGTGTTATATAATTCACATGATGGAAAGTAAACCCCCTTCTCTTTCCTCTACCAAATATGTGTCTCTAATTATCTAAAAATTAAATGAGTATCATTATAAGGATAATCATATCTAAAAAATGACTAGATATAAATGAGTGGGAAGTAGTAGTGTCAAAAAAATAAATTGATATGGAGGATTCGATAAAGCTGGGATCTCTCACAGTTAATATACCCATGTCTACCTCCAATATTATCTCTAATATTACTTGAAGGTTATTCACTCTTCAGGCCTTTGGATAGACCCCTATAGTATATGAAGCATCTAACTACACTACAGTAGCTGTTGGTGCAGATAATCCCTGACCATAACGACAAGTAGACATGGCCTGAATGAAATGTTGTAGATGATCATAACACCCATAGTTGTTACACATATTTTTAGGATAAGTACAAGAACATTTTTAGTCTTAGAACATACCAAACTGATATCAATTCATAGGCAGAACACAAGCCACAAATTGAGTTACTAAAGATTCTATCTGCTAGGAACCACCTCTAAACTGCAATGATCATGCGAGTTCATGTTTTTCCCTGGCATGCCACTGAAGCTTCCACTAGGTGGAATTTATGGGGAATAATATCCACTCATCCCTTTTTATATTGATTTATTCCATTATATCCATATACACTATATCTATTTAGGTTGAATTTTTTACCATAAATACCTTTAATCTGATATCAAGTCGCAAACATTGTAGGTAGTTATTATCCTTCAGTTGGTAATTCTTCACTACCTCTAGTAGAAAATTAAACATCTCAGAAAACCAATTGGTATATTCTAACACCACACACACTAATTGTTATAAATAGAGGAACTCCAGATATTTTTTTGTCATATGTGACTCCGGATGGAATTTTTGGAAGAACAGAGTCTTGAAACCATTGCAGTCCAAACCCACATTCATATCTGCATATACCATGGAATCCCACCAATTGTTTCTATGACCCTAAAGTTTGAATGATGCACACTTCACAACTATATTCTAATAAAACTCTAGGAAGTAGAATATCTAATCAATATTTTCAAGACATTACACTACCTCTTGAGGTTCATTACATTTAAAAGATGGAGGCTTCTCATATAATAACTCTCATGATCAATTCCATTCTCCTATAGCTATTCGTCGTACAAAAAAACATAATTTTGAACTTTTGGCACATTATGGTCAATAGAATGAACTTCACACATGATTTACTCAATTAAATTCTAATCCATCAGAGGATTCCCTTGAGTAGTATCAGATGTACCCCCTGAGGAACTCATAAAAAACATCTTGAAGGCATACTGCTACACACCAAAAAAAAATAAATGATCATACAATACAATAATCTGAGTTCAAACCAGTGATTACATAATAAAAAACTAATATTAACATTAAGAACTAAAAATATGAGACACACATTCCAACATCCCATTTTAACTTTGGTCTCATTACTGTAAGTCATGCCTATGAACATACTGCAACATACCTCCAAAGGGATGAAAATACTATCTCTAGTCAAAAAACATCCCATGACAAGGAATTTTGAAGACACTACACCTATAATACCAAACTGTAATGAACCAACCAGAATATCCTCTCAAAATTGTACCTGACTCGATACACCACATACCCGAAGGGCATTCCAAATTCTCAGAGGATGGTGACAAGCACCCGAGCATCGAACAAATTACATAGGGAACAATTTATCCCAGCATGAAGCAACAAAATGTCACATATATAGATAGAGAGACAATATAGGATGGAATATATATGACATAATTAACATCATAAAACATATTTCTATGTAAAATAATCATATAATAATATCCATGTACAATTCCGAACACAATGAACTAAAAAAGAGGAAAACTAACAACTCCACGTGAAAGTGTCGGAAAACCCACAACATATCACTGTCTAGATATCGAGTCTTCGGTAAGCAAAACATCACCACCTCATATAGCAACCTTTCATTTCATTATATTAAAATACTCACAAGGTTATACACACCAGCAAATAAATTTGAAGGGTGTGAGATAACAATATTTGAAAGGTCCGATCGAGGTGTTCCATAACATGTCTTAGTAAAAATAATTTAATTATTCCCATTTAAAATAAAAAATAAAATGATAAGCAATAAATTATCTTTATGCAAATCATGGTAAAAATTTTCCCTCTTCCAAAAAATTACAAAACAAAGATATATAAAAAAAATTAAAGTAAAATCATGCATATCAATGACACAAAATAATAAAAATTTGAAGCATAGCTAAATCATGACAAGGAGCTCAACAGGCCAGGATAGTAAACTACTCCTACTAAAAAAATAACTAGTGCACAATAAGTACCTAGAAATATGGAGTAAGGATCTGAAAACCACCCCCTCGGTGAACCTCCCAATGATGTCAAATAAGCACATATAACAACAGGTTGAGCTAGTAGATAAAACCCCCATGAGAAAATATTTTAATGGTAACCTCGACGATGGCCAAAAGCTAAACCTTCCACCTATGTACCCAAGGGTCCCCATGTGTGTTATTTCATAAATCATTTCAATGCTTCAAAAATTCCAATTTTGCATTTCCAAAAATCTTGGGCAACTCAGATTTTATTAAAAATCCATTTACACATAGAAAACTATCAGGGAAATTTATTTATAAATCAATTTATAAAAAAAGAGTAATAAAATTCATCCAAAATGGTCTATTTATGGAGCCACCTACCTCTAAACATAGGGTCGCACATTCCCATGAAGGATCCAACAACAAGAAGTTTCCAACAATGACAACGGATACCCTAGAATAAATCTAAAAAACATAAAATTGACCAAATTCAAAAAAGGATGGAGGAGAAGAGGTAATCATCTATACCTATGTAACGCATACCCAACACACAAAAACCAATAAAAGAAGCATCCCTCAAGACAAGATTTCACCACAAATCTAGAGGTTATAAAAAAGGAATCGCCATTACAGATCAATGGATATGATAACACAACACCATGGCTCTACTACAATCAAAGCAATGAATACGTAGAAAGTCTTAATCTCTAGGAGACACAGAACCCAACTATAATTGAGATCCAATTTCTAATGGATAAATACGGAAATAATGGATGCTCCTAAATTCTTTTGAAAATCCTTTTAGGTCAAGAGAAAAAGGAAATACAGAAGAACGAAGTGAAATTCCATTCGCAAGGTTCCCTAAAATACATTTTCATAAATTTACAATGTGTCTAATACCTTTACACATGTTGTTATCAATGATGATTATAGATGCTAGAAACCCCATATCCAATTTAATTAAAACCATTCTTTCTACATTACAAGTTGTTAAAAAATTACATGTCGTATTATCTATTCATGTTGTGTAAATATCTCAAGACTTCTTTCAAGTGACCTTTTACATGTTGTGTAACCCATTTAGACACTTTTCAATCATCCAACGTACAACATAAAACTCTATAATAAACATAGGTGTCCGCCAAACTAAGTTAGAACACCACAAAATCCACATATATGTTTATAATTAGTTTATACGAATTCAAAGAGATAACCATCCTTTAACCATAATTCATTTTCCCCAAAAAATTGTCTCCTTCCTAGGGAGTCCCAAGATACACTTAATTAAAGGGAAAAAATAAAAGGGAATGGAATTATCTAACAGTGGGTAATAGGATATTACACCACCACGATAAACCTAATTTTACTTTAATCGCAATAATTTATTTTTGTTTTTTCAATTTTCGTTATGGTAAAAAATAAGTTGACTGTATTAGATAAAATAAATTATTCTAATTCAAAATATGGAATCCATTTTCCAAATTAAATTCAAAATGTGGACAATTAAATTTAAACCACAGAATCTATGAAAGAGTGTTTTTTCAAAGAGAAAATTCTTATAAGTATAGAATGTATTAATATCTAAATTAATAATTAAATTTATTCTAATAAAATAAATTAACTAAATTTTCATATAATTTAATTAATTTTACCCTAAAACCAACTTAAAATATAATTTCACATTGAAAATAATTTAAATTCTAAGGTATTTTTTTATAAAAATTGGTGTCTTTTAATATTCATCAAAAAATAAATCTTTCCAAAAAATTCTCAAAAATTCATGAAAAGAAAATTTTTATCTATATATTTATAAAATGAAGTTTATTTTTCAAAATAAATTTTATATAATTTATAAAAATTAAATTTGAATTATTTGCACAAAGCGTGACTAATCTGCCTTTAGAAAAATATTGTTTCAAAAGAAATATTAATTTTTCATTCAAATAGTTATTATTTTATTTTTACTATATATATTACCATAGAATTTATTTTATACACGTTATAACCATATAATTTTCATAAATTGGACAATACTATTAATTCTCTCCATATTAACGGCTAGGTAATAATGGTCTTTTTTAAATAACAACATTTAATTTGATTATAGGATTACGTTTAAACATTTTTCTTCTTTCATTACATGATATTGAAGAGATTGAATTCAAATAAATATATTATAAAGACTTAGGGTGTTATATTATCTTCAAATTTAGGTGTTTATTGTCATACATGTTATTGAACCTGATATCCCACTATTAAAATCTTAAGATGCTACATTATAGCCACCTAAAAGAATTTCATCCCAATAATTTAATTTGGATCTTAGTAATCTATGGTTTGACATTTCAAATACGTTTTTTCTAAACTGACATCATAAGATAAGTTAATAAAACATTTTCTTTATAATAGATAAATGGAAGTATGAAGGTCATCTAGAATAACACAATACTAGGTTTCCATGTAGAATAACATTAGTAGAAAATAAAAACATTGACATTGAAGAGAATACTAACACCCAAGGATTAAAAGAGGGTGATAGAGAATATTTTCATGAGATGGTTAACAACCAAAAAACCATAAATATGTGATATGTTGAAAGAACATTTAACCCACATAAATCAAAGTAATAGTACAACATTTTTTCCTCAAGATAGTTTTTCAAAAGTAGAGATATGTTATTACTATTATGATAAAGAACATTAGAAAATTTACTTATAATTTTATCCTTTTGTTTGGATTTAATCAATTCATACTTCTTATATTAATCCAATAAATGAATACACAATAGGTATTTTTACTCTTTATGTATAAAAAATAACTTTTTACATATCCTTATCTCAATAAAAGAATGACAATTCAATCCTCTTATCTCAATATATTTTTTATGACCAAATTTCTCTTCATAATTCATCCAGAAACACCCAAATATCAAATTAATCCATTTCATAAATATTTAACATTACGAATAATCTAAAATATATCCTCTGTAATTAAAATTCAAAAATATTAGAATGGATGTCACTAAACCAAGATTATATTCCTCGTACAATATAATGTTTCTCTAAATGTAATTTTAAAAATATATGAGAACCATGATCACCATAAAACCATAATGAATTCAGGAATACTCTTAAAAAAATTGATGGTTATCAAATGTATTTTATAAATCTACACATGCAGTAAACACCTAAAAAGAAAACTTAAATCCCTAAAAAATTCATGGTTATCAATACTATCCCACAAACATCTATTTATATTTATTATCTCAACATAGACAAAATGTTAAGGGTTATCTTACCATAAGAATATGTTTTCCAAAAATATCACCTTTATATAGAATTATTATTTTTTTATCAGTACTATGCATCATACTTTTTTTGAAAAATATTTAAGGAAAAGGTACAAATTTAAAATCCATAAACATTTTATGATTCTTATAATGCAAATATAATTGATAAAATCATGCTATAATATATTTCTTAGATCCTAATGAAATAAATTTAATCATTCCACTTTGGTTTTATTGATAGTATAAGATGGGACTTGATATCTTAGCTTATTCTCGGGTATATTCCCTTACCCCTTGGGTTATTTTTTTTCATACTTCCCCATCTCTTTATATTTTAAGAATTTATCACTGGAAATTCTTTCTTTCCCATTAAATAACAAGAAATATATTATTTATCTCAACACTCATATAAAACACCCATTCCCTTCAAGAATATATTAGGGTGTTTATTTCCAAAATTATCACATGTGGGAGAATCATTCTTTCCTTTTTACCCTTATATGTATTTTTCTCTATGTCCTCTTCTTCTCTTTATTTCCATTTAATACATAAGACTATGATATTTCTTTCTCTAATTTGATAACACATGATATTAGTTTCTTATTTTATGGGAATGTTTGTGAGACTAATTCTCGTCAAAGGATTGGATTTATCACATAAAATAAATGTTATTTCTTACTTTTGGTATTATGTTTGTAGTACGTATAATGAATATAAAGCATTATAATATTAGATTTATATTAGATACATTTTAATCTTCATTTTGGCTTGTATTTAAGAATTTTCTCTTTATATACGCTTGTTTCTCGTGAGGAAACTACTTTTCCAAGAATATTACCATTAAATCAGTCCATTCATAGTTTATCATTTCTTTATAATCCTTAGTGTATTGAGTCAATGACCACCATTAATTCATATCTCCAAGGAGAAGATGAACTGATATGAAATCCTTCACCTTTTCATTAATTCTCAAAGTAATTACTATCATCACTAAGGAAAATATCAATTTATCATCCAAAAATTTAATTGTAGTCCCATTGAATTATAGAGGTTGTTTATGCATAATCGCTCTAAACATTTTATATTACATGGTGGATAAGTATGATGCTCCATAAAAGAAAGGATATTTATCATATCATGAGTTAGCTTCCCCAATATGGAAATAATTTATTTACATCGAACTATAGATCCATCTCCAACTTCATTATCTTTCCTAAGAGGATAAAATCAATATGGGATATGTGTATTGATACGGTTCTCATTCGTTCCACTATGTTACATTTCTAAACAATGAAATACACCATATTAGATTATAACATTTTGAAAAATAATTTATAATCACATTACTAGTGAAGGAAATAACATAAATTTTAAAATTTGTACATGGATCATATAATAATCATAAACTTGGTTTCATTGGGAAATTTTCGAAATAATGATTTTTTTTTCAATTCTATTACAATGGTTTATAAATAAAATTTTAATTAACCTGGGAATATCCTCTAAGAGTGTTAAACTATGTGAATAGTAACTCTTGTTCTCATGTACCAGCAAATACCCTAGTCATTCCCAACACACCATTTTCAGAGTTATTACCCCTAGGCTCATCTGTGCTAGAACCACATCTGCTTTTTGTATTAAAACAATGATTTATTTCATGGAAAAACATCATAATCTCTACCTAAAAAAATATTTGGATGTTATTCTATAATTATCATCAATGTTTATGATTGGTTTATTCTCTCTAATATATGTTTTACAAAATCTATTTCCAGAGGTTTCTACTAATAAACAATTAATACCAATGATAAAGACCTTGATCCCAGTTGCCTAGATCTGGTGATTAATTTATGAAATTTGAATAAGATACAAAGAATCACATATTAATGGAGTAGATAGTTTAATAGAATTGGTAATCAATATACATACTTGAAATTAAAATAAATATTGAAAAGATAATGTAAACAAATTTATTTCATTGAGAGTTATATTATTGCGCTTAGTGGATCTCTGTATATAAATCACAAAAAACATCCTTGTTTCCTTGGGATAACAAAACATAAAAAAGGGGTGATCTTATATTCTCATTAAGGGTAATATTATAGTATAATCAATCATGAATAAATAATAATAATATATATTTCATGGTAAAAACCTAAATCACTTGTAATTTTTTCAACAAACATGAAATAATATGGTAGAGATAAATGATCATCAAATGGAGTCATACAAATAATTAAATAAGCTTGAAAAATATACATGGACATTAAAAATAAATGAAAAATCAAATTGAAATAAATAAATGATCTCAAAATGAGGAAATTTAAAATTTCAAATATCTAATAAATACTGCCAAGACCTTTCAAAAGTCAATTTAAATATTGGGTAGGAACACATCTAATTTGGCCAATTGATTTGTCTCATGAGACTTGTGTATGTATCAAGGGTTTATATAAAACTAGGTATGAGATAAAAATTACTAATCACAATTCATTATTCATATAAAATGGGTGAAACATAATCACCATTATAATATATATTGATAAAAAAACATACAAAATTTTAATACTTACCCCATCAAATAAACATAACCATAATCTATCCAGAGTAATATAGTGAATTGTAATAAAATTTTACATCCATATTAGAAATAATCATAAAAAACCCATACAAATAATTATTATTATATAAATGTTACATTTCCCTTGTATATTATAAGTATAAATAAGGTTTGATGTCATTTATGGATAGAAATAAAATAAAAATTTCATTAAAACCATATTTTGAAGAATATAACCTTTTCACTTTGAAAATATTTTTAAAAAAAAGATCAAAAAATATTTTGAAAATAATTATATATTAAAAAATTAAAACATTAAATTGATATTTAAAACAATTATTTCCCATGTTGGAATTAAATTCAAATCAATTCATACATGTTTAAACAATATTTATTTAACCTATTTAGTAAAAACTAAATCAAAAAAATTTGGAAAATGACTTGAAAATTCATTTGAAAACATTTTTTAAAAAGATAAAATTGGTAAAAATATCTTTAATAAATAAATTTTAATCATTTAAAAATATTTTTGAAAATATTTTATGAAAATAAAGATTTTGATGAAAATGTATTTTTGTTTGAAGAGAGAAATAAAGTTATATTTTCTTAAAAATATCTCTCAAACGTTTTATGTACCAAATAATGGAAATGGTATTATTAATTAAAAAAATTCAACTAATAAAAATGTATAATAAAATAGATTTGTATTATGATATAAATGTAATATCATTTACCTAAGGGATACATAAATAAAAACAATCCCAAATAATGATGATATTATGAAATAAACTTTTACTGCATTGATAACTATTGAATCATAAAAAATGTGGATGAAATAACATAAAATGAAACATTAAATACAACAATGAGAAATATTCTCACAATATACAATATCATAATGTTAATTATATACACTATACAAAGTAATAAGTGGTGAATATGGAATATGTCTCATGTAAGTAAAACTATGATGAGAAACTGTCACCTCATGTTCAACTTCATTCACATGGGTTAAAAATTCCTTTATAATAAATATAGATTTAAAAAAATATATAATAGAACCATAATAATATATATCATACTATATATTATTTACTTATAGTATTTGTTCTCCTGTTTAAAAAAAATTTAAATCACTGTTTCGGCTCTTAATTGCTTCATTTTCCATGTCTTTTTTAGTTTCGAATTTTTTGTCCATTTAATATTATCACAGTTCAATAATCATCATAATTTTATAAATTATATTAATAACATATTTATATTATATATTTATTTATATTAGTTAAATAATTTTACAAATACAAAATGGATTACACCATTCAAGGATATAGTTGGCCATACAAATGCATGAACTATGTTTCCTTTTTTCTCGATTTATGGAAAATAAAAAATAAATATTAATTAATCTTTCTAGAATCATTATTCTTTTACATATATATTTTATATAAATAAAACACATCCTTATTATCATCTATGTAAAAATAAAATGAAAACCATTTCAAATCGATATGTGGAGGTGGTAGTCCACGTGTATGCACAAGAAACAGTATTGTTTTCCAATGGGTTGAAAGGTAAGAAGTTAGATGTGATATTTTATATATAGAAGACGTTTTAGGTTATAAATATCACATGTATTCAGTAATTCTAACCATAATATGATCCATTTACATATTAATATAAAAATGAATCACAACGCACTGTGTGGCGGTAGAATTTAATTTCAAATTTAAATTATCATCATTTCATATTTGGAATTCATTTTTTGAAATTAAATTCACATAAATGGTAGAATTCAATTTCAAATTAGATCACATATATGATAAAAGACTGGTTTTCCAAACCAAAAATTATCTTAATTATAGATTATTTTAATATCAAAATTTAAAATGAAATTTAATAAAATTATATAAATTAGTTATATTTTAATCTAATTGAACTAATTTTACTTTCAAACAAATTTAAAATATAATTTGACTTCATAAATATTTTAAACTAAAAGGAAGTTTTCAATACAAATAAGTATTTTTCATTATTCATTAAAAATTAATTTTTATAGAAATATATAAACAATTCCTCCAAAGATAATTTTTACATGAATATTTAGAAATGAGGTCTATATATTAAATAAATTTTTTAAGATGGTTAATAGTCAATTTTAAATTATGTGTGCTATATGCATTTAATCCACCATTTAGAAAAATATAATATTTCAGAAAACAATACATTCTCTTTAAAATGAGTCTTATTTTATTTTTAATTAATAGATAACCATTGAATTTATTTTATAAATTACAAAACCAATTAATTTTTAGAATTTATTTATTAATACTCATTCTCACCAACTTAAAGGCTATGTTATAATTTTAATGCTTTAATAATAATGTTTTAATAGATTGTCACATTTCGTTTAAAATAGGCGTTGTGTCCATCACAAGATATCAAAGAGGCTGAATTAAAAAAATATATCATAAAGTCTAAAGGTGTTATATTTTCTTCTAATATAGTTTTTTCATGTCGTATATTCAATTTTATATTATGTTCCTCCTTAAAAATCTTGGGGTGTTACACTCTCACTATCAAAAAAATATAGACATACATAATGGAATATCATCCTTTTTCCAAATTCAAGGGAGGATCATTAAATCTATAACTACAATGGTGTACATGTATACCCAAGTAAATCAAAATGAGAAACCCAAAATACACACACCCAAGTACTACACAATCAATCTCCCTACTCAAATTATCATGATTCACATCCTAACAATCTGAGTCTCTCCAGCTAAATCATTAAATGACCATGCCTCAAAAACATGTTGGTGACATAACTAAACAAATTATAAATATACTTATATATCAAAAAACTCAAGGAATATCTCATTAAGAGTCAATATGATAATGCATTCTCACAAAAAATTTGTATCATAAATATCATACTATAATCTTCCCATGTTCGTTATTCAAAAGGAATCCATATGGATAGATCTCACCCATCTCTAATGATACCTCTACATAATCGTAGCCCATGTTGCATTTGACTAGAAAAATCCCCATAACACTTGGATAAAACATTACACACAATGATTATAATCCTGAAAAAAATATTATGTTCTCTAAACTAGTCTTAAACCTTATACCATTATCTATCACGGGTCGGCCTTAAATATCTATGGAAACTCATTTTCCACCACCCTATTTCAGAACTTATCAACTGTAGGATCCCTATCCCCATATCAATCCATTGGATATTTTACTCTATCATTCAATTTTTAGCCACATACTAAGCTACCCTTGAAGGATATATATCCCAACTTGAAGAATATTTTCTTCATTACTCCACAAGTAACATGTCACATCGTACCCTCCTAGAAAATTTGGGGCAGTACAAGTTATATGATATACTACCCTACGTTGAACATATAAAATAGAGGTCTCACAACACTAATGTAAAATTATTTTCCAAACTACTTGATATGAATCCATGTATGCAATGAATAAATCATTTGACTATTTGATTACTAAAAAGTATTAAAATAATAAAAATATGATTCTAGTTTAGTAGAGTTCCAACATAAAATTATATAGGAAATTTATATGTAATTTTCTACTAACATATTAAATAATCAGGACCCATATCATAATCAAGTCCCTTAATCACATTGAGGAAAATGAGTGCCATGTACATTCTATGTGCCGATGTGATGAATGAACATAAACCTCTTTCCACATGAGGAAAATATCAAAATTGATTATTCAATAATATGAAACACCATAATTATTATAATAAAACCAACTCAAATATAAAAGAAACAACAAACAATATACTCTCAACACCTTGGTAAAATGGATTTTCACTCATACGAGTTCCTTCTAGGTATAAGACATAGAATATATACCTTTTTTAACCAATCTTACCACATTATATCATATCCAAAATAGTGAGAAAATGAAAAAAAAAACATTGCTTTAATACCACTTTATAGATTCCCCAATATGGTCTACCTTCTCCTTAGTCAAATAGGGTACTAAATACCGCAATCACACCTCTAAGTATGTCATAGGCTCCAGAATAATGGTTAGAGAATATATAATAAGTGGGGAGGTTAATCCCAAAATGGTATAAATATCCATAAATCATATAGAATGTAATAAAACCAATATTTATCAGAAGATAAACCAATAAATTTATACATCATAGAGACATTCCATAAATTACCAAATAACTACTATTATTCTATAAAATAATGGGTATTAGTAATCTCGTATAGGTATACATAGAAAGGGTTTCCCAACGGTTGACCATATACAAGCTATAAAAGATAAATAAAGAAAACTAGAATATTGTGATGAAATATCGGGCCTGAAGTACCAAACCATACCCACATACTTACTTTGATCAATCTATCTATATCAATATCTAGCCTCAATAAAATTTCTTAATAGTTCCATGAATCGTTAAATATTCTCATATATCAAAGTGATAGGGTTTCTCAAGAAGTTTTTTAATATATCTTTATAGGTCAAGATATATAGATTCCCAAATATATCTAGTATGAAAGTGGATGAACTTTGTTATATACTCATAAATAAGGGTAAAATTTTACTCGAAATAACAATAAATACATCACAACCATTTGAGCTACACAATCACCATGTGTAATGGATACCTACTTCAGCTTGTTCTAGGATGACTCGAAACATTTCAAACAATTATCAACTCGTATCTCATCCCAAGGGAACATCAATGGAAATACAATATCATTATTGAATCAGGATGAGTACATCAGAAGTATAACCATATTGAATAATGAGAAAGTGGGAATAATTTCACTAGGATATCACAAGAATTAATACATGGGTTGAATTTATCGCTAAAAAATTAAGAACTATAGTCCTATAATCTCCAATAATCATATACAATAAGGGATAATTCCATGATTAAAACAATAATAAAAGATATCATATCCCTATTCATGGAATTAATCACAATAGGGAAACCATCCCTAGTATCAAGACACAACATAATAGTGGGATTCATATACCATGACAACTAGTTTCCTATTAGAATTGAATTCTCTTCCATGGAAGCATTTCGTTATGGAAATTCTATAACACGTCCTTGGGAAAAACAAATAATAGTTCATTTAGTCTCAATAAACCCATCCCCATCCTTAAATAGATCACATTGTGGGCAGTTCATCCCACTACTTTGGTAAATAGATAATAGTTAGTAATTTCATATTGGTATCCCCTTAGCAATATTCGCACATTGTCCATACATCCAACCTCAAAGGAAAATAAAAAAAATGTATGTATTATATCTCATTTCCAACCACCCAATTACTAATATCATCAAGGACAAGTAGGAAATATGTATTTGTCCAGGTTGTAATCATATCCCAACACTGTGAAATAACGTCAATTTTTAATGAGATCATCACGGTATGCAATATACATCCCAAGCCATAGACATATCCCATAATGGGAATTGTATCCCTAGTAACATTATCATATGGTGTGTTGGAAATTCATCACATACTATATGTTATATTATCACATGTATCATTTTCCCTACACCTTAGGCATTATAAAAAAATGTGGTAATGTTGTCCAAACAAAAAGGAATAAGTGAGTGAATCAGGAGTTTATCCCACAATCAAACAAAATATCAAAAAATAGAATATCATACCCCTTATTATTAAATACTATAGGTGATAACATCATCCCATTACATAATTAAAACACATAAAGGCATAAATATATTAACTTATCAATGTTATTCAATCATGGAATAATTATGTTGGCATAATGTCTAACTCTACTTAAATTTAATATGGGTTGGTCCCCACATGTCCATCCAACATTCACATCCAAAAATGAGGGATAACCCCATTTATTACCATATACTATGAGGAGTAGTAACACTCACCATGTTCATCAGTAATATTACCCTAAATTCTAGAATAGCAACACTGATGATCCACTCTAGTCAAGCCTCACATTAACCTCAAGTAATCAATATGTATTCTACTTTAGGGAGCCTAAGGTAACAAAAACAAGGACTAATATTTCATGAACTACCAAAGATACATATCCCTTGGTTTTATATCTATCCATTCTAATACAAATTTTTTGAACTCCTAGCCTTCGGTGGCTAGGGTATCAAGATACATAAAAAAGGACGCACCACACATTTCCATTTGTTTTACACACTCACTCTCAACAATGAAAAAACATTACAAGTCATGGATATTATTATCCATATTTATTTAAAAACCTCTCCATTTCCAAAAGATTTTAAAGCAACCAAGATGTGTTCCTTAACATCATAACATAAATCAATTGAATCCTCAATGGCTCCCTATATAAACCCCAAAACAGCTTAATTCATACAAAATTAAATCAAAAACCATAACATAGAAGATAGAATTTTGGGGTCCATAATTCCAATAACATGGTTAAATTAAATATATTTAATTAAAAATATGTTCAATAACCCTGGGAGAGAAAAACCACATATGACAGGTGGCATGAACTAATACATAAACCATGAAGAAATATAGGTTCTAACAACCTCAATATGGATTTTAACCCCTTAATAAAATCAAATCCTTCAACACCAATTCTTTTCCAAACCTATACTATATCATGACCACATATGTGACACTCTAGATCCATTAAATATCATTATTATTAATTATAAAACACTATATTTTATTTTTATAATAAATTCTATAATTAATTTATTGTGGATTAATCAATGTATTTCTCACCAGAGAGTATGATAAAACAAAAAAATCATCCAACAAAATTTTTTTCATGCCCAAGATATCACTGAGATTCCTACAGAACAAATCTATAACATCTGATATTTATTTTTCAAAAATTACATTACAGTATATTATAAAACTAAAAAATAGTTTCTAACTACTTAATAGTGACAAAAAAATTCCTTGTGTGATCATCTCTTTGAAACCTCAAATAGATAACCTATAAGAAAGACCCATAATAAAAACATGATTCCTTCACGACACTAAGAAATATACATTGAAATACTTAAATAGGTTCATTAGAATTAGAGAATATTGAGGGAAGAAGAGGGGAGGGACTAGAATAGAGGTAACAATTATAGGATTCTATACAAATTCAATGAGTGTTATTGGTTTCTTCTAGAAAATATTTGAATTATATGGGTTTTAATTCCCAATAATGATGAATATCTTAGTCATATAGTTGTGGTAATAAAATAAAATAAACCTTTATGAAATTCCCATTATAAGGTAATATATTATTGTATTTCCTGAAGTGTTGAGAATCCTTCCTCTGAATCATGTGGTTGAATTATCAATATAGTTTATACCTAGAGCTACACCTATGTGAAAGTGTACATAGAGGATGGACCTCAAATAAAATGTGGATTTAAAGAATAGACTATAAAGAAAATTCAATAAATAGTTTTATACCAAAGTGAATCACCATGGGGTGAACTAGTGGTCATTCTAGAGATTAATGATGGGTCAATGTGGATTTACATCAACAATAAATACCATAAAAATACCAACATCAGGAAAAGTAATCCACTGTAAAGGATTTATAAATTGTTCTATTAATATTTAGGAGCTCAATACTTCTCAAAATTATATATTCACTCTAGATATAATTTGAATAATTTAAAGATATAAGGTAATCAAATACATACTTCCATACATGTTTTAGATAATATGAGTTCATATTAATTCCATTTTGAATTAAAAATACCCTATTAATATTCTTATAAATGATAAAAAGATACTTTAGATAGTACCTCGATAAAAAATTTGTGGTATTAATTGATGATATTATTATATAATCAACATTTAAGGAAGAACATGAGGAAGATATAAGTATTACACTAAAGATTTTCAGGAGGATAAATCCATTCAATATGTTTAGAAAATGTGACTCTTAGAAGAATTAATTCATATTAGTGGGCCATGTGATCATAAGTAAAATAATTTTTATAGACCCTTTAATAAATAAGGTTATTAAAAAATAGACTAGAACCATATGTTCCATAGAGATTAAATTTTTTCATGTATTAGTTGGGTAAAGAATATGCTTTGGGAGAAATTTTTCATGATTTTATCGACCAACTACTCAGTCAAAATGGAAGGGCCCAAAGTTTTCACATATAGATAACTGTGAAGATAGTATTTAACAAGCCTAAGAGTTTTCATTAATGTCTTTTCTTGTAAAATATATGACCTCTATCATGCCTCCCCCTATATCAGATGTTGTTGACTAGAAGAAATGGATTAATGTGTAACCATGGGGAGACTATTAATTCATACCAGAGTAAAGAAAAAACAAAAATAACTACGATCATCCATGATGAAAATTATAGTACATGGATTAAAACACATAACAATCATTTTATAACAATTAATATGGATTTATACAATCATTCAATCCAATTATCACCCCTGAGACCTATAATTTATATAAATAATATATAATAGAGTAAAATACAAGGGGTCTCTACCAAAATCCCTAAGTCTTTTCATTACATCCATCCAAGACAAATCTGATCATATACTTAACATGAACCTATAATCATGAGGTCCACTTATATACTAGAGTTTCATGTCCACCCTTGAATGGTGTGAGTAAAACTCTATAGTCCAACACCAATAGTGTCCCATACAAAACCAATAAATTAGTTTATATGCATGTGAATTTTTATACAAAATAAATAAATAAATAAAAAATATAAGCATATTAAAATAACCACCATAAATCCTCTGATTCTAAAGAAAAAAATCAGGATCAACCATATTAGATTTGACCTATTCCCGATGTCTCTGAACATAAATCATACCAATAAGGGGAAATACATACACCTGGGAATCAAAAGTAACTATACATATTTATATATTGTGGGAATTTATCCCCACCCATAATACCATTTAGATAGAATGGTTACATTCCAGGGAATAACATATCAACAACACTCAAGGGTCGCATAAAAAACCTAGAACAATGAAATAATGGAGGAATGGGTCCCCTCCTTTGAATCACATATAAACCACCTAGGGACCACTTCCCCTTCCTAAAACTATCTCATCATAGTGAAATAGATCCAAACCCTAGGATGATATATCATCTTGGGGAATTATTACACCACAGATAAGTCACTATACATATTAGGTAATTAGCACCCCATGAATGAATAACAATATATATCATTGAATAATCTCATAACTCTTGAATAATAATACATATAATAGAATTAGTGTCCCACAAATGAATCAAAAATACATATATAATACATCAGACATAATATCATGGGTTTAATACTCATATACACCCAATTTATAGCTCAATATTTGGAATCCCAAGTCCAAAACTTATAACCACTACTGTATTCAGACTTGGTTATGTCCATAATGTCCTTCAATCTATACTAATCTTTAAGATAGTATGATACCAAAGCACCCTCAAGAAGACCATAGGTCATACCATGATCTAAAAACCAGATATGGTTTTATTTAGCTCATTCAGAACTCTAGAAACATATCCCATAACTTATAATTCACAACATACCTCTTATTGACCATAATCATCTCATAGCACAATAATCCATAAAAGAAATTCCTTATAAGAAAATTTTAAGGAGTGTCCACAAAATTACCTCCCTTATTAAATAAAAAATGTTGTTATTCTAACACCAACCATATATGTAAATCATATCCACCACATATACTAAATATATCCATTTTTATCCCATCATACATCCCTACTGGATGGGAACTAAAAGAACCATCACCAAGGTCCACTCTGTTTATTCCATTTTTACCCTTCACGATTACATATATCACTAGCAACATGTTTATGGTCAATCCCTCTGCCATAGGTGGTCAAGGAATACACTTATGTTCAATAAAATAACCTAAATGAAGATATTTTCATTTATTTGTTTGATATTTAATGAAACAAATTAATATATAATCATATTTGATCACACCAAAGTGGTGGTACTGCATGTCACACTACACATGGAAAAAATAAAAATCATAGTCATATGTTCAAGGGAATAACTACCTAATCAAGTGTTATTTAATTATTGAATAATTTTACACCCTTGTTGAAGCCCATCCATTCTCTTGTAGCCATCACCTATTAGTAAAATATTATAAACCATCAATAATCATTTAAAATATCAAAAACTAATAATCATTCTACTAATTTATTACATAATTAATTCAAGAGTTAATATTTATTGAAAATCACATATTTACTCACCTGATGATATACCATAGATAATTTGTCAAGTGAAAGGGGTTTTCACGACACCCTCTATATCAACCCATACATTTATCACACAAAATTTCAAGCATTTTTTAATCCATTCATTCATTTCACCCAAATCAATAGAATATTTAAATAAATCACAGAAGAGTCATACATCTATAAATCCACACAAAACCTTATGTGATAATACTCATAGTATCACCTCTATCTAAGAAAAGAAATTACAGCATATCGATATTATTCTCCCATATTTAGAAAGAATTAGCTTCAAATCGTTATTCATTAACAAAAAATTAGTAATGATGAAAAAGTGGTGAAATTGAGCCTGTATAAACATGGAATGTTTCACTTACCTAAATATATTCACTAATAATTAATATATTGAATCATTTAAGAGACAATAAATATCTCCCTAGGAATTTAAGAGAGTAATGAATAGGAGGCTTGGCCAGTACACTCAAATTTCAATGTTATAAAACCATTTTTTATCATATGTTTGAATTTTATTAATTTTCTTAAAAAATATAGAAAATATCACCACATTAAATGTTTGGTAAACTCTATATTTACCAACAAAAAACCGTATGTATCACCCCCTATGGTCCATATATAATATCTCGAAGAAAAAGATATGTATTTAAAATATGAAAAAATCTTAACTCCCCCTATGGGGGAAATATTTTAATTTTCTTTCAAGTTTTTCCCTTATCCAAATTTCCTTATGTAACATTCTTCCAGGATACATAATATTTTATAAAATGAATAATTATTTTAAATTTGGGGAAAATATACACTAAATATATTACTCTTCATGTAATATCTTTGAATCAGATAAATATTAATACAAAATGTTTTTTCCTGATACTTAATAAATTTCTTGAAGGATATGATTTTTTTCATACTAAAATTCCAAGGTGTAATATTTTTATATAATGTGTATGTTTTTACCTTAAATAAAAACCCATGAATGACATATTTTCTATAGAATATTTTATATTCATTAATATGTAAGATATTTTCTTTAGTGAAATACCCATTATATAAGATAATTTCTAATTATCCTATAAGGTATAATATTAGTTGTCAAAATCCCATTTGTTAATATAATATCACACTCTTTTAGATCATATGAATTAGTTTAAGATATTGACTTTGCTTTATTTATATACACTCAAACAAATATATTCTTTATACAAAGAACTTTAATAAAAAATTAATTTTATTTTTGGAGAAATATAATTCATTGATACCTGATATATATATATATCTGGGTGTGAGCGTGTGTGTGTGTATGTATATATATATTCCTACATAGGCTATATGACTTGGATGAAATTTCATATGCATTACATTTTTTCCTAATGTAATATACTTAATACATATATATAGTTTTTCCCTAGCTTGAAAACTCATACATAATAGATTTTATTCTCCCTTGTGACATGTATGCTTTTATATTGAACAATATTTCCAAGAATATTCTAAAGCTCAAAAATATGAAAAATCACACTAAAATTCCTACAAATGATTTGAGTACCTGTAATGATTCTTCAAACACACTTGGTGAAGAAAATATAATATAATTATTTCTTTGAACATTATTAATTATCAAGACTCTATTTATAGTAAATTTTGACACTTATGAAAACCCTACTAGGTCTGATTAGACATGGTAAATAGAATGATTAGACCAAAACACCACTATCACATACTTGGTACACTCCACTTATCCTTCTCCAACATTCTCCCATGCACTAGGGCCTCTAATCACATCAAAAAACATCTTCCAAATTTGTTAACTCTCAGATTCCCATTTTGAATCCCAATTCTCAAAAAAACCTCCATTACAGGGTAAAAACATCAAATTTACCTTTAATAACACAACCATATATTAAATTAGTGTTTATAACCACACCACCACAAAACTTCCCATCATCAATAAGTCTCCTAATTAATATTTTATAAACAATACTTTTCACTAAAACTCAATACAAGACTCGAACAACCTCATCTCTAACTAGTTATGGTCATGTGATCACTTAACCCAAACTAGATACACTACTTAATCCACTATAAGAGTTTGTATTGCAGGAGAATTGATTTCAACTAACACTATAATGATGACCCATTTTTTTGGAATTCATAAATTCCAAATTTACCAATGTGACACCCACATTGCTTGATATTATCAGTCTAAATCATACCATATATCACTCAATGTCACTCCCAAGAATCACCTAACTATTAAAATCAAAATAAATTTTCTGACTAATGATATTATACTTATAATACAAGGCACCACCTCATTGAACATGTTGGTTTGTTTCCACAAGCACTGAAATTGAACATAACCTACCACTCTACGAATATATTTTCATAAAACACACCTGGTCGTACATCCATACCATAAAACACTATATATCATCTATCAATAACCAAACACACTAACTAAATCTTGTTATAATTAATATATATCCATATATATGGAGTTTCTATTCTCTGCACAAAACTCAACAACATTTATTCAAAGGCAATCCTAAAATTACAACCACCTCTAGGTTGGGTGTATCATCTAGTCACCTCAAAATTTTACTGATGTGATTTAAATAAAGAACCATCTGATTAGAATATCTATATTGTTTTCCCCATTATATGAATTTAATAATAATACTCCCTAAAAAAATCAGGACAATTTCCAACATCACCCACATATCAACCCCCAAGTCATGTTCATCCCATATTTAAAAACACCTATAAAAGACCATTCTTAAAAATACTATGTCATAGTAATATGATCCATATTTGATGCATCATATCATAAAATAGGGACATATCCATTCCCCATCAATACCTATGTCACCATTCAAAAAAATATCATCAAAACCAATGACCAATATATGTAATTTTACATATTTCACCACACTCATCCCTCATCAGAGCTGGTCATATTAAAATATTTAAAAACATCATGGCATCTTTATAATATTCTATATCATTTTTCACAATGTATTTTCCATTTTTCAATCAAACTAGATCTAAATTATCATCTTTATAATCTATTTCATGCGAAACGAACATATAAAACTATTTCATGGATATACTAGGATGGTCTTAATTGAAAAAATTGTAAATTTTCATCCATAATCATGAATACACATCATGAATAATATAAAAAAATAAAATAATATTTATATCTTATTTATTTCTCAAAATCCTCTAATTGACAAGAACCACTTTTCATATAAGGCCAGTTTAACAAAATCAGATATCATTCTCACCTCTCTCAGCAAATAATATGATTCACTAATCAACATAACATCTTGCTTAAGAAAAATTTCACTCTCTTGACCCATAGTAAGAGAAAATACATTGATCCAAACACACAATGATTCCCAATAAATTCATTTTCTAAGAAAAAACCTAACCACGAGGGTGTATAATCTCATTTCACCCTATTATACAACTTGACTCATTCCATCTTGAGTTATATCTTATCAATCCTAGGCTCATTATCCAATTACCCTATGAATCATGCCTCTCATTCATGTTATACCTATCACAAAATAATAATGATACATGCTTCCATATTTCTAACGTCACATAATAGAAATTGATATCCCCTCTCCAAAGATACCCCCATACACTATAACTCATCCCTAGAAATATCATGATAACATCATGTTATTTATTATAACACTTGACTCACCATTACATTGTGTAAAATATTAAATTATTGATTAATTATACATATCCAATAATTCACATATTATATATTTTATAGCTCTCTGATCATCATCTTCACTCCCATCTATAGTATCAAAAGGAAATCCAGATTCCAGAATTGTTATTGTAGGGTTCTCATGTACATTTATTTTAGACATATAACACATTAGTAAACTATCATCTCTTGGGAACTAATCCTCATTGGGAATTTGTATTCCAGATTACCCTCTCCATGATATATATCTTACACATATTCATATATATATACACGATATCATAGTATGATATTTCATTTCTAATATATCGTAACCATGGTTTGGTTAAATTAAATTTCATTATAAAGTTATAGAGGAAAACATTTTACATGTTTTGAATTGTAATTTTACATAATTTATTATATATAATAATTATAATTTTTAATCATCATAAAAATTAACAAATAATATGGTTTGATCACTTATAACTTTCCAAATAAGCTACATAGGAAAAAATCATATAGGTTTTTGTGAACTCATTAAGTTATTATACCCTATTTTATTTTCATTTTCTGTTATTCCAAAACCATTATTTCAATCACACATAAACACACATGTCATGTGAAACTTCCTGCTTAATATAATTCAAGAATTCACACCCCTTTTCCACCCATTCACCATTAAAAAAATAAATAAAATATGAAATCATAAACCTCATATTCAATAATGACCAACTCAAGTGTTACATCAAAACATATAGAGAACAATCCCTACTCCCTACTAACTTGTACTTTAGATTATGTAGGTTAAAGTGATACACACAATATAAAATCCATCTCATGTTTGTAACCCATCCTATATCACATCTACCATATTCCAAATAGTAAGAAAAATAAAAAAATCCCCTCATATGACTTTTTAATATCCAAAAATGAGGGTGATCATCATTGTATTTCACAAAGTTTTTTAAGACCTCAAGAATGCCTCCCATTATACATGATACTACTAACTAGCAACACAGTTCTAAAGTGTATCCTTTTGACGAAAATACACTCATATTTGAGTAAATAAAACAATCGAAATAACAAAACATCATCAATAATAATAATAATAATATGTATAACCCAATAAAAATTATAATTATATAATAATGAATATGTATTTATATATGAATACATCACAATGAGTTCCCACTAAACGTATCACGTATAAAAAATAAAGAATATAATAAATCATTTGTATGCTCTATAAATATCATCAGTTCTCATTATGGACACCCTTTTTTCCATGAAATACATATAAATATATCTAGTAATAATGTTAGAGCTTAGTAGTGAGATGTTGTGTAATTCCAAGGTCCAGTGTTATTAAAATTAATTATACAAAAATATTAAATATTTTTTATTCTAGACAAATCATTTTTTCAGAAAAATGGGATAACTATTAAATATAGTCTTTTATATAAAAAATGAGACTACAGTTTAATCACTACAACATTGTTTACAGTAGGAATGACATAATGTTGTTTGGAATAGGGGCGTTCAGAAAAATCGTTCTCTAGAGAGTGCATTGAATTAATATGAACAATTGATTTTAATTATTTAAAATTAAATGACCTAAACAAAATCCTCTATAAATATAAAATTATAGAAGAACGATAGGTTCAACGGAATTACCCTGGGATCATTGAGATGATGTTTAATTACTCTCCTTTATTAGTGAATTGTTTTTTGATTACACTGAGCCTCTGGATAAAGGTGAATTATGGTGAATTGAATGCAACAGACTATCCACCTTTATTAGTGAGTGCATTCTTCATCAATGATTGATCTAAATCATGTTATTACCCATCGTATCTGGATTTACACCCTTATGATTAAATTAGTGAACATGATAATTACTATTTATTTGAACTGTGTCAAATTGAGCATTATAATTCTCTCATGCATCATATTATGTTGTGTATTTAATTGTTTCTCATCCCAACTATTGCCAATTTTTATTTGTTGGCCAGGAACACTTGGAAAATGTTTTTTATCATTTTTCTATGCTTTTACCTCCACCCATTATTTATATTATTTATTATATAACCTTGAGATCATGATAAGAATTTTTTGGGAGGTACTAAGCATGGTCGGACCCCTGGATTCTTGGAAGATGCATGGGTGGTGAATGAATCAGTGGTTGGAGGATGGATCCAAGTGATTTGTGGTTTGTGGGTGATTCATTTATGAATAAAGGATTATAATCAGTGTTTTTGGTAGAATAAAAATCTTTTGAGGCTTTTATAGTAGTTGAATAAATAGATAAATATCTTATTTATAGCAACACGATGGCCGAAAATGATGAACAGGGGATATTTCTTTTGAATTTGGACATCCAAGACATGTGATTTGAAGTAGCGGAGGTGGATCTAGAGGAACACATAGTGGATCTAGGATTTTAGGAAAAATATGACAATGTGTTGTATAGTCTGGAAGAGCACATGGTGTGTTCTTTGGAAATATAATGTGTTAAGGTTTTTAGGTGAGTTAAATATCACACGCCATGTGGGACCCCGACATATTGTGTGACCAGGTGATAGTGACCCAGTGTGTATTATAGGAATACACGAACATGATCATGACTTGGAAAATGTAATGTTCAAATAGACATCAAAAAAATGACATACGAAGGACCCCATTTAGGAGGAAAGATCATGAACTGAAGTACACAGACATGGGAATGATTACCTGGAATTTCTTGGGGTATATTAGTAGGTCCAGAGTGGCAGAGACATACAATGTATGACTCATACATATCGTGTATGTCTACATGGCTAGATTTTCATATTATGGAAGTGTAATGGCTAGGCTGTAGGGTAGCACCACCCACTGCGTTGGTCCCTATACACATCATGTAACCTTCTTTTTTAGGAAACCTCTATAGCTTGTATATGAAAATATAGAATCACACTATTCTATTGTTAAAATATTATTATCCAAGATTTATTTATTTATTATTTATTATTTATTATTTATTATTTATTATTTATTATTTATTATTTATTATCATTCACATGAAAGTGAATATGCATATACACATGCACGTGCATTATTATTTATAATTCAAACCCTACACATGTGTTTTTATTTATTTATTATTATAATTTTCATGCACATGCACATACTCATACACATGAATATGTGTTGTTGTTGTTGTTGTATTTATTATTATTATTGTTATATTTTGGCCCTAGAGTACCCTATCTTTATTTTTTTAATGTGAAACTCAATGGTGGCCTTTTATATTGTCTATTTTGATACTATATGATTTGTTCAAAGTGTGATGTTTCATTAGGAAACACTCAATGATGGCAGTAATCAGTAAAGATCATCATAGTCAATAGAGTTGTACCCTCACATGGTTACAAGGAACAGGTCCCCAATATATCAATCATTAGAGTGGAACACTCCTACCTAGATTAGGAATGGGACCTCTATCATCCATTATAGGTGTAGCCTCATACCGGGGTAGGTTATGGGTCCTCTATCGACCATTAGAGTTCCAAACTTATATTGGGATAGAGAATGTGTCTTCTCTGAACCATTATAGTTTCCCCCACTAGCTGGGACAGGGCATGGTACTTCTATAGCCTATTAGAGTGGCACCCTCTTACTGGGCTAGGCAAGGGTCCTCGATTATCAGAGTGGAACTCTCATATGGATTCGGGGTATGGGTCTTCTATGACCATAGTGGTGCCTTACTATAGAGTTACAATCCATTCTTATAATGGAATGGATCTAATAACTATATTGTATTCCCATATAATATGATGTTTTGTGGAAAGGTTTTTCCTACCATGGATGTTACTTTGGGAAAATGCGGGAGATACTGGGCATCATTGATATACCCCTTTAGAATTAATGGCAGACAACTTTCCAACATCGGGTTGTGATATGGAGATCCCTGTTATCTCTCATTTGGGTTTATTTCATGATAATATATATCTATATACATGTTGTTATGTTTTTTACTCTCCTTCTATGGGATAATATTTTTAATCATATCATGCCTCTTACTTATCACCCTTCAACTTTTTGGTGGTCCTACAAGGTATGTATATACTCACCCATACATGGGATTTTGCCGCACGTGTTATGTCTTACATAGATGACAGAAAGATTGATGGTGGTTATATATAATCATAGGGATACCATGGTGAATTTGACTAAGTAAGGTGGTTGAAACTTTTATATTCATAACTATTCTGACTCTGAATTTACTTTCTATTTATTATTATTTTGGGTAATCTTTCTAGTTGGGAATGTATTCTTAAATTTTTATTTTCTACTTTATATTGTCGTACCGATGTATTACCCAAAGGTTCCACATGCTTGGTGTATTCTATAGATGTTTCATATTTCTTTTTATTCATATGAACCTCATCATGGATGTGGTTGGTTTCTTGTGTACAGGTACACTCGTCAATGGCCCCTCGTGTTATTTATTCTATTTCGAACTTTTCTACATCCCCTATTATGTGGAGGTGGGATTGGGGTTGGCGTGAGTAGAGCCTTATTGGGTTGGGATGTGATCCATTGGTATCAAATGATTTCATTATTTGGTATTTTTTTGTATTACTCTCCTTAAATGGATTTCATTGGTATTTAGAGAAATAGTTTGAAAGAATTCTGAGTGAGACTTTTAGGCTAATGAACCCAAACTCACTGTGATGGTTGATCTATCCATTCACACAAACTCTGACTACCTTCTTGTTAAATCTTTATACTAATTTTGAAATGATCAATGGTACATGAGTTATATAGGATTAAGTATTTTGGAATTCCTTCTTGATCCATCTCCCCATATATAAATTCTTATCTGACCATGGTATATCTTGATTAAATTTTTTGGATTCCTTTGTGAAGATATCCATCTAGTTTGCTTATTTTGGATGATGATGATGATCCGATAAGTGGTGAGGCCTCTGTTTATGGTCCATCCCATGAGATATTTTCTATAGGAGGGTGGGTAATAGTACCCCCGACTGTTGATAAATAGGTAGTAATAGCATAAAAAAGGTGAGGATGTGTGTAGGGTTAGTGAACTCTATCAGTTCCATGGTCAAATGATGTTGAGGTTCCATGCTAAGAAAAATCCCCAGGTAGTATAGGACTGACTAGAGTAAGTGATCTGGGTTTTTAGGCTTATCTGGAAAATGACTGATTAGGTGGTTTTTCTGGTACCCATCCTTTCCCATAGATGAGCTGGACATTGGTGGAGTACAGTTATGCAGATGTCTGATGATTCAATACTCTCCTGGACCAAGTTCTGTTAGCTATTTAATGAGGAATAATACCCCTCATTCTTTTTGTCAATAAAAATTCATGAGTTTCAAGAGATGTAGTAGAGATGGATTACATTTTCTATGTATTTTGAGTGTTCTAAAAACCTTACAAGTTACTCCCTCAACATGATTCTGAATAGATACTTCTGGGCACAGAAGTTTTGGTACCCATATGAATTACAACAGAAGTAGAATTATTCGAGTAAGAGTTGTTTACAGAGAGCTTCATGTGAGAGGGAAACCATGACACTAAAGATTGAAGTGGGTGTTTTAGAGTTGAATTATCTAGAGTAACTAGAGGGTTCCAGTCTATAGGATCTCAGGACTGGATGTAGCCACCCGACCTTAGGAAGAATGAATCCAGTGTCTACTAGAATTACATTATCATAAGATACAAATAAAAAAATCAAAAGGACTGAATGTATTAGTATTCTAGGAAAACTAGATACATACATTTGTCTTGAATTATAAATAAATACATAATTTAAAACATATTATTTTTCTTTCAAGGATAATAACTTTATTTCATCTACCGTATCCTTCAATATATTTCTTAGCACACTTTTGGGAATTATAGGAAAAATAAACATAATAAGGGTGAGATAAAATGATCAGTAATGGTAAGTACATAATATAAAATAACGAATCAATGCACATAAATAATATGGAATAGTAATTACTGAAAACACATTTAATATCACCAATAAATTATGAATAAAAAATATGGAAAGTTCATAATTTAAAACACATTCCATTCAAATAATTGCAAAACACATAATAAATATGGAAGGAAAATAATTTAAATTCTTTTCATTTAATAAATGAACTGGTAATTAAACACATCCATACATAATGTCAAAGAAAAAATCTCATAGATAATAATAACAATATATAATTTTATGAAATTTTAATTATTGGATGTCATGATTCCTTGGTACTTGGTACCTTTTCCGTCAATATTGTTCCCAGGACAATTTATAACATACTGTGTGAAAACCCTCATTATCTTAGGCAAGCCAATTGATTTATACCACGATACCACCAATGCATCAAGTGGATATCTATAACCAGGCCCACCCTTGTCGTACCTGTCCAAATAACTCCTCACATATCAAATAAACAATTTAATTCACAAATAATGTCCCCGATCAAAAATCATCATTGAGTAAAAGATTTGGATTTATAAATATTTTCTTAAATATCAAATAACTTTCAAAATAAACATCGTATGTGAAAATGCCTTGCATTTTAGGAAATAATAAAATCCATGATAAATTATATGGATATTTTGGGAAATTTCAATATTCAATGATCATAGTAAATTGAAAATTTTAAGGGGACAACAAATGAATCAAGGTGGTGAATTTACATACTATACTTATTCAAAATAATCATAAACAATCAAAAGAAAAAATATTTATGGTATCAGTACAACATATCCAAAGTTCTATTAAAATAAATTATTTTTTTCATTAAGGAATGGAAATTTTATAAAATGAATGTTTAGAACATTTTTTATGGAAATAAACTTTTAATTTTGAAAAACATTTTGAAAATAATTTTCATTGAAAATAACTTTTGAAAACGTTTATTTTAAAAATTTACCTTTTAATCATACAAATGACGATTTGAAGAAATGATAGCTTTTAAATCTGTACAATACATTCAAGGTAAAAATAATATTACTTTTTCATGGTAAAAATGATATAAAAGTACCTTACTAGGAAAGTAACAATAATATTCCTTTGAAAACATTTGTAAAATAAAAAGGGTAAAATATATTTAACAAATCATTTCAGAAAGGTTAAAAATATTTTCTAAAACCTTTAAAAAACATTTTTCTTAGAATAAAATCAGTTCTCTGACAAAAGAGATAACTAATGTGAAGTTTTCTAAACAAATCAAAAACATTTTTAGTACCAACAGGTTTAAAAATGGTAACTATACTTGAAATAGATCATGAATAAACATAGGAAGATAAAATTAAATGTTTTATTAAATAATTATGAAATAACTTCCTTTAAGGGATATTCAATTGTAAATAATCTTGAACAAAATGAGATTTTGAAGTAAACCCTAAAAAAGACAATAACATTGATGTGAAAATCAATAAATGAATAAATTATGTGTGTAAAATTTAAATACACAAAAAATAGTTTTATATACAACAATAGATAGTAAATATTTATTATGCACATAATCTTAGAAAATTAAAGATAATGAGGAATTAATATAACCCAAAAAAAATGAATAGGGTTACAAAATTCTTTACCACTTGTAAAATTATAATGAAAATACCTTTAAGATAAATAATTAAAAATGAAACTCAATAAAAATTAAGTTAAAATAATTCAGGATATAATTTATCAAAATTTAATGTAGATACACTATGAAAAAAAAATTAGTGGTGAATATGACATTTATCTCATAGATGTAAAAAGTGAGATGAAAATCTCTTACCTTGGGTTTCCTTTCAGGTTAATATAAATTAGATTCTTGTATAATGATTTTAAATATGTAAATAACTTATAAATAACCATAATAATTTTTATAATCTCATATATTATCTTACTATAATATATTATTACTCGTTTATTATCAATCTTTCATTATTCTCACTATATTGGGTGTTAGTTGCCGGTTTTTTAAGTATGTTTTGACTTGTTACTTGATGTTACTATTACATAGATCATGATTTAATAATATACAGAATTTAAATCATGATTTAATTATCGTATATATTCATTATATATGTATTTAAAATAACCCATAATATTTGAAGATATGAAATTACATGCATCGTTCATGGAAATGGTGGGTCGTACATATGCATGAACAGTACTTCCATTTCCATCTAATATATAAAAAGTAAGTGATGTGTGGGTGTGTTATCATTACATTATCCTTTTAATATCTTATATTTTAGATTATATCATTATAACCATCCTCTAATATATTCCATGTATAGCGTCAATGAATCACATTGCTTTGAGGAGGTGGTAGTCCACACATCCATAAACGATGTAATCATATCCCCACAAAAAAGAATGCAAGAATTTATATGTTATATAAGATTCAAATAATTATGAATAATTATAAATATAATATATATATATATAAGTTGTATTTCCATTATAATTACCACCATGAGAGGTGGTAAAATAAGGAAGAAAAGCCATCATTGTGCGAGACAGAAGTCCTCCGTACACACAAAGAGTAAGTTCATTACCCATTTGATGGAAGTGTGCATAAGTGTAGGTAGAAGTATTATAATAAAAATATATCTGTTTACTTAGGATTTTGTTTTTATTATATAATCATGGAATAATAAGAGTCTAATGGATTAAGAATTAAATAAAACAAAAATGATTGTCGAAGAATATTACTTCATTTTATAGTAAATCCTTTTGGTTTATACCGAAATATATCCTTGGTTAGATTTCATCCCAATATGAGGCTTCTAGTTAGATGGTATAGATTTTTGTATATTATTTTATTTTATTTTTAGTGATCCAATGTTCTTGGGAGGTGTTAATTAATGGGTGGTTTGAGTGCCTCTTTATAGTGGAGGAGTGGCATTCTTCTAAATTTTTAAAAGGAGAATACCACCCACATTTTATCATATAAAGTGACTAAAATAATTGAAAACCTAGATAAAATGGATAATATTTAAATAATATGAAGATCCAATGAAATATTTACATGTTTTAAAGTCATTTGGACCCCTATGTGTATGTGTTAGTCCCTTTTTATGCTAACTTCTCTCTTAATCTATATAATTAATTTTATTCATTTTCACAAATATTTTTCAAACAAAAATTAATTTGGCCTTATTATGAATTTTAAATTTTTATAATTCAGTATGTGGAAAACATTTTTCCAAAAACCAATTGCATAATTTTTAGAAATTAGTTTAAAATTAATCCCACTTATGGAGACAATGCATGTTTCTAAAGTAAAAATGTTCAAAATATTACTATGTTTTTGTATCCAATTTCAATGTGAACATGATTCCAATGAATTAAATAATGTTATTTTATTTACAATAGATCTAATTTGACTTTATAACCAATTTAAAATATAATTTAACACTATAAATTATTTATATGAAAAATTATTTTCTAATTAAAATGATTTATGTTTCACTATTCATTATAAAATGAAACTCCTCAGAAAAATACCAAAAATTAATACCAAGATAATTTTTAAGTTTATATATAAAAATAAATTTTATTATACCATATAAAATTTATAAATTTTCCAATGCTTATATTTTAAAAAGGTTCTCCATCAAAAGGTAGTAAAAGTGAATTTTGAAAAATATAGGTTTTTTACATAAAATTTGCTTTATTATTATCTTATGTCTTCCAAATAAATTAGCTGAATGTAAAAAAATATTTTATTGAATATATATATATATATATCATAAATATCATTAAATAATTTTAATTAATATAATTTATTATGAAAAAACACATTTGTGACCATAAAAATATTTATTTTATATTCAATCTGATTTTATAGTCATTTACAATTAATTGGTAACCTATTAATTCATTTAATATTTTATAAAACACATATTTTCATAATTTGTTTAATATTATTCAAAACCATTAATTAAATGGTTAGTTTATATCTTATTTTATTAAATAATAATATTTTGATAATATATTTTTGTTTTGTAAAACTCAGTATTGCATGTAATGAAAGATATCAAAGAAATTTTTTGATGGATGCAATACAAGATATATCACTATTGCAGGAATTTCTAGATATATCATAGATTTAATTTATTCATGTAGGTAATTATATGGTAAATTATCAAGATATTTTACTCCCTTACATGCTTGGTGTTTCATTTCATACTCACTATAAAATAAAAAGTTAATATTTTAGAATTTTCTTGGTGTTAAACTAAATATCATCTCGGGATTAGACTCGAGAACATTGTCAAAGGGTACTGGGATCAAACAGTGGTATAGGTTTGCCCAAATAGGGGGGGTTCTATGAATGTGATGGGTGAGGTCATATGGAATGTAATTTCGCAACTCGGTGTGTTGATGAGGAATAACAGATAGAGGATTGATTGCCATCGTGGAGGTAGAGTTTTAACTATGGGTCTCCAAAAAAAGGGAAGATTGACCCCTAGGGAGGTAGAGGTGGTAGAGTAACAAGTGGATATCTATGAGGAGGATCTTTGGGGGTGTAAAAAAATCCGATATACTATTATCACCCCCACCAGGTGGCCCACATCATTTTTAGGGAGTTGTCAGCCGGGGTTGCAGAAAAATAATGGTCATGGATTTTTATAACCTAAAAGAACATGATATTATTAGAGTTGCAATTTGTGTTTAGTCTAGACTTTCTTCAGTACTTGTCGATACAAGTTTTAGTAATTACATTATCTCTTTAATCCTTATGCGAGAGTTTTAGCTCCTAGTTGACATGTTGTACTAGTAGCATGGTCTTGATGAACCTATAGGGAATGATTCATCAATATCTTTTATCTCTAGGTAGTGAAACTTATATATTATTGAAGAGAGTTTCTCATGGGAATATTTTTCATCAAGATGAAACTATATGAAATCATCTTGGGTATCAATTATTTGTCTATGTTCTGAGCCTAGATTGTCCTTCACTGAAGATGAGTAATATTCCATCCCAATGAGGGGATGAGATTATCCTTTTTTGGAAAGAGTGCTAATAAGGTAGGATGAGGGAGTTTTGCGAGCAGTAGGGTGTAGTCCATTACCCAACAGTTGGCAAGTATAGCCCTAGGTAAAGAAAGATATTTAAGAATCTATATTCCTTTAGTCAATGATTAATTAATGGATTCTTTCCCTGAGGATGTTTTGGGACTACCTCTGTGGTTGGAGATGGAGTTTTTCATCTACTTACACATCAAGTCAACTTGAATGACTTTATGGAATCTCAGATGGCCCCTAAAAAGCTTTAGACGATGAGGATATAGATATATGACCTTCGAGAGAAGGGTCTTATCAGACCCAATGGGTATCCTTGGTTATCTCCGGTGTTGTTCAAGAAAAAGGTATATGGTAGATTTTGGATTATTGTAGATTATCATCACTTAAACTAGGAAATTGTAAATAACAATTAACAATTTCCAAGGATTGATCACATATCTGATCAGTTGCGAGTTATAAGATGGTTCATGAAGATTGTTCTCAATTCCCTCTACCACAAGTTGAGAGTTTGTGAGGCCTGTATTTTGAAGCTGGAATTATAATGTCTCTACAGACACTATGATTTCTAATTGATTCCCTTCAATGTGATGAATTCCCCCACTATTTTTTTTCTATGATGAACTAGATCATCCAACCATAATTAAACCAATTTTTTGGGTATTCATCGATAGCATTATCATATACTCTGCGTCAAAGGAGGAGTATTTATAGAACTTAAGAATGGTCTTATATTTTATTCAATATACCCTGCTTTTTTTAATCTCTATTAGTTCTTTTCATGGATCCCTAAGGTTCACTTCTAGGGGCACATCATTTGTGATCTTGGATTATTTGTGTCCATGGAGAATATTGGTGATCAATTTTCATGGGAACCACCAAAGAGTGTGTCAGAGGTGTGGATTTTCCTTGGACTAGAAGGGTACTGTCGGATGTTTGTGGAAGAATTATCCACAATTGAATCCCCTTTTTTCACCGTAACATGGAAAGTGAAGTCATTTACCTGCATTGAGTAATGCTAGAGAGACTTCGAGGACTTGAGATTGAGGTAGATGAGTGCTCTTATTTTGAGACTACCAAAAGAGGATGTAAAGTATTTAGTATATTTTGATTCATTTATAGATACTCCTAGATGTGGGTTTATATATAAATATGTAGTTATCATGTATAGGTTGATTTATTTTAAAACCCAAGAGAACAACTTTGTGAGTCATTACCTATAGTTGGTAGTGGTAGTCTATACTCTAAGGATGTGAATCCGTGATCATCTGGGACAATGTTTTTTTGTTTACATAGACCATTAGAGTCTCATTTATTTTATCATAGAGAGATACATAAACTTAATATATAGTTGTTGGTTAAAATTATGGAAAGACTAAGAATTTTACATAGTCTATACTCTAGGGAAGGGCAATGTGGTAGAAAATTTTCTTAGCAAGAACTCTTGGGATCTCTTGGTTGAGGAGGCGTCTAATATGTTAACTTCATTTTATCTAAGCCTAGTTGAGGGGGAGGGGTAGTTTTCCTTAATTTTATTTCATTTACTCCTTTACTCCTCTAGTGTTTGAGAGAATTCTAGTAGGGATAAATCAATTATGAGTTATTATGTGACTAGATATCCTATAGAGATTCACCAGATAGATTTTCTGAAATATGGAATCATGTCATCCTTTTCAAGGTACGGATGGTGGTTCTAGTCTGGATATAGGAGGAGGTGATGAGAGTGTTTCACATATCCCCATTGTCTGTACATACTAGTTTTGGGAATATGTACAGAGACTTTAGTTTCAATTTCGGTGGACTTGCATGAGATGGTGGTTGGCTAACTTCATCTTTTGGTGTATCACCTTTTAGTAGGTGAAAGATATGTCGTATGATTCTCTAGGTTTATTGAATACTTTAGAGATCCCATAGTGTAATTGGGATAGAATATCCATATATTTCATTATAGTACTTCCAGAGATAGCAAGAGGCCATGACGCCATCTAGGAGATAGTTAACCGACTTACAATGTTGGTGAACTTCCATTTTATCAGGGGAAATATTCGGTTGAGATTTTAGGGTAGTTTTATAAACGGGATATCATTCACCTTCATGGGGTTACCTTGATAGTTGTCTCAGATTGTCATGTGTGGTTCACATCCCAATTGATGAGAGGCTTGTGGGAGGTATTCAGGACCCAGATGAGGATGTGTATAGCCTTCCCCCTGGAAAGATGGGAAGACATATCACATTATCCCAATGTTGGAGGATATAATGGGGTTTTTGTGTTATACCTCATCCAGATCTAGAAGGATCACTTTATATTGGTATAGTTTTCATACAATAATAGAAACCACTCTACTATCAGTATAAACCATTCATTTCCATATATTAGAGACCCTTTTGGACACTATTATATTTGACTATGATTGGTGAGTCATCCTTTATTGGAATAGATATGTTCTGGGTGATGATGGAGAAGTTAGAGGAGATTTGAGGATAGATGTAGACATCCCATAGTAGGCAGAAATCTTATAAACATCATCTTTATAGGCCCAGTGATTTCAAGTAGGGACGCCACATTTTCCTGACAGTCTCCCAGGGATGATACTTACAGATGTTCAGTCAAGGCGGGATGTTATCCCTGAGGTTCATCATGTCATTTGAAATATTATATAGGGTTTGTGAGGGTGCTTACCACCTCTACCAAATTCCATGGTTGGGGTATGTACATGATGCCTTCCATTTTTCGTTGGGGAGATGATATGTGAATTACCCCACACACATCATTGATTGGGGTGATATGGACATCATGGACGGATCTAATTTCATAAAAGACATAGTGGATATCATGGAATGGTAGGAGAGGACACTTAATTGATGAAATATCCCATTGTTTCATCTTTGTGGTGGCATAGGAGAATGCAGGAGAGATCATAGGATCAAGAAAGCCATATGCAAACTTTTTATCTCGACCTATTTTCTTAGTTTTTCCTTTTTGAGGAAGAAAAGATTAAAGGAGGGAATACTTTAGAGACCCTATTTTTTACATTTAAGACTTTTAAATATACGTAGAAATATTTATGGGGTCGGGTTCTAAGACGGTATGTGATTCTGAGGCCCGATGTCCTTATGATTAATTTATAAAAATAATAAATATTTTCTATTTTGTGTGACATTTTTTTAAGATAAATTGGATAAACCCTAAAAATAAACTCGAATAAAAAAACTCATATAATAGTTGAATTTATAATTTTAGTTTTACCAAATTCGTGAACTAATGTTGGTCGGTTCTGTGTGTTTGGATAAAGAGGTCGTTGGTGGGTATTTTTAATTAAAATAAATAATGAATTTTATTTATTTTAAAACCAATGAATTAAATATAATACTCTATAAATAAACTATTATATCATATTTATAGGGTTATATTCATAACAATATAATCATTTAGAATAGGTTTGGCTACTCTCCTTCATTGGTGAGTCAAAATCAGACAACAACGAGACTCCACAATAAGGCTAATTAAGGCACTGTGAACCCAACAGACCCTCCTCCATTGTTGAAAAATGTGTTATTCATCAATGATTAGTCCAAGCCAAAAAATAACTCATAATATGTGGATTTATTACCTTATTATTTAATAACTTATGATTATCTTCACTATTTATTTGATCAATATTAAATTGAGCCTTACATGCACCCACACATCAGATAAATTGTTTTTTAAATTGTTTCTCACCCTGACTATCCCCAATTTGTATTCACTGGAAAATAAATATTGTAAAATGATTGTCCATCCTTTTTTATATTATTTTCCAACACTTTCACATTCATTCTTTGTCAATGGACAATGGGGTAACGATTCACTATTACTGAGCTGGACCAAGCATGATCAAACCACAATATTATTTATTCATGGATATATGATCTGAAGAAAAGTTATTCACAACACGATAAGTGTTCAAGGCACATATAAGAGTTAGAAAAACTATGGAGATCTGATTTTAGTCCACAGAATGGATGAAAATTATTTAAGAAGGCTCTTTACTTCAATTTCGGGTGGACTGGAGGTGAGATTTGAAGTGGTGGAGGTGGATATTTTGGAACATGTATAATATCTAGGGTTTTACAAAAAAAACGAAATAACACCCCCTATAGTGTGGAAGAACACATGGAGTGTTTTTTGGAAATCTACAGCGCTATAGTTTCTTGGTGAGATAAATATCACATGTCATGTGGGACCCCCAAATGTTTTGTGACCTAATTTTGTTGAAGTAGTGTGTACTAAGGAAGTATAGAGACACGGGTATGGCCCAACGAACATATAAATGTCCTCATGTAAGAAGAATCACTATGTACTTAAGTACACGAACATCGAAAAGATTAAATTACATAGCTAGGAGCACACAGGCGGGCCTCGGGTGTCTGAGAGACATTGTGTGAGACTCATAAACAACAATTACTTCCTTATGACTAGCGAGATATGTGTTATAAGTTTCACAACTATGAAGAATGGAGGGACCATATGTTGTTTGGGTGTCGTTACACACTATGTACCTTCCTTTTGAGAAATCATCTACACATCCTATGTCTCTATGATTGGACTCTTTTTTTGTCCCATAATTACACTATCTTGAGATTCTTTCTACTTTGACTGAATTGGTGGCCTTCATAGTGTAATTTGATATATGATGCTATATTTTTATACCATGAGGCTTCTTTAGCTGACAATCGATGATGGTCGTGATCGGTAAAGATCATCATAGGCACTAGGCTGGAACCCTCCTATAGAGACAGGGCAAGGGTCATCTATATATAAACCATTAGAGTGTCATCATCCTACCGAGATAAGGCATAGGTCATTTATATACCATTATAGTTTCACCATCCTTACAAGATAGTGAATGGTCCTCTATCTACCATTAGAGTGGAGCACTACTATCTAGACAGGGCATGGGTCCTTTATTGACAGTTAGAGTTTAACCCTCCTACCAGGATAAGGAATGGGTCCTCAATCAACTAAAAGAGTTGCATCCTCCTACCAAGAAGAACATGGGTCCTTAACCATCAAAGTGGAACCCTCCTACAGATTCAAGGAATGGGTCCTTTACAACTATAGTGGAACCCTCCTATGAGGCCAGGGAAAGGTTCCTCTACCATCAGAGTGGCACACTCCTATCATAATATACAATGGGTACTCTACCTAGATATTGTGCCCCTATAATATGTGGAATAGTTTCTAGGTGTGGATTAGCATGTATGTTCCTTATAATAGACACGTGATATATTGGGCATCATTGATAGACCCATTTGTAATGTATGGTAGACACTTTTCATGGGAGGGGCCATGATATGGGGATCCCCATTCCTTATCATTTGGGTTTCTTTTATGAGAATATATATCTATATTTTTGTTGTTGGGTTATCATAATCTCTTTCTACAGTTGATATTTGTGTTCCTTTCATGCCTCTTACTTCTCCCCCATGATCTTTAGAGGTGTCCTACTGGGTCTATAAACAGTAACCCATGAATGGGCTTTTAGCCCACATGTCATCTCTTATACAAATTATGTATAGGTCGGTGGTGATTATAGAGGATAATTGGGATTACATAGTGCATCAGACCATATATGGTGGCTAGATCATGGAGATTATATGTTATGCTCTATCATCATTTATTTTATATTTATTGTCATGTTGGGACATCATTCTGGTTGGGCATATATTTTCCCCTTTCTTCTTCCCATTTTATATTTTCATATTCCTATATTCCATAGAGGTTTCACATGTTTTATTTATTCTCTATATGTTTCATATTTTGTTATTATTCTTCTAAACATATTCATTTAGATGATTGGGTGTATCTGTAAGGGTACACTAGCCAAAGGTCTCCACTATTAGTCATCACTTTCGGTGCTTGTCGCAATCCCCTAGATTATCGAGGTGGTCTTGTGGTATTTGTTGGTTGAGACTTATTGTGCTAGATATTCATACTCATATTATACATTTATCCAATCTATTCATATTTTTCATGAATAAATGGTACTCTTCCTAACTTGAACTTATAATCATGAGGTCTTCTCATGTACCAAACTATTATGGTTTCCTAGTCATGGTGAGAGAAACATTCAATAGACCACCACTAATAGTATCCAAAACATAGCTAGTAAATTAGTTTATATTCTTGTGGTATGATTATAAGAACAAATAAAAAATCATTAATTAGTAGTAAAATATCCACTCTTAGTGCTTGGGTTCTACAGTGACACCCAAGATCAGATATATATGCTTTATCCATTGCAAGATATCTCTAAGAATAAACCATACTCATCAAGAGAAAAACCCCATCATGGAATCATTAGTCACTATATATTCTAGGGGGAATGGTTCCAAATTGGTATCACAATCAGAGGAAAAATTAACCCCTCCCTATTTATATAATGAGTAATACCCTTTATGTGTCAGTCTATTATAGAGTTGGTTGTCCCTCAATGTCCCCCAGGGTGTGATCCTATATCATTCTTCCCTAGGTTGGGTTGGGTGTCCAATTTCTAATATCTACAGTGTGAGATTCCGTTTCTAGTGGGTTATTCAAAATAGGGTTTTGTATCACATATAGGGCCAATATTTGATCAATTACATATGTATAAATATCATTTTAGTTCCATTACCTAAGGATAATGACACTTCTTGATGAGTATGGCCTCATGTATGTGTTCTATCAACATCACTGAAACTTTACAACTGTATCATTAGATGAATGTGACCTATGATCCTAAAAAAACCACAATACTATAATTGAGGTTTTGACCTATATTTGAGACTTATTATTTATCTTTGATCAAATATGGGTTTTTTTATTCATTTTATATAATGTTTACACATTTTTTATATTGTGATGACTCTCCTTGACGTTTAATGTATGGTGTTTCCAGGATGTCCTATTGGGTATATTTATACTAACCCATGCATGAGCTATATTTTATTGAGTAATGTCTTATGAATGATGATTTAGCAATCAATTGAGTCCATGGAGTATGGAGAGCTTGAGGAGGTCAGTGGAGCGAGACGGACCATAGACAGTTCATGGAGTTGTATCTAGATATCATTCCCTTTCTTATTAGTTGGTTGGACACTTTTATATTTATGGCTAGATATTATATTTAACCTTTCTTTTACATACACTTTTTAATACTCTTATGTGGGATTATACGTTTTTTATGAATATATGGTTTAGGTTTTTGTCTTTTTCACATTATACTAGCACCTGGTGATGTGTACTTGTGTGTAGGTACTTTAGGATAAGGCCTCTGATTTGAGTGATATGCCAAATTGGTGCTCGTTGAAATCCCATATCCTATTATAGGGGGATTAGGGTGTCATTATTGGATTACTACTATTTAGGTGGGATTAAGTGGGTTATGTCCTAATAGATTTGTATCAAAGGTAGGTTAGGTAATCTGAGTATTGGATTTTAAAGATATTCTAATTATGGGGATTGGTTTTAGAAATAGGGAGACAATATTAATGTGTCTCAAGTTTATCTCTTGGTCAAGAGAACCAATTAATGGTCTCATGACCAACGTATCTATTCACCATGACTCTGATAAATTGCTAGTTGGATCATTATAAGTAGGTATTACTCTTAGCGATGAAGCTTAAATCTTGGGACCAATGTAGAAGGTGGTTTCAAAGGGTTATTTTCTAATTTTACCTCAAATCGTTGAGTAGGGAATTTTTCCATGAGTATCAATAGACAACATGTACATGATGGTCACTCACTATGAGTTTTAGAGGATGATTCTTTTTAGATATCTGGGGGATCTATACACCCATGTATCACTAGATTGGTTTGATACATTTGGGTGATGATTTCTTCCTTGTTAGGACCCCGCCTTATAAGATGGCAGTCCTAGAAGTAAGCCTTCTCCATGGATCATCTAGGTGATGGTGGAGCTTGGTGATACTGAAGGATGATGAGGTGATTATATCATGCAAAAGGTTCATGTTACTATACATATAAGAGAATTATCCACTATTATTGGTTGTATTTTGTATCTTAGAGATAATAGATATCCAGAAGGGCATCATGTTAGTCGGAAAGTACACATTGAGGTTCACCATCCTCTCATGGTACTTTATAAGAATATTTCATCATAGATAATTTTCTACATGGGACATTGAGTGTGGACTTCATAGATATATTTTTTATGGAGTGGTATTCTTATATATTAAATCATACAATGAAATATTGGAGAATACATTTATTTTCAAGAGATTGTTATATATTTATTTATCGATATTTGGTTCTACTAGTGGGAACCCTGGATCTGAGACCTCAACAACTAGTAGTTGACCAAAGTCCCAGAGATCATTGAACGTAAAATTAATTTAGAGGGACTCTCAGGATAGTGGTTTAGGTACTCTTAGAACTCAGGGATGTTCAAGTCATTCTAGGGGGAGGCGGTGTTTTTCATGTGATGCGTGAAGTTGAATCATAATGGTTTGCCTAACATGTAGTGTAGAAGACATAGATATGGTTTAATAACTATATACGTGAAATAAATAGGTTATGTAGGGATGTGTGAAGGGAGGTGGATGTGGTTGTCTATCTAGAAGAGAAACTAGTATTGTCTTAAATTTTGATATTTTTACCAAACTACCACCTCCAAGTGGACATTTCTTGGATAAATGTGGTGGTGGTTTGGATTGTAGAAATAGACATGCAGTAGAGGATTATGACCTATAGGATTCGGGGATGATCCGAGTTACAATCCATATCTTCCTTACATTGTTAGACACATGCATAATGCACTCTTTCTTTGTTTCACCCCTTGTTCATGATATGTAGATTCTAGTAGAGAATTTTTCTTGAACATTAGGATTTGTGACTTCTAACAGGGATGATTCAGTTATCACAGTCTTTGGATGATAGAGTGACATGACTCTTGGTGGAGATAAATTTTAATGGGATATATTTATGGCTACAATGAGGTGTTACGATGTCATTCTAGCTATAGATTGGCTCTTTATGTTTCATTCAAAATTTTATATTTTCATCATAGGATGCGATGAGTTTTGGTTGATGGGATGATATTATCTTTAATTGGGAAGAAGTAATCCCAGTAAGAGAATGATGGGATCATACACTAGAGGATTTGATTAATTTTACAAAAATTGGCAATTATAACCCATCAAGAAGAAAACTCAATGGTCTCTAACTTTAATACAATGATGGATGATTTGAATATGATTTTCATGAGGAATTTTAGGGATTTACTCTCCACTGAGAGACTAAATTCTATATATACCTACACTTAGGTATGGGCAAGATATGTATGACAAGATATCAGAAGGCCCATTTGTAGCTTTGAGTGTTGAAGGTGTGGTTTGGAGGATTTTCATTGGATGTTCTTTGTTAGACTCAGTGTGTCTCCTTGGATATCCCTATAGTTATTCTCCAAGGATGTGGGTGGGACCTTGATCTTGGGTGTAGATTAAACTTACATGAACTAGGTGACTATCCAGAACTTTTATCCACAATCTTGAATTGATCTTCACTTAAAAATATAAAAGGGGTGAGGTGGTTCTCGACGATTGACCTTAGGTTGTGTTATCATGAACTCCAAGATTGAGATAAGGATATATCAAAGATAGCTACATGGCACCACTAAGATCAATATGAGTAATTTTTTATTCCCTTTTTCATAAAAAACTACCCATAAGTATTCATGGGACTCATAAAGTGGATCGTTCATCCCTTCCTGCTTTAGTATAGGGCAGTATTCATTATTAAAAACCCTATGTACATGATATTTGTGGAAGGGTATATGAGAAATTTGAGGATGGTTTTGGACATACTCTTAAGGAACCATAATTATGGTAATATTTTAATGTTTTGGTTATATATTCGATAGTTTCACATCAGGTTCCACGTGATCTCGGAGGAGTTAGTGTAAGTAGGCCCCACCATGATCTAGGTAATGTTATCTTAAGATCCACACATGGTTATGACCAAGATACAGATCTTACATGGGTTTGTAATATATAATCAAACATTCATGCCTTATTTTCAAAAGATCATGGCATATTTGACTAAATTGACCCATAAGGTTTAGCCTTTCTTATGGATAGGCAAGGTTTAGTGGGATTTTTGAGAGCTATAGTAGTGGTTGATGAGTACTCTCATATTGGGTATTCAAAAGGATGGAGTTGAGTATGTGGTGTTTTATAATTCATTTAGATATAGTATTGCATATATACTGATAAAATTGTATGCTTTTATTGATTATGGGTCACTATATATGAGGCCATATGATAAAAACAACATAACATAAGACTTGGAGCTAGTAGTTGTGTTTTTCACCTTGATTTAATGGATGAATTGTCTTTTGGAAGAGTGATTCATTGTTCATTCTTATAATTAGAGTCTCAGTTATATATTTTCATAGAAATATTATAACCTAAGGTAGAGGAGATAGTTGGAGTTACTGTAGGATTATGACTTTGAGATAGTCTATACTCTTGGAAAGTGGTGCATGGTATAAGATTATCTAAGTAGTAAGTTCTATTTATAGTTATTTAGTGAGGTTTAGGAGCAGCTAGTCTTGTTTAATATATCTCTACTGGATGGGGATCTTGTAATGTACCTTCATTATATTTTTGTTACCCAACAACTTATTCAACATTTTTTTGAGGCTCATACTTGGGATATCAATTTTGAGGCCTAAAATGACTATATTTCTATTAGATATGCTCAAGATGGATTTTTTGAGGGTGGGTAGAACCTCATCCTTCTCCAATTATGGATGATATTACCAGTCAAAATGTGAGAGGAGGTGTTGAGGGAGTTTTATAAATCCCCCTTAATGGTAAATCCAAGAATATAAAATATGTACATGGACCTTAATTGTTAGTTATAGTGTCCATTATTAAAAATTAGTGTTACTTAGTTTATCTATTAATGTCTCACTTTCTTGTAGATGAAGTCATACCACAAGGTTATAGTGGTTTTATCTCAACACCTTGAGATACTATAGTTGAAGTTGTATGTTATCTCCTTGGATTTTGTGATAATATTTTCATGATCATCTAGAGGTCACAAATCTATCTCGCTGATAGTAGAACTACTCACCAAGTCATCCCACTTTATAATCATTTTTGAGAAATGTTCATTAGAGATATTATATTTCCATTGCATGCAGGATATATTTTGGTAACCCATGGCTCCCTCAATTATAATTTCTGACTAGGGTTCTCACTTTATCTATATATTATTTATAGGATTGTAGGAGTAATTTGGATCTCATTTTTAGTTGATCGTGATGTTCCGCCCCTAGATGAATTCCTAGATATAAAGCACCATTCAGGTTCTGGAGTTCATACATTGAGAATTTTTGTTGGATTTTGGTTATAAATAGAATGATCATATACCCTTGACGTATTTTACATATAAATGAATTTAAAACTCTACAATTGGTATAGAACCATTTGAGGCTTTTTGTATGAGACCCTGGGGTCACTACTGTATTAGACAGATCCATGAAAGATAGTTCTTATGGGACTTAACATTGTATGAGAAATGATGGAGAATGTTCATGTCAACCATGAGTGGATAATAACTTCCTAGAATCATCAAAATTCTAATGAGGACTAATGTTAATGGTCTATAGAGTTTGAAAAGGAAGACCCTTGGTTCCTTAAGGTGTCACCTCTATAAGGGTTAAGGATATTTGGACTTGGGATTTGAAATCTCTGATATTCATTACCCCTTTACAGATACTATGACATGTTCGTGAGGTGACATACTACTTAGCCTTACCCCTAATGTTAGAATGAGTGCATTATGTGTTCCATATAACATGACTGAGGATATTTTTGCGTGGTTTTTTGACTGTTATATACTTGGGTGAGCGTGAGATTAATGATGGTGATACATTCTCAGAGTACATAATGGACATCAAGGATTATCATGAGATAATCCTTCATGGTTGAGTGATTCCTTTGGTGTATGTCAATTTTAAGCATGGAAATTTTTTAGATAGAACATGAGAATGGGAGAACAAGATATGATCTTTGTACCCCCAATATTTTTTTAGTAGGTTTTAAAATTTTGGGATGAAAAGTCCAAAGGTAATTAGAATGTAAGAACTCTATTTTTTAATTTTAACACTTTAAAATATTATAATTAATCATTTTGTAGTTCTGAAAATGTTATCATGGTATTTTGAGGCATTTGGAGTCTTAGTACTAATATATTAGAAATATAAAATGTTGTATATCAGGTGGATGTAGTTTTCTAGAAGTAATTGTTTCTCTTGAATGGTGTCTCTTAGAGGAAAACAGATACAATAATTAAGTTTTGAACATTTTTTAACCCTAGAATTATATAAATTTTATGTGTATCTTATATTTTTTTTAAACATCGGTACTAGTAGACAATATATAGAAGAAATTTCTTAATTTATTTTGGTATTAATTTTTTTATTTAATGTCTAAACCGATAAAATTATCTTTTTATATCACTATTTTAACAATCTCTTTCGTAATCTACTTACCCCTAATAGATTATATGCGGAGGAAAACCATAGGGTGAATATCTAACTCTGGTAGGGGTGATTGTTGGAGATAAAGGAAAACACAAAGAATTTTTCAATGGAATATAATGAGAGCACATGTTCACCCATAATGTTCTTGGTTGTCACAAACTACAATGATGAAAAATCATTTTTTTCATTGATCTATCTATTATTGGTTAGGACATTTACTTTCAAGAACATGATTTCCTCTCAAATAATGTGAATAAATTATTTATAAAAGTAATTCACATATCAAATAGTGATTGTGGATGAATTTACATAATTTTTTAAACATTATTATTCGCTATGATAATCTATTTATCCACTAACAGATGATAGCCAACCCAAATAATAACCAATATTACTTTTTCACTTTTTTATTTCATGGTTTTCTCCCTTCATACTTCAAATGTTAATAATTGGTATTTCATTTGACTAATGACTTTACTATACCATGGAACTGATCATTGTGCAATCAATCTTTGATGTAATGGGTTGTTACAAAGAGTTCTGATTTAGTGTTGAAGGCGCAATAGAGGCTTCAAAATTACAATGAAAGATAATTGATTGAATTAAGAATATTGACTCTCTATTTTTTATTTTTGGACAATGTAACATGGTGGGAGACTATTTTTGATCAATATGTAGATGGAATACAACCACTAAAAATGGATTAGGCATAGTGAACCAAGATCCATATATGTCTACATGATTCGTGGTTCAAGTAGGTCAGTATTTTATGTGGGTAGATATGTGTGAATTCCCATGGTTTAAAGGAAATCCTAATAAAAAGTGTGTGTAGTTCATAATAACACACCACTTGGGGAAACCATCTATAAAGACTAGGGTTTACTTGTATAGAAACTAATCACATGGCGATGTGACCATCCCACCTGTTGGCTGGCCTGAAGTCAGTTTCCTAGCATGTATTGTTCGGTACACAGGCAGAAACATGACCAGTGTACATGGGAATGGTCAGAGTACATGAGTATGGTCCTAAGTACACTGAAATATACATGGTAATGACTGAATTAGCATGACACACTGCATTCTAATGTATACATCGTGTACCTCTTCTTGGTATATTTTTATACCTTTTATCCCATAGTACAATAAGGGTGTCATCATGGGTGTGTTACCTTTGGAAATCATTAAGAGAGTCTAGTGTTATATCCTATCCAAAGTATAGTCTGTGTGACAGCCCCTATGAGCTATATCTAGATAAATTCAAGTGTCCCTCCATGTGGACCAAGGAATGATCCAATATCACTCTTTCCTAGGTTTGTTTAGGTATCCCATTACCAACAATAAGGGTGTGGAATCCCCATCCTAGAGGGTTATACCAGATAAGGATAGGTATCCGACATAGGTTGTGGGAATTATCCACTACATGTGTACCAATATCTTGTGAGTTTCATTACCTTGATAGATTGAAAATGCTCAATGATTACCCCTTTTGAATGATTGACATCAGTATCTATGAAGCTAGAAAAGTACCCATTCAAACTAATGTGACATATGATCAATGGGTAGAATACAATACTATAATTGAGAACATTAGGGTATATCTATGATCAAATCTGGGTTACTGTGGGATTATCATTGGAATATATAAACTTTTCGATATTGATTTTACTGTCATTTATTACTTATGTTTGGTTTTTTGGAAATTCCTATTACTTAAGATTATACTCACCCATATATTGTCTCTTCAAGCATATGTCATGTCTTATACAGATGATATTCTACTATAAATAATCCAAGTATTTTTCTAATTTATTTTTGTTGACCCAATTTCATTATGTACTTTAATTACCATTACATATATATAGTTTGATATATACATGTGTTTACCCTAACATCATTGTGTATATACTTCTGTAACTACAATATTTATGGTAATTTTCATAGATCACATGTCCTATCAAATGTTTATAGTAGTTATTATTTTGAATATTATTGATATACATATCTATGTATGGTTATTTATTTCCTGGTGATTACAAATAAAAATGTTCCAAAGTGGTTATGGTTTATTTCAAAATCCCATCATTATTGGGGAAAGTTTATCATTATGTATCCATTGCATAAATTATTTAATCTTTCTATATTAAACACAATACATTTTATAATCCTCTCATTATTTGTATAAATTATATGTTTTCATTTAAATTTTATCTATTTAAGTATTCAATACACAAAAATAATGTTTTTAGGTAATGCTGATATCATTTTTCTACTTAGTCAGAAATCTTTATCTTAAATGTCTATGTTTTTCTAAAATGTCTAGATGACTATTTTAACATTATGAAATGATTTATTAAATACATTATTACCCAGGTTCAACTTTTTTAAGAAAAATTTCTAAAATCAATCTTCTTATCATTTTCTAAATGAGGTGTTTCTTAACCATTGTGTAATTGTATCAATTTTTTTCCAATGGCAGGTAGAGAGTTACCTTAAATAACATACACTCAGTAATGTGAACCTTAATTTACAATATTAAAATTTTATTTTCGAAGAACATTTTTTTATATTTTTCATGTATATTATTCTTTAAATAATGGATTTCAATGTGAAAAGGGTATTTCCCTCAAGAAACCTTCCATAAATTTTTATGTATTTTCATTTATGACAATATTATTTGGTGAATATTATTGTTTTTTGGAGATGTACTATTTTGATGTCATTTTCCAAATAAGTCTGAATGGTTTTTTATTGTATTTATAGATTGTGGAAAATATTAACAATTCATATGCTAGGTTTTCAATTTTCATGTTTACGAGTATTTTGTTTCACCCCTTTCATATAAGGAATACATTAGACATGGTAAGTGTTATACGAGGACCTCAATAGCCTCTCAATACATTAGTATGTCTCATGAGAGAAACTAAATTGGTTATTTGGTTGAGGTCTTACCCGTTTACCTAAGAATTCTTGAAATGATGCCATTATGGTATGTTTGTGATGTATGGAATTATGAACTCCCTAATTGTGACATTAGTAATTGATGTCCATGGGATTATTTTTTTAGTTATAATATCTTTGAATAATTTATAAATAATGTGATTATTTATATATAATCCTTCATACCCATGTTATTTATTAAATAAATTTGTTTTTGGATATTTTCCTTTGCATATTTTTTATGTGATATTTTTTTATAATAGATTCTGTTGTATGTATACCCTTATTGAGAATCTGATATCACCACATTCTTTTATGTCCCTTCCAAAAGATTCTAAGAAGTGTATTATGACTGATATAAAGATAAATGACATTGTACAAAATGGTTGTCATAATGAAAATTCTATATTGTATTTATGTTTTCAAATGTAATGTGAAGTTCAAGTATGACTCTAGTTTTCCAATACTACCAAACTATTTGATCCTTTTAAATGTAGTGACTTGTATCTAGCTCCAATTTCATAAAGTAACCACTTAATATAGGATTATATGGTCAGGGAATTTACAATAGTATCCATCCAAATGAATTTTTTTACTAATTTAAGTGGCCTCTTGACTCCCCCCACAAACGTTATTCATATTTAGAATGAGACAGTTGTTTAATTATCCCCCACCCCCTCGAACCCTAGAAAACATGATACATTTATGATCCTATATGGTTGATCAATGACCCTCATAAATGAAATTAATTTTTTTTGCGAGTCGGTAGCTGTATGAACCTCCAATTAAAATAAATTTGAAGGCAAGGCTTCTATCATCTACTACAACAAAGATTCAGATATATTATATGGTTGATTTTTTGATGAACTTATTTTTATAAATACCTATAAATAACTGATGTTTACCTTGATGAAATAGATAGATACGTAGCGGTAACTTGCAAAGAATTAGAGATAAATAAAAGATATTGGTAAAGTCCAAGATATAAATTTACATTTTGAGAATCGTACCATAATCTATGAGTAACTCAGTCACTGTATAGGAAATAAAAATACCATAAATTTATCCCTTTATAAAGTTTCCTTAACTGTAAATGGTGTCCTTTGAGAAAATTCAGTCTTCTCGAGTCATTCGTAAAGGGATATCTTCCTTCATGAAAAAATCCACTTCATTAAAAAAACTCATTTATATTGTGCCCCCTTTTTGATATCTCTAATCCTGTATTGTGATACCCATATGAGAAATAGGGAATCCTTAGTGCATTTAACTTTATTCTATAAGAAATATCATTATGTATTTAATTTTCCTTAATTTTATCCCCTCTATGATATATCCAAACAACTCTTTATTTATAGTTTTTTGTCTTTATATTATCCCCTTCATGAAGTGTCAAAACAGTTCCCTCTAAGAAACACTAAGATCGGAGGTATGACAAATTAAGACCTCCTTTAAGGCCTCTATACCAATATGATTAGGGTTTCAAAAACACTAGCATTTCACCCTTTCAATAATAAATTGTCTTTATAAATTATTTCTCACATTTTACCTCTATAGTAGGCAGGGTCCTTGGGAATTTTTAGATCATGTGTGCCCTTAGTAATGAGGGCCCTCGTCCTATAGGTGGTGAAGAGATAATTCATGGTTCAGGTAGCGGCACACACCTTATGTCTACTAACCGAAATGTGAAGGGAATTAGGTAGTATCAGTGCATATTGTTTTCTTATTGACTAATATTTAATCCTCATTATAAGGTTTATAAATAAAAAAATATCATAAAAATGGGAATGCCCATTTCAGTAAACACCAACTCTTTCTTATTCGCTACACCACCATAGTTTCACCCATATCCATCAGTAGATGAGGTGTAGATTTTATTGGGAATTCCTTTTTGACTAATCCCTGAGTCTATCTAATATGATATCATTCTTATCATGCATTCCATATTCCATCAATCATTCATTAGTAGATAATATAGTTAGTTTTTCATGGTCTTCCAATTTAGGTATAATTCCCATCCAAATGTGATTTTGTGATATGATAGATCTTCAACTATCTATTATTTCTCATTCCAACCATGACTCATGTGGTATAAGAGTTTTTGAAAAATCATATCACTAGCTTAATTAGAATATCATATTTTGGCCTCCTATTTAGGTGTAAGTCCCAACCATATCTAAACGACATTGGATTTTATTGATTTCCTAATATGATATATAGGAATGCTACTTGAGGTTCAAACCCAATATCTTTAACCCATTAACATATTTATTAGACCATATCCATAGTAATATTATCCCCCACATAGAACGATACATTCTATTTTTATATTCTTTTCACCTCATCACCATTGAACCATACACCCAGTGAGATCTATATTCAACTGGATATATTCAATAAATGATCAACCCAATATCATCTAGAAAAATTCCCTCTAAGATCTATCAAAAAGGGTTTCTCCTAAATAACCCCACAAAAACCATTTCTATTAACCATTAATTAGTACTTCCACTCTGCATGATGTTAAACTGAATTATTTAACCATCATCACAAGAAATTAAAAGGTATGACATGTACTATTAAGTGGCATCAAAATATGTGAGTTAAAATTCCTTCAATGAGGATATATAGGAATCCCTACCATTGGAATGATCCAAATATAGAAATAATCATCATCTCAATGGATAATGATTTTCTCAAAATCATCCAACTATGTGAGTTAATACCATCATCCCAAAATTTTAAATGAAAAAAAATTGAGATCCTCAGATACATAAGAATGGAACTAATGATGGACAACATAAAATACCTATAGATGGAAAATTATTCACATGTAATTAACTGATTAAAAATGTAAATGGTGGAAAATACTATATTGGTATTTTTAAATGATTCACGAACATGACATAAATGTATACGGGTGTCGTTGAGTTGGAAATAATTCCCCCAACAAGGTGTGATGAATCCAACCTCCCATCCTCACGACTAATGTGAGTTCCTAAGTGTAGATGCTGAAAATTTACATTAACTGCTGACCTTTTTAAATTAGGTCTGTATTCCATCACACCTATGGGAATTGTTGGTAATTTTTGTCTCCATGAATAAAATCTTTTAGAAAGTACTTTACGATTTCAAGTAATTCCCTGCATATAAAGAACTCTATAAACACAATAAGATATGAAAAAAATAATTTATAACATCATATATTACTTAATACCCTATTATAGAACCATAATATTAAATATTTCCCATTTTTAATCCTTAAACACAATAATTTTTTAGGAGTACATTAATTAGTTATAATGTATTTCGACTATAAGGGGTTAATAACTTCAACTACTATGTGCATGTTTGATAATGTTGATATAATTACCCATAATTTGATAATAATTTAATCATTAATATATCATTTTATTTTTTAATATATATATTATAATTATTCACAGTGTTTGTATTTCCTTCCTAAAGTGTTTTGGTTATATACTGTGAAAATCGAATTGGTTATTTCTTATTTCGGTATATTTTTTAGTGATCGATGAAGATATATGAAATATGAGTTTTATACACTATAAAAATTTACCAAAGACAAATAATAACTATTATTAGATTAATTATATTAATAATACTCTTATTTTTTCCCCATTGTCACCTATTTTCATATTTTAAATCATTGTTCATGCAGGTGGTTATATTTTCCAAAACATGAGCACAATTTATCTTCAAGGATGAGTATGGTCAAGTGGTTGTTTAATTTGGAATTATATAATAATTATAGTGACTATTCTTTTATATTTTTATAATGGTGAACCAAAGTTTAATATTTTTGGATAATTCATGAAAATATTGATTAAAACGGAATAACATTTCACCGTGGAGATGGGTGTCCTCACATTTGAATGTTTAGCATTCCTATTTCTCAATGATTAAGAGGGGGTGAAGGTAGATAATAAAATGTGATTTTGAAATCATAATTATATTATATATATCATATTTATTCATCAAAAACCCATTAAGACCATCCAATAATGGTAGTAATGAAAAAAAATGTCACTTCGTGGTGGTGGTAGTTCTCACAATGCAGTAACAATGTTCTTTAGTTTTTCTAAGAGGATAGAGATAAATAACTCATACATGAACCATTAATATGAAAAATATAATTATAATAATTATAATAAATCCTTAATATTTTTAAGTTTATTATATATCATTAAGATTAAGATTAAGAATAAAATTCAAATAATGAGATAATATTTACATAGGAGACTACAAACTTTCCTTGGAAATCCTCTTGAAATTGAATTAATTAGTCTAACTAAAAGTTACATGGGCATAGTGATCCTATAAAATAGAAGAAATAGTCATTTAAAAATTATAAGTATATTATGGGGATTTATTACAAATAGAAAGATGTGGTGATTGAAGTTAGATTACAAGTTCCCACTCTATTGTTAAAAATTTATTTGGTTACAAATCATAATCAAAAGACTCATAAAACCTAAGAAATAACCATTCCTATAATAATGTACATCAATACAACTCTTATCAATAGTTATTTATTTTAAAATAAGTGAAATTATCAAAATTTATGTTCAATATCCAAAATTTATCAAAGTGAACTAGACCAAAAAATATAGACACATAGAGTTCAATATTCTCAGAAACATTTTGATGGTCATTGTTTCTGAGGTGGAGGATTCAAACACATGTCTAGATATTAATCATAAAAAATGTTTATGAAATCTTTGAAGAAGACTGAAACTAGTACTTAGTAGTAGCTCAGTGGTAATAATATATTTTTAGGAATAGGATTAAGAATAAAATCCAAATAATGAGATAATATTTACATTAGAGGCTTCAAATTTTCCTTGGAAATCCCATGAAATTGAATGGAATAGTCTAAATAAGAGTTACTTATAGAAAAAAAATTTGGAGAGGGTTATATGGAGTATAAAATTTTATATTTTAAATATTTAATTTGTGGGTATGTGTATGTTTGAAAATTTGTAGGTGATCCTCTTTTATAAGAGAAGGAAAGGGAACTTTTGAAAAAACACATTATATTTTAATAATACCATGAAACTACACCAAGGTAAATGGATCAATTGTTTTAAAATGGTTTATTTAGGGGTTTATTTGGGTCTATAAATACTCCAAAAATATGTCCCTAAATATATGTTATATGGTTCTGACAGCCAAGTTTTTACATTTTACTTTTCTACTTTTAAAATACGTAACTAGTTTTTAATTATGTTATTTTATACTTTATTTGACATATAAAATAACCCATATAACAAAATATATATTTTCTAGAACTAAATTAAACCACTATATAATCCAATTCAATATGAAATTTTTATCAAATCATCTTTTAAATTGGAATAAATAATGTGTATAAATACAATTTTAGTAGAAAAATTAGATTTTGACCATTATGGATTATAAATATTAATTAGTATTGATTAAAAAATAAATTATAACTAATATATTTATTTATTTATTTTATAAATAATATTATATTAATTAAAAAAATATTTATATTTAATTTATTTGAGATAAATTCTTGGATATTAATAAGACAATAATTTGAAAACAATAATTTTTTCATTATTGTGGTGATAAATATTAACCCTAATAATATAAATTTTATTCAAAAAAATAAAATAGGAAATATTAAATAATATTAACATTATTATCTCATATATAAGATTCATTTTATTAAATTAACATTCTATGTTTAGGGAAATTAATGTTAACATTTGCACATGTATTACGTAAAAATAGTTTTTAAGATAAATATATTATTAAGCATAATATTTTTTTATAACAATGAATAATCAATGTTATTTATTATAATGATATTTAAAATATTATAATTTTTCAAACCTGATTTTTGTGATAATAAAATAAAATAAAAACATAATTTCCCTAGATGTAAATTTTAGTAGATAAACATACCGAAAAATATTTTCTAAAAATATTGCTTGAGTTTATAAAATGATATTCCTGGGTTTAATAAATATAAAATTTTATTTTAATATAAATGGATTAGTTTAATTAATTCATGTATATTTCTTAAGCCAAAAAGGGTTTGAAAATTTCTAATTCATATAAAATTGAAGCTATAAGGAAAATCTGAATTTTTAATTCACATAAAAACCAATAATTTTTTAAAAATATCAAAAATAAATCATAAGATATTTTTTCTGATAAATTATTGAATTAATTTTATAATATCAAATTTAGAAGGTTAAATTTTTAAATATATATTTTTAAATATATATTTTTAAAATCAGAAATAAAAAGAAAATAGATTCTACAGAAAATAACATTTTAAATATTGACTTATATTAATTACTTACCTTCTAATTTTCATATTTATCCTTCTATTACCATATTATTTTTTATTATTTATTTATTAATAAAATTTTCATAATATGTTGTTATTTTTTATGTTGGGTATAGTGTGTGGCACAAGTTGTTGAAAATAATATGTATTTTAAAGGATCAAAAGGCATAGGTTGTTAGAGAGCCTATGCTTCCCAAAACACTATCCTCTTAATTTTGGGAGTTGTATTATTATATATATTTATATTTGAAATTGTGTAATTTTCATAAATTAAATATGTAGGTTGATATATCCACTGTAATGCTAAAAATGGAATGTTTTGTAAGATAATATTTTCCATATAAAAATTATATTCTATTTGATTGATATAGGTGTGATAAAGGATGGTCACATGTTTCAACACCATGGTAAAGGGGGTCCATTTTTTTAGATTCACCCATTACCAATAACCATATATAGTTTATCACAATCTAAATATTTAATAAAAATTAATTTTTAAATTGAAATATAAGTATTCAAATGGATTTAAAATATTATAATTCTAATAAATTCAAATTTAATTGATGAAAAATGTTAAGGATCTATTGATATGATATTATTGTATAACAAAGAATATTTAAAACTCAATAATGATTAATAAACATTAAGAACCTGGAGTGTGTAGGGAACTTTTTTTGATGTGGATAATATGTTATAACTTATTTCAGAGTTTTAGATTCATATATATCTATATATATTGTATTTAATGGAATTAAAACACATGTACTTATAGAATAATAAGGTATCTTTATGATGAAGTGTTTTTATGCGCGCTCTCAACAATTATTTATAACTAAGTGCAACATAGTGGCTAACTTAGGTTGTTCTCTTGAAGATCCTTTGTGGGTAAGAACTCGAATTTCTAATTCAAATATTTTATATTTTTTATTAATGAAATAAAATAAACAAAAAGGATACTTGAGAATTGAAAATTAACAAATAAAATTAAATATGAAAATGCAATTAAACAAAATGAATTTAGACAAAATGATGATAGAAAAAATGAGACTTTCCCGAGAGCATCACAAGGATTGAACCTTCATTATCTCATTATTAGGTTATAATTTACTTAATGAACACAATCCATCATATGTGTTATCATCCTCCTCTACATATGGTTTTGAATATATATTACTCTCAAATATTGCTAAGATACCACACATCCACCTCCTCGATCGAGGGAAAATATTGCAGATGTGAAAGGTAAGCCTTCATTAGAAAATGGAGACAAAAAGGAACCTTTCCCACAAAGAACTCCCTCAAAATAACTATAATAAAATAATAAAAATTAAGAATGAATTTTAATATACTTGGATTCATCACTAGATTAATCCCTTGAGAACTTATTTGGGTTATCTTCTCATGATGACAGGTATAAGAGTTCACAGTGATGATGAAAACTGGGGGAGAAACAAAAGAGGTAAAGAAAAATGAGAGAAAGATGAAAAATTGAACAAAAATATTAAATTCTATTATATAGTGATAGTGAATGATAATAAAATACTAAACTATAGTAAATTTCCTACAAAGGCTACCCCAACACTTTGAGAAGAAGAATGTACAATCTTTTATAGGGATAGGGGTGAAAATTTGGATCCAAATATCTTCCCTCAAAGATGATCCATGGTAAGCCTCTTTAATGGGATAATTTGGAAATTTTTCCTTCTTCAAAGATGTTCCCACTTCTTTCCTATATCGTCTCGTGAATTTTAATAGTCATTGGATAAGAATTGAAAGATTTATTTCACATCCACTCAGAATATTTAATTCTTCCAAATAGACTCTTTGTATTCCGATGCACCAATTTCCAACGCATTTATGGCCCTTTGAATGAAGGATTCAGGTGAGTCCATATTAATAAAACTTTCTCCTACTAAAGTATTTTGGTTACAAAATAAATATGAGCTCAATTATTTAGGCAATTTCTATGATATAGTCCCAAAAATAAAATTCATCAGATCTGTGCATAGATTTCAAGGACTAACTTGTTTGATAGTTTTTAGCTTCCAAATGATGGATTGAGATTTGGGTACAGAAGGATAAAATGAGGTACATATAAAATAAAAACCTATAAAAGAATAATTTTTAAATTTTATTCACTTTTTAAAATTTTATTTCCTAAACATTGAAAAAAATTAGAATAGTTAAATTCCAAAATAAGCCATTTTTTCAATTAAGCTCAAAATACTTAAAAACTATAAAATATGATAATTTGCCTTGAAAAAACACATTGGTGAAAATAAAATAATTGAAATTCAAAAAAAAATATTTGGAAATATTCGTTCTGTTAATTCTCCTAAACTTAAACATCGCACTCCTGGATAATCATCTTATATCGAGGTCAAAAAAACTTCTCAAAGCACAAATGACCACACTAATCAATTATCATATCATAGAAAATATCATACCTCTTTCATGGATTAAAGTTTCAAAACTCCTCAAAAATCATATTAGTCCATTCAATATCATCTTAATCCTCATATTTATGTCGTACCTACCTTCCCTGAAAAATATTTCTCTCTTCACTCTAGGATATTTAATGTGGTTTTTTTCTCATTCCCAATAACATGTGTGATCTCCATAGGCTTTAAATCATTATAATATATCCACATCACAGAGTAAAAAATGTGTATATCATGTGGTCTATTTCTTGGGTTTTTTTGAGGATGATGGTTGGTAGGTTTTAAATGTAAAAACATATATGGCTGAATGAGGAGGTTTAAGCTCTATGTGAAGTAATTGCGTGAAAAAAACATTTTCTCAAGAATGGTGTTCTCCTTGATTACCTATAAAATTATTCTCCTCTATAAAACTCCTCCTTTGTGAATTAAACACATTTAATTTTAGAATCAATGAATTTATTCCCCCTTTTACACAATTTGGATAATTGTTTTAGATTGATTTTTGATATGGAATTCTCTTCAGAATCTTGTTTTTGAGGAAAAGAGAGGAATATTTTGATCTTAAAAAAATTTGGGAACACCCAACCCATCCTTTTAATAATATATTGTACCACCCATCCATCATTCCATAATGAAATTTCTTCCACTGAAGTAGCAATAAATATGGAAATACTTTAAATTCACCTAAAACAGATTCTTCAAGAAATAAAAATATAGCCTATCTTTTCCCTCACCCACACTTGAGTTCAAAAATAATCAAGAATTTAACATCTATAGTAGGTTGTAAAGGGTTAAATTTCTTGTATTGTTTCTTCCTAACAGGGTATTTCAGGGATACTAGGGGATTAATAAAGTTCATATGTAAAGGTAGTCCAAAATAAGAGTTCAATGCAAAAGCGCTTTCCAAGTGTTTCCTCAATCACACTTAACATATTTCATGAACTCTAAAAACATTTAAAAAGTGAAAAACAACAAGTTATGGATCACACGATATATCTTAAGACTCTCAAGAAAAATATAAATGTATGGAGATTTAAAATAGGTTTATAAACCTCTTGTTTTGTGCATGATTTTCAATATGGACAGTACTAGTGCGCATGAGTTTCACAATCAATCAAAATTCATCACATGAAATGATCAGAAATTAAGAAATAAAATCCATTCAACAATAATTTAAATCTTCAAACATTAAAATCATAAAATTTTCCAAAAATTTCAATATGGTTTTAATTTTTCTAATTACTCAATTACGCTTAATAATTCCAAAAAATCCAAAAAAAGAAAAAGGAAGACAAGAAAATTTTAAAAAACTACATGAAAAATAAAATGAAAGAACACATAAAATTACTAAAAACAAGTTAAATTCTCTCAGCCAAACTTATTAAATTTACTACCCTCTTTTTAGCTCAAATAAAATCATGAAATACCTTTACATGAAATTTAAATTGGGAAGAAAACAAAATGAAATAAATAAATGGAAATACACAACCTGATTTATTTTTTCTGTGGAAGCATTGAGTGAGGATCCTAGATGCTACCACATTAAAACTACAATAATGAAATGACAGGACATGATAAAAATAAATAAAAAAGTAATAGGAATGGAATTTAAAATGTATAATTCTTTGTTTGACCCCCAAGTGGGTTCTAGGTTCTTACTTCCCCTAGTCAGGCTATTGTAGTGAGTTATCCTCAATTAGATGGTGGTTGTGGTCTCTTTGAGATAAACAACAACATATGTGTTATCCTAGTGTCCATGAGTAAACACTGATATTAGAGAACCCAAATTAAGATAAGAATATTCCCAACCCCCAAGAAATAATAAAGAGAGAATTTAATGTCTTGAGTAAGAGGTAATTGACTATAGGGACGCTCCCTATGAACATATGTGGTGTCCTCCTCCAAATGGTATGAAAGTTGTTTTAGAGGAGTTAGTTTCACCCATGATTATCCATCCCGTCTTCATTAATCACCACCACATGAGTGATCTATTCCAGAACATCCAAGTCCTAATCCATTTGTATTTTATCATAAATTTTATTAATGGAGAAGTAAGAAAGCAATTGAACTTGAATAAGATTAAAACATGATGAATAAATTAATAAATATACACTTTCAAGTAAGCCAACATGGAAATTGATCTATTTAAGAAAGACCATTGGAGACTCAATCTCAGCAAGTTCATATTATTCATCATATTCCAAAGAAATAGAAAGGTCAAAAGGTTCTGGTTTTTCAATATCAATGATGGAGAGATCAAGTATTAGGTTATCTTAAGAAAAGTGATTCAAGGACTCTTCCAAAAAAATTGACCTCCCACAAGTGAATGAGCTCACATGTGTACATCAGGGACCTCCTTAAGAAATGGATGATTATGGGATGATATGATTAACTACTTTGTTAGCTCCTTTTCACCTGCATCAGGTTCTTTAATATAAAAAATGATCATTGAAATCCCTTCCACCACTTGTTCAGGTACATGTTCTTGTTCTGGTTCGGGTTGCTGCACCATTGAGTGAACATATTCTTCACCCCTTTGAGCATGGATCTTTAGTTTTTCTATCTCTTAAGTTCATGAATTCGGTATTAAGGATCATTTTGAACTTCTTCATGGACCCCTGGTTGGTCAGTCTATGCATAATAATTTCAAATGAAATTTATCAAAAACAAAGATAATTTTTTACAGTTTTTTAAATTTATGATTTTTCTGTGTTTTTTTAAATAAAAGGAAAAATATTTTCAAAATGTGAATAAAATAGTGATTAAGGTCACTTGGCTCCCCAGAAATGGTTCTAATTTGAGGAAGAATTGTCGTATGTGCTCTCAAAAATTATTTTTATCAAAGTACAACATTGGGGATAACCTAGGTCATTTTTAATAAACAATACGGTCAAGAACTCACTATTTCTAATTTACCTTATTTATATTTTTTTATTAATGAAATAAAATGAACAGAAATGAAATTTGAGAATTGAAAATGAAAAACTAAAATTAATTATGAAAATGCAATGAAATTGAATGAATGTAGTAAAAATGATGTTAGAAGAAATGAGACATTCCTGAGAATGTAAACCAAATTGAACATTCATCGTCTCATTATTAGTTCCTAATTTTCATAATAAACACACTCTATTTTATGTTTGAACATACTCCTATGCATATAGTTGTGAATATATGGTACTCTCAGTGATCACTGAGAGACCACACATCCACCTCCTTGATCGAGGGAAAATATTACAAAAGCGAAAGTTAAACATTGGGTGGAATGTGGACACACAAAGGTGCCTTTCCCACTAAGCTCCCCCTCATAATAACTCTATGAAAATAAGAAAAATAAAGAATGAATGTTAAAAGACTGGGGTTCATCACTTGATTACTCCCTCGGGCACTTCCTCGGGTCAGATACTCATGATCACGAATATAAGAGTTTATAGTGGTGAAAAAAATTAGGGGAGAAACAAAAGAGAAAAATAAAAAAGAGAGAAAGGTAAAAAAAATGAACTAAAATATGAAATTATATTAAATAATGATAGTAAATTAAAATAAAATACTAAACTATAAGAAATGGGAAAAAAGGTTACCCCTACATTTCGAACAATTTGATAAGATGAAAACACGTTCTTTTATAGGGAGAGGGGGTGAAATTTTGGTTCTACATATCTTCTCCAAAATTGGATGGGGTAATAATTATTAATTACATAATTTGGAAATTTTTTCTTCTTTTAATTTTTTCCAATATCTCTCATATGTCAGATCACGAAATTTCAGCATGACTTAATAAGTAATGAATGAGTTATGTTTCATTCACTCAGAATATTAAATTCTTCCAAAAAGGCTCTCCATATTCTAATTCACCAAGTTCAAACTCATTTATGGCCTTGATAATGATGTAATCAGGTGTGTACATCCTAATGAATCTTTTTTTCAGGATGTATTCTTTCGACATAATAAATTTTAGATCCAATTGTATTTCACGTTATGTGATATAGCCCCAAAAATAAAATGATTCACATCTATGCACATATTTCAAGGCCTGAATTGTGAGATGGACTTGAGATTACAAATGAGGCATTGAGCTTAGGGTAAATAATGATAAAATTAGGCCCATAAAAAATAAAAACCTATAAAATAATAATTTGAAAAATTGGATTAGTTGAGAAAATTTTATTTCCTAAACATTGAATTAAATTAAAACAGTTAAATTACAAAACAATCCTTTTTTACAGTTAATCTGAAAATAAATAAAAAACTATAAATGTGATAATATACATTTAAAAACCACATTTTTGGGATTAAAACATTGAAATTCAGGAAAAAAATTGGAAATATTTTTTCTATCACCTTCTGTTAGAGTGATGTTCTAAATGAGACATGAATTAGTGAGGACTCAAACAAAAAAGGTTAATAGTTAATGTAATAGAAATAAACTTGATATTGGTATTGGTGTAAGATATTAGGGAAACCCCATATATTCTATGGTGGTAGAAATTAAGCCACTTTTAATTGTAAAAATACATTCATAAATTTGATACCATATGTCAATGACCAAGCCATTCAAAATTTAGAGTATGATATATTGAAGTTGGATAGATTAGAGATATATGGGTAGTATTGTGATAGGATATCATGGTTTCACTTCATAATTATTGTTAGAAATAAAACAGGACACATTTAGTTCTTGAAATGGATTTTACTGGAAAAAAAGAAGTGAATTTTGAAAGGGATGAAGTAGAAAAAACCAACCGTAAATGTGTGAAAATATAGTTCTACAATGGAAAATGGGTTGAAATTATAAAGGTAATTAATTTTATTCATGGGATAAGTAGTTTGAGTATCCCTTTATATTATAAAATATACAAAATAATCTATACATTGTTCTTGAAGAATGGAATTTTTACCATAAATTAGTTAAACCATAAATTTGATGAGGATTCTTACATAAATCTATTATTTACATAATCTAGGTCACACTACTTAAGATTGTTCTTGAAGAACCACTAAAACCAGTTTAGTGTTACTTGGGATAGACTACACAAAACTATTTTCAGTATTGTGGGATATACCATATATCATGTGGTTTATGATCTAATGACTAGTATTATTCTTTTAATCTTAATTTCACGCAAAAAGAAAAAAATGTCATAAATTTTAACGTCATTTGTTAAGGACTATATATAATATATTATACATCAGAATGGTAAGTGTGACTCCCCAATCCTACAATCTTAATTCTGATGCTTAAAACACATACTCTTATAAACGTTGTCTCTAATACCAATGAAGTGACCCAAATTCAATAAAATAATTAAAAAATCCAAAGAAAATAATGAGTCACTAAATTTTATATAATATTTATATATCTAACTATTTTTGGAATTATAAACTCTATTACATATCATTCCCACACTATTTCATATAAATGTTTATTTTTCCCATTAACAAAAACACTTTTAACAGTTTTCCAACTACACTTGGGCTAAACCTCATAATCAAGACCCAACACCACAACAGCTCCTACTCTTTAATATTTCATATAAAAAACATTAAAAAATAAGAGGTGACGAAAAATCTCTACTGATATTTAAAAAATAAATAGTAAAATCCCCTTCTATCTTTTCAAATTCTTGAAATATCTTTAAAATTTGTTTTTTTACAAAAAAAAAATACATTGATCTTAATAAAAAAACATTTAAGCATTAAATTATCCCTTAAAGTTAAAAAGGTTTTTAGAAAGAAAAAATCATAAAATTATGTAATCAAAACGATTATTTGAGAGGATATAAAATATTTATGACATGTTTCTTTAAAAAACCATTAAATTTGGATATAAAATCCAAAATTTAATTTTAAATAAAAACATTTATGTTGATCATTATAACAGTATTTCCTTATAAAATAAATTTTAACCAATTTTAGTAAAACTATTTGTAACCATACAAAATTCATTGAGTATATTGTAAAAATTGAGGGTTGTATGGGGAATATTATTCACTTGGTTAAAAAGGTCTCTAGGGGTTTGGTTTCGCTCTTAATTCCATATCATCCTTTACAATGCTCATATGGAAAAATTTTCAAAACATTTATTACATTCTGGTTCACATTAAAAGACCTTTAAAATAATTTTTCAAATCCCTAACATAAGATTTTAAAAATTAATTCATAAAAATTTAGAGGTATAGAATTAAATTCATGGCCAGTCACTAGAAACACAATAATAATTGTTTTGTGATACATAAAGACATTAAAAAGAAAAAAATAGAATAGATTTGAAGAAATATAAAATTCAGGGAGATCTCCTTTAAATAAATTTTCAAACTGAATCATAAATAAATTTTAATTATCAAAATATACATGGTTCTTCAATGATGAGTCAGAAAAAGTGATATATTTTTCAGGGAAATATTGTATATATGTAAGATTAAAAAGAAAAAAGATAGTCTATGCAGATAAATTATTAACAAAAGAAGAATTGGTTTAATAAAAACATAGAGATTAGTAGTTTATTAAATAAAATATTTTAAACATAATATGATAGTTTTTAAAGGTTTTATAACTTCTCAAATATAGTCAAGGAATATAACTCCTTAATAAAAAAAATTACTAAAAAAAGTTAGTAGAAGAATATATTTTTTTAGAAACCCAAAAAAAAGACGAATTATTTCAAATTTTATAATATATATTTTTAAAGCCCCCATTCCCCCACACCTAGAATTAAACTATTAACTAAACCCTACTGCACTCTCTTTTTTAGAACTTGATTCCAAAAATAACTTATAAAACAAACTCTTATTCCCTATATCTATCTCTGTATAATTGTAAACCAGTAAATATATACATATTCATGGTGAACATGTTAAGTACAATCCTTCCACTTGAATTTCTAGATGGGTTTTTTTATAATTACTCCTCCTTTGAACATACAAAAACATATTAAAGAATCATTTTTTAATTAATATATTTTATTATGGGTAAATAATGGGTGGTTACCTTTATATAAGAACAATTTTTATTCCACTCTTATAAGTTTATCATAGCTTTTTATTCCTTTGCAGAATTGGAATATCTTAGAACATTATTTACCTTGACTCGTACTAACTTCCTCAAGATATCAATATGATTCAAGACAAACATATATATAGATATAATCTACTGATGATCACACATGAATTTCATGCATGTAGGAAAATAATGATATATCTTGGAATGAGTTATACTTCAGAATTTCTATTTCTTCCCTTCCAAACTTCAGCTTGTTTTCGCATTAAATTTTCACTATGAAAATCCTTCCACGTGAGAATTTTTTAATACTATTTAAGTAAATTAGGATTAAAGTTTTATGTTTAATATATAACATGAACAATATACTAATAATTTTTAGTTATAGGAGAGGTTGAAGATGATTTTTATGGAATTTTTAACAATTTTACCTTTTTATTTTTCACTGCCCACACTGAATCTCATGGATTTTGGAAGTTCCTGCTTCCTCAGCACATAATTTATATATCAAACCAATATTCATAAATAGTTACATGTGGGAGTTTTAAGATGATGGTAGACTTTATTTTAATTGGATTCACATGTATCATTAAAATTGGATGTATAGTGGCTGTAAAAACTGATCCGACAACAATTAAAAAATCAACAATTCCCTTCTTCATATATAATAATGAAACATTCACCACTATTTAAAGTTTGTATATATCTAGTTATCTCCTTTAGCCTCATATTCCAACCCACACATTGATAGGCTAAAATCTATTTGTATGACACTTTCCTAGTGTTGAATCATGCCAGACTCACATATGATACATGTTTTGGATTATAGGCCAGAACCTTTTTATACACTAAACATATACAAATTATTTTAAAAATGGAATTATGAAAATAATTAACAATTTATTCTAACATTATATTAATTTTAAATACCATTATATTGTTTTTATATATATTCATATAATTAAATATCATTTTATATATTCATGTATAATTAATATTATATTCTTACAATTATCTCATATATTATAAATAAAATTATTCTAAACATTATATTAACATTAAAATTTAAAATTAAATCTATCTAAAAATAATTAATATAATTCACTTATAATTATATTTATTCCCACTTAATATTATTCCCTTATAATTCTTTTATATACCTTCATTTCAAACTAATACATTATATATCATAATAATTTTTTTCCCAATAAATATTATTTTATTATTAAAATTTACATTTATTATAATCCATAATTTATTAATAATTGATTCAAATCCATTATCAATTTATTTTATTATCATGATACATGCATGTTCTTAAATAAACAAAATAACAATATAGTAAAGGTATAAATTTTAAAATGTGGACATATTAAATAAAAATTCATGTTTAACAAAAATCTTATTTATATAATTTTTTTAAAATTTATGATAAATATTTTTAATATATTATTTTTTTAACATGAAAAATTTAATTATATTTTTTCGTTATTAAAAAAGAGAAATTTATACCAAAATCTCAGGGTGTTACATTCTACCCCCTTAAAAAAATTAATTCTCTACAGTTTTAATACATCTCACAGTTGAAAACATATGAGGGTGTTTTTAATGTTGTTAGGATATAATTTTTAATGATTTATCCACTACTATCGCATTTAAGACTCATATTTTACATTATAATATATCAATGTTTTCATTATTCATCTCCATTTGTTCTAAAAATACCTCAATAGTTATAAGACTATAGGGTTTCTAGAAAATAGAATGTTATATATTTCATTTAAGGATCATATGTTCAACTAAATACTATAACTAAAATTGTTATGATAAAAATGATGAACACATTAGTGTTAAAAAACAAGATTATGTGTCTTCTCCATTGATACCTTCATTCCAACTCAAAATACCATGAATCGCCTCAACATTATCCAAATTTTAAATCCTAAATGATTATATATATTGCTCAACACATATTCCCATATTAAATTAATCTATAATGGTATCAATAACTCTTAAATATCCTTAATAAATGACATAAAAACCTCAAAATTTATTTAAACCTCTCATTGATAAAAAAACATGTTACCCTGGTCCTAAACTCATGAGACCGATGATAAATATATATTCTTTTACACATTGTATCAAATACCAAATAATTGACCCTAATTTAAAAAATAATTTTACAGAATCATAAACAAATATTGAGCCACTACATACTCAATAATCCTTTTATGTCTATAGATTTATTTAATTGGGGACTTAATTACATATCAGGAAGATAATATTTCATTTATATTGGATTTTTCCCTATAAAAAAAACTCTTCAAATAATATTCCACCTAAACACATTGTAAACCTCAAAAATACAACCTGACTCTATAAAAACTCTTACTCATGTGTATACCCTATGAAAAATATTTGAAAACATGGGGTAAGTGTAATATATTTCCAATGCCTCCTTTAAATTAAAAAATCACTTTTTTATTCAAAAAAACTTGAATCCTCATTAAAAAATATTTTTATCAAAACAAAATACTTTTATCTTAACAAAACATTCATTTAAGAACAATATTACATTATAATGTGAAAATGTTTTGATCAAAAACATTTCTTAAAAACGATTCTTTCTAAAACCGTAAAAGATATAAAATAATGAAGACCTAATTCATTTAAAACACGATCCTTTTAAATCCCTTTAAAAATCAAGAGAATACATTTAAAATCAATCTTTTTATTTGAAAAATTTAACATTATTTACTTATAAAATGATGTCCAATGATATTGGGAAAAATCATTACATGATAAGAAAAATACTTCAGTAAACCTAGAACATTACATGATATATGTTGAATACTATTGACTTAATAGAAAATTTTCCTTTAGGATTTCTGTACACTCCCCATCCATCATCATAATTTAAAATTCTGAATATCTATATTATTAAAAAAACTAATAATAGATTTCTTTTCTCTTAAAAAAAATAAAAAAATATTCTTATCCTTAAAATTTTTATTTATAAACATATCCATAAAACAGAATAGATATACAAATAAATCTTTGATTAGTTGATGAAAACTCCACAAAATAATTTTTGTGAGAAATTCGCATGTTAAAAAAATTAAGGAATTAATAGGAATCAACTGAAAATTTATGGAAATATTCTTTAAATAAATATTAAAATTGATTCATAAGGGGAAAATATCAAAAATATACATGATTTATTTATGAAGATACATATAAAGAGATATTCGTCACCATGTAATATTTTATACATTAATTATAACTATAATTGAAGAAAATACAAGAAGGAAAATACATTATACATGAACAAAAAATTTAACAAAAATATAGACACTCAGAGTTTTTTAAATAGATATATTTAAACATATCAGGATGGTTTTTAATGGATTTAAAACATCAAAAATACAAACATTAAAATAAATCAGTTAATATAACATTATACATTCAAAATGATTTTGGATAATCTATTTTTTTGAAAAATGGAAAAAATATATTAATTCTTTAAAATATTAAAATATAAATATTTTATACAAATAATTTACCTTAAACTAAGAATGATTCTAAAGAAGATCCCTATAGAACTCTCCTTTAAAGTTATAAATACGAAAAAAAACTCTTAAAACATAATCTTTTTCCCTATATCTCCCTCTCTACAATTGAAGAATAAGGAAAATATTTGTATTCATAGTGAATGAGATTAGTAGAGTCGTTACTCCTAAACACTCAAAGGGATCCATTTTATAAGACAATCCCCATTATTCATCCAATATAATATTGATGAATTGTTTTTATTTATCATCTTAATAGGTCATAGATAAGTAATGTGTTGTGACATTTTTACTAGAATGATTACGAATTCCATTTTTATAATCCAATAAAAGCATATCAATCCTTTAAAGCATTGGAATATCTTAGAAATTATTTTCCCCCATCCCAAACCATCATCCTAAATCTACCCATGTGATTAAAAAAATTGTGTATATATATATCCTACACAAAATCATTAAATAGATTCATTCTAGGAGAAAGAATATGGAATCTCATAGAAACGGTTACAATTCATGGTTTTTACCCCATATTTTCCTAAATAAAATCTATATTTGTGTTAAATGGCCATTATAATCTTCTCTACGTGTGAATTTTTTTCTAAAATTTCAAGTATATGTGAATGTAATTTTAAATACAAATTAATAGCATGAACCATTACCTAATAAAAAATAATTTTCAGTGAGGTTGAATATTAGGGATAAAATTTTTTTTTAATAAAATTTTATTTTATCCCTTACATCACTTTCCTCATATTTTCATGATGGTCCCACTTCCTTTACATAAAACATATATATATATATATATATATATCCTTTAGATATCCATCGACAATTTTCGGTGGGAATTAAAATAATATAATAATCATTATATTTAATGGATTTAGAAGCATCTTGAAAATAGGATTAATGGTGCCCATAAAAACATACACAACATCCATCTCACAGTCCAAAATGGACTAATTAATATATTATGTTGTGTATTTCACCTCTATTTGAAATCTATATGGATACAGTTATCCTCCTAAACCACTCATGTTGACCTTCACACTGAGGGGATAAGCACTCTTCACTTGCCACTTGCGTAGCACCGAACATTGTTTCCCATGATTATGTCAAGCGACAAAACACACCAGGGTAACCAACATAACCTATCATGGATGTAATCATGGCCATTTTTATACTATATATATATATTCCTTAATTAATAATATATTTATAAAAAAGTTTACAATTCATGGTAATAATATATTCATTTTAAATTGCATAATATGGTAATACTATTATAAATTAACAATCACATAATATATCACAATAAAATTAATATGATATTCTTATAATTATCTTAGACATTATATTTCAAATTAATGTAAAAATTATATTACTACTGAATTTTCCAATTAAATCTATCTACTTCAAATTAATATAATTCACATATAATAATATTAATTTAAAAATTATTATTATTCTCTTATAACTCTCTTATACGCCTTTATTTCAAACCACTAATTTTTATATCATGGTATTTATATTTCTCATTGAAAGGTATATAAATTTTAAAATATAAATTTATAATTTACTATCATTTGTAACTAATTAATTCCAAGTAATTAAAAAAGAATTTATTTAAGGTTTACCAAGAAGTTCTTAAATTACCTAAATACAAATATGGTTAAGATATATATTTTTAAATACAAACATATGACATATAAATTAATGTTTAATAAAACATTATTTACATATAATTTTTAAAATTGTGGAAAAATATAGTTAATCTAATACATTTATAACATGATCATTTTAAATTTATTTATTCCTAATTAGAGTAGGTCTTATAATTATTTCCACTTAATGGATATTTTATTAATAGTGTTGAAACCACATTAAAGTGCCATATTTTTTTTCTTTAAATGCTTATGATTCATATCCTTGTATATCACCCACAAGTATGAGACCCCAATTACCGATTATCTTCATTATCCCCACATTCATCCCCGGATTATTTATCCTAATGTTATATGATGATGATCTCTTAAGAAAAATTCTTATTCATTATCTTTAATTATCCTCTTTTAATTTTCCTCCTTATATGGAATATTGTATTCTCATTTTCATATCAATTGTACTTGTATAATTATTATTTATTATATTTTTATAATTATTATATATGAAAAAATGATTAAATAAATTAAATTTCATTCTAATTTTTATATATATATATATAGTTTGTTTAGTTTTTAAATTATCTAATTAATGAACATTTATTTAAAATAAAAATTTATGACAAAATATAGGGGCATGAAGGTGCGTTCCTTTGTATTTGATGAAAATATGAAATGTATTTGTTTAATATCCCTTTATTAGTGAGATTTGTGATACACTCTCCATCTGAAGTGATAATAGATTTTAATCTATTAAATTATATTTTTTTATGATGTAAATGCTTTCTTATTTTCGTTGCAATTTTTGGGGATTCTACCATACTATCATAATTTTCATTAATTTTAGCTCCAATTTAACTTGAATAAATTTGTGTGTAAAGAACCCCTTATTTAATTCTTATGTTACATGATTTGATAAACATAAAAATTTTTAATTCTCTCAACCTATTCTTATAGAGATATTATATAATAATCAACCCAAATTTTTTGTTTCCTATCCTATACGAATTTATCACAAATGGTCGTCCTAAGCAAGAGTATCTAAACCTCAATATGAAAGATCACTTTACATCCTTACTCTAATGAATTTGGAGTCATATATATAGAATTACATTTTTTTAGTATAGTTATCCAACATAGCATTGTGATTTTTTATGAAAATTTCATAACCTTTTCCACTATATCTATTAAGATGTCTGATAAATTCTTATTAAAGGAAAATATTTACCCTTTTATAACAATATAATAAAAGCATGATTGATTGAATTTAAGGTTAAATATTAAAGATATCTTTTTTTAATTCAATGACACAATAAATTATGTCAATATCCTTGTGGATCGTTTGCGGTACTTTAAATCTAAGGATAATATAATGTTTAAAAAATTTATTCATTGATTTCATTAAAATAACCATTAAGGGTATATATTTTATAATTTCCTAAAACAAATCAGTGATAGTTATAATTAATTTGAACTACTATACTATTTCTAAATATTATAAAACAATATCATTTATTCTATATATAGATAAAGGGTAGGATTAATTTAGAGGATGTAACATCTATAACGGTTGATGAATGATATTACATCATCCTTGAACACATGGTAAATCATTTTAAATTCCACAGAAACGGTTTATAGAGTGATAATGGTCCATGTGTCCCTTAACTTTTTTATAGTGATTAGTTCATGTTTGGGAGATACTACAAGTGTTAACACAAAAATTATTCATAATTACAATTGGCGCTTCTCTTCAATTAATCTAGGTGATACCCCATTAGAACATAATTTTTTGAGGACTTTAAAGTATGTTAGTCCATGAAAAGGATGAATTTAGTTTTCAGTTAGTCAATATATCCCATTTATCCCACAATTGGGTTGAAATCTAATTTGGAGGTAGTCAATGATTGGAGATATCAAGCTAATTTCTCAATCATTTTTTTGGATGAGGACCCAATAAAAGAAAGTGCTATATTAATGACATCTATAGGTCCATATTTATTATTGATTAAAGAGATTTCCTGTATTTTATTTACAATATGGTTGTTATTATTACTTAGTATCGGTTTTCATGAGAAGTGGATAGATTTTCCAACATGTCTATATGATCATTATGCATCCAATAGATATTATAAAGAACCATCATAGTGAAATATTACATGATTAAATATCATGTTTGGTTATGTAACGATATTTATTCAACTCTCATAATTGTATACTCCCCATTAATCTATTTGATCACTAATTTGGAATCACATTTTACATTCTTCACGGAGATTGGTATTTATATATCCAGTTCCAATCCTATAAAGGGGAGGAGTACTATAATTTTTTATTAGTGAAACCCTTTTATATAGGCAATAGTAATGAAATAGGATGGTCAATTAAGAAATAAATTTGAATCATAATTAGAATCAATTTATTTTTTCATCCTCTATATTTTAACTTTTTGGATTTAGGATATAATTTAAAATTACTTCTCCTTTGTGAAAATAGGTTCCTATAAATATGAATACATATTATAAAGATTACTCTATATCCAATAGAAATTCTTCTAGGGTAGGGTGTAACTTTATAGAATATACCAAAGTTTTTCCATTGGTTACTTTAAATGAAATAAAATCAAAACAAAATACTAAATTATGAAAGGAAATATTTATAATCTATAATTCAATATAGGGAAACTAAATATGTTTCTTAAAGGATCTATATATATTACCATGTGAGCTCAGTAATACTCAATGTAATGAATTATCTTTTTCCATAAAATTATCAAAGTGTGACAATTATTATTAAAGGGAATATAAATAATTTTATCCTATGACATTTTCGAAATGAGGTAATATATTATATTTTACATACCTTCAACTCCCTTCTCAGTTAGAAGGGTGCTAAATTATAATTCTAGGGTTGAAAAATAGAGTATTAAAATATTTCCATCCTTGGATGGAATTAGATAGAAAGATATAAAAAAGTATATTTTTTGGATATCAAATAAAAGTTGATAATCCCTGTCTCATTTGGAGTTCTTCCTATTTTATTTATCATTAGGAAGGTTAAGAAATATTTCGTAAGGATTTCAATAAAATAAAGTATGTTTTTGAAAAATATTTAGTGTACTTTTAATTATCAAATATTTCAAGGAGGGTTTATGTTGAGTATCACCTAATATTTTCTATACTCAATATAAATTCCTTGTTGGTGGACTATAAATCCAAAAAATTAACCAAAAGTCACTATAAATATATATTCCATTGTATTTATAATTATATTGTGTAATGTGAGTTTAAAAAACCCCAAATAAAGATAATATTTTATAGTTTTATTAAGATAATATTACAATTATTATTCATATCCCATTCACTATTAGCTTCATATTTTATTAATCTAAATGGAACCACCTATTAGTAATATACTCTTTATAGTTCTCTAAATACTTTGGCAACCTAAACTTTTGGACAATGCAAATTTTTTTACCATGAATAACCACTAATAAAATGTATGGATTGAAATGTAGTTTTCACATTCATTGTTAATAATATGTATTAGAATAGAGAATAATTTTTTATAAAATAATAGTTAAGGTCCACAAATTTTTAAAATAGACTAATTTCCCTACTATTCTTCTATAAAACTATATTTTTCAACCATTTTGAGGTATAAAACCTCTTTGATAAGTAATTATTGGTTTATAATATAAAATACAACTACCTCTATATCACATCAATATGGATGAATCTTTCTATGTTAACATTTTTTACAATAATGGTAAGATAAAAAACGCATATGGTATAAAAATACTTGGGGATTTAATCCAAGAATTTCTTTATAACTTTAGAAAAATATATCATGGTGAAATTTGAAAAATATAATTCAACCCCATATATTTTTCATGGGGTTGTTTCATTATTAAATTTAGGCCAAGTTTCTTCTTCAGTTCCTAAATTTACCTTCTAGATATCATCAACAATGCTAAATACACATTTTAAAAAGGTGGTAAGAGAAACCTCATTGTCTTTTTCATGGATATAAAGAGAGGAGAAGACTTTATGATCATCTTAAACTCTATAGAGTTAAGCAATGATCTAGTTAAATTTGAGGGGATTGAAATCCTAAAAAATTAAAGAATATTTTATAGACTATGTCGAGACCATGTGAATAATTATAGGTTATTTTAATGCTTCTAACATATATTAGTAAAAAATGTTATTTTCTAAATATCTATTTCATTTTGCAACAATGAATTATTCAATCACATATTCTGATAGATATGCTCTAATACAATATCAATGTACATTGTATTTATAGTGTATATTTAAATTTAATTTTTATATGGGAATGGTTCAGAAAGATATTCATATTTTACATCATAAAATTTATATATATTTAGATTATATCACCCCAATACAATGAAACCAATGTTATTTCTTATATTTATCCTTTTTTATTAAATATAATATATAAGGTGAAATAAACTCTCCATCACATCATTCCATGTACTTGTAATGATGAAATTCGATATATTTTGGGTTTTACACCAATATTTTATTTTCCATATGTTGATACTTCTACTTCCTCCTATATTTTTTTATAAGAATGTATTAATTTATTTATGATTCAAAAGGAAAACTTTCACACACAAAAAGACACTTATTTTACAACTAATATAATTCTTTATAAAATAGTCATTTAGAGAGGTTATAGTTATATATAAATTAATTCAAAATTTTACAATCAAATAATTATATAAATTCGTTTAAAAACATCATGAACTAATATTCATATACACTATGTTTAAATTGGGATTTTAATTTGATTTTCCTATGTTTTTTTTAATCCCACTTATCATAACCCAAAAAATTAATATAAAATAGAAATAAATAACATTTTTTATACCCTAAATAATTAATCATTGGGGATAGAATGTGATTTATCCATCACCAATTATCCATTACATATTTATGAAATTATCTTCATTGAGATTTTAGAAACATCTAAGGTTCTAAAATTACATTTAATGGTTATTTGTCAACCTTGTTACATAAAAAATGACTATACATATTTGTGTGAATTCATTTATATAATGAACTATAGAGGTTTTTAAAAAACCTAGTAAAGGGATTCTAGAAACTCATTATAAATATATAGTGAATTTATGATTTAAACCATAAAAAATCATTAGGTATATACTTTAGTATATCAAATATTTAAAACAAGCGATTTTTATTTTTAAATATTCTTATCTAAGAAATAGTTGCATATATGGAGGAGGAGACGTCAAAGATGAAGTCTCTAGGGTAATATTTTCTATCACTCGGGTCATTTTTAATTAAATATACTATATCATATTTCATTAAATAGAGGAATAAGTGATTTTTTTAGTTAATTGATCCACAAATTACATAAGATCTTGGTAAAAATATATATATTATTAGATCAAATTATTTCCATTATTTAGATAATTAAATTACATTTCTCTGTGTTTTGGAAGCATATTTTTTATAATTATATATTACTCTTCAAACATGGGTTATAATTTTTCAATATCTTTCTCTACCCTGGATACTTCCATGAGAATTTCCAAGATATCCCAATTTATAAAACTCCTCTTTATCATCATGCCAAATCATTAATTGAAATACATATAAATATGTATGTTGATACACTTTGTCAAAATAGGGATACACTTTTTAGTGTAGTTATAATCTTTCCAATTATAGTGGTTTGATTTTTTTGAGTATTTGTTATGTTTTAAATAACTATAAGATTTTTACATCATTACCATCAATATATTATTATATATTTCATCAATTTTTTAAATGATTTGAACCATAGGGGGTCTCCACTGAGGTTATAGAGGGAATTTTGGGTATGAATTATTGATTCATACATGCCTTAATGATTACATTAATATGGTTAAATAACTCCCCCTCCATAAAGTTTTTAAATTTATTTGTGATATTATTTAATACTTATTTTTATTTTCATTTTTATTATGAAGGGTTGATAACACCTGTGGCATCTATTTTTTTATAATATGCAATGCCACTTGGAATTCATTTATAATCTATTATAAAATGTATTTGATGAGAAAACAATTATTTTATTGTGTATAGAAACACAAGATGATATGTGTAATAATTATGTTAATAACATAGTTTTACTTCATTATGTTTCCAAACATCTGTATGTATGGTAAAAAAATTTCAAGGGAGGAAATGGGATAAGTTAGTGTATTATCACTCTAAAAATAATAAAATTTATTTTTACTATTCAAAAAATTAAAATTCCGTTTTTCCATTTTAAAAAATTATATGTTTAGAATAATCCGTGTTGATTTTTTTTATTTAGGAATAATAAGGGAATCTATATTAATGAAAATTATATTAAATATTTTGGTCAATACCATAAATAGTTTGATAGTGATGGTAGTTGCCTATGCATATATAGACATCCTTGTTTTTGATGGAGGTTCTAATTCAGACATTATTCTATTTTGATAAAAACATTACAATATAAATGTTATTTTTTTAATAAATTATAAGAATCCACCAGGATATATATTATGGATTATAATAGATCCTCACTTATATTACAATTTTTTCACCTAAATCCCGAATAATTTCTCTTGGGTGGTATCTATATCCACTGAATATGTATAAAACATATATATATATATATATATGAAATTTAAACTATATCTTTATACCATTTATTATAGTAATATTTTTTATAAATACATGCATTCCTTAAAATAGAAAACAATTGAAAATAAATTTTTTAATGAAAATCATCCAAACTAGTTATCGATCCAGAAGATAGGTTGTTATAATTGAAAAATACATGATCTTAAAATTCCTACACAAAAATATATGATATTTAATTATTTATAGTGTTTAAGCCCCCATTATCTCTCAACACTAGAATCCCAAGTGGGTGTTTATTTTCTCAATGTCTCTCATTCCATTTAACAAAGAGACGATGTGAGTTATAATGTTTGGAAATAGATATTTCATTTCCCTAAAATTAGGATTTGGATTCATCTCTCATTGTACAAGTGCACATTGGACATTGAAGACATCTAGTTTAGTGGTAAGGAAACATAATATCTCTCTTAGTTATTTCATTCAATGTGATAAAGTTTATCCAAGATTAATCTACTGATCATGATTAATCTATTAGTGTAATAATTAAATATATTATTTAATGTGGTCTCTAATTAGGTATAGAAAATGATTAAAATATTATTGGTCATGTGGTACCTTAATTATAAGGGGGATCAATGGGAGTTTGTATGGATTCAAAGAATTAATCACCCTTAATGGATGCATTTACTTTAACAAAATCAAAATTAATCTATTCAAATTTATATATTACTTATCATTACAATAATAGTTTTTTATTTGTAGAAATAGAATCAATATCTTCTCATGGGTGGTGGTAAAATATGTCATAATTAACTTACCATTCTTGACTAAATTCTTGGTTGCAAGAAATATAAATCATTATGGGGGGCCAAACATCATGACCAACTTTTAATAGAGTACATAACATTTATTCATATATCAGATCTTGACTAATATTTTCTATAGATGCCTAAACGATATCTATATCATTATCAATATAATGATCGGAGGTATTAATGAACCAGTTATAAATACCCTCACTGATGTGAATACAATGGGAACCAATTCATCATTTACATGTCTAAAGAATTGAGCTTCATAAATAATCAATTAATTATCATGGGTAGAATAAAAAATAATCCATAATATAAAATGTTTGAGATATTTATATCTTTCAAGGACCTATTGCATTCTACTCTATTATATTGATTCTCTTGTTAGGTTGAATTTTGATATTTCTAATGATAAGATATCATGAGTGGATTTAGTCAAACAATATGTAAGCTAAAACAAGGTACAAAATTTGGTTCACTAATTATTTATATGACTTCCCCCATAGATGTAAACATAAAATTTCTCAGAGGAGGAAATGTATTTGATCTAGTTATCACTATAACTTATTGATGGTATGGGGTGGTTGGTGGTAGTAATACCCCATCTATGACATCATGATTTTACATATAACTCATTATTTCTTCTAGGGATTTCCTTTAGATGAATTCTAGATATGGTGTATATTTTGAAAATACAATTGAGTGGATCCCACTAAAAGTGGTTATACTTTCATTATATATTTTGATCCCCTCACATTATTACTTAATTAACCTTAATAGAATATATTTTATTTGTGTACATTGATTACTTAATCTCCTAATATTTATTTTATGTGTTCACTATAATTATTTTATTCTCAATAAAATTACTTTGTAGTACTTTCATATAATGAATTTAGAGAAACATCTATGGGATGAAATTATGACCAAACTTGTGTGATTGATTTTATTTATTTAAATTATTGAGTAATGCAATTCCATAAATCTAACCCTTCCATAATTAAGTATATATGGATAAGTATTCATAACAATTGTAAAATTACAAAAAATTTATTCACGAAAGTTTATTGTATAAATCACATCGTTTTCTTGATTTTGTGTTACATTAATTTTTATGGGATGAATTGTAAATGAAGTGGAATTTCCAATAAAGAACTTTGGGATGATCAACATACCCATCTTAGATCAACCTCAAACATTTGAACCCATGTATTTAATCTGTATGTTTGGTTGAATTAATGATATATCTTATTCAATTAAGATCTTAGGGATATTGTAGTGTGAGGTTGAAATGAACCGATATTAATCTTGTATTTTATCACCATCCATTTCCAGTAATTAGAAAATCCAATCATCCTCATCTATGTTAGATAACTCGTTAACATTGTCTAACAATAGAAGTTGTTTTTGGGTCACATAGTTATGTAGGATTTTGGTATCTCTATCATTGGAAACATTTTCCAACTTCAAAGTATTCCAACAGTGGTACTGATGAATATCATTATCATGGCAGATTTTTTTAAGGAAAAAATCATTTATTTATAATAGAGTGACTAATAAACCTTAAAATAATTTAAAGACCATCTCTATAGAGAATAATGATTTATAATATGAAGGAACACTATGTCATTTTTTTCATTTCATTATAGTAACTAGTTTTTTGGTTGGTGCCTTGGGGGGGTCCTTTTGGGTGTCTTTATATTTTGTCACACAAAAGATATCTATAGTGTTTTTATGTGTCTCCATGGGGAAGTATTCTATGGTGGTTACCATGTGGTGGGCCTCCATAGTATTTTCTTCCAAAACTTTCTTGGAGGGGAACATAGTTTAGGGTTTGATATAGAGGATATTTATGGAGTTTTTATTCTTTATTCTTCAATGGAATACCATAATGATTTAATTTTTTATTGTGTGGAGAAATTAACTTTGGCATTTAGTTTCATCATAGGCCGGGCCTTATTGGTGTATTAATATTTCCTCATAGGAATGAACATAATAGTGAATATAATAGGTAGTACCTCAATGGTTAATGTATTCTTTACTGTTCAAGGTGGCGTCAATGGTCGATTGTTGTTTTGTTATAGGTAGAAACTCCATACTGGGACCCATAGGGAGAAACTATGTGGTTTATTGATTCATTATCATGAGTAATACCACATATATGCTTTTATATTTTATCATGTGTATGAATATAATAACATGTTTTTATATTTCGATGACGGGGACACATGCAATGGATACCATTTGGTGGATTTTAGTAAATACTAAACTTATCATTACTTTGGGGAGGTCCACTATGCTTTATTGATTTTTTTATAAGGGGGTTTTTTAAGGCACCATAGGGAGTGCCTTAATAGTTTCATTATTCTTTATCATGGTGAGGACATATTATTTGGTTTGATTATTTATTATGGTGAGGAATTTCATTATGATTGTTAACTATTTAATAGGGAGAAAATTTAGGGTGGATTTATTTTTTTCATGGGTAGGACCTCTAGGGAAAATATGATGGGTTGTACAAATTTTTTTACCACATTAACAATTAGAAAGAGGATGGATGAATTTCCATTTTATTTTTTATCATAGGTTTGATGTCCACAACATCAGCCATAGGAAGTACCTCCTTGATTTATTGATTCATTTTTATAGATAGTACCTCTATTATGATTATTTATTTTCTATTATTGTGGAATACCAAATTTCTAAGGACCCTACTGTTCTTATGAATAATTTTCAAAGCTTCGCACTCTTAGAAACATAGAAATAACCCAATGTAACCATTGTGTTTTTTTTTTGTGAAATTTTATAGTGTAATAAATTGTATGAACAAAAATATTCTCCATGGTTATGGAGGTAATATATTTCAAATAAGATATACTGATTAATGTTGAAACTCAGGTGTATATATCAACAGATTACTAAACTATTTCTATAAATTTTTTAGTTTTATATAGGTATATATGAGGACAATTGACATGAAAAGTCCTAGAAAATTCTAATGTATCTAGATAAGGTAAGATTAATACAGGCCATATTTTTTAAGTAAGGGTATGAAAACATTGACTATTTTTAAGGAAATAATCCAAAAGAGGTTTTATAGTGATGATGGGAGCCTCCTACCCATTTATTTCTTGTAAAAATGGTATGAAACCTTATGTATTCAAAATCACCAAGTTTAACCAATCCTATAATCACATTTATACCCCACCAACTTGAACATACTCAAGTATGATTTAATTCACCATATAGTGATACATCCATTGAATTAGGAAAACTGAACATATATACCCTAGGGATGAGAATGATTTAGATTTATTAGAAGTATAACTATGTAATACTGTCGGTAAATCATTAATAGTAATCGTGGTTTACATGAACATTCCCCATGCTTGATACATAGTTAAACAACTTTTTATCAATTAGTTGTTAGAAAATTTTGAATTTTTAGGGAATAATAAAAAACCCACTAATTATTGATGTATCGTAAATATATAATAGTGTTCAATCAATATTTTTAAAATTTAATGTATTTGTTATAATGTGAAATTTTCTTCTTTATCAATATTTCTACATACCTCCATCAATTCGAAGTTTATATATTCAAATATGTTGACACAGAGGTGATAGTACATGATAAATTCCTAAAATTTAGCTTATTATTTAGTCTAAAAATATATAGTATATTTAATCATCATCATGAAATCTACTAAATTAATAACAACAATTATATTTTTGTGACATTTACCAATTTACAGGGATGAATTTAAAACAATAATATATAATTAATTAGTTTATATCAATTTTAATGTATAGGTACATGGTATGTAATAGTTGTTATGTAGTTTAAATTTATATAGTAATTCAATCTAGAGTATAATTCCATCCATGAAAGAAGTAGATTTTGTAGAGAAGATGGATTTGTCACAATGTTAGGATTAGGATTGAAAAAGGATCCCTACATATCTCTGATAGGGTGAATATAAACCTAAATAGTTACATCTAAAATATTGAATCCATGTGATAGGAAATGACACTAATATATATAAAATGAGTCATTTAATTTTCAACTGAGTAAGAAGGAATAATATTCAATTAAATATCATTAGATCTAGGATGGTATTAATTTTAATGTAATATATTACAGATTCCATATTATAAAGTTTAATTTCTTATGTTAAGGAATATTTTTTTATTCCTTTTAAGGTAATGTTACAATTAACAATTATGTGTGTTTTATTATTATGAAATAAGGTCCAATGTTGTACATTTTATATTCATATTACAAGGACACATGTTTATTAGAGTTTAATGCCATAAAATTGGGAAATATTGGTAGAATAAACGAAAAAAATGGTATTAGTGTGGTACTTATACTTGAGTTTCATATGTTAAGAAAATATTGATAGTGTATAGGTGGGTAGTATTTAATGTTGAACAAATTATGATACCCAAAAACATGAATCCTTGAATGGATTTTATATTGGTTATCGGAAAAAATATTTAGGTTTTTTCTATAATGTAACCTTGGATTGAAAATATAATGGTCTTTTATATATTTATAAATAGGGGGTATTCAATCGATTTATTTTGATAAAGGGTACCTATTATCAACAAGGTACGTGATTGACCACATCTAAATGATTTACTGTAGCAATAGAAATGTAATGAGTGAGATATTTTTCATGATGTGAAACACTCATTATAAAAATGGGTGATCAACTATAAAATCTATTGATATTTTAAAAATGAAAAAGTATAGATAATCATCTATGAAGGAAAAGTTATTTAATATATTGTCTTATTAGGTGAGGACCTTTGAGAAATTGATCCATTAATGTCATCAAGGTCACCAATAAAAAATGTATTATATTCTACAAGGTATTTGACCTTAGAAAATATTGACCCCCTAGTGATGCATAATGTTATGACCTACTATTTCACTCTAAATTTTCCTTAAATGAATATTATATTTGTTGGTTTTTCTATATATAGCACTGAACTAAAAAGATATAGTGGTAAATTAAAATAAAATTTCACCATTATAATATATCCCATAAAGTATATAAAAGAAAGTGATCATTTTAAAAAATATATGAATATTAGGGGAAAATGGAATAGGGTAGTGAAATTCTGCCTTACGAATATCATTAGTTTGAGCATGTAAAGAAGGTAGATTTTTTTTGTTTTTTTTCAAGACCAAGCCCAAGACAAACTTATTTAATTATAGAATCGATGAAATTGTACACAAGATAAATTCAAGCTTATGGAAAGATCCACGATATCTCTGCTCGCAAAATCACCACACTCAACTACCACCAAAAGAAACCTTACGATTAGATATAATGTGAATATATTAAAAGTATATGTAACTCTAAATCTGTATCATTTAATAAGATAAATTTTTTTATAATAATTTACCTATAACATATATTTTACATATTTCTCATTTTAAATTTTAAAGTAAATAATTGTTTATTTTTGTATAAATATTGGTTTTCTTTATATACTGTATTTAAAAGATATATTAATAAGTTTAATGGTTATTATTTTATAATATTAACATCATAATAAAGTTAATCATTAAAATTTTATCTTGGGGTGAATTTTTTGGATTTATCTTACTTAAATAGTGATAATATGTTTTAAAAAAACTATAAATTTTATAAATTTTCTATTATAAAAGGAATACATAGATGTGTAAAGAATATTTTTAGTTAGTCAAATATTTATTTCATAATTAAAACTCGACATTTTAAAATTACTATTTTTAATTTCAGAATCAATTATTAGCATTTTATGGACTTCAATAATATTTTATGATAAAAACTATTTTTAATTTTTCTTTTAATAAACAAATATTTTTGGAAAAATCAGTTTTTTAGTTTTTTTTGAAAACAACATATATTTTTAGTGATAATAAAACATTTTATATCATGAAAATAAATATCATTTATAATTGTACCCTACACATTAATTTTGAGCATAAAAATTTTGTTATCTAAAAAAAATTTTATGTGTTACATGTATTAATAATAAAATTGAGTTTTCCAAATCATATAAAATTTACCAAATAAAATAGATTTCATATTTTAAATCATTAGGTTTTGAAATTTTGTAATAAGTTCCGTTTTATTTTTATATACTAAAAATAAATTACTTCGGTAAAAATTACTTACCACAACAAAACCAAAAAAGGTAAATGTGAAAATTATATAAGTAAATGGACTAAAAAATATTAAAAAAAGTTGTGAAAATTATTGTCTGAGTGATTATATACCTTATATAAACCCGCAATCTATTTTCATCTATTTTGGATTTTTTTTTACATGTGAATCATGTTCTCTCTTTATATGAACTTCAAGTATAGAAAAAAAATTCATTCTTTTACAAAAGGGGATTCTCACCACCCCTTCAAAACCACCCTAACATTTTTTTCCCTCAATAAAATATTCCATTTATAATTATTAAATAATCTTATTAATTTTCCATTATCCATTGGTGATAATATTTTTCTCCAATACCTTTATTTTCAAGGAGTCTTCCAAGGGAAATCCCAAGTCCTCTATATGAGTACTATTATTCCCTAACATCATTTATTTTCATTCTTAGTTTCCCAAATATAATTTTTTAGTTCTTATAATATGAAATAATTATTTTCTTTATAACTAATTTTATTATTCTAAAAATTATATATATTAATAATATTTCTTGTTTTCCATTAAGAAAAATGAAACTATATTTTCTGCTTTGTATGGACTACGGACTCCACTAATTGATGTCTTCCATATTTCACAACTTGTTATTTTTACTAATTAAAGGTTTGAAAGTAAATAATAAATTTAAAATACATATCTTGTTATTATAAAGCTTAAAATTATAAACCTTTGTTTCTTCTTCACATTTATAGGTAAGTCAAATCATTAACCATGCATTGTGCAGACTACCACCTCCACAAAGTAACATATAGTTTTGTTCATCTAGTTTCATTATTATTTTTTAAAATCAATAAAAATATGATTAACCACCATAAAAATATATATATAATATCATTATTCATATTTAACCATTATTTTATTCTATAATGCATCAATTTCATAATAATAATAATCTAATAATTATGGTATATTTATGTTTAGGTCGGTCTGACCACCAACTTGAACCATGCTATAAAATAATATCTTGGATAACTATGAAAATTTTATTACTAATAATATATGAATATATAATTAAATAAGGATTTATTTTTAGTTTTAGAATGGTAAAGTTAATGTTAAACTCAATTATAAATATACCCAAGTACATTCGTTAAAATTTACCAAAACATTCTCATTGATGATTTCATATTTAAGAATCGTAACCAAAATTAAAATAGCATAAAATTATTAAATTGAAAATAATTATAACACATCAATTATAGTAAATTTTATGATATGGTATTAATTAAATTTTTAATAATAACGAAGAACAATACTACTAATATGAATCTACACCAAAATGATTAAGATTACTCACACACGATATTGAAAATATATGACAATTAACTAATATACATGAAGAGACTAAAATAAATTCATTTTTTACAAGGTTATATAAATAAAAAATATTTGAAATAATTTAGTAATATTTTTATTTTTATATACAACTTTATAGAGAGAGTTTAGAAAAATTGGGAAATTAGTTAAGGGTTTCTTGTATCTATTTTCTCCCCTTGAGACATATTTCTTATTATACATCATGATTTCATTGGAAAGATATATCTACTAACTAATGATTATTTTCAATATATTTATTTTTTTTATTTCATGATCCATATAATGGTCTCGATTAAATGGGATTTTGATTTGAAAGATAGCAAGGTTTTAAGAGTTTTTGTTAACTCAACTACCTTTATTGGGTTATAATGATACCTCTTGAACTTAATTATTAAATTATTGGTTTATTACACCGTAAGATCTGATTTCATGACAATTTATTTTTATTTATGGTTTAATTTAATGGCCCAGATCCATGTATCCCTCTCTATAGTGAGTTTGGGGCATTGGTGGATACTGTAGAATATTCCACAAAGTTTGGAGGGTATTTAATGAAAAATGGGAGGTTCCACTATTAAAAAATCGAATGTTTATACATTGGAGGGATGAATTGTGGCATAGTGTATGTGTTTTTGGTATAGAGGATCAAATTTCAGCATGGGGTCATTTGACAGAGAATTTTGGGATACTGGATTTCTAGGTCTAGCTATGCCATGGGGGTAGGCTATAGAGTGGGCCCTCCTTTATTGGTCGATCGTTGTGGTGTGGGGAGATGAGGTTATGGTGTAGTGAGTTTTTTGACTACAGCCAAATCAGGGGTATTTTCACAATGGTGGTTGGGCTATGGTGTACCCATGCTATTGGTGATGGGGTATTGTAGCATATTTCCTAAGGAAATGTTGTGTTCCCATATCTACTTTTATATCATTTTCACCATGTTTCTGAAACTCTTATTTGAAAAATGTGTGTATGGTGTGGTACCTCATGGTGTGATATATAATAGCATATTTCATCCTATTTTATAGTGTGGTTCATTGGTCTACATCATGGACCATTATTTTTTAGTGGGTCAATAAAAACCCATAATCTCATTTAAACCCATTTTTCTCCTAATTATTATATTATAACCATGTGTACCCAAGAGTGGTTTTTGAAGTCTTTAAATCCTTCATTATGTAGGGATCAAGACCTATATAAAGTAGATCAATTAATAGTAATATGTGGTTTTATCTACATCACTTTTCCCATAATTTCTTCATGGATCAATCTTGTCTCCTCCCATTTCATCTTTCCATTTTATAATGGTTTATCTCTATATTTGTAATTGAGTTTTATTAGTTTATGATAGTGTGTTTGTGGTATAGTATCCTTAGAGGGATGCATTTTCTTTGGAGAGATGTAATCGTAGATCCCTGACAATGATCAATTCTCAAGGAAATAATGTCGATTCTATTAATGTTGGTGATTTTTTTTCTTCTCCTTTATTTTATGTGTAACCATAAATTTAACAAGATTCACCCCTTTGTATGGAAGTATAATTATCATAATAAACATACAATTGAGTTAATAAATAAATTGGATAGGGATCATATGTCTATGTTTATTACCATGATAATGGTTTGTCTGTTATTTTTCTAGATAGTGTGTTAGCTATTATATTCTTATTAGAATATTTGTTTATGCTTGGGATAGAATTTTTTAATTTTAAATTGGTAAAAAGGAAAATATAGAATTAATTGGTTGTCGAAAAAACATAAAGAAACATGTTTTTCATATCAGGTAATAATGTAACCACTTTCATTTTTTAAAAACATAATAACCATCCTTGTATGTAACGTAACCACCATCCATTGTTATAATGAAACTACCATATCTTGTTATAACATAACCACCATATGTTTTTATAACATAAACACTAAAAAATAATGAAATCAATATATATGTGTTACAAAATATCAGTAAAAATTTTCATATCATACTGAATGAAAGGAAATGGGATGCAAAACATATCATAATATCACAACCCATGGACAAGAAATAGGTTTCATAAACATATTGTCATCAAAAAAATAACCTTTATAAGGAAATAAAAAGAATGGTATCATTTTATTTTATCTCCATTAAATCTTATGTAACATCAAATTATGTTATATTATATGAAAAATTATTTTTATAGATCACATGTAACATTACTTTAGCACAATAACTTCCTACTTTAAAAATCACCTTTTAAAAACTATAATTTCACATAATATTATGGAAATAATTTTCATTTAAAATATATTTTGAGACATATAATGTAATACTTAATATATTTATTGGTCTTGAGGGTGTGAAATTATGTTCATTTCAAACCTTTTAAAACAAGGTTTCCTTTACCATTTTCAGTAATATTCAATAGTACTTCGTTCAGAAAAATGAAAGAAGATTCCATTAAAACCATTTTATAAAAACTCATTCTTGGGTAAACATTTCATTAAATTTTTTTTCATAATATTAAAAACATTATTGAAAACATTTTTATAAAACATGGATGAGAAAGAAAAATAATTTTCAACCCAACTGAGAAATATTTTTCAATTTTTCTTACAAATATTCTTTTTGTGTAACAACATAATATTTCATGAAATATTTTTTTTATATAAATTTTATATTTTAAATATTTTTAAGTATTTTATTATCTTAATTTAGATGAAATAGTTATATTTTCTTATGTTGCACACAATACTAAGGTTATCTTTTGTTACTTAAAACACTGAGTTTAAATGAAACATTTCATATTATTATTATATGATAGTTATGACCTGTCCATTGAAATAAAGGGTATTAATATGAATAATTAAATTATGAAAATATTTTTTTAAATTTATATATACTGAAATATTTTGTTATAAATTAATTGTAAATGAAAATAAAAACCTTTTCAAAATAAAATGATATATTTTTCTTAAAGACTAGTATTTGTGCCCACATGTTTGTTTCATATAAATATATTAAACATATTTATTTTGGTGAAGTATATTAATTAAATTTATATATTGTATATTAAATATCATATTTAACATTAATATTATTATTAAATTGGTTTTAAAGTAAAATTAGTTCAATTATACATGCATTAATACTATTTAAGTCATTGGAATCAATTTAATATTTATCATATATAAAAAACATTGAAATGTTTTGAACATTTTCTCTTTAAAATCCTTCTTTTTGTTGTATCTCCTGGATAAATTTTAAATTAAACATTCCCACGTCTATGATTGGAATTTTTAAAAATTGAATCTATTTTGTTAATAATAAAAATTTATATTATCTAATAATTTAAGCTTTATTTTTTACCAAAATGAATAGTTAATCCAGTTAAAAAATTATCAAAGTTAAGGTAAAAATTGGTTTATCAAGGGTTAAACTAAAATATAATGTTAAAATTACCTATATAAATTTCTAAAAACAATTTTATGGCCATATATAGACCATAAAACCTATAATGTTCGATAATGGACCATTTTAGACCATTTTGACATATAAAAAATGTGACAACACCCAATTCTTTTCAAAAATACCTTCATTCTCCTATCCCCAAATTATAAAGGGCCACCCACTCAAATCCCTTATACACACATTAAAAGCCTTTTGTTTTGTCCAATAAATTCTATAATAGCTTCCCAAATTCTATCCCATATTCTTATAAAACATATTTTGGGCATAATTCCATCCTAGGAAGGCTTTAGTAGAAATCAAAGGAGGAGACCTAAAGAAGAGGTAATGTTCGTCGACAAGAGTTTTTATTTTATTTATTTCTACAAATACAATATTTCTTATTAAAAATGATTATATTATAACCACATTATCTTCCAGAAACATATGTTTTTTAATGTTAAGTTCATGAACTAAAACTATCTCCCCTTCTATCAAAAGGATTAGAAAATCAACATTTGCGTCTACGGTGGACTACCGCCTCGCGGACCAAGGATGTTTGTTTATCCATTACCACTGATCATGGTTTGATTTAATCATGTATTTATGGTTTATTTATTATATCTATGCTATTTATATTCTTATTTAATTATCATATCACTTATTATTTCATGATTTTCAGTTTTTGGGGATATGATAATGACGATAATGTGTACGGCGGACAACTGCCTCACAAAGTGATGTGATTCATTCATGTTTTGCATAGAATGTATTAATTATGGGTATGATAAGCATATGTGATATATATGAAAAATAAAATTATAGATTTATAATATAAATATCATTAACTTTTCTTTCATTCAATATGAAAAGAAAATGGAAACAACATCCATGTGTTTGTATGACCTACTATCTCCAAGAACGTGGTATTTAGTTTTTGATCAATAAAGTATTTGGATTTCTAAAAATAAATATATACTGAATATATATATGATATTATTCATTTTTAATGTCTTGGACATTATTAAATCAATACATAAGTAATAGGACAAAAATAAATAAGTAGAAACATATATGAAATGCAAAGAGGTTATTCCCCAAAACATGACTATAACATGTAATTGTTAATAAATGGCTAATAAAAGGTCATAAAAAGATCAGATATGGTATTAAATATATGAACATGTTCCATTTATATATTTATAATAAACTAATATTTATTATACATGAGTTTTTATTGTGTAAAACATAAGTTCAGACTTTATATAAGGTATTTATGTTTCACTTTCACTTTATATAAGTCAAATGTCATATTCACCACATGTTTCTTTTATTTGATTTATATAATTCCATTGATTCTATTTTATGATTATTATAACTATAATTATTTTTATTGTGATATCCATTTTAGGATCAATCTTTCTTGAGGTTTATAGTTAAAAGATACGAAATTGGTATGAAATTTTTGTCTCAATTTACCTTCTTAGAGAGATATTTTTTGTTATGTGTCTATATTATTTTAGGAGGATTATATACATACCCTTTGGTAGTTATCATCATGAATTAATTTATCCTAATTATATTTTAAGATTCGTTTTATTTTATTCATTTAGGGTTCTTATGTTTAATAATTACAAACATAGTAAAGATTTTATGTTACAATCTCAAAGATTATTATGATTCATTATGAAAATGTTATCAATGATTGAATTAAATGATCCATCTCTCAATGAACACTTTAATTTTATTCTCCTCTGTTTATTTCATGAAAATACATTTCCCCCCATTCTCCTCGCTACATGTACTCAATATTTCAAAAATAATGGTTTTAAGAAGAATCATATTTTCATCGAAAACCCCTTTTATTCCAAACCAAAATTATCAAAAAAACAAATAAATTTTTATAAAAAAATTTAAATGATTTATGAAAGTAATTCTTTCCGTTTTTTACTTTTAACAAAAACTATTAATGAAATCTACATGTTATTTTCCAAAAAAATGTTTTTTTCTTTTACCGTAAATGTAAAAATAATGTATTTATATGCACAGTGTGAATAATATATTCCATTTTCTTAAAGACTCAATCATATCAATATTAACTTACATGTTTTAAATGATATTTTAAAATAAAAAATCATTATATTTGGTTTTTTATATCTAAAATGAATGATTTCAAAGTGAAAATAATTTTTAAAATGTTTGAGGATTTTTTATTTAAAAAGTGTTTAGCAATGGGAAAAGAGATTTTCCTCAAGATATGTTTTAAATGACCTCTAAATATCCCGCTATAACTTTCTATGGTTATTTTAAAATAAAATTATTTTCCAAAAAAATTATGTTTTGAATATTAAAATTCAAAAAATCTATTTTCCTTGTGAAAGGTCTCAAGTGATATTTCAAAATTGTTTTCAATGTAAAATGTCATGATTTTATGTTAAATATGATTTAATTGGGATATTAACCAATGATGTCATTTTTATTCCTTATCTAAATGTTTTATGATTAAAATATTTCTCTAAAACCAGTCCATCTTCCACGTGTTACACCATGATAAAATTATTATAAAACCTGCATCTTTTTTTCGAGTTGTGTTATTAAGTAATGATTATGAAAACTATATATTTTCCATAGTTTAAGATATTATTAAATTTTTATGAAACCATTTTCATTTTAAATTGTGATCAATTTAATTTTGAACATCGATATGAAAACTTTTTCAACTTTTGAACATTTTCTCTTTAAAAACTCTTATCTCATCGCCTATGTGGGATTAATTTTAAATGGAATTTTTTCACTTATATTAAACGAATATTGATATATTGATTAAATATTTATATTAATAATAAGTTATATTGTCTATTAATTTACACATAATGTTTTACCAAAATGAATAATGAATGAAGTAAAAATTAATTATCGCAATTATGGTAAAAATGGGTTTAATGGGAGGTTAAACAAAAATTTTAACGGTAAAAATTACATATGAAATTGTCTAAAGAATATTTTATATAAATATTTATACCATTAAACGTCTAAGGTTCTATAAATGTCCGTTTTTAACCCTTTTTATGTAATAAAAATTTGGTACCACTCAATTATTTTCAAAAATAGCAAGTGTGTCCGCTCCACCAGTTATAAAAGGCCACTCCATATCCTCTCTTTTTCACACGATAAAAACATTTTTTTCATCCCATGAATTCCCAAATAACATCCCAAATTTACTCCCCTAATACTATTAAACATATTTTGGGCCAAAATATATCCTATAAAGACTTTTAGTGCAAATATATGCATGTTTCTTGAACAACGTGTAACGTTCCTCAATGATCATTTTTGTTTTATTTCATCACTTGCCTATTTTAATTATTATTATACCATGATTATATATTCAAATTAGTATATTTCATGTGATTATTTTTTTATGTTATTTTCATGACCTACAACCACATCCACTTCCACAAAATGGGTTGTGAAATCATCATTCGTATGTACGGTGGACTACCATGTCACGAAGGGATGTCGTTCTTTTTTCATTATCACCTCTCACGGTTCAACATAATGATAGATTAAATATTTATATATGATATTTATGATATTAGTATTCTATAATTATCTTATTAACATAAATTTATTCATTCAATGTTGTGGGAATATGATAACATCGCTCCTATGTACGTCTGACTATTGTCTCGCAAAGTGATGTGATTCGTTCACATATTAAATAGAATTTAAATTTAATAAAAAAATTATATATATGATATTAAAATTATTAATAAATGATTTTATATATATATATATATCATTTAAATTTTTTACTTTCAATCTAACAGGAAAATAGTAATAGCATTCATATATACCTTTGACAAACCATCTTCGTGAATGGTGTATTTTTGTCCCTATCAACAAATTCTATGTATTACTATAAATAAATTTATATGATATATAATTGATATCTATATCATGGTTGAAATACAAAATATGGTTAAATAATTATCTATGTAATATCTAAAAAAATTTTAAGTCAAAACATACACGAAACAAAAATTATTTATTTCTTAAAATGTGAATTTAAAAACTAATTGTCAACAAACTGATAATACAAGGAAAAAAATAATAATATATGGTATTATATATATGAATATGGTTCTATAAAATATTCATAATAAAATTTTATTTATTATAAATCATTTTTTAACATGTACAATAGAATTCAAGACTTATGGTAAGGGATTTCTAACTCACTTTTAATTTATACGAGACAAATTCCATATTCACCACATGTTTCTTTTATGTTGTGTATATACTTCCCATTATGGTATTCTATGATTATTTAACATAAGAAATTTTTATTCATGTAACTATTTTTTGATCTCTCTTTCAAGAGGTTTAGAGTTAAAAATTAGTAAAGTGCTTATGTTTCACGTATATAATTTTATAAGGTGTATATACAGCACCTTTTACATGTATTATCATGAATTTTTTTTATCTCGGTTATATTGGAAGTTTATTTTTTATGTTATTACTTCATTAGGGTTTTATTTCAAAGTTACCATAGGGGTAAATATTTTATATTACAAACTCATCATTTATTAGGGTTGTTTATGATATATTTTTGATCATCAGATATTATGATACATCTATCGATAAACTCATGAATTTTATTCTCCTATTTTTATTTCATGAAAATAAATATTTTCCCATAATTTTATTCAATTCATGTACTCAAGAGTTAAAAAGAATTTTTCTAAAAATATCATATTTTGAGTTTAAAACGTTTTTTATTACAAAACAATTTTTCCTAAATATATTTAAAAAAAGTTAAATTTATTTATGAAAAAGAACACTACACGTGATTTACTTTTAAAAAAAATTTGAAATTAGTCATCTTTTAATTTTCCAAAAAAAAATCATCTTCGGATTTTACCATAAATGTGAAAAGAATATCTATTTTTTTCAAAAACATCAAGAACTATATTTCCCACTATCATTACCACTCAATTATTTTAATATTTCATTAAAATTATTCAATGATACATTCAAATAAAATAATTTCATTAATGCATGTGTATTTTTTAAAATTTTATATGAATGATTTTATAGTAAAAAAGGATTTACAAAATGTTTTATGTTTTAAAAATATTTTTTGAACAAGAAGGTAAATTTTCCATAGGAAATGTTTTAAATTATTTTTAAGGAATCATTTATATGTTTTCATAGTTATTTAAAAAAAATATTTTCATAAAAAATTGAGTTTTAAAAAATTGTTTTCAAATAAAATATATATTCCTCAAGATAAGTCCCATGTAATATTTCAAAATAATTTTCCATATAAGGAGATATTATTTGATGTTAATTATGTTTCAATGGGGGTATATGAAAAAAATATACCATTATTATTCTTTTTCTAAATAGTTTATGATGAAAATATGTTTAAGAAAAACATTTGTCTTCCATGGGTTACGCCATTATAAAATTAAAATGAAAACTAATTCTTTTTTAAAATTTTATGCAATAATAAAATTATGAAGTGGCTATTATACCTAGCTATATTCAATATGTTATGATATGATGAAATTTTTATGAAACCCTTTTCATTTCATGGGTTGTGATATGATGATTTTATTTTATATTCTAGAAGGCATATGTTCGATTTTCATAATATGACATTGGTTACGTTATAACCAAGGATGATGGAAATGTTATAACCAAAGATGTTTGGACATATATCTCCCTAAAATTCATTGGTTAAATATTTTAATCTCATGGAATAAAAAGGACTATAATGGAGAGTGAACATAGTTCAGTAAGAGACCTGTTGTGCTATGATGTCTTGGGAGTGATCCTTGACTACTATGATGGTTTGGGGAGTGAACTCATTTAACTATATGGAATGGTCTTCCAGTGTGGATGGATTTGTGTCCCACCCAGGAGGTGTATCCTCCCATAGTGTTCCCTTAAATGTATTTTTAGTTATCCTAGACTTCTATGAAAATGATTTTATATAGATAATTTTATGTAATAATTTTATGTCTTATATTAATATTATTCTCTCATGGACCATGTTCTTTGATTTTATTATGATCATATCTTATAAAAATCCATAATTTATTCTATGACTCAATATTATGATCATTTATATGAATGGTATGGTATTTAAATTTTATGCTCATGTTCTCATACCATTATATTCATGTTGTGATTATATATCACATTTTTTTACCCTTACTGAGCATATGAGCTCACCCTTTTTTATGTTTCTTTTCTATAGTTTATGAATAAATGTTTTAATTATGAGTTATAAAGGTAAAGAAATTTATGGGAGACATTTAATATATTAGAATAATTAAGAAGATTAAATTTCACGTTTCTAAAGACACCATACTATTATTGTCATCAGGAGTGTTTTTGTATAATGTAATGAATATTCATCTATAAAGATGTAATATTAATATATTAAAATATTTGGTCTTTATATTTGTAATATATAGTATATAAAATTTTGAAAGTAAAAATTAAAAAATTTATTATCAGTAAACAAAACAAGGATAAGAAAATACATGTTGTTCTTGAGAGATAGATCATAATATTTCATCATCAGAATCATAATCACAAACAATCTCGATAAACAATGAGATTGTATAATAAAACACTTATCTCTTCAGTAACTTTTGAATCATAAGATATAGTAAATGGTAATAATAAAATGAATATTAGAAATATTTTATTCAATTACATTAAGGATTTATAGTTTCAAAGGGTTGGTACATACACTACACAATAGAAATGAGTAGTGAATATGGAATGTGACTCCTAGAATTAAAAGTGATATTGGAGATCCCTCACCATAAGTCTCGACATTATTTTAAAATGTTGAAAACTCCTATATAATATATATATAATTATAATATATATATATTATAGAACCATAATCATATATATTATACCATATACAATTTTCTTATAACCATTCTCACTTGTTCATTAACAATTCCTTTTTAAAATCGTGTTTTGTGAAATAATGGCTTCATTTTTCATCTAGGTTTTTGTTTGGTTGTTTAATTATTTTTAATTTTATCATGGTTACTAATATCCAGATTTTTATAAATTATATAAATGTCGTATATATTAATTATATATTTATTTATAGAAATCTATAGAAGTTAGAGATAGAAAACAAGTTACACTAATCATCGATTTGGTAGGTTGTATGTACCCATGAACACTATTTCTATTTCATTGAAAGATGAAACATAATAAAGATATATATTAATTAACCATTAAAAAATATTTTTATATAATACCTTTCATATATATTCAGTTAATATATCCTTATTACAATCAATTTATAAATAATATTCAAAATGTATCACATTGCTTCATGGAGGCGGTAGTTTACATGTACGCCCTAGCGACGTTATCACATTCCAACGGATTTGAAGGTTAGAAGGTAAAATGTAACAATAAAATCCAAATTTTATAAAGTTTTAATAACTATCTTATATAACCTTTAAATAAAACATTATGATCACCTATGAGATGCAGTGATTAAAAACGATTTACATCGGTTCGAGACACGGCAGTTCACCGTACACATCATTGACGGTTTCATTTCCCATTTTATGGAAGATGGGGTTGATATAGGTTATCAAATTAAAATAATAAGACATAAACGTGTATTAGATAATTTTTTTAAATCATAATATTTTAAAGATATTTTAATGATGTGTAAGAGGAAATAAAATAAAAACAAAATTTTAATAATTTTACATCTTCTTTAGAGAACTTCATTAGGTTTATACCTTAACCCTTCATAGAAGGAATTCATAATAAAATTAAAGAATATAGGATATTTGGATATAATAATGGAAGATATTAAGTTAGTTATTGGTTAGAATAAAGAGTTTTTAAGTGTGAATAGAATAAGAGATTGGGTTTCCTTTTTATATTGGGAAGAGGACACACTTGGAATATTTTAAATGAAAAAAATTATACCCATGTTTTTCACATCCCACAAGGATCCAAAATGGTTATTATCAAACCCTAAATGTTATAAGGTCAACATATGGTGATAAAATATAAATTGGACAATTTGTTAAGTTCTTTTAACCCTTATCTTTTTAGTTTAACCCCCAAGTAAATTTTTTCATCCATAAATACGGTAACTAATTTTTACGATTTTTACTATTAATTTTGACCTACAATTAATTTTACCTTTTTATATAATATTTATATTATGATAAAAATATCAAATCCATTTTTTCATATTCCATTCACATGATTCGGAAATATTTAGAATTAAACTTGCAGACACGCCAAAAAACGGTTTTCCAAAGAAATAATATTTATAAGTATAAAATTTTTTAATAAAAAAATACCATATAAATTTGATTAAAATAAACTAAATTTGTTTAATAATAACATAATTTAACTAATTTAAATTTTATAATATTTTTAAATAATATTTTTCTTTTTTAATTCCTTAAATGAGACTTTAGTTTTTCCTAAAAACCCAATACTTTTCACTTTTCACTAAAAATTTATTATTTCAGAAATTTATAAAAAACTATCCATAAGATAATTTTTACATGTTAATTCAAAACATGAAGTTAATTTTTTAAAATAAAATTTTTAAATGTCTCAAAATATAGTTTTATTATTTTTTCACAAAAATCAAAAAATATCAATTTTTGAAAAAATAATATTTTCAAATCATATACAGATTTACAAAAAATTAAGTACTCAGTTATAAATATATTTTATTTATCTAAAAAATTGATACTTAATTTTAAATATATGTTTATTCTTAATTCTTGTATTCACATTTAATGTCTAGGGTATAATGGTTAATTTAAATAATAATATTAATAGTATATAAGGGTATCTTAAAACATGGTGTTTCATGTTGTGTAATATATCAAAAAAATAACTTTAGGTTCCCATGTAGCATCCTAAAGTAGGTGGTTACAACAAATAAATATTAACATTGTGATTGGTCTAGTTTCTTATCACTTTCTCTCTACAACACAAAATTTCCACCATATTTTACAGTTATGAAATATCATTCCCCAGTAGTATTAAAAATGATTTTAGTGTATGTGACATATAAGTTATTTACTTCATCAACATAAATACAAGGAATACATTATGAACATATGAAATATTCATTGGAATAATTAAGAGGTAAGTTTCGATATCGATACCATTTAGAATTTCAAAATAACCTAGATACCTATGTATTTGTTTCCCATTATTTCAAAATATCATAACCATGTTCCAAGGAAAAGTTTATAGAAACACTATCTCACCAACTTCAAATTCTGGACCACATCCACATTTATCTGCATAACTTTTCTATCAACTTTATAAAGCCCTTATGTTATTATGAGTGGATCAAACCAACTCGTCCATTTCTTTTTCTATCTCAAACCCCAATAGAATTATTTCCCAAATTTCAACCCATAAAATGGTATTATTACACTTATTTACATATAGTTCTTTATAAAGATCTATAAAAATTCTTGAGTGAAAGTTATTTTTATATGAAAACTCAACAAGAAGAAATTATTGACCCCAACAACATTTTATTTCCATAGAACATGATATCATCATATCCTCTAAGGGTTTGAATTATTCTCTTAAAATTAATATTTGACTGAGGATGAAATATAGTCCATAAACTCAAATCAATAATAATATATTTCCAAATAATTCACTAGAACCATGACATAAATATCCGATCATAATCATGTATAATGAAATGTGGTAATTCATTAAACCTTACCACTTCTTTGTGTATATCCTTGGAAGCTGATCCAAATTGTAATCTTCATTGATAGTGATGAAGTTTTTTTAATTTTTAAATAAATGGACTACAAACCATATATCATTAGTCCATTTAGACAATTTTGAGAGTTTGATGAAAAAAACCGTAGTGATGTTTTCTCATTTTTATTCTGGTACAAGTCATGGATGTAACATCCCCTTATAATTTTTTCTCTCATCCTTATCTTTTTATCATACCAAGCACTGAGATAAGAAATCTATGATATCTCTCTTCAAGACATACCACTATAAATACTTCATCAAATAATTAAACATCTTAATACTTTTTGGATGAATAGAAAATGAAGAACTTTGTTCCCCCTCTAATAGATCCTTCTTCAAAACTGGTACTGAGGGGACACAAACATGGTTCCTAAACATTATTACTCCATCATAGTCAAGTTAAAAATCTAGAAAATTTTTAACCTTCATATATAAAGTTATACGTCATCCTTCTACGCCTCATTAATCATCACTTGCATAGATGGTTGAACACTAATTTGGGAAAGAAAATATTTCTCTCTTTTTATAAATATTTCTATAACCGATAGTTAAAAATCTAGAAATATTGGATCATTTTTTATCCTCATAATCTATTATCTAGCATGAACCTTTTGACTCAATTCATCAACCACCTTGTTCTCTTTTCAACAGTGGTAGTATATTGAGCATTCATTATATTTAATCTACTAAAACTATCTTCTATGATTCAATTTAAACTCGTTATATGTGAATATATACCTCAATCTTTTATGATCATTATATATATATTACACTATTCTATATAAAGATAATTCTTCTATATTATTAATAAAAAAAATTATCACAAATAACTCCAATTCTTGGGTTGGGTAATTTCACTCATGAACCTTCAATATTCATGAAGGCAAATATATAACCAATCCATTTTTTCATGAGAACACATATAAATCCCTTCTTATTAGAATCACTATATTTTAAAAACCTTTCTACACTATAGGTTAATATAATCATCTGTATGTTGACTAATATTCCCATCGTTTCCATGAAGTTCTCCTCTCATTCATCCTTCCAAAGAAACATGTATCCCTTCCAACTTAACAAGGTTAGTGTATTATATAGTTGTGAGAAATTATCTATAGACCGTTGATAATATCATGTAGAATTATTAAAATTTGGCTCTCAGTTACCATGGATGTTCTTGGGCAACAATCAATACACTCCTTCATTGTTAAATCATATAATATACCCTCTATTGAGTTTATATGGCCAAAAATGACAACATTTTATATCCAAAATTCACATATTGTAAATTTTTCAAACACTTTTTCCTTTATTAAGGATTTTAATATAATTTTTAAGTTCTTTTTGTGCTCTTACATTATATTTGAATATATAAGAATATCAAATATAAAACTATAAAAAATTGATCAAGGTAATTTATAAAGACACTATTAATTAAATCCATGAAGATAGAGAGGCCATTAGTAATACCAAATGGAATAATTATCTAATCATAGTGCCTATAACTTATATGGAGCATTATCTTGGTTACTTCCTCCTTATCAACCCTCAATTAATCATATATATAACAAAAGTCAATGATAGAAAATTATATAGCTCCATTAATCTGATCTCAACCCTTTCTTATGTATAAATTTCTCTAGTTTATAAAATAATTTGATATATATATATGTCTGTGTGTGTGTGTATTTTATAAGATTATAATTTATAAGGAATATGATAGATACATTAAAGAAATTTTATAGACTAATCATTCTCATATATAGTGGAAAAAATATGCCTCAACAGAAAAATACAAGGATTTTTTTAATTAATGTTTTGTATAGATTCTCTTAAAGAATATACCTAGAAGATGTTTGGAATTTATATTAATGAAATATTTTCCTTAATTCATGTAATTAGATTTTCACTTCCCTAGATCATTATAGTTTGTATCAGAGTAAGGATTAGATTAATTTTTAAAATAAGATGTTATTGATTAAGGATTATATAAGAGATAAAAATGTTATAAATGGTTGATAAGTTAAGGTTAATCATAATTTAAACGTTATACATAAATTTTTAGGTTGTTTGAGGTAATGTTGAATATCTTAGGGATTAGGATTATAGAGATTTAGTGAGAACCATATGGATAAGTCTAAGTATATGAAAATATTCTAATGTTTTGTTAATATATATTATGCATTTCCCCTAGAAATTATATCCCTGGCTGGATAATAGAATGTGGAAGTGTCTATAGAAAAGATACACCTAAGTTTAATCATCCTCAAATAGGTTAGTTGAGTATCAACTCAAACATCACTGTATTTCATAATGAGTGGATATAAGACTCCACACCTATTTAGACACTCTTGGGAATATGATTTGGTATTCACATTCTCATTAAAGGCCATTATAAATTATTTATTATGTTAATGAACTAGGTTAATAAATATAAGACAATCTGAACTAAATAAATATATATTGAGCTGAGATTAGTTTAGGTTGAACGAAATGATAATATAATAATTTAAAAGAGTAAGATATTTTGTGGTTTAATTTTTCATATGATTATCTTATAAAAATTATCATATTTCTCTAATCACTCACAATTAAACTGTTTTGATTTTAGTATGGGAAAAACCAAAAGAATACAAGTTAATAATGATTATCGTGGACAATACAAAAATTTTATCATCAAGTAACAAAAAAGGATAAGAGGTAAAGGGATAAATCTTTTAATTAATTCAAACTAGATATCAAGAATTATGATTAAAAATGTGATACTAGTTGAGTATCTAAACACATAAAAGAAGAAAGGGATACAGTAACAAGGAATTTCATAAGCTAAATATTATAAACAAAATAACATTTACTTTCCAATATGTAAAATATTTTGTAATAATCAACAATGTTAATTCATTAATGAAACATGGAACTATTTTATTTGCATAAATGGTGGGCATGTAGCAAATAAAATGAGAAAAAATGAATAGTTTAGGGGACAAATTGAAAGGAAATAGTGTTTTTATGATGGTAAACCTGATAGTTTAATGTCTTAATTTTGGTGAAAATTAACATTATCCAACTCAATGACCATGTAAAAGGGATAAAAAATATTATAGGAGCCAAAAACCTAAAAGGATAGGGAAATATGATGCAACAAAAACAATGGAAGTGGATTATAAAAATGAAATGAAATGAGGAATACAGATCACTCACTCAAGGACTATGAGTTTAGTATTTGTATCTTATTCATCACACCCCTCTATACCAAGAATATTTGAAAATAAAATAATATACCTGGATAAAAACAGGTTGAGTTGCTAATAAAAAAATTATAGGTACAATTATGGTTCCCCAAGTATATAACTCCCCTATAATATATGTTTATAGTAATATGTCCTATAAAATTTTTTATCCTTCCTTTAACTAAAGTTTATGTGATATTAGGCCTAGATTGGAAATCTCACTATAGTGGATGGGATAATTTTCATGATATTAAATTCAAATCTAATAATCTACCCCTTAACACTAATTAATATATAGTTAAATATAAACTCCATATCCAGAATCAGTCACATTATATAGGGTTATTTTCCAATAATGGTTAAAGAAAAAAACTTTCTATATTCTTATCATGAGGGAGAAAATGAGTTTTCTAGTAAAACCCAAGATATCATGGCTAAATATAACTGTAAATTATATCTTGGGTCACGTTAGCCCTTAACTGGATAAAAATTAAATAATTAAATTGGTGGGAAGCATTTTATTTAAGGGGGAATGTAACATCCTTAGATTTCACTGTGTATTTTCATTAATTAAATATTATATTAATAACTTTCTCAATAATAAGTGTGGAAATAAAATTAAAATGTGAAACATTAAAATAAAATTTGACCATTATAAAAAATTCCAATAAATTAGAGGAAAAAAATAAGTGACTATATTATGAAATATAAAAATAAAAAATAAATAAATGGAATTCAGTAGTAGGACTCTCCTTTATAAGGCTCATTTTTTTAGTATGGAAAGAAGGTATCTTTCATAGGGTTTTCTCTATAACCCAAACCAATGGATCATTCAATCTTACAAATTAAGGTTCATTGAGAATATGCTTACTTCCAAATAAACATTCTATACGAGGGTTAATGTAATTGGGGGGTCATTATTTCATTCTGATGCCTCAATTGAAGGATGTAAAAGGAGGTTTTTCACTAATTTTATATCAATAAAATAGTGATATCAAACAACTGAACATAGAGAAATTAGTATTCTAACATATACCATTATGTGTGTCTTCTTTTATAAAATGACATCAACTTCTATAAATCATGAAATTGGTTATTTCATTTGTATAAAGAGTGATTATTGGTTATCATATGATATAACACATATTTTATTGTAATGAGAAGTTATATTAGTTTAGTGGATGTTATAGTTTTCTATGTAGATACCCTTATTGATATTTATTATTATAATTAGATTAAATATTTTCAAGATTATATTTTCTATTATTGATTGGGATTATGTTTTCTCCCCCCACATGAATTTCATATACATTCACATGAGAATAATGATTATATGTGATTCATGTAAAAATTTATAATATTAGTGGGATTAATTGCATCAAAAAAGGAGAGTATGATGTTTGATGGTAATAATATTTTTAAAAAATAAGAATTTATCAAGAGTATCTTAAAGATAATGATTTTATATAGATGAAACCCTCCTCTAGGGTAATATAATTTTATTTTACAAATATTTTGATAGTTCCTTTTGATTAAAAATTAACTACTAAAATAGAATCAGGTGTGAATAAAAAATATATTATCCATTCCTAATATTGAATATTTGTTTGATCATAAAAATGTTTTTTAGGCTTAAATAATATGGTTTTATAATTTTATCGAAAATGCTTTTTTAAAATTTTCAATGATTTTATTTTTACCTCATTATAATGATTATAATATAGAAAGAATTTTTAGATCATGGAAAAAATGTTATTATATAATTAAATCTATTGAATCTATCTAAATTTCATATTTCAAATAATTGATGTAAAATTTATAGGTCATTTTTTATCAAAATGTTAGAAATTAATGGATCCTCATATATTTTTTGTAGGTATATATTGAGAGGTACCCAATAATATGTTTGAGATCTAGTTTTCATTAGGTATTAATGTATATAACACAATTTTTCATCAAGGATGTTTTACCTATGGAAACACCTATTATTTCCATGACATTAATGTTTTTAAAATTAGTGGGGGTTTATTTTAGAAGGAAAAAATATAATAAATTTTGAAAATGCTCATTTTGATTATTATTTTTATATTTCTTGAATTAATTAACAGGTGTTCATCGTGTTGTGACGAATTATGTGTGGGAATCCAATCCACAACCATGTCGCTAGATCAAATGGATTTATACAAGTCTCATTTTCTAAGGCCACATGATAATAATTATAAATCCCATGATCTTAAATCTTTTATGGATGTATATATATATATAATTTCTGGTTCATATTCATATATTTGAAAAAATTGGAAATACACACTGATTACATTTCACGAACCACCTTCACCAAATGGAGGGAAGGGTCAGCAGATTGACAGGCCCTTCCTTATTTAAGTTGAAGGAGAGATAATGACCCCTGAAACCTGCCTTCAATAGGTCTTGGAGTGGCGACCAACGCCAAGGGTATAGAATCACACACTAAATGGAAGGCATTACCCTTTTTCTTTTAATAGGATCAGGAGATAAGATAGTAAATCCCACAACACCAAAACTGAAAGTGCAATTACGGCTGAAAGTAAACCATTCCCATATGCATGTTCAAAGGTAAAATATACAAGTCACAAAACTCCAAAGGTGAAAAGATACCAAGAAAAGGAAAACAACAACAACAACTGTCCCAAAGGACCAAGCTAGTATGACCCCGCACGATCTCTGAAGTCCTCCTCGAAACCTGAAAGCAGTTTTATATATGTATGGTGAGAATACAAGTTTACTCAGTAGGGAAAACCAAAGACCCTCGTGCACAAGTGAGGATACATTCTAATGTCCCGTGGAAAATGATATAACCAAACACCCAACAAGGAAAATCTATCCCCCCAAACTTCATCAAGGCATGCTCCCCAAATAATGCAAGTCAAGTAACATATAGTAATAGAAAATCGATATTTCGGTACCCCATGCCGCTTTCCCGATGGTTATTGAAGACATCCTACACATCAAACCAATCCCGCCATTCTCACCCCAGTCCCACTGCCACACCCGCACACACACACCTGGGTCATAACCTCACTGTAGTCCCACTGCCAAACTAGCCCGCAGACACCTGGCCCACAACTGATATCCCGCCTGAATACACCAGGGCCACAACCACCTCACGTAACCATGCCCACAAACACCTAGGCCAGAACAACCCCCGCCACGCCTGACGACACCTGGGCCAGAAATCTACCGTCATGCCCGAAGACACCTGGGCCTCATCACGAAGATACTTGGGAAACAACTTGCCCGTAGACACCTATGCCAACCACCAAAAATACCTCACCTAAATATTTTTGGGCTAATAATGGACCTCAGGCCATCACAGCCTGCCCGAAGATACTTGGGATATCCGGGAAAGGGAGTAGAAAGAATCTAATAACCATCCACTAATAGAAGTGTTGTGAAAAACACCCTCCCCGATAAAATGGGAGTGTTCGGCACTTAAGTACTAAACTTGGGTGGGGCGTGAATAAGAAACATAAAAACTACAAGTATATACATAAGTAAACAAGCACTCGACCCAACCTAGGGTTCTGAACGCATTCTAACGTAATCACCGCATCACTATTCATTCATGAAAGCTATACCACCCACATCCAGGTCACAATCCATCTCAGAACCAATTTCCCCTTTTAATCCTTTTTTATCATGTTCAAGTGATCCAATTAGGGTAAATGTTTCACTACCAGGAAACTAACAGGCATAACCTCAAGCAAAAAGGAAAGACACAGCCAAACATCAATTTAAGCATTCACACCCGGTTCTCTTGCAAAGTCACAACAACAAAGGGATAAGTGATATCCCTTGAAGTACTGGAACCGAAGAAAAACCTGAGACACATCCCCATGCCCCCAAAATCCAGGAGCCAACGGTTTCTCAACAACCTCGGATTCCACCCCAATTAATTATATAAGAAGAGTAACCACAGCCTCAAATTCACAACCAGAAATGTATAACAACTAGGGATCCCATTCCCACCCATATCACCCCAGAAATCTAAGCCCCATCCATGAAACCCATAAGGCCACCCGAAATCGGCCCGTAAAGGAAAAAAACCAAACCACTACCACCAACACAAGGTAGGCCCATGTAGGTTTTTTCATATTTAAAAGATTTAACACACTCCATGGTTTCAATCCCACTGTAATTTAACCGGGGTTATCACAGAAAAGGGTTGATCCTGGTACTTTCAATTTATTTAACTGAGTATATGTAATTAACCAATTCCATGTTATAGTTATTTACACATTCAGGGGTAACGAGGTTCATTAGATTGCAATGAAATACCACCAAAAGCTGTGATTTTTAGTGAGCATCGCCCCGTACAATTCGCAACTCATAACAACATAAAAAGAGTATAGCAGAACATCGATCACACCCCCACTTCATTCTTTAAAGGTTGGTTCATTATCTTTGTTAAGTTCAGTTTCATCAATTTCCACAAGGGAAAAAGCATACCCACCCTGCATGATACATAGAAAGGTGAGGCAAAGGGGAGAATACCTACCTGATTGATCAATGATCAAATTTTTTCTCCATGCGCTAGGAACAGGGGATGCGCGACTTGCAGGGCTTCGGCATAGGTGCACCACTTTCCTTGGGAACAAAGGACATCAAACACACAAGGAATAGGAGACTAACCAAGAGGAAGGAGAATAAAATCCATCATGATAAATATATTAGATCCCAATGTTACGGGATAAGAAATTTGAATGCCTTGGAATTCGGACCATGGTTCTTCCATGCGGTTTGGTGGTCACACACGACTGGATTAATTGTTATTCAGTAGGGAGGTTTCTCTGGATTTTTAGATATTAATTATGGACTAAAAAATGCCATTGAAATGCTTCAAGAGGTTAATAAGGCCTAAAAGAGGGGTTACGGGAAAAACTATTGAAGGAAAACCCATCAAGGATGGGCAACACCGATCGGTCGCACCGATCGGTCAGTAACGCTGATTGATCCCACCGATCAGTCATCATGATCGGCCGCACAAATCGGACGCACTGATTGGTCTCACCGAACGAGGTATGACCTTGTAGGATCCTAGAATTTGGCAAAGGGATAGATCATGAGCGTCTGGGCCATTACATTAGATACCTCTCAATCCATTCATGTCCTCGAGAATCCGAACCCAGACCAAAGCAAAGTGGGGGGTTCGAACAACCACCTTGGAAGATACCTCTCAGGAGTTAACCTCTTCGACACAGGAAAACCTCGTCCCCTGAACAATCACAAACACTCTGCCGCTCCTTTCCCCGTGAAACCATACAAAACAAAAGACTAAACCGTTCGGCCAGGTGGGAGAGGAGTTTCCCTTCCTCTTTGTTATGATACTATCTGCTTTGGGCGGCACTGACTCACCCACATAGGTTTAAGCACATCCACTTTAATGCATCATAACAAGGAATTAGGTCCTCCCCTCCCTATCCTTTATGAAACTTCACATACATTCAGAGAAAAGAAACTGCACATCCCATAGTCAACAAGGTAAAGCATTACATATTAATCAAGTATTGACAAAACAAGATAAAACTCTAAACAACTCTGGTTACTGGGCACACATCAATGCTTCCCTTTCCCAGGTACTCTCCTCAAGCCTACCATGTCTCCACAATACACGAACCAAGGGAATGGTTCACCCACAAAGCACTTTCTCCTCACGACCCTCGATCATCACTGGTCGCTCCACAAAGGTTGCATCTTCTTCGATATTTATCCCTCCCCAGTCGAGGATGTGTGAAACACCGTGCAGATATCATCGGAGCTAGGACACAGGGAATACATCGTGTATCCTCAGTAGCGGTGGTGGTAGCACTAGCTGATAAGCCACTTCACCAACCTGTCGCAACAATACGAAGGATCCGATGAATCTGGGGGAAAGCATACTTCCCCTATCAAACCTCTGTTGTCCACACCGAGGGGAGACCTTCAAGAACATGTGGTCCCTGACCTCGAACTCCAAGGGTCTCCTCCTATAATTAGCATATCACTTCTTCCAGTCCGGAGCCACCTTCATCCTTTCTCGTATTATATGGACCTTCTCTGTCGTGCTTTGCACCACCTCCGGGCCAAGAACCCCTGCCTCCCCAACCTCAGTTCAGCACATGGGTGAGGGACATGGCCTTCCATATAAGGATTAGAATGGATATATGCCAATGGTAGAGTGATGTATATTATTTTAGGCAAACTCTACCAGAGGAAAGTGCCGCACCCATGTTCCCCTGAAGTCCAGAACACATGCTCAGAGCATATCTTCTAGGGTTTGGATGGTGCGCTCTGTCTTCCCATCTGTCTGGGGGTGGAAGGCAGTACTAAGGCATAGCTGGGTGCCAAAAGCTTGCTGCAAACCCCTACAGACTTGTGAGTTAAAACTTGCATCCCTATCCGAGACTATGGAACTCGTAAATCCATGCAACCTCACTACCTCGTCTACATACCTCCGTGCTAGAGCGTCCACTGCACTCGACTCTTTAATTGCTAGAAAGTGAGCCGACTTCATCAAGTGGTCCACTACTACCCAGATGGCGTCACAGCCCCCTTGAACCTTGGGATGTTCCATGACAAAATCCCTCAAGATGCCGTCCCACTTCCACTCAGGGACATCTAAAGTTTGCAAAAACCCGCCTGGAACACGGTCTTCAGCCTTTACCTGCTGACACACTAGTGACATGGCCACAAACTCTTCCCCTGCTCGCTTTACTCCGGGCCACCAAAACTATCTCCTCACACCCTAGTACATCTTGGAATCTCATGGTGGTACCACTAGGAGTGAGTTGTGTAACTCACTAATAATCTTGTCATGCATCGCCTCTAGAACAAACATCTTCCCCCGGAAGAGCATCCGATTTTGACCATCTTCTGCCCACCCTTCCGGAGCATTGCCCTGGTCAACTCGGTCGCACATCACTTCGCACTCTGGGTCTCCCCACTGAGACTCCTCCACTTTCCATAATATAGAGGACTACACAGTCATCTGATACAGGATTCCTCTTCCACTATCCATCCTCGCATCCAGCTACAAGGAAGCCAACTCCTCCAACACCTTCCAAGAGTCTACCGACTCTCGAACTACATCCTTCTTTGACCTCCTACTCAAAGCATCGGCCACTACATTCCCTTTTCCTGAAGTGTAGGAAAACTCAAAGTCGTAATCCTGGAGGAACTGCATCCCCCTTCGCTGTTGTAAGTTTAGGTCCCACTGGGAAAATATATACCTCAAGCTTTTGTGATCTGTGAAGACCACAAAGAGCTCTCTGATGAGGTAATGCCACCATAACTTCAGTGAGAAAACGACCGCTGCAAGATCCAGATCCTGGATGGCATAATTATTCTCATGAGGGCATAGCTTCCTACACCTATAAGATATCACCCCTTATCGCTGCATCAACACACATCTGAGGCCCTGCCCTGAAGAATCATCGAATACTTCATATTTTACCCCTTCATCTAGTAGTCTTAGCACTGTGGCACTAACCATCTTCTCCTTCAGATGGCTGAAGGCTACCTCGCAATTCTCACTCCACACAAAAACCTGGTCCCTCTTGGTCAAGGCCGTCAATGGTGCCACAACTCGAGAGAATTTGTGTACAATCCTCTGGTAGTAACCTTCCAGCCTGAGGAAACTACGAACCTCTACCACCATCTTTGGTGCTACCCAAGAAACAACCACCTCATCCTTTAATGGGTCCACCACGACCCCATGCTCGGACACTACGTACCCAAGGAAGTGCACTTCTCACGTCCAGAACATTCACTTCGACAACTTCCCATAGAGTTGGTGCTGTCGGAGAACCCCCAAAACCATCCTAAGGTGCTCATCGTGGTCCTCCTATGTTCTTGAGTAGATCAGGATGTCCCCAATGAACACGACAACAAACCGATCCAGATACTCACGGAAGATGAAGTTCATAAGCCCCGTGAACACAGTCGGAGTGTTCATAACGCCGAAAGGCATGACTACAAACTCGAAGTGCCCATATCTACTCCTTAAGGCCGTCGTCGAGATGTTTCCCTCATTTACCCTCAACTGGTGATACCCAGAAAACATGTCAAACTTCGACAACCATCTTTCCACTTTCAGCTGGTCGAAAAGATCGTATATACTCAGAAGAGGGTAGCAATTCTTGATCGTTACCTGATTCAGCCTCTTGTAGTCTATGCACAACCTGAGACCACCATATGCCTTCTTTGCAAACAAGACGAGAGCACCCCCAGGTTATGTGCTTGGTCAGACATAAACCCTCTTCATCAGATCGTCAATTTTAATCCGCAACTCTCGTAGCTCCGAAGGTGTCATCCGGTAGGGATCCGTCGAAATTAGACGACCACCAGGCTGTAAGTCTATCCCAAACTCGATATCACGTCGAGGGGGTAGAGTTGTCACCTCCTCAGGGAAGACGTTCATAAACTCACTCACGATCCCTGATACCTCCACCATATCAGCATCCACATACTCCACTAATAGCTCGACTAACATGGAGAGGAGGGGTTCCTCTCACCTGCTGCCCTTCTGGCCACTCCGCTCACCAGTGAAAGTAACACGTCATCCACCCAAGTTTGAGAACACAACCCTTCCACGGAAGCAGTCGATGATGGAACACACAGAGAATAGCCAGTTGATGCCTATAATGACATCATATGGTGGTATCTGTAGCAATAGTAGATATCTGATCGACTGATGTGGCCCAATCATCAGTTTGCATCCTCTACAAACATATAACAAGTCGGTCTGACCTCCGACTACTTTGCTCAGCACCAGGGTCACTGGAAGTCTCTCAGCATATAGACCCTGAGCACGGGCCAGATCAGGTGAAACAAAGGAGTGCGAACCTCCGGTATCGAACAAGCCTAAGAAAGGGTACTGAACAAACTGATCATGCCTCGAACAACCTCTGGTCCTGCTGGAACTGCTGCCTCCGCAGCGTGAAACTGTCCACGCCCAGCTCCTCTGCCCCTCGGCTATCAGACACCTCCCCGAAAATTCCCTTGTCGAGGTCCTTGAAGAGCGCCCTGAGGTCAGCCTCCCCCTGCAACGTCAGCCCTCGGAGGAGCAGGAGCTCGCTGTCCCTGCTGCGGCTGCTGAAAGGGCCTAGCTGGAAGCTGCTACTGAGGCGGGTGTTGGGCATTTCTTCCGCCGTCGTACTGTACTCGGTCCGTGCACTAATTCTGGAGATTTCCATGGCTCCCACAAACGAAGCACCTCGGTCCTGGGCTCGAAGGGAAAGGGCGAGGACCGGGGGACCGGAACTGAAACTACTGCAGCCTTCTCCCTGCTGGTCGGAACCTAGAGGGTCCCGATGGTGGAGGTCTAGTGCTGAAGGCCTTTCCCTTTGATGTGCCTAGCTGAATACCCTCTCGTTACACACCTCCTAGTGCTTGCATCCTCTCCACCACTTCGGCCTTCTTCTGGAACTCCATGTATGTCAGCAAGGTGAAGGGGGTAACAGCGTACTAGAGGGAGGGTCGGAGCGCCTCCTATAAACGTCTCACCCAAGACTCCTCATTAGGAAAGTGGTTCGGAGCAAAGCATAGGAGGTCCTTGAACTTGATCCCTAGCTCCCGTACTGACATACTCCCCTGCTGGAGGGAGAGTAGCTCCTGCCTCTTCTCTGCCTTCATCATAGTAGAGAGGAATTCCACCCAGAATCCTTCTCGAAATCAGCCCATGCCACCTCAGCCTCTCTACTCTCCCCCAGGTAGAGCGTCCACCACTGATGCACTGATCCCCGCATTTGTCTGATATCCAGAGGAACCCAATACTTGGTCGAAGCCCGGATCAAGCTGAAGGCTATCACCAGCTCCTCTAGCCAGCCCTCCGTCTTCATGTCAGAGGTGTTTCCCTCGTACTTCTCAGGGGTCTGTCGCTGGAAGGCTCTAAGAGTCTTCTACCACTGTTCGTCCTCCTCCTCTCGATCATCCCTCTACTGATCGGCCAAGTCATCCTACTGGGCCTCAATCGCCCGCACAACTCGTGGTCGTATCCCGGGTGCCATGGATACAAGGTAAACAAAGAATGCCTAAGCCCAAGTAGTGCAAAACATTTTTCTTAAAATTTCATAAAATTATTATTTATTTCAATTCCCCAAAACACCCCAGAAACATGAGAACACAAGCCATTATGATGCATGTACCTTTCCTAGGGTCTCTACCCCGCAGTCAGTGTGGCACCACTTGGTCGTTCGGTTGGTCCAGAGTAATTGCATCAGATCTCGGGGGGCCCTAAAATCATGTGTCCTAGCCGGTCTTCCTTGTCCTAATTCACATATCAAGGTCACCCAACACTGTTTCCCTACCATCCCATGCAATCCTCACTGTGCCTAACTCTAGACTCCATCCTATCCCTCAACCTCCTCTGATATCGTTTTCTCACGACCCGCCTTCACCAAAAGGAAGGTAGGGTCAACAGATTGCCAGGACCTTCTTTATTTAAGTTGAAGGAGAGATAATGACCCCCCGAAACCCACCTTCAATAGGTCTCGGAGTGGCGACCAGTGCCAAGGGTATAAAATAACACACTAAATGGAAGGCATTACCCTTTTTCTTTTAATCGGATCGTGAGATAAGATAGTAAATCCCACAACACCAAAACTGAAAGTAAAAATACGGCTGAATGTAAACCATTCTCATATGCATGTTCAAAGGTAAAAGATACAAGTCACAAAACTCCAAAGGTGAAAAGATACCAAGAATTGGAAAATGAAAACTGCAACTGCCCCAAAGGTCCAAGCTAGTATGCCCCCGCATGATCTCTGAAGTCCTCCTGGAAACCTGAAAGCAGTTTTATGTACGTAGGGTGAGCATAGAAGTATACTCAGTAGAGAAAACCAAAGACTCTCGTGCACAAGTGAGGAGACATTCTAATGTCCTGTGGAAAAAGAGATTACCAAACACCAAATAAGGAAAAACTATCCACCCAAACCTCACCAAGTCACGCTCCCCAAATAAATAATGTCAAGTAACTTATAGTAATAGCATATCGAGATTTGGGTAACCTGTGCCGCTTTCCTACTGGTTATTGAAGACATCCTACGCATCGAACCAATCCCGCCATTCTCACCACAGTCCCACTGCCACACCCGCCCGCACACACCTAGGCCATAACCTCACAGCAGTCCCACTCCCAAACCCGCCCGCAGATACCTTGGCCACAACTGCTATCTCGCCCGCAGAAACCTGGGCCACAACCACCTCACGTAACCATGCCCACAAACACCTAGGCCAAAACAACCACTTCCACGCCAGAAGACACCTGGGCCAGAAAGCTACCGTCACGCCCGAAGACACATGGGCCTCATCCTGAAGATACTTGGGAAACAACCCGACCGTAAACACCTAGGCCAACCACCAAAACTACCCCACCCAAATATTATTGGGCTAATAATGGACCTCAGTCCATCACAGCCTGCCCAAAGATACGTGGGCTATCCGGGAAAAGGAGAAGAATGAAGCTAATAACCAGCCACTAATAGAAGTGTTGGGAAAGACACCCTCCCTCATGAAATCGGAGTGTTCGGCACTTAAGTGCTCAACATGGGTGGGGTTCTAATAAGAAACATAAAAACTACAAGTAAATATATAAGTAAACAAGCACTCGAACCAACCTAAGGTTCTGAAAACAACCTAAGCGAAAACACTGCATCATTATTCATTCATGAATGGTATACCACCAACAGCCAGGTCACAATCCATCTCGGAACCAATTTCTCCATTTAACCCATTCTTGTTTTCATGTTCAAGTGATCCCATTTGGGTGAATTCTTCACTACCAGGAAACTAACAGGCATAACCACAAGCAAAAAGGAAAGAAATATCCTAACAGCAATTTAAGAATTCACACCCGGTTCTCTTGCAAAGTCACAAAAACAAAAGGATAAGTAAGATCCCTTGAATTACTAGAACCAAAGAAAAACCCGAGACACGGCCGCATGTCCCCAAAATCCCAGATTCAATGGTTTCTCAACAACAGATGATTCCACCCCAATACGTGATATAAGCAGAGTAACCACAACCTCAAATTCCCCACCAGTGAAAGTATAACAACAAGGGATCCCATCCCCACCCATATCACCCCAGCAATCTAAGCCCCTATAAAAGAAAATCATTAGGCCACCCACAATCAGCCCGTGAAAGAAAAACAACCAAACAACTACCACAAACACAAGGCAGGCCCATGCAGGTATTTTCAGATTTAAAAGATTTAACACACTCCATGATTTCAATTCAACCGTACTTTAACCGGGGTTATCACAGAAAAGGGTTGATCCTGGTACTTTCAATTTATTTAACTGAGTATATGTAATTAACCAATTTCATGTTATGGTTATTTAAACGTTCAGGGGTACCGAGGTTCATTAGTGCGAAAAGAAAGACTACCAACAACCATGATTTTCAATGAGCATAGCCTCGTACAATTTACAACTCATAACAACATAAAAAGAGTATAGCAGAACATCGATCACACCCCCCCCCATCATTATTTAAAGGTCGGTTCATTATCTTTTTTAAGTTCGGTTTAATCAATTTCCATAGGGGAAAAAGCATACCCACCACGCATGATACACACAAAGGAGAGGCGAAGGAGAAAATCCCTACCTGATTGATCAATGATAGATGTTTTTCTCCATGCGCTAGGAACAGGGGATGTGCGACCTGCAGGGCTCAGGCACAAGTGAACCACTTGCCTTGGGATAAAAGGACTTAAAACTCACAAGGAATAGGAGACTTTCCAAGAGGAAGGAGAAGAAAATCCAGCGTGATAAATAGATGAGATCCCAATGTTACAGGATAAGAATTTTGAACGCCTTGGAAGTCGGATCATGGTTCTTCCACACGGTTGGGTGGTTACACATGACTGGATTAATTGTTATTAAGTAGGGAGGTTTCTCTATATTTTTAGATATTAATTATGGGCTTAAAATGGCCGTGAAACGCTTCAAAAGGTTAAAAAGGCCTTAAAGAGGGGTTACGGGAAAAACTGTGGAAGGAAAACATATCAATGTCGGACAACACTGATCGGTCGCACTGATCGGTCGGTCGCGCCGATTGATCCCACTGATCGGCCGCGGCGATTGGTCACGATGATTGGTCGCGCTGAATGGGGTGTGACCCCTTAGGATCCTAGAATTTGAAAACAGGGCGGATCATGAGGGTCTGGGCCATTACATTATGTGATTCTAAAATAAATATTTTCATATAGGTATATAAACCACCAAGAGATAAAATTATATAAATAAATAGTTCTAAAAGTTAGTTATTGGAAACTATTGATTAAATAAAACATGACACTATGAAAGAAGAGTTCAAATAATGGAAATCATTTTAGTTATTCAAGGACCTAACTTTTAAAAATAAAAGTCATTTTAAAAAATATTGCATGTTTCTAATGTACGTTGATATGATACTACCTCACGTAATAGAAATCATTTTGATGAAATTAAGAAGGTTAATCTATACTGATGAGAATAATTTTAAAGAATTTTAATATATGTAATTGGTACCTTATAATCAACCCTCTATTACATAATAACTAATAATTTTTATATAAAATATTTTGGATAAACTGTTAATTTGAAGGAAACCTATGTTTTTTATCAGCTTTAGTAAATTTATTTTAGGAATATTTAGGTTTTACCAAATAATCACACTATGATTTTTAGCATTAATAAAATAAACCACGAACTTTCACTATTATGTTTCTATTTTCATCTTCATATAGAATAAATCTTGAAAATAAAGTACTCATAAGGGTAACACTATATGTAGTTCATATAAAGTGTTATTTTTTAAATTTATCATATATTTTATAATATGATTTTTTTTTAATATTTAATTTTTATGTTCATGTTATTAGGGTCACATTAATGAATGAAAAACACTAAAAGGTTGTGAATTAGTTTTGAAAACATTTATTTTTCCCAAAAAAATGTCTTTTACTGATGGGAAAAAGATATCTCTCAAAGTTCATTTTTTATTGATTTTTAACAAGCCACTTCATGTTAAGAAAGAACCAATAAACATGGTTCAACTATCAAGTACCACAAAAAAGAGAGTACAAATACCAAGCTTCTCCAAATAATGGGCCTGATAGGGATCTCTAATATTTACATGATAGATATCTAATATATAGGTTGGGATAGGTCATGATATTATCATCAAGTGTGGTGGTGATAAGTTCTAGGTCCACAAAATAATCATCATTAGAGTATAGCTTAGAATCTAGTTCATCAATAGTGCAGAAAAAAAGAACTCAAAAATTATATTAGTGAGATCGAAGAGACCACTAGGAAATCTCTTCAGAGACACTTTAGCTTCATCCTCAGGTGAAAGAACTTTATATTCATTCATTTAATTCAATATTTGTTCCATATAGGATTTACAAAAAGTATCATATTTGATTTTCACTATTTAAATCAAATGTGAAGGCAATGAGAAGTATTTCAAATATATACCTCCTTGGGAAATTAGGTAATCCTTAGTGTAAGGAAGGTAAAACTTTTCTTTTTCCATAAGTTTTTTTAGTTTATTATATTGAATAGTTTGAACATGGGGGTTAGTTAATTCACTTTAGGTTTTCAAGCTCCAAAACAACTCCTGCCTCATGAATCATAGGAGTCTGTTCTTATTTTTCTCCTTCCTACAACTACATATGAGTAATTCGAAGGTGTTTTCCCACTGATCTAGTAATAATTGGTCTCTAAAGGTTGGAATAAATATTATAATACAAAGTCACTAGACCTTTATTGGATAAATACTCCACAAAATCAAATCCACCCTTCTTAATATTCTTCATATGATAGCATAAAAACACATCCACCAGTTGATCCTACTCACAATCAAAATAATCCTAGGAATTAGATTCAATATTAATATAATTTGGTTCCTTCGAATCATCCTTATTATCAAAAGCATCTGCTTACCCAGATCGTAATTCAGGAAAATACATATCTATAGACTACAAATCGACAACCATCTTCCATAATATGTGTTACCCATACCATCATCTTACATATTATTGAATGGTTAAATAATTTTTGTTGAGTAGAGTTAACCTACAACTAATATTTTAAGGAATACAGGGTCCCTACGCATGGAAAATAACTTTCTAATACACATAGTGAATAGATAAAATGTTCCATACAAAAAAAGTAGAATGGATTCTACTTAATGTAGGTGACTATGTCTCCATTGATTACATATTATTATCCTAAAAATGGATAACCTCTTATTAAAAAAATATTCCAAGGATAATGGAATGGTCATAAAATTTTTACAACAAAAAAACGAACCAGTTTAACAAGAACCAAATTATTAAAATAAATTAGAAAGTTAAGTCTTCTGGAAGAATAATCGCTAAGGAAAGATCAAATATGTAAATTATTTCATTAATCTAATATTATTCCTTTGTTTTATAGAAGTATTCATTTAGTTGTCTCTCAACCACTGAATTACCATTTTATAAAAACATTTATCTCTCAAATATCTTATTAATTTATAAGATATTTTTAAATCTACACACCCATGAATTGAACATGATTCACCAACTAATTGGTAACCAAAAAATCACACTAGGATCATATAGTAACCATCGAGCCACGTGTTAGAAACTATCATTTTAAAATATCCAAGAAACATTGAGGTAATCTATAAACTACCTCATCGTTGTATAATGTGTCTAGTAGTGGCATGAAATCCTTTAATAGATAACACCCCAAAAAAACTCTCTCCAATTTTGTGGTGTTTTGTAATCATTGAAGTGAAATTCACTACAACCTTCATAATATAGTGTGACACGAAAAAACATTTGGATTTATGTTATAGTGAAATCCAATATTCTCATATCCTGACGTCAAATTAAAATTGAATGATCTTCATCATTATGGTGTGGTCTCTTTTTTCAACAAAATTATAGCAACAAATACATCAAGGTAACTTTTTAGTATTTTGTGTTGATTATGTTTGTTAAAAAAATAGGTTTGGAAGTTAATTGTGGATTTTAACAGAGATTATTGACAATGTATTTTGAAAAATATCCTAGACAGAGTAATGGATTATTAAGAAATGATATAGAAAATTGCATGTACAAGGTGGCATAGTTTCTCGGTTTTGACCATATTTTTGGGGTCCAAAATTTGGAGGATGACTCAAGATTCATGAAAGTATAATTTTCAAGGATTCCTCACAAAAATATAGAAAATTCATGTAATTTATAATGGTGGTTGTTTCTCTAAGGTCATGTGATTCAACAAGGGTCAATGTTTCCAAAATATTTAGAGCTTCATGAAGGTTGTTTGAGTCGCAAAGGAAAGATGGTATGTTACGCGACAATGAGAAGCTTCACCATATTGAAAATTTCATATAATTTTTCATGTAGATATCTAGGTTTTTAAAAAATAATTAATAGGCTCATAAAATGAAAAGGGAGATGTTGAAATATTTTTAAAGGGTAGGTGATGTCAATTAATAGGCAGTTACCCCCACTCAGTAGAATAGAGGAATCCTTAAAAAAAATTAATATTCTATAAATTCATTATGATTATTCATGAAGGGTTTTTCTAATGTGAATTGTATAATTAGATCATATGTTTAAAAAAATGGATGTTTGCGAATTTTATGTATTTTTCTTGAATGTTTTGAACATTGTGAAGTCTATGCCAGTTTATTTAAGGTTTTGATCAACAAAAACGTTGTGTAAGCTTAGTGAAAGTTGTGGGATTCATGAAAGTAGTGAGAATGGTGAAGAGAGTGGTATTAGTGAAATTAATGAGTTTTGATAAACTATTAATCTTTGAAAAAATTTAGACAATTGTGAAATAATAATGTTTTTCTCTGAATTGTAAAGTTTTAAAAATTTTGGAAAAAGGATTTTTATAAAAGTAAATCCTATATAAAACAAAAGGGGTTTCCAAGAAAATTTTTGGAAAGGTTTTATTCATCAAGTGAATGAAATTTGAAATTAATGACAAACCATATGATGTTTAAAACATATTTCTTCATGAAATAAAAAATAATATTCTTCCAAAGGATTAATGAGCACACTTCAGTAGAGGGAGCAGTGATATTTAAAATTTTATTAGCTGTAAACTAGGAGGGACGGTTATTATACATAAAAATTTGTAACAGCAGTGCACTTTAATGGATTTGGTAGATAGAAACATTTCTGTTTTATGATCCTTAGAAGTATCCTAGTGTGTGTGAACCAAGTAAAATTGATGTGTCTCGTGCATGCTTTCATTTATACTCATACATTGATATGGGAAAGGGATAGAGGAATATTTTGTTTAACAACCAAAAAATATCTGAAGGTGTAGTATTTAATATCTATCATACCATTATTCACCACACCCACCATACACATCATGATATTTAACAGGAGGGGATACCAAATAGTATAAAAAAATTAATGTTTCTATATCAAGGGTTTAAATGGAGAATGTCAATCATAAAGGGATTATAATCTTAACTAGAAACAATTATCAATTATAAAATAATTGGATGAATAACTACTTCATATCTTTAGTTATATATGTATTTACCATAGTAATTCATGTTATTTCATCATGTGTGGACAATGGTTCTTTATCAAAGGATGACCAAAGGAATTTTGTTGCTGAATCAGAGGAATCAATGCATAAGTTGGGGAATTTCCAAGGAAATAAAGACAAAGGTGATTTCATGTAAGTCAATGCATTCTATGTGGTAAAAAAAGTTGAATATCTATGAATGTAATTCAATATTTAGAGAATAAAAATTTGTGGTTTTGTGCAAAAGAATATGAGGACATAAGAATGAACCCCCAATAAATTTTTAAATGTGTTATTTGATTAGATGAATATTGTTTTTAAAGACTTGAATGTTCTTGGATAAATTATGAAGTTGTAAAGATCATTAAGCGCAACTTGAGAATACATCCCCTACAGTTCAATCTAAAAGTATTTGTACTAGAAGATAAAGATCCAAATGAGATAACAATGGATATCCTACACAATATTCATGTCACAAACGATATGAGAAATAAATATATTCATTATTTTGAAAAAGGTAAGTCTAAAGAGATAGAATTAAAGGCCATGAAGAATCACATTATTGATGATATAATGTAAGAAGAGGATATGGATGAGGTCATGTGATTTCCTCACTCGAATCTACAAATGGAAAAAAGGAAATTTCAAAGGAGACGTTCCAATTGCATACCTTTGATGTGGAAAGGTTGGATAACATGCATCATGGTTCTCCCATAAGTTTCAAGATGAGGATGAGGATAAATTAGAAACTAACATGAATAGTTCTTCATCCTATGTTAATGGTAAGAAAAACATTAACATAAATTTGGTAAAAATAATAATTTCCTTTCTAGAAATATTATTTTTCAGGAGAATATGACATTAAAGAGATGGAGAACTATAAGTATTATGGAAAAAATAATATGATGGAAGTTATAGGTATCTCCTAAACAATAGATGAAATGAATAATAATGGAGAATTTTTAAAAGGAATAATTGGTCTCTGTGTTGAATTAGAAACCACTCAAGAATAGATAGATGTTTAGATAGCTAGAAAAATAAAGGGAATAAAGTGGTTCATGATGTCAAACATTATATGCATTAGTAGGAAGAATAGAATTATCTACTGGAGGAATAATTTGAAATTATTAATTATTAAATGATGGATAACATAGAGAAAATCATTAATTACAAGTTAAAAGTTGAAGAAAAAAATGGTGATCAATGGTTTTGTTATAAAAAAAATCAAACTTATCAAAGAACTTAAAGAAGAAGTACTCGATCTATGAAGAAAGTTAAAAGATCATGAGAGACTCTTGACTCAAAATATTACATTGGTAAATTAGATCACTCTTGTGACATAAAATATTGAAGTTGGGCATAGTGATCCAATAAAATAAAAGAAGCAATCATTTAAAAATGATAAACATAGTATGGGGACTTATTACAAATAGAAAGATGTAGTGATTGAAGTTTGACTACAAGTGCCCACTATATTGTTAAAAATTTATTTGGTTACAAATCATAATCAAAAGACTCATAAAACCAATGAAATAACCATTCCTATAATAATGTACATGAATACAACTTGTATCAATTGTTATTTATTTGGAAAGAAGTGAAATTAACAAAATTTATCTTCAATATCCAAAATTTATCAAAGAGAACTATACCAAAAATATAGACACACAGAGTTCAATATTCTCATAAACATTTTTATTTTCATTGGTTCTAAGGTGGAGGATTCAAACACATGTCAAGATTTTACTCATAAAAAATGTATATTAATTTACTGAAGTAGACTAAAACAAGTACTCAGCAGTAGCTCAATGGTTATAATATATTTTTAAGATTAGGATTAAAAATAAAATCCAAATAATGAAAAATTATTTACATTACAGACTACAAATTTTCCTTGTAAATCCCTTGAAATTGAATGGATTAGTCTAAAAAAGAGTTACTTGGGGAAAAATATTTCTTGAGAGGGTTATATGGAGTGCAAAATTGTATATTTTTAATAGTTAATTTGTGGGTATGTGTATGTTTGAAAATTTCTAAGTGATCCTCTTTTATAAGATAAGGAAAAAGAACTTTTGGAAACACGTGTTATATTTTAATAATACAATGAAACTACTACAAGTTCAATGGATCAAATGTTTTAAAATGGTTTATGGTGGGGTTTATTTTGGTCTATAAATACTCAAAAAATAATTTACTAAATATATGTTATATGGTTCTGACAATCATGTTGTTACATTTTACTCTTTTACTTTTAAAATACGTAACTAGTTTTTAATTATGTGATTTTATTCATTATTTGACATATAAAATAACCCATATAACAAAATATAGGTTTTATAGAACTAAATTAAACCTCTATATAATTCAATTCAATAGGAAAATATAATCAAATAATCTTTTAAATTAAAATATAGAATGTGTATAAAAACCATTTTAGTAGAAACATTAAATTTTGACCATTATGGATTATAAATACTAATTAGTATTTATTAAAAAAATAAATAATAACTAATATATTTATTTATTTATTTTATAAATAATATTATATTAATTATAAAAAATATTTACATTCAGTTTTTTTATATAAATTTATTGATATTAATAAAATAATAATTTTAAAACAATCATTTTTTAATTATTGTAGTGATAAATATTAACCCTAATAATATAAATTTTATTCAAAAAAATAAAATAAGAAATTTTAAATAATATTATCATTATTATATCACAAATAAGATTCATTTTATTAAATTAACATTCAATGTATAGGGAAATTAATGTTAACATTAGCGTATGTATTGCATAAAAAAGAGTTTTAAAGAAAACTATATTTTTAAGCATAAGATTTTTTTATTAAAATGAATATTCATTGTTCTTTATTATTATGATATAAAAAAATTTATATTTGTAAAACCAGATATTAGTGACAAAAAATAAATAAATAAAACATAATTTCCCCGGACGTAAATTTTATTAGAGAAAAAAACGAGAAAATATTTTAAAAAAAATGCTTCATTTTATAAAATGATATTCTTGGGTTTTATAAATTTAAAATCTTATTTTATTATAAATGGTTTATTTTAATTAATATATGTATAATTTTTAATCCAAGAAGGGTTTTAAAATTTCTAATTCATATAAAATTGATGGTATTAAAAAATCTGAATTTTTAATTCACCTAAAGACCAATTATTTTTAAAAAATATCAACAATTATTCCTAAGATATTTTTTTGGTAATAAATTCATGAATTAATTTTTCAATATAAAATTTAAAATATTAAATTTTTTAATATATATTTTTAAATAAAAAATAAAAATAAAACAGATTTCATAGAAAATAACATTTTCAATAATAACTTATATTAATTATTTACCATCTCATGTAAATATGTATCAATGGTTTACCATATTATGGTTAATTATTGATTTATTAATAACGTTTTCATATTAAGTTGTTAGTATTTTTATGTTGTGTATAGTGTGTGACACAAGTTATTGAAAATAATATGTATTTTAAAGGATCAATAGTCACCGGTTGTTAGAGAGCCAATGCCTCCCAAGACAGTAACCTATCAATTTTGGGAGTTATATTATTATGTATGTTTATCTTTTAAATTATGTAATTTTAATAAATTAAATATGTAGGTTGATATATCTACTATAATGATGAAAATGGAATGTTTTGTAAGATAATATTTTCCTTAGAAAAATTATATTCTATTTGATTGATATAGGCATGCTAAAGGATGCGCACATGCTTTAACACCACGGTAAAGGGTCCCTTTTTTTAGATTCACCCATTACTAATAACAATATAGACTTTATAAAAATCTAAATATTTTATAAAAATGAATTTTTATATTGAAATATAAATATTCAAATGGATTTAAAATATTATAACCTTAATAAATTCAAATGGAATTGATAAAAAATGTTAAGAATCTATTTATTTGATATTATTATATAACAAAGAAGATTTAAAACTCAACAATGATTAATAAACATTAAAAACTTATAGTGTGTAGGAAACTTTTTTTATGTGGATAATGGGTTATAACTAATTTCAGAATTTTAGATTAATATATCTCTAATATCTTGTAATGAGTAGAATTAAAACACATATACTTATGTAATAATAAGGTATCCTTATGATGAAGTGTTTTCTTGTGTGCTCTCAAAAAAAATTTATAAATAAGTGCAACATAGTGGCTGACTTAGGTCATTATCTTGAGGAGCCTTTGCGGTCAAGAACTCAAATTTCTAATTCACCCCTTTGAACTTTTTTTATTAATGAAATAAAATAAACATAAAGTATAATTGATAATTTAAAATGAAAAAAAATTAAATATGCAAGTGCAATGAAGCAGAATGAATGCTGACAAAATGATGTTAGAAAAAATGAGACATTCCTGAGAACATCACCCAGATTGAACCTTCATCATCACATTATTAGTTTCTAATTTACTTAATGAACACACTCCATAGTATCTGTTAACATAGCACTATACATATGGTTTTGAATATATAGTCCTCTCAATAATTTCCAAGAGACCACACATCCACCTCCTCGATCGAGGGAAAATATTGCAGAAGTGAAAGCTAAACCTTCAGTGACAGATGAAGACTCAAAGGCGCCTTTCCCAAAAAGAACTCCCTCGGAATAACATTAAGAAAATAAGAAAAATTAAGAATGAATTTTAAAAGAAATGGTTTCATCACTGGATTAATCCCTCGAGAACTTTTATGGGTTAGCTACTCATGATCACGAGCATTAGAGTTCACAGTGATGAAGAAAACATGTAGAGAAACAAAATAGAGAAAGAAAAATGAGAGAATGGTGAAAACTTGAAGAAAAAAATATGAAATGATATTATATAATTAGATTAAAAGAAAATAAAATACTAAACTGTCCAACAAAGGCTACCCTTAATTTTCCAACACATTGAGAAGAACAAATTACACTCTTTTATAGGGAGAGGGGGTGAAAATTTGCATCCAAATATATTCTCTATTAGATGAAGCATGGTATGCCTCATTAATAGAATAATTTGGAAATTGTTCCTTCTTGAAATTTGTTCCCATATCTCTCCTATATCGGCAAACGAATTTTCATCATCATTGGATAACAAGTGAAGGAGTTATTTCCCATTCACTCAGAATATTTAATTTTTCCAAACAGACTCTTTGTATTCGGATGCAGCGATTTCCAACACATTTATGGCCTTGCGAATGAAGAAATAGGTGATTCCATATTAATGAAACTTGTTCATATATAAGTATTTTGGTTTCCTAATAAATATGAGCTCAAATTGTTAAGAAATTTATGTTATATAGTCCCAAAAATAAAATTCATCATATCTGTGCATAGATTTCTCGGTCTAACTTGTGAGATAGTTTTGAGATTCCAAATAATGGATTGAGATTTGGGTATAGAATGATCAAATGAGGTTCATATAACATAAAAATATATAAAATAATAATTTTTCAATTTTTATCACTTTAGAAAATATTATTTCCTAAACATTGAAATAAATTAAAATGGTTAAATTTCAAAAAAAATCCATTTTTACAATTAATCTCAAAATACTTCCAAAACAATAAAACGTGATAATTTCCCATGAAATAAAACATTGGTAAAATTAAAAACATTTAAATTCAGAATACAATAATTTAAAATATTTTCTCTATAAATTCCCCCACACTTAAACATTTCTCTCCTGGACAATCATCTTATACCAAGGTCAAAAAGAACATCTCAAAGAAAGAATGACAACACGACTCAATCATCGTATCAAAGAAAATATCATACCTCCTTTATGGATAAAATTTTTAGAGCTCCTAAAAAATAATATTAATCCATTCAATATCATTTTAATCCTCACATTCTTTCCATACCTAGCTTCCCAGAAAAATTGTTCTCTCTTCACTCAATGATATTTACTGTGGAGTTTTTCTCATTCCCAAGAACATATGTGATCTCTATAAGCTTAAAATCCTCCTAATATATCCACATCACAGAGTCCAAAATTTGTTAATCAGGAGGTATATTTCATGGGTTGTTCAAAGGATGAGGTTTTGTAGGTTTTAAATGTAAAAAAATATAAGGTTGAATGAGGAAGTTTAGTCATGAAGTAAATGCATGAAAAAAGTTTTTCTCAAGAATGGTGTGTTCCTTAATTAGCTAAAAAATGATTCACATCTATAAAACTCCCCATATGGGAAGTAAACACATTTAAATTTAGAATCATGGAATTTCTTCCCCCTTTTACCCAATTTGGAGAATTGTTTCGAATAGATTTCAGATATGGAATTCTATTCAAAATGTTGTTTTTGAGGAAAACAGAGGCATCTTTTGATGTTAAAAAAATTGGTGAACACCCATCCCAAATTTGTAATGATATTTTAGGCCACCCATACATCTTTCAATATTGAAATTTATTTCGTTGATGTAGAAATAAATATGTAAACACTTTTAATTCACATAAAACACATTCTTCTAGAAAAAAACATAGCCCATCATCTCCCTCACCCACACTTGAGTTCAACAATAATCAATAATTTAACTTTAATAGTAGGTTTTAAATGGATAAATGGCTTGTATTGTTTCTTCATAATAAGGTATTTCATGGATACTAGGATATTAATAAACATCATATGTAAAGTTAGGCCAAAATAATAGTTCAATGCAAATGGACTTTCCTATGGTTCCTCAATCATACTTAACACATTTAATGAACTCAAAAAACATTGGAAAAAGAAATAAAAAATGTTTTGGATCTCACAATATTTAATAAGACTCTCAAGATAAATAGAAATTTAAGAAGCTGACAAATTGGTTTATAAACCTCTTGGTTTGGGAAGGGTTTTCAATTTGGACTGTACTAGTGCTCATGAGTTTCACAATCAATCAAAAATCCTCAAATGAGAAGTTCAGATATCAAGAAATAAAATACATTCAATAATAATTTAAATCCTCAAACATTTAAAAAATAAAATTTTAAAAAAATACCAATATGGTTTGAATTTTTATAATTACTAAATTCCACTTAATAATTCTATAAAATACCCAATAAATGAAAAAGTAAAACAAGAAAATTTCAAAAAATAACAATAAAAATAAAATTAAAGAACACACAAAATTAATAAAATCAAGTTGAATTACATCCCCAACACATATTTCATTTACTACCCTCATTCTAGCTCAAATAAAATCATGAAATACCTCTGCACAGAATTTAAATTGGGATGAAAACAAAATGAAATAAATAAAAGGAAAGACAATGTCTGGTTTATTTTTTCTGTGGTGGCATTGAGTGAGGATCCTAGATGCTACCACTTTAAAACTACAAGAAAGAAATGACTAGACATAATAAAAATAAATAAAAAATAAGAGTAATGGATTGAAAATGGATAATACTTTGTTTGAACCCCCAAGTGGGTTCTTGGTTTATACTTCCCCTAGTAAAGAAGTTGTGGTTAGTTATCCTCAATTATATGGTGGGTGTAGTTTCTTTGAGATAAACCACAACGTGTATGTTATCCCATTTTCCATGAGTAAACACTAATATTGGGGATCCCAAAAAATATAACAATACTACCAACCCATAAGAAAGAATATAGATAGGATTTAAGGTCTTGAGAAGGAGGTAATCGAATATAGGGGCTCTCCCTGTGAACTTATGTAGTGTCCTTCTCTAAATGGTATGAAAGTTATTGCAGAGTAGGTAGTCACACCACATGATTATCCAGCCTCTCTTCTCAAATCACCACCACATGAGTGATCTATTCCTTAACATCCAAGGTAGGATCTATTTTTATTATATCATAAATTTCATGAACGGAGAATTTAGAAACCAATTGAACTTGAATAAGATTAAAACATGATGAGTAAATTAAGAAATATCCTATTTCAAGTAAGCCAACTTGGAAATTTATCTCTTTAGGCTTGACCATTGGAAACTCAATCTTAGAAAGTTCATATTATTTATCGTATTCCAAAAAATAGAAAGTTCAAAATGTTATGGTTATTCAATATCAATGACTGGAAGATGAGGTATTAGGTTATCTTTAGCAAAGTTATTCTAGGATTCTTCCAAAAAAATTGATGTCCCAAAAGTGAATCAGTTATCATGTGTACTTTAAGGACCTCCATAAAAAATTTATGAGTTTGGGAGGATATTATTAACTACATTGGTAGCTCACTTTCACCTATATCAGGATCTATAACATAAAACATTATTAGTGAAATATCTTCTACCACTCATTCAGGTTTATGTTCTTATTCTAGTTCGGGTTACTGCACCATTGAATGAATATACTCTTCAACCCTTTGAGCATGGATCTTCAATTTTTGTATTTCTTATTTAAGTTCCTGAATTTTGTATTAAGTATCATTTTGAACTTATTCATGGACCTTTTATTGTTCATTCCATGCATAATAATTTCAATTTAAATTCATCATAAACAAATATATTTTTTAACGGTTTTTTAAATTTATGACTTTTCTGTGTTTTTTTGAATAAAAGGACAAATATTTACAAAATTTGAATAAAAATAGTGAATTATGACACTTGGATCCCTAGAAATTGTGCCAATTTGAAGAAGCATAGTATTGCGTTCTCTCAAAAATTATTCTTATCTAAGTACAGCATAAGGGCTAACCTAGGTCGTTCTCTTTAGGAGACATTACAGTCAAGCAGTCACTATATCTAATTAACCTTTTTTATATTTTTTATTAATTAAATAAAATGAACAGAAATGATATTTGAGAATTGAAAATGAAAAGCTAAAATTAAATATGCAAAAGTATGGAAACAAAATGAATGTAGACAAAATAATGTTAGAAGAAATGAGACATTCCTGAGAACGTCAACCAAATTGAACATTCATCGTCTTATTATTAGATGCTCATTTTCATAATAAACTCACTATATTGTATGTTTGAGCATCCTCCTATTCATATGTTTGTGAATATATGGTACTCTCAATTATCACTGAGAGACCACACATCCACCTCCTCGATTGAGGGAAAATTATGCAGAAGTGAAAGTTAAACCTTGGGTGGATAATGGAGACACTAATGTTCCTTTACCACTAAAATATACCTCATAATAACTCTTATAAAGTAAGAAAAATTAATAATTAATGTTAAAAGACTCGGTTTCATCACTTTATTACTCCCCCAGGAACTTCTTCAGGTCACATACTCATGATCACGAGCATAAGAGTTCACAGTGATGAAGAAAACTTGGGGAGAACAAAGGAGAAAAATAAAAATGAGAGAAAGTTGAAAACATGAAATAAAATATGAAATTATATTAAATAATGATAGTAAATGATAATAAAATACTAAACTATAGGAAATGGGAAAAAAATTTACCCCTACGTCACCAAAACTTTGAAAAGAAAAAAGCAAATTCTTTTATAGGGAGAGGGGGTGAAATTTCTGCTCTATATATCTTATCCAAAAGTGGATGGGGGTAGGAATTCTTAATTACATAATTTGGAAATTTTTTCTTCTTTAAATTTTTTCCAATATCTCTCCTATGTCGGATCATGAAATTTCATCATGATTTGATATGTAATGAATGACTTATATCCCATTCACTCAGAATATTTAATTCTTCCAAATAGACTCTTCGTATTCCAATGCACCGAGTTCAAACTCAATTATGGCCTTGAGAATGAAGTAATATTGTGTGTATATGCTAATGAAACTTTGTTATCAGGATTTATTCTTTTTACATAATAAATTTTAGCTCAAATTGTTTGGAACGTTATATTATATATCCCCAAAACAAATTTGTCAAATCAATGCCCAGATTTTGAGGCCTGAATTGTGATATGCACTTGAGCATCCAATTGATGAATTGAGCTTTGGGTCAAGAATGATAAAATGATGCCCATCAAAAATAATAACCTATAAAATAACAATTTGTCAAATTAGACTAGTTGAGAAAATTTTATCACCTAAACATTGAAATAAATTAAAAGAGTTAAATTCCAAAATAAGCATGTTTTGCAATTAAGCTCAAAATACTTCAAAAACTATAAATGTGATAAATTACCCTGAAATAACACATTTTTTGGATTAAAACATTGAAATTAAAAGAAATGGAAATATCTTTTCTATCACCTTTTGTTAGAGTGATGTTCTAAATGATACATGAATTAGTGAGGACTCAAACAAAAAAGGTTGATGGTAAATGTAATTGAAAGAAACTTGATATTGGGAGTGGTATAATATATTAGACAAACCCTATATATTCTATGGTAATAGAAATAAATCCACTTGTAATTGTGAAAATACATTCATAAATTGGAAGCCATATGTGAATGACCAATCCATTCAATAGTTAGAGTGTGATATGGTGAAGTTGGACAGATTAGAGATATATGTTTACTATTGTGATAGGATATCATGGTTTCACTTCATATTTTTTGTTATAAATAAAACATGCCACATTTAGTTCTGAAAATTGATTTTATAGGAAAAAAGAACGGCATTTTGAAAGGGATGAAGTAGAATATACCAACCCTAAATGTGTGAAAATATATATCTACAATGGGAAATGGGATGAAAATATAAAGGTAAATAATTTTATTCATGGGATAAGTGGTTTGAGTATCCTTTTATAATCAAAAATATAAAATATAATCTATACATATTTCTTAAAGAGAGGAATTTTTACCATAAATTATGTAAAACATAAATTTGATGAGGTTTCTTACATAAATCAATTATTTACATAATTATGGTCACACTACTTAAGGTTGTTCGTGAAGAACAACTCCAACCAGTTTAGTGTTACTTGGGATGGACTACTCAAAACTATTTTCAGTATTGTGGGAAATACCATATATCAGGTGGTTTATGATCTAATGGCATGTACTATTCCTTGAATCTAAATATTATACAAAAAGGAAAAAAATTAATAAATTTTAACATCATTTGATAAGGATTAGATATCATATATTATACATCAGTATGGTAAGTGTGACTCCCCAATCCTGCACTCTTAGGTCTGATGCTAAAAACACATACTCTTATAAACTTTGTCACTAATAAAAATGATGTGACCCAAATTCAAAAAAAAATATTACAAAATCAAAAGAAAATAATTTGTCACTAAATTCTATATAATCATTATATATCTATTGATTTTTTGGAATTATGAACTCTATTACATATCATTCCCACACAATTTCTTCTAAATGTTTATTTTTCCCATTAACAAAAACACTCTTAATACTTTACCAGCTTCACTTGGGATAAACCTCATAATCAATACCCAACTCTACAACAGCTCTTACTCTCCAATATACCCTATTAAAAACCTTAAAAATTAAGTTCTAAGTGAAAAATATCTGCTGAGATATTAAAAAAAATAAGAAAATCCCCTTCTATCTTTTGAAATGCTTGAAAGGTCCTTAAATTTTGTTTTTTTATAAAAAAAATACATTGAGCTTAATAAAACACACATTTAAGCATTTAATTATCCTTTAAATTTAAAAGTATTTTTAGAAATAAAAAATAAAATAAAATGATGTTATCAAAAAAATTCTCTGAGAAGAAATAAAATATTGATGACATTTTTTCTTTAAAAAATTGTTAAATTTCGATTTAAAATCCAAAATTTACTTTTAAATAAAAACATTTATGTTGATCATTATCAAATTATTTCCTTTTAACATAAATTTTAATCAATTTTAAAAAATCTCTGGGTAACCATAGAAAATTCCTTGAGTATATTGTGAAAATTGAGGGCTATATCGTAAATACTATTTACTTGGTTAAAAAATTCTCTAGGGGTTTGGTTTCGTTCCTAATTCCATGTGATCCTTTACAATGCTCATGTAAAAAATTTTACAAAACATTTATTACATTTTGTTTCTCATTAAAATGCCTTTAAAATAATTTTTCAAATCCCTAACACTATATTTTAATAATTAATTTTTAAAAAGGGAGTGGTATACAATTAAATTCATGGTTAGTCACAAAAAACACTATAATAGGTGTTTTGTGATACATAAATACTTTAAAAGTAAATAAAGGAATAGATTTGATGAAATATAAAATTCATGGATATCTTCTTTAAATAAATTTTCAAACTGAATCATAAAGAAAACTATATTATCAAAATATACAGTGTTCATCAATGATGAGCCAGAAAAAGTGATATATTTTTCATGGAAATATTTTATACATGTACGATTACTATGAAAAAAGATAGTCTATGAAGATAAATAATTAACAAAAGAAGAATCGGTTCAATGAAAACATAGAGAGTAGTACCTTATGAAATAAATTATTTTAAACGTTATATTATAGTTTTTAAAGGATTTGAAACTTCTTAAATATAGTCAATAAATTAAACCCATTAATAAAAAATTACTACCAAAATTTATTAGAAAAAGATATTTTTGTTTCTAGAAACCCAAAAAAAGAGACGAATTATTTGAAATTTTAAAATATATATATATTAAAAACCCTCATACCCCCACACCTAGAATGAAACTATTAAATAAGCCTATTTTAATCTCCTTTTTAGGACTAACTTCCAAAAATAACTTCTAAAATAAAATCTTATTCCCTATATCTCTCTCTCTAACTGTAAACAAGTAAATATATACATATTCATGGTGAACAAGTTAAGTACAGTCCTTCCTCTTGAATTCCAATATGGGATATTTTTATAATCACAACCCCTTTGAACATACAAAAACATATTATTGAATCACTGTTTAATTAATATATTTTATGATGGAGAAATAATGTGTGGTTACCTTTATAAAATAACAATTTTTCTTCCACTCTTATAAGTCTATCATATCTTTTCATTCCATTACAAAATTAATATATCTTAGAAAATTATTTACCCTGACTCATACTATCATCATCAAGATATCAATATGATTCAAGACAAACATATATATATAATCTACTGATGATCACCCATGAATTTCATGCATGGAGGAAAATGATGATATATCATGGAATGAGTTATAACTCAGCATTTCTACCTTTTCCCTTCCCAAATTCACTTTCTTTTCACATCAAATAATCACTATGAAAATCCATCCAAGTGAGAATTCTTTATTACTATTTTTGGAAATTAGGATGCACATTTTATGCTAAATAGATAACATGAACAATATCCCAAAAATTTTGTGTTATAGGAGAGGTTTACGATGGTTTTTATATCATGTATATATCAAACAAATATTCATAAATAGTTCCATGTGGGAGTTTGAAGGTGATGATAGACTATATTTTAATTGCATTCACATGTATCACTAATATTGGATGTATAGTGCCAGTAAAAACTGATCATGCAACAATTAAAAAAATCTAGAACCCACTTCTTCGTATATAAAAATGCAACATTCACCACTATTTAAAGTTTTTATATATCCAGTTCTCTCTTTTATCCACATATTCTAGCCCACACATTGAGAGGCTAAGATCCATTTGTTTTCAAAATTCCTAGTGTTGAATCATGCCAGAATTGCAAATGATGCATCTTTTGGATTTGAGGCCAAACCTTTTTTATATACTAAATATATACAAACTATATTGAAAATGGACTTATGAAAATACTTAAAACTTTATTCTAACATTGTATTAATTTTAAATCCCATTATATTGTTTTGAGATATATGTATATAATTAAATATCCTTTAATATATTCATGTCTAATTAATATAATATTCTTATAATTATCTTATACATTATATTTAAAATTACTGTAAAAATTATATTAATGTTAAAATTTAAAATTAAATCTATCTATATATAATTAAAAAATTCACTTGTAATTATATTTATTCCCAATTAATATTATTCTCTTATAATTATCTTATATACCTTCATTTGAGACTAATGAATTATATATCATAATAATTTTATTTCATATTAAATATTATATTATTATTAAAATTTACATTTAATATAATCTATAATTTATCACCAATTGACTCAACTTCATTATCAATTTATTTTATTTTCATGTTACGTGTATGTTCATAAATAAAATAAATACCAATATAATGAAGGTATAAATTTTAAAATGTGATCATATTAGATATAAATTCATGTCACGAACCGGATCTTGTCACCACCATTAATGGCACCAAACCCAGCCCATGGCAAGGCCCAAAGGGCGTTCCCTATCCCCACGGGTTGGCACAAGTACCCGGGTATCAAACAAATCTCGTTTGGGAACAATTTAGGTGAGTATGAAAGCATAAATCATAAAAAAAATCAATTATTTGAATCTGAAATTTTCATACTAAACAATTCATAAAAAAACAAGATCTGAATAAATATGTTTAAAGACATTAAAAGGGGTCTAAAAACAAATAATTACAACATAAATACATCCCCATGGACTCCACATGACAAGGGGGTCATCACCCGCAAGACTTCTCCACAAATCCGCCCCCAATGATGGGGACTAACACCCAAAACCGCCATCACCCTTAGCCTTCCCTTTACCTGAGTCAAGCATAAGAAGGTCTAATTAGACACAAGGGTTGTAAGTAGGGTGTGAGAATAAGCCCAATAGGATACCACCAGATGATTCCAGATAGCATGCAATACAATGTGAACAAAACAAGCAATTTTAATACACAAGGTGAAACAGTGTTAAAATTCAAAAAAATGCAACTTTCCAATGAAAATAGTTTTCAATATGAGAATTTAAGAATGTTAACACATTAAATAGACATGTGAGCTACTATAAAGTACTAACAAAATACCCCACAACAAGGGTAACAACCACAAATCCAATGAGCATCAAAATCGAGAACACCCCTAAGCACTAGGTTGTCTCGGGCCCTATGTACCTCGTACCTCGGTGTAGAGTAACCATAGAGAAATCCATTCTCGTGCACAAGCCACTAGTAGGGAACATAACCATAACCTAGTGGTCCCCAATCATCATCCACATAGTTTATTTAGAGTTGTCGTTATCCAAATTCTAAGTGGAACAGTGACAAAACCCATCTAATCCACTAGCCGTACCAGTACAAATCTGCCCCACCTAGGTATTCGGGCTTCCCCTTTTGTGCTCATAAAATTTCAGAAAACAACACACATCATTTTGAATATAAAATAACACTAATGGTCTCAAACAAATAGTACAGTAGCTACACACATTTTATACCATTTAAAACACACAATAAAATAATTTTATTTTCAATAAAAACAACCTCTCAAAACATCACATTGTTTTTCACCCAAATCACTTTAAGATATCCACTTTGCACACTATGTGAACACTTGTAAGTCATTGTAAAAAAATTTCAGTTCAATTACCTTTATTGAAACCAACAATTCAGTTATGGGGTAGCCTAATGTGAACCAAGAAGTTATATCTTTTAAAAAACCACCATTTTCACACAAACATGGCACTTAAAGCCCATTTGCTTCCCAAACACCATTTAAAAAAACTTTCACAGAAACAACAAAAAAGAATAAACATTAAATACATTATTTTCATTCATAATACAGTTCAATAAAACAAACTAACTAATTATAGGTCAGCCCAAAATGAACCAATAAATGATTTGAATGAAAAACCCCCAATTTCACCAAAAATTGGAACTTAAAATTCATTTGCATTATAAAAGAAACTAAAACCAATTTTTACAGAAAAATTCAAGTGAAATAAACAATAAGTTACCATGAACACAACAAGTTAATTCCCAAAAATTACACACATAATGGAATCACCTACCAAAGTAACAAAAAATCGTAGAATCTCTGTGCGAAAACAAAATCGCACCCCCGCCGCACCAAGAGAGACCTAGATCAAACCTAAAACCACAAGAATTTGCCAATAAAGCCCAAAGTGAAACCCTAGGTTCGAAAACCTAGTTTCTGTACATTAGGAAACTAAATTATAACCTAAGAAACCCTAATAACAATGAGCTAAACACAAAGTAATTTGAAAGAGGAGAGAAAATGGATCATTTACTTGAAGTATCTTGAAGTAATCATTCCATGTCTTCAAAGCATGCATCACCGCTGCCATATCCAAGTCATGGGTTGGGTAGTTCTTTTAATGTGTTCAATGTTGGCGAGAGCCATACGCGACCACATGATCATCCTACATAAGCACACACCCAAGACCCATATTTGAAGCATCACAATAGACCACATATTCCTTTCCAGCCTCTAGAAAAATTAGCATGGGGGTGGTAGTCAGCCACCTCTTCAACTCATCGAATGATGCCTGACATTATGGACCCCATACAAACTTCACCCCTTTCCAGGTGAGGGAAGTCATCGGTGAAGAAAGCTGAGAGAAATCCCGAAGGAATCGCCCGTAATAACCAGCCAAGCCAAGAGAACTAATGATCTCAAACACATTCTTCGGTTTCTCCCACGAAAATAATGCACTAATTTTCTCGGGTTCCACTAAAACTCCATGCTCTGAGATCACATTACCCAGAAATCTCACCTCTCTGATCCAAAAAGTGAACTTTGAAAACTTTTCATAGAGTCGGTGATCCCGTAATGTACCCAAAACGATCCTCAAGTGATGTTCGTGTTCCTCATCAGAGAAAGAGGATACCAGAATGTCATCCACAAGCACCACAACAAAGGAATAGAGATAATGATGGAACACCCTATTCATAAGTTCCATAAAGACTGCAGGATATTTCATCAATCTGAAGGGCATGACCAAATACTCAAAGTGGTCGTACCTGCTTCGGAAGGCTATCTTTGGGATATCTGACTCCTTCACCCTGAGTTGATGATACCCTGAACGCAGGTCTATATTTGAGAACCACTTTTCCCCCTTCAACTGTTCAAACAAATCATCTATTCTGGGCAAAGGGTATTTTTTTTAATTGTTACCTTATTCAGCTTCTGGTAGTCAATGCACAACTAGAGGGATCCATCAACCTTTTTTGCGAACAACACAGGAGCGGCCCAAGGAGAGACACTCGGGTGAATGAATCCTTTTTATTATAAGTCATCCTACTATATCTTTAATTCCCTTAACTCAGTGGGGGTCATGCGATAAGTGGGAAGAGATATCGGTTGTGTTCTTAGTTCCAGATCAATAAAAAACTCTACATCCCGCTCTGGGGGAAAAATTAAAAAATCATCTGGGAATACCTCTGGAAACTCATTCACTACATGAGTTAGTGCACCTTCAGGGGAAATACCAACCTCTAGCACAAGAGAAGATAACTAGAAGATAACAGTTCCCAACTCTGGGAGTGGAGGCCATGCGCGACCTGATCGAGGTTCCCATTCTCCATGAAAAACCTGACGACTCCCATTAGGTGTCGTGAAACTCACACGCCGTCTATAGCAATCAATGTGTTCCTGGAAGTGTACTAGCCAATCCATCCTGAGTATGACATCAAAAAGGTTAATATCTAATACCAAGAGGTCCCACTCCATCTCGACCCCTGACACAGAAAGCACACACGAGGGCACCTAAGGCCCTGCTCCTTCTTCTATCCCAACGGTGTCACCAACTCCATCGAGAAAGACATCAACTCAGTTGGAAAATTTAGAATGTCCAAAAAATGGGCAGAAATGAATGAAACCGAGGCACCAGTATCAAAAAGAGCAGTAGATATAGAAGATGCGATCAGAACGGTGCCTCGAACTGTCGATGGTCCCACCTCTGATCCTGTTGGTGACTGATCCACTGCATGGAGATGTCCAGTATCTGCCTGAGGAAGACTGAAAATCAGTGGATGTGCCCTGAACTAGATTTTCCCAGAAGATGATCCATCCCAACCACCACAACCACCAAATTGAGATCCCCCAGTCCTCAACGGATCAGACTATGCTGTCACTCCTCTTGAAGCCACTGACCCTACCCCACTTGGGAGTGGACGTGCCACACCGCAGAAGTGCTGCAAATTCCCTATACCTCAACACTGGTAACAATGCTTTGGAGGAAGTGGACATTCTAGTCGGATATGCCTAGGCCTCCCACATTGGTGGCACACAACCGATCTCGCATCAGAAGCCACAGAAAATAACTTCCTGGAAGAATGGCATGAACTGCCCCCTCCTTTCTTCACATGATCTTCCTGCTTCCTTTTCTTCTCTGAGGAGCTTCCACTGCCCACTACTGATATTGAACCATAGAAACCAGCCCTGCCCTTCCTATCAATCTCCACCATGAACGTCTGATCAACGACCTCAGCATTGGTCCTCAGCTTAAACAAGAACACCTGGGAGTATATTTCTGGTCGCAAGCCTTTCTCAAACCTCTAGTCCTTCGCTTGCTCATTAGAGACAATTTCTGGAGCATACCGAACCAACTCAGTGAAACGTTTGGCATAATCCATCATAGATAGATTCCCCTTAAGAAGTTCCATGAACTCTCTAGACATGGCATAAGCCAACACCTCGGGGCATTACTGTTCATTGAAGACAGCCTTGAAATCTTCCCAGTGCATCTGCTCATTCTTCCCAGCCTGAAGCACTGACTCCCACCACTTACGGCTGGGACCCTCCAATAGAAAGGAGTCACACCTCACCCTGAGCTCCTTGGGGGTTTCTAGGAACTCAAACATATGCTCGATATTCTCGAGCCATTCTTCTGCTTCCTGGGGTTCTGAGCTACCTCGGAAGGTAGGAGGCTTGTTTTTCAGAAACTCTTGTGCTTTATCTTTTATAGGACATGTCTCTTCTACCCTAACCAGAATAGGAGTAGAAGCTGGTCCCTGTCCCAAATCCTTGATAGCCCGAACCACAGCCTCCACAAGCCTATGATCAATCATTGTGGGATAACTCTCTCCAGCTTCCTCCTGTGGGCGCGTGGGAGCTTTGCGGGGAGGCATGTTCCTACAAAAAGCAATAGTCACAAAACAATAGTCAATACCAAAATTCTGAAAATTGTAATAAAATACATCAAATATAAATAAACTAAACACAATCCAGTAATAAAAGAAACAACTACTCCACATCTGCCTGATGACCACATGCGGTCTGCAGCCCACATGTCTCACCTGGTAGTGAAGTCAATCCGTAAATTACAACATCCCCTGGTAACTCAAGGTCTTCCATGAGAGGTGCGGGCCAGGGACCCTACTCAAAACCAATACCTCGAGCCCCGACAGTCCTAGCTCTTGTCTATCCCGACTCATCCCAAAATAACAATATAACCCAAAAACATTAACCTCCTTTGATACCATTTTCTCACAAACCGGATCTGGTCTCTACCATTAATGACACCAAACCCAGCCCGTGGAAAGCCTCGAAGGGAGTTCCCTATCCCCACGGGCTGGCACAAGTGCCTGGGTATCAAACAAATCTATTTTGGGAACGATTTACCTGAGTATGAAAGCATAAATCACAAAAAAACAATTAATTATTAGAATCTGAAATTTTCATGCTAAACAATTCATAAAAAAACCAGATCTGAATACATATGTTTAAAGATACTAAAAGTGGTCTAAAAACAAATAGTGACAACATAAAAACATCCCCATGGACTCCACATGACAAGGGGTTCATCACCCGCAAGCCTTCTCCGCAACTCTGCCCCAACGATAGAGACTAACACCCTAAACCGCCATCACCCTTAGCCTTCCCTTTACCTGAGTCAAGCATAAGCAGGTATACTTACACCCAAGGGGTGTAAGTAGGGTGTGATAATAAGCCCAATAGGATATCACCAAAATAAGGGTAAATACCTCAAATCCAATGAGCATCAAAATCGGGAACACCGCTAAGCACTAGGTTGTCTCGGGCCCTATGTTCCTCGTACCTCGGTGTAGAATAACCATAGAAAAATCGGTTCTAGTGCACGAGCCACTAGTAGGAAACATACCCATAACCTAGTGGTCCTCAATCATCATTTACATAGTTTAGTTAGAGTTTTCCTTATCCAAATGCTAAGTGGAACAGGGACAAAACCCATCTGATCCACTAGCTGTACTAGTAAAAATCCCCCCAACCTAGGTACCTGGGCTTCCCCTTTTATGCTCAAAAAATTTCAGCAAACAACACACATCCTTTTGAATATAAAATAACACTACTATTCACAAACAAATAGTACAGTTTCTACAAACATTTTATACCATTTAAAACACACAATAAAATAATTATATTTTCAATAAAACAACCTCTCAAAACATCACATTGTTTTGCACCCAAAGCTCTTTAAGATATCCACTTTGCACACTATATGAAATATTATAAGTCAATAAAACAAAATATTAGTTCAATACCATTTAATAAAACCAACAATTCAGTTATGGGGAATTCCAATGTGAACCAAGAAGTTATATCATTTAAAAAACCACCATTTTCACACAAACATGTCACATAAAGCCGAATTGCTTCCCAAACACCATTTAAACAAACTTTCACAGCAACAACAAAAAAGAATAAATATTAAAAAAAATATTTTCAGTCAATATACTGTTCAATAAAATCAAATAAGTAATTATAGCTCAGCCCAAAATGAACCAATAAAATATTTGAATGAAAAACCCCCAATTTCACCAAAAATTGGAACTTAAAATTAATTTGCATTATAAATGCAACTAAAACCAATTTTTACAGAAACATTAAAGTCAAATAAACATTAAGGTACCATGAACACATCAAGATGATTCACAAAAATTGCACACACAATGGAATCACCTACCAAAGTAACAAAAACCGTTGAATCTTCGTGCAAAAATAAAATCGCACCCCCACCGCACCAAGAGAGACCTAGATCAAACCTAAAACCACAATAATTGGCCAATAAAGCCAAACGATAAACCCTAGGTTCTAAAACCTAGTTTCTTTACATTATTAAACTCAATTATAACTGAATAAATCCTAAGAACAATGAGTTAAACAGAAAGTAATTTGAAAGAGGAAAGAAAATGGCTCATTTACTTGTAGTATCTTGAAGTAATAACTTCAAAACACCAGTATCTGAAATTTAAAAGAGCCAAAATTTAGGTTTCCTTCTAAAAAGATGTATTAGGTCATTTAGAAATTGGAATGGAGGAAAAATATTGTGAATTGAGAGAGTTATGAAAGAAATACTTTACCTCGTCAAATCTGGACGATTTGAGAAAGCCTATGAAGTTCGGCACCAAATCATGATTAACTAGAGCTCCAAAGATGGGGGAGAGAGTTCAAACGCGTGTCTCGGTTAATTGGTCTTGGTTGAGACTTGGAATCACCGAAAAATCACAAATATTGAATAATTTATAACATAATAATTATTTATTTTTATAAGAGAAATTGGGCTTTCGGGCATGCCCAACCCCTTAGATAAAAACCCAAATAAACCCTAGTTATGGACTTCTAAAAGCTCCAAATTACATTGGTGTTGTTACTAGGTTAGGTTAGCTCAAGTAGGAATTTGAATGGATGAAAATTTTGAAAAATTAAAAAGTTATAAAGGATACAAAATTTATTTTTTTAATCTAGATTTGGGCTTACGGTTTGGCCCAATTCATGATACTCATCTATTCCTCCCTAAAACCTAGGGAAACCCCCAAAACAAAGCAAGGATGTAAATTAAATGAAAAATACCTTTAAATATGTCTTTTATGTGACAATTCATGTTTAACAAAAATATATTTATATAATATTTCTAAAATTTATGATAAATATTTTTTATATAAGATTTTTATAACATGAAAATTTTAATTAAATTTATTTGTTATTAAAAAATAGAAATTTCAACCAAAATCTCAGGGTGTTACATTCTACCCCCATAAATAAATTAATTCCATGCAATTTTGAGGTCTCTCACTTTTGAAAACATATAAGGGTGTTTTAAATATTGTCAGGATATAATTTTTAATGGGTTATCCACTTTACTATTACATCTAAGACTTATATTTTACATTATAATATATCGATGTTTTCTTTATTCATCTCCATTTGTGCTAAAAATACCTCAATAGTTATAAGACTAATGGGTTTCTATAAAATAGAATGTTATATATTTCATTTAAGGATCATATCTTCAACTAAATACTATAACCAAAATGGTTCTGATAATAATGATAAACACATTAGTATTAAAAAATAATCATATGTGTCTTCTCCATTGATACCTTCATTCCAACTTAAAATACCCTGAATCGACACAACTTTATCCAAATTTTATATCCTAAATGATTATATATACTTATCAACTTATATTCCCATATACAATTAATCTATAATAGTATCAATAACACATAAATGTCTTTAATAAATGACATAAAAACCTCAAAATTTATCTAAACCTCTCATTGATAAAAAAACATGTTGACATGGTCTTGAAATCATGAGACTGATGATAAAAACCTATTGTTTTACACATTGTTATCAAATACCAAATAATTAAACCTAATTTAAAAATTAATTTTATAATAATATTAACTAATTTGGTGCCACTAAGTACTCAATAATCTTTTTAGGTCTAGAGATTTATAGAAAAAGGGACATAATTACAGATCAAGAAAATAATATTTCATTTATATTGGATTTTTCAGTATCAATAAAAACTCTTCCAATAATATTTCACCTTAACACATTGTAAACCTCATAAATAATACCTGAATCTATAAAAACTCTTACTCATGTGTATACACTAAGAAAAATATTTAAAAATATGTGGTTAGTGTAAAATATTTTTTATATTTTTTTTAAATTAAAAAACTAACTTTTTATTCTAAAATACTTTAATCCTTATAATAAAAGGTTTTTATCAAAAAAATACTTTTATCTTAATAAAAAATTAATTTACTAATAGTATTATTGTATAATGTGAAAATGGTTTGATAAAAAAAATTTGTTAAAAACTATTCTTTCTAAAAACTAAAAAGAGAAAAAATAATGAAGACCCAATTCTATTAAAACACAAACCTTTAAAATCCCTTTAAAAATCAACAACTTACATTTGAAATCAAACTTTTTCTTTGAAAAATTTAACAATATTTACTTATAAAATATAGTCCAATGATATAGGGAAAATTCTTTGTGTGATAAGAAAAATACATTAGTAAACTTGGAACTTTACTAGATATATATGGAATTCTCTTAACATAATATACAATGTCCCTGGAGGATTTTCTTACACTCCCCACCCATCATCATAATTTAAAATTCCAAATATCTATATTTTAAAAAAACCATTAATAGATTTATTTTCTCTGGAAAAAAATTGAAAAAATCAATATTCTTATCCTTAACATTTTTGTTTATAAACTGATCCATAAAATAGAATAGGTATACAAAAAAATATGATTAGTCGATGAAAGATCCACATAATAATTTTTGTGAGAAATTAACATGTTAAAAAAAGATGATGGAATTAAAAGGATTCAACTGAAAATTAATGGAGATCTTCTTTAAATAAATTTTAAAATTGATTCATAAGGGGGGAAATATTGAAAGGATACATGATTAATTTATTAATATACATAGAAATAGATACAATTCACCATGTAATATTTTATACATAAATTATAACTATTATTGAAGAAAATCCATGAAGTAAAATACATTATAAAAGTAAAACATTCAATAAAAATATAGACATTGAGAGATTTTTAAACATATTTTTTTAAACATTTCATGATGGTTTTTAAATTATTGGGAACTTCATAAATACCAACAAAAAAATAAATCAATTACTAAAAAATTTTACATTTAAAATGATTTTGGAAAATCTGTTTATTTTATTGAAAAATGGGAAAAAAATATAGTAATTATTTATAATATTAAATTAAAAAAAAAATTTACAACTAATTTACCTTACACTAAGAATTATTCTACTAAAAATACCTATCAAGATCTTCTTTATAGTTATTCATACGGAAATCAACTCTTAAAACATACTCTCATTCCCTATATCTCCCTCTCTACAACTGAAGAAAAAGAAAAATATTGGTATTCATGGTGAATGAGATTAGTAGTGTAACATCCCAAGTAAGTAATAAATAATAGATATTCTTATCTATGTCTATTTATGAATTATATAGTGTTTTAGAGGCTTAAAACGAGAATAAATCCAATCTTAAGCATGGAATACACTAATATTTTTAAAAGATTGGTTTACTTTATTTTGATGGAAAACCATTTTTAAACCAATATTTTGACAATTTTATGAGCTCTATTTTTCAAAATAAACATATTATTCATGATTGGGGCATTAAAATTTACTTTGGATAAATTTTTGGTATTTTCTGGCAATGTTCATTTTTTATGAATACTGAAAAATACTGCATTTTACATCAAAACTTCTTTTTCATCTAATTTAATTATATGGTTAGAATATATTTTTATTTGGTTTTAAATTGTAAATAGAATATATTTTTACCATTTAATCAAATTTTGTTCATTGGGATTAATTTCACTTTGGAATTGGGCATAAACAAGTGTCAAACCTATCATAGATATTGTTTCAAAAAAACCTGCTATTTGTTTTGACAACGGGAATCATTTTTAAATTAACTGTTGTAATTTTTGTTTTTAAAATTTGGTAAAATGGATTCCATATTGGGAATCAGTATTTCCAAATTATGTTATTAATACTCTTTTGTTTTTGGACATTATGAATAGTAACGACGGTAATTATCTTTAATTATCTTGATTAATTACTAATCGTGTAGTTAGGGATAATAAAATAATATCATAATAATAAAAAATGAACCCAACATGTCCCCTAATGATACTTTTTGTATCATGTCTGACCATGGGATTCCTTGTGCCAAACTTAGGGACCCCATGGAATCACATTTGGGTGAAAGTGACACTTTATCTTTTTATTTTTAAAGAAAGAAGAATATCACTAAAGAATGTATCACCTGAGTAAAACATTTTTACTTTTCGCTACATAAACTAATCCTTGGAATATAAATTTTCATTGGAAAGCTAAAAATATTTCCTACATCATATTATTTTTTTTATAATTTTTAGAGATTAAATAAATTAAATTATTTATGACATCATGATGATGCATCGATTACCTCATTAATGAACGATTTAAATAAAATAAAAAGATAATGTAAAATCGAAGACATAAACTTGTCAAAGATCTATTGGATTAGTATATTTAGAACCATTATCACGTAATCCTAGAAATATATCAATGTGGGACCTTTAAAGTCTGAAAATCATTTTTATTCAAAGTAACATTTTATAACTTTCCAAGAGTGCCCCTCCTCTCCTCTTATAAAAGGCCCCCACATCTACCTCCTTACCCACACTTATCAAGCCTTTTGATCGTCAAAGCTCTTCTCATTTTATCTCTCCACATCCCTCTCTTCATCCTAGAAGCCTTACCTTAGGCCGAAAGCTCTTCAAGAAACCCTTTTGGTTCAAACCAAGAGGAGTTACCCGATTCGAAGGTAAAGTCTTCTCTAATGCTCTTTTGTTTTATTTTGCTTCTACAACCCCCTAAACTCTTTTTATTCATTTCTTTTGTAAAAACACCAGTATCATCCATATATTATTATTTTTTTATAAGAATTATTCGATATACACTTACACACACCTACATCTAATGGTTAAAGAGCATATTGTTTCCATGGATGGCGAATTTCTACCTCACGAAACGATGATTGTTCAATATTCTTCTATCAACTTCAAAGGTGTCCAATAAGATGTAACTATATTTATATATGATATATAATATGTTTATGTTTTCCTTAATCTTCTTTATTTTTCATTTATGTCATACCTTTATGGTTTCCATTATGGTTAAATGCGATATCTTCATTTTAGGAAGTGCGGACTACCGCCCCCTCAAAGTGATTTGATTCATTAATGACGTATGTGGGACGTATAAAGGATAGAGTTAATTATATTATATATGATATTATACTGGAATTATAATATATATTTATGTAATTATGATTCCATTCCATAAAATATGAAATAGAAATGAAGGTAGCGTTCATGAGTATGTATGGCTTACCGTCTCCATGAATGGTGCATTTCATTTCTTACCTCTAAATGTAATGTCATATTATAAATGAATGTATATACTGGATATATATGATATATATGGTATCTACATCATTAATATAATTTTGGGTATAATGGATATTTTACCACATGAACAACTTGTAATTATAAAGAGTTTATTTTTGACTCAAGTACGAATGATCGACAAAACGACCATTATTAACATAAATAATTACATAGTGTTCATAACATTGTAATAAGTGATATAAAAGGAATAATGAACTTGAAAAAGGTTCTTAAGAAAGTAGAAATTAACTCAAGTTTATTATTCAGGACGTTAAATAATGATCGAGTCAAGTCAGACCCGAGGTAAGGGACTTTGTCTCAATCACCATTCATTGAGGCATATTTTGTTTTATACACTAATTTCTTTTATATGGTGTATAAATCCCTTTGAATTTTAAATCTATTCAAAAGGAATTTTTTTTAAATGAAGCTCTTTACTAAACAACAAATAGAATGTTTTTTGTCATACATATGTGGCGACAATGACTTCTCTGCCGCTGTGACCATTATTTGAGTTTTGGCTTCCTCTACAAGCCATAACTTTTTTTTAAAATGAAAAATAAATACCATGTTTTACTTTTCTTTTATTTTGGTATTGAAAATGGTTTTTATAATGGTTTTATTATATCAATGATTTATTGATATCTTGTGATTGAAATGTGGAAATGTTATGTTTCCTTTATGCATGTTTTATGTCATACGATTATGTTATGGTTCTTGGGAATTGTTTATGAAGATGAGCGGTTCCATGATAAAATAAGGGTGGGTGAGCCCGATATAGCTCTCCAATTTATTGGGTAACGTGAAGGGGTTAAACGTTAAGGTTTCATCGAAGAGATTTAGGGAATATATTGTGATGGGTATTCTAAACGTAACCATGAGGGTTACTCCCTATGTAAAAATGTTATGAATGTCTCAAGTTACCTTTATGTATTATGATTTATATGATTTATTCATGATTTGATGAGGTATGTTAAAATTCTTATGTTTTATGAGTAAAGTATGATTTCATACTTGGACTAATTTTTTCATTTCGTACTTTTATATCCCCTACTGAGCTTTTTATGCTTATCCCATGTTTTTTTGAAATGTTTTTCATAGGTCAAGGGAAAGGTACATGATGTGATGATTGTTTCCAGGAAGTGTCAAGAAAGAATCCATGTTTTATTTTAAATATGTTTCTATTGATGGGAAAAATGATTACTAACTTTTATGTAACCACTTTCCTTAAATGTGGAACGTAATGCATGTTTTATGATCAAATTCTCTAAACCTCTAAACCTGAGAAGATCTTCTACGTGTATTCTTGAAGTAACTCAAGATTAAGTAATGTTTAAGGATGGGGCCTTGTAGTTGGAGGGATGTAACATCCCAGGTAAATAAAAAATATTACTTTTTCATATTTATTAATATTTTTGAATAAAATATTAATATTACTTTAAAGGGAACGCTATGCTCGATGGCGTACCCAATACGCAACAACGACTTTCTTTGAAATCTTATGTTGCACTCTAATAATAAAATAATATTATTTTAAATGGTAGTTAACGTTGAGCCATTGTAATGGCTGGAATGAACGGAACTGACTAAAAAATGATTATATATTTTTTTCAAATATTTTTACTTTTATCCAATAAATGTTAGAGGATTAAAATGAAAATGAATCCAATATTAAGCATAAATGCTCTAAAATTCACTAAAGGGCCGATTTATCGTCTTTTGATGGTGAAACCTCTTTAATATAGTTTTGGTCACTATTATACATTTTATTGGACCAAATAAAATTATCATTTAGAATCGAGACATCAAAATTTACTTTGTGTAAATTGTTTGGTATTTTTCCGATAAAGTTCATTTTTTTAATGAATAGTGAACAATGGTGTATTTTAGTTTAAAACCTATTTTTAATCTAATTTATTTATATGATTAGATTATCTATTGAATTGGTTTTAAATTAAAATTATAATATATTTTTACCATTTAATCCAATGGTGGTCATTGGAATTAATTTGACTTTGAAATTTGACTTAAACTACTGTCAATCTTTTAATAGATATTGTTTCTTAAAAACACGCTATTCGTTTTGATAGTGGAAATTAATTATTAAATTAATTAATGAAACTTATATATTGTTAATTTTGTAAAATAGTAATAATTTTTGAATTTGGAATATATAATATATCTTAGGGTGAATTTTTTGTATTTTTCGGAAAAACATCAATTTTTGATGAATAGTGAAACCACTAAGTGGTAGTTAAAAAAACAGATTTTTCATTTAAATGAAACATTACCACTTATGTGATTTTATTTTCAAAAATATGACATAAATGGTTGTCATTAGGATGTAAAATTTGGTTCAATGAGATTAAAATAATTTTTTGGTGAATAGTAACTTTTAAGTTTTATTAATCGCGGTTAAAGGTAATTAGTGTAATTTAAGGTAAAGATAATGTTATAATAATATGAAATGACCTTGAAACATGTCCTGGCCTTATTGGATGAGTAATGGCAGACCAATACAATCCATGGGTCAGCTTGGGGACCCCATGGAGCCATTTTGGTAGGAAAAGGACATTAATAACTTTTTATTTAAAGTTAAAATTAAAATGTCACAAACATGTATTGTTTTAATAAAAAAAATTACATGTGGTTATACAAGTAATATTTTTGACTATAAATGTTCATTAGAAATATAAATATATTTCCTAAATCATGATATTTTCTTTATAATTTTTAGACATTAAATAAATTAATTAATTTATGACACAGTGATGATACAGTGATTACATCAAAAATGAACGATTTAAGTAAAATGAGAAGATATAGTAGAATATAAGTCTTAAACTTGTCACAAAACAATTTTATGGATGGAGTTAGAAACCTTATCATCTTATCCTCGAATTATATCCTTTTGGGACCTTTAAAATCCTAAAATCATTTTATAATAATGTAATATTTTATAACATTCCAAGACTGCCCCTCCTCTTCTCTTATAAAAGGCCCCCACCTCCACCACCTTACCCACACATCTCAAGCCATTGGATCAGAAAAACCCTGCCCATTTCATCTCTCCACATCCTTATCTTCATTATTTAAGCCTTACCTTATGCTGAATGCTCGTCAAGAAACTCTTTTGGTTCAAACCAAGGGGAGTTACCCAATTTAAAGGTAATGTCTTCTCTTATGTTCATTTGTTTTATTTTTCTTCTCCAACCCCCTAAAATATTTTTATTACTTTATTTTGTAACAACACAAGTATCTTAAATATAATAGTATGTTTTTATGAGAAATATTCGAGCTACACTTACACACAACTCCATCTAATGGTTTAAGAACATACTGTTTCTGTGGATGGCGAATTACTTCCTCACAAAACGATGATTCTTCAATCTTCTCTTAACACCTTTCACGGTGGCCATTATGATGTCAATGTATTTTATATATGATATATATGGTATTTATGTTTTATATATTCTTCTGTATTTTATTTTTAAAACACACCATTATGCATTGCATGTTGTGAAAATGCGCTAATTTCGTACGAGGAAGTGTGGACTACCGCCCCCTCAGAGGAAGTGACTCGTTCATGAAATACATGTAATGTATAAAGAATGAAATTAATGAACATATGTGACCTATATAACACATATATTATACAGTAATTATAATATATATTTCTCTCATTTATTTTAAATTCCATTAATATGACAAATAAATGAAAGTAGTGTTCATGCGTACGTATGGCCTACCATCTCCATGAATGGTGCATTTCATTTCTTTTTATCTCCAAATGTTATGTAATAGTATAAAATGAATATGTAATGGATATATATTATATTTAAATCATTAATACTATTCTAGAGATGATTTTCTTATAACTACATGGACAATCATTCTCAACAAGTATATTTTTGACTCATGTACCAAACATCGACAAAAATGTCTGATATGAACTCACATTATTAACCAATTATTATAACATTATAATATGTGATATGAAATGAATAATAATTTTTAATGGAGGTCCTTAAGAAATTATAAATTGACCAAAGTTTATTATTCAGGAATATAAAGAAACGAACAACACAAGTCGGACTTGAGGTAAGGGATCCTACCTCTCTCTTTATTTTTAAGTAATCATTTTATGTAACTTACTTTAATCTCCTCTTTCTTATGTTGGGGGATGTTATTTTATATTCATCTTTCTGTAAATATTATTTTAATATTATTAGAGACCTTATTTTATCTCATCAATACATTTTTGGATGGTTTATGTAGCGCCGTTAGGCTGTCAAATTTTCATAAGGGGATTTTCATCTCACATTTTATTCCCGTGAGATTCATGCTACATTGTCCACTATTTCCTTTTGTGCGGTGTATGTACTGCCCGTTATTTTACTATTTGTATAATATAATCTCATTTATGGGTAGTTAAATCTTCATTGTATTACCCTTCTTTCATGGGTTGTACGTTTCGAAAGTTTCCCAAGTCGGTAAGGGAACCTTCACACTCCTCTTTTAAAAAGACTTATTTTGTTATGTCTTTTAATTTACATCTTTTTATGTTTGGATATGTTCTTCTATACCCTTATTTATGTAAATTTTATTTCCAATTAATGAGATACCATTTTCTCTCTCATAAACTAATTGTATGAATTTCAAAGTGATGTTGTTAGGCTGTCGAATTTTACCAAGGGAACTTTTTAACCCAATTTTGATGTCTTTGGGTTCAACATGTAGTTTTTGGATATGTCATCCTTTGAATATGTGTGAATGACCTTTGATTGTTTTACTCTTAATATCCACTTATATTGGGTGTATTTATATTTGTTACAAATAATTTTGAGATTGATTTGTCCTTAATTTAAGGATACCTTCTTTATAATGGATTTCATCTCATTTTACATTGAGACTTCATTGTTGTTATGCACCAATTCACTCTTATATTGTGTATATACTGTCATTTGAAATATTATATCATGAATCAATTTTTTCTCATGATATTATAAAGATCTGATTAAATGTTATTCCTCAATTATTGTATTCAAGTGTCTCTCATTTTGTTAAAAACCCTTTACCTAAAATATCATTTTAAATGTTTTAATGATTTATTCTTATAAATATTTCTCATTAATATCCATGTTTTCAAAATGGTTTTAAGGATTTATTTATATGGATATTAATGGTTTAAAATGTTAAAAGCATTAAAGTGGTATGGGACACTTTGATTCAAAAATCTCGTTATTAAATGTTTTAAATGGGTTTAAAAATGGTTTTTAGAATGGATTCAATGTTTCAATATCTTAAAATGTTATATTGTTATTGCAATGTGGGAATGTTATGTTTCTTTTGTGCATGTTTTGTGTTATACGATTATGTTATGGTTCTTGGGAACTGTTTATGAAGACAGGTGGTTTTGTGATAAACTAATGGCGGGTGAGCCCGATATAGCTCTCCAATGCATTGTGTAACACGAAGGAGTTAAACGCTATGGTTTCTCCGAAGAGATTTAGGTAATATAATGTAATGGGTATTCCAAATGTAACCATTAGGGTTACTCCCTATGTAAGAATGTTTTGAATGCCCCAACTTACCTTTATGTCTTATTATTTATATTGAGTTATGCATACATCTTATGATTTCATGAGGTATGTTAAATTTCTTATGTTTTATGAGTAAAGTATGATTTCATTGATTCTTATGTATACCTGGACTAATTTTTTCTTTTCATATTGTTATAACCCTTACTAAGCTATTTATGCTCATCCCAAGTTTTTTGAAATGTTTTTCACAGGATATAAAGTGGAATAGGGTCAAGGATGGGGATCAAGGAAATGTCATGCTATCTAAAACAAGAACTAGACATGAATCTTTTGTTAAAGAGTTTTTATTTTGTGAAAAAAATTGAAACTGAGTAGATGTGCCTACTTTGTAATCTTTGAGATGTAATAGTTATGTCCTAATTATCTAAAACTCTAAACCTGAAAAGATCCTCAATTTGAATTATTCAATTTAATTCATGATTAAGTAAGGTTTAAGGCTGGGTCCTTATAGTTGGTATTAGAGGTCGGTTTAGATAACTTTAGAGGTTAGAGTATTGTTTAAGAATAAGTGACAAGTTGTGTATAACCACAATGGTTATTATATTAGATAGAGTCATTGTTATTTTTGAATGTTGGAATGAGTAAGAGATAACTTGGATAGGTATATCATAGTGTTTATCTTCCTCTTTAGTACATGATGATTTTGTTGATATACTCACACTGACCTTTTTTGTTTTAGTATATGGATGGATCTTGCAAGCACCAATGTGGCAATGGGTTTGAAGGAAACTGTGGTGGTTCTCTGATTAAGGGACTAGACGAAATGGGGGATTCATGAGAAATCTCACAGTTATTCTAAACCAACTATCAGGATTCATGATCAACCACTTGAACCTTGGTGAGTTCTCTAATGCCTCATGTATGAGAGAACTAGCTCGATGTTGAAGTTCAAGTGATAATTATAAAGGTAACCATTAGGGTTTATATGATCCTTACTTTTGAGGTAATTATGGGTTACTATATGTTACAATGGAAAATTAAAGGCATGAGATAAACTTGAGGATAAAATATGTTATGATTATTTTTGAATATTTTATCTCATTTTGGGGAATGTTTTAAGAATTATATAGTTTTGGAAAAAGGACAACACAAAGACCGTGTGAAAACCCATCACGTCGGAAAAAGCTGGGGGAATCGACCCCACAACCAAAGTGCGACTGGTATTTATCACCTACCACTGGACTACGTGAAGTCCCTGGTTAGTATGACTTATTCTTTTTAGTTAGATGATTTTATGAATCAAGAATAAGTTTATTTGGGGTTATCTAGGAAAATATTGACCTATCATGGAGGATATATGATTAGGTTAATTACTTTTCAATATGGGACTTTAAGAGAAACTGATGTTATTTGGAGATAAATGTTAATTTTATCTTGGAAGACTATGTGATTAAAACCTCCCAATATTTGGGTATCAATCTTATTTTGGTTTAATTTGATGAATTTTATGGACAAATTGTTTATCGAATGGTCTTCGTTGAACTTTGGGTTTTGTTGGACAAATTTTGGAGATTAAGAATATATTTTCTTTTTATAAAGGATTATCCTTTTGTGGATTATCTGATCTTGTTCTAACAATTTTGGTTTTGGTTTTCCTCTAAAGACATGGGAAATATATAGTTCTCTTTTCTGGATTAATTGATTCTCCGGATGTTGGTTATAGCGCTCTTAATGTGAACATGTCAGCCTAAATACACATCATTTGGAGAAAGTATGAGTTTGTGTTAGAAATATAGTAAAAGATGAAAGTCTAAACGACAAGTAAGTATGTTCTCTTATGATTTATTTAAGCTCATAAAAGAATCCTCAATGAAAAGTAACTTAAAAAAATGTTGTCCATTAAATTTTCCTACTGTGGAATCAAATACCGTTTAACCCATCAAAAGTTTGTGATTTTCTTGTGGTTAACTTTACCCTAATCATGTTTTCTATCACTCTCCATCAGAACATGACCCTTTTATTTCTCCTCCATGACCATGTTTTCCTACATGGAATCCTAGTATGGGTTAACTCGGGTGACCTTTGTACTAATCTTTCTTTATTTTAGAGTTATTCTTTTACTGACACTTGTTCCGATGTGGGATTTTCAATGAAGTTTCCATGCCCAATTTTAAAATTGAGAGGATGTAATTCCCAAAAGGGGGGAAGGATGTAACATCCCTGGTAAATAAAGAATATTAATTTTTCATATTTATTAATATTTGTGAATAAAATATTAATATTACTTTAAAGGAAACGCTATGCTCGATGGCGTACCCAATACACAACAACGACTTTCTTTGAAATCTTACGTTGCACTCTAATAATAAAATAATATTATTTTAAATGGTAGTAAACGCCTAGCCTTTGTAATGGTGGGAATGAATAGAACTAACAAAAAATGATTATATATTTTTTTCAAATAATTTTACTTTTATCCAATAAATGTTAGAGGATTAAAAAGCAAATGAATCTAATTTTAAGCATAAATGCTCTAAAATTCACTAAAAGGTCGATTTATCGCCTTTTGATGGTGAACCCTCTTCAATATTGTTTTGTCTACTCTTATAAATTATATTATACCAAATAAAATTGTACTTCAGAATTGGGACACCAAAATTTACTTTGTGTAAATTTTTGGAATTTTTCCAATAAAGTTCATTTTTTTAATGAATAGTGAAAAATGTTGTATTTTAGTTAAAAACTCTTTTAAATCTAATTTATTTATATTATTAGATTATATTTTGAATTGGTATTAAAGTAAAATTATAATATATATTTACCATTTAATCCAATGGTTGTTATTGGAATTAATTTCACTTTGAAATTCGACATAAACTAGTGTCAATCTTTTAATAGATATTGTTTCTTAAAAACACACTATTTGTTTTGACAGCGGGAATTAATTATTAAATTAATTAATTAAACTTATACCTCTTGAATTTTTTAAAATAGATATCATTTTTGAATTTGGAATATCAAATATATCTTAGGGTTAATCTTTGGTATTTTTCTGGAAAACTTCAATTTGTGATGAATAGTGAAACCAATAAGTGGCAGTTAAAAAACTGATTTTTCATTTAAATGAAACTTTACCACTTCTGTGATTTGATTTTAAAAAATTTGAAATACATGGTTGTCATAAGGAAATAAAATTTGGTTCAATTGGATTAAAATAATTTTTCGATGAATAGTAATTTTAAGTTTTATTAATCGCGATTAAAGGTAATTAGTGTAATTTAAGGTAGAGATAATGTTATAATAATCTTAAATGACCTTGACACATGTCTTAACCTTATTGGATGAGTCATTTCTGACCAAGACAATCCTTTGGTCAACATGGGGACCCCATGGAGCCACTTTGGTAGGAAAAGGACATTAATAACTTTTTATTTAAAGTTAAAATTAAAATGTCACAAACATGTATTATTTTGCTAAAAAAAATTAAATAAGGTTATACAAGTCATATTTTTTACTATAAATATTAATTATAAAGATAAAATTTTTTCCTACATCATTCTTATTTTTTATAATTTTTATACATTTAATAAATTAATTTATTTATGACACTCTGATGATGCAGTGATTACCTCATAAATGAACGATTTAAGTAAAATGAGAAGATATAGTAAAATATAAGTCTTAAACTTGTCACAAACCTATTGGATTTGTGGATTTAGAAATCTTATCACCATATCCTCGAATTATATCCTTTTGGGACCTTTAAAATCTGAAAATCATTTTATAATAAAGTAATATTTTATAACTTCCCAAGAGTTCCCCTCCTCTTCTCTTATAAAAGGCCCCCACCTCTACCACCTTACCCACACATCACAAGCCACTGGATCAGCCAACCCCTTTCCATTTCATCTCTCCACATCCTTATCTTCATCATTTAAGCCTCCCCTTTTGCAGAAATCTCTTCAAAAAACCCTTTTGGTTCAAACTAAGGGGAGTTACCCAATTTAAAGGTAATGTCTTCTCTTATGTTCATTTGTTTTATTTTGCTTCTCCAACCACATAAAATATTTTTATTCCTTTATTCTGTAACAAAACCAGTGTATTAAATAAACTAGGATGTTGTTATGAGAAATATTTGAGCTACACTTACACACACCTCCATCTAATGGTTAAAGAACATACTGTTTTTTGTGGATGGAGAATTACTGCCTCACGAAATGATGATTGTTAAATCATCTCTTAACACCTTTCATGGTGGCCATTATGATGTCAGTGTATTTTATATATGATATATATGGTATTTATGTTTTCTATATGCTTTGGTATTTTATTTTTAAAACATACCATTATGCTTTGCATGTTGTGCAAATGCGATAATTTCATACGAGGAAGTGTTGACTACCGCCCCCTCAAGTGATGTGACTCGTTCATGAAATACATGGAATGTATAAAGAATGGAATTAATTAACATATGTGACCTCTATAAAATATATATTATACTGTAATTGTAATATATATTTCTCTCATTTATTTTTAATTCCATTAATATGAAAAAGAAATGAAAGTTGTGTTCTTGCGTACATACGACCTACCGTCTCCATGAACGGTGCATTTCATTTATTTTTTTCTCCAAATGTTATAGAACAGTATAAAATGAATATTTAATGGATATATATTATATTTAAATCATTAATACTATTCTGGAGATGATTTATTTATAACTACCTGGACAATCATTCTCAAACAAGTTCATTTTTGACTCAGGTACCAAACATCGACAAAAACGTCTGATATGAACTCACATTATTAACCAATTATTATAACATTATAATATGTGATATGAATGGAATAATAATTTTTAAAGTATTTATTTAAAAAATTATAAATTGACCTATGTTTATTATTCAGGAATATAAAGAAATGAACAGGACAAGTTGGACTTGAGGTAAGGGATCTTACCTCTCTCTTTATTTTTAAGTACTCTTTTTATGTATCTTACTTTAATATCCTCTTTATTATGTTGGGGGATGTTATTTAATATTACTCTTGTTGTAAATTTTATGTTAATATGATTAGAGACCCTATTTTATCTCATCAATCCATTTTTGGAAGTTTTATGTGGCGTCGTTAGGCTGCTGAATTTTCATAAGGGGATTTTCATCTCACTTTTTATTCCCGTGAGATTCATGCTACATTGGCCACTATTTCCTTTTGTGTGGTGTATGTACTGCCCATTATTTTACTATTTTTATAATATACTCTCATTTATGGGTATTTACATCTTCATTGTATGACCCTTCTTTCATGGGTTGTACGTTTCGAAAGTTGGCCAAATCAGTAAGGGAACCTTTCACACTCCTCTTTTTAAAAGACTTATTTTGTTATGTCTTTTAATTTACATCTTTTTATGTTGGGATATGTTATTATATATCCTTATTGTTGTAAATTTCATGTCAAATTGATGAGATACAATTTTCTCTCTCATAAACTAATTTTATGAATTTTAAGGTGACGTTGTTAGGTTGTCGAATTTTACCAAAGGAACTTTTTATCCCAATTTCGATTTCTTTGGGTTTAACTTGTAGTTATTAAATATGTCATCCTAAGAATATGTGTGAATGAAATATGGTTGTTTTAAACTTAACATCCACTTATATTGGGTGTATTTATATTTTTCACACATAATTATGAGATTGATTTATCCTTAATTTAAAGATACCTTCTTTATAATGGATTTCATCTAATTTTACATTTCTATTGAGACATCATTGTTGTTATGAACCAATTCACTCTTATATGCTTTATATACTGTCCATTGGAATATTATATCATGAATACCTTTATTCTCATGATATTATAAAGTTTTGATTAAATGTTATTCCTCAATTATTGTATCCAAGTGTCTCTCATTTTGTTAAAATCCCTTTAACTAAAATATCGTTTTAAATGTTTTAATGATTTATTATTATAAATATTTCTCATTAATATCCATGTTTTCAAAATGGTTTTATGTATTTATTTATATGTATATTAATGGTTTAAAATGTTAAAAGCTTCAAAGTGGTATAGGGCACTTTGATTCAATAATATCTTTATTAAATGTTTTAAATGGTTTTGAAAATGGTTTTTAGAATGGATTAATTATTTCAATATATTAAAATGTTATATTGTTATTGCAATATGGGAATTTTATCTTTCCTTTATTCTTAAGTTATGTGCTATTATTATGTTTTGGTTCTTGGACATTGTTTATGAATACGGGTGGTTCCGTGATTAACTAAGTTCGGGTGAGCCCGATATAGCTCTCCAATGCATTGGGTAACGTGAAGGGGTTAAACGCTATGGTTTCTCCGAAGAGATTTAGGGAATATACTATGATGGGTATTCCAAAAGTAACCATGAGGTTTACTCCCTATGTAAGAATGTTATGAATGCCTCAAGTTACCTTTATGTCTTATAATTTCTATGAGTTATTCGTAAATCTTATGATTTCATGAGGTATGTTAAAATGCCTATGTATTATGAGTAATGTATGATTTCATTGATTCTTATGTATACATGGACTGATCCCTTCTTTCTGTATTTTTATAACCCTTACTGAGCTTTTTATGCTCATCCCAAGTTTATGAAATGATTTTCACAGGATATAATGTTGAGTAGGGTCAAGGATGGGATCAAGAAAATGTCAGGCTGTCTAAAACAAGGAACCAGACACGACTCTTTTGTTTAAGAGTTTTTCTTTTGTAAAAAAAATGGAAACTGAGTAGATGTGTCTACTTTATAATCTTTGAGATGTAATAGTTATGTCCTAATTCTATAAAACTCTAAAACTGAAAAGATCTTCAAAGTGTATTCTTGAAATAACTCAAGATTAAGTAATGTTTAAGGCTGGGGCCTTATAGTTGGTATCACCGGTTGGTTTAGATAACTTTATAGGTTAGATTGTTGTTTAAGAAAAAGTGACAAGTTGTGTATAACCACAATGGTTATTATATTAGATGGAGTGATTGTTTTTTTTCAAAGTTAGAATGAGTTTGAGATAACTTGGATAAGGATATCTTGGTGTTTATCTCCCTCTTTATTATATGATGATTTTACTGATATACTCACACTGACCTTTTTGGTTTTAGTAAATGGCTGGATCTAGCAGGAACCAAATTAATAGTGGATTTGAAGAAAACTGTGATGGTTTTATGAAAGAACAACTGAATGATATGGGAGCTGCAGTGAGAACTCTTGTGGTTATCCTCAACCAACTATCTGGAGTCATGATTGACCACCTGAACCTTAGTTATTTTTATAAGGCATCGTATATGCAAGAAACAAATCCCTATGGAAGTTCAGGTAATAATCATAAAGGTAAGTATGTTCAAAAACATATATGTCAAACATGTGGAAGGAAACACATCGGAAAATGTTTCAAAGGGACATAAAGATGCAATAGATGTGGAAATGAAGGACATAAAGCAAGAACCTACCATGGAAAAATGAATCCTTTAGTTGACTCTAGGAAAGGGAAAGATGTTCTTTCTAAAGGATCAATTGAATGTTTTAAATGTGTTGTGCATGGTCATTATGAAAACACATGACCTATGAAGAAGTTTCAGGAATGGGGTCACAAAGATCATAAAAATATTCATTTACCAATACCTAATGCCATTCTGATTGAGGATGAAGAAACTGACAATGACCAATGAAAGGTATGGATTATTTCTTAACATATGTTTTTCTATTTTTGGAATCTTAGGATATGATTCCTGATTTTGTTTGTAGGAAATAAGTATTTTAGAATAAGTTTGAAAGAAATGGTTAATGGGTCATGTGGAATGTTGAATGTTTAAGAAGTCAACGTATAAGGGATTCAAGACTTATGGTAGGTTTTAGGATGGTGAAATTCTTAAATGTATTAAGTCTCTTTTGATGATGGGGTTACATTAGAAGAATTTTTATAATATATGTAACCCTGATGTTTGATATATGAAAATTTTATTCCAAGAATAATTATCCTTTATTTTGTGGATATAGTTATAAACAACCATTTGGGTTTATGAGATCCTTGAATTTGAGGCAATTACTGGTTAATACATTTTGGGTTTCAAAATGAATGTTATTAGAAAACCTTTATGGTTAATATATGTTATGGTTATTTTTGAATATTTTATCTCTTTTGAGGAATGTTTTAAAAATTATATAGTTTTGGAAAAAGGACAACACGCATACCTTGTGACAACCCGTCGCGTCGGATGAAGCTGCGGGAATCGAACCCACAACCAAAGTGCAACTGGTATTTATCACCTACCACTGGACTACATGAAGTCCCTGGTTAGTTAGAATGATTCATTTTAGTTAGATGACTTTATGAATTAAGAGTAAGTTGATTTTGGGTTATCTATGGAAATGATTATCCTATCATGGATGATATGTGATTAGGTTAATTACTTTTCCGTATGAGACTTTAAGAGTAACTGATGTTATTTTGGAGACAAATGTTATGATTTATCTTTGGAGACTATTTTATTAAATCCTTTAGAGATTAGGGTTTCAATCTTAGTTTGGTTTACTTTGAATAATTTTATGGATACATGTTTATTAAATGGTCTTTGTTGAACATTGTGTTTGTTTGAAAAAATTTGGAGATTTAGAGTAGTTTTTTTAAAAAAAATTATCTTTTTTCGGTATTATATGATCTCGTACTAAACTTTTGGGTTTGGTTTTGGATAAGGTCTAAAGACATGGGAAATATATAGTTCTCTTTTTTTTATTAGGTGATTATCAAGAAGTTTATTATAGTACTCTTAATGTGAACAAGTCTTCCTAAATACTCATCTTTTGGAGAAAATATGAGTTTGTGTAAGAAATCTTATAAAAGTTGAAAGTCAACATGACAAGTAAGAATGTTTCCTTATGATTTAGTTAAGCTCATAAATAAATTCCTCAATGAAAAGTAACTTAAAACTAAAATGTGTTCTTTTAAATTTTCCTACTGAGGAATCAAATAACGTTTAACCCATCACAAGTTTGTGATTTTCGGGTGGTTAACTTTCTCCTAAATATATTTTTTATCACTCTCCCTCAGAACATAACCCTTTGTTTTTTCTTCCATATCCATGTTTTCCTACATGGAATCCTAGTATTGGTTAACATTGTTGACCTCTGTACTTCTCTTTCTTTCTTTTAAATTGATAGTTTTGCTGACTCTTTTTCCGATGTGGGGCTTTCAATGAAGTTTCCAAGCCCAATTTTAAAATTGCGAGGATGCAATTTCCAAAATGGGGGAAGGATGTAACATACCAGGTAAATAAATAAAATTACATTCTGATTTTTATCAATATTTTTGAAGAAAATGTTAATATTAATTTAAAGGGAATGCTATGCTTGATGGTGTACCCAATACACAACAACAAGTTTCTTTGAAATCTTACGTTGCACACTAATAATATAATAATATTATAATAGTTAACGCCTAGCCATTGTAATGGTGGGAATGAACAGAAATAACTACAAAATTATTACATACGTTTTTTAAATATTTTTACTTTTATCAAATCAATTTTAGAGGCTTAAAATCAAAATGAATCAAATTTTAAGAATAAATACTCTAATATTTTTAAAAGATTGTTTTACCGCCTTTTGATGGAGAACCTTTTTAAATCTTACTTTTGACAATTTTATAAGATCTATTTTTCAAAATAAACTTATTATTTATGATTGGGAAATTTAAATTTACTTTGGTTAAATTTTTGGTATGTTTCTGACAATGTTCATTTTTTTAATGAATAGTGAAAAATACTGAATTTTACATCAAAACTGATTTTTCATCTAATTTAAATATATGATTAGATGATATTTTTAATTGATTTGAAAGTGTAATTAGAATATATTTTTACCATTTAATTAAATGGGTGTCATTATAATTAATTTCACTTTGAAAATGCACATAAACAAGTGCCAAGCATTTCATAGATATTGCTTCCAAAAAACCTACTATTTGTTTTGAGAGCGGGACTTAACTATATCATTTATTAGTGAAACTTCTATGATTTCAATTTGGTAAAATGTACATAATTTTTGATTTTGAAATATAAAATATAGCTTAGGGTTAATTTTTGGTATTTTTCTGATAATGCCTTTTTTAATGAATAGTGAAAAATACAGTTTTTTTTAATTCAAAACTTTCTTTTCATGCAATTTATTTATATATTTAGATTGTCATTTTAATTGTTTTTAAAGTATAATTTAATTATGTTATTATCACTTAATACAATATTGTTCATTCTAAGTAATTTCACTTTTCAATTGGATGTAAAAACAAGTCAATCTTTTGATAAATTTTTCTTCTTAAAAACCCGTCTTTTGTTTTGACAACGAGATTTACTTTTAAATTAATTACTACAATTTATGTGTTTTTAATTAGATAAAATAGATTCCAAATATTTAATCATAAGTTCCAAATTATGTAATTAAGACTCTTTTTTTGACATTATGAATAGTAACAACGGTAATTATATTTAATTATCGTGTTTACTTAGTAATCGGATAATTAAGGGTAATAAACTAATATCAAAAAAATATAAAATAACCCCATCAAGTGTCCTGATGCTATTTTTGGTTCCATGGCTGACCATTGTATGCCCTTTTTTAACCTTGGGACCCCATGGAATCACTTTATTGTGATAGTGACCTTTTATCATATTTTTTTTAAAGAAAGGAAAATGTAACCAAAGTATGTAACACCTAAGTAAAATAATTTTAATTTTGTCTACATAAATGATCTCTTAGACTGTAAATAGTAATTGGAAATATAAACAGATTTCCAACGTCATAGTAATTTGTTTATAATTTTTAGATATTAAATAAATTAAATTATTTATGACACCATGATGATGTAGTGATTACCTCATAAATGAACGATTTAAATAAAATGAGAAGATAAGGTAAAAATATAAGTCTTAAACATGTCACAAACCTATTGGATGGGTGTATTTAGAAACCCTATCACCTTATCCCCGATATATATCCTTTTGGGACCTTTAAAATCCGAAAATACATTTATAATATTGTAATATTTTATAACATTCCAAGAGTGCCCCTCCTCTTCTCTTATAAGAGGCCCCACCTCTACCACCTTACCCACACCTCTTAAGCCTTTTGATCAGCCAACCCTACCCATTTTGTCTCTTCACATCCCTCCCTTACTTTTAGAAGCCTCACTTTGGGAAGAAGTCATTCCAAGGATTATTTTGAGCTCAAATCAAAAAGAGTTACATGATTTAAAGGTAAAGTCTTCCCTAGTGTACTTTTGTTTTATTTTGCTTCTCCAACCCCCTAAACTCTTTTTATTACTTTATTTTGTAAAAAAACTAGTATATTCAATATAATATGATGTTTTTATAAGAATTATTCGAGCTACAATTACACATACATCTGTCTAATGGTTAAAGAACATACTGTTTCTGTGGATGGGGAATTACTGCCTCACGAAACGATGATTGTTCAATATTCTTGTAACACCATTAATGGTGGACATTATGATGTCACTGTATTTTATATATGATATATGTGGTATTTATGTTCTTTATATGCTTCTCTATTTTATATTTAAAACATACCTTTATTCTTTTCATGTTGTGCAAATGCGATAATTTCATATGAGGAAGGGTGGACTACCGCCCCCTCAAGTGATGTGACTCCTTCATGCAATACATGGAATGTATAAAGAATGAAATTAATTAACATATGTGACCTATATAACTTATATATTATACTTGAATTATAATATATATCTCTCTCATTTATTTTTAATTCCATTAATATGACAAAGAAATGAAAGTATCATTCATGCGTACGTACGGCCTACTGTCTCCATGAATGGTGCATTTCATTTATTTTTATCTCCAAATGTTATGGAATAGTATAAAATGAATATTTGAAGGATATATATGATATTTAAATCATTAATACTATTATGGAGATGATTTACCTATAAATACATGGACAATCATTTTCAAACAAGATCATTTTGGACTCATGTACCAAACATCGACAAAAACGTCTGATATGAACTCACATTATTAACCAATTATTATAAAATTATAATATGTGATAGGAACTGAATAATAATATTTAAAGTAGTTCCTTAAGAAATTATAAATTGACCAATGTTTATTATTCAGGAATATAAATAAATGAACAAGAAAATTTGGACATGAGGTAAGGGATCCTACCTCTCTCTGTCTTTTTAAGTTCTCTTTTTTATGTAACTTACTTTATGCTCCTATTTCTTTTGTTGGGGGATGTTCTTTTATATTCCACTTGCTGTAAATTTTATGATAATATGATGAGATAACCTATTTTATCTCATCAATCCATTTTTTGAAGTTTTATGTGGCGCCGTTAGGCTGCCGAATTTTCATAAGGGGATTTCCATCTCACTTTTTATTCCCATGAGATTCATGCTACATTGGCCACTATTTCCTTTTGTGTGGTGTATGTATTGCCCATTATTTTACTATTTTTATAATATAATCTCATTTATGGGTATTTACATCTTCATTTTATGACCCTTCTTTCATGGGGTGTACGTTTTGAAAGTTGGCCAAATCGGTAAGGGAACCTTTCACACTCCTCTTTTTAAAAGAATTATTTTGTTATGTCTTTTAATTTACATCTTTTTATGTTAGAATATGTTCTTATATATCCTTGTTGTTGTAAATTTTATGTCCAAGTGATGAGATACCATTTTCTCTCTCATAAACTAATTTTATGAATTTTAAGGTGACGTCGTTAGGCTGTCGAATTTTACCAAAGGAACTATTTAACCCAATTTCGATTTCTTTAGGTTCAACTTGTAGTTATTGAATATGTCATCCTCAGAATATGTGTGAATGACATATGGTATTTTTACACTTAATATCCACTTATATTGGGTGTATTTATATTTTTCACACATAATTATGAGATTTATTTATCCTTAATTTAAGGATTCCTTCTTTATAAGGGATCTCATCTAATTTTACATTTCTATTGAGACTTCATTGTTGTTATGCACCAATTCACTCTTAACTTTCCAAGAGTTCCCCTCCTCTCCTCTTTTAAAAGGCCCTCACCTCTACCACCTTACCCACACCTCTCAAGGCTTTGGCTCGGCCAACCCCTACCCATTTCATCTCTCCACATCCCTCTCTTTATCATTGGGGCCTCACCTTAGGCAGAAATCTCTTCAAGAAACCCTTTTGGTCCAAACCAAAGGGAGTTACCTGATTTAAAGGTAATGTCTTCACTTGTGTTCTTTTGTTTTATTTTTCTTATCCAACCCCCTAAACTCTTTTTATTCCTTTCTTTTGTAACAACACCAGTATCTTCAATATACTAGGATGTTTTTATAATAAGTATTCGAGCTACACTTACACACACATCCGTCTAATGGTTAAAGAACATATTGTTTCTATGGATGGCGAATTACTGCCTCACGAAACGATGATTGTAAAATATTCTTTTAACACCATTAAAGGTGGCCATTATGATGTCACTCTATTTTATATATGATATATTAGGTATTTATGTTATCTATATGCTTCTGTATTTTTTATTTAAAATTTACCTTTATTCTTTTCATGTTGTGCAAATGCGATAATTTCATAAGAGGAAGTGTGGACTACCGCCCCCTCAAGTGACGTGACACGTTCATGTAATACATGGAATGTATAAAGAATGAAATTAATGAACATATTTGACCAATATAACATATATATTATACTGTAATTATAATATATATTTCTCTCATTTATTTTTTAATTCCTTTAATATGACAAAGAAATGAAAGTAGCGTTCATGTGTACGTACGGCCTACCATCTCCATGAACGATGTACTTCATTTCTTTTTAGCTCCAAATGTTATGGACTAGTATAAAATGAATATTTACTGGATATATATTATATTTAATTCATTAATACTATTCTTGAGATTATTTTCTTATAACTACATGGACAATCATTTTCAAACAAGTTCATTTTTCACTAATGTAACAAACATCGCCAAAAATGTCTGATATGAACTCACATTATTAACCAATTACTATAACATTATAATATGTGATATGAACTAAATAATAATATTTAAAGGAGGTACTTAATCAATTATAAATCGACCAAAGTTTATTATTTAGGAATATAAAGAAGTGAACAAGATAAGTCGGACTTGAGGTAAGGGATTCTACCTCTCTCTTTCTTTTTAAGTACTCTTTTTTATGTAACTTACTTTAAGCTACTCTTTATTATGTTGGGGGATGTTCTTTTATATTCCACTTTCTGTAAATTTTATGTTAATATTATGAGAGACACTATTTAATCTCATCAATACATTTTTGGAAGTTTTATGTGGCGTCGTTAGGCTGCCAAATTTTCATAAGTGGATTTTCATCTCACTTTTTATTCTAGTGAGATTCATGCTACATTGGACACTATTTAATTTTGTGTGGTGTATGTGCTGCCCAATATTTTACTATTTGTATAACATAATCTCATTTATGGTTATTTACATCTTCATTGTATGACCCTTCTTTCATGGGGTGTACATTTCAAAAGTTGTCCAAATCGGTAAGGAAACCTTTCACACTCCTCTTTTTGAAATACTTATTTTGTTTTGTCTTTTAATTTACATATTTTTATGTTGGGATATGTTCTTATATATCCTTATTGATTTAAATTCTATGTCCAAGTGATGAGATACCATTTTCTCTCTCATCGACTAATTTTATGAATTTTAAAGTGACGTCGTTAGGCTGTCGAATTTTACCAAGGGAACTACTTAACCCAATTTCGATATCTGTGGGTTCAACTTGTAGTTATTGAATATGTCATACTATGAATATGTGTGAATGAACACTGGTTGTTTTACACTTAATATTCACTTATATTAGGTTTATTTATACTTGTCACACATAATTATGTCATTGATTTATCCATGCACTAATGACTTGATCTTTGAATGGGATTACACCTCAATTTCTCTTCCATGAGACACTTCTTGATGATATGAACTTTTATTATTTTTAAAGTGTATATACAGCCCCTTTGACATTCCATATCCATATTATGTCTGTACTCAATTCATTTAAATGTTTTTAAAATGTTCTACTTTCATGTTTCTTATAATTTGAATGTTAAAAATGGAAAAGGACTCTTTTATTAAAACATTGTTTTAAATGGTTTTAAGGATTTATTCTTTCAAAAATTTATCATCCATGTCTATGTTTTAAAAATGGTTTTAAGGATTTATTTATATGGACATGAATGTTTTAAAACCCTTTCAAAAGTTTTGAAGTGGTATGGGACACTTTAATTCTAAAATCTCTTTTAAATGTCTTCTTTTCATATTTTCAAAGTATAAAAGGACATTTCTCTCATAGAGTTTTAATGATTCTATTAGTTGTTTTTATCTCATGATGTGATCTCTTGTGATTGTAATGTGGAAATTTTATGTTTCTTTTATGAATGTTTTATTTGATATGATTATGTTATGGTTCTTGGTCATTGTTTATGAAGACGGGTGGTTCTGTGATAAACTAAGGGTGGGTGAGCCCGATATAGCTCTCCAATGCATTTGGTAATGTGAAGGAGTTAAACGTTTAGGTTTATCTGAAGATATTTAGGGAATATACTATGATGGGTATTCCAAACGTAACCGTGAGGGTTACTCTGTTTGTAAGAATTTTATGAATGCCTCAAGTTACCTTTATGTCTTATGATTTCTATGATTTATTCGTAAATCTAATGATTTCATGAGGTTTTTTAAATTGCATATGTTTTATGAGTAAAGTATTATTTCGTTGATTCTTATGTATACATGGACTAATGTTTTCTTACCATATTTTTGTATCCCTTACTGAGCTTTTTATGCTCATCCCATGTTTTTGAAATGTTTTCCAGAGGGCTTAAAGATGAATAGGGTCAAGGATGGGATCAAGGAAAGATAAGATATCTAAAACATGGAACTAGACATGTTTCTTTTTAAGAGTTTTTATTTTCTAATGGAAACTGAGTAGAAGTGTCTACTTTGTAATCATGTGAGATGTAATAGTTATGTCCTAATTCTCTAAAATTCTAAACCTAAAAAGTTTCATAATGTGAATTATTCAATTTAATTCAAGATTAAGTAAGGTTTAAGGTCGGGTCCTTATAGTTGGTATCAGAGGTTGGTTTTGATAAATTTAGAGGTTAGAGTGTTCTTTAAGCATAATTGACAAGTTGTGTATAACCACAATGGTTATTATACTAGATAGAGTCATTGTTATTTATGAAAGTTGGAATGAGTTTGAGATAACTTGGATAAGTATATCATAGTGTTTATCTTCCTCTTTAGTACATGATGATTTTGTTGATACACTCACACTGTCCTTTTTGGTTTTAGTAAATGGATGGATCTAGCAGGCACCAAAGTGACAATGGGTATGAAGGAAACTGTGGTGGTTCTCTGATTAAGAAATTGGATGAAATGGGGGATTCAATGAGGAATCTTGTGGTTATTCTAAACCAACTATCAGGAGTCATGATCAACCACTTGAACCTTGGTGAGTTCTCTAATGCATCATGTACGAGATGACCAACTCGATGTGGAAGTTCAGGTAATAATTATAAAGGAAACCATTAGGTTTTATATGATCCTTACTTTTGAGGTAATTATGGGTTACTATATAATTTGATGGAATGATAAAGGCATGAGATAAACTTGAGATTAAATTATGTTATGGTTATTTTTGAAGATTTTATCTCTTTTTTTGGGAATGTTATAAGAATTATGTAGTTTTGGAAAAAGGACAACGTGTAGACCGTGTGACAACCTATCGCGTCGGATGAAGCTACGAGAATCGAACCCATAACCAAAGTGTGACTGGTATATATTGCCTACCACTGGACTACGTGAAGTCCCTAGTTAGTTTAACTAATTATTTTTAGTTAGATGATTTTATGAATCAAGAGTATGTTTATTTTGGGTTATCTGTGGAAATTATTAACCTATCATGGAGGATATGTGATTAGGATAATTAATTTTCAGTATGAGACTTTAAGAGTAACTGATTTTATTTGGAGATAAATGTTAAGATTTACCTTGGAAGACTATGTGATTAAATCCTTCAGAGATTTGGTTTTCAATCTTAGTTTGGTTTACTTTGAAGAATATTTTTAGACAATTGTTTATCTAATGGTCTTCATTGAACTTTGGGTTTTGTTGGACAAATTCTGGAGATTAAGAATAGATTTCCTTTTTATAAAGGATTATCCTTTTTGGGTATTATCTGATCTTGTACTAACAATTTTGGTTTTGGTTTTTGTCTAAAGACATGGGAAATATATAATTCTCTTTTGGTGGATTAGGAGACTCACTAGAAGTGGATTATAGCACTCTTAATGTGAACAAGTCATCCTAAATACTCATAATTTGGAGAAAGTATGAGTTTGTGTTAGAAATCTAGTAAAAGATGAAAGTCTACACGACAAGTAAGTATGTTTCCATATGATTTAGTTAACCTCAAAAATAAATTCCCCAATAATGAGTAACATAAAACAAAAATGTTGTCCGTTAAATTTTCCTACTGGGGAATCCAATACCGTTTAACCCATCACAAGTTCGTGATTTTCTAGTGGTTAACTTTCTCCTAAACATGTTTTCTATCACTCTCCCTCAAAACATGAACCTTTGTTTTTTCTTCCATATCCATGTTTTCCTACCTGGAATCCTGGTAAGGATTAACTCGGGTGACCTCTGTACTTCTCTTTCTTTCTTTTAAAGTGATAGCTTTGCTGACTCTTTTTCCGATGTAGGGCTTTCAGTGAAGTTTACAAGCCCAATTTTAAAATTGCGAGGATGCAATTCCCAAAAGGGGGAAGGATGTAACATCCCAGATAAATAAATAATATTACATTCTCATGTTTATCAATATTTGTGAATAAAATGTTAATATTACTTTAAATGGAATGTTATGCTCGATGGCGTACCCAATACGCACCAACGAGTTTCTTTGAAATCTTACGTTGCACACTAATAATATAATAATATTATTTCAAATAGTTAATGCCTAGCCGTTATAAGGGAGGGAATGAAAAGAACTAACTAAAAAATTATTACATATGTTTGTTAAATATATTTAATTTTATCCTATAAATGTTATAGGCTTCAAATCCAAATGAATCCAAATTTAAGAATAAATACTCTAATATTTTTAAAAGATTGTTTGACCGCCTTTTGATGGAGAACCTTTTTTAAATCTAAATTTTGACAATATTATAAGCTCTATTTTTTTAAAATAAACTTATTCTTTATGACTGAGATATTTAAATTTACTTTGGTTAAATTTTTGTTATGTTTCTGACAATGTTCAGTTTTTAAATGAATAGTGAAAATACTGCATTTTACATCAAAACTGCATTTTCATCTAATTTAAATAAATGGGTAGATTATCTTTTTAATTGGTTTTAACATTTAATTAGAATATATTTTTACTATTTAATTCAATGGTGGTCATTATAATTAATTTCACTTTGAAAATGGACATAAATAAATGCCAACTTTTCATTGATATTGCTTCCAAAAAACCCGCAATTTGTTTTGACAACGAGAATTAACTATATGATTTATTAATGAAAATTAAATGTTTTTAATTTGGTAAAATGGACATCATTTCTGAATTGGAAATATAAAATATATCTTCGGGTTAATTTTTAATATTTTTCTGATAATGCTTTTTTTAATGAATAGTGAAAAAATATAGTTTTTAATTCAAAACTGCCTTTTCACCCAATTTATTTATATATATAGATTGTCATTTTAATTGTTTTTAAAGTATAATTGAATTATTTTTTTATCACTTAATACAATTTTTTTCATTGGAATTAATTTAACTTTTCAATTGGATGTAAAAACTAGTCAATCTTTTGATAAATTTTACTTCTTAAAACCCCATGTTTTGTTTTGACAACGAGATTTACTTTTAAATTAATTAACAAAATTTATGTGTTTTGATTTTGATAAAATGGATTCCATATTTTTAATTAGAAGGTCCAAATTATGTAATTAATACTCTTTTGTTTTTGTAAAATATGAATAGTAATGACGGTAACTATCTTTAATTATTGTGTTTAATTAGTAATCGGGTAATTAAGGGTAAGAAAATAATATCATAAAAATATAAAATAAACCCAAAATGTGTCCTAATGCTATTGGTGGTGTCATGGAAGACCATGGGATGCCTTTTCCAACCTTGGGACCCCATGGAATCACATTATTGTGATAGTGAACTTTTATCATTTTTTTTAAAGAAATGAAAATGTAACCAAAGTATGTGACACCTAGGTAAATTAATTTTAATTTTGTCTACATAAAGTATCTCTTAGACTATAAATAGTCATTAGAGACCTAAAAATATTTTCTACATCATATTATTTTTTTATAATTTTTAGACATTAAATAAATTAAATTATTTATGTCACCATGATGATGTAGCGATTACCTCATTAATGAACGATTTAAATAAAATTAAAAGATAATGTAAAATATAATACTTTCACTTGTAAAAGACCTATTGGATGAGTATATTTCGAACCCTTATCACCATATCCTAGAAATATATCAATGTGCGACCTTTAAAATCCGAAACCCATTTTAATATAAAGTAAACTTTTATAACATTCCAAAAGTGCCCCTCCTCTCCCCTTATAAAAGGCCCCCACCTCTACCACCTTACCCACACATCTCAAGCCTTTGTCTCGGCCAACCCCTGCCCATTTTGTCTCTCCAAATCCCTCTTTTACTCCTATAATCCTTACCTTAGGCATAAAGCTCTTCAAAAAAACCTTTTGGTTCAAACCAAGAGGAGTTACCCGATTCAAAGGTAAAGACTTCTCTAATGCTCTTTTGTTTTATTTTGCTTCTCCAACCCCATAAACTCTTTTTATTCATTTATTTTGTTACAACACCAGTATCTTCCATATACTAGGTTGTTTTTATAATAAGGATTCGAGCATAACTTACACACACCTACATCTAATTGTTAAAGAGAATACTGTTTCTGTGGATGGTGAATTTTTGCCTCACGAAACGATGATTGTTCAATATTCTTCTAACACCTTCAAAGGTGGCCATTAAGATTCCACTATATTTATATATGATATGTAATATTTTTGTGTATTCCTTAAGCTTCGGTATTTTTAATTTATGTCATACCTTTATGGTTTCCATTATGGGTAAATGTGATATCTTCATTTTAGGAAGTGCGGACTACCGCCTCCTCAAAGTGATTTGATTCATTAATGACATATGCGGACAATATAAAGGATTAATTTAATGATATTATATATGATATTATACTGGAATTATAATATACCTTTATATCATTATTATTCCATTCCATTAAATAGGAAATAGAAATGGAAGTAGCATTCAAGCGTACGTACGGCTTACCATCTCCATGAACGGTGCATTTCATTTCTTACCTCTAAATGTTATGTAATATTATAAATGCATGAATATACTGGATATATATTATATATATGATTTCTAAATTATGAATATAATTCTTGATATGATGGATATTTTACCACATGAACAACTTGTAATTATAAAGAGTTTATTTTTGACTCAAGTACCAATGATCAACAAAACGACCAGTATTAACTTAAATATTTACACAATGTTCATGACATGGTAATAAGTGATATAAAAGGAATAATGAACTTGAAAAAGGTTGTCAAGAAAGTAGAAATTAACTCATGTTTATTATTCAGGATGTTAAAGAAAGATCGATCGAAGTCGTACCCGAGGTAAGGGACTTCATCTCAATCTCCTTTCATTGAGACAAATTTTGTTTTATACACATCATTATTTTATACGGTGTATAAACCCCTTTGACTTTTACATTTATTCAAAAGGAATCTTTTTTTACGAAGCGTTTTACTAAATGAAAAAAGGGAATGTTTTTTTTTGTCGTACGTATGCGGTGACAATGACTTCTCCGCCGTCGTGACCATTATTTCAGTTTCAGCTTCCTCTACAAGCCATAACTTTGTTTTAAAATGAAAAATAAATACCATGTTATACTTTTCTTTTATTTTGGTATTGAAAATAGTCTTCATAATGTTTTTATTATATCAATGTGTTGTATTGATATCTTGTGATTTTAATGTGGAAATGTTATGTTTCCATTATTAATGTTTTATGTGATATGATTATGTTATGGTTCTTGGGCATTATTATGAAGACGGTTGGTTCCGTGATAAACTAAGGGAGGGTGAGCCCAATATAGCTTTCCAATGCATTGGGTAATGCGATGGAGTTAAACGTAATGGTTTCTCCGAAGATATTTAGGGAATATACTTTTATGGGTATTCCAAACGTAACCATGAGGGTTACTCCCTACGTAAGAATGTTATGAATGCTTCAAGTTACCTTTATGTCTTATGATTTCTATGAGTTATTCATAAATATTATTATTTCATGAGTTATGTTAATGTGCTTATGTTTTATGAGTAATGTATTACTTCATTGATTCTTATGTATACATGTACTAATGTTTCCTTTCCGTATTTTTTATATCCCTTACTGAGCTTTTTATGTTCATCCCATGTTTTTTAAATGTTTTTCACCTGTCAAGGGAATGGTACATGATATGATGATAGTGTCAAGGAAGTGTTAGGAAAGAATCCATGTTTTATTTTAAATATGTTTCCGTTGATGGGAAAAAATTAATACTATCTTCTATGTAACCACTTTGTTTAAATGTGGAATGTAATTCATGATTTATGATCTAATTCTCTAAAACTCTAAACCTGAAAATATTCTCAACGTGTATTCCTAAAATATCTCAAGATTAAGTAATGTTTAAGGCTGGGGCCTTATAGTTGGTATCATAGGTCGATTTAGATAACATTAGGAGTTAGAAATCTAATTAAATGATCATCCAAAAATATTTTTTTTGTCAAATTGAAATGATATAGCATTTGAAGATTACCATGTTGCTTCATCTAAGACATGTTTGTTATGAATGGTTTTCCGTAGAGGAAACAGGGAAGCAGTGCTAGGAAGGCATATAGAAGGAAATGACCTTCCGAATCAGCATCCTGAGATGGTAGTAATTGAAACTGAATATTTTGTTGCAGTAATGGCGCAGTTGACTCAAGCGATAAATGGTGGTGGTATCCATGCACGAGATCAGCTAGATCAACCGCAGAGGAACATGTAAGTGGTGGAACATTTCATGAGGCAACATCCCCCATCATTCAGGGGATCATCTGACCCTGTTCAAGCTGAAGGGTGGATTAAAGCACTGGAAAAGATTTTCAATGTCATGGGGTGTTCAGAAAATCAAAAGGTTAGTCTTGTTATTTACCGTTTGGAGGGTGAAGAAGATCAGTGGTGGTCAATGGATAAAAATATCGGGGACACTGATGAGATTGATGCTCTCGACTAGGATGAATTCAAAGGTGTGTTTCTTGAGAAGTATTTTCCTAAGGCTGTTCGACTTAGGATGGAAAAAAATTATTGGAATTGAGTCAATAGGATGACTTAGTGGCTGCTTATGAAGAGAGGTTCACTCGATTGGAAAGGAATGCTCAAAATTATATTCGAGACCTTGATAGTGAAATCAATCGTTTTTACTCGGGATTAAAGCCAAAATATTGAAGGGCTTTAGCTTCTCATGAGTTAAAGAGTTATGAAAATATTTTTCGATGTGCTGAGAAGGTGGAAATGGAGTTTGCTAATGATCAAGTGTTCTATAACAACCAGCAGAAGAAGAGACTGAGGTGGCAGGAGAAAGGGAAGAATTCTTTAAAAAGGTCTGATGGTAAGAAAACTATGTTTCCAGTTTGTGATAAATGTGGTAAAAGGCATGCTAGGGAATGCCTTCTAAATTTTGGAAAGTGTTACCGATGTGGTATGATGGGACATAAGGCTTGTGAGTTCACTGAAAAAGATCAAGGTGATGGTAAGTCCAAATTTGATTTACAGTTAGTGAAATGTTTTAAGAGCAATGAGATGGTTCACTACGCAAATGAGTGTCTGACAAAGAGCTCGAGTGATGGGAAGCAGTTAGACTAAAAGAAGAAAGGGGTGGTGAAATCCTTTGCAACTACTTCAGCAGATTTTGGGCCATCAAATGAAGTGGTATCAGGTACATTGTTTGTTTTTTCAGATTATGCCAGTGTGTTGTTTGATTCAGGATCTACACATTCTTTCATCTCTGAAAAATTTTCTCATAAAATGGGAATACCATCTCAAGAAATGAATCCTGAACTTGTGGTAAAAACACCTGGGGGAAATGTTTAGGAAAAAAGAATTTATAAGAATCTTCATATCCTTATCGGTGGAAAGAACCTACTTGAAAACCTTATTGTTTTTCCTCTAGTAGAGTTTTATGTTATCCTGAGTATGGATTGGCTCTGTATTAACCATGTTGAGATTGACTGTAGATCTAAAGAAGTTTCTTTTAAGAAATACTTTCAGTTTTTGTTCAATAATAAACCCTTATTGTTGATAACATATCAAGAGGCCGAGAAACTTGTAAAAGATGGAAATGAATGTTACCTTGCACATATTGTTGAAAAAAAGGGAACTATTCAGATTAATTTTGTGCTAGTGGTAAATGAGTATCCTGATGTTTTTTCTGATGGGTTTCCTGGAATAATACCATATCAGGAAATTGAGTTTACTGTTGACTTAGTTCCTGATGTTAAGCCAATTTCAAAACCCCCTTATCGAATGGCTCAAATTGAACATTTAGAGTTCAAGGATCAATTGCAAGATTTATTAGAGAAAGGTTTCATTCAACCTAGTACATCACCATGGGGTGCTCATATCTTATTTGTTAAAAGTAAATATGGTTCTATGAGTCTTTGCATTGATTATAGAGCCTTGAATAACATCACTCTTAAGAACAAATATCCTTTTCCTGATATCGATGATTTGTTTGATCAGCTCCAGGGAGCTCAGTATTTTTCAAAGATTGACCAGAGATCGGGGTACCATCAGTTGAAAGTAAAGGATGTATATGTTCCGAAGACCACGTTTCATACAATATAAGGCCATTATGTATTTTTAGTAATTCATTTTGGGCAAACAAATGCACCTACTGTATTCATGGATCTTATGAATAGAATTTTCCATGAGTTCTTGGATAAGTTTGTGGTTGTTTTCATTAATGATATTTTGGTGTTTTCTAAAAGTAAATAGGATCATGAAAGACATTTAAGGGTTATTTTCCAAACCTTAAAAGAAAAGAAATAGTATGGTAAATTCAGAAAGTGTGAGTTTTTGTTGCAACAAATTTCTTTCATTGGTCGCATTGTTTCTAAAGATGGAATAACTGTTGATCCTGCAAAAACAAAGGTTGTGGAAGAATGGCCAAGACCCACAAATGTAACTGAGATTCGTAGCTTCCTTGGTTTGGCAGGCTATTACCAAAGGTTTTTTATAAATTTTTCATGGTTATCTAGTCCAATGACTAAGCTAACTCGGAAGGGTGTTATATTTATCTGGACAAAAGAATGTGATGATTGTTTTCAGAAATTGAAAAGAAGATTGGTGAATGCTCCAATTTTGGAACTACCTTCTAAGAATGGTGAGTTTTTTATCTATAGTGATGCTTCATTGAAAGGACTTGGTTGCATCCTAATGAAAAATGATCAGGTAATTGCTTATGCTTCACGTTAGTTGAAAACTCATGAGGTAAATTACCCTACACATGATTTGGAATTAGCTGCTATTTTTTTTGCTTTGAAAATTTGGAGGCATCATTTGTATGGAGTATAGTGTGAAATATATAATGATCACAAAAGTTTAAAGTATATATTCTCTCAGAAAGAATTGAACATGAGAAAGAGGAGATGGATGGAATTAATCAAGGATTATGATTGTACAATTCATTACCATCCAGGAAAAGGAAATAAAGTGGCGGATGATTTGAGTCGAAAAAGTAATGCTTCATTAACAATGTTGTGTTTGGAATGTGATCCTTTGATTAAGGATTTGATGAACTTTTCCATAGAATTTTTTGGTGCAGGATGTTCTTTTGTTTTATTTCAGGTATCAGTGAAATCTTCTCTATCATACAGAATTAAGCAAGCACAGAAGTAAGATAGTGAGTTGTAGAAAAAGGTAGAGCTGGTTCAGAAGGGTAAGTTTCCTGAATTCCACATTGATAATGACTGTGTTTTGAGATTTGGGAAAAGATTGTGTGTGCCTTGTGATTCACAGTTGAAGAGAGAGTTGTTATATGAAGCTCATAGTTCTCCTTTTTCTGTTCATCCTGGCAGAACTAATATGTATAGAGATATTTGAGAGTATTACTGGTGGGATGGAATGAAAAGGGATATTTCTGATTTTACTGTGAAGTGTTTGACTTGTCAATAGGTAAAAGCAGAGCAGTAGTTACTGAAATGGATGCTTCAACCTTTACCAGTACCAGAGTGGAAATGGGAGAACATATCCATGGACTTCGTTGTGGGATTGCCGAAGACACCTCGAGGTAATAATGCAATCTAGGTTATTGTTGATCACTTGACTAAATCTTCTCATTTCCTTGCTATACGAGATAATTTTTCCCGATATCAACTTTCCCATTTGTATCTTAAAGAGATAGTCAGGTTACATGGAGTTCCCCTCTCCATTGTATCTGATCGTGATCACAGGTTCACTTCTAACTTTTGGAAAGGCCTTCAGAATTCGTTGGGTACTGAATTAAATTTTAGTACAGATTTTCATCCTCAATCAGATGGACAGTCATAACGAACAATTCAGACTATAGAGGATATGCTACGTTCTTGTTCGATGGATTACCAGGGAATTTGGGACCAACATCTTTCTTTGGATGAGTTTTCTTATAATAACAGTTTTCATTCTAGTATACAGATGGCACCATTTGAGGCATTATATGGGTAGCGGTGTCGAACTCTAGCTTTCTGGGATAAAGTGGGTGAAAGGAAGTTTATGGGACCGGAATTGGTAGAAGAGTTAGTAGAAAAACTTCAGCTGATACAGAAACACATGAGAACAGATCAGAGCAGGCAGAAGAGTTATGCGGACAACAGGAGGAAGGATCTCTCTTTTGAGGTAGGTGATCATGGTTTTCTCAAAGTATCTCCATGGAAAAGTGTGATGTGATTTGGTAAGAAAGTAAATCTGAGTCCAAGTTTCATTGGACCATATGAAATTCTGAAGAAAGTTGGATCATTTTCACACCGAGTGTCTTTACCTCTGAGTTTATCTCAGGTATACAATGTTTTTCATGTTTAAATGTTAAGAAAGTATATGCCAGATCCATATCATGTTTTGAGTCTAGAGGTAGTTCAGCTAGAAGAGAATCTATCTTATGAGGAACAACCGCTCCAGATTCTTGACCACATGGATCGAGTGTTGCGGAATAAGGTGATTCATCAAGTGAAGGTTTTGTGGAAAAACCACATGATTGAAGAGGCAATATAGGAATCTCAAAATGAAATGAGGGATAAATACCCCCCACTTATTCAATAAGTAAATAAATTGTGGGGACGCAATTTTCTAAAGGGGGAAGGATGTAAAATCCCAAGTAAGTAATGAATAATAGATATTCTTATCTATTTCTATTTAGGAATTAGATAGTGTTTTAGAGGCTTAAAATGAGAATAAATCCAATCTTAAGCATAGAATTCTATAATATTTTTAAAAGATTGTTTTACCACCTTTTGATGGAAAACCATTTTTTAAATCAATCTTTTGAAACTTTTATGAGCTCTATTTGTCAAAATAAACTTATTATTTATGTTTGGGACATTGAAATTTACATTGGATAATTGTTTGGTATTTTTCTGACAATGTTCATTTTTTTAATGATTAGTGAAAAATACTGCATTTTACATCAAAACTGCTTTTTCATCAAATTTAATTATATGTTTAGATTATCTTTTTTAATTGGTTTTAAAGTTTAAATAGAATATATTTTTACAATTTAATCCAATTATGGTCATTGGGATTAATTTCACTTTGGAATTGGGCATAAACAAGTGCCAAACTTTTCATAGATATTGTTTCTAAAAAACCCTCTATTTGTTTTGACAACGGGAATTATTTTTAAATTAATTATTGCAATTTCTATATTTCGAATTTGGTAAAATGGATTCCATATTTTAATCATAAGTTACAAATTATGTAATTAAGACTCTTTTGTTTTTGGACATTATGAATAGTAACGACGGTAATTATCTTTAATTATCGTGAATAATTAGTAATCGGGTAGTTAAAGATAATAAAATAATATCATAATAATAAAAAATGACCTCAACATGTGTCCAAATTCTACTGGTTGTTTCATGGTCTACCATGGGATGCCTTGTGCCATACTTGGGAACCCAATGGAATCACTTTTGGGTGATAATGACTTTTTATCTTTTTATTTTTAAAGAAAGTTAAATATAAAAAAGTATGTAACACCTAAGAAAAAAATTAATTTTGTCTACATAAATGATATCTTAGACTATAAATATTCATTGTAAATCTAAAAATATTTCCTACATCATAGAAGTTTTTTTATAATTTTTAGACATTAAATAAATTAAATTATTTATGACACCATGATGATTCAGCGATTACCTCATTAATGAACGATTTAAATAAAATGAAAAGATAATGTAAAATCTAAGACTTAAACTTGTAAAAGACCTATTGGAGGAGTATATCTCGAACCCTTATCACCTTATCCTCGAAATATATTAATGTGGGACCTTTAAAATATGAAACACATTTTAATATAAAGTAACATTTTATAACTTTCCAAGAGTGCCCCTCCTCTCCCCTTATAAACGGCCCCCACCTCTACCACCTTACCCACACCTCTCAATCCATTGGCTCGGCCAACCCCTTCCCTCCCCAAATACCTCTATTACTCCTATAAGATTTACCTTAGGTATAAATCTCTTCAAGAAACCCTTTTGGTTCAAACCAAGAGGAGTTACCCGATTCAAAGGTAAAGACTTCTCTAATGCTCTTTTGTTTTGTTTTTCTTCTCCAACCCCCTAAACTCTTTTTATTCATTTATTTTGTAACAACACCAGTATATTCCATATACTAGGATATTTTTATAATAATTATTCCAGCTACACATACATACACCTACATCTAATGGTTAAAGAGAATACTATTTCTGTGGATGGTGAATTTCTGCCTCACGAAACGATGATTGTTCAATATTCTTCTAACACCTTCAAAGGTGGACATTAAGATGTCACTATATTTATATATTATATATAATATTTTTATGTTTTCTTTAAGATTCTGTATTTTTCATTTATGGCATACCTTTATGGCTTCCATTATGGGTAAACGCAATATCTTCATTTTAGGAAGTGCGGACTACCACCCCCTCAAAGTGATTTGATTCATTAATCCCATATGTGGAACATATAAAGGATAGAGTTAATGATATTATATATTATATTATACTGTAATTATAATATATCTTTATGTCATTATTATTTCATTCCATTAAATATGAAACAGAAATGAAAGTAGCGTTCATGCGTACGTACGGCATACCGTCTCCATGAACAATGCATTTCATTTCTTACCTCTAAATGTTATGTAATATTATAAATTCATGTATATACTAGATATATATGTTATATATGATATCTACATCATGAATATAATTCTGGATATAATGGATGTTTTACCATATGAACAACTTGTAATTATAAAGAGTTAATTTTTTACTCAAGTACCAATGATCGACAAAACGACCATTATTAACTTAAATAATTACATAGTGTTCATAAAATGGTAATAAGTTATATAAAAGGAATAATGAACTTGAAAAAGGATATTAAGCAAGTAGAAATTAACTCAAGTTTATTATTCAGGAGGTTAAAGAACGATTGAGTCAAGTTGGACCTGAGGTATGGGACTTCGTCTCAATCTCCTATCATTGAGGTATATTTTGTTTTATACCCAAAATTCTTTTATACGGTTTATAAACCCCATTGACTTTTACGTTTATTCAAAAGTAATCTTGTTTATACGAAGCGTTTACTAAATGACAAAACAAAATGTTTTTTTTGTTGTACGTATCGGCGACAACGACTTCTCCGCCGTTGTGACCATTATTTGAGTTTTCGGCTTCCTCTACAAGCCATAACTTTTTTTATGAAAAATAAATATCATTTTTTACTTTTATTTTATTTTGGTATTGAAAATGGTTTTCACAATGTTTTTATTATATCAATGTGTTGTATTGATATATTGTGATTGAAATGTGGAAATGTTATGTTTCCTTTGTGCATGTTTTATGTGATACGATTATGTTATGGTTCTTGGGCATTAATACGAAGATGGGTGGTTCCATGATAAACTAAGGGAGGGTGTGCCCGATATAGCTCTCCAATTCATTGGGTAACACGATGGAGTTAAACGTTAAGGTTTCTCCGAATAGATTTAGGGAATATACTGTGATGGGTATTACAAACGTAACCATGAGGGTTACTCCCTACGCAAGAATGTTATGAATGCCTCAAGTTACCTTTATGTACTATGATTTCTATGATTTATTCAGGATTCGATGAGGTATGTTAAAATACTTACGTTTTATGAGTAAATTATGATTCCATACATGGACTAATGTTTTCATTTTGTACTTTTATATCCCTTACTGATTTTTTATGATCATACCAAGTTTTTGAAAGGTTTTTCACAGGTAAAGGGAAAGGTACATGATATGATGATAGTGTCAAGGAAGTGTCAAGAAAGAATCCATGTTTTGTTTTAAATATGTTTTCGTTGATGGGAAAATGAGTAATATCTTTTATGTAACCACTTTGTTTAAATGTGAAATGTAATGCATGTTTTATGATCTAATTCTCTAAAAATATAAACATGAAAAGATCCTCAGCATGTAGTATTGAAGTAACTCAAGATTAAGTAATGTTTAAGGCTGGGGCCTTATAGTTTGTACTAGAGGAATAAAAAGTGAGATGAAAATCCCCTTATGAAAATTCAGCAGCCTAACGGCGCCACATAAAACATCCAAAAATGGATTGATGAGATAAAATAGGGTATCTCATAATATTAACATAAAATTTACCGAAATTGGAATATAAAAGAACATCCCCCAATATAATAAATAGGATCTTAAAGTAAGTTACATAAAAAATAGTACTTAAAAAGAAAGAGAGAGGTAGAATCCCTTACCTCAAGTCCGACTTGTCTTGGTCATTTCTTTATATTCCTGAATAATAAACATTGGTCAATTTATAATTATTAAGGACCTCCATTAAATATTATTATTCATTTTATATCACATATTATAATTTTATAATAAATGGTTAATAATGTGAGTTCATACCAGACGTTTTTGGCGATGTTTGTTACATGAGTCAAAAATGAACTTTTTTTAAAATGATTGTCCATGTAGTTATAAGTAAATCTTCTCCAGAATAGTAATAATGATTTAAATATAATATATATCCAGTATATATTCATTTTATACTATTCCATAACATTTGGAGATAAAAAAAGAAATGAAATGCACCGTTCATGGAGACAGTAGGCCGTATGTACGCATGAACGCTACTTTCATTTCATTGTCATATTAAAGGAATTAAAAAAATAAATGGGATAAAAATATATTATAATTAAAGTATAATATATATGTTATATAGGTCAAATATGTTCATTAATTTCATTCTTTATACATTCCATGTATTACATGACCGAGTCACGTCACTTGAGGGGGCGGTAGTCCACACTTCCTCTTATGAAATTATCGCATTTGCACAACATGCAAAGAATAAAGGTATGTTTTAAATATAAAATACAGAAGCATATAGAAAACATAAATACCGTATATATCATATATAAAATACAGTTACATCATAATGGCCACCTTTAAAGGTGTTAAAAGAATATTGAACAATCATCGTTTCATGAGGCAGTAATTCGCTATCCACGGAAACAGTATGTTCTTTAACCATTAGACGGATGTCTGTGTAAGTGTATCTCTAATACTTATTATAACAACATCCTAGTATATTGATGACACTGATATTTTTAGAAAATAAATTAATGAAAAGAGTTTAGGGGGTTGGAGAATCAAAATAAAACAAAAGAACAAAAGTGAGGACATTACCTTTAAATCGGGTAACTCCCTTTGGTTTAAACCAAAAGGGTTTCTTGAAGACCTTTCTGCCAAAGGTGAGGCCTCAAAGATGAAGAGATGGATGTGGAGAGAGGAAATGGGCAGGGGTTGGCCTATCAAAAGGATTGAGAGGTGTGGGTAAGGTGTTAGAGGTGGGTGCCTTTTATAAGAGGAGAGGAGGGGCACACTTGGAAGTGAAGAAATGTTACTTTATTTTAAAATGAGTTCCAGATTTTAAAGGTCCCACATTGATATATTTAGAGGATAAGGTGATAAGGGTTCTAAATATACTTATCCAATAGGTTTTTTCCAAGTTTAATTTTTAGATTTTACATTATCTTTTCATTTTATTTAAATCGTTCATTAATGACGTAATCGTTGAATCATCAAGGAGTCATAAATAATTAAATTTATTTAATGTCTAAAAATTATAAAAAAAATACTATAATGTAGAAAATTGTTTTAGATTTCCAATTAATATTTATAGTCTAAGATATCGTGTATGTAGAAAAAATTAAAATTATTTTACTTAGGTGTTACATACTTTGGTTACATTTTCCTTTCTTTAAAAAAAATGATAAAAGGTCACTATCACAATAAAGTGATTCCATGGGGTCCCAAGGTTGGAACAAGGCATCCCATGGTCGGACATGAAACCACCAATAGCATTAGGACACATGTTTGGTTCATTTTATATTTTTATTAAATTATTTTCTTACCCTTAATTACCTGATTACTAATTAAACATGATAATTAAAGATAATTACCGTCATTACTATTCATAATGTCCAAAAACAAGAGTCTTAATTACATAATTTGGACCTTATTATTCCAAATATTGAATCCATTTTATCAAATTCAAAACACAAAAATTATAGTAATTAATTTAAAAGTAAATCTTGTTGCCAAAACAAAAGATGGGTTTTTAAGAAGTAAAATTTATCAAAAGATTGACTTGTTTTTAAATCCAATTGAAAAGTAAAATTACTTCCAATGAACAAAATTGTATGAAGTGATAAATGAATAATTCAATTATACTTTAAAAACCTTTAAATGACAATCTATATATATAAATAAATTGGGTGAAAAGGCAGTTTTGAATTAAAAACTGTACATTTCACTATTCATTAAAAAAAAGCATTATCAGAAAAATACCAAAAATTAACCCTAAGCTATATTTGATATTTCCAATTCAGAAATTATGTCCATTTTACCAAATTCAAAAAATATAAGTTACATTAATAAATCATATAGTTATTTCCCGCTGTCAAAACAAATAGAGGGTTTTTTGGAAGCAATATCTATGAAAAGTTTGGCATTTGATTATCACCTGAGTGAAACATTTTTATTTTTGTCTAAATAAATGATATATTGGACTATAAATAGTAATTGGAAAACCAAAAATATTTCCTACATCATAGTATTTTTTTATAATTTTTATACATTAAATAAATTAAATATTTTATGACATCGTGATGATGCAGCGATTACCTCATTAATGAACGATATAAATAAAATGAAAAGATAATGTAAAATCTAAGACTTAAACTTGTCAAAGACCTATTGTATAAGTATATTTCGAACCTTTATCACCTTATCCTATAAATATATCAATATGGGACCTTTTAAATATGAAAGACATTTCAATATAAAGTTACATTTTATAACATTCCTAGGGTGCCCCTCCTTTCCTCTTATAAAAGGCCCCCACCTCTACCTCCTTACCCACACATCTCAAGCATTTTCCTCGGCCAAAAACTTCCCATTTTGTCTCTACACATCCCTATCTTACTCCTAGAAGCCTCACTTTTGGAATAATTCTTTCCAAGGAAGCCTTTGGGCTCAAATCAAAAAGAGTTATCCGATTTAAAGATAGTGTCTTTCCTTGTGTTCTTATGTTTTATTTTGCTTCTCAAACCCCCTAAACTCTTTTTATTAACTTATTTTGTAACAACACCTGTATCTTAAATATACTAGGATGTTTTAATTAGAAGTATTCGAGCTACACTTACACACACCTACATCTAATGGTTAATGAGCATATTGTTTCCGTGGATGGAGAATTTCTGCCTCACGAAATGATGATTGTTCAATATTATTATAACACCTTAAAAGGTGGACATTAAGATGACACTATATTAATATATTATATATAATATGTTTATATTTTCCTTAAGCTTCTGTATTTTTCATTTATGTCATACCTTTTTGGTTTCCATTATGGGTAAACGCAATATCTTCATTTTAGGAAGTGCGAACTACCGCCCCCTCAAGGTGATTTGATTCGTTAATGTCATATGTGGGATGTATAAAGGATAGAGTTAATGATAATATATATGATATTATACTGGAATTATAATATATCTTTATGTCATTATGATTTCATTCCAGTAAATATGAAATAGAAATGAAAGTAGCGTTCATGCGTACGTACGGTTTACCGTCTCCATGAACGGTGCATTTCATTTCTTGCCACTAAATGTCATGTAATATTATAAATGCATGTATATACTGGATATATATGATATATATGATATATAAATCATGAATATAATTCTGGATATAAGGGATATTTTACCACATGAACAACTTGTAATTATAAAGAGTTTATTTTTGACTCAAGTACCAATGATTGACAAAATGACCATTATTAACATAAATAATTACATAGTGTTCATAACATGGTAATAATTGATATAAAAGGAATAATGAACTCGAAAAATGTTCTTATGCTAGTAGAAATTAACTCAAGTTTAATATTAAGGACGTTGAAGAACGATCGAGTCAAGTCAAACCCGAGGTAAGGGACTTTGTCTCAATCTCTTTTCATTGAGGCATATTTTGTTTTATACACAACATTATTTTATACGGTGTATAAACCCCTTTGACTTTTATGTTTATTCAATAGGACTCTTTTTTATACCAAGCGTTTACTAAACGGAAAAAGGGAATGTTTTTTTGTCGTATGTATGCGGCAACAACGACTTCTCTGTCGTCATGACCATTATTTGAGTTTTGGCTTCCTCTACAAGACATAACTTTTTTTAAAAAATGAAAAAAATAAATACCATGTTTTAATTTTCTTTTATTTTGGTATTTAAAATGGTTTTCATAATGTTTTTATATCAATGTGTTGTATTGATATCTTGTGATTGAAAAGTGGAAATGTTATGTTTCCTTTATGCATGTTTTATGTGATACGATTATGTTGTGGTTCTTGGGTATTATTATGAAGATGGGTGGTTCCATGATAAACTAAGGGCGTGTGAGCCCGATATAGCTCTCCAATGCATTGGGTAATGCGAAAGAGTTTAACGTTAAGGTTTCTCCGAAGAGATTTAGGGAATATAATGTGATGGGTATTCCAAACGTAACTATGAGGGTTACTCCCTACGTAAGAATGTTATGAATGCCTCAAGTTACCTGTATGTATTATGATTTGTCACATGAAATACATATTTTAAAGGTATTTTTCATTTAATTTACATCATTTTTTTGTTTTGGGGGTTTCCCTAGGTTTTAGGGAGGAATAGATGAGTATTCATGAATTGGGACAAACTGTCAGCCCAATTTCAGATTAAAAAAAAATTTGTATCTTTTATAACATTTTCATTTTTCAATTTTTTTCATCCATTCAAATTCCTACTTGACCTCCCCTAACCTATTAACACCACCAATATAATTTGGAGCTTTTAGAAATCCATAACCAGGGTTTTTTTGGGTTTTTATCTAAGGGGTTAGGCCTGCCCGAATGCCCAATTTCAGTTTTAAAAATAAATTTGGATTATGTTATAACTTATTCAATTTTTAGGATTTTTCGGTGATTCTAAGTCTCACCCAAGACCAATTAACCCAGACATGTTTCTGATCTCTCTCCCCCCTCTTTGGATCCCTGTTTCATTGTTATGTAGTTTCGAACTTCATAGTATTCCTCAAATATCCAATATTTAAAGAGGTAAGGTATTTCTTTCATAACTCTCTCAATTCTCAATATTTTTCCTCCGTTCTAGTTCTTAATTGACCTATTAAATCTTGTTCGAACGAACCCTAAATTTTGGCTGTTTTAAATTTCATCTACTTGTGTTTCGGAGTGATTACTTCAAGATACTTCATGTAAATGATCCCTTTTTTCCTCTTCCAAACTACTTTGGGTTTCATTCATTGTTCATAGGGTTTCTTCGATTTTCATTGAGTTTCATAATGTCCAGAAACTAGGTTTTAGAACATCGGGTTTAACATTGGGCTTAATTGGCCTATTATTGTGGTTTTAGGTTTGATCTAGGTCTCTCTTGGTGCAGTGGGGGTGCGATTTGATTTTCGCACGGAGATTCAAGGGTTTTTGTTACTTTGGTAGGTGATTCCATTGTGTGTGAAATTTTTGTGAATTAGCTTGCAGTGTTCATGGTACCTTAATGTTTATTTCACTTGAAAGTTTTTGTAAAAATTGGTTTGAGTTGCATTTATAATGCAAATGAATTTTAAGTTCCAATTTTTGGTGAAATTGGGGGGTTTTCATTCAAATCTTTTATTGGTTCATTTTGGGCTGACCTATAATTGCTAAGTTGATTTTATCGAACTGTATTATGACTGAAAATCATGAATTTAATTTTTATTCTTTTTTTTTTGTTGCTGTGAAAGTTTTTTTAAATGGTGTTTTGGAAGCAAATGGGTTTTAAGTGCCATGTTTGTGTGAAAATGATGGTTTTTAAAAGATATAACTTCTTGGTTCACATTGGGCTGCCCCATAACTGAATTTTTTGTTTCATTAAATGTTATTGAACTGAAATTTTGTTTTAATGACTTAAAAGTGTTCACATAGTGTTCAAAGTGGATATCTTAAAGATCTTTGGGTGAAAAACAATGTGATGTTTTGAGTGGTTGTTTTATTGAAAATAAAATTATTTTATTGTGTGTTTTAAATGGTATAAAATGTGTGTCGATATTGTACTATTTTTTGTGACCAGTAGTGATATTTTATATGCAAAAGGATATGTGTTGTTTTCTGAATTTGTTTGAGCACAAAGGGGGAAGCCCGGGTCCCTAGGTGGGGCGGATTTGTACTAGTACGGCTGGTAGATCGGATGGGTTTTCTCCCTATTCCACTTAGAATTTGAAAAACAACAACTCTAACTAAACTATGTGGATGATGATTGGGTACCACTTTGTTATGGGTATGTTTCCTACTAGTTACTTGTGCATGAGAACGGATTTTTCTATGGTTACTCTACACCGAGGTATGAGGTACATAGGGCATGAGACAACCTAGTGCTTAGGGGTGTTCCCAATTTTGATGCTCATTGGATTTGTGGTATTTACCCTTGTTGTGGGGTGTTTTGGAAGTACATTATAGTAATTAACATGTCTATTTAATGTGTTAACATTCTGAAATTCTCATATTGAAAACTGTTTTCATTTGAAAGTTGCATTTCTTTGAATTTTAACATTGTTTCACCTTGTGTATTAAAATTGCTTTTTTGTTCACATTGTATTGAATGCTATTTGGAATCATTTGGTGGTATCCTAATGTGATTACTCTCACACCCTACTTACAACCTTTTGGTGTAAGTAGACCTGCTTATTCTTGACTCAGGTAAAGGAAAGGCTAAGGGTGATGGCGGTTCAGGGTGTTAGTCATCATCGTTGGGGCGGAGTTGTGGAGAAGGATTGCGGGTGCTGACCCCCTTATCGTGTGGAGTCCATGGGGATGTCTTTATGTTTTCATTATTTGTTTTTATACCACATGTAGTGTCTTTAAACATATGTATTCAGATCTGGTTATGTAATTAATTGTTTAGCATGAAAATTTCAGATTCTAATAATTGATTGTTTTTTTATGATTTATGCTTTCATACTCAGGTAAATCGTTCCCAAACCAGATTTTTTTGATACCCGGGCACTTGTGCCAGCCTGTAGAGATAGAGAATGCCCTTAGGGCCTTGCCACGGTCCGGGTTTGGTGCTATTAATGGTGGCGACCAAATCTGGTTCATGACAAAATGGTGTCAGAGGAGGTTAATGTTTTGGGGTTATATTGGTATTTTGGGATGAGTCAGGATAGACAGGAGCTAGGACTGTCAGGGCTCGGGGTATTGGTTGTGATTATGGTGCATGGCCTGCACCTCTCATGGCAGACCTTGAGTCACCAGGGGATGTTGTAATTTACGGATTGACTTCACTTCTAGGTGAGACATGTGGGCGGCAGACCACATGTGGACATTAGGAATATGTGGAGTAGTTTTTATTTTATTACTGAAATGTGTTTAGTTTATTTATATTCGATGTATTTTATTACAATTTTCAGAATTGTGGTATTGACTACTGTTTTGTGACTGTTCCATTTTGTAGCAACATGCCTCCCCGCAAAGCTCCCACGTGCCCACAAGAGGATGATGGAGAGAGTTCTCCCACACTGATTGATCATAGGCTTGTGGAGGCTGTGGTTCGGGCTATCCAATCTTTGGGATAGTGACCAGCTCCTACTCCTATTCTGGTTAGGGAAGAAGAGACAGGTCCTATAAAATATAAAGCACAAGAGTTTCTGAAAAACAAGACTCCTACCTTCTGAGGTAGCTCAGAACCCTAGGAAGCAGAAGAATGGCTCGAGAAGATCGAGCGTAGGTTTGAGTTCCTAGAAACCGATGAGGAGCTCAGGGTGAAGTGTGCCTCCTTTCTGTTAGAGGCTCCCAGCCGTAAGTGGTGGGAGTCAGTGCTTCAGGCTGGGAAGAATGAGCAGATTCACTGGGGAGATTTCAAGGTTTTCTTCAATGAGCAGTACTGCCCTGAGGTGTTGGTTTATGCCAGGTCTAGAGAGTTCATTTAACTTGTTCAGGGGAATCTATCTGTGATGGAGTATGCAGACCATTTCACTGAGTTGGTTCGGTATGCTCTAGAAATAGTCTCTAATGAGAAAGCAAAGGCCCAGAGGTTTGAGAAAGGCTTGCGACCAGAGATATACTCCCAGGTGTTCTTGTTTAAGTTGAGGAACTATGATGAGGTCGTTGATCGGGCGTGAATGGTGGAGATTGATAGGAAAGGAAGGGATGGTTTCTATGGTTCAGTATCAGCAGTGGGTAGTGGAAGCTTCTCAGAGAAGAAAAGGAAGCATGAAGATCATGTGAAGAAAGGAGGGGGCAGTTCAGGCCACTCTTCCAGGCATTTTTCTTATACGGCTTCTGATGCGAGATCAGTCATGGGCCACCAATGTGGGAGGCCTGGGCATATCCGACCAGAATGTCCACTTCCTCCGAATCCTTGTTACCAGTGTCGAGGTATAGGGTATTTTCAGCGCTTCTGCGGTGTGGCACATCCAATCCCAAGTGGGGCAGGTATAGTGGATTCAAGAGGAGTGACAGCACGGTTTGAGCCGTCGAGGACTGGGGGATCTCGATTTGGTGTTCGTGGTGGTAGGGCTGGATAATCTTCTGGGCAAATCCAGTTCATCGCACAGCCACAGACTAGCAGTCGTCCTCAGGAAGATACTAGACATCTCCATGTAGTGGATCAGTCACCAGCAGGATCAGAGGCGGGACCATCGACTGTTCGAGGTACCGTTCTGATCGCATCTTCTATAGCTACTGCACTTTTCGATACTGGTGCCTCCATTTCATTCATTTCTTCCCATTTTTTGGACATTCTTTAATTTTCCAACTGAGTTGATGTCTTTCGCGATGGAGTTGGTGACACCACTGGGAAAGAAGGAGCAGGGCCTTAGGTGCCCCTCATGTGCGCTTTCTGTGTCAGGGGTTGAGATTGAGTGGGACCTCTTGGTCTTAGATATGGACCTTTTTTATGTCTTACTCGGGATAGATTGGATAGTACACTTCCATGCACACATAAATTTCTACAGACGGTGTGTGAGTTTCAAGGCACCCGATGGGAGTCGTTAGGTTTTTCATGGAGAATGGGATCCTCGATCAGGTCGCGTAGGGCCTCCACTCCCGGAGTTGGGAAGTGTTATCTTCCAGTTATCTTCTCTTGTGCTAGCTGATGGTATTTCCCTTGAAGGTTCACTACCTCATGTAGTGAATTAGTTTCCAGAGGTATTCTTATATGATTTTTCAGGTTTTCCCCCGGAGCGGGATGTGGAGTTTTTGATTGATCTGGCGCCAGGAACACAGCCGATATCTCTTCCCGCTTATCACATGGCCCCCACCGAGTTGAGGGAAATAAAGATACAGTTGGAAGACTTAGAATCCAAAGGATTCATTCGCCCGAGCGTCTCTCCTTGGGTCGCTCCTATGTTGTTCGCAAAAAAGGCTTATGGATCCCTCCGGTTGTGGATTGACTACCAGAAGCTGAATAAGGTAACAATTAAAAACAAATACCCTTTGCCCAGAATAGATGATTTTTTTGATCAGATAAAGGGGGAAAAGTGGTTCTCAATGATAGACCTATGTTCAGGGTATCATCAACTCAGGGTGAAGGAGTCAGATATCCCAAATACAGCCTTCAGAAGCATGTACAGCCACTTTGAGTATTTGTTCATGCCCTTCGGATTAACCAATACTACAACGGTCTTTACGAAAATTATGAATAGGGTGTTGCATCAGTATCTCGATTACTTTGTTGTGGTGTTCGTGGATGACATTCTGGTATACTCTTGCTCTGTGGAGGAACATGAACATAACTTGAGGATCATTTTGGGTACATTACAGGATCACCGCCTCTATGAAAAGTTTTCAATGTGAAATTTCTGGATTATAGAGGTGAGATTTCTGGGGCATGTGATCTCAGAGCATGGAGTTTAAGTGGACCCTGAGAAAATTAGTGCAGTCATGTCGTGGGAGAAACTGAAGAATGTGTTCGAGATCAGGAGTTTTCTTGGCTTGTCTGGTTATTACAGGCGATTCATTCAGAATTTCTCTCAGCTTGCTTCACTGATGACTTCCCTCACTCAGAAAGGGGTGAAGTTTGTATGGGGTCGCGAATTTCAGGCGTCCTTCGAGGTGCTGAAGAGGCGGCTGACTACCATCCTCGTTCTGATTTTTCCCAAGGCTGGAAAGGGATATGGGTTCTATTGTGATGCTTCGGGTATGGGTCTTGGGTGTGTGCTTATACAGGATGATCATGTGGTCGCGTATGGCTCTCGCCAAATTTGACCACATGAAAAGAACTACCCAACCCATGACTTGGAGTTGGCAGCGGTGTTGCATGCTTTCAAGACTTGGTGTCACTACCTCTTTGGGGAGAAGTTTGTGGTATACTCTGATCAGAAAATCTTGACTTATATCTTCTCATAGAAGGACCTAAACTTGAGGAAACGTCACTAGATCAAGTACTTGCATGGGTTTGACTTTGACATTGTCTATACCCCAGGCATGGGTAATGTAGTGTCTATTGGTTTTAGCAGAAGAGTTCTAGTGCAGGCTTTGAGGAAGTCTAGTGATGAGTAGACATTGATGGGGCTCTTTTCTCAGATGCATGTGGAGACCAGGGAACACAGTGGAGGGGAATTCTTGGCAAGCACCCAGTTGAATCCTTCTCTATTGGTGTTGATTCAGCAGTAACAGCCCAGTGATGATCTTTGTCAGTGGTCGAAGCAGTTCTTTCATGGTGGGGAGACATCCTCTGCTTGGTCGTCATCTCTCGAGGGCATCTTGTGCTTCAAGGGTCGTTCAGTAGTGCCATTATCTCTGCGGAAGGTGGTGATGCAAGATAGCCACCAGTCTTAGTGGGTTGTCCATCTGGGTGCCACTAAGATGTATTATGATGTCTGTCGGATTTTTTGGAGGGCTGATAAGAGACGGGACATAGCACACTTTGTTTCAAGATGCTAGACATGTCTGCAGGTGAAAGCATAGCACCAAAGGACTTCCGGTTTTCTCCAACCACTACCCATTCCTACTTGGAAGTGAGATGAGGTCTCCATGGACTTCATTGTTGGCTTACCTTCTACACCTCAGGGTAAGAATGCCATTTGGGTGGTGATTGATCATCTGACCAAATCATCCCATTCATTCCGATAAAATATACAACTAAAGTAGATGAGTTGGGCCATTTGTATCTTCAAGAAGTTGTGAGACTCCATGGTGTACTATCAGCTGTTGTCTCAGATAGAGACCTCCACTTCACTTCTCAATTTTGGGAAGGCCTTCAGAAGGCCTTGGGGTCTCATATTAAGATGAGCGCGGCATACCACTCTCAGAAGGATGGTCAGATAGAGCGGGCGAATCAGATTTTGGAGGACATGCTTCGTGCATGTGTCCTGGACTTGAGGTTCTTGGGATAGCCATTTGGGATTGGTTGGGTTTTCTTATAATAATAGTTACCAATACATGATTCGAATGGCCCCTTTTGAGGTTCTCTATGGTCGGCCTTTTTGGTCCCCCTATATTGGGTTGAGGTAGGAGAGACTTCACTGTTCGGGTCGAGCCTTGTGCAGGAGACTTCTGAGAATGTCAAGTTGATCAGGCGGTTCTTATTGACAACTCATAGTCGTCATAAATCTTATGCAGACCAGAGTCGTCGAGACCAAGATTTTTCTGTGGGTGACAAGGTATTCTTAAAAGTGGCCCCTCGTCTGGTCCATCTTCGATTGGGGAAGCAAGGTAAGCTGACGCCACAGTATGTCAGGCCCTTTGAGATCACCGAGTGTATTGGAAAGGTGGCATACAGGTTGGCCTTACCTTCTCAGTTGACGTCTATCTATGATGTCTTCCACATCTCTCAGTTGAAGAAATACAACCCAGATCCATCCCATGTGTTGAGTTGGGAAGAACTGGAGATAGATCCTGACTTGTCTATTATTGAGAGGCCGGTGAAAATAGTGGACTCTCAAGAGAAGATACTTTGAGGGAATTCTATTCCATTTGTCCAGTTTTTATGGAAGCAAGGGAATGATACACATGATACATGGGAGCGAAAGTCATGGGTCGGGGAGAGTACCCATTCTTGTTTTCCAACCAAGCTTCATGTTGACTTTCCGGGGTGGAAAGTCCTTCATGGTGGGGAGAATTATCACATAAAAGACATATTTTAAAGTTATTTTTCATTTAATTTACATCCTTTGTTTTTTGGGGGGGTTTCCCTAGCTTTTAGGGAGGAATAGATGAGTATTCATGAATTGGGCAAAATTGTGAGCCCAATTCCAAATTAAAAAATAAATTTTGTATCTTTTAAAAAAATTTCATTTTCAACATTTTTCATCCATTAAAATTCCAACTTTACCTCCCCTAACATATTAACACTACCAAGGTATGTTGGAGCTTTTATAAATCCATAACCAGGGTTAATTTGCGTTTTTATCTAAGGGGTTGTGCCAGCCCAAAATCCCAATTCTTGTTTTAAAAATACATGTTGATTATGTTATAACTTGTTCCATTTTTGGGATTTTTCGGTCATTCTAAGTCTCACCCAAGACCAATTAACCCATCCACATGTTGGAACTCTCTCCCCCCTCTTTGGAGCTCAGGTTAATCGTGATTGGGTTCCGAACTTCATAGTATTCCTCAAATCTCCCAGATTTGAAGAGGTAAAGTCTTTCTTTCATAACACTCTCAATTCTCAGTATTTTTCCTCCATTCCACTTCCTAATTGAACTAATAAATCTTTTTCGAACGAACCCTAAATTTTGGCTCTTTTAAATTTCAGCTACTGGTGTTTTGGAGTGATTACTTCAATATACTTCAAGTAAATGATCCCTTTTTTTCCTCTTCCAAAATACTTTGGGTTTCATTCATTGTTCATAGGGTTTCTTCGGTTATCATTGAGTTTCATAATGTCCAGAAACTTGGTTTTCGAACATGGCTTTAAAATTGGGCTTTATTGGACTATTCTTGTGGTTTTAGGTTTGATCTAGGTCTCCCTTGGTGCGGTGGGGGTGCGATTTGATTTTCGCACGGAGATTCAAGGGGTTTTGTTACTTTGGTAGGTGATTCCATTGTGTGTGAAATTTTTTTGAATTAGCTTGTTGTGTTCATGGTACCTTAATTTTATTTCACATGAATTTTTCTGTAAAAATTGGTTTTATTTGCATTTATAATGAAAATGAATTTTAAGTTCCAATTTTTGGTGAAATTGGGGGTTTTTCATTCAAATATTTTATTGGTTCATTTTGGGCCAACCTATAATTACTTAGAAGATTTTATTGAACTTTATTATGACTGAAAATAATGTTTTTAATGGTTATTCTTTTTTTTGTGGTTGTGAATGTTTGTTTAAATGGTGTTTGGGAAGAAAATGGGCTTCAAGTGCCATGTTTGTGTGAAAATGGTGGTTTTTAAAAGATATAACTTCTTGGTTCACAATGGGCTGCCCCATAACTGAATTTTTTGTTTCATTAAAGGGTATTGAACTGAAATTTTGTTTTAATGACTTAAAAGTCTTCACATAGTGTGCAATGTTGATATCTTAAAGAGATTTGGGTGCAAAACAATGTGATGTTTTGAGAGGTTGTTTTATTGAAAATAAAATTATTTTATTGTGTGTTTTAAATGGTATAAAATGTGTGTAGCTATTGTACTATTTGTTTGTGACCGGTAGTTATATTTTATATGCAAAAGGATGTGTGTTGTTTACTGAAAATGTTTGAGCAGATTAGGGGATGCCCGGGTACCTAGGTGGGGCGGATTTGTACTAGTACAGCTAGTGGATTGGATGGGTTTTGTCCCTGTTCCACTTAGCATTTGGATAACGACAACTCTAACTAAACTATGTGGATAATAATTGGGGACCACTAGGTTATTGGTATGTTCCCTACTAGTGGCATGTGCACGAGAGCAGATTTTTCTATGGTTACTCTACACCAAGGTACGAGGTACATACGGCCCGAGACAACCTAGTGCTTAGGGGTGTTCCTGATTTTGATGCTCATTGGATTTGTGGTATTTACCCTTGTTCTGGGATGTTTTAGCAGTACTTTACAGTATCTCACATGTCTATTTAACGGGTTAGAATTATGAAATTCTCGGATTGAAAACTGTTTTCATTTGAAAGTTTCATTTCTTTGAATTTTAACACTGTTTCACCTTGTGTATTAAAATTGCTTGTTTTGTTCACATTGTATTGCATGCTCTTTGGAATCATCTGGTGGTATCCTATTGGGATTAGGCTCACAGCCTAATTACACCCCTTGGGTGTAAGTATACCTTCTTATGCTTGACTCCAGTAAAGGGAAGGCTAAGGGTGATTTCGGTTCAGGGTGTTAGTCCCCATCATTGGGGCGGAGTTGCGGAGAAGCCTTGTGGGTGATGACCCCCTTGTCGTGTGGAGTCCATGGGGATGTCTTTATGTTGTCATTATTTGTTTTTAGACCACTTTTAGTTTCTTTAAACATATGTATTCAGATATGGTTTTGTTATGAATTGTTTAGCATGAAAATTTCATATTCTAATAATTGATTTTTTTTATGATTTATGCTTTCATACTTGGGTAAATCATTCCCAACCCATATTTTTTTGATACCCGGGCACTTGTTCCAGCCCGTGGGGATAGGGAACGCCCTTCGGGCCTTGCCACAGTCCAGGTTTGGTGCCGTTAATGGTGGCGAAAAGATCCGGTTCGTGACATGATTTCTATGATTTATTCATGATTTCATAAGGTATGTTAACGTGCTTATGTTTTAAGAGTAAAGTATGATTTCATTGATTCTTATGTATACATGTACTCATGTTTCCTTTCCATATTTTTATATCCCTTACTGAGCTTCTTATGCTCATCCCTAGTTTTTGAAATGTTTTTCAAAGGTCAAGGGAAAGGTACATGATATGATGATAGTGTCAAGGAAGTGTCAAAAAAGAATCCATGTTTTATTTTAAATATGTTTCCGTTGATGGGAAAAATGAATACTATCTTTTATTGTAACCAATTTGTTTAAATGTGGGATGTAATACATGTTTTATGATCTAATTCTCTAAAACTCTAAACTTGAAAAGATACTCAATGTGTATTCTTTAAATATCTCAAGATTAAGTAATGTATAAGGCTGGGGCCCTATAGTTAGTATCAGAAGTTAGTTTAGATAACTTTAGGAGTTAGAATTCTAATTAAATGATCATCCAAAAATATTTTTTTGGTCAAATTGAAATGATATAGCATTTTAAGATTACCATGTTGCTTCACCTAAGATATTTCTGTGATAAAAATGGTTTTTCATAGAGGAAATGGAACAGATTTTCTGGGAAGGCATATAGAGGGAAATTACCTTTCAAATCAATATCCTGATATGATCAGCATCAGAACTAAATAGTTTTTTGTAGTGATGGATCAGTTAACTTAGGTTAAAAATGTTCGTTGTTTTTATTGATGACATTTTGGTGTTTTCTAAAAGTAAAGAGGAGCATAAAAGTCATTTTAGGGTTATCTTGAATACCTTAAAAGAAAAGAAACTGTATGGAAAATTCAGCAAGTGTGAGTTCTGGTTACAACAAATTCCTTTCCTGGTCACATTGTTTCAAAAAATGGCATAATTTTTTATCATTTTAAAACAAAAGTTGTTGAATAATGTCCAAGACCCAAAAATGTAACCGAGATCCATAGTTTTCTTGGTTTGGCAGGTTACTACCGAAGGTTTTTTGAAACAATTTCCTGGTTATCTAGTCCAATGACTAAGCTAACTCGGAAGGGTGTTAAGTTAATGTAGACAAAAGAATGTGATGATTGTTTTCAGGGGTTGAAATGAAGATTGGTGAATGCTCCAGTTTTGGAACTACCTTCCGGGAATGGTGAGTTTGTTATCTACAGTGATGCTTCATTGAAAGGACTTGGTTGCGTCCTAATGTAGAATGATCAGGTAATTGCTTATGCTTCACATCAGTTGAAAAATCATGAGTAAAATTACCCTACACATGATTTGGAATTAGCTTCTGTTGTTTTTGCTCTAAAAATTTGAAGGCATCATTTGTATGGAGTAAAGTGTGAAATATATACTGATCACAAAATTTTAAAGTATATATTCACTTAGAAATAATAGAACATGAGACATATGAGATGGCTAGAATTAATCAAGGATTATGATTGTACAATTCATTACCATATGGGAAAAGCAAATAAAGTGGATAATGCTTTGAGTTGAAAAAGTAAGGCTTCATTAACAATGTTGTGTTTGGAACGTGATCCTTTGGTTAAGGATTTGATAAGATTTGGTAGAGAAGTTGTTGGTACAGGATTTCCTTCGGTTTTGTTACAGGTATCAGTGAAATCTTCTATATCAGACAGAATTAAGCATGCACAGAAGCAAGATAGTGAGTTGCAGAAAAAGGTAGAGCTGGTTCAGAAGGGTAGGTTTCCTGAATTCAAAATTGATAATGATTGTGTTTTCAGATTTGGTATGAGATTGTGTGTGCCTTGTGATTCACAGTTGAAGAGATATTTTTTATGTGAAGCACATAGTTCTCCATTTTCAGTTCATCTAGGCAGTACTAAGATGTATAGAGATCTTCAAAAGTATTTCTGGTGGGACAGAATGAAAAGAGATATTGCTGATTTTACTATAAAGTGTTTGACTTGTCAACAGGTTAAAGCAGAGAGGCAGTTACCGAAGGGATGCTTCAACCTTTACTAGTTCCATAGTGGAAATGGGAGAACATATCCATGGACTTCATTGTGGGATTGTCGAAGACACCTCGAGGTAATAATGCAATCTGGGTTATTGTTGATCGCTTGAATAAATCTACTCATTTCCTTACTATACGATATACTTTTTCCCTAGATCAACTTTCCTATTTGAATCTTAAGGATATAGTCAGGATACATGGAGTTCCTCTCTCCATTGTATCTGACCGCGATCCAAGGTTCACTTCTAACTTTTGGAAAGGCCTTCAGAAGTCGTTGGGTACTGAATTAAATTTTAGTACAGCTTTTCATCCCCAATTAGATGGTCAGTCAGAACGAACGATTTAGACTTTGGAGGATATGATACATGCTTGTTCGATGGATTATCAGGGAAGTTGGGACCAACATCTTTCTTTGGTTGAGTTTTCTTATAATAACATTTTTCATTCCAGTATACAGATGGCACCATTTGAGGCATTATATGGGAAGCGGTGTTGAACTCCAGCTTTCTGGGATGAAGTGGGTAAAAGTAAGTTGATGGGACTGGAATTGGTAGAATAGTTGGTAGAAAAAGTTGAGCTGATTCAGAAACACATGAGAACAGCTCAGGGCAGGAAGAAGGGTTATGCAGACAATAGGAGGAAGGATCTCTCTTTTGAGGTAGGCGATCATGTTTTTCTCAAAGTTTCACCATGGAAAAGTGTGATGCGATTTTGTAAGAAAGAAAAGATAAGTCCAAGGTTCATTGGACCATATGAAATTCTGGAGAGAGTTGGATCAGTTGCATACCGGGTGGATTTACCTCCGAGTTTATCTCAGGTACACAATGTTTTCATGTTTCAATTTTAAGGAATTAAGGAAGTACATGCCAAATCCATCTCATGTTTTGAGTCCAGAGGTAGTTCAGTTGGAAGAGAATCTATCTTATGAGGAACAACCAATCTAGATTCTTGACCATAGGGAGCAAGTGCTGAGGAATAAAATGAGTCATCAAGTAATGGTTTTGTGGAAAAACCACATGAATGAAGAGGCAACATGGGAATCTGAAAATGTAATGAGTGATAAATACCCCCACTTATTCGATAAGTAAATAAACTGTGGGGACGTAATATTCTAAAGTGGGGAAGGATGTAACATCCCAAGTAAGTAATGAATAAAATATATTTTTATCTATGTCTATTTATAAATTAGATAGTGTTTTAGAGGCTTAAAATTATAATAAACCCATTCTTAAGGATGGAATACACTAATATTTTTAAAAGATTGTTTTACAGCCTTTTGATGGAAAACCATTTTTAAATCAAAATTTTGACAATTTTATAAGCTCTATTTGTCAAAATAAACATATTATTTGTGATTGGGACATTTAAATTTACATTGGATAATTTTTTGGTATTTTTCTGACAATGTTCATTTTTTAATGAATAGTGAAAATACTGCATTTTACATCAAAACTGCTTTTTCATATAATTTAATTATATGGTTAAATTATCCTTATAATTGGTCTTAAAGTGTAATTAAAATAAATTTTTACCATTTAATCCAATAGTGGTCATTATAATTAATTTCACTTTGGAATTGGGCATAAACTAATGCCAAACTTTTCATAGATATTGTTTCAAAAAAATCCGCTATTTGTTTTGACAACAGGAATTATTTTTAAATAAATTATTTCAATTTTTGTGTTTGAAATTTGGTAAAATTGATTACATATTTGGAATCCAAAGGTCTAAATTATGTAATCAAGACTCTTTTGTTTTTGTACTTTGTGAATAGTAATGATGGTAATTATCTTTAATTATCTTGATTAATTAGTAATCGTGTAGTTAAGGATAATAAAATAATATCATAATAATAAAAATGATCCCAAAATGTGTCATAATTCTTCTGGTTGTGTCATAGAGACCATGGGATGCCTTGTTCCAAACTCGGGGACCCCATGGAATCACTTTTGTGTGATAATGACTTTCTATCTTTTTATTTTCTAAAGAAAGTAAATATAACAAAGAATGTATCACCTGAGTAGAACATTTTTAATTTTTTCTAAATAAAATATCTCTTGGACTAAAAATATTAATTAGAAAGCTAAAAATATTTCCTACATCATAGTATTTTTTTATAATTTTTATACATTAAATAAATTAAATTATTTATGACATCATGGTGATGCAGCGATTACCTCATTAATAAAGGATTTAAATAAAATGAAACGATAATGTTAAAACTAAGAGTTACACTTGTAAAAGACCTATTGTATGAGTATATTTCGAACTCTTATCAACTTATCCACGAAATACATCAATGTGGGACCTTTAAAATCTGAAATTCATTTGAAAATAAAGTAACATTTTATACCTTTCCACGAGTGCCCCTCCTCTCCTCTTATAAACGGCCCCCAACTCTACCTCCTTACCCACACCTCTCAGGCCTTTGGATCGGCCAATATCTAATCATTTTGTCTCTCCACATACCTCTCCTCATCCTCTATTCCTTACCATAGGCAGAAATCTCTTCAAGAAACCCTTTTGGTTCAAACCAAAGGGTGTTACCCTATTTAAAGGTAATGTCTTCACGAGTGTTCTTTTGTTTTATTTTGCTTCTCCAACCCCCTAAACTCTTTTTATTCATTTCTTTTGTAAAAAACCAGTATTTTAAATATACTTGGATTTTTTTATAAGAAGTATTCTAGATACACTTACACACACCTACATCTAATGGTTAATGAACATACTATTTCTGTGGATGGTGAATTTCTGCCTCACGAAACGATGATTGTTCAATATTCTTTTAACACCTTCAAAGGCGGCCATTAAGATGTCACTATATTTATATATGATATATAATATGTTTATTGTTTACTTAATCTTATGTATTTTTCATTTCTGACATACCTTTATGGTTTCCATTATTGGTAAACGCGATATCTTCATTTTTGGGAGTGCGGACTTCCGCCCCCTCAAAGTGATTTGATTCATTAATGCCATATGTGGAATGTATAAAGGACGGAGTTAATGATATTATATATGATATTATACTGTAATTATAATATACCTTTATATAATTATGATTCAATTCAATTAAATAGTAAATATAAATGAAAGTAGCGTTTATGCGTATGTATGGCTTACTATCTCCATGAACGCTGCATTTCATTTCTTACCTCTAAATGTTATGTAATATTATAAATGCATGTATATACTAGATATATATGATATATATTATTTCTACATCATGAATATAATTTTTTATATAATGGATATTTTACCACATGAATAACTTGTAATTATAAAGAGTTTATTTTTGACTCATGTACCAATGATCGACAAAACGACCATTATTAACCTAAATAATTACATAGTGTTCAAAACATGGTAATAAGTGATATAAAAGGAATAATGAACATTAAAAATGTTCTTAAGAATGTATAAATTAACTCAAGTTTATTATTTAGGACGTTAAAGAATGATCGAGTCAAGTAGGACCCGAGATATGGGACTTCGTCTCAATCTCCTTTCATTGAGGCATATTTTGTTTTATACACAACTTTATTTTATACGGTGTATAAACCCCTTTGACATTTATGTTTATTCAAAAGGAATCTTTTTATATTAATCGTTTACTAAATGAAAAAAGGGAATGTTTTTTTTGTCGTACGTATGTGGCGACAATGACTTCTCCGCCGCCGTGACCATTATTTGAGTTTTGGCTTGCTCTACAAGCCATAACTTTTTTTGAATGAAAAATAAATACCATGTTTTACTTTTCTTTTATTTTGGTATTGAAAATGGTTTTCATAATGTTTTTATATCAATGTTTTGTATTGATATCTTGTTATTGAAAAGTGTAAATGTTATATTTCCTTTATGCATGTTTTATGTGATATGATTATGTTATGGTTCTTGGGCTTTGTTATGAAGATGGGTGGTTCCGTGATAAACTAAGGGCGGGTGAGCCCGATATAGCTCTCCAATGCATTGGGTAATGCGAAGGGGTTAAACGTTAAGGTTTCTCTAAAGAGATTTAGGGAATATACTGTGATGGGTATTCCAAACGTAACCATTAGGGTTACTCCCTATGTAAAAATATTATGAATGCCTCAAGTTACCTTTATGTCTTATGATTTCTATGATGTATTCATGATTTGATGAGGTATGTTAAAGTGATTATGTTTTATGAGTAAAGTATGATTTCATACATGGGCTAATGTTTTCATTTCTTACTTATATATCCCTTACTGATCTTTTTATGCTCATCCCATGTTTTTGAAATGTTTTTCACACGTCAAGGGAATGGTACAGGATGTGATGATAGTGTCAAGGAAGTGTCAATAAAGAATCCATGTTTTATTTTAAATATGTTTCGGTTGATGGGAAAAAAATTTACTATCTTTTATGTAACCACATTGTTTAAATGTGGAATGTAATGCATGTTTTATGATCTAATTCTCTAAAACTCTAAACCTGAAAAGATCCTCAATGTGTTTTCTTGAAGTAACTCAAGATTAAGTAATGTTTAAAGGTTGGGTCCATATAGTTTTGGTAAGAAAGGAGAGGTGAGTCCAAGGTTCATTGAACCATATAAAATTCTGGAGAGAGTTGGATCAGATTCATACCGAGTGGCTTTACCTCCGAGTGTATCTCAGGTACACAATTTTTTTCATGTTTCAATGTTAAGGAAGTAAATTCCATATCCATCTCATGTTTTGAGTCCAGAGGTAGTTCAGCTGGAAGAGAATCTATCTTATGAGAAACAATCGGTCCAGATTCTTGACTTCAGGGGGAAAGTGTTGCAGAATTAGGTGATTCATCAGGTAAAGGCATGTGGAAAAACCACATGATTGAAGAGACAACATGGTAATCTGAAAATGCAAAGAGGGATAAATACCCCCACTTATTCGATAAGTAAATAAATTATGGGGATGCAATTTTCAAAAGGGTAGAATGATTTAAAATCCCAAGTAAGTAATGAATAATATATTTTCATATAAATGTCTATTTATGAATTAGATAGTGTTTAAAGAGGCTTTAAATGAGAATAAATCCAATCTTAAGTATAGAATTCTCTATTATTTTTAAAAGATTGTTTTATCGCCTTTTGATGGAGAACCATTTTTAAATCTATCTTTTGACAATTTTATATTATATATTTGTCAAAATAAACTTATTCTTTATGATTGGGACATTGAAATTTACATTGGATAAATTTTTGGTATTTTTCTGACAATGTTCATTTTTTTAATGAATAGTTAAAAATAATGCATTTTACATCAAAATTGATTTTTCATCTAATTTAATTATATGGTTAGATCATTTTTATAATTGTTCTTAATGTGTAATTAGAATATATTTTTACCATTTAATCCAATGGTGGTCATTATAATTAATTTCATTTTGGAATTGTTCATAAACAAGTGCCAAACTTTTCATAGATATTGTTTCAAAAAAACCCGCTATTTGTTTTGACAACGGGGATTATTTTTAAATTAATTATTGAAATTTCTATGTTTGGAATTTGGTAAAATGGATTCCATATTTGGAATCATAAGGTCCAAATTATGTAATTAAGACTCTTTTGTTTTTGGACATTATGAATAGTAACGACGGTAATTATCTTTAATTATCGTGTTTAATTAGTAATCGGGTAATTAAGGGTTAGAAAATAATATCATAAAAATATAAAATGATTTCTGTTCTATTTGATGTAAATAAATATTTATAACAAAATATAGGGCCATTAAAGTGAGTTCCTTTGAATTTGATGTAAATATGAAATGTATTTTTCAGTATCCCTCTATTAGTGAGAGTTATAATACACTCTCCATCTGATGTGATAATAGAGAATAATCTATTGGATTATATTTTTTTTATTATGTAAATTCTTGCTTATTTTAGTTGAAATTTTGGGTGATTTAACCATACTATCATCATTTTCATTAATTTTAGCTCCAATTTCCCTTTAATAAATTTGTGTGTAAAGAACACCTTATTTAATTCTCATGTTCCATTATTTTATAAACCTCAAAATTTGTAATTCTCTCAACCAATTATAATAGAGATATTTATACTCATCAGCCCAAAAATAAATTTATGTCCTTTGTTAATTTATCACAAATGGTCTTCCAGAGCATAAGTATCTAAACCTCAATAGGAAGGATCAATTTAATCCCTTATACTAATGAATTTGGAGTCACATATACATAATTTCATTTTGTAGTATAGTTATCCCATATTTCATTGTAATTTTTTAAGCCAATACTTCATAACCTTGTCCACCATATCTATTGAGATATCTGATAAAGTCTTGATAAAGGAAAATATTTACCCTTTTATAACCATATAATAAAAGCAAGAATGATTGAATTTAAGGTTAAATATTAAAGATAACTTTTTTAACTCAATGACGCAATAAATTATGTAAATACACATGTTTTTAGTTTTAGTTACTTTAAATCTAAGGATAATGTAAACTTTTAAAAAAATAATCATTAATTTCATTAAAATATCCTTTAAGGGTATATATTTTATAATTTACAAAAATAAATCAATGATAGTGATAATTAATTTGAACTACTAAACTATCTCTAAATGGTATAAAACAATATCATTTATTCTATATATAGAGAAATTGAAGGATTAATTTAAAGGATGTAACATCTATAAAGGATGATGAATGGTATTGCATAATCCTTGAACACATGATAAATCATTTTAAATTCCAAAAAATCAGTTTCTCTAGAGTGATAATGGTGCATGTATCCCTTAATATGTTTATAGTGATTGGTTCATGTTTGAGAGGTACTATAAGTGTTAACACAAATATTATTCATAATTACAATAGTCGGTTCTTTCCAATTCAACTAGGTGATACCCCATTAGAACCTCATATTTTGAGGACTTTCAAATATGTTAGTGCATAAAAAGGATGAATTTAGTTTTCTGTTAGTCAATATATCCCAATTTTCCCACACTTGGGTTGAAATCTAACTTGGAGTTAGTCAATGATTGGATATATCAAGCTAATTTCTCAATCAACTTGTTTGGATGAGGACCCAATAATAGATTATGCTATATTAATGGCATCTATAACTCAATATTTTTTATTGATTAATGGAATTTCCAACATTTTATTTACAATATGGATGTTATTTTTCCTTGGTCTCGGTTGTCAGGAGAAGTGGATAGATTTTCCTAAAGGTCTATATGATCCTTATGTATCCAAGGGATATAATAAAGAACTTTCATAGTGAAAGATTACACGATCAACTATCATGTTTGGTTATGTAATGATATTTATTCAACTCTTGTAATTGTATACTCCCCATTAATAAATTTGATCAGTAAATATTAATACTTATTTCACAAATTACTTCTTACACAAATTACTCTATATCCAATAGAAATTCCTCGATGGTAGGGTGTAACTCTAGAGAATATACCAAAGTTTTTCCTTTTTTTACTTTAAAGAAAATAATATCAAAACAAAATAGTAAAATATGAAAGGAAATCTTGGTAATCTATAATTCAATATAGAGAAACTAAATATGTTTCTTAAAGGATAGATATATATTACCAAGTGAGATGAGTAATACTCAATGTAATGAATTATATTTTTCAATAAAATTATCAAAATGTGACAATTATTATTAGTGGGAATATACATAATATTATTCTATAAGATTTTTTAAATGAGGTAATATATTATTTTTTACTTAACTCCATCGCTCTTCTCAGTTAGAAGGGTGGTAAATTATAATTCTATGGTTGAAAAATAGAGTATTAGAATATTTCCATCCTTAGATGGAATTAGATAGAAAGATATGAAAAAATGTATATTTTGGTTATCAAATAAAAGTTGATAATCCTAGTCTCATTTGTATTTATTTCAATTTTAATTATCATAAGGAAGGTTAAAAAATATTCAGAAAGGATTGTAATAAAATAAAAGATGTTTTTGAAAAATATTTAGTATACTTTTAATTATCAAAGATTCCAAAGATGGGTTATGTTGAGTATCACCTAATGTTTTCTATACTCAACATCAATTCCTTTTTGGTGGACTATAAATCCAAAATATTAACCAAAAGTCACTCTAAATATATATTCCATTGTATTTATAATTATATTGTGTAACGTGATTTTAAGAAACCCAAAATAAAGATAATATTTTATTGTTTTTTAAGATAGTAGTACAATTATTATTCATATCCCATTGACTAGTAGCTTCATATATTATTAATCTAAAGGGAACAACCTAGTAGTAATATACTCCTTAGAGTTCTCTAAATACTATGGCAACCTAAACTTTTGGACAATTCAAAATTTTTTTACCAAGAATAACCATTAATAAAAGGGATGGATTGAAATGTAGTTTTCACATTCATTATTAATCATGTGTACTAGAATAGAGAATAATTTTTAATAAAATAACACTTAAGGTCCTAAAATTTATAAAATACTCTAATTTTTCTATTATTCTTCTATAAAATTATATTTTTCAACCATTTTGAGTTTCAAAACTCCTTGGATAAGGAATTCTTGAGTTATAATATAAAATCCAGCTTCCTCTATATCACATAAATATGGATGAATCTTTCTAAGTGAACATTTTTTTCAATAATGGTAAGGTTGAATATTCATATGGTATAAAACTACTTGGGGATTTAATCCAATAATTTCCTCATAACTATAGAAAAATATATCATGGTGAAATTTGAAAAATATAATTAAAACCCATATCTCTTTCATTGGGTTGTTTCATTATTAAATGTAGGCCATGTTTCTTCTTCAATTCCTAAATTTACCTTCCAGAGATCATTAACAATGCTAAATACACATTTTAAAAATGTGGTAAGAGAATCCTCATTTTCTTTTTCATGTATATAAATAGTGGAAAAGATTTTATGATCCTCATAAAATCTATAGGTTTAAACAAGGATCTAGTCAAATTTGATGGGATTAAAATAATCAAAAAAATAAAGAATATTTTAAAGACTATATTGATACTATTTGAATAATTATAAGTTATTTTAATCCATTGAACTTATATTAAGAAAAATGTTATTTTCTAAATATCTATATCATTTTACAACTATGCATTAATCAATCACATATTCTGATAGATACTCTCTAATCGAAGGTCAATTTACATGGAATTTATAGGGGATATTTATATTTATTTTTTATAAGGGAATGGTTCAGAAAGAGATTCATATTATCCATCCTAGAAGAATGAAATTAAATATATTTTGGGTGTTACACCAATATTTTATTTTACATATGTGGATACTTCTATTCCCACTTCTATTTTTTTTAAAATAATGTATAAATTTATTTATGATTCAAAGGGAGAACTTTTACAAAAAAGACTCTTATTTTCCCCCTAATATAAGTCTTCATAAAATGATCATTTGGAGAGGGTATTGTTATATATAAATGAATTAAAAAATTTACAATAAATTATTTATATAAGTTTATTTAAAAAACACCATTAACTCAGATTCATATACAACATGTTTAAATTGCGATTTTAATTTTATTTTCCTATGTTTTCTCTAATCCGTTTTTTAATAACCCAAAGAAATCAAATAAAATAGAAATAAATAATATTGTATATACCCTAAATAATTAATCATTGGGGATATAATGATATTTATCCATAACCTATTATCCATCACATATTTATGAAATTATCTTCACTGAGATTTTAGAAACACTCAAGGTCATAATATGCCTTTTAATGTTTATTTGTCAACCTTGTTCCACAAAAAATGACTATACATCATTGCGTGAACTCATTTCTATCGTAAAATTTAGAGGGCTTCAAAAATCCTTGTAAAGAGATTCCAGAAATTCATTATAAATATATAATGAATCTATGATTTAAACCTCACAAAATAATTATGTATATAGTTTAGTATATCATATTTTTAAACTCAATGATTTTTATTTTTAAATGTTCTTATATAATAAACAGTGGCATATATGGATGAAGAGACATGAAATATGAAGTCTCTAGGGTAATATTTTCTATCACTTGGGTCATTTTTAATTAAATATACTATATTATATTTCATTCAAAAGAGGAAGAAGTGATTGTCTGTTAGTTAATTAATCTACCAATTATATAGGATCTTGTTATGAAATATATATTCGTAGATCAAATTATTTATCATATCTAGATAATGAAATTACATTGCTCTATGTTTTGGAAGAATATATTTAATAATTATAGATTACCCTTCGAACATGGGTTATAATTTATGTATGTCTTTCTCTACACCAGATACTTCCATGTAAAATTCCAAGATATCCCAATTTTTAAAACTCCCCTTATCATCATGAAAAATAATTAATTTAAATACATATAAATATGTATGTTGATACACTTTATCGAAATAGGGATACACTTTTAGTGGAGTTATAATCTTCCCAGTTATAGTGGATTTAATTTTATCAGTGTTTGTAATAGTTTAAATACCTATAAATTTTTTACATCATTACCTTCAATATATTACCATCTATTTCATCAAATTTTAAAATGATTTGAAGTAGTGGGGGTCTCAACTGAGGTTATAGAGGGGATTTTGGGCATGAATTATTGATTCATACATGATATAATGATTACATTCACATGATTAACAAACTCCCCCTTCGTAAAGTTTTTAAATTTTTGTGTTATATTGTTTAATACTTTTTTTTATTTTCATTTTTTATTATCAAGGTTATATAACACCCATGACATATATATTTTTGGAATATCCTATACCAAATGGAATTCATTTATAATCTATTATAAAATGTATTTGATGAAAAATAATTATTTTCTTGTGTATACCAACACAAGATGATATGGGTAATAATTAAGTCAATAACATGGTTTTACTTAATTATGTTTCCTAACATCTGTAAGTATAGTAATTTTTTTCAAGGGAGGAAATGAGATATGTTAATGTATTATCACTCTGAAAATAATAAAATTTATTTTTTCTATTTTAAAAATTAAAATTCCATTATTTCATTTTAACAAACATATGTTTAGAATAATCATTTATGATTTTTTTATTTAGGCCTAATAGGGGAAACTATATTAAGGAAAATTGGATTAAAGGTCTCTATGATCCTTATGTATCCAAGGGATATAATAAAGAAATGTCATAGTGAAAGATTACATGATTAACTATCATGTTTGGTTATGTAATGATATTTATTCGACTCTCACAATTGTATACTCCCCATTAATCAATTTCATAACTAAAGATTTATACTTCTTTCACAAATTACTTCTTACACAAATTACTCTATATCCAATAGAAATTCCTCTATGGTAGTGTGTACCTCTAGAGAATATACCAAAGTTTTTCCTTTTTTTACTTTAAAAAAAATAAAATCAAAACAAAATAGTAAATTATGATAGGAAATCTTGCTAATCTACAATTCAATATAGAGAAACTAAATATGTTTCTTAATGGATAGATATATATTACCAAGTGAGAAGAGTAATACTCAATGTAATGAATTATATTTTTCCATAAAATTATCAAAGTGTGACAATTATTATTAATGGGAATATACATAATTTTATTCTATAAGATTTTTTAAATCAGGTAATATATTATATTTTACTTACCTCCATCACTCTTCTCAGTTAGAAGGGTGGTAAATTATAATTCTAGGGTTGAGAAATAGAGTATTAGATTATTTCCATCCTTATATAGAATTAGATAGAAAGATATGAAAAAATGTATATTTTGGTTATCAAATAAAAGTTGATAATACTAGTCTCATTTGTATTTATTTGAATATTAATTATCATAAGGAAGGTTAAAAAATATTCTGAAAGGATTGTATTAAAATAAAAGATGTTTTTGAAAAATATTTAATATACTTTTAATTATCAAAGATTCCAAAGATGGGTTATGTTGAGTATCACATAATGTTTTCTATACTCAATATCAATTCCTTTTTGGTGGACTATAAATCCAAAAAATTAACCAAAAATCACTCTAAATATATATTCCATTGTATTTATAATTATATTCTGTAACATGATTTTAAAAAACCCAAAATAAAGATAATATTTTAATGTTTTTTAAGATAATAGTAAAATTATTATTCATATCCCATTGACTAGTAGCTTCATATTTTATTAATCTAAAGGGAACAACCTAGTAGTAATATGCTCCTTAGAGTTCTCTAAATACTGTGGCAACCTAAACTTTGGGACAATTCAAACTTTTTTTTACCAAGAATAACCATTAATAAAAGGGATGGATTGAGATGTAGTTTTCACATTAATTATTAATCATATGTACTAGAATAGAGAATAATTTTTAATAAAATAACACTTAAGGTCCACAAATTTATAAAATACTCTAATTTTTCTATTATTCCTCTATAAATTATATTTTTCAACCATTTTGAGTTTCAAAACTTCTTGGATAGAGAATTCTTGAGTTATAATATAAAATCAAGCTTCCTCTATATCACATAAATATGGATGAATCTTTCTAAGTGAACATTTTTTTCAATAATGGTAAGGTCAAATATTCATATGGTATAAAACTACTTGGGGATTTAATCCAATAATATCTTTATAACTATAGAAAAATATATCATGGTGAAATTTGAAAAATATAATTCAACAAAATATCTCTTTAATTGGGTTGTTTCATTATTAAATGTAGGCCATGTTTCTTCGTCAATTCCTAAATTTACCTTCCAGAGATCATCAACAATGCTAAATACACATTTTAAAAATGTGGTAAGAGAATCCTCATTGTCTTTTTCATGGATATAAAGAGTGGAAAAGAATTGATGATCCTCATAAAATCTATAGGGTTAAACAAGGATCTAGTCAAATTTGATGGGATTAAAATAATCAAAAAAATAAAGAATATTTTAAAGACTATATTGATACTATTTGAATAATTATAAGTTATTTTAATTCTTTGAACTTATATTAGGAAAAATTTTATTTTCTAAATATCTATATCATTTTACAACTATTCATTAGTCAATCACATATTCTGATAGATACTCTCTAATCGAACGTCAATTTACATGGAATTTATAGGGGATATTTGTATTTATTTTTTATAAGGGAATGGTTCAGAAATACATTCATATTATCCATCCTAGAAGAATGAAATTCAATATATTTTGGGTTTTACACCAATATTTTATTTTCCATATATGGATACTTTTATTCCCACATATATTTTTTTTAAATAATGTATAAATTTATTTATGATTCAAAGGGAAAACTTTTACAAAAAATACTCTTATTTTCCCACTAATATAAGTCTTCAAAAAATGATCATTTTGAGAGGGTATTGTTATATATAAATGAATTAAAAAATTTACAAGAAATTATTTATATAAATTTATTTAAAAAACACCATTAACTCAGATTCATATACAACATGTTTAAATTGAGATTTTAATTTTATTTTCTTATGTTTTTTCTACTCCGTCTTATAATAACCCAAAAAATTAAAATAAAATAGAAATAAATAACATTTTATGTACCCTAAATAATTAATCATTGGGGATAGAATGATATTTATCCATAACCTATTATCCATTACATATTTATGAAATTATCTTCACTGAGATTTTAGAAACACTCAAGGTCATAATATGCCTTTTAATGTTTATTTGTCAACCTTGTTCCATAAAAAATGACTATACATCTTTGTGTGAACTCATTTCTATGATAAAATATAGAGGGATTTAAAAATCCTTGTAAAGGGATTCCAGAAATTAATTATAAATATATAATAAATCTAGGATTTAAACCTCACAAAATAATTCTGTATATACTTTAGTATATCATATTTTTAAAATAAGTGATTTTTATTTTTAAATGTTCTTATATAATAAACAGTTGTATATATGGACGAGGAGACATGAAATATGAAGTCTCTAGGGTAATATTTTCTATCACTCGGGTCATTTTTAATTAAATATACTATATCATATTTCATTCAAAAGAGGAATAAGTGATTGTCTTTTAGTTAGTTAATACACCAATTATATAGAATCTTATTATGAAATATATATTCTTAGATCAAATTATTTATCATATCTAGATAATTAAATTAAATTTCTATAATTTTTGGAAGAATATATTTTATAATTATAGATTACCCTTCGAACATGGTTATAATTTATGTATGTCTTTCTCTACACCAGATACTTCCATGGGAAATTCCAAGATATCCCAATATTTAAAACTCCCCTTATCATCATGAAAAATCAGTAATTTAAATACATATAAAAATGTATGTTGATACACTTTATCGAAATAGGGATACACATTTAGTGGAGTTATAATCTTCCCAGTTATAGTGGATTTAATTTTATCAGTTTTTGTAATAGTTTAAATACCTATAAGTTTTTTACATCATTTCCTTCAATATATTATCATGTATTTCATAAAATTTTAAAATGATTTGAAGTAGTGGGGGTCTCCACTGAGGCTATAGAGGGAATTTTTGGCATGAATTATTGATTCATACATGATATAATGATTACATTCACATGATTAACTAACTCCCCCTCCATAAAGTTTTTAAATTTTTGTGTTATATTGTTTAATACTTTTTTTTATTTTCATTTTTTATTATCAAGGGTATATAACACCCATGACATATATATTTTTGGAATATCCAATACCAAATGGAATTCATTTATAATCTATTATAAAATCTATTTGATGAAAAATAATTATTTTCTTGTGTATACCAACACAAGATGATATGGGTAATAATTAAGTCAATAACAGGGTTTTACTTAATTATGTTTCCTAACATCTATAAGTATAGTAAATTTTTTTCAAGGGAGGAAATGAGATAAGTTAATGTATTATCACTCTGAAAATAATAAAATTTATTTTTTCTATTCTAAAAATTAAAATTCTATTATTTCATTTTGACAAACATATGTTTAGAAAAATCAATGATGATTTTTTTATTTAGGCCTATAGTGGTAACTATATTAAGGAAAATTGGATTAAATATTATGGTCAATACCATAATTAGTCTGATAATGATGGTAGTTTCCTATACATATATAGACATAATTTTTTCTGATAGAGGTTCTAATATAGACATTTGATTACAAGAATTAATTACCCTCACTGATGTAATACACCATTAATGGAGACGGTAGGCCTTACGTATGCATAAAATTTGTACTATTATTATAGATATAAGGTTTATACATATTCTGTGGAGATAGATATCAGAGCTTGACTAATATTCTCTACAGATTCCTAAAAAATATCTATATCATTATCAATATAATGATATGAGGTATTGATTAACTAGTTATAATTACCCTCACTAATGTGGATACAACGAGAACCAATTCATCATTTACATGTCTATATAATTGAGCTTCATCAATAATAAATTAATCATCATGGGTAGAATAAAAAATAATCCATAATATAAAATGTTTGAGATATTTATATCATTCAAGGCCCTATTTCATTATAATATATCATATTTATTATATTGTTAGGTTGAATTTTTATATTTTTCATGATAAGATATCATGAGTGAATTTAATGAAACAATATGTAATCATAAACAAGGTAAAAATTTGTGTTCACTAATTATTTATATGACTTCCCCTATAGATGTGAACATAGAATTTCTTAGAGGATGAGTGGATTTGATCTAGTTATCACTATAATTTATTGATGATATTGGGTGTTGGGAGGTAGTAATACCCCATCTATGACATCATGATATTACATAGAACTCTTTATTTATTCTTGTGATTGTCTTTAGAAGAATTCCATATATGGTGTATCTTCTGACAATACAATTGAGTGTTTCCCATTAAAATTGGTTATATTTTCATTATATATTTTGATCCCCTCACATTTACTACTTAATTAACCTTAATATAATCTATTTTGTCTGTGTATATTGATTAATTAATCTCATAAGGTTTATTTTATGTGTTCACTATAATTATTTTGTTCTCAATAAAATTACTTTGTAGTACTTTCATATTATTAATTCATAGAAATATCTAGGGGCTGAAATTGTGAACTATCTTGTGTGATTTATTTTATTGATTTAAATTATTGAGTAATGAAATTCCAAATATCCAACCCTGCCACTATTAAGTATATATGGATAAGTATTCATAACAATTTTAAAATTAACAATATTGTTTTTGTGAAAATTTACTGTATAAATCACATAGTTTTCATGATTTTTTGTAATATTAATTTTTATGGGAGAAAACTTGAATCAAGTAGAATTTCCCATGAAGATCCTTGGGATGATCAACATACCCATATTAATTCATCCTCCAACATTTGAACCCATGGATTTCATCTATAATTTTGGTGGAATTAATGATATATCTTATTCATTTAAGAACTCAAGGATATTATAGTGTGAGGTGGAGATGAACTGATATTAAACTAGTATTTTATCGCCATCCATTTCCAGTAATATAAAATGAAAATAATCCTCAACTATGTTAGATAAATTGTTAACATTTTTTAACCATAGGAGTTATTTTTTGGGTCACTTAGTTATGTAGGGTTTTCTTATCTAGATCATTTGAAACATTTCCCAAATTCAATGTATTCCAACAATGGAACTGATTATTATCATTATCAGGGTGTATTGTTTGAAGGTAAAAATAATTGATTTATAATGGAGTGACTAATAAACCTTAATATAATTTAAAGACCATCTCCATATAGAAGAATGATTTCGAATATTAAGTAACACTATGTTTTTTTTCATTTCATTATAGTTATTAGTTTTCTGTTTAGTTCCATGGGGAGGTCCTCCAGGGTGTCTTTATAGTTTTTCACACAGAAGATATCTATAGTGGTTTAATGTGTCATCATGGGGTGGAATTCTACAGTGGTTACCATTAGGTGGTCCTCCATGGTATTTTTTTCAAAATTTTCCTGATTAGGAACATAGTTGAGGGTTTGATATGGAGGATCTCTATGGAATTTGTACTCTTTATTCTTCAATGGACTTCCATTCTAATTTAATTTTTTATTGTGTGGGGAAATTAACATTGGTTTTCAGTTCCATCAAATAGAGGGCCCTATTGGTGTATTTATTTTTCCTCATGGGAATGACCATAATGGTGAATATAATATGTAGTACCTCATTGGTTAATGTATTCTTTATTTTACATGGTGGCCTCAATGGTCAATTTTTGTTTTGTTATAGGTCAGAACTCCATACTAGGACCCATAGGGTGAAATTATGTGGTTTATTGATTCTTTATCACGGGTAATACATCTTATATGGTTTTATATTTCATCATGGGTAGGAATTTGATAACATGTTTCTATATTTTTATTAGGGGGACACATGCAATGGATACCATTTGGTGTATTTCCATGAATACTAAACTTATAATTACCATGGGGAGGTCCACTATGCTTTATTGATTTTTTATAAGGGGGTTTTTTAAGGCAGTATAGAGAGATCCTTAATAGTTTCTTTATTCTTTATCTTAGTGAGGATATATGATTTTTTTTGATTATTTATTATGGTGAGGACCCACATTATGATTTTTAATTATTTAATAGGGAGAAAATCCAGGGTGGATTTATTTTTTTCAGGGGTTGGACCTCTATAGAAAATATGATGGGTTATACAAATTTTTTTACCACATTAATCATTAGAAAGAGGATAGTCGAATTTCCATTTTCTTTTTTATCATAGTTATAATGTCCACAACCTATGCCCTATGAAGTACCTCCATGGTTTCTTGATTCATTTGTATATAGAGTACCTCTATGGTGATTATTTATTTCCATTATTGTGGAATACCAAATTTCTAAGGACCCTACAATTCTAATGAATAATTTTCAAGGCTTCACACTCATAGAAACATAGAAATAACCCAATGTAACCATCGTGATTTTTTGTAAAATTTGAAGGTGTAATCAATTGTAGGAACAAAAATATTCTCCAGGGTTGTGGTGGTAAGATATTTCAAATACGATATACTGATTAATGTTGAAACTTAGGTGGATATATCAAAGAGATTATTAAACAATTTCTATGAATTTTTTTGTTTTATATAGTTATCTAAGACCCTTATTGACATTAAAACTCCTAGAAAATTTACATGTATCTTGATGACGTAAGATTAATACAGGTCAAATTCTTTAAGTTAGGTTATGAAAACATTGAATCTTGTTAAGGAAATAATCCCAATGAGGTTTTATAGTGATGATGGGAGCCTTCTACATATTTCTTTATTGTAGATATGGTATCAAACCTTATCTATTCAAAATCACCAAGTTTAACCAATCCTATAATCACATTTATACCACACCTACTTTAACATACTCAATTATGATTTAATTCACTATATAGTGATACATCCATTGCATTAGAGAAACTGGACATATATTCCCTAGGGATGAGGATGATTTATATTTATTAGAAGTATATCTATATAGTACTATCGGTAAATGATTAACAGTAACCATGGTTTACATAAACATTCCCCATGCTAGCTACATAGTTTAAAAACTTCTTCTATATTTCCAGTTAGAAAATTTTGAATTTTTAGGGAATATATAATAACCCACTAATTATTGATGTATCTTAAATAGATAATCATGTTCAATCAATATTTTTAAAATTTATAGTATTTATTATATAGTAAAATTTTGTTCTTTATCAATATTTCCACATACCTCCCTCAATTCTTAGTGCATAGTTCAAATATGTTGAAACAAAGGTGATAGTATATGAAGTATTCTTAAAATTTATCTTATCATTTAGTCTTAAAATATATAGTATATTTAATCATCATTATGAAATAAAATCTTTTAATAACATCTATTATATTTTTGCGTCATTTAACAATTTATAGGGATGAATTTAAAAGAATAATATATAAAGAATTGATTTATATAAATTTTAATGTATAGTTACATGGTAAATATTAGTTATTATGTAGTGTAAATTCATTTAGTAATTCAATATAGAGTATAATTCCATACATGAATGAAATATATATTATAGAGAAGATATATTTGCCGTAATGTTAGGATTGGGATTGAAAAAGGATTCCCACGTATCTCTGATAAGCTGAATAGAAACCAAAATAGTTACATATAACATATTAAATCCATGTAATAGGAAATGACCCTGATACATAAAAAATGTGGCTTGTAGTTTTCAACATAGTAAGAAGGCAGAATACTCAATTTAATATAATTCGATATAGGATGGTCTTAATTTTATTGTAATATATTGTGGATGCCATATTTTAAAGATTAATTTTTTGTGTTAACGACTATTTTTTTATTCTTATTAAGGTAATTTTACAATTAAAAATTATGTGTGTTTTATTCTTATCAAACAAGGTACAATGTTTTACCTTTTAAAGTCATATTAGAAGGACCTAGGTTTTATAGTGTTTAAAGCCATAAAATTGGGACATTTTGGTAGAATAAACTAAATAAATGGTATTAGTGCGGGACTTATACATGAGTTTCATAAGTTAAGAAAATATTGATAGTCTATAGGTGGGTAGTATAGAAAGTTCAACAAATTTATGAACACAAAAACATGAATCCTTGAATGAATTCTATATAGGTTATCGGAAAAAGTATTCAGGTTATGCTCAGAAGGTATCCTTATATTGAAAATTTAATGGTCTTTCATGTATTTAGGTATAGGTGGTACTTTATAGATTCATTTTGATAAAGGGTACTGATTATCAACTAGGTACACAATTGACCAAATATATATGATTTACTGTAGGAATAGAAATGTAAGGAGAGAGATATTTGGTATGATGTGAAAAACTCATTATAAAAATGGGTGATCAACTATAAAATCCCTAGATATTTTGAAAATGGAAAAATATGGATAATCATCCATGAAGAAAAAGGTATTTCATATATTTTCTTACTAGGTGAGGACCTTTGAGAAATTGATACATTAATTTCATCAAGGTCACCTATAAGAAAAGTATTATATTCTCCAAGGTAGATAACCTTAGAAAATATTGATCCCATAAATTATAGTATATAAAAGGAAGAAACCATATTAGAAAATATATGAATATAAGGGTAAAATGGTATAGTGTAGAGAAATTCTGCCTTATGAGTATCATATGTCTGAGATTGTAAAGAAGGTGGATTCTTAATGTTTTTCTCAAGACCAATCCTAAAACAAACTTGATTAATTATGGAATTTGTGAAATTGTACACAAGATAAATTCAAGCTTGTGGAAAGTTCCAAGATATCTATGCTCTCAAAATCACCACACAGAAGTGACACCAAAAGTAACCTTATGGTTAGATATTATGTGAATATCTTAAGGGTATATGTAACTATAAATCAATATCATTTAATAAGATAATTATTGTTATAATAATTTACTTATCTTATATATTTTACATATTTCTCATTTTAAATTTTAAAGTAAATGAATGTTTATTTGTTATAAAAATTAGTTTTCTTTATATTTTGTATTTAAAAGATATCTTATTAAGTTTAATAATTACAATTTTATTATATTAACTTTATAATAAAGTTAATCATTAAAATGTTATCTTAGGGTGAATTGTTTTGATTTTTCTTACGTGAATAGTGATAATAAGTTTTAAAATAACAATAAATTTTATAAATTTTTCATTATATAAGGAATACCTAGTTTTGTAAAAAACATTTTTATTTTTTCAGATAAGTATTTCATAAATAAAACTATACATTTTAAAAATACTATTTTTAATTTCACAATCTCTTATTTAAATTTTATGGACTTAAATAATATTTTCAATTAAAAACTATTTTTTTCTTTTAAAAAACAATTATTTTTTGAAAAATTATATTTTTAGTTTTATTTGAAAATTTAATATATTTTTTTTGACAATAAAACATTTTATATCATAAAAATCAATATCATTTATAATTTTACCCTACACACAAATTTTGAGCATAGAAATACAGTTATCTAAATTTTTTTATGTGTTACATGTACTAATGATAAAATTGGGTTTTCCTAATCATTTAAATTTTATCCAATGAAATAGATTTCATATTTTAAATATTTAGGTTTTTAAAATATGTAATAAGTTCCATTTTATTTTTATGTACTAAAAATTAATTACTTTGTTAAAAATTACTTACCACAACAAAACCAAAAAATGTAAAAGTGGGAATTATTCACGTAAAAATGAATGTTTGATTGATTCTATACCTTATATAATCCCCCCAATATATTTACATCTATTTTGGAGTTTTATTTACATGTGAAACATGTTCCTTATTCATATGATCTTGTAGTATAAATAAAAAAATCATTCTTTTACAAAAGGGGATTCTCACCACCCCTTAAAAAAAACCTAAAATTTTTGGTTTCATCTATAAAATATTCCATTTATAATTCTTATATAATATTATTAATTTCACAATATCCATTGGTCATCATATTTTTCTCTAATACCATAATTTACAAGGAGTCTTCCATGGGAAATCCCAAGTCCTCAACATGACTACTATTATTTACTAACATCTTTTCGTTTCATTCATAGTTTCATAAATATAATTTTTTAAGTCCTCTAAAATGAAAGAATAATTTTATTTATAACTAATTTGATTATTCTAAAAAATATATATATTAACTATATTTCTTATTTTATATTAAGAAAAATGAAACTGTCATATGTGCTTTCTATAGACTATGGAATCCACGAATCTATATTTTCCATATTTCACAACTTCTTATATTCAATAATTAAAAGTTTGAAACTAAATAATAAATTTAAAATATATATTCTTATTATAATGATTAAAATTATAAACCTCCTATTTTTCTTCACATTTATAATGAATTCAAATCATTAACCATGCATTGTGCAGACTACCACCTCCACAAAGCAAGAAATAGTGTTTTTAATCTAGTTTCATTGTTAATTTTTAAAATCACTAAAATTTTGATTCAATACCATAATAATATATATAAAATATCATTATTCGTAGGTACTAATTATTCTATTATTGAATGAATAAATTTCATAATCATAATCATCTAATAATTATGGTATATTCATGTTTGGGTCAGTCTAACCACCAACTTGAACCATGCTATAAAATAATATCTTGGATAACTATGAAAAATTTATTAATGATAAAATATGATATAAATAAGTAAATAAAGAATTATTTTTTGTTTTGTAATGGTAATGTTAATGATATACTAGATAATAAATATACCAAAGTATATTCATTAAAATTTACCAGAACTTTCTCATTGAAGATCTCATCTTTAAAGATCGTAACCAAAAATACAATAGAATAAAATTATTAAATTATAAGTATTTATAACTCATCAATTATATTAATTTTTATGATATGGTAATTATCAAATTTGGAATAATAATGATGAATAAATATTACTAATATGAAACTGCCCCAAAATGATCAAGATTACTCACTAACGATATTGAAAATGTATGACAATTAACTAATATACATGAAGAGTCTAATTATAAATTTTGTTTTTTAAAGGTTATATAAATAAAAAATATTTTAAAATAAGTTAGTAAGATGTTTATTTTTATATATAGGATTATAGAGAGAGTTTAGGTAAATGGTGAAATAAGTTAAGGGTTTTTGTATCCATTTTTTTCCTTTGAAACATATTTCTTATTATACACCATGTTTTTATTGAAAATATATATCTACAAAATAATGAATATTTTCAATATATTCAATTAATTTTTGTGATTTCATGATCTATATAATGTTCTCTATTTAATGGGATTTTGATTTTAAAGATACCAAGGTTTTAAGAGTTTTTTGTTAACTCAAAAACCTTGTTTGGGTTATAATGATACCTCTTGAACTTAATTATTCAATTATTGGTTTATTACAACTTATATTTTATTTAATGATAATTTATCTTTCTTTATAGTTTAATTTAATGGTCTATATACATGTATCCCTCTCCATAGCGATTTTTGGGCATTAAAGGATCCTGTAAACTATTCCAAGAAGTTTGAAGGGTATTTAATGAAAAAATGGGGTTCCACTACAAAAAATAGCATGGTTATAGATTGGAGGGATTCATTGTGACATAGTTTATGTGGTTATAGTATAGAGGATAAAACTGTATCATGGGTTCATTTGAGAAGGAATTTTGGGATACTGGATTTCTAGGCCTGGTTATGCCATGGGGGTAGTCTATAGAGTAGGCCCTCCTTTATAAGTAAATTGTTGTGGTGTGGAGAGAGGAGGCTATGGTGTAGTGTGTTTTGAGACTACATCCAAATAAGGGGTATTTTCACTATGGTAGTTGGGCAATGGTGTAGCCCCTATTGGTGAATGGATATTAAGGATTTATTTTATGTTGTGTTGTGTTCCCATATCCACTTTTATTGTATTTTCACCGTGTTTCTCAAACAGGTCTTTGAAAAATGTAGGTATGGTGTGTTACCTCATCTTGTGTTATATAATATAATCTTTTATCCTATTTTACAGTGTGGTTCATTGGGCCACATCCTGGACCTCTATTTTTCAGTCAGTTGAGAAAAACCCATAATTCCATTTAAACCCATTTTTCTCCAATTTATTCTTCTATAACCTTATATAAGAAAAATAGGTTTCTAAAGTCTTTCAACCCGTCATTCCGTAGGGATCAAAACCCATATTATAGAGATCAATCTGTAGTAATATGGGTTTTTATCTACCTCACTTTTCCCATAATTTCTTCATGGATCGATCTTGTCTCCTCCCATTTCACCTTTCCATTTTATAATGGTTTCTCTCCATCATTGTAATGGGGTTTTCTTGGTTGTTTTTTAGTGTGGTTGTGGTATGGTATCCTTGGAGGGATTCATTTTCTTAGGGGATTTGTGGTTATAGATCCCTGACATTGATCAATTCTCAAGGAAATAATGTTGATTCAATTAATGTTGGGTATTTTTTTCTTCTCCTTTATTTTATGTGTTACCATAAATTGACCAGGATTTACCCCTCTGTATGGAATTATAATTAACATAATAAATATTGAATTGAATTAATAGATAAATTGGATAGTGATCATATGTCTATGTTTATTACCATGATAATGGTTTGTCTGTTATTTTTCGAGATAGTGTATTACCTATTATATTATTATTAGAATATTTTTATATGCTTGGGATATCATTTTTTTATTTTAAATAGGTAAAAAAATGAAAATATAGAATTAATTGCTTATCTAAAAAACATAAAAAGACATGTTTTTCATATATGGTGTTTCTTATAATATGTTGACATTAAAAATTATGCATGTATGAAAGTTTGATTGAATTTTTTATTTCAAGTGTTAATGGAATTTATTTTGAACATGAATCTGGAATGCTTGTTAATATTAATGATATTTAAAGGGATGGTAATTGAATTATTGTTCCTTATAGCTTTTTATAACAATTAAAAGTTGTGAAACATGTTTACATAATTTTGATATCTTATGATTGATGATGCCTTAGGATTCCTTATATAATCCCACACTTTTCATTTATACATATTAAATCTGAATAGATGAATATTCTTTACATAGCATAATGATTCACACCATAATCTTATAGGTCTAGTTACTTTGGAAACATAGATACCTAAATAATTGGTTTATAAGTGAAAAATATCATACCCTATTAATATCTTCATAACAATAACCCTTCATAAAAAATATTATATAATACCCTTATTCATAATCCACAAAAAGGAAACATAACAAAGGGTATTCTCAGATGCTTATTAACAGTAAAAACGGGAGATATCAACATAAACTGAGTATAAGGGTATGAGAACATGCGAATAACATTTTAAAAAGATTCCCTTCATATCATTGATCCAAAACATGAGTAATTTCATAAAGCTTTCATATTCATAAGAAATGAATCATTATGAAATCAAATAAAATAATCCATATAAGCATAACTTTTGCATATGGCTTGGAATTTTTTCAAACACATAAGCATAGAAAATCATTTACTTATGAGTCAAGTATAATTTAAAATTCTATTATGGTGTATTGGGTTCACTCCCGAAACCATTGTAATAGTCACAGTTCACTCCCAAGAATATCATAGTGGATAAAGTACGTTACAGAACTCGGTTCACTCCACATTATTGTACTATTCATCTCATGACATATAAATCTTTACCAAATTCATTGGAGGGAGATGTAGGTACCATCCATCCATGTTTATAACATTATCACTATCCTTGGTAATAATGTAACCACTTTCCTTTTTTTAAAACATAATAACCAAGTTTGTATGTAGCATAACCACCATCCTTGGTTATAATGAAACCAACATATCTGGTTATAACATAACCACCATATTTTTTTATAACATAACCACTAAAACATAACTAAATCCCTACATATTTGTTCAAAAATATCATTAAACATTCTTCATATCATACTGAATGAAATGAAATGGGTTGGAAAACATATCATCATAGCACAACCCATGGACCAGAATAGGTTTAATAATCATATTGTCATCAAAAAAATAAATTGTGCAAGGAAATAAAAAGGATGGTATCATTTCATTTTATCTCTATTAAATCTTAACTAACATTAAATTATTTTATATTAGATGAAAAATTATTTAAAGAGATCACATGTCACATCACTTCAGAAAAATAAGTTCTTTATTTGAAAATCACCTTTTAAAAACTATAATTTCACATAAAATTGTGGATATAATTTTCATTAAAAATATATTTCGAGACATATAATGTAAGATTTAATATATTTATTGGTATTGAGGGTGTGAAATTATTTTCATTTCATACGTGTTAAAACAAGGATTCCTTTCACATTTGTAGTAAAATTCAATAGTACCTCCTTCAGAAAAAGGAAATAAGATTCAATTAAAACCATTTTATACAAACTCATTTATGGGTAAACGTTTCATTAAAAAATGATTTCATCACATTAAAAACTTTGATGAAAACATTTTTATAAAACATGGATCAGAAAGAATAATAATGGTCAGCCCAACATAGAAAAAAATCCTACTTTTCTTAAAAATATACTTTTGGTGTAACTCCATAATATTTCGTGAAATATTTTTTTCAAATAAATTTTATATTTTAAATATTTTTAAACATTTTTTTATCATAAGTTACATGAAACACTTATATTTTCTTATGTTAAAAATAACACTAAGTTTATCTTATGTTATATACAACACTGATTTTAAACGAAACACATCATATTATTATTATATGATAGTTATCACCTAGCCATTGGAATAAAGGGTATGAATAGGAATAAAAAAATTATGATAATATTTTCTAAAAATGTATATATAATGAAAACTTTTGTAATAAATTTATTTTAAATGAAAATAAAAACCTTTTCAAAAAAATGGTATATTTTTCTCAAATACTAGTTTTATGCGCACTAGTTTGTTTCATATAGATACATTAAACATATTAATTTTGTTGATTTATATTAATTAAATTTATATATTGTATATTAAATATAGTATTTAACATTAATATTATTTTTAAATTAGTTTTAAAGTAAAATTAATTCAATTATACATCCATTCATAAAATTTAGGTCATTGGATTCAATTTAATCTTAAGCATATATAAAAAACCATGAAATAATTAGTCTGATAATGATGGTAGATGCCTATACATATATAGACATAATTGTTTCTGATAGAGGTTCTAATATAGACATTTGATTACAAGAATTAATTACCCTCACTGATGGAATACACCATTAATGGAGACGGTAGGCCTTACGTATGCATAAAATTTGTACTATTATTATAGATATAAGGTTTATACATATTCTGTGGAGATAGATATCAGAGCTTGACTAATATTCTCTACAGATTCCTAAAAAATATCTATATCATTATCAATATAGTGATATGAGGTATTCATTAACTATTCATAATTACCCTCACTAATTTGGATACAATGGGAACCAATTCATCATTTACATGTCTATATAATTGAGCTTCATCAATAATAAATTAATCATCATGGGTAGAATAAAAAATAATCCATAATATAAAATGTTTGAGATATTTATATCTTTTAAGGCCCTATTTCATTAAAATCTATCATATTTATTCTCTTGTTAGGTTGAATTTTGATATTTTTAATGATAAGATATCATGAGTGAATTTAATCAAACAATATGTAATCATAAACAAGGTAAAAATTTGTGTTCACTAATTATTTATATGACTTCCCCTATAGATGTGACCATAGAATTTCATGGAGGAGGAACAGATTTGATCTAGTTAGCACTGTAATTTATTGATGGTATGGGGGGTTGGGGGTAGTAATACCCCATCTATGACATCATGATTTTACATAGAACTCTTTATTTCTTCTTCGGATTGTCTTTAGAAGAATTCCAGATATGGTGTATGTTCTGACAATACAATTGAGTGGTTCCCATTAAAAGTGGTTATATTTTCATTATATATTTTGATCCCCTCACATTTACTACTTAATTAACCTTAATATAATCTATTGTGTCTATGTATATTGATTAATTAATCTCATAAGGTTTATTTTATGTGTTCACTATAATTATTTTGTTCTCAATAAAATTACTTTGTAGTAATTTCATATTATGAATTCATAGAAATATTTATGGGATGAAATTGTGAACTATCTTGAGTGATTTATTTTATTGATTTAAATTATTGAGTAATGCAATTCCAAAAATCCACCCCTGCCACTATTAAGTATATATGGATAAGTATTCATAACAATTTTAAAATTAACAAAATTTTATTTGTGAAAATTTATTGTATAAATCATATAGTTTTCATGATTTTTTGTAATATTAATTTAATGGGAGAAAAGTTCAATCTATTAAAATTTCCCATGAAGATCCTTGGGATGATCAACATACCCATCTTAATTCATCCTCCAACATTTGAACCCATGAATTTCATCTATAATTTTGGTGTAATTAATGATATATCATATTCATTTAAGAACACAGGGATATTATAGTGTGAGGTGGAAATGAACCGATATTAAACTAGTATTTTATCGCCATCCATTTCCAGTAATATAAAATGAATATAATCCTCAACTATGTTAGATAAATTGTTAACATTTTTTAACCATAGAAGTTATTTTTTGGTTCATTTAGTTGTGTAGGGTTTTCTTATCTAGATCATTTGAAACATTTCCCAAATTCAATGTATTCCAACAATGTGACTGATTATTATCATTATCAGGGTGTATTGTGTGAAGGTAAAAATCATTGATTTATAATGGAGTGACTAATAAACCTTAATATAATTTAAAGACCATATCTATATAGAATAATGATTTTGAATATTTAGGAACACTATGTTGTTTTTTCATTTCATTATAGTTATTTGTTTTTTGTTTAGTGCCATGGGGAGGTCCTCCAGGGTGTCTTTATATTTTTTCACACAGAAGATATCTATAGTGCTTTAATGTGTCATCATGAGGTGGAATTCTACAGTGGTTACCATTAGGTGGTCCTCCATGGTATTTTTTTTCAAAATTTTCCTGATTAGGAACATAGTTTAGGGTTTGATATAGAGGATCTCTATGGAATTTGTACTCTTTATTCTTCAATGGACTGCCATTCTAATTTAATTTTTTATTGTGTGGGGAAATTAACATTGGTTTTCAGTTTCATCAAATGGAGGGCCCTATTTTTGTATTTATTTTTCCTCATGGGAATGACCATAATGATGAATATAATAGGTAGTACCTCAATGGTTAATGTATTATTTATTAGACATGGTGGCCTCAATGGTCTATTGTCGTTTTGTTATAGGTCGGAACTCCATACTAGGACCCATAGGGAGAAACTATGTGGTTTATTGATTCATTATCACGGGTAATACCTATTATATGATTTTATATTTCATCATGGGTAGGAATTTGATAACATGTTTCTATATTTTTATTACGGGTACACATGAAATGGATACCATTTGGAGGATTTCCATGAATACTAATCTTATCATTACCATGGGGAGGTCCACTATGCTTTATTGATTTTTTATAAGGGGATTTTTTAAGGTACCACAGAGAGATCCTTAATAGTTTCTTTATTCTTTATCTTGGTGAGGACATATGATTTTGTGTGATTATTTATTATGGTGAGGACCTACATTATGATTTTTAATTATTTAATAGGGAGAAAATCCAGGGTGGATTTATTTTTTTCAGGGGTTGGACCTCTATGGAAAATATGATGGGTTATACAAATTTTTTTACCACATTAATCATCAGAGAGAGGATAGTTGAATTTCCATTTTCTTTTTTATCATAGGTTTGATGTCCAAAACCTGAGCCATAGGAAGTACCTCCATGGTTTCTTGATTCATTTTTATATAGAGTACCTCAATGGTGATTATTTATTTCCATTATTGTGGAATACCAAATTTCTAAGGACCCTACTATTCTAATGAATAATTTTCAAGGATTCACACTCATAGAAAAATAGAAATAACCCAATGTAACCATCATTATTTTTTGTAAAATTTGATGGTGTAATCAATTGTAGGAACAAAAATATTCTCCCTGGTTGTGGTGGTAAGATATTTCAAATACGATATACTGATTAATGTTGAAACTTAGGTGGATATATCAAAGAGATTATTAAACAATTTCTATGAATTTTTTTGTTTTATATAGGTATCTAAGACCCTTATTGACATTAAAACTCCTAGAAAATTAACATGTATCTTGATGATGTAAGATTAATACATGTCAAATTCTTTAAGTTAGGTTATGAAAACATTGAATCTTGTTAAGGAAATAATCCCAAATAGGTTTTATAGTGATGATGGGAGCCTCCTACATATTTCTTTATTGTAAATATGGTATCAAACCTTATGTATTCAAAATCACCAAGTTTAACCAATCCTATAATCACATTTATAGCACACCTACTTTAACATACTCAATTATGATTTAATTCACTATATAGTGATACATCCATTGCATTATAGAAACTGGACATATATTCCCTAGGGATGAAGATGATTTAGATTTATTAGAAGTATATATATATAGTACTATCGGTAAATGATTAACAGTAACCATGGATTACATAAACTTTCCCCATGCTAGTTACAAAGTTTAACAACTTCTTCTATATTTTCAGTTAGAAAATTTTGAATTTTTAGGGAATATATAATAACTCACTAATTATTGATGTATCATAAATAGATAATCATGTTCAATCAATATTTTTAAAATTTATTGTATTTATTATATAGTGAAATTTTGTTCTTTATCAATATTTCCACATACCTCCCTCAATTCTAAGTGCATATTTCAAAAATGTTGAAACAGGGGTGATAGTATATGAGGTATTCTTAAAATTTATCTTATCATTTAGTCTTCAAATATCTAGTATATTTAATCATCATTATGAAATACACTCTTTTAATAACATCTATTATATTTTTGTGACATTTAACAATTTATAGGGATGAATTTAAAAGAATAATATATAAAGAATTGATTTATATAAATTTTAATGTATAGGTACATGGTAAATATTTGTTATTATGTATTTTAATCTCATTTTGAAATTAAGTCTATAGTATAATTCCATCCATGAATGAAATATATATTATAGAGAAGATATATTTGTCGCAATTTTATGTAACCACTTTGTTTAAATGTGGAATGTAATGCATGTTTTATGATCTAATTCTCTAAAACTCTAAACCTAAAAAGATCATCAATGTGTATTCTTGAAGTAACTCAAGATTAAGTAATGTTTATGGTTCGGGCCTTATAGTTTTGGTAAGAAAGGAGAGGTGAGTCCAAGGTTCATTGAACCATATCAAATTCTGGAGAGAGTTGGATCAGTTTCATACTGAGTGGCTTTACCTTTGAGAGTATCTCAGGTACACAATGTTTTCTATGTTTTAATGTAAAGGAAGTAAATGCCAGATCCATCTCATGTTTTGAGTCCAGATGTAGTTCAGCTGGAAGAGAATCTATCTTATGAGGAACAACCGGTCCAGATTTGTGACCATAGGGAGCAAGTGTTGTGGAATAAGGTGATTCATCATGTAAAGGCTTGTGGAAAAACCACATAATTGAAGAGGCAACATGGGAATCTGAAAATGCAATGAGGGATAAATACCCCCACTTATTCGATAAGTAAATAAATTGCGGGGATGTAATTTTCTAAAGGGTAGAATGATGTAACATCCCAAGTAAGTAATGAATAATATATTCTCATATCAATGTCTATTTATGAATTAGATATTGTTTAAAGAGGCTTAAAATGAGAATAAATCCAATCTTAAGTATAGAATTCTCTAATATTTTTAAAAGATTGTTTTACCACCTTTTGATGGCAAAACATTTTTAAATATATAGTTTGACAATTTTATAATCTATATTTTTCAAAATAAACTTATTCTTTATGATTGGGACATTGAAATTTACATTGGATAAATTTTTGGTATTTTTTTAACAATGTTCATTTTTTTAATGAATAGTTAAAAATACTGCATTTTACATCAAAATTGATTTTTCATATAATTTAATTTTATGGTTAGATTATCTTTATAATTGTTCTTAAAGTTTAATTAGAATATATTTTTACCATTTAATCCAATGGTTGTCATTAGAATTAATTTCATTTTGGAATTGTTCATAAATAAGTGCCAAACTTTTCATAGATATTGTTTCAAAAAAAACCCGATATTTTTTTGACAATGGGAATTATTTTTAAATTAATTATTGAAATTTCAATGTTTGGAATTTGGTAAAATGGATTCCATTTTTGGAATCAGAAGGTCCAAATTATGTAATTAAGATTCTTTTGTTTTTGGACATTATGAATAGAAATGACAGTAATTATTTTTAATTATCGTGTTTAATTAGTAATTGGGTAATTAAGGGTTAGAAAATAATATCATAAAAATATAAAATGAGTTCCTTTGTATTTGATGTAAATAAATATTTATAACAAAATATAGGGCCATTAAAGTGAGTTCTGTTGTATTTAATGTAAATATGAAATGTATTTTTTTAGTATCCCTCTATTAGTGAGAGTTATAATACACTCTCCATCTGAAGTGATAATAGAGAATAATCTATTGGATTATATTTTTTGTATGATGTAAATTGTTGCTTATTTTGGTTTCAATTTTGGGTTATTTAACCATACTATCATCATTTTCATTAATTTTAGCTCCAATTTACATTTAATAAATTTGTGTGTAAAGAACACCTTATTTAATTCTCATGTTGCATTATTTTATAAACCTCAAAATTTGTAATTCTCTCAACCAATTCTAATAGAGATATTTATACTCATCAACCCCACAAAAAATTATGTCCTTTATTAATTTATCACAAATGGTCTTCCAGAGCCTAAGTATCTAAACCTCAATAGGAATGATCAATTTACTCCCTTATACTAATGAATTTGGAGTCACATATATATAATTTAATTTTGTAGTATAGTTCTCCCATATAGCATTGTGATTTTTTAAGCCAATACTTCATAACCTTGTCCACCATATCTATTGAGATATCTGATAAATTATTGTTAAAGGAAAATATTTACCTTTTTATAACCACATAATAAAAGAAAGAATGATTGAATTTAAGGTAAAATATTGAAGATAACTTTTTTAACTCAATGAAACAATAGATTATTTAAATATCCATGTTTGTAGTTTTAGGTACTTTAAATCTAACGATAATGTAAAGTTTTAGAAAAAATATTCATTGATTTCATTAAAATATTCTTTAAGGGTATATATTTTATAATGTCCAAAAATAAATCAGTGATAGTGATAATTAATTTTAAATACTAATCTATCTCTAAATGGTATAAAACAATATAATTTATTATATATATAGAGAAATGGAAGGATTAATTTAAAGGATGTAACATCTATAATGTATGATGAATGATATTGCATCATCCTTGAACACATGATAAATCATTTTAAATTCCAAAAAATCAGTTTCTCTAGAGTTATAACGGTGCATGTATCCCTTAGTATGTTTATAGTGATTGGTTCATGTTTGGGAGGTACTATAAGTGTTAACTCAAAAATTATTCATAATTACAATAGTCGGTTCTTCTCAATTCAACTAGGAGATACACCATTAGAACATTATATTTTGAGGACTTTCAAGTATGTTAGTCCATAAAAAGGATGAATTTAGTTTTTTTCTAGCCAATATATCCCAATTATCCCACACTTGGGTTGAAATCTAACTTGGAGTTAGTCAATGATTGGATATATCAAGTTAATTTCTCAATCAACTTGTTTGGTTGAGGACTCAATAATAAAAAAGGCTATATTAATGGAATCTATAACTCAATATTTATTATTGATTAATTGAATTTCCAGATTTTTATTTACAATATGGATGTTATTTTTCCTTGGTCTCGGTTGTCAGGAGAATTGGATAGATTTTCCTAAAGGTCTCTATGATCCTTATGTATCCAAGGGATATAATAAAGAACTGTCATAGTGAAAGATTACATGATTAACTATCATGATTGGTTATGTAATGATATTTATTCGACTCTCATAATTGTATACTCCCCATTAATCAATTTAATAACTAAAGATTTATACTTCTTTCACAAATTACTTCTTACACAAATTACTCTATATCCAATAGAAATTCCTCGATGGTAGTGTGTACCTCTAGAGAATATACCAAAGTTTTTCCTTTTTTTACTTTAAAAAAAATAAATCAAAACAAAATAGTAAATTATGATAGGAAATCTTGCTAATCTACAATTCAATATAGAGAAAATAAATAAGTTTTTTAATGGATAGATATATATTACCAAGTGAGATGAGTAATACTCAATGTAATGAATTATATTTTTCCATAAAATTATCAAAGTGTGACAATTATTATCAATGGTAATATACATAATTTTATTCTATAAGATTTTTTAAATGAGGTAATATATTATATTTTACTTACCTCCATCACTCTTCTCAGTTACAAGCGTGGTAAATTATAATTCTAGGGTTGAAAAATAGAGTATTAGATGCTTTCCATCCTTATATGGAATTAGATGGAAAGATATGAAAAAATGTATATTTTGGTTATCAAATAAAAGTTGATAATCCTAGTCTCATTTGTATTTATTTGAATTTTAATTATCATAAGGAAGGTTAAAAAATATTCTGAAAGGATTCTATTAAAATAAAAGATTTTTTTGAAAAATATTTAATATACTTTCAATTATCGAAGATTCCAAAGATGGGTTATGTTGAGTATCACCTAATGTTTTCTATAGTCAATATCAATTCCTTTTTGGTGGACTATAAATCCAAAAAATTAACCAAAAGTCACTCTAAATATATATTCCATTGTATTTATAATTATATTATGTAACATGATTTTAAAAAACCCAAAATAAAGATAATATTTTATTGTTTTTTAAGATAATAGTAAAATTATTATTCATATCCCATTGACTAGTAGCTTCATATTTTATTAATCTAAAGGGAACAACCTAGTAGTAATATGCTCCTTAGATTTCTCTAAATACTATGGCAACCTAAACTTTTGGACAATTCAAACTTTTTTTTACCAAGAATAACCATTAATAAAAGGGATGGATTGAAATGTAGTTTTCACATTCATTATTAATCATATGTACTAGAATAGAGAATAATTTTTAATAAAATAACACTTAAGGTCCACAAATTTATAAAATACTCTAATTTTTCTATTATTCCTCTATAAAATTATATTTTTCAACCATTTTGAGTTTCAAAAACTCTTGGATAAAGAATTATTGAGTTATAATATAAAATCCAGCTTCCTCTATATCACATAAATATGGATAAATCTTTCTAAGTGAACATTTTTTTCAATAATGGTAAGTTCAAATATTCATATGGTATAAAACTACTTGGGGATTTAATCCAATAATTTCTTTATAACTATAGAAAAATATATCATGGTGAAATTTGAAAAATATAATTCAACTCCATATCTCTTTCATTGGGTTGTTTCATTATTAAATGTAGGGCATGTTTCTTCTTCAATTCCAAAATTTACCTTCCAGAGATCATCAACAATGATAAATACACATTTTAAAAATGTGGTAAGAGAATCATCATTGTCTTTTTCATGCATATAAAGAGTGGAAAAGAATTGATGATCCTCATAAAATCTATAGGGTTAAACAAGGATCTAGTCAAATTTGATGGGATTAAAATAATCAAAAATAATAATATTTTAAAGACTATATTGATACTATTTGAATAATTATAAGTTATTTTAATTCTTTGAATTTATATTAGGAAAAATGTTATTTCCTAAATATCTATATCATTTTACAACTATTCATTAGTCAATCACATATTCTGATAGATACTCTCTAATCGAAGGTCAATTTACATGGAATTTATAGGGGATATTTATATTTATTTTTTATAATGGAATGGTTCAGAAATAGATTCATATTATCCATCCTAGAAGAATGAAATTCAATATATTTTGGGTTTTACACCAATATTTTATTTTCCATATATGGATACTTTTATTCCCACATATATTTTTTTTAAATAATGTATAAATTTGTTTATGATTCAAAGGGTCAACTTTTACAAAAAATACTCTTATTTTCCCACTAATATAAGTCTTCATAAAATGATCATTTGGAGAGGGTATTGTTATATATAAATGAATTAAAAAAATTTACAAGCAATTATTTATATAAATTTATTTAAAAAACACCATTAACTCAGATTCATATACAACATGTTTAAATTGCGATTTTAATTTTATTTTCCTATGTTTTTTCTACTCCGTATTATAATAACCCAAAAAATTCAAATAAAATAGAAATAAATAACATTGTATGTACCCTAAATAATTAATCATTGGGGATAGATTGATATTTATCCATAACCTATTATCCATTACATATTTATGAAATTATCTTCACTAAGATTTTAGAAACACTCAAGGTCATAATATGCCTTTTAATGTTTATTTGTCAACCTTGTTCCATAAAAAATGACTATACATCTTTGTGTGAACTCATTTCTATCGTAAAATATAGAGGGATTTAAAAATCCTTGTAAAGGGGTTCCAGAAATTAATTATAAATATATAATGAATCTAGGATTTAAACCTCACAAAATAATTATGTATATACTTTAGTATATCATATTTTTAAAATAAGTGATTTTTATTTTTAAATGTTCTTATATAATAAAACAGTTGTATATATGGACGAGGAGACGTGAAATATGAAGTCTCTAGGCTAATATTTTCTATCACTCGGGTCATTTTTAATTAAATATACTATATCATAATTCATTCAAAAGAGGAATAAGTGATTGTCTTTTAGTTAGTTAATCCACCAATTATATAGAATCTTATTATGAAATATATATTCGTAAATCAAATTATTTATCATATCTAGATAATTAAATTAAATTTCTCTAAGTTTTGGAAGAATATATTTTATAATTATAGATTGCCCTTCGAATATGGTTATAATTTATGTATGTCTTTCTCTACACCAGATACTTCCATCAAAAATTCCAAGATATCCCAATTTTTAAAACTCCCCTTATCATCATGAAAAATCAGTAATTTAAATACATATAAAAATGTATGTTGATACACTTTATCGAAATAGGGATACACTTTTAGTGGAGTTATAATCTTCCCAGTTATAGTGGATTTAATTTGATCAGTGTTTGTAATAGTTTAAATACCTATAAGTTTTTTACATCATTTCCTTCAATATATTATCATGTATTTCATAAAATTTTAAAATGATTTGAAGTAGTGGGGGTCTCCACTGAGGCTATAGAGGGAATTTTGGGCATGAATTATTGATTCATACATGATATAATGATTACATTCACATGATTAACTAACTCCCCCTCCATAAAGTTTTTAAATTTTTGTGTTATATTGTTTAATACTTTTTTTATTTTCATTTTTTACTATCAAGGGTATATAACACCCATGACATATATATTTTTGGAATATCCAATACCAAATGGAATTCATTTATAATCTATTATAAAATGTATTTGATGAAAAATAATTATTTTCTTGTGTATACCAACACAAGATGATATGGGTAATAATTAAGTCAATAACATGGTTTTACTTAATTATGTTTCCTAACATCTGTAAGTATAGTAAATTTTTTTCAAGGGAGGAAATGAGATAAGTTAATGTATTATCACTCTGAAAATAATAAAATTTATTTTTTCTATTCTAAAAATTAAAATTCCATTATTTCATTTTGACAAATATATGTTTAGAATAATCATTGATGATTTTTTTATTTAGGCCTAATAGGGGTAACTATATTAAGGAAAATTGGATTAAATATTGTGGTCAATACCATAATTAGTCTGATAATGATGGTAGTTGCCTATACATATATAGACATAATTGTTTCTGATATAGGTTCTAATATAGACATTTGATTACAAGAATTAATTACCCTCACTGATGTAATACACCATTAATGGAGACGGTAGGCCTTACGTATGCATAAATTTTGTACTATTATTATAGATATAAGGTTTATACATATTCTGTGGAGATAGATATCAGAGCTTGACTAATATTCTCTACAGATTCCTAAAAAATATCTATATCATTATCAATATAATGATATGAGGTATTGATTAACTAGTTATAATTACCCTCACTAATGTGGATACAACGGGAACCAATTAATCATTTACATGTCTATATAATTGAGCTTCATCAATAATAAATTAATCATCATGGGTAGAATAAAAAATAATCCATAATATAAAATGTTTGAGATATTTATATCATTCAAGGCCCTATTTCATTATAATCTATCATATTTATTATATTGTTAGGTTGAATTTTGATATTTTTAATGATAAGATATCATGAGTGAATTTAATCAAACAATATATAATCATAAACAAGGTAAAAATTTGTGTTCACTAATTATTTATATGACTTCCCCTATAGATGTGAACATAGAATTTCTTAGAGGAGGAATGGATTTGATCTAGTTATCACTATAATTTATTGATGATATGGGGTGTTGGGAGGTAGTAATACCCCATCTATGACATCATGATTTTACATAGAACACTTTATTTCTTCTTGGTATTGTCTTTAGAAGAATTCCAGATATGGTGTATCTTCTGACAATACAATTGAGTGGTTCCCATTAAAAGTGGTTATATTTTCATTATATATTTTTATCCCCTCACATTTACTACTTAATTAACCTTAATATAATCTATTTTGTCTGTGTATATTGATTAATTAATCTCATAAGGTTTATTTTATGTGTTCACTATAATTATTTTGTTCTCAATAAAATTACTTTTTAGTACTTTCATATTATGAATTCATAGAAATATCTATGGGAGGAAATTGTGAACTATCTTGTGTGATTTATTTTATTGATTTAAATTATTGAGTAATGAAATTCCAAAAATCCAACCCTGCCACTATTAAGTATATATGGATAAGTATTCATAACAATTTTAAAATTAACAAAATTTTATTTGTGAAAATTTACTGTATAAATCACATAGTTTTCATGATTTTTTGTAATATTAATTTTTACGGGAGAAAACTTCAATCAAGTAGAATTTCCCATGAAGATCCTTGGGATGATCGACATACCCATATTAATTCATCCTCCAACATTTGAACCCATGGATTTCATCTATAATTTTGGTGGAATTAATGATATATCTTATTCATTTAAGAACTCAGGGATATTATAGTGTGAGGTGGAAATGAACTGATATTAAACTAGTATTTTATCGCCATCCATTTCCAGTAATATAAAATGAAAATAATCCTCAACTATGTTAGATAAATTGTTAACATTTTTAACCATAGGAGTTATTTTTTGGGTCACTTAGTTATGTAGGGTTTTCTTATCTAGATCATTTGAAACATTTCCCAAATTCAATGTATTCCAACAATGGGACTGATTGTTATCATTATCAGGGTGTATTGTTTGAAGGTAAAAATAATTGATTTATAATGGAGTGACTAATAAACCTTAATATAATTTAAAGACCATCTCTATATAGAAGAATGATTTCGAATATTAAGTAACACTATGTTGTTTTTTCATTTCATTATAGTTATTAGTTTTCTGTTTAGTGCCATGGGGAGGTCCTCTAGGGTGTCATTATAGTTTTTCACACAAAAGATATCTATAGTGGTTTAATGTGTCATCATGGGGTGGAATTCTACAGTGGTTACCATTAGGTGGTCCTCCATGGTATTTTTTTCAAAATTTTCCTGATTAGGAACATAGTTGAGGGTTTGATATGGAGGATCTATATGGAATTTGTACTCTTTATTCTTCAATGGACTTCCATTCTAATTTAATTTTTTATTGTGTGGGGAAATTAACATTGGTTTTCAGTTCCATCAAATAGAGGGCCCTATTAATGTATTTATTTTTCCTCATGGGAATGACCATAATGGTGAATATAATATGTAGTACCTCATTGGATAATGTATTCTTTATTTGACATGGTGGCCTCAATGGTCAATTGTTGTGTTGTTATAGGTCGGAACTCCATACTGGGACCCATAGGGTGAAATTATGTGGTTTATTGATTCTTTATCACGGGTAATACCTCTTATATAGTTTTATATTTCATCATGGGTAGGAATTTGATAACATGTTTCTCTATTTTTATTAGGGGGACACATGCAATGGATACCATTTGGTGTATTTCCATGAATACTAAACTTATCATTACCATGGGGAGGTCCACTATGCTTTATTGATTTTTTATAAGGGGATTTTTTAAGGCAGTATAGAGAGATCCTTAATAGTTTCTTTATTCTTTATCTTGGTGAGGATATATGATTTTTTTTATTTATTATGGTGAGGACCCACATTATGATTGTTAATTATTTAATAGGGAGAAAATCCAGGGTGGATTTATTTTTTTTAGGGGTTGGACCTCTATAGAAAATATGATGGGTTTTACAAATTTTTTTACCACATTAATCATTAGAAAGAGGATAGTCGAATTTACATTTTCTTTTTTATCATAGGTATGATGTCCACAACCTAAGCCATAGGAAGAACCTCCATGGTTTCTTGATTCATTTTTATATATAGTACCTCTATGGTGATTATTTACTTCCATTATTGTGGAATACCAAATTTATAAGGACCCTACAATTCTAAGGAATAATTTTCAAGGCTTCACACTCATAGAAAGATAGAAATAACCCAATGTAACCATTGTGATTTTTTGTAAAATTTGAAGGTGTAATCAGTTGTAGGAACAAAAATATTCTCCATGGTTGTGGTGGTAAGATATTTGAAATACGATATACTGATTAATGTTGAAACCTAGGTGGATATATCAAAGAGATTATTAAACAATTTCTATGAATTTTTTGTTTTATATAGGTATCTAAGACCCTTATTGACATTAAAACACCTAGAAAATTAACATGTATCTTGATGACGTAAGATTAATACAGGTCAAATTCTTTAAGTTAGGTTATGAAAACATTGAATCTTGTTAAGGAAATAATCCCAAAGAGGTTTTATAGTGATGATGGGAGCCTTGTGCATATTTCTTTATTGTAGATATGGTATCAAACCTTATGTATTCAAAATAACCAAGTTTAACCAATCCTATAATCACATTTATACCACACCTACTTTAACATACTCAATTATGATTTAATTCACTATATAGTGATACATCCATTGCATTAGAGAAACTGGACATATATTCCCTAAGGATGAGGATGATTTATATTTATTATTAGTATATCTATATAGTACTATCGGTAATTGATTAACAGTAACCATGGTTTACATAAACTTTCCCCATGCTAGTTACATAGTTTAACAACATCTTCTATATTTCCAGTTAGAAAATTTTGAATTTTTAGGGAATATATAATAACCCACTAATTATTGATGTATCTTAAATAGATAATCATTTTCAATCAAAATTTTTAAAATTTATAGTATTTATTATATAGTAAAATTGTGTTCTTTATCAATATTTCCACATACCTCCCTCAATTCTTAGTGCATAGTTCAAATATGTTGAAACATAGGTGATAGTATATTAAGTATTCTTAAAATTTATCTTATCATTTAGTCTTAAAATATACCGTATATTTAATCATCATTATGAAATAAAATATTTTAATAACATCTATTATATTTTTGCGACATTTAACAATTTATAGGGATGAATTTAAAAGAATGATATATAAAGAATTGATTTATATAAATTTTAATGTATAGGTACATGGTAAATATTAGTTATTATGTAGTGTAAATTCATTTAGTAATTCCATATAGAGTATAATTCCATCCATGAATGAAATATATATTATAGAGAAGATAGATTTGTCGCAATGTTAGGATTGGGATTGAAAAAGTATTCCCACGTATCTCTGATAGGCTGAATAGAAACCAAAATAGTTACATATAACATATTAAATCCATGTAATTGGAAATGACCCTGATACATAAAAAATGTGGCTTGTAGTTTTCAACATAGTAAGAAGGAATAATACTCAATTTAATATAATTCGATATAGGATGGTCTTAATTTTATTGTAATATATTGTGGATGCCATATTTTAATGTTTAATTTTTTGTGTTAATGACTATTTTTTTTATTCTTATTAATGTAATTTTACAATTAAAAATTATGTGTGTTTTATTCTTATAAAACAAGGTACAATTTTGTACTTTTTAAAGTCATATTACGAGGACCTAGGTTTTATAGTGTTTAATGCCATAAAATTGGGACATTTTGGTAGAATAAACTAAATAAATGGTATTAGTGCGGGACTTATACATGAGTTTCATAAGTTAAGAAAATATTGATAGTCTATAGGTGGGTAGTATTGAAACTTCAACAAATTTATGAACACAAAAACATGAATCCTTGAATAAATTCAATATAGGTTATCGGAAAAAGTATTCAGGTTATGCTCAGAAGGTAGCCTTATATTGAAAATTTAATGGTCTTTCATGTATTTAGGTATAGGTGGTATTCTATAGATTCATTTTGATAAAGGGTACTGATTATCAACTAGGTACACAATTGACCAAAAATACATGATTTACTATTGGAATAGAAATTTAATGAGAGAGATATTTGGTATGATGTGAAAAAATCATTATAAAAATGGGTGATCAACTATAAAATCCCTAGATATTTTAAAAATGGAAAAATATGGATAATCATCCATGAAGGAAAAGGTATTTCATATATTTTCTTACTAGGTTAGGACCTTTGAAAATTTGATACATTAATTTAATCAAGGTCACCTATAAGAAAAGTATTATATTCTCCAAGGTAGATAACCTTAGAAAATATTGATCCCATAAATTATAGTATATAAAAGGATGAAACCATATTAGAAAATATATGAATATAAGGGTAAAATGGTATAGTGTAGAGAAATTCTGCCTTATGAGTATCATATGTCTGAGGTTGTAAAGAAGGTGGATTCTTAATGTTTTTCTCAAGACCAATCCTAAAACAAACTTGATTAATTATGGAATTTGTGAAATTGTACACAAGATAAATTCAAGCTTGTGGAAAGTTCCACGATATCTATGCTCTCAAAATCACCACACAGAAGTGACACCAAAAGTAACCTTATGGTTAGATATTATGTGAATATCTTAAGGGTATATGTAACTATAAATCAATATCATTTAATAAGATAATTATTTTTATAATAAGTTACTTATCTTATATATTTTACATATTTCTGATTTTAAATTTTAAAGTAAATGAATGTTTATTTTTATAAAAATTAGTTTTCTTTATATTTTGTATTTAAAATATATCTTATTAAGTTTAATAATTACAATTTTATTATATTAACTTTATAATAAAGTTAATCATTAAAATGTTATCTTAGGGTGAATTGTTTCGATTTTTCTTACGTGAATAGTGATAATAAGTTTTAAAATAACAATAAATTTTATAAATTTTTTATTATATTAGGAATACCTAGTTGTGTAAAAAAGATTTTTATTTTTTTCAGATAAGTATTTCATAAATAAAACTATACATTTTAAAAATACTATTTTTAATTTCACAATCTATTATTTAAACTTTATGGACTTAAATAATATTTTCTATTAAAAACTATTTTTTTCTTTTAAAAAACAATTATTTTTTGAAAAATTATATTTTTAGTTTGATTTAAAAATTTAATATATTTTTGTTGACAATAAAACATTTTATATCATAAAAATCAATATCATTTATAATTTTACCCTACACACAAATTTTGAGCATAAAAATACAGTTATCTAAAATTTGTTTTTTATGTGTTACATGTACAAATGATAAAATTGGGTTTTCCTAATCATTTAAATTTTATCCAATGAAATAGATTTCATATTTGAAATAATTAGGTTTTTAAAATATGTAATAAGTTCCATTTTATTTTTATGTACTAAAAATTAATTACTTTGTTAAAAATTACTTACCACAAAAAAACCAAAAAATGTAAAAGTGGGAATTATTCATGTAAAAATGAATGTTTGATTGATTCTATACCTTATATAATCCCCCAATCTATTTTCATCTATTTTGGAGTTTTATTTACATGTGAAAAATGTTCCTTATTCATATTATCTTGTAGTATAAATAAAAAAATCATTCTTTTACAAAACGGGATTCTCACCACCCCTTAAAAACCAACCTAAAATTTTTGGTTTCATCTATAAAATATTCCATTTATAATTATTATATAATCTTTTTAATTTCACATTATCCATTGGTCATCATATTTTTCTCTAATACCATCATTTCCAAGGAGTCTTCCAAGGGAAATCCCAAGTCCTCAACATGACTACTATTATTTACTAACATCTTTTCTTTTCATTCATAGTTTCATAAATATAATTTTTAAATTATTCTAAAATGAAAGAATAATTTTATTTATAACTAATTTGATTATTCTAAAAAATATATATATTAACTATATTTATTATTTTATATTAAGAAAAATGAAACTGTCATTTGTGCTTTTATAGACTATGGAATCCACGAATCTATATTTTCCATATTTCACAACTTCTTATATTCAATAATTAAAAGTTTGAAACTAAATAATAAATTTAAAATATATATTCTTATTATAATGATTAAAATTATAAACCTCCTATTTTTCTTCACATTTATAATGAATTCAAATCATTAACCATGCATTGTGCAGACTACCACCTCCACAAAGCAACAAATAGTGTTTTTAATCTAGTTTCATTGTTATTTTTTAAAATCACTAAAATTTTGATTCAATACCATAATAATATATATAAAATATCATTATTTTTAGTTAATAATTATTCTATTATTGAATGAATCAATTTCATAATCATAATCATCTAATAATTATGGTATATTCATGTTTGGGTCAGTCTAACCACCAACTTGAACCATGCTATAAAATAATATCTTGGATAACTATGAAAAATTTATTAATGATAATATATGATATAAATAAGTAAATAAAGAATTAATTTTTGTTTTGTAATGGTAATTTTAATGATATACTAGATAATAAATATACCAAAGTATATTCATTAAAATTTACCAGAACTTTCTCATTGAAGATTTCATCTTTAAAGATCGTAACCAAAAATACTATATAATAAAATTATTAAATTATAAATAATTATAACTCATCAATTATATTAAATTTTATGATATGGTAATTATCAAATTTGGAATAATAATGATGAGTAAATATTACTAATATGAAACTGCACCAAAATGATCAAGATTACTCACTAACGATATTGAAAATGTATGACAATTAACTAATATACATGAAGAGTCTAATTATAAATTTTTTTTTAAAAGGTTATATAAATAAAAAATATTTTAAAACAAGTTAGTAAGATGTTTATTTTTATATACAGGATTATAGAGAGAGTTTAGGTAAATGGTGAAATAAGTTAAGGGTTTTTCTATCCATTTTTTCCCATTGAGACATATTTCTTATTATACACCATGTTTTCATTGGAAATATATATCTACAAACTAATGAATATTTTCAATATATTCAATTAATTTTTGTGATTTCATGATCTATATAATGTTCTCTATTTAATGGGATTTTGATTTTAAAGATACCAATGTTTTAAGAGTTTTTTGTTAACTCAAAAAACTTTTTTGGGTTATAATGATACCTCTTGAACTTAATTATTAAATTATTGGTTTATTACAACTTATATTTTATTTAATGAGAATTTAACTTTCTTTATAGTTTAATTTAATGGTCCATATACATGTATCCCTCTCCATAGCGATTTTTGGGCATTAAAGGATCCTGTAAACTATTCCAAGAATTTTGAAGGGTATTTAATGAAAAAATGGGGTTCCACTACAAAAAATAGCATGGTTATAGATTGTAGGGATTTATTGTGACATAGTTTATTTGGTTGTAGTATAGAGGATAAAACTGTAGCATGGGTTCATTTGAGAAGGAATTTTGGGATACTGGATTTCTAGGCCTGGTTATGCCATGGGGGTAGGCTATAGAGTAGGCCCTCCTTTATAAGTAAATTGTTGTGGTGTGGAGAGAGGAGTCTATGGTGTTGTGTGTTTTGAGACTATATCCAAATAAGGGGTATTTTCACTATGGTAGTTGGGCAATGGTGTATCCCCTATTGGTGAAGGGTTATTAAAGCTTTTTTTTATGTTGTTTTGTGTTCCCATATCCACTTTTATTGTATTTTCACCGTGTTTCTCAAACACGTCTTTGAAAAATGTAGGTATGGTGTGGTACCTCATGTTGTGTTATATAATAGAATGTTTTATCCTATTTTACAGTGTGGTTCATTGGGCCACATCCTGGACCTCTATTTTTCAGTCAGTTAATAAAAACCCATAATTCCATTTAAACCCATTTTTCTCCAATTTATTCTTCTATAACCTTATATAAGCAAAAGTGTTTTCTAAAGTATTTCAATCTGTCATTCCGTAGGGATCAAGACCCATATTATAGAGATCAATCTGTAGTAATATGGGGTTTTATCTACCTCACTTTTCCCATAATTTCTTCATGGATCGATCTTGTCTCCTCCCATTTCACCTTTCCATTTTATAATGGTTTCTCTCCATCATTGTAATGGGGTTTTCTTGGTTTTTTTTTAGTGTGGTTGTGGTATGGTATCCTTTTAGGGATTCATTTTCTTAGGGTATATGTGGTTATAGATCCCTGACATTGATCAATTCTCAAGGAAATAATGTTGATTCAATTAATGTTGGGTATTTTTTTCTTCTCCTTTATTTTATGTGTTACCATAAATTGACCAGGATTTACCCCTCTGTATGGAATTATAATTAACATAATAAATATTGAATTGGATTAATAGATAAATTGGATAGTGATAAAATGTCTATGTTTATTACCAGGATAATGGTTTGTCTTTTATTTTTCGAGATAGTGTATTACCTGTTATATTTTTATTAGAATATTTTTATATGCTTGGGATATCATTTTTTTATTTTAAATAGGTAAAAAAAGGAAAATATAGAATTAATTGCTTATCTAAAAAACATAAAAAGACATGTTTTTCATATATGGTGTTTCTTATAATATGTTGACATTAAAAATTATGCATGTATGAAAGGTTGATTGAATTTTTTATTTCAAGTGTTAATGGAATTTATTTTGAACATGAATCTGGAATTCTTGTTAATATTAAGGATATTAAAAGGGATGGTAATTGAATTATTGTTCCTTATAGCTTTTTATAACAATTAAATTTTGTGAAACATGTTTACATAATTTTGATATCTTATGATTGATGATGCCTTAGGATTCCTTATATAATCCCACACTTTTCATTCATACATATTAAATCTGAATAGATGAATATTCTTTACATAGCATAATGATTCACACCATAATCGTATAGGTCTAGTTACATTGGAAACATATATTCCTAAATAATTGTTTTATAAGTGAAAAATATCATCCCCTATTAATATCTTCATAACAATAACCCTTCTTGAAAAATATTATATAATACCCTTATTCATAATCCACAAAAAGGAAACATAACAAAGGGTATTCTCAGATTCTTATTAACAGTAAAAAAGGGAGATATCAACATAAACTGAGTATAAGGGTATGATAACATGAGAATAACATTTTAAAAATATTCCCTTCATATCATTGATCCAAAACATGAGTAATTTCATAAAGCTTTCATATTCCTAAGAAATTAATAATTATGGAATCAAATAAAATAATCCATAGAAGCATAACTTTTTCATATGGCTTGGAATTTTTTCATACACATAAGCATAGAAAATCATTTACTTAAGAGTCAAGTATAATTTAAAATTCTATTATGGTGTATTGGGTTCACTCCCGAAACCATTTTAATAGTCACAGTTCACTCCCAAGAATATCATAGTGGATAAAGTACCTTACAGAACTCATTTCACTCCACATTATAGTACTATTCATCTCATGACATATAAATCTTTACCAAATTCATTGGAGGGAGATTTATGTACCATCCATCCATGTTTATAACATTATCACTATCCTTGGTAATAATGTAACCACTTTCCTTTTTTTTAAACATAATAACCATGCTTGTATGTAGCATAACCACCATCCTTGGTTATAATGAAACCAACATATCTGGTTATAACATAACCACCATATTTTTTTATAACATAACCACTAAAAAATAACTAAATCCCTACATATTTGTTTAAAAATATCATTAAACATTCTTCATATCATACTGAATGAAATTAAATGGGTTGGAAAACATATCATCATAGCACAACCCATGGACCAGAATAGGTTTAATAAACATATTGTCATCAAAAAAATAAATTGTCCAAGGAAATAAAAAGGATGGTATCATTTCATTTTATCTCTATTAAATCTTAACTAACATTACATTATTTTATATTAGATGAAAAATTATTTAAAGAGATCACATGTAATATCACTTCAGAAAAATAAGTTCTTTATTTGAAAATCACCTTTTAAAAACTATAATTTCACATAAAATTGTGGATATAATTTTCATTAAAAATATATTTCGAGACATATAATGTAAGATTTAATATATTTATTGGTATTGAGGGTGTGAAATTATTTTCATTTCATATGTGTTAAAACAAGGATTCCTTTCACATTTGTAGTAAAATTCAATAGTACCTCCTTCAGAAAAAGGAAATAAGATTCAATTAAAACCATTTTATACAAACTCATTTATGGGTAAGCGTTTCATTAAAAAATGATTTCATCACATTAAAAACTTTGATGAAAACATTTTTATAAAACATGGATCATAAATAATAACAATGGTCATCCCAACATAGAAAAAAATCCTATTTTTCTTAAAAATATACTTTTGGTGTAACACCATAATATTTCGGGAAATATGTTTTTCAAATAAATTTTATATTTTAAATATTTTTAAACATTTTTTTATCATAAGTTACATGAAACACTTATATTTTCTTATGTTAAAAATAACACTAAGTTTATCTTCTGTTATATACAACACTGATTTTAAACGAAACACATCATATTATTATTATATGATAGTTATCACCTAGCCATTGGAATAAAGGGTATGAATAGAAATAAAAAAATTATGATAATATTTTCTAAAAATGTATATATACTGAAATATTTTGTTATAAATTTATTTTAAATGAAAATAAAAACCTTTTCAAAAAAATGGTATATTTTTCTCAAATACTAGTTTTATGCGCACTAGTTTGTTTCATATAGATACATTAAACATATTAATTTTGGTGATTTATATTAATTAAATTTATATATTGTATATTAAATATAGTATTTAACATTAATATTATTTTTAAATTAGTTTTAAAGTAAAATTATTTCAATTATACATCCATTCATAAAATTTAGGTCATTGGAATCAATTTAATCTTAAGCATATATAAAAAACATTGAAATGTTTCAAATATTTTCTCTTTAAAAACCTTATTTTTATCGTATCTCTGGGATAAATTTTAAATTAAATTTTCAAACATCTATTATTTTATTTTGTAAAAATGGTTTCCATTTTGTTAATAATAACAATTTATATTACCCAATAATTCAAACATATTTTTTTACCAAAATGAATAGTTAATCCAGTAAAAATATTATTGAGGTTAAGGTAAAAGTTGGATTACCAAGGGGTTAAACTAAAAGACAAGGATAAAATGACCTATAAACATGTCTGGAAACAATTTTATGGAAATATATATACCATTAAACCTATAATGTTCGATAATGTCCCATTTTGGACCCTTTTGACATATGAAAAATGTGGGAACACACCATTTTTTTCAAAAATACCTTCTTTCTCCTCTCCCCAAATTATAAAAGTCCACCAATTCTAATCTCTTCTACACAAATTCAAAGCCTTTTGGTTTGTCCAATAAATTCTAAAATAACTTCCCAAATTCCATCCCATCATCTTATAAAACTAATTTTGTGCATAAGTCCATCCTATGAAGGCTTTGAGTGAAAATCTAAGGAGGATTCCTAAAGAATTGGTAATGTTTTTCAATAAGAGTTTTTATTTTATTTCTTCCTCAATGTAAATTATTTATTATTATAACATTATTATATAATAACAAAATTATATTCCAAAAACATAGATTTTTTTATGTTAAGTTCATGAACTAAAATCATCTCCCCTTCCATCAAATGGATTAAGAAATCATTGTTTCTGTCTACGGTGGACTATCACCTTACGGACCGAGGTTGTTTCTTTATCCATTACCACCTCTCATGGTTGGAATTAATGATGTATTTATTATTTATATATTATATCTATTCTATTTTTATTCTTATTTAATTATCATATCACATATACTTTCATGATTTACATTTTTTGGGGATATGATAATGTTGATCATGTGCACGGTGGACTACTACCTCGCAAAGTGATGTGATTCATTCATGTTTTACATGGAATGTATTAATGATGGGATTGATAAACTTTTGAGATATATATGAAATAAAAATCATTATATAATTATAATATTAATATCATTATCATTTCTTTTATTAAATATTAAAATAAAATGGAAACAACATTCATGTGTTCATACGACCTATTATCTCTAGGAACGTTGTATTTCATTTTCGATCAATAAAGTATATGGATTTTTAAAAATAAACATATTCTGAATATATATGATATTATTCATTTTTAGTATCTTTTATATTATTAAATCAATATATATGTAATAGGACAAAAAATAACAAGTAAAAACATTAATGAAATGCAAAGCGGTTATTCACCAAAATATGACTTTAACATGGAATTGTTAAAAAATAGTTAATAGAAGGCCATAAAAAGATCATATATGGTACTATATATTAGAATATGTTCCTTTTAAATATTTATAATAAAATAATATTAATTATACATCAGGTGTTTTTGTGAACAACGTAAGTTAAGACTTAATATAAGGGATTTTTGTCTCACTTTTACTTTATATAAGACAAATGTCATATTCACCACATATTTCTTTTATGTAATTTATATAATTCCCATGATTTTATTTTAATATAATTATTATTATTACTACTATTTTTATTGTGATATCTATTTTAGGATCAATCAATCTCGACATTTGTAGTTAAAAAGTTACCAAATTAGAATGGAATTTTTGTCTCAATTTACCTTCTTTGAGAAATATGTTATCTTATGCATCTATTTTATTTTATGGGGATTTTATACATACCATTTGATAATTATCATCATGAATTTATTTATCCTCATTATATTTTATGTTTCATTTTATTTTACTCATTTCTGGGTCTTATGTTTAAAAATTACAAACTTGGTGAAGATTTTTTGTTACAATCTCATAGATTATTGTGATTGTTTATGAAAATGTTCTTGATGATTGAATTAAATGATCCATCTCTCAAAAAACTCTTTAATTTAATTATCCTCTATTTATTTCATGAAAATACATTTCTCCCCCATTCTCCTCTCTTCATGTACTCAATATTTCAAAAATAATTTATTCAGTAAGAATCATATTTTCATCGAAAACCATTTTTCTTCAAAGAAAATTTTAAAAAAATAATTTTTTTTAAATTTTTTTTAAAAGATTAATGAATGTAATTTTTAACCTTTTTTAACTTTCTACAAAAAAAAATTAATGGAATCTTCTTGGTGTTTTCCAAAAACTATTTTTTTTCTTTTACTGTAAATCTGAAGAGAATGTTTTTACAAACACAGTATGAACAATATATTGCATTTTCAGGAAAACTCAATCATATCAATGTAACGTCCTGGAACCTGGGTGCCACTCAACGGGTGCCCCGAACCCGGTTCGCCACATGACCTCAAGCACATTTCCCCAAATGCCAGAGGCTACCGACCAGGAGAAAGGGCCTAGGTCTGATAGTGGGGAAACTATGCCCTCATTTGTCAAAGTGTAGCGCAACGGAATACAAAATAAAACATACACCAACAGCGGAAGCAGTAAACCATACACAAATGAAATAAACAACAGCAGTGGATATAACCAATAGTATATAAATGATTATTCTATATGTCTCAAGTTCTAAGAAAATAGCCAGAACATGTTATACATCAAAAGGAGTCAACAAAAAGCAGAGTACCGCAAAACAAAGCAAAACAGCTGGCAGCGGCATCACGAGCCTAGGCTCGGTCCCATGCCCTCCTACTCCTCAGCAGCAATCATGTACCTTTATAAGGAATCTTTCCCCTATCTATACCTACATCAATTTAATCTATTTGGGCCGAAAAGCGTGACCCAAACAGGGTGTGAGAAATATATCTCAGTAGGCACCCACCAAAGGCCCGTTCCCAACTGTGTGTAAGCATGCAACAACAATGCACTAGTAAAATGATATAAAGTAATAAATACTCACAAGTAACCAACTTAACAGTTAAATTACCATTTTAATATTCATTTTAATCCATTAAATATTAGAAATTACCATAGTGCATTTCTAAGTAAACAGTCCACGTCCTTAGACAAGCAAAACCTTAACCTCAGGTAAGCAGAATCCAACCCACATGTATATCCCTCAGGCGTAACATAATTTTCCCTTAGGTGTATGAAGTGCCTCCCTCAGTCACAGATGTCAAGCCCTCAGGCACGAAAGTTTTCCCTTAGGCGAAATACTACAGCCCTCGGGCTAAATAGTGCAGTGCCCTCAGGCTAATCACAACAACGCACTCAGGCTAAATACAACAACTCCCTCGGGATAAACAGGTAACCGGGCCATGCCCAACAGGTAAAAAATCAGTCACAAGCAATTAATCTCAATGAAATTCTACAAGTACTACTTTGAAGGCATACCCTTGGGTATCCTGGCCAAATGGCTAAACAGTGGAACACACCCCTAGGGTGGTTCCGGATCCAAGCGACGATCCCAACCAGCATTTTATTATCACAATTTAATCACCTATGACATTCTAGGCATTAAATATAGAAACGACCTCAGCCACACGACACCCCAAAATGGGTTCGTGGAACGAAAACGCACAAAACACACGACAGTTGGAAAAAACTAACACAAGCCACATACCTTAAATGTCAATGAACGTTATACCCGAACGCCGACTCTAGAAACGCCCAAGAACGGCGTAGATCTGATGAAAAAAAAACCAGTGTGGTTCCAACGAGATCGTCCGAAGCCGAATCAGATTCTAGACAAACACCCGGCGGATCTTCAAAGGTCCAGCCTCCTCCTTTGGATCCAAATTGGCTCAAGTGTCTCCTCTGCCAAATGAGGAGGCTTCTGCCTGTTTTAAGCCGAAAAAAAAAATTACACGGCGTGTACTTCTGAGTACACGGCGTGTACTTCTTTCATTTAACTGTTCGTTTGGTGGCACCGCCAAACTGTTTAGCCGTCGACATGAGTACATGGCATGTACTCCCAAGTACACGGCGTGTTTTTTTGCCCAACTGGCGGAAACTCCACCACCTTACTGTTTAAGTCTGCCGACTGACTACACGGCGTGTAAGGTACCACTACACGGCGTGTAGTCATTTCCTACACCCCTCGTTGCCGACATGGCTACACGCCCCGTTTACTCATCCCAACACGGCCAAATGTACACGACGTGTGGAAATGGACACGGCGTGTAGTTCCAAAATTTAGGATTTTTTCCTATTTTCCATATATTCTCAAAAACACTAAAGGAAAAGGAAAAAGAAGAGGCACGTACCTCAAAACTAAGAACCAGGTTCATACAAACTCCCCCCCCCCTTATATCAATTCGTCCTTGAATTTCCCTTCCAAGGATGGAGAAGATATATCCCTGAAAAACTCCGGCCACTGAGCACATACGTCGGTATCCCGCTCCTAGGATTCGTCCTACACTCGGCTATGCTTCCATTGCACCCATACGAGAGGAACTGACCGGCCTCAGAGAACCTTCGTGCTCCTGTCAACGATACGAATTGGATGCTCCTCAAAGGATGCATCTACCTCTAGCTCAACCTCCTCTGGAAGAAAGATGTGAGACAGGTCTGAATGATAGAGATGCAATTGAGATACGTGGAAGACGTCATGCATGGCTCAGTACCGCTGCGGTAACTCTAACTGATAAGCAACCAGCCCGACTCTCTCCAAAATCTCAAATGGCCCCACATACCTCAGTGAAAGCTTACCCTGTCTCTTGATCCATTTTTGTCCCAGCCTCGGCGAAACACGCAAGAAAACCTGATCCCCGACCACGAACTCCAAAGGTTGTCTACGGCGATCAGCATAAGACTTCTGATGAGAATGTGTGGTAGCCATCCACTTCGAAATCAACTGGACCTGCTCAGATGTCTCATGTACGAGACATGGTCCTAGTAAAGCTGCCTCACCTGCCTCTAACCAACATAAGGGTGATCGGCACGGCCTACCGTATAAAGCCTCATATGGTGCCATCTCAATAGTCACCTGGAAGCTATTATTATAGACAAACTTGACTATGGGTATATGCTTCTCCCATGAGCCCCCAAAGTCTAGGATGCATGTACGCAGCATGTCCTCTAGCACTTATATCGTACGCTGTGACTGGACATCTATCTAAGGGTGGTATGTTGTGCTCAGAAGCACCTATGTACCCAGCACCCTCTGAAAACCCTGCCAGAAATGAGACGTAAAGTGGGATTCTCTATCAGAAATGATAGAATGAGGGACCCCATGAAGATGAACGATCTCTCGGATATACAGCCTTTCGAGCTCGTCAACACTGAATGTCTCCTTGATCGGCAAGAAGTGAGCTACCTTCATGAGTCTGTCCACAACAACCCACACTGCGTCATTGCCTCGAGGTGAACTTGGTAACCCCATCATGAAATCCATCGCGACATCATCCCATTTCCACTCTGGAATGGGTAACTGCTGTAACAGCCTAGCTGGTCTCTGATGATCTGCCTTCACCTGCTAACAGGTGGAACACCTCGTAACAAAATCAGCAATCTCTCTCTTCATACCCTGCCAACAGTACTGATGTCTCAAGTCACGGTACATCTTGGTAACCCTGGGATGAACTACCCAAGTTAAAGCATGAAACTCCCACATCACCTCCTCGCGTATATCCCCTAGAACCCATACTCATCCATGGAAATGAAAAACCTCATCATCACATATCATCCAACCAGGAGGGGGGTCCTCACTTCCCACCGACTCCTGTAGAACTAGGCCTTCTGAATCAGATAGTTGTCTCATCCTCACTCTATCCAGGAGGGTAGAATTCACATCTAAATATGAAAGATAAGTCTGCCCCTGACTGTCATGCAACCCCAGATGCATCTCAGATAAGAAAGCCATGAGCTTCCACTCACCATTGGCCCCCTACACTGCCTGTATCAAATACTTCCTGCTCAGTGCATCAGCTACTGCATTACCTTTACCATGTGTATAGGCAAGCTCAAAATCGAAGGACTGTAGGTATTCAACCCACCTCTTCTGCCTCAGATTAAAGTCACGCTGAGTAAATATATACTTGAGGCTTTTGTGGTCGGTGAAAACCACAAAATGCTCTCCCAATAGATAATGTATCCAACAGTGCAATGCATGTACAACTGCAGCTAACTCGAGATCATGTGTTGGGTAATTCCTCTCATGCGGCCTCAACTGCCGAGACCCGTATGCAAAAACTAGATCCCCCTGCATCAACACTACTCCCAACCCAATACCTAATGCATCACAGTAAATTTTATTGCTCTTCCCCTACTCTGGGAGTATCAGCATCGGTGTTGATGTCAACCTTCCTTTCAGGTCCTGAAAAGCTGCCTCGCAATCTTCTGACCAAACAAACTTCACACCCTTCTTAGTCAAGCCTGTCAATGGCGCTGACAAGCGGGAGAAGTCCTGTATAAAATTTCTATAGTAACCAGTCATCCCTAAGAAACTCTGTATCTCAATCACGTTCTTAGGTTTCTCCCAGGAAACTACTGCTCTCACCTTCTCTGGGTCTACTGAAACTCCTGCCTCAGATATGATATGACCCAGGAAGTGAATCTGGTCCATCCAAAAGTGGCACTTAGAGAGCTTAGCATATAGTGGATTCTCTATCAGTGTACTCAATACGATCTTAAGATGGGTGGCATGGTCGTGTCGATTGTGAGAGTACACCAATATTTCGTCCACAAATACTACCACAAAAGAATCAAGATACGGATGGAACACCTGATTCATCAAAGCCATGAAAACTATTGGCGCGTTCGTGAGTCCGAACGTTATAACTGTATACTCATATAGACCATACCTACTCCGGAAAGATGTGAGAGGTATATCAGATGGTCTCACACGCAGCTGATGATATCTGGATCACAAGTCAATCTTTGAGAACACTCGTGCTCCACGAAGCTGATCAAACAGATCATCAATCCTCGACAAGGGATATCAGTTCTTAACCGTCAACTGGTTCAGCTTCTGATAATCCATGCAAAGACTGAGGGTATCGTCCGCCTTTTTCTCTAAAAGGACCGGAGAACCCCAAGGAGAAATACTGGGTCGAATAAATCCCTTTTCCTGTAACTCCTCTAACTACCTCTTGAGCTCCTGCAACTCATGTGTGTCCATCCCATACGGAGGAATGGACACCGGTGCTACTACTGGCACTAGCTCAATAAGGAAATCCACCTCACGCACCGGAGGTAGACCTAAAAAGTCATCCAGGAAGACATCCCTGAAACGATCAAAAACTGGAGGGAAATCCGTCTGACAAGTCCCCTGGTTTTCCAGATATAAGCTCTCAATTTGGGTTGTGACTCCACCTCGCCCACGATGCTCTGGTCCAGCTCGACTTTCCTGAACATCCCATTCACCCTTGTATAGAAACTCTCCACCCTCAAGTGACGCGAAACTCACCCTATGACGATAGCAGTCTACAAAGGCTTGGAAGGGAACCAACCAGTCCATCCCGAGAATGATGTCATAGCTCGTCATCTCTAAGACATAGAGGTAACAAAAGAAGTGACACCCACCAACCTCTAGGGGCACTCCTTGCACTGACACACACCAACCGCTCTAGTTCCCAAAGTAGTGTCTAGCGTCATAATATCAGAAGAAGGAGAAACACAGAGCCCAAGGATCTCCACAACGGTTACAGAAACAAAACTATGTGCAACACCCATATCAAAAAGTACTGAAGATAAGACAGAAGCTACTATAATAGTACCTATGACTGTAGAAGGTCCGGGATCCTGCTCATGCTGGGTCTGTTACACTGCATATGCTTGCCTAGTGTCGCGGCCCTGTGACACATCCTGGCTACCCTGAGTTGTCCCGCCCTGCTGCCTCTGAGATCCTGGTGTCTGGCTACCACAGCCACGAACACCATCTCTGCCTGCACGACCTGACGTATTCCACTTCCCTGACTGGTAAGAATCCACTGGTCCTTCTCCTACATGCGGAGTCTTCACATAACCCCTCTCACTAGCCACTGGTGGAAACGCTCTGTAGAAGCGCTGCAGATGACCCATTTTTTCGCAAGCTCAGCACTCTACTGGATCGCATGGACACTACGGCATCTTTTACTCCTCTTTTCCAAACTGGTGGCACCTGATCGGCCCACCTGAAGAAGCTTCCTGGCTGTTACTACCACCATGAGAGAAGTACATTTGTCTCTTCCTCTTGCCAGCATAAATAGTACCAGTAACTGGTGCTGAACCGCCCTGGCCAACACGACCATATTGTCTCAGGTTCCTCTCCATAATCAGTGATTGGTTCATGATGGCGTGTACAGTAGGAAACCTGAAGACATTCACCAGTTCCCGTATGTCATACTGAATACCATCCTCAAAACGTCTGGCTCTCACCGTCTCATCACCCACCTGCACGGGTGAAAAGCGTTGAAGCTATGTAAAACGAGTAGAATAGTCCATCACTGAAATAGTGCCCTGCTGTAGATTCATGAACTCTTGAGCTCTATCTTCCCTCAGAATCTAGGGAAAGAAAAAGTCATAAAAGACTCCCTGAAAATCTTCCTATGACATGTCTCTGTGATGCTATGACTGGGTGGTAACATCCCACCACCTCTTGGCGGAATCACGCAGCATGTAAGTCGCAACCTTGACCTTCCACCCTGGAAACATCTCTAGATTCTCAAAAATAGTCTGCATCGATCCTAGCCAAGACTCCGGAGCCTGTAGTCCGCCATCCCCCCAAAACGTAGGCGGATGCATCTGCTGAAAGATATGTTTCAGCTGAGCCATAGATGTGGAAACCTGCGGTGCTCTCTGAAAGGTCTGCATGAACCGCAATAAGCCTTCACGGAACTGCGCCTCCGCGCCTGTGTCCGGTATAATAGCTGGTGCTGCATCTGGCTCTACTGGAGGATCAACTGGTAGCCCATGGCCCACCATTTCCAGACAATAATTGATGCCGCTCTCCTGGTGAACAACGCGCGGTCGTCTAGGCAGAATGACACTACAAGGTCAAAAGCACACCTTAGATTCAAGATTATTAAGGCTGAAATGAAGAAACCACAAAGGGAACAAGAGGAAGAAGGCATCTCAACATTTTCAAAACAAGACTACAGGGCGTGTACACTGACTACATGGTGTGTACTTGACTTCCCTTCCCCTTCCCGGGTCCTTCTGCATGGCTTTGCCACACGGCTCCCGTTTGAACAGACTACACGATGTGTATATAATCTAAACGGCGTGTATGGTGTTATTTTCCAATACCAGTGTCATTTGTGACACGGCCGACTACCCGGCTTGACACTACACGGTGTGTTACACACGCACATGGCGTGTACACCACCCTGTTTCCCAGCCACACAGCTAACTCCACACGGTCTGTCCTCAGACAAGACTACACGGCGTGTCCCACAGGTACACGGCGTGTTCAGGGAGAGGTGAAACTGACCCGTGATGTTAGTTACACGTCCAAGTCCCCAGGTCACACTACACAGTGTGTCCATTAACACGGCGTGTTCTGTACAGGAGTTCACCAACACGTGTTGTTAGTTACACGGCCGGACTCCGGGTCAATACTACACGGCGTGTATTTCTGATACACGGCGTGTTTTCACCCAAGCCTTTCCCTACCCCGTATCACCGCCCACGCGGTTTGTGACATGGGAAGAGACTACACGGCGTGTACTCCGGGTACACGGCATGTACTCAAAAAGATCATTTTTTCTTCCCGAACAGAAGAACATACACAGCGTGTATAAAAATACTACATGGCGTGTATACTGGGTTTCTGGATAGCATACCTCAGAAACTTCCATGGAACCCAGAAAACACTTAAAAACAACACCTAAGTGTCAAATTCCAACCTGTGAGGGCTCATACTCCCCATGAATCAACATTTGACATCTCATATGTGTTACAACTAATAAACAGTCAATGATCCACCAAATTCTGGTCAATGGGGGCCCATACTCCCCAAAACCCGATGTTTGGCATCCATTCTTTAAACAAGCTCATACAAGGAATACCCTATCACAGAGCAGGCATGTATCAAGCAGCTATCACAACAGCATGCTTTAGTAGCACAACAACTATCACAACAATATGCAAATTCTAATGCACCTACATGGCATGGAAACTATGCATGGCATGTGATACCTAGCATGTGCCTATATGATGCATTAGACGGCATACCCTCATCTCATCGGGTTTCAACTAAATAGAACCCACATATAAAATATGAACAACATAATTCATGTGTATCACCCAATGGTGAAAACATTCTAACTGTAAAATTTTGAAATTCAAAAGAATTGCAAAATATGAGGTAGTCTGGCTTTTCTCTATACATGGGTTAGCTACGCCTGGGCACAGCTTATTACCAACTACCATTCGTCCTATCCCTGACGACGGCTCCAAATAGTAATTCAAAGAAAAGAACCTCCTTTGATACCACTTTGTAACATCCCGGAACCCGGGTGCCACTCAACGGGTGCGCCGAACCCAGTTCGCCACGTGACCTCAAGCACATTTCCCCAAACACCAGAGGCTGCCGACCAGTAGAGAGGGCTTAGGTCTGATTGTGGGGAAACTATGACCTCATTTTTCAAAGTGTAGCGCAACATAATACAAAATAAAACATACACCAACAGCGGAAGTAGTAAACCATACACAACTGAAATAAACAACAGCAGTGGATATAACCAACAGTATATAAATGATGACGATACATGTCTCAAGTTCTAAGAAAACAGCCAGAACATGTTATACATCAATACGATACAACAAAAAGAAGAGTACAACAAAACAAAGCAAAACAGCTCGCAGCGGCATCGCGAGCCTAGGCTCGGTCCCATTCCCTCCTACTCCTCAGCATCAATCATGTACCTGTATAGGGACTCTTGCCCCTATCTACACATGCAGAAACATAATCTGTTTGGTCTGAAAAGCGTGACCCAAACAGGGTGTGAGAAATATATCTCAGTAGGCACCCACCAAAGGCTCATGCCCAACTGTGTGTAAGCATGCAACAATAGTGAAATAGTAAAATGCAATACAGTAAGTAGTACTCACAAGTAACCAACTTAACAGTTAAATTTCAATTTTAATATTGATTTTAATCCATTAAATATTAGAAATCACCACATCGCATTTCTAAGTAAACAGTCTATGTCCTCAGACAAGAAAAACCTTAACCTCAGGTAAGCAGAATCCAGCCCGCAGGTATAGCCCTCAGGCGTAACAGAATTTTCCCTCAGGCGTAGGAAGTCTCCCCCTCAGGCACAGAATTCAAGCCCTCATGCATGAAAGGTTTCCCTCAAGCGAAATACTACAGCCCTCGGGCTAAATAGTGCAGGGCCCTCAGGCTAATCACAATAACGCCCTCAAGCTAAATACAACAACACCCTCAGGCTAAACAGGTAACCGGGCCATGCCTAACAGGTGAACAAGCAGTAACAAGCAATTCCTCTCAAGGAAATTCTACAAGTACTACTTTGAAGGCATACCCTCAGGTATCCTGTCCAAACGGCTAAACAGTGGAACACACCCCCGGGGTGGTTTCAGATCCAAGCAACGATCCCAACAAGCATTTTATTATCACAATTTAATCACCTATGCAATTCTAGGAATTAAATATAGCAACAGACTCAGCCACATAACACCCCAACATTGGTTCATCGCACGAAAATGCACAAAACACACGGTAGTTGGAAAAAACTAACACAAGCCACCTGCCTTAAACGCCAACGAACGTTACACCTGAACACCGACTCCAGAAACGCCTAAGAACAGTGTAGATCTGACAAAGAACAAAACCCATGCGGTTCCAACGAGATCGTCCGAAGCCAAATCGGATTCCAGATGAACACCCGGTGGATCTTCAAAGGTCCGACCTCCTCATTTGGCTCCAAATCGGCTCACGTGTCTCCTCTTCCAAATGAGGAGGCCACTGCCTGGTTTAAGCCAAAAAAACAAAGTACACAGCGTGTACTTCTGAGTAAACGGCGTGTAATTATTTCATTTAACTGTTCATTTGGCAGCACTGCCACATTGTTCAGCCGTCGACATGAGTACAGGGCATGTACTCCCAAGTACACAGCGTGTACTGTTTCCCAGCTGGCGGCGACTCCACCGCCTTACTGTTTAAGCCTGTCGACTGACTACACAGCGTGTAAGGTACCACTACACGGTGTGTAGTTGGTTCCTACACCCCTCATCACCGACATGTCTACACGCCCCGTGTACTCATCCCAACATGGCCAAAAGTACACTCCGTGTAGAAAAGTACACGGCGTGTAGTTCCAAAATTTAGGATTTTTCCCCATTTTCCATATATTCTCAAAAACACTAAAGGAAAAGGAAAATAGAAGAAGCTCGTACCTCAAAACTAGGAACTGGGTTCTTACAATCAATATTAACTTGCATGTTTTAAATGATATTATAAAATAAAATATCATAATATTTGGTATTTTTTGATATTTAAAATGAATTATTTCAAAGTGAAAATATTTTTTAAAATTTTTTATGCTTTTTTATTTAAAAACTGTTTTTAAATGGGAAAAGAAATTTTCCTAAAGATGTGTTTTAAATTAAATATAAATATTCTATTATAACCAACCATGGTTATTTTAAAATAAAATGATTTTAAAAAAAATTATGTTTTGAAAATTAATATTCAAAAAAATCTATTTTTCTTGTGAAAAGTCTCAAGTAATATTTCAAAATTATTTTCAATGTAATATGGGATGATTCTATGTTAAATATGATTTACTACGTAGTTTTAACCATTGATACCATTTTTATTCCTTATCTAAATGTTTTAGCATTAAAATATTTTTCTAAAACCCTTCCATCTTCCATGGGTTACACCATGATAAAATTAATATAAAACATGCATATTTTTTTCAGGAGTTGTGTTATTATATAATGATTATGAAACCTATATATTTTCCACAGGTTATTATATGATTAAACTTTTATAAAACCATTTTCATTTTTCTGTGTAATCAATTTAATTTTGAACATAGATATAAAAACTTTTTCAACTTTTGATCATTTTCACTTTAAAAACTGATTTCTCGTCACCTATGTGGGATTAATTATAAATTGAATTTTTTCACTTATATTAAAGGAATATTGATAAATGTATTATATATTTATAGTAATAATAAGTTATATTATCTAATAATTTCAACATAATTTTTTACCAAAATGAATAATGAATGTAGTAAACATTAATTATCGCAATTATGGTAAAAATGGGAAGTTAAACTAAAATGATAATGGTAGAAATTACATATAAACTTGTCTAAAGACTATTCTATATAACTATTTAGAAAATTAAACCTCTAAGGTTATAAAAAGGTCTATTTGGAACCCTTTTTATGTAATAAAAATGTGGTACCAGTCTATTATTTTCAAAAATACCAAGTGTGTCAACTCCACCAGTTATAAAAGGCCACCCCCTGTCCTCTCTTTTTCACACCATAAAAACATTTTTTTCATCCAATGAATACCCAAATAACAATAAAAATTCACTCCCCTAATACTATTAAACTTATTTTGGCCATAAATATAACCTATGAAGACTTTTAGTGCAAATATATGGAGGTTTCTTGAACAAGAGGTAATGTTCATCAATGATCATTTTTTTGATTTCTTCACTCAGTTCTTTTAATTATTATTATACCATGATCATATAATAAAATAAGTATATTTCAAGTGATTATATTTTTTATGTTATGTTCCTAACATACAACCACATCCACTTCAATAAAATGGGTTGTCAAATCCTTATTCGTACATACAGTGGACTACGATGTCATGAACTAATGACGTTAGTTTTTCATTATCACCTCCCACGATTCAACATAGTGATAAATTAACTATTTATATATGATATTTATGATATTAATATTCTTATATAATTATCATATAAAAATAAATTAATTCATTCAATGCTGTGGGAATATGATAAAATCGCTCCATTGTACGGCGGACTACTATCCCGCAAAGTCATGTGATTTGTTCACACATTAAATGGAATTTAAATATAATAAAAATTTATATATATGAAATAAAAATTATTAATCAATGTTTATATATATATATATTATTTAATTTTCCTACTTTCAATCTGAAAAGAAAATGGAAACAGTGTTTATATGTACCATGGACCTACCATCTTTGTAAACGGTGTATTTTTGTCCATATCAATAAATTATATAGATTACTATAAATTAATATATATGATATACATATGATGTCTATATCATGGTAAAAATACTAGATATGGTTAAATCATTATCTATGTAAGATCACCAAAAATTGAAAGTCAAAATATGCACGAAACAAAAATTAATTATTTCCTGAAATGTGAATTTAACAAAGAATTGTCAATAAACTGATAATACAAGGTCAAAAAAAACAATATATGTAATTATTTATATGAATATATTTCTATAATATATGAATAATAAAATTTTATTTATTATAAATCATTTTTTAACATGTACAATGGAATTCAAGACTTATGTTAAGGGATTTCCAACTCACTTTTACTTTCTATGAGACAAATTCAATATTCACCACATGTTTCTTTTATGTGGTGTATATACTTCCCATGAATGTATTCTATGATTATTTTTCATAAGACATTATTTCTATCCATGTATCCCTTTTATGGTCTCTCTTTTCATGAGTTTTACGGTTCAAAATTAGTAAGGTGTTTTAGTTTCACATATTTTATTTTATAAGGTGTATATACAGCACCTTTTACAGTATTATCCTGAATTTTTATATCCAAGTTATATTTGAAGTTTCAGGTTATTTTATTCCTTCATGGATCTTTTTTTTCAAAGCTACCACAGTGATAAATATTTTGTTTTACAAAGTCGTCATTTATCAGGGTTGTTTATGATATATTGTTGATCATCAAATATTAGGATACATCTATCGATAAACTCAAGAATTTTCTTATTATCTTTTTATTTTATGAAAATAAATATTTTCCCATAATTTTCCTCACTTCATGTACTCAAGAGTTCAAAAGAATTTTTTTAATAAAAATCATATTTTGAGTTGAAAACCCTTTTTCTTCCAAAACCATGTTTTCTAAAAAAATATAACTTTTTTAAACAAATTAAATTTATTTATGTCATACATATCTACCCATGAGTTACTTTCTACGAAAAAATTTGAAATTAATCTTCTTTTCATTTTACAAAAAAATGTATCTTTGGATTTTACAATAAATGTGAAAGGAATCTCTCTTTTTTTCATGAACATCAAGAAATGTATTTCCCAATGTCATGACCACTCAATTATTTCAATCATTCCATAAAATTATTCAATGATACATTCAAATAAAAAAAATCATTAATATTTGTGAATTTTTTTAGATTTTATATGAATGATTTCAAAGTAAAAAAGGATTTTCAAAATGTTTTTTGTTTTAGAAATATTTTTTAAATAAGAAGGTACATTTTAATTAGGAAATGCTTTCAATTATTTTTAAATAATAATTTATAAGTTTTCGTGGTCATATTAAAAAAAGTATTTTCATAAAAAATTGGTTTTTAACAAATGTATTTCAAATAAAATATATCTTCCTCAAGATAAGCCCCATGTAATCTTTCAAAATAATTTTAAATATAAAGTGATATACTTTAATGTTACTTATATTTCAATGGGGGTATATGAACCTAAGATACCGTTATTATTCTTTTCTAAATGGTTTATGAGGAAAAGATGTTTATGAATCCCATTTTTCTTCCATAGGTTACACCATGATAAAATTAATATGAAACATGATTCTTTTTGTATAGGTTATACTATAATAAAATGATGAAATGATTATTATACCTATCTATATTCCATAAGATATGATATGATGAAATTTTTATGAATCCTTTCATTTCATGGGTTATGATATGATGATTTTTTATGATCTTCTGGAAGGCATATGTTCGATTTTCATAATATGATAGTGGTTAAATTATAACCAAGGATGACGGTAAGGTTATAACCAAAGATGGGTGGGACCTATATCTCCCTCAAATTCATTGGGTAAATATTTGTATCTCATGGAATAAAAAGGACTTTAATGGATATTGAACCTAGTTTAGTAAGAGGAATTTTGCGCTATGATGGTCTTGGGAGTGAACCCTGACTACTATGATGGTTTGGGTAGTGAACTCATTCAAATATAAGGAATGTTCTGCCAGTGTGGATGGTTGTGTGTCCCACCTATGAGTTGTATCCTACCATAGGTTTCCCTTCTAGTTTTTGTTAATGATACTTGACTACTAATAAAATGATTTTCTATACTTATTTTAATATAAGAGTTTTATGTCTTTTTCTAATATTACTCTATCATAGATCATGATCTTTAATTTTATTATGATAATATCTTCTGAACATTAATAATTTTTTCAATGACTCAAGATTAAGATCTTTGATATGAATGGTATGGTATTAAAATTTTATGTTCATGTTCTCATACCTTTAAATTCATGTTATGATTATATATCACATTTGTTTACCCTTACGGAGCATATGAGCTCACCATTTTTTATGTTTATTTTCTATAGGTGATGAATAAATGTTTTAAGTATGAGTTATAAAGATAAATAAATTTATGGGAGACATTAAATATATTTCAATAATTAAGAAGATTAAATTTCAAGTTTCTAATGATACCAAACTATTATAGTCATCAAGAGTGTTTTTGTATAATGTAATGAATATTCATCTATAAAGATGTAATAATAATATATTAAAATATTGGGTCTCTATATTTGGACTACTGGGTATATAAGTGTATGAAAATAAAAATTAATAGAGGATAAGAAAATACATGTTGTTCTTGAGAGATAGGTCATAACATTTCATCATCAGAATCGTAATCACAAACAATCTCGATAAACAATGAGATTGTATCATAAAAAACATACCGCTTAAGTAACTTTTGAATCATAAGATATATTAAATGGGAATAATAAAATGAGGATTTAAATATATTTAATTTAATTACATTTAGGATATATAGTTTCATAGGGGTGGTAGATACACTACAAAATAAAAATGAGTAGTGAATATGGAATATGACTTCTAGAATTAAAAGTGAGATTGGAGATTTCTTACCTTAAGTCTCAACATTATTTGAACACGTTAAGTACTCCAATATAATATATATATATATAATTATATATATATATATATATTCTAAAACTATAATCATATATATCAAACCATATACAATTTTCTGATAACTATTTTCACTCATTCATTAACAATTCCTTGTTAAAATCGTATTTTGGGTAATAATTGCTTCATTTTTCATCTAGGTTTTTTTTGGTTCTTTCATTATTATTAATTTGATCATGGTTCATAATATCCATAATTTTATAAATTATATAATTGTAATATATATTCATTATATATTTATTTATATAAATCTATAAAAGTTAGAGATAGAAAATGAGTTACACCAATCATGCATATGGTAGGTTGTACGTACCCATAAACACTATTTCCATTTCCTTGAAAGATGAAATAAAATAAAGTTATATATTAATTAACCTTTAAAAAAATTATATAATATTTTTCATATATATTCAGTTAATATATCCATATTACAATCCATTTAAAAATAATATTAAAAATGTATCACATTGCTTCATGGAGGCGGTAGTTTACATGTACGCCCTAGCAACATTATCATTTTCCAACAGATTTAAAGGTTAGAAGATAAAATGTAACAATAAATTCCAAAAATTATAATATTTTAATAACTATCATATATAAACATTAAATAAATCATTATGGTCACCTATGAGATGCAGTGATGGAAAATGATTTACATCGATTCGTGAGACGGTAGTTCGTTGCACACATCATTGACGGTTTCATTTCCCATTTTATGGAAGATGATGTGGATATAGGCTATAAAATTAACATAATAAAACCTAAACGTGTTTTATATAATTGTTTTTTATATCATAATATTTGAAAAATGTTTGAATGATGTGTAAGAGGGAATAAAAAACACATGTTTAAGAAATTTACATCTTATTTAGAGAACCTCATTAGGTTTATAGCTTAAGCCTTCATTGAAGGGGTTTATAATAAAACTAGGGAATATAGGGTACTTGGATATAATAATGGAAGATATTAGGTCAGTTATTGGTTAGAGAAAATGGTTTTTGATGTGTGAATAAAATAAAATATTGGGTTTCCTTTTTTTATGTGGGAAATAGGACACACTTGGAATATTTTAAATGAAAAAATTATACCTATGTTTTTTACTTACTAAAAGGATCAAAAAAGGTTGATTATTGAACCATAAATGTTATAATGTCAAAATATGCAGATGAAATATAAATTGGAAATTTTTTTATGATATTTTAACCCTTATCTTTTTAGTTTAACCCCTAGTAAACTTGTTTTAACCATAACTACTCTTACTAATTTTTACTGCTTTTACTATTAATTTTGACCTACAATTAATTTTACCTTTTTATATAATATTAATTATTATGATTCAAACTATTGAATCCATTTTTCCATCTTTCATTCACATAATTCATAAATTTTAATTTTGAATTAAACTCGTAGACGCGACAAAAAAACAATTTTCCAAATAAACATTTTTTAGAAGTATAGAATGTTTTAATAAAAAAATACCATATAAATTTGATTAAAATAACATAAATTTGTTTAATAATAACATAATTTAACTAATTTAACAATTTTAAAATTTTTAAATAATATGTTACAATTTTAATTCTTTAAATGAGATTGTAGTTTTTCATAAAAACTAATATTTTTCACTTTTCACTGAAACATTAATCAATTAAAAAATTTATAAAAAAAATCCCTAAGATAATTTTTACATGTTGATTAAAAAAATGAAGTTAATTTTTTCAAATAAATTTTTTAAATGTCTTAAAATAGAATTTTATTATTTTTTCACAAAAATGAAAAAAATGTCATTTTTTTAAGAAAAAAAGGTATTTTCAATGTATATAAATATTTACTAAAAATTAAGTAATAATTTATAAATATATTTTATGTATCAAAAAAATTGATACATAATTTTAAATATATATCTATTCCTAATTATTGTCTTCAAATTTAATGTCTAGAGTATAATGTTCATTTTAAATAATAATATTAATACTATGTCATGGTTTCTTAATACTCGGTGTTGCGTGTTGTGCAATATATCAAAAAAATAAATTTAGGTTCCCATGTAGCATCCTAAAGTAGGTAGTCACACCAAAAAAACATTGACTAAGTGAGTGGTCTAGTTTCTTATCACTTTTTCTATACAACACAGAATTTCCACTAGATTTTACACTTATGAAATATCATACCCAAGTAGTATTACCAATGATTTTAGTGTATGTGATGTATTAGTTATGTACTTCATCAACAGAAATACATGAAATATATTATGAACCTATGATAGGTTCGGTGGAAGCATCAAGAGGTAAGATACGATATCGATACCATAAATAATTTCAAAGGAACAAGGATTTCTATGCCTTAGTTTTCCTTTATTTCCAAATATCATAACCATGTTCCAAGGAAAAGTTTATAGAAACACGATCTCATTGACTTCAAATTCTGGACCACATCAACATTTATCAGCATAACTTTTCTATCAACTTTATGAAGCCCTTATGTGTTTCTAAGTGGATCTAAACAACTCTGCCATTTCTTTTTCTATCTCGGACCCCAATAGAATTACTTCTCCAAGTTCATCCCGTAAAAGAGGATCTGTACACTTATTAACATATAGTTATTCATAACGATCTATATAAATTCTCAAGTGAATATTATTTTTATAAGAAAAATAAAAAAAAGGAAATTATAGATCCCACTAACCTTTGATATCCATAGAAAATGATATCATCATATCCTCTAGGGTTTCAATTTCTCTCTTAAAATGAATATTTGACTGAGGATGAAATATAGTTCATAAACTCAACTCAATTAAAACATATTTCCAAATAATTATTTAGAACATTGAGGTAAATATAAGATCCAGATCAGATATAGTGAAATGTGGGTTTTCAGGAAACCCTACAAAATCCTTATGTATATCCTTGAAAGCTAATCAAAATTATAATCTTCATTGATAGTGATAAAAAAATTAAATTTTTAAATTAATTGACAAAAAACCATATAGCATTATCCCCTTTAGACAATTTTTAGAGTTTGATGACAAAAACAAAAGTTATGTTTTCCCATTTCCATTCTAGTATAGGTCATCAATGTAACATACCCTTATAATTTTTTTCCTCGCCCTTAAATTGTTATCATACAAATCACTGAGATAAAAAAAAGCTATGATATCTCTCTTCAAGACATCCCACAATAAATACTTCATCAAATAATTAAACATCGTAATACTTCTTGGATAAATAGAGAATGAGGAACAATGTTACCCCACTAATAGATCCTTCTTAAAAACTAGTATTGGGGGGACACAAACATGGTTCCTAAACATTATTACTCCACCATAATCAAGTTAAAACTCTAGAATGTTTGTAACCTTATTATATAGATATACATCATCATTTTATGCCTCTTTAATCTTCACTTAGATAGATAGTTGAACACTCAATTGAGAAATAAAATATTTCTCTCTTCCTTAAATATTTCTAGATCCAACATTTTAAAATCCAGAAATATTGGATCTTTTTTATCCTCATAATCTATAATCTAGCATTATCCTTTTGACTAATTCATCAACCACCTTGTTCCCTTTCCAAGGGTGGTAATGTATTGAGAATTCTTAATATTTAATCAACTAAAACTATATTCTATGATTCCAATTCAACTCCTTCTATGTGAATATATACATCAAAATTTTATGATTATTATATATATATTACACTTTTCTATATAAAGATAATTTCTTTATTTCATTAATACAAAAAATTATCACAAATAACTCCAATTATTGGGTTGGGAAATTTCAAACATGAAACTTAAATATTCATGAAGAAAAATATATAACCGAGTCAGTTTTTCATGAGAACACATTTAAATCTCTTCCTATAAGAATCATTATATATTAAAAACCCTTCTACACTATAGGTTAATGTAATCATAGGTATGTTGACTAATATTCTCTTCACTTCCATGAAGTTTTCCTCACATTTATCTTTCTAGAGAAACATGGATCCCTTTAAACTTAATAATGTTAGTGGATTATATAGTTGTGAGAAATTATCTATAGACCATTGATAATATCTAGTCGAAGTAATGAAAATTCAACTCTTAGTTACCATGGATGTTCTTTTCCAACATTCAATACAATCCTTCATTGATAAATCCACTCATATACCCTCTACTGAGATTTTATGGTCCAAAATTATAACATTTTATATCCAAAATTCACACATTGTAAATTTTTCAGGAAATGTTTCCTTTATTAAGTCCTTTAATATAATTTTAAAGTGATCTTTATGCTCTTATGTTATATTTGAATATATAAGAATATCATCTATAAAAACTATAAAAAATAGATCAAGGTAATCTATGAAGACGTTATTTATTAAATCCTTGAAGATAGATAGGACATTAGTAATACCAAAATGAATCTTTGTATACTCATAGTGCCTATAACTTATATGGAATAGTGTCTTGGTCACATCCTCTTTATTAACCCCTGATTAATAATATATAAAACAAATATCAATCATAGAAAAGTATAGAGCTCCATCCATCTGATCTCAACCCTTTATTATGTTTTAATTTCCCTAGTTTATGAAAAAATGTGATATATATATATATGTGTATATATTCTATAAGTGTATAATTTACAAAGAATGTGATAGAGACATTAAACAAATTTTAGGGATTAATCATTCTCATATATAGTAAGAAAAATCTATCTCAACTGAAAAATACAGGGGGTTTTTTAATGAATGTTTTGTCTGGATTCTCTTGAAGAATATTCCTAGAAGATGTATAGAATTTATTTTAATGAAATATTTTCCTTAATTCTATATAATTATATTTTCACTTCCCTAGAGAATCATAGTTGGTATCAGAGTGAGGTTTAGATTACATTTTAGAATAAGATGTTATAGATTAAGGATTATATAAGAGATATAAATGTTATAAATGGTTTATAAGTTAAGTTTGATCATAATTTAAAAGTTATACAAAACCCTCTTGTTTATTTTAGGTAATGTTGAAAATATTAGCGATTAGGATTAGAGAGATTTAGTGAGAACCTTTGGGATAAGTCTAAGTATATGATAATATTCTAATGTCTTGGTAATGTATATATTGTGTAGTTCCCCTAAAAATTATATCCTCGATTGGATACTAGAAATTGGAAGTGTCTATGGAAAATATACACCTAGGTTTAATCATACTGAAATGGGTTAGTTGAGTATCAACTCAATCGCCACTGTATTTCACAATGAGTGGGTATAAGACTACACACCTAGTTAGACACTTCTGGGAATATGATTTGGTATTCACATTCTCATTAAAGGCCATTATAAAGGATTTATTATATTAAGGAACTAGCTTAGTAAATATAAGAGAATCTGAACTAAAGAAATATATATTGAGTTGTGATTGATTTAGGTTGAACCAAATGATAATATAAAAATTTCATAGAGTAAGATATTTTGAGTTTGAATTTTTCATATGATTATCTTATGAAAGTTATCATATTTTGTTAATAACACAAAATTAAACCCTTTTAGTTTTAATATGGGAAAACAATAAGAATACAAGTTAATATTGATTTTCATGGACAATAAGAAAATTTCTCATCCAGTAACAAAAAAGGATAAGAGGTAAAGGGATAAATATTTTCGTTAATTAAAACATGATATCATGAATTATGGTTAAAAAAGTGATACTAGTTGAGTCTCTAAACACATAAAATAAGAGGGGATATAGTACCAAGGAATTTCATAACCTGTATATTATAAACAAAATAACATTCAATTTATTATATGTAAAATATTTTGTAGGAATCATAAGGGTAATTCTTTATTTTAATGTGGAAGTGTATTATCTTCATAAAAGGTTGGAATATAGAAAAAACAATTGAGAAAAATTGAACAGTTTAGGGGACATGGAGAAAGGAAATAGTGTTTTTATGATGGTAAACCTAATAGTTTAATGTTTTAAATTTGGGAAAATGAACATTATATAACTCAACAACCAAGTAAAAGGAATAAAAAAAATTATATAATCCAAAAACCTAAAAGGATAGAGAAATATGATGCAACAAAAACTATGGATTTGGGTTCTAAAAATGAAATAAAATGTGGAATATAGATCACTCACTCAAGGACTATGAGTTTTGTATTTGTATCTTATTCATAAAACCCCTCAATACCAATAATATTTGAAAAGAACATAATATAATTGGATTAAAATATGTTCAGTTGCTAATAAAAAAATTATAGGTACGATTATGGTGCCCCAATTATATAACTCCCCTCTAATAGATGTTAATAGGAATATGTCCAATAAAATTTTTAATCCTTCCTTTAACTAAATTTTATGTGATATTAGGCCCTGATTGGAAATCTAACTAAACTAGCTGGGATAATTTCCAAAATAGTAAAATCAAATCTAATAATCAATCCATTACAACCAATTAATATACGGTTAACTATAAACTTCATATCAAAAATCAGTCACATTATATTGGGTTATTTTCCAAAAATGGTTAAAGGAAAAAACTTTTTATATTCTTATTATGTGGGAGAAAATGAGTTCACTATTAAAACCCAAGATATCATGGATAAATTGTAATGCCCCGACCCCAGCTACCCAGAGCCGGTGCATTACTTCGTAACATTGGCATGATCACAAGAAAGATCAAATCTCGAAATACCGATTGGTTTAGTAGCCTTGGAAACACTATATATATTCATAAGTTTTACATTACATCATAAAATGAAAAACTACTACAACAACATAATGTTTCCACAATCCACACTATTAACCCCTCATAAAATCCCTGCAGGTCATTCATAACATACTTCTTCACATCCTGGGAAAAATAAAACATAGAAAAGGGGTGAGCTCAAATGCCCAGTAAGGATAACAATATAGCGGAAACTTTCATAAATAAGAATAAACATTTAAGGAAATGTATAACTAAAACAAAAGCCTTTTAAATATGAACTTTAAACATGGTATGGCATAAATAAAATGAAATAATGCCATTTACTTATTCACATGGATATTCTACTAATCGAATAATCACATGCAAAAATCAATAACCACTTTCATAATGTTGGAATGCATAATGCCAGACTATCATAACCACATAGCCAAGGCCTCGTGCCAAGACTAAAAATAAGATTTTGTCAAGGCCTTGTGCCAAGACACTAGTTTGTCTCATGAGACCTACCGATGCATCGAGGAGCTATAGCAGGCTCCACCCGTCACATATTAAGTCCAATGCTACCCCATATGAAAAGGTTTAAACATAACATAAACATTCATATTAAAACTAGCATATGAAATGTCAATACTTTCACCATAAACTATGAATGGTATAAAAATAGCACATCCACAGTCAAACATATCACAAAACCTTCAATACAATATAGAAGTTTTGTATCATAATAAATCAACTTCAAATAATCTTAAAATCCATCAAAGGATGTTGACATAGATGAAATCAAAATTATTTTTAAAGAAATATCTCCTTTTATTTTGAAATAATTTAAGATCCATATAAAATAAAACATTTTCTTTGAAAATATTCTTATAATATTGTAAGGGAAGCTTTGAAGATTTTATAACGGCGGAAAATAGCCGCACCCGCCGTATAAGTTAAAAAAACATTCTTACCTTAATTCTGTCGAAAAGGTTAAAAAGGACCTTGTTTTGAAAACGACCGAAAGATTCCTTTATAAACCACTTATAAAAGTCAAAAAGGGTATAAATGACTTTAACTCATATTCTAGTAAATAGTAAAAATGTTTTGAAATGCATTTTTAAGAAACATGGATGTGGATGATAAAGAGATCCCAGTAGATTATTACGTATAAACAACCTTGGATAATGAAGAGGTTGTAAAGTAAACCCTTACCTTGTACTTTTCCTTGGTTGGGGTAGGTTAACATCCTGTATAATGGTGAAATAGTTGTTATTAAATTATACAAGAATCATATATAATAATATGATATCATATATGATCTTTTAACATTGATTTGTTAATAATATCTTAGAATTATCGTCGTTTCGGGAGTTAACTTACTCATTTTCTTTTATATGTTTTGTTACATAAGCCATGGTTTTTGTATTTTATTAATATCCAGAATGATATCTAGTCCTTAAACATCATTTTTAAATCATCAAATGATAATTATACTTGAATGGATACGATGGAGAATGAATCTCATCGCGTTCGTGGAGACGGTAGTCCGTATGTACGCACGAGCGACAATATCATTCTTTTGATATTAAAATAATATATAAATGGATGGTATATCATATATACAGAATCATTAACATGTTATATTTATTATTTACATGAGTTACACATCATTATTATACCCATCCAAATAATATTATATTGAATAACAATTACACCACGACGTGGAGACGGTAGTCCGTACGTACGCACGTATGGTGACATGTTATTCAAATGGTGGATAGAATACTGAATATGGTTGTACCATATTTATAATAACATCACAGTATATTTGAGATACTGGAGTTATTATTTTATAATGGTAAGAACAAAGGAAGAAGAAGTGGAAGAAGAAATGAACTTGGAGAAAGGTGGTGAAATCATTACCTCTTCTTCGGGTTCTTCCTTTTGATTTGATCAAAAGGGCTCCTTAGGTTGGCTTTATGATCAAACTAAGGCCTCTAGGTTGTAGTGAGGGATGTTGGGAGAGTATTTGGGCAGAGTTTGGCCGAACCAAAAGGCTTTGAAGGTGTGAAGAAATGAGAAGGAGGAGTGCCCTTTTTATAAGAGGGGTGAGGGGCACCTTTGGAAAAGCTAGAAATATTAATTTATAATAAATTCATATTCGGTTTCTAATGGCTCCAAAGATTATTATTCAAAGGTTAAGGTGGGGATAGGTCTAAAACCACTCAACCAATAGAATTTAGACAGGTTTGGGTACTTATATTAACCTTATCTTAAAGTATTAACTCTAAGTTAATTAGTTTCACTTTTATAATGTCTCTTTGTATTTTTATATAATATGGTTAATAAACTTACTATATACATCCAAGCGACCCTCAAGTGGTACATTAATTATTAACCTATCATGATATAAGTCTCTTGGCCGAACCTTAGATTTTTGGGAATTTAATATCAATTAATAATATAATATTTGTTTTAAGAACTCTTTTATGTCAATTTTGACACTATTCAATAGTTGATTTTTGTGAAACACATAAAAGATTGATTACTTCGAACAAAGTCAATTAAATCAATCCTAATATATCATATTATCCTAGAAAATTAGTTTAATTCATTAAAATATTCATATTATATTTATTTGGGTATTTATAATATCAATTATTTTAATTTTTCACTATTATAGTAATTACTGCATCATCATTGTGTCATAAATAAAATAAATTATTTAATGTCTAAAAATTATAAATAAAATATAATTATGTAGGAAATATTTTTAGCGTTCTAATGAATATTTATAATCTAAAATCCAACATATATAACCCTATGTAACAATTGTTTTTCTAAAAGATATATGCTTGTGTCATTTTTGTATTCATTTTAACTTAATTAAAATAAAGTGTCATTATCACTTACAAGTGGATCCATGGGGTCCCAAAATAGACCCAAAGATTCCCATGGTCGACCATGTATCAACCAATAGGGTTGAGACACGTTTTAGGGTAATTTAGTATTATTATAATATTATTTTTTAACCCTTATTTACCGGATTTACCTTTAACCATGGTAAATAAAATATTTACCGCAGTAATTATTCAAAATGTCTAAAAATAAAAGTTACCTATTTACACAATTTGAACATCCTGATTCCAAATATGGAATCCATTTTCCTAAATTCAAAACACAGTAGTGGCAGAAATTAATTTAAAATTAATTCCCGCTGTCAAAACAAAAAGCGTGTTTTTAAGAGATAATAACTATCAAAAGATTGACACTTGTTTATGTTCGGTTTAATTGTAAAATTATGTCTAATGACCAAAATTATATTAAATGGTAAAAATATATTTTAAATATACTTTAAAACCACTCAAATTCATAATTTATCACTATTAATTATTTTGATTAAAAAAGTTGTTTTTAATTAAAACTTAGTAATTTTCACTATTCATCAAAATATGAAAGTTATCCGAAATGTACCAAAATTTCACCTTAGGCTAAATTCAATATTCCGAATCCAAAAATGAAGTCCATTTTCAAATATAAAATATATATAATTTCAAAAAGTAGGTATTACTATTCATAACGGCTAGTTTGATTAGTTATGGTGTGTTAGAACTCGGTGTTGCGTACAACACACGCTATCACATTATTCAAAGAGAAGCGTACCGTAGAAGCTTGGGGTGTTACATTCTCCCCTCCTTCAAATAATTGCGTCCTCGCAATTTCTAGGGTATTACTGCATAAAAAGACTCGGGTGGTTCTTCATCATATGTTCCTCGGGTTCCCACGTTGCCTCTTCCATCTTATGGTTTCTCCGCAAAACTTTTACCAGACGCGTCGTCCGGTTTCTCAGCACTTGTTCTCTCGTATCAAGAATCTTGACGGGCTCTTCACAATAAGTCATATCGGGTTCCAGTTCTAATTCCTCATAGGTGAGTACATGCGTCGGATCAGGCATGTATTTCCTCAATAGAGATACGTGGAACACATCGTGAACTTTGGAGAGACTTGGCGGCATTGCCAATCGGTAAGCTACAACCCAAATTCGCTCTAGAATTTCGAAAGGTCCGATGTACCTGGGACTCAATTTACCTTTCTTACCAAAACGTATGACTCCCTTCCACGGAGATACCTTCAGAAAAACATGATCACCGACTTGAAATTCCAAATCCTTCCTTCAATTATCGGCATAGCTCTTCTGCCTACTTTGAGCTGCTTTGATGTGATTTTGGATTACTTTCACCTTTTCCACCATTTCCTCCACCAGTTCTGGGCCTACAAGTTTTCTTTCACCAACGTCATCCCAAAAGGTTGGTGTACGACATCTCTTTCCGTATAACGCTTCATATGGTGTCATCTGAATACTCGAATGGAAGCTATTGTTATAGGAAAATTCTACCAAAGGTAAATATTGATCCCACATACCCTGAAAGTCAAGTGAGCAAGATCTCAACATGTCTTCTAAGGATTGAATAGTCCGTTCTGATTGTCCGTCTGTCTGAGGGTGGTAAGCAGTGCTCAAATGAAGTTCAGTATCCAGGGATTTCTGAAGACTTTTCCAGAATCTTGAAGTAAAACAGGGATCACGATCAGAAACAATCGATAGGGGTACTCCATGAAGTCTCACAACTTCATTAATATATAGTCTTGCTAGACGTTCCAGGGGTAGATCTTCTCTTATAGCAAGAAAATGTGCTGTCTTGGTAAGACGATCAACAATAACCCATATTGCATCGTTCCTTCTAGGAGTCTTTGGTAGCCCCATGACAAAGTCCATCGTAACATTGTCCCATTTCCACTCCTGTATGGGAAGAGGTTGCATGACTCCTCCAGGCTGTTTCCTTCCAGCTTTCACTTGTTGAAAAACCAAACATCTTGACACAAAATCAGCAATCTCCCTCTTCATGTTGTCCCACCAAAAATGTTCCTTCAAATCTCTATACATTTTGGTGCTCCCAGGGTGTATAGAGAAATTGGAACTATGAGCATCATCCAGCAATTCCCTTTTTAGATCAGGTATATTGGGAACACAAAGTCTCTTCCCGAATTTCAAAATTCCATCTTCATACACAAAGTCTCTCAATCTCCCATCATTCACAGCTTTAATCTTCTTTTGGAATTCTTCATCATCGGTCTGAGAACTCTTAATCCTTTCTAGTAAAGATGGTTTGGCAACCATTTGAAAAAGCATTGATGTTTCACCTTCCCTGGTTATTCCCATGTCCATCTTCACTAGATCCATGAAAATTGGATCCCTTTCAATTCTCATATTGTTCAAAACTCCATGGTCTTTTCTACTCAAAGCATCTGCCACCCTGTTTGCCTTCCCTGTGTGGTAGTGTATCGTACAATCATAATCCTTGAGTAATTCAAGCCATCTCCTTTGCCTCATGTTGAGTTCTTTTTGTGAGAAAATATACTTCAAACTCTTGTGATAAGTATAAATCTCACATTTTTCACCATAGAGGTAGTGCCTCCATATCTTCAAAGCAAAGATCACTGCTGCTAACTCGAGATCATGAGTAGGATAGTTTTGTTCATGAATTTTCAACTATCGTGATGCATAGGCAATAACTCTATCATTCTGCATAAGGACACAGCCAAGTCCTTTCTTCGATGCATCACTATAAATAACGAACCCATCATTCCCCGATGGTAGAGTCAATATAGGAGCATTGACTAATCTTCTCTTCAGTTCTTCGAAACATTCTTCACACTCTTTTGTCCAAACAAATTTAACCCCTTTACGTGTGAGCTTCGTTAATGGGTTAGCCAATCGGGCAAAATTCTGGACGAAACGTCGATAATAACCTGCCAAACCAATAAAACTACGTACCTCAGTTATACTTGTAGGTGCTGGCCATTCTTGGTTTGCCTTGGTCTTAGAAGGATCAATAGAGATTCCATATTTAGAGACAATATGGCCAAGAAAAGAAATCTCTTGAAGCCAGAATTCACACTTGCTAAACTTCCCATATAATTCATGCCTCCTCAGAGTCTTCAAGATAATGCGCAGGTGATTTTCATGATCTTCGTAGGTTTTGGAGTATACCAAGATATCATCAATAAATACCACCACAAATTCATCGAGATACTCCTTGAAAACTGTATTCATTAGATCCATGAATACAGAGGGTGCATTAGTCAATCCAAACGGCATTACAGTAAACTCGTAATGCCCGTACCTGGTTCGAAATGCTGTTTTCGGAATGTCTTCCTTCTTCACACACAACTGATGGTATCCAGATCGAAGGTCAATCTTTGAAAAGTATTGAGCTCCATGCAGTTGGTCAAATAAATCATCAATACGAGGTAGGGGATACTTGTTCTTTATCGTTATAGCATTGATCTCCCTGTAGTCGATACATAACCTCATAGATCCATCTTTCTTTTTAACAAAAAGAACAGGGGCTCCCCATGGAGAAACACTAGGGCGAATAAATCCCTTATTACTCAATTCCTCTAGTTGTTTCTTTAGTTCGACTAACTCTACAGTGGACATTCTATAAGGGGCCTTCGATATAGTCCTTGATCCAGGAATCAAATCAATAGAAAACTCAACTTCTCGTTCTGGAGGATGTCCGGGTAAATCTTCCGGAAATACATCTACAAATTCTTTTACAACAGGTACATCCTCTATTTGAACATTCCTTTCCTCACCGACAGTTATTTCATTCTCTTCCTCCCCAATAATTGAATTAAGTTGAGCTACTGGGGATGGATCTAAATAAGAATTAGGTGGTGACGATTCTGCTCTAAAAATAAGGTGCTCCTTGTCATTATCATCAAGAATCGTAACCTCTTTCTTCTTACAATAAATCTTCGCATCATAGTCCGAAATCCAGTCCATACCGAGGATTATATCAAACTCAATCATAGGTATGACGATGAAATCAGCAGATAAAGAAAATTTATGTGCTCTAATGGGGACTGATTCACAAAACTTTGTTGCAACGATACTTCCCTTAGGAGTTTTAACTGACAACTCCCTTATTAAATCAAATTGGAAATATCTAATTTTCTTAGCAAACTGGGAAGATATGATACAATGCGATGATCCGGAATCAAATAATGCATTTGCTAAACTTTAAGAAACCATTAAATTATCTTCCACCACGTCTTTCGGAGCTTCTACCTCAGTAGTTGTGATAGCATAAGCCTGGCCTTGATCCCTTGGCCTTTTCTGAGGTAAGTTCTCCTGACGCTTAGGACATGCATTTGCATAATTCCCCATCTCCCTGCAATTGTAGCACTGAACGTTGGTAGCTTCCTTCTTCCCTTTGCAATCATGAGCTTGGTGGCCTTTTTCACCACACTTGTAACAGACTCCCATTCCCTTCAAGCAAGTACCAGGATGTTTCTTCCCGCATTTACCACAAGATGGATATTCAACCTTTTCCTTCTTCCCCTTATTTCCATTCCCAGATTGATCAGCAGGTCTCTTCTTCTCTTGCTTTGCTTTAAAGTCATAAGACTTAGAGAATTCCTTTTTGGTCTTGATAGCACATGAGACAATGTCTTCGTACGATGAAAAGGATTGTGAGACTAACGCTCGACGGAGAAATGATTTTAACCCATCAAAGAAACGATCAATCTTACTTCTTGGGTTACGAATATAATCACTAGCGTACCTCGCTAACCTTGTAAAGTTAGCCTCATACTTTGTGACATTCTCATCCTCCTTTTGTCTCAGACTCATAAATTGCCTTTCCATATCTGCTCGATGGTCGCGAGGGAAGTATTTTTCTAAAAACAGATCTTTGAACTCCCTCCATTCCATATTTGATACTTCATCATCTTCCTTCGTATTTTGAATCAATGACCACCATTGATCAGTATCTCCAGTGAGGCGGTAAACTGTCATGATAACTTTTTCCCTTTCACTGCTCCCCAAAGCCTGAAATATTTTCTCTAGGGAAAATATCCATTGCTCAGCTACTAAGGGATTTGTATTCCCATTGAACGTTGGTGGTTGTTGCCTCATGAATCGATCTAACATTGATCCTCCACGCTGCGGATCAGGGTGCTCCATACGGGTAAGGTTATTATTCATAACCTGAGTAAGTTGTCCCAGTATGGTGATTAGCTGATCAGCACCAGTTGCATCACCAGCCCCACTATAATTATCTTGAGAAGGAGGGCAATCCCTACATGGAGTGCGTGCATTGATACGGTTTCCATTTCTTCCACTAGGCGCCATTTCTAAACAATGGCATAAACTAGATCAGTTTATGAATCAAAATACATAATCTCATACTTATAAAACACTTAACATAAATTGATCTATTTATGGATATAATCCATAATCATAAAAATGCCTCCTTTGAGGAAGTATATACTCATAAACCCTTCATAATGATTTGTAAAGAAAATGAGAGTTATCCTAAGCATATCCCCCGGGAGTGTCGTAACCAAGAGTGCAGCAAGGCCCGTTGTCGTGCACCAGTTCCCGTTCGAGTCTAGCTCAAAGCGGTGTTTTCGGGTTTTACCCCTAGGTACATCTGTGCCAGAGCCGCCTCTACCTGCTTGTATCCAGACAGGGATGTATTGCTTGGAAAACTCACAAAATCTCTACAATACCAAAATTCTAGGAAGTTCTTCTATACTAATCCTCAAAGTTCATCTTAGGTCTACGTGCTCTAATCAGAGTTTATCTAAATCTAGCTTCCAAGGTTTGTACTAAACTTCCTCTGATACCAACTGTAACGCCCCGACCCCAGCTACCCAGAGCCGGTGCATTACTTCGTAACATTGGCATGATCACAAGAAAGATCAAATCTCGAAAGACCGATTGGTTTAGTAGCCTTGGAAACACTAGATATATTCATAAGTTTTACATTACATCATAAAATGAAAAAATAATACAAAAACATAATGTTTCCACAATCCACACTATTAACCCCTCATAAAATCCCTGCAGGTCATTCATAACTTACTTCTTCACATCCTGGGAAAAATAAAACATAGAAAAGGGGTGAGCTCAAATGCCCAGTAAGGATAACAATATAGCGGAAACTTTCATAAATAAGAATAAACATTTAAGGAAATGTATAACTAAAACAAAAGCCTTTTAAATATGAACTTTCAACATGGTATGGCATAAATAAAATGAAATAATTCCATTTACTTATTCACATGGATATTCTACTAATCGAATAATCACATGCAAAAATCAATAACCACTTTCATAATGTTGGAATGAATAATGCCAGACTATCATAACCACATAGCCAAGGCCTCGTGCCAAGACTACAAATAAGATTTTGTCAAGGCCTTGTGCCAAGACACTAGTTTGTCTCATGAGACCTACCGATGCATCGAGGAGCTATAGCGGGCTCCACCCGTCACATATTAAGTCCAATGCATTCCCAAATGAAAAGGTTTAAACATAACATAAACATTCATATTAAAACTAGCATATGAAATGTCAATACTTTCACCATAAACTATGAATGGTATAAAAATAGCACATCCACAGTCAAACATATCACAAAACCTTCAATACAATATAGAAGTTTTGTATCATAATAAATCAACTTCAAATAATCTTAAAATCCATCAAAGGATGTTGACATAGATGAAATCAAAATTATTTTTAAAGAAATATCTCCTTTTATTTTGAAATAATTTAAGATCCATATAAAATAAAACATTTTCTTTGAAAATATTCTTATAAGCTTGTAAGGGAAGCTTTGAAGATTTTATAACGGCGGAAAATAGCCGCACCCGCCGTATAAGTTAAAAAAAATTTCTTACCTTAATTCTGCCGAAAAGGTTAAAAAGGACCTTGTTTTGAAAAAGACCGAAATGTTCCTTTATAAACCACTTATAAAAGTCAAAAAGGGTATAAATGACTTTAACTCATATTCTAGTAAATAGTAAAAATGTTTTGAAATGCATTTTTAAGAAACATGGATGTGGATGATAAAGAGATCCCAGTAGATTATTACGTATAAACAACCTTGGATAATGAAGAGGTTGTAAAGTAAACCCTTACCTTGTACTTTTCCTTGGTTGGGGTAGGTTAACCTCCTGTATAATGGTGAAATAGTTGTTATTAAATTATACAAGAATCATATATAATAATATGATATCATATATGATCTTTTAACATTGATTTGTTAATAATATCTTAGAATTATCGTCGTTTCGGGAGTTAACTTACTCATTTTCTTTTATATGTTTTGTTACATAAGCCATGGTTGTTGTATTTTATTCATATACAGAATGATATCTAGTCCTTCAACATCATTTTTAAATCATCAAATGATAATTATACTTGAATGGATACGATGGAGAATGAATCTCATCGCGTTCGTGGAGACGGTAGTCCGTACGTACGCACGAGCGACAATATCATTCTTTTGATATTAAAATAATATATAAATGGATGGTATATCATATATACAGAATCATTAACATGTAATATTTATTATTTACATGAGTTACACATCATTATTATACCCATCCAAATAATATTATATTGAATAACAATTACACCACGACGTGGAGACGGTAGTCCGTACGTACGCACGTATGGTGACATGTTATTCAAAGGGTGGATAGAATACTGAATATGGTTGTACCATATTTATAATAACATCACAGTATATGTGAGATACTGGAGTTATTATTTTAGAATGGTAAGAACAAAGGAAGAAGAAATGAACTTGGAGAAGGGTGGTGAAATCATTACCTCTTCTTCGGGTTCTTCCTTTTGATTTGATCAAAAGGGCTCCTTAGGTTGACTTTCTGATCAAACTAAGGCCTCTAGGTTGTAGTGAGGTATGTTGGGAGAGTATTGGGGCAGAGTTTGGCCGAACCAAAAGGCTTTGAAGGTGTGAAGAAATGAGAAGGAGGAGTGCCCTTTTTATAAGAGGGGTGAGGGGCACCTTTGGAAAAGCTAGAAATATTAATTTATAATAAATTCATATTCGGTTTATAATGGCTCCAAAGCTTATTATTCAAAGGATAAGGTGGGTATAGGTCGAAAACCACTCAACCAATATAATTTAGACAGGTTTGGGTACTTATATTAACCTTATATTTAAGTATTAACTCTAAGTTAATTAGTTTCACTTTTACAATGTCTCTTTGTATTTTTATATAATATGGTTAATAAACGTACTATATACATCCAAGAGACCCCCAAGTGGTACATTAATGATGAACCTATCATTATATAAGTCTCTTGGCCGAACCTTAGATTTTTAGGAATTTAATATCAATTAATAATATAATATTTGTTTTAAGAACTCTTTTATGTCAATTTTGACACTATTCAATAGTTGATTTTTGTGAAACTCATAACAGATTGATTACTTTGAACAAAGTCAATTAAATCAATCCTAATATATCATATTATCCTAGAAAATTAGTTTAATTCATTAAAAGTTTCATATTATATTTATTTTGGTATTTATAATATCAATTATTTTAATTTTTCACTATTATAGTAATTACTGCATCATCATTGTGTCATAAATAAAATAAATTATTTAATGTCTAAAAATTATAAATAAAATATCATTATGTAGGAAACCTTTTTATCTTTATAATGAATATTTATAATCTAAAATCCAACATATATAACCCTATGTAACAATTGTTTTTCTAAACGATATATGCTTGTGTCATTTTTGTATTCATTTTAACTTAATTAAAATAAAGTGTCATTATCACTTACAAGTGGATCCATGGGGTCCCGAAATAGACCCAAAGATTCCCATGGTCGACCATGTATCAACCAATAGGGTTCAGACACGTTTTAGGGTAATTTAGTATTATTATAATATTATTTTTTAACCCTTATTTACCGGATTTACCCTTAACCATGGTAAATAAAATATTTACCGCAGTAATTATTCAAAATGTATAAAAATAAAAGTTACCTATTTACACAATTTGAACATCCTGATTCCAAATATGGAATCCATTTTCCTAAATTCAAAACACAGTAGTGGCAGAAATTAATTTAAAATTAATTCCCGCTGTCAAAACAAAAAGCGTGTTTTTAAGAGATAATAACTATCAAAAGATTGACACTTGTTTATGTTCGGTTTAATTGTAAAATTATGTCCAATGACCAAAATTATATTAAATGGTAAAAATATATTCTAAATATACTTTAAAACCACTCAAATTCATAATTTATCACTATTAATTATTTTGATTAAAAAAGTTGTTTTTAATTAAAACTTAGTAATTTTCACTATTCATCAAAATATGAAAGTTATCCGAAATGTACCAAAATTTCACCTTAGGCTAAATTCGATATTCCGAATCCAAAAATGAAGTCCATTTTCAAATATAAAATATATATAATTTCAAAAATTAGGTATTACTATTCATAACGGCTAGTTTGATTAGTTATGGTGTGTTAGAACTCGGTGTTGCGTACAACACACGCTATCACATTATTCAAAGAGAAGCGTACCGTAGAAGCTTGGGGTGTTACATAAATATAATTGTAAATTTGATCTTGAGTCATGTTATCCCTTAACTGGTTAGAAAAATAATAATTAAATTGTGGGGAAGCAGTTTATTTAACGGGGAATGTAATGCCCTTGGATTTCACTATGTATTTTCCTTAATTAAATATTATATTAAAAACTTTACCAATAAGAAATGTAAAAACCAAATTAAAATGTGATACATTAACGTAATATTTTACCATTATAAAAAAGTCTAATAAATTAGAGGGAAAAATAAGTGACTATATTATGAAATATAAAAAAATAAATAAATGTAATTGTGTAGTGGGAGTCTCCCTTATAAGGATCATTTTTTAGTATGGAAAGAAGGTATCTTTTATAGGGTTTTCTCTATAACCCAAACTAGTAAACCATTGAATATTACAAATTAAGGTTCTTTGAGAATATACTTACTTCCAAATAAACCTTTTATAAGAAGGTTAATGTAATTGGGGGGTCATTAGTTCATTCTAAAGCCTCAATTAAAGGATTTTAATTGAGGTTTTTCATTTATTTTATATCAATAAAGTAGTGAAATAAGACCACTAAACATAGAGAAATTAGTATTTTAACATCTACCATCATGTGAGACTTCTTTTCTAAGAAGACATCACCATCCATAAATCCTGAAATTTTTTATTTCATTTGTATATAGAGTAATTAGTGGTGATTATATGATATTATACATATTTTATTATAACAGGAAGTAATATTAGTTTAATGGATTTTATCATATTTTGTATAGATACCCTTATTAAAATTTATTATAAGAAATCGATTAAATAGTTTCAAGATTATTTTTACTATTATTTATTGGGGTGATGTTTTTTTCTCACATGTGAATTTCTTATACATTCACATGAGAATAAAATTTATATGTGATTCACGTAAAAATTTATAGAATTTTTGGGATTAATAGCATCAAAAATATTTTTAAAAAATAATAATTTATCCATAGTATCTTAAAGATAATGATTTTATATGGATGGAAACCTCCTGTAAGGGTAATATAATTTTATTTTAAAAAATTTGTGATAGTACCTTTTGATTAAAAATTTAATACTAAATTTGAATCAAGGGTAAATAAAAAATATATTATCCCTTCCTAATATTGAATATTTGTTTGATCAGAAAAATATCCCATGATAGTTTTATTAGATAAGATCGGGATATCCTCATCATCTACTATGAATAGAGGATATCCTAAATAGAGACTATAATAGTCTTCAAAAATAGTTCAAATATTTTGAAAGGTCATTTTGATTATTGTACTCATCGAAGATGTTTTTTAGATGTAAATAATAGGGTTTTATAATTTTATCTAAAATGTTTTTTTTAAATGTTCACTGATTTTCTATTTCCCTCATTATAATAATTATAATGTAGAAACAATTCTTAGATCTTGTTAAAAATGTTATTATACCATTAAATATATTGAGTATATCTATGTTTCATATTTCAAATAATTGATGTTAAATTTATAGGTCATTTTGTATCAAAAGATAAGAAATTAATGGATCCTCATAAAAATAATTTAGGGATATATTGAGAGGTACCCAAGAATATGTTTGAGATCTAGAGTTCATTAGGTATTAATGTATATTACACATGCTTCATCAATGATTATTTACCCATGGAAACACCTATTATTTCCATGACATTAATGTTTTTTAAATTACAGGGGGTTATTTTAGAAGGACACAATCTAAGAAATTATAAAAATTCTCATTTTGATTTTTATTTTTACATATCTTGATTTAATAAAATCGATCTTGTTGTGTTGTGATGAATTATGTGTGGGAATCCAATTTACAACAATGTCGGTGGATCAAATGGATATATAAAAGTCTCATTATCTAATGCCACATGATAATAATTATAAATCCCATTATATTATATCTATTATGGTTGTATATATATATAGGTGTTGGTTCATATACCTGTATTTGAAAAAATAGCAAATACACACTGATCACGTGATTATAAAATAAAAAATTTCATATAGGTATATATACCACTAAGAGGTAAAATTATATAAATAAAGAGTCCTAAAATTGAGTTATTGGAAACTATTGATGAGATACAACATTATACTACGAAAGAAGATTATAAAGAAGGGAAATCGGTTTAGTTATTCAAGGTATTAACTTTTAAAAATAAAAGACATTATAAAAAATAGTGCATGTTTCAAATATAAGTTGATATGATACTACCTCAAGTAAGAGAAAAATTAATTTTGAATAAATTAAGAAGGTTAATCTCTACTGATAAGAATAATTTGAGAGATTTTTCATATAAGGATTTGGTAACTTATTTTCAACCCTCTATTACATAAAAAGAATAATTGTTAAATAAAATATTGTGGAGAAACTGTTAGTTCGAAGGAAACCTATGTTTTTTATCATCTTTAGTAAAATTATTTTAGGAATATTTAGGTTTTACTAAATAATCACACTATGATTTTTAGCATTAATAAAATAAACCATGAACTTTCACTAGTATGTTTCGTTTTTCATGTTCATTTAGAATAAATCTTGAAAATAAAGTTCTCATAAGGGGAACACTATATGTAGTTCACATAAAGTGTTATTTTTAAAATTTATCATATATATTCTAATATTATTTTTTTGATAATATTTAGTTTTTATGTTCATGTTATTAGGGTCACTTTAATGAAGTAAAAACACTAAAAGGTTGTGGATCAGAGCTGAAAACATTTATTTTTCCAAAAAATGTCTTTTACTAATGGGACAAAGATCACTCTCAAATTTCATTTTTTATTGATTTTTAACAAGCCACTTCAGGTTAAGAAAGAACCAATAAACCTTGTTCAACTATCAAGTACCACAAACAAGAGAGTACAAATGCCAAGGTTCAGTAAATAATAGACCTGATAGGGATCTCTAATATTTCCATGATAGATCTATAATATATAAGTTGGGATAGGCCAGGATATTATCTTCAAGTGTGGTTGTAATAAGTTCTAGGTCAACAAAATAATCATCATAAGAGTATAGTTTAGAATCTAGTTTATCAAAATTGAAGACAAAAAGAACTCAAAAATTCTATTAGTGAGTTACATGAGACACCTAGGAAATCTTTTCAAATACAATTTCTCTTAATCCTCAGGTAAAAGTACTATAGATTCATTCATTTAATTCAATATTTGTTCCATAGAGTCTTTAAAAAAGTATCATAAATGATTTTCACCATTTTAAATAAAATGTGAAGGCAATGAGAAGTATGTCGAATATAGACCTCCTTAGGAAATCAGGTAATCCTTAGGGTAAGTAAGGTACAACATTTCATTTTCCATAATTTCCTTAAGTTCATTAGGTTGAAAAGTTTTAACATGGGGGTTAGTTAATTCACTTTAGATTTTCAAGCTATAATACAACTCCTGACTCATGATTCTTAGGAGTCAGTTATTAGTTTTTTCATACCTCCTACTACTTATGGATATTTCCAAGGGGTTTTCCTACTTTTCTAGTAATAATTGGACTCTAAAGGCTGGAATAATTATTATAATACTAAGTCATGATACGTTTATTGGATGAATAATCCCCTCAATCAAATACACCCTTCTTCATATTCTTCATATGATAGCAAAAAAACACATCCACCAGTTGATCCTACTCATAGTCAGATGAATCCTAGGAATCAGACTCTATATTAACAGAATCTGGTTTCTTGGAATCATCATTATTATCAAAATCATCTTGTTCCCCAGATCTTAATTTAGGGAAATACATATCTATAGGCTACAAACCAACAACCTTCTTTGATAATCTTCATTACCCATACCATCATCTTACAGATTATTGAATGATTAAATAATTTATGATGAGTATAGTGAACCTACAACTCATATTATAAGGAATACAAGGTCCCTACGCTTGGAAAATAACTTTATATTACACATAGTGAATAGAAAAAATTATCCACACAAAAAAAATTAGAATGTATTCTACTTAATGTAGGTGACTATGTCTCCATTGTTTACTTGATATTATCCTACAAAATGGATAACATCTTGTTACAAAAATATTCCAAGGATAATGGAATGGTCTTAAAAATTTTATAATAACAAAACCATCAAGTTTAACAAGAAAAAAATTATTAAAATAAATAATAAAGGTAAGTCGTCTTGAAAAATGATCACTAAGGAAAGATAAAATATCTTAATGATTTCATTAATCTAATATTATTCCTAAGTTTTATAGAAATATTCTCATAGTTGTCTCTCTACCATTGAATTCCCATTTTCTGAAAACATTTCCCTCAGTTATCTATTAATTTACAAGGTATTTTTAAATCTCCAAACCCATGAATTTAACATGGTTCATCAAGTAATTGGTAACAAAAAAATCACACTAGGATCTTGTAGTAACCATCAAGCCACGTGTTAGAAATTATCCTTTTATAATATCAAAGAAACATTTATGTAATCTATAAACTACCTCATCATTGTATAATGTGTCTAATAGTGTCATGATATACATAAATAGCTAACACCCCCAAAAAAACTCTCACCAATGTTTTGGTGTTTGGTAATAATTGAAGTGAAATTCACTAGAACCTTCATAATCTTGTGTGATACAAAAACAATATTGGCTTAATGTTATAGTGTAATCCAATACTCTCATCTCATGACCTCAAATTACAGTTGTATGATCTTCATCACTATGGTGTGGTCTCTTTTTTCAAATAATTATAGAGAAAAAATACATCGAGGAAACTTTTCAGTGTTTTGGGTTGATTATGTTTGTTAACAAAATAGGTTTTGAAGTTCAATTGTGGATTTCAACAGAGATTTTTGACAATTATTTTAAAAAATATCCAAGAAAAAACAATGGATTATTAAGAAATGATATATAAAATGGAATGTACAAGGTGGCAATATTTCTCGGTTTTGGAAAAAATTTTGTGGTACAAAATTTGGAGGATGACTCAAGCTTCATGAAAGTAGAATTTTCAAGGATTCCTCAAAAAATTATGGAAAATTCAACAAATTTAAAATGATGGTTATTTCTCTAAGGTCATGTTATTCATGAAGGGTCAGTGTTTCCTAAAGATTTAGAGCTTCATTAAGGATTTTTGAGTCGCAAAGGAAAGCCAGTATGTTACATGATAATGAGAAGCTTCAAAAAATTGAAAATTTTATATATATTTTCATGTAGATAGGTAGGTTTATGAAAAAGAATTAATGGGCCCATAAAATTTAATGGGAGATGTAGAAATATTTGAAAAGGGTAGGTGATGTCTATTAATAGGCAGATACCCCCACTCAGTTGCATAGATGAATCCTTAACAAAAAATAATATTCTCTGAATTCATTATGTTAATCCATGAATGGGTTCTCTTATGTAAAATATTTAATACGATCATATGTTTAATAAAAGGGACGTTCGCAAAAGCTATATATGTTTCTTGAATGTTTTGAACATTGTTATGTCTATGTCAGTTTATATAAAGTTTTGAGAAACAAAAAGGTTGTGTAGGATTACTAAATGGTGTGAGCATCGTTAAAGTAGTGATATTGGTGAAAGGATGGGTATTAGTGAAAGTAATGAGTTTACATAAAGTGTTAATCTTTGAAAAAATTGAGACCATTGTGAAAGATTAACATTTTTCTCATAGTTTTGAAGTTTCACAAATTTTGGAAAAAGGGTTTTCATAAAATTAAATCCTAATTAAACCAAAAGGGGTTTCCAAGAAAAATTATAGTAAGGTGGTATTAATCAAGTGAATGAAAGTTTAAATTAATGACAAACCAAATGTAGTTTAAAACCAATTTCTTCACGAAATAAAAAGAATATTCTTCAAAAGGAGCATTGAACACACATCAGTAGAGGGGTAGTATTTAATATCTATCATACCATGATTCACCACAACCACCACCCCCCATCATGATATTTAATAGGCCGGGTTACCAAATAATATTAGAGAAAAAATATAATATCAGTTTTTCTATGTCAAGGGTTTAAATAGATGTTGTCTATCATAAATAGATTATAATCTTAAATAGAAACAATTATCAATTATGAAATGATTGGATTAATAAAAACTTTATATATTTATTTATATATGTATTTACAATATTAATTCATGTTATTTAATCATGTGTCGACAATGGTTCTTTATCAAAGGATGAACAATGGAATTTTTTCTGAATCAGAGGAATCAATTCATAAGTGGAGGCATTTCTAATAAAATCTAGACAAAGGTGATTTCATGTAAGTCAATGAATTATATGTGGTAAAAAAAGTTAAATATCTATGAAGGTGATTAAAAAATTAGTGAATAAAAATTAGAAGTTTTTTGGAAAAAATATTAGGACATAAGAATGAACACCAATGACTTTTTAGATGTGTTATTTGATCAGAGGAAAATTGTTATTGAATACATGCATGTTCTTGGATAAATTATGATGTTTTAATGATAATTAAGCATGAATGGAGAATACTTCCCCTACATTTAAATCTAAAAGTATTTTTACTAGAAGATAAAGATCCATATGAGATAACATTGGATATCCTACACAATATTCTCGTCGCATATGAGATGAGAAATGAAGATATTCATTCTCTTGAAAAAGGGAAGTCCAAATAGGTGTTATTAAAGTCCATGAATAATCACATTATTTATGATGGAAAGTAAGAAGAGGATATGGATGAGGTCATGTGATTTCTTCACTCAAATCTACAAATGGAAAAGGAAAGTTCAAAGGTGACGTTGCAATTGCATACTTTTGATGTGGAATGGTTGGACAACCTGTATCACGGTTCCCTAATAAGTTTCAATATGAGAATGAGGATAAATTATAAATTACAATGAATATTTATCCATCCTATGTGAAAGGTAAGAAAAACATTAAGATAAATTTATTCAAAATTAATAATCGTCTTTCAGGAAAAATGATTGTTCAGGATAATCTGACATTAAAGAGATGGAGAACTATAGGTATCGAGGACAAAATGATATGATGTATGTTGGTGGTATCTCGAAAATAATATATGAAATAAAAATTGGTGAAGTACTTTTAAAATGAATAGTTGGTCTCCATGTTGGATTAGAAACCACTCTTGAGGAGATAGATGTTTAGATAGCTTGAATGATAAAGAAAAAAAGTGGTTAATGATGTCAAACATTATATGCAGTAGTAGGAAGAATAGAATTCTGTGCTTGACGAATAAATTGAAATTATTAAGTATTAAATGATAGATAACTTAGAAAATTTCATTGAATACAAGCTAAAAGTTGAAGAAAAAAAGGGTGATCAATTGTTATATTATAAAAAAAATCAAACTTTTCAAAGAAATTAAAGAGTAAGTACTTGATCTACAAAGAAAGTTAAAGGATCATGAGAGACTCTTGACTCAAAATATTACTTTGGTAAAATAGATCACTCTTGTGATAAAAAAATATTGAATTTGGGCATATTGATCCAATAATATTGAAGAAACATTCATTTCCAAATGAAAATGATAGTATGGGAATTTATTACAAATAGAAACATGTGGTGATTGAAGTTAGACTGCATGTGGCCACTCTATTGTTAAAAAGTTATTTGGTTAAAAATCATAATCAAAATACTCATAAAACCTAATACATAACCAATATAAATAATAATGTACATGAATACATCTCATATTAGTAGTTATTTATTTGCAAAGAAGTTAAATTATCAAAATTTATGTTCAATATCCAAAATTTATCAAAGAGAACTAGAACAAAAAATATAGACACATAGAGTTCAATATTCTCAGTATGATTTTGATGGTCATTGTTTCTGAGGTAGAGGATTAAAACACATGTCTAGATATTTCTCATAAAAATGTATATAAAGTTGCTGAAGCAGACAGAAACTAGTACTAAGAAGTATCTCAATGAATCATCGAATGAGTTGAAAACAAAAAAAATTGATTTTTAGCTCTGTAAGATGAATTAGGTCCATCATACTCCATGGATGATTGATATTATCAATCCATAAGGGAAATTAAGTCTAAAATGGGGTTAAAAAAGAATAGATATGAGTATGTTGAGGTTCCTAACATTTCCATTAAAATATAATATCATGTTGGTGTATGGATCCTTGATAGTGAATGAACATCCCATATGAATGGATATAAGGATATTTTTACAATCATAAAATATGATAAAGAGGGTGTTATGAAATTTAGAGATGATGAATGCCAAAAAATTGTTGGATTGAGAAAAGAAAAAAATTGGGGAAATAATATGGGATGTGCTATGTCTAGGTCATTGAAGGATCAGTCGCAAGTATTTAGGTATTAGTCAATAGTGTGACTCTGTTCATTCTATATACTTTACAAAAAATTTATATATCATAAATAGAAAATATGATACAGTTTTTTTATAGTAAAATCAAATATATTAGAAATATACCTTGTGTGTGGATAAGAAGACATGTGATTTTTATCCAGGGAGAAAGAAAACAAGTTTTGGATTAAACATCTTGGACACCTATATCAATGATCCCTAAAAGATCTAATCAATTGTGATGCATCTCGATAAATCTCCAAGTTATCACATGATCATACTCGCACATGATATGCTCTTAAATAAGGGAATATTTTTATAAAGACATATAATGAAACAGAATGAATGATAACTAGAGTGATTGAATTGGTTCATACAGATGTGTGTGGACTTATCTCACCAAGATCCATTAATGGTGAGAGGTATTATGTTCTTTTATTGGATGAATTTAAGAGGATGGAATGTATTTTTTTCATTTCCCTCAATTATGATGTGTTAAATTTTATAAAATAATACTAGAGGTAATATGAAATTACTCTTGATCATAAGATTCTGATATTTTGAATTGATAATGGTAAGGAATTCACTGATATCTAGCAGTTGGAATGTCTCTAGAAATATGAGATAAGGAATTAATTTTCAGTAGTGAGAACTCCTCAACAAAATGGAGTCATTGAGAGGAGAAATTATATCATAAACAACATGGAAAAAATAATTCTTATTAATAAGAACATACTAGAGAAACTTTGGATAGAATTAGTATTTACATTAGTCTACATATCAAATTGGGATTTTTTGTCTAAAAAAGAAAAGACTATATATGATATATGGTCTATAAGGAATCCAACAATGAAATACTTTCAAATCATTAGATGTAATTATTTTACTATCAGTAAGGATAAAAATAGTAAATTTGTATCATGTCGATATGGGGGGATATTCATTGGTTATTCAAGAAAAATGAAACCACATAAATTCTTCAATAAAAGGTTGGGTACAGTAGTTGAAAAAAATGTTGTCACTGTAGTATAGAATGTATAGAATATTCAACAATATAGTTAGTAGATCCTTGATGACAGTAATGAAGTGGCAAGAAATATAGGGGGAGTATAAGTGGAAAATGATTATTCATAAGAATATTTTGATGATGAGAAAGAGTATTTATAATCAATATCTTCATGTAAGGTGAATATTTGATCTAAAATTGATAGGAAAATATCATTAGTGATCAAGAAATGCGATTTCAAACAAGGAGAATCAATTCGTTACAGCAATCATACTTCATATATCAAGTAGAGCCTATATAATTTGATGAATTTCCTAGAGAAGAGAACTAGGTTTAGGCTATGAATTAATAGGTCGAAACAATTAAGGATAATCATGCATGGGATATTATTTCAAGACCCATAAATACGAATTTCATTGAGAAAAAATGGTTCTTATAGATTAAACTACATAAATATAGTTTAGTAACTCAAAGAAAATAATGACTAGTGTGAAAACGATACTCTAAGATTAAGGGAATCAATGTTGATGAGATGTTTTTACCTATTTTAAGGATTTTTCCTATCCACCTGTTCATATCCATAGTTGTGCAATGGAAGTGAAATGTTTTCTCTATGGATTTCAAGTCAATATATTTTAATGGGGTTATCTACGAATAAGTGTATATCAAGAATCCAAATTATTTTCTCATTCATAAAGACGAGAACAATGTTTTTCATCTAATAAATGTGTAATATGTGTTGAATCTAGCTTCGAGGCCATGGTATTCAAGAATCAATCAGTTTTTTATGAAGATCAGTTTTCAGTGTGGTCGAATTGATTACAATATTTATGTTAATAATTAAAGTAATAAAAAGATGATGGTTCAATTATATTTTGATGAAATAATATTTAGTTGATTAGATGAAGATCTGGGAAAAAATTTATAGCCTTCTTGAATAGTGAGTTCAAATTTTCATTGATTGGTGAAATTACATTTTACCATGGTTTACATGTGACATAAGGAAAGAATGAGACATTTAATTCCCAGTAAAAATATGATAAGGGGTTCTGAGAAGATTTAGAATGGATAATTCGCTGTATATGCTGACTCTAGTGGCTACCTAGATGAAACTATCATGAGCTAATGATGAAAAGGTGGTTAATGTCGCTGAATTCAGGAAGATCATTAGATTCTATTTTATATAATAGAGACATTACCCAACATTGTTATTTCTACATGAAAATATATGTGGTATAAAAGTAATCCAAATGAAATCTACATACTAGTAGTGAAAATAATACTTCATTATATCAAAGGCAGTGTGTATTTTTTCTTGTTGTACAATGAAAAATCACATCAAGTGTTTTTGGGTTATACAAATACCGATTGGTTCAATTTAGAAGATGATATAAAATAAATATCATGTGGTGCACTCTATATTGTTGGATTGTGTATTTAATTTCTAATTTAGAAGATTTAATTTTATTGATAACCATAGAAGTTGAATATATTATTTCTACTCAGGATTTCATGCAGTTATTGTGGATGAAGCAATAACTTGAAGATATGGGAGTTGAAGTCAAGTCACTTATCAGAATTAATTATGGTAATTCAAGTTCTATAAATCTCAGCGAAAATCTATTCCATCACTCATAGATTAATTACATTGAAATTAAGTATAATTTTAACAATGATTAGGTGGGTTATAGACTTATGATGTTGGAGTGTGTTCCTTTAGAACTAAGGGTTACATAAATTCTGATAAAGGCCTTACCAAAATAGGAATTTGAGTATAATTGACTAGATCTTGGAGTTTACTCAACTACACACACTTGAAAAATCATGTATGTGGGACCCCTTATCCCGAAGGCATAATCTGTTTTCTATCATGTGTTGTTATGTGTTCTTTACAATGTTGTATCCACAAAGGAGTGACCATTTGGTTCACTGAAAAATGGGGAGAAAATATCATGATCAAGATAATGGGAGATTATAATAGGGGGATTAGTAATATAGAGGGTGTTTTAAATATAAAAATGCTAAATTGTTCAATAAAATTCTATATATCCTGATAGATGGGGTTCGTGATGAAATCAGTTGAAATTTTTTGGAATGAATTGATTCATTAATGAAATTTTCATGTTACTCTTATTCCTCATTACAAGTATGAATAATGTGGGAATATAGTTCATATTGAGTAAATCTTTCATCACTATATGGTATTTTAAGAAGATAATTTTTATAGAAGATGTAAGAAGCTTTAAATTGTTATCTCAGAGGTGATGTGTTTTAAAAAACATAAAGGGGAGATTGTTGGAAAAAAATACCTCAACGTATCTTTTTAATGTTTTGGTATTATTATGTTTGTTGAAAAATCATGTTTACAGTGTCATTTGTGGAGTTCTAGAAATATTTTTGACAAGGTATTTTGAAAAAGATCTAATACAAATGAATAGATTCTCTAGAAGTGGTATAGAAAATTTTTTAACAATGTGGTGTTGTTTCCCAATATTTTACAAAATTTTGGGGCCTAGTATTTAGAGGATGACTCAAAATTTATGAATGTTGTATTTTTTGGGATTCCTTATGAAAATATGTAAATATAATTGATTCATGAATCTTGGTGTTTTGTGAAGGAAAAAAGGTATGTTTTGTAAATATGAAAAGCTTCATGAATGGGAAAATTTAACTGAATGTTACATTAAAATATAGTGTTTAAAAAACAAGAATTAAGAGATTTGTGAAAATATGGTGGTGATGTTTAATGCTTAAATAAGGAGAGATTACGTCTATAAATATGTGGCTACCCATCATTTGAAAACAGGAATCTATAAAAAGAATTGAAAATCTATGAATTTGTGAAGGTGATTTAGGAAGGATTTTTTTTAGAAATGATTTTCATATGATCATTTGTTTTGCAAAGAAAATAAGATCATGAAGTCTATATAATATTTAAAAAAATTGAGCATCAGAGAGGAAATTTAAAATTATAAAAAGTTATGAGCATCGTGAAGGCTATGTAAGCTTAGTGAATGTTGTGAGCATCATGAAATGAGTGCACTTCGTGAAAGGAGTTAGCTTTATAAAAAGATTAAAATTCGTTAAATTAGTATGAATTGTGAAATACATATCTTTATAATGGTTGGGAGAGTTTAAAAGACTAATTTTTTTATCAGAATTGTGAATTTCCATGAAGGGTTTTCATGAAAGTAAATATTACAGAAACTTGAAGGGATTTTCCAGTAAATATGTGGTAAAGTAGAAGTCATAAACTGGATGAAATTGTAACTTATTGTTGCACTATATATGGTGTAAACCTTATTTATTATAATGATAAGAAGAATATTATTATTAAGGATTAGTGAGAATACATCAGTAAAGAGAGTAGTGAGCTTTCTAGTTATGTTTGGTTCTTAACTATGAGGGATACTTCGTCTGATCTGAACATTATAACATCAATTCCACTTATTTAATTTGGTACATAGACACATTTCCTTTATATGATCTGTCGGCATACCCATTATGGGGGAACTATGTAAAATTTTTGTATCTTAGGCGTGTTTTCATTTATATTCATACATTGGTATGTGAAAGGGAGAGAAGAGTATTTTATTTAACAATGAAATAAGATATTAAGGGGAAGTATTTTTAATCTTTCATACCCTAGTTCACACTTCCTCCCAATGTATTTAACCAGGTTGGGATAACATTAATAGTGTTATATGGAAATATCATGGACTCTATATTATGACATTGACATTTACCACAATCCATAATTCATCATAATTTAATTATATGTGTTTTAAATTATGGTGTATCCAGTTGGTTCAAGGTATTTGGATTCTTTCATCACAAGATTCATTCAAACCAAAATTTTATGGCTTACCATTTCATAGAGAATATTACCCCCTCATGGTGTAGTATGTTTTATAGAGGCATGATTTCATTCCAGACATTTGAACAATGGAATCTTATTGCGGTATGACTTCCATGTTGTGGGGTTGAATTTTTTCATGTCATAGAAACTACTCACCATCCTTATACAAATGAATCCATTCATTCTCGATCAATATAAACACCATGGTAATCCACAATGTTTCCCAATATCATTAACACATACCTCAAATTCTTCTCAAAAATATTGAATCATTAAACTTGTTTTCATAAGAAATACAACATCGTCATCCCTAAGAATAAAAATCTATCCCTTTGGAAATTTGATTTGTACTCAATAATTGATATCAATAATAGGATAATATCCATGTTGGGTGGAAATAAACTCTATACATGTATCCGCCCATGTTAAGGGTGATCCTCATTAAAATAAAATTTGAAACCCATTTTTATTTAATGTAATGTGAGTTAGAGAGATATTTTTATAATTATCATGAAAGTGAATATTTGTGAAAAATAATGTTTTCAAAACTGATTCACCACCCCCCCACCCTAATATTTTATAATTTTTAAAATTGATCATAACATGTGGTATTCAAGACCTGTGTATTTATTAAATATTTACCATTAATGATTTATATATATCATCATAATTTTTTAAATAATAATTTTATTTCAATATATTATAGTAATGAATTTTACATATATAAGTTAATATATGTACCTTGCCTTCTCTATATTGGAATTTATATTCCTGGGTTATAACATTATGTATTTATGGGGCCAAGATATACTTCTACATGGTCATTATCTAAAAATAATAATATTGAGAGTAGAGGGTTGTATTGGGAGGAATTCTTGTCATCATCATCTGGGAAAGATTTAACTAGTCATCATATAAAAATAGCTAGGAAAAATTGGATGAAACATTATAGTATCATTTAAAAAGATAAAAATTTAAAATAAAGAAAAGTCATGAATTTGAAAAAAAAATCATGTTAACATGTTAGTATAAATGAATATGATTCTATTGATGTGTTTTTTTATATATTTAACAGGATTTTAAGAACCATTAAAACATTTATAGAAACTCTTAAAGACTCCACAATACTGAATAAACTGATAATAATTATCAAAGATAAAATTGATTTAATGATCTCATCTCTTGAAGATGAAGACATTAGTGACTCTATAACTTGTAAACATCATAGTAATATTTCTTCTGATGAGATGACAAGAGGAACATCTCTTAAGATAAATTTCAACTAGGGTGATGGGGATTCATTTAAATATTTCAAAAAATAGTGGATTAATTATTGTAAAATTATTCATGAAGAAGTTGGTAAAATTGAATTCTATAGTGAGATTATCCCATTACTTTCAGCATAATTCAAATAAGGAAGAGGTTACTGAAAAATGTAAACTAAATTTTAAATGTATTAACTATATTAAAAATAGAAATTGTTTTACAAAGTTTGTTTTTTAAATTAGAAAGGATGATAAATATGGTAATGAACATGAAGGATCCCTTGAGAATTGAGAGCCCTTAAAATGAAATCCAACGTGTTTTTAATAGTAGACTGAGACCTTGCCCAGAAAATAAAGATCCATTTATTATGAAAAAATATTAAAATAGTCTGAAAATTGGATATATATATATATATATTGATCCCTCTTGAGAAGTGGGAGAAGATCATCTGGTACCTGATCATCCCATTGAAAACCAATGCCATTGATACCTTTGTCAGAAAGTCCATCCACTAGTGTATTAGCCTCTCCATAAGTATGGGTAACAATATGGTCTTTGTAATAAAGACAATCAAAGCACCTAATTAATCTATTGGTAAGCTTCCATGAAAGATGAATAGATCTAGTATGAGTAGAAAGAAAAACTATGGTAGAATCACATTCAAGAAAAATATTCTTCCAACCACGTTGCTTAACCTGTTCAACTGCCACGTTAATAGCAAACATTTTTACTTCAAGAGGAATAGTATTACCACAAGATCCATAAATGAATTCAAGAACGCATCCCATAGGATCCCTAAAAACACCCCCAAAACCATAAGGTCCTATATTACCACTGGAAGCACCATTAGAGTTCATTTTAATCTATCTAAGAAAGGGTGCCTTCCAAAAAAAAATTGATCATGCCCTGTAGTGGAAAAAAATTCCCCTTAACCCAAACTGATTCAAAACAGTAAGATTATTTAGGGAGTTGTAATAGAATAACCTCTTTGATATAATAGCTACACGCACATTGGAAATTATGTCGATCAAAGTAGTAATAATATGAAATGATTGGCTATTGTGGATTTCTTTGTTCCTAGAAGTCCATATGCAATGGATAAGTTATGTTATATCCACCTGGAAGAGATTCGGGTTGTGAGGTGTCAGATTGAGGTAAAACCATCCCTTCATAAATTATCTAATTGAACTTATGTGAATAAAGACCACCTCAATTAGATCTTCTATGTCTTTCCACATTTCTAAAGCAACCACACAGTTGAATAAAAGGTTATCAACATCTTCCCTTTGTTTATGGCACAAAACACAAGAAGAAAATAATGATATTCCACATGTTTTCAAGAATTCATCTATTGGGAGTTTTTTAGGTATAACTATACAAAACACATTTGAATGGGGGGCCTCAAGAAGTTTCACCTTAGATTTCCCATCCAATGAACATCATTATTACCTTTAACAACATGATTATAAAATGTTTTTGAAATAGCATGCCATTATTGGCAGGCTCCTAGGCCAGAAAGTCCACCCTAGAGGCGAATTAGTAGTTATTCATAATAGAGATTAAATTTTGAGGGATATTATCCATCTTTTATAGATATTATTGAATTGATATATCAAGGTCGAAATTTGAATCCCCATCCAAAATCGAGTCAGCTAATGGATCCCTAGTCCAATTGCAATTACAAAATGATAAGGATGAATCCTTAGAGATAATCTATCTCAAATCTGCATTGATTGTGGAGTAGGTGGACTTAAAGGTATACCACACCAAATAACTGATAAAATTAAGATTTCCCTTCTTGAGTTTATTCATGAATCTGGCCCAAAGAAAACTAAGAGCTTCAGTGTGTACATTTATGAGCCTTTACATGAACCCATCCTATAAAGAATCATTAAAATAGCTTAGATTCTTAATTCTGAAACCCCCTATATCATATGGCTTGAAAACAGTTCTCCAAGGGACCGTAGAAAGCCTTCATTCCGTAATGGAACCACTCCAAATAAATTTTCTGTTGTAGACATTGATTCCTTTGATAAGTGAGATGGGTCATTTATAGACCATGAAGGAGTATATTAATTTATAAATGATGGTAGATTTCAATAAACAAACTCAACCATCCAAGGATATGAATTTTTCCATCCAATCAGAGAGTTTCCTTCTGATCCTAATAACAATACTTCAGAACTAGTAGTCCTTTATCCTACCCTAGAACGTGGGAACTTCATAGTAGATTAAGGGAAGATAACCCTCTATGATTCCCAACTTACTGATGATGAAATGTTTCCTCATAGTAGAGAAATTACTCCTAAATTACACAAAGGATTTGTTCCAAATTATCTCTTAGACAGAAACCATCTTATAATACAATAGATCACTTTTGATTTTCTTGATGTTTCCCCCATCCCTCAGTGTGAAAAGGATAATATCGTCGTCATATAAGAAATGGGAGGGAGAAATAAGACCCATGTCAGCATAAATGGACTTCATTTTCCCACTATAATCCATGGTAGAGAGAAATATGCTGAGATAATCATTATAAATAGAGCATATCGTATCAGATAAGGGGTCCCCATTCCTGAACCATCTCAACCAGTCAAAATATACTTTAGGAGAACAATTAATGAGAATAGATATGTGAGCTGAGCCCAAAATTTTATTGACCCAATTGTTGAAAATATTTTCAAATACCAACATAGTTATAACCTTAAAGATAAATCCCTAGTCCATTGTGTCAAAATCATTTATCACATCAAAATTCAAAGCAATATTACCTCCCCTAGTCAGAGTTTTGAGAAAATTAACACACTCTAAAGCTGTAATAAGACAATCTGAGATTGATCTGTCATTAATGAGGCTAAATTGATTATTATATACAATCTTACAAGACAATTAGGTGATCCTGATAGAAATAATTTTTCAAATGATATTATTTATGGTGTTGACCAAAGAAACGGGCCTAAAAATATGTATCTCATTGGCATTATCTGCTTTCGTAATAAGGGAAAGGAATTGAGCATTCAACCCTTAGGTAAGGGGGCATCTTTGAAGAAGTGGGTAACTAACCTGAAAACGTCCAAATGAATAACATACCAAAAATATTAGAAGAATTTACCAAAACCATTTGGTTCGGGATCACTTTCATATTTTTGATTAAAAATAGTATCTTTGATCTCATGTTCCAAGGGAGTTGGAATAAGAATAGATTTTTCCTCCTGAGTCACCAATCACAAAATAACCCCTTCTACAGGATCAATGGTGGGAGATTTCTCATTGAATAGGTCCTTTAAAAAATATACTATATGCTTTTAGAGATTATTTCTATTTTCAATGATAAGATGGCCATTTCTAATGAGGGAGACAGGCTTGGAAACATTCCTGATTTTATTAATGTAATTACACAATTTTTTGTTTATTCTCCATTATTAAGACAATTTTTGTTGAAGGTGTCCCTTTTCAAAGCATCTTTTAGGCTGATTAGGATTTTGAGCTTGGAGGAAGAATTAGACTCAACCAAGATCCCATTAAGAAAAATCATGAATGAAATTTTGTTCTTGCACATTCTGAAGGGAAGCCTCAAGAGAAAAAATATCAAATTCAAGTGGGATAAAATGGTCTTTACTCCAATGATTCAATGTCTTCATAAGAATTTTGAGTTTGGTGATAGAAGAAAAAGCATCACTTCTAAAATTCAGATAGTTACAAGTGTTATGAATAATACCCTTTCATTTTGGACAAGTGACCCATGCCATATAGAATCTTAAAGGAAATGGGGTCTTGAAACCCTTTTCAAAAATATCAACCAAAATTGGGTGATGGTTAGAATTGATCCTAGAGAGGGTTTTGTATGAAATGGAGCTCCATGCATTTAGATAAGACTCATTTACAAAATACCTATCAATTTTAATAGAATCAAATATATTCAGATTTTTCCTAAACAAAATGTGTTTTTCACCAACAAGATTGACCTCTATAAGATAATTTTGATCAATACATGATCTAAATTCTATGGATGATATAGATTTGTTTTTTGTACCCATTTTTGTATTAGGATTAAATATTTAATTGAAGTCACCCAGAATAATCCAAGTTTTGGTGATGCGGGATTTTAAGGTTCCAATTTCCAACCAGAGACATCTTTGATCTTGGTATCTATTAAAAGAATAAAAAACAGTAGGAATACTGGATACCAAAGAAATTGAGGGAACATGTCACCTGATGGTCACTAGAATTGGTCATGGAGATGTTACTCAAGGAAACATGAGCCAAGACCCTTATACTTTTGGCTTCAGATGAGCACTTGTTAGTGTCAATAAGATGAAATCCTATATCTTCCATATTTTCACTACTAGATCACAATACCTTTTTAGGATCAGACAAAACTATGAGAATTGGATTGTGCTTTTTTAGAAAAAATCCTAATGGACCCTGTGGTTTCAAAATTGTGCATTCTCGAGAAATTCCAAAAATGGATCTTCATTTAAATATGAAATAGTTGTTAGATCCCCTCTTATTTTTCCCTCTACCTTTTTAGGTGTCTGACACGCCATAATTTTGGGAGTGGGAGTGCACAACAAGAGATCTTTGACCTTGGATGCACTAGCCTGCAGTTTTATAGAGTTGATATTCAAGATAGAACTATCCATTATTGTGTGAGATTCATGATTGATGTTAGATGGGTGAGAAAAGCCTTTTGTTCCTAAGGGAACAGGTTGTGGGGTCCCGAGATAAGGACTAGAATCTACAGTAGGTGTCAAGATCTTGGAGGGAGTACCTCGTTCATCTTCTAAGTTCTTCTATGAATTGTTCTTACCAGGTTGTAATCCTGGTGTTATAGAATCATTGGAGGATGCATGAATAATAGTTGGACTGGGAAAATTTTTAGAAACCTCCTTGTTTACATACATGTTCTTAGCCTCTAAACCATCCAATGAGAAAAGGTTCTCAACAGGATTAGTTGAGCTATCAGAAATTAAAAAAGTAGTAGGCGCTGTCAGATTGGGATCAGAAAAGACAATAGATACAACACCTTCATAAATTGACCAAATCATGACTCAGATATCCTTGGATACTTTCAAAAAAAGATCATTCTAATCCACTTAATTTTGTTTGTTCCATGCCCAGATGTAGATATCCTCAAAGATTTCAGATAACATGGCCTGGTCTTCTCTCAATTCATTTCCTGTCAGAGAAATTATCAGAGAACCCACCTTGGAGGGGGGCACGGTAGGTTAATAGATTTATTTTCCTTTACCTCAACATTATCAACCCATGATTGTGTGAGAGAAGGGGGAGGAGTAGATTACTTTTTCATAGGATTATTTGACAATAGAATGTTATTTTGAATCCTTAGAGGCTATGAGGGACCAACTTGATTCGTAGATTACCCCTTCTTCTCAAAAAAAATAGCTTTTCTCTTCCTACCCTTATCGGCCTTATTCTATTTTAATACATTTAAAAGAGCATTATCTTTCCAATGTATCACCCATAAGTTAGAGAACAAATTCCAAACGATCTTGAAAACATCACAAAATAAAGGAACATTTCATACTCCACTTTGGCTTTTAAATTTTTTTCCATTGGACATAAAGGATATATTGTTGGGATTCTTGGTCTCCAAATTGATATCCACCCGAATTCGAGAAAAGAAACCAAGATCCCCTTACAGTTTCCTTTGATCCATTTTGATGGGAGAGATAAGGCAAGAGGAAATTTCATTAATGATCTTCATGTGCTAATACACTAAATTCAATCGGTCAAACATTACCCATATCTAGGAATTTGATTGCTTGAGATTAAAGGGGTTAACATTGACATCCCATTCTGGTAACCTTTGAAATCCAAGTTTGAGTTGTTTGTTTTTTAAGCTCCAAGACATGTTCAAAGCATCCTTTTATTGAAATATGATGTTAAAATACCACTTTCTAATAGGAATCAACTTCCAATCGTGAATTCCCCAATACTGTGAATCCCTGCTCTTAAGATCAAAAAAGGACCAAGGTATATTCCCCCTTGCGTAAATCACATAGCCCCAGATCGAGAATTTGAAAAGGAAGATTCTTTATTGTAGAGACTCCAGATCAGCCACCATTGAAAAACATCCATTATCAAGTCTAGAGATATTATAGGATTAAGAAACATCCTTTTTTACTGGATCATTGGATCATGATAGTGCCTCTACAAAGGATAAACCTTTCTTTCTTGAGAATAAAGTTTTCTGCATGTCTGCTATTTTGACCAGATCCTTCAAAAGGGGATGATCAACTTGGAAGGCCAATTCCCATTCAGGATTTAATGACTCTATTGATAAAATTAAATAAGAGGCGGGAAATTTGAGATTTCTCCATTTTCAGATTGAAATCATAGGTCTCCCGCTCTCTCCTTCTTCCCTCACCAAAAACTACACTCAAAAATGGGTTTTTTGGTAAAGTGGTATTGGGGTGGACTCCCCACCTGCGCGCCGCACCTCCCTAGTAAGGCCCAAGGTGGTCAACCATTGGTCTTCGTCTAGTTCCCATTGGGGTAGAGGGGCCATGATAGGTTTTTTAGCATATAGTTCTCATTTCCTTGGGAGGACTCAAACCCGGAACCTCGGGGTTAGGATGCCACCACATTTAACCAACTCATGCATGCCCCACGGGGTCCAACTTAACCAAAAGGGAAGAATAATATGTCATCAAAATTAATTATAATGAAATATATTTCTCTTGAATTAGTTGTTTTGATAGTAAGGAGACCAGATATCATTAGCAAAGCCATAAAGAAAAAACCCTATAAGTTTTTAAGGTTCTTGAAGATGAATAAATTACACACATAAAAATTCATACTCAAATAGATAAAGAGTTTGAAACTGATGATGGTTATTATATTATATATTAAACTATGATAATTTATATCAATATGTGCCTAAAATAAATTTTAAGTCCAAGATATAAGAATTGGAATCTCAAGAATATATTTCATGAATTCAAAAAAATCTAGACTAAAAAAATAGATATTGTTGAGTATTTTAAGAGGATAAATCTTGAAATGGAGGATTAGAGAAGATCTTTAATGATATGACCTATACTCTTATCATCAATGATAAAGATAATGAAGACATGAAGTTGAAATTTTTTAAATCTGAGTAGCATATAAATCAATTCATGTTCAATTACAATAAAGCTATCAAAAAAATATTAAAATTATTCATGTCATCATAGAAAAAATATATATATATATATATATATAATTTAAATAATGTATAAAATTAAAAATAGAAAGTTATATTAGTTGAATATTTATATCGTGACTCTACTGATGAAAGATATCAAATAAAGGTCATGTTTATGGGTGAATAAAATAAGAATCATATTTTCATCAAAGATGAAAAGTTTAAAGAGAAGTTCCAATATTATCACATATAGAATGATAAAAATTCAGAATGAATCTCTTTGTTGACACTAACTATGAATGGAATATTCTAATACAACAGATCAATGAAATCATCAAATTATTAACAAAATAATAGGATTTTACTTTGGCCAATTTTGGGGTATAATATTTACCATATAAGTAGATTATAGGGTTGTTTCCCATGCCATGCTTTATTATCACAAAATTTATAGTTTGTAAAAACACTAAATCTAGTAACTTAGAGTCAGTGTCTACTTTATTACATTTTCATAAGATAAAAATAATATCATCCTGAATGGCAGATCAGTTTATTTTTCCTGAAGAACAAAACACATACTTGATTCCCATATTACATTAGAAATATAAAATATATATAATAACACACACTCTAACATCCTTGATATTATTCATAATATCATTCTTCATATCCTTGGGAAAGGAAAACAACTAAATTATTATGTTAGTTATTTAGTAAGGGAAACATATTGTTGAATCTATCGTGAGTAAATAAAGTATAGTCAGTATAGCAGGAAAAATAACTAAAAATACATTTTTTAATAAATAACATGTGGAAAAAATGCATCCATGTATAATATTAATGTAATAATCGCATGGATAATAATCACTGAATTCTAAATGAAATTAATGCTAATATTGGATGTCATGATATCATATATCAATATATATTATAATCAAGACATTGATCTAAGATAGTTTAATTGATGGGTAGGTATACACCATAATCCCATTTAATTTGTCCAACTGATTTGTATCATGATACCAGTCAATGCATAGAGGGTATATATAATTCCATTCCCCACCCATCACTGAATTTCTAATGAATTACTCATATATTGAATTTAAATCATAATAATTTTCCTTATCAATAAATATCGCTTTTGAGTAAACAATACAGAATATAAATATTTCCCAAGTAAATCAAATAACATTCAAAGTAAAACAACATATTTAAAAATTGAATATATTTTAGAAAATTATCATATCCATGATAAAAATTATATGGATATTCAATATAAATTTAATTTCTAATGATTATATGAAAGTTAATGTTTGAAGGGAATTTTAATGACCACAAAATTAATAAGAGATATAAGATGACGATAAATTAAATTAAATATAGGTTTTAAAAAAATAATTTCAATTTAAGAGATTACAAAAATTGAAGTGAAATAGTATTTTACTAAATAGTTTTCTCTATAAAACCATTAAAACTTTAAAGAATAATCTAAAGACTGTAAAGAGGTTATGGAAGTGGAAAAGTCCATTAATTCCAAATTAAATAAATGGAAAACATCCGTCTTAACTTTTTATAAAGAAAGTTGAAAATAAAACATTCATTAAACCACTAGAATTTACAATTTAAAAAATTTTCAAAATTAAAGGAAAATTTTAAATTTATTAAATAAATAATTTGATTCATAAATAATAATTTAATAAAACAATTTTGAAGAATATAGATATGGGTGAAAAATATAACCGATCAAAAACAAAATAATATTTTCTTTTCTTTTAAACCTTAATATTTAAAGAGTGACTTGGATTGAATCATTTATAATCATGAATAAATATTTATTCAAGTTAAATACCAAAATTTTATAGTATATACACCACATAAGATTAAATAGGTTCATAATAACAAATATTTCTATAGAGAATGTAAATTGAGACTAAATCCCTTACTTCATGCTTCCCTATAGCTGAACGAGCTTTAAACTACTATATAGTTCTCTAAAAACATGTTTTAAATTTATACCAGAACCATATTCATATTTATATAATCTTATATGATCTTTTTATAACATATAATGACTCTTAAATTAATAATCATTCATTATTATCATTTTTTAGAGTGTTAATTTCTTGCTTTTTCTCATAAAAGCTTGAACACGGATGTTCTGATCCTTATAAATTTATTATCGTTCCAGCATATCACAAATTTTAATCATTATATATACATCATATGTATTAATCAATTATATACTTATTATTATCCATGTAAATCGTAAATGAAAAATGAATCACATTCCTTTTTTGATGTGGTAGATCATGCATATGTAAGAGCGATGATATCGTTTTCCAATGGACTGGAAGGTAATAAGGTATAATATGATATAATTATAGAAGATTAATTATTTTATAAGTATAATATATATATATATATATTGTAACACCCCAGGTAAATAAAGAATATGACATTTTCATATTTATCCATATTTGTGAATAAAATATTAATATGACTTTAAAGGGGACGCTATGCACGATGGCGTACCCAACACGCAACAACGAGTTTCTTGGGAATCTTACGTTGCACTCTAATAATAAAATAATATTATTTTAAATAGCAGTTAACATGTAGCCGTTGTGTTGGTGGGAATGGATAGAAATAACTAAAATATGATTATATATGTTTTTAAATGTTTTTACATTTATCCAATAAAATATAAAGGCTTAAAATACGGAAAGAATTCAATTTTAGGCGTATATGCCCTAGTTTTCACTAAAGGTTCACTTATCGCCTTTTGATGGCGAACCGTCATTAAATATAGTTTTGTTCACTCTTATACATTCTATTGGACCAAATAAAACTCTTCTTTAGAATCGGGACATCAAAATTTACTTTGTGTAAATTTTTGGTATCTTTCCGATAAAGTTCATTTTTTTAATGAATAGTGTAAAATGTTGTATTTTAATTCAAAACCTCTTTTTAATCTAATTTATTTATATGATTAGATTATCTTTTTAATTGGTTTTAAAGTGAAATTAGAATATATTTTTACCATTAAATTCAATATTGGTTGTTGGAATTAATTTCACTTTGAAATTGGACTTAAACTAGTGTCAATCTTTTGATACTTATTGTTTCATAAAAACACGCTATTTGTCATGACAGCGGGAATTAATTATTAAATTAATTAATGTTACTTATATGTTTTTTATTTTGTAAAATAGGCTTCATTTTTTAATTCGGAATATCAAATATAGCTTAGGGTGAATTTTTGGTAATTTTCTGAAAAACTTCAATTTTTGATGAATAGTGAAACCACTAAGTGGTACTTATAAAAACTGATTTTCCGTTTAAATGAAATTTTGCAACCTTTGTGTTTGGAATTTCAAAAATCCGACATACATGGTTGTCATTAATAAGTAAAATGTGGTTCAATGGGATTAAAATAATTTTTTGGTGAATAGTAACTTATTATGTTTTTAATCGCGATTAGAGGTAATTAGTGTAGTTTAAGGTAAAAAAAATGTTTTAATTATATGGAATGAACTTGACACATGTCCTAACCTCATTGGATGTGTAATGTCCGACCAAGACAAGCCATGGGTCAACTTGGGGACCCCATGGAGCCACTTTGGTTGGGAAATGACATAAATGTTAAAGTAAAAATGACACACACATGAGATGTTTTACTAAATCAATTTTTACATGGGGTTATACAAGTCAGAATTTTGACTATAAATATTAATTGGAAAGATAAAAAGATTTCCTAAATCATAGTATTTTTTTATAATTTTTAGGCGTTAAATAAATTAAATTATTTATGACATCATGATAATGCAGCGATGACTTCATTATTTAACGATTTAAATAAAATGGAAAGATAATGTAATTTCTAAGACCTACACATGTCCAAAACCTATTGGATGAGTGGATTTCGAACCCTTATCACCTTATCCTCAAAATAAATCAATGTGGGACCTCTTAAATCCGAATACCATTTTGAAATAAAGTGACTTTTCTTCACTTTCCAAGAGTGCCCCTCCTCTCCTCTTATAAAAGGCCCCCACCTCTACCTCCTCACCCACACTCCCAAAGCCTTTAGCTCGGCCAACCCCTGCCTATTTGGGCTCTACACATCCCTCTTTTACTCCTTGAAGCCTCACTTTTGGCAGAAGTCTTCCCAAGGAAGCCTTTGAGCTCAAACCAAGGGGAGTTACCCGATTTTAAGGTAATGTCTTCTTTTGAGTCCTTTTGTTTTATTTTGCTTCTCCAACCCCCAAAAATCTTTTTATTCTTTTCTTTTGTAACAACTCTAGTATCCTCAATATACTAGGATGTTGTTATAATAAGGATTCTAGATACACTTACACACACCTACATCTAATGGTTAACGAACATACTGTTTCCGTGGATGGCGAATTTATGCCTCCTGAAACGATGATTGTTCAACATTCTTTTAACACCTTCAAAGGTGGACATTAAGATGTCACTATATTTATATATGATATATAATATGTTTATGTTTTACTTAAGCTTCGGTATTTTTCATTTGTGGCTTACCTTTATGGCTTCCATTATGGGTATACGTGATATCTTCATTTTAGGAAGTGCGGACTACCGCCCCCTCAAAGTGATGTGATTCGTTAATGCCATACGTGGGACGTATAAAGGATGGATTTAATTTTATTATATATAATTTTATACTGTAATTATTATATACCTCTATATCATTATTATTTCTTTCCATTAAAGTATGAGACAGAAATGAAAGTAGCGTTCATGCGTACGTATGGCTTACCGTCTCCATGAACGGTGCATTTCATTTCTTATCCCCAAATGTAATGTACTATTATAAGTACATGTATATAATTGATATATGTGATTAATGATACATCTAAATGATGAATATAATTCTGGAATTAAAATATACATACCTCTCATTTAGTTTTAATTCCATTAATATGACAAAGAAATGAAAGTAGCGTTCATGCGTACGTATGGCTTACCGTCTCCATGAACGGTGCATTTTATTTCTTACCTCTAAATGATTATGTGATATTATAAATACATGTATATTCTAGATATATATGATATATATGATATCCAAATCAAGAATTTCATTCTGTATATAAAGAACCTTTTACCACACGAACAACATGTAATTGTAAGAAGTCCACTTTCGACTTAAGAACCAAATATCGACAAAACAAATATTATTAACTTAAATAATTACATAATGTTTATAACATGGAAATAAGTGATATAAAAGGAATAATGAACTTGAAAAAGGTTCTTATGAAAATAGAAATTAACTCAAGTTTATTATTCAGGACGTTAAAGAATGATCGAGTCATGTCGGACCCGAGGTAAGGGATCCTACACCTCTCTTTCTTTTTAAGTACATTCTTTTATGTCATTCCTTTTAAAGATCATATTTCTTGTTATTGGGATATTCTTTTATATTAGTCTTACTGTAAGTTTTAATTTCATATTATGAGAGACCTTATTCTCTCTCATCAATCCATTTTGGAAGTTTTGAGTGCCGCCGTTAGGCTGCCGAATTTTTCGTAAGAGATCCAACCTCTCTCTTTCTTTTTAAGTACTCTCCTTTATGTCACTTCTTTTAAGCTCCACTTTGTTATGTTGGGGGAATGTTATTTTATATTCCTCTTTCTATAAACTTTATTTTAATATGATGAGATACCCTATTTGATCTCATCAATCCATTTTTGTAAGTTTTATGAGGCGTCGTTAGGCTGTCGAGTTTTCGTAAGGGATTTTTCATCTCACTTTTATTCCCGTGATATTTATGCTAAATTTTCCACAATTTCCTTTGAGTGGTGTACGTACTGCCCATTATTCTACTCTTTTTGTAATATACTTTCTTTTTATGAGTATTTACATCAATGATGTATTATCCTTCTTTCATGGGGTGTATGTTTTGAAAGATACCCAAGTCGGTAAGGGAACCTTTCACCCTCCTCTTTTTAAAAGACTTATTTTGTTGGGTCTTTTAATTTACATATTGTTATGTTGGGATATTTTCTCATATATCCTTATTGATGTAACTTTTATGTCCAAGTGATGAGATACACTTTTTATCTCTCATCAACTCATTTTGATGTGATGTTGTTAGGCTGTCAAGGGAACTTCTTAACCCAATTTCGATTTCTTTGGGTTCAACATGTAGTTATTGAATATGTCATCCTTTGAATATGTGTGAATTACCTTTGATTATTTTACACTTAATATCCACTTATATTTGGTTTATTCATTTGTCACACATAATTATGTAATTGATTTATCCTTAAACCAAGGATACCGTCTTTTTAAGGGACTTCGTCTCAATCTCCTTTCATTGAGGCATATTTCGTTTTATACACAACTTTATTTTATACGATGTATAAACCCCTTTGAATTTTACTTTTATACAAAAGGAATCTTTTTCTACGAAGCATTTTACTAAATGACAAAAAGGAATGTTTTTTTAACGTACGCGGTGACAACGACCTTTTCCGCCGCCGTGAGTATTATTTGGTCTTTGGCTTCCTCAACAAGCCGTAATGTTTTTAAAATAAAATAAATACCATATACTCTTTTCTGTATTTTGGTATTGAAAATGGTTTTGATAAAGGATTCTATTATGACATATTGTGATTGAAATGTGGAAATTTTATCATTCCTTTATATTGGTTTTATGTTTTATGATTTTATATTGGTACTTGGACATTTGACGAGTGGTTACGTGAGAAACCATATGACGGGTGGTGCCGTGAATACCAGGACAGGTGGTTACGTTATAACCTCCAATGCATTGGGTTTGGAAGTCGTCCGTATGGCTATTCCATTAGGTATGTATGGAAATTGGCCGTATGGATATTCCATTAAGTGATATGTGTGGAAGTCGAACGTATGGTTATTCCACTTACGTATGTTTATGTCCCAAGTTACCTTTATATATGTTATGTGTTCTTTATATGGGTTTTATGGTAATCCTTTGGTTACAAAAAGGTAAGTAATGATACTTTATTCAGGGAATAGTTTTTTCTACTTCATGAAGGTGAAGGTATTACTTTTATAGAGTATACATGGTTTACTTGATGTTTGAAAAACTAACAGTTTTCATTCTTTGTGTATCCCTTACTGAGCTTTTTATGCTCACCCCAAGTTTTTTTGAAATGTTTTTCACAGAACTTAATGTGGAATAAGTTCAAGGATGGGATCAAGGGAATGTCATGCTATATAAAACATGGAACCAGTCAAGTTTCTTTCTAACAGTTTTTTATTATTATTATGGAAACTTAGTAGAAGTGTCTACTTTGTAATATTTTGAGATGTAATAGTTATGTCCTAATTCTCTAAAACTCTAAACCTGAAAAGATCCTCAATGTGAATTACTCATTTAATTCAATATGAAGTAAGGTTTAAGGCCAGGGCATTATATATATATTCATTAGTTCCATCATTATAAACATCTATTTAATGTTGTGATGAAAAAAAATTACACTTCTATGTGGAGAAGGTAAGTCGTGCGTACACACAAGAAATGTTGTTTCTTTTCGTAAGAAGGAGATGAGCTATAAAAAATTTGTAACATAATCCTAACTACATATAGGTATATTGATAATACTATAGTTTTTATTATAGTATGGTTACAAAACATTAAGAGGATGCTTCAGAATAAATTATCTTGAAATAGTCCATCAATATAATTACCCCATCTTTGGTAGACATCCTATAGATATCCTCTTAAGGGACCTAAGGTTAGTCTTTATGGAGGTAAATAACCTATAAAACTAGTATAATTATTTTCATAATGTTATCAGTAGTTTTTTTTTTCAGGCTATGATGCTAAGAATGGCGTAAAGTAAAGAGATAAGGGGGTCCTTCTATAAGAGAGGGTAAGGGAATTCTTGGAATTCCTGAAATTATTAAATTATTATAAATTATTTACTATCTAAAAATTGATCAAAATTGATAAAATTAAAATATAAGTTGATTATGGGTCTATATCCTCTCATCCAATAAATTATAGACAATTTTTTTATATTTCCACATATATCTTTTAGTTTTAACCCACTTTAACCCCTTTGACAAATACAATAATATTATAGTTTTACACAGTTTAAGAGTCAAGAATGGTATCATAAAATGGAAAAGCCCATAAATGGTAAATAGTTTATTTTTTTCAACCATATCCAATACATTTTCTAGACGATGGTATTTTTATGAATTTTAAATAATTTAATATAATATTATTTATAATATAATATCATTAATATCACTTTAATAACAATTGAATTAATTTGACATTGAAAACATCAACACATCAAATTTATTTGAATATAAACCTAAAAAATATCTGATATATTATATGTATCTATAAATTTTTTGGAAAACTATAACTTAATCAAAAAAATAATTTTAGTTTTTTTTAAACCACTTACATGATTTTTCTACTGCCTACGCTATCATTGTGTTAGCGTTGCATAAGAATTTAGGAAACTTATTAAATTAATAAAAATTAAAAATAGATTATCATGATAAAAAAATTAATTCCAAATTAAAATAAATACCAAAAACTGAACATTAGTTTTTTATCTCTATCACAAAATATTATATATATTGAGATAACAAAAGTGACATTTTTGTCTTTATCTTTCACTTAAATAATATAAAGGTAAAAATTATAGCCCAATAGAAACAAAGGCACGTATTTGTTTGTTTGTATGATTATATATGAAATATAATCATAAAATGAAAATAATAAAAGATCATATTTTATTATTAATGCCTCAATATATTATTCTTAACCTTAATTTCTTAGTAAGGTGATAAATTTTACAATGGGTATTGTTCATAATGCTTACAAATAAAAGTGGTCTTTTAAGAAAATTTTAACCTATATATTCCAAATATAGTATCCATTTTTCATGATTCATTTTTTATAAGTGGTAGAAATAAAATATAATATAGATTCATAAAACATATCAAAATAGTATTTGGAAAAATGTGTTTTTATGCATAAAAAATAACTTATATCAAAATAATGAAAATTGTTCATTAAAATTAGATTATTATTAATAAAATAGATCATGTGTCACATCAATAAAAAATAAAAAATATAATGGATATTTTAAATAACATAATTTAAAGAAAATAAGTAACAACATTTAAAAATTTGGTATTTTTCATTATGGGCTGAAAAATAATTCATTTCATAAAAATCACAAAGGTTGACCCTAAGATAATTTTGATATGATGATTTTAAAAATAAAATTAATTTAATCAAATTAAATTTTATAATTTTTAAATTTATTGTCTTATCACATTCTTGAATAAAACTATACATATTGTATTATATCTTCTTTAAAATGAAAGATTTCTATATTTAATGTACAAGAGATTCATTCCTCCATCCTTCAAAAAGATTCTTCTACTAAATTTATAGAATTTCAACTCATGAATAGATTTTTTCATTTATTCAGCATAATTTATTCATTTTCCTACATCTCCTCTTCTATCTTATGATTTCTCCAAATTACCTTTCCTAGTCGATTCTGTCGATTCATAAATATTTGTTCTCTAGTGTATATAATCCAGAGAGGATATTCATAGTAAGGTAAATAAGGTACTAATTGTATTTCCTTAGAAGATTAAAAATGTGTTGGATCTAGAATTTACTTTCTCAATAAAGAGATATGGAACACAAAATTCACTATAGGGAGGCTTGGTTGCATTTTTAAATGGTAATACAAAACTACAATTATTTCTTGAATTTTAAAAGCTATGATTTAGTTGGGGTTATTTCTCTATTCTTATTAAACCATGTAACCTCGTAACATGGAGAAAAATTTTATAAAACATGATCTCTCACTTGAAATTACAAATCATACATTTGTTTATGAGCATATCTCTTTTTCCTGCTTTGGTTTACATTTATTTGGGGTTGAATAGTCTTTACCTTCATTGTTGTCACACTAAAAATTTATATGGCCAAAATCATTTCTTCCCCAAATTCATCTCATCAAGTAGCAGTATGACGTATCATTCCATATAATGCAACAGACGATGCCATTTGAATACTTTAATATAGGATACTCATATATAAAAACTCTAATATAGGTAAATAATTATCACATATACCATGGAATTCAAGTGACCAAAACCTTAATAGAACATATAAATATTGAATATTCCTTTTAGATGTTATATCAATTTAAGGGTGAAAGGAAATGATCTAATGAAGCATTGTATCTAAATCCTTCTAATGACTTTTCAAGAATTTTTATGTAAATTTTAGATCACATTAAAACACAATTAAAATAGGTGATCCATGAACTATTATTATTTCATTTATATAGAGACTTAAAAGTATATCAAGATCTAAATCTTGTCTTATAGTGTGGAAATATGAATATTTGGTAAGGCAATCAATAATAACCCATATTTCACGATTATTTCTGGGGTCATTTGGTAATCCAATTAAAAAGTCCATAGTAATGACATCCATTTTTCATATAGAAATAATTAGAGATTTTATGACTCCTATATAATGTTTTATCTCAACCTTCACCTACTGGAAAGTCAAACATCTTGATACATAATCTATAATTCCTTGGTTTATATTGTCAAACCAAAAATTGTTCTTCAAATCTATACAAATCTTGGTGACATCATGGTGTATATAAAAATTTTATCTATGGGTATCATCTAATGATTCACTTTTTATATTATTTATATATGTGACACATAGTATCTTTCCAAAATATAGAATGACATACTTATATAAGAAGTTTTCAAATTTTACATCATTCATGATTTTAATCTTATTTTGAATATTCTCATCGTATAGATGATAAATTTTTATAAATTCCAAAAATTATTCTCTGAAAATTCTTTTAAAAACGTGTAATGATTCCCCTTCATTAATAATTCCTATAACCATATACAATAAATTCATAAACATATGATCCCTATTAATCCTCAATTTAGTCAAGACTTCATGATCTTTTCTTCTCAAGATATATGTTTCCTTATTTTCCTTCCATGGGTTGTAGTGATTTGATAAATCATAATTTTGAGTAGTATGGGCCATATCCAATTCAGCACATTGAGATTTTTTTTTTGCGATATTATTTTTTTAGGTTCTTGTGGTATGTGTATATCATACATCATTTACAATAGAGATAATGAATTTATATCATCAGAGATAACAATTGAGCATAAAACTCAATATCATGAGCTATATAGTTATGTTCAAGAGTCTTTAACTGGATTGATGAATAGTAAATACCTTTTTCCTTATTTATAAGTAAACAATAAACTCTCTTATTTGATTAATCACTATATATCATAAATCCATTATTTCATAATGGTAGAGTCAAAATCAGAGCAGTCACCAATCTCATCTAAAATTCTTCAAAACATACCTCATATTACTTTTTAAATTTTAACTTAATAATTTTACATGTAATATTCATTAAGAAGTTATTTAATTAGGAAAAAGTTTGGAAAAAACATTTATGGTAACCTACAAATCCAATGAAACTATATACCTCAGGTTTTCATTGGGGTAGGTTATTCTTTGACTTCCATTTTCTTTTCATGATCAAATAAGGTTCTAACCTTAGAGATAATATGGCCAAGAAGAGAAACTATCTAAATCTAGAGTTCATACTTGTTATATTTTCTATATAACTCCTTTTATATAAGAGTCCCAAGAATAAGCTACAAGTGATTCTCATGATCCTCATACCGTATAGAGTACACCATGTTATTATCATTAAATACCACAATAAAAATATCAGGATATTAATTCAATTCTATATTCTTTAAATCCATAAAAATAGAGTTTGAATTAGTGAATCAAAATGGAATTATTATAAACTCTTAATTTCCATACCTCATATGAAATTTTTTCTCTATAATTTCTTCCTTCTTTATTCTCAACTTATAGTATCACGAATAAAGTTCAATCTTTGAAAAATATGGAGCTCTGTGAAGTTGATCAAAGAAGTCATAAATCTGAGGTAGATAATATTTTTTATTCATAGTAATATCATCAATATACCTATAGTAATTTAACCACCTCATATATATATATATTCATAACAAAAATAACATGGGATTCCCAGGGTGAAATTATAGGGAATATAAATCACATATCACACAACTCGGGTAGTTGTTTCTTCAAGTCCAAAAATTCTACAGTGTTCATTCTATAAGGATTTATTATTTTAGGTCTCACATAAAGGATTAAATTAATTGAAAAATCAACTTAACAATATAGTGGATTCTTGAGTATTTTTTGGGAATGAATCAATATTCTCTTGTACAATAGGTAAATCATCAATATAAAGATTAAATTTTTCATTTGTAGACTATGCCTTTTTTTCATTCCCCAAGAATCTCATTGAAAATATTAATTATAGGGGGATAGGGATATAAATCGGATAATGAAGTATAACTTCTAAATTCTAGTAATTATACCTCCTCATCATGAATTAAAATTTCATTCTCCTGGATTTAAATTTTTACATTATATTTTGAAAACCTTTCCAAACCAAGGATTATATAAAAATAAACTATAGGTATAGTAATAAAGTTCACCTATTGAATACTGATGAGCATTAAACTTAGTTATAGTGGTCCCATAATCTTTTCCTTCTCCTCTTTGCCTCTTTTTTGGTAGGTCCCCATGATCCGTGGGACATTGGTTTTAATAATGTCACATTTATCTACAGTAGAAGAATTGAATATAATTTCTTTATTTCTTACACTTTCATTCATTATCCATATGAACCTTATCTTCATAGTACTAACAAAGTCCCATACCCTTCAAGAATATTCCAAGATGTTTATTTAAACAATTTTAATATTATGCAAATGGATTCATTATTTTCATCTTGTTTGATGATTTACCTTTTCATTGTGCTCATCCTACCCATACTTCTTGTGATTTACCTTAAAGATATAGGATCTATAAAATTCATTCTCTATCATAATGTCACTTAGTAATATATCAACATATAAGAAAACATTTTTTTAATTATTTCCCTTTAAATACTCAGCTTAATCCTAATAAAAAAATGGTTAACCATTCTCTTTAGGTTACTAATGTAGTCTAAAGCATGCTTAGGTAATCTTGTGATGTGAGCATTATACTCCACTACAATTTCATATTCCTTCTTTAAAATGAGTAATTTCCTCTCTATTTCATCAATTTTATGTAAATGGAATTATTTCTCAAATAATATAACTTTAAATGGTATATGTTATAAGTTTCCTATTTTCTAATCTCTTTAGTGTTGTGGATCAATGAACATCAAAGATCGAAATATCTTCTCAAACAATATACTAATATAATAACCTTTTCCTTTTTATTACATCCAAAATCTTGGAATATAATTTTAATATATTTAACCCATTTATTGCAGCCAATATATTAGTAGATCCACTAAAATATGAGATCTTTTGTTGCATGAATCAATCCAACATGCGTGTATGTCATTGTTGAATAATAGGTTTCTCTATTCAGATAAGTTTATTTGTAAAAACATGAGTCATCTTCCCTAATATAGACATCATCTTCTCAGTTCCAACTCTATTTATATTTTTTTTCTTTAGAGGGAATTCTCAACATCATATATTGGTATTGATTATCCTTTTCCACTAGGCTCCATCCCTAAATAATGGCACTCACAAAATTAGATCACAGTCATCATGAATATAGATCCATAAAATAACATCTTTATAATGATAATTGTGCTAAAATACTATAAGAGGTTACCACAATTCTCATTTTAGATGTGTTTCTTTAAATCCTAGTTCCCATGGTTTCTACTAAACTTATTCTTATATCAACTTTAACAATCCGGAATCCAGTAACTAAGGGTCATTGTATACTTTATTACATTAGCATATGATACAAAGGATCTTATCCAAAAGAACCATTTTAGTCATATTGAAGAAACAAATACATGCATTATTCCCATATTACATTCAAAATATAAAATACATGGCATAATATACACACTTTAATCCATTATATTATTCTTTATATCAATCTCTATATCTTTCTAAAAGGAAAAAAATAATCGGTGAACTTGGATTCCAAGGAAGGTTTATATACAATAGAATCTATCATGAGAAAATAAGGTGTAATCAATATAGAAATGTAAATAAATAAAAACACATTTACTATAATCAATAACTTAAACACGAAAATTAATCTATGGATAATATCATTATTGTAATCTCATGGATAATAATTACAAAATTGTCAGTGAAGGAATTGATTATTATTTGACATCATGATCTCATACATTTGGAAATATACTACCATAAATACCTTATGTAGGCACAGTTTAATCAATTTTTAGGTATACACCAAAAACCCATTTAATTTTGGAAAATTATGTATTTTATGAGACCTATTCATGCCTCAAGTTGATATATAATTTTGGATTTCACACCTCACTGCATGTCTAATACATTCCTCGTATATGGAATTTAATGCATAAAAATATTCCTTATTAGTAAATATTTATATTGAGTATGGAATACATAATTTAAATATTTCCACAATTAATCAATTAAAATTCAAAATAATACAACAAATTTATAAATTTTATACCATTTAGTAAAAACCCGTATCAATTATTCAAAAAAATTAGATATTTAAAATAAATTTAATCTCTAATGATCATAATAAAGTTAATGTTTCAAGATATTTTTAATGACCACATAATTAGTCTGAGACAAAAGATGACCATTAATTAATAAAAAATATATGTTTTTTAATAAAATCATGTCCATTGAATTGATTAAGAAAATTTAATTGAAATAATATTTAATTAAAGTGTTTTTGTAACGATCTAAAAATTTATTAATGAAAATTACTCTTGATATAGTTAAATATCTCATTATGTAAAATTTTTATATAAAATATGAACTTAATTGGTTTTATGTTTTTGGATTTTCAAATACCTTTAATAACTGGGACTATTGCTAGTATAGTCGTTGAACAGTGATCGCATGATTAGTATAAAACATAGGGATTTAACAAATCCAATTTACTCAGAAAAAGGAAGTGATGGCCTCATCCAGTACACATGACCCATACAAATCCCATTTGTCAGAGACTAGAAATGAGTTGGAGTCATTGGTCTTCTCTCTTGACCAAGCCCATGCCAAGCTTGAAAACGTTAAGCTTGAGTGGAACTGAATATGGGACAAGTGGAAGTTAATAGAGATTACCACCCGAGAGATGTTATCTGAGCCACCCCAATAGTTTGTCACCATCGCACACCTTACCCTTCAGTCCTATGCGAGTGTTATAATGGGTTATGTAACAAGACCCCAGCACTATGACTATTTAGATTAGTTTTGTATAAATAATGTGCATTCATTTTATTATTGTTACTTTGTAAATAGTTTTTAAAGAAAAAATAGTATTTTTAGTAAATATTCAGATAATAAATCTATTTTGATGAATTAATGGATCTTTGAATTAAATATTATTTTAATAAAATATTATTATTATTAAATTAATTTTTATTAAATATAAATTATCGTATAATTTTATGAATGAAATTGTAATTTTTATTAAGGTTTGAAAGTTGTTTTCGTCAAAACCCATGAATTTTTGATAAATGTCAGTTTTTATATTAAAACTAAAAATTCACATAGTTATAAAATTATTTAGATAAAATGAATATTATTTTTGGAATCAGGATGTTGAAATTATCCAACGGTGAATTTTTCATAATTTTATGACACAGTTGAATTTTTGGGTAAAAATTAAATAGAGTTTAAATATATAATGTGTTTTATGACATAATAATGACCCAATAGTTATGTAATAAAATACTGTAAACATTATGTTCGGAAAATATATGTAACATTAAAATAATTTGATTTTGGGTTTGTTTGATTTATTTTTCAAAGCTATGATGGACCCTTCAAGGCATATAAAACATTTTGTCTTTTTAAATTGTTTTCCATGAAAGTGTGACTCACCTCCACATAAGAAACCCTATAATTTTAAAAAGTTAGGCCATTGACATTAAAAAATATTATTTTCCACTCCCCTTAAGAAAAAACAATGGGCAGAAACCAGGGTCTGGTTTGTGCTTTTGATTACTTTAATGTGAGGTGTCCCAAACCTAAATAATAAAGAATTCCCTCTCCTTTCCTATATAAATCCACCCAAGCCCCCAATTCCTCTTCACTAAAAGCCTTTGGAGTTCGTCCAACCCTTTCCTTCCTCTCTCTATAATCCTACCAAGGTTCCCCAATCTCCCAAGAAGCCTCTCCCAAGCTTTTGGGATCGCACTTCCAAGTAGGGGATTTCTTCATTTCTCATTTTTGTCTAATTTTATTTAAGTTGTTATGCCCTTTTTTCAAATAACAATGTTGGATTATGATTTTTCACATCCCCCATACTACCCTCTTTATGTTTTTATTATTGGAGACCCCTTTATCTCTCATTCATGCCTCCCATATACACTCATTACCATGCCGAAATTCTGTGATGGATTTCTCCCTCCTCATTTACATCCAAGTAATTATTTTGTATTATGAATCTAAATTCCATTAGGTTTTTGGGTACATGTATCTATATGACCCCATTACTATACATTTCTTGTAAATATTATGAGACATCCATATCTATCTCATCAACCATTTTCATGAATCCCTATGTCACGCCGTTATGCTGCTGAAATTGCACTGTATTTTTCTAAGCCAAGTTCATTGTGTGGTGAATACCATACCCATGTTTCTATCAAGTGTATTCACATTTATGAACATATACATTTTTAATGTTACTTTCATGTATTTATTACACATTAATTAATCATTGAATAACTTAGTATGTTGATTGATTCCAAGTTATATGATCCATGTGACATACTTATGCAAGTAATGAAGTGTTTAATAAGGGGGCGCACTGATAGCGCTCCATTGCATTGGGTAAACTATAGTATCATGATACGTCATGTGAAATGCGTTTTGACTCATTATAATTAAAATTCAATTATAATTTACTCATTATTCATGTTCAGTGAGGGTTTACTCATGCTCCAGGTGCAATGAGCCTCGGCACATGATAATTCCATTTTAAGTGTTGTTGCCACATTTCCATGGTATGATTGTCATGCTTTATCATACCTTTATGTTTATGTTTCTCTTATGCTCCATTAATATGACTATTGACTAACATGTATTGCAATCCTCATGTTATTCCATGTTTATTCCCTTATTGGTATTTATAGCTCACCCTTTTCTTATGCATGTCCTCAGGTTATCCCATGTAATACTAAGTAAGGGGAAATGTAGTGGTCATGTAAAGGAAGTTTTCAATAAAGATGTATTGTGTTCTATGTTATAAGATGTTATGTAATGTTTCTAAGATCCAAATACACTAGACCTATTGATATTCTGTGTTTTATCAAGTGAATATTTTATGTAATAAATCATGTTTAAGTTTGTAATAAAAGTAGGGTTGTTATAGTTTGTATCAGAGGATTGGTTTAGTTATTTTTTAGATTATTATTAGAAAACCCTAGTAAATCATTAGAGACAAGAATAAGTATAATAAAAACATCCCTAAGTTTTTTTTGAGTATTGATTACGTGGTTTATCAAGGAAATACATCCCTCTCTGGATACGAGCAGGTAGAGGCAGCATTGGTATAGATGTACCTAGGGGTGAAAACCCCAATAAGGAGTTTCGGGCTTGACCCGGGGTATCCTAGTACACAAAAATGGGCCTTGCTGTACTCATGGATATGACTCTCCTGATGGATATGCTTGGGTAAATTCACAGGCTTATTATGAACCCTTATTAATGGAATTAAAAAAATGCCCCTATAAATATATGTTAGAAAGTAGATCAGGAATAGCATAGATTGAATCTTATAGATTCATAAGTCAAGGAATAAAAGTAATTTAAATGTCATCTATTTATGTCTATGGATTAGCCTTTATGTGTTACCCCTAATTTTTCTTTCATTATGGAATAATAAATCGTTATACTTCAAGTAGTTTAATATCACAATTTTATCATGTCTAGAGAGTAACTCAAAATTTCATATGTTTCGTCAGCAGGATAAAGGATAGTTTCGAGATGGAAGTGGAAGAACCTCATACAACACTATTGTCCCTTCCTGAGTACATACCATCTATAATTATTATGAATTCAATCTCACTGAGTATCAAAACCTTTTCCAATGTCTAACCTTCTTGCAAGACACTCTACGACATATCAAAAACCTCCTCCAAACCATTGAATCATTAAGGATCCTGGATCACTTGTGATCAAATAATAAGATCCCAACTCTCTTACCTATATTGAAAAAGGAGGTACTATCAAGGTATTTTCAAATACTTCACCCTATCCAGAGTGTATGATGTAATATTTTATTTTAGGATAGCTACCAAATAGGGAGACCTCTGAGCAGCCTATATGTATATATTCTTGGCTTCTAGTATTTTTGGAAACTTGGGATATATATTAGAAGAACCATATTTTGAAAATTTCAAAGCTAACTCTATCAGACTATTTTAAAAAAACCCGGTACATGGTGATGTTTGGAATATTTACATTAGAAACAATTATTTTCTAAAAGAGCATCATATTTTCCGTTAATAAAATCCATATTGCATGGACTATGTCTGGACTAAGTAAGTCGAAGAAATTGAAAGTGGATTGAGGTATTGTTGCACTTGGTGGAGCCTCGCTCTCTGTGATCAATGTGATAATGAGGGTTAGGAAAATCTTGATGGTGGTGGGTTAGCATCCCTGAAGTTGTGTTTAAATTTCATAGTTCTTTAGGTATGAAATCAAATTGCGAGGATGCAATTTTTTTGAAGGTGGGAAGATTGTAACGACCTAAATATTCATTAATGAAAATTACCCTTGATCTAATTAAAAGTCTCATTATGTAAAATGTTTATATAAAATGTGAACTTCATTGGTTTTATATTTTTGGATTTTGAAATACCATTAAGAATTGTTATCGTTGCTAGTATAGCTGTTGAATAGTGATCACATGATTAGTATAAATATATAGCTTTAACAAATCCAATTTACTCAAACAAAGGAAATGATGGCCTCATACAGTAGACTTTCCCGATATGAAGCCCATTTGTTAGAGCTCAGTAAGGGGGTGGCGTCATTGGGATTCACTATCGACCAAGCCAAAGTCGAGCTTCAACACGTTATGCTTGAGCAGAACTAACTGTGGGGGAAGTGGAAGTTAATAGATATTACCACACGAGCGATGTTATCTGAGCCACACCAAGAGTCTGTCACCATCGAAAACCTTAAAATTCAGTCTTATGAGGGTGTTATAAGCTGTTATGTAACAAGACCCAAGAACTATGACTATGTACATTATTTTTTATAAAGAATGTGCATTCATTATATTATTGTTACTTTGTAAATAGTTTTTAAAGCACAAGTAGTATTTTTAGTTAATATTCAACTAAGAAATCTATTTTGATGAATTAATGGATTTTTTAAATAAATAATATTTTAATTAAATATTATTATTATTATTAAATAAATTCTTATTAAATTTAAATTATCGTATAATTTTAGGAATGCAATTGTCATTTCTATTATGGTTTGAAAGTTGTTTTTGTCAAAACCCATTAATTTTAGATAAATGTCGGTTTTTATTTTAAAATTAAAAATTCACATATTTATTAAATTATTTAGATAAAATTAATAATATTTTTCGAAACATGACGTCAAAATTATCCAATGGTGAATTTTTCATAATTTTCTAAGACAGACGAATTTTTGGGTAAAAATTAAATATTGTTTAAATATATAATGTTTTTTATGACATCACAATGACCCAATAGTGATGTAATAAAATACTATAAACATTATCTTCGGCCAATATATGTTTTAAAATTAAAATAATGTGATTTTAGGTTTGTTTGATTTATTTTTCAAAGCTTTAGTAAACCCTTAAAGGATTATAAAGCATTTTGTCTTTTTAAATTGTTTTCCTTGAGAGTGTGACTCACCTATATATAAGAAACCCAATTATTTTAAGATGTTTAGACATTGGTCTTACGAAATATTGTTTTCCACTCCCCTCTGGCAAAACAAGTGGGAAAAAACCATGGTCTGGTTTGTTGTTTTCATTAGTTTAATGTGAGGTGTCCCAAACCTAAATAATAAATAATTCCCTCTCCTTTCCTATATAAACCCACCCAAGATATCACTTCATCTTCACTCAAAGACTTCGGATTTCGTCCATCCCATTCCCTCATATCTATATAATCCTCCCTAGGTGCCCCATTCTCCCTATAATCCTCTCTCAAGCCTCTTCTAAGCTTTTTGGATCGCACTTCCAAGTAAGGTATTTCTTCCTTTCTCATTTTTGTCCCATTTTATTTAAGGTGTTATGCCCTTTCATTTTCAATTAAAAATATTGGGGTATGATTTCGCACCTCTCCAATATTTCCCGCTTTATGTTTGGATTATGGGAGACCCACTTCTCTCTCATTAATTCCTCCCAAGTACACCCATTACCATGCCAAAATTCTGTGAGAGAATTCTCTCTCCTCTTTTACATCCAAGTAATTATTTTTTATTATGCATCTAAATTCCATTATGTTTATTGGGACATGTATCTATTTGAACCTATTGCTATATATTTTATGTACATATGATGAGACACCCATTTATATCTCATCAACCATTTTTATGAATCCTTATGTCATGCCAATATGCTGCTGAAATTGCACCGCATTTTTTCAAGCCAATATCATGGTGTAGTGAATACCATACACGTGACTCTATTAAGGTTATTCACCTTTATGCACTTATACATATTTAATGGTAATTTAATTTATTTATTCCACATTACTTAATCATGGAATAACTTTTTATGTTGATTTATTCCATGTTATATGATCAATATGGCACACTTATGCATGTAATGAAATGTTTAAGAAGGGTGCACCCTGATAGCGCTCCACTGCATGAGGTAAAGTATAGTATCATGATAAATCATGTGAAATGAGTGTTTAATATTTATAATTCATGTGAAATGATGGTTTACTCATTCTTCAGGTGCATTGAGGTTTTACTCATGATCCATGTGAAATGATCCTTGGCTCATGCAAATTCCATGTTAAGTGTTGTTGCCACATTTCCATGAAATGATTATCATGCTCTATAATTCCTTTATGTTTATGTTTATCTTATTCTTCATTAATATTTATATTGACTAACATGTAATGTATTTATCATTTTATTCCATGTTTATTCCCTTACTGGGCTTTATAACTCAGCCTTTTCTTATCCATGTCCTTAGGTTATCACATGCAATGCTAAGTATGAGGGAATGTAGTGGTCATGTAAAGGAATTTTTCAATAAAGATGTCATGTGTTTTATGTTCTAAGATGTTATGTAATTGTCCTAAGCCTCACATACACTAGACCTCTCAATCTTACATGTTGTATCAAGTGAAGAGTTTATGTAATAAATCATGTTTAAGTTTGTAATAAAAGTAGGGTTTGTTACAGTTTTGTTTTTCAAACTATTTAAATATTGTGTAATAAGTTAAATATTGTAAAATGGTTATGGTGGTTGAATACTATGTTAACATAATCTATGTTAAAAAACATCCCTTTTATATTTTATAAAGAAATTAAAAAATGAACTTTTCTAGAAACCACAAAAAATATTATTTTTAAATCCAGAAACAAATACAAGGATAACATAAAATTTAAAAAATAAATCATTTCAGAAATAAAAATTACTTTTATAAAACAATTTCAAATAATAAAGGCATGCAAGTAAAATATACCAGATCATAAAGATAAATATGATTGGATTTTATTTTAAACATTCCTGTTGAAACTGTAACATTGATTGAACCATCAATCATCATGAATAAATAAATATTCTTGTTAAAAACATTAAATGGGTAGTATATTCACCATATAAAATTAAAAAGTTTCATAATACCAAATATAACTCAATAGACTGGAAATTGATCAGAATTATCTTATATCACATTTCCCCTTAGTTTAATGCTCATTAAAATCTTGTATAATGGTCATAAACATGTTTTAAATTGATAAAAGAAATATAATCAAATTTATAATATCATATATGATCATATTACAACATCTTATCTTCCATTAATTAACAATATTTCATTATTATCATTCTGTTGAGTGTTAAGTGCTTTATTTTCCTTACACAGGTTCTATAGTGGATATTTTGGTCCTTGGATATTTATTATGGTTCCATAATCCCTGGAATGTTAATTATTATATAAATATTATATATCTTAATCAAATAACTCTTAATTAAAATACTAGTAAAGTAGAAATGAAAAATTAATTACATCACTTTGGGGAGGGGGTAGTCCATACATACGCATGAGTAATATTATCATTTTCTAATGGATTGAAAAGTAATAAGGTTGATATGATATCATAATGAAAACCCTAATTATTTCAAAAATTTCACATATATTAATTAGTAACATATTTATAATCATCTATGTAAAGTGGTGATGAAAAACAAAATACATTACTATATCGAGACGAGGAGTCATTTGTACGCATGAGCGATGTTATGGATTTTTGTAGAATAAAGAAGATATAGAAAATGGTTTTTCCATAAAAATTATGAAATTTAAATATATTTTTTGTAATATATTTTTTATTTTAATTTGGGTACATCTCATTAAGAAGAAGTAGAAGAATAAATATACTTTCTTGATTCAGTAAAGATTACTTCCTCTTCTTCGATATATTTCCAATAGATATCATATTATGGAGCCTAGGGATGGTGATTTGGAAGATAAATAAGCTATATAACTTTTATAATGACGTTTATATGGGAATTTTTCAAGTTTCCTTTGATATAATATTCTCATATTTGTGTAAAGAAAAGGGAGAACGGGTGTCCACTTATAAGTGAGGGGAAGAAAATTCTTAGGATTTCATAAGTTATTAAATTAAAATAAATTATTTTTTATGCCCAAATGGATACAAGGTTATATTATTCGAATATAATATGATTATAAGTCTAAATAACCTCATATAATAAATTTTGAACATGTTTCGGTTATTTTTTTACTCTAAATATTTAGTTTTAACCCATGTTGAATCTTTTGACAATTACTGTAATATTAATGTTTTCTACCCATAAGGGTTATGAATGCTGCCAAAAAAGAACAAAGAAACCATGAATGTACCATGGTATATTTTTTTCAACCATATACCATAAATTTGATTATGTTAAAATTTTTATGAATTTTAGATCATTTAATAAAATATTATTTATTATAAAATGTCATTAATGTAGTTTTGAGAAATATTCATTTAATTTGACTTTGGAAATAAAATTAATGTAAAATAATTTGAATTAAGAATTTAAAAATATCTAATATGTTATCTTTTTATATAAAATTCATGTTATGCTATAAATTAGTCAAAAAAATTATTTTATAGTTTTTAATTATATCTATTTGATTTTTTCTAGTGCTTTCACAAGCACAACATCAAAGTTTCACATGAATATAAGCTAATTATTCTGATAATAAAATTTCAAAAAATATTATAATGATAAAAAAATAATTAACATTTCAAATAAACACATAAAACTGAGAAAAAATTGTTTTTATTCTTGTCACAAAAATATTATTGACATTAAAAGAAGAAAAATGAAATTTTTGTCTATACCTATCACCTAAAAATTATAAAGGTAAAAATCATCAAAAAATTAAAAAAAGAATATTGTATTTTTTATGTTTGGATTATTATGGATGAAATAGACATATGTAATGAAAGTAAAAAAAAGTTTTTGATTGATTATTAAGGTCTTAAAACATTATTTTTAACCTTAATAACATGACTTACCCTTTATAGAGGTGTTAAATTTTTCCACAGTTACTATCATAAGGTATAAAAATCAAAGGGAACTATTTACCAAATTTGAAAAAGCTGATTCAAATTATGGTATCAATTTTTCAAGATTCATTTTACAAAAGTTTCATAAATTAAATTTAATATAAATTTGTAAAACAAAATGAAAGAAAATTTTATGAAAAAGTTTATTTATGAATAAAAATTAACTTATATAAAATCATTAAAATTGATCATTAAAATTATATTATTAAAAATAAAATGGATAATATATCCCTTTCATACTAAACAAGAAAATATAATGAGAATTTTAAATTACTTAAATTGTTGAAAGTAAGTGTGGTATTTGAATAATATGGGTTTTTCAATATTCAATGAAATATCAATCATTTTAGATATATCCCAAAATTTCACCCTAAGTTAATTTTCATATAATTATTTTAAAAATGTGATTAATTTAAGAAAGTCCAATTTTCAAAATTTGATAGTTTATTTTTTAATCACATTCTTGAATAAAACAATTTGTATTGTGTTATTACTTATTCAAAAAAAATAACAATGTTAATATAATTGAAGAAAGGGTGTTTTATAGTTACATGTAAAATATATCCCTACCTAGACAAAGAATAATGAATGAGCCAAAAGGGGGAAAACTTTAAATAGTTGAAAGGAATATTGAGATTTAAATATATTTAGGTAACTGAAAAATTTTATGGAAGTTTTAATCAAGGAGGAAACAATGAATATGAGTTTATTACAATTATACTAACTCTATTAAATTTGAATTTTTGGTAAACTACATTTCAACAAAAGTATGAATCTATAAATAAACCATGTGATGTTCAATTTTCTTTTAAGGATTGTTGAACTAATAGAACATGAATTATGGATTCTGGTTGTTATTCATATATGATAGGTGGTTTTAATAACCAAAAAAAATGAAAAGTATAAATGAGGTGATGTTTCCTTTTCTAATTAATATTATTGAAGATTAAAGGTACAGGAGTAGAAAACATTGTCCATAAGTAACTAAAATCCATGAATATACTATTTTTATATGCACTAAAAAAATATTATGAGTATGTATTAGCTTAGTATTGATGGAAATGGGGTGATATTTAGGAAGAATGGATGTATAGTAAATATTTTTAATGATGGTTCAGTGATATAGATAGGGTTGAGAACTCATGGAATCCTGTTTTAGTTTAGAGAAGTAAGAACTGACTACTACATGAATATGAGAACCGAAAATAATTTATGATGCAAATGATTTGGTCATATTGGCTTAAAAAGTGTGATAAAATTGATTAAAGTAGTGGATATGAGAAATATTATTTTGAGAATGACACTAACGATATTTTGAGAATGTTTCAAAAAGGGTAATATGGTGATTATAATCTATAGAGGGGTAAGAATTAAAGCTTGAAGGACATTTGAATTTTTTCACTTAGACACATGTTGACCCATTAGTTAAAATAAAACAAGAGGATAAAATTATTTCATCACATTCATCAATGATTTTACTAGAATTATTTTTATTATTCTTATATCTCATAAATATCAATCTTTCACCAAGTTTAATTTTTTTAGGAGGCTAGTTTAGAGGAAAATAGTTTATGTCCCTCATATTTTGAGATCTAGAAATACAAGTGAATATTTACATATAAGGTTTTAATAATTTCTTATCTATCATATAGTAATGCATGAGTTTAGTACACTATACACACCACTAAAAAATAGAGTTTCTGAAAGGAATAATTAGAGGATTTTTTATATGAATAGTACTATGTTAATTGAGCATGATATTTCAATTTATTTCTTAATTCAAGATATTAAAAATACTATAATCATTAAAAATAGGTATTTATTGAAGATAAATTAAAATATAACTTCATATCAAATGTTATTCCAATCAATTAACCAATTTTATAGAATTCTCTTTTCTCTTTTAGTTAACCAACTCAATATTCAAATAATTGAACCTATTATTGTGGATAGATCAACTTATGAATTTGAAACATAAAACAACCCATTGAAATTAATAAATAAATAATAACATCAATATATATTATTTTTACAATGATATATCGAAATATGGTTATTAACACCATTCTAGTTTTTGGTCAAGTTTGAGACACAAATGTATACTATAATAATAAAGGGAATACAGATGGGGAAGGTATCATCCTTAACCATAAGGAAATATTCTAATAAACTTTTATAGTATCATTACTATTATAAAATATTAAAAAAAATTCTTTTACTATATCACCCTAGTTTACAATGAATCCTCCCTAATCAATTTAGAGTAATATCTTCAATCAGCTCTTATATGTCACTACATTATCTTGTAAGATCTTCTTTCTCAAATTGTGGTCCTTGAATTCCAATATGTACTCTACTGGACTTATATGAAAGTATTCCTTATGATAACAATCTCAATAACATATTGATCATATATGAATATTTCAAGTTCCTTCATCATGTTTTCCTCCTTATAAACAAAAGCATCAATATACAATGGGTATCATAGAAGTTGAAACAAGTTGGTCTTACTCACACAATATTATTCTTATATTTTCTCAATACATAATATTTTCTCTCTGAAAATTCCATTGAATTTTCCTTTTATTTGACACATAGGATCTTTATTAGAGTATGATATCAGTTTCTTATATTTTTCACTCATAGTCACATTATCATCATCTCCCCTCTTATTTTTTATGAAGAACATGAAAAATATTTCAATATATTGAAGATATAAAGGATAGGATATTCTATATTGTTATCATACCAATATTCTAATTTAATATCTAAAAAAATTATATGTCCCTTCTCCCACGATTATAGAATATTTTTATTTTTATAGGAACTTATCTCAACAAATATTCCATAATAACCCATCTTCTCATTTAAAATAATAATACATTTGTTACTGTAAAACCACTTGGTTTAATCTTTATTTTTTGTTTTCAATATTCATATTTGAAATCCCAAAATTATCACACTAAGATACTATTAGTTTCTTCCCATTTATTCCTCATTTTAGATCGATATAAATTATATCTAAATCACTAAAATCATGTTATTTAATCCATAAAGAGTTTCTCAGCATCACAAGATTTAATTCTCTTGAATTATTATTTTTCAAACTAATAATTTTTACATAAAAATATAATTTCATATAAATGATTTTTGAGAGATCAAAAATCATACTCTTGCCAAAGAATATCTTCTATATTCTAATGAGGATCATAGATATACTCAAAAAAATTCTTACGCATCCCTTTTCTTATATTCCATATCAAATGGAATATCTTACATATCATATCAGTTTGGATACTTTTCCAAATTCCACTATCAATCATCTTAAAAATGTTATGTATAATCTGGATGATATTACATACCACCTTTCAAATATTAGTTATTGTATTGAAAATCATCTATTCTCTCAAAATATCTTACTTATCAAGCTACTGTATTTCTTTTAATTAATTTCAGTATGACTTTTTGCATATATAATTTGTATTCCTTAGGATATATTATGTATCATCAGGAAAACCATACATATCTTTTCAAAAAAGTAATCTATCATAGTATGATTCCTAGAATTTCATGTGTATCAGTCGGATAATGTTTCATATTATAGTGACCTCATCTATTTTTCTGTAGTTTTCTTTTGATAAAAAAGTATGCATAAATTTTTCAATCTTTCAACATTTTCTTAAAATTCCATAACTTCTTCAACATAACACAAAACATATTTCTTAAATCTCTCAAATTTATATCTAAACACCTCTAATTCCAATAGGAATATATCAAACCTTCTAAAATCATATCATCCCAATTATTAAGTAATATTTCCATATATAAATACTTTATTTGAGTATTTACATGTTTCTTTAATATCCTCAAATTAAATCTTAGATTCATCCAATAAATATTCTTAAAAATAGAACCTTACTCAAAAAAAAATTTCATAACATGTATCATCTTAAAACTAAGCAATATATAATCATTATCAATGTGTGATTATCAATATTTGTTGTAAAAATTATACTTAATAACATAAGGATGGTTATGTGGCCTTCTAGAAAACTTTTCTCTTTAATATAGTAGTTGTATTCTTCATAAATCACAACCATCCAAATAAGATCATCATGAATATATGGTAAAAATAGCTCTTCTTAACCAATATCACCTTTCCTTGATTCCATATAAGTTTGTCTCTATAATCATTATATGTTATATGTGTGAATGTTCACACATTCTCTACTCAAGAGCTTCCTCAACCTTTCTCATAATTTTATCCATATTCAATCTCTTTCAGAAATATCAATAATGTGTATTATATAGTACTTTAATCATTAATTTTTTAGAAATTATGATGAACCCATTAAAATATTAAGCCTACAATCATTATATATTATGATATTACCTTATATCTATATATATGTGAACTATAAAAAGAAACCGCATCATCTCCTTTATTTCCAATCTGTATAATGGCAGCATCCCAATTTATAACCTTATTTTTTAGAATATTAATAGAACTTTATTGGTATGTATTATGTAAGATAACAATACATATTACTCATTGAAACTATTTTTTAGTTTAAAAATCTAGTATATTCATTCAGTAGGATCTTTATCATCATCCCACTTTAGTACATATTGACATCACATATCATTGTTATATTGACAAGAAATACATCACCCTTCATCATAATAAACTTAAGAACATTAATCTCCTTCATTTTATTTTTTTCAATAACTATTTCAATTCTAATGTAAATAACATTATCCCCCATTTTAATAGTATTTTTAAAGGTGTAAGGGTAAGGGAACGTCTTACTCACTTGTGTATCTCCTCTAATTTAAATGTCATCTTCTCTTTGTTAGTAAAACCTAATCCACTTAATAAAATTATGGCATCGCATTTCACTATGAAATTAGTGATAAATTAAAAATATTTATCTCTACTTGAATAAGATTGATGTAGAAAAAAATGGTATATAATAAGGACATAAAATTTTTCCATAAAACAACTCAGCATGCCATAATAGCGGAAAAAAATCTTATAGGGGTTTTATGAGAAGACGTAAACACATACAAAAATTTAGGTAAAAAGGTTTCTTCCCCATCATATTTATTTCCATCCTATTTCACTCAACCAATTTCCCCATAAACTCAAAATTTATTTAACCATGATAAGTATAGAAAAGTGTGATGATAATACCTTAACATAATATTTTTCCAAAATTTCATATTTTTACATGAGAAAACAAAATTTCTAGAATATTATAAATACAAATACCCCCTCAATATATATATTCCATCATTATTCATCAATGTTGATACCAAATAACATTTTACTAGGAGGAACCATTTTTCTATTTCAAAATAACTCTACGATAAATATATCTTCCTTATATATAGTAATTATATAACTTATATAGTTCTTCACCAACATTAATCAACTTCAATTACTATCACATAACAATTAAAAAATAGATATAGGAAGAATGAGGGTTCCCCACTTCACTATAGCAAGAGAATAAGGTTATGAATTTCCTCTTAACAAATAAACTACAATGTTTTTAACTCTAATTTGGTGAAAAAATTTATTCTTACTTCTCAATTTATTTTTCATACATGAATCTCCTTTGGAATCATAGTCTTCCTATGTTCTTTAGCATTATTATTATGTGTAAAGTAACTTTTAATATTAATTATCAAGGTACATGCATTCATTTTCGGTTGATCCATGTTTTTTTCCTTCTCTATCTATGTTGTACATATGATCATATATTACTTTTTTAAATGTAAATATTTCTTATATTTTCCACATTCACTTTAAACAATCGATGAGCCACGCTTATTTTGTAATAAATCTAATTCTTATTATTTGAAGTTTCCTACCTAGCCAATCATTTTGTTTCATTATTTGATTAATACTCTTTATAGATTCAAGATGCTTACCCTATTTTTTATTTTCATTTATTATTTAAAAAGTTATGGAGTGTGGAATCTTCCCATACTAGAAGAATATGACATTTATTTTAGTGTCCATTGTATACTTTTTCATTCTTATTCCTTATTCAACCCTCTTGTTTCCTTTACACCCCAAGGAAAGATAATATTTTCTTTTCTATTATCTCATTATATTTTGTCTTATTAATTTATAATTTTTTTATACTACTTTGATGATTTAAACCATGATTATTCATTATTGTGACCACCTTTGAATTAATTTTTATTTAAATCTTCAGGACATAAAAATTACTTGTTAATGAAAAAAATTCCATTTTTTGTGTCTTTCTCTTATAAACCCTCCTCGATATTAATGTAAACCTTCTATAATCTCCATAAATTGACATATTTTTCTAACATTTAGTAGCCTTATATTTAAACCTTAAAAACACCTTCAATTCCAAATAAACATTTATATCTTTTCTTTAGTAAAAATATGGAAAAATTTAAAATATATTTTCTGTAGATCGAAACAAAACATATTTTGAGCACAATTTGGTGATCCAAACTTCCTACCAATATTTACATCCACCATTAATATTATGGGGGTTTATAAAAAAAATCACCCATATTTTTCAATATTTTTTATTTTATCATGCACAATCCATTCAAAAAAAATTAGTGCAAAAAAATCTAGGACTAGGGTTAAATTTTCTCTCAATACTATAATATATAGATCATTATGTGTACTTAAGAACTTATTTAAAATAGAATTTACCTTTATAAAATAAAAAATCCTATAGTAAAAATTCTTGGTAGAGAATAACCTCTGAACATCATGTAAATATATAACATGTGTCACTTTATAATTTTTAATTTATACATCCAATTCATGCCACTTTGGATTTAGAGTATTGATCTGATCATAAAGATATTTCACTATTTCAGAACAACTCTTTCTCATATTTTCAAAATTATCATCATGAAAATTATAATTTCCTAACATGAAATTTTCAAGTGACTCTGTCCTTTTATCCAAGATTACCAACTAAGATTTTCCAAAATATATGGAATATATTTGTGTTTCATCTTGTATATGGATCCTCTCTTTAAAATATATGATTATTTTAGATTAATCATAAATGATATTTCCCAATAATTCATCACCCATGGAGAATTTTTCTTTATCAATCCAGGAGAAATGTTCTTAGGATTTCACATCTTTTATGAGAGTGTCACACTTTTTCAAATTCTTTAATAACACCTTATTTAATAAATAAATCTACCACTTTACCTATGTTTTTTCATCTTTCATCCCCTTGGTAAACACAATGGTACATATTCTAACTTAAATAGGGAAATTTTCCAAATATTTCATTATTTTAGAGTAAAGAAATATTATATGACTCACTATGAATATATTATTCACATATTGAACCTGATTCTTCAAGAATATCATTCTAAAAAATATGGAAGAAATATTACCTCATTGTTTAGACTCAATTGGTGGTGAATCCTTTTTATCCTCTATGATATTTACTAACCTATTAGCCTCTCTTTTATTCCTATTTATCAATGTTTTAGTGAAAGACCCAATGTTGTTATTGACATAGATATAAACTACATTTTTTATTTTAGGAAACTAAGAACCTTATACAAATCTACACATCATATATAACGAATATCAAAAAAATTGGAAAAAATATATCAAATCAGAGATACCCAGAATTACTCTGAGACAAGAAAAAAAATCCTAATATGATCATTCCAACTTCTTGAGGGGGGTGAATAAGTGTGGAACCATTTTTCAAAATTCTCTTTTCTCATTTTATAACCCCTCCTAATATTTTATCCTATACACATGTTAGGGTGAATGTATCATTTTATAAATTCTTAACACATCACACCACAAGAAAAGATGTAAATAAACAATAATATCAATACATAATATTTTAAAAAGGTTTGATCCCAACTTAGGTAATTTCTACTTATTTTTTGGGGTTTCTCCTAAGACATATATATTCAGTATAATTTTTAGGTGAATTAAGGTGTGTAAGTTATCATTCTTAACCCCAAGTCCATATCTTGAAAATCTAATACTATCTCATGTCATTTCTACAATTTTTTGATTGTTTCATTTTTCTATATACCACCAATTTACAATGAATCCCCAAAAATAACTTCAAGATAAGATATTTAATCAACTCATTGATCCCACTATATCAAATGGTGTGATATTCTTACTTAAAATGAGGTCTTATATTTATAATATTTTTCCCCATAAGGTATTCAAGTAAGATATATGTCACACCCCAACCTACCCCTTATTTTATTTTATAATTTTCATTAACTTTTAAAAAAAATTTGGGGTTCAGGGTGAGTCCTGGACGAAAAACTTTTGAACTATGTTAAAAAGTTCACGTTTTCAGTTGACGTCATTGGGCGCACGAGCATAGCATGTTTTGGAAACCCCCACGCGGCTCTTCTTAGGTATCGACACGATTTTTCCTGCCTTCAGAAAATTTAAAATGAGTAAAGTCTTCAACTTATTGTGTTTGAAATTTTTATGGTTGATAATTTTATTATTATTATTATTATTATTCATCTTAATAAAGATGTTATTAATTATTATGGTTATTTATTTATTTATTTTCTCTTTTCGAGAGTTGGGGTGAGTTTTAGACTAGTGTGCAGGCACTACATGTTTGGCAGAGATCGTGCGGACAGCCCGGGCACCGGTCTGACAACTTCGGGATCAGACAAAAGTTCACGCTTAGTTCACGCACAGTCGCTAGAGGCATGTGCAAAACGCGCAGTTTCACTATTCAAATAAAATAATTATTATAAAATAAAATTATTGTTATTAGAGATTAAAGTTTTTATTATTTTTATTATTATCATTCTTTTCTTATTATCACTATTTTTATTTCATTTATTTATTTCATTCATTTTTTTATCTCTTTTCTTTTCTTTATTTTTCTTTCTTTCTCCCCTAACCGTAACTCCCCTTTTTTCATCCTCTCTTTCTTCCCCGTAGTGTTGCGCGCCGCCTCTCCCCTCCTCCCCTTGAGACCTGGTTCGCACGTCCCAGCCGGCGCACCTTTTCAAACCCGCAGTGCCCGGCTCCCCTTCAGCCGCTGCACACCAGCCGCCCGACACCCTCCAGCCGACCTCACCTCACCGGCGAAACTTCCACCTCCCTCTCCAGCCGGAGCTGCCCCTACCGGTGGAATTTTTTTTCGCCTTCCGACCCTGCACCGCACCACTGCTGTCCGCCTCTTTCCAGCTCCCTCTTCCAGTGCTAGGCCCTCACCAGCGCACCCCATCTTATTCTCCATTTCGGCGCAACAACCCCCCCCCCTTCACCCTTGTCGGTTGACCCGCCACTGCCACTAGTCACTGCAACCTCCGGCGTCGCCTACTCCAGGCCGGTGTGGCAACGCCGGCGCCCCCCCCCCCCCCCCCCCCACCCCCCCTCGGCCTCCTTGTTTGGAGACCTTTTCACCACCCGAGAAACCCTCTCCTTTCTCCCTCTCCTTTCTCCCTCTCCTGGTCGCGCCGACTTCCCATCTGATTGGTCTCCATCTGGTGACCACAGCCTCACTGCACCCTTGCTCCCCTGAAATCCGCACAACCCTTTTTCCACCCGACCATCCGCCCTGCATGTCGTCCTCTTCCTTCCGACGTGACCTACTTCCAGCTTCCCACCTCTGAACATGATCAGCGATCCCCGGCGCGAGACCTCCGAGAAGGTCTCTCCTCTTTTCCTTTGATTTTTTGGGCTTTAGACGGGTGTGAGGTTCTTTTAATGTTCTGTTTTGATTTTTTTTAGTTAAAATTCTTGTTTTAGGGTACAATTTGATTTCCTCGTAGTGCGTTTTTCGTGTGTTGGGTCAGATTCATCTTCTCGTGGGTGCAATTGTTGTGCGATCAGCATTTCGCATCGGGTTCCAGGTTTCTTCGACGATTAAGGTTGGATCACCTTGCTTTGCCCCATTAAATTTTAAACACTTTGATTACTTGCATTTTTCACCTTCATTGGTATTAATTTTTTATTTTTGATTTCTAGAATATTTGTTTTGAGAGAAATTATTATTTTTTTGGTTGAAAAACTTTATTTGGATGATTATTTTATCTGCTTAATTGATTTGGCATGTTTTGTGGTGAGTTAGTTCAGTGAGAAGTTTAGTTTTTAAATAAACTGATTTTGCTTGTTATATCTTATCGCATACTCATGTGGATTAATATGCATTTTATGAAAACTAATCCTGAGTTGTTTAATTGTTTTTTATATAAATTGTACAATTGGTTTATATAACCATTCAAGTGGTGCGTTTCTATTTTAGTAGGACGTAGGTGTGTGTTTGATCAAAAACTTGTTTTTGAATTAGTTTTGTTTGTGTAATGTTGCGATTTACTTTTTTAATATTATTTCATAAATTTTAGAGTGGTTTAGTAAATAGTGTGGATGGTGCGAAGTAGGTTTTGATATTGTGTCCAGGTGGTTCTTTTGCATGGGATTTCTGTTTGTATTTTTTTAAGTCAAGTGGTTATGTGTTTTTAGTTGATGTGCATTTATTATAGCGTGTTGGCGAGGTGACTCCGCGACACCACAGTCATCGGCTTGCGCGTACTTGTACATCTGTGCGAGGCGTGTCACGTCTCTGTGTTCGAGCTGCGAGTTGAGGTAGGTCCCCCATTGCACTTACCTTTAAATTTAGAATTTATTAATTGCTTGATGTTTTGTTAATTTTAATGAATGATAAATAATATTAGATAATAAAATTTTAAATGATTATTTAGGGTGAAAATAACCGTTTATTTTATACCGAACACTTGGAACATTTTCTTGATGAGTGGACACCCAGTATTTAAAGAATTCATGTTTGGCCTTTAAACATAATTCACAGTATTTCAAATGTACTTCTCGTTTTTAAGATAAATGATTTCTTCTGAACAAGTGTTTTGAGCTTTTTGATAAATGAGGTTTTACTTTAAAATTGGTGAAGGCCCGTTTGACACTTTAATAAAATAAATTATTCTGGAAAACCCATTCAGGGGTGATCTTTTGTGTGTGTTAATTGCATGAGCTGTATGTGATGTTAGTGCATTGAGACTGCTTGATTTACATTGTGGACGCACCCCTCTTTTATTATAAGGCCCCAGCCTTAAACCATACTTAATCTTGAGTTATTACAAGATTACACGTTGAGGATCTTTTCAAGTTTAGAGTTTTAGAGAATTAGATCATAAAACTTGCATTACATTCCACATATAAACAAAGCGGTTACATAAAGATAGTATTCTTCATTCCCATCAATGGAAACACATTTAAAATAAAACATGGATTATTTCTTAACACATCCTTGACTCTATCATCTTATCATGTACCTTTCCCTTGACCTGGGAAAAACATTTCAAAAACTTGGGATGAGCATAAAAACTCAGTATGGGTTATAAAAAAACATGGAAAGGAAACATGAGTTCATATATACATAAGAATGAAATAATACTTTACCCATAAAACATAGGCACTTTAACATACCTCATAAAATCATGAATAAATCATAGAAATCATAAGACATAAAGGTAACTTGAGGTATTCATAACATTCTTACGTAGGGAGTAACCCTCTTGGTTACGTTTGGAATACCCATCACAGCATATTCCCTAAAATCTCTTCAGAGAAACATTAACTTTTCACTCCTTCGCGTTACCCAATGCATTGGAGAGCTATATCGGGCTCACCCGCCCTTAGTTTATCACGGAACCACCCTTCTTCATAATAATGCCCAAGAACCATAACATAATTCATATCACATAAAACATGAATAAAGAAAACATAACATATCCACCTTTCAATCACAAGATATCAATACAACACATTGATATAAAATCATTATGAAAACCATTTTCAATACCAAAATAAAAGAAATGTAAAACATGGTATTTATTTTTCTTTTAAAAAGAAGGTATGGCTTGTAGAGGAAGCCGAAACTCAAATAACGGTCACGACGGCGGAGAAGTCGTTGTCGCCGCATACGTACAACAAAAACATTCCCTTTTGTCGTTTAGTAAATGCTTCGTATAAAAAAGATTCCTTTTGAATAAACATAAAAGTCAAAGGGGTTTATACACCGTATAAAAGAAAGTTGTGTATAAAATAAAATATGCCTCAATGAAAGGAGATTGAGACAAAGTCCCATACCTCGTATCTGACTTGACCCGACCGTTCTTTAATCTCCGGAATAATAAACTTGAGTTAATCTCTACTTGATTATGAATCTTTTTCAAGTTCATTATTCCTTTTATACCATGTTATGAACATCATGTAATCAGTTAAGTTAATAATGTTCATTTTGTCGGTATTTGGTTCTTAAGTCAAAAATAGACTTCTTACACTTACATGTTGTTAATTTGGTCAAAGGTTCATTATATACAGAATGGTATTCATGATGTAGATATCATATATTTCATATATATCCAGTACATACTTGCATTTATAATATTACATAATCATTTAGAGGTAAGAAATGAAATGCACCGTTCATGGAGACGGTAAGCCGTACGTACGCATGAACGCTACTTTTATTTCTATTTCGTATTTTATAGAATGGAATCATAATGATATAAAGGTATATTATAATTCCAGTATAATATCATATATAATATCATAGTTCCATCCTTTATATGTCCCACATATGGTATTTAACGAATCAAATCACTTTGAGGGGGCGGTAGTCCGCACTTCCTAAAATGAAGATATCGTGTTTACCCATAATGGAAACCATAAAGGTATGCCCAAAATGAAAAAAACATAAGGTTAAGGAAAAAATAAGCATATTATATATCATATATAAAAATAGTGACATCATAATGGCCACCTTTGAAGGTGTTAAATGAGTGTTGAACAATCATCGTTTCGGGAGGCAGAATTTCGCCTTCCACGGAAACCGTATGTTCTTTAACCATTTGATGTAGTTGTGTGAGAGTGTAGCTCAAATAAATATTATAACAACATCCTTGTATATTTAAGATACTGGTGTTGTTACAAAATAAGTAAATAAAAAGAGTTTAGGGGGTTGGAGAAGCAAAATAAAACAAATGAACATGAGAGAATGAATTACCTTTAAAAGTGTATCTCCTATTGATTTGAGTCTAAAGGCTTCCTTTGAAAGGATTCTGCCCAAAGGGAATCCTCTAGGATGAGGAGAGGGATGTGGAGAGAGTAAATGGGCAGGGTTTGGCCGATCCAAAGGCTTGAGTAGTGTGTGAAATGAGGTAGAGGTGGGGGCCTTTTATAAGAGGAGAGGAGGGGCACTTTTGGAAAGTAAAGAAATATTACTTTATTTGAAAATGTGTTTCGGTTTAAAAAGGTCCCACGTTGATATAATTCGTGGATAAGGTGATAAGTCTTCGAAATCCACTCATCCAATAAGTTTTGGACATGTTTAGTTCATTGATTTTACATTATCTTTCCATTTTATTTAAATCGTCAAATAATGATGTCATCACTGCATCATTATTATGTCATAAATAATTTAATTTATTTAATGTCTAAAAATCATAAAAAAAAATACTATGATGTAGGAAATCTTTTTATATTTCCAATGACTATTTATAATCAAAACTATGATCTTTATAACCCCATATAAAAATTGTTTTCGTAAAACATATTATGTTTGTGTCATTTTTACTTTTACATTAAATAAAAAGTTATTTATGTCATTTCCCAACCAAAATGTCTCCATGGGGTCCCCAAGTTGACCCATGGCTCGTCTTGGTCGGCCATGACACAACCAATAAGGTTGGGACATGTGTCTAGGTCATTCCATATTATTAAAGCATTATTTATACCTTAAACTACACTAATTACCACTAATCGCGATCAAAAACTTAATAAGTTACTATTCACCAAAAAATTATTTTAATCTCATTGAACCACATTTTACTTCTTAATGACAACCATGTATGTCGGATTTTCAAAATTCAATACACATTAGTGGTAAACTTTCATTTAACTAAAAAATCAGTTTTCTTGATTACCACTTAGTGGTTTCACTATTCATCAAAAATTGAAGTTTTTCAGAAAATTACCAAAAATTCACCCTAAGCTATATTTGATATTCCGAATTCAAAAATGAAGTCTATTTTACAAAATTCAAATCATATAAGTCACATTAATTAATTTAATAATTAATTCCCGCTGCCAGATCAAATAGCGTGTTTTTACAAAATAATAAGTATCAAAAGATTGACACCAGTTTAAGTCTAATTTCAAAGTGAAATTGATTCCAATGACCACCATTGGATAAAATGGTAAAAATATATTCTAATTTCACTTCAAAACCAATTCAAAACATAATCTAATCATATAAATAAATTAGATTAAAAAGCAGTTTTGATGTAAAATACAGTATTTTTCACTATTCATTAAAAAATGAACTTTGTCAGAAAAATACCAAAAATTCACACAAGGTAAATTTTGATGTCCCAATCATAAAGGATAAGTTTATTTTGACAAAAATAGTTTATAAAATTGTCAAAACATAGATTCAAAAATGGTTTTCCATCAAAAGGCAGTAAAACAATCTTTTAAGAATATTAGTGTATTCCATGCATATGATTGTATTTATTTTCATTTTAAGCCTCTGTGACACTATCTTAATCATTAATAGACATAGATAAAAATATCTATTATTCATTACTTACATGGGATGTTACATCCTTCCCCCCTTTAGAAAATTGCGTCCCCGCAATTTATTTACTTATCGAATAAATGGGGGTACTTATCCCTCATTGCATTTTCAGATTCCCATGTTGCCTCTTCAATCATGTGGTTTTTCCACAAAACCTTTACCTGCTTAATCACCTTATTTCGTAACACTTGCTCCCTGTGGTCAAGAATCTGGACCGGTTGTTCCTCATAAGATAGGTTCTCTTCCAGCTGAACTACCTCTGGACTCAAAACATGAGATGGATCTGGCATATACTTTCTCAACATCGAAATGTGAAAAACATTGTGCACCTGAGATAAACTCGGAGGTAAAGCCACTCGGTATGCAACTGATCCAACTCTCTCCAGAATTTCGTATGGTCCAATAAACCTTGGACTCAGCTTTCCTTTCTTACCAAATCTCATCACACTTTTCCAAGGAGAAACCTTGAGAAAAACATGATCACCTACCTCAAAAGATAGATCCTTCCTCCAGTTATCCGCATAACTCTTCTGCCTGCTCTGAGCTGTTCTCATGTGTTTCTGAATCAGCTGGACTTTTTCTACCATCTCTTCTACAAATTCTGGTCCCATCAAATTCCTTTCACCCACTTCATCCCAGAAAGCTGGAGTTCGACACCGCTTCCCATATAATGCCTGAAATGGTGCCATCTGTATACTGGAATGAAAACTGTTATTATATGAAAACTCAACCAAAGAAAGATGTTGGTCCCAACTTCCCTGATAATCCATAGAACATGATCATAGCATATCCTCCAATGTCTGAATTGTTCGTTCTGACTGCCCATCTGATTGAGGATGAAAAGTTATACTAAAATTTAATTCAGTACCCAGCGACTTCTGAAGGCCTTTCCAAAAGTTAGAAGTAAACCTGGGATCACGATCCGATACAATGGAGAGAGGAACTCCATGTAACCTGACTATCTCTTTAAGATACAAACGGGAAAGTTGATCAAGAGAGAAACTATCACGTATAGCAAGGAAATGAGCAGATTTGGTCAAGCGATCAACAATAACCCAGATTGAATTATTACCTCGAGATGTCTTCGGTAATCCAACAACAAAGTCCATGGATATATTCTCCCATTTCCACTCTGGCACTGGTAAAGGCTGAAGCATCCCTTTCGGTAACTACCGCTCTTCTTTAACCTGTTGACATGTCAAACACTTCACAGTAAAATCAGCAATATCTCTTTTCATTCTATCCCACCAGTAATACTCCCGAAGATCTCTATACATCTTAGTACTGCCCGGATGAACTGAAAACGGAGAACTATGAGCTTCACATAACAGCTCTCTCTTCAACTGTGAATCACAAGGCACACACAATCTCTTCCCAAATCTCAAAACACAATCATTATCAATGTTGAATTCAGGCAACTTACCTTTCTGAACCAGCTCTACCTTTTTCTGCAACTCACTATCTTGCTTCTGTGCCTGCTTGATTCTATCTGATAGAGAAGATCTCACTGATACCTGAAACAAAACAGAAGGACTTCCTGCACCAACAACTTCTATTTCAAAGTTCATCAAATCGTTAACCAAAGGATCACGTTCCAAACGCAACATTGTTAATGAAGCATTACTTTTTCGACTCAAATCATCATCCACTTTATTTGCTTTTCCCGGATGGTAATGAATTGTACAATCATAATCCTTGATTAATTCCAGCCATCTCCTTTGTCTCATGTTTAACTCTTTCTGAGTGAATATATACTTTAAACTTTTGTGATCGGTATATATTTCACACTTTACTCCATACAAATGATGCCTCCAAATTTTTAAAGAAAAAACAACAGCAGCTAGTTCCAAATCATGTGTAGGGTAATTTACCTCATGAGTTTTCAACTGTCGTGAAGCATAAGCAATTACCTGATCAATCTGCATTAGGACGCAACCAAGTCCTTTCAATGAAGCATCACTGTATATAACAAACTCACCATTCCTGGAAGGTAGTGCCAAAACTGGAGCATTCACCAATCTCCTTTTCAATTCCTGAAAACAATCATCACATTCTTTTGTCTAGATAAACTTAACACCCTTCCGAGTTAGCTTAGTCATTGGACTAGATAACCGTGAAAAATTTCTAACAAACCTTCGGTAATAGCCTGCCAAACCAAGGAAGCTACGAATCTCGGTTACATTTGTGGGTCTTGGCCATTCTTCCACAACTTTTGTTTTTGCAGGATCAACAGTTATTCCATCTTTAGAAACAATGTGACCAAGGAAGGAAATTTGTTGCAACCAAAACTCACACTTGCTGAATTTCCCATATAGTTTCTTTTCTTTTAAGGTTTGCAAGATAACCCTTAAATGTTTTTCATGCCCCTCTTTACTTTTAGAGAACACCAAAATATCATCAATGAAAACCACCACAAACTTATCCAAGAACTCATGGAAAATTCTATTCATTAAGTCCATGAATACAGCAGGTGCATTGGTTAGCCCAAAAGGCATTACTACAAATTCATAATGGCCATATATCGTACGGAACGCGGTCTTCGGAATATCTGTCTCCTTTACCTTCAGCTGATGGTACCCCGATCTCAGGTCAATCTTTGAAAAAAACTGAGCTCCCTAGAGCTGATCAAACAAATCATCGATATGAGGCAAAGGATATTTGTTCTTAATAGTGATATTATTCAAGGCTCTATAATCAATGCAAAGTCTCATAGAACCATCTTTCTTTTTAACAAATAAAACAGGAGCACCCCATGGTGATGTGCTAGGTCTAATGAAACCTTTCTCTAATAAATCTTCCAATTTCTCCTTCAACTCTAAAAGTTCAATTTGTGCCATTCGATATGGGGGTTTTGAAATTGGCTTAGAATCAGGAACTAAGTCAACAGTAAACTCAACTTCCCGATCTGGTATTATTCCAGGCAACTCATCAGGAAAAACATCAGGATACTCATTTACCACTGGCACATCATTAATCTGAACAGTTCCTTTATTTTCAACGATGTGTGCAAGGTAACATTCATTTCCATCTTTTACAAGTTTCTCGACCTCTTGATATGTTATCAAAAGTAAGGGTTCATTCTTGTAAACAAACTGAAACTCTTTCTGAAAAGAAACTTCTTTAGCTCTACAGTCAATCTTAGCATGGTAAATAGAGAGCCAATCCATACCCAAGATAACATCAAACTCTACTAGAGGTAGAACAATAAGGTTTGCAAGTAGGTTCTTTCCACAGATAAGGATAGGAAGATTCTTATAAATTCTTTTTGCCTCAACATTTCCCCCATGTGTTTTTACCAAAAGTTCAGGAGTCATTTCTTGAGATGGTATTCCCATTTTACTAGAAAAGGTTTCAGAGATGAAAGAATGTGTAGACCCCAAATCAAACAACACGCTGGCATAATCAGAAAAAACAAACAAAGTACCTGATACAACTTCATTTGATGGCCCGACATCTGCTGAAGTAGTTGCAAAGGATTTCACCACCCCTTTCTGCATGTAGTCTAACTGCTTCCCATCACTCAAGCTCTTTGTCGGACACTCATTTGCATAGTGACCCATCTCATTTCACTTAAAACATTTCACTAACTGTAAATCAAATTTGTTCTTACCTTCACCTTGATCCTTTTCAGTGCAATTACGAGCCTTATGTCCCATCTTACCACATCGGTAGCACTTCCCAGAATTCAGAAGACATTCCCCAGCATGCCTTTTGCCACATTTATCACAAACTGGAAACTTAGTTCTCTTACCATCAGACTTTTTTGAAGAATTCTTACTTTTCTCCTGCCACCTCGGTCTCTTCTTCTGCTGGTTGTTATAGAAAACTTGGTCATCGGCAAACTCCATTTCCACCTTCTCAGCACATCGAAAAAGCTTTTCATAACTTTTAAACTCACGAGAATCTAATGCCCTTCGATACTTTGGCTTTAATCCTGAGTAGAAATGATTGATTTTACTATCAAGGTCCCGGATAAAATTTGGAGCATACCTTGCCAATCGAGTGAACCTTTCTTCATAGGCAGCCACTGAGTCTTCCTCTTGCCTCAATTCCAAGAATTGATTTTCCATCCTAAGTCGAACAGCCTTAGGAAAATATTTCTCAAGAAACATACCTTTGAATTCATCCCAGTCAAGAGCATCAATATCATCGGCGCCCCGGATATTTTTAACCATAGACCACCACTGATCTGCTTCACCCTCAAAACGGTAAATTGCAAGACTAACCTTTTGATTGTCTGAACACCCCATGACATCAAAAATCTTCTCCAGTGCTTTAATCCACCCTTAAGCTAGCACAGGGTCAGATGATCCTCTGAATGATGGTGGATGTTGCCTCATGTAATGTTCCACCACTGACATGTTCCTCTGCGGTTGATCTGGCAGATCTCGTGCATGGATACCACCACCATTTATCGCTTGAGTCAACTGCGTCATTACTGCAACAAACTGTTCAGTTCCAATTCTGACCATTTCTGGATGCTGATTCGGAAGGTTATTTCCTTCTGTATGCCTTCCTAGCACTGCTTCCCTATTTCCTCTGCGGAAAACCATTCTGAACAAACATGTCTTAGATGAAGCAACATGGTAATCTTTAAATGCTATATCATTTCAAAAAAAAATTTGGATAATAATTTAATAGAATTCTAACTCCTAAATTTATCTAAACTGACCTTTGATACCAACTATAAGGCCCCAGCCTTAAACCATACTTAATCTTGAGTTATTACAAGATTACACGTTGAGGATCTTTTCAGGTTTAGAGTTTTAGATAATTAGATCATAAAACTTGCATTACATTCCACATATAAACAAAGTGGTTACATAAAGATAGTATTCTTTATTCCCATCAATGGAAACACATTTAAAATAAAACATGGATTATTTCTTGACACACCCTTGACTCTATCATCTTATCATGTACCTTTCCCTTGACCTGTGAAAAACATTTCAAAAACTTGGGATGAGCATAAAAACTTAGTATGGGTTATAAAAAAACATGGAAAGGAAACATGAGTTCATATATACATAAGAATGAAATCATACTTTACCCATAAAACATAGGCACTTTAACATACCTCATAAAATCATGAATAAATCATAGAAATCATAAGACATAAAGGTAACTTGAGGCATTCATAACATTCTTACGTAGGGAGTAACCCTCTTGGTTACGTTTGGAATACCCATCACAGTATATTCCCTAAAATCTCTTCGTAGAATCCTTAACGTTTCACTCCTTCGCGTTACCCAATGCATTGGAGAGCTATATCGGGCTCACCCGCCCTTAGTTTATCACGGAACCACCCGTCTTCATAATAATGCCCAAGAACCATAACATAATTCATATCACATAAAACATGCATAAAGGAAACATAACATATCCACCTTTCAATCACAAGATATCAATACAACACATTGATATAAAAACATTATGAAAAACATTGTCAATAACAAAATAAAAGAAAAGTAAAACATGGTATTTATTTTTCTTTTAAAAAGAATGTATGGCTTGTAAAGGAAGCCGAAACTCAAATAACGGTCACGACGGCGGAGAAGTCGTTGTCGCCGCATACGTACAACAAAAACATTCCCTTCTGTCGTTTAGTAAACGCTTCGTATAAAAAATATTCTTTTCGAATAAACGTAAAAGTCAAAGGGGTTTATACACCGTATAAAAGAAAGTTTTGTATAAAATAAAATATGCCTCAATGAAAGGAGATTGAGACAAAGTCCCATACCTCGTATCCGACATGACCCGACCGTTCTTTAATCTCCTGAATAATAAACTTGAGTTAATCTCTACTTGATTATGAATCTTTTTCAAGTTCATTATTCCTTTTATACCATGTTATGAACATCATGTAATGAGTTAAGTTAATAATGTTCATTTTGTCGGTATTTGGTTCTTAAGTCAAAAATAGACTTCTTACACTTACATGTTATTAATTTGGTCAAAGTTCATTATATCCAGAATGGTATTCATGATTTAGATATCATATATGTCATATATATCTAGTACATACTTGCATTTATAATATTACATAATCATTTAGAGGTAAGAAATGAAATGCACCGTTCATGGAGACGGTAAGCCGTACGTACGCATGAACGCTACTTTCATTTCTATTTCGTATTTTATAGAATGGAATCATAATGATATAAAGGTATATTATAATTACAGTATAATATCATATATAATATCATAGTTCCATCCTTTATATGTCCCACATATGGTATTTAACGAATCAAATCACTTTGAGGGGGCGGTAGTCCGCACTTCCTAAAATGAAGATATCGTGTTTACCCATAATGGAAACCATAAAGGTATGCCCAAAATGAAAAAAAACATAAGCTTAAGGAAAACATAAAAATATTATATATCATATATAAAAATAGTGACATCATAATGGCCACCTTTGAAGGTGTTAAATGAGTGTTGAACAATCATCGTTTCGGCAGGCAGAATTTCGCCATCCACGGAAACCGTATGTTCTTTAACCATTTGATGTAGTTGTGTGAGAGTGTAGCTCAAATAAATATTATAACAACATCCTTGTATATTTAAGATACTGGTTTTGTTACAAAATAAGTAAATAAATAGATTTTAGGGGGTTGGAGAAGCAAAATAAAACAAATGAACATGAGAGAATGAATTGCCTTTAAAAGTGTATCTCCTTTTGATTTGAGTCTAAATGCTTCCTTTGAAAGGATTCTGCCCAAAGGGAATCCTCTAGGATGAGGAGAGGGATGTGGAGAGAGTAAATTGGCAGGGTTTGTTCGAGCCAAAGGCTTGAGTAGTGTGTGAAATGAGGTAGTGGTGGGGGCCTTTTATAAGAGGAGAGGAGGGGCACTTTTGGAAATTAAAGAAATATTACTTTATTTGAAAATGTGTTTCGGTTTCAAAAGGTCCCACATTGATATAATTCTTGGATAGGGTGATAAGGCTTCGAAATCCACTCATCCAATAAGTTTTGGACATGTTTATTTCATAGATTTTACATTATCATTCCATTTTATTTAAATCGTCAAATAATGATGTCATCGCTGCATCATTATTATGTCATAAATAATTTAATTTATTTAATGTCTAAAAATCATAAAAAGAATACTATGATGTAGGAAATCGTTTTATCTTTCCAATGACTATTTATAATCAAAAATATGATCTTTATGACCCCATGTAAAAATTGTTTTCGTAAAACATATTATGTTTGTGTCATTTTTACTTTTACATTAAATAAAAAGTTATTTATGTCATTTCCCAACCAAAATGTCTCCATGGGGTCCCCAAGTTGACCCATGGCTCGTCTTGGTCGGCCATGACACAACCAATAAGGTTGGGACATGTTTCTAGGTCATTTCATATTATTAAAGCATTATTTATACCTTAAACTACACTAATTACCACTAATCGCAATTAAAAACTTAATAAGTTACTATTCACCAAAAAAATTATATTAATCTCATTGAACCACATTTTACTTATTAATGACAACCATGTATGTCGGATTTTCAAAATTCAATACACATTAGTGGTAAACTTTCATTTAACTGAAAAATCAGTTTGCTTGATTACCACTTAGTGGTTTCACTATTCATCAAAAATTGAAGTTTTTCAGAAAATTACCAAAAATTCACCCTAAGCTATATTTGATATTCTGAATTCAAAAATGAAGTCTATTTTACAAAATTCAAATCATATAAGTCACATTAATTAATTTAATAATTAATTCCCGCTGCCAGAGCAAATAGCGTGTTTTTACAAAACAATAAGTATCAAAAGATTGACACCAGTTTAAGTCTAATTTCAAAGTGAAATTGATTCCAATGACCACCATTGGATAAAATGGTAAAAATATATTCTAATTTCACTTAAAAACCAATTCAAAACATAATCTAATAATATAAATAAATTAGATTAAAAAGCAGTTTTGATGTAAAATGCAGTATTTTTCACTATTCATTAAAAAATGAACATTGTCAGAAAAATACCAAAAATTCACACAAGGTAAATTTTGATGTCCCAATAATAAAGGATAAGTTTATTTTGACAAACATAGTTTATAAAATTGTCAAAACATAGATTCAAAAATGGTTTGCCATCAAAAGGCAGTAAAACAATCTTTTAAGAATATTAGTGTATTCCATGCATATGATTGTATTTATTTTCATTTTAAGCCTCTATAACACTATCTTAATCATTAATAGACATATATAAAAATATCTATTATTCATTACTTACTTGGGATGTTACATTTATTGCTTGTGTTGACATGGGAACCTGACATATTGAGTGAATTTTCTGAGAACGATTTCTACACTAGTTTAGACCACGCACTGGCTAGTGGCCCCATAGCAGGGGAATACTGAGTTATTGCTGTTATGGGGATTGGGCCCCTCGGTTAGGCCATGCAGGGCTATATCGGGTTGTAGTATGGGCGTTATGATGTCATCGAGTTAGGGCATGTCTTCAGGATGAGTCACATGTATAGTACGTTCTGGATTGTTCATGATCTCCTAGGTTCGACCCATGTCTCTTTTAGTGTTTATTTTTATGTGCCAGGCTATTGAGAGGTCGAGTTTGGATGTCGACCCTTGTGTGACACTTTTTCCCATTGCCCTTAGTGTGTGTTGTGTGTGATTTTCCTTTTGACTAACAACTAAAGTTTGGATTTCTAAATTGTTCGCAAAATGTTTTAAAATGCAATTCACCTGTTTCTTTCAATATTAAACTTGTTCTAAATTAAAAAGGGCAATGGACTGTTACTTGTTTTCAAAATGGAAAGTGTGTTTGTGTGAAAATCCATATTTTCTATAATGTAGTTCAAACTTGAAGGTGGTAAATTATTCTTTTAATGGTAGTGCTTTGGGAATAGATTTATCGGGCTAGCCTACTGAGTTTTAATACTCACGCCTATATTGTTTTCTTGTTTTTAGTTTCTATTGCAGGTTTGACTCGAGCTTGCTCTCCATGGACGAGAGTTGGTTGTAGTTTGACGATCGACTCTCGGTGTCGCGAGCAGTTTGGTTCGTGGTAAGGTTACTTATGTTTTTGGATGTTTTATTTTATTGTCATTTATTTATTTCTGCTTCTTAGTAAATTTTTATTGGGATAAATCGCTCCCACGTGTACTCTGTGATGCCCTGGCGCTTGTCGCCAGCCCGGGAGGATCGGGAACGCCTCTCGGTCCATGTCGCGGGCCAGCTTGGGTGACCGGTTCAGGGTCAACCCGGGTTGGTTCGTGACAATATACCTAGAGAGAAGGGATAATCATGGTATGAAACTAGTTCCAAATTTACTATTTTCCCTTGAGACTCTCACTACCTAGATATATCTTGACCTCAAAATTATTATTTTTACACCTTTGTTTTTCTTTATATAATGATTCAATTATTAAATTTCTTATAATTATCCCCTAATAAATTTTTATAATGATTTTTTGACTCATAATCTCTAATTATGTCATGCATAATATTAACAAGAAAGGAAATATGACATAAATAGTATTACTTGGTTGACCCACACGGAAGTAATCCAAGGATCATATAGCTAGAAATTTAATAAATAATTATAATATAATAAATATAATTTTTTGTTTTGGGTATAGGTTAGGTCACATTTATGCACACATTTACTCCCCTAACATTTTTTTTGGGCAGCTTATTGCTTCACAAGTGTTACTACCTTAATTCGTATATTTTTTCTCACTAATCTAAGAAATAAAAAATACTTCAGCATGTAGTCCAATGAAAATAGTATCACCACTATTTTTATTGAATCATATGTTGGTTCGTGAACATTTTTTTAAAAGTTTTCTTCTTCAAAGGATTTATTTGAACATTATCTTGAACACCACAATCATCTTTCCAAGTGCCATCATGGAAACTCCACCTTATTCTTATTTAGAAATATTTTCAATGAGTGGTAGTAATCCTTTAATTATATCTTATTCTCTTTATTAATTTCTCTCTCAATGGTATGAAAATATAAATTTTCATCTATCTTTAATTTTACACTAGAATTCATTATTTACAGAGATCAATATCTCTAAAATTTTCACCTTACCAAAATCATTCACCCTTTTACATAGATATATTTTCCACATTTCCATCCTTAAAATTTATCATTAATTCACAAGTATAATGGAAAAATAAATTCATAAAAATCCTTCACATATGAGTAAAATTAATACTTTTAATTGTATATTTTAAATCTTAAAATATTGGAAATTTATATATGAAAATTAAGTTGACTTGAATTCATCACTACCTAACTACCACTATCAGGATGTTATCCTCAGCTTCCAATTCCAATATATTTCCTCCAAGGGTACCTCCACATCGTAACATCATCCTTCATAGATTGTAAACAATATCCTCTAAAATTTTTGGATCACACTTGTAAAACATGTTATGGATAAATCATCGATATAATTATTTGAATTGAACAAAATTGTTTTTATAAAATCATGGAATGAGTGACACTAAAACTATTGTATTGACATGGTACACAACATGACCTCAAGTTGCCTCCCCTTACTATAGAGGTTATTGACTAGCAGTGCAGGTCTCTGGAGATATGATGGGTAGACTATACCTTCTTATCATAGTAAAAAATTAGAGGAAATAATATAAATAGATATAAAAAAAGAATAAATAGTAAATTAAACAACATACCGTAAGTAAAAACAATAACCCAAATGATATCTGATTTAATAATGAGATATACACTCTACATTTTAGGTGTTCATACAATAAAATCCAGAAATTCCAAAACTATTAAAAATCCAAAACATGGTCATTAGTCTAAGTTGGTCCTAACATCCCATAATCTATCCTATAATCCCAAACATAAACCAAAATCTAGGTCCCTATCCTAAAAATTTACCTGGAACAACTAGCATATCTTAAGGTAACCAAGTTCCATTATGCCCTAATAAGGGTGTGAGTACAACTGAGTGGGACACCACCAAGGGTGTCTAAAGTAACAAACTATCTTAAAAACAGTGTTTGTAGATAACTAAATCATAAAATAAAAAATTTATTTAAAAACTCATGTTTTAAAATTAATCATTTTTTATTTCTCCGTTTAAACTCTTCAATTCCATCACATCATCCAACCAATCAAACCTTCTTTGGCCATGTAAGATGTCTGAATCATGTACCAAAGGATTCACAGGTGGACATACATGGAGCATCACTCCAAGTATCCAACTGAGGTTTATAACTCTATGTATGATCATCCCAAACATGATATTTAATTCAATGTCCATATAATTGGATTCAATATAATTTTTCCATCATTTGAAACTATGATCCATCAGGTTACCTAGAGAATCAGTATGGAACACCCAATGGAAATGAGTATCAGTCCAACATCCCAACCAACCATGGGTACCAAACATCATGTTGAGCCATAATAATCATCAATGTTCTTTTCTATTTAAAATAAAATTGAGGTAAACACATCATTTTAGAATATAATCCACTTTAAAAAATAAATTCCTTCCATTAAAATTCACAAACGAGTCAAAATCCAAATTACAATGTTTAAACCATTTATTAAAAACCTATATTTCATATCATAAAATCTTTGTAAAAAAAAATTTAAATTCATCCTTTTTATTTTCATAAACACTTCTTCATATATTATTCCATTCATCCCTTTATACAATACTAACATAACAATTACAATTATAACTTTTTCTCCCTCATAATATCTAAGTCTCTTGATTTAAAATTTCATTTCATCCCTTTCAAGGGATTGAAATACCCTATTAGTATCCCTAGGCTAGGTCTCAAATATTCAATGGAAATGATGGGGTCAGTGAAGGTTCTCACGCATAAAATTAATTCCAAGATTACTTTTATAATATGTGTACAAGAAAAACATAGCAAGGAAATTCATTGGAACAATGAAATAAACATATAAAACATCAATACTATGGGAAGAAGCATATAGACCACCTACCTAGTTCTTGTATACAAACCCTCATCCAAAAATGACCCCTAATTCAAACTATAATGGTCATAAAAACCAAAGATAAGAAGCTCTTGGAAATATGGTTCATAAGATTCAGAATAAGGGGAAACAATCAACAAAGCATCTTCTATACAATAGAATGCAACAAAGTTGAATACATTCCACGAAAATTAATTCTCAATGAACGACACTCTAAGGGAATAATAATGGAAGTAATATCATCCTTTTAGAGGGTTAGAGATCTTAGCTCACACCATAGGATATTGGGGGTTGAATGATGATGAAAATAAAGTAACAAAAAAATAAGATCAGGTGGGTAAATGGGAAATTACCTACCTTTAAAGGGGATAACAGTTTGGTTTTATGGTTGGTCAAACCATTCAACAATCATCCAATTAATTTTCCCCAAGAGGGGACCAGGTTTCACTGTTTGGGGGATAAACATTCATGGTTTTGAAAAACTATGTGGTGTTTGTACACTAATCACAATTCAAGGGGACTCAGACAATAAGGTTTCCTGGCCAACTTACCTCATTTTTTCTAACTATGATCTAACTATGTACCATGTACATAATTCCCCATCTGTCACTTTTTCTTTTCCTAAACAATAAGGACACACCAAAGACCATTTCTACACTCAAGAATGATCTATTAAGTAATCTATAAATAATTTTAATATAATATAAAATAAAATGTATCTCATAAAATGTTTGGGATCATAAAACATCCCCACCTTTTAACAACTCATATATAAGTTACACTCCTAATAATAACTACACCCACAAGTTAAAATCATGGTATATTAATCCCACATATATCCACCTCTCTTTAGGATCTAGGTGTAGTAGAATCGGGTTGGTGGGTGTACCCAACTTTTAATTTTTCATTAACAATAATCAATCCGAGATCCATCACGATAATAAAATGCTGAATATTTAGAATAGAATGAAGAAAGACAGATAGTAAGGGTGTCTCAAAACTATAGATAAGAGCATCATATGTTTGTTATAATTAATTTAATTAAAAGACAAGAATTTCCTTGATGGAATTATCTCTTCTTTGATGTTTCTAGTCATGATCTGATTTGATCTATTATTGTGTTGTATAATTCAAGTGTAGGTTTCCTCTATCAGCGATCCAAACTTACCCCACATATCTCAGGACATTGTCAGAGGGATATTCGGGTACTATCATAGAAGATCCTTTGATGATGATTTCCTCCTTTGATCACCATGAGAGCCGCTTCTAAAGTGCTCTCCTTGATCTGGTGGAGGAGGATCTCTCTTGTAACTTGAGAGCATTCTTGGAAGAAAAGAATTATCTCTTCTATTTTTCAAATCCATTATACACAACACCAAAAATGGATAGGTTAATGAAAATAATAAAATTGGTATTTTAATTACTTAGAATAATAAAATAAATTAATTACCTGAAAGCATTTATTCATTTAATTAAATTCTTAGTAAGACCCCATGCCTAATAATAATAGTTGACTATTATTATTACTTGACATGCACCCAGCAAATTACACCTAATTTTATTTAATTAAATAAATAATATTATTTATCACAAATCTGGAAAAAAACTACATGGAATGTATATTAATAAATGGTGTGTACTTTTTCTTTTATATTATTCTTTATTTCCTCCACCACATTTATTAGACCTTGAATACTGGATATTTATTTCTCAAATAAATATCATTTCATTACATGTTGAAAAATATATTATCTCTCCCGCAATATATTCTCTCGAATTACCAGTGTCAAAATAAATGCGATCATACACCCTTGAATAATTATAAAACCACAATCAGGAATAATCATTATTCAACTTGTTAAATGAATATTCAACTGAGATACTTGAACACACTTTGTCTGTGACCCTCCACGCCTCTTTCTTAGTAGCATTAGGCAGAGCCTTCCTAAAGTCAAAGTTTAGCATCTAGCAACATGCCAAGGAACCCATAGAGAGATAATTTAACAACGCAATGACATGTCACCACTTATGAATGCTTATTGTGTAATGTAATCTCTTTATCTCGATATCTCGAATCAAGCAGGTTTCATACTAGTGCCATCAACCAATCATAACTGGAAATCATGATTTTCCAACCACTTGTATACCAACGGTTCCTTTGAACCATTGGTATCGGTGTTCTTTACCAATGGTTTATGAAAACCGTTGGTAAAGATGGGTAAAAGTTGAGTTTCTCCAATGGTTTGATGAAACAGTTGAGAAATATGGTTAAGAAATGAGTTTTCCCAACGGTTTGATGAAACCGTTAGGAAAGATGGGTAAAAAGTGAGTTTTCCCAATGGTTTGATGAAACCGTTGGGAAAATTTGCCCCCAAATTCGACAAGGCAGGCGACCCCCCACCCCGATTCCAGAAGAAGACCCTGATTTCAGAAGCCGCAACTCCATTAGCATTGCTAGACTCCCAGAAGCCCTTGAGAATCCCTATCATAGGTGCACCTCTTCCATATGATTAGCTTCTAGGTTATACTCCTTCCACCTCTTCTCAAGAATATCCTTCCACCTATTCTCAAGGATATCCTTCTATTCTCAAGTATATCGTTATTCCCTATTTCTAGGTATTTTTCAAATTTTATGATTCACTACTCCATGAATTGTGTACTCAAATCACTACATCAGTGTACACATTTTCTAATTAATGTTTTCATTACACATATACATTTATAAGGGCATGATGTCTCTTTCTTGTGTTCTAATTTTAAAGATTCATAGTTTTTTTAATCTCAATGCTTCAAATATTATAGCTTCATGTATATGAACTCATAAGAAATTGTTTGTAATATTTATTCATAGTATTTCATGAAAATAACTCCTTTCATTATGATCAGTTCAAACATGAAGATCTTCTTCATCTTAATTTTTGTACACTGTGTATTACATAAATAGTATGTATCGTGTTTCTATAAAAATCTATATATATATATAATGACAAATTGTTCACTTATCCTTTGCACAATAGAACATATGGAGTATCTTCTTGAACTTTGCAAAATAGTATATGGTCCCTAACTATTCTTCACAAAAGAAATAAGAAATACTTAACCGTAAAATCCAATGTTATTTATGAATAAGAAATACTTAATAGAGGATGAGCATGGTTACGATGATGAAGACAATGAAAAAGATAGAGATGGCGGCGAGGATGACGCTGATGATGACAGTGGGGATGGTGATGGTGATCAGGGGTAGAACGATCCATTACATTTTTGAATTTTGTATAACTCTTTATTTTTTAAACTGATTTTTCACTCTGGTATGGATATTTTTGAATTCAGTATAACTCTTTATTTTTTACCAAATATGGAAGACTAATGATGTTATAATGGTTCGAAGGTGAGTTATGCTATATGAGATTTTATGGGTTATTTTGAGGAGTTTCTTTCCCTTTAATTGATTGATTCATAAAACATAAGTTGGTGCTGCATATATTATGTAATTGGAATTGGTAAAAGAAAATGTTGGTCTCGGATTTCTGAGTTGGTTATTTGGATGGTATTCTCTATAAAAAATTGATTATATCTCTATGACTATGGGTGTATTTTCTAATTGTCACATCGTGGTCACACCGCAGTAACGACACGTCATTCAGACCTGCGGTTTGCACGGCACAGCTTAATATGTGTTTTTTAGGTGTTTGGCGTGCTTGAAAAATATGTGTGGGGTGGTCGAAATCAGCCGAACGACCTCAGGATGCCCTGAAATTGGACGACAACAAAGGGTGGGTGAATTGTGAAATTTTTTGCTAGACTGCATGTCAATTGGAGGTTTCGTGTGACCGCGGTGGCCGAAAACGCACTCCACGTGTCGTAAATGGGCAAAACATGTGTTTAATGGTAAATTACACCATGAACAACATCATAATGACTTGAAATCAGACGAAAACACCCTAATTATTATTCCTGAGGTGTAGGAGGAGATGGAACGTCATTCAGACCCCGCAGTTTTTGCGGCACGGCTGAATATGTGGTTTTTAGGTGTTTGGAACGCTTGAAAAACGTGTGTGGGGTGGTCGAAGCCATACGAATGACCTCGGAATTCCATGAAATCTGACGATAACAAAGGGGGGTGAATTTTGAAATGGTCGGCTAGACGGCACATCAATCGTTGGTGTCATGTGACCGCAGTGTCCAAAAACAATCTCTGCGTGTCGTAAATGGACAAAACATGCGTTTAATAGTCAAATGCATGCCTAACGACATCAGAATGACTGTAAATCACACAAAAACACCCTAATTATTAATCGTGAGGTGTACGAGGATACAAAACATCATTCGGGTGTGTGTTTTTCACAGCACGGCAGAATATGTGTTTTTTAGGTGTTTGGTACGCCTACAAAACGTGCATGGGGTGGTCGATACCGATGGAACGACCTTGGAATACCCTAAAATCAAACGACAACAAAGGGTGGGTGAATTTTGAAATGGTCGGCCAGACAGCACGTCAATCGGAGGTGTCGTTTGACCGTGGTGGCCGAAAACAAACTTCACATGTCGTAAATGGCCAAAAAAATGTGTTTAACGGTAAAATGCATGCTGAAAAATATCAGAATGACTTGAAATCACACGAAAACACCCTAATTATTATTCTTGAGGTGTACGAGGAGACAAAACGTCATTCGGATGCGCGGTTTGCGCGGAATGACTAAATATGTGTTTTTAGGTGTTTGGAACGATTGAAAAATGTGCATGGGTGGTCTATACTATCCGAACAGCCTCAAAATGCCATAAAATTGGACGATAACAAAGGGTAGCTGAGTTGTGAAATGGTCAGCCAGACGGCACATCAATTGGTAGTGTCGTGTGACCGCGGTGGCCGAAAATGCACTTCGCGTGTCGTAAATGGCCAAAACATGCGTTTAACAGTCAAATGCATGACAAACGACATCATAATGACTTTAAATCACACAAAAACACCCTAATTGTTATTCTTGATGTGTACGAGGAAACGGGACATCATTCAGACGCGCGGTTTGCGCGGCACGGTTCAATATGTGTTTTTTAGGTGTTTGGCGTGCTTGAAAAAACGTGTGTGGGGTGGTCAAAACTATATGAAAGACCTCGGAATGCCATGAAATCGGACTATAACAAAGTTTGGGTGAATTGGGAAATGATCGTATAGACGGCACATAAATCGGAGGTGTTGTGTGACCCCGGTGACCGTAAACGCACTCCGCGTGTCGTAAATGGCCAAAACATGTGTTAAACGGTCAAATGCATCCCGAATGACATTGGAATGACTTTAAATCATAATAAAACACCCTAATTATTATTCTTTAGGTATAGGAGGATATGTAATGTCATTCGGACTCGCGGCTTGCATGACATGACTGAATATGTGTTTTTTAGGTGTTTGGCGTGCTTGAAAAACATGTGTGGGGTGGTTGAAGCTTTCCAAATGACCTCAGAATGCCATGAAATCGGACAAGAACAAATTTTGGATGAATTGTGAAATGGTCGGCTAGAAGAAACGTCAATCATAGGTGTCGTGTGGCCATGGTGGCCGAAAATGCACTATGCATGTCGTAAATGGACAAAACAAGCGTTTAACGGTCAAATGCATGATGAACAACATATAAATGACTTGAAATCACACTAAAACACCATAATTATTATTTTTGAGGTGTACGAGGAGATGGAACATCATTCGGACGTGCGGTTTGTGTGGCTAGGCTGAATATGTGTTTTTAGGTGTTTGGAACACTTGAAAAACGTGCGTGGGGAGGTCAATACCAGCCGAACGACCTCGGAATGCCATGAAATTAGACGACAACAAAGGATGGGTGAATTGTGAAATGGTTGGGTAGACAGCACATCAATCGGAGGTGTCTTGTGACCGCGGTGGTCGAAAATGCACTCTGTGTGTCGTAAATGGACAAAACATGCGTTTGACAGTCAAATGCAAGCCGATCGACATCGGAATGACATGAAATCACACAAAACACCCTAATTTTTATTCGTGCCGTGTACGAGGAGACAGCACGTCATTCAAAATTGCGGTTTGCACGGCACGGCTGAATATGTGTTTTTTAGGTGTTTAGCACGCTTGTAAAACATGTGTGGGGTGGTCGATACCAGCTGAACGACCTCATAATTCCATGAAATTAGATGAAAACAAAGGTTGCCTGAATTGTGAAATGGTTGGCCAGACGGAACATCAATCGGAGGTGTCGTGTGACCGCGGTGGCCGAAAATGCACTATGCATGTCGTAAATGGCCAAAACATGATTTTAAAGGTCAAATGCATGCCAAACGACATCGGAATGACTTTAAATCACACGAAAACACCATAATTATTCTTCTTGAGGTGTACGAGGAGATGGAACGTCATTCAGACACGTGGTTTGCACGGCAGGCCTGAATATGTGTTTTTTAGGTGTTTGGTGCACTTGAAAAACATGTGTGGGGTGGTTGAAACTGGCTGAACAACCTCAGAATGCCATTAAATCAGACAACAACAAAGGGTGGGTGAATTGTAAAATGTTCGGCCAGACGGCACATCAATCAGAGTTGTCGTGTAACCGTGGTGGCCAAAAACGCACTTCGCGTGTCGTAAATGGACAAAACATGCGTTTAACGGTAAAATACATCCCGAACGACAACGGAATGACTTGAAATCGCACGAAAACACCCAAATTATTATTCGTGAGGTGTAGGAGGAGATGACACATCATTCGGAATCGTGGTTTGCATGGCACAACTGAATATGTGTTTTTTAGGTGTTTGGCATGCTTGAAAAACGTGCGTGGGGTGGTCGAAACCAGCCGAACGACACTACAAAAAAATGGGCACATTAGAGGGGGTTATTTTTTACATTAGAAGGGGTTATAACCCCTTCAAAAGACATTTGCAGTGGTTGTGAGAAACCGCCGCTAATGTGGCCGCCTACTTCCTTTAGTGGCGGTTTTGAGTAAGTGTTGCTAAAGTCATGGGGACTTTAGCAGTGGTTACATTAGATGGGTTTTAAAACCCCTCTATTGTTGGCATAGCAGCACCAGTTGTCCTATAACCTCCAATAAATAGAAGGCTTTTCGGGTGGTTCAAACCACCCCTAATAAGGGTTTACTTTAGGGACGGTTGTAAAAACCGCCCCTAAAGCTTCCCAATTTTTTTTATTCGCAACGACCCCCCACCCCCCACAACACCTCCTGGTTCTTTCCCTGAGCCCCCACCACTCATTCCCATCCCTATCCCTGGTTCGTTCGCTTCCCACCCGTTCCCATCCCCGTCCTTCTTGTTCCCTCTGGTTCCCACCTCCAGTTCCTGTTTCCTGCCCCGAGCCCCCCCCAGCCTCCGTTTTCCCTTCTCGGTCCCGCTACCTCTATAATTTCCTTGCCCACATAGTAAAATGAAGTTTCCGAGAATCGAACCTGCACTGCTTCAAAGAATAGCCGCCGAGAATCACACAGCTAACCACTAAGGCAATTGTTTTTATAATATATATTACACATTATTGTATTTATATATGTTTAACTTTTTCTTATAACAAATATTATTAGCATAATAAATCTACATACATTTAAATAATAATAATAATATATATTATTTAAAATATTTATATATATATATATATTCAATTATATATATTCTATATTTTATATTTTTATATCACCTAAATATATTACATAAGTTTAAATATATATATTGTACTTATATATGTGTATGTGTGTGTGTTATAATAATAATAATATTAATTATTATTATTCTTATTACATCTATTTTTTAATTCGTAAAAATTATATGTTGGTTTTATAAATACTATACATTTATTTTATGATTTATATCAACTATATATTATATTAAATACATTTGTATTATATATTTATGTAAATTTTTTATATACTTAAATACATATTTATAATATATATATATATATATATATATTTATTTATTTATTTATTGAAATAATATATATATATACGTATTTACCTAATAAATTTATATAAGGTATTTAAAAATATATTTATATAATGTCTTTCAAAAAATGTATTTATTATTATTTATATTAATAAATATATTTATTTTCATAAACTATATAATATTATATAAAATTAATATATTATTATTATATGAAATAAAATTTATACAAATATTAATATTATATTATATATAATTAATATTATATTATATATAATTAATATTATATTATATTTAATTAATATTATATTATATATAATTAATATGTATATTATATATAATCAATATTATATGAAATAAAATTTATAGAAAAATATACTTAATATTATATGAAATACAATTTTATATTATATACAATTAATATTGTATGAAATACAATTAAAAATATTTATATAATGTATTTCAATGCGTATATTTATTATTATGTACATTGGTTTATGTATATTAGTATTTCAATAAATATACATTAATATAAATTTATTTGTATAAATTTTAATTCATATAATATTAATTATATATAACATAAAGGCATATACCTATTATATAAAAATATATTTATTATTATTATATAATTTATAATTACTACAAGATTAGGTATTTATATGATATATGTTTTAGAAAAATTATATTTATGTATATATTTATATAATGTGGTTATGCTTTTATATTATAAATAATTAATAATATATAAAATATAATTTATACAAATAAATATGTATTAATTTATATAATATATATTGAGTTTTAATATATATATATATATATATTATGGACGTTTCTTTTTTTTAAACAGCGGGGGTTCACAACCCCATTAATTTTCTTAAATTAGCGGGGGTTTTGAACCCCCTCTAAATTAAAGACATTTGAGGTGGTTTTTTGAACCCCCTCTAAATTAATGACATTAGAGGGAGTTTTTTCCCCCTCTAATTTAAGACATTAGAGGGGGTTTTCAACCCCCTTTAATTTAACATGTTAGAGGGGGTTTTTAACCCCCTTTAAAATCCAACTTGATATTAAAAAAATAAGGTTAAAATTTTAGAGGGGGTTCAAAACCCCCTCTAATTTAAGAAATTAAGGGCCTCCATAACCCCCTCTAAATTCAATGATTAGCAAGAGTTTTACATAATCCCTCTCTGATTATTATAGAAAATGAATTTAGATGGGGTTCATAACCCCCTCTAAATTTGATGATTAGAGGGGGTTGTGCAGAACCCCTTCTAATGTTATAGAAAATGAATTTAAAGGGGGTGGTGTAGAACCCCCTCTAAATAACCCCCTCAAATGTATAGTTTTTTGTAGTGCGACCTCGGAATTCCATGAAATCGGACGACAACAAAGGGTGGGTGAATTGTGAAATGGTCGGCTAGACGTCACGTCAATTGGAGGTGTTGTGTGACTGCGGTGGCCGAAGACGCACTTTGCATGTCGTAAATGGTCAAAACATGTGTTTAACGGTCAAATGCATGTCGAACGACATTGGAATGACTTGAAATCACAAGAAAACACCCCAATTATTATTCATGATGTGTAGGAGGAGACAGCACGTCATTCGGACCCGCAGTTTGCACAGAACGGCTGAATATGTGTTTTTTAGGTATTTGGCTCGCTTGAAAAAACTACATGGGGTGGTCGAAACCATCCGAATGACCTTGGAATACCATTAAATCAGGTGAAAACAAATAGTGGGTGAATTCTGAAATGGTCGGCCGGACGGCACATCAATCGGAGGTGTTGTGTGACTACGGTGGCCGAAAACGCACTCTGTGTGTCATAAATAGCCAAAACATGCGTTTAACGGTCAAATGCATGCCGAAAGACATAAAAATGACTTGAAATCACACTAAAACACCCTAATTATTATTCAGGAGGTGTACGAGGAGTCGACACATCATTTGGATGAGCGGTTTGCGCGACACGGATGAATATGTGTTTTTTAGGTGATTAGCACGCTTCAAAACGTGTGTGGGGTGGTCAATACCGGCCTAACGTCCTCGGAATGCCATGAAATCAGAAGACAACAAATTTTGGGTTAATTTTGAAATGGTCGGCTAGACAACATGTCAATCGAAGGTGTCGTGTGACCGCGGTGGCCGAGAATGCACTCCGAGTGTTGTAAATGGCCAAAACATGCATTTAATGGTCAAATGCATGTCGAACGACATCAGAATGACTTGAAATCACACGAAAACACCCTAATTATTATTCAAGAGGTGTACGAGGAGATGAAACATCATTCGGATATGCGGTTTTCACAGCACGACTGAATTTGTGTTTTTTAGGTGTTTGGTGCACTTGAAAAACATGTGTGGGGTGGTCAAAACTAGCCAAATGACCTCAGAATTCCATGAAATCAGACTAAAACAAAGCGTTGGTGATTTGTGAAATGGCCCGTTAGACATCACGTCAATCGGAGGTGTCGTGTGACCACAGTAGCCGAAAATGCACTTCGTGTGTCGTAAATGGCCAAAACATGCGTTTAACGGTCAAATGCATGCTGAACGACATCATAATGACTTGAAATCACACAAAAACACCCTAATTATTATTTGTGAGGTTTAAGAGGAGATATGACGTCATTTGGATGCGCGGTTTGCGTGGCACGGCTGAGTATGTGTTTTTTAGGTGTTTGGCACGCTTAAAAACGTGTGTGGGGTGGTTCATACTGGCCGAATGACCTTGGAATCCCATGAAATCAAATGAAAACAAAGGGTGGGTGAATTGTGAAAAGGTTGGCTAGACAGCACGTCAATCGGAGGTGTAGTCTAACCGCGGTTGCCGAAAACGCACTTCGCGTGTCAAAAATGGCGAAAACATGCGTTTAAGGGTCAAATGCATGCCTAACGACATCGGAATGACTTGAAATCACACAAAAATACCCTAATTATTATTCATGTGGTGTATGACAAGACTCCATGCCATTCGGACATGCGGTTTGCACGGTACGGCTGAATATGTGTTTTTTAGGTGTTTGGCGCGCTTGAAAAACGTGTGTGGGGTGGTCAAAACCGGCCGAATGACCTTGGAATGCCATAAAATAGGACGAAAACCAAGGGTGGTTGAATTATGAAATGGTCGGCCAGATGACACGTCAATCGGAGGTGTCGTGTGACCGTGGTGGCCGAAAATGCACTTCGCTTGTCAAAAATGGCCAAAACATGTGTTTAACGGTCAAATGCATTTTGGACGAAATTGGAATGACTTGAAATAATGGAAAACACCCTAATTATTATTTGTGAGGTGTACAAGGAGACAACGCATCATTCAGACGCGTGGTTTGCGCAGCATGGCTGAATATGTGTTTTTTAGGTGTTTTGCATGCTTGAAACGCATGCGTGGGTGGTCGATACTGGCCGAACGACCTTTGAATGCCATGAAAAAGGACTACAACAAAGGGTGGGTTAATTGTGAAATTGTCGGCCAGACGACATGTCAATCAGAGGTGTCGTGTGACCGCAGTGGCTGAAAACGCACTCTGCGTGTCGCAAATGGGCAAAACATGCATTTAACGATCAAATTCATGCTGAATGACATCAGAATAACTTAAAATCACAATAAAACACCATAATTATTACTTGTGAGGTGTACGAGGAGACAGGACGTCATTCGGACGCGCGGTTTGCGCGGCACGGCTGAATATGTGTTTTTTTAGGTGTTTGGTGCGCTTAAAAAACGTGCGTGGAGTGGTAAAAACCTGCCGAACTACCTTGGAATACCATAAAATCAGACTTAAACAAAGGGTGGGTGAATTGTAAAATGGTTGGTCAGACGGTTCATCAATTAGAGATGTCGTGTGACCGCGGTGGCCAAAAACGCACTCCACGTGTCGTAAATGGCCAAAAAATGCATTTAACTGTCAAATGCATGCCGAACGACATCGTAATGACTTGAAATTAAACGAAAACACCCTAATTCTTATTTGTGAGGTGTACAAGGAGACAGCACGTCATTCAGACACTCGGTCTGTGTGGTACGGCTGAATATGTGTTTTTTAGGTGTTTGACACGCTTGAAAAACATATGTGGGTGGTCGATACTAGTCGAACGACCTTGTAATGCCATGAAATCAGACGAAAACAAAGGGTGTATGAATTTTGAAATGGTCAGCTAGACAGTACTTCAATCAGAGGTGTCATGTGACCACAGTGGCCGAAAAGTCACTCTGCATGTCATAAATGGACAAAACATTAGTTTAACGGTCAAATGCTAGCCAAATGCATTCGGATTGTATTGATACATTATGAAAATGATAAATGGGTCATTTGTGACGTGTACGAATCAAATCCGCCTCAATCCGAGGTGCGGTGTGGCTAACACCACTCAAAGTGTCTCTCTTTTGTTTAAAATGGAGACCATTATAAGCGAAAACAACAACTGGTATAAGGAAAACTGAACAAACGCATTCGGATTCTGTTGAAACATTAAGACTACAATCCATGGGTCATAGGTGACGTGTACGAGTCAACTCCGCCTCAATCCAAAACATGGTGTGGCCCGCACCACTCAAAGTGTCTCTCTTTTGTTTAAAATGAAAATCATTTTAAGTGAAAACAACAATTGACATACGGAAAACCGACCAAATGTATTCATATTCTATTTAAAATTTAGTACAACGATTCATGGGTCATATGTGACATGTAAGAGTCAACCCCGCCTCAATCTGAGGCGCGGTGTAGCCGGCACCACTCAAACTGTATCTCTTTTGTTTAAAATGGACATCATTTTAAGTGAAAACAACAACTGACATACGGAAAACTGACTAAACGCATTAGTATTCTGTTGACAATTTATGAAAACTATCCATGGGTCATATATGACGTGTACGACTCAACCCCGTCTCAATCTGAGGGTCTGTGTGTCGGAACAACTCAAATTGTCTCACTTTTATTGGAAATGGACAGGATTTTAAGTGAAAACAACAACTGGCATACAGAAAACCCAACAAACGTATTTGGATTGTGTTGATGCTTTAGAAAAACAATCAATGTATCATATGTGACATGTAAGAGTCAACCGCACCTCAATCTGAGGCACAGTGTGGCCGGTACCACTCAAAGTGTCTCACCTTTATTTGAAATGGAAAACATTTTAAGTGAAAACAACAACTGACATAAGGAAAACCAACCAAACACATTTATATTCTATTAATACTTTATGAAAACAATCCATGAATCATCTATAACGTGTACGAGTCAACCCTGCCTCAATCTGAGGCACGTTGTGGCCGGATCACTCTAAGTGTATGTCTTTTGTTTAAAATGGACATCATTTTAAGTAAAAACAACTTGTATACAGAAACCCGACCAAACGTATTCGGATTCTCTTGATACTTTATTTTGGGGTTATTAGCTTCTAATTTATGAATTCAATCGTGTATGTGTTATAGAAAATGCAATTTTGTATGTATTCTTAATTCTCTATAACCCACCCCCCTAGACACCCCCACCCCCATGGATATCCCCTCACCCCTGGACACCCCCACCTCCAAGGACACCCCCAACCCCTTATATGTCATATTATATATGTGTTATATATAATTCAGAATTATGTATGCAACATAATTATATTTGTATGTGTTATTGATTCATAATTCAGAATTCATTACATAATTCATTCTGCATGTATTCAATTGAGAATTCAATTATGAATTCTGTATTGCATAGGGTAATGGGGTTCATATACATGATTATAATTGTGGTACATTCCATGGTTATAATAGTATCCTGTTTTTATGTGATTTTCTGTGCTATAGCAGGTGTTTTTGTTTGTGTTAAGAGTGTATGTAGGTGTGTAGTTGAGTGTGCAGTGGAGGAGATTTTAGGTGGCTGGGCTATGAAATTCTCATAATACACTATAGAAACAGTTTACTAAAACTGTTGGTATAGTGCTGTAGATATTTTTACCAGAGGTTTTAGTAAACTGTTGGAAAAAAATACAAATACTCCTATATACCAACGGTTATTTAAACCGTTGGTAAAATAGTATAACACTTCCAGTATTGCCAACGGTTTGTAAAACCATTGGCAATACTCTAATTACACTTCCTTTCCCAAAGGTTATATAAAAGACCATTGGTAATGGGCTACTGCCACACCTTACTTGACAACGGTTTGCCAAACCATTGGTATACTATATACCAACGGTTTCAAACCGTTGGTAAAGGCTTAATTTCCAGTAGTGTATGTGCATGATTATTCTTTCTTTGAATTCCTGGAATTGAACTCACCCATTCCTTACCATGGCTATGGATTTATTTAGGCTATATAAATTTCATCAAAGGGACTAAGATATCAACTTCTGTTATGGAACAGAATGTAGAAATCCGTTCTTACATTATCTATTAATTTAGTATTACTCATGATGCGCCCAATATATCCTACCTCATTTAGAACAGTGTTTCATCACAGTTTTCATCAATACATCTAAGTTTGCGGGTTGTAATACCCATTAATAATAATCTTAAAGTCTAAGGACCAATACATACATCACCAAATAGGAACATACAGGGACACTATAAAATTTGGATTTCCTAGTGGTGGGTCTTGTTCTTATAATATCCCCCAGGATATTACCAAGGTCGCACACCATGAGAAGGTGCCTCAATGTTTTATGGGTGCTCACCCCTGATGGCTTGTATTATTTTTTTCCTCAAATAACATCATCCGTCCATAGAACATATAATCAAAAATAGTGTTATGGCACTTTCGGGTTCTCATCATAGTAGGGATCTACTCTGACCCTTTAGTGCAACAGCGGTCCTTAGGACATTATCAAATGCTTGGTCATGCATAATAACAATCAAAATGTGATAAGGTATTTATTAATGAATAAATTAAAACGTAGTTGGTTATAGGAAACCAACTACAACACCCTCTCTCATGTCTACTCATGAACATGGAAATTTTGTTTTAAAACTCAAACAGAATGGTCATAAGTTAAGAAAAATTCTCACTACGATCTAAAATAAGAATCAAATGCTATTCAAGGGACACATTGGCCTTAAACACATAATTATCAACATCAACCGCGTGATAAAATTCTAGGTGATACTTCCAAAACTACGGAACATAAATAACATTATGCATTACACCATACCACTCTAGATGAACCAATCAATACACCACTGGTCTGATTATATCTAAAATCTAAAACAACACGTCATACTAGGGTGATAACTCTTCATATTCTTTAATCTGTCAATAACTCAAATTTTAGAATCACTCAATGAAACATATGGTCACCCAACCACATCCATCAAAATAGATCATTCTATGATTTAATTACCAAAAGCCTCATTCCGTTCTAAATATCCGAAGAAAAATTGAGGAACAAACTACAACTCAAGGTGTTCAACTGGCCTAGAATTGGAGCCAATTGTTTTTTCAGAACCAAATCACCTAGATGGACCTTACCTAGGATTATCCAACCATAACACTAAAGGGGTTCTCAATTGGTCACCCTCTAGGAATATATAACTCCACACCAAAATATTTAACTTATAACCATACACTTTATATGTTTTCCCTTTTACCAACAAATAGATCACTAGAACCATGAACTCACGCTCCCACAACACACTTATCACGGTTCCCCCTTACTATTTTAAAACACCAATGAGGACTCCAATCAACATCTAAACCCATCTTCATCAACGAGAACCCACTAAGATGGACACATACCCCCCAATGATATTTGAACTAATAAACAACTTGTATTTCTTAAAACCCCTACTTCAATTAAAGAAAACATCTATCATCTCTAAGTGACACATCAGATCCAATCTCAAACTTACTACATCCTTTCTATCTTCTAATCTAAGTGAGACAATCCTCATCCAACTCATCCTAAAAACATCCAGTTCCAACTGTCTGCACATCACCACTATATCTATTCACAATACATTTTCTTTTAGAGGAATTCCATGATCATCTGAACATTCCCACCAAAGTCTATAACTGACTCCTAGTGACATTCCATAGTCAAAACACCCACCATCAAAAACCACTTTCTAACAAATCATTTTTTCAATTATTTTTTTCTTCTAGAGAAGCTAATAATTCTTGGATCTCATACGTATTATTATATTTATCCACTTATTCATTTCACTTAACAAAATATATTAGGGGTCATACCTCAAAACCTTCACCTCATATTTGACCATATTGTTCTAGCTACTTCATGTTCACTGATAGTAGTCATTCACCAAGTATATTTGATCATTATTCCTAATCCAAATAGAAAAATATAGAAAAATAAATAATCATTTTAATGTAATACCTATATAAAGTAGAACAAATTTTTATTATTTCATGCGTACACATGCTTCAAATAATTTTCATGTGTTTTCATCTATTAATATCTCATATTTATTTGCATTATCCTCCTTCCATAGCACATGACATGGGATGGAAGTGAATTTGGACATTGATTGCTCAATTTTTATATAAATAAAAGAACCTAATTATGTTATTCTTTTGCATTTCCTAAAAGTAATAATTTATATTTGAAATTCATAACATTTTTTCAGGTGAAGTGTACCCCATGATTTTATTGAAGTAGGGGTACATTGGTTTTACTTCACGCTTTTATTTTCATCCCTAAGATGTTATTTTATAAGTTATAAATTCTTAAATAAAGTGATGGGTACATGTATTTTCAAGAAATGTATTACCAATCACATTTTACCAGAACAATTTTTACCTCATGATTAACAATAAACAAATTACATGTTTTTTGTTTTATCAAGTATGCATACATATGTGGTGGGTGTGAGTTTATTTTATATTCAGCATCTTTAGATGATAATTCATATGAATTTTCTAAAAGCCTCGAAGATCAATTCTGGTAAATATTAATAAATATTTCATTCATCATTCATCTTGTATAAGTACACTATTCAAGAGATAATAAATAGTAAATCAATGTTTCGTTATTTTGTTTTTTTTTTTGTAAAATAATGAAATTATATCATAATTTTACCGAAATATATTCCCATATTAGGGCCCTAAGTACAAGAACAAAATTTCTAAACATATCTACATCTACCAGAACATGCATTTGAGGGGTGATATCAATTTAACTATAAAACTTGGCATTATTAGGGTTTATAGGAATGTCATGTGTATTCTATCCAACCTCAAATTCTATACCTTTATTTCTTTCCTTAATAATTTTTATTAACCCTATCATTATACAACACACCTATTATTTATGGAAAAAAAATTATTAACTATCTATGATTTCCTCAACTTTAAAATCATCATTATTCTATTCTACTAAATTGGAATAATTATTATGTTTGGAATCTTTTTGTTCCTCTACATTATAAGAATTAGAATATTGATAAACCAATTGTTCCTCATGATAGGGAGAATCTTTATATACATAATTAATTATCTATATAAGTGTTTGAACATCTAATTTAGAATATTTTAATTTATAATTGAAAAAATAATAATATCAGGAAATTTAGTGTATATTTTAAAATAATATAAACTTATTATTGAGCTCTCTTTTTTTAATGTTTAAGAGATTTGACCCCCCCCCCATCGAGTTTAGAAATCTACTCATTGTTATCTTTTATAAAATACATGACCTCATCTAAATTAGGACCATCATGAAATTATTGTGACTTCCTAATGGAAGGGTCATCCTCAGTTGAATTGGCACCTAACCCATTAATTTTTTTAGTCAGTAATAGAATTAATGACCACTTTATGTATGTAGGATATGAGACATAAATTACATGTACTAAATGTTCTTACATTATAAATGGTAATTCATTGTAACCTTCCTTACTGAAATCCACTTTCATGAATCTCAATTCATCAATTTTAACTACACTATGGCTATCAACCTAGTTGAATGTAAAAATGAACACTTATAATGTTGAATTGTCCAACTCCCTTGTTTATTTTTTGAGGAATAAGTTTGAAACATCATCATAAAATATATTTGTTTCCTTGGTGACATATACATGCACCACTTCAGCAATAAGTGTAACTCCGCGATTTTCATGGTACTACATTCATCATGTTCATTTATTTAGAATGTATAACCATTAATTACATAATCATTATAAGATAATATATACGCATTTGGTCTTCCAGCTATCCATCGAATTCATTCTAAAATTGAATCTAAATTTGTATTTGATTCATTAAAAATATTTTCTAAAAACCAACATATAATTTACTGATTATATGTATTTGATATCCATAATTCATCCATTTATGGATTCAAATTCTTGAGAATTACTTTTTGGGTTTCAACATATGGAAAAACGTCTAAACTATTATGAAAAACATAATGGTAAGCTTACTCCATCACTATAATAGTAATTATGACAATATCTATTACAAAAATTCCTTCACCTGCAAGCCACTCTCTATGATTAGATTTTGTTAGACCAATGATTTCCACATCAAATAGGTAGACTGTACGAAAATCAATAACTTGTTAAATAACATATCACTCTACAATACGAACATTTGGCTGACTACAATTTGTAACACACCCTTTTAAAATATTTATCTTAAATTCAATAGGTTATATCCATATATAATATACATGAACACATAATTGAATATATCTTACCAATTGAACCTTAATTTGAACCATCATGTCAAATAATTTTGGTGGGATGAATATCTCTAATTCACATTATATGACAGAAATATCATTTTCCATAGTTTGAAATTTCTCAAGGTCTATAAAATTGATTCACATAGCTCTAAAAATGAAATAGAGCTTGGTTAATATAAGATGTACATTCTTAGGAAAAATGAAATGGAAAGATGCATGAAATAGATCTTGCATCGAAACATAGTAGTCATGTGATTTTTGTCCGTTTAACATTAAATCATTTAATGAAATTATACTATTTATATTTTATGAATACTCCTATGGAACTTTTACATCATTCAATAAGTTATGCAGTTAATATATCTCTTTTTTGTAAATAGTGCAAGAAGCTGGAGGAAGAAAAGTTCATCTTTCACCCTTTAATTGGGCCAACTCTTCCTGTATCCCCATGTAAATAATATCTAAACTATCCTCAATTCTATTATTTTTTCAAGGATTTCATATATCAATGTTCCAATTAAACTATACCATAAATGTTTTCCACATGCATAACATCATGAAATTTTCTGAGGTAAAAACAATTTCATTATGGAAATTCAAACGAAATTGACCTCTTTTTCCAACCATTTTTCATAAGTTTTTTCAAATAAGGATAAACAAAAGTAGTGTCCATATCTGATACTATCTCAAATAGTTGTTCACCTACGAGTAGAGATGGTTATGTACCTTCTTATTAACTCCTAAAAAATAATTTCATTAAATATTATTATTTATATCACAAAGGTAAAAATATGTGATATTCTAGAAATGCTATCTTCAATGATTATTTCAACATAATTGAGTGTGTAATTTTTTCACAAATGGGACACCATTTATTTAATTTAATGTTATATTCTAAAAAAATATAATAAGTAATAAATTCATTTATCATATTATGAAATAAGGCTCTCATTGTGAAATCTTCATTTTTGTAATCATCATACAGCATAACACCTGAATCACCCAATAATTTTAAAACTTAAATCAATGGATCCAAATGAACAAAAATATCATTAACCGGTTGTCTTGATCCTGATATAAGAAGTGATAATATAATTTATTATCATTTCATGCATAACTAGGGTGGAAATTTATTACTTACCTACATATATGGACATTTACTTTGAGTGTTGTGTTGAAAGCTAAAATAATTCACTCTATTTATAGATAGCATAAGAAGAAAGTTTCTCTGCATGATTCCAAATTCGGGATACTCGAGGTCAATTTTCATTCACTAAGGAGAGCCTTTTGGGTGACTAAGTTTCCCATTTTTATTTCTTAAATCTACATTTTAGGTCAATTTTCATGAAGTCTCCTCACTTTCAAAGTGTCACATAAACATTGGAATGATTGTAAAGTACCGTACAACTTTCATAGAACCTGATTCATCTTTTTGGTACTACGACACACCACACTTTAGGAATTTTCTATGGATTATTATTTATTGATAAGTTTTATAAATTCATTTGTAAATAGATATATTCATTAAAATATTATACCCTTTGAACGTATCATTTTTTACCATAATATGTTAGGTAAGGAATATAATTATCTTTTGGGAGCATATCATTCAAGATACTAAGTACTTCAGTAAAACTGGTTTCATTTTATCCATTTCTAGATTTTAAATTATATATCTTAATTAAGGATGAAATTTTTTTTTATTTATTACAAGAAACATACAATGGAGACTTCTCAAAACTCATTTACTTCTAAAACAATTTATAAGAATCATAAAGGTAATCATTAACCATCATTATCATTTCCTCATTTCAATCTTCATCATTAGTCACATTTTTAATCATGTCCTCAACACAGCATTCATAATTTTTCACACTTGTAATGATATCAAATGGACCATAAAACACAGTGTTATCCCAGTCACTAGCTATATTGAGTTTTTCCACATATTTAATCAAAATTTTATAACATTGAACTATTCCATGACAGATCAAGTGTTCTTACAACTCATATAGACTAATTTTTCTTGAATAAAATGATTTTAAGCGTGGGAAAATGTTTGAGAAGGTTTGTATCTGTAATCTTTTACAAATATGATAAACTATTTCACCTAATCCTCAAACACTTTTTTTCATATAACTAGAATTTATCCATTTCTGGTTCATATCCATCCTACCTGATTGAGTAATATTAATATTTAATGAAAAAAATAAATATAAAAAACATGATCTTAGAACCCAAAAAAAGCTATTCTTAAACATTAATTTCAAGTACATGAATCATTTGTTCTTAAATAATAATATTTGAATTATTCTTATTGATATTGTTTTATAGTTGTGGGGATTATTAAAAGAAAGGAATTTTTTATATCTAAAAGATTATAAAGAATCTAATTAAATTCTAATCTATTGAAAAATACAAAGACTAAGGATAGTTTCTATAACATTTATAGGTGGAAGTACAATAAGTGGGATGAGTTTATCTTTATTAATTTCTTCACTTGGAACATGTTGGTCCAGCTGTTTTTTCATTGAAAGTATACTTAAGAGATGAATTTGATCTTTTCTTATATGATGAAATAGTTAATAGGGTCTAATCACATATTATTAATAAAATAATTATTGAAGAAACTCATGAATGTAATTCCAATGAACCTAAATTCTCTTGTTTTTTTCTCAAGATATTGGAAAAACCAAAGAAAAGTATAATTTTGGTTTCATGAATGCTTCAAATTTAAATAATTGATGTGTCTGAGATGAAGCCTCAAAGAACTATAATGAAAATTCATATTATGGCTAGATGGAACAATTAGCTTCAATATAGGTTGAAAAAATGATACAAATGCAACCAGATCATGAAAAGTTTCCACAAATGTTCAGTGTACATATAATATTTTTTTAATATTTCATTTTTATAAAGTTTACTTTTTATAGTTCTATTTATTTTAAATGATTAAAAATCTAAAAAATATGTAATTCTATACTTATTTATATTTACATTCTCAAAACAATACAGCATGTGGTGTGTTCTACCACAATCATGGATCCATGTTTTGTATTTAATACTTTCGATCATGGGATATTTAACACATTCCACTCCTCTGTATCTTTCTTTTTTACAAAATTTTAATAATTTATTGGTTTTGTAATTTTTACATCATATTATCTATTGTAGATATTATATCAACTTCATTAAAAACATAAATTTTATTCTTTAATTATTGATTATTATTTGTTACCTCTATTTTAATTCTTCTTTAAGTGTTGGTTTCTCTTTTCATTGGTAAAATCATTGGCCACTTCAAAGAACAACGTATACGTTTTCATCCATATCCAGTGGGACAATATTAATATTAATGAAAGAATTTCCTTTTTGAAAAAATATAATTGAACCTCTTATTAATTTTTTATTTTTCAATAGAATATATGTTGATCATGTAACTAAAGATTCCATAATAAAAATATTTTATTCATGTTGGGTAAAAATATAAGTTTTTCAGGATTGAATAACCTTCTTAGAATTTTGAATATCAAAATTCATCCACATTGTAATAATTTCTTTTTTTACATTAATTTTATCTTACATTTGGACTAATAAAAATAAAACAAGATTTATTTCAATATATAATCTTTTGTTACTATGAAATTTAAAAATTATCCTTGAGGATCCATTATAGTTTTTACTTTAACTATTTTATTAGATAACATTATAAATTTTATAAATTTTTAATATTTCATAAGATGAGTGGAGAGTCTTATTTTATAATTACGTTTTTTCATTCCATTGTAACTTTATCCCCTATAACATCTATCAACATTCTTGTTTTTCCCATTATTTATGTCAATACATCAATTTTTATATTAAACTCTTATATTTCTAGTATTAATTTAATAAATTTTTATGATTTGTTTATTTTGTATTTCTTAGTATTTCAACATCTTATTTTATAATAAAACTCTGTATCGACCATTGTAATTGATAAAATTATTATAGTGGATAATATTTATCGGGTAAAATAACCAACATATCAAGGAGTAGGTATTTGAATCGAACCTTTTAAATCCCTGTGTTCAGTGCCTTTACATTTATAGCATCATTCGAGATAAGGTTGAGAGACACAAGAAGAGGGGATCAAGGATTCAACTAGCCAGAGAGGTTTAATTAAAAAGAATATATTTATAAAAAGTTTAAAGGTATCATTGATTCACCACCTCCCCTTCTTAGTGATACACTGATCTGGGCACTTCTATTGGTATCAATGCCCGATTACCTCTAAAATATCCAAGGGAGTAATTATGAAGTGCAGATTTGAGTAAATGTGTGAGGAACCTTAAATTGAGATATATACGAAGACAAAGAAGAATAGAAATAATATATAGGAGAGGAAGATGAAGAAAAATATTACTTATAATGGGGATACAGCTTCTACTAAAGGTAATCTTAAAGGTACAACATGTGATAATTTTGTTTATTATTACTGTTTTGATGAAGCCTATTCAGGCTGTGATGATAATAATTCAACTAATGATCCTTATTCGGTACTGAAATAACATCTGAATAATATACCTAGAGATGTTTAAAGGCATATTTTTGCAATCAATATTTCTCTTCAAGATGAAAATTTATAGTTGGAAGAAGAATTTGATTCCATGGAAGAGGCATTGGCTAAAAGGGTTGTCTTATCCAACACTCTCATAAAACCAGTCATGGAAAAGAAAGAAGCAATTTCTATTTTCCATAAAAGACCTGGTTAAGTTACTGAATAATTACAACGAAGTATTTTTGGGAAATAATTCTTTGAGACCATGTTTTTTGAAGCTTTACATGCACTTGAAAGGATGCACAAATTCTCTATGGTTGTCAAATATGCTAAACTAGAAGAAAAATCCAACAAGGTAAAGAATCTTGACATCTATTTTCAATAATTAAGAAATGTGCATGAAGAAAAAATGAAAATTATGAAGGAGAATTGGGAAGGCAATATTAGATCAGCTGAGGATGAGAAGAACTCCCTCAGCATGAATTGTTTATAGCTAAAAGTGAAATTGAATAATCAACCATCACTCCAAGAGGGAACATCTCAAAAAACTGATAGAATATATGTTTCCACTCAAGTTTTCATTGAGTAATGTGATTCAAATAGGAATATCAAATAATCATTTAATCCAATGGAAACATCCTCCAGGAATATAGTATCCTGTAAACTTGTTGTTTCTGTTTCTACTACTGCAATTGTATCTGCAAGTCTAGCTTCAAAGCTAAATGCTAGGAAGATGTGAATTGATAAAAAAGTGGATACATCCATCAAAATTTTAAGGCTGGATACTAGGAATTTTAATAATAACTACTTCCAAATGGATACTAAAAAAAGAAACACAATTCCTGAAACAACAAATACCACAATCTAGACAGATTGATACTAAAAGAAAGAGAAAGAGATTTATCGGCTACTGTTGGTGTTGTTGGAAGTTTGGTCATTTGTCCAATGATTGCTGGAATAATATGTTAGCATATGAAATTTTTGGAATTCCTCCATTTAGGGAAATTATATGTTAAGAAATGAATCATCCTGCATAGAAAAGGTAGAAAACACCAATTAAGAAGAATATGTCTATCAAGAACAGATTTGAATATCTTGAAAACTTCTGTGATGATTGCAATAGAAGTTTTCACAGTTATGATGAGTTCTAGTTTAGCCCTACCATACCTCATGCATATAGTAATAAAAATCATAGACCACAACAAATATAGGTTAAATGAAAAATAATTGGAAAGTCTTCCACTGGGAATATACAAAACTATGAAGTCAAGAAAATAGTGAAAGAAACTATTCCCAATAAGTATTTCAAGATGGATTCCAAGAATGTCATCTCAACCAAGAAAATATGCATCTATTGTGGAAAGAAAGGACATACAATGGATCACATAAAATATGAAATGGAAATGAATTGAAGCAAGATAAAACAAAAAGAAGAATCAATTCAGAAGAAGATGGGATTGACTAAAGACACTTAAAAATAAAATCTTAATAAGTTACCTAAGAAAGGTAAATTAAAGACAATGAAGAATCCATGTGGAAGCTCTAAATAATAAAATATTAATAAAGAGTATTTTTTTATCTGGCCCAATAAATAGTAAATTTCTAGAGAGATGAAAATAGTTAAAGATGAAGAATTAGATAAATCAAAGGCAAAGGGGAAACATGTCATTCCACGTGAATTAAATATCAAATTTCATGAGATTTTTTCATCATATGAAAACACAAGTGTCTCAAAACTACTATTTGGAAGGTAAAAGAAGGCTATAAATCATGAAAATAAATGTATACCTATTTTACTAGACCAAATGGATATGTCGGAAATTTAAAAACATGTACCAGTAGAAGCTACTTCACTATTGGCAGAATTAAGGACAAACAATCCACACAAGTTCAAGGTAAATATAATTAAAGGGTCCTTGCTAACAATGAAAGATCAGAATGTTAAATGGAGAGGAGAAACCAGAATAAATAGTACCAGAAAAATTAGAGATTCCTGGAAAGGAGTTCTTGGATTGAGACGAAATTCTCAGCCTGGTTTCTCCTATTAAGAAGCTCACATGTGTTCAATATTATACCCTTATATTTTTGTTGTATATCTGTATTTACATTGCAGGGAATTGAAGGTGAAGTTCATTATCAAAATGAGAATTGGATGATCAAAGTGGAGAATATAAAGTTGGACTAATTATTCACTATTTTATAATTACTTGAAGTGTTCCATATTGGAAGATTATCAACATGAATATCTTGAAGATTATCTAATGATATTTTACACCATGATCAATCAAAGGGATTAAACCCCTTTAGGGGGGAATATAAATGATATTATATCAAGGATTGTGTCATGAAAAATCTAGAAATTCATATAATCTTAAGAAGTTGAAACTTGAGGTATTCTAATCACACTTTCATCGCTTATTCTTAATTGTATTTATCATGTCAATTAAGGGGGGTGCTTTATTGATGATAAGATGGGATGAAATGGGGAGATTTATCTTTGTACTTGAACTTTTTAATATGTTTGGTGAAGTATGTTTATCATTTATCATTTTATTGATAAATGTGATTTTATCCAACCCCTTGGATAAGAATTGATACACTCTGAGCATGATTTCGCATGTATGGTTTTTTATGGACATTATTGAAAACCTTGATCATATCTCTCTTGTTTTCTATACCAAGTTAGACCAAGTAGACTTATAGTTGATTAAATAAAGGATCTTTTCTCTAGGAATCATGTGACATCATCCCTCTCTCATAAATGTTTAAGAAGATGTTCTTTAAAGGGAGGAGAAAATGTTTTTGAACATACCCCACTAAACCTTTGCATTTGATTGATAATAATGAGAATAAAATATTGGCACCCATATTAACTCGTACAAAGTGTGCATATGTGATACTGATAACAAAATACAAAGGTGAATATTTTTTACCTTAGTGTTTCATTTGTTGTCAATAAGGTGCCAATATGTGTTTGGAAAGGTAATGATTGAAGTGGTGATGATGGTTGAAGTGGTGATTCTTAAAGAAATGTTATTAACTCAGTAAAGAGACCACTTTGATCATGAATTGTGCTTGGTAATGGTGATCAATGAGATGGGAAAATCTTGTTGCTATCAATTTGATGAAGCTTCTACAAAGATAATGATGCCTAGAGAATTGTTATGGATTTATATCATTAGATGTCAAACTTGAAAAATTCTCCATATTGTTAAATCAGATGATTGTTGAACTGGTCCTAAGTTCCAAGAAATGTTTCCATGAATAAAACTTTTCTACAAGAATTTAATAAGTCCATGAAATACTTGATTTCATGATGAATTTGGAAGATCCATTCAATATCATATAATTGGATAAGGTTGGTAAACAGAATCCGATGATTATTTGTGCTAATCTTCATGGACCAAGACTTGTGTTAAGGAGAGCACATTGTTTATTAAAATATTTCCATACATTGTGTTTCAATGCAAGAGGAGTTGAAGAATAGTTCCATCAATGGTTGGATTAAAGTAGATAGGTAATGTGATTTGAGATTAATGTTCCATAAAGAAATTAAGGAGAGAAAAAGTTAAAGAAAGGTGCATGTGAATGGAATTTGAAGAAGTGACCATGCAATAATTAATAAGGTGGACATGTATTACATTTTTATTGCACTTTTTTGTTAAAAAATAGAATTTATACATAAATTGAAAAAAATAAAGGGCCAACCATGTAAGGCACTAGCCAGTCTCAACCTTAGGCGTATGTCGGACACAGGGTCAATCGTACCCAAGGGAGACCTATTGAGTATACCCACAAGAGGCAGGTGTGTGGGATGTGTATAAGCCACTAGGGTGCATGGGGTAGAGCATGCGCATAGTTTGGGTGCAGATTGTGCCAGTAACGGATCATAGGTTGGGAGCAAAGTATGCCCCCAAGAAGCCTATATGGGGAGGTACTGGAGGAGGGGGATAGACTTAATTGAGCCTAGATTTATGTGCCTTGTATTATAAAGGATATGTGTTCTTTGTGTTGGTTTCGATGTGATACAACATTTTAAAAATGTGGAAACAATCCCCATTATCCATCTGATCTCATGTGAGATTATAGTCGCACGCTTCATCCTATATCCTGTGATATAATCAAGGTCATCCATCTATTTGCGCCATGTTTTTTTGAACCTAGATCGTTTGATAATCATGAACTGTGTCCTCTTCAACCTTTGAGCCACCCAATTCAACAGTTCACTATAGATGAATTAGCACATCCTTGATTGGATTCTTTCCATCATTGACGATCAAAACTCAAGCAGTAGGATCGTCGGGACTTAACGAACCCATACAGGCAATGATATCTCCATGCATGCGAATTAAATGAAGAAACTGAATAGGCCGAAGCATACACAGTTTCAAGGGAATATCATGGTTCTTATGCATTCATTATTGAATGTTGCATGCATACCTACATCATAAACATGAGGATTATATCACAAAGAAGAATTCTGTGTTTGAAAATAATAACTGAAGATTATCGGCTGATATTTTAACCTATGTTTGAAGATTTTGAATCCAACGATCATGGGAATTCAAATACCCAATCTCATGGAATATTATATGGTATTTTAACGTGGTGTGACATAGTGATCCTCACCTATAAATAAATATCCCTTGACTGAGGGTTTGGTTGTTGAAAAAGAAGGAGAAAATCACTTGTTTTTAGAGAAATAGAACACAATATAAAGATATTCCATGCAGCTCTACTACTCAGTGAATAAATATTAACAGGACCTTTGATAGATGTTATGCACTCTCTAAGCATTCTTGTGAAGAAGAACATCACATCATCTATGTGAAGGAAACCCATGAACATGTGATCAGTTTAACAAATCCTTCATCGTGCCTTGTGAAGAAACCGGTTCGTGAAACCAAATAGGGACACTGTGTTGCACCTCCCTTTCTTGTTGGACACACCCAGAAGCATGAAATATCTCTGGTTCGTGTGTGTGATTCAGAAAATCATGAAATGGTCATGGGGAAAAAGAATCGTGCTCCTTGGGTTTTTACAAAGAAGAAGACTCTGGTTTGACTTTCAGTGAAGAAGAAGATTGAAAGTTAAGGGAAGTGTGTGTTGGGATGTACGTGTGTGCTTGATTTGATGAAAATCAATGTTTTGAGCTTTTTCACAAAATGGAGAATCATGTACATGAATTCGTTGAGCACTTTCACAGATGTGCAAGATTTAAAGAAGGTCAAACCACTGTGTGTACACACTTGACGAAGGAGGAGAGAAGGACATTGCGCATATTCACTGCCCTCTTAAAGAGAAAACCTCAAACACTGACCACCCATATACACATTCAGGTTGTGTGTGCCAAAAGAGAGAGAAATATAAAAAGATAAAGAAGTGATAGTGAGTTTCACTAAGAAGGGAATACATGCACATGCATAACACACATTAGAGACAAATTAAAAGAACAAGTGTGTGTGTGAAAAACATAAATAATAATGAAGTGTATGTATATTGATAAAGAAGAAATTTAGTGGAAATTGCATGTTTAATTTCATGACCTACACACATTGAACATAACACATTGATACACGAAAATAGTTTGTTCTCGGGTTTATAAAAAACACATCATACATGCATTTATACATGCATAAACACATGCATATGTGAAAAATATTTGAGATATCTAGAATGAGAATTTTGGATTCCATGATATTCATGCATGAAGAGAAAACTAATTTACACTGAATCTGAGAAGATTTATAGAAGATCTTATATCTAAGTTGATAGTGTTTGATAATTCAAGAAGGGAGATAGTGCTTACATAGTTCAAGATCATTCTTTATTATCAATATTCTTAAATAAGTTGTGTGTATCATTTTTACACACATAAGTGAGGTCGGGTCTTCATTAAAAGAATAAATAATTGCCCGAGAATTTTTGCACTGATGGCTGATCATAAACGTGATCATAAATATTTAGCAACGCCAACAAACCTTACCAAAGGTTGTTTAAGTTTCTTGAAGAGATACATAGGCAAGTGTGATTCAGCAAGCCTATAGGGAAAGGGAATCGGATAATCTTCAGTGAATCAAATAGAACTCAAAAAAGGAAGTTGCTCGTGTGACTCAAGAGCTAGAAGAACCCTATGTGATTCTGGGACGATTGGAAGACTCGGTGGGACTCTGGAACAGGCCAGTGGGACTCTGATAACAATATGAGAAGCAGTATAAAGAACCTTATGTGGGACTCTGAAAAGATACAGTGGGACTCTATATCATCCATTGTAGTTGATAAAAAGATTATAGTGGAGAATCTATATTGGGGAGAATAACCAACACAACAAGAAGTATGTCTTTAAACTGAACCTTGTAACTCCTTGTGTTTGGTTCCTTTACATTTAAAGAAACATTCGAGGTATGGATGAGATACACAAGAAGAGTGGATCGAGGATTTAACTAGCCTTAGAGTTTTAATTGAAAATAATTAATTTGTAAAAAGTTTTATGGGAACAATGATTCACCCCCTCCCCTCTCAGTGATTCACACTAATCCAGGAACTTCAAATACCTAGAACTCAAAGTGGATAATAATCTATGCTCTCTAAAAACATTGACTATTTATCATTTGAAATCACAACCTCACATCATAATTGGGCAGAATTTTTTCAATTCCCAGATGGTCATTTCATCAATGAATGCTTCTATATCTCATCTATAGCCTCATTTAGCTTGAATATCCATGCAAATAAAAGTGTAAAATTTGAAAAAGAACATCTCACATTTTATTGATTCGAATAAATCTCATATTATTATATGGATAGAAAAGATCCAGAAAAATAAGAGAGTGAATGAAATCAAAAAAAATGGTGATGCTGAAAAGAATTGATATGAATCTATATATAAAGAATAGAATATGTGATTTAGACTTTAGAGGAGCATAAATAGTCAAATACGTTTGGTTATGAGAGATTTGATTCATTTTAGAAGTTAAAGGGGGAGCAAGGGTGGAGGTCAACTTTCGAGAGAGCTAAAACTATGTGAAAGAAGTGGGTTCAGTTAGGGTTAATTTGGAAGATCAATAAGGGTTTTATCAATATTTTCTAAAAGAGATGAAAAATATTTATTTTATCAGTGTTGTAATATAAAATACTGATAAAACCTATCTTTCTCAGCAAAAAAATTCTATCACAAAAAATGATTTGTTTTATGAGGGATTTATATTGTAGCACAGATAAAAGACATATTTATCTTATCTATTTTGTAATCACTGATAAAAATGTTTAAATTAAAAAAATAAATGAATTTATATTAAAAATTAAATAATTGAAAAAAACTAAAAAAATAATTAACATTGTTAATTAATTTATAATTTCAAATGAAAGAATAATAAAACAGGGTGAAATTGAAAAATTATGAATGAAGATACTTCAAAAATATTTAAAAAAAGGGATAAGTTTTATTAATTTAATAAATTATAAAAACATTAAAATGGATATATATTAAATAGAATGTGAAAAAATATTGAAAATATTAAACCTTAGGGAATAAATATTTATAAATAAATATTAGAAAATGATTAAATTCTAGAGAAAATAAAAAATCAGAAATATTAAAAATTAATAACTATAATTAGCTAAAATAATAATAAATATTGAAAAATAAATTTGAATAGATATCTAAACTACTTAAAAGAATGTATTTATATAATTAATTACTTGATTTTTCAAAAAATACAAAAAATAAATATGATAATAATATATGCATTTAAATGGATTAATTGAATAGTTTTGAAACATTTTAAAACTATTACAACTTAATAAACAAAATTGAATGAATATTGATCAAAGAAATTAAAGACAAGTTAAGAGTATTAAAATTTAGTAAATAATTATGTATAGATTATAATATTTACTACATTCGTTGTAATTGCGTACAAAAATAAAGAAAACATTAAGAAAATTCATTTAAATAAATAAATTATATAAATTTCAAACATTTTAAAAATATTGAACCTTAATAAATATAATACAATAGATATTAATCATATAAATTGAAAACATATTAAGAATAACAAAACATAGTAAATAAATATGTATTAATAAATACTAAAAAATGAATTGATGCCAAAAATATTCAAAATAAATAAATTTTAAAAATGAATAAATAATATTAAATGAATGAATTTTAAAATTGAATAAATAATATAGAATATATTTAGAAAATATTTAAAAAAGTTAATTTTTGACATTAACTACATGAATTATAGACACATAAAAATGAATAAAAATGAATAGATAGATAATATTAATTATATAAATAAATAAATTATTAAAGAGAATTATATTTGGTGCAAAAATATTAAAATAAAAATGCATTTATAGGAATCAATTATATAAATTTCAAACATATTAAAAATATTTAAACATAATAAATAAATATTAATAAATATTAATCACATATATTAAAAACATGTTGAAAATATTAAAACTTTTTAAATAAATATTTATAAATTTTTAAAAATTAATAAATTCCCAAAATATTAAAAATTAATAAATATCAAAAATTTAAAAAAAATATTAAATTAAATGTTATTAATAATAAATAAATAAAATAAAATAAATTTCAAAATATTAATTATTGAAATTTCAAAAAAAATAAAACTTCATTTAAAAAGATTAATGATTTAAATTTAAATCATATTTTAAATGAAAAAACCTAATAAGAAAAAAATGACCATTATTCATATTAATTACAAATATTCAGAAAATATTAAAAAGTAAACAAAAATATATAGATAAATTTTAGAAATAAATTAAATTCCACAAATATAAAAATCAATACATATTAAAAATGAATAAATAAGATTAAATGAACTAATATTAAAATTTATTAAATAAAATTTAAAAGAAAAAATATATTTAGAAAAATAAAATCATATTATACTAACTATATTAATTATAAACACATATAAAAATAATGAAAATATTTAAAAATGCATTTAAATAATTTAATTATATACATTTTAAACATTTTGAAAATATTAAAACTTAATAAATAAAAATTGTATAAACTAAAAACATATTATAAATAAAATATGGAAAATAAATATATATAAATTTTAAAAAAATAATATATTCTTAAACGATAGTGTCAAAATTGAAAAAATATTCATTAAATGTGAAATATTATTAAAAATAAATTTTATATGTCATACAAACACATATACACATGTACTATACGTACACATATAAATATATACACATTTATGTACATCCCACATAAACATGTGCACATAGATATATGCATTTATACATCCACATACATACATCTGTGTAGAAATAACATATATCTAGACACATACACAAAATGGACACACACACACAACAAAATGCATACACATATATGCACATAGACGTTGATATAAATATAAAAAACCAAATATCAAATATTAACAATAATTTTTATACTTATGTATTTTTTAGATTATTAAAATATATACAAATATTCTATATTTATATTAATTATATACATGCATTTTCTAATTAATGTATATAATAAAACATTAATTTTTTGATATATATATTGATAATATTTTTTATAAAAAGTTATAAAAATTAGTTTACATTTTATAAGTTCTAGGAAAAGAACTGATAAAGTTACACCATTATCAGTGATAAAAAATACATTGAAAAGAGTACACTTTTATCAGAACTTTTTTTATAACTGATTAAATTAACATTTATCCACGATTTTAATGAGCATCAAATTAAAACTATTTTTCAGTGTTTTCTATTTAGCACAGATTCAAATAAACACCTTCACAAAGAAGAGAAACAAGATATATTTTTAGTGAGGATCGATTTAAATAGGAATGAACTTCCAAGGTGGGTGTAACCTGGATCAATAATACAAAGAAGAATTGGCTAGAAGGTCACTTCCTAAAAGGAAAAAATAGATGGAACGGATCACTGCTAGGAACGTTACATCCAGTATCTCTTTTGATTGTAATATACACTTCTAATAGAAGGAAGTGATACTTATTATAGGTGAAATTCATGAGATAACAACCAAAAATAATACCTCAAAGATGAAACAACCGCTTGAAAAAGATCTGACACCACTTAAGCCCACCAAGAATGGGGTGAAACACGTTGTGCCTAGTAGGAAGATAAGTAAAGGAATATGGTGATATAGATAGAGAAAATTAAACATTCTCAGAAAAAGAGTTAGAGGAATCATCCTTAAATGTCCAGGAGCGCTAGACACCAAGGAAATCCATTAAGAGAGAAACAAATAACCCAAGTGAAAATGAGGCAAGTGATTTATTGTGTTTTAATTATAATTAAATTTTTTTAGGTCTTGATAAACCATTTTTTAGTAAAAAGTTTTAATTATCAATTTATTTTTTTCAAGGAATTATGTAATGGAATTTATATGTTATTCATTGATGTTAAAATTTTGGAAATATGGTCATTTGTTGATAAAAATGTGAAAAAATTTATAATGTTAAATGTATTTGTTTTCAAATGTGATTTTAAGTGTTTAAAAATGATTATAAAATAGTATATTCTTACAGAAATTTTGTTATTAATAGGAAGATAAGTGTTTCTGTATGATGGATTTCAGAATTATAAAATGATAAGTTTGATTATCATGTAAATGAACATAGAATACAAAATAATTAAATGTACTAAAAATGAAATCTTTTTTCAATGAATATAATATGACGATGAATAATGTTAATTAAGTGTTTTTGTTTCTAATGTGGTGTTGGATGATGTTAAATTTATTAACCTATGATTAATCATTAATTGATTTTCTAAAATATATTGTGTGAATTATGATATTTTGAAATATTGATAGCTGAATTTTAAGAGCATTGGGCTTGGCTAAAATTATCAGGAACCCTTGAGTTTGGTTGGGATTTTAAGTGAGTAATTGGTTTTTCCTAGCCCTTGAGTTCAGAAATGATACATATTATTCCATATTTTTAGGTACTTCTTGTATCATATGGAAACTCTCATGTGTTTGAAATAAGTAAAATATGATCAATGTGTTTGGAAATGAGACAATATGATCTATATATTTTGAAAGGAAGTAATATGATCTATATGATTGGGAGGGACATAACATTAGCCTTGTGTTTTTTTATGACATAAATTGATACACATTCCATATATTCACAATTATTGGTAAAAGTATACATATCTTCCATCCATATGTCTTGATGAACAGAAAAAAAAATTATGTCTTTTTATTAAAATTTTAAATCAATATATAGCATTACACTACTCATAAAGATGATTTTAAACTCTAGGTGACTCTTGAGTTTATACTAGTTTTTAATGAGATATTTCTTCACATCATGTATATATACAACTCATGTATCTAATGACTATTTTTATGTTTTAAAGGGTAATGGGCTTCTTATATTGGATTTGAAATCTTGATATTCTATGGAGATTATTTACATATGATTTTAGAGTTTTTTTATTTATTCTTCATATAATCCTATTGATTTTTAGTATATTACATTGATAAGATTTATTTTTTAATTATCTGGATTGTGATAATCTATTAGATAGTAAATCAATCTCTAATTGGTTGACATAAACTCACAATGTCAGCCTCTGGCCATTGGTGATTTGGGAGTGCAATCGAGGCCATGATTATTATTTTAGTGGCATATCCATGCTGGAGTATGATGTTATAAAATGTAATAATTGTAGTTTTACTTTTTATGATTTAAATACTTGAGTAAATGTGGAAAAGTTAATATAGTACGTAACTTTTTCTGAAAACAATGCTTTTTTCTAGAATTAAGAACTATATTATAAGTCATTTTCCATAGGGAAGTGTAAGATTTCACTGATTCATTTTCAATGAGATTTTGGGGTATTATTATTGTCACGACCTATCCCTGAGGCCTGTGATGTGACTACCCCAAACCTACCTTCCATAGGCCAGGGGCTGGTGACTAGCACCAAAAGCATAAATCCCTAAACTGGGAAGGTATTTCCTTTGTAACAAAAAACTCACACAATAGAGTACACAGATGAATACAAAACACTAAGTAAAATTGTATAACAAAAGAGTGCTAAAAAGTAAAGGGGCCATAAATTCAAGCCCAACTGTAATGTACAAGTACAGCTGAAAAGGAAAAAATAGCTGAAAGATGAAAAGAAGCTCTTGGATCATCCACTATGGATCCTACATGAAGGGTAAGTACAGATATCCTCCTCATCACTCCACATCCGTCAGTCTCCTTAGGGTACCGACTCGTCGTGAGGTCCACCTCCGAGTACCGTCCAGTCCTCATACACTTAGCCCAACAATGTGTGGGCATAGCTCGTGCAGGGGTGAGTATTATGATACTCAATAGGAACCCTGAGACCCTCAAGGTCTCACAAAATCTAACAAGGATAAACCGCAAGGTATGAAATCAATAGATAACCCCACTTAAGTATATGCCCATACATATACCTAAGTTATCTAGTAATCCATCTCAATCATGAGGAAAACAAAAAGTTTTTTGACTCAACTCACACAGCTATTAACCTTATGTAGAGAGATAGATATGATCAGATGTAGCCACTGAACCATTTATTCTGTCAAACCCACACAGGATCCAAGAATAGAAATCAGAACTATCGAAACTGCACAGGATCTAGGAACAGTTATTCTTTCGAACCCACACAAGATCCAGGAACAGAAGTCAGAACTGTCAAATCCACACAGGATCCAGGAACAGTAGTCAGAGCTGTCGAACCTGTACGGGATCCAGGAACAATTGTCAGTGCTCTCGAACCCACATAGGATCGAGGAACAGTCTTTAGTGCTGTTGAAACCACACAGGATCCAAGAACAGTTGTCGGTAATGTCGAACCCATACAGGATCTTGGAATAGTTGTTAGTGCACAGCTAGCCACAGGGTTCCGTATGAAGCATGTTTGATTCTAGGAGGGTCCTCTCCTCAAGCCGAGTGTCGATACATCAACTACCACGAATTACCAAGAAAAAGTATCTTAAAGGTCCTTCACGTCATAGGGGTCTCAATGCAACAGGCGGTGCGTCAATCGGATGCCTGGTCTGTGAGTTATTAGCCTTTTAGTCCCGAGGGCCAAGTTTGATTCTTGTACGATCCAACCTGACCGTATCTCAACAAAACCCCGAACTCAAGTGGGGTATACTCAAACGGACGGCTACGCTCTAATTTTTCCAGTGCCATTGACGAATCACCAAAGGGACTTCTCATGCCAAAGATATGGCCAAAGTAAATGGTCGGTAGTGGGCCCGGGTCCGGTCCAACCTGGTCGGACCAACCCGGTCTGACCCAAGGTCTGGCCTGACCCATTGGGTGGGCCAACCTGATAGGCTTGGACCGGCCCGCTGGGCCCAGTCCAGCCGGCCCCAAAGGTGGTTCGGCCCAGGCTCGGGGCCAGTTCAGCCCAGAGTGTCGCGAAGCCACAGCTCGGTCCGGAGGGCTCGGCTGAGTTTGTTTGACCAGGGTACCGCGAGGGGGGTTGCACACCGGTTTTGAAGGCTGGGAGGCTAGGATTAGGGTGGTCAGGGAATGGCCAGTAGGTCCGGTGGGCGGCCGGTTCAGGCTAGGCGCGGCCGGTGCGGTTCGGGCAGGGTGCGGCCCGGCGGGCCGGTTCGAGCGGCTGGGAGCCACACGGCCAGGCTGACTAGCGGTTAGGAGGCGCGCGGCTAGACGGTTCAGTGGCCGGGACGCACGTCCAAGCAGGACGGAGGCCGGGACATGCGCGGCGAGGCAGTTTAGGGGCCGGGAGGCATGTGGCTAGGCGGTTTGGTAGCCGGAAGGCACACGGCCAGGATGGCTGGTGGCCGGGAGGTGCACGGACAATCGGTTCGGCGGCTGGGAGCCGGGTGGCATGGGTCGGCGACGGTGCGGCCAGGGTCGCTCAGCCAGAGGACAGCGGTTCGGACCGGAGCATCGGAGAACAGTGGGGGAAGCGCGGTTCACGGAGGCTGCGGGTAACGTGGGCTTTGTCGTCGCCACCTTCGTCACCTCGTTGCTCATCGCCATGCTGAAAGTTCAACATAAACAAGATCGGCGGAGGGGTCGGTCCTTGTTGGTTTGGCCCGCACCCTCCGCATTTATGGTGGTATCAATTGGTTCATCAAATATGTATGATGTAGAATAATTATTTTACAGCCATGAAAAGAATTATTTCTATTCGAATAATATAAGGATAAAATGGAATAAAACACAAAAGTAAACCCCCTACCATTGTTCTTCGTTCGTCATTTTTGACGGAGTCGCAGAAAGTTGATGAAGAAGTTCTTCATTCGTCGTGTCTGCCACACACTTCCAATCCCAAGCTGCATCGGCACTTGGAATATGCTCCATGTCGGTAGGTTTCCGAGGAAGAAGTTAAAATAGGATCGGCGTTCTTCGTCGGTGGAGCATTCTTTGTTCTTCGTTGGGAGCTTTTTCCCCTAGCTCTCCTCTTACCAAGTTCCACCAAATGAAAAATGCCAACCAAAATAAATATGTCCCCCAAAAATAATATATTGTATATTATTTTAGAATGTTGGATTTAAAATTCAAAATGGATTATTAATTAATTGGTCCCACCCAATTAATGTGGAGGATTATGGAAAGTTGGAAAAAATTAATTAAAGGGCAGTTGAATAGGCCCCACTATATTAATTTGGCGCTTGAGATTTTCTCTACTTTAATGGGGAGTTTCAAGGGGTTAAAAGCCCAGGTGGTCCCCACCACAACTAACATGAAGAGAAAGTTGGGTTCGGGTGGGACCCACCACCATAACCTCTCATGGGAGGTTAAGGTGTGTTGATACCACCTCCAAATTCCATGAATAGATTTTAACCACCAAACACTCACATGGAGGCTCAAGTAAAATAAAGTGTCGCTCACTTTATTTTATTATTTTTTCCATGAAAACTCAAAAACAAACTTCTATTCTTGACCAACTGTTGTCGAGGAGAAAGTCTTCATAAGTGAATACCAGCGCTGCAAGTTAAACGGTGCCCTCGGATTTCAATTCCGAGCACCGGCTCACAATTTATAAAAACCCACTCGTACGTTTACTGAACGTACCCGAAAAAAACATCAGAAATTGATTCTGGGCACATCGGTCCTCAGAATTAAGCACCGTCAATTTTCTTGGACTTGTAAAATTACCATGTATTTAAAAAAATTCCATGTAAATTTTGGTTCTTTACATTCACCCCACCTCAAGGATTTACATCCCTGTAAGCTATAACTCAAACTAAGGGAACAAATGGGGGTACTGAGGACGCATCTGAGCCTCCCGATCCCATGTGCACTCGTGGAGGTTCTCATGCTGCCAACGAACGTGCACTATTAGATCCATTGTATTATTATATTACATTGGCATCATTATAATTAATCACATCTCAAAGGACCAAATAGTTTAGTAGTCTTGTTAAATTAGATACATTTGTGAAATCTATATTGCATTTTAAAACATAAAATACAGAAAAATTATTGATTCTGCCATTATTACACCTATGTGTAACCCTATATATCATTCATAATATAAATCTTGTAATCCAACTGAAAATTGAAACATATGAAAGTTTTTATCTCAAATACTCGGTAAGGGTAAGTGTAAAAAAAGAGCTAATAGTAAATATGACATAAACAACATGGAATGGTTAATAACTAAAACACGTGTCATTTTTATAATCACATGATATAGGAAACTTAATCATGGATATTATACTAGTTAAATAATCACGTGGAATATCAATAATGAATCTAATAATGATGGAATTTATAATGTTATACATGTGAAACATATCTTCGGGGCCTCGGCCAAGACATCTGAAAATACATGGCTAAGGCCTCATCCAAATCCATATATGCTTTGTCTCATGAGACCTATGGATTCATCGAGGTGATATAGTGGGAATTTCCTATCACTTAATAATTATAATACATTCCTTGTATTAAAAGGGTAAAACATAAACAACATAAACATTTTTATTGAAAAACTAGCATACGAAACTTGAATACTTTCACTATAAATGATGAATGGTATCAATATATCACATCCACGATCAAAATGATCATATAAAATTAAATAGTATATGGTATATGGTATCAAAAGAGATAAAACTCAATGAACTTTAGATTCAATATAGTGTTTTTATATATATTAAGATACCTTTACGCGAGACCATTGAAAATTTATTGAGGAAAATAATCTTTAAACATTTTAAATTGTCCAATACCACTTTGAAAATTTTAAATCATAATCTATTTTAAGTAATAACATTAAATGAAACTTATAAAATAATTATAACAAATATATTTATGAAATTTTATATCAATGATTAGTATATACACCACACACAATAAATAAGTGGTGAACAATGCATATATCTCACAAAGGTAAAAATTAGACGAGAAAACCCTTACCTTACACTTCTTTTTGTTTGATGTTCTTTTAACTCATTTATAATGGTTTTAATCATGTTATTAACTTATAAAATAACCATATACATATTTATTATATCATATGTGATCCTCTTATAATATTTTATCACCAGTTTGTTGATAATATTTCATTGTTACCCTTGTTTCGGGTGTTAACTCCTTCATTTTCCTATGCATGTTTTCTCATGAAAGTATTGGCTATTTTATATATAATATATATAAAACATATAAAAAGTAATTTTTCTATTTTAAATATCATAATTTACAATTAAATACTTTTTTATATGCATTCATTAATTTTGGATGAGGAAAATTAATCGCATTGCGTCATGGACACGGTAGGTCGTATGCACGAACGAGTGACAGTGTCATTCCATTAATAAGTGAAAGGATAAGGAAGTATATGGTATATTTATTTTTTAAAAATCTATAAACTTTTATAATTATTATATATATCCATTATTTTTACAATTATACCCATTAAATTAAATTGGTGTTGAAAAACATATTACACAACAGCGTGGAGATGGTAAGTTATACGCACGCATACATGATACTTTTGTTTTTCATAGGATATATATAAGGTATAAAATGGTTGTATAATAATCGTATTAAAATCTCATAATATAAATATGAAACTCTATTTATTAATTTATATTGGTAAAATTGCATTAAGATTATGTGGAATATGAAACAAACATGAAGGAGTCGATAAATATGATTACCTCTTCTTCAGCAGACTACCTTTAATATCTTCTTAAGTGATCAAGGGTAGGTCTTTTGGAAATACCAGAGCCTCTATAACTTAACTAAATATATTATGAAGATAAATTTTTAGGTATTTTTTGACTTAGATGACCCAAATTAGTGTGAGGAATTGAGGGAGCATGTTCCCATTTATAATTAATGTGAGTGGAACTTTTGGAAATCCACAAAATATTAAAATAAAATAAATCTATTTTTGAGATGAAGATATACAAATGGGATATAAATGAATATATTAATAGATTTAAGACCATATATTATCCTATTTTTTATTATTTAACATATTTGTGATTTTTAAATTGTTTAGTAAACTGATAATTCAATAAAATATCATTATTGTCAAATTTGATACTATTCAATTAATTTGACTTCAAATACATCAAGACAAAGTGGAAATTCGAGTATAATTATTTAAAATATCTTTAATATATCCAATAGTTCTATAAAATTAATTAGACCCATTAACTCATCTCAAATATATCAAATGTAATAATTTTAAAATAAATTACTTTAATTTAATTTTTATCAAATTAATACTACTTTAGCATTGAAAATGAATTTAGGGTAATTATATTATTTATATAAATAAAAAAATCAAAAATAAAAATAATATAATTAATGTTAAAATAGACATTTATGTTTGTTTATATGTTTATTTTTTCTCTATGTTGACATATAAATGATATTTAATACAAAGGGAGTGACATTTTGTAACTATCTTGGATTTAAATAATATATAAGTTATTTTCTTGGAAAAATGTCCATTAAAAAACTAGAATTATATATAAATGTGATAATGTTATAATCCTCCTCATCCAATAATTTTTATACAGGTTTAATTCACATTATTGCCCTTATTTTTTGTCTTTAACCTTTATTTAAACCCTTAAACTCTTTTAATGTCAACATGTGTTTTTACACATAAAAGGTTAACATAGTTACTATAAAATGATAAAACAAACTTAAATGTTTCAAGGATAAAATTTTAAAAATTATCCTAATAATTTGGATTATTTTTATATTTTTATGAATTTTATATCATTTGATACCATATTATTTTTTTTTAAATATCATTAATTTCAATTTTGACACTATTCAATTCTTTGACTTTCCAAAACTACAAATACACAAAAAAACTAAAAAACATTTAATTAATACTTAATATTTTAAATTATTAAATATATTTATTTAATGATATTAATTATATCAAATTATATTTATTTTAATATGTTTAATAACAATTTCTTTCATATGTCCATTAATGAGACAACTACTGAATTATCATTGTGTAGACCTTTAATTTAATTAATTCTTCCAAAAAAATTAAAAATAAATTATCAAGATGAAGATAAAAATTTTAGATTTAAAATATATATTTATAGTAGATGTTATCTTCTGAATAACCATATATAAAAAATGTAACACTTATTAAAAACATGAGTATTACATATTTGAATTTCCTTAGAATAAAATACTATAAAATGAATAAAGTATTCTAAGTGTATCTAATAGGAAATAAAATCATCTCAAGGATGGTTCTGATATATAATAAGTCATCCAGTAAAATCATTACAAGTTTTAATGTAATTTTATAATACTTATAATATTATTTTTACTCTTATTTACCAGACTTACCCTTAATCGTGGTAATAGAAATAACTAAAGTTACTACTAATATTTTCAAAAAATAAAATGGAAATATTTTATAAATTTTTAAAATATGATTAATAATATGAAATCTATTTTTAAATTTTTAGAACAAAAAATTATCTAAATTTTATTTAAAATTAATCTTGTTGATGGAACGAGAAAACTAGTTTTTAAAGTAAAAATGTTCAAAAGATTGAAAATTTTTTATATCCAAATTTAATAAGAAATTAATTCCAATGAAAAAAATTAGACTAGATGATAAAAAAATTTGATATAATTATACTTTAAAATAAATAAAAAATATAACTTACCACCAAAAATTATTTAGACACAAAGGCTGTTTTAAATTAAAATGCAATATTGTTTACTATTCATCAAAACATGAAACTTTTCACAAAAATACAAAAAATTAGACAAGTGTAAATACTGATATTCCAAATTAAAAAAAGTATTTTATTTTTCAAATATAATTTCTACATGTTCCATAAACTTTATTTAAAAAAATCACATCATTAAAATGTGGAAAAACTATCTTTAGAAAAAAAATCTTTACACATAAAATTGCTTTATTCTTATCTCAAGTCTATAAAACATATCAAATGAATATAAAAATATATTTTTGAATATATATAATATATATATCATTAATATATTTCAATAATAGTGATTAATTTAATTTATTATGATAAAAAACCATTGTGGGCATAAAATTAGTTTTTTAATAATAACAAATCCTTTATATTCAATTTGTTTTTATTTTCATTTAAAATGAATTCATTTTATAAACTTGTGTAAACTATATTTTTATACTTTAGTTAATACCATTCATAAACACCAATTTATCATCTGGTGTTAAAATAATAATACGTAATACTATATCCTAGTTTTTTTATGCTCGGTGTCGCAAGCAATGTATACTATCAAAAAAATTAAATTTATTTAAGAACAAACATACCACAAAATATTTAGGTATTAAATTATCCCCTAATTCAAAAAAATTTGTCCTAAAAATTTTATATTTCACTTAAAAAATAAAAGGCTGATACTTGAAAAAATATTTATGGGAAACCCACATCGGAAATAGGGTTAATAAAACATAATATTAATAAGAGGTAAAAGTAAATATGAAGATCAAAAAAAAATAGGATTTATAATAGGATAAAATTATTAGAAAGTAAAAATAAGGAAATAGAAGAGAAATAAAACCATCATGTTCTGATGGAGGGTGTTAGAGAACATGGTGATTATAAATTCTATAATCACTAAATCATAAATATGTGGTTGGTTAAAGAGGCCATTGATTTATAAAATAGTGTTTTCATTCCAAATTCCTTTCTATAGTTGTGGGATTATTTAAGTATCCAAGTAATCACTTGAGAAAATAATATTACTTGATTTCATTCCATGTTATAATCATGATATTATCCTTTGGTTGTGCTTAAATCTAGTTTCACTTCTCACTCATGCCAGGAAATGGATATTCAAGTTGAATTTTTCATACCTGAAGCAATTCAATGAATCATAAGATCCACCAGTCTTTTCTTTGGATTTTAAATTTTTATTAATACCAAAATGGTTATCACAGGTTATTTAATATGATAAATCATAATTTAACTATAATAACTAATATCCAATGTTCATCTTAATTCATTCTAACCTTCAGACTCCTCTAAAATAGTTATTCCCAAACTAACAGTTTAAAATGGTCTCTAAATTTCCAAAATCAGTCATAACATAATATTATTTAATGAACATAATGTAACTCTTATTTTCACATACTAAATATTTTAACACCTTAAAAATCTTAATATAGACGTTCATTCTTACAAATCCTAAAGGAATAGGTATTATAGTGCAATTATTACATATCTTGTGATTATTTTAACCATAGAACTATTGATGTAATCATTCCTATATCCAAATACATAATAACTTTAATCATTCTACTTCATTCTTAAACCATTAACTACCTTCATCATCTTATCTCTTAAATCCTCCTTCCTTTCATTTTTCATTGGTAGTATTTTCAGCATCAAATATCTAAATAATGAAATATTCTTCTCAATATATGAGTCCATAGGTTTAACATAGGTTATCCATTCTCATTACCAAATCTATAAGATTGACATATACTTAGACTTATCCTCATTGTTAGCCATATGGTTTTTTTTAATCCATGATTTATTAAATCTAGTTCCCATGATTTATACTAAATATCCCTTGATACTAACTATAATTCACCGACCCTAGTATCCCAAAGCTAGTGAATTATTATATTACACAGTCTTGATTATAATAAACCACATCTCAAATTACTGAATAGTTTAGTATTCTTGGTAAAGTAGGTATATACTTGAAATCCACATTACATTTTTAAACATAAAATACAAAAAAAAATTGAGTTTTTCATTACTCCCCTTTTTGTAACCCTTCATATCAGTCATGAAATACTTCTTGTAAACCTTGGGAAAAAATTGAATCATGGTAAAGGGGTGATCTAAAATTCTCAGTAAGGGTAAGAGTACAGTGGAAGCTATGAGTAAATATGATATAAAAAGTATGGAAAGGTAAATAACGAAACACATTCCATTTAAATAATCACATAATCAAGGAAACATAAACCTATATAATCTACTTGTATAATAATCACATGGAATATCAATAATTAATCTCATAATGATAGAATGCATAATGTTGAACATATAAAACATAACGTTGAGGTTTAGGGTCCAACCACAGTCACTCGGACACGGCATGTACATCGTACTACACGCCGTGTACTCAGTTTTTCTACACGACCAACCTACGCCACAGGCTGTTGTACAGGGGCAGTACCCAGGGTTAGACAACACTGCGTGGAACTTTCTACACGCCATGTACTTTTTGGAAAAGGGCATGGTCCTCTTGTTCACCATTTCTTGAACATCTTTAGTTTTGGTTAGTTCCCTTCTACTTGTTCCCCTGAAGGTCAGGCATCATCTCCTCACACAGGAGTATGATCCCTTTAGTAGGACTTTCTGTGATAGTGTAAGGCACCCATCCGAGAGGCCTGGATTGAGATCCTCTATCCATTTCTGACCCTAGGTAGAGTCAGACATCAACGTGACCAACTCTACCAGGTGTTGATCCTCTACCTAGATGGTGTATCACCTAACTAGTGAATCTGGATGAGTCGCAGTATTCGCCATGGACCTGGCAGTGATCGTCATCTTGGAATCGTGATCTTTCCCACTCATGAGCGTGTCTCCTGTAATGAGTGCTTCTATCTATCGTAAATCTTCCCACTCAAGAGTGTGTCTCCCGTGATGAGTGTGACTACCTATCGTGACAGTTCCCGCCAAACGGTACTTCTCGGATGGACATCATCGAGCTAAAAGACTCATGGAGTGTGTTCTCCCGGAACGAGCGCATCACGGAATCTTCAAACTGAATCCCTAAAGGGGGTATGCGGTTGTGTGACTTGTCTCTAGACCATGGGTCTGGGTTTGGAGTATATCTGGTATGTTCTATATATTAGGTAGACATATAATGTGCATAGCTAACTATACCTTTACTTTGTGTACTGCTTTGTAGTTTTCGGGGTCCTCTACTATGTATTGTTATACTCACCCCTGCACAGGATTTGCCTGCACGTCTTCATCTTCTTCTCTACCTAATTCCACCCAGAGCATCCAAGGAGGCAATATCTTCTCTGAGCCACCAATCTGTCACTAGATATCCGAATCGAACATCGTCGGTTGCAATAGAATCGCAGCGGTGAGTTCTTGGTTCTTCTTTGGCCTCGTTTCCTGATTCTTCCTCTCACGTGATTTATCTAAGGTTGAACGTTTTAGGTGTTTTTGCAGATCTAATCCATTATAGGCCAATTCACAGGCCTAGATTCAAGTATATCAATCTATGAGGATCAAGGTAGGTGGTCTGATGCCCTACGTTGAATGTCCTTGAGTTTTTGTGAAAACGTACCGGATATCCATTTATCAGGTATCTCAGGTTTGGGTTCTGATCATTTTTTGTTATCTTCCTTAGATTTCATGTATGCTTGAGGTTATTAGATTACTAATAATTTCTTGTTAGCATGTTTTAGGATCACCCCATGGGTGTTTCCCTTGTTTTGGTTGTTTATCACTGTTTGGCTTAGGTTTCTTGTGAGGCAGACCTTGTTTCATTGCTTTCTTGACTTGATATAGTTGATTGCATGTATTTCCTACTATTTATATTCTTTTGATGCATTGTAGCTATTATCCAACTAGTTTTCTAAACATACTTAGGGCTGCTATGAATCATTTACGTACGATTTCTTTTACTCAGTGTTGCGGGAACCTGGTGTAGTTAGACCATAGGGGGAATTGACATTGAGTGCTTCCTCAGCGGGCCTATTTAATTATTACCATTACAAGACCATAAGGGGTATTGACTTGGTGCTCTCTCAGAGGGTCTGATAATTATCGAATCAGGACTAATGGGGGAATTAGACGTAAGTGCTTCCTTAGAGAGTCTTTAGTATCGATGCAAGACCATAGGGGGAATTGACGTTGAAATCTTCATCAGAGTGTCTTTTCCTTTGTTTGAATGCTTGACCATATGGGCCTACCCACGTGAGCCACCTAGAGGGTCAGTGTAATAAATATTTTTGGTTGGTTGTGACGAGTCCACCAAGCCAAATAACAAGATTAGGTTTGTACTGCTTGTAATTTAGGTAGTCTGTTGAGATACCTGTTGCGTGACTTTCTATACCGTTGGCCTATAGAGATTTTTGCTATATTCTTTGGTGGATGATTAAGTGATTGAATTAAATTAATAAATAAATGTGAATAGAGAATTGTAGGATTGTTTACTTTACTGTACCCATTTCTCTATGGCATTTATTTCCATTACTTTTACTATATTTCTCACTGACAGTACGGTACAAATATTTTGTTGGTTGCCAAATGGGATTAGTCTCACACCCTATTTGGGTCCTGCTTTTCGTCCCAAACAGGTTATATGGTTGTAGGTGTGGATAGGGATTGTGGCCCTTATACCTTAGGTGCTTGATTGCTGGTTAGAGACGGAGAGAATGGGACCAAGCTTAGTCTTGTTATGATGCTGTAGTTTACTGTTTATTTTTTCTACTTGGGTTTCAGTTGTATTTCATCACGTTGTTTTTTTTAATGCTTTCTATAGAAACATATGCCATGATGCATCATTATTACATTGTACATTGCTTCCGCTATTTAGTTTCAGTTGTCGTGTGTTGTTTACTGCTTCCTCTATTGTTTATTATTTCCCTCCACTGCATACTTTACCAAATGAGGGAATAGTTTCCCCAATGACTCATTGAGGCCCTCGCTGCTAGTTGGCAGCCTCTGGTGTTTGGGGAAACTAGCTTGAGGTCATGGGGAAAACCGGGTATGGGGAGCCAAATCCATATTTGTTTCATGTCATGTGACCTACCAATGAGTCAATGGGATATAGAGGTCCTTTCAGGTCACTTACTAATTCTAATAACTTCCTCGTATGAAAATTTTTAAACTTAAACAACATAGACATTCGTGTTAAAGAACTATCATACAAAATCTATATACTTTAACTACAAACTATTAATGGAATCAAAATAACACATCCATAATCAAATTGATCATAAAACCTTAAATAACATATGATATATGGTATAATAAGAAATAAAAATCTATGAATTATGATATTTAACAATGGATGTTGACATAGATAAAGATTCTTTTAAATGAGACCATTGAAAAATTCTTGAGGAAACTAATCTTTAAACAATCCAATGTATCCCATACCACTTTGAAAATTTTAAATCATAACAACTATGAAGTAATAACATTAAATTAAACATAAAATATCATTATTATAAGAATATTAATAATATTATGTATCAAAGGGGTGTACATACACTACATACAAGGAATAATTGGTGAACCAGGCATTAATCTCACAAAAGTAAAAGTGAGATGAGAAAACTCTTACCATACACTTTATTTAGTAAAACATAATGTAACCTCTTATATAATGGTTTTAATCGTTTTAATAACTTATACTAGAATCATATCCATATTTATGATATCATATATGATCCTATTATGTTATTTTATCACCTATTTGTTTATAATATTTCATTTTCACCCTTTTTTTAGGTATTAACTACTTTATTTTCCTATATATGTTTTGTCATGAATGTCTAAATTATTTTTTATATGATATATAACCAAAAAATTCATAATTATATTAATGTTATAAATATAATATTTAACCATTAAATACATTTTTTAGATCCATTCTTGAATGATGGATATGGAAAATGAATTACATCGCATCGTAGAGATTGTAGGTTTTACATACGCAAGAGCAACGATATCATTCACATAATATGTGAATGGATAACGAATTTTAGGAAATATTAATTTTTATATAATCTATATAATGTAATAATTATCATATATATCCATTATTTTCATCATTATACCCATCCAACTAAATTTTTGATTAAAAACAGAGTAAACCATGGTGTGGATACGGTATGTCATACTTGTGCAAGCATGATGCTTCTATTTTTCATAGGATGGATATAAGGAAGAATATGGTTGTACCATAATAATAAAAAATATTAAAATATATATTATACTGGATTTATTAATTTATAATTGGAATAAAATATTAAGAATAAGTGGAAGAAGAAACAAACTTGAAAGCGTCGATAAAGATGATTACCTATTCTTATGTGGGCTTCCTTTAATATCTTTTAAAGTGATATAGGGTAGGTTTTTTTAAAATAAAATAACTTCCATGACTTAACTAAATATGTTCGGAGGATAAATAATCATTTATTTTTGTGTCAGATGACTCAAATTGGTGAGAGAAAGTGAGGGATCATGCTCCCTCTTGTAATTGAGGTGAGGGGCACATTCAGAAATCCCAAAAATGTTAAAATATAATAAGGTTAATATGGATCCAAAGTCTTTTAAATGGGATATAAATGAACAAGGGGGGACATGTTAGACCATATATTATACCCTTTGTGATTATTTAACATTTTTTTATTTTTAAATAATATAATAAATTTTTAATTCAATAAAATATAATTGTTTTTAAATTTAAACTATTCATTTAAGTTAACATACAATGCATCATGACAAAGTGGAAATTTTAATATAATTATACAAAAAAATATAATATTTAAAAAATTTCTATAAAATTAATTATACCCATTAATTCATCCCAAATATATCAAAATTAATACTTTTAAATTAAATTATTGTATTTTTCGTTTAATTAAATAAATATTGTTTTAGCATTGAAAAATAATTTAAGGTAATTATATAATTTATAAAAATTAAAAATCAATTTCTATTATGAAGATAATTTCATTAATATAAAAATATATATTTATTTTCAATCAAATCTTGATTTATGACTTATGTTGACACAAAAATGATATTAAATACAAAGAGAGTGACATTTTGTAATTATCCTTGATTTAAATAATATATAAGTTATTTTTTTGTATAAGTGTACATTAAAACTCTATTATTATATATCAAAGTGATAATGGTCAAATCCTCTACATCAAATAATTTTTAGACAAGTTTATGTCACATTATTACCCTTATCTTTTGGCTATAACCCTTATTTAAACCATTTAACTCTTACCATTTCAACATATGTTTTTACTCATAGAAGGTTAATATTGTTACTATAAAATGAAAGAAAAGCCTTAAATAAGTCATGGATGAAATATTAAACATTATGTAAGTAATGTTTTCAATTTTTATATTTTTAATAATTTTATATAATTTAATAAAATATTATATATTTTTAAATATCATTATTGTCAATTTTGATATTATTTATTTGTTTGAATTTTGAAAAATATCACTACACAAGATAACTTCAAAAAAAGCTTTAATGCATCCATAATATCTCAAGGTCTAACAAAAAATTCATGGATGACAAAAATTATGTCGTATAAAAATTATTTTAATATGTTTAACATCATTTATTTCATATATACATTAACTAAACAATTATCGCATCATCATTATAGAGGCCTTTAATTTATTTAATTCCTCCAAAAAAATTAAAAATTATTTATCATGATAAATATAAAAAATTTATATTTTTTATTTATATTTATAGTTGAATTTATCTTCAGAATAACTACATATAAAAAATGTAACACTTATTAAAAACATGAGTATGACATATTTGACTTTCCTTATAATAAAATACTATAAAAGACATAAAGTTGTCCATGTGGATCCAAGAGGCCATAAAATTGATCCAAGGACGATTTTAGTTGACAATAACTAATACAATAAAATTATTACAATTTTCATGGTAATTTTATAATACTTATAATATTATTTTTACCCTTAATTACCTGATTTACCTTTAACCGTGGTTATTAAAAAAATACTAAATTTACTTTTCAAATTTTAAAAAAAAAGTATACATTTACTAAATTTGAACCTTTTTATTCCAAATTTGGAATCCATTTTTAAAAATTCAAACCACATAATTATATAAAAATAATTTAAAACCAATCCTATTAACAGAACAAGAAAATGGGTTTTTAAATTTAAAACGTTTAAAATATTGAAATTTTTTTATATCCAAATTCAATATGTAATAGATTACAATTAACTAAATTATATTAAATGACAAAAAATTTTGATCTAATTATACATTTAAACTAGTCCAAAATATGACTTAATACCATAAATTATTTAGACAAAAAGGATGTTTTCAATTAAAATGTAATATTTTTTACTATTCATCAAAACATGAAACTTATCCAAAAAATTCTAAAAATTAAATGAAAGTATATTTTTATATTATTAACTAAAATAAGAAGTTTATTTTTTGAAATATAATTTATCAAAGTGTTGAAAACGTGAATTAAAACAAGTGTGCCATCAAATGGTGACAAAACTTTCTTTATAAAAATATATCCTTTTATGTTTAAAATTAGTTTTGTTCTTGTCTTAAGTACATAAAAATTATTCGATGAATTTAAAATAAATAATATATATCATATATATTTCTTTAATATCTTTCACTAATAGTGATTAATTTTATTTATTGTTATAAAATAACATTATGGGCATAAAATTTTTTAATAAAAACACATACTTTATATTCAATTTCTTTTTATTTTCATTTCCAATGAATTAATTTTATAAACAATTGTATACTATATTTAAATAATTTGTTAAATACTATTCATAACAACCAATTTAATTTTTATTGTTAAATTTATAATATTTAACACTATATCACGATTTGATGAAGTTTGGTGTTACGTGTAATGTATGTTATTAAAGAAATTGAATTTATTTAAGAAGATACCTACCATAAAATCTTGGGGTGTTAAAACTATATTCACCTGGATATAGGGTCGATAGTGGCCTATTTAATAATCATATCAGTACATGGTGAAATTTTAAAAACTTATAATTTTAAAAAATACTATTTTCATTTTTTATATTTATTTATATAATATTGAGGAATAATATTGAGAATAAAACACATAATACACATAACAAAAAAACTAATCTATTTCATATATATTAAACATCACATATGGAGAACAAATATTCCATATAAAATTGAAAATATTATAATAAGATAATAAAATCAAATATTTAACATAAGTAGTATTTAAAAATCCATTGGGTTGTGGATGCCTAAAAATATCACACCCACAAACAATAATGATAACAAAAAACCAAGAATTATAAAAATGATTATCAATTTAGAAATGATATATAGAACCTTAAAATAAATTTATTTCAATGATTAATAAATTAACTGGGTGAAATATACTAGATATATAAAGGAAATATGAATATTGAAATTCTAAACCCAACTGTTGTAATACTAACATGGCTATTAAAAAAGTAACGTGATAGTTAGAATAATTACTTGGCTAATGGAATAATAAAATGACATGTATTAATATTTATCATGAATAAAATAAGAATCAAAAAAATTTAATTCCATAAAAAATATTCAATTTAGGTAACTCAAAGAAATGATAAGTGTATATTTTAAATAAAGTGTATTTTAAATTATTTTTTAAAAACAAAAAAATTATGATAATAATTGAATATTATAATTAACTAAGATTGAAAATTATTTTTACATAATCAATATAATTTTTTAATCATCACATTGAAACTCTTTATGAGGGATTTTTGGTATTTTTTTGAAAAAAATTAGGTCAATAGTAAAAATATAGCTTCTCAACTATCACGTGTTTTATAATATAATATTGATGTAATAATTAAATAATAAATTATAAAATGTTTCCATTAAAAAATATATTTTTTAGGATAAAATATTTTACAAGAAATAAGAATCTTAATTTATAGAGCTAAAAATTAATTTCCATTGGATGGAAATATAATATACACCATTAAAAAACAACTTCTTGTTTCTTCCCCATTCTTTTATATAAACTAAAAAATATATTTGAACGGTTTAAATGTCAAAAAACATATAATTTAAGTAAAATATAATTCATAGTTTAAGTGATGAAAAATATTATAACTTTTACTTTTGAAATTTCATTTTATTTATTATTATATAGCAAAATACCCCTCTAACTCAAGTATAAATACCTTCCCTCTCCTGTTTGGAAATAACATTCTAAAATTCACACTTTGAATAATACATAGAAATTACCTTATAGAAAGACGCATATATTCATTAGATACATTCTGTTATCATCCAACTCTAAGGCCTTAATCCCTTTATCTCAAAGCTAAGAAAACATCAACAAGGAAATAGGTAACGTTCCATTATTTTCCTTTTAATTTTCTTCCTATATTATTTGATTTCCCTATTCTTCTCTAACCCCAACCAACTAAAATGAATTAAGTAGTATATTAACATTATATTAATAACATTATGATAGCCAAAAAAATTATTTACAATATATGTATCCAAAGTCTCTCTCTCTCTATACATCTCTTTAATAAAGTCCCATTAATTGTTAGTTTACCTCATATATGGATGTTATATATTATTTACTTATCATTGTATTAATTGATAATTATCATAAAATTTATATAATGAATTGATAGTTAATTTTATTTATTTATTGAACTTTGGGGAGAATTTTATTTATTTACAATTAAAAATGAATCAAAACCATGAAATGGAAACAAATTCAGACTATTCAAAGAAACTAGTAATAAAGCCTTTCATAATTAAAAAATATATTAATAAATAAATTATATTGATTAAAATTGATAAATAATATCATAAAATAATTCATTACACTTTTATATTCATGATTTAAAAAATATAAGTTTAATATATAGGATGTGTAAATATGGAAAAACAAAATGGGGCCTATAGAATTGGGACTCTTAAACTCAACCGTTTCCTTTAAATTTATTCTATATTCTTCCCAATTGCTTTTATATTTCTGCTAAAACATATTCTAAATGTATTTTACTTTTATTTAAAATTTATTCTTTAGGGATTATAAATGTTATTACTTCTTTTAGATGAATTGTTAGTTATTTTTAATGATTATGGACAAAGGTTTTCTTCTAAAACATCCCATTAATTCTTCTTATTTTATTTCTTCTTATCTCCATGAATTATGACCTTTTATGAAACAATTTAATGTCCCAAATAATTATTTCACTTTTAAATTTGGGAACCTATATTATTATGAATTTTTATATAACTTATGATACCATTATGAAACCCATTATTTTCTAATGGGTTTATTTCATGTTTATGATTGATATATGTTTCATTTCCATATGGAAAGAAAGATTATGAGCATGTCATATTTTAACGGGTACAACAAAATTGTATATCCCTCTAATTCATTGTGTAAAGTGATATATCTCCTCATATTATTATGCATAAACATGAAATTAACTTTGTTCACGTAATGCAACCAAATTTGTGTACATATGTTATGTTTGAATATTATTCTTGCCCAGTTCACATTCAATGAGTGGGAATAAAACATATATATTTTTCTAAAATTAAATGATATATCATTTTTATCATGCATTAAATTAAATTTCATTTAAAATTTAATTTATTATACTTATGATGATGATCCTATTATTATAATGTGATTATTATTATTAATATCAGCTATGTAATCATAATTATTCATGTCTCATATCAATCATATTATCCCTCTCCTTGTTGTATTTTAGATAACCCTTTAATTGATATATTTCTCTGGGTTTTTACATATACTAAAAGTATTATGAAATCCTTTTGGAGAACTATGTAAAATGATTTAAATAAATTTTACTATTTTAAATGTATTCTTGATATATAAACCTAATTTTCTAAATACACTAAACATATTTATCTTCATAGTAAAATTATTATATATATTTATATTATAAATAATTTAATAATAATGTATAAAAGTTGTGGGTTGTAATATTTGTTAGCAAAGAAAGGTTTAGTAATTTTCGAATTTTAGTTAGTAAAATAAAACATAGTTTCAACTAAAGGATTTAATAAGTGAAGACCATAGGATTAATTTTCTTATATGTATTGTTTGTTAGTCCATAATTTATGTAGTTATATTTTCATTAAACCTTTTCTTATTTATAAAATGTCAATAACGTAAATTTAAAAAATCAAATAGTTATAATTATATTTAATATTCACAAAATAATTTTGAAAGTCTTATTTAATTAGAGTTTTATGCATTCCTTCATATCTGAAAAGTTTAATAGAAATATTGAATCTCTACCCCAAAAAATGTACAGTATAGATATTATTGAAAATACAGAGAGGTTCAATCATTCAACCAATGTGCTAGACTCTTACACTACAAACATTTATAGAGATAATATTTCTGAAAATCTCATAATTATTCATTCAGGGGTATTTGAAACATTACTAGAGATGGATTTAATCTCATTATATGGAGATCATATCAACATCAAGGAAAAATGAACTCTCTTTATATATCCTAAACCATCCCAAGATCCTCAATAAATTCAAGGAAGATTATGAATCTCTGTTATCAAATCCTTCTAATGTTTGGGTATTGATACCCAATGATGAAGTATATCTTACACAAATATTTGAGATAAATGAAATCATTATCCTTAAATAAATTACTTTTTTATGTGAATATACTAATGTATTTCTAAAATATTTTCATGGCCTTATCCCAAATATTGAGCTAGAGTTCTTTATAGAAAGTATACCTATTGAAACACCTATTTATAAGAGCCCCTAGAAGATGGCCCTGATCAAAATTGATGAGTTAAATAAGAAAATATAATATAATTTATACCTTGGGATCATAAATCCTATAGAATAACCATGAAGAACATTAGTGTTATTTTTCAAATATAATGATGGATATATATGAATTTGGATTGATTATTGTGAGTTCTATAATATCAATATAAATAACATGTATCCACCCCCTTGGATTGATGATTTTTATACCAACATTGAAGGAATTAATAATTCTCAAATGTAGATCTTCATTCTAGATAGCATTATCTAAAGATGAACAGAGTATATATTAAAATTTTAGTCTTCTATAAAATATATGAACAATATGAGTTCATAATTATACCATTAAGACTTATAAAATCCCTATAAATCTTTATATAAGTTATAAATGGAGTCTTTAGGGACTACACAAATAAATTTTTTTACTTCATTATTAACTATATTCTCATATACTATAACATAAACAAAGAACATGAGGACTATATAAGGATTATTTGAAAACATTAAGAAGTCGTAGGATATGTTTAACAGTTGCAACTTTTTTATGTTGAAAGTCACATTAATGGTACATATCACCACATGATAAGGAATATATGTTGATCCTTTTAATAAAATTTTAATTGAGGAATGGATAAAACCAACTTTTTGTCGGGATGATCTTTAGTTTCCGTGGATTAGTTTGGTACTACTTATGATTTATGAGAAGTATCCCATGATTGTCTCGATTACTAAATATGTTAATATGGTAGGTATTAAATTATTTCTATATAGAGGAATATAAATATGGATTTAAGGATATTAAGAAAAGGATAATCACTTCACTGGTACTCAAACTCCTCTCTTGTGGTGAAGGGGACGTGATATACATTTATGATTCAAACAAAGTATTAGGTCACATACTCATGAAAAATGTTAAAGTAATAAAATATGACTAATAAAAATTGATGATCCGGGTGTAAAATACTATAATAACGATCTGTAGTTAGCTGTTGTGATCATTTCATTGAACATTGGGAGGCACTACCTATATGGGGATATAATGACCCAAACTTTTATTAATGAAAAATAATATTGATATAATTAAATGGATTATTATGTAAATATTTTATATAAAACATATAAACAAACTTGGTTTTATGTTTTTGGATTTTAAAATACCATTAATAATTTTTACCATTGCTAATAAATTCGTTGAAAAGTGATCACATAATTAGTAAAAATATAGGGATTTAACAAATTCAATTTACTCTGACAAAGGAAGTGATGGCCTCATCCAGTATAATTGTGTCATACAAATCCCATTTTTTATAGCTCATAAAGGAGGTAGTGTCACTGAGCTTCACTCTTGAAAAATCCCAACCCTATATTCAACATATTAATCTTAAATGGAACTTCTTGCAGGAGAAGTGGAAGTTAATATAAATAACCACCCTAGCGATGTTTTCTGAGCCACCCCAAGAGTGTGTCACCATCACACAACTTACCCTTAGGTCTTGTGCGGGTGTTATAAGGGGTTATGTAACAATAACCTGTCACTATTAATATTTGTATTATTTTTTTATAGAATAAATAATATACATTCTTTTAGTTATTGTTACTCTGTAAATAGTTTTTAAAGAAAAAATAGTATTTTTAGTTAATATTTAAATTCAATTAAGAAATATATTTTTATGAATTAATGGATTTTTGTATTAAAAAATATTTTATTAAAATATTATAAATAAATTACTTTTTATTTTATATAAATGATGATATAATTTTTATAAATACAATAGTAATTTTTATTAAGGTTTGAAAGCGGTTTTTTGTCGAAACCCATGAATTTTCGATAAATCTCGGTTTTTATTTTAAAAGAAAAAATTCACAAATTTATAAAATTATTTAGATAAAATTAATATCATTTTTGGATTCATGACATCAAAATTATCTAATGGTGAATTTTTCATAATTTTCTGAAACCGTCGAATTTTTGGGTAAAAACTAAATACCGTTTAAATATATAATGAGTTTTCTAACATCATAACAACCTAATAGTTATGAAATAAAATACTATATATAGTTTTTTCGGCCAATATATGTTTTACCTTTAAAATAATGTCATTTTATATTTTTTTGTATTAATTTTATGGTGCCTAAGTGGACCCTCCAAGACGTATAAAATGTTTTAACTTTTAAAAATGATTTCCTTGAGAGTGTGTCTCACCCCACATAATCAAGAATAATATTAATAATTTAGGGAATTTTACTTATAAAATATTTTTTTACACTTCTATTTGGAAAAACCCATGGTCAAAAACTATGGTATGGTTTTTGGTATTGATTAGTTTAATGTGTAGTGTACAAAACCAAAATAATAAAGAATTCCCTCTCTTTTCCTATAGAAACCCACAAAAGATCCCACTTATCTCTAATCAAAACCTTTTTAGAACGAAAAAAAATATTCCTTACTTTCTATAGAATACCACAAAGTCTCCCCAAGCTCCCAATAATCCTCTATCAAGACTCTCCCAATCCTTTGGGATCACACTTCAAAATAATGGATTTCTTCCATTCTCATTTTTTTCCAAAATTATTTATGTTGTCATGCACTTTTATTTTCAATTAAAAAATTTGGGGTATGATTTATCACCTCTCCTATAATTCCATCCTTATGATTAAATTATTAGATACCCCTCTATCTCTCATTAATGCCTCTCATGTACATCTGTTACCATACAAAAATTCTGTAAGAGATTTCTCTCTCCTCATTTACATTCAACCAATTCTTTTATATTATACATCTAAATTCCATTAAATATGTTTGTAAATGTATCTATATGACCCCCATTACTTTAAATTTAATTTAAATATTATTATATACCTCTTTCTCTCTAATCAATCATTTTTATGAATTCTTATGTCACGTCGTTATGCTATCGAAATTGCACCGCGATTTTCCAATCCAAAGTCATTATGTAGTGAATACCATGCCCATTTCTCTATCAAGGGTATTAAAATTTATGTACATTTAATTATTGAATATATATTTTCATGTATTTATTCCACATTAATTTATCATGGAATAAATTATTATGTTTAATGATTCCATGTTGTATGATCCATGTGGCACACTTATGCATGAAATGAAATGTTATAAAGGGTGAACCCTGATAGCACTCCAATGCATTGGGTAAAGAGTAGTATCATGATACATTAAGTGAAATGAGGATTTAATCATACTATTTCAAGTGAAATGAGGGTTTACTCATGCTCCATGTGCAATGAGCCTTGGATCATGCTAAAATCATGTTAAATTTTGTTCCCACATTTTTATGTTATGATAATCATGCTATATCATTTCTTTACATTCATGTTTCTCTTGTTCTAAGTTGATATTATTGTTGTCTAACATGTAATATATTCTTTATGTTATGCGTTTTTTACTCCATTAGTGGGCTTTATATCTCACCTTTTTCTTATCAATGTCCTCATGTTATCCCATGCAATGCTGATTACGAAGGAATGTTGTGGTCATGTAAAAGTAGTTTTTAAATAAATATGTTGTGTTTTATATTCTAAGTTCTTATGTAATGTTACTAATTTCACAAGACACTAGACCTCTCAATACTCAAAGTCTCCTTCAGTGAATGTTTATGTAATAAATCATGCTTAAGTGTTTAATAAATAGAATAGTTGTTATAGTTGGTATCAGAAGGAGGTTTAGTTATTTTTGGGATTAGGATTAGAAAACCCCAGTGAATGCCTTAGGTATAAGAATAATAACAAAAAAACATACCTAAATTTTGGTGAGTATTTAGTGAGTGGTTTATCAAGAAAATACATCCATGTCAGGATACAAGCATGTAGAGGCGACTCGGGCACAGATGTATCTAGGGTTAAAACCCGAAAACACTACTTTGAGGTAGACTCAAACAGAAAACTGTGAATAAAAATGGGCCTTGTTTCACTCTTGTTTAACACACTCCCAAGGGATATGTTTTGGTAAATTCATAATCTTAGTATGAAACATTATTAAGGGAATAAAAAAAATTCCCCTAAGAATATATTTTGGGAAGTATATCATGGATAACATATATTCAAGCCTATAAGTATATATGTTAAGAAAATAAAAGGTAATTTATAAGTTATACTTTTTTTCATTGGATTCCCTTTTATGTGTTACCCCTAACTTTCCTTTTATTCCATCCAATGTCTAGTAATAAGAGGACTCGAGCTAACAACTGATACAAAGATCAATGTGATGACAGTTCTAATGAGATTAACAATCTGATGGGAGTAGGAATCACAAAATTTGTTAGGATACTCTCTCAGTTAACACAAGTTTTTAATAGAAATATGGTTAAAGATGAACATTCAACCCCCCACCCCCCAAGAAATAACAAGCCACAATCAAGAGCTTCATGATACAAATGCCTCATACGTTTAATGGATCTTATAATCCCTCAATTCCGAACAATGTATCAACTCCATTGAGAATATCTTATTCATCCTTCAATGTTCTGAACTGGAAAAGGTTCTTCTGGATTCTTATCTTATGGAGATTGAAGCTTACCAATGGTGTTCATTGATCAAAAATACAAAGCCTAAGAAGGATATTGAGGTGTTTAAATGGAAGGATTTCTGGAAAATGTTTTTCAATAAATATCTTCTGCACACCCTTTAACTTAATATGGAAAGGTACTTCCTTTCCCTCAAGAAAAAAGATGAAGAATCCATCAGAGCGTACGAGGAAAACTTCACAAAGCTTGTATGATATGCATACTTCTTTCTCATTACCTTTTAATTCAAGTTTGACCACTTCTTTGGTGGGATAAAACCTAGCCTACAGAAATCTCTAGTGATCTCTGACTTCAAGAGATATGAAGAAATTGTTTGATGTACCCTCAAAGTCGAAATAGAGATCAGAGAATCTCAGGTGTTTCATAGGGAAAAGAATCATAAGGAGGACTTTAATTCTAGTAGTCTTATGGATAAATCAAATGGTGCTAAGAAATTACAGAACCCCACTTTCCAAAGCTGTAGAAAGAAGCACCTTGAAAACTACCTAAAGGGGGCGAGGAAATTCATTAGGTGTAGAAGAAAGGGAACTTGTCTATTAACTGAAGGAAAGAAAAACCTGCTAATGTAATACAGGATAGGAACGCTCTATTCAACCCTCAACTCATTTTTTATTGCTTCAACTACAAAGTACTGGATCACTTTTCAAACTAGTTCCCTAAGATAAGGGTTTTCGAAGGCAACCAAAAACCTCAAAGGCTGTAAGAGTGATCTTTTTCCATCACTATCATCGAAGTGAACCCCAAAAACTAAGTGGTGATAGGTAATGAAGTTATTCATTCAATAATAGAAAACATAAATTTTGATTTTGGTTCTACGCATTCAATTATATCCTTAAAGTTTAGTAAAACAATCTCAAAACCACAAAAAATCATGGATGTAAAGATGTTGTTGAGAATATAAAAGGGGGAAATTATTGCAGCCCATGAATATAACTCCTCCCCTATCACAATTTATGAATTTAACTTCCTGAAGAACCTCTTCATACTCCCTCTGGTGTAATTTTATTCAATTCTTAGCATGGATTGGAATTCATTATGTAGATCCAACATAAATTGTCTTGAGAGGGAAATCACTCTCCATATGAATAATCGACCCCTGATTCTATACAAGTGCTTGGAGGAGGATAAATATTCTTTATCACCATCATCTCACATGTGGATATTACTACCCTATGATCATGAGTATCTTTCTCATATGATTTAGTATAAGGAAGCCATTATCCTTGAAGACATGCCTATTATGAGGGAATATGTTGAGGTGTTTCTCGAGGAATTTTTTGGTCTTCCTCCTATAAGAGATGTTGAATTCTCAATTGATCTTATACCTGGGACATTTTCAATATCCAATATTGTGTATAGTATGGATGTTTTGAAACTTAATGAGTTGAACAAAAAACTACAGGATAAAGTGGATAAAGGGTTTAAATTCCCAAGTGTTTTACAATGGGGTGGACAAGTCATCTTCATCAAGAATAAGGATGGGTAAATGTGCCTTTGCATTGATTATCATGAGCTCAAAAAAAATCATGATATATAAAAGGTATCATCTGCCCTAAATTGATGACTTGTTATATCGGCTATGTGGAGTAAAAAACTTCTCCAAGGTGGATCTGCGGTTGGGATATTACTAATGGTGAAGAAGGAGGATATCCCCAATACAGCTTTTCGTACAAGTTATGGGAACTATGAATTCATATTAATGCTTTTCAGACTCACTAATGCTATATCAATCTTCATGGAATTTATTAATAGAGTCTTTAGATAAAACATAGACAAATTTGTGGTGGTATATATAGATGATATTATATTATACTCCAAAACCAAGGAGGAGCATGAGGAGTACCTAATCCCTGTACTAGAGACCTTGCGAAAGGGGAATCTCTATGAAAAGTATAGAAAGTGTGAGTTTTGGTTTAAGAAAGTCTTTTTTGGGGTCATATCATCTCACGAAATAGGGCATCTATGGATCCCTCTAAGATAGCTATAATTGAAGGATGGTAAAGGCCAACATCAGTGACAGATATTCGTTGCTTCATGGGTTTAGCTGGATATTATTGTCGATTTGTGAGAAATTTATCAGGATTATCAAACAAATATACTAAGATGACCTAGAAGGGAGTCAAGTTTTCCTAGAGTGATGAATGTGGAGATAGCTTCAATGAGTTGAAAGGAGACTTATCACTACACCCATGCTCACACTACCCACAAGTGGTGAACCATTTGTGGTATTCAGTTATGCTTCGAAGAAGGTCATGGGTTATATGTTGATTAAAAATGACAAAGTCGTTTCCTCTGCTTCAAGGCAATTGAAAGGTCGTGAGAAAAACTATCCAACACATGATATGGAGTTGGTTGTAGTAATCTTCACTTTGAAAATTTGGTGACATTACCTCTTTGGGGAGAATTGTGAAATATATATGGATCATACAAGCATCAGGTATACATTCAAATAGAAAGAGATGAACATGCGCCAATAAAGATAGTTAGATCTGATCATTGACTATGAAAGCTCAATCCATTTCCTCCCTAGGAAAGAAAACAAGGTGGTGGATTCTCTATGCAGAAAAAAACCCTATGATTCTTTCATCAATGATAATTTAAAAGTATCCAATCTTCTTAAGTTTGATAAATATGGACATGGGGATCATAAAGAAGGGAACATCATCAATCCTTTCACAAATAATTTCTCAACCATCTCTTTTGTAAAGGTTAAAGGAAGCTCAAAAGGATGATGTGAGAATTCATAAGAAAGTGGAAACTATTAGATAAGGGAAGTCCTCTGAGTTTAATGTTAATGAATAAGGAATTGTTATATTTGGGTAAATACTATGGGTTCCATCAAATCCAGTGTTAAAAAATGAAATTTTCGATGATGCACATAGTTCAAATTTCTCTATTCAGCCAAGAAAAAGAAAGATATATCATGATCTATGAGATAATTATTGGTTGGATAACATGAAAAAGGAGGTCTGTGAGTATACATCAAAGTGCCTGGTATGTCATCAAGTGAAGGATGAGGGGAATAAGTATAAGGGGAAGATGCAACCATTACCCATACCAATGTGGAAATGGGAGAACATCACCATGGACTTTATCACCAGACTTCCAAAGACATCCAAAGGAAAAACTGCTATTTGTGTTGTTGTGGATCATCTTACAAAGACTATATAATTTATGACATTTTGGGAGGATTTTTCATTGGATCCAATGGAACGAATATACATATGAGAAGTGGTAAGGATGAATTGAGAACCATTGTCTATTGTATCCGATCAAGATCCAATATTCACCTCTATGTTCTGGAAGAGTCTCCAATATTCTCTGAATATTGATCTGAACTTCAGTATGGATTATCATCCTAAAACAAGTGGCCAATTTGAGAAAACTATCCAAACACTTCATCAAATGTAGAGAGCATGCTCAATGGACTTGAAAGGACAATGGGATCAACATCTTCCTCTAGTTGAGTTCTCTTACAAAAACAGTTTCCAATCAAGCATCCAGATGGCTCCTTATGAATCCCATTATGGGAAGAGGTGCAGAACACCATCATGTTGGGATGAAGTTGGGGAGAAAAAACTCCTAGGTCCAGAAATAGTCGAAGAAATGGTGGATAAGGTTAAGGTCATCCAGCAGTACATTAAAGCTACTCAGAGTCAACAAAAGAGCTATACTGATAATCATCAATGATAACTAGTATTTTATTTCTGAAACATAGTATTCCTTCACATATCATCATGGAAGAGAGTTATGAGATTTGGGAATAAATGAAAGCTTATTCCAAGATACATCATCCCTTTTGAGATTCTTGATCATATTGGAGAATTGGCCTATCGACTAGAACTCCCACTGAACATATCTCAAGTACACGATGTATTCTATATATCACTCTTAAAGAAGTACATACCCAACCTATCACATGTTCTCAATCCAGAGGTTGTACCATTGGAGAATGACCTGTCCTATAAAGAGAATTTGATGAAGATCTTTGATCGTGGGGAAAATTTTCTATGAAATAAGGCAATGCCACTCCTCAAGGTGTTGTGGATAAACCACAAGTTTTAAGAAGAAATGTGGGAATCAGAGGAAGTGATGAAGAATAGTTACCCTCATTTGTTTAAGTGTGGGACAAGGAAATTTTGAGGGTGAAATTTCTTAAGGGGGGAAGATTGTAATGACCCAAACTTTTATTAATGAAAATTTCCCTTAATCTAATTTAAGGTCTTTTTATGTAAAATGGTTATATAAAACATATACACTGCATTGGTTTTACATTTTTGGATTTTAAAACACTTTTAAGAATTTTTATCATTTCTAATAAAGTTATTGAACAGTGATCACATTATTAATATAAATATAGTGCTTTAACAAATCCAATTTACTCAAAAAAAGGAATTGATGGACTAATCCAGTAGAATCGCTCCACACGATGCCCATTTTGCAGAGCTTGGAAAGGCGGTATTATCATTGGGATTCACTCTTGACCAAGCCCAAGCTGATCTTCAACACATTAATCTTTAATGGAACTGCTAATGGGAGAAGTGGAAGATAATTGAGATTACCACCCAAGTGATGTTATCTGAGCCACCCCAAGAGTCTGTTATCATCGCACACCTTACACTTTGGTCTTATACGGGTGTTATAAGAGGTTATGTAAAAATACCATAGCACTATGATTTTGTGAATTATTTTTGTATAAAATAAATAATATACATTCATTTTATTTTTCTTACTTTGAAAATAGTTTTTAAAGCACAAATAGTATTTTTAGTTAATATTTAAAATCAATTAGGAAATATATTTTGATGAATTAACATATTTTTGAATTAAATAACATTTTAATAAAATATTATTACTGAATTAATTTTTATTAGATATAAATGATTGTCTAATTTTTATGAATACAATTTTTATTTTTATTAAGGTTTGAAAGTTGTTTTTTGTCCAAACCCGTGAATTTTTTATAAATGCCAGTTTTGATTTTAAAAGTAAAAATTCACACATTAAGAAAACTATTTTGATAAAATTAATATCATTTTTGGATTCAGGAAATCAAAATTTTCTAATGGTGAATTTTTCTTAATTTTCTAGGACAGTCAAATTTTTGGGTAAAAATTAAATATTGTTTAAATATATAATGTGTTTTATGACATAATAATGACCTAATAGTGTTGTAATAAAATGATATAAAAAGGTTTTTCGGCTGATATATGTTTTATCTTTAAAATAATTTAATTTTGGATTTTTTTTCAGTAATTTTATGGTGCCTTAGTGGACCTTCCAAGACTAATAAAACGTTTTAACTTTTTAAAATGATTTCCTTGAGAGTGTGACTCACCCCCACATAATAAGCCTAATATTTTAACAATTTTAGACACTGTCCTCATAAAATAGTGTTTTCCAATCCCCTTTGGAAAAAAAATCGTTAAAAACCATGGTATGGTTTGTGTTATTGATTAGTTTAATGTGTAGTGTCCAAAACCTAAATAATAAAGCATTCCCTATATTTTCCAATATAAACCCACCAAATCTCCCAGTTCTCTTCACTAAAGTCTGTTGGAGCTACAAAAACCTCTGACATTCTCTCCTTATAATCCACCCATGGCACCCCAGGATCCCAAGAAGCCTCTCTCAAGCCTCTCCCAATCCGTTGGATCACACTACAAAGGGATTTGTTCCTTTGTCATTTTTGTCCAAATTTCTTTATTTTGTTATGACTTTTTATTTTCAATTCAAAATGTTGGGGTATGATTTATCACCTCCCCTATACTTACCTCATTATTTTTTAATGATTGGATACCCTTTTATCTCTCATTAATGCCTCCCACGTATAACTGTTACCGTGCTGAAATTCCTTAAGGGATTTCTCTCTCCTCATTTATATTCCGGAAATTCTTTTAAATTATGCATCTAAATTTCATTACATATGTTGGGACATGTAACTATATGTCCCCCTTACTTTCCTTTTCATGTACATATTAATTAGATAACTCTCTATATATCATCAACCATTTTTATTAATTCTTAAGTCACATCATTATACTGTGGAAATTGCACTGTGATTTTCAAAGCTAAAGTCGTTGTGTAGTGAATACAATTCCCATTTCTCTATCAAGGGTATTCACCTTTATGCACATTTATTTATTTATTATATAGTTTCATGTATGTATTCAACATTCCTTTATCCTGGAATAAATTTTGATGTTGAATTATTCCATGTTGTATGGTCCATGTGCCATACTTATGCATGAAATTAAATTTTTATAAAGGGTGTGCGCTGATAGAGCTCCAATGCATTGGGTAAATATTAGTATCTTGATACGTCAAGTGAAATGAGGGTTTACTTGTGCTAATTCAAGTTCAATAGCATTTAATATAGAGAAGGGTTTTTATAGGGGAGATGTGTGGAATATATATAGATAAAATATGGTTAAGGTATATATTCACAAAGCTTGAGCTAAACGTGAATCAATGAAGATGGTTATAGTTTAACAAGGATAATGATTTATCAATATAATACCATCTTATAAAGTTGAATAAGGAAGCTAATTATATTAAAATAAATTAATATGCTACCATATCCCCGATGATGATTGATTAAGAGACAATCTTCTTTGTTATAAAAATGATGAATCTAAAAATAATAAAGGTATGAAAGACATCCAAAAATTCCTAAATGAATTATTAATTATCCATACAAGATAAAATTAAGAAGGCATGAAGGGAAAAAATGGCTTTAAAATAATTTGTGAGAATTGAAGGAAGGGAATCCTAATGAATTATACATCAAAAAAATGGATTTCTTCTTGTTGGAACAAGGATATGTTTTACATCATCACCATATGTAAATAAAAGAGTTATTAGATGATGAAAATAATTTATAATAGCCTAAAATATTCATGATGTAATTTTCATGTATACTCTACCATAAAAATATTTTTTTTCCTTTTTAAGGTGATTGAGGGGATTGGGATGGATCTAGGTTACATTTTTAGTTAACAAGATGATGATGGAGAATCTTTTCGATTAGAAGATTCCCACTAGAAGTCTTGTGGGAGCTAACTGCAGTTCCAAAAGGTGTTTTAGTTGTCATTTTTTCTACCATAAAGAGTCTCTTTAGGAGTGTGAAGAACCTAAGTGGGTTTATAGGGGTTATAATGGGTTCTAAATGGATTTATAATGGTTAAAATGTATATTTTTTAAATTATAAATTTAATTATATTTTTTTTAAAGGTTGGGGTTGAATCCTCAATTATTATTTAAAGAAAATACCTCTTTCAAACTGGGAAGAGAGAGAAACATTCCATATCTCAAATTCCCAGGACAAATTGGTCTGAGTACAAGGCCCGAAATCACATTTTTTGTCCCAAATAGCCCTTTAGTGAATAGTACTGCTACAGTACCCGGGCTGCTACAGTCTCTTCGCCGCTAATTTTCCTGCTATAGTGCATCCACCGCAATAGTGCTACCATAGATACAGCGCATCCTCCTATATCTAGATTCTTCTCCTATTAAATTTTGGATCTCATTTATTCAATCTCAAATCAAAGTGCCTTCTATCATAGGAGAGAGATATTGGTAAGGATGCCTCCTCTCTTTCTTATATTCTTGGGTTTCCTCACAACTTTACCTTGAATTTGTTACCAATACCTTATTGCGGTGTTTTTAACGATTTTTTATTATTTATTACATTTTAACATGAATCATCTAATTGTATTTTATGAGAATGGCCTTATAGGTTCTATATAGTTTGTTCCTTTCTTTCTCTTTAGTTATTACATACATTGAATATGTCTTTTAAAATAAGAGAAACATCAATTTTTTGTGTATTGTATAAAAAATTAAATTGGTTTCCAAAATTTATTATGGTGGTATTTGAACTTAATTGGAAATCATTGGCCTATTGGAGGTGGATTTGGACGCCTTTGGTCTTCAATGACCAAAAATCCTATGAATTTAAATGTGAAACAATGAATTTGGACCTGGGATGGAGGCCTATGATTAAAAACTGACACTGGAATCCTAGTGTAGTATCCTAGTGCATTCCTTGGTGAGGATGTATTGAAAACAAGCTAGAGTATAGGTTAAATAGCATATGAATGGGACATTAAGAAGGGTTAATGGCTAAAGATCATATCCCTTGATGTTCTTGATAATTATAAATTATTTTTAATGATTTTAAATGATAAATATTTTATGTTTATCGTTTATTAGAATCTCAAGGTACCACATCCACATTGACGTGACTAGTGGAAGTATATCATCCAACATTTCATTGTGTGGTACCACATCCACTTGAAATGATCCAGTGATCCATCATTTACTATGAGTAAAATAAAATAGTAGAACATAATCCACATTAGGATGTATTATTTTTGTATATTGTCCACATAAGGTTTCATATGGGTGATACATCATTCAATTATGAGAGTTATCCCAATAGTAATCAATTCACTTGGGTGCCTATTTTGGTGGTATACTAACCACATTCGTTTGATTTTGATGGTCTATCAACGACATGAGATGTGTTAGTATTTATATGTAATCTACTTAGAGGATAATACTTGTGGTACATCATCCAACTTGGTAAGTCCTCCCAATAGTGTTTCATCCACTTAGGGGCTTATATTGGTGGTATATCATTCAACTATGTAATGATTTTAATGGTACAACATCCACTTTGGGGACATGTATTAGTAGTTCCTCATTTTACATGAAGACTAGTTTGGTGGTATTAGTTTCTACCTAGAGTAGGTGATACCTAATTCTCCCTTTAAATTGGTTAGAAATGGATTGATAACCTACTTTACTCATAGAGGTGATATATAAATTAATCATTAATGCTCAATGGGGATAGATTTTTCACCCTAATTTCAATACAATGACTTTTATATCATTTATCCTTGAGGTGTGTTCAAAACATCATTATATCATCCCATTTTGACATTAGTAGTGGTAAGTATAGTGATAAATGTTTTTTAGGATCCATAAAAATGGTTATAAGTTGTTTATTTATTTCCTTTATTATCTTTTCAAATAAAATATGAACATTTATTTACTTGACTAGTTAGGTACACCATTAGTGGTGTCCAAATGAGTTATAATCATACCCTGCTTGAGTGTCATGTTACCCCAGAATAAATAATGATTCATGACCAAGGTAAGGTAAATGTCTATACTTTATTGGATGGTTGAGCTAGCGGATCTTAGATGGATTTGGGAGATGATACTAGAACCATGATGAACACCAATACGGTGGATATCTCTTTTACATTTGTTGAATTTGATGAGGTTATATATTGTCTTCCCATAGTATTTCTTATTGACATTGTATAACTCATATAACATGTTTGTTGGTTCATTTTGGAATATCAGGTTATTGATATTTAGTATTTCATGGAATTTAGTGAGGATGATTATCCCTTTTAACTATTTTAATGAGGTTAATTATTCTTTTTACTCCATCTGCTATGGTTTTATGGTTACATATACTTGAGGGTATAGTATCCCATCATTTTATATGTTAACCCTCATAAAACTTTGGTCGACCATGAATTCATGGAGGTGTGATTATGGTGTTTAGGGACCTGGTTTGGTCATGGTGAAGGTGATCCAGATTGGGGAAGTTACAAAGTGGTGTCTGACCCTAATCTTTCAATTGACTTACTAATTGGGATATGGTTTATAGGGGATGGGATATTTTAAAATCTTTCTATGCATCATATTCTGGGTATTTTCTAACCCACATATAAGGGAAGTAAAAGTTACCAAGGATGTTATTATTATTCATTGTTTTTATGTTAAAGTTGGGTTATTTTTTTGTATATGATGTAAATTTATATAGGTTCTTACTCATGGCCTGGAGTGGAAAGAGAACATGTTTTTATGCATGATTTTCATTATATAGGGATCATATGTAATTTTTATACAATAATTTAGTTGACACTCTAGTCGCTATACAATGTTATGTAAGTTAAAGTTTCAACAATATCTTATATAGTGTTTTTCTTATATAACATATTAGTGGAACTCTAATTCACTGAACCATTATTGTGGAAAATAATTTTGATATACTTTGATAGTTATGTGACCCTTGTTGAGATTGTACTATAATTGGGAGTGAGTAGGATAGTATAGAATTGAGAATATATGTGGGACTTTTTTATTGTAGAGTGCCTTTTTAGAGTAGAGTGGCATGTTATTATTACTAAATACCCTTAATTGTGATATTTATACCTATGATACAACAATGGTCTAAGTTGTTCACTTGTAATTATGTATACATGCTAATATAGATACCTTGGGTTGAGTTCCATGAGGGTATGGATGAGAATTCCCCACCAAAAATATATTTATAGATTCCTATTGTGAATGTTCCTCTTATAAATAAGTAGTTGAATGAGAGTTTGGTTCAGGTTTTGTAAACTATGGTGAATGGGTAAATAGGTCCCAGCTAACCATATCGGATCTAACTTCTGAGTTTTAGCTAAAACATTCACCAATATTTTAGAGTAATGGTGGACCATGTGTTGGGGTGTATTATGTAGATTCAATGGATAATAAATTTTAATGTCTTGAGACACCCCTTGAGAGGTGGGTGAATCTTATATCTTATATACTTCAGGGACCACAGAATCACTAGTGGGAGTTTATGGCCTATTAATACCATTATATGAGAATTTACTAAAATGGGTTTCAAATGTGTTTCTTCAAGTATATATTTTGAGAGACTCTGAGGGTTGACAGAACTTTGGACATTATGAATATTTTATAGTGAGGCATGTCGGGGATGGATTGTGAAACCTACTTTATTGAACTATTGTGACTCACACTTGGACCAATGGATGATGAGACTAATAGGATTAATAATTTTTAGAACAACCAAAGGTAATCTATATTATTACAATTGAATATATTTCCACTAATATCCATCTTAGATTTCAAGATTCATAATGTGATTTTAGTGAGAAACTAAACTGAGTGTCAGTCATCCTAGAAACATAATAATTCTACTCTAACAAAGAGTGGGTAATTGTATAGTGGTGAGTAGAGAATTGAAAATTCTATCTATGGAGGAGAGATACAGATTATCCAAGGAATGGGTTTTTCAATTCCTTCTAGATGGAAAGCCTTAGTTGAGTGTTATTCTTGTGGTCTATAGATCTGTATTCAACTTAAATTTTATAGGCTACTAAAGGAAATTTTTTTCTACATAGAGTTAGGGAATATATAGATATATTATGGTATATATATAAGATTTTGTTTCATAGTATGAACATTTTTTAATTTATGATTACCAATATTCATAGTTTTTAATATTATTAATCTACTTATCACGTCATGATTGTTCTTCTATGTGACATAGCATGTGATAATGCCCTAAGAGTAACTATCACACTAAAAGGTCGTAGAATTTCCTAACTATGATAATAACCATTATGTGACATGATAATATTATTAAATATTTGTTTTGTAGACATATGAAATCAATCAAGAGATAAAAATGATATAGGCTATCATGGGTGGATACTCATAGGGCATTGAGACACCATCTCATGGTATATGCACTTGGTAATTTATAGTATAGGAGATTATAAGAATGAGATCTTCCCATAGGTCATTGGATGTTCTAGTCTACAAACATATGTATTTATCCTTGGAAATTAAGAATATTTTTAATGAATATTATTAGTTAATTTCTTTTATGTGTAGATGAAAATCATGATAACATATGTTTGTAGTGAAGTATGATATGTTGGGTGCATCATGAGTAATATTTCATTAATGAATAATGAAATAAAGTAATTTTCGCTTTTTTTATTTAATTTAAGTTCATATATCAAGGAATTTAATAGAAATTATACCACCTAAATAAATGAATGTACATCATGTTCTATGGGAATGTTTATATATTGAAAGTCAAAGAAACAGACATCTAGCATATAGGTTGACGGCACCAGCATGCAACCAGCTTGTATAAAGATATTGAGACAAAGGGATTATATTACACAATAAGTATTCTTATGATTTTTTATATATTTTGGGCATTAATTTCATTCACTATGGGTTCTTTGGAATGTTGATATATGCTAACCATGGAGTTTGGGTTGCTTCATCTAATTCCACTAAGAAATATGCCTATAGGTTTGCACACTAAGTTTATTGAGAACCCAAATTAAATAATATTATTATTTATTATTTAACTTATTCAAAATATATTATTAATGTATGTGGTTTAATAATTATTCATGTTTTCTTGACTACATATATTTCACCACAAGTTATTCGAGGGAATATTTTTCTGAGAATAATATTTAATAAATATTTATTTTATATTTAGTTAATATAATAAATATTTATTTATTGGTGAAAAATTAAGTGATATTTATTTATTAAATAGATAGTAATTATTTAAGGGACGCAAAATATTATGGAGGAAAGATAGACCATGTTTGAATTTCTAGTGAGAAATAATACATATTAAATATAATTTGAATCTGTAATATTAAATTAATTCTGTAATTTTAGTAATATCAAGAAAATTTTAATAGTAATATTAATATTACTATAAACATGGGGTTCCATGGGGATTAAGGAATTAATAAGGGTTCATGTGTAAATATATTTTCTAAACCAAGCACTATTTAGACCCAATTTTATTATTTCTAGAAAGTGGCTTCAATTTGTTTTGTTGTGCACAAAAACATCTAGAGAATTATCTCAAATCCCTAGATATATCCTTATATAAGAAAACTCTCAATAATGGAGAGAAATCCTCCTCCACCACCACCCTCTATTCAAGATAGATCAAAAATATTTCTTCTAAAATCGATTCTTAGGGCGATCAAAGGAAAATGATGAAAGCTTTAGGATTTATCATGATAGTACCTAGATATTCAAATGATTACATTCATAGGTACCTAAATCACATGTGGATAACTAATGGTGGTATTATACACTTTATTCCTAGAATGAAATGATTGTGTATTTTAGATACATTTTTAGGTTCATTGACAAAGAATGAATTGTTAAAAAGGTAATTGTTAATTTCTTAAATTGATTATGAATAATTATGTGATGATCTTGTATTTTTGTTTCATCATTTTCATGTCAATTAGTCTTTGATACAATTATATTTTTCATTATGTTTATCATTGATTTACCCCTAATATGAAACATTTATTATGAAAAAATGCTTAGTTAGGTATACACCATCTGGAACTTCCACTTCCTCAAGAACCTTAAATAAGACCACAAATAGCTAGTGGTCACTGATATACTTATAACGATGGATAAGGAGAAGTACTAGGAGTGTATTACTAGTTGGTTAGATAGGGATCCCCTTGATTATCAGGTAATGGCAGAAGGTGTTGTTCCCAGATTTGGGGTTAGTAGCATCAGCAAACCAACATACCTCAGTAGAGTCAAGAGAGAGGATCTAAAGTCTAGGGATTATGATAGCATCTTTCCGTTGAGAAGAATCATGTCTTTTAGGTTGAGGAACCTATCAAAATTAAAAGAATTATTTTCAAGTAATCAAACCTATAATTAATTTTACTTCATGTGGTTTGATCACACTCTTTCACATCTTCACAACTAGTCAGCAATCTTAAGATTTCTATAGAGTACCCATATGGGTTTTATTTATCGATACACCCTTAGTGGTATGATAAAAGTGTATCTATAGATTTTTAGAGTATTCTATAGTGATTATTGTATATAGGATTCTCAATTATTTCTTAATATTGAAGATTTATAGTTTTTTATGGTCCTTAGGATGGATTTTTTGACTCGCTATCGAGAACTCTTCAACTATTATTAAGCATCAATGTCTTTCATCACTATAGAGGGAGACTACTATATCTACATCAGTGAATATTATTTATAGAATGAAAATATTATACCTTACCATTAGTAGATTATGTGATCATATATTTTTAAGGTACTGTATCTTTGAGAGATGATTAGATACGTATTGCGGTCTTCCCTCCTACTAATGACCAGTTCTGTGATGTGTTTCTTAAGAATTTCTAAGGATTTACACCCAATAATAAGATCATGATTATGATTTATCTTATGAATTTTATAGAAGCTATATCAAATATTCCTTAGAAGATGTGTTCTATGGAGCTTCCAGATTTTATGGATCGGCTTGAGGATTTGAAGGTGAAGTGATTCATTCTCTTCAACATTTTCCATTGGGTTTCTCTTGTATTGTTCTGAAATAATATGAATGGATCACTACATTTATATACGTATTAGTATATGGTAAACCATATGAAAGATAAGAACTAGTATCATTTTTCTCATATCAACACATTTTTCAATAAACACAGAGGATATATGTGGTTCTCTATGATAAACTTGATTTCAGTATATCACTAATGAAGATAAAGAGCCAATTATATTTCTATTACTATATTTAGGAGAAGGCATGACTTATATGAGTTTCTTGTGATTTAATTTGGGTTAGCGGACATGATAATAGTATTCAAGGAATTCATGAAAATGTTCTTACATCCATATTAATTCATGTTTTTTATTTTATATATTTATAACCTTATAGTATAAAACCTATCTTGGGAGGTTCACACTGAATATTTAGAGATTATTCTGAATAAACTAAGGTAGCATTAACTCTATTCCAACCCTCATAGTGTTATTTTTGGATCATCAAGGTTGTCTTCATGGGAATTGTGATATTTGAGGTAGAAATTTTTATAGAATATTGGAAGTTTGAGGCTATGGTTTCCTAGGAGATACCCAGTAAAATATTTTATAATTGCTGCTTCTTGGTCTTTTTGAGTTACTATAAGAGTTTTATCTATAAGTTCTCCCATTTTATAGTGTCGAAGACTTCCATGTCCAAGAAGGGTGGAATGTCCATGTGGTTATAATATTATGAGATATGATTTTATAATATGAAATAGATATTGGCATCTATGATAATATCAACCTCACTTGATCTCAGTAATAAGTACACATTGTATCGTGATGATTTAAAAGTTGAGATTGGGGTAGTTTTGATATTTGGTGGGTAAGTGGTCATTTATGGATCTAGAGAGCAGATGTTGTATGATTCAAACTTACTAATGCATGATCTTTATCTAGAAGTGGTGGAGAAAATTTTGATATATTAGAATCCCTACCTATTGGGTAGGAGGTTCATGTGGTATAATGACCATAAGATCTTAAGGCACATCTTTTCTTAGAGGAATATATACCTTCAACATAGGAGGTTGGTTGATTACAAACAATATTTCAATATTGAGATGGAAAATACCTCAAGAAGGAGATTATTTTTCTCAATGAATTTAGTAGAGAGACTCTAGTGTATGTGGTTTAGGTCTCTAGTACCAAATGGTAGATGATGATCCTTTTTTTAGATACACCTTGATGTTCAAGAGTATTAGGGAAAAGATACCTTCACATCTCTAGTAATGTTATCCACACTCCTTGAGAGAGTTATAAAGATTAACTTATTTATACTTCATTTACAATTCTTTATAGATAGTATATATGGTAAGAATCATCCACCTGATTATTCCTTTAATTTTGATGAGTTTCAGTATATTTTTAGTTGTGTTGTTGTCGCTAATAGAATAAGTGATGAGGCAATGTGATATTAACATGTATCGAGGTGGGTTCTTAACCTAGGGCTTACCAACATATTTCATGACATTCAAAAATGGTATTTGTGTCCCAGTATGAATAAGGATATATCAGAGTTTGTTTTATGATTCTTTACCAATCAAACTGTAAATTACATACATCAGTGGACCACGGGTATTCTTTTTTCACTCCTCCATCCAAAGTGGAAGTGGTATGATTTACCCATGGATTTCATTATAGTATTTCCAAGTTCCTATTATGATATTGACGTTTTATGGACTATCATGGACTGTTTTCTAAACTTCAATCAATTCATACAAATCTAGGATACATATTCCATCTATGGTATGGGCAGGATATATATCTAGGAGATACTGTGTTTCCCTGGGGTGTTATAGTTCATTATTTTATATGAGAATATACATTTTATATTCTGATTCTAGAGAGGTTTGTATAAGTTTCTTGATACATTGGTGTATATTACCACTCTTTATCTTCTAAATATTGATGATTTGTCAAAGAATACCATTCAAGTGCTGGAGGATATGATTTGGGTATATATTATTGATTATTGTGATCCACCAAAGAAACACCTAGTGTTTATAGAGTTTTCATATAATACTAGTTATCAATAATTGATTTATATGGCACCATTTTAGGATTTATATGGAAAAATGTGTAAATCACCTCTTTGGTTGATAGAGGAATTGAAGTAAGTGGTTTTTCAGATGAGACTCATACAATAGAAATTAGATCATATCTAACTTGTTTGTATGTGATTGGAGACTTATGAATATATTGTATTCTATTCTTTGAAATTTCCCTTTATAGTTTGATGTGGGAAACTGTTTATTTCTATTAGTTTCTTCTTTACTGAGAAACATTAAGATTTAGAGGTAAGTGAAATTAGTCCATAGGTTTGTGGGGATGTTCGAGGTTGTCAATAGCATCGGTATATAAGAATATTGATTAGATTTTACATAGATATAAAAAGTTACATATGATGTATTTGGTGTATCAAAGATCATGATATATTATCCTGAATATTCAAATTTAATTTTTATTGGTTATTTTGAGCCGATGTGGATGAATCATTCAAGGAGCGATTGGTTTGAGTAGCAGATTTGAGTGAGAAAACTCTGCATGAAAAGACGGGCCCTCTAGTAAGGGTGTAGTGGAATAATGGGAATAAATAGGAGGATATGTATGAGTGGGAGTCTAGTCATTAGGTGTAGTGGTTGAATCTTTTCACTTATGAGACACAATGATGCTAAGTGGTGTATCTTAGGGATGAGACGTTACATGTTTGTAAGGTTATAATGACCCATTTTTTTCAAGGTATGAATATGATTCATTTTATATTGTAACTTATATTTTTTTCGATGATAGATGATTTGAGGACACTCTAGGGTCACATTTAAATGGAAATAGTTGATGATAGAGAAACTGACGAAGTAAAAATTTCCCATTGGAAATCCAGTGGGTGTGATAGTGGCTAATACCACTACCACCAAAAGTCTATTGGGATATAGTGGAACCATAATGAGGCCCCCAAATTTTTTGTTAGGTTCTAAATACAGTTATAGATATTCATTGTTTTCAAAAATAGTAATTTAGATGGGTTAAAATATTATTAAATTTTTTTAAACCTTATTTCATTCTAGGAATAGTGTGTGAGTTCTCTCCTTGTCTTCCCCTTGTTCTTATTCTATTCATGTTTGTATCTCCTTTATTTGGACTCATATTTGAGTTTAATCTATGCTATTAGAGATATATGGGTAATACCACCTCTACACTTTATTCTATTATTTTGTTTCCTTGCTTCTTCACCATGACTCATTAGTCAAGCCCTAACATATGGGTATTTCAACGTTTCTTTATTTCAACCATTTGAGGTTGACTTAATATAGAATCTTCAATTTTTATGACCCTAATAGGTCCACATATTTGGCCCCATTATTTACCATGAGTTTATAAATGTGTTGTATGTTTCGTATGAAAAATTATAAAAATCAATTTTTTGTGTACTAACAAATCTATATTAAATTGGTTTCCCTAATTTCATTTGGTATGATTTAAAATTAATAAATCTTGAGTGGTTTGTGTGACATAATTTTTGAAAATTTTAATTATTGATGACCAAATCTCCTTTTAATTTAAATGTGAAATGATGGATTTGAACCGAATATCAGTTCTTATGTTTGAGAGAGGACCATGGGAACCCAGTGTAGTTCTCAAGTTTATTCTTGGGTGAGGATTGGTTTGAAAACAACCCAATATATATGTGATAAAGCCTAGTAATAGGAAATTAACATAGGTTAATATATTAAGAGTATATACTTGAATGTCCAAGATAATTATAAAATCTTTATAGTGATTTTAAATAATGAATTTTCTATGCTAATGTTTGTTAGAAATGTGGTGGTACCCCATCCATCTAGAGCTTACTAGATGTGGTATCTCATCCACCCTAGTTATTGTTTTGTATCTCATCCACCTAAAATGTTATGATGTTCCATCATTAATCATGAATAAAATTAAATAGTAGATCCTCTTCCACTTTGGGATTTCGTATTGTGGAATATTGTTCACTTGTTGTTTCATAAGGGTAGTAAATAGTCTGCATAGAAGAGTTTTTACAGTGGAGCGTCATCTACATGGTAACCTTTTTAGGTTCTAAAATATTCATATTAGTGGTTTATGAACCACTAGAGATGTGTTTTGAGTGGTACAACATCCACTTAGAGGATGGTATATTTAGTGAATTGTGCATAAAAAAAATTATCTCAATGGTGTGTTATCAAAATTGGGGCAGAGATCAGTGTCATATCATCCACCTTAAGAGTGATATTTTTGGTGGATCATACACCTGAGGTGTCTCTATATCACCTCATCCACTCTAAGATTAGTTTATTGGTATACGACCACCTTTAGTAGGTGCTTCTTCAGTCACCCTTACTGTTAGTTGGTGATGGATTGATCACCCATATGGATTATAGAGGTAATATATCATTCACATAGTTATTCATGATAGTGATAGTGTATTCTATCGAATTGTTATATGAAGAGAGATATGTCATTAATCCAAATGTTTTATTCATAACATGGGTGTGTCTTCCCTTTTTGGTATTGGTGAATGAGGTATAGTCACACATGCTTTGGTGGGATAACTCCATAAGGTGGAAAGTTACACATTTATAAACATTATTTTTACTTTATATAGAAACTTTTATAATATTTAGTGAGATGATTAAGGAAAATTTTTGTGGTTCCCTTTTGATTTTTACTCACACTCTACTCAATTGTTGTGGTACCCAAGAAAATTTCTACTTTTGGGACAAATATATAGACAAGGTTCCTAATGTATCAAATGTCTAAGCTGGTGGAGCTTGTTTAGAGTTGGGAAATGGGACCAATCCATTGATCAAACCTGGTATAGTGGATATATCATTAGCTTTTTATAACTTTGGATCCAATGTATATAACCTTAATACAAGATACCTTTCTTATTTTAATGACTTGTATGACATGTGTGTTAACTAATTTTGATACAATATGTTATTAATATATACTATTTCTTAACATTTAGTTATGATGTTAATTTAATGTGGTTATTTTATTGTGATTACTTTTTATTGTTATTTATGTCACTATATTTGGATGGTAAAAATACCTAATTCTATAGTCTCCCCACATATTACATTTCAAAACCCACCGATAGTTGTTAACCTCTAGAATTAAAGAAGATTCTCTTTACATGTGAAGTGGCCATTTCTAGTAAATGAAGAGGTGAAATGGAATAAGGATATTAAATAATTCATCTTTATCCATCCATTCGAGAATTACTAAGATGTACCATGATCTTTACGAGAAATTTTGGTGTGTTAACATGAAAAATTTGATTTTATAGTTAACCTCAAATTGCTTCATGTGTCCTTATATTAAGTAAAATAATCATAAGTTTAATGGGATCAGGAAACCATTTACCGCACCAACATGGAAATAAAATAAAACCATCATGGATATTTTCATGGACTTTATAAAGACATCTAAAGGAAAAAAGATCTGCATGCGTTAGAGAATATTGGCTTACCTAGACTACTCACTTCATCTCTATTTGGGAATACTTTTCATTCGGTTAACATTCTAAGATATTTGTAAAGGAAATAGTGAGACTAAATGGAACATCAATTTTGATCATATCTAACTAATATCCATTGTTCCCTCTTTTTTTGGAGAACTCCTCAATGTTCCATGAACATAAAAAAAATATTTAATGAAACCTATAGACAAAATATTGATGGAAAATATGAAATGACTATCAAGAAAAATTAGTATTTACAATGATATTTCTCAGTGGACTTCAAATGAGGTTGGGATCTACATCTTCCACTAGTTGAGTAGTCATATAATAACTGTTTCCACTCATGTATGAGGATGGATCCATATGAAGCTCTACATGAGAAGAGATTAACAACTCTAACATGTTGGGTTGAAGTTGGTGAATGGTAGCTGCTAGTACCTAGACTTATATAAAAAAATAAAGTAGGTAAAAACAATTCGGCAACACATTAAATCTTTTCAATGAAAAAAGAAGAGCTATGATGTAAATCATTAGAGGAACATTGACTTTGATGTTGAAGAAAAATTGTTTCATGTTATATAACATTATATATGATTTAAGAGTTTTATAAATAATTGGAATCTAATCCCAAGGTACATCTGCCACTTTGATATCCTATCCTATCAATTATTACTTCAACTAATCCTAGCTCAACTGTATGATGTGTTCTATATATCTCCCTTGATATAGTACATACCCAATCTCTCACATGTAATAAATCTTGAGGTGTTATAAATGGATAACAACCTATCTAATGGGGAGTATCTGATGATGATCTTAGACCATAGAGTCGATTTTCAATTAAATAAGACAACTTATCTTTTCACGGTAATTTAAAAAACCATAATTATGAAAAGGAAAAGTTGGAACCTGGGTTTCAAATGAAATAAAATTACCCACATCTATTCTCAATAGAGGTTATGAGATAAAATTTTTAGAATAATTTTTCTAAAATATGGAATAATTTAATGATGCATACTTTTCAATATGAAATTTTCCTTCTTAATATATAATATTATCATATTTAAGTGTAATATATAAAATAAAAAACACATGCACAAATTAATAAAAACCAACACTAATTTATTTTAAAAATATTTCCCATTACATAGTATGAATAAAAATACCCGATAAAATTAAAAATATTACAATGGAAAAATAGAAAAAATAAACAACATAAGTATTATTTTAAAATCCACTAGTTTGTGTTCATCTAGAAATATCACCCCCATGAAAAGAACATTAAAAAGAAAACCTAACATTAGAAATATGATAGGAATTTTACAAAATATATAAGGAACCATGAGAGATAACTAAGTGAATATTGAATTAATTAAATGATAGATGTTTATAGTATATATAATACTAATACATTTGAATGGTAAAAATATCATTAAATTGAATTATGACTACTAGAATAGTAACTTGACTAATGAAATTGTAAAATTAATTGTATATTATATTTACTGAGGATAAATTATTCCATAAAATAACTATTTTTATTCCGTCTCCACTTATTCAATATATACTATTAAGTTATATATTAGAGTGGTTTAAAAGTCATTAAAATATATAATTTCAATAAAATATAATTCATAATGTTCAATAAGGACACCATTTCAAGTTATACTCTTGAAATGATATGTTTTTCATTATTTTAACCCACAATATGCCCCCTCATCCAGTATAAGTACCCCCTCTCACACTCTTGGAAAACCCGTTATATAATTCATCCCTTTTCTTAAACCCTTACAAATTATCTTTTTTAAATCCTCTTATTTTCTTTAGGGACATTATAGTGTCATCAAACTCCATGCCTCAGGGTCCTAGTCATATAGAAAATGAATAAATATCAAGGAAGGAGATAACATTATTTCGTTTTTTCTTTCACTCTTCTTATTCTATTATTCTTTTCCAATAAACATCTCTAAATCAAACCTTTAAAAATTATTTAAAAACTATATTAACAATATATTAGAAATGTTAAGCTACTATAAATATTTTATTTACAATATATGTATACATATATCTCTCTTTCTCTCTTTGAAAAACTCGTGTTTATTGACGATTTAATGTCTTGGAGGACGCTTACAATTCTTTTCCTATTACCACTTTCATGTATGGGTTGAAAAAATTATTTTAAATGTATATATAATTAATGTAATATATTTGAATGATTATGGAGGTAATTTTATTAATGGATAAATAATAATGAATTAAAACCATAAAATCAAAACACTAACATATTATTTAAAAAACATGTCATCAACCATTTCATTTAAAAAAATTATTTAATAAATAGATTTCAATAAAAATAAATGATCAAGAAAAATATAAAATAATATTGTACCCCTATTATTAAAGTTTTAATACATATTATTTCAATACACATGGGGTGTAAACATGAAAATAAAACATAAGTGGACTCTCAAACCCAACACTTTCCTTCGGGTTTATCCAACCTTCCAACAAAATTACACTATTTTTCATCAAAAAAATATTCTAACTTTCATTTAATTTTCTTTACATTTTGATCTTTTAGGTATATGTAAGTTTTTAATTCATTATAATGAATTCTTAGCTACCTCTAATGATTATGGATAAATATCTTCATTTAAAACATCTTACTGATTCTTCTTATGTAATTTCTTCTTCTCTTTAAGAAATATGATATTTCACGCCACTATTTTATGTAAAAAATGAGGTATTTTTAATTTTCAACTCTCTAAGATTGTCTATTATAATATTCATTATGATATCATTATGAATCCCATTATTTTCTCAGGAGTTTATTTATTGTTTATGATTGATATGTGTTTCATTTTGATACAGCATACCAAATTATGATCAAATTATGATGTGATGGGTAGGACCATATTTATATATCCTTCAAATGCATTGGAAAAAGTGATATATCACTTGATATTGTAACTCATGAACATGAATCTAGCTTTAATAACAGGTAGTTGTTATATTTTTTCACATATATTGTGCATGAACATCATGCTATCTTTGATCACATTTTATGTGTCGGCATAATGAAAATATCATTATCCATAATGATACAATATTTAATTATAATGCATGAAACTCATTCCATGTCATTTTTAAATGACTTTCATATAATTATTTTAATGATACAATTATTATTATATGAATATGATTATTATGTTCAACCATGTACAAATATTTATTCATTTCTCATGTCTTTCATATTATCCAACCCATTATAGAGATTTTAGCTCACCATTTTTTTATGTATGTCCCTATGAGATTAGTTGTACAAAACTGATTATGAAAAGATTTAGAAGGAATAAAAATAAGAATTTAAATGAAGTTTATTATTTTATTTGTATTCTTATTTTATAAACCAAAATTTTTTATGGACATTAAACTTATCTATTTTTTGAGTTGTGTGATTACATATGTTTATGTAATAAATGATGTAATAATTATTCATGAAATATAAAATTCTATAAATACATGAAATATATATATATATATATTAATAAACATGATTATGATTTTATTGTGTGTAATATACCATGTTCAAGATCGAGTTGTAAATTCTAATAGAATATGAGTTGTACGTTTAGTGGATGGGATGAATCACAAACAAAGATTCGTAATTTAATTTTGAGAGTTAGAACACTTTATCATTTTTTTTTGGAAAATATTTAAGGATAGAGAGGTATCTTGGGAGTTCAAATGAGTTTCAAGAGAATTGGGTTTTGAATACCTACTTTTGGGAGAGATAGCGTGAGGTGCATGGTTGGTGAATGGTTACTATTAACTGTACCCCCAAACCATGAAGTTTTTTATAAAAGAACATTTTTATTTTTCACTATGTGAGGTGTTATAGAAAACTATGTGGTTTTCTGTAGAGTTATAGAGGAACTCACATGTTTGATTCATAGTTTTATTAACTTTGAAAGACAATTGTATTAGGTGAGGGTGTGTGTATAGTGAGGCCCACATAGTTGGTGCACGGTTTTCCCAACCAATCCACTAAATCGTTCATCACATTAATGTTCTTGGAAAATGAGTTACCCCCTCTTATTTTGAAACCAATTTCATTCTCCTCCTCTCTCAAATATGCAACATCCTAGTCATGGGAGATCATTTCTCCTCCTCTATTCACCTAGACTTTGGTGTTTCTCCTTTTTTTGAGCTTTGATTATATTATCCTTCATCACATTGGATCACTCTCAGATATTATATAAATCCTCTTTTTTTATTTCTCTATTTTATTCACCATATTGGATTTTACATCCATGTGAGATTATTTCCCCTATTTTTAGTTTTTTTGTGAGGTTTCTCATTTCTTATTGTTTCATCTCAAACCAAAGACCGATATTGGATGAGGAAGCTTCCTTAGAATGACGTAGGTGGTGTATTGATTTTCCCAAAAAGTTTTTCATGTTTATAAAAAATATTGTTATTCCAAGAATTAGAATTTAAAATCATTCTCCTAAAATTTATAAAGATTTAAGTTATTTTTATAGACCATAATCATGATGTTCCATAACCATGTTGAAATAATTGTTGGTTGATGACCTCAACATGAACTACCACTTAAGGTGGGTTGAATTAAATACTATTAACTATCATTTTTTCCTTATTGACTCAAACACTAATTGGGTTGTGTTTATTATAATCCAGTGAACCCTATATCCTAGTTATGTAATTGATACACCCCTTGAGTTGGGTTGTATTGTATCTTAATTTGGAATAACTAAATGAAGTATATAAAATGTGAATGGTAAGGTTGTGCCATATATCGCTAGTTAAATTATGAATTTCTCCCAATAATAAATGGGATTAAATGAAGGGTAAATGAATTAAACCAAAACAACCTCCATTGGGTGGGTTCGATTCAATTTATTTGACTACCATTATTACTTTATAATTAAACTATACCTAGGTATGTTGATCATTCCACTTGCTTTTGAATGGTATGGAATAATTAAATGAATTTATAAATGGTTAGAATATCATCCCTTGGATATTGTAAAGGGTTTTAAATAAATGAATAATTTTAATAGTAAACCTATATTGATACACTCTACTTGACCCATGTTTATCATTTTAAGTAGAATTAACTAATGAAATTATTAAAAGGAATGGTTTTATTAAATAGTTAAATGGATTATTATCTAGGATTATGTTAAATTATTAAATTAAACTCTTGTTAATTATTACTAGACCTTGGAAATTAATTATTGTGAAATCATTAATTGATGTTTGAAAATGTGATCCTCAATAATTATTTAGAAATTTTGGACATGGAACTCCTCAACCTGTATTGGGAATTGTTAAACATGACACTTCACACCCCCATGATTAGGGATTTTTTACTTAGATCTCTTTATGATTTATTGGGAATCAATGGAAATAATTCCACACACCCCATTGATTTAGATGTTTGAACAGATTCTCCCTTATTTAAAATATAATACCCTTATGATATATGGTTCTGACATTCTAGATTAGGTCAAAGTAGTTATGGTCGGTCATGTATCCCATGAGGAGTCTAGGTTCAGCATGGGTAAAAATTACATTACTACTTTGTATTTATTATACATAAACATTATTTATGTTATATTAATATAATTAATAATATTAGACACCATTTTTGGTTTCTTGATGTGTTTTAATCACACCTTATTTGGGCCACCATTTGGTACCCGAAAAAAAAACTCTTTCTTATATGTTAGGATCTTGTTTTATAAATCTCTTTTGTTTCTTTTTTCAAGCTAGTACTTGGCATGGGATATGTGGGATGATCATATAATCAGAATTTATATAGGAGTTGCGTTATTTGTTTATTGTTTTTTATATCTAGACATTATATATGATTTACATGTTGTACTCTTATCTGATTCGATTATATGTATCATCCTTATGTATTGCAAGGTATGATTTTACTATCACTTCCTATGTTTTCAATTATTTTATTCTTTCCCTATTTATATCATTTGTTTATTCCTAAATTTTATGTAGTATTGGTCCATAGGGTATTGTCTCCGCATTGTACCATCATTAGATCATCACTACTAGTTAGAAGCCTCTAGAATATGGAGAGGCACGGTTGAGGCCTTGTGGCCATTGGGTTTGTTTACCTATGCGTAAAATTGTCCTAGGATGTCACAAAGTGCTATAAGAGGTTTTATTTTTTCCTTGTCTTACTATATTGGGCTCATAGATAAGACAATAGAAATGTGTCAGAACTTGGTAAATAACTCATGCTAGGGAATAGAAAACCCATGCATGGGGAAAGATTATGTTTCTAGGTATGGGACTATTGTACATAATTTACATCATTAAAGTTGATTATTTTTTTCACCTTGAGTGACTTTTGTTATTACTTCTCCTAGTTGCTAATTTTTAGAATTTATCTCTTGGCCTAGTATAGAAAGAGAAGAGGTGTATATATGCATTATTTTAGGCACATGGTATTCACATGGTATTCACATGTCATTAGAATGTTTATCTTTATACCTTGGTTATGTTATTATTTATCATTCTTATCTATATGTCATGATATTTTGATTATTTCTAGGTCTACCAATATTCTCAGCTGATGTGATATCATTCTATGTTATAGTATATGGTTGGATAAATAATGTTCCAGCATCAACCTAAATGGTGGTTCCTATATATATTAGTGGTAGTGTTCTATTTAACTAGTATAAATTGCATTAAATATATTAAATGGTTTTAAATGAGTTAATGAATTAACTTGAATGTATATTACAATGTTAAGGAAATTTATTTCTTTTTAATAAATTCAATTTATTTATCAAGGGTGTCAGTTAAATGGAGTACCAATTGCAACTTAGAAAGTCAAGTACCTTCTTAAATTAGAAATGGTGACCCATATAACTAAGTCCTTATATGTTTATCAGACCCTTGTAGTCTTTCCTTAGAACAGTATACCTAGAAAATAAACCAACAGAGGGTGCATTAATGTCTTAATAAATTAACTATTAATGGGTTTCAAGTAAATGGGATGATAATTGTAATTTATAGAGTGTTTCTTCCATAAATTGGGAATGGTTTCCCAAATAACTGAACCTAGGTTAGCATGATTGGACCCTTTTATGTCACATATATTATTATGTGCCTCTTTATTTTACCCCTTGGGGGTATATTGACATGAAATGGGGATTCTTATTTAAAGTGTTAAAAACCAATCATATTATGTTTCGTATAAATGTTTGGAGTCATATTTTTTGACTAGTCCCATTAATTTTATAAAATCTCTTTTTTGTAGTTTTAGACCTTATTGATAAGTGGTTTAAGTTAATTAAATTGTTGGATACAACCTAAAGGGTGTTTTCCTTTATATCTTGTTATTGAAAATTCCATTAATTGAGCCAATTGTGATAATATTTTAATAAATAAATGGTAGAAAGGAAATTAGGAGATACTTTTCCTAGAATTCTATGTGATTCCAGTTAAGTAGAGTACCAAGTACAATTGTACCTCTATAATTGGGGCATGACATTTCATTTATCTATGTGTATTTTATATTTATAATAAATGTAAATTTATTTTTTGGATTAAATAAAACCTTTTAGTGGTTTTAAGAGCACATAACCTAACGTATGGGTTAGTTCTACTGTTTCCTTAAAAGTTGCATCAGATGTGAACATGGAAATTACTTATGGTTCTCTGATGAATTATTCTATATTTTGGACCCATAAGTTAGGATGGTGAGTCTAGTGACCTTTTAGGAATAAATTTTTTTGTTTAATTTGTTCCTTATGTAAATGAGGATCCATTCCAGTGGTGGTAACGACCTGAGCATTACAAAGAATCAGTATATTATTAAGATGAGTTTTAGGAAATTTAGATGTTGTTTGATTAATTTTATGGCTTGAGTAAACTCTTAATGATGAAACAATACTCTTTTATAGATTGGTGGTTATTTAGTAGGTGGAGACTTGTTAGATGGGAGAATTGTGGATGCAAGAGTTTCATGGGACTAACATTCCTAGGTTATGGTCTACCACTAAGTTGGTCGTGTGAGATTTATTCAATTAAAATTATGTGACTCATAGTGTTTAAAGCTAGGCTAATAATATTGTGATATAATGTTACTCTAAGATTATTTATTGTGTAATATTTTTCATGTTGATAATGCATAGTGTCGTTGGGTCGGTGAATTAATAAATGGGTGTGCATGTTCTACTGGTACTACAACAGTATGCATTATTACACATGGTGTCTATTGAGTCAGGTTATATTGAAGAGAGATGTGTTTGGTTCTATGATAATAATTCATGTTTTTTGGTTTTGACTGATGTGATTTTTGTGATAGCTTGAGCTGGTTAGTTTATGACTACATGGAAAAGGTTCATGAGTTCTTGAAGGTTAAATTCATGGTTTATCTATAAATAAGAGTAACCTAGGTGTTAAGAGCCTATTTTGAGAGAGTTATAGACTTTATTGGTTAATAAAATAGTGATTTATCCCAATGCTCAGGATGACGTTGAAATGGATTAGGTGCTACAACACCACTGATGTTTTTTGGTTTTGGATTTTATACCTAATGTTGATGATTTGTGTGTACCTGGCCTGGATGGAATGACATTTTTACATATAAGGATGATATTTTATAGTGGACTTATAAGCGGTTGGGTTTTATCTCTTTCATTTTGGTGCTTCGTATAAGAATTTTGGCCGCATCGAGACATTGTGTTCGGTGGTGGATAGAGTGGGTACAAAGGGATAGTCTTCTATTCTATGTAAGGTGGTGACTATGAAACTCTTAGGGTGGGAAGATTCATGTTATTTATGATAAGAATATCCTTTATGGTATATAGAAAAAAACCATATAGGACCATATGGTAATGGTCATAATGGATTCTAGAATCTGGTGCTCTGGTACGTTTGAGCCTTCTAGTTTTTAAGGTATCATTGATATATATACTCTTATATAAGGTTCAACTAAGTATGGATTCAATATTTAGGCTCATAGTGAGTAATAAATCCATGTATGTGATGGTTTGGTAGCATTTATGTGCATTCAAGGTATCTCAACAGTGAGATGGTTGGTTGATTACCCAACTATTGATCAACAATGGGAGTTGAGGTTTGACTTCATTACTTCTGTGTTAGAAACCACGGATACCCTTGGGATCTAAAGTAGTGTAATCAACAACCTAACTTAGGTATTATATGTTAAGTTGAACATCATTTAAAATTTTCATCTTGTATTGGACTGACTGATTTTTTGGTAATATAGTTTTTATGGTGAGCTAATATCACTTTGTGCATGTTATATATCATGAGTACATTTCATGGTATGCCCTTAAAACTTTACTTTAGGGTTTCCATAATTATTTTAGGAAGGTAGGGATCGACCATGGATTAATAGTGGTAAACTTTTGAGATTCCAAATAAATATGTTACTGAGGATAAGTTATAAACTGTATGAAGCATGCTTGAATGATCACAGAATTCCTCGAGTGGTATGGGCATCATGACTAAGTAATTATGACATTTTAGTAGTTATATTCGAATGTTTCATAAAAATTCAGATATAGGTCATTTGATTGTATTCTCCATATGAATTTTGAATATAATTGGTTAGAAACAATTCTAGGAACATAATTATGGATATTATGGGAGTTTATTGGGTTTTGCTTGAGGCCTTTTTGAGGTAAGGCCATTGTTCTTGTGTCATGAATGGAAATGAGTGGTATCTAAAAAAACCTGGTTTAATTAGGTGGTTGGCCCATGTTTAACCTTACAATGCATTTTAGGCGACAAGGAATCAGGGGTTGGTTAAAGGAAATTATAGTCTAGTGTTAAGGGATAATGTCTTGTGGATATAAATACACACTTGTTGAGAGAATCTTTAATTAATATCATGGTTTATGTTTCCACATATAATGAATGGGTGATAGGTAAAATCATCATTGGTTGGTTTTTTATGGAAATTATAAATAAAATTTTAGTGTACACTTATTCAAGATATAATAATTCCCAATATCCTGAATTCATCCTAATTTCACTAAGATAGCATCTTCTATATACCAAGTAAATTAACACTTTTCTATATTAATGAAGGGACTCCTTAGGAGTTTCACTCAAGGAGCAATGTAAGGAATGTTATATAGTGTAGAAATAATTGTAGGATATTGGAAGATAAACCTTATGAGATAAGGGTATTTATCCTAGTTGGTCTAACCATTATATAATTGTTTGGTTCTATGATGTCATTAGATTAGTCAAACTGAGTACTATTGGTTTTCTCAAGGAGGGTTAGGTATAAGTTCGAATACTGACCTGGAGGAAATCTGAAATGACCCAAAAATTCATTAATGAAAATTCCTCTTGGTATATTTAAATGCCTTCTTATGGTTATGTAAAACGTATGCACTTATTTGGTTTTATGTTTTGGATTTTAAAATATCATTAAGAATTGTGATTGTTTCTAATATAGTCGTTGAACAGTGATCACATCATTAGTAAAAATATAGGGATTTAACAAATCCAATTTACTCAGACAAAGGAGGCAATGGCCTCATTTATTAGACTTTCCCCATACAAATCACATTTTCCAGAGCTCGGAAAGTAGGTGGCATCATTGGTCATCTCTCTTGACCAAGCACTAGCCAAGCTTGAACACGTTAAGCTTGAGAGAAACCGACTACAGGAGAAGTGGAAGTTAATAGAGATTACCACCCAAGCGATGTTATCTGAGCCATCCCAATAGTCTATCACCATTTCACATCTTACCATTTGGCCTTATGCGGGTGTTATAAGGGGTTATGTAATAATACCCTATCACTATGACAATGTACATTATTTTTGTATAAATAATGTGCATTCAATTTATTATAGTCACTTTGTAAATAGCTTTTAAAGAAAAAATAGTATTTTTAGTTAATATTCAACTAAGAAATCTATTTTTATGAATTAACAGATTTTTGAATTAAATAATATTTTAAAAAAATATTATCATTATTAAATTAATTTTTATTAAATATAAATTATCATATAATCTTATGAATGAAATTGTAATTTTTATTAAGGTTTGAAAGTTGTTTTTGACAAAACCGGTGAATTTTTGATAAATATCGGTTTTTATTTTAAAAGTAAAAATTCAAATATTTAGAAAATTATTTAGATAAAATGAATATTATTTTTTGGAATCGAGACATAAAAATTATCCAATAGTTAATTTTTCATAATTTTTTAAGATAGTTGAATTTTTGGGTAAAAATTAAATACCGTTTAAATATATAATGTGTTTTATGACATCATAATGACCCAGTAGTGATTTAATAAAATACTATAAACATTATTTTCGTCCAATATATTTTTTACCATTAAAATAATGTGATTTTGAGTTTGTTTTATTTATCTTACAAATCTTTCAGGGACCCTTCAAGTCTTATAAAACATTTTGTCTTTTTAAATTGTTTCCTTGAGAGTGTGACTCACCTACACATAAGCAACCCTATTATTTTAAGAAGTTATGCCATTTAAATTATAAAATATTGTTTTCCACTCCCCTATGGAAAAAATCATGGGTGGAAACCATGATCTGGTTTGTGGTTTTGATTAGTTGAATGTGAGGTGTCCCAAACCTAAATAATAAAGAATTCTCTCTCCTTTCTTATATAAACTCACCCATGCTCCCACTTCCTCTTCACTAAAATCCTTTAGAGTTAGTCCAACCACTTCCATCCTCTCTCTAGAATCCTACCAAAGTTCTTCAAGCTCTCAAGAGGTATCTTTCAAGCCCCTCCCATACCTTTGGGATCACACTTCCAAATAAGGGATTTCTTCGCACATTAGCCTCAGCCCAGTTCGTGAGGACTCCTTAAGAGAATCCAGACGACCCGGGATGAAATCTAGGAGGAGAATAATTTCTGGGGGTTCTGTAGCAGTATATATAGCAGTCCTTTAGTATGCACTGTAGTAGTACTGTAGCAGGAACTATGTAGTACTGTAGCAGGTACTGTAGCAGGAACTGTAGCAAGAACTGTTTGGCATTGTAGCTGTCGGGAATATTCTCCTGTTTGGGCCTTTGGGCCACCGATTTGGTCTCTGAGACTTTTAAAGCCTTTAGGGAACCCAATCCTTCAGGTCAGTAAGGTCTTCGGGACACCTTAAGGCCTTTATGCCACCTTAAGTGCAGATGCGCACAAGACAATCTACAAGGAACAAGCTTGAGAAGGAGGATGAGAAACGATCTTTCACCAGTGTAGAAGCTAAAAGGATTGCAAGAATGAGAGGCTATGGCACCTGCCATAGGGAAAATCCAGTCTATTCATGGGAAATCCTAGCCGAACAGTCATGCAAAGGTGGAGAGTTTATTTCATGATGAATTTGCAGTGGAGGAGCAGTTCCAAGTAGTTAGTCTGGGTTGTATGTAATGTTTTAAGCCTACGAGAAATGAATTCCTCTAAGTCCTATGTTCCATGTAATACTTATTCATATGGGCCTTTTAAGGTTCCACCTCACCCCTTGAAAGGTGTACTATCAAAATCAATAAAAAATGAAGGCCTTCGGGCCACTGGAGGTATAAGGGGTTTCTTCCTTTCTCATTTTTGTCCAATTTTTTTTAAGTTGTTATTCCTTTTTATTTTCAATTAAAAATGTTGGGGTATTATTTTTCACCTCCCCCATACTTTCCTATTTATGTTTGGATAATGGGATAACCCTTTCTATCTCATTAAATGCCTCCCATGTACACCTATTACCATGACGAAATTCTGTAAGGAATTTCTCTCTCCTCATTTACATTCAAGTAATTCTTTTATTTCATGAATCTAAATTCCATTACAATTATCGGTACATGTATCTATATGACCCCCATTACTGTCAATTTCATGTAAATATGTTGATACACCCCTTTCTCTTTCATCAACCATTTTTATGAATTTTTATGTTAAGTCATTATGCTGCCAAAATTGCACTGTGATTTTCCAAGCCAAAGTCATTGTGTAGTGAATACCATGACAATTTATCTATCTAGGGTATTCAACTTTATGCACATTTAATTTTTGTTTAAATAGTTTAATCTTTTAATTCCACACTCCTTTATCATGGAATAAATGATTATGTTTAATGAATCCATGTTTTATGATTCATGTGGCACACTTATACATAAAATGAAATGATTAAGAAGGGTGCGCCCTGATAGCACTTCAATGCATTAGGTAAAGTATAGTATCATGATACATATTGTGCAATGAGTGTTGACTCATGCTAATTCAAGTGCAGGGAGGGTTTACTCATACTTCTTGTTCAATGAGGGTTTACTCATGCTCCATGTGCAATGATCCTGGGCCCATGCTAATTCCATGTTAAGTTTTGTTTCCACATTTCCTTGTTATGATTATCATGTTTTATCATGACTTTATTTTCATGTTCCTATTGTGCTCCATTGATATTCCTATTGTCTAATATGTATTGTATTACTCATGTTATTCTAGGTTTATTCTCTTACTAGGCTTTATAGCTCACCACTTTCTTGTGCATTTCCACGGGTGATCCCATGCAATGCTAAGTATGAGGGAATGTAGTGGTCATGTAAAGGAATATTTCAATAAAGATGTTGTATTTCATGTTTTAATTTGTTATGTAATGATCATAAGCCCCAAATATGCTATACCTCTCAATCTTCCATGTTTTATCAAGTTAATAGTTTATTTAATAAATCATGTTTAAGTTTGTATTAAATGCAGGGTTGTTATAAAATCCATCTATGTGTGTTTGGACTAAAATGGTTTTTAACAATATAGGGGTGTTTATAGGTTCTCATGTTTTTTCAAAATAACGGAAATGATTTGGGGATATTTCTGATAGGAAATATTGTCGAAAATTATTACATGATTCGGTATGTATTCTCAAAATATTCCAGGTGTTCCTTAGAATAAAGGCTCCATGATCTATTTTTGGTGATGTGTTGGATGATTATGATGAAAGCTTTAAAGAATAGTTGGATAGAGGTGCTTTGACTAGAGTTCTTTCAAGTGGTTGTATGCGGTCGATGAGGAACTGCATCAGAAATATAATTGGGATGAGATGGGTGCAGTATTATGTAAATTGAGGCTTCTCAAGGACAATACAATGTTAATATGCCAAGATTGGTCTATTATAAATCAACCATTTACCTAAAATCAAGGATTGAATTTATTTTCTTCATCTGTGATCAACCAAATAGATTTAATAAACATTCCATGAATGTCATTAGGATTCTAAGAATATGCTTCTACATCAAATTTTGATAGTGTAAGAACCATGTTTTGTAATTAGTCATTGGAATATAAAACCTATAGTGGGGATAAAAATAAGACTATTTATTAAATAGATGATTAAGGGATCATATCTCAGGTTTTATGGGATCAGGTAAGTTCTATCATAATGTTTTGTATATTGTTACATGATTTAGATCATGTTTTAGTCAATTAAGTCTCATATATTTAATGTGGCATGTGGAAGCACATTAGACATTCAAAAATGGACCATGGAAATTTGAGTTGTAATTTAAAACTAAGGTAGGTAAAATTATTCCATTAGATTAACACTAAATATTCTCAAGGACAATAATTTTTAATTTGGGGAGTTTGTGAGATCAGGTGTTTTGGATCGAGTTGGAAATTCCTAGGGAGTTTGAGTTTTTTTGTGGATGGTCCAAATCAAAAAACAAGATTTGGAATATAATTATAATATATATGAAACATAAAATAATTGTTGAAAAAGGAATAATGATCAGTATGTATATTGGTATTTTAGGTTAGTTTTGGGAGCATCAGGCCTCAAAAATAGGTTTTTGGTAAAACGGCCCAGGATATACATTTGGCACATGGTTAGTGAAAAATGTGAACCCAAAACCTTTCAACCTTGTTGTATAATAACATGGTTAATTTTATCCTTGTGTGGATATCTAAAAAACTATGTGTCTCAGTATAGATTTATATAATGTCTTACATGGTTGGCACATTGTTTTACTAAAAATGCACTATAAACATGTGATATGAGTGTGTGTGGATAGTGAGGTCTTCACAATTAGTGCAAGGTTTACGTAATCGTGATTCCAAACAATTCATCTCATTACAAATCCTATAAAATGGATCTTTTTTCACTCTCTTCCATTAAACCCAATTTCCTTCTCTTTCTCCCTCATTCTCACAGTAGCCTAGCTGTGGGAGCTCTCCAATCCTCCTCCCTTCATCTAGGTTTTGATTTTTATCTTTCTTCGAAGCTCTAATTTGACCACGATTGGTCGTGTTGGATCACTCTTGATTACTATATCAAAAATCATGATTCCTTTCTCTATTTGTTTTAAATTTATTAGGTTTTATTACCACATAATCTCATTTTCACTTTTTTAGGGAGATTTTATGGTTTCTCATCTCAACTCATTTCGGATTGAACCAATGGTCGATATTAGATGACTGGAGCTTCTTTAGCATGATTTAGGGGGTCTATTAGTTATCACTAAATATATCACATGTTTATAAAATTTTTCCATTATTACACATGATTTAATTTTCTTTCATTGATCCTAAAATGTTTAAATCCTTAAATTAATTGCTTATAACATAACTTTGATGTTATATAGCTCCTTCAAAATGGTTGAAGGTTGAAAACCTCAACATAAACCATCACTTAAGGTGGGTTTAATTATATTAGAATAATTATCATTCTTTATTGGTTGAAAAAACCACCCATTGGGGTGTGTTTCCTATATTCCCATTACCCATATGCCCTAGATAAGTAATTGAATTCCCCTTGATGTGGGTTGTCCTATCACTTAAATTAGAAAAAACTAAATGAATTAAATGAAATGTGAATGTTATGACCATGTCACCTAGACCTTATTAAATTGGTAATTATTCCAATGACTAAATGGAATTAAATGAAATTTTAATGGCCTCAGCCAAGACCACCTCTATTGGGTGGGTTAAATTAAATTAGTTTAACTACCATAATTTCCTTGTAATAAAACTACCTCTAGGTGTGTTGATATTTATAATTACTAGTGGAAGTCATATATGAATTAAATTAATTTTTAAATTGTTTGAATACCATCCCTTGGATCTTGGAAAGGTTTTATCAAAAATGAACTATTTGAATTGTAAAATGATTTGAATACACTCCACTTGACCCTTATTTATCACTTAAAGGGGAATTGACTAATGAAATTATTAAATTAATGGTTTGATTGAAAAGAGAGACGAATTTATCTCTTATATTATGTTAATTTATTAAATAAAATACATAATTTTTATTATTAGAATTAGGATACTAGTTTTTTTGAAATGGATAACTGATTTTGTACAAGATTATAATCATCATTTATTTTGAAATTTTGCACATGGAGATCAAAATAATTTTTTGGAAATTGTTGTACATAATATTCTATGCTCCCTTTGTTCAGGATGTTATACATGGTTCTCCTAATCATTTTTTGGGAATTTTTGGACATGAAACTCCATGACACCTTGGTTTAGATACTCAAACCAATTCCCACTTATTTAAAATATTATACACTTATTATATATGGTTCATACATTCCAAATTATCTTAAAGCAGGTATGGTTGTTCATGTATCCCATAAGGAGAATGGGTTCGACATGGGTTATATTTAAATTGTTGATTTCTCTTTATAATAATTTCACATTTTTTATTTCATATTCATAGACATGATAGTATTAAACACTTTTTGTGGTATCCTACTTATTTTTACTAAAACCCTTTACATACCTCCATATATCAACTAAGAAAAAATCTTGGTTTTAGGTTAGGATATTAGTTTTTACATCTCTATTGATGCTTATTTCGGGCTAGGAATTGGCATGGGTGATATGGGATAAGTATGTACATGGACTTCCAAAAAGAGTTGGGTATTTTGTTTTATTCTATCTAGCCTTTTTGTGTACTTTACATTATATATTACTGACTAGTCTATGTATATGAATCATACTTATGTATTTTATGGTGGGTTTTTATTGTCTCATACTAGGTTTTCAGTTATTTTATTCTTCCTTTATTTATATCATTTTTTTATTCCATTTTTTTATGTAGTAATAATCTATAGATTATAGTCTCCCCACCAAAACATCATTAAACCCTCACTTCTAGTTGGTACCTTCTGGTGTACAAGGAGGCACATTGGAGGCCATGTAGCCATGGGGTCAGTTTACCAATGAGTGAAATAGGCTTAAGACATCACATTGCGTTTATAATTTAGAAATTTATATTGGTTTAATTATCTAATTAATAATATAATAATAATTATTTTCTTCAATAAGTTAAAAATAATGAATTAATTAATATAAATCTCATAATAGATTTAATTATGTGATGAGATTGATATAATTTTGTTAATTATAATTTTTATATATATGATTGAAATAATACTTGTTTGGTTAATTTATTGGAAATTGTTATGATTCTTCAATAATTGGTGTTTTAATTTTATAGATGAATAAGACCAAAAATACCTGTTGAGGTTCCCTATTGAAAAGTGGTGGAGAACAGCAATGTGAGGAAGTTCATCTAGAAGGAGGGTCTTAGCATGATCCTACCATAGATGTACCAATGAATATTATGGAGGATAATATTATAGAGAGTTCAGTTAAGGTTACTTAGACTATATATATATATGAAACCTTCTCAAGGTGGATATAACATGGAAGATGTTTTTCAATACATTGAGGTACAACATACTTCTATATTTAGAGAATATGTTATACTAAGTGGTTTATAGGAGTGTCAAGTGGGGATTGATTAATTTTGAAAATTATTTTATTCAACTCTGTGAAATAAGGTATATATTATTGTTATCATGCTTAAGGGGGATTTTTTTAATAAGGGTTTTCTGAAAATGCTCTTTTTTAAAATATGTACAGGTTAAAAAATTATGAATGTGTGTTAAAGGGAGCAGCACAGCTGGCACCTTTAGTCTCCAGGTGAAAAGTGGCAACTTTTTTGCCACATTTCTTCTAAAATAATATTATTTTTCACTATTTTTTTATTTTAAATTTTTTTTTTGTTTATATATATATATATATATATATATATATATATATATATATAATTCAGCAAAATTTATCTATTATTTAATATCTGTAAGAACTTCCATTATAACAATCCATATTCTGACAGAAGCTCTCACCCAGGGCTCCCTTTTATAAAATAGATTTCCCTTTAAATCCTTCTATATTTTTTATCTGGGATTCTGGTTCTCCCTTTCCTACATATAACAATCTACATTTTTAATGTGGGCTTCAGAACTATTTCAAGTATGTGAGTTTGAAAGACTATAAAATATAAACTATAAGACCAATATAAATGAAACTTAAAACATTGATTAAATATTTAATAAATATATTAAAATAAAAATAATTTTATTAAAAATTCTTGATGAAAAATAATTTATAAGCTTTCAAAGGTACCTACTTGAAACTTATAAATGTTTCAAATATATGTCTTTGAAAGCCTATAGAATATAAATTATAAAACTAAGATAAATGAAAATTAAAACATGGTTTAAAAATATAATAAATAGTTGAAAATTAAAATAATTTTGTAATAAATGTTGATGTAAAATAATTTATAATCTTTCAAATACCCCAACTTGAAACATAAAAATTTATTAAGTATGTGATTTTTAAAGATGATAAAATATAAACTATGAGACCAATATAAATTAAAATTAAAAAATGGATTAAAAATATAAGAAAAAGTTGAAAATAAAAATAATTTCATAAAAATGATGATGAAAAATAATTTATAGTCTTTCAAAACCACCTATTTAAATCTTAAAAATATTTGAAATATGTGGTTTCGAAAGACTATAAAATATAAGCTATAAGACGAATATAAATGAAACTTGAAATATAGATTAAACATATAATCCATGTTTAATTTTCATTTATATTGGCCTTTTATTTTTTATTATATCGTCTTTCAAATACACATACTTGAAACATTTTTAACTTACAAGTTGTTGGATTTGAAAGCTTATAAATAATTTTTCAACAACATTTGTTACAAAAAAATTATTTTAGACTAATTCTTATATTTTTAATCCATATTTTCAATTAATTTTATAGTGGTATTATATTTTATATTATATAGTCTTTCAAAGCCATGTATTTGAAATATTTTTTAGTTTCAAGCATGTGTCTTTGAAATCTTAAAAGTTATTTTCCATCAACATTTTATATAAAAAAATATTTACTTTCAACTATTTATTATATGTTTAATCAATATTTTAAGTATCATTTATATTTTTCTTATAGTTTATATTTTATATTATTTTAAAGACACATACCTAAAACAGATGTGAGTCACACATCGGAAATGGATAGTGTTCTGTGCAGGAAAGGGAGAACCAGAATCCCACATTGGAAATGCCGAAGGATTTACAGGGAAAACTCTCTTATAAAAGGGAGCCATGGGTGAGAGATTATATCACAATCCAGACATTTTTAATTGAAGTACAGTTGAATATTAGATAGTAGATAAATTTTTCTAAAAATTTTAATTATATATATATATAAACAAAACAAAACAAAAAATAAAAATAAAAATTTTTAAAATAAAAAAATAGTAAAAAAATCTTTAAGAAGAAAGGAGGCAATGGGGTTTCCAAATTTCACCCAAAACCTAAAGGTAGAATCTTCTCTTCCTCCTTTAGTAGAAATTTATAAAAAAAAATAACCTACACCTATTTAAAAAAAATCAAAAAACCTATATTAAAAACAATCCTTCTTGAGGGTTCAGTAAATCACTATAAGTATATTCTTATTTAATAAAATATAGTCAAGGGGATTACCTGGGATTCATTTCATCCACTGTTCTTCATGAATTTTTAAACATATTCTCATATAATATGTCATGTTAGGTGTATACAGAGATAAATCAATGCATCATTTTTTGTTATTGATTATGAAACCTATCATTTAATTATATCCAATTTGAATTATAAAGACCCGACCCCAATTGCCTGTAGCCAGTTCCTTATTACAATACATTGGCATGATTAAAAGGAATCAAATTCTGAAGGACCGAGTAGTTCAGTAGTTTTGAAAAACTAGATACATACATATGTTCAACATTACAACTTGAAATTGAATGCAACATATAAGTTTTATTGGGAACATCAACAACTATAAGTCTATTCTTACAGGTTATTCATAAAAAACTTCTTCATTTACTGAGAAAATGAAACATAAGAAAGGGGTAATCTAAAATGCTCAGTATGGGTAAGAAATACATAGGAAGATATTATAAACATAAAAATGAGGCATATTGAATAACTAAAAACACGTGCCCTTAAAAAAATAATCTTGAATTATAAAAGGATTAAGAGCTAAATAAATTATTCCATAATAAAACGTAATCAAGGTAATTCTACTAGTCGAATAACCACATGAACTATCAATACTATTTTCATAATTAGGTAATTCCTAATGTGGGATATCATAACCATATTGTCAAGGCCTCGTGTCAAGACAATAAATATCCATTTTTTTATGGCCTTGTGGCAAGGCCATAGTTTGTCTCATGAGACCTACTGATGCACCAAGCGGATATAGTTGACCCCACCCTACACTTACTAAGTCCAACTAATTCCTCATATTAATGAGGATAAATATAAATAGCATATACATTCATATTGAAACTAACATATAAAATGTAAATAACATTCCTCGGACATTAAGCACAAACACTAACCATTTAAAGTAAATTGGTGAATGGTTTTAAGATAGAACATCCACATTCAAAACATATTGCATGATATCATAAATAATTAACACCATTTAAACATAATAATCAACAAGATTATTGAAATGGGTGAAAATAATCTTTTAAAATCACTGAGTAATTCTGGTTATAAAACCCCTTTTATTTGGAAAAGAAGAGTTCTTTTAGAAAAAAAATATATGTATAAACCTAGAATTTATTTGAGGTAGATCTATAATAATAAAAAGGGTGATTTTATGAGAATAATTTTTGTTAAAAATAGATTATATAGTTATCTTTAAAATAAGTAATAATTGGGAAATTTCCTTGAATAAGGCTAGTATTTCGTGAAGAAGTTTTTGAAAGTTCCTTTTGAAATGTATAACAACCCATAAAATAAAGACGGAATATATTTTTTAAACATATATAGAAATATCATATATAATTTATGTGTTGTAAATAATAATAGATAATAATTTCATTGAGGTAATTAGACAATAAAAGTAACCCGAATGGAAATAGAGGTTCGGGTGGAAAACTGTTACCTTAAGTCCGGAGGTGTTCCTCACTTGATCTTAATGACCTGAATAATAAAATTTAGGTTAATAAATTAAGGGTTATAGAACATCTAAACCATTTATTTTATTTATTATAACCTTATTAAGTTCATTCATGGCCTTTTTAGGGGTTAATATATTCAATTTCATTGTTTGGGAGTGTTTTCTTCCTTGGTTTTTATGATCAGTTTACTTATATTCATGTGTGGATAAACATGTAGAATGAGAATGGTTTTCTAGAATATAAGTTTTAAGTTATTATTGAAAACCCATAATATTATAAGGTTATTAAATTCATTTGTTTGTTTTCAGTGAAGATGAATCATTATATAAAACATTAGTGACAATTGTTTGGGTTTATTGGTGGTTTTTTATCACAACAAAATCATTTTGATTTATAAATTAATATCATGTGTATAAAAGAATTAAAAAATATTAAAACAGTTATAAAGCATATATTATAGTATGGTTAAACCATAAAATTGGTTTCATGACCGGAATTAAAGATGGAAATAGAAACTAAAAATTCATCATCCATGAATGTGATAAATCAACACATCTCAGGTGGTGTTTTCATTTCTAGAATAAAATAAGGGGAAAGGAGATATGATGAATAGTTATTATTTTATCATGATAAAATTATAGTAAATTTATGTTACTAGAGTCATCACAACATTTTTATGAAAGGAGCGGAGGAAATAAAAAATAAAAAAAGGAATTTGAAATAAATTAAAAGATAACAAAGACATAATGAAAATTCAACAGTCTAGCAGTGTCGCTTAAAAATTCATAAAATACTTTGATGAGAGAAAAAGGGTTATCTCATCATTATTACATAATATGGACCGTATTGGGGATATTTAGAAACATATCCCAATATAATCAAATTGAAATTAAACAAAATAACATAAAATGAAAGCTTGAAAAAGAGAAGGTTGGTAGATTCCCTTACCTTCTAGAGTAACTCATAAAACTTTAAGGTAGTGACCTTGGGGGCCTGAGTAAACCTTGGGAAGAATCCTATGGAGATAAAAATACCATATCTTCAATATGATGAGTTTTTAATGAATTAAAATGAATTAATGAGGGGTATTTATAGTAAATGAGAGGATGTTTTTTGATTAATTTCAAAAGACACATCATTTGTGGTTTTTGCAGAACGATAGGCTTACCCGTTGTATTTTCCCATAGTATTAGCCACTTGGAAAACCTCATATAATATTTTAATTTACAAAATTTGACCATAATTTTATATTAATTATTACATCATTATGATGTCATTAAATATACTGAAAACTCAAAACTATATTTTTACTATTCATGAAAATTTCATGTATTTTAGAAAAATCCAAAAATTCACCCCAACCATTTTTTTATGGGTAAAATTAAAAAATGTAATCCTTTTTTTGAAAATAATTTTCTAAATATTTTTAACTCAGTTTTTAAATAAAATCATAATTTATTCTAAAAAGCAAATTTAAAATTGTAACTCCTCTTATAACACCTTGAGAAATTAATTTGGGTCCCATAAAATTATCTTATAACCATAAGAAAACAAAGTAATAATTTATGATTAAATTTTATGAAAATAAATTTCCATGTTATCATAGCTTTTTATTATACTTTGAGTTATTTTGATATGGCCTTGAACTATATTTAGTTCATATCTTAGCACAGTTTCCATCATAACATGATAATTATCTTATATCATCATTTGGGGTATACTACTTTGACGCATGGGACATTGATTTGCATAGTGTCCAATATCCTTGCAGTTGAAGCATTGTACAATAGAAACCATTTTCTTTCCATTATAATCACAAAATTGTTTTCCTTTTTCTCTAAACTTATAACAAACTCTCATTCCCTTCAATAGTTTACCAAGTTCATTCTTTCCACAGTTATCACATATGGGAAAACCCTTATTTCCCTCCTTTCCTTCATCTATTTTTTTCTCTATCGTTCTTTTTTTATTTTTCTTCCCTTCAAATCCATAGGACTCATATAAATATTTAAATACCTTGATAACACATAATATTATTTCCTCATATGATCAGGATACTTGGGAGACTATCGTTTTTCTGAAATTATGGATTAATACCATGATAGATATGGTCTTTCTTACTATTTACATCACATTCATTGGTGAAGTTATCATTCCTTCTGTTATGCGCCATTTCTAATCAATTACATATACCATATTATCTCATAAAATTATGAATATTCTATAAATAAAAACATGGTATAGCACATATCATAAATTTATGCATCGTGGATTGCAGAAACATATACTTTGGTTACTTAGGAAGAATAAAACATTAATAATGGTATGTAATAAGAAAACACGAATTATCCTAAGTATATCTACCATGAGTGTCAGTCCAAGCGCATAGTAAGGCCCATTGTTGTGTATCAGGATACCCCAGTTCAAGCCTGAAACTCCTTGTCAGGGTTTTCACTCCTAGGTACATCTGTGCTAGAATGACGTTCATTTCTAGTATCCAGATAGGGATGTATTAACTATAAATATCCACATAATCTATTCCTTACCAAAATTTCATGATATACTTGTAAGTTTATTCTCAAATACTATATTAGGGGTTTGTTCCCTAATCTACATTTTCTAAATCTAGTTTCCAAGTTTTCTACTAAACATTCTTTAATAGCAACTTTAAATACCCAACCACAGTTATCTGGATCCGAAGCCTTATTACATTACATTAGCATGATTAAAAGGAATAAAATATTTAAGGACCTTGTATTTTAGTAGTTTTTGGAAAATGAGATACATATAAAGGTTCAAAATTACAAATCGAAATGATATACAACACATAATTTTTATTTGGAATATCCATAACTATAGGTTTAACCCAGTAGGTCATTCGCAATAAAATTCTTAATGTCTTGAGACATTGAAACATAAGAAAGGGGTGATCTTAAACTTTCAGTAAGGGTAAGAAATACACCGGGAGATATCATAAACTTTAACATGATGCATGGTGAAAAACTAGAAACACATGCCATTAAAAAATTAGCTTGAATTATGGCAGGATTAAGAGATGAATAAATAATGTCATAATAAAACATAATCATGGGTACTATACTAGTCAAATAACTACATAAACTATCAATACTAGTTTCATAATGAGGTAATTCATAATGTGGGACACCATAACCATATCATCGAGACCTCATGCCAAGACCATAAATATACATTCTTTCAAGGCCTCATACCAAGACCATAGTTTGTCTTACTAGACCTATCGATGAATCGAGGGGCTATAGGGGCCCACCCTACACTTAATAATTCCAATACATTCCTCATATGAATGGGGATTAACATAAATAAAATCTACATTCATACTGAAACTAACATATGAATTGTAAATAACATTCCCCAAACATTAATCACAAACATTAACAATTCGAATTAAATTAGTGATTAGTTTCAAGATAGAACATCCAAAATAAAAACATAGTGGATGATATCATAAAAAATTAACCCCATTTAAACATAATAATCGATAAGAGTGTTTAAATGGGTGAAAATACTCTTCTAAAATCACAGAGTAATTCTAATTATAAAAACTCGTTTATTTAGAAAAGAATAGTTCTTTTAGAAAAAATAAATATATAAAATCAGAATTGATTTGAGGTAACTTTATCATAATAAAAAGTGTGATTTTATGAGAATAATTTATTTTAAAAAATATTATATAGTTCTCTTGAGAATAGGTAATAATTGAGAAATTCCTTTGAATAGGGCATGTATTTCGAGAAGAATATTTTGAAAGTTTCTTTTAAGACTTGTAAATCCCCCATAAAATAAAGAATGATTATAACTGGTAAACATATATAGAACACTCATATATAATTTATGAGGGGTTAATAATAATACTTAATAATTTCATTGAGGAATGTAGGCAATGAAAGTAATTGGAATGAAAATGGATGTTTAAGTGGAAAACTCTTACCTTAAGTATGAAGGTGTTCCTCACTTTATCTTAATGACCAGAATAATCAAATTTAGGTTCAAAAACTAATTATTCCAGAACCTATACTACATTTAATTTATTTCTTATAACCATATTAGGTTTATTCAATACCTTTTGATGGGTTAAGATATTCAATTTCATTGTTTGGGGGCGTTTTCTTCCTTGGTTTTCATGATTAGATAACTTATATTCATGTATGGATAAACATGTAGAATGAGAATGGTTTTCCAGAATTGAATTTTTATTATATTATTGTACAATCATAATATTACATGGTTATAAAATGAATTTGGTTGTTGGGATTGAAGATGAATCAATATATAAAATATTAGTGACAATTTATTTGGTTAATGGGTAGTTTTTTATCATAATGAACTCATTTTGGTTTATAAATTAATATCATGTGTATAAAAGAAATACAGAACATTAAATAGGTTAAAATAAATATATTATATTAGTTTTGTACCATCAAAATGGTTTCATGACCCGAATTTAATGTGGTGATATAGATTCAAAACCATTCATCCTTGATTGTGATAAATCAACACATCTCATATTGTGTTTTCATTTATAATATAAAAGAAGGGAAAAGGAGATATGATGAAGAATTATTCCTTTATCATGAAAACATTACATTACATGTAAGTTACTAGATTCATCATAACATTTGTATGAAAGGAGTTTAGGAAAGAAAAAATAAAAGAAAGGAAATCAAAATATAAAAAGATGAGAAATCCCTTATGAAAATTCAGCAGCCTAACGATGTCACTTAAAAATTCATAAAATATTTTGATGAGATAAAAAGGGGTATATCATCATTAATAAATAATATATACATTATGGGGGATATTTAATGACATATCCCAGCATAATCCAATTGAAATTAAAAATAATAATATAAAATGAAAGCTTGAAAAGGAGAAGGGTGTTAGATTCCCTTACCTTGTAGAGTAACTCTTAAAACATGAATGTTGTGACCTTGGGGGCTTAAGGACCCATTGGGAGGACTCCTATGGAGTTAAAACTAGCATATTTTTAGGGATGATAAATTTTGGAATGAATGAAAATGAAGGAATGAGTGGGTATTTATAGTAAATTAGAGGAAGTTTTTTTAGTAATTTCAAAAGGACACCTCATTCGCAGTTTTTACAAAACCCTGGGCTTTCCCATGGTATTATCCCATTGGGACACCACATATAATATTTTACTATAAACAATTAGACTGTAATTTTATATTAATTATTAAATCATTATGATGTCATTAAACATACTGAAAACTCAAAAATGTATTTTTACTATTCATAAAAAAAATTCAAGTATTTTTAGAAAAATCCCTAAAATTCACCCCAACCATTTTTTATAGGTATAATTATAAAATAAAATTCATTTATTAAAAATAATTTTCTACATATTTTTACTTTAATTTTTAAATAAAATCATAATTTATTCGAAAAAAATACTTTAAAACTATAACTTGTCTTATAACACCTTCATAAATTAATTTGGGTCCCATAATATTATATTATAACCATAAGACAATAAAGTAACAATTTATGATTATATTTTATGAAAATACATTCCCATTTTTTATAATTAAATTAATCATAAAATTTTAATTAAATTTTTATGACGTACTAAAATACCAAAACTTATACTACTATTGTTTTTCACTTATCAGATGTATCAATTATATTTATACATTCATGGGTGAATTTTCTATTTTTTGGATGATTTACTATTTATTATGATTCATTAATATTCATAAGGGTATGTTACTATTCATAATGGTATTTTACTACTCTTCAAAAACTAAGTTGACTCTATCATACTCTAAATATCATATTCAATGCAACCGTGTATGTCAGTTTTTCAAAATTAAAATCACAGAGATGGAAAAATTATGTTTACTTGCTATGTTATAACCAAGTGGTGTTTTGTAGATACTTAGTATTTCATGCATTCAATATTAAATTTATTTGAAAAAACGTTGGGTGTTACATTGATGATTGGTGATGAATCCCTATGGTATATGAAACTATACACCTACCATTTGAAAATGATAATTTTTAGGATATATAATATATCTTATATGTATAATATAGATAAAATTATTTATGGAATATCTCCTATAAATGGAAATTTTCAAAATATAAAAACCAGTTTGGTGAGAAGAAACACAATATTCTCCCCCTTTTTTATAATTAAAAAACCTAGAAATCTCTCCCCATTCTTGTAATATAAAAAAATAATTTTAATTTCAATAATTTCATGTAAAAAATAAAATAGTGCTAATTACAAAAAAAACTAATAGTCTAATGAAATATAACTCACAAGATTCCCCCCTCTGATCAACATATAATAGCATAGTAAACTATAAAAATAAAATAAAACCATGCATTATCAATTGACATACCAATTAAATAGTAGAATAACTCTTCATAAACTCATACAAAAATAAAAAGATACCAAACATTAAGAAATAAACAAGTAAATTCTTCCCATTAATCCAATATTCCTTCTCTTGAATATAAAAGATAGTGAATACAAATCATGTGAACTCCTATTTTAGAAAACAAAAAACAACTAGGATCCATGAAACTGGTTAATTATATTTAATGAATTATAAAATATATGAAATGTATTTAAAAGTAACCAAAAGTTATATCAATACCATAAAACCAATAAGAAAATAGTAAATACATTCTCATTTGACATAATTAAAATTTATAAATAATCTAATACCAGTATAGCATAAGGTTGAACTATTGTAGGTATGCATGTTATCTATATGAAAAATCTTTACCCAAACATTTAGACCATATTAGGTCCAACTAGATTCATATAATATCCGTTATAAACTCATTTTATAAAAGGGTTAGTCAACTCAATAATGAAAAAATATTTAGATTAAAAATCCTTCTTGTAAACAATTGGTTGAAAAAAAATTAAATAAAAATCACATGAAGAATAACCAAAAGAACTACAATTAAAATAATTAAAAAAATTTATAGCATCACGTTTACCTTTTGAAAAGTAGTTTATATAGATCATTGGTAATTTCCCATTATAACCAAGACCTTTTTTTCCTGTTCATTCAAGTCAACATTTTCATTCACTTGAATTTATCTAGATATTATCTTCTAATAATAAACAAAGATAAATCATTCATTGAAATTTATACTTCATCCTTTGCATATCTATTTTTCTTTTGAATGTCTTTTATATTATTATAGAACATTTAATTTTTACTAGAATAAGTGTTATTCATCTTCTCACTCTCTTCCTAATGTTTCTAATTTTCCTCATTACATTTCATGACTTTTGAATCAACCTTATTCTTCTATTATACCACACATTTTTTATACTTAGTTTCATGTAATAATCACCAATAGTGGATACATTGTTATGTAACTAATCAAACATCTCTTATAATTTTTTTACACAAGGCCTATTACATCTAGAACTAATGATAGATTCATAATAAGAATCATAATAGGAATTACTCATCTCATCCACGCTACTCATCAAACATATAATTTTTGTTTTTTTAATGATTTTACCAAGTCACTTAAAGAACATAAGTTGAATGGTGAAATTGATAATTTACCATACATATAAATAAAAAATATTACCAGTCTCCATCTCTAATATACATTTATCGGTTGAATTTTAATTTTCAATACTAGTCCATGCATCCATAAATTTAATCTATTTATTCTTAAACTTCTTACCTTTTATTTGAATCTTCATGCCTATATAGTAAGGTTTTATATTTCCTTTTTTCTTACAATCATACAATCAAATATCTGAATTAATTAAATTCATATAAAAACTTCCATTCTTGTTTTCATAATCATCCTTTCTATACTTATTTGTTTATCTTCAAGACTATTTAGTGTTCTTATAATAATTTTAAACTTATTTAAAAACCTTGGACAACCTATATTTTAAATTCTTCAAAGAACATGAATCATCATGTAATGTCCTATCATGATTTCCACATACAAGTTCCCTAATCTAGTTTGTGACCTGACCTCAAGTGCACCTCCACATACACCAGAGGAAGCTGACTAGTAGTGAGGTTCTAAAATGTCACATGGAGAGATAATACCCTATTTATTAGAGTAAAAAAATAGTATAAATAAATAAAAAATATCCAAAATATTAATCAATAACTAAAAAATACCAACATCACATTACTATCCCAAAATAGGGAAATGACCATAACCCAAAGAAGTAGATATTCCATTCCATAAATGTTTCATGTTTCAAATGAAACCCCAAAATAAAGACACGTTGACAACTCCAAAGTAGGCCCCAATATAGTGTTTGGTTCCCTCATCCATGCTACATCTTGAATCCCAACTTATCCATCTAAAATATGGTTCTTTCCCCTATTCTGACCTGTAATCATTAAGTCTATTTGGGTACCAAATAGTGGCAAGATTACTTTGGGAGTACAACTCAGTGGGCCACCAACAACGGTTTCTAATGAAACATACAATATATAAAAGTTTATGCATTTGTATTAATATTAAAATAAAAATTATATATTAAATAGGTTTCAATTTTTTTATTTTTTAATTAACCACAGTATCCCTTGGGTTCATGATGACACCCTAACCAATAATACATATTTTTGACCATGCAGGAGTCTGAACCATACACCATATTGATATCATAATTATTCATTTATGGGATTTCATCGTCATAATTAATTCCAATTTCATTTTGGTGACCTGGAGAATTAGTTTGGGTACCACTATCATGGATACTTGGAGTGTTAGTATAGCATCATTATCTTAGGAACAAGGAGAATTAGTCCCAAAAAATATCACGAGTACATATAGCCTCAATCTAGAACCAAAATCTCAAGTACTTACAGCATTAGTCTACAACCAATTCACATGCAGGAATCGAGGTCCTAGTTCAGTAGTCTAAAAATGCATGGGTACTCAAAGCATCATCCCATAACCAACAAATCCTTGTTCTCATTTTCATATAGATATATATATATATATATATATCAAGGTTTAACACCAGTGACCTTCTTATCAATCATTTGCGACACGGTTCACTATTTTATTTACCAAACACAACCATGGTTCTTTACTTTTATCACAAGGTAAAACATGAGAAATTCCACAATATTTCTATTTATCCTCAATTATTACACAACTAATTAACCCTATAAGTTTAATCCAATCATCCATTTAAATCCCATTATCAAACCATGAAACATATATTTTTTCCAATTAAATAAACACATTATTTCAATTTTACATTATATAAGTTGTGAGTTCAACGATATTAGAACACTGCAAGGTTTTCCATCACGTCTAGTCTCATAATATCTAATGGATCCAATAGAATCGGATAAGGGTCTCAAAATTTCTTTGGGTTCAATTGACTTTGGATATTTGAAATAAATTTCACAACATGTAAATGCAATAATACAACTTAATATATGAGAAATGTATCAAGAATATGGGAAATATAATGTAGACCGCTTACCATAGGATTTTTTATTTTATATCACTCAAACATAGTCCTAAATTCGAGGTGAAACAGTTGAAAATGAATAAAGAAACTCGTATCCTCATTATCTACGCTTGGATTTCCAATTATAAAATTAATCCAACCATAAAAAAAATCACAATTCCCATTAAGGAATGTAAATCCATGAACAGAGGATTGGGTATAATATTACAGGAAAGAGAGAAAGAACAAAACTAGTAATAAAGGAAAATAATAGATACTTACAATCAAATATGGATCTCTTATGTACTTTTAATCACATAAAAGATTATCAAGGATAAAAGGGAACTGCCTCTCAAGCTTTGGGGGAAAAATAATTTTGAAAATCCAAGTGATCTGGGAAAAAATGAGGACCTTAAACTGTAATTTGAATTAGATCCAAGAATTTTTTGTTTCAAACTCTATGTAGCTCAGTAAGGTTGCACAGTTTGGAAAATCATGAGCCAATTATGTGGTCATATTATCTCAATAAAACCCTATTATTGGTTTGCTCGAATGGTTATAAAAACTGTATTTGAACAATATCATGCTATTATCTCAAGAAAACCATGTTCTTAGTTGGCTCACACTGCTAGAAAAACATTGTGCCAACCATGTTGTTCCCCTCTATTCAATGGATCACTATTTGGGTCGATGAATGCACTGTTGGGTCAAACCACTCACCCCCCAACCCATCCAGAGGCTCATAATATAATGAAATATTTCTAAAGAAAACCCGATTTATTTTCCCAAATTTTTCACCAACCATGCATAGTCCCATGGGATTATAAAAATTTTCCAACTTTATTCAAAACGACCTTGAATAACGACCCAACCAAAGTCTAAAAAAAGTGTAAAAGAATACCATAATTTGACTATGATTCATCTCAAGAAATATCTAGATCTTACAATCTCTCCACCATATAATAGATCATTCAAGATATGTACTCCTAAAAATCACTAAACTTATAGGGTGAAAATTTTAGGACATTAGCCCCACGTATCTGATTCCCATTACTATGTTTCCTTCTGAATATGGTCATGCTACCACATCAGTTATACTAATATCACATCCTTTCTTGAAAAAACTTTCTCAATGCAATCCATAACATGAATCAGATTCTCCTCAAAGGACATGTCATCTACAAGCTCAATATCATCAACATTGATCACATGACAAGTGTAGGGGTGATACTATCAAAGCTATGACACATTAAAAATATCTTACAAATCACTATACCTATGTAGAATAGCTAATCAATACACCACTATTCTGATACTCTCCAAAACCTCAAACATTTCAATAAACCTAGGCACCAACATTCCCGTCTTTTGAATCCTACGATGACCCAATCTCTACAAAACCTGAAGGAATACATGATCACCCACTATAAACTCAATAATTTGAAGACATATATCAATATAAGTCTTATTCATACTTTTCACTAGGCCTATATGTTTCTAAATCAAAAAAACCTTCTCTGATGTCTCCTACATGAGACTCTGTCCTAAAAAATCAGACCCACCCACCTCCATCAAATCTAAATGTAATCTACATGTCCTACTATAAAGTGCCTCATATATTTTCATCTAAATAGTCTCCTAATAATTATTTTTATAGGTGAACTAAATGACTGATAATTACTTCTCCCAATACCAACAAAAATCTAATACATAATCTTGAATCATGTCCTCTAGTACATGAATAGTTTTTTCTGATTACCCATTTGTCTTTGGATGAAAAGACATACTGAGAAACACCTGAGTACCAACAGACTTCTATATGCCTTTCTATAAGTGTGTGGTAAAATGTGGATAAAAATCTAAAATTATGATTCTTAGAACCCTTTAAAATGTAAAATCACTCAAACATACATATAAACCAATTCATTGACAATTAAAGTCTCCCTACCAAGGAAGAAATGGGCTGATTTCATCAACCAATCCACAATCACACATATAAAATTATTATTTTGAGTGGTCCTTAGAATACCTACCCCAAAATTCCTAGTAACATCGTTCCACATCCATTTTAGAATAGAAAATAGCAGTAACAAACCACCATGTTGTATATTCTCATCCTTCACTTGCTGACATGTATATCATCATGTCACAAAACCTGTAATTTCCTTTTACATTCCTAGAAACCAATATTGTCTCTAAATATCATGGTACATCTTACTCAAAATAGGGTGAGATTCCCACTTTGATGCATCAAAATCTCACACCAATTCCTCTCACATACATGTAGGTACAAAAAAACATCCCTATAAATAGATGATTTCATCCTCATCTATAGTCCAATTAGAAGGTAACTCCCCACCTTCAACGCTTTCCCTCAAGTCCAACTACTCTGGATCCTTATATTATCCTTCCATGAACTAGTTAAGATTTGTGGAATCCACCAATATGGATATTATTTTCATCTTATCCTCATCCTTATAAACCTCTATGTGCATCTCATCCAGCAAATTCATTATCTTCCACACAAAACTAGACTCATGCAGTACATAAGTCTGAGTATTTTGGCTCAATGAATCACCAACATTGTTCCCCTTTCCATGAATATAGGCTATCTCAAATTCAAATGATTTCATATACTAAACCCATATCCACTTCCATAGATTCAAATCCCTGTGTGAAAATATGTACGTTAAACTATTGTGGTCAGTGTATACAACAAACCTTTCACCCAAAAGGTAATATACCAACACTTTTAAGGAATAAGACACCATAGACAACTCATGATCATTCATAGAATAATTTGGTTCATTCAGACTCAAATATAATGATCCATACACCATAACTCAATCACACTATATCAACATTTCACCAAGTCCAATCCCAGATACTTCACAAAACAAGCTACAATCCTCACCCAGCTCAGGTTGGATCAATGTTGGTGTAGAGGTCAAATGATTCCTTAACTCCTAGAAATAATTCTCACAAGCTTCATTCCATTAAAATTTGATACCCTTCTTGGTCATCCTTGAAATTGAAACTACTAAGTGAGAAAATTCTTGGATTAATCTCTAATAATAGCCCGTTAAACCCAAAAAGATGTGAATATTAAAAACATTCTTGAGATGCTCCCATGAAGCAACCCCCTAAACTTTCTCTAGGTGATATGACCTAAGAATTATAACTTGTAAATATAGAATTGATATTTTGTTACATACATAACTTATTTAAAGGTTATTTTTAATTTAATTTCCATTATTTCTTTGTTTTGGGGGTTTCCCATGCAATTTTGGAGAAATGGGTGAGTTTTCAGGATTTGGGCCAAACCGTGAGCCCAATCCCAGATTTAAAAATTAATTTTGTTTCCTTTATAAATCCTTCATTTTTCAACAATTTTTATCCATTCTAATTCCTACTTGGACTCCCCTGACATAATAACATCTCCACATTAATTTGGACCATTTAGAAATCCTTAATCATGGTGTAGTTCAGTTTTTTATTTAAAGTATTGGGTCTTCCTGAAGGCCCATTTCCTGCATTAAAAATAATTTTAAATTATTTAATATCTCCTTCATTTTATATTTTTTTATTGATTCCACCTTCCTCGCGAAGCCACTAACCCTATGATCACGCCCATTATTGGTTTTTCATTTCTGAAGCTCATTTGAACCTAGAAGGAGGGAGATTCTTCTCTGAATATATCAATTCTCCTAGATTTGAAGAGGTAAATTTATTCTTTAATATCTCCTTAAATATTTACTCTTGTTACCCAATTTCAGTCCCCATATGACCTCCTCCTCATCAGTCGAGACTCACTATCAGGTTTTGTTCCTTTGAGATTAAAAATATGGTTAATTCGGGGTAATTGCTTCAAGATTTTTCAAGGTAAGTGTTCCTCCCTTCCACTTCTTCCATTTCCTTACTGTTTCATCCCTCTTTCTTGATGTTCCAAAGTTTCCAGAACCAAGGGTTCATACCTAGGGATTAACCATGAGTCTTTTTGATGAAAATTTGTGGTCTAGAGCTGGATTTATCATCCTTGTGGTGCTGGGGTGGTGCGGTTGATATTTCGCACCATGTTTTGAGGGATTCGACAATTTCGGTAGGTGATTATGTGGGTAACCATTTAATGATGAGTTAGTTTTATTGAATAAATAATTTTTATTGTTCCTTATATGTTTTGAATTATGAAAAAATCATTTTTGGTAGCAATAGTAAAGCATTTGGTATTAAAGTTACATTTTTTTTTGAAGTGTGTATTTTTCAAATGTATTTCATGTGTTATCTCTTGTGGTAGTTTGGTAAAATGTGGAAGTGATTTATTAGTTGTTAAAAGGGGCTTCCAATTTTTTTTGGGTAATGATATATTGTCATGTGGGCCTAAAAAGGGGAGTATTTGAATGGGTTTTATGTGTATAACCTTGTTATACTCCTTGAAAGTGTTTTATGGATTTGTGTGTTCTCATGGGTATCTTTTGTGATATTGTTCAAGGTGATTACATAAAATTTGAAAGTTGGTTATTACATGTTAATTGGGCTTCCAATTCTATTTATTTAGGGGATTGGTGTGATTTTGGCTTAAAAATAGGTTTTTGAAATGGGTTTTATGTGAAAATCTTGGGTATACTCCTTATAATTGTTTTATGAAAGTTTTGAATGGTTTATTGAGTTGTGTACGAGGTGAAACTATATCAGCAAACTGTTTTGGTAGGAGTATATTTTTAAAAGGTCCATTTCATTTGTGAAAAGTATGTTATGTGATATGTATCATATTGGAAATATTTTATTAAATTGTTTGAAGGAGATATTGAGGTGTGAAAGAGATGTGAATGTGATGTGGACTGTTTTGTGTGAGTGTGATGTGAAAAATAGAATTTTTTATTATGAAAGGAGTGTTATGTTCCATGTGTGTGGGATGTTATATGAGTTTCAATATCTTATAATTGTTTTATAAAATTTTTTAATGGTTTTTTGGAAGTTTTGAAGAAATGTGAAATGTGTTGTTGGCTATTTTTGTGTGAGTCGGATTTCAAAATCATTTTGAATGAAAAATGGATTTTATGACTTGTGTGGTATACATATGGTATTTCTGGTGAATTTTTGATGTGTAAATGATATTTTCAAGTTCAATGTATATTTCTTGACTTGTTGAACTTTTTTGAGCACAAGGGGAAAACCTGGGTATCTAGGTGGGTGGACGTGTACTAGTATGCTAGTGAATCAGTGGGGTTTGGCCTCAGTTTCACTTTGCAAGATTGACGCTTACAATTCAAACTAAACTATGATGATGATGATTGGGGACCACTAGGTTATGAGTACGTTCCCTACTAGTATCTCTTGCACGGGAATAGATATTTGTTATGGTTACTCTCACCGAGATACGAGGAACCTAGGACCCACATCTAGCTAGTGCCTAGGGGTTATTTCCTATTGCTTGTGCTCATTAGTTACTTTATACTTAACATCGGAATATGGTACATTTGTCTGGAAAATTCAGTATCTTTGGTGTTTATTTTGAAAGTGTTAACCCTTTAAAATATCCCACTTAAAAACTGTTTTTATTCAAAGTTGCATCTTTTAGAAATTGTAACTAGCTTTTCATGTTTTTGAAAACTTACATGCTTTTAATCTTTAAATGTTTATCACATGGAATCTCTTAGTGGTGGTATCCTACTGGGATTTTTCTCACACCCTTCTTACACAATTGGCTGTAAGTATACTTTCTTATTTTTTATCACAGGTTTGGGTACAGGTTTAATGTCATTAGTTTGGGTTTTTAGCGGTCCATCGTGATGCAGTGTTGTGGAGATGGCTTGAGGGAGGTGAATCTTTCCATGTGGATGTTCTTGGGTTATATTTTATTGGTTTTTTACCTTTTTAATGGTCTTAAAAAATTGTTTAAAATTTTGTAATTCAGTTCTGAATTTTAGTAAAAGATGTTTTGGTTTGAAAAATCCAGTTTTGGTTTATTGGTTTCGTTTGTCATTTTATGTTTACAAATTTAGGTAAATCGTTCCCAAACTTCATTTTATGATACCTAGGAACTTGTTCCAGCCCGTGGGGATCAGTAATTCCATTCGGTTCTTGCCACAGACTGGGTCAGGTGCCGATTTTAAAGGCAACTAGATTCGGTTTGTGACATATTTAGATAGATTTTCATATAGTCTATGCTCTCTCAGTATACTTGAGATGATGTCATGAAGTTTGGAACATTATTTAAGACTCTACGAGTACACTAATATTTCATCTATGAAAGCAATCATAAAATGTTCCAAAAACAAGTGTATGGTTTGGTTCATCAAATACATAAACATAGAAGGAGTTTTTTTATTAAAAATAACATCACAACAAACTCATATAGGCCATACATACTTCTGAATGCAGTTTGTGGTATATCAAAAGGTCTCACTCCCAAATGAAGATACTCCAACTTCAAATATATCTAGGATAAACCACAAGAACCCATCATCTATTCAAATAGATCATCGATACATGAAAGGGGATACCGGTTCATAACTATTATCCAGTTCAACTTCCATTAATCAAAACATAAACACAATGTCCCGTCAACCTTATTAGAAAACAAAACTAGAGAAATCCAAGGTGATGTACTCATATTGATAAATCCATTATCCATTAATTCTTATAGCTGAGTCTTAAGGCCATAAATCTCCACTTGTTCCATTGATAAGGATAAATGGAAACTAGATCATCTCTAGGCATTATCTCAATTATAAAATCAACACCTAACTTAGGTGTCATCTTGGAAAATTCCTAAGGGAACACATCTAAAAATTGATCCACTATGTGTGGAAATACATCATGATTCACACAGTGATCATCCAAAAAAATCAAAACTTGGTCAATGATCTCCTCTAGATTTTGATGAACATTCCCTACACAGACTGCAGATATATCTAATTCTCCATGATGAACATAATTATTACCCTCAAGAGTCATAAATGTTACCCTCCTATGGTAACAATTAATGTGGGATAAGAATAATACCAGATAGTTCATACCCAAAATCAAGTCAAAAAAGACATTTCAAGTACATAATGATCCCAAAGAAGGAAATACTCACCAGCCTTGAGGGAAAATTCCTTGTATAAACAAATTTATTTTTATTGTACACCTAGAGGGCCATCGATTACCATAAAGCTGCTAATAAACCCTAACTTTAAATTCAAATGATTCCCAATTTGATCATATATAAATTAATGTGATCATCCTATAAAAAATAAAGTAATAACAAGAGTATAAGCTATACGAATTCTACCACGTACTATTTACGGTTGATCCTCGCAATCAATGAGTTAAGGATGAACTACATGTAACTGACCTACCCCTATTCTTTATTCTCTATTTTGAGTTCCCTGAGCATAAATACTCTATTTATATGGGTTCTCTTTCCCTTAATTACCACATCTACTTCCCTGACCAACATGAACAGTAGAACTCCAATTTCCCGACTGGTATAGGGTAGAAGAACCATTTTGAGTACTCTAGTTTATCCTAGTTCCTCCATAACTCTCCATAATTCATGGGTTCCTGAAATAAATCTATAAGTGTCTCATACTTATATAAGGTTTTCACTCCACTGGTGTTCTGGGAAACTATCAATGAACGTGACTCGATCTCCCACACTTATGGAAAAAACACTCAATTACCAACCTGAATAATCAATATGTCCTGTTGGATACTCTATTCTCCACAACCCCTGTTAATGTTCTCATAGTGATTCATTATACCCTCAAAAATTGTACCTCCTGATCCTCAAACAGAAACCACATTTACTCTACTGGAATCCTCCTTCTGGTATCCCTCAAAAATGAGAGCCTGATTCACTACCTCATCAAAAGTCTTCAATTTAAAGATGATAACCTGGGAATTAATATTAGATTTAATTCCATCTTGAAAACATATCATCATATTTTCCATATCTCTTACCAATGTTGGAAAAAATAACTACAAGTTGGTGAAGCAACATGTATAGTCCATTACTAACATTATTCCCTAGATCAACTGTATAAACATTTTGTCCCTCTCATGCTTTAGCATCACTTGGTAAATGTGTTCAAAGAACTTCTCCTAGAAGTACTTTCAAAACATTAGCTCCAAATACTCAAACTTAACCTAAATAAATTATTATTTATTCACTTTATCTTATATCATATAAATAGGTAACTTGACTATTTTCTTTGTAATAGTTTCTAAATCATCAAGAATTTTCTGGATAGACTAAATCTAGAGCTTAGCTACCCTAGGTCCACTCTCTCCAATGAATATAGTAGGTTTTTAAAATTGTAAATGCTAGTTCATATCATTCATATTCTTCCATGCCCACCCCGGATTTATTTCCATGAAATGAAAAAAATGATCAAAGTTCTCACAGAACTTCCCTTTGTCTCCTTCACCCAGAATTATAAGGGCCTATTTTCCCAATGTTAGAGGAACATTTCTATCAATCTCTTCATGGCTTCCTACCAATAACCATCTATGTAGAGCCATGTATCTACAATTTTGAACAAACATATTAGGACTCATAACACATCATTAGCACACTTAAACAGAAGATATTCATATAAATGTTTAATAATTAATCTATCATACACCATCCCATGGTCAAAATGAGGCACTATTATAACGGTTAACCTTCACGAACCTGGGTCATAGCTAACATAGGGTAAAAAAAATTCATATTTTTAGTTTTCCCAATAGTAACCCACTTTTACCATTTCAAATTACCTAATTTAAAATCTTTTACCAATTAATAATTCATCATTATGTACCATTTCTTTTGAATTAATCAAATAAATAATATCATTTTCATTTGCCAAAACTTGCTCATGACTTTCTTTTTCATTTAATATTAATATCATGAATGCCACATAAATTCTTTAGTGCCAAGAATGATACATTCACATACTCAACTCTCTTATCTTACTATTCCATGAGTTAAATCTCAGTAAACAATAACATCACACAACAAGTACGTCACCAAAGGTGAAATATCATCCAACTATAACAGTAAACATCAAGAACAACAATATCACCTGGGGTACTGGGGTTTTCCCCAACACATGGGTCAGCTACTACCATGAACGACCTCATGTCCAGGGTCCGACTAATCTTATCCTCCAATATACCTTTTCCAAATAATAAAAAAAATCAAAAAAAAACAACTATGATACCACTTAAAATTTTCATATCTCGGTTGCCACATATTGGTACCCTGAGCCAGTTCACTACATCCCCTCAAGTACGTCTCCCCATATTCTAGAGGTAGCCGACTAGCAGAGAGGGTCTAAAATGTCACAAGGGGATATTATACCCTCTTTATCATAGTAATATAACAACATAAATAAATAAAAAATATCCAAATAATTATCAACGATAACCAATAAAGTCCAAAAACACATTATAATCCCACAACATGGGAAATGAACATAAGCCAAAGAAGTGGATATATAATGCCAAATATGTCTCAAGTTTCAAATGAATACCAAAAATAAAGACACACTTACAACTCCCAAGAAGGTCTCAATATCAATCTCAGTTCCCTCATCTGTGTGTCGTCTTGAATCCTTACTCATCCATCTAACATAGGGATTTTTTCCTTGTCCTGACATGTAAACATGAAGTCTATTTGAGTACCAAATGGTGGCCCAAATAGGGTGTGAGTAAAACTTATTAGGCCACAACCAATTGTGTCTAAATCAATATCTAGTATATAAAAGTGTATTAATTTGTATAAAGAATAAAATATAAATGATATAATAAATAGGCTTCACATTTATTTTTCTTTAATTAACCTCATTATCCTTTAGGTTCACAATAAAACTCAAACCAATCATACCTGCTTTGACCCATGTCAAATTATGAACCATACATTATATAAATATCAAAATTATTCATTTATGTGATTTTATTATTATAATTAATTCCAATTTCATTTCAGTTTCATAGAGAATCTGTTTGGTTACCGTTATCAAAGATACTTTGAGCATCAATCCAAATTCATTATCTTCGGCACTTGGAGAATCAATCCAATTCCAATAATATGAGTACATAGAACTTTAGTATATAACAAAAATCTCAAGGTACATAGAGAATCAATCCATAACTAATTCACATGCATGCATCGGGGGAACAGAAAGGAAGTATGGAACCCCATAGGTACTTGGAGCATTATTCCATCACCCACAACTCTTTTTTCACATTTTCATGTAGATATATATATCAAGGTTTATCATTAGTGACCTTCTTATCAATCATTCACAACATAGTGCACCATTTCATTTATAAAACAAAATCATGGTTCTATACTTTTATCGTAATTAACAACATGTGAAATTCCCCCATTAATCCATTTCTCATCAATTATTACACAACTCATTAACCTTACAAGGTTAATCCAATCAACATACTAAATTCCATTATAAAACCATATGACTTTGATTTAGTTCACATATAGACCCTACCTTTTCTAACATTACTATTACATCATTATAAAGATAAACAACATAATTGTATTACACCATGAGGATCCAGAGGTTTAGTGTCTTGGGAAAACTAAGACAATACATAACATTTACAATATAAAACATAAAAATTTATTTAATTCCTTCTTCTCTAACTTCTTATTATCACTTGACCTCTCATTAGTGCATGTAGTCACCTGAGGATATAAATCAAAAATAGGTGAGATAAATTCCCAATAATAGGATATATATGAACAATATAAAAATTGGTGAGAAAAATCATAAAATAAGAAAAGGATCATGAACATGAGAGGAAATATTAATAAAAGACTTGAAATGTGGGAATGCATAAAAATGAAACATAATGTCTTAGTGGTTAACTACCAAACATACTTGTGAAAAAATATAGAATCTTGTTCACAAATCATTCCACTTTAACTCATGATATTCATTACTTTAACCAATGCATTTGAGCTCTGTATAATTCCGGGTGCACCCGTCACATTGAAACATTAATATTGCGCTATATAATTATGGGCGCACCCATCATATCATAACATTATCATTATCATGCATGCCACAAAGAACATATATAAAAAATTAACATAACTAACCCATGAAAATTAATGGGTTTCATATCATAATAACACATTAATAAACTTTGGGTTCCCAAAATAAAGTGGTAACAACATACTTGATACAGTAACCATTAACCTTAAGTGAGAATTAAAATGTGTGTTTTTGGAAGAAGAGTTCTTTTAGAAATAATTTATTTTACATAAACTCCATTAGAAAACATGTATACCTAATAAAAGGTATGATAATGAGGAAAAAATATTTTTAAGGAGTGACCATACCAAAAATGGAGTGAAAGAGAGAGAACTCGAAGAAAGAAAGTTAGGTTTGAGAATTTCCTCTTACCTTGTATCTGAATGCTTCCTTCACTTTTGAAGTCCTGTATGACCATATTATATTCATTAATTAAAAATTAAAGAAAATTTTTTACATGAATATAGTTCATTATGGTTTCATTAAGTTATTTTATGGGGCTTTGGATTAGTTATAGAGTTTAAAAACATTGTCCAGGAATGTTCATTTTTATGGTTTTCTTAAGCGGTTCACTTGTATTCATAAATGGAAGTTTGTGTAGAATATAGATAAACATAAAGAAATGATACTTCATGTTATTAATGGTATTAAATAATTTTAAAATATATTATAATTAATTATATTATATACCATGTGGATGAATAATTAGATAAGAATTAAATGATGATTGTTTGGGTTAATCTGGGCAGTTTTTCGACCACAACAAACTTGTTTTGTTTATTCATTTTGTAATATGTACATAATTTAGATACAGAATATTAAATAGGATATTAAAAATATAACATATTATGGTTCAACCATAAAAATGGTTTCATGACTAGATCTGAAGGTAGAAATGGAAAAAAAGAAAACAAGCCATTCTTGAAGGTGAAAAATTAACACCTCACGAACAACGTTTTCTTTTATAAAATAAAAAGAAGAGAAGGGTGTTGGATGATATAATATCCCATTAGTATCATAAAATTCCTTTATATGTATAATAATAGAGTAACCATAGAATGTGGATGAATATAGGTGGAGAGATAATAAGAAAATAATTTGAAGTTTAAAGGAAATTAAAGGAAAAGAGAGAGGGGAATTACCTCTTCAGTTATCCTCATGAGATCCTCCTAAAAGAACCTAGGATTGGGATTTTGATGACACTAGAAGCTTATTGGATGTGGGAGATGGGTTATAGAATATTTGTGGGCAGAGTTTAGGCAAGGTTTGAAGCTTAAGATATGTGAGGAAATGAGGGTGTGAAGGGTGGTATTTATAGTGGATGGGAGAGGGGTTTTCTCAATATAATATTCATTAATTTATTATTTTTCCAAAATACAAGTAATAGTGAGTATTACATGAAAAAATATAGAAATTTTATCATATGAATACGAACCAATTGGTTTTACATCAGCATAAAATCATATATGACTCTATAATTGGTGTATTTAGCTTATTTTGTAAATTATGGTTTTTCATTATTCATCAAAAATTCATGTATTTCAGAAAAATACCAAAAATTCACCCAAACCATTTTTCAATGTGTAGAATCAAAAAATGAATTCCATTTTTCAAAAATTATTTTCTAAATATGAATATTTTAATTTTCAATTAAAATAATAATATACGTAAAAAAATACAGTTTTTAAAACATTTGTTTACTTATTCCAAAACATAGGTACATCATTCTCTCACTTAAATCCTACATATATACTATCATATGTGAGGTTAATATTCATAAGGTTATATTACTATTCATTAGGGAAACATTACAATTTATAAGGGTATGTTACCATTCACCAAAAATTAAGTTTGTTATGTTAGACTCCAAAAATCACCCTGAACACAATCATGTATGATAGATTTTTGAAATTCAAACCATAGAAGTGGAAAAATTATGTTTAATGGTCACATAGTTTTTAGTATCATTATATTTCATTATGCTTCCTAATGTTATTATACTATAAGGCATAATTATAATAAGGGTATTCCATTGATAAAAATTTGGGTCGTTATATTCTCCCCCCTTATGAAATTTCTCACTCAGAATTTCATTTTACACAAATTGGTGAGGGTACTTCTCCTTCATCTCCTCCTCTGGTTCTGAAGTATCTTCTTCAAACTTATCGTTCTTCCATAACACTTTGACAAGGTGGGTTTTCTTGTTTCATAGAACCTTATACCTCTGGTCTAGAATCTTCACCGGCAGCTCCTCATAAGAGAGATCATCTTCCAATTGTACCACCTCTGAGTTTAGTACATGTGAGGGTTCTGGTATGTACTCCCTTAGGATTGATACGTGAAACACATCATGAAATTGATATATATTCAGTATAAGTGCAAGAAAATTGTCCATGGCTCTTACGCGTTCAATAATCTCAAAGGGTCTAATGTACCTTGGGATTAGCTTCTCTTTATTTCCAAACCATGTGACTCTCTTCCATGGTGATATTTGAAGGAAGACATTATCTCCAATGTCGAACTCTAGGTCCCTTCGACGGTTGTCAGCATAGCGCTTTTTCCGACTGTGAGTATATTTGATGTGTTTCTGGATAACTTGAACCTTCTTTGTCATCTCTTGCATAAGATCGGGTCCAAGTAGCTTTCTTTATCCAACTTCATCCCAACAAGTTAGAGTTCTACATCACTTTCCATACAAAGCTTCATGTGGAGCCATCTGAATACTCAAGTGGAAGCTATTGTTGTATGAGAACTCAACCAAAGTTAGATAATGATCCCATCCACATTTGAATTCTAAGTAACAGTATCTTAGCATTTCTTCAAGCGTTTGAATATTCCTTTCAGATTGGCCATCAGTTTTTGGGTGATAAGTTGTGCTAAAATTTAATTCAGTACTCAAAGCATGTTGAACGATCCTCCTGAATTTAGATGTGAACCTTGGATCACAGTCAAATACAATCAAGAGTGGAACACCATTCAGTCTCCCCACTTCCTTCATATATATCCTTGCAAGTTGTTCAAGAGAGAGATCGTCCCAAATAGCGATAAAATGGGCAGTCTGGGTGAGTTATTCAACCATAACCCATATCATATTATTTTCCTTCAACGTCTTTAGGAGACCCATGAAAACGTACATAGTGAAATTATCCCATTTCAACATGGTTATAAGAAATGGCTATATCAACCATTTGGACTTTTGTTTCCCTTCTTTAACTTGCTGACATACCAAGTACCTTGAGATATATTCCGCGATCCCCTTTTTTATTTTATCTCACCAGAAGTGTTCACGGAGATCTCGATATATCTTGGTGTTTCTAGGATGGATAGAGAATGTTGAGCTATATACATTGTCCAATATCTCCTTCTTTTTCCCAGGGGATGAAGGCACACAAAATTGCATTCCAAACCGAATAACACCATCATTGTCTATATGGAAATATTTCATCTTCCCTTCCCATACTGCATTCACCTTCTTTTGTAACTCCAGATCATCCCTTTGTTCCTCCTTAATCATCTCTTCGATTGATGGTAAAAAAATTAGCAAGGTAGGATGTATCCCCTGCCCTTATGATTTCCAAATCCATCCTTTACGTATCTAAGAAGATATGGTATTTCTCAATCTATAACATGGATAGAGTAGCAGGTTCTTTCTACTTAGAGCATCATCTACCTAGTTCATCTTTCCAAGATGATAGTGAATAGAGAAATTGTAATCTTTGATTAGCTCTAGCCATCTCCTTTGATGCATGTTGAGCTACTTTTATGTGAATATATACTTTAGGCTCTTGTGGTCGGTTTATATGTCACACTTCTCACCATAAAAGTAGTGCCTGAAGATTTTCAAGGAAAAAATCACAACTGCCAGCTCTAGATCATGTGTTGGGTAGTTTTTCTCATTGATCTTCAACTAACGTGAGGCATAGTCTATCACATTATCATTTTGCATGAGTACACAACCCAAGCCTTTATTTGAAGCATCAATGTATATAACAAAACTTTTTCCACTTTTCGGAAATTTGAGTACAAGTGTAGTGATCAACCTTATCTTTAGCTCCTTGAATCTTCTCTCACATTCTTATATCCAGACACACTTTACCCATTATCTTGTTAACTAAGTTATCAGGTTTGACAATCATGATAAATTTATCACAAAACATTGTTAATACCCAACTAATTCAATAAAAATATGGATTTATTTGACACTATAGGGCCTCGGCCATTCATCAATCGCCTTTTTTTTGAAAGGTCCACATAAACTCCCTCACTTGTGATCACATGACCCAAGAATGTGACTTTCTTTATCCAAAAGTCACACTTTCTGAACTTGGCATACAACTTATCCTTTCTCAATGTTTCCAAAACAAGTCTTAGATGTTCTTCATGTTCATCCTTTCTCTGGGAGTATATGAGAATATCATCAATAAACACTACCACAAATTTGTCAAGGTAATGTCTAAAGACTTTATTCATCAAATCCATGAATATTTCAGGGGCATTAGTAAGTCCAAAGGGTGTCATTAAAAACTCATAGTTCCCATACATTGTACAGAAGGCGGTCTTTTGAATATCTTCTTTCTTCACTTTTAACTAATGATATCTAGAATGCAGATCCTCCTTTGTGAAGTATTGAGATCTCTTAACTGATCGAAAATTTCATCAATCCTTGGAAGAGGATACTTGTTCTTCATGGTGATCTTGTTGAGTTCTTGATAGTCGATACATAGCCGCATTGTTCCATCCTTATTCTTAACAAAGAGAATTGGTGTACCCCAAGGTGCAAAAGGGTGTATGAACCCTTTGTCCAAATGCCCGTACAGCTGCTTCTTTAAATCCTCTAGTTCGATAGGAGTCATCCTATAGGGACACTTTGAGATAGGAGTAGCTCGAGTTATGAGTTCTATTTAGAAATTTACCTCACAATTTGGGGGAAGTCTGAGTAACTCTTCAGGAAATACATCACTATATTCCCTCACGATGTTCATTTCTGCAATGTTGTAACTTTATTTTGACTCAACCATTTGGGTGAGGTATGCTTCTTCATAGGGTACCAACACCCACATGGTTGAATGATTTTTCAAAGGATATTCTTGATCTTCCTTTCATTTTTAGAGGATCAAGGGAAGGTTCGTAATATGAAAAGATATTTCCTTTTCCCGACATATGATATGTGCTCTATATAATGAGATCTAATCCATTCCCATTATAGTGTAGAATTCTACAAATGGAAGTATTACAAGATTCATTGGAAGAATATTCCCACATACTCCAATATGAGAAGAGACAAACACTTTAGTTGAAATTATTACACCAATTTTTGTTTTTACTGATATCTCTACTTCAAGGTTTCGGGTCTTTGATTCTATAGTTATAGAAAACTTGAAAGATGTAAAGGAATGTATAGAATTAGAATCAAATAATACTTTATCCATTCTTGAGTGAATAAGAAGTGTACCTTGTATAACTTCATTATCTTTCTCTACTTCCACAATAGAGATGGCATAACCCTTCCCTTGTTCCTTTCTCTTTGGTGGCTACTGACGCAGATTACCCCCAAGGACTCGAGGTATAGTGCACTGGCTTGCATGGTTCCCTTTCTCCCTACAGTTGTAGCATTTAACCATGAGTGATTCTCTCCTTTTTTCTACTACATTCTCCTTCCTTCTCATGTATTTTCAACACCCTTGAGCATGGTGTCCTTCTTTCCCACACTTGAAGCATTTCCCCATCCCTTTGAGGTAGTTCCCATAATGCAACTTCCCGCATTTTTGGCATGTGGGTCGTTAAGTTTTCTTCCCACCTTTATCATTAGATCCTCTAGCTTGAAAATCCATCTTTCATTTCTTATCACCATAGCCATCGAACCATTATACAAACTTTATCTCCACTTTGATAGAACATTCAAAAATTCATCATAACACCCAAAGTCTCAAATTTCAAGAGCCTTTCAAAGGTGTGGTTTTAATACACTAAAGAATCTATCGATCTTTCTATCGTTGTTGATAACAAAACCCAAAGAATACCTTGAAATCCCTGTGAAATTCTCTTCATAGGTTGTGAAAGATTCTAATTTTTTTATTAAGCTCTATGAATTCTCTCTCCATCTTTGTATAAAGTGTTCATGGGAAATACTTGTTAAATAACATGATCTTAAAGTCATCCCATTCCATCTATTCAATTTCATCTTTTGGATTGGTGTTCTTAATAAAATCCCACCATTTATCATCCTCTATATCAAGACGATAAATGGCTAGTGTCACCTTCTCTATCTCAGAATAGTGTAGAACAGAAAATATCTTCTCTAGGGAGTTGAGCCACCATTTCGCAACTAGTGGATCAAAAGATCCACTAAACGTCAGTGCTCAATACCGTATAAAACACTCGATATCTATTTTCTCCCTCTTAGGTTAAGGATAAAGTTTCCCATTATTCTGGTCATTGTTCATAACCTGAGATAGTTGGGTAAGAATCTCCATGAATTTTTGAACTCCACCTCCCAAATCAATGGGTATGTCATTCGGGCAATTGTTACATTGGCCCTCGCATGAGTTTTTTGCCTGGTTTCTCTTGTTTCCCACCATTTTCTAAAACATAAAAGGTTAGAACAAAACATAAGTTAACAAGTCATGAATTAATAACTTATTAATTTGTAATATTTACACTAAAAGTATAACTTATGGGATCCCAGTTTAAATCTTCTTTAGTGAATATTTGTACTTAGTCTCATGCTAGATGTTTTCTCTAGGGTTCACTAATCCTAATTCCCAAATTAACTAAACCTTTCCTTTGATGCCAACTATAGTGACCCTGTCTTTTCTTACATTACTATTAAATCATTATAAATATAAAAAAAACATAATAGTATTACACCAAATGGATCCATAGGTTTAGTCTCAAGGGAAAATTAGGACCAAACATAACATTTACAACATCAAACATAAAAATTTATTTAATTCCTTCAGCTCTAGCTTCTTATTTGCACTTAACCTCTTCTTAGTAAATGTAGTCACCTGAGGATATACATAAAAAGGGGGAGAGTTAAATTACCAGTAATAGGATCGATATTAATAATATAACAATGGGTGATAATAATCATAACATAGGAAAAGGATCATGAACATGAGAGGAAGCATTAATAAAAGACTTGAAATGTGGCAATGTATAAAAATGAAACATCGTGTCTTAGTGGTTAAATAACACACATACTTGTAAACAAATCAAGCATCATGTTCACACATAATTACACTCTAACTCATTATATTCATCACTTTACCCAATTCATTGGAGATCTGTATAATTCTAGGCACACCCGTCACATTGAAACATTCATATTGCACTATATAATTCCAAGTGTACTCGTCACATCATAACATTATCATTATCATATATTATACAAAGAACATATATCAAAACTAAATATAACTAACCCATGGAAATTAATGGGTTTCACCTCATAATAACACATTCATAAACTTTGGGTTACTAAAATAAAGTGGGAATAACATACTTGATACAATAACCATCAACCTTGATTGAGAAGTAAAAGTTGTGTTTTTGAAAGAAGAGTTCTTTTGAAAAAACATTTATTTGAAATCAACTCTAGTAGAAAATATTTATTTCCTATAAAATATAATATAATTATGAAAAAATTATTTTTAAGGAGTGACCATACCAAAAATGGAGTGAAAATGTGAGAACCCGAAGAAAGAAAGTTGGGTTCGAGAATTTCCCCTTACCTTGTATCGGGATGCTTCCTTCACTTTAAATTTTGGTATAACCATATTAAATTTGTTAATTAAAAATTCTAGAACCTTGTGTACATGAATATGGTTCATTATGGTTTCATTAAGTTATTTTATGGTTCTTTTTATGACTGATAGAGTTTAAAAACATTGTTCAGTAATGTTCGTTTTTATGGTTTTCTTAAGCGGTTCACTTGTATTCATAAATGGATGTTCTTTGATGAAAACTCTCTCAAAATTAGTCCTTAAAAAAAGGTTTAATAGCTAAAAATTAAGAATGAAACTCTAATCCTCAAGATATAGTCTTTGATACCCATTCCATAAATTTATCGAACCGTAAAACATAATAATTCCCAACAAGGAACATAAATCCATCCACAACAAAATAGATCTAAGATTTGGGAAAATATAAAAAGAAGAAAACTAGGAAGAAAAGTCAAAAACAAAGACTTATCATTGAATTTGGATCTCTAATAGGCTTTGATTCACTAAAAGCATACTCCTGATCTAAAGGGAATCTCTTTTCAAGCCTTGGGTGAAAAAGGAGTTTGTAAATCCATGTGATCAGGGAAAAACAAGGCTATTAGAATTTAATTCAAATTATATCCAATAATTTTAGGTACCAACTATACACCACATAGTTATGATACATGGTTTGGAAAACTATGTGGAAGCCATGTAGTTCTACTGTCTCAAGAAAACCCCACACACAATTGGATCACACAATTAGACAAAAAGTGCGCCAAAAGTGATGTTCTATTATCTCAAGCAAACCCCATGAACGATTGGCTCAAACAGTTAGAAAAACCATGTACCAATGATGATTTTCCTATATATTCATGTGTGTATGCTTTAGGGGTTATCCATATGGTTTGTCAAACCATCTTCCCCCCATCTGGATTCTAAAATAGGGTGTATGGATTCTTGGGAAAAACCACATGGTTTTCCGTAACCACGAACCAACAGCGCACAACCCCATGGGATTACAAAATTCTCCAAATTCATCTAAAAAGAATCTAAAGAAAACACCAACCAAAGTATAACAAAAAAACAACTAAAAATAATACCTAAAAAATGATCATGATACGTCTCAATAATTTTCAGGATCATAAACATTATCATAATAAATAGAAATGGTAATATCATTTTTTAAATAACTGCCTTTATTCCAATCATAGGTTTCATAGCCAATGTTATTTAAATCGTTCTCATACTAAAAGAGAGAATCAATAAGCTCATTTAGAGTCTACTTATTGAATATATTCCACTCATTAATTCAATATTTCTTAGCATTCCACTTCTTTAGTAGTGATCTAAGAACTCTTTCAACCATAGGATTACTGCCCAATGCTTCCCCAAGTGGTTCAACCCATTCCAAAATATTGTGAATCTATGGTACATTTGATTAGAAATATAATTTTCTCCCTTTTATAAGTCCCCATACTCATCTGTTGGCATACCAAGAATATTTTTCAAATTTTTTGTACCATAATGCCAAACTTGAAAAAATCTGCAAATATCATGAGTGGTCTTATATATAGATACATGACCAAAAATATTACTTCTTATAATAAAATAAATAATATTCACAATATTAACATTAATAAATTACATAACTACATCATTTTCAATAATGATATCAGGGTCGGTATTAACAGATTTATATGATTTTACTATAGATATCCAAAGACCATTTTTTAACTATTTAAGATAAGCTTTTGTCTTATATTTCCAAAAACCATGGTCATTTCCATCAAAAATAGTGATTTTTAAGGAATCCAACCCTTATTTTTTACTATAATTTCTATATTAAATTATCATTCCCTTATGTTTTTAATCATAATATATGGTTAGTATCAAAAATATAAAAAAAAATTGATACCAATTATAATGTATCATGTAAAGTATCAATGAAACACCACTCCCAAAAGGTTAATCTTGGATACCAAGTGTTAGTCCCACAATAGAGATGTAAAGATACAATAGGGGTGTGAATTTTATACTTTAAAAAGATTAGAGTAATTAAATAAGTTATTAAAAATATCATGAAATAAAAGATAAAATCATTCAGGAATATTCAAATTTGTGTAGTGAGTGTTCAAAGTCTGTATAATTTAATGAACAAGAGAGAACACAATAATATTATAGTAGTTTGGATCCAAAAATATTGAATCTACTCTTAATACTCACAACCCAAGAATATGGATATGAAAACTCATGTATATCACATTTATAATAGAGTGAAAAAACAAATAATTTTTCCTTTCACCAAAATAAATCACAACCAAACAACCTTCCATTTTTAGACCAGGAGAAACACCCCAGACTCTTATATTTTTCAAACCAATACAAACAACACAACCACTGACTTTCTATATATAAAAGGCATAGCCTATGTTTTTATTTTTGGTTAGGTGAGTATAACCAGTTTGATAAAGTTTCTCGGGATGACATGACATGTCACCTAATGTAACCCACCATTAGGCTTGAAGGGTGTTACTGATCCCCACAGGCTAGAAAATATTGCCTAAGAATCAATATCACTTACTTGGTAATGGGTTTACCATCATATAATAATAAAATAAAAGTAGAAGAAACTAACTGATAATCATTCTTGGGGTGTCTATACATTGGAATTCTAATAAAATACAACAAATTTTTTAATTAATGAAAAATACAAAGACTGCATAAACAAAATAAATTTCAAATGAGAAATAATCAATGAAATTGAATATTCCAATTTTAAAAATTAATTAATTTAAATATCTAAACATCATTTATAAAATATATAGGGTAATTATATACATCTCATAGAATAAATGGGAATAAATTAAATATGTAGTACAACTAGCTAAATTGGTTGATGCATACTCGATAAAAAACAACAAAATCCAAAAAAACAAAGATGATGACCTCATCATGACATACGGTCACCATACTATAACATCACAAAAACCCTCTTCATTAGTTATGTCAGATAAAGAGTGCATAAATAGATACTCTTAGAAACCAAAATATGGACCTACAAAAAAACTCAATTTACAGACACTTAATGGTATATGTAGGGTGTAAGATAAACATCCCAGTGAGGTTCCACCAAAAATTATATAAAGTTCCTTTTATAAAAAATCCATAAATTATTATTTAAAAATCATTTAAAAAATTTAGGTTTGGAAATGAATGGTATATGAAAATAAGTATCATGAATAATCATTTTCTCAAAACCAATGACAAAACCATTTTGGAAAAAAGAACAATTGGATTCTGAACATATAATTTTTTTAAAAATTTCCTTTAATATTCTCATTAAAATCACCATGTTTACCAAATTAAAAAGTAAACCTACTATAATAAATAATTCATTAAATCAATGTATCAAAGAGATATAATACAAGAAACACAATAATATAAATAATGTCATCTAACCAAACTATTAGGACCGGGTTCTATTTTGGTTTTATCTATTATCAATAGATCAATATGTAGAATATATTTAATGAGGTGAGTAAAGTGGGTAAACAATGTTCTTGGTGAGGAGTATATATAAATATAGATGTAATAATGGTTTAAATAAATTTTTTCAATCAAACCCCCAATCAGATCTAGCTTATTATCATAAAATATCAAACTCAAAATTCTAGATTGCGGTATTGAATATGGACCATTGTAATTATAATTGTATGTAATTTTAGAAATTAATGAAAATTAGTCTCAGGAATATTAGTCTCATAAGTTTTTTAGTCAGAATTCATGTTGTGAGTTGTTACTAGGAATTACTTTTGTGATTTGTTACTAGGAAGTGTTAGAACATCCAAAATAAATCCAACAATGGTTTTCTAATAATTAAAATATAAAAAAATCTTTATGGATTCATAATAAAAGTATAATAATGTGAGAATCAACAGTGTGAAAATTTCTAAAGGCTAGGAGGTTGATCAATAATGAAGTTGGATATTTTTTAAAAGTGATGGTCGATCGATCCATAAGACGAATCGATCAATCCAATCAATCACTAATTGCCTATAATCTGAAGCAAATAATTCTCTAATGACACTAATACATCGGACATGGTATTCCAATGATCCAACATAGAGGATTATGACACATTTTATTTTATAAATTTATTGTATCATAAAGGCATCATATATAGTGTTCTATTTGAGGTATACCAGAGTAGATAAGATATTGAGAATGATGAATCAAATGATCCCCTGAAATTGATACATAGGACTGGGAATAGATACCAATACTTCAATATGACTTAGATTTAAATCCATCAGACAAGAATCAGGCACAGGCTCATCAGACAGAGTCTAACACCGATAAAATATTGGGTGCAGAACATCATATTGACCAGAGTTGATGACACTAATTCATATACCAAAGCACATAAAGAGTGGGAGTTCAAATTTTTAATCAAAATAATTCAATCGATGTAAGAAAATTTTTGAATATTGTATTTTGTAATGTGTAAGTGATTGAAAATGTGGGAAGCATTGAGTTTCAATGGATGTGGTTTCTAGTAACTGAAGTATATGGAAGTCTAAACAATGTATCCAGTCATTTTTAATTGACTCGAGGCATCAGAGTAAGAAATAATTCAATTATTTTTATTATTCAGTGGGTCAAGATAAAAAGTTTTGAACTTGTTTCAATTAGGAAAAGAAGAAAGGATATAGAGTCATAAGTAGATGTAATGCATCAGATGTGATTTTTATGAGAAATTTAATTCAACAAATTTTCAATAAGAAATTTCATCAAACTAACACTAAGGTAGAAACATCAATCAGAGTCAAAAAACAAATAATGAGCATAATCATCTAATTAGACTCAAGAATTTTTTATAAATTAGAATAAGTTTGATTTTCTGAGATGATTCATCAAAATTTGAGAAGCTCCTAGAATTTTTGAGAAGATTTGAAGTAGTCAAATATGAAGACTCAAATGAACATGAAATTTGAGTTTTTTGAATTATGTTGAGTAGGAAGTAGAATTGGTTTTCCTATATTTTCTATTTTTTGATTACTATAAATAGAGATCATGGTACATTCATACTTGAAAATGTTTACATTCATACTTGTAATGAAATTCAAATATCTACATTTCTATGACATGTATTAGGATGCCAACCCATGTTTTTTCAGGTTGAAGTTTAGGAAGTACCATTAGAGAAAGAACCATCAGATTAAGATCCAATTGGATCATAGTTACATAGATGTGATCCCATTGAATCATCATCCATCATAGTGAGGTCCATCAGATGAAGGTCCATTATATGAATCAATTGTGAGTTTCCAATTGAGTTCCTACACAGTTGAAGGAGGAGGGGAAGAAGAAAAATCGGATGGAGGTGAACTGAACGTAGTTCATCGGACTAAGTTTTATATGCAATTGATGATTCAAATAATTATTTCTATGTAAGTTTTCCAGATATAATTTTAGAAATATTGAGCATATTCATATTTTTTGAACATATTATGGAAGTTTCAGTACCAAAAAGTTCTTGAGATAATTATTGACATTCTTGAACATTATACATAGGTGAAATTGATCCATTTTACTTATAAACTAAGTAAAGAACTTTCTAAAGTGTATCTAAAAAGAATAAATTGAATATTATAGTAGTGTATCATTACCAATTACTAAAAAGGCTTATTTTTTGATAAAGTGTATAACCAACTGTGGGAAAGTGGATATCACAAATATAATTATGAGCTAATAACCAACTCTGGAAAAAAAGTTGACTACTGGGTTGTAGAACTATTTTCTACTTTTTCCTTTATATTCTAGAAAGAATATAGTAAAAGAGTCCATGTTGGTGGGACTATCCAGTATGTCATGTATAGGTATTTACACTGAACCTTGTCAATATCATATGCTTGTTCATATTTATATTTTTTATATACGAAATGTGAGGATGAGTTTTTATATTTGATTGGATAAGTACTTTAACAGGTTTTATAGGTTAATAATGTTTACTAAAGTAGTTAAAAAACCTTTTATAAAAATAAAAGGGAACAAAAAATTTACCCCCCCCCCCCAATAGTCGTCTTTATCATACCTGGGAAAAACACAAACAAGAAAAATGGTATATGATCAAAGAATGTATTTGGGTCCCCTAATAGAAACATCAACTAATAATCATGGTAAAGTTACTATGTTATAACATAAATCAATATTGGTCTTGGATTTTGGAACACTTTTCCATATGTAAACCAAAAAAAAATACATCCTTGTAGCTCTCATGGCCTCATTAGAAACATCCCGTAGATAGTTCAAAAACGTATCTTGAGAAGCACTAATTCAAAAATTATTCTCAGCTGCTTCAGTATCTAATGATATAACTAAATTTTAGGTGAGAAACAAATAAGAAATCCACATGAATTAATAATAAAACATAACCAATAAACTTTATCTCGTTAACAACCCCCTTGCAAGAAAAAACCTTTTTCACATCCATGCATAAGTATCAAAATTCATATAGTTCTTAAAATACTCAGCACGTTTATATAAAAAAGATAACATAAAATGATTGGCTTAATAAACCTAGATATATAAATATAAATTACATGATTTTTTAAAAAAATCAACTAGAATTTAAAATAACATGGGAGATCATGTTATAAAACCATCATTTGAAAACCAAAAAGTCTTTAAAATTCCCCAGGGAAACATAATTTTCTACTTGAAAATTTAAACTGGTTCTAAACTCCAATTTATATTTTCTATGATCTTTTTAATGATCATATCATATATTTAATCAAACACTTAGAATATATAAACATTAAATAACAAAACAAAAACTAGAAAATAACTAAAATCATGCTTATAGAAAGTACTAAAATCATTAAAAACAACTTACAAACCCATTATGGGTATCAACTATGGGAATAATTTAATAAGGAAATCATAACAAGGAATCAATAATTTCTTGACTTGTTAAATAAAAAAATACACAAAACAATGACCTCGATCACAAAAAATAAGTCTCCTCTGATGGTGATAGAAAATCCTCAATGTAAAAAAACCTAAGCAATCCCTAAACCTAAAAATACCTATAATAACCCAACACAAACACTAAATTTAGAAAACATAGCCACTAGGGTTCATGTGAGGAAGGAAAACCAATAGGAAAGGTCGGTGGAAGGAGATTGAAGAGAGAAATTAGATACCTAACATAAAATATACTTTAAAATGAATGAGAGTGGCTTTAATTCATGGAATAAGAGTATAAAGAAATCATATGATATCTCTATGTAGTTGATGACATAAGTTAGGGAAAAAGGAAGCCTTGTGAGGGTTAAAACCAACACAGGAAAAAATATAAAATCAATAAAATAAAAACCCTTGAAAGGTAGGTCATGGAAGGACCTTTCCTATAATAGAAGAACACACCTATATCAAATTTAGCTTATATTACCTAGGTTTTTATTCAAATATAACTCCCCTTATTTTGGTTTCTGTCACCTCCCCAAATAATGACCACACTGCCCAGTTCAAATCATGGTGTGACCTCCCCTCATTATTGTGCAATGCATCTACTAGATTAATGAATCCACCTCCTAGGGAACATCATGGAATGACCTTATTGAACATGGAATAACAATTAACTCCTAAAAAGTTCGTAAAATAAAAATGTTTGGTCATGGATTAACCTCCCATGGTCACATTGTGACCTACTACTGTTCAGGAATGAAATTCACCTCGACTTCCCAAAATAGTTGAAAAAAATATGAGAACTAAATAATAAAAAAATTACAAAGATAACTTTATCACCAAAAAATGATACTTTGAGTGTTATAATTCTCACCACCATACCACTCTCTACCTCAATAATTTCAAAGTAATGTATAACCAAAGATTGATCTAACAGTAGCATGTGAATATTAGAGGTGGGATGGTTGGGAAAAACTGAATAAGGCTCTTAGAAAAAATAGAACACCAATCATAGTATAATTCAACAAACATAATCAATAAAAATTAATTGTGTACCAATTAACAATGATTTATAATAAATAACATACCAAAAATTGGTTTCACCACTATTTAGAATACATATAAAAGGATATATAAAAGATAAACACACCTAATATAACATATATCACTATAATAACAATGTATCAATAAAATATCCAAGGAAATGATAAATCACTTCTAACCATAACAACCATTTAAAAAATTAATCAAAACTACCATAAGGAAAAATATCCCCAATAAAATTAATAGTACTATAAGAAAAGGTCAAACAATCCATCACATCATATAATAATGGAAGAAATGAACAAATCAATAAAATGCCTCATCATGGAAGAACATTGATTTAACCTAGGTAGAAAAGATGTAATGATAGGTAACCAATGACCTTTCTTAAAGAAATGATATTCATGATTATCCTACAAAAATCCAATCATGCATTTTCTAATGGATAAACAACTACTTTAAAACTCATCCCATTTACCTAAACACCCACACAAGTTTTCTTTGTGAATATTCCATTAAAACCAAATATTAGTACAAAGAAGTCATCACAATTAACCCTAAAGTAACATAGTGAATCAATAAGGCATGAACATAGTCAAAAATAAAATATCTAAATACATTTACACTAGTATCCTAGATTATATGGTTACATCATTACATTGGTATAAGATATAAAGAATCACATCCCAAAGAAATGAATGGTTTAGAAGTCTTGGTAAACTAGATACATATTATAAATTCACAATAAAATTGAAAATATAAAATACACAAAGTTTTGTATTTGAAAATTATATATTTCCCTTACAATATACCAACATATTAAACACATAACTCTTCCTAGTATCCAGAGAGAAAGCATAATAGATTGGTAGACTGAGATGCCTGGTAAGGGTAACCATACAATAGAGGCTATCATGAATAAATAATAACAAATAATATGGATAGGTACATAAATGAAAAAAAAATTACATTTAATCAATAAATTGAGGTTAATATGTTAGGAGTAAATAATTATCAAATAATTTCATATACATAGTCACATGGTCTTAAAACATTTCTACAGATATTCAAAATAATCTAATAATTACATGGACATCAATGACTGATCCCATAATGAGGGAATTCATAATTAAGGAAATCATAACAATACCATAAAGGTCTTTTTCAAACACATCTTACATAAATTGGTAAGGTCTCAACCAAAAAACCAATTCAGTTTGTCTAATGAGACATACAGATACATCAAAGGGCTATAGTGAGCCATGCCCATCATTTACTAAGTCAAATGAAATCTTCGTATGAAAGGGGAGAATCATAACGAACATAAATATTCATATTGAAAATTATTATATGAAATGATAATAATTTCTATAATCAATAAACATAATCATAAATTATACAGAGTAATATGGTTATTTGAAACTTAAATTGTACATCTATAGTCAAACTAATCATAAACCATCCAGGGTAATATGGTTAATGGTAATAAAATTGTACATACAAAGTCAAACGGAACGTAAACCATCTAGATAAATAATAAATATGTTATAAATAAAACATATCCCTAGTGTATTATATGTATAATAAAGGTTTTATGTTCTTTATGAATATAAGTAGCATAAAAATATCATTAAAACATTCTTAAAGAAAATGAAATTTTCACTTTGAAAACAGTTTTTTAACTAAAAGTTCAAAAAATATTTTGAAAATACTTTTATTTGAAATAAAATTTATAACTTATAAATTAATATTTAAAAAATTTATTTTTCATTCATATAGTAAATTTCATACAAGGCGTACATATTAAAATAAATATCCCTTTCACATTTCAGATAAAATCTGAACGAGCCTTGTTTGGAAAATAACATGAAGAATCATTTAAAAATTTTATTTAAAAACTAAAAATTTGTTATAAATTTATTTAATAAATCATTTTGATATTTTTAAAAACATTTTTGAAAATATTTTAGAAAACATGGTTTTGTTTCCAAAATAATTGTCACTGAAGAGAGAAATGAAGTCATCTTTTCTTAAAAATACTATCTTAATAATTTGAAGAACTAAAGAGAGGGATAATGGTAATATTACATTAAAATTTCATGACTAACCCAATTATAAGGAAATATATTGGTTTTAATATAGAAATATATAACAATTCCCCTAATGGAAACTTAAACATAAATAATCCAAAAAAAAGTATGAGATTGAAATAAACCCTTACCACTTGGTAACTTTTGAATCATAATCCCCATGAAAAAAAATAAATCCACATGAAATATTAAATACTATGAACATAAATATATTCATGATATATAATATAAAAGGGTTAGTATATACACCACAGAAAGGAATAAGTGGTGAATATGGCATACATCTCTGGGAAGTAAAAGTGAGACATGAAACCGCTACCTCAGGACTGATTTCATTTGTATGTGTTTGAAACTACTATATAATAAATATATGGTTATTATAAACATATTAAATTACCATACTAATATATTCACACCATGTATTATTTACTTATACTCTTTTATCCCCTATTTATTAACAATTCATTATTAAAATCACTGTTTTTTGTGATAATTACTTTGTTTTTCATGTAAGTTTTGGTTCAGTAATTTTAGTACTTTTACATTGATGAAGGTTAAATAATCTATATCATGTTAATAATTATATAAATATCATATGTATTTATTATATATGTATTTATTATATATGTATATATAGTAATATATAAAATTTATAGATATAAAATATATTACAATGTTCATGGAGACGGTTGGTTGTACGTACACATGAACATTGTTTCCATTTTCTCAACAGATATAACGAAAGGAAAATAAATAATAATTAACTATTATAGAATAATCATTATGTTATATATAGAATTTATCTTAATAAAATTTATCCTCATTATCACCCATGTAAAAATTAAATGAAAAACATTTCACATCGCTTTGTGGAGGTGGTAGTCCACACGTACGCATGAGCGACGTTATTGTTTTCAAATGGATTGTAAGGTAAGAAGTTATATGTAATATTATATTTATATATGTATTATTATTTCATAAATATCACATATATTCATTAAATTTATTATTACTAACTTCCATGTAAAGCGTAAGTGAAAAATGAATCACATCGCTTCACAAGACGATAGTCCACCAAACACATGAGCGATGTTACCATATCCTCAATAGAATATGAAAAAAAGAAGGTATATCTGATATCATAATTCCATAATTACAATAATTTTATAAATTTCATATAAATATTTTAAATTAATCATTATATCCATCCTTGATGGTGATGGAAAATGAATTATATCAGTTTGAGGAAGTAATTCGTCGTACACAAGATTCATGATTTCTTTTCCCATTTGATGGAAGTGTAGATGGATCTAGGTCATTCAATAAACGTAATATGATATCAGAATATAGGGGAATATTTTTTTATTACATTATCAGAGTTTAATATTATTTAAATAATTTGTAATAAGAAATAAAAAAATATATATTTTTAATAATTTTACATGTTCTTCATAGAGTCTCATCGGGTTTATACCAAAATCCTTTGTAAAAGCACATAAAAATAAAAATAAGGCCTATAAGATGTAGGTAGGGAATTAAGGAATATATTTTTGTGGGTATTGGTTTAACTAAATTTCTTTAGGTGGCTGACAAGGAGGGAAGATTAGGATTCCATTTATAAGTGGGGGAGAGGACACACGTGAAATGTTTGAAAAGAATCTATTATTCCTATATTTTTATCATGAAAAAATCCACCAAAATCAGTAATTATTGAACCATAGAGGATATATGGTCTAAATATGTCCAAAAAATTGGGTTTGGATAGGTTTTTTCATCATTTTAAATCTTATCTTTTTAAGTTTAACCCCCCCCCCCCCCCCCGATAAATCAGTTTTTATCGTAATCACGGTACTTAATATTTAATGTTTCTACTATTCACTATTGTAAAAAATTAAGTTGAACATATTAGACAATATTAATTATCATTATTCTAAATATTGAATCCATTTTCCCAAATTAAAATCATCAAAGTTGAATAATTTAATTTAATCCCACAAATGTGATGAAAATTTGGTTTTCAAGAATTGTAATTTTCTTATATTAACTATATGAATATAAATAGTAATTATACGAATTTAAAATTAAAAAAAATAGAATTATAATATATTAATTTAATTTAAATCATTCCTAATTATTGGTTAATTTTTCTTATTAAAATGGTAAACAATATGCACTTGAAAATATTTTTCAGAAAAATGTTTTTTTAAACCTAAAAATAAATATATATTAAAATATAGTATATTGGTTATTAAAATTTAATTAATTGGATTATAAATGAATAAATAATACTAGGTAACTTCAAAAAAAATTAAAACCATAACTTTCCTTTAAACTAATTTATTTATTCTAAATAATTGATGTTTTTACAAAAATCATTATTTTCCACTATTCACTAAAAAATCAATATTTTTTAAAAAAAATCATCCTAGGTAAATTTTCCTAAGCTGGTTTAAAAAACTAAGTTCATTTTTTAAATTAAATTTTTTAAATTGGTAAAAATTAATAATAAATTAATCACACAAAGTGTGACTAAACTGTTATTAATAAAAATATAGTTTTTCAAAAAAACATTTCAATCTCATTAAAATGGTTCTTATTTTATTTATAATTTATACATGTGTAATCCATATAATTTTCATAATTTAGTTAATCCTACTAATACACTACAACTTAATATATAGGTTATAAATTCCATATTCAAATAATGATATTCTAATATATGATAATGTATCATTTAAACCTTGTGTTTCATGTATCATAAGTTATTTAAGAGATTGAATTATTTAAAAACAAATATATCATAAAGTCTTAGGGATTTAAATTGTCCTATAATATTGGTATTTCATTTCATACAAACTTTTTAATATGATGTTCCTATTTTAAAATATTGTGGTGTTACAAAGAAAACATCTTTTAAAAATCAAGGAGGTGTCCAAAAAAATACAACAAAAAAGAATCACCTCAAATGATACTATCATATCAAAACTCCTCAATTACAAATCCCAAAATAAATTATCACTCATATCTAGGAATATTCTAAGAAATATTTTTTTATAATTTAGTTTAATTTTTTTTTTAAATAACAAATACCACCACATTAAAGATAGGTTCTAAGAGATTTCATAAATTCATCAGTGAGTATATTATAATAGAAGATCACGGAACCACTAATCTATTAAACATTTGAGCAGAATCAAGATTCAAATGGTCCATTCCCAACAATGAGATAAATCACCCAAGAGATAATTCTTAATGATATTGTTTCTATGTTTCATTATCACCTTTCTAGGAATCATAATCTTAATAAAAGAAAATCCAAACCCAATTAAGCCATAATAAAATTAAAGGGCCCCAATAATAACTGAGGGAAAAATTAAAAATTAAAACACTTTTAAAAAGATTCATTTTTCACCCATATAACTCTGTATAAAGGGTCCAAAAACAAATATTTAAAATCGTTAATGCATCTAAAATTTGACTTGTATTTTTAACCATTTCATCTTTCTCTAAAAACAAAAAAAAACTTTTTTAAAATAAAAGATTTATATTTATCTGAAAACACTTCAATAATTACATTTCAAAATCAACCAATAATTTTAAAGAAACTTGATAAGGGTCCATAGAATTTCAAAAAAATATATAACAATAATTTTAAATATTAAAAATTATATAAAATCCACCTTTCTACATAGAAATTGTATTATAAAAACCACATAAATAATGAAAATTCAAAAATATCAAACAAAATAAAACCAAACAAAATTAATACTTTATAAAAACTTTATTGAATTTAACTCAAATTAATAAAAAGAATCATTAAGAAAACATTGATGGGGAGGATAAAAAAATAACATTGGGATATATAATTGTGCATGAATTGGATATAAGGTTTTAAAGAACATGTTCTAATCATGAGACAGACACTGAAACATTTCTAGAACCACATGCCCAATCTCTTTATGGTTTTTCAGACTATGAGTACTAACTATTTAGCTCTAATTCATTCTCTATTTTCATCTCAAAACATAAAAAACCTTAATGAATTTACAATAACACAATGGAAATAAAACACTATCAATCTAGGCCTAATTGTATCAATAATAATCAAAAATTAAAAAAAACCAATCCGGGAATACCCATCATAATTTGAGGATTTAGATGTGAAAGACATATCTGGACTCTACCCATTATTAAACATAAATTACTCACACTATGGTATCCATAATACCATTCTCTCCAAATATAAAATGAGAGCTCATTCAAGATCCAAGGTTTTTAAAAACCTAGTCTCTCATACCATTTGTAATGAATCATCCATAGATGACTCAATGTATCACCCAACCTGGCCCATCACTAGGGCGGAAGGGAATTCATAATCTCCATATACTGGTATATAGTTCTTTGGAATCGAGATAATATATTTGGAAATGATTTCACCCTGATATAATAATAAAAACCAAGTAGTAAAAAATAATAGAGAATCTGGCATGGTTTTTCTTTAAATTGGACTCCCATTAAAATACAAAAAATAGTTTAAATAATGAACAAACCAAACAATGCATAAATGAAATAAACATAAAATGATGTATAATAGTTGAAAGTTTTGATTACCATTCTAAAACAAATATAATCTAAATAACAAAACATCCTTTATAAAAAAATCAGAATCAGATACATCTCATAGACTAAAATATAAAACACCAAAAAAAATATAGTAAAACACATCGAATTGGTCGTATATACTTGGTACAAAAATAAAAAAAACCAAAAATAAACTGAGACCCTCTTCATGAACCATGTCCACCATCACATACCTTCACCAAAACCTACTCTATGAGATATTTGAGATAGGAATTCTATAAATCATAGCATCTCAAAAACCTGAATCTAGACTCAAAAAAGTTATTGAATCAAAAAAAACAAATTATATAAGTATTATGTTATGTAAAAAACCAATAATTATTTTACCAAAGAGTACATTATATTAAATTTATAAAAAAAATCATGGATTTTAGATTCAACATCATTTAAAAATTTATTTTTTCCAAATTTATTCTATATAAAAACAAGTATCATGTATAATATTTATTTGAAAAAAAAAAGGAAACCCCCTTTTTAAAAAACAAGTACAACTAGGATTTAAAATGTTGTATTTAAATTAAATTTTTTTAAATAATATTAATCTCAATTTTTTTACAATTCCTATTTTAAACCAAATTAAAAGGTAAACCAACTATAATAAATAAGGAATACAATAAATGGGAACCATCATATCAAAGAGGCATAACATGTAAAACATAATAAAGTAAAGGGTATCATCCAACCAAACAAGAAAAGTGGGATATAATAAAGGTAAAAAATGATTATCCCCTAATAAAAACATTAATTATGAATCTATGGTAAACTCACAAGGTTTTAATGATAAATTATACTGGATCTTGATTTTGGAAAATTAGGACTTATACGAACCTAAGAAAATAATCCTACCCAGTATCTCTCTTGATATTACTAGAAGTGACCCTGGATAGTTTAAAAACTAAGATACAATATAATCTTCTATAACTTTTAATTAGCTATCTTGGGATCCCATGATATAACTCAAGTAAAGGTTATAATAAAATTCACATGAATCAATAATAAAACAAAACCAATAAAATTATTCTCACCAATAACTCCCTTTCTTGAAGAAATACATTTACAAATCCATATATAATAATCAAAAATAATATAATTATTACTATAATAGAAACAATTATATAAAATACATAGAATAAAATTAGGGTCTAAACAACTAAGATTATAAAAACATCAAGTACATCATTTTTTATAAAATTCCAATTGGGTATTTAAAAAACGTGGTAAACCAAGTTATGAAACCATCCTTTGAAAACCAAAACATTGTAGAAACATTTAGCAGACATATAGAAAGAAATACTTCATGTTTCAAACCACCATAAAACATTTTAAAATGAAACTAATAATTAACCAATTCCTCGAAAACATATTTTTCCTCTAAAAAATCAAACTAGTTTCAAACACCTCTTAAAAATAGGTGATTTTTTAAAAGATAATATCAATAATTTAATCAAACATTTGGTATGATTAAGCATTTACTTTAAATAACAAAATTGTAAAATCCTAAAAATACCATTTATTTAAATTATGAAAAACATTTAAAACCATATAAAAACCCATCATGGGTATACCATATGGGTATAACTTAATAAGGAAACTATAAAAAGGTTTCAATAATTTAATGACATGTTTAATAAAATAATTATACAAATCAATGTACTTAAATTAGTAGAAATAATTCACTTATTATAGAGAAAGAAAATACTCAAATTAAAAATTTTTCAAAAAGACCTATACATCCATTTCATTATATTAAATCCAATATAAACACTAAATTTAGCTAATAGGGCCACTAGTTTTCATGGGAGGAAAAAACTGAGAGAAAATATAAGATGAGGGAGAAAGAAGAGATTAATGAGAGACCGTCCACTTAATTAACATGATAACCAAATAAGAGAGTCATCTATAAATGGAATAAGAAGTTGGATACCAACCTATATATCTTAATGAGGTGGGAAAAAAAAACTAAGGGTAAAATATATCTCATGAGGTGTAAAACCAACAAGGAAAAATTCGTAAAATCACAAAAATTAAAACCTAGGAAAGGTAAGTCACAATAATACCATCCCTTTTATGGTGTGACACACCTCCCTCGAACTATGGATCTACTTACGAGTTTGTTTCATGGCATGGGATCTTCTCATAAAAGTATGTAACACCTCGCTCAAAAATGACCCCACTACTTCAGTCTTGTCATGGCGCATCCACCCATTATCATAGTGTCATGCATCCCATAGGTAAATAACTACACTACCTAGGGAGCATCATAGGATGACCATGTCTGTCATGTTGTGGCATATATTCACCATAAAATACACAAAAAAAATGTTTTCAATCACAAAGTTATTAATTTTGGTTATGGTGTGACCAACTATAGTCTAAGACTGTATTTCACTCAAAATTATTGAAATAACTAAAAAAAATAAGGGAATCAAAATATAAAGAAAAAATCAAAAAAGATAACTTATGCATATAAAAATGACACAGTGGGTGTTACTACAAGAAACATAGCTTTTAAAGGTGGTATAATATTTTTTTATTCATGGTTACAACATGATAAAACGTTATAATTCAAAGATGATATAGTATAATTAAATAAAAAGTTATTTTGTCAAGTAAATGTTTCAAATGGTGTTTCTATTATAGAAACAAGTTTTTTTAGCCGATCGTAGATTTAATGGGATAGTTTGTATTTATATAATCTAGCATATCCTGAGCAATCTAGAACTGTAGTGTGTAAAATTCGTGTCTTTCAAACATTTCATCACTTAAGTATTAATTTATAAATTATATGTGAATTATAAATCTAAATCCTCCCCATCATTATTTCTTTTCTTAGGCCCTTATATAAAAAATACAACCATAGTCAATTCCTTTTGATTAAAACTTCATGATTTTCCTTTTAATGATCAATGAATACATAATGTGGTTTTTTCCATAAATCAATCAACATATTATGATAAAATGATTAGAATAACTCAAGTAAATAAATCATATTGTTACCAAGAATTCCTACAATGGGAACCACATTGTATTTAATTATTTGTAGAATTTTAAATTATTAACTTATTTTAATCTATACAAAAATTTCCATTTAATTAATCATTTAAATACTATATAAAAATCAACAATAAATACTTTGAATAATCCCACTATTCATGTAGTACAATTCCTTTGAAATTCAAAAAATTGAAATTTTGAAATTAAGTAGGGTTATCTCAATTATCTAACAATTAAAATTAACAATTATCATTCATACATAGTTATTGATAACTCCCTCTATGGATTCATCATAATAAACATAATCTCACAATAATTTTGATAATACATAGGAAAAAATAAGAAACTCACATGAATCAATAATAATGAATAACCAATAAACTTTATCTCTCCTCTAACTCCCTTTCATGAAACAAACCATTTTCACATCCAAATAAAATTTTCAACAAAAATTTAATTCCTAATATACTTCAAATAAGTCTATAAAAATATGTCATAAAATTATGGGCTCAAAAATTAAGAGTTTCACAACATCAAGTATATCTTTTTTATCAAATTCCAATCAGGATTTTAAAAATACATTGGATACCATGTTGTAAAACCATTATTTAAAAACCTAGTCATGGTATAAAATTTGGAAAACATATATATAACACTACTTCCCCTTTTAAATCACCATAAAACATTTCAAAATACATAAATTATTTTAAAAATTCCTTAGAAATATTTTTATTCTGAAAAATTGAACTTGTATCAAAGACCTATTTAAAATATCTAAGTTCTTTTAAAAGATCCTATAAGTCATTTTATCAAACATTTTTCATGCATAAAAATTTTCGTTATCAACCAAAAGTAGAAAACCCTTAAAATAACATTTATTCAAACTATTAAAATAATTTAAAACTACTTATAAAACACTCAAGGGTATAAAATATGGGTATAATTTAACAAATAAAGTATAAAAAGGGATCAACCATTTCATGAAATGTTAAATAATATGATTTAAAAAATATAGTTATCTCAGTCACCAAAAACAAGATATATTTTATATAAAAATAATATCCTTAAATGAATAATGTCTCAACAAGACCTATACATCATATTCCTTATACTAAAGCCAACCTGAAACCTAAATTTAGCTAAAAGGGACACTAGGTTTTGTGGGTAGAAGAAAAATTGAGAGTAAAGGTTCAAGGAGGGAGAACTAAGAAATAAATAAGAAATATTCCTTCTAATCCATTTGAAAACAAAATGATATTAGATTAGATGTATGGAAGAATAGTTGTAGACCACCATTGAGCTCTAAACATGGAGACTGACATGAGTAGGGAGGGAGGAATCCTAAAAAGAATTAAAACCAATAATGGAAAAGTGTTAAAATCAGAAAAATTAAAACTCGGTCAAGGTAGGTCACAACATGAACTTCCCTATTATGGTATAACACAGCTCTGTTAAACTATGTCTCTACTACCTGGTTTGTTCTAGGGAATAACCTCCCCTCATCATAGTATAGTTCACATCCTAAGAAAATGACCCCACTATCTAGGTCTCAATGTGGTTCGACCACCCATCATCACAGCACAATGCATCTCCTAGAAAAATGACTCCACTGCCCATGTAATTTCACAGTACGACCCTATCTAACAAGGCTTAAACTATATTCACCCTAAAAATAGAAAAATAAATAGGTTTAATTATAGAATGTCTTCCCCTAGTCACAATGTGACCTACAGTATTCTTGGAATTAATTTCACTCAAACTTTTTGAAAAATCTAAAAAACATTGGAAACAAACAATAAAGAAAAACATTCAAAAAGATAACTTCCACGATTAAAAATTAAACAGTGTGTGTAACAACTATAGACATACTTTTTAAAGGATTTATAAATATGTTTGATTCATTATTATGACTTTATAAAATTTTATAGCACAAATACCATATAATATATTAAAATAAAAAAATTTAATCCAAAAAAAATGTTATAGATTGTGTCTCTAGTGTAAAAACAAGCCGCGTTATCCAATCATTGATATAATTAAATAATATATCTCCATGCAATTCAGTATATCCCTCGTAGTCCATAATTAATTTTTTTTTAAAATGTGTCTTTTTATCTTTTTTGCACATTATTATTCATTTATAAATTATATTTGAATTATATACCTAAATTTTCTCAATCATTTTTTGTTTTTTTCAGAATTTATGTAGATGATAAAACCATAGATAATTCCCTTCTATTAAAGGTTCATTGTTTTATCATAATTCCTTTGAAATTCTACAAAATTTAGTTTTGAATTTAAGTAGGGCTTCTTAAATTACATATTATAGACATGAAAAAATATCATTCATGTACAAAAATTTATTACCAGATATATATATTTCTCATACTTAAAATTATCATACGATAAGTTTAATAATATTTAGCCACTTAATCATATCTTGTGAAAAGACTCCATAGCATATAAAGTTAATTTTTACTTAATATTTAAAGTTAAAACATTGTAACTTGAATCTTACATAAAAGTATTTTCTCCAAATACATAAAGGTTATGTATGCCTTCACTATAATATGTCAGGGTTATATTAATTTCTAAAATAAATATATAGTTGTCTCTAAATTATTCTTCACACATAAGAGTATATCTTGAATACCTAAGTGTTTATAATTTTCTATATTTTGCATACATAAAATGTTTCTATCATATATAAGATAATTATACATATGTAAGATTCTTTCATTAGTAAAATTTTCAATATGTAAGATATTCTTCTTCATGTGTAATATCCTATACATATGAAATTTATACAATGCAAAATATGAGAAAATAATAATAACGAATAATAATAATTAATAAGAGAAGAATTTTAATTATCAAAATAAATTTATCAAATTGACATGCATCCACTCAAAATAATCATGTCATAATTAAGAACATATTTTAGTTATCATTGATTAATCAACTATTTGACCACCTAAGGGAGATATATGCTTCTCTAAATTTACTTTTTAGCTATGATAAATTAACTTCAGGTGTGGGCTTAGGTTGTATCAAAGACCATTTACAACACATTTTATAGCAATTTGGGATTTTTTCGATGTTTTTTAGTGAAAACAAATATACTCTATATTCACAAACTTGATAATTTAATTTTTTCACACATTTCTAATCTCCTTTGTGAAATTATATATCAATGATATATTGGTATTCTCATAATAATAAAGGAGAAGAAGAAATATCTAGCCATTTTAGTTGAAACATTATGAGGATAAAGGATTTATAAGAAGATATCAAAATGTTAATTTGGGATTAATTAAGTGAATTTTCTTAAACAAGTTTAACAAAAATATAATACATCACTTGATTTTAAGAAAGTTTTAGTGGTGATGTTTTTTGAAGTAACAAATCATGCTTTAGTTATTTTTTGTTTCCAGGATCTTGATGGGTTTTATGAATATTTTATTTAGGTTTTATTCCATCTAATTACACCAATGGAAACATTAATTAAGAAAGGGGATAAATTTATTCAGAATAAAACATATGACACTATGTTTCATAATTTGAATATAATTTTGATAACAAAAAAATCATATTGATTTTTTCAGGTAATAATTATAAGGTTTATTGTGAGGAATAAGGTGTGTCCATGGGTATATTTTTATATAGGTGGGTTGAGTGGTGTTATATGGTTCTCATAATATTAGGTCACACAAGAACAATTATCCCAACAATAATCTTGAACTACTAACAACAGTGCATGCTCTTAAGAGTTAGATTCATTATTTTCATTGTGATAGATTTATTATATACACTAATTATAAAATATTAAAATATATTTTCCCTTAGTGGGATTTAAATATGAGATACAGAATATTGGTAATATTTCTCCATTCATTTACCATTAAGATTGTATGCACTCTTGGGAGGGGAAATGGTGTTATCTCTTCTTTGAGAATGAAGTTTTAGATTTATTGGGTTCAAGAATTTAATGATGAATGGTAGCCTATATATTTTCTCAGAGTTATTATATAATATATCATAGGAATAAGGGATTTTTTGGAATCCTTCACTACCACTTATTTATTAATTTATAAATTAAAGGAATATAATAGTTTATATTTTGAGTTCTATATTTTTAATGATAGAATATATGTTGGAGTGTAGTTACATTTATTGATTCTAGATTATGATTTGCTCTTATATTTTCATTTATGTTTTATGATTTTATTAGTTATTTCATATTATGTGATTTCATATTTTCACATTTCTCGATAGGAAATTCATACTGACATGACCAAGATGCACCATAGTAATTAATGATAATTTTAGATCATAGGGTTGAACACAAATATGGATTGATCTATGTCAGGAAAACTCACCTAGCAATATATAAGCTCATAGTATCAGATTCTAGTATGTATTCTTTAAACATTTCCCAATTTTGAGTGGAATTGGGATATGGTTTTAATGGAAAATATCTTCTATGAACATAAAAATGGAATAATACAGTTAGGTTGAGTTTTTATTGGGTGGATAAATTTATCTCTTTTATATCAATTAGATAATAACATACAATTAATAATTTTTGATTTCTTAATATTTTAGTGTTTTCAAGGATTTAGAAGGTAAATAATAACATTAGACCTATTTAGCATATGATATTTACAAATAGGATTTGGCAAGGTTTATATATGGCCTTAGGAACTTAGGTAATGTTTAGTATGGATTACCATTCTCAAATTGATAAGAAATATATGTGAACTATACAAATTATTTAAGATATAAATTAAGAACATATTATTGATTTTTTATTTGTGTCATAGGATCATATAACTCTAAAAGAGTTTACTAAAAATAGTATCTACCATATATCTTTTCAGATAAATCAATTTTGGATCATTATATGGGAATTCAGAGTTGGTAAAATTTCAACATGTTGATTTAATTTTTAGGATATATATTTTAATTCATATCTCACCTTGGTTAAGTTGTCTAAGGTTTTTTAAACAAGGTATGCTAGATCCACTCTTTATAGAGGGACTATGATTCTATATAAATCGTGGAAGTTTCTTACTATTTTAAATTACCAATAAAATTTGAAGTAATTTATGATGTGTTTCATATATCCTAGTTGAAGAATTATGAAATAGGTTGATCCCATGTAATCAATTATTATTATATATAATTAGATATTGATACTTCTTTCATTGTTCATCTAGTGTGTATAATTAATTAGAGTGAGAATACTCTATGGAGAAAGAATAATACACTTATACATGTATTGTGGAATCATGATCATGTATAAGAGGAAACTTAGGAAAAACATGATGACATGATGTTTCAATAGCTATATTTGTTCACAATAGATTTTCAGTGACACTTTTAATAGATGAGAAGCCTTATTTTGGGGAGTTTGTAATAATTTTGGTTTATCATGAATGTTTTTTTATTTGAAATGAATATATTCATATATAAATTTTAGGGTTTAAATTTTTTTTCATGGTAGTAAGAGGGGGAGAGTAGGGGGAGATATGAGGGTCATTATTTTAATATAGTAGGTGACACCATTGGTTATCTAGTATGAAGCCACATATACACATTCGTTGAGGTAGAGAGAAGTAGGTGGCTTGGATAGACCGATGGGTGAATGGTATCCACCTAATGGTTGGTGATTATCAACTAGGTAACTAGTTCATTTCTAAATCATATTTTTATTGAGGTAAATTTATATCTTTCCCTATTCATAGGTTTTTGGGATTAAATTTTTTTTCTTTTCTAATGAATAATGGTTGGGATTTTACTCATTTAATTCACCATATATTATCATCCACTTCCTTTGGAGATATCATCTCTAATTATTAGTGGAATGTAAATATATTATCATAAATATGATCATGATAATAAAAATATTTTTATAAAAGTGGAAAAGGTTTTAATTCTTATATGATCTTGTTTATAATTACCCTTTTAGTTTAATAAAAAAAATTATTTATTATAGTTAGAAATTGATTGGATGTTAAAGATCCCAATGGGTTTTGATGATGATGATGGAATTTTTTTACAATAAGTAAGTTTATTAATATGTGTTTGGTGTTGATAAAGAACATAATAAATGAATATATTAAAATTCACCTTGTTTAAATACATGTTTCATGGAAAGGGGAAAATTGGGAACACAGTAGAATAAAATACAACTTGGTGTTCCAAGGATTCATTCCATTATACATGGTGATAGAGATTAATATACTATAAATAGAGAATAATATTATTCCATAATAAATCATAGAATATATTATAAAATTACTATTGAGTTGAGATATAAAGGCTTATGTATATATTATAATATATAATTATTTTTTTTTTGTTCTTAATAGGAATCAAAATATTTGTTTTATAATAGGGAGAAAAAGGAGGAGCTATAAGTTTTTAAATAACTTCCTACTATAAAATCTTTATGAGTTTGAGAAGTTAGATTTCATAGAGATTGAAGAGTTGGATGATTATTCTAAGGTGACATAATTATTTTTTTATTTATCATGAAGACTATTTCAACATATGGTAATATAACTTGGTTGATGATTTTAATTAAGATCTTAATAGTAGAGAAAAAAATAAAAACATGTTGTATTTATGGGTATTTAATTAATAATTTATTACTAAAGGTATTTTAAGAATTAAATAAAGAGTAAAGTTAACATATTATATATTTATTTAAATAATCAAGAATGATTTTTATATGATGTAAATTATTTTTGAATCGTGATGATGTTACTTATGAGAATATAATAAATACATAAAGTCATTTGAGTTATTATGAGATGATCTAAAGTTATTAGAGATAGCCAGAGAAATATAGAAGATGTTTTTAGAATAATTGAATAAATTATTTAATTTTTATTTAAAGATAAATATCTGGAAAAAAACATACATATGGTCCTCTAAAATAGAATATTAGATAAGTACTGAGTTCACTGTGATGCATAATATCAATCTGATCATACCTTATAAAAACTAAAACTTACCCTCTAATACGTAACATATTCTAGATTTTATGCAAGTCTTAATTTATGATACATAATATCTCCCAAATTACTGACGCGGTTAAAATTTATAGTTTCTCTATGATACCTAAGATAACTTAGAGAATATAAACAATTTATAAGGAGATACATAGTATATCAATAATGACATGTAATATTTACTCCAATTTTCACTAATTATATCAGATTTTATGGAGTATAGATAACATGAAAATTAGATAATGTAAGATTATATAAGATTTTAACAAGTATAGGTAACATATTTCAATGGATATGTATGATTTTATTGATGATACATAACAATAATTAAAAAGATTCAAGTCATATAAACGGTGAGATTGAGGATGCACAAAATAAAGTCGATCTTTTGGAAATGATCTATAAGAAAATAAATTACATATGATTGATTTTTTTAGAAAATATGAGAATGGTATAGATTTAAAGAAGATGAAATTGAATTTTTTCTTAATAATTTATAATATAATTATGGTTTTTTATATTATAGTTTGATTCAATTCAGTGAATTTAGTGATTATATTTGAATGAAAATAGTCTTCATGTGATCCTAAAAACATGGAAGGTGACAAATGATGTGTATCTTTGTGGAAGATTAGCTGAAAAAATCTTAATATAAAATAAAATAGCACATGGGGAAAAATTCACATGATAAGTTGAGAATTAAAGAACTAAGATAATAAAAAACAAAACCCATATGATCTGTTGTGGAGATAAATTATAAAAACGTAATCATAATTTACATAATAAATATATTATTTCAAGTAAATTTATTTGAAATCATTTAGGAAGATCTAATAATTAGGAAGATATTTTCTTAAATATTATTTAGGATATTTTAAAAGAAAGAATAAAAATGTTTAATATCATGGAATTTATAAATTTAGAATATAAAAACAATATCCATGAGATATTATTCTAATTTTATAATAACAATATTAAAAGAAGATACGTGATATATTAGAAGAGAAAATATGATTATATATTTCATTGAAGATATATATATATATTAAAGAATAAATAGAAGATGAGATATCAAAAAGCTACTATGAAAAATATTAAATTCCAATGAAAGAAGATGAATACTAATATAAATACTATTGTGTTCATATTATGGAATTATATATTAGATATTGAATTTCTTGATTGGGGAGGAATAATAAAACATTGAGGTTATAATCAAAGTAATTTGTTTATCATTATGAAGATTAGAGAGAAGTCTGATGTGAATGTTGTTTTGATGAAAATAATTTATAAAATAAAATTCCTAAATATTTTATGAAGAATATATATCTCATAGATTTTTTTGTAATATTGAATATATTGAATATATTTTTAAGTATTTTCATTAGGGAGGAATATTGTAAATAGGTAGGAGTAAATATAAATAAAATATCGTTTGATGGTAAGGCCTTTGGAAGTTATCCAAAGGGGTTAAGGATGAATCATTACAAATGTGTATTGACTTTTTTATATTATTGAAACACATATATTCTTGGAATTAACCAAAATAAGGCAAGTATTTTTTCACTCGCATTAGGGGAAACACATATAAAAATATTGTGTGATGTTTTCTCTTTACTTTTGACAATTCATATGGTGTGTTTATGTTGCATGATTCATATGAGTCCCATTCATACTAATAGGTTTAGAAATTATAATAGTTTAATGTGAAAATAACTAAATAAAACAAATATAACACTCATTCAGACCCCTAGTGTGATTGAACCATATCCCAAGGAACTTTATGTGGTATTAGTGTGAATGTTTTACCTTTCATTTGATCTATTTTTCCTATAAGTTCTTTTTTCGGTAACCTATATGTGGTACATTTTTGAAAAGTAATGTGACTTCATTATTAAATCATACAAGGAGATTTCTTCAATGATATTAAAAAACATGAATAAAAGGTAAGCTTAGAATATAAAAATTATCTTTTATAAAAGAAAATATAAAGGGTATACACCACTATTTGAAGGTAATAAAAGTGGTAATTTATCTATCATATATGTTGAAAATTATCCTCTTAAAAATCAAGCATTGGTTATGATGAATATGTGCCTAATGAGTCACTTTTTTATTTTTTTCTAATATTAAGGATTATTTTAAAAAGTTACCATTTGATGATTTCAAATGCGTATTTATATATTTCAAGGTTCTCCTAAAGAAAAAGCATAGCTGGAGTAGGAAACAAATTCTATGGAAAAATAATTAGATGTGAAGTTTCTAAAGTGAAAAACTCCCATTAATTATTTGGAAGATACGGAACAACCTTTACAACTATACAAAGAACAAATTCTCCAGATAAATAATAGATTCAAAATAGTTGTGATAAGAAACCTAAAAGAATTAAATTCTATAAATAGAGTATCTATATAATGTAATAAATTCATAAAGATCTAATTTTTTTTAAGAATTATATACAGGATGTCAAAAATAGAATTTCTTGAAAATTAATTGAAATAAAATAAAAAACAACATAAAGATAATTTTGAGAAGATAAATAGAGAATGGGATGAAAAATAAAGATTAGTAGAGGATGAAAAAAAACTATCACTAAGAAGTTTCTAGAGTGGGAAATAAAAATATAAAATTTGGAAGTGTAATAAGATAAATCATCCCATGTTTTTCATAAAACCAATGTTAGAAACAAGAATTATGATAAGGATATTTATTCAATGTAACCTCTATTTATTATCAATAATGTCTTGAAATCATCTAAAGATATACATATTACAAGCCCAAATAAAAAGGTAAATATTATTAAATAAAAATTTGTTTTTAATAATGTAATTTTTATGAATTTTATCGGTTATGAAAATAATTATCAACAAATTTGGGAGGAGAAAAATGTTAGTAAAACATCCACTACATAAATGGTAAATTCTAACTACAGAATAGTTTAAAGTTCCCTAAAAGGATCTCAAAATAATGGTTATCATTTCTAAAAGTAGCATATAATTGAACCTAGAAAAATAATTTACAATTAATTTTCTTTTTTATTGAAAACCACTTTAAGGAAAAGTTGGAACCATACAGAACATTTACTATAGCAGTATATGGACCCTCCAAAAATTCAGTTCACCGTATAGATTTCAAAGTTAAAAAAAATCAAACAACACCAAATCATTATGCCTTGCACTCTAACTAGTAACTCCAACCAAGAATCCTTACCACAACACAAACAAATTCAAAGAACCACACATGATCACAAATATTCAAAAATAAAAATTCAAAAGGATTTTTTCAATGCCACTCTCGAACAACAAGCCGTCTGCATCATGAATTCACCATTAGTTGTGTCACTGCCAACCCTATCATTGTCATCATTAGAACTAAACACAAAATCATTGTTGAGGATAAAAGTGTCACCACCATCAACCTCATTGCCCTCACAATCATCCTTCCATAAACTTGACATTGCTAACCCTCGGAAATAAAAACCTATAAGACATCATCAAAACTACCATCCTTCATCACATCAAACATCTAATAAAATAACTCATCTCCTAGAAAGTTATTGGACACCCAAAAATAACATCACAAAACAAAAAATAACCATCATAATTGGATGACCAAGTGAGGAGAAATGGGACTCGAGGTCAGGGCATATTTGGGTGGATTAAGCCCCCATAGAGATTCGAGCCATTCTCCTTTAACAAGCAAGAAACCATAACAAACGCAAAACATTCTGTAATAATTCAAAATCATATGCACCACCGAAAACCACATAGACACACAACTGTCATAAAACACCAAAGATACTAGCATCACCAGCTACCCAAGAACAAATTTAAAATCTTGGGGAGTTTTATAGAAATTCTAAAAAATGTGGTCACTATGAGTAGGCGTATTTGTTCATTCCTACCATTAATGGTTTATATAATTTTGGGATGACAAAATTAAAAGGTTTAGAAATAAAAGAAAGAGTGAGAGTAAGCCTTCCTTCTGGTGTAAACAAAGTAAAACTACAAACTAAAAAACTCCCAAAACAATTATTGAGAAATAAGTTTTATCAAAAAAGATATACTACTACAGTGGAATGAAAGGAAACATCAATGAAAATTAAAGAAATACTCTAACATTAATGATAAAGGAAATAAGATATAATAATAAATATAATCAATTAGATAATGAAATAATGGTATTGGATTGCTGGAAAACATTTATGAAGAATAATTTGAAATTATTAATAAGTTTCTAAAGAAGGGTAACCCAAAAATATATGATAATCCATGTGGAAGATAAAATAAATATAGTTATATTTATAAATAATTAATTATTATTTGTTTTCCTCTATTTGAAATGAAAATAAAGATAGAGAAATAAAAAAATAATGCATATGCCTTGTTATTTGATGTGAAAAAACCAATTCCACAAGATAATAAAACTGAGAAAAGTAAGAATAGCATACTGGAAGAGGTGTTTTATATATACATAATCAGAAGAGGATAAATAATTGAGATTACTCATAATGTTGGAGTAGTATTGAATGGATTTTTAGGGTTGAGAACCAACTCTAAACCTTATTTCAATCATTAAAAAAAAAGTACAATCCAACGTTTTCTCATATTATTATGTTTTTTTTATTTACAGAGAATTAAATATGATCATATAAATGTGGAAACTAGAATTTAGATTATATTTAATTGGATTACATATCATTAATTGAGGTTTCCTAGACCCATACTCCTTAATTTAGTGATAAAAAATATATAAAATACAAATTATCATTGATAAAAATCCTTAATTAAAATATATTTCACACATAATGTAAGATTTACATTATGGGGACATTTTTAGTTTTTGAGTTTTATAGCGTTGGGAAAAATATTTTAATAGTAGAACGCATTTACTTTGTATAAAATAGAAATTATTACCTCTATATAAAAATCTACTTAATCTATAAAAATTATTCAACATATCCCACAAATCTTCTACACAATATCGTCTTCTAGAAACATTATATGTATTAATTTCTTCATAACCAAGAAAAATGGAAAAAATAATAGGGTGGTATCAATTATATGGTAAGGGAAAATATAAGTGATGAAAATAAGTGATCATAAGTGATCATAAGAAAATAATATGGTTACAATTCAAATACATAATAAATTTAAACCCAATGAATAATAGATCACAAATCTTAGAATAAGGATTATTATAACATCATAAATCTTTCAAAAGAGTAAAGAAACAAGATTCAATAAACATGATACATAAGAGATAAATATAGTAATTATAATAAGAATAAAACTATTACATCTTTTAAAAATGGAATAAACATTTTTATAGGGAACATTACATTCATGAGGCATACCCTCAATTCCCATTCTTACAAAAACTAAAATGTACTTGAGAATACTTTATCACATGAGATATAAACATTTAAACAGTGCATTGAAGGGTGATATAGGAGACCAATCATCAATCATACATACTTACATGTGATATAAGAAATCAATCATTATTCATATCATAAAAAATCAAAGAAAATAAAACATGTTTTATTCAACACATCATAAAAAACTTATTGAAATAAAATGGGTTTTATTGATCAGATAAAATAGAACCCATGGAAGATAATGGGATTTATATCCTTTCTAAATTAATTCTCATAAGTAAATTATTAACATGATAAAACCATGGAAAATAAATTGGTATCAAAATATATTCTGCAACCTTCTAGGTAAATACCCTTTAATTAAGAGAAATTATATGGTATTTACATTATATAAATAAAGGTTATATATTTAAGTCAAAAATATCCCCAAAAATCAATTTATGGAATATAGGTTAACATAATTCAATAAAATGAATCAAATATAGAGTGTTCATAATGAAATGGTATTAGAACAAAAGTTATGTCTATTCACGATAGACGGTTAGAAAGACAAATACTGAAATGGGTCACATATTTGATAAAAAATAATGTTACATAAGTAATTTGAATAATGAATATTTATGGTAAAATTTAAAGAATATCATTCATCAAGAATAAGATATATGAGAGGATAATGAATTAAATGAAAAACTCTTTTTAAGAGTTTCAGAAACATAACTTTGGAAATAATAAATACCATTGATCTTTCAAATATATTATAAAATAAATATTTTATAAATCTAAGATAAAAAATAAATTCTTTTAGAAATTATGAAAACATATATATAATGATTCATATAAAATGATAAAGTTTGCGTAAAAAAATGTTTACATAAAGAAATTATAAAAATTTATTTTAGAATACATTCATAAAAATAAGACATTATAGGTCACTTTCAAAAGTTAGTTTCAAGAAAATATGTGAATATTTTAGAAAACATTAACTTTTGAAAAATAAACTTCAATAATATATCTTTTAAAATAAATAAAGGTAAAAAAAATAAATTTTGGGTGGAAGATAAAACATTTTATTTGGAAATTATTGAAACAATAATAATATTTTGAAATGCCTTTTTTTTAAATCCACATCATAAAAGGACTATTAGACTTTATTTTTGAGAATTGGTAATGAGAATTATAAGTTTTAGAGTAAATAATCCATATTGTGGTTCAAAAAATGGGGGAAGAACTTTTGTGAAAATGAAAAAATGGACATTGAGGAAAATTTATATTGGAAAGAATGGGAGTTATTATTTACAACATAAAACTTTTATTTGAGAAGGTATTTCATCAAGGTAGATGATATCAATGAAAATAAGTCAATTCCATAGATAAATATAAAAAATAACATCTAGAAATGCAATTGTAGGTATAAAAGGAGATTATAATATCATAATAAAGTAGAGAATTTATTTCTGAAGTAAAAATAATTTAAGTCAAGAAAAATATTACGGTGTCAGTAACATTTAATTCAAAACAACTTTAAGGAGGGAGAGATTGAAATTAAACTTATATTTCTATGAATGAAAGGTATATTATGGAGAAATAAATCATATAGGAATAATATACACCATATAAATAAAATTAAGTGCATAATACAAATGTATCTCAATCAGAGGAGTTAGATACAACAAACCCCTACAACATAAAAAAATATCAAGTACAAAACCCCTTGAAGGATATGATTTCAAATGAAACATTAAATACCAAGAATAATAATAAAATCATAAAAAACTATTAAATTGGTATTTTATTAATCAATCAAAATAAAACATGGTTTATAAAAAGAAATATTTCTCAATGAGTTAAAATTTGAGACGTCAATACCTTACCTTATTCCAAATTCATTTTTCACAAGTGAATAATATCCTGAAAAATAAAATTTAATTAATTATATACCTTATTATGAACCTTATTCATATCATTGAATATATAAAATTTATTATCATATTATATTTATTTATTATATAGTTTTTAATTATGTTTTCAAGAAAATTGAATTGATGTCGTGTTATTTTGTTAACATTTTTGATTGAATGGGATATTTCAATAATTAGTTAAATACTTATGATAGCCTTTCCTGACCATAGACCAATAATTATTTTCTTATTAACTTATAATAACATTATTATTTAATTTCCCGTAGTCACACATGATAGAGTATTATTACATTGTTCAAGTAGTGGCTAAACTACTCAAAAACATTAACACGCTATATATTGATGGTGAATATGGTTAAGGAAGGGAATAATATCATTATAAAATAATAATAATTATATTATTGATATTATTTTAAGTTTTTGAATGATATTTTAAGTGTTTTTTATAAATAAAAAATGAATTTGAATATGAAAAACATTACTTCATGGACAAATTAGTCCACAAAAAGCATGGTTAACGTTATTTTGTTTTTGTTAGGTCCATAGGGATAGATACCCTGAGAGGGGGGTGAATCATGGTATGAAAGATTAAAAAAATGTCCCCTTTTGATCTTGTTTTGCTATTAGGCAAAACCCTCTTCTATCTCATTCCCGATGCAGAGTATGAATAAACCTTAAATCATGCACGTGACACAGCGATTTTTACTCGGTTTACCCTCACTGGGATACGTCCAAGGAGCATACACCGACAGTTTTCCGATGTACCAATTCCACTATAAGTGCACTATTGTTTACAAGTTTGAAGTGGACTCACTGTCCCTCCTAGTTTACAACCACTCACAAATTGAGAACTCGCTTCTCTCTCAACTGAAGTGAGCTCACTGCTTCTTCAGAAGATCCACTCACAGTTTATAGACCTGTAGGCCTCTTCATTACCACTAATTAAGGCATCCTCAGTTGTATGTAGATGATCTATTGAGTTCCACATTTAATCCATTGATTAATACCCCTTTTCCATTGAACACTAGTCAACACACTTTGGAAACACCTTCGCAAAGCACCCTATTTCGCAAGGCTTCCAATTTCTTGAATCTCAAACAAGCCTTCACGAAGCTCCTGCCTTTTTGTGAAGCTCATGAATTCGCAGAGCTTAGGCTGTCTTGAAGCTTAAGTCCTCACAGAGAGACTTCCCTCACAAAGCTCACTATGCCAGCGCAGAGCATGCAACTTTCACAGAGCTAGAATAGCTATCGCGAAGCTCATTCCTTTCATGAAGCACACTACCTTGGTGAACCACCTTCGCAAGCTGAGAGAAAAATATTTTCTTCAAAAACTCTTTCTTTATCTCGAGGGGGTTGAGGCCTATTTATAGGCTATTCTACAGACCCTTGAACCTTCCACGTGAATTCAGTGCCTCGTCATCACAAATTGTGAAGCTCTGAAATTTTTTCCATAATTATCTCAAAATCGCGAAGCACCACGACAATTTTCTGATCATGGATCTCATCGTAATCGCGGATCAATCCATCAATTCCTTCATCCCTTCTCTGCGAAGCTCTACTCGCAATTCCCTTTGCCGCTACAGTGCTCTCCATCTCTACTAATCGCGAAGCTCATCGTAATCGTGATCAATCACCGTCAACATTTTTCTTGTCTTCGCAAAATATAATCCATGAAGCCTATCTTCACGAAACTCATGCCTTTTCCATATTTTGATGATATATTCAAGGAAATCCATATTTCAAGATGCTCACTATAAAGACCCAAATCTTGAAGTACATATACATTACATTAATTTTGTGGAATAATTAATACATAATAAAAACAAACACGCAAGGATTGTAATAGTTTAGTGTATTTGGAAACTCAGAACATAATCTTCTAATCGTGGTGAAAGATCTTCAAAATCTCCCATAAAGATCTTACCCATTTGTTTTCTTACCTAAAACCTTTCTTTATATCCTGGGGAAAAGAAAACATAAAAATGGTGAGCTCAAATTCTCAATAAGGGTAAGCATGGATAAAATAAAACAAATCATATGCATTTGAACTTAAAAAAATGAATATAATGTTTAAACATCAAAATCTTGAGCAATGACATAAAACATGGCAGTACGTAAGGCATAGATCATAAAGAAACTTTAATCATGATAAAAAAGAATGGGAATAAAACATGTAATTGTGGAAAACTATTAAGCACATGATATTATTTCCATAGTAGCCAAGGCATTGCTGCCAAGACCATCTTAGTGGACAAAGTCCCTTTCTGAATCAAGTTCACTCCTCGTTTCAGTCCTCTAACACTAAACCGGATTAACTTACACTTACAACCATGTCTATCTCATGAGATATAAATCTTTACCAAATTCATTGGAGGTAGATATAGGTCTCACCCATCTTATAATTAAATCATTCTTACTTGTGCCACAACATAAACATAAATCATTCATCATAACCCAAAGAATAAAAATGGGTTTCATAAACATCATCCCATTATAACATAATCCATATAAAACAAATGGATATTATTTCATCATAAGAAAAGTGAAACCATGTAAATCATAGTGACATTATACTTGAAATATACACATATGAAATAAGGTCATCTTTGATGGAAAATGGTTTTGATAAAACACTAGAAATTAATTCTTGAGTAAAATATCCTTTCTTATTCAAAATCATTTTCTTTTCACAAAATGCCATGAAGTTTTAAAAGAAAAAGATTTTGTTGAAAATAGTCATCAAATATTGTAGAGTAATCTTCATGAAAATAATGCGTTATGAAACCGTAAAAAACTATTCATGCCGTATAAGTTAAAAAACATTCTCCTCGTACTTTTGTCAGAAAAGTCAAAAAGTTCCTATTAGGGTAAACAGAAGAAAGATTTTTTCCATAACACAATGTAAAAGTCAAAGAGGGGTAAACATGACTTTAAAAATACATGGAATAATATTAAACACTTTATGAAAAACATTTTTATGGACATGGATAAAAATATAACCCCAGTAAATACTCACGTATAAGCAATCTCGGATAAAAATGAGATTGCAAAATTATCCCTTACCTTAGGTCTGATATGCTTCATACGTATCTGAACCTTATGTATAATGATTTAAATAATTTCATTGAATTATTACAGAAAAATATTCTTGTTATTATATCATATATGGTTCACTTATGACTTTATATTACCCGTTTTTTTGTAAGTTCCATGTTAAAGCAGTGTTTTGGGTAAAATTGTTTTATTTATCATACGTGTTTGGACTTGTTGTTCTTGATATTATTATTACTTATATCTTGATTTACATACTTCCAGAATTTAAATCATGATTTATATATCATATATATATTCAGTATATATATATAATAGATATATAAATGAAATGAAATACACCATTCATGGAGACGGTAGGTCATACTTACGCATGAACGCTGTTTTCGTTTCCTTATTGAATTAAATGGAATTAAGTAAATGAAACATATATGTACATAAATCCAGTATCATTATTATTTAATATCATTCGTGATTATTTATTATATATTCTTTGTAATCATACTTGAATGGTTAATCATGGAAAATGAATCTCATCGAGTTCGTGGAGACGGTAGTCCATACGTACGCACGAGCAATGATATCATTCTCATGATCGGGGAATTGTATTGAAGTGTATGTATAATATTTCATAATCAATATCACTTTACAATAATCATATATAGTTATTTATTTACACCATTATACCCATCCAAGTAAGGTGGTGGTGGAAAATAGTTTACACCACGGCGTGGAGACGGTATTCCGTACGTACGCACACGCGGTGATTTTGTTTCCATAGGATGGATAGAAGATGAAATTGGGTTGTTTAATATTTATAATAACATATCAGCATATGATTGATACTTATTTTATTAATTTATGATGAAACAAATAAATAAGAATAAGTAGAAGAATAAATAAATTGGAAAGAATCGGTAAAGGATATTAAATCTTCTTCGACGCGCCTCTTCTTAACCTCCTCTTAAGTCACTAGGTTTGGTTATTTGAGGATACCATAACCTCTATAATGTTTCTAGGGAAGATGAGAAGGGAAATGGGTAGGTTTTGGCCGAGCTTCAAGGCTCAAAAGGGTGTGGAGAGAAGAGGTAAGGGGTGCCCTTTTTATAAGGGAGGAGAGGGGCACCTTTGGAAAAACTTAAAATATTATTTTATAATAAAGTCATATTCGGTTTTCAATAGATCCAAATTGATTTATTTCAAATATAAGGTGGGTATGGGTCGAAATCATCTCGACAAATAGATTTTGGACAAGTTTAGGTTACTATTTTAACCTTATCATTTAGATTTAACTCTAATTTAAATAATTTAACTTTTACTGTGTCTTCTTGTTTTCATACACTATATGGTTAATAAACTTAATATAACAAGACAAAAGAACCCCAATTGGTTCATTATTAATATATATAACCTTATATAAGTAATGTTGCCGAACCATAGATTTTTAGGAATATAATAACAATTAATAATATAATATTTTTTAAAAAACAATTTTATGTCAATTTTGACACTATTCGGTAATTGATTTTTGTGAAACTCATAAAAACATTATTAGTTCTAAAAAAGTTAATTTAATCAATACTAACATGTCATATTAACCTATAAAATTATTTTAATTCATAAAAAGTCTAAAATTACATTTATTTGGGTATTTATAACATCAATTATGTTAATATTTCATTAATAAGGTAATTATTGCATCATCATTGTGTCATAAATAAATTAAATTATTTAATGTCTAAAAATTATAAATAAAATACTATTATATAGGAAATATTTTTATCTTTCTAATTAATATTTATAGTCGAATTTATCTTATGTATAACCCTATATTAAAATTGTTTTAGTTATTAAACATTGATTTTAAATATTTTAACTCTTCTTTAAATAAAATAATAATAAGTGTCCTAATCTAATACAAGTGGACCTAAAGGGTAGTATTTTATTCCTAAGGTTGTTTTTGGTCTAATTAAACTTATCCAATATAATTAAGACATGTGTTAGGGTAATAATAATATCATTTTTACCCTTAATTACCCTATTTACTTTTAACCGTGGTAAATAAAAGTAAAAATTTGCTATTCACCAAAAATTATTTTTATCTTATTGAACAACATTTTACTCCTTGATATTAACTATGTCTCTTGGATTTTTGAAATTCCACTCACAGAAGCGGTAAAATTAAGTTTTATGTAAATTTTCAAATTCTCCTAGGAGGTGGGTAAAAGACGGGGAAAAGTTCAATAAAAATTTTATATATCTAAAATTATTATAAAATGACTCCAATGAATTACATTGAACTTATATAGGTACTATGTATCAATTTTGACCTGAAATAAATTTAAATAAAATAAATAATTATTTAAATAAAAAGTCGGTTTTTAAATAGTAACCTAGTGTTTTCACTATTCATCAAAAATTAAATGTTTTCAGAAAAATACCAAAAATTTACCCTAGGCTAATTTCGATATTCCGAATCCAAAAATGAAGTCCATTTTTAAAGATAAAATTTATAAAATTTCAAAAATTTGATATTACTATAACGGCTAGTTCAAAATAATATTATAATAATATATCGTTTAGTGAAACTCGGTATTGTGTACTACACACGCTATCGAGGAATGTCTGGATTGCGTGTAATGCAAGCCAAGTCAGGGTTGCGTGTGGTGAAAGCTCCTTTTGGTGTTGCGTATAACATAATCAAAACTTATTTCATTTATACATTAAACAAAAACTATACTTAATGTTGCGTAGAATAATTTCCACAAAACAAACTTGAAATTGTGTGTAACATAAGCCAAGAATAGTGTTGCGTATACTGAAAGCTAATACGGTGTTTCATATAGTACAAGATAATCTTGTTGCAGTGTATAATAGAATACATTAAAGAAATTAAAAATAATATATCTCATAAAATCCCGGGGTGTTACATTCTACCCCCCTTAAAATGAATTTCGCCCTCGAAATTCGTCGGGGTTATAAATGGTTTACTACTTGAAAGTTTCTTTAATAGAAACCCACATCGTAAAAAAGAATACCAAAACTTCATTTTAAAAAGTGAAGTATGAAACATATCGGTTACCCAAATTAACTCATCACTGGGTTTCCACATAGGAGAACATAGGTGAAAATATGGATATGGAAGAGAAACCTAACCATCAAGTTCTAATGGAGAGTGGTAGAGAACATGGCAATGAAAAAGCCAACAATCAAAAAGCCATAAATTTTTTATGATCTAAGGTACCATCTGATTCATCGGATAAAAGGACACTAGGAAAACATTTTTTTGTATTCAAGATCATTTCCCTAAAGTTGAAGAACTTTTGAATTAAAAGAAATATTTACTTTATTTTGGTACAATCTTACCATTGATTGTGCCTTGAACAATTTCCACATCATCTCTTAAAGAAATGATGTTTAATTTGTCTTCCATGAAGTGTTAACCGATCATTTGATAGAATTATAGGTCATTCCATCTCTATCAAACAAAAGAATAGTAAAAGTTATTAAATATACATAAGTCCATCTATAGTGAGATTAATCGTATATGGTTCCTAAAATGGACTTATACTTCATATATCATACCGCTTAATATAATAAAACTAGCTTCTACTGACCAGGGACTTCTTGTAGTCCAATGGTAGGCGATAAAGGCATGTCGCACTTCGGTTGCGGGTTTGATTCCCACAGCCTTGTCCAATGCGACGGGTTGTCACCCATCCTGCAGGTTGTCCTTTTTCTAAAACTATACTATTATAATATTCTAGAAATAATATCGAAAAACAAGTTCTATCCTTAAATAATACTATCTGATGTCCAACATAATCTATTCCAATCTTTAGACTTATCCAAAACACATTGCCCAATCTCATAGTAAAAAGAAAACAATTACCAGAAAGCTCATATAACAAGCATGTAAATACCATCATTTATCCCCCATATATCATAAGATATATCTTGTTGGTCACATTCCAAACATGTGAGTACCTTAATAATGTATTCTCTTGAAAAATTAATACTCGTTGAACTTTAGTAAAACATGAATGCTTTCAAAAGTTAACTCTTTCCACATACCAAAATCCCAAAAAATTTATATACTCAAACCATGATATCACTTTGTCCTTATATTAATCATGAGCTCATGAATACTATCAAACATATTATTTTATCCTTATCCCTTCATTATGTGCCTATCATCTACTTTCCAAAAATATTTCAATCACTTTTCATGGTTACCGGTACCATATAATTATTGAAAACCAATACATATATATTCCAAAATTCCATGATACCATAAATGAGATTCCATGATACTATTTTGAAATCCCATTACATAAACACTTAATCATTACACAACATCATTTTCATACTCAACATCATAAATAGTGATCGCATGTGACTTCCCTTTATCCTTTTCCTTAAGAGGTTGCTCACGTTGATCATCACTAACCCACGGATTAGGGAATTGATTAGCATAATGCCACATTTCCTTGCACGTGAAACATTGAAGTGTTGGTGGTGCGTTCTCTGTAGTATTTTCTTTATTCACATCATTAGCAACCCTTTTTCCATTACCTCGACACTCAGATGCTCGATGACCTTCTTTTCCACACTTAAAACATTTTCTAGTCCCTTTAAGACAATCTCCACCATGCTTTTTTCACACATTGAGCATAAAGAAACATTCGTCTTCTTTTCACCATTGTTTTGAGATTTTTCCTTGAACTCCATCTTTTGTTTCTTGTCAAAACCATGAGATGGATATGTTACACCAACTTCCAGTTCTACCTTGATAGCACAACGCACAATTTCTTCATAGCTACTGAAGTCTCTTATAGTTAATGCCCTTCGAAGACTTGGTTTTAAGACACTGAAGAATCGATCAACTTTACTTTCAGGTTGGATGATAAAGTCAGATGCATACCTTGCAAACCTTATAAAATTCGCTTTGTATATACCAAAAAATTCATCATCCTTCTGCTTAATCTCAAGGAACTCATTTTCTATCTTTTTTTGAAGAATACTAGGGAATAACTTACTGAAAAACAAGTTCTTGAACTCGTCCCATTCCATGGATTCAATTTCATCTTGGGGCCTTCTATTCTTAATTTGAGTCCACCATTCATCTGATTCACCTTATAAACGGTAAATAGCCAGAATAACTTTTTCATGTTCTGAATAGTGAAGTATGGAAAATATCTTTTCAATGGTACTGATCCATTGTTCAGCAAAAGGTGGATCACAAGACCCACTGAAAGAAGGTGGATGTTGCCTCATGAAGGACTCAATAGAATATTGTTCCCTTCTCTGCTCATTTGGAAGTCCGGAATGATTCATATATTCTGTAAGTATAGCAATAAGATTTTTCACTCCATCTCCCATAACATTAGTTTTTTCAGGAGGAAAATCATTTCATTTTCCATTATATTGATCAACACGGTTCCTTCGGGTTCCATCCATCATCTAAAACCCAAAAAGAATAGTCTAAGAGGCAAAAATCATGCTAGGGAAAACAACATAATAAAGGGAGAGTACCTTAAATATATAACATCTTAGGGTTAATTCAATGATTTTTATAGTAATTCTAGGACTATAACCTATACTTATACTTAAACTTAGGGACATCCCTAGACATACCTTAGAAATATCTCTAGGGATCTCACTAAAGTTATCGCATCCTCATTTCCAAAGGTTGGCTAAACCTTTCCTTGGATACCAACTGTAGAGACCCAAAGCTTGACGTACATATAAAATACATTACTTTTGTGAAATACTTAATACATAATAAAAACAAACACATAAGGACCGTAATAGTTTAGTGTCTTTGGAAACTCAGAACATAATCTTCTAATCGTGGTGAATGATCTTCAACATCTCCCATAAAAATCATCCCATTTTGTTTTCTTAGCTAAAAACTTTCTTTATATCCTGGGGAAAAGAAAAGATATAAAGGGTGAGCTCAAATGCTCAGTAATGGTAAGCATGGAGAAAATAAAACAAATCATATGAATTCAAACTTAGAAAAATGAACATAATGTTTAAACATCAAAATCTTGAGCAATGACATAAAACATGGCAGTACGTAAGGCATAAATCATAAAGAAACATTAATCATGATAAAATAGCATGGGAATAAAATATGTAATTGTGGAAAACCATTAAGCACATGATATTATTTCCATAGTATCCAAGGCATTGCTATCAAGACCATCTTAGTGGAAAAATTCCATTTCTGAATCGAGTTCACTCCTCATTTCAGTCCTGTAACACTGAACCGGATTAACTTACCGTTCCAGCCATGTATATATCATGTGATATAAATCTTTACCCAATGCATTTTAGGGAGATATAGGTCCCACCCATCTCATAATTAAATCATTCTTACTTTTTCCACAACATAAACATAAATCATTCATCATAACCCAAAGAATAAAAATGGGTTTCATAAACATCATCCCATTATAACATAATCCATATAAAACAAATGGATATCATTTCATCATAAGAAAAGTGAAACCATGTAAATCATATTGACATTATACTTGAAACATATACATATTAAATAATGTTATCTTAGATGGAAAATGTTTTTGATAAAACACTTGAAATTAATTCTTGGGGAAAATATCCTTATTCAAAATCATTTTCTTTTCACAAAATGCCATGAAATTTTAAAATAAAAAGATTTTGTTGAAAATATACATCAAATATTGTAGATAAAGATTCATGAAAATAAGGCATTATGAAACCGTAAAAATCTATTCATGTTGTATAAGTTAAAAAACATTCCCCTCTTACTTTTGTCGGAAAAGTCAAAAAGTTCCTCGTAAGGTAAACAAAAAAAAGATTATTTCCATAACACAATGTAAAAGTCAAAGAGGAGTAAACATGACTTTAAATATACATGAAAGAATATTAAACACTTTATGAAAAACATTTTTATGGACATGGATAAAAATATAACCCCAGTAAATACTCACATATAAGCAATCTCGGATAAAAATGAGATTGCAAAATTATCCCTTACCTTAGGTCTGATATGCTTCGTACGTATCCGAAACTCCTGTATAATGATTTAAATAATTTAATTGACTTATTATAGAAACATATTCATTGTTATGATATCATATATGGTTCACTTATGACTTTATATTACCCGTTCTTTTGTAAGTTCCATGTTAAAGCAGCATTTTAGGTAAAATCGTTTTATTTATCGTATGTGTTTGGAATTGTTGTTCTTGATATTATTATTAATTATATCTTGACTTACATACTTCCAGAATGTAAATAATGATTTATATATCATATATATATTCATTATATATATATAATAGATATATAAATTAAATTAAATACATCGTTCATGGAGACGGTAAGTCGTACGTACGCATGAACGTTGTTTTCGTTTCCTTATTGAATTAAATGGAATTAAGTAAATGAAACATATTTTTACATAAATCCAGTATCATTAATATGTAATATATTTCATGATTATTTATTATGTATACTTTATAATCATACTTTAATGGTTAATCATGGAAAATGAATCTCATTGATTTCGTGGAGACGGTAGTCCGTACGTACGCACGAGCGATGATATCATTCCCATGATCTTGGAATTGTATTTAAGTGTATGTATAATATTTCAGAATAAATATCACTTTACAATAATCATATATAGTTATTTATTTACACCATTATACCCATCCAAGTAATGTGGTGGTGGAAAACAAATTACACCACGTCGTGGAGACGATATTCCGTACGTACGCACGCGTGGTGATTTCCTTTCCGTAGGATGGATAGAAGATGAAATTGGGTTGTTTAATATTTATAATAACATATCAGTATATGATTGATACTAATGTTATTAATTTATGATGAAACAAATAAATAAGAAGAAGTAGAAGAATAAATAAATTGGAAATAATCGGTAAAGGATATTACCTCTTCTTTGACGCGCCTCTTCTTAACCTCCTCTTAAGGCACTAGGGTTGGTCTTTTGAGGATACCAGAACCTCTATAATGTTTCTAGGGAAGATTATAAGTGAAACAGACAGGGTTTGGCTGAGCTTCAAGGCTCAAAATGGAGTGAAAAGAAGAGGTAAGGGGTTCCCTTTTTATAAGGGAGGAGAGGGGCACCTTTGGAAAAACTTAAAATATTATTTTATAATAAAGTCATATTCGGTTTTCAATAGCTTAAAATTGATTTATTTCAAATATAAGGTGGGGATGGGTCGTAATCCTCTTAAACAATATATTTTAGACAAGTTTAGGTTATTATTTTAACCTTATCATTTAGATTTAACTCTAAGTTAAATAATTTAACTTTTACCGGGTCTTCTTGTTTTCTTACACTCTATGGTTAATAAACTTACTATAACATGGAAAACTAACCCCAAGTGGTTCATTATTAATATATATAACCTTATATAATTAATTTGGCCGAACCTTATATTTTTTAAAATATAATAACAATTAATAATATAATATTTTCTTTAAAAACTATTTTATGTCAATTTTGACACTATTTGGTAATTGATTTTTGTAAAAATCATAACAACATTATTAGTTCTAAAATAGTTAATTAAATCAATAATCACATGTCATATTAACCTATAAAATTAGTGTAATTCATAAAAAGTCTAAAATTACATTTATTTGGGTATTTATAACATCAATTATGTTAATATTTCATTAATAAGGTAATTACTGCATCATCATTGTGTCATAAATAAATTATATTATTTATTGTATAAAAATTATAAATAAAATACCATTATGTATGAAATATTTTTATCTTTCTAATGAATATTTATAGTCTAATTTATCTTATGTATAACCCTATATTAAAACTGTTTTAGTTTTTAAACATTGATTTTAACTATTTTAACTCTTCTTTAAATAAAATAATAATAAGTGTCCTAATCTAATCCAAGTAGACCTAAAACGTATTATTTTATTCCTAAGGTTTTTTTTGGTCGAATTACACTTATCCAATAGAATTAGGACATGTGTTTGGGTAATAATAATATCATTTTTACCCTTAATTACCCTATTTACTTTTAACTGTGGTAAATAAAAGTAAAAAGTTACAATTCACCAAAAATTATTTTTATCTTATTGAACCACATTTTACTCCTTGATATTAACCGTTTCTTTCAGATTTTATAAATTACACTCACAGAAGCGGTAAAATTAAGTTTTATGTAAGTTTTCAAATTCTCCTAGGAGGTGGGTAAAAGACGGTGAAAAGTTCAATAAAATTTGTATATATCTCAAATTATTATAAAATGAATCCAATGAATTAAATTGAACTTATATAGGTACTATGTATCAATTTTGACCTAAAATAAATTTAAATAAAATAAATAATTATTTAAATAAAAATTCGGGTTTTAAATAGTAACCCAGTGTTTTCACTATTCATCAAAAATTGAAAGTTTTCAGAAAAATACCAAAATTTCACCCTAGGATAATTTAGATATTCCGAATCCAAAAATGAAGTCCATTTTGAAAGATAAAATTTATAAAATTTCAAAAATTGGGTATTACTATAATGTCTAGTTCATAATAATATTATAATAATATCTCGTTTAGTGAAACTCGGTATTTCGTACTACACACGCTATCGAGGAATGTCTTGATTTCATGTAATGCAAGCCATGTCAGGGATGCGTGTAGTGAAAGCTCTGTTTGGCGTTGCGTATAACATAATCAAAACTTATTTCATTTATACATTAAACAAAATCTATACTTAATCTTGCGTAGAATAATTTCCACAAAATGAACTTGAAATTGTGTGTAACACGAGCCAAGAATAGTGTTTCTTATACTACAAGCTAATACGGTGTTGCATATAGTACAAGATAATCTTAGTGTAGTGTATAATAGAAGACCTCAAAGAAATTAAAAAAATATATATCTCATAAAAGTAACCTTGGAAACCTGCTTTGTCAACAAACACAATCAACCCAAAAATGTTGCAATGTTACCTTGAGGGATTTTTTCCCACAATCTCCCCCTTTGGGTTTGTTGACAACTCTTCTCATTAAGATTTTATACACGTTGATACCTAACTGAGTCTCCTTGCATCATCAACCATCCTTCACCTCTAGTGATTCAGATAGCGACCAAATATTCACTCCCTACTATAATTCCACATGATCAATGCTCGGCGTGAGAAACAAGATTCGTATAAAAATTTCATCAATGAATTGCTTCATTACAGACACCATCCGTCAACACCAAACTGATAACAATTTCTCAATTGATACCAATTATTGATCGCTGGAACCCTTTTCAAACCACTCCAACATCACTCTTATGCTTTTATCACGATCCTTATCTATCGTGATATCTAATATTTGATCAATCACTTATAGAATCGTCAGATTTACAACTCTCCCCATATCTTATTTCTCCCCTATCTCGCTGATCCACGTATTAGATTCTCCCCATATCATTAATGATTTATCAAATAGCCACATTTTCACACTATCTCCCTCTTGAACAAGCACTGTTTTCTTTCCCTTTTTCAATGAACCCAAAGGGCCCTCCTCTGTAGCTATAACAGGGTAAAGGCACATATTAGTAAATTAGGGGAAAACACTTCATACCTCAGGGTGAGGGGGTTCCACATACATACTTTTTCAAGTGTGTGGAGTCAAATGAACTCCCAGAGGCATCTGATGCCTTTCAAATGCTTCCTTGGGTAAGGCCTTTGTCAGAATGTCTACAACCTATAGTTCTGTAGGCACATACTCCAACTTCATGATTCCCTGCTTAACCTTCTCCTTGAAAAAATGTTACTTTATCTCAATGTTCTTTGTTCATGAGTGATGGATAGGATTTTTACTGAGGTTTATAGCACTTGAGTTATTGAACTGGATTCTGATCGGTGATTTCACTTCAACTCCCATATCATCAAGCTACTGATTCATCTACAGTAACGGTGTGCGTGCTTGAGTGGTCGCAATATACTCAGCTTCTGTGGTGCTTAATGAAATGAAATCTTGCTTCTTGCTTAGCCAAGAAATACAAAATCCACCATGATAGAAATCTCTTCCTGATATTGATTTCTTGTCATCCATTGAACCGACCCAATATGCATCATTATATCCTAATAACTCTGACTGAGATTTATCACTATATATCAAAACAAAATCCACAGTGCCCTTGATATACCAGAGTATTCTTTTCACTGCAATCATGTGGATTTCCTTGGGATTACTCTAATATCTCCCTGCTTGGCATGTGGTGAATACAATTTTAGGCTTTGTTGTAGTCAAGTATAGAAAACATCCAATGATTTTCCTGTATTCTATGATATTAACTGTCTTGCCATCCTCATCTTTGGACAGTTTCATCTGGGTAGCAACCAGAGTATTCATCTCCTTGGAATTTTCCATTCCAAATCTTTTCCAAACCTCTTTGGCATATTTGGATTGATAAATTAATGTTCCATTCCTTCCTTGTATCACCAGTAGACCAAGTAAAAATGTTAGCTCTCCAATCATTTACATTTTGAACTCACTTTTCATGAATTCAGAAAACTGTCTGCACTGAGCTTCATCTGATCCACCAAAATATTATGTTGTCGACATATACTAGGACCAGCATCCTTTGATTACTATTGTTTTGGAAATAGATATTTTAATCAACTCACCCACAATGAAAACCAAGCTTCTTCAATTACTGATCAAGCCTTGAGTACCATGCTTTTGGTGCTTGTTTTAGCCCATATAACACCTTTTTCAGTCTGCAAACCTTGTTCTCATCCTCATGAATGAGAAAACCATATGGATTCTTTATATACACTTATTCCTCTAGAACCCCATTCAAAAATTCATATTTGACATCCATTTGGAAAAAATTTATCTTTTGTTGCACAATAATGGCTAGAAATAATCTGATTGTCTCTAGTCTCTCAACTGGTGAAAATGTCTCATTAGCATCAATTCCCTCTATTTGGGAGTATCCTTTGCACACCACTCATGCTTTGTTCCAAATCATTATGCCATATTCATTCATCTTGTTGTGATAGACCCATTTATCCCTGATGAAATTCTTATCTATGAGCCTCGAAACAATCTCCCACGTTTGATTTTTGAAAATCTGATCAAGCTCTTCATACATTGCGTGAACCCAGTTTTCATCTTCAGTTGCATCAGTGAAGAATTTCAGCTCAACCTGAGATAGGAAAGATGTTTTTTGTAGTGATTTTATTATTCTTTCCTGAATGGGAGATAACTAATCACCAATGATATTCTGCCTATTAATTTAAAATTGACTCCTTGGATTTTTTGCAGATACAAATTTTACTTCCTCATTCTCATCATCAGTATCTTCTTCTGAATCAATATCATATACTTATAATCCCCCTATGTTTCTTTCTTCCTCATAACTCTAATCAATAAATTATTCACTGTGATGTTGAATGATCTCCTCATTCTCCACTACAGTGACATCATTGTTCACAACTAAATTTTCCTGCCTTTTGTTAAAGCATTTATATGCGTTACTTTTTTTTGAGTAGCCAAGAAATATCCCATCATCTTCTAATAACTAATATTTCCTATGTTTTTTATTTATTGAGGATAAAGCACTTGATTCCAATTATTTGAAAGTATTTCACTGTTGGCTTCTTTCCATACCACATCTTGTATGGAATCTTTCCTTCCTTAGGACACAACAGATCCTTGTTACAAATGTTGATCGATGTCAAAACTGCTTCCTTCCAAAATTTATCTGGTAGGTCTTTTTTTATGAGCATTATTCTGGACATGTTTTTGATGATTTGATTTCTCCTTTCAACCACTCCATTCTATTGGGGAGTTCTTACTGAGCAAACATGGTGCCTTATCCCATGTCTCTCGAGATAGCCTTCCACCAAACTATTTGTGAATTTCGTACCATTGTCAGTACAAAGCTTTAAAATTTTCTTTCCAAGCTTCCTTTCACACTCCCTCCAATATTGTTTTAAGTAGCTGAAAACATCAGACTTATTGGAAATAACAAATACCCATGCCATTCTACTAGAGTCATCAATGAAAATAACATAGCACCTCTTTCCATCAATTTCTCTTGGTGTGATAGGACCAAAAACATCATCATGCACCAATTCGAGCACTCTTGTTGACTTCTCTTCCTTTGACTTATACATCTTTCTGATGAGCTTCCCTTGTTGGCATGCATCGCACGTGTGAGTACGATCATGTGATAGCTTAGGAAGGTCTCTTTCTGCTTCACACTTTACAAGATCTTCCAGGGATGGTTGGCATAGAATACAAAGTTTTTTACGCCACTACTTGTTTTCTTCCTCTCTGGATAGAAATCACATATCTTCTTATCCACTTACCAGGTAGAGATTTCCTTTTGTTCTTTTTCCCTGTAGAACCACTATCCTATCTCTTCCTTTTACAATACACATCTTCTTAGTAAACCATATAGAATGTCCTGAGTCACATAGTTAACTGACGCTGAGAAAGTTGTGATAAAGGCCTTCTACTACTAATACATTCGCACATCTCATCTCTTTCCCCCAAAGATGGCCTTTCCTAAGCCAATAATCTTAGGCCTTCATCGTTTCTAAAATTAACAACTCCATCTTTCTCATATTTTACGCTTGTAACAAGATCTTTATTTCCTATCATGTGAGATGTGCAACCACTATCAAGGATCCACAAACTAGAGCGATTTGATGCTTTTAGAAAAAAAATTGCCACCACTGCCTTCTCATACTTCTTCTTCTTGGTCCATATTTTTTCCTTGACACTTGGCCTGGATTGAGACTTCTGTTCTTTCTCTAGGTATGATGGACCAGTTTCATCTTGCAAAGTTTCAAATCAATTTTGTGTTTTCAACTCACCTTTTGGTTCATTGATCTGCTTCTTGCGAACATTTTGATTCTACTTTGGTACAGTCCTATGTGTGGTCGAAGTGCAGTACCTAGCCATGTTCCCAAATCCTCAGCACCAAAAATAGTGTCCTTTGAAATATATTTGGGAAAATAATTCTTTATTTGGATTCCACCTCTATTCTTGTTCCCTTCAATATCTCTTGGCTATGAAACACACATATTGTGAATTCCCCATATTTCCACAACAATAAACCCTATTATAAGATGTATTCCTTCATTTCACTTATAAATTGTGAGTTTCCTCTTGGGATCTATGAATATTCTGATTCTTATTTGTGCCCAAATAAACCTTCAATCTCAATGTGGGTGCTTGTGGTCTTACTTCAATTTTCACAGATTTTTGTTTTCGATCAATCCCCCCATAGGCCTTAGCCTCTGAACATAATTGATGCTTTCTTTCTACTGAACCACTATTTTCCACATTCATCTTCTTGACTTTCTAAGTGATCTTCTTTTCTGATGTCGCAACAGGAGTCAAAAAAAATTCTTGATCCTTAACCTTTGTCTACAAACCTACAACTTCCCCTTCAAGTTCTTCAATACGCTTGATTTGATCTTTCCTTGTGTTATTCAAGTCATCAATCTCCCTATTCACTTATTCAATCTTGATTTTATACTTACTAACTGATTCTGAGTCCTCTGGTGTTGATGACTTGAGTTTCTCAATTTCTTCCATCAACTCAGACTTCTCTTCTTCTTACTGCTGCATATAAATTTTGGCGTCATGATCAACTTTCTTGGCATTCTTTATTTTGGATCTACAAACATATATCTCCCCAAGAGAAGCCTCTAAATCACCTTTAATATATATTCTTCCTTCAACTTCTTCTTCTTCATCATCACCTTAGGATTCATTATTCTTCTGAGAAATACCAAAAACTTCCACCATAGCATTTTCTCCACGATCTTTGCAGTTCTATATCTCTTCAACCTCCTCAACCTCAGACTTGTCTGAACTATCACATTCTTCTCAAAGAAGTTTTTCTCTTTAAAAAAATATCCCTTGAACTATTTCTTGCCTTTCCCATAGGCTGAAGACTTCTTCTAGGGAATTTTAATTTCATCGACATCATCATCCTCTTGGAACTTTTTGGGGCACCTTGTCACAAGATGTCCAACCTTTCCACATCAAAAACAAGCTAGTGGAAGTTTCCATTTAAACATTCCTTTTTCTCTTTGAATATTTAAGTAGAGGAATGACATCACCTCATCTGTCTCTTCTTCTTCCTAAAAATATTTAATGGTGAGCTTCTTCATGGCTTTGAATGACACCTCTTTGGATTTCCCCTTTTCCACAGCATTGTTATCATCATTTCTCATTTCATATGAAATAAGGGTGTTATGCATGTTATACAATGTAAACTCTTTCAGGTCTTCATCTTCCAAAACTGAAACATTAAGATTTAACTGAGGTGGAAGTTTCCTCAAGATGCACCTCACAATCTTTATGTCTTCAATAAATTCTCCAAGACCTCACAAGTCCCCCACTACAACATTTACCCTGTCAAAGAATGCATCAATAGATTCATTCGGGTTCATTCTCATATCTTCATACTTGTTCCAAAACACTTGCATCTTCACTTCTATGACCTTTGTATCTTCTTCATATATATTTAATATCTTTTCCCACATAGAGTGTGAGGTTTTTTATGACATCACCTTTGTATAGATAGCATTGGATAGGGATCCCCCAAAAGTATTGATTCCCTTTACGTCAGCATCCAATTCTCTTACTTCATCTTTTAAAATGCACCACTATTAATATCAGTTGTGATACCGTGCATTACTAGTGTAAACACATTCATTCCCAAAGATCTGAATTAGTGTAGCATCTGATTCTTCCATAGCATGAAATTGTTCCCATAAAAGATCGGAATCACTTTATGATTGATAACCTCCATCTTAGAGAGAAACTCATATCATCCTTTTCCTTTGATACCAATTTTTAGGTCAACTAGGCTAGATACCCTGAGAGGGGGGGTGAATCAGGGTATGACAGATTAAAACAACTTCCCCTTTTGATCTTGTTTTTCTCTTAGACAAAACCCTCTTCTCTCTTATTCCCGATGCAGAGTATGAATAAACATTAAAGTATTCACAAGACATAGAAATTTTTACTTGGTTCACCCTCACTAGGCTACGTCCAAGGAGCATACATCGGTAGTGTGCTGATGTACCAATTCCACTATAAGCGCACTACTGATTACAAGTTCAAAGAGGACTCACTGTCCCTCCTAGTTTACAACCACTCACAATTTGAGAACTCACTACTCTCTCAACTGAAGTGATCCCACTACTTCTTCAGAAAATCCACTCACAGTTTATAGATCTATAGGTCTCTTCATTACCACTAATGAATTCATCCTCCACTATATATAGATTATCTATTGAAGTCCAAATTTCATCCACTGATGAATACCCGTTTTCCACTAAACACTAGGCAACACACTTTGGAAACACCTTCGCAAAGAACCCAACTTTGAGAGGCTCTAAATTTGGTGAGGCTCAAACAAGCCTTCACGAAGCTCCTACCTTTTCGTGAATCTTATGCCTTCACAGAGCTCAGGTCGTCACGAAGCTCAAGTCATCATAGAGAGACTTCCCTCATGAATCTCACTAAGCCAACACGAAGCACGCAACTTTTGAAGAGCTAGAAGAGCCGCTGCGAAGCTCTTTCCTTCCGCGAAGCACACTGCCTTTGCGAACCACCTTCGCGACCCGAGAGAAAAATATTTTCTTCAAAAACTCTCTCTTTCTCTCGAGGGGGTCAAGGCTTATTTATATACAATTCCACCAACCCTCAAACCTTCTACGCAAAGTCAACGCTACGTCATCACAAATTGTGAAGCTCCAAATTTTCTGCCGAATTTCTCTCAAAATCACGAAGCACCACAGAAATTTTTCGATCGTAGAGCTCGTCATAATCGCGGAGCATTCCGTCAATTCCTTCATGCCTTTTCTGCAAAGCTCCACTCACAATGCCCTTCGCCGCCACAATGCTATTCATCTCTACCATTTGCGAAGCTCATCGTAATCATGAAGAATCACCATCAACATTCTTCTTGTATTCGCAAAATCCAATCCATGAAGCCTATCTTTGTGAAACTCATGCCTTTTCCATATTTTTAGGAGATCTTCAAGGAAATACATATTTTGCGATGCTCATCGAACTCCAAATTTTGGACCCAAAAAATTTGGAAAACACTAGAAAATAGCGCCACCTTATATCTGTTCTTTTATACCACCTCCAGATCATCCATTCCTTTTTCATGGTTTTTTTTCAACATGGATTGTCAAAAAAATCACGGGAACTTGACAATTCACCATGGAAAAAAGCTTTGTCAACAAACACAATCAACCCAAAAATGCTGCAATGTTACCTTAATAGATTTTTTCCCAAAAATATCCCCCTTCGGGTTTGTTGACAACTCTTCTCAGAAAGATTTTCTGCACGTTGATACCTCACTGGGTCTCCTTGCATCATCAACCATCCTTCACCTCTTGCGATTCAGATAGCGACCTAAGATTCACTCACCACAGACTATAAGCCCACATGAGAAATGCTCGGCATGAGAAACAATACTAGTATGAAATGTTCATTAATGAATCACTTCATTTCAGACACCATCCGTTGACACCAAAATGATACCAATTTCCAAATTGATACCAATTGTTTATCATTGGAACCCTTATCACACCACTCCAACATCACTCTTCTGCATTTATCATGATCCTTAGATATCTTGATATCTAATATCTGATCGATCACTTCTAGAATCGTCATATTTATAACTCTCCCCCTATCTTATTCCTCCCCCTATCTCATTGCTCCACCTATCAGCTTCTCCCTATTTCATTCATGATTTATCAAATAGCCACATTGTCATAGTGGTTCCCTCTGGAACAATGACTCCCCCCCCCCCTTTTCAACGAACCCAAAGGGTCCTCCTCTGCAGCTGTAATAGGGTAAAGGCACATATTAGTACATTAGGGAAAAAAACTTCATAACTCAGGGTGAGGGGGTTCCACATCCAAACTTTTTCAAGTGTGGGGAGTTGATTGGACTACCAGATCAAGTCGATGCCTTTCAAATGCTTCCTTGGGTAAGGCCTTTGTCAGAATGTCTGCAACCTATAGTTATGTAGGCACATACTCCAACTTCATGATTCCATGCTCAACCTTCTCCTTGATAAAATGATACTTTATCTCAATGTTCTTTTTCCATGAGTGATGGATGGGATTTTTTCCGAGATTTATAGCACTTGAGTTATCGCACTAGAATCTGATCGGAGACGTCACTTGAAATCCCATATCATCAAGCTGCTACTTCATCCACAATAACTATGTGCATGATTGAGTGGTCGCAATATACTCATCTTCTGTGGTGATTAATGAAATGAAATCTTTCTTCTTTCTTATCCAAGATATACTGAATCCACCAAGATAGAAAGAACCTCCTGATGTTTATTTCTTGTCATTCGCTGAACCGGCCCAATCTGCATCATTATATCCCAATAACTCTAACTGAGATTTATTACTATATATAAATCTGAAATCCACTGTGTCCTTGATATACCGAAGTATTCCTTTTACTGCAAGAATGTGTCTTTACTTGGGATTACTCTGATATATCATTGTTTGGCATGTGGTGAATATAATTCCAGGCCTTGTTGTTGTCAAGTATAGCAAACATCCAATGATTTGCCTCTATTCTGTGATATTAACTGCCTTTCCATCCTCATCTTTGGACAGTTTCATCTAGGTAGCAACTGAAGTCATCATCTCCTTAGAATTTTCTATTCCAAATATTTTCAAAACCTTTTTGGTATATTTGGATTGAGAAATGAATGTTCCATTCCTTCCTTATGTCACCTGTAGACCAAGGAAAAATGTTATCTCTCCAATCATTAACATTTCAAACTCACTTTTCATGAATTCAAAAAAAATTCTGCACTGAGCTTCATCTGATCCGCCAAATATTATGTCATTGATATAAACCAAGACCATCATCCTTTGATTAGTATTATTGTAGAAATAGAGATTGTAATAAACTCTCCCACGCTAAAAACCAAGCTTCTTTGTATAGTGATCAAGCCTTGAGTACCATGCTCTTAGTGCTTGTTTTAGCCCATATAACACCTTTTTCAGTCTACAAACCTTGTTCTCATCCTCATGAATGAGAAACCCATTTGGTTGTTCGATATACACTTATTCCTACATAACCACATTCGAAAATTCATATTTGATGTCCATTTGGAAAACTTTGAACTTCTTGTTGCACAACAATGGATAGAAATAATCTAATTGTCTCTAGTCTTGCAACTGGTGAAAATGTCTCATAAACATATATTCCCTCTATCTGGGAGTATCCTTTGCACACCATTTATGATTTGTTCCGAATCATTGTGCCATCTTCATTCATCTTGTTGTGATAAACCCATTTAGTCCCGATGACATTCTTATCTGTGAGCCTCGAAATAATCTGCCGCGTCTGATTTTTCTCAATCTGATCAAGCTCTTCATTTATTTCCTGAACCCAGTTTTCATCTTCAGCTGCATCAGTGAAGCATTTTGGCTCAACCTGAGATAGGAAAGATGTTTTCTGTAGTGATTTCATTCTTCTTGTCTGAACTGGAGCTGACTAATCACCAGTGATATTATGTCTGTCAATTTCAGCTCGACTCCTTGGCTTTTGTGCAGATACGAATTTTACTTCCTCATGTTCCTCATCAGTATCTTCTTCTGAATCAACATCATCCACTTTTTCTCACACTGTGTTGCTTTCTTCCTCATATTCCTCATCAGTATCTTCTTCTGAATCAACATCATCCACTTTTTCTCACCCTGTGTTTCTTTCTTCCTCATCACTCTCATTAGGAAATTGTTCACTGTGATGTTGAATGATCTCCTCATTCTCCACTATAGTGACATCATTGCTCTCAACTACTTTTCCCAACCTTTTCTTAAAGAATTTATATGCCTTACTTTTTCATGATTAGCCAAGGAATATACCTTCATCTTCTAATGACTCATATATTCTATTTTTTTCCTTGTTGAGGATAAAGAACTTGCTTCCAAATATTTGAAAGTATTTCACTATTGGATTATTTCCATACCACATCTCATACGATGTCTTTCCTTCCTTCGGACACAACAGATCCCTATTAAAAATGTAGACAGATGTCAAAACAGCTTCCTTCCAAAATTTATCTGGTAGGTATTTTTCAATGAGGGTCATTCTGGACATGTTTTTGATGATCCGATTTCTCTTTTAAACCACTCCATTCTGTGGGGGAGTTATTAATGAGGAAACTTGATTCCTTATCCCATTTTTCTTGATATATCCTTCCACATAACTATTTGATAATTTCATACCATTGTCAGTATGAAGCTTTAAAATTTTTTGTCCAAGAATCCTTTCACACTCCCTCTATTACTGTTTAAGTAGCTGAACACATCCAACTTATGGGAAATAACAAATACGCATTAAATTTTTCTATAGTCATTAATGAAAATAACATACTACCTCTTTCTGTCAATTTTTCTTGGTGTGATAGGACCACAAACATCAGTATGCACCAATTCGATCACTCTTGTTGACTTCTTTTTCTTTTCCTTATACATCTTTCTGGTGAGCTTACCTTGTTGGCATGCAACGCAAATGTGAGTACGATCATGTGATAGCTTAGGAAGGTATCTTTCTGGATCACACTTTACCAGATCTTCTAAGGATTTTTGGCATAGATGACCAAGTTTTTTATGCTACAGCTTGTTTTTTTCCTCTCTGGACAGAAAGCACATATCTTGTTCTCCACTTACCAGGTAGAGATTTCCTTTTTTTTCATTTTCCCTTTAGAACTATTGCCCCATATCTTCTTTTTATAATACACATCTTCTTAGTAAACCTTATGGAATTTCCTAAGTCACATAGTTGACTGACGCTGAGAAAACAGTGACTGATGCCTTTTACTACTAAGACATCAGCAAATATCATCTCTTTTCCCCCAAACATGGCCTTTCCTAATCCAATAATATTTAGGCCTTCATCGTTTCCAAACTTAACAACTCCTTCTTTGTCATATTTTACACCTGTAACAAGATCCTTATTTCCTGTCATGTGAGATGTTCAACCACTATCAAGGATCCACACACTAGAGAGATCTGATGCTTTTAGGGAAATTTCTGCCCCCACTACCTTCTCATCCTTCTTCTTCTTGGTCCATATTTTTTCTTTAACACTTGGCATTGATTGAGACTTCTGTTCTTTCTCAGAGTATGATGGACCTGCTTCATCTTACAAAGTAGGAAATATATTTTGTTTTTTCAACTCACTTATTGGTTCATTGATCTACTTCTTGCAAACATTTTGATTCTACTTTGGCATAATCCTCTGTATGGTCGAAGTGCAGTACCTAGCCATGTTCCCAAATCCTCTGCACCAAAAATAGTTTCCTTTGAAATACGTTCTGGAAAATCATTATTTATTTGGACACTACCTCTGTTCTTGTTCCCATCGATATCTTTTGGCTATGAAACACACATACTGTGAATGCCCCATCTTTCCACAACAATAACACCTGTTATAATATATATTCCTTCGTGTCACTTCTACACTGCGAGTTTCCTCTTGTGATATCCGAATATTCTGATTCTTCTTTGTTTCCAAATCAACATTCAGTCTCGAAGTGGGTTCTCGCGGTATGACTTCAATTTTTACATATTTTTGTTTTCGATCAATCCCCCCATAGGCCTTAGCATCTAAACATAATTGATGCTTCCTTTCTGTTGAACCACTATTTTCCACATTCATCTTCTCATCTTTCTAAGTGATTTGATTTTCTGATGTCCCATCAAGACTCAAAAAATTTTCTTGATCCTTAACCTTTGTCTGCAAACCTATAACTTCTCCTTAAAGTTCTTCAATATGCTTGATTTGATCTTTCCTTGTGTTATTCAAGCCATCGATCTCCCTGTTCTGTTCTTCAATCTTGATTTTATACTTACTAACTGATTCTGAGTCCCCTGGTGTTGATGACTTGAGTTTCTCAATTTCTTCCATCAACTCAGAATTCTCTTCTTCCTGCTATTTCATATAGAGTTTGGCGTGATGAACAACTTTGTTGAATTTCTTTGTTTTGGCTCTCCAAACATATATCTCCCCAAGAGAAGCCTCTAACTCAGCTAGCATATCTATTCTTCCTTCAAATTCTTCTTCTTCTTCATCACCTTTGGTTTCATTATTCTCCTGAGAACAACTAAAAACTACCACCATGGCATTTTCTCCACAATATTTGAAATTCTCTATCTCTTCAACCTCCTCAACCTTAAACTCTTCTGAACTGTCACATTATTTTGAAAGAAGGTTTTCCTCTTAAAGACATATCTATTGAACTATTTCTTTCCTTTCACATAGGCTGAAGACTTTTTCTTGGGAATTTAAATTTCACTGACATCATCATCCTCTTAGAACTTTTTGGGGCACCTTACCGCAAGATGTTCAACCTTTCTACATCAAAAACAAGCAAGTGGAAGTTTCCCTTTAAACTTTTCTTTTCCTCATTGAATATTTGAGGAGTGGAATGAAATCATCTCATCTGTCTCTTATTCTTATTAAGAATATTAAATGGTGAGTTAATTCAGGGCTTTGAATGCCACCTCTTTGGATTTCCCCTTTTCCATAGCAACGTTATCATCATTTCTCATTTCATATGAAACAAGGGTGATTTACATGTTATCCAATGTCAACTATTTCGGGTCTTTATCTTCCAATACTAAAACTTTAGGATATAACTGAGGTTTAAGTTTCCTCAAGATGCACTTCATAATATTTATGTTTTCAATAACTTCTCCAAGACCTCGCATGTCCTCTACTATAACATTTACCCTGTCAAAGAATGCATCAACAGATATATTTGAGTTCATTCTTATATCTTCATACTTATTCCACAACACTTACAGCTTCACTTCTCTGACCTTTGCATCTTCTTCTTATATATTTAATAGCTTTTCCCACATGGTGTGTGAGGTTTTTCATGACATCCCCTTTGTATAGATAGCATTGGATAGGGCTCCCCCGAAAGCATTGATTCTCTTTGCGTCAACATCCAATTATCTTCATTCAGCTTCTGACAATACACCACTATTAATATTAGTTGTGATACTGTGCATTGCTACTGTAAACACATCCATTCCCAAATATCAGAAGTAGTATAGCATCTGATTCTTCCATAGCTAAAAATTGCTCCCATAAAATATTGGAATCCCTTTATGATTGATGACCTCCATTTTAGAGAGAAACTGATATCAACTTTTTCATTTGATACCAATCGTTAAGTCCACAAGGATAGATACCTTGAGAGGGGGTGAATCAGGGTATGACCGATTAAAACAACAGCCCCTTTTGATCTTGTTTTTCTGTTAGATAAAACCCACTTCTCACTCCTTCCTGATGCAGAGTATGAATAAACCTTAAAGCATGCACAGGACACAGCGATTTTTACTTGGTTCACCCTCACTGGGATACATCCAAAGAGCATACACTAGAAGTGTGCCGATGTACCAATTCCACTACAATCGCACTGGTGATTACAAGTTCAAAGATAACTCATTGTCCCTCCTAGTTTACAACCACTCACAATTTGAGAACTCACTGCTCTCTCAACTGAAGTGAGATTACTACTTCTTCAGAAGATCCACTCACAGTTTATAGACATATAGGTCTCTTCATTAACACTAATGAATCCATCCTCAATTGTATGTAGATGCTCTATTGATGTCCAAATTTCATCCACTGATTAATACCAATTTACTACTTAATACAGGGCAACACACATTGGAAACACCTTCGTAAAGCACCACAATTCACGAGGCTCCCAATTTCATGAAGATCAAACAAGCCTTTGTGAAGCTCCTACCATTTCACGAAGCTCACACCTTCACATATCTCAATCTATCATGAAGCTCAATTCTTCACAGATAGACTTCCCTCGTGAAGCTCACTAAGCCAATGTAGAGCACGCAACTTTCTCGGAGCTTGAATGGCCGCCGCGAAGCTCCTTCCTTCCGCGAAGCACACTGTCGTTGCGAGCCACCTTCACGAGCCAAGAGCAAAATATTTTCTTCAAAAACTCTCTATTTCTCTCGAGGGGGTAGAGGCCTATTTATAGGCGATTCCATCGACCCTCAAACCTTTCATGAGAAGTCAGTGCCACGTTATGACAAATCAAGAAGCTCTGAAATTTCTGTTGAAATTCTCTCAAAATCGCGAAGCACCACAGCAATTTTTCGATCACGGAGCTCGTCGTAATCATGGAGCATTCCGTCAATTCCTTCGCACCTTCTCCACTAAGATCCACTCATAATTCCCTTCACCACCACAATGCTCTTTATCTCTACCCTTCGCGAAGCTTGTCGTATTCGCAAAGAATCTCCGTCAACATTCTTTTTGTCTTTGTGAAATCCAATCCATGAAGCCTATATTTGTGAAACTCATTACTTTGCCATATTTTGATGAGATCTTCAAGAAAATCCATATTTCTTTATACTCACTGAACTCCAAATTTTGGACCCCAAAAATTTGTCAAACACTAAAAAACGGTGCCACCTTGTATCTGTTCTTTTATACCACCTCCAGATCATCCATTCCTTTTTCATGATTATTTGTCAACATGGATTGTTAACAACATCACTAAAACTTCAAAATTCACCATGGAAACCTGCTTTGTCAACAAACATAATCAACCTAAAAATTCTGTAATGTTACCTTTAGGGATTTTTTCCCAACAGTTTTTATAAGTAGATGGAAAGGGGTAAATAATGGATTTTTCATTAATATCATATCAGTTCAGTATAATAATGTTATTTATGTCATTATATTATAATTTTTAGGGTATTTTTGGAAGATAAATATTTATAAGAAAAGGTATGGAGTGAGTAATTCTCATTTGGTACCTTGAACATTCTCTTTAAAGTCTAAATGGAAATAAAGGGAGTAGGCTAACATATAGTGACTAAGGGATTTAGGTCATAAAATGAACATATAGAAGAGGAACATAAATAATTTTTTAAATTAAAATTATAACTTAATTTATACCTTTGATAGGTTGTATGTGATACCCATTTATAAGTAAAAATATGGGAAATTTTGTGAACCCCCCCATATTTTTAAACAATAGAATGACAATTTTCAAGGGTCAATGGATTCAAAAGTGATAAATAATAGAGTTTGGAATGATATAAGTTTTTCAAACCATACACCACCCATTTTTTATATTTTTTAAAAATTCTTCATACTTTTTACCACTTGATATTTATATTTTACTATTTTTGGTTTTTACCTTGGTAAGTAGTTTTTACCATATTAGTTTATAATTTTTAAAAAATATAGGGCCACCACTATTATAAAATTAAGGTGTGATTAAACTAAATTTAAAATCAATATAATCTAATTCAATTTATAAAAAATAGAAAATTAACTTTTAAATTAAAACATTTATTATATTGAAAAACTATTTTGTAGAAAAAATGTTGTTTTCACTATTAAGTGTTATTAATCTTATGAATTATTTATTACCAATTGAATGAGTGATAATATATTTATATATAGGTTTAAAAATTATTTTAAATTAATTTTAGATAATAGATTAATTTACTTTATTAAATAAAAAAATTATGCAATATTAATAATATAATTATTTGAAAATAATAGTATTACCATTATCCCAGTGATTAACTTTAATCTTAGAGATAATAATTTTTTTCCAAAAATTAAATTTACAATATTAAATAATGTGATCATATAGATATAAAATATAAAAATCAATTTCATATATTTAATTTCTTTAAGTGATGAAAAAAACTAATATTAGAAAATAAAATCATTTTTTCGAGAAAAATATTACTAAAGTTTCTAAAACATTAAACATGAAGTTTTTAAATTAAAAATAGTATTTTTAATTGATTTTATATTACTTATTAAATATAAAAATTTCATATCAAAAAAATTGATAAATTTTTATGTTATTATTCAGTTAATATAATGATATGAAATTCACAATTTTTAGAAAAATCAGTATTTTCAAAATTCACCAAAAAAAAATTATGTTAGAAAAATTGAAAAAAATATCCAATGAAAATATTGGTTTTATTAATAAAAAATGAATTTAATTTTTTCAAATTAAAATTCTTATATTTAATTCTTTTAATTTTAAAAAATATATATATACAAACTTCTTTTGTTGAAAATGACCCTTTTAAAACATTAATATTCTTAATACAATTTTGTACACATTTATAATTGATTACAATGTTTTTATCTACAATAGGTTTTATTATTGATATAATTTTCTTATCTAATATGTATTTTATTGTTTTCCTTTGGTGTTGTGTGTGGATAAATCTATCAACACAATGTTTATTTAAAGGAATAAAATTATATACCAAAATCTTGTATCATTACATTCTCTCCACCTTAAATAAATTGTGTCCTCCCAATTTTATTTTTTACTCGCTGATGAAAGTAGGAGAGGGTATTTTTAATATATTTATCATTTGATAAATAACTCATAATATGATATCTATATAACTCAATTAGTTTATACTATGTTACTTATCATTACTCAAATATCATTATTTATTTGTACGATCATATACTCAAGTATTTATATACCTTAATCAATAATTCCCCAAAATATACCTTTCACAAAACCATATTAATCTCAAAGGCATTAACCCAATGTGAAATAATATATTCCTTAAAAAATTAACTATATCATTAACCCTTAAATGTTTTATCCCCTATTTTATATTGTCACACAGAAGTCAATATATTTTATAATTTCAAAAATGAGATAAAATTCCATAAAAATATCAAGGATCAATTTTTCATTAAATTAATATTCAATTTCAAATATATCAATACTACATTACTCACTTTTCTCAAAAACAAAAAACCCTTTATCACCTGAAATTCAAGCATATATTTTATCTAATATTTGTCTATATATCAATCGTGTGTTCTCCAATAGTTATCCCAGAAAATATAACATGTTAGTAAAATTATTTTTTATGGTTATTGATAACATTTAATATATGTTTCCAAAACCTTTAAAACTACTGAAGAACTATCCATTTATGTTTCACATAATTCTGATAAATTTTATAATATAACAAAATATCATCATTAAATATCACTCACTAATGAGAATTTCTAAGAGTATCAATATTTAATTTATCCTAATATATCAACCTCAATACCATAAGTAAGACTATAAAACTCATGTTTTCTATCATCATAGGATTATATTAAGATTCTAAACCCTATAAGTATGCTCCCTTGTTTAGTTATAATATATAGTGGATTCTAGTTACATACATTTCTAAGTTTCAATTTAATGATCTTTTTTTAACCAAATACTAGAAAAAATTATCAATAATATCATACTAAATGATCACATGAATATGAAAAATAAATCATAAGTTTTATTCTATAATTATTCATTGATTTTATCCTTTGATACATTTAGTTCAGTATACTTTTCTTTAAGATAAGTTCTATTATACATCTTATCCAATTCTTATGACATAATAATTCCTTCATAATGGATTATAAAGAGACGGTTACTAAACAAATTTTATATCCTGGGTGTGTCAAATGAGGTGTTTAGTTTGTCCACTATTTTTTGCACTTGGTGATGATTGATTTAAAACCGAACAAACTATTTTCAGTTTCATTACCCCTATGTACAAATGTGCTTAAGCACGCATCCACTTTTATTATCCAGATAGATATGTAATTTCTAGTAGAAACAATCAATATCTGATTTACATAAATTTTAGGATGTTATCATATAATTAGAATTATTCCTTATAAATCCCTTGGGTTTTCACTAAGCTTCTCTAAACTAAACCCCAAAAAAATTGACATAACTTTAACTAAACTTATGGTTTATTTATACCTTTGAAATTATTATCAACCGTAACTGATAAATCCTTAATAGCCTATATAACTCCTAATTTATCTTCAATTTATAGCATATGAACCTATAAATTTATCTAAACCTCCCCTTGATACCAACTATGGCACCCCAAACCTACACTCCCAGATCCAATTCTAAAAACAACATACATAACACACTGGATTCGATACACATCCTTAATTACAATATTTTTTATATACAATGTTACATTTATATTCCAATAAAATTTTTAGGTTTAGAGTTTTAGATATTTATGGAAATTATTTAAAAATATTACCCTTGTTCTTTGTATCAAATGGATATCTTTCCCACTATATAATAAACTACTTAATTCATAAAAATTCCTCAACCTCTCCAAAAAAAAACTCTATACAAAAAACTCTTATATACACTTTTTAAATACAAATTTCTTGACAACATATGGAAATTCAAGCATAATAAAGGGTGATATAAAAATCTATATAATGTTAAACATAAGATATAACAATCAATAATAATAAGTGAGTATAAGATGATCATCTAGGTGTAATCAAGATGCATAAAAAGGTTATACCACAAAAATCAAAGATGATAAATCATGAACAAAGGATTAGCATAACATAATAAATGAATCAAAAGAGTGTGGAAACAATATTAAATAAATTTTATCCATGAGAATATAACATATTAATGAGAATAAATATAAAATTATGGCATCTTAAAAAATATAGATCAAACATTATTATAGGGAACATTAACTTACATGATCTACACAATCAGTGCCCACACTTAAGAGTAAGTAAAACATACTCATGAATACTTTATATCATGAGATATAAACATTTAACCAATGCATTAGAGGATGATATATTAACCCACTCATAAATTATCCATATGTATGTGTTCCATAATAAATCAAACAGTCATCTTATCATGAAGAAACCATGGAAATAAAATGGTGTTCGTTAAAAACATAATAAATAACACAGAAAGAAAATGGGTCTCATTCATCACACTAAAAAACCACGTAAGATAATGGGTTTCATATCCTTTTCAAATGGATTAATATAATTAAATCATCAATGTGATAAACCCATAGAAAATAAATGGGTATACAAATATATTCAATAATTTTTTTAGTAAATACCCTTTAATAAAGATAAATCATATAGTATTTAAATTATATAGATAAAGGGTATATGGTTAAGTTAAAAATTTATTCAATAAAAATATGTATGGAATATAGGTGAACAAACTCTAATCAAAGTAAATATTTATTTTTCACAAAATAAAGGCATTGGAAAAATATATATTCTAATTCACTATGGATGGTTAGAAATAAAATGGAAGTGAATAGTTATGTCTTTTATAGAAAAAAACATTACATAATATATCTATAATTATAACATTTAAATAATACCATTGGTCTAGTATAATATATATCATGATATTATCTTAAATAAAAAATTATTTTTAAGAGTTTTACAAAAAATAATTTGGAAATAAGAGTTATCCTTAATATTTTGAAAGTATTTTAAAATAAATATTTTATAAATATAGTAGAAAAATAATTTATTTAGAAACTATTAAAACATGGATATAAATATTTTGTAAAATTAAAAATGTATAAGAAAAAAAATTAACATGAAAATTGTTAAAAAGATATTTTGGAAGAAATACACAAAAAAATTGATGTTACAGGTCACTTTAAAAATTTATTTTCAAAAAAATGAATTGAAAATTTTATAAAAAAATTACTTTTGAAAAATAATATTCAATAATAGATATTTTAAAATACATAAATGTTATAAAAATAAATTTTGGGTGGAATATAAAACATTTTATTTTTAATGGATGGAAAACTTTTTAAATATTTTGAAATGCCTTTTTCTGAAAACTCACAAAATAAAAAGATTATTAGTTTTTTATTTTGAAAGTAATTAAATTTAATTATAAGGATCATAGAAAACAATCCCATTTTGAGTTACCAAAAATATAGTAGAACTTTATTGGGAATGAAAATGTGGACATGGGGGAAATGATCTGTTAGCTGGAATGAGAGTTATTCATTCCAACATCAAAATTTTATTTGAGAAGGTATTTCAACATGGTAAGGTGATATTGATTAAATAAGTAACTACCCTATATAAAAAGATAAAAAATAGGTAAATATAATTTTAAATATAAATGGGTCTTAGAAGATCATAATAATGTAGAGAATTTATGACCTAAGGAAAAAAATGAGTCGATAAAACTATTCTGGCCCATGTAAAATTTAAATTGAAACCCCTTGAATCAAATAGATCATAAAATTGAACTTATATCACCATAAATTGAATATTTTTAATAGTTTAATAAATCAAATTAGAATAATAAAAAACTATATAAAAAAATTAGGTATATAATAAAAACAACTCTCAAAGGAATGAATTTGAGAAAATGAAACCTTATAACCTTGGAAACATTTAAGTCAAAACAAATTGAAGGATGTGATTTCAAATGAAACATTAAATACCATGAATAATGATATCATAATGAAAAAAATACTAAATGGGTAGTATGTACATGATTCTAATTAAAACATGGTATATAATCAGAAATATGTCTCCAGGGGTGAAAATTTGACACAAGAAACCCTTACCTTGTTCCTGATTTTTTGAATGCATGGGCCTAAATTCTGGAATAATCATATTACATTTATTAGATACCTTAATATAAACCTGATTCATATATATAAAAATTAATATATACCATTTATTATCATGTTATAATTATTTATTATGTATTTTTCTCTTGTGTTTGATAGAAAATTGAATGAGTATTGACTTATTTTTGCTAATTTTAGAGATTAAAGATAATATTTTAATAATAAGTTAAATAATTTATATAAATTTTATTGAACCACAAACCAAAAATTATATTTTTATTAAATTGTAATAAAATCAGTATATAAGTTCTCAAATTCATCCATGATGGGGTATATAGCATTGTTCAAGTATGTGGTAAAATCAACCCCAAACATAAGCCCACTATATATCGATGGGTGTATGGTTAAAGAAGTGTATAATACCATTATCAAATAATAATAATGATATTTTATATATGATTTTATGTTGGAGAATAATATTTTATATGTTTCTGATAATATTTTAAAATCAATATGAAAAAAGTACAATATTAATTTGTAGAGGCGGTAGATTACACAACGCAGGATTAATGTTCTTTTGTTTTTATAAGTGGATGGTAAGTAATAAATAATGGTTTTACCATTAATATAATAAAAAAATCCATATAATAATGATACTGAGGTATTTATATTACTATTTTTTGGGTATATTTGTAAAATAATCATTAAGTAGAAAATGTAAGCAGTAAGTAATACACACTTTGGAACCATGACTTTCTCTTGAAGTTCTCCTTAGAAATAAAGGGATTAGGATAAATTATGGTAACCATGGGATTTAGGTCGTGCAAAGGAAATATATTATATAAATAAATTAGGGTTTCAATGAATTTTTTATGGTAATCTGTAACTTTGATATAGTGGAAGTGATCCCCTTTTATTAGTGAATAAAATATCACTTTTATGAATACCTGTAATTTTTCAAAGATGGAATGAAACTATTCAAGTTTCAATGGTTCAAAAAGTGATAAATAATAAAAATTTTCATGATATAAGGAATATTAATCCTACACCACCCATTTTACCACATTTTTTAAACATGTCTCAGTCTTTTTACCCCTTTAATTTTACATTCAACTATATTGGTTATCACCTTGGTAATTAAATTTTACCCTACTAGTTTATATTTTATTTAGAATATATAGTAACCCCTATTACCAAATTTTTTTGTGATGAACAAAAATTTAATCCCAATATAATAAAATTAAAGTTATAAATAAGATAAAATTATCTTTTAAATTAAAATATTTCATATATATATATATAAATGGTTTTATATAAAAAACAATGTTTTTAACATTAATTTTTCTTAATATTATTAATATTGATTACCTATTAAATGAGGGGTAATGTATTTATATATAGGTTTAAAAATAATATTAATTTAGTTTTTGATAAGTGATTAATTTATTTTACACAATAAATATTATATAATATTAATAAAATAACTCTTTAAAAATAACTTTTTTATCATTATCATGTTCATTAACTTGAATCTTAGTTATTATAATTTTCTTCCCAAATATTAAATTAACCTTATTAAATAATATCATAATTTTAATCTAAAATAACAAATTCATTTTTAATTATTTTCTTTCTACAATTGATAAAAACTAATTTTTAATATAAGCGAATAAAAATAGTTCTTAGAGCAAAAAATTACTCATGTTTCCAAAAGGATAAATATGGATTATGTAAATTGAACATATTAAATTTAGATGATTTATATGACTTATTTAACACATGTATTTAATAAAAATGGTAACAAAAATTTTAATTTATTTTTGTGTTAATATAATGTCATAAAAGTGATAATTTTTATCAAAAATCAGTATTTTCAATACTCATCAAAAAATCAATTATTTTAGAAAAATGTAAAATATTAATCATAAGTTAAAATTTACAAGATTAATCCAAAAATTATTTTAACTTTTTCAAATTAAAATTATATAATTTTTAAATTTATCTTTTAAATAAAGAACAATATATAAAGAAAAAATACTTTTATTGAAAGACGGCCATTTAAAAAATTAAGCATTCTGAATCCTATTTTGTATACATTTATAATTGATTAAAATATTTTTATTTACCACGGGTTTTATTATTATTATAGTTTTATTATATAACATATCTTGAATTTTTTTTGTTTTGTGTTGCATGTGGAACAATATATCAACAAACTATTTACTTAAAGGAAAAAAATTATATAGTAAAATATTGGGTCATTACAATCATGGAGTTTTATAAATGACACCTCTTTGAAAAATGTCATGTGGTATCAAAAATAGATGCTTACAGATAATTTTTCAGGATGAAAAATCTTCATGGGGAGTTGGTGGAGTTTAACCTTTAAGGGGGAGTTGATGTATGATAAAGCTTCCAAAATCATCATATTTTTTTAAGCCTATAATTATAGTAATTTGTGGAGTCTATCACAAATATGGTATGATTTATTTATTTTACATAATAATTCTATTTATATCAATTCTAAAATCAATGGGGGTTTTATTGATCAATCACCTATAACGTTAGAAATTTTGAGAAATATAGAGGCTCAAATCGGAAAAAAATTGTTTATGTTTAAATATTTTCAATGTGTTTTTTATGTTGAGTACAAGAATCAGATTGATACTATAAAATAAAATAAAACAAAATAGCCCTTTAATGGATGATTTTTTAGTTGTTATTAAATGTCAAACAATTTTATGGATAACATTAAAGTTCTCATTAGATGATGATAATAAAATATTGTATTTTTTATCAATAGTTTTGTAAAAAAATCAATGAGTGAGTTGAAGGAAAAGGTTCCTATTGATATTCTAGAAGAATATCACTGGAATAACATATACTATATGGAGGAACTAGTGGAATAAGAAATTCCATATATGAAATATATAATTTTAAAAGATATTTGGAAGTGTATAAGAAAATTTGAGGTCAGTGTTGTTGAATGATAATAGAGAAGTACATAGAAATGTTTATATCCTAACTAATCAATTTACATCACATGATTTTTAAACCAATATTCATTGTTTTCATTTCTAGTTTTGAAGGATGAATATTAATTTTCAACATCATTAGTAGTTAAAAAAGTAAGTTCCATTAGATGTAAATATTGAAGATCCTAAAGAACATTCGAAAGAAGATAGAAAATCTATTAAAGAATGCAAGTATAAAGGTAAAACCATCCAAAGTAAAACTGTGAAGTTGAAAAAACTAGGATGATCATAAGGAATGAACACATTATAGAATTGAAAAGGTCATTATAATTCATTCTTTTGGAATATAAATAAATTTTATATATTAAATATAGTGAATGAATGAAGTGTAGCACCACTATAAGATGAAGTAAACATAATATATTGAAATATTTATAGTAAACTTTTTTACATAGTATATTGGGAAACCCAAACTATTAAAGTGTTCAGAAGTCAAGAAGGATATTTTGGAATCAATGTATGGAAGTAGTTTTTATGAAGTACATTAAATATAAACATTACAGCAGGTGCAATAAAATGTAGAAAGTTTGTATAAAAACATGTTGAGAAACCCCATCTATTAAAGGCTTCAAAAGAAATATCTCAAATGATTCTAGACTATTAATTCATTGGTAGAACATCACTTTGGCTAAATACCAACAGTGATCCAAGCTAAGTTGAATTTAAAAAATAATCACTCTGAGTGTGATCAAAATTTAAGACATTAAATAATACTAAAAAACTTTGGTTGATGTAAATCTAAATTAATAAAGGTAAATAATATATAAATTACTGATCCAAAGTAATGATTTTTTAAATCTTATATGTATGGAAGTGTTAAACATCATAATTTGGAAGTTAAAGTTGTGTTAATCGGAATAAAAACCATCAAGACCAGTTAGATCTTAATGAAGGTGCATCATATGGTGATCAAAGAAATCACATGAATCATGTTGGATAATGTTCAATGTACTAATGGTTATAAAATATTGAGTTGTGACACATGCAGAACTGGAAGGATATGATTGAAATCTATTGAAGAACATATTCTAAAACATGAAACAAGGAATTTAATTTTTTTTAAGTCAAGCATTCTAATGGTACTAAGATAGAATATCCAAGTTAAATATTCATAAAAGTAGATTTTTTGATTCAATAAGGGGTATGAGGAATATTTAAGGATAGTTGATTCTCTGATTAGTGGGACCTTTGATGATGTTAAATCCTGATATCTTCAAAACATATAAAATTTCATCAATTCAAGAGTTGATAAAGCTAAAATTTCATATAGAATCTTTTGTGTTCCTTATTTCAATTAAAGGGATTTTTCCAATATGAAGGAGAAAACACATGATTTTAGGTATGAAAAATGAGTAGAAAATTAAGATATCCAGTCATAGTTAAAGAGAGGAATCAATCAACTAAGAACTTCTATTTGAAGGTCATAAGGGTTCGAACTTAGAAGAAAATAACTTGATGTTCTTAAGTATCAATTTATTTCTACAAATCTAGAAAATTGGTAGGAGGAAAGGAAAACCAAAGTCTAGCATTATGTTTTTTATTTTTCAAATGTCAAATTTTGAGGAAGTGAGTGTTCTAGAAGTTCATTATACTATAAGTGTAACACCCCAGGTAAATAAAGAATATGACATTTTAATATTTATCCATATTTGTGAATAAAATATTAATATTTCTTTAAAGGGGACGCTATGCTCGATGGCGTACCCAACACGCAACAACGAGTTTCTTGGGAATCTTACGTTGCACTCTAATAATAAAATAATATTATTTTAAATGGTAGTTAACATGTAGCTGTTGTATTGGCGGGAATGGATAGAAATAAGTAAAATATGATTATATATGTTTTTAAATGTTTTTACATTTATCAAATAAAATATAAAGGCTTAAAATATGGAAAGAATTCAATTTTAGGCGTATATGCCCTAGTTTTCACTAAAGGTTCACTTATCGCCTTTTGATGGCGAACCGTCATTAAATATAGTTTTGTTCACTCTTATAAATTCTATTGGACCAAATAAAACCCTTCTTAAGAATAGGGACATAAAAATTTTCTTTGTGTAAATTTTTGGTATCTTTCCGATAAAGTTCATTTTTTTTAAATGAATAGTGTAAATGTTGTATTTTAATTCAAAACCTCTTTTTAATCTATTTTATTTATATGATTAGATTATCTTTTGAATTGGTTTTAAAGTGAAATTAGAATATATTTTTACCCTTAAATTCAATAGTGGTCGTTGGAATTAATTTCACTTTGAAATCAGACTTAAACCAGTGTCAATCTCTTGAAACTTATTGTTTCATAAAAACACGCTATTTGATCTGGCAGCGGGAATTAATTATTAAATTAATTAATGTGAATTATATGTCTTTAATTTTGTAAAATAGACTTAATTTTTGAATTAGGAATATCAAATATAGCTTAGGGTGAATTTTTTGGATTGTTCTGAAAAACATCAATTTTTGATGAATAGTGAAACCACTAAGTGGTACTTATAAAAACTGATTTTTCCGTTTAAATGAAATTTTGCCATCTTTGTGTTTTTAATTTCAAAAATCCAACATACATGGTTGTAATTAAGAAGTAAAATGTGGTTCAATGGGATAAAAATAATTTGTTGGTGAATAGTAACTTATTAAGTTTTTAATCGCGATTAGAGGTAATTAGTGTAGTTTAAGGTAAAAATAATGTTTTAAGAATATGAAATGAACTTTACACATGTCCTAACCTCATTGTATGTGTCATGGATGACCACGAAAACCCATGGGTCAACTTGAGGACCCCATGAAGCCACTTTGGTTGGAAATGACATTAATATCTTTTTATTTAAAGTTAAAGTAAAAATGAGACAAACATGAAATGTTTTACTAAAACAATTTTTACATGGGGTTATACAAATCATATTTTTAACTATAAATATTCATTGGAAAGATAAAAATAGTTCCTACATCATAGTATTTTTTTTATAATTTTTAGACATTAAATAAATTAAATTATTTATGACATCATAATGATGCAGTGATGACCTCATTATTTAACGATTTAAATAAAATGGAAAGATAATGTAATATCTAAGACCTAAACATGTCCAAAACCTATTGGATGAGTTTATTTAAAACCCTTATCATCTTATCCTCGAAACACATAAATGTGGGACCTCTTAAATCCGAATACCATTTTAAAATAAAGTGACTTTTCCTTACCTTCCAAGAGTGTCCCTCCTCTCCTCTTATAAATGGCCCCCACCTCTACCTCGTTACCCACACTCCCAAAGCCTTTGGCTCGGCCAACCTCTGCCCATTTTGTCTCTCCACTTCACTATCTTACTCCTTGAATCCTCACTTTGGGCAGAAGTCTTCCCAAGGAAGCCTTTGAGTTCAAACCAAAGGGAGTTACCCGATTTTAAGGTAATGTCTTCACTTGAGTACTTTTGTTTTATTTTGCTTCTCCAACCCCCTAAAATCTTCTTATTCATTTCTTTTGTAACAAATCCAGTATAATAAATATACTAGGATGTTTTTATAAGAAGGATTTGAGCTACAGTTTCACACACCTACATCTAATGGTTAAAGAACATACTGTTTCCGTGGATGGCGAATTTCTGCCTCCCGAAACGATGATTGTTCAACATTCTTCTAACACCTTAAAAGGTGGACATTAAGATGACACTATATTTATATATGATATCTAATATGTTTATGCTTTACTTAATCTTCTGTATTTTTCATTTATGGCATACCTTTATGGTTTCTATTATGGGTAAATGCGATATCTTCATTTAAGGAAGTGCGGACTACCGCCCCCTCAAAGTGATTTGATTCATTAATACCATATGTGGTACGTATAAAGGTTATTTTTAATGATATTATATATGATACCATACTGTAATTAAAATAATATTATGTATAATTATGTTTTAATTCCATTAAATATGAAATAGAAATGGAAGTAGCGTTCATGCGTACGTACGGCTTACCGTCTCCATAAACGGTACATTTCATTTCTTATCTCAAAATGATATGTAATATTATAAGTACATATATATAATGGATATATATGTAATATATTACATCTAAATTATGGATATAAATCTTGAATTATAATATATATATATCTCTCTCTCATTTTGTTTTAATTCCATTAATATGACAAAAAATGAAAGTAGCGTTCATGCGTACGTATGGCCTACCGTCTCCATGAACGGTGCTTTTCGTTTTTTATCTCCAAATGATATGGAATAGTATGAAATGAATATTTACTGTATATATATGATATTTTAATCATTAATACTATTCTGGAAATTAGTTACTTATAACTACATGGGCAACCTTTTTTCAAACAAGTTCATTTTTGACTCATGTACCAAACATCGGCAAAAACGTTTGATATGAACTAACATTATTAAACAATTATTATAACATTACAATATGTGATATGAACTGAATAATAATCTCTAAAGGAGGTACTTAAGCAATTATTAATTGACCAAAGTTTATTATTCAGGAATATAAAGAAACGAACAAGACAAGTTGGACTTGAGGTAAGGGATCCTACTCCACTCTTTCTTTTTAAGTACACTCTTTTATGTCATTACTTTTAAAGCTCATATTTCTTGTTATTGGGATGTTATTTTATATTAATATTACTGTAATTTTTATGTTCATGTGATGAGAGACCCTATTCTCTCTCATCAATCTATTTTGGAAGTTTTGAGTGGCGCCGTTAGGCTGCCGAATTTTCGTAAGAGATCCAACCTCTCTCTTTCTTTTTTAGTACTCTCCTTTATGTAACTTCTTTTAAGATCCTCTTTGTTATGTTGGGGGATGTTCTTTTATATTAATATTTGTATAAACTTTATGTTAATATGATGAGATACCCTATTTGATCTCATCAATCCATTTTTGTAAGTTTTATGTGGCGCCGTTAGGCTGCCGAGTTTTCGTATGGGATTTTTCATCTCACTTTTATTCCCGTGAGATTTATGCTACATTTGCCACAATTTCCTTTGAGTGGTGTATGTACTGCCCATTATTATACACTTTGTGTAGTATAATTTCATTTATGAGTATTCACATCTTCATTGTATGACCCTTCTTCCATGGGGTGTACATTTCGAAAGTTACCCAACTCGGTAAGGGGACCTTTCACCCTCCTCTTTTTAAAAGACTTCTTTTGTTATGTCTTTTAATTCACATACTATTATGTTGGGATATGTTATTTTATATCCTTATTTATGTAAATTTTATTTCCAAGTGATGAGATGCCCTTTTTATCTCTCATCAACTCTTTTTCTAAATTTTGAAGTGATGTTGTTAGGCTGTCTAATTATTACAAGGGAACTTCTTAACCCAATTTTGATTCTTTGGGATAAACTTGTACACCTTGAATATGTAGTTCTATGATTATGTGTGAATGTCCTCTGATTGTTTTACACTTAATACCCACTTATATTTCATGTATTCTTTTGTCACACATAGTTATGTAACTGATTTATCCTTAATCCAAGGATACCGTCTTTGTATGGGACTTCGTCTCAATCTCCTTTCATTGAGGCATATTTTGTTTTATACACAACCTTCAGTTATATGGTGTAAAAACTCCTTTTACTTTTATGTTTATCCAAAATGAATCTTTTTATACAAAGCATTTTACTAAATGGAAAAAGGGAATGTTTTTGTCGTACGTATGTGGCGACAACGACTTCTCCGCCGTCGTGACCATTATTTGAGTTTTGGCTTCCTCTACAAGCCATACCTTCTTTTTAAAAGAAAAATAAATACCATGTTTTACTTTTCTTTTATTTTGGTATTGAAAATGGTTTTAATAATGTTTTTATATCAATGTGTTGTATTAATATCTTGTGTTTCAAAGGTGGAAATGTTATGTTTCCTTTATGCATGTTTTATGTGATATGATTATGTTGAGGTTCTTGGGCATTATTATGAAGATGGGTGGTTCCGTGAAAAACTAAGGGCGGGTTAGCCCGATATATCTCTCCAATGCATTGGGTAACGCGAAGGAGTGAAATGTTAAGGTTTCTCCGAAGAGATTTAGGGAATATACTGTGATGGGTATTCCAAACGTAACCAAGAGGGTTACTCCCTATGTAAGAATGTTATGAATGCCTCAAGTTACCTTTATGTCTTATGTTTTCTATGATTTATTCATGGTTTGATGAGGTATGTTAATGTACCTATGTTTTATGGGTAAAGTATGATTTCATTTTTATGTATATATGAACTCATGTTTCCTTTCCATATTTTTATAATCCTTACTGAGCTTTTTATGCTCATCCCAAGTTTTTGAACTGTTTTTCATAGGTCAAGGGAATGGTACATGATGTGATGATAGTGTAAAGGATGTGTGAATAAATAATTCGTGTTTTATTTTAAATATGTTTCCGTTGATGGGAAGAATGAATATTGTCTTTTATGTAACCACTTTGTTTAAATGTGGAATGTAATGCAAGTTTCATGATCTAATTCTCTAAAACTCTAAACCTGAAAAGATCATCAACGTGTAATCTTGTAATAACTCAAGATTAAGTAAGGTTTAAGGCTGGGGCCTTATAGTTGGTATCAGAGGTCGGTTTAGATAACTTTAGAGGTGAGGGTATTCTTTAAGCATAAGTGACATTACCATAATGGTTAGGATTTCAGAAAGAGTCCTAGTTTTAGATAAAGTGAATGAGTAAGTGTATCTTAGTGTTTACCTTCCTCATTAGTACATGATGGTTTTGTTGATATACTCACACTGAAATTTCTATTTTTAGTGAATGGATGGATATAGCATGCACCAAAGAGACAACAGTTTTGAAGGAAATTGTGGTGGTTCTATGATTAAGATACTAGATAAAATGGGGGATTCAATGAGGAAACTCATGGTTGTTCTGAACTAACTATCAAGAAGTCATGATCAACCACTTGAACCTTGGTATGATCTTTAATGCATCATGTACGAGATGACCAATCCATGTGGAAGTTCAGGTAATAATTATAAAGGTAACCATTAGAGTTTATATGATCCTTACTTTTGAGGTAATTATGGGTTATTATATGATATGCTGGAAAATGAAAGGCATGAGATAAACTTGAGATTAAAATATGTTATGATCATTTTTGATGATTTTATCTCTTTTTGGAGAATGATTTAAGAATTATATAGTTTTGGAAAAAGGGCAACACGCAGACCGTGTGACAACCCGTCGCGTCGGACAAAGCTGCGGGAATCGAACCCACAACCAAAGTGTGACTGGTATTTATCGCCTACCACTGGACTACGTGAAGTCCCTGGTTAGTTTGACCAATTCTTTTTAGTTAGATGATTTTATGAATTAATAGTAAGTTGATTTTGGGTTATTTATGAAAATGATTAACCTATCATGGAGGATATGTGATTAGGTTAATTACTTTTCAATACGAGACTTTAGGAGAAACTGATATTGTTTGGAGATAAATGTTACGATTTAACTTGGAAAACTATGTGACTAAATCCTTCAAATATTTGGGTTTCAATCTTATATTGGTTTACTTTGAAGAATTTTATGGACAAATTGTTTATCGGATGGTCCTCGTTGAACTTTGGGTTTTGTTGGACAAATTTTGAGATTAAGAATAGATTTTCTTTTTATAAAGGGTTATCCTTTTTTGGATTATCAGACCTTGTACTAACCTTTATAGTTTTGGTTTTGGTTAAATCCTAAAGACATGGGATTTATATAGTTCTCTTTTGTGGATTAGGTGATTATCTAAAAGTTGATTATAGTACTCTTAATGCGAACAAGTCTCCCTAAATACTCGTCTTTTGGAAAAAATATGAGTTTGATTAAGGAATCTAGTAAAAGTTGAAAGTCAACATGATAAGTGATTATGTTTCCTTATGAATAAATTTCTCAATAAAAAGTAACTTAAAACAAAAATGTTTTCTATTAACTTTTCCTACTGGGGAACCCAACACCGTTTAACCCATCACAAGTTTGTGATTTTATTATTGTTAACTTTCTCCTAAAAATGTTTTCTATCACTCTCCATCAGAACATGACCCTATGTTTTCTCCTCCATGTCCATGTTTTCCTACATGGAGTCCTAGTATGGGTTAACTAGAGTGACCTATGTACTTATCTTTATTTATTTTAAAGTGATTGCTTTACCGACTCTTGTTCCGATGTGGGACTTTCAAGGATATTTCCAAGCTCAATTTTAAAAATTGCGAGGACGCAATTCCCAAAAGGGGGGAAGGATGTAACACCCCGGGTAAATAAAGAATATGACATTTTCATATTTATCCATATTTTTGAATAAAATATTAATATGTCTTTAAAGGGGACGCTATGCTCGATGGCGTACCCAACACGCAACAACGAGTTTCTTGGGAATCTTACGTTGCACTCTAATAATAAAATAACATTATTTTAAATGGTAGTTAACATGTAGTTTTTTTATTGGCGGGAATGGATAGAAATAAGTAAAATATGATTATATATGTTTTTAAATGTTTTTACATTTATCAAATAAAAGATAAAGGCTTAAAATACGGAAAGAATTCAATTTTAGGCGTATATGCCCTAGTTTTCACTAAAGGTTCACTTATCACATTTTGATGGAGAACCGTCATTAAATATAGTTTTTTTCACTCTTATACATTCTATTGGACCAAATAAAACCCTTCTTAAGAATCGGGACATCAAAATTTGCTTTGTGTAAATTTTTGGTATCTTTCCGATAAAGTTCATTTTTTTAAAATGAATAGTGTAAAATATTGTATTTTAATTCAAAACCTCTTTTTAATATAATTTATTTATATGATTGGATTATCTTTTGAATTGGTTTTAAAGTGAAATTAGAATATATTTTTACCCTTAAATCCAATAGTGGTCGTTGGAATTAATTTCACTTTGAAATCAGACTTAAACCAGTGTCAATCTCTTGAAACTTATTGTTTCATAAAAACACGCTATTTGATCTGGAAGCGGGAATTAATTATTAAATTAATTAATGTGACTTATATGTATTGAATTTTGTAAAATATACTTCATTTTTGAATTCGGAATATCAAATATAGCTTAGGGTGAATTTTTGGGATTTTTCTGAAAAAACTTCAATTTTTGATGAATAGTGAAACCACTAAGTGGTACTTATAAAAACTGATTTTTCCGTTTAAATGAAATTTTGCCATCTTTTTGTTTTGAATTTCAAAAATCCTACATACATGGTTGTCATTAAGAAGTAAAATGTGGTTCAATGGGATAAAAATAATTTTTTGGTGAATAGTAACTTATTAAGTTTTTAATCGCGATTAGAGGTAATTAGTGTAGTTTAAGGTAAAAATAATGTTTTAAGAATATGAAATGAACTTGACACATGTCCTAACCTCATTGGATGTGTCATGTCCGACCAATACAACCCATGGGTCAACCTGAGGACCCCATGAAGCCACTTTGGTTGGAAAATGACATTAATATCTTTTTATTTAAAGTTAAAGTAAAAATTAGACAAACATGAAATGTTTTACTAAAACAATTTTTACATGGGGTTATACAAATAATATTTTTGACTATAAATATTCATTGGAAATCTACAAATAGTTCCTACATCATAGTATTTTTTTTATAATTTTTAGACATTAAATAAATTAAATTATTTATGACATCATAATGATGTAGCGATGACTTCATTATTTAACGATTTAAATAAAATGGAAAGATAATGTAATATCTAAGACCTAAACATTTCCAAAACCTATTGGATGAGTGTATTTCAAACCCTTATCATCTTATCCTCGAAACACAAAAATGTGGGACCTCTTAAATGTAACGACCCAAAGTTTCATTAATGGAAAATCCCTCTTGATCCAGTTAAATGTTTCTTTATGAAAAATGTTTTTTTATAAGATGTCAACTTCTTTAGTTTAACGTTAAGATGTGTGACTGTTACTTTTATAGCCGTTGAATAGTGATCATCTGGGTAGTTTAAATATAAGGCTTTAACGAACCAATTTTCTACTCAGACAAAGGAAGCGATGGCCTCATCCAGTAGAATTGCCCCTTACGAAGCCCATTTGTCGGAGCTTGGAAAGGAGGTGGCATCTTTGGGCTTTGCCCTTGACCAAGCCCAAGCTGAGCTTCATCAAGTCAAGCTCGAACGTGATCGTCTACGGGAAAAATGGAAGTTGATAGAGATTACCACTCGAGCAATGTTATCCGAGCAACCCCAAGAGTCTGTCACCATCGCACACCTTACCCTTAGGTCTTATGCGGCTATTTTAAGGGGTTATGTAACAAATAAGTAGCACCATGTTCATGTACATTATTTTTGTATATAATAATGAATATAATTTCTAGTCATTTTTGATACATTGTAATTAGTTTTTAAAGTACAAACGGTGTTTTTAGTTATTATTTAATTAAGAATTATATTTTATTAAATTAAAGGATTTTTGAATTAAATAATATTTTAATAAAATATTATTATTAATATTAAATTAATTTTTATTAAATATAAATGATCTTATAATTTTATGAATGCAATTAAAATTTTTATTAAGGTTTGAAAGCCATTTCTGTCAAAACCCGTGAAATTGTTATAAATGTCGGTTTTTATTTTAAAAGTGAAAATTAAAATATTTAGAAAATTATTTAGATAAAATAAATATTATTTTTGGAATCAGGACGTCGAAATTATCCAACGGTGAATTTTTCATAATTTTCTGAGACAGTCAAATTTTTGGGTAAAAATTAAATACCATTTAAATATATAATGTGTTTTATGACATCATAATGACCCAATGGTGATGTAATAAAATACCATAATCCTTATGTTCTGCCAATATGTGTTTTATCATTAAAATAATGAGGTTTTGGGTTTGTTTGACTTACTTTTCAAAGCATTAATGGAGCCCTCAAGACTTATTCAACACTTTGCCTTTTTAAATTAATTTCCATGGGAGTGTGACTCACCTCCACATAAGAAACCCTAATTTTTTAATAAGTTCGGACCTTGGCCTTGTAAAATATTGTTTTCCTCTTTCCTTTTCCAGAAACCATGGGCAAATACCATGGGATGGTTTGTGGTTTGGATTATTTTAATATAAGGGGTCCCAAACCCAAATAATAAAGAATTCTCTCACCTTTCCTATATAAACTCACCCAAGCTCCCACTTCCTCCTCACTAAAAGTCCTTGAAGTTCGTCCAACCTCTGCCCTACTCTCTCTAGAATCCTCTCAAGGTGCCCCAAGCTCCCAAGAAGCCTCTCACAAGCCTCTCTCTAGCCTTTGGAAGCACACTTCCAAGTAAGGGGTTTTCTTCCTTTCTCATTTTTTTGTCAATTTTCTTTAAGTTGTATTTCCCTTTTTATTTAAATTATGAATGTTGGGGTATGGTTTCGCACCTCCCCCATACTTCCCTCTTATTGTTTGAATTATGGGAGAACCCTTTCTCTCTCATTAAATGCCTCCCATGTACACCCGTTACTATGCGGAAATTCCGAAAGGAACTTCTCTCTCTTCTTTTACATTCAAGCAATACTTTTGTATCATGAATCTAAATTCCTTTTCTATTGTTGGGACATGTATATATATGATCTCCTTACTGTACATTACATGTAAATATGATGAGGAACCCCTTTCTCTCTCATCAACCTTTTTTATGAATTCTTATGTCACGCCGTTACGTTGCCGAAATCGCACCGATTTTCTAAGCCAATGTCTTTGTGTAGTGAATACCATGCCCATTTCTCCATCAAGGGTATTCACCATTATGCACATTTACATATTGATTATAAATTTTCATGTATGAATTCCACTTTCCTTTATCGTGGAAGAAATGATTATGTTTTATGAATCCATGTTTTATGATCCATGTGGCACACTTATGCATGAAATGAAATGTTTAAGAAGGGTGCGCCCTTTATAGCGCTCCAGTGCATTGGGTAAAGTATAGTATCATGATACATCATGTGCCATGAGTGTTGACTCATGCTAATTCAAGTGCAACGAGGGTTTACTCGTGCTTCAAGTGCAATGAGGGTTTACTCATGCTCCATGTGCAATGAGCCTTGGCTCATGCTAATTCAATGTTAAGTGTTGTTGCCACATTTCCATGTTATGAATATCATGCTTTATCATGCCTTTATGTTCATGTCTCTCTTATGATCTATTGATATGACTATTGCCTAACATGTATTGTACTCCTCATGTTATTCATTGTGTACTCCCTTACTGGGCTTTATAGCTCACCCTTTTCTTATGCATGTCCTCAGGTTATCCCATGCAATGCTAAGTACGAAGGAATGTAGTGGTCATGTAAAGGAAGTTTTCAATAAGGATGTTGTATTTCAAGTTTAAAGTTTTTATGTAATGATCCTAAGCCCCAAAGACACTAAACCTCTCGATCGTCTTTGTTGTATCAAGTGAAGTTTTATGTAATAAAGCATGTTTAAGTTGTAATAAAAAGCAGGGTTGTCATAGTTGGTATCAGAGGATAGGTTTAGTTATTTTTGGGATTAGGAAACCTAGTAAAGCCTTAGATACAAGACTAAGAATAATAAAAACATCCCTAAATTTTGGTAAATACTAAGTAAGTGTTTTATCAAACAAATACATCCCTGTCTGGATACGACCAGGTAGAGGCGGCTCTGGCACAGATGTATCCTAGGGGTAAAACCCGAAAACACCGCTTTGAGCTAGACTCGAACGGGAACTGGTGCACGACAACGGGCCTTGCTGCACTCTTGGTTACGACACTCTCGGGGGATATGTTTTGATAAATTCACAATCTTAGTATGAACCCTTATTAAGGTAAAAATTCCCCTAAGAATATATGTTAGAAGGAAGATCATGAAAAGCCTGGATTGAATCCTATAGACTCATGAGTTAAAGAGATTAAAGTTTATTTATAAGTCATCAAATTTTGTCTTTGGATTACCCTTTTTGTGTTACCCCTAACTTTCCTTTTATTCCAGCCAATGGCCGGTAATAGGAGAACTCGGGCTAACAACCGTTGTGAAGATCAGTGTGGTGATTATACTTATGAGATGCCCAATACAATGGGAGCGGGAATCGCGAACTTTGTCACGCTTCTCTCTCATCTAACTCAAGTTTTGAATAGAAACACTGGTCAAGAGGAACGTTCAACCCCCCCTAAGAAAGAACAAGTCGCTATTGAAAGCTTCATGAGACAAAGGCCTCCTACTTTTAGTGGATCATCCGATCCCACGATTGCTGAACAATGGATCAACTCCATTGAAAAGATATTCTCCATCCTCCAATGCTCTGAAAAAGAGAAGGTTCTCCTGGCGGCTTATCGTATGGAGGGTGAAGCTGATCAATGGTGGACGTTGATCAAAAATATGAAGCCTGAGGAGGAGATCGAGGCTTTGGAATGGAAGGTATTCCGGAAGATGTTTTTCGATAAATATTTTCCACGCACCCTCCATCTTAAGATGGAAAGGGACTTCCTTTCCCTCAAGCAGAAAGATGAGGAATCTGTGGGAGCGTACGAGGCAAACTTCACAAGGCTTGCACGATACGCTTCCGGCTTTGTCGTTACCCCCGAATGCAAGTTTGACTGCTTCTTTGGTGGGCTGAAGCCTAGCTTGCGGAAAGCATTAGCGATCCGTGACTTCGACAGCTATGAGGAAATTGTCCGATGTGCCCTCAAGGTTGAAATGGAGATCGGAGAATCACAGGGGTATCATGGGGACAAGAAGCGGAAGGTGGACTTCAATGCTGGTGGTCCGATGGATAAATCCAACGGCGCTAAGAAATTCCAGCACCCCACTTGCCAAAAGTGTGGAAAGAAGCACCCTGGAAATTGCCTTAGGGGGACAAGAAAATGCTTCAAGTGTGGAAGAGAAGGGCACCTAGCTGTTAACTGTCAGCAAGAAGGACCCGCGGCTGCGACGGAGGGGAGGAACGCTCCGTTCGAACCTCAACGCGTTGTTCAATGCTTCAAATGCAAAGAACCGGGTCATTTTGCGAATCAGTGCCCTAATCCAAGGGTTATCGGAGGTAATCAACAACCTCCAAGACAGCAAGGAAGAGCTTTTGCCATCACTTCTGCCGAAGTGAACCCTGACAACAAAGTGGTGACAGGTACGCTAGTTATTCATTCAAGAATAGCGAACGTACTTTTTGATTCAGGTTCTACGCATTCTTTTATATCTCAAAAGTTTAGTAGAACAATCCCTGCACCACCACAAATCATGGAAGTAAAGATGTCGGTGAGTACGGCAAATGGGGCAATCATTGCATCCCATGAGTATAAGTCCTCCCCTGTTATAATCTGTGGATTGAATTTCCCGGCGAACCTCGTCATACTCCCTTTGGTGGAATTTGATGTAATTCTTGGCATGGATTGGATTTCCTTATATAGAGCCAACATAAATTGTTGGGAGAGGGAAATCACACTCCATATGGAGAATCGACCCCCGATTCTTTACAAGTGTCAGGAGGAAGATGAATCTCCTTTAGCTCCATCATCTCAAGCATGGATATTACTGCCTTATGAGCATGAATATCTGGCTCAGATGATTGAGTCCAAGGAAGAAACCACCCTTGAAGAAATGCCTATTGTGAGGGAATTCGCTGAAGTATTTCCCGAGGAACTTCCTGGTCTTCCTCCAAGAAGAGATGTTGAGTTCTCAATTGAACTTATACCTGGGGCGCTACCAATATCCAAGACTCCATATAGAATGGCTGTGGTTCAGCTTGAAGAACTGAAGAAACAACTACAGGAGAATCTGGATAAAGGGTTTATACGCCCAAGTGCATCACCATGGGGTGCACCAGTCCTCTTCGTCAAGAAGAAGGATGGGTCAATGCAGCTTTGCATCGATTATTGTGAACTTAACAAAATCACGATAAAGAACAAGTATCCTCTCCCAAGAATCGATGACTTGTTTGATCAGCTGCGTGGAGCACAATACTTCTCCAAGGTCGACTTGCGGTCGGGATATTATCAAGTAAGGGTGAAGAAGGAAGATATCCCCAAGACTGCTTTTCGTACAAGGTACGGGCACTATGAATTCATCATAATGCCTTTCGGACTCACCAATGCTCCATCAATATTCATGGACTTTATGAATAGAGTCTTTAGAGATTACCTAGATAAATTTGTGGTATTCTTTATAGATGATATTCTAATATACTCCAAAACCAAGGAGGACCATGAGGATCATTTAAGAACTGTACTGGAGACTTTGCGCAAGGAGAAGCTCTATGCCAAGTACAGCAAGTGTGAGTTCTGGTTGAAGGAGGTCTCATTCTTGGGCCATATCATCACAAGCAATGGGATATCTGTGGACCCCTCCAAAACAGATGCAATTGAGGGATGGCCGAGGCCAACATCGGTAACTGATATCCGTAGCTTCTTGGGTTTAGCTGGATATTATCGACGATTTGTGAGAAACTTCTCACGATTGTCCAACCCTCTTACCAAGCTAACTCAAAAGGGAGTAAAATTTGCTTGGAGTGATGAATGCGAAGAAATCTTCAAGGAGTTGAAAAGGAGGCTTATCACTGCACCTGTGCTCACTTTACCCACAAGTGGGGAGCTTTTTGTGGTATTCAGTGATGCTTCGAAGAAGGGCTTAGGATGTGTGCTGATGCAGAATGATAAAGTGATATCCTATGCCTCAAGACAGTTGAAAATCCATGAGCGAAACTATCCAACGCATGATCTGGAGTTGGCGGCGGTAATCTTTGCCTTGAAAATCTGGCGGCATTATCTCTATGGAGAGAAATGTGAGATATATATTGACCACAAGAGTCTTAAATATATATTCACACAGAAAGAGCTTAATATGCGCCAGAGAAGATGGATAGAGCTCATAAAGGATTATGACTGTTCAATACATTACCACCCTGGGAAGGCGAACAAGGTGGCGGATGCCCTAAGTAGAAAGGATCCAGCAATTCTATCAATGATGAGAATTGAGAAGGATCCAATCTTCTTAGACTTGATGAAGATGGACATGGGAATCATAAAGAAGGGAACATCATCAATCCTTTCACAAATGATTGCTCAATCATCTCTTTTGGAAAGGTTAAAGGATGCTCAAAAGGATGATGCGAGAATCCAAGAAAAAGTGGAAGCTATCAAAAAGGGAAAATCCTCAGAGTTTAATGTTAATAAAGAAGGAATTGTGCGGTTTGGGAAAAGACTATGTGTCCCATCAAGTTCGGAGCTGAAGAAGGAAATTTTGGATGATGCACAAAGTTCAAATTTCTCTATTCACCCAGGGAGCACAAAGATGTATCGAGATCTCCGAGAAAACCTTTGGTGGGATAATATGAAGAAGGAGATCGCCGAATATACATCAAAGTGCCTGGTGTGTCAGCAAGTGAAGGCAGAGAGGCAGAAGTCTAAGGGGATGATGCAACCATTGCCCATACCAGAATGGAAATGGGAGAACATCACCATGGACTTCGTTACTGGACTTCCAAGGACATCCAAAAGCAACAATGCAATCTGGGTTATTGTGGATCGTCTTACAAAGACTGCACACTTCATTGCTATTCGAGAGAATTTCTCTTTGGATCAACTGGCACAGATATATATCACGGAAGTGGTACGGTTGCATGGAGTACCACTATCTATTGTGTCTGACCGAGATCCAAGATTTACCTCTAAGTTTTGGAAGAGTCTTCAACATGCTCTGAATACTGAACTGAACTTCAGTACGGCCTATCATCCTCAAACTGATGGCCAATCCGAGCGGACAATCCAAACACTTGAGGATATGTTGAGAGCGTGCTCAATGGACTTTAAAGGAGGATGGAATCAACATCTTCCTCTAGTTGAGTTCTCTTATAATAATAGTTTCCACTCGAGCATCCAGATGGCACCATATGAAGCCCTGTATGGGAAAAGGTGTAGAACACCGGAATGTTGGGATGAGGTCGGTGAACGTAAGCTGCTTGGACCAGAAATGGTCGAAGAAATGGTGGAGAATGTGAAAACCATTCAGCAGCATATCAAGGCAGCCCAAAGTCGACAGAAGAGTTATGCAGATAATCGTCGACGAGACCTTGAGTTTAAAGTCGGAGACATGGTGTTTTTATGCATATCTCCGTGGAAGAAGGTCATGAGGTTTGGAAAGAAAGGGAAGTTAAGTCCAAGGTACATCGGCCCCTTCGAGATTCTTGATCGTGTTGGGGATGTGGCCTATCGACTAGCACTTCCACCTACTATGGCCAAGGTGCATGATGTCTTCCATGTATCCCTCTTAAGGAAGTACATACCAGAACCTTCACATGTACTCTCTTCTGAGGTGGTACAATTAGAAGATGATCGTTCTTATGAGGAGCAACCAGTGAAGATCTTGGATAGTAGAGAAAAAGTTCTACGAAATAATACAATGCCCCTCGTCAAGGTGTTGTGGAGAAACCACAAGTTTGAAGAAGCAACTTGGGAGTCGGAGGATATGATGAAGCTAAGTTACCCACATTTGTTTTAGTGTGGGAAAAGGAAAATTTCGAGGGCGAAATTTCTTAAGGGGGGAATGTTGTAACGACCCAAAGTTTCATTAATGGAAAATCCCTCTTGATCCAGTTAAATGTTTCTTTATGAAAAATGTTTTTTATAAGATGTCAACTTCTTTAGTTTAACGTTAAGATTTGTGACCGTTACTTTTATAGCCGTTGAACAGTGATCATCTGGGTAGTTTAAATATAAGGCTTTAACGAACCAATTTTCTACTCAGACAAAGGAAGCGATGGCCTCATCCAGCAGAATTGCCCCTTACGAAGCCCATTTATCGGAGCTTGGAAAGGAGGTGGCGTCTTTGGGCTTTGCCCTTGACCAAGCCCAAGCTGAGATTCATCAATTCAAGCTCGAACGTGATCGTCTACGGGAAAAATGGAAGTTGATAGAGATTACCACTCGAGCAATGTTATCCGAGCAACCCCAAGAGTCTGTCACCATCGCACACCTTACCCTTAGGTCTTATGCGGCTATTTTAAGGGGTTATGTAACAAATAAGTAGCACCATGTTCATGTACATTATTTTTGTATATAATAATGAATATAATTTCTAGTCATTTTTGATACATTGTAATTAGTTTTTAAAGTACAAACGGTGTTTTTAGTTATTATTTAATTAAGAATTATATTTTATTAAATTAAAGGATTTTTGAATTAAATAATATTTTAATAAAATATTATTATTAATATTAAATTAATTTTTATTAAATATAAATGATCTTATAATTTTATGAATGCAATTAAAATTTTTATTAAGGTTTGAAAGCCATTTCTGTCAAAACCCGTGAAATTGTTATAAATGTCGGTTTTTATTTTAAAAGTGAAAATTCAAATATTTAGAAAATTATTTAGATAAAATAAATATTATTTTTGGAATCAGGACGTTGAAATTATCCAACGGTGAATTTTTCATAATTTTCTGAGACAGTCAAATTTTTGGGTAAAAATTAAATACCATTTAAATATATAATGTGTTTTATGACATCATAATGACCCAATGGTGATGTAATAAAATACCATAATCCTTATGTTCGGCCAATATGTGTTTTATCATTAAAATAATGAGTTTTTGGGTTTGTTTTACTTACTTTTCAAAGCATTAATGGAGCCCTCAAGACTTATTCAACACTTTGCCTTTTTAAATTAATTTCCATGGGAGTGTGACTCACCTCCACATAAGCAACCCTAATTTTTTAATAAGTTCGGACCTTGGCCTTGTAAAATATTGTTTTCCTCTTTCCTTTTCCAGAAACCATGGGCAAATACCATGGGATGGTTTGTGGTTTGGATTATTTTAATATAAGGGGTCCCAAACCTAAATAATAAAGAATTCTCTCACCTTTCCTATATAAACCCACCCAAGCTCCCACTTCCTCCTCACTCAAAGCCCTTTAAGTTCGTCCAACCTCTTCCCTACTTTCTCTAGAATCCTCTCAAGGTGCCCCAAGCTCCCAAGAAGCCTCTCACAAGCCTCTCTCTAGCCTTTGGAAGCACACTTCCAAGTAAGGGGTTTTCTTCCTTTCTCATTTTTTTGTCAATTTTCTTTAAGTTGTATTTCCCTTTTTATTTCAATTATGAATGTTGGGGTATGGTTTCTCACCTCCCCCATACTGCCCTATTATTGTTTGAATTATGGGAGAACCCTTTCTCTCTCATTAAATTCCTCCCATGTACACCCGTTACTATGCCGAAATTCCGAAAGGAACTTCTCTCTCTTCTTTTACATTCAAGCAATACTTTTGTATCATGAATCTAAATTCCTTTTCTATTGTTGGGACATGTATATATATGATCTCCTTACTGTCCATTACATGTAAATATGATGAGGAACCCCTTTCTCTCTCATCAACCTTTTTTATGAATTCTTATGTCACGTCGTTACGTTGCCGAAATCGCACCGATTTTCTAAGCCAATGTCTTTGTGTAGTGAATACCATGTCCATTTCTCCATCAAGGGTATTCACCTTTATGCACATTTACATATTGATTATAAAGTTTCATGTATGAATTCCACTTTCCTTTATCGTGGAAGAAATGATTATGTTTTATGAATCCATGTTTTATGATCCATGTGGCACACTTATGCATGAAATGAAATGTTTAAGAAGGGTGTGCCCTTTATAGCGCTCCAATGCATTGGGTAAAGTATAGTATCATGATACGTCATGTGCAATGAGTGTTGACTCATGCTAATTCAAGTGCAACGAGGGTTTACTCGTGCTTCAAGTGCAATGAGGGTTTACTCATGCTCCATGTGCAATGAGCCTTGGCTCATGCTAATTCAATGTTAAGTGTTGTTGCCACATTTCCATGTTATGAATATCATGCTTTATCATGCCTTTATGTTCATGTCTCTCTTATGCTCTATTGATATGACTATTGCCTAACATGTATTGTACTCCTCATGTTATTCATTGTGTACTCCCTTACTGGGCTTTATAGCTCACCCTTTTCTTATGAATGTCCTCAGGTTATCCCATGCAATGCTAAGTACGAAGGAATGTAGTGGTCATGTAAAGGAAGTTTTCAATAAGGATGTTGTATTTCAAGTTTAAAGTTTTTATGTAATGATCCTAAGCCCCAAAGACACTAAACCTCTCGATCTTCTTTGTTGTATCAAGTGAAGTTTTATGTAATAAAGAATGTTTAAGTTGTAATAAAAAGCAGGGTTGTCATATTAAATCCGAATACCATTTTAAAATAAAGTGACTTTTCTTTACCTTCCAAGAGTGTCCCTCCTCTCCTCTTATAAAAGGCCCCCACCTCTACCTCCTTACCCAAACTCCCAAAGCCTTTGGATCATCCAAACTCTGCCCATTTTGTCTCTCCACTTCACTATCTTACTCCTTGAAGCCTCACTTTGGGCAGAAGTCTTCCCAAGGAAGACTTTGAGCTCAAACCAAAGGGAGTTACCCGATTTTAAGGTAATGTCTTCACTTGAGTCCTTTTGTTTTATTTTGCTTCTCCAACCCCCTAAAATATTCTTATTCATTTCTTTTGTAACAACTCCAGTATCATAAATATACTAGGATGTTTTTATAAGAATTATTCGAGCTACAGTTTCACACACCTACATCTAATGGTTAAAGAACATACTGTTTCCGTGGATGGAAAATTTCTACCTCCCGAAACGATGATTGTTCAACATTCTTATAACACCTTAAAATGTGTCCATTAAGATGACACTATATTTATATATGATATCTAATATGTTTATGATTTACTTAAGCTTCTGTATTTTTCATTTATGGCATACCTTTATGGTTTCCATTATGGGTAAACGCGATATCTTCATTTAAGGAAGTGCGGACTACCGCCCCCTCAAAGTGATTTGATTCGTTAATACCATATGTGGTACGTATAAAGGTTATTTTTAATGATATTATATATGATACCATACTGGAATTAAAATACTATTATGTATAATTATGTTTTAATTCCATTAAATATGAAATAGAAATGGAAGTAGCGTTCATGCGTACGTACGGCTTACCGTCTCCATGAACGGTACATTTCATTTCTTATCTCAAAATGATATGTAATATTATAAGTACATATATATAATGGATATATATGTAATATATTAAATCTAAATTATGGATATAAATCTGGAATTATAATATATATATATATATATATCTAATTTTGTTTTAATTCCATTAATATGACAAAAAATGAAAGTAGCGTTCATGCGTACGTACGGCCTACCGTCTCCATGAACAGTGCTTTTCGTTTTTTATCTCCAAATGATATGGAATAGTATGAAATGAATATTTACTGGATATATATGATATTTTAATCATTAATACTATTCTGGAAATTAGTTACTTATAACTACATGGGCAACCTTTTTTCAAACAAGTTCATTTTTGACTCATGTACCAAACATCGGCAAAAACGTTTGATATGAACTAACATTATTAAACAATTATTATAACATTATAATATGTGATATGAACTGAATAATAATATCTAAAGGAGGTACTTAGGAAATTATTAATTGACCAAAGTTTATTATTCAGTAATATAAAGAAACGAACAAGACAAGTTGGACTTGAGGTAAGGGATCCTACTCTACTCTTTCTTTTTAAGTACACTCTTTTATGTCATTCCTTTTAAAGCTCATCTTTCTTGTTATTGGGATGTTCTTTTATACTAATCTTACTGTAATTTTTATGTTCATGTGATGAGAGACCCTATTCTCTCTCATCAATCTATTTTAGAAGTTTTGAGTGGCGCCGTTAGGCTGCCGAATTTTCGTAAGAGATCCAACCTCTCTCTTTCTTTTTTAGTACTCTCCTTTATGTAACTTCTTTTAAGCTCCTCTTTGTTATGTTGGGGGATGTTATTTTATATTCCTCTTTCTATAAACTTTATGTTAATATGATGAGATACCCTATTTGATCTCATCAATCCATTTTTTTAAGTTTTATGTGGCGCCGTTAGGCTGCCGAGTTTTCGTAAGGGATTTTTCATCTCACTTTTATTCCCGTGAGATTTATGCAACATTTGCCACAATTTCCTTTGAGTGGTGTATGTACTGCCCATTATTATACACTTTTTGTAGTATAATTTCATTTATGAGTATTCACATCTTCATTGTATGACCCTTCTTCCATGGGGTGTACATTTCGAAAGTTACCCAACTTGGTAAGGGGACCTTTCACCCTCCTCTTTTTAAAAGACTTCTTTTGTTATGTCTTTTAATTCACATACTATTATGTTGGAATATGTTATTTTATATCCTTATTGATGTAAATTTTATGTTCAAGTTATGATATGCCATTTTTATCTCTCATCAACTCTTTTTCAAAAAATTTAAGTGACGTCGTTAGACTGTCTAATTATTGCAAGGGAACTTCTTAACCCAATTTTGATTCTTTGGGATAAACTTGTACACCTTGAATATGTAGTTATATGATTATGTGTGAATTTCCTCTGATTGTTTTACACTTAATACCCACTTATATTTCATGTATTCGTTTGTCACACATAGTTATGTAACTGATTTATCCTTAATCCAAGGATACCGTCTTTGTATGGGACTTCGTCTCAATCTCCTTTCATTGAGCCATATTTTGTTTTATACACAACCTTCAGTTATATGGTGTAAAAACCCCTTTGACTTTTACGTTTATCCAAAAGGAATCTTTTTATACAAAGCATTTTACTAAACGACAAAAGGGAATGTTTTTGTCGTACGTATGTGGCGACAACGACTTCTCCGCCGTCGTGGCCATTATTTGAGTTTCGGCTTCCTCTACAAGCCATACCTTCTTTTTAAAAGAAAAATAAATACCATGTTTTACTTTTCTTTTATTTTGGTATTGAAAATGGTTTTCATAATGTTTTTATATCAATGTGTTGTATTGATATCTTGTGTTTGAAAGGTGGAAATGTTATGTTTCCTTTATGCATGTTTTATGTGATACGATTATGTTGAGGTTCTTGGGCATTATTATGAAGACGGGTGGTTCCATGAAAAACTAAGGGCGGGTGAGCCCGATATAGCTCTCCAATTCATTGGGTAACTCGAAGGAGTGAAACGTTAAGGTTTCTCCGAAGAGATTTAGGGAATATACTGTGATGGGTATTCCAAACGTAACCAAGAGGGTTACTCCCTATGTAAGAATGTTATGAATGCCTCAAGTTACCTTTATGTCTTATGTTTTCTATGATTTATTCATGGTTTGATGAGGTATGTTAATGTGCCTATGTTTTATGGGTAAAGTATGATTTCATTTTTATGTATATATGAACTCATGTTTCCTTTCCATATTTTTATAATCCTTACTGAGCTTTTTATGCTCATCCCAAGTTTTTGAAATGTTTTTCATAGGTCAAGGGAAAGGTACATGATGTGATGATAGTGTAAAGGATGTGTGAAGAAAGAATCCATGTTTTATTTTAAATATGTTTCCGTTGATTGGAAGAATGAATACTGTCTTTTATGTAACCACTTTGTTTAAATGTGGAATGTAATGCAAGTTTCATGATCTAATTCTCTAAAACTCTAAACCTGAAAAGATCCTCGACATGTAATCTTGTAATAACTCAAGATTAAGTAAGGTTTAAGGCTGGGGCCTTATAATAAGGTGGGTAGGATTTATGTGTATGAAATGTACAGTTGAAGATAAAATGGTAGTTAAGGTTCCATCCATGAGTAAGTTCAAGGATAATCCTTGATGACTAGTGGTTCAATTACAAACAATGCTAACATTCCCACCAGGAGATATGTGGATATTTTTACAAGATAGATCAACTATGGGATGTAGTATAAATACCATTCACTTGTGTAATATATTGAATCATGTGGGTTAATATAGTAACCTCCCACATCATTTTTTAATTTTTTAAAATGATTATTAGTAGAAGAATTGGTGACTCACAGGAGTCGATGTGGCAAAGAGTAGGTTCTCACATTGATTATTTACCTTGTAAAAGTCCTTATGCATTGTTTAATTTACATTATCTATATATTATAAGGGATAAGTGTTGAGGGATCATACATAAGATTTAATCATCTTAAATAGGAAAAAAATTAGACCAATAAAACAAAAGGAAGAATTTAAGATGAATCTAATCGCTAAAATTTTGGTCACCCCCCCCCCCCAAGGTGACTAAATGGTCCCCTAGAAATATCATGATTTGATATACAGATTAATCCATTTAATTTTTTATATCAAGCTATCTCATATATAATTAGAATTAATTAATTTATAGATCACTTCTTTTGTGAAGTGTGATAACACTCCTATTGTTTGGGTATGTTTTTAATAATGATGATATAAAAGGAGAAATACTAAGAACATATCGGAATTGATTTATTTAAATTTATTAAAAATAAATCTAAATAGAGAGATTAAATATCCCAATTTATTTTTATGATTATAAATGTATTTTTTAGTAGGTAAGGTTGTAAATATGCATTGGGTGTTGATAAAAAACCCAGTAAATAAAGAGACTAAAGTACCCCATGATTAAATAATTATTTCATGGAAAGGGGGAGACTGAGATTCTATTAGATTAATATACGTTATGGTTTCTCCATGATGTATTCCACTGTACATGTTGATTAAGATTCATATGTTGGAAAGGGAAACTCAGATTATTCCATGATGAAGTTTTGAAAAGCTCTTGCAACTTCTACTAAGTTGAGATATGTAGACTTATGGAAGAAACATAATATTTAATGATTATCGAGTTGAAATTAATATGAATAAAAATAAAAGTGTTACGTTTGAGTTAAAAGAAGATATACAAGTGTTAAAAGTAATGCCTACTATAATATCTTGATTATTTTGATATGATAGTTTTAAAATAGCTTAAATAGTTAGCTAAGTATTCCAAAGAGATATCATACTTATTTTATTTAGCACAAATTATACTAAAATATGTAGAAATATCACTTATTTTATAGTGTTATTTTATATCTAAAAAGTTAATAAAATATTTAATATGTGATTAATTCATTGGAAATTAATTAAACTATTATTACTAATGGAATTTCCATAAGAAAATAAATTGTAATTATTGATGTAGAATAAATTTATTAAAATGTCAAAGAATATTATTTTTATGTTGTATGATCTTTGAGAATTATGCTGAATAGATCTATGAAAGTATAATGAATTTAAAAATTCATTTGATTAGTTTTTAGATGATCTAAAGTGTCTAGAGATTCCATGATAAAGATTAAAGAATGTTTGATTTGAGTTGAAGAAATTCTATAATTATGATATAGAGATTAATATTTGAAAAAGTAATGTATAAGACCCTATAGAATGGAATATTGGAAAATTAAAAATTCTCTATTACAAGTAAAATCAATTTGATCATGTGTAAGAAAAAAATTTAGTTTCAATGTGATACGTAACACTATTCAGATGGTATATAAGGTTCATTTACTGATATACAAAATATCTCAAAGTACTGATATGTGAAAAGGGAAAGGTTTTTATGTGATGAAAAAGATAACACAGTGCATAAGAAATATTTACAAGTTGATATATAACATCTCATAGATGATACATAATTTTTATACAAATGTTATTATGAATATATAATATTTTTTAGAGTATGTGTAAGATAATAGTTCATAATTGTAACGATAATTTAGATTTTCCAAAGGATATAAAAAATAATATAGTTGATATGTATAATATTATAGATAATACGTAAGAAGAAATATTATTTTTCATGGGATATGGAAGATTAAGTTCAGAAGGTGTAAGAGAAATATGAGATTATTGGAGTGATATATAAGAATAACTATTTATTACATAATATTAAATTTTTAGAAAATTGTGATAATTATATATATTTAAATTATATTATGTTTAAACTATTCTAAATCATTTAAATATAGGGATGCATAAATTAATATATGGTTTAAACCAATGATTTCTATATTAGATTTGAAGGATAATATTATATATATAATCTTATAAAAATGGAAGGTGATAAATGATTCATGTATATGTATAAGATCAATTGAAGGATATGAAAAGAATAGGAAGGAGATTACCAAGAACAAAACCATGGGATCTGTTGAGAATTAATGATTAAGGATCATAGAAAACAGACCCATGTTATTTTTTAAGAATTAAATGGGAATAATTGAGAAGGAATTCATAATATAATTCTAATATTTCAAATATAATTATTTTAAATAATGTATGAAGATAGAAAAACAAAATATATTTTTATTAAGATAATTAGTGAAAAATACCCAAACCTACAACCACTCACTAGTGCCAAGAATGGGGGTAGTACAAGGACCTCATCCACACCTACTCATACATCATAGGCTATCGATTAGTATCTAGGGTCTATGGTATTAATATAGAGATATTATACCCTCATATTAGAGTAAACTAGAGATTAAAAATAACTAATATTATCTATAATAAAAAATCATAGTACACATAAGAAAATAAAACATAACATGCTATATAAAAATAATTAATAAGAATAAATTTATATATACACATGGTTATAAATTCATACATCAAAAAATATCCCCCTATCCAATCATAAATACATGGTAAATAAAATAAATAAAAAATAATTAGGTTCTACTATCATCCCCAAGCCTCATCACAACAATCTCTTGACACCATCCAATCTATCCAGTTAAACAACCTAATCATGGGCCTCTACCCTACCTAAACCTAGGATGAGTGAATTATACTCTAGTACCCAAGTTCCATGCTTTCCCGATAAATGTGTGAGTAAAAATCATTAAGGAACCACCAACAGGGTCCCAAACAAAACTAGTAATGTAGTGTATGTACAAGTGATATTACCAGATAAAAAAAATACAATGTAGAAAAATAAATAAATAATAATCATGGATCCTCATATAATACGGTGACACCTGAGATTGTCTATACCTAATTCATCTAGTGCAGGTACAATGACCCATGACATAACCAACCAATAATCACATGATTTATAACAAGGGTTTCACATTCATAAATTTATAGGATCTTTTTGGTTTATGGTTATAAGTAATTAGGTAATAAAATTATTTAAAAAGTGTTCGCTTTCTCATAGTATAACTTTTTTCACAAAAATGGAGATTTAAGTTTACACCCCTATCTCATTCAAGATACTTTTTGATTTTAAGACGGATCACCATTAAAAAAATATCCACCTAGTAAAATATTCTACATATCCTTAGATTTAAGGAATTTTTTAAAAATATGGGATGAGAAATATAAAACATAGTAAGGGATAAAAATAAATAAAATCACTTTAACCTCTTTAAATACAATAAAATAAATATATGTTTACATTTATCACAATAAAATTTTGAGCACATGAATATGACAAATCAAAATGAGAAAATAATCATTTTCTAATTAAAAACATTTAAAATCCATTATCATAGGAAAAAATCATAAAAGAATCCTATTCCATGTGTGAACTTATGAAAAAATTTCTTTGATATACAAACCATTCACCTTTAAAAGTCTATAAATATTCCTTACCTTATGAAATAAAAATATTTCTATAAAAAATATTTTTGTAAAAATAATATAGGTATCTTGGAAAATCATATTCATAACCTGTGTTCATTTGTGTTTAACCTATTTATTAAAAAATAACACCCAATTAATTCACTTACAGAATCTATATTTCTTATCTCCCTTATGTTCACTTTAAAGGACTTCATAATTACCCAAGGCATTAGACATCCATATCAAAGTCACCCTTCCTTATGAGAAATATTGAGATCAACCACCTTAATCTATAATTCCCAATTATTGTGTCATGTAAAAAATATTCATAATATTTTAATTTTTCATCAAAAGAAATCCTTGATAAACATATTTCAACACATAAGAAAAACACTTTTCATTTTAACATAATTATAAAGAGAAATATAATTTTTTTTGTATACTCTTAAAAATTAAAAATTACGAAAAAAATGGAAATTTTAATTTAATTTTTAAAATCATGAAAATTTTTATAGGAATAATAATAAAAAATAAAGTATATAATATTTTTATAATATTTTCATTACATAAATGTTAAAAAATTAACTTTTGTAAAAGTAGTCAAAAGTGACCCCTAAGAAAAATTTTAAAATCATTAATTTTTAAAACATTATAAAAGAAGTAAAATGTATTTGAAAATTAAATTTCACATCATTTAAAGTATAAAAAATTTCTTTAAATTTTTTATAGAACATTGATATGGAGAAAATTTATTTAAAATAATTAAAACAATGTTTAAAATAGAAAACTCATATAACTTTAAAAACTTCTAAATCAAAAGAGCATTAAAGGATACAAATTGGAAAATAATTGAAAAAAATTGAATTTAAATAAATTTATGATAAAATTTATCCATATGAATGTATACAAAACAAAAAAAAAGAAAACATATTGTGAACATGGAATTAGGATCAATGAATGTAATTTGAGATGATAAGTCCCTTAGCTTAAATATTGTCTGGAATCATACGTTCTTTATCTCTTAAATAATAAAATTATATAAGTTATTTAATTGATTAATAAAAATTTTCATTTAACTTACATAACAATTATCCCTTTTATTCCATTTATGACTATATTTTATTTAGTTAATTAATTAGTTAAGTTTACATCGAACGTTTTAAGGATTTTCGGTTCATAATCCTAAAACAACTTTGGTAAGTTAACTATGGTCAAATAGTTCATACTTATATTTGTTAAAAAATATTAAAAAATTATAATCATCATATTTATACTTTATATACACTTTAAAATCCAACCATTTAAGGGGTCATGAAAAATTAATCATGTTGTTTCATGAAGATGTTAGTTCATACATACGCATGAACAACGATTTAATTATTATAATGATTGGAAAAGAAATAAATTGGATAATGTTTTAAATTTATATAATCATATATAGTTTATATATTTAACATTTATTCATTAGTTACATCTGTATGAATATCCTAGTAAGGTGGAAATGAAAAATGAACCACATCGCTTCGTGGAGGTTGTATTCCACACATACGCATGAGCGGCGCTATCAATTTCAAATAGAAAGAAACTATAAGAATATAATTAATATATTATATTTATATATTCAAAATTATTTCATAAATATAATATATATTTACTTCATCGATCATTTTAATCATCCATTTAATCTAGTGATGAAAAAAACACATCAATACATTGAGACGGTAGTTCGTATGTACACATAAGGGATTATTTCATTTTCCATTGGATGGAAAAGAATAAGAAAAAGGTATTTACCATAATCATAATAAAATTTTAGTATATGGAATATAATTATTCTATTATTACTAAGGAAAAAATATTTTAAGTAAGTAAAATAAGAAATAAGCATGAAAATATCAGTTAATAATTATAACTATTCTTTGAAAAATCTTTTTTGACTTACACATTAAACCTTAATAGGATTGCCTTTGGAAGATACCATGACATATAGGATTTTGAGATAGATTTTGGGGAGATAATTTATTAGTTATTGGGGGATATATATTTATCAAAATTTGTGTGTAAGATAGGCAAAAAGATGTCCTTTTATAAATGATGGGAGTGGCACAAATGTAATTTTTCTAAACATTTAAATATTATAAATGTCTTACACACTGTAAAGTGTATAAAAACTATAAAATTCATAATATAAGGTACTAAGGTTATAAATACTATCATACAAAAAGAATTAAGATAATATTTTGTGTTATTAGCACTTATCTTTTATCTTAATTAACCATTTTTACCCTTTATCATGGAAACTAATTTTTACCATGCTAACTATTCATAATGGCCAAAAATGAAATTTTCCTTATTAAAAAATTTGAAGGCCCTAATTATAAATATGAAATTAATTTTTAAATTTTGTGGAAATTAATTTTAATATAAGTGCACAAAATCCAAAGAAAAACATTTTTTTAGAAAAATATCTTTTGAAGTAAGAAAATGAATTTGCACCAAAATAAAATATAAAATTGATTAAAATATAATTAATAATATTTTTTTATTAAAATATATATTATGATAATATAAGATGAAATCTATAAAATAATGAAATTTTTAAATTACTTTATTAAAAGAAAAAAATGACAATTTTTGTAAAAAATCGACATTTTTCACTATTCACTAAAAATCCTACTTTTCAAAAAAATCCAAAAAATTAATAATAATACTATTATTACATTATTATTTAAAAAATAAGGAAATTTTTTAATATAAAATTTATAAAAGTGTAATAAATTAATTATAATATTTGAGGAAAAATTCAATAAAAGCCATTTTTTGAAGAAATTGTATTTTTGGGGCATAAAGTGACTTTATTCTCAATACTTTACTAATAAAAATAATTAAATTAATGTTAATTAATTAAATTTTAATATAAAATATACTCTTGAATTACAATAATTTAGTAATATTTATTATTTTAATCTATTAAGATAAAAATACATTACAAACAAAAAAATAGTTTTATGAAAAATATATCTTTTACCTTCAAAATAATTTAACATAATTTAAACCAATTGGTAATAAATTTATAATTGATTATCCATTTATTAAGGAAAAACTTTATAAATATTTTTCGTAATATGGATACTCCAATTCATACCCATCAAACCAATGGCTAGTTCATATTGGGAAAAATTTAAATAATAGTATATTGTGGTTCGTTTAATCTTGATGGTTCAAATGAAATATGCTATTAAACATAATATTATTTAAATAAAATGAATTCTACAATTTTAGGGTGTAAAATTATATCCCCTAAAATAAATTTTTTACATTAAAATTTATCTTATGTCCTATAAAAAATGTTAAAAACATTTTTCAAAAAAATTATTCAAAGGAGTGGAAGATAAAACATACAATTATAAAAGGAAAACACTTTTTATTATATTAAAATACCATTGTGGAAACTCCACAATACAAAAATTCTTAATAAAATTTCTTTCTATAATTAAGAGAATGAAAATATAAATTCCACAAAAAATAACACAAAATCAGGCTCCCAAATTAGGGGAACATTGGTGGGAAGTGAAAACATGGACTTAGAAATAAGATACATTTGAGAGATAACTTTATAATTTTATAAGAAGAGAAGAGACCAAAAATACATAATAAATTATCTTAAAAGGATAAAATTTTTATTTTCAGGATTATTTTTCTAGAGCTGAAGTATTATTTTACCATCAATATAGAGAACATAATAAAATAAACTTACATGATTTATTTCTATTCAAGAATAATAATTTCATTATTTAGTTTTTATTTGAAAATAGTTTCCACTTATATCTCATCTATTACTCTAATTAATGAATTTAAGGATTAATGTTTCATTCTTGAAGCACTAAAATAAACTTCTAACCAATCAGAAGATCACAAAAAGATATTAAAATTTATTTCTTCTACTTATTTCCATTAATAAAAACAAAAATTGGTTACCACAGCTTAATATATTATCAAATATGATTAAACTTTAAAATGAAGAAATAATATATTAATCTAAAAAACCACAATAATAATGCCCAATGTTTAACTTAAATCATTCCATAAATAATTAACCTTAAATATATTAAAAATATTATAGACCAAAATTAAGACCCAAATATTAGAATTATTTAGTCACATATTCTTCCAAAATAAAAATAACATTTATCTGTAAATGACACAAATCACTCATAAATTTACATACTAAAAATGTATATTTCCTCATAATATAATCTCAAAAATATGATAGTGTTTTCCATAAATAATTTTATTCATATATGATTCTAAAAGGTAAATAAACCAATATTACTCAAATAAATCCCTTCTTAGAAAAAAATATTTCCGTTTTCCTTAATCCTGAAATTCTCCAAATTTAGAGAAATTATTTAAAAAATAACTTTAACCACTTAGTCACCAAATCACATTTAAATCCCATGGTTATCTATAAGGTAAAACATGTATTCCAAAAATTTAAAAACCTTTTTATCAAAAATTACCATAATTTACTCATAATCAAATATCATATTAACCATAATGGTTATCAATACCGTTTAACTCAATTTCAGAAAATATAAAATCATTCTTCCTCAAATAAAATTTCCATTACAATAAAATTTGATATTAAGGGTTACATATACCTCAAACATATATTAAAAATCAATAAATTCTTCTAAGGTAGTCCCATAATATCCCATCTTCACTCATTTTTAACACATGACAGAATAACTAAAGCTTAGTTAATCCAATAGGAGTTATCATCCCGGTTATCTCTTTTATTTTTTCTGTTGAAGACTTCATCCTTAACCAATGAATTAGAGAAATATATCACGTTCACTCATCATCATGAGATATATCAGGATTACCCATCGTTATCTATATTACACAAGTATTGTGTCATGAAAAAAACATTCATAATATTGTAATTATTTATAAAAAAACCTTTAAAAACTATTTCGAACCCATAAGTAAAATAATTTCAATTTTCACATAATAATAAGGTAAAAGATAATATTTCTTTAGAAACATTTAAAAATGTTAAATTCTTAAAAATAATGGTAAATTTTAATTTACTTTGGAAAAAAATTAAAAAAAATTGAATATTAATAAAAAATAAAGAACATGATGGTAGGAAAATCTAGTCATGAAATATGCATTAAAAAATCTCTCTTGTACTTCAATAAAATTCTCAAAGTAACCTATATATGAAATATTAAAAAACATTCCTTTTAAAATAACTCAAATAAAGTAAAAAATTATTTTAAAATGAAATTTAATAGCCTTTGAAGTATAAATAGAAACATTCTTAAAAAATTTAAAAGAAATGTATAAGGAAGTAAAATGTTTTAGAACATTATAAATAATATCTAAAATAAAAATATATTACGCCTTTAGTAACTTTTAAAACAAAAAAAATAAGGATATATATATTTTTAAATATTTTTAAAACACTTTAATTTAAATAAAAAATGATTAAGGCAATCTTGATGTCATTATATACCTCACACAAAGGAAAAAATGTGGTGTACATAGAATTAGTCATAATAAATGTAAATTGAGACAAGAAATACCTTACCATAAATACCATCTAGTTTTGTATGTTCTTTAGATCCTTAATAATAAAATTATGAGTTATTTACTTACTTGAGAACCTTTTTCAAGTTCATTATATTATAATTATCTATTTTATTTCATTTATGACCATGTTTTATTTATTTTCTTAATAATTTAAGTTTTCGCTAGAAGTTTTGTGGGTGTTCAATTCATAATCCAAAAACAACTTCATAAGGTTAACCATGGTCAAAGGGTATGTGGTTACATTAACTATATAATATTAAAAAATTTATAATTAACATATTTATATATTAAATAGACTTTTAAAACCAACCATGTAAGTAAGTCATGTAAAATGAATCATGTTGTTTCATGAAGATGGTAGTTTGAACATATGCATGAATGATGTTTTAATTTTTCTATTGATTGGAAAAGAACTAAATTAGATAATATTTTAATTTTAATTAACATAAATATTTTATAAATTTCATATTTATTCATTATTTCTATCCATATGACCATCCTTATAAGGGTGAAATGAAAAAAAGAATAGCATCGCTTCATGGAGGTGGTATTTCACACGTACACAAGAGCGATTTTATCAACTTCCAATAGATACAAAGGGTAAGAAGGTATGTGATATATTATCTTAAAATAATAATAATTATCTCATAAATTTCATATAAACTCATATGATTCATAATTTTAACCATTAAAATAATTTAGTGATGAAAAATGAAACACATCATTACGTGTAGACACTAGTCTGTACGTACGCATAAGCAATGAATTAATTTTCCATTGGAAGGAAAAGAATATGAAAAATGGTTAAAAAATAGTCATAATAAGATTTTAATATATAGAAGATACTGATGTTATTATTTCATTATGGTTAAGAATATTTGAATGAGTAATAAGAAGAAATACACATATTAATAATTATACAACGTCTTTGGAAAATCTCCCTTATATTACACCGTAAAACTTCATAGGTTAGTATTTTGGTAAGACCAATACATCTAAAAAATTGGTATAGATTTTGGGGAGAGATTTTTTTAGCTGTTAAAAAAAGATTTAGTGTTAAGAATGTGTGTAAAATAGATTCAAGGATGTTCCCTTATATTAGAATCATTTCTATATTGGCATCCAATTTTAGTTTCTTTTTAGTACTGGTGTATGAGGTTATCTCTATGTTGGTCACATTGTGGTTAGATTAAGATCTATTTTTAATGGGTTCACCTCTAATAGTAACTCCCATATCTTGGGAGATGGCAGAGGTGTAGTGTAGCATACAGTTTCTCTGTTTGGGCCTTAGGTCTGTGTTGAATAGTCTATTGGGATTTAGCCTTCTAGTTTGGGGTTTTGTTATTTGATGTTTTCAAATTTATGCATTTGAGAGATTAAATAGTTATAGTTATTTATATTTTGTTTTTTTTTGAGTTTCTATTTACCACTAAATGTGGTTTTGTTTATAAAAAATGTTTGACAACAAAAATATGTTATAAATTACATATTTTCACATTTATTCACATTATTATCATGGTAGAAGTTTGGGTCCAATTGATGGAAATAAACTGATTCTTTATTCTCACACCTAATAAATACACTAGATATGTACATTTAAACTCTTTACCTTATGATGAAAATTTTTCCTATGATAGATTCATAAGACTAGTGGTGGATAAATTGAATATTTGTAGATGAGTCTAGATGTTTGGTCAATATTAATATTGGATGGATTGGGTATCCATGATTTCTTGTTTCTTTAGGATTTTCACATCTGATCGATCTATAGAGAAATCTTTACTATACATTATGTTTAAATTAACTAATAAGATTGGATACACAAATATTTTATGGATTATTATTATGAAGTTGTGTTTATATTTTCATTTTTATAATTATTTACATTTATTTTTATTTTTTATTTATTTAGTTACATAGTTATTTTGGATTAAGATATTAAGGAGAAATTTATTCCCTTAAATATATGGATAAACCTTAACATTATTTGTCAAAATCTGGTGATATTGGAGTACACCCAAGGTCATGTGGAATTCTGTGAAAATATAATTCATTTTATAATTCAAAATAAAAAATTGAAGACTCATATTAATTTTTTTAATTTTCAATTAGTTATGTGAATTGGTTGTATTTACATAGAAAATTATGAATTAAAAGAAATTATGCTTTTTTTTTAAAATACTCATTATTGGTAATTTAATATTTTTATTGGATGAGGTGATTAATCATATTATGATGGGTTTTATTTTCGATTATGTGGTGGAATTTTCATGAGAGAAAGAAAGTTCAGATGTGGGGTTGATTCCATATTCTCAAATTTTAATGATTTTTTTATGTTTTAATTATTTTATAATGTGAAAATATGGGCTTGGTTCATAAATAAGTGACCATCCTCATTATCCATAAGGCCTCAAGCATGCCTCCCCATACGCAAGAGGCGATAGACCAGTGGAGAGGGTGTATGGTGGTGCGTTGGAGAGAATATACCCTCATTGTTAGACTTTAACACATCGGTAAATAAAAAATTCAATAGTAATAATAGTACTAATAATAATAATAATAATGCAAAATAAATAATAGGGCACTGGAAATAAACCATCCAAATGATATAAAACATACATAAATGTAACATCCTAGGTAATGTTAATATAAATAATTTTCAATTATTTATTAGTTATATTTTATACAGTTATATTCATTATAAAAATATCATGAAATTTTTCGGTTAAAATGAAAAATATTTATTTCTAACCAAATTGGATTTTATTCATTATATAGTTTTATTTAAAATATTGATTTCTAAATTATAGAATTTTTATTTTATAAAAATAATTTCATTTTTTAATTCCTTGTAAAGACTCGTAAAATTGAAGGGAATTTTTTTTTGTCTTAATTTTCTTTGGGATTTTACAAGAACGCAGTTTCTGACAGCACCTGATTCTGAGGCCCAGTGTTCCTGGAATCAATTTATGAAGTTTAGCTCAGGTACGTTCAGTAAACGAACGAGCGGATTTTCCTAACTTTTGAACCGGTGATTGGAATCGAAATCAGAGGGCACCGATGAAACCGCATCGCCGGTAATTGCTTAAGAACACCTTTTCTGGAGTTGTGTTTGCTCGGGTGAGGTTATTAATTAAATGGGTTGACTAAAGAATAAAATAAAATGTTGTGCTACAAATTTTATTTCTATTCTAGGTAGTTTAAACCTAAGCTTGGTGGTTGGAGTGGGACCCAATAATATCATAACTCCACTAGGTAGGATATTAATGAAGTGGGGCCCACATGAGCCCCACCCTTTCAACTTCCTGAAACCCCCATTAATTATGTAACACACCTGCACCCCCCTTTAATAAAAAGTCAACTCTCTTAATTAATTAATTGATTGAGTTATTCAACGTAATTAATTCGGGAATTTATTTCGAATTTCAAATTGAACGTTGGCTTGTGTGTATTAATTAAATAAAACAAAGTCTTATTTCATTAAGGGTTAGTTTCGTTGTTCGAGAAGGATTGGGAGAGGATTTGCTCAAAGCCTTCGAATCTTCATCTTCTTCGTTGGAGAACGTGAAGAACGATGAAGAACGCCGGCCTCCGACGGAAGAGGACGAAGAACGCTAGTTCCCCGGAGATCGACTATGCGACGCCGTGTACCGCGACCCCGACGATCCTCTTCTCCGTGACGCCGATAACGCTTACGGAGCCTTCTTCCACGACATCCTTTTCCCGCGTTAAACCTTCGTTCATCAAAACTTTGAGGTAAGGGTTAATTGTTTTTTCCTATGAATTATTTTGTTGTCGTTCATAGACTTATATTTGGGCTGCCTGTTATCGTAATAACGGGAGGAGGTCGGACCGCACGAACACGGCCGACCCTCCTCCTCCTTTGATGATTGTACCTGTTGCGGTACGAGCAAAGGCAGCGCGGTGCAATGGCACCACGCGGAAACAATGAAGAACAGGCGAAGAAGCGCGGAGCCGTCGCGTCGTGCCGTTGAGGCCGAATAAAGTCGCGGCGTCGTCACACCGCGCCAGAGAACCACAAATAGGCCACTGCTGGAGCGGGGCCATGGCGGAGGGGCGCGGCGCCATCGCGCCGCGCCGGTCGGACAAGGTCGCGGCTCAAAGCCACGGTGGAGCAAGGCAGGGCGGCCGGAACCGCCAGCCATCGGCACCTCGGAGGGGCGGGACCGTGGCGGCAGCACCGACTGGTCGGACCAGGCCGGCCATTTAGGAGGAAAGACCGGGGGGAGTAACCCCCGGATGGCAAGGAGCGGCCCCCACGTGGGGGTCTCGGTTTCAATCAAGGTGGGCAGCCCCCCCCCCTTCCCGTAACGACTCGGCCAGCACCGAGCTGGCCGTGCGGGGCGCGCCGCGCTAGGCCAACCGGCCGCCCAGGTTGGGCTGGGCCGTTCCCTAATGGGCCGGACCCGGACCCGGTTCGGATCGACCTGGTTCAGGCCGACCTAGGGGGGTCTCGGGTTGGGTCAGTCCGGGCCCAAAACCCCCCTAAAACCGGACAGGTTCGTTCTTTTTCCCATATCTTGGGCTATGGACCTCCAATCGACACACCGTCAGTTGCGATGCAATCGTTGGATTGAGAAGGTCATTTTGGTATATTACACTCAAGGTTTTAGAGAACTTTGGGTACGTCCGGGTTGGTTTGAACATGAAACCAACAGGGCCCTCGGAGCGGAAATGCTTATAACTTGAGCTCCGGACATCCGATTGACATGACATCCACTTTATTGGATTCCTCTTAGTGAGACGGACCTTTTGGATTACTCCGCTCGAGGCTTGGATGTATTTGGAGTGCGGTCGGGTTGGTTTTGAATTAAAAACCAACCGGGCCCCTAGAATGAAAAGGTCAATAACTCTCAGACCGAGCGTCTGATTGATGCGCCGTCTGTCATGTTGAGTTCCTCTTGTCGAGACGGAACTTTGAGATACATGAACTCCGGACTAAGTGTCAGTTGATATATCGATCCTTTGGCTCGTGGAGCGGACCCTCCCGGAATCGAGCATGCTGTGTGCGGGAACCCTATAACTGGCTGCGACTGTGATGAAGACTGCACTGAAATCCTCCGTGGGTTTGGCAGCGATGAAGACCGTACTGAAATCCTCTGTGGGTTTGACGGCGATGAAGACTACACTGAAATCCTCTGTGGTTTCAGCAGCGATGAAGACCGTACTAAAATCCTCTGTGGGTTCGATGGCGATGAAGACTGCACTGAAATCCTATGTGGGTTCGGCAGCGATAAAGACCGTACTGAAATCCTCTGTGGGTTCGACGGCGATGACTACTGTTCTTGTATCCTACGTGGGTCTGGTAGTGTTTGACTCTGTTATTGCTATCCTACATGGGTCTTGCAGAGTAGCTGGTCTGTATCCTGTGTGGATCCAACATCTTAGCTGGTTTAGTATCCTACATGGGACCTAGCTTAGATGAATCAGTGGCTATATCTGATCATCTCTATCACCTTACAAATAAGTATGCCTGTGTGAGCTGAGTCTTGAGTTTCAATCAATATCTTCGATATGATTGACTTGCTTTTCTATGTGGATTGGGTTGTGTTATCCTGTGTGGATTGGTTGTACTATCCTATGCGGATGTGATCGAACTTGGTCTCGGATGTTGGAGTCGAACGGGAATTGATGACTTAGGTATATGTATGGGCATATACCTAAGTAGTGTTGGTTGTTACTTCGTGATTGTATCTTTACTTTTTGGATTATCCTTGGTGTATTCTGGGAGACCTACGGGGGTCTCGGGGTCCCAACTGAGTAGCGTATACTCACCCCTACACGGGCTATGCCCGCACTACGTTGTGTTGGATGCAGATGATGGACACCGCTGATCGTGGTTGAGGCTCGTGGAGCAAGTCGGTACCTGGAGGTGGACCACTGGGCGGGACGTACACGAAGCGGACGGCTGGACCCGAGGAGCTGAGGAGGCCATCTGTACCCACCCTTCAGGTGGGACATCCAGTGGACGGATCGACGTTGCTGCTTTACTTTCAGTTGTTTTACTTTATTTCCAATTGTACTTTACTTTCAGTTTGGGTTTGTATTCTGGCCCATTTACTTTCCGCACTTACTATTGTACCCAGTTTTACTTAGTGTTTACTTCTTCTTGCTTACTTTGTGGTGTTTGTTTACTTTATAAAGGCAATGTCTTCCCCTTTTGTCGGGATTTACGCCTTGGTGCTAGTCGCCAGCCCCTGGCCTGTGGGAGTCGGGCTTGGGGTAGTCACGGCACGGGTCCCAAGGATGGGTCGTGACATTCCTCAGGTTAAAATTATCTTAGGATAATCTTTAAAGAATTTTCAGAAAAGATTTATTTTTCAATGAATAGGGAAAAGTACTACTTCTTATTAAGAGCTGTATTTTATTTAATGTATTTACAAAGTAAAATTATATTTTGGTTTAGTTTTAAAATTTAATTAGATAAATTTGATTAAAAATAATACAATTATAGTCTTTGAACTCAAATTTATACTTGAATTTTTTATAAAAACATTTTTTATACTGAAAAGGCATTTTTATGAAAATATTTTTTCATCACGTTTCATCAGCTCAATTATAACATAGATTATTACACTTATGTGACTTTAATTTTAAAATAAGATTCCCTATTTGTAATCAATGGGTTTAAATTTGGTAAATATTTCAATTTTATTTGTATACATTAGGAATAGTTAGCTTTGTGGTTTTTGTTACCACGATAAGGGGTAAAATACGTAATTAAAGATAAAAATAAAATAATAAGGGCTAAAAAATGATCGTAACACTTGATTTAATTTTATTAGATGCTTATATCCCACCCATAATCATAAAAAATTATAATATATGTCCTTGTTTCCATTTGACCATGATTTTTACAATTTTATATTATTTTATATAAATAAAAGTCAAAAATATCATACTCTTGTTTTTATTATATTTAAATTTTAAACAATAAAAAAGCAGGTGATATGTTCACTTATAAATATTAATTTTTAATATAAAATGTTTTTTCATCATGGTAATTTATTTTTTGTTTTTAGGGATGAAATAATTTACTTGAATTTTTATGAAACAATAACGTATTGCATATGAAAGCAGTGAACAATCGAAAAAATAATTTTAAAAAATCTTAAAATAATATAATTTGTGAGATTTTTTTACATGATTTCTTTAGATAAAAATGAAATATTAAATAGTTTTAGATACATTTTATTTGAATTTAATTTTTTTCTTTTATTTTTAAAATTCAAATTGAATGAATATTTCCAAAATTGACATTAATGTAATTTTATAATAAATGATATTTTATTAAATGATTTAAAATTTATAAAAATTATATAATCATCCAATTAAATGAGATATTATTTATTAAATAAACCATTATCCATTTATTGGAAATTTTCCCATAATAGTATCCATGTTAACCCCTTAAGAGTAAATAAACATTGATATCAATGTAATAGTCAAAAGGGTTGAATAAGGGTTAAAATAAAAATATATGGGTAAAAATATGATCCAAAATTGTCTAAATTTTATTTTGTGAGGGTATTTATACTCATAATCATATTATATTTTAATATTACTAATTTTGAGTCATTTGAACATAAAAATTAATTTATATTGATTTAATATTTTAAGAAATTCCAAGAGTACACCTCCCCTCTCTTATAAAAGGTTGCCTCTTCTTATCAATTATTCACACATAAAAACTCTTTTGTTCGCAAAATCCCTACCCAAATAGATTTAACAAATATAAATAATCCATAGGTTTTTTTAGGTATAATACCATCAATATAGGGCATAAGTTGTAAAGAAAAGGAGATTTTCCAATGAATAGAAATAGTTCTTAACCAAACACTTTTGTTTTATTTCTTCTTCCACATCCTTAAAATATTATTTAAATATGATGAAATAATAACCCCATTATATCCCATATAATAATATTTTATTATGTTAACTTTATGGTCCACATCCATCCTTTCTTCCATTAAATGGGAAATGAAACCGTCATTTTTATGTACAGTGGATTACTGCCTCGCGAACCAATGTAATATGTTTTCCATCAACACCTCGTAATTATTATTATAATGATAAAATTAATATATATCTGTGTGTGTGTGTGTGATATTTATGACATATTTATCATTCTAAAAATATAAAATATCATTTAATTTATTACCTTTATATTCATTAGAAAAAGATAATGTCGTTTGTGCGTACATGTGTACTACCTTCTCCATGAAGCGATGTGATTCATTTTCATTACCAAAAAACATAGATGGTATATTTAAGTATACTTAGTGAAATAATATGAAATTTATTATATTATTATAATTATTTAAAGATAAAATTAAACTTAATTCTTTCTCTAATGACCATTGAAAAATAGAAACATTACTCATGCATATGTGCGGCCTATCATCTCCATGATTGTAATCTACCTCATTCTTCATAACCATATTTAATGATTGATATTAAAAGTATAATTTTTGTATAAAAATTATAATTATGTCATGATTATTATTTTATAAATGATTTATTAATATAAACTTTAACCATAATCAACTTACCAAATTTATATTGGACTTATGATCCAAATGTCATCAAAATTCTCAATGTAAACTTAACTGAATAAGTAATTAAATATAAAATTGTATTAAGTAAACTAAAAGGAATAAATAAATTAAAAAATTATCTTAAGTAATTAAAATTATTATGGTTTTATTATTCAATAAGATAAAGAACATATATGACGAGTCTGACTCAAGGTAAGGTGCTTTCTTTTAAAAATTACCTTCTAAAGTTTCCCTTAAAACTCTTTTTATTACATGTCTATATTTTTAAAATTATTTTTATGGATATAATTTGATGGATATAAATTAATTATAAAGTAAATTTTATGTAACTTTTTAATTTCTTTTAAAGGTTTTCAAAAGTAATACTTTTAAATATTTTATATGGAACTTTTTAACTTTCTTTATGAAAGACAATAGGAATGCTCTTTTTTAACGTATATAGTGACAATGAAATTTCCCATAGCCATAAATATTATTTTATTTTTTGATTCCTTTACAATATTTCATGATTTATTCAAAAAAACCTTTTTCCCATTTTATATTTATTTAATCTCGAAAATGGTTTTTTAACAGGAAAGTGTATTTCGATATCCAAAGGTTTTTTCATATGGGTTTAAAAGATATTTTCAAAGGTTTTATGATGAAAAGGAAAAATTATAAAAACAAATTATGTAACACCCCAGAATTTTAAAGGTTTAAAAGGATAAATGTTATTATGCATTTCAAAAAGGTGAATTATTCATTTCAGGATCCCACCAAATAAGAACTTCATAGTCAATCATGTCAGGCTTGGATTAGTGATTGGGGTGGGTGACCTCCTAAGAAGTTTCCCATGGAGTATGTGAGTGAGGAAAAAGCACACAGGAAAGAAAATGTTTTATCATATGGTGAAAATCATTAGTTTGATGAATCATTCGGGAAAGTGGGTGGGCCCCAATGATGGGACCATGTGTTCATTGGACAACGAGTAGCACTTCGTAGGCCATGACTTGATGATCATGTTAAGGTGGGTTTTTCGATTATCAGCAGAGCTTAGTTGATACATTAGTATCATAGCATAAACCCTATTGAAAGTGTGGTTCCACTGTGTGGTTTTATATGTTGGTTTCACAATGGGTATGTTATTCTCTAAAGGGGGTGAATGTAACACCCCGGAATATTAAAGGGTTAAAAGGATATATGTTAATACCTAGGTTAACAAGTTTCATCTTTCTTTTCAAGATCCGACCTAATTAGAACTCCACAATTGAGCATACTCGTGTTGGAGTATTGATCAGGATGGGTGACCTTCTAGTAAGTTTCCAATGGTGTTTTTGAGTGAGGAAAAATCTTTTAGAAAGAACATGTGTTGGCCTATGTAAAAAATCATTAATCCAATGAACCATTTGGGAATGTGGGTGGGCCCCAGTGAGGAACCATGTGTTTGTGGGATATGTAGTGACACCTAGCAGGCTAGGGAATAATAACCATGTTAACATTGGGTGATATTGATTTAATTGGTCCCCATTTGTTTCATTTTATTCAAGATATAGTAATTTTTAATTATATATGAGAAACGGGTGAGCCTGATACAACTTATGCAATGGGTTGATACCCATTATAGCTCATGGTTGATCCTGATACAACTTATATGATGGGTTTATCTCAATTATAACTCATGAAAAATGGTTAATATTGATACATCTTTCCAAAGGTCTATCCCATTATAGATCTCTAATTCTTTGGGAAATTATTATGTAATCTATAGAATTATATTGGAACTTAGTAGTATGGTTATTCTAATTCTAAGGGTTCTATGAATATGAAACTCAAAGTCACCTAAAGGGGGTTTTTATTTTATTACTATAAGTAAATCAATATTGGAGAAAAAATTCTGTGTTTATTTCATATGGAAATGATTTATTTCATATTATCAAAGAATAATATGATAAAGTTAATTATTTTATGGGTTTTCATGTTCTTTCACTAAACTAATAGAATTTTCTTTTTATGTCTCATGCAGATCTTTTTGTGCTCATCCCTCACTTTTAAAAAAAAATTCACAGGGTTTTAATAATGGGTAAGGTAAAATAAGAAGTAAGATGAAAGAATTGAATATTTTCCATGAAAATAAATTATATATTAATTCCAGATATCTATATTGTGGGGATAATATAAAATGGGTATAATTGTCCCCTTTGTAATATATGGTATTATTATGTTAAAGTTATGACATAATTCTCTAAAACTCTAAACCTAAAAAGGTCTACAAATGTAAGATAGTGAAATCTTGACTTAAACTCAATATTATTTAATTTTTAATGATGGGTCTATATTATTGTTATCATAGGAAATTTTTATATAACTTTAAAGTTTTTGATAATATTAATATCATACTTTTGAAATATTCTACTTTATAGTTAAGATAAAATGATATTTAATTTTAATATTACCGTGTTTCTTTATCTAAACTATGTATTTCTAGAATGTTTTTCTATAGAGGAAACATGTAATCTATAGTAGGAAGGAACCAAGAGGAAAATGTACTTCCAAATAAACAAATTAGAATATATGGAATTGGAATAGAGTCGTTTTAACTATGATGGATAAGTTGATATTGGCTACAAATGGTAGTGGAATTCATGATAGGTAGAATCTAAATCTACTATAGAGGAACATGATAAAAGTGGATCATTTTATGAAAAAACATCCTCCAGTATTTAGTGGATCCTCTGAAACAATGGTATTTGTAGGATGGATTAAAGCAAAAAAAATATCCAATTTCATTGGATATTCAAATCATAAAAAGTTCAGTCTTCTTATTTATAGTTCTGAAGGTGAATCCACTAGTGGTGGTCAATAATCAAGAATATCAGGAAAATAGAAGATATTTATGCCTTTTAATGGGATTGATTAAATAATTTTTTCCTTCATAAATAATTTCCTAAGGTGGTTTGACTTATGATGGAAGAAACATTCTTAGAGATGAGGGAAAAAAGAGAAATATTTTGTGGCTACAAATAAATAAATATTCACCTGATTGGAAAGGTATGAACCAAATTTTATTCAATACATTAATAGTAAAACTAATATATTTTACTCAGGATTGAATCAATTTTTATGAATATATTTTTCCACACGTTAATTTAAAATCTATGAGAAAGTTTAATATTATACTGAGAAAGTGGAGATGGAGTTTTTTGAAACTTATGTTCTTCTAAATGAAAAAAAAGTAAAAAATGATCATGGTGAAAAGAAACTAAGAAGAAACCGACTAAGAAGTTTAAAGGAAAGATTCCACCATGCTCCAAGTATAGTAAAATGCATTTTAGGGAATGCATTACTGGTTCTGGAATGTTTTATCATTGTGGTATGTTTGGTCACAGGGGTTGGGAATACAAAAAAAATAATCCTAAGAAATCCAATAATTGGGTAACATATATCCAATTAATGGTGAGATATTTTAGTTTCCATGAGTTGGGACATTATGATAACATGTTTCTAAAGTTATTTACCCAGGATGGGAACCATCAAGATCATAAATATAAAGGTGTGGAAAAATATTTTTTTACTATTATGGTTGATCTTATTCCATCTAATGAAGTGGTGATAGGTATGTTACTTATTTATTAAAATTATTCCAAAACTAAGTTTGAATCTGGATCTTTGAATCCCTTTATTTTTGATAAATTTAAAAGTAAATTATGAATATAACCTCATGAAAGTAGGATATAAATTTTGGTAAAAACTCTAGGTGGAAATATTAAAGAAACTAAGGTTTATAGTAATCTTCCTTTTATTGTCATTGGAATGGTATTTATTATAAATCTTTTTGAACTACCAATATTAGATTTTGATATTATTTTGGTTATGGATAGGGATTCATTTTATCATGATAAAACAGATTTCATAACCAATATATTTTAAGTCAATGATTTCATTATTTTGATAACCTAACAGGAAGCAACGAAATTGATTAGAAATAGTAGTGAAAGTTACCTATAAAATATTGTTGAAAAGAATAAAAAAATTAGAATAGTGACATCAAAGTAGTGAATAAATATATGTATATTTTCCCTAATTATTTTCTTGGTGTTATTTCTAATTAGGAGGTTGAGTTTATTGTTGACTTATTTCATGATGTTAAACCTATTTCAAAACCTACTTATAGAATTTTTCAAGTGACTTTTTTAATTGAAAAAGTAATTGGTGGAGTTTTTAGATAATGGATTCACTTGACCTTAAACTTCACCTTGTGGTGATCCTGTTTTGTTTGTCAAAAAGAAAGATAGTTTGATCAAAATTTTCATTGATTATATAGACTTGAATAACATCACTCTTAATAAAAAGTACCATTTTCCTCATATTGATGATTTTTTTGATTAGATCTAGGTAGTATATTATTTTTAAAAGATTGATCTCAAGTAGGGGTACAATCAGTTAAAGTTGAAGGAGGAAGATTTCCCAAAGATGGAGTTTTGAACTAGATATGGTCACTATGAGTTTTTAGCTATGCCCTTTGGGTTATCTAATACACAATATTTATTTATAGACCTTGTGAATATATTTTTCCATGAGTTATTTTATATGTTTTTGGTCATGTTTTTAATGATATTTTGGTATATTATAATATTCATGAGGATAATGAATGATACCTAAGTATTTTTTTAAAAAAATTAAAAGAAAATAACATCTATGGAAAATATATTAATTGTGAATTTTGGTTACAATTAATTTATTTCCTTGGAAATATATTTTTCTAAATATGGAATAACTTTGACCCTACTAAAATGAGAGTTGTTGAATAATTTATAAGACTAAAAAATGTCACATAGATTTGTAGTTTTATTATTTTAGAGGGTTACTATCAGGGTTTTATTTAAAAAATTACTCAGTTTTCTATCACACTAATTAAGTTAACTCAAAAAGGAGATAAATTCATCTATATAAAAGAATGTGATAATTGTTTTTAGGAACTAAAAATATGATTGTTAAATGAACAATTTTTTTACTTACCCTCTAGAAGTGGTGAATTCTTTATCTACAATAATGCTTTACTAAAGGATCTTGGTTGCATATTGAAGTAAAAAATTTCAATTAATTTTTTAAGATTCACATAAATTGAAACGTTATGAGTTAAATTATCCTACACATGATCTGGAATAATATTTTTTGGTTTTTTAGCTAAAATTTTTTAGGCATCATTTATATGGAGTAAAATATAAAATATATAATAATAATAATAATAATAAATTGAAGTGTATAGTTTCTCATTAAGAGTTGACTATTAGATAGAGAATATGGATATAAGTGATTAAATATTATAACTACATGATTCATTATTATCTTGGAAATGAAAATATAGTAGTTGATTCCAGAGGTTTGAAAAATAATGCCACATTTACAATGTTATATTTGCAACATAACACTTTGGTTGATGATTTTATTAATTTTTTCCTAGAAATTGTGGATGTGGGAAATTATTCTATTTTTTTCATGTGTCATTACAGTTTTCAATGTCATAAAGAATTAAGAATGCTCATAAGGGAAATTTTGAGTTATAGGAAAAGGTGTAATTTATTAAGAAATGTAATTTTCCTAAATTTAATGTTGATAAATAAATTTTTTTGAGATTTTGAAAGAGATTATGTGGGCCATGTGACACCAAGTTGAAGAGATAATTTTTTAGTGAATATCATAGTTCTTCTTTTTTTCATTCATCTTGGAAATACTAAGATGCACAGAGACCTTTGACAATATTACCAGTGGGATGGAATGAAAAGATATATATTTGAATTTACCATGAAATTTTTAACTTGTTAAAAGGTTTAAGTAGAATGAATATTAATTAAGGTGATGGTTAAGCCTTTTCTAGTTCCAGATTGGAAATAAGAAAATGTATCTATGTATTTAATGGTGGGATTTGTAAAGACACATTGAGGTAACAATGTGATTTGGGTTATTATTGACCGATTAACTAAATATGTTCATTTACTACCTATTCAATGTACTATGTATTTAAATCAAATTTCTTGAATAAACCTCAAGGTGATAGTCAATTTACATAGAATTAATCTCTCTATTGTATATAACCATGATCATAGGTTCACTTCAAATTTGTGGAAAGGACTTTAGAAGTCACTCGGCACTTAATTAAATTTCAGTATAGCCTTTAATCTTTAGTCTAATGGATAGTATAAGAGAATGATTAAAACTATATAAGATATGATTCATGATTTTTCAATGGGTTACTAAGGAATTTGGGATTATCATTTTTTTTAGTTGAGTTTTCTTATAATAATATTGTTCATTCTAGTATACAGATGTCACCTTTTGAAACTTTATATGGAAAATGGTGTCGGAATATAGATTTTTGGGATGAAGTAGGATAGGAAAATTTAATGGGACCAGATTTTGTTGAATATATAGTTGAGAAGTTGAATATGATTTGGTAACACATAAATATGGATTAGAGTAGAAAGAAAAGTTATGTAGATAATCAAATAAAATGTCTTTCTTTCAAGGTAGGGGAACAAGTTTTTTTTAAATTATCACCATGGAAAGTGTTATTTATTTTGTTAAAAATATGGAGTTAAGTCCATGGTTGACTAGATAATATGAAATCATAGATAAAGTTAAATCAGTTTCCTTGTAAGTGTATTTTCCCCCATTTTATATTAGGTAAATAATATTTTTCGTGTTTCTATGTTACAAAAATACATGCCAGATTCATCTCATGTTTTGAGCCTAATGGTAGTTAAGTTGAAAGAGAACATTTATTTTAAGGAATAGTCTTTTCATATTATTTACCATATATATTAGGTGTTAGATAATAATTTATTTCAATAGGTTATGTTTTGTAGAAAAAATATATGATTGAATAAGCAACATGGGAATCTAAAAATGTTATAAGGCAAAGATATCCACACAAGATTAATAAGTGAATAAAATTATGAGGGTAAGATTTAATAAAGGTGATAAGGATTTAATAGAATAGGTAATGGTAATATAAATCATTTTCATTTATTCCTTATATATATTTTATACATTTGTATTCATTATAAAAATATTCGGTAATTTTTCAATTAAAAGGAAAAAATGTTTATTTCTAACCAAATTGGGTTTTATATATTATATGGTTTTATTTAAAATCGTGATTTACAAATTATATACTTTTAATTTAGAAATAATTTAATTTAATTTTTGAGTTAAACATGTTAAAATTATCTTAGGATAATTTTTAAAATTTTCTAAAATGATTTCTCTTTCAATGAATAATGAAAATACTAATTTTTATTAAAAACTATATTTTCATTAATGTATTTACAAAGTAAAACTATATTTTGGATAAGTTTTAAAATTTAATTACTTTAATTTATTAAAAAATAATTCAATTATAGTCTTTGGAGTAAAATTTATACTTGAATTTTGTATAAAAACATTTTTATACTAAAATAATGCATTTTTCTGAAAAATAGTTATCATCGCTTTTGTGGGATTAATTTTAAATTAACTTAAAACCCTTATTTTATTTTAATTTTTAAATAAATATTCCATATTTTAAATTAGTGGGTTCAATTTTGGTAAATAGGATCTTTTTTATTTTTTGACATTATGAATAGTGACCTTAGTGATTTTTGTTACCATGATAAAGGGTAAATTAGATAGTTAAGTTTAAAATAAAATGATAAGGACTAAAAAATGACCCTAACACTTGATTTTATTTTATTTGATGATTATATCTCATCCATAATAGTCCAAAAGTATAATATTTTGATTTATTCGTTTTTCTATGATTTTTACCCTTTATATTATTTTATATAAAGAAAAGCCAAAAATGTCATTCTCTTTATTTTATTTTATTTAAATTTTATACATATGAAGAAATATAGGATATGTTAATTTATAAATATTCATTTAAATGATAAATTGTTTTTCATTATGATAATTTATTTTTATTTTTTATAGATGAAATAATTACCTTAAATGCTTATGCAACACTCACATCGTGCTTGTAAAAGTAATAAAAAAATAAATAAAATGATTTTAAAAATATTAAAAGCAATATTATTTGAGTGATTTTTTTTTTAAGATTAATTAGATAAATATTACATAATAAATAGTTTTTAATTCATTTAATTCAAATTTCATTATTTTCTTGTAGTTTTAAAAGTCAAATTAAATGAATAGTTCCAAAATTGACATTAATGTTATTTTATAATAAATAATATTTTATTAAATGATTTATAATTTTTTAAAGTATTATATTCATCAATTTGAATACAATATGGTTTATTAAATCAACAATGATCCATTTATCATCCATTTTTTATTTTTATAGTAACTATATTAAACCCTTAAGAGTATAAAAACATTGATATCATCATAATTGTCAAAAGGGTTAACAAAGGGTTAAAAACAAAAATATAAGGGTAAAAATGAGATCCAAACTTGTATAAATTTTATTATATGAGAGTATTTATTCTCATACTCTTATTATAATTCAATATTATCAATTTTGAGTAATTTTTACATCAAAATTAATTTATATTAATTTAATATTTTAAGAAACTCCAAAAGTGAACCCCCCCCCCTCTCTTATAAAATGGAGTCTATTCTTCTCATTTATTATCACTTCAAAACAAAATACTATACATACTCAAATACCTTAATTAAATATCTATTCACATTCAATTATTATTCTTTTAGGTATAATACCACCTTTATAGGGTTTAAGGTGTAATGAAAATGAGATATTCCAAAGAAGAGGTATAGTTTTTAACCAAGTTTTTTTTTATTTATTCTTCCACCTCCTTAAAATATTATTAAACCAAAATAAAATAATAACACTATTATATTTAATATATGGATATGTTATTATGTTAAACCCACATCTATATTCTCTTCCATCAAATAGGAAACGAAACAGTCATTCACGTGTACAATGGAATACGGCATCACAAACCGATGTAATTTCTTTTCCATCACCACCTATTATAGATGGTTATAATTATGGATTTAATATATATATATATATGATATTCATGAAATATTTATCATTATTAAAAGATAAAATATCATATAATTTTTGACCTTTCTATTCATTGAAAAATAATAACGTCGTTTTTGAGTACATGTGGAATACCACCTCCACGAAGCGATGTGATTTATTTTTCATCACCACATAACATAGATGACAAATATAAGTGTAATTAAATAAATTGTATGATATTTATTAATTTATTATAATTATATATAGGTAAAATTATACTTACCTTATTTCTATAATTTTCGTTGAAAAATCTAAACATTACTCATATATATGTACAACCTATCATCTCCATGATTGTAAAATAGTTCATTTTTCATAAATATCTTTCATGATTGGATTCAAAGGTATAATTGAATTATAAAAATGATTATTATTTTTTTATTATTATTATTCATAATATGTATTAATAAACACTTTGATTGTAATCAACTTTTCAAAGTCATTTAGGACTTATGATCCAAATATCATCAAAACATCCAATGTAAATTTAATTGAATAAGTAATTAAATACAACATTATATTAAGTAAAATAAAAGGAATAAATAAATTTAAAATAGGTTTCTAATTAATTAAAATTAATATGATTTTATTATTTAGGAAGATAAATAATGTACGTAACAATTTGGACTCAAGATAAGGTAATTTATTTTTAAAATCCTCTTTAAAATTTTCCCTTAATTGTATTTTTTTCTATGTCCATATTTTTATAATTATTTTATAGATATATTAATACAGAAATAAATTAATTATAAAAGACATTTTATGTCACTTTTTACTTTATTTAAAAGGTTTTTAAAAGGAATATTCTTGCATATTTATACAAAATGTTTTCACTTTCTTTGTAAAATACAAAAGAAATGACTTATTTTAAGGTATACAACAACAACAACTTTTCCCACCATTGTAACCATTATTTTTTTTATTCCTTTACAAGATTTAATTATTTATTAAATTAATAACCCTTTTTCCTTTTGTATAGTAATTTTATTCTTGAAAATGGTTTTTTAAAAAGGAAGGGTATTTCAATATTCCAAGGTGTTTTCATAGAGGCTTAAAAGAGGGTTTTAAAGGTTTTATATTGAAAATGTATAAGCATAAAATTTTTCATTCATGATATTGTACTTGAGAATTATATTTGAGAAATTTATGACCCTGATATAGCTTATAAATTGGGTTTATCCCTATTATAGCTCCCGAGTGAGCCTAATACAGCTTATACGATGGGTTGATACCCATTATAGCTCATGAAAAATAGGTAAGCCCGATATAGCTTATACGAAGTAAGAGACCCATTATAGATCTCTAATAAGTTGGGTAGTAATTATGTTCCTTAGAGAATTATATTGGAAGTTGTGTCCACTAAGATTGGCTAGTAATGATTTAGAAACCCAAACTTGTTTATATTTTTTAATAATATTAGAAAAAATATGGAAATACTTAGGCCTTAAATATCATCTATTTTTTTAATAAAACTCATATATTAGACTCCCATATTTATGAAAATATTTATAAAATTTATTTTTAGAAACACCTTTCACAAAAGTAGTTGTTTTTGAGTAACATGTATTATTATTTTAAAAATCAAAATAATGATTATTTATTTGAATTTACTTAGAACCAAGTATTGTGTTAATATTTTGTTCACCTTGGGTGAATTTTTAATTATAGATTTTGTGATCCTTGATTTCAAGTTTTAAAAAATCAATATCTAGTTGGTTTTTTATTTTCTAAATCAAAAAAATTTATTTTAAAAAAAAGATCCTTTTTATATAAAACTTGATTATACTTATTTTTAATATATGTATCTAAATAAAAAATTTGATTAAAACTGCTTTTGATTTGATAATTAGTGTACATTATGACTTCATGGCTTTGGGGACTTGAAGAAGTCGAAGAGTAATAGGTGGTAGATGTAAGAACCCAGACCTTCTCTTCAGGTATGGGTTTTCTTTTCTAGTGTTTTTGGTAAAATAGGTCAATCAGGAAATTTAAGGAGTACACACCGTATACTTTGGTGTACACATTGTGTACATGGTTTCCAAGAGTGACCATGTACTGGTTGTGTAACGGCCAAGTACATGGCCATGTGGGGTGACCAGGAGACCGCCAAAAGCGGTGGCCGGTTAAGGCAAGTGCACGCTATGTATCTTTAAAAGACACATCATGTAATTGTTCTCTTATTTCATTAAACGGACTGGGGTCACATCTCATTCTGAGATTCATCTTCTTCTAACCTCATCTCGTCCAAGAACGACAGGGAGTGATGATTCTTCACGGAGCCACCGACCCGTCATCCTTGCTCCGAATCAACCGTTGTCAATTAGGTGGGAATCACCACGGTGAGTTATTTATTCTAAAGCCGCATCTCTTGATTTATCCTCTCTCGTGAGATATTCTTGGTTTAGAGTTTTAGATTTTATTGTAGATCTACAATGTTCTAGGTCGATTGAAAGGCTGGGATTCAAATATATCGATTGCACAACACCAAAGTAGGTGGTTTTTGCCTTTCCATAGTTAGTCTTTGAATATTATGTGCAAAATTACCCAATACCCTATAATGGGGAATTTCATGTTTAGGGTTTTTAGCCCTATTAATTCCTGTTATGCCTTCTGCTCCAGAGTAGAAGTTTTTTTACTGTGAATTGGGTTATTTTCCATGCTATAGATATGTTTCTCATGTTTGTTTTGATATTTACCGTTTGGTCTAGCTTTGTTGGTTAGGCTATTTTTTTTTCATGCCTAGTGTTGTTAGGATGGAGTGATATTACCTAATGATGTTATTTTCTTGTAGTTGTTTATCAAATTAGTTCTTGAAAGTTTTTAGCCAAGTATTTCTTAAGGATTACTTTGGCTGTTGAAAATCGTTGTACACAATTGACTTACACAGGGCTGTGGGAACCTGGTGTAGTAGACCATAGGGGGAATAGATGCTGAGGGCTTCCCCAGAGTGTTTGTTTACTTTTATGTTGCAAGACCATATGTGGTATGGACCTTGTGCTCCCTCAAAGTGTCTATAATTACACATTGCGAAACTATAGGGGGAATTGGACGTTGAGTGCTTCCTCAGAGTGTCTATAGTTACCGATACGAGACCAAAGGGATAATTGACGGTGAATGATTCCTAAGAGGGTCTTTTTTAAAGATGAATCATATGGGTTATATTGTGAGTAATTCCCAGAGGGTTACTTGTTTTTTATTAGTTTCTTACTTGATATATGAAAATGAATGCAATTGAAACTGTAGGATTTCTTACTTTAGAGTACTTCCTTGTTCACTGCTTCATTTTTATTATTTCCTACCATATATATTCACTAACTATTAGGCATAGAACTTTGGGTGGTTTCCTAATGGGATTTGTCTCACACCCTATTTGGGTCATGCTTTTGGGACCAAATAGATTAAATTGTTGCATGTATAGATCAAGGAAAGCATCCATCTACTTCAGGTACTTGATTGTTGTGTAGCTGGAGAGCATGGGACCAAGATGAAGCTTGTGATGCTTCGGGAGTTTATTTGTTTTCTTTATACTTTGTTTTAGTACTATATTCCATCATTGTGACTTATTTGGATTCTTTTCTAGACATATGTATCATGCATTATATATATATGTGTGTGGGGGGGGGATCTAGTTTTTTATTACTTTCAGTATTCCGTTGTTTACTTATTTCATGTTATTATTACTTTTGTTATTGTTATCTGTTTATTTCTGCTACATTACTCTGCCCATGAGGGAATAGTTTCCCCACTATCACACCCAAGTCCCTCGTTGTTAGTCGGTAGCCTCTAGTGTTTGGGGAAATTCTATTGAGTCTATGTGACCATCTGGGAATGGGGAACCTCTAGGCGGCACCCGGAACTGGGGCTTTACAAAGTGGTATTATAGGAATTATTTTCTTCTTAACTTACTATTTGGAGCCTATAGACAGGGATAAGAAGGAATAGGTAGTTAGTAATAAGTTGTGTCTGGGAGTAGCTAACCCATGTATAGGGAAAAGCTAATTTACCTCGATTATTTCAACTTTTATGGTTTTTCAATTATTATAGTTGATTTGATTTCACCATTTGGTGACTCACATGTTTTTTTCTATTAACATTGATAATATTGAGGTTCTATTTTTGTTGCAACCCGGTGAGATGAGGGTATTCCATCTCCTGCATCATATAGGCACTTGATAAAAATCACTTGTCATGCATTCTTGTCATGACATTTAGGGTGCATTACTGATTGCATGTTGTTGTGATAGATGTTGTGCTAGATATGCATGTTGTTTTGATAGATGCCTTGATAGAATACCTGATGTTTGATAGGGTATTGTTAATGTTAAAATTTCATTTGAATGAATTCCAAACTTTGGTTCCTCATGTGTTATCGGCCCTTGTGGATCAGAATTTGGTGGATCATTACACTATTATTCTTGTATATGACATGTATAAGATGATAAGATTTGATTCGTAGGGAGTATGGGCCCTCATGAATCAGAATTTGGCATTGTAATGCTTGTTTCAGTGTTTTTCTGGGTTCCAGGGTAGTTTTTGAGGCTTATTGTCCGGAAAAACTGAGAATACATGGTGTGTAATGCTGAATATATTCCATGTATCCTTTTGTTCATAAAGGAACTAGTTTTCTTAAGTACACATTGTGTACTGTATGTACACTCCGTGTAGTCCCTAACTGTGTTATTGTCTGTGTGTGTTGAGACACAGGGTTGGGAAATCTTTGGTGGAACATGTCATGTACCGGACATAAATGTTGTGTGTATAGACCATGTGTCCAACTGTGTGACCAACGATATAGGTGGATTTTGGATAGTTATTACATGTTGTGATTGGAATAAACACACCGTGTAGAGTCAGCCGTGTAACCGGCCGTGTCACTAACAACACGGGTCGGTGAAGTTATTTCTAGTACACGTAGTGTTTGGAACAAACACTCTATTTAGTCTTACTCCAGGAGAACTGTGTGGGTTATTTTGTGTTGAAGAACTCAAGTAGGGTAACATGAATCAATTACATGTGGTGTCTTCGGAGAATACACCGTCTGTATGGGGCGTTACACGACCTGATTTGGCGAAGGTATAGGCCCATGTGAAGGCTTAAAGGAACACGCCATGTAAGGGTCATACACACTATGTATTCATGTTTTAAAAAACTTAAATTCATTCTTTCTCTTATTCCCTTATTTCACTTCTATGTTTCAGTCCTTGATGATCTTGAACTAAGGTGTGTGTTTGACCCTACAGAGTCATGCCACCACAACATTCTCGAGTTGTACGCCAGATTTAGGGTAGTGACCAGACACTGGACATGGATAATCAGGGACTTCTAGTAGATCCTCTAGTTGTGGTCGTCTTTGCACCAGTCATTATCCCGAATGCAGGTGTTGATGCACAATTCCGAGAAGGATTCATGAGGTTCATGAAGAACTTCTGAGGAGTACCACCTCCTACCTCATCTATGGAAGATTTGACGTGGGTTTTCAACAGCAACATCCTCCCACCTTCACAGGGGATGGAGTACCTCAAGCTGCATAATCATGGTTAGAGGCCATGATTTGAATCTTCAAGCATCTGGAGATGCCTCTAGATTTGAGGGTGAATATCACTATGTACATGCTTCGGGATCCCTCCAAGAGGTGGTGGGATGTGATCTCATAGGCAGGATGCTAGCACTTTATGGATTGATAGTAATTCTAGCATGCCTTCTACGATTACTTCTACCCGGAGACTTTGAGGGATGATCGAGCACAAGAGTTCATGAGTTTGGAGCAGGGTACTCTCTCAGTCATGGAATATTATTATTGCTTCACTGAGCTGTAGAACTTCACACCCATTCTAGGAGGTGATGAGTTATTCCTAGCGAGTAAGTTTGAGGATGGTCTCAGGAACGACATCCGATCATAGGTGAACATCTTCAAGTTGACTTACATCACTTCTATAGTCAATAATGCGCTGATCATCAACTGAAATCTAATGGATTCTAGAGCTGTGAGCCAAGGCGGCCTGGTATCCGGAGTTGGTATCCCTCCTACTGATAGTAGGAAGCACCATAGGTAGTCTACATGTGGAGACCTGAGGAAGCGATATAATTATTCTGGTAGTCAGGTGGTGTGCTACTAGTGCGGTAAGAGCGGGTATATGAGGCCACTTTTCCTGAGAGACCCAATGGAGTTCTAGTCTTGCATCAAGATGGGCCATCTTCAGTAGTTCTATAAGTTTTTATCACTAAAAGATGGTGATAGGTGTTCATCTATGACTCCCCATTCAGAAGCAGTACCATTAGTTTCTCATCAGTCTGGAAACTGAAGTTCTTTTGGCTGTTCAGGCCGAGGTGGAGGTCGCAACTGTGGTGTCCAGTTAGTAGGCTTTCAGCGACAATTGGGTAGATCAGCTCAGGGTGGTCAGGCAGGGTCAAAAGGCTGTGGTATAGGCCATACTTTTATAGTGGAGCAGATCCAACAGGAGCAGGATCCCAGACCCTCTACAGTTCGAGGTATGATTCTAGTTGCCTCAGTTCTAGCTTCTTCACTTTTTGATATAGGGGCTTCCCATAGTTTAATATCTGTTACTTTTGTGGAGATCCTTGAGCTTTTTATCTTTACTTATGCTGATTCCTTGAAGCCGGACACTCCGTTGGTGACAAGAATGGCCAGTTTATGTCAGTGCAAGGAGTTCCCTCTTGAGGTTTGTGGGTGTCACTTTTTATAAGACCTCTATTTTCTAAAGATGACAGGCTATGATGTCATTCTCATAATGGACTGGTTAGTTCCCTTTCAAGTTTTTATCGATTGCTATCATTTTAGGTTTAGTTTCACATCACTAGAGGGCGGTTTGTTTCTACATAAGGGTGAATGGGATGTCTAGGCGAGTAGAGAAGGACCCAAGCATCATGGGTTGGGAGGAGTTACCACCCAAATTTCTAGTCTATATTTGGATGACCAGGGAACTTCACAGATGGACTTTCCACCAATGGTCAATCATTTCAGGAATATCTTTCTAGAGTAATTTTTAGGTTTCCTTCGGAGTGAGAGGTGTACTTCTCTATTGATCTTGTCCGAGGAGTGGCGCTGGTGTCCATTCCTCCTTATAGGATGTCTACACCAGAGTTACAGGAGCTCAAAACGCAGTTACAGGAGTTGCAGGAAAATAGTTTCAACTGACCCAGTACTTCTCCTTGGGGTTTTAATGTCCTATTTTCAAAGAAGGTTGATGGTACCCTTCGAATTTGTGTGGATTATCAGAAGTTGAACCAGTTGATGGTCAAGAACTGATATCCCTTGCTGAGGATTGATGACCTCTTTGATCAGCATCGAGGAGCCCGGATGTTCTCAAAGATTGAATTGAGATATGGTTACCCTAAGATGCATGTTGGACTATCTGATATAACTCTTATAGCCTTTCGTAGCAGGTATAGTCTATAAAAGTTTGTAGTTATTTCGTTTAGTCTCACAAATGCACCTGCAGTTTTTATGGCACTGATTAACCGAGTGTTTCATCCATACTTGGATTCTTTTGTGGTAGTCTTCATGAACTATATCTTGGTGTACTCTCACACTCGACACAACCATGCCACTCTTCTTGAGATCATTTTTAGTACACTGATAGAGAAACAATTATATTCTAATCTCACAAAATGACAATTTTGGATGGACCAGATTCACTTATTGGGTCATTTTATCTCAGAGATAAGAGTATCAGTAGACCTAGGGAAAGTGAGAGAAGTAGTTTCCTAAGAGATTCCAAATAATTTCTTTTAGGTACGGAGTTTTATAGGGCCGGTTGGTTACTACAGATGTTTCATATAGGACTTTTCACACTTAGTAGTGCCATTGACAGGCCTGAATAAGAAGGGTGAGAAGTACTTGTGGTCATATTCTTGTGAGTCATCCTTTCAGGAGCCGAAAGGGAGGTTGACATCAGCACCGACACTAGTATTTCTAAAGCCCATAAAGAGATATATTGTATAATGTGATGCATCAGGTATTGGGTTAGGGGCTGTTCTTAAGCATGGGGAAGGAGTCATTGTTTACGGGTCTCATTAGTTAAGGCCACATTAGAGGAATTACCCGACACACGATCTCGAGTTGGATGCAGTTTTTCAATCCTTACTCTATTAGAGACATTATTTGTTGGGAGATCATTTTATGTTTTTCACCGACCACAAATGTCTCAAGTACATCTTTACCCGGCGTGATCTGAATTTGAGACAGTGAAGGTGGGTTGAGTACCTTCAGTCTTTTGACTTTGAGCTTGCCTACACACCTGGGAAAGTCAACGTAGTAGCTGATGCGTTAAGGAGGACTCAAATAGAAGCAGTTCAATAGGCCAGTAGTGAGTGGAAGCTTATGGATCTGTTCTCTAAGATGCATTTGGAGGTGCACGATAGATAGGGGTAGACCTTTATTTCTTATGTAGCTGTTACCTCTACTCTTTTGGAATGAGTAAAAATAAGACAGCTATTAGATTCTAAAGTCATAGTCCTACGGGAGAGTGTGTCAGGAGAGGACCCTATTTATGGGTGGACCATAGGCAAGGATGAGATCTTGTCTTTTCATGGGCACATATGGGTGTCATTAGACATACGCGAGGAGATGATGTGGGACTTTCATTCCTCAGTTTTGGCAGTTCATCCTAGTGTTATGAATATGTATCAAGATCTGCACTATCAGTATTGGTGTCCAAGTATGAAGAGAGATTTTGTTGGTTTTGTGATGAGGTGTTCCACCTGTTAGCAGGTGAAGGCAGAGAATCAGCAACCAGTAGGGATTTTGCAGCAGTTACCCATTCCCAAGTTGAAGTGGAACGATGTTGTGATGGACTTAGTGACAGGGTTTCCGATGCCTTTTTAAGTGAATGATGTAGTTGGGGTTGTCATTGATGGACTCATGGAGGTTTCTCACTTCTTGCTGATCAAGGAGACCTTCAGTGTTGAAGAGATGGGAAGGTTGTACATCTGGGAGATTGTATGTCTATATGAGGGTTCCACATTCTATTGTTTTAGACATGGATGCATGTTTTACTTCTTAGGTCTGGAAAAGATTATAGAGGGCTTTGGGTACATAAGTGCTTCTGAGTATAGCTTACCATCCCCAGACAGATGTCCAGTCTGAGCGTACGATTCAGGTGTTGTAGGACATGCTTCGAGCATGCAACCTAGATTTTAGAGGTTCTTGAGATAATCACAAACCACTTGTGGATTATTCCTACAATAATAGTTTTCAAGAAACTATCCATATGGCACCTTATGAGTCTTAGTATGGTAGGCCATGCTGATTAACCTTATGTTGTCTAGAGGCATGAGAGGTAGATTTGGTAGGACCTTGTCTTGTCTAAGAGACCACGGAATAGGTAGAGTTGATTCGGAAGAGTATGTATACTCCATAGTCAAGGCATAAGTCTTATGTTGATCAAGAAAGACAACCTCTAGAGTTCGAGGTCAGAGATCAGGTTTTCCACCGTGTCCCACCGAGGTTGGGACAGAGGAGGATTAGAAGACATGGTAAGATTTTGCTAAGGTACGTTGGGCCATTTGAGGTTTTGTAAAGGGTTGGTATGGTTGTCTATCCATTGTAGTTACCTTAGAAGTATCGGGCTATGCACAACCCCTTCCATGTTTCTCAGCTACGGGGTTACATCTCAGACTCGTCTAATGTTTATCAACCTGAGTAGGTTGATCTAGAGGTGGATGCATCATTTGAAGAGCACCCTATCCAAATTATTGATCGCAGCGTGATGGTTCTCTTTGGTCGGTATGTTTCTCTGGTATGAGTGTTATGGAATCAAGGGCGAGTATAAGATGAGACTTGGGAGAGGGAGGCTGATGTACGATCACAGTGGTCGGAGCTATTTGAGGATTCTTCTTCTACACCGCCTTGATAGGGAAATTTGGGGATGAATTCCTTTAAGGGGGGGAAGTTTTTAAGAACCTGGACCTTCTTTTCAGGTATGGGTTTTCTTTTCTAGTGTTTTTGGGAAAAGAGGTGAATCTGTAAATTTAAGGAGTACATGTTGTGTACTTTGGATTACACATCATGTAACTGGTTTTCGTGGGTGACCATGTACTGGTTGTGTAATGGCCAAGTACATGGCTGTGTGGGGTGACATACAGACCGCCTAAATTAGAGTCCAGTTAAGGAAAGTACACATTTTCTATCTTTAAAAGACATGTCATGTGCTTTTTCTTTTATTTCATTAAATGGATCAAGGTTGAGTCTCATTATGAGATTCGTCTTCATCTAACCTCATCTCATCTATGAACAACTAGGAGCGATGATTCTTTGTCAATCCACTGACCTATCATCCATGCTTCGAATCAACCGTCGTTGATTGTGTTGGAATCACCATGGTGAGCTCTTCCTTATTCTAAAGCATCGTCTCTTGATTTATACTCTCTTATGAGATATTATTGGTTGAGAGTTGTAGACGTTTTTATAGATCTATATCATTCTAGGTCAATTCAAAGGCAGGTATTCAACTATATCGATCGTACAATGCCAATTTAGGTGGTTTGTGCCTTTCTGTAGTTAGTATTTGAATATTATGTGCAAATGTGCCCAATACCCTAGAATGGGGTATTGTGTGTTTAAGATTTTTAGCCCTGTTGATTCATGTTATGAATTTTGTGCTTGAGTAGAGGTTGTTTGATTGTGAATATGGTTATTTTCCATGCTATGGATGTGTTGCCCTTGTTTGTTTTGATATTGACCATTTGGTCTAGCTTTTTGGGTTAGGCTACTTGTTTTTCATGCCTAGTGTTGTTAGGATGGAGTGATATTACCTGATGTTGTTATTTTCTTGTAGTTTTTTATCCAAGTGTTCTTGAAAATGTTATCCAAGTAATTATTAAGGTTTAATTTGGTTGTTGAACATCATTGTACATGATTGACTTACACAGGGCTGTGGGAACCTGGTGTAGTATACCATGGGGAATAGACATTGAGGGCTTCCCTAGAGTGTCTATTTACTTTTACGTTGTGAGACTATAGGGTTTATGGACCTTGTTCTCCCTCAGAGTGTCTATATTTCCACATTATGAGACCACAGGGGGAATTCTACGTTGACTGCTTCCTCAGAGTGTCTATAGTTACCGATACAAGACCACATGGGGAATTGACGGTGAGTGCTTTATTAAAGAGTCTTTGATAAATATGAACCAAAGGGGTTAGACTATGAGTTATTAAGAGATGGTTACTTATTTTTCATTATCTTCATACTTGATATATGAAAATAAATGCAATTGAAACTGTAGGATTATTTACTTTTGAGTACTTCCTTGTTCACTGTTTCATTTTTCTTATTGTCTGCCATATATATTCACTGACTGTTAGGAACAGATCTTTGGGTGGTTGTGTACTGGGATTCGTCTCACACCCTGTTTGGGTCATGATTTTGGGACCAAATAGATTATGTTGTTTCAGGTATATATATGGGCAAGTTCCCTTCTACTTCAGGTACTTGATTGTTGTGGAGCTGGAGATCACGGGACTAAGCTGAGGCTTGCGATGCTGCGAGAGTTTATTTTATTTTTTTTGTACTTTGGTTTAGTACTATATTCTATTATTTTTACTTGTTAGGCTGCTTTCCTAGACATATGTATCATGCATCATGTATATATATTCTCCAGTTATTTATTACTTTCAGTCTTCTATTCTTTAATTATTGCCTATTATTACTGCTTCTGCTATTGTTATCTATTTATTTATGCTGAATTACTCTTCCCATGAGGGAATAGTTTCCCCACTATCACACCTAAGGACCTCGTTTCTAGTCAGTAGCCTCTGGAATTTTGGTAAATGCACTTGAGGCCATGTGACCAACTAGGTATGAGGCACCTCTGGGCACCACCCAGAACCGGGGCGTTATAGTAGAAGGTTTAGAATTTTAATTACTATTAACCTCAACTTTCACCATGAGACATTTTGGACTTGAGTCGCTTGCAGAGGATGAGTCCATGGAGTCATCATTATCACTACAAGTTATATTTATAATTAATTTATTACCATTATTTATGTCTTTAAACCACTTTTTGTAGATTTGGAATTATAGTATTATATGACCTCTGTTGTTTCATTCATAGAACATCACAATAGAAACTTAAATTTGATCTTTCTTTTTGGTATTCTGAGATGATTTATTATTATTTAAAAGTTTTTTTTACTTTTTGAAAAGTTTTTTTAATTTCTTGTTCATCATCAGTGTCACTTTTGGAAGAATCTTCATCTTTGATTTCTTTAATAGCAATGTTCTTCTTGATTTCCTGGGATTTTTTTGCTTCTTTGATCATCTGGAATTTCATAGTGATTACATATTTTATAAAGGATATGATGAGATATTTGTCTATCATATTTTTTATGTCTTTTTCTTCTAGAATGTTGGTGACTTTGGGAGCCCACAAACTAGTTCAAACCCATAGGATTTTCTTCGCAAGTTTTTATGTGGATAAATCATCACCAAGGTACTTTATACCATTGTAAATGTTAGTAAATATTGTAAAAATTTTAGTGATAGATTCATTAGTATACATAGAGAAACATTCAAAATATTGATGATATATATCCAATATAGTGACTTTTACTCTATATGTGCCTTCCTGTTTTTTTTTAGAAAATATTCCACATGAATTGGTCTCCCAATTCATGCCCCAAAGGAATTTTATTAAAATAAAGAGATAAAATAAAAATATGAGCTGTGAATGGATTAAACCATTAGGGGATTGAGGTGATTACAATATGATATTTCAAGAAAAAAACAAAGAAAATTTCATATTGTATAATATGTGTCCAAGATGTCATGTCATCAAACTATTAGAGACAACCTCCAGGAAGGGTAGTGGAAGCACAACACTATCAGAGTGACTTTCTCCGATTGAGATATAAGTTCCCTTATAGATCAAAGCTTGAACCATAAATGAAACTATTGAGGAATAAATATGAAGAAATCCTATATTTGGTCCTTAAACCCTCTACTAAACAGCTCAACATAATCATCAAGGCCTAAAAAACAGCTCTCATTCACAAATTCCACCTCAAGGTCATACAAAAAAATCATCCTGGAAATCCAGAAACAACATGAACATAAAATTCCAACATCCTAATGTCATCATCAACACTTTTTTTAGAGACACTTTCAAGAACTTTGTTGATTAAAAATACCATAAAGTGATGGCAGGCATCTCACCAATAGAGAAACTGTAATAGCGTGTCCCAATACCATCCAACATAAACCAAGCCATAAAAAACACTCATTAAAACCAACCAGTAAGCCAAAGTGTAGATTAAATAACCAATAGGACATTCCGTGAGAAAAAAATTAGTCTACATCAACAGAAATTTGAGAAATCGAAATCATAAAAAGGAGACAGACAACGACCAAGATCCTCAAGAGATGATAAAAAACAAGTTAAGTCAGTTAAAGCAAAATCCCTAGGAGAAGTATAGAAAAAACACATCAGATCCGCGTCAAGATTAGAAACCCAAAAATACTGAAACTTAGAAGATCAAACAACTTACTGATCATAAAAAAACAACACTAATACTCTGGCAAGAAAATCCTTTGGGTAGGAAAAAATCATTCTCAAGGAATGTATTTAATGTTAAAGTCGAGATTTTTTTTAATTCATCCAGAATTATGATGAACAAATGTTTTTTGATTTTAAGGTATTTATCAGCAGTGATTTCACCATCACATTACTTCTAGAATGTGATCGTATCTTGTTTTATCCATCCATGCATCAGAAGTTTCTCCCATCAACTCATTATTCACATAAGAATCCTTGTATATGGGATCATTTTTTCCTTCATCATCCTCCTTCTATGAACCATAGGTCGTAATCAGTTGATCATCCACCATTGGTATTTTTGGGGGTTCAATGTTTTCCTTCCTAGAATCATCCGAAGATCTAGTAACAGTTTTTATTTCCAGTTGTGAGTAGTCTCTATGATTCATTTTTTTAGGATTTTGGGTAATGAATCCATCAGCATCAACCATTGGTTTTTTCCCTAACTATCACTTGATTTTAAGTATACTTACTCAATTTTAATAGGTTGATCAACATCCTCTTATGAAGATCCACTAGAATCAAAGAGATCACTCTGGTCCTTCTCTCATAAAACATGAGTTTTAATATGCATCTCCTAATCCTCCACCAAAGCAGGACAGTCAAGGATGGAATTTTTGGTAGTAATCAAAGATGGAAAATGTTTAACAAAGTTCCCAATAAGCACAAAATGTAAGTCCAATGCAAGAACGTTTGCCTCATTTGTTGAGAAAAAAATCGCCGGTTGTCTATCGTGATGAAATTTTTTTTGTTTGATGCAAAGATCTAGGACTATGATAGCTTTTACATAGGGCTTGGTGATCTCAAAATCTCTTCTGGAAACCACATCAGCGAAGGAACGTAAAGCTGAGGTAGGGTTTCTCACTTTCTCACCCCGAGTCAGGTCCATCCTTCCACAGGTAGTCTACCATCATGTGTGACTTATAATATTTTCAAAATTTCATTGGTGGTTTTACAAGTAGATATTCTGTTGAATTCATGTTGATCTATACCATAATGAAATTAATTCATAAAATTACCATCTAATTCAAAACGTGCAATGTATTGAGAATTCAATTTATCATCAGGTTCAGTTGTAGGAATATATCCATGCATAACCATTTTCCAAACAAGGTATTCAATGATTTTAAAGAAAATATATGTGTGAGATTTAAAATATGAATAATTTGAAACATCAAATCATGTTTCATGATTCTACGTAGAAGATTCTATTCTAAAAACTCACATTTAAACAGGTTTTAATTTTGAAAATAAAATTTTTTGAAAATAAAAATTATAAAAATAATAGAATTTTGATAAAAACACAAATCACCCCTTTGATGCCAATTTTTTTCTAAATATAATGGATAAAGGGCTTGAATTTCTATTTAAAATCTAAAGCGATAATTAAAAATAAAAATTTCAAAATAAAATGATGTTATAATAGATACAGATATATAAATAAAGTATGTGATATTATCAAATTAAAGTGTTGAAAAACTTAAAATAACACAGATAAGCATAATAATAGTGGAAAAGAAAAAGTATAAAGTAAAAAAACAGGGAAAAAATTGATAAAAGAGTTTTGAAATAGAACATGAGGTGCCCCCACATCTCCTCACCTCAAGAAGGCTTGACATGGTTATATAACCTTGTGGTTTTAATAGAGATCCAATAACTAAAAAGAGAAAGTCCCTTGGTTTTAATAAGAACCAAAAAAAGAATTACTTTATTTTGAATGGATAAGTAAGAAACCAAGAGAACCCATGGTTTTGAATGAAAAAAGAAAGAAACTGATGATGATATGGAGGGAGAAAAGAGATGATTTTCCTTTTGGAAAACCTATTATAATTTCATCTCAACTATCACTAAAAAATATTAAGGGTAAATAATTTTTGAGAGATAGAGAAGTCACAATATAGAGAGATAAGGGGTTATATAATAATGTAAAAAGGATCAAGAAGAAAGACAAAGAAAGCACATAGAAAAGACAGAACAAATAAACTCAATGGATCTTGATGAAGGTCAGTGAATATCAGGCCATTGGAAGTTTCCCTTTGATGATATTGGTTCCCATGGATGATATTTATTTTATATTCTTTAGGAAAGGATGAGAATGATTTAACTCTTTGTTAGAGATAGATAGTTTGTTTGTATCATTTTGGATTATTTATATTTTATGTCTTTCATAATAAAAATTCCTCACAAATTATATTATTTTTCAAAAAGTTATTTTTTTAATTATATTTTAGTCCTTTCAATATTTTATTTTATTTTAATTTATTAATTTTATTTTAAATTTATTTAATTTATTCTTTAATTATTTTATGTTTTTTATAAAAAATATTTCATTTTTTAAAATTTTGTAACGTTTTTTACCCTTACATAGCTTTTTAAGGTCATTATTTACATTTATATAGGTTAATTTTTCCTTTACATATGATTATTTAATTCTATATTACCTTTATATATTATATGGTGTCTTTCTCATTACCTTTACACAAGTTTACTATAATGAGTCGAATTTTCCTAGGGCTTTCCTTTGTGGAAATCCAGTGCTTGTAGTGTTCTTAGGGGTTATAGTAGTATGTTTTGGGAGTTTTCCAAAAATCTAATTTCACTAAAATGGTGGCACCGTAATAGTGGAACCATGACAGTGGTACCCCAAAATAGTGGCACCGAAATGGTGGCACCGTGACAGTGGCACTGTTACGGTGGCACTATGACGGTGGCACCGTGATGGTGGCATTCTGAAATGGTGGCACCATCATAGTGGCACCGTAATGGTGGAATTGTAACGGTGGCATACTGAAATTGCATCTAATGCTTTTCCAAATTTTCAAGTTTCCTGAGTTTTTCCAGTTTCACCCCTCTTACGTCTTATTTGAAAAAATTGAGTTTAAAGCCTTGTTTGGTCATTTTTAAGGGAGTTTAAAATGATATTAAATATATATTTAATATTATAATGCTCTAGAAAATTTTAGATATTCAAATCGCATGATCTTGACCACAATCCCACGTTAATGTCCATTAAAACTGTTTTTTTTTTCTGTTGATATAGGATCTCGTTTTTTTTCTAAAATTTGATTTCATAACCTCTCTTTTCTCTTGGTGTGCCTAAATATTTCCTCTATAGATGTGTTGTATTCCTATTCTAGAGCCCCCTCCCACTCATATTTCTTGGAGTTTCCTACTTCTTGCATGATCCCTTATTATTGGTGTAAGGGGGAGTTTTTGTCACCTGTTGTTCCAAGTTGGGATTCTTCTGTTCCTCTTTATTTGTGTGTCATCTGGTTTGGGTATAGTAATTTTTCTTAAGGGTAGATCAATCCTTTTATTTAAAAGTAAAAAAAAATAAGGGGTGGGGAATATGATGATCAAAATATAACAGTGTTCAATGTAATAATGGTAGCTAAGTAAGGATGTTATGTATGTTGTTTTATTTTTTATCTATAAACCTTTCTTTGAATTGTACAGGCTAAATGGACTCTTAAAAACATGGTTGTTGGTGATCTTTTCTTTCTCACTGTTGATGTTCTATTTTTTTTTTGATGCTTTGGTAAATGGTTGTAACATGAAAACTGTTTAATCATGTATATTTTGTTAAATAAATGGATGCCCTGGGATCAAACCTATTATGTGATCACCCATGTTATTTAAAGTGGAACTAAATAACCCCTCTTGATAAATATGAATACATCCTATTTGATAGGTGTGGTTGTGTGTTGTGTTCTGTTGGGTTTTGTGACTTCTTGGGGGTTGTGTGAAGTTGATGATAGTAACCTTGTTATGGGTATGGAGTAGACAGAGGGGTTGGTCCTGTGAATGGGAAAGGGTATGTTTGTGTAGCAGGGTTGTTATTTTGTGGTGTTTATTATAGTCTTTGTGTATGAGGTGGTACAGGGGTGTTTTGGTATCCTAGTTTTAGAGACTGATTGATTGTGGAATGGATAGACTTATAGGTAGTGGGACTAACTTTTCTTGTGTTGTAGTCATGGAGTGACATTGGGAAGTGGGACTGTAATGTATTTATGTACTTGTTATGTGTTGGGACTACTTCTGGGTTGTGGTTGGTCAGTAGGGCTATAGAACTAGGTTGTGTCATTACTTAATGTTTATAGGTGTGTTGGGTATGGTGTTATTATGGAGTGGAGCTTCTGGGCTTGGTTGTGAGGGTATGATTGAGCAGGACCACTTTAAAGAACGAAAGTTGGCAGTGGTTGAATGGGTGTCTAGGAAAAATGTTGTGGGTTAGTTTCTATTTGTTTAGTTAATAAGGCTTTCTGCCTTCTTAGAAAGTTTACAGATGTTTATCTTGGTAGTTTTCCTGGGTAGTGATGTAATAAATTAAAATGAACCCATAAATTAATGAACAACAAGTGGTTAAATGAAAAAGGGTTTGGGTTTATGCTTTGGAAGTGGCAGTTTGTGTGGTTGTTCATATAGGGGTAGTAGAAAAAGTGGTTTTGGTGGGATGGTTGCTTGTTTTGGGACCTATAGGTTGGGCTGAGTGTTTGTTTACTTATATTTATAAATTTTAGTTTCTTTTGATTTCTATACTCACCCCACCCTTTTTGAGAACCATGTGCCAAACACCCCAATTTCATGGGGGTGGTTGTCTTTCCCAATATCCTGGTGGGAGAATGGATGGCTAGTTACTAACATTATTCCTCGCAACCTCTTTTGTGTTCTTACCACTTGAGCGTTTCTTGGTAGGTTGTAATGGATTGAGTTTTACCATAGTCCAAGATCCTTCAGGATAGTTTTTTTGTGGATGAGGGGTCCGGGTGTTTATAGGCCTGGATTGTTTTCCCAAGTGTCTTTGGGATGAGGCCCATGTGTCTTTGGGCGAGAAGCATGGTTGTGGGCCAGGTGTTTGTGGGTATGATTTTTGTGTGGTTTGAGACTCAAGTGTATGTAGGCAGGTTGTGGTAGTAGGACTATTTTTTGTAAGAGTTCCAGCGTCAAGACATTGGTCGTTAGAAATTAGCAGCTAACTAGTGGGTAAGTGGTGTGGGGTACCCAAATTTCGATGTGCTTATACTACTACTTTACTTGAATTGAATTATTTGGTGAGTATTCTTTGGTGAGGCTAGTCTGGTTAGTACTCCTTGGTAGGTGCTTTGAGTTTCTACTATTCTCTCATAGGGGCATTACTATGTTCCCCCACTTGTGCATGGGTGGCTTTAGTTTTCCTACTGGGAATACTTTTATACTCACACTACATTTATAAAATTGTTTTCAGGTTTCTAGGATGACTTTGAGGACCGTACTGGACTTTACTATCCTGGTTGTTGAGATAGTTGAGGTGTTGCTGCTTAGTCTCTTTCTTTTGGAACTTGATTTGGTTGTAATTTTGTCACATTTTACATTTAAATCATGCACGGTTTGGATTTTTTGGTTCCTTTATATAAATATTTGGTGTTGCTTTGGATTTTTACAATCTTATCTCCTAATCCTATTTCATTAAAAAGGGTAATGCCTTCTATTTTTTGTGATATTCTATACCCTTGGTGCTATTTTTCATCCCATGGCCTATTTAAGGTGGGACTCAAGGGTCATTATCTCTCCATCATCATGAAGAAGGATGGGTATGGCACTTTGTTGTCCCTTCCCTTATCTTGAGGAAGGCAGGTCGTGATGGAATGGTATCAAGGGTTGATGGTTGAGTGATAGGATGGATTTAGGAGTTTGGAACGGTGAGGATTGCATGGGATGCTAGGGAAACAGTGTCAAGAAATCTTGGTGTGTGAAATAGTCCAGGGAAGACCGGCTAGGACACAAGATTTTAGGGCCCCCTGTGATCCGATGTAAGGACTTTGGACCTACTAAACTACCAAGTGAGGTTACACTAATTGTAGGGTGAAGACCCCAGGAAAGGTACATGCGTCATAATGAGTTTTTTTCTTGTGTGTATTGGGAATTTTGGGAATTTAATTTAAATAAAGAGTTAAAATAAATCTTAAAAGAAAATTTCGTACTACCTGAGCTTAGGAGTTCCCTGTTTACCTTTCCAGCTATGGAGCCCAGACGTCACCCATATGTGGTACAAGTAGTTGAGGCCTAGTAGGCTGACTTGGTTGATCAGTGTAAGGCTGATCAAGAGGAGAAAGATGACTTGTAGTGAAATACCCTTTGTGATTTACAGGTACAAACCCTATGAAAGTACGAAGGAAGTGTTTCAGACTCAGATATGGAGGGATTTCTTGAGGATATAACCATCAACTTTACCTTGATCTTTGCTTTGAGGGAGTATTGGGTTCCTCTAGTAGTGATCCAGATGCTAGGAGCAGCATGTCAGTGTTGGACGCTTTACCTTGTGGAGAGGAAGGAGACCAATGACTCATGGGATGTCTTTGAGAAGGAGTTTTGCATAGAGTTTCTTTCCTCAATGATGAAGAATGAGAAGAGGCGGGAGCTTCTCTCCCTCCAGAAGGGGATTATGTCGGTGAGGGAATTGGGGATCAATTTCCAGGATGTCCTATGCTTTTCTCCGGATCTCTTTTTTGGATGAGGAGTCGTAGGCTAGATGCTTGGAGAAGGCCCTCTGACCTTCTCTTTAGTATGTCATCACTCCCTTTACCATACCGACATACTTATAAGTTCAGAATAAGCATGAATTAGTGGAGAGGATTTACTCATAGGGAGTTGTACCACAAGAGGGGAGATATCCAAGTTCATCAAAGGGGAAGACATTCAGTAGCAGCTCTCTGGCGTCAGGGCCTTCTAGGTTTCGGCTAGCGGGAAGTAGGCCTCAACCGTTCCAATTACGATCTCCTAGTCCTCCCCCTATCCCCCTAGGCCCGGAACCGAGGTGCTTTTTCTGTGGGGGAGATGGAAATATTTGGATCTAGGGCCCAATTCGATCTCAGTACGGTGGGGTGTGTAAGTTTAGCGCCCACCTCAGCATTAGTAGTTTCCAGTCAGACCTTTCCAGTAACAGGGGCAACGGGATCCCACTCCACTGAAGGTAGATGATGATGGAGGAGTCCAATCATATGGTTCTCTTTAGGGACCTTTACTAGGGCATGGTCAGGGATTTGGTCGATAGAAGAGGGGTATAGGAGCTGGGCATGGGCAGTTGCACTCCACCGAGGCAGTAGTTCCAATGGGGCTTGAGGTTGTTCGAGGTAAGATAAATTTGTTCAGTACTTTTTTTGTGCCTTGTTTGATTATGGAGCTTCACAGTCATTTGTTTTACTCAGTCTATCCCATTCCTTAGGACTAGACATAGATAAAATTTTCGTGCCCCTAGTTTCGAGTATGCCAGTTAGAGGTCAGACCAGTTTGTTTGATGTTTTTTGAGGATGTAGACTGATGTTCAGGCCACATCAGTCCAGTGGAGATCTTCTTCTGCTATATATGCAACTGTACGATGTCATCCTAGTCATTGACTAGTTGTTTTCTATGTACACTATTATTGAATTATTCTAGATAATATTTATTCTCTCAGATATGGATGTTCCATGCATAGCTTTCATTAGTGAGCGGAGCTATCAGGTGGGTAGTCAGTGTGTGGAGCCCCTTCTCTCTTTCTCATCCGAGCTATCAGTAGGGCCAGTAGACATAGAGATGGTTGAGGTTATAAAGGTTTTCAGAGAATTATTGGATGTCTTCTTAAAGGAGTTTGTGGCTCAACCCCCTCGACGTGATATTGAGTTTGGAATAGACTTGCAACCCGGTGTCCATATGATTTCGATGAATCCCTATTGGATAGCACCTTCTGAGTTGCGGGAGTTACAGATTCAGGTTGATGACCTAATTAGAAAGAGTTTTATTCCTATAAGTGTGTCATCGTGGGGTTCTCTAGTCTTTCTCATAAGGAAAGAAGATGGTGGTCTCAGTCTGTGCATAGACTATTGGAGACTGAATCAGGTTATGGTCAAGAACTGTTACCCCTTTTTGATAATAGACAGTCTTTTCGACCGGTTATAAGGAGCAATTCGGTTCTCCAAGATCGATATGCTGTCAGGATATTACAAGTTGAGGGTGAAGGAGGGTTACATCATGAAGATTACTTTCAGGAATAGGTATGGGCACTTAGAGTTTGTGGTCATTTTGTTCGGTGTTACGAATGAACCAGCCATGTTCATGGGGCTCATGAACTCTATTTTCTATGAATTCCAGGACCGGTTTGTCATAATTTCTATTGATGACATCCTGAACTACTCAAGTTCCGAGGAGGAGCACACCAAACATCTGAGGGCTATCTTGGAGGACCTCCGACACCACCATATCTTTGGGAAGTTATCCAAGTGCAAGTTCTGTACATGAGATGAGAGATGAAGTTCCTTGAACATGTATTCTCTTAGAAGGGCATATTAGTGGACCCATCAAAGGTTAAGCAGTTGTTTCTTGGGTATCCCACAAGAATGTGGTGAAGTTTCTTAGCTTCCTAGGCATGACATGCTATTACTGGAGGTTCGTACCCAACTTCTCATGAGTTTTGGCTTCGTTGATAGCTTTGACTAGGAAGGACCAAGCATTTTTTGGAGTGACCAATGTTAGAAATATTTCATCTATTTTAAGGGAAAGTTGTTCAGTTCTCTAGTACTTAAGATGTCAGAGGAATGGGTGAAGTTCGAAGCGTTATGTGATGCTTCTGTTCTAGGATTGGGATATTTACTGATGCAGTAGTGAGGAGTGATCTCTTATGGGTCTAGGAAGTTACATCCCCATAAACGTAAATATTCCACTCATGATCTGGAGCTTGCAGCATTTGTGTTCATGCATAAGTTGTGGTGACATTACCTTATCGGGGAGTGCTATGTAGTCTTCACAGATCATAAGAGCCTGAGGTATATCTTCTACCAGTGAGATCTGAACTTGTGGTAGTGAAGGTGGATAGATTTTCTCTAGTTATATGACTTCAATATTTCTTAAACCTCGGGAAAGGGGAATATGGTGGTTGATTCCTTGAGAAGGAATTCACAGAAGGAGGTAGTTTGGGAATCCTTGGATGCTTGGAAGGCGATGGAGGAGTTAGCCGCTTTGAAAATGGGTGCGGGAGTGGATGGTGGAAAAGTCAGTCTGTTTCAGATGATATTGAAGTCTTACTTGGTACATTAGGTGGAGGAGTCTCAGTGAAGAGACTCAGAGACTAAATTGATGCGTGATCGCGCTGTCCAGGGTGATGCTCCAAAGGGATGGTCAGAGGACAATTAGAATTGATGTTGTTCTGTGGGAATATTTTTGTCCTAGTGGAAATGCATGAGATATTTCTCTATGAGTTTCATATCTCACCCCTATTGGTGCATCTAGAAGCTTTAAAAATGTACTAAAACTTGAGGGAACAATTTTGGTGGTCTGGGGTGAAGCAGGAAGTGGCGGAGTTTGTGGAAAGATGCCTAGTGTGTCAATAGGTGAAGGTTGAACACTGTGTTCCTGGTGATCTCTTGCATCCCTTAGACATACCTAAGTGGAATTGGGATGAAATATCAATGTATTTCATCAAAATATTACCCATGACTCGGGTAGGATGTGATGCTCTTTGGGTATTAGTGGACCGGTTGACAAAATCGGCTCACTTCTTGGCGATAAAGTAGTCGAGTGCAGTGGATGTCTTAGCACATAGGTATGTGGATGAGGTGGTGCGGCTATATGGAGATATAAGATCCATTGTCTCAGATCAGGATACACATTTTATTTCATGATTCTGGAGGGGATTTTATCATTCCTTTATCACTCAATTACACCTCAGCATTTCTTTCCACCCTTATATGGATGGACAGACAGAGAGGACCATCCAGACGTTGGAGGAAATGTTACGAGCATGTGTTTGGGACTTTATTGGATCTTGGGTGCAACATTTTCCCTTGGTGGAGTCTGTTGATAATAATAGCTATAATTATTCCATTGGTATGGCACCAGTCAAAGATCTATATGGTATGTTTTTTCCTTCACCCTTATAGTTGGCGGAAGTTGGGGAGGTAGCTATTCTTGGTTCGAACGTGGTGCAGAGTATGACAGAGAAGGTGTAGCTTTTCTGTGAGAGGATGAAGGCAGCACAGGACCAATAGAATTCATATGTCGATCATAGGAGGAGGATTTTGGATTTTGGGGCTGGGGACCATGTTTTATATGGTTTCCTCTTGATTTGGGAAGTCGAGGTTTGGCAGAGGGAGAAAACTTTCTCCCAGGTTCATCGGGCCTTTCGAGGTGTTGGGACAAGTTGGAAAGGTGGCATATCATCTTTCATTTCCACCACAATTGGAGAGGATCCATGACTCCTTCCATGTCTCTCAGCTCTGTCGGTATCTACATGATAACTCCCACATCATTGAAGGTGGAGATTTGGATATTGAGGAAGACATGACATTCATGGAGCGACCAGTAAGAATCAAGGATCGTGAGAAGAATATGCTTCATGGACGGACCATTCCTTTGGTTTATGTGTTATTGATGCATGGTGGCCTTAAGGAGAGTACTAGGGGGTGAGAGGCACAGATGTGTGACCAGTACCTAGAGCTTTTCTAAGTTATGTTTTTCTGTTTTACTTTTTCTTTATTTTATGATGTAATGATTGATCTCATTTATTATGAGATGAGTTTTTTCCCTATTCTATAAACGTGTGTGAAAAGTCCTAACTGTGTGGAGGGGAGGACCTAATCCTTAATCAAGACACATTAATGCAGATTTGATTGAACTCATTCAAGTGATTCAGTGCCACCCAAAGTGGATAGTATCTTAACGTGGAGGAGGGAGCTCCCTAATCCATGTGTATGGATAGAGTGACCTTTGGTGTTTGAGTGGTTGTTTGGGGAAGTGGGGACTTAGTGTTTGTATAGTTGTTTAGGAGATAGATGTCAAGGATTTGTTTTTTCAGTTATTCTAGAGATAGATTTCAATGAGGAGTTTGTACAGTTTTTTAGGAGATATATTTCAAGGAGGTGTTCTTGGATGTCAAGGTTTTCACTCCAGTTGTCAAACAACACATGGTAGTTTGTCCCTGAGAGGTATCTTACGGGGTGGTTGTTTAGACACCTATTTTCTGAGTTTGGTTTTAAATTCTCAGAGATGAGAATAGTTTGAGAGATATATAATGTAATGACCTAGATTTTCTTGTGCATTTCCTTTTTGAAAATATAATTCTTGTGGTGTTCTTGGGGATTGTAGTGTTTTGTTTCAGGAGTTTTCCAAAAATCTAGTTTCACCAAAATGGTCGCACCGTAATGGTGGCACCTTAATTGCGACACTATGATGGTGGCACTGTAATGGTGGTGTCACACCCGCCTCTTTTATATTATTTATTTTAGCAATTTTTTCTTGGTATCGGGGAGTCTGGGTGAAACCCAACTTAAATTTTTGAATGCTTTTAAAAAACGTGTGTTTTGGCCTTGATTGCATCCAACGCACCATGGTCGAACCTGTGCGACCTCACCCGGTTCACCGCACGCCCAGCTCAAGGATCGAAGCCGCAGGGCCTCGCTCGAGTCACTGTATGACCTCGCCCAATCAATCGCATAGTCTGCTCGGTGTTCAAGGTAGGCATATAAGATGTAATTAATAATGAAAAAGAAATAAAATAAAAAATAATAAGTTTTAATAAAATTTAAGAAATTGCCTTAATGAAAATAATAATAATATTTGAGATTATTATTATTATTATTTGTGAAGTCGTGGGACTTCTCTAGGGGTGCCGTGTGACTACCCGTTGTGCAACTAACCAAATTAAATTAATTAGTAATAATGAAAAAAAATTAAATGTGTGATAAAAATTTAAATAAATTATTTTAATGATAATAATAATAATACTATTTGAATATGTTAATAATAATAATAACATTATTATTATTATTATTATTATCATTATCATTACTATTATAGTTTTTTTGAGTTTTATTTTATTTCATTACAACCAATTTATAATTATAAATACTTTAAGGTTTCTGGTTTTTGGTTTTATTATTATTGTTTTTTTTCTTCCCTTTTTATTATTATTATTATTATTATTATTATTTCTTTCCTTTTTTTTCCCTCTTCCTATATTCCTCTCTGTCCCATCGCACACCTCCATTAACCCTAGCGCCATTTTTTTTCAGTCCTGTCGCGCCTATCCCCTTCTTCTCCCTCGGACTCTCCTCACCGGCGGATCCCACCCGCAACTCATCTCACAGCCTCTCAAAGCCGGTGTGCCTCCGCTGTATGCATGCGAACCCCCCCCCCCCCCCCCCGACTTGTAGCTGCGCTTTCTGCTTCCATAACCACAGCCATCCGTCGGCCCTTGCTTCGTCCAGGTGACCACCACCTCGCTTCCCCTGCTTCGTCCAGCGCCACACCACCATGTCAGCGCACCCTCTTTCGAGTCGGCATTGCCCCCCTTCCCCCTTGCCTAGTCCAACGAAACCCAGCACAACCCCTCCCCCCCCCCCCTGAAACCCCCTTAAACCCCGTTGCACCACTCATCCCCTTCACCGCGCCTCTCGGATGTCCTGTAGGTATCGCTCCCCCCCCCCCCCCCCCCCCGACCTCGTGTCGCACCTCGGTTCATCTCAGCCTTCCAATATCGCACTCTCCTCTCTATCTGAGGCGCAACCCCAAACCCGACACACTCGCTATGTCCAGTGCCTCCTCCTTTTTCAGCTACATCACACCCATCCTAGGATCCGCCCTCCTGTTCCAACCGGCGAAGAGATGAACCTCCACCCCCTGCTCCGTCCGGTGAACACCCCCCCCCCCCCAATGAAGTCTTTATCCTTTCTTTTTTTTCCATTTTTTTCAGCAGTTTTATGTTCCAATTTTGGGGTTTTAATTTGAGGTTTTTGGGTTCTAATTCATGAGTTTGAGCTTGCACTAGGATCCTTGCGGTGCAAACGGCGCGCGATTGATGTTTCTCTCTAGAATTTGAAGATTTCACAATCCATTTTTTAAGTTTGACGTCAAGGTAGGTGGTTCCCCGTCTAATTATTATCTGATGAATTAATTTGCAATGTTTATTTTTTTTCAAATTTTTAATTAATTATTGTTGTGTGAATTATGTTTTATTTTATGTTTGATTTGCATATAAATTGTTTAGTATATTGTTAATATTATTGGGTGTTTTCTGCTGAGAACTCTATTAGGGACTTTGGACTTGTGCGATTATCTTATTAAGTCGTGTAAGTGGTGCGAACTATTTTTTTTACATGGCGTCAGGTGCGTTTGGTCGTAAGAGATGTTTTTGTGTGAGCTTAGTGCTTAACGTTAAGAGATTTCTTCTAAATTGTTTTATAAACATTTATTTTTGGCATGTTAAACTATGTGGTTTAGAAAATGGTGTTTTTGATATGGTGTAAGGGTTTTCCATCAAACCTTTTGGTGGTGCAGGTCACACTTTTTATTGTATTTGAGTGCATGTGGTGTTGGAATGTGTTTTTCATTTCTAAGTGGTTACCTTTGTGTGAGTAAAACCATGTGAAACTCCTTTTCTGTTATTTTATAAACTTTTTAAGTACTTTATTAGATTATTTCAATAGTGTGAAGCATGTTTTGAAAATGTTTTTAGAGAGTGTAATATTTCAAATGGTTTTTTGTGTGTGAAAATGGTTGTTTTGGTGTGTGTAGTATCTTATTGGGTCTGAGTGTATGACTATGACATGTGGCATGAACTTTGAATTACTTGAGCACAAAAAGGAAGCCTAGGTACTAGGTGGGAGGACTAGACTAGCGTGCTAGTGATACGGGAGTGGCATCGGCCCAGTTTCACTTAGCGGGATTGAAACTTACAACAATAACTAAACATTGGATGATGACTGGAGACCACTATGGTAGGAGTTGTTTCCCTACCAGTGGCTCGTGCACGGGAATGTTTGATATGGTTCACCGAGACGTGAGGTTCTAGGGTCCCACTTCTCACTAGTATCTTTAGGGTCTCCCATGTATTGTGCTCTTCCTCTGCTTGCTGCTCACCGTCGGCACACGGTGTGACGTTGGGGTTACCAAGAAAAGTGTGTGTGCATGTGTACATGTGTGTGTGTGTCTTTGTGTGTGAGTGTGTGTGTGTGGGTGTGCGTGCGTGTGTGTAAGTTAACTTAAAGTTGTTTTCCTTTTAGAGAAGTCCCCTTAAAAACCATTTTCATTAAAAATTCATTAAACACTTATTTATTTTTTTATTCTGTTAAATTGCAAATGTATTTGTCTTTTAATAATTATGTGTGGAACCTTTTTCTCGGTGTCATCCTATTGGGCTTTTAGCTCACACCCTACATACACCCTTGGGTGTATGTAGATTTTGTTTCTTCTGCATTCCAGGTTGTGACTTCGTGCTCAGTGATGGTGGTTCAGGTTGCAGTTGGTATTTTCATGCAGAGTGGTGCTGATGTGGCCTCTCTTTTTCCGGGAGTTTTGAGTATGAGTTTTAGTTTCTGTTGTCGTATTTTCTTTTTAGTTCTTGGTTCGAGTTGTAGACTAAAAAAATGTTCATAGTTTAAAGACGTGTTTGGTTGTCTTTTTCCTGTTTCAGTTTATTTACCTGGCTAGTTGTTTTTCTGTCTTTTATTTCGAGTAAAATCATTCCCACTTGTTACTTACGATACTCGGGCACTTGTTCTAGCCCGTGGGGATCAGGAACACCCTTCGGGTCTTGCCGCGGACCGGGTCGGTCGCCGGGTCGAATGGCGACCCGGCCTGGTTCGTGACAAAATGGTATCAGAGGGCAAGGTTTGCTCTCTTGGGTCATTTCCCTTTGGGATAGAGTCACAGTAGACTTGATTTACGGTTGTCGGGACTCGACGTCCTGGCTACGAGCAAGGTACCTGGCCAGCACACCTCATGGTAGGACTCGAGTTACCAAAGTAAGTTGATGTTTGTATACATCTTCGGTCCGTGTTGTTAATTTTGTTTAGGAGAAATGAAAAAGATGTAGGTTCAGTGGTCTTAGTGAGCTCGCAGGGCCTGGCAAGCCATGCAGAGCCGGGGACGCTGTCCTAGAATACCCTCTGTGGCAGTGGCGTGACTGGCGTATGGCCGCCAACCATATGTTCCAGTCACCCGCTGACACAAGTTTTCTCTTGCGTCGTTTCTCGTCTCTTTATTTTGGATTCGTGGAAATTTGGTTTTTAAGTAAAAATGTTTTGGTCTTGGAAAATATTTTCAAATGAAGCGCTTTAAAAATTAAATGGTGTGTGAGGTTTGAAAAGTGTGGGTTGGATGTTTTGGTTTTGAAAAATGGAAAGGTTTGGTTTTGATCCTTGGCGCTCTCATGGGCAACCACATGCATGAGTGTATACGAAAAGAGAAATGGTTAATGGCACGAGCGGATGAGTGCATGGATGGACATGAGGTGGGTGCCGGTGTGGCATGGGAACATGCATGTGTGAGGCCCATGGGACACCATTGGTGTTTCTGCAACCCACTGGCTTTGCTTATTTTCAAAATATTTTGTTAAAGGAAAATTTGGTGTTTTTAAATAACCGGTGATTGTGTGGTGTGTTCTTGTATTTTTTAAAGGTTGGATGTGAGGCATTTAGAGCCGAGGATCCTTTTTGACTGATTTTTGTCTTGAGTATGAATTTTTGTTGGTCAGTTGGTGTGAAAGCGTGTGGTGAATGGTCTCTTTTGAAAAGTTCTTCGGGAAGCCCTTGTAGTGGTTCCCCCTGCACATTTGGTGTTCGCCTGCAGTATGACTTGACCATTGGACCAGTTTGATTTAGGTCCATGATTTTTCTTTCTTGATTAGTGTGCCCCCCATAAAGCGTTGACATGTGATTGAAGTACGACAACGGGGAATTCCCCATTGGTCGGCACTCCAGTTGATCAAAGGACTCTCTTTTTGAATTCGAGAATTGAACCCACCTCTCCTTTTTACAACTAAGTGGATCCTCTCACAGCGGGATGACAGATGCGAGGGGAGTTGAACAGAGTTTTGGTTTCTTTGAGTTGTCTGAGTCATCGGGTATGAAATTTGACGTCATTGCGCTTGAAGGTTTCCCCTGGAAATGGCGAAAGGAAATCCAGCGGGGAAGGGTGAAGGCGGTTCATAATTTTCAGTGTTGACCAGTGTCTTGAAGGGCTTTGTAGCATTTTCATTGGTTGAAAGGGTCATGTTCGGTGATGCCTTGCAGTGTAAGTTCTCTTTGATTGTCAAGGGTGAAGTTTGAAAACATTAATTTGAATGTTATGTTTGGAAATGGTGAAGGAGATTCCAGTGGGGAGAGGTGGAAGCAACCTAGAGTGGTCAGTGCAGGCCACTATTTTAAATGACCTTTGGTCCTTTGTTGGTTTCATTTAAGGAAAGGTTCATGTTAGGCCACTAGTTTGGAAGACCCAGTCGTGTGAGGCCGCTATGGTCGTTTGCAGGAATCACATGGTGTTCAAGACGCGGTTTAAAGTCCTTCTCAGCGTAATGTTTCTCTCGACAACAATGATTGTACTCGGTGACATTTTGTGCTGTCATCTTCTCATTCAGTGCGACAAAGGGTGATGCGCATGCACCATTTCAGCTCTTGTGTTAGTGAATATTCTGTGTATGATCAGTTGGATGTCGTAATGTGTTGTGTTTGTTGTTGTTGTCTTGGTTATAGTGTGGTTTCTTGTGACACCAAAAGGAGAATCTCCGTTCGGGAGTCCTCAATACCTGACTGCGAGGCAGGAGATGCTTCAAACATCAGGGCTCCAGCCATAGTCCTCGGATTGAAGTTGGCACGTGGTCAGGAACCCTGGGATTGTATAAAACCCCGATTTCATTTCTGTCATCGGTGTTGAAAGTGAAAGCAGGTTAAATTGTTTTCTATGGTTGTTCTGTTCGAATGAGCCGTCTGGTTGCATAAGGTTTTCGTGACCATGTGGAGGAGTGTTCGTCTCGTGCATTAAAGTCTTGGGGGTCGCGTTCCACTGGATGTAATTGATTTAGTGGCCTTATGGGGTTTGTTGGGAAAATCCATTTCATATTTGAATGATGCTTATCCAGGGATTTGGAGATGTTGCTCTGTCTCTGGTCGTGGTTTTGACACCCAGTAGCTAGGCCCGACCCTCCCCGCCTCTGGTGGTGGGGTGCTTGGTCCCCGTCGGAAAATTTCTAAAGTTTTGTATCTGCGGCTAGTTCTAATGGCGGGGAGACCCACATTGGATCTCGTACAAATATCTCTAAAATGAATTGATGTTGGACTCTTCTTTAATGGTGGGGAGTCCGTTCGGACCTCCCGATGTCGATTTTCCAAACCCATCTTGGGCGATAGTAGGTTCTTAGGGTGGGGAGTCCGCCCGGGCCTCCTCGTGTCGATTTTCTAGTCTCGTCTCGGGCATCGAAAAGTTTTTAATGGTGGAGATCCCCATCAGGATTTCCCATGATGATCCATTCAGTTTTGTTCCTAGATATGGTTCAGTGGTAGGTTATTGAAGTATTTTTTGGATGTGGGTTGGTCTTGTATCTTTGTTCCAGTAAAATGGTGTGTTTTTCGTTCAATGATGCTTGAGGTGTTATGGTTTGTGATGTTGGTTTCCGCAGATGTGAGAGTTTCTTTCCTGGATCAATCAACTGGAGACGTTCTAGCTCTTTGGGGCGGGCGACACATATCAGAAAGTCTTTATTTGAGTTTTTGAAGTTGTCTTTGAGTCACTCTCTCTGAGCACGAATCTTTTGCCCCTTTTCACCTGATGTTTGTGGGGATCCCCTTTGAACCATAAGGGAGTGTGATTTTCTGCTTTGATATTTGGTTCCAGTTGTGGCTTTCCGGGGACGGAAAGCTTTATAGTGGGCAGAATTGTCACACCCGCCTCTTTTACATTATTTATTTTAGCAATTTTTTCTTGGTATCAAGGTTTCTGGGTGAAACCCGAATTAAATTTTTGAATTATTTTTAAAAACGTGTGTTTTGGCCTTGATTTCATCCAACGCACCATGGTCGAAGCTGTGTGACCTCACCCAGTTCACCGCATGCCCTGCTCAACGATCGAAGCCACGGGGCCTCGCTCAAGTCACTGCGTGACCTCGCCCAGTTCATCGCACAGTCTTCTTGGTGTTTAAGGTAGGCATATAAGATGTAATTAATAATGAAAAAGAAATAAAATAAAAAATAATAAGTTTTAATAAAATTTAAGAAATCGCCTTAATGAAAATAATAATAATATTTGAGATTATTATTATTATTATTATTTGCGAAGCCGTGGGACTTCGCCAGGGGTGCCGTGTGACTACCCATTGTGAAACTAACCAAATTAAATGAATTAGTAATAATGAAAAAAAAATGTGTGATAAAAATTTAAATAAATTATTTTAATGATAATAATAATAATACTATTTTAAGATGTTAATAATAATAATAATAATATTATTATTATTATTATTATCATTACTATTATAGTTGTTTTGAGTTTTATTTTAATTCATTACAACCAATTTATAATTATAAATACTTTAAGGTTTTTGGTTTTTGGTTTTATTATTATTGTTTTTTTTCTTCCCTTTTATTATTATTATTATTATTATTCCTTTACTTTTCTTTTTCTTTTTTTTTCATCTTCCTATATTCCTCTCTGTCCCGTCGCACACCTCCATTAACCCTACCACCGTTTTTTTCAGTCCTGTCGCGCCTATCCCCTTCTTCTCCCTCGGAATCTCCTCACCGGAGGATCCCACCCGCAACTCATCTGACAGCCTCTCAAGGCCGGTGCGCCTCCGTTGTATGCGTGCGAACCCCCCTGGATTGTAGCCGCGCTTCCTGCTTCCACAACCACAGCCATCCGCCGGCCCTTGCTTCGTCCAGGTGACCGCCACCTCGCTGCCCCTGCTTCGTCCAACGCCGCACCACCATGCCGGCGCACCCTCTTCCGAGCTGGCATCACCCCCCTTCCCCCTCGCCTGGTCCGACGAAACCCAGTGCAACCCCCCCCCCCCCCCCCAAACCCCCTTAAACCCCGTCACTCCACTCATCCCCTTCACTGCGCCTCTCGGCCGGCCTGTAGGTATCACTCTCCCCCCCCCCCCGACCTCGTGTCGCGCCCCAGTTAATCTCAGCCTTCCGCTATCGCACTCTCCTCTCTATCTGAGGCGCAACCCCAAACCCGACACACCCGCTATGTCCAGAGCCTCCTCCTTTTTCAGCCGCGTCACACCCATCCTATGCGCTGCCCTCCTGTTCCATCCGGCGAAGAGATGAACCTCCAGCCCCTGCTCCATCCGGTGAACACCCCCCAGTAAAGTCTTTCTCCTTTCTTTTTTTTTCCATTTTTTCCACCAGTTTTATGTTCCAATTTTGGGGTTTTAATTTGAGGTTTTTGGGTTCGAATTCATGAGTTTGAGCTTGCTCTAGGATCCTTGCGGTGCAAACAGACCACGATTGATGTTTCGAGCTAGAATTTGAAGATTTGACAATCAATTTTTGAAGTTTGACATCAAGGTAGGTGGTTCCCCGTCTAATTATTATCCGATGAATTAATTTGCAATTTTTATTTTGTTTTGCATATTTTTAATTAATTATTGTTGTGCAAATTAAGTTTTATTTATCAAAATTTTTTAGTATATTCTTCATATTATTGGGTGTTTTCTGCTGAGAACTCTATTAGTGACTTTGTAATTGTGCGGTTATCTTATTAAGTCATGTAAGTGGTGCGAACTTTTTTTTTTATGGCGTCGGGTGCGTTTGGTCGTAAAAGATGTTTTTGCGTGAGCTTAGTGGTTAACATTAAGCGATTTCTTCTAAATTGTTTTATAAACATTTATTTTTTTCATGTTAAACTATGTGTTTTAGACAATGGTGTTTTTGATATGGTGTAAGGGTTTTCCATCAAACATTTTGGTGGTGCAGGTCACACTTTTTATTGTATTTGAGTGTGTGCGGTGTTGGAATGTGTTTTGGATTTCTAAGTGGTTACCTTTGTGTGTGTAAAACCATGTGACACTCCTTTGCTGTTGTTTTATAAACTTTTTAAGTAGTTTATTAGATTATGTCAATAGTATGAAGCTTGTTTTGAAAACGTTTTTAGATAGTGTATTATTTCTAATGGTTTTTTGTGTGTGCAAATGGTTGTTTTGGCGTGTGTAGTATCTTATTGGGTTTGAGTGTATGACTATGACATGTGGAATGAACTTTGAATTACTTGAGCACAAACGGGAAGCCTGGGTACTAGGTGGGCGGACTAGACTAGCGTGCTAGTGATACGGGAGTGGCATCGGCCCATTTTCACTTATCGGGATTGACACTTACAACACTAACTAAACATTGGATGATGATTGGAGACCACTATGGTAGGAGGTGTTTCTCTACCAGTGGCTCGTACACGGGAATTTTTTATATGGTTCACCGAGACGTGAGGTTCTAGGGTCCCACTTCTCGCTAGTATCGTTAGGGTCTCCCATGTATTGTGCTCTTCCTCTGCTTGCTACTCACCGTCGGCACACGGTGTGATGTTGGGGTTACCAAGAAAAGTGTGTGTGCGTGTGTACATGTGTGCGTGTGTCTGTGTGTGTGCGTGTGTGTGGGTGGGTGTGCGTGTGTGTGTGTAAGTTAACTTAAAGTTGTTTTCCTTTTAGAGAAGTCCCCTTAAAACCCATTTTCATTAAAAATTATTTAAACACTTATATATATTTTTATTCTATTAAATTGAAAATGTATTTGTCATTTAATAATTATGCGTGGAACCTTTTTCTCAGTGGCATCCTATTGGGCTTTTATCTCACACCCTACATACACCCTTGGGTGTATTTAAATTTTGTTACTTCTGCATTCCAGGTTGTGACTTCGTGCTCAGTGATGGTGGTTCAGGTTGTAGTTGGTCTTTTCATGCAGAGTGGTGCTGATGTGGCCTCTCTTTTTCCAGGAGGTTTGAGTATGAGTTTTATTTTCCGCTGTCGTATTTTCTTTTTAGTTCTTGGTTCAAGTTGTAGACTAAAAAAAATGTTCATAGTTTAAAGATGTGTTTGGTTGTCTTTTTCTAGTTTCAGTTTATTTACCTGGATAGTTGTTTTTCTGTCTTTTATTTCGGGTAAAATCATTCCCACTTGTTACTTACGATACCCGGGCACTTGTGCCAGCCCGTGGTGATCGGGAACACCCTTCGGGTCTTGCCGCGGACCGGGTCTGGCACAGGGTCGGATGGCGACCCGACTTGGTTCGTGACAGGTGGCACCTTAATGGTGTCACCATGATGGTGGAACACCAAAATAGTGGCACCATAATAGTGGCACTAAAACGGTGGCACTGAAACAGTGGCACATCGAAATAGTGGAATCGTAAAAGTGGCACTATAACAGTGGCACATCGAAACGGTGACACTAAAATGTTGGAACTGTAACGGTGGCACCATAACAGTGGCACCATAAGGGTGGTACCATGATAGTGGCACACTGAAATAGTGGCATCATAACGGTGTCTCACCCTTTTCTAAATTTTCCAGTTTCCCACATTTTTCCATGTTCTCCCCTCTTATGTCTTATTTAACGTAAACTAAGTTTAGAGACTTTTTTGGGAATTTTTAAGGGTGTTTAAAAGGATATTAAGTATATCATTAATATCCTAACACTCTGGGGACTTTGAGATATTCAAACCATGTGATCTTGACCACAATCCCATGCTAATGGACTTCGGAACCATTTCCTTCTGTTGATATAGGATCTGGGTTTTTTTTCTAAAAGTTTAGGTCCTCTCTTTTCTTTTCTCTTGGTGCGCCTAAATATTTTCTCTCTAGATGAGTCATGCACCAATGCTAGAGCCCTCTCCTGCTCATATTTCTTGGATTTTCCTGCTACTCATGTGATCCCCTTTTCTTGGCATAAGGAATATTTTTTGTCACCTATTGTTCCAGGTAGGGATTATTCTTATCCTCTTTATTTGTGTGTCATGCAGGGTGGGTATAGTAATGATTCTTGAGGATGGATGAATCCTTTTATTTATAATTAATAAATAAGGGGTGGGTAATATTATGATCAAAAAATAACATGGGTTGATGGAATAACAGAATGGAAGTGAGGATTTTACGTATGTTGTTTTATTTGTTATCCATGAACCTTGTTTTGAATTGTATGGGCTGAAAGGCCTCTTGAAAATCATGGTCGTTGGTGGTATTTTCTTTCAAACTAGTGATGTTCTATTTTTTTAATGCTTTGATAAATGGATGTAACATGAAAACTATTTAAACATGTATATTTGGTTAAATAAATGGATTCCCCAAGATCAAACATGTTGTGTGATCACCCCTGTTATTTAAAATGGAATTAAAAAACCCCCTCTTTATAAATATGAATATATCATGTTTGATAGGTGTGATTGTGTGCTTTTTTATGTTGGCTTTTGTGACTTCATGGGGGTTCTATGAAGTTGTTGTTCGTAACCTTGCTACTGGTATGGGGTTGGTCATGTGAATGGGTAGGGGTATGTTTGTGAAGTGGGGCTTCTGTTTGGTGGTGTTTACTATGGGATTTGTGTATGGGGTGGTACAAGGGGCGTATTGGTATCCTAGTTTTAGAGATTGATTGATTATTTAATGGATGGACTTATAGGAATTGGGAATGCCTTTTCTTGTGTTGTGACCATGGAACGACGTTGGAAATTGGGACTTCAATGTCGTTATGGACTTGTTATACAGTGGGACTACTTCTGGGTAGTGGTTGGGTAGCAGGGTTGAAGGACTAGATTGTGTCATGAATTATTGTTTATGGGTGTGCTAGGTATGGTGTTATTATGCATTGTGGCTTTCAGGATTGGTTATGAGGGAATGATTGAGTGTGACCACTCTGAAGAATGATAGTTGGTAGTGGTTTAACAGGTGTCTAGGAAGAACAAAGTGGGTTGGCTAATGTGTGTTTAGTTAATCAAGCTCTTCACATTCTGAGAACAGTTGCAGATGTTGTGCTTGGTAGTTTCCCCAATTAGTGTTGGAATAAATTAAAGTGAACCCCTAAATTAGTGAATGGAAAGTGGTTAAATGAAAAGGGGGTTGGGTTTATGCTTTTTTAGTGGCTGTTTTTGTGGTTTTGCATATAGGGGTAGCAGTAAAAGTGGTTCTGGTGGGATGGTTGCTTATTTTGGGACTCATAGATTGGGCTGAGTATTTGTTAACTTATATATAAAATTTTAGTTCCTTGTGATTTATATATGAACTCCACCCTTTTTGAGAACCATATGTCAAACACCCCCATTTCATAGGGGATGGTTTCTTTCCCAACATCCCAATGGGTGGATGGATGGCTAGTTACTGACTTTCTTCTTCGCAACCTCTTCCGAGTTCTTACTTCTTGAGCATATCCAAGAAGGTTGTAATGGATTGAGGTTTAACATAGTCCAAGATCCTTTGGAAAGGTTTTTTTGTGGACAAGAGGCCCAAGTGTTTGTGGGTTATGACTGTTTTCCCAAGTGTCTTTGGGATGAGGCCCATGAGTCTTCGAATGAGAGGCGTGGTTATGGCCCAAGATTCTGTGAGTGAGATTTTTGTGTGTTTTGAGGTCCAAGTGTGTGTGGGAAGGTTATGGTAGTGGGAATTTGTTTTGGAAGAGTGTTAGTATCAGGACATTATCTATTAAGAATAATAATCTAACCAGTGGGAAAGTGGTGCGGGGTACCCAAATGTCAATGTGCTTATACTACTACTTTACTTTACTTGCATTATTTGGTGAGTGTGACTTGGTGAGGCTGGGATTGTTAGTACTCCTTGGTAGGTACTTTGAGGTTCAACTATTCTCTCTGAGGGGCATTAGTACATTCCCCCACTTGTGCTTGGGTGGATTTAGTTTTCCTACTGGGTATACTTTTATACTCATCCTATATTTGTAAAACCTTTTTTCAGGTTTCCAAGAGGACTTTGAGGACTATGCTAGATTTTACTAGCTCAGGCGTCGGGATTGTAACGCCCCGACCCCAGTTACCCAGAGTCTGTTCATTATTACATAACATTTTCATGATCACAAAAGATCAACTCTCCAAAGACTGAATAGTTTAGTAGCCTTGTAATAACTAGAAACATTCATAAAGTTTACATTACATCATAAAGTGAAAACTACAACAACATCTTGTCTTCACACTCATATCCCCTTATACTATCCCTACAGGACATTTATAAAATACTTCTTCACATCCTGGGAAAAATAAAACATAAAACGGGGTGAGATCAAATGCCTAGTAAGGATAAAAATATAGTGGAAACTTTCATAAATAAGCATAAACATTTAAGGCAATTTTAACTAAAACAAAATCCTTTTAATTGTAAACTTCAGCATAATATGGTAGAAATAAAATGAAATAATTCCATTTACATATTCACATGGATATTATACTATTTGAATAATCTCATGCAATATCAATAACCACTTTCAAAATGATAGAATGCATAATGCCAGATTATCATAACCACGTATCCAAGGCCTCGTGCCAAGACTGCAAATAAGATTTTGTCAAGGCCTCATGCCAAGACACTAGTTTGTCTCATGATACCTACCAATGCATTGAGGAGCTATATCGGGCTTCACCCGTCACTTATTAAGTCCAATGCATTCCTCATATGAATAGTTTTAAACATAACATAAACATTCGTATTAAAACTAGAATAAGAAATGTCAATACTTTCTCCATAAACCGTGAATGGTATAAAAATAACACATCCACAGTCAATCATATCACAAAACCTTTAATACAATATGGAAGTTTTGTATCATAATAAATCAACTTCAAATAAACTTAAAATCCATCAAAGGATGTTGACATAGATGAAAATCAAAACAATTTGAGAGAAATATCTTTTTTTGAAATCATTTAAAAGTCACATAATTCTAAATAAAACCTTTATTTTGAAAATATTCTTATAAGATTGTAAGGGAAGCTTCAAAGTTGTAATAACGGTGGAGAAAAACTGAACCCTCTGTATAAGTTAAAAAACATTCTTACCTTAATTCTGTCGAAAAGGTTAAAAATGACCTTGTTTGGAAAACGACAGAAAGATTCCTTTATAAACATCTTATAAAAAGTCAAAAAGGGTATAAGTGACTTTAACCCATATTCTGTAAAATATTAATAATTATTTGAAATTCATTTTTAAGAAACATGGATGTGGATGATAAAGAGGCCCCAGTAGATAATTACGTATAAACAACCTCAGATAATGAAGAGATTGTGAAATAAACTCCTACCTTGTAATTTTCCTTGGTTGAGGGTAGGTTAACCTCCTATATAATGGTTAAATAATTGTTATTAAATTATAAAAGAATAATATACATTAATATGATATCATATATGATCTTTTAACATTTCTTTGTTAATAATATCTTAGTATTATCGTCATTTCGGGTGTTAACTTACTCGTTTTCTTTTATATGTTTTGTTACATAAGCCATGTTTTTTACGGATAGGTTGTATCTTATTCATATCTAGAATGATATAAAGTCCTTAAAAATTATTTTTAATCATCAAATGAGAATTAGACTTGCATGGATACGATGTGGAACAGATCTCATCATGTTCGTGGAGACGGTAGTCCGTACGTACACACGAGTGACAATGTCATTCTTTTGATATTAAAATAATATATAATTAGATGTTATATCATATATACAGAATAATTATCATGTTATATTTATTATTTACATGAATTACACATCATTATTATACCCATCCAAATAATAATGCATTGAATAACAATTACACCACGACGTGGAGACGGTAAACCGTACGTACGCACGTATGGTGATATGCCATTCAAGGGATGGATAGAATAATGAATTTGGTTGTACCATATTTATAATAACATAAAATTATATAGAAGATACTGGAGTTATTATTTTATAATGGAAATAACAAAGAAAGAAGAAGTTGAAGAAGAAAGGAACTTGAAAGAGGGTGGTGAAATCATTACCTCTTCTTCAGGTTCTTCCTTTTGATTTGATCAAAAGGGCTCCTTAGGTTGACTTTCTGATCAAACTGAGGCATCTAGGTTTAAGTGAGGGAAATTGGGAGGATATTTGGAAATAGTTTGGCTGAACCAAAAGGCTTTGAAGGTGTGAAAAATTGGTTATAAGTGGTGTTCTTTTATAAGAGGGAGGAGGGGCTCTTTAGGAAAAAATTAATGTATTATTTTATAATAAATTCATATTCGGTTTCTAATGTCTCCAAAGTGTATTATTCAAAATATAAGGTTGGTATGGGTCTAAATCCTTTCAACCAATATATTTTAGATAGGTTTTGGTCACTATATTAACCTTATCTTTTAGTTTTGACTCTTAGTTAATTAGTTTGACATTTACCATGTCACTTTGTATTTTTATATTATATGGTTAATAAACTTACTATATACATCAAAGCGACCCCCAAGTGGTCCGTTAATAATACACCTATCATTATATAAGTCCTTAGTCCGAACCTTAGATTTTTAGGAATAGAATATCAATTAATAATATAATATTTGTTTTAAACACTCATTTATGTCAATTTTGACACTATTCAATAATTGATTTTTGTTAAAGTATTAAAAATTTTATTAATTAGAATAAAATTAATTTAAGAAATCATAACATGTAATATTAACCAATAAAATTCTTTTATAGCATCAAAACTTTCAAATTATATTTATTTTAACTTTTATAATACCAATTATTTGATTCTTTCATTAATAAGGGAAATATTGCATCATTATTGTGTCATAAATAAATTTAATTATTAAATTTCTAAAAAATTATAAATAAAATACCATTATATAAGAAATTGTTTTAGATTTATAATGAATATTTATTGTCAAAAATATAACATATATAACCCTATGTAAAAAAAATTTTGCTAAAAGATATATGCTTATGTCATTTTTGTATTTACTTTAACTTAATTAATATAAAGTGTCCTTATCACCTACAAGTGGCTCCATGGGGTCCCAAAATCGACCCAAAGATGGTCATGACCGGACATGTATCAACCAATAAGGTTAGGACACATTTTAGGGTAATTAATTATTATTATTATATTATTTGTTTACCCTTATTTATCGGATTTACCCTTTAACCATGGTAAATAAAATATTTACTGAAGTAATTATTCAAAATGCCTAAAAATAAAAGTTAAATATTTACACAATTTGGACCTCCTTATTCTAAATATGGAATCCATTTTTCTAAATTCAAAACACAGAAGTGGCAGAAATTAATTTAAAATTAATTCCCGTTGTCGAAACAAAAAGCGTGTTTTTTACAAATAATAACTATCAAAAGATTGAAACTTTCTTATGTCCAGTTTTAATATGAAATTATGTCCAATGCCCAACATTGGATTAAATGGTAAAATTATAATCTAATTATACTTTAAAATCACTCAAATTAATAATTTATTACTATTAATTATTTTGATTAAAAAAGTTTTTTTAAATTAAAATTTAGTAATTTTCACTATTTATCAAAATATGAAAGTTATCAGAAAAGTACCAAAAATTAACCCTAAGATAATTTTGATATTATGAATCCAAAAATTAATTCTATTTTACCAAATTCAAAACATAAAAGTTTCATTTATTAATTTAAAATTAATTTCTGCTGTCAAAACCAAAAGGCGTATTTTTAAGAAATAATAACTATCAAAAGTTGGATACTTGTTTATGTCCAATTTCAAAGTGAAATTACTTAAAATTACCATCATTGGATTAAATGGTAAAAATATAATCTATATATACTTATAAACCATTAAAATGTATAATTTAACAATATAAATTATTTTGATTTAAAAAGTTTTTTTCAGTTAAAATATAGTATTTTTCACTATTCACCCAAATATGAAAGTTATCAGAAAAACACAAAAACTTTATCGAAACTAAATTATTATGTCCCGATTCTAAAGAAGAAGTTTATTTTTTAAAATTGAATATATAAAAGTTTCAAATATTGGATTTAAGAAGGCTTCGCCATTAAAAGGCGGTAAAATTTCATTTTTTAAAAAAATACTTCTTTTTATCTGACAAAAAATGTATTTGTTCTTACATTATGTCTAATAAACTCATTATATGGATTCTTAAATTATAAGGATTATATAAAGTTCAAAATTTAGTTAATACTATTCATAACCGCTTTTGAACGGCTTGTTTGGTAAGTCATGGTGCGCTAGGACTCGGTGTTGCGTGTAGTGAAAGTTATTGAATTACTTTGAAGAAATAAGGTACTATGAAATCTTGGGGTGTTTTATTCTTTTCTTCTTCAATAAATTGCGTCCTCGCAATTTGAAATTATTTTTTGAAAATAAAAGGTTGAAAATAGAAAATACCTTTGGGAAAACCCATATCGGAAATTAGGTTAATAAAATTTAGTCTTAATAAGAGGAAAAGGGAAATGAAAGGGTCACCACTAAATTATGATCTCGATTAGGAGAAAATTGGTGGAAATTAGAGACATATAATTGGAGGGAAAACGTAAATATTTATAGGTAGTGATTGAGGTCATCAATCATAAACAAGTGTAAAATTTAGGGCCATAAATTCACCAATCTATGATGATTTAAAACACCATCGGTTCAACAAAACATATGGTATTAGGATAACACATTTTTTGTTTTAATATCCCTTCACTAAAGTATAAGAATTAATTTCTTCATTGAATAAAAGAAGAAGAAAAAATATATACTTGACAAGTAGAGTCCCATCCTTTAACTAAGTTCTACCACAAACTCATCTTTCACTCTAAAATATAATAGATCTTAAAAATAATATTCTATTTATCCTATTCATATAAGGTTCAAAAATACTGAATTTATAATTCATATAGAAGAACCATTAAAAATAACTACATTATTCAATCCAGGACATCATCTGGGTCAGTGGTAGGTGATACACCCTTGTCTCCCTTTGGTTGTGGGTTCAAGTCTCGCAGCCTTGCCGGATGCGACGGGTTGCCGCCCGACCTCCAGGTTGTCCTTTTATGGCAATCCAAAAATAATCTCAAACTAGAATTATCCAAAATACTTCTGTCCAAACTCACAGTCCAAAATTTATGAGGAAGGTAAACACAATGAAGATCATTTTTGACGCGTAATAACATGTGAACACCTTCATCATGTATTCTTTTAAAACACAGCAACATCTTGAATTACCATAAAACCATATTTATTACATTCATGATCCCTTATTACTTATAGAATACTAGATATACTCCTTCTATCCAAAAATGTTCTAAACTCCAACAATGATGGAATATACAAATCATTAATCAGTTTCAAGGTAATCAATAATATACAATATAATTTATCCAAATCAATCATGTATTATTCCAAAATCACTACCGCGGTATCAGAACCATATTATGGTTTATATTTCTCTCAACCATATATTTTCCAAAAATTTAACCTACTATTGAGTCACTTTTCTTGGTTCCACAAAATCTCAAGTACTTAATTAAATAGTACTTTAGTACAATCATTATATACTCCATAATTATTATAACCAGTACATCGTTGATACAACACTCGAATAACATAATTCTTTAATAACAACATAAGAACTCTAATAATTCATCCTCATCTGTGGTAGTATCATGACTTGATTATTATCCAATAGCATCAATTGGGGCATACTCTGATGATTTTGACATTGGTTTGCGTAGTGTCCCAACTCCTTGCAAATGAAGCATTGTACATTTGAAACCTTTTTCTTACCCTTGTAGTCACGTACTTGGTGTCCTTTTTCTCCACACTTATAACAAACTCTCATTCCCTTCAGGAAAGTTCCAGGGTGTTTCTTCCCACAGTTATCACATATGGGAAAATTCTTCTTTTCCCTCTTCCCTTTATCCATCTTTCTATCTTCCATCCTTTTCTTCTCTTGCTTCCCTTCAAAGCCATAGGACTCGGAGAATTATTTACTTATCATATTAACACATGATACTATTTCTTCATATGTTGAGAATACATGGGAGACTATTTACCTTCTAAATGTTGGCTTAATACCATGAAAGATATGATCCTTCTTACTCTTTGGATCATACGTATTGTTGGAGTTCACATTCCTTCTATTGGGCGCCATTTCTATATAATAGCATAAACTAGGTTAATTTATGAATTGTAATGAATAATTCCAAACATGTAAAATAACTAATGTAAATTGAACAGTTTATGGATATAATCCATAATCATAAAAATGTTTTCTTTGAGTAAGTATATACTCATAAGCCCTTCATAATGGTTTGTAAAGAAAATGAGAATTATTCTAAGCATATCCCCCAAGAGTGTTGTAACCAAGAGTGCAGCAAGGCCCGTTGTCGTGCACCAATTCCCGTTCGAGTCTAACTCAAAGTGGTGTTTTTGGGTTTTACCCCTAGGTACATCTGTGTCAGAGCCGCCTCTACCTACTCGTATCCAGACAGGGATGTATTGCTCGGAAAACTCAAAAAATATTTACAATACCAAAATTCTAGGAAGTTCTTCTATACTAATCCTCAAAGTCCATCTTAGGTCCATGTTCTATAATCAGAGTTTATCTAAATCTAGCTTCCAAGGTTTTTACTAAACTTCCTCTGATACCAACTATAATGCCCCGACCCCAATTACCCAGAGTTGGTGCATTATTACATAACATTGGCATGATCACAAAAGATCAAGTCTCGAAAGACCAATTAGTTTAGTAGCCTTTGAATAACTAGATACATTCATAAAGTTTACATTACATCATAAAGTAAAAACTACAACAACATCTTGTCTCCACACTCATATCCCCTTATACTATCCCTGCAGGTCATTCATAAAATACATCTTCACATCCTGAGAAAAATAAAACATAAAAAGGGGTGAGCTCAAATTCCCAGTAAGGATAACAATATAGCGGAAACTTTCATAAATAAGCATAAACATTTAAGGCAATATATAACTAAAACAAAAGCCTTTTCAACTTGAACTTCAGCATAATATGGTAGAAATAAAATGAAATAATTCCATTTACTTATTCACGTGGATATTCTACTAGTCAAATAATCTCATGCAATATCAACAACCACTTTCATAATGATGGAATGCATAATTCCAGACTATCATAACCACATAGCCAAGGCCTCATGTCAAGACTACAAATAAGATTTTGTCAAGGCCTCATGCCAAGACACTAGTTTTTCACATGATACCTACCGATGCATCGAGGAGCTATAACGGGCTCCACCCGTCACTTATTAAGTCCAATTCATTCCTCATATGAATAGGTTTAAACATAACATAAACATTTGTATTAAAACTAACATACAAAATGTCAATACTTTCTCCATAAACCATGAATGGTATAAAAATAACACATCCACAGTCAATAATATCAAAAAACCTTTAATACAATATGGAAGTTTTGTATCATAATAAATCAACTTCAAATAAACTAAAAATCCATCAAAGGATGTTGACATAGATGAAAATCAAAACTATTTGAGAGAAATATCTCTTTTTTGAAATCATTTAAAAGTCAAATAATTCTAAAGAAAACATTTATTTTGAAAATATTCTTATAATATTGTAAGGGAAGCTTCAAAGGTGTAATAACGGAGTAGAATAACTGCACCCGTCGTATATGTGACAACTGGGTCCCGGTGACAGCACAGCCACCCCACCATAACATGGCTGTCGGGTCCTGGCCCACCAGGTACCACCAGTTGCCCCGCAGACACGTGGGGCCCACCCCAGGGTCCACCCACATGCCCGAACGGGTCATCTGACTAATGATAGTCCCCACAGGCCAACACATGTCCTTTCCAATGTGCTTTGTCCTCACTCACACACACCCACATGCCCGAACGGGTCATCTGACTAATGATAGTCCCCACAGGCCAACACATGTCCTTTCCAATGTGCTTTGTCCTCACTCACACACACCCTGGGAGACTTCCCAGGAGGTCACCCATCCTGATCACTACTCCAGGCCAAGCACGCTTAACTGTGGAGTTCTAATCAGACAGGCTCCCGAAAAGGAAGGTGCACCTTGTTGACATGAGTCATATCATTTAGACATTTAACCCTTTATCATTTGGGGATGTTACAATCACCCCCCCCCCTTTAGAGCACAACGCCCTCGTTGTGGGCCCTACATCTCAACCCAGGCAGTGCACCGCGCACTTAAGGCTGGGTTCCTCCTCTGATACCAAATGTGACAACCAGCTCCCAGTGACAGCACAGCCACCCCGCCTTAACATGGCCGTTGGGTCCTGGCCCACCAGGTACAACCAGTTGCCCCCACAGACACGTGGGGCCCACCCCAGGGTCCACCCACGTGCCTGAATGGGTCATCTAACTAATGATTGTCCTCACAGGCCAACACAACTCCTTTCCAGTGTGTTTTGTCCTCACTCACACACATCCTGGGAAACTTCCCAAAAGTTCACCCATCCTGATCACTACTCCAGGACAAGCACGCTTAACTATGGAGTTCTAATCAGGCAGGCTCCCGAAAAGGAAGGTGCACCTTGTTGACATGAGTCATATCATTTAGTCATTTAACCCTTTATCGTTTGGGGATGTTACAATCACCCCCCCTTTAGAGCACAATGCCCTCGTTGTGGGCCTTACATATCAACCCAGGCAGTGCACCGTACTTAAGGCTGAGTTCCTCCTTTGATACCAAATGTGACAACCGGGTCCCGGTGACAGCACAACCACCCCGCCATAACATGGTCGTCGGGTCCTGGCCCACCAGGTACCACCAGTTGCCCCACAGACACGTGGGGCCCACCCCAGGGTCCACCCACATGCTCGAACGGGTCATCTGACTAATGATAGTCCCCATAGGCCTACACATGTCCTTTCCAGTGTGTTTTGTCCTCACTCACACACATCCTAGGAAACTTCCCAAAAGTTCACCCATCATGATCACTACTCCAGGACAAGCACGCTTAACTATGGAGTTCTAATCAGGCAGGCTCCCGAAAAGGAAGGTGCACCTTGTTGACATGAGTCATATCATTTAGTCATTTAACCCTTTATCGTTTGGGGATGTTACAATCACCCCCCCTTTAGAGCACAATGCCCTCGTTGTGGGCCTTACATATCAACCCAGGCAGTGCACCGCACTTAAGGCTGAGTTCCTCCTTTGATACCAAATGTGACAACCGGGTCCCGGTGACAGCACAACCACCCCGCCATAACATGGTCGTCGGGTCCTGGCCCACCAGGTACCACCAGTTGCCCCGCAGACACGTGGAGCCCACCCCAGGGTCCACCCACATGCTCGAACGGGTCATCTGACTAATGATAGTCCCCATAGGCCAACACATGTCCTTTCTAGTGTGCTTTGTCCTCACTCACACACACCCTGGGAGACTTCCCAGGAGGTCACCCATCCTGATCACTACTCCAGGCCAAGCACGCTTAACTGTGGAGTTCTAATCAGAAAGGCTCCCGAAAAGGAAGGTGCACCTTGTTGACATGAGTCATATCATTTAGTCATTTAACCCTTTATCATTTGGGGATGTTACAGTATAAGTTAAAACAAAACATTCTTACCTTAATTCTATCGAAAAGGTTAAAAAGGACCTTGTTTGGAAAACGACGGAAAGATTCCTTTATAAACATCTTATAAAAAGTCAACAAGGGTATAAGTGACTTTAACCCATAGTATGTAAAATAGTAAGAATGATTTGAAATACATTTTTAAGAAACATGGATGTGGATGATAAAGAGGTCCCAGTAGATAATTACGTATAAACAACCTCAGATAATGAAGAGATTGTGAAATAAACCCTTACCTTGTAATTTTCCTTGGTTGAGGGTAGGTTAACCTCCTGTATAATGGTGAAATAATTGTTATTAAATTATAAAATAATCATATACATTAATATGATATCATATATGATCTTTTAACATTGCTTTGTTAATAATATCTTAGTATTACCGTCGTTTCGGGTGTTAACTTACTCATTTTCTTTTATATGTTTTGTTACCTAAGTCGTGTTTGTTATGGATAGGTTGTATCTTATTCCTATACAGAATGATATCAAGTACTTAAACATTATTTTTAATCATCAAATAATAATTAGACTTTCATGGATACGATGTGGAATGGATCTCATCGCGTTCATGGAGACGGTAGTCCGTACGTACGCACGAGTGACAGTATCATTCTTTTGATATTAAAATAATATATAATTGGATGGTATATCATATATAAAGAATCATTATCATGTTATATTTATTATTTACATGAATTACACATCATTATTATACCCATCCAAATAATAATGCATTGAATACAATTACACCCCGACGTGGAGACGGTAAGCCGTACGTACGCACGTATGGTGACATGTCATTCAAGGGATGGATAGAATAATGAATTTGGTTGTACCATATTTATAATAATATCATAGTATATAGAATATACTGGAGTTATTATTTTATAATGGAAATAACAAATAAAGAATAAGTTGAAGAAGAAAGGAACTTGAAAGTGGGTGGTGAAATCATTACCTCTTCTTCGGGTTCTTCCTTTTGATTTGATCAAAAGGGATCCTTAGGTTGGCTTTCTGATCAAACTAAGGCCTCTGGTTTTAATTGAGGTAAGTTGGGAGGATATTTGGATAGATTTTGGCCGAACAAAAATTCTTTGATGGTGTGAATAATTGGTTAGAAGTGGTGTCCTTTTATAAGGGGGAGGAGGGGCTCTTTAGGAAAAACTTAAAGTATTATTTTATAATAAATTCATATTCGGTTTATAATAGCTCCAAAGTGGATTATTAAAAGTCTAAGGTGGGTATGGGTATAAATACTTTCAACCAATATATTTTAGATAGGTTTGGGTCACTATATTAACCTTATCTTTTAGTTTTAACTCTTAGTTAATTAGTTTGACATTTACCATGTCACTTTGTATTTTTATATTATATAGTTAATAAACTTACTATATATATAAAAGAGACCCCAAAGTGGTCCATTAATGATATACCTATCATTATATAAGTCCTTTTGCATAACCTTAGATTTTTAGTAATAGAATATAAATTAATAATATAATATTTTTTTTAAAAACTCATTTATGTCAATTTTGATACTATTCAATAATTGATTTTTGTTAAAGTCTTAAAAACTTTATTAATTAGAATAAAATTAATTTAAGAAATCCTAACATGTAATATTAACCAATAAAATTCTTTTATGGCATCAAAACTTTCAAATTATATTTTTTTAACTTTTATAATACCAATTGTTTAATTCTTTCATTAATAAGGAAAATAATGCATCATTATTCTGTCGTGAATAAATTTAATTATTAAATGTCTAAAAAACTATAAATAAAATACCATTATGTAGGAAATATTTTTATCTTTCTAATTAATATTTATAGTCGAAAATATAACATATATAACCCTATGTAAAAATTATTTTTCTAAAATATATATGCTTATGTCATTTTTGTATTTACTTTAACTTAGTTAATATAAAGTGTCCTTATCACCTACAAGTGGCTCCATGGGGTCCCAAAATTGACCCAAAGATGTCCATGGTCGGACATGTATCAAAAAATAAGGTTAGGACACATTTTAGGGTAATTTATTATTATTATAATATTATTATTTGTTTACCCTTATTTATCAGATTTACCCTTTAACCATGGTAAATAAAATATTTACTGAAGTAATTATTCAAAATGTCTAAAAATAAGAGTTGACTATTTACAAAAATTTTACCTCCTGATTTTAAATATGGAATCCATTTTTTCAAATTCAAAACACAGAAGTGGCAGAAATTAATTTAAAATTAATTCTCGTTGACGAAACAAAAAAGCGTGTTTTTTACAAATAATAACTATCAAAAGATTGACACTTTATTATATCCAGTTTAAATAAGAAATTATGTCCAATGACCAACATTAGATTAAATGGTAAAATTATAATCTAATTATACTTTAAAATCACTCAAATGAATAATTTATCACTATTAATTATTTCGATTAAAAAAGTTGTTTTTATTTAAAATTTAGTAACTTTCACTATTCATCAAAATATGAAAGTTATCAGAAAAGTACCAAAATTTCACCCTAAGATAATTTTGATATTATGAATCCAAAAATGAAGTCTATTTTACCAAATTCAAAATATAAAATTTTCATTTATTAATTTAAAATTAACTTCCGCTGTCAAAACCAAAAGGCTTATTTTTAAGAAATAATAACCATCAAAAGATTGACACGTGTTTATATCCAATTTCAAAGTGAAATTATTTACAATGACCATAATTAGATTAAATGGTAAAAATATAATCTATATATACTTACAAACCATTAAAATTTATAATTTAACTAATTAAATTTTTTTGATTTAAAAAGTTGTTTTCAATTAAAATATAGTATTTTTCACTATTCACCCAAATATTAAAGTTATGAGAAAAACACCAAAACTTTATCGAAACTGAATTATTATTTCCTGATTCTAAAGAAGAAGTTTATTTTATCAAATTGAATATATAAAAGTTTCAAATATTGGATTTAAAAAGGCTTCTCCATTAAAAGGCGGTAAAATTGCATTTTTTTTAAAAATACTTCTTTTTATCTGAAAAAAATGTATTTGTTCTTACATTATATCTAAGAAACTCATTATATGGATTCTAAAATTATAAAGATTATATAAAGTTAAAAATTCAGTTAATACTATTCATAACCGCTTTTGAACGGCTTGTTTGGTAACTCATGGTGCGCTAGGACTCGGTGTTGCGTGTAGTGAAAGTAATTGAATTACCTTAAAGAAATAACGTAATATGAAATCTTGGGGTGTTACAGGGATAGTTATTGTGCTTCTTCTTAGTAACTTTCTTTTGGTACTTGATTTGGTTGTAATTTTTTCATGGTTTACATTTAAATCACGCACAGGTTGGAATTTTTTGTTCCTTTATATAAATGTTAGGTGTTGTTTGGGATTTTTACTAACTTATCTCCCAATCATGTTTCATTAAACAGGGTAATGCCTTCAATATTTTTTGATATTCTATATCCTTGGTGCTACTCACCACCCTAGGACCTATTAAATGTAGGATTTGGAGATCATTATCTCTCCTTCATCTTGAAGAAAGAAGGGCATGGTACTTGTTGTCCCTTCCCTCATCTTGAGGAAGGAAAGTCGTGACACATACATTACCCTTATGTAAGTAAGATTCTACCATTAAATAACAATTATATTTTTTTATTTACCCTTAAGAAACTTTTTTCTACCTTTATGCAAGTTATGAAGTTTCCTATCTACCCATACGTAAGGTATTATTTACCCTTACACAATACATGTAAACTCTTTTGTACCATTAAGTAACTGGATTCTACCCTTACTAAAGCTATACAATTATTGTTTTACCTTTTCATGGTATTATATATACCCTTATTAAATTCTTAGTGACCCTTACATAAGGTATGTAAACTCGTTTATACCTTTACAAAACATCCATGATACCCTTACACAGGTTTCAGTTACCCTTGCATGAGTTCCAAATTACCTTTATGTGGTAGTTTCAAAACATGTTTACCCTTACACAATTACCTATTACCCTTACACAAGATATATATTTTATTGATCAACTTTAGGTAATAAAAAATTCTTATTACCATTATATTGAATAACTCTTACATGAAAATTACCTTTACACAAACTTGGTTTTCTTCAAAATACTCCATTTTATGATATTTATGGTATTTTCATTTACTGCATTTTTTGGTAAACTATTTTATTTATTTTAATGTTTCTTAAAAAATTTATTAATGACATAGAATATATGAAAAGTGTTTTTAAATTTTTGAAAATATATTTTATATGAAGATCAAAGGTTTTTCTTCATTTACGCATGAAGTTATGGCATGAAACTTTAAATACTTGGAATTTATTATTTTGAGTTGTTTTGTTTGTTTTTATTGTTTATAAATTCATATTAGATGATGAAAAATTTATTAAAACTTTTTTTTAAAAATTTATGTAGTGATACTTGTTTTAAAATTATTCATATCTACATGCATATATTCTACAAGTTTTTAAATTTTTTAATTTTAAATATATCTATTGTGAAATTATCATGGGATTTTCTTTGAGCTATTATTTTATGTGTTTTTATATTAAAATGAGAATTTAAAATTAATTTTAAATATCATGGATTTTAATTTTAAATGAGGTTTGGGAAATAATTTTGTAATGATAATATCTCTCACTCTTTCTCCCTCTCTCTCCCTAATAATTCTTTAACTATATTTTTTGTATTTTGAATTGTCTAACATTTTTATTGACTTTTTTAAGTTTCTATTTTATTTAAGGAGTTTGATAATTACTTAAAATTTTACTGTGAGATATAAAAATACTAATATGATACTTACCCGACAAGAGCTTACATATTTTTAAGTGTTGTGTAATTATTCATGGGTGGAAAATTCTCTCATCTTATGGACAATATTTGAAGGATTGTACCCAAAACTACTTAAACTTTTATTGTCTTGCTAAGATGAGTAGATCCAATACTCAAGAATCGGTACCTGTATTACTCTTTTTTATCTTCTAACTATTTCATTCTTCTTTCTTTAGTATGTAATACTACTTTTTATCTCTCACTTTATCTCACTTTTCTGTTTATGAATCTAAATGAAAATTCATTTTCTTTATTTTTTTGTGACTCACAAATTCTAATGTTAGGACCATTTAGATTGTGACTTATACTTTCTAAATTCAGTGTTTTATTTGGGTTCTGACTCCCTATAAAAAAGTCAATTTTCTTGGTTATACTTACAACATAAACATTTGGTTGTAATTAGGTTATGAGTCCCCATCAAAAAACATTATAGTTCACAACATATCTCTCACCAATTATAGAGGTATAAGAGTAGACTGGGTTCACTTTAGACCAAAATAATATTAAAAAATCTATGTGCACTTTCTTTAATCTTCTATTTATAAATAACTATGATACTTAACTTTGATAATTAATTTAAATGAATAATCCATATCTTTCAAATTTTAAACTATTTTATTCACCCCCCCAGACCATCTACCAACACTCTATATGACATAAAAAATTGTATCATAGGTTGGACCATTTAGGAATTTTCATTTTAGAGTCTATTTCTAATATTTTATTGTGCTACCATTTTACTTGTACCTCACAATCTAAGGATAAGATCTACAAGATGTGGGGAATGAACTGAAATGGTGTATGGATTCCTAAGAAACCACCTCACTTTAATAGTAATGAATATAGTTATTGGAAATCTATAATAGAGTCATACCTCAAGAAGTTATGCGTAGAACACTATTCAATCATGGAAAAACCATAAAAACTACCATAATTTGTCCTGGATATTCATACAAGAAACAATGCTACTAGATATGTTTTGAATTACAAAGTATTAAATGATTTATATTGGCCTATTAATATAATTTGTGTTTATTCATGTGTCTTCATGTAAGATATCTCATGATATTTGTATACACACCTTGGATTAGACAAGATGATCAAAACCAAACTCGGGATGCATCAAGTGGATTACTATGATTTGAAGATGGGTAAAGATGAAAGTATTGATCAAATTTTCAAATAATTAAAAAACATTATGAATGTAATGAATTCCATTAGAGAAATTTTGGATAACCCCATACTTGTTGAAAGATTCATAAGATCTTTACCAATGAAATGGAATTAAAAGAATTTTGTGATCGATGAAAGTAATAATTTCAAAGAATACACATTGGTTGAAGTCATCAAATCACTTCTTGAATGTGAACTTGAGTTGAAGAACATAGCAAAATAAGATACTTTAAAAAATAAATGTATTTCTTTCAAATCACATATAATTGTTATTTCTAACTCTTTTGAATATATGGAATAGAAAAATGATAAAGGATAAATTGAAGATTTAAGTAAAGGTATTTATAATTTGATAATGAAAAAATAAAAGGGTCAAGAAGTGACCAAGTAATGATCAAAATAATGATCGATAAAAATAAAAGGGACTGTATATAGACTAGATGTAAACCTCTATGAATGTAAAAATAGTGACACATAAAACAATATTTTTCAAAGTTGAAACAAGAAGCGAGAGATAAAATAATAATAAATAATTGAAACGTTCTTATCATACTGGATAGATTTTCACTGAAGAATCTAATTCAAGTGATGAATCTGGAAGTGATAAAGAGTGATCAAACCTATTTTTTATGGAAATAAATATAAATGAGGTTATAATTATTCATATTCTAATTATTATTCTAATAGTTATGGTTATATATTTAATGAGTTGTATGAATAAAATAAAAAATTTAAAACAAATGTTTTAAGAGTTATTCAATTATATATATAATTAAAAGAATAAAATAAGAGTATTATCAAGAAAATAAAGAATTCTAGTAAGGATAATGATGCTATTAAGAAATAAAATATAAATTTGTCTTCATGTTCTAAAGGTAAGATTGATGATGATTTTGAATCTTTTTTGAAATAAAATGATAATATTAGAATGAAATTTGTTATATTAAAAAAATTTATATATTTGTTTTCCAAGGAAAAGAATAAATATGAAAATATGGTAACTATGATGAAACTAAATAAAGATAAATCCAATTTTGGTTATAATCCATGTATTCCTAAGTTATACAAGAATAATTTTGATTAAAGTTATTCTAGAAAGGTTACTTTTGTTACATGATTTTAGTGTAGGATGCATGGACATTATGCTAATGAATTTCCCATTATATTCCCACTATCTATTAGTTATACTAGAGATTTTATTTAAAAATGTTTTATATTCTAGATTACCTTAGAATAAATGTTTTAAATTTGTTTGGGTACCTAAGGATTTAGTTTCTAACCCAGTTGGACCCAAAACAGCATGGGTACCAAAATTGTTTTATGAATAATTTATCGTTTCAGTATAGTCTTCTTAATAATCTCAAGGAGACATGATACATAGATATTTTTTGTTCCCAACACATTACTGTTGACCTATAAAATTATCTCTTATATACCAAATGTGATGGAGGATCTGTAACTTTTGGAGATAACTATAAAGGAAAGGTTAAAGGTATCAATGAAGTAGGTATTTCTAGTTTTATTTTAATCAATAAAGTTTTATACACCGAAGGTTTAAAACATAATCTAATTATCATCTCACAAAATTATGATAATGGTATGTATGTTAAATTTTAAGATAATAAATTTTTAGTTTTTTAAAATGAAAATGTTTTATTTTATACCAATAGAAAGGATAATATTTATTTTTTTAATTTCTATGATCTATCTAATCAAAATGTTAAGCATCTAGATGATATATAAACATATGATGTTACCTAGCATAAAAATATTATAAATTCTCATTTTAAAATGATACATAAATTATCCAATCATGTACATGTTCTAGATTTACCCAATTTAAAGGTAATAAAATATTTTGTTTTTTGATTCATACTTAAAAGGTTAGAAGCATATAGAATATTTTAAATATATAAAAAATATTTATACTTCTATAACTATTGAATCATTACATCTTGATTTATTCTTAGTCATGAAAACTTCTAGTTTGGGTGGTAAGAAATATTTTTATGTTATTTTTTATGATTTTAGTATATTTACATGGGTTTATTTTATGTCTTATAAGCATTAAACTTTGTCAAGATTATTTATTTTTGTAAGATAGTGAAAAATAAAAAGGTTTGTTTAATTTTTTCAATTAGAATTGATAAAGGAGGTATATTTTTCAGTTGTAATTTTGAAAAAAAATGAATAAAATGGTTTTGTTCATAAATTTTCTCCTCCTAGGACATCATAACAAAATGTTATTATAGAACATAAAAAATATAACTATTCAAGAAATGGAAAAAATTGTGATTAATGAATAAATATTTTCAAATATTTTTTGGTAGAATATGTTAATACTTATTTATATGTCTTGAATAGAGTTTTAATTAGATGATATTTAAATAAAATCTCTTATTAATTGTTTAATTTTATAAAAGATAAGGTTTGGTATTTTAAAAAAAGGTTCTAAAGTTTTTATCTTCAAAACAAAAGATAATTTAGATAAGTTTTATGTTAAAAGTGTAAAAGGTATCATTCATGGTTATTATTATAAAATTAAATACTATAGATTTTAAAATAATCATAACATGATTGATGAAGAATTTTTGCATATAAAGTTTGATGAATCTTATGATGATCATAAATCTATTTTGGAAAATGCTAAAGATGATTTCATGGATTTCTATTTTAGTGAAGAAAAAACTATAGATAATGTATCTATTGAGGTGGAATAATATGACTCTCAATTTGATCCTAGATATTAGAGGATTCATAAATATCATCATATTGACAATGTTATTAGTAATTTTGGTACTAGTATGAAAACCAGAATCTCTCTTTCAAACTTATTTGATAATTCCACTTTTGTTTTTTATTGTACTCCTAATGATGTCTTGGATTCTTTTAATGATAGTAATTGGATTATTTCTATGCAAGATGAACTTAATCGGTTTTCTAGAAATAATTTTTGGAATTTAGTTGAAACCCCTTTAGATAAGTATGTTATTGGAACTAAATGATTTTTAGAAACAAAATGTATGAATATGGTCAAATTTATAATAATAATTTTGGGATTATTGCTCAAGGTTATTATTAAGAAGATGGTATATATTAGGATTAATATTTTTTGCATATTTATCATATTCAATATATTATAATTTTATTATATTTTTTATCTTTTCAAGGATTTAAGTTATTTTAAATATATGCTAAAAGTAAATTTTTAAATGGTTTTATTTTATAAGAAGTTTATGTTTCTCAACCCCTTGGTTTTGAAAATGAAAAATTTCCTAATCATGTTTTTAAATTATCAAAATATTTATATAGTCTTAAAAAAGAATATCATGTTTGGTATGATAGACTTGCTATGTTTTTTTAAATAATTTTAATAAAGGTGATGTAGATCATAATTTTTTTATCCAAAGGATTTAAAATGATATTTTGGTTGTTCAAATTTATATTAATGATATTTTTGTTGGCTCTTCAAATTATTTTTTGTTGTAAATAATTTTCTAATTTTATGGCTAGTGAATTTGATATGATTCTTATGGGTGAACTCAAATTATTTTTAGGTATTCAAATTAATCAAATAAATGGTTTTATTTTCTTGAGTCAATCTAAATATGCTAAATATTTGGTTAAGCATTTTGGTCTTGATTACTGTAAAACTTTTAAAACCCCTATGAGTATTTTTTATAAATTATTTTTTTATGTTTTTGTAAAATATGTTGACTCTAAATTATTTAGAGGCATGATTAGAATTTTTTTGTATTTAACTACTTCTACACCTGATATAATGTTTTTTGTTTGTTTATGTGTTATATTTCAATATGATCTAAAGGAATATCACTTAAATGATGTAAAAAATGTTATTAAATATTTTAAAGGATCTATTAATACTAGATTATTTTATTATAGAAAAAATTATTTTGATTTAATTCATTACTCTGACTCTAATTTTGGAGGATGTGGAATTAATAGAACAAGTACCTCAACTATGTTCCATTTTCTTGGTAAAAATTTAGTTTCTTAGAGTTTAAGAAAACAAAATTTTATTTCTTTAACCATTTTTCAGTGTTAATATATTTCTATTGTATCATGTTTTTCTCAATCATTGTGGATTAAACAAAATCAATCTGAATTTGGATTTAATTTTGTAAAGATTTCTATTTATTTTGATATTTTTTCTACTATTTATATTTCAAAAACATCTTACAATATTCTCAAACTAAGAATATTTATATTCAGTTTCATTTTATTTGAGATTATATTAATAAAGTCAATATAATTTTAGGATATGTTTCAATTGAAAATATATTTTCTGATATTTTTACTAAACCATTGGATTTTAATAGATTTTAGAAAAACAAATTTGAACTTAGAATAATGGAAATTTATTTTAAAAATACTATTTTTTTATTTTATTGAAGGGGGAGATTTAACATTTAATTTAAATATTTCCAATATTTTTTTTATAAATTTCAAAAAGGGGGAGAATTTTTTAAAAGAAATTTTTGTTTTTTAATTTCCAAAACAGTGGGAGATTATTAGAGTTAGGGATTTTGTTTATATGGTTTTGTATTATTTATATTTTATTCTTTTCATATTAAAAATGGATCACAATATTTTATTATTTTTAAAGACATTTTTCTTAATTATATTTTATGTCTCTTGATATTTTTATTTAATTTTATATTATTAATTTTATTTTATAATTTATTTTATTTATTCTTTAATTTTTATTATTATTATTTAAAATAAATATCAAGTTTTTAATAATTTTGTAAATTTTTTTACCCTTTAGTAGCTTTTGAAATTCATTATTAACCTTTATGCAACTCGATTTTACCTTTATGCATGATTTGTTAATTCTATATCACCCTTACATAGCATATGGTGTCTTTATCATTACCCATATGAATGTTTACCTTAACCTTATGCAAGTTTACCATACATTTAGGAAATAAATATTTTGTCTTTATATAACCTTTATATTTTATTATTTACACTTATGCAACTTTTTTCTATCTTTACGCATGTTATGAACTTTCTTGTGTACCCTTACGCAAGGTATGATTTACCATTACACAATACATGTAAACTCTTTTATAACCTTATATAACTAGATTCTACCCTTATGTGATCTTTATAATTTTGGTTTTACCTTTACACGGTATTATATATATCCTTACGTGGTGCTTAGTAACCCTTACACAAGGTATGTTAACTCATTTTTACCTTTACGCAAATTTCATGTTACCCTTATGCATTTTTCAATTACCCTTACGTGAGTTCCTAATTACCTTTACACAATGGTTACAAAGCATCTTTACCCTAAAACAATTTTTTGTTACCCTTACATAAGCTATACATTTTAGTTCTTACCTATAAGTATATTATATAAAATTCTTCTTACCATTGCATAGCATGACTCTTACATGAAAATTACCTTTACAAAAAGCTGGTTTTCTCCAGAATACTCTATCACATTATATTTATAGTATTTTCATTTACTTCATGTTTTTTAAAGTTTTTTAATTTTTTTAATGATTTGATAAATTATTATTAATGATAGAGAATCTATGTGAATTTTTTTTACATTTTATTAAACATATTTTATATGAAGATCAAAGGTTTTTCTTCATTTACACATGAAGTTTCAACATGAAACATTAAATATTTGGAATTTATTATTTTGAGTTGTTTTCTTTGTTTTATTTGTTTCTAAATTAATATTAGATGATAGAAAATCTATTCAAACTTGTTTTATAAATTTTAATATAGTGTTACTCATTATTAATATTCTTTATTTCTACATGCATATAATCTATAAGTTTTTAAATTTTTAATTTTAAAGAAATTTGTTGTGTGGTTATCATGGGATATTCTTTGACCTATTAGTTTGGGAGTGTTTTACTATTTGAATAATGATTTTAAATTAGATCAAAATATTTTTCATGGTTTTTGAATTTTGAACAAGAGTTGATTGATAATTTTGTAATGATGATATATCCCTATTTCTCTCTCTCTCTCTCTCTCCAATAATTCTATACCTATCTTTTTGAATTTTTAATTGTATAACCTTTGGATTAACTGTGTTAAGTTTCTATTTAATTTAAAGTGTTCATGCATTGCTTCAAATTTGACTGTTAGATACAAAAATACTAAAATGATACAACTTCAAAGAGAGTTGGAATATTTTCAATTGTTTTTCAATTCAACCTGTGTGAATAATTATCTCATTTTATCGATGATATCTCAAGAACTTTACCCAAAACTACTTCAAATTCTACTACCTTGATGAGATGATATGATCTAATATTCAAGAAATAGTACCTATAATTCTATTATTTATCTTTTATCTTTTTTGTTTTAGTTTCTTGAGTGTGTAACACTTATTCATATCTCTCATGGTATCTAACTTTTATGTTTATGATTTTACATATAGGATAATTTTATTTCTTTGGGTTGTGACTCTCAGATTCTAAAGTCAGAATAATTCAGGTTGTGACTCACATTGTCTAAATCTAGTGTTGTATTTGGGTTATGACTCCCCATACAAAATTTAGGTGTCTTGTATATTCTTACACTATAAAAAGTAGGTTGTAATCAGGTTATGATTCCCCTTTAAAAATCAATATAGTGCACAATGTATCTTTCACTAAGTAGAGAGCTATAAGAGAAGACTAGGTCCATATTAGACTGAACTACTATAAAAAAATCCATGTGTTATTTTTTTTATTTTTCACTACTAAATAACTTTTATAATTAACTTTAAAAATTAATTTAAAAAATTAATCCATCGCTTTAAAATTTTAAGCTGGTCTATTCATCCCTCTAGACTATCTTCCATCACTTTATCTATCCTAAAAATTTGAAGCTTAGTGAGGAAACTTTAATCATTGGATATTGGAGATCATTTAATTGGAATAATATTGCATTAAAATGATAATAAATCCTCCCAAATACTCTATTTATTTCTTCCATAGGGTGTCAAGGTCTAAGGATTCAAGCTAAGTCATTATGTGCTAAGAGAGGGTGTTTTTTAACACAATTAATACAGCCTGGAATGTACCCAAATGACACCACTAGCTAGTCGCTTGATGTTAATATCTAGATAGTGCACATGGTAGTAACACCTGAACCTCTAGAACCTATATTGGCTATCCAATACACTTCCACCAAGTATTTGTTGGAGTGATTCTATCTATAGGTGAATCTAGTTGTCCTATTAGCTATTTGGTGTACTTCTACCAGCTACCTAGTGCTTTACTACATAATAGGACTTGGAAAAGATCCTTTAAGCCTGGTTTGAGCACTTCAAAATTCCTAGTTTCCTTCATGACACTAGAACTGAATAGAAACACTATAAATACACTTGAAACAGATTATAAACAAAATTCAGTGTTTTTTTCCATTAAAACAACTATACCATGAGATTTAACACCATCTACCCCCCCCCCCATAACCTCTCTTTGACTCATGATTATGCCTTTAAACACCCCTATACATTTGGGGTCCAATAATAATAGATCTCTAGACATTTTGGGGGTATCTTCGTCATTTAAGAGAGAAATATTGGTTGTAGAGAGATTGGAACTCTTATTAAGGCAATTTTTGAGATTTTTTCTTAAAGTGGATTATATTTTCCCCTCTCCTTATTGTTTTAATGAACTCTATGGGTAATAAGATCTTGTTTGGTATAATTTATGTCATGAGTATCTAATTTTATTCCCCAGGTTGGGGTTGTGGATGATAATGTAGTATTGTTTATATAATTGATTTTTTTTGTGTTTATGTAAGTTCTTATAATTTCCTCATAATTTCTCACACCTTCTTTATTTAATTAACTAGATATGTCGTATCAGATCAATATAAACACATTAATGGATCAATGAAGGGACTAAAATGATTCCATATATGACCATTAGGTGTAATTTTTGTCACAAAGGGTATTGTTTTTAACTCAAATTTTTTGAAGTTAATTATCAGAAAAAGAAATTGATTTTCATGAGTTTAGTTAGAACCTACCAGACCAAGGTGGTTCTGATATATTTGAATCCTAGTGATGAAAATTTATTATGAAAAAAACAATTCTCAAGATAAAATCAACTCTCAAGATCTCTATTAAAGATTATAGACCTAGTTCACTTACATTATAAGAAGTTTCAATTTGTATATTTTCTATTTTAGTTTTCTTATGATGGTAATTTCTAGAATAATTTATGAATTGGGACAATTTTATGTCTTGAAACATCAAAAAACAATAATCATTTGTTTAGTTAAATATTCAATTAATTAACCAAATACTTAATTTGAAAAAAATTCTAAATTCCCCCAAGGATCGCCCCCATAAAATCCATATACTAATTTTGGAGTTAGAAAAATTCAATTTGGCCTACTGAAAGTAATCATTAGATCATAGTGACACCACCTACCATACATCATTGAGTCTTTGGCAGTGTTAAAAGAGTCATCCAATAATGATATCAAAATTATGGAATGGTCCTCATCACCAACTACAATATCTCTATTGGAAATAAATAATGATATTTTATTAAAACCAACAAGATGGGTCTAGACTGTAGTTCTATGATGAATCTTAATGGTGTAAAATCCCATTTTTGTATATAGTCTCCAAACTAAAGATTTATTCATGTATAATAATTCCAATGTAGACTAGATATTAGTAGTGGTAGAGTCAAAGGAAAATTTCCAAAGGACTTTATCCCCTACAGGAAACAAAATAAGATTATGGGCCCTCCTAAGACTATCATCAGAGAAATCAACATATGTAATAGTGGACTGCCCATCAAGGGAAATGTGGTAGCTACATTTTTTGGACCACCGAGATTGTAACATCCTAGGTAAATAAAGAATAATAAATTTTCATATTTTTCAATTAAATATTAATTTTAATTTAAAGGGGATTCTATGATTTATGGCATACCCGATACGCAAAAACGGGTTTCTTTGAAATCTTACGTTGCACACAACGTTGAGTTATATTGAAAAATAATAATATAATATTATTATTTTAAATAATATTTAATGCCTAGTCGTTGTAATGGTGGGAATGAACAGAAATAACTACAATATGATTATACTTGTTTGTTAAATGTTTTTACATTTATCCAATAAAATTTATAAGCTTAAAATGTGAATGAATCCAATTTTAAGCATAAACACTCTAATATTATTTAAAAGGTCGATTTACCGCCTTTTGATGGTGAACCATTTTTAAATCTAGTCTTTGTCACTTTTATATGTTCTATTTGACAGAATAAAATTCTTCTTTAGAATCAGAACATCAAAATTTACTTTGGGTAAATTTTGGGTATTTTTCTGATAAAATTCATTTTTTAATGAATAGTGAAAAATAATGTATTTTAATTCATAACTGCCTTTTAATATAATTTATTTATATGGTTATATTTTTTTAATTGGTTTTAAAATTTAATTAGATTATATTTTTACCATTTAATCCAATGTTGATCATTGGAAGTAATTTCACTTTGAATTTGGACATAAACAAGTATCAATCTTTGGATAGTTATTATTTCTTAAAAGCACGTTTTTTTTGTTTTGACAGTGGGAATTAATTTCAAATTAATTAATGCAACTTCTATGTTTTGAATTTGGTAAAATAGACATCATTTTTGAATTCAGAATATCTAATATAGCTTAGGCTGAATTTTTGGTATTTTTCTGAAAAACTTCAATTTTTTATGAATAGTGAAAACACTGAGTAGTAGTTAAAAAACTGAATTTTTCATTTAAATGTAATTTTACCACTTCTGTGAATTGAATTTGGAAAATCCAACATACATGGTTGTTACCATTAAGTAATATTTGGTTCAATAAGATGGAAATAATTTTTGGTAAATAGTAACTTCTGACTTATTTACCGTGATTAAAGGTAAATAGGGTAATTCAAGGTAAAAATAATATTAAATTACCCTAACATGTTTACTAATACTATTGGTAGATACATTCCCAACCATTGGAATCCTTGTGACAATTTTGGGACCCCATGGAGCCACTTAAGAGTGATAATGACACTTTATATTAATTAATTTAAAGTAATGACAAAAATGATATAAACATATATCTTTTAGTAAATCAATTATTACATGAGGTTGTATAAGTTATATATTATACTATAAATATTCATTTGAAAGCTAAAAATATTTACTACATCATGGAATTTTTTTATAATTTTTAGACATCAAATAAATAAAATTAATTATGACACAATAATGATACAGTGTTTACCTCATTAATGAATGATTTAAATAAATAAGATTTTAAATATTAAAAAAATATCTAAAAAATATGAAAATTTTATTGAATGATTTTATTTAGAACAATATTTATCTTATATTCTACTTTAATAAGTTTTCGACCTTTAGAAACTGAAAATCTTAATATAATAAAATAATATTTTTAAACTTTCATAAAGAGCCCCTCCTCCCCCTTATAAAAATCCCTCACCTATAACCCATTACACACACCTCTCAAGCCCCTTTCCTCATCCAAACTCTACCCAAATAATCTCTCAAGATCCCTCTCTTCCACTTAAAATCCTTACCTTAGGCATAAGTCACTTCAAGAAATCATTTTAGTTCAAACCAAAGGGAGTTACCTGATTTAAATGTAACATCTTCTCTTGAGTTCTTTTCTTTTATTTTACTTCTCCAACCCCCAAAACTCTTTTTATTCCTGTCTTTAATAACAAAACCAGTATCCTAAATATACTAGGTTTTTGTTATGATAAGTATTCAAACTATACTTACACACATCTCTGTCTAATGGGTAAAGAACATACTATTTATGTGGATGGTGAACTACTGCCTCATGAAACGATGATTGTTCAATCTTCTCCAACCTCCTCTTATGGTGTACATTATGATGTAAATGTATTTATATGTGATATATACTATATTTATATTGCCTATATGCTTCTGTATTTTTCATTTATATCATACCTTTATGGTTTTCATAATGGGTAAATGTGATAATTTCATTTGAGGAAGTGCGGACTACCTCCTCCTCAATGTGATATGACTCATTCATTCCATATATGGAATGTATAAAGTATGAAGTTACTGAAATTATATATATGATATTATACTATAATTATTATATACCTATGTATCATTATGTTTTCATTCCATTAAATATGAAATAGAAATGAAATTAGTGTTCATGCTTACGTACAGCTTACTGTCTCCATGAACGGTGCATTTCATTTCTAATCTCCAAATGTTATATACTATTATAAATATATATATACTGAATATATATGATATATATGATATATACATCATGAATATCATTATATAGATAATGGATCATTAACCACATGAACAACTTGTAATTATAAGAAGTTCATTTTTGACTCAAGTACCAAATATCGACAAAAGGACCATTATTAACATAAATGATTACATAATGTTTATAACATGGTAATAAGTGATATAAAAGGAATAATAAACATGAAAATGGTTCTTAATCAAGTAGAAATTAACTTTAGTTTAATATTCAGGAGATTAAAGAATGAATGGGTCAAGTCGGACACGAGGTAATGAAACTTCTTAACCCAATTCCCATTCTTTGGGTTGATCTTCTCTTTATTATTTATGTCATTATTTGATTATGTGAGAAATAAAGTTTTATATTTTATCATGTATTTATACTTTATTTATGTGTGATTATATTAAATACACATAATCAATTTATTTTATTTATAAAATGATATTTTTAAGGGACTTCATCTCAATCTCCTTTCATGGAGGCATATTTTGTTTTATACGTGACTTTCTTTTATACGGTCTATAAAAACCTTTGAATTTTTATTTCATTCAAAGGGAATCTTTTTCTACAATGATTTCTACTAAATGACAAAAAAAATAATGTATCTTTTAATGTAAGCGGTGACAATGACCTTTTCCGATGCTGTGAGTATTATTTGATCTATGGCTTCCTTAACAAGCCGTAATGTTTTTAAAATGAAAATAAATACCATATACTCTTTTACGTATTTTCGTATTGAAAATTGTTTTGATAATGGATTTTTTATGTCAATATATTTAAATGATGTGGAATTTTTATCTTTCCATTATTATTTTTTTATGTCTTATGAATATGTTACGATTCTTGGGCATTGTTTATGTATACTGGTGGTTCCATGATAAACCTAGGGCGGGTGATCCCGAGATAGCTCTCCAATGCATTGGGTAACGTGAAAGAGGTAAATGTGAATGTTTCTCCTAATAGATTTAGGGAATATACTCTGATGGGTATTCCAAATGTAACTCCCTATCTAGCTATGAAATCTACAATGTAAGTATGTTATGGATGCCACAAGTTACCTTTATGATTTGTGATTACTATATGTTATTCATAAATCTTATGATTTCATGAGTTATGTTAAAGAGATTATGTTATGTATGTATTGATAAACTAATGATTTCTTTCTTTGTTTTATAACCCTTACTAATCTTTTTATGCTCATCCCAAGTTTTTTTGAAATGTTTTTCATAGGAATAAAAGATGAATAGGGTCAAGGTTGGGATCAAGGAAAAGTCATGCTATCTAAAACATGGAACTAGACATGGCTCTTTTTTCAAGAGTTTTTATTTTATGAAAAAAATGGATACTGAGTAGAATTTTCTACATGTAATATTCAAGTTGTTATGTATATGTTGTGACCTAATTCTCTAAATATCTAAACTTGAAAAGATCCCCAATGTGAATTTTTAACTTAATTAAATATTATGTTATGTTTAAGTTTGGGTCCTTATAGAGAGTATCTAGAAATTCATTATGGTCTAGAAGATTGTTCATCAAATTTTCCATAGATTGAAATCATTTTCTCAATCAAAATTCGCTATCAAAAATTTTATAGACCCCATATTTAATCAATGAGAAGAATTTGATATCAATTATTATGTAAATAATTAATATTGTTGTTCTCAAGAACCATCTAATATCCAATGATTTTTTATGATATCTTATAAAATGATTATATGAGATAATTTATTATAAAAATGGTGATAAAATATTAAATCTGAATTAGATTAGAATTCTTATAAAAATAAAAAATAGAAATAATTAAAGAACACTAAGATATAAGGTGATTTGGTTCAATGTGAACCTATGTACACAATGAGAAAACCAACTTAGAAAACACTTTTGTTGCTAAAAGAAACAAGCAAAAATATAAAAGACTTGAAAACATGAAAGACATAAGAAACTATTAAAAGAGGTCAACCTTGCTAAACCAGGTGGTGATAATAAACTCTATAATGTATAGTTAGATCTATAAAATCCTATATATACTCACACACACACATATAGCATAAAGTATATAGTATCAGACATTAATAATAGAAATTAAATCTCTTATAGAGCCAAATTTTCTACCAAACTCTGGTTACGATGCAAGATGTGGAGTCCGCAACCTCCAAGATCATAGCATCATGGTACAACTCCCAGTAAGTCATTTTATCCACTAAATATCCATTGAAACAAATAACAAATTATAGGGTATCATCACATTAAACATCATGAAGAAAAATACAATTTGGGAACCCTCAATCCAACCACTTCCTCTTCGAAATATCACCAAGAACCAGCAGTACCTCTCTTCTCACACCAATCCAAAAAAATACCAAATGAGGGATTCCTATTCAAATACTCGAATCCAAATCCATGGATCTATAATGAATCTAGAAAAAGTGACAATAGTAATAGGTGAGAAAAACATGGGATAATGACACGCGGATGACCTAGATGAAAGTAATTTTTTGTGTAACATCCTGTAAACAGCTAGTGAGGACACGCGACACCTATTCATAGGCCTCAAGGGGGTTATGTGAATCAATAAGATTTTTTGGGGGATAACTAACAAAACATACAAAACAATAGTTCCATGCAGGGGACACTTGATCAAAATGATCAATGGTTCCTAATCAACCCACTAATAAGTAATGAAAACCAAGATAATAAATTTATTACATAGAGATAAAATATTGGGAATGGTGTAATTACTGTTGGATTTATTATCCTAGGACAATCTGTTTATACTTTGATTAAATGTATATTAAATGTAATTAATATTAATAAAACTTATTATTATATATTTTTATTTATTATGTATGACTCTAATGTAATAATTTCATGGAGTATACATCACATTGATATGGTTATAGTAGTTCCCCATTATGATGATAACCTTGAAGAGCAATGAAAATGTCCTTAAATATAATTCTATGGTTGTATAATGAACTATGATGGGACACATAGTACAAAGACAATCGAGTGAGAGTAATTGTAAGTGAATGAGGCTTCTTCTCATGAAGTTCACACTTGGTAATCTCTAATACGGGAGATTATGGGAACAGGACCGCTAGTAGGAATTCTGCATGTTTTGGTGTCATTGGATATTCTTATATATGATAACATATAATGGTTCTTATAATTTAATATTATCATTGATGCATGTCATGACTCACGCACTTATATTTTCTAATAGAAATTGTGACACCATATGTTTGTGGTGAGGTAGGGTAAGTTGGGTGTGTCATTATTGACGTGTCATTAATTGATAATTCAAGTAAGGATTTCTCCCTTTTATATTTATGGAAGTTGATATATCAAACCTTTGATTGGAATAGAATTGTCACATTAATTTCATGGACATGTTTAAACGACATGTTTATTCATATAGTCAAATAAAGACATGTTGAACATATAGGTTGGTGACACAGATTTTAAACCTGCTTAATGAGATATTATGACAAAGGGATTATATTACAAAATGAGTGTTCTTATGTGGTTGTCGTCATTGTGAAATTAAGTTCTTTATCTTGGTTTCTTTAACCTATTTTTAGATATTAATCTTTTACTTTAGGCAAGCCTTCCTAATGCCTTAAGACCGAGGGAAAATTTTATTCACATTTTATAGATTGAAAATATTTATTAATGAATAAAATATTTAAATTAAATATTTATTTGGGTGTTTAATAAATGTTATAGGAGTTCGAACGGACCAAGACTGTGTCCGGTGATAGATATTAATTAACAAGATGGTTAAATGATATTTTTTATTATGCAAGTTAGAAAATTCCATAAAATAATATTATTATTATTATGTGGAAAAGGTTTTATTAAAGATTATAATATTATTTAAGTTTCGGAATTCAATTAAATAATAGTTTAACCTAAACCCTAGATCGATAAATATGTGGATATATCTATTATGTTTTTCATCCAAAAATTGAAACATGAGAATCATTGTGCACAATGAAACTCTCTCTAAAATCCTATTTTCAATATTTCTATCTAGAATGAGAAACTCAAGAGATAACCCTTCAAGATTGAAGGATGGATGATCAACATGAATAATGCAATACAATCAACTCTACCCACTAGCACCCAGAGATTGATTGGTGTTTTTCATAGATCAAATATGCATGTGTGGATCACCGCTAGAGGGATTCTATATTTGGATCCTCACAGTACAATAAAGGAAATCTGAAGGGGTATTTTCAGATGATCAAAATATATATTGAAGAAATAATTCTTAGATCAGGTATTAATTTCTTCTTATATTAAATAAATTAACTATAAATTATGTGTGCAAGATCCTCACTAGGGGTTTCAGGAAAATCAATATTAAAATAAATTTTAATATATCACCCACCAACGCACACTTCCATTGCACCCAGAACCAAATAGTGGTATCAAAGGGAGGTTACATTTAAATTAATAATTATTTATTTGATTCTTTATCCATATGCAATCATGGTTGAATTTTACCTTTATATTATTTTTTTAATCTATTTTGAATTATCATGTTATCGATATATTAATCATGTTCGTTAAATTTTTCATTTTCTTAAAGTTCAAAGAAAAAATGAAGAATGAATATAAATTCCATTGGGAACTGTTAAATTTTTTCTGGAAAGACATGGTTACACAGTGTGTAACTAGAGTACACATCGTTTTCCCTAGTACTATTCACCTAGCCATGCCATAGGATACGCAGCATTCCATGAAGTTATTGTATGCGATGTACGCTACATGTTTATCGTCCAACCAAGAACACAGTGTATTGGATTAAATGATGTATATAGGGAATACATGTTGTGCAGTCTTCACAGGTTAACGGAATAAGTCACATAATCTGTGTGGTTATTATACACTATCAAACTATATGAGACTGAAATACTGGATAATTTATGACATAAATGATATGTATGTGGTATACACAACATTTATTTCATATTTTCTTACTTATGAAATACACGTTGATCCATTTGGTGAGAATATAGGACACACATAATAAGAGATACATGGTGTGTAGATAGCCTCTACAAACCATGTGATCCTACCAAGATACATTCTAAAGACCCAAGAGAATATTTTGAGCACATTGAATGTGGATACATGGTGTGTAACTCGCATGTACACACCATGTAGTCTGGCTGAATCAACATGATGAATATTCATGCATATAACCTGGATACACAACAACCAAGGTATATGGAATGCATCTAGATAGTACACGTCGTGTAGTCTCCTGATTACTGGAAAAATTAAATTACATTAAATTGAAAATTTCAACATTAAAACCTTATTCCTTTGATTGAAACTTTAAGTGTTTGAAAATTTAATAAGGGTTTTAAATAATTTTAAATTATCAATTAATTTATTATAATAAATCTGAAACTATCGGTTCTACCATTTATTTTTATGAATTCCATTAAGGATGGGTATCTTTAAAATGAATTCATATGGCCATTAAGATGAAAGGGAATTGATTAATTAATTAAATCACATTTATCTTAATAATAAATAATGGATAAATAAATTAATTTTATCCATTTACTTTGAATATACATTTTATTTAAGCTCGTTTATGAGTTGGACCAAGACCATTGTATTTTTTTTGCATTTATTTAATTTAATTTATTGCATGGGTTTGCAATTATTTATTATTAAATTAAATTTGATGGCCTCTGAGTCATCCCTACCTCCATTATTATATTGGACATGCATATCCAAGGATATTTATATAATACAAATTTAACTAATCCTTTGGTTCCCCTCGCCTGCATGTGAGTTATAAATACTTGGAATTAATGTATTTTCCCAAGGCGTGTTGAGGAATTTCAAGAAGAAACCATAATGATGCCAACCTAGGTGTTGCATAAGTGGATAGGTGGAATATTTTAACTCATGAAAAGACCAAAAATATGAGTTATTTCCCATAGGTCATAGGTTAATTCAATATTCACTCATTAAATCAACCATTTGATAATGCTTGTGAATGGTTCATTTAATTATTTATTTATTTATTTCTATGAAATTATTTATTTTAGGTATACAAGACCATGATCACATAAATAAATGAATTAATGTGTAAATATTGAATTTAAATAATTGTATTATGAATAATGTTTTATAAAACATGGTTAATTAATTAAGTGACATACACTTTATATTAACAATTCATGTAAAGGATAAAACAAGATAAAATTTATTCATAATAAATTAAAATCTCTCAATTAAATATTAAGTCATACGTGGCCTTCCATTACTTGATTAGGAATGAAATCCTTAGAACTAAGTGTTTGACCAACCCTTATTGGGATACTTACTTTTAACATGGAGTTATTATAAAGTTTATAGGTTTAATTAACCATTTTATAATAAGAGAAGTATCTCTTTCTATAATTGATGTAACTCGAAGGCAAGTGTTGAGGAAATCTAAGTTAGGATTTTAGGATGGGTGGTCCACACAACGGATCAAGGAGCTACAAGCCTGCAGTTGGTAATTACATGCCTACCTAAATACCTTCAAGTAGCTTGACCAGATATTATTTAGTTTATGTGAAGGGGCATATGGTTCATTTCCACTAGAATGTCCTGGTGACTAGACATTCTAAGTACAATGTTGAGGGTTATTAAGACTTGATAAAATAGTAAGATAAATAATAAAAATAATTTATTTATTATTTCTCTAATAAATTGTAATCAATAAAAAGTAATAATGATCTATTTTATAATTATAGGATAAAAAGGAAATCTTGTCATCCACACTATCCCTATGATCAGTATTGGAGAAAGACAACCTTCTAAATGGTAGAAATTTCTAGGAGTTGTATAGATGCCTTCGGGTTGTTTAGTTCCATGAATAGAAATCTTATTTTCTATAATCGTCACTTCTTGATCCACTTGTAAAAGAGGAGAGTGATTAATAGTTTATCCTCTATGAAAAATATTTCAGTTGTATCATCCCACCCAGAAATCCACTAAGCAGTGCCCCGTAATAGTTGGTCACATGACCTCAAGCGCGCCTCCCCATACGCCAGAGGATGCCGACTAGCAATGAAGGCCTAGGGTGTGTCTATGGGGAGACTATTACATCATGATTTAGAGTATAGAATAGTAGTAAACAATAATGGTAAGCAATAGATATAGTAATAAATAATTAGCAGCGGATTAATAAATCATCAAGATAAATAAACAGGTAGAAGTTTAATCATATTTGATATAAAAAAGATGATGATGATCATGTCTTGTAGTTATAAAAAAATGTAGTACATGGAATACAGGCTAAATAGGAATATACCACATACTAAACAAAAAAAGATCAAATGTTTCCACTATTAGAATCATAAGAATAGGACTGTTCCTTTTCTCCTATTCTCCATCTTAGTACAAAGAATCAAACATCGGAAGTTGGACACTTCCCTTTATCTACACCTGCAGTAATGAAGTATGCTTGGGTACCATGGGTGTCCTAAGAAAGGCATGATATATACTCAATTGGTAACTATAAACAATGTCTAGAACACTCCAGTATGTGCGTATAAAATGAGCAGTGGGATGTGTAAGAACCCGGTTCTTCCTTTGAGGTATGGATCTTTAATTTTTGGTTTGTAATTTATAAAAAATAGGAAAAATAAGCTGACTGTTGGTTGTATCATTGTTACATAATGTGATTGGGGGTTGAATTCCATGTAATCTAAGTGCACTCTATGTAATTATGTTAGAAAGACCTTTTCTTATGTGTAAGGCATGTCAGTAGAAGAAGGGAAAAACTACTAATACGCGAAATGTATTTTCAAGTACACACTATGTAATTTTCTTTTTTTGGATAAAATAGGTATTAGCTCTTGTTTTATTAGAAAAATATATAAATTACTCTGGGTTCATGAACAACAGCACCGGAGGGTCATTTTTTCTCCTGATTCATCATCTGAACTTTGATTCAAACATCTTCAGATGCATTAGAACACAATCGGTATGCTCTCGATTTCTCTTCATTCGTTCTTCATGATTTCTTATCTTAAACTAGTTATAAAATGTTGATATTTTATGCTTTTTTTAGATCTATCCTATTCTAGTTTTAATTAGAGGCCGGTGTTGGACAAGGAGAGTTTTACGACTATGAGTTAGGTGATCTTTTTCCTTTTATGAATTTTTAAGTTGTTTATATATGCTAGAGTTTAGATCACCCATTTTTGGGGTGTCACTTGTTGTATAATTAACCCTTTTTATTTACTATTTTTGTTTAGGTAATTAAATAAGTTTTTTAAATCATGAATTAGGTTGTTTACCTTGATTAAGGGTCATCCCATGGGTGTGTTTCCCTTTGATGACCATGTATGGCCATTTTGATTAGGATACCTATGAGGCATACCTTATTTTCCCTTCATGGGTTGTTAAAAATGGATTTTATTATTATATGGAATTTTAATTGTGTTAAATTTTAATTTTTTTTATTAAGGGTTTGGGATTAGTGATTTTTTCCTTTTCCCCATGTTATAACTATGCTTGTTTAAGCATGCTTGGAAGGTTTTACTCCAATTGTAAACCTGCCCATGTGATTTAGGTTATGATAAGGCCTTATAATGGTTTAGAATACATAATAGGATTGTTATTAATTTTTCCCATGTGAGTTACTATTGTTTAAACCATGTAATAGTGTAATTTACATGTGTTGTTTATTATATGAATTTCCCACGTGAGTTTATTATTGTTAAATCCCTATAAAAGTTTAAATTGCATGTGTTGATTCTTGTGTGTTTTACCCATGTGAGTAATTGATAGGTAAAGCCTTATGAGGTTGGTTAGGATATTATGTTCAAGCCGTGAGTGATCCACAGGTGTAGTAGTTGGGCTCATAGAGGCTTTACATATTTTTTCGAGTTAAACATAGATCATTGAGGGATTCTATGGACAGACTCTATTGGCATTATTATCATGTCTTGAGTGATACTTGGGGATTATTTATAGGACCTCCAGTAATGGGCTTAGTTGACATGGACTTATACCACACCTAGAGTGATATTGGGGTTCCAGAGAGGTTTGTCGGGATGGGCTTGTAGGATGTTGGTAGGTTTACACTTAGAGTGATATCGGGTTTTCAGAGAGGTTCGGTGGGATGGGCTTATAGTTTGCAGATAGAATTTCACCTGGAGCGATACTTGGATTCCAACTTATGAATTTCATGGATGGGATTGGGTTATAAATTTAATATTTCAATGAAATGTCTTATGACGTGTCTATCAAGACAAAGCATAGGCTTGTATTCGGTCTTCACTTACTTGTTTAGATATCCTTCTGAGGTATATGTTGTAATTTATTTTACATGAGGGTTTTTGGGCTTAGGCAGGATCTCGAGACTTATATAATTCATTGTAATTGAATTAATTAATGAAAATGAAATGAATATAAATTAATACCAGTGCTTCTAGGATTTTTTACATTTGAGTACTTCCTCCAATGGCCCAAAGGCCTTCATTTTTTATTGATTTTTTATAATCTACCTTTCAAGGGGTGAGGTGGAACCCATAAAAGGACCGTAGGCATAAGTATTACATGACCTGTAGGCCTTAGAGGAATTCATTGCTCATAGTCTGCAAACATTACATACAACCCAGACTAACTACTTAGAACTGCTCCTCCCCAGCATCTTCATTGTGAAATCAGCTCTCCACCATTACATGGTTGTTTAGCTAGGCTTTCCTGTGCATGCACAAGATTTTCCCGATGGAAGGTTCCATACCCTCTCATTCTTACAATTCTTTTAGATTATGCATTGGTGAAATCTCCTTGCTCATCCTACTTCTGAAGATTTTTCCTTGTAGGTTTTCTGGTTTTAATCTGCACTTAAGGTAGCCTGAAGGCCTTGAGGTGGCCCAAAGGCCTTACTGACCTGAAGGACTGGGTGGCCCATAGCTTACTAATTTCATTATTTTTCACTACCTATTATATATATTCACTGACAAACTGGCATAGATCTTGGGTGGTTTCCTACTATGATTTAGTCTCACACCATATTTGAGTCATGTTTTTGGGCCCAAACAGATTATATTGTTGTAGGTGTCGATAAGATTAATAACCCTTATATAGGTACTTTATTTGATGTTAGGAGTAGGAGAGCATGAGACCAAGTTGAGGCTTGTGATGCTTCTTAGTCTTTTTTGTTTCTTTTTTGTACTTTTGTTACTTGTATCATGTATTAATATAGTGTAACTTGTTTTGGATATTTTCCTAGAACATGTGACATGAAGGATCATCCTTTGTATGCTTTGACATCAGGTTATTTTTATTATCAGTCTTCCACTATTTAATTCTATTGTAAGATACTACTACTTCTGTTATCATATTTTTATTTTTCTATTGTGTTACACTCTACCAATGAGGGCATATTTTTTCCACTATCATGCCTAGTCCCTCATTACTATTCGGAATCCTCTAATGTTTGGGGAAATGAACTTGAGTCCATGAGGCCAATTGGGTACGGGGCACTTTTGAGTGGCATCCAGATCTGAGATGTTACAAAGTGGTATCAAAGGATGTTATTTTCTTGTTTTCTTTATTATTTGGAAATGATAGAAAGAGATAGAAATGAAATGGGATTTGGTAATAAGTTGTTCCCGGGAGTAGCTACCCCACATACAGGGAAAATCCAAATTTCCTTGAATTGAATTTTGATTTTTAATTTTTGAGTTGTTACTGTTGACTTGATTTCACTATTTAGTGGCACACTTGTATTTTTTTGTTATTATTGATATTATTGTGGTTCTATTTTGTTGAAACCCAATGAAATAAAGGTATTTCATATCATGTATCATATAGGCACTTGTTAGAAATCACATTCCATGCATTCTTTCCATGCCATTTAGAGAGAATTACTGATTGCATATTGTTGTGATAGGCACCATGATAGATATGCATGTTATTGTGATAAGTGTATTGGTACGTGATATGGTTTGAATTGGTTGGACACCAAGATTTAGTCCCTAAGGTGCATGGGCCCTCTTGGATTAGAATTTGGTGGATCAAGGGGATGCTTTATATTAAATTATGATATGATGTTATGTAGGTGTATGCCAAACTTTGATTCACAGGGAGTGTGGGCCCTCCCATATCATAATCTGGTATACCATTGGATTAATTTGTAAAAATAGGGGTTCTGAGGAAGTTTCATAGGTTTACTATCTGGAAACCCAGACAACACGGCATGTAATTCTATAAAAACACTCCATTTGTTCTTCTATTTGGGAAGAACACTTTTCTTAAGTACATATCGTGTAATATGTGTACACGCCATGTGGTAAGTGAAAGCATGTATGGCCATGTGAAGGAGAACATGGAATGATGGTTTTCAGCCAGTGCATTCCATGTACTATAGTTACACGCCATGTAGTGTTACTCAAGCATAACATGTGTGGTTATGTCCTTGTAAAAGTACATGGATAGAAGGGGATACTCAATTATACATTGTGTATTAGTCAGAAACGTTGTGTATCTTAGGTGGTTACACGCCCAGGCCAGTGAAAGTACACGTCCGGGTAGGAGCTTGAGGTTACACACTGTGTATGGTTTCTAGACACTGTGTACTCCTCTTTTTTGTAACTTTTGAATGTTTTCTTATTATATTTAGTTATTTCACTCTTGAACTATGAACTTTGAAAATGAAGTTGAATTTAGCTATGTGCTTGACCTTGTAGAGTCATGCCTCCACGACAACCTCAAGTAGTACGCTAGGAGAGTGAAGATAATCATACCCCGGAGGTAGTAGGCCATGGCCTACCAGTGGATCCTCCAGTCAAGCTAGTTGAGGCACTAACTGTTGTTCCAGATGAAGGTACAGACGCACAGTTTCATGAAGGTTTGATGTGATTCATACAAACCTTACAGGGACTCGGTGCACTGTCAGCTTTCAGATTCATAACAACTCTATGTATTTACTCCTCCTCATGAATATATACCAACGAAGCATTGAACTGAGGAGAAACAAGATTGGTAATGTCAATCGTGGCCTCCGTCATGCCACCAGGGTAACCATTTGGCATGGAAGGGTTCAAATCATCCAAAAGATCCCTGAAGAAGTTGAGGTTCGGGATCCCCACCTCGTCTCTATAATTCTAGTATGACCCATCCTCTTTCAAGATATTGGGAGGAACCAAACATTTCCTCTCTTTAATGAATGCATGGAATTATGTTGTGTTTCTATCCCCCATCCCCTCAAGCCAATGAATCTGATAATATTCCTGCATTATGCACTCCTGGAAAAGGATCAATTCCGCAAGAGAATATTTCTTTTCTACCAGGTTGTCAAATACACAATCATCCTAGGCCTGCTTGAGAGTAGCTTTGAGGCATTTGACCTCTTGTATGGCCAAGTCCAAAGCATTATCATCTGATAGGAAGCTCTTAATCCAGGTCCCGAGGTGGATTTTGAGCCTCCTAATCTTGGAATAAAACACAATCCAGGGGTTACCTTGGGTAGGCTCATACTAATAATTCAAGACGAGTTGATGATAACTTAGCCAATCGGACCAGTGCTGGAGGAATCTGAAGGATCCCCTACGAACTTGATTTGGAACCAGAGATAAGAGGAGTAGAGAGTGGTCAAAAACTCCCCATAATAGGTGGGAAACTTTGATATTGGGGAATGAATCCATTGCCTACATGTTTTCTAGAAACTGATCCAGCCAGCTCCAGGACTGACGAGCTCTGTGTTGGTTGTTGCACCAGGTGAACTGGTCGCCTATGTATCCTAGGTCCATGAGACCTTTCCCTACCATGAAGTGGAAGAACTCCAGGTTCACCTTCCTGGGAAAGGATCCCTGTACATTTTTTCTCCTCTGGGTTCTCAATGATATTAAAATCGCCCCCCACCAACAAAGGGTAGTTTCCAAGATCAAAATGATTGAGTTCATTCCAGAGGGAAAATCTATTATGGGCATTACAGCTTTTATAGATGAACAAGATGAAGAAGGAACATCCTTAATGAGTTATTTTAGTCATGGTAAACTAATATCTTGTCTGGATGAAGTCCACTTGTAGGTTCTTTTTTTAAAATATCCAAATGTGACCATTGGGAGGGTTAGTATGCAAGAATGCATTCATTCTAAGATTTCGGGAAACATCACTGATTCTTTATAGACTCTTCGTGTGTTCCAATATGGAAGTAAGAACAAACTTATTTTTGTAGATTTTGGTGGATAGAAATTTCGTCTTCATCTGAGTGCTAAGACCCTAGGAATTCCATATGATGAGGGGAATCATTGAAGCAAGCGGGTCCTAGCACTGGCCTAGGTACTCCTAGCCTTTGGCTTTCATGAGGGGGAAGTCGTGCGAAGCATTCTGGATTGATCATGGTTGTGCATGCCCGATTTGTTGGAGGGAGATGGAACAACTGAAGAAAATCCCCCTAACAGGGATGGAGACACTAATAGCCAGTCTTCAAAGAGAAGTAGAGAGGAGAACTCCCCACACTCCTTAATGCAGACAAGGGATGAGGCCTCAGTCGAGGAGATTACACCATCGGAGGCCTTGCACTGAGGGCTCACAGAAAGTAATTGAGGAAACTAAAAAGGAACAACCTCTTCAAGGGAGATAAGGGGTTTACCAGACAGGCCTAAGAGATACTGGGAAGAGAGAAGGGGAGGCAGGAGGCTAAGCGAGAGGCCAAGCATGCGGACCACACCAACCACTTTAGGAGACATCAGCAAGTTTTGGAAATGGGGGGAAATTGGCCCTATTGAGGTGATCGACCTTGCAAACTCCCCTTGAGGGGGCCCTTGGAAAACCATAAGATCTATAACAGGAGACATATGGGTATCATAGATGGGAGAAACCAACCTGAGGGCCACTTCCGTGGGATGATAACCTGAGGGCGGTCTGAAAACCCAACCCGCCTTTTCCACTAGAGGCTGGAGGATTCCACCCTAGCACCTATAGTGGAAAACCTGCATAGAATGGCCCTGAAGATGGTAGTGCTGATAGAAAACTAAAAAAATTGGGTAGAAGATATCCTAGATCTAGTAAAACAAGTCCCCCACTTTGAGCTCAAGTTGGTCATGCACCGGCTGAGAAAGGTCCAACTCCACGCAGATCCGAGCTTCTGAGGAAGAAGAGTCGCTCCTCATATTTTCATCCAAACAAAGATATCCCCTGAGGGAGTCCCCAATAGCCTTAAGGAAGCCCTCATTCTGGAAGGGCAGGGGAAACCTAGGGAGGTAGATCTAGACAGCAGCTACAGGACTCTCTTTACCATTGTGCGCCTCCATTGACCAACAGGACAAGCTGAAGTGCCAACATCCAAAAGAACATGGGGCCTTACACCAATAAAGAATGAAGGCCTCCTCCTAAGGAAACACAAGGATGAAATAGTTCCTATGAAGTGGCGACACCATCACCTAAAGTTGGAGCCCCCAAGATAGAACAAAATGTTGGAAAACTGGCAGTGGTGGCTTAGAGCCACCAAAACAGGCTACTAGGGTCCATTACAAGCAAGATTGTGCCCCATCGAAAACCGACATGGGGATAACCAAAGAGATGTGTCGACCCTCCCTTGAAGATTGATCCTACACCAGAACCATTGGGAAGCACAAAGGAGGGAAATAAGAACCGCATAGAACATCATTGAATGAAGGGCATGGAGGCTGGGGGGAAGGGAGCGGCCAGTGAGGCTGCTTGCTAAAGGGGAGTTCACCTAGGAAGCACGGGGAAAAGGAGAGCCTAGAAAAGCGGACCTTAGAGTAGTTGGAGATGTCGATGACCATGGGGTAAGAACCCTAGAGTTGGGAGAAGGATCCCACAAGGAAGATGCAAGCTTCGAACTAGAGGGAGTTGCCTCAGAGGATGGAAGAATCGGCAGAGACCAGGCGGAGGGGGCGTAACGGATGAAGAATTTTGAAAACAAGGTCATGTGTGCAGTTCATTCTCATTTTATTTGCCACTATGCTCATTCTTCTTCCTAATATCAAGAATACTTCCTCCATCCTCCATTATCACCTGGTCAGTTTGTGAAATTTCTCTTATAAAATTATGGCAAGCATCATCAGTGCTAGGTTGGTTGTTCATCTACCCCAATGGGTCTCCGAAGAACAACATGGGTCTGTCAAGGGTCACAACATTCAGGGTGTCATTGCTTTGGCCCATGAGATTCTACGTGATATTGATACTAGGTATCACGGTTCCAGCATGCCCATAAAATTGGACATGAGCAAGGCCTTTGATAGGGTCGAATGGAGTTTCATCAATAAAGTGCTATCAAGTTTGGGATTCTCTCCCTCTTCGACTGATCTCGTCTTTCACTACTTTAGCTCAACTTAGATAGTGGTTAATTTCATGGGTAAGACACACAATTTCTTCAACGTGACACATGGTATAAGGCAGGGATATCCTTTATCCCCTAGCCTTTTCATCCTATCCTAGGAATTCCTTAGTCGGTTCATTCATAGTAGCTTGAACAAGGTTTAGATTATTCCTTTTCACAGGAGGTGGAATCATCCTAGGGTTTCACATCTCATGTACGCAGATGATACCATGATTTTTCTCAATTCCAGCAAGATATCTTTTTGTAGCCTTATCAAATTGATGTAGGTGTATTGAAAGTGGTGTGGCCAATTCATTAACAAGTCCAAAATTGATGTATTTATTTCCAAAAGATGCACAATAATATGGGATGCCTCTATCTGCAACATCCTGGACATGCAGTAAGGTAACTTCACAATAAATTATTTGGGTGCCCTGATATCCTTTGGATGGCTCCGTATCAGGGACTTCGACTCGCTTTTCAGCAAGATATCGGATAGAATCCTCAAATATAAGACCATATACCTCTCTTTTGGGGGTTGTATCACTCTCATCAACTATGTTCTTCTCACCTCTCCAGTGCATGCCCTTTCTGTTATTAAATTTTCGAAATGAGTCATTGAGAACATCGACAAGATCCATGCTCACTTCATGTGGGATGCTCAAGCCGAGGGTAAATGTCACTGGGTGTCTTGGGATAAGATGGCTCGGCCCACCTGGGAGGGCAGGATTAACATCTACAGCATAGAGGATACTCTCCTCTGTAGGCATGAAAAGCTGTCTTGGGATATTATTGCATATTTAAACCTTTGTGGGAAGACCATGAACAGGGTTCTAGAGGGTCCTCCATCACCAAAGTTGGGTCACATGTCTCATTTATTTTCATAAATCTTTCCTCTATTCTCATCTCTTCATCCCCTGTCTCATTGGATCATTAGGGAGGGGGACATATCTTTTTGGAACTATAACTGGGTGGGATCGTGCCTCGCATTCCCTGGTTTTCCAGCTTACAACATCACGTTCAAGGATGCAAGTATGCATCTAGAGTTCATCAGGGTGGTATTAGAAAAATGTCAGTTGGGAATCTTCTAAATCATTGAAACCAACATGGACTCAAACTGGTGTATTTTCTCCCTTCCCAGATTGAAGTCATTCCCTAGAAATGCTTTCCTTCTTATGTTAACCTCTCAAACTCAGAGAGATTTCTAGAATGGAACTCTGTGGATTAAAAAAATTCCCACCAAACTCAACTTCCTCACCTAGAACCTCCATCACAATGCTCTCCCCACCAAAAAAAATATCCAGAAATGCAGTATTTCTCGGGTCTCTCAATTCCAGTGTATTAAGTGTCACTAGGAAGAGAGTGATGGTCATCTGTTCTATGAGGGAGAGTGGGCTCGAGAGGTCTGGTCCTTCTTTAGTGCATTCACCACCTTCTCCTTCCTACATCACCTCGACTCCCCCTTCCTGGATCGATGGTTATTCAACTCGAGAGATAAAGGAGTGGAGAGATAGGCCAGAATTATTATCCTTCATGCAAGTTGTTGGTGCCTTTGGCAGGCTTTCAACAAAGTAAGTCACAAGGGGTTCACATCTTCTGGGAGGGCCATCATTGCTAGAACCCAGTTTCTTCTTCTCGACCTGGTTAGACTTTTTGATTCCTGGAGTAAGTCCCCTTCACTCTGGTTCCTTCAAGTGCACTCCCATACCTTTTTGACCTTTGTCTCACTGAGAGGCCTTTGGGTTCGGTGGCATCCTCCACAAATGGGTCTTAAACTCAATACTGACGGCTCTTGTATTTTTGGAGTTATAAGAGGTGGAGGTCTAGTCTGAAACTTCAGGGGGCTTATTATCATGTTTTTAACTACCTATTTTTTCCATGGATCCTCCCTAATATAGGAGGTAATGTTTTTCTTCACTGGCCTCTCTCTTTGCCAGCGGGGCGGCATTGTCATCGTTGTGGCCAAAATTGAATCTCTGGTTCTTCTCAAAGAATTTCAAGACTCCAACAATACCCTCTAGTCGATTGCCTATGCTGTTAGGAAATGTCGAGGCCTCCTCTCCAACAATGTTATCTTGTGTCACACATGACGAGAAGGAAATATGGAAGCTGATCATCTCACCTCCCTTGCAGTTCCAGGTTCTAGTGTCTCCTATTTTTACGATTTTAATTTTTTGAAAGCGGAGGGGGTGAATATCATAAGAGGGGATTCCCTTGGTCTCCAGCATTTTAGACCCCCGTAGGACCTTCCTTTCTATTTTTTTCTCTCTTTTGGTTTCCTTTTGGACTTTTTCTTCAAATAAAAATAATGATGATGATGATGATGATTCAAACCTCACAAGGAGCACTACAGTCTACCGCATCTATGGAAGAACTGACATGAGTGTTCCAGCAGCATCATCCACCAACATTTTCAGGGTATGTTGGGACAAAGGATATAGATTCATGGATGGATATCATTCTTATGATATTCGATCATCTAGACATTCCTCCTGAGAGGAGGTTCAAGATCACGACGTATATGTGGCGTGATTCTAACAATATTTTTTGGGATGTTATCACTCAGGTAGAGCATCATTGGAATATGTAATGGGGAGATTTTCAAATAGTATACTATTATTATTACTATCCTAAGATGCTAAGGGATGAAAGAGCCTAGGATTTCATGCATCTGGAGCAAGGATATTTATCATTAATGGACTACACAGCCCATTTTACTAAGCTCCAGCGTTTTGCACCTATTTTGATGGGTGACGATGTATCAAAGGCTAGGAGATTCAAGGATGGTCTTAAGTTCGACATCTTATCACAAGTGAATGTCTTCAGGTAGCCTTCTATATCTACTATTGTAAATCAAGAACTGATTATTGAGCATAATATGAGGGAATATGGAGGTGTGATCCATGGAGTTTCGGCACCAATATCTGTTATTGTCTCAACTGGTAGTAAGAATCTTCATTTGGATCTTTCTCATGGTGACATTAACAGTCATAAAGTATCTTCAAGTAGGCAAGGGAGGTTCTACCAGTGCAGCAGGCTGGGGAATATAAGGCCACATTGTCCACATGACCCAGTCGAGTGTCGATATTGTGGCAAGATGGGTCATCTTCAGTGCTTCTACAAGATGTTTCCACTGGTATCTAGTGAGAGAGGGTATGCACCAACTCCACATTCAGGAATAGGGTCAGCAGGTTCTTATCAATTAGGGAACTGGAATGAATCTGGTTGTTCATGCTGAGGTGGTGGTTGTGGTCATGGTATCCAAACCCTAGGATCTCAACAACAGTAGGGTGGATCAGCTCAGGGTAGCCAGGTAGTGTCATAGGGTCACGATACAGGTTATACTTATGCACTACAACAGACCTAGAATGAGCAGGATCCCAGATCCTCTACTATCATAGGTACAATTCTAGTCACCATCGTTTTAGCTTCTACACTTTTTGATACAAGGTCTTCACATATTTTAATATTTTTCCAGTTATGGATATCCTTGGGCTCGATGTTTTTACTTTTTATGATGTTGTGATGCTAGAAACTCTGTTAGGGATTAGAATGAAAAGTGTGCATCAGTGAAATGAGTGCCCCCTTAAGGTTGGTGGGTGTCACTTCTTATGGGACCTCTATGTATTAGAGATGATAGGATTTGATGTCATTCTTGGAATGGACTAGTTGGTCTCCTTTCAAGGCTTTTTCAATTGCTATCGTCGTCAGGTGAGTTTTACATCACCAAAGGGTGGATCGTTTCTAAACAAGGGTGAATGGGATGTAAAGGAGAGCCGACCTGGAACCGAGAATCATGGGTTAGGTGGGATGACAACCTAGATTTTGAGTTTATGTTTGGATGACCATGGAACATTTCAGATGGATTTACCTCTAGTAGTTGATCGTTTCAGGGATGTCTTCCCAGACAAATTTTTAGGTTTACCTCTGGTGAGAGAGGTATAGTTCTCTATCGAGATAGTGCCAAGAGCTGCACCAGTATCCATTCCTCCTTATAGGATGGATACAATATAGTTATAGGATCTCAAGAAGCAATTAGATGATTTAGAGGCAAAAGGGTTTCCTCCGACCCAGTACTTCCCTTGGGGTTCGCCATTCCTTTTTGCGAAAAAAGTGGATGGTACCCTCAGGATATGCATGGATTATATAAAATTGAACCATTTTATGGTTAAAGAATCAGTATCCTCTACCATGAATATATGATCTCTTCAATCAGCTCTGTGTAGCTCGTGTTTTCTCTAAAATCGATATGAGATCCAGTTATCATTAGGTGTGTGTTAGATCATCATACATACCTCGCATAGAGTTTCAGAGAACGTATGGTCTGTATGAGTATTTTTTCCTACTTTTTGGTCTCACGAACACTCTTATAGTATTCATGGAACTAAGGAACCGATTTTTCTATCCTTATCTTGACTCGTTCGTTGTGGTTTTCATGGATGATATCTTGGTGTATTCTCATAATCGACACGACCATTCCAAACATATTGAGATCATTTTGAGTACACTGAGAGGGAATCAGTTATACGTTAAGCTCATAAAGTGTCACTTATGGATGGATCAGATTTACTTCCTAGGTCACATAATCTCGGAGACATTAGTATCAGTGAACACAAAGAAAGTGAGATCAGTAGTTTCAGGGAGCAGCCCAAGAAAATATTTGAGGTGCAGCATTTCTTAGTGTTAGCTAGTTACTATAGGAATTTCATACAGTAATTCTCATGCTTATCAGTTCTATTGATGGGCTTGACTAAAAATGGTGCAAAGTATATTTGGATAGATTCCTACGAGACAGCCTTTCAGGAACTGAAAGGGAGATTGACTTCGGTGTCAATGCTGATTTTTCCAAAGCCAGGTAAGAGTTACATTGTATACTATGATGCATCAGGTATCATGCTAGGAGTAGTTCTTATGCAGGGGTATCAAGTCGTTACGTATATATATCAGTAGTTAAGTCCTTGTGAGAGGAATTACCTAACTCACGATCTTGAGTTGGCTGCAGTTGTTCATGCTTTACACTATTTGAGACATTACTTATTGGGAGAGTGTTTGTGGTGTACACAGACCATAAAATCATCAAGTACATATTTACATAGCATGATCTAAATCTGAGGTAGTGAAGGTGGGTGGAATACCTTTAGTCCTTTTACTTTGAGCTTGCCTACATGCCTGGTTAGTGAAATGAAGTGGATGATGCTTTGAGGAAGAGGACTCATATACAGGCAATGTAGTAGGCCAGTAGTGAGTGGAAGCTTATGGCGTTGTTCTCTAAGATGCACTTGGAGGTGTAAAATAGTTACAGAAAGACTTTTAATTCATCCTTAGTTTTTAACTCCACCCTACTAGATAGATTGAGGATGTGGCAAATATTAGATTCTGAAGGCCTAGCTATATGAGAGAGTGTGAAAAGTGACAATCCTCCTCCTGGTTGGACCATAGGTGAGGATGAATTTCTGCGGTTACATGGTCATGTATGGGTTTCATCTAACATGCATAAAGATATGATGTGTGACTTTCATGCCTATGTATGGAAATTGCATCCTAGTGTCACCAAGATGTATTGGGATTTACATCATCAGTATTAGTGTCCGGGGATGAAAATAAATGTAGCTAGTTTTGTCTTGAGATGTTCCACCTATTATCAGGTGAAGGGAGAACACCATCAACCAGCCAAACTTTTACAAAAGCTACCCATTCCTAAGTGGAAATAGAATGATATCATGATAGATTTTGTGATGGGGTTATTGAGGTCACCTTGAGGTAATGATTTCGTATGGGTTGTTGTTGATAGGCTCACAAAGGTTGCACATTTCCTACCAATCAAGGAAACTTTCAGTGTTGATGAGTTTGGGAGGTTGTACACCTGAGAGATTGTATGACTACATGGGGTTCCTTATTCTATAATTTTAGATAGGGATGACCAGTTTAATTATTGTTTCTTGCAAGGGATATAGAGGGAAATAGGTACACCGGTGCTTCTAAGCATGTCTTACCACCCTAAGACAGATGGCCAATCTGAGCACATGATTCAAGTGCTGGAGGACATGCTTCGGGCATGCGTCTTGGATTTTGGGGGCACTTGGGAGAGTCATACTCCTATGGTTGAGTTTTTGAACAAAAATATCTTTCATGATACTATTCAGATGGTACAGTATAAGGATTTTTATGGTAGACCACATCGATCACCCCTGTGTTGGATGGAGGCAGAAGAGGCAGTTAAGCTAGAACCTCATCTTTTCTAGGAGACCACTGAGTAGGTGCAGTTGATTCGTAAGTGGATGGATACTACACAGTCTCATCAGAAATATTATGTCGATCATTGCAGATGACCTTTGGAGTTTGAGTTCAGGGATTGAGTTTTCCTATGTGTTACACTATGGCTGGGACACAAGAGGATCAAGAGATAGGGTAATCTTTCACCAGGGTACGTCAGGCCATTTGAGATTCTAGAGAGGGTTAGGATGGTTTCCTATCCATTGAATTTACCTCATAGGTACAAGGCTATGTATGATGTCTTCCACGTTTCTCAATTGTTATGTTACTTTTTAGACACATCTCATGTTTTTCAGTCGTAGGAGGTTGATTTAGAGGTATATGCATCCTTTGAGGAGCATCCTATACAAATTGTGGATCGTAACATGAAGGTTCTTTGTGGTCAATCAGTTCCTTTAGTATGGGTTCTATGTAAGCACAACTGATTGCAGGACAAGACCTGGGAGAGGGAGGTCAATGTACAATCATAATGTCTAGATTTGTTCTCATATATTTCTTCACCACCCTTTTAAGGTTAATTTATGGACAAATTAATTTAAGGGGTGATGTTTGTAAGAACCTGGTTCTTCCTTTGAGGTATAGATCATTCCTTTTTAGTTTGTACTTAAGAAAAAGAAGGTAAAATAGACTGAGTATTGGTTGCATCACTATTACACAATGTGACTGGGGGTTACACATTATGTAATCCCAGTGCACACCATGTAATTATACCGATGAGACCTTTTTATGACGTGTAAGGCATGTTAGTAGAAGAAGGAAAAAACATCCATATACATGGAATGTATTCTCAAGTAAATGTTGTGTACTTTTCTTTTTTTCTAAAATGGGAAGGAGCTCATGTTTTGTCAAACAGACATAGGACTCACTCTGGGTTCATGAACATTAGCACCATAGGGTCTTTTTTGCTCCTGATTCATCATCTGAACTCTGATTGAAATGTCTTTAGATGTGTTGGAACCCAATCGGTAAGATCTTGATTCCTCTTGAGCCATTATTTATGATTTATTCTCTTTACCTAGTTATAAAAGGTTGAGAATTTATGTTCATTTTTTAGATCTATCCCATTCCAGGTCGAATTAGAGGTTGATGTTGGATGAGGAGAGTTGTAGGCCTATGAGGTAGGTGGTCGTGTGCCTTTCACAAATTTTCAAGCTATTTATATATGAAAAATTCTCACACACCCATTTTTTGTGGTGTATCTTATTGTAGAATTAACCCTTGTTATTTATTATTGTTGTTTAGGTAATTGAATAACTGTTTCAAAGAATGAATTAGGTTTTTTACCTTGATTAAGGGACACACCATGGGTGTGTTTCCCTTCGATATCCATATATGGCCATTTGGCTTAGGATGCCTATGATACATACATTGTTTTCCCTTCTTGGGTTGTTTAAAAATGGATTTGATTATTAGATATAATTGAAATTGTGTTAAATTGTAATTTTTTTGATTAAGGGTTTGGGATTAATGATTTTCCCCTTTTCCCCATGTTATGCCTATGCTTATTTAAGCATGATTGGAAGGCTTTTCTCCATTTGTGAACCTTCCCACACGAGTTAGATTATTTTAAGGCCTTGTAATGGTTTAGATTACATAATATGATTATTATGAATTGTTAAATTGTGAGTTACTATTTTTAAAACCATGTAATAGTGTAATTTACATGTGTTTCTTGTTATATGAATTTCCCACATGAGTTTATTATTATTAAATTCCTATAATAGTTTAAATTACATGTTTTGATTATCTTGTGTTTTAACCATGTGAGCAATCAATAGGCCAAGCCTTATGAGGTTTTTTAGGCTATTATGTTCAAGCTGTGAGCGAGCCATTAGTGTAGTGGTTAGGCTCATGGAGGGTTTACTTATTTTGCTGAGTGAATCATTAATCGTTAATGGATGCTATAGATAAACTCTATTGGATTTCTTGTCATGTCTTGAGTGATACTTGGGGCTTCATTATAGGACCTCCAGTAACATTATTAGTTGGCATGGACTTATACCACACCTAGAGTGATACTGAGATTCAAGAGTGGTTCACCGGGATAGGATTGTAGGATGTTGGTAGGTTTTCACCTAGAGTGATGCCGAGTTTCTAAAGAGGTTCATCGAGACGGGCTGGTAGGTTGAAGATAGAATTACACATTGATTGATACTTGAATTACAACTTAGGAATGTCATGAATGGGATCGGGTTATAAATTGAATATTTAAATGAAATGAATTGTGAAGTGTCTGCCAAGACAAATCACAAGCTTGGATTTGGTCTTCACTTGTTTAGATAGCCTTCTGAGGTATATGTTGTGATTTCTTTTACATAGGGGTTGTCGGGCTTAGGCCAGATCCCAATACTTATATAATTCAATGTAATTAAGTTAATTAATGAACATGAAATGAATGTAAATTAATATTAGTTCTTTTAGGATTGTTTACTTTTGAGTACTTCCTAGCTTACTGTTTCATTATTGTTCACTACCTATTATATATATTCACTGACAAACTGACATCGATCTTGGGTAGTTTCCTATTGGTATTTAGTCTCACACCCTGTTTGGGTCATGTTTTTGGGCCCAAATAGATTATATTGTTGTAGGTGTCAATAAGGGTAAGAACCCTTCTACAGGTACTTGATTTGCTATTAGAATTATGAGAGAATGGGACCAATCTGAGGATTCTGATGCTTCTAAGTCTCTTGTTTCTTTTTTGTACTTTTGGTAATTGTATCATGTATTAATGTAGTGTAACTTGTTTTGGTTTTTTTCCTAAAACATGTGACATGCAACGTCATCCTTTGTATTCTTTGACATCTGGATATTTTTATTATCAGTCTTCCACTATTTACTTCTGTTGCATGATACTACTACTTTTGCTATTATATTGTTATTGTTTCCACTGTGTTACACTCTCCCAATGACGGAATAGTTTCCCCACCATAACACCTAGGCCATCTCTGCTAGTCGGCAGCCTCTGGCATTTGGGGAAATGTGTTTGAGGCCATATGGCCAACTGGGTATAGGGCACTTTTGAGTGGAATCTGGATCCTGGACGTTACAGGCCGATAATAATAGAAGTGAAGCAATAAATAAATAAATAACTCACCTTGGACTGGGTTCCTCAAGGATACTGACTAACACTACCTAATTTATCCTAATCTAGATATCTCTGAACCAAGGTGAACCTATACAGATATAATATGGGTTTAATACTGGATCATCATAAATAAATCATCAATAATGGACTGAACCCAAGCATGTTATTTGGATTAGTGGATATTCCCCTCGACTAATAGTTATGCATTCTTAGTATGTGATATAAAACATCCTTAAAACCTAATACATGACATCCTGAACCCATCCAAGGTGATCCATAAAGGGAATCCAACATGTCGCTCCAGGAGAACTATAAATTTGAATCACTATAAGAGTCCATCCAAGGAGATCTATAAAATAAATCTCAACTATCATGCTCAGTATATTGTAATCATGCCCCTCTAAGCACGCCTCAAGTACCTTACATAATGGATTGATTATTGCTCGTGGCATAGTATAACCATCTTACCACTGAACCTATCCATAGTGAATCCCCTAGGAAACCGGTATCACTTATGGGTAGGTAATTAATATGTCCAGTGATCTTGTCCAATTCATCCCTTTAGTATCCAAGTATCACTCTTAGCATATCTAAAATCCATAAAAAGTTCTAATTATAAAACATGATGATCCCTTCCAAGGAATACTTAAATTATTACCCTTGTATCACCCTCAACTTGGAATAAAGTTATAGTTTATCTATCAAGAACTCATACCATTTAATAAGTCATTACATTCATAATTATTTAATCAAGTTTTCCAATTAATTTAATCCAAGTAATTCAAACTATGTTATAAATCATAGGGACCAAACATGTGGCCTATCATTTCTCTTAATTTATTTTACATTTCAAATGAATTTATTGTAAGGAAAAAATACACTTAAAAGGTGGTTTAATAGTTTAATGCAAAGGGGAATTTGAGCCTTTAAGAAAGGTCATGCCCATAGTATTGGTACACACCAAGGAGTTTAACCAACAATGATGATTCACTATTATGTAGGACTATATTAATCATGTAAATACATTTAATTTAAATAATTAGACTTTATAGAGGTGATGCTAGAGAAGTTAAATGTGTGAAATAATGAAATAATATATAAATTGAATGAAGATTTAGCAAAAAGATCTAGACTGTCTAACTTAGGATCATAACACTATCTTTGTCTAATGTTGGCCCAGGAATCGAGCTAGAATGGGAGAAATCAGATGAAATGAAAAAAAACTGAAAATAGGGAATATGATCTAACACCAAAATAACATAGAATATGGGAAGATAAACAATAATAATAATAAAGAGGAGTGGAGAACTTACTAAGAGGGATCCAATGAGTTGAATGGTGGTTGATTCCATGCTTAGATGGAGGAGAAATGGAAAATCCTAGCTTGGATTGAGGAGGAGAGCTAATGTGGAAGAGGGGATGTCTGATAGAGAAGAAAAGAAAGTAGGAGGAGGGTTATAACACTTGAGGGAAAAATAGTAATTTTACCCTTCATTAAAGGGTTAACACAGTTTGGCCAAAAAAATTTCCAATTTGTGCACCAACCTTATTCCCAACACTACCCAAGAAACCACCTCGCACTAGTTAAGTGGTAGGTTTGACTAATCATGTGCATCCCATGCGAAATGTCTCTATCACCTATCTGAGAAAAATCACATGTCCATGTGAACTAGTTCACATGGTTCATTCAAACTGTGTGGCCCCTATTGTGAACTGATTTCTCTACATAGTTGAGTCACATGGTTAGCACTAATCATGCGCTAACCATGCAACTCAATCTGCCCCTCCAATTTCTAGAGCTCTAGACTCCAAACAATCCCTAAACTCTCCTGAACCAATCCTTAGCTACTTAATCACATCATTAACATAAAACAAGAGGTTTTTAATAGTATCATAAGTTTCCATACCTCTTAGAAAATCTAGGACCTTACAACCTCCCCTCCTTAAAACAACTCTTCCCTGAGTTTCCCTTCCAAGGGTGGTAAAGCATCATCTGAGAAAAGTTCCATCAACTAAGCACATACATTATCCTCTCACTCCCAGGTCTCATATTATACATGGTCGGGCTTCCATAGCACCCGTATCAGGGGAACAGACCTACCTCAAAGAGCCTCAGTTCTCATATCAACAATACATATTGGATTCTCCTCAAAGGAAACATCATCCTTTATCTCAATATCCACTAGATAAAATGAATGATATGGTTCATAATGATAATGAAAAGGTTTTAATACATGGAATAAATCATAGATGAATCAATAACTATATGGTAACTACAACTGATAGGATATCGGCCTGACTCTCTCCATGATCTCAAAAGGCCCAACATAACAAGGGGATATCTTTCCCTATCTTCGAATCTGACTATGACCCAATCTAGGCGATACTCATAGAAGTACCTGATGCCCCACCTCAATCTCTAGAGGTCAACGGAGGATATTTATATAAAAATTATGCCTAGATTTATCTATATCCATACATTTTTTAATTATTTAAACCTTCTCTAAAGTTTACTTAACGAGATGAGGACCTAGTAGTGCTACCTCACTTGCATCTAACTAGCATAGGGGTAAACATAATGGCCTACCATAAAGGGTCTCATAAAAATATATCTAAAATGATTCCTGAAGGCTGTTATTATAGTAAAACTAAACCATAGGTATATGTATCTTCTAATAACCTCTGAAACCAAGGATGTATGCTCGAATAATGTCCTCTAGAACTTGTATCATACACTCTAATTTACCATTGGTGTGAGGGTGATATGTTATCATCAATAGCACATATAGACCTAGTGCCTTATGGAAAACCTTCCAAAATTGTGATGTGAACTAGGAATCTCAATCTGATGTGATAGAATAGGGAACACCATGAAGGTGCACAACCTTTCGAATATAAATCCTCTCCATATCATCAACTAAAAAGGTCTCTTAGATAGGTAGGAAGTTTTCAACCATGTTCGGCCTTCCAACTATCACCCATACTACATCACTTCCTTGAGGGGATCTTGAAAATTGTATCATGAATCGATGGTGACATCATTCCATTTCCACTTAGGAATAGATAGAGACTGCAAAATTCTAATAGGTCACTAGTGCTATGCCTTCACTAGGTGGAACATCGAGTGAAAAAAACATACAATATGCCTCTTCATAAATATCCATTAATACTAGCAACATGTGACTCGGTACATCTTGTTAATCCCAGAGTGAACTTCCTAATCATAGTCATGAGATTACTGCATAACTCTCTATGTATGTCAGCAGGCACCCATAAACACCCATGGAAGTGCGCGATCTCATTATCATCAACAACCTAACCAGGAAGTGGGTTCTCTCCTAATACACTCTCCCTCAAAAAGAGGCCCTTGGGATTAGAAATTTGTCTCATCCACACCAATTCTAGAAGGAAGGATGTCACTACTAAAGATTCCAAAATAGGTTTCCCATGATATTACTAAACCTCAAGGTGCATATCATAAAATAGATCCATCAACTAACACTCATTACTGGCCTCCTAGATAGCCTATGTCTGATTCTTTCAACTCTGGGTGTCATCTACTATATTTTCCTTTATGGATGTATAAGTGATCTCAAATTAAAATGATTTGAAATACTCTACCCACTCATGCTTCATGATATTCAAATCACGCTATATAGAGATGTATTTGAAACTTTTATAGTCTATGTAAAAAACGAAATTCTCACCCAACAAATAATTCCCCCAATAACATAAAGCATGAACCAAAGTTGATAGATCAAGTTCATGTGTGGGGTAATTCTACTCATGAGGTCTCAACTAGTGAGACCTGTATGCTACAACCCAATCTCTCTACATAAAAACTACTCCTAGATTGATTTCTGAAGAATAATAATAAATTGTATAGATTCTTATTGAATTTGGAAGAATTAGGATTATTGATAAATTCATTCACACCTTCAACTCTTTAAAGGTTTTCTTATAAGATTTGGACAATAAAAAATTCACACCATTTTTATTGAAGTCCATGAGAGGAGCATATAGGTGTGAGTAGTCCTGAAGGAAAATCCTATAATAACTAGCTATATCCAAGTAACTATGTATGTCAAAGATATTATTGGGTTGCTCCAAGGAAACTACAGTGCTTTCCTTTTTTGGGTAAACAGATACTTCTTCCTTTGAAATAATATGACCCAAGAAGTGAACCTTATCGATACAAAGGTGGAATTTAGTGATTTTAGCTTGCATTTGGTTCTCTATCAATGTATTCAATGCAATATCAAGATTTTTGGTATGGTTTTGTTGAGTATGATAATACACCTAGATGTTATCCACAAATACTACCATAAATGAATCCAGATATAGGTGGAAAACACAATTCATCATAGCTATAAAAAATTTTGGTGCATTCATAAGGTCAAACGATATAACCAAATACTCATATAATCTGAATCGACTCTAGAACATTGTACATGGTATGTATTATGGTCTCACACACACCTAATGGTAGCCCAACCTCAAATTAGTCTTAGAAAAAATAGTCACTCCTCATATCTGGTTGAAGGGGTCTTCTATATGAGGAAGTGGATAGTAGTTATTTATCATGAGTTGGTTCAACCACCGTTAATCCGTGCACAACCTGAGGATACCATCAGCCTTCTTGGAGAAAATAATGGCTAAACCCTCCTCCTCCAATGGCCCGAAGGCCTTCATTTTTTATTTATTTTTGATAATCCACCTTTCAAGGGGTGAGGTGGAACCCTTACAAGGCCCATAGGCGTAAGTATTACATGGCCCGTAGGCCTTAGAGGAATTCAATTCTCGTAGGCTTCAAACATTACATAAAACCCAAACTAACTACTTGGAACTTCTCCTCCATAGCATCTTCATAGTGAAATCAGCTCTCCACCATTGCATGGATGTTCAGCTAGGATTTCTCATGCATGCACAGGCTTGTCCCGATGGCAGGTGTCATACCATCTCATTCTTGCAAACCATTTAGCTTCTGTACTGGTGAAAGATCCTTGATCATCCTCCTTCTGAAGCTTGTTCCTTGTAGGTTTTATGGTTTTTATCTGCACTTAAGGTGGCCCTAATGCCTTGAGGTGGCCCGAAGTCCTTACTGACCCAAAGTCCTAGGTGGCCCGAAGGCCTTAAAGGACTCAGGGACCAAATTGGTGGCCCAAAGGCCCAAACGGGGGAATATTCCCGGCAGTTACAGTGCCAAACAGTGCCTACTACAGTTCCTGCTACAGTACCTTCTACAGTACTGCACAATTCCTGCTACAGTACTGGTATAGTAACCCAAAAATTAGCCTCCTCCTGGTTTTGATCCCGGGTCTCTTGGATTCACTTAAGGAGTCCTCAACAACTGGGCTGAGTCTCATGTGCAAAGGCTAAACCCCCAATTTGAAGTATTGGGTCATATAAAACACCTTACTTCTAAGTATTCTAACTGCTTCTTGAGTTCCTAGAGATTAGTATATTCCATAGTATATAAAGGAATGGACACTGGTATTGCACCTGGCACTATATTAATAGTAAAAACTACCTCTCTCATAGGAGGAAACCCAAAAAACCATCAGGGAAGACATCATTAAAATGATCCACCACATTAGGGAATTATATATGCTACATTCCCTAATCACTCATAAAGATACTATCCATCTAGGATATCACTCCACCTAGCCCCTGATTCTTAGGTCCAATTCGGCTCACTTAGACATCCCATTCACCATTATAAACATAATCATTTCCCTTGGGTGATATAAGATACACCCTCTGATGGTATCACTCAACATGGGAATCCTAAGGAACCAACTAGTCCATCCTAAGAATAAATTTTAATCCGATCACCTTGAGGATGAATAAATTACACAAGAAATGGTACCCACTTATTTCAAGGGGTACTCCTTACACTAGCACCTGAATAAACCCCTAACGGTGTGTTAAGAATCATAACACCACAAAATTACTCCATTTCTATACCTAGAATTTCAATAATTTCCAAATATATAAAAGTGTGTGAAGAACCTATATCAAATAAGGCATAAACTAAAGCATAGGTTGTTAGAATAGTACCTCATATTATAGAAGTCCCCAAACTCTACTCCTCAGGAGTATGTTATACTGCATATATATGGATAGATCCTTGGCCCTGAGATGCAACTTGACTAACCTGGGTAGTTCCACTATATTGGTGTTGAACCTCTGAAGTTTGACTACCTCAGCCATGATCACCACATCAGCCTAATCAGATAGTAGTAGACTAGATCCCATCCTAATGTGGAGATACTGATCATGTACCTAAATAACATGTCAGTAGAGATCCCTTCTCACTAAGTACTAGAGGTAAATTTCAGTAGAAATGTTGTAGGTGACCCATCCTACCACAAACTTGGCACTCGATCAGATTCCTCATACACTAGGGATTCTTATGGTCAATAATACCACAATAGTGACACACCACATAGATATCAGTGCACATCATTTGGTTGGAACTTCCCCTATATTTACCCTCATAATTATGTTTCCTATTACTAGACAAACCTCTCCCTATATTGAAGATGAACCACCCTAACTCACGCTACCATCTTCCCTCGAGTTATTCTTAGTCATGAGAGCTTGTTTCACTATCTTTGAAAGGGTGGTTAGCCAAAAAAACATTTACCTATGATAGGATTTCATACGCAATCTCATCCTCAAATCATCTCATAGTATTCAATTCATCAATGGTCAAAGTCGGTGAAAAACATTGAAGTTTGGAAAATGAGCTAAATAGTCCATCATGGATATAACTCCCTAGTGTAGGTTCATAAATTATATGGCATGGTTCTCTCTCAAATTTTATAGAAATAAATAGTCATTGATGGCTATCTAGAAGTCTTCCTAGACCATACCCTGATGATGATCGACCTAAGAGATGACATCCCACCAATGCTTAATGGAGTCACATATCATATAGGTAGAATTCTTGACCATCTACTCTAGAGTCATCTTTATATTATCAAAGATCGATAACATGGACTCCAACCATGACTCAGCAGCCTGAGGACTTCCATCCCCTGATAAGGTGGGAGGTTTTTGTTACTGTAATTCCTACATCAACTTTTTCATAGTAGGGGCAGGTCACTGAGATCCCTGAATGGTCTATATAAATTGGAATAATTTATCTCTAAACTGATCATCAAAGTCTATTGGAGGATCAACAGTAGGTTCCTCCAGTGTCACTACAGGAGTTAATACTAGTGTCTTAGGTCTCACCGCCTCCAGAGCATGGTTTTCACCACTGTCCTAGCATATGAATCAAGGACATCATAGAGGCATACATATACAATTACCAAGTTCACACCTCAGATAATATTTAATAGTAAATAGGATCAATGGTAGAAAAAAAGGATAGGTGCACATCCTTTTTATAAATGAGTCACACCTCTCTACCTACTCCTAAATCCATGTCTATTTAATAATAAAGATCACAAAATATTACAAGATACACTACCTACTACTCACTAATAATGTTGGTTCGGGGTTAGGGTCTCGTATAACACAATAGAGGTTCCGATAAATGGAGTTTCATATACAAGGTATAGAGGAAAACACCCTTTAATTTGAAATTTGCATTCCTGTTTAGTGGAAACCATTAATTTAAGTTTTACATTTATTTAAGTTCATACTTATTAATACACATATATATATCATGGTCCAGTTATATGAATCACCATTTCCAATTTATAAAGGTTCGTCCTCTTTATAAATTTCAATTGGTACATCAAGTAACTAAAACCTAACATTTACATGTAGTAATTCCAATGTAACAGGTCATTTATAGTGATTTTATTTAATGAAATACCATTCCCAATTAATAGAAGTGTGTGATTTATAAATTAAAATTGTAATTAAATAATAAAATAAACTAATATCTCATCCCATAGAACCAGTGGTTCATGAATCAAACATGGAATAACTGGTTAATATCATAAATCTATATAGGAAAATGTCATTTATATTGATGCAGGTTCATTAATTAATCCAATTATGTTATCTCTACAAGAAGCGTTATCACATTTCCATATATATATATATTAATTAAGGCGCTCATAACTACCACAGGTAGTACATGAAATTCATGCTATAATGTAGATGGGAAAATTCATAATTCATGACATGTAAATTCTTAGGTGCCTAACATAATGAAAGAGATGATACCTCCTTATTATACTAGGCCAAGGAAAAATGTAATTAATAATAATAATATCAATAATAATGATGTAACAAAACATGTGTGTCACCCAATAGTGAAATTAGTACCACTGTAATAGGAACAAACCAATGAAAACAATAACCCATCCCATGTAATTTGGTTTTCCCCTATATGTGGGTAATCTACTTTAAGGAACAGGCTCCTTAACAAATTCTAATACATCAAAGTCTCATGTATAATACCCAAATAGTGAGTCAAAAGGAAAAATAAACTCTAATACCACTTTGTAACATCCATCCCCAGAAGCCATTAAGTGGTACCTCGTGGTAGTTATTCACATTACCTCAAGAGTGCCTCCCCGTATTCCAGAAGCTACCGACTAGCAGTGAGTGCCTAAGGTGTGTCCATGGGGATACAATTCTCATATGAGTTAGAGTGTATCACAATAGTAAATAATAATGGTAAGCAGCATAAATAGTAATAAAAAAGCAGCAATGGAATAATAAATCATCCTGATAAACAAACAGGTGGAAGATGAATCATAATAAATAAAAAAAATAATGATGATTATCATGTCATGTAGCTATACAAAAATGTAGTGCATTGGATATAGGGAAATATGCATATACCACATGATAAAAAAAACACAAAAGACCAAAATCTTTTACTACTGGCATCATGAGCATAGGCTTGGTCCTATACTACTGTGCTCTATCCTAGTACCAAGAATCAAACATCAGAATTTGGTTGCTTCTCTTTATCTATATCTATAGTCATGAAGTCTGCTCAGGTATCATGGTCAAACCGATCAAGGTGTGAGATATTCTCGGTAGGTCACCATCAAAGGGTGTCTAAAATACTCCATTATATGCATATAAAATGAGTGGTGTGTTGATAATAATAGAAGTTAAGTAATAAATAAATAAATAACTCACCTCGAACCAGGTTCCTCAAGGATAACCTATCAAAACTACCTGATTCATCCTAATTTGGATATATCTGAACCAAAGTGAACCTTTACAAATATAATATGGGTGTAATAATGAATCATTGTAATTAAATCATCAAGAATGGACTAAACCCAAGCATTTTATTTGGCTTGGAAGACATTTCCCTGGACTAACAGTTGTGAATTCTTATTATTTGATATAAAACATCCTTAGAACTTAATACATGGAATCCTGAGCCCATCCAAGGTGATCCATAAAGGGAATCCCATGTTCCTCTCTAGGAGCACTGTAAATTCCCATCATCGTAAGAGTCTATCCAAGGTGATTAATATAATTAATCCCAATTATTACTCTTGGCATGTTGTAAGAATTGCCCTCTGATCCCATCCCAGGTATCTCACGTAGGGGACCGATTATCACTTATGGATTGGTATAACCATCTTGATACCAAGACTATCCATAGTGACTCCCCTAGGTAAATAGTATCACCCATGGATAGGTAATAAATCCACTTGGTGATCCCATACAAGGAATCCCATAAGGTTCCAAGTATCACTCCTGACATATCTACGATCCATAACAAGTTTTAATTATAAAGAATGATGATCCCGTCCAAGGAACCCTTAAATCGGGACCCTTGTTTTGCCCTAGTCTTGGCATAAAGGTATGGTTTAGCTGTCAAGAACTCATATTTTTCAACAACGAATTACATTCATAATTCTTTATTCAATTTTTCCAATTAATTTAATACAAGTAATTCAAACTATGACATAAATCATAGGGACCTAAATGCAAGGCCTATCATTTCTCTTAATTCATTTCACATTTCAAAAGCATTTATTACAATGGAAAACACACACCTCAAAGGTGGTTTACCAGTTTAAGGAAAAGTTTATGTTGGCCTTTAAGTAAGGGAACACCTATAGAAATGGTTTACATCAAGGATATCAATTAACGGTGTTGATTGGGCATTAGGTGGGGCCATATTAAGTATGGACAGACATTTGATTTAAATAATAAGAATTTATGGATATGGCATTGGATAAGTATAGAGTTTGGAACAGTGATGTGATATATAAATGCAATAATACTTTAGAGAAAAGAGATACATCACCTACCTTAGGCCAGTAGTGCTCTCCTCATCTAGTTTCGGCCCTTGAATCAGTCTAGAATGGGATAAATTGGAAGAAATGAAAAAAACCTAGAAAATAAGTCATATGAGATCACACAAAAATATCATAGGATATGGGAAGATAAAAAATTATTAGAAGGAATTAGGGTTAAGATTTTACCTAGAGGGATCAAATGATACAAATGGAGGTTGATTTTGAGCTCAGATGAAGGATAAATGGAAAATCCTAGCTTGGATTGAGGAGGAGAGCTCCCACGGGAGAGGGGGTGTCTACTAGAAAAGAAAATAAAGTAGGATGAGGGTTGTAACACTTGAGGGAAAAGGGTAATTTTTCCTTCATTAAAGGTGTTTCACTATTTGGTAGCACATTTGGCCAAATCTTGTGCCAATCGTGCACCCAACACTTCCTAAGGATCCTCCTCGCACGGTCTAGGCACACGATTTGACTAACTATGCGTATCCCATGACAAAATAGATCTATCACCTATCTGAGAGAAATTGTATAGCCATATTTCTTGGGTCACATAGTTCATTCAAACCATGTGGCCCCCTTTTATGCACTAAGTGCCCAGCATGGTTGAGTCTCATGGTTAGCACTAATCATGCGCTAACTATAGGGATCAATCTTTCCCTCCAATTTTTATGCTTCGGGCTCTGAAAACAAGAGGTTTTTAATAATAGAATAAGTTTCCATACCTCTTCAAAAACCGGGTTGTTACATCAGTGATACGGTTAGTGTTCAATGTTTAATGTTTTCATCTATTTCTAGTGAACTTAGGAAGTCTCATGATAACATGGGTGCATATAGAATTCTTGAGAACCACTATGGTGTTTTTTCAAGATAGATCTAGTCAGGAATAGCTTGATATGAGATTTCCAAGGCACTCTTTCATAGAAATCTCGGAGAGGGTGCCCTAGTTGGGCCTCACGTAGTCAAGCTCATTGGATACATTAAGTTCCTAGAGGTTATAGGGTTTAAACTCCATAAATAAATGGGAACTGATCTCATTATAGTATCATTTCCTTATAGATTCTATAGCTTTACTATAAATTTTAATATTAACAACATTCAAAAGTCTCTCCTAGATCTACTTACTCGCCTTCACCAAGTGGATAAGGATAATAAGATCAAAAAGCCTTCTAAAATTATGGTGAAAAAAGGGAAAGGGAAAGAAAATATCTCTAATACCAAAGCTTCTTCATTCCCTTCTAATAAGAGGAAGATCGAGGGGAAAGTAAGGGAACATGATGTTGTTTGTTTTCCATGTGGCGTGAAGGACCACTAGAATAAAAACTGCACCCAGCCAAAGAAACAAGGGGAAGATTCAAGTGCGTTTGTTATCAATTGAAATTTATATTTTTATATAAAGTGAATATTATATATAGATTTTAGTTCCCACTTATGTATTAAAATATAGGAACCAAGTACATTCAGAAAAATTGACCAAGGGGAGGTAGATCTACAAGCAGCCAACAGAGCTAAACTTGATGTTGTAGCTACCGAGGACTACCACCTCACATTTTCAGATGGAATGATCTTGGTTTTTAAGGGTTGTTATTATATACCTTTGGTTACCAAAAACATTATATAATTATCTATACTTTATATGAATGAATTTATTTTTGAGTTTGGAAATTAATATTGCTTCTTTTATAAAGATATAATTTGTTATGGTAAGGCGTATTTAAATAGAATTCTTTATGTGTTGGACTACACAAACAAAGTAATAGAAATCGATAAAAACACTACTTCACATGAAACATACCACACCTAACTATGAAATCACCAACTAGGTCATGTAAATGAAAATTTCTTGACTAAATTATTCCAACATGGATATTTAGATTCTTTTGAACGAAAACAACTTGTTATGTGTCACACATGTTTACAAGGTAAAATGTCCAAATCCCCATTTAGTGAAAAAGTTGAAAGGTCCAAATATATTCTTGAATTAGTTTATACAGATGTGTGTAGACCATTTACTGTTGAGTAAAGGGGTAGTTACTCAAACTTCATAACTTTTACTGATGATTTTAGTAGATATAGATATGTCTATTTAATGAGGTAAAAGTCATATTCTTTTGATAAATTTACATAATACAAGAATGAAGTTGAGGACTAGCTTGGTAAGAATATTAAGAAACTACACTCAATTTGTGGTAGAGAATATCCTAATCAAGTGTTCATTTATTACTTATAGGATTTTTGGATCATATCTCAACTCACTCCTCCTTATACACCTTAATGGAATGGTGTAAGTAAAAGGATTAACTGCACCTTATTGAACATGGTGAGATCAATAATGAGTCATGTGAGTCTTTGATTATCCTTTTGGGTATGATTGTTACCAAAATCAGCAAAAATACTAAACTAAGTAGCAACTAAAGTTCCATATAGTATACCATACCATTTATGGAATGAAAAGAAACATGTGTTTTCATACTTACATGTGTGGGATAGCAAAGCATTTATTAAGGCCTCTTCAGGTAACAAACTCACACCCTGAGGCACAAAGTGTACCTTTATAGGATACCCCAAATAAATAAGGGGATATTACCTAAATGAACCCTCATAAAAAAGGTAGTGGTTGAAATAAGTGTTATATTCCTTGAGAGGGATCACATATCTAAAAGTGGTAGAGTCGCAAACCAAACCGGGATTCCATCTAACCCAACACCCAACCCAGCCCAAGACAAGGCCTGAAGGGAATTCATGGTCCCCATGGGATGGAAACTAGTACCTGGGTATCAATAATATACCTTGGGAATGATTTCACTAATTTATATAACAATAACTAGTCCAAAAAAGTAAAGCAACGCATAACCAATAACCATAACCAAATTTGGTGAAACAATTTTTAGAATCAATGTTTTACAATTTAAACCAAAAAACCAAGTTGCAACAACATAAAGGGAACCAATAAACATCCCAAAATACTCCATATAAAATGAGGGACATCACCCTCAAGCCACCACCACTAACACCTGCAATAAGTGGAACTCTCTAGCAACCTGAACCACCATCACCACAACACATATTGCCTTTACATGAGTCATACATAACAAAGTCTACATACACACAAAGGTGTATGTAGAGTGTGATCCAAATCTCGATAGGATAAACCCCAAAAGAAAAGGTTCCATACTACAAAATTAAAAGATAAATTGATATTCACATTTATATGAAAACACTTGGAAACCTTTTAAAATGAAATTTCAAGTAAACATTTTCAAAAAAAATATTCTTTTAAGCTAAACTATTTTTTTAATAGGAACCAATCTCAATCCCATAAAGTATAAAAGTTCCACCGTATACTGACGATTGGAACAACATCACATATATAATGTCATGAGAGATCACTATTGGTAAATCCTTAAGGGTAGTATAGCACAAGTGAGTTACTAAGAACCTCATACCTTGATGATCAATATCCTCTAATTCAACTACCAACAACTTACCCATGCACAATCCACTATGGGGGATAATCCCACAGTCCCATTGGTCTCTAAATAATAGGCCAATTCCAACAAGTTCTTTTTTACAATCCACTGTGAGAGACAATCCCAAGGGCCTAGTGGTCTCTGATCATATCACATGTTTAGTTAGTGTTGCAAGCATAAATCTCACTAAGTGAATTCAATCCTTGGCACTTCTGAGTCAACTAGTGTCAATCCACTAGAAGAATATGGGCCTTTACACTTCTGAAACACTAGCATACTGGTTCTAGTTTACCCACCTAGATACTTGAGATTCCATTTGTGCTCAAATTCCATTTCACACATCGCATAACCATCACTTTTACAAACACATTCCAAGCCACACAAGCACGTAAGTAAATCACTTCTTTCTCAAACAACACATGGAAACCACCATTTTCCATAACCAAAATCACTTTCCATTTTACACACACCAAAACCATTTCAAAAAAAATTCCACCACTTCAATAATTCATGAAACCCATTTGGAAACATCATAAGAAAAGCACACAATTAATCCAACCATTTACATGGGACAATCCCTTTTCATATCCACACATAAACCAAGTTCATTTCATAATGTGTTTCTCCTCATTTACTTAATTTACAAATAACATTTAAAGGTGAACAATAAAATCCAACTTTCCAAAATAATCCATTTTCTTTTGAAAACCCACTTTCAACACATTTTCACATCAAGTTCCTTTGAAAATTCATTTTTTACCTTTCAAAAAATCATAAAAACACTTCCAAGAAGAACCACAATTAAGCACATACAAATAATAACCACTTTTCTCTAAAAATATCATTTTTATCACATATTCATGCCAAAATCTTTAGAAAACATATTTCTCACAAAAAAATAAATTCATAGAACACATTTATAGATATAAACAATCATATCAAAAAAATCTAAAAAATTTAGAGCATGGAACCACATACCTCATGATTGGAAACTTTTGGAAACTTGTGTGAAACCACAACCACACCACCAAAAGACCTTATAAAGGAAATATCCAACAATAATAATCAATATCTCCCCCAAAAACATAAGAAAAAACCCTCTCTAGGATAAACACTCTACTGGAAATTTTGAAATCAATAAATAGGGGAGAAGAACCCTAGAAAGGGGGAATAATCAAGAGAAAAACTACTTACTTGAAGATTCCTTAAAGTTATAACACCAAAATATCCCAAGGAATGGTACCCAAGAGGTCCAAGGAATCTTGGATGGAACAACAATGGATGAAAATTGTGTATGGGGAGGAATGGGATGATTTGGGGTTAAATCTTGAGATTCCACAAATGTAATTTTCAATTTTTTAATGACTTAGAAAAGTCGCATGGTTTTCCTACATGATTTTCCAAACTATGTGGAAACTGTATGCCCCTCGTTGTCTAAGAGGAACAATGTTGCATGGTTAGGTCGTATGGCTTCAAAATATGTTCCAACCATGTGGTTTTCCTCTGTCCAAAAAATTCCATAAGTCGTACGGTTTCCTAGGTACAGATGCACGGTTTGAAAAACCATGCACCTCTTGTAGTCAACCCAAAAACCCCCATTTTTTTCCAAAAACTCCCTAGAAAACTCAAGGATAAACTTGTAATCAAAAATTAAATAGAATAAATATATGAAAATGAAGACAGATATTTGAAGGATAGTGGGAACGTGATAGACTTCGATGAATTTGAGGCACAAGGTACACAAGAGTTGGCCCAAGAACAAGTTCCATAAAGCCCCATATAATAAGAAGTTGTTCTAGAGACATAGGTATTATATAGGATCATAATAGAGGTTATAGAACTAGAATGGTATATACATCCCAAAAACCACCTTCTATTGGGAATATACAATCTGCATTGGCCTCTCAAACACAGATAGATCAGGCTCCAACTCTAACTCATCCCATTTCAACACATGGGACGGATTCGGATTATACTTTTTCAATTAGGAAACATGGAATGCATAATGAATCGATGTCAACTATGAAGGAAAATCCAATTGATATTCCACTATACCAACTCTCTTAGTAATCTCAAAAGGCTCAGAATACCTTGGTGTAAGCTTCCCCCGCTTTCCCAAATAGTGATAACCCAAGCGAGGTTCCACCTTCAGGAACACTCGGTCACCCATAGAAAATTATAATTCATGACACATATGATCAGAATAAGACTTATAAAAACTCTGATCTATCAACAACCACTACCTAATCAAATTCAATTTCTCAAATGTTTCCTGTATAAGGCTCATCCCCAACAACATGGTCTCACCCACCTCATCCCAACACAAAGGGGAATGATATGGCCAGCCATAAAGTGACTCAAAGGGATCTATATGAATTGAATATTGGTATATATTGTTATATGATAACTCAAATAATCCCAAATGGTTATCCCAAGAACCACCAAAATACAAAACACATGCCCGAAGCATGTCTTCCAAAATCTGATTCACTCGTTCTATCTGACCATCTATTTGAGGTTGGTATTCCATGCTTAATTTGACTTGTGACCCCAATTCCTTATGAATTAATTCTCAAAACTAAGAGTTGAAATGGGGGTCCCTATTAGAAATGATATATAACAGCACAACATGAAGCCTCATGACCTCCTGAACATACAACTATCCCAGCTCATCCACCTTGGCCGAGTCTCTGATTGGAATGAAATGAGATGACTTGGTCAGAAGGTAAATCACTACCCAAATAGAATTCCTCCCCCGGGGTGTATGAGATAATACCACAATTAAATCCATGGTGATATCTTCCCACTTCCATGTAGGAATAGGTAAAGGATGAAAAAAACCGGAAGGTCTATGATGCTCTGCTTTAACCTACTGACACGTATAACACCACGATAGGAAGTCATCTATATCTCATCTCATGACTGGCCATCATAACTATCGATTCACATCATAAAAAAAATTGTGCTAGGATGAATGGATTGTTAATATTGATGCTTATCCTACATTAACATCTTCCGTAATAGAAAAGGCACCATAGAGAAACCTCTAAAACACAAAGCTCCCTCAATAGACAATGACCACTCATAAGGATCCTCCCCACTAAAAAGAAACTACATAGGGTGCTGGCATAAATCATTATTAAACTTCTACTACCGAATCAATTCTATAAGGGAAGGTGTCAACTAAACATTGGACAAGAACACACCTCCACTATTCTCTTTGGTCTCCAGGTGCATCTGAGTAAAGCGCCCCATGAAATTCCACTCATCACTAGACTTCTTCAGCTTCTGCACTAAAACATTTCTGCCTAAGAAATTTTCCACTACATTACCATTGCCCAGTGTATAAACTATATCAAATTCAATCCTCTGAATGTAATCAACTCAATGGTGCTTCCTCAAGTTCAATTATTTTTTTAGAGAAAATATAATCCAAACACTTATAATTAGAATAAACCACAAACTTCTCCCAAAAAAGATAATGACACCATGTCTTTAGCGTATACATCACCTCTACTAACTCTAGGTCATGGGTTCGATAGTTCTTCTCATGTGGTCAGAGTTGAAGAGAGCCATACACCACCACATGATCATCCCGGATCAACATACATCCAAGACCCATACCTAAGACATCGCAATAAACCATATAACCCTTTATAGACTCCACAAAAATCAAAACAGGTGAGGTATTAAACCACCACTTAAGATTCTTAAGGGATGATTGGCTTTCATAATTCCATTAAAACTTTACCCCTTTCTTGGTAAGTGTCATCATGGATGATGCCAGCTGGGAGAAATCCCAAACGAACTGTCTATAATAACCTACCAGGACCAGCAAACTCCTGATCTCAAAGACATTCCTCAGTTATTCCCATGACAACACTACACGGGTTTTCTTCAGTTTCATAAAAATTTCTTGCTCCAAGATCATGTGACCTAGAAACTTCACCTGCCTGATCCTGGAGGTGCACTTTGAAAACTTGGCATAAAGGTGATGGTCCCAAAGAGTGTCCAAAACGATCCTCAAATGCCACTCATGATCCTCCTCAGATCGAGAATAGACTAGGATTTCATTCACGAATACCACGTTGAAGGAGTTGAGATACTGATGAAACTCCCTATTCATCAATTCTATAAAGACCACTGGAGAATTTGTCAACTCAAAGGGCATGACCAAGTACTCTAAGTGACCGTACTTGCTTTGAAACACTATTTTTGGAACATCCGCCTCTCTCACTCTCACATGGTGATAACCAAAATTCAAATCAATTTTGGAAAACCACCTCACACCTTTTAACTGGCCAAACAAGTCATAAATGTGGGGAAAGGGATACTTATTATTAATAATTACCTTATTTGGCTACCGGTAATCAATGAACAAACTTAGATATCAATCGGCCTTTTTTGAAAATAGGACTGGGGTGGCCCAAGGAGAGACACTCAGGTGAATGAATCCTTTGGATTCCAAATCGTCTAGCAGTACATTTAATTTCCTCAACTCAGTGGGGGTCATATGATATGAGGGAAGAGATGTAAGTTTTATTCCCAATTCCAAATCAATAGCGAGTTCCACATCCTGCTCCAGAGGAAAACTTAAGAAATCCTCTATAAAAACCTCTAGGAACTCATCCACCACAAGAGGTAATCTAGATCCAGGACTACTACCACCATCCTCTAACATGAGAAATGAGAATTGATAAACAAGGTTACCTAACTCCAAAATTGGAGGTCCAGCATGACCTAACTAAGGATCTCATCCACCATGAAAAAACTGGGTCCTACCATCAGGTTCTACAAAACTCACTCACCGCCTATAGAAATTGATGTGTGCCTAAAAATGTACTATCCAATCTATACCGAGGATAAAATCAAAGAGTTCCATTTCTAAAATCATAAAATCTCATTCCAACTTGACCCCTAACACGATGAGTGCACAAAATAGACACTTGATGCCCTTATCCTGATTCTTACTATGCAGCATTACCAACTCCATCGCATACGCCATATGATCAGCTGGAAACTTTAACACATCCCCAAGATGGGTGGAAATAAAAGAAACGGATGCACCCATATCAAACAAAATAATAGCTAAAGATGATGTAATAAGAAAATTTCCTCAAACTATCGTAGGACTTACATCTGATCCTATTGGTACTTGATCCACTGCATGAAGATTCCTCATTTCAGCCTGGTTCTAAGAACGTCCACTAACCTATGAATCTACCATAAACTAACTCTTCCCAAATGAAGATCCAACCCTACCTCCATGACCACAAAATTTATATCCCAATATCTTGGAAGGTTTTAGCTAATCTAGAATCCCTCTAGAATCCTAATATCTAGCACCACTCTCATATGGGGGTGGCACCTTGCAAAACTTCTACAAGTTCCCCAAAGCTCCACACCGATGGCAAGGTCAGTGTGATGATGAACACGCCAATCACTTGTGTCCCACTTTTCCAAACTAATGACACGCCACTAACCCTACACCTAAATCCATGAATGAAGAAAGCCGATAAGGATTTCATGAACCACCACCACCCCTCTTCTCCTACTCCTCCTGCTTCCTCTTCTTCTCAAATGAACTACTAATGCATGTTATTGACACAACCCCAAAGGAACCAAGCTTTCCCTTACAATCAATCTCCATCATATAGGCATGTTCAACCACCTCTTCATAGGTTTTCAACTTAAACATAAATACTTGAAAATAAATATCTGGCTACAACCCCCTCTTGAACCTCTAATATTTCATCTGCTTTTTAGAAATTATTTCAGGTGCATACTGAACCAAATCTACAAAGAGGATAGCATATTCCATCATGGACCGATCTCCCTAGCTAAGCTCCATGAACTTTCATAACCTTGAATAAGCCAAAACCTGAGGACAATACTATTTTTTGAAAATGACATTAAAGTATTTTCAACCCATCTACTCATTCTTTCCATCTTGCGCCACTGAGTCCCGCCACTTCTAACTAGGACCTTACAGAAGAAACGAAACACAATTCACTCTAATAGACTCATGAGTGTCAAGAAATTCAAACATCCTCTATATCTTCTCAAGAAACTCCTATGCATCCTGGGGTTCAGCATTGCCTCGAAAATAAGGAGGCTTGTTCTTGAGGAACTCCTGATCTTTTTTCTTTCCAGGACATAGTTTAGCTTCTCTAGCCTGAGAAGGACCAAAACCTACTACTTGTTCCAAATCTTGGAAATCTTGAACCACTGATTCAACCAACCTATGATCAATTGGTGAAGAATAACTCTCTTCAACCTCTTTCTGCAGCTTCACAGGAACTCTCTAAGGAGTCATCTTGTGAAAACAAGTAATAACAATAAGGAAAACTATCAACACAAACATCAATGAATATTCTAAAAATTTTCAGCAGTGACAACAAAAAATCTCAAATTCTTTCATAAATCAAGACATAACCAATTCCATCATAATAACTATACAAAACAACCAAAATACTCCACCCCCACCCTGTTTCTATATGAATTATACATCCTATATGTCTCACCTAGAGGAGAAGTAAAAAAATCAATCCCAACAACCTATGGAAACTTGAGTCTTATCATGAGGTGTGATGGCTAAGAACCCTACTCACAATCATAATCTCAAGCCTTCAAAATCCTAGCTCTAGTATATCCATACCCCTTCCCAAATAACTTGACCCAAGAAGAGCGTAACCTCCTTTGATACTATATTTTCATGAACCAAGTTGGGGTTCCATCTAACCTGACACCTGACCCAGCCTGAGACAAGGCCCGAAAGGAATTCTCGATCCCCATAGGCTAGTAATTAGTACCTAGGTATCAACAATATACCTTAGGAATGATTTTACCCATTTATATAACAATATCCAGTCCAAAAAGTAAATAAACACATAACCAATAACAATAACCAAACATGGAACAACAATTTTTAGAATCAATTTTTTATAATTTAAACTAAAAACCAAGGTGAAGCAATAGAAAGGGAACCACTAAACATCCCAAAATCCTCTATGAAACATTAGGGACATCACCCTCAAGCCACCACCGCCAACACCTTCAATAAGTAGAATTCTCAAGTAACCAGAACCACCATCACCACAACACATCTTGCCTTTACATAGGTCATACATAACAAATCCTACATACACTGAAGGGTGTGTATAGAGTGTGATCCAAATCCTTGTAGGATGCCACCAAAAAGAAAAGATTACATGATACAACATTAAAAGATAAATCTACATGCACATTTATATGAAAACACTTAGAAACCTTTTCAAAGGAAATTTCAAGTGTACATTTTCATAATAAAATTCTTTAAAGGTAAACCATTTCTTCAAAAGGAACCAATCTCAATTCCATAAAGTATACAAGGTTCACCATATACCGATAATCGGCACCACATCACATATATAATGTCATGAGAGAGAACCATGGGTAAATCCCTAAGGGTAGTCTAGCACAAGTGAGTCACTAAGAACCTCATACCTTGGTGATCAATATACTCTAACTCAACTACCAACAAATTTCCTGTGCATGACCCACTGGGAGGGATAATCCCATAGGCCTAGTGGTATCCAAATAATAGGCCAATTGCAACACCTTATCATACACAAGCAACTAGGAGGGACTATCCCAAGGGAATAATGGTCTCCAATCATATCACATGTTTAGTTAGTGTTGTAAGCATAAATCTTACTTAGTGAATCTAGGCCTTGCCACTTCTGAGTCAACTAGTAGAAATCCACTAGAATAATTTGGGCCTTTCCACTTCTGAACACTAGCGTACTAGTTCTAGTTTACCCACCTAGATACTTGGGATTACCATTGTGGTCAAATTCCATTTCACACATCACATAACCATCACTTTTTCAAACACATTCCAAGCCACACAAGCACACAAGGAAATCACCACTTTCTCAAACAACACATGGAAACCACCATTTCTATAACCAAAATCACTTTCCATTTTACACACACCAAAACCATTTCAAAACACATTTTTCACCACTTGCATAATTCATGAAACCCATTTGGAAACATCATAAGAAAAACACACAATTAATCTAATAATTTATATGGGCTAATCCCCTTTCATATCCACATATAAACTAAGTTCACTTCACAATGTGCTTCACCTCATTTACATAATTCAAAAATCACGTTTAAAGGTGCACAAGAAACCCAACATGCTAAAATAATCCATTTTCCTTTGAAAACTCACTTTCAACACATTCTTACCTCATGTTCCTTTGAAAACAAATTTCACACCTTTCACAAAATCATAAAAACACTTCCAAGAAGATCCACAATGAAGCATGTACAAATAATATCCATTTTCCTTTTAAAAACTCATTTTCATCACATATGCATGCCAAAATCTTTCCAAAACATATTTCACACCAAACAAGCAATTCATAGAACACGTTTATAGATCCAAACAAGCATATAAAAAACATCTAAAAATGTTAGATCATGGAACCACCTACCTTACACTTGGAAACTTCTAGAAACTTGTTTAAAACCACAACCACGCTACCACAAGGCCCTGTAAAGGAATGATACAATAATAATCATCAATATATCCCCTAAAAACACAATAACAAACCCTCTCTAGGTTAAACACTCTACTATAAATTTGGAACTCAATAAAGAGGGGAAAAGAACCCTAGAAAGAGGTAATAGTCAAGAGATAAACCACTTACTTAAAGATTCCTTGAAGATACCACACCAAAATCGCTTAAGGAATGGTGCCCAAGAGGTCCAAGGATTCTTGGAGGGAGATCCAATGGCTGAAAATACCTATACAAGTTTCACAAATGGAATGTGTTGATTTAGGGTTAAATCCCTAGAGTACATAAATGGAATTTTCAAATTTTTAATGACTTGGAAAAGTCGCGCGGTTTACTCACATGGTTTTTCAAACCGTGCAGCAACTGTGCATCCCTCATCATAAAGTAATTTTTTATTCAAAGATGGGGAGACAGAAGAAGAAGAAAAAAATAGACAAAAAGGTGAAACAAGACAAGCCGACCCACTCCTAGGGGGGGATGAAATAATGGAGGCCAAGGGCATCCCCTCTAATCAAATTCACTCCTTGGGGCTTCAAGATAGTCCTAGTATGAACCCACACATTCTCTGATCCAGTGAAATCCAGTGCTGCCAGATGATCCTCTACTTTGTTCCCTTCCCTCCACGTGTGTGAAACTTTAGTATTGTCGACGAGGATGCTTTTACACTTCCTGATGATATAGTCAATCTCCCAATGTGGATTTCCACTGGATTGTAAAGAGTTGTGAACAATAAATGAGTCTGTTTCCACCTCCGTAATAACCAAGCCCCTATGTCGACATAACCTCATCCCTATAAGCATTTCCATGGCTTCTTCCATCAACGAAGAGCCCTGTCCAAGCCTGACAGTAAACGCCATGAAAACAGACCCTCTAGTGTCGTGCACCACCCCACCACCATGTATATTTCCCAGAACACAAGACCCGTTCGTGTTGAGATTCAGGCCATTTTACGGGGGTCGCCAGCGAACCCAATTGTTCCCTCTCTCGGTGTGGGTGACAACCCTATACCCCAAGTAGAACCGGATCATTAAAGGGGCTTCATTCCAGTTCTACATAACCCTGACCAGATCAACTAACAGATTCCTTATCCACACTATGATCACCGCAGCCGACAAGTTTCCTCCTTCGTGCCTCATTCTGTTCCTCTCCCTCCACAGACACCAGCAACCGGCCTACAGTATGGCTGTTCGGGCCAGCCTCTCTGGTCCAGCTCCTCCCGATCCATGGTACCATTTCTCCAGGAAGTGGTGGTCAGTCATACTACTCCAGGAAAAGGCAGTGAATTCCCCAAAATAAAACCATACCTCACGTGCCCATTCTCTTTCAAAAAACATATGGTTCAAAGTATCTTCACTATGAGAATTACAGCACACACATTTAGAAGTTATATTAACACCACATCTCTTGATATTATCATCAGTTGGCACTGCTCTATTTCTTATCCTCCAAGTGAGAAAGTTGAATTTGGTAGGAATGCTCTTAATCCAGGTGATCTCATCCCAATTTTTCGCATGGGCCTGAACAAATGAGGCGCACTGATAATATTTAGACGAGAAAGATCCTGATGGTGAAGGTTTGAACACACATCTGTCAATGTCCGGTGTGAGTTCAATGGGATCAAAAAAATCATGGTGATCCTTATTCAACACCTCTTTGATGAAGGATGGAAACCTACTGGCTTCCTGGAATGAAATGGTGGTAACAGGGCACCCTAGGAAGCCTAAACTTTCACTGCACTAGTTCTGATGCCAAAACGATAGGTTCCCTCTCCCCACAATCCAACGGGACAGCGGTTGGAGGTCATCAACCAGGGGGGCCAGGACCTTACTAAGTGGTTATTAGTTGTCCTATCTTGTATCATGATGTCATGAGCCAATGGTGTGCATGGTTAGCCCCCATAATGAGTGCTGCTCCAGAATACTCCAGGCGAGCTTTGCATGCATGCAGTGTAGGGTATCTGCAAGATTACGCACATCGATACCACCCTCTCTAACTGGTTGCGCCATCTTGTTCCAGGAGACCCAATGCTTTTTTCCCTCAGAAAATGGATCCCAAATAAACTTGTCCAGAAGCCTTGCAATGTTCTTGATAACTGTTTTTGGGGCTCTAATCGCAGACAATGCGTGAACTGGGGTAGCAAGCAGCACGCTATTGACCAGCATGATCCGACCCCCAAAGGATAGATAAATTTTCTTCCAATTAAGCACCCGGTCATTGATCCTGTTGAGGAGTGGATCAAAGTTGTGAATGCGAACTCTTCCGGTCGAGATGGGAACACCCAAATACTCCATAGGGAAAACCCCTCGCTCCATGCCCAACTTGTTGCTCACAGTAGAAATACGCCGGGAGGAACATCCAATAAAGATAAAGAAACTTCTCTTGTTATTTTTAATGATTTCATCACTCTAATGGCAGTATCCCTCCAACACTCTATTCAATCCCCGGATGGAATGGCTCGATGCGTTTAAGAAAAGTAAGGTATCATCAGCGAACATGAGATGGGACACCACTGGATCCTTCAACTTCCTTCTATAAGGCAGAATGTCACCCTTGCCAATGCTTTTATGTATGTGTCTGCTCAAAACGTCCTGAACCAGGATGAAAAGACTCGGAGATATTGGGTCCCCTTGCCTCAGGCCCCAAGTTGGTTTAAAAACCCATACGATTTCCCCATGAAATTGACCGAAATCCATGTAGAACTAAAGAACTGAAAAATAAGATCAATGTTCCAAGGATTAAAGCCCATACCTTCCATAACCTTATTGATAAATCTCTATTCCATGTGGTCATAAGTATTGTTCATATCCATCTTGATGGCTATATTAGATCCACAGGTTTTTAAGTTGATGTCCCTGAGCATCTCCTGTGCTAGAGCCACTGCCTCCTGAATCGACCACCCCTTGATAAAACCATGCTGCTCTAAAGACACCCACCGTGGAATGAGAGGGTTTATTCTGGAGTTGATAATGCTAGCCAAGATTTTTTAGGGGGTATTACACATGCTCACTGGATGGTAATGTGAAATATCAGTGGGATTCTTGGTTTTAGGAAGCAGCACAAGTGTAGTGTCGCATGCCACATGCGGCAGTCCACCCCCCCCCCCTAAAGTAGTCTTGAATAGCTTCAATTAATCCCTCCTTCAAAATATCCTAGGATGACCTATAAAAGGATCTAGGGAAACCATCCGGTCCTGCCGCGCTATCAGGATTCAGGTTCATTAACGCTGCCAAGATCTCCTTCTCGTCAGGTATGGCCCCCAAGATATCATTGTCCCGAGAATACACATGATTATGAACCACTTAAAAAAACTTTGTGACCTCTGAGGGGTATCCATTGGCTATGATTTCATTGGGGTTGGTGAGGAGTTCATAGAAAAAGGAATTGGCCAAGATTCCAATAACGTCCCTGTCATCTGTAAAAGAACCATCCTCTAACATGATGTTCGGCTTAACCATCCTTTTCCTCTCCTTAATGCAAGAGTGAAAGAAAGCGGTGTTTGTATCCCCTTCTTTAAGCCACTTCATCCTTGCCCTTTCCCTGGCCAGTCGTTCCTGTCTAAGCAGCAAGTGTGCCATCTTGTCCTTTTTTGCCCAGAGTTCCTCAAAGTCATGTTCATCCCAAGTTTCCTCTAGCTGGTTCTCAAGGCATTCGACTTATTTCATGGTTGCCTCTAACTCCCCATCAGGTGAACTAACATCTTTCAACCACGTTTGGAGCCTCGATTTAAACCTACTCAGGTTATTATGAAGAACATTCCACTTATCATCCTCAGAGGGATCCTCCCATAAGGCTCTAATAAGCTCCTGGTAGCCCGTACTGATGGCCCATACTTGGGTGTACCAAAACCTCTCCTGATGATCCTGCGTAGAAGGCATAGATACCAAAATGGGCGAATGATCAGAGATACCTCGTACCAGGTGCATCACTTTTATGTTGAAGAAAGCAGATATGGAATTCATGTTAGCCAGGCAGCGGTCCAGGTGGATCTACGAGCAGTTACTCCCCCTCTGGTTGTTGCACCAAGTAAACTTATCACCCGCATATCCGAGATCCAAGAACCCCTTCGCAGCCATGAACTGGTTAAAAGCCAGGCTGGTTGTTCTGTGAAATGGTCCCCTGCCTTTCCTCTCCTCCGGGTCCACCAAAATTTTGAAGTCCCCCCCCCCCACTATCCACGGGAAAGGCCCCAGGTCAAACCTACTCAGGTCATCCCATAGAGTTTCTCTTTGAATATGATCGCAGCTCCCGTATACAAATGACACGAAAAAAACCAGGTGACCCTGGCTTACCTTTACTATAATGCACTGGTTTCCCACCTGAGCCATATCCACAGTGTAATGATGGCGCCAGAAAATCCAGATATGACTGTTCATGGGATCAGCATGTAAGAATCCATGCATTTTGAGGTTTTTCGAACACTCCCTGATTCGGTTGGGTTGTTGTTTGTGTTCAAGCACTGCAACAACTGCAGCCTTGTGCTTGTAAATCTCAGAAGTGAGAAAATCAAACTTCACCCGGGCGCCAATGCCCCGGGCGTTCTAGATGAGTAACATAATCATGGATGAAAGAGCGTCCTGGGACTAGCTCTAGAACTCATAGACTTCTTGAAAAGGTGGTTGTTCCTTACCTTTTGAATCCTGGTTTTAGACCTAGTTCAAATCCCCGAGCCCTCAGTGATTGCAGAGCCGTCATCGTCTCCAAGAAGATCTTTACCCCGGTCTATAGGCAATGTTGTGGAACCTTTCCTTCGGAGACGAATCCTAGGGGGAGGGCTATCTGAGGGATCCAGCGATGAAGCCTTCTCTTGTGGAGAGGGTAGCTCCTCGATAATCATCCCTGTGGCTTGGGGGGAAACTACAAGATCCCTCGCATTAACAAAAGGGACGATCCCTGAGAGCACTGCTACCGGGGGAGGCCAAGCTATATGTGCGTCCCTCACTGTCCAAGAGGAACCATATCACATAGTTAGGACACATGACTTCAAACCGTGCACCGACCATGTGGTTCACCTATTTCAAAAAAAAATCCATAAGCTCCATAGTTTAATTGGTACCGACGCACAATTTGACAAACCGTGCACCAACCATGCACCTCCTGATGCCAACCCAAACCCCCCATTTTTCACAAAAAAACACTCAGGAAACTCAAGGATAAACTTGGAATCAAAATTAAATAGAATAAATACATAAAAATGAAGACATGAATGTGATGGATAATGGGAACGAGATATACTTTGATGAATTTGAGGCTCAAGGTACACAATAGTTGGCCCATGAAAAAATTCCATAAAGCTCCATAGAAGAAGAATGTGTTACAGAGACAAAAGAACTATGTAGGAGTATAAGAGAGATTAGAGAATTTAAAGGTATGGTTTTCTAGTCACTAAGAATGGTGACTCATTATTATTTGATAATAATGATCCTCTAACCTACAAGGAAGCAGCAAGTGGCACAGATGTTGCCAAGTGGTGAGAAGCCATGAATTCTGAAATGGATTTCAATTATCAAAACCAAGTATGAATTTTGGTAGATCCTCTGATGGATGTAAATCTTGTTGGTTGAAAATGGTTATTCAAGAAGAAACTAGACATAAAAGGACAAGTCATTACCTGTAAATCATGATGGGTTTCAAAAGGGTTTAAACAGTGTCAAGTCATTGACTATGACAAACCCTTTTCACGAGTTGCAATGCTAAAATCCCTCAGAATTCTTCTTCCCATTGTGGCTTATCATGACTATGAGATTTGGAAAATGGATATCAAAATAGTCTTTCTTAATGGTAACTTTTAGGAAGATGTTTATATGACACAACCCAAAGGGTTTGTGACTCCAAATGAGGCCAACAAAATATGAAAATTGAAAAAAAACATTTATAGATTAAAAGAAGAATCTGAGTCATGGAACATTCATTTTGATGAATCCATAACAGAATTTAGTTTTATAAAGAACGAATGTGAGCCTTGTGTCTACAAATGATTTAGTGGGAGTGATTTCATTTTCATGATAGTATATGTTGACAACATATTACTAATTGGAAATGAAATGTCAGTCTTACATCCAGTTAATGCATAGTTTGATAAAATATTCTCTATGAAGGAATTGGGTGAGACATAATATATTCTTGGGATCTAGATCCATCATGATATATCCAAGAGGTTTCTTGGAAAAAGTCAAAGTATATGCATTGACAAGATACTGAAGAGATTCGGTATGGAACAATCTAAGAGGGGATTGTTGCCAGTGTCACATGGTATTCATCTTTCTAGGAAAATGTGTCCTAAAAACATGAGGAAAGAAATAAAATATCAAGGATTTTATATGCATCAATGATTGGTTCAGTCATGTATGATATGCTATGTATTGATCTAGACGTCTCCTACACATTAAGTGTAGTAGGAAGATATCAAGATGACCTTGGTGATTGTCATTGGATGGTTGTAAATACTATCCTTAAATATTTGAGGTGTAATAAGGATATGTTTCTGGTTTATGGAGGAGATGAAGAACAAGTTATTAGAGGATATGTATATTATAGTTTCTAAATAGATCAAGATGGAATGAAGTCACAAACAGAATACATCTTCACTTTTAATGGAGGTATTGTGAGCTAGAAGAGCTCAAAGCAGACTGTGATCGTAGATTCTATAGCAGATTCTGAGTATATTATGGATAATGAAGAAGCTAAAGAATTAGTATGGATACAAAACTTCATCCAAGATATTGACATGGTACCAAGCAGTAAAGATCCTATCACACTTTATTGTGATAATACTACAGTGGTAGCTCTCACAAAAGATTCAAGGTCACAATGGATGAACCACATAATTCAGAAGTATCATATCTTGAGGAATTTTTCTCAAAGAAGTGAGGTTACATTGAGAATTATTTCTACATAAGACAATGTATCAAACCCCTTGATTAAATCCTTAACTTAGTAAAAACATGATTATCATGTGAGGTCTAATGGAATGAAATTTGTAGGCATGGCTCTATTCCAAGTGGATGTTTGATGGAGTTTGTGTTCTATAACCAATTTTTTTTACTTTGATTATATGTATATTAGATGTATTGAATATTAATAAAACTCCTTATTACATATTATTCATTATTATTCATTACTCTAATATAATAATGTTGTATAGTATATGCCGCCTTGATAAGGTCATAGGAGTTCTCCACTATAATGAGAACTATGAAGAGCTATGACGATATTCTTAAATATAGTTCTATGGTTGGATAATGTATTTTTATGAGACACATAGTACAGTGATTTTCATATGTGAGTACTCATAAGAGAATGATGTTTCTTCTCATGAAATTCACACTTAGTAATCTCCAAGATGGGGGATTGTGAGAACAATCCCATCATCATGAATTCCGCATGTTTTCGTGTCATCAAATATTTTTATCTGTGAGTGTGTGTGATAGTCCTTAGACTTTACTATTATCATCGATTCATGTCATGAATCACACACTTAGATTTGCTGATGAAAATCATGATGTCATATGTTCGCAGCATGGTATTGCATGTTGGGTGTGTCACAATTGGCGTGTCATTAATGGATAAGTCAAGGAAGAATTTGTCTCTTCCATATTTATGAAAGTTAATATCTCATCCTTTTGATTAGAATATAACCATAGCATTAAATTCCAGGGTTATGGTGAAATGGCGTGTTTATTTCAGATAGTCAAAGAAAGATGTATCGAGCATATTGGCTGGTGACATGGATGTGCAACCTGCTTGATGAGATCTTGCGAAAAATAGATTATATTACACAGTGAACATTCATATGTTGTTGTCATCGTTGCGAAATTAATTTCTTTTTCTTGGGTTTATTGACTCGTTGTTAGACAGTAATCTTGGACATTATGCAAGTTCGACATCTCTTTCATATCTTCCTCTCAAGAATAAGAAATGCAAGAAAGATCCCTTCAAGATTGAATGACAAATGATCAATGCAAATAACACAAGACAACCAACTCACCATGCTAGCACTCAAAGATCCATTGGCGTTTCTCAGAGATCAAATAAGCACGAGCATATCACCGTTAGAGAGATTTTATCATTGAATCCTCATAGCACAATGAAGGTAATCTGAATGGGTCTTTTCAGATGATCAACATCTATATCGAAAAAATAATTCTCAAATCAGATATTTGTTTCTTCCGATATTAAATAAATTAATTATAAATTTGATATCTAAGATCCTCATTTGAGATTTCAGGAAACTGTATATTAAAATAAATTTTAATATATATCCTAGCACCACACGCTTCTGTTGTGCCTAAAACCAACAAATACCACATGTAACATGGGTTCAAAACCATGCACGTGAATAGGATCAAGGATGTAACCAAATGAGAACATGTATAAATGCAAGCACAAACTATATCAATTTGATTATAACATAAAAATAATAGAATATAGAAACATATATCATAATATATGTGTGTGTGTGCTTGTATGTGTATTTATTCCCAACATCGCCTCTTGTGTTCCAGAGATGTTTAAGATGCATTCATCAAAAACATATTGATAAAGATGGGATTTTTATACCAGGATCTCTAAATAAGAACAAAAAATAATAATTTTCTAGTTTTTGAGAAGGGAAAAGAAATATGTGAAAATCCTACACTACTGACAAGAAAGTACTCGGGGAGACATGAACCTGATACCTCGTCGAGACCCCACATGAGCTGCCACCACTGAGCAGGAATATAAAATAATAAAAGTTAGAGAGAAAATCATGTAGCCATGTTCATTTAAAAAGGATTTACATTGTGACACTCCAAACATATTATATGTGTAATAATAATAGTTTTAATTGTTTTAATTTTTTTACTTTGCTTAATTTCGTACTATCCAAACAATATATGCAAAATAAAAACAAGACATATTTTATTGAATAAAACACTGAAAGATTGCATTTCAACAAGTCCAAAAGAACCTTAATAACCTAAAATACCTACTATGAGACCTATCAAGATCAATAGGAGACCCCCGAACATCACAAATAGACCAAGAAAATAGTGAGAGTCCTTCAGGTCTATCGCAATGAATAACATTATGGCCAAATCTATGGAAACCGAACTAAGCATCAAGGGTATTTAGAGCACCATTTTCACCAAGTTTTTTTGAGTCTGGGATACCCTAAACATTTATTTATAAGGGTCTTCTTGACCATTGGAAATACTTATGACTGTTACTTTCTTTTATAGTCGTTAGAGCCTTAAGATGGCCATAGTAGTGCGCCCCCACAGGTTCGTGAGAGACCCGAGCATAGGATCGAGAGGACTGGTGAGTCGGCCTCTGTGTGGGGAGGCACAGCGGTAAGGGTGGGCGCAAAAGCGCACCCACAGAGAACTGGTACAGGGAGGTTCTAGGGAGGGGGAAGAGACTTAATTTTCAAAGTTCTAGAGCATTGAGGGTTATAAGGAGATCCCGAAACCCATATCGTTTCGATGTGGGATGCGGATTTTTTCACAAGGTGCAATCTCAACCGCTGGATCTCACCACACGAGATCTCAGGCATCTAGACCAGTCTTGGGTTCGAACTCCTTTGCCGCAGAATTAATGACGCATTTTCCCTAGACCGTCTGATCACGGACGCGGATGATCTCAACCCTTCATCCATTTTTAAAAACCAATATTTCTCCTTAACCATTTGATCAGAAGTGCAGCATGATCTCCACCACTCATCTATTTTTAAAACTGTGAACGCCTCTCAGCCATCCGATCAGATCCCAAATGATCACGACCGTCCATAATTTTCCACTTCTTCTTCTTCATGTATTCTTCCTCATGTCACACAGCATCGCACCAGTATTTATCAAAGCCCTCATGTTCTCCTCAGTCCGTGACTCCACTTTTTCTACACTTGTGGCCCCTCCTCTATTCCTTTCCATAGACCGAACACACACATTTTTATATAAAAACTGAACCTCATTGTATTCTACATGGGTTTTCTATAATATATATATATATATATCATTAGACAGCTGATCCATCCAAGATATTGGATGATTACGGTGTTTGTTTCTATCTAAATGAGTAGATCTGAGTCATTCCAGAGTCTTTTTTTATTTTTTTTAGTATGGACCTGGGGATTATAAAAATATAAGTATACAGTTTATATAAAGACTCACTTGTACCCATAAAACCTAAAGGTTGTCTATCTCCCAATTCATCTCCAACCTCTGCCCGACTTCACTCATCCTTTGAAGTTTAGGTAAGGGTTTAATATACCATGTCTTCTTTGTGAAAAACCTATATACACACTTTTTATATATGGTTATATGTATATATAATCATACAGTTTATATAGGTCCCTTTTAGAAACGTTTTTTTAGGTCTTCTAAGTGTTGTTTATCAATGTTGAAATCATGTTTTTTTTAAACGTATGGAAATTATAAGTGTTATTTTTCAGTTTCGGTTTTTTTATATAAAACCCATATATACACTTTTTATATATAGATATATGTATATACATATGTTTAGTTATGGAACAAACTAGAGTTGTTATGTGATTTTCGAATGCTAAGAAAATTTCTTTTATATACATGCAGATCGTGTAAGTATCCTATTTTGTTTTATTGGATTATATAAACATATATTTGTGTGGTTATATATATACACTTATGGGTTTTAATCAAGATCTGAATTAATTTTTCATAAAACCAATTTTATTTCTAATTAAATTGTGTTTTTCAGTTATACAATACATATAATATTTTATTAAACCTTATTTTGGTTGGGAAAGTCCCATGTATACACTTTGTGTTTACATGGTTATATACAATTTTTAAACCCATATATATATATATGTATGATAACCACAATCACACAAATGCATGCATTCCTAATTTTTTTAGAAGGTTGGAAGAGCCTTTTAATTATGTATGAATACGTATGCATGCTTAAGAACATGTAGAGAAATATGTTTAATTGTAATTTTATGTATGAATTCTTTGCATGAAACAATTTTTTTTATTTCCATATAACTTATTGCACTTTAATTCATAAATAATCCACCACTCAAAAATTCTTATGGTTATTGAAGTTTAGTTTTGTTTGGCATGCCCGTTTATCAACATATGTTTTCAATATATATGACAACTATCTTAAATTCAAAATTATGCATTTTGAAATATGAAATGTTCATTTTAATGAAATAAGGATTTTACAATTTAAGGGTTGTCATTTTATGTGACAAACTGCATCCATTCATTGTTTATGTATTTTAATTATTATCACACGTGCAAAGAATGTTTAACAGTTTATGCATGTTATTGAGAAAATTGTTATCTAAATGTTAACTAACATATCATTCTAATACCAATATAGTGATAAATGATTTCATTATACATATTTTTACCTATTATTGTAAACAATCATGGCATTCATATCATGATAATTCATGAAATAAGAACATAAATATTCAAAGTGGTATGGGACACTTTGAATATATGAAATAAGAAACTAAATATCCAAAGTGGTATAGGGAAATTTGTATATACGACCTTGATTAGGAATATGAGGAATGTATTGGACTTATTATGTGATGGTTGAGGCCCGCTACAGCCCCTCGATGCATCGGTAGGTATCATGAGACAAATCAGGTCATGGTACGAGGCCTTGACAAAAATCAGGTCATGGCACGAGGCCTTGACAACAAGTTTATGGTCCTGGCACAAGGCCTTGACACAATCTATCATTATACATTCTCTAACTATGTGTTATTATATGACCAACCAAGTGATTATTAGACTAGTAGAATATCCTTGGTTAAGATCCTTGCTTATAAGTATCATAAGAAGTAAATGCACATGGCATAATGTTTATTCAGCACTCCTCTTCTGAACTTTAATACAAATGCCAGAAATGTATCTGCCAATTTATGATTTGCAGTTAGTAAGGAAATAAATTAATGTTATCATTATATGCGTAACTCTGATCATGTATTACTTTCATTTGTAAATTCTATACTTTCACTCTCACATGTCACACTTAGTATAGTTTGATTAACTCTTTATTTATATGGTGCACATCATACATTTTGTATAAGTATGCATATGATTGGAATGTGTTACATATGTAACCCTTTTAACTTTCCCTAAATTTTTTACTGGTAATCTTGAAAAACTGATAATGTTGTGCTACATGTTTTCCAGTTTTATTTTAAGAAAATGTTTTATGAATATTTTTTTAGGGAAGTTTTTAAAGGTTTTAATTGAAATATTATATTATTTAAAACCCCTCTTACTGGGCATTCTTATGATCACCCTACTTTTTAATTTTATTTTTACAGGCTTAGTATATTTGAGTTACACCAATTGGTGGCTACTTTGTGGAGTCTTTTTCGTTTAGTGTTAAAGAAATGTATTCTTTTGTATCTATTTTTCCAAAACCTAAACCACAAAGATCCTCTGTACTGGAACATGATGTGTAGTTTATCAGAATTTCATTTTATAAAAAAATAAATTACACAACATGTTTATTAATGCACCGACTCCAAGTATTCTAGGGTCAGGGTGCTACAGTTGGTATTAGAGGTTTGGTTTAGACAACTCTAGAAAATTAGAATAATGCTAAAATTTAATTATGTCTTACTAAGTAAAATTATTTCTTCAAATTTTCAGATGGCAGAAAAAACAAGTCTTTTGTCTCTTCCAACTGAAATACTAGAGACTATAGTTGCCAAGCCATGTTTAGAAGGCTATGAGACATTTTAAAACCTTCGTCTTTCTTTTAAACATCTCTACTATGTATCGAACTCTCCTAGTGTACTTCAACTCCACTGAGGATCAGGCTTCAACTATTTCTTTATGATGCATGCTTAAATTCCATTATATGAATGTAAGGGAAAGTATTTTGAGGGTCTGTTTAAATGCTTCACCCTAGCTGATAATTTTCAATCCCTAGATGACTTTCGGGAGGCTGCACAGGAGGGTGTCCTCTGAGTAGCGTATCTTTGTAAAATGTTGACCTACAGTCTTTCTGGTTAAGTTATGGACTTCAAAATTCTTAAGGACGAGTCTTACCATTTATTTTATAGACATAAAGTTCATACCGATGTCGCCCAACTACATACACTTCATGCTTTTCTCTCTTGGAACTTTAGATGTCCACATACGATTGATCCAAGTTGCCCGTGCTGCATCTGGACCAAAGAGATCGAGGATTTTGGAACCATTTTAGGGATCTGTTAAACTGGGAATTGGGGAAATCATCGACGCTATTGGTACCTATAAAAAGACATCACAATGGATGTCAGGAAGTCCATACCAGTAAGATTGTGAGAGGGCATGAACGAATATGTAACACCCTGAGTTTCATGAACTTTGTATTAAATGCATAATGTTATATTTTTATGTTTTGGTACTTTAATATGTATTTTCAAAATAACATCTCTGTTTTGATATGATTATGCCTTACTGAGTAGAACTTTTTCTTAAAATTTTTAGATTGCAGACGAAACAAGTCTTTTGTTTCTCCCCACCAAATTACTAGAACGCATAATTGTCGAGTTATGTTCAGAGACATGCTAACCATTTGTGAACCTACTTCTAACCAGTAAACGCCTTTATCAAGTGTCAAACAACCAAAATATCCTTCGTATTTATCAAGGACCGAGTTACATTTACTACCTCATGTCGCAAGAACAACTTGCTTTTTATGAACACAAAGGAAGGTACTATGAAGGCCTCTTCTTGTGTTTCACCCTATTTGAGGGTTGTCTGGCCCTAGAGAAGTTTCAGGAAGCTGCAAAGGCGGGCGACCCCCATGCAGCCTATATGTTCCAAGTCTTGAGTTTCATCAGGTATGGGAGGCTTTATAACATCTGGTTTTTAGAAAACCAAGTCATTTGATTGGTCTATCGGAACTACATTCATTCTGATATCTCTGAACTCTACACCTCATGCGCCACCCTCTCAAGAACCTACTGATGCCTGCATGAGTTTGACTCTAGTTGTGAGAGGTGTATTTGGGAGAATGAAATTGAGGAGTTTATGAACGTTTTGGGGATCAGCCTAACTGGAATAACCTACTAGGAATTTCTCTGCCGGTGGTGGACCTGGTGAAGGGACCTCGAAGTTAATATCGGAAGTTAGTGCGAGAAAGCTTAAGAGCATGAAGGAATTGCGAGGACGTAATTCTTTGAATAGGGCGGATAATGTGACACCCCGAACATATTATATGTGTAATAATAATATTTTTAATAGTTTTAATTGTTTTACTTTGCTTAATTTTGTACTATCCAAACAATATATGCAAAATAAAAACAAGACATATTTTATTGAATAAAACACTGAAAGATTTCATTTCAACAAGGTCAAAAGAACCTTACTAACCTATAATGCCTACTAGGATACCTATCAAGATCATCGGGATATCCCCGAACATCACAAATAGACCAAGAAAATAGTGAGAGTCATTCGGGTCTATCACAGTGAAGAACATTATGGCCAAAGCTATGGAAACTAAACTGATCATCAAGGGTATGTAGAACACCATTTTCACCAAGTTGTTTTGAGTTTGGGATACCCTAAACATGTATTTATAAGGGTCTTCTTGACCGTTGGAAATACTTATGACTATTATTTTCTTTTATAGTCGTTAGAGCCTTAAGACGGTTGTAGCAGTGCGCACCCACAGGTTTGTGAGAGACCTTAGTGCATGATCGAGAGAACCATTGAGTCGGCCTCTGTGTGGGGTGGCATAATGACAGGGGTGGGCATGGAAGTGCGCCCGCAGAGAGCCTGTACGGGGTGGTACTGGGGAGGGGGAAGAGTCTTAATTGCTGAATTGTTGGAGCATCGAGGTTTATAAGGCGGTCCTGAAACCCATATCGTTTTGATGTGGGACACGGACTTTTCTACAGGGCCCGATCTCAGCCATTGGATCTCACCGCACGAGATCTCAGCCGTCCAGACCGGTCTCAGGTTCGGACTCCTTCGTCGAGGAATTAACGCCGCATTTTCCCGGGATCATCCAATCGCGGACGCAAATGATCTCAACCCTTCATCTATTTTTAAAAACTGTGGTTTCACCTTAACCGTTCGATTAGAAGCGCGGCGTGATCTCCACCGCTCATCTGTTTTTAAAACTGTGAACGCCTCTCAACTGTCTTATCAGATCCCAGATGATCACGACCGTCCATGCTTTTCCACTTCTTCTTCTTCGTCGTGTCTTCTTCCTCACGTCGCACAGCACCGCACCAGTCTTCATCAAAGCCCTCTTGTTCTCCTCAGTCCGTGACTCCACTTTTTCTACACCTGTGGCCCCTCCTCTCTTCCTTTCCATAGACTGGACACACATGGTTTTATATAAAAACTTAACCCCATTATATCCTACATGGGTTTTCTATAAAATATATATATCATTAGACACCTGATCCATCCAAGATATGGGATGATTGTGGTGTTTGTTGCTATCTAAATGAGTAGATCTGAGTCATTCCGAAGTCTTTGTTTATTTTTTTAGTATGGACCTGGGGCTTATAAAAATATAAGTATACAATTTATATAAAGACTCGCTAGAACCTATAAACCCTATGGGTTTTCCCTCTCCCAATTCATCTCCAACCTCTGCCCGACTTCACTCAGCCTTTGAAGTTCAGGTAAGGCTTTAATATACCTTGTATTCTTAGTGAAAAACTTATATACACACTTTTTATATACAGTTATATGTATATATAATCATACAGTTTATATAGGTCCCCCTTCGAACCGGTTTTTAGGTCTTCTAAGTGTTTATAAATGTTTAAATCATGTTTTTTTAAACGCATAGCAATTGTAAGTGTTGTTTTTTAGTTTCGGTTTTGTTATATAAAACCCATATATACACTTTTTATATATGGATATATGTATATACATATGTTTAGTTATGAAACAAACCAGAGCTGTTATGTGATTTTCGAATGCTGAAAATATTTCCTTTATATACATGCAGATCGTGTAAGTATCCTATTTTGTTTTATTGGATTATATAAACATATATATGTGATTATATGTATACACTTATGGGTTTTAATCAAGATGAGTGGTAGAGATCACACAAATGCATGCATTCCTAATTTTTTTAGAAGGTTGGAATGGTCTTTTAATTATGCATGAATACGTATGCATGCTTAAGCACGTGTAGAGAATTATATTTAATTATAATTTTATGCATGAATGCTTCACATGAAACAATTTTTTTTCATTTCCATCTAACTTATTGCACTTTAATTCATAAATAATCTGCCACTCTAAAATGCTTACATATATTGAAGTTTATTTTTGTTTGGCATACCCATTTATCATCATATGTTTTAAATATATATGATAACTATCTTAAATTAAAAATTATGCATTTTGAAATATGAAATGTTCGTTTTCCTGAAATAAGGATTTTAGAATTTAAGGGTTATCATTTTATGTAACAAACTTCATCCATTCATTGTTTATGTGTTTTAATTATTATCACACGTGCAAAGAATTTTTAATAGCCCATGCATGTTATTGAGAAAATTTTTATCTAAATGTTAACTGACATATCATGCTAATACCAATATAGTGAGCAATGATTTTATTATCCATCTTTTTACTTACTGTTATAAAGAATCATGACATGCATATCATGATAATTCATGAAATAATAACATAAATATTCAAATTGGTATGAGACACTTTGAATATATGAAATAAGAAACTAAATATCCAAAGTGGTATGAGACACATTGTATATACAACCTTACTTGGACATATGAGGAATGTATTGGACTTATTATGTGACGAGTGAAGCCCACTATAGTCTCTCGATGCATCGGTAGGTCTAATGATACAAATCAGTGTTGGGAAAGATGGAAAGCGATGAACGCGCAAACAAAAAAAAACAGGAACGTGCAGCGGAGAAATATTTCCCTCAAACAGTGGATGCGTAGCGACAAAAATAGGTGCAGAAAATAAAATTGACACCAGAAATTTTTACGTGGAAAACCCAAAAAGGGAAAAACCATGGGACCTAGTCCAGAAAAAGAGATCCACTAAAATAGATAAGTACGTGGTAGATACTCCCCAAAAATGACAGGGATCTCAAAAGTAATACTTAGAATAATAGTGGATCAAAGTCGGAGTATAGATGCATTCTGAATGAAGCACGAAATGAAGAAAATAGCCTGCTAAAGAAACCTAAATAGATCTGACCGTGAAAGCAGAAGATTGATGTCTGAACAAAATTGCAGATGAAAAACACCGGGATCGGATCAAAAAACCACTGCAGATGAAAACTGATCAAATCAAAGTAGTTCCACCAGTTACAGATCTGAAAACCGCTCCATGAAAATGCAACTGCACTGCCTCCAACCACTACCGAGAGAGGAGCCACACATCTCATATAAATAGAAGATTCGTCACATGATATCTCATGTATCTCATAAAAGATATCTCATATCTTATTAAAGATATCAAATATATCTCATCAAAGATATCAAATATATCTTATTAAAGATATCAGATATATCTCGTCAAAGATATCAAAATATCTTTTAAAGATATCAAATATATCTTTTCAAAGATAAGAAATATTGGAGCCAGATGAGGAGGTGCCCCAACAAAATCCCCCTCCGACTCGACTAGGGATCATCGCCAACCCTGCAATCAGTCGGCAAGTCTCAAATTTTCCTCTGGGTAAACTCTTGGTCAACATGTCTGACTCATTGTCATTAGTTTGGATCTTCTCAAGCTCTAACTATCTCGAATCAAGGACATTGTGGATCCAATGATACCGAACATCGATATGTTTCGACCTGCCATGAAAAGTAGGATTCTTTCCTAAACAAATAGCACTCTGACTATCACAAAATAAAACATATCTGTCTTGATTAAAATTGAGCTCTTGAATAAAATTTTTCATCCACAACAATTCTTTTCATGCCTCTGTAGCTGTAATAAACTCTGACTCTGTGGTAGATAAAGCAACACATCTCTGTAACCTAGACTGCTAAGATACAGCTCCCCCTACAAAATTAATCAAATAGCCTGAAGTAGACTTCCTCGAATCGATATCTCCTGCCATATTTGAATCTGTAAAGCCACAAAGCATAGGTTTCCCTTTTCCAAAACACAATATCAGATCATAAGTACCACAAAGATAACGAAAAATGTACTTCACTGCCCTCCAATGCTCTCTTCCTGGATTTGACAGAAAACGACTGACTACACCAACTGCATGAGCTATATCAGGTCTAGTACATACCATAGAATACATGAAATAGCCAACGGCAGATGAATAAGGTATATGTTGCATCTCCTCTCTCTCTTCATCAGCAGAAGGTAACTGACTGGTGCTGAGCTTAAAATGTAAAGCAAGAGGAGTACTAACCACTTTAGCTCTATCCATAGAAAATCTCTGAAGAACCTTCTCAATGTATCTCTCCTGAGATAACCATAATTTCTTGGCCTTCCTGTCATGGGAGATCGTCATGCCAAGAATCTGTCGTGCTGGCCCCAAGTCTTTCATCGCAAAAGACTGGCAAAGATCCTTCTTCAATCTGTCAATTCTAGAAGCATCACGGCCCACAATGAGCATATCATCAATATAAAGCAACAATATAATAAAATCATCATCGGTAAATCTCTGAAAAAACACACAATGATCAGAAGATGTCTTCCTAAAACCCTGATGAGAAATGACAGATTCAAACTTTTTATACCACTGTCTCGGAGCTTGCTTCAAACCATACAAACTCTTCTTCAATCTGCAGACATGATTCTCTTTACCTGTTTCAACAAAACCCTCTGGTTTCTCTATATAAATCTCCTCCTCTAAATCTCCATGGAGGAAAGTTGTCTTCACATCCATCTGCTCAATCTACAGATCCAAACTAGCATCCAAACCAAGAACAACCCGAATAGAATACATTTTGACAACAGGTGAGAAAATATCATCAAAATCAATACCTTTCTTCTGACGGAAGCCTTTAACAACTAACCTTGCCTTGTATCATGGAACAGAACTGGATTCTTCATTCTTAATCCGATAAATCCACCGATTTTTCAAAGCTCTCTTACCTGTCGGTAACTTCACCAGCTCAAAAGTGTGGTTGTCATGCAATGATGTCATCTCATCATCCATTGCCGCAACCCATTTTTCCTTTTGTTCACTTTCCATCACTTCATCAAAAGATTCTAGTTCTCCCCCTTCAGCAAGGAGCACATACTCATTAGGTGAATACCAAGTAGAAACGGTACGATGCCGAGACTACCACCGGAGTGGAATTGTAGGTTCATTAATAATCCCTGGACTGGATCATCAGAAACAAAAGGTGCATCAGAAACTTTAACTCTAACCTGTTCACCTTGAGCATCATTTTGTACATCAACAGGATCATCAGAATCAACAATGTGAGGTAAATGTGAATCAGAACCTGGCTCAATACTAACAAATCCATCAGAAGTTGGAGAAGTGGACTTTTCTCCCTTATCAATATCTGCAATAGTCTGGTCCTCTTTAAACACTACATCTCGGCTTCTGACAACTTTCTTCAAAGCAGGATCATAAAACCTGTACCCAAACTCATCGTGTCCATAGCCAATAAAAATACACTCCCGTGACTTATCATCCAACTGGGATATCTCATCTCTAGGCACATGAACAAAAGCCTTGCAACCAAAAACTTTCAAGTGATCGTACCTGATCCTTTTTCCATACCAAAACTTATCTGGAGTTTCTGTCTGCAAAGAAAACGTAGGTGATAAATTGATAATATAAGCATTAGTAATTAAAGCCTCACCCCAAAAATGTCCAGGCAACTTTTCTTCTGAAAGCAAACAACGAACTCTTTCCAACAAAGTTCTGTTCATCCGCTCAGCTACACCATTAAGCTGAGGTGTCTTGGGCGGCGTCTCCTAATGCCGAATACCTTTCTGCCTGCAATACTGATCAAATGGAACACAATACTCTCCCCCATTGTCAGTGCGAATACATTTCAATTTCTTGCCTGATTCCCTCTCAGCAGAAACATGAAATTGCTTAAAAACACTAAGCACCTGACTTTTGACATTCAAAACATAAACCCAAATATTCTGTGAGTAGTCATCAATAAATATCACAAAATAAAGACCGCCACTAAAGTTCTTAGATTTCAAAGGACCACAAACGCCTGAATGTACTAATTCAAGTACCTATGACTTCCTGTATGGAGGATGACTGTTGAAACTCACTATGCTCTGTTTCCCAGCCATGCAATGATCACATGTGTCCAATTTGACACTCTTCAAATCTGGAAGAAGATTTCGCTTGGCCAAACAACCAAGCCCTTTCTCACTGATGTGACTAAGACTCTTACGCCACAACTTGGACGAACCATTGCACTCAACAATGCAAGCAGTATCACATGAAATAGATGCTCTAGTCCAGTACAAACCTGACTGCTTCTTCCCTCGAGCCATAATAAAAGAGCCCTTGGAAAGCTTCCATTGGAAATCACCAAATGTGTTGATAAACCCTTCATCATCAAGAACGCTGGTAGAAATAAGATTCAATCGAACCTCTGGTGCATGTCGAACATTCTTCAAAATCAGCTTACTTCCAGTACTGGTCTCTAAACAAACAGTCCTGATACCTATGACATCAACATGACCATCATTACCCATCTTAAAAATCCCAAAATTACTTGGGTTGTAAGATGTAAAGAACTCCTTCTTTGATGTCACGTCAAAACAGGCACCACTGTCAACAACCCAGCAAGAATGATCAGAAGCAATATTAATGGAGTCATAAACAATAACAAGATCACCCCCTGTAGCGGCAGTGACATGATCATCTCCATCGACATTCTTCTTTGGCTGATTTTCCTTCATTATGTTTTCTCTTTTCAGCTGATAACAAAACTTCTTAACATGCCCCTTCTTACCACAATGATGACATTCAAAATCTCTCTGCTTTGATCTGGATTTGCTTCTGCTTTTACTCTTTCCTCGACTGCTCTGCCCCCGGTCTTGGCTTCTCCCCCTATTCTCTGTGACTAAAATCTCTGAAGATTTCTATTGAGTACGTCTCCTGACTTCTTCATTCAAAATAGCAGACTTAACAAAACTGAATATCACAGCACCATTAGGAGCAGAACCGGTTAGAGTAACATGTAAATTCTCCCAAGAATTAGGTAATGTGTTAAGCAATAAAAGTGTTAAAACCTCATCTTCAAAATTAATACCCATGCCAGACAACTGATCAAAACATCCCTGATATTCACTTAAATAATCAGAATTAGACGTACCTTCTCTATATCTCAAATTCATCATTTGTTTGAGAAGAAAAAATTTATTGTTTCCTGTCTTGGAAGCATAGGTATTCTTGAGCTTATCCCACAATGTTCTGGCATAAGAGATGTTGACAATGTGATTCATCACATTGTCTTCGACCCATTGGTGAATGAAGCCACAAACCATCTCATGCTCGAATGTCCATTCTTCATCTGACATCCTTTCTGGCTTCTGGGTACTAAACACTGGAAGATGCATTCGCTTGACAAAAAGCAGATCCTTCATTTTAAGTCGCCACATATGGTAGTCGGTACCATTCAACAAAATCATCTGACTGTAGTTAGCCTCCATAATGAATGTGAAATAAAAACCAAACCCTCTGATACCAGATGTTGGGAAAGATGGCAAGCGATGAACGCGCAAACAACAAAAACACGAACGTGCAGTGGAGAAATGTTTCCCTCAAACAGCGGATGCGTAGCGACAAAAATAGGTGCAGAAAATAAAATTGACACCAGAAATTTTTACGTGGAAAACCCAAAAAGGGAAAAACCACGAGACCTAGTCCAGAAAGAGAGATCCACTAAAATAGATAAGTACACGGTAGAGACTCCCCGAAAATGACAGGTATCTCAAAAGTAATACTTAGAAAAATAGTGGATCAAAGTCGGAGTATAGATGAATTCTGAATGAAGCCTGAAATGAAGAATATTGGGGCCAGATGAGGAGGTGCCCCAACAAACTCCCCCTCCGACTCAATTAGGGATCATCGTCAACCATGCAATCAGTCGGCAAGTCTCAAATTTTCCTTTGGGTAAACTCTTGGTCAACATGTCTAACCCATTGTCATCAGTGTGGATCTTCTCAAGCTCTAACTATCTCGAATCAAGGACATTGCGGATCCAATGATACCAAACATCGATATGTTTCGACCTGCCATGAAAAGTAGGATTCTTTCCTAAACAAATAGCACTATGACTATCATAAAATAAAACATATCTTCCTTGATTAAAATTGAGCTCTTAAATAAAAGTTTTCATCCACAACAATTCTTTGCATGCCTCTGTAGCTACAATAAACTCTGACTCTGTGGTAGATAAAGCAACACATCTCTGCAACCTAGACTGCCAAGATATAGCTCCCCCTGCAAAAGTAATCAAATAGCCTGAAGTAGACTTCCTCGAATCGATATCTCCTTCCATATCTGAATCTGTAAAGCCACAAAGCATAGGTTCCCCTTTTCCAAAACACGATCTCAGATCAGAAGTACCACGAAGATAACGAAAAATGTACTTCACTGCCCTCCAATGCTCTCTGCCTGGATTTGACAGAAAACGATTGACTACACCAACTGCATGAGCTATATCAGGTCTAGTACATACCATAGCATACATCAAACAGCCAACGGCAGATGAATAAGGTATGTGTTGCATCTCCTCTCTCTCTTCATCAGTAGAAGGTAACTGACTGGTGTTGAGCTTAAAATGTAAAGCAAGAGGAGTACTAATCACTTTAGCTCTATCCATAGAAAATCTCTGAAGAACCTTCTCAATGTATCTCTCCTGAGATAACCACAATTTCTTGGCCTTCCTGTCACGGGAGATCGTCATGCCAAGAATCTGTCGTGTTGGCCCCAAGTCTTTCATCGCAAAATACTGGCAAAGATCCTTCTTCAATCTGTCAATTCTAGAAGCATCACGGCCAACAATGAGCATATCATCAACATAAAGCAACAGTATAATAAAATCATCATCGGTAAATCTCTGAAAAAACACACAATGATCAGAAGATGTCTTCCTGAAACCCTGATGAGAAATGACAGATTCAAACTTTTTATACCACTGTCTTGGAACTTGCTTCAAACCATAAAAACTCTTCTTCAATCTGCAAACATGATTCTCTTTACCTGTTTCAACAAAACTCTCTGGTTGCTCCATATAAATCTCCTCCTCTAAATCTCCATGGAGGAAAGCTGTCTTCACATCCATTTGCTCAATCTGCAGATCCAAACTAGCAGCCAAACCAAGAACAACCCGAATAGAAGACATTTTGACAACATGTGAGAAAATATCATCAAAATCAATACCTTTCTTCTGACGGAAGCCTTTAACAACTAACCTTGCCTTGTATCGTGGAACAGAACTGGATTCTTCATTCTTAATCCGATAAATCCACCGATTTTGCAAAGCTCTCTTACCTGTCGGTAACTTCACCAGCTCAAAAGTGTGGTTGTCGTGCAATGATGTCATCTCGTCATCCATTGTCGCAACCCATTTTTCCTTATGTTCACTTTCCATCGCCTCATCAAAAGATTCTGGTTCTCCCCCTTCAGTGAGGAGCACATACTCATCAGGTGAATACCAAGTAGAAATGGTACGATGCCGAGATGACCTCTGGAGTGGAACTGCAGGTTCATTAATAACCCCTGGAACCGGATCATAAAAAACAAGAGGTGCATCGGAAACCTCAACTCCAACATGTTCACCTTGAGCATCATTCTATACATCAACATGATCATCAGAATCAACAATATGAGGTTAATGTGAATCAGAACCTGGCTCAAGACTAACAAAGCCATCAGAAGTTGGAGAAGTGGACTTTTCTCCCTTATCAATATCTGCAATAGTCTGGTCTTCTTTAAACACTGCATCTTGGCTTCTGACAAGTTTCTTCAATGCAGGATCATAAAACCTATACCCAAACTCATCGTGTCTATAGCCAATGAAAATACACGGTCGTGACTTATCATCCAACTTGAATATCTCATCTCTAGGCACATGAACAAAAGTCTTGCAACCAAACACTTTCAAGTGATCGTACCTGATCCTTTTTCCATACCAAAACTTATCAGGAGTGTCTATCTGCAAAGCAACCGCATGTGATAAATTGATAATATAAGCAACAATAAGTAAAGCCTCACCCCAAAAATGTCCAAGAAACTTTGCTTCTGAAAGCAAACAACGAACTCTTTCCAGCAAAGTTCTGTTCATCCGCTCAGCTACACCATTCAGCTGAGCTGTCTTGGGCGGCGTCTTCTGATGTCGAATACCTTCCTGCCTGCAATACTGATCAAATGGACCACAATACTCTCCCCCATTGTCAGTGCGAATACATTTCAATTTCTTGCATGATTCCCTCTCAGCAGAAACATGAAATTGCTTAAAAACACCAAGCACCTGACTTTTGGCATTCAAAACATAAACCCAAAGCTTCCGTGAGTAGTCATCAATAAATGTCACAAAATAAAGACCGTCACTAAAGGTCTTAGATTTCAAAGGACCACAAACATATGAATGTACTAATTCAAGTACCTGTGACTTCCTGTGTGGAGGATGACTGCTGAAACTCACTCTGCTCTGTTTCTCAGCCATGCAATGATCACATGTGTCCAATTTGACACTCTTCAAATCTGGAAGAAGATTTCGCTTGGCCAAACAACCAAGCCCTTTCTCACTGATGTGACTAAGCTTCTTATGCCACAACTTGGATGAACCACTGCACTCAACAACGCAAGCAATATCACATGAAATAGACACTCTAGTCCAGTACAAACCTGACTGCTTCTTCCCTCGAGCCACAATCAAAGAGCCCTTGGAAAGCTTCCATTAGCAATCACCAAATGTGCTGATAAACCCTTCATCATCAAGAACCCTGGTAGAAATAAGATTCAAGCGAACCTCTGGTGCATGTCGAACATTCTTCAAAATCAGCTTACTTCCAGTACTGGTCTCTAAACAAACAGTCCTGATACCTACGACATCAATATGACCATCATTACCCATCTTCAAAATCCCAAAATTACCTGGGTTATAAGACGTAAATAACTCCTTCTTTGATGTCACGTGAAAACAGGCACCACTGTCAACAACCCAGCAAGAATGATCAGAAGCAATATTAATGGAGTCATAAACAATAACAAGATCACCCCCTGTAGCGACAACGACATGATCATCTCCATCGACATTCTTCTTTGGCTGATTTTCCTTCATTCTGTTTTCTCTTTTCAGCTGATAACAAAACTTCTTAACATGCCCCTTCTTACCACAATGATGACATTCAAAATCTCTCTGCTTTGATCTGGATTTGCTTCTGCTTTTACTCTTTCCTCGACTGCTCTGCCCCCGGTCCTGGCTTCTCCCCCTGTTTTCTGTGACTAAAAGCTCTGAAGATTTCTCTTGAGTACGTCTCCTGACTTCTTCATTCAAAATAGCAGATTTAACAAAACTGAATGTCACAGGACCATTAGGAGCAGAACCAGTTAGAGTAACAGGTAAATTCTCCCAAGAATCAGGTAACGTTTTAAGCAATAAAAGTGTTAAAACCTCATCTTCAAAATTAATACCCATGTCAGACAACTGATCAAAACATCCCTGATATTCACTTAAATAATCAGAAATAGACGTACCTTCTCTGTACCTCAAATTCATCATTTGTTTGAGAAGAAACAATTTATTGTTTCCTGTCTTGGAAGCATAGGTAGTCTCGAGCTTCTCCCACAATGTTCTGGCGTGAGAGATGTTGACAATGTGATTCATCACATTGTCTTCGACCCATTGGCGAATGAAGCCACAAACCATCTCATGCTTGAACGCTCATTCTTCATCTGACATCCTTTCTGGCTTCTGGGTACTAAACACTGGAAGATGCATTCGCTTGACAAAAAGCAGATCCTTCATTTTAAGTCGCCGCATATGGTAGTTGGTACCATTCAACAAAATCATCCGACTGTAGTTAGTCTCTACAATGAATGTGAAATAAAAACCAAACCCTCTAATACCAGATGTTGGGAAAGATGGCAAGCGATGAACGCGCAAACAACAAAAATACGAACGTGCAGCGGAGAAATCTTTCCCTCAAACAGCGGATGCGTAGCGACAAAAATGGGTGCAGAAAATAAAATTGACACCATAAATTTTTACGTGGAAAACCCAAAAAGGGAAAAACCACGGGACCTAGTCCAGAAAGAGAGATCCACTAAAATAGATAAGTACACGGTAGAGACTCCCCAAAAATGACAGGGATCTCAAAAGTAATACTTAGAAAAATAGTGGATCAAAGTCAGAGTATAGATGCATTCTGAATGAAGCCTGAAATGAAGAAAACAATCTGCTAAAGAAACCCAAATAGATCTGACCGTGAAAGCAGAAGATTGATGTCCGAACAAAAGTGCAGATTAAAAACCCCGGGATCGGATCAAAAAACCACCGCAGATGAAAACCGATCAAATCAAAGTAGTTCCACCAGTTGCAGATCTGAAAACCGCTCCTTGAAAACGCAACTGCACTGCCTCCAACCACTGCTGAGAGAGGAGCCGCACATCTCATATAAATAGGAGATTCGCCACATGATATCTCATGTATCTCATAAAAGATATCTCATATCTTATTAAAGATATCAAATATATCTCATCAAAGATATCAAATATATCTTATTAAAGATATCAGATATATCTCGTCAAAGATATCGAAATATCTTTTAAAGATATCAAATATATTTTTTCAAAGATAAAAAATATTGGAGCCAGATGAGGAGGCGCCCCAACAATCAGGTCATGACACGAGGCATTGACCAAAACCAGGTCATGGCACGAGGCCTTGACAACATGTTTATGGTCTTGGCACGAGGTCTTGACACAGTCTATCATTATACATTCTTTCATTATGTGTTGGTATATGACCAACGAAGTGATTATTCGACTAGTAGAATATCCTTGGTTAATAGCTTTGCTTATGAGTATCAGAATAAGTAAATGCACATGGCATAATGTTTATTCATCGTTCCTCTTCTAAACTTTAATACAAATGCCAGAAATTTGTCTGTCAATTTATGATTTGCAGTTAGTAAGGAAAGAAATTAATGTTATCATTATATGCGCAACTCTGATCATGTATTACTTTAATTTGTAAATTCTATACTTGCACTCTTGCATGTCACACTTAGTATAGTTTGATTAACTCTTGATTTATATGGTGCACATCATACATTTTGTATAAGTATGCATATGATTGGAATGTGTTACATACATAACCCTTTTAACTTTCCCTAAATTGTTTACTGGTAATCTTGGAAAACTGATAATGTTGTGCTACATGTTTTCCAATTTTCTTTTAAGAAAATGTTTTATGATTATTTTTTTAGGGAAGTTTTTAAAGGTTTTACTTGAAATATTATATTATTTAAAACCTCCTTTAATGAGCATTCTTATGCTCACCCTACGTTTTAATTTTATTTTTACAGGCTTAATAGATTTGAGTTACATCGATTGGTGGCTGTTTTGTGGAGTCTTTTTCGTTCAGTGTTGAAAAAATGTATTATTTTGTATCTGGTTTTCCAGAACCTAAACCACAAAGATCATATGTACTGGAACATGATGTGTAGTTTATCAACATTTCATTTTATAAAAAAATAAATTACATACCATGTTTATTAACGCACCGGCTCCAGGGATTCTAGGGTCGGGGCGCCACATACATAAAATAAATTTTTCTTATTTTCAAAATAATAATTTTTCTTTCATGTAAATATTATTATAAATATATATAAATAACTTAAAATAGATTACAATACGTTAGGGGAAATATTTTCATGTCTGATTGGAAAAATATTCCATGATGATAACTTAAATTGGGTTGATTGAGTTTTTTTTCGCATATTTAAAAAAAAAAGTTGTTTGAAAACAAATATATGGGCATAATATATATATATACGATATCATTGTTATTGATATCTAAAAACTCAAATCATTGTTTTACCAAACAGGCTGGGCCAGACAATATCTGACCATCATCTGGTCATTTTTCTAAACCAGTTTTACCCCATCTTTAATTTATCAATTAGATCAGAATTGACTGCTTCGAACCGGTGGAAAACCGATGGGACGGGCCGGTTCAGAATGGACTGGAATTAATGGCCGGGTTTTGTTACAGATTTTTTGTTTTTAATTTTGATTTTTTTATGTTTTGTATGTGTGTATATATAATAAAAATTATATTATAATGATAAAATAATAATAATAATAAAGATGATTCGAATTGACTAGTAAATTCTTGACTAATCCCCCATAAAATAAAGTCCGGAAAAACTACTTTTATTTTAAATTAACGTGTGGAAAAATACTCGAGAAAGCTTGTTATGGATTCTCCCGGCAACAACTTGATTGCACAATGACCATTATACCACCGTCTCACTCTGTCTTCCTGATTACTTTTTTATTTTTGTTTTATGTTTTAAAAAACAAAACCAAACAAAATCTGGTGTCAATATCTGTTTTTTTTTTTCATTCATTTCCTGCTGAAAAAAAAACTCAGAATTGTTTTCAGTTTCAGTTTTTGATTACATTATTTCTTTTTCTGGTGCAAAATATGTTATAGATAGTTCTCATATAAATGTGTAATGTCACCCAACCAAGGCTGGCACCCAGATTCCGACATCATAGGAGGGAAACTTTCCCGTTATAATTAAACCAAAAAAAATTATAATCAAACTAAAAATTAATTTGTTTTTATTTCTGTTTTTGATTAAATGTTTGATTAACCATTATGCAATGAAAAATTTCACACCCAAACCACGTTGTCCAAACACTCAAGATCGTAAATAAACCTTAAATTTTATATAAAAACAAATTAATTTAAAACAAACATGAATTTTCAAACAAAAAATAATAAAAATTGTAAAAAATTATAAATTTGATTATTTTCTCAGTTTTCAGTTATTAAAATTTATAACCAAGATCCATGAAATGTTTTCGGTTATTAACCAGATGTAATTTGTTAATAACCAAAAACCATTTTAGCATCATGGTTTAGTTATTTTTGATTCGGTTTTCAATTAATCAACTTACCCACCCATTTTCCCACCCCCCGTCATACGTTTACACATTATATTTACATAAAATAATAATAGTTAATTTATATCTATTTATAAATCGGAAATTATATCATCAATTGTAAAAAAATACACTAAAATGTGAAATTGTTTTCACTTGATATTTTTCATATAAATGAAATTTATTTCATCAGTCATGTGATATAAATTGTACACAACAATTTAAAAAATTAATTACATGCTTTTTAAAACATGTTTAAAATATTTGTTTCAGCTCATGCACAAGATAAATTTCAATTATCGATAAAATAAAATTATGAGAATAAGATCATGATTAAATTTTAAAATCGTCATTACATTTTTATCAACAATGTAGAATTTCTAACCAAAATTTATATCACCCACTCGATAAGATAAATATGTTGGAAGAATAACAATTGAATATTTTTTTAATCCCAAACATATGAACTACACACCATGCACTTGTTTTTAGAAAAGCGATGACATGAATTAGTCATCCAATTCATGTCTCAAAGAAATTTATTAAAAGAAGCAAAAGTTACTATACAAACACGAGGTGTAAATAGTTTACACCAATAGGGGATTGAGGGGTGTACAAGTTGAAGTTTCCAAGAGAAACATACCAAAAGCACGAGTTGCATAAAACATGTCCCAAACATTATGTCATCAAACTGTCTTCTCTACAAAGGACAATAGCTATCCATTGAGGGAACTACAAGCAAAAAAGCCACCAACACCCAAATATTGCAGAACAACTGATAACAAAGTGAGTCTCGAGCCTTTGTTGCAGGGTGAAGATCGGATAGTCACTGAGAGATGAAACCGCTAGCCAAGCCTTCACTTTCTCCAATGATCAACAGTGAAACATCAATTGAACATTCTGAAAAACAACTATTGTCTCGTCCAAGCAAGCACGAGAACTAAATCGGCCAGAATCAAGCTTAAAACAAAGTGTGATCCATAAGTAAACAAAACAATGTTAAAAGCCAACTCCCAAATGTAGAGAATCAAACAAAAGAATCCTTAACATGGTTGGATTAAAAAATCAACTGAGAAGTGAACCATGAAGCAGGCTCAAGTAGCAGCAAGAGAAAAAAAAACAGGATCCACTAAACCATCAATGTACTTCTAAAAAGTGATTATGTCTTGTTCATCCATCCAAGCAACTATTGCTTCCCCCCAACTCCTCCTCACTTTTGTGAAGGAGCAGATAGCTGAAACCGAAACCTCATTGAGAAGGCAACCACACTCAAGTGAAGCACCTCTGAGAGACTATAAAATCCAAAAATAAAGACTCAAAGGCCTGAGCTCAACAACATGCAACCTTATACTTTACCAAACCAAAGTGTTAACCAATTTCCAGACACGAGTCAAGGACCAACAAGAATCCTCGAAGAGCCGGCAAAAAGAGGCAACCAAGAAAAGTAAAAGATGTTCCATTTTCTAGAATACTTTAGAAATCAACCTAAAAAAGGGAAGTGAAATAACAGAGGAAACTCAAGTAAAAAAGGAACCAACATCATCCCAAAGTTGAGCCATTTCCAAGGAATATCTTTGAAGTTGAAGTTTGGATTTTTCTTAAACTCTTCCACTACTTTGATAAACATCCTCTTTCTGATTTCAAGGTAAGTATTAGCAGAAATTTCATCATTTTTGTATTGACGGAAGGCACGCCATGTACTATAAGAACACGTCATATACATTATACATGGAATGGGCTCTACCGACAGTACACGCCCATGTTTTTCAGGAATATCCACATGGTGTGTACTGTCACGACCCGTCCTCGGGGCCCGTGCCGTGACTACCCCAAGCCCGCCTTCCATAGGTCAGACGCTGACGACTAGCACCAAAGGCGTAAATCTCGATAAAAAGGGAAGACATTGCATTTATATAAGCAAACAACACAATAGAGTACGCAAGCTGAAGTAAACACTAAGTAAACTGAGTACAAAAGTAAGTGCTGAAAAGTAAATGAGCCAGAATACAAACCCAACTGAAAGTACAATACAACTGAAAAGAAAGTACAACAGCAGTAAAGTAAATCAGCAACCACCGAGTCGTCCTCCGGCTATCCCACCTGAAGGGTGGGTACAAATGGTCTCCTCAGCTCCTCGGGTCCGGCCGTCCGCTCCGTGTACATCCCGCCTGATAGTCCACCTCCGGATACCATCCCGCTCCTCAATCCTCAACCACGATCAGCGCTGTCCGTCGTCTGCAACCAACACCACGTAGTGTGGGCATAGCCCGTGCATGGGTGAGTATACAGTACTCAGTAGAGACCCCGAGACCCCCGAAGATCTCTCAGAATCCACAAAGGATAAATCACAAAGGAAAGATACAAACACAAAATATCAACCAACTCTACTTAGGTATATGCCCATACATATACCTAAGTCATCAATTTCAGTTCGACTTCAACTTACGAGCCCAAGTACAACCCAGTCCACACAGGAAAGCACAACCCAATCCACACAGGAAAGCACAACCCAATCCGCACAGGAAAGCAAGACAATCATATCGATGATATTGATTGAAAGTCAAGACTCAGCTCACATAGGTATACTACACATGAAGAGGGGTGGAGATGATAGATGTAGCCTCTGAATCATCTCCCCTGCCGAACCCACGTAGGATCCAAGTACAGAAGTCGTCGTTGTCGAACCCACGTAGGATCCAAGTAGAGTACCCATCCCTGCCGAACCCACGTAGGATCCAAGTACAGTCGTCCTCGCTACCGAACCCACGGAGGATCCAAGTACAGTCGTCCTCGCTGCCGAACCCACGTAGGATCCAAGTACAGTCGTCATCATCGCCGCAGTCGCAGCCAGCTCTAGGGTTCCCGCACACAGCACACTCGATTCCGAGAGGGTCCGCTCCACGAGCCAAGAGGGTCGATACATCAACTGTCACAAAGTCTAGAGTTGATGTATCCTGAAGTTCCGTCTCGTCAAAAGGAACTCAACACAACAGACGACACATCAATCGGACGCCCGGTCTGAGAGATATAAGCTTTTCCGTCCCAGGGGTCCGGTTAGAAATATGCTCGTTTCTAACCCGACCGATATCCAAAATCATACGAAAATCACTGAGTATCGCAAAAGGACCGTCTCGTCGAAAGAGTCCTAGTGCCGCAGACAACGCGTCGATCAGACGCGCGGTCTTTAAGTTAACCTCGTTTAAGTGATTAACGGGCCCGACCCGTTTAGCCCAGTGGGCGAACGGGTCGGGTTGACCCAGTTTGACGGGTCCGACCCAGTAGGAGTGTCAGACCGGTCCGAAGGGAATACTCAAGTCGGCCCGAAGTGGCGCGGCCCGGCCTGGCGCGACCCGGCGCGGCGCGACCCGGCTCGGGCTGGCCCGTCGCGGCCCGACTCGGCCCAGCAGGGCGCGCGGCCCGGCTGGCTCGACCGAAGCCGAGAGCGTTCCAAAGGGGGGGGGGCTCGGTCTTCTGCGCACACGACCCGCATCGGCGGGCCGCCGGTTCTCCAACGCGGCGCCGTGGTCCAGCACCGCCCGGCCGGTCCTCTAACGCGGCGCCCTCTTGGCGCTGCGGCTCCACTTCGCCCGGCCGGCCGACGGGCCGGCAGGTTCTTCCGGCGAAGCGGCCTGCGTTGCGGGCCACGGTTCGTTCCGCACAACCGGCGCGACGACGCCGGTTCCCTTCGTCCCGATCCCGGCATGGCGCGACGACACCGTGTTTTTCCTCCGCCTCCGGTTGCCAATTCCAAAGGAATAAAGTTCCAACAGAGGGTTGTCGGGCCGTGTTCGTTCGGCCCGCGCCCTCCGCGTTAGACGGTATCACATGACCATGAAATGCACAAGGTTCACAAAACACAAAGAACAATTTTATTCTCAATAAAATTGAATCAACACACCCCACTTCAACAAAAGATGATGAGCGTTGGCGTCACGGAATGAGGGTTCATAGACATCGACGGAGAGCGTCCGAGGAGGAAGTGGCGTCTCCCCTTTTTGTCACGGAGAGAAGATTGAAAGGCGTGACGTCGTTGGTGAGTTCCTGCGTCGGTGTCTCCTCCCTTGTCGTGGAGGAAGAAGAGGACGAAGAAACCGAGGTCGCCGAGTTGATGTTCTTCGTCGAAGAGTTCACGTTCTTCGTTGAGGATGAAGTTCTTCAAATAAAACTAGAGCTCTCTCCCAAAAATCTCAACACAACATGCCAACCCCAAAAATAAAATAAGGCTTCCCTTATTTTATTAAATCATGCCATGCATTCAAATTTACAAAATTCAAACACTTAATTATTTAATGAAGAGTTTCAATTAATTAATTAATGTGTGTGTTGGCATGCAATAAAGAGGGAGAGAGGGAGAGTTACTTAATTAAAGGGAGTTAACAAGCTTTAAAGGGGGAGTTTATGAGAGTTATGGAAATGTGAAGGGTTGAGACTCGTGTGGGCCCCACCTCACATTTATCCTCACATGGGTAGTTAGGATGTTAGTGGGTCCCACCCTAACTTCCCCATGTAGGTTATAACCACTTAAGATATAAAAATAAAATTGTTCCATAATTTTATTCACCTCTCAATTAATCCACAAAAATTAACTTCTTCTCCCGTGCAGACACATCTTCGGTAAAGGTCCTCTTAAGCAATTACCGGCACTGTGAGTTCACCGGTGCCCTCAGATTTCAATTCCGAGCACATGTTCAAAAGATAGAAAATCCCGCTCGTTCGTTTATTGAACGTACCCAAGCTAAACTACGAAAATTGATTCCGGGCACACTGGGCCTCAGAATCAAGTGTCTTCAGAAGCCATAGACTCGTAAAATTACAAAGTATTTAAGAAAAAATTTTCCTTGAAATTTTTGGGTCTTTACATTACTCTTACCTCAGGGCTTTACGTCCCCGTAAAGCTACATCATAAACTAAGGAAACAAATGAGGGCACTGCGCACGCATCTGAGCCTCCCGCTCCCATGTGCACTCCTGGAGGTTCCCGTGCTGCCAACATATGCGCACAAGAGGAATCGACCGTCCACGTAGGACCCGCTCCTGTCGATCCTCGATCTCCACCGGGACCTCCGTGAATGTTGCCCCATCATCGATGTCCAGCTCCCCGGGATCAATGATATCTGTCGGGTCGTGCACGTATCTCCTCAGCTGAGATACATGGAAGACGTCGTGCACCCGGTGCAACTGAGGTGGAAGGGCCAGGCGATAAGCCACCTCACCTACCCTGCTGAGAACCTGGAATGGTCCGATGAAGCACAGAGATAACTTGCCACCCCGTCCAAATCTCCGTAATCCACGTCGAGGTGAGACCCGTAAGAAAACGTGGTCGCCATCCTCGAACTCCAGTGGTCTCCGCCTCCTATCAGCATAGGACTTCTGTCTGCTCTGTGCAGTCTTCATCCGCTCCTGGATGATCTGCACCTTCTCTATCGTAGCCTGAACCATCTTTGGTCCTACGAGTGCTGACTCCCCAGGGTCAGTCCAGTGCATAGGTGATCTGCATGGTCGGCCGTACAATGCCTCGTATGGTGTCATCCCGATGGTGGAGTGGTAGCTATTGTTGTATGCAAACTCCACCAAGGGTAGTTGATCCTCCTAGCTGTGACCAAAGTCAAGGACACATGCACAGAGCATGTCCTCGAGTGTCTGAATGGTCCTCTCTGTCTGGCCATCCGTCTGAGGGTGAAAGGCAGTGCTCAGGCGTAGCTGCGTCCCAAAAGCCTCCTGCAACCCCTTCCAAAGCCGGGAAATAAAGCGAGCGTCTCGATCGGAGACAATAGATGATGGCACACCATGAAGTCGTACGATCTCCTGAACGTAGAGGCATCCCAAGCTCTCCACTGAGCCCTACTCTCTGATAGGTAGGAAGTGGGCCGACTTGGTGAGTCGGTTGACAATCACCCAGATGAAGTCGTGTCCTCTAGAAGTACGTGGGAGCCCCGTCAAAAAATCCATGGATATCCTATCCCACTTCTACTCCGGGACCTCTAAGGGTTGCACCAAGCCTGCCGGTACCTGGTGCTCTACCTTCACCTGCTGGCAGGTGAGGCATCATGAAATGAACTCTGCCACAACATTCTTCATACCCAACCACCAGTGCTATCGTCTGAGATCCTGGTACATCTTCGCCACTCCTGGATGTACCACCAAAGGGGAAGTGTGAAACTCCCTCATCACCTCTTCATGTAATGCAGCTGGTACTATGGTACGTCCCCTGAAAAGGATGACGTGCTCTCCTCCTACAGAAAATCCATCAGGTGCCTGTCCTGTGGATATCTGTGCATGTCGCGTCTCACAGTCAACGTCCCCACGCTGTGCCTCTCTGACCCACTGAAGTAGTGGAGGAGTGACTGTGACCAACTGTAGAAAGGCTGCTCCATCTCTATCCACGAAGGATATCTACAACGCGGCTAGCTGCTATGCCGCCTCTCCAAGTAGCTGAATTCCCGATCTCCTGCTGAGAGCATCAGCTACTACGTTCCCCTTCCCAGAAGTATAGACTATCTCAAAGTCATAGTCCTGGAGGAACTCAATCCATCGCTGCTGTCTCAGATTCAGGTCTTTCTGCGAGAAGATGTACCTGAGACTCTGGTGGTCAGAGTAGACTGTAAAGCGCTCGCCCATCAAATAGCGCCACCACATCTTCAAGGCGAAGACCACTACTGCTAAATCTAGGTCATGGGTAGCGTAGTTCTGCTTATGTTTCCTCAACTGTTGTGAATCACAGGCGATCACTGCCCACTCCTACATCAGGACACACCCGAGTCCGGTCCCTGACGCATCGTAATAAACTATGTACCCTACGCCCTCCTCCGGAAGCCTCAAGATGGGCGCACTGGTCAATCTCTGTCTCAGCTCCTGGAAGCTCTGCTGACATCTATCTGACTATATGAAGGGTTTCTCCTTCTTCTTCAAAGCTGAAAGTGGTGCTGCAACTCTGGAGAAGTCTGGCACAAATCTCCGATAGTACCCAGCCAGACCTAAGAAACTCCGCACCTCCGTCACACTCCTGGGTGGCTCCCAAGCAAGTACCGCCTCGATCTTCGCAAGATCTATCGCAAATCTCGCCTCAGAGCTGACGTTCTCCAAGAAGTGGACCTCTTGAATCCAGAACTGACACTTCGAGAGCTTACCATAAAGCTGGTGCTCTCGGAGTGTGTCCAGTACAACCCGCAAGTGGTAGGCGTACTCCTCCTCAGTAGTCAAGTAAATCAGTATGTCGTCGATGAAGACTACGACAAATCGATCTAGGTAAGGATGGAAGATCCTTTTCATGAGACTCATGAACACTGCTAGAGCGTTGGTTATGCCAAAAGTCATAACCAAGAACTCATAGTGTCCATACCGACACCTGAAGGCCGTCTTCTGCACATCCTCATCTCGAACTCTGAGCTGATGATAGCCTGACCTGAGGTTTATCTTCAAGAACCATCGTGATCCCCTGAGCTGATCAAAGAGGTCGTCAATCCTCGGGAGTGGATACTTGTTCTTTACAGTCACCTAATTCAGGCGACGGTAGTCGACACATAGTCTTAAGCTCCTATACGCCTTCTTGGCGAATAAAATCGGAGAGGCCCATGGTGAAACATTGGGTCGGATGAATCCCTTGCCCTGCAAGTCCTCCAGCTGTACCTGTAGCTCACGAAGCTCAGCGGAAGCCATCTGATATGCTGGAGTAGATATCGGGGCTGTCCCAGGGTACAAGTCAATGTAGAAATCTACCTCTCTATGAGGAGGTAGTCCTGGAACATCATCAGGAAAAACGTCCTCATATTGATCCACCACAATAGGAAAACTCGGACTCCACACATCAACCGCTCCGAGGATGAGACTAGCCAACTGATGTGTGATCGGCTGCCCTCTCCTCTGCGTAAGTCCATCCTGCACTACAAAGGCTCCCTTCTCGCTGGTGAAGGTGAACCTTCTCCCATATGTGCAGACACACCGCACTTTGCGCCTAATACAGTCAATCTGGGCATGGACTATAGATAACCAGTCCATACCCAAGATGACGTCGTAAGGCCTCGACGCCGCTATAAAAAGATCCCAGTCGAAGATCTCGCCTCCTAGAGTAAGCTCACACTGCCAGCATCAGTGTGTAATCGTCGAGTCTGCTCTCGTAGGAGTCTCTAGCCATAGGGATCGAGCCAACAACTCTGTCAGAATATCTGAGCTCCGAACAAGGGCAGCGACAATAAAATAATGACTCACTCCTGTGTTTATAAGAACTGCAGCAAGGGTGGAGTAGACACAGATAGTACCTCAAATCATCTCAGGTGCACCGTGGTCGTAAGCCTCCACTGCCTGAAGCAGAGCCTGCCTCTGTCCGCCAGCTCCCTGTGGTCGGGGTGGACCTCCTGGTGGTGGTGGTGGTAGAGCCTCAAAGCGTTGCCCACCACCCGCTACTCGGCCAGCTCCTCTGCCTCGTCTGCCTGCTCCCTGCGGACCGCCACGGTCGAACCTCTGCCTCTGCCTGGGTGGTCCCTCAACCGTCTACTGCTCCTCTACATGGCGGGTCGGGTAGTCACGAGCCATGTGGCCCTGCCCGCCGCATGCATAGCATTTCTTGCCTCTCGTATGACTAGCTCTGCTGCGTGTGCCACTCATCTCTGAACCAGTATCCTGAGGTCGCCCACCTGATGGCCTGGTCCGCTTGGACCTCTGTGAAAACTGTCTACTACCAGCTGCAGAATACTTCGCTACATGTCGCCCTAAGGTAGGCCTCGCTGCTGGCATTGGCTCAACAAGGAATCTCTCCACAAGTAGGGCTCACTCTAGTACTCCTGCCTACGTCGGAATGCTGAGGGAGATCATCAAATCCCTAATCTCATGCCTCAGTCCCTGCTCGAAGGTCCGGGCCCAGAAGAATGGGTCCCGTACCATGTCTGTGGAGTAGCGCGAGAGGTCGGTAAATCTCACCAAGTACTGGGCTACTGTCATGCTGCCCTGCTGCAGTTGTAGTAACTCCTGGATGCGCACCGCACAGAGGGTGGTTGGAACGAACTTCGAGCGGAAGATGCTCTCGAAGTCCGTCCAAAGTAGAGATGCCTCATCGTGCACCTAGAGCATCAGGCTCCACCATCTACCTGCTACTGCTTGCAGGAGACTCGTGACAAGGATCACCATAAGATATGCTGGTGTCCCTACCAATCTGAAGACTCGAACAATAGACTCCAGCCAATCCTCGGCTGCCTGAGGGTCCGTCTCTCCATGAAACCTGGGCGGCCTCTGTCACTGAAACTCGTGCAGTGCACTAAGGCGGCGTGCACTCTCCACTGCTGGGGATGGTGGTATTGGTGGCCCAGCGGGTAGAGGTACCGCTGGTGCCTCCGCTGTAATGGGACCCTGCACCGAGGCCTCATTGCTTGGTGGGCTACCATCTTGCACGTAACTGGGAACCCTAGTTGGCTGCCGTCGTGGGGCCATCCTGAAAAGAAACAGGTGCACCACGGTTAATACAATATACCTGGTGAGCTGACACAAAGTAATCACAAAGAAAACTTTTGAAACACACATGCAATCAATGTTTTTGGGCACTGAGTCAGAAATCAGAAGTCAGGGTCCTAGTGTATGGATACGTCGGCCGCCGCACCAACACTAGACTCCTTGGACTGATAACCACACTCAATACTCTAAACATTATTGCTTCACAGAGAAGAAATTATCAGAGTCCTGAGTTCTGTGATAGAACCGACTCATTTGATACCAATTTTTCATGACCCGTCCTCGGGGCCCGTTCCATGACTACCCCAAGCCCGCCTTCCATAGGCCAGGGGCTAGCGACTAACACCAAAGGCGTAAATCCCAATAAAAGGGAAGAAATTGCCTTTTTATAAGTAAACAACACAATAGAGTACGCAAGATGAAGTAAACACTAAGTAAACTGAGTACAAAAGTAAGTGCTAGAAAGTAAATGGGCCAGAATACAAACCCAACTGAAAGTACAGTACAACTGAAAAGAAAGTATAGCAGCAGTAAAGTAAATCAGCAACCACTGAGTCGTCCTCTGGCTATCCCACCTGAAGGGTGGGTACAGATGGTCTCCTCAGCTCCTCAGGTTCGGCCATCCGCTCCGTGTACGTCCCGCCTGATAGTCCACCTCTGGATACTGTTCCACTCCTCAAGCCTCAACCACGATCAGCGCTGTCCGTCGTCTGCAACCAACACTATGTAGTGCGGGCATAGCCCGTGCAGGGGTGAGTATACAATACTCAGTAGGGACCCCGAGACCCCCGAAGGTCTCCCAGAATCCACAAAGGATAAACCACAAAGGAAAGAAATAAACATGAAATATCAACCAACTCTACTTAGGTATATTCCCATACATATACCTAAGTCATCAATTCCAGTTCGACTCCAACTCACGAGCCCAAGTACAACCCAGTCCACATAGGAAAGCACAACCCAATCCACACAGGAAAGCAAAACCCAATCCACACAGGAAATCAAGACAATCATATCGATGATATTGATTGAAAGTCAAGACTCAGCTCACACAGGTATACTGCACATGAAGAGGGGTGGAGATGATAGATGTAGCCTCTGAATCATCTCCCCTGCCAAACCCACGTAGGATCCAAGTACAGAAGTCATTGCTGCCGAACCCACGTAGGATCCAAGTACAATAACCATCACTACCGAACCCACATAGGATCCAAGTACAATCGTCATCGCTACCAAACCCACAGAGGATCCAAGTACAGTCGTCCTCGTCGCCGAACCCACGTAGGATCCAAGTACAGTCGTCATCGTCGTCGCAGTCGCAGCCAGCTCTAGGGTTCCCGCACACAGCACGCTCGATTCTGGGAGGGTCCGCTCCACGAGCCAAGATGGTCAATACATCAACTATCACAAAGTCTAGAGTTGATGTATCTCGAAGTTCTGTCTCGTCAAAAGGAACTCAACGCAATAGACGACGCGTCAATCGGACGCCCGATCTGAGAGATATAGGCATTTCCGTCCCAGGGGCCCGGTTAGAAATATGCTCATTTCTAACCCGGCTGATATCTAAAATCATCCAAAACTCACTTAGAGTATCAAAAAAGGACCGTCTCGTCGAAAGATTCCTAGTGCTGCAGACGGTGCGTCGATCGGACGCACGATCTTTAAGTTAACCCCGTTTAAGTGATTAACGGGCCCGACCCGTTTAGCCCAGTGGGCCGACGGGTCGGGTTGAACCAGTTTGACGGGTCCGACCCAGCAGGGGTGTCGGACCAGCCTGAGGGGAATACTCAAGTCGGCCCGAAGGGATGCGGCCCGGCCCGAAGTGGTGCGGCCCGAACCGGCAGGGCGCGACCCGGCTCGGCCTGGCGCGGCTCGGCCCGGTGCGGCGTGGCCCGGATGGCTCGGCCAAAGCCAAGCGCGTTCCAAAGGGGGGGGGGGTTTCGCACCGGCGATGCCGACCTTCCCCAAAACCGGCCGGCTAGACCGGCCGGTCTCCTGCGCACGCGGCCCGCATGGGCGCGCCGCCGGTTCTCCAGCGCGACGCCCTCCTGGAACCGCGGTCCAGCACCGCCCGGTCCTCTAACGCGGCGCCCTCCTGGCGCCGCGACTCCACTTCACCTAGCCGGCCTACGGGCCGACCGGTTCTTCCGCCGAAGCGGCCTGCGTTGCGGGCTGTGGTTTGTTCCGCACAACCGGCAAGACGGAGCCGGTTCCCTTCGTCATGATCCCGGCATGGCACGACGACGCCGTGTTTTTCCTCCGCCTCCGGTTGCCAATTCCAAAGGAATAAAGTTCCAGTGAAGGGTTGTCGGGCCGTGTTCGTTCGGCCCGCGCCCTCTGCGTTAGACGATATCACATGGCCATGAAATTCACAAGGTTCACAAAACACAATGAACAATTTTATTCTCAATAAAATTGAATCAACACACCCTACCTCAACAAAAGATGACGAGCGTTGGTGTCGCGGAATGAGGGTTCATAGACGTCGACGGAGAGCATCCGAGTAGAAAGTGGCACCTACCCTTTTTTTCATGGAGAGAAGATTGAAAGGCGTGACATCATTGGCGATTTCCCGCATCGGTGTCTCCTCCCTTGTCATGGAGAAAGAAGAGGACAGAGAAATCGGGGTCGCCGAGTCGATGTTCTTCATCGAAGAGTTCACGTTCTTCATTGAGGATGAAGTGCTTCAAATAAAACTAGAGCTCTATCCCCAAAATCTCAAGACAACATGCCAACCCCAAAAATAAAACAAGGCTTCCCTTATTTTATTAAATCATGCCATGCATTCAAATTTACAAAATTCAAACACTTAATTAATTAATGAAGAGTTTCAATTAATTTATTAATGTGTGTGTTGGCATGCAATAAATAGGGAGAGAGGGAGAGTTACTTAATTAAAGGGAGTTAACAAGTTTTAAAGGGGGAGTTTATGAGAGTTATGGAAATGTGAAGGGTTGGGGCTCGTGTGGTCCCACCTCACATTTATCCTCACATGGGCAGTTAGGATGTTAGGGGGTCCCACCCTAACTTCCCCATGTAGGTTATAACCACTTAAGATATAAAAATAAAATTGTTCCACAATTTTATTCACCTCTCAATTAATCCAAAAAAATTAACTTCTTCTCCCGTGCAAACACATCTTCAGTAAAGGTCCTCTTAAGAAATTACCGGCGCTGTGAGTTCACCGGTGCCCTCAGATTTCAATTCCGAGCACCAGTTCAAAAGATAGAAAATCCCGCTCGTTCGTTTACTGAACTTACCCGAGCTAAACTTCGAAAATTGATTCCGGGCACACCAGGCCTCAGAATCAAGTGCCGTCAGAAGCTATAGACTAGTAAAATTACAAAATATTTTAAAAAAAAATTTCCTTGAAATTTTTGGGTCTTTACATGTACACCTCTAGACACACCATGTAACCTTTTATTACATGAGTTGGTTGGTGACATTACACAACCAACTTGCTTGAGTGTACTTACATGTTGTGTATCCTACTGGTCACACCCTGTATCGGGCTATCTGTGGTATTCTTCATATCTATCCACCCAAGAATCAATTTTTTACATATGAGTAATTTATTCTAAGTGTTTATCTTCATAGAACATGGCAGTACATATATCTTTGTCATTAGATGTTTATATTTGTGGTGATTAGAGTTTCATAGCTTTCTAGAGATGATGGCAGACATGGGCGAAAACTAGAGAAAATAATAGGCTAGAAACCCTCTTGGAATGTAAATGTCTTCAAGGTATGAGTCCTTCGTGTATATAGTGGAGTAGGTAACCCTCTCATAGGGATGAGGTATGGTTCCTCCACTCATGGAGTTGGAAACCCTCTTAGATGATTCACATTATAGAGGCTGAGGTACGAGCCCTCCATAAGGGTCAGTTTCCCTCTCAATTGAGGTATCTTCCAATAAGGTATGATGCCTCCATTACTAAATGTACTTATAGATATTGTAGAGGCAATAGATGTGAGATAGTTCGAGAGCACAATGTTCTACAGTGATCTGGGCACTCCTGATTACTTTTCGGTGTTAGGCATATGTAGAGATGGGCTTTGACATTTGATATACTTTTCCCAAGTGAGGTGCACTTCCACTCCTTAGTTTCAGAGTGATGTGAGGATTATGTAAAACTGGATTATTTAGTTGTCATAAATTTTATGATATTCTTTTGTTGCTTCAACAATCACAAAATGTGGAGTGAACTCAGATGGTTTGAGGATCCTCTATATTACCCCACATCACCACCGAGAAGTGACTTGCTATTGGATTGTGGATTTCAGGCACACCAAGTCATTCACCAACCCCTGTGATCCTTTATACTTTTTTTGATGCGATTCTTCATAGATTTGATATAAACTATAATGATAGGAGATTTCCATATATTCCTATATTTAATTCTTATAAATAATATCTGGGTTTTTCCTTATTCGGTTACACTCTTGTACTAGGGTTTTTGAGTTTTCTAGTTATTTGTCTTTTGATTTTTATTCAGGGTTGTCCTAATAGTTATATTTATACTCACAAGAATATGAGCCCTATTCCCACATGTGTTGTGTCTGTGTATATAATGCACAGTTCAAAGATGGGCATGGTGATCGTGGAGCTGAAGCTGTTTGTGTGGAGCAGTTTCTTATTGACATATAGTGGTACTCGATGGTGGCCATTACTATACACAACCCCTTCTTAGGCACCCTTATCATATGGTGTCACATGGTGGTTCTTTTTAGGCGTCCCTGCTATGAGAAGTTGGTATTCCTTTATACACATCTATTACACAGTGTGGTGTTTTATTGAGTACTGGTCATTTGTCAGATTTACTTGTAAAGTATAGCGATGTACAATTAATGTTCATGGATCTATTTTTATATTTTATAGTTGGTTACTTATATTATTATTGATTTATATATTTATTATGTGTTTTTCATTGCATATTATTTACAGGTTGTTATAGGCTATGACCTCCCATGATTGATTATGACTTCTTAGCGCTAGTCAAAAACCCCTATCCTATTAGTAGTGGGTTTGGGGTTTCACATTCATCACATCACCAGTCCATGTAGAGTTCTAGTGAGCTGGGTCATGTTAGAATGGTATCAAAGAATTTTTAATCCTAGGAATATAGTATGGGATTTATAGTCAACTAAGGATTGATTTGGGAAATTGTACAGTGGTGTTGAGGAGTCTTTAACTCGATTAACACACCCAAGCATTTAGTGTTGGTGTAGAATATGACATATCCATTCACTAGGACTCTGATAATCTATTTATCAACTCAGAACCCTATGATATCGGTTACGAGGTACATTCATGGAGGTACATGCATAATATAATGGTCAGTTGTGATTATTTATGTCCATTTGGTGTAAATAGGCCCAAATATGAATAATGGATGCCACCTGCTTACAACCATATCTTATTTAGAGGTTGGGTTGTGAGAGCCCATGAAAATCATTTCTCGTGAACACAAGAATATTCTCTATCCCATTTATGCTTTGTGAATACCTTCTTGTAGAGATAATGGTAATTCCTTTCGAGTCAGTTGGGATGAACCCTTTTTAGCACATGATATGAGATATTTATCCATAGAGGCTTCCTAGAATCTAGGATGGCCCTAATCCTCATATAGAATGTGCTTGTCTAGTGTGTGACTCACATATACTATCTAGTATAGACACCCATTTACTAGACAAATATTCTTTCCTGGGTTCCCTTACGGTGTAGTGATTTGATAGTGGATGAAGTTTCTCTCAAACTGATGATGGGACTACTCTACCATGGTTAGAGTTTGATCCCTTGTTCAGGATGTGGATCCATCTAGTTATGTGTTGATTATTTGAGTTTAGGATATGTTGGACCCTTCATAGGGTATCAAGACCATGACCAAGTACTCATTGAGTATCGCATACCATATACGGTACTCCCTGGACATGATTCTTAATAGATTTTTTTGATCTTAGTCATTTAAGTAAAGATTTTGAGAAAGGATTTGGAATGGTATTTTACACACTCCCACCAATTCTAGAGTCCTTGAGTGATAATTGGTAGTTTAGAGTTTCCTAGAAATTATGAAACCTAACTTTGGGTTAAGGCTAGTGTATCCTTGGATATAGCCAGAGCAGTGGCATGGACAAGACTCCATGTTTGAGATAATGAAGAGACAAGAAATCCTCCAATAATGGTCATATTGAACTATCAGATAAGCATTTCAGGTTAAGAAGTGGGTGGTGATTGAGTGTTTAGTGGTGGGAGTCTATTCAATATACTCACACCAATACTAACCATAGACGATTCTTTCCAAAAAAAGAGAGATAAGAGTCAGGGTTGTGGGTTGATACATGGAATGGATGACTATGATCTGATGATGTCAGGTGTAGTATGAGGTATAATTCATATCATCTCCTTACAGAACCCTATTCTTATTGATGAAAATGTGATTTATTCATTCTCTTATATTTTTATTGAGGCTATAAATTTCAGTGGAACTCTATACTTCACCCATGTCAGCTAGATAATCTCCACCGATGAATTCCATGTATCAATCACATGTGATGAAATGAGTTTGAACTTGATGTAGGAGGATATCATTCATGGTATTCCATCATGGTGGTGATGAGACCTAATTGTATCATCAATAGTAAGGATGGAATTCCCATTTCTATCATTGTGATATGATGTGTAGTTTCCAAGATAAGGAAATGAACACCCCTGTGGTTATGAATACCCCGCGATTATGGAGATTAGATCTAATCCTTACGAAGTTTTAGTTGACTACCCATCAGGTGGTATGTTTTTCATATTTGAGTTACAAGTGTATCATATGATTTAAATTTTGTGTTTGTGAAGGATCTCATGAAATTTTTTAAGAGGGTGACCCATAGTTTTCCCTCAACAGAGGACTGGGGTATGCAATAACTTGAATTCTAAGGGTATCAAATGAGTGGTACTGTGCTACAAAATAATTCCTGGAGATGAACTTAAGGGTTATCCCCAAAGGTGGGAGACACATCATCTACTCCCCCCTAAAAAATTGTCTTTCCTTTGATATCAATTTTGGGCATATCGATGGGAATTTCAGTAATGATCATCTATATAAGAGTATGATCCTTGATGCAATGTGTTAAGAAGAGTGTTTGGTTGTTCTCATTATGTAGTGATTTTGGATATGCAATGAAGGATGTATCCCTAATGTTTGTGGGTTTATATTGGTAGGTGTTATTCAGGGGTATGAAGCTGACAGAGTAGGGTTATCTGAGTGGCCGAGACCGTCTACTCCAGATAGTGGTGGAATGGGTCACCACTCTGAAATAACATATGGCTAGGTATCTTTAAGAGCATGGTGTTGTTCCTTTAAGTTCTCACCATTAATTTTTACAAAATAATGGCCATAATCCAACCAATTTTTTTGAAGTTTAGATAAACCTTATTTGGGGTTGAAAATGTGGATGTAGAGTTTTCACTTATGATGAGTAAGAATGTAGTGTTGTTCTTAAACCATGTTCTTGCATCTTTGGTGTATACACCTTATTAGCTATATATGATGGGAAATCTAGATCAGACCCTGGAGAACATGACCTATCAAATCTCCATGAGTCAATATAGAATCTTTATGTTGTGGTCAATTGGGGTATTTGATGTGGATAGAATTTTTCTATATAATAGTTTTCTGGAATTCTCTTAATGGTGGGGAGTATAATAATCACATAGGAAGTACTCATAACAATGAACCATTTTGAGTGGATATCATAGGTTCATGATTTCAACTTGTCTCATGATGTTGGGAGACCTTTAGTTTAGGAAAAGGTATGGGTGTTGACGTTTGTCGAGATGTGCATGAGGCAACCCTATGATTTCTCTAAAAGTGATACTTTAGGAAAATCTTGAATCAATAGTGCTTGTCATGTTGTTTCATCTTTGGTGAGAAATATTTGGTGCTAGTGGTGGAAGAGTAGGTCCTTTTCCAATATGGTTTTATTCAATCACACATAGAAGCAGGGGACACCATAGGAAAATTAATTATATTTGAGGATGGGTTATCTTTTCACATGAGGTATTTTTACGAGCTTCTTGGTTGGCATCTCGAGTTATTTTTTTCCATGGAAAAAATGTTTAAAGTTGGGGAGGATGTAATAAATTGGATTTTTTTCTTGATCATGACTTAGATTATTTTTTATTTTTGAAGTCCCAGGTCCATAAAAAGGTAAATTGGTAATTTCACAATAGTAAAAAACCATATAATTTTTTGGTCATTTCATTGGTCTCAAAATGTGGTATTTTCTCTTATGATAAATTTTATTAATTTTTTGAGTTACATGAAATTCACAAAATTATTAATATTTATTAATAAATAAATATTTATTCTATGAGCATTAATAATTGTATCTCCAAAAAAATATCTCATATAAAAATCACAATATCGCGGTTGTGTCTATAATAAAGTGTTTTTCCTAGGAGAGGTAAAAATTATGAACTTGAGTACCGATCCATAGACCGAGTGTTTTTTGGTCTTTATTATTATTATTATCATTATTATTATTTTTTGTTGTTGTTGTTGTTTTTTTTTGTTGTTGTTGTTTTTGTTTTTTTGTTGTTGTTGTTGTGGGTGGTGATGTTGCAGTGATATTTATCAGTGACATGAAGATGGTACGACATGTTGGGATGACATATAAAGTTAGATGTTTCATTGTGGAAATCTATTTTTAGATAGATAATAAGTTTTAATCAGAGGATTTAATCCATAGATATTTGAGGGAAATTTATTGGAAACTTTAAGATAGAAGTTAAGGAAAAATATAATTCATTCCCTCTCCTCTATAATATATTCCATCATTGAAAGGTTATAGAGAAATATCAAATTCCCTATCCTTTTTTGTTTGGTGATTCTCTTTGTTGAAAAAACTATCACACCATTTCTACACATAGGAGAAGAGTTTCTTCATGATAGTGGTGTTAATTATGAACAAAGATCATTGAACAATCATCAATCATTGAAAAATAACTAAAGTGGTAAGACATTTTATTTATTTTCTTCCACCCCATTCTTCGTGTGCTTGACCACCTTCTCTAAGATCAAACCTATTAAAATTTATTATTCAAAGTAATGGGATATGAGAATATGATAATAAATTGAATAATCAATAACTTTATAATTATTTTAAATAAAATAAGATTTCAAAAAATGGTTTCATAGTACTATGAGATTTGATTATTTGGGCGGAACCATATAGTAAATTCGATTACATTAGTTACAATGAATATTGAGAAATTATTTGTATAAATGAAATTCCATTATTAAAGTTCAATAATATTTTGTAAATAAATTAATTGAGATTAATAATAATTTTATTCCAATAAATATTATTAATTTGGTTAATGGATTCTTTTTATGGTTAAATTGAAATATTAGCATTGAATTAATGTGAAGAATAAATAAATATTTTTTTTCCCAAAATTCATTATTTTTACCATGATAATGGGTCGAAAAAGTGATAAAATTTTGTAGAAACCTAAGGACCATTGATTCGTTATTTACCTGCTTCAAAATGTCATTATTTTAATCACTCCAATTACGATATGGAAGAATATGAATTTTTGAAGGTGGATTAGGCATCTATTATCTGGTCATTCCTTGAGGATTTCCTATGTATCCATCCTTCCTTTTAATCCTTTTATGTTTCTCTTTCATCATGGATTGAAGTTATAGGTTTATTAGTGGATCTTGGTACTATTCGTAAGGCAGTGCTCATAGAAATATTTTGGGTAATATGAGGCTTCTAGAATGGCTTTAGGATTCATGGAAAGTGTTATAATAACTATCATAAAAAATAGAAGGCACTCTTAATGATTTATATATTTCTACTAGTTTATGTCATAATATTCTATGCAAAAAGTACTTTGGTTTTCATGGATTTTATTTAGTGGATAATGGCAGCTCATGCCATTGATTTTAATGGGTTTCTCATGTTTTAGGCTTGAAACTCAACTCAGGAAACTCTTGCTCCAATGGAATTATGTGTGGTGGGGGAATTATTCATTACATCAATGACTCTGTGACTTTGGACTATAGTGAAATATACGGTGAAGGTAATCCACCCTAAGATAAATACATAGCTCTTCATAGCGGCCTTTATATTTTCAAATATATGAGTATACATCTCTCTATGGTGGAGTCTGATTCTTCATTTATAATTAAGTACATAAAAGGTTCATGTCTAGCCTCTTGGTCTATTGAGTATATCATTCAAGAATTAAAAGAAATTCTTGATCATAATGTAGTGATATGACACACTTGACATGAGGGAAACAAGGTAGTAGACATTCTAGCTTACAAAGGAAGTTAATCTAATCATCTCAATGTTTTTTTCTTTATTGGGATATCTATTCTTGAATTGTAATTTAGTGGTGACTAGATATTCTCTTGGCCTTCACCACTTTACACTACCATGATCCTAATACTTTTATTTCTTTTTAATAAAAAATTATCTTTTAGTCATATGATAATATTATTTCTTCAATCATCATCCTTACTATTGGATGTGAAATAAAATGTAAATGCATGAGATTCATGTACACATGAATATTATGCATGAATTATATATATAACATATGATATTATATATATAGTGTGCATATAATTATCATGAATATAATGAATTACTATAATATATATATATAATATTATATTAATATTCATGAGATGAATATGTGAGTTGCATGTGATGCAACTTCTTGTCCAAATTCTCCCAAATGGTTACATCAATGAAACAACCTAAAGTTGGTTCATTAATTGATTTTCATTCATTCATTTAAGTGAGTTCAATGAATTAATACCCAATGGATAGAAACAAATATGTTGTTTTATAAAGTGGGATCCTCGGGCTTTGGATACAATAGAAAATGGAATCCCATCCTATTTTGTGTGTGATATGTGTGAGACACTACTAATATTGTTAAAATATCTTCTTCCTAAAACTTCATTTATATCATTTGAGAAAGAGAAAAAACCCCTCCATATTTTGGGTATCCACACAAAGCATTCATGGATACCTTCACCAGTGTATTCCCATGGAGGTAGAGTTCTTTTTTTAATGATCTTTGTGATCTTCCTCAAGCACAATTCATCTGAGAAAGGAGATAAAAGATACTATAATAGGAGATTAACAAGAACTTTATTTGTTGGATTATTTATGTGTTGATTTATTGAAGATATATCTGCCGCTTCGGCGGTGGCATAGTGGTGAAGGAGAGGGGTACAACAACGCCGTTCTTTGGGAGGTACAGGGTTCGAATCCTGGGAGTCCGCTTTCGGGGAGAACCTCTCCCCCGGGATCCACTTGCCTTGCCGGGTCACCTGGTTTCTGACTGGGTGGGCAAAATGAGGCGCAACCCACCCGTGCTGACGGATTGCTTGACAAACCATCGCCGCCCGGGTTGTCACCCTCCGGGACGCTCTGCCATCTCGGCTGGCAACGGCTCCTTCCCGGCTGGGGCTCTCTCCGGAGTGACCTCTTCGTTGGGAGGGGGGTTTCCTTGTGTGGAGGGTTCGAAAAGGCCACACAAGGGAATTCCCTTTTCTGTAAAACAAATTTATTGAAGATATATCTACCTATGTTTGGGGTTATTTTACAATTCCAATTATCTTTATATGGTCATACAAAACCCATCAGTGGTATTAGAGGGATATTCATTAAGAATCCAACATGATTTGATCACCAATTTTCAAGAAATTCAAAACTTCAATTGAGTTGTAGTGTTTTTGAAAAAAAAATCTATTTTGAGTACCCATATAAATAAATAGGAAGTTTCATAAAGGTAACCCCTAAGTTACCTTTATACCAGATTTAGAATTTATAAGTTACCCTTACATGATTAGGATATGTAAAGGTAACCATCACCTACATAATGGTAGCTTGTAACATAACCTTACTTGAAAGAGTTTACATAAAGGCAACTCATTATATAACTTCACATAAAGAGTTCATATAAAAGGTAATACCGTTACGTGAGGAATATCCATAAATGTAATCTTCTTATTATAATTATGCAGCAGTTTTCAATTGATCTATGTAAAGGAAACCTTTAAATTACCTTTACATAGGCTTTTGAAAACATTCATTACCCATACACAAAAAGTTTCAACATAGTTATGTAAAGGAAATGAGTCTGTTACCTATATACAGTAGTTTAAAAAGGATTAACCTAAGGTAAAAGGGTTTACCTTTATGCAGTGAGTGGTGCCTGTGTAAGGGTTGACAAAATACATGTTAAAATTTATTTTTAACATATATTATGATAAAAATAATTTATAAAATGTATATAAATCATTATAAAAGGTATTTTTTAATATTTTAATTTATAAAAAATCAATTAATTAATTATAAATATTTTATAATTAATTAAATAAATCTTTATGAAAAATTTTCCGCAAATATTAAATGTTAATATTTTAAAACACCATTTGGTAAATTAAATGGCATACCATATGATCTAGAAATTAAATATTTATTTAGAAATAATAAGAGGTGATTTATAAAGTGTTTATAAATTAAAAAATATATGATATTTAGATTATATAAAATTTTAATATAATATAAATTTAATTATAAAATTTTTATAGTTTATGAAATATCATATAAATTCTATATAATATGAAATATAAAAGAGATCATATTGGAATGAATATAAAATTTTTATAATGAGAATTTATTTATGACTAGTTCATAAATGTCACATGTTTTGTAAAGTAAATAAATTGTTTATTTATAATTAAATTTCTTTGATATTCATGTTTAATATTTTTTTTATTAAATATGAACATTTTTATGGCCATTTATATGATAAATTAATTCTAGGATAGAGCCTTTCATATCATTATAGGTTTGATATCATAAAATTTAGATTTCATATACCTTGAAATTAGTTTCTAACTATAATTATGATATTGAAAATAGTTTTTGGGAATAGTTTGTTCATATTAGGTGTTAAAGTTTTCATGAATTGAATTATCTCTTGAGTAATGTCTCTTCAGGTGGAGGTACTTAGGGTTGGACTAACTACTTTCTTGGAGGCTTATGTATTGTGCTTCTTCCTCTAAAAAGGGAATCCCCATGAGTGTACTTTTAGAACCCTCCACCCCAGGGAACCCCCTCCCCATGAAGAGGTCACTCTAGAGAGAGCCCTAACTAGGAAGAAGCTATTTCTAGTCGATATGGTAGAGCATCCCACAGGGTGAAAACCTGAGTGGTGATGGTTCAACACAACAATCCGTCAACACAGCTGGGATGTGCCCTTCGGCCCACCCAGTTTAGAACTAGGTGACCCGACAAGGTGAGTAGATCTGGGGGAAGGAGAAATTATCCCAAACCTGGAGGCTTATGTCTTGTCTAGGAAAGTGAATGGGTTTGAGTATCTAGTGGTTTGGGCTTACTCATGTGGAGTTTTCCAATCACATATAACTATATTCCTTTACATGAAGCATTCATGTAACTTATGTACATGATGCCTTTTTACATGTATGGATATACTTAGCTTTCTTTTTTGGGTGAGTAACATAGACTTGTGGGTTGTATAAAGAGTCACACATTAATATGGTGTGAACACATAAATTTTGTGGTTGGAAAAGGGATTTTGAAAACTAAATCATTCGAAACATGTATACATAGAAGAAATAAAACATGAAAAGGTAATGATTATGAATTTAATATGAATATGATGTATATTAAATTGGTGAGACTTTAAAAGAAAAATCCATCAAATACTAAGTGTTCTATTCCTTATAAGGAAGCACTTGTCAAAAATTCATTCATCTAATCGAGTAGGTTATTCCATAGCTGGGTTTTCATTGTGTAAGGGTAGAAAGTAATGGGTGACACTAGAGCATCCTCGGGTAGGTCTTCCATATATGGGTGCCACTGAATTGACCTTTGTTAGCCTATTTTTGGAATTTTCTTTGGCTTACACTAGCTGATAGACCCTAATAGGATTAAGTTACTAGAGTAATAAAGTTGAGTTAATCCATATGATGAATTTGGATAAAGGTTTATCTACTCATCTATTCAATAGTCGCAGTTGTTGTGATTGTGATGACTCCCTACCTAAATAACCAAATGGTGAGAGAAACAATATACTAAAATCATCACTTCATGAAATATGGATCTTAGATCACTAAAAAGATATGATTTATAGGGTTATCATTTTAGTGGGAGCAATTTTATTTAAATACCCTAATGAAAAGTTATAATACATAATACTCACCCACTGATATGTATTTATTATATATTTTGGAATACTTCACAATAATAATATTGAGAACATTAATAGGTATGACCTATAAAATGGTTAAATATTAGTATCTAGGAATGATATGTGTTCTCTAGGATGTTACTCCAAAGTATTTTGGTTGTCTTTTTTGTCAGCATGTCAATATTTTTTGTAGAATAAGTTACTTGGATAAGTTTGAGAGAAGATCTATTTCTTAGTTTAGAGTAACATTATCAAATTTTACGATGCTTTACCGATCCTAAAAGCCTTTAACATTATGACTACTCAATTTATTCATGATTCCAGTTGAGTTTTTACAAAGGAAGATTATTAAGAAAAAAAAATATGTACTGAATTGAGGATAACAAAACAAGTCTATAGGAATAAGTTCTCTAAAATAAAATTGAGCAATACAAAGTTCAAGTTATAAAGACTGTACGAAGTTTGTGTTACAAAGTTTGATTTGAAACTGTATAAATTTCGAGTAACAAAGTTATGGAGTTGTGGCTGTATAAATATTAATATCTAAAAATTATGTTAAGAACAATCAAAGAATTTATAATTATAACTAGAGGAGAGTTTTTCAATCCATTGGATAGAGAAACATGAGGATTTCACTAGTCCGAGTTTAGAAAATAAAACTGATCATACAAAGATGACCAGATGAAGGAAAGCTTGTTATTGTACCAGAGAGAGAAAATAAATTCTATCATACAAAATTTTATTAAGATCACTGGATAGAAAATGTTAAAGATCACTAGATCGATTAAATTAGATAAAGAAAAATTTAAAGTTCTATTGAGTGAAAGAAGATACAAATTTATACCAGATGAAGAACAATAAAACATTGTATTGGATAGAGAAAAGTAAAAATTTGTAATGGATGGTGAATTCAATGATTTCTATAAGATGGAGAAAACTAGATGAAGTAAATTATTTGAGTTTATCAAAGGATCATTTGTGAATCCATCAAACAAATTTCCATGAGTCCATCGGATGGAGGAAACATGTAAAGAGAACCAGATGGAGAAATATTGAGTTAATCATAGTGAGATTGTTAGATGAAGAGGATTGGAAATAGAAGTGTTTTATACGTTATAGATGGAGGAAATATTATCAATATTACTAGATGAAGAATCATGAGAGTTTGTATACATAACAGAGAATTGAGTAACTTTACATAAATTTTTTAAATTCAATCATTGTGATGATGATGTTCTATAGTTTCAATGTTTGTAAATATAGATTATATTTGAGGAAGTTATGAAGAAATAATTGATACCTAGATTTAAGTAATGCATTATGAAGTTTTTTGACTCCATGTTTTTCAGAGGCTTTGAAGAAAGTATGAGTATATAATGGGGATCATTCTCTTTGTGAGTTCTTAATATTTTTGATATGAAAAGTGAAATTGTTGATGTTTTTGAGAGAGTGTAGCATGAGTTGCTGACCAAGAATTCAATTGGATAAAGAATATATGTATTAGATGAAGATATATTAAATGGAGGTGTATCATAAAAAGGTGCATCAGATGGAGGTACATCAAATAGAGTTGTATCAGACATAAGGAGTATTAGACAAAGGTGAAACAAACTGATGGGTACCAAACAAAGCATACAGAACAAATAATATCATGTGAAATATTGAAGGAAGTTTCGATACCAACTAACTCGTTATAGAGATGATGAATATATTGAGGAATTTTTAGATTAGAAAAGGTAATACAACATGCTTTTTTTATGAAAACCATTTATAGAATAAGATATTTTAACACTAGAACAACACTGAAGAAGGAGCTTATGGTTAGGGGGTATAACTAGTTTCTGGAGGCTTATGATTGGGGGGGGGGATATAACCAATAACTAAAGAAGTTTTTAACTGGGGGGTATAACTAGTTTATGAAGTTTCTAATTGGGGGGGTATAACCAATTACTATTGAATTTAGTAGAGAATCCATGCTGGGGGTATAACCAACATGAAAAGGAGTAAGTCATATTGACCGAACCTTGTGAATATCATGCGCTGATCTCTTTCATTATATTTACTGCACATGAGGTTAGGTTGATAGATATCTTTGAGAGGAATTAGAACTCTAATAAGTTTCATAGATTAATTTTTAATGAATAATCCATAAAAAGAAAGCGACAAGCGATTCAACCCTCCCCCTCTTAGTGATCTTACACTAACTTGGACACTTTAATTGGAATTAGAGTGCCTATTACCTTTAAAATATTCAACTATCTAATGAGTATGGTGAAAATAAATTTAGTTAACAACATGGATGTTTCTGTATTCGATGGAATGAACTATCATAGTTAGAGGAATTAATGTTACCCTACCTTATATCTCTTAGTATAGAAGTTAGAGATGCAACTATAGTGGGATTTCCTCCCATTAATAAGGTTACTATGATCATTGATAATTAGATAAATATGTAAGTAGATGTAGAAAACTTAAAATTAAATTTTTATAGCTCTCTATGGTAAGGTTTATACTATATTTATGGGGATTCCAACTGCTAAATAGATGTAGGATAAAATGAGAAGTAGTTATGAGGTAAATGTGAAAGTCAAAGAGGATAAGTTACAAATATGGAGGAGTAGATTTGAAGATACCAGGATAGATACTGATGAAAATATTTATGAGTACTTTAAAAGGTTCAATGAGATTTTTATAAATATAAAAGGTTTTGGTGAGAAGTTGAAATATTATACTATTGTTAATAAACTGATATGAAACTTTCCAGATAGGTTTGATCCCAAAGTTTCAGTTCTAGAAGATTGAGAGGATCTATCTTTGGATAAAATTAATGATATTATTATAGCATCTGAGATGATAAAAGAAAATACATTTAAGAAAAATCCTAAGAAATAAACATATTTTTAAGCTATGTTAAAAGGGAAGTTTAGAGATGAAGAAATAGAAGAAGAATCAAGTGATTATAATGTTGAGGAGGATGAAGAGGATTTCATCAAAAATTATTGCTCTTCTTTTTAAAAGAAACAAAAGATAAAAATTCAAAATTAAAAGAGAAACAATCTCTTCAATGTTAAAATTGTAATAAAAATGTACATTTTTCAGTCAATTGTTTAAAGAAGAATATCTGTGATTTTAAGTCAATAGAAGAAAATAAAAAGTCCTAGAAAAAAAAATCCACTCATCTAATAATAGCCATTAGTTCGAGGTAAAATAGATGAAATAGAATAATTTAAAAAAATCCCCACAAATACGTTTTATTATAGATAAAAGGATATTGATCACTTGATAATGATAGAAAATAATAAGGGAAGGTAATAGAGTTATAACCTTACTTCAGGCTCACAATCACTTCAAACACGAGTCAAAATGACCATGGAATGAGGGAGATTAGCCATGGGAAGTGGAGAGGGAGGAGAGGGGCATGTGTGTGGGATTTTGGATGAAAAAGGAAAGGAGGAAACATAGGGGGGGGGAGGGGTTTCCAAGTTAAATTACAAAAAATACCCTTAAAAACCCACCCAAGAACCCACTGGCTAGATGTTGGACTCCACCAGCTAGTTAGTGGATCTAAGTAACCTATAGAGCCACTAGTCAGCCTAGAGGTTGGCCAATGGCCTCTCACTGGCAGGCCTATGGATATACAACTGGCCTGTGTGGAAATTTCGACCCCCTTATACCCCAAATTGCTCCCAAAACCTCTCATACCCTTTAAAGCATAATATACTAAGGGTATCACATGAGTTTTATCCAAAATTAATCCATTTCGGCAGTGGTGTAGTGGTGTAAGGTCGAGGGCCATAACAACGGTGTTCGGTGAGGTCTGGGGTTCGATTCCTGGGAGCCTGATCTTGGGGGAATTTCCGCCTCCCATGTACCACTCATCTTTCCGGGTCACCCGATGTCTCATCAGGTGGGCAGAATGGGCGCACTTCACCTGGCTGACGGATTGCTGTGACGAACCATCGCTGATCGAGGTGTTACCCTATGGGAAGCAATGTCATCTCAGCTGACAACGGCTCCTCCCCGGCTGGGGAATCTCTAGATGATCCCTTTGCAGGGAGGGGGATCCTTGAGTGTGGAGGGTTCGAAAAGGCCACTCTCGGGGATTCCCTTTAAGATAGATTTTATCCAAAATTAAAATAGAATAAAACCTCAAGGAGGCACTAGAATCCTATAGTGTATATGCGATATTCTCATAAAAACTATGAATAAACTATGGAAGTATAAATAACTACCCACTATTGATCCTTGGGTTCTAATAGACACATAGGATCGACCCAAACCTATTTTAGCTAGTTCTAAAGTGTCTCTGAGCATATAAATTAATCTGTAATCCAAGTTATATTCTCTCTATCTAGGAAAACGTATCATCCAGAAACTTAGGGGTGTTACCACACCCTACCAGAAAATAAAGTTAGACAAAAACTCAAGGGAATATCTATACCCTGTTGGGAAACAAGTATTTCAAAAACTCAGGGGTGTTCCTTCATGATACTAAGAAATAAATTCATTTAGAAACATAAGGGCATGTTTTCCCTTATTTGGGAAAGAAAATAATCTGGAGACTCAGAGGCATGTCTCCAACCTGCCATGATAGAAAGTCATATAGAAACTAAGGGGCATGTCTGCAACCTATCGATAAAGCAAGTCATATAATAGAAAGAATGATTTATAGAACCAAGGATAACATCCAAGGCATCCCATGTATCTCAATACATCTTGATGGGGGATTTGTGTGTTACCCAAATCATCTCATAATACACATCTCATAAGGTTTGGACCACTATTTAATCCCATATTACATAAATGGATTCCACCTCTTAAGTTAATGACCTATCATCTCTATAGCCATAACATGATCACATCATTTATTCAGGTTCTAATATTTCACCCAAAATCATCACTACCCCTTCCTTCTCATATTCTCTTAGGGTTCAATCCATCATTGTGGAACCCACTAGGGTAACCTTGGTCAAATCATAATACATACACCCTACGTGGGTTCCTTTATCCTATTATGACCACTCAGGACCAATCCCATCACTTAGAGGGCATAACATCCCTATACATCATCAAGATATTATAAAGGCCTCATTGGACTCCTATACAAAGTCATACTAGAACCTCTTATGGAGATGGCATTGTGCCCATCATAACTACTAATTTGATCCTAAGTTGGTCTCAACACACCAAACCTAACCATAATATTTCAAAGGTATGTTCACCTGGTAACTCACATATCTATGGTGGAGGAACACTCTCCCCATGCTCATCTCAACCATCCTAAAGGATCCAAGGAATCTCAAGATCCTACATGGCCAATCCCTTGGCCATCCATCTCAAGTCATCACATACCTATACTTGGAGGTCATAAAGGGAAACTATTATTAGTGTATCTATATATCATTCATTTTATAACATTTATTTTAAACCCTTTTGGGTATGTTTATCTCAAGGACTACATTTATCACCTAGGCTTAGACCATTGGTGGACAAGGTATCTAGCCGGTGCATAAGGGTCCATTATGGCCTTTGTCACTTTGTTCAGTCCATAACCATTTTACATTAATTAAAAGTATTCATTTTAATAAAAGGTTTTACCACCCTATATAGTGATACCACATTTCACATGCATATATAAACATAATGCATTATCCCAAGGTATATGTTCCAAGGACCATCTACATAAATAAAGAAGTTATTCTACTATTAATGCACAACCCAATAACTCTTGGTCTACCTCATCCAAGTCCATCTGGCCATTGGCCATCCATATGAGGACCCAACTTAAAATAAGGTGTCCAAATTAATTAATTATTAAAATTTTTTAATTAATTAAATTACTAATAATATTTCTACAACTTTTGGTGATTTGGTATAATCCTTGAATAGATCACTAAGATACATTTCCACACTATGACTGAAACATACCACCCAAGAAAGGTTTGTGGCATAATATTATCACCATCCTAAGAAAAATTACTATTACATGACATTTATTCAATATCCATCTTAATTAAATTTAGGTAAAAAACCAAGGATAAATTATACGATGATATACCTTTAATGGAATGACATGCGATAACATGAAAACATTGTCTAAGGGATTTTTCTAGACAATCCATGGTGAAGACCCATGATTACAAGATGATTACACTATGATATGGTGGAATAATATATCAAATCCCTAACTAGGTCACCCAAATTAGAGAGAAAGTAAGAGAAACCAAGAACATAGGATAAAATAGAGAGATACTGACCTCAAACACCAATAAATTAGAAAAAATACACCCCAAACCAAATGGGAATCAAAGGAGTAAGGATGGAGGATCCCTCATAGTAATTTCATGTGATAAGAAGAAAGGATAGGGACTGGGGATTAAATTACCCTAAGGGTAAATAGGTGAAATCCCACTTTTTAAAAAAAATAATATACCACACGATTTTCCAAACTATGCACCAAACGTGTAGATGAAACTATCTCAAGAAATCCACCTTTCATGGATTGGCCACATATTTTATAAAAACATGAACCAAACATAAAAAACACCACTGAACTTGAAGTATATGTTTGATATGGTTTCTATAAAACCATGCAATAACCATGCACCAAGTCCTAGATATAACCCAAGATGCATGGTTTACTTGAAAATATTCATGGTTCACCCTTAACTATTCACTAAGCATGAAAAATAACTAGAAATAAATAAAAAAGAACTAGAAAAATCCTCACATAAGGGTAACTACATACCTTTCTCTCAACCATTCAACCCAAACCATTCACTAGGAAAAAAATCCACCAAAACTTCTAAATTTTAACCCAAATCTCCCAAAACTTTCAAGATTACCCAAGGAACCTCTTAGGCCCCAAACCATATCAAGAAACAACATATTGGGATGGATTTTTACAATCCTAAACTTAATCAGTCATTAATTCATGATCAACTCTCTGCATTTTTTCCTCAAACACAAAAGATGATTTTCTCAACAAATCTAGACACATGGCATAATATTCATCAAAACCCATGACACATTCTCATCACTATCATTACCAATATTGGAATTGTTCTAAATGTCCCCCTATATCCCAAGACACTAAGGCATCACTAACCGATTCATTCAGAGGATTGCAGTGCTTCCCATCATAGGACTTAGGTTATAAATGAAAATACCAATCCATGGTGCTCCCTACCATCAAGATTACCTATCAAAAAGCATTTAAAATAGTCCATCAACCCTCTTAGTGGGGTTTCTATCTCACTGCATCCTATTTCACAAAAAAATTGTTTGCTCCTCTTATAGATGACCATTATCAAAAACACTCATCTACACCGAACGAAATGATACCTAAACTCATAATCTTGATTCTTAAATCCTCATAGGCATATTGAGATCACCCAACATCCACAACAATGTCTGAACCTAAAATTAAATTTAATTTCACTATTGTCTCCTCAACCAACCAAACCAAATGGCATGCTATCTCCCTGAGAACTAGCACACTATAAATTTAACACACCCTTTGATCACACCCAATATATCCCAAGATTTATGCCAACACACAAACTCTATTAAATATCACATCTAAACCTCATATCTATTATTCTCTAAGGAACCAAATAAAACTAGATCTATTTTCACACTAGTATCCAAATGCCTCCTTGTCTATCCATTGATTGTTCTCATTACACCCATGACCCTACCAAGATAAGGGTCAATCCACCATGGCTTATACACCATCCATTACTACACATAATGAAAGGACATGGTCATGTTTCTTGTAACTGATCACCAAACTAAACACCAATAGCTACTTTTCACCATATCACTAGAAACATTATCCTCCGAATCCACCAAAGTTTCATATTTAGTGAGGGATACACCCTCCAACAACCCATGGTGTAGTCCATACTACACGGTTTCCCTTATACCTCTCATCGATCATAAAATTAAATAACTCCATATCACATGTGTGTTGCTCATCCTAAGCCACACTCACCCATCCCATTATCCCCTTCTAGCATCCATCCATATTGTCACTATCCATATCAGAGGAAACATTCTCCATTATCATCAAAACATAGGGAAATTGTACACTGAATAATTTCATCAAATCCACTGATAATAGGCCTATATGAAATCCCTAATTGATCCATAACCAATGAATACTTTGTATATCCAGTGCATACTACCTTGATCATATCAAAACCCAATGGGTGTATGCTCCCTAACACCCATCCACATAACCTGACTCACACTGCCATGAGTCACACATTATCAAACCTAGTCTCATGATCTTGTATCATTTTCTATGAACCAATACATGTTAATTCCATCTAATTATAATCATATAAGTGATTTGTTTCCAATGATTCTGGCATCTCACCCACACTAAGGCCAACCACGTGATCACTTGGCAAGTGCATCCAAGAGACCCGAGATCAAATCCGGGTGGAGACATATTTTCGGGTTACTATAGAAACACTGTAGCAATTACTATTTGGTACTGTAGTAGTTGAAACTATTCATCCATATGGGCCTCTGGGCCATCATTTTGGTCCTCGGGTCCTTCAAGGTCTTCAAGCCACCCAAGGCCTTCGGGCTAGTTGTCTCTCAAGGCCTTCAGGCCACCTTAAGGCCTTAGGACCACCCTAAAGCCTTTGATCCATGTGATTATGCAGACGTACCGGTCAGACTACAAGTGACAAGTATCTAGATAAAAATTTAGGGTAGGCGCATTCACTTGAGCAGAGCTAACCAGAATTGGAAGAATGGGAGGGTAGGGATTTTCCATTGGTACCAGGCCTGTGTAGCATTGCATATGACAGCTAGCTGACCAGCCCTGTGAAGGTGGAGTGATGATCATCATGACATATGCTGGGGAGGAGCAGTTCCAAGTTGTCTTATCTGGGTGATTCCCTTTAAGAACTACGGGTCATGTAATTGTCTCTGAGCCTTCGGGCCTTGTAAGGGTTTCACATCACCCCTTGAAATGCGGATTATCAAAAATAATAAAAAATTAAGGCCTTAGAGCCATTCAGTCGGTCATCATGATACTAGAAACATTTACTCTTGATTTATCCATCCTATATCCATGTAACCCCCCAATTTTTTTTAGGTATTTGACCCTTTATTTATGTATTTTGAACTTAAATAATTATTGGGTTGAGTTTTGGGTGGATCATGATAGTTTCAACATGTTTTGGAGGTGTTTCTAGAGGTTCAAGGTTTGTGCATGGTTAGTAGAAACCATGAACCACCTCCAAAATACTGTGAAACATGTTTTGGTTGTAACTACGAAGGTTCATGGTTGGAATACAGTTGTGAAAAACTATGTGAGTGCCCATGAAAAACTATGCATCTTGAAACAGAGGGAAAATTATGGTTGGTACATAGTTTTTCAAACTGTGTGAGTGAACCATGTGAGGGGTGGCCTTAGGGTTGTATCACCATATGATTGGTTCAAATTTTTCAAAAATGTGTGGCAAAAAAGTGAAACTTTTAGTTGGCACCCCAAAAATTGTGGATCTAATCCAAATTAAGTCATATAACCCTCTTTAATCCCCTATTCTCTCAGGATCTAAAATTCCATTTTCTCCCAAGGTTTTATAGACTTTTATTTTTGATCCAGAAGAAATTATTAGGAGAATCAAAGTGTTTTGGAGACCCAAATTCATCATTAAGTCATCTATCTTCACTATTCTTCTCAGATATTTTCTTCTCATCTCTCCCAAAACTATAAACCTAATTTGTAGAGGATAAATCCATGTTCATTGATGGAAATATTAATTATATTTTCTTTAATTTATTTAAGTTAAGAATATCCAAGCTGGGATATTTATAATTTTAGTATCATTCTTCATTTTCACCAATTATTGATAGGTAGGTGGCATCTCTTTTAACTACACATGACTTAGAACTTGAAGGACTTGTTTTCATTAAATTATTTGATTAAAATTATGGTGAAAAACTTGTGTGATTCATGTTGCAAAATCCCTTTTGGGTTATGGATTAGAAACTATGAAAAATTGATTGGTTTTAGGAAAAATATTTGGATATAATTTTAAAATGATGGTTCTAAAATGATGTTTTCCTTTTGATTTATTTAAACCATTTGTTAAAATGATTTAAATAAAAAAATTCTTTTATTTATAATGTATTGGCATGATTTTGGAATAATAATTTTGGAATGTGTTGTTTGGGATGTATTATGGTTGTGAAGTACCACTATCAAAGTGGGATGAAGTATGAATGTGTAGTTCCACTCTCAACAGTGAAACCAAGAATGAGTGTGTGTGTGGTTGTGTGTGTGGACATGGGAATGAATATAGAAAATTAATGTTAAATGTTTTTAATGGTTTCATTTAACATTTCCATGGAAATTTATTTTAGTTTTGCTATAAACTATTTAACTAATTTTAATGAGTTTTATATAAAATTTTATAAGTTGTTCTTTTCCTAGTGTCATGAGTTGGGATGTATTTGGGGAAGTCCTTATGAGTTTGTACTCACCCCCTACTCGGGAACATTGGTGCGTTTGAATATATCTTGTATTAGGACACAAGTAAATACAAGTCATCTCATTTATCTAGTGATTCAATTTGATACCATGGTAATGTCATGTGAAATTAGTGCTTGGGGCTAGATAAGGAGTTTCAAAATGATGTCACTTTTGTGTCTTTGGGTTTTGTTGTATTATGGTTCCTTTGGTTATTTTTTCATTTTCATTGGTACTCTAATTTTGTTGTACTTAGGATATGTATTGTTTGTATTGTTTATTCATGCACCGTATAAATGATTGGTTTTTTATTTTTCATGTTCAGCTAGATGTTTTATATTTAAATATAAAATCATCCACCAACATTCCTTGAATCCCTTGGAATTTATTTATAGCCTTTGGTGTCTTAGATATTTTACCTAAGGCTAGTAGAACCTCCGCCTTTTCTCAAGCCAATGAGGAGGGGTGAGATGTTACAAATGGCATCAGTTTTATTCATTCCATCAAATGTAAATGATATCAGTTTTTTTGGTCCTTGAGTTGGAAATGGTTATCTTGTCTATATCTTAGGATGTTAGAAAATAGATAGGTATTTTAGAACTTGAAATGTATAGCATAAAAAGATGTATCTTACCTTTTTATGTTTAACATCAAGTTACCAGGGTGTTTATGTACAAATTTGTTTTAAGACACTTCTAGGTGTTGTCACCTCATCATCATGGGTTTAGCTAATGAGTGTTTCATAATATGTATTGTAATTAAGACTTCCCATTGGGACTGCATTAATCATATTCAGTTTTATGGTCTATAAAAAATGGTTTAAAGTGATTTGAAATGGTTGGATTTTTATGATAATGAATGTGGTTTTTATTGATATAGTAATTTGAAATTTCTAATCCTTCAATTGTTGATGAGTGAGAACTAAATGGATTTTGTTTTGGTTATAGTAAATGGAATCATTTAGGCATCATAGAAACTAATTGGAAGAGGTTACTGAAAATGTTGTTACACCTGAGCCATAGGTGAAACAACAACTGATAAAAAGTATTTTATAAGAATTTTATTCCATATAAAGAGGTTATAAAAATGATAATCCTTGAAAAGTTTACCATTCATGTAACATCTCAACTCTAATTCCACTAAATGGTGCCTTGAGATGGTGGGTCACATGGCCTCAAGCACACCTCCCCATATACCATTGGATACCGACCATCAACAATGACATAGGGTGTGTCTTTGTTTAGAGTTTACCACAATGTAATAATAATAACAGTCAATAGTGTAAGCATATAATAATTGAGCAACGGAAGAAGAACAATCCATATGACAAAAATAATAAATAAACAATGTAATGACCCAATGTTTTTAATGGAAATTCCCTTCTTATAAATATTCCATAAAATCACATAATAATGAACTACTAAGTGATAAGTGACCTTTAAGCATAAGTTTTTCACTTTTGTGTTTGAAATTTCGTGAATCTGGCATACACGGTTGTGTTCAATATGTTTTTTGGAGTCTAATAAAAAAAAATAATTTTTGGTGAATAGTAACCTACCCTAATGAATAGTAACATACCCTTATGAGTAGTGATATACACTAATGAATATTAACCTTACCTATGGTGGTATAAAAATAATATTCATGTTGGAAGTTCGATATACCTATAGTTTAGAATGAGTTAATGAATGCTTTAAAGCTGGTTTTGATAATAAATTATTATTTTATTTAAATATTAAAATAATCATATTTAGAAAATTATTTTTGAAAAATGGACTTCATTTTTGGATTCTACACATCAAAAAATGGTTGGGGTAAATTTTTGGGATTTTTCTGAAATACTTGAATTTTTGATGAATAGTGAAATACCGTAATTTACAAAAATAAGCTAAATAAGCTAATTATAGAGTCATGGGTGATTTTCTGCTGATGTAAACCCACTTGGTTTAGGATTACATTATAAAATTAATATAATTGGTCATTCAAGACTCACTATTCCTTTTCTTATGGGGAATTAATAAACTAATGAATTTTTTATTAAGGAAACCCCTCTCTCCTCCACTATAAATACCCTCTCTCCTTACCTCTTTCCCTCACACCTCTCAAGCCTTGTGCCTATCCAAATTTCTTCCCAAATACCCTCCCAAGATCCTTCCCCACGTCCAAGGATTTCTGGTCTTTCCAAAATACCAAAACCAAAGCCCCTAAGAGGAGTCTCAAAGAGAGGAGATCAAAGGGTCATTAATATCAAGTGGAGAACACCAACATGCCTAAGGTAAGGGATCCTCTCAATTTCACTCTTATTAAAGATTGTTCACTATGTTAAGACATGTTGTGTGTAATTATTAATTATGGGGTATTATTTCACACCTCCCCCATACTTCCCTCTTTATGTATAAGTGATGAGAATTCCCTTTCCTCTCTCACTAAGCCCCCTCAAGTACTCCCAATACCATGCCGATAATCCATAAAGAATTCTACCCGAACCTCTTTTATTCCTTTGGGTTGTCTTATCTACCTTTCTAACAAAATTATGTTATCTTATATTTTCTTGTGCATACTCTAAATGTTGTGTACATGTTCCAAGTCTATTTATCAAGACTCTTTCATCACTTTCTTTCAGGGATATGCATGATTTTAAGTGATTCTCTCCTCATTACTTCCCGATAAGTGAACCCGTTTTAAGGGAACTTCTCGAATTATTTCTTATTATAAAGTGTACTCTATCCTCTATTTTAAGTCACATTTGTCCTTATAAAATCAGTCTTTTTATTATGAAAACCCTCCTGGTTTACTTCTGGTTTTATAAAAAATATTATGCCGCTTTTCGTTTTAAGAGATATTCGATGTTTTCTTAAACCACACTAAAATGTTTTGACTCAAAGATTCCTAAAAACTATTTTTACATGTTATCACTTCAGTTTGTTATATCTTGTCATGATTTATGCCTTTATACATTATTAGCGTCTATTTATGATTTAATTCCTTTCTTTCATGGATGCTTGTATGTTATGTCCCTTTTTATTATTCTTCATGATGCGATGGTGTGCCCTTTTTTTTCCTTGGGTAATCTCATGTTTATGTATGATTGATTATGTGAGATTCTTTATGTGGCAAGCATATACATGAATAAGCTTAGATGGGTGTGCCTAGATAGCGCTCCAATGCATTGGGTAAAGTTAATGTCTCATGAGAAGATTATGGGAAAACGGTCCGGGCGGTTAGCCTTGGCTTGTGCTACTATGGGAAACGAGATTGATGATTAGCCTTGACTCATACTAAAGTCACGTTTAAAGTTTCTTCCACCTATCTATGAAAATATGGTTATATAATCTCATGCTTATATGATCCCATGATTATTTTATTCCATGTTTTTATGATCTCATGTTTATATGTTATGATTCCATATGTTCCATGCTTCCAATATCATTATGTCAAGCCTCCTAATTCACGTGCTTAATGTTTATTCTTATATACTTTCCCTTATTGGGATTTTTATCTAATCCCTTTGTTCATGTGTTCCCCAGGGTACCCTATGCAGATGTAAGAGCTCAAAGGAAGTTAAGAGCTCATTATAAAGATTAAATAAAGAAGTGTTTTTTAGCCCATGTTTTATGTTATATGTACCTAGTCTTCCAAGACACTAGACTTAACGATCCTTGGCTTTTACTATGATGATGAATTATGTTTAAAATCATGAAGAGTTATGTGTAAAAGGATAGGGTCACTATAGTTGGTATCAGAGGATGGTCTAGTTTTTTTTGGAGATTAGGAATAGAGCACCTTAGTGAGAACCTTAAGGATGAGACTAAGTATTAGAAAACATTCCCAAATTTTGGTGAGTATTAAGTAAGTGTTTTATCAAGAAAATACACCCCTGTCTGGATACGAGTAGGTAGAGGCAGCTCTGGAACAAATGTATCCTAGGGGTAAAACCCTAAAGCACCTCTTTGAGCTAGACTTGAACGGGAACTGGTGCACGACAACAGGCCTTGCTACACTCTTGGTTACGACACTCCCGGGGGATATGCTTTGGTAGATTCACGAGCCTAGTACAAACCATTATTAAGGGGAAAATACTATAAGAATATAAGTTAAGAAATAGATTAAGGATAACCTAGATATAAACCTAAGGAATCACAAGTTAGGATGTACTTCTTCTTTATAAGTTTATCCTTTAATGTTCAAAGTTTCCTTTCTATGCTCAATAGCTAAGTATTAAAGACCTCTAATTATATGTTCTTTCTCTTAGTTAATGTCGGGAAATATAAGAACACGTACCAACATCCAACGTGATAGGAAATGTGATGATTGCCCTAATGATATGCCTGAGGTGATGGAACCGGGTGATCAAAACTTCACGGCAGTACTTGATCAGCTGGATCAAGTTATGAATAATAACTTGAATCAGGTGGAACATCCTCCTCCTCCAATGAAAGATCAAGTTGCCGTAGAATCCTTCATGCGGAAAAGGCCTCCCATGTTTAGCGGATCTTCTGATCCCCTCCTCACGGAACAATGGATTTACTCCATTGAGAAGATATTCACCATCCTCCAGTGCTTGGAAGAAGAAAAGGTGGTACTGGCAGTCTATCGTTTTGATGGGGAAGCTGATCAGTGGTGGACACTGATCAAGAATACAAAGTCCCAAGAGGAAATCGATTCCATAGATTGGGAGGAATTCAAGAGGATGTTTTTCAACAAATATTTTCCGCGAACCCTCCATCTCAAGATGGAAAGAGAATTTCTCCGACTCAAGCATAAGGAAGATGAGTCTATTGGGGCATATGAAGCAAACTTTACAAGGATTGAAAGGTACGCCTCTGGCTTTTTCATGAACACCGAAAGCAAGGTGGATTTCTTCTTTAACAGACTAAAGCCGATTCTACGAAAAGTGTTGGCAATTCAAGACTTTGATAGCTATGAGGAGATTGTCTGTTGTGCCCTCAAGGTTGAAATGGAGATTGGAGACTCTCAGTGGTCTCATGGGCCTAGTGAGAAGAAGTGGAATATGGAAAACAACATGGGTGGTCCATCAAAAAAATCCCATGATGGGAAGAATCCCAACTTTCCCCTTTGCAAAAATTGTGGGAAGAAGCATCTTGGTAACTGTCTGAAGGGAACCAAGAATTTCTTTAAATGTGGAAAGTTTGGTCATATGGACAAGGAAAACCAAAGGGATATGAAAAATCCCGCTAATGTTGAAGAAGAAAGGAAGGTTCAGATCAACACTCAGCCTGCAGTGCAGTGTTATAACTGCAGGGAGCTTGGGCATTATGTGAACAATTTCCCTAAGCCGAGGGTTGTCGGTGGAAATCAGCAAAAACCTCCAAGGCAATAAGGAAGGGATTATTCTATCACTACTGCTGATGTGGAGCTGGAAAACAATGTGGTGACAGGTATGAATTTTATTCATTCAAGAATAGTGAATGTACTATTTGATTCTGGTTCAACGCAATCTTTAATATCTTGCAAGTTTAGTAGAACTATTCAAACACCACCTAAAAATTTGGAGGAAAAGTTATCTGTGAGAACATCGAATGGGGAAATTATTGCATCCATGGTTTATAACTCCTCCCCGATTATTGTTTGTGGACTGAACCTCCCAGCAAATATTGTCATACTTCCTTTAGTGGAATTTGATGCTATCTTGGGCATGGGTTGGATATATTTGTACAAGGCCAACATCAACTGCCGGGAAAGAGAGATTACTCTCCACATCCCGAAGCATCCTCCGATTCTTTTCAAGTGCAAGGAGGAAGATAAGTCTCCTTTAGAATCATCATCACAAGTTTGGATATTGATTCCTTATCTAGCTCAAATGATTGAGACAAAGGAGAGAATCATGCTTGAAGACATGCCCATCGTGAGGGATTACACTTATGTATTCCCCAAAGAGTTTCCTGGTCTTCCTCCTAACCGAGAGATTGAGTTCTCAATTGAACTTATCCCTGGATCTCTTCCAATCTCAAAGACACCTTACAGAATGGCCACTGTAGAGCTAGAAGATCTGAAGAAGTAGTTACAGGAGAATATGGAGAAGAGTTTTATATGCCTGAGTGCTTCACCGTGGGGTGCTCCAGTCCTCTTCGTCAAGAAGAAGGATGGATCAATGAGCCTATGCATTGATTATAGTGAGCTCAATAAAATCACGATAAAGAACAAGTATCCCCTTCCACGGATAGATGACTTGTTCGATCAACTACGTGGGGCCAGTTATTTCTATAAGGTGGACCTTCCGTTAGGATATCACCAACTAAAGGTGAGGAAGGAAGATATTCCCAAGACTGCCTTTCTAACGAGTTATGGACACGATGAGTTCATAGTGATGCCCTTCGGACTCACTAATGATCCACAAATTTTCATGGATTTAATGAATAGAGTCTTTAGAGATTTCCTCGACAAATTTGTGTTAGTCTTTATTGATGATATTTTGATATACTCCAAGAGAAAGGAGAAACATGAAGAGCATTTGAAAACTATGTTAAATACTTTGAAAAGGGAGAAGTTGTATGCAAAGTACAATAAATGTGAGTTCTGGATGGATGAAGTGTCATTCTTGGGGCATGTTATCACTAGCAAAGGGATATCTATGGACCCTTCCAAGACAAAGGCAATTGAAGAGTGGCCCAGACCAACTTCTGTAACGGAGATCCACAACTTTTTGGGTCTAGCTGGGTATTATCGACGATTCATGAATAACTTTTCAGGATTTTCAAATCCAATGACCAAGATGACATGAAAGGGAGTAAAGTTTTTCTGGACACAAGAGTGTGAAGACTATTTCAAGGAGTTGAAAAAGAGGCTTATCACTGCACCAGTACTCACACTCCCTACCAGTGGGGAACTCTTTGTGGTGTATAGTGATGCTTCTAACAAGGGCTTAGGCTGTGTGCTAATTCAAAAAGATAAAGTGATAGCCTATGCCTCAAGGCAGCTGAAAGTCCATGAGCAAAACTACCCAACGCATGATTTGGAGCTAGCAGCTGTGATCTTTGCCTTAAAAATCTGGTGGCATTATCTCTATGGGGAGAAATGTGAGATATATACTGACCACAAGAGTCTCAAGTATATATTCACACATAAAGAGATTAATATGCACCAATGAAGATGGATATAGCTCATTAAGTATTATGAATTCTCAATCCACTACCATCCCAGTAAGGAAAACAAGGTGGCAGATGCTCTAAGTAGAAAGGATCCTGCATCTTTATCAATGATGAGAATTGAAAAGGATCCAATATTCTTAGATTTACAAAGGATAGACATGGGAATCATTAAGGGAGGAACATCATCAATCCTTTCTCAAATTATTGCTCAACCATCCCTCATGAAGAAAATAAAGGTTACACAAAGAAAGGATGTAGAAATTCAGAAAAGGGTGGAAGCTGTTAAAAATGGGAAATCCTTTGATTTCAAAATTGATGAGGAAGGAGTTGTAAGATTTGGGACACGATTATGTGTGCCATATGATCCCGAGATAAAGAAGGATCTATTGAATGATGCAGATAGATCGACCTTATCTATCCATCTTGGGAGTACCAAAATGTACCGTGATCTCTAAGAACACTTCTGGTGGGATAACATGAAGAGGGAGATTGTGGAATATATATCAAGGTGCTTGGTATGTCAGCAAGTTAAAGCTGAGCGAAAAAAGTCCAAAGGTATGATGCAACCATTGCCTATACCCATGTGGAAATGGGAAAATGTTACTATGGTCTTTTTCACGGGTCTCCCGAAGACGTCGAAGGGAAATAATGCGATATGGGTTGTGGTTGACTGACTGACCAAGACATCCCATTTCATTGCTATTTGGGAAGATATCCTCATTGAAAAACTTGAAAAGATATATGTGAAGGAAGTGGTGAGACTGAATGGTGTTCCAATCTCAATTATCTCTAACCACGATCCAAGGTTCACATCTAAATTCTGGAAGAGTCTTCAACATGCTTTGGGTACTGAATTAAATTTCAGCAGGGCCTATCACCCCCAAACGGATGGCCAATATGAAAGGACTATTTAGACGCTTGAAGATATGCAGAGAGCCTACTATTTAGAATTCAAAGGTGGATGGGATCAGAATCTCCCATTGGTTGAGTTCTCATACAATAATAGCTTCCACTCGAGTATTCAGATGGCTCCATATGAAGCCCTGTATGGAAAGCGATGTAAAACTCCAACCTGTTGGGATGAAGTTAGAGAAAGAAAGCTACTTGGACCCAATCTTGTTCAAGATATGATAGAGAAGGTTCCAGTCATCCAGAAACACATCAAAGTTGCTCAAATTCGGCAAAAGAGCTATGATGACAACTGTTGAAGGGATTTGGACTTCGACATTGGAGATAAATTCTTCCTTCGAATATCTCCATGGAAGAGAGTCATGCGATTTGGGAAGAAAGGGAAGCTAAGACCAAGGTATATTGGCCCCTTTGAGATCCTTAAACGCATAGGAGCCGTGGCCTATTGGATTTCACTTCCACCGAATATGGCTCGAGTTCATGATGTTTTTCATGTATCACTCTTGAGGAAGTACATACCTGATCCCTCACATGTACTAAACTCAGAGGTGGTGCAGCTGGAATATGATCTCTCCTATGAGGAGCAGCCGATAAAGATTCTGGATTGGAGAAATAAGGTTCTACGCAATAAGACAATCCGTCTTGTCAAAGTTTTTTGGAGGAACCATAAGTTTGAGGAAGCAACATGGGAGCTGGAGGAAAAGTACCCACATCTTTTTTTGGCCTAGAATGTAAAATGAAATTTCGAGGGCGAAATTTCTTAAGGGGGGAAGAATGTAACGACCCAATGTTTTTAATGGAAATTCTCTTCTTATAAATATTCCATAAAATCACATAATAATGAACTACTAAGTGATAATTGACCTTTAAGCATAAGTTTTTCACTTCTGTGTTTGAAATTTCGAGAATTCGGCATACACGGTTGTGTTCAAGATGTTTTTTGGAGTCTAATAAAAAACAATAATTTTTGGTGAATAGTAACCTACCCCAATGAATAGTAACATACCCTTATGAGTAGTGATATACCCTAATGAATAGTAACCTTACCTATGGTGGTATAAAAATAATATTCATGTTGGAAGTTCGATATACCTATAGTTTAGAATGAGTTAATGAATGCTTTAAAGCTGGTTTTGATAATAAATTATTATTTTAATTAAATATTAAAATAATCATATTTAGAAAATTATTTTTGAAAAATGGACTTCATTTTTGGATTCTACACGTCAAAAAATGGTTTGGGTAAATTTTTGGGATTTTTCTGAAATACTTGAATTTTTGATGAATAGTGAAATACCGTAATTTACAAAAATAAGCTAAATAAGCTAATTATAGAGTCATGGGTGATGTTCTACTGATGTAAGCCCACTTGGTTCGGGATTAAACTATAAAATTAATATAATCGGTTATGCAAGACTCACTATTCCTTGTCTTGTGGGGAATTAATAAACTAATGAATTTTTTATTAAGGAAACCCCTCTCTCCTCCACTATAAATACCCTCTCTCCTTACCTCTTTCCCTCACACCTCTCAAGCCTTGTGCCTAGCCAAATTTCTGGCCAAATACCCTACCAAGCCCCTTCCCCACGTCCAAGGCTTGTTTTTCTTTCCAAAAGACCAAAACCAAATCCCCTAAGAGGAGTCTCAAAGAGAGGAGATCAAAGGGTCATTAATATCAAGTGGAGAACACCAATGAGCCTAAGGTAAGGGATCCTCTCAATTTCACTCTTATTCAATATTGTTCACTATAATAAGACATGTTGTGTGTAATTATTAATTATGGGGTATGATTTCACACCTACCCCATACTTCCCTCTTTATTTATAAGTGATGATAATTCCCTTTCCTCTCTCACTAAGCCCCCTCAAGTACTCCCGATACCATGACGATAATCCATAAAGAATTCTACCCGAACCTCTTTTATTCCTTTGGGTTGTCTTATCTACCTTTCTACCAAAATGATGTTATCTTATCTTTTCTTGTGCATACTCTAAATGTTGTGTACATGTTCCAAGTCTATTTATCAAGACTCTTTCATCACTTTCTTTTGGGGATATGCATGATTTTAAGTGATTCTCTTCTCATTACTTTCCGATAAGTGAACCCGTTTTAAGGGAACTTCCTGAATTCTTTCCTATTATCAAGTGTACTCTATCCTATATTTTAAGTCACCTTTGTCCTTATAAAATCAGTCTTTTTATTATGAAAACCATCCTGGTTTACTTCTGGTTTTATAAAAAATATTATGCCGCTTTTCGTTTTAAGAGATATTCGATGTTTTCTTAAACTGCACTAAAATGTTTCGACTCAAAGATTCCTAAAAACTATTTTTACATGTTATCACTTCAGTTTGTTATATCTTGTCATGATTTATGCCTTTATACATTATTAGTGTCTATTTATGATTTAATTCCTTTCTTTCATGGACGCTTGTATGTTATGTCCCTTTTTATTATGCTTTATGATGCGATGGTGTGCCCTTTTTTTCCTTGGGTACTCTCATGTTTATGTATGATTGATTATGTGAGATTATTTATGTGGAAATAATATAAATGAATAATCTTAGGTGGGTTCTCCCAGATAGCACTCCAATGCATTGGGTAAAGTTAATGTCTCATGAGAAGATTATGGGCAAACGGTTTGGGCGGTTAGCCTTGGCTTATGCTACTATGGGAAATGAGATTGGCGGTTAGCCTTGACTCGAACTAAAGTCGTGTTTAAAGTTTCTGCCACCTCTCTATGAAACTATGCTTATATAATCTCATGCTTATATGATCCCATGATTATTTTATTCCATGTTTTTATGATCCCATATTTATATGTTATGATTCCATATGTTCCATGCTTCCAATATCATTATGTCAAGCCTCCTAACTCACGTGCTTATTGTTTATTCTTATGTACTTTCCCTTACTGGGATTTTTAGCTCATCCCTTTGTTCATGTGTTCCCCAAGGTACCCTATGCAGATTTAAGGGCTCAAAGGAAGTTAAGATCTCATTATGAAGATTAAATAAAGAAGTGTTTTTAGCCCATGTTTTATGTTATATGTACCTAGTCTTCCAAGACACTAGACTTAACGATCCTTGTCTTGTACTCTGATGATGAATTATGTTTAAAATCATGAAGTGTTACGTGTAAAAGGATAGGGTCTCTATAAAAAACACCAAATGTATCTCATATACAAAATGATGTGTCATGTCATGTCTCTACAAATCAGGAAAATATGCATACAATCATCCAATATGATATATGTATCAAAATACCAAAAAGAACAAAAAGAACTATCTCCAGAGAGCATCACAAGACCCATCTCGGTCTTGTGCTCCCCTTCTACTAAGCACAACCAATCAAGCATCGTATATTGTTCACTTTCCTTGGTCCCTACCTGCATCCAAGAAGTTTTTATGGGTACCCAATGATGGCCCAAAAAGGGTGTGAGATAATACTTAGTAGGTCACCACTAACGCTGTCTATAAAAAATATAGTATGTGTATAATAATCTATAGTGGTGTGAAATACATAACATATATGGAAGTAGTAAAAGTGAAATTCCCATGGAAAAAGTAATAACTGTAAAGTGATATTGTGTATCCAAACAAGGCTCCCTAAAAACAATATCCAAGTGACCATATTGAGGGCAATAATAAAATATAAATAAATTATAAAAGGTGTCCAATATAATAACTGTAAGTTGACATCCATACTAGGGATATCTATAAAACATGACAAAAGATCCACCATCGCCACACCGTACAACTAGGTGTAAAACAACTACCACAACCATGCCATATAATCCAATATATATTGTTCATCATGGACTCTCCACATAATCAAGTTATCAACAAATGAACTCACCATGTAATTAGAAGTGTTATACCATGAAGTACTAGATCCAAGTTATAGAAGACCAAGGTATCCTCATAGATCCCTAGGAGCATATCAATGGAATCTCTATAAATACTTGGGTAGAGTCCAAGGATAATTTCAACAACACATGTCCAATGCAAGTCCAAGTAAGCCAGATCGAAGGGTTATCAAGTCTTGATGTATCCTATAGAATCAAGACCCAAGGATGAAACAGGTCCAGGGAATCCACTACCATAATCAAGATCCATGGGAGAAATATCCATGGAATCCTATAGAATCAGGATCTAAGGAGATCTTCTAAGTCATCTACTACCATTTTAACCCATCATCTCATTTTATAAACATTCACATTCCATGATTTCATCCAACTCATATAAAAATTTCTATTTAACCAGTTTAATAAATTAATCCTCATGTATCACATGGAAAAGGAGGCACGAACTTCTCTTAACAATTAATTAAATACAATTAAATTTATCTTTAAAAAGGACCCCTAAATTAAGGTGAGATCATATGCACCCAAAAGGGTGGTAAAAAAATAGGTAAATACAAAGGCACACCCTATGGGTGTCCTGGGTTGGGGCACCAACCTCTAGAAATCTCAAAGGTATAAGTGAGAAACCTAAAAAAGTTCCAATCCATTTAATTCATCCATTCAATTAATTAAAAGGGAACCAATATAAAGTTCAACATGTGGAACAACTAAAACTATTCTTATAAGACACTAAACCCCAAGGTAAAGGTATATACCACCCACCATAATTCTTTAATAGAGAACCTATCCAGTATCGATCTCTGATTCAATCCATATTTAGAGAAAAATGAAGAATGTATGTAGAACCTAAAAATAGGGAATATTATCTTTCACCCTAATAACTCCATCAATATGAAGTCAAAAAAATAATGATACAACATGAATGAATAACTCACCGATATAAATCCAACAATACTGGCAACGTTCGAATCAAAGTCTGGATCAAGAAATAGTGAAAAAATCTATGAATATGGCATCAAAGGATATCCAAAATGAGAGATTCTATCAAAAGGAGGAAATAAGAAATAATTTTAGGTTTTAAAACATTTTAAGGGAGAAATAAAATTTTCCTCATGAAATATTGGGCCACATGGTTTGACTTCACAGTTGGCTAAACTGTTCACCAACCATGCACCCTTCACTATACTAAGGGGGGCCTCACATGGTTTTATGTGCATGATTTTCCTAACCATGTGCAAATAATGACTCAGTGACTACCAAAAACTATAGATCGTTTTTTATGAGTGTGTGCCCTGGTCTGCATGGTATTCTCAAACTATGTGGGATCCTGAAGCCCATTGTCTAGCCCCTTGCATGGTTAAACAAACCGTTTAGCCTACCTTGCACGATTTCTACTAATTGCAAGGCCTACATTGTTTCTCCAAAAAGTTTGACTTGAGGATCCTAACAAGCCCCATACACCCCTGATATACCCATTATCACACTAGTTACTCATACAAGGCTATAAAAAGAATTTAAACTGAAAAAATACCCTTAACTCAAGAAAAACCCAGGATCTTATAATCTTCCCCCCATAAATCAATTCGTCCCTAAATTTCCCTATCAAGTTGGTCAAGAATCACCTATGAATAACTCCAGTAACTGAGTACGTACATTATACTACCACTCCCAAGTCTTAGATTTTAAACGACCATTCTACCATATCAACCATACTAGATGAATTTACTATCCTTGAAGAACCATCATGTTCCTATCAATAACATGTATATGATGCTCCTTGAAGGACACATATTTCTATAACTCCACATCATCCAACTACAGAGTGTGATATGGGTCTAAGTGGTAATGGAACAACTGAGATACATGGAAGAATTTATGAATTTCTTAGTACCTATAAGGTAACTGAAAATGATAGGCTACCAGAATGACTCTCTCCAGAATCTCAAATGGCTCAACATATCATGGTGAAAGCTTACCACCTCTCTTAATTCTTCTGCATCCTAGCCTTAGTGAGATATGTAAAAAGACCCGATCCCTGACCTCAAACTCTAGAGGTCATTGATAGAGATAAGTGTAAGATTTATATCTTGATTTTGTGGTATCCATCTATTTATAAATCACATGAACCTGCTCTAAAGTATCCTAAAAAAGACAAGGTCTGAGTAAAGATGGCTCACCTACATCTAACCAACAGAAGGGAGATCGACATGGACTACCATATAAAGTCTCATAAGGTTTCATCTGTATAACCTCCTGATATCTATTGTTTTAGGATAACACAAATAGGGGTACATGTCTCTCCCAAGAGCCCCCAAAAACTAAGAATTATTCTTGTAGCATGTCCTCAAGTACTTGAATCGTATGATCTAACTAGCCATCGGTCCAAGGGCTGTATTCCTTGCTCAGAAGCACCTATGTACCCAAATACCTATGAAAACTATTCTAAAAATAAGATGTAAAATGGGTGTCCATATCTGATACAACAGTACGAGAAAACCCGTGAAGTCTTACTATATCATGGATATACAAACACCCAAGATCATCTATTGATAATGTCTCATTGATTAGTAGGAAATGAGAAACCTTCAGGAGCCTATCCACTATAACCCAAATGACATCACAACATCGAGGTGATCTCACCAAACCAGTCATGAAATCCATCGCAACATCATCACATTTCTACTTAGGAATTAGTAAATACTGTAAAATCCCAGATAGTCACTGATGTTCCACCTTCACTTGCTGATAGGTGGAACACCTTGTAACAAAACCAACTACCTCACATTTCATTCATGATCACCAATACTAGTGATGTAAATCACAATACATCTTGGTAACTCTGGGATGTACTTCCCAATTTTAGGCTTGAAAGTCCCACATCATCGCCTTGCATATGTATGCTGGAGACCATACATGACTATGAATATGAAAAATTTCATCCCCACATGTAGTCCAACATGGAGGTGGTACCTCACCTGCCACACTCTCTTATAGGACTAGTCCCTCAGTATCAGACAACTACCTCATCCTCAATCTATCCATAAGAGTATATATCATAGCTAAATATGAAATAAAGGTCTTTCCCTGACTATCCTGCACCTCCAAGTGCATCTCATAAAATAAGTCCATAAGCTACCACTTTCTATTGGCCACCTGAACTACCTTTATCTCAGTCCTCCTGCTTAGTGCATCAGCAAATGTATTCCCCTTTCCAGGTATATAGGCAAGCTCAAAGTCAAAATATTATAGGTACTCAACCCACCTTTGCTACCTCAAACTCAAATCAGGTGGTGTAAATATATACTTGAGGGATTTTTTGTCTGTGTACACCAAAAAATGATCTCCCAGAAAATAATGTCTTTAATAGTGAAAAATCATGAAAAATTGCAGCTAACTCAAGATCATGCATCAGGTAATTCCTCTCATGTGGCCTCAGTTGATGAGACCCATACAATATGACTCCACCCCCTACATCAGAGCTACTCCTATACCGATACACGATGCATCATAATACATAGTGTAGCTTCTTTCTGGATCTATTAGAATCAAGATCAGTACTAAAGTTAGTCATCCTTCTAGCTCTTGGCCTTGCAGGTATCTATCCATAAAAACCTCACAAACTTCTTATTCAATCTTGTGAAAGGTGTTTCTAATCATGAGAAGACTTTTATGAATCTCTAGAAATATCTACTTATCCCCAAGAAAATTCATATATCGAAGACGTTATTGAACTTCCCACAGGAAACTATATCTCTCACCTTCTCTAGGTTAACTGATACTCCTGTATCTGAGATAATATGACCTAGTAATTAAATCTTATCCATAAAGAGGTGGATCTTTGTGAGTTTATTATATAATTGATTCTCTCTCATTATATCCAAAATGATCTAAATATGTTTGTGTAAGAACCCAAGTTTTTAGAAACGGGTCAAATTCTGACCCTGTTTAAACTTTTTGACTGGTTTTTGAGAAGTCTGGAAAATCTGGGTAGTTTATGGAAATTTCCAGACTACACACTGTGTACTTTAAGTACACGCTGTGTATGAGTTACCTGAGTGACCGTCCGTGTGCTCTTCGAGTACATGCCGTGTGAAGACAGTGTAGAAGTTTCTTGCTACACGGCGTGTATTTATAAATACGCCGTGTATCCCTTACTTGTGCGAGGCCAGGTACATGTCGTGTGGTGTCCAGGTGTAAATTTCCATCTACATGGTGTGTAGTATTCCTTGACACGCCATGTATCTTAGTCCCATGTAGCGGCCAAGACCCTGACCGTGTGTTGTCCGTGTACATGGTCTAACCCGTGTGCTAGACTCCGCTTAAGTCGGAGTACAGAAACACATCTACACGACGTGTACTTTGGAAATACACGCCATGTACTTTTATTTTTATTTGAGAGATTGAGGCTTCGTTGCGTCTCATTCCCATAAATACCTTCTTCTTCCCCATTGGATGGATTGTTCATCCGAGAACTTCTGAAAAACACAAACCCTTACATAATCATCATACGATCTCCGTTCTTCGATCCATCTATGGCAGCGGGACCGCATCGGAAAGGCTAACACCACGCACCCTTCTTCGTCTTTGATCCCTCACCTATTCCTCTGCAGACTCCATCCGAACGGAATTGCCAGATTTGATGGAAATGCAGATCTACCACGATTCAGTCTGATTCATAGGCTGAAATCAAAGGAGTGTCATCGTACGAGTACGAGGTGGGTGGTGCATTCCTTCTTTCGTGTTTTTGTAGAAAATTTTCGGTTGTGACCTCCGGGCGCGACGTCGGGTGTTGAGAGAAACCCTGTTTATTTGTTGTTAATTAATTATCTGCATTGTGGGATGCCTTTGGGTATTCCCTGACCCTTGTTGTGCTAGAGCAAGGCCGGGTGAGAGGTCATGGCTCATTTGGGGCAATTCGGCCGGGGGTGCCGAAATGCGTATGTTTTGGACCAATATTAAACTGCTGATTTTAGACTGCTTTTGTTGCTGTTGGATTAAACTGCTGAGTTTGATTTGTTATGGAATGTTAGTAATTGTTTAAGGCATTTAAGACCTTAGGTACTAGTGTAGATTGGCGTAAGTTAGTGCAATTAGTTGTTTAGTAATTGCCTGTTTCAAGTAATGCTTGAGTATAGTTATGCAATGTGTGATTTTATCTATGTTGAATTTCTCGTTGTGTTAGGGGTGGCCTGAATATTTGTTGAGTGATGAGGTTTATAGGTTGGGGCTTTGTCTCGGGTAACATTGGGTGGTTGCTACCACGGGATTGGGCGTCATGGACGTTAGTTGAGGCAGTCAGACTGTCAGGTTGGGCTTGGCCTGGGTTACTTGGCTGGCGAGGCCATCAGACTTGAGCGATAGGTTCGCAGGGACACGAGGTGTCAAAGGTGTTGTGTCTTGGGACATACTGAGGTGATTACTACTCATAGGGTACTTTTGAGTAGTGTGAACACAGATAGACTCCGAGATGAGGTGGTACGACCACTCGCTGGGTAGAGGCCCCCGATAGTTACGGTTAGGTATTTTGGTTTGGGGGTGCTTGCCATAGGAAGACACGTGGAAGGTAAGGATCCTTCGGGAGACATCTTTGAGGTGGTCAGGTTGGGGGCAGAGGCTCGCCTTGATTTGAGGGAAGACATCGCTGTCCCTCTGGTTATCTTTTGAGGACAGGTATCGCTGTTCCTCCGGATGTTGTGCCATGGGAAGGTTGAGCTTTCGAGCTGGGTTATGACGGTTGTGCATGCCTTCGAGATGTTGGAACTTGAGACACATGGTTTCAGGTGGCATGAGGTTCTGGGCTACAGACCAGAGATTCCGGCGTTGGCCGAAGCAGGTGAAACTTCCTAGTGGCTGCTGAGCACCAGTGAAGTCTTTGTTTACTTTTGGGCATTACATTGTTTACTGTTTTCTTATATAAGCATGACTGCCTAAATACTTATATTAGGTATGCACCTCTGGGTGGTATCCTACTGAGACTTGTCTCACACCCTACACAGGCCCTTCGGGACACGTGTAGACTTTCTGAAATTGCGTGCAGGTAGAGGGTCAGCCGCAGGAGCTAGAATTTAGTGCTGTTGACATGGAGACTGGCATGGACCTTGAGGTCGTGCCGTACTGGAGTCACTTGTTTAGTATTATTTTTCTCACATCATCATGTTTACTTTATATTGTAGCTGCTTCTGGTTAGCCATTGGCACCATTATATATATATATATATAGATTTGTATGACTTACTTGGATGCATGCTTTGTTGTTTTAACAGTTATCACAGCTGATTACTAGCGTGATGTTCTGTTTACTTTCCACTGCTGTTTTTTCCATATTGCTTCTACTATTTATTGTTATTGAATGTGCTTCCACTCTGTGGGTCTGGTTTGAGTCTGCTGAGTCATTTATTTCCGCTGCATATTTAGTTTAACACTTGGACCAGTACCTTTAATTCCTCCGAGAGCATATAGCCTCCCCACTATACCTATTCAGACCCTCACTGCTAGTCGGCAGTCTTTGGCGTTTAGGGGAGGTGCGCTTAAGGAAGTAACACCCGACCCATTCGGTACTGTTCGGGTGGCTGGCCGGGTCCAGGTCGTTACAAAGTAGTATCAAAGGGTTGTTCTTGACAAGGATTTAGTAGCATTGCTTTTCCAGCTACTAATGAGTTTGAGACTTCTCTTTTTATTTATGCTGGTTTTACTATTTGGGATATGGTAGACTTGATATAGGTTGTTGTTGGAACTTGATTTTTGAACTTGTGCTTGGGTGCCTGCAGCCCCATGTATGAGGGATGGATTGAGTTACCGGGGGCGGGAATTGTTGTTTGCTTTGTGCTTAGATTACAGTTGACATGATTTCCACCTCAATGGCTCACTTGTTGTGTGATGTTATTGATTATGATATGTAAAACTTGGCTGGTATGGAAAGGGTTGCTTTCTTGGCTTTTGATAGGCACATTTTAGGGTATTTCAATTTCATAACTGCACTTATGCTTTGTGAAGTGATAATACCATGTGAACAAAATCAATTTCCATGCTATGTATGCTCTGAAATGTGAATAGGTAAAACTCCTGATAGAATTTATTGTTTATTGCAATGTGTGTGCCATGCTTTGTATTCTGTAGAATTGCATGTGAATGACATATGGGTCTGGCTCTTATGAGAGCAGGCAGGTACTATGGTTGAGGCAGTATAACTGTCAGGATTGAGCGACATGGTCATCGGGATTGAGGCAACGTTGGTTTTCAGGATGGGCACGACCCGAGGTACTATTGGTTCTTGGCTCTATTAAGGGTGGGTAAGGAGGCCGTGAGTTCGGGATGCTGAGGGCATGGGTTGCGGTGAGTGGGAGTAAGGGTAGTTGTTATGCACTACCTTTTACTGCTTTCCTTATCTACGTAGAAAATATTGTTATATATATATGTGGTCTATTTGACCAATTATGGTATTCAACGGGTTACTCCTTCATGACACGATGGAGCGTCAGGCAGGAGAGGATACAGTACCGTAGGATCAGGTTCAGAATCCGGTGTAGGCAGGGCATGAGCCGCAGGTACAAGCTCTGAGACAGGAATAGGATCAGGATCCAGTGCAGGCAGGGCAGCAGCCAGGTTTGGCAGGGTTTGGACCATGGCTTGACGAGCAGCTCTGAGCTAGCCTGGTATGCTTCTTACAGAGTATTGACAGAGGTGCGCATGGTACAGAGCCTTCTATGGCATATCTGACGTGGGAGTTCTAGTCGCAGCACCCGCCGCTTTTTCAGGGTGAGGGTGGTCCCTAGGCGGCAAAGAACTGGATAGAGAGCATGAAGATGAACTTCGAGCAGCTAGAGATGCCTCCAGGGAGGAGGGTCAAGTTGGCGACGTACATGTTGAGAGGACAAGCGAAGCATTGGTGGGACGTATAGGTATAGGCTCGTAGGCACGAGGGACTCTCTTGGAAGGACTTCGAGGATAGGTTCTTTGAGAACTTTTACCCAGAGACGCTGAGGTTGAATAGAGATCGGGAGTTCTTGAGTCTTCAGTAGGGAGATATTTCCGTTATGGACTATTCATCTACCTTCACAGAGTTGTCCCGTTTTGCACCTGGTATGGTGAGTGATGATGCAGCTAGGGTGAGGCACTTTGAGGATGGCTTGCGACACGCCATTCGGGTTCAGGTAAACATCTTCAGGCTGGGTTCCTTCTTCGAGGCGGTGAACCAGGCGGTCATAGCCAAGGGTAATGAGAGAGAGAAACCTCATTTTGGAAATGTGACAGCTTCAGGTGACGGTTCAGACAGCAGGAAGCGAGGGAGAGATGAGTTCCAGCAGGGCGGGCAGGCTAAGGACTCAGCTGGACCACCCCGTGGCAGTTCAACAATGGTTTTCTTTTAGTGTGGACAACCGGGAAATGTTCGGTCTCAGTGCGATAGGCCCCCAAAGGAGTTCCAGGCGTGTGGACTGGTCAGACATCTGGAGAGGTTTTGTAGGCAGCCTTCTCAGACAGCCGGCAGACAAGGACCAGGACAGACTATGGCGTCAGGAGTTGGTTCAGGTTCGGTACCAGGAGAGGGTAGTCGAGGTTCAGCTGCACGCGGGGGACATGATAGAGATAGTAGGACCCAATTGAGGGGTCCGTGGACAGAGACTGGAGCAGCACCGCAGGGATGTCAGGCATCAGTCAGTCGGGCTTCAGGCTAGGTGCACGCTGTGGAGCTTCCAGGGATTGAGCAGGCTGGAGAGCCGACGACGGTGGCAGGTACACCGCGGGTGTGGCTGTGAGGTTCCTTGCTTTCTTTTGGCATGGCCTCTTGAGGTGTGTCTGGTTGAGTGCACAAGTTGCATAGGTTACTTGTGGACTGATTAGAGACTAGTTAGTGGGATTGGCATCATATCAGATGCGTTATATATTTTATTATATATTTGAGATGCGTGGCATTAGGAGCATCAAGGATGCATGTTACTTGACACTACTAGAAATCTAACTTTTCCCAATGCTTCTATACCAACGGTTTGTAAAAACCATTGGTATAGGTTCCCTTTCCCAACGGTTTGTCCAAACCGTTGGGAAAGACCACTTTGAGGCCACTTTTCCCAACGGTTTGGCCAAACCGTTGGGAAAGGGTATGTATTTCCCAACGGTTTGGCCAAACCATTGGGAAAAGTCCCCTTTGTGGCCACCTTTCCCAACGGTTTGGACAAACCATTGGTAAAGGTCCCCCATGGATCAACCTTCACCCAGAATCAAAATCCAGGCTCAAAATCTATTCCAACGGTTGTCAAAACCGTTGGTATAGGTCTATACGAACGGTTTTGACAACCGTTGGTATAGATCCTTTGATTTTTTATCAGTTCTTCTTACCAAGAACATTATATAAATCAAAATTTAAAATAATTATGAGAATACATATATATATATTTGTAATTATGTTCACGAAAGTCATGTTAGGTTAGTGGTTAATTCATTCAATAATAAACTAGGGGTCCTGAGATCAAATCCCAGCGAATGTTTTTTTTGAAATACATATACCAACAGTTCCATAACCGTTGGTATATATTTTCATATTACTTATACCAACGGTTTCCAAAACCGTTGGTATAGGTCTATACTAACGGTTTTGTAAAAAATGTTGGTATAGACCTATCCCAACGGCTTACTTGGCTACGGTTCTTCAAACCATTGGTATAGCCTATACCAATGGTTTGGAGGCCTATACCAACGGTTCCAAACTGTTGGTATAGGTTAGTTTTCCAGTAGTGTGAGGTGCCGTGGGCATCGGGGCATCGTGGATGTGGGTTACTTGAGGTGCAAGGTGCCAGGTTTGATTTGAGAATCTATTAGATGCAGGACCTCAGGGAGGCGGACACCGATGTGGCGAGGGTTACGTTGGGTGTCGGAAGCGACACGTGAGTGCCAAGGAAGTTCAGGGGTGACGATGCGTCACGGGAGGACCATGGGTCCAGGAAATAGGTTGTTGGGCCTTTCTTGTTTATTTTTTTTCTTGATCTTTGTTCGGGTTGAGACCGAGTAAGCAATTCCTAAGGTGGGGAGCCCTTTTAGGAATTTAGCCAGAACCTTGAGACTGGGGTAGTCTGGGTCATTTAACCAGGCTGGGCATGTTCGGTTCCATCTCCTGGTTCGTTTGGTAGCTCGGGTCGAGCTACGTTAAGGTGGGGAGTTTGTAAGAACCCGAGTTTTTAGAAACGGGTCAAATTCTGACCTTGTTAAAACTTTTTGACTAGTTTTTGAGAAGTCTGGAAAATCTGGGTAGTTTCTATAAATTTCCAGACTACACGCCATGTACTTTAAGTACACGCCGTGTATGAGTTACCCAAGTGATTGGCTGTGTGCTCTCCGAGTACATGCAGTGTGAAGACCATGTAGAAGTTTCTTGCTACACGGTGTGTATTTATAGACACACCGTGTATCCCTTACCCGTGTGAGGTCAGGTACATGTTGTGTGGTGTCTAGGTGTAAATTTCCATCTACACGGCGTGTAGTCTTCCTTGACACGCCGTGTATCTTTGTCCCGTGTAGCGGCTAAGACCCTGGCCGTGTGTTGGCCGTGTACACGGTCCAAACCGTGTGCTGGACTCCGCTTAAGTCATAGTATGGAAACACATATACACGACATGTACTTTGGAAATACACACCGTGTACTTTTATTTTTATTTGAGCGATCGAGGTGCCGTCGCATCTCATTCCCATAAATCCCTTCTTCTTCCCCGTTGGATGGATGGTTCTTCCGAGAACCTCCGAAAAACACAAACCCTTCCAGAATTTTCATACAACCTCCGTTCTTCGATCTGTTGGTGGCAGTGGGACCGCATCGGAAAGGCTAACCCTACGCACCCTTCTTCGTCTTTGATCCCTCACCTATTCCTCCACAGACTCCATCTGAACGGAATTACTGGATTTGACAGAAACGCAGATCTACCGTGATTCAGTCCGATTCAGAGGCTGAAATCAAAGGAGTGTCATCGTATGAGTATGAGGTGGGTGGTGCATACCTTCTTTCATGTTTTCGTAGACAATTTAGGGTTACGAACTCTAGGCGGGACGTCGGGTGTTGATCAAAACCCTGTTTATTTGTTGTTAATTAATTATCTGCATTGTGGGATGCCTCTGGGTATTCCCTGACCCTTGTTGTGCTAGAGCAAGGCCGTGTGAGAGGTCATGGTTCGTTTGGGGCAATTCGGCTGGGGGTGCCGAAATGCGTATGTTTTGGACCAGTATTAAACTGCTGATTTTAGATTGATTTTGTTGCTGTTGGATTAAACTACTGAGTTTGATTTGTTATGCCATGCTAGTAATTGTTTAAGGCATTTAAGACCTTAGGTACTGGTATATATTGGCATAAGTTAGTGCAATTAGTTGTTTAGTAATTGCCTGTTTCAAGTAATGATTGAGTATAGTTATGCAATGTATGATTTTATCTGTGTTGAACTACTCGTTGTGTTGGGAATGGCCCGAATATTTGTTGAGTGATGAGGATCATAGGTTGGGGATTTAGCTCAGGTTACATTGGGTGGTTGCTACCACAGGATTGGGCGTCATGGACGTCAGTTGAGGCAGTCGGACTGTCAGGTTGGGCTTTGCCCGAGTTACTTCAATGGCGAGGCCATCAGAGTTGAGCGATAGGTTCGCAGGGACACGATGTGTCAAAGGTGTTGTGGCTTGGGGCATACTGAGGTGATTACCACTCACCAGGTACTTTTGTGTAGTGTGCACACAGATAGACTCCGAGATGAGGTGGTACGACCACTCGCTGGGTAGAGGCCCACGATAGTTGAGGTTAGGTATTTTGGTTTGGGGGTGCTTGCCATAAGAAGCCACGTGGAAGGTGAGGAGCCTTCGGGAGACAGCTTTGAGGTGTTCTGGTTGGGAGCAGAGGCTCGCCGTGATTTGAGGGCAGACATCGCTGTCCCTCCGGTTATCTTTTGAGGATAGGTATCGCTGTTCCTCCGGATGTTGTTCCATGGGAAGGTTGAGCTTTCGAGCTGGGTTATGACGGTTGGGCATGCCTTCGAGATATCGGTACTTGAGACACATGGTGTCAGGTGGCATGAGGTGCCGGGCTACAGACCAGAGATTCTGGCGTTGGCCGAAGCAGGTGACACTTCCTGGTGGCTGCTGAGCACCAGTGAAGTCTTTGTTTACTTTTGGGAATTGCATTGTTTACTATTTTCTTATATAAGCATGACTGCCTAAACACTTATATTAGGTATGAACCTCTGGGTGGTATCCTACTGAGACTTGTCTCACACCCTACACGGGCCCTTCAGGACGCTTGTAGACTTTGTGAAATTGCGTGTAGGTAGAGGGTCAGCTGTAGGAGCTGGACTTTAGTTATGTTGACATGGACACTGGCATGGACCTTGAGGTCGTTCCGTACTAGAGTCACTTGTTTAGTATTCTTTTTCTTTCATCAGCATGTTTACTTTATATTACAGATTCTGCTGGTTAGCCATTGGTGCCGTTATATATATATAGATTTGTATGACTTGCTTGGATGCATGCTTGGTTGTTTTAGCAGTTATTACAGCTGATTGCTGGCGTGATGTTCTGTTTACTTTCCAATGCTTTTGTTTCTATATTTCTTTCGCTATTTATTGTTATTGAATGTGCTTCCGCTCTGCGGGTCTGGTTCAAGTCTGCTGAGTCATTTATTTCAGCTGCATATTTAGTTTAACACTTGGACTAGTACCTTTAATTCCTCCGAGAGGGTATAGCCTGCCCACTATACCTATTCAGACCCTCACTTCTAGTCGATAGCCTTTGGCGTTTAGGGGAGGTGCACCTAAGATAGTAACAACCAGCCCGTTCAGCACTGTTTGGGTGGCTGGCCGGGTCCGGGTCATTACAGTTTGTAATGGTTATGTCAATTGTGATAATACACCAAGATATCATCATTGAATATCACCAAAAATGAATCTTGGTAAGGATGAAAAAATCAATTCATCAATGCCATGAAAACTATTGGCACATTCATGAGATAGAACGACATAACTAGATACTCATACAGACCATACCTGCTACAAAATGCTAGATGAGATATGTCTGATAGACACACACACAGCTGATGATAACTAGATCTCAAATCAATCTTTTAGAAAACCTAATCTCCTCAGAGATGGTCGAAGATATCATGCCTTCGTGGAAAATAATACTGATTCTTAATCGTTAACTATAATATTATATAATCCACACGTATACCGGGGGTACTATATGTCTTTTTCACAAAAAAGACCAGTGAACCAGAGAAATAAGTACTGGTTTGTATAAACCCTTTTTCTTCTAAGTCCTCTAAATACCTATTGATTACTTGAAACTATATAGTATTCATCTTGTAGGGAGGAATATAGATTAGTGAGGCTCTAATAACTAGATCGATAGTGAAATCCACCTATCTCTCTGGAGTTAAAACAAAAAAATTCATCTAGGAAAACATCTCTAAAGCAATCAACCATTGGAGGAAAGTATGCCTGACATGCTCCCCGATCATCCAGATATAAACTATAAATCTAGGTTTTCATCCATCCCATCACACAATGCTTTGGTCCAACTCAGACTTCTTGGACATCCCATTCACCCTTTTGAATAAAAACATTTCCCTATGGCGATGTGAAGGTCACCCTCCAGTGATAACAATTAACATAGGATCGATAAGCAACTATCGAGTCCATCTTGAGTATGATGTCAAATCCTATCATCTTGAGGAAAAAAGATCCCATACAAAGTGACACCTACCAATATCAATGTGGAACTCTCTATACTGGTGTATACCATCTGTTCTGATCCCCAACAGAGTATCCAAGGTCATAATTCCATCAAAAAACTGAACAACAAGCCCAAGGATTTCCAAAACAGGTATAGATATGAAAATATGTGAATCACATGTATCAAAAAAGATTGATACTAGAATAGAGGATACTAAGATCATACCTATCACCGTAGACAACCTGATGCTCTACTATTTTGGTGTAGTCTATACAAAATATTTATATTCTGAACCAATACCCTATGAAACAACATAACTACCCAGATTATGCCCAATATATTCTCTAGGTACAACTAGTGGATGTATCCCTCATCCATGACCACCACCTTTTCCTGACCGACTGGTACTGCTCCCACTCCTAGTCTAATGTGGATCCATAAAACCGGCTCCCAAACCTAGAGTTTGAGTTGATCCCCTTACACTAACTAATGTTGGGAAGGTTATGTAGAAATGTTGTACGTGTACCATCCCACTTCAAGATTAGTACTCAATTGGGTCTCAATCACATTTATTCCTCATATGTCCCCATCTGCCACACTGATGAAAAAATTAGAGCTAATAACACTAACATCTTGGCTAGTACTCATATCACAGGAAGCCTCAAAATGTTGATTCCTACCACTAGAATATAAACCACTAGGTTGAGAAGCTATAATTCTCTACTATGTGCCCTTAATTTCCCTTAGGTTCTACTCTATAATCAGTACCCGATTCACAATTTTAGTAATAGTCGTCAACCTGAACATGTTGAACTATGATTGAACAACATGCTTGGGACCTTACTTAAAGAGTCACTCCCTAGATGGATCATCAACATGATATATTGGTGTAAAATGATACAAATCTATAAAGCTTGCTCAATATTCCATAATAGTCATCTCACCCTACTCCAGATACATAAAGTCACTGGCCCACTATGCTCTCAGAGTTTCAGAAAAAAATTAGTCATAAAACCTGGATTGTAAATCCCTCCAAACCATATCTCGGAGTATATTAGACTCATTTAAAACACACCACCAACGCTTAGATGCTCCCATAAGTATATAACTCACAAGCTTCACTCTCCTCTTAGGAGGTGTATCCAGATTCTTGAAGATTAGAAAAGTAATCTCTAGCCACATCTCAGTAGCTTGTGGAACTCTATTCTATGAAAAAATGGGTAGATGTTGTTTCTAGAACATATACGTCAAGTCTTCCATATATAAGGTAGGTTGTAGTACTCCCTGAAAAGTTTTCATATAGTGTAAAAACCTCTTGTGGAACTGTAAATCATCACATGTGTCTAGTAAAACCACTAGTTCCATAATTGGCACTAAAATAGGATCTACTAGTATCCCATGGCCTACCACCTTCGTAGCATGTTCATCACCACCCTCCAAGCATATGAATGGATATCATCGTGGTGGGATGCCTCTAAAATTTCAAACACACGCCTCATAAAATATTTTTAACTAGAAGTTCATATCTAAATGTGTAGAATTGATCAAATACTTTTTATAAATAGGTCATACACCACTATATACTATTAAATTTAGGAATAGGTAAAAAAAGAAAGAAAACCCATAACATCACTAGAGACACTACCTACTTCCCACTCAAAACCTGGGTCTAGGTTAAGTTCTATATTTCACAATTTCAATACCCATTTTAATTCACATTTATATCACAATTCTCTTTCAATGGATGAACCAAATGGTTCAACACTCTCAATTAATAAGGGATTATACACCTCATTAATCAAAATTTAGTATTCACCTAATCCACACCATAACACACTAGAGTCCATGAGACTACCGTTCCATGACTCAACGTGCCATAGTTGACTAATTAGGGTGTATTCCATATACTAAGCAGGAAAAAACTATTTAGGTTATGACAAAAACTCACTATGTTTCTCAATTATCTATAAAAATCATTTATCCAAATAGCAAATATATCACTCAAAGCACACTATATAAGTGTCATGTATTCAATAAATGCATACTATATGACATGAAAAAATGCATGAGATTTGAATATTGTAATGTGAATAGATGATTCATGATATGAATACCCTAATCTCATCAGGTAGCAGAAAAATCCAAAATCCAAATAAATATCAAACCACAAGTGCATCACCCGGTAGTGGAATGAAATCAACTTTAAAAGGTGAAATCTTAAAAAACGACAATTTTTTCATTCAATTTCTTTTGGATTTTCTTGTACATGTGTTAGCTACTCCCAGGTAAAACTGATTACAAAATTAAAATACCTTCCTAATACCTTGAATATTGTCTAAAAATAGTAAATCCATAAAATGAACTTCTCTGATACCACTTTGTAATATCTCAAACTAGATTCCACTAAACGGTGCCCTGATCCGGTGGGTCACATGGTATCAAGTGAATCCACCCATATTATAGAGGCTAGAGACTAGCAGTGAGTCCCTAGGGTGTGTTTTTAGGGAGACTATACCCTTATTCTAGAGTATAACACAATAGAATAATAGTAACACTCAATAGCAGAAGCATATAATTACTGAGTAGAGGAAAAATAAAAATCCATATGGTAACAATAATAAATAAACAATTCAAAAGATATATTATATAAAAAATGATGTGTCATTTCATGTCTCTACAAACTAGGAAAATAGTTTTACAATAATCTCATACAATACATGTATCAAAACACCAAAAATACAAAAAAATAACTATCTTTAGATAACATTACAACCCTAAGCTCAGTCATATGCTTCCCTTCGACTAAGCACAACCAAAAAAGCATTGTACAGGGGGGGATTTACCTAGTCCCTACCTATATCCAATAATCCTATCTGGGTACCCAATGACATTTAGAATAGGGTGTGAGATTATAATCAGTAGGCCACCACTATTTTTTTCTATAATAAATATATTCTGTGTATAAAAATCTAAAGTAGTGTGCAATATATAACATATATGGTAGTAGTAAAAGTGAAATTCCCATGAAAAAAGTAATAACTATAAAGTGATATTTTCTTTCCAAACAAGGCTCCCTATAAAAAACAGTTAGTCTCCTATATCAAGGAAAGTGGTAAAATATAAATGAACTAGATAAGGTATCCAATCTAACAACTTCAAGTTGATACCCATACCAGGGATATCTATAAAACATACTAAAAGATCCACCACAACCACATCATACAGCCAGGTGTAAAACCACGACCACATCCATGTTGTATAATCCAGCATATAACATTCATAACAACCTCACCATATAATAAATTCATCCACAATTTCCTCACTGTGTAATCAAAATTACCAGACCATAGAGGAAAAAATCCATGGTATATAAGACCAATGCATCGTCATCGAGTCCTAGGAGCATCTCGATGAAACATGGTAATGACTTGGGTGGAGTCAAAGGATAATGTAAACAACACATGTGAAATGAGAGTCTAAGAAATCCATATCCAAGGGGTAGCAAGGCCCAATCCATCCTATAGAATAAAGACCCAAGGAGGAAATTAGTCTAAGGTGTCCACTATCGTAATCAAGATTCATGGGAGAAACATACATGGAATCCTATGGAATTAGGATCCAAGGATCTCATCCAAGTAATCCACTACCATTTCATCTCATCATATCATTTTATAAACATTCCCATTCCATGAGTTCATCCAACTCATATAACAATTCCAATTCAACCAATTTAATCATTTATTATAACACCCCAAGAATTTAAAAATAGATTTATTATAGAATACACGAAACACCGAGTCTCTATAAAACACAACTTTGTTATAACCTATTCAAGTAAACAAAATTTTTCCACATCTATGTTTTGAATTTTGAAAAACTGACATACACAGCGTTCAATAAGATATTTAGAGTCCGATAAGACAAACTTAATTTTTGGTGAATAGTAACATACCCTTATGAATATAGACATACCCTCATGAATAGTAATGAATAGTAGATCATATAAAAAAAATATAAAATTCACCCATGAATGTATAAATACAATTTAGACATCTTAAAAGTGAAAAAATGATCATAGTATAAGTATTGGTATTTTTGTATGACATAAATATTTAAATTACAATTTTATGATTAATTTAATAATTTAAAATGAAAATTTATTTTCATAAATGTAATAAAAAATTGTTACATTATTTTCTTATGATTATAAGATAATTTTACAGGACCTTGATTAATTTCTCAAGGTCATATAAAACAAGTTATAGTTTAAAAGTGTTTTTTGGAATAAATTATGATTTTATTTAAAAATTAAATTAAAAATATTTAGAAAATTATTTTCAAAAAATGGATTTCATTTTTGGATTCTAAACGTCAAAAAATGGTTAAGGTTAATTTTTGATATTTTCCTAAAATATTTGAATTTTTATGAATAGTAAAAATACGGTTTTGAGTTTTCAGTAGTTTAATGATATCATAATGACATAATAATTAAAATAAAAATCTGGTCAACTTTTTTATAGTAAAATAGTATATTATGTATCCTAAGTGGAGAAAACCATGGTCAAATACCATGGGAAAGCCCATGGTTTTGCAAAAACCACTAATGAGGTGTCCCTTTGAAATTATTAAAAAACTCCCTCTCTTTTCTATAAATACCCACTCATCCATTAATTTTATTTCATTAAAAATATCTCATCCAAAAATATATGGTGGTTTAACCTCCCTAGGATTCCTCCCAAGATGTCCTTAATCCCTCAAGGTCCCAACCTTCAAGTTCTAGGAGTTACACTACAAGGTAAGGGAACCTTTAAACCTCCTCTTTTATTCAACACTTCTTTTATGTTATCTCTTTGATTTTACATTCTCATATGTTGGGGTTAAATATTATGTATTCCTATTACTGTCATTTATATTTCCATATATTAAGATACCCTTTTTCTCCCATCAATTCATTTTATGAAATTTTAAGCGATGCCGTTAGGCGACCGAGTTTTCATAAGGGATCTCTCAACTTTCCTTTTATTTTCAAGTTCATCTCTTTTCTTTTTATATCCTCACCTCCTATGTAAAAATGACCAAAATAAATCCATTATCATATATATACTGGAATTATATCACATGAATGTAATAACCATCATCAATATTCTTACTCCCATTTATTTTTATAAACGAAATCAACGTCCATGAGGTTCCAATTTATAACCTTCGTGGACGACAAAGTTTCATTCTTTAATTTCTCCTTCATTACTGGTCATGAAACAATTTTTATGGTTGAGCCAGACTATAATATATGTATTATAACCTAATTAATATTCAGGAACTAATATATGTACATAATATTAAATCACATGACCAAACTAGTTCCTAATAATCAAAATAACGCTAAAATAATCTAAGTTAATGTCATTAATATTTCATCTAATGATTCATCCTAATTCCATGTAAAACAAAGGATATAAATGACCATGAAAAATTATGTATGTTCATAAATATTATTTAATTTCAATTCTTGACATTTACATCCATTCCACATACTAAAAAAAATTATGATAAATTAAATAAATATATAAAAGGTTATGAATTAATTTATTAATGAGTATAATTTCATATTCTAGGACCTTAAGTTCAATAGTGGAACACATTCGAACTGAAGGTAAGGGGTTTCTTCATCTCACTTCCATTTTTGTGAGATTTTCCATATTCACTACTAATACTTGTGTATGGTGTATGTATAATGCCCATTAATGTAACATATCATGAATATATTTATTTTAATGGTATTAAATTTATCATTTGAATATTATTAATTTTTGGGCATACAAACCGATTGATTACAAAGTGGTAAGGGATTTCTACCCGAACCTCCATTTTCATTTGGGTTACTTCTATTATCTACTTACCTCAATTAAATTCTTATTTATTCTTATTTACTCCACATAAATTCTGTTTTAATTTTATATATATGTTTACCATCCAGAATACTTCTTTATTTTATGGGGATTTATGTGTTTTAAAAGGATAATTCAAAAATTTTATCCCGATAAATAAACCCGATTCAAGGGATATTTTCAAATTCTTACCCATTTTCAAGTGTACATAAAAATATGTTTTAAGACACCATTATTTTTATAAAAACATAAATTTCATCATGAAAAATGATCTTGGATCATTTCTGGATTTAATAGAACAAACTTTCCTTTCCGCTTTAAAATTCACTTTAATACTTTCCTTTAAATGCTTTAAAATGATTTATTTCTAAAGAATCTTATGAAATATTTTTACATGATTTCCCTTCAGTGGGACATAATTTATATCTAAAATATAATTTTAATGTCCTACTATTTTATTTTCTAGGATATTAATGTTTAAAATCTTATTTCATGGCAAATATAAATTATTTTCCAAAAGAACTATTCTTTCCAAAGTAAAAAGGATTTTTCTCATCTCACATTAACTTTTATGAGATATATTGATTGTTCACCACTTATTTCTTTATTGTGGTGTATGTACTACCATTTTTTAAATCATATCAAGAGCCTCCTTATTCTTTGATATTCTAAGGCATTATGATTTGAATGTTTCAAAGTGGTATGGGACACTTTAGAATGTTTAAGGATTATTTCCTCAAGAATTTTTCAATGGTATCATTTAGAAGTATCTTAATTTATGTCAACATTATTTGATGAATATATATCCTAAAATATATATGGATATTGATAAGTCATATTTTACTTGTATTAAATCTATGTATAAAGAATGATTTGGACATGCAGCGGTGGGTGGGGCCCACTATATCCCCTTGATGCATCAACATGTCTCATGAGACAAATCAGTTGGCGACAAACCCTTCAAGTTTGTTTCAAAAAATCAGATGGGTTTCTACCCACAGACTTAAACCATTTTGATGGTAATGTGGTATCATTTTCCAGATACCTGACATCCAATTAATAAGAATTCTCTTTATTCATTTTTAGTTATTACTATCCATGATGTTTTCACTATGACAAAATCTATGGATGTCGTTTCATTCTCAGTTTATTAAAGGAACGTGTTCTTCATTTACTCACCATGCCATATTGACTATGCCAAATTGTTTATGATTAAATTATTATTGATTCATGCTTCTGATATTTGTAACCCTTAATGAGAATTTTAACTCACCCCTTTCATTTGTTTACCTTTAACAGGTTATGAAGAGGAGACCATTTATTGAGTTCTCATGGATGCAGTATTTTAGTTTTTGTTATGTGTTTTATTTTGTTACCTTTCCCAATGTAATATGCATTACATGTTTGTATCTAGTTTCTTGAATACTACTAAACTAATCAATCCTTTAGGATTTGATTCCTTGTAATCATGCTAATGTAATTAGTAATGCACCAGCTCCGGTCTAGAGGGGTTGGGGCATTATAGTTGGTATTAGAGGAAGTTTAGTAGAAACCTTGGAAACTAGATTTAGAAAATGTAGGTTAGGGAACAAAGCCCCAAGGTAGTATTTGAGGAAAAACATACAAGAACGTCCTAGAATCATTGTAAGGAATAGATTATGTAGATACTTATAGAAAATACATCCCTATCTGAATACAAAGAGGTAGATGTGGCTTTGCCACAGATGTACTTAGGAGTGAAAACTCTGATAAGGAGTTTTAGGCTAGAACTAGGGTATCCTAGTACACGATAATGGGCCTTGATGCACTCTTGGTTTGGAACTCCTGGGGGATATGATTATGATAATTAAAATTTTATTTACCCACCATTATGAAGGATTTATTCCCCCAAATTAACCAAAGTATATGGTTCTAGTATTTACGATTCATAAATTTATGTTATGTGCTATACCATGTTTAGAGTTATAGAGAGTTCGTAATGTTACCAGCTAATATATAATATTGAATTGATTATAAATGGTACCTAGAATAAGGAATACAAACTTCACCAATTCACATGATGAAAAGAATAAGAAGGATCATATATCTAATGGTATTAATCCATATTTTCAAAGGAAGATTGTCTCCCAAGTATCCTCATCATATGAGGAAATAATATCATGTGTTAACAAGGTATGTAAATACTTCTCTTAGTCCTATGGATTTTAAGGGAAGAAAAGGAACAAGAGGATGGCAGAGAAATATGGGGATAAAGGAAAGAAGTGAAGGAAGAGTTTTCTCACATTTGAAAATTGTGGAAAGAATCACCATGGAAAATTATTGAAGGGAATGTGAGTTTTCTATAAGTGTGGAGAAAAAGGACACCAAGTTCATGATTGCAAGGGTAAGAAAATGGTTTCCAATGTACAATGATTCAACTGCAAGGAGATGAGACACTATGGGAATCAATGTCCCAATCATCAATGGAATATACCACAAATGATGATTTTGGATAATGATCAAGTTATGATGCTACCGGAGATGAAGTAGAACGATTTATATTCCTAGTCAAGAATCATGTCATTTGAATATTTTGTCAGCATTGCACTGGTTGTAAGAATTATGAGATTTATAAGTATTGTACTACAGTACTATTTCATTATGGATTTGAGGTCATATGGTGAATGGTACAAAGGAAAAGTGATTTAGTAGAAATTTAAACTTTTTAGAAAACACATGATTGAGGGAAATACCACCCTTAATATATATATATATATATATATATATCTCATGTTGAGATAATGATGAAGAGATGATTGATTCAGATAAGTACTGACCACCTTAGAACTGATTATTGACCTGTCGAGAAGTGTTCTATGCTATCATCGATGGAGTTTATATAACTTTTGGATTTAAGGAATATATCCAATAACATGTATATTACTTAAGGAATACAAAGGAATGCATGTTTCCGATGTGGTTTTTATGGTAATTCAAGTTATTACCTTATTTTAAGGGGCTACATGATGATATTATTCATATTTTTGGAATGTGAATTTTAGAGCTGCTTATTGTTGATTAAGGGTTAATGATAAGTTCATCTTGGAAATTTAAAGTCCTTCATTATAATGTGTTGAATAATTATATTTTTTATTTTTTAACCATTTACGAAATGATTTAAGTTGATCATTGTATGAGTTTTTTTTAGTTTAATGTCACTACATGATGGTTTGATTATTCTTTCATGACCATATTGTCCAATTAGAATGTTTTTTTGTAGTAATAGATGAATTTTCCCTTCCTCTTATTAAGAGGATATTTTAACCTTATTCTTGATGTGGGGTTATCACAAGGGAATTTTCAAGTATCAACCATTAACTTTTGAAGTTCAATTTCAAATTTCAAGGATAAAATTTTTATAAGGAGGGAATAATGTAACACCCCAAGAATTTAAAAATAGATTTATTATAGAATGCATGAAACACTGAGTCTCTACAAAATACCACTTTTTTATAACATAGTCAAGTAAACTTAATTTTTCCACCTCTGTGTTTTGAATTTTGAAAAACTGATATACACGGTTGCGTTCAGTAAGATATTTAGAGTCTAATAAGACAAACTTAATTTTTGGTAAATAGTAACATACCCTTATGAATAGTGACATACCCTTATGAATAGTAATGAATAGTAAATCATATAAAAAAATAGAAACTTCACCCATGAATGTATAAAAACAATTTATACATCTTTAAAGTAAAAAAATGATAATAGTATAAGTATTGGTATTTTTGTATGAAATAAATATTTATATTACAAATTTATGATTAATTTATTAATTTAAAATGAAAATTTATTTTCATAAAATTTAATCATAAATTTTTACTTTATTGTCTTACTATTATAATATAATTTTATAGGACCTTGATTAATTACTCAAGGTCTTATAAAACGAGTTATAGTTTAAAAGTGTTTTTTGGAATAAATTATGATTTTATTTAAAAATTAAATTAAAATTAATTAGAAAATTATTTTCAAAAAATGGATTTCATTTTTGGATTATACACGTCAAAAAATGGTTAGGGTGAATTTTTGGGATTTTTCTAAAATATTTGAATTTTCATGAATAGTAAAAATATAGTTTTGAGTTTTCGGTAGTTTAATGACATCATAATGAAATAATAATTAAAATAAAAGTCTGATCAACTTTTGTATAGTAAAATAGGATATTATATGTCCCAAGTGGATAAAACCATGGGAAAATACCACGATTAAGCCCATGGTTTTGCAAAAACCACTGATGAGGTGTCCCTTTGAAATTATTAAAAAAACTCTCTCTCTTTTCTATAAATACCCACTCATCCATTCATTATATTTCATTTAAAATCCCTCATACTTAAAGATATAATGTTTTAACCTACCTATGAGCCATCCCAAGGTGTACTTAATCCCCCAAGGTCCCAACCTTCAAGTTCTAAGAGTTACTCAACATGGTAAGGGAACCTTTCACCCTCCTCTTTTATTCAATACTTCTATTTTGTTATCTCTTTGATTTTCCATTCTCATATGTTGGGGTTTGATAATATGTATTCATCTTATTGTAATTTTTATTTCCATATAATGATATACCCTTTTTCTCTCATCAATTCATTTTATGAAATTTTAAGCGACGCCGTTAGGCTGCCAAATTTTCATAAGGGATCTCTCAACTTTCCTTTTATTTTCAAGTTCATCTCTTTTATTTTTCCCTAATCACCTCCTATGTCCAAATGGACATGATAAATCTAGTATCATCTATATATTGGAATTATATAATGGAATAAAATAACCATCATCAATATTCTTACTCCCTCCCTTTTATTTTTATAAACAAAATCAACGTCCTTGAGGTTCCAATTTATAACCTTCGTGGACGATGAAGTTTCGTTCTTCAATTTCTCCTTCATTACTGGTCATGAAACCATTTTTATGGTTGAAATAGACTATAATATATTTATTATAATCTAATTAATATTCATTAACCAGTATATGTACATAATATTAAATCACATAACCAAACTAGTTCCTAATAATCAAAACACCGCTAAAATAATCTCAGTGAATGTCATTAATATTTCATCTAATGATTCATCCTCATTCCATGTAAAACAAATTATATAAATTACCATTAACACTTATGTATGTTCATAAATATTATTGAATTTCAATTCTAGACATTTACATCCATTCCACATGAACTCCACTACTTAAGAGCAAGTGAACCGATTATGAAAATAAAAAAAACGAACACTCCGGAACGACAAAATTCAATATAATAACACATAAATAAGGGAATAAATGAACTAAAAAGAATTATGATAAACTAAATAAATATCTAATAGGTTAAGAATTAAGTTATTAATGAGTATAATTTATTATTCCAGTACCTTAAGTTCAAGAGCATAACACATTCGAACTTAAGTTAAGGGGTTTCTTCATCTCACTTCCATTTTTGTGAGATTTTCCGTATTCACTACTAATAATTGTGTATGGTTTATGTATACTGACCATGGATGTGACATATCATGAATATATTTATTTTCATGGTATTAAATGTATCACTTGAATATTATTAATTTTGGGTCATACGAATCGATTGATTACAAAGTGGTAAGGGATTTCTACCCGAACCTCCATTTTCATCCGGGTTACTCCTATTCTCTACTAACCTTAATTAAATTCATATTTATTATTATTTACTCCACATAAATTCTGTTTTAATTTCCTTTATATATTTACCATACAGAATACTTCTTTATTTTATGGGTATTTATGTGTTTTAAAAGGATCATTCAAAATTTTTATCCTGATAAACAAACCCGATTCAAGGGATATTTTTAAATTCTTACCCGTTTTCAAGTGTACACTATAATATGTTTTAAGACACCATTATTTTTATAAAAACAGTCATTTCATCATGAAAAATGATATTGGATCATTTCTGGATTTAAGAGAACAAACTTTCCTTTCCTTTTTAAAATTCACTTTAATAGTTTCCTTTAAATGCTTTAAAATGTTTTATTTATAAAGAATATTATGAACTTTTTTTTACATGATTTCACTTAAATGGGACATAATTTATGCCTAAAATATAATATCAAAGTCCTAGCCTTTTATTTTCTGGGATTTTAATGTTTACAATCTGATTTCATGTCAAATATAAATTATTTTCTAAAAGAACTCTTCTTTCCAAAGTAAAAAGGATTTTTATCATCTCACATTAACTTTTTTGAGATATATTGATTGTTCACCACTTATTTATTTCTTGTGGTGTATATAATTCCCTTTGTTTTATCATATCAAGAGTCTCCTTATTTTCATGATATTATAAGGTATTATGATTTGAATGTTTCAATGTGGTATTTGACACATTGGAATGTTTAAAGATTATTTCCTCAATATTTTTCAATGGTCTCATTTAAAAGTATATTTATTTATGTCAACATCCTTGATGAATCCGTATCCTCAAATATATACAGACATTGATAAGGCATATTTTACATGTATTAAATCTATGCATAAATAATACTTTGGACATGCAGCGGTGGGTGGGGCCCGCTATATCCCCTCGATGCATCGACAGATCTCATGAGACAAATCAGTTGGATAAAAACCCTTCGAGTTTGTTTCCAAAAATCAGACAGGTTTCTACCCACAGACTTAAATCATTTCAACGATATTGTGGTATCATGTTCCAGGTACATGACGTCCAATTAATAAGATTTCTCTTTATTCATTTTTAGTTATTACTAACCATGAGGTTTTCACTATGAAAAAACCTATGGATGTAGTTTCATTATCATTTTATTAAAGGTGCGTGTTCTTAATTTAAACACCATTCCATATTGACTATGCCTAATTATTTATGATTCAGTTATTATTGATTCATGCTTCCACTATTTGTAACCCTTACCAAGAATTTGATATCAACCCTTTCATTTGTTTACCTTTAACATGTTATGAAGAGGAGACCATTTATTGAGTTCTCATGGATGCAGTCTTTTAGTTTTTGTTATGTGTTGTATTTTGTTACCTTTCCCAATGTAATATGAGTTACATGTTTGTATCTAGTTTCTTCAAGACTACTAAACTACTCGATCCTTTGGGATTTGATTCCTTTAAATCATGTAAATATAATTAGTAATGCACCAGCTCTGGTCTAGAGGGGTCGGGGAGTTACATTTATTCACCATGTATCACATGGAAAAGGAGGCAAAACCTTATCCTAAAAATAAAATCAAATGAAATAAATTTAGATTTTTGAAGGATCCCTATAGAATATAGATCTCACACGTACCCAATGGGGTGATAAAATAATAGGTAAATAAAAAGGCACACCCCATGGGTGGCTTGGGTTAAGGAAACATCCTCCAACAATCTCAATGATACAAGTGGGAAACCTAAATAGGTTCCAGTTCATTTAATTCACCCATTAAATTTGTTAAAGGGGAACCAACAGAAAGTTTTTCATGTGGTATAACTACAACTATTCTTATAAAACACCAAATATTGATGGAAAGGTATATACCACCTACTATAGATCCGTATTATAGAACTAATCTGGTATCAAGATCTGATTCAGTCCCGATTGGGAGAAAAACAAAGAACAAATGAAGAACCTAAAAATAGGGAATATTAGATTTCACCTAAATAACCTATTCGACGTGAATTCAAATGAATAATGACACAAGATTAATGGATAACTCATCAATGCAAATCCAACGAATCTGATGACATATGAATCCAAGTACAAATTGAGAAGAGGTGAAAGAAGTTATGACGATGGCATCAAAGGAGCTCCAAAATGAGATCTGTTGCTCAAAAGAGGAAATACGAAATAGTTTTAGGTTTTAAAGCATTTTAGGGGAGAAATGGTAATTTCCTCATTAAATATAGGACCACATGGTTGGCCAAAACATGCACCAACCATGATCCCTTCACCGTGCTAAGGGGGGGCTCGCATGGTTTCATGTGCATGTTTTTCCTAACTCTGTGAAAACATGTCTTAGCCACTGTAAAAAATTAAATATCCCATCATATTAGCATTAACATTTTTCCACATAGGTTTCTAAAACCATGTAGTATTATTAATCCCATCTTCCAGGGACTCACATGGTTAGACAAACCATGCATCCTTCCCCCCATGATTTCTATTAACGATGGGGCCTGCCATGTTTCTCTAGAAAGCTGGGCTCCAGTCATTAAAAAATCCCTATACACACCCAATATACCCATCATCACACTGGGTACTCACAAAATACCTTAAAAATTCATTTAAACTAAAAAATATCCATACGTCAATAAAAACCGGGTATCTTACAATTTAGTTTAGTTCCAAAAGTGGAATCCACCCATCTTTTAGGGATATTCCAAGACAAAAAAATTATAATTTTGGTTGAATATGATAAAACCAATTTTTGAATTCTCGGGAACACTTAATGAGTTGAAATTTAAGTTGGTAATATACATGTTTGATGATCTATCATGATAATGGTGGGATTTATCTGTTCAAGATAATGTTGACCGTGACATCATGTGGGAATATTTTAATTATTCTTTCAACTAAAAATTATATCCTCACTTGTTTAGAATTTCTAGAATGATATATTTCCTTATCCTAAAGCATTTTAAACATATTGGTAATAGAATATTTGGATAAATTTATGAATTTATTCCACTTTATGCTAGAATTTTATGAAAGTGCATCCTTAAAGGCACATATTTTTGAGTTGGGATTACAATAAGATATTCACTCAAAGAATACCTTTATTTATATTATAGACTATATAGATATGGTTAATAGAGTGACTATAGAATAAAGGTATATCTCAAGAAATATAGTTGTAGGGAGTATGTTTATTCCTATGGCAATAGGGGAAACTCAAATTATGGGAATAAGAATAAGGGAGAAAACTACTTCTAGAGTGGTGGGATTATTGTGAATGTATTGTCTAAAAAATACTCTATAATATATGTTAATTTTGATGATAAAAAATTCCATTGTTTGTTTTCTAATAAAGTTTCATTAAGCATGTTTTAAGAATTTATATCATGTTTTTATTTATATATTTTATGAAATGCAAAGCTATGAGGTGTGTTATGAAAACACTATTCAATCCCAACATTCGGTAAATGAATGTATATATCATCATCTCTATGATACACTGAACAATTTATGTATGGATCAACAAACCTACATTTGTAGAAATGAAAAATGCATGGAATATCAACCATACATTGAAATCTAGAACCATTGTTCATACCCCATGTTCAGAAGAATGAAAGTATGGTTAATCAATGATACATTTGGAATCTTATGCTGAAAGGATGAACATATGGATCATCATACCTATGTTACTTTTGTTTCATACGTTACAAATAGATGAAAGTATGGTTAAATAACCATACATTGGTAGGAACTCTATGCCACACAATGGAACCCTACTCTATGAAAAGAAACCCTACACTATGCAAAGGAACCCTATGCTACACAAAGTAAACCTATGCTACGTAAATGAACCCTACACTATGTTGTTGAACCCTATGTTTTTCTATTCATCAGTATATATTTATTGCTTCTATTTTATCATAAATTCATGCAATAGTATTAAAAGATTTAAAGACTGATTCAAAGTTCATTATAATTGATTAAAATAACTGTGTTTAGTAGATGAAATCACTCCTATTATTAAGAGAAGTTATGACTCTCCTAGTCAATTTAGATTTTAATATCTACGTCCAATTATGCGATTTTCTTAGATCTATTCAACCAAAATAAATATATTAATATGATCGAAGTATTTTTGAATAAAGTTTAGTGGTGTATGTGATATACATGATATAGGTGATAAAAGTTTCATTCATTCACACACACAACAGTATTATTATGAATATATTTTACTATGCTATTGTAACAAGCAACCAACTCAATTATTTGTAAAATAGGATACACTTTGGTGAAATATATATTTTAACCTCACACTACTATTAGATTAATACTGCCATGTGTTTCTATCATTATTGAAGATCATTCTCAACTAGGATAGCTTCAAAAATTATTCTTTCTTATAGACTTTCATTTCTGAAGAGGAAGATTCATATACTATCAGTTTCTACTACTACAAATATAAAGATCAACCCAAACCATCAAAAATCAAACTATTTTAATTTATTAGATTATCAACTACTCGTACTCAGTTTTGGTGAAGTGTCAGATTCTTGTACTAAGTTGTGGATAATCGGTTCCTAGTAAAATAACCAAAAGGCTTTGTTTAGCCTTGTTGTAAAGGTGTCAACTTCCTATACTCAATTATGGATTTGAAGGTATTTTGATAAGAGGAATTTGATAGTGAAATTCAATAAGATCATAGAGAGAGAATTGTTGGAGTGGACTAGGGGATCTTTGGTCACCAAACCATTATAATTTGTTTTGTTCATTCTTTCTATTTATCTGCTATTTGTATTTCATATACAAGAAAATGATACAAACTTGCATAAATTGCAAAGTAAGTCAAAATAAAGAATTAGTGATGTTTATCGAAAAGACACAATTCATCCCCTCTTGTGTTAATTTGTATTATTATGACCTAAAAATTGGTATCTGAGGGGATATTTTTGGGATAAATATGTAGTAATCTGAAAAAAATAAGGTCTATATAAAGAAAATTTAAATGGGTGATCCTAAAGAACAAATATCTATGGTTCATGCTCTACACTTTAATAGCCAAAATTATGGATGCTGGAAATATTGAATGATTACCTATCTAAAGAATCTTGGATTCAATGTTTATTCAAAGATCATCACTACTTATGTGATTTCTGAAAAACCAGATACTTGGACCACTGAAATAGAAGCTGAGTATGAAAATATTTCAAAAGCAATGAATGCTATCATCTATGGACTTGGTCCTGATTAGTTTGATCATGTATCACAATGTCATTCTACCCATGAGATGTCACAAACTATTATAGTTGATTATGAAAGAACATAAAATATTAGACAGATGAGATATGCTACTAATAATTTAAAATTTTACACCTTTAGCATATTTGATAGTGAAAGCATCACATAGATGAATGAAATATTAATAGAAATTGTTAAAAATATTACTACCTTAGGAGATCCCATCAATCAAACTGATCAAGCACTGAATGTACTTAGAGTAATACCCTCTAGATGTAATGACATATCTACAGCTATTATTCAATCATCACCTATCATGAATTTAACAATGAAATAGTTGATTGGAACTCTGATGATATATAAAGAAGAAATGGAAGCTACAATTGAAGATCATAAGATTGTTGTGAAAAGGAAAAATACTACCCTTAATGTAACATCTCAGAAACATGAGCAGAGACTCATCAAATTTACATACATTAACTCAAATGAATGGAGGACTAGTCACTTTTGGTGATAATGCAAAAGGAAAGATTATCATAGTTGGAACTGTTGGAGATCCAAATACCATATCAATAAATAAAGTATTATATGTGCAAGGACTAAAGAAAAATCTAATAAGTTTATCCAAACTTTGTGATGACGAATTTTATGTCAATTTATCTAACAATTCCTTCTTAGTTTTCAAAGATAAAATACTTAAATTTAGAGCACCAAAAAATGAACATGTTTTATACTTTGGATTTAAATTCCATGTGTAAAAAAATTAAATTGTTTAACTTCTAATACAAATGATTCATGGATTTGGAATAGAAGACATGAAAATTGAAATATATATGCTTTAAATAAGTTATCTAAGAAACAATTAGTTTTTAATTTTTCAAGTCTTAAATTTTACAATAATAGATTCTGTGATGTATGCCAAATTGAAAAACATCACAAATCTTCTTTCAAATCTATTAAAAAAATTATTATATCTAAACCATTTGAACTTATCCACATGGATTTTTTTGGACCATACAGAGTAGAAATATTTTCTGGTGAACTATATGTTTTTGTGTTAGTTGATGATTATTCTCGATTTACTTGGATATATTTTCTAAAATTAAAAAGTGAAGTATTCACTATTTTTGAATGTTTTTGTAAAATTTTTCAAAATGAAAATGTTTTAAAATAATTTCATTATGAATTTATCATGGTGGAGAATTTGATAATAAAGAACTTAATTATTTTTTCTCAAACTTAGGTATTAAACACACCTTTTCTACACTAAGAACACCTCAAAAAAATAGAATTGTTGAAAAAAGATATAGAACTATTCAAGAAATGTAAATGAATATGTTAAATGAATGTAGTCTTTCTAACTATTTTTGGGTAGAATCTATGTCACACCCCGACTGGGATGGCGTGCGATTTGAACGCGTTTTATAAAAGCTGCACGACAAGCACGCAATTTAACCCCGTAATAAATTAGCGCCAGATGGCACCATTCGAGCGCAGTTTGCTCGACTGCGCGCTTGACGGCACATGATTCGTTCAGCTGCTCGGAGTTTGAAATTAATTGATTAATTAATTTATAATTAATGTGAATAAAATTTATGTTTTTAATTATAATTATTTTTTATTATCATTATTATTGTGAGTAGTTATAATAATAATAATAATAATAATAATAATTATGATAATAGAATGAAAAAACCCTAACCCTAATCTACCAGTGGGCGACCCCCCATTCTTGATTCGGCGCCATCCTCCTCCTGTCCTTGTAGATCCCCCCCCTCCTGCGTGATGTAGCCCTACGCCGGCCGCATCCCAGCGCTCTGGCCACCTCCCGCCTCCGCCTCGCCGACCCTCTCACCACCGCCTCACCATCCGCCTCCGCCAGCCCATCGTCGGCCGCCCCCTACTCCCTCACCCAACCACGCCGGCGCCACTCCCCCACCCGATTCCGGCCAACACTATCCCCTAGCCGGATCCCTTCGGTAGCCGGCGAACATATCCCACCACCGGCCGACCTTGCCGCCCCAACTCCTGATCTCCGACAGCCACCCTCCCTATCCAGCGGGTCTCCGGCGTGACCTGAATCCCTGCCAGACCTCCCACTCCTGTCCGGTGTGATTTCGGTGGACTCGAGCCCCCTACGCTGTCTAGCGTTTGTTTTAGCATGACCCGAACCCCTTGTGCAGCGCCTCCGTTTTGCTGCGCTGACCTCCTCTTTTCCGTGCCGGCCCTTGCCTTGCTGCGGTGTGGCCGCGGTTCCCCTCGCTGGTAGCCCTCTCCTCTCTTGGTCTTGGGTATACTTTAGTTCGATTAATTTTGATGTTTTTATGCAATTTGATTAATTCCTAAATGTTTTGTTTGTGCCTGTTTGTTTTTCTTGGTGGCACGGGTGTGCGAAGGGACCACGAGGCTTAGTTCATCCTTCCACTAAAGTGGCATCGCGTTTGCCCTTGATTTGAGGTAGGTGAATCCTGGTTTATCCTTTCCGACACATTCTTTAACACTTTCATTATTAAAATTATTTATTTTCAGTGATTCACAGCTTTATAATACCCCTTATTTAGTTCATTGTTGTGTTTACAATTCTTTTGAATGTGTGAAAATTATATTTTGGTGCGATTCATTGATTATGCCTGTGTTGGTGAAAATTGGGTGTAATTTGGGTTAAGGTGCTAATTGAGTGATTTATGTTTATTAAGGTGTTTTATTTTAAATTTTTATAACTTCTTGAATAAAAAAATGGGGTTTTCAAGTGGTTCCTTGTTTGAGTATTTGTAATTTTATAAGAATCAGGTGTATTTTTAGTGTAAACCATTTTTTGCTAGTTGGAATTGTTTTATAAATTGTTTAAAAGTTTTATTAAATTGTGAACGAGGTGCAAAACATTCTTAATAAGATTTTTGGGGTGCGTACGTTTCTAGGATGATAAGTGGTATCTTTGATAAGTGTAATTTTGGGTAAATTTGTTTTAGCATTTGAATTTTAAAGAACATGTATTTTGGTTGGCTGTATTAAAATGGTTTCAGGTTTGAGTTTGGTTTGAAATCAAATGTTGACTTTATGAAATTTCATTATTTCGTGAATCGTGTTGGTTTCTGGAAATGATTGTGGTTTGACAAATTTGTGTGCCCGATTGGCAACTTGAAATGATTTATGAAATGGTTTAAATGTCATGAAGGCCCAATTGGCACTTTATTGATGTGAACTGATTATATATGTATATATGGGGTGCACCTATCTAGGGAAACCCTTTATGGGTGAACGCATAGGAAGCGTCCGTGTTTGGGGTAGGCAAGTGTGGTAAGATGAGTCACGCGTGCGAGGGCCTCCTACTTACATAGTGATATAACTACCATGGGTTCATGGGTGTCTTATAGATTATCATGTGACGATTTCTCACCAACCCCGATTAGACGGGTTGGTGCCCTCTGGTAGATTGAGAGGCCAGGTGGGATTTTCCACTGATTTTGTCACGAGGGCGATCAATGGGTTATAGATTATGGGGTTCACCATATGCCGACAGGTGGTTCTGAACCGAGTGCGTCTAGGGGTTGTCTAGGGATGTTCAGGATCGCCCATGGTTTCAACTTGTATTATTTGTTTACTTCCTGCTTCACTGATTTATTTCCAGCCTGTACTGTTTACTTGTTTCTTGTTAGCACACTTCACTGATTTATTTTCAGCCTGTACTGTTTACCTGTTTCTCTTTATCACAGCCATGGTATTATTTGTATTTGGTTTTTTTATAAAAACAGAAAATGGTTTTGAAAGTGATTTATAGTGTGCGTTGGATTTTCAAATGGGAAAAGCATGTTGTTTATTTTTAAATGTGAAAAACCTATTTTTATAGTTGTATTTCAAACTTGTGTTAAGGGATTGTTTGAGGAAAGGAAATACTAGGATTCAATGGTTTACTTTGGCATCCCTACTGGGAATTTTTGTGTGCTCATGCCTATCTTTTATCATTTTCAGTTGTAGGTTCAGCTTTTCTTCAGGTTTCTCTTTAGTGACTGCTCGTGCTGGAGAAAGTCTTGTCTTTGGTTTGGTGGTGACCTTGAAGGTCACATAGAGGTATGTCCGGGTTTATCTTCTTTCCGCTGCCAGTTTTAGTTTTTAGTTTTAGTCTTTATTTGTTTTCCTGTCTTTCTTTTTTGGGAAAAATCATTCCCACTTGTAATTTTTGATGCCCGGAACTAGTTTCCAGCCCGTAGGGATCGGGAACGCCCTTCGGGCCTTGTCACGCATCGGCTTGGGTGACCGGTTCAGGGTCGACTTGAGTTGGTTCGTGACAAAATGGTATCAGAGGTGTCCCTTGTTATTTGGGGTGTTTGGTTGTTGGAGATTAGGACTGTCGGGAATCGAGAGGTAGGTACGAGAAGGGCGTCATGAACCCTTATTCGTTCCGAACCTCGAGTTACCAGGGGTAGTCCGGGACTTGAATCTTTTGCCTTTGTTTTGGATTGAGGGATGACAACGGAGGCAAACTGGTGTTACGTCATGATTTCACTTGGAGTAGTGACCCATGTGGAATCCGAGTACATGGTTTAAAATCCATCCTACTTGTTAATGCTTACTTGGGGCATGACCCACTACCATGTCGTCGAGTTAAGCATGACTACTAGTCCCTCACTCTGCTAGTTTGATGCAAGTTGGACGTCATTTTGGTTTCGGTTGGTGTAAGTGTAATTTTGAAAAAAAATGGTTTTCTTTTTAATAAAAGAAATAATGTTTTCTCTAATATTTTTTTAAATTGGTAAAGTGAGTTTTGAAATTGAAGGTGTTTTGGTTTCAATGTTTTGTACTCGTTTGGAGTTGGTAAGGAAATGGTTTGGGTGTGACCCTTGGTATTCCTTATGAATGATCGCATGTGTGCGGGTTTGTGTGAAAAGTGCATGAGAGGCACTTATTCGTGGATGACGTGAGTGGAATGGATGGACACACATGCGACGATTCATGAGATGCTATGGGTGTTTATTTGAAACCAAAGGTTTGACATTGTCTTTCTAAAATTATTTTTGAAAGAGGAAATTGATTTTGGAAATTGGATTTTGTTTCAGAAAGTGGGTTTTGTGTTTGGAAAGTAGCCTTGAAATAATTCAGTTTTGAAAATTAAATGAAGTGTCAATTTTTGAATAGTGGATTTCTGAGTAGTGTTTGTGGTGTTTGGAATGCGATTGTCCTTTTTGGTTAAGATTTGATTAGATGCTGATTTTTGGCTCTGTGTTTTTATGTTGTTCAGAGAATGTCGCCCAGAAAGATCCCCAAAGTTTCTAAGGAGTCATGCCCAGTTTTTGGTCCTTTTCGGACGTTGCCTACTCTTCGTGGTGATCGAGGCATGTTAGAAGCAGTAGAGTGGCTTGAAGAGGTAGAGCGTGTCTTCAGAATGTTGGGAACTCCCGAGGCTGTTAAGGTTCGTGCCGTTACGGGTTTGTTTCAGGGTCCAGCTTTGGACCAGTGGAAGATGATTGACCCACCGTCAATGCAAGTTGGAATGATGTGGGATGTCTTTAAAACCATTTTCGTCCAATGGTTTATACCTGAATAAGTGAAGGCAAAGATAAAGGGAGAGCTCGTACATATTCAAAAAGGTCAACAATCGGTGAAGGCATATGTTGACCATTTCAAGGAAATGATTGTCTTTTCTCCAGAGGCAGCGTCGCATGATCTCATGAAGACCTATCTTTTCACCAGGGGTATTTGTTCGAAGATCAAGGAATATGTCCTCCCTCCTAAAGGCCATCGTTTCGAGAAGCTGGTGGAGGAAGCAGTTTTAGCTGAGTTTGTTTTTGGAGTGCCGGTAGTCAGCAGTCTAGCGTACCCAGTTTTTCATAAAGTTTCCCCATCTGGTGAGGAAAGGATGCTAGAGGAACCTATTCCTTAGGATTTATCCCCTTCGGCTACGGTTTCCAGTTTTTCTGATCGTTCAGTGGTATGCTAACAGTGAGGTCGTTTTGGGCATTTAAAGCCATCCTGTTGCAACCCACCAAAGACGTGTCGTCGCTGCGGCTGTCTGGGTCATCTGGAGAAGTTTTGTAGGAAGCGACGCCTGAAGAAGACGTCATGATCAGAGGATGCTAGTGCCTGACTGTGAGGTAGGAAATTCTTTATCCATCAGAGCCCCAGCCATAGGTCCTGGGGTGAAGCTCGCGCACAGTCAAGAGTTGTCGGAGGCATGTAAATCCTCAACCCAGTTTGTGTATTCCATGTTGGAATAGAACCTTTTAAAAATATATTCGATCTTGTTTCACTGCTGCTAGAGTTGTGTCGTTCTTGTAAGTTCACCGTTTTATTGTGAAGTTATAATGGATATGTTTTATTGTAATTCAATCCAACCTGTTAGTGGAGTGTGAGTTTCTGAATCGTGATTTTCTCTTGAAGCGTGTTTGACCCTTGTATGGGTTGATCTTGATTTAGTTGTGTTCGTTTGGAGATGTTTGTGTCTTTTGGAACTGGGGATCTGTGTTTTCAACTCACTGTCTGGGTTAAGTCCTCCCCGTGAGTTTTCTTTAGCATTGGAGGTTTTTTACTTGTGTCGAAAGTTCCATTTTTTAGCGGGGATGCTGTTTCGCTCGTGCTATAGAAATTGGTTAGGATCAGTTGGGAGTTACCGTGTGGGACCCCTGTTTCCCAGGGTAGTTTTCTTGGGTTTTAAATTTCCATTCTGGTTAAGTCCTTGTGGTGGGGAGAACCCTCTCGTTTTATCCCATTCTCTTGTGTTGGGGTTTCTCCTGAGTTGGTCGGGTGTGACTTGTGGAGTGAATAGTTACCCTGAAGTTCTTGTTTTTCTCTCTCTCTCACATTTTTGTTTGGGTGTAGACTCGAGTTTTGGTAGTCCTCTGGCTTAGTGACTTTCTACGGGCAGAAAGTTTTTGTGGTGGGGAGAATTGTCACACCCCGACCGGGATGACGTGCGATTTGCACACCTTTATAAAAGATGCAGGACAAGCACAAGATTTAACCCCGTAATCAATCAGCGCCAGATGGAACAGTTCGAGCACAGTTTTCTCGACTGCGCATTTGACGACACGCGATTCGTTCAGCTGCTCCACATTTGAAATTAATTCATTAATTAATTTATAATTAATGTGAATAAAATTTATGTTTTTAATTATAATTATTATTTATTATCATTATTATTGTGAGTAGTTGTTATTATTATTATTATTAAGATAATAGAATGAAAAAAACCCTAACCCTAATCTACTCGCGGGCAAAACCCCCCCTTCTTGATTCAGTGCCCTCCTCCTCCTGGCCGCGCAGCGGCCCCCCTCCTGCGCACTGTAGCCCTACGCCGGCCGCATCCCGGCGCTCCGGCCACCTCCCACCTCCGCCTCGCCGGCCCTCTCGCCACCACCTCGTCCTCCACCTCCACCAGCCTGCCGTCGGCCGCCCCCTGCTCCCTCACCCGACCTCGCCGGCGCTGCTCCCCTGCCTGATTCTGGCCGGCGCCAGCTCCCAGGCGGCTCCCTACGGCAGCCGGCGACCAGATCCCGCCGCCGACCGACCCCGCCGCCCAACTCCTGATCTCTGACCGCCACCCTCCCTGTCCAGCGGGTCTTCGGCGTAACCTGAACCCCTGCTGGACCTCCCACTCCTATCCGGTGTGCTTCCGATGAACCCGAGCCCCCTCCACTGTCTAGCGATTGTTCTGGAGTGGCCCGAACCCCTTGCGCAGTGCCTCCGCTTTGCTACGCTGGCCTCCACTTTGTCGTGCCGACCCTTGCCTTGCTGTGGTGTGGCCGCAGTTCCCCTCACCGGTATCCCTCTCCTCTCCTGGTCCTGGGTATACTTTAGTTCGATTAATTTTGATGTTTTTATGCAATTTTATTAATTCCTAAATGTCATGTTTCTGCCTGTTTGTTTTTCTTGGTGGCGCGGGTGTGTGAAGGGACCGCGAGGCTTGGTTCATCCTTCCACTGAAGTGGCATCGCGTTTGCCCTTGGTTTGAGGTAGGTGAATCCTGGTTTATCCTTTTCGACACATTCTTTAACACTTGCATTATTCAAATTATTTATTTTTAGTGATTCACAGCTTTATAATACCCCTTATTTAGTTCATTGCTGTGTTTACAATTCTTTTGAATGTGTCAAAATTATATTTTGGTGCGATTATTTGATTATTCCTATGTTGGTAAAAATTAGGTGCAATTTGGGTTAAGGTGCTAATTGAGTGATTTCTATTTATTAAGGTGTTTTATTTTAAAATTTTATAACTTCTTGAATAAAAAAAGGGGGTTTTCAAGTGGTTCATTGTTTGAGTCTTTGTAATTTTATATGAATCAGGTTTATTTTTAGTGTAAACCATTTTTGTGCTAGTTAGAATTATTTTATAAATTATTTAAAAGTTTTATTAAATTGTGAACGAGGTGGAAAAAATGCTTAAGAAGAGTTTTGGGATGTGTATGTTTCTAGGATGACAAGTGGTGTCTTTGATAAGTGTAATTTTGGGAAAATTTGTTTTAGAGTTTGAATTTTAAAGAACATGTATTTTGGTTGGCTGTATTAAAATGGTTTCAAGTTTGAGTTTGGTTTGAAATCAAAATTTGACTCTATGAAATTTCATTATTTTGTGAATCGTGTCGGTTTCTAGAAATGAATGTGGTTTGAAAAATGTGTGTGCCCGATTGGAAACTTGAAATGATTTATGAAATGGTTTAAATGTTGTGAAGGCCCGGTTGGCACTTTGTTGACGTGAAATGATTATATATGTATATATGGGATGCACCTATATAGGGTAACACTTTATGGGTGAACGCATAGGAAGCGCCCGTGTTTGGGGTAGGAAAGTGCAGTGAGATGAGTCACGCGTGTGAGGGCCTCCTACTTACACAGTGATATAACTACCATGGGTTCTTGGGTGTCTTATATATTATCATGTGGCGATTTCTCACCAACCCCTATTAGATGGGTTGGTTCCCTCTGGTAGATTGAGAGGCCAGGTGGGATTTGCCGCTAATTTTGTCGCGAAGGAGATCAGTGGGTTATAGACTATGGGGCTTCATCATACGCCGATAGGTGGTTCCGAACCGAGTGCGTCCAGGGGTTGTCTAGGGATGTTCAGGATCACCCATCGTTTCAACTTGTATTATTTGTTTACTTCCTTCTTTATTGATTTATTTCCATCCTGTACTGTTTACCTATTTCTTGTTAGCACACTTCACTGATTTATTTTCAGCCTGTACTGTTTACCTATTTCTCTTTAGCACATCCATGGTATTATTTGTATTTGGTTTTGTTTATAAAAATAGAAAATGGTTTTGAAAGTGATTTATAGTGTGCGTTGGATTTTCAAATGGGAAAAGCATGTTGTTTATTTTAAAATGTGAAAAACCTATTTTTATAGTTGTATTTCAAACTTGTGTTAAGGGATTGTTTGAGGAAAGGAAATACTAGGATTCAGTGGTTTACTTTGGCTTCCCTACTGGGATTTTTTTTGTGCTCACGCCTATCTTTTATCATTTTTAGTTGTAGGTTCAGCTTTTCTTCAGGTTTCTCTTTAGTGACTGCTCGTGCTGGAGCAAGTCTTGTCTTTGGTTTGGTGGTGACCTTGAAGTTCACATAGAGGTATATCCGGGTTTATCTTCTTTCCGCTGCCAGTTTTAGTTTTTAGTTTTTGTCTTTATTTGTTTTCCTATCTTTTTTTATGGGCCAAATTGTTCCCACTTGTTAGTTTTGATACCCGAAACTAGTTTCCATCCCGTAGGGATCGGGAATTCTCTTCGGGCCTTGTCGCGCATCGGCTCAGGTGACCGGTTCAGGGTCGACCCGGGTTGGTTCGTGACAATCTAGAAGAAAATCTTTCTATATAATGAATAGAGTTTTAATAAGACCAATTTTTAAAAGGACACCCTATGAAATTTGGAATGAAAGAAAACCTAAAGTAATGTACATTAAAGTATTTGGATGAAAGTTTTATATCTTAAATACTAAGTAAAACCTTGGTAAGTTTGATCCAAAATATGATGAAGGAATATTTTTAGGATATTATTCTTCCTCTAAAGCCTATATATTATTTAATAAAAAGTCAAGGATTATTGAAGAATCAGTTCATGTGAAGTTTGATGAAACTAACCCTTAAAATGATGAGATTATTGACTTGTTTGACAACATAAGACTTGAAATCCCTAAAATTTATTTTGAAAATGAAATATGTAAAATTAAATCTAGTTAATAAGAATATGAAACTGAAGAAAATGAAAGTTTCTTTCCTAGAAATCCTAGAACCTTAAATAAACATCCTTTAGAAACTATTATAGGATACCTAGACACATGAATTAAAACTATAAAAAATATAGGAAACCTAGATTAATTCTCTATATTTCTATCTTAGTTATAACCTAATTATATTAAATAATCCTTAGAAGATGAGAGTTGGATGTCAGAAATGCAATAAGAACTAAACCAATTAAGAAGAAATAAAGTCTGAGAGTTTGTAAAAAGACCATCCAATTATCCAGTAATAGGAACCAAATGGGTCTTTAGAAATAAATAGGATGATTAAGGGGTCATAATAAAAATAAAATCTAGATTAGTATCTAAATGATATAATCAAGAAGAAGGAATAGATTATGATGAAACCTTTACCCCTATAGCTAGATTAGAAGCCATAATAATCTTTTTAGCTTATACATCTCATATGAATTTTAAATTATATCAAATTAATTTTAAATATACATTTTTAAATAGATATTTAATGGATTAAGTTTATGTTGAACAACCTATTGGTTTTAAAAACCATCATAAACCAAATTATATTTTTAAACTTACTAAAGCTCTCTATGGACTTAAATATGAACCTATATCTTGTTATGAAAGATTAAGTTATATTCTTTTGAAAAACCGATTTACTATTGGATTAGTTGATCCAACACTTTTTAAGAAAATTTTTTGTTATAATATTTTATTAGTACAAATTTATATTGATGATATTATTTTTGGTTCAAGAAATAAAAATCTTTGTAATTATTTTTCAAAACTAATGCAAAATAAATTTGAAATGAGTATGATGGGAGAGATAATTTATTTAGGATTTAATATTTATCAAAAATATTATGGAAACTTTTTAAATCAATGTAAATACATTATTGATTTATTGAAATTTTTTGGACTTGAGAACAACAATACATACACAACTTCTATGTGTAACAATATAAAACTTGATTTGGATGAATCTAGAAAACTAGATAACAACAATTTATATAGAGTTATAATTGGTAGTCTATTATATATTACTACTAGAAGACCAGATATTATGTTTTCTGTATGTTTATGTGCAATATTTTAGTCAAATCCTAAATAATACCATCTTAATGCTTTGAATATATTCTTTAGATATTTAAAAGGAACTATTTTTTAATCTCTTCTTTACCCAAAAATTATTATTTTAGTTTAATTTTATATTTAGATACTAACTTTAGAAATTTTATATTAGATAGAAAATCCACCTCAGGAACCTATCACTTTTTAGGAAAATATTTAATATTATAGTCAAGTGAAAAACAACACACAGTTTCCTTATTAATAGCTAAGGAAGAATATGTTTCTACTACTAGTTTTTGTGTATAAATATTGTGGATGAAAAACACTCTACTAAATTTTGGAATAAATTTTAATATCATACTTATTTTATGTGATAATACTAGTGCTATAAATATTTCAAGAAATAATATAAGTCATTCTAGGACTAAGCATATTTATACCAGACATCATTTTCTAAGAGATCATGTTCTTAAAAAGGATATATCTTTATAATTTGTTAATACTGAATATCAATTAGATGATATTTTTACTAAACCACTTCCTAGTGCTAGTTTTAGTTTTATTAAGAAGAGTTAAGAATATTTTATTTTAAATAAATGTTTATTAATTTTTTTCTTAATCTATATATTTTTATTTTAAGTAAAATTTATATATTGTATTTAATTATTTATTACTCTTTATTTTTTTTGGTTACATATTGATTATATTTAAAAATAATTTCATTTCAATTTAGTTTTATTTGCCTTCTCAAATTAAAAAGTAACGAGTACGTTCTCAATAGGTGCATGAAAATCATCTGCCTTCTCCCACTCCTATACTTCATGTGCCTTAAATTTTTAGAGAATCTCTCATTCCAATTTATCGAAACCCTAAAACTTTGAATCTTTTATCGAAAAACATTTATAAATGGAAACTTCAAGAATATTTGAAGATGTTGGTCCAAGAGAACCTATTCATCAGTTGAAGTATCAGAAACTTGATTATGGAAAGGTAATCAATTTTGATTAGATAAATCATCCAAATATATTGTTAAATAATTATATGAGGTTAAAAAGTTTATAATTAATTTTTGGTGACAAAAATGTGCCTTTTTTTGATATAGAAGTGAAAGAGTTCTGTCAAAATGATTCTTTTAGTTTTGGATATGATGAAGATGCAATTTTGTCTAAGATCCATCATGAAGAGATTTCTATCTCTTTGGTTTATATTTCTAAGATCTTTACCTATCCCCATGAGTGGTAATTTCATTTTTATCTATGAAATATAGGAGATAATAAATAAATATCAAAGGATATAATGTTTTCTCTTTTTGGAACTAGAGATATTAAGAAAATAATGAAAAGAGATTTTAATGCCGATTAAAGAGTCATGATGAAATTCATTCAGTATGGAATAGTTCCAAGTTTGGATAAGTTATAAAAATTTATTTATCAAGATATGTATATTTTGTTTCTATTCTTGAAAATTATTAAGTTGAACTTCAGTAGATACATACTAAGGTATCTAAGTCATTGCTGCTAGAAAGACACAAATATGGGTTTTTACCCCTATGAAAGAATTTTATCCCTATTATTGCTAATGATTTGAATGATAAGAGACATCTATTTTGGTTAGAGATGTCATCAAAAAAATATTCTCAATGTTGGAACTGTCATAAAACTACTATTTTTATGGAGTGAATCATGCAATCATCTTCTGCAAGTTGGTTTAGAAGAACAAGATAGGTTGATGGCTGGAGCTCAGGGGGACCAATTACCTATTGATAATTTTATGGGACTAATGAATAAATAAAAAGAATAATCTAGAATTTATGAGGAAATTATTCATAAAAGAATTAGAATTTCAATAAATATTTCTGAGTCAGTGGTAGTTTTCCAAGTTAGAGAATAAGAAGTTGCTAAGCAGGAGGCTCATGTAACTAGAAATGTTGGAGAAGTTGCTCAAGGAGATGATCATTCTAGAGGAATTGATCATAATACCAACCAAGATAGTCCTGGAAATATTTCTTTAGTTATTGATTATTTTATTTATGTAGAAGCATCTACGTTAAGATAGGAGGAATATCCATGTTTGGATTTGATGGAAATTGAACAAACCACAGGTCAATCCACTAAGTCTTTGGAATCATTATAAAGAGATAATGGAGAGATGGTTTAATGTTTTAATCAAGTAAATTCTCATAATCTTACTCTAAGACAAGAATTTGAAATTAAAAGGAAAACTTTTAAAGATCTTATAAGTTCTACAATGCCAATAGCTGAGTTTGAGGCACTTCAAGCTCTATTTAGAGAAGTTCAAGAAAATTTGGTTTGAGTGGGAGATCTTAAAGAGTTAATCACTTATTTAGGTAGAAAATTAAGTTATTTGAAAGATGAATCTATGAAGAAGTATGATTTTTATGAGATGAAGCTTATGTTGGGGAAAGAACTTAAATTTATCAAGTATAGTCATCAAGCACGAACCTATACACCTCAACTCACTTCTCCTGACCTGATAAGAAGATTTGAAGCTATAAATACAGTATTGGATGAATTCAACAATAAGCTACACACTATTTAGTGTGACAGTACACCTATGAATGTTCTTATGGATAATCAGAGAGATTTAATCAGTCAATTGACCTCTAATAAATCCTGGTTGGGACTGGTCATTCATCAAGTCAGAGATAGATTAAGAGCCTTTGATCAATCTGAAGAAACAATTAATTAGTTTATTAAGGTTAATTTGGTTGAAAGATTGATGACCAGGAATAATTCAAGGAATCTATTTCAACAATGTATGGATTTATTCAACGATCATTTTTAGATCCTAAAAGTGAAGTTGATTGATATTTATGGTATTGTTAAAACCATTCCTCATCCAGCTACAACCACTACCCTTATAGATTCTAATCAAGACAACCCTTCTGATCCATGCCCCTCATTTTGAGGAATTTTTAAGTTGATTACAGGATGTACTCATAATGTTTCAAAAATTTTTTATATGAATTTAAATTTACTTTAATTTTATATTTTGTGTATTATATATTGTTTTCAACTTTTACTTCTATGTTATTTATGTTCAAATTTAGACTACCACATCACATATCTTATTTTTCTACTCAGTAGACTATAATATTCATTTATAATTAAGTGCTATATTAACTATAGTTTATATCATTTTCTTTATCAAACAATATTTTTGATATCACAAAAAAGGGGAGAATATTTGAGAAACATATATTTTTGGAGAAAACTTTTAAATCTAAATAGTTCTATGAAATATAAATATTTTATTAGAGTGTTTTATAAATCCTATATTTTTTGTTAGTTATTTTATGGGTTTTGTGATCATCAAAAATGGGGAAATTTTTGGGATTGTACAGTCTCAACAATACTATATAATATATGTTAATTTTTATGCTCAGAAATACCTTTTTTTTTGTTTTCTAATGAAGTTGCATTAAGTATGATTCATGAATGTATATCATTTTTTTATTTATATCTTTGATAAAATGCAAAGCAATGGGATGTGTTATGAAAACACTGTTTAAACCCTACATTTGGTAAATGGATGTATGGATCATCATCCCCACACTTCATTGAACAATTTTCATATGTATCAGCAACCCTACATTTGGAGAAATGACAAATGTATTGAATATCAATCCTACATTGAAATATAGAATCATTATTCATACCCTAAATTCAGAAGAATGAATGTATGGTTAATAAATGCTATGTTTGGAATCTTATAATGAAAAAATGAATGTATGGATCATTATCCCTATGTTACTTTTGTTTCATACATTATGCATAGATGAAATTATGTTTAAGGAACCATATATTTGTAGGAACCATACGCTATGGAGAGGAACCTTACGCTATGGAAAGGAACCCTATGCTATACAAAGGAACCCTACACTACGCAAAGGAACTATATGCTACTCAAAGTAACCCTACACTATGTAAAGGAACCCTACACTACATGGTTGAACCCTACATTTGACTATTCATCAGTAGAGCTTTATTGCTACAATTTTATTTTGAAATTAATGCAATGGTTTTGAAATATTTAAAGACTAATTCAAAGCTCATTATAATCGATTAAAAGTATAGTATTTATCAGATTAAATCATATATATTCTTAAGGGAAGTTACGAATCTACTGGTCAATTTGAATTTGAATATCGGTGTTCTATCAAGCAATTTTTTTGGATCTATTCAACAAAAAGAAATCTATTCATATGATCAAAGTATTTTTGAATAAAAGTATAGTGGTGTATGTGATATAAATTATACATGTGATACAAGTTTCATTAATTCACACATACGACTGTATTCTTGTGAATATATTTTACCATGATACTAAAAAAATGATCAAATCTATTATTTGTAGAAGGGGATACACTTTAGTGACATACATATTTCAAACTTTCACTTTTGTTAGATTACTGCTGTTGTGTGTTACTATTATTATTGAATATCATTTTCAATGAGGTTAGATTTAGAATTATTATTTTTTGAAGACAATCATTTCCAAAGAATAAGATCCATCTACCATCAATTGTTGCTACTGCAACTGTGAAGATAAACCTGAACCATAAAAAAATCAAACTCTTTTGATTTATTAGAGTATCAACAGCTCATACTCATTGTGGTGATGTGTCAACTTCTTGTGATAAACTATGGATAATAGGTTCCCTGTAAAATAACTAGAAGGCTTTGTTTAGCCTTTTTGTAAAGGTGTCAACTTCCTACACTTAGTTTTGGATTTTAAGGTCTTGTGATAGGTGAACCTTTTTTATGAAATTCACCAATCTCACAGAGAGAGAATTGGTGGAGTGAATTAGAGTATCTTTGTTCCTTGAACCCCTATAAAACGGATGTGTTCATTATTTCTATTTATTTGATGTTTGTATTTCATATAGAATAAAAAACTGCATATTTTTGATAAATTTCAAAGGAAGTCAAAAGAAAAAAAAATGGAAAAGTTTATCGAAAAGACACAATTCACCCCCATCTTGTGTTACTTTGTATTATTCCGACCTAATAAGGATACCTCAATTCCATACCATAGGATTAGTCAAATTCCCTCGTCAATATAAGAGTATGATAGGATTTTTTCAATGTGGTTCACTTCATCACATCAGGTGAGATTGTATGACACCACCTAGAGTATGTCACAATTGCAATTTCATAGGACATCTCTAGAGTTATTGTCACAGTTTTCCAAGGTTGGGTGCTAGAGACACATCTCATGTTTCTTAGGAATATTATTCATTGACTGTATGAGATTAATATAATAAATATCATCATTAAAATTGATAATGCCATGATGATTCTAGGAACACCATGAATCCTCAACCTAAGTAATGTCAACAAGGTAATAAAGAGAAAAATGCTATGAGTAAGAAATTTTATAGAGATGGGAAAGTGATTATGGATGATCAATTGGGTCCTTCAATGGAGATAGGTATAGTTAATTTGAATTCTACCCTTATGTAATATTTTTTTGATATATGCGCATCCCACTTGTTTATTGCTTCTCGTGTTATTGATCATTTGGGTTTTCATGTTGATATTACACCTTCTATATTGAAGCTTCAAAATCATCTTAGCCAAATAGATTATTGAAACATTAAGTTTAAATATTTTTCCATAACTATAGATGGGGATGAGTTGCTTTTGGATTTCTCTATTATTGAGATGGATATCTATGAATTGATTTTGGGTATGGATTGGTAAACATAGTTCAAGGTCCACATAGAATATTATGAATGAAAGGTTAGTACCAAATCTCTTAATGTCATTGAAAACATATTTAGAGGTGATTGAGATATAATGGACAAAATATTAGGACTTTTGGAACCAATGGTTGGAACCATATCTTATCAGTTGGAAACACTTACCTTGGAATCTATAGAGGAGATCATAAATTGATATTTTCAACTATCATTGACCAAATTCTAAATGTTTTTTTTCAAAAAATCTCTTAGGTTTTCCCCCAAAAATAGAATCAAAGTTTATGATTGATCTTATATTGGGGACCAATCCAATTTCACTTCTGTATTATCGGATGGAAGCAACAAATTTGTGAAAATTAAAATTCTAGTTGGAAGAGTTGGAAAGTAAATGGTTCATTCAACCAAGAATGTATCTATGGGAAACAATATTTATTTTGTGAAAAAGGTGGATTCAAATCTTAGACTTTGTGTAGATTATCGTAATCATAACCATGTTATGATAAATAATCAATTTCCCCTTCCTCGAATCAATGTCCCATTTAATCAATTGATGGGAGCCTTGATGTTCTCTAAAATTGACTTACATTTGAGATATCACTAACTGCAAGTTCAGAAGGATGATATTCCTAGACCGATTGAGACCCGGTCAGCCAAAAAAGAGGGGAAACCCAAGGAGCTCAAGTCCCAATCAGTGGGGAGAGTTGATGGCCATCAAGTCTTGGCCTTCGAGTAAAATGAGAATGAATCCTCACATGAAGTAGATCTGCATGAGGAGAGGCACTTTCATACAGAGGATGTGATACCAGTGGTGGAGGATGCTGCTTCCCTAGGTCTACAGTGTGAGGCAGGAACCGAGCCAATTTATAAGATAGGTGCAGAGGAAGTGTAGGTGCAAGTAAGTGAATCGGCCTCACCTTCTAAGGTGAGAGTGAATGGGATTCCTAGGGAGCCGAAAGGGGAGGATGTGATTAGGGAATATCCATGGGAGTTTCTATTACATTCAGAGGAGGGGATGGCAGAGAAGGTGGTATCTATCCGTGCTTATGCTGAGGCTACAGAAAGAATTCAAGCAAGATCGATTCAAGTTGACATGAAAAAGGAAAAAAGTGAGTGGATCGATAAACATCACTTAATCCTAGTCAAAGGGTTCAACAACAAGAAAATAGATGAGGAGGAGTTCTTGCGAGTGTGGGGTAAGATGGCCTCTCATTTCGAAGAAATTATCAGAGATGACCCTGGAAAAGAGTTAACATCTCTCTCCTAGAAATTTTTTAATGATATTAAGTCTAATGGGTTTAAGATGGTCTTTAATAATTTTGTAATGTGGTAGTGTTTGATGGCTAGGTTGTACTTGTTGGTTTCACACTTTCTCTATAAAAGTGTTCTTAATAACAATAAAAATATATATTTGGAGTGGAATTAATATGTGTTTATTATATTTAGTCTCATGAATATACTAGAATTATTTTTGGAATTGATGAATCAAATATTTTATAGGTATATATATTCCTTTGTGATGGTGTTCATGGATGATACTTTGGTTCATTCTAGGTCCAAAGATTATCATGAACAACCCTTAGCTATAGTGTTGGGCATATTTGGGGAGAATCATATTTATGTTAATTTATAAAATTTATATTTATGGATATAAGAGGTATGATTCCTTTCCCATGTCATTTATAAAAAAGGATTTTTGATTGATCCTAATAATATATAAGCTGTTATCTCTTAGAAATCACCTAAGAGAGTCTTTGAGATACGTAGTTCCCTTGACTTAGTTGGATACTATAGATGCTTTGTTCATGATTTCTCACATATTCCCCAACTAATGATAAGTTTAACGAGGAAAAGAGTTCCTTTACAATGGGGTGATGAGTTCTAAAAATCATTCCATGAAATTAAGGCTGGACTTACATCAAAACCTATCCTCACTTTTCCAAAATCTAGATAGGGTTATGTATTCTATTGTAATACATATGAATATTTGTTGGGATGTGTTCTAATAAGGTAGATCATATTGTTTCTTATGGATCATGATAGTTACAAGTGCATGAGAATAACTACACAACACATGATTTGGAGTCGGATACTTTAGTTTATTCATTAAATACTTGGCATCGTAATCTTTTTAGTGAGAAATTTATAGTGTATATGGATCATAAGATATTAAATCAAATCTTCTCTAGATGGGATTTAAATCTCAAATAATAAATATAAATGGAATATCTACAAATGTTTGACTTTAATTTCACATATACACTAAGGAAAGAAAATTATATAGAATATTTCATAGGTATAAAGTCTTATAATCAACTGGCTAAATATAATTCAAAATAATGTAAGATCATGTTAGTTGTGATTGATATACATCTAGATTGTGTAGAGAAAGGTAATGTTGTAGTTTTATTTTTAATTGATATTATTATTAATTTCATTTAATAGGTTAGGAATAATCAAACATTCGATCCTGAATGTATTACCATGAGTTCAGAACTAAATGGTGGGGAGACCATGGAGATATGAGAGATGTATGGGAGATCAGTATTATGGTTTAGAGATTAGATGGTCATACCATTGGCTTATTAGGAACAAATCCTAAATTAATACCACCATATAATATGGGTTATTCATTTGAGCATATAGAAAATTTATAAAGAGTTCAAATCATAATTTTAGTGGGTTTTCAAGAAGAGGAAAGTGGTAGAGTTTTCCTCAAGATGCCTCACTGGTCAATAGATCAAGGCATAAAATCAATAACCAACATGTATATTACAGTATTTATCAATACTTGTATGGAAATAGGAGTAGATATCCATATATTTTTTAATAGTTCTATCAATAATGGTTAAGAAACACAATTCCATATGGGTGGTTGTGGGTCAGCTCACAAATTTGTCTCACTTAATCATGATTCTTGAAACCAGTATGGTGGAAGACTTGTCCAAAATATATATTAAGAAAATTGTAAAGATGCATAACCTTCTATTCTCAACTGTATCTGACCAAGATTCCAAGTTTGTATCTCATTTTTGGAATTACTTATAGTAATCCCTTGAAACATAGTTGACTACGATCATATCTTATCACCCTCAAATGGATGGAAAATATGAAAGGATGATCCAAATGTTGGAGGACATGCATAATGGATTTCAGTGGCTCATGGAAAGAGAATATACCTTTAATGGAGTTCTCATACAAAAATATCTATAAGGACTTGATACATATGGATCTTTTTAAATCATTGTATGATTTTCTATTTCATTCTCCACTGTGTTGGGTGGGAACATGTGATACTACATTGATCGGACCCATCTTTTTGAAAGAGAAAATAGAGAATATTTAGTTGATCATAACGAGGATGTATATGGATCAAAGTATTCATAAACTATATTCGAATTATCATCAGCGACCATTTTCTTTTTTAGGTAAGTGATTATGTTTTCTTGAGGATCTCTCCAAGTCTTAGGCAATTTCATTTTGGTAAAGAGGGAAAATTGTTCCCATGGTATATATGCCCTTTTGATATAATTGAACAAGTTAGTGAGGTTTCATATCAATTTTCTTTTCTAGTAAAGTTTAATTCAGTGCAAAATGTATTTCATGTTTCTTATTTTAATAAGTACCAACCTAATCCTAACCATGTGACTTGATGGGATCATGTTGACCTAGATTTAGATGCTATATTGATTCATGTGCTGTTACAAATTATGGATAGGAAAGAGAAGTTCATTCATGGGAAAAAACTAATCTAGTATGATTTTTATGGTAGCATGGTCAGATTCAACAAGAAATGTTGGAGTATGAAAATGACATGTTGGAGTAGTGGACTAAACTCTTATAGGAAAATACTATTTTTCTACTTTATGGGGATAAAAAGACCAATGGTGGAGAGAATATAGAACCCCCAATTTCAGGTACGTGACCCTTTATTTATGTATTTTTATCTTATATAATGCTTGGGTTTATTTTTGGGTGTCTTGGGATGGTTTAATTAAGTTTTGGAGGTGTTTATAGAGGTGTATGGTTAGTAGAAATTGTGAAACAACTCCATAAAACTGAGCAACATGTTTTTGGAGTAACTGGATAGGAACACAATTTGGATAAACTTGGAATGTTCCCAAGGGAATCTATGAAGCTTTAAATAGAGGTAAAATAATGGTTGACACACAGTTTTTCTAATAGTGTAGTACAACCATGTGAAGGGTGTCCTTAATGTAGTATCAACACATGGTTGGAACATAGTTTTCCAAATGGTATAGCCTAATCATGCGACATACAGTTGGAACCCTAAAAATTGTAGACCTAATCTGAATTAAGTCTTGTAACCCTATTTAATCCCTTATTATCTTAGAATATCAAATTCCCTTTTCTTCCAATTCTTGGTAAACTTTTTCTTTTTATCCAAAATTGATTATTAGGTCAATCAAAGTGTGTTGAAGATCAGGATTCATTAGTAAGTCATCATTCTTCACCATTGTTCTAAGATATTTTCTTATCCTCTCTCCCCAAACCATTGTTCTAATCCATAGAGGATAGATCTTTTTTCTTTAATGGGAATATTGATGAGATTTTTTAGAATCTATTGAAGGTAATAAGATCTAAGCTCAAATCAAGATAATTATAGTGACAATATTCATTTTCACTAACTATTGAGAGTCATGTGGATTCTCTTTCAACTCCACTTGACTTTAAACCTAAAGGACTAGTTTTCATTAAATTATTTTATTGAAATGTTGCTGAAATCATTGTGTGATTCTTTTTTTGGAAAATCCTATTTTTTTGTGGATTGGAAATTGTGGAAAATTTATCGGTTTTCAGAAAACTCATTGGTTATAATTTGAAAATGATAGTTTTAAAATTATGGTTTGGTTTTGACATATGTAAAGTGTTTGTTTAAATGATTTAAATAAATAAATGATTTTATTTGGAATGTATTGGCATGTTTTTGGACCAACCATTTTGGCATGTGTTGAGAGTAACAGATTATGGTTGTGAAGTACCACCATCAATTTAAGACATAGTATGGACTTGAAGTTCCACCATCAATAGTGACTCCAATCTCGAGTGTGTATGGACATGGAAATAAATATTCCAAATTAATATGAAATGTTTTTAAAGTTTTTTTTACCATTTTCCATGGATACTTATTTTTTTTGTTATACACTATTTAAATTATTTTAAAATGTTTTATATAAATTCTGCTAACTGATTCTTGTCCAAGTATAATTAGTTGGTATGTATTTACAAAAATCATACCGAGTTTATACTCACCCCATGATTGGTAAATTTGGAACATTTATAAATATTTTTTTATCCAGACATAGGTAAAGATAAGGTATATCATTTATCTAGTTATTCAATTTGATACCTTGATCATATAATGTGGACTTGGATCTTGAATCTAGATCACGAGTTGCAGGATGATGTCACTTTAGTGTATTTGGGTTTTGTTGTCTTTTGGTTCCTTTGGTTATATCTTTCAATTCATTTAATACTAAGATTTGTTTTGTATTTTGGATATTTCTTGGTTGTATTGTTTATTTATTCATGTATTATATTTAGGATTGGGTTTTTATTGTTCATGTTCATTCGAATGTCTTATCATTAAAGGGAAAATTATCCTCTAAAGTTTTATGAAGCCCTTGACATTTATAGTCTTATTGGGGATGTCACCTATGGCTAGTAGAACCTCTTCCTATTCTCAAGACAATAAGGAGGGGTCGAATTTTGCAATCCAACTATCTAGGACTACGATCCACTATATCATAGGGGACCACACCTAAAATCAATATGATCATTCATCTTTTTTATCCTATCCATTGAAATAAATAATTGATACCAAATAACCTCAAGTTCCTTTAATCATGAAAGATCAAGACATCTCCATGCCTAAACACGTACTTAATAGTACCTTCAGTGCCCCGATATCATAACTCGAAGAATCTACCATTTACTTCCACCAATAATGCACTCATAAACCCATGATAAAAAATCTTGTGGGTTACCCTTTGATTTCACATATCATCTCAATAATAACACTCAAATAACAAATATCCTGATCCATATATCATAGCTACTATTCTCTCCCACATATACCATAAACCTTGTCTCACATAAATTATAGCTCATGGGGCAACACACCATCTCCCATATCGGATATCACAAGAAAAATCACATGTTGAAGCTCACACACTCTGGTTTTCATATACATATACATATAAGGCATCACATGCCAAGTCATCATCCACCGTAGAACTAATCCTCTTCAGGAATCTATATATGAGACTATCCCCTTGAGGTCTACAAACTCATCCAGCATCACCCCATTACAATCTATATTGATTAAAATCATATCCATATGTTTTGGTTAATTATAATTCCACTATGAATAAATATGTGAAAAAATTATATTGTTTGTTGTTAAAACTTTTAATAACTAAAACTATTTTCTTTTGAAACCAGTATCAAGGCATGATGTGATTATATTAACCCACTAAGGGTCAATATAAATCCATTACATAAAGGGATGGTATTGTTATAATCATCAAACACAACTAAATAATATCCAAATCACTTGTTGTCAGATAAAATATATTTTTGGTTCAGTTAAGTTTAATAACACCAAAAAGTTTTATAATAAAACACTATATATGTTATTATTGAAACTTTAAATAGTTTAACCCTAATCACCATTGATATCAATAGGATATAGGGATATGAATTTCATGTCAGTCATACATTCCAAATATGATAAATGAACACTTTTACCTTGAAAATGGGTCAAAAGAAAAAAAATGAAAATATCAATCTCAAACACACACATCATATTGAATAAATATATCAACCGTAACAGTGAAAACCAAGAATATCAATCCCATATAACAGGTAACTAGCACTTCCAATTAAAAAGGTGTTCCCAACACACCATTATCATAACCATCACAAGATATAACACATCAATATTCCCTATCTACCATACCCTAGATAGTAATACAAATAAATCATGCTCTGATACAACTATGCAACCTTCCCCTACCCATGACAACCTGATAATGTCTAGACCAATGAAACTACATGACCTCATACATGCATCCTCATATCCTAGAGACATACCACTAGTAGCGAGGGTATATAGTGTTTCCATGTGAATATTATAACCTCATATCTGAGTAAAAAACATCAAAAATAACCAAACATCATTCATAAAAAATAATCATAGTATGCATAATAATGAACAAAATCATGCTCTATCAAATGAAATTCATCTTATAGTGATATATCCAAATTGATCACCCAATGGTATGATCAAATATAAAAAATAAACAAATAAAAGAGATACATGAGGCCCTAAAACCATACCCAAGCCTCTTCACATCCATATCATAACTCCTCCCAACCAATATAGATGAATAACCAAAATATTACGCCTCTACCCAACTTGAACCCATTAATCATAAAATATGCTCGGCTACCCAAATTTCATGTATTACTATAGAGGCTATGAATAAAATCAGTATGGAACCATAAATGGATAACATAATAGATATATACATTCTATAAACATGTGATATGATAAAAAAATGAATCTTAGAAACACACTAATATAACCCACTACCAATCCTTGGGTTCTAACGTGACACTCAAGATTGACCATACCTGCGATAGTAAGTTCCTGATGTCTTTGAGTATAGTACCATCATATAGAACCTAATGGAATATACATGACCTTATAGGAAAATAGGTATCCTCATCTAGAACTTTGGGGAATAACCACTCCCTTCTCAGAAAGAAATAACATGTCATCCAGAAACTCAAGGGAAGAATCTCTCCATTGAGAAACACATGTAGATCATTCAGAAATTGAGGGGGTATAATATCCCTATTGGAAAACACATATCATCTAGAAACCTTGGGTTACACACTCCATTCCAAGGAAACACATCATCTAGATTCCTAGGGGAATAAACTCCCCACCTGAAAAATACATATAACATTATCTAAATACTCAAGGGAATACCCAAACCCAATTGAAAAAACATGTGTATGGAAACTTAGGGGAATGCCCATACCCTTATATAATTTCAATATGCACACATTATCCTCACACGGGTTGGACACTTTACCAATCCAGAAAAACTTCACCTATGTTGGACTCTCAAGTACACAACCTATATTCATTACTCTGGAAATTCCTTGTTATCCTCATATGTCCTAGTGTTCTAAGGTAACACTCGAGATCAACATTACCCGCCCACACACACTAACCTTATACAGGTTTAATATATCACTAGGTCTATCATCGAGGTCCCCTATGTCTCATCATAATCTTGAAAACCCTATATGGGTGATGTGACTATTTTTCAATGCTTTTTTCCATATCAATTTTCATTTTTATTGATTTTTTATTAAAATGATATTTTTTGTGTAATAATTCCCAACTGTTGTCAATTTCTTTCATAACTATTAAAACAATCATTTTTTTTGTGTAAATATGTATATAATTAATTATTTTTATCATTTTTTAATAATTTTTAAATTAATTTATTCATCCAGTTTTATTATTCAATTTTTATATTATTTTTTGATTATTTAAATTATAATTTTTCATTCTTTTATTATTTCCTTTCTTTTGTTTTATAATTATTTTAATTTTAATTTTATTTTATTAATTCATCTGTAAATAAATAAATTTTCACTTTTATTTTTAAGACTTTAAATAATTTAATTAATTTTAATAATTTAACTCAATTTAGAAAATACTTTTAATACTTAGTATTATTTAATTTTAATTTTATTCTTTGATTCTATTAATTATTTTAATTAATTAGTTAGTTAATTAATTTTAGAAAACTGAGTTTAATTATTATTATTTTAAATTAATTTTCTTTCTAACAATTTGTAATCTTAAATAAATTCTTTATTGAATAATTAGTAATTAAAATTATCTGGTTTTAAAAATTTGTAAAATGTGAATTAGAATATTAATTTCTTTGTTAGCTTATTTTATTTACTTTTTAGCTTAATTAATTATTTTTTTTAATTTCTAATGAATTCTTTGATTTTTTTATTTTACAGGTGTTTTCACAAAAGTGCACTCACCATTGGAAATCTACCAATGGCGAGTCCTATCTCCCTACCAACCATCTATTTCCTTTTCCAATTTTCTACAATCACTGCTAGACAAGCTGGTGGTGAGTCCTTTCTCACCGCTACCATTTTCTCCTACCCAACAATGACTATTTATCATTGTTGCACCCTTTCTCTAGTGGCGACTCATTGATTCACTAAAAGCTTCACTTATCACCAATGCATCACCACATCTCCAGAATGCACCGCTACAACATCTCACTGCCAGCCTTAACCCAGCAGTGAGTCCCTCACTCACCGCCATCTGCTACTTCTCCACCCACCCTCATTTAGCCACCAAAAAACAACACAACAACAACAAATCAATCCAAAAGTATAATTGAATTAATATAACATCAGTGTAGGTTTAAAAAGATGAAATCAATGAACCAAATTGTGGGAAAATGAAGAATAAAATCACAAAAATTCAAAATACCCAAATTTAGATCTAGAGAAAAACAATTCAAATATGGAATCACCATTTCAGTCACCACATGACGTTACCGAAGAAGATACATCCACCTATGAAAACCTATTGAATCTAAAACCAGGCTGAGTTCACCGCTGAAGATCACTGAACCTCCCTTTCGCTGCTCCACACCACCTCCACCATGAGTTACCCACTACCGCGATCCATGCATCGCCACTGCTCGGGTCATCCTCACTAATCTAGGATGGGGACCCAAAATAGAACCACCCCAACCACCCTCCCACCATCCACCATTAACTTCCGCCATGACCTCTTCCCAGGGCCGACCCTAGGGAAAGCCCAGCAGGCCCCTAAGCTAGGGAAACAAGCATGATTTCTACTGTACATGTACTGTAAAAGCACTATAGCAACTTGGAAGGGGAAAAATTTATGCTCCTCGTCTTGGGAAACAAAATTTATAAGGGGTTTTCGGGCTGGTCCTTCCCCTTCCTCCTCCATAGACCCACAACCCAAGCCTCTCTTACGAACCCCCTCACCCTCTTCATTATTTTTTTATTTTATTTTTTATATATTTTATATATTAGATATAATAATATATAATAGAATATATATAATATTATATATAATTATTATAATATGATAATGAAAATAATAAAATAAATTTAAATTGATTAATTATATTAAGTATATTTATATTAATACATGTATTTTTATGATAATATAATTAAGTAATTTTTATAATAGTTAATATAAATAATTTTATATAAGTATGTATATATATTTATGTAGTAGTAATAATAATAATTAATAATAATAACTAATATTCACGTATATTAATAATATTAATTACTTATATTTAATACCCATTTAATTAAGTAATACTTCATATATATACATATTTATAATTATATATTTATATAACAGAGTTTAAAAAGTGCTTAGACATTAGGTAATGACATCCAAGCCCAAAAAAATGACTTTCAGTTTGTTTTTTTTACTTTTGTTTCATATTTCTTACCTCTCTGTTTTTGTGGAAAATTTTGAAGGTGATCATGGGGAAGTGATCTTAGAAGATATTGTGGATATATTTGTGGGGGATCAGGGTCATTGTGGGTGATTGGATATTATCACAAGGATGATTCCCTAAGGTCAATGACGTGCAAATGAAGTTGCACCACATGGATTTTTCTACTATCTGTAAGTTAGTTTCATGACTACATTTTCTTTTTTTTTTAAAATAATTGGAGACTTGTCCTCTCTATTTCATAGAGGGTAACCTCACTCACAAGCCTATAAATTGGAAAACTATCTTCACTCTTGGAGATGGGGAACCCGTTCCTTATTCTTCTTCTTTTTATCTATTTTTTGTGTTTTATTTTCTATTCTATAAATATCACCATTGATCTGCATGTTTTGTGATTGTAATTGTGTTTTTGATTAAGTTGTTTATGTTATTTATTCTTCCCCTTTTGTTGTGTTCTCAAATCCCCAGTGATGGAGATCTAATTTGTGATCCAGATCCAAGCATTGAAATCTGACACAACATAGAGATCCTATCATCTATGAAATCATCATATTTTTCTTCACCTTAGAAAATTATAACTATGAATTTGGGAGATAGAGAGAAAAATCTTTTATAAGAATGGAATTTTACTCTTTCACCTCATGTATTCTCCCTTTCCTTTATCAATTTCATGAACTAAGAAATTGAGTTGGGTTCTGCAAATTGATAAACTTAGCTGGTCTACCTTGTTTTGTGACATCCTTGTAATAATGATTTAGTTGAGGGGTTCATTTTTCAATTTAGAGAAATGAATGAGCACTGAAGATCTTCAGTGTTTTGTTTTTCAATGTTTAGGAAAGGGAGGTGTGTGATCCGACCCATCAGACATGCATTGAGTGAATTGAGAGTTGTTGATTTTATTATTTTTTTGATCTATAAAGGGTAGTTGAAGGTGGATCTTGCTTGAATCCTAACTTGTTCTTACATAAATCCTTCTTCTATGTCTTTATTTCTTTCTTGTTCTTAGTTGTTTTTTCCCATGTCTTCTGTGTTTCTTCTTGTCCATCACTATTTCTCACTCACAATATGTTTTTATCACTGTTTATTAGTGTTTTGATTTGTTGTTTTAAAAATATTAAAAAACAAAAAATTATTTTTGGAAATACCACATGGGAAGTTGATAATGCTTCCTTGAGAGTGACCATGTGGTTAACCACTGTGCTATATCTTGGGTCTTATAAATGTAAAATTGACCGTCTTGGTGATAAAAAAACCGTCAATGGGTTCATTTATCCCACTCTTAACTCTTATCCCAAACCTACTACTCCAAGGGACTAACTTCCCTCAGTTTCATATTGATCGTATAAAATCCAAATCAGATTCATATGCAATCCCATATCGGTGTCACACAAGGGAGATGGTCTCAATCCTATCCCTTTTTTTGGACCACTTAGAGATATGCTTAATACTGAGAGAGGGCTGAATAAGTATTGAGGATTTTATAAACTAGTTAATACTTTTTATCCCTACATCTATTTGACCTATTAGGATCTTGGTTATCTTTTTATGTCTTTTCTTTTGTATGCAAGTTTATTAAATCAAGGAAATTATGGAACATGATGTTTTTACAAGGTCTACTACTTAATAAGAGTTTCTAGTCCTTTTAGTGTAAGATATTAAATAGTATAAAAACTCTCCACTATAATGAGGTATCAATTATAATGGTTTGGATCAGAAACAATCATAAACCCATGTGTGTTCCCAATAATTTAGTATTGGAAAAAATAGTCCCGATTCCCTGGTCCACATGTAGCTCATGCTGGATTTTTATACTACTTATATAGATAGTCCTTAGATTTTACAATTTCTTTCCAACACCAAGAAATTACTCCACTATTTAAGACCACTATTGATTGTTGTAATGATTCCATGAATTCTTCCACTTTTATTTTTTCATAGAATCATGAAATCAACACTTCTTTTACTTATCATTTATGAAAATTAGTGCACACAACCTTGCCCCTCTTCGTAAAAATAAACTAGAATTCTACTTTTCTTGAATAAATGAAGGAATTATTTTTATCATGTTTTTCTTCTCCAACACTAGATACTAGACCTCTCTACAATATTTATAACCTATAATTCACAACACCTTCTTTATTATTATTATTCCTATGTAATAAAAATACCCAACAATATTATCTTCTCTTCTTTTCAACTTCTTCACCTTCTATTTCTCTTCTATAGTGAATATGTTATACATTATTTCTCTTCTCCTTGGATTTGGATCACAACATATGTATATGAATGATAATCACTAAGTTGGGTCTTCTTAATTTTGATACTAAAATATTCTAATTTGAATAATAGTGTTGAACCAAACTTACAACTTCATATTCAAACTTGTTCATCCAATGATCCTCTATTTAGAATCTTGTGTCTAGTAGCTCTCTATCTGATACCTATTCATTAAGATATAATTCATCTGACACATGTTCATCTGATACCTTTATCATTTATTACATGTTCATTTGATACATTTTCATATGATACTTGTTTGTTCAATACCTTCTTTATATGATACCTTATTCTTCTAGTGATTTGAAAAAAATGATCTATAAATATTCTCGATCGACACCTCACTCATTCAAAAATAGATTCTCAATGCACATGATATATTTATATACTCAGATTTTATCTGAAAATCAAGGGATTAGTGAGAACTTGAACTTTGAATTTACCTCTCTAAATTTGAATTCCCTTGAGTAATTATTCAGTTGACCACCTTCAAACCTCCAAATAAATTAGAGTTAAACATCTTTATAGGAACGTTCCTAAAATCTCACCATCAACAATCTTCAAGGTTTCCTTTAATCTTAGATAGAATCATGATCTTTACCTCATGATTATCAGGGTGATGGACATCCAACTTAACATCATCATAATATATGAATTTACAATACACTATAAAGATCCTAAAATCTTCATCCGGTACTTATTTGTAGGAAATAATCCATCTGATAATGCTACATCTGGTACAACATTGTATGGTTATTACTTTTATAGTTCTTATCCTTATGGTATTTTTTATTTGTTTTTCTACTATCATTTATAGGTTTCCTCTATCTATAGATTCTAATTTATCTCTATATGTTAAACCTTTGTTCAGAAATCTATGTCTGATGACCTCATTTGGATAACCTCTATCCAATGAATTTATTCACAAATTTTTTCCAAGGTATTAATTTGGATAACATATATTCGATGACTATGATTGGAAATATCTATTTTATGAACTCATAGATGTTCACTTGGATTTCTCTATCCAATGAACTCATGAATGCTAATATGGTATTCTTTGTCCACTGTCATTGTGAGATTCACTTGGTTCTGCCTCACATCTTTAATACTTTAAAGCACCTCAAATTTCAATATTATATTATACATATCCCTTTAATTACTCTATTAAAAACTCTCTATCCAAAAAAGTAACAATATTTATGCCCAGTAACTTTTTTCCAGAAACCTGTTTTTGATGTGCTCAATCTGAAAGACTTTTTTTGACAATCTATTTATGGAAACCTCATGTTCATTCACTTACTTCTTTTGAGAAAATTCTATTATAATCATTAATACATTCAAATAATCATTATATTTGGTACTTTGAATAATGAAAAATCATCTCCTAATTTTGTGTTTCTAGAAAATTCAATACGATTTACCTATAAACAATTTCATATAAACACTTTTTCTTTTATGTTTTTTGATCACCGAAGTCTACCGAACTTCATCCAATAACCTCAATCTATTATCCTATATCTAGTTACCTCTTCTTGTTAGGATCATATTTATATATTCAAAAACATCTTGTGCAGGATTTAACTTCATTATATTATTAACAAATATGCTTTTCCAAACATCAAATTACATGTTTGAAGTGTTAAGGTCATCTCACCAGTTGTTATAAGTAATTAAAAATGTTCCAATAATATTTAAACTTAAAGTAATTATTTTATTCTAAATCTTCTAATGTAAATAAAACTATTTATATTCTTCGAAAATATCAATACTTGGGAAATTATTCTCTTCTTTAATGATCTTGTATTCTTCGTCATTCATAATCAGGACATTGACATCACAATCTCAATTCAACTCCCAAGCTACTTCTTCTTCTTTAATACTGTTAAACATATTGAAATCAATGAAATTACATTAATTTAGTGAAAACCATTGAAAAAAATACAATTCACCCAAAGTGGATTAAACAATCCAACCCTTTGTATTTTTTTGGAAATACCTCCAAAATGAATATGTTAATATGAGAATCTTCTATTATTTCTCTCCCTATTTATTTTAAAACACTCATTTCACTTTTTCTTTCCTTATAGAAAATAAATACAATTTACTTTAGAAAATGATATAAATTAATTCTTAAGTTGTGTGCTATCAATCATCTCACCCTATGTCTATATGATGCATGCTTGGTGTAGAAAACAAGATGATTTTATTTAAACAACAAATATTTTCATTACCAATTGAATTTGATAAAAAATGAAATAAGAACCCTCTATCTTTCTCAAAAGTTGTCCATCTATATTACAAATTTATGATACGAGTTGTGATAAAAAATGTTCCAGAATAAATTAACCTCAAACTCCTATAAAAACTTAAATATATAGATTTAAAGCATTCAAGTATAAATTTTTAGGAAAAATAGACTTGGTACACATTTATTATTCTAATTTTATTATGTCATTTATTAATTAAATTTATCCCCCTTTGTGCTATGTTTTTTATTTTTTGTTATCATTGATGATAGATTAAGAAGGAAATACCTTTTAAATGTCACTCCTTAAAGAACATTATATAATAGTAATATTTTTATGAAATAATGATTCCCGGAGATTCTTCAACATAATCCACTTTACTCCCCCTAAATAAGTCATTTATCTTGATCTTTATGTTGATGAATCTCTTAAATAGATATGATATTGGATATATATGTGAGAATACACCCAAATGGATATTTTATTTGTGGTTTTAAAAATTTGAAAATTTCCACAACTTCATCAAGGATGAAATTATTCAATATATTCCTCCAGAATTCCAAATATAAGATCAAAACATGAATGAGTATTTTTAAATTTTCTATAATTTGTTGACAATAACCACTTCATCTTCATCAAGGATGACATTATTATTATATTTTTCAATATACTAATTTAGGAATCATTTTAGGATGAAAAATTATTTATATAATGTTGTACAATGTTGACATCCCATACACTACCTTAGGTTCTCTCCTTGAGATCATGATTCAACTTCAATTACCTATATAATAAGAACACAAAGAATTTATAAAGGTTAAGGGAAAAGGTGTATCATCCTTTCTTCTCAATGTGAAAAACAATGTTGATATGATTTTCTCAACCAAAATATTCTATTTTATCCCCTCTTTATGCATGAACATTTGAACTTAAATTATGATTGGGGAAGAAAAGATCTTATTAATTATTTAATTTATTTATCCTTGAAATTTATCTTCTCATGAGAATTTAATGCATTTGAATCACATGGTGAAACTTTCATAATCTTTATGAACTCTACATATACTAGAATTATTTTAGAGAAATATATAGGAGTGTTTCCATCAATTTTTCACCTAAAAAATAGTACTTGTTTAGAATAGGAGTTTTATTTGTTAACAACTTCTCATGAAATTATACTTCTTCATGTGGAATTTTATCTTATCCTTTGGCACTGGATTTTGTGTGTGCCTCTTCTGTCTTTCTTCCTTTTTCCAGGTCTACAGGCCAGATAACTATAATATCATTATCTACATTAGAATCCAATTTGGGTTTTCCACATGGTTTATTATGGGTGATTTATTTTCCACTAACCATTTAGATGATAAAAACCTCATGGACTCATTGGTATTGTTTTGTAGATAACTTTAATTCATATTATTATTAAAGGATCACTAAATTTTCCTTTTTTATATCTTCTTGAGATAATTTTTGTGTATTTAATTCTTTTTATTTCTTTAAAATGTTACTTATTATTTCTTCTCCAAATTTCATGGTCGTATCGAATCATAATCATTTGGTATATATTTAGATGAGAAAAAACCAATCTCGTGACCACCATTATTGTATACATGATAGACATGTTCAAGAATTCCAAATATGTTTGAAGTATAAATATTTTTCTTAATCTATGGATATTTTTTCTTCATCTCTCACTTGATACCCCTTGACATGGGCTTCTTTTGTGTTTTAACAATTGGAGGATTATAAAAAAAATCCAATGCATAATTCCCAAACCTATTGTAGTACCCACATCGACCGACAAATATTGATCTTTTTATATCATCTTTATATTGTCTTAAATTTATATTAAATTTTGATTTTTTTGGGTTTTATTTATAAATTTTTGATATATTCATGGGGAACTATATACCAAAATCCTTATTATATCTACTATGGACATGGTGGTAGGATTATCATCTTTTATCTTCATCAATACTTTTTACATATTTTGTTTTCCAACCTATAATATTCATGAAAATTTATTGAGATAAATTTTTAAAATAAGGTATGGATGGTTTCTATTTTCTCATATCCACTTGTGAGATATAATTAGATGATGTAATGATATTATTTCCATATAATGGGGGTCTTTTTTATAGAATAATCCATATAGAATTTGGTGTTGGCATCAAATTTTTCCCTCTTTTGTGAACACTTAATACATGTATTTTTAAGATTGACCAACTTAACATCCAATTCTAGACACCTCATTTTGATGGTTTTCTTCTAAACATTAGTCATAATCAACATTTCTTCACAATAATTTTTCATTATATTAACCTTTTCATATTAAAATGATTTTTTTTTTCTTAAATCATGACATCAAGTTCCTTGATTCTCTTTGATTTTACCTCCAACTGAGAATCCTTAACATTTATATTCATTTATATACATTCTATAATTTTTTCTTTTAAATCATTTTTATGTTATCCACTTCAATTTCAAGATGCGTGATAACCTCTTGCTGACTTCCAAAAATCCCAAAAATAAAAGAAAATATTTATTAGAAAAAAATAGCGAGACATATTTTTTAATGTTTTAAATGATATACATTATGAATCAAAAAATATACTATCACTTCCAGTTGGTTCTTCTTCTTATGAACAATTTTTTATAAAAAAATCACACACCTCATAATCACTTAACTTCCTTGAATCACTTCAGGTAGTAGTGTTTTCCATATCTGTGGTGGTATTTTTAACTACATGATCTTATTCTTAAATTCCATATCTACCTTATGTATTATCATAGACTAGAGATACTGATCTTTCTTCCTCTTAGAATAATAGGACTATCTTCTTCAACTTTCATTTATCATTCATTTTATTATTAATCATGGTCATGGTAGAAACAAAATTATTAAAATATATAAATGAGTCTTCAATAAAAATGAACATAATTGTAAATAAATTAAATAAAATAAAATCTTCAAAAGAGAAAAATTCCAAATATAGACAATCCAATAGAGGTAAACCTTAGATCTAATACCAATTGTTAGGACCAATTCAGGACATTTTTAACACTAAGAGGGGGGGGGGGGTGAATTAGTTTTGGGGAATTTTTAAACTAATTAATAATTATTATCCCTTTACCTTTTTGACCTATTATGAACTAGTTTTTCTTGTTCTCTTTTTATTTATTATACAAGTAGATGAAAGAAAATAAAGGGGGACACATGTTTTTTACAAGTCTCATTACCCAATAAGTGTATCTAGTCATTTATGTGTATAGTGATGAATAATACATATATTATCCACTATAATGTGGTATTAATTACAATGGATTGGCTTAGAAACAACCCTGACCTCATGTGTTGTTCCTTACAATATATGATGGAGAAAATCCCAGATTACTTGGTCTACATACAACTCCTACTGGATCTTTATAATTCATGTGTAGATAGTCCTCTAAATCTTTAATTGATTTTCAAAACCAGAAAGTATTTCACTAGTTGATACCTCTATTTAAATTCATAGTGCATCCTTTACTTCTTCCTCATATATTATTTCCATAGTATAATAAAAAAACTATTCTTCTTATTATATTGAATGAAATTTAATTAACACAACCTTCTTCCTCATCACAACAATAATATTTAATTCTTATTTTCTTACACATATGAAAAAATTATTCTTCTTCTACATTGTTTTCATGGTCTCTCTATAATATGTTCAACCTATAATGTACAACACCTATTTTATTCTTCTTCCTCTATGAAATAGAACTGTGCAACACTCTTGTCCTCTCTTCCTTTATTCCTATTATTTTTCTATTTTTCTTCTTCTTCTTCTTCTTCTTATTATTATTATTTAGTGCATATGTTATTGACTCATTATATTCTCCTAATATTTGGATTATATTATGTGTATATGAATTATAATCATTAATTTAGGTCTTCTTGTTTTTGACATCAAAATATACTCTTTTGAATAATTGTGCCGAACCACTATTACACATTATTATTCAAACTTTTTTATTTGTGTCTCCTCTATCTTGTATGTTGTGTTTGGTCCCTTTCTGTCAAAATTTGTTTGTTTGATACATTTTTTTCTAATAATTATTCATCTGATACCTTATTCATTGATATTTTTTTTGTATGATACCTTCTTCATCTAGTGCTTTGATAAAAGTAACTCTCAAGATTCTAGGTTGGATCCTCACTTATTAAACAATATATTCTCAAAGCACATTTTATCCTTATATAATCATATTTTCTCAAAAAATCAAGGGAGGAGCACAAAATTCAAATTTGAATTTCCCACTCTAAATTTTAAAGTCTTGATCAAGTATTTCTTCAATCTACTGGTTTGAAGCCTTCAAATAAATTAGATTCAATAATATTCATAATAATATTCCTCAAATATCAACATTAACGATATTCAATGGTTCCTAAAATCTTGAGTAGAATAAAGATATTTTCTACATGATTATTGGAGAATTTAACATCTAACTCAACATCATCACAATATATATATTTACAAAATTTTTATAAAATATTGAAATATTCATCTAAAAATTATTTCTAGTAACTTCTCAATATGGTAATACTCCATCCGATACAACTTCATAAGGTTATTGTTTGTCCAATTGCTCTTTTTTTGGTAGTCTTATTATTTTTCTTTTTGCTAAGATTTATAGGTTTCCTTTTTCTAGAGCTTCAAAGGTATCTCTATCCACTGAAACTTTATCTGGAGACATTTTTATGGAAATTTCATTCAGAAAACCTCTATCAAATGACTTTGTTCAGAAACCTTTATCTAATGAATTAATTATAAAAACATATTTTTGATGATTTTTTTGGAATTTTTTTTCTGATGGACTCATAGATCTTCACCCAAATTTCTATATCTAAGTAAATCATGAATGTTTTTCTTTATTTTACTATCTGATGTCTTCATTAGAATCACTCAGTTATGCTTTACATTTTTATCCTTTGAAAAATCTCAACTTTTAATCCTACATTCAAAATTGAGTTTTCCTTATTCTATTCCAAACTCTACATTAGAAAAAGTTACAATGTTTCTATTTGGTGACCTTTGTATGGAAACAATTTTCAGGAGACCTCTATTTAAAAAACTTTTTCTAAAAATCTATGTTTGGATACCTAAAATTCCTACATTTATTTTGTGAAAATTCTGTTAGAATCATGAATACCTTATTATAATTATTATTTTTGCTACATTAAAAATGAAAAATTAGCACCTGATTTCCCCCCCAAAAAACCCAATCGGATTTCCCTATGATCAAATAATCATCAAATAATATTTTCCCTTTAAGTGATGAATATATTCCAAATCTTTTAATAGAAATAACACCATTTACCTTCTTCCAAAATAAAAAGACTTGGGAAATTCTTATCTTTTTTAACAATATTTGATTCTTCATCCTTCATAATCAGGACTTCATCATAACCATCTCTATTCAACAACCAAGATAAAAATTCTTGTTTATTATTTCTTTAATATGTTGATATTAATAAAATCCATTTAATTCATTAACAACCATTGAAAAAAATACAACACTGAAAAAGTGGGATCCAAACCGTTTTCAAGTCACCTTAGGCTAGTCCTTACACACTGAAATTATCCATCAATCTTACCCAAGAATACCCACCTAGGTATTCATATCTCAGTGGTAGAGGAAAACTTTCTTCATGCCCATTTCAAAAAACTCATAGGATATAAGGCATTTCATGTACCCCAATACTTATACTTGAGTTCTAAGGTGATACATGATGTTATCTAATTATCTACTAAAATAATATAATATTAATTTTTAATATATTAATCTTCATGTGCTATAATATTCATAAACACCATTTTTAGTGTATTTTACAAAATAGACATTATTTCACATTATTACTGTAATTCCTTCTTAAAATGAATTATTACATGGTAAATTTTTGAACACCTCCAAAGAAACCCAATGGTATTGATTTTAATTTCATATTTCATTTTTAGGTTTCTAATTCCATTGGGAATATTTCATAATTTTGGAGTACTTGAAGATTTGCATCGGAAGACCACCATATTGGACATTCAACCCCATAAATTCTGGGAAAAATAAACTTGATAGTGCCCCAAACATATCACTGAAGTATCCAAGATCCAAAATCAATTAAGCCAAAATTTGAACAATATATTGAGGAAATCATGGGGAACATTTCATTAAATAGTGGATAGAGATAATTCTGATTTTTAAAGGGAGTTATAGTCAGCCGAAGTTGAAGATAAAATTATGGGGTAGAAAAATAGCCAACAATTTGGATTATATATCCAGAACCCAATATCCAATTGGGATAAAATTTTATAGGATGTTAGGAGACATATGGGGATTCAATTTTTTTTAATATCATACTAAAATTAATCCATCTAGATACCCATTTCGACACCTCTATTTGGTGAATTCAAGATTGCTTCCATTTTGAACCGAGGGTAGAAAAGTCCAAATTCTACAAACTTTCCACCACCCTAGGCCTACCATACTCAATTGGGATGAATTTTACTTTTGTTATTTCAACCCAAGTCTTCCAAAATTTTTATTTAAGGTAGTGGTACTGGAGGATTTAGGTAGTCATGGTGTTTTCTTCATTATAATGCTATGTCGCCTCTTTTTATTTATAATAACATTTCTTTTTCAAGTAGGTTGTTTAATTCACCTTATTTTATTAATAAATTTTATTATTAAACTCTTATTTTGTTCTTAATATCATGTTGATACTGTTTTCTCAAGTTGTGAACTTATTCACACAAAACCTTGTGAAATTTTTCATACAATAGTGAAGTGATCATTATCTAATTGTTTTTCACTTCTTCAATTCCACTCTCATGAGTCTATTTACCACTTCCATTGAAATAATAACATCAATGTAGGTATAAAACTCTTATTTTTTGAGCTAAGAGAGTATCAAGGTTCTATATTGGATTTTATTTCTCACTATTTTAATGTTTAATAACTTATTTTAATTGATAATTTCATTTGAAAATCTTAATACTTAATCATCTTTATTGAATTTTAAGGCCACAAAATCAAGTGATAATAAGAACCTTTACCTTGGAGTGATCACAAAAATTATCCTCTAAGTGTATAGGTGATTATAACTATGTTTTTATTGTTATTAATCTAATAATTGATGATTTTTTGATCTCTTTAAATGAATCACTATTGAGAATAAGAAATTGAAATCATTAAAAAGGAATTTCATCTAATCCATCCCTTGTAATAACCTACGATCAACCATTTCTTATAAATTTAATTCAATTAGGTAACTTAGTGTTAATTTAAACCATATCAATTCAAACTCATGTTGGCCACTTTATATCGAAATCTACCTCTCAGAATCTCTATTTATTTAGTTTTATTCTTAGGTATATGAGGATTAGACAACATAAGATACAATATAGGTGACCATTTAACCATAAAAACTTGGGTAAATTTGGGTGAGGTAAAATTTTGGCACTATTTTTGGGGACCTAAGAAAGTTATCCTAGATAGTCACATCTTATTCTCACCCCACTTCTCTATTTTCAACCCCAATTTCATTATCTTGGAAGGCCATTTTGAACAAACCCTAACATGAGGAACCTATACATACATTGATTACCACACACCAATTGAGTTGTACGATGACCATACTAGTTTCCATTGGTGGGAAAATCAACAATTGATTGAACCAAAATTTTTTAACTCCAAAAATTCACAAAAAATTTCAAACAATAATGAGTTTCAATCCCAACAAGAAAAATTTGATCATCCTACTATGCAGTTAAAATAATATAATTATCATAATATAATATACCATTTGGATGAAACCCTTGTACAACCTAATACCCAAAAATTACTTGAGAAAATATGTTAATTAATGGAGACAATTAATTCTGAGGTTTCAACATTGAGAGTATAACTACAAAGTATTGAAATGTTTATAGAACCTATTCCCACTTAGGTGGTCTCTTCCTCATAATTGATAATATAATCTTGTTACACACTAAAATATTATGAAAAAATATAATCTATGACTAATTCCATGAGTGTGAAAATAATGAAGAACCTTAATTGATGATTCCCAAACCATTAGAGGACTTAAAATTTGAGAAAAGTGTTGAAGAAACCACTTTAGAATATGAGAAAACAGGGTTTGATAAAAAGGTGAATTGGTTAGGGAATATTGAAAGATAAACCAAGGAACATGAGGGGGATATCAATGAGTGTTTAAATCAGTATGAAATTTATTTTATATATTAAAAATATGAGAATTTTACATCATGGATTAAGGTTCCTGAATATAACTCCATTGGTGATTTTGCAGAAACACCAATCACTAAAACATTGGGGGAAATAAAAAACTTCAATTCTATACCCATTCCTGAATCTAATATGTCTAATTTGGCCTTTGAATCTTCTATTAAAATGTAACCAATTATATTGAGAGATTTTGAAAATGAAATTGAATTTAATTCAAAGTATCGACCTGTGTTTGGAAATGTTGTCCAAATGAAGCTCAAATTCAAGGTCCATACATCCCCTCTTAAGTTTTTTTTCCCAGGGGATAATGAAAAACATTATATCATCATTTCAACCTCTCTTGATTATAATAAAGAGAAAATTACTGTTGAAGTCTTAATATAGATTAGGAAAGCAATTGGATGAACCCGTTTTGATATTCATGGGATTTTCCCATTCATTGGAACCTATATGGTTTTTCATGAATCAATTTCAAAAAAACAATTTCAAACCCATTGGGGAATCTATAATAATCTAATTAAAATGGTGAAAAATTTAAACCTTAAAATGTTAAAATTTGGTGTTGGATAAGTTGGGGTAGGGGTTCATGTTGAGCTAACGACATTAAACTAATCACTTTCTGAGAGTCAACCCGGAATATGCATTGATTTGATTTGATTTGATTTTATTTTTGTTTGTTTTTATGTTAAAAAAAGATAAAAAATTAATTTTTTTTAAAAACAATATTTTTTTCTTTCAATAGGCCACACTGTAGGTCATTAGTGAAACTCTGTCATGATCGGAGAAGTCGTAGGACTAGAACCCATGATTGAAGGGACATAAGAGAGTGAACCTTCCTCCAACCTAAAACTTATAGTGTGTCTATCTTCTATTTTATTTTTATATATACTTATATTCAAATATATATATATATATATATATAATTTTTTTATTATTTTTACTTGTTCTTTATATTGATCTTTTGTGTTTTAAAATAATTAGGTACATTTTCCCTTTCCTTTTATATTTTTTTGGTATTAATTAGGGGAACCTAAAGGGTTTTACATTATTTTCTAATGGTGTTGGTGTGTATGATTCAAGTGATTCTATGGTTGAGGTATTTTAGGCAAATCGATTTTCTTCCAAGATTTCAAACACAATCTTTCATCATTGATGAGGCTTATTCGAGTGACATGGAGATCAAGGGATTAAATAGAAGCATTATGAAATTCAACTTCAACCACCAAATGACTTCATTCCATGATTCTAATTTTCAATTTCCTTTTTGAAATCCTCTTATATTCCTCTACACCCTTCTGAATTTTCTTTTCTGTAAACATTAGGGACAATGTTTTTCTAATTCGGGGGGAGGGATGAAATGAAAAAATTGATTTTATGTGCATAAAAAAATATTTTAAATAAAAAATAATGTGTTTTAGTCAAAGGAAAAATTTATTTAACCTTGAACATGATAATACACATTGTAAAATTTGAAACTAAATATAAAATAATTGTTCATGACTTTATTTTGATTTTAAACCATGAATAAGATCATGAGAAGGAATTTTGGAAAGTGTGGCTCTCTAATGTAATTTTTTACCATTTATATTTTAATTTTATTAATAAAAAATTCACAACGCACATCCTTTGTATTGTGGGGTATTAATTTGAGTTTCTAGGGATCCCATAATAATATCATATGTTTGGTTAATATTTTAATTTTAACATGGACATTCAAAAAAAAAAAAAATCAATGAAAAACCAAACAAATTGTACATAAAAATAATAATTCAATTGCAAGTAGAAAAATGGATTAACCAAATGTGTGTATTTCAACACTTGGGGATCCTGAATAAATAGTTTTTTGGCCTAGAGTCGAGAATTTTGTCTCTATTTTTAGTAATTTTAATTTGTTTTTGATTGAGCTAACTTGAGATGATGGTCAAGTATGTGAGATTCACTTGGTGCCCTAACGTCTTTGAGCCTAGGAATAATTAGTAAAATCTCACTATTGGGGTTGACATGATTGAGTTAAATTTCAATTACTATGGGAAATTTTCAAAAAAAAAAAAAATAACACTTATATTCATATTAAAATGTGATTCCACCTAGCACTTCCATATTTTCCCCCTTAAATAAAAATAAACCCCCATATCTATTGTGATTCACATTATAATGCTTAATTTAAATTGGATAAAATGTGGTGATTAATTTGAACAAAGTAATAGAATTGGGATTGGGATATTCTTATAAACCTATCATGTGTTAAAAATGATTATTATAGATTTAATATTTTTTTGGTATGAGTTCTTTTGGTGATAATTGTATATTAAAATGTTTTTGGAAAATAGAATTCAAATTTCATATTTTGGAGAAATATTTTACTCAAGACTAGAAAAAATAAAGTTAGGGGGTGTGATTTCCAATTGAAAGAGGACAATATTCATTGTTTATATATATAATTTTCTTGTGTGAAATTATTCATAAACACTAATTTTAGTGCATTACACAAATTGAACATTATTTCACATTATGATTGTAATTCCTTCTTAAAATGCACTACAAAATTGTATAAATTTGAATACATACTAAAACACCCAATTTTTTTTATTTTACTTTCATATTTAATTTTGTATTTTCTCATTTCATTAGGAACAATACATATTTCTAGAGCATGTGAATATTTTCATTTTTAGACCACCATTTTGGATATTAAAAATAAGAAATCCTAGGCAAAGCGAATTCGACATTAGCCCAAAAATATCACTATAGCGGCCAATATCAAAGGTCAATAAGCTAAAATTTGAACTGGAGGTAGAGAAAATCATGGGTAATATTTCATTAAATAGTTTCTAGAGTTAATTCTAATTTTTGAATGGAGTTACATGCATCTAAATTTGAATATGAAATTCTGGTCTAGATTCTACATCCCATAAAACAAACTACCATTTTAATCATATGTCGTGAACCCAACATCCAATTAGGATAAAATTTTAAAAGTTGTTTGGATACATATGAGGCTTAAACTTCTTATCCTATTACCTACTACAATTAGGCAATATAGAAGCTCATTTTTCCGCCTCTTTTTGGTGGATTCAAGTTGGATTCCATTTCCGGCCAAAGGTTGCAAAGTCCAAAATTCCACAAACATGACACCACCCTAGGCCTACCATAATCAAGTCGGATGACTTTTAATGTTGGGGGTTCAATCCAAGGCTACCAAAATTACTATTTAAGTAGTGTTATTGGAGTATTTAAGGATTCATGGTGTTTGTTTTATTGTAATCTTTTGTTTCCTCTTTGTCTTTATAATCCCATTTCTTTCTCATATAAGCCATTCAATTCACCCTAGTTTCTTAATAAAAGTTATTATCATACTATTATTATGTTCTTATTAATATCACATTGATATAGTATCCTTATGGTGTGAAATTATTCACACCAAACCTTGTGAAATTCTTCACACAATGGTTGAGTGATTGCTATTTCATTGGGTTTCACTTCTTTAATTCCACTCTCATGAGTCCACGTCCCACTTCCATTGAAAGAATAACATCAATGAAGGGATAAAACTATTGTGGGTTGATCCAAGGGAGTATCAACGGTATGTATTGGATGTTATTTTTCAATATTTTAATGTTTAATTACTTATTTTAATTCATAATTTCCTTTTACGATCTTAATACTTCTTTATCCTTATTGAATTTTAAGGCCACACACTTTAAGTGCTAATAAGAACCTTTACCTTGGAGTTCTCATAAAAAATATCCTCTAAGTGTATAGGTGATTAACATTAAGTTTATGTTTTTATTAAACCAATAAGTGATTAAGTTTTTTAAATATCTTTAAATGAATCACTCTTGAGTATAAAAAAAATAGAATATTTAAAAATAATTTCACCCAATCCATACCTTATAATAACCTAGGATCAACCATTTCTCATAAATTGTATTCACTTAGTTAAATTAGTGTTAATTTAAACTATTTAAAATCAAAATCAAGTTGTTTAATTCATATCCAAATATCCCTATTTGGATGTATGTGTATTTAGTTTTCTTAGTAGGTATCATAGGATTAAATAACCCAAGCTACACTACAAGATATAGGTTCTAGGAGTAGCAGAAGCACATTAGTGGGTGTACCCATCTTTAATTTTTCTATAAACAATGATCAATCCATGATCCATCATGATAATAAAACACCGGATCTTTAGAATTGAACGAAGAACAAAATAAATAAAGGGAGTCCTCTAACCATAGAGAGGATCATTATATGTTGGTTATAATTAATTTATTTTAAAAATGAGAATTACCTTGATGGAATTTTATCTATGTTGATGTTTCCAGTCACAATCTGATGTGATCTGTCATTGCATCATAGAATCCAAGTGTAGGCTTCCTCTATTGGTGATCCACATGTCCTCCACGTATCTATAGACATCGTTGAAGGGATCTCTGAGTGCTATCATGGAAGAGACTTCACTTGCGATGTCCGCCTTCGATTGCCTTGAGAGTCGCTTCCAAAGTACTCTCCTTGATCCGGTGGAGGAGGATCTCTCTCATAACTTGAGAGCGTTCTTGGTGGAAAAAAATTATCTCTTGGCTTGAGAGATTTTTTAGATCCATTTTTCACAACCTCAAAAATTGATAGGCTAATGAGAATTATATAATCAGGATTTTAATTACTTAGAATAAAAAAATGAATTAATTACCTGAAAGTATTTATTCATTGCATTTTATTCTTAGTAAGACCCCATGTATAATAATAACAGTTTAATATTATTATGATTTGACTTGAACCTATCTAATTATACCTAATATCATTAAATTAAATAAATAATATTATTTCTCACAAATCCCAAGAAAAACTACACAATGTGAATATTAATATACACAACGTGTACTTTTGTTTTTCCATTTTCTTTATTTACTCCACCATATTTATTAGTACTTGAATAATGGATATTTATTTCTTAAATAAATATCACTGCATTAATTTCTAATAAAAATATTATTTCTCCCACAATATATTCTCTTGAATAACTAGTTTCGAAATAAATGTGATCAGGCATCCTTGAATAATTATCAAACCATGATTGAGAATAATATTTATTCAACTCGTTAAATTAATATTTAACTAAGATACTTAGACACACTTAGTGTGTGACCCTCTAGGCCTCTTTCTTACTGTCATTAGGTAGAGCCTACCTAAAGTCCAAGGTTAACGTCAAGAAACATGCCAAGGAACCCATATAGAAAGAAGTTAACACCAAAATGACATGTCACCTCCTACGAATGCTTATAGTGTAATTTAATCTAATTGTCTCGATATCTTGAATCAAGTGGGTTGCATGCTGGTGCCATTAACCCATGTACTCGATTATTCTTTCTTTGACCTCCTAAAATTGAACTTGCCCATTCCTTATAATGGCCATGGATTTGTTTAGGCTATATCAATTCCATCAAAGGGCCTGAGATATATACTTCCATTATGGAACAGAAGGGACAAATCATTTCTCGTATTATCTATTAATGCAGTATTACTCGTGACACAACCAACATATCCTACCTCACTACAAATAGTTTGTCATCATATTTTTCTTCAATACATCTAAGTGCGTGAGTTTTAATACCCATTAATAATAATATTAAAGTCTATGGACCAATACACATGTCCACAGATTCGAATATCCAATGACACTATGAAATGTGGATTTTTTACTGGCGGGTCTCGTTCTCATAATATCATCCTGGATATTACCAAGGGCGCACACCATGAGAAGGTGCCTCAAATTTTTATGAGTCCTCACCCCTAATGGCTTGTATTATTTGTGTCCCTAAAATAACATCATCTGGCCATAGAACATATATTCAAGAACAGTTTTATGAAGCTTTTGGGTTCTCATCATAGCAGGGATCCGTTATGACCTTTTAGTGCAACAACTAACCTTAGGATATTATCACATGCATTTTCACATAGAAGGACAATCAAGATGTGATAAAGTATTTATTAAGGAATAAAGTAAAAAGTAGTTGGTTCTATGCCACCAACTCTAACAGACTCTCACTTGGACTAGAGACAATTACTAACAACCTTTAAGCCACTTGCTCTCACATGATATTCATGATTCTACTGAGATAAGCCTTTAGTAATGGGGTCTACCACATTCTATTCTGTGGACACTCTTCTCACTGCTGTTCTCTTGGATCTGCTTGATATCTTCCTACCATGCTCAGTGCATAGGAAACATCAAGCCTGGTACATAACATGACATACATGATGGATCCTATAGCCAAAGCGTTTGGGATCTTACTCATTCTATCTTTCTCATGTTGTGTCTGAGGACACATTTTCTTAGAAAGATGTAGGCCATGTGAGACTGAAACCAATCTCCTCTTGGATTGTTCCATACTAAATCTCTTTAGTATATGGTCAATGTATGTACCTTGACTTAGTCCAAGAAACCTCTTAGATCTATCACAAATGATCTTGATCCCTAGAATGTAGGCTGATTCATCCAAGTCCTTCAAGGAGAAACCCTTGTTCAACCTGTCCTTAACTGACTGTAAGACAGGTACATCATTTCTAATAAGCAATATGTTGTCAACATATACTACTAGGATAATGAAACAATTACTATTAAACCGATTATAAACATATGGCTCACATTCATTATTAAGGAAACAAAATTCTTTTATGGCCTCATAAAATAGAATTTTCCATGACCTAGATTCTTACTTTAATCCATAAATGGTTTTATTCAACTTGAAAACCCATTTGGCTTCAGTTTTTGTCACAAACCCTTTTGGTTGTGCCGTATAGACATCTTCCTAAAGGTTCCTGTTATGGAATGCTGTTTTGACATCCATTTTTCAAATCTTGTAGTCTTGGTAAGCTACTATGGAAAGTATGATTCTTATAGATTTAGACATGGAAACAAGTAAGAAGGTTTCATCATAGTAAATTCCTTGATGCAGTCTGAATCCTTTAGCCAATATCCTTTCTTTATAGGTGCTAACTTGACCTTCCATGTCCAGCTTTCTCTTGAATACCCATTTAAATCCAACATGCTTTACATCAACTGGCTAATCGACCAGAACCCAGACTTGGTTCTGATACATGGAATCCATCTTAGAATTCATTGCTTCTAGACATCTTGAATTTTCTGAGCTTTCTATTAATTCCTTATATAAGAGAGGTTCATCATTGTCCAACAATAATGATTCACCATCTATGGTGACTAGGAAACCAAATCTCTCTGGTTCCCTTACCTCTCTTGAGCTATTATGCAGTACTTGTGTTTCTAGAACCTCTTCCACAGTGACCTATTGAACTTGTTCTTGTACCAACTTCTTTGTATCTTAATCATCAAATTCGTTGAAGTCAATATTTCTCCCAATATCTTTTTTGAGGATGTGATCCCTCTCAAGAAAGATGGCTTGTCTGGAGACAATCAATTTCTTGTCTGAAGGGTTATATAGGTAATATATTTTTGTTTCCTTGGGATATTCTATAAAGATACACCTCATGACCTAGGGTGCTAGTTTGTTGACTGAGAAGGCCTTAACAATTTCCTCGCATCCCCATACACAAGTTTGTGGCAAAATGGGTTTCTTTCCATTCCATAACTTAGAGGGAATTCCATTTTCCGTTTTAGTTGGTACTCAGTTTAATGTGTATTCTAAAATTTTTAATGCATATCCCCAAAAGTATAATGGATAATCTGCATGGCTCATCATCGACCTCACCATGTTCAACAAGGTGCAGTTAATCCTTTCACTAACACAATTCCACTGTGGTGTATAAGGAGGAGTGAGTTGAGAGAGAATCACATACTCCCGTAGAAGATCGATGAACTCTTGGTTCAGATATTCTCTACCACGATCTGATCAAAGATTATTTATCTTCTTACCAAGATGATTATCTACTTCATTCTTGAATTCCTTAAATTTCTCTAAGGCTTCTAACTTATAATGTAACGACCCAAAATTTTGAATAAATCTTGTTTCCTAATTTTATGTGTTATTTTATTTTTATACTCAACAAAAATGTTTCATTTGATAACATGTGTATAATTAAAATGAGACTGTTGGGTTTTGACTGTTATTTGACCATTGGTCAATATGACCGCTGGAAACTAAATGTTTTGACTATTGTCTCTAAATACAAGCAATCTTGGTTAATTAATATAGAAAGAAGATTCGATGGCCTCACCCAGTAGTCTTGGACCAATCGAAGACCATCTAACATAACTTGGGAAGGAGGTAGCACCACTGGGCTTTGCTCTGGACCAAACCCAAGCCGAACTTCATCGTGTGAAGCTATAATGGAATCGCCTTTGCGAGAAGTTCAAACGAATAGAAATTACTAATCGTGCGATGTTGGCCGATCCTCCCTCAGATTCTCTCACCTTAGCACACCTTACACTTAGGTCCTATGCTGGTGTGATAAGGGGCTATGTAAGGAGACCGTAACTGCCTTGTGTAATCCTTTGTTTTAAATAAAAATTGGGATTTCTTCTTATGATGAAGTTTATGAATTTTCAAATGTCCGGATAAATATAGTATGCATATTTTTGATGAATTTTAGAAAAAGGATATTTTAAAAATGTTTATGTAAACCTTAAATAAATAAAAATGTGTAATGATTTTCGAAAAATGGTCTTCTACAATTATGTTCAGTACGAAATTTAGAGTCTAATAAGACCAACTTTATTTTTGATGAATAGTAAATTATGAATAGTGATTTTATGCTTAGGGTTAGTAATGTGACCAAATGGATTAGTAATTTCACTCAAAGACAGTTTTAATATAATTTAGACACCTAGATTAAGTAATGAGATTCAATAAAATGGGTAAATAACAGTTTCATAAATTATTATTCAAGTATTAGTTTTTTTTGGGTGAATAGTGTTTTTTAATTAAAAATTTAATTAAAAATATTTAGAAAATTATTTTTATAAAATGGATTTCATTTTTGAACTCAGAGCGTCGATATTATGTTATGGTAATTTTTGGGGATTTTTCTGAAAAAAATGAATTTTCAGTGAATAGTGTATTTATTTAAAAATTAAATTAAAAATAATTAGAAAATTATTTTTATAAAATGGAGTTTATTTTTGAAATCAGAGCATTGATATTTGGTTAAGGTGAAATTTCGGGATCTTTCTGAGAAAGTTGAATTTTTAGTGAATAGTAAAAATACAGTTTTAGGGTTTCGGTATGTTTAATGACATCATAACTATGTCATGATGATGTCATGAGATATTTTAAGGGCTCTCCAGACAAGGGTGATGAATTATTGTTTTGGGGGCCCCATGTGGCTTAACTCCATGGTAAATGCCAAGGGAGAGCACATGGTTTTGAGAAAAGCACTTGTGAGGTGTCCTTTGGCCATTAATGCCTTGTCCCCTCACTTTCCCTATAAATACCCACCCTTTAATCCTTTAGTTTTCACTCCCAACTCTCCCCCAACGAAGTTCTGGTCTCCTTACCTCCCAAGGAGTCCTCCCAAGGTGCCCCCAAGCCCTCAAGGTCCAAACCTTTGAGTTTTAAGAGTTACGTTTTAAGGTAAGGGATCCGACCTCTCTCTTTCTTTTCAAGTAACCTCTTTTATGTAATTTCTTTTATGCTCCATGTTCTTATGTTAAATGATTTTCTTTCATATTCCTATTACTTCGCTTTTCATGTTTATATGATGAGATATCCCCTCTTACTCTCATCATTTCGTTTTATGAAAGTTTAAGTGACGCCGTTAGGCTGCCGAATTTTTAAGGGATTCTTTCACCCTTCTCATTTTCAAGTTCTATTTTCATGTCAAGTCTTTCAAGTTCCTTTTTATTATGTTGGGGTATGATATATATATATATCATACCAATCTATTATGATCATATGATGAGATACCCTATTTGATCTTGTCAAATCATTTTTATTGAAGTTTAAGTGACGCCGTTAGGCAGCCGAATTTTCATAAGAGAAATCTTATTTTTGTCTCACTTCAGTGTTTTTCATTTCATATGGTATATCTTTCAAATTTCATTACCATGTTCTTAAATACCTTATATTCTGTTCCCCTACTGTTTTATGGATCGTTTATGAGTGAGTGACCCATGTTCCCTCTCTTTTAAATGTCTTCTAAAACCTTGTAACATAGCCATTATGCTGCAGAATTTTTGTCTCAAAATGCCTCTCTCTTTTCTCAAAATTATTTTATGTTATAAAGTGAATACTCAAAGATCTTATTTCTACAAGGGTATTCACATATATATCAAAATGTTCAATTTTAAATTCGGGGATTTACATACGTGAAACCCGCTTTCCCTTTTCGTGGGTTTAAAGTGACATAAAGATCATGTCTTTAAAGCAGTTTTTAAAACGTTATGATTATGAAATGAAACCCATTTATTTTATGCTATATGGGTTTTTTTATGAAATGATTGATGATGATATGTGTGGCTCACATGATAATAAAGACATGTCAAGGGTGCTCCTAGATAGTGCTCCAATGCATTGGGTAAAGACTTAATCTCTAGAGATGACCATTTTTAACGACGCCTTGGTGAATAACCTTGGTAATTTTTAACAACACCTTGGGGATGGACCTTGGTGAAATGAAACGATTGTCAATATTTAATGTTGTAGCCACATCTTCAAGTTATAAAAAAATGTTATTTTTATTATGATGTATCTCATGATTTCTTTCTCATGCCTTAAAGTTCTTTTCATGTCCTTATTGAAGTATCTCAAGTTCACGTGTAAAATGTTTCTCTTGTTTCCCTTACTGGGACTTCTGCTCACCCTTTCTTTTGATGTATGTCCCCAGGTTATGAGATGTAGTAATGAACCTAGGATGAACTTAAGGAGAAGCCTTTAAAGTGTTTAAGAAGAGTGTTTTTTTTGTTCTTTTCATGTATTATGTTCCTTGTTTCCAAGACACTAAACCTTAAAGATCCTCAGTTCGGTGTAATGGAATGAAAGTTATGTTATAAAAAGAAGGGATGCTATAGTTGGTATCAAAGGATGGTTTAGTTATTTGTGGAAATTAGGATATGAATACTTTAGGAAGAACCCTATAGAAAAGTTTAAATATAGGAAAGCTTCCAGATATTTTGGTGAGTATTGAGTAAGGGGTTGCCAAACAAATACATCCCTGTCTGGATACGAGCATGTAGAGGTGGCTCTGGAACAGATGTACATAGGGGTAAAACCCGAAAACACTACTTTGAGCTAGACTCGAACGAGAACTGGTAGACGACAACGGGCCTTGCTGCACTCTTGGTTATGACACTCCCGGGGGATATGCTTTGGTAAATTCATAAGCTTAGTATGAACCATTATTAAAGGAACAAAGATAAAATAAAATAAAGATTTGCATAAGAATATATGATCATGGATAACCTAGTTTGAAACCTATGAGATCAAAAGTTAGGGTATACTTTTCTTCTACAAGTTATCCTAATATGCTTTAAGTTCCTTTTCATGATTACTGATTAAGTATTTAAGCCCCTAGTTATACTTTCTCTTCTTAGTTAATGGTGGGAAATGGAATAACATGTCCGAACAACCAATGTGATAGAAAATGTGACGATTTCCATATTAATATGATAGAGATGATTAGGGGATTAAAAGATGATTATTATTTTGGAAGATGTTCACTATTTTGGGAACCCTATATGATCAAGGTAAATAGATTACTACGGTATTTTCATTGAGGATTAAGGTTGACTTATATTTTGAAGAATCGATGAATTTAAGGCAGACTTATTGTAATTTAGGTTACTTATGGAAATGATTAACCTATCTTGGGGTAAATATGTTTAGGTTGGTTACTTTTATTATAAGAAGTTAGGAGTGGTTGATGTTGTTTGGAGATGAATGATAAAGTTTACCTTGGAAGACTATGTTATCAAATCCTTCTTGTATTTGGGTTTCAATCTTAGTTTGGTTTATTTTGAGGATTTTTAAGGAAAGTTATTTACGGAATGGTCTAATCTGGGTAGTACCATGGAACTTTGAAGATTTAAAAGTAGTTTCCATTCCTATGGGATTATTTCTTTCTGAAGATTTGTTTTACCTTACCCTTTCTGTTTTTGGGATAATGTTTAAAGATAGATGAAATAGATGGTTAATCTTTTGTGGATTATGTGATTCTCTAGAAGATGATTCTTGTGTTTTGATGAGACCAAGTGTTTTTGAATGCTCATCATTTGGAGAAAAGATTATTTTTGGGTAGAAACTTATTAAAGGATGAAACTCTACATGAAGGTAGGTTTATTTTCTTATGTTTCTGTTCTATGTAGTAAATGAATTCCTCAAAATTATGAAATGGAACGTAAAACAAAAACGTTGTTGGTTTACGTTTCCTACTAGGTAATCAAAGACCGTTTACACACATCATAAGTTTGAGATTTTCTTATGGTTAACTTTCTCCTAATCATGTTTTCTATCACTCTCCCCTAGAACTTGACCCTTTGTTTTTTTGTCTTCCATGTCCATGTTTTCTTACATGGGATCCTAGTATGGGTTAACTCGGGTGACCTTTTTACTTCCCTTTCTTTCTTTTAAAGTAATAATTTTACTGACTCCTTTTCCGATGTGGGACTTTCAATGAAATTTCAAAACCCAATTTTAAAAATTGCGAGGACGCAATTTCTTAAGGGGGGAAGATTGTAACGACCCAAAATTTTGAATAAATCTTGTTTCCTAATTTTATGTGTTATTTTATTTTTATACTCAACAAAAATGTTTCATTTGATAACATGTGTATAATTAAAATGAGACTGTTGGGTTTTGACTGTTATTTGACCATTGTTCAATATGACCACTGGAAACTAAACGTTTTGACTATTGTCTCTAAATACAAGCAATCTTGGTTAATTAATATAGAAAGAAGATTCGATGGCCTCACCCAGTAGTCTTGGACCGATCGAAGCCCATCTAACAGAACTTGGGAAGGAGGTAGCACCACTGGGCTTTGCTCTGGACCAAACCCAAGCCGAACTTCATCGTGTGAAGCTAGAATGGAATCGACTTTACGAGAAGTTCAAACTAATAGAAATTACTACTCGTGTGATGTTGGCCGAGCCTCCCTCGGATTCTATCACCATAGCACACCTTACACTTAGGTCCTATGCTGGTGTGATAAGGGGCTATGTAAAGAGACCGTAACTGCCTTGTGTAATCCTTTATTTTAAATAAAAATTGGGATTTCTTCTTATGAGGAAGTTTATGAATTTTCAAATGTCCGGATAAATATAGTATGCATATTTTTGATGAATTTTAGAAAAAGGATATTTTAAAAATGTTTATGTAAACCTTAAATAAATAAAAATTTGTAATGATTTTCGAAAAATGGTCTTCTACAATTATGTTCAGTAAGAAATTTAGAGTCTAATAAGACCAACTTTATTTTTGATGAATAGTAAATTATGAATAGTGATTTTACGCTTAGGATTAGTAATGTGACCAAATGGATTAGTAATTTCACTCAAAGAAAGTTTTAATATAATTTAGACACCTAGATTAAGTAATGAGATTCAATAAAATGGGTAAATAACAGTTTCATAAATTATTATTCAAGTATTAGTTTTTTCGGGTGAATAGTGTTTTTAATTAAAAATTTAATTAAAAATATTTAGAAAATTAATTTTATAAAATGGATTTCATTTTTGAACTCAGAGTGTCGATATTATGTTATGGTAATTTTTGGGGATTTTTCTGAAAAAATGAATTTTCAGTGAATAGTGTATTTATTTAAAAATTAAATTAAAAATAATTAGAAAATTATTTTTATAAAATTGAGTTCATTTTTGAAATCAGAGCATTTATATTTGGTTAAGGTGGAATTTTGGGATCTTTTTGAGAAAGTTGAATTTTCTGTGAATAGTAAAAATACAGTTTTAGGGTTTCGGTATGTTTAATGACATCATAACTGTGTCATGATGATGTCATGAGATATTTTAAGGGCTGGCCGGCCAAGGGTGATGAATTATTGTTTTGGAGGCCCCATGTGGCTTAACTCCATGGTAAATGCCAAGGGAGAGCACATGGTTTTGAGAAAAGCACTTGTGAGGTGTCCTTTGGCCATTAATGCCTTGTCCCCTCACTTTCCCTATAAATACCCACCCTTTCCTCCTTTAGTTTTCACTCCCAACTCTCCCCCAACGAATTTCTGGTCTCCTTACCTCCCAAGGAGTCCTCCCAAGGTTCCCCCAAGCCCTCAAGGTCCAAACCTTTGAGTTTTAAGAGTTACGTTTTAAGGTAAGGGATCCGACCTCTCTCTTTCTTTTCAAGTAATCTCTTTTATGTAATTTCTTTTATACTCCATGTTATTATGTTAAAGGATTTTATTTCATATTCCTCTTACTTACCTTTTCATGTTTATATTATGAGATATCCCCTCTTACTCTCATCATTTCGTTTTATAAAAGTTTAAGTGACGCCGTTAGGCTGCCGAATTTTTAAGGGATTCTTTCACCCTTCTCATTTTTCAAGTTATATTTTCATGTCAAGTCTTTAAAGTTACTTTTTATTATGTTGGGGTATGATCTCTATATCTATCATACTGATATATTATGATCATATGATGAGAGACCCTATTTAATTTTGTCAAATCATTTTTATTGAAGTTTAAGTGACACCGTTAGGCAGCCGAATTTTCATAAGAGAAATCTTATTTTTGTCTCACTTCCATGTTTTTCATTTCATATGGTATATCTTTCAAATTTCATTACCATGTTCTTAAATCCCTTATATTATGTTCCCCTACTGTTTTATGGATCATTTATGAGTGAGTGACCCATGTTCCCTCTCTTTTAAATGTCTTCTAAAACCTTGTAACATAGCCGTTATGCTGCAGAATTTTCGTCTCAAAATGCCTCTCTCTTTTCTCAAAATTATTTTATGTTATAAAGTGAATACTCAAAGATCTTATTTCTACAAGGGTATTCACATATATATCAAAATGTTCTATTTTAAATTCTGGGATTTACATACGTGAAACCCGCTTTCCCTTTTCGTGGGTTTAAAGTGACATAAAAATCATGTCTTTAAAGCAGTTTTTAAAACGTTATGATTATGAAATGAAACCCATTTATTTTATGCTATATGGGTTGTTTATGAAATGATTGATGATGATATGTGTGGCTCACATGATAATAAAGACATGTCAAGGGTGCGCCTAGATAGCGCTCCAATGCATTGGGTAAAGACTTAATCTCTAGAGATGACCATTTTTAACTACGCCTTGGTGAATAACCTTGGTAATTTTTAACGACACCTTGGGGATGGACCTTGGTGAAACGAAACGATTTTCAATATTAAATGTTGTAGCCACATCTTCAAGTTATAAAAAAATGTTATTTTTATTATGATGTATCTCATGATTTCTTTCTCATGCCTTAAAGTTCTTTTCATGTCCTTATTGAAGTATCCCAAGTTCACATGTAAAATGTTTCTCTTGTTTCCCTTACTGGGCCTTCTGCTCACCCTTTCTTTTGATGTATGTCCCCAGGTTATGAGATGCAGTAATGAACCTAGGATGAACTTAAGGAGAAGCCTTTAAAGTGTTTAAGAAGAGTGTTTTTTTTTCTTTTCATGTATTATGTTCCTTGTTTCCAAGACACTAAAACTTAAAGATCCTTAGTTCCGTGTAATGGAATGAAAGTTATGTTATAAAAAGACGGGATGCTATATATAACTAATTAAGTAGATATATCCATATCTACTCAAATGATCAGTAAAATTTTTGAAGTAAGAATATCCACCTATAAATTCTTCTATAAATGGTCCACACACATCCATGTGTACCAATTATAGAAGCTCGGTGGACCTTTCACCCTGTCCCCCGAAAGGCATCTTGGTCATTTTACCTTATAAAAAATCATGAAATCTATCTAGTGGTTTTAGTTCAGTAGAGTCTAAATAACCATCCTATCAGAGCTTTGTCAAGTACTTCTTGTTTACATGACCAAGAAAATGATTCTATAATTGGGTGTTTCATGAGTCATGTGAATTTGTTTCGTTATCGATTGCTAACACTTGGTTTTCATAGTTTAATACATATAAACCATAATTTAAATTCTCCACACCATAACATATGTTGTTATTATAATAGAAACAACCCTTATTTCTAAATTTAAAAATAAATCCATCCATATCCAAATAAGATATAGAAATTTTGTTTTTGGTAACACTAGGCACATAATAACAGTTACATAAAACCAAAAGAATTATAGTTAGAAATGAGAGATGGTAATCTACAATGGCCAATGCATCCAGCCTCGCGCCATTGGAAGCTCGAAGATCCACCTCTCCACTAGAAATATTTATAAATCTACTTGGTTCCCATATTTGAATATAGATGTGAGGCCCACATTATGTATCTAATACCCAATGCGTAGAAATAGAAAGATTACACTCGATAACAAATGAACCTTTAGCATCCCCACGCTTCTGGGTGCATTTCTTATTCCAGTGGCTTGGATTGATGCATGAAAATCATACCACTTCTCATTCCTTGACCTGCCGCTGGATCTTCCCCTTCTTGGATGGATGATGCTCAGGGGCTTTAGACTGTTTATGAATCCTTATCCCCTTTACCTTGTCCTTCCTTTTCTTATTCACCATAAGGACTGTGGTTTTGTCACACCCCATGTCCTTATCTACCTAGAAAAGTAAGGTTAGAAGTTTTGATAGAATATTCTAATTGTTTCTCATGTTATAGTTGACAATAAATCTAGAGAAGGTCTTGGGTAGTGATGATGGGATGAAATTTGTACGCAACTCATCCAAGAACTTAATCCCTAAGATGTCCAGGCATTCAATATAGCCAATAAGCTTGACTACATGAGGCCTAACTAGCACAAACTCTTTATAGTGATCATTAAGGTGAGACATCATGCTATACGTGTCCATGTTTTCATGTTTCTTCAAGAGATCATTAGATATGGATGATAACATGAAACATTGGAAATATGTGGCATCATCCATATGTTTCATGTAGAGAGATAATTCCTCATCACTGGACTCTTTTCTAGGTGCAAATGGAACAAGATATTCCAGCACATACAATTTTCTCTTGTAGTGAAGGATGATGCGTAAACACCTCTGCCATTCCTGGAAATTGGTGCTAGTGAGAAGGTTTTTCTTCTCGAGTATGGTTCAAAATGATATTTTTGATGTCATTTTTCTTTCTGTTTCTATAAATTAATATGAGAAGAGATTTTATTACTTTATCATGATAAAACCAAGACAAATAAATTAATTAATACTTATTAGTTTCCTACTATTTTATTGAAATCCAAAGCCCTCACCATTGACTTTGGAATATTTTGTTGCTTGAATATTCTAGTGGCAAGGATCCATATTGTCCTTAGAATTATCCAATATAGGGTTGGTCAAGAAACTTGAAGGGTTTTAGGTAGGCATTACAAATTCAAACTACATTAACTCATAGTTCCTTGATCCGCTAAGTGGGCTCCCCAATCCTGAAATCCTTTTATTTTGGATTTACTCAACCTTTGCCTCTTGGAAACACCAAGTCCTACTGTGGTAGTCAACCCTTGATGTTAACCAATTTAAGTAAACCCAAAACTGTGAATTTGAATTCCCAGATAATTGAAAGCACCCCAACTAAGGATGGTCAAGCACTTTGAACTATGGTTCGATTCTAACCAAGATTATGGAAGGCTATACCAACTTAATATTTCTTTGAGGTATTTTATCCTTGTACATAAATTTCCATTTTTTATCATTGATTACATTCTTGTTAATATTAATTGGTATATAATTAAGTGATTAACCTTGTCTAAGATAATATTTATGCATAATCCAGTCTTATTTTAGTTCCATATTGCATTCTTTTTTAATTCAATTATTATGTGATCGTGATAATACACCCACAATAAATAAACCATGAGACTAATAGAAATAAAATAAATGGTATGATCATGAGCTTGTTCTATTGGTTAGTTTATCTAACGGTTGATAAACTAATCCAAGACCTAGGGGAGAAACACCTTGAACCTTTTGGGCTTGTGTTTACAACTTTCCACCTATTCATCTTTTTATCTCCTTTGATTGGTTTCACCTTGAATCCTAACTTGAACCACCTACACTAGCTTGGGAGATCCATCCATTACATATGATTTTATCTCACTCATAGGTGAGGGGTAAAATAGGGATTTACATAAAAGAAACCTTGGGTATGTAGGCCCTACATATTAATGAGGAGAAGGATCACATGCCAACAAATTTAATTTAAATAAATAAATTAAAAGAAACTATTCACATATGAAGGTCTTAGTATATCTCATGATCATCCATACATGCAAAAATATTACGCATAAATAAAACTATCATTAAATTATTTAATCGTTCTTTTTCAAGATAAATCACGCTCGAATCAATTAATTATCTTTAATTAATCAATACTTTTATCTTAAACCCTTTTCTGAATTTCCTTGAGATTATCATCTATCATAATTTTAAAAAAATAAATTCATGTAAAATTATCTTTGTATGTAACTTGAACCTTGGCGGAAACCTGGTGAATTTCCGTTCATAACTACCCAATGAGTAGAAATGAACATTACATAGATGTTAAATTAAACACACATATATAAAACACCTATCATGTGTCGTGCCTTAGCTTTATGACCACACTATGGTGCATGTATCAAGTGTTTTTATAATATAAGAATAAATTTTAATAAATCTGCGTAATTTGGATGAGTACATGGTGTGTAGTTCCGAAAACACCACGCATACTTTTGTTCACTATCCATCCGAAGCACATGCCCGAGGACATGGAATATAGATGTTCTTCGGAAATCTTAGGAGTACACGACGTGTTCAATGGGCCAGATGCCATGTAGTATGCACGTTACACGGTTTGGAACCAGAAAAGCCATGTATGGGGTACACGGTCCATCCCTAACTCGAAGGGACCACATGCCATGTTCAGTGGGCCACATGGTGTGTAATCTGGAAACCATGTGTCACCTGTTCCTGGTCAACACATGGAGTCTTAAAGACTTAGATAGAATCCAATGACATGGCATGGTTTGGTTGACCATCCTGTTGCATGGAACCTATACTACACGACATGTACTGCCGAATACATGCCGTGTGTTCTAGTGTTTTACAGCCAGGAAGCTTTGGAACCTTCAGATGAGATCCTCTATTTTATTTTAGTCAAAATTAAAAGAAAAAATTATTAATGTAAGGTGAACGAGAAACGAAAGAGGAGGAATTGATCTCAGGATTCATATTTATAGAATGATTAACTTGAATTAAAACCACTAAATTATTAAATGCATATATCACAAAATAAAAACTAAATAATTACAATCAATGATATGACCACTTTGATACCACTTGTTGGTTCCGGGCACAATGGAAGTGCGTTGGTGGGTGTACCCAACTTTAATTTTTCCATTAACAACGATCAATCCAAGATCCATCACGATAATAAAACATTGGATATTTGGAATAGAATAAATAAAGAAAGAAAGGAAGGGAGTCCCAGAACCATAGAGAGGATCATAATATGTTTTTTATAATTAATTTAATTAAAAAACAAGAATTAACTTGATGAAATTATCTCTCCATTTATGTTTATGGTCATGATTTGATGTGATCTGTCATTGCATCATAGAATTCAAGTGTAGGCTTCCTCTAACGGTGATCCACACGTGCTTTATGTATCTCTGGATGTCAGCAAAGGGATCTTTGGGTGCAAGCATGGAAGAGACTTTTCTTGCGATGTCCGCCTTCAATCGCCTTGAGAGTCTCTTCCAAAGCACTCTCCTTAACCCGGTGAAGGGGGATCTCTCTCGTAACTTGAGAGTGTTCTTGGTGGAAAAAAATCTCTCTTGGATTGAGAGCTTTTTTAGGTCCATTGTGCACAACCAAAAAAATGGATGGGCCAATGAGAATTATATAATTGCTATTTTAATTGCATTGAATAAAAAAATGAATTAATTACCCGAAATCATTTATTCATTTCATTTAATTCTTAGTAAGACCGCATGTCTAATAATAATAGTTGACTATTATTATTACTTGACATGCACCTAGGGAATTACACATATGTGCTTGATTATTCTTTCTTTGAATTCCTAGAATTGAACCTTCCCATTCCTTACCATGTCCATGGATTTATTTAGGATATATCAATTCCATCATAGGGCCTAATATATATACTTTCATTATGGTATAGAAGGGACAAATCCTTTCTCGCATTATCTATTAATTCACTATTAGTCATGACGCACCCAACATATCCTACCTCACTGCGAACAGTGTGTCGTCATAGTTTTTGTCAATACATCTAAGTGCGCGAGTTGAAATACCCATTAATAATAATCTTAAAGTCTAAGGACCAATACATAAGTGCACAGATAGAAGCATCCAATGACATAATGAAATGTGGATTTCCTACTGGCGGGTATCGTTCTCATAATATCCTCCTGAATATTACCAAGGGAGCACACCATGAGAAGATACCTCAAAGTTTTATAAGTCTTCACCCATAATGGCCTGTATTATTTGTGTCCCTCAAATAACATCATTCATCCATAGAACATATATTCAATAACAATGTTATGACACTTCTGGGTTCTCAAGATAGAAGGGATCCGTTATGAACTTTTAGTACAACAACTATCCTTATGACATTATTACATGCATTTTCATGCATAAGAACAGTCAAGAAATGATAAGGTGCTTATTAATGAATAAATTACAAAGTAGTTGGTTCTAGGCCACCTACTACAACACAAGCAACCTCTTAACCATAAAAACATGGGTAAATTTGGGTGAGACCACTCTCTATACCCAATCCATCACTTCTCCCTACTCAATGGAGATAACAGAACCTATCTCAGACCCACTAAGTTTATTATCATCTTGATATTACCCCTCAAAGGTCCATGTATCTTGATATATGTATTTATATTCAAACCCTTGATCATAAGTGACCAATGCATCTAGGTAGTGATGAAGGGTCCATCGTCTCCCTTGATAGTTTCTCTATTATCATGAATTTCATTTTAATAAAATAATTTTTTTTAATTAAAAAGTACCAGTCACCCATAGTGGAAATATCACATATCACATGCCATATAAAATGTATAAACCAGGGAGATTTTACATTGACCAACTACCTCATATAGATTCATTTACTTTCATCAATGTTCGACCCTTATAACCTAATACCACCCAAACCTATTATAATATTGAATCAAAATCCTAGATTCTATCTCATGACAAAAAATAAAAATAAGTAATTATATCCAATTATAATAAATTAGCCAAATTAGTCCAAAATGGTATAATTTCCTAACAACTCACTCGTAACACCATATCACTGAAATATGACCAAACACCCATAGATTGTCCAAACAAAACCTTAGAAAAAATATGAGAAAAATAATTATTATAAGAAACTAGACCATTCATAATTTCATAAAACATAATTTAAAACATTAGGTAAAATCACTAGTTGACATAACTCACATGAGCGATGGCATGACACACAGTTTTCCTCCTGCAATTTCTCCTTCCATGAATTCTCTCTTATGGAACCTAATTCTAGAAGTTCCCTTGAAAAAAATTCTTATGTTAATTTCAATATTCAATCAGATGTACTTCTATACCATGAACATTGATTCCTTACTTCTATAGAAACCCACCATATTTTGAACTATCAGAAAATTCATCCATAGGATGGTTGCTTCCCAGTATTTAGATAAATTTTGAATTCTCCTTAGGTTGACATCACTAGTCCACCAAGAAATATTCTAGAACATACTCTCATTCTAGAACTATTTTATAAGTTTCACAAAATCAAAACCACAACATATCTTCCAATTTACACACACTTCATCAAAATCTCATCAGCAAATTCATGTCTACATTCCTACTTTTGGACTAGTTTTAGAACTTTCAGAAAACTAATATCTAGGAAAATTTTGGAAAATCCCACATGATAAAATTTCAACACATCAGTACCCTTATATAGGGGTGGTTCCCAAAATCCTAAAAAACATCACAGCTTCCCAATAAACCACCATAAAATTTAAATAATTTAAAAAATATTTCTAGGAAATGCACAAGGATCGTGTGGTAACCTTAGAGAATTAGAAAAAGGCAATATCATATAGATCAACTTTAATTGTGTAAGACTTATTCTTTCAAGCACAAGAGTTCCAGAATTTTAAAATTTTGGAAAAATTTTGATTTCATAAGGATCATCATGGGACTTTATAGAGATAAAAATTATTTGTATAAATATCTACAAAATTCATAAGGATCATCATCTTAGCTAAAATCACCAGGGAACCATATAAGGATAAACATGGGATTGGTAAATATCAATCTTGATTTCTATAAGGATTAATAAAATTCATAAAGATTAATTAATTGTTCAAAATAACTATAGTACTCCCTTTTGATCATCCTCAATATTTAAAATTCAACCCTATGCATCTTCACTACTAAAAGGTATCCCAAGACACTGACATCCCTACCGAGAGACTCAAATTTTTATCATTTAAATTATAGTGGAAACTTCTTGTGTCCTACTACTAAATTATGATTATTGGATGATACGTAGGGTTCTTAAATATTCTATATTTTGGAAAACACCAGGCTTATCAAGTCTTAAAAAGGGGAAGTTTCTTAAGGCTTAGGTGTTTGTTCAAATTTCACTCTCATCATCAAAACATAAACCATTCAAACATATGATCATTCATCCCAATGAGCATATAAATTCTTGATATCAACATTAATCTTCCAGAAGCACACCTTCCTCATCCATAATCTTCAAGAAGAATTTCATCACTTCCTTTGAGGATCATCACTCAACTTCCAAAAATTACTCTTGGAAACATCTTCCATAAATCTCTAAATGTGAAAAAATAAATAGTTCAAAATATTCTTGAAACCTAATCAACTTCGAAAACTCAATTTTTAACCATTAAGGAACCCAAACACCTTTAAAGGGTCTTTTTAAACAAGTCCAACACATGGAACCACCAAAATCATCACTCTAGAGAAATAAGTAATATCTTGATCCTTAAACCAGATTGAAAAAATTATTCAGAGATTCTCTAACTCTAAAATTACTCATATGAATCTAATTTATCAATCTGAACACTACTAAAGATCCAAAAATGAAATTCCCACTATATTTAAAAACCCAAAAATTATGCTAATTATTTAAAAATTAATGATATCTAGATCATAACCCACACTTTGATCCTAAACATTAAATTCATCAACTCTTAATGACATCTGATAATGTTGAAAGAATTCACATAATCAACCACCAACTTCATTTCAGTTATTATCAGACTAAAGAATATACATATGAGAAATAATTTATTCATTTTGCTGGGATTACCATACATGTTTGCGAGTGTAGAAATCAGTTTAGTAGAAGTATTATCAAGAAAATATTTAAAGAAACATTTCATGATAACTTTACCCAAACAAATCCAAGTTCCTTCTAGCCAATATTTTCATATTCACTTTTTACTATCATCTAGGGCTTGGAAATTATCAATAGTAGATCAATTTCACTTTAAAATTAATAATATTCTACTATATATTTTGAAAACTTAAACTTTCCCATAGAACCTATCAATACATTACTTTCTATATTCCAATATCATAGCCTCGAAATGAAACACTCTTTATATTACTTCAAACATAAAAGGAAAAACATAACACACTTACCAAAATACTTCCACTCCCATAGGAAATGAAAGAGTTATGATACCACTTTTTATCCCTACAACAAATATACTACCCTGTGAACTTTAAGTATGTAACCAAGATCAGAATATCCATAGATATTATATAATAGTGTATTTTAGAATTACATCATGCACTTTATCAAATAGGGATTATAAATGTCAATGATGAATAATAATTGAAGTAAAACTCACACTAAAAACACATAAGAAATTTACACAGTTGTATAAATTCCCTATATTGATGAATAAACACCAAATTACACAAAAAGGGAGAGGAGAGAAAAACTATTTACAACTAAATACTAATAAATATGATAAAAATAATTACAATAACAATAATTAAAACAGAAACACATGGACGTCCTAATTATATGGAAAAATCTAACCCTCTTTCCGACTTGTTGCCCAAAGCATTCCCCTGACCAACAACTATAAAGACCGCATGATTTATGTCACTATGATTATGAAGATCCATCACTATAAGTCAATATGAGAGTTCCCATGTTCTTCCTATGTTTGAATCAAATAAGGTCCTGTCACCACCTCACCACCTAATTATTATTTTGTTTACTAATATCTATTAAATCTCCCTATATTGGAGATAATCAATGTTTTAACGTTGATATTAGATGCAAAATTATAGCGATGGTTACCACTATTATGTGACCCCAATTGATATTAGTATATATATATATATAAAATTGTATATATAAATATAAATATATTCAATATATATTTATATTTATATATTTTAATGTATATATTAAAATATGTGTATATTTACAAGAATAAGAACCTGGATTAGTGGTACCAATTTATGATGCTCTGTGTTGGGGATCAAATCCTTTTGTGCATAGATTAATTGAGTATTTTGGTGGGGGAACATACTATTCTTGGTTTAGATGGAATCGATAGTGGAAGAGTGGGAGTGCATGATAGTGTTGGAATGTAGATTTCTAGTCGAGCCACATAAATATGTTTTCAGAAAAATATTGAAAATAAAAATATTTAAAAATCGTATGAATTAATTTTTTAAATTTAAGTAAAAACCTATAGAAAATAAATAAAAAACACTATGAATTATACCACACTGAAATAAAAAAATATATTCAAAATGATTCCTTGGTTTTCTTAGAATACATTACTAAATGGTCATTTTATTTATAGTATACATTGAGAAAAATGTGTTGGGTCATGTGGAATTATATATTCAATTTTAATCTTTGTTTGTAACTTCAGAACACTCAAGTAAAATTTTAATTTTAATTTTATCCCAAAGTGTGTGAGGTGATTAAAAGAAATAGAATGATAGATGGGTGTTTAACATGATAATATATGATAAGAGGATGGGGAAATGATAGAACACACCAATATTTCTCCACCCCTCATGTGAGATGCTTAACCCAAATTTTGATATGCCCCATAACTTCTTGATAACTTGAACTACTATCTCTCAAATTATGGGATTCCATAGGGAAAATTTTAAATTTATTAAAACATTATATGTTTACTAATTTTTTATAATATTAATTTGTAAATATTATATCAAAATAAATAACTAATTAATACACTAGTAAAAATATATTTTTAATAGATTAGATTTCACATAACTGGCATAAATTATATCTTCAACATTAGTTAATATAAATGACATGACATAATTAGTCATATATTTTTTCCAATTCAATTAATTTATAACTCAGGTTAAAAAAATATTTTCAATACCAATTATTCAAATAAATGATGTGAAAACCCTTCATATTTTTTTTACATTAATTACTATAAAAAATAACATGGAAACTTTATTAATAAATTCATAACCCTAACATGATATTTTTATTATTACACCATGATAATCCCCCCCTCTCTCACCAATCCCCCTGGATAATTTTTATCCCCATATCCCAAAATATTTGGACCCTATTGAAATTAATAAAAGGACATTTTAGGGCCTCTCTTTTCCCCCTAAACATTTTTCAATGCCTCTTAATACTATTCATGGTCATCATCACAACATATTTCTCCCATCCCCATTGCATCACTACCTCTTTATTACCCTTTTGAGATACATGTAATTTATGATCATTTTTTAATTTTTTGTGTATAATAATAAAAATGATATTAGAATGGATTATTATAATATAATATATTCATTATTTTCATAAGGAAGAGTTTAGTAGTTCAACTATTACATTAGTGGCATAATTTTAATCATTCTAAAATTTTATATTTATATATCCTATAAAACTATCTTCTATTTAATTTATTTAGATTAATTATTTTAAAATATTAAATATAGGTTTCTTATTTAGGTTTTTCAAAATTATATATCCGTTTGAGTATGATGAGATTTTTTTTATTTTCATCATTTTATTTAAAATAATTTTTTTTCGTATAAAAAATGAAACTTAATGACATATATCATTTCTTTATTCTAGATTTAATTTATATCATAGAATTTCTAGGTATTAGATAGATATATGTAGATTCTTAGTCATTTACCAGTTTTCATGAAATAAAAGGATTGAAACCTAAAACTAGTTGAAAATGAATTATTTTAATATAAACATACTTCTTAATTTTAATTTTCTATAGAATAAATGAAAATTTCCCTACATAAAAATAAATGAAATATTTTTTTTAAAATTAGAAGAAATATACATATTGATATATATATATATATATATATATATATCACTTTCGGTTTGTGTATTCCATTTTTGTTTGTATTGGTTGAAAAATTCTTATAAAAAGTTTTTTATTCTATTTAGTTTTGAAAAGTATTAAGAATTAAATATATTTGAATATATAGTTAATTCATTAAATTAGATAATGTTTTTTTTGTTTTATGTTTGTTATATATTTAGATAATGAAGGAGGTACACTAAATATTTTTTATTAAAAAAACAACACTTTTCCTTTCAATTGTTTAAATAACTAATGTGAATAATAATTTATTATGTTGTTTATGAAGATAAATGATATAATATAGTATTTTATACATTTATTATTAAAATAAATGATATTAAAATTCAATTAAACCTCTAAAAATAAAAAAACTCTTATATTTTTTTACAATTATTATAAAAAACTAACATAATAAATAATTTTTAATGTTAGTTTTTTTATAAAACTATCTAGAAATGTGGTTACTTAATAATAATCATTAGAAGAAAAAATATGACATTAAAATACCATATTTATGCCAATTTTAGCTCATAAACAATTAATTATAAAATTATAAGCTTCAAATAATAAAAAATATTTAGTGAATATTATAAAAAAAGTTTACAATTTATCAATAATTTCACAAAAAATAAAAACAAAAGGCTAAAAAATAATAATAAATAATAATGTATACCTAAAATTAAAATACTTCATATGATAAGTGAGTATGTAATGTTATTAGTTTAGTTATTTGAAACATATTATTCACTATTGTAGAATTATAAAATGAAAAATAAAAAGTTTATTTTTTAAATTTAAATTTAGATTAAAAAAATTATATAAAATTATTTTTTGAAATTATAAAAAAGTCATATTTTTAATATGTAAATCAATTTTAAATCCAATGATAAAAATATATTTTAATTAATTTGTACATTCATAGGAAAAATATATAGTATTTTCTCATTCTTAAAATGTTTTTGGGAAAAAATATGCCTCTCTCCTTTTCACATATGGAAATATTTTCTTCCAAATATTTTGATGGTGTAATGATATCCATATATAAAATTAATTCCTCACATAATTTCGCTCCCTAATAATCCTCACCTACTCTTAGATTTCAAATAATAATAAAATTTTGAGCCAATTTTTTGGTTTCACATCCCATATGGGATCGTGGGATGGCTCATTACCATTTAGTTATGTTCTATACAATGTATTTATTTATAAACTTTTTTAAAATATAAATTTTTATGATATCTATTAGAATTTAAAATTATTTAATTATATATATATATATATTTAATTCTTGTCTTTTTATCATTATTTTTGAGAATCTTTGTAAGAAAACGTTTTCCATTTAGACTTTAAATATTAGTGTTATTTTATTTTAAAAAAAATGAGTTTTTAGAGGTTCTTTATCTTGTTGTGAATGAGGTCTATGAATGGAATTATGAGAAGATTTCGACACTCTTTAGTTAAAGAGATAAATTTCTATTTTGTTCTCTCTATATTGGATTTATGTTAACTCCTAATACCCATTTATAACTTTTTTCTAAAGGTAGGGTTTACTATACTTGGTATGGTTATCAGTTATAAATATAATATAAGCCCGAATATCATATGGAAAGATAATATTACATTAAGAGTGATCACTTTTTTTATATAAAAGTTATAGTAACTATCTTCCCTATGGAAAGGATCTACTTCACATATATGTTGTGGATATAATATTTTTTTAGATTTAAAATGGTTATAATGAAAAAATATCTATAATATTTTTTTAATAATACTAAATGCATTTGTAAATAGATCTTTTCTATTCCATTGTTCATGTTACATAGTTTTTATGCACCTCTCTCTTAATTTTAGTATTGATGTAACAATTTTGGGATGTGGTTTTTCAAATGGAACATGTTCAGGCTTGGATAAATTAGAGTAAATTAAATTATAAACTTTTTAACCACAAATCCCCCAGGTGATATCCTAATTTAGCATGCACAACAGACCTTTGAGGCTTGGCAGAAAACTAAAAAGTGTGTTGACTTAAGAATAGAGCTTTATTTTTTTCTAAGTGAACTAAACCAACTTTCTCATGGTATAAGATCAATGTTGACATTTTTACTTTATTTAATTTCCATGTTGTTGTATTAAATAATTATTAAAACAATCAAGGTAATTTTTTTATAAATGAAGAGTACCATTTTTTAAACCGATGTTTATAACTGAAAGAAGCCCAAGAAATTATTTTTTGGAATTATTTTGTTAGTGCTACCAATTTGGACTCAATAAACCTTTAAATTATATTTCCCTTTGTTTATATCAACAATATCTATGTGTGTTATCCTAAGAATGCATTTAATTTTATTTTTTATAAAATTATTTTTGTATACAAAAAAAATAATTGAAAGAGGATTAATAATAAGTTTTTTTTAATTTTTATATTCTACATTAGTATGAGGAACCGGTCATAAACATTATAAATCACAACCATGAATTGTATGAATTAAATCATCTCATCTTCATATTTTATATCACACAAAATATTTATTTAATATATAGTTTTAACCCACCTTTATTCACCCACATTTTCAAATATGTGGATGTGTAGAATTGGTATAATATTCTTTACTCTATTATCGTTGTAGAGTTCTTTCTACTACTAAAAATTCCACATTCAAGTCCCGTTATCAATATAATTTAGTCATAATTTTTTTTCTTAACAAAACAATCACCTTTGAATCTTAGGGTTTGTGTTTTTATTGTTTCCTAGCAGGGGACCAAACCTTTTTCTCATATGCAAGTGGTTGAGTGGCAGCGGCTCATACCACATTGATTGATAATACTATATTGATTCCTCTTCTTAGCAAGTATTATTCATATATATGTGATATAGATAATATTTAAAAATTTTTCATGTCTATTAAAATTATTTAAACCCTACCAATTAAACAATTTGATCTGAATATCATTATTATTATATTTTAGGGATGTTTTGAGCATAAAATTAAAAATTGAACAATTTTGGAATTTTAAATGTTTTCAATCACTTATGTATTTTGAGCATATTGTTTTCCATAATGATCTAAATCAAGTAATTCTTATTTTTATGATCTATATGTTTGAGGTATACATATTTTTAAATTGGTCTAAGTGTTTATTTTACCATATTGAGGCCCAAAAAAATCAGTCATTATGAAAACATGTTATGGATGATAGGATGGACCACACCTCATTCAATGGGACATAACTCGTGATAAATGCCTCCAAACGAGATGATTACACCTGGAGATGAAAAATAACTCAAATAATAGAATTCATGATAAATAATATGTGAAATTTCGATCATTAATGAAGTATATGAACGAGTCAATGAGAATAATGATGAATAGTCCCACTGAGTAGAAAATTTTATTTTCATTAATTAATTCATATCTTTTTTAAAACATGTATTAATTATCTTAAATTTTTATGTTAGAGAGAGGTTTTAACTTTGAAAAACTTTTTAGAAGATACTAGGGGGAGATTCAGCTAGGAATGTGGATAAAAATGATCCAAATTCAGATGGATAGAAATTAAACAATATATTTCCAGCCCTCATTTTATTTATATTACCAACTCCTCATCATTTCAAGGGTGGTTGGCTTAAGAGACAAAGGGTAAGGTTGAGATATATATGTTTAGTAAGATGCTGTGAATTAATGATGTAATGGAGAAGATGGGAGTTACTCAAGTGAAGCGAGGCTAAGCACCAAAGAGTTAAGAATAACAACAACTGAGAAACACTCTATTATGAGTTGTGATTGTTTGGTGTAATATATTTTGAATTTTTATTAAAATTAAAATTTTGAATTAATTCAGTTGTTTTATTTATTGAATATATTTTCAACTAATTTTTTTGGATCGTTTTTTAATCTATGAAGTAAAATAACCGACTTCTCTCTTTAAATTTATTCAGTGAGGTCATGCCGTTGAGCATGGAGATTTCAATTTGGTTTGATTTCTTGGAGGGCGTCAAGTAATTGAATCACTTATATATGAGGGTAAATACTCATATTGAGGTCTTGATATGATATCTATGCAAACTAGTGTGTTCACCTAGTTTTAATTTGGTGATAATTGATAAATTAAATTGGGAGATATTTTTAAATAAGGAAGATGGGTGTGTTCGAGAGGTTTAAGATTGTCCACAACTAATGTTTTGATTTTGATTTCAAACACCTTTTATTTCATATAAATTTTATGTATTTATCTTGAATTTTCTTGTATGTCAGTTTATATTTATATTCTTATAATTATTAATCAAATTCCCAAATTTGTTTTCTTACAAAAATAAACAAAACAAAAGTGATAGTTTTGAAACTAAAATTTCAACCTCCTAAAGAGACAAACTTCAGACTTCTATATTTCATTTCTATAAGGGATAAATTTATTGATTTTATGTTTCAAAAAAACACCACATCAACTATAACCATTTTTAGGGAGGTTTCCTAAGTTTTTTATAATTTTTTTTGAATTTCATTGACTTTAACCAATAATTTAAAGTATTAAAAAAACAAAAAAAAATATATTTTAAAAATGAATAATTTTATTCTTGTACAGATTAAAAAAAATTAGAATAATAGTCATGATCCATTTTTAAAATTTCAACTCTAACAAAATATTATGGCCCTTCGACATTAATCTTCACGATTCAAGAGGTAAGAAAACAAATGAAGATTCGTTTTGATTCTTTAAAATAATAGAAATAAATAAAAGATCAAAAAGTTGATCAAAAAATATAAAATATTATCCCACCAACTTTTTACATTAAGTAACCTTTTGTGGGTGACATGAAAAATTATTTAGAATCACCATTTTAAAATTTTAATGTAGATATTATCACCGATTCTTCAATTAACGTGTCTTTTGGAAGTCAAAAGTCATTGGAAAATTATTCTACTGACTTGGTTGAAAATGAAATATCACGTGAATACCTAATTTTTGAAATAAAGAATTCATAACATTTGTATGAATCTTTGGATAAATAGGAATAGAAACTTGAGACATTCATTTTAAAAGAGTATATAGATAAACCTATGTTGCTCCATACTTTCAATGAAACAATTTTTGACTCCCAAATAGAGTTGGAAACTGAGAACTCATAGGGATATGTCTTAAATTTTGATCAATTCTTGTTAGATTATTTTGATAATAAATTTTTAAATATTTTTCCTAAATATATTTAGTTCTCATTAATTTTGAGTGGAGTTTTTTTTCAAAATAAGATCAAGTGAATGGTGAAATTGAAGAAATAATGGTGTCACCAATTGAATAGTACATTGGTAAACATGAGGATGGTGCTATCGAGCCATTTTTCAAAGAAGAAATAATTTATGAAGATGATATTGAATATGGAACACATCTTGATATTACAATTTAGTATCCACTTGATGTTTTTTGTGAGGATAAAATCTTGGGAAATTTATTTTACACTTTATTCTCTCTTACACTACATTATTGGAACATAAAATTATTAGAGGGGAACCTAAATATATATATTTTTGGGAGATTCTACAATATTTTTGAGCTGAAAAAGATTATAGAAATTTATTTTCGGTGGTTTATGGGGAAGAAACTACTACCACCTTGAAACTGGGGATGATCAGCTAGAACTGCCTGACCAGGGGCTGTGAAATCCTATCAGCCACTTGGGGGTTAATACCAAGTCTCTTTTCCCATATCTTTATTTTTTTCTTTCATTTATTTTAATTAAATTTTTATTCTTTGTTTTTTATGCAGGTTTCTCTATTTCATATTTAAGGAGGCTTGCTCATGGCTGCTACTACTTAATAAAAATCAGGTTGTCTCTTTTATCTCCACTTGTTTTTCTTCATGTATGATGTTCTTGATTTTCACTTCACAATTTTAACTTCTATGTATAATGATTACATTGTACAAAATATGTGTGGGGGAGGAACATGTTGTGTATATTAGGATTTTGTGTAATTTATTTTCAAATTTTGTGTGTTTTATTTTAAAATTTGTGTTAAAAAATTTATAACCTTCAGATTAATATTCTTTGTGAATTGATTTTTTTATGCATGAAAATAGATAACTTGATGCATGGAAATGAACTTAAATGATTTTTAAAATGTTCATTTTTCTGGATTCAAATTGTGGAAATTTATTAAAATACCATTGAATTTTGAATTCAATCCCATAAATGATATCTAATATTAAAAATCACTTTACCATGAGGATTATGAACCAATTTTTTGTCTTATTCAAATTAACCCCTTCTTGATTAATCTAAAATAATTCTTATTTTAATCAACACTTTCCTTTTATTCTATCAAAACCTGTGAAATTTAAAGAAGTTGTGTTAAATTATTGAGAAAATACTTTTGTGACTGAAGTCCATATTTTTAATGAGAATCCTTTTAATTATAGCCTTCCCTATACATTTGAACAGTGTGATATTTTAGTATCCATGTACTACCTATTATATGTCCACTTTACAAGACAATTTTCACTTTCCAACATTCTTTGGAAGTAGAAATGCATAATATAGTTAAACATAAGAGTGGAGGGAAGAGGACTTATGATACCTAATTTAGTATTGATTTGGGTGGAGAATAAAACTTTGAAGATATTTTTTTGATGAATAAAAAGTGGTTTTATGATGATAGTTTTTCCCTTCTAGAGCATTCATAAAAAAGGGAGCTGTGCCTCTCTAGATCTCCCAAATAAATAAACCTTTTCCTATTTAAATATTTTTATAGACTTTTTTTTTGAAATTTGGAGAAGAAATTGTTGTTACATTACTATTGATTTGGATATGTTTTGTGATGTTTTTGGAATAAACTTTGAAGTTATTTTAGATATTATTTTTTTCCATGAAGAAGGAGAAGAATATCATGCTTAAGTGGAAACTGAAATCATGCATTTTTTCTTCAAAAAACTGCCAAGCCAACTCTTTCTGCCTCATAATTTTTCACATTTAAATATCACCAACCTTAAAACTACAGAAAAAGACTTTATAAGAGATCATTATGGATATAATTATTTGAATCAATTGGGGGGATACTTAGAAAATTTTCAAGCCTATGGTGACCCTTGCATTTATTTGGATGAGAAAATCTTCGTTCAAAATCAAAATAATGTTTTGAGAATGAAAAAGTGAGGTATGAATAATTGTGTATGGAGAAATGAATGAAATGGGAATGGACTGAATGAACATAATGAGTAATTTATAATTGAATCTTTTTATGTGGCATGATAAGTTGGATGTATTTATTTTGAGCTTGTGAATTTCATTGACACGTGTTGCCAATTTTCATTGGAAATTTATTTTGACTGCTCAGTTGTATGGGAGTTCAAGTTATAAGTGTTGGGTAATTTATAGAGAGTGTATTTAAACCTTTTCATGTCTATTTCAATGATTTAATCCCCAAAAATTTAACAATTTGAGTTTAATATCACTGTTTTTGTATTTTAGGGATGTTTTGAAAATTCAAAACTTCCCATTTTTGAAATTTTAACTATTTTCAATCACTTATATGTTTTGAGAATAAATTTTTCCATATTGATAAAAATCAACTAATTTATTTAGGATTTATATTTTCATTAGATGCATATTTTTAAACTAGTAAAAATATTTATTCTACCTTCTAGATACCCAAATAAATCATTCACTGTAGAAAAGTTTTCTGACCGATAGGATAGGCCCCACCTCATTAAATGGGACATAATTCGGGATAAAGGCCTCCAAATGAGATAATTCCATTGAGATATAAAATATAACTCAAGAATAAAATTATTTATAAATATTATTAGAAAATTATATCATTAAGTTAGTATATTAATGAATCAAATATAAGGAAGATGAAGATTCCCGACGAGAAGAAAAATTTATCTACAATAATTAATTCATATATTTTTTACCACATATACAAATCATATGAAATTTGGAGGGTAGAAATATGTTTTAATATTAAATAATTACCTATATGAAACTATTGGGAGATTAATATGGTAATTTGGATAAATATGAGAAAACTTTGGATGAACATAAAATGGACATCAGATTTCCAGCCCTCCTTTTTTATATTTATCCTCATCATTTCAAGGGTAGTTAGATTAAGAGACCAAAGGTAAGGTTGTGATAGATATATTGGTTAAAATTATATGAATTCATGAATTAATATAGAATACGAGGTCTAATCAAGTCATATGAGGCTAAACACAAAGTAGTTGTGGATGAAAACAGCCGAAAAGCACTCTCTCCCAAGCTGTGATCTTCTTGTGTAATTTATTTTGAATTTCACTTGAACTCATATTTTTGAATGAATGTGGTTGTTTTATTTATTATATATATTTTAAAATATTTTTTTGTTGGTTGTTCAATATATGAAGTAAAATAACTAACTTCACTATTTTATTTTCTTTAGTGAGGTCTTTATGTTGAGCATAATGATTATAATTAGGTTTGATAACTTGGATGTCTTCAAGTAACTGAATCACTTATATAAGAGGGAAAAAAATAATATTGACATATTGATATGATATATATTAAAACAAGGATGTTCACCTGGGGATATTTGGGTGATCATTGAGAAATTAAATTGGGAAATATTTTAAAACAAGGAAAAGGGGAGTGCTCGAGAGGATTACGCTTATCCACACCTGATGTTTTGATTATAATTTTGATCCCGTTTTATTTACTTTAAATTTTATTTTTTTATTAAATTTTTATAAACTTTAGTTTATATTTATATCATGTGTTAGAACTGTTAATTAAATCCACAAATTTATCATCTTGAAAAAATAAACAAAACAAAAGTGACATATTTTAACACAAATTTGAACCTCCTTATGTGATAATCCAAAGAATGCTATATTGAATTTATCTAGGTTATAAATTACTTTATTTAGGTTTTCATGAAAAAAATCCTCACATAAATATGTTTCTTGGATGGAAAATCCAATGTGCATCTTAGGGTGTGTGCATCTATCAGGCTCCAGCAGGGGCACACAAATTTTCTCTAAGCAGTGTGTGCTTGTGATTACATCTCTATAGGGCCATGGAGTGGTCTTGAGTTTGAATCTCCACATGTGTTCCCCTGTGGTGGGTGATCGAGCGGATAAGGTCAAACTTGATGGTTTTCTACCCACTGACGATCCAATGAATTTTAATTACACCCTATTTGACATATCTCTCTTCTCTTGCTAGGGCTCATGGTAGAGGCAGTTTTACTCAACATAACTACACTGTTGATGGTGAGACCGATGTCTTTAGCACTGACAGACCTACTCAATTAGAAACCAAGGTGTGCTATGGGGGTTGCAGTTTCTATTCAAAAAATACCTTTGATTTATATAATAATAAGTATATATATAAATACCACATATATATATATATACATTTTAAAATATATTAATATGAACTATATAAATAAATAAATAAATACATTAAATATAGTTCATATTTAAATTTATATATTTATTTGCATGTTCTATAATTTATAATATACATATATATTTATAATTATATATGTGTCTGTTTATAACACACACACACACACACACAAATGGTATGGACCCGTTGAAATTAGGTTTTTTTGATATATATACATATATATTCATTTTGCATCAAATATATATTAAATACACACACACACACACACAGATATATATATATATATATTTATAATTTTTACTGTGCATGTATATTTTATATATAAATATTTATATATTCTTAAATATTATTTATATAAAAATAAAAATATTTATCAGAATAAATACAATATATATATATAATTAATCATTTGTACTTTGGTTTATTATTTTTTACTTATTTAGAATTCTATATAAAATTATAATTACACACACACATATATATTATAAAATATAGTGATATGAACTATATAAATAAATAGATAAATACAATAAATATATTTCATAACTAAATTTATATATTTATATTCATAGTATATAATTTATAATATATATATATATATATATATATATATTTACACTATATATATATATTTATAATTATGTGTATGTGTTTATATATATTTATATATATGATTGAATATTATAAAATATATAAATAAATAAATAAAAATATATATAATGTATATTTTAAAATATAATTCATTTTAAAATGAAAATTTATTATCAATAAAACTACCGTGATTTATAAAAAAATATATTATATTAATCAATAAAAATATTTTAGAAAGTATTTAAATATATCAAAACATGTATTTGTGAATATAATATATTAAAATTTATATGAATAATTGTATAAATATAAAAATGAATATATATTTACTTGAATATATTTATATTTATATATGTAATAAATAGATAAATAAATATTAATATAATTATTGGTGTTGTGATGTGAATCTTGCTTAATATAGACTAAAAAGATCACAGTACGCAAAATAAAGAAATAGTGAAAAAATAGGGTCTCAATATATGTGTGTGTATACAATATGTATGTGTGTTTGTGTGTGTGTGTATGTATGAATATGTATATATGTATGTATATGTACGTATATGTGTATGTATACATGTATATGTGTATGCATGAATGTATTTATGTATATGTGTATGCATGTATGTGTGTGTGTGTGTATACATATACATACATATATATGTATGTGTATATATATGTATGTGTATGTATGTGTTATGTGTACACACATGTATGTGTATGTATGTGTATGTGCATGTGCATGCACATGCGTGTGTATGTTTATGTGTATGTGTATATTTCTGTATATATGTGTGTGTATGTGTATATATGTGTATATGCATTCACATGTATGTATGTGCGTTCTTTGTTTGTTGTGTTTGTATGTGTATGTATGTGTATGTGTATGTGTACGTATGTAGGTTTGGGAATGTGTATGTTTGTGTATGTGTGTGTTTGTGTGTATATGTTGTGTATGTTGTGTATGTGTGACACATGTATGTCGTGGGGTGTAGAAAAAACAATTATTTAATCAGTTAAAAATGTAGTAAGAGATTATCCTAGGTTGTCTCCAGAGAGGAGCTCTCAACAATCAAGCTGTTTCCATTAATTAGAGGGAAAATGTGGGATTTTTTAAATTGTTTGATTTTGAAAAGAAAAGAAAAACTAAAAAAATGAAAACATTTTAAGAGAAATATTGAAAAAAAATTGAAAAAGTGATTTAATCTATTATATGATATGGTTGATCAGGTTAGGTTCGCTTCTCAAATTGTAATTCTATCATAGTTCCAATTTATCCAATTCTCTTCTTCTATGTCGATAAAATTGAGAATCCACAATTGCTTCTTCTCAATCCCTTGGTCAAATAGTAATGGTGAGAATAAAACGTATTAAAATCTAATATTGGTAGGCTCTCCTTTCAATGTGATATAATTTTAGCAAATACCGCCAATTGAATTAGGCAATTCCCAATCTGGTCATGTTTATCCTAAACAATCCAGAATGTTCACAACCCATACCACATGTACTGAAGATCACTGAGTACTTTACCCCAAAGCCATGATATATTCCATCTTATATAGACCAGAACATAGTATAAGGAGATATTGATCATTTACCCAAGTTATAAGAACAACAAAATCTAAAATCAAATACAATCTTACATGATAATAAAAACTACTATAAGAAATTGAAACCGATTTCACAAAAGAGACAAAAGGATCTTAAAAATTTAAGTGCAAGAACTCATGAATTGAAAAAGGGGAAAACTATCCTTCCCCAATAACTTAGAGTATTACCCCACCAAGTTTATTGTAATTGTGAATATGGGAAGAAGAATTTATTTTAAAACTAAGAATAATAAAAGAGATAAAACAAAGAACAAACAATTTGATCCTCCAAAATCTATCCACCAGAATTATTCTTTTGTTCCACTAAATATCTAGATGAAACGTGCCAAGGTATATTCTTAAAATACATTTGGAATGGATTTTTCTATATACCTTCAAAATTTCAAATATTTTGGATATATTTAAAGGAATCTATTGACGAATTAATGAACATAAAATTTTCTATCCACCAAATACTGTTCCACCTACTCCACTTTGACTCACTCCAAGGATGCCTTAATGTGATCCTTTCTTCATAAAATTTATTTTGTACTTGAAAAATAATGTATTATTTCAAACCCAGTTGGAATCATCTCATTTGAAGGTCATTATCCTGATATATATTTCATTTAATGAGTTAGGGTCCATTCTGCCTGACAGAATAAATTTCTTCACTTGATTGATTTCTATGGGCCAATGTTTTATGAATTGGATACGAGATTAGAATAAAAATATGAATCCCATGAGTACATTAAAACTAGAAAAACTAATCACTTAAATTGGATCAATATTGTAAAAGTTGTTCCTAAAAAATAAAATCTCCCTAAAACTATCAATTTTACGGAATTAAGCAAGTTTCATAATTAAACCCAGAATTCACCAAAAACACTAAAATGATGAAAATTACCTCAAATTTAATTATTGGTAGAGATTAAATCATTGAAACACACATTAATACAATGAAAATATTAACTTTATCAAATCAACCACACTTAGAACTTCGAATCCTGGACAAGTCATCATAAAAACCAAATCAATACAAATTCAAAACACATGCTTATGAGATCCACCAATTCCACACCAAAAAACAAAAGATATCATGCCTCATCAAAAAAAATATATTTCAAGTTCTCAATTAATATAATTCAATATATTTGCTCTTAATTTCTCTTCCCATGCACACAACACACTTACCTAACATGTATTTTCTCTCATCACATAATTATCAGTTTTCAACGTTGTCTTTCTCATCAAAACTCATGCAAGGGTCACCATAGGATTGATAAATTCCTACATCACCACCTGATGTGAGTCAAGGAAATGTGTTTATCTTGAGTACTTTACCTGTTTTTTTGTGGATTTTAGTTGGTGGGATTTATACGTGATACAATTCTAAGGTAGAATAAGGAGAGAATGGTTATTTTTGAAGAAACATTACAAGAGTCTAATTTTCACTCAAGTATGGTCTTCGTCTCACCCATCATAGCAGAAAATCAACTCAATCATCATGAATAATCAAGGAAGGTGCACACCATTCATCATTTTATTAGAAACAATTCAATTATTCTCAAATTTTTTTTTATTGAAAGCTTGAGAAAAGGAACAACTTTTTTTCTCCATTAGATGCTTTAGAAAGGAACAACTTCTCTTATCATAAAAGATACAAAAAGGAACAGATTACAATAGAATGATTTTTTAGAAGCAAACACATATTTTCAAAATTTTATTTTCCATGCAAAGGTTCACCAAGTGAGGTACTAAAACACAAGACATATCCCCCCCACACTTAGTTTCAACTAGATTATGCGATTTCACTTTAAGAGTAGGCTCGATAGGGAAAATTGGATTATAATGTGGATAACCTAAAAGGCTACTCATGGTCTCAAAGGTCTAGAAGGAATAAATGTAAAAGGTATGAAATTATAAAAAGTAAAATTTTGAAAATGGGTATTTAAATCCAAAGAAACTCCTTAACCATTTAAAACAAAGTACCTCAAATCCTTAAGTTTTGATAGAAATAAATAAAATTTTGGTTAAATCAAAAAATATTTGGTTCTCTCAAGAAGTGAGGTGAATATAAAGAATATGAAAACACTATTTTAAAGGTATCATAGTAAAGTGATTTCAATGATATAGGAAGTGATATGTGGCCTTAGATTTAAACATTAGAATATTTTTTATGAAATTCCTAAATATTTGAACTTGAAACAAAGTCATTTTCAGTATTCATTTAAGCTCAGTTTCATGGAATAAATTGCTTCACTCATGGAAATGGGTTTAAATTTTTTTAAATATAATCATTTCTACTCAAAAAGTTAAAAAACACAAAAAAAATTCAAAAATAAACACCCAAAATTAAAAAAAAATACACATTTTTTTTTTGAAAATAGGAAAACAAAAAAATAAATAAAAAACCTAACAACATAATTTTCCTTCCCCACACTTAAATGATGCAGTATCCTTAATGTATTCAAATGTATTTAAAATATAAAAAGATTTGAAAAATGAACCACAACAAGAAATAAAGTGTAAAGGAGAAATATGACATGGTGGATTTTATTGATATATAGGTTGGGGGAGTGTGATCTCCTCTACTAGATTTGATGGAATAGTCCCCTAGAATTTATTTAGCCTAAGTCTATTAACAGTGATTGGAACCTTCACTCCATCCTTCATAATCTGTATAGAACTAAAAGGATATACATGAGTAACTGTTAATAGACCTTCCCACCTGGAAGAAAGTTTAACTGGCATCAACTTTAAGTATTTGAGTTGAATAACAACACCGTGTCTGCAGGATGGAAGTCTATTGGTTGGATCAACTTTTCATGAGACACTCTTGTTCTTTCTTTGTAAATCCTGGAATTTTAAAAATCTTCCCTTCTAATTTACTCCATCTTCTACAATTACAATCTTCTCTTTTTTCCACACTTTCAATATCCAAATTCATCTTTCTCATATCCTAATATGCCATATGATCCAATTATACTGGAAGATTACAAATTTTTCCATAAATAAATATATATGGACTCATTCCAATCAGGATTTTGTAGGCTATTCTGTAAGCTCATAATGTTTCTTCCAAACTTTGGCTCTAATCCTTCCTATTTGGATTAATAGTCTTTTCCAAAATTTTTCTGATTTCCCTATTAGATACTTTATCTTGACCATTAGTCTGTGGATGATAAGGAGTTGATGTTTTGTGATTTAACCCATTCTTCTTAAATAAATCCTTCTTTATCCTATTAATATATTGAGTCCCTTGATCACTGATGATGGCTCTATGAACTCTAAACCTACAATATATGTTATCCCTGACAAAATCACAAACAACTTTAACATCATCAGTCTTGGTGGTTTTTTCTTCCCCCCATTTGGAAACATAATCAATTGTAACCAAGATATAATAATTTACAAATGACATTGGGAAAGAGCCCATAAAATCTATCTCCCATACTTAGAATATATCACAAAAATTAAGTGGATGTTGGGGCATTTATTTTCTCTTTTAAATGTTTCCATAAAATTAACATCTTCACACCTTTTTCAAAATTTATAAGAATCTTTAAAATGGGTGGGACAATAATGTCTAGATTAAAAAACTTTCATTTATATCTTTTAAGGCCCAAAGTGGCCTCTATAATCTAAATTGTGACAAAACCTAAAAACAGAATCAATTTAGATTTTAGGAAAACATATTCTTATTACTTTTTCATTGAAAATATTCCAAAGAGATGGATCATCCCAGATGTAATATGTAGATTCAGATTTTATCTTTTGAGTTTTTTAGGAATTAAAATGAGGTGGGACCTAAGATGTTACAAGATAATTGACCATATCATTATACCAAGGCACTTATACTTTAATTAAGTACAATTACTATCCTAGAAGGTGATCATTCAGTGGATCTCTATCTAGAATTTCAGCTTTAATCGTATTGGATAATATACTTAAATGATCTTCCACTTGGTTCTCAGATCCCTTCTTGTATTTGATTTCAATGTTGAACTCCTGTAGTAATAACATTTATCTCACTATCCTTGGTTTAGCTTATTACTTCTTCATTAAGTAATTAAGAGTTTCATAATCAAAAACTATAGTGACTTTAGTTCCAAGCAGACATGATCTAAATATTTCTAAAGAAAAGAAAACTTCTAAAAACTATTTTTCTTTTATTATGTAGTTGAATTGGTCCACATATAAGGTTCTTGAGGCATAGGTAATGACTTGTTGCCTACTATCAATTCGTTGAGAAATTACTACTCCAACTCCTTGGTTTGAAGCATAAAAAATTAGCTCGAATGGTTCTTTCCAATTTGGTGGCTGCATTGCTGGTGGTGTAATCAATATCCTCTTCAACTCATCAAAGGCTTCCCTACATAAACCATTGAAATAAAAATCAAAATCTTTAAAAAGTAATCTAGATAGAGTTAGAGAAATATTACTGAAATCTTCAATAAACCTCTTGTAGAATCATATATATCCTAAAAATGATCTAACATGATTAACAAAAGTTAGGTAAGGAAAAGAACTTATCACTTCAATTTTTTATCTATAATATTCAATTCCCTTTTTGTAAATTACATGACCATGGAAAATTCCTCTATCATCTATGAAATTACACTTTTAAAAATTCAATGCAATATTATTTGGAATACACGTTTTCAGAATATTTTCCATATTTTTTAAACGATGACCAATAGAATTTCCAAAAACTATAAAATCATAAAAGAAAACCTCTATGAAATCTTTAATGTGATCATAAAAATAATTATTATACACCTATAAAATGTACTTGGAGAATTACACAATCCAAATGGACTCCTTTTGTATGAAAAAATGCCAAAGGGACAAGTAAAGTTAGTCTTATCTTGATTCTCAGGAGAAATAAGAACCTATAAATAACTTGAAAATCCATCCAAAAATAAATAATGAGTTCTACCTTCCAATATATATAATATCAAGTCAATAAAGGGGAAAATAAAATGAGCTTTTTGAGTGACCTGATTCAACTTCATAAAATATATGCACACTCTACAGCTATTCTGAATTATTATAGGGATTAATTCATTCTTCTCATTCCTCAAAATTATTAGGCAAGTGTTTTTGAAACTACCTGGATGGGGATAACCCATTGTGAATATGGTATGGGATAGATGATCTAAGCTTCAAAGAGCTTGTCAATATCCTTCTTCCCAACCTCCATCAGGGCGGGGTTCAACCACCTTTGGGGATTTATGATAGTTTTTGAATGTCCCTAAATAAGTGTTCTATGTTATCATATTTTGGGTTGATTCCTAGGATATAACCTAATATCCAACCTATTTAATGTAAATTCTCTCTCAAAAGCTAAATAAAATATATTTCTTGGGTTTTAGACAAATTATTAGCAACTATCACTTATAATTTCTCTCCCTCCATAAGGTAAACATATTTTAAATCAGTGGGGAGTGGTTTTAATTCCAAATCAAGGGGATGTTCAAGGGATGAAATTAAGTTGAGGTTCCCAAATTCCAAATTTTGGACATCCTAAACAAAAGAAATAATATCATCATCTTCATCATTTAACAAATCATCAATGAAATTATATTTTACCTCTTCCTCCCACCTGAAATTAGATTCTATAGCAGTTTATAAATCCACATGTTTAATGATATTTTCAATGGATAAAGTCTCTACTAAGGATAAGAATTCATGGAACATACCTTATTATTCAATGGGTTTAGTACCAACTTACTGGGATAGTGAAAATAGGGAGTTATCATCTGATGGGTGCCTCTTGGATTCAAAAATATTGAAGTGGATAGTGTTATGTCTAAAATTTATGGTGAGGGTACCTTCAGGGACATTGATGATGGTTTTAGCTGTATTTAGGAATGGTATCTCAAAATTATTGGTGAGTGTGAAAAGATCCTATCCTCTTCCATATTCAACACATATAAGTTAGGTGGGGATAAGAGATCTTTGACTTTCACAAGGACATCCTCCAGAACTCCTGCTGGAAAAAATTTGGATTTGTTTACAAGCTGGATCACTAATATTTTAAGATTCAATTATCCCATATGAGAAGAAGTGTATAATAAGTGAGGTAACACATTAATTGAGGCACATATATTACATAAATAATTTGATAAATTTAAAGTACCGATGGTGCATGGAAGGAAAAATATCCCTAGATCTTAACATTTGGTTAGCAACTATGGTGTTATTAGGGATGATACACTTCTTCAAAATTTTATCCTCTCATTAACTTTAAGTATCATTTTCTTGGTTCAAATATTATTAAAAAACTTATCATACTTTGTAATTTTTTTGAGTGCTTCAAGAAGGGGTATGTTGATTTACACTTTCTTGAAGGGGTCCAGAATTTCTTTTTGAAGCACCTATTCTTGAAACCTATTTTATTCAATAATACTTGATGAAAATGGCGGGGGTAAGTCTTTATTATACCTTTGATTACCTTTTAATGGTGTTTCTTGTCTATTTTTCCTTTGCCTATCATTATCCCCCTCTTATTTCTTGTCTTCTTCCCAGTGTATTTTCGATGAATTTTTTTGAATTCCCAATATCATTGTCCCTTAGCCCATGTGGTCTTATTTTGGACTCAATTGTGGATGGTGGTGGGAGTTCTTTTCCACTTATTGTTTTTATTTTTTTGAAATTCTCCTTTGGGTTTGGGATTGTATGGGAATAGAGTTTCTTTGGATTTTTGGTTATGAATTCCATGAGACATTTGAACTTGTTGGAAAAATATTTTACTGTGTATTTTAGCCCCTCAAATTTAGATTTCTGCTATTGGTTTTGAATTAGGGGTTTTGCACTTGTGGATGGATGATCATAGGGTCTTTAGAATATGGGTGGTTGTTGGTAAGGAGGATGGTTATAAGATTGATATTTTTTTTGAAATTATGGTGTGTTCTAGAATTTATTCTAGAATAGAGGTGGGTTTTGGAATGAATTTTAGTATGGGGGTATATCTTTATTCTTCTAATTTCCAAATAAATAATGAATTTGGTTAAGAAATCTCCATACTTGATTTTTCTAGAATTTCCCCAGTTGAAAGGCTGCTACGCAACTTTCCATTCCCTATATTTCAGCACACTCGTCAGTGAAATGATCGAGTGATGAGCATGAACTACATACCCTAGCTGATAGTTGTTGTTCAATCACTTATTTTTAGGCCTTTTATCTCACCAAACTAGTTATCACTTCAATAATAGTTTATAATAATAGCGATGGATGATAAATTCTTACTTAAGTAATAACTCTTGTTCCAGGACCTCTTGTACCAAATTTTTGTTAGTTATGAGAAATTTTCTCAATCAAGCCCTTGGATTCTTCTGGTGAATTTTCTATCAATGCATCTCCAGATGATGCATCTAGATAGTTTCTATCATTTTCTAGTAATCCTTGATAAACTAAGACAAGAAAGTGATGATCCTCAATTTCCTGATGTAGGCTTCTATCACATAACTTCTTAAATCTCTCCTAGTACTCATAAAAAGTTTATCTAGATGAATATCTGATAGAATAAATTTCCTTTATGATGGATGTTCTCTAAGAGGTGGGGAAGAATATTTGTACGAAACGTCTTACCAAGTCATTCCAATCATTCACATCTCTGGGTTGTATGATATAAAACCATTATTTGGCATCTCCTTATAATGAAAATGGGAATGCCTTCCACTTTACCTAATCCTCAAGTACTCTTAAGGGTCTGAAAGTAGAGCATACATGCACAAACTACTTAATATGTTTGTTTGGGTCTTCACCTGCCAAGACATGAATTTTTTAGAGTAATGTAATCAAGTTAGGTTTTATATCAAAATAATTTTTTTACACTATCATGGAAAGTTGATTGTTTTGATTAAGGAATTATGGTGCACAGAGGTCTCTAAGTGTTTTCTTCTGATTTCCATACATGATGATAGACTGAGAGTCAAAACTTGAAGTTCCCCTCGAGTATACAAGAGAAATTTCCTCAAATTAATATTTTAAATTAATGTTTATAATTCTATTTAACAAGTTTATTTCAATTTTTGGATCTATGGGGGAAGGGTCATTGTTTTACTTCTAGTCATGCAATATTAGAGAACAAAATGTTGGCAGTACCTCCCAAGAAATGAAGCCAATTTATGACACATGTATATCATGGGCTATGGAAAAAATAATTATTTAATAAGTTAAAAATTTAGTAAGAGGTTATTCTATGTTGTCTCTATATAGGAGTGCTCAACAACCAAGTTGTCACCTTTAATTAGAGAGAAAATGGGGGATTTTTTAAATTATTTGATTTTGAAAATAAAAGAAACTAAAAAAAGGAACAAAAATTAAGAAAAAAATTAAGAAAAAAATGGAGAAAAGTGATTGAAACTATTATACGATAAGGGATATCAGGTCAGGTTCATTTCTCCAATTCTAATTATATCATAGTTCCACTTTATCTGGTTCTATTATACTAATTCGATAAAAGTGAGAATCCATAATTGCTTCTTCACACTCCATAGTATTGGTGAGAATAAAACTTATTGAAATATATTATTTTTTTAATCTCATTCCAATGTGTGATATAGTTTTATAAAATACCACCAATTGACTTAGGAAAATCCTAATTGGGTCTTGTTTATCCCAAACAATCAAGAATGTTCACTACCCCTCACACACGTACTGGCGATTTCTGAGTAATTCACCACTAAGAAATGATCTATTCCATCATATATAGACCATAACCTAGTGGAGGGAGATATTTATCATTTATCCAAGAAATAAAAGAAACAGAATCTAAGATCAAATACAATCACACATGATAATAAACACCATTATAAGAACTTAAAATAGATTTTTCAGAAGAGAGAAAAGGATCTTAAAACATTAAGTTCAATAACTGATGAATTAGGGAAGGAAAAAAGCAATCCTTACCCAATAACTTAGAGTATTAACCCACCATGTTAAGGGTAATTATAAATAGGGGGAATAATAATTCACTACAAAACTAATAATAATAAAAGGGAGAAAAAAAGAACAAAAGATTTTCCTCTCCAGAATCTATCCTCTAGAAGTTTTCTTCTGTTATTGACACCAAATGGGTGAAAAGTTCCAAGGTAAAATACTAAACGATTTTCTGAAAGGAGTTTTCTATAGAGCTTAAAAATTTAAAATATTTTGGATAGGTGTAAAGAAAGATACGGCTGAATTAATGAACTTGACTTTTTCTGGATGCAAAATACTATTCCACCTACTCCACATTAACTCACATAAAGGATGCCTTAATGAGCTCCTATATTCATAAAATTTAATGGGAATATGAAAAATAAAGTCTTCTATCGAACCAATCTTGAATAATCTCATTTTATGGTCATTATCTTGATATATTCATCATTTAATGAGGTAGGGTCCATTCTGCCATCCATAATAAATTTCTCCACTTGATTGAATTATATGGGACAATGTGTTTTAAATTAGATTTGATATCTAAAAAAGAAGTTTAATCCCATGAATTATCAAACACTTAAAAAATAAATAACTTAAATTGGATAAACATTGTAAAAGTTATGCAAAACAAATAGAAGCTTCATAAAACTATCAATTTTTCTTGAATTAAGAAAGTTTCACAATTAAACCCAAAATTCAACAAAAACACCAAAATGATGAAAATCACCTCAAATTTAATAATTGAAGGGATTAAATCATTGAAAGACACATTAGAATAATTATAATAGTAACTCTATCAATGTGTATGCATGTATGTGTGTGTGTATTTATGGGTATGTGTATGCATATATATGTATGTGTATGTGTGTGTATGTTGTGTGTGTTTGTGTTTGTGTATATAAAGCCCCGACCCAATTTCCCTCCTATACAGTGCTCCAGGACGGTTTTCCACTAGAACATTGGCATGTTTCCCTATATGAAAAAGGCATCCAACTTGCAATGAAGGTTTAAGAGGTGATAGTGGGGAGACTATACCCTGTGGTTGTGATAATAATAATAATGTTCCACAGATAAACATTGTTGTGGAGGGAAGGAACATATAATAAGAGAAACAATAAACTTAGTAGAATCATAATAAAATCAGTAGAAAAATAAAAAAACATGCAAAAACATACAATTTTCAGATAACACAACACAAATCATGTCATATATAATTGTAGAAAAATAGGGTTGCCTGTGGATACTCCATCAGTACATACATATATATGTCATGATGAAACTAAAAAGTAAACACCATCCTAATGTAGAGGAATTACCATAGTCCACTGCCATCCACCCCATGCTAAGAATCATAACTTGATCACTAAGGTCCATCTTCCAAGCCAAAATACTTACATGATCTAACAATAATAAAGTCTACAACATCTCAAAGGGCCCATGTAGGGTGTGAGAATAAGTATCAGTAGGCCACCACTAATGTGTCCTATCTTAAATCCATAATAAGTTAAGGTGTATTATAAATATAAATAAAATGGTAAAGTAGACCCAGTTATTATTATACCCCCTCCACTTGTGCTCAACAACCACAAATGAGCATTCTACCTACTTCATCCAACAATGATAATTGCTGAATATGTGGCCCCAATTATATATATGGAATATAGTATCTACTGCATATATATAATTTCAGTGCTGAGGATCCATGTTTCAGTTCCCAAGTAACCCCCTGCTGAAAAGAAACTCATGAGAACCCTTAGGTTCCACCTAAAATATAGCACGACACCTCATTCTCTTAAACCTGATGCCCTATGTCCAAACGACACACCCAAACAAGTCCCTGGTCTCTCAAACCTTGGCTTAGAAAATCTATGTTAGATTGAATCCAGATATTCCAAGGCAGAATGATGTTTTCTATCCAATATAATCATCATTAGCTCAATAGTTGATGTCCTAATGCATGATGATATCCTTCCTCCCAATATACTATCCCAATAACATCAAGTGTCAAGACGAGCCTCAACCCCCAACCGATGGTCACAACAACATCAACCAATGGTCCATCACCATCCACATGGATTTCTATGGTGATCACCCTCAACATATTAGATGGTCAACACCATCACTAGAGTCATAAAATTTATGGGGGCCTCCACCCACAACAAGTGGTCAACATCACCTTGATCTAAGTCCTATCAATGTGAACATGACGCCAATGGCATGTCAGCTATTTAACGATGAGTGAAAATCACTCAAAAAACCTAATCCACATCATCTGGTACCTCATGCCCCGATGACCATGTCACTAAGTCCTGATGGTTGGAACCATCTCAAATCACACTAGCTATTCCCTCATCATGATGACCTCATCTCCTTAATCCAATGACCATGTCACCTGAACCTATAATTAACTTCACCCATGTAACTTGGGAAAAGGATAAAATGAAAAATTATATCACCTAAGTCCAAGTGATCAACATCACCTCAATCCTTTGGCCAATCCCATCATGTTCCCACAGAACCAAGCAATAAATATAAACAATTAAATTTAATTAATTAAAAACCCAACCTAATCTTTCTTGTTTGGTTCAAGCCCCTTACCAAGATAATATATTTGTCATATTGTAGGATCATTCCCATAAGCATAAAACATAATCAATGAATCAATTTAAATATAGGAATTAATTTATTTTGTGTCACACTTAGTCAACCCAACATTACATTTTTGAATGCACCCTCATAACACCCACAAAAATCATGGAGAAATCGAGGCACCACATACCTTATACTCATTAGTGCATGCTCATCTGATATCATCTTCTAAATCGAACCAAATTGGAATAAAATGATGTTTTAGATGAGTGACCATAAAATAGAGGAATAATTATTACATAGATTTATCATTATGTGTGGCAAGATAAATGAATAAAAGAGGACTGAGGATTGAAGGCCTTATCGAGATGAATTCGTAGCCACCAACAGATCATTGATTAAATTACAGACAAGGAATATGCCTCAAATTGTATGTGGGAGGAATAAATGGGAAACCCCTACTATGTGCGTGGAATGGTAGTAGATGATGGAGGAAAAAAAAATAATAAGTTGAGAAGGTATAAAATGTAATTTATCATAAATAAATGAGCTACATGGTTTTTCCGAACAGTTTCGATAATCATATGCCAATCATATAGTGCTCACTGTCTAAGCACCACACCTACACAGGCCAGGAACACAATTTTACAAACCATTAAAAAAATCCGTTAGATACTATAGAGGTTTTTCGCAACTGTTCACCCCTACATGCATGGTTTGATAAACCATTTAGAGTGATGTAGGTAGGCTGAATAGTTCCCCTAGAGGCCACATGGTTTTTCAAAATTATGCGCCACTTTATACACTTCTTAAAACTGAGTTTTCGGGCTTCGCCACATCGGAAAATCACTTGAAACCCCAAGTCACTTTTCTAGCATTAAAACACATGTAAAAATGTCCTTGGGGAAACCAAACACATGTAATTATTTTTCTAAGATCAAAAGAAAAGTTGGAATGCTCACCAATCAAAAAATTCAAACAGATTGGGGATTTCAAGTCCACTCAAAAACTTGGGATGTTATAGTCTCCCCACCTTAAAATAGTTCATCCCCAAGATATCAAGACATTATCAGGGATGGTACCTAACATACCCATATCATTTACTTTAACCCAGTCAACCATGTTCATTAAATCACTGGTCACCCCCCTCATGGTGCTCCAATCCTTAGGAGTTACTTACCCTGCAACTTCCCAACTTGAAATTAAAATTATAATGGTCCACAAAACATCCATAGACTCAAAATCACTCCCTTGAATCATCCTCATTCCTACACCACATCAAGTACTCAAATCACACCCATTTAATATCTGACACCCATCATGTCCCATGCCTCATCAGATGCACAAAATTACACTTTCCATACCTGACACACATAAAATCCCACCACTCATCAGTATCCCATAAATCTCACATCTAAATAGACACTCAAAAGATCCAACATCATATATAAATATGTATTCCTAGTAAAATCACAATTAAGAACCTCATATATAACACGCATCATATCGATGACCTGATGCCTGCACACCTCATGAACAAATCTCGCATCACAATGATGACGACATAAATCTCAGTTCCTATGCACATCATATATATATATATATATCCCACATCATATCTGATTCCAACCTACTAACCAGTGATTATTTATTCCAAAATAAATACACATGCACCTCATGTTCCAAAACTAAAAAAATACAAAACAAAAAGAAACCCAGTAATTTCCATCATCATGGAATACCTCTAACCATATTCGGATCCTTGAACTTCAATTCATCCAGAAGATCCACTATGTGCACCTAGCCTAAAGCCTGACTACCTGAGGCATTGCCTCCCTAAAGAGCTACACTAGCTACAATCCACTCACCCCACTACTGGGTCCCTCTGTCTCTACCATGACCTCTGCATGTAGCTAAATCTTGGTTACCAACTCCTAGTACTACTATCATTCATACCTTAGATGCATGAGTTTGACTTGATCCTTGGATTCCAAATTTATTAGAAGGTTTTATATGGAACCTCTCCAGATACTCATTTTTTTCTACATGCTTGAAACTCCTTTAGAACTCAATCATACAAGGTCCAACTGTGCCTTGGATTCGTACACTGGAAGAATATAATTGATGGCCCACTCTTTAGTGGTCTACCTGAATCTCTGGCCTGATTTTCCAACTGATATTACTCACTATCTTGCTTTTGGATTCTAAAATCATCACCGCTAAAATCACCTGACGACGTCACCCAAATCGAATATGAAAAGTCCGTCAAGTTCCCCTTAGATATCAGTGCCTAGTTTACCACTTATAAGAATGATACAAACCTGAATATGTTTACCTGAACCCTAATGGAGTGCTGTAAACCATCCTTGAAATGACTCACCCTCGAGATGCCATCTCCCTCTATACTATATAAAAATAGAGACAAATCAGTGAACTTGGAATCACAGTCCATGATGGATGTGTCTCCCTTCCGTAGGTTCAAGGACTCATGGGATTTCTCCACCCTCAACGTGTCTAAGAAGAAGTGATAAAATAACCTAGCCTCAAAATCCTTCCAATCCAGTCCCTCATTTCCATCCACTTGTATCTGTAAATCCCATAAGTTCTTTTTTGTTCCTCTGAGAATGTACGTAGCCAACTTTACCCACCAGCCTAGGGGTGTCTTGAGATGGTTGAAGATGTTATGGAATGAATCAATCCAGTTATTTTCCACATGTGGTCCACCATCACCATGAAATTGTAGTGGGTGATGTGACTAGAACTCACGAGTCAGGTACCCCATAGATGGATTAGCTCCAGGAGCTACTATTCTATACCATGTTTGACCCATACCAAGCTTTCCCTGAGCTTCTCATCAATACATGGAAAAAAAGATTCCATATTTAACAGAAGTTACTCCTATAATGGAGCTTGTACCTGCATCTCATGATCATTGTGACCATATGGGGCCTTATCTTGACCCTTAGTGGCCTCATACCATGCACACTCATGCGACACCACATCACCGCCCTCCTAACACTCCATCGAATCCCGTCTAGGTGAAATACCACTGCATACCAATCATGATATTTAGATATCCATAACAATATATATATATATATATATATATATATATATATATATATATCACAGATAGGGAAATTTGTAAAAAAAGGTCATCTCATGACCCTTACACTCCCCTATCACACCATGTTATAAGACATCTGGCCTCAAGGTCCCTTACCTACCCATATCATGGTTAGGTATCAAGTATCATCTGACATCATGACCCCTTCCATATACACATTAGAGTTAGGCATCACATATCATGTATCCATCCAGTGTAGCTAAGTAAAATTCCACTAAAGAGAATATATATGAAAAAAAGTTTTAGCTTCTTTATTAATAATTTAAACAACTCACCCCTGTCATCATCCCTTCCTACTTATATCAGAGTCAAGCCCACATATCACATGCATATGAAATCAAATAACATCACATATTGATCTCATTGTAACCTCATCATTGGGTTGGCTGAGTATAATCCCACCAAATGAGGCTAAGTAGGAAAACACTATTTACCTTTTTTGTTAAAACTTAAAAAACCCAAACCCTCTTAACATAATATAGGTTTACAATGAAAATCACAATAAAAATACATCATATGAGACTAAGTGCCTATCATGATGAAAAATAAATTCTCAATTTCCATACTGGGGAAAGGGTTAAACCATATAACCAATAATCATCACACCCAAGTCTACTACTTGAGGTGGAAGTCAAATCAACTATAAAAGAGAGAACCATAACAATAAATTTCCCACCCTTGGAAACTTGGTCTATCCCCCATGAATGGGGACGCATGCACTCAAACATGATCTATACACCCCGTTCTGACTATATCCTAGTCTCTAGTCTACCATAGCCCAAATAGTATGACTAGATAAATAAAATAAAAATAATTTGAAACAATTTGTAGTGCCCTGACCCAATTTTCCACCCGAATAGTAATCCAGGATAGTTGGAAACAAGGTCTTAGGAATGCCTCCCCATATGCCAAAGGCTACCGATGTAACGAACCGACCCCAGTTACTCAGAGTTGGTGAATTATTCCATAACATTTACATGATCACAAAAGATCAAGTCTTGAAAGGCCAATTAGTTTAGTAGCCTTGGAAGTACTAGATACATTCATAAGGTTTACATTACATCATAAAATGGAAAATTACAACAACATTGTTTCCATAGACAACACTGAGATCCCATAGACTATCCCTACAGGTCATTCATAAAATACTTCTTCACATCCTAGGAGAAATAAAACATAGAAAGGGGTGATCTCAGATGCTCAGAAAGGATAACAATATAGCAGAAACTTTCATAAATAAGCATAAACATTTAAGGCAATGTATAAATAAAAAAAAATCCTTTTAAACTTGAACTTCATTATAATATGGAAAAAATAAAATTAAATAATTCCATTTACTTATTCACATGGATACTCTACTAGTCGAACAATCACATGCAATATCAATAACCACTTTCATAATGATGGAATGCATAATGCCAGACTATCATAACCATATAGTCAAGGCCTTGTGCCAAGACTACATATAAGATTTTGTCAAGGCCTTGTGCCAAGACACTAGTTTGTCTCATGATACCTACCGATGCATCAAGGAGCTATAGCGGTATCCACCTGTCACTTACTAAGTCCAATGCATTCCTCATATGAAGAGATTTAAACTTAACATAAACATTCGTATTAAAACTAGCATAAGAAATGTCAATAATTTATCCATAAAACATGAATGGTATAAAAATAACACATCTAAAGTCAAAATTATCACAAAACCTTCAATACTATATGGAAGTTTTGTATCATAATAAATCAACTTCAAATAATCTTAAAATCCATCAAAGGATGTTGACATAGATGAAATCAAAACTATTTGAGAGAAATATATCTTTTTTTGAAATCATTTAAAAGTCACATAATTATAAAATAAACCATTTAATTTGAAAATATTCTTATAAGCTTGTAAGGGAAGCTTCGACGATTTTATAATGGCGGAAAATAGCTGCTCCCACCGTATAAGTTAAAAAAGACATTCTTACCTTAATTTTGTCGAAAAGGTTAAAAAAGACCTTTTTTGGAAAACGACAGAAATATTCCTTTATAAAAATCTTATAAAAATTTAAAAAAGGGTATAAATGAATTTAAACCATAGTCTATAAAATATTAATAATGTTTTGAAATACATTTTTAAGAAACATGGATGTGGATGACAAAGAGGTCCCAGTAGATAATTACGTATAAACAACCTCGGATAATGAAGTGATTGTAGAATTAACCCTTACCTTGTAATTTTACTTGGTAGAGGGTAGGTTAACCTCCTGTATAATGGTTAAATAATTGTTATTAAATTATACAAGAATCACATACATTAATATGATATCATATATGATCTTTTAACATTGCTTTGTTAATAATATCTTAGTATTATCTTTGTTTTGGGAGTTAACAGATTCATTTTTCTTTATATTATTTGTTATGTGAGTCATAATTGTTATGGATGGGATGTATATTATTCATATACATAATGATATCAAGTCTTTAAACATTATTTTTAATCATCAAATGAAAATTAGTCTTGAATGGATACGTTGGGGAATGAATCTCATCGCTATGTAGAGATGATAATCCGTACGTACGCATGAGCGACAATATCATTATTTTGATATTAAAATAATATATAATTGGATGGTATATCATATATAAAGAATCATTATCATGTTATATTTATTATTTACATCAATTACACATCATTATTATACCCATCCAAATAATAATGTGTTGAATAATAATTACACCACAACGTGGAGACGGTAAGCCGTACAGATGCACGTATGATGACATGTTATTCAAATGATGGATAGAATAATGAATATGTTTGTCCCATATTTATAATTTCATCACAGTATATATAAGATACTGAATTTATTATTTTATAATGGAAACGACAAAGAAAGGGGAAGTGAAAGAAGAAAAGAACTTGAAAGAGGTGATGAAATATTTACCTCTTCTTCAGGTTCTTCCTTTTGATTTGATCAAAAGGGATCCTTAGGTTTACTTTCTGACTAAAGGAAGGCCTCTAGGAGAAAGGGAGGATAGTTGAGAGGGTATTTGGTCAGAGGTTTTCTGAGCCAAATGGCTTTTACGGTGTGGATTAGAGAGAAGGGCGAGTGCCCTTTTATAAGATGGGTGAGGGGCACCTTAGGAAAAGCTAGAAATATTATTTTATAATAAAATAATTTTCAGTTTATAATGGATAAAAAATGGATTATTTAAATGATAAGGTGGGTATGGGTCGAAAACCACTCAACCAATAGGTTTTAGATAGGTTTGGGTCACTATATTAACTTTATCTTTTAGATTTAACTCTTAGTTAAATAGTTTGACATTTACCGTGTCTCTTTGTATTTTTATATTATATGGTTAATAAACTTACTATATACTTCCAATAGAACCCCAAGTGGTTCATTAATGATACACCTATCATTATATAAGTCATTTGTCTGAGCCTTATATTTTTTAGGAATATAATATCAATTAATAATATAATATTTGTTTTAAAAACTCTTTTATGTCAATTTTGACAGTATTTGGTATTTTGTTTTTTCTAAATTCATAACAACATTATTACTTCGAAAAAAATTCATATAAACAACCCTAATATGTCATATTAACCAATAAAATTAGTGTAATTTATAAAGAGTCTCAAATTACATTTATTTGGATACTTATAATATCACTTATTTTAATATTTCATTAATTAAGTAATTACTGCATCATCATTGTGTCAAATAAAAATTAAAATATTTAATGTCTAAAAAATATAAATAAAATATAATTATGTAGGAAATATTTTTATCTTTATAATTAATATTTAAAGTAAAATTTATCTTATTTATTACCCTATATCAAACATTTTTTAGTTATTAAACTTTGATTTTAAATCTTTTAACTCTTCTTTGAATTATATAATAATAAATGTCCTAATATAATATAAGTGGACCATAGAGGTTCATATTTTATTCCTACGGTTGTTTTTGGTCTAATTATACTTATACAATAGAATTAGGACATGTGTTAGGGTAATAATAATATCATTTTTACCCTTAAATACCATATTTAATTTTAACCGTGGTAAATAAAAGTAAAAAGTTACTATTCACAAAAAAATATTTTCATCTTATTGAACCACATTTTTCTTACTGATATCAACCGTGTCTCTCGGATTTTTTAAATTCAACTCACAGAAGTAGTAAAATTATGTTTTATGTGAATTTCCAAATTCTCCTAGTAGGTGGGTAAAAGAGAGTGAAAAGTTCAATAAAATTTTTACATATCTAAAATTATTATAAACTATCTTTAATGAATTAAATTGAAATTATATAGGTATTATGTATCTATTTTGACCTAAAATAAATTTAAATAAAATAAATAATTATTTAAATAAAAAATCGGTTTTAAACTATAACTTAGTGTTTTTCATTATTCATCAAAACTTGAAAGTTTTCAGAACAATACCAAAAATTCACCCTAAGATAATTTTGATATTAAAAATCGAAAAATGAAGTCCATTTTTAATGATAAAATTTATAAAATTTCAAAAAGTGGGTATTACTATTCATAACGGCTAGTTTGATTGGTTGTAGTGTGTTAGAACTCGAAGTTGCGTACAACACACACTACTATATTATTCAAAGAGAAGCATACCGTGGAAGCTTGGGGTGTTACATTATCACCTCCTTAAAATAATTTCGTCCCCAAAATTTCTATAATATTACTGCATAGAAAGGCTTGGTCGGTTCTTCATCCTAAGTTCCTCGGGTTCCCACGTTGCCTCTTCCATCTTATGGTTTCTCCATAGAACTTTTACCAGACGAGTCGTCTATTTTATTAGCACTTATTCTCTTGTATCAAGAACCTTGATAGGATCTTCGCAATAAGACAGATCAGGTTTTAGTTATAATTATTCATAGGTGAGTACATGCGTTGGGTCAGGCATGTATTTTCTTAACAGTGATACGTGGAACACATCGTGAACTTTGGAGAGACTTGGAAGCATTGCCAAACGGTAAGATACAACCCCAATTCGTTCTAGAATTTTGAAAGGTCCGATGTACTTGGGACTCAATTTACCCTTCTTACCGAAATGTATAACACCTGTCCATAAATATACCTTCAAGAAAACATGATCTCCTACCTGAAATTTCAAATCCTTCCTTCGATTATCGAAATAGATCTTCTGCCTACTTTGAGCTGCTTTGATGTGGGTTTGGATTATCTTCACCTTTTCCATCGTTTCCTCAACAAGTTCTGGTCCTACAAGTTTTCTTTCAGCAACATCATCCAAAGAAGTTGGTGTGAAACATCTCTTTCCATTGAACGCTTCATATGATGCCATCTGAATACTTGAATGGAAGCTATTATTATAGGAAAATTCTACCAAAGGTAAATATTGATCCCACATACCTTGAAATTCAAGTGAGCATGATCTCAACATGTCTTCTAAGGTTTGAATAGTCCGTTCTGATTGTCCATCAGTTTGGGGGTGGTAGGCAGTGCTCAAACAAAGCTCAGTATTTAGGGCTTTCTGAAGACTTTTCCAGAATCTTTAAGTAAAACAGGGATCATGATCAGAAACAATCGATAGGGGTAATCCATGAAGTCTCACAACTTCATTAATATATAGTCTTTCTAGACGTTCAAGTGGTAGATCTTCTCTTATAGCAATAAAATGTGCTGACTTGGTAAGATGATCAACAATGACCCATATTTCAACATTCCTTCTAGGAGTATTTGGTAGTCCCGTGATAAAGTACATCGTAATATTATCCCATTTCCACTCTGGTATGGGAAGAGGTTTCATGACTCCTTCAGGCTGTTGCCTTCCAGCTTTCACTTGTTGACAAACCATACATCTTGACACAAAATCAGAAATCCCCCTCTTCATGTTGTCCCACCAAAAATGTTCCTTCAAATATCTATACATTTTGGTGCTCCCAGGGTGTATAGAGAAATTAGAACTATGAGCATCGTCCAACAATTCTCTTTTTAGATCAGGTATATTTGGAACACAAAGTCTCTTCCCAAATTTCAAAATTTCATCTTCATACACAAAGTCACTCAATCTCCCATCATTTACAGATTTATTCTTCTTTTTAAACTCATCATCATCGGTCTGAGAACTCTTTATCCTTTCTAGTAAAGATGGTTTGGAAACCATTTGAAAAAGTATTGATGTTTCACCTTCCATGGTGATTCCCATATCCATCTTTACTAAATCCATGAAAATAGGATCCCTTTCAACTCTCATCTTGTTCAAAACTCCATGATCCTTTCTACTAAAAGCATCTACCACCTTATTTTCCTTCCCTGGGTGGTAGTGTATCGTGCAATAATAATCCTTGAGTAGTTCAAGCCATCTCTTTTGCCTCATGTTGAGTTCTTTCTATGAGAAAATATACTTCAAACTCTTGTGATCATTTTAAATCTCACATTTTTCACTATAGAGATAGTGTCTCCAAATCTTCAAAGAAACGATTATAGATGCTAAATCAAGATCATGAGTAGGATATTTTTTCTCATGAATTTTCAGTTATCATGATGCAAAGGTAATAACCCTATCATTCTGCATAAGGACACAACCAAGTCCTTTATTCGATGCATCACTATAAATAATGAACCCATCATTCCCTGATGGTAGAGTCAATATAGGAGCATTGACTAATCTTCTCTTCATTTTTTCAAAACATTCTTCACACTCTTTTGTCCAAAAAAATTTCACCCCTTTTCATGTGAGATTTGTTAATGGGTTAGTCAATCAAGAAAAATTCTGGACAAAACACCGATAATAACCTGCTAAGCCAATAAAACTGCATACCTCAGTTATACTCATCAGTTCTGGCCATTCTTGGATTTCCTTGGTCTTTTAAGGATCAACAGAGATTCAATCCTTAGAGACAATAAGGCCATGAAAAGAAATCTCCTGAAGCCATAATTCACACTTTCTAAACATCCCATATAATTCATGTCTTCTAAGAGTCTTCAGGATAATGCGTAAGTTATTTTCATGATCTTCATAGCTTTTGGAGTATACCATGATATCATCAATAAATACCACAACAATGTCATTGAGATATTCCTTTAAAACTCTATTCATTAGATCCATAAGGACAGAGGGTGCATTAGTCAATCCAAAAGGCATTACTGTAAACTTGTAATGCCTATACCTGGTTCGAAATGCTGTCTTCAGAATGTCTTCCTTCTTCACACACAACTGATGATATCCAGATCGAAGGTCAATTGTTGAAAAGTATTGAGCTCCATGAATTTGGTCGAATAAATCATTAATTCTAGGTAGAGGATACTTGTTCTCTATTGTTATATCATTGATCTCCCTGTAGTTAATGCACAACCTCATAGATCCATCTTTCTTTTTAACAAAAAGGACATGGGCTCCCCATGGTGAAACACTAGGGAGAATAAATCCATTATTACTCCATTCCTCTAGTTGTTTCTTTAGTTCCATTAATTCCATAGTGGCTATTCTATAAGGGGTATTTGATATAGGCCTTGAACCAGGAATTAAATCAATGGAAAACTCAATTTATTATTATGGAGGATGTCCGGGTAAATCTTATAGAAACACATCAATATATTCTTTCACAATAGGTATATCCTCTATTTGAACATTCCTTTCCTCACCCACAGTTATTTCATTCTCTTCCTCCCCAATAATTGAATTTAATTGAGCTATAGGGGGTGGATCTGGATGAGAATCAGGTTGTGACAATTCTTCTCTAAAGATAACGTGTTCTTTATCATCATCATCAAAAATCGTAACCTCCTTCTTCTTACAATAAATATTCACATCATGGTCCAAAGGCCAATCCATACCTAGGATTATATGAAATTAAATCATAGGTATGATGATGATATCAGAAGATAAATAACATTTATACGCTCTAATGGGAACAGATTCACAAAACTTTTTTGCGATGATACTTCCCTTAGAAGTTTTAACTGAAAACTCCCTTGTTAAATCAAATTAGAAATATCTAATTTTCTTAGAAAACTGGGAAGATAGGAAACAATACGATGATCCAGAATCAAATAAAGCATTTTCTAAACTTGAGGAAACTATTAAATTACCTGCCACTACGTCTTTCGGAGCTTCTACCTAAGCAGTAGTGATAGCATAAGCTTGGCCTTGATCCCTTGGCCTTTTCTGAGGTAAGTTCCCCTTACTCTTAGGACATTCATTTGCATAATGTCCCATATCCCTACAATTGTAGCATTGAACATCGATATCTTCTCTCTTCCCCTTACAATCATGAGCTTGGTGGCCTCTTTCACCACACTTGTAACAGACTCCCATTCCCTTCAAGAAAGTACCAGGGTGTTTCTTCCCACATTTACTTCAGGATGGATATTCAACTTTTCCCTTCTTCCCCTTATTTCCATTTCTAAAGTGATTAAAATATCTCTTCTTCTCTATCTTTGCTTTAAAGTCGTAAGACTTAGAGAATTCTTTTTCTGTCTTGATAGCGTGTGAGATAATATATTTGTATGATGAGAAGGATTGTGAGACTAATGCTCGACGAAGAAATGGTTTTAACTCATCAAAGAAACAACCAATCTTAGTTCTTGGGTTATGTATATAATATGCAACATGCCTCACTAACATTGTAAAGTTAGCCTCATATTTTGTGACATTCTCATCCTCTTTTTGCCTCAGACTCAGAAATTGCCTTTCCATATCTCCTCGATGGTCACGAGGAAAGTATTTTTCTAAGAAAAGATCTTTAAACTACCTCCATTCCATATTTGATACTTCATCATCTTTCTTTGTGTTTTGAATTAATGAACACCGTTGATCAGCATATCCAGTGAGGCGGTAAACTGCCATGATAATTTTTCCCTTTCACTACTCCCCAAGGTGTGGAATATTTTGTCTAAAGAATTTATTCATTGCTCAGCTACTAATGGATTTGTACTCACATTGAATGTTGGTGGTTGTTTCCTCATGAAGTGATCCAAAATTGATCCCCCATGTTGTGGATCAGGGTGCTTCATACAGGTAAGTTTATTATTCATAACCAGAGTGAGTTGTCCTAGTATGCTAATAAGCTGATCAGAACAAGTTGTATCACCATCTCCACTATAATTATCTTGAGCATGAGGGAAATACTTTCATGGAGTGCATGCATTGATATGGTTTACATTACTTCCACTAGACTCCATTTCTAAACAATGGCATAAAATAGATTAGTTTATGAATCAAAATACAGAATTCCAAACTTCAAAAACACTTAACATAAATTGAATAGTTTATGGATATAATTTATAATAATAAAAAATGTTTTCTTTGAGGAAGTATATACTCATAAACCCATCATAATGATTTTTAATGAAAATGAGAATTATCCTAAGTATATCCCCGAGTTGTGTTGTAACAAAGAGTGTAGCAAGGACCGTTATCATGCACTAGTTCCCATTCGAGTCTAGCTCAAAGCGGTGTTTTCGGGCTTTACCCCTAGGTACATCTGTGCTAGAGCCACCTCGACCTGCTCGTATCTAGACAGGGATTTATTTCTTGGAAAACTCAAAAAATCTCTACAATACCAAAATTCTAGGAAGTTATTCTATACTAATCCTCAAAGTCTATCTTAGGGATATGTGAACTAATCAGAGTTTATCTAAATATAGTTTCCATGGTTTGTACTAAACATCCTCTGATACCAACTGTAATGCCCCGACCCCAATTATCTAGAGTCAGTGCATTATTACATAACATTGGCATGATCACAAAAGATCAAGTCTCGAAAGACCGATTAGTTCAATAGCCTTGGAAGTACTAGATATATTCATAAGGTTTACATTACATCATAAAATGGAAAACTACAACAAAATTGTTTCCATAGACAACACTGAGATCCCATAGACTATCCCTACAGGCCAGTCATAAAATACTTCTTCACATACTGGAAAAAATAAAACATAGAAAGGGGTGAGCTCAGATGCTGAGTAAGGATAACAATAGAGAAAAAACTTTCATAAATAAGTATAAACATTTAAGTCAATGTATAACTAAAACAAAAGACTTTTAAACTTGAACTTTAGTATAATATGGAAAAAATAAAATTAAATAATTCCATTTACTATTTCACGTGGATATTCTACTAGTCTAATAATCACATGGAATATCAATAACCACTTTCATAATGATGGAATGCATAATGCCAGACTATCATAACCACATAGTCAAGGCCTTATGCCAAGAATAAAAATAATATTTTGTCAAGGCCTTGTTACAATACACTATTTTTTCTCATGAGACCTACCGATGCCTCGAGGAGCTATAGCAGGCTCCACCCATCCCTTACTATGTCCAATGCATTCCTCATATGAACAGGTTTAAACATAACATAAAAATTCGTATTAAAAATAGCATACGAAATGTCAATACTTTATCCATAAACCATGAATGTTATAAAAATAACACATCCACATTCAAACATATCACAAAAAATTAAATACTATATGGTAGTTTTTTATCATAACAAATCAACTTCAAAAAAGCTTAAAATCTATCAAAGGATGTTGACATAGATGAAATCAAAACTATTTGAGAGAAATATATCTTTTTTTGAAATCATTTAAAAGACACATAATTATAAAATAAAGCATTTACTTTGAAAATATTATTATAAGATTATAAGGGAAGCTTCGACGATTTTATAATGGTGGAAAATAGCCGCACCTGCTGTATAAGTTAAAAAAGACATTCTTACCTTAATTTTGTCGAAAAGGTTAAAAAGGACCTTGTTTGGAAAACGACGAAAACATTACTTTATAAAAATATTATAAAAATTAAAACAAGGGTATAAATGACTTTAACCCATAGTCTATAAAATAGTAAAAATGTTTTGAAATACAATATTAAGAAACATGGATGTGGATGATAAAGAGGTCCTAGTTGATAATTACGTATAAACAACCTCGGATAATGAAGAGATTGTAGAATTAACACTTAACTTGTACTTTTACTTGGTAATTGGTAGGTTAAACTCTTGTATAATGGTGAAATAATTTTTATTAAATTATACAAGAATCATGTACATTAATATGATATCATATACGATCTTCTAACATTTCTTCGTTAATAATATCTTAGTATTATCGTTGTTTCGGGTGTTAACAGATTCGTTTTCCTTTATATTCTTTGTTATGTGAGTCATAATTGTTATGGATGGGATGTATCTTATTAATATAAAGAATGATATCAATCCTTTAAACATTATTTTTAATCATAAAAGGAAAATTTGTCTTGAATGGATACGATGAGGAATGAATCACATCGCTATGTGGAGATGATAATCCTTATGTATGCACGAGCGACAATATCATTATTTTGATATTAAAATAATATATAATTAGATGGAATATCATATATACAGAATCATTATCATGTTATATTTATTATTTACATCAATTACACATCATTATTATACCCATCCAAATAATAATGTATTGAATAACAATTACACCACGATGTGGAGACGGTAAGCCGTACACACACACGTATAGTGACATGTCATTCAAAGGATGGATAGAATAATGAATATGGTTGTAACATATTTATAATAGCATCACAGTATACAGAAGATACTAGATTTATTATTTTATAATGGAAAAAACAAATAAAGGGGATGTGGAAGAAGAAAGTAACTTGAAAGAGGTGATGAAATATTTACCTCTTCTTCGGGTTCTTCCTTTTGATTTGATCAAAAGGGATCCTTAGGTTGGATTTCTAACTAAAGGAAGGACTCTAAGATTAAGGGAGGATATTTTATAGGGTATTTGGGCAGATTTTGGCCGATCCAAATGGATTTGAAGGTGTGAATTAGATAGAAGGGCGAGTGCCCTTTTATAAGAGGGGTGAGGGGCACCTTAAGAAAAGTGAGAAATATTATTTTATAAAAAAATCATTTTCGGTTTCTAATGGCTCCAGAATGGATTATTTAAAGGATAAGGTGGGTATGGGTCAAAAACCACTCAAAAAATAGGTTTTATATAGGTTTGGGTCACTATATTAACTTTATCTTTTAGATTTAACTCTTAGTTAAATAGTTTGACATTTACCATGTCTCTTTGTATTTTTATATTATATGGTTAATAAACTTACTATATAATTCAAAGAGAACCCCAAGTGGTTCATTAATGATACACCTATCATTATATAATCCGTTTGGCCAAATATTAGATTTTTTAGGAATAAAATATCAATTAATAGTATAATATTTTTTTAAAAACTCTTTTATGTCAATTTTGACACTATTTGGTATTTTATTTTTTCTAAATTAATAAAAACATTATTACTTTGAAAAAAATTAATCTAACCAACCCTAATATGTCATATTAACCTATAAAATTATTTTAATTCATAAAAAGTCTAAAATTACATTTATTTGGATATTTATAATATCAATTATTTTAATATTTCATTAATTAAGTAATTACTGCATCATAATTATGTCAAAAATAAATTAAATTATTTAATGTCTAAAAAATATAAATAAAATATCAATATGTAGGAAATATTTTTAGATTTCTAATTAATTTTTATAGTAAAATTTATCTTTTGTATAACTCTATATTAAAAATGTTTTAGTTATTAAACTTTGATTTTAACTCTTTTAACTCTTCTTTGAATTAAATAATAATAAATGTCCTAATCAAATCCAGGTGGACCCAAGAGGTTCATATTTTATTCCTGATGTTGTTTTTGGTTTAATTATACTTATCTAATAGAATTAGGACATGTGTTAGGGTAATAATAATATCATTTTTACCCTTAAATACCCTATTTACTTTTAACCATGGTAAATAAAAGTAAAAAGTTACTATTCACCAAAAAATATTTTCATCTTATTGAACCGCATTTTTCTTACTGATATCAATTTTACCTCTTTTATTTTTGAAATTCCACTCACTGAAGCGGTAAAATTAAGTTTTATGTGATTTTGCAAATTCTCCTAGGAGGTGGGTAAAAGACGGTGAAAAGTTCAATAAAATTTTTATATATCTAAAATTCTTATAAACTAACTCCAATTAATTACATTGAACTTATATAGGTATTATGTATCTATTTTGACCTAAAATAAATTTAAATAAAATAAATAATTATTTAAATAAAAATTTGGTTTTAACCTATAATTGAGTGTTTTTCACTATTCATCAAAAATTGAAAGTTTTCAGAAAAATACCAAAAATTCACCCTAATCTATTTTTGATATTACAAATCCAAAAATGAAGTCCATTTTGAAAGATAAAATTTATAAAATTCTAAAAAGTGGGTATTACTATTCATAACGGCTAGTTTGATTGGTTGTGGTGTGTTAGAACTCAAAGTTGCGTACAACACATGCTACTGTATTATTCAAAGAGAAGCGTACCGTGGAAGCTTGGGGTGTTACAACCGATAAGCATTGAGGGTTGGAGGGGTGATATTGGGGAGACTATACGCTCTAGTGGTGATAATAATAATTCTCCATAAATTAATAGAATAGTGAAAGGAAGGGCCATACAACAAAATAAACAATAAACTCAGTGGAATCATAATAAAAGAAGAAAAATAATAACCAAACATGCCCAAACATACCATTTTCATATAACACATAACATAGTAGGTCATACATAATATTAGAGAAATAGAGTCTTATGTGGAAAACATTTAGTAAATACATATATACGACATTGTGAAACTCAAAAGTAAACCCCATACTAATTCATAAGAACCATCATGGTCCAATTCCATCCACCCTATGATAAGTATCATAACTCAATCACTAAGGTCCATCTCTCAAGTTTGAAACATTACTTGATATCAAAAGCATAAATTATATACACATCCTGAAGGTCCTATATAGGGTTTGAGAATAATTCTCACTAGGCCATCACCAACATATTCTTATCTTACATCCATAATATAGAAAAAACACCTTGTGCCCTAAAAATTAAAATTCAACACCCAAACAACATTCCCAAAAAAGTCCTTGGTATCTCAATGCTTAGATTAGAAAATCCCCATCAGTTCAAATACCAATATCCAAAGGCACAATGATAAATTTCCTCCAATATAATCATCATCATCTCAACAACTAATACCCCAAGGAATGTTGATATAAAATCTCCCAATATCATAGACCAACGATCTCAAGTGGCATGGTGAGACTCAAACCCAAATAATGGTCTCAAAACCATTAACAAATGGTCCATCACTATCTATGTGTATTTATAGGGTGAGAACCCCAACATATTAGTTGGTCAACACCATCACCTAATCCACATAATCTATAAGGGTCTCTACCCATAAAAAGTGGTCAACACCACCTCGTTATGAGTTCTATATGTGTGAACATGAATCTAATGGTGCATCGACCCACATATGGTGAGAATAAATCCCATAAACAACTTAATCCACATCATATGGAACCTCATGCCTTAGTGAACATGTTGCTAAGACCTGATAGTCATCACTATCTTAAATCACATGGGCCACTCCCTCATTCTGATGACCTCGTTACCTCAATCTGATGACCATGTCACCTCAACCTATCATCAAATTCACTCATGTATCTCAGGCCAAGCCCAACCTGATGAATCACATCACCTCATTCCATGTGATCAACATCACCTCAATCTTTGGTTCAAGCCCAACACATTCCCACATAACCAATACATCAATATAAGAAATTAAGTTTTATTAAACATGCACACAACCTAATCTTTCTTGTTTGGTTCAAGCCCCTTACTTGGTTTAACCATTTTTAGTGTAGCAGGAGCATGCCCATAGGCATCTCACATTATCAAAGAATCAACTTAAATATAGGCACTAATTTATTAGGGGTCACACTCAGTCAACCCAAAAGAACATTTAAGAACTCACCTCCATAACACCTACAAAATCAAGGAGAAATCTATGCACCACCTATCTTATACTCATAGGTGTAAGATCATCTGATATCGACGTATAAATCGATCCAAATCAGAAGAAAATTATGTTTTAAATGAAATACATAAAAATAGGTCAAAAGGGAACGAAAATATTTAGCTTTCCATATGGGGAGATACACAAAGAAAAATTCTAGAAGATCGAATACCTTTCTGAGATAAAACTATAGCCACCAATGGATGAAAGATCAGAGTCTAGATGAGGAAGATGGATCAAATCCTATGTGGGAGGAAGAAATGGGTAGCCCCTATTGTGGGAGTGTAATGGTGAAGGAATAAGTATGGAAAACCTAATGAGGAGGGTAGGTAAAAAATGTAATTTCACCAAAATAAATGAGTTTCACAATTTGGATAATAGTGCGCTAGTCATGTGGTGATCACTATCTAAGCACCACACATGCACAGGCTAGGCACACCATTTTCTGAACCATACCGAAACCATGTGAAACACATCGATTAAACAATATAGAGGTTTTACATGACCATGAACCCCTACCCACACATTTTAAAAAACCATGTACATTTTTGTAGGTAGGAAGCACGATTTCTCCTGGAAGGATACATGGTTTTTCCAAACCATGTGGATCTGTTTTTACTTCCTGAAACTTAGTTTTTGTGCCTCACTGCACTTGAAACTCTCCTGAAACCTCGAGTAAATTTTTGAGACTTAAAAACCATGTAAAATTAAGGAATTGGGTCAACCAAACTCCTGGAATTAGGTTATGAAGATCAAAATAATAGTTGGCGTGCCCACCAATTTAAAAATTAAAACAGTTTGAGGATTTAGGACATGCTGAAAGACCCAAGATATTATAGTTTATGTGTATATTATCTTTGTGTATGCTTATATATGTGTATGTGTATGTGTATGTATGTGTATGTGTAAATGTCTGTGTATATATGTGTATGTGTATGTATGTATGTGTATATATGTGTGTATGTGTATTCATGTGTATGTATGTGTATGTATGTGTATATATGTGTATGTATATATTTTTGTGCAAGTATGTGTATGTGTATGTATGTGTATATATGTGTTTATGTGTATTTATGTGTATGTATGTGTATATATGTGTAAGTATGTATGTATGTATGAGTATATATGTATGTTTATGTGTATATGTATGAGTATGTATATGTTATTGTGTATGTATGAGTATAGACATGTATGTATGTATGTATGTGTTTTCATATGCATGTATGTGTATGTATGTGTATGTAAATATATGTGCATGTGTATGTATCAGTATGTATCTATATGTATGTGTAGGTATGTGTATTAATGTTTATATGCATGCATGTATGTGTATATGTATGTATAAATGCATGTCTATATTGTCTTTGTACATTTATTCATGTGTATGTGTAAGTATGTGTACGTGAATGCATGTATGTGTGTGTGTGTGTTGTGTATGTACATGTATGTATGTGTATGTGTATGTATGAATGTGTATGTGTATGTATTTATATGCATGTGCATGTGTTTTTATGCATGTGTATGTGTGTGTATATTTATGTGTATGTGAATTTTTATGTGTATGTGTTTGTGTATGTATGTGCATGTATGTATGTATGTGTGTGTATTGTGAATTTCTGTGTGTTGTCTATGTGTATGTGTATGTATTCATGTGTATGTGTATGTATTTTTATGTATGTGTATGTGTTTGTATTCATGTCTAAGTGTGTGTATGTGTATGTGTATGTATGTGTATGTGTGTATGCTTGTGTTTGTGTTGTGTATGTGTATATGTATGTGTATTTGTATAAGTATGTGTATGTTTATGTGTATGTATGTGTAAGTATATTTGTGTCTGTGTGTGTGTTTGTGTATGTGTATGTATGTATGTGTATATATATGTGTGTGTTTATGTGTATTTATGTGTATGTATATATACGACCAAATTCATTTTTTTTATTTTTTAAAATCTACTTTATGGATAAGTGGGATCCCAACCAAACCCAAAAATCTAAAAACATGCCACAAAAAACAACATAGACAAATTCAAAAGTTCAAACGTTCATCATCAATGCCTCAAGTACTAAGACCTTGGACCACAAACCCTACAACTTGTCACCTCAACAATGACCCCGCATCATCATCACCTCGAACACAACCCCACTAGAAAACCAAAATGTCAACCCAATAAGAATCACCATCATTAATAACCTTCACCAGATAATACAAATGGAACAAACACACCATAAAGACAAAAGAAAAACCAAAATCACCAAGCACTTAAAGAGACATTGCTACCTTGAAATGAGCCAGTCCAACTACCACCACTGTCCAATATTCATAATGAAATACTAAAAACACCATTGAAAGCTGAAATCTATCACAAAACCAGAAGAAAAACATATAAACACAATACACCCTAAACCAGTAACATATGATATGAATCGAATAACCAGAATCACTCTATAGATCCCTTGACCCCGACACAACATCAACTTCAATAGATATAAATCCCCATGCCTTTTTGGGTTGTGAATTCCCAAAGTAATTTTATTTTTTATGTTTGGTGAGGGGTTCATCTTGAGAACTAGGATTCATATCGAGATTATGGAGGTTGTGAAATCTCAAAGAGATATTTTAGGATAAGAAATGAGGGTCAGATGGTGGTTTGGGTTCTTAGGTAAGAATTAGAGTAGGGTTGAGATATCTGGTTGCTAAATTTCAGTATCCTACATGAGATCAGGTCACAAACCCAACGGGTTACACCATGATGAGGCTTAGAGGAGGTACTAAACCCTTTTACTGGTGGCCATTGCACCTTCAAGGTCACTAGGTGTGAGTTTTTTCATTACAATTAAGAGAGGTAGTGGATCCTCCTTTGAAAAGGGCGGATTTATGCCACAAATATGTCAGACATACGTATTCCCCATTCCGCGATCCCTAGTCATTCCATAAATGTTTCTATTAAAGGTTCCCTTCACACTACAAACCCCCAATTCATGTGATGAATGAGTGTTGGGTGTATTTTTTAATGAGGGATAGACCCATATTACCCCCTTTTATTTGATCAAAGAAGTTTTAGAGGGCCTTTCATCCGGTTCCATCCCATTTTCTTCCACTTTCATTACCCCTCAATCTAGGGATATTTTGATGGATATTTCACACTGTCGAGGTTTTGTTTGTTATGTTTACTCATCATTTTGGTTTCCCATTCACAACCCTATAATTATTCGGTTTTTATGTTAGTGTTATGAAGATGATTTCACTATAGCATAGTGGAATTGTCTCGATAGCAATGAGGCTTTTGTATGGTGTAGCTTGAAGAAATATTAGGAGGATAAGAGAATTCCATATCACTGTATTTTGATTGAGTTACGCTGCTGTTTGAGATTATTTGTGGGGGTGGAGAATTTGGGTAACATTGATCCTTGAATAATTCAATTGAATTGGTTCTTTTTCATGGATTAGGTTCGAGGGCATGTCTGGTGTAGATTGCACCCTATTACTCGAGGTTTTAGCAAGTAGTTATAGATCAATGAGATTTTAGGCCTTATATCTTATGAAATTAATTTGTAAATTGTTTAAAAAAATTCTAAAATGAATTTAATAATTAATTCTAAATTATTTACAATTAATTTGGATGATTTTAAATGAGTTAGGGACTTATTATGATAAGAAATGACCAGATAGACATGCAAGAGAATAGACAAGAGTTGTGAGACTATTATTAAGGGGAATACTCCATTATTGAGGTAGGTGGTCCTTTATGCATACCCCTATGGTATTATGATTTATGTACATGGAATGTGACATGTGGTCTCACCACCAATGGATAATTTACTATTTTTATTTAAATGTAATTTTTAATTTAAAGTGAAATTTATATGAGTTGAACAATGTGCCAAGGGACATGATAAACTATTATGCACTATCTGGATATCTCAACCACCAATGGTTAAGGGCATAATTTTTTTTGTGTACCTTGGGAAAAAGAAATCCCATGAGGGGTGTGAATTAAATAAAATGAGATGTATGAGATATAACAACCCTTTTGATAGGTTCCCTTAGGGACCTCCAAGTGGAGGTGAGTGATGAATTGAGATGGATGACCTATGAATCAACCATGTAGGAACAATGATATTATTTACAACCATTGGGATATTTGAGTTGAACGTGGAGAGGGTGTGCCCCCACATATATATGTTTACCAGGGTGGGTAAACCCTATGCAGATTAATTGATAGGTCATGTGTGAGGACCGACCTAGTAATAACTTGGGATGGGAGACATACTTTATGCCATGCCTATAGAGTGGTTCCAGTATAAAATTTCCTACCGAAAAAATTATGCCTTTATATGTTTATGATGATTTCTACAGATGTGATTCTATATGAGTGATGAGTGACAACCTGATAAATGAGTTTGAGTATGAAGATCCCAATTGGTGTGACCATGATGTGATGTGACCTAGGGGACCATAAAGGGTTCCCCAGTGATGTAACCAACCCTAATAGGGCAAGAATAGTGCTGATTAGTGATTATTTTTGGTGTCACCTTAAAACCTAAATTGATGACGTGATTCGTATATGTCAGTATTTATGAGATTAGGCTGTGCAATTGAAATATTGACCTCAATTATGTAATATGGGTTTGAAAATATTTCCAAATTGTGTTTTTATTATTATTTTGGGACGAGACAACATGGGAGGAATGTATATCCACTATAAGTTTCATATTATTCATGGGAAGCCTAGGATTATAAGGATTAAGCTTGTACATTTGGAATTATATGGATATCCTAGGGTTACCCCCTAAGATTTGGCGATGAAACCTGATAATTATGATCACCTAGGATTACCTTAAAGGTGACATCATTATCCTTGATACATATGGTTTCCTAGGGTCAACCTCCTCAGGAGTTAGAAGTTATGTATGATGATTATGATTTCTTATGGTCACCAATTGGGAGTTGGCAGTGATTCCAATACTAGTTACTTCCTTGGATTAACTTCTAGGTGTCAGTGATGATCCCTTCTGATTATCGATCACACATGATTACCTCATAATAATTATATTTATGCATGAGGTCTATTGATCGCCTAAGATTAACTCATAGGGATCGACTATATTCTTGATACTGTAGACCTCCCATGATTACTGCATAGGGGTTTGTGTTTTAACCCATCACTGAATAGTAAGATCACATGACATACTTAGAGACACTCCGACACTTACCAAATTAGGTATAGTCAAACTTATGTGTCATTTTATAACTCAAGGATCAATGGCTGTTATTTTATATTTTCTTCTATAGTTTATTTATTAATTTATATACTCAATAAAACTTTTCAAATGCACATAAACTACATTTACTAGTTATGTAAGGGACACCATTGGTGGTGACCTACTAATTTTTACTCACACACTACTCGGGAATCCATGACACTTGGGTACCCAAGTAAACTTCATAGTTTAGAGGTTTAGGTTGGGAATATTCCATGTATATCTTAATTTATTAGGATAACATGGATGGGGTTAGATATAGGGATGAGGTGAGGATTGAGGATGGAAGTAGTGCCTTAATTCCATTTTATTACTTTTAATTTTGTGAATGTGATAGACCTAGTTGTTGATCAGTATTATTGTATGAAAGAATGATAATGATTTTGTATGACTGTATAATTTCAAATGTTAATTTATTATAGTATATTTGGTTTTATTTCATCCATGTAATCTAATGATTATTGATGTGGATGTTTTTTAGTTTTTTTTCTTTTATTGTGAACTCTGATAAGGGGGTATAGTCTCTCCATGGTAACACCTTAGTCCTCTTCCACTAGTCATAATCCTTTTGTGTATGGGGAGGAATCCTTAAGCTCAAGTAGAGACCTAATCTAGTTATTGTTCAGAGTGAACTGGGATGGGGGTGTTACAAATTGGTAATAGAGCTATTATGTGACTAATATCACAAAATGTATCAATGTTTTTATGTTAAAATATTATTTGGGGAGATAGTAGATAGGTAATATAGGAATTTTTTGGAGTTTGTGATGAATATAGAACACGTTCATCATGAACACATTTTTAGGTAGGGAGTTCATGTTACAAAGGATATGGGATCATTTTTCTTAGTTTCCAATTTTACATTTTTAGTATTCCACCTAGCATGATGCACTTGAGTTTTAAAAATAATGATTTATTATGGTTTTGGATCCTGGACCATTGGAAAGAGTCCAATGTTGATGCCTCATATTTGGAACATATGATTCACATGACACTTTCATGCCTTGTTATGATTGACATAACTGAGGGTGAGGGTTAATTTATTTAAAAATTAAAGAATAACATACATGGAATTTTACCATAGAACTTGGTGGTGGAATTATTATGAAATGAATCCTAATATATTTTATTTCAATGACATGTCATGTGGATTTTATAGGGAGATTCTCATTAAAGGATATATAATCCCTTAGTTCATGAGATGAGTAATGACCCTAGTAGGCTGGCATAGACATTTTTTGCCTTAGTATTAGACCCCTAGTGGGTGATTATGGAACTGGTTCTAAAATAAAATAGGTAGATTTATTTAATGTGTCAACAACAACCTATATAGTGTTTCCCCATATAAATTCATAGTGGAAATATTGTTAAATAATCTACCTGATTGTGGTATACTCGACAAATATCTTGATAGGATGATGTTGTTATACATGCATAGATAAGATTTTGGTCCCTAAGGGGGTATTCTCATATGTAGATTCCCATTGAGGATTGGTGCCCCAGTAGGCTGATTGTTTAGCATGTGATGCCTGAGATGTGTGTTAGAGACCCTAAAGTGGGTATTGAAACATGAGTTCCCATGTGATATTAGAGACGAGAACATGGATGTTTCCCATGAGTTGTAACCTATGTAATATTTGACCTATGGGTAGGTGGACGGGCCTAGTGTTGTTGAGATACAACTTATGATATTTGTGATCCAAGAATTATGATTAAGAATAAGTATGTTTTCCCCATTTTATGGTTGAGATGATTTTTGGTATATGAGGGTAACATAATTGTAGGGTTAGCTCATACTTTTTAGTTCCTTAAAGAAAATAATCATGGGCATATGATTACATTTATGTGGTTGGTGTACATGAGGTGCTTTCAGGTATGTGGTATAGGAATAGTGACCCATTGCACTTCTGTTGTGACGATCACCTAGAGTGATAATGATTTTGGGTATCATAATTTTATATTGAAAGATGAATTGATTATATAACCATGTGGATGATATCAATTCTAGATGTGGTTTTGAGAGCATAGTGAGAGATTGAGTAGATAATAGTTATTTTGAACTGAAAAATATTGGTGGGTTAGCTATGAGATACTGAAATTGATAATGTGAAAATCATGAAATTGGGATTCATATTTTAAGACTGAGTAATATGGGAGAATAAAACTATTAAATTCATTTGAAAAAGGTAGTACACTCTTGTTACACATGGTTATATTGAGTTCTGGATTGTTGATTTTTCGTGTGCAAGCTGAGGATTGATGGTTTTAATAGAACTTGTTGAGGTTTACCTTATAGAGTGTTGTAAGGGTTTATATATAGTGGGGAGTGAACCATTGTCCATTTGATAGAATGATCCTTGTTAGGGATATAATTTTAGTGGGTTACTAGAAAAATGTTCTATGTGATCCTGGAATGGGTGATGGTTTATGATTCATGATGGTGCTCTGGTATGAAAGGGATGAACATGTCCAGTCATTACATGTGGTAATAGATAGATCATGGGCCATTGGGGGGTTAAATGCTGATTAGACGTTGAATCATATTTATGTGTTCTCATGTCAAATAATAGATTTTAGATTTCGATGTGATATCAGAAGGAGTCCATGTGTTGGATCGGGATAAGGATAATTTTTATATGATCTAAGCATGAGTTGGATTGTGGGTGTGCCAATGCTTGTGGTGAGAGCATAAGAGTTGATGTGAGTGTTTTTTAATTGAAATTTGGACTAAAACTAAGGGTTGGTGTGAATTTAAGGTATTCATTTTTTGTTTTTATATTGAATTTATCTTTTAATTCATAATTTCATGAGTTTATTAGTACATGTAATTTTATTACTTTGATTTTTCTCAATTAATTTAATTTTCCTGACTTATTTAACTAGATTAGGTATTTTGGATGGGGATTATTTGATGGGATTGATATTTTGCCACTCTGTTATGGACTAATTGGCCTGTTTGTCTTAGATTTCACCCTGGAAATATGGGTTTATTTATTGAATTTATTTCCTATTATTGATTTTCATTGCCGCCACTATGTTCCTAGATGATCATCTTCTTAGTTATTTGGTTATGCAGTTTTAGCATTTAATTATGGCCTGATACCATGGTAGTGTATGATTGGGTGAGCTATCAGGGATTGATAGGATTTTTTGGGGGATTTATGACCCCAAGCAGCAGTGGATTCCCTTGTATACTGTAATCTAGTTTTCTTTTTAGCATTAATAATAAAGGTGTGTGTGGGTGGTGTTCTTACCATGAATGTAGATCCCAAAGGGACCAAAGAATGTAAAATCATTATGCTCTTGTCCTCTATTTTACTTTATTTCATAATTCTTATACTAGTTTTTAATATCATCAATCTGTTGGAAATTAATCATTTTTTCCTAGCATCAGATTAGTGTTCTGATAATGTATGCACACCCTGCCTCTCTTCACATGTGGTATCAAAACCCATTTAATTTTTTTGCCCTAAATTCTTCATTTACTGATCATATTGTATAGTTTTTCTATTTTTGTTTTATAATTGTGATGATTCTATTGCATTATTTTACTTATCTTATTTTATAGTTGTTCTGATCCAGTTTTTAATTACTACTGGTACTATTTTTCAATTCAATATACTTGGTTTATTTCTGAAAAACTAACTCACTCTCAAATTATATTAGTTTAATTAATTTCATTTTTTAAAACCATTATCATATTATTGTTTCTCCTCATTTCATATTCCTTATAAAAATTATTGTTTACCAAAGGGATTGATCGGTTGATGGGGGTGTATGCTTAGTGTTATCTAAAACAACTCGATATCTACCTTATGGGAAAAACATGTCCATGATGAGGTATAAAATTATGAAATTAAATGGTGAAAATTATTTTAACCTATGGAGGATTAATATAAGAGCCTTGATTATACAAAAAGGTTTAATAGATTCCCTTTCTGGACCTAAGAAACTAATTATCACCATTAGAAAGACTAGGCAGAGTAGTAATGAGTACAGAGATATCCACTCTGATGTTCCAGTCAAAGAACATAGCTCCCTTTTATTTTCTTTTAGAGATAATGTTCTAAGAGAGGTTGATTTTGAATCTAATACGACCAATATTTGGCTAAAATTAGATAAATTATATATGAATTACTCATTAGTTAGTAAATTTTATAAAAAAGACCACATGTTCACATTTTTAATGAAATATGGTAGTTCTATAAAATCTATTCTTGATGAATTTAATAAATTCATGTTATATCTTTACAATATAAATTTAAGTGTTGATGATGAGGATTAAGTTGTGATCCTTTTAATTTCTCTTGATCACAATTATAGTTCTTTAGTCGAAACTGTGATGTATGTAAGAGACTTACTAACCTTCAAAGAGGTTAAGTCAGTTCTCCCCTATAAAGAACTACCTCTAAGAAGAGAGTTAATGGTGATAAAGAGATCATATTCACTAAGGGTAAACCTCAAAGAAAAGGTAAAAATAAACAATTTACCAAGGATAAAGAAAAGAAAAAAAACACCATAAACCAAAAAATGGATCTAAGGATATAAAATTCATTTGATTCCATTTTGGAAATCCAATGAATACTAAGATCAAGTGTAGAAAATTCAAATCATGAGTTAGAATCCAAAATAGCACACTGACCAGTCTGTTCTAGTTGACCCATGCTATAACACTGCTAAAGTCTTAAATGTCTCTATCCAAAAACTCAATCAAGTGTGGATCCTTTACTCTAGATATTAATTTCAAATGTATCTGTATAGTGAGTCATTTATAGAGTTATTTGAAAAGATATAAGGGGATTTACTCTTAAGAAACAATAAGAGGTAAAATGTTGAGGGTAGATGTTCTGTTCTTATGGAGCTAGATGATCATTCTATCATCACCTTACTTGATGTAAGGTGGGTCCCCAACCTTCAAAGAAATTTAATCTCTTTAGGGGTCCTAGATCAAAAGGGATTTACCTTTAGATCTGAAACAGGTTTTCTTAAGATCTTTAAAGGATCAAGAACCATCATTAAGATATTCCTTACTGATGGTCTATATGTATTGAATGGAAATACCCATTCAAGGAAATTGGTTAGTTTCTACAACATAAAAATAAATAATACTATTCTATATAATAGAATATTGGGTCATGTTAGCTTCAAGGTATTAGAAGAAATAAAAAATAAAGGGCAATTGAATGACATCACACCCACTAATATTCCATTATTTGAATATTGTGTGATTGGAAAAACTAAAAGGGTAATTTTCAATAGGTCCTTCTTAAAAGCTACCACCCCCTTGAATACATCCATTTAGATTTGTGGGGGCCATCCAAGACCACTTTTGAGGGCGGAGGATACTATTGTTTCACCTTTATAGATGAATTATCTATGAAAGTTATTATTTTCATATTAAAAAATAAATATTATGTTTACCAAACCTTAAAAACATAGAAATATTAATTGGAAAATCAAACTCGAAAGAAAATAAAACTGGAAAGAAAATCAAAACCATGATATCTGATAATGGGCTAGAATATCTACTTATAGATTTCATGTAGTTTTTTGAGCCTAAATAAATTAAGAGGCATAAGAAAGTTAGGGAAACAACCCCATAATAGAATTACTTTACAAAGAGGATGAACAAAACTATTTTGGAGAGAGTATGAAGAGTTATTATATGCTTGGGTCTCCCTAAATCCTTTTGGGTAGAGGGTGTTAGCACTACTGTCTACCATATTAATAGGAGTCCCTCATCTTCAAATAAATTTAAAACACTAGAGGAATTATGTAATGGAAAGACACCATCCTAAAACTACTGGAGAGTCCTTAGCTGCACAAATTATGCTCTTAAAACTAATGATCTAGAACCAATATCACTCAAATGTATATTTTTTGGATATCTTGTGGGAGGTATGGGATATAAACTCTGGGTTAGCAAACCAGGTAACCAAAAATACAACGTAATTATGGATTTAGATCTCCTTGAATCCTATTCTCCCAAAACCAAGGATTCCACACATAGAAGTAGTGATCAAGACCTTAAAAAGGCTCCTAAAGATGAGCCTCTAGCTCAATTTGAGGCTGATGTTCATCTCACTCCACCTGATCCTCATCCCACTGATGTGGCTAATTTTGAGTCTACTTATGGTTTAGATTCTAAGTGTAAGCCTTCTCCTAGTTACAAAGATTATCAATTAACCTAAGATATAGAAAAGAGAGTCCCAATACCTCCTACTCAGTTTATCTAGTATGATATGGCTTCATATGTCATCAACATAAATCCCACACTACATAAGATGATATTCAATTTATTTCTAAAATTCCATATGATAATATTTTTTTCACATAATGTACTCTATGATTTGCAATAAATATGACCTTACTTTTTCAATATGTACTTTAATAGGATTTATGGATGCACCTGGGAAGCCACATTAGCATGCCCTTAAATATATCCTTTAGTATATCTCATGTAGTTATAATTTATATTTTTTATGATAAAAACATTGATGCTTCCAAAATTATAGTTGGGTTTGTAGATTCTGATTATGCTTGTAATATCGACACTAGAAAATAATTGAATGGATATGTTTTCACTACCTTTAGAGGCCCTAATTATTGGATGTGAAACAATTAGTCCATGGTTTTATTATCAACCATGAAATCAAATTACATTACCCTTATCGAGGTAGTAAAGGAAGCCTTATGGATTAATGTTTTTTATTTTGAACATAAATTTTTTAATTCAGTTATTAATGTATATTCTGATAGTCAGTCAACACTTCATTTATCCAAAAATTTATTTTTTCTTAGAAAATAAAAACACATAGTTATTAGATTACACATCTTTAGAAATATTATATAACTGAGAACCTTGTGTGTTAATAATATACAAACTGATAAAAACTCAGATGATAGTTTGAATAAATATGTGTCTTTATATAATTTTAAATTTTGTTTAGATAAAATGAACCTCATTCCTATTCTATAACTATTGGTGAAATAAAATCACAAAATTCAATTAAAAATGGTGGAGTTTTTTTGAATTTAATAAATTAAATTTTAATTTTCATATTGAATTTATCTTTTAAATCATAATTCTGTTAGTTTATTAATACATGAAATTTTATTACTTTTATTTTTCTCAATTACTTTAATCTACATGTATTATTTTAATGGATTGGGTATTTTTAATGGGGATTATTTTTTGGGCTATGTTATCATGCCTCTATCTTATGGCCTGATCGGTCTATTTTTCTTAGCTCCCACCCTAGATATCTGGGTTTATTTATTTCCTTTATTTCCTACAGTTAATTTTTATTGATACCCCTATATCTCCCACCATTAATTGTTTTCATTATTTGGTTATGCAATTTTTTCATTCAGTTTTGGCATGATCCCATGGTATTGTGTGATTAGGTGAGCTGTTATGTATTGGTAGAGGTTTTTCAGCGAGATTGATGACCCCCTGCAGTAGAAGATTTCACTGAGATATAGAGAAATTACCTTTTGGTTTACCTTTTTTAGAGATCTTATCCTCATCAAGTTGGTTTTAGAATGATTTGATAGTACTATATTCGATCCCTAAGTGGTTTAGATTATTTTCTCCTTCAGCCTTTGCATATACCATTGGTATGTGGTTTGTGGTGGAGTTCACATTGGCTACCTTCACTTAGAGGATGTATGACCAACCTCAAGTTTCAAAGAAACCAGTCCACACCAGGTGAGAACATCCTCTAATAAGATTCTTCATCACAACAACAACATTTTTATAGTAGCTTTAAGAGAACCAAATGGTTTAAACATAGAGTCCGACACTGTAAGATTTTTCTTCTCGATTCTCTGTTTGTTAGTTTCTTAGTTATTGTATCTTTTATTTGATGCTTTTATTAAAATTTTTGTGTTCCCTTTTATATTTTAATCTAGTTTTATTTTAAGAATTAATAATAAAGGTGTGACTAGGTGGTGTTCTTTCCATTCATGGAGGTCCTAATGGGACCAAATAATGTAAAATAATTATTATTTTTTCATATGTTTTAATTTACCACGTATTTTTATACTAGTTTGTAATTGGACCATTTTTTTGGGAATAAATCATTTGTTTATGGAATCATCTTGGTGTTATGATGCTATTAAGAAACCCTATCTCTCTTTATAGTTGGGTTCAAAATTCAGTGTGGGTGTTTGGATGATCTCAATATGCCTCCAAGGATTTAAAAATCACGATCTAGTGATGAGACAATGTGTTATTGGGTATAACCAAGCATTTCTAGGGAAAATAATCAAGAGGAGGTTCAAATTATTTTTTTTGTGTAATATTGTATGATATGGGTTGAAAACTATAATGAGTATGTCATTCTAGATATGGTAGGTGTGTTTTGATAATCAGTCAAAGATTCTTGAGGAAAATATGATGTGTCTAATCCTTTTACATTGACAATGGGGAACTTCTTATTTGATTCGAAATTAAATATTGGGAGGAGTATTAGGTTTCAACTAATATATTGTATATAGTTGGGTGTAACAAGGTTTGAATCATACTTATCATGATAATAGACATGAAGATCATGTTTTGGTAGGTGATTCTGATAAGGGGCACAGTGGGTTAGCATTAGTCTGTTAGTAGAGGTTAATGGTGGGATTCTCCTTAAATCTTTAGATGAATCGATTTATGACACCATGGTCTCTGAAAATATATTTGTTCCATTAAGTACCATATCAGTGTTTTGGTGATAGTGATGGTTGGTGGATTGATTTTTTATAAATAATTTACCATGTATTGGGTGTTGCACATTAAAGGATAAAACTCGATGAGTTGATCATGAATTGATGACAGGGGTAGGTCAGGATTAATTATTGAATGACCAATAAAAATTATCTGAGATGAGAATTACTATGATGGGGAAGTTTTAAAATCCCATTAAATTTTTAATTGTTAATTCCTTAGGGATTTTTTTAATTTTTTGTTGGGATTCATTTTGATAATTAGGATTTGGATAGGGAATTCTGTGATGTCTCTAAGAGTTCTTTTTAGATGAGGAATGAGCCCTATATGGTGGTTCAGGTGCTCAGAGAAGGGTGAGATCTAGATAAATCTAGATGAATACTAAATTATAGAAGCCTGTAATAGTATACTCCATAAACCAGGAAGGTCATGCTCCACTGATACCTAGATGATGGTCTTTTCCCTTTTCCTGGTGGTCTTCAAACCCTTAATGGTGATGGGAAAGATGTTCCACATCACAATTGTTAGAGGCAGTGCCTCCACTATTAGAAAATAGTTATTCACTTAGTGAACCCTATTCTCATTTTGGATATTATGTGTGTAGGTGTTCATCATGTCAAACCCCTTGTTCAACAAAATAACGAAGTATTTCCATACTCATATTTTTGGAGTGTCCCCACTTTTTGTCTTAACAGAGTTTTCAGGGAGGACCATTTGGATAAATACCCCTAAGTACTTCATCCTTTTCTCCTAATTCATATCGGGAGATTTTTGATGATGTTTAATGTTTAATTGGGTAATTGAATTGGGTATTTTGAGTGGCATAGGTTCAGTTTCATGTCAGGAGTAAACCACACCCCGTTGATTGAGGTTTCAATGAGTGGTTAAGGCCCAGTGTGATTTTAAGTATTATAACCAATTGAATTAAATTTCAAAATATCTATAAATTGTTAAAATTAATATAATAATTAATTATAAATTAATTTGGATGTTTTTTCATGAGTTTGAGCATCATGATGATGAGTGATGGTCAGATGGACTTAAATGAGGTTGAGAGAGATTTGTTGGGCTGTGATCATGAGGAATAATTATGTTATTGAGGTAGGTGTTCCCTTATACATACCCATATGGTATTTTGATTTATGTATAATTAATATGACACATGGTTTCTCTATTAATGGGTGATCAACCTTTTTATTTAAATTTAATGTTCAATTTAAAGTGAAATTCCTATGAATTGAAAAAAGTGCCAAGATCCACAATAAACCTTTATGCACTAGGCAGATGTCTCCACCATCGATGGATAGGTGTATAATTTTAGTTGTATTATTTGATACAGAGAAACCCCATGATGGGTGTGAATTAAATAAAATGATATGAGTGATATGTATCAAATCTAGTGATGGGTTCCCTTAGTGACCTCTAGGTAGAGGTGAGTGATGACTTGAGATAAATGGGATAGAGATTGGACATGTGGGAACCTTGAGATGATTTGAAACCTTTAGGATAGCTGTGAGTGTCATAGGGTGGGTATTCTTCCCCTATTGAGATGTGATTACCTGGGTTGGTAAAACCTATAGGGATTTATGGATAGTTAGTGTTTGAGGATCGATCTAGTGATGACTTGAGATGTGTGACAATATTTACACCATCCCTAGAGAGTGGTGCCAACATATCTTTTATTAGGAGGAAATTTAGGCCTTGATATGTTTATAATGATGTTGAGGGATGTGATTCCCTCTATGTAATAAGTATCAACCCAAGAGATAAATTTGAGGATGGGGAGCCCGTGTGGGGTGATCACGATATGATGTGACCTATAGGACTTCAAAGGTTGACCTGGTGATGTAATGAACCTTAATAGGATGTGAAAAAGAATCAAAAGTGATAATTTTGGTTATCACCTTAGAACCAAAATCAACAATTTGATCCTCATATAGCTTTATTGATAAAATTAGGTTGTTTACTTGAGGGACAACCTCAGTTATGTGACACCAGTTAAAGAATATGTAAAATCCATGTTTTCATTGTTATTTTTTGATGAGACATCATTTTAGGGTTATATTTAAATTTTGAGTTTCATAATTTTTATGGGATACCTAGGATTAATAGGATATTATATGTATGATTGAAATTATATGGATGACATAGGATCACTCCTAGGATTTGATAGCTTGACATGATTCCACTAACAACCAAAGATCAGACCCTCAGAGTAGAATATGATGCTTGATAATTATAATATCATTAGATTACATCCAAGGGGTTGGATTGATGTGTGATAATTATGAATACTTAGGGTCACCACCTATTATTTTATAGTTATGCTCAATTCTATTGATTTCCTAGATCCATGCCTTGGGAGTCAGTGGTAATTCTTGATACTAGTGATCACCTAGGATTACCTCATATGGGTCTTCGATGATGTCGACTGATTATTGGTCACCTAATATTACCTCCTAGGGACCAGATTTAGACATGATGAATATTAATTGTGTAACGCCCCGACCCTAGCCACCCAGAGTCGGTGCATTACTTCGTAACATTGGCATGATCACAAAAGATCAAGTCTCGAAAGACCGATTAGTTTAGTAGCCTTGGAAACACTAGATACATTCGTAAACGTTACATTACATCATAAAGTGAAAAACTACAATAACATGGTCTTCATAGTCCACACCCATATCCTCTTCTGACTATCCCTGTAGGTCATTCATAAAATACTTCTTCACATCCTGGAAAATATTAAAACATTGAAAGGGGTGAGCTCAGATGCTCAGTAAGGATAACAATATTGCGGAAGCTTTCATAAATAAACATAAACATTTAAGGCAATGTATAACTAAAACAAAAGCCTTTTAACTTTAACATCAACATAATATGGCAAAAGTAAAATGAGATAATGCCATTTACTTCTTCACATGGATATTCTACTGGTCGAATAATCACATGCAATATCAATAACCACTTTCATAATGATGGAATGCATAATGCCAGACTATCATAACCACGTAGTCAAGGCCTCGTGCCAAGACCACAAATAAGATTTTGTCAAGGCCTTGTGCCAAGACACTAGTTTGTCCCATGAGACCTGCCGATGCATCGAGGAGCTATAGCGGGCTCCACCCGTCACTTATTAAGTCCAATGCATTCCTCATATGAATAGGTTTAAACATATCATAAACCATAACATAATTGTATCACATAAAACATGCATAAAGGAAACATAACATTTCCACATTTCAATCACAAGATATCAATACAACACATTGATATAATAAAAACGCTTTCAAAACCATTTTCAATACCAAAATAAAAGAAAGTTAAAACTTTGTATTTATTTTTCATTAAAAAAAAAGATGGCTTATAGAGGAAGCCGAAACTCAAATAATGGTCACGGCGGCGGAGAAGTCGTTTTCGCCGCATAAGTACGGAAAGAAAAACATTCCCTTTTGTCGTTTAGCAAAACGCTTTGTATAAAAAGATTCCTTTTGAATAACCGTAGAAGTCAAAGGGGTTTATACACCGTATAAAAGAAAGTTGTGTATAAAGCCAAATATGCCTCAATGAAAGGAGATTGAGACAAAGTCCTTAAAAAGATCATTTTTAAAATAAAATAGATCTATTATGTGTATTCACTATAGGTACACATAAAGAAAGTAAAAATAAAAAAATAGGACATAATAATATCATGACATAATTTGAAAGTAGGAGATTAACCCAAAGAATGGAAGTTGGGTTAAGAAATTCCCTTACCTCGTGTCTGACTTGACTCAACCGTTCTTTAACCTCCTGAATAATAAACTAGAGTTAATATATACCTTATTAAGAACCATTTTCAATTTCATTATCCTTATTATATCACTTATTACAATGATATGAACATTATGTAATTATTTAAGTTAATAACGGTCGTTTTGTCGATCTTTGGTACTTGAGTCAACAATAAGCTTCTTATAATTACAAGTTGTTTGTGTGGTGAAATATCCATTATATCCAGAATTATATTCATGATTTAGATGTCATATATATCTTATATATCCAGTATATACATTTATTTATAATATTACGTAACATTTAGAGGTAAGAAATGAAATGCACCGTTCATGGAGACGGTAAGCCGTACGTACGCATGAACGCTACTTTCATTTCTATTTCGTATTTAATGGAAAGAAAACATAATGATATAAATTTATAATATAATTACAGTATAATATAGTGTATAATACCATTTAATCCATCTTTTATACATCCCACATATGGCATTAACGATTCAAATCACTTTGAGGGGGCGGTAGTCCGCACTTCCTAAAATGAAGATATCGCGTATACCCATAATGGAAGCCATAAAGGTAAGACACAAATGAAAAATAAAGAAGCATAAGTAAAACATAAACATATTATATATCATATATAAAAATAGTGACATCATAATGGCCACCTTTGAAGGTGTTAAATGAGTGTTGAACAATCATCATTTCGTGAGGCATAAATTCGCCATCCACAGAAACCGTATGTTCTTTAACCATTAGATGTAGGTGTGTGTAAGTGTAGCTAGAATCCTTCTTATAACAACATCCTAGTATATTGAGGATACTGGTGTTGTTACAAAAGAAATGAATAAAAAGAGTTTAGGGGGTTGGAGAAGAAAAATAAAACAAAACAACATTAGAAAAGACATTACCTCAAAATCGGGTAACTCTTTTTGATTTGAGCCAAAGGCTTCCTTGGGAAGAGTTCTGCCCAAAGTGAGGCTTCTAGGAGTAAGGGAGGAATGTTGGGAGAGTATTTGGGCAGAGGTTGGCCGAGCCAAATGGCTTGAAAGTGTAAATGAGGTGGGAGAGGTGGGGGGCCTTTTATAAGTGGAGAGGAGGGGCTCTTTTGGAAAGATTGAAATGTTACATTATTTCACAATGCTTTTCGGATTCTAAAGGTCCCACACTTATATAATTCGAGGCTAAGGTGATAAGGCTTCGAAATATCTTCATCCAATAGGCTTTGGACAAGTGTAAGCCTTGGATTTTTCATTATCTTCTCATTTTATTTAAATCGTTAAATAATGAGGTCATCGCCACATCATAATTATGTCATAAATAATTTAATTTATTTAATGTCTAAAAATTATAAAACAAATACTATGATGTAGGAAATATTTTTATCTTTCTAATGAATATTTATAATCAAAATTTGGACTTGTGTAACCCCACGTAAAAATTGTTTTAGTAAAACATTTTATGTTTGTGTCATTTTTTACTTTAACATTAAATAAAGGTATTTATGTCATTTTCTAACTAAAGTGGCTCCATGGGGTCCCCAAGTTGACCCATGGGTTGTCTTGGTCGGCCATGACTCATCCAATAGGAGTAGGACAAGTGTCATGCTCATCTCATATTATAAAAACATTATTTGTACCTTAAACTACACTAATTACCTCTAATCGCGATTAAGAACTTAAAAGTTACTATTCACCAAAAAATTATTTTAGTCTCATTGAACCACATTTTACTTCTTAATGACAAACATGTATATCGGATTTTTGTAAATCAAATCACAGAAGTGGTAATATTTCATTTAAACGAAAAATCAGTTATTTAACTACCACTTAGTGGTTTCACTATTCATCAAAAATTGAAGTTTTTCAGAACAATGCCAAAATTTCACCCTAAGCTATAATTGATATTCCGAATTCAAAAATGATGTCTATTTTAAAAAATTCCAATCATATAAGTTGCATTAATTAATTTTATAATTAATTCCCGCTGTCACAATAAATAGCGTGTTTTTAAGAAACAATTTATATCAAAAGATTGACAATTGTTTATGTCCAATTTTAATGTTAAATTAATTCTAATGACCACCATTGGATAAAATAGTAAAAATTTATTCTAATTATACTTTAAAACCACTAAATAGTATAATTTATCACTATAAATTATTTTTATTAAAAAAGTTGTTTTAAGTATTTTTCACTATTCATAAAAATTTAGAAGTTCTCAGAAAATTACAAAAAATTCAACATAGGCTAATTTCAATATTAGGAATACAAAAATGAAGTCCATTTTGAAATATAAAATTTCTATAAATTTAAAAGGTGGTTATTACTATTCATAACGGCTACTTTGATTTGTCGCGATGTTTTAGAACTCGAAGTTGCGTACAATGCAAGCTATTGTATTATTGAATGAGAAGCGTATCGTGGAAGCTCGGGGTGTTACAAATTGACTAGAATTACCTCTTTGGGATCAAATTTATACTTAATGTATTTTGATTTCCAATGATTACATTATAGGGATTGGATTTATGCTTGATATTGTAGACTGCCCAAGATAAGTTTTTGGGGGTTGGAGTTTTCACCTATCACTGGCTATAATTCTCTTGTGATTTGCTCAGAGATACTCCAGCATTAGACAACCCAGGTACATTTGATCCTAGTTTTGAGGTTAGTACCCAAGGACTTCCAACAATAATTTTATTTACAATTTGACAGTTTATTTATTTTTTATTTACTTATATGATCTTTTCGCACACACATACACTAAATTTATCAGTTATATATGAGACTGCATTGGTGATTCCCTAATTTTTTGTACTCACACCTTTTTTAGTTATCCATGAAACTTGGGTACTCGAGCAGATGTCAATGTTCACAGTTTCAAGTTGGAAAGAGGCTTCAGATAACTTGATTGAGTAGGGAAACTCATATGATTTGAGATATTGGAATGAGGTGAGGCTCAAGAATGGATGTAGTGTCTCTATATCTTTTTTATTTCTATTATTTTTTTATATGCGATAGGCTCAATGGGAAATTTTTATTGTAGTACGCTATCATGAACATGATTTTATATAACTACATGATTATGCATGTTAATTTATTAGAACATGTTGTGTTTTATTACTTCTACATAATTTGATGATTATTGTTATGGCTTATTTTGGGTTTATTTTTTTTGTTATTTCTCACTCTAATAAGGGTGTCATGTATCTTGATGGTAACACTTTATGCCCTTACTTCTAGTCATAATCATCTAGCCTATGAAGAAGTACGTCAGAGGTGAATTAGTGACTTAATTCGCTTACTATCCAGAGTGAGCTGGAATGTGTATGTTATAGAAGAGGCCACCACCATGCCATTGGTGAAATCCCTATAATGAGAATAACAGTATAGAATCCATGAAAATTATGTCAAATCCTCCATGAAGTATTGAAACCATAATTCCCAGGAACAAATAAAAAAACAAGAGAAACCTAAAAACATCGGAGTTAAGGAGACAACAACCTAAAACAAAAAAGAGGGATCCTCCACCTTGTCACTCTTCAACACCATCCCAAATCACTTGAATAACACTATTTTCTCTTATGGAGGTGGGGTATTTCATGGTGGGATGAAACATTAGGGAATAAGGAGAGCACTGGTGATAAGGACCGTAGTAGAGATATTAGAAGAACATTATACCAATGAGAACTCTTCATTGGTCACAACCACCCACACAATCAAAACAATTAATAAAAAATATGTGCTAGGATAAGAATGGGGTTTCGATGGATAGAAATAGAATCTATGTTCAACAAAAATTGTACACAATAATGAGAAAAGAGCAGGATAAGTCAAAAATGAAAAAAAACACATAGTGGGGGAAATAAAGGACTAAGGGTGAGGAGAAACCCACCAATGTATGTGCATATACGTATGTATGTATGTGTGTGAATATATGTGTGTGTATGTGTATATATTTCTATCTATGGGTACTTACATACATTCATATGTGTTTACATATAAATTCATATATTGACAATTGAACTAATTCATTTCCAAATTATTTTGGCTGTTATTCACATAATTTTATGTATATATTTATGTTTATATACATACATATATTTACACTACAACATTATTAGCCTTTAGCAGTGGTTTATTAAACTGCCACTATTTTTTTGTAAATAAATTAGCAGTGTTTTTTATTAAACCGCTACGAAACATGTTTTTTTACAGCCATGACACTTCTCCCTCAAATCCCTCGACTCCCCCAACATCTCCTACCCCCTATACTTGTGACCCTCAGAAACCCTAGTATCTCGACGACCCACATGACCTCGGCAACTCCGACGACCCCTCAAATCCCTCACAGCGCCTCCCCGCCCCTCACTGCACCTGACTACCCATAACAACCCCCACGAGCCCCTGAATCCCTAGGAGACGACAACCCCAACGACCCCCCGAATCCCTTGACATGTCTCTCCGCCCCTCACCACACCTCAACTCCCATCTCCACCTCTCACCATGCCTCACAGTCCATCACCACCGATATTTTATGAATTATTTCAATTTTTTTACAAGTGATGTAACATAATTTCATATGTTTAAATTTCTTGAGAGGTTTTTGTTCAAATGGAATGTTCAATGAAATAATATGTTCTAATGGGGTGTTAAACAATGTTTATTATGAACCTAAAACATTATTGATATAGATTCAATTTATGGTATAATTATATAACTTAAATTCAAAATCATATTATATGATATGATATAGTTATGGTTCCCATCAGAAGGAATAATATGTTCATGTAATTAGTCTTGATATCTATGTTATATTCCATATCAAGTATTTTATATAGATTGATCAATTGTTAAATAATTAAAACATTTAGTTAAATATAGTTCTTATCACAATGGATACTGTTAGTTTTTCACATGGTTGGTAAATTATATAGACCAACCATGTGAGGAGGGGGTTTTAATATAGTTCTTATCACATCATTGATGCATGATTTGGTGAACTATGAATCCAAACCATGCAACCCTTAAAAAAGTGGAATATTACTATTTTTCCTTATGATTTTATAATTCAATACCCATCATTTCCTCCGATTTTGGCCTATAGCCCCTCATGTTTAACCCTCCCCTCCTCCATCTCTTCCATGGTGAGATCTTACTCATCCCTTGTTTGAATAGAATTTCATCTGAGGTGTTGTTTAGCCTAAGGTAAATCTATAACTCCATCTCCTTCCATTATCCGCTTATCTCACTGTTAAGTGATCTACTTCCATTTATGTCAAATATTCCATATTTACAAGACTTTTTATCACTTTTCCCCTATTATAGCTTGAACCAAAGGCCTATATTAGATGAGTGGAAGTTTATGAGGATAAGGTAGGTGGTCCTTAAAATTAACCCATTGTGTGAATTTTTATTGAGTGATGCATTTGTGGTCATACCAGTATACCTAGTTTAAATTTGAAGTTTTAATTGCCATTTTCCTTAGTTAAACACCCCCTTTCACATACCTTGAACCTTAGAAAAAGGAAATCCCAATGGAATTCTATAATAATGAATTGAATCTAGAATTGGAAAATAAAATGGCAAGCCATGTTTTATATAAATTAAGTGGATAATATTAAATAGATAACTCTAGTTGAAACCTTGGCCTTGTTTTGGATTGGTATCATTATATTACTAACTATGCTTATGGGGTTTCAAAATAAATTGTGATATAAATCAATGGATATGAAATGGAATTTCACAATCATAGATGTTGTAAATGGAATTGAAAGTATTATAAATATTTATGAAATAAAGGGTGAATATAAGGATAAGCCTAAGATTGGGATGCGAACGTTGTGTTGGGCCTAATAAATTGATAAATGTTAAACTATAAAATTATAAATTTTGATTAACATGGTATTATGAAATTAAATGGTGAGATTGTGATTTTATATTGATAGAGAAAATTGATATACCTTAATTTGAAGATAGATGTTATTTTGTGAATAGATAGATTGTGAATTTAAATGAAATTTTAGTGTAAATTAGTAAATTTTAAAAATGTGAAATGGGATCAATATTATAAAAGGATGTTAAAGGGGTAGATTGGAATTTCTCTTATGAAATGATATTGTTATATGTATTAGTTTGAAAAATTATGATCTGGTAGCATTGATTCTAAAAATGAAAACAACCTCCTAAGAAGTGCTGAGTTATTACAAGAAAATGATATCATAGATGGTATTGAGTTACTATAAGAATACACCCTCATAGGTGGTGTTGAGTTACTAAAAGAAAATTCCCTAGTAGACAGTGTTTAGTTAATACATGAAAATTACCTCATAGGATGTATTTAAATACTAAATAAAATACCCATAAGGGTGGATACGATACCATGGTTGGCACAATCCATGCGATGTGCTCATAGACACCCCAATATTGGATGAATCAGGTATGGTCGATCAGGGTCACAAACCTAAGAATCAATAGTGGTAGATAAGAGAATCAAGTTTAATCATAAATCCTGGACATTAATGTTTATTTACTAGGTTTTAATCAAATTTTTATTTTTATTTTTATAACTTCAACATGTTAATTATTATAGTCTGGTTATATTTAGGGATATCATTGGTGGTGGCCTATTTAATTATAGTCACACCTTTCTTAGGATACCATGGAACTTGCTACCTAAGTTGATTCTACTTGATTTTAGGCTTGGGTTTGGGAAAGGCTCAATGATTGATGATTGGATTTCTAAGAAAAATCATGGGAGTTTGGGACTTGGACTGGACTTGGGACCATCTTCAAGGTTTTTCCTAGTTTTGTCTTTTGGAATTTTGTGTTCTGATGTGTATGATCTGGTACGAATGTATTCATTTCTTGAAATTTACTATATAGTTAATTTGTTATAGAATGGTTTATTTTTTATTATCTCTCTATTCTTTTATGGATCTTTTTAATTTGCATGCTTTGGTTTTCTAGCGAGTGGGTTCATTATTTACCATATGTATTTATATAGGAAAACAATATTTATTATATTTATATAATTTTTCAACTAGTATATATGAATCTCTTTCTCTATTTAGTAATAGTTATGTGTTTTAATTTTTTTAATATTGTGTAGGAACATTGTGATATACATGGACAAAAGATGGATCACATTACAGAGGAACACACCTTCAAATTCTAAGGGTTTGGATGAGTTTTTAGATTTTACAACTTCCAATCTATCTGTTGATGGGAGAATAAGATTTAAATGTCCTAAATGTAAATTTAGAAGATGGTTGAAGAGATATTATGTTTATGAACATTTAATATTGAAGCAATTCCCTGCTTAATATTTGTGTTGGATTTGGTACGGAGATACAAAAAGGTTAAGAACTGATGTTAATCTACAGAATGAGCTCCCAACTTCATCTAAAATGGAAAATGAAATGAAAAACCTTATAAATGATGCATTAGACATTGAAAGACCCCACTATTAACATAAAAACATATTAGAACAACCAGATGAGGGTACTATAAATAGTAATGTGGCAAGTGATGTTTTAGAGACTATAGGAAAAACAGATCAAGATTGTAATAGATTATTGGATATTCCTCTTGATTCTATAGAGACTAGTGTAAGAGAAAACTTCATTGATGAAAATATGTTTCATGTTTTAATTGACGATGGAAATCAAGAGTTTTATAGTGGATGTTTGAAATATTCAAAACTTTCTTTTCTGCTGAAGTTGTACCGTATCAAATTTCTATGTGGAATTACAAATAAGGTAATGTCTATGATATTGGAATTTTTGAGTGATGCATTTTCGGAAGAAAACATCCCCAAGTATTTTTATGATATGAAAAAATTTGTTAAAAGGATTGGTCTGAATTATACAAAAAATAAATGCCTATCCCAATGATTGTATGCTTTATTGGCTAGAGGATTCAAGTAGACAAGACTGAAAAGAATTTTATTCTTCTAGATAGAAGTCAATGGGTGATGTTGGAAGTCTGAATCAATATACTACCATGAAGAAAAAGAAAATAAACCCACCTATAAATATTTTGCGTTACTTTCCTTTAAAGCCTCAATTGTAAAGATTATTCATGTCATTGAAAACTTCCGAACACATGAAGTGACATTTTGTAGATAATAACAATGTTGGGTTAATGCGACATCCATGAGATTCAAAATCATGAAATACATTTGATTCATTTCATTCATATTTTTCAACTAATCCTAGGAATGTTAAATTAGGATTGGCTATCGATGGATTCAACCCATTTGGGACTTTGAGTTCCAGTTATAGAATTTGGATAGTTGTTTTTATCCCTTATAATCTTCCTATATGGATGTGTATGAAACAAACGTCTTCTATCATTTTGGTAATTATTCTTAGAAAAAAAATGCTTGGAAATGATGTTGATGTATACTTGCAACCTTTAAAGGAAGAATTATAGTAGTTATGGAGAAAAAGTGTTGAGATATATGATTATTCTTCTAAAACAACGTTCAAAATTCATGCGGCTTTAATATGGACCAATAGTGACTTCACTGGACTTGGGAATTTATTTGGTTGGAAAAATTAAATGGGTTTGTATTTTCCTATTTGTAACTTAGATTTTGATCCCAAACAGATACCTCATAGTAGAAAATGGTGCTTCTTGTACCATAAAATATTTCTCAATGCATCTCATATATTTCGGCTAAACATATCAAATTTTAACAGTTTCATTAATCCTAGATCACCTCTAAAGTTGTTAACTGTTTCTAAAATATTGTCACAACTTGGAAATGTTGAAACAAAATTTGGGAAGGTTCATCATTTTAATGATAGTGGGAAACTAGTTCTAAGTGGATTGTCAAGTGAAATCAGAACACACTAATGGAAGAAAAAAAATTATATTCTTCAAACTTCCATATTGGGAATTTAATTTATTACGGAATAATCTTGATGTGATTCATATTGAGAAGAATGTCTGTGAACATTTGATCTTAACATTTATTAACAAGAATGGAAAGTCAAAGGATCATCTCAATTCCTGGAAATACTTATAATTAATGAATATAAAACATGATCTTTGTCCATATGAGAATGGAAAGTATGATATGACAATTTTTTTCAATGAAAAATAGAGATAAAGATACATTCCTTTGAATTTTAAAGCATGTGAAGGTATCTGATGGGTATTCATGTAAAATATATATGTGATTTGAATTAAATAATCATAGGTTACATGGATTGAAAATTCACAATTCATATATTTTATTATAGTAGTTACTACCATTGGCATTACGTACATTATTACCTGAAAAGGTTACTACTGTTGTACTCCAATTCTGCACATTTTTGTAGACAACTATGTGAGAAATATATACATCCATTTGATCTTGAAAACCTTTAGGAGAGGTTTATGTTGACACTTTGTGCAATGGAGATGATCTTTTTTCCATTGTTTTTCATTGTTATGATGCATTTAACTGTGCATTTGGTTGAGTAAGCTAAATTAGGAGGCCCCGTACATTATCGATGGATGTATCCAATTGAGAGGTACTTTATTTATATGTTTTTAATTTAAGTAACCAATTATTAGAACTTAATTAAATGAATAATTAAGTTTTTTTTATTTCAGAGATATCTTGGGAATTTGAAATCATTCGTGAGAAATAATGCTCAACTAGAAGGCTATTTTGCTGAAGGCTATTTTGAAGAGAAGTGTCTACAATTTTGTTATATACACTTGGATAATATTGTTACAATATTTAATTGGGTTGGATGCGTTGAAGGCACATCAAATCAATACCAAATACAAGGGAAATCAAAAATATTTCCTTCTATTGGACGATCAGTTGGGAGTGCCTCAAATGTTACATAGACTAAAATGGAATTTTTACTGGCACTTAGATACGTGCTACTGAATAGTGAAAATATAGATCCATTTATTTAAGAGTTGAGGATACAAAAAAAGAGATGAATGGGAATCCAAACACGAAATGAGAAAGATATAACAAAATATGTTAATAAAGATCTTATATAATGGTTTTCATGACATATAAGTTTATAAATATTACAATAAATATAAACATTAGGTTGAAAAATATATTTTGTAAATATAATAATGTATATTTTTTATATCATGAATACTAATACTTGAGCATAGTTTTCTGAAGATTTGATGTTTCCTGCTCAAGTTCCTCTAAAACAAGTTAGAAAGTTCGATTCTTACAACGTGAATGACTTTAGATTTTGTACAATCGATCGAGAAGAGGGTTTGAAAACATATAATAGTAGTATATTTATATTATATAAAGTTAGATACTATGGAAATATTATTGATATTATTGAATTAAAATACCATGGGCATTTTTCATTTGTTTTATTCAAATACAATTGGGTCGATATTATCAAAGGTGTTAAAAGAGATTTTTTGCAATTTAATTCTGTGAAATTCTCTCACTTGATGGATTCTGGTGATTGTGAAATGCACGATCTGTATATCTTATCATCATAATAAGAAATGGTATATTATGTGAATGATGCTGTGGATGAATGCTGGAGTGTAGTTTCTCATGTAAAAAAAAGAGATTTGTATAATATAGGTGATGAAGTAGAATAGTTTACCTCTAACATTGAATCTCATGAACAACAAGAAGTTTACTTATTTGTCTATCATGATATTGAAAATATTTTTCTAGCAAGGATGGATGAATTGGATGAAGTAATGGAGTAGGAAGACAACATGATTAAAGGGGAAAATGATTGTATGTATAGTTATGTATTCATTTAGCAACCACTTATTTCATTTGTATAGTCATTAATTATCATTGTTATGTATATTTTGTTTATTAGTACTGTTCTTATGTTGTCATTTTTAATTTTTGTATGAATATTTTTTTGAAATATATGTTCTGAACTTAATTTTATTTGATTTAATGACAGGAATTCTAAGGAGGAAGCACTATACTATTTTATCTACCACTGCGACTGATGACGATCGATCTATCTTCCTCCCTACGACATCTGAGCCACCATTTTCTTTCCCCCCTGCACTATCTCCCCCTACACCATCTCTCACACCCTCTATGAGTGTCCCTTAAACAACTCAGTTTTTTCCTCCCTCTTTAGAAGCGTCAGTAGTGAGGGAGCGGCACACTACTTCTAGTTCATTACATGGATACTGGAGGGTGACTGCTATAGGTACAAATTTTAATATGAATAAATTTATTGCACTTTTTTTATACTAACTATTTGTTCACTAAAGATGGAAACAATGAAAGTTTGGAGAAAAATATTAAAAGTTCATATGTATGGAATTTGATCGGAGAGAAGATAGTTGTCCCATTTGATTCATATGGGGTCCCTACAGATGATTTTGTAGGATTACTTGGACAGATTATAGGCCAGCTGGTCACAAAGCTAGTCTCCCTTCCAATTTCGTATGATGATTGGAGGCATATACCTTCAACTTAGAAAAATGAAGTTTTTTATTCTCAAATAAAGGTAATTTTAATAAATTATGGAGTAATTTAATGTCATGTTATTAAATTATAATATTTTTAAAACTGAATTTCTATGTATAGATGTTTTCCACCTTATGACTGCTGATGTACTAGCACGAAAGTTGACATTGAAAAATCTGGTCATGAAATGTAAATACTTTAAATGGAGATTGTGGAGCCATGTAAAAGATACTTTTTTAACCACCCAATAGATGTATGAAAAGCTACCCGATGAGGTAACCAAAGAGAAATGGAATGTTTTTGTTGACATACATCTTAATGAGAAGCAGATGGTATTTAAATATATATTATTATATTAATCTCATTTTACATTTATACATGTATATGAAGTGAATATGACATTGAATACATTTATATTAAATTATATTTTATTTATTTCAATATTTTTCAAGGAATAATTCATCAAGCTAGGATAACCAATTCATCTATCACAATGTGGGGTCAAAGAGCTTTTCTAGAAGCCGACTGACTCTGATAATATTTTCATTTGTTTATTTATTTACAATACAACATTATATTTTTAATATATTAAATTGTTGATTGATATTTGTTTAATGTATTCACAGAGTTTAGAAAACCAAGCATCATGGATAGAAGTGTTGTTGAATGTTCACAAAAAATCAGATGGAAATTTTGTTAATGAGCCTGCCAAAGAAGTTTTGGTGTGAACACATTTTTCATTATAATAACTTATTATTAGTTATTACTATGTTAATATATATTTCTTATAATATGCATGATATTTTATTTATATGCAGTCCTACTCGGTCTCCCCAGATGACCCAATTGCTAAAGTAATTGGGAAGGAGCATCCTGGTAGAGTGTGCAATATGGGTTTGGGACCCATACCATATGAGGTATTTGGAAGGACACCAGATATTGTAGCTGTATTTACTCTTGGTTGTAGTCAGTCCATACCTCGAGATATTCAGAGAGAGATTGTTTATCTATGAAAGACATTTCAAGAACAAGGGGCTTAAATATCCTCTTTGAAGAATGCGTTGATTGATTTATATCAGAAGAAATACAAATCTTCCCCCATTGGTATTGGATTGACTGGTGGTGAGTAGGTAAATCACAAAAATTCAAAATCATTTTGTTTTCAAACATTTATTGGTTTTAAGTTTAAATATAAATATAAAAAGTACTTAATTTTCAATATAATGTTCTTACAGGTGGTAGTAGAAAGTAGAGATATAGGTGGAGAGGGTGAAAAGCTATGTTCATAATTGGATTTTGATTAGTTTTATTGTTGATATTTTGGAAAAATATGGTAACCGTCAGTTTGTATATGTATCATGTGTGGAAAAATGTTTTTACCAAATATTTTCATAACCTAACATTTTCTTGATTTCTCATGTTTCCTTTTATGTATTATGAACTAAGTCTTCCAAATATACTAGGAATTTATGATCCTTATGTTTTATTAATGGATATTTATATTTATTAATCACATAATAATGTGTAAAAATTTATAGGTTGTTATATCTATGGTGTAGAGGACGAGGAGGAGGTTTTTGGTGCTATTTCTAAAATCATTAAAATGTCTTCAGGTATATTTACATCCTTCTTGGACTTCCCACATGGAATATTCTAAGTTTCTTAATTATTATGAATCATTTTTTTATGAATTATTTTTTCTAAATTTATTAGTTTTGTTAACTAAGGATGAACTATTAACCTTCTTGTTGATTTTCTTAGGAATATCCAGTTTTGTAACTCCAAATTATTTTTAGTGGATATCCCTTCTTTCTTCAAATTTTATATTATTCTCTTCTCATATTTTATAGTTGTCATGTGATCACTCCCACTCATGATATCCTCTTTTTAAAAATAGTTTTGATTAGAATTTATAAATATCTATTTTACACTTGAGTGTCTTGATCCTGTTAAGGTAGAGAGATTGTCCACTTCATTAGTAGTAGAATAAATCACTATCACTTCTCCTTATAAACTAGATCTATCATATTTATCATTCTGTTATGGAGAAACATCTTCCTTACTCAATAGGGAAATCTTAATAATTTTATTCTTCTCTTTATTTTTCGTATTTATCAAAGTTATGGAAGAAACTAAATTCTGATCAAAGTCAAATCATTCTTATCTAAAACTAATATTCATCATAAATCATGAAAGAAACTTCAAACATTAAAAAGAGAATAAACTTCCAATAGATAACACAATAATATATAGAACTACACTCTAATACCAATTTATAGGATCCAAAGAGGGATATGATCAATATTGAGAGGGGGATTGAATTATTGTTGGAGTCTAATTAATAATTTTTAATCCCTATTAACTTTTACTTTGTCACATTTAGGCGAGTGATTATATTATTATCTCACTCACTTTATCTTTTTTATTTCGATCAACACAACCCAATACACACACAAAGAAACCCAAAAATTTATGAGTTTCAGCTTTCAAAACAAAAGTCTAGTTATTGGATTGATCTAGAATTTCACCAAGATTACATGATCTACCCGTGTCATGCTATGAATAAAATAAGGAAACTTTTATACATGTAGCCATATATGGTGCATACAACACTCAAAATCATCCCAATTGATCATTATACTATCATTCTAATAGTTGAATAATTGTAGATAAAACAAACAAAGATCCCTTTACTAGTACAACATGATGCAGGTATTGAAAAGAGGTAGAATTAACAGTTGGTGCACGATTTCCCAATTTTTTCTCATGAACTGTGTGAAAACCCTCCATAATGAGTGGCATGAGAATGGTTGGTACACAGTATGGATAACCGTGTAGAACATCTATGCACCTCATTAAACAGGCTAGAAATTAAAAAATTCCCCTCTGTCCTTATTTCATTTCACCATGTCTTTATTTATCCTTCATGTGATCAAGGGGGCTCCAGCCCATGCTCTTCCTATCCTATCTTCTCAAAGGGTTGGATCGATCCCCATTATATGGTGTTGAATTCAACCTCTGTTAAGTTAATTGTATATCACTCAATGAGTCTAGGAATATTCCTTCCTTCTTTCAACATTTATCTCCTCTGTAGTTTCATTATTTTAGTGCAACTAAATTGAATATATTATCATAGCATTCATCTATTTCCAGAATTTCTCATGATATGGATAGAAACAAGCCTTGATATTGGTTATGTCGGTCATACATGGTATTTGTTAGGTGGTCTATAGAATTTACTTTAGAGTCTCTATGTTTTATAAATTGTGTCACTATGATTTCTGGAGGGACTTCCATGTGGCGACTTGTGAATTTGTTGTTTAATTTGTTGAACATATTTCATTTGGATTAGTATTCCTTTTTTATTAAATTAGACATGTTAAGGGCCATGAACCTAAAATTTGAACCACACATAATGTTATAATCCTTGAATGACTTAATATAATTAGTTTTTTATAATAAAACCCCCTTTCAAGTGTATTGTTTTCTAAACTATCAAAGTGAAGTTCAAATGAATTATGGGAGGATGTGACAACCCCTTATTTTTTCCTTAGTGGCCAAAACCTATTTTAGGTGGTTAGGGCCTAAGTATTAATGAGTGAACTAAATGTTATCATATGGAATGCATGCTATAATTTCCTACCATATACCTTTGCATTTATGGTATTAACATCCATGGGTAGTCCATATGGACCAATTACTTTTATTCAATTCTCAGAAACCTTTAATTATGGAATGTACTACCTAATTAATTAGTTTAACTAGTATGAGTTACGAATTGATTACTACATGTACCTTATGAATTTTTAATTGAAATGGATTATGGGTGTGAACCTCATTAAATACACTTGAATTATAAGATGGCATGGCCCTACACAAGGCATCATTAGTATTTAAAACTTTAAAAAATCAATGTATTAGTTACACCTTGAAATAAAATTGTTTTCCTTTTTAAAAAATAATAAGGATATTCTCATAGGTTGTCAATACTTTATACTTCAGGGGTGATACATGTTATATCATGGATGATCACACTATTCGGGTTATATAGCTTCATAGGAGTAACAGTGGTTCCCAAGGGGGAACACATGGATAGGCTCGGGGGAAATATTATTACACTATGCAATGAGTGATACTCAGACAAGTGTGTGTGGATTTGGAAGTTCCTTTTTCTTATGAAAATGTTGGTTTCCTTGTATTCTTTTGGATGTAGGATGTATGTGCACGTGAAATTGGAATGATTTTTTTTTCAGAACATCGGTAAGGGGGCTACAGAATCAGTTGTATTTTTTTAAATCTATCTTTAGAGGCCTTTTAAACCGCCGCTAATCAGATAAATCATATTTAATGGTGGTTAAAACAACTGTTATAATTTGGTATTTTACTATTGACAGTGGTTAAAACCGTCACTACATATAATAATTTAGAAGTGATTAAAACAGCCACTACAAACTTTTCATCTTCCGTTATCATTTTTTGCTGGTTATCCTAGTTTTAGTGGTGGTTTTGTCAAAGAAAATAAAATTATTTTTAGCAGAAGTGTAAACCGCTGTGAAAAAAATCAATTTCCACCTAGTAAACCGCTGATAAAACCACAAACAACTACCACTAAATGCGTTCAATTCGACAATTACCGTAAACCTATGCTAAATTTAATAAACTGCCATGTATTGTATGATGACACACGATTTAGCGGCGGTTTTTTGAAACTACCACAATAGCATATTACAGCGGTTTAAATCACCTCTATGGGGTGATTTTCTTGTATTGTTATATTCATACATATAAATGTGTGTGTTTCATCTCTTTTTATATCTATAAATATTTATATATGTTTTTGTTTTTTATGTGGGTATTTTTATATCCATGTGTGTGTGTGTGTGTATGAATATATAAATTTAAATATTAAAATTAGTTTATTCTATATAATATTTATTTTTATATTTATATTTATATTTATAATAGACTATAATTATATATACTAACAAAATGTTTCAAATATATAAATTATCTTATATATAATATTTATGATATATATATATATAATAATTAAAATAAATTTAAAATTGGATAACAAAGGATTTTATGATCACATTGAAAATTTTATTTGAGTACTTAATAATGATTAAAAAATCAATATATTTAATCTAATTATCATAATGAATCACATTTCTTAATTAAATCACAATTTAATTCTAAATGGTCGTATTAACCATAAAATTATGATATTGAAAACATATAAATTCATTGGTAAATTAATAACCAAGGAAAACACAATTAAAATAATATGAAAAATAAATTAAAAAACAAATTATCGAGTTAGTTAAAAGGGTATCCAAATAATTATAGGGAAAAATTTATGCTTATAATAAAAAAATATAAATAATCAATCAAATGATAAATGAATAAATAAATAAATAACCCGAAATAGTAATAATGAATAACATATTTGGTATACACTGACTTTTAATGAGAATGTAAAAATTTAAAAAATTATTTGAAATACAATTAATGAAAAATAAAATGTGGTTTACAACCATATATAAAATTTTATACTATAATTAAATAAAACTCCAAATAAAAATATGAAAAATCATCTATATCCACTTGTCTTCAACCATGGTATTGTTTTTATAAAATTAATGTTGGGTCTCATTTTATTACTTTCCAACCCTAAATCTATTGAGAGTGGGTGCCCTAGACCCTACTAATTTTTATACATTAATTACTATTACAAGTATATAGTTTGATATGTATATATATACGTGTGTTTGGGTTTATCTTACCATTATAGTGTCGATAATTTTTCATCCACTATTTTAATTTTAATTTCCTTAGATTATTTGTTATATCAAATGGTTATAGTAGTTCCCAGGCTATAATGAGAACCTCAAGATACTATGACAATAATATTAAATGCATTTCATATAATCTAGATACATAATTATAATATGACACATATGATGTTTTATTATTAGGTTTTGGGAGCTCATAAGCATTAAGACTTATTCATATAAAGTTCACACTTGGGTATTTGAGAAGATGTGATTGCAAGGACATAACTGGTAATAGGAACACCACATGTTTCTGGTTTCATTAGTTGTTCTCATTTACTAGAATGTGTATTATTCTCTTAACTTGAAATAATAATCAATTTCTTAAATTTGATCTTTTACTTTGAAGAAATATGAAAACCACAACATTTAAATTATAGAAAGGTAGATTATATTGTGTGTGTCATTGGTGGTATGGAAGTGGTTGAATGGTCAAGACATGATTTTTTAATTCTAATTAAGGAAGAGATATCTCAAGCCTAGATGACCAGGATGGTAATATTTATACTAAATCCACGACCATGGGAGAAGAAGGTAAGTTCACCAAATAAGGTCATAAATAAAATTAATAAAGCAAGAAAGGATGATGACATGAATTGTGCATCCTGCTTTATAATATATCTCTAGATAAAGAGATTATATTACCTAGTGTATGATCATAGGAAGTTTATACATGCTATGACTAGACCAAATCTTCTTAGGGGCCTTGATGGGTTAATGAAATACACTCTTGGTAATTGATTTTTTCTCACTACTATTGAGATAAAAACCTACAGGGGCACCCACAAAGAATATCCAGTTGCTTGACTAATTCTAGTGAATTGGAATTTAGGACACTGTTGGCCCCACTTTTAGGGTCAGGATGTGTCTGAGTTTGAATGATCACATGAAATAAATAAATTCATTATTATTAGAGTATAAAATAATTCATAATAAAATTACTTTCTTAAATAATTCAAATGTTTAAGTGAATACATGAAATAACATTTAATGAATATATATTTATTTATTAAAGGTTTATTAAATAATTTTGGGGAGGAGAATAAATTTAATGAATTGTATTTTATCATGTAATATATTTTCGATGTTACAAGTATGTGATAATATTTTTATAACCATTTTAACATGTTTGAAACTTCATACACAAAAAATATTGTTAAATTCAAAGTGTTTTATTTATATAAGGATCAAACTAAAGTTTCTATAAACATTATTGCCTTTTTATTGAAATAAAGTATACTATTCATAGAAAATATCCATCCTATGTATGTGTAGACAAACTTATTCATATTTCTTGATTCAAAAAGTGATTTTGATGTGAACAAATAATTTTGAACGATGTTTTCTTCATAGGTCAAAGAAGAAATTCTCTTTCAGTCTTCAGATCATCATAGGGATTGTCGATTATCTGCACTAGCACTAGGATAATGATGATTAGTGCATCCACAAGAATCCTAAGTATGTGTGGGAAATCTATAGGGATCCAAGGCTAGTTCATTCAAGAAAGGATCACCTGTGACAAGCATAACATTACTGTGAATTGAAATCAAATGTGGTAACAATTCAATTTATTTGTTTCACTTAATACACCCTACAAAAGATCCTCAGATGGTAACTAGGCACTAGGCTTTACTGGAGCCGATGATGTGTCTGATTTGGTGAGAAAATGTTTAAATACATTGTTTTTATGATTCCTTTTCATTCCCATTACCAATAATTTTTATTAGAGAGGATTTTATCTAAATTAAGTCAAATTACATGTAAATTTTAAAAAATTCGAGTAGTGTGCATCGATATGGTCCCAATTCCATCAACAATGCTTTAATTCGAGATCTACTGAACAAGTTATGGACATCCACAGATTGAGTAATTATTTTAGTCTATGAAAAAGTAAATTAAAAATTATATATATATATATATATATATATATTATTTTAAACCATATGAATAATAACCCGAGGATACTATTATCTGGTGACTAGACTCTTCAAAGTGGTGGTTGGTGGCTAAGCGGTTCTTCTACACCAAATGTTTAAAAAAATATTTAAAATTTTATATGAAAATTTTTATTTAATGTCAGTAGTAACCACAGGTTACTATTAACAGAAATAGTACATATGGGTTTCTATTCACATGAATAGTACCCGCATGTTACTTTTCACATGAATAGTACCACAAGGTACTGTTGATCCATGAGTAGAAAAATCAGGAACCCCTTCTGGGTATTTCAAATACCCAGGAAGCCGAAAAATTCAAGGAAAAATCCCAAAAATATATAAATAATATTTTTAATTTTGTAAAATAATTTTCCTGACTATACGAAAAGTTAGTTATGAATTGAAATAAGTTAAAGTTATTTTAATTCATAATTTATTCCCCCAAGTTGAATTATCTTCAAATTTAATTTTATCCTATAAATTTATTGTATTCCAACTGATCATGAGTGAGACCGACCTATGTATGTTGGGTATTTTTATTTACTTATTTAATTATAAAAAAAACATACTATATCTTTAATAATTAATGACTAAATGATAGTATGGAAATCGTCTCACTACCATATTATATGTATAAGGCCATGCATGTCCACGTTTTCTTTCTTGCAAGTGTATTTCATATCCCTAAGACCCCATCACTCGTGTTTGAGTACTTTTTTTATAATGATGAAGACAAATGTTTTTGAAAACCATGATGAGACTAGGAGAAATACTAAATAAGAATAAGTTACATTATATAGGGTGGGAACTATAACTTGAGTTATAAGAGGCACATGGGGTTACCCATTTATACATAGTTGATCTATTACCCGCTTAATGGATCAACTAGTAGTAAAATTTCATGACCATGAGATTTTTAATTTTTTTATGGGTTATTATTTTTTGAATGTGTTATGTTTATTCAATCACATATAATGATAAATAATCATTCTTAGATTAAATGAATTAATATGTGATGAATATTTTCTATTATGAATTGGTATGTTATGATTGAAATCACATAGAATAAGAATGTTAAATAGGAAATTATTTCATTATCAAATAGTTATTAAAATCCATCAAAGAAATTATTAAGTCCTTAATGACTTCTATAACTTAAATTTAGACAAAACCGGGTGTACTAGGTGCTCATAAACCCTTGTTAATGGTGCATTCTATAATTATGGTGTTCTTATGAGAGTAGCGGGTTGAATTAATTAAATCTGAAACCATAGTAGTATATATAACTAAATTTTTTAAACTTTATTTGTAAATCATTGAGTAAATCCAGTTTATGTTTTTTAGAAGTTGGGACTTCACTTAATAGATCAAGGGCCTACATTTTAATGTGGTTGTCCAGCCAAAATCCAAACTTAAAACTCTATGAGTAGTGATGTAGCCATAACTTAGACTATTTAGAGAAATTTTGAGGACCCTTTTCACTAGAATACTCAAGCGGCTAAATATTATGAATTTAGTAGTTTAGGGAAGAACAAAATATAGCTAGTGAACAAGATAAAACCATTGTTTATTGATCATATGATATTAGTAAAATAGTAAAAAATGATGGAGATTATATTAAGGAAATGATAATAACAGTTGAAGATAACCCTGGCTATTGTCAAAAGATATTTGAGAATTTATATATTTATTCAAAAATTTCATTTTATGTTGGTTGGACTAAATTATAATATTATTATCCGTAAAAAATTTATACTATTTGATATTTAGAAATAGATGGAGTAACATAATATTTATAAAAAATACTTACTTTATTGAATGATATGTTATCAGAATATAATTATACTCTTTTTTGAAAATATCATTCCAAACGAATATTATTTTCAATGGGTATGATCTCTAAAATAATAAATGTCTTTTCAAATTAAAAAAATATTATTTGAAAAAGACCATATATTACTTTAAAAATTTCCTAAGTGTAGTGATTTTCAATATAAAAATGTTGAATCAAGACTTTCAATATTTTTAAGATATATTCTAGTCATTCCATGTTTTATATGTCTATATATAAATGAGTAGACTGCAAGGAAATTTTTATGGTAGGAAAATACCATAATTAAATATAGGAAACTTCATTACCGAAAAAAATCTCCTCAATGAAAGGAAATTAATATTGACTATAATGAATTTTAAATGAATTGTGGAACCTCTATATTGCAGTATCTATAGATAGAATACATCCTTCTGGTGTAAAACTTATAATCCAAAATATATTCCTAGTTATACTATAAAATTATAGGTTTTCACTATGGTTTTGCATGAAGTAGAAATACATTATTTTTTTATTGATTATATTAGGATCATAATTACCTAGAAATCATGTTGGTGTTTATTCATGACAATTTATAAAACATGTAAAATTGATAAGGGATATAGGTATTAAATTGTATGATGATAAAAGAAATGAAGGTTTCACATTAAGATCCATATTGTTTGGGATGGTAAATTACTTTCATACTTTTGAGATTTTTTAAGATAAATTATTTATGGAATGTTAGAGTGTTATATTTTTGAATAAGGCATACACTTAGTTAGGATAAAAAATTACTTGAAAGAATTAATTCTTGAAAATCACATATTTTCACCTTGATGACATAAATAATGATCATGAACAATATCATCAGCTGAAAATATAGATTAATGAACAAATACTTATAAATTAAGATATGATTATTAGTTTGATAAATTATATGATATTGTCACAATTTTCGGTAAATAATTTTTGAAAAACCATATAAAAATGGATTTGAAAATGAAATCAGTTTTTTAATGATCATATTGAGTTTTTTTTATGTTATACATTTTGTTTATGTAATGCACACAGAGAAACATGAATATAATAGTTTTATTGGCATGTTACTAAAAGACCATATAAAAAAATATAGAATTAAAGAAATATAGGACATGATTGAAAAGGGAATAAGGCAAGAGTTGATGATAGTGGATGGTAAAGGATGAAAATTTCTTCATCAAACAATGTATACTTTTTCTAAGAAAGAGATATTCTAGTTCTTTAACATCCTAAATAGTGTAAAGGTTCTAGAGCGGTGTTAATCAAATAAATAAAATCTTGTTGATAATCAATTTGATTTTAAAGACCTTAAAATCACATTAATCTCATGTTTTCATATAGTATTTAATTCATATAGTAATTTGTTTCATTCTTACTAAAAATTTCCAACACACATTAACCAGGATTTACTTCATTTTCAAAAAAATATGTAGTAAAGTTATACACCCGATGAATTTTACAACTATAGAAAAGGGGATTGTTGATATATTGAGTGAATTGGAGATGTTATTACCAATCCATTATTTGATATAATGGTTCATTTTATGGTTCAATTGGTAAGATATATCCAAATATGTGGTCCATTACATTAAAAATGGATATACCTCATTGAATGATATATGATGATATTGATTGGGAATGAAAAAAATAAGCTTCATGTCAAAAGTTTCATTATGGAGTGATATATTATTGATGAATTTATTTAATTTTATATAGAATAACTATTTAATGTGTATATTATTGGTCTCCTAAAATTTTGTCACAGTGAGTGACTTGCTAGTGAAGTAATTTTGGAAGAGATATTGTCAGAATTACCATTATAGAGTGGGTATAGGATCACCTTTAAATGTTTCATAATAATATATAGTTTCTCATATATTGAAGCTCATAATATAATTATTAGGCATCTGAATCCACCATTTACTAAAATATTACATATAATTATCAATTTATATAATGGTTTTGAGACCATATTTTGAAGGAGTTGTCTACAAATCCAAATTCAATTTCAAAATGACTTATATGGATAACCATAGGAATAAGTGTGCATGTATTATCTTATAATTGTTACATAACTAATTGTCATACATTAAATATAATAGAATAGGTTGTAAATAGTATGATTAAAAATAGTAGAGTTACTATTATGTCAAAATAAATACATGTATATGGTATAAAGAATAAAAATCCAATTTACAGAAATATATAATACTTTGGCATCTTCAAAAAAAGATATTAGATTTGGATTGTAAAACATTATATGTGCTATTTTTTTAATGCAAATGGGTTTGTAATAGGAGTGTAGTTAAAATCAATGAATTAGGATATGCAAATGTGAATTTCAATAAGGAAGGGTATAAGGATAAGCAATTCATAATGGAATCAAATGAAATTCAAGTATTTTATTCCTCAAATATTGCGAACACAAATTGGAAAATTTTTTAGTTATCAATTAAAACAATTATAAAGTTAAATGAAAATTCCATAGTGGATGATGTAACACACCATGATTTTATGGTATGCCTTTTTTTAATTTATCTTCTTCGATGGCTTACAGGATTAACAAATGATTAAATATTATTATTTAGTTATTATAGTTATATGCTATATATTGGGTATGAATGGAATAAATTAGATTAATTAAATTAAAAAACATAGATTCAACATGTTTATATAATTAATTCAATAGTTACCAATTAATTAGAAATGAAAATCAATTGAAAATAAATGATGTATTTTTATAAAAACTATTTTCATTCCCATAATGACATTTTATATTAAAATATTAAATAAAATAATATTTTTATAAGATATTAATGAAATTGAAATATTACATATTCAATCAAATATTGTTACATTCATCCAAAATATTTTTATAGACATAAGATAAGAATAAATCCAATTTTACACATAAAATGATATATTTTTCTAAATTCACTTTTACCTCCTTTTATAGAGAAATTGATTTAAATATAAATTTTGACACTTTTATAAATTATATTTGAAAAAATAAACATTATTTTAGAAATAGTTATATCAAATTTTACTTTGGTTATTTTTTTATTTTTCTGATAAGTTTCATTTTTGATGAATAGTAATGTGACTTTCAGAATAATAATATTACCATTAGGAATAGTAATATGGAAATTAGAACAATAACTTCACCTACGAAAGTATAAATAAAATTTAGTTATCTTATAGATGAAAATATGATATATTTATATCATGGAATAAGTAGATAAATGTTTTAAAAATGATAAATTAAGTGTTGGTATTTTTTTGAAACATAAATGTTTATTTAAAAGCTTATAATTAATATAATGATTTAAAAGAAAATTATTTTCATTAAATAAATTAATAAATTAATTTTTTTTCTTATGATTACATGTCAATTTTATTAGACCTGAATGAATTTTTCAAAGTTTCATAAAAATAGTTATAATATTAAAATTGGTATTTTTTGAGTAAATGATGATTTTGTTAAAAAATTAAATTTATCATATTTAGAAGATTATTTTCATAAAATATAGTTCACTTATGAATTCTAAACATTTAGAAATAGTTAGTATTATTTTATTTTTCTAAAATATATGAATATTTGGTGAATAGTAAAATATAATAATTTATGGTATAAATACATTATTAGTTAAATAAACTATTATTTAAGTCATTTTAGATATAATTACCATATTCATGAAATCACCTTAATTATTTTTTATATTCAGTGATAATGCTCAAACTATTCATAGTCTTTAGTGAAAATAATGAATGAATGAATAAAATATTCAAAAAGCACCCCACTCCTCCACTATCAATACCACCCCTCACAAACTATTATCCTCACACCTCTTAACCCTTGAAGCTTTTAAATTTCATACACAACCCTATTCCCAAGAACCTTTCCCTTGTCGATGAGTTTTTGGTCTCAAAAAAATACCAAAACCAATTTCCCTAAGGAGGTTATCAAGGAGAATAATTCAAGAGGTAAAAACCTCTTTCATTTTATTTTAATTTCTTTTGAATTTATATTTTTTTATAATTACCTCAACTCATCTATCCAAACAAGAATGATAAATATATTATCTTATATATATTGTAATTTTAATATGTTAATAGAAAATAAAACATCAAGTATCTTCTACTTTTCCTTTTATTTTAAAGTTGAAAACATCATCCGTTTGCTGTCGATTTACCACCTTTGTGAATGACATGTTTTCATTTTTCAATTACAATTTCAAGGATGTTTATAAAAAAAATTTTATGGTTAAAACAGACTTTAATATATATTATAAAACGTATTTAATGACCTATAACTAGTATATATTTATAATATTAATTCCTAACACAAAAGTAGAATGTGATGATCAAAAAACTTCCAAAATTATCTAAATTATCATCTCTTATGTTTTATATAATGAATCATCCTAACACCCAATAACCAAATGGATTATATAACCATTTAATATTATGTAATATCATTATAACATATAATTATAATTCTGGACAACTATTTTCATTTTACATGATCTTCCATATGCATATAAAATAAAACCAATCGTCAAAACCAAGGAAACGAATGCTCCCAAATGATAAAATTTTATTTTATAACTAATCAAAAGGTAAATAAATAAAATTAATAAAATTATAAAAAATAAAATACATGTATATTAAGTTATTAATTAATTAATTAATTAATTTTTATTATCTAGGGCATTAATATCAAGTCTGGAACACATTTTTACATATGGTAATGGTTTTTTTCATCTCACACTTATTTAAGTTAGATATGTCGTATTCGCCACAATTTATTATGTGTGGTGTATGTATGATTCCCATTTATGATATTACATACCATTTATGTATAATATCATGAATCTATTTATCTTCATGGTATTTAATGTCTTATTTCCTAATCATTAATTTTATGAGGCATATGGTTTGACTGTCTGCAAAGTGGTAAGGGTTTCTTTCTGAACCCCCATTTTTCATTCAGGTTGCACTTTATACCTCTTTACCCCCATGTAATTATTTTTTATTTTTATATAATTATTCTAAATTTACTGAAATATTCCAAACTCATTTATCCATATAATTTCATCTTTCTTTGTTGGGGAAACACTTATTATATAAAGTTCTCTTTTTAAATTCCTCCCGATAAAAAAGCTCAATTTAAGGGAACTTTCCAATTTCTTACCCATTTTCAAGTACAATCCATAATATATTTCAAGCCACCAATATTTTTATTAAATCATTATTTTTATCATTAAAAAATATCTTTGTTCATTTTTTGTTTTATCTAAACCATTATGCATTTTTACGCTTTAGAGACTCTTATATTTTCCCTCAACTTGCACTGAAGTGGCCCATTTCTAAAGTTTCTTAGACACTATTTCTACATGTTTAAACTTTATTTTCCAAATTTCAGTATCAATTTTCTTTTAATATTCCTCAAATATAATTTCATTCCATTTTATTTTATGGGATATACATGCTTTCAATCTTATTTTTATAACAAATACAAATGTTTTTCTAAAAGAAGTATTCTTTTCAAAGAAAAAAGGGTATTTGTCTCAAGAATTTATCAATGGTTTTATTAGATTAATTTTATGTATGATTATGGTTAAAATATTTTCAAGTGGTATGGGACAAATTTATTTAATGATATATTTTTATTCGACATATAAGATAGCCCTTTGATGCATCGGTAGGTCTCATAAGACAAAATAGACATGGTTTTGGCTAAGGCCTTACACATTTGTGTATAATTCTTGGATGGGGCCTTGATGGTTTGTTTATGATGTCCAAAATTATGAATTCCTTCATTATGATATTAGTAATTTATATCCCATGTAATAATTAGACTACTATAATATCTATTGTTAAGTTTCATTATCATGTGATTATTATTGGTAATTATTTATTCATCTTTTATTCATTCTATACTATGCTTAAGATAATGTTTTAATGTAATGTGTTTTAAGTTATTAACCATTCCTTATTATTTATATTTATTTATGATAGCTTCCTCTATATTTCTTACCCTTACTGAGTATCTGATATCACCCCTTTATTATCTTTTATTTTTCCATCGGATAAGAAGATGCATATTATGAATTACTTTCAAGGATAATCTAGAAATTTATTACTATTTATAATGGAGTTTATTTTCAGTTTTCCTTTGAAGTTGTAATGTAAAAAATATTATTATATCTGGTTTTACAAAACTACTATTCTATTTGATTCTTTGGGATGTGGCTTCCTTTTTTATTATACCAATTTAATAAAGTAAGGCATCAACTCTGGGATACTCTGGTCAGGGTCGTTACAATTGGTATCATAAGAAGTTTAGTTAAAACCATGGAAACTATATTTAGAAAACATAGATCAGGGAACATAACAATAATATAGAAATTGAGGATAAACATAGAATAACATCTAGAATTTTTTAAGGTATAGATTATGTAGGTCTTTATAGAAATAAATCCCTGTTTGAATACTACCACTGGACATGGTTCTGGAATTGATGTACCTTGGGGTAAAAACAATAACAAAGTGCATTGGGCCTGACTCAGCGTACCCTGGTACATGACAATGAGCCTCATTGCACACATGGTTTGATACTCCTGGGGGATATGCTTAGGATAATTCACATTTTCCTTACAAACCATTATAAAGGATTTAATTTGAAATATAACCCCAAAGAAACCATATTTATGATTATGAGATTAGCCCCACATAAAAATTTCAATTTATGTTAAGTACTTCACTAGTTTTGGTGTCATACATTATTTTTAATAATATTATGATCTAATCTAGTGTATTCCATTTTTAGAAATGGTGCTTATCTGATGGAATGAGAACCAAATCAATGCACATAATCCAAAGATTAAGAATGATCATTTATTTAATGGGTTTAAGCCAATATTTAGAAGGAAAGTAGTCTCCCAAATATTCTCATCATATAAAGAAATAATATCATGTTATTACAAGAGAGAGAAATAATTCTCCAAGTCTTATGACTTCAAAGGGAAGAAAGAGAAGAAGAGGAAATCTAGGAAATAGATAGATAAATGAAATAAGTTAAAGAATTATTTTCCCACATTTGATAATTGTGGATCGAAACACCTTGGAATATTCATAAGAGGAGAAAAAAGTATGCTTAAATCATGGAGAAAAATACCACCATTATCATTATTGTAAGGAATGGAAATAATTTTTTAATGTTCAGTGCTTAAACTGTAAGGATATGGGACACTACAAAAATCTATGTCTCAAGCATAAATGGAATATACACAAAAAGATGATAATGGATCATGATCAAACTTATGATACTACCACATATGAATAGAAATGATTAATAATATTGTGTTTGGATTCATGAATTATATCATTCAATTATTTTAACAATAGTGAATTGGTTATAATAATAATGAGATATATATGGATTTTACTGTAGTACTTCTTCTTTAAGGAATTTGAATAATGTGATGAATAACACTAGTAATCAAGAGAAGTGATTCAATTGTATGTTGATTTTCTTGAAAACACATGACTTGGGAAAGATAACCCTAAATAAGTTTTTTTTGTTCAGATAATATTAAATATTTTTTTAACAGATAGTATTGGTGACCATGAAGGTGGTTAGGGATTTGATGGTTTATGTTGTACAATAATTACTAGATATTTGGATTTAAGGACAACTTGAGATTTTAATATTGGAAGAATGTATGTTTAAAGGAGATTAATGTATTAATATATTTGGAATGTGGGATCAAGAGATATATTATTGGGATAATATTTTATTATGTTTATTTTTTGGAATTTAGTGACCTTGATTCTAAATTTTTCATTGAATGTGGATATACATGTTTTATATGAATCAAATGATTAGATATTTGTAGAATGGATCAAGTAATTTTTCTTTAAATAATTATTCTTTGACAATATATAAAAAAATTATTAGATTAAGTAAAATTTTAAAAGTATAATGAATGATATAGGGACTATTTGATTATTTAAAAGTGACTCAGGCATGAAAAATTCATATTGAATATTCATTTCTAGGTGTGAGGGACGAAGTAAAAATATATCAAAGCACAACTAAAGGGTGAGATTATTTTTATGACATATAAAGTAATAAAGTATGATTATTTTCTCAATTTATTATCTAGATATTGAAATAATCCCTCAACTATTGGAAAAATATTTTGGAATAAAAGAATTATCCCTTTACATTCTTTATGTGAAATCAATGGTCTTTTAATATATCACAAGATTTACAACTTAGTAATGGTTAAATTTCTAATGACCATTTTTTCTACCACTCTCCATCAGAAAAATATAGTTATATTTCTCTTTTATGTCCATGCTATCACTTTCCACTAATGATTTCCTACCTAAAATCTTAGTTTTTAGGGGACCTTCTCTTTTCCCTTTTACCACTTATTAAGAGTATATTTTATTAACTATATTTTTGATGTGGGGTTCCCTACAAGTAATTTTTAAGTATAAAACTATGATTTTTATATACAATTTTAAATTGAGAGGATGAAATTTATTTAAGGATGGGAGAATGTAACACCCCAAAATTTTATGGTATGCCTTTTGTTTTTAAATATAACTTTTATGATGGATTATGAGCTTAAAAAATGACTAAATATTATTATTTAATTTTTATAGATATCTCTTAGATGTTAGAAATAGTGGGAATGAGTGAGATTAAGTAAATTATGATAATATATACTACCCATGTTTATAAAATTAATTATTTGGTTACTAATTAATTATAAATTAAATCCAATTGAACATAAAGGATGCATTTTTATAAAACCTATTTTGATGACCATAATGAAATTTTATATTAATAAATTTAATTAAACAATATTTTTGAAATATATTAATAATATTTATATATTATATATTCAATCAAATATTTTTACATTCATCCAAAATATTTTTAGAGACATAAGATAAGAGTAAATCCATTTTTACACATAAAGGGATATATTTTTATAAATACAGTTTTATGGATTTCTATTGGGGAACATGTTTTAAATATAAAATTCAACACTTTTAAATTATGTTTTACAAAATAAAAATTATTTTTGAAAGCGTATTATCAAAATTGTTTTTGGTTAAATTTTTGGTATTTTTCTAATAAGTTTCAATTTCGATGAATTGTAATGTGACCTTCAAAATAATAATGTGACCATTAGAAATAGTAATGTGTCTATTAGAACAATAAATTAACCTATTAAAGTATAAATAAAATTTAGGTATCTTATAAATTAAAATATAGTATATTTATATCATGAAATAAGTAAATAAATTTTTTATAAACGATAAATTAAGTGTTGGTTTTTTGTGAAATAAAATTGTTTATTTACAATTTTATAATTAATATAATTATTTAAAAGAATTTTTTTTCATAAAATAAATTCATAAAATGTTATTTTTTGTCTTAATATTTTAAATTAATTTTTTGAGACTTGAATAAATTTTTCAAAGTGTCGTAAAAACAATTATAATATTAAAATCAGTATTTTTCAAGTAAATGATGATTTTATTTAAAATTTAATTTTCTCATATCTATGAAATTATTTTCAAAAAATTGTGTTCAATTTTTAATTATATATGTTGCGAAATTTTTAGGGTGAATTTTTGGTATTTTTCTAAAATACTTGAATTTTTAGTGAATAGGAAAATACAGTAATTTATGGTATAAGTACATTATAAGTTAAATAAAATATTCATTCAGTCATTAATGTTGTAATAACCATAATATATAAATTCCCTTAATTAGTTTAATATTTTTAGTGATAATTCTTAAACTATTTTTAGTATTTATCAAAAATAAAAAAATAATTAATAAAATTTTAAAAAACACCTCTCTCCTCCACTCTAAATACCACCACTCACCACTTATTCTCCTCACACCTCTTAAGACTTTAATATTTTAGAATTCCTACCCAATCCTATCACCAATCCTCTTCCACATGTCTAGGAGGTTCTGTTCTCAACAAAATTATAAAACAAATTTCCTTAAGAAGGTTCTCAAGAAGAAGAATTCAAGAGGTAAAACCCTTTTTCCTTTTCTCCTAAATTATTTTCAATTTATTTTGTTTTATTATCCTTACCTGACCTCCTCTATACAAACATGAATGATAAATCCGGTATATTATATACAGTATAATTTTATTATTTCAATTTAAAATCCACCATCATGTCTCTTATACTTTTCCTTTTATTTTTAAAATGAAAACACCGTATGTGAGGTGACGATTTACCGCCTTCGTGGGCAAAGTGTTTTTGATTTTCAATTCCACCTTAAAGGATGTTAATAAAAACATTTTACTGTTAAAAAATACTTTAATATGCGTTATAAAAATTATTTAATGATCTAAAACTATTATATAAACATAATATTAATTTATAACGCAAAACTAGCTTGTGATGATAGAAAAACCGCCAAAATAATCTAAACGATTATCCCTAACGTCTTATCTAATGAATCATCCTCACCCTAAATAACCAAATTAATTATATATACATTTAATATTTTGTAATATCCTTAATAACATATATATTCAATTCTATACAACTATTTTTATTTTACATAATCTTCCTTATCTATTAAAAAATAAACTGATCATGAAAACCAATGAAACAAACACTGCCAAATGATAAAATTGAATTTTATAACTCAAACAAAATGCCATAAATTAAATTAATAAAATTATAATAAATAAAATACATGTAAAAAATGCTCTAAATTAATTATTTAATTTAATTAATCTTACTATATAGGTCATTAAGATCAAGTGCAGAACACATTCAGATATAAGGTAAGGGTTTTCTTATCTCACTCTTATTTTAGTGAGATATGCCTTATTCTCCACTATTTATTTTCTATGGTATATGTGTACTATCCATTAATGTATCATATCATGAATCTATTTATAGTAATGCTATTCAATGTCTTATTTCATGATCATTAAATTAATTGGACATATGGTTCAGCTATCTATAAAGTTGCAAGGGTTTCTTTTCGAACCTCTATTTTTCATTTGGGTTACACTTTCTCTGTCTATACCCCAATGTAATTGTTATTTATTTTTTATATAATTATTCTAAATTATGTGCACATATTTTAAACTCATGTATCTAGATATTTTTATCTTTATTTTATGGGGAAACAAATTTTTTATATGCTTCTCTTTTAAATTCCTCCTGATAAGCAAGCCCAATTTAAGGGAACTTTCCAGTTTCTTACCCATTTTCATGTACACTTTGAAATATATTACAATCAACCAATAATTTTCTAAAATATATATTTTTTATCATTAAAAACTATCTTTTTTTTCATTTATTTTTTAATTTAAACAATTATTCCTTTTTATGCTTTAAATACTCTTTTATATTTTCCCTTAAACGACACTGAAGTGGCTCATTTTAAAGTTTCTTAGACTCTCTTTTTACATGTTTGAATTTCAGTTTTAAAATTTTAACATGAATATTATTTTCATATTCCTATAATATAATTAATTTTTCTTTTATTTTATGGGATATACATGGTTACAATATGATTTTTATGAAAAATACAAATGTTTTTCCAAAAAAATTCTTCTTTTTGAAGAAAAAGCTTTATTTCTCTCAAGAATTCCTCAATGTTTCTATTAGAATAATTTTATGTATGATTATGATTCCAATATTTCAAATTGGTATGGGACACTTTTATTTAATAATATTTTTTTCATTGAAATATGAGGAATGTATTGGACTTAGTAATTGAATGGTGGGGCCCGCTATAGCCCCTCGATGCATCAATATGTCACATGAGACAAACTAGAATGGGTTTTGGTCGAGGTCTTTCCCATTTATATGGAATTATTATTCGAGGAATTGATGGTATGTTTATGATGTGAGACATTATGAATTCCCTCATTATGATATTATTAATTGATAGCCCATGTGATTATTTGTCTAGTAGAATACCCATGGTTAAGTTTCATTCTCATGTGATGATTTATATAGAATTATTTATTCAAATTTTATTCCTACCATATTATGCTAAAGATTAAGTTTTAATGGAATGTGTTCTTAGTTATTCACAGTGACTAATTTTTTAGGTTTATTTCGGATATCTTCTACTATATTGATTACCCTTATGGAGCATGTGATCTCATACCATTATTATTTTTTAATTTCTTGAAGAGTGTGAAGATGTATATTATGAATGACTTGTTGGGATAATCTAAGAGTTTATTGGTGTTTCCATTGAATTTAATTTGAAGTTTTTCCTTTCAAGTTGTAATGAAAAACATATGTTTGAATTTGGTTTTCTAAATATAAAAAACTAATCGGTCATTCAGGATATGACTTTCTTGTTTATTATACCAATGTTATAAAGTAAGGCACTAGCTCGAGGATATTGGCTCCAGGGTCTTTAAATATGACCCTTTTATTGGGATGAAAAAATAATTCTAAGGTTATATTAATGTATATAGTGTCTTGTATGTCAAAGGGGATCACAATGAGGTTATTTTTATTCTTGATAGACTGAATAAATTCTTTCAACCCTTAACGAAAAAAAGTTCAATAAATAGTTAAAATGTATCTGATTTTTTGGTATATATGTTGTGTCCCCTCATAATATTATTTTTCACTAATATATTTACATATTAAAAAATAAGTGTTTAACTACCTATTCATACAATGGATTATACAACTGTTGTTTATACTAAAATAAAAGAACACAATATTAATGATCTCAGAATTGAATACATGTTAGATGGAGAAAAATATATGGTTGAAGAATATAGGAGCCACATAACATAAAAGTCACAGTATAAATTATTACAGTAAGAAGTAGAGGTCTAATAATTTAGGTTGGATAGAATTCAGGTGGCCAACTAATTGACCCCAACTAGTCCATTTTCATTAGTTACATAATAGTTAATACTCAAATTCATATATTGATTAGCATATATACATTCCATAATGATGTTTCAATATTTAAGATAATAATTTGGGAAGACATAAGAGAAAAATCATGATAAAATTTCTTTATTTTTGAGAAAATAAATTATTTACACTTTGATTTACTATTCATTATCCCATATAGAGTACATTTATATTAGATGATTATCAGATTAAATCCATATTAATTGTTGTTGGGAAGGTTGATAAATCCTTTTAGGAAATTCTCACAAAGTATCATCTTAAGGAAGTTAAAAATAAACTAAACCCATTCCCACCAACTATATATACATACATAATAAACCAAGAAACATGAGATGATTTAATTAGCCATTAAAAGGATATAAATTTTATGGTAAATTGTAACTAGTAATATTTTATTTAACATAATTTTTATTAATAACTTTTTTTTCAGAATTGTTAATTTATGAAACAAAAATAGAGTGAAAAAATAATTAGCACACATCAAAACTGATAATCCCTACCTTGATTATAGGATGAGGTATACTTCAAATTAAAAAATGGTATATATTTTATATATATAGTAAAAAATTTATGTGAAATGAAATAAAAACATAACTATGTTACTTTGGTAATACACATATTGATGAATCAAAATCTCAATCCATTTACATCTGATGTCATGTGATATGGAAGGAGGCTCATATAAATGTAAGGGAAAAAATAATAGATAAAAACTAAAAAAAGTATGGAAATAATTTGTAGGTATTTAAAAATAGAAATTTATTCTTCTTCAACATAATATTAAATAATAATAACTAATTATTTTCATATATTTTTATCTATTTTATACAAAATAAACATAATCAAATATATATAATAAACAACTAATTTTCACATATTTCAAGCATACAAAATATTATAGACTAGTAGGAGGTTTAGGTTTTTTAGTGTCACCCCATGTAGACTTTGATAAAGAAAAGTCATTTGGGATATCAATGTTATAATTAAGAATTTACTCACATAGATTAATGCCCTAAGTGAAAATTTAGTTGTAATAATGATGTGATAAACTATTTTCTTTGAAGGGACTAAAGATAAGAAACAATACAAAAATAACTAAAACAAAAATACCCAAACCTCCCCAAATTTCAGGCTAGAAATTCCCTCAAATTCCTACCTTTATTCAGGTAATTTATTTTTTAATAATAGTTTTTTTAAAATGGTAATCAAATTACAAAAAATGCCTTTCTTTAATAAAATTTTTTAAGGTGTAAATTTGTTGTGATTTATAACTGTCATCACCAAAAAATCCCCTTTCTTACGAAAGGTAACATGTACAATATTCAGGGAAATATAATAAGAAATAAAAAACATTAAGAATATCGTCTGAGAATATTGATTCACATAGCTGACAAGCTTATAAATGATCAACCTATAACCCTTGATGGTCTTTAATTTCAAATGGTTGATCATTCTATTGGAACTTTCAAAGTGTGACTTTTAATCTAATAAATATACATGATGATAATAAGGTATGTTGTTTCAAATTTAATTTATATATAAAACCTATAATATTTTTTGATAAAAGTTCAAAACTAAGGTATTTTATTATAAGAGAGAAATAAGAGGAAATAAGAGTTTAACTCAAGATAATCTAGAGGATCAACTAATATACCGACAAGACCTTCTCAGAGTACCTTTACCCACTAATTCTACTACCAAATTTATTAGAATTATATGTTCATACATATTCAACAATTTAAAAGAAAAATTTTACCAACATAGAATTTAAAGAAAAAATGTATAGAGAGGCTATTACTAACAAGATTTTCTATGAGAATATTAATGAAATTTTCAAGTATTAATTGTTGGGAGCCTCAGCTGTGTATGCATATATGAGGTATATTTTCATATTTAGTTTTTCCAATAATTTATATACTATGTTAATTATAGTTTAATTATATTCATATTTTCTACATGAATATATATCACTAGAATTTAATAGGGGAAAACTTATGAATAAATTTTTGGATCCATTAGTCCTCATGTATCATGTACTCAAAACACAACAATGGATGAAGATGAAATTTTTGTAATATCACACCAATTATCACTAGTGTTTGAAAAGGAAATAATATATGAAATGTCATTTTTATTACCTACAATTTAGGGGAAAGACTTTAAAATCTAATCATATAAAATATATTTTCAATTTTTTCAATTACATTTTATTTTTTTGAAATCACTGGATTATCATTATGAAAAATTTTTATATTCTGATGATATATATTTTTGGATCCAAAGCCCTAATACGCAAAAACTTTAACTCACATTATGTCTCTTATAGAATTTATAATACACTACATTCAATATTTTACAAATAAACTTCAAATAATATGTTTTATATTATGTTCTAACCATAATTTTACTATAATAGGTAGGTAATTATTTAGCATTAAACCGATGGTACGAGGATGACCAATGTGCATAAGAAGCTTATGGATTACTTCACATGGATAAATATTAGGGTTTATATAATAAAATTCCATTACAAAACCATATATATAAAATTAACTAATTAAGATAATATTTCTACAGGATTTGAAACAATGTAATGACAATGATTATGGTTATTAATTTTGATAATTTATGAAAGATATCATATTCCATCCACGAACAAGCATCCATAAAGGTGTATTTTTTAAGGTAATTATAATTTAATTGAAATTATATATTATAAATTTGAATATATATATATATATATATATATATAGTTTTATCTATATTATCAATAGTACACACATTCCAAAGAAGAATTAGATTTTTTTGAGAATGAGTGGAAAGAATCTTGGGTGTTAGAATGTTTTCAGACACCATAGAGAGTTTATTTCATATCATGTTTGTATTTTTTTTTAATTTTATAGATATCATTAAGGGTTATTTATGTATTTATTATTCATGTTATTTTCTAATAATTTTAAGATAACATTTTTTCATTCCCACTTTTTCATGGATGACTTAACATAAACACAAAACAAGAGAAAGGGTAGCTCAAAATATCCCCTTTAATTATTCTCAGGGTTATTAATAAACCAAAAGAATTAGTCATGTAAAAGTGTTTGATTTCATTATATAATTATAAGGCCACTTGATTTTTCCCTCTTTCTTGGGTGGATGTGGACCAATCAAGTTTCCATGTGATCGCAAACCACATGAGACCCTACCTATTACTTGGATCATTGATGGAGAACTTTCGTAGTTGTGCGATCCCACACCACATGAGACCCAACCTCATACACAAATCATTGATGGAAATATTATACCGTTGAATGAATATGAACTATGTGATTGAGTCCTCTTTTATGAAATAATCATAAGGTTTAGGTGGCCTATAGTGTGCATTCCTTTTTCACCAGTTTTACCTATTAATACACTGATATTCCCTATTAGTAAAGGGGGTGAGAATATGAAGAAACCAAGAGAACAAGAGGTAAAAAGGGAAAAATATGGGATTAAATTTAGTATTTTTAAAATTCAAAAGTTCCACAGTTAAATACATTACCAAAATTATAACCCTAAAGAATGAAGTGTCCCTCATGATTTGTTTTAATGATAAAATTACTCATGATATGTCTAGGTGATTAATGCCCATGAAGTCATTTTACATGAGCCTCTTCACATGATTATAATGTGGTTATATTATATAGGAATAATTTTTTAGTTGAGATATTGACATCGTTTTGGTTCATATAAAATGAAGGGGGGGGGGTAATTGAAATTAAAGAGAATAAATAAATCAGTGTTACAAAAGATATGATGTTACAATACTAGATATTGATATTAACCAATTTAAATCATATCCTAAATAAAAACAATTCAATTAAGAAAAATTTATGTGGAAAGTAAATGTTCATAATAAATTTATAAAATAAGTTTAGTAATAATACCCATACATCTTCTACCCATGAGAATGATCCTGACATTCAATAAAATTAACCCCATGGTTTGAATGGTAACTAATAAACCAAAAATACTAAGTTTTAACAAAAACCATGAAACTTAAAAAACCCTTAATTTTAATATAATTTCAAGAACCTCAATCCCTTAGTTTTAATGGAGAACCATGAACCAAATCCCTTAGTTTAAATAGATAACCATTAAGCAATGAAATAAAGGGAACGGAGAATGGATGAATTACTTAATTGCAATAACTTTAAAGTTCATGAACTACAATCAATATTAAAACAATAAATCATGATATAAATATAGACAGAGAAGGATAAGAAGTGACTTCCAAGGAGATTTAAAAAATTACTCAAAAAGAGGAGAGATAAAGTGTCACAAATGATTGAACAAGAATGTCAATGGTTCTTTGGATGAAGCTGTTAAAGAAGAAACCCTCCTTGAATTAGTCCCCTTATCTATTTAGATGATAAAGACTAGAACTACCCTTCAATTTAGAAATATGATAAATTTAATATCATGGGATATTTTGAAAGAATATTGTCAACTTTTATATTCAAGATCATTTCAATGTTTTTACTTTGATTTAATAGAAGTGGGATGAAAATTGAGGTTACAATGATCTACTTTTATAGTCTCAATTGGGTAATGAAGTCTAAGGGGTCAGGCCATAAAATTAAATACTTGAACTGGAAACCTTATAACCATAATAAATGATCCTTGAAACTATTAGTCCCAACACCACCAGATACCTACAAGCCTATACTAGGTAACTTGGGGAAAACCCAAAGATTCAAAAACCATTTCTACTCTCACTATCTAGTAAGTTTGTCTCCAATAGTAAGTTGATGAGATTTTTGAAGTGATTTTAGTTCTGTCACATTCTACTGACTATCTGGTAGCACTACAACACACGACTCAAAAGCGACTTTTTAAGCCTATTTTGAAGCCTTATAATGGTTTGATGCCTCTCCAACATTCAAACTAATTATAAACCCACAAGATACAATAGAAACACATTGTAAAAAATTAGAAACAAAACAGAGTTTTTGTGATCATTAAAATAATTTTTCATCAGTGTTATACAATATCACCCATTTTGATGATCATAAACACATGATATAGAAATAATGAAAATTAGGAATGAAAAGTTATAAGGAAGGATTATACTAAATAAACATGAAACCATGTCTCCCCTTTATGATAATTTGAAACAAAGTTCTCCCTTGAAGGAACATCATTTGAAACAAACATTTATTTATCTTTTACCATCATAAAATCATATACACCTTTGAGATTATTGAAAATGAACATTTGAAAAAAGATAATTATCATGATATAAATAGTTAATAGAATATATTTTCTAAAAAACCATTAAAAAATATTTGACTTCCCTTTAAGAATAAGAATACATTTTAAATAAAGAGGAATTTTAAATAACCATGGCTTATAATATGAAGAGATAAAAGCGACTAAACTCAATAATATGAAAATCTATTTATTAGATTCATGATCAAGAAAAGGAAAATACATGAAAAAAATTCATAATAAAAATAGTAACTTTTGAAAAAATTATTTTTGAACCATGTAAAAATATTTTCAATGAATTAAGAGATCAAGAAAAAGAAATAGACAATTAAAAAAATTAGTTTAAAAATATATATTCAAGACAGATCATTGAAATAATGATTAAATAAGAGATATATTATAATTAGAATATCATTAAAATAAATACCCTTAATGAAAATAGATAAATCATATAAAAACAAAATTCCTCCAAAATTTTATTTTAGATCTCTATTCCATATATTTTTTCTTTTGGCATAATCCCATATTTGAGTTGGACTGTATTTTTATTACATTTACAAAAAATGATAGATAAATTATTTATTATGTTTAAATCCTATTATATATAAAAGACTACCATTTTTTATTACCCTTGAGGTTTCGAAAATGTTAGTATAGGATTATTTGGGAAAGGAAACACATTTATATCCACAAACATTAGTGAGTAAAGATTTAGGTATTGAAACTAGCTTATATTTTTAGGAAAATTTAGAGGAAACACGAACCGATTTAGACTTTCCATATATAGATTACTGTGATTAAATTTATATATAATATGATCATATTTATTATAATATTTGAAAAATTTATTTTGAGAAAAACTTTTTAAATAGATTTTTTGGAGAAATTAAATTATCATTTGAAAAAACAAAACCATGATTGTTTCTTTTAATGAATTGATAACTAAGGATCATATTAAGATTTTGTTCAATGTGGGTGAAATTCAAAAGAGTGATTTTGAGATCTTTGATTTTTTTTTTGAAAACATCAACTTTAGTTTGTTTTTTTAATTTCAAAATAAAATAATATGTATTCTATTCAAAGAAGACCCCTTTCTTTTAAATTATAGTTTTTATCATTAAGAATTGATTTTTATTTCTTTTATATAATCTCATACTTTAAAATATGTTCTTGAAAAAAATTTATAACTTTATTTTGATGATTTAATAGAGTAAGATGAAAAGGAGGGATAAGAGTAATGTGAAGATAATTGAGAACTAACCTCTTCACTTACCCCATGATGATACATGATCTATTTTAAAGTTGAGATGCTTATTTTATATGTTGAAATTGATTCTTTTCTAGCAATATAGGTCAACACTTTCACAACCTTATTCCCTTTCTTTTAGTATTTATACATTTTAATGGATAATCTGTCTTTATTTGACCCTTCTTTTTGAAACCTAAGAAAATTACATTTGGATCTTTAATTTTTTCTTTATTTTTAACCCATCCAAATTATTTCCTATTTTTATTAAGTTTTTTATTCTTTTTTATCAAGTATTAAGTGTCACTTTAATTATTAGACTATATTTTAGATGTATCATGACATTTAAAATAATTTAAATCTATATTCTTCTTGTTTTTATTAGATTTATAAGATCAATTTATTATTTTTCATTTTATGGTGATCTCATATGTTATGAGTTATCCAATGAGCCCTTTAAATACCAAATTTTTTATGTATTTGCATTATTGGATCAATATCACCTTGGGATCCCAATTTTTTTTAAAACCCTTAAAATTTTGTTAATGATAGTTTTTTTGGATGAGTAATCACTAAGATATTTTCTACCATTGAGAATGTTAGTGAAATGAGTAAAACTTCAAGTAATAGATTCATTTTCATGCATGGAGAAACTTCCAAAATATTAACAACACATATTTAATATAGTTTATTTAACATTATTCATGCCTTCACATGGGTTTTTAGGAAATTCGTAAATGTTATTATCTATTTTGAAATATGATATTCTACTGAATTTATTTTGATCTAAACCAAAAAACTAGGCATACATATATTTTTCCATGTAAATTCAAATATGCCTTATTTTGAGGAGTCCGTTTTTCATTAGATTTAGTTTTACTGGTATAACCATGCATTAAAATTTTCCAAATAGGATATTTAATTCTTCTAAGGAAAATATATAGGTTATTTTTTCCATTATGAATAATTTGAACCATCAAATAAAGAAGAATTCATATAAGAAGTAGATTCCATTTTAAAATCAAACTTTGAAAATATGTCAACATTTGACAATCAATTTTTTTTGGGAATAATAATTTTTAAAAGAGATTTATAAATAAATAAACGACAAATTTGACACTAATTATTGGGTAAGAGAAAAATACAAGAGGGGGGGGGGGGTTGAGGTGAATTAATTTTTTTAAAATTATGTGAATAAATAAAAAAATTCTATAAAATATTATAAGTTACAATTATAGATATAAATTTTAATCAATGTATTAAATAGTTGAAATAAAAAAAATAAATTATGATAAAGTGATGTAGAAACTTAAATGTAAAATGTAAATAGACAATATCAATTTGTTAAAGATGTTTAGAAATAATACATGAATATATAGCTATGTTTTCTCCCCACGAGAATGACTATGAGGATCAATATAATAAACCCAATATTTTGAAAAAGAATAAAGAAAATAGTAAAACTTTGTTTTAACAAAATCCAAGAACCTAAAAAAACATTGTTTTTAATGGAATAACAAGAGCCTCAGTCCATTTATTTTAATAGAGAGATAAGAACAAAAACTCGTGGTTTAAATAGATAACTAAAAACCAAATAAATAGAGGGAGAATAGAACAAATTAATTTCTTAACTAGAATCCTTTTACAATGTACAAAATTCACTCTGCCTTGAAAAAATAGATCAATACTGAAATAGGGAGACAAGGATTAGAAGTGAAAGCCTAGGGATTTTAGAAAAGGTATAAAAAATATGAGAGATATAGTTGTAGAAAAATATTTAATAAGAATGTCGATGGTGCTTTAAATAAAGTTTTTGAAGAACACACCTTTCTTGATTTGGTGCCTTGATCTCCTCAGATGACGAAGACTTGAACACCCCATGAATGGTGAATGGTGAGAACTTTAAGCTCTTAGGATATTTTAAGAGAATATGATCAACTTTGATCATCTGGAGTGTTATGATATTTTCACATTGATTCAGTGTAAGTGGATGAGAATTGGTGTAGCCTTGATATCCTTTTATATCCTCTATAGGGTGTTGGGGTCCAAGGGGTCGAGTCACACCATTAAGGACCCAAACTGATCACATTATGACTATAATAAATGCTCCCTTATACTAGCTACCCTAGTGTAAATGGATATTTGGTATGTAACAGACACATATTTTTATGAAAATTTTCTCTTTATTAAATAACTGGATTGCTTGCATTGCATGAAACACCAAGTTTGAATGAACTATGAGACACTATTAGTATAAAATGGCCATTATAACCTAGACCTTAAATTAGAAAAAATAAATAGGAATATAAATTTTTTGAAATAAATATTAAGTTCCAACTCAATATTATTTTATTGGTATGTACTTAGAAAATGATCACACGATTTTTAGTAAAATCCCTGTATTATTCAAAAATACGTTTTCTTCAAAAATGATCTTAGCTTATTTTTATGAATGAATATTGATTTTTATATGTTCTAGAAAAATAATGTGATAATATTAATTTAATTTTTAAATTTTGAATGTCAAAATTATATTGAAATTATTTTTTTATTATTTTATGAAAACATTTATTTAAGAAATATTGAAAATACTCATTGTTTTTTGAAACTTTAATTTTTTTTAAATTCTTTACAAGGTAAAATTATGTTTTGGATTGGTTTTAAATTTTAATTGCTTTATTTTTATTTAAAATGTTTCAATTATGTTTTTTGAAAATGATTTTATACCTAGATATATTACACAAATATTTTATGTTTTAAACAGGTATTTTTACAAAAAACCGTTTTCATGGAATTTGTATCTTTTATTATTCAACTTATGTGTTTTTAATTTTAAAAAATTTATAAAAAATTTAGATTTATAAGTTCTAAATTTTGTGAATAGGTCAATTTTATTTTTTGTCTAATATAAATAGTAACCTTGGTAAATATTGATACAATGGTGGATGGTAAATTGGGTAATATAGGTTAAAAAAATGAGAGACTATAGAATGACCCTAACACATGGCCAAATTTTATTTGATGAAGATAATTAGACCCTTAACTTATAAGGATATGAATTAAGTTTTTTAATGTACAATTTTCTCTGAAAATTATTTATATATTATTTTAATCAAATAACGTCAAAAAAATGTCACTTTCTTTGTCTTAAATATTCCTTGTGTCAACATTGGGAAAATGATATGTTATAAATGAATCCAAATTTAAATTTAGAAATCAATAAACATATTTTCATGATATATTTTTTTTTGAATTTTTTATCTACTTAGATGAGATTATGATGTTTATAATATTTTATTTAATAAAATTCAAAGATATCACATTCATGTTTTAAATATTATATCATTTTTAATATAGGGTTACCCAAAAGATATTATAAGGACCCCAAGTTAAACATAACTTATTATAGTATTTCTAAACTATAATTAACATTCGATGATCTTTTTAGTTTATGGTTGTATAGAATTAAGAAAAAATCATACAAGGAAGAACCATGCATTACATGTGGACACTTATACTCAGTATCCATTTTTTCCACCAAAGGAAACCTATTTAAAATAAAACAATATTTCTTTCTGAGATACCTATTCAATTCTTTCATCATGACATACTATTTTCTCTCACCAACCTTAAGACATATGATTTTTTTAAAACTTGGGATGAGAAAAAAAATCTTAGTAAGAGACATAAATAAAAAAACCATTAGTCTAATTAAAACCCATAAAACCTTTCATTAAAATAAATCATACCTTTTTTACCCTAAAAAAGAGATTATCATTTCAAAAATATCATTATCTTATATTTTTAAAATCAATTAATTTCATGAACAATTATAAGAAAAAATTTAATATATATGTAGGAAACTTGGGGAATAATTATAATAAAATGTAATAACCATAAGGTTGACTTCCATACATTTCAATCATAAAAATATAGTAGAAATACGAATGACTTCCATACATGTCACTCTTACAAATTGAATAGACAAATAGATGATTTTCATAGCCAATGCATTAGAGGTTATAACATAACCACTCATACTTGGTTTATCCTAGTACCACCCAACCTTGGTTTATGACGTAACAACTTATAAAATCTCTAAGAACCATTATATTATCATAACACACAAAATATTTCAATTTTTTGCATTTCACTGATAAAATTTCATTTGAAATCAAAATAAATCATTTAAAAACATTGAAATAATCATTCCATTTTCAAAACCGTTTTCAATACAAAAAATATCCAAAAAATGGGATTAATGATTTCATTTTATTTTAAAAACATTAATACTTTTAGAGGAAGATAAATATAAAATAACAGTCATGATGGTGGAGAAGTCATTGTCACCGAATATGTTAATTTTTTTCTTTTTTCCATTTGTAAAGAAGTAAAAACACTCCGTATATAAAGACTCATTTTAAAAAAATTTAAATTAAATTAAAATTCCAAGGGGATTTTATACACCTCATGAAAGAAGGTGGTTCATATCATTAAAATATGACTCAATGAAAGAATATTGGGATGAAGTACCATCTCGAGTCTGATTCATCACGTATGTTCTTCATCTCCCTATATAAAAAAATATGTTAATTATTTACTTTGTTGGTAAAATTTTTCAATCTTTTATTCATTTTACATCACTTATTATCATGTTATAAAAATTTCTTAGTTATTTAAATTCATGTTGTATATTTGTCAATATTCATTACATGAGTCCAAAATGACTTTGGTATGATGTCTATAGTCAAAAGTGGAACTTATTCCATCATATCTAGAATAATATTTTTGACAGAATTATTACTATTATACATTAATTATAATTTTAAATAAAACCATTAATTATGGTTATGGAAAATGAACTATGTTATAGTCATGGAGATGGTAAGTCATATGTACGCATTATTAAAATTTCCATTTTTAAATGAACGTTATGTAAAGAATGTAAGTATTATTTAACATTTTAAAATGGTAATAATATCATCAATATAATTTAAATATACTTATATTTATTATTCAACTGATATGGTTATTAAAAATTAATCACATCACTTCGTGGAGGTGATTGTTCACACATACACACGAACAACTTTATCATTTTTATGTTTACGGAAAGTAAAAAAGTAATTGATAAATTATTCTCTTATAATAATAAATATGTCCTTAATAACACATATTAAAAATAATTCTATCATTATATCCAGTCTTGAAAGATATTTATGGAAAACAAATTATATCAGTTCATGGAGTTGATAGTTCACATGTATGCATAAATTATTTATTCATTTCCCATTTGATGGAAGTGGAGATGGACTTAGGTGATGATATTAACATAAAAAATATTATTCTACTAAGGATACTTGAGATATTATTCGATCATGTATGAAAAATATTTGAAATAAGTGGAAGAAGAAATAAAATATAAATACACAAATAAAAAATGATACATCTTCTTCGAGCGATCTCCTTTGATTAACCCATTAACACCTCTAATAAGAGTTTTAGGACTAAAATAAGGACTCTAGAATGTGGTGAGGGAATATAGTATGTGATTTTGGTTGATTTTGATAGAACGAAATAGGTTTTGAAGTGTGAAGAAAATAGAAGAATGGGTTCTCTTTAATTGGAGAGGATAGGGACACTTTTGGAATTATTCAAAATATTAAATTAATATAAATTAATTTTCTATTCAAAATGGCTTCAAATTAATTTATTTAGATTTCAAGATGAGTATGGGTCGAAATAAAATCATCCAATGAAAATTAGACAAGTTTTTAATATTTTTTAACCCTTATATTTTTGTTTTAACCCTTTTAACTCTTATTATGTTATCAAGTAATTTACATTTTGAGGGTTAATATATTTTCCATGACATAAAAAAAGACCAATAAAAGTGTTATTTACGACATTCTATGATTTATCCCAACTTTTTTTTGAATCACTTATTTTCTGAAATTTTATATCATTTAATATTTTTTTTAAATTTTTAAATATAAATAATGACAATTTATGATACTATTCAGTACATGACTTTTATAAATATCATAAAAACATGATAAATTCTAACCAACTCAATTAATAAATCTCTAACATGTCAAAGTTAACTGAAAAAAATTTAAGTGACATTAATCATCTCAATTTATATTTATTTTAGTATTCTTATTATCATTTATTTGATTCTTTCATTAATTAAATAATTATTGATTCATCACTGTGTCACCATTTAATGTAATTAATTTATCTCTAAATATTATAAATAAATAACCATGATATAGATAAATATTTTAGATTTAAAATTACTATTTATAGTTTAATATAGAATCTATATAACCACGTTTTAAAAATATTGTAAATGTAAAAAAAAGTGTAATAAAATTGGATTTTCTTTATATATAATTTTATTAATGCATTAAAGTCATACAAGTGGCTCCAAGTAGTCCCAAAATTGACCCAAGGTTGTTTTTTTAACAAAAAACACATTCAATTAAATTATTAAAAATGTTAATGTAATTTTATTATGCTTATAATATTATTTTTACCCTCAATTACCCAATTTACCCTTAACCCACTGCTATAAAATAATGATTTAACAACTCTAAAAATGGCCTTTTTTAGTGCTATATAATTGTTGAATACTGAATCAAGGTTAAAAGTTATAGTATTTTATCAGTGTTTTTTCAAGCACTGATAAAGGGGTATACTATAGTGTGCTGTTACAGTACACTACCTCACCAGTGCAATGTGTTGTAACAACACAACACACCACCTAAAGAACTAAAAAATAAAAAAATAAAGTATCAATATAGAATTTAAATGAATAGAAAACAATCTAGGCTCATTTTATCGGTTTTCGCAATATGATGCAAATTGTAAACTAAAATGATACTTATATATTGAAAAAATATACTTAGAGTAATATCAGAGAAACCATACATAAGATTGAGGTGTGGATGATTCCTAAAAATCTCAAATGACTTATGGATTATTTTCCTAATGTATCAAAACAATTCGAATGTGTTTTCCTGGTTTTGAGTACGTCGCTTGTATTTTTTTCTAAAATTTTATTTTAAACTGGAAACATGCACTTTGAAACATACCATTCATATCATGTGTTGGTTTGATGTGTACAAATTCCTACACATCACACATTACTTATGAATCATTTTCATAAATTATAAAGACAATCAAAGTTTGTTTGCTTAGTTTTGAGAGAGTGACACTTTTTGAAATAAAATATTAATTTTTAAACTGATAACCAACACATTGAGTCATACCGAACACATCATGTATTAGATTGAGGTGATGCTATTTATTATACATAAAATATGACTTATGGATCATTTTACTAATGTATCAAAAAAATAGAAATATGTTTTCTCAGTTTTGGGTAGGTAAGTTGTAATTTTTACTAAAATTGAAGTCAATTTTAAATAAAAAGATGCACTTTGAGTCATATCTATCATACCACATGTCATATTGAGGTTCCACTAATTATTACACATCCTAAATGGCTTATGGATAATTTTCCTATAGTATCAAAAAAATATAAATGAGTTTACTCAGTCTTGAGTACATCATATATATTTTTTACTAAAATGTAATTTTAAAATGGAAACATGCACTTTGAATCATATAGAACACATAATGTATCAGTTTGATGTGAGAATAGTTTAAACACATCAAAAATTAATTATGAGTCAATTTCAAAAACTATTAAAAAAATCTGAGCGCATTTTTTGGTTTTCGATGAGTGATATTTTTTGAATCAAACTATCATTTTTAAATTGATAACGGATACATTGAGTCATACTGGTCACCCCGTGTATCTAATTGAGGTGATTCTAATTCATAAATATCCAAAATAACTTATGTTTTATTTAACTAAAGTATTTAAACAATATCAAAGTGTTTTCTATGTTTTGAGTAGGACATTTGTTCTTGTTATAAAATTGATGTCATTTTTAAATAAAAAGATGCACTTGGAATCATATCGGTCACACCATGCATCATATTAAGGTACGACTGTTTACTAAACATGTTAAAATACTTATGAATCATTTTACTAAAATATAAAAATAGTCTAAATGTGTTTTCTATGTTTTTAGTATGTCACTTTTTTTTACTAAAATGTCATTTTAAACTGGAAACACATATTTTGACCTATACTGATCACATCGTGTATCTATTTGACATGAGATTGAATACTACACATCATAAAGGACTTATGAAATGATGTCTTAAATTATAAATTCCTTCTGACCACATTTAATATGTTTTTAGTGAGTGACATTTTTTGAACTAAACTATTAATTTTAAACTGATAACGGACACATTGAGTCATATCCGTCTCACCTTGCATTGAATTGTGGTTCGAATGATTATTAAAAAGCTAAAATGGATTATGGATCATTTCACTAATTTTGAATGTTGTACATGACTCTATCGACCACTTTTCCCAATCATATAGAACCATATTATTTTATAATAAAATATAACCTTTTTAAAAGAAATTTTTTATTGAAAAAACATTTTAAAAAAATCCCCAACCAATTATTTTATTAATGTTTTATTCAGACCCTTATGGATAATTTTGAGGATAAAATGAAAGTAATTTATTATTAAATCCATCTCAACATCAAATTGAATAAATTAATTTTAGTAACATACATTCTTCAAATGAAATTACACTGTAGCAACCCCAAACCCTCGGGATGCACAACAATATAGTTTCATATTCTAATTCTTCCATCTCCACCCTCTTAATTTTATTCCCACCCATCACTCTACCATTTATCTAGTTTATTGGAGCATTTCATTAGAAGGAGTTGGTGGAAATAGAGGTGTTGAGTTAATAACTAGTTTCATTGGTGTAATTATTACAAATGGGAGACATTTCCCATTTAGAGAACACAATGAAGTACAATTATCATCCTCATCAACTCGTCTCTTAAAAAATTATCCTTACATTTTTTTTGTTTGAAACACATTCTCCATATCTTGTGGACATGAACCTATGTTGCCTAAAATACTCTATGTAGTAGTATTCCATGGGATGACTAATTCTTAGAGTAATACAAGAAATATAAAATAGATGGGGGATGAGTCTTAGGAAAATATGAAATAATAACTGTTCGGAAGATGAAATTGATGAGGATGAAAATTATACTTCATTATGTTATCTAAAAGGGGAAATGCCTCCCATTTGTGATAATTACACCATTGAAACTAGTTTTTAACTTGATGCCTCCATTTTCAACAAATCCTACCAGAAAAAATCTCCACATAACAAGAGAAATTATATAGTGAATGACACAAAACAAAAATAGAGGTTGGATATAGAAGAATCAGAATACGCAACTACAATGCTGCATAGCCCATAGGTTGTGGGTTTTTAAACATTAATTTCTACTAATGAGTGTACATTACTAAAATTAATTTATTTTATTTGATGTGGAGCATAGTTATTGATTAATTACTTTCATTTTTATCCTCAATATTATCCACAAGCATCTAAACGAAACTTTAATCAATAATTGTTCGAGGATTTTTTATATTGTTTTTCCAATAAAACTTGATTTTTAATTAGGTTTTATTTTTATTAAAAAATGATATGGTTAAATTTGATTAGAAAAAAAGGTTCTTAGAGGTGTTTACTTCGTTCACACTTTCCTCGATATGTAATAAACCTGAATGAGGTTCACACCTTCCACCATCAAAATCTATAAAATAGAGGTCACACCTTATTCGATAGATAGATAAATAAATTGAATCAACCTAAATATTATATATATATATGTGTGTGTTATATTAGTAACTTTGTTCAAATATAAATATAAATATATGTATATTATTTATCATATTTAAATTTATTTAAATGCATAATATAATATTCATTATATATACACATATATATAATACTATTTTTTATAATGAAACTAAAAAAATACTAATAATAATTTTTAAATTATATTATTTATAAATAATTATTATTTTGGGTAATTTTTATAAAATATAATTATTTAAAATTGAGAAAGTTTAATTATTTCAAAATAATGTATAAATAGTTACCTAAATTTATTATTTTGAAAGTAACATGTGTTTACAATATTTTTTTGCTTATTTAAGTATAAATTCTTTTATTGTTAATTAAATGTATATATAGACCTAAAAATTATATATCAACCTAAAATGATGAATACTTAAAAATAATTTCTAATATATAGAATTTCATAACTTCCATTATATTTTTTTTGGAACAAATGATGTAGTAACCTAATGATTCTAGGTATACTATCTAATACACATTGTCCTATCCTTGAGATTCTGGGGATGTCCATTAAGAAGTTGACATAATTCAATAAAAAATATCAAGAAGATATATCACAAAAAAAGGAGAAAAACAAGACAACCCTTGCAAAATATATCCTATTCACATCTAAGTCAATTTTCTCATTCATTTAAGGTTTTTATATAAAAAACTTACACTATTTATATAATAACATGAATATGTATTTAATTGGTTTATCTACAAAATAGAGGTGATTCACTAAGATTTCCAAAATAGAAACAAAACTAATCTTGCTGAGAAATATGTGGTATAGATGTAGACAATGAAAAAAATTGATTACAATCAATTATTTAAAAATACAAAAAAAAGATTTCCAAAGCAGTAGTCAATAAAATAACATATCATAAAAAATAAATATATTATACCATAACTAGTGCACAAATACAGAAAGAAAATTAAAGCCTACAAAGGATAATCTAAAACCCTTGGATTCAGATCTCAAAAAGAAAAATACAGAAACAAAATCAGAGCCTATAAAGGAAAACATAGGCCTACATTTCTAGGTTGAAGAAAATAAAAGACCCTCAAATCCAAATATAGATGTTTTCTTTGGAAACCAGAACTTCAACTTGATGTGAGATTCCAGACGTTGTTCGAGCAACTAGATGTTATGGGTTTGTGTGATTTGAGTGGGTTTGTGTGATTTGAGCATTGATTCACCAAGGAGATGCACCCCCCTGAGACCCACATTGAACAATATTTCCCTTGCATGGGTCAGTAGAAACGTCTCACAGACTCTACCCCATCATCCCTTCAACAACACTAGGCTTGAATCCCTTACCATTATCTCCAGAAACCAAAACCTTTTATTGTTCATGGTACCTGGTCCCTCACCTTCCGAAAGGTGTAGAATGTCCTGATATCATACAGGAACTGCAAAAAATGACCCACGATTTAAACCACAAAACCTTATTGCATCAAAATTATTCCCCCACTATAATCCAAATATAATCCATAGGCACTCTCAAGAAATCAATGTCCATGAAAATGAGAGGAGAAATAGGGTGATAAACTAACTGGGTTATACTATTAGAACAAAAATATCAACCAATGAGATTCCCTAGAGTGCATATAATCATAGGATTTTGATAAGGTAAAGTGAGATTGGGTAAAATAAACCAAATCATGACTGTTGGAACATTACAAACCTAAATAGATGGAACTGGTAGCCTTTTCAGCTACGGGGGGGGGGGGGGGGGGCGGGGGGCACTGAACTAAGCCATGACTAGATCTTCCTCTGAAGAAAACAGAATCAGGACATTCATTTTTATCAAGTAGACCAACTATTTCTCAATCTTGATACCACCAAGTGTCAAAGATTATCCTATCGAAGGTGTCCACTGAAGGGTGGCACTACTTAAAACACACAATCAAGGTGATATTAAGAAGAGCCAATGTCATGTTGTACTGTCAGGTTGATAGAAAAAGTTTTGGAACTCTATTGAATAGATTTGGGACCTTTGGGTGAAGAGATTGAGGGAAAGTAGGGGAAAATAGGGGTTGTAGAAAGGGGAAAATGAATGAGAAGTAACCTAGAAGGGTTCACAATAGGTTCTTTTTCTGATATTGGGATTGGTTTGCAATAGGTTTGGTTTTTTAACTATATTGAGACACTTTTATCAGTTCTTATTATTTAAACGTTGAGAAAATGCATATTTATCAGCACTTTTTTAGTGTTGATAAAAGTGGGTCTTTATTAGCGCTAAAGTTTTAGCGCCCATAAATATTACTTTTATCAGCGGTTTTTTTAGCATTGATAATTCCGTCTCTTTATTAGCGCTAAAAAATGCTGATAAATATTTCTTTTATTGGTGCTTATTAATTAAGAGCTGATAAAGGATATATAATTATAATTATAAATATTTTTTTTGTAAATATATATATACTTAATCAATATGTATAAATATAAATATAATAAATATATTCCTTATTTTAATATATTTATTATAATTTTATAATTATTTAAGTATATAATTTTTTACTTATAATTATATAAATATTTTTAAAAAATAATATTTATATAATTATATATATTTAATAATTATATATAAAAATAAATATAGTAAATATATTCATTATTTAAGTAAATATATTATAAATTTAATAATTATTTAAATATATATAATTATTATTTTTTACTTATTTAAATATATATAATACTTTATTTGTAATTAAATAAATACATTTAAAAAATATTTATTTATTTATAATTATAAATATATAATTTTATAAATATAGTATGTAAATTTTTAAATATATTAATATATTAATATTTTTTATTGATATATTTTTTAACAATATTACTGAATTTCTAATTTTAAGTGCATGTGTGTTAAAAATGAGTGAAGTTGAGTAAGTTAAAAATAAGTACACTTTAATAATATTAAAGAAAATGGATAAGTTTTATGTGTGTACATTGAATATAAAAATGCATTAATTACGTATATGTGAAATCAATATAATACACAATATGATATATGTTAAATTGAGAAATCAAACAACATTCAGTTATATGTCCATTAGTCTATGCAATTAGTCAGTAGTTTTAATTCAGATTAATTTTAAATTATAAACCTTTATTCACTAAAAATAGAGCATAAATATTTTTTAACATAAAAATCATATTTATATACATTAATATATATCTTTATATATAATATAAACTATTTTTTAACATTATAAATAATCATATAATTAATAAAATGTTTAATATTTTTCTCAATTTAAATATTTTTGATTTTATTTTGTTTAATTTTCATTTTTTATATCTATATATTTAATGAATACTATTTATTAGTATTCATAATTTATATATAGTATAATCAATTTCTTCATTTTAATAAATACGTAATTAATTAATAAATTTTTTAATATTTTTTTAAAAAACTCATTTTAATTTTAATTTTTATTAATTATTTCAATTTATTTATTCAAACCTTTTTTTGCACTAAAAAGGTGTTCACAAAGGACTCCTTTATGAGAGTTAAAAATATAGCACTAATAAAGGGCACCCTTCATCAGCGCTAAAAATAATGCCCTGATAAAGGGTAGCCTTTATCAACACTAAAAATAAAACACTAATAGAGGGTATCCTTTATCAGCACTAAAAATAAAGCACTGATAAATGGGATCTAGATCACCACTAAAAAAGTGCTTATAATGTTTTAAATTTATATGTACTTTATTTAGTGCTGATAAAGATATCATATGTCAGTGCTTTTTTCTAATGCTGATAAATACCAGTGCTGTTAAACAATAATTTTGTAGTAATGACCGTGGTTAAGAAATGTTAAAGTTACTATTCACTAAAAATTAATTTTTCATATTAATCCAAAAATTTCATATTAATTACAACCGTGTATTTCCATTTTTCAAAATTCAAAACTCATATGTGGCCAAAATTAATTTAAAATTAACCTCATTGACGGATTGAGAAAATAGATTTTTATAGTAAAAACATTCAAAAGTTTAACAAGTTTTTATTTCCAATTTAATTTTAAAATTTATTCCAATGGTCTAAATTGGATTAATTTATAAAAACTTGATTTAATTATTATTTAAAACCATTCAAAAATATAATTTAGCACTATAAATAAATTTGATGAAAGAACAGTTTTCAATTAAATTGAATTATTTTTTATTATTCAATAAAAAATGAATCTTATCATAAAAAATAAATCAACCAAAGTAAATTTTGATACTAATCTTTCAAATAATAAGTTAATTTTTTCAAGTATAACTTGTAAAAGTGTCAAAAACTAGATTTAAAATAGGTTCCCCATCAAAATACAACAAAATTTCCTTTTTAGAGGAATACTCATTTTATCTATAAAATTTAATTTTTTATTATATCATGTATAGAAAAAAAATAAGATGAATTTTATACCTAAATTTTAATTTATATTTAATTAATATTATCCAAAAAAGAGTTATTTTATTACTTTAAAACACAATTATTAGTATTTAAATAGTTTTTCATAAAAACACATCCCCAATAATTGGTTTTTATTTTCATTGGTAATTAAGTTGGTAACCAATGAATCAGTTTATGAACATTTTTAAACCTTATTATAATTATTTAGTTAATACTATTCCTTGCCACCATTCTAATGACTATGTTGTAATGGTAATATTTTGATAATAATATTTAGTTGTTCGATTAAGCTCGATGTGGCGTATCATGTTCGCTATAGTGTTGCCTTTTTAAAAACTCAAGATGTTGTAGATATATTAAAATATAAATATTATTATGAAATGAATAATATTTATCTTCATAATTTATTTTATTTTTAATTTTTAGTGAATAAGTATATTAAATAATTACACAACACTGTTGCGATCATTATTTTATTTATGGAAATATAAAATATATATTATTAAAAATATTAAAATATATAATTTGAGATAATAAATGTTAACAAATTTTTTTTCTAGAATACCTTGACCTCTTATATATATAATAAAATATTTTTTTCTAAGTTTACTTCTTAAGTTGATATTGTTTAAAGTCTGAGTAATGAATTGTGTCAAAATTCACACTAATGATATTTTGTCAAAATAATATTTTATTAAATTATTTAAAAGTCAAAAAACATTTTAAAAATACAATGTAATTATAATATAGTCTATAATTTTATAAATTGTTCATTTATAGTCTAATTGACATCAAATAAATAATAACTACAACCTTTTAATATTAAAAAATGTGTTACAATAGTTAAAATTAAAATAGGTCAATTAAGGGTTAATCAAAATGATAAGTTTTAAAATAATAAATAAAAAACTTGGTTAAAATATATCATTTGATGATATTAAAAATTTATATCGTCATGGATTCCAATCCATAGACTTTTGGAGATATTTGGAATGATATTGAATTTATTTTAAATTTATATTTTTTTAAAATTCTAAAAGTGTCTATCACCTCAATTATAAAAGGGAACCCCCTCCATCACTTCTTCACATCAATTTGAGCCTTCATGAATTACCATAAACTGAAAGTTTCTATGGTAAGATTTCATAGAAGCATTAAATAGGTTTTGGCCTTCTCAAAAGACAACCCCTTGTGTCCCTAAGAGGAGATCTAAAAGAAGTTCACCAAAGAAGAGGTAATCATCTTTACCGAATCTTTCATGTCTATTTATTCTTCTAATTCCTCTTCATGTGTTTTTTCTATTATAATGTAATAAATACAGTATAATTTATATTCTAAAATGTTATTATGATTATGGAACAACCATATTTCACCTTTTATCCCTTCTATAAAAAATGAAAGCAGCACGCATGCATACGTATGACTTGCCATCACCACGTCACTTTGTAATATATTTTTTTAATCAGCACTTTACTTGGACGGTTATAATAATGGAAATAAAATATATATATGATAATTATAACATTATATTAATATACCATCCATTTACTTACCCTTTCACTATTAAGGGAATGATATCATCTCTCATGTGTATATACAACCTAACATCTCCATAATGCGATTTAATTCATTTTCCATGATCATAATTCACGAATGAATATATAAATGTATATAATGAGTGAATATGATATATATTTATTTAATATAATTATTTATATGATTGAACTATATCCTATAAATAAGAACTGATACTTATATGATAAAACATGCATAGAAAAATGAAGGAGATAACACCTGAAAGAATGGTAAAAATGAAATATTATTAACAAATGGGTGATAAGATGAGCATAATATATGATATTATAAATATTAATATGTTTCTAAAATAAATTTATAACCTGATTTAAATAATTAAATAGGGTTTTCATATACATATGAAGGAAATAGGACCTAAGGTATGATTTAATTTCACAATCTCATTTTTTTCTGGATTGTTTTTTTGTAAGTATATATTAGAGAATATTTCTATTCCATGTAATTGTTTACTTAAAATATTTTCTAAAATATTTTTACTATTCTTATAGAAAATTTTAATTCAATTTTAACCCATGAGTGAATTTTTAATAAATTTCTTGATAGGAATATTTTTTATTTTTTTACAAATGAGGTACATCGTGGAATTTTTGAAACAAATATAAAAAGAATGTTTTTTTAACTTATAAGGAATCTCTGGATTTTTATCAATTTCATGACCTCATAATTACTTGAATATTCCTTAATAATCTTACAAGTTTATTTTCAAATAAAATGTTTTCTCTTATAATTAAGTGGTTTAAAAAAAATTATTTCAAAATGGAAATGATATTTTCCTCAAGAATTATTTCAAATGATCTTCAAAAATATTTTTCATCTAATATAACATTATTTTATGTTATTTATGATTTAATGGGGATATGATACAAGGATACCATTCATATTATTTCTTTTAATGTTTTATGTTTATGATGGAATGAGGTGTATGAATTCCATTTGTTTTTCTATAAGTTTTGTTGTGATTAAATATTTATGAAAACCATTTCTTTTTATGGGTTTTGTTATGAAGAATGAATTATGGTATTGTGGAATATATATATATATATATATATATATATAGTTTTCATTATGTGACTCGTGGGAACTATATATTCCTTCAATGCATTAGTTAAAGATTTATTTCTCAAGAGATAAACCAAAATGGAATGGGAAGTAAACCTAGTTTAGTAAAAAAGGGCTTTAACATGGAGTGAACATGATTCAATAAAGAAATTTGTCATCTTTGATATTATTGGTAGTGATCCTTGGCTAACATGGAAAAGATTTTCTATACTTATGTGTATTCCAAAATTTTAAGTCTTATGTTATAATCAAATGAATTACATTTTGTATAATTTATATCTTATGAACTTCATATGATTTATTTTATAAGTCAATATCATGATCCTTAATATGTAGGATATACTTTTCAAAAGTTATTTTCTTGTTCTTAACCCCTTATGATAATTTTATATTTCTTTATTACCATTACTAAGCATCTAAGCCCACCCTTTTCTAATTTTTCTATTCCATGGGATATGAAAAAAGGTATTAAGTAAGATGTGTCAAAAAGGGTCCTAGTTATGAAGGATAAACTGGAGAAAATGTAGGTGTTTTATGAATTAGTTGTTTATGTTTCCATGTTTCCTAATGCACTAAATATATACAATTATCACATGTTTTTTATATTATGTAATGAATATTCTTCTTTTTATATATAATATTTATAATTGAAAATTATGGGCCATAATAGTTGGTTTTAGATCAAGGTTTAGTTAACCTTTGGAAACTAGGATGAGAGAAAAATTGTAAGAACCCTAAAGATTAGTCTATTTATAGGATACAATCATAGAGTTTAGGTGATGATAAAAAATAACATAGGGTAAAAACTAAGGTGTTCTGACCAGAAATTTATAAGTAATTTCAATTTATTTTGTAGTTTTACCACTATGATTAGTGTTTCTCACACTATTCTTTTTTGCTTTTAATCAATGGATATCAACCAAAGGAACCACGTTAATGTTGAATGTGAAGGGAAATGAAATGATTTTCCTCCTCAAAAAATTAATTTTATAGGATATAAAATGAAAAATATTCTTTCTACAATCACAAAAACTTTCTCAAGCTATATAATAATCCTAGACTTCCAAACCAGCAAAGGAGGGGACACCATTCTATTGAGTCCTTCATGAGGTAGAATCCATTTTCTTTCAGTTGGTATTCTAATTCTTTAGTCTATGAATAATGGTCCATTATGACTAGAAATATATTTTCATTTATCCAATGTATATAAAATGTGAAATTAAATTTATAATTCTATAATTTTGAATCTGAAGTGGATCAATGATGGAATCTCATCAAGAATACGAGGCAACAAGCTGAAAATGACTCCACAGAATGGGACAAGTTCAAGAAATTATTTTTCAATAAGTACATTTATTTTATTCTTAAAATGAATCTAAATAATAAGTTTCTCAAGATTAAGAAAAATAATGATGAATTTTTTGGTACCTACGAGTCAATGTTTACAAGACTTGCATGGTACCCTTCTATAATTATCATCCAAATTGAGAGTATGATTGATCGATTATTAAATGGCTTAAAACCTAGTATTTGAAGGGTGTTAGACATAAGGAATTTTATTAGCTATGAGGAAATCATTTGATATTATCTTAAGGTTTATATGGAGTTTGGAGTTACTTATCAATCCAATGGTTTTAATAAGAAGATAAAAATGGAATTCAAGGGAAAATAGAAAAACCATAGTGAAAAGAAGATGATATTTACTTTATTCTCAAAGTGTTTAAAGAAATATGGAGAAAAATATATTAAGGGGAAAATTAAATGTTGTAAGTTTGAGAAAGAATGTCATCATGTAACTAACAGCCAAAATGATGGGAAAAAGAGAGATAATGATGGAAATAGAGAAAATGATAAACAGAATATACCTCTAACAATTAAATTCTTGAAGTGTAAGGAAAATGAGAATTATTATAACCAATGAATAAATATGAGGCCTATCGATGACGATTGGTGTCCCCAACCTCTTAAGGACAAAGAGAAATGAAAATTGCATGTGATCACAATTGGTTATATGAAGTATGATAGTAAATTGGTGGAAGGTACACTTACCATCTATTTTAAAGTAGCTAATGTTTTATTTGATTATGGATTCACCAAATATTTTATTTCTAAATAATTTTTTAATGGTTTTACTATATTAACTTAACAATTAGACATTGAAATAGATGTGAAATATATTAATGGCATAATAGCTACATCACAATTTTATAATTCTTCTTCGGTTAAAGTTTGTAGGAACGTGCTTTCTAAACATCTTGTAATCCCTCCTTTAGTTGAATTAAATGTTATTAATAACATGTAATAGATTTATATATATGGATCTTATATAAATTTATAAGTAATAAAAGTATCATTTGAAATTTCAAATGAATCTATGACCATCTATCAACACAAGGATTAATATAAACATATAGTGGAAATTAATTCCATCTTGTTTGTTTTAATTACTATAAATTAATTTTATCTATTTTAGATGGTTGGGGAGAAACTCACCATTAATGATACACCTATTTTATACCAGTTTTTAATGACTTTTTGTAAGAATTACTAATTCATGCACTGAATTTTCGAATTTAGTTTTCATTTGAACTCATATCGGGTGTAATGCTTTTATTAATGAATCCTTATAAATATTTGAGCTATAGAAATTAAAGAAAAAACTCCAAGGTATTCTTAAAAAGGAATTAATTTTCCCTAGTGTATCACCTTGGGGTATACTTATTCTTTTTTTAATAATAATGATGGATCAAAGAAACTATTCTTTGATTATCGAGAACATACCAAGATAACTATCAATAACAAATATAATATTTCCACTATTGATGACTTATTTGATCAATTATGTAGAGCACATTAATTTTCCCAGATTAATCTTCCTTCTATATATCATAAATTGAGATCCATGATAGTGGATATACCTAGTATGATATTTTGTAGAAGGTATATACACTAAAAATTTATAGTGATGCCTTTTAGTCTTACTAATTCCCTCACTATCTTCATGGATTTAATGAATAGAGTCTTTAGAGACTATCTTGATTATTTTATCATAGTATTTATAGAATATATTCTTATATATTTAAAGAGTAAGGAAGAACATGTAGATAACTTGAGGGTTGTACAAAAAACCCAAATAAATGAGAAGTATTATTAAAAATTTACCAAGTGTTAATTTTTCTTTCAAAATTTTTCAATTTTGGGTCACATATTCTCAAGAGATTGTATATATGTGGATCTCTCCAAGATGGAAGTTATTGAACATTGTCTTAGACCAACATCGGTAACATAGATCCAAAATTTTATTGGTTTTTCTAGATTTTATTGATGTTTTGTGAAATATTTCTCACGATTATCTAATTTAGTAACCAAGTTGACTCATAAAGGAGTTAAGTTCATATATATGGAAGAATTTGAAGAAAATTTCAAGGAGTTAAAAAGAAGGTTAGTCAGTGAACCTATGGTCACACTACCCTATAAATTAGAGAGGTTTATAATCTATTGTGATGTATCAAATAAGGGACTTGGATATGTTTTAATGAAAAAATGACATGTTGATAGCTTATGCCACATGAAAATTAAAAATCCATGGGAAAAATTACCCAACTCATTTTTTCAAGTTAGATATGGTTATATTTGTATTAAATATATATAGGCATTATCTTTATAGAGAATGGTGTGACATATATACTGATCATAAAAGTTGTAAGTATCTTTTCACTCAAAAGGAACTTAATATACACAAAATAAGATGGTTATAGTTGATTAAATACTATGAATTATCTATACATTGCCACCCTGGTTTAGAGAACAATGTGGAAGATGCTTTGAGTTGAAAGGATGATGCTTTCCTATCTATGATGAGGATCAGAAGAAATCCAATATTTTTGGATCTTCAAAGGGTGGATCTAGAAATCATAAAGGAAGAGGAGAAATATTATCTAGATCAAATGAATGTTAAACCACCTATATATGTGAATATTAAGGAGGCACAGAAGGAATATGTAGAGATACAAAAAAGGTGAGAAATGTTCATGATATAAACTTTGATTTTGATGGAATAATAAGGTTTAAAAGCTGTGTTTTTATCTATACCATGCCAAAATTAAATAAGGAGCTGTGGGATGAGGCACACAGTTCGTAATTCTCTATTCATAGTAGAAGCCCAAATATGTATAGGGACTTGAAAGAGTATTTATGGTGGGATGGCATGAAGAAAGATATTGAAAAATTTGTTTCTTGGTGCTTAGTTTTTCAGGAAGTTAAGGATGAGGGAGAGAAGAATTAGGGGATGTTACTACCATTACCTATACTAGAATGGAAATAAAAAAACATAACTATATACTTCTTCATAATATTTCCCAAAAAATATAAAAATCTTAATTCAATATGGGTTATAATTGATATCCTTAGGAATTTGGAACACTTTATTCCTATCAAATAATATTTATCTCTTGATCAGCTTCACAGAATATATATTAATGAAGCGGTGAGCTTTCATGGAGTACCATTTTCCATTATATCCAATTGGGACCCAAGGTTTACCTCTAAGATTTGGATAAGTCTTCAATAGGATCTAGATACAAAGTTAAATTTTATCACTTCTTATCATCTATAGATAGATGGTGATTTTGAGAGGATAATAAAACTCTAGAAGTATTGTTGAGAGCTTTCTATATGGATTTCAAAGGTGGTTGGGATAAACTCCTACCTTTGGTAGAATTTTCTTAAAACAATAGATTTCACTATAGTGTTCAGATGGATACTTATGAAGCCCTCTATGGTAAGAAGTGAAGATCTCAAACATACTGGAATGAAGTTGATGAAATAAATATATTGAGACTTGATACAGTTTAGGAAATGGTAGATAAAGTTAGATCTATGAAATATCACAAAAGAGAAGCTCAGATTCAACCAAAATGTTATGTTGAAAATCAATGAAAAAACTGAGTGTTTGATGTGGGTAAGAAGGTATTTCTATGAGTATCTCCCTTGAATAGAGAAATTAGATTTTAATGTAAGGTAAATCTAAACCTCTGTTATATCAGTCCTTTTGAAATTCCTGATCATGTTGGGAAGGTAGCTTATAGATTGGTGCTTCCTCTGAATCTGTCTCAAGTTCATGATGTGTTCCATGCATATCTCTTGATAAAGTTCATACCCTATCCTTCACATGTAATAAACTCAAAAGTAATATCACTAGATAAAGATCTTTTTTATGAAGAACAACCAATAGAGAATCTGGATTTTAGAGAAAAGTTCTATGAAATAAAACCACTCGCTTGGTTAAAGTTTTATGGCGATACCATCAATTTTAGGAGGCTATGTGGGAACCTGAGTATGTGATGAGGAGGATGTAACTTCATATATTTATATCTAAGTGATTAATATCCGGGGATAAATTCTATTTAAGGGGGTAGAATGTAACACCTGAATATTTTTATATTTTTTTTCTCTTTAAATAATTTAATAGCTTGCGTTGAATGCAACACCGTGTTTAAATGAACCGCAAGACACTATTTGTATAAAATGACCTTTATAACCCAACTATTAAAATTGTGGGAATAAATATGAATTTATAATTTATGAAATAAATATTATGGTACAACTCAATATTAATGTATTAGAAATTACTTATTGAATAATCACACAATTTTTAGTAAAATAACTTTATTCTTCAAACATACGTTAAATGAGGTAATATTATTTTTATGATTGAATATTATTTTTCGTAGTTTTATAAATTTTTTTGAAAAATTTAATTTAATTTTACAATTTTTAATATAAAAATTATGTTTTTATAATTTTTTGAAAACATTTAGTTTTTAAGGAATACTGAAAATACTGATTTTTATTTAGAACTATATTTTATATTAAAGGATTTACAAGGTAAAATTATTTTTTGGACTAGTTTTAAAATTTAAATAGTTCATTTTTATTTAAAATAATCTAATTTTGGTTTTTGAAAATCATTTTATACATGAATTTATTTTAAAACATTTTATGTTTGAAAATAGAATTTTTTCATAAAATAGTTTTTTCATGGAGTTTTTATTTTAAATTCTACCAATTTTGTGTTTATAATTTTGAAAAATGGAAACCAAATTTATATTTAAATGGTGAAAATTTAGTGAATAATTATTTTTTAATTTTTGGCCAGTATTAATTACAAGCTTGGTAAATTTGTTTCCACGGTAAAGGGTAAATATGGTAATTTAAGTTAAAAATAAAATGATAAAGACTATAAAATGAACCAAAAACAGACCAAAATTTTATTAGATGAAGATAATTCAACCCATATCACCTAAGTATGTAAATTAAGTTTTTTAGTGGACACTTTTCCATTAAAAATATTTATATAATATTAAAATCCAAGAAAGTCACAAAATATCACTTTCTTGGTCTAAAATATCCCTTTTGTGTTTAAAGTGGGAAAAAGATATATTATGAAAGAATATAAATTTTAATTTTTAACTTAAGAAAAATAGTTGCATGATATAAATCTATTTTTGACATTTTGGTCCACTTAGATGAGATTATGATATTTATAATATTCTATTTAATAATATTCAAAGATGCAACATTCATGTTTTAAATACTATATCATTTTTCATATACGGTTAAAAAAAAGATATATTATAATATAAATAGTATTAAGAAAAAAATAATATTTATATTAATCATGGTATTTTATTTTTAAATTTTAGTGAATAAATAAGTATATTACATAATTATATAATGATGATGTCAAAATTATTTTATTAATGAAAATATCAAATTAATATTTATAAAAATATTAAAATATATATAATTTGAGATAATAAATGTTATAAAATATTTTTATAAAATATTTTTTTGAAATTTAAATTTTTATATTGATATTTTTAAAAGTCCAAGTAATGAATATTGTCAAAATTAAAACTAAGAATATTATGTCAAAATAATATTTTATTAAATTATTTAAAAATAATAAAACAACCTATTTTTTTTTGAATTAATTATAGTATGGTATAAATTTTTATAATTATTTATTTATGGTCTAATTTAAATCACATAAGTAAAGAAGAACAAACTTTTAATATTGAAAATATTGTTACCATAGTTAAAATTTAAATAGGTTAACTTAGTGTTAATCTAAATGGTACGGTTTAAAATAATTCCACAAATTTTATAAAATTTATTGGTTGATGATATTAAAAATTTATCTCATTATATCTTATAATCCATTTCCTTTTATGAATATTTTTATTGAGATTGATTTTATTACAAATTAATATTGTTTATAAATTCCAAAAGTTCTCATTACCTGAATTATAAAAGAGAACCTCCTACATCAACACTTCACATAAAATTGAGACATAAATCCTAAAAATATCATTATTATTTATTTTTTAAACTTCCTTATACACATTATAGTGGTTCTAGATTATCAAAATAAAACCCTAGTGTCCTTAAGAGGACATCTAAAGGATGTTCTCCAAAGAAGTGGAAATCATCTTCACCAACTTTTAAATTATATTTATTTTCAACATTATATTCACGTTTTGTTTCTATTATAATGTAATAAATCCTTATCATTTTTATGATTTCATGTAATTATTATTATGAAAAACTATATTCCACCTTTTATCCATCATATAAAAAATAAAAGCATCGTGCATGCGTACATATGACTTACCGTCTTGACATCATAGTGTAATATTTTTTTATAACCACTTTTATAGGATATGTATAATGACGGAAATAATATATATATATATATATATGTTTGTGTGTGTGTGTGTGTGATAATTATAACATTATATTAATATAACATCTACTTCCGTACCCTTTCACCATTAAGGGAATGATGCCATCGCTCATCTGTAAGTACGACCTACCGTCTCCATAGCGTGAAACATTTCATTTTCCAAGTTCACAATTCAAGAATGGGTATAAAAATTTATATAATGATTTAATATAATATATATTACCTTAATATAATTATTTATATTATTTAACTATATCCTATTCATAAGAACTGAGACTTATATGATAAAAAGAGCATATGAAAATGAAGCAGTTAACACCAACAAGGGTAATAATAAAATATTATTAAGAAATTAGTGGTAAGATGAAGATCATATATGATATAATATGTAACACCCCAGGTAAATAAATAATATGACATTTTTATATTTATCCATATTTGTGAATAAAATATTAATATTACTTTAAATGGAACTCTATGCTTGATGCCTTACCAAATACGCAACAACGAGTTCATTTGAAATCTTACGTTGCACTCTAATAAGAAATTTTTTTTATTTTAAATGGAAGTTAACACCTAGACATTGTAATGACAGGAATGAACAGAACTAACTAGATAATTAATATATATGTTTGACAAATATTTTTACTTTTTACAATAAATGTTAGAGGATTAAAAATGAAAATGAATCCAATTTTAAGCATAAATCTTCTAATATTCTTTAAAAGGTCGATTAATCGCCTTTTGATGGAGAACCCTTTTTAAATATACTTTTGACAATTTTATATGTTTTATTTGAAAAAATAAAATTCTTCTTTAGAATCGGGACATCAAAATTTACTTTGTGTAAATTTTTGGTATTTTTCCAATAAAGTTCATTTTTTAATGAATAGTGAAAAATGTTGTATTTTAATTCAAAAACTCTTTTTAATATAATTTATTTATATGATTATATTATCTTTTGAATTTGTTTTAAAGTAAAATTATAATATATTTTTACCATTTAATCCAATAGTGGTCATTGGAATTAATTTCACTTTGAAATTGGACTTAAACTAGTGTCAATGTTTTGATATATATTGTTTCATAAAAACACGCTATTTGTTCTGACAACGGGAATTAATTATTAAATTAATTAATGTAAATTATATGTTTTGAATTTTGTAAAATAGACATCATTTTTGAATTTGGAATATCAAATATAGCTTAGGCTGAATTTTTGGTATTTTTCTGAAAAACTTCAATTTTGGATGAATAGTGAAACCACTAAGTGGTACTTAAAAAAAGATGATTTTTCGTTTAAATGAAATTTTACCACCTCTGTGTTTTGAATTTCAAAAATCCTACATACATGTTTTTCTTTAGGAAGTTAAATGTGGTTCAATGAGATTAAAATAATTTTTTTGGTGAATAGTAACTTTTAAGTTTTTAATCGTGATTAAAGGTAATTAGTGTGATTTAAGGTAAAAATGATATTATAATAAAATGAAAATATCTTGAAACTTGTTCTAAACCTATTGGATGAGTCATGGATGAACAAGAAAACCCATGGGTCGATTTTTGGGACCCCATGGAGCAACTTGGGTAAGATAATGACATTAATGCCTTTTATTTAACGTAAAAGTAAAAATGACACAAACATATATTATTTTACTAAAACAATTTTTACATGGTGTTATACAAGTCATATTTTTGACTATAAATAGTAATTGGAAAGATTAAAATATTTCCTACATCATAGTATTTTTTTATAATTTTTAGACATTAAATAAATTAAATTATTTATGATATCATGATGATGCAGCGATTACCTCATTATTTAACGATTTAAATAAAATGAAAAGATAATGTAAAATCTAAGACCTACACATGTAAAAAACCTATTTTATGGGTGATTTTTGAACTCTTATCACCTTATATTATAAATAAATCAATGTGGGACCTTTAAAATCCGAAACTCATTTGAAAATAAAGTAACCTTTTATAACTTTCCAAGAGTGCCCCTCTTCTCCTCTTATAAAAGGCCCCCACCTCTACCACCTTACCCACACCTCTAAAGCCTTTGTATCGGCCAAATACTGCCCATTTAATCTCTACACATCTCTCTATTCATCATTTAAGCCTCAACTTTGGTCATAATCCTTTCCAAGGAAGCCTTTGAGCTCAAATCAAAAAGAGTTACCCGATTTAAAGGTAATGTCTTTCCTTGTGTTCTTTTGTTTTATTTTGCTTCTCCAGCCCTCTAAACTCTTTTTATTCCTTTATTTTGTTACAAAAACAATATCTTAAATATACTAGGATGTTTTTATGTGAAGGATTCGAGATACACTTATACACACCTTCGTCTAATTGTTAAAGAACATACTGTTTCTGTGGATGAGGAATTTCTGCCTCACGAAATGATGATTGTTCAATCTTCTCTTAACACCTTTCATGGTGGCCATTATGATGTCACTATATTTTATATATGATATATATGGTAATTATTTTTTCTATATTCTTCTGGTTTTATATTTAAAACATGCCTTTATGCTTTTCATGTTGTGAAAATGCGATAATTTCATACGAGGATGTGTGGACTACCGCCCCTCAAGTGATGTGACTCATTCATACAATAAATGGAATGTATAAAGAATGAAATTAATGAACATATGTGACCTATATAGAACATATATTATACTGTAATTATAATATATATATATCTCATTTATTTTTTAATTCCATTAATATGACAAAAAAAAATGAAAGTAACGTTCATGCGTACGTACGGCCTACCGTCTCCATGAACGGTGCTTTTCAATTTTTATCTAAAAATGTAATGGAATAGTATAAAATGAATATGTACTGTATATATATGATATTTTAATCATTAATACTATTCTGGAAATGATTTACTTATAACTACATGGGCAATCATTTTCAAACAAGTTCATTTTTTACTCATGTACCAAACATCGACAAAAACATCTGATATGAACTAACATTATTAAACAATTATTATAACATTATAAAATGTGATATGAAATGAATAATAATATTTAAAGGAGTTCCTTAAGAAATTATAAATTAACCAAAGTTTATTACTCAGGAATATAAAGAAATGAACAAGACAAGTCAGACTTGAGGTAAGGGATCCTACCCCTCTCTTTCTTTTTAAGTACACTCTTTTATGTCATTCCTTTTAAGCTCATATTTCTTATGATTGGGATGTTATTTTATATTAGTATTACTGTAATTTTTATGTTCATATTATTAGAGACCCTATTTTCTCTCATCAATCCATTTTTGGAAGTTTTGAGTGGCGCCGTTAGGCTGCCGAATTTTCGTAAGGGATCCAACCTCTCTCTTTCTTTTTAAGTAATCTCTTTTATGTCATTTCTTTTAAGCTCATATTTCTTATGTTTGGGGATTTTATTTTACATCACTCATAATTTACTTGTTATGTTCATATTATTAGAGACCCTATTTTATCTCATAAATCCATTTTTGGAAGTTTTAAGTGGCGCCATTAGGCTGCCGAGTTTTCGTAAGGGATTTTTCATCTCACTTTTATTCCCGTGACATTTATACTACATTTTCCACTATTTCCTTTGAGTGGTGCATGTACTACCCATTATTATACACTTTTTGTAGTATAATTTCATTTATGTGTATTTAAATCTTCATTGTATGACCCTTCTTCCATGGGGTGTACGTTTCAAAAGTTACCCAACTCGGTAAGGGGACCTTTCACCCTCCTCTTTTTAAAGGACATATTTTGTTATGTCTTTTAATTCACATACTATTATGTTGGGATATGTTCTTATATATCCTTATTTATGTAAATTTTATTTCCAAGTGATGAGATAACATTTTCTCTCTCATCAACTCATTTTATGAATTTTAAAGTGACTCCATAAGGCTGTCGGATTTCTGTAAGGGAACTTCTTAACACACTTTCAATTCTTTGGGTTAAAACTATACTTCTTGATTTTATTATTCCAATATTATGTGTGTAATCTCTATGTTGTAATTTCCACAAACCTTTGTGTGGATATACTATTTCTACACATAATCATCTCATTGATAAATTCTTACAAACTTGTATGGGAAATCATAACTCAATCTCATTTCATTGAGTTAAATATTCATGTCATTGGTTTTTTTCTTCCAAGATTATGTGTGAATGACCTATGATTGATTCACACTTAATATCCAATTATATTGGGTGTATTTATATTTCTCACACATAATTATGTGATAGATTTATCCTTAATTTAAGGATACCATATTTATAATGGATTTCATCCCAATTTACATTTCCATTGAGACTTCATTGTTGTTATACACCAATTCAATCTTATATGGTGTGTATACTGTCCTTTGGAATATTAGATCATGAATCCCTTTATTCTCATGATATTATAAAGTTTGGATTAAATGTTATTCCTCAATTATTTGTATTCAAGAGTCTCTCATTTTGTTAAAAACCCATTAACAAAAATATCATTTTAAATGTTTTAAAGATTCATTATTCTAAATCTTTATCTTTAATGTCCATGTTTTCAAAATGGTTTTCAGTATTTATTTATATGGACATTAATGTTTTAAAATTATAATTCCATTAAAAGCTTTAAATTGGTATGAGACACTTTGATTCAAAAATCTCTTTTAAATGATTTTTGAAAATGGATTGATTAATTCAATATATTGGAATTAATTATTGTGATTGAAAAAGAAATTTTGTTATTTAAATGTTTATATTTTAAATATTTTATGTGTAATGATTTATCTTGGACATTTTACGAGTGGTTACGTGATAAAATATATGACGGGTGGTGCTGTAAATACCAGGACGGGTGGTTACGTTATAACCTCCAATGCATTGGGTATGGAAGTCGGCCGTATGACTATTCCATTAAGTGATATGTGTGGAAGTCGACCGTATGGTTATTCTATTTAAGTATGTTTATGTCCCAAGTTACTTTTATATGTTATGTATATGGGGTTTATGGTAATCTTTTGGTTAAAAAAGGGTAAGTAATGATCTTTTATTCATTGAAGAGTTTATACTACTTCATAAAGGTGAAAACTATTACTTTGATAAAGTACTCATGGTTTACTTATTGTTTTGAAAAACTAACAGTTTTATTTCTTTGTGTATCCCTTACTGAGCTTTTTTATGCTCATCCAAAGTTTTAAAAAAAATGTTTTTCACAGGACATAAAGTTGAATAGGGTCAAGGATGGGATCAAGGAAATGTCAGGATGTCTAAAACATGGAACTGGACATGTTTCTTTTTAAGAGTTTTTATTTTTTTGAAACTTAGTAGAAGTGTCTACTTTGTAATATTTTGAGATGTAATAGTTATGTCCTAATTATATAAAAATCTAAACCTGAAAAGACCCTCAATGTGAATTATTCATTTAATTCAATATTAAGTAAGGTTTAAGGTCGTGTCCTTATAGTTGGTACCAAAGGTCGTTTTAGATAACTTTAGAGGTTAGGGTATTATTTAAGCATAAGTGACAAATTTTGTTTAACCACAATGGTTAGTATATTAGATGGAGTCATTATTGTTTTTTTGAAGGTTGGAATGAGTTTGAGATAACTTGGATAAGTATATCTTAGTGTCTGTATTCCTCTTTAGTACATGATGATTTTGTTGATATACTCACACTGATTTTTTTTTTGTTTTAGTAAATGGATGGATCTAGCAGGAACCAAAGTGACAATCAGTATGATGGAAACTATGGTGGTTCTCTGATTAAGATACTGGATGAAATAGGGGATTCAATGAGAAATCTCGTGGTTATTCCAAACCAACTATCAAGGAGTCATGATTAACCACTTGAACTTTGGTGAGTTCTCTAATACATCGTGTATGAGAGAACCAACTCGATGTGGAAGTTCAAGTAATAATTATAAAGGTAACCATTAGGGTTTATATGATCCTTACTTTGAGGTAATTATGGGTTACTACATGATATGATGGAATACGAAAGGCATGAGATAAACTTGAGGTTAAAATATGTTATGGTTATTTTTGATGAATTTATCTCTTTTTGAGGAATGTTATAAAATTATATAGTTTTGGAAAAAGGAAAACACGCAAACTGTGTGACAACCCGTCGCGTCAGACGAAGCTACGGGAATCAAACCCACAACTAAAGTGAAAATGGTATTTATCGCCTACCACTGGACTACGTGAAGTCCCTGGTTAGTTTGACTAATTCTTTATAGTTAGATGATTTTATGAATCAAGAATAAGTTTATTTTGTTTTATCTATGGAAATGATTATCCTATAATGGAGAATATATGATTAGGCTAATTACTTTTCAATGTGAGACTTTAAGAGTAACTGGTGTTATTTGGAGATAAATGTTAAGATTTACTTTTGAAGACAATGTGATTAAATTCTTTAGATATTTGGGTTTCAATCTTAGTTTGGTTTACTTTGAAGAATTTTATGGATAGTTGTTTATTGAATGGTCTTTGTTAAACTTTGGGTATTATTGGACAAATTTTGGAGATTAGGAGTAGTTTTTCATTTTGTAAAAAAAAAAATCCTTTTTGGGCATTATATGATCTCGTACTAAACTTTTTGGTTTGGTTTTGTTTGATATCTAAAGACATGGGAAATATATATTTCTCTTTTGTGGATTAGGTGATTATCAAGAAGTTGATTTTAGCTCTCTTAATGTAAAAAGGTCATCCTAAATACTCATCTTTTGGAGAAAATATGAGTTCGTGTAAGAAATCTAGTAAAAGTTGAAAGTCAACATGAGAAGTAAGTATGTTTCCTTATGTTTTAGTTAAGCTCAAAGATAAATTCCTCAATGAAAAGTAACTAAAAAAAATGTTTTCCGTTAACTTTTCCTACTGGGGAATCCAATACCGTTTAACCCATAACAAGTTTGTGATTTTTTGGTGGTTAACTTTCTCCTAAACATGTTTTCTATCACACTCCCTTAGAACATGACCCTTTGTTTTTTCTTCCATATCTATGTTTTCAAACATGGAATCCTAGTATGGGTTAACTCGGGTGACCTTTGTACTTACCTTTCATTCTTTCAAAGTGATAGTTTAACTTACTCCTTTTCCGATTTGGGGCTTTCAATGAAGTTTTCGAACCCAATTTTAAAATTGCAAGGATGAAATTCCCAAAAGGGGGGAAGGATGTAACACCCTAGGTAAATAAAGAACATGACATTTTTATATTTATCCATATTTTTGAAAAAAATATTAATATTACTTTAAAGGTAACGCTATGCTTGATGGCTTACCCAATACGCAACAACGAGTTCCTTTGAAATCTTACATTGCACTCTAATAATAAAATAATTTTATTTTAAATGGTAGTTAACACCTAGCCGTTGTAATGATGAGAATGAACATAACTAACTACAGAATGATTATATATGTTTGAAAAATATTTTTACTTTTCACAATAAATGTTAGAGGATTAAAAATGCAAATGAATCTAATTTTAAGCATAAATCTTCTAATATTCTTTAAAAGGTCGATTAACCGCCTTTTGATTGAGAACCATATTTAAATATACTTTTGACAATTTTATATTTTGTATTTTACAAAATAAAATTCTTCTTTAGAATCGGGACATCAAAATTTACTTTGTGTAAATTTTTGGTATTTTTCCGATAAAGTTCATTTTTTTAATGAATAGTGAAAAATGATGTATTTTAATTCAAAACCTCTTTTTAATCTAATTTATTTATATGATTAGATTATCTTTTTAATTAGTTTTAAAGTGAAATTAGAATATATTTTTACCATTTAATCCAATAGTGGTCATTGGAATTAATTTCACCTTGAAATAGGACTTAAACTAGTGTCAATCTTTTGACATATATTGTTTCATAAAAACACGTTATTTTTTCTGACAGCGGGAATTAATTATTAAATTAATTAATGTAACTTATATGTTTTGAATTTTTTAAAATAGACATCATTTTTTAATTCGGAATATCAAATATATCTTAGGGTGAATTTTTGGTGTTTTTCTGAAAAACTTCAATTTTTGATGAATAGTGAAACCACTAAGTGGTACTTAAAAAACTGATTTTTCGTTTAAATAAAATTTTACCACCTCTGGGTTTTGAATTTCAAAAATTCGACATACATGTTTTTCTTTATGAAGTAAAATGTGGTTCAATGAGATTAAAATAATTTTTTGGTGAATAGTAACTTTTAAGTTTTTAATCGCGATTAAAGGTAATTAGTGTGATTTAAGGTAAAAATGATATTATAATAAAATGAAAATATCTTGACACTTGTACTAACCCTATTGGATTAGTCATGGACGACCAAGAAAACCCATGGGTCGATTTTTGGGACCCCAAGGAGCCACTTGGGTAAGATAATGACATTAATGCCTTTTATTTAAAGTAAAAGTAAAAATGACACAAACATGTATTGTTTTACTAAAACAATTTTTAAATGGTGTTATACAAGTCATATTTTTGACTATAAATATTTATTGGAAATATATATATATTTCCTACATCATAGTATTTTTTTATAATTTTTGGAAATTAGATAAATTAAATTATTTACGACATCATGATGATGCAGCGATTACCTCATTATTTAACGATTTAAATAAAATGAAAAGATAATGTAAAATCTAAGACCTAAACATGTAAAAAACCTATTGTATGGGTGGATTTAAAACTCTTATCACCTTATCCTCGAAATACATCAATTCGGGACCTTTAAAATCCGAAACTCATTTGAAAATAAAGTAACCTTTTATAGCTTTCCAAGAGTGCCCCTCCTATCCTCTTATAAAAGGCCCCCACCTCTGCCACCTTACCCACACCTCTCAGGCCTTTGGATCGGCCAAAACCTACCCATTTCATCTATTAAAATCCCTATCTTCATCATTGAAGCCTCACCTTTGATCATAATCTTTTCCAAGGAAGCCTTTGAGCTCAAATAAAAAAGAGTTACCTGATTTAAAGGTAATGTCTTCCCTTGTGTTCTTTTGTTTTATTTTGCTTATCCAGCCCTCTAAACTCTTTTAATTCCTTTATTTAAAAAAAAAACAGTATATTCAATATACTAGGATGTTGTTATGTGATATATTCGATCTACACTTACACACACCTTCGTCTAATGGTTAAAGAACATACTGTTTTTGTGGATGACGAATTTATGCCTCACGAAATGACGATTGTTCAATCTTCTCTTAACACCTTTCATGGTGGCCATTATGATGTCACTATATTTTATATATGATATATATGGTATTTATGTTTTCTATATGCTTCTTAATTTTATATTTAAAACATTCCTTTATGCTTTTCATGTTGTGCAAATGCGATAATTTCATACGAGGAAGTGTGGACTACCACCCCCTCAAGTGATGTGACTCGTTCATGCAATACATGGAATGTATAAAGAATTAAATTAATGAACATTTGTGACATATATAACATATATATTATACTTTAATTATAATATATATATATATCTCATTTATTTTTTAATTCCATTAATATGAAAAAAAAATGAAAGTAGCGTTCATGCGTACGTACGATCTACCGTCTCCATTAACGGTGCTTTTCCTTTTTTATCTCCAAATGTTATGGAATAGTATAAAATGAATATTTACTGGATATATATGATATTTTAATCATTAATACTATTCTGTAAATTATTTACTTATAACTACATGGGAAATCATTTTCAAACAAGTTCATTTTTTACTCATGTACCAAACATCGACCAAAACGTCTGAAATGAACTAACATTATTAAACAATTATTATAACATTATAATATGTGATATTAACTGAATAATAATCTTTAAAGGAGTTACTTAATAAATTATAAATTGACCAAAGTTTATTACTCAGGAATATAAAGAAACGAACAAGACAAGTCAGACTTGAGGTAAGGGATCCTACCCCTCTCTTTCTATTTAAGTACACTCTTTTATGTCATTGCTTTTAAGCTCATATTTCTTATAATTGGGATGTAATTTTATATTAATATTACTATAATTTTTATGTTCATATGATTATAGACCCTATTTTCTCTCATCAATCCATTTTTGGAAGTTTTGAGTGGCGCCGTTAGGCTGCCGAATTTTCGTAAGGGATCCAACCTCTCTCTTTCTTTTTAAGTAATCTATTTTTTGTCATTTCTTTTAAGCTCATATTTATTATGTTTGGGGATTTTATTTTACATCACTCATAATTTACTTGTTATGTTCATATTATTAGAGACCCTATTTGATCTCATAAATCCATTTTTGGAAGTTTTAAGTGGCGCCGTTAGGCTGCCGAGTTTTCGTAAGGGATTTTTCATCTCACTTTTATTCCCGTGACATTTATACTACATTTTCCACTATTTCCTTTGAGTGGTGCATGTACTACCCATTATTATACACTTTTTGTAGTATAATTTCATTTATGTGTATTTAAATCTTCATTGTATGACCCTTCTTCCATGGGGTGTACGTTTCAAAAGTTACCCAACTCGGTAAGGGGACCTTTCACCCTCCTCTTTTTAAAGGACATATTTTGTTATGTCTTTTAATTCACATACTATTATGTTGGGATATGTTCTTATATATCCTTATTTATGTAAATTTTATTTCCAAGTGATGAGATAACATTTTCTCTCTCATCAACTCATTTTATGAATTTTAAAGTGACTCCATAAGGCTGTCGGATTTCTGTAAGGGAACTTCTTAACACACTTTCAATTCTTTGGGTTAAAACTATACTTCTTGATTTTATTATTCCAATATTATGTGTGTAATCTCTATGTTGTAATTTCCACAAACCTTTGTGTGGATATACTATTTCTACACATAATCATCTCATTGATAAATTCTTACAAACTTGTATGGGAAATCATAACTCAATCTCATTTCATTGAGTTAAATATTCATGTCATTGGTTTTTTTCTTCCAAGATTATGTGTGAATGACCTATTATTGATTCACACTTAATATCCAATTATATTGGGTGTATTTATATTTCTCACACATAATTATGTGATAGATTTATCCTTAATTTAAGGATACCATATTTATAATGGATTTCATCCCAATTTACATTTCCATTGAGACTTCATTGTTGTTATACACCAATTCAATCTTATATGGTGTGTATACTGTCCTTTGGAATATTAGATCATGAATCCCTTTATTCTCATGATATTATAAAGTTTGGATTAAATGTTATTCCTCAATTATTTGTATTCAAGAGTCTCTCATTTTGTTAAAAACCCATTAACAAAAATATCATTTTAAATGTTTTAAAGATTCATTATTCTAAATCTTTATCTTTAATGTCCATGTTTTCAAAATGGTTTTCAGTATTTATTTATATGGACATTAATGTTTTAAAATTATAATTCCATTAAAAGCTTTAAATTGGTATGAGACACTTTGATTCAAAAATCTCTTTTAAATGATTTTTGAAAATGGATTGATTAATTCAATATATTGGAATTAATTATTGTGATTGAAAAAGAAATTTTGTTATTTAAATGTTTATATTTTAAATATTTTATGTGTAATGATTTATCTTGGACATTTTACGAGTGGTTACGTGATAAAATATATGACGGGTGGTGCTGTAAATACCAGGACGGGTGGTTACGTTATAACCTCCAATGCATTGGGTATGGAAGTCGGCCGTATGACTATTCCATTAAGTGATATGTGTGGAAGTCGACCGTATGGTTATTCTATTTAAGTATGTTTATGTCCCAAGTTACTTTTATATGTTATGTATATGGGGTTTATGGTAATCTTTTGGTTTAAAAAGGGTAAGTAATGATCTTTTATTCATTGAAGAGTTTATACTACTTCATAAAGGTGAAAACTATTACTTTGATAAAGTACTCATGGTTTACTTATTGTTTTGAAAAACTAACAGTTTTATTTCTTTGTGTATCCCTTACTGAGCTTTTTTATGCTCATCCAAAGTTTTAAAAAAAAATGTTTTTCACAGGACATAAAGTTGAATAGGGTCAAGGATGGGATCAAGGAAATGTCAGGATGTCTAAAACATGGAACTGGACATGTTTCTTTTTAAGAGTTTTTATTTTATTGAAACTTAGTAGAAGTGTCTACTTTGTAATATTTTGAGATGTAATAGTTATGTCCTAATTATATAAAAATCTAAACCTGAAAAGACCCTCAATGTGAATTATTCATTTAATTCAATATTAAGTAAGGTTTAAGGTCGTGTCCTTATAGTTGGTACCAGAGGTCGGTTTAGATAACTTTAGAGGTTAGGGTATTATTTAAGCATAAGTGACAAATTTTGTTTAACCACAATGGTTAGTATATTAGATGGAGTCATTATTGTTTTTTTGAAGGTTGGAATGAGTTTGAGATAACTTGGATAAGTATATCTTAGTGTCTGTATTCCTCTTTAGTACATGATGATTTTGTTGATATACTCACACTGATTTTTTTTTTGTTTTAGTAAATGGATGGATCTAGCAGGAACCAAAGTGACAATCGGTATGATGGAAACTATGGTGGTTCTCTGATTAAGATACTGGATGAAATAGGGGATTCAATGAGAAATCTCGTGGTTATTCCAAACCAACTATCAAGGAGTCATGATTAACCACTTGAACTTTGGTGAGTTCTCTAATACATCGTGTATGAGAGAACCAACTCGATGTGGAAGTTCAAGTAATAATTATAAAGGTAACCATTAGGGTTTATATGATCCTTACTTTGAGGTAATTATGGGTTACTACATGATATGATGGAATACGAAAGGCATGAGATAAACTTGAGGTTAAAATATGTTATGGTTATTTTTGATGAATTTATCTCTTTTTGAGGAATGTTATAAAATTATATAGTTTTGGAAAAAGGAAAACACGAAAACTGTGTGACAACCCGTCGCGTCAGACGAAGCTACGGGAATCAAACCCACAACTAAAGTGAAACTGGTATTTATCGCCTACCACTGGACTACGTGAAGTCCCTGGTTAGTTTGACTAATTCTTTATAGTTAGATGATTTTATGAATCAAGAATAAGTTTATTTTGTTTTATCTATGGAAATGATTATCCTATAATGGAGAATATATGATTAGGCTAATTACTTTTCAATGTGAGACTTTAAGAGTAACTGGTGTTATTTGGAGATAAATGTTAAGATTTACTTTTGAAGACAATGTGATTAAATTCTTTAGATATTTGGGTTTCAATCTTAGTTTGGTTTACTTTGAATAATTTTATGGATAATTGTTTATTGAATGGTCTTTGTTAAACTTTGGGTATTATTGGACAAATTTTGGAGATTAGGAGTAGTTTTTCATTTTGTAAAAAAAAAAAAATCCTTTTTGGGCATTATATGATCTCGTACTAAACTTTTTGGTTTGGTTTTGTTTGATATCTAAAGACATGGGAAATATATATTTCTCTTTTGTGGATTAGGTGATTATCAAGAAGTTGATTTTAGCTCTCTTAATGTAAAAAGGTCATCCTAAATACTCATCTTTTGGAGAAAATATGAGTTCGTGTAAGAAATCTAGTAAAAGTTGAAAGTCAACATGAGAAGTAAGTATGTTTCCTTATGTTTTAGTTAAGCTCAAAGATAAATTCCTCAATGAAAAGTAACTAAAAAAAATGTTTTCCATTAACTTTTCCTACTGGGGAATCCAATACCGTTTAACCCATAACAAGTTTGTGATTTTTTGGTGGTTAACTTTCTCCTAAACATGTTTTCTATCACACTCCCTTAGAACATGACCCTTTGTTTTTTCTTCCATATCTATGTTTTCAAACATGGAATCCTAGTATGGGTTAACTCGGGTGACCTTTGTACTTACCTTTCATTCTTTCAAAGTGATAGTTTAACTTACTCCTTTTCCGATTTGGGGCTTTCAATGAAGTTTTCGAACCCAATTTTAAAATTGCAAGGATGAAATTCCCAAAAGGGGGGAAGGATGTAACACCCTAGGTAAATAAAGAACATGACATTTTTATATTTATCCATATTTTTGAAAAAAATATTAATATTACTTTAAAGGTAACGCTATGCTTGATGGCTTACCCAATACGCAACAACGAGTTCCTTTGAAATCTTACATTGCACTCTAATAATAAAATAATTTTATTTTAAATGGTAGTTAACACCTAGCCGTTGTAATGATGAGAATGAACATAACTAACTACAGAATGATTATATATGTTTGAAAAATATTTTTACTTTTCACAATAAATGTTAGAGGATTAAAAATGCAAATGAATCTAATTTTAAGCATAAATCTTCTAATATTCTTTAAAAGGTCGATTAACCGCCTTTTGATTGAGAACCATATTTAAATATACTTTTGACAATTTTATATTTTGTATTTTACAAAATAAAATTCTTCTTTAGAATCGGGACATCAAAATTTACTTTGTGTAAATTTTTGGTATTTTTCCGATAAAGTTCATTTTTTTAATGAATAGTGAAAAATGATGTATTTTAATTCAAAACCTCTTTTTAATCTAATTTATTTATATGATTAGATTATCTTTTTAATTAGTTTTAAAGTGAAATTAGAATATATTTTTACCATTTAATCCAATAGTGGTCATTGGAATTAATTTCACCTTGAAATAGGACTTAAACTAGTGTCAATCTTTTGACATATATTGTTTCATAAAAACACGTTATTTTTTCTGACAGCGGGAATTAATTATTAAATTAATTAATGTAACTTATATGTTTTGAATTTTTTAAAATAGACATCATTTTTGAATTCGGAATATCAAATATATCTTAGGGTGAATTTTTGGTGTTTTTCTGAAAAACTTCAATTTTTGATGAATAGTGAAACCACTAAGTGGTACTTAAAAAACTGATTTTTCGTTTAAATAAAATTTTACCACCTCTGGGTTTTGAATTTCAAAAATTCGACATACATGTTTTTCTTTATGAAGTAAAATGTGGTTCAATGAGATTAAAATAATTTTTTGGTGAATAGTAACTTTTAAGTTTTTAATCGCGATTAAAGGTAATTAGTGTGATTTAAGGTAAAAATGATATTATAATAAAATGAAAATATCTTGACACTTGTACTAACCCTATTGGATTAGTCATGGCCGACCAAGAAAACCCATGGGTCGATTTTTGGGACCCCAAGGAGCCACTTGGGTAAGATAATGACATTAATGCCTTTTATTTAAAGTAAAAGTAAAAATGACACAAACATGTATTGTTTTACTAAAACAATTTTTAAATGGTGTTATACAAGTCATATTTTTGACTATAAATATTTATTGGAAATATATATATATTTCCTACATCATAGTATTTTTTTATAATTTTTGGAAATTAGATAAATTAAATTATTTACGACATCATGATGATGCAGCGATTACCTCATTATTTAACGATTTAAATAAAATGAAAAGATAATGTAAAATCTAAGACCTAAACATGTAAAAAACCTATTGTATGGGTGGATTTAAAACTCTTATCACCTTATCCTCGAAATACATCAATTCGGGACCTTTAAAATCCGAAACTCATTTGAAAATAAAGTAACCTTTTATAGCTTTCCAAGAGTGCCCCTCCTATCCTCTTATAAAAGGCCCCCACCTCTGCCACCTTACCCACACCTCTCAGGCCTTTGGATCGGCCAAAACCTACCCATTTCATCTATTAAAATCCCTATCTTCATCATTGAAGCCTCACCTTTGATCATAATCTTTTCCAAGGAAGCCTTTGAGCTCAAATAAAAAAGAGTTACCTGATTTAAAGGTAATGTCTTCCCTTGTGTTCTTTTGTTTTATTTTGCTTATCCAGCCCTCTAAACTCTTTTAATTCCTTTATTTAAAAAAAAACAGTATATTCAATATACTAGGATGTTGTTATGTGATATATTCGATCTACACTTACACACACCTTCGTCTAATGGTTAAAGAACATACTGTTTTTGTGGATGACGAATTTATGCCTCACGAAATGACGATTGTTCAATCTTCTCTTAACACCTTTCATGGTGGCCATTATGATGTCACTATATTTTATATATGATATATATGGTATTTATGTTTTCTATATGCTTCTTAATTTTATATTTAAAACATTCCTTTATGCTTTTCATGTTGTGCAAATGCGATAATTTCATACGAGGAAGTGTGGACTACCACCCCCTCAAGTGATGTGACTCGTTCATGCAATACATGGAATGTATAAAGAATTAAATTAATGAACATATGTGACATATATAACATATATATTATACTTTAATTATAATATATATATATATCTCATTTATTTTTTAATTCCATTAATATGAAAAAAAAATGAAAGTAGCGTTCATGCGTACGTACGATCTACCGTCTCCATTAACGGTGCTTTTCATTTTTTATCTCCAAATGTTATGGAATAGTATAAAATGAATATTTACTGGATATATATGATATTTTAATCATTAATACTATTCTGTAAATTATTTACTTATAACTACATGGGAAATCATTTTCAAACAAGTTCATTTTTTACTCATGTACCAAACATCGACCAAAACGTCTGATATGAACTAACATTATTAAACAATTATTATAACATTATAATATGTGATATTAACTGAATAATAATCTTTAAAGGAGTTACTTAATAAATTATAAATTGACCAAAGTTTATTACTCAGGAATATAAAGAAACGAACAAGACAAGTCAGACTTGAGGTAAGGGATCCTACCCCTCTCTTTCTATTTAAGTACACTCTTTTATGTCATTGCTTTTAAGCTCATATTTCTTATAATTGGGATGTTATTTTATATTAATATTACTATAATTTTTATGTTCATATGATTATAGACCCTATTTTCTCTCATCAATCCATTTTTGGAAGTTTTGAGTGGCGCCGTTAGGCTGCCGAATTTTCGTAAGGGATCCAACCTCTCTCTTTCTTTTTAAGTAATCTATTTTTTGTCATTTCTTTTAAGCTCATATTTATTATGTTTGGGGATTTTATTTTACATCACTCATAATTTACTTGTTATGTTCATATTATTAGATACCCTATTTGATCTCATAAATCCATTTTTGGAAGTTTTAAGTGGCGCCGTTAGGCTGCCGAGTTTTCGTAAGGGATTTTTCATCTCACTTTTATTCCCGTGACATTTATACTACATTTTCCACTATTTCCTTTGAGTGGTGCATGTACTGACCATTATTATACACTTTTTGTAGTATAATTTCATTTATGTGTATTTAAATCTTCATTGTATGACCCTTCTTCCATGGGGTGTACGTTTCAAAAGTTACCCAACTCGGTAAGGGGACCTTTCACCCTCCTCTTTTTAAAGGACATATTTTGTTATATCTTTTAATTCACATACTATTATGTTGGGATATGTTCTTATATATCCTTATTTATGTAAATTTTATTTCCAAGTGATGAGATAACATTTTCTCTCTCATCAACTCATTTTATGAATTTTAAAGTGACTCCATAAGGCTGTCGGATTTCTGTAAGGGAACTTCTTAACACACTTTCAATTCTTTGGGTTAAAACTATACTTCTTGATTTTATTATTCCAATATTATGTGTGGAATCTCTATGTTGTAATTTCCACAAACCTTTGTGTGGATATACTATTTCTACACATAATCATCTCATTGATAAATTCTTACAAACTTGTATGGGAAATCATAACTCAATCTCATTTCATTGAGTTAAATATTCATGTCATTGGTTTTTTTCTTCCAAGATTATGTGTGAATGACCTATGATTGATTCACACTTAATATCCAATTATATTGGGTGTATTTATATTTCTCACACATAATTATGTGATAGATTTATCCTTAATTTAAGGATACCATATTTATAATGGATTTCATCCCAATTTACATTTCCATTGAGACTTCATTGTTGTTATACACCAATTCAATCTTATATGGTGTGTATACTGTCCTTTGGAATATTAGATCATGAATCCCTTTATTCTCATGATATTATAAAGTTTGGATTAAATGTTATTCCTCAATTATTTGTATTCAAGAGTCTCTCATTTTGTTAAAAACCCATTAACAAAAATATCATTTTAAATGTTTTAAAGATTCATTATTCTAAATCTTTATCTTTAATGTCCATGTTTTCAAAATGGTTTTCAGTATTTATTTATATGGACATTAATGTTTTAAAATTATAATTCCATTAAAAGCTTTAAATTGGTATGAGACACTTTGATTCAAAAATCTCTTTTAAATGATTTTTGAAAATGGATTGATTAATTAAATATCTTGGAATTACTTATTGTGATTGAAAAAGAAATGTTGTTATTGAAATGTTTATATTTTAAATATTTTATGTGTAATGATTTATCTTGGACATTTTACGAGTGGTTACGTGATAAAATATATGACGGGTGGTGCTGTAAATACCAGGACGGGTGGTTACGTTATAACCTCCAATGCATTGGGTATGGAAGTCGGCCGTATGACTATTCCATTAAGTGATATGTGTGGAAGTCGACCGTATGGTTATTCTATTTAAGTATGTTTATGTCCCAAGTTACTTTTATATGTTATGTATATGGGGTTTATGGTAATCTTTTGGTTTAAAAAGGGTAAGTAATGATCTTTTATTCATTGAAGAGTTTATACTACTTCATAAAGGTGAAAACTATTACTTTGATAAAGTACTCATGGTTTACTTATTGTTTTGAAAAACTAACAGTTTTATTTCTTTGTGTATCCCTTACTGAGCTTTTTTATGCTCATCCAAAGTTTTAAAAAAAAATGTTTTTCACAGGACATAAAGTTGAATAGGGTCAAGGATGGGATCAAGGAAATGTCAGGATGTCTAAAACATGGAACTGGACATGTTTCTTTTTAAGAGTTTTTATTTTATTGAAACTTAGTAGAAGTGTCTACTTTGTAATATTTTGAGATGTAATAGTTATGTCCTAATTATATAAAAATCTAAACCTGAAAAGACCCTCAATGTGAATTATTCATTTAATTCAATATTAAGTAAGGTTTAAGGTCGTTTCCTTATAGTTGGTACCAGAGGTCGGTTTAGATAACTTTAGAGGTTAGGGTATTATTTAAGCATAAGTGACAAATTTTGTTTAACCACAATGGTTAGTATATTAGATGGAGTCATTATTGTTTTTTTGAAGGTTGGAATGAGTTTGAGATAACTTGGATAAGTATATCTTAGTGTCTGTATTCCTCTTTAGTACATGATGATTTTGTTGATATACTCACACTGATTTTTTTTTTGTTTTAGTAAATGGATGGATCTAGCAGGAACCAAAGTGACAATCGGTATGATGGAAACTATGGTGGTTCTCTGATTAAGATACTGGATGAAATAGGGGATTCAATGAGAAATCTCGTGGTTATTCCAAACCAACTATCAAGGAGTCATGATTAACCACTTGAACTTTGGTGAGTTCTCTAATACATCGTGTATGAGAGAACCAACTCGATGTGGAAGTTCAAGTAATAATTATAAAGGTAACCATTAGGGTTTATATGATCCTTACTTTGAGGTAATTATGGGTTACTACATGATATGATGGAATACGAAAGGCATGAGATAAACTTGAGGTTAAAATATGTTATGGTTATTTTTGATGAATTTATCTCTTTTTGAGGAATGTTATAAAATTATATAGTTTTGGAAAAAGGAAAACACGAAAACTGTGTGACAACCCGTCGCGTCAGACGAAGCTACGGGAATCAAACCCACAACTAAAGTGAAACTGGTATTTATCGCCTACCACTGGACTACGTGAAGTCCCTGGTTAGTTTGACTAATTCTTTATAGTTAGATGATTTTATGAATCAAGAATAAGTTTATTTTGTTTTATCTATGGAAATGATTATCCTATAATGGAGAATATATGATTAGGCTAATTACTTTTCAATGTGAGACTTTAAGAGTAACTGGTGTTATTTGGAGATAAATGTTAAGATTTACTTTTGAAGACAATGTGATTAAATTCTTTAGATATTTGGGTTTCAATCTTAGTTTGGTTTACTTTGAAGAATTTTATGGATAATTGTTTATTGAATGGTCTTTGTTAAACTTTGGGTATTATTGGACAAATTTTGGAGATTAGGAGTAGTTTTTCATTTTGTAAAAAAAAAAAATCCTTTTTGGGCATTATATGATCTCGTACTAAACTTTTTGGTTTGGTTTTGTTTGATATCTAAAGACATGGGAAATATATATTTCTCTTTTGTGGATTAGGTGATTATCAAGAAGTTGATTTTAGCTCTCTTAATGTAAAAAGGTCATCCTAAATACTCATCTTTTGGAGAAAATATGAGTTCGTGTAAGAAATCTAGTAAAAGTTGAAAGTCAACATGAGAAGTAAGTATGTTTCCTTATGTTTTAGTTAAGCTCAAAGATAAATTCCTCAATGAAAAGTAACTAAAAAAAATGTTTTCCATTAACTTTTCCTACTGGGGAATCCAATACCGTTTAACCCATAACAAGTTTGTGATTTTTTGGTGGTTAACTTTCTCCTAAACATGTTTTCTATCACACTCCCTTAGAACATGACGCTTTGTTTTTTCTTCCATATCTATGTTTTCAAACATGGAATCCTAGTATGGGTTAACTCGGGTGACCTTTGTACTTACCTTTCATTCTTTCAAAGTGATAGTTTAACTTACTCCTTTTCCGATTTGGGGCTTTCAATGAAGTTTTCGAACCCAATTTTAAAATTGCAAGGATGAAATTCCCAAAAGGGGGGAAGGATGTAACACCCTAGGTAAATAAAGAACATGACATTTTTATATTTATCCATATTTTTGAATAAAATATTAATATTACTTTAAAGGTAACGCTATGCTTGATGGCTTACCCAATACGCAACAACGAGTTCCTTTGAAATCTTACATTGCACTCTAATAATAAAATAATTTTATTTTAAATGGTAGTTAACACCTAGCCGTTGTAATGATGAGAATGAACATAACTAACTACAGAATGATTATATATGTTTGAAAAATATTTTTACTTTTCACAATAAATGTTAGAGGATTAAAAATGCAAATGAATCTAATTTTAAGCATAAATCTTCTAATATTCTTTAAAAGGTCGATTAACCGCCTTTTGATTGAGAACCATATTTAAATATACTTTTGACAATTTTATATTTTGTATTTTACAAAATAAAATTCTTCTTTAGAATCGGGACATCAAAATTTACTTTGTGTAAATTTTTGGTATTTTTCCGATAAAGTTCATTTTTTAATGAATAGTGAAAAATGATGTATTTTAATTCAAAACCTCTTTTTAATCTAATTTATTTATATGATTAGATTATCTTTTTAATTAGTTTTAAAGTGAAATTAGAATATATTTTTACCATTTAATCCAATAGTGGTCATTGGAATTAATTTCACTTTGAAATAGGACTTAAACTAGTGTCAATCTTTTGACATATATTGTTTCATAAAAACACGTTATTTTTTCTGACAGCGGGAATTAATTATTAAATTAATTAATGTAACTTATATGTTTTGAATTTTTTAAAATAGACATCATTTTTGAATTCGGAATATCAAATATATCTTAGGGTGAATTTTTGGTGTTTTTCTGAAAAACTTCAATTTTTGATGAATAGTGAAACCACTAAGTGGTACTTAAAAAACTGATTTTTCGTTTAAATAAAATTTTACCACCTCTGGGTTTTGAATTTCAAAAATTCGACATACATGTTTTTCTTTATGAAGTAAAATGTGGTTCAATGAGATTAAAATAATTTTTTGGTGAATAGTAACTTTTAAGTTTTTAATCGCGATTAAAGGTAATTAGTGTGATTTAAGGTAAAAATGATATTATAATAAAATGAAAATATATTGACACTTGTACTAACTCTATTGGATTAGTCATGTCCGACCAAGAAAACCCATGGGTCGATTTTTGGGACCCCAAGGAGCCACTTGGGTAAGATAATGACATTAATGCCTTTTATTTAAAGTAAAAGTAAAAATGACACAAACATGTATTGTTTTACTAAAACAATTTTTAAATGGTGTTATACAAGTCATATTTTTGACTATAAATATTTATTGGAAATATATATATATTTCCTACATCATAGTATTTTTTTATAATTTTTGGAAATTAGATAAATTAAATTATTTATGACATCATGATGATGCAGCGATTACCTCATTATTTAACGATTTAAATAAAATGAAAAGATAATGTAAAATCTAAGACCTAAACATGTAAAAAACCTATTGTATGGGTGGATTTAAAACTCTTATCACCTTATCCTCTAAATACATCAATTCGGGACCTTTAAAATCCGAAACTCATTTGAAAATAAAGTAACCTTTTATAGCTTTCCAAGAGTGCCCCTCCTATCCTCTTATAAAAGGCCCCCACCTCTGCCACCTTACCCACACCTCTCAGGCCTTTGGATCGGCCAAAACCTACCCATTTCATCTATTAAAATCCCTATCTTCATCATTGAAGCCTCACCTTTGATCAGAATCTTTTCCAAGGAAGCCTTTGAGCTCAAATAAAAAAGAGTTACCTGATTTAAAGGTAATGTCTTCCCTTGTGTTCTTTTGTTTTATTTTGCTTATCCAGCCCTCTAAACTCTTTTAATTCCTTTATTTTTTTAAAAAAAACAGTATATTCAATATACTAGGATGTTGTTATGTGATATATTCGATCTAAACTTACACACACCTTCGTCTAATGGTTAAAGAACATACTGTTTTTGTGGATGACGAATTTATGCCTCACGAAATGACGATTGTTCAATCTTCTCTTAACACCTTTCATGGTGGCCATTATGATGTCACTATATTTTATATATTATATATATGGTATTTATGTTTTCTATATGCTTCTTAATTTTATATTTAAAACATTCCTTTATGCTTTTCATGTTGTGCAAATGCGATAATTTCATACGAGGAAGTGTGGACTACCACCCCCTCAAGTGATGTGACTCGTTCATGCAATACATGGAATGTATAAAGAATTAAATTAATGAACATATGTGACATATATAACATATATATTATACTTTAATTATAATATATATATATATCTCATTTATTTTTTAATTCCATTAATATGAAAAAAAAAATGAAAGTAGCGTTCATGCGTACGTACGATCTACCGTCTCCATTAACGGTGCTTTTCATTTTTTATCTCCAAATGTTATGGAATAGTATAAAATGAATATTTACTGGATATATATGATATTTTAATCATTAATACTATTCTGTAAATTATTTACTTATAACTACATGGGAAATCATTTTCAAACAAGTTCATTTTTTACTCATGTACCAAACATCGACCAAAACGTCTGATATGAACTAACATTATTAAACAATTATTATAACATTATAATATGTGATATTAACTGAATAATAATCTTTAAAGGAGTTACTTAATAAATTATAAATTGACCAAAGTTTATTACTCAGGAATATAAAGAAACGAACAAGACAAGTCAGACTTGAGGTAAGGGATCCTACCCCTCTCTTTCTATTTAAGTACACTCTTTTATGTCATTACTTTTAAGCTCATATTTCTTATAATTGGGATGTTATTTTATATTAATATTACTATAATTTTTATGTTCATATGATTATAGACCCTATTTTCTCTCATCAATCCATTTTTGGAAGTTTTGAGTGGCGCCGTTAGGCTGCCGAATTTTCGTAAGGGATCCAACCTCTCTCTTTCTTTTTCAGTAATCTATTTTTTGTAATTTCTTTTAAGCTCATATTTATTATGTTTGGGGATGTTATTTTATATTTCTCATACTTTAGTTTTTATGTTCATATTATGAGATACCCTATTTGATCTCATAAATCCATTTTTGGAAGTTTTAAGTGGCGCCGTTAGGCTGCCGAGTTTTCATAAGGGATTTTTCATCTCACTTTTATTCCTGTGAAATTTATTCTACATTTTCCACTATTTCCTTTGAGTGGTGTATGTACTGACCATTATTATACACTTTGTATAGTATACTTTCATTTATGGGTATTTACATATTCATTGTAGGACGCTTCTTCCATGGGGAGTACGTTTTGAAAGTTACCCAACTCGGTAAGGGGACCTTTCACCCTCCTCTTTTTAAAAGACTTATTTTGTTATATCTTTTAATTCACATACTATTATGTTGGGATATGTTATTATATATCCTTATTTATGTCAATTTTATGTCCAAGTGATGAGATACCATTTTCTCTCTCATCAACTCATTTTCTTAATTTTAAAGTGATGCCGTTAGGCTGTCGGATTTCTGTAAGGGAACTTGTTAACCCACTTTCATTTCTTTGGGTTAAACATCTACTTCTTGATTTTATTATGCCAATATTATGTGTGGAATCTCTATGTTGTAATTTCCACAAACCTTTGTGTTTATATACTATTTCTACAAATAATCATCTCATTGATAAATTCTTACGAACTTGTATGGGAAATCATAACTCAATCTCATTTCATTGAGTTAAATATCTATGTCATTGGTTTTGTTCTTACAAGATTATGTGTGAATGACATCTGATTGATTCACACATAATATACAATTATATTGGGTGTATTTATATTTCTCACACATAATTATGTGATTGATTTATCCTTAATTTAAGGATACCATCTTTCTGATGGATTTCATCCAAATTTACATTTCCATTGAGACTTCATTGTTGTTATACACCAATTCACTCTTATATGGTGTGTATAATGTCCTTTGGAATATTATATCATGAATCCCTTTATTCTCATGATATTATAAAGTTCAGATTAAATGTTATTCTGCAATTATTTGTATTCAAGAGTATCTCATTTTGTTAAAAACTCTTTAACAAAAATATCGTTTTAAATGTTTAAAAGATTAATTATTCTAAATCTTTATCTTTAATGTACATTTTTTCAAAATGGTTTTCAGTATTTATTTATATGGACATTAATGTTTTAAAATTATAATTTCATTATAAGATTCAAAGTGGTATGGGACACTTTGATTCAAAAATCTCTTTTAAATGATTTTTGAAAATGGATTGATTAATTAAATATCTTGGAATTACTTATTGTGATTGAAAAAGAAATGTTGTTATTGAAATGTTTATATTTTCAATATTTTATGTGTAATAATGGTAGTTGGACATTTTACGGGTGGTTACGTGATAAACTATATGACGGGTGGTGTCGTGAATACTAGGACGGGTGGTTATGTTATAACCTACAATGCATTGGGTATGGAAGTCGGCCGTATGACTATCCCATTAAGTGATATGTGTGGAAGTCGACCGTATGGTTATTCCATTTAAGTATGTTTATGTCCCAAGTTACCTTTATATGTTATGTATATAGGTTTTATAGTAATCTTTTGGTTACAAAAGGGTAAGTAATGATATTTTATTCATTGAAGAGTTTATACTACTTCAAAAAGGTAAAAAGTATTACTTTGATAAAGTACTCATGGTTTACTTGTTGTTTTAAAAAACTAACAGTTTTCTTTCTTTGTGTATCCCTTACTGATCTTTTTTATGCTCATCCCATTTTTTTAAAATGTTTTTCACAGGACATAAAGTTGAGTAGGGTCGAGGATGTGATCAAGGAAATGTCAGGCTGTCTAAAACATGGAACTAGAAACGTTTATTTTTAAGAGTTTTTATTTTATGGAAACTCTTTAGAAGTGTCTACTTTTTAATCTTTTGATATGTAATAGTTATTTTCTAATTTTCTAAAAATCTAAACCTGAAAAGATCCTCAATGTGAATTATTCATTTAATTCAATATTAAGTAAGGTTTAAGGCTGGGGCCTTATAGTTGGTATCATAGGTCGGTTTAGATAACTTTAGAGGTTAGGGTATTCTTTAAGCATAAGTGACAAGTTGTGTTTAAACACAATGGTTAGTATATTAGATGGAGTCATTGTTGTTTTTTTTTGAAGGTTGGAATGATTTTGAGATAACCTGGATAAGTATATCTTAGTGTTTATCTTCCTCTTTAGTACATGATGATTTTGTTGATATACTCACACTGATTTTTGTTTTGTTTTAGTAAATGGATGGATCTAGCAGGAACCAAAGTAACAATGGGTATGAAGAAAACTATGATGGTTCTCTGATTAAGAGACTGGATGAAATAGGGGATTCAATGAGGAATCTTGTGGTTATTCCAAACCAACTATCAAGGAGTCATGATTAACCACTTGAACTTTGGTGAGTTCTCTAATACATCATGTACGAGAGAACCAACTCGATGTGGAAGTTCAGGTAATAATTATAAAGGTAACCATTAGGGTTTATATGATCCTTACTTTGAGGTAATTATGGGTTACTACATGATATGATGGAATACGAAAGGCATGAGATAAACTTGAGGTTAAAATATGTTAAGGTTATTTTTGATGAATTTATCTCTTTTTGAGGAATGTTATAAAATTATATAGTTTTGGAAAAAGGACAACACACAGACCATGTGACAACCCGTCGCGTCAGAAAAAGCTGTGGGAATCGAACCCACAACTAAAGTGAAACTGGTATTTATCACCTACCACTGGTCTACGTGAAGTCCCTGGTTAATTTGACTAATTCTTTATATTTAGATGATTTTATGAATCAAGAATAAGTTTATTTTGGTTTATCTATGGAAATGATAATCCTATCATGGAGAATATATGATTAGGCTAATTACTTTTCAATGTGAGACTTTAAGAGTAATTTGGGTTATTTAGAGATAAATGTTAAGATTTACTTTGGAAGACAATGTGATTAAATCTTTCAGAGATTTGGGTTTCAATCTTAGTTTGGATTACTTTGAAGAATTTTATGGATAGTTGTTTATTGAATGGTCTTTTTTAAAATTTGGGTATTGTTGGACAAATTTTGGAGATTAGGAGTAGTTTTTCTTTTTGTAAAAAAAATATCCTTTTTGGGTATTATCTGATCTCGTACTAAACTTTTTGGTTTGGTTTTGGTTGATATATAAAGACATGGGAACTATATAGTTCTCTTTTGTGGATTAGGTGATTATCAAGAAGTTGATTATAACTCTCTTAATGTAAACAAGTCATCCTAAATACTCATCTTTTGGAGGAAATATGAGTTCGTGTAAGAAATATAGTAAAAGTTGAAAGTCAACATGAAAATTAAGTATGTTTCCTTATGTTTTAGTTAAGCTCAAAAATAAATTCCTCAATGAAAAGTAACTAAAAAAAATGTTGTCTGTTAACTTTTCCTACTGGGGAATCCAATACCGTTTAACCCATCACAAGTTTGTGATTTTCTGGTGGTTAACTTTCTCCTAAACATGTTTTCTATCACACTCCCTCAGAACATGACCCTTTGTTTTTTCTTCCATATCCATGTTTTCATACATGTAATCCTAGTATGGGTTAACTCGAGTGACCTTTGTACTTACCTTTATTTCTTTTAAAGTGATAGTTTAATTTACTCCTTTTCCAATGTGGGGCTTTCAATGAAGTTTCGGAGCCCAATTTTAAAATTGTGAGGATGCAATTCCCAAAAGGGGGGAAGGATGTAACACCCCAGGTAAATAAAGAATATGAAATTTTTATATTTATCCATATTTCTGAATAAAATATTAATATTACTTTAAATGGAACACTATGCTTGATGGCTTACCCAATACGCAATAACGAGTTCCTTTGAAATCTTATGTTTCACTCTAATAATAAAATAATTTTATTTTAAATGGTAGTTAACACCTAGCCGTTGTAATGATGGGAATGAACATAACTAACTACATAATGATTATATATGTTTGACAAATATTTTTTATTTTTACAATAAATGTTAGAGGATTAAAAATGCAAATGAATCCAATTTTAAGCATAAATCTTCTAATATTCTTTAAAAGGTCGATTAACCACCTTTTGATGGAGAACCCTTTTTAAATATAATTTTGACAATTTTATATGTTGTATTTGACAAAATAAAATTAATCTTTATAATCGGGACATCAAAATTTACTTTGTGTAAATTTTTGGTATTTTTTCGATAAAGTTCATTTTTTAATGAATAGTGAAAAATGCTGTAGTTTAATTCAAAACCACTTTTTAATCTAATTTATTTATATGATAATATTATCTTTTGAATTTGTTTTAAAGTGAAATTAGAATATATTTTTACCATTTAATCCAATAGTGGTCATTGGAATTAATTTCACTTTGAAATAGGACTTAAACTAGTGTCAATCTTTTGATATATATTGTTTCATAAAAACACGCTATTGGTTCTGAAAGCGGGAATTAATTATTAAATTAATTAATGTAACTTATATGTTTTGAATTTTGTAAAATATACATCATTTTTTAATTCAGAATATCAAATATAGTTTAGGGTGAATTTTTGGTATTTTTCTGAAAAACTTCAATTTTTGATGAATAGTGAAACCACTAAGTGGTACATAAAAAAACTAATTTTTTGTTTAAATGAAATTTTACTAACTCTGGGTTTTGAATTTCAAAAATCCGACATACATGGTTTTTTAGGAAGTAAAATGTGGTTCAATGGGATTAAAATAATTTTTTGGTGAATAGTAACTTTTAAGTTTTTAATCGCAATTAAAGGTAATTAGTGAGATTTAAGGTAAAAATGATATTATAATAGAATGAAAATATCTTGACACTTGTACTAACCCCATTGGATGAGTCATGGCCGACCAAGACAACCCATGGGTCGATTTTTGGGACCCCATGGAGCCACTTGGGTAAGATAATGACATTAATGCCTTTTATTTAAAGTAAAAGTAAAAATGACACAAACATGTATTGTTTTACTAAAACAATTTTTATATGGTGTTATAAAAGTCATATTTTTGACTATAAATAGTAATTGGAAAGATAAAAAGATTTAATACATCATATTATTTTTTTTATAATTTTTATACATTAAATAAATTAAATTATTTATGCCATCATGATGATGCATCGATTACCTCATTATTTAACGATTTAAATAAAATGAAAAGATATTGTAAAATCTAATACCTACAAATGTAAAAAAACTATTGGATGGGTGGATTTAGAACTATTATCACCTTATCCTAGAAATAAATCAATGTGGGACCTTTAAAATCCGAAACTCATTTGAAAATAAAGTAACCTTTTATAACTTTCCAAGAGTGCCCCTCCTCTCCTCTTATAAAAGGCCCCCACCTCTACCACCTTACCCACACCTCTCAGGACTTTGGATAGGCCAAAAACTGCCCATTACATCTCTCCAAATCCCTCTCTTCATCATTTAAGGCTCACCTTTGGTCATAATCTTTTCCAAGGAAGCCTTTGAGCTCAAATCAAAAAGAGTTACCCGATTTAAAGGTAATGTCTTCCCTTGTGTTCTTTTGTTTTATTTTGCTTCTACAGCTCTCTAAACTCTTTTTATTCCTTTATTTTGTAACAAAAACAGTATCTTCAATATAATAGGATGTTGTTATGTGAAGTATCCGAGATAAACATACACACACCTTCTTCTAATGGGTTAAGAACATACTGTTTCTGTGGATGACGAATTTCTGCCTAACGAAACGATGATTGTTCAATCTTCTCTTAAAACCTTTCATGGTGGCCATTATGATGTCAATATATTTTATATATGATATATATGGTATTTATTTTTTTCTATATTCTTATGAATTTTATATTTAAAACATTCCTTTATGCTTTTCATGTTGTGCAAATGCGATAATTTCATACGAGGAAGTGTGGACTACCGCCCCCTCAAGTGACGTGACTCGTTCATGAAATACATGGAATGTATAAAGAATGAAATTAATGAACATATGTGACCTATATAACATATATATTTTACTGTAATTATAATATATATATCTCATTTATTTTTTAATTCCATTAATATGACAAAAAATGAAAGTAGCGTTCATGCGTACGTTCGACATACCGTCTCAATGAACGGTGCTTTTCATTTTTTATCTCCAAATGTTATGGAATAGTATAAAATGAATATGGAATGGATATATATGATATTTTAATCATTAATACTATTCTGGAAATGATTTACTTATAACTACATGGGCAATCATTTTCAAACAAGTTCATTTTTCACTAATGCACCAAACATCGGCAAAAACGTCTGATACGAACTAACATTATTAAACAATGATTATAACATTATAATATGTGATATGAACTGAATAATAATCTCTAAAGTAGATCCTTAAGAAATTTTAAATTGAACAAAGTTTATTTCTTAGGAATATAAAGAAACGAACAAGACAAGTCAAACTTGAGGTATGGGATCCTACCCCTCTCTTTCTTTTTAAGTACACACATTTATGTCATTCCTTTTAAGCTCATCTTTCTTCTGATTGGGATATTATTTTATATTACTCTTACTGTAATTTTTATGTTCATATTATGAGAGATCCTATTTTATCTCATCAATCCATTTTTGGAATTTTTGAGTGGCGCCGTTAGGCTGCTGAATTTTCATAAGGGATCCAACCTCTCTCTTTCTTTTTAAGTAATCTCTTTAATGCCATTTCTTTTAAGATAATATTTCTTATGTTTGGCTATGTTATTTTATATTCCACATACTTTACTTTTTATTTTCATATTACGAGAGACCCTATTTGATCTCATAAATCCATTTTTGGAAGTTTTAAGTGGCGCCATTAGGCTGCCGATTTTTCGTAAGGGATTTTCATCTCACTTTTATTCCCGTGACATTTATGCTACGTTTTCCACTATTTCATTTGAGTGGTGTATGTAATTCCCATTATTATACACTTTGTGTAGTATAATTTCATTTATGGGTATTTACATCTTCATTGTATGACCCTTCTTCCATGGGGTGTACGTTTTGAATGTTACCCAACTCAGTAAGGGGACCTTTCAGCCTCCTCTTTTTAAAAGACTTCTTTTTTTATTTCTTTTAATTAACATACTATTATTTTGGGATATATTCTTATATATCCTTATTTATGTAAATTGTTTTCCATGTGATGAGATACCATTTTCTCTCTCATCAACTCATTTTCTGAATTTTAAAGTGACGCCGTTAGGCTGTCGGATTTCTGTAAGGGAACTTCTTAACCCACTTTCAATTCTTTGGGTTAAACCTCTACTTCTTGATTTTATTATGCCAAGATTATGTGTAGAATATATATGTTTTAATTTCCAAAAACCTTTGTTTGGATATTCTATTTCTACACATAATCATCTCATTGATAAATTCTTACGAACTTGTATGGGAAATCATAACTCAATCTCATTTCATTGAGTTAAATATCTATGTGATTGGTTTTGTTCTTCCAAGATTATGTGTGAATGACCTCTGATTGTTTCACACTTAATATCTACTTATATTGGGTGTATTTATATTTCTCACACATAATTATGTGATAGATTTATCCTTAATTTAAGGATACCATCTTTATAATGGATTTCATCCCAATTTACATTTCCATTGAGACTTCATTGTTGTTATACACCAATTCACTCTTATATGGTGTGTTTACTGTCCTTTGTCATGTTATATCATGAATCCCTTTATTCTCATGATATTATAAAGTTCGGATTAAATGTTATTCAGCAATTATTTGTATTCAAGAGTCTCTCATTTTGTTAAAAACTCTTTAACAAAAATATCGTTTTAAATGTTGTAAAGATTCATTATTCTAAATCTTTATCTTTAATGTCCATGTTTTCAAAATGGTTTTTAGTATTTATTTATATGGAAATTAATGTTTTAAAATTATAATTCCATTAAAAGCTTCAAAGTGGTATGGGACACTTTGTTTCAAAAATCTCTTTTAAATGATTTTTGAAAATGGATTGATTAATTCAATATCTTGGAATTACTTATTGTGATTGGAATTTTTTTTTGTTATTGAAATGTTTATATTTTCAATATTTTATGTGTAATGATGGTACTTGGACATTTTACGAGTGGTTACATGATAAACCATATGACGGGTGGTGCCGTGAATACTTGGACGGGTGGTTATGTTATAACCTCCAATGCATTGGGCATGGAAGTTAGCCGTATGGCTATTCCATTAAGTGATATATGTGGAAGTCGACCATATGGTTCTTCCATTTAAGTATGTTTATGTACCAAGTTACCTTTATATGTTATATATATGGGTTTTATGGTAATCTTTTGGTTAAAAAGGGTAAGTAATGATCTTTTATTCATTGAAGTGTTTATAATACTTCATAAAGGTGAAAAGTATTACTTTGATAAAGTAATCATGGTTTACTTGTTGTTTTGAAAAACTAACAGTTTTATTTCTTTGTGTATCCCTTACCGAGCTTTTTATGCTCATCCCATGCTTTTTTAAAATGTTTCTCACATGACATAAAGTTAAATAGGCTCAAGGATGAGATCAAAGAAATGTCAGGCTGTCTAAAACATGGAACTAGACATGTTTCTTAAATTTTTTTAGAACTATTTATAATATTTTTATACAAAATTTTAATGTAATTTTTACCCATGTGTTAATTTTTACTAATTTTATTTGTAAGGATTCTTTTTTCCATTTTCTAAATTTGGTACTTTGGGACTTTTTTAGAAAAAATATGAAAAAATGTTTTTTCAATATATTAGACGTGAATGGATTTTTCCAATTTCATGAAATCTTAATGAAATGAAGATTACTTTATAATATTATAAGGTTACTTTCAAAGATACTTTTTTCTTTTATAAATTATTTCCTTTAATTTTATTTTCAAAATAGAAAGGATATTTTCTACAAGAATTATTTATAGTGATATTTCAAAATCTTTTTATATTTCAGAAAAAAATTATTTGATATTATATATGATTTAATATCAATATTATACAAAGATACCATTTTTATTATTTCTAAAAATGGTTTATTTTTATATTGAAATTATGTTTATTAATTTTTTGTATCTATAATAAGTTTTTTGTGATGAAATGTTTATGAAACCCATTTCTTTTTGTAGGTTCTAATATGAGGAATAAATTATTTTCTTTTGGAACACATATGTATTGTTTTCATTATATGATGAGTGGGAACTATATATATCTATAATTAATGAGGTAAATATTTCTAGTTCATGATATAAAGAGGACTACAAGGGGAAGTAAACACTGTTTAATTATACTGGGCTGGAACATGGAGTGAACCCAATTCAGTAAGAAAATTTGTCCTCTCTGATGGTCTTGGAAGTTATATTTTACTAATATGAAAAATGATTTTCTATGATTATGTATAGGCAAAAATTTCAAGTCTTATTTTATACTCGCATGAATTATGATATTTATAATTCATGTCTTATGAACTACTATGATTTATTCCATTACATAATATCATGATCCTTGATATGTGGGATATACTTTTCAAAAGTTATTTTCATGTTCTTATGACCTTATGCTTTTGTTTTCCTCCTTGATTACCGTTATTGAGAATATAATATCACCATTTTATTATGTTTAGTTTCCCTAGTATATTAATAATGGTGTTAAGTATGATGTTTCAAAAAGGTTTCAAGTTATGAAGTAATAAGTATGAGATGATATAAATGTTTTATGAATGATTATTTTATGTTTACATGTTTCCAAAGACACTAAAACTATAGGGTTCTAGATTTTTTTTTATGTTATGTAATGAATATTTTTATATTTATATGTAATATCTTTAATAGAAGAAATATGGTTTTTTATAGTTGGTATCATTGAATGGTTTAGTTTAAATTAGGAAACTTGGTTGAGAAGACACTATTAAGAACCCTATTAATAAGTCAAAGTATAGGATACAATCCTAGAGTTTTGGTGATGATCATAAATAGTCTAGGATAAAACCTATGGTGTCCTAAATTAAAATTTTATAAGTAATTTACCTTGATTATGTTGTTTTCCCACTGGGATTAGTATTGCTCACACTATACTTTTGGGTTTTAGTCAATAGCTAGGACTCTAATTAACCACTTTAATGATGAATGTGATGGAAAATACAATGATTATCATCCTAAGAAACTGAATATTGTGAGATATATAATGAAAAATATTTTTTCTATGTTTAGAGAAATTTTTCAATATATGAATCATGCTAGACTTCCAAAAAAACAAAGTAGGTTACAACATTCTGTTGAGTCCATCATGATGCATCATCTGACTTATTTCAGTGAATATTTTGATCCACTAGTGGATAAAAAATGGATTAGTACCACTAAAAATTTAATTTTTTTTCTCCACTATTTAGAACACCCGAAAGTAATTTTGGTAGTCTATAATTTGGAAGGTGAATCAGATAAATGGTAGAATCTCCTCAATAATACATGTAAATGAGATAAAATTTACTCCATGAAATTGGATTAGTTAAATAACTTATTTTTCAATAATTTCTTTCCTTGTATTATTTGAACAAAATAGAGAAGGAGTTTCTTGAGTATATAAAAAAGTAAGATGAATCTATTGGTACCTATGAGGAAAGTTTACAATACTTACAAGGTATGATTCTAGAATTATCATCCATCCTGAGAGTAAGGTTTGTCAGTTCTTCAGTGGCTTAAAACCAAGTCTCTGAAGGGAATTATCCAAAAGGGTCATTAGTAGCAATGAGAAAACTATTCAATGTGATCTCAAGGTCAAGATAGATATTAGAGGTACCCATAAATCCCATGGGTTTTATGAGAAGAGAAAAATGTAATTCAAGGTAAAATATAAATACCAGAGTGAAAATAATACGATCTTTCCTTTATGCCAAAAGTGTGTAAAGAAACATGGATTGAACTATATTAATGGAACTATTAAGTGTTTTAAGTGTGGGAAATAAGGTCATAGACCAATTTATTTCTGAATTGATGGGAAATAGATATCCAATGACGAGAATAGAGAAAATGATACACAAAATTCACCTCCCACATTTCAATGCATCAAGTGCAAAGAAAATGGGAATTATGCAAACCAATTCCCAAATCCAAGAGCTATCAATTATGATTAATGTAAGCAACCTCTTAAGGACAAACACAAATGAAAATTGCATGCAGTAACTATCGGTGATTTGGTATATGATACTATGGTGGTGAATGGTACACTTACCATCCAATCTAAAGAATATAATGTTTTATTTGATTTTGGTTTGAACCAAAATTTTATTTCTAAAGATTTTTCTAAGGGTATCACCATATTACCTCAATAATTAGATATTGATTTAGCAGTGAAAACTCCTAATGGCATAATTTTCACATCACAAGTTTATAATTCTTCCATAGTTGAAGTTTATGGGAAAGTGATTCCTACAAATCTTATGATTATTCCTTTAGTTGAATTCAATGTGATTCTTTGCATGGATTTTCTTTGACTATATATATCTCATATCAATTATCGAGTAAGGGATGTCACATTTCATATTCTGAGTAAATCTATGATAATCTATCGATGTAAGGAAGAATATTAACTTCCATTGAAAGTTACATTAATATAGTGGTTATTAATTCCTCTAAATGAAGGTTATCTATCTCAGATGGATACATAAAACCTCAAAATTAAGGAAACACTTAATATATGGGAGTTTTTTGATGTCTTTATAGAATATTTTCCAGGCCTTCCATTGAATTGTGAAGTTGAGTTTTCAATAGAACTCATACTGGGTGGAATTCCTATTTTAAATAATCCTTATAGAGTGGCCCCATTTGAGTTGTTGGAATTGAAGAAGCAACTCAAAGAGAATGTTCACAGGGGATTCATATTACCTAGTGAATCACCATGGGGTGCACTTGTTCCATTTTTTAAAAAGAAATATGGATCAATGAGACTCTTCATTTATTATCAACAACTTAACAAGATCAATATCAAGAAAAAATATCCTCTTTCTCGTATTGATGAATTATCTAATCAACTATGTGGAAATCAATACTTTTTCAAGATTAATTTTTGTTCTAGATATCATCAATTAAGATTCAAAATAAGGATATACCTAAAATAAAATTACATACAAGGTATGTATAATATGAATTTATAGTGATGCCTATTGGTCTTACTAATTCCCCTACTATATTCATAGATTTAATGAATAGAGTCTTTAGATACTATCTTGATCAGTTTGTGGTAGTATTTACAGAAAATATTCTTGTATATCTGAAGGGCAAGGAAGAACATGAATATCACTTCAAGAATTTAAAAATGTCCTTGATAAAGGAGAATCTATATGTAACATTTACCAAGCTTGAATTTTGGGTTAGAAAAGTTTCATTTTTGGGTCACATAATCCCAAGGGAGGGGATATCTATAGATACAAAAAAGTTGAATGTTATTGAAAATTTGTCTAGACCAATAATGGTAGTTGAGATCCGATGATTTATTAGTTTGACTAGATATTATCAAAATTTTATGAAATATTTATTATGATGACATAATCTACTCACTAAGTTGACTAGTAAAGGAGTCAAGTTTATATGGATTGAGGAATGTGAAGAGAATTTAGAGGAGTTGAAAAGAATGCTAGTCAATGAACCTGTGCTCATACTACCATATAGGGGAGGAAGGTTTGTGATCTATAGTGATGAATAAAAGAAAGGTATGTGATTTTTTCTCATAAAACTGATATGGTGATAGATTTTTTCATATGAAAATTGAAAATCAATGATAAAAAGTACCCAACTAATTATTTGGGGTTAGTTGTGGTAATTTTATCATTATATATATGGAGGCATTAACTTTATGGAGAAAGGTGTGAGATATATAATGATCATAACATTTTAAATATTAATTTCACTTAAAAGGAGATGAATATATATCAAATAAGATGGTTGGAGTTGATTAAATATTATTACCACTCAATATATTACCACCTTGGTAATGAGAATAAGGTGGAATATTCTTTGATTCAAATGTACAATACTGTCCTATCTATAATGAGAATAAAAAATAATCCAATATTTTCAGATTTATAAAGGATGGATCAAGAAAAATTAAAGGAAGGGTAGATATATTATTTGGATAAAATTAATGTTTAACTACCTATACAATTGAAGGTTAAGGAGGTGTAGAAGGAATATGTAGAGATACAAAAGAAGGTCAGAAATGTTCTTGAGTTAAACTTTTATTATGATTCAATAATAAGGTTTGGTAACCATGTTTGTATCCCTCCCATACCTTAATTAACGAAGGATCTCTTGGATGAGGCCCACTTTTCATCATTCTCTATTCATACTGGAGGTAAAAAGATATATAAGGACCTGAAAGAGTATTTACGGTGGGATGGAATGAAGAGAGATATTGAAAAATATGTTTCTCGATGCTTGGTTTATCAGTAGGTTTTATTTGAGAGATAGAAGGATCTGGGGAAATTACTACCATGACCCATACTAGATTGGAAATGGGAAAACATCGCCATAGATTTTTTTATAGGACTTCCTAAAAAATATAATCATATTTATATATTGGTTATCTTTTTTTACCTTACAAAGTATACACACTTCATTTCTATCCGATATGCTTTCTCTCTTGACCATATTTCTAGAATATATATTACAGAAGTGGTGAGATTTCAAGGAGTTCCACTTTAAATTATATCTAATCAGGACCTATGGTTTACCTCATTGTTATTTTTAAATATTCTATAGGATCTAGATATAGAGTTATGTTTTATCAATGCTTATCATCCTTGAATAAATGGCCAGTTTGAGAGGAAAATTCAAACTCTAGAATACATTTTTATAGCTTCCTCTTTGGCTTTCAAAGGTGGTTGGGATCAAAACCTACCCTTGGTATAATTGTCTTACTACAATAGCTTTTACTATAGTATTCAAATGGATAATTTTGAGGTCATCTATAGCAAAAATGTAGAAATCCAACAAGATGGAATGAGGTTTGGGACATAAGACTATAGATACCAAATATAGCATATGAAATGATATATAAGGTTATATATTTTCAACAATACATAAGATCATCTCATATTCGATTAGAAAGTAATGTTGAAAATTGATGAAACGACCTAGAGTTTGAAGTGGGTGATACGGTATTTCTATGAATATATCTATGGAAGTGAGGAGTGAGATTTAGAAATTAGTGAAATATCATCCCTAGATATATCGACCCTTTTGAAATTCTTGATCATGTTGGGAAGGTATAATATAGATTGGCTCTTCCATCAAATCTCTCTCAAGTTCATGATGTGTTCCATGTATCTCCCATAAGAAAGTACATACCTGCTCCTTCACATGCAAAAAATTCATACGTCATATAGTTGGAGAAATACCAATATTATGAAGAATAATAGATATATATTTTTAATCATAAGGAAAAATTTCAATGTAACAAGACCCATCGTATTATTAAAGATTTATGGTGAAACCATCAATTTGAGGAGGCTATATGGGAACCTGAATATGTGATTAGACAGAGGTACCCTCATATGTTTATATCAAAGTGAGGAATTTTAAAGGGAAAATTCATTTTAATGTGGGAATAATTTAATACTTAGATATTTTTACAAAATTTTTCTCTTTAAATAATTTGATAGCTTTCGTTGTACGCAAGACTGAGTTTAAATGAACTGTGAGACACTATTAGTATAAAATGACCATTATAACCTAGCCATTAAAATAGTATAAATAAATATTAAAAAATAATTTATTAAATAAATATGAAGGTCTAACTCAGTATGATTGTATTAGAATGTTCTTATAGAATAATCACCTAATTTTTAGTAAAATCACTTTATTCATAAAAAATATAGTTTAAAAAATAAGTTTATCGCCTTTTATGAGTGAATTTTAATATTTATAAGTTATATAAAATGGATTTGAAAAAATAAGTTTTATTTTTGAATTTTTCATTTCCTACTTATCTTAAAATTATTATTTTTTATTTTTTGAAGACATTTATTTTTAAGGAATAGTGAAAATACTGATTTTTATTAAAAAATGTATTTTATTTTGAAGTATTTATGAGGTAAAATTATGTTTTTAATAATTTTTTAATTTTAATTAGTTCATTTTTATTTAAAATAATATAATTATGGTTTTTAAAAATAATTTTATACCTTAATTTATTGTAAAAACATTTCATGTTTTAAAATAGTATTTTTCCAAAAAACTGTTTTTTCTGGATTTTTTATTTTAAATTCTAAAACTTTTCTATTTTGAATTTTTAATAATGGATATAAAATTTATATTTATAATTTTTAAATTTAGTGAAAATGTCCATTTTTTTGGCAATATGAACAATAACCTTGTTAAATTTTGTTACCATGGTAAATGGTAAATTGAGCAATCTAGGTTAAAACTAAAATGATTGACTATAAAATTAACCTAAACTCTGCCAAAATTTTATTAGATGAATATAATTATTCCATTTACATATAATGATCTAAATTAAGTTTTTTAATTGAAACTTTTCTATGGAAATGACTTATATAGTATTTAAATCAAAGAAATTCACAAAATATCACATTCTTTGTCTTAAATATCTCTTATATGTCCACATGGGAAAAAGGTTTTTCATGAATGAATATAAATAAATATTTTTAACAAAATAAAAATATATTCCTGATATAAATTTATTTTCTAATTTTTGGGCCACTTAGATAAGATTATGATATTTATAATATTTTATTTAATAAAATTCAATGATGTCATATTCATGTTTTAAAGACTATATCATTTTTAATATGGGTTTTAAAAAAGTATATATTTTAGACTATAAATATTATTCTCAAAGAAAAAATATTTATCTTTACCATGGTTGTCTATTTTTAATTTTTAATAAAGAAATAAGTATATTAAAAAATTACATAATGCTGATGCATTAATTATTTTATTAAAGGAAATATCAAATAAATGTTATTTAAAATTTTAAAATATATATAATTTTATATAATTAATATTATAAAATAATTACCTAGATTAAATTTACATATTAGGGACATAATAAAATATTTTTATGAATTTAACTTGTTATCTTGATATTTTTAAAAGTCTAAGTAATGAATAGTGTCAAAATTGACAGTAATGACATTGTATCAAAATAATATTTTATTAAATTACTTGAAAATCATGAAACCTATTTAAAAATTATAATATGGTCTAAAATTTTATAAATTGTTAACTTATTATCTAATTAACACCACATAAGTAAAAATTACAACCATTTAATATTGAAAAGGTTGTTACCTTATTTAAAATTAAAAAAGGTTAACTAAGGATTAATAAAAATTTAAAGAATTAAAATAATACCAAATATTATCTAAAATATATTTCTTGATGATATTACAACTTTATATCATGTTATATTCGAATACATGTACTTTTTGAGGAATTTGGATTGATATTGAATTTATTATCAATTTACATTTTTATAAATTTCAAAAGTTCCCTGTACCTTAATTATAAAATGGAACCTCCTCCCTCATTTCTTCACATCACTTTAAGCCTTCAAGATTGACCATACCCTAAATTTTCTCATTTTAAACTTCCCTATACAAATTATACATGTGTTTCTATTCTCAAAATACCAACCATAGTGTCCCTAAGAGGATATCTAAATAAAGTTCACCAAAGAATATGCAATAATATTTACCAACTCTTTCCAGTATATTTTTTCTTCTACTCCATATTTAAGTGTTTTTTACATTATAAAGTAAACAATATAGTATAATTTATATTATTATATGTTATTATTATTTTTTAATAACAATATTTTACCTTTTATCCATTCTATAAAAAATTATAGCACCGCACATGCGTACATATAAGTTATCGTCTCCACACAGTGGTGTCATTTTTTTTTGCATCACCACTTTAATAGGATGGGTATAATGTTGGAAATAATATATATATGATAATTTTAACATTATATTCATATTTCATACACTTCCTTACCAATTCACTACTAGGGTAATGACACCATCGCCCGAGTGTACATACGGCCTACCGTCTCCATGATGCTATGCGATTCATTTTCCATATTCAAAATTAAATAATGGATATATAAATATATGTAATGAATAAATATGAAATATAATAACTTAATATAATTTTGGATATTACATAACTATATCCTATGCATAGTAATTGGGACTTATATGATAAAACATGCATAGGAAAATAAAGAAGTTAACTCTTGAAAGAAGGGTAATAATGAAATATTTGTAACTAGCAGGTGACAATATGAGGATAATATATGATATCATAAATATGAATATGATTTTTTATAAATTAATAATATTCTTTAAACAATTATACAGAAGTTTTTGATATGTATGAAAGAAATCAAACCTCAGGTAAATCTTAATTTCGCAATTTAATTTTATTCGATATTGCTTATATGTAAGTTTCTATTTGGGAATATTTATTTCCATGTGCATGATTCCAAAATAAATTTTCAAAAATAGTTTTACTATTCTTCTAAAATTTTTTATTTTCATTTTTATGCATGTGTAAATTTTTACTAAATGGTCTGAAAGGATTTTTTTTTCATTTTCCAAACAAGGTAATTTGTGATTTTTTTTAAAAAAAAATAAGAAAATAATATTTTTTAACTTATATGGAATGAATGCATTTTTATAGTTTCCTGAATTATTAATTTATGAAGCATCCTTTATAATATTATAGGGTTTTTTTTCAAATAAATTGTTTTCTTTCATAATTGCGTATCTTTTTATTTTTTCCATGTAGAATGAATATTTTCTTCAAGAGTTATTTCAAGCGATCTTTCAAAATCATTTTCCATTTTAGACAAACATTATTTGATGTTATTTATTATTTACTAGGGATATGATATGAAGATAAAATTATTTTTTTCTATAATGATTTATTATAATGATGAAATGATTTTTATTAATTCTATTTATTTTCCATAATTTATATTATGATAAAATGTTTATGAAACCCATTTACTTTTATGGGTTTTGATATGATGAACGAATTATGTTCCTATAGAAAAAATATGTATGGTTTTTGTTATGTGATAGGTGGGACATATATCTCCCTAAAATTCATTTTTTACAGATTTATATCACATGATATGGACAGTATTGAAAAGATAATTATACCCGGTTTAGTAATACAGGGCCAGAATGAGGAGTGAAATCGATTTAGTAAGATAATTTTCCTGGTATGGTGGTCTTCGAAATGAGACATGACTAATATAAAAATAATTTTTTATTCTTATGTGCATTCCAAAATTTAAAGTACTATGTTATACTCCCTTGAATCATGTTATTTATAATTCATGTCTTATGAACTTATATGATTTAAACCATAACTCAATATCATGATTCTTTATATGAAGGATATAATTTTCAAAATTTATTTTCATGTTCTTATGACCTTATGATTATGTTATCTCCCTTGATCATGCTTACTAAGAATCTGATATCACTCTTTCCTTGTGTTTCTTTTCTCCAGGATACAAAGAAAGGTATTAAGTAAGATGTGTAAAAAAGTATTCTAGTTATGAAATAATAAGTTGGAGACAATATAGATGTCTTATAAATAAGTTGTTTGTGTTTCCATGTTTCCAAAGACACTAAACCTATACGAATCTAGTGTGTTATTATTATGTTATGTTGTTAATACTCATTAATTTAGATGTAATAATTATAATTACAAATTATGGGCCATTATATGGTATTATCCACCTGGTAACCAGGGGGCAACCTAGATCTGAACCCGCTTTGCCTGCAACCATATACTGGCAAGTGGGATTCCACTAGCTAGCAGGTGGGGATTATAGAGTCTTTATAATTCTTTCACATCCTACATACTAGCTGGTAAAACTATAGAGAAAGCCTCAAAAGATGGTCCTTTAATCCTATTTTGAATCTGTATAATCGATGGATGCCTCCCTACCATTGAAACTAAATAGAGACAAAAAAATACATTTTAAAAATAATAAGATAATTTAGAAACAAAATAGAGTGTTTTTTATCATTAAAAAAATTATTCTTCTAGGTCTATCACAACTCATGAGGTTTCATGATTATGGTATCCCACAGATCGCCTTAGGCTAATCACCTTAAAAGGACCACCATACACATTTGTATTACGTAGATCAAGTCACATTGATCACCTCACGTGGTTTCCTTATGAGGTCTTCCTTTCACACATAGTTTAGTAGTATGTGGTCACCTCCCATGATTTCCTTACAAGGTCAAATATTTTTGTAGGAACAATTCTCTAAAAACCAGATCTTCCCAAAAATTTTCTACCCACCCCTATACCGATGCTTCCATAAAATAAAATTTCAATCATAAAGAGATTTAATTGATATGTTTCCACTCAAGACATATAATTATGATATTTTAATCTAGATGAACTATATTTAATCCTTTTACCAAGGTGAAAACCTTTCGAAGGATTACCCGAAACCTCTTATGATGCCACCAGATATACACGTTTAGGGAATAGTGAACAGTGTGAAACCCTCCGATCTAAGATTCCCTTTATAAAAGGGGGCTTAGGAATTATCACCCTAAATAGGAAGAAATCTATGGAGAATCACAATAATGGATTCTATGGACAATATGGGTCCTCTTTATAGGGATACTAGAGTGGTCACTCCAATATTGATGATGGATTTATTCTCTTCCCATAGAGCAGGGTTGAAAAAGGAATCCCTCCTAGTGCATTCCCCTTACCTTTCTTACATGATGATATATCCTTCCCACTTTCCATACCCTCTCCCCTATTCACCATTAGAGTGGGATTAGGATCTTAACTATGGGCATCCTTCTTAGTTGTAAGCCCCCACATATCCTAATGTGTTTCCTATTCTGTTATAAGTCCCATACAAATTTAATTTTTAAATTTTCTTGATCTTCTATTATCTATTATTTCTCACATTGAGAATGAAACACGTGGCTTAGAGATATGAGTTGATTATTCCATTGTAATAATTAAAATATTCAAGAGGCCTTCCTTATTAGGTTTAATCCCCAATACATATTTCATCATTGGCCTAATCCTTTGGTGTAAGTCCCAACAACCATATATTCAAATTCTCAAAGGGTTATATTCTCCACATTGAGTTCCTTAAAATAGACATATTTAAAATAAATAATATCATGGTAGCTCCTTTATACATATGCCTCGCTAAGTTCTCTATTTTCATATCTTTCATGATGCACACATCCCCAATGTATGACATTAAACTCTGTGGCTAAGGTCTCAATGTAATGATATTAAAATGAATGACTATTCCATTACCATAAGACATTATAATTCTTGGCATGGTCTTACCACATGACCTAATATTATGAAACTCAAAGTACGTGGGATATAATTCTTGTCTCCAACTTTATATGCAGGACATCTCTTTAAGGCTTGAACCCAATATCCCTATAACTCTATTTTTTATAATAACCCTCAGTAGGATATACCCCCGTCATGGACATATTCCCTTGGTAGGGTATATCATTTATGGAAACATTCACCCACCAATAGATCCATATTCCCTTTAAGTATCACTATATTTCAATTATCAGTCCATCTTCCTGATGAATTTTTTTATTAGTGGGCCATTTTCATGCTAGCCAAACCAACCTTATAACTCATAGGTTCATGTCCCTTGTAATACCAACCCATCATTAATTAGCCATATCCCCTTTGAGTCTAACCAAAAGGCCCACCCATGTATAAATCCCACATAGATAATATCTATAATCCCTTCACCCCAAAATTCTATTCCATATACATTTAAACATGTTGAAAATTTTCCTTAACACACAGCTCTAAACGGTACGATGTGTCTTTATTTAGTAGAACGTAACTACATGGGTTATAATTCCTTTTACAAGGATACATAAGATGGATATTTAACAGTTTTAACCCCCACACAAAAACAATAAATGTCTATATAGATGAAATTAAATTTCAGAGTGTCCGATAATGGTTCTTGAAACTAAATGACATCCCTTCACCCAAAAAAAGAGGAGATAAAGAACCTTTAATGTATAAAAATGTGTTCTCACTCACTCATACCCAAAATCAATTGACCATCACTCACGAGGAGAACCTATGATTTTATTAATATTTCTAGGTACAATTTATGAACATGTATTAAATATATATGAGTAACCCTCAGTATGGTATAATCCCCTACCAAAAGGTATGATTAGCCTGACATCCCTTCCTCTTGGTTCAATGTGAATTCATGGAGTCACTAGTAAGTCTTACTGACCACCTTCCTTTGGAATGTAGGACCTTAGAGTTGAAATAAACCACATAGTATGAATTTCATAAAAAAATGTTGAACCCATTGTGAATCTTATAATCATGAAGTCAGTCGGTGTCAAAATAACATCCCCACCACTATATTCACCCTTCAATATAATAAACATAAAAAATAGAAAATGGGGAATATGATTTAAATCTAATAATAATTAAGACAATTGGTGTCAAAATAAAACCTCCACTGTCAAATTCACCCTGTAAGGAAACAAGAAACAAAAAAATAGTGAACCTGACATGAATCTTATAATAATAAAGATAAACAGTGTCAAAATAACACCACCATTATCAAATTGAATATTTTATGTAATATGCAAAAAAATTAAAAAATTATGAATCCAATGTGAATCATATAATCATAAATATGGGAGGTGTGAAAATAACACAACCACTATCTTATTTACCCTTCAATGCAATGCACATAAATGATGGTAAACCCAAATTGAATCTTAAAATCATGTAGTGGTTGATGTAAAAATAATATAGCCAACATTGTCATCACCCTTTGATGCAATATGCATCAAAAATAATAATTTTGAACCCAACATGAATCTAATAATCATTAAAATAGATGAAAGTAATTAACTAAGATTTCTTTTGTGTAATATATATGTTTAAATTTTCAATTGTGATGCCACACTAAAGGGTATTATTTTTTATTGTTGTTTTTTTATCTAGGAAACCATTCAAAGCTCTCTTAAATCCAAGTTTTCAAAATCATCCTTATAAACTCTCTCCCATGATAATATTGCCAATGTATCTCTCATGCTCTCTGATTAAAGGAAGTCTTTTCCCACTAAGTGACTCTAACATTAAGAGGATAACACATTGTTTGGGGAGTATCATTTCTATAGTTCCATAACAATTGTGGGGGTAACATGAGACAACCATTTGGAATTGAAGCCCCATATGCCACCATGCCACAAGAATACTAGAGCCAAGGAAATAATTAACATCACTACTACCAACCATTTAAAGGGTATCTCCCCATTTTACAAAAATGATTTTCTACCCTATATAAGGGAGGTAAATAAAGACCTCATAATGTATTCCATCATAGAAATTCACCATATGCAGAATACCAGTATCCACCACTGGCAGTAAATCCTAAACCATCACCCCATACTCTTGACCAATGTTTTCACCCACAAAATGAAAGTCCCAATTACCCATAATTAGGTATTATGGAAGACTCTCCAGGTGTGGTGAGATTATGCACATAAGGGAAGGATCATATCCCTTTCCCCTTCAAAGGATCAATAAGACATATTCCAATGATCACCAGGGAAGAATATTATATCTCACTACCCGTGAATTAATCCCATCGCCATATTTTGATGGTACCCTAGGAATCAAAACATATTCTGGACCAAAATAATGGACCTTATCAATATTAAATGACATCCCAAGATTAGATTCATATACTTACCTCATCATATAAATCCCAAAAAAATATTCCCAAATAAACAAAAATACAGAAGGATACACGTATCCTCACTTTGATTGAATTAATCTACCAACATATCCTGGGAAAATCATAAGGGAAGACCCATATCCCTGATCAAAATATTCAGAACATATGAAATTTTCTAGAATCCCATAGGATATCCATTGGAATAATCCTATATTCAAGATGGGACATTCCCATATTCCTCCACCCATCACCATAGTAATTCAACCCCAGATTTACGTATCTACTCTAGAGGAATCCCATATTCTTTCTCTTATTAAGTATGATCACTTCCATATTCTAGTGAAGGATGAGTCAGAGTATCAGGCTCATATCCGAATTCTAAATGGGGTTCCTTAACATAATTTGATAGTTACATAATGATAGATTCATATCCCTATCCCTGATATATCAGAGGGCTATGGGAATATTCCAAATCCAAAATGGAATAGATATAATATTTCTATTCCAATCAAGGTTTTTTGGTATATTTTAATAGTTAATTTTAGGTAGCCTCATATTCCTTCCAATAATATTCTACCTCATATTCCTACTCCTGGAGATGATGGAGTATATCAACATAGATCATAGGTGATATAAGAGAAGAATAATATCCCATCTTCCATTTTTGATAGTCTTCAGTATATTCTGGAGAAGAATGAAAACTATAATTAGGAATATATTCCTATTATAACTAAGGATTGTTAACATACTCCAATAATTAATTTTGGGAAGGCACTTATCGATACTAATAGCTTAGAAACTTCTTGAGATATTCTAGTAGTTATTCAAAAACCAGTATATACTATGAAAAACATCAATGAGATTCAGCGATATATTTTTATAGTGACTCAGTATAACAACCCTACTTTTTGTTACATGGATATTACATCATTTGTAATAGAAAATACATAATACTTACATATTCATGAATATAAAGGTTTTATATCTTTGGAAAATATAGATCATACATCACTAGTACATAATAAGACATAAATATTTATTTAAATACTACTTCTTTATCCTTAAAATATCTCACATTCTTATTTGTACATATATCCACTTGATGATATACATAAAATAAAGCAGTGATCTATAAGCCTAGTAAGGGGATGAATAAAGGACATGAATCAATAATACATGGGTGAGAATAGTAAACATTGTCATATCATAAGAATAGTCTTATCATAAACATCATTATGGATAAATCTTATGAAGTCATTGAATTCATAGATTCATAAAAATGAAACATCATATCATAGTGGTAAATAAAATATATAGTTGTGAACAAATCTAACATAATGGGAAAGAAAAAAATATGCACATAAATCATAAAATTATCTTTATAAACAAAGTTGGGATCATGGTCCTGAATAATACAAATAATATCATGAGATAAACCCCATTATCCAATGAATTGGATGACTATATAATTATTTGACCACCTTTCACATCATAATATTCACATAATCATTCATGATGCATATAAGGTATAACAATGATAGTCATGAAATAACCCATAGAAAGGATTGAGTTTAAAAATGATTTCAAAAATAATTATTTCATGAATAAAAATTTTTATTACCAAATGAATAATGGAAATAATATTTGGTATAAACATCAACATTCTTGAGAAAATAATAAACAACTCACATGGAGTCAAAGATGTGTTTTGAAAAGAAAAATCCTTTGGGAATTTTTGTATTTGTATTTAAAAGTCAAGGTGGAAACATGTATATAAAAAATATGAAAAGGGGATAATAGTTATAGGATATTAAAGTAACATTATAGGAATATAAAAACCAAAAATTTCCTGAAATAGGGATAACACGAAGAAAGAGAGATGGGTTTGGGAATTCCCTTACCTTAAATACCATTTTATTTCATCTATTTTCTACCTCCTAAATAAAAAACATAAGTGTATTAAAAAATTGATACAAAATTTAATTATTTTAATTTTTACTAATATTTATCAATTACAGTCATTTGATTATATTTTTTAATTTCCATGGTTAAATAGAATACATTTTTATGTCATGTTTTTTTTAAAAGTTATTATTTTGATTTGATTTCACTATTTTGTTCAATGTAATTTATAAATTAGTATATTTAATTAAAGAAGATTAAAATAAATATATTTATAAATTTATATAATATATTTAATTTAAAATAACCATACATAGGTTTTATGGTAATAAAATAATTGGAAAGGTCCTCATTGGCGGTTAAGTGACCTTTATCGAGACATTGTCAAAAGAGTAGGAATGTGAAGTATGATAATTTAATATGTTATAAATATAATAATTATACTAGGTTAAAATCATTAATATAATTATAACATAATAATTAATTATCCTTATTATATTTTTTATTTTTAATGTGGTGGAGAAAAGAGAAACATGATAGAATAATGAGAGGGAGAATTTATGAGAACATACCCTCTTCTCGGTGTTGCTTCTTCTATACGACAAAAAAATACAGTGATGATTAGAGTTGAATGGATCTAGAACATACCTAGGAATGATAAGAGTATTCCTACAATATTTTTTTTCCATTTTATAAAAAGCCGGTTTATGGGAAACCGGTAACCTCACAGACAAACCACAAACCAGAATAAAAATCACCACATCAGAAGAATTCAAAATTTGAAAAAACCAAACCCCACACCTCGGGACATGAACCCACATGTCGGCCTTGAATCTCGTGATACCTAGAACCCTGCAACAACTCAAACCATGACCAGCCTTATTCACAGGGAGGGAGAAGAATTACTCAGTTCATTCATTACTATGGCTCGAAGACCAAACCAACTTATCATTATCAAAACATCACTGATAGGTTACTGGTCATCGGCCAACTATTTTTCATAGAATCAAACAACAGAAAAACAAACATAAATCCATTCTAGAGTGAAAATATAAATCAACCATCGAAGAATCAACCCTTCTTTAATGTTCCTCCATCGCTGATAGCGCCCCGGTCACTGGAACCAAGGTCAGAAGAACCCTGTGCCATCTTTGAGACCTCCACTAGCATCAGACGTGGAAGGAACCCAGAGAGGAAAGCATTCCAAGAATCAAGAATCCGAACCACTATCACCCAGGACTGGTAGGCCGACCACCATGCCTTGGTAGCCTCACCGACGAGGAGATCCGAGCTGATCTGACCCAGAAATGCCACCCTGGGCTTGGATCTGGTCAGTTATGAACTGCAGAAGGACCGCCATCGGAGTCCAAATCGTGCCGACCACGGGAAGTAGAAGAATCAAGTAGGGGTGGGGGAAACCGATGGCGGTGGTGCCACAAGAATACATCCTGATCTTCCAACCTCAGAGCTTCGACAGACCACCTGCAATGCGAAGATCGCCAAATTCCAAACCTGCAACAGAAAATAGAAGAAAACCTGAGGGAGAAGTAAGGTGGAGGCATCACCGAAGCTTCCAGACCAATGCCGAAGACGCGAGCCTCCCCCCTCCAGATCGAAGGCGAGAGGAAACCCTAGATCGTGAGCTGGGGAGAGAACCACCACACAGAGGCTGACATTCATCATAAGATAGGAGTATTAATACATCAGATTTTGGAATATATTTTGATATATAATGTTTGGGTGGAGTGGTTTTCCAAGTGGTGAGAGAGGGGTTATTTATAATTTAAGAGAGGGGTTTTTAGAAAAAAATATTAAATAAAATACTATATCCAAGGTAAACCTTTTAATAGTGATTTTATGATAATGTAATCATATATAAATATAATATAATAGTTTTAATACTTTAAACCCCTTTATAATTCTAATTTATTAGTTTATTGAAAAGGAATTTGTAAAAACTTAAAATTATTATTTTAATGGAACATGTTTTACTTTAGAATTTGGAAAATTATTTTTTAGGTATGTAAAATAAGTTTATTTTATTACAATGAATCATTTAAAAGATTAAATATATATTACATGACCCTAATGTTATTGAAATTATTATATAATTATTACATCCTGAATGATGTAATTTAAGATACACCGATTATAAGAAAAATTATATTTTTACTATCGACATGAGAATTGAAGTATTTAAGAATGTTATGAAAAAATCACCCATGGAAAATTTAACTTTATAATTTCAAAAATGACATTCATTTAACCAAAATAAATTTTGATCATTTCTAATTTTAATTTTTAATATAAAAATATTTTTTTACTAAATACTTTAAAACATAGTTTATTAAAAACGACCATATATTTTATTTGAGTATTTTAGTAATGATATTTATTATTTAGGAATTATAATATTTTTATTTACTTAAATTAATTAGGATAGATATAATATATATCATAATTTATTATTTTTAGGTTAAATTACTATTTCAACGGCCATGTTACTATTACCAATGGCCAGGTTTCTCTTCCTAACGATTAGATAACTATTATATTGGTCGCATTACATCTTATAAATACCTATTAATTATTTCATCCATTATTCACCTGAATTCCACTAAAGGTTCTACATTTATGTTTTCTATAATTTTGATTGGTTTACTAATATTTTGTTTAATTTCTATTTTGTTTTTCATGGCAGGGATGATTATAGCAGATTAGGGTGATCCATATTTTCCCATTATAATTTTTTACTCCCTATTTTCTACCCCCTTGTAATATTTGGAATTTTAATGGGATTATTATTTTACTAAAAAGAAAATTTTAATTAATTAAATAATGTTATTTTGGTTTCTCCATGTTTTTTATGGGGTACAATATTGTATAATATAATATAATACACATTTATTTAGAAAAAAAATATCATTTATAAACTATGGGTTATTACATTCTTCCCCCCTTTAGAAATTTCATACCCAAAATTTCCAATCACATTCTTAGTTGAGAATAGGCAAGGTTACTTTTGTTCAATTTTTTCCTTTGATTCCCATGTCTCCTATTTATTCTTATGGTTCCTCTATAATAATTTAGTAGGGTGTTTGTCTTTTTTCGTAGAAATTTTTCATTACAGTCTATGATTTTCATTGACTTCTCTTCATACTAGAGGCCATTCTAGATTTATACTACCTTCAAATTCAATATATGTGATAGTTCAGTTATGTACTCCCTCTGGAGAGATAGTGGATGACTTCATGAACATGATCCATATTTGGTGCAAGTTCAAGCCAATAGGCCACTGCTCTTATGTGATCAAGGATCTCAAAGGGTCCAATGTACCTATGGTTATGAACACATCTATTTTTCTGAATCTAAGAAGATTTTGAATGTTGTTGGATGGATTGAACCTTTTTTGTCATCTCTTTCACAAGTTTAGGTCCAAGTATCTTTCATTTTACAATATCATATCAATAAGTTAGAGTTCTATATATCTTTCCATACAGAGATTTATATGAATACATTTGAATACTTCTGTGAAAGTTTTTTTTGTATGATAACTCAACAGATTGGAGATGTTGATCCCATCCCCATTTTAATTTCATTGAAAAGGCTATAAGAATATCCATTAGTGCCTGAGTAGTCATTTCATATCTTAAATCTATTTGGGTGTGATAGACCTTGCTAAAATTCAATTTAATATTCAAATATTGTTGAAGACTTCCCCATAATTTATATATGAACCTTGGCTCATGATCAAATATGATTGAAAGTTGAACCCCATGCAACCTCATCACTTACTTTACATATATCTTGGTATGTTTTTCAAGTGATAAATATTATTTAATTGAAATTAAGTGGGATATGTTTGTGAGTCAATGCACCAATCCCCTGATCACATTGTTTCCTTTGGATGTACTCTGGAGACCGGTGACAAAATACATGGAGATGTGCTCCTATATCCATATGGGTATAATAAATAGTTAGAACAACCACTTAAACATATATAAATATACTTTAACATTATGACATACCATGAAACGTGAGATATATATTGGAATATCCTTCTTTATGTTATCCAACCCAAAGTGTTATCAATGATTGTGGTATATCTTCATACTTCCATGATGGATAAATAAATACAAGATATGTGCATTATTAAATAGTTTCTTATTTTTCATTGATGATGATTGCACAAAAATCCTAATTCCAAAAAAAACACCATCATCATCGATATGGAATTCATGAAGCTCCCCTTACATAACTGATTTCACTTTTTTTGAAGCTCCAAATAATTCCTTTGTGCAGCCTTGATCTTCTCATTGATTGATGGTTGGAAAATCATTTTGGAAAGGTAGGATGTTTTACCTTCCAACATGATTTCTAGATCCATACATTGCCTATCCATAATGATATGGTCTTTATCAATCTGTATCATGGTAAGACTAGTAGGTTATTTTATAATAAGAGAATCGTCTTCCTTATTTGACATTCCCATTTGGTAGTGAATAGAGAAATAAAAGTACTTGATGATATATTAACATCTTGTTTGATTCAGGTTAAGATAATTCTGGGTGAATATATACTTTAAACTCTTATGATTAGTATATATGTCACACATCTCACCATTGAGGTATTTCTTCCAAATATTTAAGGTGAAGACCATATCTACTAACTCCATATCATGTGTCATGTAGTTTTTATTTTAGATCTTAAACTATCACAAGGAATAGGCTACCACCTTATCATTATTAACGAGTTTACAACCCAATCATTTATTTTAAGCATCACCATTCATCAAAAAACTTTCTAAAATTTCTGGTAGTGTAAGTACATGCACAATTAATATCCTATTCTTGACTTTCATAATGCATTCATAAAATTTTTCTATCCAGATATACTTTAACCCTTTCCATGTTAACATATTTATAAGGCTAGAAAATCCTAAGAAATTTCCCAAAAAATGTCAGTAGATACTATCTCATCCATGAAAACTACATATTTTCATGACACTAGTGGGTCTATTCTATTTCTAAATTGCTTTTGTTTATGAAGGGTCTACAAATTTTTTCTCACTTGTGGTCCCTTACCCCAAGAAAGTGACTTTCTACATCCAAAAGTCACACTCGATGAACTTAGAATATATTTTCTCTTTCCTTAATATAACCAACACAATAATTTTATGCTCCTCATGTTCCTCTTTACTCTTAGGGTAAATGAGAGTATCATTGATAAACAATACCAAACAATTATCGAGGTAGACTCCAAAGAATCTATTAATCAAATCCATGAATATTGTAGGAGATTTAGTAAGTCTGAAGGGAATTAATATGAACTCAAAGTTTTCATACCTTGTATTGAAATTAGTATTATGAATATCATCATTTTTAACCTTCAGCTGATGATATCCAGAATGAATATCTACCTTTGAGAAGTATTGAGCTCTTCATTGTTGATTAAACAAGTCATCAATCCTTGTTATAAGAAACTTATTCTTTATACTGATCTAATTAAGCTACTTATAATCAATAAAAATCAGAATTCATCTTTTTTTATTTATAAAGAGCACTAGCTCACTTCTAGGTGATGTCCAAGGCTGTATGGACCTTTTTCCAAATTCTCTTGCAACTTCATCTTTAACACCTCCAGTTTGATTGAGGCCATACTATTAGGTAATTTAGAGATAGAAGTAGATCCTGTTATAAGTTATATTATGAATTATACATCACAATCTAGGGGAAGTCTATGTATGGATTTTGGAAATACAATAGTGTATTCCTTCATAATGGACATTTCCTCAAGGTTAATACTTTCCTTTAACTCAACCATTTGGTAACGGTATGCTTCTTCACATGGTATACACACCGACACTATTGATATAATTTCCTTATTTGATTCATGATCTTCCTTGAATTTGTAGACCATCATAGGATGGTTGGGAATATTAAAAAATATTTCCTTTTCCAGACATTTGATGTGTGCCCTATATAATGAGATCTAATCCATTACCAATATATTATCAAATTCTACTAGGATAAGGATTATAAAATTCTATGGAAGTATCTCCCCAAAAATGACTATAGGATAAGAGTACAACACTTTTGATGCAGTGATCGCACCAATTGGTGTTTTTATAGATATATATACTTTAAGGGTTTAGGGATTCGATTAAATTGTTCTAGAAAAATTAAAAGATATAATGGAATGAATAGAACTAGAATATTTTTTTTCCATTACTGAGTGAATAGGATGTGTACCTTGTGCAGATTCATTTTCATGATACCCTTCAATAGTATTTATAGTATAATCGTTCTCTTACCCATTTCTATTTGGTGGTTACTGAAGCTGATTTACCTTAAGGACCTGTGGTTTAGTGCACTATCTTACATAGTTCCCTTAAAAACTATAGTTGAAGCATTGAACGACGGGTGGGGCATTAGGAGGTTCATTCCTTTATTCCATCATGTTGGCCAGCTTCCTTAGGTATCTTTGACATTCATTAGTTTGGTGGCCTTCTCTCCCACACTGGAAGCATTTCCCCATCCATTTGAAGCAATTCCTATGATGTTTATTCCCATATTTTTGACATGTATGTGGTTGGATCCTCTTTACTCCTTTTTCATTTGACCCACTTGATTGAAAATCCATTCTTCTATTTTTATCTTCGTAACCATTAGAAATCTTTCCAAAATCCACATCTATTTTGAGGGAACATCAAAATAATTCTTTATAACTCTAAAATAATTGTATTTCTAGATAATTTAAAAGGTGTGGGTTTAATCCAATAAATAATATATCTATTTTTCTATAAAAATTTATAACAAACATGTGGCATACTTTTAATCCTTGTGATGTTTTCATCATAAGTAATTATAGATTCACCTTCCATTTGGTTTAGCTCTTAGAATTATCTCTCCATATTTGTTAAAATAGTTTGAGGGAAATACTTTTTAAGAAATATTTTATTAAATTATTCCCACTACATATCTTATATTTTATCTCTCATCTCAGTGTTCTTTATCAATGCAAACCATTTATTGGCTTATCCATCTAAATGGTAGAGTACTATAGTCACTTTTTCCTTTGGGGAATAGTGAAGAACATAAATGATCATCTCTATTGAGTTAAACCAATATTCCATGACAATTCGATTAGAAGATCCCCTAAATATTGATATTTATTTCCACATAATGGTCTCTTTGGATATTTGATCCTTCTTTAGTGAAGGCATATGTTCCACGTGGTTCATGTTAATTCTTGTAGCATGACACTGTTAGGTGAACATCACTATAACGTTTTGATATCCACCTCCCATTTAATTTGGGATATCATTCCGACAATCATTGTATAGTCCCTCATATGGGTGGTTAGATTCGTTTCTCCTCATTCCCATCATTTTATAAAATAAAAAAGGTTTAAAAAAATTTCACGTCAATAAAGAATGAATAAGTAATTTATCATTTTATGAAATTATCACTAAAATAATATCTTATTAGATCCCTATATTTATCCTTTTTCTAAAATGATTATTCTAGGATGTTTTACCTATACATATACTTATAATTATAGTTTTCACTAACATTTTATAATCCTAATTCCCAAATTAACTAAACCTAGATTTGACACCAATTATAGATATCCAGCTTTTTCTTATATGACGAATACATCATTTTTAAGATAAACAATATAATATGTATACACTCAAGGAACTAATGGGTTAGTATCTTATAAATATTGGGATCATACGTCACTTTTACATTATAAATCATAAAAATTTATTTAATAACTTATTTTTTATGCTTATAAAATATCATGTTATCTTTAGTATATATAGTCACCCTAGGATATACCTCAATTAAAGGGGTGAAATATAAGCCTAATTTGGGTGGTAATAAGGGACATAGATCAATAATAAATGGGTGAGAATAATCAATATCATCATATCTTAAGAATAGGACCATCATAAACATCCTGTGGGATGCATCTGATAAAGGCATGAAATGTGGTGATGCATAAAAATTAAACATCATGTCATAGTGTTCAAGTACCACACATAGTTGAAAACAAATCTACCATCATGTTCATTCATAACATAAGTGCATAAATTGTAACATCATCATTACGAACAAATACACATTCATGTTTATTTATAATACACATAATATCAGGAGTTACATCACATTACCCAATTAATTAGAGGGATATATATTATTTTATTCCTACTAATCAAATCATAGTATTCTCATAATCATTAATGCCACATAGAACATATAACAATCACAGTTAAGAAATAACCTAGCGAAATAAATTAGTATTGAAACATTTAATTTATATAGACATTTTGGATGAATTTACAGATGGTTTATTCATATTTTATTCAATAATACATTTTTTGGTTTGTATTCATGAGAATTAATAATTTTGGACTCAAATTAATAAATGTGGAAAAGTGAAAATAATAGGCTTGACATGTTGTGTACAACATACATGACGTGTATTACTCATTCAAAATATGCCTACAAAGCCAAAGAATAACCTATGAAGACTCTACTTGAAGAGAAGATCATACATGATGTGTACATACATTATAAATTGTGAGAAATTCAAAATCTTAATCCCATTGATAGTGAATCAATAAACAACCTGTAGAGATTACATGATGTGAAAAGTTTGAGGTTATACCAAATCAAAGATACATACCGATTTTCCATAGGAGATCTTATATCACATATAAATGATTTGAAACCTAATACCATGATTCATATATGTAAAAAAAATCCACTTAAATTCATTACATAATGTGAAGGCTTTAAAAATTTTGTACTTTTTGATACTATATATTTCGATGTTCTCTTCCATGCATAAAAATTCAGAGACCTACAATTTCCTCTCATTGTTTTTCTCGGTTTTCATTTTTTTATTGTCAAAACTCATCTTTAATTCATTAATTTTATTATTTTTTCATATTATATCTAGTTGTTAACTATTCTACATCCTTTCTTCAATCATTGTGTTTCTGCTTCCATTTTGATACTCTCTTTCGATACAGTTCACCATTAATCATCTATGATTGTCGATCCTTCATTGTTTCTTCATTACAATTATGTTTTTTATTGGATTTTAATTTCTTCTATTTGTTCAATGTGGATTTATTTATTATTTTACTTTTGTATTTCTTATTTATGAATCATTTCATGATTATGCTTGACATGTTTAGTATTATTTTTCTTTTGATCAACTCCATCATGCATGAATAATCCACTTAGGGTTATAGGTCAAGAGTAGGAGTGTTTCTAAGCCCAATGAAACAATAAATGAACATTGGAATCACTATGGCTAGAAATTAGGTTAATAAAATTATTTTTTCTCCTTCCTTTTCACATCACTAACCATGGGATGGAAATAGAATGAATCTAACCAAATTAGAGTTGAGTTGGATATGACCATTAGCATGTGATTCTTTCTACCAAATAAGCTAAGCATAACACATCAAGGTTGTCACCAATACCCAGACCATGGGTTAGTTTAAACATAGGTATATTCAATTGGTTTGATAATAACCAATTGGCATCCCTTTAACTACTTCATATCCAAGCCATAAAACTATCCCATGTTATATTTAGGATTATATTTTTTATAGAGCCCACAAATTGACACTGATCCCTTATTTTCCAAATTATATACATCTAAACTAACTAGTTCAAGTAAAAACTAAATTTGAAGAGTGAATATGAGGAATCATTTCAAAGGGATTTGATTTAATGGTTTATTTCTTACCAGTGGTCCCTATTTTTTTGACCCCGTACTTTCACTTTACTACACCCTATTAGTTATTGTAGTTTGGAAATGTAAATTTATAATTTTATTAACACCCATGTGAATTAAATGATACATTAAGGTACATAAAATTTTGGCACCATTGTTAGGGACTAATTATGCCCTAGGCACAGTATCCTTCATATAGAACATGGGATTACCTCAAATACTCCTTTTTTTTAATTTATCTTATAGAATCCCTATGTACTTTATATTTTTCCATTTACTAGTGCATGCGTTAGAGCTCTATAACTTGGTTGAGGAGTCTTGATGCTCTAGAAATTATTTTTTTTAATATCAAGATTAATCGATCCTTAGCTACATATAGCCACTTCACAATGGTTGAGAACAATGATCCTGCCTCGCCAAAACCATAGAACCTTCAATATGCACCACCTATTAATCAGGGAGAGAAATTAGCACTACCAGAGAATATTATTATGGGTTACAACTTTTCTTCCATAAGTGGTGCATCACCCAACATTGTTTGCCCTCCAATCTAGGTGCACACCTTTGAGATCAATCCTGGACTCATTCATATGATCCAAAACATGGGGATATTTAGTGGTCTACAAAGTGATGACCCACATGAGCATATATCTAATTTTATAGAGGACTTTGGTTTATTTCTAATCTAGGGTGTTTCACCAGATGCAATTAAAATTTTTGTTTTCCCCTTATCTTTGTGTGACTGATCTATGTATTGACTCAAAATCTAGGATCCCGAGTTAATCATGTCTTGAGAAAACCTACAGAAAAAATTACTGGATAAATACTTCCCACTAGGATGTACCTAGAAGTTTAATAACTAGAATTAAAAAAAATCCAAGGTGGATGGAGGGTCAGCTTCCGAGGAATTAAACAGATTCAAGGAACTGACCAATAAATTCCCACATTATGGACTAAATGTGTGCAAGAAAATAAAAATTTATATCAAGGGATCCAACCATCTATCCTAACTATAGTAGAAACCACCACTGATGTCACAATGATTTTGAGGAAGCCCGAAGTTAGCTGAGCACTTCTAGTTGAGGTCTCCCAAAAATCTAGTCTTTGGAAGAGTAATAAAGGACCACCTCAATGTAAAAAACATCAAGTGGAGGAGATTACACACCCCAAAATCAAATTGGAGTCTCTTACAAATAAATTAGAGTCATTTTAGTTACTAGTTTCACCACTATCCCCTCCTACTCCTGTGATGGAGATATAATCTTTCTAGATGTGTGGAGGCATGTACCCATACTATGACTGAAGGTCATGGCTAGAAGAAACTAAATATGAAGGTTGTAATTAAATTAATTACAATTATATAGGAAAAAAATTCTAACAACATCAACAATAAAAAAATAGCAATACTACCAGAATAGACCAACCTAATATCCACAAAAACTACTTAATCAGTAGGATTATCAACATAGGAGTGGTTAAGCATCACAAAGGAATCAAGGACCACCTGGGTACCAAGATCATGTTCTAGCTCCTCAACCACAAAATCAAAAACCCGAGTAATCATTTCCCTTATGCTTAACATAGTCTCTATCCATATCAATAGAGACCACCACAGTAATCCCAACCTTTTCAGTCTAATATTGAAAACTTTCTCTCCACATTTGTTAAAAAATAAGATCAAATAATATAAAACATTGAGATAGAGATAAAAAAATAGAGGGATTCTTGTTACAATCTTGATAACCATATTGGTAAAATCTCAAAGAACTTATCAGATATACTATCAGGAATTTTTCCGGTAACACTAATATGAATCCGGGGGAAGAGGAAAAGAAAATATTTCTTAGTAGTGGGAAAGTGATGGGATTTCAGTGACCATAAAAAGTATAGGAAAATAGGTTTGAATAACTTGAGAAACACTAAATAAAATAATGTCTGGGTGTTGTTTTTTAGAAAATTACCCCCTAATATGAGAAATATTGATAGTTTCTTGGTTCTCTACACCATCGAGGAATATAACTTCAAAAGAGAATTACACTATTTGGGAATGAGAATCAACCCCACACTAATGAGTGTTTTCCAAAAGATAGGGATTGAGGAAATAAAACTAACAAGAGTGAAACTTCAATTGGATGTAATGTTAGTAAAATATCCTCAAGGAATTATTGAGGATGTATTATTAAAAGTTAGAAAGTTTATCTTTCCTGTTAAATTCCTCATCTCAAACATGGAAGGGGAGGGATACAATCAAATTATTCAAAGATGTCAATTTTTAGATACTACGATGAATTTGACATATGTAAATCAAGAGAAACTGATATTAAAATTTGGAGATGAACAAATATCATTTGATTTAGCAAAGGATGATATGAATGGTGATTATTCATATGTTTTTCAAGGCATCGTTCTTAATGATGAGAGTGATGAGTTTAGAAAAATCCAGGAGGATAGAGAGAGATGGTCCCCTGATGAAGATGAAGGAAGTGAATTTCAGAATGTAAATTAAATTGAATAGTTGACAGGGGAAACTATCCCATCTTCCATACCCTCAGCCATCAAGCCACCAAAGTTGGAACTGAAACCTCTACTGAGCACACTCATGTATTCATTTTTAGAGATGATAACATCAATTATAGTCATTACTATCTCATATATGACCCAAATATAAGAGTATAAGTTGAATAAAGTCATAAAATGGCACATGAACTCAATATCCTTTGAATTTAATGAAATTATAGGGATTATCTCCACAATAATCACCCAAGAATATTATTGAAAGAATATGATAAACCCAAATGCTAAACCCAGAGGTAGATGACCCCAACAATGAAAGAGTTGGTTAATAAATATGTGATGAAAATTATAGACACAAGAATAATATTTTCAATATCTAACAATGAATGGGTGATTCCGATATAGATCATTCAAAAGAAGGGTGGCCTAACTTTTTTTTAAAAATGACTAATATGAGCTGATCTCTACTCAGACCATTATTGGGTGGTGAGTATGCATTGATTATAGGAACCTCAATAAAAAAAATTTATAATATCATTTTACAATACCCTTCATAGATCAAATGTTGAAAAATTAGTAAGGCATAAATTATACTTTTTCTTGGATGGATAGTCAGGGTACACTCAATTTATAGTCGAGAAGAATGATTACTCTAAAATAATTTTCACTTGCTCCTTCATAAACTTTTCTTACAGACATATGCTATTTGGTATGTGTAATAAACTAGTGACTTTTCAATGGTGCATGACACATATATTCCTTGATATGTTGTAGGAGTTCCTAGAGATAATCATGCATGATTTTTTACTATATAGAATACCCTCGTGGTATTCCTGAGTGATTTGGATTTAATCGTACATCGTGAATAAAAGTCAGTGGTATTAAATTGGAAAAAAATTCAATTTATGGTCCAAGCTATCATATTACCTAGGAATAAAATCTAAAATAAAATCTTGTAAGTGGATATAATGAAAATAAAAGAGATAAAATACTAAAATTAGTCTATAAAATTAAATGGAATAAGTAATATTCTAGGCCACATGGGATTCTACCCCCTCTTCATAAAAGACTTTTCAAAATTTGTCCACCCATCAACCCACTTATTGTTTAAGGACACTATTTTCAAGTTTACTGAAATGTGTCGATTTTAATTCAATACTCTAAAGAAGATAATAGTGGATACTCCTATTATCATTTCACTAAATAGGGATAAAGAATTCAAGATGATGTGAAATTATAGAAAATTTTCTATCAATGTTGTCTTAGGATAGAAATTTTAAAAAATATTTTGTCCCATTTATTATGCCATTCACACATTGAATTCAGCTCAATTAAACTATAAAACTACCATAAAGGAACTTCTGGTTGTTGTATTTTCATTTGAATATTTTTTCCTTTACCTCGTACTATCCAAATTAGCAGTCTACACTAATATTGAAACACTTAAGTGTTAACTGGGTAAATAGAATAACAAACCACAACTGCTATGGTGGATCCTACTATTGAAAGAGTTTGATATCATTATAAAAGATACTGAAGGAACTGGGAACATCATCGTTGATCATCTATTTAAACATACAATTCCCATCATTCAAGAGGATGAAAATGTTGATATCAAGGATGACTAACTGGTGAAACCATATTCATTAGAAAAACCCAAACCCAACCATGGTTTAAAGAATTTATAAATTATCTAACCCTGATATCAGTCTACCTAGACCTCACCTATCAGTATAAAAATATATTCTTAGTTGAAGTTTCACATTACTACTAGTATGATCCACTATTTTTAAGTACTGTGATGATGGCCTCATGTGGAGCTACATTTTAGAAGATGAAATAAAAATATTACTCCACTTGTGTCATATGTTACCAGTAAGAAGGAATCATGGACCCAAACATAACATATCTAAAATACTTCAAATAGGGTTATTCTGGACTATGCTTTGTCAAGATGGAAGTAAGTTTTTTCAGAGTTGTGATCAGTGAAAGAGGAAAAGCACAATAGGGAATCAAAATAAAATTCACCCAAATCACATCATGGAATTGAGCTATTTGATGTGTGGGGGAATAATTTTCTGGGACCATTCCCTAATTCTTATGATAATTCTTTATTTCTGTTGGCAATGACTACGTCTCAAAGTTGGTTGAAGTCAAGGCTATTACTCATGGCATAGAAAAAGTGGTTATAATTTTTTTAAAGAAAAATATCTTTTTCAGATTTGGATTCCCATGATTACACATTAGTGATTGGGGAACTCACTTCACCAATAATGTTCTGAATGGATTTCTTGATAAGTATGGAAGTAGATATAACAATAGTACTCCATATCCTCTGTAGACGAGTGAAAAGTTGAATTGTAAAATAAGTATTTTAAATAGATTATTGAGAAGATGTTGAACATGTGTCAAAAGGTTTAGATTATAAAACATGATGACACACTTTGGGTGTGTTTAATAGCATACAAGACTCCCATCAACACTAATTTATTCTTTCTTGGGTATGAAAATCCATTCCATCTTTCCATATAATTAGAAAACCAATATTTTTGGGAAATAAAAAAATAGAACATGGATGATAAAGAGTTTGGGGAGGTCAGAATGTTCTAAAAAAGTGATATGGAAGAGATAAGTTAAGAAACCTATGAAAATTCAAGAATTTATAAATAAAAGAAGAAAAAATGACAAGACTAGTGCATTGTGTGATCGATCATTAAACACAAGGGTATAGTTTTATTATTCAATTATCGATTAAAATTAGTATATTGGAAATATGAAGTCTTGATGGATGAGTCCTTACAAAGTTATTAAAGTTTTTCCCATATGGATAAATTAAAATTCAGAAAGTTAGAGAACCACCAATAATGGTTAATGGATAGATACTTAAAACCTATCACGAGACATTCTATGAGGGGTGTGTCATCAATTTAAAATTTATCTAAAGAAAAATGAGTATAGACCTCCAATTAAAAAAACCACTAATTGAGAGTTAACCCGAGGTATTTATGATAGGATATAATATGTTTTCTAGAGTTTAGGAAAGGATCAGGTCACGTTGGAGGAATATGATAGAGGTCTTGGATAAAAAGGGGTGAAAACTGCCTAATATTTGCCGTGTAACCTATACATGATGTGTAAATTCATAAAGAACAAAATTTATAATGTTTTATTTTTACATGAAATGTATAAAATACACGATTTGTAACTATCCAAGTAGCTATAAAATGTTGTGAACCCAAGTTTCATGACCACCTCCCCTCCTCCCTTCACCTCTCCCACACATAACCCCCTACTCCTAATAGATTTCCCTTCAAATCTCATTTTACTCCATTTACTGTCAATCCATCCTCTCATATGCCCTATTACTCACCTCTTCAATCATTTGATACCCTTAATGTTCCTCTTTGATAACATTCTAAAGGGCCCAAACCAATAAAGTATGCACCACGACCACCAAATGTGTGCCCAATTGATTAGAGACCTCCACCACCCAAGAGGTGAGAGGATTCTCATTTTCCACTATCTTCAGAGCTATCCTCATCTTATTTAACTTCCACATATTACTATTCTCCCACCTATAACAATTTTCAAGATTTATCTTGTACGTTTTTGTGTGCATCCCAGCCATACTATCATCCCTACCTCAATTTCTCATCACCTAAGCACCAAGTCATGTTATCCCATCTCTAGGTGAATCCTATGAGGACTAACAAAAAACCAGACCTCACTATGCTTGAGTACGTCCAGATTCTCTAGGTGGTACATGAACTCATAAACCATTTGTACCTCTACCCAATTAAGTAGGTTCATGATGAGACCTTTTAGAAACTCTTACTCAAGTTTCTAGACACCCCTATGCTAGCCATCAACTCTATTTCCTCGAGACTCAGAAAACCATTGTGAGATCTCACCCTTATAAACTTTAGCATTGACCATAGCATCTACTATTCCAACTTCATTGCCTCTTTAATTTTCCTAACTCTATAGATCAAGCGTAACAAGGTGGATGGTGCATGACATCGGGAGAGGATATTCATAGACCCAAAGAGCATCTACGAACTATTCATGATGAAGAGAACCCTACTCTGAGGTGATTCCCTTTGAATCATTCATCAGGCCCCTTCTCATGCTTGGATGGCCTATAGTGATGCTCACGAGAGTGTGAGACAGATTGAGGTGATCATTCTTGCCTCAGATATGGTTGGACCTACCTTTAACATGTCCAGGAAGTTAGACTTTTTATCCCTAACCCATGTGTGGAAGACCTGAGGTATGCTGATGGGATGCTATTTTATTACAGATATGGCCTTAAATATCAGTTCATTTAGTTCCACCTATCCTCTCACCTCACTGAGAAATATAGAGGGTATCAAACTCCTTTTACTCCACATAATGGGCCTACTGACAAAGAGCATGTGTCTTTACTGGTGGGAACTATAATATATTGAGGACACTAACGAGGCGCCTGTCCCACATGCAGCCGAACCAGCCTTGCTTATCTGTGTCCCTACATGCACCACTTCTTCCCCCTTAACCACTTACACTACCACATATTACCATACATAAACTACCTTACCACCCTCCACCAATCCCCCTGTCCTTGTTTTTACCACCACCACCATTACTTCACCTGCACCTAGTCCTACCCCTCTTGTTCCATCAGACCTATGGATTGCTATCAATTATCTTCCAGAGAACCGGTGCTATATGTGACTTCACCTCTACACTTCGTTCCTACTCCATCCTATTTCACCATCCATTCCCAACCACCAACCACTATAACCTCCTGTAATCCATCAACTACATTCCCTTCAACTTCCATCATTCCCACATTAGCTTCCTTCGAGACTGATCTACCCCTTAAGCTGACAGACCCCACTAAACAGCCAGAGTATCTTATAGAGTAGGGCTAGTGGGAAAAGGGACCTACTATTACATTTTATACTTAGGTAAAACTAATAGACCAAGTTTCTAGAAACATGACCTCATTACAGATCGACACCTCACTTCCACCATCCTCGACCGAGCCTACTACCGGCACCATGATACATCATACGATGGTTTAGGAAACTGACCTCAATTGAATTGTTTCCATATATTTTAGGAGTTGAGAGATACCCCCACTATTTGGGATGGGATGACTATTGTAGGGGCTGAAGATCATGCCCCTGATGTTTAGTTTTGGCATGTACCATCCCATTTTGTACTATGTTTGGGTGTCCATTTTTTTCATACTTTTTTCCATTTTCCATGATGTATCATTTATTTTATATATGGATGAGATACCATTTTTTGTTACTACTTGATGGATTATTTTAATTTTAGTGATGCAGAAATTTATCGATGCCTAGTTATACCACTTCTTTTATGGTCACTAATGAGACTATCACGCCAACTTCTAACACCCTGATTGACTTCTACCAGCTTGTTGCTGACCTTCCAAGATAGGTTGAAGATATATATCCTGAGATCCATATCTAGAAGGGTTCCACTAAAAAACATTACCAAATTCTATTCCTTCCACATGATATTCATTCTTGATATGTTATTAATGCTGTTACTCCCACCAAGCGTCCCTGCGATCTTGATGACCCAATGACCAGTTCCAATTGGAGATAGAGGAACTATTAGCAGATGGACAACACATACTGATTCCTTTTTTCCATCTATCTAGTTGACAATGTCATTGTTATAAATTTATAGAATAAAAACCTTATTTTTTTTCATTTATTTCATTCATGTTATTAGGATCATTTTTTTCTTTCTTCAGGAATCCACTATCCATCGATCACCTCAAAATTCATTATACACACATTATATTATTAACTTGAGATGATTTTCATTACTGTGACCTATGAGAACCTACCCATTTTATTCTTCCATCTTATTATAACCATATTAACTAAAGTTTTACCTTGTGTATGTATTTTATTTCTTATTTTTTTGTACAAATCCCAATTTTAAATCTCCATCAACCGATAATCCCCATGTCATGGAATTCAATATTGGGAGGTCTCAGTTCCCTAATTTCAATTTCAAATTTTTCATTTCATTATTTTCTATTATTTCTTTGCTATATATCCCTCTTCTATTTTCATAATAGTGTGTAACCTGCATCATTTTAAGTGTGGGGTAGTTTTTATTGAGATTTATATTTTATAAACTTGGATATTAATTTTTTCACTTATGTAGGAGGCATTTTTTATTAAAATAATTATTTAAACTTGTAATCTCATTGAAACCATTTAAATAAAAGACATTGTTAGTTTGGAAAATTTTTAAATCCTTGTTTCATTCCTATTTAGGAAATTTTTGAGTTGATTCTATTAATTTTATTTCTATATATTTTTTTAAATTTCTTTTGATTTAATCATTACTAGTTTTTATACCCAAAGTGATTGCCAGTTATTTTTTTATAGTCCCATTCCTGAGAGGATTCTTAATCCTTGATTTTATTATATTATCTAAAAATATTTCTTGAGAGACACCTAGGGTATGTAAACATATCATAAATTTCATTGAGATATTATTGATGCTATGACTAAAAAATACGTTTTAAAAATGATTGTGGATAGATGATTATCTATTCTTACCCTACTTTTGGTATGATGCATGATTATACTTTGAACAAGTGTGGGGGAGTCTTTCACTACTGATGGACACATGATATTATTATTAAGGAGATATACTAGGGGATTTTTACCATATTACAATGGTATGGTTCATGATTACATTTTTTATTTTCTATTATTACCTTATTCCTTAAAAATAGATATATATATATATATATATATATATAAATATATAAGAAAAAATATATTGGGTTGTGTATTAAGAAGTTCATACATCCCCATTATCAGATTGATGAATCCTATGATGGATCATATGTGGTCAGGGGATGGGTGTGAGACCTATCCTAGACAGGATATTTGAAAAATAAAAAAAATAAAAAAAAATAAAGGTAAATTATTGACAAAAAATTGATATAATTATGAACCCACTTTGAGATTTTGGATTATAGAAAATTATTTTTTTCAGGAGGAGCATGGACACATTTTGTTCAGGAGGCGCTACTTCATTGAACTATCCATGATTTTCATGCATTATACTCTATATCTTACCCTCCTTTTGAGACTATTTTTTATTTTACACCCAACTTACCTCAACCTTAGATATTTTTGGAAATTATTGCTAATTATCACATGATTTAATTGTTTTTATTTAATAAGTAGAGATGATAAAACCAATGAAAGACAATGGTTAGGAACATGTGTTCTAGGTATGAGAATAACTCAAATTTTATTTTACCTTGAGTTATGAGAGAAATTGTTTTGTGAGGTAGGTTGAAAAATGGTTATAGTATATATAGAATAGTTATGAAATTATAATTAAATGAAGAAAGAATCTGAATAAATTAACGAACTATAAATCATGGATAATTTTTCTACAGGATTGATTTTGGAGGAATCACTTTTTCTGCTTACATTTAGATTTATTTTTTTAGTTGTAATTCATGTTTCATTTTTAAAAGTTGTTTCTTTTATAATCCCTATTGAGATTATTTTTTCCTGAAAATAATGCATTGGGTTTTAGTCTATTTTGATAGAAACTAGCTATATGGACTCAAAAAAATAAATGTGTAAAAGTGGTAAAAATTGGCATTATAATTCGTGTAAAACATACATGATATATATCTCTTATCCATAGTATGATTGCAGAGCGCCATACCAACTGTTGATGACTTTATGTGACATGAATCTCATGCATGATGTGCACATACATTAGAAATTTTGAAAATTTCAAAATCAAAATCCCACTAAAAGTGAATCAATATATGATGTGAAGAGTTTACCCAATGTGCAAAGTTTGAGGTTCCACCCATTCAAAGATACATTCTGATTTTATGGAGAATATTGTAGATATCAAATACATGATGTGATGATTTCACAACAAAGACACTTAAATCAAGTACATGATATGAAATCCTTACACATAATTTACTTTATAGGACAATATATTTTAAGCACTCCACTCAACAAATCATTTCATAGACCTATGTTTTCCTCTAATTTTTCATGCTCTTCTTTCATTTATTTCAGATACAAATGCAGTTTTAATTCATTAATTTCATTTTTTGACAAATACTTTTGAGTTGTTAACTTTTTTACTTTCATTATTTATTCATTGTGATTACACTTTCATTTCAATAATCTTTTTCGATATCATTGACCATTCTTCATCAGTGATTGATGTTCCTTCATTGTTCCTTTTTATGAGTAAGTATTTGATTGGATATTAATTTATTTTAATTATTGAACATGAATTTATTTATTTATTTAATTATAGATTTCTTATTTACCAATCATTTCTTGTTATGATTAGAATGTTTGACATTAATTTTCTTTTTATTAATTCCTTCATGTGTTAATAATCATCTTAAGGTTAGGGTTTATGAGTATGAGTGTTTCAGAGCATAATAAATCTATAATTGAACCTTGGTAACCTTATGGATAATAATTTGGTTATTTAAAATTGTTCATAAAATTCGTATGCACAACCCTGGCCATTGGAATTGAAATAGAATCTACGAGACCTAATTGGAGTTGAGGTTTCTATGACCATTAGCTATTATGATTTCTTCCAAAGAAGATCAGAATAATGCTTATAGGTTATTAGTTATATCAGAACCATGGGAAAATTTCAGTAAAGGTATATCCAATTTATTTGACCATAACCAATTATTTACCCATGCACGACTTCACATCAGAAGTCATAGGACTATCATAAGTTATATTTAGTATCATCTTTTGTTGAAAGCCCTAAAATTGACCCGATCCCTTATTTTATATATAATATACATCCAAACAATCTAGTTATAGTAAAAACCAAACTTGAATAGAAATAGAGTGGAATCCTTTCACAGTGGTTTGTTCAAATGGTTTGTTACATACAAGTGATCTATGTGGTTTCAACCATGCAAAACCGCTTTATTATACCCTAGTCGAAAGTGTAGTTTAGAAACATAAATTTACAATATCATCAATAATAACATGAATTAAATGATGCATGTGGGATCATCAAGTTTCATAATAATTTCCTAAATCATAATTTATTGAATAAACTTTGTGGTTCCAAAATTAATAAGAGGAAACATATGTGGTATAAACATCATCATTTTTGAGTGAAAAATAAATAACCAAAGTGTCGTTAAAGATGTGCAATGGAAAGAAATGTATTTTTAGAAAATATTTTTATTTTATTTAAAAATCATGGTTGAAACATGTACATCCCCAAAAATAAAAGGAAGTAATACTGAAGGGATATTTAAAGAACATTAGAGGAATGTCCACACTAAAAATTTCATGAAAGAGGGATAACCCAAAGAAAGGGAGTTAGGTTTGAGAATCCCCTTAACTTAAATACTACTTTATTTCATCACTGTTCCACTTCCTGAATAATTAACTAATGTTTATTAAAACATGGATCCAGAAGTGAATTATTGTCATTTTTTCTAGTGTTTATCAATTATAGTAACTTTATGTTTCAACACCCCAACACCCCAACATTTTTTGATTTTTTTATAATAAATTTATTTTAATTAATGTCTTTCATTTAAATCTACACCAAGTTAAGATTCACTTTGCACAACCCACGCTTAGTTTGAGTTACATGTAACACCATGTTTTTACGAGAACACATTTTATTATTATAATTATTTAAACAAGACATATTATAACCTACCTATTAGAATGATTGATATAAACCAAATTAACATAATTATGAAAATATGGTTTATACATGTATATATAATTAAAGTTTTCGTGACTAGTTAATTATAATTGAAAATAAGACCATTTGTAAAATAAAATAAAATATTATTGTGAAAAAACTACTCAAATGTGCACAATTTTGTTTTTACCAATAAATAAAAAAAATAAATATTTTTGAAATATATTAATGAAATATATATAAAATATAATATTTAAAAATAATCCTATATGTTTTCTATACATGATAAATCTTGTTTTATGCTTAAAAACTAAGTTTTTCTAAAAGAAGATTTATCAACTTTTAATGGTGAACCTATTTTAGAACTAAATTTTAGAACCTTTAAAAATTATATTTTAAAAAATTAACATCATTTTTAAAAAAAATTCAAAATGATCTCAATGTTATTTTTTATATTTTTCTGATAAGTTTCATTTTTTGATGAATAGTGAAAAATACTGCATTTTAATTAAAAACTAAAATTTGATCTAATTTGTTTATATCGATAAATTATATTTTAAATTAGGTTTAAAATATAAATATTTTGATTATAAATCAATTAATCTAGTGTTGGTTGTTGTAATAAATTTCAAATTTAAATTAGATAAAAAACATTTCAAACTTCTGAACATTTTAACTTTAAAAACCGTTGTTTTATCCCATCTGTGGAATTAAATTTAAATTAATTTCTATATATTTTGTGAGTTGAATTTTGAAAAATGTATTCCATATTTTTAATTAGAAGTTCCAAAACTAGTAAATAGATGTCTTTTAATTTTTTACAATATGAATAGTACATTTGGTAATTTTTTGTTACCATAGTTAAGTACAAATCATGAAATTAATGGGAAAAAATAATATTATAAATATTAGTAAATAACTCTAAAACTTAAAAAAATGTTATTTTATTAATATAATTCATCCCTTGGAATATAATGTTCTAAATTTAATTTTTAATGGACTCTTTTTCATGAAAATGACTTAGATATTATTAAAATCAAAGTGGGTGAAAAAATGTCGCACTCTTACTTTTAATAAGTAGAATATGTTTGGGGTTAAATAGAATATATGATAGACTATACATATTATTATAAAATATAAAATGTTTATATTCATCATGGAAATTTAATTTTAAATTTTAGTGAAGAAATAATTAAAAAAATAATTATACGATGATGATATAGTAGCTATTAAATTAATTAAAAAAAATCAATTATACGATATTATTAATATTAATAAAAATATAATTTGAATTCATTAGGGTCCTCCAAGAATTATATAGGTTAATATAACATGTTAGGGAATTATTGAATTATATTTTTCATAGTTTTATTGCTTTATTGATTTATTAAGGTAAAAGTAACGAATAGTGTCAAAATTGACACTAATGGTATTTTATGGAAAACATATTTTAGTAAATTATTTACAAATAATAAAAATATTCAATAAGAACAAATAGAGTGATATATGGTCTAAAATATCGTAAATTGGAAATTTATGGTCCAATTAAATCTTAATATGTAAAAATTACTACCATTTAATATTGAAAATGTTTTTACAATTGTTAAAATTTAAATAGGTTAACTAAAGTTTAATAAAAATGATAAGGTTTGAAATTACCACAAAAAATGTCTAAAATCTACTGGTTTATGATATTAAATACTTATAACATATTATCATAAACATAATGTTATTTTGAAGGTATTTTATTTTTTATTTAATTTATTATAAATTAATCTTTTGAGAAATTCCAAAAGTGCCTCTCCCGTCTCTTATAAAAGAAAACCTCTTATTACATTTTATTCACACTTCTGAATACCGCTGTCTTAGAAAAACCCTATAAAAATATCATCTAAAATTTCATCACTTCTTCTTTGATTCCTTACTTTGGGTAGAAATCCAACCATGGAATCCCTTTGGTGAAAACCAAAAGGAGTTACCCAAATAATAGGAGGTTTGAGTGTGTTTAAGGAAAGTCGAGACTTAAAGTAAGGGTTTTCTTGTCTCACTATTATTTTTGTGAGATATATTCTATACTCCCCATTTATTATTGTTGTGTGTTATATATACCAAATTATTACATGTTATACATTGAATTTAATTTATTTCATGATATTAAATGTTTAAATTGATTTTACTCTTTCACGGGGATCACTGTTCAGATGTTACTCTAGTAGTAAAGGAATTTTTAAACCAATTTTTATTCATTATGTTAAAATATTATTTCATTGATTATATCATTACATGATTAGGTATGAATTGAACTTTGATTATCGTTTTTTGTATTTATACTTTTTATGTGTATTTATAAATAATACACAAAATAAATTTATTGGACTAGTACTCACTTCAATGATAAGACATTTTTAAGGTTTTATTTCACAATCTCATTTTTATTCAAGATTGTTTGTGTTTAACTATTCTCTGGGGAATATTTATCTTCTATATCCATGTTTTCTAAAAATGTTTTTAAAAAAGGTATTTAGAATTCTCAGAAGAATTTTTAATGTAATTTTTACCCTTTTTTGACTTTTTACAAAATGTTTTTAAATGAATATTTCTGTTATTTTATAAATACTGTATTTTGTGCCTTTTTGAAAAAATATGAAAGGAACAATTTTTAACTTATATAACATGAGTGTATTTACCCTCCGTCATGACACCTTAATTCCTTTAATCTTCCTTTAAAATCTTAAAATTTTATTTTGTAAGAAAATTTTTCATTTATAAATACGTGGATATTTAAAAAATTATTTAAAAAATGGAAAATTTATTTTTCAAGAATTATTTAAAGTGGTATTTTAAAATTATTTTCCATATAAGATAAAATTATTTGATGTTAATTAGGCTTTACTAGTGTTATTATTCATGGATACTCTCCTTTTTATTTCGATAGTTGGTTGGTGTTTATTATGGAATGATATTTATTTAACAAATTTCTTTTTCACGGGTTATGTTTTTATTAAATATTCATGACACACATTTATTTTTCTGGGTTTTCATATGATGAACGTTTTTTATTCTTATGGAACACATATATATGGGTTTAATTATGTGCTGGGTGGGACCAATATCTCCCTCCAAAGCATTAGATAAATGTTTATATCTCATGAGATAATGATGGGAAACAAGTTGAAGATATTGATACAATATGGGAAGATGGGGAAACCCAATCCATTATACAAAAAGGATGTGACTGTGGATGGTTCTGTGTCCCACCCAGGATGTGAATCCCCCATAAAGTTCCTTGATATGTTTTGTAAATGATCCTTTAATTATAGGTAATTCTATTACATGTCTAAGTGTATCCCACAATTTTATGTCTTATGTTAATGTTATGATCACATGGATTATGTTCTTTGATTCCCTTATGATTCATGTATTATGAGCTACAAATCTTTAGACCATGACTCATGTATAAGATCTTTGACATGAAAGGTATGATCTATTTTTTTCTTATGTTCTTATACCCTTATTCTATTCTTAAATAACCCTTCATGTTTAATAATACTGGGCATCTAACCACACCCTTTTCTTATGTTTTTCCTAGTTTATGGTGAAATATGTTAGATGAATTTTATATAGAATAATTTCACATGAATGATGTTGATGACCTAATTTGAAATAATAAAATATAGACATAGTGGGAGATAATGCTGATATTTATGAACTAGTTATTTATGAACCCAATTTGTTAAGAGTTTTTCCTAATTCCCAAAAACTAGAAACCTAAAAGGTCCTTGAGTATGTAATTTATCCAATATTTTTTTTAACATTGTAAGTTTTTGGTCAATTTTTTTTAACATTGGTAAAGTTTATGTCTTCATATATAGATCCAAAATTTAATATTTTGGATTTTTATAGATAATATTTCTTAATTTCCATGGTTAAAGTGAAGACATTTTGTTATCTTGTTTTCCTTAAAAAATTTTATGTTTTGTTTCGTTTTCACTATTTTTTTCAATGTAATTTATACATTTGTATAATTAATTGAAGAATATTAAAATAACCATATTTATTCATTTTTGTTTCATAAATAATTTATAATAACTATCAAAAGGTTTTTTGATAAGAAAAGAATTGGAAACATCCACATTGGTAGGTAATTGACCATAAACGGGAAATTGTCAATAGAGAGGGAATAAGAGGTACGAAAATTTAATATGTTGTAAATATAATACATCCAGTAGATTGAAATAATTAATATAATTATAGCACACTATATAATTATCCTTATATGATTTTTTTAAAAGGGGTTTAGAGAAGGGAAATAGGGGAGGAGAATGATAGGGAGAATTGATGAGAACATACTCTCTTTTCAGCGTTGCTTCTTCTCTAAGGAACAAAACTCCTTTGATGGCTGGAGTTTGATGGATCCATAATTTCCTTAGGTATTATAAGTGTCTTAAGATAGATTATTTGGGATGATATATATCTTTTTAAAGTGATGTAGAAGTGGTTTTACAAGGGGAGGGAGAGGGGTTTTTTATTCTTGAGGAGAGGTGTATTTTTAGAATAAAAGATAAAATAAAATACAATATCCAAGGTAACCATTTTAATAGTTATTTTTTGGAAATATAAATCATATATGAATATAATAGAATTATTTTATGAATTTAAACCCCTTTATAATTTGTATTCATTAGTTTATTAAAATAGAAAGTGAAAAAATGAAAATTTCTCTTTTAAGGGAATGTTTTTGACTTTAGACATTGGAAAATGATTTTTTAGTTTCGAAAATTATGTTTATTTTGATAATTAATTATTTATAAAATTTAATATATTTTTTTAAAACCTAAAATTATTTTATTTATTCGTTCATTATTAAAAAATGGAATATGAAATTTTAGATACACCTCTTATGAACAAAATTGTATTTTTACTATTCAAGTGATAATTGAAATATTTTTGAATGTTACCAAAAAAATCCTTCATAATCTTTTATGTTTTTATTTTAAAAATTATATTCATTTTAAAAAAATAAATTTTTAAAATAGGTTATTTTATTTTCTAATATAAATATTATTTTTTTACAAAATTATTTAAAATATAGTTTTTAAAAAATGTGATTATATTTTCTGAGTTTTTTAATCATGATATTTTTTGAAATAATAATATTTATATTTTTATTAAATTAATCATGACCAATATTATTTATATCAATTTTTTTTATTTTATGGTTAAATTACTATTATAATGGTTAGGTTACTATTCTCAACAGTCAGGTTACCAGTCCCAATAGTCAAGTTACTATTCTAATAGTCATATTATTATTCCCACAATCACATTACCTTCAATAAATACATATTATTTTAATTATTAATTATTCACCCAAATTCTTCTCAAGGTTCTACATGTCCATTTATATAATGTTTATAGGTTTAATAATATTTGTTTGAGTTCTATAGTTTTGTTCATGGAAGGGATGATTCTAATTGATTGAGCTCATCTATATTTTTCCATTATGATCTATTTTTTTTAATTTTTTATTTATTGTAACATTTTTCATTTTAATGCGATTATTCTTTGACTAATGAAATGATTTTCATTAATCAAATAATGTATTGTTGGGTTTTCTATGTGTTTTATGTGTATAATATAATATAATATAAATAATGCACATTTATTTAAAGAAAAAATATCATTTATTAACTTTGGGACATTACACCCAGGGTCTTTCAAGGAGGCTTCCCAATCATAAATTTTCCTAAAATCCACACACAACTCCAATAACCTAACATGGAGTATCTAAAGAAATCCACTATTGGGTATCAAATACAGATCTGGACTAGGATGATATTCTTAATCTAATCAATTTTAGTGTCTTTGAGGCCATACCGGGCTTATCAATATTAGTATAAGAATAAAACTGATCCTTATTAGAATATAGAGGTGGTATTTACCATGGTTGTCCTCCCCACGATAGTTTTAAGATATTCCACAAGGACTTCTCTTCTAATTTCTATGGTGTAAATATTCTCCACATCAATATCTCATTCACACAGCGATATATTTCCCTTCTAAAAGAACCTTATTATTAAGTGGTACGAGAATCATGAAGTTAAACTATATATAGTTTCTCATCAGTAACTAGTAATTCTTCACAATGGTCAATAGATAGTAGCGTAAAATAACATTCATCTTTTCCTCCCATTGACCACATGAAATCATCATTATAAAAGTTACATTTATATTTTGATCAATTAGAAGAGTATACCTTTAAATTTGAAGAAAGTATCATGGATTTTTGGAGAGAGATGGCTGAGGGAGATATTTTGGTTATGTTTTGGCCCATAGTTATCTACCAATATGAGGTTCCCTGGGAAATAAAAACAAAACATATACACTATCCGTGCCTCAACCTATGGATAAATCATTGAGACCTTAAGGTAAAAAATATTCCTTAAAGGTTATATGCATATCATCTTAAGTTAATAGGGAATATCTTCTACTAGATTGAGTTGTCATCCTTATAAATTGCATGATACTCAAAGTCTAAAAAGCAAAATAAGAATAATTTTCATTCTTGCCTTGATATATTTAAGAAACTCTAACATATGATTGTGAATTATTTATCTAACATGTGAATCAAAGAGTGTGAAAAAATATGGGGGGCTATGCTTTACTCTATTCTCGAGTCCATATATCCCTTTAAGGTAGACATCGTGTAATGTTATTTCCTCAAATTGAGTCCTCAAAATAGATTATGATATCACATCTGGTTAGTTATGTGCACTCCAACTGTCTATAAAGATTAGAAATGGCACACACTTTGATAATGATCCATCAAAAATATTTCTACATCGGGCCTCCATGAATGCTAAAAAGGAAACAAAATTAAGAAAAATACAGCCTTTAAATGTGGAGGAATATCCAACATCATGTAGATCACACTAGCTATGAATGATTAAACTAGAAAATAGACTTATAAAAGATTCAAAATTTATAATGTTTCTATAATGGAGGCATCAATGAAAATCAAGGAGTAATCCCTGTCCATAGGGTCGGTGGTATTTTCATCTAATTTATCTTTTCCAACACCCTTGGGATCTCCAAAAACCTAAATATTTAAGAATATAGTGGTGGTAGGGAGAATTCAAGCCTATATCATATGTTTGGGGGATTTTTTATCATCATGTCTCCCACCACAACCCATGGTATTATCTATTCCCCAGTGATTCATGGATGTGATAAAAAAACTTAATAGAAAAACCTAACCCACAAGGATGTGGTACTTATATTATTACTACCCCTCTAAGGGAGTCACTCATAATCAGGTATGGAGAAGTCTGATCGGTTTTATCTCTTTCTTTCTTACCAATGGGTCATGTATCCTCACCATTAGGGCCACACTCAATAAAAGTTTTCGACAACTCCTTATGGATCACAATGCGTAATCCACTCCTTAGGGAACATACTGGAGGAAATACCACACCTCAAAAAAGTTATATTCTGAATTATCCTTATAAAAGGTGGAGGGGTGGTAAGGAATCAAAATTATCCCTCAATGAATACCTGAAATATAGTTTAACTCCATAAAACTTATAAGTAGATTATGTCATAATTCTAGCCACTTGGTAAGATTTGGGTCATGTCATAATTACCAATTTGGATGATTATAACACCAATTTAGAAGAATAATATTGATAGTTTCCATTAAAATAAGATGTATGTACTGGGTTACTAGAGGAGGGTGTCTGTACTCGATATCAGATTCAGTTTCATAACCTGCAATCCCGAAGCATTCAACAACCACTCTCACAACGTGCTTCAACTAGTGATAAGGGGAAGAGAGAAGATTTATCCTAGGTTTTCTCTAAAGTAACTGATTCAACTTTTGTTTAGGATATATTGGCATGATATGAGGTTAATATATATGAATTTAAATAGTCCAATGTCAATATTGTTAGGGGAAATATTTCCTCTGAACATTATCTCATAGTGGGAGCTTTTGTACCACCTTTAATTGGAGTTCCATAGTTACAAAGATCCACTCCATCAACTAGGGAAGGCTCTCATCATACTACTAGATCCAGACCTAGAAATACAATTTATTTCACTCTAACTACAACAAACTATTGGGATTTCCCTCCTCTTGGATCTCAGGCGTCATAACATAATTCCAATTAAGCTAAATCCACAGAAACTGGGTAAAATAATAGACATATACAATTAGTCTATATTAAGGATCACATGTTTTCAATGATCAAGATTACCCTAAGACGTTGACAACACTAGAGTTATTTTGCACTATCATATCTACCATATCCCATATGAAGGCCACATAAATAAAGTTTGATCCATTACAACCAGAGAGAAAAACTTACACTGAGTGGGTGGATGTGATCCATACTCTAGTAAACATTGGATTTCCTAATTTCTCATCCTTAAATGATGTTGGTTATCTAAAACCACAAATGATTCATTTTTTTGTCCCATTGTGTCTCCATGATATGAAAACTTGACCAACAAGAGGTGAAAAAACTCATATGTCCTGTTAAGACTTTGTAAGGCCCACCTTTTTCTTGAAGAATATTCTCCATGCCAATTCAATTGTGAATTGGGAGTATTTTACCCACCAATATCTATATCGATTCAGTTATATATTTAGGAAGACAAAAATCACTGACTTCTAAAATTATAAATATCCTAAGAATGAAAGAGTCCTAGATTTTAGTTTCCGATGGAATAGTTTTACATATTATGTAGATATGCATCTTCTGAAGGAGTAACATTATAATTATGTGTACATAACTTCTGTAATGATCTATAATCACCTCTCATCCAGAATTTTTTTTCCAATGGGTTTAGAGAATTGGACTCAAAAAAACAATTGATGAATGATACTATCCATTATAGAAGGGATAAATATCATTATATGTCATATAATTAGGATAATAAAATGGGTAGTGTAGGGGATTCAATTTTCACACTCAACATATCACCTTTTCCTGATCTCTCTCAAAATTCAGATCAATATCATGAGAAACATCTCCCTGAATGACCAAAAAAACAACAAAATCCTCATCAGGATGGGAGGAAGGAGAATGGATTTTTTTATTTAAAGATAGAAAGAATAAGAACTATTATTTTAAGAGGGAGTAAGTTTCATGATATTTTATAACATTAGTAGAGAATAATTTTCTTATGTTACTGAAAATAAGGAAATTGGAGAAGGTTAATATTAATTAATCCTAGATTATTCTAAATATTATCAAATTCTTGGGAATAATATCCAAGACTAATTTAATTTTAAATAATTACTTCATAATATGATTTACACTAGAGAATTAAAATTGGTGAAATATAAAGAATTAGAGGCTTATGTCTCCACCATTTCACCAGAAGAATAGGTAACATGGTAACATTTCCAGAAAAACTTGCACAATAATTGAATGATTGGAGAACCTAAAATATACTTTATTTAATAAATTCCATACTCAAGGAATAATTCATTTAAGAAATTATGACCCCAATTCCCTCAATAATGAATGAACAACCTATTTTAGTATGCTGGCTAGCCAAATGTTGGATAATATAATAAATGAAAAATAAGGACCTTGAAGAAGAAAAATAACCTATACCATTCCCAAATCCAGTTCAAACATTATAATAATTCTTACCCATTGACATGGGGTGGACTTGCACTAACCTTTCAAATAGTACCCTCATCAGAAAGAGAATCTTTTATGTATTAGACATTATAATTCACAAGATCAACCCCTTTTTTGATAAAGTAACTAAATATAAATATGTTCCTCAATTTTCTATATATAATTGGGGGAAGGATGAATTAGAAGAGGTTATAAATGTTTAAGGGGATACAAAGGAATATGATTTTAAAGATTATATAATATGAAAAAATTACCATAGATGCCTTATACATAGTAAAGACTCACATAAATAAACTCTAATGGGATCAAAATGAGCATGAACTAACTCTTGGATCATATAGTGCTCAAACACATCCCATTGTGTTAGTGGGTTAGTTGGATTATCAACCTCTATATGATCACAATCATTGAAAAAATCGGACGTTTCAAACTATCCTTTGAATAGAGAAACCTACGATTATTATCTAGAAGTATTTAGCATGAAATAAATTTAACTGTAAGCCTCAACCCAATGAGAAACTCTCTTTCGGGAAATAGAGGGTCTTGTATTTGAAATATGAATTACTAAAATAGTTTGCAGTAGTATCCGAGATTTCAATCCTAGTCACACTTTGAATCTCAAAGGACATTTGAGATGTATTGATCGATGCACTTTCAAGCCCCTAGGAAATTTATGAGTGAGTTTCCAAATCAACGGTGTATCAAGAATTTACCAATTAATATTAATGCCACATGGTCATCTCATTCAAAGAATATAAATAGGAATATGTTATACATGGGATCATCAAACCCCTATACTTGACTTTAAATATGAATAATATTTATATTCATAGTGAATTAATGGAAAATGACTTTAGAATGAACATTGTCCCTATTTAAACCCTTTGATTCATTAGTTTTAATGGAAATAATTTGTCTATTTCCCAATTTACCATCCCAGGGTATCAAAAGTGTGACAAAAAACCACTTAAATGGTTCAAGTTGAGAGCTTAGTTTATGGACATATCTCCAAGCTTGTTATAATGGTACTTTTTTAGGATAAAGTATTCATTGTTTTTTTGGAAAGAGAATTTATTCTCATTTAAGTTGTGGTTACATCATCATATCACCAATTATTGAAATATATGTTTAATGGATAGTTTTTGTTACATATATATGACTCCCCATCTTATGATTTTGAAGCTCAAGTATATAGAAGAAACCTACTAAAAAGGGAAGGGAAGTAGCTAGAAATTAATTATACTAAAAATGTTACTACCCCAAATGGTTTTAGAGATAATTTTAATAAATAGATTATTGTTGGTTATGATTACAAGTTTCAATTTAACCAAATTGTGTCATTGATTCTAAACTAGGTAGGCTATAAAGTTGACTAATTTCAAAATTACTAGGGCTAAAATAACATGATTTTCATGATATCAATTTTATCTCCAAAAAAGAATGATGATACCCAAGAGTATAGAAAATATATTGAAATTTATGATCCCCATTCATCTAAAATGTATCCAAAGTTAACCATAAGAAATATCCCTACATAGAGAATCTTTTCTGATGATAATTTCCTCATTTTGTGTCCCAAATACTTGAGGGAAGCATTAATTAACTTTTATTAGATGATGATGCCCCTAAAATGTTAATTTTGGAATCTTTTCTAGAATAATAGTAATAAAAATTCATCACAATTATAAGGCAGATACCGCTATTTTACCTTTAAAGACCATTTATTATTTTTATCTTTGAAAAGAAGAGGGCACTGATACTATGGGAACTTGTATCTTTTTTATGATCCTATTAATATTTTCTATATTTTACCCCAAACTATCATGCCTCTTCATTATCATTGGAAGCCAATATCTCTAAACCAAAATACGCCATCACATCTAGAAATTATACCAATATTATAAATTTAATTGGCGATATGGGAGTGGGAAGAAAGGAGGAGGATCATAGAGATTCCTCTATAGTATTTGAGAAAGGTGTATCTACCATAATAGATAATATCAAACATTTAAACTATTTCATAGATGAAGATATATTACATACTTTGGTTAGTTCCATGAGGACTCTCAATGAACAAGAGAAATACATTTCCTTTATGAAAAAACAACAAAAAAGTTTCAACTAGAATTATTGTAGTGACTTCGACCCTGACCCCAGAAGCCCAGAGTCGGTGCCTGAAACATGGTGTGTATTTTTTTCCCAAAAACATGTAGATAAAAATTACACATCTTATTCCATCATAGAGGATCATTTTAGTTTAGGTTCTGGAAAAACAGATACAACTAATACATTTCTTCAAAAACATGACAAAGATAGACTTCATATTGTGGACATCACATAGCAGTACTCAAATCTTGGAAAATATACTAAGTCCTGTATAATAAATTGAAAACGTAGGGTGATCATACGAAAGACCAGTAAGATGTTTTAAAATAGTTTGAAGAAATTAATTTTTGAAATAACAACCTCTGAAATAATTACCAGAAATTTTCTTAAGAGGAAAAAAACACTTATTAAAGCACATAATCAACATATTTCAATGGTTACTTGAATACATTTTCAAGAAAATTTTATACACAAGAATTATATTTATTTACATAAAAACTACTGTTAAAACATATATCAAAATGAACATACATGTTCAAAAATGCATGGAATAATGCATAATCCATAAATTGGTCAAACTAACTTTAAAGGTGACATACACGGTTGTAAGAAAAAAATATCACATAAATTAACACTTTCATAGAATTTCATAAGTAATAATTTCATGATTCACTTAACACTAAATATGAAATTCATGGATTGATATATGTAACATCAAATTCAATTTCATCATTTTCCTTATATAACATTCCAAGTGTATACATCATTTATGACATATGCATTCATCACCATTATCATAAAAGATCCGTAAACAAGGGATATTATACTAATCAAATCATCACTTGGTTAGTCATATATTAATACATAATAAGGGTATATATAATGCTATAATTTTTCAAGAACTTTCGCTAGGACCGTACATAAAAATTCTATCAAGGCCTATGACAAGACGATATAGGAAAAAACCCAACATAATTTATCTCATGAGACTTTACTTTACCCAATTCATTGAAGCACTATATACCTCTGGGTGCACCCATCACATCATAACATTCATATTTCACTATATAATTATGGGTGCACGCGTCAAATAATATAGGTCCAATACCTTCCTCATATGTCTTAGTATGGTCTTATAATTTTAGTGTCCAACAATACAATGGATACTTAAATTCTTAACCCATGAATTATCAAGAGAGATAAATTTCATTCTTTTTTATATATTCATACATGAAGTGAATTATGCAATAAATGTAAAAATGACTACATTTGATAGTTTTAACTTATGGATGCATCATATTTAATAGTGAAATGCATGAACTAAAATGACATTATTTTGAACATGTCATAAGAACTAGTTCATATAAAATAATGGTTTTTCACATAAAATAATAACCCTTTTATTAAAACTATTTCTCATGAGTGTGAACCTTTTTCATACCATGATTTAAATGTTTTAAACTTTGAGATACCTAATATTCTTGCTTAACCCTTGCACTATTAATTGATATATCAAAATAGATTAAAATAAAAACATAAATAATTACAGGCATTCCTTGTGGAAAATTGAAAAAAATTATGGATGTAAAACCGTTATTTCAAGTGATGTATTCATGAATAAAAAGAAAAAGTAAATAAACACATGTGCCTATCAATGTTCAATTACACAACATACTAACATAGCTAGTCCCATTTAAAAACATGAGAAGTCAAGATTGAAATACATATATGTATATATGTGGGTTTGAAAATTATAAAACCATATATATACCTAAGGTGTATACTTGGGATTCTCATAACCAAAACCAGGTTAAATAAATTCTTATAAATATTGTATGCTTAAATAATATAATTTAATAAATAAAATATGATTTATGAAAACATAGTTTAAATAATAACTAAAACCTACACATAACCATATATACACATGTATGTTTATGTGGTCTAATTAAATAAAACCAAGTAGAATCATTGCACAATTTACATGTTTTTAATGACATTATTTAAAAAAAACATATCCTCAGCATCATAAAAACTGAATAAGTTTTTTTAAAATAAATATTTACACACACACACACATATATATATATAACTACATATACATAAGTTATAAACTAGGGTTTTGCATATGGAAAACAAACCAACCTAATCCGTTACAAATATTATTAATAAAATCATTTTAAAAAAATGATCATCACTTAAAATAATAAAAACCTGAAATGGTTTTGTTTTTTATATACAAATATAAGTATATATATAAATATATAGTTTATAGAAACAAAAAACAAGATTAACCCTTAAAAGTTTTATACACCTTAAAACATCTGTTTAACACTGAGAATCATGTTTAGAAAAACTAAAACAAGTTAGAATCAGGAGTTATATAAAATTTTATCCATATATATATAACCGTGAAACATAAAAAAGAAGATAAAAGTGTTTTCACATTAAAATTGAAGAAAAAATAATCCCTTACATGGCTTCAAGAGGGAGATTTAGTTGAGTAGTGTCTTGGAGAGGAAACCGAGTATAGTTACAAGTGCAATTAGGGTTTATATAAGCTGTAAAAATATATATACATGTTATATAATTATTCATACCTAAAATAAAAACAAATACTAACAAAATAAACTAGTTCAAAATAGGTCTAACACTCTAATTAAAATAAACCCTAAACTAATCGGTGATTATATTATATATATATACATATATAAAGTTGTGGAAACTTAGAAGAGGAGCCAAAGAAAATAATAAAATTAAGACTAAAAGAGTCTTACAGGTAGAAATTGGAGGCTAGTCCGAAGAGAGTGGTGTAGGATCTTTGGAGAATAAGAAGAAAAAAAGAAAAACTGTGGGTCAAGCTACTGCTTTGGTGCGAGGAAGAATAATAAGAAATGATAAGTCATCGAAGAGATCAGATAGTCTAGATCATTATAAGGTGATTAAACTGCTACAGATGATTCCATAGTTATAGAAAAGGATGGACGGATGAGATTAAATATTAGTTTTGATTGGATGCATGTGGTTTGATCTGGAATTTTAAAATAGATGGGTGACTGAGATTAGTTGAGTCCTCATTAGGAAGGCTAATGAAAATGTGGAGGAAATGGTCACGGTGGAAAGATTTGAACCTGGGACTAGATCATGCAGTCCAGATCTCGCATGATGATATTGAATATTTTAGAATTGAACTTTGATGAAAAACCTCATCCCACATCAAAATGGTGGAGAATTTGAGATGGAATTATAAGAATCAAGCTCCCAATCACCATTCCATTGGTTCTCTTCCCCCTCCTCGGTACTGTCCCATATCGGTTCTCCTATGTGGGTGCACTTTACGCCCAATCTATGCCGCCGTACTTCCCCACACAGTGGTTCCCTCTTGCAACTCTGATGCATCCCTATGGGCACACACTCCCTCATAGCTGGCCCATGCTCATTGAGTGGCCATGGCTCTCCGCCTTCTCCTTATGAGTGGAGCGGGCTTCCTCCCATGGATGGCTAGGGGGCTGGCCTAAGGCTAGCATATTTTTTATAAACCCTTGTTTAAAAAAAACTTTCAAAAATAATATATACCATATAAGTTCATTTTAAACCAAATAAAGTAAACATGATGTTTTAAATATATAATTTCATTAAACTCCTATATCATTAATTTTATTTGTCTAAATCATGATTTCAAGCTTATTTTAAGCTTTGGAACATTAAAATACACAAACCAACATATAAATTATATCATGTCATCACTTAACTAGAAGTATAACTTTTAATTAATAAGAGTATTTAAAAACATGTTTTCAAATTCAAATACATAGTTTTTTTTATCAAAACAATATTTATACTTATCTTCGAATTAATTGAAGTATCATATGTACTTATCTTTTTATTTTCATTAAAACACAAATGTCATAATTTCAAATTCATTTTAATCTTGAAAAAATTATGATTTAAAAATCTAAAGATATGTTTAATTAAAACATGTTTAAAGACATAACATTAAATCATTTTAAAACATTAAGATTTTTAAATATACTTAAATACTTAGAATTCATATAATAATCAAAATTCTTAAAAATACCGAACGATTATAATATTTTATAACCATTACAAAACCAATGGTCACCTAAGGACCATAATGGATAATAACAACCACAAGAGCCTTATATATAGATTTTTAGGATATTCCAAACTTTAGAAACAACTCGGTGAAGATGGTGATATATATACCCTTGATGCTCAGTATGATTGCCATTGTTTTTTCCATACTATTTTTCATCGTGATAGATCCAAAGGTCTACCACTATTTTCTTGGCCTATTTGTGGTGTTTGGGGGTCTCCGGGTGATTCTGATTGGTCTTTTAGTAGGAAATCTTAGTTAGTGAGGTTCATTTGTACTTATAAAAATGTATAGTTTTCAGTATTGTTATCGAATAAGACATGTATTTTATTTTTGTTATGTATGAATTATTGTTTTAGATGCACCATTGTTAAAAAAAACAATATAATAATAATGAAAATATTATTATTACAGATTAAAAGTGTTTATTGAATTACATTTACCACCCCTTAAAATAATCGCGTCCTCACAATTCCATTTATACTCACAAACACTGACCTTATGCCATCCACCACAATATCCCTTCACAAGTTCCACCAGTTTCGGTGATTTCCTCAATTTATGGTTAGCAAAGTTTCAAAAATATCAATTTCTATGGTCCAAATGCAACATGTGCAGCTTGGGTCACACTCTTGTAGACATCTATCATATCTTTGGAGTGAGGAATTAGTGGTGTGATGTTGGGAGACATCAGACTGGAGTTGATATCTTCACAATGAACCAAAGTACTCAACCTCACGAATTTCAAAGTCTCATCCAGAATGACCGTATGACAAGATCTGACACATATATGCTACACGGTGGTGACCTTCCCTTACAGTTTCTTAGAAATCCCATAGGGATACATAGAATTCAGATAGAGTGAAACATTTAAAAATACCCTTCTAGTACTTCCCCCGATGTGTATAGGATGGACATTGGGCATGCACCATGAGGAAATAGTCAAATATTGATCCTTGATAGAGGTAAAGTACATGAGGAGAGTTAGATACATGGTAGAGATGTTCGCATGTCAAACAAATATTTTTTAAGGGATGATAGTATTCTAGACATGACTTAGAAATTATGGTATCAATAACATCAGTAGGAAGGGACAAAAGGTTTGTTGGTGAACGTTCTCATTCCATCGAAAAATTTAAAAAATGACCTATACTTAGAAAGGAATAATTTTTTTAGTGTTGATCTAATTTTACAGGGTTGTCTAAATCGATCCTCTTATACCAACTGTAGCGACCCCGACCCCTGAAGCCTAGAGTCAGTGGCTGAAACATGGTGTGTAATTTGTTTCTCAAAAACATGTAGACAAAAATTACACATCTCATTCCATCATAGGGGATCTTTTTGGTTTACGTTTTGGAAAAAAATATACAACTGATACATTTCTTCAAAAAATTGACAAAGATAGACTTTTTATTTTTTCAATCACATAAAAGTACTCAAATCTTGGAAAATATATTAATCCCTATAAAATAAATTGAAAATGTAGGGTAATAATAAGAATTCCCAGTAAGGGGTTTTAAAATTATTTAATGAAATTTATTTTTAAAACAAAAACCTTTGAAATAATTACAAGACATTTTCTTAAGAGGAAAACCACACTTCTTGAAGCACGTCATCAACATCTTTAAAGGGTTACTTAAAGAAATTTTCCAGAAAATTTATTACACAAGAATTATATGTATTTACTTAAAAACTACAGGTAAAACATATATCATAGTGTGAATACATGTACAAAAATGTCTTGAATGATAAATAATCCATAAATTGATCAAACCAACTTTAAAGGTGACAAGAAAGGTTGTAAATACAAATTATCACATAAATTAACACTTGTATAGATTTGTGTAAGTATCAATTTCTTTATTAAGTAAACATTTAATATGAAATTCCTGGATTGATAGATGTAACATCATCTTCAGTTTCATAGTTTCCCTTATATAACTTTCCATGTTCATACTTTATTTATGCCATATGCATTCATCCCCATTAAAATAGAATATCCTTAACCAAGGGATATTTTATAAATCGAATCATAACTTGGTTGGTCATATATTAATACATAATGAGGGAATGTATAATTCTATACTTTTTCAAGGCCTTTCGCAAAGACCGTACATAAATATTCTATCAAGGCCTGTGCCAAGACTATACATGTAAAAACCCAATATTATTCATCTCATGAGACTTAACTTTACCTAATACATTTTAGCATAGTATAATTCTGGGCACGCCCATCATATGATAACACTTATATTGTGCTATATAATTTAGGGTGCACCAATCACATCATATAAGTCTAATAATTTCCTTACATGTCTTAGTATTGTCTTATATTCATAGTGTCCCATACCAAAAGGGATACCTAAATTATTAATCCATGAGTTATCAAGAGAGATAAATTTCATTCTTGCATAAATATTCATACATGAAGTTAATTATGCAATAAATTTAAAAATGAATAGATTTTTTAGTTTTGAGTTATGGATATATCAGATTTAATAGTGACATGCATGGACTAAAATGAAATGATTTTTCACATGTGATAAGAACTAGTCCACATAAAATAACGTGTTGTCACATAAACTAATAACCTTAGCATTGAAACTCTTTCTCATAAATGTTAACCTTTTCATACCACGATTTACGTGTTTTTAACTTTGAGATACCTATTATTCTTTCTTCATCCACGAAATATTTATTGAAATATCAAAATATATTAAAACATAAACTTAAATAATTAAAGTCATTCCTTGTGTAAAATTAAATTACAAAGTATGGATGTAAAACCATTATTTCATGTAAAGTATTCATGCATAAAAAAAGTAGTTAAATGCATGTGCCTATTCATGAATAATTACACAAATTACTAACATAGCTAGTACCATTTAAAAACTTGAGAGGTAAATATTGAAATACATATATGTATACATGTGGGTTTGAAATTATAAAACCATATATATACTACAGGTGTATACTTGGGTTTTCCACGACCAAAATAAGTTCTAATAAATCATTATGAAGAATTTACACTTAAAAAACATTATTTAATCACTAAAATATGATTGATAAAAAATTAGTTTAAAAAATAATTTAAACCTACATATAACCATATATACACATGTATGTTTATGTGGTCCTATTAAACAAAACAATGTAGAATACTTTCAGGATTTACATGTGTTTAAGGACATTATTAAAAAAACATATCCTTAGCTTCATAAAAACCGAATAATTTTGTGTTACAAATGAAAATTTATACATATATACATAACCACATATACATAAGTTATAAACAAGAGTTTTTTCATATGAAAAAAACCAACATAATCCCTTAAAAATATTATTAAGAACATCTTTTAAAAACAAATGATCATCAATTAAAAAACTAAAATCCCAAAATGGTTTTATTTTGTATATGTGAATATAAGTATATATACATATATATAGTTTACACAAACACAAAACAATATTAACCCTTAAAAGTGTTATACACCATAAAACCTCAGTTTAACACTGATAATCATATTCAGAAAACCTTAAACAAGTTAAGATCAATAGTTATATAAAATTGTATCTATATATATATAACCTTGAAACAATAAAGTAGATAAAATGGTATGAATATTGAAATTGAATAAAAAATAATCCCTTACATTGCTTCCAGAGAGAGATTGACTCGATAAGTGTCTTGGGGAAAAAATCAGTTAGAGTTAAAAGTTCAATTTAAGTTTATCTAAGATGTAAATATATATGTTTTATTTTTAATGATTCATACATAAAATATAAACAAATACCAATGAATAAAACTAATGAAAAACAGTTCAAAAACTCTAATTAAAATAAACCATAAACTAATTAGTGATTATATTATATATATACAAATAAAAAGTTGTGGAAAATTAGAAAAGGATCCAAAGAAAATAATAAAAAGAAGACCAAAAGAGGATTATGGTTAGAAATTAAAGGCTTGTATAAAGAGAGTTGTAGAAAATCTTGGGAGAAGAAGAAGAAAAGAAGAAAAACCGTAGGTGAAGCCACTGGTTTGGTGTGAGGAAGAATAAGAAGCAAGGAGTATTCATGGAAGATATCAGACAATCTTGATCATTAAAAGTTGATCGAATGGCTACATATGATTCCACAAATATAAAAAGGATGGACATATGAGATTAAATCTATGTTTTGATCGGACAACTGTTGTTTGATATTACATTTTAAAACAGATGGGTGGATGAGATCAGTTGAGTCCTCGATCAGGAGACTGAAGAAAATGGGGAGGAAAGGGTTTCCGTTGCCGGATTCAAACCCGAGACCAGATCATGCAGTCCAGATCTCACATGGAAAGATTGAATGATTAAGATTTGATATCACCTGAAAAAACTCACCCCACATCGAAAAAAGGGATAAATTGAGATTGCCTTATAATAATCGAGCTCCCAACCACCATTTAATTGGTTCTCATCCCCCTCCTAAGTCTCGCCCCGTACTGGTTCTCCCATACGGGCATGGTCGACATCTACTCTCTACCGTCGTGCTGCCCCACATGATGGTGCTTCCTTTCAACTTTGATGAATCCCTTTTGGTGCAAACTACCTCCAGATTGGGCCATGATAGCTGAGGGGACAAGGCTCGACCGCTTACTCGTCAGGAGTGCTGCGAGATGCCTCCATCTGCTGGCTAGAGGAATGGACTAAGTGTAACATATTTTTTTATAAACACTTGATTAAAAAAAACAATCAAAAATAAAATAAACCATATTATTTATTTTAAAAAAAAGTAAACATGAAGTTTTGAATATATAATTTCATTAAAAAACAATTCCATTAATTTTCTTAGTCTAAAACATGATTTCAAATTTATTTTAAACTCCGGAACATTAATATACAAAAACAAAAATACAAATTATACCATTTCATCAATTAACCAAAAGTATAACTTTTAAGTAATAAGAGTATTTAAAACCTTGTTTTCAAATTCAAATTCATAGTTTTTGTATCAAAATAACATGTATACTTCTCTTCAAATTAATTGAAGTAAACATATGTACTTATATTTGTATTTTCATTAAAACACAAAAGTCATTATTTTAAATTCATTTTAATCTTTATAACATTATGCATTAAAAATATAAAGATGATTTCAATTAAAACAAGTTAAAATATATAAATTTAAATCACTTTAAAACATTTGGATATCTTAATATAATTGGATACTTAGAATTCAAAAAATAATAAAAATTATTAAAAATACCCGATGATTATAATATTTTATGATCGTTACAAAGCCAATGGTCACCTAAGGACCGAAATGAATACTAATGGTTACAAGGGCCTTATAAATATATATTTTGGATATTCTAAACATTATAAACAACTCAGTGAATATGGTTATATATATACCCTTGATGCTCAGTACAGTTTTTGTTGTTCTCTCCATACTATTTTTTATCATGAAAAATCCTAAGGACTTCCACTATTTTCTTTGCCTATTTGTGGTGTTTGTGGGTCTCTCGGTGATTCTGATTGGTCTCTTAGTAGACATTCTTGGTTTGTGAGGTTTTTTTGGTCTTATGGAAATGTAAGGTTTCCAACATTTTTATTGAATAAAGTATGTCTTTTATTTTTTTATTAAAGTATTCTTATTTTAGATGCACCGTTTTAAAAAAAAAACCAACATAATAATAATGAATATATTATTATTAAAAATTAAAATTATTTGTGACATTAAAATTATACTGATATGGTTGAGTTAGAAAAAAATATTTCCACTTATTATCTAGGACTACTAGAGGATCACGTGGTTATATAAGGTGAAAAAAATAATGCATCAAACCCTCACCGGAAGAGTAGAGGATGAGGTTAAAAATCCTGTCAAGAAAAAATGTATTTGGGAAGTAAAAATTCTAAAATGACTTGATAATATTGTCTTTGTTAATAAAATTAATTGAAAAATATAGATCTACATTAATTTTAGAGATATCAAATTACATTTTAAGAGATACCAAATGGGTTTAATACTACTGTATAATTACCTTCAGTTTGAAGAATACTAGTGCCACATACCAATGTTATATGCACTATATATATACTCCCATAATTGGGAAGATCATGGAATGATATGTTGATTACTTGGTTGTCAAATTCCACTAGTAATCTGATCATATGAAAGATATTAATATAGTTTTCCTTAATCCATGAGAAAAAAAAATAAAAATAAACCCCATGAATTTAACCTTCAAGGTGACATTGGGAAAGTTCATTAGTTCCATGGTATTCCATTGTAGTATTGAGGTCGATCAAAAGAAACTAAGGTAAATCATAAATATTCCCCCATAGTGAAACCTCAAAGAGTTAAGGGGGGTTACAATGACATTTATCTTATACAATATGATTCCTCTCCAACATGGTTGGAAAATTTCTACTATCTATAAGATAAATAAAGAAGTGAATTCCCTATAAGTGGGATGAAAGTTATAAGTAATCCTTCAATAGACCAAAGAAATATCTTCTAAACCTACTAGTCCCAATGACTATTATTGAATGGAAACCCCTTATTCTTTATATGGTATCCCAATATTGATAACTTGTGCAATTATTTCTTTGAATAATGATTCAGAAAAATAAAATAGCTCGTACTATCTTAATAGGAAAATTGTCAATGCTAAGACCCAATATTATAACATCAAGAGGAATTACCTTGGCATGATCTGTGTTGTAAAAACTTTCATTCAATATTTATGTCCCCATGATGTCTGTATGGTATCTTGAATCGAACCGCTCAATTGTATCCTTAGATTCCCAATGATGAATGGGTTATTGGAATGTTGGGAAGTCATTTGGTAATAGTTTGATATATATTTCACACCTCATAAATTCATAAAGTGGTTGGCTTTAAAATATTTTTATATGACACATTGGGTCCAAGATATTTTACCAATATATTCCAAGATCCAAGAAAAATACAACTTTTATGCCGAAAAGGAGAATGGATGAAGAGAAGAACAACTGGATCATTTTGGAAATTGTGTTCATCTTCCCAATCAAAGAGATTTTTGCATATCACTTTCTACTTTCAGAGAGTTTCACCAATAATTAATAAGAATATAAATCTCATTTTTTGGTTAGAATTGCCTCTTTAATTATTGGTGAAATGATTTCATATTAATGGTGATTCAGATTTGATAATTAGGAAAGTGATAATTGAATATTCCATAAAAAAGAGGAACATATCTATTTATTCAATCATGTCAATGAATTAATGGAATAATTCCTCTGAGATCTAACTCTAACCCATTTCCCATGATCATAAAATTATTACACCGATACATTGGTATATATTGAAATAGTCATAGTATATCCAGACTAGGATGAAATAACTATTAATTTTTAACATCATAGGGTTATCATCTTATTGTTACACATAATGCAGATAAGACAAATGAGATAAGAGCTACTATAGAGCATTATAATTCGATATCCTTATAAATTTATTCATATAATAGATGAATATATACTATAATGGACTACCTTTTTGGTATGGTATTTACATTAGATTGATCCATGAAACAATATATCAAATTTCTGGTGGAAAATTTCACTGTCCATGTTGGTCAAAATACATAGTATTCATCTAAAAATAAGGCCACGATATAGTACTTCTAAAATGAATTAGAGTAGAAATATTCACTATAATGAAATAAATTCACATTGGAGAATTAAAAGCACATAATTCTAGAACCAAACTCTTCCATAAGATCAGTAGGCTTGGATATGTCTATAGAATAATGACACAATATTGTGTTGAATTTTTCAGGAAATATTATTCTTTTCAAAAACATGAAAATTTTATTCATCAGCCTCTATATCTACTACTTACCACCAAATATTCATGTTTATTTTCTATGAGGGGAAATGATTTTATTAGGATATATTCACTGAATATATTTAGATAGTTCAAGTACATCCTTACTGCCCCCGAATTATTCTCCAAATTTTTCGAAGATATACACCTCAAAGTGGTAGTAACAAAAGAAATTATTAAATTCATAAAGTTCAATATCAATAGTATATTTGGTTTCCCTCACATGATATTAGAATAATATCACCAATTTCTTTTCTTCTGAGATGAAGGGGCTATATTAACAATACCTCATCATGTCTAACCATTCCTCCCACTATCATGTAGTGGAAAATGGTAAGATATAATATTTTAATAATAATATTTCTAATATTATTTAGAAAATTGTGGATATAAAAAATAAATATTTTATAGAAAAGATATCCCATACCTTTTGGGATCATCAAACTACAACCTACACTTCCATACAAGCGATCACATACCCAATTATGTATGGAACACCTATAGTATTAATTACTAAAGTTTGGATACTCTCACTCTTTGACATTATTCCTAACAAGTTATCTAAACATGAATTATCCATGAAATTTTGGGATGAGTTAGAGCACCATGATGGAAAAATATTTCACTCACTAAAAAATCTAAAAATCTATCAAAATAAAGTTGTGAAAGCATTTAATAAGAAATTTCACCACCATTAATTCCTCTATGGAGAGCTTGTTTTCACTCTCATTAATCCGATGATACTAGGGAAGATGGATCCAATTTTGGAGCCATTGTGGGAGGGACCTTATGTCATACATGTGGTTTAAACCAATGGGGCATATTCCTTAATCACCATGAATAGTGATTGCATAAACCTACTACTAATATGAGATTTATCAAAAAGTATTTTTCATAATATCATATCAATTAGTGTCATCCTAATTGCATAATGTTAAACAGAACAACAATATCATCACCACATGGCATTAAAATACATGGTTGTAGTCTGAGATGCAAGAATATAAACTGAAAAAATTACACTAATATCTTCCTCACAGTATGAAATAAAAATATATGGTCATCATCCACATGAAATGATGTTAAATTGAATACTATAAGTAAATATTTAAGGAATTCAAACTGCTCAAAGTGGAAAATTCACAGTGGCCTCTTTCTCCCCTACATAAGAATTCACACAACGTTAAAGTCTTTAACATGAAGAATTCTTACAACTCAGAGAATAAATGACCCATTTTCATTTAATATGAGTAATATCTACAAAATTAATCTTTCATAAAGTAATTACATATGGATTTATCTTATCTTCAAGGGATACATAGTGACACCGTAATCTCTTCTCCTAGGACGAACAATAAGTTTCATTAATGAAAAATTCCGTAAACCCTATGTTATATCCTAATTTTTATGAATAATCAAACTCAAAAGAATAACATTTGGATTTATTCCTTTCCTCATAGGATACGTAATGATAGCTAGAATTATTTATCTAGGCTGAGCACCAAAAAAATGAAAATGCCCACCTCATCTTGGTGCCTGATCAAGCCAACATTCATCCATGTCAGGGCTTTCCCTTTATCAAACTAAGACGAGATTCCATTAAATTTCATAAATAACCAAAAAAACCCATATATTTTAAAATATCCCCTACCGCATATGATCTTGATCTACACAGGATACCATAACATGATTTCCCTCATCATTGAACTTATGCTTTGAAAATATCCCTTCACTCTACATACGTGATAAATATATGTAGGGAATCATTATAAGAACTATATATGGAATGATTATTATCCTCATAGGAAAAGTAGTGATACTAGGATCCATTATCCTAGTCCCATATTAAAATGTCATTAATGATAAATTCCGTCACCCATATGTAAGATATTGACCTTTATATGGAATCACCCTCAAAATAACTGTGTCTGGCTTTATTCCTATAATAACCAGATACATAGTGACACCTATATTTCTTGTACTAGGTCTATAAATGAGAAAAATGAAAATTACCCCACCCCATCATGGTTTGCGATCAGGCTAATCTCCATCCACATTAGGTTTTTCTATTTATTATCACTGATACATGTTTCTATTACATTTCTTGAAAATCAGATCTGCACAAAACCATAAATTTGAGAATATTCCCTCTTATGAATGAGCTAGATATTTGTAGGGGTGTTTATCATATATTCCCTAATATATGAGCCTATACTATGAAAAAATATATTTCCCCTACAAATGAGGTTGATCAATGTAGGGATTCATTAAAATAACTATATATGTCTTGTTTCATGACATTTCAGGATGCGTAGTTATTTTTGGTGTTACCTACCCTATATCCAGCCAAAGAGCCTACCTAATACCATACCCCCATTATTTCTCATAAAGTAATAGTAACTTGAGTAGTGTAATTCCCCTATGTACTGGTCAATCCATATGGAAGTATTTTTTCCCTCTTGTATGAACATAAACTTCTTAGAGTAACCTATCTCATTCAACTCAATTATTTTTCACGAAACTAAAATCTATGTATGGAATCATAAAATATGGATTCTATCCCTATATTATCCAAATATTTTATAAAAAAACTCCATTTGATATTCATATTTTTATTTATAATATAATGCAAATATAACCAATATTTTATATATATTCTTTAACATGAAATCTTTGGAAACATAGATGGTCTCCCAGCTATTTATGGTTTCTCACACCGAGGATGAATTGGATAAGGTTAAAGGTTATGGTGGATCTTATTATAGTACAATATTGGGATTCAATATGTCTAAAATACATGGAATCATGTCCTAGTTAAATGATGTTAAAATATGCAATAAAACTCAATCACTTGGGAAGTTTTATTGGTAGGTTTTTTCTCCTAATGCAAGATCCAGATCCGTGTGGGAGATTTGGGGTATTTTCCCATATTCAAAACTAAATTCCTCCTTTCCATATATATATATATATTTTGATATGTGTAGGGAATAATCATAAATTAACTATATGTTTATTGATTCTTATTATGAAAGGATAAGTAGCGACTCATGGATCTAAAATCCTAGGACCAACCATAAGTTTCGTCCATCCAAAATGACCCCTCCTAGTATGTGGTCCTCTAATTCATGTCAATACTTCCTATGGGGTTTATAGAAATTCTATACCACATGAATTTAAACTAAATAGTAAAATTACTCATTTGAAAACATTAAACTATAACACATTTGAGTCTTTATCAAATGATATTAAAATGCATGACATATGATAACTACATGTAGCTAGATTTTTGAATAGTTTAATATATGTTGTTATGTCTGTACCATATGATCTAGACCTAAACATGAACCAAGATTAATATTAACTCATTTATAAAGGACAGTAATAGCCCATATGTTCTAAAATCGAGTTTATAATTCTTCAAGAACCTCTTTTAAACACCCATATTTTGAAAACAACAATTTTTTTTCGAGTTCGTTATATTATAATAATAATTACATTGATATAATTAATGAGTATACTCAACTCCAAAGGAAACTTATGTTTGGATATTCATACATTCCCTAATACATATTTTCATATGAACCCCCCTTTTGTACTTTCAATGAAATGTATATCATCTTGAGGGGTCAGTCCTCTAATATCTATTTGCCTTAATAGTATCATAATAGAACCCATCATTCAAATAGAGTCAAAATTCATCCTTTTTTACCCATCCCATATCATCACTCTTTATTATAGAACTTTGATTTTATATTTACATTATCATTATAATTCCTTACTCAAGATGTGTTGGGGTGTCCACATCTCTTGAAATCAATTAATATTATTACTTTTCACCTCCTTTATCATCAATGTCCATGAATTATGACCCCAAATTATGCACTGGTCAAATCTATATGACAAAAAACTCTTCATCTTTTATAAAATATTGTTTAACCATAAGATATGGACCTTAAGTGGACTAAATTTCAAGACCATATTATTTTAGTGAAAGATACATAAAAAATTTTGGGGAAAAAACCCTTAATGAGATATCTAAGAAAAATTCAAGTATCTAATTTCTAAGATTCCCACTACCAAGGCTTTCGAAAAAAGTTAATGTAACAATTAAAAAAAAATCTTGTAGGTCCCACTATATGGACCTAGAAAAATTAAAGTCATGCTTACTAGATAAACCAGTCCCCAAAAAATTTAAATAAATGATCTATCACATACCTTCTCCTTATTAATGTGTTTTGTACTTGAAAAATTAACTTTTAGTGTACCATAACTCTCCTAAAAATCATTCTTCTGTAACCTACTTCATATCCCATGTGTTTGATCACTTACAAAACATTTATGCATTACGATAACAAGAATTCTCGATTCCGAGGGACACTTCAATTTGGATATGCATACAAGCACTATCATGGTTCTAATTTTTTTTTACCAATTTTGGATTTTCATCAAGAAGTATCATGTCCTTACGGGATGGACCTCTAATATCTGTATACCCTAACAACATCTCAGCGAAACCCATCATTTGAATTTTTTCATCATCCATACTTTATATACTCATCCCATCCCATCATCCTTGGTTAAACTCTTTAATCTATGATTTACACAACCCATAATAAATATTTTTAGGAGGATTCAATATCATTGATGTTAAAACACCATATACCATACATGTATAAAGGAATGAGTATAAAATTTCATTCATGAACCATTTTTCATCATAATATTATCAGGAACTATAAATAAATTGGACCATGCACTCTAACCCTAAACTATGTGCACCTTTTATTTAGGTTTTCTTAATTTTATACATGGAACTCTCATTCGTACTAGGTTTTCTACATACATGTTCTACGAAAACTATCTCACTTTAAAGTAAAATATATTAAACATAAAACACTAACCTTAATTGTTCAAACTCTAATGAACTTAAACTATTAATGGAAATGACCGGGTACTAACCATGTAAAAAATCCCACAACATGTAGATTAAAAAAATCAAGGTATCTACTCTCTTGAAATGCAACTAGCATGATTTTGGAAAAAGGAGTATTATAAATTTATGATTTAAAAAACATGTTTGGTTAAAAAACCATAATGGATGGATTAATAAAAAGATACATTCCTTCCTGCTAGGAATCCTTATATGAGGCTTAGAAAATATTTAGGACTGTCATAAAATAAAAGACATAATGCTTGTGGTTCCACCATATGGTCCTTTTAAAATTCAAGATATGATCATTAGGTAACTTGGTATGGGAAAATGTTATACCATTCATTTAATATATCTATTAAAATGTATGAGTGAAAAGTATGAACGTATAACCTTAGTGTGCTTAATTTTTTTTGATAATTGGAATCCTCATTCTAGTTTTCCCTCTTCATGATTCTCATCACATTAAATTATCTCGATCAATCATCAAAATGGGATAATTATATTGTTACAATGATTTTATTCTTGTCTGTACCCTTCCATGAGACACATCTAGGAGAAAATCATCTAAATGGACCATATCTAGTGTTAAAGTAACAATATTTATCTTTATACCCATAGGTGAGCCATACCCATGAAGAAATCATTTTTGACAGAAGTTCTTGAGAATTAGATTTGACTTGTTTCATTGATAATCAATGCTCAGATTGATTCACATTATACCATATTTATTATTACGAATTTCATAGGTTATAGTGAAATTATTTTAAAATTTATATAGAAATTAATCACTTGATAATTTTTTTTTGGAAAAAATTCTTTGTATTTAATCAAAATAAGGAAAAGTAAAATCTTAAAATTATAGAGCATATTCTTGTAAAAATGTAGGCTAATTTTTTTGTCAATATGAATATGAATTTGATTTATTGATTTTATGGTTTCATACAAACTGTGTTTAAGACCTACCATGTTCATAACTTTAGCCTCTTTAATAAGGAAAAGATTTTCTGTTGTGGCAGCCACAACACTCCTTCCCCGAGCATCTGCTTCTTCAAGAAACTAGTGGCACTAAACTAATTTTTATTTGACTGTATACAGTTGTATTTTAAGAATAACTATCTAAAGTTACTCCTCATCAATATGGAATTGATGTTATGATACATATTTATCATAATCAGACTCCACATGGGACATCACAATTTAAAAGTCAATAAATTTCACTGATAATCTCACCTTGATGAGAATTTATTGCAACATCAGCTCTGGTACATACCAATGAATGATCTCAATTATGTATTTGTGGAAAACATGGTAATAAAATCTATCATAACCCATAATTGTGAATATATAGAAAATGTTATGGAATTTTAAGGGAAAATGTTACAAATCAATCTCTCAGACTATCCTTCATATGTACCTTCAAAAAAAATGACGGGGGACATCGAAAAAACATTTTTCCTAAAGTTATGATTCTAATCCAATCACAGGAGCATGTATGAATTCGAGGAATAACTCGGTCATGAGGGTTTAGGCTCACCCACTAGAGAAACATGCCCTATAACCATTATTGTCTTATCAACCTCCTCCAATTGAGAAGTTGGTGGAGTAACTTCTCAAAATTCAAAATTTTGTGTAGGAATCACTGAAATATAATCCCAATGTATTTTAATATAAATTAAAGGGAAGGAAGTGACTAGAGATTCAATTATTCACCCCTATCCCTGGATACATTAGTTCACATGGTCAATATAGCCAATAACTTCCTTGGTGGTGGATCCTACAATGTGTATTGGTACTCTATATACATTACCACATATGTTTAATCCGTTTTTATTATTCAAAATATCACACCCTATATTATAGAATCACACTTGATAAGAGGGATCAACAACTAAGGTATTTAGATCAAAGGAAAATATTTCTCCTTCTATTACCACCTCTTCAGTCTCTATTGCCTCTATGTTTACCTCTTATAGAAGTGTAAATGCCATTTTATCTAAATATATTGACACTATTACCTTGAGAAACTAATATATTCATCAAACATTATTGGTTCATGATGGGTAATGGTTGGCATATCCAAGTCTATCCTTCCCTATGGTTCACCCACTATTACTCCCATAATGGTTCTCTCAGGAATATATGATATAGTCGATCCCTCAGTTAATCCTGGATCCCTCAGAACTTCATACTTCACACACTATATGGGTATCATTTCCCAGGATATAATAATTATAGGCCATAAAGATTTCAATACCCTTCAAATAAGTTATATTTGGTCCTTTATCTATAAAAATTGACCCATTTATAAGAATTGACAGGAATAATCAAAAAGTGGGTAATGAAAAAATGGGGGGCGGGGGGGTGAAACTCACCTTCTATGTTAGAATGGAGACATATATTCATCTTCTTCACTTACTTATACCTAACTGTTTCCCAAGAAAACAATTTCATGGAATTAATAGTTAGTAATGGAAGGGGAGGAAACTCTCTTGCATGAGTGACCATTATGACGCACTTTTATTCTATAGTTCTAGGGAAAACTTATTCCATAATCCTTTTATGCAATGGATAATCCATTAAAAGAATGTAATGAACATGATATTATTCACCTATAATATCTTTTAGATCTTGAATGGATGAGAGTCACAAGTATATAAAAGGAGGTAAGATTCAAAATGGAATTTCATTTGACCTATTCCTAAAACATTGTCACTTATTCTCTTATCATTGTCATATTTATCACCCTATATTGGTAAAATACCATGAACTTAAGTGAGTGGATTAAAATGTTTATATCTATAAGGAAAATCCTAAATTATTCATGATTATATTCAAAATAAATATACTCTTTGGTAGTTACATGCCTAAAATCGGGTAAGTCATTATCTTTTTCTTGTAGTTTTTTTAAAAAAATTATTCAATTGAGAAACTCTTCATCCAGATATCCCATTGCTTCTAGTAATTTGAAAAGGCTTCCCTGTTAATGATGGATAATGATGAAGGTTCTATATTGGTCTAGGGGGATCATTTCAAACACCTTATTTGTTTCCTTGGAATATCTGAGGTTGGAGTCATTATTACAAGGATCCACTTTTGTGGTCTCTATGCCTCAACTTGAGACCATTTTTGTTCTCTTACTCAAAATAATGAGGAATCTTAATCAATTTTCACCAGTTTTTATAGATAACTAAAAGGATTTTAATAGATCTAAGTATCAACATAATCTAATTTGATCCCAATAGTTATGACCGATGGATGAAAATTCACCTATATACTCATCTTGTCTCTCTGAAGTATTAACCAAAGACATTGCACCATCATCAGGTGCCTATAGACCCACACAATTGTAGGGGGATCTAGTTATTTATTTTAAACATACCTGAATTGTCTTTAGAAATTGTTGGGTGCATAACTTTCACAAATGACGTGCCCATATATTATGGTAGCTAACGTGCCTTCTCAAATGGATATTAGATATACCCATGATTCAAGACTACCAGTAAAATTAATAGTTATAATACTATTCATGAAAACATAAGGTGTGTATATAAATATATCTTGTTGATTAAAAATGTTATTATTTTTCCCATCAAATAAAGAACATGACGGAACCCCACTGGTGGTCTGAAGATTCATCCTGAATTTGTCATTATGAATCACTTGGGTATGGATAAACTCATATCCACCCATATGAGATTATATCCCCTCCCATAGAACTTGTAATGGTCCAAATATCTAGAACATAGCCCTTCCTTAGTAAATATAACCAAGATGATAGTATAATTTCGCCATTGCTGGGAAAACATGACAGATTTTCCGGCTACTGGCCAGATGTGTTTCTATCACAAAGGTGTTGACTCTTAACCCATTTTTTAAATCTTGAACTGAGATAAAGTGAATTTTATAAACATTTTCAAGAATGATAATAAGATAATTAGATTATTATCTTCATGAGATACCACCTTTTACAAACTATTGGATTAGCCTTATTATATGGTCAACCTATAAGATCCTATATTTCAATTCATTCTGTGAGTTGGGAAAACTCTAGGTCTCTTCACTAATGGTTCTTTTCTAGTATTTCAAATGAATAAGCCTACCCAAAATATTAAAGGAACACAAACCTGAGGATGGATGTTGATTCCCAATACATATTATTATAACTTAAATATGTAATTATTAATCAAAGGGGCCCTCTCAGCAATACCACATTTATATTAAAGAGGAAAAAATTCATCAAACATGTCCTACAAAACTATACATCCACTAAACATTTTCTTATACCAAAGTATCACTTAGACCTCTCTATTAATTAGATAGTAGGTATTAGTGTTTGGAATCCATTGAAAATTAATTATGGGATAACACACCTAATATGATAGGTATTCATTTTTGAGATCCATGAATCTTTATACAAATAAAATACCTTATTTTACTTCTCAAACTCTTTATAGTTTTGTTGTACCTATAAAGGTTACCACCAATCCATGCCAAAATATTCTCATAATTTAATAACACAGTTCATCTTGACAATTTTATGACTATTCAATGTTTACCTTCTAATTGACCTTTAAATATTATTATTGGGATTAGGTGCACATTAATTTCATCAAGATCCACACAAGTATACCCTAATACAAATCCTTCTACATGATTGTATTACTTGATGAAAGCATCATATGGTGATATATAGAAACAAATCAGTTTTTGATGCTTGATATTTCAAAGAGGAAGATGATTTCATTTTCAAGGCACTAGAATCAGATCATCAACCAAAAGCAAGAACCCATAAAAGGGGAGCTAGTCTGACAACATGTGGTCGTGCAGTTTTATCCCCATTGGATCTTCATGGAAATTGTGTGATGGATGAATATATTATCATTGAATAGTGAACATGATATTAAACATTTACATATACTTTTTTTCCTTTTCTAGATAATCCCATTTCAATTTATCTATATGGGAAGATATTCAATTAAAAAAGGAACCAGAAGGGAAAAATGAAAAATTGACAAAGTATTGATAATATCTATGTAATTATGTTATGAATTGGGCATGATTATCTTGTGGTATGCATGATAATCTCATGGTTCAAAAGTTTTTCATGATCATTATATGGATATCACACCATCTACTATAAAATGAAAACCATGCGATCTTATATTCTTTCAGTTATCATTTCATAGTTCTCTTTACTACCACAATTTTACCCTTTCAAAAATTGCTAAAAGGGATTTAAAATTGCTAAAAAAGATGTTTTATTCTCCGAACCACTAAAGTGGGGGGGGGGGGCTTTATCAATAATAAAAAATTGATAATAAATTCCCCCATTTATCAGGACTATTTTAGCACTGATAAAGACCCACCTCCTGCTATGTGCTATTTGAATAGCGATACACTGTCGAAAATACACCTGTAAACTATATAAAAATATACCTATATGAAAATACACAATTTAATTGATTTTTTACATAAAAATTAAAAAAACCCACTATATACATTTCAAATAATTTTTTTTAGAATTCCATTTGAAATCCCTATCCACAAACATTTAAAAACATTAATGTTTCATCATCTTTAGCACACCCATGACCTCCTTTAAAATAATCCTGATCATGGTATCAGTTTCTAAACAAACCACCCCAAACCGAGAAAAATAATACAACTATATAACAAAAAAAATATTATGTTAGTAATATTATCATTAAATGAATTAATTATAAATATTAAAGAATACGATAATAAAATGTAACTTTTAAATAAAAGGACAGACTTAGAGTCATAACTGTCACACCATACATCAGATTTAGGTGGGGTTCATTCCTACACATCATAAATTAGTTGTATCATTTTACTAAAGTATCATATTAGTCCAAATTCATTTTTTTAGTTATAATTATTTGACTTGTTCTTTTTAATAAAATTAATGTCAATTTTAAATAAGAAGATATACATGGAGTCATATCAGTCCCTCCACACATTCAATTGATGTGAATATAATTCCAAAATGAAAAAATGACTTATGGATCATTTTACTAAAGTATCAAAAAAAATTTATTGAATTTTACTGGGTTTGAGTATGTCACTTTTGTTTTTTACAAAAATGTCAGTTCAAATTGGAAACATGCACTTTGAGTCATACCGGTCACATGATGTGTTGGTTGGATGTGATACTCCTCCCTACACATCGAAATGATTTATGAATCATTTTACAAAATTATCAAGAAAATCAGAGTGCCTTTTCTTTGTTTTCTCTAAGTGAATCATGTTTGGAAGTAAAATTTCAATTATTAATTGATAATAGAAACTATGAGTTTTTACAGTCACACCATACATCAGATTGAGGTTCGGTTGATTCCTACACATAAAAAATGAATCATGGATCATTTTACTAAAGTATATAAACAATATTATTGAATTTTATTGGTTTCTACTACGCCACTTTTTCTTTTTACTAATTTTAATGTTAATTTTAAATAAAAAGACACAATTGGTGTCATATCAGTCACATCGTACAACATATTGAGTTTAAGTTGATTCTGACATGTCAAAAATGTCTTATGTATAAATTTAATAAAGTATATAGATGATCTTAATATGGTTTATTGGTTTTCAGTATGTCACTTATTATTTTTTCTAAAATTAATATCTATTAAATAAAGGAACACTTGGAGTCATACTGATCACATCATGCTTCAAATTGAGGTGGGGTTTAGTTATACACATAAAAAATTACTTATGGATCATTTTACTAAAGTATCAAATAGTCCTAATGAATTTTCTTAGTTTTGAGTATATAATTTGTTATTTTTACTAAAATTAATGTCAATTTTAAATAAAAAGACACACATGGATTCATATCAGTCAAACTGTATATCAGATTGAGGTGAAGATGATTTTTACATGTCAAAAACTAATTATTTATTTTTTCCCCTAAAGTATCAAAACAATATGAATGATTTTTCTTGGTTTTGAGTTTGTAACTTTTGTTTTTCAGTAAAATTACCTTCCAAATTGGAAAAACACACTGTGAGTCACACTAGTCACATCGTGTGTTGGTTTGATATGAGATTACTTTTTACACATCAATAATGACTTACGAATCATTTTCTAAAATTATCACGACAATAAAAGTGTATTTTCTTATTTTTCAGTTAGTTACACATGTTTTTTACTAAAATGTAAATTCTAAATGGATATGAGAATCTTTGATTCATACTTATCAAACCATGTGTTGGATTGAGGTGTGGTTGATTCTTACACATAATAAATGACTAATGAATAATTTTACTATTTTATCAAAACAATATGAATGGGTTTTCTTGGTCTTGAGTGTTTCACTCTCCATTTAAAAAAAAATTAAAGTCAATTTCAAATTAAAAGACACAATTGGAGTCATACGAGTCTCATTGTATGTTATATTAAGGTGGGGTTGATTCATACACATAAAAAATTACATGTGGATGATTTTCATAAAGTATCAAAATAATTTGAATGAGCTTGGTTAATTTTTATTTTTTCACTTTATCTTTTCACTAAAATTAATTTTAATTTCAAATAAAGGCACACATGGAGACATATTAGTCAGATCGTTTTCCATATTGAGCTTCAATTGATTCTTACATGTACAAAAAGACTAATGGAGAATTTAACTGAAATAAAAAATAATATGAATGCATTTTCTCATGTTTCTGTGTGTCGCTTGTTCTTTTTTACAAAAATTAATGAAAAATTTAAATAAAAAAACACAACTGGAATCATACCTGTCACATTATAGATCAGATTTATGTGGGATTTATTCCTAAACATCAAAAATACCATGAATAGACTGAATGACTTATTTTTTTGGATAATCTCACTTTTAAGGGTTTAAGGGGAAGCCTTAAATGACATATAGGACCAAGGCATAAGGCCCATACATGACACAATACATGACCTTAAAGGATGAAGACATGAAACACTTGAAACAACCCCTCCCCTACATCTATATCTTGAAGGAACCTAGCTCTCCACTTTGCATGGCTGATTATATATTATTTCCCCATGCAGAGATGCATAGTGCCTAGTCCCGATGGTAGTTTACATACCCTATAATTTTTTAAATCTGGTTAGCTCCGCTCTGGGGGTTGATATTTTTCTCTAAATCCTTATATGGGCCTTCTCTGGTGTGGCCTACCCAGTTATTCTTGGTGTTTTATATGGCCCGAAATCCCTGTGCCCTAAAGGCCATTGGTGGCATAAAGGTATATAAAAACCTAATGCCCTGTGGCCCTAATGTCTTTGGTGGCCCGAAGGCCTTGAGACTCGTAGGCCCAAACTGGATGAATAGTTCTGGCTAATATAGTACCAAACAATACCTACTACAATAATTGCTATAGTACTGCTACAATACAAAACAATTCCGCCCCACTAGAATTTGAACCTGTGTCTCATAGATGTTAAGTAGGAGCATATACCACTTGGGTTTATGTTCATTGTCTAGACATTAAAAATTAATTTTGTATCTTTTTACTAGAGAATCAAAACAGTATAAATGAATTTTATTGGTTTTCAATATATCACTTTTTCTTCTTACAAAAATTATTATCAATTTTAAATAAAAATACACACTTGGAGTCATATCAGTCACACCATGCATTGAATTGAGGTTCATCTTTTTCCAACACATTAAAAATAAATTATGGATCCTTTTTATAAAGTATAAAAATAATATTAATGCATTTTCTCAGTTTTGACTTTGTCACTTATTTATTTTACTAAAATCCCATATCAAACTGGAAACATGAACTTTTAGTCATAATAGTCACATCATGTGTTGGTCTTATGTGATAATTCTTCCTACACATAAAAAATGACATATGAATCATTGTACTAAATTATCTATATAATCATACAACATTTTTTTTTTATTTTTAGTAAGTGACACACATTTTAAACTAAAATATCCATTTTAAACCGATAACAGACTCTTTGAGTCATACTAGTCATATAATGAATCATATTTATGTGATTTTATTTCCTACATGTCAAAAATTACCTATAAAGTATTCTCTTGAAGTATAAATACAATCTGAATGAATTTTCTCATTTTTTATTATGTCACTTGCGTTTTTTTTTCTAAAATTAATGTGAATTTTAAATAAAAAGACATACTTGGAGTCATATCGATCACACTACATGTCATTTTGTGGTGTGGTTGATTCTTACACATAAAAAATTACATATTTATGGTTTTAATAAACTATCAGAACAATTAAAATGATTTTTCTTGGTTTTTATAATGTCACATGTTTTTTTACTAAAATTAATGTGAATTTTAAATTAAAATACACACTTAGAGTCATACCAGCTATATTGTGGATTTTATTGAGGTACATATAATTCCTACACATTGAAAATTAATTATGGATTGATGTCCTAAATTATCAAACCAATATTAATGTGTATTCTTGGTTTTGAGTATGTGAGGTTTTTTTGAACCAGAATGTGGATTATAAACTAAAAACATATAATATGAGTCATACCGAGAACATTGTGTATCTGATTGAGGTGTGGATGATTGATTATAAGATGTATGTTTTTATATAAACTATCGTATAAAATTTATAAAAGATAGAATATTTTCATTTCTATGGAATATAAACACCATGATCACTAAGACACATCATGTTTCAGGAAGTAAGGGTTTTTCTCTTCCATCCGGAAAGAATATGTTATTTCTTTTCTATCCTACTGAATATAGTTGAATGAAAAATATGAATTCCCAATATATATATATAAAATAATTATTACAAAAAAATGTTAGTGAAATTAACAAACAAATAGTTGATAAAATGATGAAAAAATTAATTAAATTAGTAGTAGGAATTCACATTTTCATGATGGTTATGTACATTTTGACCCTTTTCCTTATTGTCATTATCACAGTCGCTGCCTAAAATTCCAATCCCATAGAAGCTTGATCATCTTCGAACAAACCAACCCAACTTGAGAAAAATAATCAACTTTTATATGAAAATAATTATGATGTTTGTGATAATATAAATAAATAAATTAAAAATAAAAATGAAATAATACATTAATGAATTGTCAATTTTATTCGGAAACTACTCAATTTGAGTCATAACAGGTACACCATGTATCATATTGATTGTATGATTATAGTGTAAGAGTGAATCATCCTTATTGATGAATTCATTTCTTCATGATCTCTATGAAAATTAACAAAATAAGAATTGGATAGAAATAATGAGGAAATTTACTAAAAAAAGTAGCCAAAATATTGACAAAATCAACTAAATAGGTAGTATTAAGTCACATATTTAGAACATATGTGGACATTATAACATCATGTTTGCTACAAATTCATTTCTAAATAAATAAATTTCATGTTTTTAATATGATTAATTTCAAGAATCATTGTTGTACTTAAAAAATATAAATACACAAAAGATTAATAAATATTTTTAATGAAATGGTAATTATCTTTGAAAATACCTCCTCAAGGATGAAAGTTTTTTGATGGTATATGATATCTATCATAAATTTTCAAACACAATAACCACAACACCCTGCATTTTTTTGTTTTGGACTCTCTAGAACCATTAAAAAGATTAACTAATTTTTTTTATATGTGTTTTGATTGTGAAATATTATTATTTATATCCTGATACTTATCAACTTGTAGAATTTGATTATCTCTTTATGTGCAGGTACTATCCTCTTGCCTTGATTTTCATGATATTTAAACACCACCCTATCATAATATAATTTTCCTGAAGGCATAATATTACACACATAACATGTAGTTTAGTTCTAAATTTTTTTCTTTATTTTATTAAAAATTGAAAAAATTCATTACGTGTAGTCGGTTTGTTGGTTATCCACGAATTGATTCTAGGAAATACATCTTTTGAATATCCAAATTTACTACAAAGAGTACCCAATAGTGATTAAAAAATATAATGGAATTCATAATAAAAGGAATGAAAAAATATTTGATATGACTAAATTGTAGATTTTAAACCCACATCATTAGCAATAAGAAGTGTCTATAATCTATAAGTTTTCATTCAAATGTTGTGGATAGTTTTTTCCACTATTACATCAATTTTAGATAATTCCATTTCGGTTTGGTATATAGAAGTGATATGAAGACTAATAAATCCGTATTTATGTTCATAGTGTTTTCATTAAAATTTTATTGATATAGATTCCTACAAAATATATTAATTGTATTTAGTTATAATGAACATAGGATATCTACTATTGGAAAAAAATCTTGAAAAAACACATCATTTTTACATTTACAACTGACATTCCTTGCCATTAATACTTGAGGATTTTAGTTACATTCTCAAGATAAAGAATTATGAAATGATATCTCTGTACATTTGTTCTTCAAAAAAACCTATGTGATTACTACAACTTTTTAACCTTATATCTGCATGAGCGTTTACTATTAGTAAATGAATTTATTCAATGGGTGGGGGTAAAGGTGCTTTGTGAGTATCATTTCGGTTATCTAGTTGATCTTTTAGATTTATTTGATTCAATATTTTGTTTCACCCCCTTCCATTTTTCTGCCTATAATAAAATTCATCAGTTTATAACTTTTTCCATTAATTTTCATCGTTTGGAATGAAAAATATTCTAAATGAATACCTCATTGGGGAATTTTTTTTACAAGATCTAATGACCATGCTACGAATGTTCCAATAGATTTATATACCACATGAATATTTATGTAATTAAGTGGAATGGGTTGCTCGATGCTCGGATCATGAGTTACACTAATCCCCACTCTCACATGATTTTTTGGAAGTTGTCTGTTGTGTAGTGTGTCTTCTTCGATATTAAACACAATAGCCCTTTCAAAAAGACGATGGGCTGGTATTGATAGATATAAATCCCAATAATTTTCAACATGTATAATATCAGTACTAGAAAGGTATCACTACCTTCCTGATTCACATTTCATAGAAACAATTATGAGAATATTGATTACCTCATATAAGACATATATTTGAGGGGAATGGCTCACCTCAAAAATGATGGGGGGGGGGGGGTGTTCTTCGCACAATGGTTGTTCTTGAGTTGTCTCTTCTCTTTCCTTACCCCTAAAACATTTTCTTTAAACACATATTACCAATGAATTTTTTTTCTTGGTTAGCTAGTCATGCCTATATCTCTTTCATTTGTTTATCTTTATCCCCATGTTATTTTCTTTTCTCAAAATATGTTTGTGGTATCACCCAAAAAACCACAACTCTAATGTGATCACACTGTTCTAGAAACTTCAAGGACACTAATAGTAGGTGTTCATCTGGTACAAATATTATTGATTCCTATGTTTAAGTTAGATAATAAATTAAAGAAAATAAGTTTTCTTTGTTATGTAATAGTGATTTAAATAATTTTATTATTATTTCATAGTTACAAAATCTCCCCACACATTTTTATTTGTTTCAAACGATTAATATCTGATCTTTATTTACATGTGCCTCTTTATATAGAAAATGATGTGTGGGTGGAAGTGGATTTGGTTTTGGTTTCTTCAATCTACATATAAATAGAGGAACATAATTATGTTTTTTTCATGTAACATAGAAGTATTACGGTAGATTTAAAATAAGTAGATTTTTTTCTAGTGAAGCACACCCTATCCTTACATTATGGTAGAGGTACGTTGGTTTTGTTTCCCATTAATTATTTTTAGCCCTCAGTTTCTATTTCATAAATTAAAAATTCTTAATCAGTGTGATTTATACACATATTTTCAAACAATTTATTACCATACAGAATGTACTTGAAAAGATATCTCCTCATGATGACTAGTAAATTCATCCCACACTTCTTGGATTATTAAGTGTGCATACATATGCCGTGGGTGCAGATTTTTATTCACTTCATCATTTTTGAGATGAAATTTTGCTATAATTGTTTAAAACCACTATGAAAACTCTTAGAAGAATTAATAATTTTTTTTGGAGTTTATATACTATAAATTCACTATGAAAGGCGTAATAAAGATAAATCCAATGTTTCATTTTTTAATTTTTGAGTAAAATAAAGAAATGATACTATAATATTACCATAATATCTTCTGAAATCAGTATATTCAACATGAGTAAAACATGATTCCATTAAGATATATCAATAGGGACACACTTTTTAGTGATGAACCTAATGAAACACCTGAACATGGTCTTATTAGGGTTAATAGGCTGGCCATGTGTATTCAATCTAACCTCGAATTTTATTCCTTTTTCACCTTTTAATTTTTTTTTCTAATATCATCATGATATGAAGATCCTACTTTTCTAGGAAATTAGTTCTTCTCCAACTACCATTTACTTTGGTCCAACATCATAAATATGCCATTGGATTAGTAGGATCAACATGGGAATATCGTCATTGTTCATCTACATTGGGAGAAGAAAAAGGTTGAGAAACCTATTGTTCCTTTGGATTAGGAGAATAGCACCTGTAGAAGTCATTATATCTAGATTTTTTTCAACATTTAATATTTATTATGTAAATATAGTAGTGAATAGATATTAACATGAGGTAAAATAATGTATGTTACAAAAAATATAACATGATTTTTGAACTCTCATTTTTTAAAGGTTGAAGGAATTTTACCCCTCTATCGAGTAACCAAATCTCTTCATTTTCACCTCCCGTGATATAAAATAACATATCTACATTGGGACCACATATAAATTCTTGTGAAGTCCCAATTAATGGGTCATCCTCACTTGAATTTTCATCTAAAACATCAGTGGTTTTGGTCGATAACAGAATAATTGACCACTTTTGGGTTGCGAGATGTGGAACATAAAATACTTATACTACCAATGAATACATTATAAACAGTTCATCTTTTTTCTTTCAATGACCCAAAATTTTTTCAATGGAAATTCACTTCCTATAATTATTTCATATGGTATAAACACATAATAGAACACTATATAAGTTTTATAAATTATTAATAAATGAAATAAGAAGCATTTATTGAAGTTTAAGAACCTATACTGATGAATTATTAACTTGACCTATGGAATAGTGATGTGACCATTATGAATAGTAAACTTTACAATTTAATAGAAACCTCACCAATTAATTTATAAATTAAAATTATTCATATTATAAGTGACAAACTGTTAGAATTATATCATAGTATAAGTAAATAAATATTTTAAAAATTATTATTGTTGGTATTTTTATAGCTCATGAATATTTAATTAACTTTTTTGATTAATTTAATAATTGAAAAGAATTTTTTTTTTCATAAAATAAATTAATAAGTTAATATTTTTATGTCTTAATATTTTAAGATAAATTTATTGGGACTTAATTTTTTTCGAAGTGTTAGAAAAACAATATTAATTTTAAAATTTGAATTTTCCCAAAAAATGATGATTTTAATTTAAAATTATATGTATCATATTTAAAAATTAATTTCATAAAGTGAAGTTCATTTTTTAATTCTACAAGTTGAAAAAGGGTTATGGTGAAGTTTGGGGATTTTTCTAAAATACCTCAATTTTTGTTGAATAGTAAAATACGATAATTTATGATATATATAAATTATAAGTTAAATATTCTAGTCATTGAGTCATGGATGATGTAATCACAAAAAGTTCAAAATAAAATTATCTAATTAATATATTTAGTCTCAATAATCAACACTATTTCTTGTCTTGAGAAAAAAAAAATAAAATATAGAGTAAAATTATGAGAAAACACCACTCTGTCCCACTATAAATAATAACCCTCACCACCTCTTCTCATCACACTTATAAAGCCTTGAAACTTTTAAAAATTATTCCCAATAATCTTCCCAAACATCTTATCCCTTTAAATGATTTTTTACTTAAAAAAATACCAAGACAAATTCCCTATGTAGGTTCTCAAGAAGAAGGAATCAAGAGGTAAAACCCTCCTCCATTTTATTACAATTTATTTTTAAGTTCCTTTCTTTTCTTTTTCAATCCTAGTCTCCCCTCATTCAAATGGAATGAAAACTCAAGTATATTACATAAAATAATATTTTATCATGATTATGGAATAATTACTCATCAAATCTTTTCTCCTATCTATTTTACTTAAATAATGAAAACATCATATGTGAGGGGCCAATTTAACACCTTTGTGGATGACATGATTTCATATTTTAATTCCATGTTCATTGCTACTCATGAAACCATTTTTACGGTTGAACAAATTTATAATATATTGATTATTTATTATGTAATTTTCCATAATAATTTTAGTACAAATGATATTAATTTACAAAACAAAATGAGTTCATTGTGATAAAAAAAATCCTTAATTAATCTAAAGGATTATCATTAATGTTTTATATAATTAATAATGATCACTTTAGGAAAAATAGTATTTTAATATGTTATAAGTTCATTAATAACATAAAAGTTTAGTTATTGACAGCTATTCTCATTTAACATGATTTCATTACACATATACAAGTAAACTCTAAATAGAAACCTGGGAAATCAACGATTCCAAATGATGAAATTGAATCTATTAACCCATAAAAATGGAAATAACTAAAATTTAACAAGTTATAATAAAATTGAAAAATTTATAAATGGTTCTGTAATTATTAATTAATGAATCTAATTTGATTACTTAGGGCATTTATTTTTAGTGAGGAATCATTTTTGACATAAGATAAGGGATTCTATCTGAACCTTCATTATTCCCTCGGGTTACTCTTCCTCTATTTTTACATAAATAAAATTATATTTTATTTTAATATTATAAATACTATTTATATTTTCCAAAATCATGTATCAAGATCCATTATACCTTATTTTTAGGTATATACATTTGTTTAAAATGTTCGCTACTCAATTCTTCTTGATAATCAAGCCCGATTTAAGAGAATTTTAGAATTCTTACCCATTTTCAAGTGTGATCCATAATATTTTTTAAGACCCAATTATTTTTATAAAATCAATTATTTTATTATGAAAACATTCTTGGTTCATTTTTTATTTTTTATACAATATTATGTCCTTTTATGCTTCAAACAGTCTTTAATATTTTCCTTAAACTACACTAAATTGTTTTATTTCTAATGTTTCTAAAATTCCATTTTCACATGTATTTACTTCAGTTTGAAATATATTATAATGATCTCTGCCTATTTTACCTTATTAATGTCCATGAATGATTTAAATCCTTTCATTAATGGATACCATTATGATATCCCAAAATGTTATTCCTTTTGACAAGTTTATGAAACATAATTCTTACCATGGGTAAAACATATGTTTTTGTTGGATTCCTTATGTATTTTTATTAATGTGTCACACATATTCATGAATATGTTAATGTTGATTCACCTAGATAGATCTACAATAAATTGGGTAATGTTTAGTCTCATGATAGGTTATGCACAACGATCTTGGTGGATAGCCTTGACTCATGATCCTCCATATAAAATGAGCCTTGAATCATGATCCTTTATGTGGAATGAGCCTTAACTCGTGATCCTTATATTAAATGAGTCATTAACAATGATAAGTTCATGTTTTATGTTTCTTCCACATTACTATGAATCCATGGCTATGTGATCCTGTGTTATTATTCCTTATGTTTAATCATTTTACATGACATTATATCTCATTATGTTATGCCTTCTAACCCATGTGCTAAGCATTATTTTATTTTTTATTCCCTTAATGACATTTTCAGCTCATTCCTTTATCGATGTTATCCCCTAGTTATCTTATTAATATGTAAGGGATGATAGGAAGTTATGATCTCATAATGGATGATAAATAAATAAATTCTTTATTTAGTCCCATTTGTTCATTTTTATATACCTAGTATTCCATGAAACTATACTTTACAATCCTTGGATTTTAATTTTATGTTTAATTATTCTTAAAATCATGTAATGATATGTGTAAATGATTAGGGTCTCTATAATTGGTATCAGAGGAAAGGTAATTTTTTTGGAAACTTTGAATAGAGAAATTTAGTAATAACCTTAGGGATAAGACTAACTCTAATATAACATCTATAAATTTTTCTAAGTATATAGTAAGTTGTTTATCAATAAAATAAATACCTATTTAGATACTAAAATTAGACATGGTTCTAGAAAAGATGTACATAGGAGTAACAACTTCGAAAAGGCCTTTCGTCCCTCACATTGGGTAACCTGGTACATGGAAAAAGGCCTTACATCACAAATAATTTGAAACTTCTTAGGGATATGCTTAGGTAAATTCAGAAGATCATTACAAACCATTATTAAGTAAAAAAATAAAATTCCCATAAGAATATATTTTAGGAAACAGATCATGGATAAGCTGGATTGAATCCTAGGGAATCACATGTTAGGAAACACCTTTCCTTTATGATTTTATCATTTATGTTTAATGATTTGTTTTTATATTTATTAATAAGTATTGAAGCCCCTAATTAAAATTTATTTTTCTTAGTTACTGGGAGAAATATAAGAACATGTTCCAACAATCAATGTGATAGGAAATGTGATGATTTCCCTTATAATATTCCAAATATAATAGAAATGGGTACTCAGAACTTCATGAAAATACTTAGCCAACTTTATAAAGTTATGAATAATAAAAAGAATCATATGGAACACCCTATTTATAAAAGGAAAGAGAAATTCTCAATTGAATTCTACGTGATGCAATGGCCTCCAGAGATTAGTGGATCTTCTGATCCCCTCCTCATAGAAGAGTGGATTAACTCTATTGAAAAGATATTCACTATCCTATTGTGATCAAAAGAAGAGAAAGTTGTGCTGGTTTTCTATTGTTTTGATGGGGAAGCTGATAAGTGTTGGAAACTGTTCAAAAATACAAAATACAAGGTGGAAATTGATTCCATGGATTAAAAGGAATTCATGAAAATGTTTTTCAATAAATATTTTCCCTGAAACCAATGTATTAAGATGGAATGAGAGTTCCTTAAACTTAAGCATAAGGAAGATGAGTCTATCGGGGTGTATGAACCACAATTTATTGGGCTTTCCAGATTCACCTATAGATTTCTCATGAACCAAGAAAGCAAGGAAGATCTCTTCTTTAGTGGACTAAATCTGAGTTAAAAAAATTATTGATGATTTGAGACTTCAACAGTTATAAAGAAATTTTTTGTTGGACCTTCAAGGTTGAAATAGAGATCATAGACTCTCAATGGTCTCATGGGACCAGTGAAAAAAAGCAAAAAATAGAGTCTAATATGGGTGGATAATCAAATAAATCCTATGATAAAAAAATATACCAAATATCCCACATGTCAAAATTGTGGGAAGAATCATCATTGAAATTGTCTAAAGTGAACCATGAATTGTATTGAATGTGGAATAATGGAGCATTGGGCTAAGTACTACTGAAGGGATATGATGAATTCCACTAACGTGGAAGAATAAAGAAAGGTTCATATCAATTTTTATACCTAGTGTAGTGTTTCAAATACAAGGATCATGGAAATTTTTCAAACTAATTACCTAAGACGAGGGTTGTTAGATGGAATCAACAACAACCTCCAAGGCAGTATGAAATGGGTTAGGCTATCAATACTGCTGATGTATAGTGGAATAATGATGTGGTGATATGTACACTGATTATTCATTAAATAATAGTGAATGTACTAAAAGATTTTGGTTCTACACATTCTTTCATATATTTTAATTTCAATAGAACTATTCAAAAACCACCTCAAATTTTGTAGGTTGAGTTATCTGTTAGAACATTTAATGGAAATATTATTGTTTCCAAAGTACATAAATCCTACTTAGTTAATGTTTATGGACCAAACCTCCCATAAAATCTTATCTTACTCCTTTTTTTAGAGTTTTATGCTATTTAATATTTGATATTAAATATTTATACAATTCCAGCATCAATTTTCAGGAAACGAAGATCACCCTTCTCATCCTAAAGCATTATACAATTATTTATAAGTGTAAGGAGGAAGATGAATCTCCTTCAGAATCATCATATGAAGTGTGGATATTAATGATTTATTAGAAAGAATATCTCACTCAAATGACTGAGATAAAGGAGATGATCATAATCTAAGACATTCCCATCATAAGGGATTGCACAGATGTATTCCCCGATGAATTTATTAGTCTTCCTGATAACTGAGAAGTTGAGTTCTCAATTGAATTTATTCCAGGATCTCTGCCTATATCAAAGACACCATATAGAGTGGACACCATTGAGATATAAGAACTAATAAAGTAGTTACAGGATTATATGGACAAGGGTTTTATATGCCTGAGTGTTTCACAATGGGGTGATTCAGTCCTCTTCATTAAGAAGAAGGATAGATCAATATGCCTTTACATTGATTATTATTATCTTAATAAAATCATGATAAAGAAGAAGTATCCCCTTCCACCTATAGATAACTTGTCCGACTAACTATGTTGGGGTAGTTATTTCTCTAAGGTGGGCCTTCGGTCGGGATATAACCAACTAAATGTGAGGGATGAAGATATTCCCAAAACTACCTTTTAAATGGGGTAAGAACACTATGAGTTCATAGTGATTACATTTGGACTCACTAATGATCCAAAATTATTCATGTATTTAATGAATAGATAATTTTGAGATTACCTTGAAAAATTTATAGAAGTCTTTATTGATGATTTTTTGATATACCCCAAGAGAAAGGAAGAACACGAGGAGAATTTATATACCGTGCTGAAGACAATTTGAATGGAAAAACAATATGCAGGGTAAAATAGATGAAATGTTTAGATGGAGGAAGTATCATTACCAGCAATGGAATATTGATGGACCCTTCCAAGACAATGCCAATCTAAGAGTGACCTAGTGTAACATCTATAATGGAGATCTGTATCTTTCTTAGTCTATATAGGTTTTACCGATGATTTGTAAAGAACTTATCATTATTTTCCAACCTAATAACCAAGATGACACATAAGGGAGTGATGTTTTTATAGACTCAAGAAACTGAGGAAAGCATTAAGGATCTAAAAAAGAGGCTTATCACTACACCAGTACTAACACTCCCGACCAGTGGAGAACACTTTTTGGTATAAAACGATGCTTCAAAGAAAGTATTAGGCTGTGTAATGATGAAAAATGATAAAGTGATAGCCTATACCTCACCGTAGTTGAAAATTCATGATAAAAACTATCCTACACATGATCTAGATTTAGTAGAAGTTATCTTTGCATTGAAAATATAGAGGCAATATATACTAGCAGAGAATTGTTAAATATATACTGATCAAAATAATATCAAATATATATTCACATAGAAGGATATTAATATTCACTACTGAAGATGGTTAGAGCTCATGAAGAATTATGAATGCTCAATCCACTTCCATCCTGGTAATGCAAATAAGGTGGTAGATGAACTATGTATATATGATCCTATATCTTTATCGATGATAATAATTGAGAAGGATCCAATATTCTTAGACATACAAAGGATGGACATGAGAATCATTAATGGAGGAACATCCCCAATCCTTTCTCAAATTATTTCTTAATATTCCCTTGTAAAGAAAATAAAGGATGAATAAATAAGTGATGTATAAATTTAGAAAAGGGTAGAGGATATAAAAAACGAGAAATACTCCAAGTTCAATATTGGTGAGGATGGAGTTGTAATATTTGGGTTATGAATTTTTGTACCATCCAATCCAAATAAAATGAAAGAGATTCTGAATGAAGGACATATCTCACCCTTCTCTATTCACCTAGGGATCACAAAGATGTATCTAAATCTCTAAGAAAACTTTTTTAGGACAATATAAAAAAGAGATTGTTGGATATACATCAAAGTGCCTACTATGTCAGCAAGTGAATTATGAAAGGAAAAAGTCTAATGGGATGATGCAAGTATTAATCATACTAACATGGAAATGGAAAAAGATCACTATGGGATTTGTCATTTTCATTACAAAGACATCTAGAGGAAACAATGATACATGGGGTATTATTGATCATCTTAAAAAGAGAGATCAATTTATCAAAATCCAAGAGGACAAATAAGTAGATCAAATTTAATGGATATACATCAAATATGTGGTAAGGTTTCATGGGGTTCTACTATCTATTGTATCTGACTGAGATCCGAGATTCACCTCCAAGTTCTGGAGAAGTCTCCTATATGCTCTAAGCACTGAGATGAACTTCAGTAAGAAATATCATCCTCAAATTGATGGCCAATATGAGCAGAATATTTAGACATTGGAAAAAATGTTGAGAGTATGTTCTATGGACTTTAATAGAGTATGAGACCATCATATGCCACTGGTTGAATTCTTATACAATAATAGATTCCAATCAAGCAAACAAAATGGCTCTATATAAAGCCCTTAATAGGAAAAGGTGTAGGACACTAGTATATTGGGATGAAGTCAGTGACTATAAGCTGTTAGGAACTGAAATGGTTGAAGAAATGGTGGATATAGTGAAAACCATTCAGCAGCACATCAAGGAAGCTCAAAGTCGAAAGAAGAGCTATGCAGACAATTGTTGACATGACCTAGAGTTTAAGGCCAGAGACATAATTTTCCTCCACATATCTCCATGGAAGAGTATTATGAGATTTGGGAAGAAAGGGAAGCTAAGTCCAAGGTACATCATCCCCTTTGAGATCCTTGATTGTGTTAGATATGTGGCCTATCGACTAGCACTTCCACCAACCATGTCTCAAGTACACGATGTATTCCATGTATCCCTCTTAAGAACATACATACCAAATCCTTCACATGTACTAACTTTAGATGTGTTATAGTTGGATAATGATCTTTCTTACAAGGAGTATCCAGTGAAGATCTTGGATTGTAAAGATAATTCTCTATGTAACAAGATTACTCACCAGATCAATGTACTTTAACAGAACCATATGTACTAATAGGCAACATGGGAACCAGAGAAAGTGATGAAAGAAAAGTACCCACACATGTTTTCCTCTTATTATGTAAATCAAAATTTCGAGGGGAAAATTTCATAAGGGGGAAGAATGCAATGAACCAAAGTTTTATCAATAGAAAATCCCTTATTATAATTATGTCATATGGTATAGACACATAAGATATCACAATAAAAGATTTATAAATGATGAATGAATGAAATAAGAAGCATTTATAGAAGTTAAGGAACCTATACCGATATATTAGTAACTTAGCCATTGAAATAGTAATGTGACCCTTATGAATAGTAAAAAACCCATTGAATAGTAACCTCACCAGTGAAATTATAAATAAATTTAATCCATATTATAAGTGAAAATATGATATAATTATATTATAGTACAAGTAAATAAATATTTTAAAATTTATTAATTATGTGTTGGTATTTTTATAGGTCAAAAATTTTAACTTACATTTTGTGATTAATTTAATAATTTAATAGAAAATTTATTTTCATAAAATTTATTCATAAATTAATATTTTTATGTCCTATGATTATAATATAATTTTATGACCCCTTAATTAATTTTTTAAAGTGTTATAAAAGAAGTTTTAATTTTAAAAATTACATTTTTCAAGTAAATGATGATTTTGATTAAAAATTGTATTTATCTTATTTAACAAATTTATTTTCATAAAATGGAGATCATTATAAAATTATACACATCAAAAAATGGTTAGGGTGAATTTATATGATTTTTTTTAAAATACTTGAATTTTTGGTGAATAGTAAAATAAGGTAATTTAGAGTATATATACTTTATAAGTTAAATACACTATTAATTGAGTTCTGGATAATGTATGAACAATTGGTTAGAAATCACATGATCTAATTTATGTATTTATTTTCAAGAATCAACACTATTAATTGTCTTTAGTAAAATAATAAAATCTTCCGTTAAATAATGAGAAAACACCCCTCTCTTCCACTATAAATACCACCCTTCAACACCTCTTCTTATCACACCTCTAAAGCCTTGTTCCTTGATAAAATTATACCCAATAATCTTCCAAAAACTATCCACCATTTCCATGGTATTTTTTTTAGAAAAATACCCCAACCAATCCCCTATGGAGGTTCTTAAGAAGAAGGAATCAAGAGGTAATACCCTCTTTTGTTTTCTTTAAATTTCTTTTCAGGTTCCTTTATTTTGTTTTTATATCCTATCCTACCCTCATAAAAAATTGAATGAAAAATATAATATGTTACATATAATATAATTTTATCATGTTTATGGAATAATTATTCATCAAATCTCTTCTCCTCTCTCTTTCACTTTAATAATGAAAATATCATCTGTGAGGTGCTGATTTACCTGTTTTGTGGACAACGTACTTTCATATTTTAATTGTGTCTTCTAGTCTGGTCAAAAAACCATTTTTATGGTTTAAAAATATTATAATATATTTATTATAACTTAGGTAATGTTTTTTTAATCATTTTATTCTCATGATATTAATTTATTAAACAAAATGAGTTCATTGTGATAAAAAAATGCTAAATTAATCTAAATGATTTTCATTAATGATTTATATAAGGAATCATCCTAAATTATGAAAAAATGTTATTTTAATATTCTATTAGTTTATTTATAACATATATGTTCAGTTATTAACAACTATTCTCATTCTACATAATTTTACCTACAAATATACAAGTAAAATAATCATGAAATCCAAGGAAATGAACACTATGAGATGATAAAATTGAATCTCTTAACCGATAAAAAAGACCATAAATGAACTTAATGAACTGATATTAAATAAAATAAATTTATAAATAGTTATTAAATTTTTATTTAATGACTCTATTTTTATTATTCAAGACATTAAGATCATTTGGAAAATTGTTTCGGATATAAGGTAAGGGATTCTACCTAAACGTCCATTATTCTTTCAGGTTAATCTTACACTCTTTTTACACAAATAAAATTATATTTTAATTTTATGTTCATCATCAAAATTATATTTATATGTTTCAAAATAATTTATCAAGATCCATTATTCCTTATTTTCTGGGATATATATCTTTTTAAAAGGTTCCCTATTGAATTCTTCCCGTTAAGTAAGAAAAATTTAAGGGAACTTCCCAAATTCTTTCACATTTTTAAATGTGCTTCATAATTTGTTTTATTCCACCATTATTTCTATAATATCAATAACTTTATTATGAAAGCTTTCTTTCTTAAATTTTGTTTTTTATAAATTATTATTCCCATTTCTACTTCATATGATCTTTAATATTTTCCTTGAACTGCACTAAAATGTTTTTTTTCTAATGTTAATTAAAGGCAATTTTCACATATATTCACTTTAGTTTGACATAAATTATCATGATATATTACTATTTTACATTATTAGTTTCCATTAATATTTAAATACTTTATTTCATGCACACTATTATGATATCCCCTTATGTTATTCCAATTGACATGATTATGATATACAATTCCTACCATGAGTAAAACCCATGTTTATGTTTGATTCCATATGTATTATTATTCATGTAGAAAAAATATTCATGAAAATGTAAATATGGGTGCATCCAGATAGTGATCCAATGCATCAGGTAATGTTTAGTCTCATGAGATGTTATGTGCAATGGTATTGGTGGTTAGCCTTGAATTATGATCCTCTATGTGAAACGAGCATTGACTCGTGCTCCATAACGCATCCACTGTGGGCCCAAAGATTGTGAAATTCGGTGGGTGGACGCGCAGGGAGTTTTGGAGCATATTTTATGGAGGAATAACTGAGGTAATTGGCTGTTTATGGGGCCATTAAATCACCCTAATCCGGAGGATTTCGTTTTGAAGAGTCTGACTGGACAGAATATATGCTCATAGTAAAACGGTCATAACTCTCGGAATACATGTCAAAATCCGCTGAAATTTTGAGGGGACACGGCCAAGGGAATTATGAACAACATTCAAGAAGGGCTAAACGCGTGAAGATGTCATTTAATGGGGATACAACGCGTCGACAGTCGGGGTAAGAATTCTGGCTATAAAAGGAGGAGAGCTCCACCCTCTCAAAGCATCCATTTTTCCACCCCATTCCTTCTGGGACACCAAGAAGGAGAACTTTTCATCTTTTTCTTTTATTTATTTTCTTTTTCATTGTTTTGTAATGCCTTATTTTTCCCCATTCAACTCGATTACCCTTACCATGGTGGGGTAAACTTTTGGAGTGATTGGGGAAGGGTTGGTTTTCTACATTGTAATGCTTGAGTTCTTGTATGCAATTGAATAAATTTCTTTCTTCTTCAAAGTTGTTTTCAATTTATTATAGCGGATTTTATAATCAAGTGCGATCGTTCTTGAATATTAATTCCGTTATTTATTTTTGCCTTGGTAAAATAATCAATATCTCCCTCCACTAATTTCTGGTTTATATACGATGGAATAAACCAGGAATTAGTGGTGAAGTACTCGACGATCGTCAGTACATGTAAAAGGTGTAGTGAATGTTCTTGATTGTTTGGGATAAACAAAACCCGATCGGGAATTGCCCATTTCAATTAAGGATATTCAATACAACTATTTTACACATGGAAGGAGAGTTGACCAAACCAAGATCTTGGTAAGGTTTTCTCTCACAATAATAATTTCACCAAGGAAGTGAGAGGAAACGATTGTGGAAACTCACTTTAATCAACTAAGAAGAAGAGGTTTGAATTAAATTGAACAAGGATAGAATTATAATTAGGAAACCGACCCCGACCTAATCACCCTTTTAAATTTCATTGTTTTTCAATCATTTGAATTTCAAATTTCCGTTCACAACATTTTTACCCCCGTTTTAAAGTGACAACCCATTTTGTGTGCACTCCTCTTTGGGAGACATCCTAGGTCAACCACATTACTACATTTTAACTTAGGAAAAAAATTGTTTTGCCACGCCCTACGACAGGCGTGCGTCAAACTTGGCGCCGTTGCCGGGGAGGCAGTGCAACAAAAAAAAAACAAAATTGAATGACCCGCACCTCAAAAGAACCATTAATTGAATTTGATCCAGAAATTGAAAGAACATTAACCCAACTAAGAAAAAGAAATCTACCAGAAATATTTCAAGAAATAGATCTCTCAGATTCAAGTGAAACTCTTAGTGTTCACTCTGAACCAGAAATCATGGCTAGAAATCCCAACCAAACCCTGCGTGATCTATGTGCACCACAATTTGCCATTCAAAATAACCAACTAATTGCACCCACTGAACCAAATGATTTTGAATTACGTGTCAATATGATTCCTGTTCTTCCAAAGTTTCATGGTCTTGCAGGAGAAGATCCAAATCGGCACATGCAAGAATTCAGATACACTTGCTCAAGCTTCAGGCCAAGAGGAGCACCCGAAGACCAATTTCAGTGGAGGGCATTCCCCTTCTCACTTGAAGGAATAACTAAAGAATGGTTGTACAACCTACAACCAGGGGAGATCAGTGATTGGGAAGACCTAAAAAGAAGTTTCATGCAAAGATTCTTTCCCACATCGAGGAGCACTGCCATCAAGAAGGAGATTTACATCATACGACAATCAATTGGAGAAACCCTCTACGAGTACTGGGAGCACTTCAAGAAGCTATGTTCCAGCTGCCCACATCAAGAAATGGAGGAACACCAATTCCTTGTGTTCTTCTACCAAGGACTAATGGATAATGATCGAAATCTTCTAGATGCCTCATCAGGGGGGTCCCTGATTGACAAGTCTCCTGCAGATATCAGAAAACTAATTGAGAAGATTGCTCAAAACTCACAACAATTTGGACTAAGAGGAATGGGAACCAGGGGGATACATGAGGTAAAAACATCTGATTCATCTACATTGATTGAAACCAAAGTTGATGACCTTGCAAGATTAGTCCGTCAAATGGCTGTAACACAAGCAAATGGACAACAAGCTTCAGCTCAGGTATGTGGTTTATGTTATTCTTCCACTCATTATACTGACCAGTGCCCTGAGATACAGGGGACAGAATACTGTGCTGCGGCCTTTCAACCAAGACAATTCCAACAAAATCAACTGCAATCCCAACAAGGATATGGGAACCAACAAAACCAGATGAGACCATTTAACCAGCACCCCATTCAACCTCCTTACCACTAGCAGCAATACCAGAACCCCCTCCCTTCCAACAATCTTATAAACAGCCCTTCCAACACCAACAATCTTTTCAGCCTCCACCATTCCAAAGAAAGACATATGAACAACCATCCACCAGCACACAACCTTCTGTGGAACAGCTACAATCCAAGTATGAGGGCCTAGCAGATAAGGTTGACAAGCTAGCAGACACAGTGGGAAGTCTTGTTGAAATAATGTCCAAGAATCCAGGTAAGATTCCATCCCAAACAGTGCCAAATCCTAAAGAGAATGTAAGTGAAATCATAACAAGAAGTGGAAAAGAAATCCCACCTCCATCCAACCCTGAACCTGAAATAATACCACATATTCTGAGGGATAATGATTCAAAAAGTCTTGTGAGAATCCCCTAAGAAGATGAAAAGGAAGAGAAGGAGGAGAAGGATAGGCCACAGAATAAGAAACAAGAAACACCAATGCAAAGAAAACAAAGGGAGAAGAAAGAATTGCCTCCACCATTTCCAACAAGGATGATTGAATCAAAGAAATTGCATGAAGAAGCACTTCAAAAAGAAATTCTGGACACCTTCCAGAAAGTGGAAATCAATATCCCCCTACTTGAAGCTGTTAAACAAATTCCAAGGTATGCAAAATTTTTGAAAGATCTTTGCACCAAAAAGAGAAGCCTTCATGGGAATGAAAGAATCAACTTGGGAAGAAGTGTCTCAGCCCTTATCACACCACAGATTCCAACCAAATGTCAAGATCCAGGGACGTTTTCCATTCCATGCACCATTGGTTCATTAAATTTCACTAATGCTTTGTGTGATTTAGGTGCTTCAATTAATGTATTGCCTCACTCGGTATACACTTCATTGCAGATGGGAGAATTGAAGCCCACAAGAGTGGTGGTCCAGCTTGCAAACAGATCCACAGTTTTTCCTGCAGGAGTTTTGGAGGATGTCCTTGTGAAAGTCAAAGATCTCTTATTCCCAGCTGACTTCTACGTGCTCAATATGGAAGAAGATAGGAGCCCATCTCATTCACCCATCATTTTGGGGAGACCTTTCTTGAAGACAGCCAAAACCATCATCAATGTCCACGAGGGGACACTCACCATGGAGTTTGGAGAGAGCACGGTCCACTTCAATATTTTTGAAACCATGAGGCATCCATCAGATGATCACTCCCTCTTTTCTCTTTCCCATGAAGTTGGTGAAGAGCCAATTAAAGAATCAGGTATGCTCTCTGAATTCTTGGACTTAAGAGAGACTTCTTCCCTTGAAAATATCATTGATCATGTGGATGCTGAAGATGTTGGAGATTCTGACTTCATGTGGGAGGAAGAGGAGGTCCAAAATTTGGAAGAAGAAAACGTCAATTTAGTCTCATCCCTTGAGAATCCCCCTAACCTGGAACTCAAACCACTCCCCACTAATTTGAAATATGTATACCTTAGGGAGGGAGAGAAACTACCAGTGATAATTGCTAATAATCTTTCTAAAACCCAAGAAAAATCATTGATTGAGCTTTTGAGAGAGAATGTCAAGGCAATAGGATGGAGCTTAGGTGATATCCCAGGAATTAACCCAAAAATATGCTCACATAGAATTTTTGTTGAGGGAGATTCAAAACCTGTTAGACAGCCCCAACGGAGACTGAATCCCACCTTGATGGAGGTTGTGAAGAAGGAGATCGAGAAGCTCTTGGAAGCTGGGATCATCTATCCCATTTCAGATTCGCAGTGTGTCAGCCCTATTCATGTTGTTCCAAAACAAACTGGCCTGACCACTGTGAGAAATGAAAAGAATGAGTTAATCCCTATGAGAATTCAAAAAAGTTGGAGAGTGTGCATTGATTTTAGGAAATTGAACCAGGTCACTCGAAAAGATCATTTCCCCATCCCTTTCATTGACCAGATGTTAGAAATATTGGCATGGAGAACTCATTATTGCTTTTTGGATGGATTTTCAGGTTACTTCCAGGTACCCATTGCCCCCGAGGATCAAGATAAGACGACATTTACATGCCCTTTTGGTACTTTTGCATATAAAAGAATGCCATTTGGATTATGTAATGCTCCAGGTACATTTCAGAGGTGCATGGTGAGTATATTTTCTGATCACATTGAAAATTTCTTGGAAGTTTTCTTAGATGATTTCACAGTTTTTGGAGATTCTTTTGATCATTGTTTGAAAAATCTGGAGAAAGTTTTGAAAACCTGCATTGAAAAAAATCTTGTTTTAAACTTTGAAAAATGTCATTTCATGGTTCAAAGAGGAATTGTACTTGGTCATGTCATTTCCCAAAATGGAATTGAAGTGGATAAATCAAAAATTGAAGTGATAAATTCATTACCTTACCCTACTTGTGTGAAACATGTTAGATCTTTTTTAGGACATGCAGGATTCTACAGGAGGTTTATCAAAGATTTCAGTAAGATTTCTCTCCCTCTCTCTAGATTACTTTTGAAAGATGCTGATTTTGATTTCAATGGTGCATGTAGGGAATCCTTTGATGAGTTGAAGAAGAGATTGATTTCACCACCAGTGATGCAGCCTCCAAATTGGGAAGAACCATTTGAACTACTTTGTGATGCCTCTAACCAAGCAGTTGGAGCAGTCCTTTCTCAGCGAATTGAGGACAGACCACAAGTCATTTCATATGCCTCGAGAACTTTAGATGCCGCCAAATTCAATTATACCACCACGGAAAAATAGTTCTTTGCAGTTGTTTTTGCTTTAGAAAGATTTAGATCATATCTTCTTGGAACTAAAATCACTGTGTTTTCTGATCATGCAGCTTTGAGGTACTTGATGAAGAAAGCTGATGATAAACCAAGGTTAGTGAGATGGATGATACTACTGCAGGAATTCAATATAGAAATCAAGGATAAGAAGGGATCTGAGAACCAAGTGGCTGATCACTTAAGTAGACTGCCAAACACTGCTAAAATTGAAGTTCCAGAAAGAGACCCACTGAATGATCAAATTCCAGGAGAGCAGTTGTACTTGATTGAAGGAGAAGTGCCTTGGTATGCTGACATAGTCAATTTTCTGGTAACATATCAGGTCTCATCTCATTTCAATTATCACAAAATTCAAAAACTAAAAGCTGAATCTAGATATTACATTTGGGATGATCCATTCCTTTGGAAGATTTTCAATGATCAAGTAATAAGAAGATGTTTACCTGAAAGTGAAGTTAAATATGTCTTTGATTTTTGTCATACTTTAGCTTGTGGAGGCCACTTTGGACCTCAGAGGACAGCAAGGAAGGTTTTAGAATCTGGAATTTATTGGCCCACCATTTTTAAAGATGCTCATGAATTTTGCAAAATATGTTAAAAATTTCAGTTTTCAGGAAATATTTCAAAGAGACAAGAAATGCCCCAAATGCCATTGAATTTTTGTGACATTTTTGAAGTTTGGGGGATAGATTTTATGGGACCTTTCCCGATGTCATTTGGAAATTCATATATCTTGCTTACAGTTGATTATGTTTCCAAATGGGTGGAAGCAAAAGCAACCAGAACTGACGATGCTAAAGTTGTTTGTGATTTTGTCAGGTCTAACATATTTTGTAGGTTTGGAGTGCCTAGAGCAATCATCAGTGATCAAGGGACTCACTTCTGCAATTTGAGAATGGAGACATTGCTGAAGAAGTATGGGGTGCATCATAAAACATCAAATCCCTATCATCCACAGACTAATGGGCAAGCTGAAGTTTCAAACAGGGAAATCAAGGGAATTTTGGAAAAGACTGTTAATCCAAACAGGAAGGATTGGAGCCAAAGGTTGGATGATACCTTATGGTCTTACAGGACAGCCTACAAAACCCCGATTGGAATGAGTCCATATAGGCTGATTTATGGGAAAAGCTGCCACCTACCTGTGGAATTGGAGCATAAGGCGTATTGGGCTGTGAGGAAAATGAATTTGGACCTTGAAAGTGCTGGGAAGGAGAGAAAATTGAAGTTGCAAGAGTTGGATGAAATAAGAAGGGAAGCATTTGAAAATTCAAGGATTTACAAAGAACGAACAAGAGTGGCCCATGACAAGCTAATCCAACCAAAAGACTTCTCTCCTGGAGACAAAGTGTTATTATTCAACTCAAGAATCAAGTTGATGCCAGGTAAACTTCGTTCCAGATGGGAAGGTCCATTTATTGTTACTCATGTATATCCTTTTGGTGTTGTGCAGATTATGAAGGATGGAGAGCAGGATCCATTCACTGTGAATGGACATAGGTTGAAGAAATTCCTTGGGACCCTACCATCAGAGCCATTGGAGGAGATCACGCTCCTCCAACCTATTTATCAATAAGATCCATCAGGTTGTACCTCTCCTTCACATTTTCTTGCTGTTGTGATTCAATCAGAATTCATCTTACATGTTAAATCCACTTAAATGCATCGAGGACACTGCATCATTTAAGTGTGGGGGAGGGAACCTTTGTAGTATAGGATTTTTATTTGATGTTTGTTTTCAAAAAATAAAAAAATAAAAAAATTGTGTGTTTTCAAATTTTTGTGTGTTTATTTTTCAATTTTTGGTGTGTTTCTGAAACTTTTGACCTGAAAAGATTATCAATACCATTTTTGAAACCCATGTCAATGAGTGAACCAATCTATTTCATGAAACCGAGCTTAAATGAATGCTGAAATGACTTCTTTTCAAGTTCAAATATTTTAGAATTTCATGAAAAGTACACGGATTTTTGAAACCCATGCCATATTTCACTGTCTATATCATTGAAATAACTTTCCTGTGAGGCTTCTGAACCATTTTTGTCATATTCTTTTCCTTCACCTCATTTCTTGAGAGAACCAGACCATGCTTGCTTTAACCAGAATTTGATTTATTCCTTTCAAAACTTGAGGGTTGGGGTACATGTGTTTTAAATGATTGAGGCACTTATTTTGTTTGAAGCCCCCTTTTCAAAATAATCCTTTTCATTATGGCCCACCTTTACATTTATCCTTCATTGTAGCCCCTAGTATCCATGAATTTCCTGTTAGGTTAGCCACATTACAAGCCAATTTTCCCTATCATACCTGCTCTTGAAGTAAATTGCATGATCTTGTTGAACTTAAGTGTGGGGGAAGATGTCTTGTGGTGTACTACCTCATTTGGTTATACTTTGGGTGGAAAATAAATTGTGGAAGAGATGTGTGTGATGCTGAAAAATTATTCTGTTGAAAGCTGTGCCTTTTCTGGAGCTTTTATGACAAGAGAAGCTGTGCCTTTCTGGAGCTTCCAATGTAAAAAGAAAGCTGTGCCTATCTGGAGCTTTTAAAAAAAAAATCATGTTTGAAAAGATTGAAATGTTTTCTGTTGATCTGATTGAATGATGATGGAGCCTATTTTCAACAAAGGGGAAGTGAAGGAGGCCATATTTGAGTGAAAACTAGAATCTTGCAATTTTTCTTCAATAAGAGCCAAGCCTTCCTTTTTCGGCCTCAGAACTTTTAACATATAAATCCTACCAACCAGAAGCCACAGAACAAACCTGAAAAGTCCTCATGAGAAACACATGTTCTTGACTCACATCGGGTGGAGAAGTAGGAATTTATCAAACCTATGGTGACTCTTGTGTGAGTTTGGATGAGAAAAACCTTGTTCGGCCTTTACATTTGTGAGATGAGAGAAAATTCATGTGAGGTAGGTGTTTTGTGTGCATGGGATAAGAAATGAAGTGGAAATATATTAAAATCTTAAATGGAGAACTTGAAATAACAGTTTTTTATGAGGCATGATATCTTTTTGTTTCTTGAAATTGATTTGATTGATCTCATTGATATGTGTTTTGGATTTGATTTGATTTGATTTTTACTTGTCCAGGAGTCCAAGTGCTAAGTGTGGGGGAATTGATAGAGCAAATATTTTCAATTAATTTATATTAAATATCATTGTTTTAAACCCACAAAATTGTTCCTCTAAGATGAATTGTTTCATTTTTTTGATAATGGTGTTATTTTGAGCTGAATAGTAAAAATTGGCCATTTTGGATTTTTAACAGTTTTAAATTATTTCGGTAGTTTGGCCATAACATTATCTACACTGATCTAAATTGAAAAATTCTTTCTTTTCCAGATTTTAGACATCCAGGGATTCATTTAATATATTTGGACTAAAATCTGAATCGGCCATATGGAAGCTCAAAAGAAGCTCACAAGTTGGCTCAAGAAAACTGTTTTCAGTTCTGCCTATTTTTGATGTGGGATCCATAAATCATCCACTGTGGGCCCAAATATTGTGAAATTCGGTGGGTGGACGCGAAAGGAGTTTTGGAGCATCTTTTATGAAGGAAGCACCGAGGTAATTGGCCGTTTATGGGGCCATTAAATCACCCTAATCCGGAGGATTTCGTTTTGAAGAGTCTGACTGGACAGAATAAATGCTCATAGTAAAACGGTCATAACTCTCGGAATACATGTCAAAATCCGCTGAAATGTTGAGGGGACACGGCCAAGGGAATTATGAACAACATTTAAGAAGGGATCAATGCGTGAAGATGTCATTTAATGGGGCTACAACGCGTCGACATTCGGGGGAAGAATTCTGGCTATAAAAGGAGGAGAGCTCCACCCTCTCAAAGCATCCATTTTTCCACCCCATTCCTTCTGGGACACCAAGAAGGAGAACTTTTCATCTTTTTCTTTTATTTATTTTCTTTTTCATTGTTTTGTAATGCCTTCTTCTTCCCCATTCAACTCGATTACCCTTACCATGGTGGGGTAAACTTTTGGAGTGATTGGGGAAGGGTTGGTTTTCTACATTGTAATGCTTGAGTTCTTGTATGCAATTGAATAAATTTCTTTCTTCTTCAAAGTTGTTTTCAATTTATTATAGCGGATTTTATAATCAAGTGCGATCGTTCTTGAATATTAATTCCGTTATTTATTTTTGCCTTGGTAAAATAATCAATATCTCCATCCACTAATTTCTAGTTTATATACGATGGAATAAACCAGGAATTAGTGGTGAAGTACTCGACGATCGTCAGTACGTGTAAAAGGTGTAGTGAATGTTCTTGATTGTTTGGGATAAACAAAACCCGATCGGGAATTGCCCATTTCAATTAAGGATATTCAATACAACTATTTTACACATGGAAGGAGAGTTGACCAAACCAAGATCTTGGTAAGGTTTTCTCTCACAATAATAATTTCACCAAGGAAGTGAGAGGAAACGATTGTGGAAACTCACTTTAATCAACTAAGAAGAATAGGTTTGAATTAAATTGAACAAGGATAGCATTATAATTAGGAAACCAACCCCGACCTAATCACCCTTTTAAATTTCATTGTTTTTCAATCATTTGAATTTCAAATTTCCGTTCACAACATTTTTACCCCCGTTTTAAAGTGACAACCCATTTTGTGTGCACTCCTCTTCGGGAGACATCCTAGGTCAACCACATTACTACATTTTAACTTAGGAAAAAAATTGTTTTGCCACGCCCTACGACAGGCGTGCGTCAATAACCATTAATTTTATAACTATTATTAGAAAATACTTGCATACTTGGTTTTGTATTTATCCATCAAATTCGTTTTAAAATTAAATCTGGATTTTAATCTTACTCCTTAAAAATATTTTTTTGAAACAATCCTATAAAATGTTGATTATGTGTATTTGATATCCAGATTTCAACCCTTTATGGATTCAACTTCCTAAGAATTTATTTTTGGGTTTCAAAAAATGGGGAAACCTCTAAAATATTATGGAAAAAAGTAATGGTGGGCCTACTATGAATCTGTAATATTGAGTATGACTACATCTATTTCATAAATTCCTTTTCCCAGAATCCTTCAAGTGTGATGCAATTTTTGTAGATCAATACTTTCCACACTAGATAGGTAGTCAGTAAAGAATTTGAAGAATTCCTCAACAATATATCCCTCCATAATAAAACCATCAAGATGACTTTGATTTTTGATATACACATTAAAAATATTCATATACCATTCAATGAGGTATATCTATCTGTAATTTATAAGACCACATAGTTGAATCTCTCTCAACAATTTAACCATCAAGTGAACCATCATATCATAAAATTTCAGTTGGAAAAAGATTTCCAATTTTCATAATATTATGGAAATTTAATTTTCCACATTTGGATATTTTTTGAGGCCTATACATTTACTGTATATAGATTTGAAAAAATATATCTTGTTAAATATATGATAAAAAATATTGGGTAAAATTAAATTTAAAGCTACATTCTTTATAACTTGCATAAAAACATTCCATTAATGTGATTTAAGAACCTTTAACATTAAATTAGTCAATGAAATGATATTATTGATATTAAATAAATTTCTATATGAAAACATTACACCATTCAAGAGGTTTTAAAATTTATATCTCATATTCCTGAAAAGAGTGTAAGCTACTGGAGGAAGAAAAGTCTGTTTTTACCCTTCACTGGTGCCAAATATTTACATACTCCGACTTCAATCATGCCCAACATTTCCATAATTCGATCCTTTGTTTTTACTAGTGCATTTAGTAATTTTCTAATGACACTGTCACATAATTTTTTTAACATTAATAATATAATTAAAATGTTTTACATACATAAAATTCCAGTTTGATAATTAAAAAAATACTAATCCCTATTCCAAACCTATTTTCGTAAGGATTTTTGAAAATGGTTCGCCAAAATAAGTGTGGATATCTTTTAATTTCTAAAATATTTGATCACCTATTAGTGGATATAGTTTTTCATATTCTTCTAAAATCCCATAATATGATGTTGTAAAAGATCAGTACTTTGGTTATCGTGGTATAAATTTGTGATTTCCTAGAAACGAAGTCTTTAATGAATGTTTAAACAAAATTTGTTGCGAACCTTGTTCAAAAACAAGACACCCATGATTTTCTCTAATTATATATCCTAAAAAATGAACATAATCAATAAATTAATTTTTTTTCTAATAAAACTAGGATCTTAATGTGAAATCTTCAATTATATAAGTATCATACAACATAAAACTAGAATCCCACAAAAATTTCAAATATTCAATCAATGGATCCAAATAAATAACGATATCATTACCTTGTGGTTTTGGTAATGATATAAGCTTTAAAAACATAATGTATTTTTGTTTTATGCATAACGATGGGGGAAAGTAATAATTTTACAACTTAATTGGCCAGTACTGTGAGTGATTCCTTGAAAACAGAAAGGATTCACTTCATCAGTAGATAGCGCATGATGTAGATTTATCATCTCATTTCGAAATTCAAGACAATCATGATCAATATTCATTTATTGATGGGATGCTTATGTAAATGATGTTTACCAAATTTATTTATTATATTTGTGTACCACGCCAATTTACTTATAGTCTCCTCACTTCCATAGAGGTACATAAACTTTGGAATGATTGGGAATTACCATGCAAATTTCATCGGACCATATTTATTTTTCATATATTGAGAAGCACCACACTTTGGGAATTCTTTATGTGATTTAGGTTTCTTGTGAAATTATAGACAATCATTTTGATAGGAATGTATTATTTCAAATATCATACCTATTGAATGTTGAATTCATTTAGAGTCATATGTTTGGCTGGGAATCTCATTATCTTCTAGGAGCATATCATTCAAGAGAGAAAGTAGTTCATTAATACTGGTGTGACTCCATTCATTTGCAATTTTAGAATAATATAGATTTAGTTAGGAATAAAATCTTTTATATTTTGAGTAATCATCATACAATAGAATCTTTGTGCAAATCTTTAACCTGTCCAACAATTTTGGACAATCATGAAGTTCATCTTCAACTATCATTACCATTTTCTCAATATGACATTCATTATAATTCACACTTGTAATCACATCATCGATGCGGTCTTCATCATTTTATTCATAGGTAATCATATCATATGATCCATAAAATGGAGTTCTATCCCATTCATCGGATATATTCACTTTCCCCCATATATATTATAACATTTATAACTTTGATCTATTCCATTACTGATGAAGTTTTCTTCTAACTCCTCTTAAAAAATCTGTCTTGAATAATAACAACATATACAAAAACAAAGTATTTTAGAAGGTTCATATGAATGAACTTTTACAAACCTGATGAAATCTTTCACCCCATCTTCATACTAATTGTTTATACAATCATAATACATATATTTTCTATTCATATCCATCCTATTTGACTTAGTAAAATTAATAATTGTAAAAAATAAATAAATACAAAAAAATGGGCCTTTGAAATTAGACGAACATGACATTTGAATGTTTCAAATAATTTCATCATGCTTTGAATTAAATGGGTAATTGAATTTAAGAAAAGAATTAGTCCACTTGTGGTAGGTTTTATCCTCTTAACTCATCCACAATGTTCATCCTTACCTGGTATGGGATTACTACTATGTATATTAGTTCAAACAACATTGGCGTATATCTAAAAGAAATGGGGGATGAGCCTTATGCAAAAAATGAAATAATAACTGTTTGGGAGATGAATCTAAAGAGTATAATAGTTATTATTGAATTATTTCTCTAAGAATCATAACCTTAGAGGATAAAAACAAATAATAGAGAATATGAAGTTGTGGAGAACTCTCCTAATTTATACCATGTAGGTGATGTTGGATTCAAAGTAGGTTTAGTAGTTTCATTGGGGTTAAAAATTTATTCAACTTTTGTGGGAGATAGTTCATGATGGATATAATATGGGTTGGATAGAGTTAGTGACATGACCTTTATGTTGATTTATTATCAATATATATTATGAATAAGGTGATATTATTTGTATCTAAGAAGTCTTTAGAAGATAATATGATTATATAAATATAGATAGAATTCTTTTTTCCTTACGCATGTTTTCATTTATAAATATAATTACCACTCATCCCATTGATAGAGCATACTACATTATGAAAATAACTTAATTAATCTATTCTCTATAATTTCAAATAATAAAATATTTTCTTAAATTCAATTTTAAATTTAAATTATCATTTATTTAGATCATCATTGAAATCCGAAATATGACCCTCATTATAAAACACTATAGAAATCCAATTTATTAACTTTAAAACTAATTATTTAGCCTTAAAATCATTTTTATATTATAAAAAACTATTAAAGATAGGGATATTTAATGTAACAATAGAAAAATATATATTATTTGAAAACATGTTTCATAATATAAAATAAAACTATTTAATATAATAATGGTTTTACAAATAAAACAATTACTATATTTTTTAAAAATTTTTCAACACAGACATTGAATTTTTAGTCATTAAGTTCATACATAGACTGTAAAAGAAAAGAAAACTGATCAAATGTTATATCTTTCCCATCTCACCTCATAGGCATCTCAAAATTTTCTAGTTGTTGAACTGTTTCTTTATTATGGTTCAACACATCATAGTTGGCTTGAAATACAACTCCCGTGATATGATAACTTTTATTTATGAGTAAACCTTGTTCAACCAATGCGATTATAAAAATTAATCGAATAAGATCCCCCTTAGATACAATGTTGAACATGAAATCCAAAAAAAATGATAATTTTGAAAGTAATTCAACAGTCAATTAAAGGCATATGACCAACTTCTATCTATTATGATCTAAAACATAAAATACTGCATATAATAAAATAAATCTTAATTATCCAAATGAATTTGTTTAAAAAATACTTATCACATTAAAAAATTATAAAAATATAAAATTATTATTTATAGAAATAAAATTAATGAAAGTATAATTGCATTAATCTATTGAAATTTTGGGAAAAGTGTATAGGTTTGAAGGTATAAATTAAAAATGTATGTATATTTATATCAATATATAAAATTATAAATTTATATATATGTATATAATTATATATAATTTATAAAAGAATATATATTTTAAATATATATACAAAATTTACAATGGTATATAATTTTATAAAACTACGTAAAAGTACATATATGTTATAAAATTATACATAATTTATTAGAGTATGTAGTTTTAAAAATTTATTAAAGTATAAAATTATAATATATAAAAGTAAAATTTATGAAAGTATAAAATTATAATAATTCATAATGAATAAATTTATAAATTTATATTAATTTATATATCTATAAATCTATAAAATTATAAATAAATAATAAAATTTTATATTTAAACTATATATGTTAATATGATAGATGTTCTAATTTATAAAAGTATATAAAATTTTAAACGAATAAAACTATAAAAGTATATATATTTTATAAAAAACTATTATTAAATTATTTTAGTATAATATGATATACTATAAAAGTTATAAAATTGTATAAATTTAAAATTGTATAACATTATAAAATGATAAACTATAAACACTTTGAACATGTCAAAAGAAATTTACACACCATGCATTTTTTATTCAAAAATAAACTTGAAAAACTTTATCAACACTTTAAATATCAAGTATTACATGAAATATAGAGTAAAAAATATGAACAAATTGGCAATTCTTTTTTAATACCAAAATTCCTTTTTAAATTTCACAGTTACTTAAAAAGGGTTTTTCAAAAAAATTAAAAAACACATGGCGCCCAAGGCGATTTAAAAACAATTTAAAATTATATTTTTTAATATAAAAACCATTATCATTCATTGGAAACTAATAGAAATATCTTCTTTCATCTTGAAGATTCCACTAGGATAATTAATTCTGTTATTGAAAGTCTAAAACATGAATTAAAAAACCTTGCAATCAAAATATCCAAAATTAAAGAGATAAGCATGGAAAAAACCAACATACAACTCACATTTTTCAATAAGGGAGGACCAAATATACCCCAATCGAGTCCATGGAACTTATAATTAATATCACACATTCACGTCCCATAAAAAATATGAAAAATTGATTCTGCATACAACCTAAATTTTGGACTATAGCATGCATAGAAATGGGAAGACAAGGTAAGGGGAGGACAGAAAAGAGGAAAAGGATGTAGATAGAAGGGTCTTACTTAGATCAGATACAACATGGTTTGTTGTTTTGGGGCTATTTGTTTGGTTTGTTGAGAATAACTAAAGAAGCACATAGTAGGGTTCAATAAAGTGCGACTGAATAAATAGTGAAGTTTGAGGGGCTAACAAGATAAATCGGCACATTCATTAGATTTGGAGAGATCGATTCACCGAGAATGTTTACCTGTGAAAACAGTAGGGTCCGAAAATAGTGGTGGCAATTCCGAAAATGATAACAGGGATTTGGTTCCACGAAAGCATGAAAGCATGAGTAGTGGAAGCCCTCTGTTAGGGTTATTTTTATAAGAACCCACAAGGATTTTACTAGTGATTTCAAAAAGTGATGATAAATGGTACTTTTGTCAATTATAAAATAGAACGCGCTGATAAAATGCTCTTTATCCACAGTAAAAATAACTGATAAAACATGTATTTATCCGCACTAAAATTCTATCTCAAATAAAAATAGTATTATTAGTGTTTTTAGTGCTGAAAAAGGGGTATCTTTATCAGTGCTAAAAAAGTGCTGATAAATGTTAGTTCTTAATAATTTATTTATATTAATATATATATTTATAATATTATATAAAAATATATATATAATTATAAATTTATATATTTCTAAATATTTGTATATATTTATAAATAGATTTATATATTTATATATATTTATAAAATTATAGATATAAAAAATATATTTATTATAATTTTATAAATATTAAAAAAAATATATTTATAATAATAAATAAATATATTTATAAATATTTCTATAAAATTATAAATATAGTTATATATTTACTCAGATGGCTCAGTCATGGATTTGAGAACTAAATCCATGACTCAATATTTATCAATAAAAAGAAAGGAAACTAACAAAGAGAATGAACCGACCATACAAGGCCTAACCTTCCCACACCAAAACCCAGAATCAATTTATGTTTTTCCCTAAACTCCAAAAAATATTAAGAAATCCTCCTCTAAATTTTTGGTGTCATCCTCTATGCCAAGTCTTGGCCTATTGTGAGGGCTCATGATCCTCATTTGATGGCAATTTAGAAGATCCTTCCAGGATGGAGCATGTCCTGAAATTCTCAAAGAGGTCCCAAATTTCCACATCTAGGTTAGATTAAAAACCGTACCTTATGTTGATTTATAGTAGATTATGCACATTTATGTAATCATTGAAAGAAAATAAATCTAGCTCTATCATATCATAAGTTGTTTCAAATTGCAATAAGAACCAGTATGGTGCTTCCTTATTGTGGATAACAACATGTCTTTTTTCCTCAACATTAACTGAAGGAATTATATAATAATTTTTTTTATGAAATGAAACATTCTTCATCCAAATACCTTCCAAATAAATTATAAGAATTTTTCATAAGATCTGAAAAAATGAATCGGTACCGATATTCCACAATCTGATTGCTAGATGAGAATTCAACCTATAAGGGGAGTTTCTTAATAGGAGAAGTTTGTACAACTTCAAAAACATACATACATGCCACAAATTTTCATGCAAGGACTAGTTGAAATATTTATTCACCCACCAATTTTCCCTTACCTTTAGGGAAAGATAGTTTCTTATCCACATGCGCTTGTGGTGTTTAAGAATTGGAATCCAAAGGTCCCACAACAGATTTTTAACACCATAGGTGCCAGACACCCTATGGACCTTCTATAGGCTCTTTAGTGGGAAAAAATACTCCATTTTCCATCTTTATCCCGTATAAAAAGAAATTTCCTTTAATGTAGTAATTGGGAGTTAATTTCTGATTGCACATATGCCTCTCATTTAGAATCATGGTCAGTGAAAACATATGAGGTTATGCGATTTTTGGTAGGGGACCTTGTAAATGCAATGACCAGATCATTAAGGGAAGGAATATTTGTTTTCCCATGCATGTGGCCAACTTACCATCAACCTTGAGAGTTGAAATCTCCCCATTCGATTGAAGAGAGTCCTCCTCAGTGATATCATCCCACGTTCTATTCTTCACATGATCATGAGGACACAATGATGTAGTCCTTATGTCACATAGATATTTGTTTTTCTCATCAGAAACCACTGCATGCCTATCAAGTGAGGGGCAGGCAGCCTCACCCTTCTCATTCACCATGTTCTCATCCCATGAATACTTCCTTGCCCTAAAATGCAGTACCACCTACCAACATCATTACATGGAATGAATAATGGTTTTTTAAACGTAAAAAGGGGGAATTTATCACAACAAATAGTTAGATAAAATTATAATTAGTAGTGGAAAGCATAACATTATCAACTAGGGTTGCGGTGAGATCAAATTTCTCTAATAAATACACAAAAAACCATACCTCACTTCCTTTGTGGAACGATCCAATCTCATCAGAGTCCTAATTGCTGATGCGATGTCAATTATCATCCTTGTGCGACAATAGACCCAAATCAAGCCATAAATCTTTTCCCAGGCTTGGGTCCTTATACCCCAGGATGTAAGAGGATTAAAAATTTGGTGCCAATTTTGACGACACGCCATACCTGGCTTGAGGAAGACATGCCCATGCCCCAAAGCCTAGGTCTGGATTAATATAATTATATATATATATATATATATATATCAATATATAAATATATATAACTACAAGTATAATAAATATATTTATTATTTAAATATATTTATTATAATTTTATAATTATTAATACATATATATATTTATAATTATAATTACAAATAAAGATATTTTAAATGTATTTATATATAATTATAAATGTATACTTATTAATATAATAAATATATTTATTCTTTAGATATATATATTTTAATTTAGTATTTATTTAAATATGTATTTACGTATTTACAATTATAATTATAAGTTAAAATATTTTGAAAGTATTTATATTTATTTAAAGAAATATATATATTTTTAAATTTATAATTATAATTATAATAAATATATTTATATTTTAAAAATAGTTATTATAATTTCATAAATATTTAAATAAATATATTTATTTATAATTTCATAAAATTGTTTTAATAAATAGATATATAATTATAATTTTATAATTAAGTATTTCAATTAATTTTGTTTTAAAATCATTTAAATAGGTTAATTATAAAAAATTCAAACATGTTTTATAAGTTAAAACATAATAAATAAAAATGAATAAATATTACTCATATATATTACAAACATATTAAAAATAATAAATGTATAGTAAATAAATATACGAATAAATAAATATTAAAAAAATGATTGAATATATTTTTAACATTATTAATGATTTTATAATAATAAATTAAAAAATTAAATTAAATAAATTACAAAATATCAAAATGTGAATCTATAACATTTACATGAATTACCAACATAAATATGTACACATATACATATACACACAAATATTAATACAGACATGCACACACATAAGCATAGTTATATATGTACATATATTTTAAATTACTTAATATCAATATAAATGCATATCTTAAAAAATAATTTCATTTATTTGTTATATAATTGTTTAATAAAATATTAAAATATTATATTTATTTTAATTATATTCATGTTTTGTAATCAATGTATATAAATAAACTATTAAACATTTTGACTAATATAAATTTGATAATAATATATATATATATATAAAATTATTTACACACACATATATATATTGATAATTAAAATTTTATTTAAATATATTTATAAATATTTCTATATAATTATAAATTGATTTTTATAATGATATATAGAATTATATATATATAATTATATATATTTACTAATATATAAGTATATATAAATATAAATATAACAAATATATATTATTTAAAAATATTTATTATAATTTTATAATTATTTAAATATAAATATTTAGTTATAATTCTACATATGAATAAATATATATTAAAAAATGAGTGATATAGATTTCAGAGTGGACTCAGGAGCTCCTAAAAGGTGATGTCGGCGTAGTCTAGGGAACTGTGGCATTCATGGAAATTACCAACTTTCTTAGATTCGATTTAGTATTCGAAGTGTCCTCAATCCAAGATATGGATTTATTTAGCAGCCCTAGTCCTTCAGATGCATCTACTGTAAGTTTGGGAGGATGCACTAATTTCAATGTACCTGATGAGATCAGGACCTGAATCTCCTCCCATTTCAATGATCTATCCACTGGTAGGATTTAGAAGAAGGGAAATGTTTCCCATGTGGTTGCCAATGAAGACACCATCCTGGAAGATATGTAACTTATTAAGCACTCTACAATTTCTCACTTAATTATTTCAAGGGGTTCTAAGCCATGGATAATTGAGGACCTTATCAAGAACGTATCTGCTATTTATGGATTTTATTCGTGGAAATGTATCTCGATGAGGAGTGGTTATTTTCATTTATTCATTCCCTTAGAAGATTTGATGATGAAAGATTAGGGGTTAGATTCTCTTTCCTTCAAACCTAGGTATTTGTATATTAGAGATTGGGATCAAAATTTCAATCCTCTTGAGGAAACAAATTCATCTATCCAGGTCTGGGTAAGATTATATAGCTTGAATTGTATCATTTGGAATCCAATAATTCTTTATGAAATTTATATTTCACTTGGTGTTCCAAAAAATATGGTAAACCAAATAGAGAATTTCTTGTTTGTTCATTATGACCATATTCTAGTTAAAGTAGACATATTCTCCACCTAAGTTTATAAGGATTTCTTCTCAACTCATAAAGATGAGTTGAGGGGACATGAAGAGAAGGAATTATATCAGAAGTGAAAATATTTTATGAAATCCAATAGCACTGTGGAGGCTTGTAAGGGTCTCAAAACTACTATTTATGCTATTTTTATTTCACTTAGTGATCTGCAACCTATTAAGGAGGCCCCTTTTAATGTTCCTATGACTTCAAGGCATAAGAAACTTCAGTCATGTCCTGAAATATCCTTGGATGATATTGAAGAGGAAGAAGAAATTAAAAACAAGTTTCTCAATATATGGACTTCTTTTAAGGATGCTCTTTTCCTTGACATTGACAAGTATTCTAGGGGTTCTTGTCATGATTAATCTGATATTGATCTTATTACACAATATGAAGTTGATAGAAAAGTATGATAGGAGCAGGTTCGTGCTACTTTCAAGGGAAAGTGGAAATCCAAACTAGTTTTTTCTTATTCATAGAAACCTAGTAAAAGCTTAGTTTTCCCTTCTGATTAGAACTGTGAACATATGTGTATTGTCAGATCCTCTCCTAGAGTGTAGTTCTAAATATGATCTCAATGAATCTTGTTTATGGGAATGTGGAGGATTCTACCAATCGTTTTTCTATAGATGCTTCTAGGACCACCTCAAGTTAGCAATAATATTTTCATTTTTCTCGAGTATTGCTTTAACTAGATGCAACTTAAAAAAATAAATATGTGGATATACCTCGGTGGAGGTCTAATTTCTTTCTCAACGTAGATATTGTGAATAAAAATGATAAGAAAATTGAAAAGTCTAACAGTGAATCTTCTAAATCATTGGTAGAAGATATTTTTTTCTATAAGACTTATCAGTTTCCTCCACAGAGGACCTTAGCAGAACCTAAAACTACTGATGATGCCTCTAAAGAGGTTTCTGTGTCTACTTATCATGCTTTGGATATCCACAGACATCTTTTAGGCTCAAGGGAGTCTAAAATGGTAGTGTCTCAACCTATTTTTACTTATAAAATAATTATGGTCATTTTTCATCCTCACGCTTGAGAGGGAAGTGTCATAATTCATTATAGATACTTGTTTCCAATATTAGTGAGGAGAATGGAAAAGGAAGTGGTGATACACCTGATATAGATTCAGTACATGTGGACCTGCTTGATGAACCTCTAGATGATGGAGGTGGACCATGGTAGAGGGTTAAGACTTGGTGAAGGGATTGACATCCTCGTGGGGGGGGGGGGGGGGTCAAGCCCCTTATCATAACACAAATAATCGTTCTCGTGTTGTCCGATTTTTGGTTCTTTTGTTCGTTTTGGTCAGACAACCTCTTCCTTTCCTTTCTGTTCTCCCATCTCATTTCACTTGTTTCTCTCCTTTTTCTTTTTTAATGATTAGGATATGGCCTTTGTGCTCTTCCCTTTCCATTTAAATAAATATAAATATATTTATATAACCATATATATTTATATAATTATATATATGTATATAACCATATATATTTACATAAATATATATATTTATATAATATATATATATATATTTAATATATAAATATAATAAAAATATTTATTATTCACTTATATTTATTATAATTTTATAATAATTTATATATATAATAATTATTTTTAATTTTATAAATAATTTTTTGAGCCATTATATATAAATATATATTAATTATAAAAAAATATGTATTAATATATCATATTTATATTAGTTGTAAACATGAACTTTCAATTAATGTATATAAATAAACATTATTTTTTCAATATAAATATAATAATTATATTTAATATATATATATATATTATAATTTTTATTAATTTTTTTAATCATCGCTAGGAATGTTACTGATAAATACCAACATTTATCAATGCTAAAAAACACTGATAAAGGATACACAATTATCAGTGATTTTAGATAGCAATGATAAAAATTATCTTTATCAATTCTTTTAGCTATAAATGTTAATGATCCCCCTTTTATCAGCCCTTTGTTTTAAGCGATGATAAAAAGAAGACTCTACCCATGCATTGATTTTTGGTAGTTCTTTCATGGTTTATTTAAATTTGGTTCTCTCATGTGGTTTGATCAAGTGAATCTATTATGTGGCATAATATTACCCAAAAATACCTGATGTTAGAAAATTATTATGGATATCAAGTCTCACAAGTGATTATAAAGTCCCATATTCCATAATTTTATAGGGGTATACCTTTTTTGGACTATAAAAACCTCATGTAGGAATCAAATTGCTCAAAAATAGCTCCTCTTCACACTGATCAAACACAATTTCTAAGTGAGTGAATTTTTTGAAGTACGACTTATCCTAGATGAACAAAAATAAAATAAGTGAAAGGGTAGCTTAAAATATCCCCCTTAATTTCTCCTACAGTTAAAAATCAACCGAAATAATCATTTATAGAAAAGGGGTTGGTTTCAAGGAGGAATTAAACAACTGCAATATTCTTCCCTCCTTCGCGGTTTGGGGAAAATCAATCATGTAGTTGTGTCACTCCACACCATGTGAGACCTTTCCTCATATGCGTCTCAATATTAGAGAGCTTATGTGGTCATGCGATCATATATTGTGTGAATCTTGACATCTTAATCTGCTTGTTAATGGAAAGAATATGTGGTCTCATGACTATGTTTTTTTTGAGTTTTCTGATTTTTTTTAAAAATGCGTAAGTTAATTTTTTAAATATGTGCTTGAAAGTCGGAATGAGGCCTACCACATTTCATAAAATAATTATACATTTCTAATATTTATAAATATTTTGTTTTGTATATTTTTAATTATATATATATTGTTAGAAATCACATATACAATGTTTTATTCATCAATTATTTTAATTAAATGCTATTTTTTTAATTATTAGATAACTATTTTTTTATTATTCTTCACAAATATATACATTACAACTACATGTCTTATGCTTGTGTCACACCTTATTTTCTCTTATGTTTACCATGATCTTATGATATTTGACTATTATTCCATGTTTTTAAGTGATGCTTTATAATTATTACCTTTTTTTTATTCTATGTTTTTTGAATATCATGAAATATTATCCAATTTTATCATGTGAAAAACATAACAAGATTTAGGACTCTCCATTTCTTTTATGTATGTCACCAAAATATTCCTTGTAATAAGAGTAAGGTGAGGCCTAGAAGAAAGTATGGATATGGGAATAAAATACTATGTTTTTGTTTTTAGCATGTACCCAATTCCCAAAGATGTTGGACCTCTAGATTTTTGGGAGTATTATATTGATGTTTATGATAATGATGATGTAATAACATTTATATTGATATCTAGGTCATTATAAGAAATATTTGAACATACTTTATCATCACAAAAAATGAAAATGATTCTTCATAGTCAATTCTATTTTTTTACATTTTCCAATAGGCGTTATTTAAAGGCTGACACCATATTATCAACATTATTTTTCTTTAAATAACCCCTCTTAATTCCTATGGGTATCTCCCCTTCTTGTGCATCCACCATGTTCCAAACTAGGTTTGTGTACATGGAGTGTATTTTAGATTATATGGTTTTGACTATTTCATATAATTAAAACTCTTAATATACTCTCAATAGGTTGTAGGTTAATCATCTGTGAACATTAATTCATCATCATCTTTTATAATAAATTCATATATATCATGCTACTGATGAATCCTACTAGATCATTGAGGTTATTGTGTAACTTGAATTAGTTCTTATTCCACAACCATTTATGGAACAAACTCAAAATATATATCAAGATAAATTTTTTATGGTCCTCAACTTCTATAAGATCGATTTTCATCCCACTGGTTGTTCAATAAATATATTCATTATAACTGCATATGATAGTTTCATCCACAGGCACTTTGTGTTTTGTTAGATTTTAGAAATAATATCCCATATTTTCTTTAAGATAGAAAACAAATAATCATTTCACTAATGTAGGGTTATGTTTATTAAAAAACCATTTTTATATGAGTGATTCAGAACCCTGAATATTAATAAAAGATATTTTGGGAATTTTACTTGTGAATATATCATATAGTGCATTAATGACTACATTAGATAGAAAATAGTTAAGTAAAAATGAAACAATTTTCATAGTATACCCATATAATGAAATAATTATATCAGACTAACTCATCATTGATTGAACCATGTCCAATCAGGAATGATTCATTATCCTAGACACACTATTCAACTATTGTTTTCCATGAGGATTGAGTTGTAAAACAATTCCACAATCTCTCATATGATTAGTGAATTCTTTGGTTATGTATTCAACACCTCGATATAATCAGTGAATCCTAATATATTTTCCCATTTGATTATGTAATTCATTCTAAAAATATTTAAAATTTTTATAAGATTCATACTTGTGCTTCATCATAACCACATAAACATACCAACTAAAGTCATTAATGAAGGTTATAAAGTAAGTAAACCAACACTTCAAAATTCATGAATGAGTACAATCAATATCTATGGAGACATTCTGACCCACATGGTGGTTTAAAAATTTTATTCTCATATCTATATTTCTAGTCTACATGATGGGGTGGATTGTAATGAATTTGAGAGGGATGATCCTTAGGTACTGGAACATCAACTATTGCATACTCTGCCTGTGAGTTAGTGGGAGGAGGTGTCAACTAGATGTCATACTGCACACATGATCCTTCACCCCCTAGTGTCATAGAAGGACCCACCACCATCATCTGGGGGAACCAATTGGATGTAAAGGACTAGGACACCAATTTATAGAAAACTATGGATATCCTATCAAGATAGTTGGATCCCATGCTACCTCATGCACATCCACAATAAGATGAGGCTGAACTACTAGAGGGATGTCCTCTACCTATGGAATAGGCGAGGGCTCATCTATAGGATGACATAGTCTACATCATCATCTTCATGGATCCTCAGCATCATCAGTTTCTAGAGGAGGTTCCTAAGAAAGAAACTTCATTCCTTGGGTAAGAACCTCAACTCTCTAGGGTGAAATATCAAAGATGCTCTCGTGAATAACATGATAAACTATCCTCAATTCCAGTGCTGTAGCATGGATCACTGCTATTCTATAGACCCCTTCCTCCTACGAATCACTCATGAAAATAAGTTTCTCATAATGGGTACACTGTGAATAGATTCAAAATGTATTAGAAAACAATTTAATAAACTAACTAATTTATTTTTTTGGACTTAACATATCATAAAGAGCTATGCCATGTCTGGTAAGATATAGTATAAACTTCAGTATATAACATGGTTCATAATTGACCTAATCTAAAAGATAGAATCACATCGTAGGTACAACCTGGATATGAAATACTACTCTTCTCCCCTAGAGGTGATTATACTCTTCATGTCATTGACGCCAGTCCTCATCCTGCCTCCCCGTCAGTTTCAAGTCATGAAGATCCTGTAATTATCTCAGTGGTAATGGAATGAGCTAAATATAACCAAAAAAGCACATGAATCTATCAGGACGACGCCACTCGAAAATATAAAAGTGAATGAGTGACACTACAACCATAGAATCATAATGTACAACAATTATATATGCTATAAACTGGTCTAATAATGCCCAGTATGGAATCCAAGAAATCTGAAATGACATGTGAGGTTTTTCAAAAAATATTCATACTAGAAACCAAAATTGACACTATTATTAAATTTTTTAGACTATTATATATTGTATTTACTTTCATCGCTGTATAGGAGACTGTCCAACATGAGATGATATGAACCCGAATGGTACATCCGAATTCTCTTGAGGTTGTGTTTTTAAGTCTATCTATAAAATAAAACATAAGAATTGAAAAATTATAATAAATTAAATTCAATAACTCCTAATATCATATTAAACCAATAGAGATTAGTGATCAAACCAGCACCCACAAAGATCATCATACAACACATATATAGACATCTGATGACCAGAAAGCCGAGGGAAGAGTATGGGGATGCACTCCCATTCCCACATCTGAATAAGGATAACGCATCCCCTGAGATCCTGGCATTATATGCAGTATGCCATGAATAATGATCTTTAAGTGTAAGCTGAGCATGCAGATCCCCAGATGTATATCTCAGCCCAATCAAAGTCCTCCATCAGCCCTAGATACATCATGTGCACATTCATATCTGAGTGATCAATTTACATTTTCCCTCTAATGATCAATGATATATATGATCAAGCGTGATACATGATAGTATGCTCATTAGCATCCTCAGGTAAATTAAAAAAATTTCCCCCAATCTATCTCATCTAAATCGACGCACCATATCTCTCCCTAAGGTCAACCAAAATGTCAACACCTAGAAATATATAAAAAAGGTCAGTCCAATATGCCCTAGTGGGTGCAACAACAGCTTCCACCTAGATAGAAAGAGAAAGAAGGACTACCACATCCTTGAGGGTGATCATCACCTCTCCCTCAAGAAGGTGGAACATGTGTGTATCTAGTCTATACCTCTCAATGAGGGAATCAAGAAGGTGATGATAAAAAAATGTGGACTTAGATACTAAAATTTCGTAGTAGCTAGTACGTTACTTGTATGGTATGGTGAGTTGAGGTAGCCTGTGATGAAAACTGTGGGTGAAACACACCTTGATCTATCGATCCTCACCACCCTATAGCACGGCCAGAGATACATGACTATGATGCTTAGTAGGTAGTATAGTATCCTCGATCTATATGTAAAAAAATGAAATGACTCATATGTGTAACATGTATATATAATGTTATAATCATCAAAATGTCAAGACTTGTAAAATGAAAGACATGTCATGTTTATTCACATTATTTTATGAAGTTAGTTTTTACCAAAATAAATGGGAATATCTTCATGTTTCTTAAATCATATTTCAAAATTGTTTTTGGGATATTTTCTTAACTATAAAATGGTATTTTGTAAGAAATAATTATATATATATATATACATTTTGTCTTTTTAATCTAAAATTTTATTAGAAAATGGTGTGATTTGTAATTTATTTATCATTTCCCACATAATGGTATGTTTCATGATTATTTTATCACATGCTTTCTTTATGGTTTATCCATATATAGATTTATTATGCATTAATGTATCCTCCTCTTCAATTTCTTCACTTTCTTCTCTTTCTTCATTTTTTCACTTTCTTTACTTTATTCACTTTCTTCACTTTCTTCACTTTCTTCACTTTCTTCAATTTCCTCTCTTTCTTCATCTTCTTGGTTATGGGATGTGTTTACATCATCATCATCATCATCATCATCATCATCATCATCATCATCATCATCATCATTGTTGTCAGAGAACATGGTTTTGATGAGACATGTTTGACATTAGAAGTGAGGTAAAATCCATCTTATTTTCATGTGATGGATTAATGATAGCTTCCAAAAGAATGTAATTAACTTTTGAATTATAAAAATCATTCATAAATGTTAGAAAATTATAAAAAATGAAGAATATTATATTAAGATTATAAAATTTGAAATATGAGAACATCACAATGGATACAATATATCACTGTGGATGCAAGTGTGAACTCGACAAAATAATGTTAGGGTATCATTTCTGGTTACTACCTTTTTGATGATATGTGGTGCATCAAAAACATATACCTTATTCTTAAGGCTAGTTAATCTCATTATGTAACCTTTTGGCCTTCATTATCTCTCATTTATACAACTGGTTGATGTTAGGTATCACTATTGGATGACCTTTGGTCATTGAGAAATATTGAAACTCCCCAATAGGCTTACACGGTGCAACATGACAGTTAGAAATGGTTTCTATCTGATACAATGGATCAACATATACTTCCCATGAAATGTTCAAAGAGGCACATTCTATGATGGAGTTTGTGAATGGAAACTGTAAGTCCTAGGATTTTCCACATTGACATTTCCTTACTTCTAGTAATACAATCATTTTTTCACCATTGTTATTTGTGATGTGTTCCAAATGATCATGAACTACAAATCGAGAGTTTTCTTACTATAAAAGGCATACATGATAACTAGAATCTTATTTAATATCCTTTTAAATCTCTCATTGGAAGTGACTTCCATACGTTATCCCATGATGAATCCCATCTGAGGTGAATTTTTTCTATCAAGAAAGTAATTTATGCAGTGATAAAAAGTATCCTAAACTGGAGAAGTTATTGGAAAATTTTGAACACTCATGAAGACACCATTGATGTAGTTTACAATGTTTATGGCCATGTGTCCATACCTCTTACCGTCCTCATATGCCAATGTCCTTCTTTCTTTTGGACCCACATCATATAATCATACACTTATTGATTATCTTATTTTATTTGTTCAAAACATTCTTTAAAAATCCATTTATCCAGATCATATTCTACATATAAGTGAATATATTTTACATAAATTGATTTTATATTTACTTTGAAATAGTAAAAAATAACATAGACAATGAATCCCAAGCCTGGTGATTTCCTTCTTTATAGTTTCGTTATAGACTGTTTTCCACACATTGATAGGAATGTATTTGATATATTATCAATGTTTTGCATTTGGGGGTCTCTATGTATTAAGTTCTTCATTTATTTCCTCATTGAATTCCAAATACTAATCCGATATCAAACAAACATATTGGATGCAGGTGGAGTGGTTGCTGATACATACGAAAAACCAACTCCATGATTCATAGTTTTCCTTATCCAAAATGGAAAAGGCAAGCAGTATGGGTGAATAGTTTCCATCTTGGGTTGCCTTAATAAAAAATACAACCTTTTATTTTATATATAGAAACATTACATCAATGTGTATAAATGTTTTGATGAAAAAAATGCGAATATGTAGTAGAGGAATGCCTAGAAAAAACAATGAAATTGAAAATGAGATGGATAAAGTCAGTTATCTTGATACACATGTTCATTTTTTTAAATATGGAACACTACTTAGTCATTATGTCTCAGTGTGGCTATAAATTGCAGGAACACTCGATATGAGTCATACCAATTACCATAGAACTTCACAATTTCCTTTTGTTTTTCCATCCGTCCCTTATTATAAGAAACACTATTTCAAAAATTTTGTTATATCCTATATTTTATAAAGGATATAGGAACATCATGGAATGTCCTAATCATCTTGATGAAAATGGATGACACAAATTTAGATTCCAATGAGATAAGATCTTCTGTCAGGTTTGGATGAATGTAAGCATGAGCTATCTCAATCTTAGTGATTCTCCAACCTAAAAATAAAATGTCTATAATCACTCTCATGTAAAATCTACAATCATCCCCTTATATGAGATGCCGTATGATTAATTTTTATGGATTTATTCCTGCACTATATATCTATAGTGTCTCTTAATGTGAAATCTATTTAGAATTTTTTAATGAATCTTCACTTAGAAAATACCTTCCAATATATAAGGTTTTGTAAAAATCACTAAAACTATCTAGTACAAGTTTAGGAAACTCAGTTGTGGGTGGGAGGACATTACAGTCGAATTCAAGAATACAGTTCATTTTTCACACCCAGAATTTCAATTCCATGATTTATTCAAATCCTCTTTTGGTTCTTAGATTTATTTGGGTTTTTGTGGGTTACGAGATTGGTATTTTTGTGTCTCTTGTGTTCTTGACCTGTGAACTTTGTCTTGGGGGTATTTTATAGTAACTGTAATCCTAATTTCTCAAAGTTATGGTTTGAGGTTGTGGTATTTTGGAGTTGGTTTTGTGACACTCCTAGTGGAACTAATTGCAGGGTATGTCTTTGAGGTGGTTTATACCCATGAGTTGGATGAGTATTGGGGTGGAAAGGTGGTTTTATTTTCGGTATTATTTCCCCTATTATTGGACTATCTTTCCCCCTTGTTTCCCCCTAGGAACCTCTTGATATTGGAGGAGAATGGATGGTTTTTGAGTGGCTAGAACATGCCACACAGTTCCAAACCATGCAGATAAACCATGCAAGGGTGTCTAGGTCATTAAAAACATTTTAAAATTACATTTTCCATCTCAAAAATAAGAATAATATGCTCCATTCTCCCATCATTCGACAGCATAAGCCATGAGAGGCCTCCAAGCCCCCTCATGCTACCATATAACCCATATTTGATGGTGTTTTGGTGGGGGAAACTCTAATATTACTTCAAGTTTGTGTTCATCTCTTCATTTTCTTCCATTTACATAGGATTTTATCCCTCTTTCATGATGTTATAATTTTTTTTATAATTTAGTGTTTTAACCTAGGGTTCGAATTCGTGTATTTTTTGGTGTAATGTTGAGGTTTTAGATAGCTGTTCACTTCTTTGTGAGTGGTGGTGGTGCACTTAATGTTTCACACCAATATTTGAGGATTTTGACACAAAAGGTAGGTTATTCCATGTATAACCATTTTATGATGAGTTATATTTATTGGTTTATTATTTTATCATGTTTCTAATCTGTTGTGTGTGGTGTGAAATAGTTTTTAATGGACTTTTTTAATCATTTGATTTTATAGTCGCATTTTATCTTGAAATTGTGTGCTTTTGTTGCATGACCCTTGGGGTAATGTTTGGGTGAAATTTATAACACATGAATGTGATTTATTAGTGTTTAATGGGCTTTTAAATTCAGGTATGTCAATTCCTTAGTGTCTTGTGGGCCTTGAAAGGTGCTTTTGAATGGGTTTAAGTTGTAAAACTATATTGTTCTTCTTGAAAATGGTTTATGAAAATGTGTGTTTTTTAGGTGTGTCTTTTGTGTTATTGTTTGAGGAATTTTTATAATACCTGGGGGTGGTTTAATAAATGTTGTTAAAGATGAAAAATCTGTTTTGGATTGGTATTGGTAAAATTTTTGGTTATTTAATGAGGGTTTTGAAATGGGTTTTGTGTGCAAAAAATGGTTATACGTCACATTTTGTTTTTTGAAAATTTAAAATGTTTTATTTGATTAAACAAAGTGGGAAAAGGATGTATATGTACTTTTTGGGTGAGTGTGTTCACCTAATATTGATTTTTGAAGGTAAAGTTGTGATTTAAGATGTGAGACATTTTTAGAATGATTTATAAATTTCTGAAATGTTTTACTAAGTTGTGTTGTGGGTACGAAGCATGTTTGTGGATTATTTCGTGTGAGTTTGATGATAAAATGAATTTTGAAGGTGATAATGGTATTGTGTGACATGTGTGTGGGAGGTTATGTGAGTTTGACTGCCTTGGAATGGTTTTATAAAATTTATTAAATGATTTGTGGTAGTGTTAAAGGAATGGGAAAAGTGTTGTGGGATCTTTTGGTCTGAGTATGATTTCAAAATTCATTTGAATGAAAAAGTGTATTTTGTGACCTATGTGATATACATGGTAGCTATATGTTTAATTTGTGATGTGGAAGGGGTATTTGATTGTGAAAATTATATTTTATGGATTTTGAACTTGTTTTAGCACAAGAGGCAAACCCGGTTTTAGGTGGGTGTGCGTGTACTAGTATGCTAGTGATCCCATGGGGTTTGCCCTCAGTTTCATGTAGCAAGATTGAGGCTTAAGACACTAACTAAAATACGATGATGATGATGATTGGGAACCACTAGGTTATGGTTATGTTCCCTACTAGTGTCTCATGCATGAAAACAAATATTGTGATGGTTACTGTCACCGAGATACGAGGTACCTGAGACCTGCAATGATCTACCGCCTAGGGGTTATTTTCCCGTTGCTTGTGACCATTAGTTACATTGTTCTTACCATCGACATACAATATAGTTTTCAATAAAAATTTAGTATTACTTTTTTTATTAAAAGTGTTGATTCTTTAAAATAGCCCACTTCAAAACTGTTTTAATTTAATGTTGCATCTTTTAAAAATTGTAGGTAGCATTTCATGTTTTGAAAACATTCATGATTTTAGTCTCTAAATTTTTATCACATGGAATATCTTAGCTGGGTTATCCTACTAGGATTTCTCTCAAACCTTAATTACACTTTTGGGTTTAATTAGACTCGGTTTATTTTTCTCGTAGGTTTGGTTACAGTTCATAGTTCCAGTGGTTTGGGATTCTAGCAGGTCCTTCGTGGTGCTGTCTTGTGGAGATGGCTTGAGAGCGGCACCTCTTTCCATGAAGATGATTATTGGGATTTTCATTGTGGGTTTATATATTTGTTTTAGTCTTTTATAATTGTTTTAAAATAAGTAAATCAATACTAGTTATTTTGTAAAATATGGTTTGTTTCGAAAAATCATGATATGTCATATTGAATTTGTTTGTTGTTTAATGTTTATAAACTTAGGTAAATCATTCAAAAACATCATTTTATGATACCTGGGCACTTTTTACAGCCCATGGGGATCAGGAACCCCCTTTAGGCCTTTCCACGGGCTGGGTTGGGTGCCATTTTTGTTGGCGACAAGATCTGGTTTGTGACAAAATCGTATTAGAGGAGGTTGAGGTTAAATCTTTTGGTCATGTTATTTGGAGAGTAGTCAGGATAGTTTGTAGTTATGATTGTTGGGACTTGGAATTATAGTTATGGGTAGTGTGCCTGATTACCTCACATCATGAAGGGATTCAAGTCTCCATGGGAAGTTGGTATTTATCCAAGTCCTTCAATTTTCTTAGTTTGATGATGATTAGGGGAAATGAAAAGAGAGTTGGGTAATAGTCTCAATGTGCTCATAGGGCCTGGAAATCCATGTGGATTTGTGGATATTTCTCTAGAAAACTCTCTGTGATGGTGAAGTGATTGGAATATGGCCACCAAAAATATGTCCATGTCACCCACAGAAACTAATTTCCTCTCGCATTGTCTTGTTTTCTTTAGTTTTGAAATCTTCAAAGTTCGGTTTTAAAGAAAAAATGACATGGTTTTAAGAAGTGTAAAGTTTTTGTGGGATGAGTTTTAAATAAAGAATTAATGGTTAGATTTTTGAATTTTTTGAAATGAATTTTTATATTTTTTTTTGAAATTGAAAATGGTGTATTTTCACCTCTTTTGAAAGCAGAAAATTATGTTAAAGTTGGTTTTGAGAAAGTGTTTCAAATAGAGTTTCCTAAACTATTAAACTGTGTTTTAATGGGATAAGATATTTTGAAATTTATGTGAACATATTGAAAGTGAGTTTTCATTTGAATTATTGTTCCTTTATAAAAATTTTGGTAAGCTGTAATTTGGGTTGATTTCGTGGTTAGCAGTTTTGAGAAAAAAAGGAAGTATTGTTTGATTGTTTTGGTTTTGAAATATGGAAAGAATTTTTGTTTTAACCTTTGGTATTTCTGTGAGAAACCGCATGGATGGAATTATATAGGGTGATGGATGGTTGATGGAATGCCTTAATGAGTGCTGGGATGGACTAGAGGTGGGTGCCCAATGTGGCACAGAAACATGCATATGCGAGGCCCATGGCGTACCATTGGTGGATACTCTAACCGCTGAACCATTTGTTTTCAAATATTTTTTTAAAGGAAGAAATTATGTCTTGAGGACTGTATTGGGATGCTGTGTATTATGTGTTTTTGTAAAATATTGATGTTGTTGGATGTTTTTGAGTCCAAGAACCCCTCCTGTTTGAACTGTGTTTTGGGTTTTTGTTTGGTCTGTAATCTAGGTAGAAGGACCAATTTGTAGTATATTCTAAGAAATGTTTTGGGACATCATTACGGTGGTTCCCATCTTATTTTTGGATCTGGTTTGTGGCATGTTTTGACCAATGGACCATCTTGGTTTTTTTCTTGGTTTCTCTATTTGGATTAGGCATGCCCCCACTAAGGGTCAGTGCATGACTAATGCGCAACCCATATTGTTTCTCTATTGCAAGTCCCTCAAGTTGATCAATATAAAGAATATTTTTCATGAGATTTAGAGATTGAGTTTACACCATTTCCTTTCTTTAGTTTGTGGAACCTTTTGTAGTGAGAGAGTTCTTGTGGAAGGTTGAAAGATACCTTAGTTTCTTAAGTTACCTGATTCATTGATGGTGGACGTGGTATAGGGTTGTTACTGTGGTTGAGTATCTGGATGATGTCTAAGAAGGCCTCTGGGTCACTCATAGTTTCTTCGAAGTTGGGGTTTATGTTAAAATAGTAGTGTGGGAAATATGGACATGAGAAGCTATTATGGGAACTTTCTATAATTCTGTGATGTTTGGGGAAGTTGTATAAGGCCCCCCCATGTATTGTTTCTATCAGTCACTTTGGTCTTGTTCGGTGATGTTTTGTGTTGTCACATGCTCTTTTGATCGTAAAGGTGAAGTTATACAATCCTATGAGAGTCTGTGTTATTTTGGGAATAATCCTCCCTTGGAAAAACGTCAAAATACACTATTTTATAAGAAAGTGTTTGTATCTTATCTTTGATTATTTTGTTTCTCATGCGAATAAATAAGGTGTGATGTGTGTAGATCTTCTAAGTCCTTGTTTTTGTGAAATGTCAGGTTAGGGTAATGTGAGTTGGTAATGTGTTATGTCTTGGTAAACCTATCAGGGTTTTTGGTGTAATTTATTTCAGCACCGAAAGGATATGTTTCGTTTAAGGGGTTTCCAAATCCTAACTGTGAGGCTGAATATTCTTCAATCATTTGAGCTCCAGCCATAGGTCCTAGAGAGAAGCTGGTGTGTAGTCAAGGGAAATCCTAGGGTCTTTTAAAACCTTGTACAAAGTCCCATACTCAATATGAAATATGGGAAGAGTTTAAACCTATGGTGTTATCATGTTTGAGCACATTATTTTTACATGATTAGTAGTTACTGTGTGCTAGTAATACATGCAGAAAGAATGATCTGCACGGTAAGCGCATGAATTCCCAAACTGTACAGATTAACCGTGCACCCATCCCAACTATTTAAATTTGGGTTCTTCTAATTCCAGATGATGATGATCAGTTAATATGTATGGTTATTATGGTGTGATACCCACTATGATTCTCATGTACATTCCTTTGGAAATTTCTAATTGAAGTCTACCCCTTGTACCGAGGAGTCCATTCAGGCCTCCCCCTATTAGTGTCCCGATCATGTCTCGGGAAATATTTGAGATGTATCTTATAGTGGGGAGTCCATTTGGTTATCCCCAAACTAGTAACTCATATTGGTCATTGGTCTTATCTTGGAATTAGGTATTGTTTTTTTGAGCTATCTAACTACCTACATATTCCTTGGGTAAACGTTGGGATTGGAGAATGCCCAACGGTTTAGGTAAAGATAGGTAAGTGTAACCTTGTTCGTTGTTGTTCATTTGGGTAAATTTATGGAATCTTGTTCGGATTGAGATTGAGGAGTTTTTTTGGGGATAAAGTGTGAATGTGTTTAATCATTTCAGGAAAATGGTGTAAGTGTTGGTTTGTGGGGATATCCCATCATTAATTGATCACTGGTGGTGTTTTTGTCTTTGGGGGTGAAGCTTGGAAAGGGAGTGAATCTTAGTTTATCTATAGGGGTTGGTTGTTGATTTGGAATTGCTGTGGCTTTCTGGGGGTAGAAAGATTTATGGTGGGGAGAATTGTCTCACCCAGAATTTCAATTCCATGGTTTGTTTCAAATCCACGTTTTGTTCTTAACTTTCTCTGGGTTTCTGAGTGTTCTGGGTTTGGGATTTTTGTGTCTCTTGTGTTCTTGAACTGTAACCTTGGTCTTGGGGGTATTTTAGGGTAACTAGACTCATATTGTTTTAAAGGGATGGTGTGAGATTTTGGTGTTTTTTAGTTTTCTTTGTGACACTCCTAGTGGCACCACTTGTGGGGTAAGTTGTTGAGGTGGTTTATACCGATGTGTTCGATGAGTCTTGGGGTGAAAATGTGGTTTTCCTTTGGGTATTATTTCTCCATATTATTGGTCTATAATTCCCCGTTATTTCCCCCCTTGGATTGTCTTGAAATTGGAGAATAATGGATGGTTTTTGAGTGGCTAGAATAGGCCACATGGTTTGTCCGAACGGTTCCAAACATTGCAGACAAACCACACAAGGGTGTCATGATCATTTAGAACATTTGAAATTCCATTTTCCCACATGAAAATAAGTCTAATATTTTCCATTCTTCCTTCATTCAACACCAACAGCAATGGGAGGCCTCCAAGCTCTTTCAAGATCCCATGTAACCCATCTTTGATGGGGTTTTGGTCGATAAACTCCAAGATTACTTCAATTAAGAGTTCCTCTCTTCTTTTGGTTCCATTTACTTAGGGTTTCATCCCTATCTAATGATGTTTAATTTTTTTTATGTTTGGGTTTGAACCTAGGCTTTGAAATGGAGTCTTTTTGGTGTAATCTTGAGGTTTTAGGTTGCTCTTTCACTTCCTTGTGGTGCGATAGTGGTGCACTTGATTTTTCACACCAATATTTGAGGATTTCGACACAAAATATAGTAGATTCCAGGTGTAAACATTTTATAATGAGTTATATTGATAGGTTTTTTAATTTATCACGTTTCTAATCTATTTTGTGTGGTAAAAAAACTATTTTTTATGGATTTGGTTAAGATTTTAATTTTATAGTTTCATTTTAGCTTCAAATTGGGTGCTTTTCATGTATGACTCTTGGGGTAATGTTTGGTTGTATTTTATAACACAGGAAATTGATTTATTAGTGTTTAAAGGGGATTACAATTATGGTTTTTCAATTCCTTAGTGTCATTTGGGACTTGATAGAGGGTTTTAATGGGTTTAAGGTGTAAAACCATGCTGTACTTTTTAAAAGTGGTTTATGAAAACTTGTTTTTTCCATGTGTCTCTTTTATGATATTATTTGAGGTATTTTTATAATACCTAGGGGTGGTTTAATAAATGTTTTTAGGGATTAAAATTCTATTTTAGATTGGTATTGTTATAGTTTTGTACTTGAATGAGAGTTTTGAAATGGGGTTTGTGTGAAAACCGTGGTTTTACATCTCAGGTTTGTTTTTTGAAAATTGTAAGTGTTTTATTTGGTTAAAAAAAGTTGGAAAAGGGTGTAAATGTACTGTTTGGGTGAGTGTGTTCACCTAATATTGGTTTTTGATAGGAAAAGTGGTGATTTAAGATATCAAACATTTTTATAATTATTTATAAATTACTGAAATGTTTTACTATCTTGTGATGTGGGTGCGAAGCATGTTTGTAAACTATTTCACGTGAGTTTGATGATAAAATGAAATTTGAAGGTGATAAGGGTATTGTGTGATATGTGTGTGGGATGTTATTTGAGTTTTAATGCCGGGGAATGGTTTTATAAATTTTTTTAAAGGATTTGTAGAAGTGTAAAAGGAATGTGAGATGTATTGTGGGATGTTTTAGGGTGAGTATGATTTCAAAATTCATTTGAATGAAAAAAATGGATTATGTGACTTGTGTGATATAAATGGAGGCTGTTTGGTTAATTTTTTTTGTGGAAGTGGTATTTTCATGTGAAAATTATATTTAATTTCTTGTTGAACTTGTTTGAGCACAAGAGAGAAACCCGGATATCTAGGTGGGTGGATGTGTACTAGTATGCTAGTGATCCCATGGGGTTTGGACTTAGTTTTACATAGAAAGATTTATGCTTAAAACACTAACTAAACTTTGATAATGATGATGATTTTGGGCCACTATATTATGGTTATGTTCCCTACTAGTGGCTCGTTCATGATAACAAATATTGTGATGGTTACTCTCACCGAGATACGAGGTACTTGGGACCCACAACGATCTAGTGCCTAGGTGTTATTTTCCTGTTGCTTTTGCTCATTAGTTACTTTGTTCTTACCATCAGCATGCAATATGGTTGGCTAGAAAAATTAAGTAGAATTGAATTTTTTCTTAAAAGTGTTTATTCTTTAAAATATCCCATTTGAAAACATTTTTTATTTAAAGTTGCGTCTTTTAGAAATTGTAGCTAGCATTTCTTGTTGTGAAAACATGCATGATTTTCTTCTCTTAATGTTAATCACTTGGAATATCTTAGGAGTGGTATCCTACCGAGATTTGTATGACACCCTACTTACACATTTGGGTTTAAGTAAAATAAGTTATTTTTGTCCTAGGTTTGGTTACTGTTCTTAATTCCGGTTGTTTGGGTTTCAGTAGGTCCTTCGTGGTTTGGTCTTGTAAATATGGCTTGAGGGCGGTGCCTCTTACCATGAAGATGGTTCTTGGGATGTTCATTGTGGCCTTCTACAGTTGTTGTAGTCTTTTATAATTTTTTTAAACTTCGTAATTCAATTCTGGTTTTTTGTAACAGATGGTTTGTCTCGAAAAATCTAGATTTGTTATATTGAATCTGTTTGTTGTTTAATTTTTATAGACTCAGGTAAATAGTTCCCAAACTTCATTTTATGATACCCGGGCACTTGTTCCAGACCATAGGGATTAGGAATTCCCTTCAGTCCTTGTCACAGGTCGGGTCAGGTGCTGGTTTTGATGGCGACCGGATGTGGTTCATGACATCATTTCTTCTGACCAAGATGTAAACAGTGGTGGATGATTAATTATGGGTAAATGATTCTATAAAAAGAATACATTTCTAGAAACTTCCTCATAGACTTCTTTTTATCCCACTTGATAAACACTATTATCACCATTTGTTCCATCAATAAAAAAATACTTATCAAAATATAGATTTTAATGTATATCTAGGAGATTATCTATGTTTTCCTCTTCTACATCATTTCAAATAGGAAATATTTCATGGGGAAGACCATATTAATCCACTCTTGACATTCTACATCTTCATATAACAGGAAGTTGTTATTATACAATAGAAAAATAAACATATAACTCCATCACAATGCTATCTAACCATTATGAAATAAATTTATTTCTTTAGTCCACTACACATCATTAACCAGTGGACAAGCTAGATTCCACAGTGTAGCCGAGTATTGAAAATGTCTATAGATCATAAATGTGATCTCTTGACGCGGTCCCAGATTTTAGGAACCGTGAATTCTGTATTAAAGTTCCCCTAGGGTTATACAATTAGCTTTACTAACCAATATTTTTAGTTGTGTACTATAATAAGCTCCATGCTTAGTTTGAATGACCTCCCTGTAGCAGTACACATTGGCAAACATGACTCTCTATGTCAAAAATGTGTTTTGATCTAGATTATAATATTGTAACTAATATTTACAGTGAGTCTTGACCACATAATATTTATTATACTGTAATTATAAAATGTATTTTTATACCATAAAATATAATACTAATGTTTCTTTATATAAACTTTTATTAGAATATAAGTCACATAATATTTTGGAAACAGAGGTTAAAATAAGAGAAAACATCAAATTCATTTATTTTTCACTGATAAAATGAAAATTATGATCATATAAAGTGAAATGGAGAATAAAAAACTATAAATAAAACCTTAATTATTTAAAAAATATAAGAAATACCTTTCAATTTTTTAAAATAATATGGTTTGGATGAGATGAGCCTCACTTAAGAATGAGGTAAAATTCATCTTATTTTCAATTGGTAGATTAAAAACAACTTCGAATGGTATGTACTTAAAATTTTAATTTTGAAACTATTTCGGCTTTCTAATGACATATCTTATATGTCATTATAAGGCCGAAAGATTATAAAAATTCTAACGTCATGCACAAATCATTAAAAGATGTTTTTAAACTAGAAATTGAAACTAAGTTGGATTTTAAATCTTGTCCGAAGTGAGGTTCATCTCATCCAAAGCATGTTCTATTGAAAAATGTCATGTAATTTCTTGTATATTGTAAAAAATCAATGTCTTATTTAATGCATTTTTTCTTATCCATTTCACTTTATTTGATCAAAATTGTCATTTTTCAATAATAAATACGATTATCTAATCATTTCATGTATTAATTTTTAATCCTAGGTTATTCATTAATTAATCAATAGTTAATCATTACTTATAATTACTATTATTTGAAAACTATATAATCTTTATGATACTAAAATTTTAGAACATCTTCTTGTATTCTAAACTATAATAATAATTTTTTTAGTATAGTTTTTTTTGTCAATTTCATTTTTTATGATCATAATTGTCATTATATGATTGATAATATACTGATTTGATGTTTTATTTTCTAGTTATTTGTAATGGTTTATTAAGAAAATATGAATCACTTAAAGCATATCTATTGGGAGTGTAAAACCAGGATTTCAGCAAGGCCCATTTTTATGTACCAGGTTACCCCAAGTCCAGCCCAGAACACCTTTTCAGAGTTATAACTCTTAGGTACATCTATGCTGGTGCCATATCCACTTGTTTGTATCCATAAAGAGATTTTATTTCTTAGGTAAACACATAATCTTTATGATACCAAAATTTTAGAACGTTTAATCCTAATTTATTTATTAGTTATTCGATACTTAATCATTACTAATAAAAACCATTATTTCAAACTAGATATATCTAAAAAAACTACTTAATAAATACAATATTTAGAAATAGATAATATAATTTATAAATTACATATTTAGAACTAACAAAAAAGAATCAAAATAAATAAATAAATAACTTTTAATTAAATAAAAAATTACCTCTAAATTTTTCTTCGAAAAAAACTGAGACTTCTTTTAGACAACCGGATACACCACACATGAAAAGAAAATTTTTAGAGAGATCATATATAAAATGTAGATAGATTAGTGAAATTATAATTGAGGAGAACTGAGGGGTGCCTTTTTATAAGTTATTAATGCAAAGGCATCAGGGAGGGTGCGGCTGTTTGGCTTTACGCTTGGTGAAAGGCGACACCCCCACTACTGCCTTTTGCTTTTTCTTTATGCAAAAGGTGGTAACCCCCACCACCTTTTCGCTAACATCGATATGGGGAAAAGGTGTGGGCGGGGGAAGCCCCCTACCACATTTCAACTAAACTGAAAGGTAGTAGTGGGCTTGCTTCCTTTTAAGAAAATATTTAAAAATATTTTTAACCTATACATTTTAAAAAATTAAAAATATCATAAAAACTCTCTCATGCCCCCACACCACATGACAAATACATCTCTCATGGAATTACTATACATGCCACATTTCCTATGGTGGTGGTGGCTCATCATTAGTGTTTCCTATAAATACCACAAGTTTCCCCATTATGAATGGAAGAAAGAACAGGATGAAACTAGAAGATTGATTTGTGAAGGAAAATGGAGAACTGTGGGCTTAACTTATATATTTGGAAACTTCAAAAAGTTTATTAGGTAAAAATTAAGCCCAAAAATAATAACCTGGAAGAATGAATATTCCCACCTGATATATCTTCATGATAAAAGGTCGCATGATTTGTCTTCATGATAGAAGCCTTTAAAATAATTCTCTATGAGACTCTTTGGATGATCATAACATGGTTTCATGATATAGGCATAATTTTAGGTTGAGATATGGACATATGATGTGACCACATAATTATAGTCTCCCATGAACCACCTTATGTGGATCAACTTATAAAAAGAACCTTACATGATTGTTTTACATGGATCACCACACACATATCATCTCACGTGTTCACCATATGTGATCTACCTTTATCTCTTGGTCTCGTACTATGTGGTCACATTACAAAATTTTATTACACTTTCAAGGATTTCTAAATGAACCATCCTTCCAAAATCTAGTTCCTCCAATTATTCTTCCTCCTCCCAGTCCAATGGTTCAATACATTTCAATTTAATGAATTGAGAGATAAAAACACTATTTTTTTGGATCCATCTAATCCTGAAAATTTAACATAAAAATCCTACATATCCTCCTTTCTCCAAGGTCGAAATCCTATAATGGCTAATTTGAACCTTCTATGAGGCCACCTCATACACCCGACCATGGCATGTACCCTAAAGTGAACCCATTTAGTCAAGGATTACCTTGTTAAAAGGAGGCTCCAGAATTATCCAGCTCTAGGATAGGTATAAACCTACAGGGAATCACGATCAATGATTCCCTTGATAACATGGATACCTATTTGTTGGATTCTAGAATGGTATCTCTAATATCGATGATGGAATCCATCTTAGAGTTATCCGTTGACATTTTTTTAGGATGTTATATCCCTCCTACCTTCCATACCCTCTCACATATCAACTAGTGGACTAAGAGTATCCTCTTCACTATATTCCTCCTTCTCAATTGTAATCCCAAACATATCATAATGGGGTTACTCTTTAATCATAAGTCCCAATTTTTTTTAATTATTTTGTGTTTTTATCTTCTATTATTTCTTGTTTTTTACATTAAGAATGAATCATGTGGGATTAGAGATAATTACTGATTATGATATTGAAATAATTAAAACATTCAACACAAGCCTCTTTCTTAGGTGTAATCCCTAACACATATTTCATCATGGGCCTCATCCTTAGGTGTAAACACTAATAAATATATCATATCCTTCTCAAAGGGATATATTCCTTGCAATACATTAAATTCAAGGTATATATTCCTAATGAAGTATATATATAAAGCCCCCATATGAAAAATTCCCACCCAATTCTTTGTTTTCATATCTTTCACAGAACAAAAGTCCTTATAAAATAATGTTAAAATATATTAATAACATTATAGTTGAATTATGTTAAAATGTATAACCATTTTCATATCTTATAATATTAAATATGATTACACTATCCTACCACATTACCTTAGAATATGAAACCTGAACTATGTGGGATTTCATTCTTGTCTCCAATAGGATGCATAAGGTGCCTCTTGAAGGACCAAACCTAATATCCCTAGATCTCCATTGTTTTCAAAGATCCCCCATTGAGAAATAATCTAATACCATATGTTGTACCTCATCAGGATATATCCCCAATGACATTACGAGACCACCTAGATGTCTATATTCCCTAAAGGTATATTGCTTTTTCATTTATTAGGCTATCTTTCAGAGGCAATCATATTATACATGGTGGGTCATGTTCCAACAATGAGAATCATCCTCATACCACATAGTACCTTGTAACATGTGAAACCAACAAATCCTTATTAGTCCATATTCCCTTTGAGGATAAAAAAAAGGTTGACCATGCATATGTCCCACATTTATCATTGCTAAGAACCCTTCTCATATAAATTCCATTTCATATAACTTTAAAATTATTGGAATTTATCCTTTTCAGATCACCTTAAAAGGTACGATGTCTCCTCGTATGTGGCTTTAAAATTGGAGGGTTTTTATTTATCTTACCAAGATACTTATAAATTCTATTTAATAGATCCAATACCAATGCCAAAACACCAATTCTCTAAGAAGATGGAATTATATTAAAGAGTTATTGATAACACAGATTTAAATTAAAAAGGTTCCCTTCACCCAAAATGGAGGATATTGAGAAACTTTATTACATAGAAATGTGATTCTATTCACCCAAACCCAGAATCGATCGACCATCATTTATGTGGGTAACTGTAATTGTTATTAATATTACAGGGTAATATTCATTAACATTTAATAAAGATACAAGATAGTATTAGAGTTTAAAATCATCCACCCAAAATGTCTGTGATTAGCCTGACCTCAAGTCCTATCAGTTCGATGTGAATTTGTGGAGTCGTTGGTGTATCTCAGCGACCACCATCCTTCTGTAAGTAGGAATGTAGGGTGGCGATAAACAACATATATATAATACATAATGAAAAAAATGTCATGGATAGAAAAATTACAATTAAAAGGTTTATAACTAAGTATGAATAAGACTAAATGTATGGAGTGTATTTTATAAAATGATTGGATACTAATAAAAAAGATGTGATATTGAGTTCTCGTGTTATTTCAAAAATTGACTATTTTTGATATTTAATATCATTTCTACATTATGTTTCATTGGATCTGACAACTCCAATGAAAAATAGTGTAAATTATTAAGGAAACCAAAATCCAAGACCACTGTGAAAGATTTGTAGAATAATGAAAAAATGGAAATAAAGAAATTCTGAATGTTTACATAACACTATTTCTGTCACTACACCATCTTAAACCATCATTGTATGGTTTTTATGAAGATAACGAAGAGGTATCCATAAGTATCTATAACAATAAAACTGTATCAAATAAATATCCTTATGATATTTCCACTAATATACTCTATCTTTCATGGAAAAAAACCTATGATATGGTCAGTCACATGTTATGATATTCATTAGTACTAAAATGAAATTATACAACATAATATCTATATGGCATAAAATATTTCATACCTACATTTTATCTTATGAATGTGAATTTAGAGAATATCTAATTCAATGTGATGGAGATATACACTTATTTATCTATCATATGATACCCCAACTTTATATAAATTTTATAAAAATAAATAAATAATTCAGTTGTGATAGGTAGGAATTAACCACCTGTCAATCTAATTGATGGTGTGACTGGTATATCAAAAAATCTTCATTTCCCTTTAGAAGGGAAATATTAGTTTAAAAGATGCTTCAAATAATTGAAACCAAGTAGAAACATTTCTATTGAGATAAATATTTAAGAAAATGAGTGGATATTCATTTATGACATGTTGGAATTAACTTCACATTAATTTGATCTATAATGACTCCCCTTATAAATAAAAGTTAATATTTTCATTTAAAAGTGAAATTTTATTTCTAAATACATGGAACATGTTAAAAACTAATAAAATAAGCTCATATTATCTTAATAATTTATATCAATTTTTAATAATTTATTTTTAACATTTTGGAATCAATATCACATCACATTGTGTGGCCAGTAAGACAGAAAGTTCGTGTTTCCTATTTAAAAGTGATATTTTAGTTTATAATGCATGTCATAATTTCAAAACCAATAAAATGAACTCACATTGAATTTATATTTTATAAAAAATATACGTAATTCATTTGGGACATGTAATAATTATCCCCACATCAATCTGATGTATGGTGTGGTTGATATGACTAAAAGTGAGTATTTTCATTTAAAAGATACATTTAATTTAAAAATGCATGTTATATACTTAAAAATAACCAGAAACCCTCATATGATCAATTAATAAATTACTATAATGATCAATAATACATTTTTGACAAGTGAGAATTAAATATACATCAATCCGACACACTGTGTGGATAATATAACTGAAAGTGCGTGTTTTAATTTTAATGTGACATTTTAGGTAAAAATTAACAAAACATATTCAAAACTAAGATAAATATTATAATTTCCTTCATATATTATATTTTCTTTGGAATTCAGTTTATGACCTATAGAAATTAACATTAATTCAATCTGGAAGAGTGTGTGTTCGAAATGATTAAAAGTGTTTATTTTTATTTAAAGTGACATTTAAGTTTAAACACCCAAAAATTACTAAAAACATTGAAAAAAGCTCATATTGTATTTATATTTGAGTAATACTATTTAAAATCAATTTTTGATGTTTTAAAATTAACTGCATATCAATTTAGAATATGGTGTGGCTAGTATGATAGAAAGTGTATGTATTTTTTTTAAATTGTTATTTTAGTGAAAGACACACATTATATTCTTAAAACTGAAAAATTTATTTATATATTTGATTATTACTTTAGTAAAAACATCTATAGCTTATTTTAGATGTGTAGGAAATAACCACACATCCATCTAAACCATGACATGTTTGGTATAACCGAAAGTGTATGTTTTCATTTAAATATGACATTGTAGTTTAAATCATGTGTCCCAAATAAAAAATAAAGAAAAAATTGAATGAATGAATTGATACACTAGGAAAAATATTTATAATTCATTTTTGATGTATAGAAATTGACCTCAAGTCAATCTGAAACATGTTAAGTTTGGTTTGATTGAAAGTGTGTGTTTTCAGGTAAAATTGAAATTTTCATTTAAAAAATGAATCAAATACAAAAATTTATAAAATTCAATCAGATTGTGTAAATACTTTAAAAAATACTAATAATGCATTTTTGATTTGTAGTAAATTTTCACACATTATTTCGACACACGGTGTGGGTTATATGATTAAAAGTGACTGTTTTCATTTAAACACCTCATTGTTTTTCAAAGCACATGTCACATACTCAAAAGTGTGTATATTAACTCTGATTGTGTTGATAATGTTTGAAAGATATTGATAATTCATTTTATCATGTTGGATTAAAACAAAATTTAGTTTGATAGATAAAGTGGTCATTATGACCCATTGTACATGTTTTCATTTAAAAATGTCAGTTTCATTTAAAAATCACATCAAATACTCAAAAATAATTAAAATAACTCATATTTTCTTGATTATTTATAGAAGAGATCAATAATTCAATTATTTACATATAGGAATTAACCAGATGTCAATCTGGCATACTGTAAAATTGATATGACTAAATGTTTTTGTTCTTATTTAAGAATGGATTTTTTTTAAAACACACCTCACATATTCAAAACTAGGAAAACTTGGTTTGGTTGTATTTATATTTTGTGAAAAACATTGATAATTCATTTTTGTTGTGTATGAATTAACCTCGTGTTAATTTGGGACATCGTGTGATGAATATGAATGAAATTAAGTGTTTTCATTTAAAGATTCCATTTTACTTCAAAACACATGTGAGATACTCCAAACTAAACAAAAAATCTTGGATAATCATGATACTTTCGGATAAATATTTATTGTTCATTTTTTATGTTTTGGAATGAATATTACATTAATCAGACACATGGTGTGGTTGGTGAGACTGCACGTGTGTGTTTTCATTTTAATGTGACATTTAAGTTCAAAACTAACGTCACATACTAAAAACTAAGAAAAAACAATCATATTATAATGATACTTTAGAATAATAACCAATTATTCATTTATGAATGTTTGAATAAATAGTATATCATTCAAATTTAAATTTATAATGGATTATATAACATTTCAATTATAATTTGTTTTTTTAAATAATGAATAAAATAAGCACAATTTTTAATGCAAAAACACATTTTTTTTCATATGAGGCTTGGATGATCATTGAAGAACACATACTATGAGAGTTTATTTATAAAGTTGGTTGTAATTATTTTTGTTTGTAATTAAATTTTACATCAACTTAATTTTGTTTTGTTGAAATTCATTAACTTAATATTTTTCCTGAAATGATAGTTTAATGTAAATATAAATTGTTTTTTATAATTTATGTAATATTTTTATTAAAATTTTATTTTTTGGATTCTACAGAGTGCTATAAATATACATGGAACCACACTATAGTAGCTAATAATTAATTTATATGTTCTAAAGATAACACATAAACAATCATATTTTATCAGTGCTATAAAACACAATGATGAAGTTTGGTATTATTTATGATAAAAAGAATACCAATAAAGACCCCATTTAACAATTTTTTTATCACTAATAAAGACTGCATTTATTAGTTTTTAGTGATTATAAAAGCGCCTTTATTTTATAATTTCATAGGAAATTAGTTCTATTTTATAAAAAATAAAATAAATTTCAAGAGATTTTAAATGCATTATTTATAGTAGTGTGCATTACATTGTCCTCCTACACAAAGATAACATTTGTCACCCACATAAAATAGAATGTAATATCCATGGAATACAATAATCATAAAGAATTACGAGTCTCCATATTAAAATCGATGTCCAATATTCATGATATTATGAAAAGCTACAGAAAGTATCTCACTGGATTCAAACCTTGGTCGATAGAGGTCGAGGGCCAGAACCCGGTCTAGAAAATATTTTCCTTCCACATATGAATATATCATAGTTTTTGGGAGTCTTCCCCCCAAGGATAATCTCAATATTTCTAACATGATTAAATTCAACAATTTCTAAATTTATTTTATGGACACATGCTTGTGGGAAAAGAGAATGAGCTTTAGTGGAAATGTCCTCGCTCCTCTTCCAACTAAATGGAAGTAATATTGCATTCCATGTTGAAACTTCTCAATGTCAAAAAATATCCAAAAATAATTTGGGATGAATTTATTTTTAAATTGGTACAATGAGGTCGCAATAATGAAACTCCTGAATCTCCTTTTACCATTTAAACCAATGTCTTTGGAAGTCACACCACTAGGACCATCATGAGCATACCTATAGCCAACATAAGCTAATTAGGATTTTGTAATAACTCCAACTCTAGTAACCCATAGTCAATGTCTACTTTACTACATTGGTATAAAATATAAAGGATCAGATAAATAAATTGATTAGTTTATCAGTATTGAAGAATAAAAAATATACAAGATTCCTATTTTATATTGAAAATAGTATATAAGACACAATAAAAGTAAATATTCTACATCCTTGAAGCTCATTAAAATATTACTTCATCATATCAGAGGAAAATTAAAAATAATATGGGTAATATCAAATTCTCAGTTATGATTTTTACAGTTGAATATATAATGAGAAACTAAGGCATAATCAATATAGAGATGTAGATAAATGAAAACACATTCCAATTGTTGAGTAACATGAGAAAAAATACAACCATATATAACATCAGTGTAGTAATCATAGGGATAATAAAGACTACATTAAAAATAAAGTAAATGCATAATGTAAAATGTTTTTATCAAGGCCTTATGCTAAGATATTTTTAAATATGGGTTTAAATACTATAAAACCACATTTAATAAGGCCAACAAACTAGTTTGTATCATAAAACCAATTAATGAATCATGGGGTTATCTGTAACGGATCCTTTCTTATAATTTCATTTCCATTGCATTCGTAGTATTCGTAATGATCAATTTAATTCATCAAAAATATTCCTTATCAAAAAATATATATATTGGGAAAATAATCCACAACAACAATATTCCCTATTCAATCAAATAACATTATTTGTAAAACAATATATATATATATATAAATAATAATATGTTTAATTAATAAGATTATATATGATACAATGTATATGGATATTTATAATTAATCTATTGTATAATGAAATTGGATCAAAATAAATTAAATGTATCCAGATAATTTTAACAAATGAAACATTAATAAAAGAGAGGATATATGAACATCAATTAATTAGAAAAGTATATTTTTAATAAAATCATTTGTTTTGGAGAATATAAAAAAAGATAAGAAAAAAATTAAAAAATAAATTTTTATTAAAGAATTTACTTTTTAAAACCATGAGAAAATTTTATAAATAGCTCCATAGTGTGAAATTATTAAATAGGAAAGAAAATCTATAAATTCCATAAACGTTAAAAAGAATCATCACTTTTATTTTTTTTAAAATAATGTTGAAAATAATCTTCTGGAAAAGGTTCTTTTAAGATAATATAAATAAATTAAAATGTGACATATTAATTCAATAATATTTTATTTAATAAAATAAAAATGACTTTAATTTTTTTAGAAAAATATAGATAAGAAAGAAAAACATTTCCGACCAAGAAGAGAAATAAGACCACCTTTTATTTTAAAAATTTATTTTCTTGATTAATGTTTCAAAGATAAGAAAATTTAGTAGAAAACATATAAACTCATTAAATATCAAAAAGATAAGAGAATATATGTAGTTTATGAATGATTTATTACAGTTTTTCTTTAATTAAAATATAATAAATAAAAAAAAATGAGATTGAAAAATAAATTCTTACCTATTTTGTAACTCTTAAAAATGTAACCCCGTGAAAGAGTAAATTTGAATTGAAACATTAATTACCTTGGATAAATAGAGATTCACCTTATATAAATTAAAGGGTTAGTATATACACCACATTATATAAAATAGTGCATTATATGAAATATGTCTCAATGGAGTGAAAATTGAGATGAAATCCCTTTCAAAGATCGTATCATTAAATTGAGAATTTATTAATGAAGTGACTTTGTGTAAAAAATAAAAATACAATTTTTTTTGAAATAAAATATAAAACAATTATAGTTCATTTTACAAATAATCTTGGAATAACATAATCAATAAAGTAGTGACATAACCCAATGAATAAAAATTGAGTTGAAAACGCCCTTTCTACACATTTCAACTTAGATTAATGTTATTTAACCTCATGTATAATTAATTTATATTTGTTATAATTACATACATGAACCTTAAATATATATGACACCACAATATTTTACGATACATATCTTCTTAAATGAATTCAATTGATTTGATATCTTATGTTTCTTGCAACACTGAGATTAAATAAACTGTGATATACTGTTAGATATTAACATAGAAATTAGAATATTAATGTAACCATTAGGAATAATAGTGTAGAAATTAGAATAATAACCACACATATGAAAGCATAAATAAAATTTAGGTTACTCATAAATGAATATATGATATTCTTATATGAGGTAATAAGAAAATAAATGATTAAAAATTGATAAATTAAGTGCTGGAATTTTTGTGAAACATAATTGTTTATTTAAAATTTTATCATTAATATAATCATTTAAATAAAATTTATTTTCATAAAATAGATTAAAAAAAATAATTTTTATATTTTAATTTTAATATAAATTTATGATACCATAATTAATTTTTACAAGTTTCACAAAACCTGTTATCATATTAAAATTTTGTATTTTTTAAATAAATTTTAATTCCAATTAAAAATTAAAATTTTCATATTTAGAAAATTATTTTAAAAAATTAGAGTCATTTTTGAAATAAATACATTGGAAAATATTTAGGATTAATTTTTGATATTTTTTTGAAACAGTTGAATTTTTGGAGAATAGAGAAATACTATAATTTATGGTATTTAACATTATAAGCCAAATACATGATTTTTTTGACATTTATGATGTAAGAACCCATTATTTTGAACTCAAATGCTCATGTTAACGTATTTATTCCCGGTAATCAACACCGTTGATAGTGTTTATTCAAAATTATAAAATAATTAATAAAAAATATGAAACACTCCCCTCCTCTCCCTATAAATACAATCCCTCACCACCCCATATACTCTCACCTTCTATGACTTTAACATTGTTTAAATTCTACCCAATTACCTTCCCAATCATATTCCTCATATCCAAGAACTTTTGGTATTACCAAAAGGTCACATCCATGTTTCTTAATGAGGTTCCCAAAGGAGACAATATTCAAGAGGTAACATCCTCCTCCTTTCTCTTTTACTTTCCCATGTTTTCTTATTATTTACTTAACCCATATCCAAAGTGAAATTATAACTCCAATATCATATATATACTAAAATTTTATTATGTTAATTAAATATCCATCATCAAATATCTTCTCTCCACCTTTTATTCAAAAAATGGAAACATCGTCTATGACGTGTCGATTCACCACCATCATAGATGACGAGTTTTCATTTTCTATTAACACCATCAAGGCTTGTCATGAAACCATTATTATAGTTAAATTATATTTTAATATTCATATTATAAGTTATATATTGTTCTAGAACAAATGTAAAAACATAATATTATATAAAATGATACTAGTTCAAGATGGTCTAAAATTGTTAAAATAAATTAAAACATTTTCATCAACGTTTTTTGTAAAGAGTCTTAGTAATACCATAAAAACAAATGATATATTAGAAAATTTAATCTTATTTATTTTCATTAATTCTAAATAATTTTACTTCTGGTGTTTTTATTTCATTTTACAATAACTCCCATAATTATACAAAAGGGAACTGAACCTAAAATAATGAAACAAATGATCCAGAAACAATAATATTAAACATTATAACTAATCATAATGGAAACAAATGAAATAAATAAAATTATAATAAATAAAATATATTTTTAATAGGTTTTTATTTAAGTAATTAATTAATCTAATTTTATTATCTAGGAAAATTATGTACAAGTGAAGAATGCTTTCGAACATAAGGTAAGGGGTTTCTCATCTCACTTTTATTTGAATGAAATATTCCATATTAACCACTTATTTCTTGTGTTTAGTGTATGCATACTTACCTTTTTTATATAATATCATTTTCCCTTTTATATTCTTGGTATTAATTGTGTCATTTTATGATTACTAATCTTATGTCACATATGATTCAATTGATCATAAGTGGATTGGTTTTTTGTCTCACCTTAATTTATGTTGAACATGTGTCATATTCCCCACTTATTACCTTTGTGTGATTCCTATTTTATTTATTATCATTTATAATTGATTATTTCATTAAATAACCATATTTATTGTATCATGGATATTATTATTTTCAAATTCCTTCACCATTTTTATATATAATGATTACTTTAAATGTTATTTTATTAGCTAAAGAAATATTGATAAATACATATCCTCTACTTAATACAAATATTTTGATAAGTCATATTTTTATTGAATGAAATATATGTATTAATAATGATTTATAATTGAGGTGATGGGTGGGTCTCAACATCATACATACTGTCGATGCATTTAAATGTCTTATGAGACAAAACTGTTAGTGATAAACCCTTCATGTTTATTTCTAAGAAGAATCATATGAGTTTCTTCCCACAAACTGAAACCACCATATGAAAGGTCTTAATAGTAGTAGTTCAAGTTCTAGATAATTTTTTTTAATAATTATTCACTTAATTCATTCAATATTTAGTTATTGTTATCCATTATATTTTTACTATGAAAGAAATATGTTGATGCGTTTTCATTTACAGTTTATTTATTAAATTGAATGTGATTTCAAATTATTCACCTTAATATATTGACTATGCCTTATTGATCATCTTATAGTTATTATCAATTCATATTTCTAATATATGTAACACTTATTAAACATTTCATCTCACCCTTTTATTTGTTTTTCTTTCCCAGGTTATGAAGATGAAATCTGTGAATAAGGGTTAAGGGAAAAGTTTATTTTCTTTTGTTATGTTCTATGTTTAATTAACAAGGTAATAAGGGAACAATTTGTGTATATTGTTATTTAAGAATACTAAAATGACTAATCCTTCATGATGTTATCTCTTGTATTTATTCCATTATAGTAAAATAACCACTGAATATGGGATACTGGGGTCAAGGTTGTTATAGTTGGTATTAGAGCAGGTTTAGTAGACACCTTGGTAACTAGATGTTAAATAAACAATAGAATTATGATAATTACTTATAGTTATTTTTTGAAAAAAATACTCATGATGATTATGAGATAACATATAGTTTTCTAATATTTAGTGATGAAACCTAATAAAAAATGGTAATTAGTACCTGTAGATAATATAGGGATTTCCTAACTAAGAAAGTCAAAATAGTTGGTGTTGGAGCGGAGAATATCATGACCATATTAGGACAGATTTCTGAGGTTATAATGAATAAACATACTAGACAATTTTCGATCATTTAATGTGATATAAGCCCCTATATTTTAGTGGGAATGAAAATATAGTGGAAGTAGAGCAATGCACCAAATCCATTGAAAAGATATTTTTTCCATTAGGATGTGATGAAAGGTAAAAGATAGTGATACCAGTAAATAGACTAAAGGGAAATGTTGATCCATTATAGTCAATAAATCTAGAATACTAAGGATTATTAATAAATATAATACATATAATAGAAGTCTTTTATAGAAACATTCTTCAAAAAGTATTCCTAATGTGTAAAATGAACTAAAATGAAGAGAAAATTATTTTACTTGGAGAAGAAGTAATAATAGAGTGTTTCATAGTATAATGATACCTTTAAAAGACTAACTAGTTATGCTACAAATTATATAAATGATTTTGAAAACATGATTTATCATTTATTTGATGGTCTTAATCCATTTCTTTGAAGGGCACTGACTCCTCAAACATTTTCATCATTTTATGAAATAATATTATGTTCTACCAAAATAGATAATGAATTTTATAGATCTTATATGTTCAAGGAAAATGGAGATAAGGAGAGGTATTATTATAACCATGAAAAAGGTAAAGCTTTAAACAAGAAAAGCGGAGAAAATAAATTCAAATTATGAGGAAATTGTGGAAAGAATCATCCTAGTAATTCTTGGAAGACTTGTGAGTTTGTTATAGTTGTAGAGAAAAGGGTATTTGGGATAATGAATGAAATGGAAATAAATGAATAGATAAAGTTCATTTATTTAACTATATATAAATGGGGCATTATCCAGACCAATGTTTCAAGCGTAAAGGGAATCTACTATAGAAGTGGATATTGGGAGATGAACAAGCTTATGTGATCACCAAAGTTGAAGTAAAAGTACCCATTGATGAAGTGGAAGGTAAATTAATCCTATATAAAATTTAACAAAAGATTTATTTGATTCTCCATCATCACACCCTTTTATATATTCCCAACTTTCCAAGAATAGAATACATTTCACTTTTATTTTAATAAGGTCATTTTTAGTTAAAAATCTTAAGGGAAGTCTCATTGTAACAATAATGTATCGGGAAATCACCATTATGACTCATAAAAGTTCTTTATTTTCTGACCTTATCATCACACCAATGGTTGAATTTGATATAATCCTTGGTATGAACTAGATTTCAAAATATGATGCAATAATTTATTGTTAAAAGAAGTGAATTTCAATTTGTGAGGAAGATGTAGAATATTTTATTTTTAGAGTGTAAACATCATCATAAAAATTATTTTCTTGATGCCACGAGTAGATATATTGAATTAAATTCTTATTGGAGGAAGATAAAAAAACTAGGGATAAGGAATGTAATCTCAAATTTGAGGATGTACCAATTTTTTTGGAATACAATATTTTATTTACAAAGGAATTAACAGGTCGCCCCCCTAGAGAACTAATTTGAGTTTACCATTGATTTAATCTATAATAGAAGACTAATATCAAAGTATCCTTATAGAATTTCTACTATAGAACTAGTGGAGATGTAGAAAAATCCAGATGAGTAAAGTAATAAGAAATTTATTTACCATAGTGTTGCTCCATGGGGAATCCATTTTATTTTTGTCAAAAATATATATGGATACATGACGATTTACCTTGAATATAGATAAATCAATTTTATTATAATAAATAACAAGTATCATTTTGTTCACATTTTTGACTTATTTTATCAACTTTGCTAAGATCAATATTTTTTAAAGAATGAAATTCATCCTGGGTATCACAAATTGTGATTAAAGAAGTAATATATTCTTAGGAATGATTTTGGGATGAGTTATGAAAATTATAAGTCATAGTAATTCTATTTGAATTGAATAATGAACCATCTTTTTTTATTGATATGATGAAAAAAATATTCAAGGAATATCTTAATGATTTTTTGTGGTATTCATTGATGATATTATGGTATATTATAAATCAGATTAAGGCCATGATAATCTCTTTAAGATCATTCTTAAATTATACAGGTTTGACTATACCATCAGGAAATGATGTTTTTTTGATATAAAGTTATTCATCAAAGAAATGACTAGGTTGTGTCCTTAAGAAAAATGATAAAGTTATTCCTTATTCATCATGGAAGATGGAGATTCATGAAAAAAATGTCCAAATCATGATATTGGGTTAGCAATTGTAATAATTCCTATGAAGATAAGGAGACACTATATATATGGTGAAATATGTTAGATATATATGGATCACAAGAGTTAGAAATACATATTTAAATAAAAATAAAATCAACATGAGGAAATGAAAATAGCTGGAGTTACTCAAATATAATGAATTCACAATACACAACCATCTAGGAAAATAAAATAAAGTAGAATATGCAATAAATAGGAAAGATCATGGACTTCTAACCAAAATGAGGATTGAGAAAGATCTTATGTTCATGTATTTATTAAATATTTATATTTTAATTGTAAAAGAAGTGGAAACATCACTCCCTTTTCAAATTATTGTGAAACTATATTTATTAGAAAATAGAAAAAGATCTCAATATGATGATGGGAATTTTTAGAAGAAAATTAAAGCCATTAAAGATGGATGATTTTCATACATTGTGTATGAGTACAGAGTTATAAAATTTGGAAAGAGAATTTGGGTTCCATCTATTAGGTCATATAGGGTAATGAAAGATGGTCTAGAGGGGGGGGGGGTGAATAGAACATATTAAAAAATTTAAAAAAATAAATTTATTAATTAAATTAATTATCAAAGATAATTATTACGGTTAATAAGCAACAGAAAAATTAAATAGAACAAGGTTGCTTTTATAGTAGTTGGTTCTAAAGTGGGACTACGATATTCTTATACCTCTCTACTCGGTGAGATATACGCGTGCACTAAAAATTATTTTTAAAGGGGAATCATAACCCAATTACAAAATCATTTTCTAGTGGAGAGATAACCACAACATTGACTTTTGTGTGGGGAGTCACAACCATTACAACCTGACATTAGATACTGGGAGTCACAACCCAAACAGTCTTGAATTTAGATACAGGGAGTCACAACCCTAATATCCTGACATTAGAATACGGGAGTCACAACCCAAGGAAAAATAATAACAAAGAATGCTTTTGTGTGGAAAAGCATAAACAGAAAAATAGAGTGCGTGTGAGAGATGAGAATTAGTGTTATAGAATTAGAACCAGATGAAAGAGAAGATAAATATTAAATCACAGGTACTGGTTCTTGAGGTTTAGATCAGCATGTATCTTCAATGAAATTGTAGTCATAGTAGAATTAATTCAACGCTTGAGAGAATGAGCAGGTGGTGAAGCGTAGTGACACAAGACGTTGCAAATGCACAACAGATTCAAAGTTCACAACACTTTCTCTGGGTATTGTCTTGTAATTTTTTTTTCTGCAAGGGGGAATGATATATATAGAGAATAAAAATATCTAGCAGGTGTAGAAAATCCTCTTCTTTAGGATATTCAAAACAAATTTAGTCAAAAGATCCCATAAATATCTCCTTGAAATAGCAGCTCTATTGCTTCTTTATTCCCGTAGAATAAATAAAGGAGTTCAGAATATTTTGAATAAGTCTTCCAATAAAATATCTAGAATAATAAAAGAATTTAATGATTCAAAACATAATTTTAAATCCATTTAAAATGATTTAAATGAAGTCAAAACAGTTCCTGAAAACAAGCAGTAGATTCTGAAATTAAATTCAAACATTTAAATTTAAACAATCTGGAAACGTCCAATTTTTTTGTTAAAAGATGTTGAAGAACATTATTAATCTCTCTATCTCAATATAGCACCAAAAAAATTAAAAACTCTTTCATTATGATCCTTATATTTAATTAGGATTTTTCAAAATAAATCGTTACAAAATAATCCATATATTTGCAGAAAATCAATTTTTGTAAAAATTTCACGGAATGAACAGTAACTTCGGACTGAATAGTAACTTTGGAGGGAATAGTAACTTCAGAATGGACATTAACATTGGAATGAACAGTAACTTAGGAATGAACAGTAACTTTGGAATGAACAGTAACTTTAGAGAAAACAATAACTTCAGAATAAACAATAACTTCAGAGTGAATAGTAATATAACGTAAGGTATGAATAGTAAAGTAACATAGGGTATGAACAATAAACTATACTTTCGTAAGATAAACAATGAACCATAATTATGAGATAAAAATGAACCATACTTTTGAAAGAAAAAATGAACCATACTTTCGTAATAAAAAATGATCCATACTTTTTTAAGACAAAATGAACCATACTTTTGAGATAAAAATGAACCATACTTTTGTAAGAAAAAATGAACCATACTTTTTTAAGAAAAAATGAACCATACTTTCATAAGAAAAAATTAACCATACTTTTGTAAGAAAAAAATGAACCATACTTTTGTATGAAAAAATAAACCATACTTTTGAAAGAAAAAATTAACCATACTTTCGTAAGAAAAAATGAACCATACATTTGTAAGAAAAAATGAACCATACTTTTGAAAGAAAAAATGAACCATACTTTAATAAGAAAAAATGAACCATAATTTGGAAAGAAAAAATGAACCATAATTTTGTAAGAAAAAATAAACCATAATTTTCTACGAAAAAAATGAACCATACTTTTGTAAGAAAAAATGAACCATACTTTTGTAAGAAAAAATGGACCATACTTTTGAGATAGAAATCTAGACAGAATGTTTTGAAAAACTTCAACGAATTTTTAAAGGATCTTAACAGCCGATTAAGAATATGGTCAAAACTATTGATTTTTATAAATACTAATTATATTTTTATAAAAAAATAATAAATTATAACCAACATCTACAGTTCCCTAAATAATTAAAAAATAGAAGAAAAACAAGTCTGGAAAAATTGCTATAACATAACAACATCTCATAACTTTATGTAATTAAAAGTCCATTCAAACAATATTTTTATACTTTCATGTAAAATAATGAAATGAAGATAAACATTTTGTCTTTCCATATAATCAGGTTTTATGCCAATTGGATAACATTAGAAGTTGCAGTAAAATAAATACATAAATGTTTTAAAACAATGAAATGTAGAGTTTCTAAAAACATAGTAGCAACTTCAATGAATTTTTAGAGAAATAGATAAGCATTTTCAAGCTTCTACATTAACTAATAAAATATAGATAAATGTATTATACTTACAATGTGATAAGAATAATAAAAATCCAAATAACATAAATTAATATATCATCAAAATAACGAGGAAAATTAATCAAACAAAATCACATGAAATCAAATTAAAGGAAATATGCACATGCACAAACAATCTCCCCCTTTTTGTTTGATTAAAAAACCAAAACATTTAAACCATAAATGAATTTTTAAAATGATTAAAATCAAATTATTTCAACCCAAACCTTCTCTCCAAAACTTCTCCCCCCTTTTTCTAAATAAACAAAAAGTGAAAACATGCTCCCCCTAAACAAATGCAACAAATAAAATTTAAAATTCCAACATACCGAGAGGAAATTTAATTTTCAAAAACTGAGAAGAGTATAATGGCTTTTTAAATATATCTACAAGATGATTTTTAGGAGGAATAAATTCTAAAACAATATCACCTTTATTCAAGCCCAAATGAAAAGTACAAGATAAAAGACGAAATCACAATAAATAGGTAGTTTATCAAGATAAACACTAAAATCACATAAAGTTTTCTTAATCCATAAACATTGAGCACAACTACTAGTAGTAGTGATATAATCATCTTCTGCAATATATAAAGCAACATATAATTTTTTCTTAAATTACCAAGATATTAAACATTTTCCCAAAAAATGACACATACTTGATGTGATTTTTTGGTCAATTCTACAGCCTCAAAAATCAGAATATGAATAAGATGTTAAATGAAAAAAGTTATATTTTGGATAAAATAAACTAGAATCAATAGTTCCTTTAACATATCTAATTATTCTTTTAACATCTTTAATATGAGCTTATTTAGGATTAGCTTTAAATCTAGCACATAAAAAAACACTAAAAATGATATCAGGTCTAGATGCAGTTAAATATAGAAAGCTACCTATCGTACCTCTATAAACTATTAAATGAACTGATTTACCATATACATCACTATATAATTTACAATTAGTACCCATAGGGGTTTTCATGTATTTAAATGAATCAAGACCAAATCGTTTAACTAAATCTTTATCATACTGAGGTTGATTAAGAAAAATTCTATCTTTCCTTTTAGAAATTTGAAGTCCCAGAAAGAACTTTAATTCTCCCATTAAACTCATGTCAAATTCAGAAGACATCAATAAAGAAAAATCATTACAAAGTATTTCACTAGATGATCCAAAAACTATATCATCAACATAGATCTAAACTATTAAAATATCATCTGAAGATCTTTTAATAAAAAGAGTGCTATCGACATTGCCTTTCGTAAAAGCATTTTTTAATAAAAATAAATAAATTCTTTCATTCCATGCATGTGGTGCTTGTTTGAGACTGTATAAATATTCAGATAATTTAAAAACATGGTTGGGAAATTTTTCATTTTCGAAACCTGGGGGTTGAGAAACATAAACTTCTTCAGTAATAAAACCATTTAAGAAAGCGATTTTTACATCCATTTGATATAATTTAAAACTTTGAAAACACGCAAAGGCCAACAAAATTCTAATTGCCTCTAACCAGGAAACAGGTGCAAATGAATCTTCAAAGTCTATACCTTGATCTTGAGAGTATCCTTGAGCAACAAGTCTGGATTTGTTTTTGACAATCTGTCCAGATTCATCGAGCTTATTTCTAAAGATCCACTTAGTTCCTATTACCTTTTTATCTTCAGACAATTCTAATAAATTCCAAACATTATTTCTAACAAACTGATTTAATTCATCTCGCATAGAAACAATCTAGTTTGCATATTTTAAAGCATCATTAATATTATCAGGAACAAAATCAGAAATAAATGTAGAATTGGAACAATAATTTAAAATAGAATTTCTTGTTTTGACACTAGAATCAATTTTTCCAATTACATTTTTAACATGATGATCTTTTTGAATCTTCCTTGATCTTGGATTAGGTTGAGAAGGAGTATGCTCCCCCTCAATTAATTCATTCATATCTTGAGGAATATCTTCAATAAAATTAAAATATCTTAACTCATCATCAATAAAATTAGATTCAGAATTTTTTTAACATTATTTTCATCAAACATAACATGAACAAATTCTTCAATAACCATATTTCTTTTATTATAAACTCTATAAGCTTTAGTGTTATTAGAATTACTAAGAAAAGTACTTTCATCACTTTTAGCATCAAATTTTTCTAAATTATCCTTTAAATTTAAAATAAAAACTTTGCATCCAAAAAATCTAAAATAACCAACTTTAGGCTTTTTATTTTTGAATAATTCATAAGGAGTTTTCTTTAGCAAATGTCTAATAAGAATTATATTTAAAATATAACATGCAACAAAAATAGCCTCAACCCAAAAATATGTATGCAGATTATATTCATTTAACATAGTTTGAGCCATTTCAATAAGAGTTATATTTTTCCATTCTATAACCCCATTTTGTTGTGGTGTTCTAGGAGTAGAGATATTATGAAAATATCCATTATTTTCACAGAATTTTTCAAATTCTAAATTATGAAATTCAGTTCCTTTTTCACTAAGAATAAAGACAATCATACAACCTTTTTCATTTTTAACTAATTTAGAGAAAGTAGTGAATTTAGATAAAGTATCATTTTTTTGATCTAGAAAATATACCCAAGTAAATATACTATAATAATCAACAATAACTAAAGTATATTTGTTTCCACCATGGCTATAAATTTGAGTTAGACCAAATAAATTAAGATGTACCAACTATAAAGGCTTAATAGTACTTATCTAATTGATAGGTCTAAATGAAATTTTGTGTTGCTTCCCTTTCGTGCAGGCGTCACAAATATGAAGTTGTTCTTTATTCAAAGAAGGAAGTTGTGAAACATTCTCATTCTTTGAGATATTATTCAACATTCTGAAATTAACATGACCTAAACGTTAGTGCCAAAGGATGAAATCATTCTGTACAACATTCAAACACTTTACATGTTGAACAGTTAGTTCAGTAAAATCAATAGTATAAATATTATGTTTTTGATTAGCATAAAATAATAAAGAATAATCTTTAAAAACTAAAAATTTATCATTTTGAAATTTAACTTCCATTTGATCATCACATAATTGTGATATACTAATTAAATTATGTTTTAAACCTTCAACATATACAACTTTTAAAATAAATGTAGAATTTGAAATACCAACTTTACCAAAACCTTTTACTTTGCATTTGGGATTGTCTCAAAAAGTAATAGTGACTCCATCACATGTGTTGTATGATGTAAACATTGATGGGTCTCTAGTCATATGCCTAAAGCATCCACTGTCCATGTACCATATGTCTTTCTTGAGACATACAAGGCATTTTTCCTACAAAAATCAATTAATTGGCAATTTTTGTACCCAGGATACTCTGGCTCCAATAGGATTAGTAATAAAATTTTTAGGCACCCATACAGAATTTAAACATGTATTGTAAGGTACTCTTGATAACAAGGTTTTTGAAATATTAGTTTTTGTAAATCCCAAATATTGTTTAAATCTAAGTGAGCAGTCATTGGCATATTGACCATTTATGAGACATTTAAAAGCATCAACTGTTGAAGTACAACCATTTTTACTTTAAACAAAATAGGTTTTATACATTTGAGGAAATCTTTTATAATAACCAAAACCATATTTATTTTTATCAGTTTTAGTCAATGACATAATCTCATCATATTTTTCAGTACCTTGAATAAAAAAAGATAAACTTTGTTTAAGACATTCAACTTCCTTTTTTAATTTCTCATTCAAATCTTGAGAAGTTTTCAACTTATCATAAACTTTTGAATGAGAAGTAGAAGCAATGTTTATTAAATTTTTATTTTCTTGAAAAATTAATTTATTTTCAGGAATAAGTTTTTCATTACCTTCTTTAAGTTTATTATATAAATCAGCATCTTTGAAAAAATATTTTCTCAATATTTCAATTTATTTATTTAATTAAAAAACATTAGGGTTATGAGATTCATATTCAGAATCCGAACATTCTGAATAATAACTAGAATTATAAACCTTATCCAGTGATGCCATGAAACACAAGTTAGCAGATTCTTTGTCATTTCTAGATTGTTCTCTAGAATCTGATTCTTCAGTACAACTCCAGATTGTTGTCAATGCCTTTTTTATCCTTCTTTTTGTATTAGTCTTTATTCTTTAGTTTAGGGGAATCGGGTTTGATATGATCTTTCTTCCTACACTCATAACATGTTACATCTGTAGCATTGTAATTTGTATGACCTTTCTTATCTCCCTTATATTTTTCTTTTTGAGGATTTCTACTAAACTGGTTTTTGAAACCTTTCTTTTTCATTCTTTTGTAGACTCCAGTTACAATCTGAGCCATGTCTTCCTTTTCAATATCCTGTAGATCAGAATCAGATGAATTATTAGACATAACATTTATAGACTTAAAAGATACACATTTTCGTTTTGTTGTCTCCCCATCAGCTATGTTCTTCAGTTCCAGTTCATATTGGAGTAGTGATCCAATCAATTCATCAAGTGTGAACACTTTGAAGTTCTTGCTTTCATCAATGAAAACCTTATGTGCATTCTATTTCTTTGGTAATGCTCATAGGACTCTTTCAACAAGTATAGGATTTTCTAGAGCTTCTCTAAGTGAATTAATTCCATTCAAAATTCTTGCGAATCTATGGAACATTTGGTTTAGAGTTTCATCTTCACCCATCTTTAATTCTTGATACTCAGCACGAAGCATTCTAAGCTTGGTTCGGATCAATTTATCAGAGCCAAGGTGAGTAACTTGCAAAATCTTCCAAATCTCATGAGATGTCTTGCATGCAGACAAATGAATAAAAACAATTCTGTTAATAGAACAATATAAAATATTAATGTCTTTTTAATTTAAGACATATCTAGAAGAATCAATTCCTGTAAGAGTATCTAGATCAGCTTCAGGCAGTGTGTATTGTTTTGACATGATAGACCAGTGCTCAATTCTCAACTGTTTGAGGTTTGCCTCCATTAGAGATCTCCAGTATCCATAATCATTACCATCAAAATGTGGTGGCTTCTGAGGAATCCAAGCATCATCTGGTTCAGTCCTTCCATCTTATAAGATCTTATCCTTAGACTGTGAGGTCTTGGAATAGGTTAGTATAGTGAAATATAAAAGCAAACTCAAAAAAATAAATTGGTTGGATTAATTTCTTTTGGAATAACCAATGGTACCGATATTTTTTGTAAAGAAATATAGAGCAAAAATATTCTTAAGAAGGTTTCCATCTGATACCAATTGTTAGGTTTGACAGGGTAATGGAAGATGGTCTAGCATGGGGGGGGGGGGAATAGATCAAATTAGACAATTTAAACAAATGAATTTATTAATTAAATTTATTATAAAAGTTAATTATTAAGGTTAATAAGCAGCGAAAATAGTAAATAACGTGAGGATGTTTTTTTATTAGTTTGGTCCAAAGTGGGCCTACTCTACTCTTATACTTCTCTACTTGGTAGAGATACATGTGCACTAAAAATGATTTTTAAAGGGGAATCATAACCCAATCAGGAAATCCTTTTCTAGTGGAGGGATAACCACGACCCTGCCTTTTGTGTGGGGAGTCCCTACCCTTACAATCTGACTTTAGATACTGGGAGTCACAACCCAAACTATCCGGACTTTAGATACAGGGATTCACAACCCTAAGATCCTGAATTTAGAATCTGGTAGTCACAACCTGAGGAAAAAGAATAACAAAGAATGCTTTTGTGTGAAAAAGCATAAATAGAAAAATAGAGTGCAAGTGAGAGATGAGAAGTAGTGTTAAAGACTCAGAACCAGATGAAATAGAAGATAAAAAATAAAGCACATGTACTGGTTCTTGAGGTTTAGATCATCACGTCTCTTCAATGCAATTGTAGTCGTAGAAGAATTAATTCAGCACTTGAGAGAACGAGCAGGTGGTGAAGCAGAGTGACACAAGACGTTGCAAATGCACATCATATTCAAAGTTCACAACACTTTATCTTTGTATTATGTTGTACTTAAATTCCTACAAGATAGAACAATATATATAGAGAATAAAAATGTCTATCAGGTGTAGAAACTCTGCTTCCTTAGGATATTCAAAACTAATTGAGTCAAAAGATCCCATAAATACCTCCCTGAAAATAGCAGGTCTGTTTCTTATTTTTTCCCGTAGAATAAATAAAGGAATTCAAAATATTTTGAATAGGTCTTCCAATAAAATATCCATAATAATAAAAGCATTGAATGATTCAAAACAGAATTTTAAATCCAATTAAAATGATTTAAACGAAGTCAAAATAGTTCTTGAAAACTAGCAGCAGATTCTGAAATTAAATTCAAACATTTAAATTTAAACAATCTCAAAACGTCCAAATTTATTTGTAAAAGACATTGAAGAACGTTATTAATTTTTATCTCTCAATATAGCATCAAAAACATTAAAAACTATTTCATTAAAATCCTTATATTTAGTGAGGATTTTATAAAAAAATCATTACAAAATAATCCATATATTTTCAGAAAATGAATTTTTTAAAAAATTGCACGGAATGAACAGTAACTTCGGAATGAACAGTAACTTCAGAGTGAATAGTAACTTCAGAATGAACAGTGACTTCAGAATGAAGAGTAAATTTTGACTGAACAGTAACTTAGAAATGAATAGTAACTTCAGAGTAAATAATAACTTTGGAATAAACAATAACTTCGGAGTGAACAATAACGTAACGTAAGGTATGAACAATAAAGTAACGTAGGGTCTGGACAATAAACCATACTTTCGTAAGATAAAAAATGAACCATACCTTTGATATAAAAATTATCCATACTTTTGAAAGAAAAAATGAACCATACTTTCCTAAGAAAAAATAAACCATACTTTTGTAAGAAAAAATGAACCGTACTTTCGAGATAAAAATGAACCATACATTTGCAAGAAAAAATGAACCATACTTTTGTAAGAAAAAATAAACCATAATTTCGTAAGAAAAAATGAACCATAATTTTGTATGAAAAAAATGAACCTTAATTTTTTAAGAAAAAAATGAACCATACTTTTTAATGAAAAAATGAACCATACTTTCGTAAGAAAAAATGAACCATACTTTTGTAAGAAAAAATGAACCATACTTTTGAAAGAAAAAAATGAACCATAATTTTGTAAGAAAAAAATGAACCATACTTTTGAAAGAAAAAATGAACCATAATATTTTAAGAAAAAATGAACCATACTTTGGTAAGAATAAAATGAACTATACTTCTGTAAGAAAAAATGAACCATACTTTTGTAAGAAAAAATATACCATACTTTTGAGATAAAAATCGGGATAGAATGTTTTGACAAACTTCAAAGAAATTTTAATGGATCTTAACAGTAGATTAAGACTTTGGTCAAAACTAATGATTTTTAGAAAAAATTGTTATCCTTCTAACAAAAAAATAATCAACTAAATCTAACATCTACAGATCCCGAAATCATTAAAAAATGGAAGAAAAAACATTCTGGAAAAACTGCTTCAACAAAAAAGCATATCATAACTTCATGTAATTAAAAGTCCATTCAAAAGATATTTTTAGACTTTTATGTAAACTAATGAAATCAATATAAACATTTTATATTTCTATATAATCGTGTTTCATGCATATCAGATAAATTTAGAAGTTTCTGTAAAATAAATATATAAATGTTTTAAAATAGTGAAATGTAGAGTTTCTAAAAACATAGTAGCAACTTCATTTAATTTTTAGAGAAATAGATAAGCATTTTCAAACTTCCACATTAACTAATAAAATATATATAAATTTATTATATTTAAAATGTGATAAGAATAAAAAAAATACAAATAATATAAATTAAGATATCATCAAAATATAGAGGAAAAGTAATCAAACAAAATGACATGAAATCAAATTAAAGGAAATATGCACATGCACAAACACAATCAATACCAGATCTAAAAATAGAACAATAAGATGATGCTCATAAATCGAATTTATCTATACACCCTAGTTTTACCTAGATATATAAAGATATTAAGGAACATTTGTGGTGGGATAATATGAAATGGGAAATTTCATGATATGTGTCAAGATGTCTAATTTATCAATAAGTAAATTATTTTTTGGAGTAATTATCTCAAGAGGGGGGGGGGGAATTAAGTACCAAATAAAAATTTCTGTTTAAAATGTATTAATTTGAAATCCACCCAATAATTTAAAATGTTCTAGTTAATCAATATAGCATATCTGTATAATATCTAATCTTTCAAAAGGTTTTCTAAAGATTGATTAGTTATCAGGTAAGAAATTTACATTATTTATTATTCCTTTGAAAACAATTTACTTAATTAAAATATTATAAAAATTGTAATAGATATTAACTGTCAAATTATTAGTTATTTTGGTTAAAATTTTTTATTTTTAAAAGCAGAAATAAAATAAACTAAAAAACACAATAGAAATTTGAATCAAGAGGTTCAATATCATGTTGAGACTTAGTCCTCTACACTTGGTGATCTAAAACAACAAAATAGTTTATATAAAATATAAATTTTTATCCAAAACAAGGATTAGGTTTTATAATAGTTTAACAATGTGCTGGTCATAGATGACCTCTTCGAGAGTTATATATTAGAGAAAAAAATAAAACAGGCCACACAAGTGCCTCTACCATAGTTATATGTGGGATTTCAACAAAAGAGAGATTAGAAGATATAAAGTATCTTCTATTTTATCATGGGATACAATGTTCTAGTGATAAAAACTTAGTATTCACACACAGTACTAAATATTTTAAAATAATTTACTCAGAACTGAGAAATAAGAGATTTTAGAGTTTAGAAATAATTGGTCTTTGGAAATTCATCTTGGAACTCCTAATTTGATTGGTAGTGAAAATTGAGTAGAGTTCTCTTGAAAACATCATAATAATAGAGTACCACAGACTTGTGTTCTTGAATAGAGGAATGAATTTGATTTTAATAAGGTTTTTCTTCCTCATTCTCAAGTTTCTATGATGCAGTAGTATAACTATTAAGATCTTTGTGTGTTTTTAGAAAGTGAGACCTCCCAGATTGATAACTACCACTTTTAGAATCGATTTCATCTCTTGAACACATGTTACTATTATTTTTTCTTAATATAAACAATAATAAGAATATCCATGTGCATCCAGATGTTTTTATTCCTTGTATAATACATCTGAAATCCTCTTCATTGCATTCTCTCAAGAATTTATGAGACAATAATTAAAATAAAATTCTTCGTTAACTTCAATAATATAGACATTTTAATATTTTAATTGAAATAATGTATTAAAAATATTGTTGGTGTATTAGTTTGGAAGTGTTTCAAGGTTTAATGTTGATTTGTTCTAGCGGCATGACACTAACTCTATCTCTCTCTGGCAGTGTCTCTAACTTTTCTTACTTTTATGTATAGTGGTGTGTGTGGATGACGTTGTATCATGGACGACAGTGTTTTAGATAGTTATAGGTCATCCTTTTCCAATTTTATAATATGAAATTCTGTCTTATGATAGAGTATCATACTAAACGAGATTTCAATGTTTATGGTGTCTTAAGCTAATAGTGTCTCAGAATTTGTCAAAATTATTTATTGGCGGTGACTTGTTAAGAAGTGTGTTCACTCATCACTGATTCAGCCTTGATGGTGACTTAACCTCAATAGTGACTCAACTACAATGGAGACTGGTTGTGACTTATATTTAGTCAATTTGATCTCCTCTATTATAGAACTAGATACTTACAAATAAATTTTAAATTTAGTAATATCATTATAATCCTGATTTTGTGATCATTAAAACAAGAAGTTAAAGAATATCCACCTCTTTTTTAATCATAAATCATGGAATAAAAGGCATCATAAATATAAAACATAATATGAAAGGTAATATCAAAACACATACCATGACAAAGTATTCATAGTATGTGCAGATGGTATCAATTTTAAACTTTAATAAAATAAATTTAATTATGAAATATCAAAGGGAAAACATTAAAATAAAAAAATATCTAAGGAAACACCACTAGGATCCTATAACAAACATCAATGTGGTGCCACTGTGTTCTCCCATTTTGGGAATATCAAAAACATAAACATTAGAAAATTAAAACAGGAAAGTTGGTAATAAAATGAACATAGAAAGATTGAAACAAAGCGGATCAATCATAATGAAGAAAGTATGAATAAAAAAGTTAATACAAAAAATTAATCCCATCAAAACAAAATTGTTACTCAAACACTCTCATAGTTGTTAAGAAGGACCCAGTGGTTCCTTTCACTTGCCTTTGGGTCTCTCTAGTTATGAAGCAATAGGATCTGAAGGTACTATAGGAAAAGTAATTGAAACACTAGTTTCAATTCCAGTGATAGCTGGAGGAGGACGATCTTTCATAATTATAACTGGAATGAGATTCCTTATAGCATGTTCAAGAGGTATATAAAAGGGTTGGGAGTAGAAAGGAAATGGTGCCTGGGGATCTCTAGTCACTTTTAGTCTGAAGGATGACTGAAGAGTGATAGGAATGGATTCTTGATCAACAACTACAATTCCATGAACATGAAGAAAATGATTCATAAAATAAATAAAATCCATTTTTATATGGACACCTCATTCCATTACACTAAATAATTCACCGTTTTCCACCAAAAATTGACTCAACATAGGATTCATTTATTTCAACTGGAGAACTTTATCCTTGAAATCTTGAGTCATAGAAGGAATCTAAATATTATTAGTCAAAAACATGATGTTTTCATCTATGGAATTGATTTATAGATCATCAAGAGATAAAATTTGATAGTTTTGGTGACTGTGTCTCGATCATCATTCCTATATTTGGTATATTATCTGATCATCTAATAATCATGTTGAGTACTCTGTCCAATGTTTTTATAAATTTTAAAAGGAATTGTTGTTTCTCCCCATGATGGTCCCCTGGACATAGCTGCGAATTCTTCATTTTCTACTCTTTGGATATGATCAACATAAACTATAGGTAGTATTGTGGAGGTATCTGAAGAGGTATCTTCCAGTTTTTTAAGAATACCATCCAAAGAGGTAGAAAAGGAGGATTTAAATTTTGAAATCAAATACTTCATAGATTCCAACTCAGTATTTATTCTCTTATTATCTATGTTGACTTATTGAATGTGATGCATAATCTTATGTTGTACATGTATAATGAGAAACTCAAACAAATACTAGGAATCATTTTTACTAAGACTGGTCAGAAGTGGAAACAAAATTCATAACATCTTATTAAATTATAAAATTATCTTTTAACCAAATTCAGTCATTTCACTTCTTGTTACTATATCAGCTAGAACAAAAGGAGAAGCTAGAGTAATAGGATCATGTGTATGAAGTCTCACCAAGGCAATATTTTCCAATAAAACACAAAAGTCTATTTGATCAATCATATATCCCCCATGATCTCTTTCATTTTGAACCTCAGGTCCACCATCATTTGGTAGACTCTTATTGAATTTTTTTTAATCTTCAAACATGGGATAAAACCATCAGTCTAATGTCTCATCAAAATAAAACGAGATTCCAAAACTGTAGGTACAATTTCACCAGTCTCAACACTCTGATCTGCAAAAGAATATTTACTAACCGGTTCTTCTTACATATCGACATTAGGTTTCTAAAAACATGATCTATGTACATTAACTTTATACCCAGCAATAGTTTCTTCAACTTTAATAAAATCAACTGAAGTCTCATTAGAATCCAAAATACCAACTTCTCATCAATGCCTTTCTCAAAAGAGAGCATCTCCTTTAATCTTATTAAGCAAAGTGTTGTTTAACAGTAGTAATAACACTCATTTGATTCACCATAGATGAATTAGAAACTCTCTAACTAGTGGTAATTGAGCTTTTCATAACACCATCAACCACTATAACACCATCAAAGATCTCAATATATGGGGAATGCTACCCCAAAATAAATGAATATTTCTTTTTAGGATTTTGGCCCACTTATTTAGTAAAGTATGGTTTCTCTAAAGATTCACCATCTAAAGAAAGAAGTTCCATAGGAATGCATACATATTTCCTTCTAATTATTCTAGGTGAACCACTGGGTTCAGAATCAGCATCATCATGATCACTTAAATTTCCATTATTGTCAACTAAATTTTTATTTTAATCCTTTTATAATCATCCTCATTACCATTCTTGTCATCATCACCAGTTTCAGAACTTCTATTAAAACGATCCTCAATAGAAACTTCTAGTTCTTCTTCACCACTTTTTTATAATATTTTATCTCTTACTTAGAATATTAGGAGGTATAAGAGCACCAAATGTGATAGGTGGTTATTGAGGAGACAAGTTTGGATCACTTACTTCATCAAAAGAATATATTTATCATCTTCTTTAGAGGCATCAAACTTTTCATACTCATCTGATTAATCCACAAGTTCATCAATCTCTAAACTGAGGTCAACAATATCACTTGGTCTGGTAGGATGATCCATTTGGTTAAATTATGCACACACATTCTCATTTTCTCCTAGAAACTATATATTATAGGGGTTTAAACATATTCTCATTGTTGAATAGGTAGCCTTAGAAATACAAAAACCACCAAAATTAATAACTATTACCTCATCATCTTAGACAAAGACAATTTTCCTTTAGAAAGGAAAAAATAATCTTTGAATAAACCAAGAATTTAATCCCTGAAGAGGGTTTTATCATTTATAATAGATAAACAATGAGATAGATAAAATATCGATTTTGAGTACTCTTTTCATAAGCCTTATAAAATAGACTTCTTAATGTCTCAAGGTGGAAGAATCACCTTTCATAGGGTAGAGCATATGTTGAATAAATTTGAAGAGTATCCTATACTCGCCATCCAATTATGTATCCAATGGTCTTCATGTGATACTATCACCTGACAGTTCTATCAAATAAATATTTGTATATACATAAGTAAATATCCTTCAGAATAGATTACTGATAATCATCATATTTTCCTTTATGAGGAACTCTTAAGCATTTTGCCCACTTTTTTGAGGAAAATACCATTCTTTAATGTTTAACTCATGCTATCATCCAATATTATTACTCATCATTAAATCTGAACACAACATATTGAAAAAAATCAAGAATAAGTTTATAATAATGATAATACGTATTTGGTCATGGAAATAATGATAAAATGTAGAAAAATAAACAGCCGGTTCAATACATTTAAAATAAAAAAATTCTCAAAGGAATGAACAACTAATAGCATGCCACCCAATGGTTTGTCACCCAACAATGTGTCACCTAACAATGTGTCAACCAATGGCGTGTCACAAAAAAGTTAAACTTAGCCAAAAGTAATAATTACTAAATCATGTTTGATATAGTTAATTCTATCATAATTCAAACACTTAGTAAATATATTAGCAAACTGATGTTCTGTGCTAATAAGCTCAAGAGTGATATAACCTTAATTAAAATGATATATCAGAAGTGATGTCTTATATGAATGTGTTTTTTCTTAGATTTTGATACTAGATTCTTGGAAATATTAATAGCACTTATGTTATCATAGTTTATGGGACCATATCAGAATTGATATCCATAATCTTGTATAGTGTGTTTCATCCAAACAATTTACGCAAAAAAATGTCCTGTAACTATGTATTCAGCTTTAGAGGTGAAAAATGGGACAAAATTTTAATTTTTACTACACCATGAAACTGGAGACCTACCCAAAAAGTGACATGTTCTATTTGTTCCTTTTATATCAAAAATTTTTTCTACCAAAATAAACATAAGAATAACTCACTATATTTAAATATTATCCTCCAGGGTATAGAAATTATAAATTAGTTGTATACTGAAGGTATTTAAAAATACTTTTAACAAAATTTAAGTGTGACTCTATAGGATTTTTTTGAAATTGAGCACACATAAACACACTTAACATTATATCAGGTTATATATCTGTTATATTTAAAAAACTACCAATCATACCTATGTAACTGGTTTGTCCCACTATGTTCACAACTTCATCAAGATCCAATTTATAGGGGGTACTCAGAAATATCACCACACTTAGTTCTATCCAGGGTAAATTGGTTGAAAAGAACTTTTTTATTTTACTTTGATTCAAAATAATTCCTTATTTATTTTGAAAGATTTGAAATCCAAGACAGAATTTGAGTTCACCCATTAAAATCATTTCAAATTCGTCTTGCATCGTTTTAGAAAAAAAAAGAAATAAAATTTCTTAAAGATATAAAAATAATATCAAGAACACAGATTTATATAACCAAAAAAATTTTTGGAATTCATTTTATGAAAAAAGTTGGGTCAATAATACCTTTTGAAATAAGAAAATTCTAGAGCCTATCATACCAAGCTTTAGATGTTTTTTATACAATAGAAATATTTTGTTAATTTAAAATCTTGAATTTGAAAATGTGGATTTGGAAAACAATGTCATTTATAAAAAATACTGAACTATAATACCATTCATAAATTCACTATAAATTTTTTTGATAAATCTTGAAATATAAATGAGTTGTATAGGAAAGAACGATTCTTAAAGACTCATGTCTGGATAACGTTTCAAAGGTTTCCTCATTATATATCCCCTCTTCTTGATTATTACCTTATGCAATGAGTCTATCCTTGTTTCTAACTATTTTGTTAGGCTTATAAACCTTGTTTCTAAACACCCATTTGGTGACAATAATCATGGTTTCATTGGTCTATCTACAAGTTACCACACTTTGTTTCTTTCAAACTGATTTAATTCTTATTGCATACCTATAACCCAAAATTAATCAATAATGGATTTATTGATGTTCTTATCTTTATGATGAGACATGAAATATTTATGTTCAACCTGAGTTATAAGAGAATATCTAGTTTGTGTTCCTTTATTTAGGTCTTCTAAAAAAACACATAATGGTTGGTACTTAATAGTTCAAATAGCTTGAGGAAAAGAGGGAGTGGTCACTTCTAGTTCTATAGATTTTGGTTCAGGAAGTTCTAGTATAACATGATGATTTTTCTAAATATTTAACATCCTATTTTAAAGGTTTGGAATTTATGTACAAAAAAGAGAATTCATCCTAAAGGTTTTATAGAGAGGTCTAAGGATCTTGTGTTATTAGTTTGATCAAATTTTACATGAACTAATTATTTCACATTATTGGCCTTCTTATTGAAGACTATATAGGCTTTGATATAGATTAAATAACAATGGAAATATCCTTCATCACTTTTGGATTAAAATTTGTCCAAATTATCCTTAGTGTTAAGAATAAATACTTTGCAACCAAATAATCTAAATTATTTAAAAATTGGTTTTCTATTATTCCAAAGTTAATAAGGGGTCTTCTTAAAGATATGTCTGATCAAGAATCTATATATGAAGTAGCAGGCTGTATTGATAGCTTCTACCCAAAAATATATAGGTAATTCATACACATTCAACATTGTCTGAAACATTTCTTGTAAGGTTCTATTCATAATTTCTACAAGTCCATTATGTTGAGGGGTCCAAGGAGCATAAAATTTATGAGTGAAGCCATTATATCTGAAAAAATATACAAAATATTTATTTTCAAAATCGTGGCCATGGTCACTTCTTATGTTCTAAATTTTAATTCCACAATGATTTTTTATAGACTTATCATACTTGGTAATGTAAGAGAAAGCTTTACATTTGTAAGCTAGAATGTATACCCAATAATATGTAGATAAATCATTTACTAAAACATAATAATAAATCATCCTATTTAATATATAAATTCTATAAGGTCCAAATAAATCCATGTAATCCATCTCGAGAGGTTGAAAGGTTGACACTTATGTATTCTATTTAAAAGGAACATTTTTCTATTTCCCCTTTTAACTAGAGTTACAAACATTATCATTTGGGAACTCAAGATTCGGTAGATCCCTAACTAAAATTTTCTAAGTTATCTTTCTATGTGAGTAAATTTTGCAATTTTATAGTCTCCTATGATAAAGACAAGACTCTTTTTCAATGCCACATAAGCGTGAACCATTTTTTGAAACTAATGAATTAAAATCAAATGCATAAATATTATCAATTTTCAATGTAGTAAATAATAAATAATGTTTAGAGTAAAATAGATAGTAAGAATAATTATAAAAATTTGATTCAAAATCAATCATAACACACCTATGAGATACTAAGTAGGTTATATATCAAAACATCAAAAAATAAAACTTTAGAAATTAAAAATGAATTTCTATTACTGATTTGGCAAAGGATGATTATTTTTCTTTTTATATTATCACCAAAGGTGACATGACCACCATCAAAAAAATAAGGCTATTTAATCATGAATAATATCCCATTATATCCATTGAGAAACCACTATAAAAGTACCATATAATTCAAAAATAGTTCTACATGAACCTTTCTACAAAACAAAATTATGCTAGGAATGACTTTATAACCTATATCTATTTGGGTCCAGAATTGTTAGAAATCAATGATTTGTTACACCATAATTTCTTGACGGATTTCATATAGATACATTGAAGGCTTTTAGAAATAAATACTTTCTTCGGTCCCCTATAGAAATTATTTGTATAAGAAATTTCTGGTCTAGATTTATGAAAAAATCACCTTTTTTATTTTCCTCTATCTAGGATGATATCCCAATCCAATTTCATATTTAGGGGAAACCTGGTTAGCTAAGATCTGAGTAGTATTTTATCTACCATTTATAATCTTCTCTCATTCATTCTTTAATTTATCATTTGATTTTTTAATTTCAGTATTCTATTTGAGAAGTTGATAATTTTTCTCTTTTTCAAAAGACAGTTTCGATTTTCTACCTAATGTTAGGGCATGATGTATTTTGAGAATTTTATACTTGTTCTTTAGTCCATTAAAGGTATCTCCCATCATCCTAAAATATTCAAACAATTAATTGTTTGAAATATTATCATCATTATTATTCCAATTTTCAGAATCATCTAAATTATACACAGAAAAAATATTACAAATGGTTGGTAAATAAAGTACCTCCCTAAATTTAGTCATGAAACATATGTTTTCTCTATTAGGTTTATCCACATGTGAAGAATCTGAATCACTGAAGCTATCCTCTAAAGCACTCTATGTATATTTCAAATCATTCTTCTATCTTCTTTCATTTTCATTATATTTCTTCTTGTATTTGATCTTCAGAAAATCTACTTTTATATGTACTTTCCTATTACCTTCATAAGAGAAAACATACTATGGATCACAATATTTATTATATTCTTTTTTATAGTTTCCTTAATTTCCATACATTCCTTTATAGTTTGATTTTATGAATAAATGTTTATTTCTATAAAACTTCTTAAACCTTATAGAGAGGTGATCCATATATGCCTCACTATTAGGAGGGTATTCACTATCACTTGAGTTATTAACTTGAGTTTTATCCTTTTTTTTCAATTTTTATTTCTATTTGGATGTAATAGTATTGAAGGATACTGATCTTCTTTTAGGATATTCATATTCTTCATGCTTTAACTTTATCTATTCTTCATAAATCACAATCCTACCAGTCTTCTCCTTGACTTTAATATTTTTAACATCACATGACTCTCTAATAGAGACAGATGTGCCTCTCTATCTTTTAGGTAGACATCTCAAAAGTCTCATAATCTGGTCCTTGTCTTGTACTAGTTTTCCAAGAGAGCTAATGGTATTCAAAATTTCGTTGAACTTAAATGTCAGAAATAGGTTCGTTAGGGTTCATTTTGAAGGTAAAATATTTAATTATACATGTATTAAGCCACATTTCTTTGACATTTGATGTTTCATTAGGGAAAATAGACAAAGTGTTCCCAATCTCATAAGTATTTTTTCATGTATAAATTCTATTGAACTCTTTATCTTGTAGTGCACATTATTGGGAATTCATGAATTTACAATTATTATTGTAAGCTAATTTTTTTGTATCCTCCCTAGTACTTCTAGTAGTATCAAGTATAACATATTCATCTCCTATAACATACCAAATATAAAAACCCATGATTTATATATACATTCTCATCATAATTTTCTATTGAGCGCAATTGTTTCCATTAAGAAAAGGAGGTTTATTTCTAGGAGAATCGTCTTTTCGATTATCCATTTAATGAAATAAATATATAAATAATGAAAATTTAAGATCTTTAAATCTTAAATAAAATCACATTTCAAAACAATTAAAAATAAACTTATATACGAAATAAATAATAAACCTCTAATACCAACTGTTTTTTAGAGTTCATAAATTAAGAGGGGGGTGAATTGATTACCCGATGAAAATTTCTTTTTAAAATGAATTAATTTTAAATCTTCCAATTAATTTAAAAGGGACCATTAATCAATATAGCAGATCGTTATAAGTTCTAATCCTTCAAAGGGTTTCTTAAAAATTTATTAGTTCTCAGGTAAGCAATATAAAATATTACTTATTCCTTTGAAAGTAATTTACACAATTAAAATTTTTTAAAAACACTAATAATGATTAACTACCAAAGTATGAGTTTTTGTTTTGTTAAAACAGTTTCATTTTTAAAATAGTAAATAAAATAAAGAAAAACACGTAGAGGGAATTTGGAACAAGAGGTTTAGTATCAAGCTAATAATTATTCCTCTACACTTGGTTATCACACACCACCAATATGTTTATATAAAATGAGCATGGTGATCCATGGCCTAGATCTGGTGTTACAACAACTTACAACTATCTAGGTCATACAAGACCTCCTCTATAGTTATACATGGGAGTAAAAACAAAATAGTCCACATAAGGACATATACCACAATTATACAAGTGTGTAAAATTAATTATATATAAGAAGACATCAAGTATATTCTAGTTCAGTATATAAGACAATGTGCATGTGATAAAATAGATTATGCACACCACGGATCAATAAGTAAGAAAAATTTAAAGAAAAATGATATATCATAGAGTGTATAGTTCATAAATGATCGATATATTGAATTGCATTTCATGAATATTTATTTGATTTGAAGTGCATCTCGATTCATGTTATCTTGAAAACATCAGAGGAACATTGTGTAGAAGACTTGTGTTCTTTACTGGAGGAATTCCATTGATTTGTGTAAAACTTTTCTTCCTTATTTGGTTATTTCATGGAAGCAACATTAAAACTCTACAACTTTATGTGTGTTTTTAGTAAACGCGATCTCTCAACATGATAACTAACTGCTTTCATTGTCTATGTCATGTGTTATAGATGAGGGAGTATAATTCATTTCATAATAGTGGAAAGAAATAGAATATCAACATGTATCCAGATATTCTTCTTCCTTGTACATCACATAAAGAATCCTCTTCAATGTATTTTGTTGAGAATTTAAGAGACTATAAATTGAAGTTCCCAGTTAGGATCCAAGTATCACTGAGAGGTGGAGGGGGTGAATCAGTGATATCTTTTTCTTTTTATGCTTCCCCTTTTTGAAACAACCTTCGCCTCTTGTTAAAGAGTTTATTTCCTGCTGAACACACACAACCACAGGAACACAAGATTTACAAGGTTCACTACTCAACAAGAGTAGCTACATCCTTGGTATGTTGCAGAAACAATCCAGTACCACACAATCCACTAGAAAACAATCATTTGATGTGGAATACAATGAGTAGGATATACCCTTACACTCATGCATCACTTTGAAAATAATCCAATAGTATGTGTGCTCCCTCTTATCACAAATAGGTTAATATAATGGATCAGTTCTTCTTAATGAGATTACACAAATAAAATCTTTCAAAGAAATTCTTCACTTTCCTACCAAAAAGCTGGTAGGAACCCCTAAAGAAAAACAGCCTGCACGCCCACTTGGACCTGCATGACCTATACCTGCGCGCCTTATACATGTGCACCTCTTCTTCTTATTTTCTACCGAGAAGCTGGTAGGAACCCCTGGAGAAAATCAGCTTGTGCGACCACTTTGACCTGCACGACTGAGACCTGCGTGCCAAGAAACTGTGCACCTCTTCTTGCGCACTACCCTTCAGATGTACTGCCTTCATGCAGCCTGCGTGCCAAAACCTGCACGCCTCCAACCTATGCACCCCCAATCTGTGCGCCTTCTAATAACTATCAACTTGTTCTCCCAACACTCTACCTATGTGCCCACAGCACAAAGATAATTCTCAAGTGTTGAGACTTTAGAAATGAGGAGGCTAGTCGTCTATTTATAGGAATTTTTATGACTTGAATGACATAGACTTGCACGCAAATACTTGCATGCCCATACCTGCGTGCCACCACCTTCGTGCCACCACCTGCGCGCCACCACCTATGTGCCTCCACCTTCATTCCAATACCTGCGCACCAATACCTACACGCCATATTCTTTCCTTTTCCATATTTCTGAAATAATGCTATTTTTGAAATATGACTTGCGCACCCCTACAACACTTGCACGCCGCTACATGCACACCTTCTTCTCTCCTTTGTCATTTATTTGGATATTTATGATGTTGAAATGTGTTTTTCCAAAAACACTTCTTTAATCTCTTTATCCTTCATATGGCTTGCACCACAAGTTCTCCAAACTTGAGATGATTGTAAAATACAAACTAGTAAAGCATCGTCTAATTTTCAAGTTCTTTACAAATTGAATTGATTTAGCTTTTTGAAAACAAAAGACAACACTCTATAATAGAAAACTTTTCTTACTACCTTATCCATCCAACTTGGTCCCAACAATCTCCCCGTTTGAATTTTTTTTCAACCATGATTCATAAATCACCGAACTTTGTAACCATAAGAAATGGATTACTTATCAACAATTCTATGCCTATGTGAGCTAACTCATTTTAGGAAACAAGAATTATTGACAACCAAAACCATGTTGTCCAAAAGCTGTGACTATGAAATCTAATGAGCGTACCTCCTCAACCTTCTTCAAATCATATTTCAAGCTTCTACCTGAGCATTATTCAATTCATTGACTATCCTAGAAAACAACATTGTTTCCTACAACCAATCCAAAAAATTGTTAGAATACCTCGCACACATACATGATGGATTCACAGCTTACCCACAACTCCCCCTTTATGCATGCTTCCATAAGGATAGATTTATGAAACAATTCTCCCCCTTGAAAACACTATCCAAATGTAAGATGTGGGAGGGTATAGAAACACTTACCTTAACCATGATGTGAAGGAGGTTGGACTCCCATGTTCAACCTCAATTTTGTAAATCGTTCTTTTGGTAACGGTTTTGTGAATATATCAGTAACTTGTTCAGATATAGGAATATACTCTAGCCTCAATTCATTCTTCTCCACCTGCTCTTTGATGAAGTGGTACTTTATATCAATGTGTTTTGAACGATAATGTTGTACTGGATTTCTCGTAAGATTGATTGCACTATGATTATCACAACCCACGAGAAATTATAGCTTTACTTCAATAAGTAGATCTTTTAACTGAGTCTTCATCCACATTAGTTGTGTTGCAGCTTGAGTTGTAACAACATACTCAGCTTCAGCTATGCTAAGAGTTACTTGATTCTATTTCTTGGTATGCCAACTAACACAAATTTTCCACAGAAAAAAACTACACCAGATGTGGATCTTTGATCATCAACATTTCCTACCCAATCAGCATCAGAATGCCTGAATAGATAAATATTTCCTAAGACATCATACCAGATTCCAATATTTGTTGTGCCTTTGATGTATCTGAGAATTCATTTTACAACAATCAGATGTGATTCTTTGGGGGAACTCTGAAATCTTGCACATAAAGTGACAGCATAGACAACGTTAGGTCTTGAGGTAGTCAAATACAATAGACTTCAATCAGCTTTTGAAACTCTTTCTGATTAACTTCATTGACTTCTCTATCTTTATACAACTTGGTTCCCACTGAAATTAGTGTGGAAACTGGTTTCAAATTTCCCATGCCAAACTTCTTTAGAAGTTCCTTAGCATACTTTTCTTGGTACAGGAAAACATGATTCTTCTTCTGTGAAATTTATTGCCCAAGAAAGTACTTCATTTCTCCCAGCATGGAAATCTCAAATAACTTCTTCATCTCCTCAAAAACATTTTCACATGATCTTTCATAATTTCGAGAAAATATAATATCGTTGACATAAACAATAATGAACAGTGAAACCTCCTGACATTCCTTGATGTAGAGATTGCTGTTAACTCTCCCTTTCATAAAGTTCATCTTCTTTAAGCAAGTATCTAATTTATGATACCATGCTCTCAGATCTTTTTTTAACCCTTACAAAGCCTTCTTCAACCTGCACACATAACTTTTATCCTTTCTAATAAAAAATCCACAAGTTTGATCAATGTAAACTTCTTCATCAAGGTCACCATTCAAGAATGTAGATTTTACATCCATTTGAATGATTTTGTAACCTCGTTGTGCATCAATAGCAAGAAATATTCTGATTTTTTCTAATCTTGCCACTGAAGCAAAGGATTCATCAAAATTAATACCTTTAATTTGAGAATACCCTTTGCAAACCAATCTGGCTTTGTTTCTTATTACATTGCCTTATTCATTCAAATTGTTCTGGAAAACCCACTTTGTACCAATAATTTTCTTGTTGTCTGGCTTGGGTAAAAGGTACCAAGTATCATTCTTCAATATCCGATGAAGCTCTTAATTCATTGCATGAACCCATTCTGGATGCTCAAATGCTTCATTTATATCATTCGCTTCAACTTTCGAATAAAGAGAAGTTTGTGATATAACAACCTTTATTCTTCTTGTTTTAACCCTATGATGTTTATCCCCAATAATATTATGAGCATCCACTAGTTTCCTCAACCTAGGATGAGTTTTTTGAACTTCACCCTCATCACTCGAGATTTCTGAGTTAGATTCTTCTTCAACGGTAGTATTAACATAGTCTGTAGCATTATAATAATCACTGACAAAAGCTTATCTATCCTGCTCAACTTACACATCATTATATGACTGCTTTTATTTCTAAACATTTTCAACAACTTTTACATCTGAAGAATAAAAAATTCTTCCTGTTTTTATGTTGAGAAATATATATCCTCTTCCTTCTGGAGCATAGCCAAGAAATATTCCTTCATCTCCTCTTTGATCAAACTTTCCAAGGTTTCCACCTTTCTTCTTTATAATGCATGGAATCCTAAATACTCTTAAATGTTTCAAATGTTGAGTTTTTCCATAGAACATTTCATATGGAGTCATATCTGAGTTTGGACTATAGAATAATCGGTTCTGAATATAAACAGTAGTGCTCATGGATTTCCTCCAATAATAATGAGAAAGACTATGTTCAAGTAACACAGTTCTTTCCATTTCCACCAGACTTAGATTCTTTCTTTCAGTAACCCCATTTTGTTGAGGTGTGTATGGTGAACTGAACTATTTCCAAATTCCATGATTCTAAAGATAACATTCAAAATCTTCATTCTTATACTCACCACCATTATCAATTCTCAACTTCTTCACTAAATACTCACATTCTATTTCTTCTTTCCTCCTGAAACTCTTAAACATTTTCAGAGTGTCTTACTTATGTCTCATGTACATAACACAAGTAATGTGAGTAAATTCATCAATGAAAGTAATGAAGTAATTATCTCTATTTGTTTTTTTTCTTTCTCATTGGTCCACATATATCAGAATGTATAAGTTCCAAGGGTTGTTTTGAGTGAATTTCAACTCTCTTATGAAAAGATTTTGTAATCTTCCCTTTTTCACAAAGAGTACAGCACCAATCTCTTCTTCTTGATAAATCATGCATTTCTCAGACACTATCTCGCATTGATAATTTGCACATATTTCTTTAACACAGAAGTCCCAACCTTTTATTCCATAACTAATTTTCATCCACTATACCCATGTAACAAGAGTTCTACACTTCACCAACTTGGTACAAATTCCATCTTGTACGTTGGCCCTTTGTAACTATATTCCCATCATTTTCTCTTTTCACAAAAAATCCATATTTTCTAAAGATAACTTTGTTTCCATCATCATAGAGTTGTGACACACTAAGTAGGTTATGTTTCATCCCATCAACATATAGTGTTTTCCTAGATTTCATCTTTTCTTTTCCAATGATGGCTGATCCAACACCTTTGATCCTTATAGATTTACCATTTCCAAATGTCACTGTTCGTTCTTTGAAGTCTTTCACATTATTCAGCAGCTTTAAATCTCATGTCATATGATAAGAACACCCACTATCAAGAATCCATGTATGTTCTAATTTGGTAGCTTTCAAAGCAGTTTTGATAACAAGAGCTTTTTTTTCTTCCTTTTTCTTCACTTTCTATTATGCTTCCTCCAATTTCGTAGTCTGGTCAATGTGTTCTAGCCATACAACCATGCACTCTTTCTTTTCGGACTTATCAGACTAGTCCCTTTTAGATTTTAAAAACTCTTACTTTTGAGAATTATTAAGAATATTTTGTTGCTCTGGTAACACACTAAGGCATCCCTTGGCAAGATGTCCAGGTCGATCACATCTTTCAAAAATATTTTCTAGTGGTTGGAAACTATTCTCAACTTTCACATCAGTCTTCTCAGATATCTTCTGAAATTTAATTGGAGACTTTCTATTTTGAAAGGGTTGACTCCCCCTCAATCCTTGTCATTCAAAACTTGTGGAATAGTTGTAATGTTTTTGGTTGAACCAACACATATTTTCCATGTGTTCGAATCCACCACAGTACCAACAGTAACCATAAAAAGAATATTTGCCTCTAAAATTTCTATACTGACCAGATTTGTGAACATGCTTCTCAACAACCTTTTTAATAGAACTATGTTTACCATCAAACTTCGTGTTTTCATTTGTAACTCCCTTTCTGAGTTCAGATTTAGCATCACCAAAAGTATTAGAAGTCTTTATTGACTCGCGATTTTTATGAAATTATGATTTTTCATCATTGCTGATTTTGACCACATACCTGGTCTTTCTATCCTTGTTTTTACCAGAACCAGTTTTGTCTTTAATTTAAACCTTTGAAGGTAAATTTTTTGACTCCTTGTTTGATTCATTCATACTGGAACATTCACCAACTTTTGAGATATAATTTTTGAAAATGATATTCATTTCTTGAGCTTTATAAAGTTTCTCTTGGACAATTTCCAACTCTTCTTCTTTTGCCTTCAGCTTTAGTTAAAGATGATCATTACGATTCTTTGAATTCTGAAGAGAAGTTTTTAGACCATCAATCTTCGTGTTCCTCTTGATTTTCTCATCAATAAGACATTCTAGATTGATTAATGTGGAATTTTTATTTACCAGCTTGTTGTTTTCCTTCTCAAGCCTTCTGATCTTCCTCAAGCATTCTTTCAATTCTTCTTTCAGATGATATTCAAGTTTGTTTCTTCTTCTTCTGAATTGTTGATCTCATACTCTTAATTATTCACAACTACAATAAAGGTATTCTACCTAGCTTTATCAGCAAATGACTTCTCAGATTCATCTTCGCTATCCTCTTCTTCTTCATCTTTAGATAAAAATCTTCTTTGTTTTGATTTGAAGAAATTTTTATACATACCCTTTAAAAAATATTTGTCTTTCCCAATTTTATTCTTCCACGAACTTATTGGCCTTCTTTCATCATCATCATCGTCTTCTTTGTTCTTTTGAGGACAATTAGCCACAAAATTACCAACTTCTCCATACTCAAAACATTTCTCGGGAATTTTCCCTTTGTATTTCCCTGTATCTCTTTTCACATTTTTAGAAAAAAGGATAAAATTTCATCAAATTTTTTGCATACCTCATCTTCTGAATCAGATTCACCAGCATCATCTTCAATAAGGGTCTTCTTTGACTTCTCTCTCTTTGTAGCCTTGAATTACATTTCTCTATGAGATTTTGTTTTGCTCTTAATTGTCTTCTTCTTTCTAATTTCATTAGTAATGAGAGTGATATGCAAATCATCCAGAGATAATGTTTAAGGGTCTCTGTCTTCTAGTGAAGACACTTTATCATCAAACTAGTCAGGCATAATTCTCAAGATCTTTTTGACAATTGTAGAATCCTCCAACGTTTCCCCAAGACATCTGATTGTACTGAAAATATCATTAATCCTGGAAAAGAAGTCCCCAACAGATTCAGATTCTCCCAATTTCAAGTCTTCATACTTCAACCTCCAGATTTTTAGTTTTTCCTTCTTCACATTTTTATTTCCTTCATAGATGTTCTTCAACTTATCCAAGATGCCTTTAGCTCTAGAAACACCTCTCACTCTTAAAAATTCACTCTCAAAAAGAGATGAGCGTAATGAATTTTTAGCTCTTCCATTATTCTCAAAGTTCTTCTTATCAACAGGAGTAAGAGGAACCTTGTCATCAATAGTCGGAATTCCATCCCTTGTAGTTTCAAGTACATTATATCCAAGAGACATAAGATAAGTCATCATTCTATCCTTACATATCTGATAGTTCTTTCCATAAAAAATTGGGATCCCCTTACTATTCACACAATTTAAATTCTCCATCACAACTTTTCTTAAACCACTTCAGCAAAGAATAAACGAAGGGAACCTTCCTATGATACCAATTGAAGTTCCTAGTTAATATCCAAGTATCACTGAGAGGGGGAGGGGGTAAATCAGTGATAACTTTTTCTTTTTAAGTTTCCCCTTTTTGAAACAACCTTCGCCTCCTGTTGAAGAGTTTTTTCCCTACTGAACACACACAACCACATGAACACAAGATTTACAAGGTCCACTACTCAACAAGAGTAGAAACATCCTTGGTATGGTATGGAAACAATCCAGTGCCACACAATCCACTAGAAAACAATCCTTTGATGTGGAACATAACGAGTAGGATATACCCTTAAAATCGTGCAACACTTTGAAAACAATCCAATAGTGCGTGTGCTCCCTCTTAGAACAAATAGGGTAATATAATGGATCAGTTATTCTTAATGAGCTTACAAAAATCAAATATTTCAATGTAATTCTTCACTTTCCTACCCAGAAGCTGGCAAGAACCCCTGGAGTAAAACAGCCTATGCGCCCACTTGGACCTGCGCCACCTAGACCTGCGCACCTTATACTTGCGCACCTCTTCTTTTTCTTTCCTACTCAGAAGCTGGGAGGAACCCCTAGAGAAAATATTCCTACACGCCCACTTTGACCTGCGCGACCTAGAACTGTGCACCGGGAACCTGCACGCCTCTTCTTGCATGTTTCCCCTTAGACGTGCTGCCTTCGTGTAGCCTACGCGCAAACAACTGCGCGCCTCCACCCTACGCGCCCACAACCTGTGCGCCTTCTAACAACTATCAACCTACGTGCCCAACTCTCTACCTGCACGCCCAGAGCACAAATATAATTCTCAAGTGTTGAGACTTCAGAAATGAGGTGGCTAGTCGTATATTTATAGGCATTTTTATAACTTGAACGGCCTAGACTTGTGTGCCAATACCTGCACGCCCATACCTACGCGCCACCACCTTCGCGCCACCACCTGTGCACCACCACCTATGCGCCTCCACCTGCATGCCAATACCTGCACTCCATATTCTTTCCTTTTCCATATTTCTGAAATAATTCTATTTTTGAAATATGACTTGTGCACCCCTACAACACTTGTACTCCACCACTTGCGTGCATTCTTCTTGCCTTTGTCATTTTTTTGGATATTTATGATGTTGAAATGTGTTTTCCCAAAAACACTTATTTACTCTCTTTATCCTTCATACGGCTTGCATCACAAGTTCTTAAAACTTGATATTATTGTAAAATACAAATCAGCAAAGCATCGTCTGATTTTCAAGTTCTTTACAAAGTGAATTGATTTAGATTTTTGACAACAAAAGGAAACACTCTGTAACAAAAAACTTTTCTTACTTCTTTATCCATTTAACTTGGCCCCAAAAATCTCCCCCTTTGGATTTTTTTCAACCATGACTCATAAATCACTGAACTTAGTAACCATAAGAAATGGATTGCTTATCAATAATTCGAATCCTACGTGATCTAACTCATTATAGGAAACAAGAATTATTGACAGCCAAAACCATGTTGTCCAAAAGCAGTGACTATGAAATCTCATGAGCATACCTACTCATCCTTATTCTGATCATCTTTCAAGATTCTACATGATCATTATTCAATTCGTTGACTATCTTAGAAAACAACATTGTTTCATACAACCACTCCAACAAACTGTTAGAATACCTCACACACATACATGCTAGATTCACAGCTTACCCACAACTCCCCCTTTATGCATTCTTCCATAAGGATAGACTTATGAAACAATTCTCCCCCTTGACAACACTATCCAAAAGTAAGATGAGAGAGGGGATAGAAAGACTTACATTAATCTTGATGTGTAGGAGGTTGGACTCCCATGTTCAACCTCAATTTTGTAAATGGTTATTTTGGTAAAGGTTTTGTGAATATATCAGCAACTTGTTCAGATGTAGGAATATACTCAATCCTCAATTAATTCTTCTCCACCTGCTCTTTGATGAAGTGGTACTTTATATCAATGTGTTTTGAACGAGAATGTTGTACTAGATTTATTGTAAGATTGATTGCACTATGATTATCACAACCCAAGAGCAATGGTATCTTTACTTCAATAAGTAGATCTTTTAACTGAGTCTTCATCCAAATTAGTTGCGTTTCAGCTTGAGTTGCAGCAACATACTCAGCTTCAGCTGTGCTAAGAGTTACTGAATTCTATTTCTTGGTATGCCAACTAACACAAATTTCCCCTAGAAAACAACTACACAATATAACGATCTTTGATCATCAAAATTTCCATCCCAATCAGCATCAGAATACCTAAATAGATCAATATTTCCTAAGCCATCATACCTGATTCCAAAATTTGTTGTGACTTTGATGTATTTGAGAATTCTTTTTCCAGCTATCATATGTGATTTTTTGGGGAAATCTGAAATATTGCACATAAAGTGACAACATAGACGATGTCGGGTCTTGAGGTAGCCAAATACAATAGACATCCAACCAGCTTTCAAAACTCTTTCTGATCAACTTCATTGCCTTCTCAATCTTTAGACAACTTGGTTCCCATTGAAATTGGTGTGGAAACTGGTTTCGTGTTTTCCATGCCAAACTTCTTCAGAAGATTCTTAGCATACTTTTCTTGGGACAGAAAAACGTGATTCTTGTTCTGTGAATTTTTTTGCCCAAGAAAGTACTTCATTCCTTACCAACTTCATTTCCTTCTCCATCTACAGCACTTGCGCACCGACACTTGTGCACCTTCTTCTTGCCTTTTTCATTTTTTGGATATTTATGATATTGAAATGTGTTTTGAAAAAAACACTTCTTTAATCTATTTATCATTCATACATATTTCACCACAAGTTATCCAAACTTGAGATTATTGTAAAATACAAATTAGAAAATCATCGTCTGATTTTAATGTTCTTTACAAAGTGAATTGATTTATCTTTTTGACAACAAAATACAACACTCTATAACAGAAACTTTTCTTACTTCCTTATCCATCCAACTTGGTCCCAACATAAATAAAATAACATTTTGTATTAATTTTAATAATACAACTATTATATTAGTTTAAATGAAATAATTTAAAGAAAATAATGGCATGGGCATATTCTGGTGGTGTCATAGGGTCTGTCTGTGACTTGTTTTCGCGGCATGACACTGACAGTGTCTCACTCTTGTGGTGTATCAATCTTGAAAACTTTAATGTCTAGTGGTGTGTGTGGATGAAAATGTCTCAGGGATGGTGGTGTCTCAATTGAAAGTAGGCCAGCCTTTTCCAATTTCTTACTTTGGTGTTGTGCCATTTGATGGTGTCTCAGACTTAGTGAGATTTACACGCTAACAATATCTTGGGATAATGGTGTTTAACTAAAGGTGTCTTATACTTTTTAAAAAATCTATCTTGTTTGTGACATGTCTGGAGGTGTGTTAGCTCGAAGGTGAGTCGGTCTTGATAGTGACTTAACCTTAGTAGTTTATTAAAAAAATGGAGACTGGAGATGACTCATACATAGTCAATTCCATCACCTGTATGAGATAAAAATATACTTACTGAGAAATATGAATTTTAGTAATATCATTAGAATCCAGATTTTGTGATCATTAAAATTTGGAGGTTAACAATAAGACTACAAGACATCATCCTAGAGTACCTATTCCTATCGAGAAGTGGGATTTCTTTACTGTGGACTTTATCACTGGATTACCAACAACCCCAAAAACGAATGATACAATATAGGTTATTTCTGATTGTCTTACAAAAGTAGCACATTTTACTAATATAAGATAAGTTTTATCTATTTATCACAAAGGAAGAACCTGTATTAATTAGGTTTTAAGATAACATGGTGCACCTCTTTCGATTGTGTTTAATTCAGATCCCCATTTACATAAAAATTCAAGAGGAGTATTTAGAGGGGTTTGGATACAAAGATTTATTTGGGTACTAATCATCACCCTCAAAATTAAATACACTATGAAAGGACTATTCAAGTATTTGAAGACATGTTGATATCATTCTCACTTGACATTCAAGGTATGTGAGATCAATATTTAACTTTTTTTATAGTTTTCATACAATAATAGTTTTCATTCATGTATTCAAATGGAGCCATATGAGGAATTATATAGAAAGATATGTCATACCCTAGAGTGTTGGGATGATGTTGGTGAGAGGGAATTTATAGGCCCATAACTTATTTAGGATACAATAAGAAGGTAAAGACCATTCAGGATCATATTAAATCAGATTAAAGTAGGCAATAGATTTATACTTATAACCAAAGAATAGATTTGGAATTTTAAGTTAGAGATCATGTGGTTATGAAAGTATCTTCATGGAAGGGTGTCATAAGGTTAAAAAAGAAAGGGAAACCAAGCCCCAGGTACATTAGACTATTTTATATTCTTTAAATAATTGGAGTCGTAGATTATCGATTAACAATTCCCCCAAGTTTCTCTAAATTCCATGATGTGTTTCACATATAATTTTATAGAAATACATGATTGACCTAACACATGTACTCACCTATGAGGAAATAGATCTGGAAATGATTTTTCTTACTATGTAGAGCCTATCAAGATTATTGAAACTAGAGAGAAAGTATTTGGAAATTGGATGACTTGATTGGTACAATATCTTTTGAGAAACCATAAAATGGAAGAAGCTATGTGGGAATATGAGGATGTTATGAAGAAGAACCGACCTCATATGTTTAGAAGGAAATATTCCTGAAAAAATTTTAGTATGAAATTTTTGATGGTAGGTGGAATATAACCCCTCAATATTTTATGGTACACATCTTCTTATATAAATTCATTTTATTCAATATTTTAGATTGCATTAAACATTGAGCTTAAATGAACTATGATATAATATTAATTATTAACATGGATGTTGGAATAGTAATGTGAACAATAGGAATATTAATGTGGCTATTAGAATAATAGCCCCACCTTTAAAAGTATAAATAAAATTTATGTATCTCATAAATTAAAATATTATAGTTTTTATAATGGAAGAAGTAATTATTTTTTAAAAATGGAAAATTATGTATTGGTATTGTTTTGAAACATAAATGTTTATTTTCAATTTTATAATTAATATAATGAAAATAAAAATAATTTATTCTCATAAAATAGATTCACAAATTAATATTTTCTTTTATTATAACTATAAGATAAATTTATGAGACCATAATGAATTTCTTTCAAGGGTCATAAAATTGGTTATAATATTAAAATCAATATTTTTTCTAATAAATTATGATTTTAATTTAAAATTAAATATATCATATTTGAAAAATTACTTTAATAAAATGAAATACATTTTTAAAATATAAGTGGTGAAAATTGGTTATGGTTAATTATTTGGGTTTTTTCTAAAATAGTTGAATTTTCATTGAATAACGAAATATGATAGTTTATGGTATTTAACATTATAAGTTAAATATATGAATTTTTGAGTCATTTATGGTGTAATAACCCATTATTTTGAACTCAAATGCTATAGTTATTTAATATAGTCTTGGGAATAAACACTATTGATAGTCTTGAGCCAAAATAACAAACTAACAAACAAAATAATAAAAAACACCCCTCTCCTCTCCCTATAAATTCCACCCCTAACCACCCCATATACTAACAACATATAAGCTTTTAATACTATATAAATATTTCCAAATTTATATACCAAGCCTTTTCCCCATATATAGGACCTTCTAGTATTACCAAAATAACAATTCCGAGTTCTTTAAGCGGGTTCTCATGGAGACAATATTCAAGAGGTAAAATCCTCCTTATTTTTCTTATCTTTTATATTATTTTCTTATTATATCTTCACCACCCCTTATTAAAGTGGAATTATAACTCCATAATCATATATATACTAGAATTTTATTTTTTTATTGTAATATCTTTCATCAAATATCTGGTCTCATATTTTTATTCTAAAAATGAAAACATTATCCAGGACATGTTTATTCACCTCCTTCATGGATGATGAGTTTTCGTTTTCTATTACCATCTTCATGGATATTAATATAACAGTTATTGTGGGTAAATATGATTTTAATATACATTTTATTAATTATATCATGTTTTGGGACTAATATATAAACATAATATAATATAATATGATACATGTTCAATATGGTCATAATAACCTCCAAAATAAATTAAAACATTTTTTTAAGATTTTATCTAATGATTCATCCTCATAACATATAAAAAATGATATATAAGACCATTAAAAATTATTTATGTTTATTAATACTAAATAATTTCATTTAGGGAGTTTTTCTTTCAATTTACTAGAACTACAATAGTTATACACAAGGGAACTAACCATAAAACCATAAAACCAACTCTCTCGATGAAATGAAATCAATCATTCTAAATCATAAGAATGGATATAAATGAACTTAATAAAATTAAAATAAATAAAATATATGTTTAAGTGGTTCTAAATTAATAAATAAATTAATGTAATTTTATTATCTTGGAAATTATTTACAAGTGTAGAATGTTATCAGACACAAGGTAAGAGGTTTCTCACCTCACTTTTATTTATGTGAGATATGCCTTATTCACCACTTATTTCTTGTGTGTAGTGTATATATACTTCCCTTTTATATATCATATCATGAATGTATTTATTTTCATGGTAATAAATACTCAATTTGATGATTATTGATCATATGTGACATACGATTCGATTGATTATAAGTGGTAAGATTTTTTCACCTCACTATAATTTCTCTGAGACGTATTCCGTATTCACCACTTATTAACTTTATGTACCACCTATTTAATTTATAATCATCCATCATTGATAATTTCAGTAAATATATATATTTATTTTATCATATATATGATTATTTTCTAATTTTTATTCCATTTTTATATACAATGCTGACTTTTAATGTTATTTGATTAACTAGGGAAATATTGATAAATCTGTATCCTTTAATTAATATAGATATTTTGGTATGTCATATGGTTCATGAATTAAATCCATCTACGATGAATGATTTTTACTTGTAGTACCAGCTGGAGCCCGACATTATATAGCCTTTCGATGCATTGACAGGTCTCATGAGGCAAAATAGTTAGCGACAAACCCTTTTGCATTTGTTTTTAAGACGAATCAGAAGGGCTTCTACCCACAAACATAAACCATCATATGAAGGTCCTTGGAAGTAGTGGTTCTTGTTATAGATACATGAAATCTAATATTTAACCATTTACTTAATTCAATATTCAGTTATTAATATCATTGTGATTTTCACTATGAAAAAAATTTATGGTTGTATTTTTATTCTTAGTTTACTGATGAAATGGAATGTGTTTTTTAGTTAATCACCTAAAAAATTTAATATGCATTATTGATCTTATTTCAATTTTTATTGATTCATGTTTTTAAAATATGTAACCCTTACTGAGAATTTCATATCAACCTTTTAATTGTTTTACTTACAAAGGTTATAAAGATCATATTATTGAATTAGTGTCAAGGAAGATGTTTATTTTTCTTTTTTTTAAGTTATATGTTTAATTACCAATGTTACAAGGGAACAAAGTCTGTATATAGTTCTTCAAGACTACTAAACAAATTAATCCTTGGTGATGTGATATCTTATATCTATTCCATTATAATAAAATAGTCACAAAATCACAACTAATAGGGTTGGGGTTTATACATTATATCTATAATTTTATACGTGATCCACTTTTTACATCATACCACATGTTTGTTAACAATATCTCATTATTATCATTGTTTAGGGTGCTAACATCCTCATTTTCCATGTATATTTTTGATGTAAAATTATGGTACTTGTGTAATGATCATGTTTATATTATATCCACAATGTTAATCGTCATATTAAAATCATAAAAAAATTATATTCATATTTATAATCAACTATGAAAAGTAGACCTGAAAAATGCATCACATTTATTTTGGGATATGGTTTCCCACACGTACACATGAGCGACAATATCATTTTTGTAATTGGTGGAATGGTATAAAAGTATGAAATATATTAAATTTATAAAATAATAATAATTCAATTAGTATCATATTTATTCATTATATATATCAAAATCGTTATCCATGTATGGTGGTGATAGAAAACAAATTACATCTATTTAAATGGTGGTAGTCAGTCTTATACAAAAGTGATCATTATGTTTCCCGTTTGATGAAGAATGAGATGGATAAATTTTATACTATTAAGACAATAAAATCCAAGTATATGGGAGATATTGGAGTTATTATATTTTAATGTTTTGGAATAATTTAATGTGGTAAAATAAGATGTAAAATAAAAGTTCTTAGTAAAGATGATTAAAATTTTATTAAAAAAATATCTTTGTATTTCTTATTAAAGATCATAAGGATTGTATTTTTGGCAGAACAGAAAATATATGACATGTATATGGATTTTGGGTAGATATTTTTTGATGGTTATTTAACGTAAAATATTCATGGTGGTGTAATAAATGTAGAAGAGGTGGTGTCAATTTAGAGTGAAAGAAATTACACACCTGGAAATACTTAAATAATTAAAATATGGTAAATTATTTTTTATTTTAAAGTTTATCCAAGTGAATAAAATTTAGAATATGAGATAGTTCAATATTTAAATAACTTCAAATAATAAAATTTGGGTAGGTTTATGTGGTATTTTATGCCTTATCCTTTGGCTTAACCCTTTCCTTAACCAATTTTAACCTTTACCATAGAAATAAATTTTTTATTTTTAAAAGGTTACAATTTTACATATAAGATAAAAATGAAAAAAATATTTCATTTTAGAAAATTTTAGAGCACATCACTTTCATTTTTCCTCTTTCAAAATTTTAATGATTTTTAAAACATTTAGTAACATATTATTTAAGATGAAATACCTTTAAAGCCTTTTAAGGAGTATTTACTTATTTTTCCTTTAAAGAAATTAATATATGAATTTAAATCTAATATAAAATATAAAAAATAAATTATATATCATAATTAAATATAATATCCATTTAACACCATTACTCATCTAAAGAATATTACATTTCATGTTTTTAAAATAATTTACTTTGATTTCTCAACTACTTTCACAAGGACTATGTCATGGTTGTTTAAGTATTTAGGGCAATTATAACTTAACTATTTTTTAATATGATAAAAATAAATTAATGATGTCTAGAATAAATTTTTATATTCATTTATAAAAACTTATTATCCCTAACATATTATAGAAATTAAAATCTGGAGAGTGACATTTTGTATTTATCCTTTTCTTAAAAAAATATTATCATCATTATAAAAGGAACATGGTACCAAAATGAAATATATTAGAAGTTAGGATGGATATACGTGAAATAATATAATCCAATAAAAAATAAAGTTTTTTATTGATTATTTAAATCCTTATCAGATTATTTTTAACTTTAATTTCTGAATTTTTCCTTTAGTGTGGTGAAAACGATTTACCATAGTTACCATTCATAATGAAAAAAAAATTGGTCATATTTAACAACTTCGAACCTTTTGATTCCAAATATGAAATATATTTTTTAAGATTAAATTTATAGTGTTTTAATAAACCAATTTTAGTATGAATTCATTTGACACAATGAAATATTTATTTTAGAAAATTATGTCTCAATGTATTCAAAAGAACTTATACCAAAATCAAATATAATATTTATTATTATAGGATTATTTAGATTATTTTAAATAAAATGGGTCTTATATTACATTAATACAAAGTCAATAATATATTGTGGATTTTAAATTTATTTATTTAAATAAAATAAATGATAATTTTACAAAAATAGGTATTTTTTACTATTTACTAAAAAATAATTTTTATAAAAACCAAAATATTCACACTAAGATAATATTGAAATTATAATTTAAAAAAATATATTAATTTTCCAAAATACTATTTATATATATTTTATAAATTAATTATAAAATTCTTACAAAAAATTCAATAATTTCTTTTTGAAGAAAATTAACTTTACAAAATATAATTTAACACGAAAAGGTTTTAAAAAAAAAAGCTAAATGCATGAAACTTTTTTTTAAGTGGATAGTTATAAAATTTCCATCAAACATAATTTTTCTACTTTTATGATTTGAATTTCAAAAATCGGTCATCTACAATTGTTATTAGTAAGTTATTTAGAGTATGATATAACCAACTTATTTTTTGGTGAATAACATACCCTTAGGAATAGTAATACGAATTGTAATATGACCCTTATGAATAGTAAATAATAATGTTATTTTATTTTATTGTGGTTATATGATAAGGATATCTTGACTAATTTTTCAAGGTGGTCTAAAATCTCTTATAGTTATAAAATTGTTATATTTGGAATAAAATATTATTTTATTTACAAATAAAAATAAAAATATTCATAAAATTATTTTCAAAGAACAATGCTTATTTTTTAATTATACACATCAAAAAATGGTTATGGTTATTTTTTTGGATTTTTCTGAAACATTTGAATTTTCGATGAATAGCGAAATGCGATAATTATGAAATATGACAAATAAATGAATTTCTACATCATTATTGGGTCATGAATGATTTAAATGGCCATTTTTAGGAATAAAATTCACTTATCACTATTTTTGGTCACATGAATCAAGACAATTCATAGCCTTTAGAAAAAATATTAATCTATTGATTAAAATAATACAAAAGCCCTCATCTCCTCCACTATAAATTCCACCTCACCCCCAATTCCTCTCACACCACTCAATCCTTGAGCCTATATAAGTTCTTATAAATAATCTTCCCATGTCTCTTGACCATTTCCAAGAACTTATGTTCTAACTAAAATGCCAAAACCAAAGGCCTTAATGAGGATCTCAAGGAGAATATATCAAGAGGTAAAAATCTTCTTTTATTTTCTTGTGATTTATTTTCAATTATTTTCTTTTCATATAATCTCTTATACTAGACATATATAAGAGGAATGAAATCTTCAAAATCTTATATATTTTCTATTTCATAATGTTTATGAAAAAATTCATCAATTTTGCTTCTTCTAATTCCACCCTATTTTTCTAAGAAGAAGAATAGTGTCCACGATGTTCTGATTTACCAATATCATGGGCGATGTGTTTTCAATTTCCTTTACTTCCTTCATAGGTAATTGAAAAAAATTAAGGGTTGAATAAGATTGTAAACTATATTATATGACCACTATTATGTTCTGTAATTAAATTATATGCATAATATTAATTGTATATGATGAAAAAAGTTCGTAGTTATCAAAGAACCGCTATAATGATCTAAACAAACATCATAAATGATTTTATCTAATTATTCATCCTCATAAAATTTAACAAAATAATTTATGGAATCATTTAATATTTTGGAAACATATTAATTCCATTTCATTCCACTTCTGGAATTTCATTACCATACAACAAGAAAATAAAATACAAACCGGCCATGGAAATCATGTAAATAACGCACCTAAAACAATGGAAGGCAAAAATACTAAAAATTATAGGGTGAAATGATGATATTAAATTATCATATACGGTGTTATTAACATGATTTTTTTTATTTAAGATACTAATATGTCTCTTTTAACCATTATACTGAAGGTTTATACACATTTTAAGAAAGAGGTACCTTAGGTAAGGTAATTCTTAACCAAATTTCCATTCTTTCAGTTAACCTTCTATTTCAATACTTCTGTGGTTTTAAGATATTTTTTGGGATGGATTTTTGTTTATATAATGTTTTATTATGTTTATTTATAGTTTATACACATATCTATTTTTTATATTGATTCTCATATCAACTATATATTATTTGTAAGTGACTTGTCTTATAAAATCCCTTTTTAAACTTCTAAATTTTACAAAATTCAAGGTGAATGTTTTTATGTACATATTATTTTTTGATGATTATGTTATGGTTCATGGGAATTTGTTATCATGAAGGGTGGGATATATATATTTCCCTCTAATGAATTGGGTATTTTTATGTTGATGGTCGGCCTTATAGTTAATCCAAGTGTAACTATAGTGGTTACACCATAAGGTAGCCGTGAGAGTTACATCGTAAGGTAGCCGCAAGGGTTACAAATCCTAAGGTAGATATGATGGTCGAAAAATATAAGTCAATGATTCCCCAAGATACCTTTATGGTTCTATTTATGTTCTTTATGATTTTTTTAAATCTCATGGAAATCTCATGTTTCACAAAGAAAGTATATATGGTTGAAAAGTATGAATTTTTGAAAATGATTTCATACATTTACAAGTATTCATGGACTAATGTTTTCATTCCTTATTTTGTATCCCTTACTAACCTATTTTTACAAACACAATGTTTTCAAATTATTTTCAAAGGTTATACGGATGTATAAGACAAATAAGGAATACATGTTAAATGTTATAAATATTTTTCAAAGAAAAAATATTTTATTTCAAAAGTTTTATATTTGGAAGAAATGGATACTTTTTTCTGGTATCTACTTTGTATAAATGTATAATTCTATCCATGTATTAATTCCCAATTCTCTAAAATTCAAATATTGAAATGATCCTCAATGTGAAATGAAGTTATTTCTTGAAAAAAATTCAAGATTACGTAATATAATAAAGTCGAGTCCTTATAGTTGGTAATAGAGGATGGATTAGAAAAAATTATGGGTTAGGATGATGTTAAAAGAATAAAATAAATAATTTTTACTCTATGTTTAATTTGAAATATTATATCATTTAAATATTTCCACGTTTCTTTCCCAAATCTATATTGATTTAGAAATGTTTTCCATAGAAGAATCCTTGATGTTGATGTGGGAAGGCATCAAAATTATGACATCTATCTAAATCTACATCCTAACTTATTAGGGATTTGAACTAATAAATTTGTGAAAGTAATTGCTTAACCAACATAAGAAACAAATGGAAGTGGTATCCATGTAAGAAAACAACCAGAAGTACCAAAAAGGTACATAATGATAGTAGAACATTTCTTAAAAAAACACCCACCTTCTTTCCGTGGATATTTTAACCTAGTAGTGGATAAATAATGGATTAAAGACCTTGAAAAGATATTTGATGTTATGGGATGTTCAGATAATCAAAAGACAAGTCTTTCCATTTATCATTTTTAAGGTAAAGCATATAAATGTTGGTATGTGGTAAATAATATTAGCAATATAGAGGATATTGATCCCTTAGAATGGGATGAATTTAAAGGGTTTTCCCTTGAAAAATATTATCCTAAGGATGTTTGACTTGGGATGGAGAAGGAATTATTTGAATTGAAGAAAAAAATAAGATTCAGTGGACATGTATAAAGAGAAGTTTACCCGAATGGCGATGTATACTCCAAATATTATTCTGGATCTCGATAGAAAAATCACCAATTTTTACTCTACATTGAAGCTAAGATATAAAAGGGTAATAGCTTCCTCTAAGTAAAATAGTTTTCATAATCTTGTCCGATGTTCTGAGAGGGTAGTAATAAAGTTTTCAGATAATCATGTGCACTTTGAAAATAAATAGAAGGAGAGGTCTAGATGGAAAGAGTTGGTTAAGAATCAATCAATGAAATCTGATTCTATGAAAGTATAGTTTCTAGTTTGTGAAAGGTTTTTCAAAAAGAACCCTGGGGAATGCCTTACCGAAATTGGGAATTGTTTTCAATGTGTTATGTTTGGACATATCGATTGAGATTTTGATGAAAAATATCCTATGACTACTCCTGATAAGATAACTATAATGTGTTTTAATTGTCATGAAATGGTTCATTATGAAAATTCTTACCCAAATATATATATGAATAATATAAAGAAGCCAGACTATAAGAATATAGGTGTAGTGTGATCCTTTGTAACAATGTTAGCTGACATTGGGCTATCCAATGATGTTGAAACATGTACCTTGATTGTTTACTCAAATTTTTCTAATGTTTTTTTTGATACAGGTTTTACACATTCAATTATTTCTAAGAAATATTTTGGTAAATTAGAAATATAACATCAAGAAATAAGACCAGAACATATTATTAAAAAACCAAGGGGAAATATTATATAAAAGTACAATTAAAATAATTTTTCGATATGTTCTATGGAATGTATTTTCCAACAATACTTATTGTTTTTCCCTTGATATATTTTAACGTCATTATGGGTATGGATTGGATTTTTTTAATCATTCTAAGATGGATTGTAGTGGTAAAGAAGTTGTTTTCTAGAAATATTTTCATTTTTTATATAAGACTGAACCCATACAATTGATAACATATTAGGAATATGATAATATATTGAAAGATGGAAATGCAAGTTATCTTGCTCGTATTGCTGAGAAAAATGGAACTGATCAGATTAATGATGTTCTAGTGGTATATGAATATCTTGATGTTTTTCTTGATGAGTTACCCAGTGTTATACCTTATCAGGAATTTGAATTCAAAATTAAATTAGTTACTGATGATAATCCAATTTCAAAACCCCCTTATCTAATGAATCAAAATAGAACATAGTGAGTTCAAAAATCAGTTACTAGAGTTTATTGATAAAGACTTAATTCATCTTATCACATCACCATGGGGTGCTATTATTTGTTTCTTGAAAAAGAAAGAAGGTTCAAGGAGAATTTGTATTGATTATAGAGCCTCAAATATCATAACTGTTAAAAACCAGTATCCTTTGCCCAATATCGATGACTTGTTTGATCTGTTCAAGAGATAACACTATTTTTTGAAGGTTGACTTGAGTTAGGGGTACCATCAGTTGAATGTAAAGGAAGTAGATATCTTGATGACTGCGTTCTGTACTAGATATTGGTATTATTAATTTGTTGTTATGCCATTTGGGTTAACTAATGAACCTTTTGTATTCATGGATCTTATGAATAGAATATTTCATGAGTTATTAGAAAACTATGTAGTTGTGTTTATTGATGAAATTATTATATTCACTAAAAGTAAATAGAAGCATGAAAAGAATATAAGGGTTGTCTTTCAAACATTAAAGGAAAAGAAATTGTGTAGAAAATTCTATAACTATGATTTTTTTGAAACATATTTTCTTCATGGGAACATGGTGAATAAGGATGGAATAACAGTTGGTCCTTCCAAAAAAAACATGGTTGATGAATGTACATAACCTATAAATGTTATAGAAATTCTTAGTTTTCTTGGATTAGTAGTTCATTACCGATGGGTTTTAAAAACATTCCACAATTATCTAGTTCACTAACTAAGTTATCATGAAAATGGGTTAAGTTTATTTAGATAGAATGATATAATGTTTTTTTTTTCAGGATCTTAAAAAGAGATTGGTGAATGATCTAGTTTTTAACCTACCTTAAAAAAATGGTGATTTTTTCATCTACAGTGATGCTTTATTGAAGGGACTTGGTTGTGTTCTAATTCAGAATGGTTAGGTAATTTTTTATGATTCAAGAAAAATAAAACCTCATGAGGTAAATTATCCCACACATGATTTAGAATTAACATATGTGGTTTTTTTCTTTGAAAATTCAGAGGAATAATTTATACGGATCCAAATGTAAAATATATACTAACCATAAAAGTCTGAGGTATATATTCACTAAGAAATAATTAAACATGAGAAATGGAAGATGGAAAGAATTGATAAATTATTATGATGCCATGATCAATTAAAATATTGGAAAAGAAAACAAAGTGGCATATTCCTTGAGTCAAAAACATCATGCATCATTAAGCATTTTGTTTTTGGAACATGATCCCTTAATTGAAGATTTGATGATTTTTATCTTAGAAGTTGTTGGTGAAAAAAATACCTCTATTTTTTTTTTCAGGTTTTAGTGAAATATTCATTATTTCACATAATTAAGGATGTCTAGAATGCTGATTGTGAGCTATAAAAAATGTAGAATTAGTTAAACTAGGTATATTTCTAGAATTTAACCTTGTTAAAGATTTTATTTTAAGATTTGGAAAAATATTATGTGTGCCTTGCGATTCTCAGCTAAAGAAAGGATTGTTTTTGAAGCTCATAGTTCTCCATTTTCAGTTCATCACAGCATCACAAAGATATACAAGGACCTCCAGGGGTATTATTGGTATGATTTAATGAAAATACATATGGTAGAATTTACTGTGAAATGTTTGACATGTAAATAGGTTAAAGAAGAGAAGCAGTTACTAAAGGGGATGCTTTTGGATTTACTAGTTCCAAAGTGGAAAAAGGAAAAATACATCCATAGAATTTGTTATGGGACTACCATAGAATTCTTGAGATAATAACGCAATATGGGTTATTGTTTACCGAATGACTAAATATTCACAATTATTTCCTTTTGGAGACACAATGTCTTTGGATAAGCTTTATAGAATATACCTCAAAGATATTTTTGGGTTACATTGAGTGCCTCTTTCCATTATATCTGGCCAGGATCCTAGGTTCACATATAATTTTTGTAAGGGGATTCAGAATTCCTTGGGAATATAATTAAATTTCAGTACAAATTTTATATATAAATTAGAAGGGAAATTAGAACGAATTATTCAGACTTTAGAGGATATGATTTGAGATTGTTTAATGAAAAAATAGGGAAGTTGGGATCAACAACTTTATTTAGTTTAGTTTTCTTATAGTAACAGTTTTCATTCGAGTATATAGATGGAACCTTTTGAGGAATTGTATTTGAAGAGGTATAAAACTCTAGAAGTTTGGTATGAAGTCATGGAAATGAAGTTGATGGGACCAGAATTAGTAGAGAAAGTGGATGAGAAAGTGAAGATGATCCAGTATCACAAGATTAATGCTTAGAGTAGGCTGAAAATTTATGAAGACAACTTGAGGAATGTATTTTATTTTGAGGTAGGTGACCATGTTTTTCTTAGAGTCTCACCATGGAAAAGGGTTATGCGTTTTGGAAAGAAAGGAATGCTAAGTCCACTGTTCATTAGACCTTATTAAATATTATAGAAAGTTTTACCACTCTCCTAACAAGATGCTTGGCCTCTAATCATATCTTATGTAAAAAATGTTTTTCATGATTCAATGTTGATAATGTTGGAGACAGATTCATCTCATATATTGAGCACAGAAGCAGTTCAGCTGTAAAAGAACATTTCTTATGAAGAGATACCTATTTAGATTCTTGATTTTAGAGAGAAAATGTTGTGGAATAAGTTAATCCACCTGGTAAAGGTTCAGTGGAGAAACCACTTGATTGATGAAGAAACATGGGAATCTAAAAACTCTATGATGGAACGGTACCCACACTCGTTTAATTAGTAAATAAAAAGAAATTATGAGGACACAATTTCTAGAAGTTGGGGAGAATGTAACACCCCATGGTTCTAAAATAAATTTAAATGAATGAAACATTGTTTTAAGTGGATAGTTATAAACTATCCATCAAACAAAATTTTTCCACTTCTATGATTTGAATTTTAAGTAATTGTCATCTACGGTTGTGACCAAAAAGTTATTTGGAGTATGATAGAATCAAATTGTTTTTAAGTGAATAGTAACATACCTTTAGGAACAGTAATATGAATATTAATATTACCCTTAAGAATATTAAATCATATTATTAAGTTATTTTCATAATGTTGTAAGATAAGAATATCTTGATTATTTTTTTAAGGTGATATAAAATCTGTTATGGTTTTAAACATGTTATTTTTGGAAAAAATAGTATTTTATTTAAAAAATAAATTAATCTTATTTATAAAATTATTTTATAAAAATATATTTCATTTATGAATTCTACACATCAAAAAATGGACAGGGTGAATTTTTGGTATTCTTTCTGATATATTTTAATTTTTGGTGAATAGTGAAATTAGATAATTATGAAATTAGATAAATAAATGAATTTCTACATCATGAATGATTCATGGATGATGTAAATTTAAATTGGTCAAACTAACATTCAATTATCACTACTTTTGTTAACATGAAACAATACTTTTCATAGTCTTGAGAAAAATATTAAACTAATAATTAAAATAATATAAAACCCCTCCTCTCTTCCGCTATAAATACCACCCTCACCCTCGCTTCCTCTCACACCAATAAAGATTTGATACCTCTCTATGTTATTCCAAATACTCTTACAAATTCTATTCCCCACTTCTAAGACCTACTGGTCTCACTAAAAGTTGAAAACCGAAGGCCTTAAGGAGGATCTCAAGGAGAAAAGATCAAGAGGTAAAAATCCTCTTTTATTTTCATGTGATTTATTTTAAAATATTTTGATTTATTATACTCTATTCTCCGCCCCTTATCCAAGAGGCATTAAATCTCCCGAATCGTATATATTCTGGATGTTACCATTTTTATGAAAAAAAATCATCAATTTAATTCTTCTCGTTCCCCACTCTTATTCTAAAAAGAAGAACACCGTCTGCGATGTGCCGATTTACCAAAATCGTAGATAATGTGTTTTAAATTTCATTTACTTTAGAGATATTTGTAAAACCATTTTAATGGTTGAATCAGATTTTAATGTGTATTATATTACCTCTCTTATTTTCAGGAAACAACTTATATGCATAAAATTAGTGGTATATTGTTAAACAAGTTCATAATTATCAAAGAAGCACCAAATGCTCTAAATGGATATCACTATATATTTATCTAATGATTCATCCTCATACAATTTATCAAATTTTACTTATGTAATCATTTAATATTATAGAAATATTTTATTACCATTTAATTCCACTTGTAAATTCATTTATATATGACAAGAAAATCAAATACAAACCGGCTGTGGAAATTATGTAAAGAACGCACCCGAAACAATGCAAGGAAAAAAATACTAATAATTAAAGGGTGAAATTATGTTAGGAAACTATCATATAAGGTGTTGTAAAACATTAATGTGTTTCTTTAAGATATTAATAAAACTTATCTGACCATTATACATGAGGATTAAAAACATTTACTTAAGAAAGTCCTAATGTAAGGGATTTCCTAACCCAATTTCCATTCTTTGGGTTAACCTTCTATTGAAATAATTGTGTAGTTGTAAGATTATATATGTGATGAATTTTTGTTTATATTATGTTTATTATGTGTATCTATAGCGTATAAACATATCCATTTCGTTCTAATTATTTTCATATCGACTATATGTTAATTTTAGGTGACTTTTTTTATAAAATCTTGTTTAAAACTTTTAGTTTTTACAAAATTCTAGGTGAATGTTTTCATGTGAGTATTCTCATTTGATGATTATGTTATGGATCTTGGGAATTGTTTATGATGAAGTGTGGGACATATATATACCTTCAATGCATTGGGTATGTGTAAGTTGAAGGTCAGACGTATGGTTACTCCATGTGTAACTGTGATAGTTACACCTTAAGGTAGCCGTGAGGGTTATATTGTAAGGTAGATACGAGGGTTACAAATATTAAGGTATCTGTAAGGGTTATAATATAGGTAAGTTTTTCCCAAATATACCTTTATGGTTCTGTATTTTTTGTTTATGCTTTGTGTAAATCTTGTGGAAATCTAAAGTTTTATAATGTAAGTATATATGGGTGATAAGTATGTATTTTTGAAAATGATTTCATACATTTACAAGTATTCATAGATGAATGTTTTATATCTTCTTTTATACCCCTTACTGAGATTTTTTGTGCTCATACCATGTTTTTTAAATGATTTACCCAGGTTATAAATATGTTTATGATAAATAAGGAAGTTGTGTTAAATATTATGAATATTTGTCATGGAAAACATGTTTTATTTGAGAAGATTTATATTTTGGAAGATATGGATATAGTTTTTGTGGTATCCTCTCTGTATAAATATTTAATGTTATGTTTGTATTATATCCAAATTCCCTAAAACTCTAAACTTTAAAAGATCATCAATGGGAAAGGAAATGAGTTCTAGACCAAAATCCTTGATTATGTAATGTAATAAGGTCGTCTCCTTATATATATGAATTTATTATTACTCATTACCTAGTAAAAATAAATAAATGAATGTTTAATTTATTGAATTTATCCATTATTTATTTTAAGGGAATACTTTATACATATATTTCACAATTTATTTATTTATATTCATACCCACCAAACCCACGAATATGTCAAAATAGTTATTTTTAATGAATATTATTTCACAGCTTGTTTAAGCTTGGGGTTGAGTGTAGTGTATTCTATTAAACATCATTTTATTCACAAAAAATGTACACCAAAATCAAGAGGTATAATATTCTCCCCTCACAAAATTATGTTATCATAATTTTAATTCATTTTATTAACTGAATATAACATAGTAATAAAATAAGATATAAATTTTATCATGAACATTAATTTCTTAGATATGACCTGGAATCCTATTATCCATGTATCTCTATATGAATCATACTTGCAATGTTTTTGAAAACATACCTTGGTAGGTGAGTGTTACACTCTAAATAAAATTTGATAGATTTATCTACAATTTTCCAAAGTTTAATGAATTCCATTACCATTGGGATATATTATATGATAATATTTACTTATGTGATTTCATCCATTTAAATAAGAATTATTTCGGGAGTGAATCCATGCTGCATGGTTGTTGTTTTATGTCCTTGATGTCTTGCTGGAATCCCCGTCAGCCGTTAAAAGGGGATCTATTTTAATAAAAAAATAATTTTCATTCATATAAGAATAATTTCATCCTCTTATGTGTTTTTTCATGATCATGATGAATTTTTCATGTCTGGATCACTAAAATAAACTTCTAATTTAACATAATATCTATAAAATTCGGAAAACTTATTTATCCTATCTAAAACAAAATTGGTTATCACAAGCTAAAAAAATAACCACTATAAATCAACCTTCATATGAGGAAATACTACATTAATCTTAAAAGAATCCATTATAATTGGTTAATAACCTATATATGGTTAATAAAATTTCTCCAATGCCTCAACTGGAGTTATGGAACCATGTTGTGTGATTTTATAATATCAATGTTAATGGGATTGGTCAATAACATATATCTAGTTAATAAATAGGTTACCTATAGAAATTAGGGATTGTTTGAGAATTACCTTGAAAAGTAAAGTGAAATGTGGTGAAAATCCCCTTATTAAATATGAATAGCGTAAAGTGTAAAACGTAGTTATAATGTGTGAATATGTGATCTGTGGTTGTGATCTGTAGTTGTGTTGTGTCGGGTGGATGTGGTGAGATATGGGAATGGTTTATGGAATTTGTGATGAGGTAGTGGATATGGTTTTGAAATATTGGTGATGTGGGGATTATTGGAATGAGAAATATGGGTGTTTATTATGATGTAGTGTGTTGTGCTTTTTTTCCTAGGTAGTAATGGAATTAAATGTAAAAGATTAATTAAAATGGAATGGTTTGAAATGGTAAATGAATGATTCAAATAGTTTTTTAAGTTTAGTTAGATGTGATGGATATTTAAATGTAAAACAAATGTGTAGTTTAATTGAAATTGGGTGGTAAATGGAAAATATAGAAATTGGATTAAATTGAGAATGGAATGGAAATGTGTGTTATAGAATATTGATTTCTTTTTTGGTGTTTTTTCATTTAGTAGTGAGATTGAATGTAGTGAAGACTGTGAGGCCTTGAGGGCAATGTTGTGAGTTGGGTTAAAATTATTATTGTAAACCCATAGGTTATTTTTATGTGTTTCAATATATATATATATATATATATATATATGTAGACACCATTCATTTGTTTATGATTTATATACAAATCCCACCCATTTTGAGTAGTATATGCTGACAAACAAATGCTTTGGGGTTGGTATTCTAACATCCCAATGGTGAGGATGGATGGAAAGCTACCCACCGTTCCCCAATCTCTCTTTTCAGAAACATTGATATGCCTAGGATTTGATTGAAAAAGTTAAAAATTTCACTACTGGTGATTGTTGATGAGATGATGTGGTGGAATATGGGGTAGGGGAATCATGGTTGGTGGAGGGAATGAGGTTGATGTGCTTCATGTTCAATATTCTATACTAATATGATTATATGGATATAGATTTTTCATGATGACCCAGGTGAATGTGACTTATATGTGATGTTTTGTGAGGTCCTAGGTGTCTATAGAGGAAACATGGTGTATTGTGATGTGATATCCCATGTCTTTTAGGAAGGATGTTATACGGAAGATCTGGGAGCGCTAAGATGTACGACATAGGGGTGTGAGAGTGGAAAATTAGTGGGAAAGTGGGGACATATACCCTTTTAATGAAATTACTTTTTTATGTTATTATAATTGGATGTGTTATTGAGTGAGCATGCCATGGTGTGGATGAGATTGGTTGGTTGTCCTATTTAGGTGATGTTGGTTCTTTTTTTTTCTCACTGGCGAATTAGTATTCTCTTTTAACATGTGTTTGAGAGACTTTAGGAATATTCCTTCTAATTATAGTTGTATTCTCACTCTACATATATGAAAAATGATTTTCAGGTTTCTAGGATGACTTTGGAGACCGATCTAGACATTTCTTACTTGGGTTTAAGATCTTCTATTGAGTCACTATCTAAGAACAATTTAATTTTGTACTTTTTTAGAGTCTATATGAATCTACTTACTTTATACATGAATCATGGGATAATTGTGGTTCTCTTTTATCTTATTCCATATATTTTCTTGTGCTTTATTAATCATACCTTTTGATACAATATTACAGAGGTTAATACCATAAATTCATGGGATATTTTTATACGCACGGTGCTAGTCACCAACCGAGGGCATGCTGAAGGAATGACTCAAAGCTTATTATATATCTTCTTTAATTACTACTCAAGGATAAGTACATTGGGATTGGGGGGGGGGGGGGGGTTATGATAGAGTGGTATTATATTTTTTTCAACGAGATATAGGGTATATTCTTGAGTTAGGAATTATGATTATTTCATGGGTTGGTAGGGAAACAACTTCAGGTGATATTGGTGCATGATATCGGATAGGTAAAACCATCATGGACATGGGATTTTTGGACCCATTGTGATATGATGAAAGGACCTTGATCTGACTGAATGACCAAGTGAGGTGACACCATTTTCAGGGTTGAGACCCAGGGGAGGTATATATATCATGATTTCTTGTGGTATTATGTAATGTGGGTGATCATTGTAAGATAAAATTAATTAAAATAATCATAGTGAAATTTCATAATACTGAGATTAGGATATAATTGTCCCCCCTATGAAATTATTCCTTTTTGATTTCATATGCCAATGGTTCAAGATGGAAAGTTCTAGTAGGATGAGCCTATTGATTTCTGGAGGGTTGATCCAATAATGGAGGATAATCAGTGGTAGAGTAAATTTTATGCCTTCCAGTGGAAGGCTTTAGTGAAGTGTGAGGGAATTGTCTATCATATGGAGATAGAGTTATTGTTTTAGGATCTAAATATCACCTTCAGTTTGATATGGGTGAGGGATGATTACTAGGTCCTATTGGAGGTTATTCAGATGAGAGGTGTAGCCCATCAATGGTGGGTATTTCACCTTGGTGAGAAAATGGAGGAAAATGTACATATGATATGATTTCATAGGTATTTCTACTCATAATTCAATCATCATCTATAAGGGATATGAGGAGGCTAAATATGATCTCTCTTAAGCTGGGTAGCATGTTTGTGTAAGTGATCAGTATCAAGTTCCAAGATATTTTTTGTTTCACCTACGATCTTTCTTCTAATGAGGAGTCTTGTGTACAACAACTTAAGGAGGCTATTCATCCATTTATTTAGTATGTAGTTAATCCTTTTTTGTTTTTAATGTAATTGTAGGTATTTAAGAAGGTATAGGTGGTCAATCACATGAAATCATGAGGAGGTTTACATCAAAGGGGAATCGGTAGGGTTCCATGAGGAAAAGGATTGTCAGTAGTATGTCAATGGAACCAGATCCATATTGGTTTTGACTAGTGGGGAGTCATCCTCAGTAGATCAATTTTATAAATTCTAGAGATAGTGGTTTCTATTGATATATTGGGATAATTGGGTTAATTTTAATCATCTATCTGAGGTGTTTCCATCATCATAATTAGTGCCTAGGGTTTTTTGGAGCTCAGTGTGGTTGAGGTGGTCTGTTTCAATATCATCCTCAACAGAAGGTTCCAGTAAGGCCATTTCAAAAAAAAGTTAAGGATGATTATTATCCACTGAGAGGATATGGTATAGGTAGTTCCTGGCCTTTGGAGGTTTCTCATCTTCATGGACCCTGACTTGAGTATGGACTTAGAGGTGGTCATCATTAGTGAGGCAGAGGAGCTGAATGTGGATAGTTTCATGTTGTTGAGGTTCCAGTTCAAAAGGGTCCATAGATCATTATTGGCATGATCAACTTTTCATCTTCCATTATATGTGACTTGTTTGATTAATGAGATTCATACTTATTTTTTTTCATACACTCTATTTTGTGCTCTAGGATTAGATGTAAAAAGACTTTCTATACCCCTAGTGTTTACTATTCAAGTTGGAGGAAAAAATAAACTTCTTGGTGTGTTCAGTGGATTTAGGAAAATGATAGAAGAAATCATTTTTTTGGGAATTTTTTTTTTCTGAATATTAAGCCATACGATATAATCCTCAATATCAAATAGTTTTATTCATTTCATAATATTCTTAAATGCTTCTAGAGGAACATTGTGTTCTCATATGTGGATGAACAACATGGATTTTACATTAGTGAGTAGAGTTATAAGTTAGGTAGTAGATGTGTGAGGCCAGTTATTTCCATGGTGGTTGATTTTTCTCAGAAATTGATAGATTCTAGAAGGAGGGAGGTCCCTAGGTTTATTGGTGAGTTTCTAGATATTTTTTCTTAGGATGTTGTGACCCTACCCCCTTAACATGGTATTGAGTTTTGGATAGATCTACAACCCAAAAATTCTCTGATATTGCTGGATCATAATCATATGAAACCCACTGAGTTGTTGATGTTTACGATTTTGATAATTATTTAATGCACATGGGTTTCATCATGACAATTTTTTTACATGGGGTAGTCTAGTGTTGTTATCCAACAAGGAAAATAGTAGTCGAAGGCTATGTATAGAGTACCAAAGGTCGAATCAGGTCATGATAAAAAATATTTTCTCTCTTCGAATGATCGATGATATTTTCATCTAGGTGAGAGGGTATGTTTGTTTTCTATGATTTATATATGTTATAAATATAATGAGTTGTTGTTGAAGTAGGAGGAAATCCCAAATAGTTGCTTCAGATGCATGTATATAAATTTTAAGTTTGTGATCATGCTATGAGGTTTCACAAACACTATAGCTGTGTTCATAGGACTCATGAATGTTGTTTTCTATGATTTTATAGAATATTTCATAGTGATGTTCAATGATTCCATCTTGATATAATTTAAGTCATAGGAGTAGAATGATGATCATCTCAAGGATTTCCTAAAATTTATTCAATTCCACCAACTATATTAATGTTTTCCAAGTATAGGTTTTGGACTTGTGTAGTGAGTTTCATTTAGAATATGGTGTCCCAATAGGATGTATCCTTGGACTCGACAATGATATATGCAGTTTTTCATAGAAATAACCCATAATGTGTCAAATTAATATAGCTTACTTGGCCTCGTGGGTTATTATTGAAGGTTCATGTATGACTTCATATGGATTGAAGCCACATTGAAATAAATGTCTAGAAAAGTCTTGAAATTTATCTAGAATGATCAATGTTTAGAAATGATTAAATATATTAAGGGTATATTGGTTAGTTCTCTAGTGTTTCTGTTTCTAGTTAAAGAGGTGATATTTGAGGAGTTTTTTGGTGATTGAGATTTGGTATTGGGATTCTTCTTAAAACAACATAAAGTAGTGATTTATTACGGTTTAGCGGAGTTACAAGCACGTGAGCCTCACTATTCCATACATGATTTATAGATAGTAGTGGGCAGGCTTTCATTGATGTTGTGGTGACATTACTTCATCAGGGAACAATTTATGGTATTCAACGACTATAAGAGCTTGAGGTATATTTTTTCTCAGTGTGACTTGATTCTACAGTAATTATAGTAGATGAATTTTCTATAGGATTACAAATTTTATATCTCATACACCTCAAGAAAATGTAATTTCATGGATTATGCATTGAGAATGATGTCACCAAAATATATTTTTTAGGAGTATAGAGATACATGGAAAGGGATGGAGGAGTTGGTAGCTCTGCCCCTAGATGTGAGGGTGATTAATAGAGGAGGTTTCATTTTTTGATGATATTTTAGTCATATATGATGTGGAAGGTTGATGAGTATTAGTGGGGAGACTCAAAGGTATAGGTGATGCTTGACCCTCTTGGCCAAAGTGATTCTCTAGAAGGATGGTCAGATGAGGGTAAAAAATAGAGACTATTTTAGGTAAAATTGTTTGTTCTGGTGGAAATTCATAATAGTGTCCTTAATGAGTTTCATAACTCACCTTTATTAGAAAACTTATAAGAATATAAGATATTCCACAATTTTGGTGTCCCATGATTAAATGGTTGGGGGTGGTGTTTTTGGATTGATGTCTAGTTTTCCAATAGGTAACGATAGAATAAACATTTCTGAAGGTGTTTTGTTGCCTTAGGATATTCCTAAGTTGAAGTAGGAGAAAATATTAACATACTTATTCATAGGGTTACCCTGAGTATAGGGAGTTTGTGACACCACCTGTGTAATCATGGGTCGGCTAAAAAAGATGTCTCACTTCCAAGTGATCAAGGAGTAAAGCACCATGGATGTCTTGTAAAATAATTATGTGCATGATGTTGTGATACTGCATAGAGTTTTGAGCTCCTTTATATCAGATTAAAAAACAAATCTTGCCTTATATGTATATAGGTTATTGAGCTTTATCTTGGGACATAGTTACAACTTAGAACTAATTTAAACCCTCATAAAAACAGACAGACATAGTAGACTATCCAAAAACATGAGGATATATTTCAAGAATGCATCTTAGATTTTAGTTGACTTTGGAAAAAAAATGTTCCCTTGGTTGAGTTTTCATTTAATATCAAACACTGCTAATCTATTAGAATTGACCTATATGATGATTTTTATAGTTTACATATCTTTCTCTATTATTCTAGATAGAGTTTGGGGAGTTCCTAGTTCTTAGTCATGATGTGGTGTAGAGCATTATAAAGAGGGTTCTAGTAGTTCATGATAGGATGAAAGCGATACTGGATTGGAAAAATTATTTTTCCAATTGCATGAGAAGGAACTTAGAGTTCATGGTGAGAAACAAAATGTTTCTAAAGGTTTTAACTCATCATAGAAAGTATATTATTGGAATGTGGAGTATGATCTCACCCTGGTTTATTATTCTCTTTGAGGTTTTAGAGAACTTTAATGATTCTACTTATCGGTTGGAACTTCTAACATGTATAGAAAGGATACAAAACTTCTTCCATGTCATATATCTCCATTTTTATATTACATATGACTTTTATTTCATTGACTAAGAATATATGGATATCGAGGATGACACGATGTTTTTGGATTTTCCAGTATGGATCTAAGATCACTATGATAATGTGTTGTGTTGATGATCGATTCCTTAATTCATGTGTTGTGTAAGAATGGTGTCCCGGAGAAGAGTACTTGGAAGGGTGAGGTGTAGATAAAAAATTAGTACTCAAAGTTGTTTTGAGTTATCTTTTTTTTCCCTAATAATATTTTTCTAGTATCGTTTTGTTTTATGTGATGTACATTTCCTTAATGCGATATAGGATTAATGATTTCATCTTATGAAGAGGGTATGAATTAATTTTTAATTGAGAAAAATTATATTATGAAACATTTTAAAACCATGAGGGTGAGTTAGGGCCATGAAAAATGTATAATATCTTGAGGTAAAAGTTGGAATTATTTGATTAGTGTACTTGGTGTTGTGCTGTGTGTGTTGGTTGTGTAATTATTTTCTTGGGATGTGTGGAGGATGAAATGATTGAGCAGATGGTTGTGTAAGAAGTTTTTATTTGGATGTGTGGCAGATGAAATCATTGAGAGGTATCTCATGGGGTCCTCATTTACACCCATTTATCTTTGTCTTGTTGAGTTTGTTTTTTTTCTCAAGGGAAAAAATAGGTTTAGATATTTTTGATATAACAACATGGTACTTATAGCCCATTAAATTGTGATGATTCTAGCAGTGGAGCTGTATGGGGAGGTCTTGAAGAGTTTAGAGTCTAAAAGCAGGGTTTTTAACATGTTATTTCATCTCAATGTAGCTTTGTGACATCGAGACTTGTCTATGTAGTAGGAGATGAAAATTTCTTATAGAGAGGCTTACTATGTCATAGAGGCTTTGGAGGTAGTTTTTGGTTCTTATTCAATTTATGTAATAGCTATAGTGTGGTCCCCCAACTATTGTGTGGGTTCTGAGAGGTGTGATTTTGAAGGTTTTATTATTTTTAGGGTAGATACACCATAAGGAAAGGCTACATTGTAGCCTTTCCCCTAGAAAATGGGTTCTGTGGAGTGGTAATTACCACTTCTTTATGATGATTTATCATATTTTATCATATTCATAACATGTAGATAGATGAGTTTCTCAGATGCCTCTATCACTATCTAGGATATGGCATGCTTGTTCCCAATTCACTATAGTCTCCACTATTTCATGAAGTTCAACGGTGTGGTTAATTGGGTTCTACCATGTTTTTAGGTTTTGTATACCTCCATTAAAATCCCAATTCCCCTAAAATACCCTCATTATTTCAAATTGTTTATTGTTTATTGTGTAACCTATGTGCATCCTTGGGAGTCATCCGTACCCCTTTTAGTGGATTTCAACCCTAGCCTTGGGGGATCAATCTATGGTGGTCTTATTTGAGTTCCCCTCTTATCTTCCCCTATGTTATTATATTTATTTATATGGTATTAGATGATGTTTGGTAATCATTGTTTTTGGTGCTTTCTTCATAAGGTAATAACCCATGTTGATGTGCTCTAGGAAACTAAAGGTTTCTTCCTCCATTTTTGTTCCCGACAGTGGTATTCCTTTCATTCCATCTATTAGCAGAAGTTTATAAAGCTTTTTTGGAGGTATGGGATCTTTCTTGTCTCACATAATTGCATCATGCGGGGGGGGGGGGATATGATTTTATTTTCCCTAGGGATGTTTTTTTGTATTTATATTAATGAATATAATGAATTGGAGAAATTATAATTAAAGGGGTTAGGTGAATGAAACACATGTTTTTCAACTTTTGATATTATTATTGTTGAGATTGTATGGGATTGCTTCATTATTCAAAATAATGTTCTTTGGGGTCTTTGTTTATGTTGTGTTTTTAGTAATTGTAAAACTATGTCATGTTATTTTTTTATCACTATAAATAGATTTTTTTAATAATGTATTTCAATTTAATAAATACATACCCTCTGGAAATTATGGTTTTTTTGTAAAAATTAAAGAGAAATTTGATTAAAATCCCCTTGTTAAATATGAAAAGCGTGATGTGTGAAAAGTGGTTGTATTGTGTAAATATGAGATGTGTGTTTTTGATATGCGGTTGTGTTGTGTGGGGTGGATGTGATGAGATGTGGGCATGGTATGTAGTAGTTGTGATGTGGAGGTGGTTGAAGTTATGAAATAGCGGAGATGTAGGGAAAATTGGGATGAGAAAGATGGGAGGTTTTTGTGATGTGGTGTGTTATTCTTGTTTCCTAGGTAGTAATGTAATTAAATTTAAAATAATAATTAAAATGGATTATGTTTAAATGGTTAATGCATTCTTGAAATAGTGTGGGAAGTGTGGTTAAATGTGATGGATGTTTAAATGGGAAAAAATGGAGTTGTTAATTGAAATTGTTTGGTCAATTGGACATCTGAAAATAATCTTAAATTGAAAAATAAGATGAAATTTGTCTTGGGGATTGTATCTTTCTTGTGCGGTGTTTTTCATTTAGTGGTAGAAGCGAAACTAATGAAGGTTGTGAGGGCTTGTGGGTGATGATGTGAGTAGAGATGAAATAATTTTGGTGAACCCATAAGTTGGCCATATATGTTTATATATATATATTTATACACACACACAAAATCCATGTATTTACTTATGATTTCTATACAAAATCCACCCATTTCGAGCACTATGTTCCAAAAACCAATTTTTTTGCAGATTATTTTTCCCAATATCCCTTCAGCAAGGATAGATGAATAGCTACCCACTCTTCCATACTCTCTCTTCTAGGTGATGTTGATATGCATGAGAAGTGATGGATATAATTCAAAAGATAAATAGTGGTGATTTATTTTGAAATTTTGATGTAGTTTATAGTAGGGGTTGTTCATGGTAGAAGGATAGAATGAGGTTGATGTCCTTCATGTTCACGATTCCATTCTACTTTATTTATGTGGATATGGATGTGGTGTGATAGAAATGATTCTTTGAGTGATTTGAGATGTATTATGATGTCCTAGGTATCTATAGGTGAGACAAGAAATGATGTTATGTGTTGGAAAAGGTGTGTTAGAGAAGGATGCTATATAAATGACTAGGTAGCGCTAGAATATACAACATTGGGGGGGGGGGGGGGGTTAGAACAAAAAATCAATTGGAAAACAGTTTAGGGTACCCTTTTATCAATATGATTATAATTATGTTTCTATATTTGGATGAATTATTGGGTGAGAATACCATGGCGATGATGATATTTGTTAGTTTACACATTAAGGTTTTGTTGGTTTTACTATTTTCTCACTGGTACATTAGTATGCTATATTCACTTGTGTTTGAGAGACTTTGGGTATGACCCTACTAAGTATAATTTTATGCTCAGTATCTCTATATATAAATGTATATTATGGTTTCTTGGAGTACTTTGGAGAAACATATAGACATTACCAAATCGGGTTTTGGATCTTTTATTGAGTCTCTATCATAAGACATTTTTTATTTTTCACTTTTTTAGAGACTCTATGTTTATGTTTACTTTATAAAAGCATTGTGGGATGGTTCTTGTTTAATTTTATCTGATGTAATGTATTTGGTTATATTTCATTTACCATATCTCTTAATCCTATATTATAGAGGGTAATTATTTCTATTCATGAGATATTTTTATACCTTCGTTGCTTGTGGCCAACTTGGGGCCTACTAAAGGCTGGAATCAAGGGTCCTTATCTTTATTCCTTTATTACTAGCCCAAGAGGGGTATCTTTGGAGTGAAAGGGATACAACATAATAAATGACACCCAAATTAAAACTTGAATCATTAAATAAGTAAACAACCTTAAAAGTCTTCCAAAATTTTATTGAACACATTAAAAACCAAAAAAACCGAAAGGCTTGATAATATATTATTTTGAGATCAACTTAATTTTTATCTTTACAGAATAAAAAACACCCATAATTTCATACATCATTAATGTATATTCCTTTTATAAAATATCTAAAATATTCTAAAATTTCTCATAAATTACCTATATAATAATATATCGATAATTAAGTCACATATTATTCCAAAAGATAACTCATTTTTTATTCTTTTAATAAAATATATTCATCTAAAAAATATTTCTATTTAACTTAATATTATAATGTTCCAAATGTCGTGAGATTTTTTTAATATAAAATTAATCTCATAGTTATAATTTTTTTAATTTCATTATTATCTATATGATAAAACAAATATTACAAAAATTTAATAATCCATTTATATAAATAAAAAAAAATTCATTGTTCATATTAGACCTAAAGGTTATCCATACCTTTCAACTTATTCCCACAAAATATAAAATAATTATTCCTCAAATAAAATTTTTAACTAAAACACATATTAAACTAATGGTTTATATTCCATGAATGTCTTAAAATATTTCCTTAATGAAATTAAAATATCACATAATAAATACTCAAATAGGCTATCTATTCCTTTAAATTTATCATCCACCCTAGACGTATCAACCCATGAATCATTAGTTTTATCCCATATACCAATGGAATATCATAGATTTCTAGAGATTATATCATCTCATCCATCATAATGGTATATAAATAAAATTTTAATTAATCAAATCATATCCCCTAGGAATGTCTAGCGAGTCATGCAATCTCAGTCCCACTCATCATGCATTAGTAATGATATAGGTAATACAAAATCAACCCCATTTGAAATTTTCATCAATATTTTCATACTTTCCATGACTAAGGTTTATCATAGTCATAAATATATCCTTATCGTCTGTCCTAGGGTTATATTCACTAATTTATTTCTCCCCAATCTTGTTCTAAAGGTTTTTACTAATCTTTCTCGAATACCAAATCTAACAACACCAACTCCAGAAACCCATAATTGGTATATAATTTATTTTATTGGTATAAGATATAAAGGATAAGATCACTATGTATTGACCATTTTATTAGTCTTGAAGGACCATATATATAAAATATTCCCATTTTATTTTTGAAATAAAATATAAAACTTAATAAAAGTAAATATTTTTCATCCTTGAAGATCATTTAAGGATTACTTCTTCGTATACTGTAAAAAGGAAACAAATAAGGGTGATATAAAATGATTATTAAGGATTGTGTACATTAAAATCTATCATGATTAAATAAGTAATAATCATTATAGAAGGGTATATAATTGAAAACACATTCCATTTAATAAGTAACATGAGTTTGTAATTCATCCATGAGAAATATTAATGTAGTAATCCCATGGAAAATAATAAATGAATTTAAAATGAAGGAAATTCCTAATTTATAATTTCTTGGTCAAGGACTTGTGGTAAGAACTATTAGAATATGGCTAAATATACACCAAAAATCCATTTTATAAGTATAACATACTGTTTTATCTGATGAGACCTATCAATACACCGAGGGGCAATCAATAATCTCGATTTACCAATAACTGCTCATCTAATACATTCTTCATATATTGAATTATTAATTTACTTCATAAAAAATATTCCTTACCAAAAAATATAAATATTGAGTAAAGAATATAGAATACTAATATTTCCCTAGTCAATCAAATAAAATTCATAATAAAAGACTATATTTAGAAGTGTTATAAAATTTAGGCAATAAGAATATCCATGATACAAATAATATTTACATGGAAGAGAAATCTAATTTATAAATATATTTTACCAAAATAAATTGAATGTTCTATGATTAAGTTTGGTGCGAATAAAATTAATAATATAATTGAAAGATGCAAATAAATTCATCAGAAAAGTAGGGTTTTTAATAAAATCATGCCTTTTGGAGAATAAAATGATATAGAAGATAAAAATTTAAAATAATTTTTATAAATTATTCTATTTATAAAAACATGTAAAACAAGAAGAATAATCTAAATAGCATAAAATGGGTATAATGGTGGTAAAATCCATTGATGTCATATAAATTAATAAAATTCCATTTATTTTTTTAAAAGTAAAAATTATTCTTTTGGAACGATTCATTTAAAACCTTGTAAATAACGTTGAAGATGTCATATTAAATACTTAATAAATTCATTCATCAGTTAAAAAAGGATTTCCTAAATTAATTGTCCAAAAATATATATGTGTATGAAAAACATTCTAGATCAAAAATTGAAATAAGACTGAATTTTATTTTACAATTTTTTTTATTTAAGTAAAAAAGAGAAGAAAATATAAAAGAAAATTTTGAAAATCATTAAATATATTGAGGATATATAAATAGATGGATTTTATAAAATATTTATTATAATATTCTTTTAAAAAAATATAATCAGTCCTAAAATATGAGATTGGGAAATTAAATCTTACCCCTTTTGGTAAATTTAAAACTTGTTACCCTTTGATAGAGTGAAACTGATTTTAAATATTAATTACCATGAATTTATATATATATTTATGTTATATACATTATAAGGTAATTATATAAACCACATAAAATTAAATAGTTTCATAATACCAAATATGTCTCGATGGAGTGGAAATTGAGATGAAATCCCTTTCAAAGATCATATCATTTAAGTGGGAATTTATCAATTAATTGATCATGTTTAAAAAAATTAAATCCACAACAAAAGTGTAAATATAACATAAAATAATCATATTCCATCTCACAAATTTTATTATCATAACATAATCAATGATGTATTCCTATAACTCAATGAATAGAAATTATGTTTAGAAAACCCTTACCTCATGCTACAACTAAGTTGAACATGATCCAATTTCACATTTAAGAAAATCATATCTATTATAATTATATACTATAAAAATAAAAAATATATATAAAAAATATAAAATACACTTATGAAATCTTATCACTCATTTGTTAATAGTCATTCTTTGTTATCATTGTTTTTGGTGTTAATTGATTCATTTTTTGCATGTATGTATTGATTTAGAAGTTATGGTACTTGTTTCCTTATCATATTTCTATCACTTCCAATATTTTAATAATGAAATAAAATTTTAAATATTCATTATATACATATTTCGAATAATCTGTTAAAAGAGGACCTGAAGAATGAATCACATTACATTAGGGAGATGGTACTCTACTCAAATGCACAAATGAAATTATCATTTTTTAAATTTGTGAAATTTTAAGGATGTACATAATATATGAAATTTTAATAATCATATTTATTTCATAATTATCATAAATATTCATTAGTTAAATCCTCATGACTACCCATGATATGCAGTGATGGAAATAAAATTAAATTGGTTCGTGAGGAGGTAGTCTATCTAACACCCGAGAGAATATTTTGTTTTCCATTTGATGGAGAAGGATATGAATAAATATTATTACACAGACATGATAACATATAAATATATTAAACATTCTGGTTTTATTATATTTTAATGGATATAACATATATTATGTTCATAAGAGAGGAATAAAATTGAGTGTGTTTATTTAAGAGGACTACCTCTTATTTGCATAAGCACATTTAGATTCTTCTTAAGGACTTTAGGGTTTGTCTTTTGGAAAAAAATAGTTCCTCTATAATAAATATATGTTTATAGGGGAGATATTTTTGTGAGTATTTTTTAGCTAGGTTACTCAATGTGGTGTCAATAATAGATAACAATTGGTGTCCTTTTATAGTAAAATAAAGGGCACACTTGGAATAACATTGATGACTTATGTATAATAATTTATTTTTCATGTGAAAGTGTTGGAAAGTGTCTATAATTTTAAATATTATATTTTTAAGGTCTAAAATCCTTCAAAAAATAAATATTGATTGGTTTATGTGGTATTTAAAACTTTATCTCTTGGTTTAACCCTTTCCTTAACAAATTTTATCGTTAATCGTAATAATAACTTTTTCATTCGTAATGGGTTATAAATTTACTTATATGGTAAAATTTAGATAAAAAATTTTCAATTAAATATATATTATACCGTATCAAAACTACAATTTCATATTTAAATGTTTTAATTATTTATAAATATTTTATTTATATATTATAAAATTTAAAATAGTAATAATGTCATTTTAAGGACTATTAATATGTTCTGACTTCAAAGGAATCAAAATAAGAATAAAATTTGAATATAAAATCTACTACAAAAATTATAAATTATCATTAACAATATGTTTTGTGTGATAACATAATCCCTCAAAAAAATATTGATTTTTATATATTTAGGAACATTTATCTTTATTTCTATACTACTTTCTCAAACATAGTGTTTATGTTGTGTAACTATAAAAGGTAATTAAAGAATACCTAAAATTAAATATAATTTATTATCATAAAATTAAAATAATTATGTTAAAAAAAAATTAGATTCATTTATAATATATTATTATCACAATGTAAAAAATAGTAAAAATTAAAAGAAATATTGTGACATTTTGTATTTATCCTTTTCTTAAAATAGTATAAATGTCATTATCAATGAAAAATGGAACCAAAATACAATCTATTAATATATATAATGTATATGTTCAAATTAATGAAATATATTTAAATAAAGTTAAGTTTTAGATAGATTTCTTAACTTATTATCTCTTAATTTTTAACCATAATTACCCAATTTAACCATTACTATGATGAAAAAGTTTTACAATGATTAATATTCATAATGATAAAAAATAAAATAATATTATTTACTAAATTTGAACCTACTAATTCTAAATATGGAATCCTATTTTCAGGAATCAATTTCGATAAGTGGATGTAATTAAATTAAATATAAATGCATAAAACACAATAAAAAATATTTTTAAAAAAATTGCATTTTAAGTATAAAATTGAAATCAAACCAAAATCAAATAAAAAAATGATTATTATGAAATTATTTAGATTATTTTAAATAAAATGAATTTTATTTAAATTTAAAATCAAATCCAAAATATAATGTAAATTTTAAATTACTTTATTTAATGAAAGTAAATTTTAGTTCTACAAATATTGGATTTTTACTATTCATTAAAAATCAGTCTTTTTAGAAAAATCACAATAATTATCTATATGATAATTTTTATATGGTGATTTAAAAAATTATATTCATTTTATCAATTGATATTTTGAATATATTCCAAAATTAATTATCATGTATGTACAAAAATTGTAATTATAACCATGTTTGGAGAAAAATAACTTTAATGCATAAAATGATTTTATCCTTATTTTTTTCAAATTAAAAAATTATATTAATGTTAAATTTATTTATTGAATTCATTATTTATATTAATGAAATAATTTCAAATTTTATTTCATAATTCCTTTATTCTTATTCATGTAATATCCCAAATCCATATTTTATGTATAAACCTTGCTTTCTTTTATTTTTCCATGATCTTTAGTTACATCTCTCATTATATCATAGATTCTTGGTTGTTTTTCCTTTGTTTGGGCATTGTGATGTATAAAGACCCATATTTTTATGCAACTTAATTCATGATATATTATATAAATATACACATAAAATAATACCATGAGACCAGGAAGCCAATTTTCTTTGGGAAATTAGGTATATTGCATGATAACCTGAAATATGGGTACAACAAAACTGTTTAAAAACTCCATAACAAGCCATTAAAATTTCATTTCTCTGATAAAACTATATGAGATAACCTAGGGATGTACTTAATAATGGGGTGATATATATCACAACCTGGGAATAATCAATTCATAGTATAAGGTAAAGCAATATATATGTGACAAGATTCATATCAAGGTAACATAAGTTGGGAAATAATCATAAACATGAACATCAAATCATTACATAATATGATAATATAAAAGAAAAATAAGAATGCAGTAAAAACATGAAATATGAAATCATATACTTAATTCAAGGATAAATATTCATTTATAAGAACATATAATTATTAGGATAACTTCCCATGCACCATACATGGAATATCATGAGATTAAAACATCACCTAATGCATTAGAGTAAAACATAACATTGGACCCACATATCACATTCGTATTATTTATATGAACTTGTGTTCCACATAGATCATACAATATAAGAAAATATTTCATCACTTTTAATCCCATTATTTAGGATTGTGGGTTAAATAAATAATATTCCCCAATAAATTAGTTATAGGCACATCTAGCTGAATACCTTTGATTGGAAATGGGGATGGGTATTCACTACACAAAAGTTTGGTATGGAAAAAATGCAGGATAATTTTTTACAGCGTGATAGGTGTACATAAATACTTATGAAATGGTTTAATGAGAGTGAAATGGGGTATCTCATTACATATTAATAATAAGGGTAGTAATAGGTATTTGTAAAAACATATTCCAAACTGAAAAATTGGAAATCAAAAGGATTAATATAATGGAAGTACTTGAATAGAGAGGTGGGGAGGATCCCTTACCCTGAGTGTGTTCTTCTAAAAGCATGGGTTGAGCTTCTTATGAACTTCAGAACCCCATAATATGGATATAGAGAGGTAAATGTTGAGTAAATTAGTGATCAAATAGTTTGGATTTAATATTAATGGAAGGTTGGGTGGGTTTTTATAAAAAAATAGAAGGGAATTATTTTTTAATTTCTGAAATTTGGTTTTGGACTATATATGAAAAAATAATCATAACCAAAAGCAGTATAATATATTTTCTGAAGTTTTATACCATATATAAGTAATTTTAAATATTTTATAAGTATAATAATCCAAATCATTAAAATAATACCCCTGTTGACGTGGAAGTGAATATAGTTAATAATGAATTAATTTTAAAACCTTAAAATATAATATATCTATTGGTGGATTCATTAAGGGTTTATAAAATGAATCAAATAACTTCAAAAATATATTATTTTAAAGTGAAATAATATATTTTTGGATACTATTTATAGTAATTATTACATCATTTTTTGTATTTTGTGGTGTCATAATTCATACCATATGTTTATAGCGTATTTAATCCTTCCCCAAAAATTTTACTATCCCAAAAATTTATAAAAAAAAGAAATTGTATTATTTTAATGTAACAATTTAGTAAATAATATTTATTTTATAAAAGTAAATATATTAATTCTAAAATTTAATCTTCAAAAATTAAAAAACCCTATTTATTGAAAATTAATTGTTTTTATGATGATAACAGTTTTGAACAAAGATACAAATTACATTTGACTTCATAAAATCATATTATCATTAATATCGAAATAAATATTATTTAATAGTAATATTTTATTAAAAAACATTTAAAAATTCATTAATTCATTAATTTTTTTTCTTGATTGATATTAGATATTTCCAAAAAATAAAATATTTGTTTCATAATTTTAAAATACATTTTCTATCCTACTCATTAATTAATCATTTTTAATGTAATATTAAAAAGGATAAGTATAATCATTATTTTATTAAAAATAGAAATATACATATTAATACTACTAGAGTCTAGATATATAATGCCTTATTATAATAGAATACAACTTAAGGGTAAGTTGTGAGATGTTGACACTTTCTGGGGGTGGTTCAAAAAATGAGGTTTTATATGTGATCTCGATAACCTGAACTTATCCCATAAATGGGTTCACTCTCACTTTGTTTGTTGAATATTAGTTTGGGACTTGAAAAGGGAAAATCCAAGGTATTCCATATTTATTGGGAGATCTAATAAATGAGCTTCATATAGTATGACTCTACTGGTTGAGGCCATCTTTTTTTTCCGGTGTCAATTGGATATTATCAAAACCCTTAATTTATACTAATATTAACGATCACTATAAAATGGATATGTTATCAATAGTTATGATGATTTATGTTATTTTAAATACAATATGATATAAATTATAGGGGTCCAAAATTACTAAATTAGTGAACGTGTTGTCAATAATCTAATTAATTAATGAAACATTATTCATTTTAAAAGAGAATTTAATTTACCAAACATTATTTTGTTACATTATAACCCCCTTAAGAAATTTCTACCTCAACATTTCATTTCGTACTATAAAATAGATGGTCTTACTTATGTTTCATAACTTCATCCAACTCCCACATTGATTTATCAAACATGGGGTTCCACCAAAACACTTTTACTAGGTGAGTTATCTTATTTCATACAACTTAGTCTTTATGATATTCAATACTCCCTAGTTTCTCCTCGTATGAAAGATCATTCTCCATATGTATCACCTCTATATTTAGTACATGTTAGGGGACTAGTTTCTAATTTCTCAATAGTGATACATAGAACATATGATCTTCTTTATATTGGTTAGGTGGGATTGGTAGTTTATAGGCCACAATTATGAGGCAATAAAGGATCTCAAAGGAGATGATGTATCTTTGATTATGATTTCCCTTTATCGAATACCTCATGAATTTGTTCCATGGTGATATATAAGAAATATTTTATATTTAACCTCAAACTCTAGGTTATGGAAATGATCGTACACATAGATTTTCTACAACCTCTTTGTTGTTTTGATATCATGTTGAATGGTTTGAACCTTATCTATCATATCTTGGAAAATATCAGGCCCCATCAACTACCACTCTATAACTTTATCCCTATAAGTCAGATCCCAACACCTCTTCGCATAGAAATCCTCATAAGTTTCTATTTTAATTTTTGAATGGAAAATCTTGGTATATAATAACTCTGATAGGGTATTATTTTTATCATGAAATCCTTAGAATTCTATTAAAATATATATCATCATATCCTCTAGAATTTGAATGCCTTTCTTAAAATAATCACCCGTTTGAGGGTGATTAGAATTACAGAAGCTTAGCTCGGTATCCAATGATATCTGAAGTATTATCGAGAACCTCAAGGTAAACCTCATATCCTGTTCAGATACAATTTAGAGTGGAACTCCATTCATAATTATCACTTACCTTATGTATATAATGATGGATTGGTTTAGAGATAAATATTCTTTAAAAGAAAGGAAATGTGTTTATTTTGTAAGGAAATAAACTACCACCAAGATGATTCTATTTCATTTAGATTTATTGGGGAGTTGTATGATCAAATCCATGGTTATGTTCTCCCATTTCCATACTCGTATGGGTAGTGGTTCTATCTTACCCTTATACTTACCTCATTCAGCTTTGACTTTTTGGTATACTAAGAATTGAGATAAATTTTTAGAATATTCATCTTCATATTATCCCTCCAGATGGTTTTGTCTAGATCTCTATAAATATTACTTATTTTTTGGATGAATAGAGAAGGACGTGCTATGAACATTATCCCAAAGTCCCCTTTCTAGCACTGGTTTTGATGGGACACATATTTGAGTTTAAAACCTTATAAATCCACCATTAGAATAGTTAAACACTAGAATATCCACTACCTTCTTTGGTATAAACTCATCATATTTTTTGGAATACTTGATGCTATCAAGAATAAATGGTTGAGAAGTTATTTATGAATTGTAGTATGAGGATACCATTATTATTCCTATGCCTATTCTTTTCATCTAAAATAATATTGGATCCATTGGAATCCTTATCATGGATAGGGTTATAAGATCCTTTAAACTCAGAGCATATTCGACTTCTTTTTTCCTTCATATGATGGTAATTTATTAAACATTCATAATCCTTGATTAGCTCTATCCACCTTCATTGGTTCATATTGAGATCTTTTTATGTGAATATATATTTGAGGATTTTATGATTGGTATATATGTCACACTTTTCTCCATAGAGATATGGTTTCCAAATATTCATTGTGATGATCACTATATCCAATTCTGAAAAATGCATTGGGTAGTTATTCTAATGTATATTTAATTGATGGGGGAATATGATATCAATTTTTATATTGAATGAGTACATATCCCAATTCATTTTTAGAAACATCATTATAGATTAAAAATCCTTCCCCACTAGTTGGTAATGTGACTACAGGTGTAATGATTATTTCATCATTTAAATATTTAAATATTCCTTTACATTCATCAATCTATGAAACCATGACTCCCTTTAGAGTAAGATTTGTTAGTGGGATTTTAAATCATGATAAGAATCTCAAAAATTTATGATAATACACAGTTAATCCTTGGAAATAATGGGTTTTGGTCAAAGATTTTGGTTTAGGAAGTCCTTTAATAGCCTATGTGTTTCAATTTATATATATCCCTTTTCTAGTTATAGCATGACCCAAGAATGTTACTTACTCTATCCAAATGTCATATTTACTCTACTTTTAATAGATTTTTTATTTCCGTAGGGTATTTGGTACATCATTCAGATACTCCTCATGTTACTCTATTATTTTAGATTAGATAAGAATTCCATCAGTGATGGCTATCAAATATTTATTGAGGTTATCCCTAATGACTCTATTAATCAAGTCCATGAATATATATATGGAATTGGTCAGTCCAAATTGAATTGCTACAAAATCATAATGTCTGCACCTTGTATGTAAAGTAATCTTGGGGATATGTTTCTTATTCACCTTTACTTGATAATATTCCAACTGAAGATCAACCTTGGAGAAATATTAGGCTCTATTTTGCTGAACGAATAAGTCATAAATCTATAGTAGATGATACTTATTATTTATCATGATTTTTTATGCCAAAAATAATCAATATATAGGTGCATGGATTGATCCTTACCCTAAGAGAAAAAGATCAATGAATCCCATGGTAAAGTACAAGTTTGTATTAACCCTTTATCCATATTATCTTGTAGTATATTCTTTATCTCTAGGAGTTAAATAGTTTCCATTACATCTGGAGTCTTGGATATTGGAAAAGCACTCTGTATAATATTTATTGAGAAACCAACCTCTTGACTAGGAGGAAGATCAAAAAATTATTCATGAAACTCATAAGAAAATTCCATTACAGTGGTAATTTCATAAAATATGATTTTTCTTTAGACTCAATAATTTTTGAAAGAAATGCTTACTCAAATATATATAATAACAGTTATCATTTTAGGGAAAAAATTATCAAGGAACATTGTATTTTTTTCGTATTGATTTTGTTTGTTGGAAAAATTTGTGGACTTCCATATCGATTATTGAAAAGTTATGAAAACAAGATAATACACAAAGGAATGGATGTGTATATGTAGTACATAAATATTAATGTACAAGGTGGAACGTTTCTCACTTTTTCCAAAATTTTTGGGGTATAAAATTTTATGGATGTATCAAAAATCACAAAATATTTATTTTTAGGGATGCCTCATATGAATATAAAAAAGTATTATAAATCATGATGGTTTGTTGTTTCGTGAAGGTCTATTAATTCATGACAGTTTAGTGTTTTGATAATGTTTAGAGGTTCATGAAATAGGTATGAGAACAAAGTAAATATGGTAAGTTTATGACTATAAGAACCTTCATGAAAGAGAAAATTTCCCTAAATGTTTCTGGAAGATAGGTAGGTTCACAAACAAGAAAAATATCTTCAGAATAAGTTTGTGTTAAGGTTTAAAGATTCATAAAAGTGATAAAACATCTTTAAATAGGCATTTAATCCCTCAATTGGAAGTGAAAACCTTAAAAAAAGTACAATGGATCTAAAATTGTGAAGGTGGTCGGAGAATTGTTTTTGTGAAAAAGTTTTCATAAGATCATATTTTTGTAAACAAATGATGTTTCACAAAGTCTATGTAAGCATAAAAAATTTTGTGAGCATTAAAAGAACTATATACATAAAAAATTATATTATTATCATGAAATTAGATATCTTCTCAAATTTTATGGGTCTCATGAATGTTGGATATTCTATTAATGAATTGGGATGTTTTCAGAAGGTTGAATTATTGGTTTTCACAAAAGTTAATCTCATACAAACAATAAGGGATTTGAAAGAAAATTTTTGGTATGATTGTATTCATCAGTTGGATGAAAGTCAAACTTAATGTTTAACAAAATGTAGCATATTCAAGTGAATAAAAGAAGATTTTTTTGAAAGATAAGGGACACTTTAGTTTAGAGAGAAGCGAGCTTTAAAATTGTGATTGGTTGTAAACTAGGGGATAGTGAGTATACTCCAAAATAATTAATAATAGAGTACTTTGGTGGATATGGTACCTAGAAACATTGAATTTGTTTTACCCTTGGATGTAGTCCATTGTTGTTTGACCAAGTAAAATAGTTATTTCTCATGCATGCTTTCATTTCATTTCATACATTATAATAAGAAAGGGAGAGTAGAGTGTTTTGTTTAATAACGAAACTATATTTGAATGAGTAGTTATTTTAATCTTCCATACCCAGATACACCCCCCTCTTAGGGTATTTTACCTAGATAGTCTAATATCTTGACATGATGATACCAAAAGAGATTCACCATCCTCCATGCACTTGTATAGAATTATGGGGTGACTTGCGAAATGAAGGGGGATTTCTTTTTCTCATAAATTTATGTTCAATATATTCAAGGAAAGAAAATCCATGACCATAATAGCCCTGAATTATTCTAAATGGAGTTTCATAAGGTTTCTAGGAAATCCAACACACAAATTTGGATAGGGGATGAATTATATGACTGGGATGCAATAATTAACCCATTTTTTTGTCTGCATCGAAAACTCGAATTCCATATTTTGAGGTGGTGTTGGAATAGTAATACTAATATTTCATGATATAAAGGTTTTTTAGGACATAGTCACAAAAGACATGAAATATAATCCTAAATTTCACTATTTTATATTATTTCTAATAATTTAATTCGTCCAAAATAGACTTAGGGATTATAATTTTTAAACTATAAAACAATTACAAGGGAAACTATTAACATTTAATAGATAAATTATAACTGAAATACATACCTTTACCTATTAATTTCTAGGTTTCAATATAAGTAATTTTTAGTCTCTTTCCTTAAATAAAATTTTATGGGAATTTTGTTCCCTTTATAATGGTTCAGAAAGAGCTTGTGAATTTACCAAAGAATGTTTCTTGAGAGTGTAAAAATAATTGTATATAAAGGTATATTTTTCGTTCACCAGGTGATGATTGAGTCAAAGAAAAATTCACCCTTTTTAGGGTTATTACCCCTTGGTATAATAATGAAAAATCCATAACAACTTGTAGTGTATATACAAGGATTTGTTTCTTGGAAACAGGTCACTCTGTACCTAACCAAATTTTGTGGATGTTTTCTGATGTATCGATTTTATTTTTTTAATATGTTGGAATATATGTAGTAAATATTTTGGGGCTTGGATATGTGAAGGAATGCGATTTCACGGTCTAGTGAGCCATGGATTAATATTTTCAAAATATTAAATATATTAGTATCACACACACAAATTTCTAAAAAAACAAAATAATTATTAAAGAAACGTGTAATATTATAAATCTATGATCTCTATTGAGTATAAAACATTGGTTTTACCCTAATAATGATCTAACCCTGGAGGGAATCAGAAACTCTAGTTGTGAACAATCATTTGAAAATATTTAAATAAATAAATTCATTGAATTAATTTATTTTATCAATTTTTGAGGAACTAATTTTACATGAAAATATTAATTTAAGAGGAAATATGAGGGTTTTACATATAACCTTATAGATCTAGATGATATGTAAGAGGATAGTTTGTTGAACACAATAGATCTCAGTCATTACTGAGGGTCGTCTTTGCCAACACAACTTGTGGATCTCACCGATGGAAGTGACGTATGATCATTCTTCACAAGTGATTGATCCATATCAATGTAAGATGTTATTTTATAAGAATTTATCCTCATTTTTTTTACAATAATGATAGTAGACCAATCTTCCAATGGATTGATTCATAGATCGATCATATTATGGGCATGGGATTATTGGTGAGGACACTGGGGATTTTTTCATTATATTTAATTTATATCGCTCCATTTTTTGTTCTAAAGATAACTATTTGAGGACAAAATGAAAATTCTTTTAGGGTTTGTTCCTCATGGTTTCATTTGTTTCATTTAATTAATCATTCTTTATTCCTTCATCATTGACATTCATTTTGGTCAGTGGTATGACAAATAATTAGTAATCAGTTGTTTCACACCCTTTTCCTGGAACACAAATTTATAATGTTGATACAAGTTCACAATGATGGAGGGATTGAGCTATCATAATGGTGAAAACTGATCGATATTGGAGTAGAGTTATTTATGTGGTCTTTAAAATGTGTCGATAGTATGGAATGATATGTTCATTTCCCACGATAATTGATTGTTCATATTCTAGTGAGAAATGAAGGAAATCATTTTTTGGACGGATACATGATTTATAGTGAGGATCACTTCTAGATCGATGGTGGGAGGTATTTGAGAAAATGTTTTATGGAGATCCACAGATTCTATAAAATCAGGATGCACATGTCATTTAATTCATTGATACATGTCTTATGGCTCATTTTATTCTGTGATAGGGTTTCTAAGGAATAGATATGGATCAAATGATGTGTGGACCCTACCACAAACTGTGTGACACATGATTGTCAGATTAGGGGGTATCATATATGATACATAGGCTCAAAAACATCTAGGTATATGACACAACCCGAGTACACATGAAGACCCATGTAGTCAGACCTGGCCTGGTACATGGACACAACCATGCACACGAGTATGTCCCAGTGTACATAGGAACAAACATTGGCATAGGATGTGATACATGGGTAGACCTGGTGCTGAAGGAACCTTCCATTTACTAAAACTACACATAGTTTACTCTTTAAAATATGACATGGAGACCTTGTCCCCCTCATCTTGAACTATTTTCCATTATGGTGTGCTCCCTCGATCCATCACTGTAAGTGTATAATATGCATTAAAACCTAAAAAAGGATTAGAATACTATCCAAGTGATTATTTTCAGATTGATTTCTTGGAATCCATCTCTAAGGATGGGATTATATACTCCATCATCTTCTTACCTTGGTGGGGTTCATAGAATCAACATGGTTAATAGTACACAAACATTGATCCCCTACATAGATTTCCAATACATATTAGGTTATCGGTATACTCAATGGACATAGGTGTGATCCCCATCCATATATCGATCTCTTCATAATTACATCACGTACTTCCTCATGGTGAGAACTAACATTAATGAAATATTAGATATTTTCCATTAGTACCCCCAAACTCACATAGTGAGTTTTTCTTGGTGAATGTGGTCATGGACTCTTGAATTGAATCTTAGGCTAGAAATGATTCCGTGACATTCCTTTTAGACTCAATGTCAACTATGAGTATATCTAGATGTTTTTTACATGTATCTTGTTATGAATTAAATATCTTATGATGAGATAACTACTCTTGATGATTTATGATGAGTTATTTCAAAGTGTCATATTATGTGTTGTTATACTAAACCATTTATGGGCTCTGCCTGCACGTGTCATGTATTATGCAGACAACCAACCATCATATGGTGTTATTGGTGGAACAAGAGGATATGAATCATATATTGGTATAAACATATTCTATTAGATTCCTAGAGTCACATATTTAGTCCCCTATTACTATCAAGTTGGAATTCTTTACAATTTTTGTTTGGATTACAGTTTGATCTTTTTGATTCATAGTTTTTTATTTTACTTTTATTATGGGATTTAGTTGCATTCATGCCTTGGTATTAGTTACATTTTTTATTTCAGAGTCGTATAGAAATAAGGTCATGCATGCGTACAGGTGCCACTGGATAATACCTCCCATCTGTGTGTTATTCCAACTTGGTGATGGTCGCCAGCCCCAGGACCATTGGAGGCGGTCGTGGGGTAGTTTAACTTGGATCATTTACATCCATTTAGGCCCCAATGAGTCAGGTCATGATAGGGTGGTATTAAAGGAATGTTTCATCTTAGTACTAAAGTTCATATTTTTTTCCAATATGTGATATTGGTTTGGGTTTTATGGAAATTGTGTTAAGTGGTTCAAATTTTGATTTAAAACAAAGGAATCTAGTGTTGGTGTTACAACCAACATATCCATAAAATAGGACCCTAATAACCCGACCTTCCACATAGTATATTTAGACATTGGTTTTAGTGAAAAACTAGAACGTGAATCAAATAAGAATTGGTTGGGATTCCATTTCCTTTTTTGAGTCATCTCTCCAGATATACTCATTGATCGTGGCACATCTTACCTTTTTTTGGATTCATCCATGATGATTTACATCTACGATTCAATAACAAGATCATGAGTATTATCCATTAAAGGATGATGATTTTATATCTGGACATGTTAAATAGGTAGTTCCTCTAGATGGTCTTCCATTCGTGTCTCCACCCATTGAGTAGTAGATAGTAACATAATCACTAGAAGATGAGGCATGTATTCTGAGCACCCTTCATGTGTTTTAGAGTCATAGACCACATATGTTTAAAGGATATTAAAAATAATATTTTTATGAACATTATATTTAGGAGGTCATGTGATTATTTTGTCCTTTTTTACACACACAGACCAAATGGTGGTCTTGGAATTTAGCCTTCTTAATGGCCCATCATGGCATTGGTAGAGATTGGTGGTTCTATTGTATAAAGAGGCAAATCTTTCATGGAAAAAGCTTTTGAATCTCATTAGAGAGTATTAATATATTTCTACAATGTGTGAAGTGCTCATCAATTAACATTTACATATACAATAGGAAATTGTGACTATGGATGAGTTTTCATCAATGTTTACCAACCTCTAATAGTAATATATGGATATAGTTCATGATCAATTATTTGAGGTACAAAACATTGAGAGAGGTGTATTCAGAGATTTTCAAGACAATTTTATACCTCTATGAATTTGTTCTTATGTTATATTTCAATAAAATACCTTCGTGAGAGAGATTTTAGGTAGAGTAAACACCAGTAGTGGGAAAACAAGGGATTAGACATTGCCAACCTCTAACCGATGAAAAACATAGGGATTCAGAAGTACATGGAATTTATAGAGCCAATATGAGATCCTATGTTTTATAGTTCATGGATATATTAATGGGTCATATCATCTTAGGATAGGTGGTTCCACTCTTTTGATGGACATGGACATCTCACAAGAGATTTTATAATCCACTATACGACTGATAGAGAAAATGTGTATTGGCCACATTGTCATAGGTAATAGTAGAATCATGGAGGTACATAGGATGGTGTATATGGGAGATGAGTAGGGAATGTTTTAGTAGGTGGAATATGGTTTTACATGTTTCTACCACCACCCATGGGTGGTCCTAACTAGGCTTAGGGAGCTGGTGGACGAGGAAGAGGAAAATAATAGGTCATGGGGGTCTACGATCAAGAGGATTATTGTTTTATTAGAGGAATGATCTATTTATGTTTTACCTTATTTGTCGATTTTATAGACACTTATATGATTCACTATTTTCATTCTACACACATAGTTAGAGACCCAAAGGATCCTATTGTTCCCTTGTCTAAATCCTAATGGGAAGAGACTTCTATTTGAGATAACTTGGTGATATAACATTTTTGCTGACAGTGTGATGAAATGATTGGAGGATAGTGTTTTTTCATGGGATCTTCATATGGTATTTTTGATGATTTATGACATTATCTTAGGAATAGACATGATATACAACATTCAATCATAGATTGAATATTTTAGGTGAAGGACACTGTATGTTCATATTGATGGGATGAGGTTTTCTTACGTGGGTGAGAAGGAAACCCAGGTGGACTAGGATATACTAATATATAAGAGGGTGAATCTAATCAATCATCATGAGGACAGTATTACTCTTAGAGTAGTGGATTCTGTGGGATATCAGTTTCCTACAATGGTGGGTGATTATGAGGATGTCTTTACTAAGGACTTGCTAGAATTACCCCCACATTGAGAATTGGACTTCTACATTGACTTGCACCTAGGGATAGCCATGATATCTACATTGGAATATCATATGTCTATGATAGAGAATCACATGCTAATGGTTCAGTTGGAGGAATTTTAGAGTAAGGAATTCATGTTACCAAGTGTATTCTTCAAGGCGTCCCTAGTGTTGTTTAACAAGAAGAAGGATGAGAGCCTGAGGTTATATGCGGATTATCTACACATGTACTTGGTGAATGTGAAGAATCTGTTTCCAATACTGAGGATTTAGGACCTCTTCAGTCAGTTGAGAGGTGTGTGATGGGTCTTGATTATTGAATTCACATCAGGCTATCAACATCTATGTGTACCAGAAGATGATATAAAGAAGATTAAATTCAGATGTCACTAAGACCACTATGATAACTTGGTGATTCATTTTGGTGTGAAAAAATCCCCAGTAGTGTTCATGAGACTCATGAAATGGATCATTCATCCATTATAAGACTTATTTTTTGTGCTATTCATTGATGATATCCTAGTGTACTTGGCATGATGGGAAGACCACACAAGACACTTTAGGATGGTTCTAAACCCACTATAAGAGAACCATCTTTATGAGAATATCTAGAAATGTAATTTTTAGCATTAGGAGGTTAAATTTATAGGAGATATAATATTAGATAATGGTGTAGTAGTGGAACCAACAATGGTCAAGGAATTGTTAGCTTTCTATCCACCCAAGGCAGTGAAGAAGGTGTGTAGCTTCGAGGGGTTGGTATGCTACTATAAGAGATTTGTGCATGATTTATCTATGATATCAGAACCTTTGAAAACTTTGATCTAAAAGAGGCATTATTTCATGTTGATAGAAATGTTCCATTATGATTTTTCGGATTTTCCAAAGTGCTTGATGATCACCGTGATCATGATATTTTTAGAGGGGGGTGTTGAGTATGTAGTGTTTTGTGATGCTTTAGGGACCCAACATGTTTGTGTACTAATGTATAGGTAGGATATAATTTAGTATGAGTTTGGGTAGTTTAGAATTAATTAGAAGAACTATGTGACCCTTTTTATTTATTTAAAAGTGATAATCTTGACATTGAATATGTGGAGACACTACCTTATCTGTGAGTGTCTTATCATCTACTCTGACCACAAGTGTGTAAAGTATATCTTCTCTCAGAAAGATCTTAACTCGAGAAAGAGGTGAGGAAAAGAGTTCTTCTAGGAATCTGAATTAATGATAATCTATACTCCTGGGAATGGGATTGTAATGGAATATTCTCTTATAATGTTATGTTATTCTCAGTTGTTTGCTAAGGCCTCAGAGTAGGTAGCCTCATTGCATTTGTTCTTAGTTGAAAAGGATGGTGCTTCATATATTTAGTTGATTATTGTTACCCCAATTATTCTACAATGTATCAATAATTATTAGAATGGATATATTGATTGTGATAACTTACATACTCAAATATCCAATTGATTTGCTCATGAGGTATTTTTTGAAGGCCGAGAGCTTCTTACACTTTTCAGAGGATATACAATGGTACTAGTGTCTTTGTTGGAGGAGTTGATGAGGAACTATAATACATCCCTTTTGGTAGTATATACAGGTGTGGAAATTATTTAATAATAAAATTATCATAATTTCTAGTTTCCAATAATGATGAATTCTGCAGTATAGTTTTTCTATTGATGCCTCAATTGTCAACAGGTGAAGGCTGAGCACCATGTGCTAGCAGATGTTTTCTCAACCCCTTGAGTTACTAGAGTGTATGTGGGATGATATATCTATAGACTTCATTATTGGGTTACCAAGTACTGTTATTGGAAATGATTCCATCTGGGTGATCATATATTGACTCACCAATTCATTCCACTTCCATGGTATTAGAGAGTAGATTTTAGAAGAGAGTGTGGGAAGCATTTACATGCAGGGGATAGTATTGATCCATGGAGTTACAATGATTAATGTTTTAGATTATAATGATTGATTCACACTGGGGTTATGAAAAGTATTACATGAGTCCTTTGGGTCTCAGATGCATTTGAGTACAACATTTCACCCCCATAATGACATCCAGACTGAGTAATTCATTTATGTTATGGAGAAAATGAAGTGGGATTTCATGTTTGACTTTATCCATAGTTAGGAAGATTATCTACCCATGGTGGAGTTTATGTACAATAAATTTACTATTACATAATTGGTATGACACCATTCAATTCCATATATGAGAGACCCTACAGGTCACCCCTTTGTTTCACTAATCCAAGTGAGTTAGTACTCATGGTTCTAGAGTTAGTGCATTCTACAAAAAAGAAGGTTAAGATCATCTAGTAGGGGATGAGTACATCATAGAAATATCAAATATCTCATGGATACAAATAGAATAGGCATTTTGAGTTTGAGAAGGGAGACCATGTGTTCCTAAAGGTCTCACCTCCACGTGGATTATAAAGATTTAGAAAGGATTGAAAGTTATATAAGATTTTTATTGGACCTATATAGATACTATGCATAGTCAGTGAGGTGGTGTTCCTATTGTATCTACCACAATAGTTAGACTGGATACATCATGATTTCTATGTGTCTCAACTGAGGAGATATTTTATGACCTATTTATTGTTATCAAATGGGGTGAGATGGGAATTAATGATGGTTATACCTTGGAAAATTACCCAATAGGGATCAAGGATCCATATGAGAGGATCCTCCATGGGCTATATATTCTTTTTGTACATTTCCAATAAAATAATGAGAATATTTTAGAGATAACCTGGGAATGGGAGACCCATATGTGAGCTTAGTACCCAAACCTTTTTAAGTTGTCATTTTTTTCTTTACAAGTTGAAAATACCTAATGTGGGGAGAATTTAATTTTTTTTAATTTAATGATTTTAAATACATCTAGAAATATTTTATGATCCAGGAGATGTGATGATCGAAGATTCTGAGGCTCGGTGAGCCCATAATTGATATTTTAAAAATACTAAAAATATTAATAGGTTGAGTAAACAATTTTGTAAAAAATTTAAAAACAAATAAATAGAGTCTCAGATTAGAAATAAAAGATTGTCATTGAGTCCATAATATGGGCTTTACCCTAGGTGATCCCTAACCTTGGTATGCATGAGAGGCTTAGATTGGGAACGATTGTGGGGAGGTGTTTTACTAAATTAATTAATTGAGTTAATTTATTTTATGAATTTTCAAAGACTAGATTTTTTCTATAAATACTTGAATATGAGGAAATATCCGGGTTATACATATAACCTGAGATATCTAGAGGATCCATTAGAGGAGATAATAGTGAATTCAACATATCCTGATCGCTAACCAATGATCATCTTTGCGAACACAACTTCTGGATCTTTCCAACGATATGACATATGAACATTTTTCACCAGTAATTGATCCAAATTGAGGTAGTGCTTTTTTTATGGATTTATAACAATTTTATTATAATATAATGAATTTGAATCAATATACTAATTTATTGATTAACATATCAATCATATTTTAGGTATTGGATTCTTTGTTGGGAATTTGGGAATTTTATCCTACTGTTTAATTTATATATATTTATTAATCATTATAATGATAAAAAATAAAATATAAAACAAATATTTACTGATGTTACTTATTAATTATTCTTTTTTGTTCTTATCTTCCCCCTTTATTCATTTTTTATCCCCAATATTTATTTTGGGCGGTGGTTTGACAAATACAAGGAAATCAATCATTGCACGCCCATTTCTTTATGCAATGGATTGATACAACATATTCAAGTTCATGATGATAGAGTGATTGAGATGAAATATTAGTGAAGTTGAAATAGGACTATATTATAGTTCTTAACATTTTATTTGATTTACAGTGATGAGACAGTTTTACAGAACCATTTCTCAAGCGAATTGAACAATCATATTCTAGCGAGTAGTGATAAAAAAGCCTTGACCAGACCTGATCCACAATTTGCTATGAGGATCATGGATATATTTGTGGCCAAATGTTTTGTAATATACGCATGATGGAGATACAAATATTCTATAATATCCCAAAATACATGGTGTGTAATCTAGAGAAACATTCCATTTGGGGCACAGGTTGTGGCGCTAGGGTTTCTACAGATGAGATATGGATCAAAAGCCATGAGGTCCCAACCACATGAATTATGACATTTGAATGGTGGATCAACATGTATTCCGAATGATACATGGTCATGTATATGTGTAGTTACTCGAAACAACCTTAGTATATTGGCTGAGCCTTATACTTAAACATAGCCTTGTACACTGACACAACTAGGTACATGGGCACAACCAGGTGTACATGGCCTTAGGTATTGATATATGGGTAGAACAAAATACAAAGTGACATTCCATTTTCTTAAATTATATTCCATTTAATCTATTATGATGAGTTTTAGACCTTTATCCCCTCAGCGTGGACTATTTTACTTTAGCGTACATTCCCTCGATCCATCACTGTGAGGGTATAGTATGACGTTACGTCCTAAAAAATGACTGTGATCATATCTAAGGGATTGGATTTAGATTTAGTTATTGGAATCATTCTCCAAGTCTTGGATGAGAACTTATATAAACTTTTTTCCTAGGTGGGGTTCTCCAAATTGGTGTAACTAATTGTACACAGGTGTCGATCCCCTACATAACATGTAAATTCAGATTGAGTTATTGGTATACCCATGGCCCTGGGAGTGATTCCAATTTGTGTATCTATATCATAAGACATCCAGTGTGTACATCGTCATGGGGAAACCCAATATGTAGACAAATAAGATTGACACCATTAGTACTATCTGACTCATGAAGTGAGTTCTTTTTGGCTAGTGTGGTTCCAGTCTCTCAAGATAATTAATAGGATGATATTGCAGATACGACCTTACATTTAAATTTAGTTTCTAATTTTATTATATATATGAAGGTTTAATATATTAATTCTCTAATTATTTATATAAACTATGATTATCTTAATACTCTTGTTTATATATGCTATGTGATTTCAAAGAGTCCAACTGGGAATTATTATACTCACCCCTTCATGGGATCTACTCAAAAGTGTCATGTATCATGAAGGAGATCAACCATTCGATGGGATTTTATTGAAAGTTGAGTAGACATAAAAAATATATTTTTTGGAAAATACTATGGTTCATTCCACAATTGACATTTGTATGTAGTCCCATTTTAATATTTGGTTGTACTTCATTACAGTTTTTTGGGCTTGTATTTGGCCATTTTTCTTCCCAGTATTTTTTTTGTATATATTTGTTGGATTTAGTAGTGGGAGTACATTGGGTATAATTTTTATTTTAAATTTAAAAATTTTATGGGTTGTGAGACGTGTGTGTGTATATAGGTTCTATAGTATAAGTATTTCCATGTGTTTGTTATACCTACACGGTGTTGGTCGCCACCCCCCCACCTATTGGAGTTGGGCTTGGGGTAGTTGAACTCAAATCATAGATATTCATGGGGGATATGGTGGTTCAGGTAAGGAAACGTTTTCATATGTTTTAGTATTGTCCCCAATTATTTCACTAGGGTTTTTAATCATAATTCCCAAACATAACTTGACTTTTTTCTAATACTAACAATAGAAACCCATAGTTTAAATCAACATAATTTATGATTAATTATATAAAGATACAAATATAAAAATCATAGAAGATATTTAAGCATAGTGTATTGGGGAAATTAGGTATATAACAAAATAACTTGAAACACGGGACACCAATATTATTTAAAAAAACCATAACATGGCCTTAAAATTCCACTTCTCTTCTAAAACATCATGGGATAACATGAGAATGCTTATAAGAAATGGATTAAATATAAAGAACATTGTGTGAATAATTAAAGAATAGAATAAGGTATATTAGTGAATATGACCCAATATGTATATCAAGGTAACATAAAAGGGGTGAGAGTCATAAACTTGATCATTGAATCATGACATTAGAATATATCAAAAAGGAAAGATGGGAATGTGGAAACAAAATAAAACATGAAATCATAAGCATAAACTAATGCTAACCTTAAAGAAATAATAATGCAGTGTTATTAGGATAACCTCACATGATCTATACTTGATATCTCATGAGATAAAAAAAATTTCCAAATGCATTGGAGGGATATATAATTCTGGTCCCACCCATCACATTCATATCATGTTCTTTCATTTTTTTCCACATAAACCATACAACATATATAAAAATTACACCACTTTTAAACCCATGATTATGAAATTTGGGTTAAAATTTTTTTATTACACAATAAATGATGTATATGTACACCTAGATGAACACCTTTTAGTGTAAATGAGGATGTGCTTGCACAACACAAAAGTTTAGCATGAAAAAATTGCAGGATAATTTGGACAACATAATGGATGCACATAAAGATTTATAGAAAGGGTTTAATTATAGTGAAATGGGGCCTATAATATATTGGAAATAATAATGGTAGTAAAATTAAGGTTTAAAAATAGGTTCCAATGTGAAAAATTTGGAAAAAAATGTCATAATATAAAGTGCTTGAATAATGAGGAGGAGAGGATCCATTACCTTGAGAGAAAGATTATAAAATCTTGGTTAAGATTCATAATATCTTCGGAACTACTTGGGATGGATATATAAAGGAAATGATAGAGAAAATTTGTTCTCAGTGGGGTTTTAAGTGAATATTAATGGATTATTGGGTGGTTTATTTATAGAAAAAGAGATGGTAATTTTTTAGTAATTTCGAAACATAGGTTTTGGACTCAATTATAAAATAAAAAAAAATACACTGCGTTTTGCCCATTGTTTCTTCCAAAGAGAAGTTTTTTTCAATATTTTATAAGGATAATAACAAAACTAATTAAAATAAAAACTTACTGATTTACAAGTGAGCCATGTTTACGATGATTTAATTTTAAAATCATAAAATATAATATAGATTTTGGAGGATTCATTATGGGTATATAAAATTAATCAAATAACTTCAAAAAAAGATTATTTTAAAAGGGAATCACAATTTTTTTCATGGATACTATTTATAAAATTTATGAAAACAATTTTTAGATTTTATGATTCCATAATACATATTGTATATTTATACCAAATTTAATTTTTTCCAAAAAATATAATTATCTTAGAAAATTATAAAAAATTTAATTTTGGACAATTTTTTATTTTTTATTTAATAAATAATATTTATTTTATCAAAATAATTATATAAAAATGAAAAATTATAGTTTGAAAAAAATTCATATTTATGAAAAAATATGGGTTTTTACGATGATAACAATTTCAGAACCCTAAAATATTACTTTTGAGCTTATAAAATTATATTATCATTTATATTTAAATAGATTCTTTTATAATAATACTTTATTAAAATGAAATTTAAAAATTATTTAATTCACCAAAAAGTGTGTCTTTATTGAAACTGTATATTTCCAAAAAATACAATTTTTGTTTCATCATATCTAAATATATTTTTTATCAAACACATTGGTTTAAAATTTATAATGTAATAATAAAAGGGATAAATATAATCATTAATTTATTAAAAATAATAATATAAAAATTCATATTCCCAAGGTCTAGATACATAACCTGTTATTGCACTAGTGCACACCCTAAGGGTATGGTGTTCTATGTTGACACTTTATTGGGGTGGGATGATGAACATGGATTGGTAAGTGAACTCAATAAGTTTAAATTTATATGATAAATGGTTTTAATCATGATTTAGTTATGGAACATTGTCTTGGGATCGGTCAGGGAAAAATCCTAGTAATTCCATATCCCATATATGCTCTGATAAATGGGATTTATGGGGTAAAATCATATTGGTCGAGGCTATATCTTCTATATATTGTGTTAATTTGAATTTATCATTACCCTTAATAAGTACTAATTTTAATATTCATTATAAAATAGCTATATTATAAATATCTGTGATTCATAATTTTCTTTTAAATTCAAAATGATATAACATATAATGGTCTAAAATAACCAAAGTACTTCATGAGATTTCTATAATTTCATTACTAAATAAGGAATTTACTCTTTTGAAAAAGGAATTTCATTTATGAGACTTCATGTCATTACATGATGGGTCAGAAATGTGTTTTGGTCCTTATTTGAGATGATCAAAGATGGCTGGGAGGTTTTAAATCGAGAGTGGGAATGGTCCTATATGTTGAAAAGATACATGAGTCCCCAATACATGATTATCTGTAGCTAAAAATAGGGAGTTTTAGTAGAAATCCACCAGCTAGCTTGTGGGATGCCACCTATTAGTCGATGGAGTGGCTAGTGGCGCTTGTATTATTCTTGGACCACCAAATAGATAGTGGGAGTTTTAGTAGACCTGGAAATATTCTTTGTGCTTCTGGCAAGATAATTATTTTGATGTGGCCAGGAAACGATGGGAATATATCATCTTTCCACATTAATTAACAGATGTTTTAAAATTTAATCCTCTCCCTAAAATTTCCATTTGACCCTAAACACAATGGAGGCTCTATAGATTGGTTTTTTACTTGTCCAACCATGATTCCTCACACATAGAAGTTCATGTTGATGTGTTGGTTCTCCTTAGGTAAGTTTAATCTGTTTCAATAGTGAATTATCCTTTCCTCCCCTCTCTGCCACCTAAAACATGATGGGTCCTCATTCTATTAATGGATCTAGATCTTGGATTTATATATTGTTTTTCTTATATTCTCCCTCGATTATTCTATCCATTGAATCTCTATTGGTGGATCCCAGGATGGGGTATTTTTGTTCTTGATATTGAGTTTTTTGATTTTGTAAGGAAATTTCTCTCATTTGGGACCATTACACCTATATTATTTTAAAATAAAATATTGATTAATTTTCCTGGACAGTTTTTTCTTTGATAAATACTTATGAAAATTAGTGGTTCATGTGTGATGAAATTCCATATAATTTTTTTAAAAAATAGTCATTTTTGGAAAAGGATCATGAATTTATATGAGTGATTTGAAGCATGATTGTGATGATCAATTTTTTTGAAGAAAAATAATGAAATGTTTTATGATTTTTTAAAAATGAATTGATACTAATGTCTTTATTATTCAATGAAAACTATTAGATTTTGGTTTTTGAAATGAAATTGAATGTTTTGAAACTTTAAGTTTGGGTTAACTTAAAATATTATTTGAATTTTTTTTTGATTTATTGTAATGAGTTATAGATCCATGTAAGTTATATTACTATTAAGAATAAGGGATCCTTGGTAGTTTGGAATAAGGATATGCATTTTAGGTAAAATAATATCTAGAAATGAACTGAAAATGGAAAAAAACTAAACTTTCATGTGGGAAGGGATATTATTCTTAGGGATTCCCCATAGACCCCAAAATATTAGGTTCATCATAGTGTGTTCACATTGGGATCCATATTATATTAATATTGTGTGGAACCTTGTGATTTGTACTAATACCAGGAGTTATTACCACAATTATATGATTGAAAGTGATTATAAATTATAGTGTTTTATTTAAATGGTTATTCATATTTGTATTTATAGAAATGATTATTCATGCCTATTTTAAATAACATTGTTATATAATATTGATTTTATGGAAATAAACTTTCAAAATAATTATATTCAATCCGTTTAATTTTTTATAAAACATATTTTGATATGAACTGTGAATATTATTTAATTCTAGGTAATATTTAAAATTTAGAGTATTCGGTTTACTTGATAAAGATTTTTTATGAAATAAATGATGAGATCTTACTAGGATTTATTGATCAAACCTACCATTACCATTAAAATTTATTAATTTTTTTTACAAATATTACCAAGGGATAGAAATAAACCACTTAGAGGTGGTGTACGTTCTTGATTAGTGGGACCCTCAGTGTTGGTGATGACTGGTTGAGTATGTGATATACTTATTACATAGAGATTCTAGGTTGTTTCATTGATGTTTTTTTAAATATTACTATAGTTAGAATGCTATTTTGAGACATGAATCTATCTTCTTGTGGTAATTTTATCTTGAATGTTGGGAATAAATACTATTTATTGTTTTTATTTTTGGATTTATCTTGATGAATTATTCATATAGTAAAATCATTTCCTATGTTTTGTTTTAATTACCACGTGGTAGACTAGTGCGTGAAAAACAACAATTCCCTTCAGGGTGTTTCAGAATTCATTCAAGTAACATTGAAGTGTCTTATCCTAGTTGGTTTCTGATAAATTGGTATCAAAATCTTTTATTTACTTTCTTGATGTTGGTATGATGTCTAAGATGTCTTGGTATACACGAGACAAAATTTTCAAGACTTAAGGGTTATGCTACGAGTGAGTACCAGAAAAAATCTCATCACAAAGTGCCTTAAGTTACCATAGGGTGTTGTGAAAAGATTCTTCAGGAGTTTCTTGATCAAATTATATACCTTTTATATATATTTGATATGTTATTTTTGGCTCTTGACTAACATTTCCATTATCATCTATTGATGTCATGTAGTACCATGCCCCTAAAAAGAGGTTTGATCAAACCTCATGAGGGAGATATTGATGAACATAAATAATAGAACCATTAGTTTAACAACAACATATAGAGGGTTTTTTGGAATGTGGTATAAGTTTTGGTTCAGGTAGCTACTCCTATTCCCATTTAGGCTATAGTGGTTATAAATTAGATGGATAATAACATAGATCATGCCTCAATGTTTCTTCCCTTGGATTCACTATCTATCAATGTTAACATTGATCGCTAGTAGGAGATGTATTGGTTGGATAAGGTTAATTTTTTTTATATTTTTTGAGACACTAGATTTTGTTAAGTTGAAATGCGTTTTCATAAAAGTTAAAGGGATTAGAAGAAGGTGGTTGGATTCTATATCTCTGAAGTTGAAAAAATATATATTTGGAGTGTAAAGACTTCATGTATCTTTTTATAAAGTAATTATTTCTAGAATCAATTATTTTGGCTATATTGATAGAATTACATAACCTTCAGCAAGGGGATTATACATTGACATATTATGAATTTTTTTTTTGATCTTGTGTATTTTTCACCTGAGGTGGTATCAAATGAGAAGATGGAATATTTTATGTTTGATATGGGTATTTGACAAGATATATGAACTTGGGTTTTCTTTTTGAATCTATAATCGTATACTGATGTTATGTGTATTTTTTTGATGGTGGAACTTTACTTGGCTTGTTATTCACAATCCATTTAAAGGAAATAGGAAGTGAGGCGAGTCACATGGTGGAAACTTTAGTGGTGGATCTCTGCATAAGAATTCATCTTAATATTCTATAGTATCTGGCAAGGAACCAATAACATGTTTTTAGGGTGGAAAAGTTAGGAACTAAAAGTGATTTTTCATGAAGTAACCAAATATTAATAGCTATTGTAAATCCTTCTGTCACCTATAGCGATTTATCCCTATTTTTATCAGTCCAGGTAGTGGTATGGAATTAACATCATCAGGAGGATGTATATAATAGTCATATTCTTGATAAATGAAAGGGTTCTATCCATATATACCAACAATAAAGCTTGTTCACATAGTGGATGAGTCTATAGGGAAAACTAATGTGGGTCCTGTTATAGTGAGAGGTACCATTACCATTGATTCATCTTTAGCAACTACATTATTTGATACTAGTGCCTGTATTTCCTTCACATCAACACCAATTATGAAACTGTTAAATATTCATATGGATATCATTCCATAAGTAATGGATATTTCTATACCGTTTGTGATGAATGGAAAAAAGGTTCTCTGATTCCCTTCTTGTACTTTCCCTTTCCTAAAAATGAAACTTTCATAGGATGTTTTGGTTATGGATATGAAACCTATAAATATCCTTTTGAGGATGGATTGGATGATCATTCATAAAGGTCTTATCAACTTTAATCTTTGACAAGTATCCTTTACTACCCCCGATAGTGGGTTTGGTCTATTTTAGAGGGAATGAGACTCAATTTTTAGTCAAGATAGGCCTCTTATTTTAGATTTGGGTCAGATGATATCCATGTTTTCCTTAAAAATAGAGTAGTAATCCTCATGAGGTTATCTTTATATTGTTTTTATTGAGTTTCCTAATTTTTTTTCATCGGATGTTTTTGATTTTATATCAATGAGTGATGTAGAGTTTTTTATCCACTTGGTACAAGGACCACAACCTAATTTTATTCCTCTGCATCATATGGATCATTATAAAATAATGGGGTTAATAACCTAGTTGGATAACTTGAAGTACCAAGGCTGTTTTCTTCCTAGTTTTTAGCCCTGGGTAGTGCTAGTTCTTTTCACCAAGAAGGATGTTGAAACCCTTCGCCTTTATGTTGAATTCTGAAAGCACAATTGACTTACAATAAATAAAAAGCAACTTTTTCCCTGTATTGAGTATTTTTTTGATTTGATGAAATAATAAAATTAGTTCACAATGGTTTATATTCAGTCAATTTATAATCATATTTGGATTCAATATTTTAATATCCCAAATTCCTATTTTAAGAGAAGGTATTTCCACAAGGTGTACCTTGTTTTTCGTTTTGGTTTAACTGATGATCCTATAGTGTTTATGGTATTGATGATCACAATTATCCATTCTTAACTCAACTATTTCATTGTAAAATTTCTGGTGTGCATAATGTTTTACTCAGAAAATGAAGAGGATCTTGTGTGTCATTTGAGTGATGTTCTGAACATCTTGAGAAATCACTAACTCAACAATATGCATTCTATATGTGGATTCTGGTTTCAAGAGGTAAAGTTATTGGTGCATGATATTTATAAATAAGTAATTTATTTGATCTTGAGAAGGTGAAAGATGTTATAACATTGGAGGACTCACAAAAAATTGTTGATATTAGGAGAATATTGGGGTTGGAAATGCATTGTTTATAGTTTGTAAAACAGCTCTCAATGTTGGCCTCTCCAATGAGCATTTTTACCCAGAAGGGATTCATGTTCATATGGGATTTAAAATATTAATCTTCTTTCAATGATTTGAAACATAATTTTAATTTTGTTGTAGTGTTGAATCTTTTATAGGCTAGTAATGGCTATGTGGTCTTATATGGTGCATTAGGTTATGTTTTGTGCCGCATAGTTATCTAGAGTTATCATGCGGTGGATTTTGGTTTTCTTCAGATTCATCCTCATGAAATGAACAATCCCACACATGATATTGAAATCACTAATGTGATGCACACTTTAAATAGATAGAATAATTATCTTTTCAAATTACAGTTTAATGTCTACTATAACCATAAAATATTTAGTTATATCTTCTTGAAAAAACAAATGAATATTTGGTTGAGGTGATGGGTGGAGCACCTGATGTATTTTGAAATTTATTTTTCTTATACCACAAGAAAGGGTAATGTATCAACTTCTGATTTAGGTAGGACACTTCTATCCCAGGATGCGAAAGATTTTTTTAATAAGTGTAATCTGATATCTCTCCATGTATATATACAATTGGGAGTCCCATAGAATGTGATCTATATATTTTTTAGATTTTTTAGATGATATAATCACTTTTGAGATGATTCTATAGGGAATAAAAATTTATGATATATTTTTTTGTATGAAGGATTATTTATAGGGTGGGTATATCATTCAGAGTGGTATCTAAATTTTGAGGGAATCATTTTCTTTAGGAGAAGGAATGTTGTTCTGTTACGCATGAGGAAGGATGTGATGGGGTATTTTTATCTTTCCAAGTGAGTTGTAGAACTTGGCACAATGAAGTTGTTTTATAATATGGGGATTAATTTTTGGTAGACATGTATGAAACATGAAATTTATGAGTGTGTTTCTCCTTGATATACTTGTCTGATGATTTTAGACTATCCTTATAAGGATTTAGGTATGCATCATCCACTTCATGTGATGACATAGAAGAGAGATGATATATCGATATACATTATGGTTTGGTTTCAATATAAAACATAAGGAAATAATGTGATTTGGTTAGTTATTGACCGACTGAATAAATTATCTACATTATTACCATTCTTGATGCAACCAAAGTTGAGGTCTTGGGGAATCTTTATGTGCAGAAGATCATAAAAAACTCATAGAGTTTCACCAACCATTTTTTCTAAAATGGATCCCTAGTTACCTTATTATTTATTGAGAGGAATCTAAGAGGAGATAAAATCCTAGATAATTTTTATTACAATATACCAAACACAGATAAACCGTAAGAGATAAAGAGACATATATATTATTTTGGACCTATTTTGAGTTATTTTACATGACATTGGAGGATTTTTGGATAGCCGCATGGGGCTAGTTGTGTTTTCCTAAAATAATAGTTACCACTCATCCATCAGTATGTTAGAATTTATAGACTTGTTTGGATGGTTGTGTAAATATCCACCATTCTTGTTAAATATTGGTGAAGTTTCACTAGTCAGTCCAAGTTTGGTCTAAGAGATGATGTAAAAGATTCAGTCGATTCATTTGATAATTGTAAAAACAGAGTGTCACTATATGTCTTATGATGATCTTCATAGACTCCATTTTAATTTATCTATTGGTGGCAATTTATTTTTTATATTCTCACCTTTGCTGGGTTATTGGAAGCTTGAAATGTATTGGATGTTTGAACCTAGATACATGGGACTATTTTTTTTGTTGAACAGATTGGAAAGGTGACATATCTTATATCCTTACAATCATTAATGAAAATGATTGATGTTGTGTTACAAATATCAAAACTCAAGAAGTATATTTTTGACTTTTCTCATGTCATGATTTTAGAGTACCATGATGTGGAATAAGATATGACCATGAATGAGTATACAATTCAAATTATTGTTTCTTAGATAAAGTTTATTTGGTAAAAAATCCATACACTTGGTTTGTGTTCTAATGAAACATGGTTTGGATTATCATGAGATATGGGAGGGTGAAGCTTTAATGAGATATCAGTGAACTCACCACTTTTCCTCGGAGTCTTTCTAACAAGATTTGTTTGGGTATAAAGAGTTTATGGTGAGGGTAATGTTGACATTACAACACCATATTTCTGGTAATAACCTTGGTTTATTTTATTTTTCCATGTTCATCACTTTTATATATCATTGCCTCATTGATTTTTGGTTTTTTCATCTTGGAAGATCATTTTGAGGGGTCAGTAAAGTGTTTTGATTCTTTTTTAAGATGACGAAAGATGGTTGAGAGGTTTTAGAATGAGAATGGGAATGATCTTTTAGATGAAAAATCTACAAGAGACACACTGGATAGCTGACAAGGGCCACTGATTAGCTGATGAGAGGCTGGTAGTAGTGAGTTCAAATAGTAACTCCACCATCCAAAAAATAGGATCCCACATGCTATTTAGTATAGTGGTTAGTTGGTAATGACTTTTACTTAGTAAAACATTTAGTTGGAGGGTCTTCTAGCGGCCCTTCCATTTTTCCAGCAACCACCAGCTTGTCGGTGATGCCAATAGGGCCTGAAAATTATAGGACAATATCATATTTGCACTTTATTTAATCTATATATTAAAACATAATTATATCCCTTTAATTTTCATTCATCACTATACACCCTAGAGTATCTATAGAGGGAATGTTTTCACTTCCAATCAAGAATCTTTACAAAACAATGTTCCTATTAATGTGTTGGATCTCTTCTAGTTATTTTATATCATTTGACCATGAATTATACATTAGACCACAATTTCCCTCTTTTAATGAAGTGGATCCTCATTCTGTTGATGGATATAGATATTTACATGATGAATTGTGGTTAAAGGATTTCTGTTTAATACTTATATCCATCAAATATCCATTAGTGGATTTCTAGTTGGGTGATCATTTATCTCGAGATTGAGGTAGGTGGTTCATTATGAAATTCATATCATTTGAAAAAATTTGTGATTTATCAATTTGAAATTGATTTCTGATTGATTTCCAAATTATTATTTGAGTCATTGATAAATGATTCCGAAATGGCATGATCAGTATGTGTTAGAAATTATTATAAAAATAGATTTTAAATTAAAGTGTGATTTCCAAAAATGGATATTGAATTGAAAGGAATGATTTGAATTATGATTTTAATGAATAATTTTGAGATGGAAAGTCATGAAATGTTATATTATTTTGGATGAAAATACATTGATATAAAATGCATTAATTTTTATGAAAATCATTTGATGTTGATTTTTGAACTAAACTTGCATTAAAACCATTTGATGTTTGGAAACGAATGTTTGAAATGGTTTGAAAATAATTAAAATGAATGATAACACCATATATTATTTATTACCTTGAACCACATGGAAGATTGGGATTTTAAGTGGAGGGATATAAATTAATGTTAACCTGATATCCATAAATTACATGATGATAAACATGAAACAAAACTATCTTAAGGGAAATTGTTTATTCTTTTTTATTCTTTATATACCCTAAGATTGGGATCAAGGGAGTGTGTGTACCATGGGATCTACATTTAATTGAGATTAGGTACAACTTCATGGCTGGTACTATCCTCAAGTGTTTTACCATGGTGCTCCGATTGCAAATGATTGAAAATTATTATAAATTCTAGTGCTTGATTTAAATTCTTATGCATTCCTATTTTTATAAAAATGATAATTCACACCAGTTTTGACATAGTTTATTATATCTAGTTGATTTGATGGAAATATAATTTCATAATTTCTTAATTATATCCATTGAAATGTTTTATAATGAATGTTTTTATATAAATTATGAATATATTTGCATGTTATGCAGAATTTAAAATTGAGTGCATTTGTCTTACCTGATATGGATTACTTATTACAAGATTTCTAATATCCTAATGGTTTTTTTCTCATACTATAAAATTGAATTTTGGAATTTGTAAACATTTCTATGATAGGTATAGGTGAAGGAAAATAAATTCTTGGAATTAATGGGTGTTTTTGATTTTTGGGACCATGTGAGTTGGTGGAGACTAGTGGAACAAGTGATCCACTTATTTCATAGATAATTTGGGTTATTTACTTGATGTTTTGAAGTGTATGAATTTGTTGATGTGAATCTTTTTTCAAATTTTTTTCCTATAATTTTGGTACATTTCTTTTGAAGATTGTTTTTCATAATGTATATTTGTTATTTTAATCTTCTATTTTGGGTTGATGAATTTTTCTAACGGAGAAATAATTCCTTCTTGTTTATTTTGAAAACCATGAGATAGTCCCTAGCTTATGGGGATCAGAAATGCCTATTGTGAAATGTTAGAATTTATTTGTGTTATTTTTATGGTGGATATTTGGATCGGTACACGAGAAATCCTAATATCCAACCCAACTAGTCAGTTATGACATTTATATTTAATTAATACTATTTCAATTTCTTTTAATATTAGGTTTCTATGTGGTGAATAATATCAAACACTGTGTTTTTTCAAAGAGAGAATATAATCTATAATATTACAGTATTAAAATTTTCCCAAGGAACGATACAAGAAATAACCCTAAACACCCAACTAGTAATGTAAAAAGTCTATAATTCCCAATACTATGCAAATTCCAACATCATAACGACTATAAACATGATATTAAAGGATGCAAGGGATATTTTATCAATTTCCATTAGCTTTATGTTGATGGATTTTCTAAACAATTAACTTCCCATTGAATCTTCTATATTATCTTAAGAAATATATATATTTTTACCTACTCAGTTGGGAACAAGGGGCCACATGGGGAAACTTTAATTTATATAACACTGTTCCCATAAATAAAGTTCCATTCAAGGTAAGAGGAATGAAATATCAATAAAATCTCAATATAGGTTCATCTTATAAATATTTCATGAATTGTATCAAACAATTCTCTCAAAATCAAAAGTTTAATGAAACAATAGTTATGTGTCACACAACTAGAAAATAATTAACGTACCTGGTTCAAACAATTACCTATTTACATTGAAAAAAATTTCATTCCACTATAAGATAGGGTGGAGTGAAACTCTAAATCACTAGTAATAATGTAATTACAAGAACAATCAACATAAAATCCCTTTATGGACTACCTACTTTTGGGGGAAACTTAAACCATTTGAACAATAATTATTTAACACATGAAAAAAATATTATTTTTACATCCCTTCATTAATGGATTATACCGAAATTTATTACATCAAATGAATCATAAAAATAATGGAAACTGAAATTGAACCACACAACTACATATAAACATTATTCAAATTTATTCCCTCCAGTAGGGAACAAACCACCATTGATCTTCGAGTATGAACAAGTCACCATCCATGATTTCTCTATTTGGACTCCAAAAAACCATTTTACATCCTATGATTAGTGATTAAACTAATAAATTTAAGTTAAAAATTAAAAATAACCATCATGATGACTATATCCTATTATTTCATTTAATCACCTTTAAAAATTCTATTTCTCTTATCATCATTAACAATAACGATCTTTTGAAAACTATTGAGTCATCAATGTCCCAGTAAGTCACAACACCACACTAGACTTTTTAGGAATATGAACCTAGTTAATAAATCAAATGATTTTTTAAACTCACTCACTATAGAAACCCTATAATTTTACAAATATCATTATATGATTTTAATCATAATTAGACATCGAATTACAATCCAAGGATCTTAAATTATAGTTTACTGGGAATTAGGTACATAATTAAACATCATGATTCCAAAATAAAGACATAATTTCTTTAATCTTCATAAATAACTCCTTACTTAAATTGAGCCCTTATGTGGGTAACTGATAAAATTGGGCTAACAGGAACAAATGGATGATCTAAAATTCTCGTAAGGGAATAAATATAAGAATAAAGCTGAGAACATGTGTTAGAAGGCATACCATAATGATATAAAGAGGAATGAAACTTTCTCAAATATATAAAATCATAACATGGGATCATATTACCATGTATTCATTTTTACATGGTAGCAATATAAAACACGACTTTAGCATGAGTCATGGGTTATTTCACATAGAGGATCACGATTCATGGCTAACCACCAAGGCCGTTTAACATGGAGCACGAATCAAGGATAACCACAAAGACTGGTTCACATAACATCTATTAAGAATAAACTTTAAAAACTTTATTGGAGGAATATATTGGATCACCTATCATAACATTTTCTTTAATATGTTTTCCACAAAAAGAATAATACATAAGCAATAAAACATAAACATAAGGGTTTCCCATGGTAATAACTGGGTATCATAATAATGTCACGAAGCATAATAAATCGATGTACCATAAAAGTGTAAATGAAATAAAGGAAATAAATAATTCTTAGAAATTAATAAATAAAAATAAGCATAGATCATCATTAGTGTTGTAAAAATAAAGTTATAACATGGATGAATTATATTTAAGAAACATTATAGTTAAAACATTTTAGTGCGATTTAAAAAAAATATTAAAGAGAATTTATAATAGAAAAGGGAATAATATTTTATATAAAACCAGAAGTGAACCAAATTTTTTTAATAAAATGAGGGATTTTAGAAAAATAATGTTGGTTTAAAATTGATTATAGAGTGCACCTAAAATTGGGTAAGAATTCAAGAATATCCCTTTAATCGAGCTTAATTATTAGGAATAATTGTGTAGGGAACATTTTAAAAACATATATATCTATAAAAAAGAAATATAAATGGGTCTTGATACATGAGTTTAGAATATATACAAAAAATATATAATATTTACACAATAATAAAAGATAATTTCATTTAGGTAAATATAGATAAGGAGTATCCTGAAGGAATAATGGAGGTTCGGGTAGAATCCCATACCTTAAGTCTAATGGTGTTCTTCACTTGACCTTAATGTAATATATAATCAAAATATATTCATTAATTAATAATTCAAGAAATATCTGTACATTTAATTAATTTATTATAACTTTATTATGTTCATTTATGTCCTTTTTTTGGGTTTATATAATCAATTTCATTATTTGGGAGCGTTGGCTTCCTTAGTTTTCATAATCAATTTACTTGTACACATGTACAAAAGGTCATATAAAGTGGGGTAATTATCTATAATTGAACTTATATGTTATTAATGGTCTTGAATTCATTAAATTGGTCTAATATATCATTTGTTTTTGTGGAATGAGTATTAATCATTAGATAAATAATTAATGATAATCATTTTGGTTAATATTTTATCGGTTTTTGATTAGTAAAAACTCATATTGTTTTATAAATTATTATAGTGTGTAAAAAAGAGAGAAACATTTTACTCATTTTATATCACAATTAATAAATTCATGATCACCCTGGAATATGGTAATGGAAATTGAAAACATTTTCACACTTGAATGTGAAAAATTAACACATCACAGATGATGTTTTCTTTTTTTAGTATAAAAGGAGGGGGAAAGAGAGATGATGATGAATTATTCCATTATCATAACAACATTACAGTATATTTAAGGTAATGGATTTATAATAATATTTTGATGATGGGAGTTGAGGATATAAAAAGAAAGGAAATGAACTTGAAAATAAATTAAAAGAAAAGGGAGAGAGATTTACCACTTTATTCCTTCTCCTCGAGAACCTCCTTAGGGGGTGGGTTTGGACTATTAATAAGAAAAAAGGATCCTAGATTTTGGGATGGAGATTTGGAGTATATTTGGGAAGAATCTGGACAAGAATCAAGGCCTGAGAGGTGTGAGAAGAATAGCTGGTGAGTGATGCTATTTATAGTGGTGTAGATGGGAGTTTTCTTATTATTTAATTTAGTACTTTATTATTTTTATCAAGATAAGAAATAGTATTGATTATTGAGATTAATAAAGTAATTATAACACGTGAGTTCAAACAAATTGTTATTACATAATCCATGAATAAATGAATATGGTATTTAACTTATAATGTATATACACCGTAAATAACCATATTTTACTATTCACCAAAAATTCAGGTTTTTCATCAATATCCCAAAAATTCATCGTAACTATTTTTCAGTGTGTAAAATTCAAAAATGAACTCCCTTTGTGAGAATAATTTTTTAAATATGAGAAATTTAATTTTTAATAAAAAACATAATTTACTCGAAAAATACATATTTTAAATTATTATTACATTAATATCACTTTGAAAAATTAAATAAGTTCTCATAAAATTATCTTATAATACAAAGGCATAAAAATATTATTTTATGAATATTTTCTTTGAAAATGATTTTAATTTTTAATATTTAAATTAGTCATAAAACTTTAATGAAATATTTATGAATTATAAAAGTACCAACACATAATTAATTTTTTTTTAAAATACCTATTTACTTATACTCTTATATAATTATATCATATTTTTACTTATAAGATTGATACATTTTATTTATAACATCATTAGTGAGGTTACTATTCAACTTCTTGATTTACTGTTAATAAGGTTCATGTTACGATTCCAAAGGTCAACTTACTATTCATTTGGTATTTGTTACTTAACTTAAAGAAATGCCTTTTATTTTATTAATTATTCATTTATAAAGTTTGTATTGTGTTTTTAATGTGATTTAATATGATTATTCTAAATAGATAAATTATAATAATGGAATTTCCATTGATAAAACATCGGGTCATTACAGTCAACTTTTATAATTCATGCACTAAATTTTACAAGATATGCCTAATGATGTAATAATTTAGATGAATGTTCATTATCCTTGAATGAATCAATAAATTCATCAAATGATGGATTTCACTTTAACTATCAGATATTAATATTTTAATCTTCTATTTAATATTAATTTTCTTCACCACTACAATTTCAGAATTTAATAGTGGTAGGTGTAATCAACATTAGCTAAAAGCATCGATAAAGGGCCCCTTTATCAGCACTAAAACCAATCACTAATTAAAGAGGGACTTATGTGCGCTAAAAAAATAACTTATAAAGGTCCCCTTTATTAGTGATAATAAAAAGTAGTGATAAAGTGGTTTCCTTTATTAACATTAATAAAAAAGTGATAATAAATGGGGGGGGGGCTTTATCAGTGTTAGAAAAATGTACTAATAAAGGGGTATCTTTATCAGTTCTATTAAAAATGTGTCGATATGTGTGAGGGGATTTATTAGTTCTTTCTTTACTAGCACTAATGAAGGCCCCCCTTTATCAGATCATTTTTCCTAGTGCTGATAAAGGGTATTTTAAATAAAAGAATTATGTTTCATTTAAAATATTACATTAATATAGATTTATATTTATATTTATATAAATATAACATATTTTTTAAAATATGATTTAGATAATGCGGAATATGAATTCATATTTAATATATAATATATTTAGTGAAAACATTTCTCATTAAATAATTAAAAAATAATATAAATTAAAAATTTGATTATTATTATTGAGTAATATTCATTTAATTACAATGGTGTGACATAAAAATTAAATGAGCTAATGAAGTGTCTAAGATTATTTGAAAAGATGACATGAACATAAAACGACCGTATCTTTTGTTTAATTGGTCTATTTGGGCTCTATCTTATATTAAATTAATTATTATGAAGTGATCTACACCATAGTGATTGGAGGAAACCCCAGTCACATATTTTGGGGCCAAAACATGCCTATAATTCATCTAAAAATGATTTTTAATCTGGGTAACCCAATGTGCAACATTCTATGGAATTTTAGCATCGTCTAAGGGGTATCCTTATCTTTATCTTTAGTGGGGACTAAATTTATTACCAGGAATTAAATTTATATTGATATTATGGTTTTTATTTTTTATCATTTTTAATGAATTATTTTTATTTTTTATTTAAATATATGTGTATTTTCATATATTTACTTATAATAATTAAATTTTATAAATACATATTTAAACATAATTATCAAAAAATATAATTTAAAATATATGAAATAAATAATATTTATTTAATTAATTTAAAATAAAATTTTATCCATTTTATTAACATTATAAAAATTCATTAATATGTATATATAATGTTTATATATACGTAAGTGTTTCTACTAGTAAACATATATATATATATATATATATATATATATATTTATATCTATATTCTAATATATAAAAATTAATATTATTATATAATATATTTGGATATATATATAAATATCACACATTTTTAAATATATTAAAATAAATATAAATTTAATAAAACATAAAACAAAACACATATGGTAGTGTGGTAAAGAGCATCCAATTATGATTATGAGGCCCTGTGATCAAAACTAGGCATGCACAGGTATTTGGGGGAGCCGTATAGTTTTGAGAAAGTGGGAGGGCAGTTCCATGATAGTGGTTTGAGACTGGAAATTGCTAATAAGGGGGGGGGGGGGTCGAGGGTGCTTGAAAACATTTTTTTTCAATATTTTTAACAGTGTTAAAAAAATAAACGACTAAGGGTGGATTTAAAAGTTTTTAGCACTATTAAAGGAAACCATTATCAGTTCTAAAAAATTACTATTAAAGGAACTGTTTATACATGATAATAAGGATTTGATACAACTACCCACTATTAGCTTTTTTTAGTACTGATAAAGGGTGTATTTTAATATCACTCACAATATCAGTTCTTTTGAGCACCGATAAAATCATTTTACTAGAACTGTTAAAGGAATTATTTGTAGGAGTTCTCTTACAAACCCATCAACCATATCAGCTCCTTATTATATATTATTATTACCATATACTCCACATCTATGGTTAATTGTGAAACTATTAATTATATATAATACATCCAAATCAAAATCATTCATTTTTTTTTGAATATATATCATATATTACTTCTCCTACTTATTTAATCTCCTCTAATGTATATATCAAAATATCCTTATAACTGATCATCAATTCCAGAAAACATAGATAATTCTAATTAAGAATTAATACTAAGGTGTGTCCACTTTAATGATTCTCAGTGCACCTTCATAAGATTTTATATATACATATATAAAATACAATGTATCTGATATAGTAAAAACCATGGAATAAATTAGACTACCAATAGTTAATAAATATGGAACCCTTTCCATGTAATTTTCCTCACCATATATTTTTCAAGTCTTCCCTTTGTTAGTATGATGTGGTTGGACCATGGGATTGAAATAATATTCGATTTGGAAATTTTGAAACTTTCTAATACCTTTAATATATAATTAGACAAAGAAAACTTCAAAGATTCCATATCCCATTTTCAATTGATCCTCATCCCTAAATTTTTTTATTCTCTAATATCTTTTATATTTAATCCCTCAACCCTCCCATATTTCATATATACTATTCACTACATCATTGGACTTACCGAGAGATTGTGATCCACATTTAAGAAAATTACGATGAATCAACCATCATAAAACAACACTAAGTAAAAAAAATATATTCATTATATAATATAAGATATTTTTTTCTCAAAAAAGTATCAAATTTATTGTTTTATTTTTTTCATAACAATTTCAACCCATATAAACACCATCTAATCCTATACACCAAATAAACCATTACAATCTCTTTGAATCATATTAGTTTCTCCATAAAAATTTCTTCTAAAAATTTAGTATAAAGGAAGGATGTAATCAAATCTAAATTATAAAGATTTATACCTTTTAAGGAAAATATTCTAAGAAAAACTTGATTTTTTTAATTCTTCTCCATCAGTGAAGATATTTAACTAAAATCAATCCCTTACTTCTAAAAAAAGATAATCATAACTAGTATTTCCTTTTCCTATTTATTAATATTATTTTCTTTCTTCAACTGATTGAACCACCATTTAAATATTTCTCATTGACCATATAATAGATCATTTGACTCAATTTTTTTATTATATCATATGTAATTTATCTCATCCTTGATTAAAAACCCCTATTTATATTTACTCGAACTTCACTCCTTTTCCAATATTCTAGGTTATCCATCATATATTTGAATAAAATAACCTATATTCAATTCAAACCTCTACACTATTTTTCTAAACAAAGCGGAATTTGTATATTAGAGATTTGTTATGCTCTATCTATAGAAACAACATATCTTATGTTTTAATGCTCTATAGATATAATTTTTATAGAAATTGGATTTATTTTAAGTGAGTGAAAGTATATTTATAAACTATTTTAATATTTTTTCAATTATTATTATTGAATATATTATGAAAATTATTTTGATAAATTATTTAAAGAGAAACTTTATAAATAAAAATTCTTACATGAAAATGAGTTAATCTTACGTAATTAGTTCATGGTAAAAATTATTCATATATAATGTAATTTCACCAAATACACAACCATAAATAGATAAAATATATTATAAAATCATATGATTAAGTGAATCATTTATTCTTAAATATTTAAATTTGATAATTATTAAATCATTCATAATTGAAAAATATTTTTACATTAGAATTTCAAATTACAATTTATTCTTAAATAAATGTTTCTGTCACTCAATCGAATCGTCTGAAGGCCTTGAATTTTTATTGATTTTAGATAACCCCCATTTTTTGGGATGAGGGGGCACCCTTACAACGCCCATAGGTTTAGATATTACATGACCTGAAGGTGTTAGGGAAATACATAGACAATAGATATAAGGAACTTCTCCTCCCGAGCTTCTTCATCATGATGTCATATCTCCACATTCACATGGATTATTTTTCTTTGCTTCCCATGCATGGACAGGCTATTCATGATGATAATACCATACCCTCTCTTTCTAAAAAATCCTATTAGCTTCTGATCTGGTGAATGCGCCTATTGTAAATCCTCATTTGGAGTCTATTGCAGGTAGAGTCTATATGGTCATCAAGCAAAATTTCATGTGGCTTGAAGGCCTTGAGGTTGTCCGAAGGCCTTGAAGGATCCAAGTCCCAAACTAGAGGCCCAAAAGAACAAAAATATAAACTGTTCCGACTTCTATAGTACTGAACAATTCCTACAATAGTTATAGAAATAGTACCTCCTACAGAACTACTTCTATACCCATGGAAATTATGTCTCCTCCAAGTTTTGAACTCGGGTCTCTTGGATTCACTTTATGAGTCCTCACCAACTGGGTTGAGTCTCCTGTGAAAATGAATGTCTCTCAATAAAGAAAAATACCTTACATAACTATTTATATCCACTATTTAAGAATATAAAAAAACTATTTATTCTTAATGAATATAGATATTTTTTATTCATACATACCCATAAAAAATTTGAAGTTATTCTTATAGAAGTAATTTTTTTTGAGATTTATATTACATGAATGATGGAGTGGTTTTTATTTATGTGGGGTTTAAATCTTTGATATATTTTATCAAATTATTTAGATTTTTATTTATATGAATTATTTTCTCAAATATAAAAATGTTTTTATAGTATGAAGACTTTTTTTAAAGGTTGATTGTGTTATTATCAAATTTATTATTAATGATTACCTAAGAAACTTTAATGGGTATAATACTTTCCAGATTTTAAATAGGCTATCAGTATGAATTTTGGCTGGAATTAAATAAAATTGGATTATTATTTAAACATGTTATTGCGAAAATAAGGAAGAAAATAGACTTATTTTAAATATACATGAATTATTTTTAAAATTTTAAACTAATATTAATAAATTTATTATTCTTTAATTATTATTGATCTCATGACTGAGAAGAAAAATGAATAAAAAGAAGTGATATTTAATATTCGTATATTTTTATTTCTCTTTCCTGAATATTAATATACAGTTTTATTATTATTCATAAATGTTATCACTATTTAGTTTTTTTATAGACATTTTTTTTGAATTTTGTATCATCTCAATTGTGTACTTTTTTTATTTTAAGACAACACCCATTCTATTTCTCTTTGAGTACATATTTATTATACTATGTGTGATTGTGAGGATAAAAGAATGTATTGTTTTGAGATCCAGGTTAAAAACTCAAATATTTTGTAAACACACTAATTTATATAAACTTATACTCAACTCAATAGATTCACAGAAAATGAAATTAAAAAATTACCAAACCAATATTAGTTTTTAGTTGAGTAGATTTAGGTATTATCTTGGTGATCAAAATACATTATAAAAATTCTTATATTTCCAATCATCATTTTTTTTATTTTTTCACAGATATTTTTTTTCAAAATGGAAAATATTAAAAAGGTAAATTTGAAAATAAAATTATTATGTTTATAATGAATAAATTTATAAATTATAATCACCATAATTATATTATTAGTATATTATTAACTGGGATAAAAATTTCAGTTAACGATTTGTTTTCAGTTCTCTACTTTGGTCAGCTTAATTTTAATGGTATATATTCTATTATGTAAATTATGGATCTTTAATAAAGAATAAATATGGATAGAAAACCATATTTCAATAGATAAATTTATGGGTTTTTAAAAACAAGGGTAACTCTCTTTGTTAAGTTTCTTGGTGTGAAATTTTATATGAAATTTTTAAATCAATATAAGATTCAGACTGGTGAAGCTGAGTTATAAAGTTCAGATAAAGATTCTAAATTTGAATCAAATTCCAGTAATATGATTACTATTATATTTGGTTTGGAAATATATGAATTTAGTTGAGTTTATTAAAGTGACACTAATTATGAAATATAAAAAAATAAATCTATTTATTGTTAAGATTCATATAATGTCATAATAATGATATTACTCAAATGAATAGTGGAATCACTAAAAGTGTAAAAAAATATTCCTGATTTTTGCATAGTGATACTGAATTTGATTAAGCTTTAATATCCTTGAGACTTATAACTTATAGAATAATTTTTATATAAAGTTTTATTAAAATGTTTACTCATGCTAAGGATCTAGAAATGAAAAATATTACGTGCATTCTTCTGATTTATGAGGTTGAAATGAATGTTACTGTAGATGATCATAAATCAATTAAAAATGCTTGTTTTTTCATTAAAGTTACAATATATAAAGAAGAAAATAATGATATATATTTTTTCTTGTCTGTTATGAAGAAATTGATTTTAGTAATTCCAATTCGGTGGATGAATATGCTTAGTTGGAAAGAAGTCTCAATAAATTCTATATGAGATAAAAGGGATTTTAAATATTATACAACAAATTTAATAAGTATAATGGAACTTCCAATAATGTTCACAGTTGTAAGTTAAATAAACCTATAAATATAAAAATTTATTATTTTGAACACCATAATATTTTATATTTATTTTATTTGATATAAACTAAATGTATTCAATAGCTTTCCTTACACGCAACCTTTAGTCAGAATGAACCATAGTAAAGTAATCCTTTATAACATAGCTATTAAATTAATAGGTATTAATATAAATAAAAACATTATAAAGAATATTTTTAAGGGTTTTAAAAAATTATAATATATTTTATAATTTAAATAATATTAATATGAATCTTTTTAAGGTTATTTTATGCTTTAAAAATAGATTTTTTTTTAAAAATGGGTATTTATTTTGTTTTTCATACAAATAAATTATAATTAATTTCTGTCATTTTTTATTTATTTTATTTTATAAAATTAATTTTATTTTATAATTATAATTTTATTTTTCTCATGTGGGGAATTTTTATAATTTTTCCAAAAATATTTATTTTTTAGTAAAGATTGAAACTAACGATTTTGGTAAAACCTATCATTTAATTTAAATTAAATGTACAGTTATATTTTTAATTTTATCTTAATGTAACAGAACAATAATATAATTATAAATAATCCAATTAATTACATAATAATCATCATTATACTTTATTTTTGTGTAGGTTTATATTTTGGCTTAAAACCATATTTTTCTAGAAACTATTTTTATGTTCGCAATGTGTTTTTATATTAATAATTTATATTAATATCTATTTATTAAATATATTAATTAAATTTATATATTATATATTTAGTTATATATTTTAACATTCATTATATGTTATTTAAAAATCATGGAATGGAAGTAAATTCTATTCTATGCTTAAAATTCTTTTTTAGAATGAGTTTTTGTTGCGTGGTGCATTGTAATTTAAAATTAAATTATGAAACTCATATAAATTTAATAAATTAAAATGGATTAAATATATTAAATCATTATATTAATATATTTTATTTGGTTCAAAATAATTTTTGGTTATAGTGAGTAGTAAAATAATAAAATTTTATCATAATGATTGTGGTTATAAAAAGATTATATCGATGTAAAACCAAAAGATAAATGTAAAATATCCACCATAATATATATAATACTTATTGTTTGACTATAATTCAACCTTATATTGTCTAAAATTTGAATTTTTGTCCATTTGGATCCACTTTTCCATAAATGTGGCCACAAATAATTGAAATCGTTTAAGAAATTACTTGTGCATTCCCCACTTACTTATAAAAGGGAACCTTTTCCCATACCTTATTCCCACAATTAAATCCTTATATATCTAATAGTACCTAGTTTAAAACCTTACTAGATTTATTTCATTCACCCTAGTGATTTTGGTATACTCATAAGACCAATATTAATAAGCTTATGGTGTAAGCCCAAGGAGTCTCTCAGAGAAGAGGTATAAATCTTAACTGATATCCTTTGATTTTATTTCTTCCTATACTTCCTATAAAATTGTTTTATCTATATAAAAATTATTAATAGTGTTTGTAAAATATAATAATATTTTTATTATGATTATTTAACAACAATTTATAGCCTCTTCTCTATTAAATGGGAGATTAAAGTTTCCCTCATGCATATGTGTGGACTGCCACCTTCACGTAGAGATATTATTCATTTTCCACCACCATCATTCCCGGTTGGTTTTTTTATATATTCAATATATATTTATATATATAATGTATTTATGATATAATATTATATTTTTTTTGGTTTTTTTATTATTATTTACCGTTATTTCATTCCATCCATCGGAAATTGGAATCACCAGTTATGTGTATGTACAAACTACGATCTCCATATAATGATGTAATTAATTTTTCATGTATAGTTTATATTAATGGTAAAAATAAGTATTTTATTAATTTATATTATATTTTTATCATTATTAAAATATTTGGGATCAAGGAACGATGATAAAAGTTCAAGGACCATAATAGAAAAACTAAAACCTAAATGAAAAACAAAGAAGTCAACACCCAAAATAACGATGATAATGACATATTGTTAATTAATGGTTGATTATATACTATAATTAAACCATTTATGTTATTATAGGTATTAATATTGTTCTATATTATAAGTACAAAAAATTTAAAATTTTTATATAGTAGGTTAAAGTGCCTACGAATCAAGACAGACTTCAGGAAAGGGTTTCTTTGTCTCATTTTCAAATTCAAAAAATATGTTCGATATTACACACTAGAATTTATTTTATAGGGTGTGATTAATACCAAATGAATTTATTTTTAAAAATTAACTTAATTAATTTCTTTTTAAGAGTCATATCTTTTTATTTATTTATGTGCTCTTCGATTAAAAAGAGGCCGAAGTTATAAGGGGTTTTTACAATTTATTTTTATTAGTATTATATAAGATTAAATATCTAATGATTAAAATATAAGATACATATCTACCAAATATTTCTTTTTTTTCTTCAAATATAGTTATTTTTGGAGATTATATTTATTCTTTTAATTTTATTATATTTAAACACTATTGATTAAAAAATAATGTATTTTCGGAAAACCGTCATTATTTTCATATTTGGATGAGAATATTCTCTTCCATATCCATATTTTATTTAAATTTTTTTCAATAATATTAGTAATATTATCTATATATTAAATTACTTTATTTCAAATATTGTTTGATTTATATAAAAATGATTTACATGAATCTTTTTTTCATTTTTAAACTGAGGAACTTCTAAATTTTTACCAAAAATGTAAATGAAATATTTGTTTTTACATATATTTCCTGAATGTATTTCCCCACCTTTAGTAATAATATTTTATTTGATTATTAATTTTTATGTTTCATTTTTAATTTTCATATATTGTGTTTTTCTTATTTTTTTGAAAATTTTTATATTTTAAATATTTGATTTCATATAGATTTGGTGTTTTCCAAAAAGACATTATGGTGATAATTTATATTTATTTTGATCTGGGAAAATATAAGTTCTGTATGCTTTCATGAGTTATGATATGATGATATGATGGATCTTTTATGATATTATGGAACGCATATGTATGGATTTTATTATGTGATGGGTGGGAACATAATTATACATACCTTTAATTATTTAGGTTAATATGGATTTCTCATGAGATAATATAGACTAGAATGGGGAGTGAACCCAGTTCTATAAGGGACCTTGTCCAATAAGACAGTATTTGGAGTGAACCTTGACATGGAAAATAATGAAATGTGGAGAGAACCAAATCCACTATGATGGTATTATTAGTGAGCCTAGAACATTTAAATGATTTTATATTCTTATGTCTATGCTGAAAAAATATTTGTTATTGTTATGTTATATTCTCAGGGATCATGAGTGATTATTGATTATTCTGACCTCTTTTGATTTATGTTTTTTTATTATGACAAATCCTTATTCTCAGATTCATTATTAAAGATATTTGAAATTTTATTTATTACTTGTTTATATTATGATCATTTTATCATACCCTTATTCATATCTTATTCTCATTTATGATCATCAGTTGATATCCATTATGTTTACACTTAATGGAGATCTGATCTCACAATTTCCTATATTTTCTTTTCCTAGGTTATGGAATTTTTTTAAGTATGATATGTCTAATAAAGGTCCATGTTTTTAAGAACATAATTGGAATTGATAGTAATATTTTATGCAATAGTTTTTGGTGTATCCATTTTTCCAAAGACACAAATCATTTATAGTTTTGAAACGGATATAATTTTTATTTATTATATATTCCAATAATAATATATAATATTTATAAATAATAGGTTTGGGGTTGCTATAGTTGTAATCTTATTATGGTTTATAAATTTTTGGAAACTAATGTTAGGAAATTTTTTTGAGAACCCTTTAAGAAAAGAATATGTATTGGATAAAATCCTATAGATTGGGTTAGGTAGATATTATATGGTTCTCTAAGTAATACATCATTTTATTGATACTATAAGTGTATTTTGTTTTGTAATATATTCATCTTTGTGTAATAACCATTGATAGAGTTGGCCAAGTATATCTCAACCATCAATTTAGTTCATTGTGAATGATCTCTTAATAAGCACATAGTTAGACACTCATGAGGAATATTCATAGGTTAATTCACATTTTATTTATGAACCAATATGAAGGTTTTTTATTGATTTCAACAAAGGATAACCTAGGTTAAACCTAATGTGTAATATATTGACAGGAAGTTTTAAGGATTTAGACATCATATAAATTTATTTTTTGAAAAAATGATTTCCCCTAATTATTTATGTTACTGAAACTATTTTTTTTGTTTTAGTTAATGGATGGAACTAGAAGGAAACTTGTTAACACTGAATGTGATAGAGAATGCAATGATTTTACTTTTAAGTAACCAAATGTTATTGGTGTTGGAATGGAAAATCTTATTTCAATGCTTATGTAACATTCTAAATATATGAATCATGCTATAATTCCAAATGATAAAAGGTGTAATAACATATTATTAAGTCATTCATGAGCCAGTGTCCACCATCTTTTAGTGGACCCTATAATACACTAATTTCTGATAAATGGATCAATACAACTAACAGAATATTTTCTATTATTTGTTACTTAAAGTATTAAAAGTTTGTATTATTTTTTTCATTTGGAAATCAAAATAGATCATTGGTGTACTTCTAACAAGAATTTAAGGAAATAGGAAGAAATTGAATCCCTAGAGTGGAATGATTTTAAGAGCATATTTTTTAAAAAGTACATTCCCTGTATTATTTTTAGGAAGATATAGAATTAATTCCTTGAGCACAAGTAAATAGATGATGAACCCATTAATACCCTTGAGGAAAATTTAACTAGGATTGACAGGTACACTTTTGGTATTATAATTGAAAATAAAAGTAAGATCTATCAATTCTTCGGTGAATTAAAACATATTATTTGATGGATTTAAGCCATAAGAGACTTCAATAGTTAAGAATAAACTATTAGATGTGTATTTAAAGTGGAAATTGATACTGAATTCACCCATCAATCTCATAGTTTTGATATGAAAATAAATGTACAATTAAAAGGAAGTTATAAAAACAAAAACAATAAAGATAATAAGATGAGTTTGCATTTATTCCAGATGTGTGGAAATAAGAAATGATGAAATTATATAAATTGGATTGGAAAATGATTTAAATTTATAAAAAAGGTCACCAGGTGATTTAATATAGATGTAATGGGAAGAAGTTAACTAATGATGCAAATTGATATAAAACTATATAGAATGCACCACCCATACTACTGTAGTACCCCCGGTTTCTGGAAAGTAACCCTTGTTTTATGTTTTTTAAGTGTATAAAGTACATGGGAGATGTTGAGAGGATGTTTGGGAGACTTTTAATGCAAAAAAGGGCATGATTTGGGGACGCATGGGATGCGCACGGTTTGTCAAACCTTGAAGAACCCATGCAGGTGATGGTCTCTTGGACAGAGGAGAGCGCACGGTGTGTGTATGGTCTGGGAAAACCGTGAAATGAGGCTGTGCGTGGAGGATGGCCAAGTCAGAAGCTAACGCACGTTTAGCGCATGGTTTTCCCAAATAGTGTGCACACCATGCGCTCACATAATGTTAGATCCTAAAATTGTCGATCTAACTCGTTTTGCCTTTCAGTGCCTTTTTAAACCTACTATGCGGCCCTAACTTGGGATTTTTCTTCCTTGAAGGTTAGAGGACTTCCTCAAGGCATTCCTGTGGCGATTAGAAGGGTTCTCTTGACAAATCAAAGCCATATCCTTAAGGTATGTGATCGTTCTTGATGGTTTCATAGATCTACTTAGATCTACTTCTCCTCTTCTCTCGTTTTCTTATATCTACGCCCGTTATGGGTAGATCTAAGGGTGTGGATGCCAAATATGACATGTTTTGGTGTTGGTTATGTTAGGAGGAGTGATCTAAGGAGGATTTTTGGAGTTTTGACTCGGTGTTCTTGAGTGTTCTTCGACCATTGGTTGGTTTCGACCAAATTGTTGAGGTAGGTGGCTTCAATATTAATTTCTCTTTCCTCGAACATGAAGGCTTAGTTAAAATTGATTTAACTTCTTGGTTTTAATGGTGAAATTGTGGGGAAAATCATGTTATAAATCTTCTTTATGGATGATTTATGGGTTTTGATGGAATTGTAGAAATTGAAAGAATGGTTTGGAAAAAGTGATTGGGTTCCTTGATTTTAAAATTATGATTTTAAAATATGGCTTTGCTGGATTTGGAAAATGGTTGGTGGGAAAATGGTTTCCAATAAAAGGGTTGTTTTATTGAAATGGCTTTGGCATGGATGAAATGGTGTGGTTTTTGGGCATACTTGGTGTGTGTTCATATTGCATTTACGGGGCTTGGTTGAAATATGATCTTCTTCTCGGTGCCAAAAGTGCAATGGCACATGGGGAATATTACCTTGGGATGACTTGGTTGATCGAAGAGAGACCGCACATGAGTATGGAACTCTAATAACAATGCATGCATGGGTGATGATGTTATTATGTGGAATGAAATGCTTTTTCCAAGGTGGAAATGTGGTTTTGATTTGGGAACTTGGTTTTGTTTCTTTTTTCGGAAAAGATGGTTTTTGGTTGGAAGAATTTTTTTTGTTGGAAAAATGGATTTGATATGAAACTTGTAATACTGTGAACTATTTTGGAACTATTTTATATAAATTGTTTTTTATCAATTTGCTAACATGTTTTATATTAGAGTCATGGGTTGGGAAGTTATCAGGGAAAACCTACTGATTTTCATTACTCACCCCCTACTTTGGAATATTGGTGCTTTTGCAGATGTCGTTTATCGGGATGTTGACAAGGGAAAGGTGGAACACGTGTTTAACACTACTTAATGATTTCTTGAGCTACAGGTAGAGTTGGAGCTTGGAGCTTGTGGAGCCTTGGAGTCTTGTTTGTCTTTGATTCTTGCCGATTGTCTTTCTGCTGTTTCCTCTGTTTTAGTTTTGGATTCCGCTGTTGCACTTTGGTTGGTTTAAAATGGAATAAATGGATGAACTATCTTGTTTTTAAATAATGCATCATATAGTGGTTCCTGGGAGATGTTTGTTTAGTTTTCATCATTGTTGGCTGTTTTCATTTATAGGTTAAATCGCCCCCCATGTGTTTTGAAACCCTTCAGCATTTATTGCCAGCCTTTGGCGCCTTAGGGACGTCGCTTAAGGCCAAGTATTGACTTGTTGAGCTCTCAAGAAAAGTGAGAATTGGTAGGTCATTACAAATACAATGTTTCAAATGAAATAAGTATAATAATTATGATAAGTAGTTTTTGAATAGAAGGGTTTATTATGATGATATAAATCAGAAACCTCTTAAGACCAAAGAAAAAGTTAAATATCATGTGATCTATCACAAACCAGGCTAGACTACCATCCAATACAAAATCAAACCTGACCTGCAATAAGGCCCAAGAGGTGTTCCCGATCATCCTGGGATGTGATTAGTAGAGAGAATCAAACTTAATATATATAGGAAATTCTTTTCATTATAAAAAACATAAATAAATGACCTAACAAAGAACAAAACAAAATAAAGAGGATACCTAAACCCTGAATACAATAAATACATCAATTGAATCCAATAAACAACCACAATGAAACAAAACATGAAACTAAATATAGAACTAAAAATTAAAAAAATGACGTGATATCCACATGAACTATTTTTCACCTCAAACCATATGACCAATGTTCTCTAAAGGTAATCCTGAACCATAAACCCAAACATGAAAAACAACTCGGGTTTATCAACATCAAGTGGGATAAGTGTATTGTGAGCATAAAAAGCTCAGTAGGTAAGAAAAATAGAGTGTATATATTTCCTTTCCCAAAATATTCCATAAAGTGTGGTTTGAAATTAATTAAGAATATTTTTTTTTATTTTAAATAACTAACAACTATTTTTGAAATCCACTTTATAAAAAAATCAACCTGCCCATGTTTTCTTTAAAACTGATTTTCATTTTAAAAACCCATATAAAGACCCATATTCTAAATTTAATCTTCACTCGGAGAACAGATAACCATTCCATAAATAAAATAAGAATTACAATTTAGAAAATAACTGTAGGGTAGATAACCAAAATGTAACAAAATTAACAAGTGCATAAAGATAGAAATCAGGACCATTTTCTAAAAATCTCTTTAAAAACCCCTTGGATGTACTTGGTTCTAATTTACCTTCTAGTGTATGGTAAAAATCCAAAGTCAAAAACCAACTGTATTCTGTAAAACATACTCACTAGTGGAAAATCCCCTCTAGAATCTCAATAAATCTAGTGGTACAAGTGCATCTAATAGAGACTAATAATAAAGAATCAAGATAACCTCTAGTTGATGTCCATGAATCCCATGATAATAGTATACTAAATAATGATGAGATCATCACATTCTTGGAATAAAACAATAACCTACAGATTCCATTGTTCATTACTTTCCCAACTTTGACAGCATCAATGTGGAGGACCTCTCATTAGAGGGACAACCATAGAGATTCATACACCATATTGAGACATACATAGGTGCCAAATAGTCCATCAAATCACATGAGTTTCAAAACCTCTTTCTAAAATGACAAACAATACCAACAAAGCCTTTCCATTTACATTTCCAAAACAAATTTCCAAAACCCAGGTGAGACCATAAAACATGTTTGGAAGATGCTAAATGGGCCTTTATCTCATTTAGTTACAAAAACATATTCACAGGTTCAAAATGGTCCATGATTTAAGAAAAATATGGACCAAATATGGATCATTTTGAAACAATGGAACAATTTATAAAAAATGGGGTATTAAGGGAACCATTTTAGAGAAGGAGGAGGGAATGAAGGAATGGAAGAAGATTGTTATAAAAACCAGGTTCAAGAGGGACATCAATAAATAAATACATTATCATTTTTGTTCTTATCCATTTGTGCAATTTCTGCACATATGGATATGCCCACATATAATGGAACACTATTTTGAGTCCATAGAATTTACAATAGTTATATTAATGGAAATAAAGTGTCACAAAAACCCTCTACATGTGTACACACCTATACATCAAACCAAGAAAAGTTCCCAAAAACCAATCAATTTCACAATTTCACACACACCCCTAATTAACCAAAACCAAAACCACATCACACATATTTCTAAAACAAAAAAATCCATATGAAATAAAATTATCCATTTTATGAAACACTTTACATACATATAAATATTGAAATAAACATTAAAACTCTATGGAAATCCAATTACATCAAATTTCTATTATGAAAACACTAAAATAATTTATGCTAACATACCACAAGAAATATTATAACATTAATTAACCATTTAGAAAATAATAATAACCTATAGGCATGATTAGGAGAGGAAATTTATGTAAACACTGACATAAATGACATGAAAATTTGATGAAACTCTCAGAGATGAATGAACATTTCTCAAGAGACAATCCACAGAACATAACATTCAAGAAACACAATCCAAACAACAACCCTATAAGATACGGTTCATCCAATAGAGAACACACACAATGAGAACCAAGAAACTGGGATAGGTAGAAGTGGATATGTTGAAAACACCCAAAAAACCAATTTAAACACACCTTAGAAGATTGGAAGAAGAACAAAGGGGGAAGTGCTTGAGATCCCCTTCATGTTCCTAGGTCGAGTAAGAGGGGAGGGAGGCTAATTAATGTTTAAACATAAGAGGGTAAAGATGATAATTTCATCTTTTAAAGAACCTAGTAATTTCACATGATCATTTCAGATAGTTTTCTAAACCATCCACCAAGCAAGCATGAATTATTGGATAATGGGGAACCTACAAGGGCTAGCCGCATGGTTTGGGAAACCCTCCACTAATTCTGAGAAATGAATATGTAAATTTTTAGAGCCTCCCTACATGCTTGTATTAAAGTTTACTCTAGCAATGTGCATGATATGCACTTTTTCCCAGATACCAACCACCTATTTCATTATTATTTTTAGGCCTTATATAGTTTGGGCTAAACCATGATCAAACTATTTATAGAAAAAAACACACCATAAACCTTCAAAACTGAAAAATGATCATTGGGAACTCCACCTAAACCTCAACCAAAAGATCAAATACAAAGAAAAGAATACAATAAAAGAAAAAACATGGTTAGAGTTTGATTTTTATCCCCAACACAAGCAATTTATTCACCCATAAGGTCACTAATCCAAATGAAGAAAAAAACTCAAGATCAAAACTGAACGAATCCAAGAGAATCTGCAAACCACGGTATTACCATTCAACTGCACCAGTCACACTAATCCATATATCAAACAAATAACAAAAGGATATCCATATATATATTACAATGTTCTCAGCACTTCAAGAAACTTTTTATCATTGACCAGTACTATAATAAACCACAAAAAGGTCTATAATACGACTCCACCATTTAATAACTGACAACCTTTGACTATCTTTGGAGCTACCTTCATGGACCAAGTGACAAAAAAACTAGGAACTCCTAACCAAAAACAAATAGGAAATCAGATCACAACTCATCATTTCAACAAGACATGAGCATCTCTAAATAAAGCCCCACACAACTCAAAATCGATTAAAAAAATGATAACCACACAAAAATTACAACACAAAAAAGAAACCACAATATTAAAATAAAGATGGGACATTGAAAATTTTATAACAAATTTGGAATTATAATAATGAGGAAACTATAAAAAGGAAAAACAAACAGTTCCCCCTCCAACATTAGTGAAAAAATCTTGGCCAAAGTTTCCCACACCCAATGATTCATGATTCTGTGAAAAGATTCATTCTAGGGGTTAGGGTCCTGAAAAATCCGCAAAGGAGGTTCTAACCAATTCCCCCCAAAGAATGGGGGGAAAGAATGTAATGTATGCAGATAACTCAAAGGATGGCCCAAGCCGAACCGGTCCGTAGACCGGTCCCATGAAAACGCTATGTGGCCGGTTCCGCGAAGCACCCCCTTCGCAGACCGATGTCGTTCGCGGAATGAAGGCGGAGATCCTCCGTGGGCACGAGGCACGACGGGCGCCAAGCGGGTCCACTTTCACGAACCGCCCTCGACCACAGACCAAGTTGACTAACCCGGACCGCATCCGCTGTCATTCGCGGAATGGAGATGGAACCCTCAACGGCCACAAAGCACTCACCAAGTTGGTTTGGTTCGCGTGCGGAGGTGCATTCCATGCACCCGTGAGTCGCTGATTGACCAAGTCAACCATAAATTGGGTCTCTGATCATGGGCCTCCAAAAAATGTGCTGCATGACCATAAATACATCTCTTTCCCCACTATATAAAAGGAGATCGAGGGGGAAGATCCAAAGAGGATTTTGAAGAGAGGATTTCAAAGGAGATCGATCAGATTCGGGTGGAAGGATTTCGAAGGAAGGTTTAGGATTTCACAGTGAAGTTCCAGTTCGTGAACCATAGAAAGGTATGAAACTGGGAACAAATTAATAAGGAACCAAAGAATGCATAATAACTTGGCTGGCCGCAAACTTAAAATAACAAAGAAAAGAACACCATGAACCATGGCCCCTCTACAGATTCACCTCCCGTGGACCAGGGCATTGATGCCCCTTTTTCCGATCCATTGCACCGTGTAGCACCCTACTACGTGGGTAAATCCCCGACCAACGAAGCCCTGACTGACGTCACCCTTGGCCATCGCTACTCGCATGGATCCTCCACGTACCAACCTGGTACGCGGGCCGAACCCGAAGCCGCAAACCACCCTGGTTCGCAGGATGCCCACCAAGCCATGAACCACCCTGGTTCACGGGGTGCCCATCTATCTGCGGATCCCCCTGGTTCGCGGACGACCTCTCCAGCCTTGTAGCACTTCCCTATGTGAAGAGAGCCACCACTCGTACCCCTGTGGGGCCCTCCTAATCCTTCGGAGTTCTCGTTCTCTGAGCCATAAAAACCATCCAATCCAGCCTGATCTTCCGCGACTCTTTCGTTGTCCTACTCATCAGCCCCGAGCTGAGGCCCCCACCAGAGCCACCAGACCCATGTGATGTGACTTTCAGGCGTATCAATGCGCCTTTTTGAGTTCACATACCCACGGTAAGAAGGGGCAAAGGGGTTTCCCCGACCCTTGAGCGGATTTCTGAAGCATTCCTGGGTTCATATTCCCACGGTAATGTGATGTCTGAGCTCGAGAGTCCCTTTTCTTCCCCTCCACTTTTTAGGGCTAGTGCACATCTCCCTTCTTCGGGGGGTAATAAAATACCCATCACAAAGAAGCCCCCATGCACTTCCGTACTTCCCCCAGGAACAGGAGAGGTGACAGGCACATGAGCACCTCTTTCCCTCTATCACTGTGGTTTATCACCCTGGGCGTCCATCCGTGAGTAAGCCCCGACCTTATGGGCTGCTCCATGCGTAAGCGCCACTCCACTTCCCATGGACACACCTTTCGCGACGTGATCATCTAGTCCCTGCTGCCTCTTGTTTCTCACACCGAGCACGACTCGTGTGGGATTTGAGTAAGAATTGACCATGACATCCTCTCCTGGGCTACCTTAGAGCATAAGACCCACTAATGAAAACAATGAGGACTTCGATCCATGTCAAGGCATGGTACATTGGAAGCCTCCCCGAGGTTTATACCCGACCACCGTCGGACTCCCAGGTCCACATTCACGTCGGCTCTCCGACACTCCTATTCGAACTACGTGGACTTTGATCCATGTCTCCCATGAAGGGTATATAGGAAGCCTCCTTGAGGTTCAAGCCCAACAACCGGTCAATCCGACTATCTTCACATCGGTTCACTGTGCCACTACTAGTGCTGCCTCAATGAGTCCAGACTCCTCGGGGTCATTAATCCAATGAGGGATGGTAAACCTCAAGCATAAATTAGTCTGAACCCCTACGTCCAGCTGACCATTTCCAACCAGGAGTAATCCATGGATACTATTCTTCTTTATAAAACAAATATTTGTGAACATATGAATATGTCTTAAATCTATAAGGGAGTCCCAGAACATGCAATAATTACCCCCAAAGAGGTGCGATGAGCCCAAATTCCCATCCTCTCGACCAATGTGAGTTCTTAAGTGTCGCGGGTCGAACCACCCAGTGAACGCCTGCCTTTGGAAAGAAGGTCCATGTGTCATTGGATATGGAACCGTTTGGAATTTCGAGACCGTCCCGAAATAAAAAATGGCGAACCTGATGTGAATATTTAACCAAGCATGATAGATTTAGCCAAAACCCACACTGTTCCCCCTTTATACTCGCAAAGAGGACCAAGAAATGTCATTAATTACGCATGGCATCATGAGATGCTGCTTTGAGGGTTTTTTTTTGTTTTTGTTAAAATATAATACAGGTACCACATAGTACTCCCTTCAATCCAATGGCATCCTGAAAGAACTCACATGAGCGTGCTTCCAACTACGCAATGACAGGACTTCCCCAAAAATGGAGGACCCCGTCACCCACCTAGCTTCTTCAACGCTGGGTCTTAGATGCATTGATCCGAGAGTACCATGTGAACGGTACTCTCCTAATGATGGAGGCGGCCATGCACGCTCTCCAATCCGCCATGACTCGCCTGTCTCCTGTACAGCAGCGACCACAAAGGTAGATCCAGATGACCCCTCTTGCTATCTCCAACCATTTCGGGAGTCTATCCCTGGAATGAGACAACACGTACCTCCCTTATCTTAGGGAGGTGGTTGAGGTCGACGTTGAGGACTTCATCCCATTCGAATGAGGGTTCCACTATAAGGCCCCCACCAGAAGATGTCATTGCGGTGATGCCGCGACTCAACATCCTCACACTCAGGAGGATGTAGCCCCGAGGATCCAGGCCCATGCTCCCCAAGATCCGGCCCTTCGGACTGCCCGATGAGGGTGGAAAACATACAACTAGGGACCGATCATCACCCTTGTCCCGGAGGAGGAGCTCTACTGCCTAATCACAAAGACTCGTTATGAACAGGCACATACACCAGTTCGTTCATCCAAGGCCCACCATCTAGACATGGCGGCCTCATACGAGCAGGAGTGCATCCCCGCCAACCTCCGTCAAGCCCGTCGCTCACGCAGGACATCACCTACCCGGCAGACACCACTCCCTGTCCAGGGTTGTGAAGCCCACCAACCAGATGTGGTGGCGACCCAACACCTACCGGACTAGCTCCTAGCAGATGCTTATGACAACTACCATCCTAACGTGGTGGCGATCAACAAAGCCCGCCATCCAGATGTGGTGGCAACTCATAGGAGAGCACGTATCCCTTCCAACAAAGGCCACCAGCTCGATATGGTGGGAAAACAACATATGTAGGGCCAGCTCCCTACAGATGCAAGTAAGGTCCACCATCCCGATGTGGTGGCAAACTGAGAGATAAACTAGAATATCCTGGACAAGGGGCAGATTCGTTCACATGCCCCGACACAGGAGAATTATCAGTACCCACTGACCACCGGAGGACCGGAGTAGGATATTACTACTTTGATAATGGAATGGGACTTCATACCCTTTCCATCCAATGAAGTCTCTCTGCATATCCTGGCAATAATGGAGGAACAGGTATCGATCCCAGATCATATCTTGCAGACTTTCCATAATGTAATTGCATCAGTGGAAACATCAAGGAATCAGGCCCGTGAGCTCCTCTCCCCAATTGAGGCGACTCATCTAAGAGACGACATAGCCACCTTGGAGTAGATCTGCATCCCTGCTTTCACCTAGGAGGGTCGCCGACTATATTCTACGACGGACGGGAAACTAGATTGAGTAGCTTCACTTGTTATAACTGGGGGACACACGTCCATCTTGGCGGATGCTCCAGAGTAGGAATATATCCCTGCTAAAAGTCAATATGTGCGTCGGCATATTCTGACAGCATCACGGGACCCAATTAGATAGGGACCCAAAGGTGAAGGCTGTTTTTAATAGTAGACGGTCCCCGATTCCCATAAGAAACCTCCCTGAACGCGCCGTAGGAAGCCAGAAAATAAAGAGTGGGTTCATGACTCCACTCTACTAGAAGCTAGGGTTCCCAAAACCGCTAAGCACATATCTAAGGCTTAGAACCCTGTCCACCGATTACCATATTATGGGAGTGGAAGTAGTAGTTGCCTAGGTACTCCCCGCAATGTCTCTACCAACAACTCTAAAGGTCCTCCCCAGAGCACCCACGGGGTCCTCCCTTGCGGGCATATAACGATCGATCACGAGAGATCCTCTTTTGATGCGAGTCATGGAAACCCTCCACGTGACCAGAAGATCAAGTAACAAGAATGTCCCCCACTTGCTACGGTCCACCCTGAAGGTCCGCCTCGGGGTATACGCTGCAAATACTCTCTATGAAGTGGGACCGCAAATTATGATAGTAGTCTTAGCTATCAAAGTCGCAACTGTGGAGGCCCTCCCCGTAGTGACGTCTCATCACGACAAGAAGGCCCTCCCCTTTTTGTGGCCTGACTTAAGGTCCTCCCCAAAGGATACATTGCAAAGACACTCCTTGCAGCTGGGCATAAGATCACGATGGTAGTCCTCTCCATCCTGATAATGGAGGTCCTCCCCGTAGATACGTCAAGCAACGAGAAGGCCCTCCCCTAATTTTGGTACATTCTGAAGGCCCACCCCAGGGTGTTCCCCACAGATATTCTCCCTGCAGTAGCTGTAATGGAAGTCCTCAGTACTGCTGCAGCTGTGATGGTAGTCCTCGCCACCATGGCTGCCATTGTGAAGGTCCTCCCCACAGTGGCCCCAAGAAACAAGAATTTCCTCCCCTCGTCGCAGTGTATCTTGAAGTTCATCCCTGGGATACACAACGAACATCAAACCATGATGGTCATCCTCACCATGATGGAAGTTGTTGCGAACGCCCTCCCTGTAACAACACTACACAGCCAGAAGGTTCTCTCCTCGCTGCAACACGCCTTGGAGGTCCTCCCCAGGGTATGCAATGAAAAAGTACTCAATGCAGTGAGGCTTCAATCTGTGATGGTATTCCTCTCCATTACGAAGGTCCTCCCCACAATGACATATCATATCAACAGGGAGGTCCTACCCCTACCGAATCAAGCATAGAAAATCCCTCGTATGTCGAGGCACTCAGAAGGACGGGATCAAGCATGTCAGATTCCCAGTTAATTGAGAACAACATCCTTCTTCAATCAGGAGACGTTCTGAGGCCACGTTCATCTTCTGAACCACCTCGGAATTGCCCACATGATGATTCATCACCAACCAGTCCCACTGCCTCCGACCACACTATTGGAGGGTGTCTTAGTTGGGCTGACCAGGTAGAGGAGTCACTACTAGAGGAGTATGCTGACATGTTGCACCTGAGGAAACGACTAGCTAGGGATGATATACCAGTTATGTTTTGGCCCACGACCACCTCTCAATTCAACATACCCAGAGAATTGTCGGAAGAATGTGTGCATGACATCCACTACAATATATGGACAACCCTCCACTGATTGAAATCAATCTTCCTGTCCTACGATGGGTATGCAGACCACGTCAAGACAATAGGAGACCTCCTGCGTCACATCGACCTAGAAGCTCTTCCTTCGGCACGGCAAAAACGACCCAAGAGGCGCAAAGGAAACATGGAGATAGCCTACCTCCATGCGCTGCACCAGTTGTGTCACCTCATCGGTGACGCTCCGATGGGAGTTCATATTAGGGGATGGGGGGAACATGGAGATTTGCATTTCACTCCACTCTCCGCCCATAAGAACCCATTTGGCATGGTGTCTTGCAACGTCATCACGTCAAGACGACAATCGAGTGGTCTCCCTGTTTGTGAAAGGCAACACACCCAGTAGAGTCAGGCCTTGAGTAAGTCTCAGAAGCGTCTGGCCCGACGAAAACAATTCATTTAAGAACTCCTGAATCAGGTCACCAAGAGCATTCAACAGGCCTCTTTCCTAAGAGAGGCCAATCAACGATCTTTTCCTGACTTCCCAGAAGGGATTGATTCACAGAGGAACTCAGCACCAAACCCAGTTCACCCCCGAATGGGTCACGCAAGAACAGGCAGGTAGCGATATCCACAGCCATAGCCGCAATCCAGGGTCAACCCCAGCCTGCAAGGCTGAGGGCATTTTTAACAACAAATTCCCCAGTAAGACAAAAAAACGGGAAGAGACCCAGCGTCCAGGGAACAGAGCCAACCCTAGCCCTTAGGGAAGGGGGCATTATTACCCCCTCAACAACAACATCTACCACAAGAGTCAGTATTCTCTATTCTAGGGAGGAAAGTCACAATAGGAGGTTCTCGTCCTATCTCACCATTTGAATAATCGTCCCCTCCAAGAGGAAGGTGCATCATAAGGTCGCATCAAAGAACTCTCCATGTCACCCTTCGTTAAGAAGTCCGAAGGAAATCCTAGCACATGAAAGGGAAGGCCAGTAAAAGATGCGGGAGATCCTATTCTTATTTGGAAGATGACATCTTCCCAGCCCCACGATATGAATCTATCAACACTATAGTGGTTAACCCCACGAGTGAAACCAGAGATGATGCAAATAAGGATGGATTTAGAGATGATGGTTTTGGTTAGGCTGCCACTCACAACATACCACGAGGTGTGCACACCCGAAACTAGTGGGATTCTTTAATAACGGTATCCCCTTCAGCTATCCTCCCTCTACTTACCCTTTGAGCTTCCAACAAGGATAAGAATAAGGGAACAGTTACCCTTAACCCACCTCCTTCTCTCAATAAAAACGAGCCACTTACGCTCGAAGAGAGATTCACTCGAGAGGAAGAGGAAATGAATGAATTGAGGCAGCTTAATACCGAGCTACTTCAGAGGAACCTTCTTATTGAAAGTGCATCCCAAGAGGAGCCACATCATGCACTCCCAGATATTGCACCTCAATGACCAAGGTTTTCCTTGGAAAATGAAGCACGTTTAGGGCTCCTGCCCAATGAGGAGCCTGGCCCATCGAACTACCTAAATGTGGATCCGGATGAATACCAAGACATCCCTACACTCAGGAAGAAATTGGAGTGAGTACGTCTGAACGCTCCGAAGGTGTCACAAATGGCACATGCCCCCCTGGTGCCAACAGATCTGGATCTTCATGTAATGCCTTGGGCTACCCCTGCTCAGGACGGGGCCCAAGAGGATGTTAAAAAGGGTCTCAACAACACCATTGAGGCACTAATAGATCGATTGGATGAAATGTAAGGTCGACACACTCCGATTCAGCCAGAGTGGAAACCTTAACTAGATTTGGTGAGCAACACACCACCTCCACCTAATTTTGGGAGCCTTGTATTCCCTATCTTCATTGGATTAGACGATCTAGAACAGAACTTGATTCACTACGCGTCTTCTTGTGACCCTATGATGGGAACTCCGGAACAACAAGATGCAGTGAAACTCAGATGCTTCGTACAGACCTTGCAAGGACCTGCCTTCGTCTGGTATACGAGCCTGCTAGCCCAGTCAATAAAAAGTTGGGAGGACCTTCGGAAACAGTTCCTATTCTATTTCAGGTCAGCGCTGCCTAAAACAACGGTCGGCGACCACATGAACTGCATGTAGAGGGAGAACGAGAGGGTCTCATATTTCATCACTAGATGGAAAGGTATTACCTAATACCTGAATAGGCCAATGCCTCAAGATGAGCTACTCTCCATATGCTTCGATAATCTTTGAGATGAGCTGCGAACTCTGCTCGTACCGGTGGAGTGCACCACTAGCTTCCACCATCTCTCAGCCAATGCCCAGAGAATCAAGGACTCCCTGCAACAGACCAATTTGAATTCCCAAATAGACTCCCAGGCTCCTACAAAGAGAGTATCCAGAGCTGAAGCATCCTCTGTCACGCTCAAGCCAGTCCCTGTGCCTGCTCCACCGCTCAGGACTCCAAAAATCGTCAAGGGCCCCCTGTATATCAGCGGCCGCCTCCACCCAGGTGGGACGATCAGAAAGGGGTGAAGCAGAACCAGTTTGAGGAACGAAGAGATAAAGTATATTCATTCCGGGAGGACCAAGTCCACAGCTATTTCATCGCCGCTATGAATTGAAACATTCTCAGCCTCTCAGAGCCGAGGTAACCCGAAGAAGTAGGCCACGATGACAGGATGGATTACTATCCCTACCATCGAATGTTGGGGAACAATATTTGGGAATGCTTCGTTTTCAAGGACCTCCTGCAATGGATGGTAGACTCTGGGAAAGTCGAGCTGGGACCACCCCCAGCACATGTGACATATATTTCTACCACTGGCGCCAATGAAGCGGAGGGGTGGTAGGAAATCTCCAGAAAGAAGGGGCAAGAATTTGATAATTGGATGACTCAGAAGACTATCAATAGAGCCCAGGGAATACTCTAAGATCAACTACCACAACCAGTATTTCCACAAACAACCCCTCATGCCGCACAACCGACAGTATTGGCCTCACAACCCTCCAAGAGCTGGTCATCTAGGCGTAATCAAAAAGGGAGGAGACAAGCGTAAGAGGAGCAGTCCGCAATGAGCACCAAGTTAGCCCCGACACTATCATATTTCATGCCCTTGAATTTGGTGACACAGACACTGACCCACCAAACGACACCATCAGAGACAACTAACCAGGGTGACATGTCAGAGGAAGAAGAGCCAATATTTGGTTCTATCAACGTCATCCATCTTATGGAATTTTCCCTAACGAAGGGTATGGTTATGAACCCGAGCTCCGAATATGAGGAGCTGGGATGAGGAATCACAGAGAGAAGGGATATCAGGGATGTGCAGTCGTGGGTAAAACCAACCCTATGGTCACAACTCGTCCCGAACCGTTAATATCGCAGAAACCCATTGGAGATCCCTTCAATGGACTCAACAGGAGAAATAACATCCCTCCACCTCCACAAGCGGCCACTCTGCCCCCGTCATTCTACGGTACCCATAAGAGGAGTAACAAGGGTCTAGCCACCTAGTACGCACAAAATGATTGGCCAGGCCGAGTCCCCAGAACATGGGGACATCATCAACATCTGACCCTGCAGCTGGTCCCTCATCATCACTTATTACCACTCCTATGTTTCCCACTAAATCTCCCCGGCCAAAGGATAAGTGTCGGCTGCTGGAACAAAAATACGACATCCTTAAGCAGCTGGTGTCGGTACCAGACAAACTGTTGATCCTGGATACCTTGAGTTTGTCAGACGACCTCAGGGAGGCACTGATAGAATCCTTGCTCAGCCCCCAGGAGTTTTAAGCCAAGGTAGCTGCCGCCGAGATTTACTGGACAAAGGCTGGCTCGGCTGAATGCAATGCATTGATTTTCTTCACCGATCTAGATGATGATGCCATCATGAAGGGACACATCAAACCACTTTATGTGTCTGGAACACTAGATGATGTTGAGATCCGAAAAGTCTTTATTGACAATGGCTCTAGATTTAACCTCCTTCCCCTACGGACACTTTGTAAGTTGGGCTATTGTGAGGGTGATTTAATACCCTCGACCACAACTATTCTAGGTTACGACAAGAGTAAATAGATGACAATGGGACAAGTCTATCTAAAGACCCATTTTGGTGACCTCATGGCCTACTCAGAATTCCTGGTGGTTCAACAACACACAACATTGAATGCCCTGCTGGGAAGGCTGCGGCTCCATAAGCACATGGCCATTACTTCATCCTACCACCATTGTATTAAATAATGTGTCAATTGGAAAAGTGGGACATTTCACGCTGACAAGGCCCCTTTCAAGATCTCCTAGTCACACTACATTAACATCGGGTTTTATGAGAAAAAGAGGAAGAAACCTTTGACTGATGGTATCGAATGGATCCCCATGCCAAATGGTCTGGAAATGGTTCCTGAAAACCCCCTCAGATAGCTTGGAAGAGACTACGTAATGCCCATCAACCACGTTGAAAGAAGGGATTCAAGTTCGGACACACACCCATCCGTCTTCATGACTTCAACCATAAAATTCAAGCGTGACAATGCGGGAATGTCCGCCAACCCACAATCTGGGGACGAATACTCGAGCGGGGATTCCCTCGATGCCTCTCCCTCAAACCCCTGAGAGACCAGGCCAGAAACTCTCCCCCCTTCAGATCAAGAAGATGAGGATTTGGGAGAAGAAGAGGAGGAAGATCTTAGGGATGAACCTCCCACGTTTGAGGAAGGTATCTCTACCACCGTGGACGAGCTCATTAAAATAAACATGGGTACCGATGAAGACCCGAGGCCCACTCTTGTTAGTGCACTCATGTCTCCCGAGGAACACGAGGTATATACATTTTTCTTGAGGCAACATCGGGATGTATTTTCCTAGAATCACACAAAAATGCCAGGACTCGATCCCGAAGTGGAAACGCACCGCTTAGGTCTTCTAGAAGACCACCAGGGCTATAAAAAATCCGCCAGAAGGACACACCCCTCGCATGCTTCCAAAATAGAGGCTGAAGTTGATAAGCTTATTAAAGAAGGCTTTATTCGGGAGGTCCAATGCCCTATCTGGTTGGACAACATCGTCCCTGTCAATAAAAAGAACGAGTAAATCCACATCTGCATTGATTTCAGATATCTTAATCGGTGCTACCTGAATGATGATTTCCCAGTCCCAATCACCGAGTTATTAATCGATGCAATGGACAGGTATGAGGCTCTATCCTTCATGGATGGATATTCTGGGTATAATCAAATCAGGATGGCCCAGAAGATGAAGAATCCACTGCCTTTTGGGCCCCCCAAGGAGTATTATGTTACAGGGTCAATCCCTTTGGTCTCAAGAACGCTGGCGCCACATATCAATGTGCCATGCATCATATCTTTAAACCATTCCTGGGGATATTCGTCAAATGTTACGTAGATGACTTGGTGTTTATGTCCATGCAGCGCTTAGATCACCTATCAGATCTTGAGACCGTCTTCAATAAACATCGACAACATAGTCTGAAGAGGAACCCCTTGAAGTGTGCCTCCAGAGTTACCTCAGGGAAATTCCTTGGCTTCGTCGTACGCCATCATGGCCTCGAAGTCGACCCTGAAAAGAAAAAGGCTATTCTCAACCTGCCACCTCCCCGCAACCTCACTGAGTTGAGAGAATTTCAAGGGAACTTGTCCTATATCAGGTGGTTCATAGCCAACCTGACAAGAAAATGATTGCCCTTTACCAGGTTAATGAAGAAAAGAGTCACGTACCAATGGACAGATGACTGCCAAGAGGCATTTGACAGCCTAAAGAGGTACCTCTTCAGCCCAACAATGCTCATGACCCCAGTCGAAGGAAGAAATCTCATTCTATACGTGACGACCCTAGAGCTGTCACCAGGAGCCTTCCTCCCACAAAAGAATGACGCCGGTAGTGAAAACAGTCTCTATTACCTCAGCTGAACCATGATCGATGCTGAGAATCGATACTCAAACATAGAGAAGAGTTTTTTGGCCTTGGTCTTCGCAGTTTAAAAGTTGAGGCATTATCTGTAGCATCATGAAGATCATTAGGTCTCGCATAGTAACCCGCTGAAGTAAATTCTCAGCCGCCCGATGATGCCTGGGCGCCTATTCCAATGGGTGGTCATCCTGCAGCAGTTCGACATCCGGTTTGTACCTCAGAAGGCCATCAAAGGCCATGAATTAGCAGATTTTCTGGTAGAGCACCCTTCAACAGGGACCGCCATACCAGAGGTCGAGCTACCCAATGAAAACCTCTTCACGATTCAAGAGGAGCTCTAAACATGGGAAATGTACTTCGACGGCACCTCCTGAAGCCCAACCAGGAAAAGTATGAAAGATCCCAAATTTAACAAGGTGGGTCTGGGGATAATACTCATGTCCCTGGAAAAGGCATTCTTTCCATATTCTTTTCTCCTATCAGAAAAATGTAGAAACAATGAAGTGGAATATCAAGCCCTCATTGCAGGCTTGGATCTCGCACTCCAAGAACAAGTACAACACCTTAAAGTCAAAGGTGACCCAGAACCGGTCATCAAGCAAGTCAATGATGACTATGCTATCAAAAAGGAGGAGCTGATTCCCCTGTTTGACCATGTCTGAGAGATAATGTCAGAATTCTCTACAGAACCCACATTAACCTATATACCTCGGTCTCAGAATGCCTAGGTTGACGCATTAGCTAATGCGGCCACAACCCCAGCCAACGCAGACCAGGATGAAACAGTCATTAGTATTTCTCACCGTCGAATGGTCATACCATTTTTCAAGACTGAGAAGGAAAAAATCAATGAAATCAGTCATATCTCTAAGCCATATGCTCCCGCCACTGGCTGGATGACCCCCATTGTAAAATATCTTCAAAGGGGAGAACATCCATCAGACAGGGCTGAATGAGAGAAAATACGGAGAAGAGCAATCAACTTTTTCCTATATGGCAGCACATGCCAGCAAGAGGTCCTTTAAAAATGTGGCCTTGATGGAATCCTCCTCAGGTGTGTTGATGGAGAGGAAACCACTGCCGTCATGACTGAAGTGAATGCTGGAGTATGCGGAGCACATCATCCAGGGTCCAAGATTTCCCATCAGGTCCGAAGGCTTGGGTACTATTGGCCCACTATGGCATGAGATTGAGAGCACTTTACCTTAAAATGCCACTCATGCCAAACTCATGGAAACTTCATACACCAACCCCTGGTGTTACTTCATTAGGCAAAGTACTCCTGGCCATTTGCCATCTGGGGAATGGACATCGTGGGAACATATCACCCCACCACAACCAAATAGCGGAAGTATATCCTCACGACAAGCGACTTATTTTCCAAATGGGAAGAATCTATACCCCTCAAGGAATTGAAGGCGAATAAAATATTGTCAGCTTTGTGAAAACAAATATCATCCCCAGATTTTGTGTCCCTCATACCATACTGACGGATAACGGCGCCAACTTTTGCTCTGCTGAATTGGAGTAACTATGCCAAGAATATGGTATTAAGGATAACCACTCATCCCGCTACCATGCGGCGGCCGACAGAAAAATATAGGCTTTCAACAAGACCACGTCCAACATTCTCTATAAAATGGTGGACAAAGACAAGAAGTCATGGCCAAACAAACTCCTCCATGCACTGTGGGCTTATTGAACCGCAATCCTCACCACTACTCGGGCTACCCCGTACTCATTAGTATATTGAACAGAAGCGGTCCTACCCATGGACCTCCAATTAACCTCACTACATGTTTCCATTTGTGATCAGTTATCCAATGATGAGAAATCCGAAAAGCGGCTAGGGGAATTGGAACAGCTAGACGAGAAGTGGCTGCACACTTTGCACCATCTAGAAGTATACCAGAACTGGATTGCACGAGCCTTCAATAAAAAGGTCCATCTTCGATCTTTCTTGGAAGGAGAATTGGTGTTGGTCCTCCAGACCCCAATGATACCAGGAAGGAAACATCCAAAAATGAAGCCAAAATGGGAGGGACCATATGTTATACATAAGGTCTACTCCAACAGAGCATATGGCCTGATCTCCATGGATGGGAAATTCACCACCACTCCTACAAATGAGAGATTCCGAAATAAGTATTTCTTATAAAAACCAATATTTTACGTCCTTACTGAATGACGTTAAACTGCACGGATGTCGTCCTTACCGCATGACATTAAACTTCACAGAAGACGTCCTTACCACATGACGTTAAACTACATGAAAGTCGTCCTTACCACATGACATTAAACTGAATGGAAGACATCCTTACCGCATGACGTTAAACTGCACAGAATTCATTATCACCTCATGAGGTTAAACTGCACTGATTTTAGAGAACTACGTATGGCTTGATTCCTACCTTCGCAGGATACGTAGCGACACTAGGACCCCCTATCCGGGCCCAGCCACCCCATAAAAAATAGAAGGAAAAATAAAAATTCTCCCTCCCCCCATGTACAGACCAGACCTGCACGAGGTTTATTTTTCATCCTTACCGCATGATGTTAAACAACATGGATTTCAGAGAACTACGTATGGATTGATTCCTGCCCTCGCAGGATACGTAGCGACGCCGGGGTTCCACGTCCTGGCCCAGCCACCATTCAAATAAGAGTTAAAAAAAATACCCCCTTACCCTATGAATGAACCAGACCTGCACGGGGTGAATTTAGTAGAGAACTACGCACGTCTTGATTCCTGACTTCGCAGGATACATAGAAACACCAGGATCCCCTATCCTGGCCCATCCACTCCCAAATGAAATAAAATAAAAGTTAACAATGTCCCCTTCTATTGTGTATGGAACATCCCTGAACATGTGTACTTCTTTCAGAGAACTATGTGCGACTTGATTCCTTCCCTCCCAGGATACACAGTGCCGCCAGGGTTCCCCAGCCTGGCCCAACCACCCCTGAATAAAAGTTAAAAACACCCTTTTCCACCCGTGTACGGACCAGACCTGCAGGGGGTGTATTTTTGCGTCCTTACCCCAAGACATTAAACTACATGGATAATGAGATTTAAAAATGCTCCCTTTCCCCCGTGTATGGACTAGACCTGCACAAGGTGTATTTTTACATCCTTACCGCATGACGTTAAACTACTTGGATAATGAAAAAAGGCCCTTTCCCCCCGTTTACGGACCAGACCTGCACGAGGTGTATTAATCATCCTCACCGCACGATGTTAAACCGCATGAATAATATGATTTAAGAAAGATCCATTTCCCCCATGTATGGACTAGACCTACATGGGGTGTATTTTTACGTCCTTACTAAACAATGTTCAACTGCATGGATAATGAATGTTAAAAATGCCACTTTCCCCCATATATGGACCAGACCTGCACGAGGAGTATTTTTCGTCCTCACCGCATGACGTTAAACATAACGGACCACGTAATCACCGCACGATGTTAAGATACACAGATTTCATCGTGAAACACCTTAGATGTATGGCGAAACGAGGTGGAAATACTCCTTGCACATTTGGATGCATCCTCCCCATACATCAGACCCCACGACCCGGATAATTATGGATCTTCATAACCATTAATGGCCATCGGAACTGGAAAGTCCTCGACCCATGGACACCTTTGCATGACTATGCATACCATGTCCTCAGCGGCTCTGCATATTGATATCCCCTGGCCAATCTACCAAAGGAAAGATTTCCATAGGAAACACTATTCCTAGCTCCGTACTCTTACCGACCTCAGAGCCCCCATACCATATCTCCTGCTCCAGAAATATATAGCGCAGTGGTTTACAAGACCATACCCTTTTCACATCCAAATGTCACCAGGGTATACCTACCCATTTAGCATATGTATCGACCTGTGTTTCACATGACAACCTACATCTATGAACATCCAGCCGGGACTAGGATACTTTGATGCAATAGAAAATTGCAATGAAGATGTTTTTTGTATGCTCAGACACCATTATACCCACTTGAAGAACTCTTTACTGTGACCAATATAGGATTTTCATAATCATTCATGGCCATCGGAAGTGGAATGTTTTCAAATCGGGGACACCTTTTCATGAATATGCATACCATTCCCTCAATGGCTCTACATATTGATAGCCCCTGACCTGTCTACCAAAGGAAATATTTCCTCGGGCGGTACTCTTTATAGCTCTGTACGCTTGCTGGCCTCAGAGCCACCACACCACACCTCCTGATCTAGAAAACCTCAGAGTTACAGTTTAGATCCTTCACCCCCACCCTGTTCAGAGTATATCATAGCATGGTAACTCCGTTATCTTTCAAGTGACTGCTGTAATAGTCACCCAATGGTCAGAGCTCTATGACCGCTAAACTTAGAGTACGTCATCCTTACCGCACGTCGTTAAACTTCATGGAGTAAAGGTACACCACTGCGTGCAAGTTAAATCAGCACATGGAGTTCTCTAAGCATTAACAGCAGCCAGGGACGAACATCCCCGACATGTACAGACATTTACTTACCAAATAACAAACATCGTGGCCCGGAAAATTGCAGATCCTCATAACCATTCATGTCCATCAGATGTGGAAAGTTATCGACCCGTGGACACCTTTGCTTAACTATTCATACCTTTCCCTCAGTGGCTCTGCATATTGATAGCCCCAGGCTCATCTACCAAAGGCAAGATTTCCTCAGGTGACACTCTTCCAAGCTCCGTACACTTATCGGCCTCAGAGTCCTCATATCATTTCTCTTGATCCTAGAAGCCCCAGAACCATGATTTACACCATCAAACCCTCTCCACATCTTGGGAATGATGAGATGTTCAAGCCTAGTTACATTCTGATGAAGAGCGGCCTTTGCAACTACGTCCTTACCGCATGACGTTAAACTTCATGTAACATCTTGGCTTCTTGGCATAAAACTGCAAAGGCCAAGAATTAACCATCCTGGAAAATTACATTAACAAAAAGCATTTTAAATGGTTTAAAAATGCCCCTGTCCTTGATAAATAACGTAAAACTACACAACATCCTTTAAAAATGCTCCCCGCATGACATTAAAACTGCACGGTCAAACCCGTCATGGGTTCAGTAAGGAACATATGCTTATCTCTATCCCTCAATGCACGTTTCAGACCTGCACGAACCACCGTCTCACAAAAGTGTGAAAAGGAATGACATCACCCATTCTCAGGATATTTATCCTAGATGCTCCTCCCGTATCCAGGAACCCTCTCCTCATAAACCATACTCCGTACTCAGAAAAAGCCGAACTCTCATAAGCCACCCCTGGTGGTCCCGAATCTCATCTTCCCTGAAGTTGCTTGACTAACAGGAGAATACAATCATTGACCAAGGGACACCTTTGCATGACTATGCATACCATGCCCTCAACAGCTTTTCATATTGATATCCCCTGGCCCATCTACCAAAGGCAATATCTCCTCAGGAAATGCTTCTCTCCGTACACCTCCTGGCCCCTGAGCCCACATGTTTATCCCAGGATTCAGAAACCCTCTGAGATACAATTTACCAGCCTCTTTCAAAACCCTTCCATAATATGGTGGAACGTCTCTGATGAGATTACCGAGGACCAGGATAAACCTTTCCATTCTTGATGATGTCCCAGCTGCATGGCTTTAAACTGTTCAAATCCCCAACTTTCCTTTATGCAAGATAAATGCGTAGGATAAGAACCTTTCTTTTACACTCCTGATTGATACAGATGTTCTCAAAACCATTCAGGCATAACATACCCTTTCCAAGCCACCCCTGGTGGATTTCATGATTCTCAAAGCCACCCATGGTGGTTTCCATAAGCCGGACTTCCATGAAGTCCTTAGGCCATCAAAAATGGAGAGTTATTGACTTAAGGACACCGTTGCACAACTATGCATACCATGCCATCAGTGACTCTGCATATTGATTTCGCCTGGCCCATCTACTAAAGGCAATATTTCCTTATGCGATGCTATTCCTACCTCTATACACCGATACAGCTCCCATGCCTTGAGACATGCCCTGCATGTCGTTCAAATCTAAACATGTTCCTACCATAGGAGTCTAAAGGATATCAAGACGTCTTTTAATCAACCAAATCTCATTGGGGCCCTCACCCCACCATATATGGTCAAATCTGTTTGACCTAAAATATCAGTAATAATATTCTTGTCGGTGGGACTTTAAATCGCTCACAAAAAGAGGCACAATGCCTATTAGGCTGAAAACACGAAAATGATGACCTAAGAAAAAGTCGGGCCATACCAGCTAGGTCCACACCAAATGGGCCCAGGAAAAATTAGGGCATTAATACGAAAAGACAAAAAGTTTTTGGGGTTTTTCTATAAAACCCTAGTAAAAGTCAAACTATGCTTGCTGAGTCCCTTGGCTCAGGTATAATTTAGATCATTGTCCAATCACTCATCGATTTTCAGGACCACTCTACATCGGAATGACCTCCTCTTCATTCCAATCCAACCCCATTCCGATGGGGGGAATTTGTAGGGTCCTAAAAAATCCGCAAAGGAGGTTTTACCCAATTTCCCCCAATGAATTGTGGGAAATAATGGACTGTATGGAGAAAACTCAAAGGATTCCCCATGCTGAACCGGTCTGCAGACCGGTCCCATGAAGAGGCTATGTGGCCGGTTCCATGAAGCACCCCTTCTGCGGAATGGTGTCATTTGTGGAATAAAGGCGGAGATCCTATGCGGGCATGAGGCAGGACGGGTGCGAAGCCGGTCCACCGTCACGAACCGCCCCTGACCGCAGACCACGTCGACTGGCCTAGACCGCATCCGCTGTCATTCACAGAATGGAGGAGGAACCCTCCACGGCCGTGAAGCACTCACCGAGTGGGTTTGGTTCGCGGGGCGAAGTGCGTTCCATGCACCCGTGAGTCACCGATTGACCAATTCATCCATAAACCGGGTCTCCGATCATGGGCCTCCGCAAAGGTGCCGCATGACCATAAATTCATATATTTCCCCACTCTATAAAAGGAGATCGAGGGGGAAGAGCCAAAGAGGGATTTGAAGAGGGGACTTCGATGGAGATCGATCAGATTCAGGTGGAAGGATTTCGATGGAAGGTCTAGGATTTCATAGAGAAGTTCCAGTTCGCGTACCAAAGAAAGGTATGAACCTGAGAACGAATTAATAAGGAACTGAAGAACAAATAATAACTTAGTGGACCATGAACTTAAAATAACAAAGAAAAGAAAACCGTGAACCACGGCTCCTTTGCAGATGCACTTCCCGCGGACCAGGGAGTTTATGCCCCTTTTCTGATCTGTCGCACCATGTAGCACCCTCCTACGCGGGCGAAGCACCGACTGACGAACCCCCAACTGGTGTCACCCTTGGCCGTCACTGCTCGCATGGATCCCACCGTGTACCAACCTGGTACGCAGGCCGAACCCGATGCTGCGAACAACCCTGGTTCGCGGGATGCCCACGAAGCCGCAAACCACCCGGTTCACGGGGTTCCCATCAGTCCGCGGACCACCCTGGTTCACGGATGGCCTCTCTAGCCACGCATCACTTCCCTACATGAAGGGCGCCACCACCCGTACCCCTGTGTGGCCCACCGAATCCTTTGGAGTTCTCGTTCCCTGAGCCATATAAATAATTTCCAATCCAGCCTGATCCTCCGCGAGTCCCTCCTTGGCCTACTCATCGGCCCCGATCCGAGGCCCCCACCAGAGCAACCAGACCCGTGTGATGTGACTTTCAGGCGCATCGACGCACCATTTTGAGTTTACATACCCATGGTAAGCTGGGGAGAAGGGGTTTCCCCGACCCTTGAGAAGATTTATGAAGAATTTTTGGGTTCACATTTCCTTGGTAATGTGGAGTCTGAGCTCTGGAGTCTCTTTTCTGCCACTCCACTTGTTGGGGCCGGGGCACTTCTCCCTTATTTGGGGGTAGTAAAATACCCAGCATAAGGAAGCCCCCATGCACTTCTGTACTTCCCCCAGGAACAAATGAGGTGACCGACATAGGAGCACCTCTTTCCCTCTCCCGCTGCAGTTTGTCGCCCTGAGCGTGCATCCCGGAGTAAGCCCCGACCTTATGAGCTGCTCCATGTGTAATCCCCACTCCACTTCCCACGGACGCACCTTTCGCGACATGATTTTCTGGTCCCTTCTACCTCTTGTTTATCACACCGAGCATTACTCATGTGGTCTTAGAGTAAGCATCGACCATGAAATCCTCTCCTAGGCTGCCTTAGAGCGTAAGCCCCACTAATGCGAACTATGAGGACTTTGATCCATGTCAAGGCATGGTACGTAGGAATCCTTCCTGAGGTTCAAGCCCGATCACCGTCGGACCCCCGGGTCCACATTAACGTCGGCTCTTTGATACTATTATTCGAACTACGTGGACTTTGATCCCTATCTCCCAGGCAGAGAACGTAGGAATCCTCCTTGATGTTCATGCCCAACAACTGGTCGATCTGACTATCATCACATCAGTTCACCACGCCACTCCTAGTGCTGCCTCAATGAGTCCAGACTCCTTGCGGTCATTAATCCAACGAGGGACGGTAAACCTTGGGCATGAATGATTCCGAACCCCTACGTCCAGCTGACCATTTCCAAACAGGAGTATTCCATGGATACTATGCTTGGGTATAAACCAAATATTCACGAACATATGAATACATCTTAAATCTATAACAGAGTCCCAGAACATGAAATAATTCCCCCCAAAAGTGTTTGATGAGCCAGACTTCCCATCCTCTCGACCAAAGTGAGTTCTTAAGCGTCGCTGGTCAAACCACCCGGTGAACGCCTACCTTGGGAAAGAAGGTCCACATGTCATTGAATAAGGAACTGTTGGGCATTTCGAGACCGACCCGAAAAAAGGGGCCAATGGAAGGAGCCCGAAAATCTTTAAGCACATGTTTCTCTACATTCAGGAGATGAGAACATTCTACTGAGGCTTACTTTTATAGACATTCCAATTTTAAAACATCTCCAGGTGACCCAAACGGACATAGCATTGGTAATAATTCAGAGGATTATGGTAAGATGGCTTCTTGTGTCCAAGCCGAGCAAACTAGAAGCACACACGAAAATAGTCTAATGAAAGAGATGTAAAAAAAGATTTAGGAAAATCCTTAGGAACTATTTCCTCTCGTAAACCCCTTACACCGTATAGGGATCCTTTATGAGCACAGAGGTAAACCATATTTACAAGTACCACAGACTATAATCCGGGAACCAACTCAGCATGAAACACCTCATCTATGACCTTCTTAAAAAAACATTCCCAGATGAGATGAACTACTCCTTAACCTATGGAAGAAGACCCTAGATGAAGATCAGAGCTTTCATATGATCCTCATCTATTGAGATAAAAACACAATTTTTAAATAGTAGGGCATAGGTACTTACCATCAACTGACCTTTCTGAATACTCAAGAGTTGTTACTTTCACTGGCTTCACCTCCTTAGGTACAAACCATTAGAATAAAGTTGTCTTAAAGAGTTCAATATACATTCCATCTTGAAATGATAATGGGATTATAAATATCCATCTATCGGTACCCATACTTCAAATTAAATAAAAACATCACAAACTCTCATATATTGGGGAGTTAACAATGACTTGAATACACCTTCAACATACTCAATTCACCCTACAACCTCTAACATAACCTCATCAGCCTAGAAGAAGAAAAAAGGAATACAATATTGACTTTTACACTCCAATGAGAGTTTGGGTACGGAAAAAGATGCGATAAGACTCACTAGAGGCCTTTAGAAAATTTTTGGGAAGAATACTCTTTATAACAGGAATACAAAAACCCTAAACACCATCAACCTGAATTTCAACTAAAATAAAACTCAATCTCAATAAAACATGATCATAATAGAAACTCCATAAATGAAACCAAAATTCAATTTAAAATACCACCCTTTCCATTCTGGGATCCAAAATCTTTTCATTTCAAGGGCATTTTAAAAATTCCAAACAGAATTAAAAACCCAACATAAACAGAAAAACACCCACTTTTAAAATAAAACCAGTGAACAAAATCATTTTTATTTTGAAATTTTTTCCCCAAAATAGATTTCCTATTTTAAAACCACTCAAACTAAATAAAAAAATTCCAAATCACCAATCAAATGAAACAGAATCAGTCAAATAATTAATGAAATCAAACCCTATTAAATGGGGAACTAGTATCCATGCATATCTAGGAAACATAGCTTAGTAGAGTAATCCCTGAGTAAGAATAAAACCTCAAAATCCTCTTGATCTATATACTCAAGGTCTATATGGGTCACTACTCCATGTCATTTCACCATGTAACACCAGCTCTCTTCCATCATCGTCCCACATACCACAAACCCAAAACCAAAACAAAAGTCAAAAATCCCCAATTACCCATGTTAACATGAGGCGTAGGATGAGAAATGGTTCATGATTTCCTTCCCTTGCCTAAATATTGATTCCCATCAAAAATAACATCTAGTATACATAGAACCCCATATAACAAGAGGCTGATTTGATATACTTTTTTTTCATGAACTTGGAAAGAATTCCATCTAACCTAACACTCGACCTAGCTCGTGATAAGTCCCAAGATGTGTTTCTGATCTTTTTGGGATGGTGACCTGTGCTGAGCATCAAAGATAGTTTGAGTGGGAATGAATTTTCACAATAAAAAATAGAAATAAATAACAAAATATATCATGAAACAAAACCATGTGGATCACTAAACAATAAACATAATGAATACATTAACATCATCTGAATATAGTGACAACTGAAAAAACCCAAAACAAAAATAGATCTTCAACCATAATGGATACAACATGATATCCATATGACATCTTCATAACTAACAACTATAAGGAAAACATTATCTAAATTTAATGTTAAACCAAAAATCTAAACCTACAAAGTAGCATGGGTCTACTGACACTAAGGGGCACAAGTAGGGTGTGAACATAAATAGTTCAATAAGTAATCACCACATATTCAATACACTTCATTTACAAAAATAATCTATAAACAAAGGTTTTAAATACATTTAAAAATAGTGGTTTTCATTATATTAATGAACTAAACAAGTGTTTTAGAAATCCACTTTAGAAATTTATCCCTCAAAACCTTCTTTTCTTTAAAATAGATTTCCAACAGAAAAACCAAACCAAAGTCCCAAATTATCAAAAGGAACCACACTAGGTGATCAAAGTGACATGCTAAATAATGAAATAGTATAAAAAGGGAAATAATAGTAGTGAAGATAACTAAAGAGTAGCAAAATGAATCAAAACAAACAGACATTAAACATAAAAATTTTGAAACAACTCTAAAAGAAATCCCTATACATGATCAGTTTAGACTCACTTTCTAGAGGATGGTGTAGCTCTGTAGTCAGTAACCAACTATATTCCCTAAAACAACCTCACCATTGGGAAATCCACTCTGGTCTCTCAACAAATCTTGGGTTAATAGTCAGTCTAATGAGGACTAATAAGAAACCATCACATGATCCCCTAGAAGAAATCTAGGAATCCTATGATAATTGTATATTGTAGAATGCAGAGCTTATCACACATGTGTCATAAACGAGTAACCCACAGATTCCACTATACATTCCTTTTTCCATCCAGGACCTGATCTATGTAGAGGACCTCTGCTTATAGGGACATTCATAGAGGTTCCCATTATATATCAAGCTATACACAAGTTCCATGTGGGAATACATATACCATGAGTTTAAAAACCACTTTGAAAAGTTCTAAAAAGTACTAGAAGGCCCTTAAAATTTATATTTCCAAAACCATTTCCAAAACATTTTTCAAAACCAAGGTGAGACCATACAATATAGTCACAAGATGCCAAACATGCCTTTATCCCATTTTGTAAGAAAACAATATTCCTGGGTTCTAAATGGGAAACTATTTAGAAACCAAATTTTAACCACATTTGGATTATTTGTAAACCAAGGGACTATTTAGGAAATATATCGTCTTGAGGGAACCATTTGAGATAAGGAGGAGGGAAGGAATAAAATAAGATCATTTTAAAAACCATGTTCAAGAGGGAAATATGTAAAGAAAACCATTATAATCCATGTGATTATCCATATATGAACTCTATGCATATATGAATATTTCCATATCTAATGGAAAACTTTTTGGAGACCATATAATTTCCCAATGTTTTAAGAAACGAACTCAAGTAGAATAGTAACCCACTATAAGGTTCCACACCTACACACCAATCCAACAAATGTTATCAAAAACCATTCAACTAAAATTTTTTATACACATCACAATTTATCCAAAACCAAAACCATGTCACACACCATTCTAAAACACAGAAATACATTTTAAATAAAATTAAGAATTTTATTCAACACATTATATACATACACACACACAAACACACACATATATATAGGCATAATCAGGAAAACTTTTTAGAAACCAAATTTCTTCAAATTTCCATTATGAAAACACCCAAAAAAATTATGCCAACATAAAAAAGTACTGATTATCACAATCATATACCATTTAGGAAAGCACAAGAACCTATCAACGTGATTCAGAAAAGAAATGTATGGATTCCCTAACCTTAATGATGGGTGAATGTGACAAAACTATCAAAGAAGGCATAACATGGCTCAAGAGACAATTTGTACACCTAATATTCAAGAAACACAATCCAAACATAAACCCTATAACTTGGGGTTTTTACAAGGGAAAACCTACCCAAGAATAAACAATATACTAGGAGGGTGAGATGAGAATAAAACAAAAAAAAACCTCAAAACATATAAAAACTCATATTACAGGCTTGATGGAGCACCAAAAGAGGAAGAATAACTAAGGGGGAAGAGCTTCAGAGCCCCCTTTATGTGCCTAGGATGAAAAAGAGGAGATGAAGGATGATTTGGGTGAAAAAACTAGTGAGGGAAATATTGAAATTTAATTATTCAAATAACATAGTAAGGTTTTATGGTTTTTCCAAATTGTTTTTACAGACCATGCACCAACCATCCACATGATACTAGAGAAGTGGGACACCCACATGGGCAGGCCATAGATGTTTGGAAACCCTACACCAACCGTGAAAAATGAATATTTAATATTTTAGATCCCCAAACACATTTTATGAATGGTTTATTCTAACCATGAAAAAGCCCTTATCTTTTTCCCAATCACCAACCACATACTGCACAATGTTTCCTTATCATTGCACAGTTTAGGTCAAATTGTGCTTAAATCATGAATAGAGCCAAGACCCACAAGAAGCGTCCAAAACTGAAAAATGCTCACAAAAAAAATGACCATAAACACAACTAAAAGATCCAATTCCAAAAAATGAATAAAATAAGTGAAAAACACTGGTTGGTGTTTGACACAATCCCTATTTTCAAAGTGGGGTACGATAATTTTTTTTAAATGTGCACTTATCATACACTCTATAACTACTAATGTATTATTTGGTTATCTATCTACCCATTATTTTATATCTAAATAATTTTATAAGTTTATCACATTAAAACTTCAATGATTAGATATTTAAATAGAATTAAAAAGTTATAATCGTATGATAGTCAGATCTCATGTTTATGAGTCTTCTCTAACTGTTGGTTATGGGAATGTACTCTCTAGAGTACTTTCTATTATTACTCATGTTAAATTTGATGTTATTTTGTGCATGGATTGATTTTATTTATATAAATCCCATGTAAATTCCTAAGTAAGGGAATTCACAATAGATTTTTTGAATTAACCTTTGATTTTATATCTTTGTGATAAAAAATGTGAACTTCTAATGGGAATTACATTAATTATTTGTAAAATCACCTAGGCTCAAAATACATTGATATTACATTATTTTTTATGAATATTCATCAAACTAAAAAGTACATCCATGAGGACCATAATATTTTAGTGTATTTGGAATCCTATAATATAATATTAACACTTGGTTAATTATCTTCAATGTTCCCCAAAAATATATTCCCATTTAGTACTCTTACAGAAAACCTTTCTATATAACCCAGGAAAGGAAATATAAGAAATGCGAAACTCCGATGAATAGTACAAGTAAGTAAAAGATATTTACAATCATAAAATCATTAATTTTTTTGATAACATGATCATAACATCTGTAGATCATACCCTATATATCAAAGATCCAACACATGAGTCATGGCATAAAGAATAGGAAATTAAAGAACATGAATCATAAGGAACTAAAATAACATGAGTCATTAAAGAATGATATTGAAATATTACATATAATTTTTTCATAAACATAATCATATAACATTATAACATGTATAAATAAAAATAGGTTCACTCATTAGGATTAGGACATGAAATCATGCCATCACATAAACTTATGGACACACATCCAGGTCCATGCATAACATTGTGAATATGTAATAAGGTTCACACATAACATTGTAAATGTGTAATTATGTTCATTCATAATGTTGTGAACAAGTAATAAGATTCAGGCACAACATTGTGAACATGAAATCAAGTTTATGCACAAGAATCTACAACTCGTAGGTGAGACAAACCACCATCCCAAGTGGAAACCATTTCCACATAGTGGATCCAGATACACCTTCTTCCCATAGTGGATCAAGACCCTCAACTTGTTTATCATCATTATATCATGGGATATAAATATTTCCAAATTAATTAGAGAGATATATAGGTCCCACATTTCATATAATGAAATCATTCATACATAATCCAAAATATAATAAAAGATTCATTATATCAGTACCCATTAAAAGAGTTGGGTTTCATAAAAATCATACCATAAACCATGAAATTAAATTGGTATTGTAAACATTTAATCTTATAATATCCTATATAAAATAGTTTGGTTTCACAATAAGTTTTTCAAAGAATAATGTATGAATAGAAGTAGGTTTGATAAGTGTTTAATCATAGCATATCCCGTGATAGAGAAACAAGTTTCATAAAAAACTTTTCATATTAAACAAAAACCCTTAAAAAAATAATTATAATTGTGTACGTGGATAATATTCCTTGTAAAGCATAAAGTATATCAAATTATTTAATCTTATATGGATGAAGATTTTGAATGATCACTTAGAGTATTTCTTAAAAAAATAATCATTATTTTATAATCACTTTTTTTGATATAAAACATTTTAAAAATAAATTTATTTAAAGGTAAATTCAAAAAAATTAAAAATTAATATTTAAAAATAATTTAAAACATTTATTGAATAAAATATATTTTTCTCTTTGAAATTTTTTTTACTCGTGAAACATTATAAAAACCATTTTCTTTGAAAATTACCTTGAAAAATTATAAAGGAATCTTTGAAACCAATATTAAAATAGTTTAAAAACACAAAAAAATTGAAATAATTTTCATTTATATTGAGATTAAAATATAATTTAAATATATTTTTGGAAATATTTATTAGAAGACAAGGTTTTTAACAAAACATACTTTTGACAGAAGGGAGAAATAAAGTCATATTTCCCTAATATTTATTATTAAATATCATAAGTACCAAAGACTTTAAAAATGGTTACATCACTTTAATATGTCATAAATAGCTATAGGATGATAAAATTAGTTGTAATTCTTGAGATATGGATAATAATATTTCATTAACTGAGGAATAATCATAAATAATCCCAACAAAAGATGAGATTGAATCAATAAACAATTACCACTTTGGTAAATTTGAATCAAAATCATCATAAAAGAATACCATTAAATTAAGATTAAAATATCATGAAAATAATAATATTCATGACATAACATGTCAAATAAAATTATATTAACCTCCTAAAAATATAGTTTCATAACATAACATTAGTTATAAATAGGAAAATTGAGACAAAATTACCTTACTGGTTTGGTAACTCCTTAACCGTAAAACCAATGAAAGAGAGATAATCAAATGAATATGTAAATGGATAAAAATTGGATAATAATCATATAATAAATTATTTTTTCTTATATACATCACACTAGAGAAATAATATAAGGCCCCTGCCTTAAACATTACATAATCTTGAATTACATTGAATAATTCACATTGAGGATCTTTTCAGTTTTAGAGTTTTAGAGAATTAGGACATAACTATTACATATCAAAGATTACAAGGTAGAAACATCTACTCAGTTTCCATTTTTTTTTCACAAAATATAAACGCTTGAAAAAGATTCATGTCTAGTTCCTTGTTTTAGATATCATGACATTTTCTTGATCCCATCCTTGACCGTATTCCACTTTTAGTCCCGTGGAAAACATTTCAAAAACTTGGGATGAGCATAAAAATTTCAGTAAGGTTTATAAATATACCGAAAGAAAACATTATTCCCTGTATACATACGAATCAATTAAATCATACTTTACTCATAGAACATCAGCACTTTAACATACCTCATTAAATCATAAGATTTATGGATAACTCATAGAAATCATCAGACATAAAGGTAACTTGAGGCATTCAAAACATTCTTACGTAGGGAGTAACCCTCATGGTTACCTTTGGAATACCCATCACTGTATATTACCTAAATCTCTTCGGATAAACCTTATAATTTAACTCCTTCATGTTACCCAATGAATTAGAGATCTATATTGGTCTCACCTGCCCTTATTTTATCATTGAACCACCCATCTTCATAAACAATGCCCAAGAATCATAACATAATTGTATCACTTAAAACATGCATAAGGGAAACATAACATTTCCACATTTCAACCACAAGATATCAATAACAAATTTATATAATAAAAACATTATCAAAACTATTTTCAATACCAAAATAAAATAAAAGTAAAACATGGTATTTATTTTTCTTTTAAGAAAATGTTATGGCTTGTAGAGGAAGCCGGAACTCAAATAATGGTCACGGCAGTGGAGAAGTCATTGTCACCGCATACGTAAGACAAAAACATTACCTTTTTTCATTTAGTAAAATGATTCATATAAAAAAAATATTCCTTTTGAATAAACATAAAAGTAAAAGGGGTTTATACACCATATAAAAGAAGGTCGTGTATAAAACAAAATATGCCTCATTAAATAAAGATTGAGACAAAGTCCCATACCACTACAAAACTTTTGAAAGGGTTTTAAAACATTCATGTCCCTATAAAAAAATCCTTAAAACCATTTTTAAAACATGGACATGGATGATAAATGTGTACAATAATAAATCTTTAAAACCATTTAAAACAATGTTTTAATAAAAGAGACCTTTTCCATTTTGAACATTTAAATTATAAGCCACAAGAAACTATACCATTTTACAAATATTTAAATGACATTAGTATAGACATAATATGGATATGGAATGTCAAAGGGGCTGTATATACACTTTATAAAAGAATAAAAGTGCATATCATTAACAAATGTCTCAATGAAAATAAATTGAGATATAATCCTAATCAAGGATCATGTCATTAGAGAAAGGATAATGAATTGGAATAATTATGTGTGAAAAATATAAATACACCAGATATAAGTGGATACATAGTTTAAAAAAATCAGATGTCATCCAAACATATCCATAGCACGACACAATCAAGAAGTAGAGGTTTAACCCAAATAATTGAAATTGGGTTAAGAAGTTCCCTTACAAAAATTCGACAGCCTAACGACATCACTTTAAAATTCAGAAAATTAGTTGATGAGAGAAAAAATGGTATCTCATCACATGGACATAAAATTTACATCAATAAGGATATAGAAGAACATATCTCAACACAATAAGATGTAAATTAAAAGGCCTAACAAAATAAGTCTTTTTTTAAAAGAGGTGGGTGAAAGGTTCCCTTACCAACTTGGGTAACTTTCGAAAGGTACACCCCATGAAATAAAGACTATAAAACATTGATGTAAATACTAATAAATGAAATTATATTACCTAAATTGTATAATAATGGGAAGTACATACCCCACTAAAAGGAAATGGTGGCAAATTTAGCATAAATCTCACGGGAAGAAAAGTGAGATGAAAAATCCCTTACGAAAACTCGGTAGACTAACGACGCCACTTAAAACATCCAAAAATAGATTTATGAGATAATATAGAGTCTATCATAATATGAACTTAAAAATTACTGAATGATGAATATAATGTAACATCCCCAAACATAAGAAAGATGATCTTAAAAGAAATGAAATAAAAGAGAGTACGTAAAAAGAAAGAGATAGGTAGGATCCCTTACCTCAAGTCCGACTTGTCTTGTCGTTTCTACATATTACTGAATAATAAACTTTGGTCAATTTATAATTTATTAAAGACCACCTTTAAATATTATTATTCAGTTCATATCACATATTATAATTTTATAATAATTAGTTAATTATGTGAGTTCATATCAAATGTTTTTGTTGATGTTTGGTATATGAGTCAAAAATGAACTTGTTTGGAAAGAATCGTCCATGTAGTTATAAGTACAACATATCCAGAATAGTATTAATGATTTAAATATAATATATATCCAATAAATATTCATTTTATACTATTCCATAACATTTGGATATGAAAATAAATGAAATTCACCATTCATGGAGACGATAGGCCATACGTATGCATGAATGCTACTTTCATTTCATTTTCATAATAATGGAATAAAAATAAATTGAGATATATATATATATATATTATAATTATAGTATAATATATATGTTATATAGGTCACATATGTTCATTAATTTCATTCTTTATACATTCCATGTATTGCATGAACGAGTCACATCATTTGAGGGGGCGGTAGTCCACAATTCCTCTTATGAAATTATCGCATTTGCACAACATGGAAAGAATAAAGGTATGTTTTAAATATAAAATACTTAAGCATATAGAAAACATAAATACCATATATATATCATATATAAAATTCAGTGACATCATAATGGCCACCTTTAAAGGTGTTAAAATAATATTGAACAATCATCGTTTCGTGAGGCAGTAATTCGCCGTCCACAGAAACAGTATGTTCTTTAACCACTAGACGGATGTGTGTGTAAGTGTAGATCGAATACATATTCTAAAAACATCCTAGTATATTGAATATATTGGTGTTGTTACAAAATAATTTAATAAAAATAGTTTAGGGGTTTGGAGAAGCATAATAAAACAAAAGAACATAAGAGAAGACATTACCTTTAAATCGGGTAACTCCCTTTGGTTTGAACCAAAAGGGTTTCTTGAAGAGATTTCTTCCCAAGGTGAGGCTTAAATTATGAATAGATGGATTTTTTGAAATGAAATGGGAAGGTTTTTTCCGAGCCAAAGGCTTGAGAGGTGTGGGTAAGGAGGTAGAGGTGGGGGCCTTTTATAAGAGGAGGGGAGGGGCACTCTTGGAAAGTCAAGAAATGTTACTTTATTTTAAAATGATTTTCAGATTTTAAAGGTCCCACATTGATATAGTTCGAGTATAAGGTGATAATGGTTCGAAATATATTCATCTAATAGGTCTTTGAAAAGTTTAAGGATTATATTTTACATTATCATTCCATTTTATTTAAATCATTCATTAATGAGATAATCGCCGCATCATCATGATGTCATAAATAATTTAATTTATATAATGTATAAAAATTATAAAAAAATACTATGATGTATGAAATATTTTTTGATTTCCAATGAATATTTATAGTCTAGGATATCATTTACACAGACAAAACTAAAAATGGTTTACTTGGGTGATACAATCTTTAGTGATATTCTCCTTTCCTTAAAAATAAAATGATAAAGTGTCACTTTCACCCAAAGGCGATTCCATGGGATCCCAAAGTTTGGCACAAGGAATCCCATGGACGGCCATGACACAACAAGTATCCCTAAGATACATGTTTGGGTCATTTTTTATTATTATGATATTATTTTATTATCATTAACTACCCGATTACTAATTAATCAAGATAATTAAAGATAATTACCGTCGTTACTATTCATAATGTCCAAAAAACAAAAGTCTTAATTACTTAATTTTGACCATCTGATTCCAAATATGGAATCAATTTTTCTAAATTCCAAAACATATAAATTTCAATAATTAATTTAAAAATAATTTCCGTTGTGAAAACAAATAGCGTGCTTTTTTGAAACAATATCTATGAAAAGTTTGGCACTTGTTTATGCCCAATTACAAAGTGAAAATAATTCTAATGACCAAAATTGGATTAAATGGTAAACATATATTCTAATTACACCTTAAGACCAATTAAAAATATAATCTAACAATATAATTAAATTAGATGAAAAAGCAGTTTTGATGTAAAATGCAGTATTTTTCACTATTCATTAAAAAAATGAACTTTGTCAGAAAAATACCAAAAATTTATCCAAAGTAAATTTCAATGTCCCAATCATAAATAATAAGTTTATTTTGACCAATAAGGCTTATAAAATTGTCAAAATTTAGATTTAAATACGTTCTCCATCAAAAGGCGATAAAATAATCTTTTAAAAATATTAGAGTATTTATTCTTAAAATTGGATTCATTTGGATTTTAAGCCTCTAAAAATTATTGGATAAATGTAAAAATATTTAAAAAACATATGTAATAATTGTGTAGTTATTTCTGTTCATTCCCTCCCTTTCAACGGTTAGGCGTTAACTATTATAATATTATAATATTATTATATTATTAGTGTGCAACGTATGATTTCAAAGAAACTCATTGTTGCGTATTGGGTACGCCATCAAGCATAGCATTCCCTTTAAAGTAATATTAATATTTTATGCACAAATATTTATAAAAATTAGAATTTAATATTATTTATTTACCTCGGATGTTACATCCTTCCCCCCATTAGGTAATTACGTCCTCGCAATTTTAAAATTGGGCTTGGAAACTTCATTGAAAGTCCCCATCGGAAAAAGAGTCAGAAAAACCATCACATTAAAATAAAGAAAGAGAAGTACAGAGGTCACCCGAGTTAACCCATACTAAGATTCAATTTAGGAAAACATGGATATGGATGAAAAAACAAAGGGTCATGTTTTGAGGGAGAGTGATAGAAAACATGATTAGGAGAAAGTTAACCACAAGAAAATCACAAACTTGTGATGGGTTAAACGGTATATGATTCCCTAGTAGGAAAAGTTAACAGAAATTTTTTTTGTTTTAAATTACTTTTCATTGAGAAATTTATTTATGTGCTTAAATAAAACATAAGGAAACATACCTACTTGTAATGTTGACTTTCATCTTTTTCTAGAATTCTTACACAAACTTATATTTTCTCCAAAAGATGAGTATTTTGGATAACTTGTCCACATTTTGAGCACTACAATCAACTTCTAGAGAATCACCTAATCCACAAAAGAGAACTATATAATTCCCATGTCTTTAGACCAAAACTAAAACCAAAACCTAAAAGGTTAGTACAAGGTTAGATAATACCCAAAAAGTATAATCCTTAAAAAAATCTATTCTTAATCTCCAATTTTTTTTAAACAATACCCAAAGTTCAACAAAGACCATTCAATAAACATCTATCCATAAAATTCTTCAAAGTAAACCACACTAATATTGAAACCCAAATCTCTGAAAGATTTATTCACATAGTCTCTCAAGGTAAATATTAACACTTACCTCCAATCATCAGTTACTCTTAAAGTCTAATATTGAAAAGTAATTAACCTAATCACATATCCTCTATGATAGGTTAATAATTTCCATAGATAACCCAAAATAAACTTATTCTTGATTCATAAGATCATATAACTAAAAATAATTAGTCAAACTAACTAGGGAATTCACGTAGTCTAGTGGTAGGTGATAAATAACAGTCACACTTTGGTTGTGGGTTCGATTCCCGCAACTTTGTCCGTCGCGACGGGTTGTCACACGGTCTGCGTGTTGTCCTTTTTCCAAAACTATATAATTCTTAAAAAATTCCCCAAAACAAGATAAAATCAACAAAAATAACCATAAAATATTTTATCCTCAAGTTTATCTCATGCCTTCTATATTCCATCATATCATAGAGTAACCCATAATTACCTAAAAAGTAAGGATTATATAAACCATAATGGTTACCTTTATAATTATTACCTGAACTTCCACATCGAGATGGTTATCTCATACATGATGAATTAGATAACTCACCAAGGTTCATGTTGTTGATCATGACTCCTAATAGTTGGTTTAGAATAACCACTTGATTTCTCATTGAATCCCCCATTTCATCCTGTCTCTTAATCCGAGAACCACCACAGTTTCCTTCAAACCCATTGTCACTTTGGTGCCTGCTAGATCCATCCATTTACTAAAACCAAAAAGGTCAGTGTAAGTATATATAAAAAATCATCATGCACTAAAGAGGAAGATAAACTATAATATATAATTATCCATGTTATCTCAAACTCATTCCAACATTCAAAAATAACTATGACTCTATCTAATATAATAACCATAGTGGTTATACACAACTTGTCACTTATACTTAAACAACACTCTAACCTCTAAAGTTATCTAAACCGACCTTTGATACCAACTATAATTCCCCAGCCTTAAACATTACATAATCTTGAATTACATTGAATAATTCACATTGAGGATCTTTTCAGGTTTAGAGTTTTAGAGAATTAGGACATAACTATTACATCTCAATGATTACAAGGTAGATACATCTACTCAGTTTCCATTTTTTTTAACAAAATATAAACTCTTGGAAATGATTCATGTCTAGTTCCATGTTTTAGACATCATTAAATTTCCTTGATCCCATCCTTGACCGTATTCCACTTTCAGTCCTGTGGAAAACATTTCAAAAACTTGGGATGAGCATAAAAAGCTTAGTAAGTTTTATAACAATACAGAAAAAAACATTAGTCTATGTATACATATGAATCAATGAAATAATAATTTATTCATAAAACATAAGCACATTAACATACCTCATAAAATCATAAGATTTAGGGATAACTCATAGAAATTATAAGACATAAAGGTTACTTGAGGCATTCATAACATTCGTACATAGGGAGTAACCCTCATGGTTACGTTTGGAATACCCATCATAGTATATTCCCTAAATCACTTTGGAAAAACCTTAGAGTTTAACTCCTTTGAGTTACCCAATGCATTGGAGAGCTATATCGGGCTCACCCGCCCTTAGTTTATCACAGAACCACCCATCTTCCTAAACAATGCCCAAGAACCATAACACAATCGTATCACATAAAACATGCATAAAGGAAACATAACATTTCCACATTTCAATCACAAGATATCAATAACACATTGATATAATAAAAAAAATTTCAAAACCATTTTCAGTACCAAAATAAAATAAAAGTAAAACATGGTATTTATTTTTCTTTAAAAAAAGTTACGGCTTATAGAGGAATCCGAAACTCAAATAATGGGTATGGCGGCGGAGAAGTCGTTGTTGCCGCATATGTAAGACAAAAACATTCCATTTTTTCATTTAGTAAAATGCTTCGTATAAATTTTTTTTTGAATAAACATAAAAGTCAAAGGGTTTTATACACCGTATAAAAGAAGGTCGTGTATAAAACAAAATATTCCTCAATGAAAGGAGAATGCGACAATATCCCATACCACTTCAAAACTTTTGAAAGGGTTTTAAAACATTCATGTCCCTATAAAAAAAATCCTTAAATCCATTTTTAAAACATGGACATGGATGATAAATGTTCAAAAGAATAAATCATTAAAACCATTTAAAACAATGTTTTAATAAAAGAGTCCTTTTCCATTCTGAACATTTAAATTATAAGACACAAGAACGTATACCATTTTCAAATCATTTAAATGAATTTAGTATAGACATAATATGAATATAGAATGTCAAAGGGGCTGTATATACACTTTATAAAAGAATAAATGTTCATATCATTAAGAAATGTCTCAATGAGAAGAAATTGAGATGTAATCCCAATCAAGGATCATGCCATTAGAGAAAGGATAATGAATTTACTTAATTATGTGTGACAAATAAAACACACCGAATATAAGTGTATAATTAGTATAAAACAATAATATTTCATCCACACATATTCATAGCATGTCATAATCAATAAGTATAGGTTTAACCCAAAGAATTGAAATTGGGTTAAGAAGTTCCCTTACAAAAATTCGACAGCCTAACGGCGTCACTTTAAAATTCAGAAAATGAGTTGATGAGACAGAAAATGGTATTTTATCACTTGGAAATAAAATTTACATCAATAAGGATATAGAAGAACATATCCCAACCTAATAAGATGTAAATTAAAAGGCATAACAAAAGAAGTCTTTTTTTAAGAAGAGGTGGGTGAACGGTTCCCTTACCGACTTGGGTAACTTTCGAAACGTACACCCCATGAAAGAAGGACTATAAAAAATTGATGTAAATACTCATAAACGAAATTATATTACACAAAGAGTAGAATAATGGGAAGTAAATACACCACTAAATGGAAATGGTTGAAAATGTAGCATAAATCTCACAGGAATAAAAGTGAGATGAAAAATCCCTTACGAAAACTCGGCAGCCTAACTGCGCCACATAAAACATAAAAAAAATGGTTTTATGAGATCAAATAGGGTATATCATAATATGAACATAAAAATTAAAGAATGTGGAATAAAAAGTAAAATCCCCAAACATAAGAAGGATTATCTTAAAAGAAATGACATAAAAGAGAGTACTTAAAAAGAAAGAGATAAGTTGGATCCCTTACCTCAAGTCTGACTTGTCTTGTTCATTTATTTATATTCTTCAATAATAAACTTTGGTCAATTTATAATTGATTAAGTACCACCCTTAAATATTATTATTCAGTTCATATCACATATTATAATGTTATAATAATTAGTTAATTACGTGAGTTCATATCAAATGTTAATGTCAGTGTTTGGTACATGAGTCAATAATGAACTTGTTGGAAAAGAATCGTCCATGTAATTAAAATCAAATCATCTCAATAATACTATTAATGATTTAAATATCATATATATGCAGTAAATATTCATTTTTTATATATTCCGTAACATTAGGATATAAAAATAAATGAAATTCACCATTCATGGAGACGGTAAGCCGTACGTACACATGAACGCTACTTTCATTTCTTTGTAATATTAATGTAATTAAAAATAATTGAGAGATATATATATATTATAATTGAAGTATAATATATATGTTATATTGGTCACATAATTTCATTAATTTTATTCTTTATACATTGCATGTATTGCATGAACGAGTCACATCAGTTGAGGGGGTGGTAGTCCACACTTCCTCATATGAAATTATGGCATTTTCACAACATGCAAAGAATAAAGGTATGTTTTAAATATAAAATACAGAAGAATATAGAAAACATAAATACCATATATATCATATATAAAATACAGTGACATCATAATGGCCACCTTTAAAGGTGTTAAAATAATATTGAACAATCATTGTTTCGTGAGGCAGTAATTCACCATCCACATAAACAGTATGTTCTGTAACCATTAGACGGATATGTCTATAAGTGTAGCTCGAATAATTATTTTAAAAACATCCAAGTATATTGAAGAAACTTTTTTTGTTACAAAATAATGTAATAAAAAGAGTTTAGGGGGTTGGAGAAGCATAATAAAACAAAATAACATAAGAGAAGACATTACCATTAAATCGCGTAACTCCTTTTGGTTTGAAACAAAATGGTTTCTTGAAGAGATTTATACCTAAGGTTAGGTTTCAATGATGAAGCGAGGGATATGGAGAGATAAAATGGTCAGGGTTTGGCCAAGCCAAAGGCTTGAGAGGTGTGGGTATGGAGGTTGAGGTGGGGGCCTTTTAAAAGAGGAGAGGAGGGGAAATCTTGGAAAGTCAAGAAATGTTACTTTATTTTAAAACGATTTTCAGATTTTAAAGGTCCCACATTGATATATTTTGACAATAAGGTGATAAGGGTTCTAAATATACTCATCCAATAGGTCTTTTACAAGTGTATGTCTTAGATTTTACATTATCTTTTCATTTTATTTAAATCGTTCATTAAAGAGATAATCGCTGCACCATCATGATGTCATAAATAATTTAATTTATATAATGTATAAAAATTATAAAAAAACTACTATGATTTAGGAAATATTTTTATCTTTCCAATTAATATTTATAGTCTAATATATAATTTACACAGACAAAACTAAAAATTTTGTACTCGGGTGATACATTCTTTAGTGATATTCTCTTTTCCTTAAAAATAAAATGATAAAGTGTCACTTTCTCCAAAAGGTGATTCCATGGGGTCACAAAGTTTGGAAAAGGCATCCCATGTCCGTCAATGACACAAACAGTAGTACTAGGACGCATTTTTGGGTCATTTGTTATTATTATGATATTATTTTATTATCTTTAACTACTCGATTAGTAATTAATCAAGATAATTAACGATAGTTATCGTCGTTACAATTCATAATGTACAAAAACAAAAGAGTCTTAATAACATAATTTGTACCTTCTTATTCCAAATATGGAATCCATTTTACCAAATTCCAAACATAGAAATTTCAAAAATTAATTTAAAAATAATTTCAGTTGTCAAAACAAAGAGCGGGTTTTTTTGAAACAATATCTATGAAACGTTTGACACTTTCTTTTGACAAATTACAAAGTGAAATTAATTCTAAGGACCAACATTGGATTAAATGGTAAAAATATATTCTAATTACACCTTATGTTAAATTAAAAAGATAATCAATCCATATAATTAAATTAGATGAAAAAGTAGTTTTGATGTAAAATGCAGTATTTTTCACTATTCATTAAAAAAATGAACATTGTTAGAAAAATACCAAAAATATATCCAATATAAATTTCAATCTCCCAATCATAAATAATAAGTTTATTTTGAATGATAGAGATTATAAAATTATAAAATGTTAGATTTAAAAAAGTTCTCCATCAAAAGGCGGTAAAACAATCTTTTAAAAATATTAGATTATTTATTCTTAAAATTGGATTCATTTAGATTTTAAGCCTCTAATTTTTTTGGATAAATGTAAATATATTTAAAAAACATATGTAATCATTTTTTAGTTATTTCTCTTCATTCACGCCATTACAATGGGTAGGTGTTAACTATTATAATATTATAATACTTTTATATTATTAGTGTGCAATGCAAGATTTCAAAGAAAGTCGTTGTTGCGTATTGGGCACACCATCGAGCATAGAAATCCCTCTAAAGTAATATTAAAATTTTATTCACAAATATTGATAATCATGATAATGTAATATTATTTATTTACCTGGGATGTTACAAATAATTTGGGGCTATTTCATAAGTCTCATAGAAATAAATGTGAGAATAAATATCCCCTACTCTTAAGTATTGACTTATTTTATACACATTCAATCCTCCTGTATAATAATTATAAGATTTTTTTTACATATATCATATAAATATAATCATATGTTACCTAGAATAAATGATATTTTTATTACTTTATATTTCCCATTTATTAAAAACTCCATGTTAATGTTATGTTTTAGGTAATAACCGTTTTGTTTTTTTTCATACATGTATTGACTTGTTATTCTTGATACTCTTACTTAGAAAATTATTTAATTATTTCATGAATTTAAACCATTATAGAGATATAAAATATATTAATTATATATTAACTTATAATAATCTATATAATATATAAATATAAAATGAAATACACCGTTTGTGGAGATGATAAGACGTACGTAGGCATGAATTCTATTTACATTTTCATGACTTATTGACTGAAAGAAAATTAAATTCTATATATATATTTATATTATAAATAAATATTCATTATTATTTCATAAATACATGATATTTTTATTAATTTAATCCGTAATATATTCAATGTAATGTGCGAACAAATCATATCACCTTGAGTAGACAGTAGTCCACACGTCCATAAACAGTGTTATCGTATTCCAACAAAATTGAAAGCCTGAAGGTATGTTCTATATAATAATTAAAAATTCCTAAATAAATTATGAATATCATATATATCATTTAAAAATAGTATTTCCATCATTATTCCCAGCCTTGAGCGGTGAAAATGGAAGAAAAAATGACATCAGTTTGTGCTTTAGTAGTCTGCAGTACACAAGAACTATGATTGCAGATCCCAGTTGATGGAAGTAGGTGAATGTGTTTTTAATACAATTAATATAATAAAATATAAAAATATTTAATATAACAGGGTTATTATATAATCATTATATATGAATAATTAAAGGGGTGGTGAAAGAAATAAACAAAAGTGAACATTAAAGAACATTACCTCTTCTTCTGGTAACTCCTTTTCGATTGCACCAAAGGAATTCCTTGGATTAATTTCTAAAAAAATGATGTTTCTAGTATGATATTAGGGATATTTTAATTTTATTTTGGAGGGATTTAAAATATAAAAATGTATTTAGAGGTGTAAATAAGTGTGGGGGATGAGTGCCCTTTTATATTGGAGGATGAGTGACATTCTTGTAAATAATAGAAGGTAAAAACTATTGGGAGGTATCTGTTACATTATGTGGATCCAATAATGAATAAAATTTCATAAGAAATGGTATATGGTTGATATATTTCAACAAAATGGGTTTTTATAAGTTTTTATTTTATTTGGACCCTTAATATTAATGTTTACCCGTAATGTGAAATCGTTTTTATCTTAATCACATAATTAGTTTTAATTAATTAAATGATATTTTTCATAAAAAATATATACAAATTAAAAGAAATTCGAAATTAATATTATTTAAAACATGCAATCCATTTTTTAAAATTCCAATTTGAGAATTGGTAGAATTTAATTTAAAATTAATCTTTTAGATGGGATGAAACAACGTGGTTTTAAAGTAAAAGGTTTAGAAGATTGAAATTTGTTATGTTCAATATCAATATGAAATTGATTGAAATAACTAAAATTGAAATTAATTTTGGTAAAATTGATATAATTATACTTTAAAACCAATTTAAATTATAATTAAACTATTTAAATACATTACAAAAAAATATAGTTTTCAATTAAAATATAGCTGTTTTCATTATTCATTAAAAAATAAAACCTCTTAGAAAAATACTAAAATAATCTCCCAATGTAAATTTTTATATTATTATTTCAAAAAATGATGTTTATTTTTAAGATAAAAATTATAATATTGTAAAAAAATAGTTGAAAAATAAGTTTTTTATTAAAAGGAGGCAAATATACCTTTTTGAAAAATACTTCCATTTATGCCTAAAATTGGATTTTTTATTATTTTTTACTATCAAACTTAATGGATGAATATAAAAAATTCGGATTTATTTATTATATAAAAATTTAGTTAATATTTCTCACAAATTATGTTTAATTTAATTTATTAATTTAAAACTCATTTTTGGGAGTAAAATTCGTTTTTTTATAAAAACACACCATTTATATTGAATTGGTTTTTATTTCAATTTAAAATTAATTGATACCCATAGAATTAATTATACAAATATTTATCAACCATATATTCAAAATTAAGTTAATCTTATTCATATATACCATTATAATATCTTGGTGGTAACTATAATAATATTTTAATAAAAATATTAATAGTATATTTTATTTCATTAAAACTCAGTCTTGCATGTATTGTAAGATTTAGAAGGAAATAGGTATTGTGTGTAATAGAACCCCAACATTATATTGTTTGTAGAAAAACCTAATCATTGTCTTTCATATACCATAATATCAACTTGGTGTTGCGTACAAAGAATACATAACCTAGTGTAGCGTGCAATGAAAGCCATCAAAGAAATTTAATTTATTCGAAAAAAATTAATTCATAAAAAGTACGGGTGTTACAGTATGGATCTTGATTCATTTTCAATTGGTTTTTTTATCTCATATGGTTTGGGATAAACACTATTAAAATTATATTCTAATTTTATGATGTATTTTTGATGTTTTTATGGAATGATTACCTATTCGTCCTCTGAATCTTGAAGTTGTGTTTTCAATAGAACTAAAACACATGGCTACACCTAATTCAAAGTATTAATATATAATTTCCCCATTTGAGTTTAAATAATTGAGAAAGAAAATTTAGTATAATCTTGACAAGGGATTCATTTGTCCAAATGTATCACCATGGGGTTCTCCTATTTTTTTGATAAGACTATATATATATTAATGCAAAACTACATTGATTTTTTGAGAGCATTTTATGATCATTATCAATAATAAGTATCATATTACCCATATTGATGATTTGTTTCATCAATTAAGTGGAGCTCACTAATTTTTCCATGAATGATCATTAACATGGATACTGTAATTTTAGGGATAAATATGAATAAATACCCAAGATAAAATTTTTCTTTAGATATGGAAACTAAAAATTAGTTGTGACTTCATTTGGTCTTTCTAATTCTGCCACTATCTTCAAGGATTTATTGATTAGAATAGTTAAAGATTACCTGATCAGTTTGTGTTAGTTATCACATATTATATTTTAATATATTATATGATAAAGGTGGGTCATGAATATCTCATTATAATTTAATTGAAGACCCTTGGTAGGGATTATTTGTATGAAAAATTTATCAAGTGTGATTCTGGTTACATAATTTTCTATTTTAAGTCATATAATCTCATATGAGGGTATATTAGTGGATCCATCAAAGTTGAATATTATTGAACATTAGACTATGCCGACCATTATTATTGGGATCTATAGTTTTTCTTGAAGTGGATGGATATTACCAATACTTTTTGAATGATTTATCACCACTATCTAATACACTCCCCATGTTAAACCATTAGAAAGTTATGTTTATTTGGACTGATGAAAGTGAATAAATTTTTATGAATTTTAAGATAATGTGTGTTAGTGAACCTATCCTCACACTACACTACAATATAGAAGTTTTTATGATTTATAGTTATGTATTGAAGAAGGGGATGGGGTGTGTTCTTATGCAGAATTATGTAGTCATACCTTATGTCTCACTATAATTAATGGTTCATGACAAAAATTACAACATTCATGACATTGATTTAGAAATGGAAATCATTAAATTAGATATATAGAGGAACTATCTTTAATTTGGAATGTGTAACATATATAATGATAATAAAGGATTAAAGTATATATTTACCCAGAATGGATTTGATATACGCCAGAGAAGACTGTTTGAGTTGAATAAAGATTATAAATTCTCAAACAATTACCACCCTGGGAATGAAAACAAGGGGGATGATACTTTATATCGAAAGGAACATGCTATATTTTATATTATGAGGATTAAAAAAGATCGAAAATTTATGGTTTTTCAAGGTATGGTCCTTGAAATCTTGATCTAATGAGAGAAATCATATCTTCCTCAAATTAGTGTTCAACTATCCATCCATGTGAATATTATAGAGTTATAGAAGGAGGATGTGGGGATGAAAAATAAGGTGATAAATTTTCCTTAGTTCAACATTTATTATGATGTTATGATAAACTTCAGTAGATGACTATTTTCCATGTTAACACTAAAATTTACTAAAAATAATATTTTTATTGAATAAATAAAATAAAAATGTATAATAGTTATAAAGGACGGAAATGGTAAAGACCAAGTGAATCAAACTTGAAAATTAAATTAAAATCACTTAGGAGGGATCCTATACTAAAATATAAACTGAGGAGATATTCTAGAGCTCCTTTAAATAGTAAATTATCAACATCAAAGTTTCCCTCTCTCAATATGTGACCAAACTCCATATATTGTTCCAAAACTATCCTTTATTTCCTAATCAAATAAGCCAGCTCCTATGGTGGATAAGTACTTATTTGTAGCGTGCCAGCTAGCACTATAAAATATAATTCCACTACCTTGATAATAATTTTTTTATAGTATACACAGTAAAATACCACTCATTATTGCCTTTTCTTTAGCTCTAATATAGTTTCTTGTTCCATAAACAATGATAAAACCCAAAATTAATGATCCTCTAACATCAAAAATAATATTTCCACCATTCATGCTCCCTGGTACACATGAACATTCAATGTTAAACAATATCCCACTCAAATGGGATTCCAACACTCCCATGACCTAGTGACTATATAATTTCCAACCTATATTTAGGAAAACCCTTTGGATAAAATTCCTTGGAGGGGTTGAACCTGATCTACAATTATGAAGGATACCCACCACCACCACCATATACCTTACTTGAGACTTGATGAAAATATGAGAATAAAATATTCCCAACCTCTATTTAATACTTATTTCTCACAAAACCTTTAATGTAGTAGATAAAACCAAACTATGTACCTTTGCCTCTTCACTTTTGAGATCCCCCCTAGAACCAAGAATCCAAAAACTCCACAATGAAATCCCCTCCTCATGTATTTCTCATAAAACTTCCAATAAAATTAAAAATTCCCCACATCCAATCAATTTTAAAAAACAAATTCCATGAATATTCTTAGCATGGCGTGGCATATCACCCGCATCAAGAGGCCAGCAAGATGCCTTTCTTATGAATATTGTCCTTCATAAGCCGAGGTCAATTCCTTTTCATCTATATATGGATGTTTATCTTCAATTAGATCCATTTTCACTAGAGATATGGAACCCAATCATCATGACCCTTCCTAACATAAATTAATTCATGAAAGTCTTTCTCATAAAAAAAATCCTCACACCAAATAAGTGAAGGTATATCTATCAGGTTCATCTATCATAGTTGTGTTATCAAATATTTTATTATATTGAATATCAAGAATTATAATGATAAGGCTCGGAAAACCATAAGCTTCCTTAAAGACAATTTTAGGGACTGAAAAACTGTTAAATAATAAGATCTCACCTGCCTTGTTTTCTTTCAAAACTCGATCTCTCCACACCCACCCACTAAACCTTACCACATAGAATATCTAACAACTTGATTATACTCCTTGAAATACTCGGAATATTCCTCATGATGAAAGCCCACTCATCACATTCTTTTCCATGTCTATGTCCCAGGAACCTTTCACAAATTGATACCAATTAATAATTTTACCATTAAATTTGGCTTTCATACTAGGCATGGCTTCAGAGATGTCCCATAAAATGATAACTCCTTTGATCAGTCAGGCCAATTTATTCCATACTTCCCAGTAAAACCTTCTAGATTTATTCGCATATCAAATGAATATATTTAATAATATTTCCTACTGCCCACTGGTTTCATTTAGAACCTTTATAATAGATAGCATATGCATATCCATGGAGGAGAGAATGCTATTGATCAACGTAATACATCTTCCGAATGATAGATTTTTTTTCTAGTTACATATATAACCAAATTTTTTTCCAATAAACCTTCCAACATACTCTTCTTGATTCTTCCATTTGAAATGGGATAAGCAGCATAAAATAATGGAAATTTTATATCTTACATACCTATCAACCTTTGAATTTCCTTACTGTGATGGGTCGAACACCTCATCGATATATATACATTACTCTTCTCTAAGTAAATCTTCTACCTAGTTTTCTTTACATAATCATCCACAATCTTATTTTATCCCTTGATCGACCTCCTACTACCATTAATGTAGAAAAGGATGTCATCCAAAAACATCAAGTGGGAAATACTACTATCCCTCAACCTATTCTAATTGGGACTAATAACCCGCTCCTATAATTAGCACATAATATTTTTTTGTGAGCGCTTCTTGAGCCAAGATAAACTAGTTAGGAGAAAGTGTGTCACCCTAACTTTATACCACACAACATCATGAAAAACCAAAACTATTTCCCATAAAAAATAGAAAACCATGTGGAAGAAAAACATCTAAAAACTGGGTCACAAGACCATTATGAGAACCCAATTTTCCAACATAGCATTCCTCATTTACTCCTTAATGATCCCACAAGCATCTGCATAAAATGACCCAAGGATTCCATCAAAACCTAGAACAATATCCTCTCTCATACCAAAAAGGGATTCCTTGATCTCCTTATCATCATGTAGAGATCTCATTAAATCATTATTCATCCCTTTTACCAATTCGAGGATGCACTGCCAGAACCTTGCCACTCCATCATTCTCCTTATGTCTCCTATTAAATCCATCAATGAAGTTAGCAAGATGGTTTTGAGAGTGACCCAGGGCTAAAGAACCAACCTCTCAAGTGTTATTTGTATAAGATCTATCCAGAATATTTAGGGTGACAATTCTTTCCACCATTCTTTCCATGATACAGTCCAAAAAATAGGTTGTGTTCTGATCTCCCTCAATAAACCAGGTTTCCCTTGATTTCTCCCTGAAAACTCCTTCAACTTCAAACATTTTCTTTGCCAACAAACTCTATTTAGCTGTTAATGTAACAAAATCATAATCCTCCACATACTATGGCATCCTCATCTCAATTATTAAAATATCCATTAGAATTCCTACCAGACTGGTATCACTTATACATTTACTCTTATTCCATTTCTATAGCACAAATTTTATGTGTTTGATCCGCATTCTAAGACATACTTAGGGACTCCCTTGGGCAGGTTAATTCCAAGAGTCAATTAAAAATTTTCAGAAAACTTCTTTTCTTTACCAATTACTATAATAAATGAAAATTTCTTTGTTTCTATGCTCCCTTCTAATATTAACCACCAATGTTGAGTGGCCCAAAAATTGTCTAGGGAGGTGAATTACCATCAGCTTTTGAAAATAATCCACCCACTGTAGATTACCCAAAACACAATCAATTCTACTTCAAATGAATTCACTCCATCTCCAATTGTTACAACACTAAAAAAATGAATTCTTTTGATGTGTCATTTGTTACGGGCTTACGACCCATCCCAAATACATTTGGCACACCCTATGCACGTTAGCAGTAGAAGAGTCTTTGTGACAGGTACTAAACCCCTGCATAAAATACTCTTCCTAATTTTATATCATTTGTGATGAGGAAAAATCCCCATACGAAATATTTTTTTCCATCATAGTATTTACGACGGGTGCTGTCACAAATACTATCTTTTACAACCCCTCAATTTATAATCGATGAACTATTTGCGACTGGTCCCACCACAAAAAATAATATTTACGACACCCCGTCGCAAATAATGTGTTGGCAGAATAGTATTTATGATGGGTCCTATCACAAATACTATTTTATACCATCGCCTCAATTAATATATTTTAAACTATTTACAATCGGTCTTGTAGGAAATAAATTTATCTATAATGGGAGTCCTGTCGCTAATGACCCAGTCGCATCTAATCTAACCTATATACACCCCCATTTTTTTATTCAGAACTTTTCTAAACTTCTCTTACCCTCTCTCTGATATTTATTTCAATAAATATTCTACTGTGTGAAACATTACAATGGATTAAATTTCTAGTTTTACATTAGCCAAATGATTCCATTTCAAGGTATTTATTTATTTATTTATTTTATTTATTTTATTAATATTTGTAATAATTGATATTTTTTAGTAGTAATTAGATTTATTTAAAATTAATTATTTTATTTTCATTAAAATGTTCACAACTATTGTAATTAATTAAAATTAAATATTTTTAATTTGCAATAATTTCTTTTAATTTTATCTAATTAGTAATTATTAGAAATAAATTATTATACATTTATAGAAATTAGTGTTAATTTCTGATAGTTAATGACAATTATTACCGATTAGTAATAATTAGTAATAATTAGTAATAATTAATAATAATTAGTAATATAAATTAAACATAATTAGTAGTAATTTTAAAAATTCATTGTAATTAGTAAAAATTAATGAAAAATAGGTATAATTAGTTGAAATTCGTAATAATTAGTGGTAATTTTTAAAAATTAGTAAAAAACTAATTAAATTAGTAATTGATTATTACAAACTACTAAAAATTAATAAAATTTAATGTTAATTAGAGATAATTTTAAATAATTATTAATAGTTAGTTAAAAGTAGAAATAAATATAAAAAATAGTAATTATCACAAAAATTAATATATAAAAAAATTGAATTAATTTCAAAAAATAGTAATAATAATTAGAAAAATTATTAATAATTACAAAAAGAATTTATTAAGTACAAAAAATTAGTAATAATTACAAAAAATAGTAATAATTGTTAATAATTACAAAAGAGTATGAATAATTACAAAAAATAACAATAATTAAATAAAATTAGCAATAATTAAAAAAATTACAAAAAATACAAAAAATTAGTAATAATTAGAAATAATTTTCAATAATTAACAATAAGTAGCAATAATTTTAAAATATTAATTAAAATAAGTTAAAATAAGCAAATTTTTTGAATAATTAGGACTAAATATAAAAAATAGCCATAATTAGCAATAATTATCACTAATTATAATTATATAATAATAATTGGCTATAATTATGTATAGTTAGAAATAATTATGAATAATTATAAATAATTATGAATAAATATAATTAATTAGGAATATTTTGGAATAATTTGGAATAATTAGATACAATTAAGATTAATTTGCAATAATTACTAATAATGAGGAATAATTACTAATAATTTGAAATAAATATCAATAATTTGTAATAATTTTCAATAATTAAAAATAATTAAAAATAATTAAGAATAATTAGAAATAATTAAGAATAGTTTGAAATAATCAGTAATAATTAGAAATAATTAGTAATAATTAACAATAATTAGGAATAAGAAGAAATAGTTTGAAATAATTAGCAAAAATTAGGAATTATTAGTAATAATTAAGTATAATAAAAAATAATTTGGAATAATTAGCAATAATAAGAAATAATTATCCACAAATAAAAATAATTATCAATAATTAGAAATAATTAGAAATCATTTTCAATAATTAGCAATAATTATCAATAATTAGAAATAATTTGTTATAATGACTAATAATGAGTATTAATTACTAATAATTAGGAATAATTAGAAAGAATTTGCAATAATTATTTACAATTACTAATAATTAGCAATAATTAGAAATCATTAGTAATAATTAGAAACAATTATCAATAAGTAGAGATAATTAGTAATAATTTACAATAATTAAAAATAATTAAATATAATTAAGAATAATTAGAAACAATTAGGAATAATTAGAAATAATTAGAAATAATTAGTAATAATTAAATATAATTAAAAATAATTAGGAATAATTACGAATAATTTGGAAAAATTAGGAATACTTAGTAATAATTCGGTATACTTAGAAATAATTAGGACTAATTAGAAATAATTATTAATAATTAATTACAATTATAAACAAATAGAAATTAGTTTGAATAACAACGAATAAAAAAAATAACTATAAATAACTAGGAATAACTAGAAAAAACTAGAAATACCATGAAATAAATAGCATGAGCTACAAATATTAATAAATAACTAGAAATAACTAGTAATAACTAGAAAAAACTAGAAAAATCTTTCAAAATATAGAAAAAAGTTGAAAAAACAAGTAATAAATAGAAATAAATAGAAATAACAAGTAATAAATATAAATAACTAGTAAACAATAGAAAAAATAGCAAAACTAGAAAAAACTATAAAAAAATAGAAAAAACTAGAAAAAACATTAAAAATATGCAATAACTAGTAATAAATACAAATAACGAATTATAACTAAAAATAACTAGAAATAAATTTTAATAACTATCAATAACTATCGATAACTAGTAATAATTAGAAACGATAAGCAGCTACCAGAAATAAATATCAATAATTAGAAATAAGTGGAAAAACTAAAAAAAACTAGCAATAACTAGAAATAACTATAAATATCCAGCAAAGACTAGAAATAAATAGCAATAACAATGAATAACTATGTTTAACTAGCAACAATATGTAATAATTAATAATAACTAGGAATAACATGGAATAACATGCAATAAAAAGAAATAAGTACAAATAATTAATTATAATTAGAAATAATTACTAATAACTAGGAATACTTGGGAATAATTGGAAATAATTAGAATTAATTAAGAATAATTAAAAAAATTAGTAAGAATTACCAATAATTAGCAATAATTACAAATAATTACTAATAATTAGAAATATTTAAGAATACAAATGAATAATTTGAAATAATTTTTAATAATTCAGAATACTTATAAATAAATAAAAAAAGTATTTTTCTGAATCGTATTTTTAATATATCAAATTAATAAAAAAAATAATTATTTTATATTTCATAAAGAAATATGGAATAAGGAAGTTGACAATAGTTATTGTTAGAAGACCCTGCTAGGATAAATAATTGAAATAATCTAAAAAGTTCTGATAAAAATCCTTTATATATTAAGGGCATTGAAACTTTCTTTTAATTTTCATAATCAAAATATGAATGTGTTTTAAAAGGTAAAATTAGGTGTCCATATAAGTAATGTGATCTGAGAAATTTTGACACATTTGAAAACATTGGGAGTCATCTATTTATTTTTCATTTTTGAACAGATTATGTTATTTGGTATCAGCATTGTGAACTTAGTTCTAGAGAAGATACTAATAATTTGGTTCTAGATCCATCACAATTTCCAAATTTAGCACATGATGTCGTAGGTTAGTATTTTAAAAATCTTGAAACTATGGATGATATTGATTTAACTCATGAGTTGGTACCATCTCAATTTTATGACTTGGTGAGGTCTGATGAGCATGCCTTATTTCTTCGTTTCTAGATAAATTTTTTTTAAGCGGTTGAAAATTTTATGTCTATTGAATTAGATAATTGAATGTGGAATAGATTTTTTTGATCACATATAATCTATGTTTAAAACCCTTTTACCTAAAAGAAATGTGTTCCCTAAAATTTATACAAGAAAACGGACTAGTTTATAATCTAGGGATTGGTTATTGGAATATTCATGCATGTTAAAATAATTTAATATTATATTATAGTAAAAATGATTCATTGGATACTTTTCTTACATGTGGAAATTTAAGGTATAAAGAGGACAAACTAGGTAATTATGGATTGACCCCTATAAAATAGTTGGGGTATTTAAATCTTACACACAGATTGTAGTGTTTATTAATTTTCTAGAAAACAACATCATTGATGTCCTGACAGAAACCAACATTTCAAGAGGTAAAATATTAAATCCTACCTATGATTGAGATTCATGTAAATTTTCTGACCAAGTTTATATGTCTTTTTTCTTAAAAACCATGAAACATACAAAATAGTCCTTCTACTGATGGTTTGTTTCAATTTGGTTCTTACTATAGTCAATATTCTTATTGAAAAATCCTTATAAATCTGTACAACATAACTCCTTGGATGTTGACGAAGGATCTATATATCATTTTGACCTTATTAATTTTGATACATTCAAAAAATAATATTTTTGTTTCTTTAAATCCATCGATTGATGAATTAAATTTATTTTGGAGTTATAGTGTCCGAACAAATGATATTACTGTGAAAAAAATATTCGTACAAAAATCTGCATTGTTGTGGAAAATTAGTGACTTCATGGTATACAGAAATTTATCTGTATAGAGTATAGATGGTCTAAAATCACGTCCACACTATATGATAGACAACAAAACATTTATTCTCATCAATGGAATGAAACCTTCTTTTTTTGACTGTCATCACATATTCTTTCCAACTGATCAATGTTTTCAAAGGAATAAATACCATTTTGTAAAAGGAACAATTTAAAGAGAGGGTTCTCCAAAAATGATCTCAGGTATGGTTTCAAAATACTTTTCCTCTTCATTCGCTCCCATTATATTTGGACCAACTATAAACCAACAGAAAAACAATATCATTGTGAAAGAACACAATTAGATAAAGGGAATCATTTTTTAGGTGATACCACATTGTTTTTTTGTTTTTACATCACATGTTAGATGTTATACATATTGAGAATAAATGTTTTGATAATATATTTTACACATTTTTTTGATGAACCAGGTATGACCAAAGATAATATAAAGATATGATTAGATATTCTCTAAATTTGAAGGCGATCAGAATTTGAACTATATGGAAATGTTATATCATAGATCTCAATGAAGTCAAAATTATCTTATACAATTTCCAAATAAAATTGATTATTATATTATCATGGGATTATAGATTTGAGACTTTAAGATGGTTATGTTTCCATTTTGGCTAGCTGTGTTTGAAATGGTCATATTACAAGATTAAAAAGTAATAACAGTCATGTTATAATTAAAAGAACTAAAAAGATTGTTTTAAGAGGTTTGTTAATTATATGATATGGTATGCATTAGGATAAATTTCATATTTTTTTCGAGAACTTTTTTTGCAGTGACAGTAAGCTATGATGAACTAAGTAGACTGTGAGAGGATGTGTTTTTCTAAATAATATTTAAACTAGAAAAAAATAATCCCACCTAATTTATTTGACTCAATATAACATTTGATATTACATTTTATACATTATAAAAAATTTGGTGGTCTGGTACAGTTCCGAAGGATGTACCTATTCGAGATATGTAAGAAAAAATTTAAGAAGAAGTATGTAACAAATAATCAATTGAAGGATCAATTGTAGAAGCTTATTTTCTAGAGGAGATTTCTTTTTCCAATATCATTGTATTCAATCTAAATATCACACAAAAAAACACATGGTATTTATTGAGGGATATGTTGATGATGAAATTAATAATTAATTATCAGTTATTAAACAACTCGTACTTGGATTTGGTGGAGTTCATGAATGATAGATTTCAGATGACGATCATCATAAAGCTCATATATATGTTCTTATGAACTGTAAATAAATGAATCCATTTATAGAGTGAGTTATCCTATCACGTATTCTATAATATTTTTTAGATTAAATTAATAATATTTGATTTTTAGTTTATATGGTAATCATATCAAGAAACAACACCCACAAATTATAAGAGATGATCTTGAAGGATGTTAGGAAAAAACATTTCCTCCAGGTTTCAAAAACCGGTAACATAAATTATTTAAGGATTAACTTATAAATTAAATTTATTAATTTTTATGTTGATATTTTTCTTAAAAATCTTTTAGGTAGCTCAATATGATGGTAAAATTGATAAATTTGTGTGTGTATTGAGTAACCCCCATCTAAAATGGTTAAATCTTATAATGCATATATGGTGAATGGATTTCAATTTCATACACGTGCATATAGAGAATAAATAACAATGAATAGTTGTGTTTTATTGAGAGGATCTCATCGTAGAGAAATTAAAGTTAACTTTTACAACATGTTATAAGAAATAATTGAACTATGTTATCTGTAATAGAATTATATAAGGATGATTAAATGTTTTGTTTGGATACTAGGAAGGGATTCCATGTTTATCTGAGCTGTAAAATTGTTGATAATAAATATAAAATCCTTCTAAGAATACATGTGCTAATTTTATTGCCTCATTAGGAACATCAAATTTATTATTCGAATTTTAGTGATACTTTAAGAGATTTAAGTGATTGGTGGTGCATAATAGAAGTGAAATATCCAGAGATCCAGTTTATTCAAATTTAATGGGGCTCTATTAAAGAGAAAGGAAATGAAATTATTCAATATAATACTATAAATGATTATTTTTCAAAAAGATACATGAATATAGATGATGAAACCCCATAGTTAAGGGTTGATGGTGATGATGATGTTATTTATGTAAGAAATGAATTTGAAACGACAAGATATGATTAAACTAAAAATTTTATTGAAATTGATTACACTAAGCTGGAATATGATGATATTGACACCATCATATATGAATATGAGGGTCGAGATGATTATTATCATAGTTAAATAATGTTTATAATTATATAAAATATATGTAATAGTTATTTTCAACTATTTTCTTTCAATAGTCATTCACTATTTGCTAATAATAGTAAATTAGTGTTTCATATAAAAAATCAATTTCTTGAGTTAGAGGGGGATAATATACCTGGTGATGAGCATGATTCTAAATCATCAGACATTCAGACTACTGGTTGTTCAGTGATGACTTGGAGGGGTCATGGTCTTGAGAGATTAACGATTCCTGACACTATCCCCGAGTGATGTCCACAGCTTGGATTTGATCCACCCATGTAGAGGTATGTTTACTTGTTTATTTTTGTTAGTTTGGATTAATCATCATTAATTTGTTTATATACTAAATTTTTTTATTATTTATTCTCCTTTTTCATAGTTTTTTACATATAGCTATTAGATATGGGTTCAATATTATTGAATTACCCTTCTAGAGAATGGGTTAAATGAGATCAGATTCCCATTGATGTTCCGCACCCCAAGTTTGATCATTGGGTAGTATATAAATAAATAATATTTAATTGGAAATTTAATTAATTAATAAATTTGTATTATTAATTATTTGTAGTTTTTATTGTATCCCATCAGTTATTGAAAGCAGCAATCTATCTGGGAGGCATGAGAGGGTTGTATGTGTGAGAGTTGTCATCTATTTTTACAAAATTTGAAGAGGTAAGTAATGGGGAATTTGGGATTAATAGAGTTTCTTCCATCTTATTGTGCCCAACAACCTGATCACATTTCATTTCAGGTTTTGGATGTATTATGTTTACATTGGATGGGTTTTCATTTTTAGAGGAGATCATCTGTGGCACGATAGAATATGGGGATATAAGAGGTGACCCATTAAGCTGGTATTCTTACATTTAGTACACATAGGGAACATATGGTATGTTGAATATTTAAATAATTTATATAACCTTAATTATAAAATGTTTATTTTCTATTCATATTGGAAGTCCAAAAGTTCGATATTAATGAATTTGAAATTTATAGGAGGGTGTACAAAAATCCAATATTTGGGGAGATTATAGGTGATCACCATCATCATAATTTTGTCAGCATAAACTCTTTTGTTTTAAAAAATTATCTGTAAATAATATTTTTACTATTTTATTTTTAAATTAAAATTGAACGATTCATATGAGGTTGAGACATCTCAGACACAGACTGAGAGTTTGGATGAGACCGAGGATTGGACCAATACAGTAAGATTTTATGTGGAATCATGCATGTTGGTGACCTAGTATGTATTTGATAAAGGCCGAGTTGTTGGTATCAGATATCGATTGGCGTCCAAGATTAATTATGGTTCTACTGCAATGTAATCATGCAACTTAATAGGAACTCATAAAGAGTCATCATTATGTCCCGTATAGTATCAGGAGAAGCTTCAAGCTCAGGATGAGTTTATAGGGAGTATGCGTAGGGAGAAGGTAGAGCCCCAATGACTATAATAACATAAACAGGAAGAGATGTGCCGATGACAACAATAGTAGTCTGAATAGACGATGGTGTACATGCGACGTCTAACTCATGGTTTAGAGATATATTTTCTTCATCAAGCTCTTCTAGCTTTTCTAGATTATCCTCCCAATCAATGACTTATTTACTTTTTATGATGAACATTTTAATGTAAATAATTTTTTTAATATTCTTTTTATTACACATATTTATGTTTCTTTATAGTGTGTTTTTTATATTTTTGTGAATATTGTGTTTTTTATTATATTATATTATATTATATTATATTATGTTATTTATTAATTTTATTATTATATTATATTATTTTATATATTGTTGAGAATAATGTGATATCAAAAATTTTATGTATTAAATTTTATTTTTAATAATTTAATTAGTTTTTATTTTTTTATTATGATGATTATTATTATTCCATATATATATATAATAATTTTATTATTATTATTATATTTTCATTATTTTATTAAATTTTAATAATATAAATATATATTTTTTAATTTTTTAGATTTTCGGGATAAGCTCATTGCAAATACTTATTTGCGAGTGGCCTATTGCAAATAGTTATTTTCCAGGGTCTCTTTAGAAAATTGGTTTTTAAAAAACCCAGAAAAATAATTTTGATAGGATGGATTTTATTCACAAATATATTCATTTGCGAATGGGTCAATTTCCAATTGTACACTAGGTGAAATCACAACCCATGAAACCCAGATCGATCGGGCAATTCAAATACATGAAGGACCTAAGGTCTTGTATGTCTATCTTAGAATAATAAACCTCACAATTTGTCTCCATCGTATCCACAATTGTATTGAAATCACCCCCACTAGCCAATCTAGGTTCCTGAGATGTGAGTTCTTAAGGGTCATCCAAATATATTTACGACCATTATAATAATATCTAGGATACACGAAAGAACATAAGAACTATCATCCTACCATGTATTTTTTTTGAGACTTGATGTGATGAGACATCAATCCATTCCACATTTAGGCTTCAATTATAGTAGACCCAAATAAATTTATTGCATGAGATTTCATGAAAAAAATCATAAAAACCCACATTCTTAAAAATGATATATAAATGATTAGTATTTTAATTGCATTGAGAGTAGAAACCACTGATACCTATTGACGACATGCTTCACTAAGAATGTAAGTAATTTCATCTCTTATACTGAGTACTCTAACATTCCAATCCATAACAGTCAACATTAAAATAAGGATTAGAAAGATTTACAACATAGAAAAGTTCCATTAAAAAACCCCAAGTTTATTGAGAGAGATTATTTAGCCTTATATTGTGTTACTGGAACACTATCCATTGATGTCAAGTATGACTTCTTAACCTCTTCCTTTGTGGACACATGATATTGATGAACCGCTATAGAAACTATTATAGCCTTCAGAACCTTAAAATTGTTAGGAGAACACACCAAGTTATCTATAGGAATCAATTAAGGCCTATTAGTAGCATTTTGAGCTGAATAAATCACTACAATACTGCAAAGAGACTATCTATGATTATATATTATCACCTCCTTACTCATACATTACCACGAATTTTTTCATCAAAATCCCTAAAATGTGTAAATAAAATAATTCTATTTTGGTTGTATTCAACAACCATATGAAAGAGGATCAATTATTTTCTATCATAGAATATTTATTACATGATTTGATTCCAATGATATATGTTATGGAAGTGGTAAGGATATATGGATTACCACATTCTATTGTATATAATTGTGTTTTGAGGGCTACCTTGATGTTCTATAGTTTTTTAGTAATCTCTAGATATACAGTAGTTTTTTAATACTTTATATCATCCTTAGATATATAGTCTATCCTAGAGGAACATTAAAATCAATGAGGATATGTTGAGATACATTTCTCTAATTTTTTATATTGGTAGGTATCATTACCTTCCTCTAGAAAAATTCTCTTATAACAATAGATTTCACTTCAACTTTTAGATGGATCCTTATGAGTCACTATATAGAAATATGTATAAAACAATGAAATACTAGGATGAAGTTGTGGAAATAAATCTACAAGGACTTAAAATCACATATTAAAGTGTAGATAATGTTAGATTCATTCAACAACACATCAAGTCAACTCAAAGTAGAAAGAATGTTTATGTTTACAATCATTAGAATGGCTATAATTTGATGTTAGTGATAAGATTTTTCAATGAATTTGTCAAATAAATAATGTTGTAGGATTATAAAATAAGTAAACTTTGAGCCTTATTTTTTTTTCCTATTTTTATTCTTGATCAGAAATGAAGTATTTCTTATCACATGGAATTCCAACAAACTTCTATCATGTTCAAAAAGTATTCCAAATATCTACCATATAAAAGTACATACATAATCCTTCATATGTACTGAACAAAGAGTTTGTACTATTAGAGAATGATATTTCTTGTGAAGAATGTCCTCTTGAAATTATGTATCATATATATGTTTTTTTGTAAAACATACCACTCATCTAGATAAAGTTCTTTTGATGAATCAAAAATATGGGGAACCTATATGGGTACCTAATGATGTGATGCGGCATAGATATCTCTATTTTTTATATCTAAGTGACGGAATTTATCTGGATAAATTCATTTTTCTAGGGGCACAATGAAACAACCCATGATTTTATATGTATTTCATTTGAAATAAGATCGATATATTCATTATATTTCCTTATGCAAAACCCCATGTAAAAATAAATTAAAATAAAGTAATCATATATCACCATTCTATTAAATTAATATGTATTAATAGTTATATACACAATATAAATAATATTTATAAATTTATTAAATAATTATTTTTTTATTCCCACATAAAAAATAAATACTATATTATGAATAATGTCATTTTTTGATATAAAAATATTTTTTTTAAAAAAATGTGGGTTAATTGCATTTTGTGTGCTTTGAAATTAAAATTAATTTCTCCTATTTTTAGAAATTTTACTTTCAAAATGAATATAATTTTCTAAATAATCATTTCCATATTATAATATGGTTATGTGTTTATATTTTTTCTAAAAAAAATTATTTTTTAGTGAATAGTGAAAATATCGATTTTTGTTAATATAATTCATTTTTAAAGTAAAAGTACCATTATATTTTTATTTTTAAAATAATGAAAATTGATTCTTGTTTTATTATAAATAATATAATAAATAACATAATAATCCTTTTTATACTTGATTTTGGTATAAGATCATTTGTTTTCACAAAACACATTTATCATAAAACTTTTTTTAGTAAGAAATGTATTTTTATCTGAATAAATTAAATTAATCCGTATAAATAAGTGGTTTAAATGAAATTTATAGATTATATATTCAATCATATATTTTTAAAGTTCTTTTTATTCTCTTTACATGAAACGTAAAGTAAGTAATTTCATTTTTGGGCTTAAAAATGATTTTTTCTAAAATGGGTTTTCATTATTGTTGGCACACTTATTTAAAATAAAACTCTAAAACATATATAAATTTAATCCATTTAAATTTGTTATATATTTTTAAACATTATAATTAATATAATTTAATACGTTAAACTTAATTTTTGGTTAAACAGAATAGTACAAACATTAATTTTAATTTCATGATTATGGTTAAAATGAGTTTTCTAGGGGTTAATGCAAGTGATAATGACATTATTTCCTCCTAAACTGTATAAAAATTATTATATGAAGATATTTAAACAATATATTATCATAAATTTAATTATATTTCCATATTTATCTACCTATCCATTAAAGTGACTATATAACTTTACAAATAAGTAAGAAACTCTATGTGTTTTCCTCCCCTCACTAATAAAAGGGATTCAATTATCATCCCTTATTTACAAAATTTAATATTTATATAACATAAAATAACTAATAAAAGTCCTTTATATATTCTTTAAATTCATCTTACATCTTCTGATGTTATTCTAAGACTAATATTTCATTGCTTAAGGTGTATGCCAAGGGAGGTCTCTATGAGAAGTTGTATAAATCTTAACCTAGATACTTTGATTTTATTTCCTATTATATATCATATAAAATAGTTATATCCATAATAAAATATTAATATATTTTTTTAATTTAAATATATGTTATTATTATTATTTTATAACAATTTATCACCTATTATCCCTTAAATGGGAGATAATGGTATCCCTCGTACGTACGTGCAAAATATCACCTCAACACAACGATATTTTTCATTTTACACCACCAAATATCATGGTTGTTTATTTTTCTTATATTTAATTTACATATATGGTATTTATGATAAAATAATGGTTCCATAAGAGTGGATTATTATTTATCATCTTTTTTTCCATCCATCAAAAAAATGAAACATCACTCGTGTGTTTGTATGGACTACTGTCTGTATAGAGTGATATAAATCATTTTTCATCCCAAATTACATGAATTGTTATAAATAAGTATAATATATATATATATGTGATATTTTTATAATTATTAATATTATATATATATATATATATTTATATTAATTAACCATTATTAATTATCAAGTACCGAAATTTTCAAACCAAAACTTACATGAAAAACGAAGTAGTTAACACTCGAAAAGATGATGATAATGAGAAATTGTTAATGAATAGTCGATAAGTTGTTGTAAGTAATACATGTATGGTATTATAGATATAAATATGGTTCTATTAAATAATTTTAAAAAATTTAATTTATTATATATTATGATAGTGTGCTTATAAAGAAAGATGGAGTTGAGGTAATGGTTTCTTTTTTACATTTTCCAATTTATGAGGCTTATTTGATATTGAGCACCACCATTTATTTAATGTGATTTTTGATTACCCAATTAATGTAATTTTACTTATTCATTAAAATAATAGGGGTTTAAAATCTATATAATATTCTTTATTTACATGGATTTTGATTAAGAAGTTATAAATTTTTTAGGGGTTTTATGTTACAATCTCGATTTTTATCAGGATTATTTATGCCTAAATTTATGATGATAACATTAAATAATATATCTCTTAAAAAAAATTATGTATTTTTTTTCCACTGTTTGTTTGTGGATATTACATATTTTCCTATCATTTTCCTCTTTTTATGTACATAAGAGAGACAGATAAATATTTTAAGGAAAATCAACTTTATTATTATCTTCTGTGAGGAATCCATTATTATATGTATATATTTTATTTTAAATAATTAGAATAATTTTATTACTCTTCTACGAAGATTCATTTTTTCCATACTTTAATTTATTGAAAAGTGTTTTAAAGGAATTTTTTCATTTGCTGAATGAGGTACTTTGCGATTTTTACCTAAAATTTTAATAAATTTTTTGATATTACTTATATCACATGAATTGATTTTAAAAGCTTTATAAATAACTTTATCTTTGAAAATTAATATATATTTTTACTTATTTATTTTAAAATAAGATGTTATCCTTAATATTATAGAATTTTTTATATTTTAAATTATTTAATTTAAAATGAAAAAGTGTATTTTTTTCAAGATATGTTCTAATGATCTTTTAATGGTATTTTCTTTTGTAAATAAATCCACTCATGGTTCTTATGATCTACTAGGGATATAATCCAATTTATTAAACCATATTATTTATATAAAATTTTTATTAGTATGATGATGGAAGTTTTATTGAACACATGTTTTTCAATGGGTTACGATATGATTATATAATGAATTTTTTATTATCTTGTAGTACACATATTTATGGATTTTATTATGTGATGTGGGGACCAATGTTATATTTCCCCATAGTGCATTGGATCATTATAGATATCTAATGAGATGATATGGAGTGGAATATGTTGTGATACATTTCTAGAAAGGTTATTTTACCATAACATTTTTTGGGAGTGATGCTTAGCAATGGAAAGTTTGAAATTGAGAGTGTACCCAAACAACTATGATAGTGTTGGTAATGAGCCTTGAATAAGGTAAGGGTTTTATATGCACATATATATATGCCTAAAACTAGTGAATAATTATTTTTTATGTTCTTAGGGATTATGACTGATTATCGATGATTCCACACTATTATGAATTAAATTTTTTGTTATGAAAAATCATTTGGACATGACGCATGATTATAGATATTTTTGTGTTTGGGTAGGAATTTTGTATATTGTGGTCTTGTTACCATTCCGTAATTATTTTATCATGATAATTTTTGATTACTGATTGATATATCTTATGTTTATCTATACTGATCATATGAGACCACTCTATTTTATGATTCCCCTTCCTAAGTTACTAAGAACATGTTTATATATGACATGTATAAAGAGGATGAATTTTATGATGAAAAATGGGAAATGATGTAGATCATTTTTGTATGAGTTTTTTAGGTATCCATGTTTTTAATGTAACTAAACCTTTATTATTATGGAAAGGATAATATATTTATGTAATGAATATTATGGTAATTTTTTTTGTATTTATGTATGAAAATATTGGGGTCACGATAGTTGGTATTGGATCATGGTTTTTTAGTTTTATAAAATTAGGAAAAAGAATATTTCTGATAACCCTTAAGATAATCCTAAATATAGGATAAAATTATAGGGGTTTGGTGAGATATATATTAGCTGTATTTTTTATAAAAATACATCTCTATCTAGATACTAAATGAAGATTTGGTTTTTGTATAGATGAATCAATGGGTAATGACCCCAAAAAGTTGGTCAAGTATACCTCAACCATTATTCTGGAACATATTAAATTCAACCTTACCACACACATGGATTTCCACTCTTGGGGGAGTTTCATGGGTTAATTAAAATTTTATTTATAAGGAATTGTGAAGGAATTAAATATATGAAAAAAAGGTAACCTAGGATAAAAAAATGTGTGTTAGATTGGAATGAAGCTCTCCAAATTTAGACACATTATATGTTATTTTTTTTTTGATAATATTATTTTCCACTATGGATATTATTACTCATACTATATGTTTTGATTTTAGTAAGTTAATATAACTATAAGGAACCAATTTTACAATAAATAAGATGGAAAACACAATGATCGCATTCCTCTAGAAGTGAATGTGATGTGAGAAGAAAAATAAATTCTTGTTGTTATGATTATAAAAATTTCTCAGTCCAAGAATTACATTGAGAATCCAAATTAGAAAATGACGGAATACTGTAATGATGATATCTTTATGAGGAAACCTCCACCATATTTTAGTGGGTCCACTAGTACACTGATGTTTGGAAAATGGATCAGTACACTGAAAAGTTGTTTTCTATTATCATGTTCTTCGAACAGGAATAAGTTTTTATATTTATTTATCATTTTGAAAAAAATATAGATAAATGTAAGAATCTTATCAAGAATATGATGCAATAAGAAACAACTGGCTCTGTGGAGTGGAAATATTTTATGAGATTATTTTCCAATAAAAACTATCCCTATATTATTCACATGAATATAGCGAAAGAATTACATAAGATTAACAATCAGGATTTGAAATCTATTATTAACTATCAGGTATATTTTATAAAACTTATGAGTTACACTAATATTATTATCATTTAACCAAAAAGTAATATTAATCATTTTTTTGTGGCATAAAATCATGTCACCAAAGTTAATTTTCCATACCATTCTTTACTATATATGAAAAAACAGGTTAATGTATACTCACTGTTAAAATAAAGATTGGAATCACCCATAAATCTCATGGTTTTGATAAGAAAATAAATATTTTATTCAAAGGATATTATAATGACACAATCCATGGATGAGAGAAGATGATTTTGTCTTTACTCCGGATGTTTGTAAAATATCACGGAGGAAATTTTATTAATGGGACTTGTAAATATTTAATGTATAAAAAACATTTCATTAGGTAACATAATAACAATTTAGTGTGGAGAAGTTTTATAATGATAAAAATAGAGATAAAAGTCCCTAGAATGGGCCACCTAAACTCCAATGTTTCTTATTAATGGAGTATCAAAATTATGAAAACAAATGCTAAAGCCAAGGGCAAATTAAAATGATCAACATCAACAACTTCTTTTTCCCATAGATGAATGTAAATCTATTGAAATCACTACTTCAGATGTGGGGTTTGATAATGATGTGGTGAAAGGGATACTTATCATCCACTCTAGAATTGTTAAAATCTTATTTGATTCTGGATATACCCACTCTTTAATATCTAAATAATTTTTTAAGAGTATAACATTTTCATTTCAATGATTATATGTTGAAATAGATCTCAAAAAAATTAATAGTATGATGGAAAAATATCAATTCTATGATTCTTCTCTGATTGAAGTTTTTGGAAATTCCCTCCTTGTAAATCATTTCATTCTCTCTTTAGTTGAATTTGGTGTGATTTTTGGGATGGATTGATTTTATTTATAAAACACCAAAATCAATTTATATGGAATGAAATTCAAATGTGACATTTTTGACAAAAAATATTATGTATTGGTGTAAGGATAAATATGAACATCCAATCGAAATTACATCCATTATATCCATATTTTTCTTCCAGATGGGGTGTTTTTCTATTATGATTTGGGAGAGATTAATCGTCAAAGTTATGAATATAATACAAGAGTTTGTTTATTTTTTGTTAAAACATTTTCTTAGTATTTATATGAATCATTATGTATTTTTTTAATATAAATCATACTCAATGATACACCTATTTAAAATAGTTAATATTCAATGATCCTAATTGACTTGACAGAATTGAAGAAGAAACTAAAAAATAATATTGATAAGGCATTCATTATTCTAAGTGTATCACCATGAGGTGAATATAATTCTTTTGTTATAAAACATGGATAAATAAAACTATGAATTAAATATATATAACATAAATATTTCATGATCGTGAATAAGTATTCTTTAACCTCTATTGATGAATTTCTTGATAAATTATAAGGAGCTCATAGTTTTCCCTAGATTGATCTTCAATCTACATATTATTAGTTGCAATTAAAAAATTAACAAATACGAAGTCTAATTTCCATTAATGGTATAAAAGCTATGCATTTATAGTGATTCTATTGGGACATTATAATTATACCACTATCAACAAAGATTTAATTAATAGATTCTTTATAGATTACTGTGATTAGTTTATGGTAGTCATTACATACAATAATATTATGTTTTCCAAGATCAATGAAGATAATAAATATCACATGATTATTGAACTGAAGACAGTAAAGTAGGATAAGTTGTTTATAAATTTACCAAGTGTTAATTTTGGAAACAAATTTTTTCATTTTTGTGTCATATAATCTCAATAGATGGTATATTAGTAGATCTATCAAAGAAAATATTTATTGAAATTTTCAATAGATCTACCATTGTGACTAATATCTTTAGTTTTCTTCAATTATTGGGATATTTAAAGTTCTTTGTGAAGGATTTCTCATGAATATCTAATATACTAATCTTGATAACATATAAGGTAATTTAGTTTCTTGGGATCGATGAATCCTAATAAAATTTCAAGGAACTGAAGAGAAGGATGGTCATGCACCTACTCTCACACTACCCCATAATAAAGAAAGGGTTTTGACAAATAATTATGAATTTATGAATAGGATAGGGAATTTTAATTTTTGGAATGATATGGTTATAGATTGTTACTAATTAAAATTGAATATTCTTAAGAAATCTTACGTAACTCAGGACTTAGATTTAATAGTGGTAATATTTTTATTAAATATATTGAGGAATTATATTTATTGATAAAGGTGTGATATATATAATGACCATAAAATTTGAAAATATATTTTATCCTATAAAAGGTGAATATTTTCTATGAAGATGATAAGAGTTGATTAAATATTATGGAAAATTAATAGATTACCATTCTTATAAACAAAAAAAGATGGTGGATGCTTTGAGTTGAAAGGATATTTTTTGAGATGGATCACAACGGAATTAATACTTGTGGATTTTAAATGTGTATAACATTATAAAAATAAGGGATGATATCTTAAATTTCTCAAATGATTGTCCAACTATATACCCATGTGAATATAAATGAGGTGTAGAAGGAGGATGTGAAGATGAAAACAATGTGATAAATGTTCCCGATTTAAACCTTGATTGTGATGGAATGATAATGTTTATAATCCTTGAATGTGTCCCATCAACACAATATTTGAATATGTAACTCTAGAAAGACTCTCATAGCACAACATCCTTTTTTAATCATGGAAGTATGAAGATATATTGTTATATGAAAGAGTATTTATGGTGGGAATATAGGATGAGAGATATTTCATTGAATGTATTTCAGTACTTGGTATGCTATCAATTTAACGATAAGTGTTAAATATCTATGGGAATTTTTTAACCTTTAACCATACTTGAATGAAAATTAGAAAAGAACCCCATGGATTTCTTTATTGGATTCCCAAAATCATATAAAATATATAATTCCATTTTTTGTTATAGTTGATCATTATACGAAGGAAGAAAACATAATTAAAATCATAGAATATTTCTATTAGTATTAAATTTCCAAGATATATATTAATAATGTGATAAGTATTAACGTGGTACCACATTATGTTGTATCTGATCAAGAAGCAAGGCCTAACTCAATGTTCTGGTGGTGTCTTTAGCAAGATATTGATATAGAGTTGTGTTACAGTACTGCCAATCATCCTTAGACAGTTGGTCATTTTGAGAAAACCATTCAAACCTTGGGGGATATATGGATATATTTTTCTTTATATTTTAATTTTATTGAGATCAATACAATTCCCTAGTTGAATTGTCTTATACTAATAGATTTAACTCGAGCATTGAGATGGATTATTATGGATCCCTCTATAGAAAAAATTAATTTTATAATAAAATATTGTGATAAAGTTGGATAAATATATAAATTGAGACCTAATCTAGAAGGGGAAATAATAGATAACAATAAATACATTTAGCAGTACATTCGAGAACCTTATAGCATACATAAGAGTTATGCTAACAATTATTGGTGAGATTTGGACTTCAAAGTTGGTGAGTAGGTTTTTCTCTGAATTTCTCCATACAATAAGGTTATTAAATTTGTAAATAATGAAAATATAATACATAGGTATATTTTTACTTTTGTTATTTTTGATCGAGTATGGGTCATATAATTTTGCCTGACACTCCCAAAAAACTTCTATCAAGTTCATGAGGTGTAACAAGTATATCTCCTAAAAAGGTTACTACCTAATACATCACATGTACTGAACATAAATGATATTACACAAGAGAATGTTATTTATAACGAGGATAGTCTATTATGTCTCATTTATCACAAAGATAAATTTCTATAGATAAAAAATATATCTACTTTAATTTTGTTTGAGGGATCACAAATTTGAGGAAGAAACATGGGGACTGAAGGATGTGATCAAGCAGAGATATCCACATTTTCTTATATCTCATGGCCATAATTTTGAGGGATAAAATCTTTTTGAGGTGGGTAAAATGTATAAACCTAAGATTTTATACTTATTTTATTTTAAATAAACTTGATGTATTCTATAGCTATCCTCACATGTAAACCTAAGTCAAAATGAACTTTATAAAATAAATCAATTATAACCAAGATATTAAAATTAAACTAATGAATATAAATAAAAAAATTATGTTAAATATTTTATGAAATTTAAATAATGAACATGTATTGAAAAGATAATAATAAATAAATACTCAATTTTTAGTAATGTCATTTTAAGCATTAAAAATAAATTTTCTTCAAAATTTATTTTAATACATATTTCACGCAAACAAAATATAATTAATTAATAATTTTTTTAGAAATTATTTTTTAATGAATTAATAAAATTTTAAAAATAATCATCTCAATAATAATTTATAATGAATGTTTATATTTTTTAACAGGAATTATTTTTCTGTGAATTGTAAAAATACCAATTTTCTTAAAAACTATCATTTTGTTTCAAGTAATTTTCACATTATATTTTCAATTTTAAATTAAATTATCAGAATTATAATTTAATTATAAATAATATATTTAATTAAATTTTAATCTTTAATTAATTTTTATTTTTGTATAATTTCATTTATGGGCTAAAAAGTAAATTTTTCTAAAAACAATTATCAGTGCAATGTGATTTTATCGTAAAAAAATAAATATACATTTATTAATCTTATTATTGAAATTTATATATTATATATTCAATAATACATTTTAACATTCACTTTTTCTTCTTTACTAAGAATGAAATGGAAGTAAATTTAGTTTTCTTCTTAAAAATTCATTTTTTTGAAGCTGGTTTTCATTGCAGTTTGTGCACTAATATAAACTTAAATTTTACCACTTATTGAAATTTAATCTAGTAAAAAATATTATATATTAATAAAAATAATTATTAATAAAATATATTAGGATCAATTTAATTTTTTTATCCTAGTTAATAGTAAACTCAATAAAATTATTTTATCTTGATTGAGGTTAAAACGAGTTTCCATGGTGGTTAAACAAAATGATAAGGATATTATTTCTAAAGAAGGTGTATAATTATTATTTTTAGAAGATATTTATAACATATATCATCCTAAATTTGAATCCCTTCCCGTTTTTAGTCACTTTACCATGGAATTTACCTTATATCATTGAAATATTTTAAGAAATTTCAAGTGTGTCCCTTCCCTCACATATAAAAGGGAACCCCTTATCCACCTTTATTCACACAATATGAGACTTCTAAATCCTCCAAAACCCACTAAAAAATCTTAATAGATTTATTCCATTAATTCCATAGCCTACTTTACTCTCCTATGAAAAATATTTCAAGGCATAATTTATAAGCCAAAGGAGGTCTGTTAAAGAAGGGGTATAAATCTTAACAGAGAACTTTTGATTTTATTTCTTCTACTACATACTATAAATTTGTTTCATCCATGATAAAATGATGAATAATTTATTATAATTAAAAATATTTGTTATTGTGATGGTAGAATAACCATTTTATACCTCTTATCAATCTAATGGGAGATGAAAGTATCACTCATGCGTACGTGTGGACTGGCACCTCCATGTATCGATATGATTCATTTTCCTCCACCATCATTCGATGTTAGTTTTTTGATTTATTTAATGTATATATATATATAATATTTACGATATAATAATGATTATTTATTTTTGTATTATTATTGACCTTTTGTTTCCATCCATCAAAATATTAAAACCCACTCATGGGTACATATGGAGTACTGTTACCACAAAGTATTATAAATCAATTGTCAACACCGCTTTATTTGAATGGTTAAGAATATTTATATAATTTATATACATAATATTTATATCATCATAAAAATTATTTATTTTTTCTAACCATGATCAATGTGAAATGACCATAACCACTGAACTAAAACTTATTTTAAAAAGGAAGTAGTTATAGATAAAATGATGATTCCAATGAAATATATTTAATGAAAAAGTGATCAAATGGTATAAGAAAAGCATATATGGTATCAATAAGGATTATATATAGAATTATAATAAATTTAAGTTTTTTATATATGAGGTTATAATGGTTATTATTTAATAAGGACTTGAGGCAAGGGTTTCTTTATCTCAATTTAAAATTCATGAGACTATTTGATATTGTGATCTATTATTTATTTTATGTGGTGTGATTACTTCCCTATGAATTTAATTTTCCATAATAATTAAAATAATTTTGATTTTATGTTGACATAATTTTTTTTATTTACAAGTAATTTTATAAAAATGATAACAAATTGTTTAGGGTTTTACGTTTTGAATCGATTTTTTGTAGGATTGTTTATGTATAAGTTTTCAATGATGAAATTATATAATCTATATCTAAGAAATATTATGTATTTTTTTTATATTGTAGTGATTTTCTAAGATTAAAATTTTTCCCTTTCATTTTCCAATCTTTAAGTACTCAAGGGACAAAATGATTTTTTTTCTAGGAAAAATGAATTTATTTCTTTCTTTGGTGGGGAATCTTTTCTTGACAATATTTCCTTAAAAATGTTTTCAAAAATATTATTAAAATTATACAAAGATTAATTAAATTAATTTTTAACATTATTTAGTTTCTATAAATATGTTTGAAATGAATCTTCTAATAACTTTATTACCAAGGCACTTTTTCCTTTTTACAAAAAATGTTAATTGATTTTTTGGTTTAATGTACATGCCATGAAAGACTTTCCTGGAAATAATGAATAATATTTTAGTTGAATATTACTTTATATATTTCTTGAGTTATTTTGAAAGAATTTTTTTTCAATATTTTAGATGTTATTATATTAAAAATAATTAATTTCAAAATGAAAAGGCTATGTTTTTAGAGAAATGTTCTAGTGTTCTATTAAATGCATTTTTCATCTATAACAACAAATTTTTATATTTATCATGATTTAATAGAAATATGATCCAATTTTACCATATTTATTTTTTTCTGGATGGTTTATGTATATTAGAATGAAATTTTTATAAATCTGATATCTTTTATATATTTTATGAAATGATGCTATAATAATTGTTTTATGATATTGTGAACATAAATATAAGGATTGCATTATGTGATTGGTGGGCCTTGAATTATATTTACCTCAAATGAATTTCATAAAAATCGATATCTCATGAGTTAATAAGGACTAGAATGGATATTAAACCCAATTCAGTAATGGTTTTTCTTTAATAAGATATTATTGGGAGTGAACATTGACTAAGGAAATAATGGAATGTAGAGTGAACCCAATATAATATGATAGTATTGGTTGATAAAATTGTTTAAGGAAATTATTTTCTATGATTATGTGTAAGCCACAATATTATGACTTAATATAATGTTATAATCTCATGGATTATGATTTATAATTATGAATTTTGTTTTTTTGTTTGATAGTGCCTTATGAAATGATTCATTATAGAAGATATTTGTTTGTTTGGGCATGGATTTTGTTTTTTATGATCACAATACCATACCTTTATGCTTATATTATGATAATTTACAATCATTTCTTTATATATATATATTATGTTTTCCATTATTAGGTTTAAGATATAATCATTTATTATGTTTACTTTACATAGGTTATAAAGAAGGATTTTATGTATGATAGTCTAAGAAGGGTTCTACTTGTGAAGACAATAATGGGAAATGATATAGATCTTTTATATACTAGTTTTTTATGTATCCAAGATTCCATAGACACTAAATATTCGTGGTTATGGAATGGATTATATTGTTATATAATGAATAATCCACTAACAAGACAAATAATTTATATATGAAACATTTGGGGTAGCTATAGTTACCCTATATTAAAAGAGATACATAAATCTAATAAAATATTAAGGGAGATTTGGTTACAAAAATAATGAAAAAATTTATGAATGCTACATAGTGTGCTTTTGAAAAGTCACATTATATAACTTGTTTTAGTTAAAATGATGGGAAACAAATTCAACAAGGAAACAAGGGTTTTATTCTTCACACTAACAACTGAAATTTAATTTTTTCCTTTATACCTAAAATATGATTTTACTCTTCAAATGATCATAATGAGTATTTTCATTGAACTAAAGGAAAATTGTATTCATGGAATAAAGGACATAAATCCCATTAAATTACTTATGATTTTTTATGAAATATATATTTTTTATGTCACATTTTAGAGGTAATTTATAATAATATTAATGATAAAGAATCAAATTTTTACCAATATAATAAAATTTATGAGTCGTCATGAAAAACTTTAACTTCAATGTTGGATTCCTATATGATTACTCAAGATTCTTAGTCGTATAAAAATGATAAAAATACAAAATGGATTGAAGGTAATGTTATAAATTATAATAACTATTTTAAATACACTATTCTTATTTCTTATAGAAAAATAATATCCAATATCACTTGATTAAATTGTAAAATTAATGGTTAGTATGCTAATGGTTAAATTTTAATATTTCATTAATTATATTTTCCCTCATATGGATATTTTTAAAAATATTTATATGTTGTAATGGCCTAAAGTTTACTCTAGGAGATAATATTTGGATTCTTAAATCATGATCCATTAACACAATAGGGATCTAAAGTATAACGGTACTGAAACACTAATTTTCTTTCTTTTTATTATGAATTAATCATAAAAATCATAATAATTTTTTTATTTTGATATAGGATATTCCATAGATATGAGTGGTGACTTCTCCAAATATTATTCCTTATTAAGGATATATAGTAGAAATATTATTTTCAAGATAATTTAAAATAAAAAATTGTTGGATTTGGATTTGTTTTAAGTCTATATGATTTCGTAATTAAATTTTTTTTATAATAAAATGTTATAACAGAATTTGGTCACTATTTATCAACATTGTGAGGATGGTTTTACAGATAATTTTATAAATAATAAATATTTTATATATAATGATAAATCTCATAGATTTGAAGAACAAATAAATGAAGATTATTATAAATTATTTATTTATTATTTGTGTAGAAGAAAATATTAATTATTTAAATATAAAAATTAATGAATTTTATATAAGGAATAGTTGACTTGGACACATACAAGTTATTATTTGAGAATGTTTTGAAAAAATAATTTGTTTTATAATTTTCTTGAACCACTCTATAATTATTTATTGTGATACTTCTTTGAGGTCCCAAAATCAATGTTGGGAGAAAGAATACATCTTTTTATTGGTAATTGACCACTTCTATAATAACTATCAAACTTTGACAGGATATCCAGTCTTCCAATATCGACAAAGATAGTGTTAGTTCCTTGATTGGAACAGTGTGATAGGATATCTCCTCTAACTTCCATGGAATCCTCATAGTGTTTTTCTCTTAGTTCATATATCCCTTGAAAATATATGACTTATTCCTTAATCTCATTCTAGATGTTATCCTCAAGTGGTTACTAGTAAATTACAGTAATTAATTTTTTGACATGGTTTCTACCATTCACTTAGAGTTTATGAACATGTTGGTAATGTTATTAATCTATAAATATATTCCTCACATGAGGTGAGATTATCTTTTTCAAAATGGTAGAATAAATATCCTCTCAAAACCCATGAAATACCATGATATACATGGGGGAAAATTAATATAGTGTGTTTGAAATCGTAGAAACATCATTTAGGGTATCATATGGAAATCACACAAGGAAGATTACATTAATCAGATGACACATCCAGTGCTTTTCACTCTAGAGAACTTATGCACATCAGAAAAGTCTTCATAAGTTCATCACCCAGGGAATCCCATTCTCATAAAAAAATGTTAAGAATATTAATCTCTTCACCTATATGTATAACAAATATTCCTCATTACTATCAAATCCATTTAATACGATCATAAAATAAATAATATCATGACCATCCAATGCGACAACATTTTTGGATCATCTATTGAGTGGGGGGAAATAGAACATTTCATTGTCACATTTTCTTCTTATTTTAGTTACCAAAGGCTCAATTTTCTCATCAAATAGGGTTTAGTTTCTAACACCTCATGAGTGGATATAGTTTAATGTCTAGTGGGTATGGTCCCGCATACATTCATCATGTACGGTTTGATAATAAATTTAAATTCTAGTGGGTGAGATCCAACATATTATCATCTTGTATAAGTCAGTAACATATGTAAATTCTAGGGTTGATAGTTCCACATAATCTTTTCATGTATGGGTTGATAAATTTTTTAAATTATATTGGTGATTTACCGATACACTCTTATAACTTATGGGATGATCACATGTTTAAAGTACAATGGGAATGGTCCAATATTCACTCTTTATGTATAAGTTGATCAGAAATTTAATGTTTAGTGATGATGGTATGACATATGGTTGTCACAGATATTTTTATCCAATATTAATGTCTATTAGGGATAGATCCATGTACACTCATCACAAAATAGATGGAATATGTTAATTTCTATTTAATATTACCTACAATTTAATGAAATATAGTGAATTATAGAAGTATGTGTGAGAGGTTTGGTATACTTCAAAAAAATGACCACACTTTAGAGATACCTTCTCTTGAGGGGAAGTGAAATGGGAATGATATTTTATTTTGGAGATGGTAGATTCATATTGGGATCCTCAACTGATTTATCTTGTTATTTAAGGGAGACAACGTTATTGATTAGTTAAGTTTGAACCTCAGAGAGATGTCCCAAATATATTATTTTGGATAAGAATAAAAATCTACAAAGTTTAGGTTTACATTTTAAGGTCATGTAATTGGACTATAACATGAAGTTTAATATGATATTATAAGGACACTAGTGTCAAAGATGGCACGATGATAATGGATGGTGTGGTATATATACATTGGGAACCCTAGAAGATGTGGGGATCATAACATGATCATCACATAATGAATATTATGGTCATCACAGAGGGTGTACACGGCTCATTATACACAGTAAAATATTTTTATCAAAAATGGTAATGCTATAGTTAAAGGTATTTTGTTGAGAACATTGATGCTCAATTTAAGTACATGTGACTAAGAGGTTGGTTTTGGATTCATTCTTTAACTAAGGATATAAGACCATATATCACTGTTCATAACAAGAAGGTTTCCCTGGCAGGGGATTATAACTGAGAGGGGGACCATAGTTCTTCATTGGATTATCATATCATGTTTAGGGATTAAGCCTGTGTATTGATTATAATGTTTTTTATAATAAGTGAGGTTATAAGAGGGGCCTATGTGAAAGTTATTCTCGAATGCTACAAATGATTAGTAAAGGTATGAGTTGGACTTACATGATTACTACCTGGGAAGTGCTAAAGTGTAGTGTGGGTATGGATTGGGATTACTCATGTTTTCTACCCCATTACAGGTAAAGAGTAGTGACCGTTTATATATGAGGCATATATGTTGTGCTACCCGATGAGGTGTAAATACTATATTATTTTCAATATAAATCATCTTATGTATTGAATTAATGTAACTTTTTTCTGTCACATAGATAATCTTATGTTTATCACATAAGGAATATTATACTCATCACATAGTGTAGGCTATATTTTTGAATTATAAACTATGGATGATATGCTTTTTAGTTTAACATAATGAAACTAGGATGCAAATAGGATATGGATTACATAGTTTAATGTCATATATTAAGGAAAAGTTTTGTGATGTTTAGTATCTTACAACAAGGATGCTTTTAGGCACCACAACAAAATTAAATTAAATCCGGAAAAATTAACCATTCCCCTTACGATTGTGTTTATTATAATAAGTGTTTTTCATTCCAAAATTTTCCCACAAGGCCCGAAAAAATGGGGTTTTTATCCATGATTCCCTTTTTTATTCCTTTTCAGACTCAATTTCCACATTAGTAGATAAAAATATATTATATTATGATATTAAAATGGCTATTAAATAAATACTGTTATCTAAATAAATCAATTAAGATGCGATATTTATAACTTGGGATCTTATCGACATTGATTTATTTAGTCCAGGTAGAGATGTAAGCCTTGAGGAAAAATAGTATTTATATTAGTTGACAATTCTTTTAGAATTAAATTGATTTTTTTATGATTCATTGTGAAGATTTTGTTACATTTATTAAATTTTTAGACTAGTTTGGAATGAAAAAGATTAAAAGATTATTTATTTATGAAATTAAATTAGAGGAGAATTTAAAAACAATAAATTTAACTCATTATGTTAAAATAATGTAATTAAACTAACATTATCTACTCTCGTAATAATTTAATATAATCTTATTGTTGAATTTTTTTTATAAAAATATATTATATAAATATTTCTTCGAACATGGATTTTGGTAGAAGTTGTCAATATAGAAATTTATTTCATAAGAAATGTTCTAATAAGACATATTTTGAATAAAACACTTTATGATATATTGAATGATATAAGAATAATTTTTTTACTTTATTGTTTTGGGATTTAAAGATTATATCATTTTTACTAAGGGTTATCTTAGTAAATTTGATTCAAATGAAGATAAATGGAATCTTTCATGGTTATTTTATCACATTAAAATCGAAAAATTATTTTAATTAAAAACTATAAGGGATGATGAAGAAGATCAAATTAATATGAAACTATATCTTAAAGAGTTAGAAACTAATAAATTCTAGAGTATACATACCAAAAACCCTAGAAAATTAAAATATAATCCTTTAGATTTTTTGATTAGTGGTCTAAATGATTGTGTTTAGAGTAGATAATGTTCATGAAACATACATGATTTTTCTACCATTATTTTAAATCATGAAACTGAAATGATAGAGAGATACTTGAGTGAGAAAATTAACTTTTATCTATATTTAATAATTTGAATTAATTTAAGAGAATTAAATTTTTGGATTTAGTTGAGTGATAATATAATTATCCAATTACAGGAACCAAACGAGTGTTTAGGAATAAAAAAGATGATCAAGGCATCATTTATGGAATAAGGATATATTAGTGAAAATTTGTTATAATCAATAAGAAGTAATAGACTATGGATTAACCTTCATTCCTATATATAGTTTAGTATATACTAGAATCCTAGTGGGTTATGAAACATATATGAATTCTATTTTTTTCATATGGACGTTAAGTATTGTTTTTTAATTTTTTTCCATTTTAATATGTTTTTATTTGATAACCTCATATTTTTAAAAATCATACATATCCAAATTTTGTTATTAAACATATCAAAAGTTAATTTGGTCTAAAAAATATTTTAAATTCGGCTACGATAGTTTTAGTTATTATATTTTCCCAAATGGTATTATAATATGTAAGGATGAACCCATTTTTTTAAGAAAACAAAATATAAAGTTATATTTCTTTTTCAAATATAATTTAATGATTTGGTTTATGGTTTAATAAACTAGAATTTTGGTAATGAAATTTATAGGTTCTTGTCACAAGTGTTATAAATAAGCATGATTTATGTGTTTATTTTTTAAATTATTTTTCATATTTTTTTAAAACCTTAAGTAATGACTTAAATAAAAATAAAATATACGTATAATTTATTGAAAAAAATTACTTAAAAATATAAAATGATATATATGGAGGCCCAACTTGTTATTTCATAAAACATTCATTACATGGTAAAAAATTTAATAATACAAAGGAACTTTTATTGTTTTTTGTCTTTTAAATTCGGTGAATAAAACATAAAAAACATAAGAAATAAAATCATTCTTCTAATCCACATGAATAAATTCTTTACAAGTTTTTCTTGAGTAACATTTACTACATATCAAATCCTAGGTAAATACATAAAATAAAGGGGTCAAGATATAGTCCAATAAGGGGATAAAAAAATGATATACTTAGCATGTGACGATGAGTCAAATAAATATGGCATGACCATATGAACATGAGGCCTATCATAACTGGAAGAACATGTATCATAACATGGAAGTTTGAGAATAATATAATCATGATACATTCATACACATATCACCATATCTCAATACTGTTGTGTCTTAAAACATATTACCCAGTATTTTGGCCATGTTATCTTTACGAAATGCCATGGAGTGCTATCAGGGGGCACTATTTGTATTACCAAGGTTGTTCACCATGATATCTTAAAACTATACCAAGGAATGATGCTAAGGTATTATGAACATATCATATTAAGAGAGTTATTAGTATCCTAATGAATTGGTGTACTATCAGGGTGTAACCTTCATATGTATAAATTCATGTAGGCCATATAAATCATAATAAAACATTTCATCAATAACTCATTGAAACTAGAGAATTAGTTTTACACAAAATCATCCAGTACGTATGTTATTAAGGACTTGAAAGTTACATAATTTTTATCCCATGGAAAAAGGAATGTTGATTTTATCCAGGAAAATGCACAACTGAATATATTATATTAACATATAGGTCAATTCCCATTGGTAAGGGAGAGTTTTCTGTATTCACAATGCAGGAATATTTTATGAAAAAGTGAAAAAAATCATGAAATGATTTCATCACCTTAACGGTATGCAACATGGATTATGGAAAGGGAATAATGAGATAGAATGGATGTATCAAATTGGTAAAAAGTTAATTTTTTCAATAATGGTATGAGTAAAATTGAATTAATATAAAATAATATTTGACAATTATAAGATTAATAAAAGGGATGTACAAGAATGAAAAAGTGGGAATAGGAGAAATCTCTTATGTTGAAGATCTTATTCCTAAAACATGACTATGGAATACGGATACCTTTTTGGAACATTTTATTGACTCGAAAGAAGGTGAAATTACTATAAAATCATGTATTATGATTTTGGAGTGGAAAATAATGAGGAATCAGTGGTATTTATACATGGGTAGGGTGGGTTTTAAAGGATTAAATATTGTTTATTTTATTATATAAGATATCCACTTTTGAGTGAATTCAATTACACAAACAATTATGGAATTTTAATTTTAGAGGGGGGGGGGTTTAAAGTATCCCTAATTTAAAACATACCTTTAAACCAACCCAAGTAATGTGTAGAATCTAAAAATAACTTTTATTTTAAATTCAAAATTTTGGTTTCAAAATGTAGGAAATAAATTTCTAAATTAAAATTAGTATTTTTAATTATTTTTTATAATTATAAAATTATATTTTTATTAGATAAAAGTTTTCATAAATTTTTATTCAACCTCACATAAAAATGATGCCAGAAAATCATATTACCATGTGTAGTGAAATTTTTGACCTTTTTATATGAAATAAACATTGTTAGAAAATTCCGAAAAAATAAAACGAAGCTAAATATGATGATATTTGTCCAAAATTGAAGTTTATTTTATCAAAATAGTTCTATAAATATGAAAATTTTAACTTTTAAATAAATTTCATTATTTATTGGAATTTGGAAATTTCATTGAAATATTACTATTCTTACATTTATAAAAATTATATATGAATTAATTAAAATAAATTATCATTTCAAAAGTGTTTTTTGGACTATTTTATGGAGAAATATTTTATATAAATCTTATAATGTTATAAAAAAACACATTTTTGTGTTTATAGTATCCAAAACCATATTAATATAGTTTTGATTATATCTTTAAATAATCCTATTTTAATTCCTAGTAGTAGTTTTTCATGATTTCTAAATTTATCATGAAATGTAAAAGTGTTTATATGTGATTATAATAAAAAATAATCAAATAATATGAGTTATACTAATAATAAAAAGTCATTTTTGGGGATTTACATTCTTCCTCAGAGAAATTGTGTTATAAAAATTTTACTCATATAATAAAACTTACTAAATTAATGTTAAAATAAATTTTGTCTATAGAAAGGAAACATTATGAACAACTATGAGATTCCAATCATATGTGGTCCTACTTGTTATACATAACCATGTCTTCTATAAAAAATTATTTCTTTCCATGGATCAATAACAATTCAGAATCCTAATTTCCATAAATAACTAAACCCTCATTTGATACTAACTATGGAAGAAATTTTTTTATTCCATAGTCCATTCGTTACATGGTAAAAAAATTTGTAATACATTAGATCATTTTAGATTTAGTGATATTAAATTTTGTAACATAATACCTAAAATAAATATGTAACATAAAAATTCATCTAGTCTAATTAAATGAATTCATCATAGATTCATCCTATGTTATATTTACTACATCTCATATCTTGGGTACATACATCAAAGAAGGATTTGAGAATAAATCCTTGTGAGGTAATTAAAAAAAGAGACACTTATCATGTCACCATGTGACAAATCATTAGGTTTTGGTCATATAGACATGAGGCATATCATAATTGAAGGAACATGAATCATGACATGAAAATATACCAACAACATATTCATGAGGCATTCATAGACATATCACTATAACTCTTAACTTGTATGTCATAATCAACATTACCAAGTCTTTGGGACAAGGTTTCTTTACCCCACACACTAGATAGATATCAGGTAACCCCCTTCATATATCAATGGTTTTCACCAAGGGCTTGTAAAACATTACGAAGGAATGATGCCATGGTATCATGGACATATCATCGATATAGATTAATTATTTTCCCAATGAATAAAAGAAACACCATGGTTAAATCTTCATGTGTATAAATTCTATACTTCCACACTGACTATAAAAAAATATATTATCAACAAATTATAGAAAATAGAGAATGGGGTTTATAAAAAATAATTGGGTACATAATGTATTAAGGATATGAAAATTACATCATTTTTAATCCATGGATAATGAATGTTGGTTTCCTACAATTAAACCCACTAATAAATATATTATATTAATGTCTAGGTGGATTCCCATTGGTAAGAAAGCGGTTTGGATATTCCCAATATAATAATATTTTATGAATAAAAGAAAAAATTCATTAAATGATTTTGGAAGCATACTGGTATACAACTTAGAATATGGAAAAGTCATAATGAGAGAGAATGGAGGTATACCATTGGTAAAATACCATTATTATAAGTAATGGTAAGGTAAAAAGTTGATAAAAATAATAATATTTTACATTTATAAGATTAACAAAAGGGAGGTGCCTGAATTATAAGGGGGGGGGGGTGAGGAGAATTTCCTTACCTTGAAGATCTTCTTCTTGAAATTGAGGATGGAACCTTGATACCAGGGATACACTTTTATAGTTGTATATGGGAGTTAAAATGGCCCTAAAATCCAGGATTATGAATTTAGAGTGAAGAGGAATGGGGAATGAGTGGTATTTATATTTGATGAGGGGTATTTTTTAATGGATTAAATATTGGTTGTTTTATTATATAAGCTAACCAATTGTGTGTGAAAAAAATAACATCTATTTTTCTGTAATGTTAATTTTAGGGAGATATTTTAGGAATTTTTAATTGATACATTATTCCAAACATACATTCCAGACACACTATTTAATGCATATAATCCAAAAATACTTTTATTTTAATTTTTTTTAGTTCCAAAAGGTAAAATATAAATGTATAAATTAAGATTAATATTTTTTAAATAATTTTTATACTTATTAAATTCTATTATTATTAAATAGAAGGTCTCAAATTTTTTATTAATAATGATATAATAACGATTTCATAAAATTGAAAAGCTTTGTAAAAGCTGCATTTTTCACTTTTTCACTAAACAATCTAATTTTTCAAAAACTTACAATAAAAGATCCCCAATATATTTTTATATAAAGAGTCAAAAAATGAAGATTATTTTATAAAAATAATTCACTAACTCTAAAAATTTTAAATTTTTATTAAACATCTTTATTTATAGAAATTGAAATTCTTCATAAACAATTAAACATTCAAACAATTATAAAATTACTTAGGGAATTATTAAAATATATTAACATTTAAAAACTATTTTTTGGATTATTTAATGAATATAAATTTTATATAAATAATCTACATCTATCATTAAAAACATTTTTAATAGAATATGTTTATGGTTTCCAAAAAATTATAATACGATTATGATTATATCATTAAATAATAACTTTACAATTTATAGTTGTATTTGTCCATGATATGTAATGTTATTAAGAAATGTAAAAGTGTTTCTATTTGAACAGAATAAAATAATAATTATAAAATTATATTTGTATTCATATCATGAAGTATTTTTAATGTTGTTACATTCTATCCCCTTAAATAAATTGTATCCTCGTAATTTTACTCATTGAATAACACTTACAAAATCCAAATGTTCAACCAAGTGTTATATATAGAAAAGATAAATTGTAAAAAGTTGGATATTTCTGTGACTAGAAGCATCATTAATTCCTTTGGGAATGATTAGACTGAAAAGTTATAATTCCAAAACAACAAATGACTATGAAGGCATAATAAGTGTCATTGAGGGGTTGAACACATACGGATGACTGGATGAAAAAAAAACATTGTGATTCAAATAATATTTAAGGATTAAAAATATTCACCCTTAAAGTTATATTTTTCAAGAACTAATTATTTTAGATTTTGATTAGATAAAAAATAAGGGGTTTGAGTCAATTTATAGGATTTAAGAAAATGGTAATCCTTAATCTATCTTGGGATAATCTTATTGCTTAGGATTTGACAGGGTAAAAGGTAACCAATTCGTTATGGCCAAACCAACTGGATATACCTACACTAAAACAATCCCTTGTTCTTGGTATGGAAAAAACCATAGATGATTTATACTTAGATTTTATGGAAAAAATTATCATAGGATAATGTTCATAGATTATTCAACTCCAATCAGGTCATGTTCATTTAATTTCACCACTTGTGGTCTAGGATGTGCAATATAATTTGATAGAATGTTGTTTTTATCCAAATTTATAACTATAGGATTACCATGTTTCAATTATTGCTTCCTTGGGCTTAGAAAAAACTACAATATTGACCCTTAACCATAAGAGGATTATTCGATAATGACAGTATTGATAAAAATAAAAAGAATAAAAAAAATTATTAGAATAATAATAAAACGATTGATAAATAAGAAATCCAAACAGAAAATCTGTAAGAATCAGTCAAAAACTTTCTATGACCGGAGAACTAATTAATAATGTTCAAGTGTTTATGTCAAATGAAAATCATTTTTGAAACTTTCATCAGAATGTAAAAAAGTTAAACAATTGAAGAATAGACATAGAACAAAAGAAAATGCCAAACGACTTGATAAAATGAGTAATTAATGAGTTACAATTTATTTTAAAAGGAAAATATAAAATTAAAATAGGATAAAATGGGAGAAAAACCATATTTCCCCAACTCCCAAAGCATGGAGGGTGTCACAAAAATATATATAGGTATGAGAGTTACACAATCTATCAAGAATTCATGTCATATATTTTTGTTAATTGGATTTTATCTTGTATTTTACACAAATTGAATTTTTAAAATTTCATGTAATCTCGATCCATAATCTCATATAATAATCCCGAATCATATTGGATCCTTAAGCTTTATCCTTTAATGAATAGTATTTATAAATTTTTTCCCTCATATAAATTCTACATGGCATGTTTCTAATTCACATGTTGTACATTTTTGATGTTGTGTAATTTCAGTGGGAATCAGACATTGAAAATCACATGACACGTAATGTATTTACAAAAAATGTAATAACTTCACATCATCTAATTTATCATACTACCGAATTTGGTCCATAGGTATGTTGTGAATGAGGAATACTTATCCTGAAATCCTTTCACGATTTGTTAAACCTATTTTTTAGAATATTGATCATTTATTCATTTGAGTCCAAAATTAATAATTCCTTTGAAAACAAACGGAAACCATTGAATTATTGAATAAAACATTAAACAAATATTAAATAAATATAATCAAAATGTGCATACAAATTTATCTTATCAAATTCTCCCACAGATAAAAAATTTATTATCCCCATCCAAAAAAATCTCAACAAGGATTCCAAATGAAATAATATTTTAAAAACGAAACATGCATTGTGAATAAAAAAATAAAAAATTGTTAAAGTGGAAGAAATATGTACTCCAAAATCAATTATTCCACACAGTTAAATTATTTATTCCGATTCTTTCTTATTTTAATTTCAATTTGACAACTATTCCTTAAAGATATACTCATTTCTCTATTTTCGTCACAATAATGTCTATCTCATCACTCAAAGTAGAATACAAATGGATCAATTATCATACCCTAAATGTATGTTCATAAACATAGGATTTTATTTGTTATATATCCTTAATTTAGTAAATGAAAATAAAAAATCAATCATGAGGGATTTAAAAATAAGGTTGAAATGTTTCTAATGTCGAGGTAAAGAGGGAAAGTGATAAAAATCATGATGAAAGAGGAAGGTAAGATCTAAGGTATAATGTATAAGAATCACATAGAGTATATTTAAGTAACTCATGAAAGAATAAAATGTATTCATTCCCTAACAAATAATATTGGGTCTATGAATGTTTCAAGTCAGTATCAAGAATTTACCATGTTCCTTTCATTTTATTATTATTGATTTTATGAAAATCATGTATAGTATATGTCTTACAGCTATCAGGAAACCACATATGATCCATCATAGGATTAATTTTTATGATAATTGAGATTTTGACCATCTAAATGCTCAAATCAATAACATTATATTTTTATTTTTTGACATATTTTTTTCAAAGGAATAAGGTAGAAGTATAAAATTCCAAAAGTCACCAATAAACATATCAAACCAATCTGGTGAAAGTGTCACTATAGGTCTTCCTAGTATCAACATCATGTGTACAACCGAGAAGAAAAATTTGACACACTTGTTTAAAATACAATCATACATAGTACCAAGATTAGGGTAAGAAGGGATAATAGGTTTGAAGTGGAACCATCCAAAAGAGGTTATTCAGGGTTATTATGAGCTAGAGAAGTAATGATGTACATGTTGGTCTCAAGGAAAATGGATCAAGAAATATTTCCACAGTCAATTATAATGTTTATTTGTTTAATAAGAGCCTCAAAAATATCTCAAAGATAGTAATGATTGGTTTACATGTCCCAAGTATATATAACTAAAGATGATCATAAAATAATATGATAGTTCTTGTTTATAATCCTATCAAGAATTAGAGTAAAAAATAATAATGGACAATATCTCAATGTTTGAAATATAATAATAAGTCAATGAAAACTAATTTAAAGAGTCTATAATGAAAATTAAATTACTCAAGTCAACAATGATGTAAAAATTCTAAATATTAATAAATTGGATTCCAACAATCTGTAAAACAACATTGTTTTTTTAAATTTGTGTAATTATATTTCAAGTTTAAATCATACTTCCATCAAAAAATTTCTCATAGATAGACGAAAGTATGAAATTATCAAAGTGAATCGATAGTAAAGATGATAAAATACACCCCACGCATAAATTGAGAAAATTTATTCAATTTTTCAAAAATAATCGTGAGAATGAAATCAACAGATACTTATATAGATATTAAATGAAAATTCTTATTTAAATTTTATGGAATTAAGGGATCAATGTAGTCATATTCATGCAAGGGGGAAAAATTGTCGGATGATGATAAAAAAACTTTGCCTTTGTAAAAACTATTAGGAAAAAAATACCTACACTAGATATCCATTAGTCTAGAGTGGTTAACCAATTTGGAATCTGAAAAATGAGTAGGTGCATACAATAAAAATAGGAGAACACGACTCAGATAAATGCAGTAAGGGAGTACAACGATGTTTGGGAAGATCTGTGAACAAATATTAATGGAAAAGAAAAAATAAAAATACTATGAACAATAATTAAATAAAGGAATAATATGGGGTTCCTCTCATAAAGTGATAACAATGTCATAATTAGCAATACATATAGACAAAGTTATCAATTAGTTCCTTCCATCACCTCAAAAGTCCAAGACCTCTTACAAGAACTTATACCAGTTTCATCAAGATCGTCAGGACACAAGGAAGGATAAAATAGCTCTTAAAGGTTTTCACCATGATTCTCATGTGGTATAAATACCTTCCATGTTTATAGTGGAGAAATATCATACTGAGGATGAATCTATAGTTGAAGATCCTCATTCTATTTTTTCTTGTTAGCCAAATACTGATCCATTCCATGTGGAAGGTTGTCTGATGATCTGATATGTGCGTTAATGACCATAGACAATTCAGAAGAGATAAACCTAGATAATGTAATTCAATAGTAAAAATGAAAATAATAAGACAACTAGTATATCCCAAAAACATATCCCACATATATATATGGATTGAAAAATCTATTTAAAATGGAACAAAATTATTACAAAAAATGGACCCAAGATAGAGTAATCTATGGGAGGGAACAAAGGGCAAGACTAAAAATTCGAGGCATGATCATTAATCTCAACATCAGTAGTCCCCTACCGAACATTATGGATCTAGAGAAGATCATACAAATTTATTTCATTGATGGTGGACAAGATTAAAGGATCTACTACCATAATATATTCCGCAGTTTTGTAAGCAATCTTAGTCAAGGATAAAAGGGGCGGGGTTTTGATCCATACATATGCCATGTGTTTGGATGCTGGATCAATCAGAGGCACCTTAGATAAAGATGGAATGGTGTGGGTTTTGACCACTCAAGCCTTCACTATAAGATATTTCTACTGCGCAGTTGGGTTATTGATCATATAAGGATGATAAGACGAGGTGGGAGGAGTTTAGGGGAATGATGTAGAATCAGGAAAAGTTGGTGGGGAGGCTTGGAAAATGAAGGGATTTTTGGAGGGGGTGGGGTGGTGAAGTTATATGGGTTGGTTAATGAGATTTATAGACAAATAAAATTCTATCACTGGTTCTCTGTGATGGTATATAGAAATAGAAAGAAATTCGTGTGAATTGGTGGTGGGGTTGAATTTGTAGTAGGTGTAGGGGTATTTTTAGAAGGTGGAGGGGCATGGAAAGGTGAGGTTAGGTTGTCTACAAGATGGGAAGGTACTTCTTAAACACCCTCAATATAACCCAAATCCCACTAGTAGATACTCTAACTATTCTTCCCCAGCCCCACTTTTAGATAAAAGGAGGTCGATACTCTATATCTGAATGAGGATGTTGTGGGGAAGAGAATTGTTGAAGAAACTAATGAACCTGACCAGATTCATAATGAAGTTACCACTCATAAGAATATATCAATTCCTCTTCAATATGGGTTTTTAGAACACAATGAACTTCCTAGAAATCATGATTATCGGGTCTCCCTTGTAAGTGGAAATAATGATCACCTCAATCTAGATCACAAAAACAAGTGCATCAGTTCATGCGAACAATGTGTTAGTTAGGATGTGATGAACGATCCAAGTTTAAGAACCTTGGATCTGGGATCTATTTATCATGTGGGGATAATAAATTCTATGTGGATCTGTAGCTATCCTCTCCTAAGCTGTATAACATATTACTTATTAATTTAGAGTTGTAGGGTGGGTAAACTTGGGATTTAAGGAATTTATAGGTGTAAATGTTGTGGATGACACAAAAGTCACCATGCCTGTGTTCCGATAGCCTGCATATGAGTCTGAATTTGATAGAGACAATTTCCATCTCCAAGGTTTATTAGAACTCAAGGTAGATCTCACTGAAGGTCTCATTATACACCGTGGTAATGGGGGAGAGGTGCATTCAGATGATGAGATTAAGGACTTATTAGGGAATTTATATCTTCTCATACGCTATGATTTTTTGTTTCTTGTTGGTCCTCATGGTCATTTACTCAAGATGTACCAACCTGAACTAGTTCTCAGGTTTCGAGAAGTGTAGTCAAGGTGGGAGACATAGGCAGGAAACACCATACGACCCATTGGAAGAAGACTGTAATGCCTTGGAGGCATCTAGTGTGGTAGAGATGGAAGTGGAAGAGGAGGTGGAAAGATATATACATAGTGGATGAGGAGAATCTTACTATCTCTTTTGTGGTGGGGAATCTCATCAAGAATGGGTATGTATTTAGAAGGAGAGGTGAATGTGTCTTTTGTGTGGGCCATGTCAGATGGTGGAGAATCAAGTGGGGGTTGGAGGATGTGTTGATAGTCTAAGAGGATATGGGAAGAGGAGCATTGTAGGAGACTAAATGTGAGGAAGGAGGATGAGGGATAACTAATGTGGGAGGAGGATTGATGGTCATGGGTGGTGGGGTGTTGCATGGAAGAGAAGAACATAATGGGGGGGGGGGTTCATGGATTTTAGAAGCTGCTCGAAACATAACCACCATGAAATGAATACATGCTATTTAAAGCTCATTTTTTTACTAGATTAAAAATTTTCATTTCTTGTAAAGGTTACACAATGTGTATTTGAAATTTTGTGCTCCCTTTTGGGCTATGTCCTTTTCATAATTTTCTAATAGTATTGAACATTCCTAAAGACAAAACTGACCTATTCTTTCATATTTTCCCTACTTGGGGTTCCCCCTAGTCAACACTTTATTTAAAATCGATATCTATAATCTTCTTAGTTCAGGTGAATTTTAGAGTAACAACACACCCATCATGGATTGTGTCCTGGTATATCTTGGACCATTTCTAATTAACCATGAATGGTTGTTCTGAACCATTCTGAATTTTAATTGATCCATATGGGAAAACCTTAAAGACTTGGTAAGGGATCGACCATCAATATTTTAGATTTCTAGGGAATAATTTCAATCTATTTTTGAATAATAGAACATTAACCCCTGGTGTGAAGATTTTACAGGTAATTCATTATTCATGTAATTTATTTTTATTTTTTTTATATATTCTAGAATTTTCATAAGAACCCTTCTAGATTTCATCCAACTTATCTATCTTTAGTATTATAACTTCTCTATAGTTTTTAGTATCAATGTTCAACTTTTTATTTCCAAACAAGTTAAATGGTCTCATTAAACTAGTATAAGGCATGGATTTCTGTACACATTTCAGAACATAGTAGTGCTAATAGAAAGCTTGCATGATATGAGATACTCCCAAAGTGCATCATCTATTTTGATACACTAGTCATTTATACTAGTGTTTATTATTTTATCCTAGAATTTTTAATTTATCTATCTGATAATTAAGATTGTCTACTTTTTTGTTTGTGGTGAGAAGTTCTATTGTCCTAGATAATTCCATACATTTCAGGTAATACATTGAAAACATTACTTGTAAAATTTGTTCCCTGATCACTAATGAGTAATCAAGGGAATCTAAATATTGAGAAGATATTTTTATTTAAAAATTCCATGACAAATTATTTTATGTCAGGTGAGGTTGCCACAACCTCTACAAATTTTGAGATGTATTCAAAACTCACGAGAATAAAAAGCTTCCGATGAGATATCTGGAATGGTCCCATAAAATCAATACCTCTTACAATGAAGAGTTTGACATCCATGATGGAATATCGGGGCATTTTGTTTTTACCCTATGGAGCCTATCTTCTGACACCGATCACTGCTCGGATACATGATATTTTCATATTGATGAAACATGGTCTTGAATCACCGCTATTGAAGGATGTTTTTCATGGTACATTCAGGTCAATGATTCCAACTTTCTGGTGACATATGACACATGCTGAGTACTATTTTGATTGCATCTTCTAAGATGAAACAAAAAATTAATCCATCATCATAGTGCTTAAAAAGTGTCATATCATACCAGTAGTTATGTAAATCTTTGACTAATAATATCCTTCTCTTATAAAATGTGAGGTCTGGGTAGAGTGATCTCATTGTGATGTAATTTTCAATATCTGAAATACATAGTCAGGCTTGGGTATCTATTATTAACAAGGTTTCAATGGGGAAGTCCTCCTTGAAGATTATATTATATTTACCCTTAATTATGGGTAGATGATGTCTGGATAAATGACCAGAAAAACATTATTAGTTTCCATAGTGTCCTTGATTACTATTTTAAACTCATACAATAATAGGATCCATTATATCAGACATGGTTTGTAATAATTTTTATTCATCAAATATTTATGTACTGCATGATCAGTGTAGACCACTACTTTAGATTGAACAAGGTATGAGAAAAAAATTTGAAGTGAAAAGATAACTGCCTGAATAACCTTTTAAAAAGTAATATAATTTACCATAATTTCATTTAGTTTATTACTATAATAATAAATGAGACAAAGAATATCCAATACACTGTCCTCATATGACGCCAACAATGAAGTTGCTGGAGTCACCATCATCTCAGAGCCCTTATCTCAATCTGGTTAAATGATTATAGGAGAATACACCAAGCTATTATTTAGGGTAACGAGTTCCCATATAATCTCTTCATTGAATCAAATATAGGGTCTTTTGACTATAAGTTTTTCAATGGGTAGGATAATTTCAGAAATTATTTTACAAATAGGTGGTAGAATCCTTCATGACCCATAAATATCCTTATTCATTTACAATTATATGATCAGGTATGACTTTTATTTCCATTATTTTCATTGGATCCACTTCTATGACTTTATTTGAGATTTTATGGTGGAGGAATATGCCTCCTTGGACCATGAGGTGTCATTTTTTCTAGTTTAATACCATGTAGTATTCTTCACAGTGTTGTAAAACAAAGTCCATTTTATATAGAAAAACCTCTAAGGATCTTCCATATACAATGAAATCATCCCCAATCATTTACAAGAACTCCTCTGCCATATCAAAAAATATATGTGTCCTGAACATTAGAAAATTCATTTATGTATCACACATGCAGAATGACATATGACTATAAGAGAATATTATTATGAGACAAGTGAACATAGTTTTGGATTAATCATTTAGATCATCTTTAATTTTATTATATCATGAATATCCATCCCAGAAACAATAGAATTATTTTCCTTCTTATCCTTCAAGAATTTGATCAATAAAGTATAATGGGAAATGATAGGTTTGGGTTTCCTTTTTGAGGTTTCGATAATCAATGTAGCCTCACTATTAAATGATTTTTTGGGTTGATATTAGCTCATAATAATTATTTTTCACAATGGTTTGGTTTCCCTTCTTTGGAAATAATTATAGCGAACTCACCCATTCACAGTCCAAGATTGAAAAAATTATTCTAGTGTTGATAATTTTCAACACTTACTGCATAAAAAACTCTTTCATTGGTGGGGTGAGTCACCTTTGGTGTTGGAATTGGGGTTTAACACATTAAAAAATATCTTATGGGTTCATATATTAGGGTTCATCCATTTATTGTCCTGTAATCCACAAGAAATTTATTTCATTTGTATTTTTAAGAATTCAATCATCTTTTTCTATTATATTTGGGTTTACACTGAGTAGATAACGAATATAAGTGTAGCTTAATCTATTGAAATAAGTATTTAGTGTGCTCTATTGAGGGTTTAGTTCCAATATTAGGGGATTAGTGACAATGATTATTAATGGTGGGATAGTTTCCCTTTTCATTGGTTCAAAGTTATTTATATACTCATGATCACTTTTCTCATTTTTATCTTGAGATAAACACTCTTTTTTCCCTCGATGGTAATAAAACATATCTCCAATCAGTATGGAATATGGATTGAAAATTATAATAATCATTCCCTTTCTTGGTGGATTTTTATATGTACAAATTGTCCTATTAATCTATTACTCGAAATATTAGTACTCCTTGATTTACAAAAATCAATGCCTTCTTAGTGAAAATAATTGGGATTCTTGGAATAATGGGAACATCTCCCACTTCTTTAATGTATTATATAGGGAAATACATTAAAAATAGTAATTTTACAACATTCCATAAAACATCATTGAGAAGTCTGGCATGATACATAACTGATCAGTCAGCCAACTATAGTTCCAATCTTATTGTCTTTAGTAATTTGTGTCTTAGATTATGAAAGATTGTTATATTAATGAGGTTAATAATTGTGCCTAGATCACATAATGCAATTCAAAAGTTGAATTACCTTATAATTAATAGAATTTATAATCGACTAGGGTCTAACAACTTTGGGGGAATGTTATTCTGAATGATAGAAGTGATTTATTTATTTAAATAAATGAATCCTATGTCTTCCCTATTCTTTCATTTTTAAATAAGTTCTTTCTATAATTTTCTTTGTGAATTCTTATTAGCGATGGGTTCAATAAAGAGAATGGCAACGCATAATATCCAAATAATTTCTAAATATTTATTATACTTCCCCTCAATCTTTCCTCGCCTCATTCTTTATGGGATGGGAAGAAAGGATTTTAAGGTGGTTGTCCCTTATATACTGATTCCTTTTTAGGCTGCTCCATTATCAGATATTTTCCTATAGTTTCTGATTCAACATTTATTTCTCAAACAACCTCCCATGTGCTATTTTTTCCATTATCACTTTTCAAGGATACAAATTTATTAGGATCATCATTCTTATTTTCATCACCCTTTCAAGTTTTATAAAATTATATAAATTTCACACACTTAAGAACCACTTACTTTTCTTCTTCTCTTGGGTATATCTCAAGGATACTAGGCAATGTACCCATTAGCCAGTCAGATATAGTCATTGATATTTTTCCCATTTTGAGGCCAAGGTTTAAAAGGGAATCCCTTTGGTTTTTAATTTATATTTCTAGGTTGTTAATCCTATAATCCACCTTTGAAAAAAATAAAGTGATGAAGTTTTCAATAATAAACAACAAAGTTAGGGATTGTCGTTGTGGTATTTGCAATTCTAGTTGGAATTATTGCTAAGATCTTGAGGGAATGGGTTGTTGAGGTTTTTTCTATTGGGGTCGAGGAGATGGATTATAATGTGGGAACCTAGGTAATCCTTTATTCCTTAGTGGTTTTTGATAACTCCTCTACTGATATTATTATTGGATGGGATATTGTTTTAATTGCTCATCTAGTATTTGATGGTTATAGTAATAATATTAGTATTTTTTTGTCTATTGTAAATGTTCAATTCATTGATTTTAATTAATTTAATTAAAATATTGGTCTTGAGGTTTATCTATTACTTCTATTAAGTCTATGTTTGGGTGGCAACACCAAACATTCACATGATTGAATCTCTATAACATGGGTAGGAGGTGGTGGTGTTTGAGAAGGAAACTGAAATAACTTCAGACTCTTCATATGGGATTATTTTGGAATTTTGAGGTGAGTACTCTCCTCTACTTGTTGTATTACATGTAGCGTTGCTCCTTGATCCTATACCATATTCCAGAATTGTGAGGGACTTCATATAGAAGTTGATAACCAACTTCAGATGTATTAAGAATGAGTCTTCCATCTACAGTGATGTCAACTATATTTTTTGTAACAGGTTTGAGCCCTTGATATAATGTTTTGAGTTTTAGCCATAGATCAATTTAGTGATGTGGTATTTTTCTATTCTGTTCCTTAAATTAGTCCCATTTATCCCACTATTATTCTCCATACATTCGAGAGAGGTTTTAAATTTGATTCCTCATATTATAGATTCATCATTTTCAGATGTATTTATCAGTGAATTTCTTTTCCAAGTCATACCAAGTCATGATTGACACATGAGTTTTTTATCAAATACTTTTCCTTTTGACATAAAGAAAATTATAATACACAAATTATCTATGAATTACACCCAATTGACCCATGTTATGGATCATATTGTTGAGTCTAAGTTTTTTTTCAAAGGTGTGAACATGAATATGAGGGTTCACAATGTTGGGTAAAACACCACTTATGTACAACATGAGATAATCCATATTAGATTACTCCTTCATCTCTTTTTACTCTCCATAATTAATAGGTGTCACATATGAAGAATTTTATTTATTGGGTAGTGTGGTGCTGCTGTGATAATCATTTTTATTTGACGATGTGTTACTAAAAAATGCTTGATCTTGGGATCAAATAGAAGTAGTTACTATGTTTCAAGGAACATTAAATGTGTTAGAAGGATATCATTTAATAACATTACAAGAAAATGTAAGAGGAATTATGTGCATATGTGGGAGAATACAATAAAAAGTAATGAGAGGTGAGGTAATCACATGTTCGATCACATTACCATTTAGCCTAGGAAATATTGTTCTCACGAAATGAAGACAAAGTTTTTTCTTTCCAAAATACATCATTAATTCCCCTTGGATGATTAAATTAAAATTTCATTATTCCCAAACTAAATATGGCTATAATGGTTTAGTGAAGAGACATGTGGGGTCGAACCCATATGGATAACCAGAATACATTCAACCTATCGATTCAAACCCAATAGAAGGATTTCTCTCCTTCACTCTTTACGTGTGGGTTTTATAGAACATTGTTTTTTAGATTTATATTAGATAACATAGAAGGTATCCGGGTAAATTTTAGGGATTTAGGAAAATGAAAATCCTAAATCTGGCTACGGATAACTCTATTAAATTGGATAATAAGTGGTGAAAAGGTAACCAGTTGGTTATGGTCGAACTAATTAGATCTACAAACAGTAAACCTATCCCTTGGGAAAGTTATACCTAAAATACTAGATGCATTATTATTGGATTCTATAGAAGAATACAACATAGGATAATGGTTATAATATGCTAAACTCAAATTCTGTCAAATTATTTCAATTTCACCTTGCATGGTTAGGACTGTACAAGAGAATTTGATGAAAATTTTATTTTATCCTTATTATGAGAACTAGGATTCCAGAGTTTCAATTAAAGATTAATTAACCTTAAAAAACCCATAATCTCAACCCCAAACCCTAAGTGGATTATCAACACATGATGATGATGATCAAAATAAAATAAATAATAAACGCGCCCAACATAATCATAAAATGACTTCGAAAAACCAGTTGACACTTAAAACAAGTAATAATCAATTAAAAACATATAGTAAATGATGAAACAATGAAGATTAGTTAAAGTATTGATGCCAAATGGAAATATGTGTTGAAATAGGAATCAAAATGGTAACAGACCTGCAATTATTGGAGAAAGGATGAAAAATGATGATCGAACCAATGTTATTTGATAAAATGAGTAATGTAATTATGTATAAATGATTTTAGATGGAAAAAATATAAGAAATTGAGGAAAAAATGAGAGAAAAACAGTTGGTCCCCAACAACCTATTAGCGGTGGACATCAACAAAAATAATTTTCGGTATGAGAGTTACATGATTTGTAAATAATTAAAATAGTTTATTTTTTTAAGTGGATTTTATCTTAAATTTTACATGATGTAAAATTTCAACACAATGTGTATATTAGAAATACATTTTCCTATGAGAATCTTGACTCTTATGGGAGATGTATCTTTGACTGGATGAGATTTCAAAATTTTTCACATTGTCTAAATTCTAAATGTCATGTATCTAATTCAAGTCTAGTACTTTCTTCACATAGTGTAATTTCTACAGGTATTGGAATTTGATAATCGCATGACACATAATGTATTTACATGTCATGTATTCGCTTCACATCATGTAATTCTCATGAGATGGCCTTTGGTCCGTATGGATACTATGATTGAAGAATAAATTTCTTGAAATCCATTCAAAATGTGGGAAACCTATTTTTTTGAATTGTCATCATTTATTCCATTGAGACAAAATTACTAATTACAGTGAAATGTAACCAAAACCTAGTGCATTACTGAATAAAACATGAATTAACATTAATTTTTTTTTGCTAAAATGTGTATATAAACTTATTTTATCATATATATTAATACTATCTGGTCATATTTTTTTACATAATCATGTATTATAGAGGAAATTATTTTCTATCAATGGCCTTATAGCCAAATATTCTAAATCCCATTTTCTATAAAAAACTGATCATTCATTGATACCAACTATGGTGACCTGCATTTTTATTTCACAAACCATTCATTATATGATACAAAAATTAATAATATAGAGTATAATTTTATGTTTAGTGAATTGGAAATTAGGTATATGATATATGAAAAAAAGAAGAAAAATAAAAATTCTTCTAATCCAATTGAAATAATTCATCATAGGCTTGTCCTATGTTTCATTTTATGTATCTCTTGTCTGAAGAAAATACATAAAATAAAGGGGTTACCATAAATCCTAGTATGGTAATAAAAAAAATACATACTTATCATATTAACATGAGGAAAATAAATATGTGATGACCATATAAAGATGAGTCATATAATAATAAAAAGGACATGAATCATTACTTGGAAATGTAATAACTAAAAAATTAGGAGAAATTTGAAAACTTATCACCATATTTCATCAGTAGTGGTTAATAAAATATATTTACATGGATTTTACACAATTTATCTTTACCCAATGCTCTAGAGTGCTATCTGGGAGAACCCTTTATGTTAAAAAGTATTTTTTATCAAGGAATCATAAAACGTTTCCTAGCCATGATACTAAGGTATCATGAACATATCATAAAAAGATATTGATTATTTACCCAATGAATTGGATCACTGTCATGGAACACCCTTCAAAATTATATATTCATGTATTTCAATATAAAATGTACTTTCTTATCTATATATTAATAGGTTTATTTATATGAAATAATTGAATATTAAATTATTAAGGTTCTGTTTCATCGAATATGTTGATACATTTATTATTATTATATAGGACTGAAATTTGGAGAAATATAATGGAAAACATAACCTATTGAGACTCATAAAAATAGTTTGTGTGGATCCATGAAGTGGCCTATTATGAAAAGGGAATTTAAAAAATTTGAGATTGAGTATTGAATACAAAAATATTATAAAATCACAAAACTGTGAAACTAAAGAAAATAAGTGCTTCTTGAGCTATAAACACACTTTATAAGTTATGAAATCATTATAATATGTAAAATAATAAAACAATAACCATTTACATGATAATAATAATAATATAATATCCCCATGTAAAGTATACTTTTTTCAGGTGTGACATATATGTTTCACCTTGTGACACATGTCAAAGTTTTCTAGAGATTTGTAAACATCATGGAACATGTGATGAATATATCAAGACTAATATATGAAATTTCATATAATCATTAATCAATATGGATGTGTCATATAGAATAAATAAGGATTATTATTCACATATCTTTGCTAGGATTAAAATATATTTACCTGTGAACATCCACTAAATGATTTGTTTGACTCGCGAAATCCCATTGATGACATGAGTGATTGTAAATATAGGTTATACACAAAAAATTTAGAAATTTCCATAACAATATTGATGATGGATCACTTGGAGCCTACCATTAGTTTCTGACTCACCATTCCTCATAGATAGGTTTCTGTTTTTCTTTTCTTTTCATAATGTTAAATTCTTTATTGTTAAATTACAATATGCCTATATTGTTCATTTTCCTTATCATACATTATTATATTTCTGATTTCATCATTTTTGTATATTTTTATATTTTGTTTTTAATTTATTTTTCATTATTTTAGTTATGGATTACCTTGTTTTGAATAATTTAATGATTATGTTATTAATTCCAATCATTTCTCTTCTTTCATTAAATTGTCTCATGTGTAGCAAATTTTCTTAGGGATAGGGGTTGAGATTAGGGTTGAGATTAATAAAACTAAATCTACAAAATCAATCCTTGGTAACCTTAGTGAATTCAATTAGGTTAAAAAAACTATTCATCACATTATTTTGAATAATGTTGACCATGATAATTTTAATTGAATGAACCTAACATAATTGGAGTTGAGCATGATTTTGACCATTAGCCTCTGACACTTTATGCATTGAAGTTAAGACTAACGAACCTATGTTGTTAGGTATACCTTGACCATGGGGTTTTTGTTTCAAATTTAGATCAATTTTGTTTTACCAAAACCTGATAGTGGCCCTCTGCACTACTTCATAGTCTAATACACAGATCTCTCCGAAATTAAATTTAGGATTATCCTTTGCCAAAAAACATAATATTGAACGTAAACCCTTCATGAATTTTTAATTTAATTTTATATTGTGTTGGTTAAATATTTTATTATTGTAAACTAAAAATGGATTGACCCAACCTTGCCCTAGAAATTTATGTTACATTCCCCACTCTTAGTGGGTTTGACCACATACATTTACATTATGATGCCTTTTTAATAGGCGTTGTTCGAGATAAAATAAAATTATTTTTTACTATATATAAGGAAAAAATGATTTTATTTGGGCCTCAAATCTATTTAGATCATGAATAAAAATATATTTAATTACCCAAGGAAAATAAATAACGGGTTTCTTAAAAACTCAATGTGTGTGTTAGTGTTTAAGGACTTGAACATTGCATTATTTTTAATCAATGAAAAGTGAATTTTGGTTTCATAGATATAAATACCCAAAAAAATTATATTTAAATATAATTTAATTTTCATGGGTAAATAAGCAGTTTTTCTAATCAAAATATATTAATATTTTCTAATAAATAAATAACCATGAAATGATTTAGGCAGAGTAACGGTATACAAAATGGATCATGGAAAATGCATAATGAGAGAAACTGGATGGATCCATTCATTAAAAGACCATTTTGGTAGTAATTATAAGATAAAAGTTCATGAAAATAATACATCTTCAACATTTTCAGTTATCACAAAAATGAGGAACATGAATAAAAAAGGGAGAAGATGATAATAACTTTAACTTGAAGATTTATTTCCAAAAACATGAGGATGTAATAATAAGACCTTAAGGGTTCCTTGGAGGGACTATTTGGGGGGTAAATTGAAAATAAAATCATGAATTATGAATTTTTAGAAGATATTATAGTAGAATAGGTTGTATTTATACTTTAGGATGGGTGGGTTTTAAAGGATTAAATATTTATCATTTTAATATATAAGCTAAACACTTAGGGGTGAAATAAATTCCAACCATTTTATAGACAATTAATGATTAGGATAGAGTGGATGTATATTTAAAATCACTTGATTTCAAAACTGACCTTACATCATACCAAATTAATCATCATAATATAAAAAGAAAATATTATCTTAAAATTAATACTTTTGGTTCCAAAAAGTAAGGTATAATTTTCGTAATTAAAATTTATATTTTTAATGTAATTTTTATACTTATTAAATGTTATTTTTGGTAAATAAAGAGTTTCAGAAATCCTTTTTCATATTCAAATAATAATCATTTTATAAATCCTAGTTCTTGGTAAATAGGCAATTATCACTTTTCACCAAAAAATCAACTTGGTTAGAAAATTACTAAAAATCAACTTAAGAAAATTTTGATGAATTGAGTGAAAAATTGAATTTTATTTTATCAAAATAATTATTTATATGTCTTTAAATTTTAAAATGTAAATAAATATCCTTATTTATTTATATTTTACAATTTCCAAAAAACATAAACATTCTAACCATTACAGGAATTACTTAGGACTTAATTAAAATATATTATCATTTAAAAAGTGTTTTTCATGATTATTTAATGAAAATATGCTTTATCTAAAACATAAACTTTTATCATTTAATTTTTTTAAGAGAATATGTTTATAGACTCAAAAAAACAATAATACATTTTTGATTATGTCAATAAATAATCCCTTTATTGTTCATAGTTGTAGATTTCCATAATGCGTAAAGTTGTAATGAAATTTAAAATTATCTATGTGATCATAATAAAACATTCATTATAAAATAATAGTTCTATTAATAACATAAATTAAAATTTGAAGTGTAAAATTATATTACTATTTTGATTTTTAATATTGATCCTAACATAGACGATGTATCCAAACTAGTTAACAACATGGTATATTGAGTAATAATATTTAGTACGCCACATCTTACTTTAGGTTTCCCTACTATGAGGTTTTTTGTGTATCTATATTCTTTATTTATAGACAATCGCAATTAATCTCATCTAAAACATGAAAAAATGTTATTGCATCGTAGATTTTCCACCAATCCCAATTTAATATTTTCAAAAAATATAAATTTAATTTAGTTTAATATTATTATATTGACATTGAGGGTTCTTAATTAGTTAGAAAATGTTACAAGGGAAAATATCATTTTTAGGAAAGTATTTGGTTTCTTGGTTGTCTAAAAAATGAAATTCAAGGGAACTACTATTATATTAGGTTTAATATATTATATCTTGGTGTGGATATTCTCAAGTGTTATTAATGAAACATGAATTAATGGGATTTTTATTCTATTTTTATGATTTACCTTTCAAATATGATAAAATAATTCCTATAAAAATTGTTTAAAAATTATATGGATTTATAGAAACAATAATATATATATTAGGAATCATTTATTATGTGATCATACTAAAAAATGTTGTTTTTTATATTGAGAGTATTAAAACTAAACAATAGTTTGAATACTTATTCACAAAGACACCCACTTATAATATAATTGATTTTATTATGAGTAAGTTGGTAAATTTTGATTTGATTTGAATTTATTATCTTTATATTGTGTTTTTAAAGTTGGTTTTTTTTGAATTTATAATATTTTGTGTTCTATATTACTAAAACATTGTAATTTTCTATTTAATTATATGTTTTCAGTTATATTTTTGTTTTAATCTCATGTAATGTTTTTTTAATGTTATGTATATTTTTTATTTATTTAATTTGATATGTGTTTCCATATATGAAGAATTTTTTACAAGTATAATATCTATTAGGGTTTTATACAGGGTATAAAATATTATCTATATTGATTTTTGTGTCATGTACTATTAATTATATTATATTTTTATAAGTATGATTAATGTTTTGATTATTTTATGTATATATTTAACTATTTGGTGAATATTTGTAGAAAAGTTATCTATAATTTATATATTTGAATTAATCACACAATATATTGACATTGAATCCATTTGAATGATTGATAAAATCCCACCATTCTTAAAATTGAAAAATAATTTTCTTTCTTTCTCGTGATTCAATGAAATGGGGAGAAAAAGTGACCAAAACATTACCTATATCCTATAAACATATGAATATCATATTGATATTATATCATACAATATCTATAGATAATGTGGTATGAAATCTGGTAAACCAATTCAAATTATATTCCAGGGTATAGGGATATCATATGGTGAGGTTTTATGATACCACATAACTTCTATATCTAGTCATAGAATATGAAATGGCCAAATAATAATGATGTGATATGTGCTAATCATAATGTAAAATTCACAAGGAAGTCTAATATTGAATATTGAATTCAAAAATTAGATGATTCTTTTCATGAATATTTTATATAAGGTCATCATTGATTATCGATGATTCATATAAGGAAACATTTGGGGGAAACATTGGTTGAATTAATATGATAAATTCAAGAATGATAGACCAAGGGGTTATAAGCATTTTGTAACTTATGTATTACTCTTAAATTATATAAATTTTGGTTATCCCTGAAATTTTTATAAATATTTGAAAGTATAAGAAAATGGAATGTAAACTCATATGTGGTCCTCGAGGATTCTACCTACTCAAAAACTATCTTTTTTTATTTGTTTTGAGGGGAATTAGAATATTATAAAAATAAGTAGGGTTCCTACAATGTATTGTGTTATTTAGTTCACACAATAGATACATACTGATAGAAGTATTCCTTTGGCTAAATATCAATAATCTTTAATGAACTCATTGTTAAAGACTATAGTTGTAGAAACATTGTTGTAAGTTGTATATATTAATTAATTTGTTTATACATGAGTTTTATTTCATATAATGGGGAAATTGGGTTGTGGTTTACTATTTCCTTTATCTATATAAATTTGTTTTATTCGGAACTTATAAACACATTAGTGGTATCATGGCATTCCATGCTACAAATGATTAATAGGGTCAAGTTTAAAATGAATAATTATTTGATATAGTATTCCCTTTCATAGGAAACAATATAGAATTTGAACTATAAAATTATTTACAATATTTATTTTCAAAATCCATGATGTGGGTTTTTATTAGCTTTAATATGTATTATAATGTAATTTGTGATATAATTTATATATATAATAAATAATTCCATAAATAATGACACAATATAAATCCATTGGTTTTAGAACATTTTAATGTATAATACAAGTAGTCGTATCATATGACAACACTGATATGTACTATTTTGATACTATAAAATATAGAATTATATCACTCATACAATATAACATATATCATAATATAACATACCCCAGTGTTAAAAGGTTACATATCAGGCCTATCATAAAGCACAATACGAGTTTTTAATTGAACTAAGACTTATAATATAGTAATTTTATTGAATGTGACTAACAATAGATGAATTGTTTAGAATAAACCATATGTACTTATCATAAACCATGATGTAAGAGTTTCTATATATAATATATTATAATAATGGAAAATCATAGAATACGATATGAATTAAAATTCTGTATTTTTAATTTATGTGTTGAATTTTGTAATTTATAAAATGTTAATAAAATATTGAAAAATGTTTTTTTGGATAATTATTTAAAGTGTGTGTGTATACATATATAATATTTAATAGTTAGGTTTTGGGTTAGTGGATAGTACCCTATTAGCATGGATGAATAATTTGAGTTCATGTCCAAGAAATGAGAGGATTTTAATTTTAATGTAGTAGCTATAAAGTTAAATCGTTAGAAAAATTATTGAACTGAGTTAGCCCTTATGGAAAATAAAATAGGCTTTAATTCCATAAAGACTATAGGAAATTATGGCTCTTCATTTCACATTAATTATGAGCCAAAAATATTCAACTCCTTTAGACCACATGGGCTCAATCCATAAGGTAGATCATGTTCAGAATATTGGAGAAACCCAGGCTGATGGATCATAGTAGAAGAAGCCACCATGTTGAGAGAACAAAACGTAGGGGTAAAGGAAGGACATGGATCCAAACATCGACTGGTATAACCCTTCACAAGGGAACTTCATGACCTTAACAATTTAATTTGGTGAGTTAATACTGTCTTTAAGAGGTTCTAGGGAGAGGTTTTCCCAGTTTAACCAAGTCATAAAAGATTAAAAGGGCTCATGCACTTGGGCTCCTAAGTCATGTAATATAGACATAATGAAATTAGGCCTCCATTTTATATAGGGGTTCCCCGTTAACACATTTAAAAAGATATATTATTAGTTAATTAAAAATATGGAATTAGATGCATATTTTAATGAATAATAAAATGTTTCAATTTTTTTAATTTTTTGTGAATTTTTTTATAAATAAATACCAATATTAATAATTTCAAATATTAATATACCTTTGAGCAGTATGGAATGACTTATAATTTTTAAATAATGTTTTTATATTGATATTATAAGGTTAATTTACACAGTGTTTATGAAGTTATGAAATAAAGAAAAATATAAAAATGTTTATATGGAATTATGTTTTTTTATAAATTTTAATTTAAAATGTTTAAATTAGTGAGCCTTATTTGGGAAAAAATTGAACCATAATAGAAAGGTATTTTTAGTGTTCATATGACCAGGGTTAAAAGAAATTAATAAAATTATGTTTTTTATTATATAATTTTTTAAATTAAATAAATGAATTATAAAAATTTTATATCCAACATATCATATATTTAATTAAATTTGATATAAAAAGATAATAAGAATTAGTTTACATTATCAATAAAAATAAAGTGTTAATATTTATTAAAATATGGAATGTCTAAAAAACATAAATAAATTATAAATTATTTATAATGTAATTACTAATGAATTGTTCCTTATTGTTTATCTCATCTCCAAACTTATGATTAACTAATTTTGTTTAGTATTATCATAAAAAATATTCATGAATATATAAAGGTAATATTATGAATGTATATATGATTTAGTATAAAGTGTTAGATTTTTTAATTATATTATCATACATTTATTTAAGTAATTACATGCAAACTATTTTAATTTATTTATTATTCTCTTACATTTACTCTGTATTGACTTAGGATTTGTTGTTGAATTAAGTAGTTAATTATAGTTTGCACATATTTGGAGTTATAATTATGATGGAATTCATTATCATATTTAAATAACCGTGTGTATAAGGACATTTACATATATTTATCACTAACCCAGCAGCTTAGGATTCATCTAAAAAAGTAAGAATGTTTTATTTATCACTCCATAAAAACTCTTGTGGGGGAATTTTTTTCATTTTATTATATGACTTTACTTGAATGGATTTCATATACTTTATATTTCAGATTCATTTTGATATGTTTAGGTATTTTTTAATTTTAATTTGGTTTAGTAATATAAATTGTGAGGATTTTTTTTGGAGTTATACTAAATTATGGTGTGAACATATTGATTTTTTTAAAATAATAGGGACTCAAAAATAAATCATTACAAGAAAGAATAAATGAAAGATAATACATTATAAAAGACAATGAGACATCAAAACCCCTTAAAATATTATATTTCAGATTACAACCAAATAAATACTTATCAAGGAATTGGTATTACAACTAGGCATGATCTTCCAATGAAATATTCTCAGGGAGGAAAACCCAATTGGATTGGGTTCTTGTATTGGGGGTAATATTTGAGCAACATTTATTTAAGGAACCCTAAATGATATGATAATATAGTAATAGAGTTTCATTTATCCATTTGAGGCATTTCTAATTGAGATTTCTATTAAACTATATAAGTGTCATATATTATATGATTAACATGATGGTGTATGTAAATAAGTGAGTGGTTAGAGGTAAACTAATGAAAAATAATTACATTGTGAGATTTGGATATTTCCTTTAAAAATGATATGATATGAATTTTAAATAAGACCATTATTTTGGTAGGAAAACATTTTAAAAAATCCATATTTAAATAAATTTAAAAACTGGTACTCATAAGAATAAATATTTTTTTGTTGATATATCAACATCATCATCATCAAACATGACAATGAAATAAATTATTTAGACGGAAAGGAATAATAGAAAAAATTTGTTATAGTAGTATATAAAAATAATAATTTTTCTTCTGAAAGGGGGAAAATTCCTTGTGTTAGAGTAATACATTCTTTAGTTACAAAAATATTGAATTTTTTCAACATGAATATCTATATTCTTTTGATTTATAAATTAATTCGCAATAGGTTTGAATGGTATTAATTTAAGGAAAAATAATCAAATAGACATCAGTCTCCACCCATGCACTTAATGTGATTGGGTATATCAATTCTTAGGAGAGACATACCACTTCCATTATTCTTGGTATGGATTCTGAATTCACTATGCCTTCTTCATTGTAAATGTTATAATAGGGTGAATTATTTTTATAAATCTCTACTGTATTTTATAAAATATGAATTAATAGCTTAATTGGTAAATTGATATTTTTGATCTAGTAAAATTTTTTTAGTACGATTGATTAAAATTATGATCTAGAATTTGATGATTGGATGGAATAATTATAATCCTAGCTCAAAAAAACCGAAATGAAATATCAGGAAATAAGGTGAGTCCATCCATGATATTAGTGTAATAAAATCATTTCTTTAAATTTCAAGATTATATGATACTTAATATTTAAATTATGAAATTTATAAAAATAGAAGAGTTAATAGAGGATGTGTATTCACATATATTTTCTATTATTTACTAATATATGTTTATTATTAACAAATAGTTTTAACGAAAAAATGATATTTTTGTTTTAGTATACTGGAATTATGATTCATTAGGTTCTATAACATGTTTTGAAATAAAGGCATGGATAAATATGTTTTATTTATGGTAAAAAATATCATCAAAAATATTTTTTAGAATATAAGGGATAAGCTTTCCAAAACCCATTTGTGTAATATATCAAATAATAAAGACTTGTTGTCAAAAAAATCATCCAATTACATGGAATGAAATATTAGATATAATAGTTAATAGTTTATTTATTAATGTTAAAAAAAAGAAAATAAGTTTAATTTCATAACTAGAATGCGTGGTTTTAACTTATCATGATACTATAGAGAAAATTTAGATTTTTATGTAACCCCTAAGAGTATATTTAGACATTGAGATGTTTAAATGTAAAAAAATAATTATTTATACTAATAAATATTGAAAATTACTATCACTTAATACCCTAAAATCATTTAGTGTATTTTAGTATAAAAACAAAAAAATATTTATATTTTGGTACCATGATGATATCAAATAAATATTTTTCCAAATATGATTGTGGTGAAATTAGAAAGATTTATTAGGATATATAAAATGTTATTTACATTTTAAAATTTTATGTTTTTAATTAAAATAGTTTGAATACATTTCAATGAGTTTATCTCGAGGAATATGATTTCAAATATCCACATTACTCAATATAGGATTATTTATATATATAATCCATTAATAGAGTCAGTGTTAAGGTATTTTCAAATGGTCTGATAGCAATATTTCATGATTTCCATCAAAATGTAATGAGGTAAATAGAAACACGAAATATTATAAATACAAGGAATTTTTACAATATTTCATATGAGATAAGAGACTAGTTATTATGTGCGTTTTTATTAGTGCATTATTAAATGTTTTTTGAATATAATAAATGTATCATATTATACAAAAAGTAGTATTTATGTTGTCATTTTTTATATAGGCTATATTTGACACATAGATGGAAATGATGGTTAAATTCTCAAAGTATGATTTTCAGTTATCCTAAATGAGTTCATTAATGAATTTTATTGTTTTCGATGAAATTATAAGGTTATTGTGAGTAGTATTTCATATAGAAATAAAATATATACTCATGAGAAATAAAATGTGTTTTGTTTGTTGGATGAACCATGTGGTTTATAACATGGAGTGTTTTACATAATGTCTTTGAAAAAATAGGTACTTATATTCTATGTTTTAATTTCACTAATAGATTAGGTTATATGACCATAATTACAATATTTATACTTCATGTCCTTTCTTACACTAGAGTTGTGGTTAAGCTAATCAGGGGGTGGTTGGATATGTTTTGGTTTATGTTTGTTGAATTTAACCAAGATGATATTTACCATCTCCTATAATGGGTCTGACATATAGAACCACTATTGAGATATACTAAAGGAGTGTATGGTTATGCCCAAATAATTGAAATTTGATTTGATTATAGATTGGATGTGGGGAATGTGATCTACTCATCCATCTGGTTGAATGACATGTGATGTGATCATTTGTATGGTCAGTCAATACTTAGAGTTTCAACAAAATAGGAGTATCAATTTTCCATTGACCTACTCTATGTACTATGATTAGTTGATGTCATAGAAAAAGGGATCATATGAAAACATACTACTATATATTTTAAAAACTCCGATCTTCGTTTCTGGTATGGTCTTGATTTGTGGTGTTTTTGATGAAAAATGAAGAATTTGGAAAATTTCTATGTACATGATGTGTACACTTGAGTACACACCCTGTACCAGGTTTGCACATGTATTTATGCACTGGCCATGTAATGGTTGATTACATGGCTATATGCACCACCTAAAGCAGGGGCCTACTGAGGCATGTAGAAGAAATATATGTTAAATGAACATGATGTGTTCTTTTATTTTTAATTGATTAATCAGATGGGGGTTGTGTCTAATCTCCAGAAGTGCCTTCTACTTCTCGTGTATCAAACCAGAGAGTTATGTATGACCGTAAATCATTGAGCACCTCCCATTCCTCCATCTGAGCTTCGATTGGGTCACCACTGAGTATATTGGATTGCCAACGATGAGTTCTCTTTTTTCCATAGAGCACCTCTGTTGTATTTCTCCTCCTTTTTGAGTTATATGTGGTTGAATGGGTTTTACCTTTTTATACATCTATAAGATTCTAGGCTAATTCAAGGTCCTAATTTCAAGACTGATATTCGTACAACATCAAGGTTGGTGGTTTGTCTCCTTTCAGAGTTTTTCATTGAGTTATATATGCCTAAGGGCTGATTACTCATGATTCGGGTATTCCGTGTTAAGGATTTGAGCCCTATTATCATTTATCATAGAGTTATTGAAAAATTAATGGTATTCATTGATATATTCTAATAGATTTCATGTTTAGGGGACGCCCTGGGGGTGTGATTCTTTAAAGCCATGTGTTTTTGAACTCGGTTAAAATATGATGTTTTTCGAATTTTTTTCAGTTTATCAACGGATCATTTTTTTAAAACAAGCTCTGGAATTTTATTCCAAGTGTTGGAACACCCAAAGGTGTCTATTTTGGAATTTCATAATTACCTGATAATTTTTAGCGGGTGTCTCAATGAGTCTATGTAGAAACAGATGTAGAAAATTCCACTTTAATGAATCTTCACGGGCAATGCACAGTTGCTTTCCAACCTGTGCAGTTTACCCTATTTAATAAATTATTTAATTTAATTAAATAAGATTATATGATAGATTGTGATTAAATAAAATAATGTTTTAATATTATTAATAATGAAGTTATCATTATTAATATTATTGTGGTTGTTTAATTAAAATAATGATAAATAATTAATTAAATGATGGTTGAATAAATTATTATGCATTTTGGGTTTATCAAAGAACCATTTTAAACAAATGAAGTGTTTTATAACTATTAGAGGACCATTTATTATTAAATGGAATAATGTGGTAATAATTATAATGTTATTATTATTATTATAGTGTCATAAATTATATTGATGTTATGTGATTTTAATTACATGTTAGAGGTGTGTATCATTTATGAGCATTAATATGAATTTTGAGTTTCTCAAAGAAATATTTAATAAAATGAGGATTTTTAGATTTAATGAATCGTTTTTATTAAATAAGGGTGTTTGTTTTATCAATGGTTTAATAAATAATAATAATGTGATTATTTTTTTTATGAATGTAAAAATTATAATTATTAAGGCCACTAAATTAGGGGATATGGGTTTGAGTTTTTATCATATTAATGTTATTTTAATAAATTGGGGATTTGAGTGTTTAATAAATGAAAATTAAAATAATAATAGCTATGATGTTATTATTATTATTGCGGTTATTTAGTTAAATAAATGTAAAAGAAATTTAATTAAATGATCAATATGGGGTTTCATAATTAATTACATATTTTTTATCAAGATAATAATGAATAAAAAATCATTTTAAATTAAATGGGGTGTAAAATTTATGTTAGAATATGTTAATTGGATGTTTAATGAGGTGTAATAGTTATGTGAAATTAATGACGCTTTTGGGTATGAATAAGAAATGTCTAACTAAATAAGGAGTTTTGTAATTAATAATGAAGGGTTTTTATTTAATAAGAGGTGTTGTGTTTAATCAAAAGTTGAATAATAAAAATAATAATAATGCGATTATTATTATTATGGTTTTATGAGTGGTTGTCATTATTATTATGAATAATAATAATAATGGATTTTTTTTGTGGTTTCATTTAATTAAATTAATTGTCAATAAGAATTTAACTAATCTCTATGATGAAGAGGTTTTTATTTAATTAATTTGTGTTGAGATAAATAATTAAATAATGATGGGTTGGAGTTTTTAAATTTAATTAAATTGTGTTGAGAGAATTTAATTTAAAAAACATAAAGTGGGGAATTTATTTAATTAATTTTTTTGAATGAATTTAATTAAATAATATTTAAACAAGGAGTTGGGTGTTACTAAATAAGGGTAAGATTAAATGGTAATATTAAATCATGAATAAATGTAGAGTTGGGTTTATCTTAATTGAACCATTTTAAATGTAGATATCGGGTTGTGCGTGGTTAGACTAATGATGTGGGTCAGCTGTGCGGGTACCCGGTTTTTAGAATGCATTTTTTATTTATTTTATTTTAAATAAAATAAATATTTATTAATAATAATAACAAGGATATTACTATAATTATTGTATTAATATGATTGGATGATTAATGGGGGTTTCATATTTTTTTTGAAATAATTATTTAAAGGTTAATTAATAAAGTAACATTATATTAAATGGGAATAATAAATGATATTATTATTATTTTAAGACTATTAGTTTATCTTGGATGTATTTGATAATTATGGGTGTGAGCATGAGGTTGGCGCTCCCCCATATGTGAGAAACAATAAAAATGCACCAGGCCCCGCCTTTGAAGCGCACTACACCCCCTCACCAGCTCCTCTTCGTGTAATCGAATCCTCTTGGTGTCCTCTCTAATCTTGTCAATCTAGGCAAGGTTAATATGCCAGTGTTTTTTTATTCGCATCGGCCGTTTGGCTCCTCTATCTCTCAATTTTCTAGGTAAAAAACCAATGGTTCTGGTTTTATTATGTTTCTTTTTTTCTTCGGTTCTAGGGATGTGCAAGAGGCTCCTCTAGACCCTTGGGATCGTATTCCATCATCTACCGACAAAGGTGAGGGGGATGGGTTCTTTTTCCCTTTTCCATTATGTCTCGGGTAAGGTCTTATAACTGTGGTTCTATTTCACATCTTTCAATTAAGGATTTGATAATTTATATGAGTCCCCGATACCTAGTTAGAGGTGCGTTGGTCCTTACTGCTTTGATTCTGAGTACCTGTTTATTATTTTGAATTTTATTTATATCGTATCATTGTGAGGATGTGAATATATATATACATATATATATATATCTATGGAAGAAATACAAACACACACACACACATAAAAGGTGTGCGCACGTGCGATTGCAGACCAGTTGTCGACTGGTTTCCACAAAGTATATTAAAGCGCATCAGATTTAAAATGGTGCCACCCCGAGGTAGGGTCCCAAATAATTAAAACATTATCTAATAATTATAGCTTCTTAAAATTATTTGAGAACGTGAGTATCATTGATTATAATAAGTGGATGCATGACATTTTTGATGTTATTAAATGATGTCGCCCCCAAGAGATAAATTAGGACATGAACATGTGTTGATTTTAAACATGTTTTTCAAATTTTGTTAAAGTGATATGATTACAAAGTTAAATTATTTGGATGGTCAGAATTTGTAATATGTTAAATAATTGTATAAATAATTATGAAGTCATTATTTGGAATAAAATTGTTTCTTTTACTGATTATTGGGAATATTAAATATTTGACGTGTTCATAATATAAATTGGAAACTGGTAAAAATTAATGGAGGGATTAATTATTACATGTTAAATGGTGAATGGTAAATTAATTGATTATTGGTTAAATAGATAATTAATTAATTAATTAATTAATTGTAGAATTAATTAATTATCATGCATTAAATTGAGATTGTGAATTGATTGTTTGTTAATAATGTTTTCCAAGGGTACCTTTTGTTGTGTATTATTTTTACATGCCTACGATGTCTTGGATGGAGTTGTATCAAAATATGTTATGTTCCGTGAGATGTTTTCTAAATATCTAGGATTTGGTCAACATGTTATTTGATGATTATAACATGCATGTAAATTTTTAAAGTCTTGGACGAATCACTATTTGAGTGGACTGGTTCAGACTTGTTAATAAATTTGGATAATTAAATGTTGAGTTAATTGTTTAGATGGCTTGCTAAAAATAATTAATTGTTAATATATTATTTACTCATGAGATGTTGAATGGTTAATTAATTATTGACTTATGTGATGGGTGATATATGTTGTCAATTTGTTGTTGAATTAATTAACAGATTGAATTAATTAATTTATGAATTAATTAATGATGGTTTTGGGGTATTAGACATGGAGTTCTACACCGATGATAAAGATATAAGTATGATTGATAAACAGGTTGTGAGACAAGGACTGAACCACCAAATACTCACTGGGTTCTAGACATGGTGTTCTACACCAATGATAAATATATACGTATGATTGATAAACGGGTTGTGAGACAAGGACTGAAGCTCCAAATACTCACGGAGTGCTAGACATGGAGTTCTACACCCATCTTGCATAAAAATATTCTTTTATGGGCCTAAGACTAATGATCCAAATACTCATGGATTGTGAGACAAGGTATAGGGATCCAAATACTCATGAGGGTGCTAGACATGATGTTCTACACCCATTAATTGACATTGTATTGTGCGTCCAATTGGTCGTAAATGAAATTAATTAATGGTTAATGAAAACTGTTGTGACAAAATGGTATTTTAATTCAATATAAGAAAGGGTTCAAAATTATTAATTAATTGGAGGAATCACTGTTAGTGGACGGACCCAGGAGATAATCACTATTTGAGTGGATGGGCTCAGACATAGTATATGAAAGATTAAATTTAATAACTTATGACACATTATCAAAGCCAAAGAACAAGCTTGGATTCAGTATTTACTTTGATTACTTAGATAGACTTAAAGACATATATGGTGAGTGACATATATAGGGGATGCCATGCTTAGGACAAATCTCGAGACATTCATAATTTAATATTTTTTGAATAATTGAAAAATGAAAATGTTTATGCAATGATTATTGTGTATGTAAGACAAATGTATAATGCAGCTTTAGACACCAACTGAGGGCTGAAGCAGGTACATAGGTATATGGTTTCTTTATACTGATTACTTTATTTATGAATGCTTCCATATGTTCTAAATTATTTATTAATTTTTAGGATTTGGGGTAGACAAAGGTGGTCCTGACCAACTGTTATTTATATCTCACACCCTACTCAGGTAGCAATTGCTTTGGGGTACCCGAGTGATTCAATTTGGTTGAAGGATTGTGATGTTTTCATTTACTAGGAAGACATGAGCAGAGGACCGAGCAGAAGCTTAGGATGCTCAAGGAGACCTCCCTCAGGGCTTGGAGTCATTTTTTATTTATTTTTGTAATGGAATGTAATGAATGTTGTTTTTTTCACTATTTTCCACTTTTGTATCATTAGAATTTCATGTATGCATCTGTTGTATAATTGGAGTTGGCCAATGGTTTGTACAAGATTTATAAAATATGCCTTCCACTAATTTATCATTTATTAGACTGATTCTTGTATTTATTTCCATTGTTTTTTATTTACTCTAATATACCACTGTCCAACTCTGATAAGAGTGTACAGTATCCCCACTGACTATCCATTGACCCACACTACTATTCGGCAGCCTCTAGCATACGAGGAGATGCGCTTGAGGTCATGTGGCGACCGGTCCGGCCATCTGTTCAGGGGTGACCTGGGTCAGGACAATAATAAGTGGTATTAGAGGGGTTCTTTTCCATTGTCTTACTATTTTGAGGTTTGTAGATAAGATACTAGCGATTTGTAGTCTATTGGGTTAATAGCCATGCTAGGAAGAGATCACTTAATGTACGGGAAATGACCAAGTGGAAAAGGATGGGAATTGATACTTGTACTATTATATGTTACAGTTGATATGATTCCACCTTGAGGGACTGGTGTATTTTATATTGTTTATTGATTTTGAGAATTTTGGAAAAATAATTGTCTTGGCCTAATATGGCATGTAAGATTCATACATGCATCATATTAGGCACTTAGAGATTCACATGTCATGCATATAACATGCCATGTAGTTTCTTTAGTAGGATGCTTTCTAATTTGGATTGTATTCCTTGGGTGCAATGCCATGTTTTGAGCTGATTTGGAAAGCCCCTCTAGATAGAATTTTTCCGTGATATATTTTACCATGCTTAAGTGATTATATTCCATACTACCTCTGTTATTAGCATGTTTTTTTATTTTTCCATGCTTCTATGTTATAGCATGGTATTGTGTTTCTGCTTATGCTAACATTATAGAGATGTTTTCGATATGTGAAAGGGGTGATAAATATAAAATGTTAAATAAATGTCGATTCTGATAAATGGGAGCCAATTTCTAGTGATAAGGTGTATGGGAGCCTTATCGATTTGTAGATGGACACCCATGTGTTTGAACCGTATACAACCATAATATGTTTGAAAATGGTTACAAATGTAAAACTACTGAATTTTTATTGTAATGAACTATTGATGGGTTTCTTTTTGAAGAACCTAGATTTATTAAATGAGACCTTTTAAGGTCTCCTTTTCCATAATGGGAATTTATGTGCTAAATTGCCAATTTATATTTGAATAACACAGAATGTTATATGACTAAAGAAGATGTCTGTGATAGCAAGCCAATTTTTTTCATAAGTCATTGTTTTGAAAACCAATTGACTTGTAATGAAGATGTACTTGTGTGTCTATTGAAATTCATTCAAATGTTAAAAGTTAGAAATGAATTAAATAAAATTCTTAAAATAAGAATGGAATTTTAAATTCTGTGATTTGAGTTTTGTGTGACCAAAAGAGATGGTCAACTTTTATGTTTTGTAATTGGATAACCCATGGCAGGTAGTACCTTTATATTTTTCTAGGATGTTAAAGTAAGTTCGTCCCACTACTTTGGAGGACTTCAAGGTACTTGAGTTTTATGGAACGCCTATAGGTTAATTCTACGACATTTATGATCAATGTTTTATGTGGTGATTGGGGTTCAAGGAATGAAAAACACATGCATTAATGTGTACTAAAAACACGTGCTGATGAGAAGATGATATTTTCTCGAGACATCATGGAAAATCCTAATGTGTGTACTGTAGATTTTTTTTTAATAAACATGACGGTGGGTGATGTTGTAATTTTAGAATAGTGTTGTTCGATAATAGTTTGAATTATTTATTAATGACCTTGGGTTTTCTCTTAGTGATCTCTTCTGAACACGACAATAATTTCCCCTATCTTGAACTTGTCATGGAGACCCTAATATAGAATTGGTCTAAGGCCGCGCTATAGTTTAAATATTGTTGTGCTTGATTAGTGGTTGTTATCTAGGTAGTACGTGGGATACATTAATTATTTGGTTTTTTGTGTGTGTTGGAGAACAATTGTTTTAAAATAGTCTTGCGATGACTTGACATGGAAATTTCACTAGAGGTTGGTTGAGGACTTAGTTTTACAAGCAGATGGTTTTGGATTGTTTTAAAGGCACATAGTCAGATAAAGGGCGAAATGAGGTTTTGGGTCCAGGGCATCTTTCGAGGGAAGCATGTACAACCTGTTCTATTGATTGATTGGGATATAACCATTTTTATTAATGAGGTCCCACTAATGGCCTAAGATATAAGATCTATTTTGATGTTTAATCTATAATGTGAGCTTTCGGTCGGCTTTTAATGTCTTATCCATTAGTCTTGTGAAGGGTTAAAGGTATGTTTTGCATTGGGAATGCAACATGTCAATTATAACAAGATTAAATGACATTGGTAGGTCGGTTGTTTTAGTAGTGGTCCTCGATGGCTTCTCAGGGATGAGATGTTTTTAAGGCGGGTATATTTTAATGTCCCATGTTTTTGAACCAGGATAAAAAATGAATTGTTTTTAATATTTTTTTACGATTTATCGATGGGTCTCTTTTTTAAACAGATCTTTGGAGTTTTATTACAAGTGTTGGAACACCCAAAGGTGTTGTTTTTGAACTTGCATAATTACCCAATAATTTTTAGTCGGTTTCCCAATGAGTATTGAGGGCACCAGATCCAAAAAAGTCCACTTTAATGAATCTGCACGGGCAACACATAGTTGCAGTCCAACCCTTGCATTTTACCCTATTTAATACATTATTTAAATTAACTAAATAAGATTATATGTGAGATTTTGATTAATTAAAATAAAATTTTAATAAAAATAATAATGAAGATAATATTATTAATATTCTTGTGGTTGTATAATTAAATGAATGATAATGAATTAATTAAATAATGGTTGAAGAAATTAATGTGGATTTTGGATTTATCAAAGAACTATTTTAATTAAATGATTAGTTTTCGAATTATTAAAGGACCATTTATTATTAAATGGAGGAAAGTGATAATAATATTAATTTTATTATTATTATTATAGTGTCATAAATTATTTTGATGCTTTGAGATTTTTTTAAATGTCAGAGGAGTGTATCATTTTTGAAAATTTAATGTGGATTTTGAGATTCTAAAAGAAACATTTAATAAGATGAGTATTTTCAGATTCAATGAATCATTGTTATTAAATAGTGGTGTTTGGTTTATCAATAGTTTGAATAATAATAATAATAATGAGAATATTATTATTTTTAGTTTTATCAATTTAAGAATTATTATTGTTTTTGAAGTTTAATTAGAGGTTATGGGTTGGAGTTTTTATCATATTAATGATATTGTAATTAACTGGGGGTTTGGGTTTTCAGTAAATGAATATTCTAATAACAATAATAATGATTTTATTATTATTTTAGTGGTTATTTAGGTAAAAAATGTTAAAAATGTTTAATTAAATGATCAATAGAAAGGTCCATAATTAATTATGAAATGTTTATTAAAAGAATAATGAATGAAGAATCATTTTTAGTTAAATGGGGTGTAACATTTATGTTAAAAGATTTTAATTGGATATTTAATGAGGTGTAATAGTTATGTTAAATTAATGAGGCTTTTGGGTTTCTCCAAGAAATGTCTAATAAAATAAATAGTTTTTAATTAATAAAGAATTATTTTTATTCAATAAGATGTGTTGGGTTTAATCTAAGGTTGAATAATATGAATAATAATAATGTGATTATTATTGTTATGGTTTTATGGGTGGTTTCTATTATTATTAGGAATAATAATAATAATAATAGATTTTTTGGGGTTTCATCTAATTAAATTAAAGGTCAATAAAAATTTAATTAATCTCTATGAAGTGGATATTTCTATTTAATTAATTTGTGTTTATTTGATTAATTAAATAACGATGAGTTGGAGTTTTTAAATTTAATTAAATTGTGTTGAGAGAATTTAATTAAAAAAACATGAATTGAGGAATTTATTTATTTTTTTGAATGAATTTAATTAAATAATTTATAAAAAAGAGTTGGGAATTATCAAAGAAGGGTAATATCAAATAAGGATTTAATGTGGGTCTGTCTATAATATTTTCTGTCTCAGAAAGGTGAGTCTGTCTACATTTGTTTTGTGATTTTAATCGGCTATTTGGCTCCTCTATCACCCTGTTTTCTTGGCCAAAACCCAAAGGTTCGAGTTTTATTGCGTTTCTTTGTTTCTTTGATTCTAGGGACGTACAAGAAGCTCCTCTAGACCCTTTGAAACATATTCTGGCATCTTCCGATAAAGGGAATGTGAATGAGTTCATTTTCTCTTAGCCATCAAGTGTTGGGTAAGGTTATATAACTATGGTATTGTTTCTCGTCATTCAATTAAGTGTTTGATAATTTATATGAGTCCCCAGTACCTAGTTAGAGGTGCATTGGTCCGTACTTATTCGATTCTATGTACCTGTTTAATATTTTGAATTTTATTTATAGTGTTGCAAGGCGCACACATGAATATATATATATATATATATGTATCTATTTATGTAAGATATATATATATAAATATATATATATATAAAGGGTTCGCACACGTACGATTGTAGACCATTTGTTGACTGGTTGCCTCCTAGTATATTAATGCCCTTCAGTATTAAAATTGTGCCACCCCGAGGTAGGGTCCCAAATCCATAACACATTATTTAAAAATTATAGATTCTTTAAATAAATTGACAATTTACACTTTCTTTATTTTGATATGTCGATGCATGACACTTTTGATGTTATTAGATAATTCCTCCCACATGAGATATATGAGGACTTGGACATGTGTTGATTTTAAGCATGCTTTTCTAGTTTGGTTAAAGTGACATGATTAAACAGTTAAATTATTGGGATAGTTAGAATGGGTAATAGGTTAATTAATTTTAGAATTAATTATCAAGTCATGAGTTTGACTAAAATTGTGTCTTTTACTGATTATTGAGAATATTGAATATTTGATGTGTTCAGAATATAAATTGGAAACTAGTAAAAATTAATGGATGGATTAATTATTACATGTTAAATTGTAAGTGGTTCATTAATTGATTGTTGGTTAAATATACAATATTTAATTATTTAATTAACTATTTAATTAATTAATTTCCATGCATTAAATTAAGATTGTGAATTGATTGTTTTTTATGACTGGTATCCATGGGTACCTTTTGTTGCATATTATTTTTAGATTCCTTAAAATGTCTTGGATGGAGTTGTTTAAAAATATGATACTCTATGCGAGATGGTTTCTTAATATCCAGTATTTGTTCAACATGTTTTTAGATGATTATAACGTGCATGTAAATTGTTAGACTCCTGGACGAATACCTGTTTGGGTGGATGGGATCAGACTTGTTAAATAATTTGGATAATTAAATGTTGAGTTAATTATTTTGTTGGCTTGCGATGAATAATTAATTGTTAATTAATTATTTACAGTTATAATTTTAAATGGTTAATTAATTTTTGACTTATTTGATTGGTGATTTATGTTTTTAATTAGTCATTAAATTAATTAACAGATTGGATTAATTAACTTATGAATTAATTAATGGATGGTTTTGGGGTATTAGACATAGTGTTATACACTAATGATAAATATATATGTATGATTGATAAACAGGTTATGATACAAGGACTGAATCTCCAAAATACTCATAAGGTTCTAGACATGGTGTTCTACACCAATGATAAATATATACATATGATTTATAAATGATTTGTGAGACATGGGATAAAGCTCCAAATACTCAAGGGGTGATAGACATGGAGTTCTAGACTGTTCTTGCATGCCAATAATATTTTATGGGTCACAGACTAAAGCTCCAGTAACCCCTGGGTTGTGAGACTAGGACTAACACACCAAATACTCATGAGGGTGCTAGACATGATGTTCAACACCCATTTATTAACATTGGATTGTGGGTCCAATTGGTCGTACATGAAATGAATTAATGGTTAATGAAAACTGTTGTGACATAATGATTTGCGAATTGAATATTAGAAAGGGTTCACAATTGTTAATGAATTGGGTGTATCACAGTTAGTGGACGGAATGAGGAGTGAATAATTATTTTAGTGGACGGTCTCAGACATAGTTTATGAATTATTAAATTGAATAACTTATGACGTATTATCTAATCCAAAGAGAAAGCATGGATACTGTCTTTCCATTGATTACTTAGATTTACTTTAGAGACATCTGTGGTGAGTGACTTATATAGGGGATTCCAGGCTTAGGACGAATCTTGAGACTTTCGTAATTTAATGATGTTTGAATAATTGAAAAATGAAGATGATTATGTAATTATTGTGGAGTATTCTAGAAAAATGTATAATGAAGTTTCAGACACCAATTGAGGGCTGAAGCATGTACATTATTATATAGTTACTTTGTACTTCTTACATTATTTATTCATGCTTTCACATGGTTTAAATTATTTATTTATTATATGGATTTGGGGTAGACATCAGTGGTCCCGGCCTATTGATATTTATATCTAACACCCTACTGAGGCCGCCATTGCACTAGGGTACCCTATTAGACTATATTTGGTTGCAATATTGTGCTATTTGCATTTACTTGGACGATATGAGTAGAGGACATCGCAGAAGCTTGAGATGCTTGAGGAGACAACCATCGGGCTTGGAGTCATTATTTATTTATTTTTTTAATAGAATATAAAGAATTCTGTTTTTTCAATATTTTCCATTTTTGTATCATTAGAATGTCATGCATGAATCTGTTGTATAATTGGAGTTCTCCATTTGTTTGTACAAGATTTATAAAATCGTCCTTCCACTACTTTATCATTTATTCGACGGCTTCCACTATTATTTTCCATTGTTTGTTATTTTCTATGATATATCATTGTACAAATCTGATAAGAGGGCATAGTCTCCCCACTGACTATACATAGACCCTCGCTGCTAGTTAGAATCCTCTAGCGTACCAGGAGAAATGCTTGAGGTCATGTGGCAACCGGTCCGACCATCGGTTCAAGGGTGATCCGGGTCGAGACAGTATAATTTCCTTTAAAATTTTTATATCCATTTGGTCTAGGTTTCTGATGAGGGAGACCTTATTTCCTTGCCTTGCTTGTTAAGTTGGAATTCATTTCTTAATTTATGCATGTCAAATTCATGTGTTTTTCATTATAGCTGCGTAGAAATGTATTTGTGGACATTAATTTGGGCTACTAGATATCATTTGTGCATGATTTTATTACACATGACTATAGTATACCATTATGAGACCACATTGGGAATGGACATTGAGTACATCCTCAAAGAGTCTATTGTTTATCTTTAAAAGATAACAAGGGGAGTTGAAAGTGAGTGATTCCTCATAGAGTCATTGTTATTTGGGACTAAATGTGTTCTACTGTGTGAGATTTACTAGATATTTTTTTATTGAATTGATTAAATTTTGAACTAGAGGGGTTATACTGTGAGAGATTTCCTAGTGGGTTGCGTCAAATTATAGATTGATTGCGACGAGCCTTCCAAGACAATACACAAGTTAGGACTTAGTCTTACTTCGTTGTTATATGGTCTTATAAGACATCTATTTTCTGTTACCTATAGGTTATAGAGCTTAGGATATATCCAAGGATTTCATTAATCATGGTTTGAATAATTAAAAAATGTAAGTAAATGTGATTGGAAACTGTAGAATTTTTAAATTTTGATTACTTCCTTGTTTATTGATTCATTTTTCATATTGTTTTCTATATATATTTAATGAAAGCTAGGTAGAGATCATTTGGTAGTTTCCTACAGGGATTCGTCTTACACCCTGGTTGGGTCATGAATTGGGCGCACATATAAGGACCCGACCCCAGTTGCCCAGATTCAGTGACTTATTTCATTACGTTGGAATACATACAAGGAATACAAATCCTGAAGGACCAAGTAATTTGTTATTACTGGAAACAAGATACAAACATAAGTTAAACTTTTCATATGGAAAGGAAAAAACAACACAAATTTATTCAACTAGAAACATCACATCTACTAGATTATGCTTGCATGTCATTCATAATTTACTTATTCATGTCCTAAGAAAAATGAAACATAAGAAAAGGATGAGCTCAAATGCTCAGTAAGAGTAAGAAATATAGTTTAAGATCATATAAACATTAGACATAGTGAACAATTGAAAACACATGCCTTTAATAATAAACGTGAACACATTATGGCAGAAATACAAGCTGAATAAATAATGCCATAATAAAACATTATCATAGGTATTCTACTATTTTAATAACTACATGATCTTCATATACTAGCATCTTAATGAAGGAAGTTCATATTCTAGATATTCTGAAACATTTTTTCAAGTCCTTGTACAAGACGTCTAATGATTAAGGCCTCGACCAAAATCCATATATCACATTGGGAAAGGCCTCGACCAATTCCACATCTATTTGTCTCATGGGACCTACTGATGCATCGAGAGGTTATAGAAGGCCCCACCCATCACATAATAATTCCAATGCATTCCTCATATGAGCGGGGATAAACATAAATAACATATACATTCATATTGAAAATATCATATGAAAGTAACTAACTTTCAACAATTATTGAACATAAACACTAACCATTCGAAATAATATGGTGAATGGTTTTAGGATAGATCATCCCAAAAAAAGTTAGTCATGAAACATTCAATAAAATATGGTATATGACATCATAAATTATTAACCCCAACAATACATAAGAATCAACAATAGTGTTGAATCAAACGAGAATAATCTTTTAAAATCATTAAGCAATTCTTGTGATAAATACTATTTTATTTTGAAAAGAGGAGTTCTTTTGGAAAAATATTTTTATAAAACCAGAAGTAAAGTAATATAGTATTTCATGATAAAATTAGAGTTTTTATAAGGATAATGGTTTTCAATAATAGATTATATCTTTCCCTTGAAAATAGACATGAATTTTAGAAATTTCCTTGTATCGGGCTCAGATTTTTAGCAACAGTTTTGAGAGATTCTTTTAAAACATGTAACTATCCCGAAAATAGGGAAGGATTCTGGTTGTTGAACATATATAGAATACTCACACATAATATTGGAGGAGTACATAACAATAAATAATAATTTCATCGAGGAAACAAGACAATAAAAGTAACCCGAATGAAAATGGATGTCCAGGTGGAAAACCCTGACCTTAACTCCAAACGTGTTCCGCTCTTGAAATTAAGATCCTGGAATATAAAATTATAATTATCAAAAAATTATTTAAGAACCTATTATACATGTATTTAGTATATCATAATACTTTTTAGTTCATTTATACCTTTATTTCTAAGTTATTATATTGATTTTTTTTGTTCTAGGGTGTTAATTTTCTTTATTTACATAATCGGTTCACTTGTTTTTAAATAATGGAGTTCATATGGAATGGTTATAAATATCCATGATTAGAATTATATATTATTTATGTACATAGAAAATTGGTAATGGTCATTTCTATCATTTGGTTACATGGAATGAGGATGAATCATTAGATGAGAACCACTTCGATTACTTGGCGGTATTTGGATTATTATGAACTAGTTTTGTCATATAACATAATTATATGTACATATTATGGTTTATGAATATTAATTTACTTATAATAAATATATTATAGTCTGTTTAAACCATAAATATGGGTTAATTTCCAGTAATGATGAAAAAATTGAAGAAGAAAACTTCGTCTTCCACGAAGCCTATAAATTGGACCCTCATGGACGTTGATTTCATTTATAAAAATAAAAGGAAGGGAGTAAGAATATTTATGATGGTTCCTCCATTAACATTATATAATTACAGTATATATATGATACTAGAGTTAACTTGATCATTTGTATAGAGGAGGTGAGGTGAGGATAGAAAAGGAAGATAAATTGAAATGAACCAAATGAAAAAAAGGAAGCTTTACCTCTTGAAATAACCTCCTTGAGAATCTCATTAAGGGAATGGTTTTTGGTCTTTTGGGAAGACCAGAAGATTCTTGGACGTGGGGAGAGACTAGGGAAGGGTAATTGGGCTGAACATTGAGGAGATTCAAGTCTAATAGGAGTGAAGAGAAGTGGGAGTGGTGGGGGTTTTTATAGTGGAGGAGAGAAGTAAATTTTGAATATTAAATTTATTATATTATAATTTCCCTCTAGAAAACCAATAGTGTTGTTTCATGTGACCCCTAATAGTAATAAGTGCATGTGAGTTCGAACCTAGTGGCCTTGCATCACTTGTGATGTCATGAATAGCGTATTTAACTGATAGTTTGTATATACGGTATTTTATCGTATTTCACTATTCATCAAAAATTATAGAATTTCAGAAAAATCCCAAAAATTCACCCCTTCCATTTTTCTACATGTAGAATTCAAAAGTGAACTCCATTTTTTCGAAAATAATTTTCTAAATATTATTAATTTAATTTTTAAATAATGTCATAGTTAATTTGAGAAATAACAATCTTAAAGTTATAGTTAGTTTTACGTGACATTGAAAAATTAATTTAGTTCCCATTATCATATTATCTTATGAAAATAAAATAATATCATTATTTACTATTCATAAGGGTCATATTACTATTCATATTACTATTCATAAAGGTATGTTACTATTCACCAAAAATCAAGGTTGTTCTATCAGACTCAAAATGAATTACTGAACACAACTTTAGATGACCATTATTCGAAATTCCAAACACAGAAGAGGCAAAGTTGTGTTTAATAGATAGATTATAAAATTTCATTTCATTATTTATTTTCAAAACCTTGGGGTGTTACATTCTTCCCTAAAAAAATTTTTTCCTCGAAATTCACAAAATATTACCGAAAAAGATTCTGGTATGTATTTAACATAAGCTCCTCAAGATCCCATGTTGCTTCCTCCATTTTATGGTTCCTCCATACAACCTTTACCATACGAGTCATCCGATTTATTAATACTTATTCTAGAGTATCAAAAATCTTGATAGGCTCTTCACAATAAGATAGATCACGCTCAAGTTCTACTTCTTCATAAATAAGTACATGTGTTGGGTCTGGCATGTATTTTATTAACATTGACACATCGAACAAATTGTGAACCTTGAAGAGACTTTGTGGAAATGTCAAATGGTATGCAATGCCACCAATTCGGTCCAGAATTTCAAAAGGTCTGATGTACCTGGTACTTAATTTACCCTTCCTACCGAATCTTATAATACCCTTCCATGGATATACCTTTAAGAAAACGCGATGACCTTCTTGAAACTCCAAATCCTTCCTTTGGTTATCATCAAAGCTCTTTTTCCTACTTTGATCTATTTTGATATGGTTCTGGATAATCTTCACCTTCTCCATTGTTTCTTCAACAAGGTTTGGGCCCACAATCTTTCTTCCACCAACATCATCCCAGTATGTTGGTGTACAAAATCTCCTCCCATATAATGTTTTATAGGGTGCCATCTAAATACTTGAATGGAAGAGATTATTGTAGCAAATATTTATGAGAGGTAAATACTGATCCCACATGACCTGAAAATCAAGTGAACAAGACCTCAACATGTCTTCCAATGTTTTAATAGTCCATTCTGATTATCCATCAGTTTGTGAGTGGTAGGCAGTACTCAAACGAAGATCAGTGTCTAGGGACTTCTGAAGAATCTTCTAGAATCGTGATGTAAAACTGGGATCACGATTAGAAACAATTGATGAAGGTATACCATGATGTCTTAAAATTTCATTAATATATGTTCTTGGTAAACGTTCTTGTTGTAAATCTTCCCAAGTAGCAAGTAAATATGCAGATTTTGTAATATGGTCAACAATGACCCATATCGTATCATTCATTCTTTGTGACTTTGGTAGCCCCATGACAAAGTCCATAGTAATATCATCCCATTTCCACATAGGTATAGGAAGGGGTAGCATGACTCCACGAGGACGCTGTCTTCTTACCTTCACCTTTTGAAAAACTAAGCATCTCGAAACGAAATCAGAAATATCCCTCTTCATGTTTTCCCACAAAAAATATAACATAATATATCTATACATCTTGGTGCTTCCTGGGTGTATAGAGAAATTTGAGCTATGATCATCATCTAATAGTTCCCTTTTTATCTCAGGTACTGATGGAATACATAACCTCATCCCAAACTTCAGAACTCCTTCTTCATACATGAAGTCAGCCTTTCTCCCATCCTTAACTGCATTAATTTTCTTGTGCAGATTCTCAGCATCAGATTGAAATTTTTTTTTCTTCTCTAGTCAAGATGGTTTAGCAATCATTTGAAAGAGGTGTGAAGTTTCCCCTTCCTTAATAATTCCCCTATCCATCTTCAGTATATCCATGCACATATGATCTCTTTCAATCCTCATTTGAGTCAGAAGTCAACGATCTTTCCTACATAATGCATCTGCCACCTTATTCTCTTTTCCTGGGTGGTAGTGTATTGAACAATCATAAATATTAAGTAACTCGAGCCATCTTCTTTGCCTCATGTTGAGTTCTTTTTTTTGAAAATATATTTCAAACTCTTCTGGTCAGTATAAATATCAAATCTCTTTCCGTAGAGATAATGCCTCCATATTTTCAGAGCAAAGATTACAACTGCTAACTCAAGATCATGAGTTGGATAATTTTTCTCATGAGTCTTCAACTGTCTTGATGAATAAGCAATAAATTTATCATTTTGCATAAGGACGCAACCCAATCCATTATTTGATGCATCGCTATATATTACAAATTCAACACTCCTAGATGGAAGAGTCAAAATTGGAGCATTGACCAACCTTATTTTCAATTAATCAACGCATTAGGTACATTCTTTTGTCCACACAAACATAACTCCTTTACATGTGATCTTGGTTAGCGGGTTATCTAGTCAAGAAATATTCTGAACGAAAAGCCGATAATAACTTACTAAGCCAACAAAACTACGTTCCCCATTTATGTTTGTTGGTGTGGGCCAATCTTGGATTGCCTTTTTCTTTGCTGGATCAATTAGGATTCCATACTTAAGGACAATATGGCCTAGAAAAGAAACTGATTGAAGCCATAATTCACACTTTCTAAACTCCCCATATAATTTATTTCTTCTAAGAGTTCTCAGAATAACCCGCAAGTGATTCTCATGCTCTTCATAGGTTTTTTTGAGTATATAAGGATATCATCAATGAATACCACAAGAAGTTATCAAGATATTCATTGAAAACTCTATTAATTAATTCAATGAAAATCGGTGGTGCATTTGTCAGTCCAAAAGGCATCACTGTAAACTCGTAATGCCCGTACCTAGTACGAAATAATGTCTTATGAATATATTCCTTCCTCAAATGCAACTGATGATATGAGGATCGAAGGTCAAACTTCGAAAATTATTCACCTCCATGAAGTTGGTCAAATAAATCATCAATCAAGGGTAGAGGATACATATTCTTTGTTGTAAAAGAATTGATTTCCCTGTAATCAATGCAAAGCCTCATAGATCCATCCTACTTCTTGATAAAGAATATAGGGGATCCCCATGGAGAAACACTAGGTCTAAGAAATCCTTTTTCACTCAAATCCTCTAGTTGTTTCTTTAGATATACTAATTCCATAGTGGCCATTCTATAGGGAGTCTTTGATATAAGTATTTCATCAGGTATTAAATCAATAGAGAACTCAATTTCTCGCTCTGGAGGATGTCCAGGTAAATCCTCTGAAAATACATCAATGTACTCTTTCACTATGTGCACATATTCAGTTTGAAGATTTCTTTCCTCTCCCATAGATATTGGTTATTCTTCCTCTCAAGGTATTGTATTCAGTAGATCTACTGGGGGTGGTTCTAGATAAGAATCAGGTGGTGAAGTTTCCACCCTAAAGACAAGGGATTCTACACCATTTTCAAAAATTGTAACTTCCTTTTTCTTATAATAAATATTTTCATCATAATTTGACAGCCAATCCATATCGAAAATTATATCAAATTCAGTCATTGGTATGATGATAAGGTTAGAAACTAGAGAAAATTCAAGTGTCTAGAGGGGGACTAGTCGACATGACTTTGTTGCAATGATACATCCACTAGTAGTTTTGACTGATTACAAATTTATTAAATTTAATTGGACATATCAAATTTTCTTGAAAAACTGGGAAGATATAAATGAATGTGATGATCAATAATCAAATAAAGTATTGGCTAAATTTGAGGAAATGATTAATGTACCGGCCACGAAATCATTAATAACATCAACTTCTGTAGTTGTGATTGTATAAGCTTGTCCCTGATCCCTTGGCCTTTTCTATTGTATATTTCCTTAACACTTTGGGAAATTATTAAAATAATGTCCCATCTCTTTAAAATTATAGCATTGAACATTATTGGTTTCATTCTTCCCCTTACGATCACCACCAAGAAGGCATTTATAACCACATTTGTAGCATACTCCATTTCCTTTTAAGCGTACACCAGGGTTTTTCTTTCCACAATTTTCACATGATGGAAATTTAACTCTCCCCTTCTTCCCCGTTTCCTTATTTCCTTTCCTGGGGTTTTCAGTATCCCTCTTATTTTCTTTCTTTCCCTTAAAGTCATAAGACTTAGAAAATTATTTTTCTATCTTGATAGCACATGAAACATTAACCTCATATGATGAAAAACATTGGGAGACCAGTGCCCGCCGGAGGAATGGCTTTAGGCCATCAAATAATTGATCAACTTTTCTCTTTGGATTGTGTTTATAGTCCACAACATGTCTTGCTAACCCTGTGAAGTTGGATTCATACTTGGAAACGTTTTAATCCTCCTTTTCCCTCAGATTCAAGAATTTTCTCTCCATATCTGCTAGCAGCACATGAGGGAAATATTTTTCTATGAATATTTTCTTAAAATCCCACCATTCCATATCTAATATCTCTTCCTCCTCCTTTGTGTTTTTGATTAATGACCACCACTAATCCGCATCTCTCGATAGATGATATACGGCAGTGAAAACCTTCTCTCATTCATTACATCCCAAAGTGAGAAATATCTTCTCAAGGGAACATATCCACTTATCTGCTATAAATGAGTTTGTAGTCCCGTTGAATGATGGAGGCTGTTGCCGCATAAAGTAATCCAGCATAGCTCCTCCATTTGGTGGATCTGGATGCTCTATACGGGTACATTTATTATTCATAACATGAGTAAGTTGTCCCATTATAGTTATGAGTTTCTCAGCACCAGTCACCACACTATATCCAACATCATTATCTTTCATTAGAGGAAAATACCTACAAGGGACACATGTGTTCGTGTGGTTTCCATTCCTTCCACTTGGCGCCATCTCTAGATAATGGAATACACTAGATTAGGATATGAATCATAATGTTCAATTTTAACATAAAAAAATACTTAGAATAATTGAGATCCTACAAGTGGCTAATCCCATATTCACAAATATTGTTTCTTTGTGGAATATTTTACATTTCAATCCTTCATAATGGCTTGTATAGAAAATGTGAATTATCCTAAGAATATCCCCCAGGAGTGTTATAACCAATAGTGCAGCATGGCCCATTGTCTTGCACCAGTTCTAATTCGATTCTAGCTCAAAGTGGTGTTTTTGGGTTTTACCCCTAGATACATATGTGCCAGAGCCGCCTCTACCTGCTCATATCAAGACAGGGATGTATTGTTTGAAAGATCAACATAATCTATTTCCTACCAAAATACTAGGACATTATTTTTTGTATATTCTCAAGGACTAACTTAGGGACTCTTCCCTAATTATATGTTTTCTAAATCTAGTTTCCAAGTATTCTACTAAACTTCCTATGATACCAACTGTAAGGACCTGACACTAGTTGCCCAGAGTTGGTGCCTTATTTGATTACATTGGAATACGTAAAAGGAATACGAATCCCAAAGGACCATGTAGATTAGTATTACTGGAAACAAGATACACACATAAGTTCAACTTTATATATGGAAAGGAAAAAACGACAAAAAATTATTCCACTAGTGACATCATGTCTCCTAGATTATGCTTGCATGTCATTCATTATTTTCTTCTTCATGTCCTAAGTAAATGAAACATAAGAAAAGGATGAGCTCAAACACTCTGTAAGAGTAAGCAATACAACAGAAGATAATATAAACATTAAACATGGTGAACAATTGAAAACACATGCCTTTAATAACAAACTTGAACACATTATGGAAGAAATATGAGTTGAATAAATAATACCATAATAAAACATAATCATGTGTATTATACTGGTCGAATAACCACATGATCTTCAAATACTAGCATCATACCGAGGGAAGTGCAAATTCCAGACATTCTGAAACATTTTTCCAAGGCCTCGGCCACAACTTCTAATGATTAAGGCCTCAACCAAAATCCATATATCACATTGGGAAAGGCCTCAGCCAATTCCATGTCTATTTGTCTCATGAGACCAACCGATGCATCGAGGGGCTATAGAAGGCCCCACCCATCACATAATAAGTCTAATGAATTCCTTATATGAGTGGGGATAATCATAAACAACATATACTTTCATATTGATACTATCATATGAAATGTAACTAACTTTCCCCAATTATTGAACATAAACACTAACCATTCGAAATAATATGTTGAATGGTTTTAGGATAGACCATCCAAAATAAAGATAGTCATAACCCATTCAATAAAATATGCTACATGACATCATAAATTATTAACCCAACAATACATAAGAATCAACAAGATTGTTGAATCAAATGAGAATAATCTTCTAAAATCATTAAGCAATTCTTGTGATAAATACTCTTTTATTTTGAAAATAAGAGTTCTTTTGTAAATTTTTTTGTATAAAAACATAATTAAAGTAAGATAGTATTTCATGATAAAATTACTGTTTTTATAAGGATATTGGATTCCAAAAATAGATAATAGATTTACCTTGAAAATAGATATAAATTTGAGAAATTCCCTTGTATCGGGCTCATATTTTTGGAAATAGTTTTCGGAGCTTCTTTTAAAACATGGTACTATCTAGAAAATAGGGAAGGATTATGGTTTGTGTAAATATATAGAATACTCATATAGAATTTATGATGAGTAAATAACAATAAATAATAATTTCATCAGTAAAATTAGATAATAAAAGTAACCCGAATGAAAATTGAAGTTCGGGTGGAAAACCCTTACCTTAACTCCAAACGTGTTCCGCTCTTGAACTTAACCTCATGAAATATGAAATTATACTTATTAATAACTTATTTACGAACCTGTTATACAAGTATTTAGTTTATTATAAATATGTTTAGTTCATTTATACCCTTATTTCTATGTTATTATTTTGAATTTCATTGTTCTGGGGTGTTCATTTTCTTTATTTTCATAATCGGTTCACATGTTTTTAAGTAATGGAGTTCATGTGAAATGGTTATAAATCTCCAGGATAGGAAATATATATTATTTATGAACATATTTTTTTTAATGTTCCTTTCTATCATTTTGTTACATGTAATGATGACGAATCATTAGATGAGAACCACTACGATTATTTGGCGGTATTTGGATTATTATGAACTAGTTTTGTCATATACCTTAATTATTTGTACATATTCTGGTTCCTGAATATTAATTATGTTATAATAAATATATTATAGTTTGTTTCAACCATAAATATGGTTTCATGACCAGTAATGAATAAGAAATTGAAGAATGAAACTTTGTCGTCCAAGAAGGCTATAAATTGGAACCTCATGGACGTTGATTTAGTTTATAAAAATAAAAGGGAGAGAGTATGAATATTTATGATGGTTCTTCTATTCACATGATATAATTTTAATTTATATATATGATACAAGAGTTAACATGATCATTTTGATAGAGGAGGTGAGGTGAGGATATAAAAGGAAGATAAATTGAAATGAAATCAAATGAAAAAGAACGATGCTTTACCTCTTGAAATAACCTCCTTGAAAATCTCATTAAAGGAAGGGGTTTTGGTCTTTTAGAAATAAAAGAAGCTTCTTGGATGTGGGGAGAGACTAGGGAAGGGTAATTGGGAAGAACATTGAGGAGGTTCAAGGATTAGAGGAGTGAAGAGAAGAGGGAGTGGTGAAGGGTTTTTATAGTGGAGGGGAGGAGTAAATTTTGAATATTTAATTTATTTTTTTATTGTTTCCCTCAATACAACCAATAATGTTGTTTCATGTGACCCCTAATACTAATAAGTGAATGTGGGTTCAAACCATGTGGCCTTTCATCACTTGTGATGTCATGAATAATGTATTTAACTGATAATTTGTATATACAGTTTTTTATTATATTTCTCTATTCATTGAAAATTCTAGAATTTCAGAAAAATCCCAAAAATTCACCCCTACCATTTTTTGAAGTATAGAATTCAAAATTGAACTCCATTTTTCAAAATTAATTTTAAAATTATTATTAATTTAATTTTTAAATAATGTCATAGTTAATTTGAAATATGACAATCTTAGAGGTATAGTTAGTTTTATGTGAAATTGAAAAATTAATTAAGATCCCATTATCATATTACCTTAAAAAAATAAAATAATATCATTATTTACTATTTATAAGGGTCATAATACTATTGATATTTCTATTCATAAGGGTATGTTACTATTCACCAAAAAATCAAGTTTGTTCTATCAGACTCCAAATGACTTACTGAGCACAACTCTAGATGACCATTATTCGAAATTCCGAACACAGAAGAGGAAAAGTTTTGTTTAATGGATAGATTATAAAATTGAATTCTATATTTATTTTCAAAACCTTGGAGTGTTACAACAACCATATTATATGGTTGCAGGTATAGATATGGTAAATTTACCTTCTTCATCATGTACTTGATGGCAGTGAAACTAGAGAACATGGGACTAAGTTGAGGCTTACGATGGAGTTGGTGTTGTTTAGTATTTTTAGTATTTTGTTTTTAGTTTTTTTATCTCTATCATTGTTATATTTTTGGATATTTTCCTAGATATTTTTAACATGTATCATTATAGATATATATATATACAACAGTTGTTTTTACTATCAATCTTCCACTATTTACCTTGTAGTATGGTATTGTGTTTCCACTATTGTTTACTATCTGTTTCCACTGTTTTACTCTACCTATGAGGGAATAGTTTCCCCACAATCACACTGAAGGCACTTTCTACAATTTAGCAGTCTTTGGATTTTGGAGAAACGTGATGAGGCCATTTGACTAACCGAGTACGGGGCACTTTTGGGCAGCACCCGGGTCTGGGATGTTACAAAGTGGTATTAGAGAAGTTTTCTTTATGAATTTTCTAACTATTTGGAACCTATAGACTTGGATATGAAGGAATAAATTGTTGTTAATAAGTTGTTTTCAGGTGTATCTAACTATGTATAGGGAAAATCTATGTTACCTCAAACATTCCAATTTTTATGCTTTTGATTTTTTTATATTTGATTTGATTTCACTGTGGGGTGATTCACTTGTTTTGTGTTATTATCATTAATATTATGGAGGTTATATTTCTATTTCAACTTGATGAGATGAGGGTATTCCATATCACAAATCATATAGACACTTTCTAGTAATCACATTCCATGAATTTTTATATTCCATTTAGGGTTCATTTCTGATTGCATGGTGTTGTGATAGATGTTGTGCTAGATATGCATGATGTTGTGGTAGATGTTGTCAAAGAATAACTAATATTTTGATATGGTATTGGAAATTGTAATGTATCATTTGAATGGGAAGCAAACATTTATCCTTGAGGTGTTATGGGCCCTCGTAGATAGGAATTTGGTGCGTCATGTTTGAACTTTAGTTGAATTTTCCCAAGTGAAGATTTGAATAAGGATGCTAAACATTGATTCGTGGGAGTATGGGATCCCATGGGTTGGAATTTGTCATTACCTATACAACTTTTTTAAAATTTTTATGTGTTCTGGAGGAGTTTAGGAAGTGTACTATCCTGAAACCAAGTCAACACAACATGCAGTGTTATGAACACACACCACATGTTTTTATGTTCCGGAAGGAACAATTTTTATTAATTACGCACCATGTACAGTAGGTACATGCCATGGAGTCTTTAAACTATGTGACTGACTGTGTGAGCCAAGACACAAGGTTGGGAAATGTGGGTAGAACACGCCATGTACTGAGACTACACACTGTGACGAAGAGGCAATGTATCCGGTAGTGTGACTAACGACACAGATGTTTGAAACTTAGGCTATACACCCCGTGTCCCGCTCTTTCACGTTGTATAGAGTCGACCGTGTGTTAGACCATGTGAAAAATGAAATGGGTTGTTGGAACATAAGAGGTACACATCATTTATAGGGAGAACACACCATGTAGTGTTACCCAGGAGAGACCTGTGTGGTTTATCCATGTAGAAGAACTCAGGTAGGAGGGAAAATTCAAGTACACGTTTTTTTCATAGTAGGAACACGTCGTTTGTACAGGGGTTACAAGACCAGGTTTGGAAAAGTTATACTCCATGTTAAAATATCAAGGTAACACACTATGTAATGTTTATACATGATGTGTACACTTGTTTTGTAAAAAAAATTATTATTTTCTTCTCCTTTTCCTTCTTGAAATTATATGTTGTTGTCCTTGATAATCTTGAACTGAGGTGTGCGCTTAACCTTACAGAGTCATGCCACCGAGATGTCCTCCGGTTGTATTCTAGACATATGGCAATGATCAGACACCAAAAATGGTAGATCTAAGATAACTAGTAGATCCTCGTATCTTTCCTGTCTTGGGACCAAACGTTATACCATACACTGGTGCTGATGCACAGTTCTGATAAGGCTTCATGCTGTTTATGCAGACTTACCAGGGAACACTGCATCCTACATCATCTATGGCAGAGTTGATGCAGGTTTTTAGTAGCAACATCCTCCCACTTTATCAGGGGATGGAGGACATCAGGCTGCAGAGTCTAGGAAAGAAGCTATACTGTATAACTTAGAAAATCTCGAGACACATCTAGATATGATGGTGATACTTACAACCATAATGCTTCGAGATTCATCCTAGAGATGGTGGTAAGTGATATCACATGTGTGAAACCAACAAGTCATGTCTTGGGATAATTTCAAGTGGACCATATATGTCAATTTCTACCCAGAGACCTTGAGGTCCAACTGAGCCTGAGATTTCATTAGTCTGGAATAATGTACTCTTTCTGTCATGGGGTATTCATCTTGCTTCATAGAGCTGTGGAAGTTCACACATATTCTGGGGGGGTGATTAGTTATTTGTACCTAAAAAATTTGAGGATTTTCTCAGACACGAATTCTAATCCAAGTGAAAATATTTAGGTTCACTTCTACATCATCGATAATCAACAAGCATTGATCACCGATCATAATATGTGGGAGTATTGATCTGTGAGCAAGGGAAGTTCAGCATCCAGAGCTGGTAATCCTCTAAATGATTGTTGGAAGCACCACATGGAGTCTATTCATAGAGATCTGAATTTATAGGATGCTCTTTCAGGTATCCAGGTGGTATGCTACTAATGTGGTAAGAATGGAAATACAAGACCTCAATTCCTAAGAGTACCATTCGAGTACTGATCTTGTGGTAAGATAGTTCATCTTCATTTTTTTCCGGTTCTTTTCACCAGCAGCTTTTGAGAGGGGTTCTGCTGTGAATCCATGTTCAGGAGTAGGACCACCAGTTTCTTATCAGTCAAAGAAATGGAGTTTGTCTGGCCATTCAGCATGAGGAGGGGTCATGTCTATGGCATACAGTTGGTAGGTTTTCAACGACATTAGGGTGGATTAGCTTAGGGTAGTCAGGTAGGGTCATAGGGCCACAGTATAGGTTTGACCTTTGCATTGGAGAAGACCCAGTAAGAGAAGGATCTTAGACACTATACAGTTATAGGTATGATTATATTTTTCTCAATTTTAGCTTATTCTCTTATTGATACAAGTGATTCCTTAGATTTATATCTGTTACCATTGTAAAGATCCTTGGTAACTATAGATTTACTTCTGATGATATTATGATACATGAAACTCCGTTGGGGATTATGATGGCTATTGTACGTCAGTGCAAGGAGTTCCCTCACATAGTTGGTGTGTGTCACTTCTTATGAGACCTCTACATATTAGAGATGATAGGTTTTGATGTAATTCTCAGAATGGATTGGTTAGTCTATCTACATGACATTGTTAAATGCTATCTCCATTGGGTGAGTTTCACATCAGTAGAGGGAAAGTATTTTCTACACAAGGTCCAATAGGATATCGATTTGAGAAAATCTAGACCTAAGAATCATGGGTTGAGAAAAATACAAAAGAATATATCTAGCTTATATCGGGATGAATAGGGGAAATATTAGATGGACTTTCCCCAAGTATGGGATCATTTCATAGATGTCTTCCAAGAAGAATTTCTTAGATATACCTCTGGAGAGAGAGGTAGATTTCAATATTGAGCTTGTTCCAGGAGTGACAGTAGTGTCCATTCCTTATTTTAGGATGGCTACACCAGAGTTATAGGTGCTCCAGAAGTAGCTAGAGGAGTTATTGGAAAAGGGTTTCATCTAACCCTATACTTATCCTTGGGGTTTACCTATCCTATTTGCGAAGAAGGCAGATGATACCCTCCAACTTTTTGTGGATTACTGGAAGTTGAACCAGTTGATGGTCAAGAACAAATTTCCCTTACCGAGGATTGCTAATCTCTTTGATCATTTTCGAGGATATCGATTGTTATTAATGATTTATTTGAGATTTAGTTATCACCATTTGAACACTAGACAATCAGATATACCTTTTACAAACATTCGGAGATGGTATGGTCTATACAAGTATGTAGTTTTACCATTCAGTCTCACAAACATGCCAACAGTTTTCACAGAACTGATGAACCGAATGTTCAATACTTACTTAGATTCATTTGTGGTAGTCTTTAGGGATGATATCTTGGTGTACTATCACACTAAATATGACCATGTCACCCATCTTGAGATCATTTTGATTATAATTAAAGAGAATCAATTATATACTAAGCTCTCAAAACACCACTTTTAGAAGGACCAAATTTACTTCATTATGCATGTCATCTTCGAGGCAGGAGTATTAGTACACGCAGAGAAAGTGAGATCAGTAGTTTTCTAGGAACAACCAAAGAATGTCTTTGAGGTAAAATGTTTTCTATGGATGGATGGTTTATAGAAACTCTTTATAAAGGACATTTTACACTTAGCAACACCACTGATGGGACTGACTTAGAGGGGCGCGAAGAACTTGTGGATAGATTCCTGTGATATAGACTTTCAGGAGATGAAAGGGAGATTGACATTAAAACCGATACTGATTTTTCCAGAGCTGGGAAATAGTTACACCATTTATAGTGATGCATCTGGTATTGGGATGGGAGCAGTGCTTATGCAAGGGAAAGGAGTCGTTGTGTTTGGGTCTCAGCAGTTGAGGCCACATGAGAGGAATTACCCGACACATGATCTAGAGTTAGCTGTAGTTGTGTATTCTTTACGTTGTTGGAGAAATTATCTTTTGGGAGATAATTTTGTGGTTTCCACTAACCAAAAAAGTATCATGTTTATTTGTACTTGGTGTGATCTGAATTTTAGATAACAATGGTTGGTTGAGTACCTTCAATATTTCGAATTTGAGCTTTCTTACACGCCAGTGAAATGTAGTGCAGTGGATGATGTGTTGAAAAGGAGGACTCAAATAAATGATGTTCCGGAGGCTAGAATTGAGTGATAGCTTATGGATCTATTCAATGAGATGAATTTGGAGGTGCACGAAAGACCGGGGTAGGCATTTCTTTCTTCTGTAGCTATTACCTCCACTCTTCATGAACAAGAGAGAATGAGGAATCTATCATATTTTTATGGCCTAGTATTATGAGAGAGTGTGTCAGACGAGGAACCCAATCTTGGGAGGACCATAGGTGAGGATGATATCTTACAATTTCAGGGGTGCATTTGGGTGTCAGGAGACATACAGAAGGAGATGATGTTGGATTTTCATTCCTCACTTTCAGCAGTTCATCCTGGTGTCACCAAGATGTATCGAGATTTACACCGTTAGTCTTGGTGGACATGTATGAAGAGGGAATTTTCTGGTTTTGTTATGAGATATTCCACCTTTCATCTGATGAAGGCGGAGCATCGGTGACTGATATGGCTTTAATTTTAGTTATCCAATATCTAGTGGAAGAGGAATGATGTCACAATGGATTTCGTGATTGGATTGCCGAGGTTGTCGTGAGGGAATGATGTTGTTTAGGTTTTCATTGGCCGACTCCCAAAGGATGAAAACATATTACCAATCAAGGAGACCATCTGTGTTGTTGATCTTGGAAGTTTTTACATCAACAATATTATTTGGTTCATGGGGTTTGACACTCTATCATTTTAGACAGGGATTCCTTGTTTACTCCTCATTTCTGGCATGGAATACAAATGGATTTGGGTACACAAGTAGTTTTGAGTACATCTTACCTTCCCCAGACAAATGTATAGTCCTAGCACATGATTCAGGTGTTGAAGGACATTCTTCGAGCATGAATCCTTGATTTCGAGGGCTCCTGGGAGAGACATATACCCCTAGTGGAGTTTTCCTACAATAACAATTTTCAGGTGACGATTCAGATGGCACCATACGAGGCTTTATACGATAGGCCATGCCAATCTCCCCTATGTTGGATGGAGGTAGGAGATGCACCTATGTTGGACCTCATATTGTACAGGATACCACTGAGCTGGTAGAGTTCTTTCAGAAGAAGATGGATACTACATAGTCTCGCTAGAAATCATATGCTGGTCATTAGAGATGACCTCTGGAGTTTGATGTCAAAGATCATGTTTTCCTATGTGTCACATTGAGGTTGGGACATAAGAGGATGAATATATAGGGAAATATTTCATTGAGTTACATTGGTCCATTTTAGGTTTTATAGAAATTCAGGCTGATTGCATATTGGTTGCAGTTACCTCGGAGGTACCGAGCAATGCATGATGTCTTCCATGTTTCTCAGCTACAATGTTACATTTCAAACCCGTCTCTAATTTTTCAAGACAAGGAGGTTGAGTTGGAGGTGGATGCATCCTTCAAGGAGAACCCTATATTAATTTAGGATCACAGTACTAACATTCTCCATGACCGGTCTGTTCCTCTCGTATGGGTGCTTTGGATGCACGGGAGGGTACAAACGATACTTGGGAAATGGAGGCCGATGTTCAATTGCATTGGATAATGTTATTTGAAGTTTCTTCTTTTCGACCCATGTAAGGGAAAATTGGGGACAAATTTCTTTAAGGGGGGAAGTTTGTAAGAACCTGGATGTTTGTTTCAGGTATGGATCTTGATTTTGGGCGCTTTTAAGGGGAAATGAAGAATTTGAAAAATTTTAAAGTACATGCCGTGTACTCTTGAGTACAAGCTGTGCACCTGGTTGCTCCATGTAGCCATGTACTAGTCATGTAATGACGGATTACATGACCGTGTGGACCACATTAAGTGGGGGATGGTTGAGGCATGTAGAAAACATGTACATTAAATCAATAAATTGTGTACTTTTCTTTTTATTTGATTTATCAGAATGGTGTCACGTCTAATCTCAAGAAGCACCATCTTCTTCCTGTGTCTCGAATCAAAGAGTGGCGTATGGATGGAAATCAATGAGTGCCTTATATTCCTCCATCCAAGATCCAATTGAGATGCCTTATTGTGTGTTGGATTCCAACCGATGAGTTCACTATTTCATTAAGATTCTATTTATGATTTATTCTCTTTCTCGAGTTATCCATGGTGGAGTGTTTTTGACCTTTTTATAGATCTACTATGTTCTAGGTTGATTCAAGGGTTGAAGATCAAGAGTGATATTTTTACAACATCAAGGTAGGTAGTTTATGGCCTTTAATAGTTATTCTTTCATTTATATATACCTAAATGAATATTAACCTTTATTTTGGAATTTTGTGTTAAGGATTTGAACCCCATTATCATCAATCTTAGATTTATTGATAGATTAAGGTTTTTTGATATATTGTTATAGATAAAATGTTTAGAGGATACTACAGGGGTGCATATCTTTTTTTAATGTTTATGACTATTTGGTCTAGGTTGCATATGAGGCAAACCTTGTTTCCTTGCATTTTTTGTTAGGTTGGAATTGATTGATTAATTGATTCCTATTAAATGCATGTGCAATGCATTGTGGCAGCTTCACCTTGTTGTAGAGGAGATTAATTTGGGATGATGGATATTGTTTGTGCATGATTGTATTACACAAGGCTGTAATAAACTGGTGTTGTTAGACCATAGGGGGAATTTTCATTGAGGGATTCCCCAGATAGTCTATTATATTTGCGTTGCAAGACCATATGGGGGAATAAAGTTGAGTTCTCCATCTGTGTGTCAATAGTATACCATTTCGAGACCATAAGAGGAATGGAAATTAAGTGATTCGTCATATATTATATTGTTTATCATTAAAAGACCACATGGGGAATTGACATTGATAGTTTCTTCAGAGAGTCTTTGTTTTGTGGGACCAAAGGGGTTAGACTGTGTATGATTTCTGAGAGGGTTGTTATATTTTTTATTAAATTGATGAAATGTTGTACCAGAGGGGTTTGAATGTGAGAGCATTCCTAAAGGGTTTCTTATAATGATTGATTGGTTGTGACGTGCCAACCAAGCCCACACACAAGCCTCGACTCAGTATTACTTGATTGTTTGATGGTCTTATGAGACCATGATTTTCTATTAAACAGTAGATACAAATATTAGGATAGATCCCATGATTTAATTAATCAATGGTGTGAAAAATTAAACAAATTAAGTGAATGTAATTGGAAACCTTATATTTTTTTACTTTCGAGTACTTCCTTGTTTATTGCTATATTTTCCATATTTCTTACTATATATACTCATTGATAGTTAAGCCCAGATCTTTTGGGGGCTACCTACTAGGTTTTATCTTACACCCTAGTTGGGTCATTCTTTGGGACCAAACATATAATATCGTTGTAAGTATAGATAGGGGAAATCACCCTTCTTCATCAGGTACTTGATTGTTTTAGAGTTAGAGAGCATGAGACCAAGCTGAGTCTTGAAATTCTGTTGGAGTTGTTTAATATTTTCATCACTTTTGTTTTAGTATTGAATTTCTAGCATTATGACTTTTTTGGCTATTTTCCTAGATATTTGTGAAAATATTTAGTATATATATAGATATGATGTAGTGGATTTTACTATCAGTCTTCCACTATTTCTTATGTTGAATGGTATTATTGCTTCTGAAATTGTTTACTATTTATTTCCACTATGTTACTCTACCTATGGAGGAATAGTTTCTCCACTATCACACCAAAGGCCCGCACTACTAGTTGGTAGAATATGGAGTTTGGGGAAATGAGCTTGAGTCCATGTAATCTACCGTGTTTGGGGGACCTTTGGGCAGTACCCAGATCTGGGACATTACGTATATGATATTGCTATAGTACATGAGAATAAAGATACAAGGGGCTGATGAATATGACACCAATTGTTTTTATAGATTGAGTAGTATTGATGCTTTTCTTGATGATAACATATTATAACATTTTTTAATTTTAGAATTTTTATATGTTATCAATGCAACATAGGTTCATTGGGTCACTCTTTTTGGTTGACTAGATGGGGATGGTGTTTTATGAAACTCAAAGAGATGATCCAAAAGACTTTCAAGATTATCCAAAATGATGTACTAATGGTTATTAATGGAATAATTTATATATTAAGTAATATAAATTGAAATTATGGATAAATATATAATAATGTTTTGAGTGATATCCAAAATGAGTGTTTGATATTATATTAATGGTTTTCATATATATGATAAAATATATAATGAAATGGAACAGAATCATGAGGAATTTTGTGTAGGTGGAAGATTGATTTTAATATTTCTTGAAACATATAAGTATATGGTTTTTTGGTTGATATCAAAGAATATGATATCTTTATATTGTATGTTATGACACATTCTAGACAAAGAAAAATCATATTCCTTGGGATCATAAGATGAGGCCTAGTGATACATTAACTCTACCCTAGCCATTTATAGTGTATGGAAAGTCCAAATCCCAATGATGTGATATATGATCATTATAATATATGATTATCATTGAAATATATGTCATATTTTTGAATTATAATGTTAAGTGTTATCATTAAAAAATATTATATATACATATGTTTTTTAAAAATAATGACGATCGTTATTTTATTAAATAGAACCACCACCTTACATGAGGTGTAATGGGGTCTAAAGTAATATATACATATTTCACTGATCATCAATATTTTATAGGATGAATGATTTGGGTGTTTCATTTAATTTATTTATATGAAAAAATCATGAATGAACTGTTGAGGGGTTATAAAACAATTTTATCTAATACATTACTCAGAAATTATAAAATATAAACCTAAATTCATGGTAGTTAATGGTGCATCCCCTAGGAATTTATAAATAGTTAAAAAAACCATAAAAATGGTATCTAAACCCTTCTATGGTTCTTACTGATTACCTATACATGGAATTTATCTTCTCACACATTTTTCTATTCAAGAGGTACACGTATAACATAGAAATAATGATTATTCCACCAGTCATTGGATGATTTGGTCTAGTCCATTGATAGACCAAAGATAAATGAGTTATTTTGATTATTTTTAATGACTTCATTCAAACTATTGATTAAAGATAAAAACAATATAAATATATAAATAAGTTATACTAGTTCATCATTTTTTATACATAGTTTCTGTCTCATCATATTATTCTACGAAGTTATAGTTCTTTCTTCCATTTCTAAAAGAATCCGTGTTATTTTTTCTTTTGAAACCTAACAAAAATAATATAAAATATATTTTTTCTCTATTTATAAAAATAAATTGAAGTATTTTCATTCGTATGTAAATATATTACCTGGTGAATCTATTTATTAGAACTACCAAAATAGACATAATTTGGTATTGATTTATCAATTTTTTTTAAAAAAAACGGGTATATGATTTCAATTCATTGATGTTATTTTTTGTGCATTAGATTGAACTAAATGATTTCTCGTAAAAATTTGAGTTTTTCCTTCAAATCACTAAAGACATATTAAATCCACAGGTAAATGGGGTGGAGATTAATTTTTATTCAATAACACTTTTAAATATATTTCATTTCCCACATGAAGGAAAATATATTTGGAAAATATATTTTTTTGATGGTGGGAAGATTATTTCTGTTGATATGATGTAATTTTTATTTGGAATAACAAGTTTTAAAAGGATAAAATTAAGATATTATATTTTCAGAAGAATTTTTTTTATATATTAATTCATACCAGTATTTCAAAAACGTTTTTTGATTTTCAAAAATGTTATTTTAGAATATATATCTAATATATATGTTCTAGAATTAAAAAAAATTAATTTTATATAATATATGATGGTGGTTATGAATCATTGTATAAAAGGTAACATTTTATTCACTTTATAATCTTCTTAGAGAATTAATAATATTTTCAGAATATTCAATTAATTTAAATGAAGATAATGATTCAATATTTCATTAAAAAATACATTTTATTCTATATTATTAATGGATATATGATCTAAATGGATTAAATCATAAAATATAATTAGTGACTATGAATGTTAATGTAGATGTTGATGATGATGAAGTCAACGATGATGTTTTTGTTAGGACTGATGGGGATCCTGCTCGTGTTAATTTTGAAGATTTATTGGTAAGAGCTATAATATATATAAAAAAAGTGGCAGAAACTTCTGAAATTCTAATTTATGTTGGATATATTGAGATAGATAATGGAACTACTATGTAAAAGGAAGATAGAGAGGTTTATAATGGGTAACATAAATAATATTTTAAATTTAATGTTGAAACTATTCCATTCCTAGATAGTTTAGTATTAAAAAATACTCAGGATCATATTATTAATTTTGAGAGATATTATAAATTATAATTTTGAAGGTGAAAGTAAAGATATTGGTAAAAAAATAGTTGATTTTGGTTTTATAAAAGCATAATTTTTTTTACAAGAAATGATTATAAAGATGTTAAAGGATCTACTAAGGGGAATTCAGAAATTATCATAAATTCCCATGATAAATCTATTGAAATTGGTGAAAAGAAAAATTATATAGAGAAAAAAGATATTAAAAATGAGATAGTTTTAGTTTAAAATATTGATCATTATAAGGTTGATCTTGATAAATAATTAAAATACTGTGTGGAAGATTATATTAGTGATATGCCCACCAACATATTATAATTGTGATAAATGGGAATTTACACTCACCCATTGAAGATGATTATGTTTTTGATGAAAATATTAATTAATTTCCTACATTAATATTTTTTGATTACCAACAATAGAAAGACGAGATAAATGATATAGATAATGGTTTAATGGAATATAATGTAGAATTATAGTATTAAAATTATATTTTTTTTCAAACAATTACCTTTTGGAGATTAAATCAAATATTTTTTAGAAATCTGACTATATTGAATTGAAGTTGTTAATTAATGCTTAATCAAAGTTACAAAAAAGTGAGTAAACCTGTGTAGACAATAATTTCAGAATTAATTATGGAATTATTGATGAAAATAAAGACTCAATTTACTGATTTAGTTTCAATTTATTCCATTTATTAAAATATATAAAAAAATCAAGATGGTAGTGTACCTTTGGATGATCAGTTCGGATTGAAGAAAGATTTCATCGAAGAAATGAAAATAAATAAATGTACCAAAGGTAGTTGAATATTATCTTTATAGATTTTTTAATATAGTATATTATTAAGGTAATAATATTCAAAAAAGAATATAAATATTTTATGAAGTTTTTATAGAAATTTAATATGATATCAAACACATTAAAAATATATATTATATTTATTCTGAAATATTTGTATCTGAAAGAGAATTTAAATATAAATTGAAATTTGAATTTTTTGAAGAAGAGGAAGAAAAGAATGTCATAAATTTGGTAAGTGATAGTACTTAAGAGTAGATTAGATACATAGTTAAATAATTTGATAATTCAAATAAATATTCTAGTGATTTTAAAAAAAAATTATAACTAAAGAAAATTATATTAATGATTTTTATTGTTTCTTAGATGCTATAAAGATAAGTTAAATGAGTAACAATACAAAATTTTAACTAATTTGAATGCAAATATGGATCTACATACTCTTGATTTTCAAGATATAAATGAAATGAAAATCATGAATTGATTTATTTATATGGATTATGAAGAGCTGTATTGTTATTATGGAATTAATTAGGGATCACATTGTGAAGTGGTTAGAAATTTTAGGGCATGTATTATGTGAATTCATATAAAATATAGATTTTATTCTATAAAATTATGTAAACAGTATTATATTAAAAGAAAACTATAATTATATATTGGTCATAACATTTCATTTCATTGATATTCCAGGAGATATAAAAATTATAAATGGAGAAGTGATATAAATATAGTACAAGACCCTCTTGTTACAAATTAGAAAATGCCTATTTTGTTCCCACCTAATACAAAAATGCTATAGTCACATATTCCCAATTATAATTTTTTGTAAAAAATCAACTATATCTAAAATAATTATATACTAAACCTATATATTCCAAATTATTCAAATGCCCAGATAATTGATTCCATTTTTTATTACCTTTTCATTGTGTTTATAACTATGAATTTCTGTTTTATAATTCATTTATTATTTTGTAATGAATGTTTCTTCCAACAAATGATTAATTTTACTGTTATATTACAAAAAATTTTATTCCATGTCAATAATTAATTGTGTTATATATTTATAAATAATTTCATTTTGATAAAACAGAAATGGTTAGAGAGTTTTTGAAAATAAAAAATTATACTTTAAGAATTCTAATTACATAATCTGTTTAAATTTTAATTGTAGAATTTTTAAAATTTTATGATTATATTTTATGGATTGTATGATCATCAAAAGTGGAATATTATTGGTGAGTTATGTTTCTTTATAATTAAATATAATATATCTTATGTTCTGATTATCATAATACCAAAATTTTTTTACTAATGATTTTATGTTTTATGAGATATTTATTACCGATATTAAGAGTTTATAAATTACTATTATTGAATATCTTTAGAAATAATCATCATAAAACATTTAATGTTATTTTTTGAAAGAACAAAGGCTTACATAAAAATTGCTAAATATTGTATAATCTTTTCAACTTAGGAAATACATTTAAACAATGTAATTTCAAAAAATAAAAATACTAACATATTTAGTTTTCAATTTTAAAAAATATATAAAAGATATGAATTGAATAATATTAGAAGAAATTTTATAAGTACAGAATATTATGTAGTATTATTTTATTCATACGTGATAAGTAAAAGTTTCAATATATTTCCACATGATAGTTTTTTAGTAAAGCATAATAACTTATGCAACTAGTTCTATTAAATGTATAATTTTTTATAAAGAATGATTTATTCTAAAATGAGTTCATATATCTGTTGGTTCACATTTATACATAATAAATGCGAATTTCATCTTATTAAGTTTATTTGTCTTACCTTTAATATTACACTATCAATGAAGACGTGTTTAACTATAAATATTCTGAAACATGGATATATTTTCATTGATTTTATAAGTTTTTGATTTATAGGAAAGATTTAATTAACATTGAAATCATTAATTAATAAATGAATGAAATTATGAAAAGGATGACAATGTTATTATTGATTTTATTATCAATGAAGACCAAGAACCTCTAATACATTGTAACATCTGTTATTTTTTAAGTGATAAAAATGGATTTTTCTTTAGTTTTATTCTTTATTCTTACCATTATAAATGTTCATAGTGAGGTGACATAGGTTATAAGGGTGTTCAGTGATTTTATGGAGTCTAGAGCCCAGATGTTTAGAGGAGAAATGTGGTTTTCAGGGTTTGTTTAAATCCCGTGGAGGGAATTATAACTTTCTACCCAGGGCCAACGAATTTGACTAAACCATGATACCCATGACACATGGACATGTGACTTGTATAAGACACATGAGAGTGGTATTTTCATGGGATGTTAATAGTTAGACAAACCATTCACCTAGAAGTGTGAGGAGTGATACCTAAATAGACACGAGTGCACGATGTGAACATGATTTGATAGACCATGAGAGGGGCCTATTCTTGGGAAGTGAAAATCACACATATGGCACATGGTTTGAAAAGCCATTCATACCAACCATGAACCTCTTTGAAATTGAAAAAATGGATTTCTAGACCCAATTTCCTTTAAGTGAGCCCCCTTTTTTATTTTCCCTTCTATATGGAGCTGCTCCCTCTCATATTAAATCTATATATGCCTATGCTAGGATTTTAAGTAAGTCATCTATACAATCTTGTAATGAAAAAACATTAATCTTATGAAATTACCCTTTTCTTGATACACGTTTATATGTTGAAACCCCCTTCTAAGTTGTCTTCGACCGATTCTTATGTGAAGAGACCACTTAAAATAAATCAAAGTGGGGGGAATGACCACCCCATTCGACTTCCATGTGATAAAAGGTTACACCCTATAACTAAATTTCATTATAAATGAATTGTAATTCAACCCTTGGCTTAATTACAAGCATTGATGGGCTTGTATAAATATGATGTACATGCATGGTGTCCCTTATATTGGGATTCTCGAGCATGAAGGACCTTCTATTTATGATACTTGGTTATGGAATACCTTCTATTTATGATAGACAAGAATGGATTTCCTTATTATTTGGATACTTGGTCATGAAGTCCATAATAATATGTGATACATGTGTATGGTGTCCATTGTCATTCGATGAGATTCATACTACTACCCATTGGCACATTAGTTACACCTTGGATCCTATCTAGTAGTAGTACCAATATAGATTGATATAAAAATCACTATGTATATATTCCTCATAAATTTATATATATGGATGCTTGTTTAGAGATCATCCATATTTGGCTAGAATAGGTAGTGTTAGTCATGTTTCTTTTAAGATTCAGAGATGACATGTTTACATTTTACATATTTTTGTCATATTGTTATACATGCACATATCTCATTTCATATACATCAAATGGATTTAATAGACATCATTAGTGTTGGCCTACTGAGTATATCTCACACCATATTTGGGCTACCTATTGGTACCCAAATAGAACTCATGCATATCTATAGGGAAATAGGGAATCCTTTGGTTGTGGATGATTTATTGTCTACATATACTAGAGAATAAGAAAGGAGGACGGTGCTTAGATTTTCAATGCTAGCTGAGATTGTTTTTTATTTTATCTATATTTGAATTTCTTAATGTATATTATTCTACCCATGCTAACTTTTTTTTATATCACATCACATGAGAATTATCTTGTATATGTTTTGTTTATAATTTTGCCTATTTATTTTATTTGGGTGAATTATTAGTATTCCATAATTAGTTGATTTTTATTGATTTCACTGTTCACGTTTATTAGGCACCATTATACTCCACTCTAATCGTGGTGGTATAGTCTTCCCACCATACCATCATAGACCCATCATATTGGTTTTAAACCAATAGAATATGGAGACGTGAAATTGATGTCATGTGGCTAGCCATGCCCAGTCAATTATGAGTGAATCGAGTCTGGGATACTACATAGTAGTACTAGACCAACTTATTTTTCTTTTTTATTAATTTATAGGTATTAAAAAGGAGACTAGAAATATATTATAATTTTGTAATGTGACTATGACTGGGAGTAGTTGACCCTCATACAAGAAGAACCCAAATTACATAGGATGGGTAATTGCTGTTTTGGATTATGCCAATTATAATTTTTTCGATTTCACAATTGGGTGACACATATGTTTTGTGATTTTATTGTTGTTGATATTATTATTATATTTTTTTTCTAGGTATGGAAAAGAGGAATCATATCATGAATCATTATAGTAACATGTGGATTCATATTCCATACATTATGCCATAAAATATGTTTATACCTTGTTACAACAATTTATATATTGCCTATTATTTTCATGAGTGATTTGATTTTTATATATGTAAATATGATAATTCTTCTTGTAATGATAAAATAATTGAATTAATTAAATTATTCCAATCTATCTAAATAGTATTTTACCATATAGATTGACGATGGAACCTTAATTGACTAATAACTCCATGTTTGGTCCATAAACCATTAGTTCCATGGGATGAAACATTAGTTAATCTGATTTTTTGAATACAAATTATTATTTATGAATCTTGTACTTATATAAATTTGGAATGGTGACTCTTTCAATCAAATAATTCGATATAAACTATTACATCTTTGAAACATATGTAAAATTATTATAAGTATGACCTTAAACAAATGTAAAATGTTAAATAAAATGGTTAATATTAAATAAGGATGATAATTGAAATGTAGAGGGTGTTTTAACCTATAACATTAAATTTCAACTCTATTGAACAAAACCTTTGAGGTGTTATATGAGACCTTTACCCTGACCTGACCATATTAGCGGGTTATGGGGAATGTCTCAGGTGACTTCTGTGGAATTTTATATCACATTGACTTTGTCATTAGAGAAGGAAGACATGTGTGAATCACTTATAGGAAGGTTTCAAACCTGTTGTGTCTTTTTATCATGATATATTATATTGTTAATTCTTATTAGAGTAATGTGTTGAGAAATTGTAGACATATGCCTCTATGAAATCCTCAACACATATTCTAGGAGCGTGGAAATGACCACGCTCTAGTGGTTGTTTCACCTTATCCACCATTATTACCTCCAACAATGCCACAAAAGGTAGCTCCTATTATTCCTCCACTTAGTGAAAATTCTTAATTTTGAGAGATATTATATGGATTCGTCTAGTATATACAATAATCTCTATGTGCTTTCCCTAAAATGGTAGATTTTACATGAGAATTATAGAATCAATTTCATCCCACCTTCTTAGGGGATATGGTTCCTTAGACTACAAAATCTTTTATATAGGCCATGTTATCCTTGTTCTAGTATTTGGAGATACCTCTAGAGTTGAGAGAGAACTCACTACCTATATGCTTCATCACTCTACTAAACATTGGTGGGATGTCGTCCCTCAAGCTGATCATCACCAGTGTATGGTTTGGTAAGACTTCTAAATAGTCTTCTATAAATACTACTCTTTTGCATACATTGAGAGGGAACCACGCTAGAGTGTTTATACTCATAAAAAATAGTGCAATATTTTTTATATTTAATTTATCTCATTTTACATAGCATTTATAATTTTTCACTTACACTAACTGGTTAAATGCTAATGACTATCAGATGGGTTGAAGATGGACTGGTGTATGCTATCCCATTATAGGTTAATGTCTTTTTATTGACCACCATATTAAGGATATTGAACCAAAGCTTAATCATTTAGTGAAACCTAAGGGAAGTGTATGGTGTAGTCTAGGTAGGTTTTATGCCAATATAATGAAGATGTTATTTGAGTGGCATGAAGCATACCTTAGAGTCTTTAATGGGGTATGAAATAGAAATAGGACACATACTGATAGTTATGTGGTGTTCCACTAGTGAGGAATTATAATTACTACAAAACCCTAGCAACCTAGAGATCCCATGTAATTATAAGGTTGTGGCAGTTTCAGGAATCTTTAGTGTTTCTGTGGGAATCTTTCTTCTGTGCCTAGTAATATAGGATCCATATCAGCCCCACCATCAGGATCAGTGGAACCTCTCTAGGAAGGTTGTTGAAGTACAACAAACCAACTATGTTGAGGAGGCAGTCATGGATGAGGTAGTTAGGCTCCATAAATCTTTTCTCAGTAGAAAAATTCTTTCATAGTAGATTTAGGTTGCATCTTAGTGATTCAAATACAGATATAAATATTTGAAGCATTACCCACTCTTGAGGAAAAGTGCATCAGGACTTCTATAGTTAGACTTACAATTCATGTTTCCTCCACTTTTGGTATCATACTTATTTGATATTAGATCATCACAGTATTGTGTATTTTTTAAATTTAAGGAATTTCGTGACCTAAATATACAAAAATTAATTGCTCTGATGAATATCTACTCACCATTAGGGGTTCGATCATAGATTGTGCACCTATTCAAGGAGTGACCCTTTGAGAGAGGTGGGTAATGATTCATATGGATCCTCTTCTTCATCGAGATGGAAGGTTTTGATTTCATACACAAAATGGATTAGTTAGTATATTATATTGATCAATATTATTGCTACCAAAGAAGGATATATTTTACATCACCCATGGGTGGTAACTACATTCATAAGGGTTAATGAGAAGTCTTGGAGGGTTGAGAAGAACTCGAATATCATGGATTGGGCCGAGTGACAATCCACATGGATCATATGTTTGTGAGTGATGAAGATATGGAATGTGAGGATTTCCCCCATATGGTGGATCATTTCAAGGATAATTTCCTTAATGAAATTTCAGGATTAACATTTGTTATAGAGGTGGATTTCACTATCGAGATAGTTCTTGGAGCATCACCATTTTATATTACTCCTTATTGGATTCACCTACAAGAGATATAAGGAATCAAAAATTGTTTTTAGGAATAGAAAGATAAGGGTTTTGTATAAAAAAATACTTCATATTGGGGTTCAACAATCCTTTTCTCCTACAAATATGATGGAACACTTTGGTTTTGAATGGATTACTATTGGTTGAACAAGCATACACCTGTGGAACTATATCAACTTTCTCAAAAATATGACCTATTCAACCAACTCTGAGGAGAGACAATTTTTTAAAATATCTTATTAGGTTATAGCTACTATCAGATAAATGTGAGGCCATGAAACATACCATATATAATATTCTATAGTATATATGGCATGTATGAATATTTGGTTACACCTCCTGGTCTTACGAATATGCCAATAGTTTTCATGTCTATGATAAATTTGGTTTTCCACCCATATCTATATTTATTTGTGGTAATATTTTGGAAGATATCTTGGTGGACTCTCATACTTGATATGACCATGTAAAATATCTTGAGATCACGATGAATACAAAAATATACCACTAGCTATATGATAACGTCACCAAATTCCACTTTTGGATCAATAAAGTTCAATTCTGGGGTCTATTCATCTCATAGGTATGAGTATCTATTGACCTGAAGAATGTGAGCGCTATTATTTACTAGGAGAACTGTAATAAAATATTTTATTAAGGAAGATTCTTGGGGATGATTTTGTATTACAAGAATTTTATTAAGGAATTCTCACACTAAGAATTTCAAGCTATAGTCTTGAATAAAAAGTGTTTCAAGTTAATATTGACATAATACTGTGAGAAAAACCTTAGGAGTTTAATGTTAGAGTGACGTTAGTGAATAATATGTTTCTTCTAGAGTAGGGAAGAGTATAAATTGGTTATTATAATTCATCAAGAATCAAGAGAAGATCCATTATTATTAAGTAGGAGTGAGTCATGGTGTATGGGTATCATTAGTTAAGGGACCATGAAAAAACAACCAGACACAAGATCTCGAGTTCACCACTATAGTTCACAGCTTTTAGTGTTGGAGGAATTACATTAATGGATTACTTATTTTGTTTTATATGGAACAGAAATAGTCTCAAATATATTTTATCTAATCATGACTTGAATCACCAACAATGAAGGTTGATTTAATAACTACTACTTCCAAATTGGTCTTTCAAATATGTTTGGTAAAGGAAATGACATTGAAAATGTTCTTTTTAAGTAGAATCAAACCCAATAATTTTAAAAGGCTAGTATTGATTCGTAGATAATAACCAAATTTTATGGGATTAATTTGAAGGTTCTTGACCATCTTGCACTGTTTGTACTTGCAACAATATTAGTGATCTCTTTACTTCTAGAGATAGTCAAAATGAAATTCCAATCGCATACTAAGGTCTTAGTCCTATGGGGGGGGGAATTGAATGTGATTACTTTCAACCTATTTGGTTCATTTATTAAAATTAAATAATGCACATTCATGAATGCATATACGTTTCTATATGAATTTGAGAGGAGTTTATACGAGAATCTCATTGATCTGTTTGGTCAGTACATCCTGGTCTATGTATCATGACTTAAAATAGCAGTAATGATGGGTGAGGATGAAAAGGGAGATCGGTGGGTTTGTAATCCAATTTTACCTTTCATTAGTTAATGAAAAAACACCGAATACCATCAGGACTATTACTTATGTTACTTATTTCGGAGGGGAAGTGGAATGATGTTACCATATATTTCATAAAAACATTTTCTATATCACCTTAGTGTATTGAGGCCATATGGGTGATCATAGAAATAACAAAAAAGTTCAATTATTTCCTAACCATTAGATAGTTATTTTAAAGGGATTGGTTTAGAAGTATATAAATTAACGATATTAGATACCACCTTGTAGTTCCATGTTCTATCTTTTCAGACAATGATCCTCTCTTCATGTTGTAGTTCTAGTTGGGGATGTTGAAGGAACTAGGTTCATAAGAACATCTATGTGATACCCCTGACCCACATATTGATGGACGGTCAGCGAATATGATACTTGTTTTGGAGGACATCCTCCAAGAATGTTTCCATGAACTCAAAGGTTCTTAGAAAAAGAATTTTACTCTAATTTATTTATTTTACAATAACATATTGTAGGGGACCATACATATAGATCATTTTGAGGCTCTATATGATATGTAATTATATTAAATTTTATGATGGATAGAGGTTGGAGATGAAATGTTATGAGGTCCTCATCTCATTTAGGAGACTTCATAGTATGTCCAACATATTAAAAGGTATATTCCAATAGCTTAGTCTAGGAAGATGACTTATGATGATCATCACGACCAACCACAAGATTTTGAGGTGGGGAGTCTAATTTTCTTTTAATTTTCACATATATATGGAAGGAGACAAATTCATAAATAATGGAATCTATCGCCTTATTGTGTTTTTCCCTCTAATGTTTTAGAGAGATTCGATCCAGTAGCCTATTAGGTGGCTCTACCTTAGTGGTATTGAGACATTCAAGACAAGTTTCTTATAATATAGCTTCACCATTATTAATAAAAAAACCCATTTGTTTGATCTTTATTATATTGAGTTGGATTTAAATTCAACATTTGGGGATCATCCAACAAGTTTCTCTGATCACATCACAATGTCTCTCCAAGGTAGGTCAGTACCTTTAGTTTTAGGACTATGTAAGAAAAAACATGAACATAATAAGACCCAGGAGTGTGAAGACAACCTATGTGTTCAATGGATGAAACATTTCTTAGATGATGATATACCACCCTCATAAGATAAACTCAAGGACAAGTTGTTTTAATGATGGAAGGTTGTGACATCATAGCTTTTGAAATAGGTATATATCAGTTATTTTGAATTTTAATCTTTATTCTTAACCATATAAATGTTTCTAGTGAGGTAAAAGAGTTTAAATAGTGTACAATGATTTTATGAATCTTGGATCCTAAACATTTACAAGAAATAGGTAGGCCACAGGATTAGTATAAATCACATACCCCAGTCTTCGTAGTTTGTTTAAAATGTTCGGGTTAGTCTATTACTCTACCTAGGGAAGAAATGTTTGACTAAACCATGATACCCATGCCACATGTCCTTGAGACTTGTCTTAGACATGCCAAAAATGTATTTTCCATGGTTTTATCATGGTTATCCTAACTGTGCACCGAGCCATATGAGGATTGATACCCAGGAAGATTTGAGTGCACAATTTGTGAATGGGTTGATAGACTATGCTCATAGAATACACAAGGGGCCAATACATGGGTGGTTCCTAACATAGTTTTTTCATATATGTTTGAAAATTGAGTGTCTGAACCCTATTACACTTTAAAATTTGGTAAATGACATTTTAACTTGTTTCCTTTAAGACATCCCACCTTTTCGCTTTGCCTTCCACACATAGTAGTTCATTATCTTGTTTGATCTCTCCACACCTATACTAGGCTTTAGGGTCACTCATCCATCCATGCTCAAAATCAACCACACTTTGTCCCATTGGATTCCCCATGGTAGGATATTATATTTTCTTTTTTCTTTTCTTGGTTTCACTCACCTTCTTCTGTGCTATTTTTTGCATCAAATATTGTTCCCTATTTTCAAGAATTTTTTCTATTTTGATGATTTATTCCATTCTATTTCTACTCAAATAATGAAAGTGGAAGACGAGTCAGCTTATATCCTTAGGTAGGTTGTATAACAATTTTCCCAAAACATGAGTCATATTACTACATTCTCCTTTATGCTGCACACTAGAAATTGTGTGCATTTCCTAAAAAGAAAAAATTTCATTAATTTAATTTGTTACACATGTTAGATATGTCCCATGTACTCTTGGTTATAGTTTAAGGTCACCCACAAAGACAACTTCCACCTCTTACGGTGTGCTTATGAAATACCCCTTTTAATTTTAAATGTTAATATGGCCAAAACACCTTCTAAGTGGTCTTGGATTGATTCTAAAGTGAATAGACCCCTTAAATTAAATGGTAGTGGGTGGTAGAACCACCAAATAGGACTTCCATGTGGTCAAAGGTTACACCAAATTTCTAAATTTCATGATAAATTAATTTTAATTCAACCATTATCTTATTAAAAAGAATTATCAAACTTATATAAATATGATATATAGGTATGAAATCTTTTATAATTGTGATACTCATGTATTGAATCACTTTTATTTGTGATACTCAGGAATGGAGTCCCTTCTATTTGTGATACTTGGATATTAATCCCCTTCTACTAGTAATACTTGGGCCTTGAATCCCTGTTAAAATGTGATACATGGGAATGGAATCCCGTAAAATTTGATGAGATTCACAGTACTACCCATGGATGCATAACTTATGGCGTGATTCCAAGCTAGTAGTAGTATCCATATATACATGGATATAAATATCACTTTGTATATAGACTATATATATGTATACATATGTATACTTTTTGAGAGATCATCCATCTTATAATGATGTATGTAGTGTTAGTCTGGTTTATTTTAGGAACCGGAGTTTACATGTTGTACGAATTTTTTGACATTATTATACAAGAAAAGTAATCATTTCATATGAACATGTTGGATTTACTAGAATCCATTGGGGGTTACATACTAGTTATTTCTGACACATTGTTTGGGCCACCTATTGGTACCTAAATATATCTTATGGATGAAGGTAAGAACAAAGGGAAGAGTCAGGCTGTGGATGATTGATTATCTAATTAGGATGAAGTACAAGAGTAGAGGACCAAAAATATTATTGTGATGTTAGTGGGGATAGTTTTTGTCTTTTTTTAATATCTTGATGTATATGAATGTACCCCTATTTTCTTTTTGTATATCACATGAAATGAGTATCATTTTGGATATGTTCTCAATTAGCTAATGCTTGTGTATTTTTATTAAATGACTTATTATTATTCCACAACTGATTGATTATTGTTGATTCTAATCAACACCTTTATTAGATATTGTTGTGATATAAAATGATCATTGGGGTATGTTCTACCCACCGTACCATCTAGGACCTCCGCTACTAGTCAGTATCTTCCGGTTAGTGGGGAGAAACACTTGAGGTCATGTGGATGATTAATTTTTTTTATTTATGGGTGAAGTGGTTCTAGGAAAATTCATAGGGAGACTAGTTACCTAATTTTAAGTAGAGACCAATTAGTCAATTTCCTCAAATTTTTAAAATTCAAATTATTATTTAAGATTGATATTGTAGTAGCGAAGAAGAAAATACTGTTACAATAAATATACATATTATACAATTAAACTATTTTGTGAAAATTATTAATTTTTTTATATTCTAAATATTCTTGTTTTGAAGAATAATATTGAAAAATAATAACAATATGTGAAATAATTTTTTTGAAGTTCTACTTTCCTAAATAATATTCTTTAACTTTTGTTCATATTCATAACTACTATAAGTGTCAAATTTAATTTTATATAGATGGATTTTTTTCAATTGTTGTTTATCATTTTTTTAAGCATGATTATGTGGTAAAAATAATTACATATATTAGTTTTTATGCATACACACCAAAAAGTAAGTGTGCCTTTATGTCTAGGTGGAAGGTATTATTATAAGAGCGTATTTCAATGTGTGAAATCCCCAACCTTGTTCGTTGATGTGTGGATATTATGATTTTTTCACAAGGCCTCTTGTAGGAATCCCTGTATTCTAGTTATGATTGACTAGTAGTGGGACTGTATGCTGGTATAGTGGGGAGAATATAACCCATACATCAAAATAGAACATCGAAAAAAATGAAGGAAAAACATAATCCATCTCAATATATAATAATAAATGAAATTATTAGAAAAAATATCATATATAGATAATATCATCATGATACAAAATATAAGTAGGAAAAAAATAGTATCCAGTATACAAACAACACCAGTATAGGAAAAAAAATAAAAATAAAAATAAATATATCATTGAGAATCTCGAGCACTAGATCAATCTTATACTCTCATGCCCAACCCTAAAACATATCAAGAATCTAATGTAGGTAACATTAATTCATCTTTATTTTTATACATGAAAACTTACAGGGTACCAAACTACATCCAGACTAGGATGTGTGTAAAAATTAGAAGGCCACCACAAATATTGTTTAATTCATGTAAAATATGTGATTAAAAAATATAATAGTATAAATTTGTTTTTAAAATAGTATAGTAAGTAATGGAAATCATGTTGAGATTCATCTACATATGGCATATGCAAACGACCATACATGCTTCATCCTAAGCTATACGTATCTAGACATATAACATGCAGGTAGTCAGGTGACCCATGTCTAATAGACATAGCTTCCATAATATGTAACCCAAACGAATCTATGTTACAATTACTATAATTTATATTTAACACACCCATTTTTAATCCGTGGAATACCAATGGAATTCATTACTTTGTATGTCAATCCAATATAAGGATCAATGTGTGATGTTGGAAAATTTTATTATCTAGAATACAAGGGATAAACAATTATAATTATACTCCTATGATTCCTTAACTAAAGAAAGGACAAATATCCAAATATATCTGGTACGTCTTCATTGGAATCCATGGTGCTGAACAGAACCATTTTGTTTTTGAGGAAATCAACTCAAACATGGGAGATCATGCCAATCATTCTATATTTTTTATAGATCTAGATGAATCTACAATGTAAATCCAATAAATTCATATAAGTAAGAAATATTCCAATCCTGTAGAATATATATGACTTGGACTTCACATATCAGAATCAGGTGGAATCATATGAGTTTACTTATGGAATTACAGGTTTGTAACCGAATTCATTCTCATGGTGCGCCACACCATTAATGGCATGATTAGGTTCTATAATTAACAACCAAGGAATACAATAAATTATTCATATGAACCATGTAAGTATCCATGTTATTTCCTAATTTAATTAGTATGGGTTAATAAATACAACTCCAAGTGAGGTGTTCATGACATTTCACAACAAAATTAATTCAATGTCAACATTTCACTTATAGGTTTCAAGATAGTTACCCTAAGGTTTGATTATGTTACATTGAAATAGTGGTTTTTTTGAAGGCCACCCAAAAACAACCTATGGGCTGTTTTGGTTTTTATTAATCTATGGGTTTTTTGGAGTTTAATCAACACACCCTAAATGGGTAGTTTGAGGTGAGGTAGTTTCCTTGCAATAGAGTCTAAGGGTCATGTAGAATGTTTAGGACAATATTTAGTTGACTAATTTGTGGAATTTGAATTTTAGGGGAGATTAATGGAATATATAACATGTTACATAATGATATATTTTATATGTAGTGCTAATTTAAGGGAAATACATATTTTCCACCTTCATGTACCTATTTAAGACTCCACATCCAGTATTGTACTCAAATTAAGGTAGAAATTATTGAAATTGGAAAGCCATGAAAATCCATAAAATAGTGTATTTATGTCTAATACTGTGAGACATGTTTGGATAGAAAGAGAGAGTGAAAAAGGTAACCTAGTGTTAGTTTTACCTTGGGAGTTATAACTTGATATGCGACAATTAGATTAGAGGCTAGGTGGGGATATACACCAAATCTTGAGTAGTGGAGCAGGGAGATCTCTAAAGAGGACCATGCAAACATATAAGAAAGGAAGGTCAAAAATTAGTTTTTTTTGTGAAAGAGGTAAAAATTTAATTTCCTTCATTTTTAATAGAGTATGTTTTGGACTCTTGTTTTCCCAAACCATGTGCCAATTATGCATCCCTAATATCTAGGAGCACCAAATCCCAGATAGCTATGCACACATTTCATTAAAACCCAACACAAACCATGTGAATTGAATATATAAAAAATTATAGAGATTGAATGATATCTAAGACCCATTCACAGAATTTATCAAACAATTCTATTTCTATTTCCATAATGCATTGATGGGTTTTTTGTTTAGCAAAATTATGACCTAATTATCCTCCCTATACATCTTCTCTAAAAACACAAACTCCAAGCCACAAACCTTCCCATGTACTCCTAGAACCTCCCAAATAACTTGGGAAATTTCATTAAGATAACAACAAGGGTATTGGATAGAAAATTTAATGTTTCATGGTGATGGTGTAATTATCTTCAAACTTTAGTCAATAATTTCCCCCTTAAAATGCAATATAGTGGAGACCATGGGGTTGTCTCATGAAGAAGTTACATGATAATTCATCAAAATGAATTTTTTTTTAATTTATTCTTGTTATATTTCATAATAAAAATGTGGAGATAAATGATTTAAACTATGTTATATTAATGAAAATAATAATTCAATTATAAATCTATAGTAGTGATTAGAAATCAAAAGTAAACATAATTGGATAAAAACAAACTAAATAAAGAAATAGTGGGAAAACATCGATCTTTAGACACACCCTTTATACTTGTTTAATTGAATTATCAAATTATATTTGTCAATAATCAACCCAATTACGTTAAATGATCCAAAATGTTCCCTAGAAACTGTATAAAGACCTCATATATGGGTGTTATTTCTCGTATTAATGTGATTCTATTACCCAAAGACATCCAACCAATGAAAACTAATTCAACTTTTTTTGCTCAATGGAGAGACCTCACCCAAAAAAATTTAAACAATATGGAAATTATTTATTATTTATAAATTTATAAATATCCAATAATAAAATAGATTAAACTAATTTTAATAAATAAAATTGATCTCCTTTGATCATGAATACTGTTTCCATAATAATATAATAATAATACATTAATGTACCAAACTCCAAAGGGAATAAGCTTTGGATCAACACCGCCACCACCACTTGGAGTCTAGACCTTTATTCCTTCATTTTATTGATGAAAAACGCATATTCACTGTCATATATTATTCAAAATAGATCTCTCTCTCAAAGCAATAATCTTTTTAAATGAATGTGAAGACTAAAAAATACCGAGAAAGAGGTGTGGAAATATTATTTTATGAACTTCTTCAATGTTTTCTCAAATTAATACATCTTCCCATATGAATCTTCATATAGTTTATTATAAATAATTGTTTGAAATTAATTTTTCTATTAACCCTCCATTTTGTGTTGATTTGGATAAATAGTGTAAAATATATCAATTAATTATTAGAGGAATACATTTCTATCTGAAATTAGATTTCATCTTCATATAATTTGACTCATTCAAAGAATAGTTGAATTAGTTTAATTTTTATTCAAACTAATCATAAATGCACCTTATTTTTACATCTTTCTTATCTAGGAATCATCTCATATATTGTCTTATAGCCTGATTTATGCCTCAATTAATGAGGTGGTTTCCATTCTACTATCCACAAAAAAACGTTCCATAGAGACTGATTGAATTGGGATTCATATTTCTAAATCAATACTTGGAACAATATAAAAATATATACCATATGAAAGTAATATTCATAAATAAACAATTAATATTATTAGATCAATATATAAGATGATATACCTAATATATAGAATTTATTAAAAAAGTTAAAAATACATAATTTTTAAATATTCAATTTCAATCTCTAAACTTCCCAAAAATAAAAAAAAATTGTTTGTCAGATCAAATTGATAAATTTCTAGGGTCCGAATAATTGAGAAAAACATGAATAAAATTATAAATATTAGCCTTATCAGTTTCATACCTTATTTATGAACACAAATCATACAACCTCCACTACTTAAGACAACTCATCCCAGAGTTTCACTTTTGATGGAGGTTAAGTTGTATTTGAGAATAACTCAGGCCACTGAGCATAAAAATCGGAATACTATCACCATTTATCATGCTTGATATGGTCATCAAACCATATAACCTAAACAAGATGTACAATTATTCTTCATATATATTTTGTGTTACGTTTGACCATATAAACTAGATACTCCCCAAAATAATATTCAACCTCCAATTCAAATTCCTTTAGATAAAAAAATTATATGGGTCTGGCTGATAATGATGAAGATATGAAACATGGAATTAATCATTCACAAACCCATACCCCTGAGAATGAGATAATTGATATTATACTAACATGAACCTCTCCAATATCAGGAAATGTATTACGAATCTAGTTTATTACTTCCCTTACCTTCGAATACATCAATGATTGAGTTTAGGTGAATGACTGAATAAGTCCAGATCACCTACATTAAACTCCGTAGGCCTAAGAGACTGATCGACATAAAACATATACATTGTCTTCACCATATCTATACATTTCTTAATTAGGTTTTCCAATTTTGATGTTTCTTGAATGATATTTTATCTTAATATCTATACCTCCCCAACCTCTAAGACACCAAGGTGAACAAAAAATACTAACATACAGTGCATCATAGTGATCTATATGAATATTTACTAGAAAAATGTTATTATATTTCATATAATTAATAGAATATTATTTTTAAAAGATGATAAAAACTCAAGGACACATTTGTGGAGTATTTCCTCCAATACCTTTATAGTTTTCTCAAATAGATCGTCAATTTGAGGGAGATATGTTTTACACATAATTACCTATAACCATATATGTTTCTAAAACCATTTATAGAACTAAGAAATAAAATGAAAATCCTAGTATGATAAAATCATATAAATAATCCCATGATGGTATATGATCCTTTGGACATGGATTATCCTAGGAACATCCATTGACAAGGTATCTTGGATAAACTATAAGCGAGAAACCTTCATTGGGTTTTCCATTAACACAAAAAAAGTTCCATTTCCTTGAGGTGAAATATAAAATACCATTTTAAATTCCATGGAAACATCATCTAATTTTCACTTATGGATAGGTAATGGATGATCAAAAGAATTTGGCCACTGGTTTTATGCTTTCACTTACTGATAGGTGGAACATTGTGTGACAAAGCCCACAAAATCCTTTTTTATCTCTATCCACCAATATGAGTAGTGAAAATCACGATACATATTTTTGAGTCCAGGATGTACTCACTATTTAAATTCATGATATTCTCACAGATATTATTTGTGCATTTTGATAGGTACACAAACAAGAAAATGGATATTCAAGATGTTATACTTATCAACAACCCATCCTTGTGGCTGGTCCTCACCTGAAATACTTTCCCTCTAGACCAAGACTTTGGAATATTAAAATTTCATCCATTCCACTCAATCTAGATGCGATGGAAAAGAAAATAAATCTATAAGGATAATATTACCATGAAATCTCTGAACAATAAGATGCATTTATGAACATTGATTCATTACCAAACTTCAACTACATGCTTTTTGAACCACTGGAATTTGAGTTTTTTAAATCAAAGAATTGACAAATTCATTGAATTTACCTTTCTAGTAAGTGAGTTAAAATATCAAAGGATAAATATATTCAACCAACTCCTTTTATAGAGGATTATTTCTTGTTGAGATAATATGTATTTTTGATCTTATATTTTATGAATACCAAAAAGCATTCCCCCCATTTTTAATTTCTAAAATAATAAATGGAATGGAAAACAACTATTAACATAAAGTCATGTGTTTGGTGATTGTGCACCGGAGGCCAAAAATGATGAGAACTGTGTGCCATGACTCATTCCATTTACATCAAAAAATATCCCATACCGACACCTCATGATTAACAATAAAAAGTATACCCTATTTTGGGATTAGAATAAATTACGGCCAGTGTAGTGGTTATCCTTCCTTTAAGCTTCTGAAATTACTTTTTACAGGCTTAGGGACTTGTAAAATTTACACCCTTCATGGCTAATTTTGCAAGTGGTTTAAAATGGGAGAGAAGTTTAAGATTTCAAACCATTAGTAACTAGCTATTAAAAATAATTTCATTATATTAAATATGTTCTTGGGATTCTCCAATGAAAAAATACTCAAACCTTCTTTTGATCCATAGATCCCCCAACTTCTAGAAAAATGTGACCCCAAAATTGAAATTTTTGATTTAAAATATGAGTTTTATGAATTTATAATACATTTGATTTTCTATTAATATTCTATATATGGTGTCATGGTGTTTTTCATAATCATTTCAATTATTAGTTTTCACTAAGATATCATCCACAAAAACAACAACAATGGAACCAATTTATGGGAGAATGTCCCGATTCATCAAGGATATAAAGATAGTAGGTTCAATTATTATAAAAAATGAAATCGCCAGATATTTTTATAGGCCATACCAGCTTTGGAAAGCTATAAGTGGTATATCAGAGGGTCTGATTCACACGAGATGATAGACTTAGGGTACTATCTTTCTTCTTAGATAAAAGTATAGTAGGACTCCCCTGAAGAAGTATTGAGTCATACGGGCCCCCTATCTTATAGTTCCTCTTACTACCTTTTATGTTCTTAATGATCAGAAAGAGGTTTCTTATATGGAAGGATAAATACTAGTTTAAATCAGGGAATAATATCAGGGATGAAATACACCTCTCCCTCAGGAGGAAACCTAGATAATTCCTTAGGGAAGACATATTCGAAATAGAACACCACTAGAAGAAAGATAGTTTAGTGAAATACCTGATCATCTATAAAAAGGTTGTAAATGTTGGTTTAAAAAAATTCCAATCCATCATGGTCATGTCTATCTTGTGTTTTATGGACATACCTCTCTACCTTGGGAACATATCAATCATCCACAAGAATGGATAAGGACACCTCTATGTGATGAAAATCAATATTGGATCTAAAGGGAACTAAATGTTACATCCTTTTACTTATGGTAAATACTATTATAACATTGAAGAAATGGTTATATAATAAATGTAATCATCCAATCTATATTAAAAACTCCTTTCATCAAGGAATACACACCAGTTGAATTCCCAGTGGAGTGTAAAGAGAAGTCATTCCATATAAGTATTCATTACAAATTCCAAGAATTCCAATTAATGTAGTGGATATAAACTAGTGTGAATCACCATGGTCAAAAATTGATGATAATAAGATCGAGGCCACTAACATTATACCTCATACTATAGATGACATGATGCTCTAGTCCTATGAAAAAGGTTCACTGCACCTAAATGAATATATGCATGATGCTGAGCTATAACCTGACCCCCCTGAGAATGTTAAATCTACTAAAATTGAATAACCTTAGTCTAGATCCCTTGATCATGAACACCTTCCCATCCTAAATGAACAGTAGCACTCCAACTTCGCACTTGGTATGGAGAAAAAATTCTATTCCAAAATTTGTAACTTGTGTAGATCCTCTCTCACTTTCCACCAAAGGAATGATCATACAAAATATATAGAGATGTACCATTCTTCCTTAGGATCGATACTCTATTGGATCCCTATCACACCTAACATTATTGTGATGCTACATTCCACACCGATGGAATTCCACATAAGTATCAGTTTATAAACTGTTTATACCACTTACTAAGTGAGAGGTCTAAAGGCAATGCTCCATGACCCTATAATAACCACTTTCCTACCTATTTGTTGGAGCACAATGCCTAGTACCATTATATTCTCTCATATTTCGATCAGAGATAATGGTTTGGTTCAATATCTCAAATAAGCTAGTTAGTCAAAATATTTTCTTCCAATATTAGATGACATACATGAACCCATCAACAAAAGACATCTTCCTTGACAACTCATCACCTGCAAATGTGTTTGTAAAGTGATAGAGATCCGTGAACCGAGTTGATTAATCCATAAATGAAATAGTTACCTACATTATAAGTAAGAATTAATGTTCTCGATTATCTCTTAGTGTATTTGGAGAAAATTAGTTGTTGAATCAAGTATGTAAATCCATCCATACCATAACCCAATGATGATCTACTTGATTCATAACATCCAACCTCCTCTTAAAAGGTATTTGAAGTATGTTGTTTATACACCTCACCAACTTATCCAAATTATTCCCTATGTTAAAAATGTTTTTTTACAGCTTTGGGACCACCTTCCTCCATGAAATTAAGTGTGTACTACTGTTGGAACTTCCTCGTCAACTCATACATGGCAGGAACAACACATGGGTCTCACTCCATAGGCATGACTAGACATAAGAAACCCTCTTGATGAAGATCATCTATACCTAGTCTAGGAAGGATAGGTGGTACAACTGATGGTGCCTCATGTGGAACTATATGTGGTATAGGTCCCACCACCTCAGGAACATGGTCATCACCACCTTTCGCGAATGTGAACAAAAGACCCAAGGTTGTAATATTTCAATAATTCCAATCACACAACATTGAACAAGATTCTAATAAAAAATATATTATAGATATGATAACAAAGATAGGACACAACATCACTATATGAGATAGACTAAACAAACTCCCCATTTTGAAAGTCAGATCATTAGGTATGATTTTAAGTCATAATTACACTATTGTAATTAGAGGAATTTGTGATAGGTTATTTGCGGTGGGATCCCGTCATAAACAAGCTTTAGCAATGGGGCCCCATCGCAAATAGACCGTTGCAGAAAATTGCCTTGCAAATATTAACTTTTGTGATGTGCCAGTCACCAAAAAAATTATTTGTGATGGGAAAGGACCCTATCTTAAATAACCCTCTGATTATATACATTATATATATAAATAAACATTTTGCGACGGCCTGTTGCAAATACTAATTATGACGGAAAACTGCCCCATCGTAAATAAGCCTTCGATTATATATCATTATATATATAAACCCTTTGCAATGGGACCCTCACAAATACAATTAATAAAAATTTATATTTAGATTATTTTCAATGGGCTCCCATCGCAAATGGCCCCGCCACAAATATTAATTTTGGCAAAACAATTTTTACTGGATTGAGGACTTCTCTTTTATCTGACTGCTCATTTACCTGCAAATTTCTCTCACTGAAATGACAATAAAGAATCTTATCGTAGGTACAAATATTCATTCTCGTGCATAGGAGAATGTATAAGCATACCTCCGAGCAGATTTTTTATTGTGATTTCTGTGTGATAAACTCGCACGTAAATGAGCCTTTAGACAAAAGAGCCCCCTTTTTGTCGATGAATCATCTTCATTCAACTGTCTCCACCTGAACACATTATGAAAAATGTGGTCCAAAAAATGCATATTAAAAATCGTGAATACGAGAAGCATACTTTTCATAATGTTTTGAGTTGGTGAAAGTTAAAACGAGAACAACCATCGAGCAAAAGGAGTGTCATTAATCCACTGGAAATTTTTCTAAGTTATTACATGTTATTAATTTTCATAATTGTTACTATTTTTCACTATTTTTTACTATTTTTTAATATTTTTTAATATTTTTACTATTTATTAGTAATTGTTACAAATTATTACTAATTATTACTAATTATTACTAGTTATTACAAATTATTACTAATTATTACTAATTATTCCGAATTATATCTATTTATTGATATTTATTCCTAATTATTACTAATTATTACTATTATTACTAATTATTACTAATTATTATTATTTATTCAAATTTGCTACTATTTATTCCTATTAATTCCTATTTATTCATACTTATTCTTATTTGTTTTTAATTATTCCTATTTATTCTAAATTATTCCTAATTATTACTATTTATTCGTAATTATCCCTAATTATTACTAATTATTATTAATTATTCTTATTTATTGCTATTTATTACTAATTATTCTTATTTATTACTATTTATTCCAAATTATTCCCAATTATTGCTAATTATTGCTAATTATTGCTAATTATTGCCAATGTTTTCTATTTATTACTATTTATTACTATTTAATCTTATTTATTTCTATTTATTACTATTTATTACTATTTATTCATATTTATTATTATTTATGCCTATTTATTACTAATTATTCTCAGTTAATACTAATTATTATTATTTGATACTAATTATTCCTAATTATTTCTAATTATTACTAATTATTCTTATTTATTCCTATTTATTACTAATTATTCCTATTTTTTACTAATTATTCTTATTTATTACTAATTATTTCTATTCATTTATATCTATTCCTAAATATTCTTATTTATTCCAGTTTATTCCTAATTATTACTATTTATTAGAAAAATAGAGTTAACAAAAAAATTTAAATCTAATTTAATTACAACTAATCAACAATAAATAAAATTATTCTAAAAAATAAAAAAAAAATTAAAGAAAATATAAATACCTTTAAACTTGATCTCTTATTGATGTAAGCGCCTTCAGCACTTCTCCATAAAGAAAAATCTAACAGAGAGAAATTTTCACTATAAAATTCAAGTTTAGTGAGAGAGAGGAAGTGAGAAATGAAAGGAAGGGAAAGAAAATAGAGTGGGTATATATAAGTTAGATTAGTTGAGACAGGTTTATTAGCGACAAGATTCCAATCGCTAATTGTACTTTTTGTGATGAGACCCATCACAAATACCTTAGACCACATTAATTACGAGTGGCAGTTAAAAGGTAAGTTGTGACAGGTCCTGTCGCAAAAAGTGACATTCAGACACAACTTTTGCGACGTGACAATGTCCCAGAACAAAAAATCATTTATCACCCCTGGTATTTGCGATGGGTCCCATCACAAATACCCTCTGTCCGACACACTATTTATGAAGGGGGACCCCCATCGTAAATAACCTTCTAACGCTTTGGATCGCATCTTGCGCCAATGCGCGCATTACCTTTTGCAATGGGACCCCAAATCCTGTCGCAAATAACCCCTAGGATTGACTATTTTCCCCATGAATTAATCCTGTTGCAAATTCACGGTCGCCAAAGACTATTATTCCAGTAGTGTTATAAATGTTTAGTTATATCGGTTATCGATTCCATGTTATAGGGGAAAGACTCTTTAATTTTCAATAAGCATCCCCATTTACCGACAACCAATTTTATTTTTATATTAGGAATTTAAATTTTTAGGTATAATTATTCATTAATATAGATTTCCATTATAAATTTATAGAGTAACACACATTATAAATGGAAATTTTGACTCCATTTAGATAAAACTAGTAGTTTACATATTATGTTAGAATTTAATAGATCTACATAAATTGGTTCATTTATATAGGTTTCCATTCTAAAATTCTACATGTACAGTTTTAATAAATTTCAATTGGTAATAAATTTAACTATATCTAGTTAAGCCTTAAACATATATATCCAATATTTCACATCATTGTTCATGTGAAAATTTTTTAAGTAAGGTTTTATCATAAAAATATTTTTGAAAAGCCACATAGGTTGATGGAAACTCTTTTTTTACATAATTACTTATTTTTACAGAATGAAATGTTAGAAATTCAAAGAACAGAAATCAATTCATACACAACATGAAAAAATAGAACATGAAATTAGATATTCATGGCATGTAATGTTCATAAAATATATATCCCCATGTGTCGATAATGATGCATACTCTAATATATCCTTTTCATACGAGATAAGGGGTGAAAATTCATAAATTACAACATCCTAAAGAAATTGTATCACCCAATGGAGAAGACAATACAATTATAAAATATGAAGTCTATAAAAAAGTTACCTTCCCATGAAACATGTATTTCCCTTACACATAGGTTAACTACTCCCAAACACATGCTTATTACCAATTTTTGGAACTTCCTAGTATCCTATCTACCAGACAAAAATAGTAATTAAAATGTAAAATAACCATCTTTGATACCAATTTTGATGTTCCATGTTTGATTCATATGTAGGTTATAGATATGGTTGTCTAGAAGGAATGAAGTGTTCCTCCTCAAATAAATAAGGGCTATGACAAGTATTAGGGGTATATGGTTTCATAAGGGGGATACTATACCCCATTTGTTAGAGTGTAACAAAAAAATGAATGTAATAATTTATCAGTCCTGATATATAGTAGTATAAGAAATAAAAAGAAAATAGTATCATATACATATGATAACTTAATGATATAAAATATGATGCAATAAGGACATGGCATAAGGTATATAAATAGTCGTATACTAAACAAAAGGAAAGAAAAGATGAAAAGAAGCTATCTCCATAAGCATCCCGAGCACTGGATCTACCCTCTTCTCACATTCCCCTAACCCTAAATTAGGCCATGAATTCACAAAACGGTTCTTACCTTTATCATTATATATATCAATGAAATCTATTTGGGTAAAAAATGATGGCCTGAGTAGGGTGTGAGTAAAATTCAATTAGACACCACTAATGATTTCTAATAAAAATACAATATGTGAGTATAGAATATAATATTGTGTAGTTGAAATTAAATTAATGTCAGAATTTATTAAAATCATATCGATCTCATGATCCATATGGGATACCCATCTGACCATACCTGCTTTGATGTATGATGGTTTCCTCTAAACCTATAACTTTTACGTAGTCAATGGATCTGAGTAAAATAGTTGTGAATACCATAATAGGTAACCCAAAATAATTCAAGGTACAAGTCCAGGTATTCCCATACACCACACCCAGTGTTATTCCAGAGAAGTCTCATGACATTACTGTATTTGGAATTCAAGCCAACTAACAGGGATGAATCTGTGGTGTTAGCTAATTCTCAAAGGTGAAATCCAAGGGATATTCCATTTTCATTATATACCAACATCTCTCTAATTGAAAAAAATTATACTTTTATATTTTGTAGGCCTCAATTGAATTCCATGGGGATAACCTAAGGAATTCTATCTCCTAGGACCTAAATCCAAACATGGAAGACCATCTTGAGTGTTCGATGTTTTTTGTAGAACAAGATAAATCTGTGACACCAAGTATAGAAGTTAACCAAAGTAATATAATATAAAAACCCACGTTTTTTATACCACATTGAATTTTCATCAATGGATCAGTTGGAATCCTATGAGTTATCTTAAGGAATTCCATGTTGGGAATCCATGTCATGATCGAGGCATTCCAATACTTTAATTGTTTGATCATGTTCTATAATAAACAACCAAGGCATACAAGGTATGATTCATAAGAACCAAGTAAGTATCCATTTCATTTCATAATTAAATTAGTAAAGGTTACTAAACACGATTCCAAGTGACGTGTTTATTCCATTTCAAAACACAATAAATAAATTAGAACATTTAAATTATTGGTGTCTAGATAATCACTATAGTGGGAGGTTTATGTTTCAAAAGCATTGGGGTATTCCTATAGTCCAAAAAAACCCATTATATGGGATGTTTTTGGTTTTAGAAAAGCATGGTTGTCATGGTTATTTAATAAGTAGGCCATAAGTGGGTGGTTTAGGTTCAGGTTTTTAACCTTCAATAGAGTATGAGGGTACCACATCATGTATATGTAATTTTTTAGGCAACAAGTTATAGGATTTTTAATTTGGGAGAAATGTATGTAAAGTATAACATGTGGCACAATTGTATTTTTTATAAATATTAACACTTTTGGGAAAAAATTATAGACAACCTACCTAGGAACCATAGAATACTCATCATCTGACATCACCGAAAAATATTTATGTCATTATAGAAACTAGAAAACTAGACAGAATCCTTGAAAATGGGTTATTTACATCTAATACAGGGAGAGTAGTTGGGATAGAAAGATAAAGTGAGAAAAGAAAGAAATAGAGTGTTAGTATTACTGAGGGGGTTTCAACATGATTGATAATGATTATATTAGAGGTCAGATGAGTGAGATCCATCAATTATTAAGAAGTGGGGGAGGTATAACTATACAGAGGATTAAATGCAAAAATGAGGGGAGAATGTCCATAAAATCAATTTTATGATTGTAAATGGAAAAGAGTTAATTTATGTCATTTTAAATATGGTGCATTGTTTTTCACATAACTAGCCAAACCATGCACCGTTGTGTGTCCCTATTATATAGGAGTGACATACCTCATATAGTTATGCACATAGTCAGGAATCCCATACACAAATCATATTAAGTAATCCTAAAATAAATGGAAGAGAAATCATGTTTCTTATACCCCCTTTAAATAGTTTGTCAAACTATTCTCCTCCCCTTTCTAGACATCATGTTTGGTGGGTATGGTTAGTGAAAACCACTTTCTTAATGGTTTTACCTATACAACTTAACAAAAAACAATAGCATTGGTTATGAAACCCTCCTGAATTCCCCCAAAATCTCCCCTACTCCACATGGTACATAAATTAAGATTAAAACCCTAGGGTTTGAAAATATTTTTAAAGGGTCCATAACTAAATTAATAATTTTTATCTTATAAAATAAATTCGATTTTTTAAAATAGACTATGTGTTAGCTACCTATACTCAATTTTTGAGATCCCTAATAATAGGGTTTAAATAAGATCACTCACATTCTATTGGCTTTTTGTGTAGTGTATTCATGGATCTACTTGTAGACGTGAAGAGTCAATAAATATTATGGTACATTGAACCCACAATTATTTTTTATTTTTTATTGCCAAACTATTTTAGAAATGGATTATTTAAAAATATAAATTTGAATATGGAAGTTTAATGTTTTTAAATGGTAAATTTTTGAACTCAATTCACTCCAATATTGAGATATTGTGATATAAAAATGTAAAAAAATCCTTAACTGAACTAGTGGCTCAACTAATAGTTCTATAACTCTAATCTATGAACTAGTTCTTCTAGAAAAAAACCATATCCTATAATCCCTATACTTTTTAGTACATATAAATATTTAATTCCACCTGAACTAACTAGTTTTCCTAAAATTATAATCAAATAAATGTATAAATTACCAGTTGATTCATTGTTCTCAGCAAAATATTCCACTTTGTGTTGATCCATTTAAAAGAATCCTTCATCTATTTAGTTATTCTAAATTCAAAATACCATCAATTTTTTTTTATCCCAAAGATGAAATTCCAAATTTTCATTGACATACCTAATAAGTAAACTTGTCTTAGACATAACTTCGATCATTTCTTTTTCACGAGAATATATATGTTTATAGGAAATTCAGCTGATGAATTATTGGTGAGATACATCCACATTCTTAATCATCTAAATTTACTTAGTCTAGAGATTACCCATCTAAGAAGGGTAGTGGAAGAAAATCTGTGAAGGCCTTCTAGAAAAGCCTTTTTGGTTGAATTTAATGTCCCAAAGTTGTGACAATGTGATGGACCTCTGTTTTCTCCCAAAGAGAGTTAACATGATAATTTTATTTATTTGGTTATGATACTTATTATTATATTTGATTTAATTTTTTTTACATTTATTTTTCAAACTTAAATAATTATTTAAAATAATAAAGTAAAAGGTAAACAAGAAACAAATTTGAAAACATAAGTTAGTTATAAAAGTTGAATATACATAGAGATGGATTGGCCAAGATCATTTTATCACTGTCATCTTAGGTTTTTTAAACTCACTATTAACAAACACGAGGACTTATTACTATTAAATAAATAAACACCTTTTTGTAGAAATTATATGGGATCGACAATAACCCAAATGGGATTACAGAAAATTTTATATCATTGTTGTTTGAGTTGGTTTATATCCCCCCCAATCTGAGTGGATTCATAGGGACACAATAAAAACCAAAAACAAAAAATCCACCCGAATAGAGAGTTTACATAAAATGGTAGAATCTTGATGTTTCTATCCCATATATGGTAGAAAACATGTACAACATGCCATCACACCTCTACCTGAATCAACTGTATATTGGGGGGCATCATGAGGGTAGAAATATAACTAAAACAAATTATGGTTTTAAGGAATATGGTTAAGACGGGAATCCACTTTCACATCCTCTTCCCATTCAATTAATCCACTTATTCTAGGGTTAGATAAAATTAAATATTGGAATATTTAAATATATTCAATTCATGAATAAATAAGGGTAATCCCATTGTGTCCACCAATGAGTGGGTTAAACTTTATTTTTATGATATTTAGAGTCTTACTGAGAGATTAAGACATAAAAAAATACAAACAAAAATAATTTGAAAGACATAATGTAAAAAATAATAATATGAGGTAGTATATTAAATTGTGAAATACTAAAAGACACATTTTTCATAAAAGAAATCCTAATGAATCCAAACCAAGGACTAAATGGCCATTACATGAAACCCCTTGTGAGGAATGGTTTTTTTAAATATATATTAAGGAAGCCTCTCCCATTTTATCTTGAAAACTTTGGATGAATCCATGTGGAAGGATTATCACATAATATAACTACACATGATATATTAGGGGAATTTTAACTTTTTTTACTAGATAATCCCAGGGAAATTTCATTCCTCTTTTCTTAGATGGACAACTTTTGGTAGCCTCATTCACTTGTTACAAAATTTGGAGAGACAAGATGTATATATGATTCTTTTTGTGTCTTGGGTAGTGTTCTTGTTGACCACGTAGCATGTGATATGTGATTAATAATTTCTTAATAAGTTAATGGATGTTCTTAATACATTTAGAGTACCCCAACTACTTCCATAGATGAGTTGGTTGGGTGAGATTTTATCTTATTTATGAGTAGAATTCATGTGTAATTTTCTAAAAAATATATCATGATATCACACCTACAACACATGTAGTTTTTATACGTAAGTTGTTTTCATCTCCACAGGAATACAAATTCTTATCATCCTATATCCCACTATCTTTCTCATTACATGCTGATCCTTTAGCAGAAAACTTATTCCTTCAATTACATTTATGTATCATTAGCTCAAATAATTTATTGTGGCATACCATTTCCTCACACTCAAAAAACACCTATTTAAGTCAAAAATAACAACCACGAAGGACTTTTTAGGGTTACTAAGTATTTAAGAATGATTAGGACACTTTATATTGAGTTTTGGATGGTTTTCATGATGATGAAGATACATGAAGTATCATATAAAGGATTTGATAAAGATGTGCCTCCACCTTCATTAGAATCACAATAAATGATATTATTGTTGGGGTAGAAAATTATTTCCCCTTAGATGTGACAATAATTTTGATTTAGAATAAATGGAAATACATAGTGAATAAGGTTCTACAGATGTAACTTAAACAATGGTTAAATAGAAGGATCTCACTTTGGGTAAAAGTGGGTAAACACACTCTCTTAATATTAAATGAAGAATCTTATACAATTCATTCTTAAAACAATAGATAGAACACATCACACAATATACCATTCTCGAAATTAGAAGAACTAATTGATAATGAATTTTTTAAAAATTTGTTCTGAATCCACATTTAATTATCAATGATAAGACCTTGATCTATCTAGGTAAAAAAATACAAGTTTCATAGACCTTATATGCAATGCCATGTGGCCCATAAAAATATCCCAAAGGACCAAGGGATTGAAAAACATAATTATAAGCACGAATGTGTTGGAGTTTGTGCCCTTGGACTAATATATATGTACATTATGATTGAATGTATTCGTAGTTTTGAATATTAATAAACTACTTGTCACATCATGATTTTTCTTCTATGTGACATAGTATATGATAATGTGCTAAGGGTAACTTTCATGCTAATGGTTCGTAGCAGTTCCCTGCTATGATGAGAAACTAGAAGTGATATGTAACTATTCATAAATATATATTATATTGTTATATAATTTCATTTCAGGTTATAGAGGTGATATAAAGTATCTGGGGTGGATACTCATTGGATAATTTTGCACTATCTCACCTTTTATGCCCTTGATAATATCCTGGGTAAGATATTATGAGAATAAGACATGAGAGTAAGAAATACACGTATATATGTGTCATTGGATGTTTCTTTTTGCAGACTTGTGTAATGATCATTAGACATTAAATTATTATTAATTTGTATTATAAGTCATGTAATTTTTTGACTTTATGAAAACCATGATTATGTATGTTCATGGTGAGGTAGGATATGTTGGGTGTGTTCTGAGTAATATTACATTAATGAATAATGAGAGAAAGTATTTTTATCTTCTATTCATTATTGGAATATGATATCCTAGGATCATTGATGGAAATGATATATCCCAAATAAATTGATGGCCATGGTGTTCTATAGGTATTTTCTTTTTCCAAGAAGTCAAATAAATAGACATTAAGAACATATGTTGATGACACCTACATGCAACCTTCCTGATTAGAGACATCATTTTAAAGAGATTTTATTAGAAATTAAGCATCTATATGATGTATTATGTTGTTACAACATTGATTAATTTTTCTATTGGTTCATTGGTGAGTTGTAAGATGATAACATTAGACTTTAGGATACTTTGATAAATGCCACTGAGAAATAAATTTACAGTGTCACACACTATGTTTATTCAGAATCCTAGTTAAATAATAATAATAATATTTATTATTTAACAAGTTGATCTAATATAATTCCCACATGTAGTTTAATAATAATTCATTATTAATTAATCGCATATACCTCATCATTAATTCTTTAATAGAATATAATTTATGTAGAATATTTTGATAAATATTTATTTTTTATTTAGTGAATAAAATATTTATTTATTTATTAGTGAATAATGTTGTGATATTAATATAATAAATAAATATTAACAATTCAAGTCCTTATAAATATTGTGGAGGAATCTATGACTATGTTTAAGGGTGTAGTGAGAAATAATAAATATCGATTATTATTTGATTAAATAATATTTAATTTAATTTTCATTCTAGGAACATGTTGATAAATAATAATTATATTATTATTATTTAACATAGTGTTCTGTAGGAATAAAATTAATAACAAAGGGAAAATTTTCAATTATTTTATTTTAACACTAGAAGTATATGAACATAATTATAATTTATACCAATAGAGATAAGTCATATATTTGGTCTTATAAAACGGATATGGAGAATCATCTAATGTACTAGAGAATCCCCACCTCTAAGAATACTTTGAAGAATAGAGGTTGATATTACTCTAACTCACACTCTCATATAAAGAGCATTTAAGGAGAATGCTTTGGAAGAAGTTCTCGAGGTGATCAATGGCGGACAACGCAAGCCATATGATCAACTATGCAAGAACATAGAGATTCCTATGGATATGTTCATAGATATGTGGAACATATATGTTTCAATAATAGATGGAATCTTTCCCAGATTCCTATAACACGATGAGAGTACAATAATGATCTGTCTTCAGATCCATCATATTAGAAAAAATCACAACAAGGTAATTCTTTTATTAATTAAATTTATAAATAATATGTGCTAATCCTCTCTCTACTTATAATGTTCTATCTCTTTCCAGTATTCATTGATTTTATTTTTTAGATCACAACATTTATCATTGTATAAATTTCATATTAATAATCAATCAAAGAAAAAACAATGTTGGTTCTGACCCACTACATGATTTTTCTACACCCATAACCTACAAATTTCCCATTTTTTGTTCTGAATTCCCCTTTAATGAATAATAATACTACAATAACACAACTTTTATAGTACATTCCACTATACCCACCACTTCTATTGTGATTATGCTTCTATAGTATACCACTAGTACAGTATTCCTATGGTGCCCTACTATAATGATATTATAGTACTTGGGAAATCGCCCTGTTCGTTTTTGAACATGGGTCTTTTAGATATAGGATTAACGAGTTTACCACTTTAGAACCCCCCACTACAACTTATTGTTGATGATTGGTTTTCTATATGATTAATTAAAATTATCAAGGGAAACTCCTCTTTAAGAACATGCTACATCCCCAACTCCCAGATCTTCACTACAAGTGGCTACTGGGATTGAGCCACCAAATCCATTAGCCCATTCTTTCCCTCAACCCCACTAAAATTTAATAGGGGGTGTCCATGGAAAATTCATGTGTTGGATGTTGAAATACTAAAAATTATTGTAGAGGCACTACAAAATTTTTAATTTATTGTGATGATACATTTAGGACCAAAAGTAATTTGGTTCCAAGTTGTGGTGTAAAACATGTTTTCTTAATGTGAATAAATGTTTTAGTAATAAATATTTATTTTAATGAGTATTTGTGGGGAACATGATGTAATCAAAAAAATTTGTACCACTGTGCATGCAATGGTGAATATGAATTATTTGTGGAAGAATTAAAATTCTCATCACATATATCATGGAAGAAAAAATTATTATTGACGGACCAATAATATTGTCAAAAATAATTTGTGGGCATGGTCGTTCCTGATGGAGTGTGTGTAGTTAAAATATTGTTTGTATAGGAGGGAAATTTTTTATTGGAGGACATATATTATATATGATATTGATTACATCACAAATAGAAATAAAAAATAATCAATTATATCACAAATAGTTCATATGACATATTATCTGTGACAGATCATCCATCACAAATAACCCGTCATAAAAATAGTAGCCCTATTGAAGTTGTTTCCCCTCCCCCATTCAACATATTTCACCCTTAAAATCATTAAATCTCAATCATTCTCTCTCAAACTCCCCAGTTTTTTAGGAATATTTTTATTTCATAGAAAATATATATTTTTCAATCCCAATTTATATTATAACGCATTTTTTTTATTTTTTTCAAAAAATATTTTTTGATTCAATTATTTAATTTTTGTTCATAGAACACACTTGTTAATTTAGTTTATTAGTTTTTACTTTTTTAGGTCGTATTATTCATTTTAATTTATTATAAATATATATTTATTTAATTTATTATAATTTTGTATATAAAAAAATGTATTTCATTTTAAAAAATATTGTTAACATTAAATGTAAAATTAACTGTTCATTTATTGTATAGTAATAATAAAAATATAGATTATAATATGAATGTAAAATATAATAGAAAAGAAATTCAGTTAAAAAAATAAAAATATTAATAATTAGTAATATTTAATGATAATTAGTTTAATAGTAATAATTCGTAATCATTTCTAAAACAGGGTAATAATTAGTGGAAAATATTAATATTTAGCAATAATTAGTAATTAGTAGAAAAATATAATTATTAATAATTAATATTTATCAGTAATAATTGGTAGAAATAGTAATAATTAGTTATAATATATAATAATCATTAATAATCGATTATAATTGGAAAAATTATAAAAAAATTAGAAAAACATATAATAATTAGTAAAATTTATAAAATATTGTCCAGAGATAAAAAAATTACTACTTAATATTCGAAAGAAGCATTGGGTCATGATCCATTATAAAATAAAAAACCTAATTTTAACTATATAAAGGGAGAACCTATACATAAACCCAAGACATAGAGGCTCAAATGTCTTAAATACATGCATAATGGATGAACTGCCATTCACTCATGACCACACTAAGGACACATTTTATTTTGTTGTAGCACACTGTAGTCCTTGCCTCCTGTGTGATAGTGCCTTCTCTATATTGTGGTCTCTGCCCTTGGGCTGTGGTGTAGTCTAGAAATACCCCCAAATTAAAGATTGTTGGGGGCTGAACTTTGATTGATGCAGTATTTTTGGAAAGCCTTTACAGTTGACTTGAATCCCAATTGCAAAAGGAATGAGACCCCATCAAAACTTGGTTGATGCATACACCTAAGGACGCCCATATGTATGTTCCATCAAGAAACATATGCATAACCAAGGAAAACTAATAAGAGGAATCGAACTCAAAACTTCAGTCAGTAAGGGATGAGTCGTTGACAGTCAACCACTTTCCATCATGAAATAAATTATTATAATTATAAAAAAAAGATTAATAATAAAATATAAAATTAATATATATTAGTTAGAAAATATAAATTATATGTATGAAATTTGAAGAAATTATATGAAATTAGTAGTAATTGTAGATTAACCCTGCAAAATTATTCATTTCCCTCAATATAAACACAACAATCATTTTTGATAAATTAATCATATTTAAATCCTTAATTATTCACTTCTATTATATTAATAATAAGAAATATTTCTTATATGTTTTCCAGAAATAATAATAATTACACACAATTAGTAAAATTAAAAATAATAATTAGAAATAATTGTTAATAAAAAGAAAATTTATTTAGAATGTAGTATCAATTAGTATAAACTAGTAGAAATTGGTAAAATTTTAAATAATAAGTATAATTTAGTAATAATTAGTAAAAAATATGAGTCATTAGTAATAACTATTATTTAAAAATAATAATTTCTATAATATAGTAAAAATCACTTATTGTTACTAATAATGAGTATAAAATAATAATAAGTTTTAAAAATTTTCAATAATTCATAATAACTTAAAATTGAAAAAATTAGTGAAAATTATTAATAATTAGTATAAATTAAAAATAATTTTTAATAGATAGTAATAATGATTAATAATGATTAATAATTATTTATAATTAGTAGAACTTAATAGTAATTTGTAATAATTAGTAGTAAATGATGATAATTATTAGAAACTAGTATAATGTTATAATATTTTTTATGTAGATATTTGTAATATTAGTAGTAGTTAGTAATAATTAATATAAATAATTATTTATTAGTATTAATTAACAGAAATTAGTATAAATTAGTAATGATTAGTAAAAATTAGTAAAAATTATGTATCATCCCATCATAATTATTCATTTATATTTGATTAATCCTAAATAATATTTCATTGGAATTTATTATATTTCATTCCACAGTTGTCCCCTTCTATAAGATGAATCGTATTAATTATTTCTTATGAGTTCTTAATAATTAGTTATAATTATTAATAATTTGTAATAATTTTTCAAAAAATATTAACAATTAGTCATTAATAGTATTAATTTGAAATAAATAATGGAAATATTAATTATTAGTAGAAATTGGTAGAGATTTTTATAAATTTATAGAGATTAGTAGAAGATTGCAAAAATTAGTAGAAATCTTTAATTATTATAAGAAATAGTTATAATTAATAATAATTTGGAATAATTAGTAGAAATTATTAAAAAAAATTAATACTTCGTTGAAATTATTAATAATTTGTAATTTTTTTTGTATAATTAGAAATAATTATTAAAAAATTTAATAATTATTAATAATTAGCAATAGTTAGTAATAATTATTAATAAATTGTAATAATTAGTAATAAACAGTAATAATTAGTAACAATTATAAATAATTAGTTATAATTATTATAAATTAATAATAATTATAATAAATTATTATAAATTAGTTACAATTGGTAATAATAATTAGTAATAATTAGTAATTATTAGTAATAACTAGTTATAATTAGTAATAATTTGAATAAAATAGTAGAAATTTTGGAGCATCCCACTAAGATTATTTCTATTCAGTAGATTTACCAAAAACAATATTTCTTATGAATGGATAAAAATTTATTCCAAAAATATTTATTTATATTGGATTAATAATAGTTTATATTTCTTAAAATTATTCATATTTTTCCCTTATTAAATAATATAGGTTTTTAATTATAGTCACTAATTTTCTAAAATCTCTCGGATAACACATGATCCCCAAACTGGTGGGTTGGGGATAATCAAGTGCATCCAATGTGGCAGGGTTCAATTCCTATCACTTCCTATAGAAAACCCATATATTGAAGAAGTATGGTTTCTAACCATGAATGTGATATGGGTGGGCTGGCGTCATAATGACGCTAGTGCAAAGTTGTTGGGGGGAGGTGATGGTATCCGTGTGATGTAGACTAGATAAACGATGCTAGTGGCTAGAGTTATTGGTGACCTCAGTGATTACGAGGTGAATATTACAACATAGACCAAAAAGGGGTGTATTTTTGAGAGATAATGACACATAGGTGATGAAAACAATAGTGGGGCAATCTACTGGGTAACTCCAAATGCTGTAGGGGTCCATGATAACAATGATGCATGAGTGCCAAAAGTGATGTAATGAGGTGACTTATAATATAGAAAATTTTCTTTGCCTTATGGCTATGTTTGTTATACCTCTGTGTGGCCCCTCGGCCTTCATGGCCATGTGATTGGATCCCTCTTCATAGTAAAAAGTTTTTTTTCATGGTTTATAAAAATGGTGGGGCTTCTCACTAGACTTTTATTTAAAAATACCTCATATAATTCCTCCATAATAATTTATTTGTATCAAATTAATCATAACCAATAGTTCTTATAAATGGGAATTATTATTCTTAAATTAATTAGTTTTATTATATTAATTGTTATAAATTTTCTTAAGAATTGTTCCTATTTTATTTCATATTAAAAATGATAAGAATTTTTCTAGCACCTATTTTCAGGATATATCTTAGATAAAGGCACCATAATATTTTTCTATCAGATTAAACATAGCCAATATTTCTTTTGAATTGATCATATTTTATTCCTCAATTATTTTCATCAATTAGACCACTCATAAGAAATATTTATTGGGAATGTTTATACTTTATTTATTTTTAAATATTATAACCTTTTTTACTCACTAATTTTATGATAATAAGTTATAATTTTTAATAATTACAATCACTTTTTGAAATTTAGTAATAATTCGTTCAAATAAATATAAATATGAATTTAATTATTGTTAATTAGTAATAATTAGTCTTAATTCATTCTATTAGTGTCAATTAGCAGCAATTAGTACTAATTAATTTTAAATTTAATCAATTAGTCATAATTAGTGTTAACATTTTTCATATTATTCAATTTATTGTAATTTTTTAGAAGACTACAGATCCACGAATTACAAATTTGTTATTGTTATGAGATTATGATTGGAAAAATCATTATAGAAATAAAACTAATTCTTTGTATAAAATATTTATAATTTTATGGAGGCGAAACATTTAAATCATTTTCATGATCAAATTCAGAATTTATTTCATAAGGGACAATTAAGTTTCCATGTATGAAATGAATTATTAGGAGAATTTAATTTTTTTTGAGAATATTGTATTTCATAATTTTTTTTTGTATTTTGCATTGTTATTGTTTTCAAATCAACATAGTTTAATCAATTTAGATGTATATATTTTTGTGTGTTCCACATCCATCATGGTATGATATTTTAATACATGATATTGATGGATCATATTTTTAGAAATTGACACTTATAATGTTAATTGAAATCCTAAATTTGAATAATCTTAATTTTCGAAGTTATTAAAATATTATGGGGATGCCTTATATACTAGATTCATTATTTGAAATTTTGGATATGTTATTAAATTTATGGCCATTATATAAGATAAATCTATGTAAAATAATTTTTTTTATAAAATATTTTCTTTGGTTAAGTCATTATTAACTAAGAGAAGTACATTACCTTCAAATTTCCATAAAATTAATCAGTTGTTCTTTAATTTGGTTTTTAATAGTCTAAATATCCCTGCATGTTCAAATGATTGAATCATATATTATAGTGAATAAGATTCATCAGTTAATTCTCATATATTTAGAAAATTAATGTACAAAGAGGTAAAACAAGGAATATATATACTTTTTATTATAAAATAGTTGAGTTATTTAACAATTACATCAAGAGTAGAGTGTTTATTTATGTGCCAACATGTTACGAACATGATGAAATGGAATAGATCAAATATTTCATTTAGAAAATAAAAAATCAATCTTGTGATGGTGATTCAAGAATACTTTTTTATCAGGTTCATAATTGTTTCTCTTTGGAACCTCATAATGTGTAGTTATGTATTTATACTGATTGTCTATGCCCATTTTTTTCTTAGGATATTTAATATTGTTTTTTGTATTTCATTATAAATTTATTCAAGATACCTCCTTGGATACTAATGAAAGAACCATATATCTATTTAACATCACCATTTCTAGGACATCCATAATATTGAACATATGTTTATTTAAATTCAATGATCAATTAGTTAAATTTATTATAGAGTGATAGTTTAACTACCTATGATTTAGTCACACTATAGAATTTTACAATGAAATATGTGTTAATATGGTCAATAAATGACATTCCTCTATATGGAATGTTACCTAGATAGAGTAAACATGGCTCAAAATCATTTCTACATTTCATGGGTGACATGAAATCATTTATTATAGTTAATTGAATAAAAAAATTATTTTCGAATTTCATTGAAAATATATTCATGTAGATTAGCCATTTTGAGGAAATAAAAGAAATATTATCATAGGTATAATTAAAATATATAGATCTCAAGTAGTTCTCTTGGATATTTAAGTGAAATATATGGTCTCTTTATTGCCTCATATTACTCTGTACATACTATAAACAAATATAAATAATGTCTATTTAGGAGATATCATAGTTATATAAAGTTGTTTTTTTCGAGAAAATCCATATTAATCTGATTTTTTACTCCTTCACATGTTAAATGTCATGAATATTATGAATAATTGTTCTGGTAACATATTTCATACTATGTTAGACACACTTGGTTTGAATAAATATACTAAAATATTATAATAATATTATTCCCAAATATACACACATCCTAAACTTTTGTTATTTGTAAATGACATAACTTATAATTTAGTGAATCCAATAAATAATATGATGTTTATAAAGAAATTAATTTATTATTATAGTAAGGGATTATAGAATTATGTTTACTATATATATTTGAATCTAATTCATCTCACTATATTAGAAAATGTTATTGTAATAGAACCAATAGTATCTTTTTTTAGGTCATAATGGAATCATAATTATTGACTAGCCTTTGATGAAAACCTAATTCTTCGATAATTGACTTGTTAACTGATGTATCATGTTTTTTCCAAGATATATTTCTAGGTATAGAAGAATATAATTAATTTAGAATTATACAAAAATAGGCTATTTTAAATTTATTTGGACTGGAAAAAAATTGTTCTTGTCTTAATTTCATTCAATTGATCAATTAATTTTTTTTTATTTGATGCTAAATAGATATGGATAATATATTATTGATTGATAAACCCTTATTATACATACATGAAAAACATAATAAGAGGTTTTGTAATAAATAATTAGATAAAGGGTTAATTGAAGAAGAAAATTTGTTGAAGGAAATTTTGAATTTCATCTCTTATTTTTTTGTTCTAAATATCATTCAAAACATAATCAAATAGATCCCAATGAGGGAAATTTTAAAGATGTTATGATACATATATTTACAATATTTATTGATCATGAGATTTTTTAAGTGGTGACAATAAATAATGGATTTTATATTATGAAAACATTTGAGAACATACATATGTTCTTCTCAATTATGAATAAATGCTATGTTTTTTCGCAATAAATGGATCTTTTACTAATTTATTTAAATAATTTTCAAATGAAACATTTATTAATTAATTGGAATATAAAATAATGATCATATTAAAATATACTCACACAATGTAAACCATATACAATTGAATAATATTAATGTTCAATTTTTCCCAACTCATTTGAAAGACTGGTATATTTAATATTTTATGTCTATCTATATATAATCCTTTTTTTATATTATAATTCTTACTAATTTTTTTCCAATATACAAACATGGAAATAAAAATTGTTTTTGATGGTGTGAATTGAGTAAATAACCATTCAAATCTTTTTAATATTATAATGAATATGTTGTTAATAGATTTCTATTTCATACACAAACATATAGTGAAAAAAATCAAAGAATAGTGGTGTTTCTTTAAAGGATCCCTTTGCAATTAAAGTGAAGTTGAATTTTATGGAAATATAGATGAAATAATTATGTTATTTTATATTAGAAAAAAATAATGTATTAATGTTCAAATATCATTGGTTTGATACTAATTTAGGGTTGAACATTTATCGATGGCATGGAATAATTGAAATTAAATATATAAACATTCTTGCCGAAAATGAACCATTTATGTTATAACCTAAAGAACATTTATTTTATTATACAATATAATATCATACTTCAAGAGATGAAAATAAAATATGGGTAGTAATAGTAATGAAATATCATGAAAATTAGTTTATAGAAATTGAATACAAACATATATAAGTGAATGATATTGAATTTTCTAAAGAGATATCTCCAAATAAATGTTTAAATTGAAGATATTAAGATATTAATGGAGAATCACCTTAGTAAATGGCTAATGTGGTTGATAATGTTGTTGATTTAACCATTGATTTTGAAATAAAAAGGGATGATGAAATTAAAAATCATATGAAAATTGATGATGTTGAGGAAGAAGATGATGATATTGACACCAATGAATATGAATATGAAGATGAAAAATGGTATATTAAATTATTTTTTATAATTTTTTTAAAATTGATAGTTGTATTGGAAATTAAATACTGGGGATATTATTTTTTAGTTTTTGATGATGTAGAAGACATCGATGTGCTATTTGATTCATTTGGTGTTATCATGATTTCTAGAGATGAATATTATGACACTCCATCAAACACAAAGGATGATAGAATTTCACCAATAAATATGTGGTATTATATGCTAGATAGATCAATGTTCCAAAAGTCGATTCTTTAGTGGAATTTTCCTCTTTATTTTGATCCATTCAGGCCATGGTATGTTCAATTATGTATTTTAATTAATTTTAATTATTTTGTATGTTCTAAAATTCCCATTGTTAGACCATTTTTATAGTTTTTCACATATCATTGTTTGTTTGGTGGGTGATTCTATGAGATTATTTTTATACTTCATGAGTGTCCTGTGATCAGGTTTCCATTGATCTTTATCATCACATGTTCTATCACTGGGTGGTATTCGAATAAATATTTTTTTGAATTCATTTAATTAGTAAATTTATATTATTAACTAATCTTTGGTATTATGTCATCTCATCTATGTTATTTTAAGAACCAGTAATTAGGTGGAATTAGAAACATTTATCCCTGATAATTTTAATTACTTTTAATAAATTATAGAATGATATTCAGGGATAAGGCTGTTGTTACATTTTTTAAAATCATTTCTTCTCTCTGTGAAAAATCCACATTCGAGATAAAGATTGGGATGGATCATGGTATTATATGATATGAGAGACTTTTTAGAGGATGAAATCATTATTTTAGTAAAATCGGGGGATTTAATAGGTCAAACCCAGAGTTGAGTTCCATATGGTTGATATTTATTAATGATATATAGTATGTATTTTTTGATAAATTACATGTAATCTTAATATATAATTTTAACGAAATATTATGTTTGAATATTAATAGTCCTGGGTGTTATAAAATTTTATATTTATAAGAGGAGGTACAATGATCATATTATAAGAATGATTATAGGTGACAACCAACATCATATTTTTAATTTTTTTGGTTTTTAAAATTAACATAAATTAATTGTTTAATATTTTAATTTGTAATTTTATTTTAAGGAGGAACACTTGGAGGTTAAATATCGCATCCAACAAAGTTATATGGATATTGAGGTCTTGGATTACTGTGAGTCAAGTATTGAAAATGATTCACTGATAGTGGTGACAATTCATGGTATTGAGAAATGGTGGGTGATCAACATTGGTTAATTATCAATGTTGGCCAGTTATTATAGTGTTGTTGTGAGATCATCTACTAGATCACATAGAGAAAGATAATATTAATAATTTTCTTTAGAGTATGAGGAGATATTTTGACCTCATGATGATATTATACATAACATTATTGCAGTGTAAGAATATTTGAGTTGATATGTGAAGAAAAAACATTAGTATCTTCATAAGTATGAGTAGATAGTGGAGTATAAGTAATGAATCTCATATAGTTCAGGGATTAAGTTCTCTCTACCCCATCATTTAGTTAATTAAAATCTCTCAATGTGATATTTGGTTGTTTTTTTATTACACATATTACAAGTTAAATGATGATTATTTTTCCTTGAATGGGGTTTTATATATGTTTCTTATTTTCTTAATTTTTATTTTTTATGACCTAAAATTTATAATGTTTTAAATATTATTTTGAAAGAGAAATAATTATCCACTACATATAAAATTTTTTAGTTGAAAGTTAATTCTTTTTCAAAGGGAATATTCATTTTCATTTGTAGTAGACCCGCTTCTATCGTAAAAAAATATCAGAAATAGACGAAACAATATAATGAATTTTTTTTTGGTGGTCTATTAAAAAATAAACTAATTGAAATTATATTTTATACCACATGTTGTTTAAAATGGATTCCAATCATAAAAAACCTTATCACAAAAAATCCTATTGTGAGGGTTTCTCTTGACATATCACTTATATAGATATTTTATTATAAAAGAATAACATCTCCATACGTCCTTTCTATTTTCAAAATCATATTTATCATGTATCTATAATGAAACATGTTGATATAAACCATTTAAACTTATCTGTATGAACCACTACTTTTCTAAGATATTCGATATTTTCCTTAGTATTAATTTCCAGAATATCGACAGTTCCTTTATTACTCCTCAGGAAATGTGATACTACACCCCAATGAGATTCAACCTCGAATGAAAATATGGACTCAATTAAATAGACAAGGAACATTTTATATTTTTAAATAAATGAATTTGGTTATATCTCTATTTGATATCCCAAAAAAAATATTATCATCCAGATAACCACTTTTTCCATCTTATAAAGATTTTATGTATTTTTCCATTATAATAGATAATTATAAATTAAATATATCCTTGAAATATATCTCAATAATCCCCCAAAACAAGTAAAAACCTAACCACTATTTAATTTCCACTTGTTACAATCACCTAAAAAATCGAAATCAACGTATCTTATAATAATATTCCTTAATCCTCCATAACATAATGCACCATTTGTGGCTTCCTATGTGTATCTCGTGAACCTCTTCACCAAGTTCAAATGCCCCATAAAATATTTTTCATTAATTGACTTATTTCTCCAACTATATGTGTAATGCATGGTTAATTTCAAATGACATTGAACATTAATCTTGTGATTAAAAAAGCACACAATACTCAAGATAGACCAATCCTCTCTACTTTACTACTAGGACTCATAGCTAAGGATTACTTGAGATTAATGGGAAGAGGTGTAGGGATAAGATTTTAGTGTTGAATGTTGAATTTTTTTAAAAAATTACTTAATAGATTATTCAATGGTAGACATAATTTTCTATTATTTATATCATATTGAATCTATATCCCATGGATCCCTTTTTCAGGTCCCAAGTCCATCATATGAAACTCTCGATCCAAGAATGAATTTGTTCCACTGGATCTAATCATTGTTTGTGAATGTAACAAACATTCCATTCACATATAATAGGTTAAAAGTAAAATTATTACCATATCAACCCCTAAAAACTATAAGAAAAAGATTATTTAGCGGTCAGATTAACTATCAATAAATAATTCATGATGCTTTTTAAAAATCATTATGAATTAGAAAGGCAAGAATCATTTGAATGTTGTTTTTTATGGTGGTTTAAACACCAAATAAATGATCAATGATAGTTTTTATTTAATAATTATTAAAATTATTTAAAAATATGTATTTTCTATTTTAAAATTTTTAGATATATTTTTTATTTAAAATTTATTTATTTATTTTTTACTTGTTTTCATATTTTTTTATACAAGGAAAATCATCTTCTATGAAGGTCCCCTACATTTACAGTATTCCCACTCAATGTCTCTTAACTAATTATGTACTATCCACTTTACTAAATGCATTTACTTGACTTAGTATCTCAATACATGTAATTTTTCCTACATGTTTCAGAAAAAATTATATAGCACATAAAATTTCTAGAAGTCACCCATACTTATAATACTCTTATCCATTCTTGTTTTGGTCTTTCTATGATAACTACTCGACAGAATGAATTTACATTTAATAATATGTCAATAAATTTTATTTATCCAATTTTATAAAAAAACAACATTATAAAAATAACAAATGAAAAAAATTAATAATCATAAATAAATTAATCATTATTTGAATATATTAATAATAATTATTTTCTGATTATATATTAATTAATTAAATAATAAAATTATTAACCAATAGTAATTATAAATTTAGAATTTATTCATAATAAATAATAAATAATAATTTAAATTTAATTAATATTTTAAATAACATATAAATATTTTTTAATAATTGATAAATAATAAATAATAATTAATAAGCATGTATTAATAATTAATAATTAATATTAATTAGTTAGTAATTAATATAAAACAATTAAATTTTAAATTTTAAGAAATAAAAAATAATAATTAACATTGAAAAATTAATTAATAATAATCTATTACTATGAATTACTAATAAATAGTTAATATTGAATAACCAGGCCAGTTTTTAAATAATTAATATGTAATGATTACAAATAACTAAAAAGTATCAATTATCAGTCACCTGAAAATTAAAATTTTAAATAATTAATAATTTATTAAATAAATAATAATAATTAAGTAATAATTAATAATACATTAATTAATAATAGGTAAATAATAATTTAATTACTTATAAATAATAATTGTTAATAAATATATTTTTATAGGTTTTTTAGAACCCCATTAAAATTAAAGTAATATATAAATAAATAACATTTTATATTTAGGGAGGGTTTTAATCACAGCTAACTGAAAACTAATTTTAACAAACCCTCATGAGTTAATGATTATTTTAGAAAAGAAAAAAAATGACAAAACATTTAGTGATGGTTTTTAAAAGCACCACTAAATTCTCTTCTTCATGCATTGACAAGGTTTAGAATATATTCTATCGAATCCTTGGATCATGATATATTAATCAAACATCTTATACAATCACATTGAAGTCTTCTTGATTCTAAAAATTTTCTTTTTCAACCTAAAAACAATGATCTTGTTTTATTGTTATGAAAAGCCTTTTGCCTGGATAATATATATTTCTTCATCATATCAAATAGATAATTTTTTTTAGATGTTAGTTTCACAACGTCTAAACTTCATATATAAAGACTTCTAGTAACATTCCAATAATCATCAATCTAGAAATATATGTTCATATTTTATTAATATAAAAACTCAGTATACAATTTACCAACCAGTCTTTCATGATTTCCTTCCATTTGAACATTTCCACATCGCCAGATCTTAATGATCAATTATATTTTTAGTGGATTTTCTTTTGAAAGGAAATATAACAAGGTCAAAAGTCTTGTTCTTGTGATGAGATTTGTGTTCCTTCTATATCACTACAATCTGTAAAGATTTGTTTGGAATCTGAGTCAGTTCCTTAAAGTAATATTGGTCTCCATCCTCCATAAAATAGAAATACAAAACATTTCTCTTAGTGGAATGGTTTGAGTTCCATATTAATGATATTTTCTCATAAGTTGACCATTATTGTCAAAACTAAACTTATGATAGATTATTTTTTTGGTGTATTACTTAATAGGAAACTTGTTCTTCCTTCATTTAATCATCCTTCTTGATTATTATAATTTTTTTGTTCTCTTTCTCGATGTCTCCATTAGTAACCATCTTCACATTTTCTTCTATTAAAATGTTTCCTTATATATTATATGTTTTTTCAAAGTCAGAGCACATAAATGATACACCTTTATATGATCAATGTGTCCCAATAAGATACATTTCATGGTATTTGTGTATATCCTGAATATTTCATCATAATCATATAGAGAATATATAGGAAAATAATAAAAATATAACCAAGAATAGTTTTAATTTTTATTATTCAACACTCCCATTTTCGTATTCAGATCAATAAATTCTACACGAGATTGATTGATCACATAACAAGGGATATTCAATTCTATATTCTGAAAATTTCATTGAAACTGGAGTTTAATTCAATATAACCCTTGATCTATACATAATTTTTTTTTATCGTCTATGAAACTATATTTTGTTGAGGAGTGTATTCCTCCATGAATATTTTATATATTTCTTCCAATTAATCAAAATCCTCACTTGTATATTTTTCACCCATTTAAATTCTTTGGCACTTGATTATCATTCGATATTCAATCTATTTATATTATTATAATGTTTATATGTATTGGAAAATTTGTACCTTCATCTTTATTTAGAAAAAATAAAATTTCATATAATAACCATAAATGAATGATACAATGTACCTTTATTCTCCAATAGATATAATTGGTGGTCAAAAATATCATAATATATATTCTAAGATCTCTTTTCTCTTTAATATCAATATTCAAAACATTAACCTCTCTTGGTTAATAAGATAAAATTTAAAATTTGTTAACAATGCATTCGAAATTACGAGTATAAAATTATGGCTAGTGAGAATTTCATACCTCATTAAGATAGTTTTTAGGAATTCAATTTCATCTCATCATTGGTTATTTAGTTGAGTTAGAGGTTGTAACAACAATAAGTACATCCCAATATATTACAAAAACAATGACTTAAATGTTCTTTGTGATTTCATCCACCATTATCACCACAGGATACGCACTGCAATTTTTATCACCGATTTTTATGTAAATTTTTTTTACCCCGATGTTATAAAATTTTCCCAACAATAATATATTCTTTTTTGGGACTCAAATAGGGAATAATATTGGAATGGATAAAACTATACTATCTTGTATATTCATTTTTATTGTATATATGCTTCCAATCATTAGGATTTGATCATTCACTATATTTGAATTTTTTTTGGGATGTGTTCATAATTAACAAACAATTATCATAAATATTTCATGGGCCCTGTTCATCTCGAGTTGACTATTTATATTTGTTTGGGGAAATTTTTGTATCATCCTAAATAAAAATCACACCAAAGGAAACTGACCCAATGAACCATAGTCCTTAGGCATGAATCCATGTATGACAGCGGCTAATTTCTATCAATATGGGTATAAGAGGTGATAAATTAATATATTTATAAAACCCTCAATATATTAATATACAAATTCTTTTAATGAAGTTGTTGCATTCAATAGATTTCTCTTCATGAAACACCGAACTATAATGAAATTTCAATATATTCATATACAAATACAAATATTATTTGTTATCTTTATAACCTATGTATTGAATTGTTAGGAATAATAGGAGTAACCACTTTATGAAATATACATATAATTAAAATAAAATATACATTAAATATGAATGGAATTCCATTATTTTACATAAAATTGTTAATGAGATCATTTATTATTTAGAAAAGTGTTTCTCTAAAAATATCCTTTTTATGCGATATGAATTTATATTTCAAGAAAATTATTATATATGATGATAAACTATGTTTGATATTTATAATTGGTTAACACCCTATTGAGCTGGTAAGTGATACGAAATTAGAATAATTGCATTTATTATTTAGAAATTTTATTTTCTATTAAAATAGTTTATTGTTATTTTTTATAGTTTTATTAAAAAAATAAATTCAAAAACTCATAATTTGAATAAGATAAAATTAAAATAATTTTTATACTTTAGAATACCAAAATTATCTTAAGATTAAATTATGTCATTTATTTCAAACAATTCATATTTAGGTGAAATTTGTAAGAAATATCGATTTTATATGAGAAATCTCTATTATAATATAAGAATGAATTAATTTTTTGGAACCATTTATATATATATATTCATATGATTTTTTTTAAAAATATCTATGTTTGTTTTTTAAATCTATTTTATATAGTTTTTGAAACATTAGTAATATTTTATTTTGAATTTTTTAATTTTATTATATTAAAAAAATATTTTCATAACTTCTAGAAAGAAAATATTCCAAAACGGTTATTATATAATATATATTCATGATTAAATAATTTAAAATACAAAAAATAATTTTTTAAATAAAAGTATTATTACATATAATATTGTTAATAATGATGATAATGGTAAAATTAGTATTTTCAAAGAATTGTTTTATTAATATTGTTTCATTTTCTATAAAATAAAATTAATTAATATATTTTAAATTATCACCCTATTATAATTTTCTAATACATAAAAAATATATTAACACACATTTAAATTTTAATCAATTTTATTTTTTATTAAGAACACATAATGGTTAAAACATAATTTTAAATATTTTTTTTTCAATATATAAATGTTTTTTAATTAAATGTTAAATTTTATTATTTTGAAATTGAAATGTAAAAAATGGAGATTAATTTTTTGTTCATGAAACCAAATTTTTTAAGAGTGGTTAATTTATATTTTTAGTTAAACATAAATTACTTCGGTAAAAACAAGTTATCAAGGTAAAAACAAAGAAACGGTAAAAGTAAAACAAAAGAAAAAATGACTTCCAACCTGGGTAAAACAGGTTTTAAATATATTTTTTTTGGAATTTATAGAGCCAATATAAAACCATGGTCAATTATTTCTATCTTTTGGATTCTTTTAACATTGAATAATGTAATAGTATCATTGAAAATTAGATGGTATCCATAAAATTTCCATTTTCATTAATTATAAATGGGTATCACTTACGACCCTTATATTTTAAAATATTCATTAGATTTTAATTTGAATATTAGCTCCAAATATCTCACATAGATGTGATTTTCTAAAATTATTCATCTATATCCATTGATGAATACAAATGTGTTGTTAGTGCATATACACATACTACCACATCCATGAAGATATTTCATCAGTTTTTATTACTACATATAATGATTGGTTTTAATGAAGGAATTTATGATTAAATATTATATAAAAAAATAAAAATGATTTGTAAATGTTCTATTATCATCTACGTCAGCTCCCTCTCAGTTATTGAGATATGAAAACATTAATCATGTGTAAGTGAAGACTGTTGTATCCATGAGCAATGATTTTCGCGTTGTCACCACCACCCTTCCAAGATAGATTTAAAAAATTATTAATATATATTTAAATTATTTACATAAAAACATTAATATTATATATCCTATAAAAATATTTAATGTGACATTGAATAATGGTCAACATACATAAGGTGTTATTGAAAAATTGACCAAACAAGCTCATGTAACTAATGTTGGCTTGAATGATACAAAATAAATAAATTTAATATGATAAAAAATGTACTATATAAAATTTAATACACAATAATTATCTTCCTAATAAGTAATATAAAAATATTAATTATATTTTCTAGGAAGATAGGTTCATTCCAAAAATAGATCTGAGAAAATTTTAGGGTTTCCATCTCAAAATTCTTCACTTCAAGACCTGTTTGGTTTTATTCACTAAATTTCATTTCTGTGGTAGATATTATTTATATTTTAGATATAATTTCATGAATTATATTTTAATCATGGTATTAAAATTTCAATTATAAGACCAATATTTATATTGGTTTTGATTAAAATATCTCTTAATCTGCATGTGTTCTTTGTCTCAAAATCTAGTTCCATGAGATGGGTTAAGGTTATGAAATATGATTTATTTTGAATGTTGTATCCGATTACCATGAATGTAAATTCATCATATATTTTATATTTTAGGGGAAATATTAATCCAAATTAGTTGTTTTAATTAAATATGTTTTACCTAATTGTTACCCTTTTGTAAAACATTTGGTAACCAAATATTAATTCATTGAATCATGATTGTCCTCTTGGACATAAATATTGGGTAAATTTGGAAATTTTTAATACTGTGTGGTGTTTAATTTTTTTATGAATTTAATTTAAATACAGATAATACATATTTTTAAAATATATATTTCTTTAAGTAGTGTGTTTTTCTTATGGAATATTGATAATTCAATTCAGCTTACCTTGATTTATATTGTTTAATCTTGAACTTATTTCTTTCAGGACTGGGTTATCCAATAATAATATATTATTAAATGGTAATTTTACTACCCCTACAGTGAAATTTTTTTGTGACAAAATATAATGTTTGGTTACACTTTTTGAAATGAGATTTTTGGATAATGGTGTATTAGAAATAACAAAAAGTGGATTTCATTTCACTTTCATATGTTTATATTCCTCTCATAGTTTAATCAAGAAAGACATTATTTATTTTTGAGTGCCTATAAATAAATATTATTTTGTAAAAAGTATTGGTTTACAATGATGTTTAACTTAACCATAAAAAATACCATTGGAAGTGATCCTTGACACGATCATTTTCATCAATGTTAAAAATATTTTCTAAAATATATTTTAAGTGTTCACTCCCATTTCCATTTCAATATTCAGAAATGTTTTCACTAATATGGCTTATGTTTCACTATTTAAAATCTAATATATGTATATATTTTTTGGGGAATGATCTCATGGTACAAAACAATCCAATTATTAACCAGTTCATGTGTAGCATCGTGCATGTATTATTTTTCATGGATGTTCTTTATAAATTTAAATATATTTCTATGTTTATTTTTTCACACCATGGACATGTTTTTTCAAAATCATACAACTTATTTAATTTTTTGTATTATGATCATGTTAGTCATTAATTTAATTATCCATATTCTCATTTCTTTATACGTTGTAAAAATCACATTTTACATTATTTAGATTGGTTGATTTTTACCTAGATGGAATGTTATTATATTAGAATGAGGAAAGGTATTGGAATTAAATTTGTTGTTATTACAGTAGAAGGGATTAATATAATGTTGACTATGTATTGTTTCACCATCCACCTTCTTCAACAGAATGGTTTATGATCATGTTATCCATTTTATTGAACTGAGGAAAATTATTCGAATTCTATAAGTCATTATTCCTATAAATATGATTATTAGAATATTTAATTTGTTTTTTGAAAACCCACATTCATTATGTAGATTATTTAGGATAATTCTATCCCCTTTATTGAATTAAGTAAAAATATTTACATTCTTGTTGTTTATAGACTGCTAATACATGTTGATTATGTATTGAAATCCCATATTTTCTATTCTATGAATATCCATGTTTTCATTTTTCTATAGGATCAGTTGGGAATGGTATGAAATGTATTGTTGAATATTACAGTGTAAGAAATGGACTTAAATAAGTTATGGGTGAGTCCTAACATTATATATCCCCTCAATTCATGTGCAGAGACCCGGAAAATCCATTTAATTATTTTTAATTACATGGGAATTTTATGAGTCCGCGAAAATTGACGGCGCATGATTCCGAGGCCTGGTGTTCCCAGAATAAATTTCCGAAACATTTTTTAGGTACATTCAATAAATTTATGAGTGGGTTTTTGTAACTTTTGAATTGGTGCTCAGAATTGAAATTTGAGGGCACTGTTGAACTCGTAGTGCTGATATTCGCTTAAGGAGAGCTTCACCTTGACCACATTAGGCCAAGGGTGAAAGTTAGTTTTTTTCTTTTTTTTTGGAAATAAAAATAAAATAAAATTTTATATTATTTTTATCTTCCCAAATGAATGCTCAGTGGTGGAGACCACCTGATCTAGAAAAATCCACAATTCAAATCCTTGGTGGTGGTGACCACCCGAACTCTTCTTAATGGGGGGGACCTGTCAACTCCCCATTAATTATTCTCCCATTTAATTATGCCTCACCATTGTTTTAATGATTACAACATAAATTAAAATGATAAAAACAAATTTTATTGGATCCTCATTTAACCTTGGGGAGAAATTGTTGGAAAAGGTAGAAGCTTGGTAGAACTTGGAGGAACTCGTCTCCGACGAAGAATGCTCCATCTCCAAAGAAGAACAAGGAACAGACCTGGAGCCCCGATTGGAATCACCTTATGGAGGGAAAGAATGTCAATGACTTCAACGACAATGAACCAACATCCATTCTCCCCCGCTCATAGATCTCCAATGGAACCTTCGAGGTAGGGATTGTTGTTTTGAATTTCCCCTTTCATGCTATTGATTTTTTTATGATTCAAGAAATATTTGAACCGCTTGCTACCACCCTAACACAGAGCATATTTGACAAAAAAACATGGCCTGAACCCTCTGAAAAATCATTGTGGTTCTTGGTATGTTCTTTATGATGGTGGAGGATGGTATCCGACACTGGTGGGGCTCAGGAATGGCAGTCGACACCATGAACAACCACAAAGACGACGATGGTGCAACAACACGGCCATAAAAGGGTCGCTGCGCGTCGTCCGCAGCGACAGCTAGCGAAGGCTGGCCGCATGAAAAGGGAAGTGCGACGGTGGCGACGTGCGTACGCACTGCTCGAAGAACAAGGGACGCGGATTTGGGCCACGACGGTAAAGGGAGGGCAGCTAGCGTTCAGCCGACCGTAGAGGGGAGGCGTAAGACGCGCCGTCAGGAGGACCAAGGGCCAAACGTTTGGGCTAGCTGAACTGAACCGAGTGGGACCTATGACAGGTCCCTCATGATTCATGGTGACCAAATGGATTTGGATGTTTGGTGAGTAAGAGCGGGGGCACCCGACTCCCAACAGAATGCGGCTAGGCTGGACACTGTGGGCCGGGTCAGGTCGGTCTGACCGATTCAGACCGGACCCGAACCGAATTCAACCCATATTCTCCCTTTTAACCATAACGTTGGATAAATGTCTCCATTTGACGAACCTTATATGGAACCGAAAACCTTGTAGAGACACGGTCCTTTTGCTATATCCCACTTGATATTTGGATAATGTTGGGGTACTATCAGGTTGGATTGAGCATGAATCCAACCAGGTCATCGTGACTAAAATGCTAATATCTTACAGACTGGGCATCCGATTGATGCACTCTCTATTGATTTGAGACACTTATTGTGTGGTTTTACTTTGGGATACTTCTTCATGGGACTTCGTGGCAGTTGGAGTATCGAACTGTTGCTTGAGGAGAGGAGCCTCAAGAAATCAAGTGAGCTTAGTGCAGGAACCTAGTATCTGGCTATAACATTAGAAAAGGATCCTTATTAGTTCTGTATTTTTGGATCCCACATGGATCCACTCTAGGAATTGACGTGGGACTACTCTTGGATGCTATGTGGGTCTTCTGTACTAGGATCCTGTGTGGGTCTGATGATGTCCTAGGATCCTGTGTGGATCTAATATACTAGGATCATGTCTGGGTATGATGATGTACTAGGATCCTCTATGGGTCTGCAGTAGTTGGAACCTGTGTGGGTTTGATGATGTACTAGGATCCTACATTGGTCTGCCTCTTGACAGAGCTAGATTATTCAGTAGTTACATCTAATCATCTATACTTCTTCACTTATGTTATACCTAGTGTGAGCTGAGTCCCCTCCTTCATGGTGAAACCATGGTGGTATTATTCTGTGTGGCGTACCTGGGTGGTATTTACCTTTGTGACCATACCATGGTGAAATTATTTTTTTGTGGTGTACCTGTGTGGAACTTACCTTCGTGGTGAAACATTTGTGGTATTCTTCTGTCAGGAGTACATGTGTGGTACTTACTTCTGTTGTGTAACCTTCGTGGTATTCCATCCTTTGTGGAATGGTTGAGATGGAAATACTCAATAACTTACATATATGTGTGGGAATATACCTAAGTAGGGTTTATTATTATTTCGTTTATTTATGGTTTATCTTTTGTGGATTTTGAGGGAACTTCGGGGGGTCTCAGGGTCCCTACTAAGTATCGTTATACTCACCCTTGCACGGGCTATGTTCGCACCTTGTTGTGTTTGGTGCAGACGACAGACAATGATAAATAAGGATGAGGGTACCAATACTGGAGGTATCTCAGTGGTGGACATTAGATGAGGCATACTGTAGAGACAACCTTATCGAGAGCTGTACCTACCCTTCAGGTTAGATCCTCGGTGGGTGTTCACAGGAGCTCTTTTTAGTTTTATCATACTTTCCAATTGGGATAGTATTCTGGACCCTTCTTACTTATTGTACACACTCTTTTTACAATATAGTTTACTTTTGTTCATATCTTGCTATGTGATTGGTTGTGTGTCTTTACAGGTTATAAAGGCAACACCTTCCCAATTTTAGGAAATACGCCTTTCGGTGCTATTCGCCAGCCCCTGGCCTGATCTTTTTAAATGTAATAATGTTATGTGTAGTGAGTGTGGTTATCATTTTAAGGAATCCAGTGTTGGTACGGAGGCCGACATATTTATACACCAGGACCTCGACTTCAGATTTCTGAATCCGTGCATGAAAACACTGATTGTGTGCGTGTTTTGAATTTTTTTTTGTTTTGAACTCTTTGAGTCATCTCACTAGGTATAACTTATTAACCATGGAACACCTGTTTCTTTTTAGGATTCCTCCACGTATACAGCCAGCTAGGGTTCCGGGTAAAGTACGTGAGGATATCCCATCGAGTGACGAGGCCTTGGGGAAAATCCCACTTATAATAGAGGCACCAATGGAGGCACCAATGGTACCATTACCCATTGGTCCACCGATGAAACCATCCCTAACAGTAGAGAGTGCATGCCACTTGAGCGCATTGCACGAGTTCCAGCGCCCGAGGCCACCTTGCTTCTAGGGTGAGACGAACCCACATGCTGTTGAGGATTGGTTGGAGGCCATAGCGGAGTCTTCAGCAGCTGGCAGCAGACAGATGTCACTGGGGTCCAAGAAGACCAAACCTACCGGAGGATGACCATAGGATTCAGGGTCAGTTGTATGGGGCACCAGAGAGAGATAGTCATTTGGGGAACATGTAGTGTTACACATGTGGAGGGCATGGTCACATGGCTCGAGACTGCCCAGCCTACCATATAGATGATCAACAGACAGTCAAAGGACCACCAAGGCATAGATAGAGGTTTGACCAAGGAGGTCTCTATGGAGCATGATAACATGGAAGAGGAGCTTTTCATGCATCTGATGGTGGGAAATTATTAAGGATGTTACCACCAAACCCCCAGAAGGTCCACCCCGACCACATGGAGCAGGTGGACAGGGGAGAGCTCTGCTCAAGGCATATGAGGCCTACGATCAGGGCACTTCGTAGATAATACGAGGTACGATCTGTGTCTATTCCACCTTAGATTAAATACTTATAGACACAGATTCTAGTCATTATTTTATTGCCACTTCCCTCGTTTGGAGTTCGAATATTCTGACGGAACCGTTGGCTCAATCCTTGTGGCTAGAAACTATTACGGGATATGATTTGATAATTACGCACAGGTTCTGGTAGTGTGTGATTACTCGAGGAGCGAGAGATTGAGGTGGGATCTTCTAGTTGCGGCATCAAGACCTTACAACATCGTCTTGGGTATGGACTTGTTATCTATAGTCCATATACGGATTGACTGTATTAGGCACAAAGTGCGGTGTTTCTGCTTGGATGGGACCATGTTTACCTTCACTGGAAAGAAATGATCCTTTACAGCATAGGATAAACATACCCAGAGGAGAGTGCAGCCGATCACTCATCAGTTGGCTGGCCTTACCATCGGAGCGGTTGATGTGGATAGTTTGAGCTGTTCTGTAGTGGTGGATCAGTACGTGGATGTCTTCCATGATGATGTTTCGGTTCTACCTCCTCACAGAGAGGTGGACTTTTTTACACTGAATTGTACTCTGGGACGACAATGATATCTACATTAGTGTATCAGATGGATCCCGTGGAGCTTCGTGAGATGTGAGTACAACTGGAAGGCTTACCGGAGAAAGGGTTCATTTGGCCTAGTGTCTCTCCTTGGGCTGCCCTGATTTAGTTTTCCAGGAAAGAGTATGGGTGCTTTAGACTTTTTGTTGACTATCAATACTTGAACCAGGTGATTGTGAAGAACAAGTACCCACTCTTGAGGATTGATGACCTCTTTGATCAACTGAAGGGAGGAGGGGGGTTCTCCAAGATGGACCTCAGATCAGGCAATCACCAGGTAAGTGTATGAGATGAGGATGTGCAAAAGACGACTTTAATTTGTCTGTATGACCAATATCAGTTTTTGTTCATGCCTTTCAACATGACTACAGGTCGAAAAGTGTCCAGGAGGAGCATGCCTATCATTTTCATAAAGTTATGGACACACTATGAGAGCACCTACTTTTTGGTAAGCTCTCTATGTTCCAGTTATAGATCTGTGAGGTTAAATTTCTAGGACATTTCATCTTAGAGGCTGCAGTTGTGGTGGATATAGCAAAGATTTAGGCGGTACTTTCTAGGGATCCACCCAGGAGTGTGACGAAGGTACGTAGTTTTCTGGGTTTGGCCAGATACTACTAGAGGTTTCTGACAGATTTCATTAGATTTGTAGAACCTCTATAAGTGTTGAAGAAGAAGGGGTAACCCATCATTTGGACGGAGAGATGCCAATAGAGTTTTTAGGAACTGAGGTAGAGGCTGATTAGTGCCCCCATCTGGATGCTACTGGAGGAGGGCGTAGGGTACATAGTCTACTACGATGCATCAGAAACCGAGCTCAAATTTTTCCTGATGCAAGAGTGAGTAGTGATCCCATATGGTCTCGACTGCCGAGAAAACATGAGAATAACTACAATACCCATGACATGGATTTAGCAGTAGTGGTATTCTCCTTGAAGATGTGGAGACATTACCTGATGGGCGAATGCTTTACAGTCTTCTCAGATCACAAGAGTCTCAGGTTTAACTTCTATTAGAAGGACCTGAACCTGAGACACCGATGTTGGCATGAGTTCCTCTGAGACTATGAACTCATTATATTCTATACTATTAGGAAGGGGAATGTATTAAAGGATGCACTCTGTAGGAGATCTTTTATTCAACTGCTAGGTGAAGAAAATTAACACTTGGCCGCTTGGCAGATATCCTTTGTGGATCAAGATGGAGTAGCTTTTCATCATTTTCTTACATTCCTTCCCCCAAATTTTCAGTGAGTCATGGAAGCACAGTGCACAATCACTGATTGCAAGGATAGACATGCTCAGATAACCAGATGATAGGCACTTGATGGATTCTCAATAGGTGGGGAGCATGTCATCCTTTTCAGAGGACTTACCATGGTACAATTGTCGCTTCAGGAGGAAGTTTTGAGGGAGTTCCACACATCCCCTCTAGTGGTATATAATGGAATGGGGAAGATGTACCAGGACCTCCGATAACAACACTGGTGGTCGGGAATAAAGAACGCAATAGAAGAGTTTGTCTCTCGATGCCTCACTTTCCAGCAAGTGATGGCAGAGCATCAGGTACCAGAAGGATTAGTTCTTCATTTAGAGGTCTAAGAGTGAAAGTGGGATGGGATATCCATAGACTTCATGATAGGACATCCACATACATCTAGGGGTCATGATTCTATCTGGGTGATCATCAGACAACTCACTAAGTCAGCCCACTTCCTACCAATTAGAGAGTAGGGTTTAGTAGAGAACATGGGATGCCTCTATGTGTAGGGGATTGTGTGGAAACATGGAGTACCCTCAATGATTGTCTCAGATTGTGATGCAGGATTCAATTCATGGCTATGAAAGGGGTTATAGGAGGATTTCAGGACGTATCTTCATTTGACCACCTCCATCCATCCTCAGACGGATGGCCAGAATGAGTGGACCATTCAGACCCTCGAGGACCTGATGTGTGCTTGCATCCTCGACTTTAGTCACACAAGGGATGATCACTTTCCATTGGTGGATTTTTCATACAAAAAAATCTATAACTCCACCATCAGGATGTCACCTTTTGAGGTGTTGTATGATCGACCTAGAAGATCACATTTGTGAGGGACTAACCCTGGGGAGTCAGCACTCATTAGACCAGATATGGTACAGGATACCATAAAGAAGGTTCTGGTCATCAAGTCATGGATGAAGATTGCACAGAGTAGGAAGAAGACTTATGAAAACAGGAGATGAAGACCTCTATAGTTCAAGGATGGTGGCCATTACTTTCTACAGGTCTCACCTCTACGAGGTTTGTGAATATTTTTCCAGGGTGCAATGTTATCTTCGACGATCATCGGACCCCTATAGGTCCTCAATAGAGTTGGAGAGGTGGATTACTACTTATCTCTTACACCTTAGTTTCACTAGGTGCATGGTGATTTCCATGATTCCTTGTTGAGGAGTTACGTTCATGACCCATCTCACGCCATAGACCATAGAGAGCTAGAAATCGATGAATGGGTGATATTTACAGAGGTTCTAAAAGAGATTGTGGATCAACATGAGCCAGTTCTTCTTGTGTAGTTGATACCTCTGGTACACATTCACTGGTAGCACATGAACCTCTAGGAGAGCACATGGGAGCAGGAGGATCAGATTCATGCTCAGTACCCACACTTTTTTCCTAGTTTTTGTTATTAATAATTCAGAGATGCAATTCCCTAAGGTGGGGAGAGTGTAATGACCCGGAAATTCCATGTAATTATATTTAATTTTATGGAAATTTTACAAGTCCGTGAAAATTGACGGTGCGTGATTATGAGGCCCGGAGTGCCCTGAATGAATTTATGAACTTTTTTAGGTATGTTTAGTAAACGTATGAGTGAGTTATTGTAACTTTTGAACCAGTGCTTAGAATTAAAATATGAGGGCACCGTTGAACTCGCACCACCGGTATTCACTTAAGAGTATCTTCACCTCGACTGCAGTAGGCTGAGGGTGAATGTTAGTTTTATGCCTTTTTGTGGAAATAAAAACAAAATAAACTTTTATTTTATTTTTATCCACCCAATTGAATTCTCGGTGGTGGGAACCACCCGATCTAGAAAAAACCCCAATTCAAATCCAAGGTGGTGGGGACCACCCAAACCCCTCTTAATGGGTGGGGGATACCTCTCAACTCCCCATTAAATATTCACCCACTAAATTATTTCTCACCAATTGTTTAATGATGCCAAAAAAAATAAATTGATAAAAACATATTTTATTGGATCCTCCTTTTTCCTTAGGGGAGAAATCATTGGAAAAGGTAGAAGCTTTATATAACATAGATGAACTCATCTCCAACGAAGAATGTGCCATCTCAAACGAAGAAAGAGAAACCGACATCAAGCTCTGACCATAAGCACCTTGCGGAGGCAACGAACGCTGAAGTCTTCGACGAAATCGAACCGACGTCTATTCTTCCCTCCACTTCAATCACCAACAAAACCTTCGAGGTAGGGATTGTTGTTATGAATATCCCACTTTCCCATTCTAAACAATTCCTCATGATTCAAGAAATATTTGAACATCTTGCAACCGCCCTAACACAGAGGGTACAAGAAAAACAAACATGGCCCAACCCCTCCACAAAATCATTGTGTTTATTGGTATGTTCTTCACGATAGAGGAGGATGGTATCAGACACCATTGGGGCTCGAGAATGGCGGCTGAGACTACGAATGGTCGTGAAGACGACGACGACACAAACACGCTGATGGAGAAGGGCGTGACCCATCGGTCGAGGCAGAGAAAGGGCGACGGCCAGCGGAGGTCATCCACACGATGGGGTCGGGGGCTTCCCTGCTATTGGACATGAAATGACCCTGACTTTTTTCCGTAACGGTGAACGGAGGGTGGCCGACATTCGGCTGGCCACAGAGGGATGTCACATGATGTGCCGCTGGGAGGACTAGGGGCCGAAAATTTTGGCCAGCCGAGTTGGACGGAGCGGTACCCACAGTGGGTCCCGTGTGTTGCTTAGAGACTGAACAACTTCATCCATTCACTGAGTACAAGCTGGGGGCGCATAACTCCCCCCCGCATGTGGTCAGGCCAGGCCGCCCAGCACAGGCTGGACCGGACCAAGCGGGCTGGGTCGGACCGGAACCAGACCAACTTTGACCCATATTCGCTCTTTTGGCCATAACATTGGCACCCGACGTCTGTTTGAAAAAACTTCTATGGCACCAGAATCCTTAGAGATAGGTTGTCCTTTTGGTATAACCCATATGAGATTTGGATAAATTTTAGGTACGGTCAGGTTGGATTGAGGACAAATACAAATGGTACATCAAGACTAAAAAGCTTATATCCTAAAGAACTGGTGTCAGATTGACGCGATGTCTTTTGCGTTGAGACCCATATTGCCTGGTTGTACTTTGGGATAATTCATTGTAGGCCTTCATTAATGTTATATTATCAACCTGTGGCTTGAGGATCAGAACCTCCTAGAATCAAGAGAGCTTAGTGCAGGAACCAAATTGCTGGCTGTAATATGGGAAATGGATCCTTAAAAAGTCTGTATTTTAGGATCCTAGATGGATCCGCTCTAGGAATCCATGTGGGACTACTCTAGGATCCCGTGTAGGTTTTCTATACTTGGATCCTGTGTGGTTCTGATGATGTACTAGTATCCTGTGTGGGTATACTATACTAGGATCCTGTGTGCGTCTACTGTACTAGGATCCGGCGTGGGTTTGATGATGTTCTAGGATTCTACGTGGGCATGACTCTTAACATAGTAATATGATTCATTAGATACATGTAATCATCTATACATTTGTACTTATGTTATACCTAGTGTGAGATGAGTCCTCTCCTTCATAGTGATACCTTGGCGATATTATTCTATGTGGTATACCTATGTGGTACTTACATTCATGGTGATACCTTGGTGGTATTCTCATATGTGGAGTACCATTGTGGTACTTACCTTAATGGGGGAAACTTTGTGGTATTCTTCTGTGTGTCATACCTATGAGGTACTTACTTCTGTGGTCTTAAATTCGTGGTATTCCTTTGTGGAATAGTTGAGATGGGCATACGTGATAACTTAGATATATGTATTGGAATATAACTAACTAGTGTTGACTGTTATTTCCATGAATTTTGGTTTATCTTTTGTGGATTTAGAGAGACCTTCGAGGGTCTCAGGTTCTCTAATGAGTATCATTATACTCACCCCTGCATGGGCTATATCTGCACCTTGTTGTGATTGGTGCAGACGATGAACAACGCTAACTAAGGACGACAGTACCAGGACTGGAGGTAGCTCGAAGGTGGAAATTAGACGAGGCATACCACATAGATGACCTTATTAAGAGATATACCTACCCTTCAAGTAGGATCCATGGAAGGTGTTAATAGGACCACTTTTCAGTTTTCTTGTACTTTCCATTTGAGCTTATATTCTGTCCCCCTTTTACATATTTTACAAACACTTTTTTTATACTGTTTTCTAATTTTCCTATCTTTCTGTGTTCTTGGTTGTGTGTTTTTTATAGGTAATAAAGGCAATGCCTTCCCAGTTTTAGGGAATACGCCTTTTGGTGCTAGTTTCCAGCCCCTGGCCTATGGAAGACGGGCTTGGGTTTTTCATGGCATGAGCCCTGGGGGACAGGTTATGACATCATGTAAATGTATTAGGAGAAACAACTGATTTGGTTTTGGGGTATATCTCTCTCTATATTTTAATATTGTCTTGTCATGTGGCCAAAAATACTTCTTTTTATGTTTGGAATTACAAATGACATCAGTAAGAGACCAGTATTACTAATATTTATATTTTCATTTTTTATAGTGGATATAACATGCTCTCAGATTTTATTGATTATTGATGTATTCAAATTATTTATTATTACAATATCATGGATTCCATGTCTACAATTTCAATATATTTAGTTATATGTTTCCCTCCCTGGTCATTTTAATCCTCCCCTTTCATATATTTTAAATAAAAATTTTATAGATAAATGTTGTATGCTTGACATGTTTTTATGGAAAACATGTGTGAAATAAATTATAGGAAATGTTAAAGACTCATTATTGATTAAGTGGTTTCATATATACCGATATTTTTTTTGTTTGATTCAATGAACATCTGTTTTATTAGTTATTAATATTTTCTATTTCTCTAAATATATAATACTAAAAAAGATTATAGGGATATAAGAGATTAAATAATCATAATATTTTAATTATGGATAGTTAGTTATCCTTGTTTAAAATTTATAAAAAAGTTTTTATGTAAAGTATGTTTCTATGATCATCAATTTCTAGTGTGTGAGTTCGAAGTGTCACAATATATTTCCTCTATATAATAAACTATTAAAAAAACCAAAAAACATAAGTGAAATCAGAATAAAACACAAAGAACACAGATGAAAATATTACACATGGTATTTAAAAAAACATATACAATTTTAATTTATTCATATAAAAGAAAAATAGACCTCCAAAAAGACAATCATATATAAACATGTCTAAAAGAATAAAAACATCACATGAAAAAACAATTCATCCATTTAAACCTACCCAACACTATATATGTGTCCCATCCATGAATCCACAATGCCTCTATCTAGCTCTGTACCAGTGACAATGCCCTTTCCATTAGATATTCTCTAAACCATAATTTCGCATGAATCTTATACGACCCATATAGGGTGTGAGTGTCAACTATGTAATTCAACACCAAGGATGCACTCTGATAATATCCATATTTATATGAGTGTATAGAAGGTGAAATGTATAATAATAAGTATATCTGACAGAAACCACTACACTTTGTGCTTCACCATTGATGTGTGATAAATTTACCATATTCAATAAACTCTAGAGTGGGAAAATTCACCCATAGTATGAACACACCCTAAAGAAGAATGAATAATCGACCCCTCATCTCACCACTAAGAAACAAATAATTTCTATATCAATGGGAACTTAGTGAATGTGGAATCACTAGATCAAAATCCCTTGGGATCCCCTATATCTCCAAGCTCACCATCTCTAAGCAATTCAAAAAACAATTTAAAAAATTCATTTTACAATCTTGGATTATAAAATCGGTTGTATTCCCAAAATACAATCGGAATTATGCTCCCACACATTGATCTCAATCACCCCTCAATTGTTATTGGAACCTATAGTGTATCCCTCCTTAAATTCAATGACCAATAGTATAACCCTAGGCTTATATTCTATTGAGGATACCTCTGTACATCTAGTTTCCACACCACCACACGTGACCTTCTATTTGTGAAAATTATTCCAAAAACATGGCCCAATGGTGACCGACATCACAATACCACTTATGACCACAAATCCGGGAAAAAAGTTTTCAACCCACCTTTATCGAATGAGATATCACTTTTATATAGACTGGAAATCCCAATCACAATATAGGCACACATGTTACACCAATCATATTTAAAAAGTTTTACATCATGTAATCCATCTCATGAACCACCTCATTATAACATGTGGAACATTTCCAAGAATACCTCAAATCCTACAACCAATAAGGAACTATACATACCAGATATATCTCATCATTACCCACATGTGACTACCCCAAGGGATATCTCATGAAAAAAGGAAACCAAAACATGTTCAATTACTAATAAACCCAATGACCATACCAATTCCCCTAAATCACATTATGATTTTATAAACATAAAAAAATAAAATTCATAGGAACCACCTAACTGAAACTACCAGAATCCAACATGTTGAATATCATCAACCACCTCAACTATGATATAATGTAATCATGAAATCAAATAAAATCCAGAAAAAATATATTATAGTTAAAACTATATATAATTTTGACCCACCTATATAATTTCTATAAAGAATTATGATCTACAACCATGATGAATCCATGAGACAGATAACTCGAAGAATGGATGAAAATTAGGCCATATCATGAGAAGGGGAGTATATAATGAGATATGTGAGAGTAAAGATATATCAACATTTCTAGGAGATAAAAATGATGCATATATCACTTTTAATAAAATTTAAATCTTTTATTTAAAACTAAATATATTATACAAAGTCCCATTTTCTTATTGAAATTATTCTCATAGAAAAATACCATCATCTTAGGACATGATTTGGCATGATACTTTAGTTCACGGCTGAATTCATTTTTCTATTGTCAAACTAGAACACCATATATACTATCTAGTTACATATTACACCGTGACATTTCCCATCATGGTGAAATACCCTCATCAGTTAGGGATTCATACTGCCAATTCAACCCATCGTAGTGCCCCCATCCACTGGAACATGTTTTAATATTACGCTTGCCCTATTCAAGCCACAACTCCCTATACTAGAATATGGACCTCAACCCATAAAATCAATTTTATCCTGAGACCTAACTGAAACCTCAAATAGTGCTTCTCATCCTCCTTTGACTCCTATGATAACATAGACACACCCAACTACACATTATCATGTTTATTTTAGGCACAAAGTATCCCACCAAAAACCCGAGGCTGTTACAACTTCACCATTACAGATAATATCTTCTTTGATTTGTCTCTATCCACATCACCGACCAACCTTTATGAATAAAACCCATTAACATGATTTATTTCCTCCCTAAAATAGTGATATGGGGTTAAAGTAATCTATCTTCTTCCTATCATAATTACTATCAAATATAAGGAAACCAATTCCAACTATGAGAACTCCCAATTACAAGAGTCACCAATATAATCACATCACAACCAAACTATGAGGAAACCAGATGATATCATACCCATCCATTATCATGAATTATTTATAGGCTGTCAATGTACTACCACCTATCATTACCCATACAATTACCAAGAATCATACCCATATCCCATACACCAACAAGCACATGGTTGATATATTTACACATAACATAGTATACAACAATATCAATTATACAAAACCTAAATTAACATAATCACGATGTACCTATATCTATCAATAAATCTCTATAAAATAAATAAATGTTTTCTTACCCATGTGTAACTAGCTCCATCCCATACCATATGATTTCCAAACACCCCTTGAAGTCACACTGTATGTTAGATATTTCCAATGGATATCAAACCATTCTCTATTATAGCCTACATATATTGATGTACACTAGCTACTAGATCCAAACACTAAACCATGTCTGACATCAAATTCCTTGGTATGTTGAGATCCTTAAAACCATTCATATTACAAGATCATCAAACCAAACAACTATACATGTTATATATACTTTCTAGTTCAAAAATTCTATTGAAAATAATCATTTTATGTCCAAATATACTATATCGTTCCACACTAGTAATATCTCAAAATAGTCAACTCTTTGTTTTAATGCTAATTTCATCTATGAACCATTTTTTATTTCTCCTCATCCCCACTCTTATGAATATATATAGACCCAGTACCAATTTCACTTGGAACCATTTTTCATGATGGTATTCTATAATTGGTAAAGATCTTTTACTTAATCAATTCATGGTTTACTTGTTTAGAAAATGATGTCAACAAGAAAATTTTTCCATAGACACTGAAAGAATATCAAATAATATAATTGAATAATTGAAACCTAGTGATCTTATCTCCCACCTACATTAGTGAAAATTGAAACTTGACTTTGAACACAACTGCAAATCCCATGACTGGTGTTACTTCCTAAAAAAAGTATATGAATTCATGTGATTAATCCATCCATGAATTATCAAGGATCTAGTGTTATAATAACCTCTCCTCAAATTCCTTCCATGCTTTTATCTCATGTTAACCATCCTGTACCTACATGTTCGAAAAATATTTCATTGTTCGCTCGATTATATATATCATTAGAATCAGTATTTAACTAAGATGTGTTTCAATCCAATGTATGATGATCTAAACTAACTCAATTTAGAACTCAACTAGCTAGTGTCCTTTATCTCTATGTAATAATTGAGGATACATAGATGAAAATTCCAGGGTAAAATTAACTATAGATTGATCCACCCTTGAGTACCTTGCTAAATAATATGAATGAACCATTTCAAAAATGCCCTTAGATACACATCAAATAGATTCCCTAGCTCAATCAACTATATTTTCTTTTATCTACCTCAGAACCACTTGATATAGCTTATTCATATCTCTGACCTCATGGGAGCTAAATATATCATGCAACAAGGGAACTATACCTGCACCCTTATAACTATTGAATAGAAAAAATCAAGGTGGTATATCATTAAAAACAATAAACCATTCTCATTAAATATATAATTGTATTGATATTGAAAATATGGAAACCTATAACTGAAGATTCATCTAACTCAGCTATATAGTTCCTTACTTGTACCCTATTATTGTACTATCTACCTTTATAGATATACCTAACCATTGTTAGATCCTTTATCTCACACACCACACACACACAAACATATTATTCTTATACTCAATAAATCTTAGAATCATGAACCCAGTTTATCAAATTATATTTCCATCAATAATTTATATATGAAAACACTATATTAATTATTTTTGAAACTATAAAAAAACCCTTATATAAATTGAATAATAATTATAAGAATGAACACACTTTCCATGTGATCCATATGTGCATTTAATGATGAATGGATACCACCCCATGCATCATAGAGCCAATAGTCAAAAAATAAACCAACAACATTGTATACCAACATTATCCAAATCGTGCAAACTATCGATAATCCTTAAATAACTAAATATGAATCCTAATTTTCATGATGACTTGGAAAAAAACCCATTATTATTTTGTGAAGTCTCATAATACAAAATATATACTATATAATAACACATACCTATATCTCAATCTACCACACCCTAAATAAAAAAATGCTTAGTACCATACTATTTCAACATTTATCTGATTTCACCTTATAGAACCCCCATCACGGATCTCCCAAATAGCACCCAAGATGGTGATCCTCATACCTTAGGGATCCCACTAAATCTTCCATTGGATTTTTACTAGTAGCGTGGTTTTAGTAGGTTATAGTGTGAGTGAATAAACCCTTGATATATAAAATAATGAAAATATAAGAAACAAATAAATGGAAAGCTAAAAATTAAAATTAAGAAAAAACTAAGAAATACATCACATGATAATTAAAATAAATATCTACAACATCATTCCATTTATAAAAAACAAAAATATATCTCCCATAGGATGATTATTTACATATATATCTAAAAGACTTGAAATAATCGAGTGTTCCCTAGTCTATCTCCAAAATTCTTTTTAATCCTTCCGATGTAACCACTATACCTCCCGCCAATGATTTCACCAGTCACATAACCATTTTACTTTACTATATATGGATTTTTTTTGTAAAGATCTTAGAGGACCCATAAAGGATGTAAGTATGAACTCAGTAATCCACCCCTAATAGTGTTCTGGGATAAAATTGATATCTATTCGATTGTATGTATAGTACAATGTACGAGTACTAGTATTTTCCTCACAACCTACACCACTTTTTGATAGACCAACCATAGGTGAGTACAATAACATATCTTGGTAATTATAATATGATAAAATGTATCCATGGTCCAAACAAACCCTAAGGAAGAATGAAACATCAGCTATATTATTATAACTAAGAAATACGTCATCACTATATTGAAGGACACCCAATGAATGTGAAATCATTACACTGTAATCCCCAGGGATCCGCCAAAATTCAACCCACAAACACCCCTAAACTACTCACCACACTATGAATGTTATTCATTTTTGAATATTTACCCTTCAAACAAAATGTATTCAATAAATACGGTGAGCATTCTTCTCTAAACTGATGATCTCAATCACCCATCAATTACCCTGGACACCAACAATGTATCTCTCCTTCGATTTGAGAGTCATCACAAACATTCTTGGACACTCATATATGAAGGATAATTCCAAACAAATAGTTTTCATAACAACTAGACAGAATATTGTTTGTGTGCACAAAATGCCAATGTCCACAACCCATTATGAGAATCCTCACAATCCTATCTTTCTCACAACTTTTCAATCCTATTTCAACATATCATCGATGAATATTATTTCATTGTCATATATATTGGTAAACCAAATTTCCGTATAACTATATATGTCACACCCATCACATTCTGAATCTACTAAATCATGCAATCCATCCCATGACCAACCACTTTACAACATGTGAAAACTTTCCATGAAATCACCAATCTCACCATACAAGAAACAAAAATCCATACCCAACCATCACCATCATTACCTAGACAATAATACCCAATGTAATCTCTCAGAAACAATGATAACAATTAGTAGTTACATTTTTTTTCAGACACATAAATATTTCTACCACCACAAATCAGGTGATGAATATTCACATATTTCATTATTGAAATATCTATGCATCACCTACCACGTACTAGTAAGAACATGGTTATTGAATATCTTTTACTGATTAAACTAAAAAAAATAAATCAAGAAACCATATAAAATACACTAAAATATATAATTTTTTTGAAACTACCTTCAATAGTTAATAACCATTATGAAAATAATGAATTATGTCTATCGTTACCCAGAGAGACTCCCAAAGACTAATGAATTAAATAATAGATGAAAATGGGGAAATATAACACTATGGGAAGAAGAGAATGAGATAAGGGATATTTGGGAGATATCATCATTAATTTTATTATAAAATTAGGTCATGGTACCTCTTAAATTAATTTAAATCAATTTTTTTAAACTGAAAGAAAAAAGACAAATGAAACATTGTGGCACAGAACTTATAGTCACGTTATGATTGTAACACCCCATGTAAATAAAGAATATGAAATTTTTATATTTATCAATATTTGTGAATAAAATGATTATATATGTTTGTTAAATATTTTTACTTTTTACAATAAATGTTAGAGAATTAAAAATGCAAATGAATCCAATTTTAAACGTAAACATTCTAATATTCTTTAAAAGGTCGATTAACCACCTTTTGATGGAGAACCTATTTTAAATCAAATTATTGACAATTTTATGTGTTATATTTGACAAAATAAAATTATTCTTTATAATCGGGACATCAAAATTTACTTTGTGTAAATTTTTGGTATTTTTTTCGAAAAAGTTCAATTTTTTAATGAATAGTGAAAAATGTTGTATTTTAATTCAAAACCTCTTTTAATATAATTTATTTATATTATTAGATAACATTTTTAATTGGTTTTAAAGTGAAATTAGAATATATTTTTACCATTTAATCCAATAGTGGTCGTTGGAATAAATTTCAATTTGAAATCGGACTTAAACTAGAGTCAATCTTTTGATACATTTTGTTTTATAAAAACACGCTATTTGTTTTGACAGAGGGAATTAATCATTAAATTAATTAATTCCACTTATATGTTTTGAATTTTGTAAAATAGAAATCATTTTTGGATTCAGAATATCAAATATATCTTAGGGTGAACATTTGGTAATTTTCTGAAAAGCTTCAATTTTTGATGAATAGTGAAACCACTAAGTGGTAGTTATAGAAACTGATTTTTCCGTTTAAATGAAAATTTTCCATCTTTGTGTTTTTAATTTCAAAAATCTGACATACATGGTTGTCATTAAGAAGTAAAATTTGGTTCAATGGGATTAAAATAATTTTTTGGTGAATAGTAACTTATTAAGTTTCTAATCGCGATTAGAGGCAATTAGTGTAGTTTAAGGTAAGAATAATGTTTTAATAAAATGAAATGACCTAGAAACATGTCCTACCCTCATTGGATGTGTCATTTCCGATCAAGACAATCCATGGGTCAACTTGGGGACCCCATGGAGCCACTTTGGTTGGAAAATGACATAAATACCTTTTTATTTAATGTTAAAGTAAAAATGAGACAAACATGAAATGTTTTACTAAAACAATTTTTTCCTGGGGTTATACATGTCAGAATTTGGACTGTAAATATTAATTGGAAATCTAAAAATATTTTATACATCATAGTATTTTTTTTATATAATTTTTGGACATTAAATAAATTAAATTATTTATGGCATCATGGTGATGCAGCAATGACCTCATTATTTAACGATTTAAATAAAATGGAAAGATAATGTAAAATCTAAGACCTACACATGTCCGAAACCTATTGGATGAGTGGATTTATAACCATTATCACCTTATCCTCTGAAAACATCAATGTGGTACCATTAAAATAGGAAACGCATTCTAAAATAAAGTAACATTTCTTTACTTTCCAAGATTGCCCCTCCTCTCCTCTTATAAAAGGCCCCCACCTCTACCTCCTTACCCACACTTTCAAAGCCTTTGGCTCAGCCAGTCCCGGCCCATTTTGTCTCTAAACATCCCTCTATAACTCCTTGATGCCTCACATTGGATAGAAGTCATCCCAAGAAAGTCTTTGAGCTCAAACCAAAGGGAGTTACCAGATTTTCAGGTATTGTCTTCACTTGTGTCCTTCTGTATTATTTTTCTTCTCCAACCACCTAAACAATTTTTATTCATTTATTTTGTAACAAATAAAGTATATTAAATATACCAAGATGTTTTTATAAGAATTATTTGAGCTACACTTACACACACCTTCGTTTAATCATTAAAGAACATACTGTTTCTATGGTTGGCGATTTTCTGCCTCACGAAACGAAGATTATTGAATATTCGTTTAACACCTTTAAAGGTGGCCATTATGATGTCACTTTATTTTATATATGATATGTATGGTATTAATTTTTACTATATTCTTCTTTATTTTATATTTAAACCATACCTTTATTCTTTTCATGTTGTGTAAATGCGATAATTTCATATGAGGAAGTGTGGACTACCGCCCCCTCAAGTGATGTGACTCGTACATGCAATACATGGAACGTATAAAGAATGAAATTAATGAACATATGTGACCTATATAACATTTATATTATACTGTAATTATAATATATATATATATCATTTATTTTTAATTCCGTTAATATGACAAAGAAAAAATGAAAGTAGCGTTCATGCGTGCGTACAGCCTACCGTCTCCATGAACGGTGCTTTTCGTTTTTTATCTCCAAATGATATGGAATAGTATAAAATGAATATTTACTGGATATATATGATATTTTAATCATTAATAATATTCTGGGAATAATTTATTTATAACTACATGGACTATCATTTTTCAAACAAGTTCATTTTTGACTCATGTACCAAACATCGGCAAAAACGTCTGATATGAACTAAATTATTAAGCAATTATTATAACATTATAATATGTGATATTAACAGAATAATAATATTTACAGGAGGTCCTTTGGAAATTATAAATTGACCAAAGTTTATTATTTAGGAATATAAAGAAACAAACAAGACAAGTTGGACTTGAGGTAAGGGATCCTCCTCCTCTCTTTATTTTTAAGTACACTCTTTTATGTCATTCCTTTTAAGTGCATATTTCTTGTTATTGGGATTTTCTTTTATATTAATTCTACTATAATTTTTATGTTCATATTATGAGATACCCTATTCTCTCTCATCAATCCATTTTGGATGTTTTGAGTGGCGCCGTTAGGCTGCCGAATTTTCGTAAGAGATCTAACCTCTCTCTTTCTTTTTAAGTACTCTACTTTATGACACTTTTTTAAGATCATCTTTGTTATGTTGGGGGATTATATTTTATATTAATTTTTTTGTAAACTTTATGTTAATATTATGAGATACCCTATTTGATCTCATCAATCCATTTCTGTAAGTTTTAAGTGGCGCCGTTAGGCTGCCGAGTTTTCATAAGGGATTGTTCATCTCACTTTTATTCCCGTGAGATTTATGATATATTTGCCACAATTTCCTTTGAGTGGTGTATGTACTGCCCATTATTTTACTCATTTTGTAATATAATTTCATTTTTGAGTATTTACATCAATGCTGTATTGTCCTTCTTTCACGGGGCGTATGTTTCGAAAGATACCCATGTCGGTAAGGGAACCTATCACCCTCCTCTTTTTAAAAGACTTCTTTTGTTATGTATTTTAATTCACATACTATTATGGTTGGGATATGTTCTTATATATCCTTATTGATTTAAATTTTATTTCGATGTGATGAGATACCCTTTTTATCTCTCATCAACTCATTTTCTGAATTTTGTAGTGACGCTGTTAGGCTGTCAAATTTTTGCAAGGGAACTTCTTAACCCAAATTTGATTCTTTGGTATAAACTTGTACTCCTTGAATATGTCATTCTATGAATATGTGTGAATAACCTCTGATTGTTTTACACTTAGTATTCAATTATATTTTGTGTATTCGTTTGGCACACATGATTATGTAATTGATATATCCTTAAACCAAGGATACCTTCTTTGTATGGGACTTCGTCTCAATCACCATTCATTGAGGCATATTTTGTTTTATACACAACCATCTTTTATACTATGTATAAAACCCTTTGACTTTTACATTTATTCAAAATGAATCTTATTTTTATAAGAAGCGTTTACTAAACAACAAAAGGTAATGTTTTTGTCGTACGTATGTGGCGACAACAACTTCTCCGCTACCGTGACCTTTATTTGAGTTTCGACTTCCTCTGCAAGCCATACCTTCTTTTTAAAAGAAAAATAAATACCACGTTTTACTTTTCCTTTATTTTGGTATTAAAAATGGTTTTCATAATGTTTTTATATCAATGTGTTGTGTTGATATCTTGTGATTGAAAGGTGGAAATGTTATGTTTCCTTTATGCATGTTTTATGTGATACGATTATGTTATGGTTCTTGCGAATTGTTATGAAGACGGGTGGTTCCGTGATAAACTAAGGGCGGGTGAGCCTGATATAGCTCTCCAATGCATTGGGTAATGCAAATGAGTGAAACATTAAGGTTTCTTCGAAGAGATTTAGGGAATATACTGTGGTGGGTATTCCAAACATAACCAAGAGGATTACTCCCGACGTAAGAATGTTATGAATGCCTCATGTTACCTTTATGTCTTATGATTTCTATGATTTATTCATGATTTGATATGCCTATGTTTTATGGGTAAAGTATGATTTCATTCTTATGTATATATGAACTCATGTTTCCTTTCCATATTTTTATATCCCTTACTGAGCTTTTTATGCTCATCCCATGTTTTTGAAATGTTTATCACAGGTCAAGGGAAAGGTACATGATATGATGATAGTGTCAAGGAAGTGTCAAGAAAGAATACATGTTTTATTTTAAATATGTTTCCGTTGATGGGAAAAAATGAATGTTATCCTTATGTAACCACTTTGTTTAAATGTGGAATGTAATGCATGTTTTATGACATAATTATCTAAAACTCTAATACTGAATAGATCTTCAATGTATAATCTTGTATTAACTCATGATTAAGTAAGGTTTATGGATAGGGCCTTATAGTTGGTATTAAAGGTCGGTTTAGATAACATTAGAGGTTAGGGTACTCTTTAAGCATAAGTGACATTACCATAATGGTTAGGATTTCAGAAAGAGTCCTAGTTTTAGTTAAAGTTAATGAGTAAGTATATCTTAGTGTTTATCTTCCTCATTAGTAAATTATGGTTTTGTTGATATACTCACACTGAACTTTTTTGTTTTAGTAAATGGATGGATCTAGCAAGAACCAATGTAACAGTGCATGTGAAGGAAACTTTGACAGTTTTTTGAGAAAGCAACTGAATGATATGGGAGCTGCAATGAGAACTCTTGTGTTTATCCTCAACCAACTATCTGGATTCATGATTGACCACCTAAACCTTGGTGATTTCTCTAAGGCATCATATATGTGTGAAAAAAATCCCTACGGAACTACAGGTAATAATCATAAAGTTAAGTGTGTTCAAAAACCTATGTGTCAAAGATGTGGAAATAAACACCTAGGAAAATGTTTCAAAGGGATAGAAATATTCTATAGATGTGGAAATAAAGGTCATAAAGCAAGAACCTGCCATTGAAAAAGGAAGCATCCAGTTGACTCGAGGAAATGGAAAGAAGTTCTTTCTGAGAGATCAATTGAATGTTTTAAATGTGGGGTTCATGGTCATTATGCAAACACATGTCCTATGAAAATGTTTCATGAATGGGATCACCAAGATCGTACAAATATTCGTTTACCAATACCTAATGCCATTCTGATTGAGGATGAAGAAACTGACAATGACCAATCAAAGGTATGAATTATTTCATAACTTTTTTTTCCTATTTAGGAATCACAGGATATGATTCATGATTTTGTTTATAGGAAATAAGTAATTCAGAATAAGGTGGAAAGGAATGGTTAATGGATCATGAATAAGGTTGAGTGAGTAAGAAGTCAACATATAAAGGCTTCAAGAGTTATGGTGAAATTCATAAGAGTATTATGTCTCTTTTGATGATGGGGTTACATTAGAAGAATTTTTATAGTATGTGTGACCCTGATGTTTAATATATGAAAATTTTATTCAAGGTATAGTTATCTATTCTTTTGTGGACATAGTTATAAAGAACCATTTGGGTTTATATGATCCTTACTTTTGAGGTAATTATGGGTTTCTATATGTTATGATGGAAGTGAAAGGCATGAGATAAAATTAAGGTTAAATTATGATATGGTTATTTTTGATTATTTTATCTCTTTTTGGGGAATGATTTGAGAATTATATAGTTTTGGAAAAAGGACAACACGTAGACCGTGTGACAACCCGTCGCATCGGACAAAGCTGCGGGAATTGAACCCACAACCAAAGTGCGACAGGTATTTATCCCCTACCACTGGACTACGTGAAGTCCCTTGTTAGTTTGAATATTTTTTTAGTTAGATGATTTTAAGAATCAAGAGTAATTTAATTTTGGGTTATCTATGGAAATCATTAACCTATCATGGAGGATATGTTATTAGGTTAATTATTTTTCAATCTGAGAATTTAAGAGCAACATATGTTATTAGAAGATAAAATTTAATTTGTACCTTGGAAGACTTTGTGATTAAATCCTTAAAATATTTGGGTTTCAATCTTAGTTTGGTTTACATTGAATAATTTTATGGAAAAATTATTTATCGAATGGTCCTCGTTGAACTTTGGGTTTTGTTGGACAAATTTTGGAGATTAAGAATAGATTTTCTTTTTATAAATGGTTATCCTTTTCTGGATTATCTGATCTTGTACTAACCTATTTGGTTTCGGTTTTGGTTAAAGTCTAAAGACATGGGAAGTATATATTTCTCTTTTGTGGATTAGGTGATTCTCTAGAAGTTTATTATAGTACTCTTAATGTGAACAAGTCTTCCTAAATACTCGTCTTTTGGAGAAAATATGAGTTTGTGTAAGGAATCTAATAAAAGATGAAATTCAACATGATAAGTGATTATGTTTCCTTATGAATAAATTCCTCAATAAAAAGTAACCGAAAAAATGTTGTCTATTAACTTTTCCTACTGGGGAATCGAATACCGTTTAACCCATCACATGTTTGTGATTTTCTTGTGGTTAACTCTCTCCTAAACATGTTTTATATCACTCTCCATCAGAACATGGCCCTATGTTTTCTCCTCCATGTCCATGTTTTCCTACATGGAATCCTAGTATGGGTTAACTCGAGTGACCTATGTACTTATCTTTCTTTATTTTAAAGTGATTGTTTTACTAACTCTTGTTCCGATGTGGGACTTTCAAGGATGTTTCCAAGCTCAATTTTAAAATTGCGAGGATGCAATTCCCAAAAGGGGAGATGGATGTAACACCCCAGGTAAATAAAGAATATGACATTTTTATATTTATCCATATTTGTGAATAAAATATTAATATTACTTTAACGGGGATGCTATGCCCGATGGCGTACCCAACACGCAACAATGAGTTTTTTGGGAATCTTACGTTGCACTCTAATAATAAAATAATATTATTTTAAATAGTAGTTAACGCCTAGCCGTTGTAATGGCTTGAATGAACAGAACTAACTAAAAAATGATTATATACGTTTTTCAAATATTTTTACTTATTACAATAAATGTTATAGGATTAAAAATGCAAATGAATCCAATTTTAAGCGTAAACATTCTAATATTATATAAAAGGTCGATTAACCACCTTTTAATGGAGAACCTCTTTTAAATCCACTTTTTGACAATTTTATGTGTTATATTTTACAAAATAAAATTCTTCTTTAGAATCGGGACATCAAAATTTACTTTTTGTAATTTTTTGGTATTTTTTCCAAAAAAAGTTCAATTTTTAATGAATAGTGAAAAATGTTTTATTTTAATTCAAAACATCTTTTAATATAATTTATTTATATGATTAGGTTATCTTTTGAATTGGTTTTAAAGTGAAATTAGAATATATTTTTACCATTTAATCCAATAGTGGTCGCTGGAATTAATTTCACTTTGAAATCGGACTTAAACTAGTGTCAATCTTTTGATACATTTTGTTTCATAAAAACACTCTATTTGTTTTGACAGCGGGAATTAATTATTAAATTAATTAATTCAACTTATATGTTTTGAATTTTTTAAAATATACATCATTTTTGAATTCGGAATATCAAATATAGCTTAGGGTGAACTTTTGGTAATTTTCTGAAAAATATCAATTTTTGATGAATAGTGAAACCACTAAGTGGTACTAATAAAAACTGATTTTTCCATTTAAATGAAAATTTGCCATCTTTGTGTTTTGAATTTCAAAAATCCGACATAAATGGTTGTCATTAAGAAGTAAAATGTGGTTCAATGGGATTAAAATAATTTTTTGGAGAATAGTAACTTATTAAGTTTTTAATCGTGATTAGAGGTAATTAGTGTAGTTTAAAATAATAATAATGTTTTAGTAAACTGAAATAACCTAGACACTTGTCCTACACTCATTGGATGTGTCATGGCCGACCAAGACAATCCATGGGTCAACTTGGGGACCCCATGGAGCCACTTTGGTTGGAAAATGACATAAATACCTTTTTATTTAATGTTAAAGTAAAAATAAGACAAACATGAAATGTTTTACTAAAACAATTTTTAAATGGGGTTATACAAGTCATAATTTTGACTATAAATATTCATTGGAAATATAAAAATATTTCATACATCATAGTATTTTGTTTATAATTTTTTGACATTAAATAAATTAAATTATTTAAGACATCATGATGATGCAGCGATGACCTCATTATTTAACGATTTAAATAAAATAGAAAGATAATGTAAAATCTAAGACCTACACATGTCCAAAACCTATTGGATGAGTTGATTTCAAACCCTTATCACCTTATCCTCGAAAAACATCAATGTGGGACCATTAAAATCCGAAACTCATTCTAAAATAAAGTAACATTTCTTTACGTTCCAAGAGTGCCCCTCCTCTCCTCTTATAAAAGGCCCCCACCTCTACCTCCGTACACACACTTCCTAAGCCTTTGTCTCGGCCAAAACCTTCCCCTTTTGTCTCTCCACATCCCTATATAACTCATTTAAGCATCACATTGGGCAGAAGTCTTCCCAAGGAAGCCTTTGAGCTCAAACCAAAGGGAGTTACCCGATTTTAATGTAATGTCTTCACTTGTGTCCTTTTGTTTTATTTTTCTTCTCTAACCCCCTAAACTCTTTTTATTAATTTATTTTGTAACAACTAATGTATCTTAAATATACTAGGATGTTGTTATAACAAGGATTCGAGATACACTTACACACTCCTTCTTCTAATGGTTAAAGAACATACTGTTTCTGTGGTTGGCGATTTTCTGCCTCACGAAACGATGATTGTTCAATATTCTTTTAACACCTTTAAAGGTGGCCATTATGATGTCACTATATTTTATATATGATATATATGGTATTTATGTTTACTATATGCTTCTTTGTTTTATATTTAAACCATACCTTTATTGTTTTCATGTTGTGTAAATGCGATAATTTCATATGAGGAAGTGTGGAGTACCGCCCCCTCAAGTGATGTGACTCGTACATGAAATACATTGTACTTATAAAGAATGAAATTAATGAAAATATGTGACCTATATAACATATATATTATACTGTAATTATAATATATATAAATATCATTTATTTTTAATTCCGTTAACATGACAAAGAAAAAATGAAAGTAGCGTTCATGCGTACGTACGGCCTACCGTCTCCATGAACGGTGCTTTTTGTTTTTTTATCTCCAAATGATATGGAATAGTATAAAATGAATATGTAATGAATATATATGATATTTTAATCATTAATACTATTCTGGAAATTATTTACTTATAACTACATGGACAATCATTTTTCAAACAAGTTTATTTTTGACTCATGTACCAAACATCGACAAAAACGTCTGATATGAACTAACATTATTAAAAAATTATTATAACATTATAATATATGATATGAACTGAATAATAATAATTAAATGAGGTCCTTAGGAAATTATAAATTTACCAAAGATTATTATTCAGGAATATAAAGAAACGAACAAGACAAGTTGGACTTGAGGTAAGGGATCCTACTCCTCTCTTTCTTTTTAAGTACACTCTTTTATGTCATTCCTTTTAAGCGCATCATTCTTGTGATTGGGTTGTTATTTTATATTAATTATACTGTAATTTTTATGTTCATATGATGATAGACCCTATTCTCTCTCATCAATCCATTTTGGAAGTTTTGAGTGGCGCCGTTAGGCCGCCGAATTTTCGTAAGAGATCTAACCTCTCTTTTTCTTTTTAAGTACTCTCCTTTATGTCACTTATTTCAAGATCCTATTTGTTATGTTGGGGGATGTTATTTTATACTCATATTTCTGTAAAATTTATGCTAATATGATTAGATACCCTATTTGATCTCATCAATCCATTTTTTACGTTTTAAGTGACGCCGTTAGGCTGCCGAGTTTTCATAAGGGATTGTTCATCTCACTTTTATTCCTGTGAGATTTATGCTACATTTGCCACAATTTCATTTGAGTGGTGTATTTACTGCCCACTATTTTACTCATTGTGTAATATATTTTCATTTATGAGTATTTACATCAATGTTGTATTGTCCTTCTTTCACGGGGCGTATGTTTCGAAAGATACCCATGTCGGTAAGGGAACCTTTCACCCTCCCCTTTTTAAAATAATTCTTTTGTTATATCTTTTAATTCACATACTATTATGATTGGGATATGTTATTTTATATCCTTATTGATTTAAATTTTATGTCCATGTGATGAGAAACCCTTTTTATCTCTCATCAACTCATTTTCTGAATTTTGTAGTGACGCCGTTAGGCTGTCAAATTTTTGCAAGGGAACTTCTTAAACCAAATTTGATTCTTTGGGATAAACATGTACTCCTTGAATATGTCATTCTATTAATATGTGTGAATAACCTCTGATTGTTTTACACTTAGTATCCACTTATATTTGGTGTATTCGTTTGTCACACATAATTATGTAATTGATTTGTCCTTAAACCAAGGATACCGTCTTTGTATGGGACTTCGTCTCAATCTCCTTTCATTGAGGAATATTTTGTTTTATACACAACCTTCTTTTATATGGTGTAAAAACCCCTTTGACTTTTACGTTTATTCAAAAGGAATCTTTTTTATACGAAGTGTTTACTAAACGACAAAAGGGAATGTTTTTGTCGTACGTATGTGGTGACAACGACTTCTCCGCCACCGTGACCATTATTTGAGTTTCAGCTTTCTCTACAAGCCATACCTTCTTTTTAAAAGAAAAATAAACACCATGTTTTACTTTTATTTTATTTTGGTATTGAAAATGGTTTTCATAATGTTTTTATATCAATGTGTTGTGTTGATATCTTGTGATTGAAAGGTGGAAATGTTATGTTTCCTTTATGCATGTTTTATGTGATACGATTATGTTATGGTTCTTGGGAATAGTTATGAAGATAGGTGGTTCCGTGATAAACTATGGGCAGGTGAGCCCGATATAGCTCTCCAATGCATTGGGTAACGTGAAGGAGTGAAACATTGAGGTTTCTCTAAAGATATTTATGGAATATACTGTGGTGGGTATTCCAAACGTAACCAAGAGGGTTACTCCCTATGTAAGAATGTTATGAGTGCCTCAAGTTACCTTTATGTATTATGATTTCTATGATTTATACATGATTTGATATGCCTATGTTTTATGGGTAATGTATGATTTCATTCTTATGTATTTATGAACTCATGTTTCCTTTCCATATCTTTAAATCCCCTACTGAGATTTTTATGCTCATCCCATGTTTTTGAAATGTTTTTCACAGGTCAAGGAAAGGTACATGATATGATGATTGTGTCAAGGAAGTGTCAAGAAATAATCCATGTTTTATTTTAAATATTTTTCCGTTGATGGGAAAAAAATGAATATTATCCTTATGTAGCCACTTTGTTTAAATGTGGAATGTAATGCATGTTTTATGACCTAATTCTCTAAAACTCTAAACCTGAAAAGATCCTCAATGTGTAATCTTGTATTAACTCAAGATTAAGTAAGGTTTAAGGTTGGGGCCTTATAATGATTCCACTGACTTGGTCTATATTTATACATGAAACCCCTAGTTCATGAAATAAATAATATCCTATGATATTAACTAGAAAACCAAATTCCTCTACCCATGGTCATGTTGTGGCATGGCCATTCCAATCACGGTGCAACACTTTCTTTAGTCTAGGCTTCATGCTATAACCACCACTCGTTGTGGTGTGACCAGTGAAATACAAGAATTTTTAATCATAAACACCCCATATTCATTATTCAACAACCATTTCTATGATATTACCCTCAAGATGCAATAAATATTTTATCATGACACCCATTTGGAACCGTATGTTATACTTCCCGATCTCCTCCAAAAAATATGTTAGATCTAACATTCTCTCTTACACATTACCTGACAAAACGCATGCAAAACTTCTCTCACCTAAAAACCTTGTACATTACATTATTCACAACTAATATCTCTCTCCTTTCTATATAATATTATGTATATATTGTTATAATAAGTAGCCATATTTACTTGATATTTGTTTCCTCTATATTTTTTATTTTAGTGTTCCTTTTTGATGTCCTCATTCTTTCCATATTTTTATCTTGTCATATTATTATTCTTCCTCCATGACATTGACCATCCATGATTTCGGATCCCACAACTTTTAACTATATTTCTTCCTATCTTCATAGAAATATACTTATAAGAATGTAATGTTTTATATTTCCCCCTATTATGATTATAATAATATCTATCTTCAATAACCATAGCAGAAGTTTCGTCAATTCCAATTTTACCATCAAGATATTATTGGTGAGGATTTTGATGATATGATAATAAAAATCTAGAAAAACTAAGATTAGGATATCCACTTGTTTGGTATCCCCAATTTATATACCGATTTCATGTGAAAAGAAAATACTGTATTTACGATTTTTTAGTTGGCCACTATTGATGACTCATCCCTTCAAAATGTGAACAATTTCGTAAAAAAAAATTATTTGTTTGGTGAGTTGACCTTGATACATTTTTCATAATATCCAATATTTCCTTCTCCGTGCAATCCTCTGAAATGATCAATATGCTACATTGTCTAATGCCAATTGGAGGATATAAATGTCATTATTATCCATTCTATTCCTTTTTATCACCTATAACACCCACAAATATTTTAATAATTTATATTAAGAAATTATCCTTCATCAACATCACTTGTATCATCATTTTCAATAATTAATAGTTATCCTAGTTAAATTTTATGATATTGAATTTGTTTTCCTTTTGGACATATCATCATGTCCAAAACATTCAATACATGATAAAGGTGTTTTTCATAGTCTCAGTATATTTTTAAAATATGAACGATCTACCTAAATCAAAAAAAAAAACAATTTTATGATAATTACTAATAACCAAAAATTGAAAACATCTAGGAGGTTTTCATTTAAAAATATAAGGTGGAAGAAATTATTTTTCAAGTGGAGGGCCTTTTTGATTCCACCATATATCAAGATATATAGTGTGACATTGAGAATAATTTTAGTAGTTTTTATCAACTTGAGGGTGATGGGCCAATATAGACATTTGAGGAAGTAGTAGCTTCCATAGCACCCCTAAGATCCTTTTTATTGTCAAAAATGATAAATTGATTGAATTGGGTTTTACAATGAATGTATAATTGAAAGATGAAGTTTGGATGAGGTTTATAACTATGAAATATTGTAATATAGAATGAAAATTATTGGATAATACATAGGCCCATATCATATATCATGTCATTACAAACTGATGATTAGAATGGTGGAGTTAATTAAGAGTTGGTATTTGATGGACTCTTTATTTGAGGAGTTTTTATCATATGTTACCAAAGAGTATAAATTTTCAATCATTTGGAGACTTCACTAGTTGCATGATTATAACATTTTTATTTGTAAGTGGAGATAAAAGTGCTTCCATTATACTTTAATCTTCCACCTAGTTGGTTTGACACTTTCATTTAAAAGTCTTTTTTTGAGAAATTGAATAAAAATCTAATTTTGATTCATAATATATTAGTATTTAAAATTATTGACCCCCATTGTGGTTATAATACCAAGATAAAATATTGTTATAAAATATTGGAAGTAAATGACAGCTGATGTAACAAGAAAAACATCCCAAAAAGATTAATGGAAGAAAACCACAGTCAAATAAAAGAATCTCACTATGGGTAAAAGTGGTCACACACACACTAACTCTCACAATATATTTAACTATTAAAAGGAGAATAATTAGGTAAATTCACCTCTTGAATAAATGTAGCTACATCCTCACAAAAAAACACACAATCAAAATTGGGAGAACTTATTAGTTAGTATTGATTGAATACTTGAATAGTAAAATTCATTGGGGGGAATCCCCATTTATATATTTTTCAACCAACAATTAAAAATATAATCATCTGGTTACTATTGGGAATTGAACAGAAAATAATCTTACACTTTATAACCACAATAGTTCCCTTTAGTAATTTGAGGGGGATGCCGATTTCGATGGAAATTCAAAGAGAGGGTGGATCATATCATATAAAAATACAAAAGCATTTCTTTGAAAAACTGTTATATATTTATTAAAATGGAAAATTATTTTCCTATTTCTTGTGTTACATATGGTTGTATGTTCATAAAATAAGAAGTGATATTAATGGGTTTATTTTTTAATAATAAAATATTATATAAACCCAATGTGATATTATCTTTATAATAGAAAAATAAATGGTCCAGACCCTGATAAATGATACATGATTATTTTCTTGGGTTTTCACATGGTAGATGATTCAAATGTAATATGTTGAAAAAATTATTTGATACTTGATTAATATATTTCAATTTATAATATACACAAAACCTAAATACTATATTATTATTGGATGGAATTAGATTAATGTTACATGATATGTTAGTTCCTTGGTTGATTGGATATATGTGTAATTTTGGTAATATAGTTGTGTGTTTGAAATATGATTGGATGAAACACTTTTACTTACTTGACATTTAAAATTTGGATATATTTTTTTATTTCCTCAATGTGGATTCTCTGTGCCACTGTAAAAATGTGATACATAGTTTAAATTATAAATAGATAAGAATATGAGAAACTATGCTCTTGTGTTTGGCTAACAACTTCTTCATTGGGATCGTGATATGGGATGGAACATATATTGAGTTGGGTATTCAGAGGAAAATCTCTATATGTGTTGGGGTTCTCGATGTGGTACTATTGAAGATGAGAATAGCATATTAGATGATCTAAATGGTTCCATATAGAGATATAGTTTTTTTGTATTTCATTATTATAAACTATGAATGGTTCATTGAACTGGTTCAAATGTTTTAGCCAAACAAGTGGGTGAGGACTATGGAAGAATAATATAGAACTCACTATAGAGTATTTCCACTGAAGTAAGGAATTGATGAGGAACAGTTAAAATCTATACATACTGAGATGATATGTTTTCATTGGTCGATGTGTTTCATACTACATATTCCCTTTTCAGAACAAAAAATATAATGGTTTTCTTTTCACTCGGAGATATTTCTCACATAACCATTCCTTGCATGCCCAATTGATAATCCCTTTTCCGATTACATCCAAATACTAATTAGTGATTGGAGGTGCATTATATCTAATAATATATGTTTTCCACCACCCTACAAGAAGATATTTGTGGTATTTGGTTTTAAATCAAAACCCCCCCTCAAACCGAGGAACACACATATGGGACTCCCCTTCAATGATATTCCAAATTCTCTAGACCATTTTCCACTTAAATCATTATTTCTGTCTTTAATAACCAAGAAACATGAATTTTACACTATTATAGGGAATAATTTTGGCACAAGGAACCACCATGGGTCTATATGATCAAATTGAGCCATCATTATCATTATAAAACTCTTTTATTTCCACCCACATAACAGTTGGTCTACACCAAGGATTTGATTCCAATTTATTGGGGTGATTCTATACTAGCATCTTTGTTCCAATCCCAACACATAAGACCTTTTGGAAAAGAATATTAAAATAATTTTTGATAAGTGGAGTTGAACATCAAAGGAAAATATGTTGTCCACCAATATTAATGGGAATCATTGAAAGATTTTGTTTTTCAGAAAATTGTTTATTATGTTATAATCATATGTAGTGACTTTATTGAAAACTAATGAGTGATGGAGGATTAAATTTTTTTTATTTCAAATATTGAAATAGATTTTTGGTACAAATAGTATTTAAAAAATCAATTGTTTAACTATGGATGGAAAATAGAGTGTCATAATACTATCATGACATCTCTTTTATCATACGATGTGAAATTAATTGTATAGCAGAAGCTCGACTGTCATAATGGAGAAATGGATTCCTAATTTAGTATTTAGACTATCATAGTGGGTTTTATGGATATGTTTTAACCATTGACAAGAATTCATGAATGAATTTAGGTGTAATTCATGTGGTGATTAGCTAATGTTGATGATCTCACCTTTATTACAATTGGTGAAGTTCACATTTCATATGTAGCGATATATTGAAAGCTCACACTTCATTTAATCGTTTGATCGGAAATGATTTGACCAAACCCAAATTAATAAAAAAATATTATAAAATATATTCAAATGAAATAAAATCCATAAAATTAATATAATTTTATCATTCACCATTTAATTTAATAATTTAGGAAAAAATAAAAATGTGATGAATTTTCATTAATTAAATAAAACAAGGTTAAATTATTAAATAAATTAAAATAATATACATATATATATAATAAAACATCGTTCGTCATCCACGGCCATCTATTTCACCCAAGAAAAAATATTCATTGTAGAAGAAATTTACAACAAAATAAATGTGAGTATGTGTACCAATATTTCAAAAAATAAATTTATCAGGAAAGTTCTATGAATTATTTCTATAAAGTATATCTTTCCTATTATGTATATATATATATATATATATATGAAATTTAAAAACTAATATCTATCCAAAACCCTTTTTCTAATATACCTATCAAAAAATTAAATTGACTATTTACTAAAGGGAATAAAATATATGGAGTTATAATCATACTTGGAAAATACATGAATTACCATATTCATGTAAATAATTCATAATCTCCAAAAAATGTGACAATAAAAAAATGATAAATATAATGAGGTCATTACATTGTGATTTTAGTTTCATAGGGATTTTGGATGATAATTTTTTGAAAACAGTTATTCAGATAATGATAGTTTTACTCCAAAAATGTAATGCAAGATTATCTGAAGAGAAATATTACATAATCCCTCTTATAACATGTTTTACTCATAAAATTATATTTTTAAACTTATTTTATTGAAATTTATGAAAAATAAGTATAATTTAAATGTTAATTCTTATTCTCTTTTTGATTTTTTTATAAACTCATTTTTTTTATTTTTCAAAATTTTAATCAATATTTTTTTCTTCTTTTTATTTATTTTTTTTTTCAATGGTAATATGATGACTAATGAATATAAATAAATAATAATTAATAAAATCATTATCGATATAATATTACACAAATAATGAAATGAACTTCACTTTTAATGAAAACATTCACTATTTCAGAATAAGATTTTAGTGATACATGTTTTTATCTTTATTAGTAGAAAATGGGTAGATATTACTAGTTCCAGTAAAATTCAAGAGTTTTTATTAGTGATATATAATGAATTGATAAAATATTATATTATGAAATTTATTTTTAACACAATTAAAAGTCACAACACAACAACCAAAGTAATAAATAAAAATAAATTAAAAATAAAATAAAGATAAACATACCTTATTATATATTAAAATTACAAATAAATTTATATTTAAAACATTTCAATACATTACAATCACATTGATATGAATAATTTATTACAAACACTTATAATTTTCAACCCAACTCAACTACTGGAAATCCTGTAAGAGACTGGATGTTCCTATATTTTCACAATCGTATGACCCAATTCCAATAGATTAGAATCATGCTCTTTCATTTCAAAAACACCACCCCCATCTTAATGAATACATATACCTATAAAAAAGAACAATTTCTATTTTAGTAATAATATTAAATAAATAAGTAAATAATAAATATAATACAATAATACATAAATAAAAAACAAATAAAATATTTATTATATATAATAATAATTAATACATAAATCAAAAGGATAATATAATACATAAAAAATATATATTATTAAGTAATAAGAGACTCCCAACATATTTACTATGATTTTCATAAGTGATGCACTTTATTCCCTATAGGCCACACCATGTGTTTGATTAACATGTAATTAATTACTAATTATAATAATTTCATAATTGATCATATTCCTAAAGTATCATAAAAATATGAAAATTTCTCTCTTTGTTGACTATGTGAAGCACTTTTTGAACTAAAATTCTAGTTTTACATTGAAAACACAGACTTTGTTTTAAAATTTCAACACCATAAGTCAAATTAATATTTTGAAACTCATGCATGTAAAAAATGACTGAATCATCATTTTAATAAATATTATTTCAAATAGATCATGTTTTCATGGTTTTAATTATATTATGTTTGTTAGGAACTAAAATTTCAATTTTATAAGAAATAATTTCTTTTAGTCATACCAGCCACACCATGTATGATATTGATGTGATGTTAACTCATAAAAATGAAAAAAAATTATTGATGTTTAACAAAAATTACCAAAATAATTTAATCATGTTTTATTGTTTTCGAGTATGTGAGAAACACTTTGATCTAAAATATCACTTTTTAATGAATACTGATTCATTGAGTAATACCAACCATAAAATGAGTCAAATTGATGTGAGGTTGATTACTAAATTTTAAAAAAGAGTACTCTATATTTATTAAAGATTTCAATACAATCCTATTAATTTTTATTGGTTTTGATTATGTGACACATGTTTAGAACTATACTATCGCTTTTAAACTAAAAATATTGACTTTCATCCATATTGGTCATCTAATGAATCTATTTGATTTATGTTTAATACTTAATTTGTATAAATTAATTATAGATATGTTTCATAAATTATCAATGAAATATGATACGATTTTTTATTATATGACATGAATTTTTATCTAAAAGGTAACTTTTAAATGTAAATATGCCCAATAAATCATTATAGCTACATGTTGTTTCAAATTTATGTGAGGTTAATCAATATAATCAGAAAATTAAATATCATTATTTTAATAAAATTATAAGTATAATACTAATGTTTTTTAAAATTTTTGATTATGTGATACATGCTTGGAACTAAAATGTCAAATTTATACAAAAATCATTCACTTTCAGTCATCACTGCATCACCGTGTGTTAGATTGACATGGAATTAATTCATATAATTCCAAATTGAAATAATGATATTTTAAAAATGTATCATGATAATATGAGGTAATTTTCATAAATTAGAGTGTGTGAAATTTATTTGATACTAAAAAGTATATTCTAAATGAAATTATATAATTTTAATCATAACGGGAACACCATGTGTTGGTTTTAAATTAGGTTAATTTCTAAAAAAAAAATTAATCATAATTTTTTTCTAATGTATAAAGACAATATCAGTGAATTAAATTAGTTTTTCATATGCGACTTCTATTTTGTAATTAAATTTCACCTGTAAATTAAAAATATTTAATTTCATTAATTTTGAACACACATTGTGTTTTATTGATGTGATATTAATTACTACATGTGAAAAATTATTTATCAATCATTTTTATAATGTATCATGACAATCCGAGCACATTTTGATTGATGTTTTGTATCTGATGGATGTTTTGAACTAAAATTCCACTTTTAATTATAATCTTACACTTTTAGTCATAATTTTCACAATGTATGTTGAATCAATATATGGTTAATTACAACATTTCAAAAAAATGTTATTATTTTTTATTAAATATCATGTAAATATGAGTGTGTTTTCATTGTTTTGATTATGTAACAAGTGTTTTAAAATAAAATGTCAGTTGTAAACCAAAATCATGCACTATTAATTATACTAGGAACAATGTGTGTCAGATTTATCATAAGATAAATCCTAGAAATGAAAAATTCAATATCAATATTTTTACTAAATTAATAGAAAATTTTGATCATGTTTGCTTAATTATTAATATGTGAAATTTTTTGAAGAAAATTATAAAATTTAAAATGAAAAAATTCACATTCTATCATAATGACCATACCATGGGTCAAATGTTTATGAGGTTAATTTTTATACCTCACAAATGAATTTTCAATATTTTTCCTAAATTTTCATTAAAATCCTTGCGATTCTACTCGGTTTTGAGTGTGTAAATCATATTTTTAACTATAATGTCCTTTTGGTATATAAATACTTTTTTGAAATATTTAATTTGTAATTTATATTACCTTAATAGTAGTTTCACTTTCATATATTATTCTAACATGTCACAACAATCTTAATCTAGTATGATTTATCTTCTCATTAATTAGAAAAACTCCAATTTTATTTCTAACAGATTTATTTTTAATTTTATCCATCTTTGCATACCCACATGCCTATCAGGTTTTTTTGAGTACAATTATTTTTAATCAAGGTGTCACATTAATTCCGAATAATCACTATCATTTAGAATAACTGGTTTAAAATTTGTCTTATAGATTTTTTCCATTAATGGGAGAATATTTTTATGAACACAAAACACATGAAAATAATTTCCCAATTTTATATATCTAGTTCTAATATAGTGAGATACATATGTATTAATATATATATTATTTTTTGGACAATATATTAAATTTTAAAAAATATATAAATTTTGAAATTTCATGTGTTATCAATATCATATTCCAGACATTACAATACAATAATTTTAAAAAAAATAAGTTATATATAATTTGTATTATTCCAACTAATATGGAAGAATTTCGATTAATTAGTCTCTCTCCATAACTCCAACATAATATTATAAAAATATTATCTGAATAATCTATAGATAAAACAACTCTTCTTGTTCTATGATTAATAAGAAAAATACAAACATGTTATAAAATTACTTCTTCATGAAGCCTATAAACATTATAACACCATTTAAACTATACAATCATTCCAAAACAATTCCACTTCCACTTTTGTATATTTAGACTATAGATGATCATTATATTACTAAAAAACATTTAAAAAATATGTCTAATAAGTATATTCAAATAAATTTTTATTATATTCCCAAATACCCTATTAGGGGTTCTGGTTTATGGATTGAATATAATATCATTCAAAAATTTACAAAAATAATAACCATAATTGATTCTATAATTTTATTTTAGACACTAAATAAATATTAATTAATATATGTAATTTGTCTTGATATGAGTTTTTTTGTTGTAATATTGTTATATTTTCCCTAATACTTATATAATTATAGAAATCCATAGGCTTATTTAAGCTTATTTTACAACCTCATTCCATAGTTTTGATGATAAATAAGCATCACCCTATAATAACCTTTTTTTTGTTAAAATATAATATACAAAAATATAATTTGAAATTTATTTGTTTAATTTTGAATGTAATGTATTGGAAATTCATAAGGGACATCATAGATGGTCGATTTGTAAGATATCCATGAATTGGATCAAAAAAATTAATCTTTTGAGTATCAAACTTTATCACAATGATAAATTAGTGTATAACAATCCTTTTCATTATGGTTTGTGAAATTCATAAGAAATTAGAATTTTTGGTTTTCTAGCAAGTTCATGGTAACATTGTTGCTATGAATTTACTAAAAATGGCCCATCAAACCATAGTTGATTACATTCATACTATAATGCGTATATGGTCTGGGTCATGCCATATCCCAAAGGGGGAACCTTTATATAAATGTTGGGAGGGTATCGAGTCATTCAATGACTAATGAGTGTCATTGAATTGCATATATTGTTTAGAATTCACAAAAAAAGAAAAAAAATGTCATAAAGTGGTAATACTATGTTGGATAGTTTCACTCCATGATCATGAAAATTACATATTTACTGAAGAATTCTATATGTACCTTAATGATATTTCATTAAGGAGTATGGTCACCGCATTACTATTAAGGTATGACATGAATTCCTGCTTCAAGGAGGTGTCATGTGATTCAGAATAGAGGACATGAGTATAATGCAGAGGAATCATGGATGTGTATCTTAAGTGTCACATTTTGATACTAGATTCCATTGTGTAAAGGTATGAGTCCATTTCATAAAGTATTGGGGCTTGGATTTGGTTTATACTTAGGAGAGGGATGCGAGACTATGACTGGAAGGTTATTTAGGGATGTTTCCTCTAAAAGGGAGGGTATCACTGTGGAGAGGTGGGCACTATGTGGTGATAATAAATGACCTCATTGGTTATTCTATAACCACACCCAATGTCTAGGAAATTTCACAGGATTAATAGGGTCACAAAATGACATACACCTTTTCTAATTTTTTAAATAAGGGTTAGACCTATCATTTCTAGGTCATAGAGATTGAAATTAGTGAAATTATGAGAATAGAGAGAAAGAATAACTCTTGTTCCTCCCCTCGCTTCCTTTTATTGTCCCTCTTGTTTAGAAGTAATTTTTTAGGTATTCCCTATAAATTTGGGAAAATTTCATCTGACTGATATTTTATATTAATTTTCCCCTTCATTGACCCCTAATTTTGAAATCCCCATTCTAGGTTTGATGTTATTTCCCTGTAGAATAATGAATGTGGGAAAAGATTATGGGAATTTTTTTCATGGGTGTACTGAGAACATGTCATAGTATTTTGGCATGTTATTCTATGAGGTTTTGGTGAGTAAACACAACTCAACGAGTTTTTTTTCCATTATACCTATTTGGATTAAATTAAATAATTATTGATAAATTTTTTAATTAATAACTTTTGATTTAATGGATTTAGATAAAGAATTTCATGTGGGAATGATCTTGGATGAGGCATGGAAGGGCTTGTCCAAGTATAGGTAGAATACGTCGAGGATTGCTACTACTTGTTTGAGGTAAGTGGTTCAAATAAATAATTCCAAATTAATTTTTATCCATCATTTTGCACAATTTAATGAATATATGTGTTTGTACAAAAGGTATAAAGACCAGGAGAACCCTAGTTAATGGATATAATGTAATTGAACCTCTTATTTATGAAGAGAGGATTGTATTTATCATTTGGTATTTTAGGATAACCCAATGATTACGTCCCCAATATGGTGAGGATATTGGTTGGGTTTATAAGGGGTATGTGATATATATTTGGTATTAATAGAATATTAGTATACCCTATGATGGTTACATAGGGATATTTGGGTTTTCTTATGATGATTATATCTAGGGGTGATAAGTGATATGAGTATATGCCTTAATCAAATTAAGGATAACTCTCTTAACAATGGATTAGAGTATTGGTATGTGCCCTGAAAGAGATTATACAACAGGGGATATATGAGGACTGACAGTGTGGGTTTCTTTGAGAATATGTTATTAAGAGATATCAAAGTTGATATTTTGGATATAACCTAATTATAGGTCATGTAAATTTCCTTGTAGAAATGGAATATTGTTTCTAAGGGTTTTGGTTAGGTTAAATTCATGATGGTTCCTTTTTATAAGGACTGGGTTGTGATATCATAATTAGAAGAGGATGTGAGATGAATCTTATGTCTATGGACATGTAGGGACTATGGTATATGAGGTCACCCAAGGGTGTCATGTGAGAGTTGGTTCAAAAAATAGAGATCAGGATGGGCTAGAAAGACCCTATTGGATTCCCTTATGGATAAGATGAGAATGTGGATTGGCTCAACATGTTCTTCATGTATGTCAAAGATGGTATTTATGAGAGTATTATAAAAAGATAGAAGGATGATTAAACAAAATTTGAGATGTGGGGATATGTAATGGGTGACTGGAAATCTGGTTATGAGTTAGTGAGATTATGTGATGGGCTATGATTCCCCATATTTTCTTACATGTGTATTCACAGTTTAGTGTTTGTCAGATGTGGAGACTATGTGGATAGGATCATCTTCACTGTGAAGATGGTATAAGTACTCCACCATGTGTGGTAATTTAGTGTTTGAGTTGTGATATTGGGTTTTACAATGAGTCCGAAGTTATTTGTTAGTGCGATGAGGTAAGATATCTAAATTCATAGTTTAAAAGGCTGTGAGAATGTTCTGGATGGAGTCTCTTGAGAGAGAAGGGATAGGTCTAGGTTATGACATGTGATGTTCTATGAGATATCTATGTATAGAATCTCTTTCAGTGAGAAGGTGTTGATATCACTAATTTTCATATGATGATAGGATCTAGGTTGTAATGTAGTATATGATCCACCCAATGAAAGAGGGGATCAATTGATATGAGTTGAATGTGACTCTATATGTATGGCCTCAATATAAATGAGATAGCACTAGAGGATTTTATTATGTTAGAGTGTATAGATCTATGATATGGTTGAGAGGCTATACCCAAAGTAAGAGGGTAGTGGTCAATGATTGAAATATTGTGTTTGCGGTTTTTTATAGACACTTCATCGGGAAAGAGGTAAGAGGTCATTAAAATGTAGTATTCCCTACCGTACATTTCCAAGTATGTATTGAGGCTTGGTATGGAACACTTCTTTGTGTCTATGGGCATGGTGAAAATATATTGCAAGATGCAAAATTTTCTTGGATGATGATCAAGAATGTATGGTTGGGTTTCATAGTGGATTGGTTAATTTGTGATGACCCAACATTCATACATGTATGTTTATAATATATTATTTATTTTCCTAATTAATTCACATATTTATGATGGCGTATATAGTGACACATGATGAGTCGCTAATGATATGTGTTTCTCAAAACCTACATAGACACACTAGTGCACATAAAGACCTTATATTGTTGTGTTGAATTGAGTATCGGTTGTGTAATGAATCAGGTTGTGGAATCTAATTAGTGATTTGGAGTTGGGATGGAGGTCATGATCCGAGATGTATGTAGATCCTCCTTGAACATTTATTCTTATTTATTATTTTTAAAATTTTATTATCATGGTGGAAGCCTAGACGTGATGAATTACTATATGAATTAATTTAATCTACTATAGAATGTTATATTATTTATTACACATACACTTTTTATTTTTTTAATGATGATACTCATTTATTTACTATTAGTGTAGTTTGGGATATCAACACAATAGTCTCTAAAATTTATCATTTAGGGCCTTACCTATATTTGGAATACTATAGAATACAAGAATTCATACATTATTTCACATACCTCTATGTATGGGATAATGCCATGTTTTTTTGGCATTTTATAGAAAAGCATAATAGTATATTTGAATTATTCATACTATTTGGAATATAGAATACATATAATATGGATGTTTCAGGGATTCTGATGGAACACAGACTAATGATTCATGAATTCCATTTCAGTGTGATGTTTAGGTTACTAGGGTCATGGGAAAGATATTCTTATATTTTTTATATATAGGATTTTTATTCAAGTACAATGAATTGATTTTATTTTATCATTTATTTTCCTCTTGGCCCATAGTGGAAAGATAGATGCATATATGATTCAATTTTGGAAAATGGGATTCACAATACATATGTGTTCTTGATTGTGATATTTTTTTACTTATATAGTTTCAGTTATTTAATATTTCAACAACAGCTTATATAAATATAAATATATATATATATAGTTAACATTTTGGTGGAATTTTACTCATCTAGATCATTGTTCTAACTAAATATAAACTTTTTTATTATAATTTATGTTAATTTGACTGAGGTTTATTGATATAATACGATTATATAGTAACTATTTATAGTACGATATTTCAAAATCCATGTTGATTTTGTTTATGAATTAGATTTATTGGTGATGGTTAGGTCAATTCAAGGTCTATAAGAGATATGGATCATAATGGGAATAGGTTTCCTTGAGAATTTTTAAACACATGATTTGGTTGATGGAATTCATGTGGTATTCCTTATATTCTCATGATGTAAATAACACCGAGTTATTTTAGTTGTAAGGTAAAATTTGGAGGGTCCACATTTGATGGGTTATTTTTGAGGCCTCTGAGTGGAGTCTTCCCAAGATCCCATGGAGGCTAGGGTTCCACCTCCTCTCCTTTTCCCCTTCCCCCTCTGGCCTGGATCGGTTCGGCTCCCTCGGCACTGGACTCGGTGTGGAGTCTTCATGCGTGACGATTTTGGGTTCGTTTCTCCAGATTCCGCTCTCGGCGGCGTCAGATCATTTGTGTTCCGGCCTGCGGATTGGCGTGCTCGTGCTTTCTGGTGATGACATCTGTTCGATGAGGGCTCCAGTGTTCTCCATCGGCCACGTCTCTTCAGATCTGTCGTCCTCCGACACCGATTGCATTCCGTCTCGGTTCTTCCACTGCATCCTGGTCACCCCAAGTTGTTTCGACGAGATTCCATGGGGCGCTGCGCCGTTCTTCAGTTCTGGAGGGGGGAGGTTTTCTAATCATGCTGATGTGTGTTTTCTACAGGGTTTATGCTTGATTTCTGATGGTTGTGATGTTGGTTTTTTTGGTTTGGATTTGGATCTAGATTTTTCGTTTACATTTGGATTGTTTCGGCGTTGCGATGGAGGCGTGTTCCAAAAATGGTGGAGCATGATGGATGGTTGTATGGGTTTGAAGGAGTATTCTTGAAGAGACAAGAGGAGAAATGGTGAAGTTTAAGAGAAGTCTGTAATGGATTTTTCTGATCTAGTGGTTGATGATGAATTTTTCTATTGAGATGAGTTGCTGAAGGCACAGTTGAAGAGGCACCGTTAAAGAAGGTACTGGTTGGTCAATGTCTGATGTTGGTTTGATTCCTATGATATGTTATTGTCTGATTTTGGTTGAGACTACTTTTTGGGTTTGGGAAAGATGTTCTCCCACACCCATTTCGTTGTTTACTGTACTTTTTATTTTCTTTAATAAATGGTCAGAGGTTTTTCCTTTGACTGACTTTCCTAGTAAAATTTGGAAAGAAGAATTGATTTAATGCATAGAAATTTTGGTTTTGGTTTTGGATTTCAAGGGGCATAGAAAAGGCATGGTTGGTCATTCCATAAGGGGGATGCGTTGGTCTTTTTTTAATGGATACAAATACAAAGTATTTGGGATAGTGATATTGATGTATAAATAATCGTAGATAGTTGGTTAGGAATGTGATCTTATGTTTAATGGTATTTAACTCATTGGGACATGAGCCAGGTTGTACAACCAGGTTATATAGTAGTGTACGCAAATTGGGTTTGGATGATATCAATTTATATAGGATATAATAACCTATCACAGGGTTATAAAATAATGAAATTTTATTAGAGGATGATAGTGAGGGTTGGAATGGAATTGTTATAAAAACCTCAATGTTTGAGGAGAAAAAAAACTGGTTATGAGTGGTGATACTAGTTTATAGATCATAGAGGGGTTTGATGTGTGTTATGGAGTGATGGATTTTATGAGATATATAGAGATATGGTGGACTAATTCCTTGATGAGACTGGGAGATGTCCCTCTATGACGATAGAAAAAAATCTGAGATGAATCATAGAAACACATGTTTGGGGATAAAAACATTTAGGAATTATGGTTAAGGATACATGTAAGGGAAGATATATAGTGGGGATCACACCATTGAATATTCGAATGCGTGACACTTAAAAAATTAGTGTATTTGTAAATGATGAAGTTTACTTTCCTAGGGATCTTGGAATATGTTGTGATTTTTTAGTGTCGTCTCTTAGGTATTAGTAAGTTGGTCAAATACATTTATTATATTTGATAATGTATAGACGAAGGGATATGGTTCTGTAGTGCTTTCTATGATTAGGAAAATTATTAGGATACTTCTATAGAGAGGATAATTGGAATATCAGTGAATGTATGAGTCTCACATAAGAAAATTCATTTATATAATGATACAAGTTAGAGGATGGTCATGATGACATAGAGATTCCAGTGAGTAGGTAGATAAAATTTTATCTAGTTAAATACATTATTTGGGGATCATATGCAGTGTTATATGAATTTTATGCATTTTTAAGAGGCTTCATATGGAATTTTGTTTAATCATAGAGTGAGTCAAATCAGAGATTCATTAGTACCTAGTGAGCACGATGATGGATTTGTTTAGTTTACAATCTGACCCTGGAATTACACGAAGTACCAGGTTTTTAATTCATTATGGGTATATATATTTTAACATGGAGCCTATGAAAATTACGTCATATATATTGGGTGATGTGGTGATGTACAGTAGATGCGTCATAGTGTTTTTTTGGAAAAGATATCCAAAGAAGGACCGACAGTTGTTGTTGTGTATAACTAGATAGGGTGAGGTGGAAACCACATCTGGTGCTTTTTAATGGGTTTAATGGATGCATCTTGATGATTGAATCCATGATTTCTGGGGAAGGCTGGTTTACCTAGGATACGTTCATTTATGGTTTAAATTCTTCTCATTTAGTTCACAATTTGGAATATGCTAAATTCTAGATTATGAATAATTGATTGGAATTTAGGAAACATTATTAGGTGGACATTAGAGATGAGAACCCTTATATTTGGGAGTATGTAATGATCCTCTTAATTATGTGTAATAAATATAGAGGGTTATTATTGTTTTGGAGTATGTTTGGTGTGTACCCATTTCTATTGATTAATAGTGGATGAATCCTCTTGTCATGATGGGTGAGGACCATGATATGATGAGGTGCTGGTGAGGGTCACATTGTATACAAAAGGGGAAATAATAATAAAATTTCTTCAAGGAATCCAAGTAACACTATGACCATTAAATTCTATAATCTGGTGTATTTTATATAGTATTTTCATTGATACAAGTGAACTTACGCATGTATGTCACTCTGTGGTGGAGTGTATCACATCATGATCTAAAATCATATTTAATGATTGAGGGATTTTACATATTCCTTCTCTTTTTGTTCATAGATAAGGCTGGTCACATCATGAACCTAAGGCCATTCCATGAAAGAATTCTATATGGTGGTATCACACTGTTGAGTGTGGAGGTCATGAATCTGATGGGGTTATATAATAGTGTGGAAAATTAATCTCACACCATGATATGGGAGGCCTCACTATTAACGTAGTAGGAAACACCATAAAGGTTTGGGACTTGGGTTTTCGTTCATCATAGGAGAATAGTTCCCTGGCGTGCGATGGGAGGACATTTTCTAATAAATCCCCTATAAAGGGGGGACATTTCATAGAGTATAAATAGTAGGTGGTTCTTCACTATGATCCCTTGGGTCATTCCAATATTTTACCCTAATTTAGGGTGTCACTTTTTGGTTCTTAGTGTATTTATATTCCATAATTTTTTTTCAATTTTTTTAAATAAAAAGAAGGACAATACGTTTTTGTTTAACAAAATTTAAATTTAGGAGAAAGTGGAACATTAAAATAATGAAATTTCTCATCACTTTTATATTTATTACTCTCATTTAATACACTTGTTTACGTGTGAATTTTACTGGTGATTCCAAAGTGAATTTATATAATTTCTTACCTATGATCTCTTCAATTTTTCTATTCCTTCAATAGCAATAGATTTTAGTATTATTTGCCTAAGGTTTTATGATAATCCCAATCAAGCATGTAGGAATCAGGATAATATGATGTAATATTTATTTGTGGATTAACCAAGAACATACCACATAATGTTTTCATGTCATTGATCAATCTTACCTTGAATAAACTCTATTTGGTGGGTAAAATCCATTTGGTGAGATTCTAGTTATTTCAACTCTTTGGTTAAAATTGAAAATTATTATAAATTGTTATAAATAATTAATTATTATGTGATTAGTTGGGATATGGGATTTTGTGTTCCTATGTTCTCAGAGGAGTCATTAAAAGTCTTGGACGAGGATATGAAGAGAATGAAGAGAATGGTAACTCCATGTTTAAGGAAGGCGGTCTCTATAATAATAATTGATATTAATATTTTTCATGATGGTGATGCATGCATCAATATATGTTTTTAGATGAAATAGATAGGCACTTATTTTTTCCTTTATATGGGATATGATTTCATTGAACCACTAAGAGATCAATTAAGGGATCTGTTTAGTTTTGGGTGTATTGTGATCCCCTATCTACTATGTCTCTATGTGGAATTGAATGTTGGTTATGTTTATAAGGGTCCAAAGATGGGTCTTTGGGATTGATAAGAGATGTTGATAGCCTAGGTCGGTTACGTAGGTCTATTTGTGAAAGTATGACATGCTTAATCCAATAAAAAACATGTGATATGAACATACATCTCATGCTTGGTATGTATCACCATATTAAGGGAGGAATTTTCTGTTAGTGTTCACTATGAAAAGGATAATACCTCAAGGTATAAATGATGAATGATTTGAAGGGTTTCCTCTTGATAATGTTCTACAAAGATATAAAAGTGGATATATAGGATGGAACCCAATTACAAGTTATTAGATTTTTAAGGACTAATTGGAATATGGTTTCTATGGGGAATAGTGCAACTTATATTTGAACGGTTTCCAATTTGCTGAAGCAGGTTGTAATGTTAGAAATGGAAGAAGAACAAGAAGTCATCTTATGTATTGTGTGAATTATTCCCTACAGGTTTTTGGTTAATTGTGGGGTGATGATGGAAATTTTGTATTAATGTGTAGTGGCCTATGTGGTTCGGAAGGACCATAGTGGATTCTATTACCGGTAAAATGGTGTTCTGGGTATGTTTTAATGTTTTTTCATGTGTGGTCATGATGGTATTAAAGATATTTTAATGTGAGGCTCAACAAAATATTATATGTTATTTAATATTTGAGGGATGACTTTATTTGACTATCATCCTAGTGATGAGCTGTAGAATTTGTGGGATTGGCTACAATGCCCCATTTTTCACTACTTTCATGTTCCTAGTAGTGTGTATACAAGATTTAATGATTGACTGCATGGAATAAAAATTATTATAAATATTTTCCGAAGGACCTAATATATTGGTTAGGATGTGATATATGATCCCACATTTAATGTGTAGGTATAGATCGACGTGATGTTGTTTGAGATCTGGATATATATCCTGACCTTTAGTAATATGGTGCTAACATGTCCACCTTGTGTGAGAATGTATGGGTATTTTTTATGATGTGGGAGGTGGAATGAGATCATGATATTTTTAATAACCTTTTTTGATAAGGTTTTGTTTATTCAATGTTGAGTGAGAAGGTATGATGAAGGTTTTGATATAGTATACTACCCACTATGAATGAGAGGCGAGCAATCAATGTGATGTGTAATGGGATGAGGATGTATTTCCCTTCCATGAGTGTGAAGGTGTAGGAAAATACCCAGAGTAAGTGTTTATTATACTATGATATTGTTTTTGAACTTACCTTATGTAAGAGGGAAGAGTTATAGGTGTGAAACACTGTGGTGGATATTCAATATAGAACATACCCAAAGCAAGAAGGTAGAGACCATGACATGGTATGACACCCTACCATGCATCTTTAGGTATGATTTAAGGCTTGTTATGAAAGCCTACCAAGATTCATTAAATATGGGTCATGATTATTGAGAAAAAATTACTTCTTCTCTAGCAACGGTTGGGAAGGTTTTTCCAGCTGTCTGGGTGGTCCTATTGGCACATGATGATCTGAAACACATTCTTATGTGTTTATGATTATATATTTTTTTGCTTGTGCGTAAACATGTGTATAATAGAATAAATAAGTGTAACTTATTTTTATTTAATATGGGTTTTACACACCATTGATGGGAACCCTTGTGATCATGATGACCATATTTTTTTATATAAGTATGAGAAAATATTATGTAGTGGATCAGGTGGGATTATCTCGATGATGATTTAGTGATGACAATGAGGTGATCATTGGGGTTTTTTCTAGATCATCATGTTAATTTTATTATTTTGTTTATTTTTTATATATTCTAATCCTAGTGATTGGTAAATTAATATCCATGACTATATGAATTCAATTTATATGCTATCACATGTTGAATTATAGATTATAGGTACGCCAATTATTATTTTTCAATTATTCTTAGAAGTTTATTATTATATATTGTACTGATACTGATCTCATAATATCTCCAATGTATTATTTAGGCCCTATCCTCTTTTTATAAGTTTATGTCATATGATTAGGATTAGTTTAGGTTATATACCTCACTAACTAGTATACTTTCAAGTGATTTATGCCGGAAAATTAATCACTAATTAAAAAAAATTATAATTAATGGATAAAATGAAAATATTTTTTAAATTATTAGAGTTTATAGTTTTACCTTTATATTAAATGTATTCAAATGATTATTTCATTTTTTTATTTTCTTGAAAGTTGCTTCATCTACTTAGTGTTCTCTTACAATAAATTGAATTGTATCCTCTAATGTTTTTTAGAGAACTCACATGATGAATAATTAAGACTATTATTTCCACATGGTATTTACTTTATGTCAGTGTGGTATAAAAACATTTAGAAGATATGAATAGTATAAAACTATAATATACATGAAATATAAATTATTAGGAAAATATATATTAAAATGTACATCATTTATACCTTTACAATGTAAGATCCCAACCATTAATTATTGATAATTTTATTTATGTTCTCAATAACAATCATATCAATAATGAAATATCTATAAATTTTTTATTCAAATGAAATGTAGTAAACATTGATATCATAGAATTTTTCATCTTCATTAACGTGCACCATTAAAAAAATATTATAGTGTCATTGGTTGGAAAATAGTAACATTGAAATTTTATGTCGATTTATTAGTTAATCCTTTATATTTTATTAAATCAAACAACTATTTCACATTAAATATTTATATTTATTAAAAAATTACATAGTTTTAAAAAATAATTAGTTTTAATTTTTTTATATAAAATTAATTATAAATGATATACCTCATTTTCATGTTGTATGATTATAATATTAAATAGTCATTCCAAAAAGATCCAGTATAGAGTATGACCATGTGTGCAACATGATCATCAAAGGAAATACGTATCTCTAGGAATTACTCATGATCTATATGAATCCCTACTATATAAAGATTAATTGAAATTTTTTATTTTATATAATATATCCTTGGATACTATACACTATATATATTCCACGGTGGTGAATTGGTAATAATAAATATAAATCACAACATATTTATACCTATAGAATTTTAGTACAATAAATGTGAATTTATATTCTAGTAAGTCTAATGGATATATCTGATGATGTATGAATTAATATATCATGGATTTATCTTAGAAGTGAAGAGAAAAACCTTATGGGTGACATTGATGCATGCCATAGATGGGATCCTTACCGTTTGGTTGTTTTTTGTTCCAATATGGAGTTATTTTGGCAGGGTACCCACATAAACCCAAAAAGTATTCATTTAGGAAAGTAAAAAAAATTTGATTTACAGGAGGGTTATTTTTTGTTCTCATTTATAAAAAATATCATGAAAAAAATGATTAAATTTGGTAACATAGGCCATTGATGGGATTAGATTTCCTAAAAATATTTTAGTTCCTGTATGTTTTTTATTTTCTTATATATATTCCTTCATATTATTTTATTATAAATATATTTTCAAGGAAACACTTTAAAACATTCACATGATAAATAATAATACTATTGTATCTACTTCAATGAAACGAAAATTAGTTTTCATTAGGTTTATTAGATGGTGATTCTTTCTTGTAAACCTGAAAAAAACATATAAAAAGCAACTCATTATTATGAAATACTATTAAAAAGAGAGTAAATTTATAAATTTTTATATAATAACATTATTTTTATAATTTTTTTTGTTTTTATTTATTATTTGTCACATTTTATTCACAATTTCCTCCATCCATAGCATATGATGTGGGGTTGAAACTGTTTTCTACACTATATAATCATTATTCGTATAAACAATGTAACATAATTTTTTTGTTCTATATCAAAGTATAGTTTTCCGATAGATGTAAAATACATACATTTTTTCATGTAAATCAAACCTTATATTTTATTTATGGTATGGTTATATTAGAATCTATAAATACAGTTTATTTTTCTTAGTCCATTGTTGGTTCATCAAACAATAATTATGAATCAAAAGTTATTAATATACATAACTTCAAATAATATAATACTAATTAAATTAATCTATAAATGAATCCACCTCCAAATTGAACATGAAATCATCATAGGTTACATTGATTATGATTTTTCATATATTGCTCATGGGTGGGGTTTCATTTTCTCCTCATCATCCAAAACAAGAGGTTTTAAAAGATATTTCTAAAATGATATATGAGCCTTTGTATGAAAAATTAGAATAAATTTCGTTATAATGCTTTTTAATATAAATGTTTTATAAAAAGGATAACTATGTGTAAATAATTTTACAATTATTTTTTTTGAAGAAAAACAAAGAAATTTTTTCACAATGTTAAACTAATGTCATCCCAATTAATTACCTTTAATGTAGAAACTAAATCATTTAATTTATCTACATCAATCGAAATGTGAATTTCAATACTAAACCAAATTTAACAAATGATTAATGATTTTTGGGGTCGATAGGATGACCACATGGATTCTATACAACGTTGAATTTTATACCTTTACACATTTCCTTAATAATTTTTATTAACACTCTCACCCTACCCCTCTTCTCCTTTTTAAAACCATATGATCTTATAATTTTAACATTTTCTATAACACCCCAAAGAATTAAAAATAAATATACCTTATAATAAACAAAACAATGACTCTATAAGAAGAAAAAATTTGTTTTTTATAATTATTTTCACAAGATACTTATAACCTAGTCATTAAAAATATTTTTTCCACATCTGTAATTTGTGTTTGAAAAAATATACATAAACTATTTCCATTAGAATGTTTTTTGGAGTCTAATAGGATCAATATATTCTTTTAGTGAATAGTAATTTGACCCTTATGAATAGTAATTTAACCATAAAAATAGTATTGTTACCCTTATGAATTTTATCGTCACCCATATGAAAAGTATCATCACCCATTAAAGTATAAAGAATATTTAGGCACCATATAAATGGGAGTAAATGTTTTAATATTTAAAAAATAAGTGTTTGTATTTTTTGGAGTAATAAATATTGAAATAGAATTTTAAATTAATAAATTTATTTAAAATGAAAGTAATTTTCATATAATATATTAATAAATAAATATTTATTTCTACTAGGATTTTAGGATTATTTAATGACACCTCATATAACTTTTAAAATTATTATGAAATCAGTTTTAAATTTAAAATCTTCATTTTTCAAGTAAATAGTGATTTTATTTAAAACCTAAATTTCACATATTTAGAATATTTTTTTGTAAAAAGGAGTTATTTTTTCAATTTTAAAAATAAAAAACTGGTTGGGGTGAAGTATTAGGTTTTTTCTAAAATACTTTAATTTTTGGTAAATCGTTAACTTCGATAATTTAAAAATATGCTAGATAAATGAATTCTTACATCATTTTTGATTCATGGATGTTGTAAATGACCATTATTTTGAACTCACATGAACTTATTACTATTTTAATCAAAATAATAAATAATATTCATATTCATGATCTAAAGTAATAAAATAATGATTAAAATAAGGGAAAACCCCTTCTCTTCTCCAATATAAAAATCACCCCTCTACCCCTTTTCTCTTCACTTCTATAATCCATAAAGATTATCAAAGATCTACCTAATTACATTTAACTAGTACCTCCCCACTTACACGAGGCCTTTTCCATTCCAAAATACCAAAACCCTTCCCCTTAAGGGGGTTCTCAAAGAGGTTTTTTCAAGAGGTAAATCCACTTCCGTTTTCTTATAATTTCATTTCAATTTATCTTCATTTATCATCATATCATAAAATAATATATCCAGTTGATCAGGATAAATCCATTGTTATCTAAATACATTTAATTATATGATTTAAATTTCAAAATATTTATCAATGCCCATTTTATTTTTTAAACGAAATCACCATCTCAGATGTGCCAATATACTACCTTCGTGGACAAAAAAGTTTCATTTTTCAAATTATTTTTAAAATTATTTTTCAATTACGTTTATAAATTCATTTAATGGTTGATAAAAGTTTTTAAATTTATAATATATTCTTTTTTTGTTCTATATGTAAAATATTTACATAATAATAAACAATAAAACAAAATGATTTTTTTATGATCAATAAGAATCATAATAATCTAAACGATTTCCAATATATAATTTATCTAATGATTCATTCTTATAATATTTAACTAGATGATATATATAACCATTTGAAATTATATATATTCATTAATAATTCATAAATTCAATTCTGATTAATTATATCCATTACTCATGAACTTCTATACTCATATACAAATATATCAATCGTGAATACAAAGGAAACAAACGATCTTGAGTGATATGTTAGTATCTTATATCTCATACAAAAGGCTATAAATTAACATAATAAAATTTTAATAAATGAAATAAAATTATATATTTAATTTTCTTATCTGGGATGTTAAGTTCAATTTTAGAACATATTCACACATAAGGGACGGTGTTTCCCTTCTCACTTTTATTTCCATGATATTTTCAATATTCACCACTTATTTCATGTATGTGGTGTATGTATAGTTACAGTATATATATAATACCATGACTATATTTATATTCATTGTATTAATAGATTGCTTGGATGACTATTTATTTCTGGACATATGATTCAATTGTTTACAATGTAGTAAGGGTTTTCTCATCTCACTTACATTTTTGTGAGATATTTCTTATTCACCACAATTTATTATGTATGGTGTATGTATACTACCCAATTATATAACATATCATTAATATATTTATTTTCATGTTATAAAATGTATAATTTTATGATTTTTAATTTTGGGGTATATGTTTCGATTGATTTCATGCAAGTAAGGTATTCCACCCGAACCTTCATTATTTCAATCGTGTTATTCTTTCACTATTCTTACCCTATGGTTGCATTTATTTATTATTGTGTACTTATTCTGTATTCTATTTATATTTTCCAAAACCATATAATAAGATCATTTCATCTTTCTTTTATGGGAATGTTATCTTTTAAAATTGTTTATTTCTTAATTCTTCCCGATAAACAAGACCGATTCAAGGGATCTTCTCAAATTCGCACCCATTTTCATGAGAAATAAATTATATGTTTTAATATATAATTATATTTCTAAAATTAATCATATTATCACGAAAAAACTACCTTTTTCCATTTCTGGTTTTATGAAATCAATCATGCCTTCCCACTTTAAAATCTTTTTAATATTTCCCTAAAACCACACTAAAATGTTTTATTTATAATGTTTCTTAAAAATTCATTTTCCATGATTTCACTTTAGTGGAGTATATTTTATGACATAAATATAATTTCAATTTCCTTTTAATTTTTATTTTTTTGGATTATTCATGTGTACAATATTATTTTATCACAAATACAAATGATTTTCCAAAAGAACCCTTCTTTCAAAAGTAAAAATGATTTATCCCGTCTCACATTAAATTCTATGAGATATTTTCATGGTTCCCCACTCATTCCTAGAAGGTTTTGTATTCAATTACCTTTGACATATCATATCAGGAGTCTCCTTAATCTCATATTATTCTATGTAATTATGATTTTAATATTGGAAGTGGTATGTGACACTATGGAATGGTTATAGAATATTATCTCATGAAATTTTCAATGGTCTCATTTTAAAGAATCTCCATCTATTTAAGAATCTATTGATAAATATTATACTTCATTGAGGTTTATCCCCTGTGATATCATATACCCTATTTTGTTGAAGGATTGGTGATCAGTTCGACTGTGGATGTGCAAATTTTATACCATTCATGGGTTATAGTTAGATTATTCATATTTTGTATGCTAGTTTTTCCATAAGAATATTTATGTTCCACCATTTTCTTATGAGTAATGTATTGGACTTATTATGTTATAGGGGGGCCCAATATGGGCCATTGAGGAATCAATTGGTCTCCTAAGACAAATTATTTTTAGTTTTTACCAGTTTATGCATGGACTTGGCATGAGGGCTTGCCAAAATGATTATGATGTCCTTCATTATGCATTCTATCATTATGGAAATAGAGATTGATTGTCCAAGCGATTATTAGAAGAGTAGAATATCCATTGTTATGTCTTAGAAAATTATTTAATCAATTTATTTCCTACCATATTATGCTATATTTTATTTTCAAAGGCACATGTTTTTAGTTATTCATCATGCATGGCATTTAAGATTATGAATACTTCCACTGTATTATTAACCCTTATTGAGCATATAAGCTTACACCATTCTTATCTTTTATATATCCCTATGATGTGAAGAATTTTAATACGAATTAATTTCTGGGATAATCAAGGATTTATTGGATTTATTAAGGGATCTTCTATATTTTATTTCATTTCAAGTTGTAGTGTTGAACATACATATATATTTATTATTTCAAAACAACTAAAGTACCTGGTCTATTGGGATCCAAATTTATTATCATCATTCCATTGTAAAAAAAAACTTCATCGATTTCGAGAAACTAAGGGTGGGGAATTTCAGTCAATATATTTGGGGATGTTAAGTAGAATCCTTGGAAAAAAAGATTTAGAAAATTTTGACTAGGGAACAAAACCCTATAATGGACATTATGGATAAGTATACATGAGTATTCTATAATTTTGGAAAGGTCTAGATAATGTGGTTATTATTAGAAAAAACATACCTCTATAGATTATATAAGTGAACATTTTTCAAGAATATATGTACCTAGGATTAAAAACTCTAACAATATGTTCTGAGCTTGAATCTGGGTATCTTGGTACACGACAATGATCCTTAATACACAACATGTTTGACACTCTTAAGGGATATGCTTAGGATAATTATGATTTTCTTTAGAAACAATTATTATGTATTTGAATATATAATAAAATGAATAACATTTGTTAAAAATAAGGAGTTTTAGGTTGAAAAATGTTTCTAGGATATTATATAAATGATTATAAATTTTTCACTCTATTACTGTTGTTACAGACACTATGATTTTTTTCTTTAGCCAATGGCTGGAATCCAAAGGAGTCATGTTATCATTGAACATGATTTAAAATGTGGTAGTGATAAGTAACCAAATGGTATGTTTATAAGAGTTAAAGATAATGGGTTCATGGCAAATTAGTTTTCCAAATATACTATTAACTACATATACCTTAACCAACACCCAAACCCACCAACAAAGAGAATAATGTAGTTTTCTAGGAGAACAAGATAAGGAGACCATATAAAAAAGAATGCTCGAATACCAGGATAAAATAAATGTGGAAAGAGACACTTTGGAATGTGTATCAATGGAATGGATATGTGCTTTATGTTTGGGATGGAATGACCTAAAGAAAATAATTTCCAACAAAAAACGAGGAGTATAATGGGAGGAAAAAAACTGATCCTAAGAGTGCATTTTTAGATATTTTTCTTAAATTTGAGAGATTTGTGAGTTTCATGAGCCTATTACCAATTATATAGGATAACCTTTAGACCATGTAAGGCCCTATGTGGAAGTGAATGTATGATATATTTATTTATTGTGGTTTTATTGGAAATCTTATTTAATATAATGTTCACCAATTGAACTCGTTTCAAATAACACAACTATATATATTCTTAGAAGATATATGGTATTAGAAAAAAGAAAACCCACATGTGGGGTGACAACCCACTACATTTGGTAAGGCTATGGTGTTCGAACAGACGACTGAAGGTAGAACAGGTTGTATATCCAACCAATAGCCTAAATAAAATCCTGATTATCATGATTATTTTTTAGTTAAAACATCTAATGGATAAATTTTATTTTTATTTTAACAAATTTTGTTTTATCAAATTGATAATTTTGGAGTTTGAAAATGATTTTGGTTTTAGGTGATCAATTTAGTTTTGGGTGATGTTAAAAATTTTAGGAATCTTATAATACATTTGGTATAAATGTTGAATTGTATTATGAGTCAAATATTCTTTTATTGTGGACATATGGTGATCCAAGTTATCTATGGAAATGGATAGAATATCTTGAAAAATATGTGATAGTGTAAAAAATTATTTTTTATAATCGATTTAGAGTTATTGATTTTATTTCATAGTATATATAAACATATATTTCTTGTAACGCCCCGACCCCAGCTACCCAGAGTCGGTGCATTATTGAATAACATTGGCATGATCACAAATGATCAAGTCTCAAAAGACTGAATATTTTAGTATCGTTGGAAACACTAGATACATTCATAAGTCGTACATTACATCATAAAGTAAAACAAAACTACAACAACATCTTGTATTCATATCCCCTCATACTATCCCTGCAGGTAATTCATAATATAATTCTTCACATCCTAGAAAAATTAAAACATTGGAAAGGGTGAGCTCAGATGCTCAGTAAGGATAACAATATAGCGGAAGCTTTCGTAAATAAACATAAACATTTAAGGCAATGTATGACTAAAACAAAATACTTTTTAAACTTGAACTTCTGCATAATATGGCAAAAATAAAATTAAATAATTCCATTTACTTACTCACATGTATATTCTACTAGTCGAATAATCACATGCAATATCAATAACCACTTTCATAATGATGGAATGCATAATGCCAGACTATCACAACAACATAGCCAAGGGCTAGTGCCAAGACCACAAATAAGATTTTTTCAAGGCCTCATGCCAAGACACTAGTTTGTCTCATGAGACCTGCCAATGCATCGAGGAGCTATAGTGGGCTCCTCCCATCACTTATTAAGTCTAATGCATTCCTCCTATGAATAGGTTTAAACATATCATAAACCATAACATAACTATATAACATAAAACATGCATAAAGGAAACATAAAATGTCCACATTTCAATCACAAGATATCAATACAACACATTGATATAATAAAAACACTTTCAAAACCATTTTCAATACCAAAATAAAATAAAATTAAAACATTGTATTTATTTTTCATTTAAAAAAAGTTATAGCTTGTAGAGGAAGCCGAAACTCAAATAATGGTCACGGTGGTGGAGAAGTTGTTGTCGCCGCATATGTTCAATAAGAAAAACACTCCTTTTTTTCTTTTAGTAAAACGCTTCGTATAAAACGATTCCTTTTGAATAAATGTAAAAGTCAAAGGGGTTTATACACCATCTAAAATAAATTTGTGTATAAAACAAAATATTCCTCAATGAATGGTTATTGAGACGAAGTCCCTTAAACAGATCAATTTGTTTTATAAAATAGATCTATTATGTGTATTCACTATAAGTACACATAATAAAGTAAAAATACAAGATATGACATAATAATATCTTGACATAATTTGAAAGTTGGAGATTAACCCAAAGAATGGATATTGGGTTAAGAAGATCCCTTAAAAAGATCATTTTTAAAATAAAATAGATCTATAATGTGTATTTACTATAAGTAAACATAAATAAAGTACAAATACAAGATAGAAAATAATAATATAATGATATAATTTGAATGTAGGAGATTAACACAAAGAATGGAAATTGTGTTAAGAAATTTCCTTACCTCGTGTCCGACTTGACTCGATCGTTCTTTAATATCAGGAATAATAAACTAGAGTTAATTTCTATTTTCTTAAGAACATTTTTCATGTTCATTATTCCTTTTTTATCACTTATTACCATGTGATGAACATTATGTAATTATTTATGTTAATAACAGTCGTTTTGTCGATCTTTGGTACTTGAGTCAAAAATATACTTCTTATAATTACAAGTTGTTCATGTGGTGAAATATCTATTATATCCAGAATTATATTCATGATGTAGATATCATATATAACATATATATCAATTATATACATGCATTTATAATATTACATAACATTTAGAGATAAGAAATGAAATGCACCGTTCATGGAGATGGTAAGCTGTACGTACGCATGAACGCTACTTTCATTTCTATTTCATATTTTAATGGAACGAAACATAATGATATAAAGGTATAATATAATTCCAGTATAATATAATGAATAATACCATTTACTCTATCCTTTATACATCCCACATATGGTATTGACGATTGAAATCACTTTGAGGGGGCGGTAGTCCGCACTTCCTAAAATGAAAATATCGTGTTTACCCATAATGGAAACCATAAAGGTATGCCATAAATGAAAAATACAGAAACTTTATTAAAACATAAACATATTATATATAATATATAAATATAGTGACATCTTAATGGCCACCTTTGAAGGTGTTATATGAGTGTTGAACAATCATCATTTTGTGAGGAAGAAATTCGCCATCCACAGAAACAGTATGTTCTTTAACAATTAGATTTAGGTGTGTGTAATTTCAGCTAGAATTATTCTTATAACAACATCCTAGTATATTGAGGATACTGGTTTTGTTACAAAAGAAATGGATTAAAAGAGTTTAGGGGGTTGGAGAAGAAAAATGAAACAAAATAACATAAGAGAAGACATTACCATAAAATCGGGTAACTCTTTTTTGATTAGAGACAAAGGCTTCCTTGGGATGAATTATTCCCAAAGTGAGGCTTCTAGGAGTAATAGAGGGATGTTGGGAGATTATTTGGGCAGAGTTTGGCCGAGACAAATGGCTTGAAGGTGTGAATAAGGTGGTAGTGGTGGGGGCCTTTTATAAGATGAGAGAAGGGGAACTCTTTGAAAAATTGAAATGTTACTTTATTATGAAATGATTTTCGGATTATAAAGGTCCCACAATGATATATTTCGAGTCTAAGGTGAAAAGGGTTCGAAATATACTCATCCAATAGGTTTTTGAAAAGTTTATGCCTTAGATTTTACATTATCTTTTCATTTTATTTAAATCGTTAATTAATGAGGTAATCATTGCATCATCATTGTGTCATAACATTTTTAATTTATTTAATGTCTAAAAATTATAAAATAAGTATCATGATTTAGGAAACCTTTTTATATTTCTAATGAAAATTTATAGTAAAAAATATGACTTTTATAACCCCATTTAAAAATTTCTTTAGTAAAACAACTCATGTTTGTGACATTTTTATTTTAACATTAAATAAAAAGTTTTTAATGTCATTTTCCTACCAAAGTGGCTCCATGGGGTCCCCAAGTTGACCCATGGATTTTCTTGGATGGCCATGACTCGTCCAATAGGGGTAGGACAAGTGTAAATGTATTTTAATATTTTTATAATATCATTTTTACCTTAAATTTCACTAATTACCTTTAATCGCGATTAATTAAACTTAAAAGTTACTATTCACCAAAAAGTTTTTTTAATCCCATTGAACCAAATTTTACTTCCTAATGAAAACCATTTATGTAGGATTTTTGAAAATCAAATCACAGAAGTGGTAATGTTTCATTTAAACGAAAAATCAGTTTTTTAACTACCACTTAGTGGTTTCACTATTCACCAAAAATTGAAGTTTTTCTGAACAATGCCAAAATTTAACCCTAAGATATAATTGATATTCTGAATTCAAAAATGATGTCTATTTTACAAAATTAAAAACATATAAGTTTCAATAATAAATTTTATAATTAATTCCTGCTGTCACAACAAATAGCGTGTTTTTAAGAAACAATATATATCAAAAGATTGACAATTGTTTATGTCCAATTTTAATGTTAAATTAATTCTAATGCCCACAATTGAATAAAATGGTAAAAAATATATTATAATTGTACTTTAAAACAACTAAATAGTATAATTTATCACTATAAATTATTTTTATTAAAAAAGTTGTTTTAAGTATTTTTCACTATTCATAAAAAATTGAAAGTTCTCAGAAAATTACAAAAAATTCAACTTAGGATAATTTTGATATTACAAATACAAAAATGAAGTCCATTTTGAAATATAATATTTCTATAATTTTAAATGGTGGGTATTACTATTCATAACAGCTACTTTGATTAGTCACGGTGTGTTTGAACTCAAAGTTGTGTACAACACACGCTATTGTATTATTCAAAGAGACGTGTATCATGAAAGCTTGTGGTGTTACATTCTCCCCTCCTTCAATAAATTGTGTCCTCGCAATTTGAAAATGTTCTTCGAAAATAAAAGGGTGAAAATAGAAAATACCTTTGTGGAAAACCCAAATCGGAAATAGGGATAATAAGAATATAACATTAATAGAAAGAAAGAGAAGTACAAAGGTCACCCGAGAAAGCCCATACTAGGATTCTATGAAAATATGGATATGGAGGAGAAACAAACCATCAAGGTCTGGTGGAGAGTTGTAGAAAACAGTATTAGGAGAAAGTTAACCACAAGATAATCACAAACTTGTGATTGATTAAACGTTCATTGAATCCCCAGTTGGAAAAGTTAACCGACAACGTTTTTGTTTTAACTTACATTTTATAAAGATGAGGAATTTATTTAAGAGATTTTATAAGAATTTAAGGAAATATACTTACTTGTCATGTAGGCTTTCATTCTTTAATAAATTTTTACCACGAACCCATCTTTCACTCCAAATGGTAACAGAACTCAAAATTATTCTCTTTATCCAAATTGTATAAGGTTCCTAATATTACCACATACCATTAAGATTAGGAAAACTATTTTTTAATAACCAGGGACTTCTTTTAGGCTAGTGGTAGTTAATAAAGGCCTATCACACTATGGTTGTGGGTTCGATTCCTGCAGCTTTGTTCAACGCGACGGGTTATCCCCCAACCCTTAGGTTTTCCTTTTCCTAAAACTATAGTATTATAATATTCCAAAAATAATCTTCAGAAATGTTTTAACCTTAAAAAATACTATCCAAGGTTCAACTTAATCCACTCCAACCTATATAGTTATCCAAAATACCTCTGTCCAGACGTTCTCTAAAAGGTTTCTAAATTCCAAAATCAATTGTAACATTAGATTCCCCAAACAAAGTAAAGTCTCTCTTATTATCACATACTAAAAATATGATTACCTTCATCATATTAAAACCTTAATGAAAAAAAACAAGTACTTCAGTACAATCCTTATATATATCACTTTATTATTATAACCAGAATATAATCCTTGAGTCCAAAAGAACCAATACATTAATTATTCCACTTCAACTGTAGTAATAGCATAATATTGTCCTTGATCCATTGGCCTATTCTGAGGTAAGATTCCCTGATGCTTAGGACATTCATTTTCATAATGCCCCATTTCCCAACAATTGTAGCATTCAACAATTATAGCCTCTTTCTTTCCCTTGCAATCACGAGCCTGGTGACCTTTTTCTCCACATTTATAACAAACTCCCATTCCTTTTAGGCAAGTACCAGGGTGAATCTTCCCACAATTATCACATAATGGAAGATCCTTCTTTCCCTTTTTCCCTTTTTCTGTCTCTTGTTCATCCATTCTCTTCTTCCCTTTCTTTACTTTATTGTCATAAGATTTAGAGAATTACTTTTCTGTCTTGATAGAACATGAGATAATTTCTTCATACAATGAGAAGGATTGTGATACTAAAGCTCGACAAAGAAATGGTTTTAACCCATCAAAGAAATGGTCAATCTTTCTTCTTGGGTTACGTATATAATCTGCAGCATACCTCGCTATCCTTGTAAAGTTGGCCTCACACTTTGCAACATTCTTATCCTCTTTCTGTCTCAAACTCAGAAATTTTCTTTCCATATCTCCTCGATGGTCATGAGGAAAGTATTTTTCTAGGAAAAGATCTTTGAACTCTCTCCATTCCATAATTTATACTTCTTCATCTTCCTTTTTATTTTTAATCAATGACCACCATTTATTGGTATCTCCAGTGAGGCGGTAAACTGGCATGATAACCTTCTCCCTTTCGCTACTCCCCAAGGCATGGAATATTTTCTCTAAGGAATTTATCCATTACTCAGCTACTACAGGATTTGTAATTCCATTGAATGTTGGTGGTTGTTGGCTCATGAAGCGGTCTAACTTTGATCCTCTATGTTGCAGATCGGGGTTCTCCATACGAGTAAGGATATTATTCGTAGCCTGAGTGAGTTGTCCCGGTATGGTAATAAGTTGATCATCACCAGTTGTATCTCTAGATCTATAATAATTATCTTGAGTAGGAGGAAAATCCCTACATGGAGTGCGTGCATTGATACGGTTTCCATTCCTTCCACTAGCCACCATTTCTAAACAATGGCATAAACTAGATTAGTTCATGAATCAAAATACATAATTCCATACTTGTCAAATACTTAACATAAATTGAACTACATATGGATATAATCCATAATCATAAAAATGTTTTCTTTGAGGAAGTATATACTCATAACCCTTCATATTGGTTTGTAAAGAAAAAGAGAATTATCTAAGAATATCCTCCGGGAGTGTCGTAACCAAGAGTGTAGCAAGGCCCGTTGTCGTGCAGCAGTTCCCGTTCGAGTCTAGCTCAAAGCGGTGTTTTTGGGTTTTACCCCTTGGTACATCTGTTCCAGAACCACCTCTACCTACTCGTATCCAGATAGGGATGTATTGCTCAGAAAACTCATAAAATCTCTATAATACAAAAATTCAAGGAAGATCTTCTATACTATTCCTCAAAGTCTATCTTCGGGCTATGTGCTCTAATCAGAGTTTAGCTAAATCTAGAATCCAGGGTTAGTACTAAATTGCCTCTGATACCAACTGTAACGCCCCGACCCCAGCTACCCAGAGTCGGTGCATTATTGCGTAACATTAGCATGATCACAAATGATCACGTCTCGAAAGACCGATTAGTTTAGTAGCCTTGGAAACACTAGATACATTCATAAGTCGCACATGACATCATAAAGTAAAACAAAACTACAACAACATCTTGTCTTCATATCCCCTCATACTATCCCTGCAGGTCATTCATAATACAATTCTTCACATCCTGGAAAAATTAAAACATTGGAAGGGGTGAGCTCAGATGCTCAGTAAGGATAACAATATAGAGGAAGCTTTCATAAATAAACATAATCATTTAAGACAATGTATGACTAAAAAAAATCCTTTTTAAACTTCAACTTCAGAATAATATGGTAAAGATAAAATTAAATAATTCCATTTACTTACTCACATGGATATTCTACTAGTCGAATAATCACATGCAATATCAATAACAACCTTCATAATGATGGAATGCATAATGCCAGACTATCATAACCACGTAGCCAAGGCCTCGTGCCAAGACCACAATTAAGATTTTGTCAAGGCCTCATGCCAAGACACTAGATTGTCTCATGAGACCGGCCGATGCATCTAGGAGCTATAGCGGGCTCCACCCGTCACTTATTAAGTCCAATGCATTCCTAATATGAACAGGTTTAAACATATGATAAACCATAACATAATCGCATCACATAAAACATGCATAATGGAAACATAAAATGTCCACATTTCATTCACAAGATATCAATACAACACATTGATATAATAAGAAAACTTCCAAAACCATTTTCAATACTGAAATAAAAGAAAATTAAAACATTGTATTTATTTTTCATTTAAAAAAAGTTATGGATTATAGTGGAATACGAAACTCAAATAATGTTCACAGCGGCGGAGAAGTTGTTGTCGCCACATATGTAAAACAAGAAAAACATTCCTTTTTTTCATTTATTAAAAAGTTTCGTATAAAAACATTCCTTTTCAATAAACGTAAAAGTCAAAGGGGTTTATACACCTTATAAAATAAATTTGTTTATAAAACAAAATATGCCTCAATGAATGGTGATTGAGATGAAGTCCCTTAAAAAGATCAATTTTTTTATAAAATAGATATATTATGTGTATTCACTATATGTACACATAAGAAAGTAAAAATAAAATATAGGATATAATAATATCTTGACATAATTTGAAAGTAGGAGATTAACCCAGTGAATGGAAATTGGGTTAAGAAGTTCCCTTACAAAGATCATTTTTTAAGATAAAATAGATCTATAAAGTGGATTTACTATAATTACACATATAGAAATTACAAATACAAGATAAGACATAATAATATCGTGACATAATTTGAAAGTAGGAGATTAACCCAAAGAATGGAAATTGGGTTAAGAAATTCCCTTACCTCATGTCCGACTTGACTCGATCGTTCTTTAATCTCCTGAATAATAAACTAGAGTAAATTTCTATTTTCTTAAGAACCTTCTTCATGTTCATTATTCCTTTTATATCAATTATTACCATGTTATGAACAATATTTAATTATTTATGTTAATAAAAGTCGTTTTGTCGATCTTTGGTACTTGAGTCAAAAATATACTTCTTATAATTACAAGTTGTTCATGTGGTGAAATATCCATTATATCTAGAATTATATTCATGATGTAGATATCATATATAACATATATATCCACTATATACATGCATTTATAATATAATATAACATTTATAGGTATGAAATGAAATGCACCGTTCATGGAGACGGTAAGCCCTACGTACGCATGAATGCTACTTTCATTTCTATTTCATATTTTAATGGAATGAAACATAATTATATAAAGGTATAATATAATTCCAGTATAATATAATGTAATATACCATTTACTCCATCCTTTATACATCCCACATATGGTATTAACGATTCAAATCACTTTGAGGGGGCGGTAGTCCGCACTTCCTAATATGAAAATATCGTGTTTACCCATAATGGAAACCATAAAGGTATGACATAAATGAAAAATACAGAAGCTTAAGTAAAACATAAAAATATTATATATCTTATATAAATATAGTTACATCTTAATGGCCACCTTTGAAGGTGTTATATGAGTGTTGAACAATCATCGTTTTGTGAGGCAGAAATTCACCATCCACAGAAACAGTATGTTTTTTTTCCATTAGATGTAGGTGTGTGTAAGTGTATCTCGAATGATTCTTATAAAAACATCCTAGTATAGTGAGGATACTGGTTTTGTTACAAAAGAATGGATAAAAATAGTTTAGGGGGTTGGAGAAGAAAAATAATACAAAATAACATAAGAGAAGACATTACCTTAAAATCAGGTAACTCTTTTTTGAATTGAGCCAAAGGATTCCTTGGGAAGAATTATGCCCAAAGTGAGGATTTTAGGAGTAATAGAGGGAAGTTGGGAGAGTATTTGGGCAGAGTTTGGATGATACAAATGGCTTTATGGTGTGAATAAGGTGGTAGTGGTGGGGGCCTTTTATAAGAGTAGAGAAGGGGCACTCTTGGAAAGATTGAAATGTTACATTATTATGAAATGCTTTTCGGATTCTAAAGGTCCCAAAATGATATATTTCTGGAATAAGGTGATAAGGGTTAGAAATATACTCATACAATAGGTTTTTGACAAGTGTAAGCCTTATATTTTACATTATATTTTCATTTTATTTAAATCGTTAATTAATGAGGTAATCGCTACATCATCATTGTGTCATAACATTTTAATTTATAAAATGTCTAAAAATTATAAAAAAAGTATCATGATGTAGGAAATATTTTTAGATTTCTAATTAATGTTTATAGTAAAAAATATGACTTGTATAACCCCATTTAAAAATTTCCTTAGTAAAACAACTCATGTTTGTGACATTTTTATTTTAACATTAAATAAAAAGTTTTTAATGTCATTTTCCTCCCAAAGTGGCTCCATGGGGTCCCCAAGTTGACCCATGGATTTTTTTGGTCGGCCATGACTCATCAAATAGGGGTAGGACAAGTGTAAAGGTATTTTATTATTTTTATAATATCATTTTTACATGAAAGTTCACTAATTACCTTTAATCGCGATTAATTAAATTTAAAAGATACTATTCACCAAAAAATTATTTTAATCCCATTGAACCACATTTTAATTCCTAATGAAAACCATTTATGTCTGATTTTTTAAAATCAAATTACAGAAGTGGTAATGTTTCATTTAAACGAAAAATCAGTTTTTTAATTACCACTTAGTGGTTTCACTATTCATCAAAAATTGAAGATTTTCAGAACAATAACAAAATTTCACCCTAAGATATAATTGATATTATGAATTAAAAAATGATGTCTATTTTAAAAAATACCAAACATATAAGTTTCATTAATTAATTTTATAATTAATTCCCGCTGTCACAACAAATAGCGTGTTTTTAAGAAACAATATATATCAAAATATTGACAATTGTTTATGTCCAATTTTAATGTTAAATTAATTCTAATGACCACCATTGTGTAAAATGGTAAAAATATATTATAATTATACTCTAAAACCACTAAATAGTATTATTTATCACTATAAATTATTTTGATTAAAAAATTTGTATTAAGTATTTTTCACTATTCATAAAAAATTGAAAGTTCTTAGAAAATTAAAAAAAATTCAACTTAGGATAATTTCAATATTACGAATACAAAAATGAAATCGATTTTGAAATATAAAATTTCTATAATTTTAAAAATTTTGTATTACTATTCATAACAGCTACTTTGATTAGTCATGGTGTGTTAGAACACAAAGTTGCATACAACACACGCTACAGTATTATTCAAAGAGAAGTGTATTGTGAAAGCTTGGGGTGTTACATTTCTAATTTTGGGGTAATGGAAAAAAATGTTTCCTTGAAGAATTATAGTAATTAAAAAAATGATCTATATTGAACCTGGAAAATTACATTTAAATTTTAGAGATTAAATGTTCTTTTCAACCAATAAAAGTTTATTATTTTTGGGGTGTTGTCATATCTTACCCTAACAATTTTGGATTTGGTTGATGTATAAAGAAAATAGAAATGGATAATTAAACTTTTGTGGGGTCTGGGATCCATAGAAGTTAGTTATAATTTTTTACGTGTGAAAAAATTATCTCGATAATTCATTACCAGGTATTGGTAATGGAGTGAAAATAGATCAATGCACTACCAACGTATGATATTATTCATATATCATAGAGAGTGATCAATTAGTTTTTATTGATTAATGTATTTTAAAGACAGTAAAAGAATCCCTCAAATCAAGGAATAATATTTTGTAACCAAAGCTTTATCCATGTAGTTTTCTTTCGAAAAAATAAATATTATTTTAAATTATCCCTAGAATTATGGATTTGTGTTAGTTAAAATTCTAATGAACATGTTCTCCGTCACTATCCATTAAAACATGGTCGTTATATTATTATTCCATGTACATATTTTCACTTCACACTAATATTACCATATTAGAATACATATTTTGGTTGTTACCTATGTATTTTTTTCCCACTATTATTAATAGGACATTTTATTGAACCAATTTGGACTTGGGTTTACAAAAAGGGGAATTTTCATGTATCATACTTATCTTTCAGAGTGCAGTTTCAAATTGCGAGGACTTAATTTATTAAAAGAGGGGAGACTATAGCACCCCAAAAATTTAAAAACAAATATAGAATGAAATTAACACAATACTAAGCCTCTATGGAAAAAACTTTCTTATTACAATTATTTACATAGGATAGTTATTACCAAGCCATGTGACACAATTTTTCCACTTCTGGGATTTAAATTTCAAAAAATGGACATACAACGTTGCGACCAGTATGTTTTTTAGATTCTAATAGGATAGACATAATTTTCATGGTGAATACTAACATGAAACTTATGTATAGTAATGTACAATTATTAATATTAATGTTACCCTTCTGATTTTTTACTTGACCATTATCGATAGAAACATCACCCATAATAGTATAAATTAAATTTAAGAACCTTTTAAATGATAGTTAAGGTTTTAAAAATTAATATTTGAGTATTGGTACTTATTTGAGTAATAAATATTTATAGAAAATATTAAATTAATAAATATATTCAAAATAAAATTTATTTTCATTAAAGTATTAATAAATAAATATTTTCCCTCTATGATTTTTGGATAATTTTATAAGACCTTAATAGTTTTTTAAAAGTAATATAAAAGGAGTTTTAAATCTAAAATTTGTACTTTAATATAACTAATGATTTTATTTAAAAATTAAATTTCTCATTTTTAAAAAACTATTTTGATTAAATAGAGACAATTTTTAAATTCTATACATCTATAAATGGTTAGGCAGAGTTTTTTTATTTTTCTGAAATTAATGAATTTTTTGCGAAAATTGATATTCGATAATTTATGAAATATGCTGAATAAATAAATTTTTTCATCAAGTTTGAATCAGGTATGATTTAAATGACCATTGTTTCAAACTAAAATACACTAATTACTATTTTTAGTAACTATAATCAATACTATTAATAGTATTGAGAAAAAAATAATAAAATTATGCTTAAAATAATGGAAACCCTCCTCTCCTATACTATAAAAACCACCCTCACTCCCTCTTCTTTTCAATCCTCCAAGCCTTCAATCCTCTAAATGATCTACCAAAATAATCTTACCTAGTGTATATCCACTTCCATGAGCCCTTGGTCTTTCCAAAATACCAAATTCTATTCCCTTAAAAAGTTTCTCAAGGAGGTTATTTAAAGTGGAAAATCCACTTCCTTTTTCATTAAACTTCATTTCAATTTATCTTATTTTCTTATTATATTCTAAATTATTCATTAGAAATGAACATGATAAATCCAATATAATCAATATACTAGAATTATAACATGTTAATGAAATAAACATTATCAATATTTTTATTGTCCCTCTTTTATTTTATAAACGAAGTCATGATCCTGGAGGTGCCAATTTACAACTTTTGTTGATGAGGAAGCTTCATTATACCAATTATTTGTCAAAAATCTTCATGAAACAATTTTAATGGATGATATAGATTGTAAAATTTATTATATAACCCTTTTTATGTTGTTTATTTAACCTATTTATATAATATGATATGTTAAAACAAAACGAGTTCATTATGATTATTAACCACAGAAATAATCTAAACATTTATCACTAAATGACTTATAAAAAGATTCATACTCATAACATGTTACTATGTGATATATATATCCATATAAAATTATATATATTTATTAATAATATATTAATTTGATTATGGATAATTATATCCATTCCACATGAACTACCATACTCATATACAAGTATGGAAATCATGAAAACTAAGGAAACAGATGCTCCCAAGAGATAAATTTGTATATTATAACTCATCCAAAAGGTCGTATATAAATATAATAATATTATACTAAATTAAATAAATTTATATAAGGTTCAAAGTTAATTAATTAATGTATTTAATTTTAATATTTAGGACATTAATGTCAACTACAAAACATGTTTGTATATAAGGTAAAGGGTTTCTCATCTCACTTTTATTTCAACGAGATTTCCATTATTAGAAACTTATTTATTGTATGTGATGTATGTATACTGAAATTTGATATATAATAACATTAAAATCATTATATTCATGGTATTAAATTTTTCACTTGATGATTGTTATTTTTTGGACTTACGATTGAATAGATTAGAAAGCTATAAGGGTTTTCTCATCTCACTTCTCGTTTGGGGAGACATTCCTTATTTTCTAATATATCTTGTTTATGGTGTATGTATACTACAAAATAATGTAAATTATCATGAATCTACTTATTTTCATGGTATTAAGTGTATCATTTCATGATTTTCAAGTTTGAATGATATGTTTCGATTGATTACAAACTACTAAGGGATTCAACCTAAATATTATTTTTTCCATTAGGTCCTTATTTCAATATCCTTACCCCAATGTAATTATTATTTATTTTTATATATTTATTTTATTACTTAATTATTTTTTACAAAATCATATATCCATATCATTTCATCTTTTATTTTTATGAATTTTATGTTCTAAAATGGTTCCCTTCCCAATCTTTCCTGATAAAAAATCTTATTTCAAGGGAACATCTCGAATTATTATCCATTTGGAAGTTCAATATATAATATTTTTTAAGCCATAATTATATTTCTAAAATCACTTTTTTCTCATGAAAAAAAAATCTTTGTTCATTTCTGGTTTTATGAAATCAGACATTCCATTCTTCTTTAAAATCTATTTAATATTTTCTTTAAACTGTACTAGAATGTTTTATTTCTAAGGTTTCTAAAAAACACTTTTTACATGATTTCACTTAATTGGGAAACTAGTTATTACAGAAATATAATTTCAATGTGCATCCCTTTTCTTTTTTTGTATATACATGTTTATAATCTGATTTTATGACAAATACAAATGATTTTCCAATATAACTCTTTTTTCCAAAGTAAAAATGATTTCTCTTGTCTCACTTTAACTTATATGTTATATATGCATTGTAAACTACTTATTACATGTGTTTGGTGTACGTATATATATTTAAAATAACATATCAAGAGTATCCTTATTCTTTTAATATTCAATGCGATTATGATTATAATGTTTCAAAGTTGTAGGAGACACATTGGAATGTTTAAAGAATATTTCTTCATGAAATTTTCAATTGTATAATTTAAAAGTATCTTCATATATGTCAACATCCATTAGTGAAAATTTTACATCAATTAGGTATATATATTATTATTTCATCTAACATATGTAATTGAAGGTTTGATTATAAGTTTGTAATGTGGATGTGCTAATTTCATACCATTCATGTGTTATCGTTAAAATATTCACAATTTTTATATTAGTTTTTCAATTTGATTGTTTATGTTTTTTTGTTTTACCCTTTACATATGAGGAATTTAACGGACATAGTATGTTATGGGTGGGGCTCACTACAACCTCTCGATTCATCGGTAAGTCTCATGAGACAAACTAGTTTGTGTTTTTACCCGTTTATGTATGGTCTTGGATGAGGTCGTGACAGATTGAGAATAATGTTTGAGATTATACATTCCTTCATTATGAAACATGAGATTGATAGTCCATGTGATTTTAAACTTTTATAAAATCCATTGTCTTGTTTTATGAAATTATTTAATTAGTTTTTATTACTGCCATATTATTCTCATGTTTATTTTTAATGGAAAATATTTTTAGTTAGTCATCATGCCTATTGTTTATGTTTACGATTACTTATTCTCTGCTATTTTCCTTTACTGAGCATCTGAGATCATCCCTTTCATATGTTTTGTATATATCGAGGATGATAATATGTGGTTTATTAATGACTTTTAGTGATGATCATGGAGTTGTGGTTGTTACTAATAGAACTGCTATATTATATTTCATTTCTTGTTGAAATTTAGAAATTTTGTTTGTACCTAATTTTCCAAACTGCTAAACTACCCAGTACTTTGGGAAATAACTTTCATATAATCAGGACAATGAAATAAAATAATGCACCATCTCCATGTAACTAGGATAATGTTATTACATTTTCTTATTACCAACCTCACCAATATGTTTTTCCTCAATATTTGAAGCATAAATATATAGATAAGTCAGTATCATAAAAAATAGTTGAAAATTTAATTTATAAAACATTAGTATATTAGAAAACACCAAATATTATGGTGAAAAATATTGTATATTAAAATACTAATTTGAGACAACTGATATGTTCTTTGTTCAATTATTTCAATTTCGAAGTTAAATAGATTTATACCCCCTATAAGATATCAAAATATATTTATTTTGGTCTTCTTTGATATATATCGCCCTGTATAAAATTTGAAAATTATAAAATTATTACGATATTTATATGAAAGGTTCATCCAAAAATAATATTTTTATTTAAACATGTTGGTGTTTAACATTTTCAATAGAACAATTGAAAAATGTATTTCAATAGGATATAATGAATAAAATACTTTTACTGAATATGATTCCATTATGAATGGTTCATCCACAAACCTTTCTTAATGATATACACTTTCATGAAATCCAATTTATCAATTTTATCTTCTCTCATATTGTCATACTATTTATTTTGAAATATCTGCACAAGAATTAAATCTTTCTTACAAATATGACAATATTGTGATTTTGAAACCTTTAAAATATAATTAATCATCAAGATTATATAATGATATTTAATTTATAATCTTATGGAATCTGTACAATATGAATGATGTTGAGAAAATAAAATCCACAATTCATGTAAAGTGTGTAAGCTAAAAGGAAAATAAAATCCTATCATTCAATATTAATTAGAGCCAACTCTTCACGTATGTCCCGATAACTCATGACCAAGAAATATTAAATAACATGTTCTATTTTCTAATGTGAATTTAGTAACATAAAAATGACACTATCCCATACTTTTTTTATTTGACGACCTGAATAAAATGTTTAGATTATAAAGAACTCAAATATAGTAATGAAAAAACTAATCCCCTTTTTTATCTAATTTTCTTATAGTGTTTCAATAATTATTTACCTCAAAAGATGATAATATACTTTAATTTATGAACATTTTCATTACCCATTAATAGAGAAGGTGACATAAATTCTTCTAAATTCTATTCGATTGTTGTTGTAATGGGTTGGTATTTTTAAAATTGAGGTAAAATTTTATGAATTGTTGAAAAAATTGTCTTTAATGAATGTTTCAAACTAACTGTATGTATACATTATTCATAAACTATTAACACTAACATTCATCTAATTATATATATCTATTGATTTCAAAAATATTGATTTCCATTTATAATCCCAAATAGTACTTTTCTCAACATGAACTCCTCATTTATATGAGCATCATAAAACATAAAACCTGAATCCTAGATCAATTTTATCTCATGAATAAAGAGTTCAAAATATACATCAATATTATTAGCAGGTAATTTTGGTCTTTAAATAAGGATATGAAAGATAATATATATTCACATCATGTGTAACGATGAGTTAATTTTTTAAGTTATCAACATAATTGGCCATGTACATTATATGCTTTTTTTACACTTAAAGGATTGATTCTATATATATATTGTGAAAATATCTTACATCATTTCCAAATTTATGATAATCACCATATATTTTCTCCCAATGAGGAGATCATTTCATGTGATTATGCCTCCAATATTAAATTTGTGTATTTTTGTACGACATCAATTTCCTTATAGTCTCTTCACTTCCATATTGTTTTATAAACGTTAAATTGTTTTGGGAGAACTATTTATATTTATATGTAGTTGAGTCATCATTATTTTACTCATACATACCGTACATGGGGAATTATCAAAGTAATTATTTTTCAATGAAAAAATATATATAGCCATTTGGTCATGTATGTATTCTTTTATAGAGAATATCTACTGAATATAATAATTTTTAGCATAATATGTTCAATAAGGAAACTAATTATCTTTGAGTAAAATATCATTCAAGAGAGAAAGTGATTCTATAAATTTGATTTCCTATATCTATTTCCACCATTCAATCTATGTATATTTAATATTATTTTCAATGCTCAATATTTATTATGACTTGTATACAATGAAATATTATCACTTCTGTTTAACTTCTCAGAAAACAGTTGATAATCATAAAGGTAATCTTCAACCACAAAAATCATTTCCCCAATAATATATCCATCATCGTTTATAGCTGTACTCATATCAAATGATCAAACCATTTTCAATCCTATTGACTATAATCATTAAGTTCTTCCATATTATTAGTCTAACATTAATAACATTGATTCATTCAATGACAGATAATTTTTTCTTCCATCACATCTGGACAAAAGGATGTTGAAAGACAACAACATTGACAAAAAAATGATTTGAGATGGGTTATTTCCTTGATATGTTGCATACTTTTGGAACTCTTTAACAGTATCACCCTGATCCTTTTTCATATTGATGGAACCCATACATTTTTATTCTTATTCATCCCACGTGGTTCAACAATATTAATATTTAAGAGGGGAATAAATAAATTCACAATAGGCATGCACATAATGTTTCATTTTAGACATGTGTAAATTATAGAATGAATATATTTAAAAAATATTAGTATAAATTATAATATATACATATATAATTTATATAAAAGAATATATATGAATCCATTTCTTTTTAATACATTTGAAAATATATATAATAATATTTTATATACAAATATAATTTTATAACATATATATGCATTGATAAGAATAAAAATTAAATATTTTCATGTAAATATATAATTATTGATGTGTGTTTCTATATAAACATACAAATATTCTTGTAAATATATAAATAAAAAATTTAAAAGTATATATCACAAAATTAGATAATATAATTCAAAATTATGATTCATTCATAAATTAGCAATAAAATTGAAATTCCATGTCAAAACACACATATTATGTGTTGCTGATATTTCTACCATTATTTTTATTTTCCTTCACATTCTAAAAAAATATCTATCTACTACAATATTTAATATCGATACATATGTTCTAATTTCAATTTTTTAAAACCATATATTTATATATGTTATTTTTTTAAAAATATCAACATATTTTTTTCTTTATGATTCATGAATTTTTAAAAGTGTTTTATCGTTTTTATTTTGAGAGAAAAATATCTCATAAAAATATAATAATTTTATAAATGTTATCATTAATTTTAAATAAAAATTTATTTACTCAAAATAATTGTTTTACCACCTCAATAAGTCTTCAAAACAGACAAAACTCAAAAATTAAATCACCTTTTTTTCATTTTGATGTCATGTAGAGTGGTTTATTAGAAATTTTTCAATGTATGTTTACCATTATCTAAAATTAATATGACTCATATAATCCAATTTTCTATTATTGTGGGGTTAGAATATTGAATGTACCCCTTATAATTATACACAAAACTATCTAGTAATACATAATTTTATTATATTTTATATACCTGGAAAATCAAGAATAATATTATTCATTTTTTGAACACCTTTATAATCAAGTGGAATAAAATGATCATTCATGATCATCATTGTCTATATAACGCATATTATATGCTCTTCAATTGGTCTTTAGGATTCAAAAATTTATTTCAAAATATATAAATAACATCAACACAATTTAAAAAAATGAAAATTATTTGGATACATTTAATTTAATAGTTTTTCCTTTATAGTTTTTCCATGTATGTTAAAAAAATAACATTTTTATTACAATTTTTTTCTACCCATGATGATCTATTTTTAATTAATGATTATATAATGGAGTATTCATTATCATTTACTCATATATATTGTTCTTAAATAGATATTTATCTCATGTGTTGTGTAAAAACATAATGAATATGTGATGATTAAAAAAAAATCTAAAATTTAGGAATACCACACTCAGAATTAATTGAAATTCTATAATGTTGAAAATTTCTTATTTCATATTTTAAGGTGAACAATATATTTTTCATCCCCAAAACACAACCATATATAAAACTCATCCTAAATAAAAAATTTCACTGCAGTACAAAATTATTGGTTTCCGAATTCATTATATAAAATATATGATACAAATAAAAGAAATAAAATTATTAGTTTAAAGAGATATCAAAAAAAGAAAATAAATAAAGAAATTAATAAAACACAAAATTTTTAATTTACTAAAAAATAGAATACTTTAAAATATTTTATTATAATCCCATTGTTTATATATTTCAAACAAGAAACATTAAGGGTGTAGGTAACCCATATTGATGTGAACTTAGTGTAATGGATTTTAAGCCAAACATGGGAAGAACAACAAAAAATCATGAAAAAATCATAAAATAATTATTTGGAAATACATAAAACAAGTAATGGATGACATAACTTTAGTTTCTAGGGTTATTATTCCAAAAAGTTCAATAGAGGCTGTTATAAAGTTCTAGTTCTTAAAGATATTTAATGGATTGTGGGAGTGGTTGGACAATTAGGGTTATTTTTAAATAAGGGAAAATGTTTTATCAGTGGTAAATATAGTACTATTAAAAGTGAACTTATCAATGTAAAAATTATTGATGATTAACTCTAAAATAAAATAGTATTAAAAATAAATAAATAATATTAGTAATATAAATTATAAATATATTAAAACTAAATAAGAATATTATTTATATACATTTTAAAAATCATAAATAGAATAAATATTTAAAAAATGTATAAATTGTAACTTTTACATTTAAAAACAATATAATTATAATAAATTCAAAATTTAACAAAAATATTACTGTGACGAGAACAATTTATTATAAGAAATTAAAAATGGTTGTGAATGGGGTAAGATAAAAAAATCCACTCGATTTTAAAGGAAAAAATGCCATACCAAATAGAAAGAATCATCAAGATAAAAGAACATCCAATCAAAAGAAAGTCACTAAAAATAAGGTATTTGTATCTTCATCATGCTCAATAATAAGATCACTAATAAAAAACAATAAACCGAATCTAACAACAGAAATTCTAGTATGAGACGAAGTTCCCTGGTTGTGAAAAGATCTCCAAACTCACAGGCCTCATTGAAATATTCCTATAGTATATATAATTTCCACATTCTATGGACCCATTAGGACATTAGAGTCTCCTAAAATATATATTTTCGGTATTTAATAAGTCTTATCAACTATTTTATTATATACATGAATATTTACTATAAGATTAATATAGTTTTAAGGTCTCAAAAACATTTTTTATTTGAAAGAAAATTCAATAGAGGTAATTATTTTAAATGAATTATAAGAAAATTCTAAAAGTATCACCTTGCCTTGAGCTAATTATGAACACCCATACAAAGAGATTTATGTTGAGAAAAAAGTTGTAACCAATGTATCATCCATGAAATCTGTAAATTTGAAAGTAATTGGATAACCCGAAGAATTTTTTTTGGAATTTTGATCCAAAATAACAACATGGAAGTGAAAATATCTTTGTTCTCATAATTTCCCTTAACATAAAATTCCCAATATAATCCACCACATCCATAAATATTTCAAAAAAAAACATCATTTCTTTTATAAATTGTAGATCTATTCAAACTATCTCTAGATAATGAATTTCTCAGAAAAATCCTAAAAAAACGTGAAGACCCATCCATATTGGTAAAAATGTCACGATCCTCATAGGATATATAATAGAAGTCATCAATTAGGTTGAGTTCAATCCATTCCCTTATAGGGAGATTATTTGGTAATATAAATTTCATTTCCAACTACCCATTTAGTATTAGAGGTAGAGGAAAACATATGAACTATATTGTATAATGGTTTAAATCATTAATCTTAGATTACAAATTATTTGAGTTAAGAACACCACTCTTATAACAACCCTTGTGTTTAGATTGAAATAAAATTTTTGATAGCATAAAAGATATTCAACATAGAGCTTAAACAAATACCTAAATGTCATTATTATGTAATTATAATAACATATCTATTGGAATGGAGGGTACGAAAAATGATTAACTTAATTATGAATATATTTTTTACAAACACACAGACATATATATATAATGAATTATTTGGTGACCATTTAATTTTTATTTAAAATAAAATGCTTTTCAAAATTAAAGAAAATCTTTTTATAGATTTTTTCAAATATTCATAGTTATATTTTATAGAAATAAAATAAAAAAATAAATCATTTTAGTTTATATTAATATAATTAAAACAAAATATATTCAATATATTTTTTTACATGAATCCTATGTTTTTACTAGACATGATTCAAAAATAAATATAGTTTTACATTTTAAAATAGTTTTATAAAAATTAGTTATATCACGTTTTAACGGATTACTTTTTTTAAAAATAAATTTCATTAAAAAACCCACTTTTATAGAATAATATCAAAATTCACTTTGTTCAAATTTTGTGTATTTTTATGATACGTTTCATTTTTTAGGAACAATGAAAATACAACATTTTATTTGAAAAATGATTTTTCATGTAGATAATGTGTAGTTTTAAATTGTTTTATAATTTGGCTATAAAGTAGAATTATATCAATTATACTTATATTAATCCAATTTTATTAATTTTAATAATTTTAATATAAAATTTTGATATAAAATATTTTTTAATACGTGAAAATTTTCACATTAGAAACGCTTTGTCTTGCCATATCTATGGTAATAATTTTAAATAAGTTTTACCTAGTTATGGTTTTTGAATTTTTATAAATGTATCAAATACTATTTATCAATATTTCAAATTTATTTTTTAGGTACCTTTTTCTGTAAAATATTAATAGTTATCTAAGTTATATTTTTACAACTATTATGGGTAAATCATGTAATTAAGTTTAAAAATAATAATATAAATATTAGAAAATTTTCCTAATGCTTATCATAATTTTATTTAATGAGTTATTATTAACAAAAATCATTCATTTAATAAATTTATGACCTCTTCATGCCACTCATATAACATTAATCTCTTTATAGTATATTATTTTAAGAAAAGTCAAACTTCTCACACTTAGGTTTTTAATAAGTAATTATTTTTTAAAATGTGGTCTCTCATAAGTACAAATTGACCAAAAAATTAATTTCAAATAATAAAATATTTATATTTATATTAAGAAATTAATATTTAATTTTTATTTAAGAACAGTTACCTTAAAAGATTACATAACAGTAATTTAGTAATTATTTTACTAATGGAAATATAAAATAAATGACATTAAAAACAATAAAATAAATATAATTTAAGATAATTAATGTCATAAATGGTTTTTATAGATAACCAAAAAAGTTATGGATATATTAAAATAGTATATTTAATGTTATTTTTTTATTTATATTTTTGAAATTTAAAGTAATGATTATTGTGAAAATTGACATTATTTCTATTTTAAAATTAATAATAATATATTAAATTATATAAACATATTAAAAATTTTAGATTCATAAAAATATTGGAATAAATTTTATAATTTTATTCATGATCCATTTATGGTTCTTTTAGAATTATATTGTAAATAAATTAATCCTCAGTGAGTAAAAATCCATGTTGACATGGTAAATGTAAAAGGGGTAAGATAAGGGTTGAAACAAAATGATAATGGTATAAATTTATTCAAAGAATATAATTTATTTAGATGAGGGTATTTAGATAAAAAGTAATCTTATATTTGGAATTAATAATTTTTCATCTATTTGGAATTGAAAATAAATTATATTACTGTAATATTTTAAGAAATTATAGAGTACCCCTCCCCTCCCCTATAAAAAGGATCATCTTCATTTCAATCTCTCACACATCACACACTATTTTTATCATTCAATATATGTAAAAAATAATTACTAGAACCCCTGTAAACATCATAGAGGTATTATTTTATGAATAATTCAACCATTAGTGGTATTAAGGTGTTAAGAAAGGGAGATTGTCTGAAGAAGTTCTATCATTTTTAATCATGTATTTCAGTTGTATTTCTTCTTTTACATACATCATATCTTCATCAAATAAGGTAAAATAATAACTCTACTATATTCCATATAAATATACTTTATTATGTTGGTTTCATGACCCATATCCATCTCATTGTCCATCTAATGGGAAAGTAAATAATTATTTGTTTGTTCTACAGACTACTGGCTCGCAGACTGATGTAATTTGTTTTCAATTCCCATACATAAATACTTGTTATAATGATGAAATTAATTTTTATATTTTATATTAATTTTATATTTATACTTATTAAAAATATAATAAATTATTTACATTATTACCTTTCCTGGTATATAAAAATGATAACGTCTTTTGTTCATACCTATGGATTACCACCACCGAGAAGCAATAAGATTTATCATTCATCGACACGTCACAAAAATGATTTATTTAAGTATATTTAAATTATTAATATGTTAATATTGATATTATTATTGTTTTAGAGAGTTAAAATTATACTTACCTTCTTTCCATAATGATCATTGAAAAATGGAAATGTTATTCATGCGTATGTATGACCTACCGTCTCCATGATTATAACAAAACTCATTTTTCATAACCATATATAATGGATTTATATTTAAAGTAAAATTTATATAAAAATTTAATTATGTAATGAATATTATTTTATATATGATGGAATTATGACAACTTTACCTATAGTTGACTTACCAAAACCATTTTTGAAATAAGTACTAAAAATCATCAAAACATCCAAAGTGAAATTAGCTGAATAAGTAGTTGTATATAATATAGAAATGAGTGATATAACAAGAAAAATAAAAAAAAGTTTATTAGTATTGTCCAAATTTTCTTATGTTTATATTTCCTTAATATAAATAACGTACATGATGATTTGGACTTAATGTATGGGACATCGTCTCAATTTTAATTCATTGAGGAATATTATTGATGTTATGAACCTATAATATTTTCTGAGGTCTATCTAACTCCAACTTGAGATTATTTATCATGAATATATTTAATCTTGGGTTATTTAAATATTTTTTAAAAATTACACTTTCATGTGTCTAATAATTCGACTGATTACAATGTAGAAAAGGATTTCGTAACTCTAATTCCATTCCTTGGGAAAAACATCCGCTTCTGATATTTTCTCATTCAATTATTATATATGAAGATAAATATTATTATATTATGTTTCATTTTCAATAATTTTATGTTTATTTACATTGGTTACCAATAATCTATTTATTTTACTAACAATAAATAAAATAATATTTTCCTTGTAAGGGACTTTATAATTAAAAAAATATTATTTTAAATGTTTTAAAGGTTTAAATTATATATCTTTCCCACTCATGTATATGTGTTAAATTGATATTTATATATATTTTTATATAGGCATGTATGTTGAAAAAAGTGAAATTTCCAAATTTCTCCCAAATTTTGTTAAAAAATATTTTAAGGTTTTATGTAAAGGAAATTATTTTAAAGATCTTATTTTAAGTTTCCTCTTTCATCTCATTTTATAATGATAAATAAGTAATGTTTTTAATATATATGGAATGAATATAATTTCCAAATTTCATGATTCTTTAATTAATTAATTCATTCTTTATAATTTTTCACAATTTAATATCAAGAAAATTGTTTCATTATCAAGTGTGGGATTTTATATTTAAAAAGTATTTCATAAGAAGAGGTCATTTTTATATCTAAAGGTGTTTTATCAGGGGTTAAAAAAAATTTCATTGGTTTTATTCATGAAATATACCCTGGACATTATTTATGAAGGGATTATCCCCATTATTAATCACAAGTGAGCCCTTTATACCATTGGGTGTGCCGAGATAGTGCTTCAATGTGTTATGTCATGATTTTACATGATTAATTATATCAGAAGTTGATTGTACGATCATTCAAATTTTTAAGGGTTATGGTAAAGGTTATGTTAGGGTTCTGTAATAATGATGTTCAAAGAAACATGTATAACCTTTATATTATTCCAAATGAGTATTCATGGAAGTAATTTTATTTTGAAAGGTAAGATAATAATTTTATTTAAGGAAAGTTATTCTATTTTCCAATAAAAATGTAGTATTTAAAGAAATTGTATTTTATGAGTTATTTTTGTTTTTCACTAGAATAAAATATTATTAATTAGTATGTCCCTTTCAGAGATTTTTGTTCTCTATATATGTTTTGAAATAATTTTCACAAGGTTTATGGAATAGTAGGTACAAGGATGTGGTGATGATAAAAATTGTGAATAATTTTCATGAAAAGAAAATATGTTTTATTTTAAAAGGGTTTTATTTGGTGGAAAAAAGGTTACTGTGTATAAGTTTTTACTTTAAATATATGTGACTAAAAGTTAATAGTTTTTACAAATTATATTTAACTATATACCTAAAATATCTTTGGGAAAATAAAGTGATTTATATTATTTAAATTACAAGAATAAAATTTTTTATGGTCAAGAACCTATATTTTGTATCGGATTAGTCTTTAGATAACCTTATTGGTTCAGATATTTTTTAACCATAAGTTAAAAGCCATATATAAACACATTGGTGAGAATTGTAGGGAGTGTTAGAGTTTTTTAGATATATTGAATGATTTTGAGATAACATGGATACATATATCATATTGTTTATCATCCTCATAAGATGGTATATAAAGATTTTATTAATATGAACAGACAAACCTTTGTGGTTTTAGTTAATCAATGGATCTTGTAAGAACCAACGAAACATTAAATATCATATAAAATGAGATGGTTCTCTAAATTATGAATATAATGAAATGGTAATAGTAATGGGAACTCTTGTGGTTATTCTAAACCAGATACTTGGAGCAATGATTAACTACTTAAACCATAGTTATTTTGGAAATATATAAAATATATGTTAGATGAATCCATTCCAATGATAAGGTGACAATGATTATATTTTCAAATATATTCAACGACATATGTGTCCGTAATATGGAAATTATATAATAGTATAATTTCTTAAATGGGGGGAAGATTTTTTGTATGTGGTAATGGTTACCATAAAGAAATAAACCACAAAGGAAAAATGAATAAAATGGTGAAATATTTTATTTGGAATGAATTTATTCTTGAGATACCAATTAGAGGATTTAAAACTAAGGATTTAGGTCATTATTCAAATCTATATCCCAGAAAAGAAGCTCATGAATGGGATTAACTAGAGTATATAGATATAATTTCATAAACACCTAATGCCATTACAATTTTCAATGAGGAAACTAAAAATGACATATGAAAGGTATGGATTATTTCTTTGTTATTGTTTATAAATTATTGAATTTTTGGATATGAATTATATTTTTGTTTTTAGGAAATAATTATGAATAGATAATATGAAAAATCATAGTTAAGATATTATGAATAACTATGACTGATTATGATGTCTATATATAATAAATTCAAGAGTTTTGGTAGATCTATGGAAGATGAAATGTTTAAAATTAGTAATACTCTTATGATGATGGGAGTACTTTGGGAGAATTTTATTTAGATACTTTTATCCATTATTTTTATCATCTAAAAAGTTTTTTTTAGAATGAAATATTTTTTAATTTTTTTATAATTATTGACAGGCCGAGAGGGTGTTGTTATTTGCTTATGGGTGTATGGAAATACAAATTTTATATAACTGAAACAATGATACTCGATTAATAAAAATGCAATATTATGATTGTTCGAGATCAAACCCACATATATAGTGAATTTTGTTTCGTTTGGTTTTAAAAATATTTAATTTTTTTTATTCGAATAAAGAGGTCAGAAAATATGGGTTTTTATGGATTTGAAAAATACAAATTGTAAATTATATAGGTTGATTAGTTTATTTTTAAATTGATTTTGAAAAAGAACTTGGGTTTTGTAATTTCATTTTTCGAGTGATATTTTGGTGGAATAAAATATTTTGATTAATTAATTATTGGTAAAAAAAGATCCAATAGTGATGGTATCTCCTCCTACATGCTATAATACCATATTTTCCTTGGTATTATAATTTGGGGTTCCACCAATTCGAGTGTGTATCGATGCCATATTTTATACTAATTTCCCCCAATGTTGAAAATGATTATTCTTTAATTATGAGGTTCAGTTTGAAAATTTAAATATTTCTTTTTTATTTGATTATCAATGGTCATGATACATGAATAAAGGAAATGGATGTTGAAGAATAAATTACAAAAAAAAATACACGAACAATTAAAATAAATAAATACAAAAAATTTTCAATTTTCATTATATTACCATAGAACAATGTATGTTTACCCCCTCATTGAAGTGATTAGATAATAAGAGATAAGAAGAATGGAAAAATAAAATGTAATAAAAATAGAGATAAACTCTAGGAGGGCCCTCCACAATACCTCATCTCCCTCTAATATTTTGTATCATATGGATCAAGATCTCTCAATAGTAGTAGCAAAAAACTCCTTTATAGGATCCATATGTGATATAAAATTATTTAATCCCATAATGGAATGGTGTAACAATGGTCTGAGCTGGGTCTCATATTTGATATTTGGTCAAAAATTAATTTTTGGTGAATCTAGACATTAAAATCTCAAGAGAAAATGTACACAATATGTAATGTAATTACACCATGTATAATTTTGAATGGTGTATTTAATTGTTTCATGTTATGTCCTTCTTTTCACCATGTGCACCAGTACACATCATGTAATTATTACATGATGCTTAATGTCATTTATCTGCTCTGGAAGCCACATTTCTTCCCCAGTTCTTATGTTTGTTTTCCTTCATAGAGTTCTATGATCATCCCCAGAAATATAGTGTCATGCCAATTTTCTGCGCTCATGACATTATTTTCCCTTTAGATATAATTTTTTATTCTCACTTTCTTCCCCTTTCAAAAGATTAAATTCATATTTGAAAAATAAAAAAAGAGTTAAACCATTTACAATTTAGAAAAAATAATCATTTAAATAAGAAATACATAAAATAAAACACAATAAAAATATATTTATGAAGTAAAAATATAAATTATAAAGGTATTGATAAAATTTATGGTTTATATAATCTTTCATGTTGAGGAATTTATATGGTATTTCTTTTTAAGATGAAAAATTAAAGGAATTTACTATACATTGTGGATAGAAAAGTTATTTAACATTGAATATATTTATTTTATTTTGTCGATTTTATAATATTTTTTTTATTGTTATAAGAATTATATAGTTTTAAAAAATATACAACAAATTGTGTCCAAAAAGTCTTTTATTTTTGAACCAAAAATTAAAGGGAGACATGGGTGCATCTCATACCACTATCTTTCATGAAGTCTTTGTTAGTATGAATTTTTTTTAGTTAAAAGATTTTATTTATAATGAAAAAGTTGATTTTTTGTACATATATTTTATCAAATAGATAACTGTGGGATTGAAATTTGATTTTGTGATTAAGAAATTAATGTTATTTTAGAGGATGTTCACTACTTTTTATATCCTCTATGATCAAGGTATTTAAAAATAATGTGGTATTTTATTTGAGTAATAAAGGTTAATTTTTATTTAGGGAGCATATAAGATTTATTTTGTGGTTTTATGGTGATTGAGGGTTTTTATAGAAATGGTTAATATAGCTGTAATATTATTAGGGAAAATACTTCTTATAATGAGACATTAAGAGCTATTTTAGTGGTAAATGTTAATGTTTTACTTGGAAGGCGATGTGATCAAATCCTTTTAATATTTGGTTTTCAATGAGGGTTAGATTTATTTTTCTTTAATTAAAAGGATACTAATTTGGTAGATGATCTATATTTAACTTTTAGTTTTTCTTTTGAATTTTATAGAGTGTTGTTTTTTCATCATATACAGGTTTATTCATTTCTCAAAATTATTTTACCTTGTACTAACTATTTTGTTTTTGGTTAATTCCAAAAGACAAGAGTAATATATTTTAATGTTTTTGTGGAATATTTATTCTCTAGAAGTTGATTATAATTCTATAGAAATGAATATTTATTCTAAAATACTTATAATTTGGATAAAAATATGAGATTATGGTGGTAATTGATTAAAGGATTAAAATATACTAGTAAATTTTTAATATTTTCATATTTTCATTATTTTGGAAGCAAACAAATCACTTAAATTTAAGAAAATTATTTTGAAATCCAAACGCCATCCATTTACATTCATCTAACAACTTTTAACCCATAAGAAATTTACAATTTTTGTGATGCTTTTTATTATAAATGAAAATTTTATCTATCACATTCCATTGATACTCGGTAGTTAATTTTTAATTTTATATCCATGTTTTACAACCTATAATATTAGTATACTTTATCTTAGATAATCATTCTACTTTCTATTGTCTCTTTTCAAATTTATGTTTTATTAATCCTTCTTCTAATATTGGATTTCAATAATGGTATTTTAGAAAGTCAAAACTAGATACTAATTCTGATTTCAAAATTGCAAGGAAGACATTTCTAAATGGGGGGGAAGGATAATGTAACATCTCAAATTTTTAAAAGGAAATACTATATTTGATAGTATACAACATACACAATATAGAGCTTTAATGGACAATTGAATATTTTTAATATTTAATCGTTACAACCAATCCAGTTGTGTGGAGGGTACCAATATGATTATATGAATTTGTAAAATATATTATAAATATGTATATATACTGAATTTTATGGTGAAAAATCAATTATAAAGGAAAATAGATCACTTTTTAAAATAAATGGAAATAAATTTGTGAAAAAAATCTAAAATACGCACAAGGGTTTTTTGTAAGAATAAAATAATCAAATCAAATTTTTTTAGATTATATTAGTTAAATATATATATATATATATAATATTCCATATAATTTTTAACCTTAATCCTTTATTTTTTATATATATTATAAAAATAATCCAAGTTTGATGTTTAAAAACAATATTTTTTTCTCGATAAAGTAGTATTATAGCCTTTAGTGGAACACTAAATTTAAAACAAAATTATAACATTTTTATAAATATTTATTGAAAAATAAAATTCATTTTTGTAATCAGAATATAAAAATAACTTTGGTAATTTTTTTATTTTTCTAATAATCTTTATTTTTCATTAATAGTGAAAAACTACATTTTAATTGAAAACCAACTTTTCATATAAATAATTTATAATGTTAAATCATATTTAAAATATATTATAAATAAAAAGTATATAAATTATAAATATATTATTCTAATTTAGGTAATAATAATAAAATTTATATTAACATTAGTTATAAAAACATTTTAAACATTTGAACATTTTTTACTTTAAAAACAAACTTTCTCACACCATATAGAGGATTAATATTAAATTAATTTTATCCAATTATTTATTTTTATGTTAAATTAATATATTAAATATTTTAAGAAAGGATTTAAATATTTATTAAATAGGCCTCGTTTAATTTTGGACGTTCTGAATTGTAAACGTTTTAATTTTATTACTATAGTTGGGTAAATTTGGAAATTAAGGGTAGTAATATTATTATAAATTTGAAAATTTCTATAATATCTATACTAATATTATTGGATTATTTATGTCATAAGAATAACATCACTAGGAATCATTTATAACATCCTTGATCCACTTGTATATCTTTAGTTCCCTTATAGTATTTTATTTAAAGAATGGTTAAACTTTTCAGTCTAATGTATTTAATGAGTAAAATAATTTTAATATATGGTCATCTAGAATTTATATTCAAACATAAATATTATAAGGAAATAATAAATATTAACATTCCTCTGATAATTTTTTTTTAATTTTTAATGAAGAAATAATTTTTTTAAATTCTCACACAATAGTGAAACAATAATTATATTACTAATGAAAATATCAAATAAAATATATTAAAAATATTAAATTAAATATTATTTGAGATAATTAATATCATAAATTAATTTTAAAAATGGCCACTACATGTCAGTGATATATTTAAATTTTCTTTAGATATATTATTTTAATGATATTTTTTAAAGTCAAAGTGATTCATAGTATTAAGATTGAAATTAATGATGTTTTAAAATAAATAATATTTTATTAAAAGATAGAATTTTTTTTTAAAAAATAACTTCATCCAAATTATTTGTATATGTTTTAAAATTTCATTCATGATTATTTTATGTTTCTTCTGTAGTTTTATATAAAATTAATTAATCCTCAAAGTGTAAATTTCTAGGTTTTCATAGTATGAGTAAATGGGGTTAAGGGTTGAAACCAAAGGATACAAGTCGAAATTTAGTAAAAAAATATATAATTTTGATGGTATTTTTGTATTAAGACCAAAAATATTTTTTTTCCAAATTAATATTTTTTATACAATATTACTTGAAAAATAATTTATATTAATTTAATATTTTTGGAAATTCCAAGAGTGCCCCTCCCCTCTCCTATAAAAGGGATCATGTTCTTCTAAATATATCACATTTAAAAAAGTATTTGGTTCAGAAAATACATATACAAATACCTTCTTCTAATCTCTATAAAAATTCTACACGTATTATTTTAAGATGAACACCACCCTTAATTGTCTTAATTTTTAGAACATTGTTCGATGAACATGTGTCATTTTTAATCACGAATTTATGTCTTATTTATTCTTCCCCATTCAAGATATCTTCATAAACCATTATTAAATAAAAAATTAAATACCATCATATACTTATATTTTATTGTTTTGATGACCCAGATCCACCTGCTTTGTTATTAAAAGGGAAAATAATTTATCATCCGGGTTTGGGGCTGACTACTGCGTCACGAATAGATGTAATTTTTTCCATAAACATATCTTAAGAATGGAATTAATGATGAAATTTATGATAATATATTTTATATTAATGAATTATTTATCATCATTAAAATTTAATATAACATTTATGTTCTTTTCTATCCTTGCAAATAAAAATGAAAACATCATTCATGTGTACATGTGAATAATCATCTCCCTGAGGTGAAGTGATACATTTTCATCACTATATTCTATAGATAATATATATAAGTATATTTAAATGATAAATATGATAATAATTATAAAATTATCATTATATAAATATAAAATTATACATACCTTCTATCTATAATGATCATTCAAAAATGGAAAGATTATTGATGTATACGTACGACCCACCGTCTTCGTGGTTCTAACATGGTTAATTTTCCACAAACTTATTTAATGGATATAAATAATTTTAATTTATGTATAAAAATTTTAATTATTTAGTGAATTGTTTCTTGGGATTATGGAATGATGACCACTTTGACAATAGATGACTTAACAAGGAAATTTTTGATTTAGGTGCATAATATCGTCAAATATTTTAACATGAAATTAAATGAATATGTAATTTTATATAACACATAAATGAGTTATATAAATAGAATAAAATACAAGAAAATATTTCTCATGAATATAAATATTACCATATGTTTATTACTCATGAATATAAAGAACATACATGATGAATTAGACATCATGCAAGGGACCTCATCTCAATTATCTTTTACTGAGCCATACTTTTTAGAATATGCACCAATATTAATTTCTATGGTGTATATAAATCACATTAGGCATTTTATATTATGAATTTAATTAATATTATTACATGTAATGTTTGTTAAAATTTTACACTTTTAATTTTCATACAATTCGACTGATTATTAAGTATAATGGATTTCTTAACTCAATTTCCATTAATTGGGTTAAAATTATACGTCATTGATTCTATCATGACTAGATTACGTGTGAGACTAATATTTGTTATCATGTATTTTATTTACACTATTTTTAAATGTATTTATAGTGGATACAAATAACTGATTCATTTGATTAATTACTAGTATAATTATATGATCTTTATATGGGACTTTTTAACTGAAAAAACTACTTACAATTTTTTTTAATGATACATTTTATGAATATTTATCCTTCATTTCAATGTTTTTAAAATAATACTTATTAATTTATTCATTTTGATATTAATTTTTTAAATAGTTAATTTTCTAATTTCTCTTAAAAATTATAAAATATTAATTTTTATGTTTTTATGTATTTTTTTAGAAATGCTATTATAGTGTTACTATATTTTAATGTTTTGTTATAGTGAAAAAAATTTAATTTTTACATATATCTAATGTATAAAATTTCCCACATTCTTGATTATTTAATTCGTTAACCCTTCCTCTACAATCTTTATACATATTTTCAAGGATTTGTTTTCATTATTATATAGGAGTTTTTAGATATTAAAAGTGTTTTTCTGCATGAAATGAGAATTTTGATTTTTAGAAGTATTTTTTAGATGAATTTAAAAGTCCATTTATGGGTTCTATTCATGATATGGTCTATGTTAATTATTTACAAAGGTTTTCACCGTATTATATCTTACAGTTTAGGCTGTTATATCTTTGTGTGCACCCAGATTGTGCTTCAATGCATTGGGTAATGATTTTGTTCCCCAAAAAATTATATTAGAAGTCATCCATATGGTATTTCAAATTTCTAACAGTTCTGGTAATTTTTATTTATCGATTATATTTTGATTATTTCATAAGGAACCTAAATTACTTTTTTATTATTTAAAATAATTTTTATTGAAATCATTTATTTTTAGAATGTAAAATATTGATTTTATTTATATAAAAATGTTACTCTTTTCATATGAAAATAAATGTTTGGAAGGAAATAATTTTATGATTTTTCCTATATTTCCATATACTAACGGATTTAAACATTTTATGTCCCTTATTTGAATTTTTTCTCTACCCAATTTTTAAATTTTTTTTCAATGGGTTTATGAAAGGGTAACGACAAGGATGAGGTCAAGATGAAAATATTGAAGAATTGTCCAGAAAAAAAAACTTATTTTATTTTAAAAGGGATTCCTTTGGTGGACTCAAATGGATATTGAGTATAAGTGTTCACTTTTAATGTATCTAATTTCTAAGTAACAATGAATATATGTAGAAGGATCCTTAGTAAAAATTGATATGAAGGAAACTACAGCGGTTCCCCGAATGAGAATCTAAATTAAAAGAAAGCTTTGATGAGAAATCTTGTATTTATTCTAACCCACCTATTAAGAGTAATGATTAACCACTTCCACATGGATGAGTTTTATAATACATAAAATTTTATATATATGAATCCTTGTTGATTTTCTGGTCAAAAAATCATAAAGGTATGTATATTCAATGATCTATGTTCAAAAAATGATGAAAAAAATAAAATAAGAAAATTTTTTAATAGGAGGGGAGTTGTTTTATATATTGTAACAGAGGTGACAAAGAAATTAACTACCAAGAAAAAAACCATTTAGTTAACTCCATGAAGTATAAATATGTTCTTCATTAGTTACTAATTAAATATTATAAATGTTTGGAGTGTGGTAATTACACACAACAATGTTCTGGAAAGGAGGCTGATGAATGAGATCTTCCGAACAGTAGAGATTTCTAGTTAGCTATACATAACCCCATTCTAATTTAAGATGAGGAAACTAAAAATAACTTACGAATGGTATGTATTAATTTTTTTCCATGTTTTTATATTATTGAATCTTCGGACCAGATTCATATGTTTGTTTTTATGAAATTTGTTTTAAGATATTTGATGGAAAATCAGGATTAAGGTGTTATGAATAATATTTAATGATTAGGATATCTATTTATATGTAACAATAGTTACCGTATATCTAATGATGATGAAATGTTTAAAATTATTAATACTCTTTTGATTATTGGAGTAATTTTTGAGAATATTTTTTTGTTATTTGTAACATTATCTTTATCATGTTAAAAATTTATTTTATTATGAATTTAATTAACATTTTCAAGACATAATTATAAGGTTATGGATAACCTTTAGTATTTATATTATCTTTAATTTTGAGATAATTTTGACAATTTACTTATTTTGATGAAAAATGGATTGTATGTGGTAAAATTTGAGGTTAAAACATTTATTTATTGTTGAAAATATAAATTTTATATTAAGGACTTTATCATAGTTTTGGGAATGTTATAAGAATTATAATGTTTACCAAAAACGACAACCTACATACCATGTAAAACCCCATCACGTTCGGAAATTCCATGAGTTTTTAACCAATAAATTACGATATAGAAAGGCGAATCACCTACCAATAGTCTACATGATGTCTCAATTATTATGAATATTTAATTTTAGATAAACAATATCATGGATTATGAATAAATTTTTTTTGGGAATAAATGTTTTACCATGTAGAAAACATTTAGATTAAAAATTGATTTTATGAATAATTCATTAATGTTACTTCTGAATAGGATCACTATTTTTGGAACCCTATATGATCCCAAAAAATAAAATACTATGGATTTAATTTTATGAATAAACATTGATTTATATTTTAGAGAAATATATGATTTTCTTATGGTATTTTGGAAATTTTGGTTATTAATAGAAATTGTTAGCGTATGATGAAGATTATTATAAATATTACTTATTAGTATAAGACATTATGAGTTATTGATGTTTTTTGGAGATAAATCTCAAAATTCATATAGGATTATGATTTGATCAAATCCATTTGATTTTTGGGTTTCAATATTAATTAGAATACTTTTGAGGAAATTCAAGGATGGGTTTTTGATGAATTATCTAAGATGAACTTTGGTTGACACTATTGAAATTTATATATTGAAGTAGTTTTTCATCATATAATGGTTTATTCATTTTTGGGATTCTTTATCTTTTAATAACCATTTTTCTTTGGTTAATTCATAAATAAAATAGAAGTATGTTTTTATATTTTTATGGGTTCTTTCATTCTCTACAAGTTGATTCTAATACATCTGGAATGAAAAATCAATATTAAATACTGTTGTTTTAGAAAAATGATGAGACTATAGGGTGAATTGATTAAAGGATGGAACTCTATTGTTGTGTAACTATATTTAATTATGTAATTTTTCTATGAAGTAAATTAATTCATCAAATTTTGGAAAATTATTTTTAATAAAAAATGTTATCTATTTACTTTTGTCAATAATATTTTATCCCCTTAAATATTTATGGGTTTGGGATGGTTAAATTTTTAATGACCATGTTATCTATCAATATCTATAATAAATCGGTATTTATTTTTATCTTTGAAGTCTATGTTTTACAATATGAAATATAAGTATTTGTTATCATATTTAACCTTTATTATTTTCTTTCTCTATTTTCAAATGGATGTTTTATTATTTCTTTTTTTCGATATGGTATTTCAATGAACTTATTTCCAAAATTCAACCCTAGTTACCGAGATAGAGTTAAAAATTGGGTGGGTAAAATTTCTAAGGGGGAGAATATAACATCTTTATTTTTTAAAAGGAATGACTATAATAATATATAAGATATGAAACCTCGAACATAAATAAACAAATACATATCATTATTAGGTAACCGTTATAACCTAGCTATTATAATGGTAGGTATTATGGGAATTAACCTAATTAGGAAAATATTTTTCACAAATTTATATACAATTTAATATTTAGTTATCAATTAACTATAAATTAAATTGAAACCATTTGAAAATAAAAGTAAATCCTTTTTGGAAAAATAATTTACTTGCACACATGTGTGTTTTTTAAAAATAAAATAAAAAATCACACTTTTTCATTACATGAATGAAATATATATATATAATGATAAGTATAATATACATAATTCAACCTATGTGTTTTATAGACATGATATAAAATAATCTAGTTTTACTTTTAAAAACTATTTTGCTTTATAAAAATTCATTTTATCTATTTTAAATGGAGAACTTTTCTAGATTTTTATTAATATTTTATTTGAAAAAATAAATATCATTTCTTAATTTATTATATGAAAATTTTCTTTTGTTAAATTTATTATATTTTTCTAATATGTTCATGTTTTAGATGAAGAGTGAAAAATATATCATTTTTTTTGAAAACTGAATTTTCATCTAAATAAATTGTATTTCTAAATTTGATTTTAGATTTGATTTAAAATAATATTATATAGAATATAAATATTTATGTTTATATATATATTAATCCAATTGTTTCTATCATATTCATTTTTATTTTAAATTGGGATATAAAAACATGAAAACTTTTTAACATTTTCACTTCAAAACATGATTTCTCACCCCATACATGAGATTAATTTTAAATTAACATTATCCTCTTAGGTGTTTTGAATTTTAAAAAATGGATACCATATTTGGATTCTGGAGGTCTAATTTTTTTAAATTTTTTTCTTTTATTTGTAGAAAATATTAATCGTAATCTTTGTAACATTATTACCACGGTGAGGGGTAAATCATGTAATTAATAGAAAAAATAATATTATAAAAATTATAAATATAAACTATTTTTTTTAATTTTTTTTTTATTGATTTTATATCCAAATAATCTTTTTTCTTATTTTATGAACTCTAAAATACACATTTATTACTTTAATCCCCTTATAATATTTTATTTTACAAAATTCAAACTTTTTAAAGTTATATTTTCAATAACTATATAATTTTTAATACACGGTCTTCTAGAATATATATTTGACCATAAATAGTATTTAGAAATAAATCATATTTATATTTATCATGTATATTTATTGTTAATTTATGATGAAAAAACAATTACCTAAAATTCTATCATAAGAATGAAGCCTTACTTATTTTAGTAATGTAAATATCAAATAAATGATATTAAAAAAATTAAATGAACTAAAATATGAAGGAATTGATGTTAGAGTTGAATTTTATAGATTAACTTCACATGTTGTAGAAATATTAAAATATTTTCTTCAATTATATATTGTTTTGTAAATATTTTTAATTGAAAATTTAGTGAATAATGTCAAAGTTGACATTACTCATTTTTGAAATAAATAATATTTGTTTAAATTTAATAAAAATTGACAAAAATATGAATTTCTAAAAAAATATTCGGATAAGGTTGTTAATTTTACCAATTATCTATTTATGGTTTGTTTGGAATTATATTTTAAACATGTTGATCCTAAAATAGTAAAAAACCAGGTTGTTGTGGTAACAGTAAAGGGGGTTAAATAACATTTGAAACAAAATGATTAATGGAATAAATATAATAAAAAATATCAAATTTTTTATTTTATGAGTGTATTTAGAAATAAAATAATCTTGTATTTAAAATGAAAATGGTTTTTGCAATTTTTAATTGAAAACTAATTTATAATTATTTAATTTTTTGTTAGATTCTACGAGTGTATCTTCACTCTATTATGAAATGATACTTCTTATTGTCAACATATCACACTTCAAAACCTGTTTAGTTCATCCAAAAACTATTCAAATACCTTACTAATGTACATATACACATTTTATAGGTCTTAAGTTATGAAAAACACCACCATTTGTGGTCGTGTTTTTAGAATTATTCTTATATAGTGTAATTGATATATGGATATTTTATTGTATTTGTGGAATGATGGATATCCGTAATAGCCAGAGATTTTGGGAATTATATTTTTTTTATATTTTTGTTTTTTTATATTTTTCATCTAATGTATCACTATAAATAATTTTTTTAAATTATATCACTAATTTTTTTAGTAAACTTTAATCAATACATGAATTAGTATTTCTCCACAGGCAAAATAGTTTTTTATTACATTACATGTGACTCTGTGTTTCTATGACACATCATTTTATTATTATAAATATCAAAATGAGATAGTTATAACCTAGTCATTATGCATAGTAATAGGAATATAAAACATATTTTCATCAAATATTATTTATAATTGTTTTATATAAATAAACTATAAGGACAATAATCTAGGTAATATTGAAAAACTCTTTATATGATTAAAATTATCTTTTTTTCACAAATAACCTTCTTTTTATATCTGTCCATGAAAAATAATATAAGAAATTTTAGACAGTCATATAAATTGAATTTAATAGAATAAACTAATTTTTTAAATAATAATTTCAAAATTATATTACATTTATTTTTTTGTATTTTTCTAAGAAAATTTATTTTTGAATGAATTGTGAAAAATACAGAATTTTAATTCAAAAATTCGTTTTCATTTATTTTTTATATTCTACAATTTTATTTTAAGTTGTGTTTAATGTAAAAATAGATCAATTATAAGTCTATTAATTAAATTTATGTCATTTTAATCACTTTTATATTGAATTTAGATATAAAATCATAATAATATTGTGAACATTCTTATTTTGAAAACCCTCATTCTCGCCACATCCATAGAATTGGCATTAAAAATTATTTTGATTCTTCTGTGAATTGAATTTTTAAAATGGAAATACATTGTTAAAATCATTATACTATTTATCATAAAACAATATCAACTGAAATTTTTACCAGAAAGATAGGTGAGAGTGATTAAGGTAAAATTGAGCTCAATAAGGGACTAAACCATAAACTTAAGGGAAAACATGACCTATAAAATTTTCCAAGGCCAACTATATGGACATATTCTGTCCATAAACCATTCATTATTTATATATTTTTGGTTTTTATAATATTTTAGGTAAAAAGGTGTGTACAGTTAAGTTGTTTTCAATAATACCAAGTGTTCCCCCTCCCTCCCTTATAAATGGCCACCACCACACCGTATTCTTCACAAATCTCAAACCACTTATTTTTGGCCAAGACCTTCCTATTACACATAAAAAAATCCCTCCTTTACTTTATTAATCCACCATTTGGTCATAAATCCATCTAAGGATGCCCTTTGGGGAAAACCCAAAGTAGTTACCCAAAGAAGAGGTAACATCCTTCCTCATGCTCATTTATTTTATTTTTCCACCACCTCTATTTATATTATAAAATTCACACATAATATAATTATAATCCTAAATATAATGAGTTGTTTTATTTTATAATTTTTATCTTCAAATACAAACACATCTATCTAATATGTAAAGAACATAACATTATTGTGTGTGGACAACTACCGCCCCACGAAATAATGTTGTTCGTTTTACCATTACTATCTATTATGGTCAAGAATTATGATGGAAAATATATTTTTGCATGATATATATCATATTTATGATATTTTTATACTTCAATATTTATTATATAAATCATACCATCATGGTTTCAATTTTTTGTAAATACGATAACTTTATTTGTTGAAGTGTGGACTACCGCCTCCTCAAAATGATGTTATTAATTCACACATTACATTGAATTTATTTAAGATAAATTTATTAAAATTATATTATATATTAGAAATAATAATTCTAATTTTATAATATTATTGAAATATATATATATATTTATTTAATTTACTTTCATTCTTTTAAAATTCTATGAAAATCTAAACAATGTTCATGTGAATGTATAACCAACATCTCCATAAATGGTGCATTCCATTTCAAAAATATATCTTTTATTGATTATTATTAATTTATATATAATGAATATATATTTTATATAATTCATTATTTATATTATCTATATAAATAAATAATTATTTTATAAATAGGATCAAGATTGACATGTCAAATCAAGCACGATAAATAGAGATGTTATTACCCAAAACATTACTATAACATAAAATTGTTAATAAACAGGTAATATACGGTCATAATAAAATCATACATGGTATTATATATATTAATATGGTTCTATGATAGATATATAAAAAACTTATATCTATTATAAAATAGACTAGTATGTGTAACACCAAAGTCAAGAAACTGTGTATGGGAATTTCAACTTGCTTTTTATTTCCATGGGATACCTTCCATATTCCCCACTTGATTATTTTGTACAGTTGTATACTTCATTTTTATATTTTATATCATAAATTTAATTTATTTAATTATATTAATATATTTTAATTGATGTTATTCTTACCTGGGTATTATGATTTTAATGTTACCCGAGTAATAAGGGTTTCATCTTGTCACTTTTATTCTCCATGAGAGACAAGCTATGTTCACCTTGTAATTATCATACGTGGTGTGTATACCATCCATTTTTGTAATATATTATTATTATTATTATTAAATTCATGGATATTTAAATATACATTTGAGGATATTTTTTATGGACTTTAAGTTCTGAATAGATGCGAAATGGTAAATGAAATTTTGTGTCCATTTACATTTTTAGAGACACATTCTATTTTATGCACCTATATTTTTATATGAAGTTTATATATGACCTTTTTCATTTTAAATAACGAATCTCATTATTTTTATGTTATTTTAAGCTTCATGAAACTTTATTTTTTTACAAGGGGAGTGTAATTCAATGTTACCAAGTTGTTAGAGTTTAATGAAACAATATCATTATTTATTGAGATTTTTTATGATGCTTCCATCGATGGAATGCATCTCTCAAGAGTAATCATGAATTTTATTCTACACTATATATTCATGATGTCTTAATTTATTTGTACCATTTTTTTCTCATTGGTACATAATATTACTAAAAATTTGTTTTATAAAAAGTGGGACCTTACAAATCTCAACGGTCATCAATCGATGTTCTTTAAAAACATTATTTTCTAAAAAGTGTTTCAATTTTTTTTAATGATTTATATATATGTTTTAAAATTATTTTAAATTAAATGGTTCTGAAAAATTATTCCTTAATACATTATAAATTTTAAAACTATTTTTAATGTATTGGGTTTCACATAATTATCAAGATTTATATATATTTTTTGAATGTTTTTTTCAAATAAAAAGGTTTTTTAAATGTTGTGAATATTCTTTTATAGGTTTTTAAGGAAAAAAATTTCTAAAAGTTTTTCAATATTAATTAAAATGTTTTTAGGAAAATGGTCTTCAAATTTTTTTCAAGATTCTTTTTTAAGTTTTCATGTTAAATTTTTTTTACAATAATTCCATGATTTCATTCTAAATTTTCAACGTATTTTCTATGAGTATTTTGTTTAATATTTTTATGTTTTAAAGAATATTTTTCAAATAAATAATTCTATTTTCCTCAATTTTTTTTAAAAAATATATTTCAAAATAATTTTTCATCTTAGATTACATCCATTGATGTTACTCATGCCCATATGATAAATGATTCAAAGGTTCCATTCATATTATGTGTTGAATTTTTTATGTTTTCTTACAATGATTCTTATGACACCCATTTCTCGTTCAAGGGTCTTAAGTTTATTAAATCTTTTTAAATTTAATGGGTTATATGATTATGATATAAATTTATCTTCCATGGGTTATATTTCAAATAAAGTGATTTATTTTAATGGGATATAATCAGAAGAAATTTTTATGAAACCTGTCTCTTTTCCATAGGTGAGGATAAGTTTAAAGGTTTGGGATCCTCATTTCATTTCCTGGATTATGTTATTATTAATTTTTATTATAACATGGCATATTTATATATAATTTTATTATTAGATGGGTTGGACATATATCTCCCTCTAATGAATTGGGAAAAAGTTTATATCTTATGGGATAAAAATAAAGGACCTTACCTACTAATATGGTCTTGGTAGTGATCCTTGACTACTAGGATGGTCATGGGTAGAAGAATGACTACAAAGATCATTATAGGAGTGATCCATGACAAAAAAATATGGTTATGGGAGTGAACCATGACTATCAAGATGGTATGGTAAGTAAACCCCAATTACTGTTATACGGACCCTGCCTCAAACCTTACTTAATCATGAATTAAATTGAATAATTCGCATTGAGGATATTTTCAGGTTTAGAGGTTTAGAGAATTAGGACATAACTATTAAATCTCAATGATTACAAAGTAGACACATCAACTCAGTTTCCATTATTTTCACAAAAATAAAAACTCTTGAAGAAAAGAGTCATGTCTAGTTCCTTGTTTTAGACAGCCTGAAATTTCCTTGATTCCAGCCTAGACCATATTCCACTTTATGTCCTGTAAAAAACAATTAAAAAACATGGGATGAGCATAAAAAGATCATTAAGGTATATAAAAAATATGTAAAGGAAACATTATTAAATGTTTACATAAGAATTAATGAAATCATACAGTACTCATAAAACATAAGCACGTTAACATACCTCACGAAATCATAAGATTTATGAATAAATCATAGAAATATTAAGACATAAAGGTAACTTGAAGAATTAATAATATTATTACATAGGGAGAAACCCTCATGGTTACATTTGGAATAACCATCACAGTATATTCTCCAGATCTCTTCGTAGAAACCTTAGCGTTTAACTCCTTCACGTAACCCAATGCATTGGAGAGCTATATCGGGCTCACCCGCCCTTAGTGTATCCCGTAACCACCCATCTTCATAAAAAATTCCCAAGAACCATATCATAATTTTATCACATAAAACCTGCATAAAGGGAACATAACATTCCCACATTGTAATAACAATATAACATTTTAAGATATTTAAATAATGAATACATTCTAAAACCCATTTTCAAAACCTCTTAAAACATTTCATAAAGAGATTTTTGAATCAAAGTGTCCCATACCACTTTTAAGATTTTATCATTTTAAACCATTAATATCCATATAAATAAATCCTTAAAAACATTTTGAAAACATGGATATTAATGAGTAATATTTATAGGAATAAATCATTAAATCATTTAAAATGATATTTTAGTTAAAGGTGTTTTAACAAAATGAGAGACACTTGAATACAATAATTGAGGAATAACATTTAATCAGAACCTTATAATATCATGAGAATAAAGAGATTCATGATATATTATTCCAAAGGACAGTATATACACCATATAGGAGTGAATTGGTGCATAACAACAATGAAGTCTCAATAGAATTGTAAAACGAGATGAAATCCCTTATAAAGAAGGTATCCTTAAATTAAGGATAAATAAATCTCACAATTATGTATGAAAAATATAAATACAGCCAATATAATTGGATATTAAGTGTAAAAAAACGAGATTTCATTCACACATACTCATAGGATGCCATATTCTATAACTACAAGTTGAACCCAAAGAGATCGAAATTGGGTTTAGAAGTTCCCTTGATAAAATTTGATAGCCTAACTACGTCACTTGAAAATTCATAAAATTAGTTTATGAGAGATAAAATTTTATCTCATCACTTGGACATAAAATTTACATCAATAAGGATACATAAAAACACATCCCAGCATAAAAATATGTAAATTAAAAGATATAACAAAATAAGTCTTTTTAAAAGAGAAGTGTGCAAGGTTCCCTTACCGATTTGGGCAACATTCGAAACATACACCCCATGAAATAAGGGTCATACAAAGAAGATGTAAATACCCATAAATGAGATTATATTATACAAATAGTAAAATAATGGGCAATAAATACACCAAACGAAAGGAAATAGTGGCAAATGTCGCGTGAATCTCACATGAATAAAAAGTGTGATGAAAATCCCCTTATGAAAATTTGGCAGCCTAACGACGCCACATAAAACATCCAAAAATGGATTGTTGAGATCAAATAGGGTCTCTCATCATATTGAAAGAAAATTTACAGAAAGGGGAATATAAAATAACATCCCCCAACATAAGAAATATGAGATTAATGTAAGTTACATAAAAAAGTGTACTTAAAAAGAAAGAGGGAGGTAGGATCCCTTACGAAAATTCAGCAGCCTAATGGCGCCACTTAAAAATTATAAAAATGAATTGATGAGAGTAATAGGGGGTATCTCATAATATGAAAATACAAATTACAGTATGGGTAATATAAAATAACATCCTCCAACATAAGAACATGGAGCATAAATGAAATGACATAAAAGAGGGTACTTGAAAAGAAAGAGAGAGGTCGGATCCCTTACCGCAACTCCGACTTGTCTTGTTCATTTCATTATATTTCTGAATAATAAACTTTTGAAAATTTATATCTTCTTAAGGAACTCCTTTAATGTTTATTATTAAATTCATATCACATATTATAATGTTCTAATAATTAGTTAATTATGTGATTTCATATCAAATGTTTTTGTTGATGTTTGGTACATGAGTCAAAAATGAACTTGTTTGAAAAGAATCGTCCATGTAGTTATAAGTAGATCATCTCAAAAATAGTATTAATGATTTAAATATCATATATATCCAGTAAAGATTCATTTTATACTATTTCATAACATTTTGAGATAAAAAGAAATGAAACGCACTGTTTATGGAGACAATAGGCCGTACGTACGCATGAACGCTACTTTCATTTCTTTGTCAAATTAATGGAATTAAAATTAATTGAGAGATATATTTATTAGAATTATATTTTAATATAGAGGTTTTATAGGTAACATAAGTTCCTTAATTTCATTCTTTATACATTCCATGTGTTCCATGAACGAGTCACATCACTTGAGGGGCAGTAGTCCACACTTCCTCATATGAAATTATCGCATTTGCACTACCTGAAAAGAATAATGGTATGTTTCAAATATAAAATATATAAGTATATAGATAACATAATTACCATTTATATCATATATAGAATACAGTGACATCATAATGGCCACCTTTAAAGGTGTTAAAATAATATTGAACAATCATCGTTTCGTGAGGTAGTAATTCGCCATCCACAGAAATAGTATGTTCTTTGACCATTAGACAAATTTGTGTGTAAGTGTATCTCTAATAATTCTTATATAAAAATCCTAGTATATTGAAGATACAGGTTTTGTTATAAAATAAAGTAATAAAAAGAATTTAGGGGGTTGTAAAACAAAATTAAACAAAAAAACATAAGAGAATACATTACCCTTAAATCGGGTAACTCCCTTTGGTTTGAACCAAAAGGGTTTCTTGAAGAGCTTTCTGCCTATGGTGAGGCTTTAATGATGAAGAGAGGGATGTTGAGAGTTGAAATGGGTAGGTTTTGGATGATCCAAAGGCTTAAGAGGTGTGGGTAAGAAGGTAGAGTTGGGGGCCTTTTATAACGGAAGAGGAGGGGCACTCTTGGAATGTTAAAAAATATTACTTCATTATAAAATGATTTTCGGATTTTAAAGGTCCTAAAAGAAAATATTTTTAGGCTAAGGTGATAAGGTTTCGAAATCCATACATCCAATAGGTTTGTGACAGGTGTAAGACTTATATTTTACCCTATCTTCTTATTTTATTTAAATCGTTCATTTATGAGGTAATCACTACATCATCACGGTGTAATAAATAAATTATTTTATTTAATGTCGAAAAATTATAAAAAAACTATCATGATTTAGGAAATAGTTTTATATTTCTAATGAATATTCATAGTCAAAAATATGACTTGTATAACCCCATGTCAAATTGTTTTAGTAAAACAATATATGTTTGTGACATTTTAATTTTAACTTTAAATAAAAAGTTATTAATGTCATTTTCCTACCAAAGTGGCTCCATGGGGTCCCCAAGTTGATCCATGGATTTTCATGGTCGGCCATGACTCATCCAATAATGGTAGGACATGTGTAAAAGACATTTTATATTATTATAACATTATCTTTACCTTAAATTACACTAATTACCTTTAAAGGCGATTAATAAAACATAAAAGTTACTATTCACAAAAAAAATTATTTTAATTCCATTGAACCGCATTTTACATCTTCATGACAACCATGTATGTCAGATTTTTAAAATTCAAATCACAGAGGTGGTAAAATTTCATTTAAACGAAAAATCATATTTTTAACTACCACTTAGTGGTTTCACTATTCATCAAAAATTGATGTTTTACAGAAAAATACCAAAAATTAACCCTAAGATATATTTGATAATCCAAAATAAAAGATGATATATATTTTACAAAATTAAAAAAATATTATTTGCCTTAAGTAATTTAATAATTAAATACCGTTGTCAGAACAAATAGCGTGTTTTTATGAAACAATATATATCAAAAGATTGACACTATTTTAAGTCCAATTTCAATGTGAAAATAATTCCAATGACCATTATTGGATTAAATGGTAAAAATATATTAAAATTTAACATTAAAACCAATTCAAATGATAATATAATCATATAAAAAATTTAGATTAAAAAGAGGTTTTGAATTATAATACACCATTTTTCACTATTCATTAAAAAATGAACTTTATCGGAAATATACAAAAAATTTACACAAAGTAAATTTTGATGTCATGATTCTAAAGAAGAATTTTATTTGGTCCAATATAATGTATAAAAGTGACCAAACCTATATTTAAATAGGGTTCTCCATCAAAAGGCGATAAGTCGACCTTTTAGTGAATATTAGAGTATCTATGAAAAAAATTGAATTCTTTTATTATTTTAAGCCTTTATATTTTTTTGGATAAATGTAAAAATATTTAACAAACAAATCTAATAATAATTTACTTATTTCTATTCATTCCCACCAACACAATGGCTAGACGCTAACTACCATTTAAAATAATATTAGTTTATTATTAGAGTGAAACATAAGATTTCAAAGAAACTCATTGTTGTGTATTCGGTACGCCATCGAGCATAGAGTTCCCTTTAATGTAATATTAATATTTTATTCACAAATATTTATATATATGAAAAATTAATATCCTTTATTTACCTAGGATGTTATATCCTTCCCAATTTTGGGAATTGCATCCTCAAAATTTGAAAATTGGCCTCGAAACATAATTGAAAGTCCCACATCGGAAAAAGAGTCGATAAAACTATCACTTTAAAATAAAGAAAGCGAATTACAAAGTTCACATGAGTTAACCCATACTAGGAATCCATCAAAACTTGGATATGGAAGAAAAAAATAAAGGGTCATGTTCTGATGGAGAGTGATAGAAAACATGTTTAGAAGAAAGTTAACCACCAGAAAATCACAAACTTGTAATGGGTTAAACAGTATTTGATTCCCCAATAGGAAAAGTTAAAAGACAACATTTTTGTTTTAAATTACTTTTCATTGAGTAATTTATTTATTTTTTTAACTAAAACATAAGGAAACATACTTACATTTCATGTTGACTTTCAACATTTTCTATATTACTTACACAAACTCATATTTTCTCCAAAAGACAAGTATTTAAGATAACTTGTTCACATTAAGAGAACTATAATCAAATTATAAGGAATCACCTAATCCACAAAAGAGAACTACATACTTTCCATGTCTTTATACCACAACCAAATCCAAAAAAAAGGTTAGTTCAAGATCAGATAATACCCACAAATGATAATAATTTATAAAAAAATATATTCTTAATCTCAAAAATTTGTCAAAAAATACTCAAAGTTCAACAAAGACCGTTCAATAAACTTCTATCCATAAAATTCTTCAAAGTAATCAAAAATAATATTGAAACCGAAATCTCTCAAGGATTTAATCACATAGTCTTCCCAGATAATCCTTAACATTTATCTCCAATCATCAGTTACTCTTAAAGTCTCATACTAAAAAGTAATTAACCCAATCACATATCCTCCATGATATGTTAATAATTTCCATAGATAACCCAAAATTAACTTTTTCCAGATTCATAAGATCATCTAACTAAATAGAATTTAGTCAAAATGACTAGGGACTTCACGTAGACCATTGGTAAGAGATAAATATCAGTCACACTTTGGTTGTGGGTTCAATTCCCGTAGCTTCATCCGACGCGACGGGTTGTCACACAGTCTGCGTGTTGTCCCTTGTTCCAAAACTGTATACTTATTAAAAAATTCCCCAAAAAGATATAAAATATTCAAAAATAACCATAACATAATTTAACCTCAATTTTACCTCTTGCCTTTCATCTACCATCATTTTGTGACCCATAATTACCTCAAAAGTAAGAATATTATAAACCATAATGGTTACCTTTATAATTATTACCTGAACTTCCACACCGAGTTTGTTCTCTCATACATGATGCATTATAGAACTCACCACGGTTCATGTGGTCTATCATGAATCCTGATAGTTGGTTTAGAATTACTATGAGATTTCTCATTGAATCCCCCATTTCATCTAGTCTCTTAATCGGAGAACCACCGTAGTTTCCTTCAAACCCATTTTCACTTTGGTACTTGCTAGATCCATCAATTTACTAAAACCAAAAAGTTCAGTGTGAGTATATCAACAAAATCTTCATGTACTAATGAGGAAGATAAACACTATGATATAATTATCCATGTTATCTCAAACTAATTCCAACTTTCATAAATAACAATGACTCTATCTAATATAATAACCATTGTGGTTATACAAGACCTGTCACATATGCTTAAACAACACTCTATCCTCTAATGTTATCTAGATTGACCTTTGATACCAACTATAAGGACCCGACCTTAAACCTTACATAATCATGAATTAAATTGAATAATTCACATTGAGGATCTTTTCAAGTTTATAGTTTTTGAGAAATAGGACAAAACTATTACATCTCAATGATTACAAAGTAGACACATCAACTCAGTTTCTATTTTTTCACAAAAATAAAAACTCTTGAACAAAAGAGTCATGTCAAGTTCCTTGTTTTAGATAGCGTGACATTTCCATGATCCCACCCTTGACCCTATTCTACTTTATGTCCTGTGAAAAAGCATTTCAAAAACTTGGGATGAGCATAAAAAAGATCAGTAAGGGATATAAAAATACGGAATGGAAACAATAGTAAATGTATACATAAGAATCAATGAAATCATACTTTACTCATAAAACATAAGCACAATAACATACCTCATGAAATCATATGATTTATGAATAACTTATAGAAATGATATGACATAGAGGTATCTTGAGGCATTCATAACATTCTTACGTATGGAGTAACCCTCATGGTTACATTTGGAATACCCATTGCAGTATATTCCCTAAATCTCTTCGGAGAAACCATAGCGTTTAACTCCTTCGCATTACCCAATGCATTGGGGAGCTATTTCGGGCTCACCCGCCCTTAGTTTATCAAGGAACCACCAATAATCATAAACAATGCCCAAGAACCATAACATAATTGTATCACATAAAACATGCATAAAGGAAACCTAACATTCCCACATTTTAATAAAAATATAACATTTTAAGATATTGAAATAATGAATCCATTCTAAAAACCATTTTCAAAACCTTTTAAAACATTTAATAAAGAGATTTTTGAATCAATGTGTCCCATTCCACTTCAAAGATTTTATCTTTTTAAACCATTAATATCCATATAAATAAATCCTTAAAAACATTTTGAAAAATTGGTTATTAATGGGAAATATTTATAAGAATAAATCATTAAAACTTTTAAAACGATATTTTAGTTAAAGGGTATTTAACAAAATGAGAGACACTTGAATACAACAATTGAAGAATAACATTTAATCAGAACCTTATAATATCATGAGAATAAAGGGATTCATGATATATTATTCCAAAGATAGTATATATAACATATAAGAGTGAATTGGTGGATAAAAACAATCAAGATTCAATAGAATTGTAAAATGAGATGAAATAACTTATAACGAAGGTATCCTTAAATTAAGGCTAAATCAATCTCATAAATATGTGTGACAAATATAAATACACAAAATATAAGGGGATATAAGTGAAAAAAGAGATAGGTCAATCAAACAGATTCATAGGATGACATATTCTATAACTACAAGTTGAACCCAAAGAAATCAAAATTGGGTTAAGAAGTTCCCTTGGTAAAATTCGACCGCATAACGACGTCACATTAAAATTCATAAAATTAGTTGATGAGAGAGAAAATGGTATCTCATTACTTGGAAATTAAATTTACACTAATAAGGATATATAAGAACATATCCCAACATAAAAAGATGTAAATTAAAAAACATAACAAAATAAGTCTTTTTAAAAGAGTAGTGTGCAAGGTTCCCTTACCGATTTGGGAAACATTCGAAATGTACACCCAATGAAAGAAGGGTCATACAATGAAGATTTAAATACCCATAAATGAGAATATATTATACAAATAGTAAAATAATTGGAATTAAATAGACCAAAAAAATGTAAATAGTGGAAAATGTCGTATGAATCTCACGGGAATAAAAAGTGTGATGGAAATCGCCTTATGAAAATTCGGCAGCCTACCAACGCCACATAAAACATCCAAAAATGGATTGATGAGATCAAATAGGGTCTCTCATAACATTAACATAAAATTTACAGAAAGTGGAATATAAAATAACATCCCCCAACATAAGAAAGAGGATCATAATGTAAGTTACATAAATTAGAGTACTTAAAAAGAAAGAGAGAGGTATGATCCCTTATGAAAATTCGGCAGCCTAACGGCGCCACTTAAAAATTATAAAAATGAATTGATGACAGTAAGAGGGGCTATCTCATCATATGAAAATACAAATTATGTTATGTTTAATATAAAATAACATCCTCTAACATAAGAACATGGTGCATAAATGAAATGACATAAATGAGGTTATATGAAATGAAAGAGAGAGGTCAGATCCCTTACCTCAAGTCCAAATTGTCTTGTTCGTTTCTTTATATTCCTAAATAATATAATTTTTTCAATTTATAATTTCTTAAGGACCTCATTTAATGTTTATTATTTTATTCATATAACATATTATAATGTTATAATAATTAGTTAATTATGTTAGTTCATATCAAATGTTTTTGTCCATGATTGGTACATGAGTCAAAAATAAACTTGTTTGAAAAAATCGTCCATGTTGTTATAAGTACATCATCTCCATAATAGTATTAATGATTTAAGTATCATATATATCCATTAAATATTCATTTTATACTATTCCATAACATTTTGAGATAAAAAGAAATGAAATGCACTGTTCATGGAGACGGTAGGCCGTACGTACACATGAACGCTACTTTCATTTCATTGTCATATTATTTGAATTAAAATTAATTGAGAGAGGTATATATATTATAATTCCAGTATAATATATATTTTATATAGGTCACATAAATTCATTAATTTCATTCTTTATACATTCCATGTATTTCATGAACGAGTCACATCACATGAGTGGGCAGTAGTCCACACTTCCTCATATGAAATTATTGCATTTTCACAAAATGAAAATAAAAAGGTATGATTTAAATATAAAATACATAATCATATCGAAAACATAAATACCATATTTATCATATATAAAATACAATGACATCATAATGTCCACCTTTAAAGTTTTTAAAAGAATATTGAACAATCATCGTTTCGTGAGGTAGTAATTTTCCATCCAGAGAAACAGTATGTTCATTAACCATTAGACGGATGTGTGTGTAAGGTTAGCTCGAATCCTTATTATGAAAAAATACTAGTATATCGAAGATACTGGTGTTGTTACAAAAGATAGGAATTAATATATTTTAGGGGGTTGGAGAAACAAAATAATACCAAAGAACATAAGAGAAGGCATTACCTTTAAATCGGGTAGCTCCCTTTGGTTTGAACAAAAATGTTTTCTTGAAGAGCTTTCTGCCTAAGGTGAGGATTCAATGATGAAGAGAGGGATGTGGAGAGATGAAATGGGCAGGGGTTTTTCACTCCAAAGGCTTGAGAGGTGTGGGTAAGGAGGTAGAGGTGGGGTCCTTTTATAAGAGAAGAGGAGGGGCACTCTTGGAATGTTATAAAATACTACTTTATTATAGAATGCTTTTCGGATTTTAAAAGTCCCAAAAGGATATATTTTTAGGCTAAGGTGATAAGGTTTTGAAATCCACACATACAATAGGTTTGTGAAAAGTGTAAGACTTATATTTTACCCTAGCTTCTCATTTTATTTAAATCGTTCATTTATTTGGTTATCACTGCATTATCACGGTGTCATAAATAAATTAATTTATTTAAGGTCTAAAAATTATAAAAATTATGATGATATAGGAATTATTTTAATATTTATAATGAATATTTATAGTCAAAAATAAGACTTGTATAACCCCATGTGAAAATTGTTTTAGTAAAACAATACATGTTTGAGACATTTTAATTTTAACTTTAAATAAAAAGTTATTAATGTCATTTTCCTACCAAATTGTCTCCATGGGGTCCCCAAGTTGACCCATGGAATGTCTTGGTCGGCCATTAGTAATAAAATAAGGGTAGGACATGTGTCAAGTTCATTTAATATTATTAAAACATTATCTTTACCTTAAATTACACTAATTATCTTTAAACGCGATTAATAAAACTTAAAAGTTACTATTCAACAAAAAATTATATTAATCCCATTAAACCAAATTTTACATCCTAATGAAAACCATGTATGTCAGATTTTTTAAATTAAAATCCTATAGGTGGTAAAATTTCATTTAAATGAAAAAATAGTTTTTTAACTACCACTTAGTGGTTTCACTATTCATCAAAAATTGACGTTTTTCAGAAAAATACCAAAAAATCACCCTATGATATATTTGATATTCTGAATTAAAAAATGATGTATATTTTAAAAAATTCAAAACATATAAGTTGCATTAATTAATTTAATAATTAATTCCCATTGTCAGAACAAATAGCGTGTTTTTATGAGACAATATATATCAAAAGATTGACACTAGTTTAAGTCCAATTTCAATGTGAAATTAATTCCAATGACCACTATATGATTAAATGGTAAAAATAAATTATAATTTCATATTAAAAAAATTCAAAAAGATAATATAATCATATAAATAAATTAGATTAAAAAGAGGTTTTGAATTAAAATACAACATTTTTCACAATTTATTAAAAAATGAATTTTATCAGAAACATACCAAAAATTTACCCAAAGTAAATTTTTATGTACCAATTCTAAAGAAGAATTTTATTTGGTCCAATAGAATGTATAAGATTGAACAAAACTATATTTAAAGAGGATTCTCCATCAAAAGGTGATAAGTCGTCCTTTAAGTGAATATTAGAGTATCTATGCCTAAAATTGAATTCTTTTCTTATTTTAAGCCTTTATCTTTTATTGGATAAATGTAAAAATATTTAACAAACATATATAATCATATTTTATTTATTTCTATTCATTCTCACCAATACAATGTCTAGGCACTAACTACCATTTAAAATAATATTATTTTATTATTAGAGTGCAACGTAAGATTTCAAAGTAACTCATTGTTGCGTATTGGGTACGCCATCGAGCATAGCGTTCCCTTTAATGTAATATTAATATTTTATTCACAAATATTAATAAATATGAAAAATAAATATTCTTTATTTACCTGGGATGTTACAACTGTGATGGCCTTGGAAGCAATGCCTTGACTGATATGGAAATCATTTATATATGGTTATGTGTTTTCCACACTTCGATGATTTATTCATTTTATTTCATGGATTATTATATTTATGTTTTTATGATTCATTTCTAATTAACAAAAAATATTTTCTCATTGATTAATTATAATTATCTTTGATATATAGGGTATGATCTTTAATGATCAGGATTATGTTTTCATTCCCTTATGTCAATAATATGCCGACTCATTTCATTTTTTAACCTTAATGACAATTTGATCACAACCCATTCTTATGTATACTTTACCAAGGTTATGATGAATTATTTTAAAGTATAATTTCAAAGTTATATGATATTTGTGGGAAACATTGAGGATATTTAACCGAGTTAGATGATGTTTGTTACAAGTTTCCAAAGGCACTAAACTGGTACGGTCTTCAGGTGTCTATTTTTAAATATACAATGTATTCCACCAAATTTATGTTTTTTAAATGTATTTATGGTGAGGGTCTCTATAGTATGTGTCATAGAGAAGTTTTTGTTAACAGTTGGGGGATAGGATAAGAAACCCTTAGTGATAAAGCTAAGGGAATGTCTTAGGTTAATTTTTAGGATAATAAAAAGTACCGGAAAATGTGCTAGAATATACATAAATTATATAGTGATATGTTTCCAAGAAATAAGTTCCTAACTATACATATAAGTGGATGTGGATCTGGAATAAATAAACATAGAAATAACTACTCAAAGAAGGTGTGCCATGCTACACTTGGCATATCAAGGTACACGACAATGGGCCTTACTACATACTTGGTTTGACACTCCCAAGGGAAATTCATTGAGAATTGAAAAACTATTCACGGTACATAATGACGGATTCAAAAATAAGTTGGCTATGAATAACCTAGGATTAACCTACAATTTCAACAATTAAGGATGATGTTATGAGTTTAAAATCCTATATGAAAATTTTCATGATAATGTGTGTTTCTGCTATGATAATTGTTTCTCAACGTATGCTTTATAATTTTAATCAATAAGGGGAAATCAAAGGATCTACGTTAACATTGAATTTTTTGTAGGTGGATATTTTGTTCATGATGAAAATCAATTTTCTTTTTGGAAATCTCATGATGAGAATTAGGATGACCCCTTAGTGTTGGTTATGTAGTTGAGGATAATGAAACTGAAAGTGGTATGTGAAAGGTATGTGATTTTATTCTATTATTTTTTACGTTAAACATAAGAATCATGATTTGATTGAGTTTTATGAGACTTAATATATGATTCATATTTTATATTCTTTGAAATGCTTGATAAGGGATACGATAATGAATCCTGCATAATGGTTTACAAAAAAAGTTAGATAATTAATGTCTATATGTTTTGTAATTAAAATATTATGTATTATGAATCATGAATTATATACGTATTTTTATTATATTTTTATTTATTTATGATTTTAAAGGATATTTTGAATGGTGATGGTCAGGTAGAAATGTTATTTCAAGGGAATGTTATATTTATATTATGGGAAAGTAACCCTTAATTCATTCCAAATTTTGAGATAATGATGTTTGGATAAAGATATGTTGGACGGTACTGATTACATCCAAACATATAAAGGTTTTATCCAAAAGGTATTCTATATTGTCATGGTTGATGTTGGAAACTTCTTAGATTGAAGGAATATATCCAATAATCATTAGAATATGGAATCATGTATGTTTTAAAAAAGAATTCATGGCAATTTATGTTATTACCATGAATAGAGAGAATATATTGGAATGGTATTCATATGTTTGGAATGTAAAAACCATGAGATACATTGTGATATATGGTGGATCATTGATAAGAAAATTTCTGTACATTCTTTCCAATGATTTGGATTTTTATATTTTTGAAGGGTTATATAGTCAACAATGTATTAAAATTTTATTTACTGATTAAATTTAATTCAAGTATTTCCATAATATTTAGTTTGTAAAATATATTAGTTTTCATTTTTAAATGGAAATACATTATGTCGAGTTACAACCCATCATGTCCCACAAGGCTGCGAGCCTTCAACCCTTGACTGAAGGATGATAAGTGTTTCACGCCTACCACATGCCTATGCAATGTCTTAGTCAATGTGTAATTATTTATGACTAATAAATATTAATGATGAAGTAATAGTGTTAGTTTTTAGATTTAGAGATAAATTTATTAATATTTTTTATAATATAGTATAGTTAGAGATAAATAATTATACGTTTGGATCTTTTATGGGTCTTATGATCTGTTAAATGTTTATTTCCGTGCACTAGGAATCCTAGTTAATATTTGGATACCCATTTCTTAAAGTAATGTATGAATTATAAATTTAACGAAGAAAACCCAAATAATGAAATTTTTTTTATAGAAAAATTATAACAATATTTATTTATATTCTTTTTGAATAAAATAATAACTAAAAATTAATAAAATATTCAAAAAAATATTTTCTTAATTACATAATTTTGGTTGAACTAATGACCTTTTAAATCATCAACGATTTATGACTTTGTAGCCATAAAAATTCCATCGATCATTTACTTATTTGTGATTGATGACCTCAACCACTACCTATATATATTTATGCTTTTCAACCAAGTCCATATTTTCAATTCCCACCTACGTGTTTTGATGTAGAAACCTAGTTATATGTTACATTGGGTAAACATCATGCTTTTAAATTTAAAATTTTAAACAATGTTTTAGTATTCATTTTTTCAAGGTGGTTTTGTAAGAATGGAACATTAAATTATTAAATCTTTACTAACCCAGATGAATTTCTAGGGTGAAATTCCCTGGGGGGTGGGGTTGAATATAACACATCGAGATATTGTGAATTATTATTTATTAATTTAATTTAATATTTTTTGATATTTATAATTTCTTGAAAGAATGAATATATTTTTTAAATTAAATCCCTATTTTTTTTCTTACACTAAAAACTAGACTTAGATTTTCTTGCGCTACATGAAACACTAACTAGGATTGCGTTACATGCAACCCTGAGTTTCTACAAAACATCATTTAACTATTATGGTATTGAAATGACATATTATTAACCTGGATGTTAAACATAGTATTATGAATTGATAGAACTAATTTTTAAATAATTTTTATAATGGTTTGATATAAATAAAATATATTGATAACAAACCTGTAATATTGGTGATGTATTTATTTGTTTTAAAATAATATTTTCAAAAATAAGCTGCATTTTTATGTCCTTATGTTAAAAATAATAACATTAATTTTAAACATTCATTTAATTTGAATTTTATAAAATAAGCTTCATTTATAATTTCACATTTCAAAATAAAAATTTTGTGTGAATTTTTATGATTTTTATGAGAAACATCATTTTTGGATTATTAGTGAAAAGTACTGAATTTTAATTCAAAATTTCAGTTTCATATAATTTATTTATATAGTTAAATTATATTTTATATTGGTTTTAATGTCATGATAGAAAAAATTATACACATATTAATACAATTTATGTAATTTTATTAATTTTTATTAGTTTTAGGTATAAAATATTAATGAACTTTTGATCAGTCTTTATTAAATACCTCACATTCTCATCACATATGTGGGATTAACATTAAACCTAAACTTTATACTACTATGAATTGAATTTCATAAAAACAAAAATACATGGGTTTAATCAGTATAATAATTATATTATAATAATATCAACTTAATTTTTGACCAAAAATATTTCTAAAAATTATTAAAATAAATAGCCATGATTATGGTAAAATTAATCTTAGCAAGAGATTAAACCTTAATCTTAAGTGCCAAAATGACCAGGAAACTAGAAAAACACATTTTTTGGAAATATTTTGGACATAAAACCGCCATTATTTAGATTTTTTAGGTTTTATGGATTCTGGTAGGAAAAAACATGGGTGCATCTAACTTGTTTTAAAAAATGTCAAGTGTGCCATCCCCCTTATAAAAGGCCCCTAACTATCGCCCTTCATCAAAACTCTCAAACCATCAAGGTGAGAAATGTTTTGAAAAATCCAATTCATGAAATACATAAATTATTCCTTAAATATTCCCTTTTGGATGAAATCCATCAAAGGAATCCATTTGGTGAAAAACCAAAAGAGCTACCCAAAGAAGAGGTAACATCCTTCCTCAAGATCTATTCCTTTATTTTTGTTCTCAACCATCTCAATTAATATTATTCCATATACACATAAATTTTTTTATAATAAATATATTGATTTGTTTTTATGTTATTGGATTTAACTTCACTAACATACAATTCTATCTAATAAGTAACTAAATTACTATTCTTATGTGTGGTGAACAGCCACATAATGATACGATTTCATTCATTTTACCATTACCAGAACTTATGGTTGGGAATTATGATATAAAATATATTTATATAAAATATATATAAAATTTATGATTTATTTATACTTATTTATTTATCATATAAATCATAACATTGTGATTTAAATTTTTTGTAAATAAGATAACTTTGTTTGTGGATGTGTGGCTAACAACCTCTTTTAAGCGATGAGATTCATCATCACATTACATAGAATATATTAATGATGAGTTTATTAAAGTTATATTATATATATGAAATAATAATTCTAATTTAATGATATTATATAAATAAATACTTATATATTATTTAATATATTCCTTTCAATATTCCATGAAAATGGAAACAATGTTTATTCGTACATACGTCATACCGTCTCCATGAACGGTGTATTCCATTTCATATATCTATCTTTTATGTATTATTATAAATGTTTATAATATTAATATATATGATATATAAGTATATTTTACATTATTTAAATAAGTAAATAGTGATTTAAGTATGAGTATTAATAATTATAAGTCAAAACACATACAATAAATTAAGTGGTTATTACCCAAAACATTACTTTACCATGAAATTGTTAAGAAATAGGTAGTATAATGTAATAATAAAATAATTTATGGTGTTATATTTATATATAATTTGTTAAATGAAATATATATGATAAACATACACTTATTATACAGAAGCCTTTAATGTGTTTGAAGAAAGTCATGACATTAGGTATGAAAATTTCATATAACTTCTTATTTCTAATATATACATGCCATATTCCCCAATCGCTTAATTTGTGTGGTTTCTATACTAACATATTAAATTTTCTGTCCTTAATTTTATTTATTTAATGAAATAATAATATTTAAATTAATTTTATACTTTCATGGGGATCACTATTCTAATGTTACTCAAGTATTAAGGGTTTTCTCATCTCAGTTTTATTTTCGGCGAGACACAAGCCTTTTTAACCTCATAAATAATATGAGTGGTTTTTATTCTAACTATATATGTATTATATTATTCTTATAATTATATTTTTTTGGTATTTAAAAATCAATTTTATGATATTTATACCATGCATCTTACATTTCAAAAGGTTATAAATTGGTAAAGTATTTTGTTTATCAATATTTATTCTTAGAGACACATGCCATGTTATGATCCTATATTTTTCAATGAGGTTCATATAATAAAATTGAAATGATAAATAATGAATCTAATTATTTTAATTAAATTTTATGATTCATTTAATTTCATTTTCATTCCTCGGGAGCACAATTCAATGTTACCTAGTGGTTGAGTATATTGAAAGAACCTCATAGTTTAGCAGGATTTATTATGATCATTCTTCTATAAATGAAATATTATTATCCATCTCTCAAGATAATTCATGATTTTTTTATTTTATATATACTCATGATATATTCATGTATTGAAACTATTTTGTAAATCCTTGGTATAAAAGATGATTAAGAATGTGTTTTTAAGAATGTATAATTGTACCTCTCTCTTCGGTGGGAAATCTATGTTATTACAAAATAATTTTTTTAAAAAGGTATTAAAAACAAGTTTTCATGATTTATTTGAATGTTTGAAAAGTATTTTTTAATAAATCATTTTATATTTTAATATTTTTTATGTTTTCAAATTATTTTTAATGAAATGGGTTTCAAAATATTTTCAAGATTTAATTATTTATTTTAAATATGTTTGAAAAAAAATTATTTTTGATTCTTATTTTATAAGTTTTGATTGAAATTTATTTTTAGTATTATTTTATAAATTATCAAGGTGAAAAAATAATTTTTTTTTCAAGATTCATTTAAAAGTTTTTAAGTAATTTTTTTTAAAATATTTTCAATATTGTTTTATATGATTTCAGAAAAAATTATTTTCTCAAATATTTGAGGAACCCCAAGTAAATTTACAATGTATTTTCAAGTGAAATGGTTTTCAAATTTTTTTATGTTTTGATGATTGTTTTTCAAATATGAATGGATATTCTTCTCAAGAAATATTTTTTAAATATTCTTCAATATGTTTCCCATCTAAGATAAAATCTGTATATGTAACACAAGACCTTACATGAAATGATCTGAAGGTTCTATTCATATAATTTCTTGAATGGTTTATGTTTTGATTAAATGATACTCAAGACACCCAATTATCTTTCAAGGGTTTTAAGTATATGAAATCTGTTCTTCTTTCACGTGTTATATGTTCATGAAATAAATTTCTATTTAATGGGTTATATATATATGAATCCCATTTATTTTCATGGGATTTGATATGAAGAAATTATAATCAAAGTTGTATCTTTTCCCCATGTTGGGATACTTTTACCTGTTTTTGATAACCATATCATTTCATGGGTTATGTTATGATTAATGTTTATAATCTAATGGAACACATTTATTTTATTATATTATTAGATGGGTGGTGTAACTCCCTAACCCAAGCTACCTAGAGTCGTTTCATTATTACATAACATTGGAATTATCGTAAGAGATCATGTCTTGAAATAATGATTAGTTTTGTAGCCTTACAAGTAGAAGATACATATATATGTTTTACATTACACCATGAAATAAAAAAACAACATTGTCTACCCTTTGAACCCACTCCTATCCCTTATCATATCCATGTAGGTAAATCATAATATTCTTCTTCACATCATGGAAATAAAAAACATGAAAAATGGGTGAGCTCAGATTCCTAGTAAGGATACTAATACCGTGGAAACATTTACAAATAAGCATAATCATTTAGCAAAATGTATTAGACTAAAACACAAGCCTTTTAAACTTAAAAATCTATATAATATGGAAAATATAAACATAATAATAAAATTTATTTATTCACATGGATATTATACTAGTCTAATTATCACATGTAATATCATTTTATAATTTTATAATGGAAGAATGCATAATGTCGGACATCATAACCACATAGTCAAGGCCTTGTGCCGAGATTAAAAATAAGATTTTGTTAAGGAATTTCCCAAGAAAATAGTTTGTCTCATGAGACCTACTGATGCATCAAGGAACTATAATGGGCTCGCCCAATCACATATTATGTCCAATGCATTCATCATTTGAAAATGTTGAAACATAATATAAACATTCATATTAGAACTCGCATGTTAAATGCCAATACTTTAACCACAAACCATGAATGGTATTAATAAAACACATAAACAGTAAAAAATAACACATTTAATACTATATAATATATTATATTATAATAAATTAACCTCAATCAAGAATAATGAAGGATATTCACATAGATAAAAATAATCAGTAAAACTATTTGAGAGAAATATCCATTTTTTCTTGAAAACATTTAAAAATTTCATTATTTATCAAGAAGATTTTAAAAATAGATTTTTGAATCAAAGTTTCCCATACCAATTTGAATATTTTAAAAGGAATTGAAATTTTTAAACATTCATGTCTATATAAATAAATCCTTAACACAATTGTTAAAATATGGACATTAGTGAGGAAGATTTAGAAGAATAAATAATTAAAACATATAAAATAATATTTTAGTTAGAGTTCCAAACCAAATGATAGATTATTGATAAAAATAATTGATTTAATAAAAACATTATTATATCATGAGAATAAATGGATTCATGATTTATTAGGTCAATGTACATAATTTACACAATATGTAAGTGGATTGGCACATAACAACAACGAATTCTCAATGGAAGGTAAATTTAGATGAAATCCCTTATGAATACAGTTTCTTAAGGTTAAGGATAAATCAATGACATAATTATGTGTTAAAAATATAAGTAAACTAAATATTATTGGATATTAATTGTTAATCCAACAAAGGAAATTCACATATGTTCTAGTAAAAACAACCCCAATGACTAGGATGTTTAACTAAATGAATGGCAATTAAGATAAGATTACACATATTATGTTCCTATTGATGACTTGAGAATTTATCAATGGAGTTATTATGTGTATAAAAAGTTTATTCACTCCAAGGGGAGTTTAAATTACTACATTAATAAATAAATAATTATTTCAAACATAATTTTGGATTAAAATAATCAGTGAAGTTTACGTAATACCCAATGAGTGGTAATCAAAATTATGAATTACCTTACCGATTTAGTAACATAAAAATCATAAACTCCATGAAAGAGGGATCATAAAATTAATATTAAAATACCCATAAATAAAAGTATGTTACACAATTAATACAATAATGGGTAGTACATACACCACAGAAAAGGAAATAGTGGCAATATAGCAGGAATCTCACTGGAATAAGAAGTGAGATGAAAACCCCTAACCATGTAATTTTTCTTATCCATGGGTCCGTTAATCTTCTGTATAATAGTTAAATAATTGTTATTAAATTATACAAGAATCACATCCTTAAATATGATATCATATATGATCTTTTAACATTGATTTTAAATAATATTTCAGTAGTATCATTTTTTCGGATGTTAGCTGATTCATTTCCTTTTATATGTTTTATTATGTAAGTACTATTTTTTATGGATAGAATTTATTTTATTCTTATAAATAATGATATTTAGTTCATAAATTTTATTTTAAATCAAAAAATGGAATTTATTCTTGAATGGTTACGATTGGAAATGAATCTAATCGCATTCGTGTGGATGGTAATTCATACGTATGCATGAGTGCCAATAACATTATCTTGATGGTAAATTCAGATATAATTTGACGGTATATAAATAATAAATAATAATTAACATGTTATATTTATTATTTAAATCATTATACTCATTATTATACACATAAAAATAATGATGTGTTGAATGACAAACTACACCACTATGTGGAGACGGTAAGTTGTACGTACGCACGTCCGGTGACATTGTAATTTATAGGACGGATAGAATAATGAATATGGTTATATCATATTACCAGTAACTTAAAAGTTTCTAGAAGGTACTGGAGTTCTTATTTTGGTATGTAAATAACAAAGAAAGAGGATTTTGAAGAAGAAAAGAACATTGAAATAGGTGATGAAATTATAACCTCTTCTTCAGGTGCTTCCTTTTGGATTTCATCAATGGTCTCCTAAGGTTGTCTTTATGATCAAATTAAGGTCTATAGGATGATATGAGGTTATATTGGGGGATATTTGAGTAGGGTTTTTCTGAGACAAATTACTTTGGAGGTGTGAAATTTGGAGATGCGGGATTTCCCTTTTATAAGAGAGGTGAGGGTCACTTTAGGAATATCTATAAATATTGTTTTATTATAAATTTATTTTTGGATTATAATGGATCCAAAGGTATTTATATACAATATAATGCATGGATGGGTATAAATCCTCTAAAAAATAGGTTTTAGAAAATTTTAGTTCACGATATTAACCTTATCCGTTAGATTTAACCTTTAGTTAAATAGTATAACTTTTACAATGTCTTCTTTTATTTTTATATTACATGGTGAATAAACTTTCAATAAAATATCAAGTGAACCCAAGTTGTTCATTAATAAAATATTTTTCATTATATATGTCATTTTGACAAACCATATATATTTTTTTCAATATTAAATCATTTTAGAGTACTGTAATTTCTTTAAAAACTCATTTATGTCAATTTCGACACAATTTTGTATTTAGTTTTTGTAAAAGTAAAAAAAACATGATTAATTCGAAAAAATACATTAAATCAACCCTAATACGACGTTTTAACCTCGAACAATGCATGGATTTCATCAAAAGCCTCAATTTACATTTGTTTTGATATTTATAATATGAATTATTTTAATCTTTCCTTAAAAACGTAATTATTGCATCATCATTGTGTCATAAATAAAATTACTTATTTAATGTCCAAAAATTTTAAATAAAATACCATGATGTATGAATTTTTTTAGATTTCTATTGTATATTTTTAGTCTAATTTACATTATTTTTTAATATATATTAAAAATGGTTTTGTCATTAAAAATTGAATTTAACAATTTTAACTCTTCTTAAAATAAAATAATAATAAATTTTCTAATCTAATAAAAGTGGATAAAATAGGTCATATTTTATTTCTAAGGTTTATTTTGGTCAAAATACACTTATTCAATTGGATTTGGACATGTGTTATGACAATTATTATATCATTTTTACCATTAATTAACCTATTTATTTTTAACCGTGGTAAATAAAATTCAATAGTTACTACTCACCAAAATTACTTTCATCATATTTAACCACGTTTTACTTACTGATGTGAACCATGTTTTTAGGATTTTTGAAATTCAATTCATAGAAGCGGTAAAATTACATTTTATGGAAATTTGCATGTGTGCCTAGAAGGTGGGTAATAAACGTTAAAAATTTCAACAAAATATTATATATCTAATATTTTTATAAAATGAATTAAATTAATTACATTATACTAACATTGGTATTATGTATCTATTTTTACTTTAACATAAATTTAAATTAAAAATAATTATTTTAAAAAAAGTTATCTTTAAACAATAATGAAATGTTTTTCACTGTTCCTAAAAAATGCTAATTTTTTGAAAAATATCAAAAAATAACTCAAAGCTAATTTTAATATTTAAAATTAAAAAATTAGTTCTATTTTACCAAATTCAAAAAATAGAAGTTGGATTAATTAGTTAAATAAAATTCCCGTTGTCAAAACCATAAAGCATGTTTTTGAGAATTAAATACTATCAAAAGATTGATATGTGATTATATCCAATTTAAATGTATAATTACTTCCAATGACCATAATTAGAATAAATGATAAAAATATAATCTAATTATACTTCAAAACAATTCAAATTTATAATTTAACACTAAAAAATATTTTTATTAAAATTGTTTTTCTCAATTAAAATTTAGTATTTTTCATTATTTATAAAAATATGAAAGTTATCAGAATAGCATAGAAAATTTATCCAAACTAACTATTTATGTCCCTATTTTAAATAAGATGTTTATTTCTCCAAATTGAATATATAAATGTGTAAAATATTGGATTTAAAAAGGGTACACTATTAAATGGATGCAAAATTTCATATTTTTAAAAAATAATTCTTTTGTCTAAAAAATTGAATATGTTCTTATATTATGTCTAAGATACACATAATATGGAAGTTAAAATTATATGGAGTATATAAAATTCAAAATACAATTAATACTATTCATAACATCTTTTTTGAATGGCTAGTTTGGTAAGTCGTGGTGCGCTCGAACTTGGTGTTACGTGTAGAGAAAGTTTTTTAATTGTTTTATTGAAAATAACTTACTATAAAATCATAGGGTGTTTAATTATTCCACCCTTATATAAATTTCTTCCTCAAAATCTTAAAATTGATCTTGGTAACTTCGTTGAATATACCACAATAGATAAGAGTCAATAAAACTATCACTTCAAAAGAAAGAAAGTGAAGTGGAAAGGTCACTTGAGAGAACACATACTAGGATTCAATGTAAAAAAACACGGATATGAAAGACAAAATAAGTGTCATGTTATGATGGATAGTGATAGAAAAAGTGATCAGAAGAATGTTAAAAACATGAAAACCACGAACTTGTGATTGATTAAACTGTCAATAGTTTCCCAATAGGAAAAGTAAACAGACAACGTTTTTTGTTTTAAGTTTAATTTTAAAAAGTGGAGGAATTTATTTATGATATTGAATAAGAACATAAAGATATATACATAGATTTCATATAGAGTTTCTTTCATTAAAAAATTTCTACCACTAAATCATTTTTTCACTAAATGAAGAGTATTCAAGATTTCTTGGTCACACCTGAAGTGCTACAATCAACTTTGATAGAATCCAATAATCCATAATGGATGAACTACATATATACCTTGTCATTAGATATTAACAAAAAAATGGTTCGTTTAAGATCAAATGATCACCAAAATGTATAATAATTTAAAGAAAGTAATACTATTCTTAGTTTTCCTAATTAAACAAAAAATATCAAAAGTTCAATTATGTAATCTCAACTAAGATTGAAATAAAAAAAACTCAGAATTATTTAATTACATAGTCTTTCATAATAAATCTTGACATTTATCTCCAAATAACATAAACTGTTCTTAATGTCACATACTGGAGGGTAATTAACCAAATAAAATATTTGCTATGATAGTTTAACCATTTCAATTAATAACAAAAATATATATGAAAAACATAGATTATTCCAAAATAAAAATCCACATTTACTCCTCAAATGAAATCCCATAGTATTATATTTTTCGGTTTTAGAACTAGATAGAACTGTGCTAGAGCTACCTCTACGTATTCATATCTAGACATGAAGGTATTTCTTTGAAAATTTCCAAAATCTCTACATTAAAAAATTATTGGATGTTCATATATACTAATACACAAATTCAATCTTAGGGAAATGTTCTCTAATAAGATTTTTTCTAAATCTAGTTTCCATTTTTTGTACTAAACTTTTTTGATTACAATTTTAAAACCTTGACCCTAGTTATCTAGAGTTGGTGCATTATTACATAACATTGGCATGATCACAAGAGATCATGTCCGAATATACTGATTGGTTTAGTATATTTAGAATTTCTAGATATATAAATATGTTTTACATTACATGATGAAATAAAAAAACATTATATACCCTAGGAACACACTCATATCACTTAGAGTATACCTGAAGGTCTATAATAATTTACTTCTTGACATCTTAGGAAAAAGAAAACATAATAATGGGGTGAGTTGAGATTATTTGTTAGGATAAAAATATAGAAAAAAAATTCATAAATAACCATAAACATTTCAGGAAAAGTATAAGACTAATACACAAGACTTTTAATCATAAACATCTGTATAATTTGGAAAATATAAATCACATAATTCCATTTAATTATTCACATGTTTATTCTACTATTTTCATAATGAGATTTAATATCAATAGATAATTTCATAATGACTGAATGCAAAATTCCAGACATCATAACCACATAGTCAAGTCCTCGTGCCAAGAATAAAAATAAGATTTTTTCAAGGCCATATGATAAACACTATTCTGTCTCATGAGACCTACCGATGCATCGGGGAGCGATAGCAGGCACCATCATCCACTTACTATGTCCAATGAATTCCTCATATTAAAATATTGATACATAATCTAAAAATTCATATCTGAACTGGAAAATTAAATTTCATTATTGTAACCACAAACTAGGAATGGAATAATAATAGAACATCCATAGTCAAACATAACACATTCAATACAATATAGAATTATTTATTATAATAAATAAACCTCAATAAAAAGTAATTAATGATATTGAAATATATGAAAATAATCAGAAATACTATTTGAGAGAAATATCCATTTTTCCTGAAAACATTTACAAGTCTCATTATTTATCAAGAAGCTGTTAAAAATAGATTTTTGAATCAAAGTGTCCAATACAAATTTGAAACTTTTAATGTGAATTATAATTTTAAAACATTAATGTCCATATAAATAAATCATTAACACCATTATAAAACACGGACATTAATGAGAATGATTTAGAAGAATAAATCGTTAAAGTATTTCAAATGATATTTTAGTTATAGTTCCAAACCGAATGAGAGACGCTTGAATAAAAATATTTCAGGTAATAAAAACTTTATAATATCATGATAATAATGGGATTAATGATATAATATGTCAATGTAGTGTTTTCAAACGATATATAAGTGAATTGGCACATAACAACAAAGAAGTATCAATGGAATGTAAATTGAGATGAAATCCCTCATAAATACCATATCCTTATGTTAAGGATAAATAAATGACATATTTATTTGTAAAAAATATAAATACACTCAGTATGATTGAATATTCAGTGTAAAGAAATAATATTAAATTCACATATATTATTGTAAAAGCAACACCAATGACTTGGATGTTTAACTCAATGAATGGAAATTGGGTTAAGATTACTCTAATCATGTTCAAATTGATGACATGAGAATTTATCAACAGAGTGATTATGCGTATGAAATGTATATCCACAAAAGGGGAGTGTAAATTACTTAATAAATAATTAAATAGTGATTTCACTCATAATTATGGAGTAAAACAATCAACGAAGTCTGCATAAAACCCAACGAGTGGAAATGAAAATTAGAAATTCCTTTCATAATTTGGTAACATAGGAAACATAGACCCCATGAAATTAGAATCATACAATGACTATGTAAATACACATAAATTATATTATATTACAAAAATAATACAATCAGGTGTAGTACATACACTACATAAATGAAAATAGTGGGAATATAGAAAGAATCACATGAGAATAAGAAGTGGGATGAAAACACACTACCCTGTAATTTTCCATAGTCGAGGGTATGTTAACCTCTTGAATAATAGTGAAATAATTTCTATAATTTTATACAAGAACCACATACATAAATATGATATCATACATGATCTTATAATATTGATTTGTTAATAATATTTCTGTAGTATCATTAAATAGGTGTTAACTTGTTCATTTTTCTTTATATGTTTTGTTACATAAATCATTTTTTTATGGATAGGATATATTTGAATCATATCCAGAATTATTTTATATTCTTAAAACTTATTTTAAATAATGAATTAAAATTATTTTTGAATGGTTACGATGGGAAATGAATCTCATCGCATTCGTGGAGACGGTAATCCGTACGTATGCACAAGCAACAATATTATTCTATTTATGGAGAAATCATATGTAATTTAATGGTATATCATATATATAGAATCATTAAAATTTTATATTTATTACTTACAACAATTATACTCATTATTATACCCATCCAAATAATTAAGTGTGGAATAACATACTACACCACGATTTGGAGATGGTAAGCCATACATACACACGTATGGCGACTTTTTCATTCATATGATGGATAGAATATAGAATATGGTTGTACCATATTTATAATGACATTATAGTATGTATAATGTACTAATGTTATTATTTTGGTATGGAAAAAATATTGAAATATGATGTGGAAGAAGAAATGAACTTTTAGAGAGGTGATGAAATTATTACCTTTTCTTCGAGTGATTCCTTTTTGTTTTGATGAAAAGGGCTCTTTATGTTGTATTTCTAATCAAATTATGGACTCTAGTTTGAGGTGAGGGTAGTAGTGAAGATATTTGGGAAGGCGTGTTCTGAGACAAATAGCTTTGGAGGTGTGAAATTAAGACAATGGGAAGTTCCCTTTTCTAAGAGAGGTGAGTGTCATTTTAGGAAAGCCTTGACATTTTATTTTTTTTATAAAATCATATAAAGTTTTAATGGCTACCAAAGAATTTATTTAGAGGTTTAGGTGAGTAATATGTCTGAATCCTCTCATATAATGGGTTTTATACAATATTGGGTACTCATATTGACCTTATCTTTTAGATTTAACTATTAGTTAAATAGTTTAAGTTTTACAATGTCTTCTGGTCCTTATATATTACATGGTTTTTAAACATACAATAAAATTCCATGAGAACACCATGTGATTTACTAATGACATATATCTCATTATATAAGTATTTTGGTTGAACCATATATTTTTTTGGAATATTATATCATTTAATAACATAGAATTTGTTTTAAATACTCATTTATGTCAATTTTGACACTATTTAGTATTTAGTTTTTATAAAAGTCAAAAAAAGTTTATTATTTCCAAAAAACATTAAATAAAAACTAAAATATCATATTAACCTAGAAAATTTGTGTAATGCATAAAAGATATCAATTTATATTTATATTTATATTTATAAAATCAATTATTTTAATCTTTCATTAATAAGGTAATTATTGCATCATCATTATGTCATAAATAAAATAAATTATTTAATGTATAAATATTACAACTAAAATAACATGATTTAGGATATATTTTTATCTTTTAAATGAATATTTATAGTTGAATTTATCTTTTTTATAACAATATATTAAAAATTGTTTAGTTATTAAACATTGAATTTAAAACGTTTAACTATTCATTAAATAAATTAATAATTAATGTCCTAATCTAATACAAGTGGATAAAAAGGATCATATTTTATGACTAAGGTTTATTTTGGTCGAAATAAACATATCCTAGAGAATTAGGACATGTTTTAGGATAATTATAATATCATTATTACATTTACTTACTCTATTTACTTTTAACTGCGGTAAACAAAAGAAACATTTAATATTAACCAAAAATTATTTTCATCGTATTGAAAAAAATTTACATAATGATGTCAATTGTGTTTCTCTGATTTCTTAAATTCAATTTTTATATGTAGTTAAATTACGTTTTATGCAAATTTGAAAATGTGCATATAAGGTGGATAAAAGTCGTTAAAATGTTTAATAAGATTATATATATATATAATATTATTTTAAAATGACTTCAATGAATTAAATTGTACTAAAATAGGTATGATGTATTTATTTTTACTTAAATACAAATTTATATTAAAAAAAATATTTTACATAAAAAGTCGGCATTAAACAATAACACTATGTTTTGCACAATTCATAAAAAATTCAATGTGTTTTAAAAAACACCAAAAATTCACCCAAATCTAATTATGATATTAAAAATTCAAAACTAATGTTTATTTTACCAAATTAAAAATATATAAGTTGTATTAATTAGTTTAAAAAAAATATTCTCATTGTCAAAACTATAAAGTGGGTTTTTGAGAGTAAAAACAATATGATGATTGATATGTGTTTATGTCCAATTTAAATGTAAAATTACTTCCAATGACCATAATTGGATTAAATGATAAAAATATAATCTAATTATACATAAAAACCATTCCAATATGTAATTTAGTACTCTAAAATATTTTGATTTAAAAATACGTTTTAATTAAAATTTTGTATTTTCCATTATTCAGCAAAATATGAATGTTATCAGAAAAGCACTGAAAATTCATCCAAAATAAAATTTTATGTTCTTATTATAAAGAAGTAGTTTAGATTTGTCAAATTGGATATATATAAGTGTAAATTATTTAATATTAAAAAGGGCTTCCCTTAAAAGGTTGTAAAATTTCATTTTTTTGAAAAATAATTCTTTTATCTGAAAAATAGAATTTGTTCTTATATTATGTCTAACAAACCTGTAATATGGTTGTTAAAATTTTACAGAGTAAATAAAATTTAAAATGCAGTTAATACTATTGATAACCACTATTTGAAAGACATGTTCTGTAAGTCCTAGTGCGCTGAAACTCGTTGTTGCGTGTAGCACAAGCTATTTAATTACTTTAATGAAAATAACTTACTATAAAATGTTGGAGTGTTATAGTTGTGACCTATATATCCCCCTAATTCAATTTGTAGTGATTTATATATCGTGATATAGAAATAAAGGACTGTTTCCACTAAGATGGTCATCAGTGTGATCATTGAATACTAAGATGGTCAGGGAAGCGAACCATGACTGTCGTGATGGTTATGGCAGTGAATCATGAAAAAAATATGGATATCAGAGTGAGCTATGATAACCAAGATGGTATGGGGGAGTGAAACTATACTACGAAGATTTCACAACTTATTATAATTCCTTTATGAATTATGCAATTGATTTTATTATTATTCATATAATATGAACTAAAAATTGTTATGACTTGACTCATATTCATGATCATTAATATTCATGGTCACATCTTATGTTGATCATGATCATGTTATCCTACAGTCACGTTCATGATATGCTAAAAAATTTCCTTTATTTACCTTTAAATAGAATTTGATCTAAACACTTTATTATGTTTACCTTACCAAATTTATAAATAAATTTTTTATAATTATAATTATTTAGGGGAATATATTTCTAGGAGACATTGAAGATAATTCACCGAGTTAGAATATTTTTTCTCCTTGTTTCCAAAGGCTTTAAACTAATAAGGAATTTTTTCATTTGTATGTATAATGTAAAAATTATTAAAAAAAAGCGATGTAATGTTAATTTATGTAATGGTAGGGTTTATATAATAACCATATCCATTTCTATAAAATGGGAATATAATTCACCATCTGTGTGTACGATATACTACCTCATCACTAGCAGATGCAATTTATTTTCCACCACTGTATTTCAAGACTAGTTATAATGATGGAATTAAAGTTGATACGTGATATTTATGAAATATTTAACATTGTTAAATGATTATATATCCTTTATGTACTTAAGATTCTATGTATAAAAATTTTATAATTTTTTTGATGTGTACGTGTGAATTATCATCTCCACAAAGCAATGTCATTAATTTTTCACCGCCACATCACATGGATGATATATATAAGTATATGTAAATGATTAGTTTGATAATAATGAAATTATTATCATTATTTAAAGATAAAATGATACTTACCTTATTTCTATAATGATCATTGAAAAATGGAAATGTTACTTATACATACGTAGGCCTACTATCTCCGGGATTATAACCTAGTTCATTTTTCATAACTATATTTAATTGATAGATAAAAATAATAATTGATATATAAACATTGCAATTATGAAATAAATATTATTCTAGATATGATAGATGGACATCCTCTTTAACCATATATATCCTACCGAATCCATTTTTGACATAGGTACCAAATATCTCCAAACATCTTACATGAATGTAATTTAAAAAGAAATTGTATATAAAATTGATATGAGTGACATAAAAGGAATAATAATCATGAAAGATTTGATAATGAATGTATAAATCAACAAAACATTACTATTTATAAAAATGAATAATGTAATTGATGAGTCATATATAAGGTAAGGGACTTCATCTCAATTTTCTTTCATTGAGGGTTATTTTTTATACTGTGAACCTATATTAAATTTTTTGGTGTATATAACTCCCATTTAAAATTTTATATCATGAATTTATATACACTCATGATATTTATTCTATTTTTATATCTTACTATATCATGTTTCATATGATTCGACTAATTACAATGTAGTAGTGGATTTTTTAAATGAAAGTCAATTCATTGGGTTAAACATATACTTCATCGATTTATGTCATGCAGAGATGAGGTGTGAAAATACATTTGATTATATGATTTGTTTTATTTTTATTTTATTCATATTAATAGTGGATACACATAATATATTTATTTGATTAAAAATCATCACTGTGATATGTTCTTTGTAATGGACTTTTTATTTAAAAAAAATCCATTTTAAATGTTTTAAATATTTATTTTCAATAAATTTATCTTTGACGTCCATGTTTTTTAAATGATATTTATTTATGTATATACACGTACAAGAATGTTTTAAAAATATAATTGTTTAATTTTTCTATAATTGTTTTTAAAATGATTCTTTTTAAGGTTTTATGTAAAGGAATTTATTTAAAAAATCATATTTTAATGTTACCATTTTAGATCTTTTTTTAAATGTCCAATGGAATGTTTGTTAAAATATATTACATAAATAGAAATAACTGATTTCATAAATCCCTAATGGTTTAATTTTTCTTCTATAAGTTTTCACAGTTCTTTTCAAATAAAATATTTCATTATTATGTGCACATTTTTTATATTTTAATTTATTTACATTAAAAAAGTATTTTGATATATCAAATAGTTTTTTACAAAGGATTAAAAGACTTTTGAAAGGGTTGTATTCTGGATATAGTCCACCAAAATTATTTATGATGTTTTGATCCCAGTTATATCTCACGAGGGATCTTGTTATATCTTTCGGTTCACCTAGATATCTCTTCGAAGCAGTGGATAATGATTTTGATCTCTAGAGAGTTATATTCTACGTCGGATATATGGTTATTCCAATTTTTAGGGTTTTTATAAGGGTCGTGTATGGATTATATGATGGTTTTTACAATGTTTTTCATAGGGTTTATGGGAGACTAGTGACAAGGATGAGGTTATTATGAAAATCGTGAAGAATTATCATGAAAAAGAAAAAAGTTTTATTCTATAGGGGTTTTAATTGGTAGGAAAAATTAATATTGATTATAAGTGTTCACATTAAATTTATGGGTTTACTATTTATGCGTTCTTTATAATTCTATTAACTCTAGAACTAAAATATCATTGGGAAAATAAAGTGATTTATTATTTTAAAATAACAAGAATATGGTTTGTTTATGGTCAATTTGTTAGAACCCCCATTGCTTGTTTTCTTAGAAGTATAAGCATGATTAAAACAAAAACCCAAATGTGTTTCCCTAGTAGAAAACCCCATCATGGAATAGAATCTAGAATAAGACATAGAAACAACTGTTTCTTCCCTTTATAATAATTTAAAGTGATCACCATTTTTTCCATCTTTAATTGATGATCAACATCTTCTTGGAAAATTTATTCTCAAATGTTTTTCCACTAATAGGATTACTAACACTTCCATCCACAATAAGCATATAAGTCATTAACTATTTACATTTAGAGTTATATACCAGACATTAATTCATATAATTAGACCAAAATCCATCAACATTAACTTTTAACATATTTAAAAATCATATATTTAACCATATTGAATAATCCATATACTCTACTCCTTTTAAAATTGAGCATGTGATTGAAACCCAAAATATTTATTCATAGGCTGACCATTAATAATTCTATTACTCTTTGTTATTTTTACCCCGTTAAATTTGAATTTCTTCTACCTATGAATCATGTTGATTCAAATCCAATTCATCAAAATTTTTTTTCCATTGGACCATCTATATGTGAGTTAACTTGAATCTCAACCAAATCACTATTCAACCATATATTTCCCTAATCATGGTATAAATCCATCACTATCATCCATACTATAACTCATTTTTGTAATATGATCCTTTATCCCCCTAGAAGAGGGTAAAATTTATTGTTGACCATTAAACTGTTTTTTCCCTTTTATTGTCTTACATAAAATTCCCTATCCTATGAAATGATTCCCTTTTCAGTGACCTAAAGCACAAATCCTTTGAATATATGACTACAATAAAAAACTAACATATAAAAGGAAATATTTAATATTTTATCCAAAAATTGATGTCATCATTATTTGTAGAAAATAAAACTTTTTCTATTCATGTAGTGTAGAGATATAATTCAATAATAACATTGGAAAATTTTATATACAACAATAATTCATATTTCTTATTAATTATAATTGGTACTCCAATTGTAGATTTAATGTCCTAGAGTGTATTAATATTCCGAAGAATATAATAAAGTCTATAAATCTTGATATAAACATGAAAAATGTATACTTTATAGAGAAATGATCAAAGTATAGAGATCATTCATTAATATGAAATTAACCTAGAATAAAATAAAATGAACCCAAACTCCAGGATTTCCCATGTAACTCATCATATTGAAAAATGTAGTGATTGTAAATATGCCCAATAGCAATATACTTCCATTAGGAAAACCCAAAATTGAAGAATCACATTCTAATTGGATGCTATATCGATTAAGGAATGTTGTTTTATGACTCTTAACAAAATGAAACCCCTAAATAAAACCAAAGATTGAGTGAAATCCTAAACCCTAAACTCTGAGAATCATTCGTTCGCATTTGTTTTTTTCCTAAAAAACCAGACCATCATAATATCTACAACCATTAGGACCCTGATAAAAAAAGAGAATCATCACACATAAATACCATTGAAAAATATTGTGAATCGACATGTTAATCAACTTTCAAATTACCATGATCCCTAGATTTGAGAAATATATTCCCCTGAATAATTATTAATTAAATACTTTCTAATTAAGAATGAATGAATAATAGTAATATAATTATTTATGTAAAATAATTAAATTAATATTAAAAAAGAAAAAGTGTAAATTATATAAATTAAAAACCTATTATAATTATTAAAACTTATAAATAAATTTTTGTAATTTTTTTATAAATAATTGTTAAAAACGAACAATTAATAAAATATAGAAAAATATATACTATATATAAATAAATTTTTAGAAGGAATAAATTGGAAAATTATTATAATTGTTTAAATATTAAAAATTAATATATAACATTACATTAATATATATTAAAAATGAATAAATTTTAATAAATTTCATAAAAAAATAAATTGATAAATTAATATAAAGAATATAAATTTCAAAAAATGTAAAAAATGGAAAAAATTGTAAATAATAAATTTCTAATATAAAAATAATATATAAATATAAATGCATCATAATTAATTCTTAATTATATAGTTTTATAAATTGTGTAAAATATGATTATATTTTATATTTAAAATATCATATTTTTAAAATCAATAAAATAATATCTAAATACATTGAATAATTTTTTAAATGAATATATATTTAAAATTATAAAAATGTATACTTATAAATAATTATTTAAAAATATTAATAACTATGTTACTTTTTATAAAGGATTGGTATTTATATTTTTCTAATAAATAATATATTTATAATTTATAATATTTAATATAATACAAAATTATTTTTTTAAAAAAATAAATAAATTAATAATATATACTTTCTTATCAATAACATGAATAATATAAATGTAATTTTTTTTCACAAGATATTATGAATTGCAATACTTAAAAAATAAAAATATCATCATTAAATTTAAAAAGATTAATAATTTCAAATATAGAGGTATATTATTATTACTAAATGTGTATGTATATATTATACATAGTTGGGGGACTTACTAAAGATGTAAAGTGTCCTCAAAATCCTACATGAATGCCGAATTCAAAATTGGGTAACTGAAAATTTATTAAGGTAATGTGAGGAAACAATTATAATGTCGAAAGTTCTATAGTGGGATATTGTTAAAGGATTAATATTCATAAAAATGGAATTTAGGGCCATGTAATGTGATTTCAAGCTATAGGCTTCGATAAAATAAATTTATGGATGTTTGGCTATATTAAAGTGGCTTCGAGATAATGGTTCAGAGAGGTTTTAGTCACAAGTTTAAGCTATCTGAACAAAGGATAATGGGGGACAATATAAACATGTTTCTAGGTTTAGGCCATACAGAGCAATAAGGTAGGCGAAAACAACTGCCCACATTATCAGGTGGAGAGAAAATGCCTAATCCTTAAAGAAATGTTTTTGGGGGTTATTTCAATGTAGTATGGTAAAATGTGTAATCCCTCCGTTCTTATGTGCCTTCGGGTCTTGTAATCTATGTCTTCATGTCTTTTAAGGCTTCCTTCATAATCATATTGAAAATTTTGTTCATATGAAAAATAAAATTAGAGAATTAGAAATTAAATTAAATTATATTGATTTAGTTTTTTAAAAAATAAATAATTTTTAATTATAAAGAAAATAATAAAATTAATGAAAATCAAAATATATAATTTAAACTATAACATTAATATTAAATTTATATAACTAAATTCACGAATGATTATATATATACATAAAAAATATTTAAAAAAATATATTATTAAAATACAAATTTTAATTAATAATTTATATATAATAAATATTGTTTTTTCTTTATAAAATTTCTATATTATGAATTATTAGTTCATTCAATGATTTAAGTTTCATTTTTTAAATTACTTATTTACACATATTACCATATTTATCCATATATAAATATCTACATTTTTTATGCATGCATATCATAAGAACATCAATACATGTGTCTATAGGTTAATATAACCCATACATGGGTATATAATTATTAATAATAACAGTCACATAAATTTATATAATATTAGTTTTATAAATAATAAAAAAGAATAATAATTTAAACATTTATAAAAATATAATTTTTATATTTTAAAAAATATTATTAATATTATAAATTTTAAAATGGGTCACATTAAATAAAAATAAAAAAAATATTTATAATATTATAATTATATTTCATTATATAGAAAATATTTCCAAAAAATTTTAATAAATAAATTAAAAATATTAAATTTATTATCTTTTTCATTTTAAAAATATGTTTTACAACTTTTTTATTTTAATAATACGATTATTAATTTTATATACGCATTTATATAAATTTATTATTAATATATATGTATATATGATTTCATTGAGTTTTAATAAAATAAAAGAACAGAAACACCCATTGGCCAGCAAGGATTGATAAAACCTATCTGACCCACTCCATAATTAACACATTAAAATTTTAAAATCCTAAAGGCTCCTTAATCATGGGATTAAGGGATAATTCCTACCTTCTGTATTGAATCTGTGTGTACATAGATCTACAACCATGACTACATCATCATTCATTAATAGTTTCTAAATCCCCCTCATGGGAGGAAGTAATGGTTTGATCCCAGGTCCTCTAGAGTATTTCGAGGGATATTTAAAACTCATACAAGATCCCAATTGCATATATGTAATCAATTTAATTAAATTTGAATAAAATTAACTATTAGTATTATAATATATATATATATATATTATTAGTGATATATCTAAAACATTTTTTATTGAAATAATTAATTCTCTATAATTAATGTTCATCTTTTTAATTTTTTTAATTAAATTATGGATACTATTTTCATTGAATTGTAAATTTGTACTAATAATGTTTTGTATTATAACACTATATATATTGTGTATATATGTACTATACATGTACATTATTATGTATATAAAAATATAAGTGAATGTTGGAATGTTTCATTTCATTATTTTCTGACGGTCATCTGATTTCTATATGAACCGAGACCCATCGAGAGAGGAAGTTTTGGAAAGTGTTCCTAGTTTACCGATGCCCTTTAAAAACCCTAGTATTTTGAGTATTATAATAACTTATTCAGTAAAAATAGGATTGGATTTTTATTTCATCCTTTCTCTCTACATACCTATATAGAGGATGATGTCTCTAAATCACCGATTGCTTCTATATGCATCTTGGTTCATGATGAACTCATATGCATTTTGTATATATATTTTTGAACCATGGTGTTATTTTTGTTTGTATAAGAAGAAGTTGGGCTACCTTAGATGATAATTCAAATGAGCATTTAACATGATTTTTTTATTATCTATTTCCCAAGATGAAGATATTGGTAGTAATGGTATTTGTGAGTTTCTGATTATGTGATTGTCATCTCCCCATCCTTGATTTTTTATCTATAGGGAGAATTATCGAACTCATGGATGGTTTTTTACTTGATAGAGTAAGTCTCAATTTGGATGCCCTTTACATAAGGGAGGTTACTTTTATTCATGGATTAATTCCAAGGTAGTGCATCCTTCTCAAGTTCTAATTAGTAGTTTAGGGGTGAACAATTATCATCCCATAACTAGCACTATAACTATGTATGATAAAATGGGAATAAGTGAGGAACACGAGAGATAAAATATTCTCTATAAGGGTTATGAGGTTGGGAACCTATACATAGTTAAGAATTATACATTTTCTCAGTAGTTAGCTTAATCAGTTTTATACTCCATTGAAATAAAGATCTAAATATGGTCCATCTGTTGTTTCTATAATAATAGAGATTGAATACAAGATGAATCATCACGTTTAGTTATGCGGGTTTTAATGTTTTTCACCAATATTATCATGAATAAAAATTGAATCAAATTAATCTATGAATAATGTTAAGTAACTCTATGTTGGACATCCAATAGAATTTTATAAAGAGGTTAATCATAACGGACATGATTTTTCCCCTTATAGGACATACTGAGATGGTGACCCATCCCCTTTGATTTAATCAACATAAAATGATGGTTTACCAACCATAGATCATTATTTTTCTAGGAATAATAACAAAATGGAGAGAATTACTGATATTTGAAAAGAATTATTCAATAAAATGAGGAAGACCTATAATATTAAAGATTACTCTCTTTTTCTAAAACCCATGGACACTAAATCTACAAAGAAAAATGATGATAATGAGAAGTAGGATTCCATTTTATAGCTTATTTAACATCAATACTAGATATGGAATGTTAAATATATTGTAAATTAAATCATGAAAATAAATTTTTAAGAAACATAAACTATTTAGATTATACATTCTCAGGGCATATCGATAGATCAATTTGTTATTCAATATATAACTGAAGTTGTCTAAAATATAAACAAAATTTGTTTCTCAGTAGAACCAAATAACCAAAAATTATTTTGGATTGACATTAAAAGTAATATTATTCCTAGGGGAATCAGTGAAGGTAAAATCAATCTAAAAGAATATTAAAAACTCTAGGACAAGATGGCTTCACCAACTAATGATATCATTCAAGACATGCAGAAATGGGATATGTTTATTTTTTTACAATGGTCTCAAAATGGAAAATATTTCTAAAAATAAAATGCTTATATGGGTTGTTGTGAAATATCCATTTTTTTCTATCATTTTTGTAATTACTTAATGTTTTGTTGTTTTTTTGCAGGTTTACACAAAACCATTAATAGTGTCATTTTTAAAAATAATAAAAATTTAATTTAAAATTTGTTATTGTGTTTATGTTTATGTATAAACAGACACACACACATGATAATGGGATATATGAAATTAAAAGAAATAATAATTTCTCTTATTTTATAATAATATATATATGGGTGTGTATTTATATATATATATTAATATATATATTTATTTATATTACGAACAATATTTAAAGTATATTTACTATATATATATATGTAAATATATTACAAAGTATATAATATTAAAATAAATATATAAATATTAATATGAAATATAGATTATATATTTATTTAGATCATATTATCAAATATCACACACACACTTATATATATATATATATTTCATGTTTGTGTAGGTTCATGAATGTATTTCTGTTTTCTTTGATTTTATTTTTTTTATTTTTAAATATTACAGAACCCCGTATCATTTTATTTGATTAGTTTTTTTCATAGAATCTATGTATTATTATTATAGCTTGAGTTTTTGTGAAAATAATTTTAAGTGAAAAATTGTTTTTACAACACCTCTATATGTTTTATATATGTTTTATATTTTTATGAACATCATACATATTATAATTATTTACAGTGTTTTATTTATCAATAAAAATCACATATATTATATGTTAGCAAAATGAAGTGTTTTCAATATTATTAAAGTGTTTTAAAAAATTAATTTATTTACTCATATTATTGTCTATATTTACAATTTTTTTTTGTAATATTTAATATTTTTATATTTTAAGTCATTTTCATTGAATTATTATTATCTTAATTTTTATTTAATAACATTTAATTTATTCAGAAATATATTTGAATTAATATATTTTTAATAATATTTTGATTTTTATAGAATTTCATTGAATTATTAGTATCATTTAAAAATTAATTACAGTTGGTCTGAATTGTTCATTCTGTTTTGAATTCAAAATATATATATTACAATTATTTTGGAAGACAATTTTATCTCTCCTAAATAATTCTCATAATTTATAATTTTAATTTATTATCATATATATTAGGTTTTTTGATATATTTAAATGATACTATATAAATTTTAAAGTATAGTTCAAGGGATATACTAGTTAACATCATCAAAACCCTATCTTTTTCATGAGAAATATTTGTGGATGCTTTATCATGTGGTACACAAAATGTTATATGTGAGACTCTATTTCATCACCAAGAGAATATCTCAAGTGCAGAATTATATCTTCTACAGCTACTACTACCTTGTTGAGATGAGATGATCCAAATTTCTCAAGATCCAGTTCCTACACATTCATTTTTTATCTTCTTCTTCATCTGGTTTCTGAGTCTATAACACTATTTTCCATCACAAGCAGGAACACTTTGTGTTATATTTATGATTCTTTATAAAATAGCCTTATTTATTTTTCTCTTATATTTAGGATGTAACTAAGAGATTATAATGTATGGATTGTTTAGGTTGTGACTCTAAGTATCAAAAGTCAAGTTGTAAATTGGTTGTGTCTCTGCATAAAAAATCTAGGGTGTTTTTCTTATCCCTCCACCAGAAAAATATTATATAATTAAGTCATGATTCCCTTTTAAAAAATTTAGTGAACCTATATATCTCATCGTGTAGAGAGGTATAATAGTAGATTAATCCTACTTTTAACTAATCTACAATAAAAAACATCATTGTGTTATTTTCTTTTTCCACTTCAAATTAACTATTATAATTAAATTTAATAATTAATTCTAATAATCAATTTATATTTTTACTTTTTTAATATAATCTATTCACCCCCTCGATACCATATATCATTACACTATCTGACATAACATTTAGTATCAATGGATAACGTTCTAAAGAATAGTATCCCTATATCAATTTCTCTCTCGATACAAAACTATTAGTATCAGTGATTATTCGTTTTGGAGTAACCAAATTCTTCTATATATATTTTTTTGTTTTTATTTTACTGTGCTAATATATTCCTAGACCCCATAGTCTATGGGAAATATCATTAAGATGGGAGGATTTAACATAAATGATGTATGGATTCATCAGAATCCACCTAACTTTGATTGAAATGATTAGGGACACTAGATCTCTTAAATAGAGTTATAGCAAATGAAATTAAGTATAGAAAATTGTTCATCCAATTATAAATATTCTATTTTACTAGAATATCACCCAATTACACTTATTGAAAAATATTCTATTACATACATTTTAAATTAAAAATTTGTTAATATTTTATATATTTATATTGATAGAAGTGTTTTTAATCATGTGTCTTCTTAGAAGAAATCACTTGAAATTTAGAAGATTCAACAATTCACTCACCTTGAATCGGAAAAATTAATTCATATGAAGATTTTAATGATTCAAGAAGAGTACCAAGACTTCAATATTGGTGAATCTAAAGTAGTAAATCAAATGTTCCACTGATTCACAAGAATTTTTAATAGAATTAATTCTCATGGAGAAAATTAAGAAAACCCAGTATTTGTTAAATGCCTACAGTAATTATTGAAGAAATGGAAAGCAATGATTCATCCTTTGAACAAATAAAAATTATTAAATATTACACAATATACGAATGGATGGAATCACTACTTCATTATGAAATTGATCTAATGAACATGGATGAATATGAGACAATGAAAAAAATGTGCATATTTTAAATGTATGAATACTGTTTCTAATGAATCTTATGAATATTATATAGAAGATAATGAGAAAGAAGATATGGATCAGATTAGGACTAGGGTTTACAAAAGAATGAAAATTTTAAAATTCAAGAACTAGTCTAGAAGAAACTCTCAAAAAGATAAACATAGGGGAGATAAGAAAGGTGGTAGGAATTAAAATTATTCATATGTTTCTTTTCATGAGTTTATGAAGAGAGGGAATATCATGTTTAAATTCCTTAAACTAAAGAATGAGGTAAAATAAAAAAAGAAGGATAAAGATGCATTGAAAACCAGTTAGAGTTGTATAAAAAATAAAATTCCAGTGAATAATCTGTAAATGAGATAGAACCTTCCAACTTATACTTTATAGAATCACTAGATAAAGTTAGTGATTCAAAATTTTATTTTGAATGTTTTAATTATCACCATGATTATGAAAACCAAAATATTTCCAAATTAAATGAATTGATTGAAATTTTATGAAAATATATTTTCAAAGATTATAATTTATATAATATGATTATGGAAAATGATGATAAAACTTTTTCTAAAAACAAATTAATTTTACAAGATAAAAAAAAATTCAGGAATATGACTTACACTTCACTTTATTCAGTTTTTGACAATTTAAAAAATGCTCTTGACATGAATGAAAAATTGAAAAATGATATTGAGAGTATTATACATATTTTAGTCTGTTTTAATAACATTTGTGAAAAATACATATAAAATTATGTCTATTAATAATTAAATAAATATTAATAAGGTTTTGTATATGATATAATTTTACCACAGCTGTTAAATTCCCTTTTTGATTAAAGTAAAAATAGTTATAATTATAAAATTAATTGTTTTAAATATGGAATTCAAGGTAACTATGAAAATGATTATTCTCTTAGAATCAAAGGGTTATTAGAGATAATTCTACTATGAATGTAAAAGGTTTTGATAATTTCATTATTTCTAAATATACTTATATTTTTAAATATTTATATGTTGATTTTTATAAAAAAAACTTGTTTTCATATCTCAATTTTGTGACGATGGAATGGGATATAAATTTAAAATGATAAATTTTTTTTGAAAATTTTAATCTATATTACATTATACTAATAAAAAATAAAATATTTATACTATCTATTTTGTAGAACTAATTGTTCAGAATGTTATGTGTTTGAATGATGTACAAGGTGATAAAATCCATTAGAATCAATATTTAGGTCATGTTAATTTAATATTGTTACATAATCTATAAAAACATGAGAATGTATTAATATTTCCATTATTTAATAAATAACATCTCTATGTTTCTGAATCTTACTTGAATGAGAAAAAACAAAAACATTAATTTAGACCTTTAAAGAAGATTAGTATTATTTGTCTTTTATAGTTAATACAACCAGATTTAATTGGTCCAATAAAAATTTATATCCTTTTTATATTAAGATATACTTTATTTAGTGTTAATTATTATAGTATATCTACATGGTTATACGAAATTTCTCATAAAATTTTTATTTTATCTAGATTTACAACTTTATTTAATTTTGATCAAAATGAAAAAGGTTGTATGATTATTTATATTCATAGTGATAGTGGATATGAATTTCATTATTTATATTTTGTAAAATATAACAGAATAATATTTATTTTCATAATTTATCTTAACTTAGTACACTATAGAAAAATGGCATTGTATAATAAAAAATAGAACTTTTACTTAAATGGCTCAATGTAGGTTAAGTAAATATAATTTTCCTAGATATTTTCAAGTTCATGAAAAAGTTTGTGCATGTTATATTTATAATATAATTCTTATTATACCTTTTCTTAGGAAAAATCATTTTTATTTATTAAAAAATAAATACCTAAATATAGTTATTTTATAGTTTTTGGATGTAATGTTTTTATTTTTAATTTAAAATAATTCTTAGATAAATATGATACAAAACATGATAAAGGTAATTTTTATGGTAAACATAATAATTTTATATCTTATAGAGTTTATAATAAAATTAAAATGATTATTTAAGAATATGTTCATTTATTGTGATGAAAAAAATTTTAAATTAAATATTGGGTATATTAGGTTTGATGATGAGTATAGAAATTTAATTTTTGTTATGCAAAAACTCAGGAAAATTATAAATCAATTGAGTGTGAGAATAATCCTTCTCAACATGATCCATTATCATTAAATATTCATTAATATAATTGTTTTGAATTTTTTATTTGAAATGTGGATTCTAATGTTAAAACATAGAATTATGTTTTGATTTTTTGTGCCAATTCTTCTTTTATTTCATATTTTGATCCTATTAATATTAATGATGATTTAATTGATTATAATTGGATTGTTGTTAACAAATATGAAAATAATTAGTTTTTTATAAATTAAGTTTTTCCTTTACTAAAATTTCTTGAGGATAAATAGGTAATTTAAACTATGTGTATTTTTAGAAACTAGATGCATGAATTTGGATAAGTTATCAAAAAAATAGACTTGTTCGCCAATAATAAACTCAATAAGAAGGAATAGACTTTGAAGATTCATTTTCACCTATATCCAGGTTAAAGGATATTATAATATTGTAGTTTTTCCTAGTTTTCATGGTTCTAAATTATATAAAATTGATATAAAAAGTGATTTCCAAAATGGTTTGAAAATTAAGACATTTATGTTATCAACCCTTGGTTTTTAAAATTAAGAATTTCCTAATCATTTATTTCAATTATCTAAAACTATTTATGATCTAAAAATGAACCTCATTATTGGAAAGGAAGTATTTATTTGTTTTCATTTAATAATGGTTTCTAGAAAGGAAATGTCAATCCTGTACTTTTTATTAATATAATTTCAATTGATATTTTAATTTTTCTAAAAAATGTTGATGATATTTTGTTTGGTTCACATAGTGATATATTTTTGTAATAAATTTCCTAATTTGATGTCCTTCGAGTTTGACATGATTTTAATTGGGTAATTGATGTTATTTATTAGACATAAATTTTCCAAATAAATGTTGTAATGATTCAAAATAAACATGAGTATGGCAAGGAATTGGTTAATAGATTTTGTATCAATTTCTATAAATCCATGAAAACTCATATGGGAACTAATTTTAAAATAGATTTTGATGAATCTAGTAAAATTATTGATATTAAATTTTATAGAAGAATTATATGTATCTTTAATTATTAAACTATATCTAAACATGATATAATGTTAAGTGTTTTTTTATGTGTAATATTTTAATATGACCATAAAAATATTCATGTTAAATCTATATAAAGAATAATTTGATATGTCAATGGAAATTTAAATATGTTATATTTTATACACATTATAAGTATGTTGATTTTATATCTTATTATGAATATTAATTTGGAGGATGTATAATTGACAAAAATAATAACATGATGTGTGTGCCGTTTTCTTGGAAGAAGTTTAATTTCATTGAAATATAAGAAAAAAATATTTGTTGGTCTATCTACTATAGAAGATAAGTATATTTTTTCTACCAATAATTGTAACCAAATCTTATGGACTAAGAAATAATTGTGTGATTATGGTATTAATATTTATAATTTTTCTATTTATTGGTATAACACATATGTAATTTCTACTTTTTAAAACACAATATAGTATTCTAGAAAAAATCATATCAATCTTGGATTTCATTTTTTAGAGATCATGTGAATAAGGGTCATACTATTTTATAATTTATCCATAAAAATAAAATAAAAAAGAAATAAATTTTCCTAGACTTCAGTCAGTTCTCTATCTGGAAATAATAAATTTGAACTCTGGATGATAGAATCTTAATTATTTTATCTGTGTATTTGATTAGGGGTATTTTTTGTGTAGCTTTTTATTTAAAAAAAGGGAGAAAGGGTTTCATAAATATTAAGTATTTATAATATAAAAAAATGGGATATTTCTTTTGTGAAACTAATTAAATGTATTAAGGTTTTGATTTATTACATGTTATTCATTGTTTTTAAATATTAAAAAACACGTATCATTTTATATTAAATTTTTTAATATCTCTGTATGTTTATTATAACTAGATTGATAGTGATCATAATTTTATATTATATGGTTTATATGAAATATAAAACCTATATATAACTTTTATAAAACAGTGAATACGTCTAAATCTATCTTTAGCATGTTCTAATTTTGATCTGAACATGATATAAGATTTTGGTTTCATCAATTCTTTTCATTATAATGTTCATTAAAATTTTCATTAATTATTGAATTATAGAATATGATATATGGATCATATTCTTATGAAAATAATTCAAATTTAAAGAAAACACATTTACCTTCATTTCATTACAGTATATATAAGTTTTATTTTTTAAGTGGTGCACCAAATGTATGAAATTTTGAAACAATTTAAGAATTTTGGAATTTCCTTAATTGGAAATATTTTTTTTTGTTTCTTTGATATCACCATCAATTCAAATAATAATATCATAGTGTTTGTTTGGATAGAGATATAATTGATTTTTCATTTCATTCAACTAAATTAAATTCTAAAAATATCATTTATGTTCCACAAAAAACGAATGAAATAATTAAATATTTTCTGTAGTATGGGAAACATGTTTCTACTTTTTTTTGATATCTCCTTCTATTCATTTTATATTTAATTATTTTTTGATTCATTTTAAATATATCAATATTATACTAAATTAATTTTAATTGAAAAAATTCTAATTATGTATTTTAGGTGGTTTAAAAATTCACCCATGTTTCTATGTTAATCATTGTACATAAAATGACGAATTACTATACATAATATTATAGCTCAAGAATCATTCCTCCAAGGAACATCCTCATAATTCATCTATATAAACATTATTATCCATAAATCTATAATATTAATACATTAAAAGATTCTCATAAAACACTAACTCATTGGTAGATGAGTTATAATTGAAATGGTTGATGATGGGTTCCTAAATGTTTGATGAGTTATTTTTGAAATGGTAGATATTATTCATACCAAAGATAAATGATTTTTGTTTAAAAATATATATAATTTTCTTTCCAATGATAGATGAGTTCCCAAAAACAACAATATTTTTTTCCATTTCAATGGTAGTTCATTTTACTATTTCCAATGATTGAATATTTTTTAACAAATAGTAGCCTATTTACTAATCTAATGGAGGAATGTATTTCTTTTCATCTAATAGTGGCATGATTATTTTTATTATAACATTAAAAAGTGTTTTCTTCAACTGTAGTTAATTCTATTATGCCCACCGGCTGATAAAATAAAAATACAACAGTATAGAAAAATTATAACCCAACGGTGGATGAATTTTGAACTAATAGTGGATCATTTTTTATTCAATAGTGGATCACTTCTGAATTAATAGTGGATAATTTTTATGAAATGGTAGATCATTTTTTAACTAATGGTGGATCATTTTTTATCTAATTTTGTAAATCTTTTTAACCAATGTTTGAACATTTTTTCACCTAAAAGTTGCTCAATTTTTTTATACCTACCAATGTATCAATTATTTTTATAACTAACAGGGAATCAATTATTTTTATAACTAATTTTGGATTAGGACTGGTATAAATTTGAAGACAGAAGTCTCTGGTAGATCTATAATGGTAGAATATGATTTCTACCTCCATGTATTAAAATTTTATATTTATAGGTAAAAATATTCTACCACCATTAATTTTTTCCTTCCCCAATTATTGTTCGGTATATTTCTTAATGCTTTTTAAAATATTTTTTATATTTTTATGGAACAAAGATATATTATTATTATTTAAATAGTTTTAATAATTTCAATAACTAATATGTATTAAATTTTATCCAAGTGATGTGTTTGAAATATTTCTTAATGTGTTTTAAAAAATTATTAAATTACTCTGTATAATTTTCTATACTTACAAAATTCATCATGAACATTTATATTTTATTATTTTAAGTTAATTTTATTCATTTCATATTTAATTTGTTTTTATTTAATTAAATTTAATTTATTCAAACACATTATGTGGTATGTATAGAGGTATAATAATTTTTTAAATTACTTGCTCCATTAAATTAAATTGTATTTAATATATGTTGTTAAACTTTAACGACCCAATATTTTTGTCAATGGAATTTATCCCATATTATTATAATTTCCTAGAGTATAAATAAAAAAAATAAAGTAGGTACCAAAAAAATTATAATTTAACAATTAATGAAATAAGAGGGGTTTTTATAAAATTGAGGAAGCCATACCGATTGAATAATAATGTGAAAATTGGAATAATAACATGCCCCTTAGGAATAGAAATCCACTAGATAGAGTAGTTACCTCAACTTTTAATGTATAAATAATTTTTGTGTATCTTATTAATCAATATAAAATATATTTATATAAAGATATATTTTTACAAATATTATAAAAATAATAAATATTTTTATTTTTAAAAGTCAGAAATATTTATTTATAATTTTATAATTAATATTATTAATCAAAAAATTTATTTCCAAAAAATTCTCTCATAAGTTAACATGTTTTATATTATTATTATAATATAATTTTATAAGACCATATTAAATATTTTAATGTTTGATAAATCACTTATAATTTTAAAAATTATTTTTTTAATAAATGATGCTTTTAATTCAAAATAAAATTTATTATATTTAGAAATATATTTTCATAAAATGATGTTAATTTTTTTATTTTAAAAATTTCCAAAATGGTTTCGGTGAATTTATCGGCTTATTCAAAAACAATTGAATTTCTGGTAAATACTAATGTACAGATTACAAACATTACGAGTTAAATACATCATTTCTTGAGTCATTACTGATGTAAAAAAATAATATCAAACTACCATTAATTTTTAATATATTTAATGATAATTATAAAACTATTCATTTTCTTGATTGAAAATAGTAAACTAATAAATTAAATAATGGTAAAACACCCCTCCACCCCTATAAATACAACCCATAACCACCTTTTATCCTTACACCATCCAATCATTGTACCTTGTCATAATTATTCCCAGATATCTTCCCAATACCATTACACATGTCTTTGTGGTTAGGAAATCAACAAAAGAACAAACTTTGGTTCCTTATGGAGGTTGAAAAAGTGTAGGATTCAAGAGGTAAAATCAGCTTTTGTTTTATTTTTTATTTCAAATTTATTTTTTATTTTCTTATTTTCACCTCAAATTATCTACTAGAATGTGTATGATAACTAAAATATATATTATATACTATTATTAAATCTCACTAATGTAGGATCCATAATCTAAATTCTATCCCTCTCTCTCTCTCTCCCTTTTATAAGAATTAAATCATCGCCCGTGATGTGTCAATTTACAGACATCATGGAAAAATTATTTTAATTTTTATTTAATTATTCCAAGTATATTAAAAATAAAAAAATAATGGTTGTTAAATACAGAAAAATTTATGCAATATCTCTTTTTATGTTACAGAACTAACTTATATAAATAATAATAAATAATATACCACGACTTGTATGCAATGTTAGAAAAACTACCGAAAAATCTAAATGATTATCATTTAGTTATTATATAATGATTCAACCTCATACCAGTTAAAAAAATTATTTATATAAAAATTTAACACTATGTATGTTCATTAATAATATATAATTTAAAATCTATATAATTAAACTCATTCAACATAAACATCCATACTCATATTCAAGTGAATCGATCAGGAAAACCAAGAAAATAAACACTCCATAACGATCAAACTTGAATATATTACTCATCTAAAAAGCTATAAATGAAATTAATAAATATATAATAAATCATATATATATATATATTAGGTTCTTTATTTTTAATTTATTTATTTTAATTTTATTATCTAGGATATTAATGTTCAGAATGAACTCAAACATAAGGTAATAGGATTCTCGTACCCGACACCATTTTCTTGGGGTTTACCTTTCTCACTCCATTTTCAGTATGTATGTTCCATTAATGATCCTTAAATATAATTTTATTATCCGCATCTTTTATTTTGTAGATATACATTTTTCTAATATAATTTTATGGAAAATTAAAATATTTCTATAAAAGAACTCTTCTTTTTAAAAACACATGTTTTAATCCAATTGAGGTTGTTTCTTATTTAGTCAACATTGATGATTCTTATACCAAGTATGATATTCCTTTTTTATTTTGGTATCCCCAATGGTTATTATTGAATTTTTTCATTCTGAAATGAAACCCATTCTTTTGTAAGGGTTACTTTTTGTTCTGGATTGATAAAATTTCTATGTTGCTTGCCTGATTATGTAAATATTATGATGTGTTGGGTATAGATGGAATTATATAGTGAATGTAGATGTTATGATGCGACATGTGCACCCAAAATTATTTTTCTCCCTAATTCATTGGGTAATATGATTAATCTAATTATAAAAATTTAAATATTCATGAATGTGATGTAATCTTTGTTCATAACCACATGTTCTAGTTGACCATTAATACATGATGTTTCATTTTTATACCCTACCACAATCCATTCCCTAATCTAATGCTTCATATCATTATAATGATTTGGATCCCCTATTTATGTAACATTAATTATGATTATGCTCAACCCATGTTATGTTGATTCATGATCTTATCAATCTTCTTACTGATCTTTTAGCTCACTCCTTTTATTGTTTTCTATCCATAGGTCATTAATTGCAATAAGAAAGTAACAAAGAACTCCTAGAATCTAGAAAAAAAGGAATTAAATAAATTTTTATGGTTAATTTCTAAATGTTATGTTTCATACTAATTTTACCAAGACACTAATCCTTTGGATCATGGTTGTGTAACAATTTTTTTTTATCTTTTGAATGTTGTAAGAACTATGTAAGAAAAATATGGGTCACCGAATTTGGTATTAGAGAATGTTTTAGTTAATTTTGGGAATTAGGATTACCAAACCATAGTGAAAAACTTTAGTATAAGACTATGTACATATAAGAACAGAATATATTCTTTTTATAAAAAAATGGATCCCATAAGATATTTCATTAGAGGTAATTTCACAAATTGATAAATTATTTATGATTTGTTGACTTTTGTATTTATCTATACATTTATATTTAAGAAACTCATGGGATCCCAGATATATCAGGACAACAAACCAAGCAAGGGACAGTTGAATGATTCCCGGAGTGAAATCCCTAATTCCTTGGAAGGTGGAGTTAAAAATTTCTTAGCAAGGCTTAACCAAATGTATAAGGATATGAATAATAACCTAGAAAATGTGTAATATCCTCCATTACCCAAAAGGAAGAATATAGAGATTGAGTCCATTAAGAGGACATGACCACCAAAATTTAGTCGATATTTGGATCCACTACTTTTAGAGTAGTGGGTCAACACAATGGAGAATAATCATTTGTGGTTTGATGTTACGAGATGGTGAAGGTGACTCTGCCTATTGATCTTCTAAATAGAGAGGGCTACCAATGGTGGGAGTTTAATAAGAACAAAAATATGAAGGATGAAATTGAAGATATGGAGTAGGAATACATTAATATAACATTTCTTCATAATTATTTCACATGAAATATTTTTACTAATATAGAGAGATAATTCATAGAGATGAATAAAAAAGGTGGTGAATCTATCAACTCATATGAAGAAAATTTTATAGGCTTACAAGGTATCCTTTGGGTTTTCTTATCTATAATGATACAAAAATTTATAGACTATTTAGTGTGTTAAAACCAAACCTCCTAATGGATAGAAAAATTAGAGACACTGGGATTTATCAATAATTTTTCAATGTTCAATCAATGTGGAGATAGAGTAGGGATAATTTTACCATGACTATGGTGATAATAATGTATGATGAAATTTAAATCTGGAGGATCTCATGATAAAGGTGAGAAGAAATATCAATAACCCACATGTTTATAAATGTGTGTAGATGCATCATGGCGACTGTCCCAATGGGATAGGGAAATTCTATATGTGTGGGGGATAAGTACACCAAGATCATGAATGTGAAAGAGACATAAAGAACCCAGATGATACAATTGATGAATGGATAGAACCACACATGGTTCAATGCAAGAACTATAATGAGAGAACTATGAAATCTAGTGAACTAAACCCTGAGTCCTCAAGGGTAAATAACATAACCATCCACCAAAACCAAAGGATCAATGGAAGACTTATCCCTTCACTACTTTTTGATTTGAGCAAGAAAATGATTCCATGTAATGTAAACTTCTTATTAACTCTAAAATGAAAAAAGTTTTATTTAATCCTGGTTCTACATATTCCATTATATGTTTAATTTTTGATTGGACTATTGAATCAAAGCTCCAAATCCTGGATGTAGAGATATAGTTATAAACACTTACTGGTGAGATCATTGTAACCCAAGCATTAAAATTTTTACCTCTTGGAATATGTGTGAATATTCTCCCAGAAAACCTCATGATACTTACCTTGGGGTAATTTTAAACAATAATGGGGATGGATTGGATCTCATTATACTGATGAACCATCAAATATTAGGGAAATGAAGTGATATTTCCTATTACAAACCATCCCATGCTCCACCACAAATGCATAAAAGATCATGAATCTATTTTAAAAAATCCTTCAACAGTGTGGGTGTTTAATCCCATTAAATAAGTATACATTAAAAAAATGGTTGATTCAAAAAAGGTATCGACCTAAGGTAAATTCCCATTGTGAGGGAATAAATTGAGGTATTTCCCAAAGTGTTACAAAAAATCCTACATATCTTGAGGTAGAGTTCTCAATAGAAATCATAATTAGATGAACTCCTGTCTCAAAATTCGAATACACGATGGACACGATCGAAATAGAGGAGTTAAAGAAGTAGCTACAAGTGAATTTGGAAAAAGGGTTCATATGACCTAGTGCTTCACCTTGGGGTTTACCAGTGATCTTTTTCAAGAAGAAGGATATATCAATGTGACTATGTAGAGATTATCCACAACTCGACAAGAACACCAAAAAGGATAAGATTCATATTCCTTTGATTAATGACTTGTTTGATCAACTATGAGGAGCTTAGTAATTCTCAAAGCTGGATCATTATTATATATATCATCAGATAATGGTGACGAAGAAATATATTTATAAGAATTCAATCCATATAAGGTACATGCACTATGAGTTTCTAGTAATGACCTTCAGATGTGATAATACCCTAATATATTCATTTATTTTTTAATAGTATTTATAATATTTCTTGAAAAATTTGATTTAGTGTTTACTGAGGATATTCTCATTTACTTAATGAGAAAAGAGAAACTTGAAGAACATCTATGGATTATGCTGGTACATTAAGGAATGATAAAATTTTCACCATGTTCAGAAAGTGTGATTTATAGATATACCCAGTCACATTATCAAACCTATTATCAAAAGTAAGGGTATTTTTATGGATCCTTCAAAAAAAGAAAATTGTGGAATGGACCAGACATTCTAGTGTCATGGAAATCCGTAGTTTTTATGGTTTAGTAGGGTACTATCGACTTTTTGTTACAAATTTCTAATGATTTTCTGTCCCTATAACTTTGTTAAAATGGAAATAAATAATGCATTTCTGGACATAAGAATATGATGAAAGATTCAAAGATCTAATGAAGAGGCTGATCACTACACCTATACTCACATTACGTTAAATTGGACAATTTTTTTGATATACAATGACGTTTCAAAGAATGGGGTGGGTTGTGTACTCATCTAGAATGATAAGGTGACAACCTATGCCTCATGGAAATTGATGATCCATGAAAAAACTACGTGATGCATAATATATTGCTACCTGTTATTATTTTCACTTGAAAATATGGTGACACTAAATCTATGGGGAGACGTGTGACATATATAATGATCAAAACATCCAAAATTATATTTTCATAAAAGATGAGATCAATATTAATCAATACAGATTTTTAGAGTTAATGATGGACTAAAATTTCTCTATACATCATCATCCGAGGAAGGAAATCAAAGTAGTAATTGCTCTGAGCAGAAAAGAACCCACTACTCTATCTATTTAGTAGATTGAGAAAGACCATATCTCTGTGGATATACAAAGGATTAATTATGAAATCATGACAGAAAGAAATAAATCAGAGCTATCTAAAATTATTTACCAACCATCTATCTAAGATAATATTGATGATTCACAAAAGGATGATCCGAAGATACAAAAACGCGATAAATACACTATAAGAATGGAAGTTTGAAGAGTTATATATCGATGATGATGGGGTGATATGGTTTGGGTGGTGGTTTTTCTGTTTCTTTATCACCAATGATAACAATGTAGGTATAGGATAATGTACAAACATCAAATTTGTTTATCCATCATGGGAGTACCATGAAGCACTGTGATCTTTGGAAAAACATTTGGTGGGATAACATAAATAAGGATATTGTGGAGTATATCCCAGGGTGCATGATGTGTCGGAAAGTTGAAGCCATGAAAATAAATTCCACAGGAATGTCAAAACCATTTCCTATAACCTTGTGGAATTGGGATGATATCACTATGGGATTTTTCATTAGTCTCCAAAAAACATATAAAGGAAATAATTTGATATGGTTCGTGGTGGACTGACTCACTATGATTTCCCACATTATCACAATTGGGGAAGACATATCACTTAACAAACTTTCTAAGATACAAGCGAAATATGTGGAGAGAGATTATGGGGTTCTCCTCTTGATTGTCTCAGATCATGATCCAACATTGAAATATAAATTCTGGAGGATTCTTAAACATTATTTGATTACAGAATTGAATATCAACCGGACCTATCACCACCAAAATGATGGAAATATGAAAGAACAAATTTGGCCCAGAAAAAAAATTATATGATCTTGGTAAATGGAATTTAAATCTATATTTGATCAGCACCTATCATTGGATGATTTGTATACCACAACAACTTCCACTCGAGTATTAATATGCCTCCATATGATTCCCTATATGTAAAGTGATGTAGAACTCTATCTTTTTTGGGTAAAGATAGAGAACAAATTATACATGGACCTAATCTTTTGAAAGGTAAAATAGAGAAGGCTCAAGATATCTGGCTACATAACAGAGAAACTACGAGATGATAAAAGAGATATGTTGACAACCACTGAAGGGACTTGGATTTCATCATTGGAGATAATTTTATCCGTCAAATAAAACCACAAATGATAGTCATGTGGTTTGGAAGGAAATAGAATCTTAAGAAAAGTTAAATTATCCCCTTTGATATACTTGATCTCATAAGAGTAGTGGACTATCGACTTTAACTTACACCAAGTCGTGTTTAAATTCATGATGTGTTCCATGAATCTCTACAGATAAAGTATATAAAAAATCCCTCACATATACTTAACTCATAATTGGTATAACTAGATGATTATCTCTCGTATGAGGGGCAGCTGGTAAGGGCTTTGTACTTGAGAGATAAGGTTTTGTGCTCTAAGTACTCTGACCTGTTTATGTAAAAAGAAATTTCAGGGGTGAAATTTTAAATGGAGGGAAGAATGTGACAACCCAAACCTTTATATATGGAATTTCACCATTCTAATAATTATTTAATATAGTATAAATCACATAAAATCACATAGATACCACTATACGAATCTTTATAAATATATAATTAATGAAATATGAGGCCTTCTAGAAATCAAGGAGCCTATACCGATTGAAAAGTAACATGAACATTGGAATAGTCACATGACCAATAAGAATACTAATAAAAAAAATAAAATAGTATCTTAAACCTTGAAGGTATATATAAAATTTGGGTTTTTTATTGATTAATATATAATATATTAACATCAAAAAATACGTAAATAAATATTTTAAAAATGATAAATATTGGTATTTTTATAAGTCATAAATATATATTTTCAATTTAAAAATTAACAATATTATTTAAAAGTAAATTAATTTTAATAAAATTCACTCATAAAATAATATATTGTTTTAATATGATAACAATAAAATTTTAGGAGACGTTAGAAAATTTATGAATGTGTCAAAAAATCAGTAGTAATTTTAAAATTGGTATTTTTTAATAAATTATGATTTAATAAAAATTTAATTTCTTATATATAAAATATTATTTCAATATAATTGAGTTAATTTTGGAATTATACACATTTAAAAATGGTTTCTGTGAATTTTAATTATTTTTCTAAAATAGTTGATTTTTTGTGAATAGTAAAATACTGTAATTTTCAACATATATACATTGTGAGTTAAATAAAATATTCCCTATGTAATATAATATGTAAGAAAAATAAGTTGAAAATCATTTTCATTATTAATATATTTTTTTATAATTCTGAAATTGTTCCTAGTCTTGAGCCATATTCCTAAACTAATGAATTTAATAATGGGAAACACCTCTCTCCTCCCCTACAAATTCCACCCCTCACCACCTCTTCTCCTCACACCTTCTGAGATTTTATAAATGTAAAAATGAATCCCAAATATATTCCCAATCATCTTTCCCACATTATTGATGTTCTGCTCTCTAAAAAAGGTCAGACATCGGTGCCTTAAGAAGGTTCTGAAAGAGGAATATTTTACAGAAAAAACCCCCATTCCTTTTTCATTTAATTTATTTTAGTTTCTTTTTTACTTTTCTTATTATATCCTCACTTTATTATACTAAGTGTTAATTATAACTATGGTATCTCTCATTTATTTTAATAATATAATGTTATTGGAAGATCCATATTCAAAATCCTTTACCTCTTTCTCTATCTCTTTTATTCTAAAAATGAAATCATCATCCGTGATGTGCCAATTTACTGATGTAGTGGATCATGCATTTTAATTTTCCTTTAACACCTTCAAGGATTTTTATAAAATACAAATAAATTTTGGAACATACTTTAAAATTTATTTTATTACCATTTTATTGTTCATGATCTAAATTAAATTAAAAATAATAAATAATTGACCAAATCTAGTATGTGATGTTCGAAAAACCACCACAAAAAATAAAAATGATTATGACAAGAAATTTATCTAATGATTCATCCACATAAAATATAAACAAATGATTTATATCACCATTTTGTACACTAGATATTCATATGTAAAATAAAATTTCAATTTTGTATGTTTATACCCATTCTACGTAAACATATATACTCGTATTCACATGGACCGATCATAATAACCATGAAAATGAACACTCCAAAAAGATGGAATTGAACTCTATAACTCATCTAAAATTCCATAAATGAACATAATAAATATATTATAAATAATATAAATGAGTAATAGGTCATATATTTGATGATTATTCATTTAAATTTGATTATTTATGATATTAAAGTGAATAAATTACTAAGATAAAAGGAAAGGGGAATCTCGAACCTAATTCCATTTCCTTGGGGTTTTCCTCCTTCCATCCATTTTTAGTTTGAATATTTTATTAATTTTATTTAAATATATTTTCATTATCCTTACTTTTTTATTCAATAATATACATGTTTCAAATTTAATTTTATGAAAAAAGAAAATATATTTCCAAAATAACTATTCTTTCTAAAAACACATATTTTACTCGCCTTGAGGTTGTTTCTTCTTCACTCAATATTGAAAATTATTATACCAAGTATGATATTCCATATTTATATTGGAAAAAAATATTATTCAATAATTTCAATATATGAAATTAAAAATATTCCCTTACATGGGTTATTTATGTCCCTGATTGAAATACATTCTATGTGGCATTCAATATTATATAAATGTTATTATGTGATGGGTGAGATTAAAATTATATATTTCATGTCAATGTTATGTTATGACGGGTGTGATTGCAATTGTATAGAAGTTTAATTCATTGGTTAATGTGATGAATCTCATGAGATAAAGTGTAATATTTCAGAACATGCTGCTATATTTAGTCACAACTATGTTTGGTAGGAGACAACTAAGACATGATGTTTCTTTTTTCTAAATTTACAAATTCCATGCCCTTATCAATTGATTCTTTTCAATAATATCATGATGGTCCAATGTTTATGTTATCCTGATAATGATAATTATTATGACACCCAATGGATTTATAAATAAATTTATGAAACACCGAGTCTCCACAAAAAATTTTGTGTTATAACCTAACTAGTAAACATAATTTTTCGACCACTATGATTTGAATTTTGAAAAAACAATATACACGATTTCGTTTAGTAGGATATATAGAGTCTAATAAGAAAATCATATTTTTTGGTGAATAGTGACATTCCATGATGAAATGTAATATGAATATTAATACAACCCCTATGAATTGGATTTCATATTATTATTTTATTGGTTTAAGGTTATAATTTATTGTGATATTGATTAATTTTTCAGGGTGATATAAAATGATTCATAGTTTAAATTTTTTTATTTTTTTGAATAAATTTAGATTTTATTTAACAACTAAATTAATAATATTTAGATAATTATTTTCAAAAAAATAGAGTTCATTTTTTAATTCTACACTTCTATAAATGGTTTGGGTGAATTTTTGGGGTTTTTCTAAAATACTCAAATTTTTTTATGAATAGTGACATATGGTAATATACCATATATAAACATTACCAGTTAAATTAAATATTACTAGCACCATAGATGATGTAAGAACACGTGGATTGAACTCACATGATCTTTTTAATATTAGTGGTCACATTAATCAACACAATTTGTTGTCTTGAGGGAAATTACAAAATAATGAATAAGATATTCAAAAATCACCCCTCAACCACTATAACCCCTCACTCCCTCTTATATTAAATAATATAAAGCCTTGTTCATATACTAAATTCTTCTAAAATGTTATCCAAAGAACCTCCCCCATGTTCACCATCCATTGGTCTCATAAAAAATAAAAACCACTTCCCTTAAGAGACTCTCAATGAAAGGTTTCTTCAAGTGGTAAATTCCTCTTTTCATTTTATTTATTTCAAGTTCCTTTCATTTTTTTTCTTTACACACCACCTTTCATCCAAATGTTCTGATAACTACATTTCCATACATTTTATAGATTTTTTATTGATAAATGATTAATTCTTCCTCATCCCCTCTTCCCCTTCTTTTAGACTAGAAATGAAAACACCATCCAAGATGTGTTAATATATCACATTCAAGGACGACATATTTTCAATTTATATTACCATATTAAATTCTTCTAATGAAACCATTTTGATAGTAGAAATACACTATTATATAGTTATTAAAACTTATTTAATGGTCTTTAATCATTTTCTTACATGAAATTTATTTATAAATCCAAATGTGTTCGTTGTGATCAAGAAATGCCAATTTACCCAATCAATTGTCATTATAGTTTTATATAATGAATCATCTTTAATACAAAATAACCAAATGAATTTTATGACCATGTAATATTTTTTTACACTAATAAAATAAAACATCTATTTGTGAAAACCATTCCCATTCTACATGCTTATTCATACATGAATATAAGAAAACCGATAATGAAAACTAAGGAAGAAAACACTCCCAAACAACGAAATTGAATATATTAACAAATCAAAAGAACATTCGTGAAGCTAATAAGTATATACTAAATATATGAATTTTAGATTAGGTTCTGGAATCATTAATTTTTGATCTTAAAGTTGATTATTCAGGTCATTCAGATCAAGTGAGAATCACCTTCAGATTTAAGGTTATGGTTTTCTATCCGAACATCTATTTTCATTCAGGTTACTCTTATTCTCTACATATGTCAACTAAATTATGATTTATTTATATGTAGTCATCATATATTATTTTAGAATATTCTATATATGTGTAACAAATATATCAATACTATAAATTATGGAGAGTTATAAGTTTTAAAAGGATCATTCCAAAATTATTCCAGAAATAAAATCCAGATCGAAGGGAATTTATCAAATTCATACCTATTTTCAAGGGCACTATATAACTTGTTTTTAATGACAATAATATTTCTAAAAACCATATTTTTATAATGAAAATAATATGTTAATTCACTTCAGGTTTTATACAAATACATTACCAGAAGAACTCCTATTTTTAAAGTAAAATAGTATTTATCTCAAGAATTACTCAAAGATTTTATAAGAGTATCTTCATCTGTTTGAACACGCTTGTAGGTTATTATGTATTATTGGGATTAATTTTTAATGATATCATATACCATATTTAATTTAATGGTTTATTATTAGTTTTCTAGTGGATGTTCTATCTTAAAACTATTGAACAGTTTACACCGAATGGTTAGTGATTATGCTTATTGTTTGGGGAACATTATTTACATTTCATATTTTAATTTCAATTTGAATGTATATTTTATTTATGCTTATCCCTGTTCATATTAGGAATGAAAGGTCTTATTATAAGATTGGTGGTGCCTTCTATATCCCCTCGATGAATCTATAGGTCTCATGAGACAAACTATTGTCTTGGCATAAGGCCTTGACAAAATGATTATTCATGGTCTTAGCATGAGGCCTTGACCGAATGGTTTTGATTTTTGGAATTATGAATCCCCTCATTATGAAACTAGTAACTAAATGTTCATGTTTTTATTCCACTAGTATAATACCAATTATTATGATTTATTAGGGAATTATTTATATAGCTCTTATTACCACCATAATGTGTTCGAGTTCATTTTTTAATGGCATGTGTATTTAGTTATTCACCATTCCCAATGATTATATTTATGATATATTCCACTTTATTTCTTACCCTTAATAAGAATTGGAGATAACCACTTTATTTAGTTTTATTTTTCCCTAGACATGATGTGGTATATTATGAATATCATGAATAAAAAACCTTGTTCTTATGGATGTTGTCAAAGAAGTGTCTAATTTTTTTCATTTCAAGTTTTAATATTGAACCTATGTAGGTATTGTATTTTCAAAGCTACTAGACTACCCATTAATTTGGGATTAATATTCCATTTTTATATTCCAAAGTAATAAAATAATTCCCCGACTTTGGGAAACAAGGGTTGGGTCCTTAGAGTTGGTATCCAAGGAAGTATAGTAGAAATAATGGAAAATATATTTAGAAAATGTAGATTAGAGAAAAAACAAAGACATTCTTTGAGGAAAAGTATACATTAATATCCTATAATTCATGTAAGGAATAGATTATATATATATTTCAAACAAGTATACCCCTTTTGGATACTATAAGTTGAAATGGTTCTATTAGATATGTATCTAGGAGTGAAAACATCAATATGGAGCTTTGGGATTTACATGGGTTATCCAGGTACACAACAACATCACTTACTGCAAACTTTTTTTGACACTCTAGGGATATTTTTACGATAAATAAAATTTTATTTATAGTCAATTATGAAGATTTAAATGTAATTTTTTCCTCAAAAAAATAGTTTGATGATTATGTGATTTGTTAGGTATAGATCTTCAATTTATGTTAAGTATTTTTTACATTGATATTATACGTTATGACTCATAACCTAATCTAATGTATGCAATTAATTAGATAGGGAGCCTAGTGAAAGGAATGGAAACCACATGAATGTGCGTGTCCTATGAAGGTATTTACCTCTAATAAAAGATAATGATCTTGGACCTAGTGTAGTGACTAGTGTTGAGAAACTCATAACTATACTGAGACATCTGAATCTGGTTATGAATAATAAACTTAATTGTATGAATCATATGGATTCACAATGTGGTGGAGCATTGTTAGACAACTTAATGTTACAACAACCTCCATTATTTAATGGGACTAAAAAAACATTCGTAGTGGAGCGGTAGATAAGTTTTTAGAGTAGTTACTTATCACTTTAGGATGTAATGAATGAGAAAAGGTTTTCATTGCAGTTTATCGAATGTTGGGAGATGAAGATCCATGGTGGTCATTAATCAAAAAACACAATAGAGGATGAAGAAATTAAATAAATGTAATGGAGGGATTTTGAAAAAATATTCTTAGAATAATAATTCCCTCATGAACATTGAGAAGATATTGAAAGTCCATTTCAGAATCTAAGGAAAAATGAAGATGAGAATGTACGAAATTTTGAAGCTAACAACACAAGGTTAGAAATATAGGCTACAAAATACATACGTCTTCCAAGGAGAAATATTGATTAATTCATTGATGGATTAAAACTATTCTTCTGAAGGGATCTAGTCTCTAAGAGTTTCTAATCATATGAAGATATAGTCTCATGTGATATCAAGATAAAAACGCAAATTCTCAAAGTCTTATTATTTTAAGGGAACGAAAGAGAAGAAGAGAATACACAGAAACTCTAGAAATGCAAATAAATAACAGGGGAATAATGGAATAGTTAACCTTCCAACTTTTGAAAATTATGGGAAGAGACACCCTAGTACTTTCCTGAAGGGTATGGGTGTTTATTACAAGTGTGAATGGAAAATATATCATTATCAAGATTTTAAGGGGATGAAATGAGATAGTAATGTTCAATTCCACAAATGCAGGGATATGGGACATTATGAAAATTATGGTCCTAGGTGTCAAAGAAACATTTCAAATAAAGGCCAAGGGAGCAAGGCCAAGCTTATGGAATCACAATTGCAGATATTGATGTCTTTAATGACATGCTGAAAAGTACATAAATTGTATCCTAAAACATAACCAATGTTTTATTTTATTTTGGATTATCGCATTCATTTATATCTTCTTAGTGTTACAAGAAAATTAGATATTTCAAATTTTATTTAATAAGGGATTTTCAGTCAAAACTCCTAAGGTATGTATCCTCTAAAAAAAGTTGTGTTATGAATTCACCATTAAAGAATATAGAAATTAATGATCTACTGATTTTTTATCACATCAATGATTGACATCGACATAATCCTCGGTATGGATTGTCTTTCGAACTGTGATGAAAAAAATTATTACAAGTACAAGGAGGTTACAATTTTTGAGGATGATGTGGAATCCCTTAACATTAGGCCTGAAACATCACCATGAAATTCTCATCTAGATCCACCCCAAGTAGATCTAATAAATTTATTTTTTTTGAAGGAAGGGAATGAAATAAATATGGGCGAAGAAAGTAATTTCCAAATGGAGGATGTACTTATTATGAAATAATATTTTGATGTGTTTGCAATGAATTTACATAGACATTCTCCTGAGTGAGAAATTGAGTTTTCATTGAATTATTTACTGATTCAAGGCCTAAATAAAATAACCCTTACAGAATAGCCACTGAGGAATTATTATAATTGAAAAATAATTAGATGAATTGAATGATAAAGGATTTATTATCCCAAGTGTTTCTCCAATGGGATCTCCAGTACTTTTCGTTATGAAAAATAATGGATCTACGAAGTTGTGTATTGACTATAGGGAGATCAATGCTATAACAATAAATAACAAGTATCCCCTACCTCACATTAATGATTTATTTAATCATCTTTATAAGGGCCAATATTTTTTAAATATTGAACTTTATCTGGATATCAATAATTGTGAGTAAGGAATGAAGACATTCCAAAGGCATTATTTTGAACCACATATGGGGATTACATGTTTATAGTAATGCCTTCTGGACTGACTGATGCACCCTTTGACTTCATGGATCTAATTAATAATTTTTCAAGGAATATTTTGATTACATTGTGGTGGTATTTATTAATGATATCTCGGTATACTAAAAAATCTATGATGATATTGAAAAACACTTTCGCACTATTATGATGACTCTTATAATAAATGAATTATATTGGACGTTTATTAAGACTGAATTTTGTAATCAGTAAGTTTCATTTCATGGAAAAATTGTCTCTATGGATGGAATACTTATTGGTCATATGATGTCATACATAGTTCATGAATTTCCACTCCAATGAATATAACTGAGTTATGCAGTTTTATTGGGTATGCTACTTATTATCAGCGTTTATTTCAGAAATTTTCCCATTTAGTAAACCTAATGATAATGATTATACATAAAGGGGATATTTTCATATGGACAAAAGAATGTGAGGCATGTTTCGATGAATTGAAGGGGATATTAGTAAATCATCCATTCATAATTCTACCATCGAGGAATGATGGGTTTGTGATCTATAGTGATTTATCAATTAAAGGACATGGTTGTTACCATACGTAGAATGATAGAGTTATTTCCTATGAATCAAGGAAGTTAAAAATTTAGGAAAAAAATTATCCTCCTCATGATCTTGAGTTAGATGATGTGATATTATCTCTGAAAATATAGAGATACCATCTCTATGGATATTGATGTGAGATATATATGGATCACATGAATCTGAAGTATATCATCTCACAAAAAGAAATCAACATGAGGAAAAGGCGATGAGTTGAACTACTGATGGATTATAAATGTTTCAAACACTAACACCTAGAAAAGGCATGTAAGGTAGTCGGTGCATTGAGTAGGAAGGATCAAGGAGTCCTAAACAAAATGAGGATTTAAAGGGATCCTATAATTATGTGTTTACTAAGGATGGATATGGAAATTATCAAAGAAGGTGAAACATCACTACTTCTATATTTGGTTTCCCAAAAATGACTATTGGAAATGATTTAAACTTATCAGTCTGATGATTAGAATCTATAAAAGAAAATTAAAGGTGTGAATGATGGGATGTAGGATAAATTCATGTGTGAAGAGGGAATTCTGAAATTTGGAAAGAGTCTTTGTGTTGAAATTATACCCGAGCCAAAAAAGGATTTATTGGATGGAGATAATGGTTTTAACTTCTCTATACACCCTGACAGCACTGTGATGTGTATAGATTTTAAGGAACCTTTTTGTGGGACAACATGTTGTAGGATATTAGTGACTTTCTATCAAGATGTTTAGTCTGTCCACAAGAGTAGGTTGAAAGACAACATCCTAGAGGAGTCGTGCGACCTCTACCTAATTGTAAATGGAAATGGGATGAAATAACCATGTATTGTTTCATTAGATTACCCAAAACTCTATGAAATATTAATGAAATATTGGTAATTATGGATTGACATACAAACTCTGTACATTTTGTTGCTATAAGGGAGGATTTTCTAGTGGAGCATATTGAAAGACTCTATATCAATGAATTTGTGAGCCTTTACGGAGCACATATCTAAATTTTTTCTGACCATGAACCATGAATAACATTGATATTATGGAAATGTTTTCAAAAATCCATAGATGCTGAGATTCGGTTGAGTACTACATATAACCCTCAAACTAACAAGCAATTAGAATGGACAATCCAAACATCAAAAGACATGTTGATATTATAAGAACTTGATTTTCAATATACTTTTTATTAGTATTTACCTTTGGTTGACTTTTCCAAAAATAATATATTCTATTTAAGCATTCAATTGGAACCATGTTAATCATTGTATAGAAAGAGATGTCGTTCAACAACATGTTGGGATGACATCGGTAAAAATATTTTTGTGGGTCCTGACCTTGTGGAGGAAACAATAGAGAAGGTAAAGCCTATTCACATCCATATCAGTGCAGCTCAGATAAGGAAGATGAGTTTTTCCAATAATAGAAGGAATTATTTGTAATTTTAAGAGGGATATCATGTTTTCTTAAAAGTATATCCATGGATGGGCGTTATATGATTTGGGAAAATAGAGAAACTGAGCACTAGGTTAATAGGACCATTTCTTATTCTATAGATAATTGGAGCTATTACATATAATTTGGTTGTTCCTCTTAGACAGACTCGAGTACACAATGTGTTCCATGTCTCATAATTGAGAAATTATATTCCAAAGATAACACATGTCCTCACTTTTGAAGGTAAAATATTAGAACCTAAAATTTATTATTGTGAAGAGACTATCCAGACTCTAGACACAAAAAAATTGGTTTAGAGGAATTGGACGACTCAACGAGTAAAGGTAATTTGTAAAAATCATAAAAGTGAAGATGTAACGAGAGTGCCCGATGAGATTATGATTAAGAACTACCGAAATCATTTTTTGAAGTAACATTCTGGTTATTTTGATGAAGAAATTTTTTTAAAGAGGGGATAATGTAACACACAAATGATTTATTAATAAATTCATGAAACATTGAGTCTCCACCAAAAACAACTTTGTTATAACCGAGAATGTAAAACTAATTTTTCATCCTTTGTGATTTGAATTTAAAAAAACTGACATACCGAGTTGTGTTCAGTAAGATATTTCTAATCTAATAAGACAAACATATTTTATAGAGAATAGTAACATACCATAATGAATAGTAATATGAATAGTAATGTGTCCCTTATTAATAGTAAATCATATTAATAATTTATTGTCTTATGGTTATAAGATAATGAGATCTTGATAAATTTTTCAAGGTGATATACAACGAATTATAGTTCTAAAATTATTAATTTTTGAATCATTTAATGTTTTATTTAAAACAAAATTAATATTATTTAGAATATTATTTTTGAAAAATGGAGTTCATTTTTTGATTCAAAACATTATAAAATATTTAGGGTGAATTTTTTGGATTATATCTGAAATACTTGAATTTTTGATAAATGGTAAAATACGGTAATTTACCGTATATATACATTATCATTTAACCTAAATATTCCTAGATAATGGATGATGTATGAACATTTGGTTCGAACTGAATTCATTTATCAATATTATGTGTCAAATGAATAAAGTCTATTAGTTTTTATGATGGAAATAATAAAATAATTAATATTATATTAAAAATTACCCTTCTCACCGTCAATAACCCCCCTCTTCTCTTTACTCCTATCAAGACCTATAACTTGTCTAAATTATTCTTAAATATTATCACATGATCCATCCCCTTGTTAACAAGCCCTTGGAATTATAAAAATACAAAAACCTCTTCCCTGAAGAGAATCTCAAGGAAGATTACCTCAAGAGGTAAATTCATCTTCTCATTTAATTTTTTCAAGTTCCTTTATTTTATTTTTTCTTTCCTCACCTCATTTCACCAAATTATTGTGATAGCTCTAGTACCTTGCATGTACTAGAATTGTTTTATAGAGGAATAATTCATCATCATATCCACATTAACCTTCTTTTATATATAAAATGAATACACCATCCATGATGTGTTAATTTATAAAATTAAAGGATAGTTTTTTTTTCAATTTCTATTACCGTCTTCAATTCTAGTAATGAAAAACTTTTATGGTTGAAATAGACTATTATATAATTATTTTAACTTATGAATAGTTATAGATTTCTTTATTAGACATGATATTAAATTACAAATCAATATGAGTTTGTTGTGATCAAGAACCCCCAATTAACCCAAACAATTGACATTGATGTTGTATATAATTATTCATCTTCACTAAAAAAATTAAAAAAATAATTTTTATGTATATTTAATCTTCTATTTTTTCAAGTATAATATACAAATTCTATCTTGGAAGACAATTCTCATTCTACATTTTTATTCTTACATGAATATAGGTAAACCTATAATGAAAACCAAGGAAGAAAATATTCAAAAACAATGAATTTGAATCTCTTAACCCATCAAAAGGATGTGAATGAAGATATTATGGTTATACTATGTAAATTAACTATAGAGGATGTTAAGGAATCATTAACTTATGAACATAAATTTTATTATTCATTTCATTCAAATCATGTGAGGAACACTTTCATATTTAATGTAAGTGTTTTCTACCCGAACCATCATTTTCATTCAGGTTACTGTTATTCGGTAATTACCTAAATTAAATAGTTATTAATTCATTGGAACTTTTCATATATTATATGAAAATGATTTATATTTTTTTAAAAAATGAGAATAATACTATCATATATGGGGATCTATATTTTTTAAAAGGATATTTCAAAAATTCTTTTAGAAATACAAGCTAGATATAAGGGAATTTCTCAAATTCATACCTATTTTCAAGGGCAGTCTCTAATATGTTTTTAGAATAAAAGTAATTATAAAAACACTCATTTTACAATAAACATACTATATTTCTTATCTTTTGGGATTATAAAAATACTTTTCTAAAATAACTATTTTATTAAAAGTAAATGATTATTTATCTCAAGAATTACTCGATGATATTATAATATAACCTTCATATGTTTCAAAAATCATGTTGATTATTATATATTATTAGGATTAATATTTTATAATATCATCAAAAATATTTAATATAATGCTTTATAATTATTTTTACAGTGGTTTTTTCTATCTTAAAACCATTCACCAAAGTACTTTGAATTGTTAGTGTTTATGCATAATGTTTGGGGAAAGTTATTGAAATTTCATAGGTTAGTTTCAATATGAAGATATATGATGTTTTTGTTTGTCCCCAATCATATGATGAATTTATCTTACTTAGTAAGTGATCACTGAGGACTATTATATCCCCTCAATGAATAAGTATGTATAAGTCCCCAACCTTAAACTTTACTTAATCTTGAGTTATTACAAGATTACACATTGAGGATCTTTTCAAGTTTAGAGTTTCTGAGAATTAGATCATAAAACATGCATTACGTTCCACATTTAAACAAAGTGGTCACATAAAAAATATTATTTATTTTTCACATCAATGTAAACATATTTAAAATAAAACATGGATTCATTCTTGACACTTCCTTGACACTATCATCACATCATGTACCATTGCCTTGACCTGTGAAAATCATTTCAAAAACTTGGGATGAGCATAAAAAGCTCAGTAAGGGTTATAAAAATATGGAAAGGAAACATGAGTTCGTATATACATAATAATGAAATCATACTTTACCCATAAAACATAGACACTTTAACATACCTCATCAAATCATGAATAAATCATAGAAGTCATAAGACATAAAGGTAAATTGAGGCATTCATATCATTCTTACATAGGGAGTAACCCTATTGGTTACATTTGGAATACCCATCAGAGTATATTCCCTAAATGTCTTCAGAGAAACCATAACGTTTCACTCCTTCGCGTTACCCAATGCATTGGAGAGCTATATCAGGCTCTCCCACCCCTAGTTTATCACGGAACCACCCGTCTTCATTATAATGCCCAAGAACCATAACATATTCTTATCACATGAAACATGCCTTAAGGAAACATACCATTTCCACTTTTCAATCACAAGATATCAATACAACACATTGATATAAAAACATTATGAAAACCATTTTCAATACCAAAATAAAAGAAAAGTAAAACATGGAATTTATTTTTCTTTTAAAAAAAGTATGGCTTGAAGAGGAAGCTGAAACTCAAAGAATGGTCACATAGGCGGAGAAGTCATTGTCACCACATACGTACGACAAAAAAATTCCCTTATGTCGTTTAGTAAAATACTTCATATAAAAAATATTCCTTTTGGATAAAAGTAAAAGTCAAAGGGGTTTATACTCCGTATAAAATAAGGTTGTGTATAAAACAAAATATGCCTCAATGAAAGGAGATTGAGACGAAGTCCCATACCTCGGGTCCGACTTGACTCGATCATTATTTAACCTCCTGAATAATAAACTTGAGTTAATTTATACTTTCTTGAGAACCATTTTGATGTTCATTATTCCTTTTATATCACTTATTACCATGTCATGAACACTATGAAATTATTTATGTTAATAACGGTCGTTTTAACGATCATTGGTACTTGAGTCAAAAATATGCTATTTATAATTACAAGTTGTTCATGTATACATTATATCCATATTTATACTCATGATGTATATTTCATATATATCATATATATCCAGTATATACATGCATTTATAATATTGCAAAACGTTTAGAGGTAAGAAATGAAATGCACCGTTCATAGAGACGGTAAGCTGTACGTACGCATGAACGCTACTTTCATTTCGATTTCATATTTTATGTAATGTAATCATAATGATATAAAGGTATATTATAATTCCTGTATAATATCATACATAATATCATTAATTAAATAATTTATACGTCCCTTATACGGCATTAACGAATCAAATCACTTTGAGGGGGTGGTAGTCCGCACTTCCAAAAATGAAGATATCGCGTTTACCCATAATGGTAACAATAAAGGTATGCCATAAATGAAAAATACAGAAAATAAGTAAAAAATAAACATATTATATATAATATATAAATATATTGACATCTTAATGGCCACCTTTGAAGGTGTTATATGAGTGTTGAACAATCATCGTTTCGTGAGGCAGAAATTCGCAGTCCACAGAAACAGTATGTTCTTTAACCAGTAGATGTAGGTGTGTGTAATTGTAGCTCTAATAAATATTATAAAAACATCATAGTATATTTAATATACTGGTTTTGTTACAAAATAAAGGAATAAAAAGAGTTTAAAGGGTTTGAGAAGCAAAATAAAAGAAAAGAACACAAGAGAAAACACTACCTTTAAAACGGGTAACTATTTTTGATTTGAGATCAAAGGCTGCCTTTGGAATACTTTTGATCAATGTGGGGATTCTAGGAGTTATATAGGGATGTGGAGAGACAAAATGGTCAGGGGTTGTCCGAGCCAAAGGCTTTGGATGTGTGGGTAAGGAGGTAGAGGTGGGGGCCTTTTATAAGAGGAGAGGAGGGGCACTCTTGGAAAGTTACAAAATGTTACTTTATTTTCAAATGAGTATCTGATTTTAAAGGTCCTACATTGATGTATTTCAAGTATAAGGTGATAAGGGTTCTAATTACACTCATCCAATAGGTATTTGACATGTGTAAGACTTATATTTTACATTATCTTTTCATTTTATTTAAATCGTTTATTAATGTGGTAATTGCTGCATCATCATGATGTCATAAATAATTTAATTTATTTAATGTCTAAAAATTATAAAAAAATAATGATGTAGGAAATCTTTTTAGATTTCTAATTACTATTTGTAGTCCCCCATATCATTTATGTAGACAAAATTAAAGATTTTTTTCTCAGATGATACATTCATTGTTATATTTAACTTTCTTTAAAAATAAAAAGATAAAAAGTCACTTTCACACAAAACTGATTCCATGGGGTCCCCACGTTTGGAACAAGGAATCCCATGGTCGGCCATGAGGCAACCAGTAGAATTAGGACACATTTTGGTGTCTTTTGTTATTATTATGATATTATTTTATTATCCTTAACTACCCGATTACTCATTAATCAAGATAATTAAATATAATTACCATCGTTACTATTCATAATGTCCAAAAACAATAGTATTAATTACATAATTTATACCTTTTGATTCCAAATATGCAACACATTTTACAAAATCCCAAACATATAAATTGTAATAATTAATTTAAAAATAATTCCCGTTGTCAAAACAAATAGCGGGGTTTTTTGAAACAATATCTATGAAAAGTTTGGCATTTGTTTATGCAAAATTCCAAAGTGATATTAATCCCAATGACCATGATTGGATTACATGGTAAAAATATATTCTATTTACACTTTAAAACCAATTAAAAAGATAATATAACCATAAAATTAAATTAGATGAAAATGCAGTTTTGATGTAAAATGCAGTATTTTTCACTATTCATTAAAAAAATGAACATTGTCATAAAAATACCAAAAAATTGTCCAGTGTAAATTTCAATGTACCAATCATAAATAATAAGTTTATTTTAAAAAATAGAGCTTATAAAATTTTCAAAATTTTGATTTAAAATGGTTTTCCATCAAAAGGCAGTAAGACAATTTTTTAAGAATATTAGGGTATTCCATGCTTAAGATTGAATTTATTTTCATTTTAAGCCTCCAAAACACTATCTAATTCAAAAATAGACATAGATAAGAATATCTATTATTCATTACCTACTTGGGATGTTCCATCCTTTCCCCCTTTAGATAATTGCATCCCCACAATTTATTTACTTATCGAATAAGTGGGGGTATTTATCCCTCATTGCATTTTCAGATTCCCGTGTTGCCTCTTCAATCATGTGGTTTTTTCACAAAACCTTTACTTGATGAATCACCTTATTCCAAAAAACTTTCTCCCTGTGATAAATAATCTGAAGCGGTTGTTCCTCATAAGATAGATTCTCTTCCAACTGAACTACCTCTGGACTCAAAACATGAGATGGATCTGGCATATACTTTCTCAACATCGAAACATGAAAAACATTGTGTACCTGAGATAAACTCGGAGGTAAATCCACTCGGTATGAAACCGATCCAACTCTCTCCAGAATTTCATATGGTCCAATGAACCTTGGACTGAGCTTTACTTTCTTACCAAATCGCATCACACTTTTCCACGGTGAAACTTTGAGAAAAACATGATCACCTACCTCGAAAGATAGATCCTTCCTCTAGTTATCCGCATAACTCTTCTGCCTGCATTGAGCTATTCTGATATTTTTATGAATCAACTAAACTTTTTCTGCCATCTCTTCTACCAATTCTGGTCCCATCAACATCCTTTCACCCACTTCATCCCATAAAGCTGGAGTTCGACACCGCTTCCCATATAATGCCTCAAATGGTGCCATATGTATACTGGAATAAAAACTGTTATTATAATAAAACTCAACCAAAGAAAGATGTTTGTCCCAACTTCCCTGATAATCCATCAAACTAGCACGTAACATATCCTCCAATGTCTGAATCGTTCTTTCTGACTGGCCATCTGATTGAGGATGAAAAGATGTACTAAAATTCAATTCAGTACCCAACGACTTCTAATGGCCTTTCCAAAAGTTAGAAGTGAACCTGAGATCATGATCAGATACAATGGAGAGAGTAAATCCGTGTAACCTGAGTATCTCTTTAAGATAAAAACGGGAAAGTTGATCTAGGGAAAAAGTATCTCTTATGGCAAGGAAATGAGTAGATTTAGTCAAGCGATCAACAATAACCTAGACTGCATTATTACCTCGAAGTGTCTGCCGCAATCCCACAATGAAGTCCATGGATATATTCTCCCATTTTCACTCTGCCACTATTAAAGGCTGAAGCATCCCTTTCGGTAACTGTCTCTCTGCTTAAACCTGTTGACAAGTCAAACACTTTACGGTAAAATCAACAATATCTCTTTTCATTCTCTCACACCATTAATACTCCCGAAGATCACTATACATCTTAGTACATCCAGGATGGACTGAAAACGGAGAACTATGAGCTTCACATAACAAATCACTCTTCAACTGTGAATCACACGGAACACACAATCTCTTCCCAAATCTCAAAAAAAATCATTATCAATATTGAATTCATGAAACTTACCCTTCTGAACCAGCTCTACCTTTTTCTATAACTCGCTGTCTTGCTTCTGTGCTGGGTTAATTCTGTCTAATAGAGAAGATTTCACTTATACATGAAACAAAATAGAAGGGAATCCTGCACCAAAAACATTTATGCCAAATTTCATCAAATCCTTAACCAAAGGATCACATTCCAAACGCAAAATTATTGATGAAGCATTACTTTTTCGACTCAAAGCTTCAGCCACTTTATTTGCTTTTCCCGGGTGGTAATGAATTTTACAATCATAATCCTTGATTAATTACATCCATCTCCTCTGTCTCATGTTCAATTATTTCTGAGTGAATATATAATTTAATCTTTTTTGATCAGTATATATTACACACTTTACTCCATAGTAATGATGCCTCCAAATTTTTAAAGCTAAAACAACAGTAGCTAATTTCAAATCTTGTGTAGGATAATTTACCTCATTAGTTTTCATTTGACGTGAAGTATAAGAAATTACCTGATCATTCTGCATTAGGACACAACCAAGTCCTTTCAATGAAGCATCACTATATATAACAAACTCCCCATTCCTGGAAGGTAGTGCCAAAACTGGAGCATTCACCAATCTTCTTTTCAACTCATGAAAACAGTCATCACATTCTTTTGTCCATATAAACATAACACCCTTCCGAGTTAGCTTAGTCATTGGAGTAGATAACCAGGAAAAATTTCTAACAAACCTTTGGTAATAGCCTACCAAACCAAGGAAGCTACGAATCTCAGTTACATTTGTGGGTCTTTTCCATTCTTCCACAACCTTTGTTTTTGGAGGATCAACAGTTATCCCATCTTTACAAAAAATATGACCAAGGAATGAAATTTGTTGCAACCAAAACTCACACTTGTTGAATTTCCCATTAAATTTCTTTTCTTTAAAGGGTTGAAAAATAAACCATAAATGTCTTTCATTCGCCTCTTTACTTATAGAAAACACCGAAATATCATCAATGAAAAAAACCACAAACCTATCCAAGACCTCATGGAAAATTCTATTCATTATGCCCATGAATACAGCAGGTGAATTGGTTATCCCAAAAATAATTACTACAAATTCATAATGGCCATATCTTGTACGGAACGCGGTCTTCGGAATATCTGCTTCCTTTACCTTCAACTGATGGTACCCCGATCTAAGGTATATATTTGAAAAATACTAAGCTCCCTAGAGCTCATCAAACAAATCATCAATATTAGGGAAAGGATATTTTTTCTAAATAGTGATGTTATTCAAGGCTCTATAATCAATGAAAAGTCTCATAGAACCATCATTCTTTTTAACAAATAAAACAGGAGCACCCCATGGTGATGTTCTAGGTCGAATGAAAACTTTCTCTAATAAATCTTGCAGTTGCTCCTTCAACTCTAAAAGTTCAATTTGAGCCATTCGATAAGGGGGTTTTGAAATTGGCTTAGCATCAGGATCTAAGTCTACTGTAAACTCAACTTCCCGATCTGGTATTATTCCAGGAAACTCATTAGAAAAAACATCAAGATACTCATTTACCACTAGCACGTCATTAATCTGAATAGTTCCCTTGTTTTCAACAATATTTTCATGGTAACATTCATTTCTATCTTTTACAATTTTCTCAGCCTCTTGATATGTTATCAATAGTAAGGGTTCATTCTTGTAAACAAATTGAAAGTCTTTCTAAAAATAAACTTCATTAGCTCTACAATAAATCTTATCATGGTAAATAGAGAGCCAATCCACATCCAGGATAACATCAAACTCTACTAGAGGTAAAACAATAAGGTTCGCAAGTAAGTTCTTTCCACAGATAAGGATAGGAAGATTCTTATAAATTCTTTTTGACTCAACATTTCCCCCAGGTGTTTTTACCAAAATTTCAGGAGTCATTTCTTGAGATGGTATTCCAATTTTACTAGAAAAGTTTTTAAATATGAATGAATGTGTAGACCCCGAATCAAACAACACACTGGCATAATCTGAAAAAACAAACAATGTACTTGATGCAACTTAATTTGTTGGCCCGACATCTGCTGAAGTAGTTGCAAAGGATTTCACCACCCCTTTCTACTTGTAGTCTAACTTCTTCCCATCACTCAAGCTCTTTGTTGAACACTTGTTTTCATAGTGACCCATCTCATTGCACTTAATACATTTCAGTAACTGTAAATAAAATTTGGACTTACCATCACCTTGATCTTTTTAAGTGAAATCTCAAGCCTTATGTCCCATCTTACCACATCGGTTGCACTTTGCAGAATTCAAAAGGCATTCCCCAACATGCCTTTTACCAAATTTATCACAAACTAGAATCTTAGTTTTCTTACCGTCAGATGTTTTTGAAGAATTCTTTCCTTTATCTTGCCACCTTGGTATCTTATTCTGCTGGTTGTTATAAAACACTTGATCATCAGCAAACTACATTTCCACCTTCTCAGCACATCGAACAAGCTTTTCATAACTTTTGAACTCACTATAAGCTAAATCCATTCGATATTTTGGCTTTAATCCCGAGTAAAAACGATTGATTTTACTATCAAGGTCTCTGATAAAATTTGGAGCATACCTTGCCAATCGAGTGAACCTCTCGTCATAGGCAGCCACTGAGTCTTCCTCTTGCCTCAATTCCAGGAATTGTTTTTCCATCCAAAGCCGAACAGCCTTAGGAAAATACTTCTCAAGAAACATACCTTTTAATTCATCCCAGTCGTGAGCATCAATCTCATCAGTGTCCCTGATATTTTTAACCATCGACCACCACTGATCTGCTTCACCCTCCAAAAGGTAAAGTTCAAGACTACCCTTTTGATTGTCTGAACACCCCATGACATCAAAAATCTTCTCCAGTTAATTAATCAACACTTCACCTAGCACAGGGTCAGATCATCCTCTGAATGATGGGGGATGTTGCCTCAGGAAATGTTCCACCACTGTCATGTTCCTCTACGGTTGATCTGGCTGATCTCGTGCATGGATACCACCACCATTTATCATTTGAGTCAATTGCACCATTACTACAACAAACTGTTCAATACCAATTCTGACCATCTCAGGATACTGATTCGGAAGGTTATTTACTTCTATATGCCTTCCTAGCACTTCTTCCATGTTTCCTCTGCAGAAAACCATTCTGAACAAACATGTCTTAGATGAAGCAACATAGCAATCTTCAAATGCTATATCATTTCAATTTGACCATAAAAAAATATTTTTGGATAATCATTTAATAGAATTCTAACTCCTAAAGTTATCTAAACCGACCTCTAATACCAACTGTAATTCCCCAGCATTAAACCTTACTTAATCTTGAGTTATTACAAGATTACACATTGAGGATATTTTCAGGTTTAGAGTTTTAGATAATTAGATCATAAAACATTCATTACATTCTACATTTAAACAAAGTGGTTACATAAAAGATAGTATTCATTTTTCCCATCAATGGAAACATATTTAAAATAAAACATGGATTCATTTTTGAAACTTCCTTGACACTATCATTACATCATGTACCTTTCCCTTGACCTGTGAAAATCATTTCAAAAACATGGGATGAGCATAAAATTCTCTGTAAGGGCTATAAAAATATGGAAAGGAAACATGAGTTCATATATACATAAGAATGAAATCATACATTACCCATAAAACATAGGCACTTTAACATAGCTCATCAAATCATGAATAAATCATAGAAATCATAAGACATAAAGGTAACTTGAGGCATTCATAATATTCATACGTAGGGAGTAACCCTCTTGGTTACGTTTGGAATAACCATCACAGTATATTCCCCAAATCTCTTCGGAGAAACGTTAACGTTTAACTCCTTCACATTACCCAATTAATTGGAGAGCAATATCGGGCTCACCCGCCCTTAGTTTATCATGGAACAACCCGTCTTTACAATAATTCCCAAGAACCATTACATAATCGTATAACATAAAACATGCATAAAGGAAAAATAACATTTCTACATTTTAATCACAAGATATCAATACAACACATTGATATAAAAACATTATGAAAACCATTTTCAATACCAAAATAAAATAAAAGAAAAACATGGTATTTATTTTTATTTTAAAAAAAATTATGGCTTGTAGAGGAAGCTGAAACTCAAATAATGGTCACGACGGCAGAGAAGTCTTCGTCGCCGCATACGTACGACAAAAACATTCCCTTTTTTCTTTTAGTAAAAATCTTCATATAAAAAAGATTCCTTTTGGATAAACTAAAAAATAAAAGGGGTTTATACTCCATATAAAATAAGGTTGTGTAAAAATCAAAATATGCTTCAATGAAAGGAGATTGATATGAAGTCTCATACCTCGGGTCCGACTTGACTCGATCATTCTTTAACCTCCTGAATAATAAACTTGAGTTAATTTCTACTTTCTTAAGAACCTTTTTCAAGATCATTATTCCTTTTATATCACTTATTACCATGTCATGAACACTATGAAATTATTTAAGTTAATAAAAGTCGTTTTAACAATCATTGGTACTTGAGTCAAAAAGATGCTCTTTATAATTACAAGTTGTTCATGTATCCATTATATCCAAAGTTATACTCATGATGTATATATCGTATATATCATATATATCCAGTATATACATGCATTTATAATATTACATTACGTTTAGAGGTAATAAATTAAATGCACCGTTCGTGGAGACGATAAGCCGTACGTACGCATGAATGGTACATTCATTTCTATTTTGTATTTTATGGTATGGAATCATAATGATATAAAGGTATACTATAATTCCAGTATAATATCATACTTGATATCATTAATTAAATCCTTTATACATCCCACATATGGCATTAACGAATCAAATCACTTTGAGGGGCGATAATCCGCACTTCCTAAAATGAAGATATCGTGTTTACCCATAATGGTAACCATAAAGGTATGCCATAAAGGAAAAATAAAGAAGCTTAAGTAAAACATAAACATATTGTATATAATATATAAATATAGTGACATCTTAATGGCCATTTTTAGAGGTGTTATATGAGTGTTGAACAATCATAGTTTCGTGAGGCAGAAATTCGCCGTCCACAGAAACAGTATGTTCTTTAACCATTAGATATAGGTGTATGTAAGTGTAGCTAGAATCCTTATTATAACAACATCCTATTATATTGAAGATACTTCTGTTGTTACAAATGAAAGGAATAAAATGATTTTTGAGGGTTGGAGAAGAAAAATAAAACAAAAGAACTCAAGAGAAAACACTACCTTTAGAACGGGTAACTCTTTTTGATTTGAGCTCAAAGGCTTCCTTGGGAAGACTTATGACCAAATTGAGGCTTCTAGGATTTAGAGATGGATGTGTAGAGACAAAATGGGCAGGGGTTGGATGACCCAAAGGCTTTGGAAGTGTGGGTAAGTAGGTAGAGGTGGGGGCCTTTTATAAGAGAAGAGGAGGGGCACTCTTGGAAAGTTACAAAATGTTACTTTATTTTCAAATGTGTTTCAGATTTTAAAGGTCCCACGTTGATGTATTTCGAGGATAAGGTGATAAGGGTTCGAAATACACTAATCCAATAGGTATTTGACAAGTTTAAGTCTTATATTTTAAATTATCTTTTAATTTTATTTAAATCATCTATTAATGAGGTAATCGCTGCATCATCATGATGTCATAAATAAATTAATTTATTTAATGTCTAAAAATTAAAAAAACAAATATCATGATGTAGTAAATATTTTTAGCTTTCTAATTACTATTTATTGTCCAATAGATCATTTATATAGACAAAATTAAAAATGTTTTACTCATGTGATACATTCTTTGTTATATTTAACTTTCTTTAAAAATAAAAAGATAAAAAGTCACTTTCATACTGAAGTGATTCCATGGGGTCGCCATGTTTGACACAAGGGATCCCATGGTCTGACATGAGACAACCAGTAGCATTAGGACACATTTTGGTGTCTTTTTTATTATGATTATGATATTATTTTATTATCCTTAACTACCCGATTACTCATTAATCAAGATAATTAAAGATAATTACCGTCGTTACTATTCATAATGTCCAAAAGCAAAAGAGTCTTAATTACATAATTTGGAATTTATGATTCCAAATATGAAATCAATTTTACCAAATTCCAAACATATAAATTGCAATAATTAATTTAAAAATAATTCTCATTGTCAAAACAAATAGAGGGTTTTTTTGAAACAATATCTATGAAAAGATTGGCAACTGTTTATGCCCAATTCCAAAGTTAAATTAATCCCAATGACCACCATTGGATTATATGGTAAAAATATATTCTACTTAAACTTTAAAACCAATTAAAAAGATAATCTATCCATGTAATTAAATTAGATGAAAAAATAGTTTTGATGTGCAGTATTTTTCATTATTCATTAAAAAATGAACATTGTCATAAAAATACCAAAAAATTATCCATTGTAAATTTAAATGCCCCAATAATAAATAATAAGTTTATTTTGAAAAATAGAGCTTATAAAATTGGCAAAAGTTTTATTTAAAAATGGTTTTCCATCAAAAGGCAGTAAAAAAATCTTTTAAGAATATTAGTGTATTCCATGCTTAAGATTGGATTAATTATTATTTTAAGCCTCTAAAACACTATCTAATTCATAAATATACATAGATAAGAATATCTATTATTCATTACTTACTTGGGATGTTACATTAGGCCTCATGAGACAAACTATGGTCTTGTTACAAAGCCTTGTCATAATCATTCTTTATAGTCTTGACACGAGACATCGACGTTATGGTAATGATATTAGGCATTATGAATTCCATCTTTATGAAAATCATAATTGAATTTGTTATATATATTTGACTTATAGAATACCCTTTATTATTATTTATTATGGCATTATTTATTCATCTCTTATCCTTCTATATTGTGTCCAAGTTAAATTTTTAGAGGAATGTGTTTTTAGTTATTCATCCTGCCAAATGTTTATGTTTATGATATCTTCCGTTATACTTCTTACCTTCGATAAGAATTTTATCTCACCCCTTTAAAATGTTTATTTATCCGAGGATATGGAGAGGTAAATTATGTATGACACGTTGAAATAAACTAGGAGTTATATATGTTTTCAAAGAAGTTTATAATTTTTTTGTTTGAAGATGTATGGTTTAAATTATGTATGTTCTGTGTTTCTAAAGATACTAAACTATGCAGTAATTCGGGAAGAATATTCCTTGTTTATATTCCAATTTAATAAAATTACACATTGGATCTGGGAAACTTGGGTCGGGTACTTACAATGTGCACCCCATGTTATTTAGAGTCTTGTTCTTATCATTCTCTTTACTAGTGTTTTAGATCACCGCTATCATTGATATATTTCCTTTGGTTAGTACTTATTATAAGGATAACACAAATAACAATATGATTCATAAGAAGAAGGAACCAAACAAATGTTTATGTTATATTTTTCTAAGTTATGTTTGGTACTAATTTCTCTAGGATGTTAATCCTTTGGATTTTGGTTTTGTAACTATTTTATGTTATTTATTTTTAAAATGATGTAACCAATATGAATGTAAAAGTAGGTTCTCTATATAAATAGATTTACATTTATAATGTGACTTCATGGAATTATTATTATGATTTAAGGAGTTATTCAAATTGTTTTGAATGTTCATTATGTTTTAAATTCAAATGATAATTCTTACTATTATTTTTCAGGAGAATTTCCCCCTTATTAATAATTCTATTATTTTGGAATTTGAATTTATTTAATATATGATCTGTTTTGTATGTTCTATTTAATTTATTCTTGTTAAATGTACTATGATAGTTAATGAGACACACCGATTAACATATTTGACCTAATGTTTTTTCATGAGAAAAAGTTGTAAATATTTCAACCTATTATAAAAAAGAATTTTCTACATGATACTATCTTTCATCGCCAATAAAATATATCAAATGAGAAATTAATTTTTCTTCAACTACTATTGCCATAACGACATGAGACAATTAGAACTTATTGATACCCATAACCAATTCTCTAATTTTCTTTCTTCTTATTCATATGGTTTTTGAGTTTTTCAACATATATTCCATCTACCACACACAATATCTATTTTTATTATTATGATTTTTCATAAAAATAATTATGAATTATTATCATCTCAATGGGATGTGACTACTAGATTATAAATTCAAGACCATTTGAGTTGTGAAACTATGTATTTAAATTGATTTTGTAATTTGTTTTTGACACCCCACATAAAAGACTGTGTGTCATGGTTATCCCTCTACTAGATAAATATTCTATAATTGGGTTATGATTCCCCCTAAAAAATCTAATCAATGCACACTTATCTCTCTTTGATTAGAGAGGTATGACAGTAGAGTATCCCCCTTGAGACTAAAACTCTATAAGAAATATCCTTGTGTTCTCTATCCTTTCTTTGTCTAAGAAGCTCTTATAATTAACTCTGGTAATTAATTTAAATTATCTATTTATTTGAAAATATTATTCTATCTAGTCTATTCACACCCCTCTAGACCACAAACCATTACCATATCCAACCTCATAGTTCATTACCTTATATTTTTTGATATATTGATATAATTTTGTTTATAGATATAATTATAAATCAGGATAAAATAATTAATTTAAGTAGAAATGAAAATATTTATATATATATTGTATTTATATAAGTATAAACGAAATTATTTTTATATATATCATATTGAAAATTATATGAATATGTATTTATAAAATATATTTTTAAAATTACCATTTAAAAACACAAAAAAAAATAATCATTGATAAATTGTCCACCCATTTCAATGTTTAAAAAATAACTAATAAACTATTAGAATTTTTAGTTATTTTTAGGAATTAATTCTAGTTACAATTATAGTAATTTTTTTCACTGTTAAATTAGTTTCATTTAAGAGTACATTTTTTATCATTTATAAAATATGATGGGTCGAAAAATAGATTCATACACTAAATTTTAATATCAATATACACATTCTTATTTTATTAATTTCCTTATAATTTTTATATATTGATTTTTTATTTTGAATTATATTACATAAAAATCCCTTCCAATTTCATTCATCCCCATTGAAAGAATTGTACTATGAGTATGTTTACCAAAAGTAATGTATAATTTATGTTTTATTATTTTCATATCATAAATTTTTAATAACAAATTATTTTTCCCTCTTTTCTATCTAGAAATGGTGTCATAGAACTAATGAATAGACTTTATAAGTAGATGTCGTACGAGGGAGAATCTATAAGAAGGTGAAGATGATTCTATAGAAATGATTGAAACTGATCCCAAGAAAAGTGTAATTAGAATATCAAAGTTATTTATGATATTCATCTAAAAATAAAATGCTTATATAGAGGTGAATTATTATATTAATTAAAATGTATTTAAATGTTGGAAATTTTCATAAGGATATAACATCTCGTTTCCTTGAGTGCTTCCATATATAATCATTTTAGATGGTTTTTAAGAGAATCCATATGTGAGGATATATTGTATATTATAATTTGTTATATCTATTTTTTATTGTAATTCAGTTCTCAGATATCAAGGGATCATAAATATAATGGAACAATATTTGTTCCCATCATGTGATATAATGGGACTCAAGATGGAATATTGATGTTTTTCTGATATGGTGAAATCAAGGACTTCCTAAAATTAGATTAATAGAATTATTAGTGAGGATAATCATGGGATTCTTGGGATGTGGATGATAGATGTACTAATAGGCATATAATTTTGGATATATATAGTCGGGTATATAGATATCCTTACTACATTAGGTTAAATTATGATCTCACTTATTTGTGATTTCATAAGTTATTATTTTAGTTTAAATATACATCTATATTTTATACAATAATTGTTTTACACTATTCCTAAAGAATGAATTTTTTTCAAGAATATAAAGAATAAGAAGGAAAGAAATGATAATATCATTACTTTTTAATTGATTTATTATGAATGTAAGAAGAAATTTTAAATTAGATCTAATTTTATTATGTTGAATAAAATATAAAAATTATTTCAATTAGATATTATTATTGTAAGGGAATTGTTTTAAAGGCCATATAGACGTAGAAAGCCGATTGTGTAAAAAATTGTCATAAAGTTCATATGATGGTATTAATGATAGTAAAATAGTTATTTGTATATATGTTGATATTCTAAAGACTAATCGTTGATAGATTGATAATTAATATTTTGAATCCCTTACCAATTATATGTTAAATTAAAATTATCATGATACTTCAAATGGTGACATTAGATAAATTTTTAGAAGGAAATTTTTTTGTTTCACCATAGTTTGAGGATAATATTCTTTCATTTAAAAAATAACAAGATCTGTTACTCTTATTGATAAAATTAATTCCAAATTGATGTATTACTATGATTATTTTGAAGAAGAATTTGGCATATCAAATAATATAATTTCAGATCATGCATCAAAACATTTATAAACCCGCATCAGAAGTAGATAGGAAATCCATTCAAAATTTATCTCATGTAGATATGAATTTTTCTATGAAAATTTATTGTAAAATTCATAGTGTGAAGATACATCTATCACATATTAATTTTAGGAAAGAAATTTTTTTTAATCATGATTGAATTTTGAAACCATGTTAAATGTCCTTTAAAGTAGGGGTTACATTATATAATAAACAATTCCAAAAAAATTACATTATACCAAAAATTTCTTTTTTGTATGAATGTTATATTATGAGGTCAATTGAATCAAAAAAATTTCTTAAAAAATGTTCATTATTTTAGTTTTCAAAATTAGTATTTTCATTAGAATTGATATATAAAAAAAATAAATAAGTTAGATTAATGTAGAATCCTAATTTTTAGATTGATAATACTTCTAGAGCCCGAACTATTTTTATACCCAAATAATAGTTTTTGTTATGCTAAGGAGAAAAAAATACTTATAACCAAATTTTTTTGTAAATGGATTATTTTTTCTATTCAAATTATATGAAATAAAAATTACATAATTTTTTTTAAAAAGTGCATTGTTTTAAAATTAATCTTTGGTGATAATTCTATTGGGGAAATCATTGAAATTTTTGATATTTATTTTAATGTTGTGTATTTAATTTAAAATGTTTTATATGTTTCAAAACAACTCTAATTATATGTAATAAAAATATGGTTATATTTAATTTATAAAAATTTATAACATCACTCATGATTAAAGAGGCTATATAGAAGACAAAATTTCCTTCAGGATCAAAAACAAAAGAGAATATTGTTTTTAAATTCATTGTAATTCAGGACCAACTAGTATATATTTTTACAAAACATATTAATTCCACAATGTAGAAATATATTAAGAAGCATAAAATAATTATCAATGTATCTATTTTATGTATATATATATATATTTATCCTTCTTATTATAGTGGAAATATCTGAAAAAATGGTGAGAGTACTGTTTTTCTCTCCTATATTTTCTATTGTAAGTGGTCTAACCAAATCAATAGATTGAGATGATATTTTAATTTGTGGAAGAAATAAATTTTTAAAGTATTTTTTACATTTATTTTTATGAAGTAATGATTTAATTTTTTTAGAAAGAATATTGTTAAATGAATTTAAATTTTTCAAAAATTTTGAGATACCCATTGGGTTTTTTGAATTCTAAAAAAATTTATAACATTAAAATTCATGAAATGACTAAATATTAACAATTGATTTTTTGTAAGTCCAATAATCTCAATCATTCATATTACAAAAGGATATCATGGTTGGTCTATGTATCATGTGAATGAAAATAATGAATTTCTCTCACCTCTTAATATATTTTTCTTATGAATAGTTTAATGTTCTTGGGATTTCTTTTAGGTTCTTAACTTTCATCATGTTCTTCATCGATTTATCATATGATATTCTATAGAGTCAAATAATCAAATAAAGGTTGATAGATAGATATTTTTTTGATAAGTATGATTCTTTTTTGAGTTATATTATTTTTCCCAGGGTTAGGAGTATTTGGTTATGAAAAAAATAATATCAACATTTTTAAATTATGACTGTTATTAGAGAGTTTTATAGAAGTTAAAATTTCTATGAAGTTGATGGTGTGAGGTGTGTTTCTCTAGATATTTTTTGAGTGCCTTATAAATTTCCCTTAAATTGGATTGTTAGTATTACTATTTTTGGTATGAATAGGGTAATCTTTTTTTATTTCTAATTGTTTACCTAATATGGTTGGGTCCTTAAATAATGATAAATATGAAAATATGTATTCCTAATCAATATGAAATTTCATAATATGAAATATCAATATCTAGAAGGATGAATAATGTTATAATGGGTGCATGAAATTATTATTTTATGAAAAAAGAGAAGGAAAATATCAAAATAAAATATTTTTATATTCTATTCATCTTATGTAATATGAGGAAGATTAATTTTTCCATTTTTAACTAGAGTTGTAATTAGAAAATTATATCTTGATTTTATGATCTAATACATCTCTCTAATTAGAGGTTTTTCACAATAGAACTTTTTAATAATCGTTATATTCAGAATATATTTAAACTAGCATGACCTTTATAGAAAAAAATCACTCTTTAGAGGTGAAACAATTTTGGAAATGAGGTTTTCCTATGATCTTTTTTAAAATATTTTAATGGAGAAATATATAATGAAAGGTTCTAATGATATCTATAATCATTTATGAAATTTTTTATGAACGGATAAAATAACTAGAAGTTGCATAATAATTTCTTGATCTTCTATTGAAAATAGGTATAACCATGTCAGAAAAATATTTTCAACAGTATCTGTATAAGAAAAAGGAATATAATGATTTTGATCCTTAATTTGGTCTAGAAAAATAAAACATTTTCACTCTTATATAAAACTTTGATAAGTGTTTTAAATAAGAAGCATAGAATAAGAATAATTTTTAAAAATATAGTCCATCATGAGTTTCTAATGAGTTTCCCAATGTAACTACTATTAGAGGAAATTCATTATAAAATTTTCTTTATAGTAAATGATTAATAAAATAGAGGTTACTGAAAAGGATAACTAGATTTTTATTGGCCATTTTGAAAATTATAAATTAGGTAATGATTATAAATGCATTAATGTCACTAATATGAAGAAAATGATTTCTAAATTATATCCCTCAATAAAGGATCACTTTATTCATACATCAATTTTAACCACCTCATTGTTATTGGAAAGTCAATAACTAGAAGAAACTGAGAGTTTAGAAGAAGTATTTTATAAGAATGATTCCTTAGAATAATAAGAAGAAGTTAAAAAGAAAAAAAATACTAATTTTGATGTTGTCATATAAGATATATCACCTTCTAATTTTGATATTTTTTTGTGATTAAAAATAATATATAATGATAAATAAAACACTTAAACAAGTTTGGGTTTCTTATTCTAATACTCCTCTTTATTGTTCTAAGAGGATGGAGATTTCATTGATGTATTTCAATGAAGTTGTAATGAAATTCGTTGGAATGATTTATATTTTTTCATATGTCCATGAATGTTTCAAATAGATCAAGCATAGAGTTTTTGATGTTTGGGACTTAAATTGAAAACAATAGATTGATGATTATGTTTTAGTAACTAAAAATAGAATAAGGAATCTTATAGGAAATCCTTTTTTGGATTCTAAGTAGGAATTTACTATAAAATGGTTCATTGGATTTGAAATAGATTTGATGATATTTTATGGAAATGCAATCAAAATCAGTATAACTTTTAAGAGTTTATTCATGTTGATTGGAAATGTAATATTAATATTTGAATAAAATTTTACGGTGGGTGATGATCTTAAATTTCATTCAATGTAGTATATTGAAGAAATAAAAGACGTGAATAAGAAGAAAGAGTTCTAAGATGAGAAATTTTTATGAAGGGAGAAGGAGCTCAAAAATATAAAGCATGTTTTCAAAAAACATTGTAATAATTTATATCTTATTGTAATTCAAATTATTAAAACATAAAAATATTTTTTACCAGAATGTGGATATTTATTCTTGATTAGTTATATGTTAATATTATGTTCTTTTATTTTTATTGTACTATTGAAATATTATGTTCATTTCTTATTTTAGGTGTTCATTGTTTCAAAATATAATACCGTTGTTTTCTTTTAAAAAACCATGGGATGAAATGTAGAGCACACAATATTTTTACAAAGGGTAGTTTTGTAATCATAATGGGTTATGTATTCACTTTGTTCTTATGTGTTGTGATTTCCCAAAAGTGGGAGATTTTTGGTTCAAAATGATTCTTTTTATGATTTTTTTTAAAATCCCAATACTTATCATTATTTTTATTTTTTTCATTATGATTGGTTTTTAGTTGATGTTTTATAGTGTTTTATTTTCATTAAATAGTCATTCTTATTTCCTTAAACCATATTGAATTAAATTTATTGAGAGTAAGTATAGTTTAATGATAGTTTAACTATTTTTTCATTAATTTTTAAACAATATTTTTTGAATAAATTTATTTATGTTAATTATTTATGGAATGAGTGTTGTACCATCATTGTAAAAATATCATTGGTAGAATTAGAATAATATTTAACCCCATGGTAGGTATATGTGATGTTGCAGATGAAGTTTCTAGTTATCCTAAGAGATTAAGAATTTGATTGTTTGAGTTAGTTACATCCTTCATCTATAAAAAATACTATGATCTCAAGGATAAGTTGTATAAAAAATGAAAAATATATTAATTGTTCATACATTTTGATGGATGTAAACTCACTATTCCTTGAGTGCCTCTGTTTGAAATCTTCTTAGGGTGTTTTCAATTTATGAAAAACCAAATGGGTGGATATCATGTAAATTATGTAATGATATTTCAATTTTTTTTTGGTATCAATCTGTGAGATTGAGGGATCTTGAGGATAATGAGACCAAAGTTTTTCTGATCATGTGAGATTGATCGCTTTATGAAGGAATATATAAGTTATTCTAATCACATGATATTGATGGATTCTATAAGGAAGAAAAACGTATTCCAAATCGATTTGATTGAGGGATTTTAGGATTTTTGAACAAAAAACTACCAATAGGTTTTTAATATGGGATATCTATTGTTGGGTCTATAGACATCCTTTATATATTAGGTTAAATAAAATTCATCACTTAGTAGGGTTCTAGAAATTAGTTCTTTTAGTTTTAGTTTACATGTTTCTTTTTTACAATATTTGTTTTCTTCTATTGATAATTTTCTATTTATGTGTATTTTAATTATTACATACATTTTATATATAGTCTCTTAATTAATTTTTTTAAACAGAATCATTAAAAATATTTTCCAATTTTTTTAATGGTTGGAGCCCATTCCAAAAGTCTGTGTTTTTATTAACTATTCTATATACTTTTTTGATAATAGAGTGAATATTTCAATAGTTTTTAAAATAAAATTTCACCACCCACAATGTAGTTTATCTTATAATTTCATGGGGAATTTATGGTAGTCTTTTATTTTTAGAAAACTATATATTATTATAATTCCTCCCAAGAAAAAACAAAATAAATTCCCTCACTCATAAATAATTGTGAAATAATAATTCAATATATATTGAGGGGGGGTGGAAATTTTGTTATTGGATTTAAATGTAGGGTAAAAATAACTAGCCATTGATATAATTATAAATCCATAAAAATGAATGATTTATTGGGGGTCTCTAGGTTTCTTTAATCATTTTAATATTTTTCATAAAGTTAAAAGTATATTCAAAAAGTAATAATCACATGTTATAGTTCAAAAAAAATCCAAATATCACATAATAAACATTAATTAAATAAAAAAATTATGTAAAAAATGTTTATATGTATCTCATTAATGGAAAATAATATTTTACACTAACTCATGAATTTTAATTTCAATATCTCATCATAAGTATATCAAATTATTAGAAATAAATACTTATTGAAAAGAAAATTATAATATGTAATCATTCTTACTTCATGACATTAGTATGATAAAATATTAATCCCAACTGACCTAAGACGTAAAAAATGTGTTCAAATATTCATTAAATTCATATTTTATTAATGAAAAAGAATATAAAAATATTTAAAAATAAAATACATATAAATATTTAAAATTAACAAAAAACCTTTATTTTCTCCCCCACATATAATTGTTACATTTTAACCAATATAACTCGAATTTATGCAGAAAAATGATGTGTTGGAAATGAAATGGGATATGAAATATATGAATTTAGAAAGTATATATATGAATTATTTTGGGGATGATTAAATCCTCTACCCATTCTATAAAAAAATAAAAAAAATAAATGATAAATTTATTTAAATTTAAAACCAAAATAAAATTCATGAAAATAAAAAATAAAACATTGTGTTTCCTCACTAAAATTATTGAAGATATATTCCCTATATCTTTACAATTGTAGTATTTTATACTATATCATATTTTATCATTGTCTATACTGTGACGTTGTGTAAGACACTAAATCATAGGAGATCTTGAATAGCCATGACTGTTTTGTGATAACATGAGAGACTAAATCCAATTCATCTCTATAGTATATCATACTTGGTTTTACATCTTACAGTGGTAAATTTGAGAAGTTTGAATTTTTTAAACTTTCATTTTAACATTATAATAATTAATGAAGAATTAAACTAAATTATTCACGAAGATAAAATTTTAGATAATATTTTTGGGAAAATATTATTAATTATGTGGCTTAATATAGGGTATTTTGATGATTATATAATTATTCATAATCTGAAAAAATATTGGGCTTTAAATTCATATTATAGATGTAAAATCTAAAAATATTTTATCTCATCATATCCTATCTCTAATCAAGGGTATAGAAGAATATGATATGTATGGAGATGCTTCCAAAGTGTTGGGAGATTCCTATATCCCATGGAATCCCTTAAAGATATGATCATTTTAGATAGATCTCACTAGTAATAATCAAACTCGTGTGGACAATAAAAAATAATGAAAAATAAGGTATGACATAATTTTAATTTTATTATTATTAATTTATTATATATAGAAAAATCTTATGTTTTGTAGGTTTTGTAATTGTTTTCACTAAGAAAATGATAAATATTATCCCTATAAAATAATTCAACGGTATTAGAGAAAATATATAAAATTTAGGATTGAATTTTGAATAAATAGAGTGTTATTGAAAATGATAATTCAAATAACTTTTATATAACCCTTAAAAATAACGATTTTAGTTGTTAACTTTTTATATCGTAGTATAAATGTTATTCAAAATGGTTTTCATATTATGAAACTTATAAGTCCATTAAATGGTTTAACTAAAATAGGCATATTAGTGTTTTTTAATAAATAGGGCATCATTTTTTTATTTCACTTTTAAATTGATATCGATTCGGTACGACATGGTTTATATCTACCATGGGAAAAAATTAAAAATAATTGTGGATGTTTTAGATAAATTTTTATAATGTTCATTATTTATTTAAGATTATATTTCATAAAACCGTGATAGCACAATAGAGAACACCACACCAATAATTTATCAAATTGAAAATGTTAAGACAAAATAGATTCCATCTAAAACAAAAAACTAAAAATAGTTAGATAACCCAAAAATAGTTTCTAAAAAACATCATTGTATGTATTATTCATATTACTGAAATGGTTGTCGTCCATGTTGTGGTAAATATCCTTTCTATGTAATTATAATTTTTTTTATTAAATTCTCATGAACTTTAATTTTCATAGGTTCATAGTTCCTAAGGTGAATTTGACGGTGAATTTTAGATGAAGTAAAAATTGTTTGGTAGATGTTGTATTTGTATAATGTTCAATTAAATTGTTATAATAACTAGATATATATATAGAAATTTTTATATTTAATTATTATTATATCATAAATCTAAATATTAAAATTCTATATTGGTAACTACAATTCATAAATGAGTGATTTAAATAAATGGGGTCATAATTATTGTAATTTTTGTTATTTGATAACAAAAGTATTCATAAATTTATCAAATTTCTTATATATTAATTAATTTATATTTATTCCATGTAAATGATAATTTAAAAAGATCAAATTGGATACAAGTTATTTCCTTATGCTTATTAGTTCTAATATTATATTGTGTTTTTAATTTATTTATAAATTGTTCATAAATTCTTATAAAATATCTAAATTTATGAATTTTTAAATTATTTAGCATTATACCCTACATTATTTTCCAAGAATACGTATTATTTATATTGGTAATTTTGATATATTTTTTAGTTTATATTTTTTAAAACTACAACCTTAAATTCTCTAAAAATCATTTTAAAAGTTACATTCTATGTATGTTATTTAATTTTATTATCTTTTATCTAGAATTTGGATTGTATTAGGTTATAAACATCAATTTGGAATTTTATTATAGTTTATTCATACAGTATGTTTGAATTATGGTGTAATTGAACTATATATTGTATAGTGAACTGGGGGTATAAATACATTAGGTATAATTAATCATTAGCCTCATGGATTATAGATTTTTTAGAAAAGTATGGGTTGAATAGATATTTATTTATTCTTACGTTTTTTGTCATTATAAGATTCAAATAATTGTCATCCTTTATGACCATATTCATGTGCTTTGTTTATAAATATGTAAATATATTTGGATTTTAATATTTTTTTGTAATAGAAGAAATGATTTGTGTAAACTATTAAATAACAATATGGTGCTATAAAATTGATCTAGTGGAAATAATAAGTATTATATACTAAATAAATAGAATACTACATAAATATAAAATAAATAGCATGAGATAATATGGTGACATTAGAAATTTGTATGATACTTAGTGTTAGATTCCATCATAATAAACACTTTTCAAAACCAATACCACCCAATTTGTTGGGTTTATACTAAATATATGTTCCAACAAATTTTATAATGTAAGGAAAATAAGTTTTGGGTAAACCTAATAAGATTATGTTCCCATTATTGGTGTATTGTTTTGGATAAACATAGTTATAATAACAAAATATGATTTAGGAATACTATTGATTTTATCCATATGATGGACCTGATAAAGAATTATCCTCTCAAATATTTAATAGTCAGATGTGATATGATTAGAAACATAACCAACTTGATGATATTGGTAATACGAGAAAATATATAGTAACCTTAATTAATTGAAATACAGATATTATCCTAATAATTTAAATAATATAATTTAATAGGTTTCATCATTTTAATAGGACGAAATTTAATAAAAATTATATTAAATGCACATAAAACATGAAACTCATATTATAAAATATTTCATTTTAGATGAAATTACATAATAATAACCAAAATTGACTTTTGAGGTTAATCCTAGAGAATGTTGATCTCAATTCATAATTTATTTATATAGGTATATTAACATTATAATCATCTTTAAGAAGGAACAATCTATATGTTAATGAATCCCCTTCTCGAGTAACCAAACAATGATATTTATCAAAAAATGGAATCATGTGGGGAAAATAGAATAAATGACATTAATTTATAAATTCATTATATAAAAATGTTACAGAAGTATCATTATACTCTGTTACGTACATAATAATATTTGGAACATTAATGAATTGGAGTAATTTTTGGTTTCCGTTAAGGATTTATCTTCATATGGAATTTATTTTTTAATCATCATTAGAAATGGTATAATAATTTAAATGAGTTCAAAATGTTTTTACACCATTTAATAAATGTGTTGAAGATATAATAACACACAATGATATGAATAAAATCAGATATTTTATTAATTAACAAATAGGGTAAATTTTAAACTGGATGAATACATGTTTTTTGGAAAGTCCAAGAATGTATCTTTAACTAGCCAGTTAAATATGTTGAAACATAAAATAAGTATCAATAAATAATGATATACGATACAAAATGTATATAAATAATGGATTTTGAGGAACTCCATGTAGAATAAATGTAATGTCTCATTAATATAGAAGAATATTTTTATTTTGGAATGGTATATGATACTAAATGTAAATTTTATAATGTTATAAATATATATGAGTACAGAATCAGTTTTCGAAAGTCATGTACCATCTATTTTTCATTAAAATATAGTGTAAAATATTTATACTATGAATATTTTCAGTGAATGAGGGTATTTAAATTTATATTGGATCTAAATAAAGGATGTACAAAATTATTTATTTTCTCTAACATGGTTAAAGATGGTATTTATTAACAAAGCACTATTGTAAATAAATGAGATAATGAATATGATTTATGATTAATTAAACCCTATAAATTTTTCTGAATGATGATAGTGACAAAATGATTTCTATTTAGGTTAAATAAAATTATTTGATAATTTTTTAAAATATTATTTAAAGAGTCTCCTCCAATCAATAAAATAATTTTTTAATGAATAAAAAAAAAATTAAAAATATAATTCTAAACACGTGTAATACAATATAAGATATATTTTATATTAGTTCATTTATTATATATTTCCATAATTGGAAATACATTTTATTTCCAAACAGAAAATATATTGTGTATCTTAACATGACATTTTAAATAGAAAATAATTTATATGAGGAAAGTGGGAATACATTGGGGTATAGAAAAATTTATATAAATTAAATATTATTTTATTTTATTCAAAATACATATTAAATACCAATTAATATCCAAAATGATTTTAATGTTTGTTAGTAAAGGTAAATGTCAAGAGTTACATTTTATATCAGAATAAATTGTACATCACTTTTTATATTAAAAACATAAATCTTTTTAATTAATAAATATCTTTACCTAAATTGTTAATTATTATAATTAAATGATTTCAAAAAAAAATTTGACAGAAAAATTCCATGAATGTTGATGGTGATAAACTAAAAATGAGTCCTGTGTAGATAATATATGATATTTTTTTAACATTTAATGTTGTGAATTAAATTATATGAGAACATTTTTTTAGAGAGTGGAATATTTATAATGTGATTCATAAGACTCAATACTCTCTAAACAAGATTTCATTATAGTTGTTACTAACTAAAATAGTTCATTTGGATTTTCATCAGATGGTCACATAGAGTTATGGTAACAATTATTCATGGATTTAAAGAGTATAAAACCCCTTTAAAAGTAATTTATGCATAAGAACCTGTCTTGAAGTCTGTCACATTGGATATTACAATATTGGTGATAATGTATGGTTTTTTTGATTTTCCTAAATAAAATTATGATTATAAAATGAATCACATTATATAAAAACATTATTTAGATAGTATTGCATTCACATTGTTGGTATATTTTATTTGATGTTAAATCATAACAAACCCATCAATATATGAATTTATGTTATCAAAATCTAAAGTTCCAAAAGGACTATTATAGGTTGTGTCGAACTATTATGGTTTTATAGTGTAATATATAATATAAATATGCAAAATATGACCCTAATATATAAAGAGTGTTTTCTGTGTATTTTGAACCACCATATGTACAACATTGAGTGTTATACACTATGTCATTAGTACAATAGGTAGAATATTTCATATTGAATCCATCAACCCATGTTCATAAATAAACATACAATAAGATCCTATATACATTTATAGATTTTTTATAAAAGTCTTTATTCTTATTTAATTAGGGTATTTTTTATATTTTTCATCTCATGTTAACGGTCATGGATTCATTAAGATTGGATTAATCGTATCTTATAACAATAATTACATAAAATACATTAATTAATATAAACTGATTAAATGTTTTGTCATAATTAGATAAGGCAGTTGTTTGGTACATATCTATCTATATGAGGGTAACATGATGTGATCATCCATTTAAATAAATGACATATGATGAATTAGTTGAAACTATCAGTCTATACCCAAGGAATCCAAATGTGTGAGTAAGATATATGAAATTAACATTCTATATGTATTTTATTCACTCAATTTCTTACAAAAATTTATAATATGATTATTATTTCTTGTATATTGTAAAAATACTGGATACAGAAGTGGAGAAAAATCAGTCGGATAATTATCAAACCAAATCAATTTTTATATTGAAGATCACTATTTCTTTGCAAGAGGGAACTGTTTTGTTGCATTTATTAATTTTAAATTTCATAATTATTTTTAATGATAGAATGGTATATGGGGTCAAAAATTATAGTTATATTATGATGATAAATATTTGGAAACATTGAGAGCAACCCCAAACGTGTTTTCAGTAATATACATATAATCTTTTTTTTGAATTATTTTAATGAGTTGCTACATAATATGTAGCATATGTTGTTGTGTATAATAGAAATTATTGAATAAGTAATTTATATATCTATATTTATTTTCAGATATATTTCTATAAGGTGTTTTATATAATGTGTCATAAGGTGAAATCACAACATGGGTTTCCATCTTTAGTTAAAATTGGAGATTGTGATAGTTATAAACTAAAGGGAAAAACATGAACTTGTGATTAAGAACACATTTTTTCTATATTTATATTCACAATGATATATTGTGTGACACTAGGTCCTGTTGGATCGTGCAAGACCATGTACATTATGAAATAACATTTATGAATATATTTAATCCATTCCAAAGAACTATATTACATAGTTATTAATTAGGTTATTATCAATTTATGTAGATTTTCTATTTTATATATTCATTTAGATATTAAATAAAAAAATAAATAATTAATATAATTTTTCAATGAATTTAAATGTTGTTGAACATTTTTAGATTCATCGGATATATATGGGGATAATTAAAGCTTATATAGGTAGTTAATCCTTATGAAATATTGTTATTAGAAATCTTAAGTTATAACTCCTCAATGGTGAATATATTTAGCTAAATAATCATTATTTTCTTAAATAGGGGCATATAAAACTATGGTGTGGGGAGAGATAATTTTGTATTGTAGGAAGATTAAGACATCCTACAAATAACTTTGGAGGAATGAATAATTTAGTTTCCTCTTGAAGAGTATTATAAAATTTACATTGAAAAGAAAAATATAAAGAGAATAATGTATACTATTCAAGTATTCTGCATCATTAATTTCAGAATTGGTAACAGCATTCAATAATAATAATTATTTTTTGGTTGTGGTAATTGATGTATGAAATATTGATGGGTGTAATTATTCAACAACATTTATTCTTTTACCTTCTTGATTATATCTAATTTCATGTTTTATTTGTCCATTATTTTATCCTCAATGTTTGGGATTGCATATAAATGATGGTATCGGTTTATGAGATGTCTATGAGTGTGATAAATTTTATAGTATTTTCCCTCCCCTCCTATTTGTTTAAAAATTCATGTTTTTATATATTCATTTGCACCTTGGAATTAATCTTGTGTGGGAACCTAGGGGAACCAAGGGATGTGGTCAATGTTTTGGTTTTTCGTGTGGACTGACTCTATGACCATGATAATTATTTCATCTAGTCACTTAAAATAAGAATAAATATTTTTATTCATTAGGTAAAAATAAAAAACCATTTATTTAAATAATTAAGTATATTAAAAAGAGGCAAATAATAAATGAGTTAAATTAAAAATATACACAAAGGGAAACATTATGTGCACATTGATGTTGTGAAAAATAATAAAATATTGTATTGAAAATTAACACAAGATTAAAGATGAATGTCATTGGGTCCTTTTAAATTAAATATAATATCCTATGGATGCATCCCCATTATAGAACCAAGCTATATATCATGGATGTTCAGATGGATAATTTCCATTACCAATGTTTTTGAATTTACTATTATTTTGTGATTATATTTAATGAAGCAAAATTTCAAAATTTTAATAGTTTTTTAATTCAATGAAAACAAATGAAAATATTTATGCCAATTTAGGAGATATATGATAGCGAATAATGTTGAATTGGCACCGTATCAAATTATATAATATCACAATATCAATGTTATCTTTTTTTTAAATATCACTCTTATCCGATGTGGGACTCAATATTTTTTTGACATACATTTTGTTGTATAATGTGTTGGGAAATGAACCTAACCCAACTAAGGTGATATTGAATTGTATATCAACCTTCTGAATATTGGTTAAGTTTAACATTTGTCTATGTGGAGTTTGTTGAGTTTAAACTATTAATTTATACAAATTGTATCCTTAGATTTGAAAATAAAAAAACATTTTTTAAAATATATTTTGATAAATTTATATTACCCAGTTCATAATAATGTTTTTTAGATCAATTTTTATTCTTATAGACATATAAATATTTATAAACTGATGAATATAAAATTTGTACACAGAGAATAGTCCATCCTACTAACAATGTTTAGTCCATCAATATAACTATGTTTAGTCCATCAGAATGATTGAGTCATCTAATCAGATTGAAGAAGTAAATTCCATTATATTGATGATGTCCAGTCCCTCAGAATGGCTAGGTTTATTTCATAAAATTGACTAATTTTATTCTATAAGATTATATATGTATGTTCCATTATACTAACCTATTTTTTTATCAACTTGAAAAAATATAATTTATTCCATAAAAACAATAAATTATATAATAGGATGGTCAGAGTTAGTTCTTCAAGATGGAAATAATTAACAACATTGTTATGATGATATCAAAAGGATATCATATAAAGATGAATATAACATGATGAGCTATTAAAATGAATCTCATCCAATTTTATTTAAACTAACTCAAAGAATCACATAATATGAACTTTGGTGTTATTACTATAAATAGAGGTTCATTAAAGTAGTTGGTAACTTATGCTTTTGTAACTAAACCCCTATGTAGCATACTCTATTATAATATCCTGTCACATTCAATTTTAAATCTTCATAGTGTTTTGCTCAAAGTAAGGATTATAAATTACTTAATAAGATTTTCATTTTTAATAGTTGTGACCAATATGGGTTTACATTTAGGGAATCAATGAATAAGAAGACTATTGATTCCAATCAGGTTGATCAAGTTCTTCTAGGATAATGAAAACAAAAATATAGATATTTGAGATCGATGGATTTCATGATATAAAAAACATATATATTTTTGGTAGGTAAATCTAGGGATACCAAAAAGAAGTTTTTATGACTTTGATAACTCTTACTTTAAAGAGTTCAAATTTATTATAAGGATTTTTGTAAGTCATTTTTACTTTTGTTTTAATATTTTTTGTCTCCATGTTTATTATATCGAATGTACTTTTACACACACAATTTATTTTATAAAATTTTATGATCTTGGATATTTTGGATGAATTTTGGGTACAATTTTCAAAATTAAAATATCTAAAGATATATGTATTTTATGAATCTTAATTAATAGGATTGGGTTTTTATTTAGATTTTGTTTTTGTAAACTAAAATTCACCCCCTCATGTATCCATTCATGTATTCGTAGAATCTATGATTTTGATCATAGGAGTTTCAAATTATTAACTTGCATGTTTAACTTTATTATTTTAAAGGAGTTTCTAATGTTTTAAATCTATTGTTATAAACTATTATTTATATATTTTTTAAATATTGTTTTATAAAAACATATATTGTATAAAAATAATATTTTTCTTATTTACAAAGAGGGAAGGATTAAATTCCATAATCCTGGATAATATTAATCGTAACATAACCACAAATTTTCAATTAGTATGATTATAAATACTGGAGAGATGCAATGAATAAATTAATTATCAATACTATAATAGATAAAATTTTTATGCCCATTTAAATCTATAAATTTCCTATGAATGAAGTATCTTCAATTACAAAATCAATAAAATATTGAATTTTGACAGGTTTATCTTATAAGAAGCATATTATTTTGTTCTATGATAAAAATATATGTAGTCAGACATATTATTGTGAAGATGTGAATAATATTTTGAAAAACATGTATGTTACTCATTTTGGAACTTTTAATGTTATTGTAACTAGAAGTTCCCTACTAATTGGAGATTATCATTATTTTTATTTTATTATTGGTGATTCTATTTCTAGTATGTATCATAGATTTTGGATTTTTTTTATATTTTACATTAATTTGTTGAAAATGATCCCATGGATGTAATTATAGTGGAAAATATCATTGAAATTATTCCATGAGAATGGGAGTAAAAAAAACATCTTTACCTGATAAAAGGAGGATAACTAATTTTAACTATGATGATTTAATTTGAACTCTCATAATGTATGAGGGTTGACTAGTGAGATATGATGAGATGATGAAGAAAAATAATTGGGGATTTTACTTTTATACTTCATCAAATGTTACAGATATAGTTTTTTCAGGTGAGAAAAATTAAAATTCTTCAATCTAACTGACATTTCATATAGAAACAATAATATTTTCTTCTAAACTATTTGAGAATGTGTTATATAATATTTCTAAGTGAATGAACATGATTTTTGGAAAGAAATACATTTTAAATAATTACTAGAAGATTCATAATGATAAAAATCATTAGAATGGTACTTTTCAAGTGATTTTCTATTATTTTGAGAAGGATGGTAATTTAATACTATATAATCACAAGATAAAGAGAAAAGTTAAGAATGAGAAATTTTTTGTTAGGGATTATATGATGTTGTATAAACATATAGGTAAGAAAATATTGAACGAATCAGACCCATGGAGTGCTAGTGGAGGTGATCTCTCTTCAGACAATTTTTCAGATAGTGTATGTGATGATCAAAATTATATTAGGTTATTTAATGAAATTCCAAAGAGTAATAATATTATTAAGGATATAGTATATTATGAAACCCCGACTAATCTTTATTAGATTAGTAATTATCTTGATAGTGATATATATAATTATTCTATATATTCGGATGATGAATATTTTTCACCAAAATAGATTATTACTTTAACAAGATTTGAGGATGTTTCAAAATTTTCTATACTTTTGGAAAACCAAAATTTAATTTTTTAATAAACATGTTTCTACTAATGAAAACATGAAAAATATAAATAGGGAATATCTATTCTTACTATAAGGGTTTATTATCATTAAAAAAATGTTAGAGATAACTGAAATTGAGAAAAATAATTTCACAATATAGAAAGAAAAAATAAATTCTAGAAAAACATCTCTTGAGGATAAAAATTTACATATTTTTTAGAAATATTATGTTTTAAATAACTAATATGAGAATATGTTACATGTAATTTTTTTTGATAAAATTTAAATACCTATAAAACCTCATTGTTTTGTGTCTAGGATGGTTTTTACTAATAAAAATCATTTTAAAAAAAATTATTTCCTATGAATTCACCATTATATTCCAAATGAAAAAGTGGGGGATATTCAAAAATATATATTCCTTAAATAATGTACAATATTTCCGATTTCACCCAAATTATTTTTGTAAATAATTATTAACATCTCAATATATAAAGTTTGAATGATGTGGATTTCAATTTTTATTTATAATAATGATAATCCCAAGAAAGATTGGGTTCCAAAATACTAAACATCTTACTTACAAGAAAATAATATGTGTAGAAATATAAATAGCATTCGGTAAATGTATAGTTAAAATTTTGGGAATATGAATGAGAATGAGGATATATTCCAGAAGATTATTAGAATAATGGTGGAAAAATTAGATTTGGTGTAAATTATCAAGGGTAAATTATTGTTGTAGGTAATATTTATATTCTTTCTAATATTTTTATTTCAAAAGGTTTTATTCGTTTTTGGTCTTAATAACAACCTTACAACACCTTATGATTTTACGATATGCATATTATTAAATTTATTTAATTTGTTTGATCAGGATATACAATTAAATATAAACATAGCCATTGGAATAATAATATGACTATTAGGAATAGTAATGTGGCTATTAAAATAATAACCTTACCAGTGAAAATATAAATAAAATTTGGCATGTCAAAAATGAAAATATGATATATTTATGTCTCGAAATATGTAAACCAATGTTTTAAAAATGAAAAATTAAATTTTAGTATTTTTTTTGAATGAAAATTTTTATTCAAAATTTTTTAATTAATATTATTATTTAAAATAAAATTTATTTTCATAAAATCCATTCATTAATTAATATTTTAATAATTTAATGAGACCGTAAACAATTTTTACAAGTGCCATAAAATTGCTTATAATATTAAAATATTATTATTTTTAAATAAATAATGATTTGAATTCAAAATTAAATGTCACATTTTTACAAAATTATTTTCTCAACAAGTCATCCATTTTAAAAATCTAAAAATTGGAAAATGGATAGGGTGACATTTGGGGATTTTTATGAAATAGTTGACTTTTTGAGTGAATAAAGATGTATGGAAATTTATGGAAATTAACATTATAAGTAAAATATATGATTTATTTGTGTCATTTCTAATCACCCAATAGATTCATGTTTCATGAACTAGTGACTATATATAGTCACGAGAACCAACACGATTGATATTCTTGAGACAAAATTATAAACTAATTAATAATAAAACCAGAAAAAACCCCTCTCCTCTCCTAAAAATTCTACTACGCACCACCACTTCCCCTCATACCTTATAATCCTTGAATAGTGCCTAAATTCATGCCAATTCCATTCCCAATCATCTTACCCATTTCCAAGACATTCTGGGATTACCATAAGGCAATGTCTATCTATATAAAGGAGGATCCAATGGAGATTATTTCCAAGAGGTAAAGGACTCATTTTTTTGATTACATTAATTTTTAATCTTACCATTTCATAACCTCCACTATCTTAAGTGGAACAAAAAATATGTTTTCATATATATACTATAATATTATTATTCTAATGTAATATGAAACAAAAATTCTCTTCTCTAATCAGTTCATTCAAAAAATGAAAATATAATTTGTGAAGTGTCAATTCACTGCCTCTATGGATGATGAGTTTTGATTTTCCATTTAAAACATTATGGGTGATCAAAAAAACCATTATTAATGGTAAATAAATTTTAAATTTAATTATATACGTTATAAAATGTTATTTTTAAAATATATAAAAATAATATTTAATAAAATGACAGAAGTTTGGGATGGTCGTAAAAACCTCCAAAATAAATTAAAACAGTTTCATCAATGTTTTATGTAATGAATCATATTCATAACGTATAACCAAATTATAAATGTTTCAATTTTAAATTAAGTAAGTTCATTAATACTAAATGATTTTACTTATATAGAAGTTATTCCAATTTGAAAATTACTCCCATATTTATAGTTAAGGGAACAAACCTTAAAACCATGAAACCTGAACTCATTGAACAACACAATTAAACATTATACCTCATTGTAAAGTCCACAAATGAACTTAATAACATTATAATAAACGAAATATATTTTTAAATTGGTTTAAATTTTTTTACTTAATGAATCTATTTTGATTATCTTAGATATTAATTAAAATTTTATAGCCATTTCAGACATAAGGTAATGGGTTTTTCACATAAATTTAATTTTTGTGGTACATATTTCATATTCAATAATTATTCCTCTTGCGTATTAAAATTATTATTTATGATCATCATTCACTGGATATTTCATTAAATAGTCAAATTTATTTCATCATGGATACTATTATTTTTTAATTCGTAAACCAATTTTTCATTTTGGGTTTAATTTGGTTATTATTTGATTAACTAGGAAAATAATTTTAAATCTATATCCTTTACGCACGAAAGATTTTTATTTTGGAGGAATATTGATTCCTGAATAAAATTGGTTATTTTTATATTTTATTAATTCTTTGGACATAAAGACATGGATGTAACCCAATTATAGATAGCTCATCGATGCATGAATGGGTCTTTTGAGACAAAATAGTTGGTGAGAAACCATTCACATTTTTTACATATAGAATCAGATGGGTTAATACCCACTGACTGATTCCATATTTTATAGTGGGTAGTGGTTCATGTGAAAGATATATAAGGTTCCATAATTTATCATTCCCTTCATTTTATATTCAATTTTTCCAATCTGTGAGATTTTAACTCTGAATAAAATCAATGGATTGATTTTAATTTTCGATTTACTGAATAAATTGCATTGGTTTTTTAATTATTGATCATTCCATATTTATTATTCTCCACCTATTATTGATAAATGTATTTTAATATATAACACATAATTATAATTTGAGATTACCATTTTAGTTTTTTTCATCCCTATGTTATAAAGGTTAAATCGTTGAATAATTATCAAGGAATTAGTTTAATTGATTGTTTTACCTTCTATGTTTATTTTCCAATATATTAAGTGGACCATTGCTATAAATAGTTATTTAGTACTACAAAACTAATCGATTCTTTGTGATTGGATTTATATTATTGATTCAATTATATTAAAATTACCATACACATTGGGCTACAATGTTCAGGATTTTTATATACATTATTATCATAAGTCAATTATTTGAAGAGTTATATCTTGTGAACCTCAAAAATAATAAATAAAATATTAATAGATCGAATGGTAACTTTTTTATTTCTTAAAATAGGCATTAGAATATTTATAAAATCAACTTAGAATACCTTAGGAGCTTATCCATACATTTCATTAGAATAGTGGATGTTCAATATTTTTTATGATATAAAATATAATGAAACTATAATGTTATAACAATAGATAAATTCTCTAATAATGGAATAGTTAAATATCTATCATAGCTTCTGTTTGAATATTTTATAGTTTGTGATTATTGTAAATTTTTAAAGAATCATTATTCATGTTTTAAATCAATTAATTAAGTATCATCTTTGGATGATTTATAGTTATTAAAGGCGGATTTATTTGTCTCTAGATAATCAAGAATAATTTGAAAAAATACTTGGTATATGTTTTAATCTAGGATTACAATCGATATACATGGGTCATTTTTATATAAAATATGTTTGAAGTCTCTTTCTATTAGAAAAAATTAATCATTTGTGTTTAAAATGTAAAAAATCTACCATTGATAACTATTCATAATTCTCATTGTGGAAGTATTGTAAATTATAATTTTGAGAAAATAAATTAATAAAAAGGATATAATACATTACTTTTAGCACCTAGAACACCCTAAAAAAACAGTGTTGTTAAAAGAGGAAATATTATTCATTATAAAATTATAAGAAGCATCATGAGTGAATATATAGTTTCTAAACATTATTGGGGTGAATATGTTACTAATTTCTACTATATAGTAAATTGTTTTTAATAATACCATTTATTAAAAAACTTCATATGAGTAGGGAACCCTACGAAAACCAAAAAATTCTTACTTAATGGTTTTTAGATGAAATGTGTTCATTATGATTACTACAGATATTTTACGTAAATGATTTCTAAAATATGATGATGGAATATTTGTAGGCTATTCTATAACATTTCTGGATTATATAGTCTATAATAAAAATATATGTACTATTGAGAAAATAGTTCACAATGAATCCGATAAATAAAATCATTTTATTTTTAAACTACCTAAATTATCATCATTGGGTGTTATTCGAAAATCTAATTTGAAACACATGTTGGAAATATAATATTATTATAGAAGAACTTAAAAAATATTCCAAAAGTTCTATCTCAATAAAAATTTCAAACTGTTATAGAATAATGAAGTTCTATAAACCCAGGTAATCCATTCGTCCAAACGAATCATCTGAGTGATAATACCATTGATGATGTAGATCAACCTATTATAAATAGTAGTTACATTAAAAATAAATTGAACATTATGAATTTTTATAACAATGTGATATTAAGACACCTGAAGAGGCTTTATGTGAAGAAGATTGGATAAAATATATGCAACATGAGATCAAGGAATTCAAAAGGAATCCAGTTTGGACTTTGGTGGAATAAACTAAATATTTTTATGTAAATGGAATAAAATGCTTTTTTGGAAACGAATTTTATGAAAATTAAATTTAGTTATAAATAATGCTAGAGTTTTTGAAAAGTTTTATTCTTATCCAAAAGGAAAAAACTATGTTGAAACTAATTCCCGGAGATCATATCCGGCCGGACGCATATTTTTGGGTTACTATAGAACTACTATAGTAGTACTGTAGTATTACTATAGCAAGAATTGTAGTAAGTACTATATCAGGTATTGTTCAGTACTGTAATAGTATGAACAATTCATCCATTTTGGCCTTTGGTCCATCAGTTTGGTCCTCAGGTCCTGCATGGCTTTTGTGCCACCCAAGGGCTTCGGCCTAGTTGATTTTCAAGTCCCTTGAGCCACATTAATGCCTCTGGGCCACCCCAAGGAATTCGAGACACATGAATGGGGATATACTATTTTGACTATAAGTGATAAGGATTCAGATTAAGATTCAGGGTAGGCACATTCACTAGAGAAGTAAAAACTAGAATTGGAAGAATGAGATGGTATGGCATTGCCATCAATTGTAGGCCTGGGCAACTTTGCATAGGACAACTAGCTTACCGGCCTTGCTAAGGTGGTATGGTAATATTATGACATATGCAGGGGAGGAGTAGTTATATGTTTCTTTTCTAGGCGTTTCCCTCCATGACCTGTGGGTCAAGTGATTTTCCTTAAGACTTTGGTCCTTGTAAGGGTTCCACCACACCCCTTGGAAGGTGGATTCTCAAAAATAATAATAAAATGAAGGCCTTCGGGCCATTCCAACCAAAATGAAAAATATCTAGACCATTTTTTTAGATATGGTAAAAAACATTATAGACTTAAACAAGCCCCCAAAGCTTGGTATGATAAATTAATTATATTTTTGTTACTAAATTTTTTAGGGGTAGTAAATATCCAAAAGTATTTTTACAAAGGTTTCTATGATCACAATTATTATTCAATGTAATGTCAAATACATTATATTTAGTTTGAATTTAAAATATATTATTATTTCTTTTCAGTATCTTATTACATATGAGTTTGAGAAGGGCATGATTGGTGAACTTACAAATTTTCTTGGTTTTAAAATTTCTTAAAACATATAAGGAATATCTATATATAAAAATATGTATACAAAATAAATTATTAAAAATTTTGTGTATAATAATAGAAAAATTATGAGTACTCTTATATCGATCTGACATAATTTAGATATTTATAAATTCGAGAATCCTTTTAATCAATGGAATTTTATTTAAATGATTTGATGTTTTGTATAAGGACCCAGCATTAAAACATTACATAATAATGAATTAAATGAATAATTCACATTGAATATATTTTCAGGTTTAGAGTTTTAGAGAGTTAGGCAGCAACTATTACTTTTCACAAGTATTACAAAGTAGACACTTCTACTAAGATTCCATTTTTTCATAAAATAAAAATGCTTAAAAAAAGTGTCATGTCCAATTCTATATTTTTTTCAGCATGACTTTCCTTGGTCCCATCTTTGACCCTATTCCAGTTTATGTCATGTGAAAATCATTTCAATAACTTGCGATGAGCATAAAAAGCTCAGTAAGGGATACACAAAAAGGAAAATGTTGGTTTTTCAAAACAACAAGTAAACCATTAATACTTAATCATAATTAATAATTTTAACCTATATGAAGTAGTAAATACTCTTCACTAAAGAAAAGATCATTTCTCACCCTTTGTAACCAAAATATTACCATAAAACCCATATAAATAACACATAACTTATAATGTTAACTTGGAACATAAACATACTTAAATTGAATAACCATACGATCGACTTCCACACATCTCACTAAATGGAATAGAAATACGGCCGACTTCCATACCCAATGAATTGGAGTTTATATGTAACCACATGTCCTAGTTTATCACAGCACCACCCGTCATTTGGTTTATTATGTAACCACCGGTCAAATGTCCAAGTACCATTATAAAATCATAACACATACAACAAATTAATGGAAAGAAAAAATTTCCAAATTTTATTCACAATATATCACTTAAATATATTGACATAACAAATCCATTATGAAAACCATTTTCAATAAGAAAATGAATAATAGAGTATATGGTATTTATTTTCTTTTAAAAACATTACATCTTGTTGAGGAAGCCAAAAATCAAATAATTCTCACGGCGGCAGAAAGGTTGTTGTTACCACGTACGTTAAAAGAAACATTCCTTTTTGTTGTTTAGTAAAATACTATGTATAAAATATTCCCTTTGAATTAAATTAAAAGTCAAATGTGTTTATACAACCTATAAAGGAATGTCTTGTATTAAAACAAAAAATATGCTCCAATGAAAAGAGATTGAGACGAAGTCCCTTACCTCCTGTCTGACTTGACTTGATCATTAATTAATATTCTGAATAATAAATTTGAGTAAATTTATACATTCCTAAGAACCTTTTTCAAGTTCATTATTCCTTTTATATCACTTATTACCATGTTATGAACATTATGTAATCATTTAAGTTAACAACGGTCGTTTTGTCGATATTTGGTACTTGGGTCAAAAATAAACTTATTATAATTACAATTTGATCATGTGGTAAAATATCCACTATCTCCCGAATTATATTCATGATGTATATATCATATATATCATATATATCCAGTATATACATACATTTATAATATTACATAACATTTAGAGGTAAGAAATGAAAGGCACCGTTCATGGAGGCGGTAAGCTGTACACACGCATGAAGGATACATTCATTTATATTTCACATTTAATGGAATGAAAAAATTATGATATAGAGGAAAATTAAAATTATAGTATAATATCATATAGAATATTATTAATTCCATTCTTTATATGTCCCATATATGGCATTAACGATTCAAATCACTTTGAGGGGGCGGTAGTCCACACTTCCTAAAATAAAATTATCGCATTTACCCATTATGGAAACAATAATGATATGAAATAAATGGGAAATGAATAAGTATCTGGAAAACATAAACATAATATATATCATATTTAAATATAGTGACATCATAATGGCCACTATGAGAGGTGGTAGGAGATAACTAAACAATCATCATTTCGTGAGGCAGTAGTTCACCATCCACATAAACAATATGTTCTTCACACATTAGATGGAGTTGTGTGTAACTTCAGCTCTAATACTTCTCATAAGAACATTATAGTATATTTAAGATACTGGTGTTTTTACAAAATACATGAATAAAAAGCGTTTACGGGGTTGGAGAAGCAAAATAGATCAAAAGAACATAAGAGAATACATTACCTTTAAATCAGGTAACTCCCATTGGTTTGAACCAAAAGGGTTTCTTGACTAGCTTTTAGACTAAGCTATGACTTCTAGGATAAAGACTGGGATCTTGGGAGCTTATGTGAGTAGAGGTTGGATGAGCCAAATGGCTTGAGAAGTGTTTGAAATGGGTAGAAAGTGGGGTCTTTTTATATGGGAGAGGAGGTTCTCTTTTGGAAAGCATGAAAATATTATTTTATTATATAATTACTTTCGGTTTATAAAGGTAAAAAAATAATTAAAGTTGAATATATGGTGTCCCATGTTCTAAATAAAATCATCCAATAATAATTGGACAAGTGTTGGATGTTTTTTTAAACTTTATCTTCTTATTTATTTAAATTATTCAATAATGACGTAAACACTACATCATTAGTGTGTCATAAATAATTTTATTTATTAGATGTCTAAAAAATTATAAAAAAATTATCATAACGTAGGAAATATTTTTTTATTTATAACTAGTATTTATAGTCTAAATGATAACTTATATAACCCCATTTAAAATTGTTTTAGTAAAACAATACATGTTTGTGACATTTTTATTTTTACTGTAAAAAAGGTGTTAATGTCATTATATTGCCCAAGTGGCTTCATGTGGTCCCAAAAATTAAACCATTGATTATTATGGTCGTCCTAGAATCATCCAATAAGGGTAGGACAAGTGTAAAAGTAATTTCAAAATATTATAACTTTATTTTTACCTTTAATTACACTAATTAACTTTAGTCGCTATTAATAAAACATAAAAGTTACAATTAATAAAAAATTACTTTCATCCCATTTAACCACATTTTAATTAATAAATACAACAATTTAATTCATATTTTTTAAATTCAATCCACAGAAGTGGTAAACTTTCATTTAAATAAAAAAATCAGTTTTTAACTACTACTTAGGGGTTTCACTATTCATCAAAAAATGGATGTTTTTCAGAAAAATACCAAAAATGCACCCCAAGCTATATTTGATATTCCAAATTCAAAAATGATTTCCATTTTACCAAATTCAAAACATAGATATTTCATTAATTAATTTAAAAATATTTATTGTTGTCAAAAGAAATAGCATGTTTTTAAGAAACAATATTTATTAAAAGATTGAAATTTGTTTATGTCCAATTTCAATATTAAATTAAATAAAATGACTTTTATTGGATTAAATGGTAATAATATATTCTAATTACACTTTAAAACCTATAAAAAAGATAACCAAACAATATAATTAAATTATATGAAAAATAATTTTTGAAGTAAAATGTAGTATTTTTCACTATTCATTATAAAAATTAACATTGTCAGAAAAATACGAAAAATTTATCCAAAGTAAATTTAAATGTCCCAATTCTAAACAATATGTTTATTTTGACATATAGTGCTTATAAAAGTATCAAAATTTATATTTTAAAAATGGTTCTCCATCAAAAGGCGGTAAAACAATATTTTAAAAATATTAAAGTATTCTATGATTAACATTGTATTTATTCTCATTGTAAGCCTCTGAAACACAATCTAATTCATAAATAGACAAATATATGAAAATATATTATTCTTTACAAAATTGGGATGTTACATCCTTATCCCCTTTAGGAAATTTTGCCCTTACAATTTATTTACTTATTGAATAAGTGGGGGTATTTACACTCTATTGCATTTTCAGATTCCCATGTTGCCTCTTAAACCGTATGGTTTTTTCAGAAAACCTTCAACTGATGAATTACTTTATTCTGAAACACTTTCTCTCTACAGTCATGAATCTAGACTAGTTTTTCCTCATAAGATAGATTCTCTTCCAACTGAACAACGTCTGGGATCAAAACATGAAATGGATCTGGCATATCCTTTCTCAACATTAAAACATGAAAAACATTGTGTACCTAAGAAAAACATGGGGTAAATTCTACTCTATATGCAACTGATCCAACCTTCTCTAGGATTTCATAAGATCTAATTATCCTCAGACTCAGCTTTCCTTTCATTCCAAAACGCATCACACTTTTCCATGGAGAATCATTTAGAAAAACATGATAACCTATCTAAAAAGAAAGATCCTTCCTTCGGTTATCCGCATAACGTTTCTGCCGACTCTGAGCTATTCTCATGTGCTTCTGAATCAACAGAACTTTTTCTACCATCTCTTTTACCAATTATGGTCCCATCAACGTCCTTTCCCCTACTTCATCCCAAAAAGATGGAGTTCAACACCGTTTACCATATAATGCTTCAAACAGATCCATCTATATACAAAAATGAAAACTGTTATTATAATAAAATTCAACCAAAGAATGATGTTGGTCCCAAATTCCCTAGTAATCAATCATTCAAGCACGTAACATATCCTCCAAGGTCTGAGTTGTTTGTTCTAACTTCCCATCTGATGGCATATGAAAACCTGTACTAAAATTTAATTCAGTACCCAACAACTTTTAAAGGCCTTTACAAAAGTTAGAAGTAAACCTGAGATCACAATCATATAAAATGGAGAGGGGAACTCCATGTAACATGACTATCTCTTTAACATAAAACTGAGAAAGTTTATCTAGAGATAATGTATCTCACATAAGAAGAAAATGAGAATATTTAGTCAATCGATCAACAATAACCCAAATTGCATTATTACCTCGAGATGTCTTTGGTATTCCCACAATGAAGTCAATGGATATATATTCCAATTTCCACTATGGTACCGGTAATGACTGCATCATACCTTTTGGTAACTGCCCCTCTACTTTAACCTGCTGACAAGTCAAAAAAATCACAATAAAATTAGAAAAATCTCTTTTCATTCCATCCCACCAGTAATACACCCACAGATCTCTGAACATCTTAGTAATTCCAAGATGAACTGAAAACAGGGAACTATAAGCCTCAAATAACAACTCATTCATCAACTGTGAATCACAAGGCACACACAATCTCTTCCCAAACCTAAAAAATACAATCAATAACAATGATTAATTCACGAAACTTACCCTTTAGAACCGTCTCTACCTTTTTCTACAACATATTGTCATTCTTATATGCTTTCTTAATTATGTCTGATAGAGATCATCTCACTGTCACCAGTAAAAAAATAGAATAAATTCATGTTCCTGCAACTTATATGCCAATGTTCATCAAATCAAAAACCAAAGGATCTCATTCCAAACATAGCATGGTTAATGAAGCATTACTTTTTCGACTCAAAGAATCAACCACTTTATTTGCTTTTCCCGGATGGTAATCAATTGTACAATCGTAATCCTTAATTAATTACAGCCATCTCCTCTGTCTCAAGTTCAATTATCTTGAGTAAATATACACATTAATCTTTTGTGATTGGTATATATTTCACGCTTTACTCCATACAAATGATGCCTCAAAATTTTTAAATCAAAAACAACAATAGCTAATTCCAAATCATGTTTAGAGTAATTTAGCTCATGAGTTTTCAACAGACGTGAAGCATAAGAAATTACCTGATCATTCTTCATAAGGACACAACCAATTCCCTTCAACGAAGCATCACTGTAGATAACAAACTCACCATATCTGGAAGTCAACCCTAAAACTAAATCATTCACTAATATCCTTTTCAATTCTTGAAAACAATCATATCATTACTTTGTCCAAATGAACATAACACCCTTTCCAGTTAACTTAGTCATTGGACTATATAACCATGAACAATTTTCAACAAACATCCAGTAAAAACCTTCCAATCCAAGAAAACTATGGATATCAGTTATAATTGTGGGTCTTGTCCATTCTTCAAAACTTTTGTTTTTGTAGGATCAATAGTTATGCCATTTTTTTAAATAATGTGACCAAGGAAAGAAAATTTTTGTATAAAAAACTGACACTTTCTGAATTTTCCATACAATTTATTTTCTTTTTAGGTTTTAAAGAAAACCCTTAAATGAATTTCATGTTCCTATTTACATTTCGAACAAACCAAAATATCATCAATGAACACAACCACAAAATTATCCAAGAACTCATGAAAAATTATATTCATTAGATCCATGAATACATCATGTGAATTGGTTAACCCAAAAGGCATGAAAAAAAATTAATAATGGACGTATATAGTACAAAACACATTCTTATGAATGTTTGATTCTTTTACTTCCAACTGATAGTACCCTGACCTCAAGTCAATGTTCAAAAAAATAATGAGCTCCTTGGAACTGATCAAAGAAATAATCGATATGAGTCTAAGGATACATGTTCTTAACAGTGATGTTATTAAATGCTCTGTAATCAATGCAAAGCCTCATTGAACCATCTTTATTTTTAACAAACAAGACAGGAGCACCCCATGGTGATGTTCTAGGTCGAATGAAAACTTATTCTATTAACTCTTGCAATTGCTTCTTTAACTCTAAAGGATCAACTTGATCCATTCGATAAGGGGGTTTTGAAATTGTCTTAGAATTAGTAACTAAGTCAACAATAAATTCAACTTCTCGATCATGTATAATACCAGGTAACTCATTAGAAAAAACATCAAGATACTCATTTACCACTGGCACATCATTAACATGAATGGTTCTTTTGTTTTCAACAATATGTGCAAGGTAAAATTAATTTCCATATTTTACTAGTGTCTCAACTTCCGAATATTTTATCAAAATCAAGGGTTCGTTATTATACAAAAATTAAAAATCTTTCTAAAAAGAAACATTTTTAGCTCTACAATCAATCTTATCCTGATAAACAGAAAGCCAATATATTCCCAGAATAACAACAAACTCTACTATAGGATAAACAATAAGGTTTGCAGGTAGATTATTTCTGCACACCAAGATAAAAAGGTTCTTATAATTTATTTTTGTCTCAAAGTATCCTCCATGTTTTTTTACCATAAGATCAGGATTAATATCCTGAGATGGAATTACCAATTTACTAGATAAATTCTCAAAAATGAATGAATGTGTAGACCCTGAGTCAAACAACACATTGGAAAAATATGAACAAACAAATAGTGTACCTGATACTACTTCGTTCGATGGCCCAACATCTCCTGAAGTAGTTGCAAAGGATTCCACCCCCTCTTTCTGCTTGTAGTCGGCCTATTTCACTCAGTTTGGTTCTTTTTTAGATACTCATTTTTATAATTACCCATTTCATTACACTTAAAACATTTTACCGCCAGCTTTTCATTGCCTGCTTGATCATCTTCCTTGTAGTTACGAGCAATATGACCAGACTTACCTCACCAAAATCACTTTCCAGACTTGGATAAACATTCTCCAGGATGAATTTTACCACACTTCTCGCAGGATGAATATTTGGTTTTCTAACCTCCGGGCTTCTTTGATGAATTCATTCCCTTTTCCTGAAAACCGGACCTCTTATTCTTATGTTTGTCAAAGAACACATAATCATCGGAAAACCCCATTTCCATCTTCTCAGGACATTGAACAAGATTTTCATAACATTTGAACTCACAAGAATCTAAATCCCTTCAATTTTTTTGCTTTAATACTGAGTAAAGATGATTGATTTTACTATCAAGGTATCAGATAAAATTTGGAGCATACGTTGTCAATCGAGTGAACTTCTCTTCATAAGTAGCCAGTGAGTCATCCTCATTCCTAAATTTCAAGAATTGTTTTTCCATACTATGTAAAATAGACTTAGGAAAATATTTACTAGTTCAAATAGCCTTAGTAAATATCCAAAAGTTTTTTTACAAAGGTTTCTAAGATCACAATGATTATTCAATGTTATTTCAAAGACATTATATTTAGTTTGAATTTAAAATATATTATTATTTCATTTCAGTATCTTATTACATCTGAGTTTGAGATGGTCATGATGGGTGAACATACTAATTTTCTTGGTTTTAAAATTTCTTAAAACATATAGGGGACATCTATATATCAAAATATGTATACAAAAAAATTATTAAAAATTTTGTGTATAACAATAGAAAAATTATGAGTACTCTTATATCGATCTTACATACTTTATATATTTACAAATTCAAGAATAATTTTAATCAAAGTATTTTTATATAAATCATTGGAAGTTTTGTATAAGGACTCAGCATTAAAACATTACATAATCATGAATTAAATGCATAATTCACATTGAGTATATTTTCAGGTTTATAGTTTTAGATAGTTAGGCAACAACTATTACTTTTCAAAATTATTACAAAGTAGACACTTCTACTAAGTTTCCATTTATTTATAAAATAAAAACTCTTAAAAAATTGTCATGTCCAGTTCCTTATTTTAGACAGCATGAATTTCCTTGATCCCATCCCTGACCCTATTCCACTTTATGTCTTGTGAAAAACATTTCAAAAACTTAGGATGAGCATAAAAAGCTCAGTAAGGGATACACAAAGAAGGAAACTGTTGGTTTTTCAAAACAACAAGTAAACCATGAATACTAAATCATAAATAATACTTTTAACCTTTATGAAGTAGTAAATACTCTTCAATGAATAAAATATCATTTCTTACCCTTTTGTAACCATAATATTACCATAAAACCAACATAAAGAACCCATAACGTATAAAAGTAACTTGGAACATTGACATACTTAAATGGAATAACCATACGGTTGACCGCCACAGATGTCACTAAATAGAATTGCCATATGGATGACTTACATAGACAATGCATTGGAGGTTATAACATAACAACCCATCCTGGGTTATCCCAGCACCTCCCGTCATTTGTTTTATCACGTAACCACATATCTAATGTCCCACTTCCATTATAAAATCATAACACATACAAAAAATATAAAGGAAAGAAAACACTTCCACATTTCAATGACAATATATCACTTAAATATATTGACATAACAAATATAATATCAAAACAATTTTCAATACCAACATTCATAATATAGTATATGGTATTTATTTTCTTTTAAAAACATTACGGCTTGTTGAGGTAGCCAAAGATCAAATAATACTCACGGTGGTGGAAAGGTCGTTGTGACCATGTACGTTAAAAGAAACATTTCTTTTTTTCATTTAGTAAAACGCTAGCTAGAAAAGATTCCATTTGAAAGAAATGAAAATTCAAAGGTGTTTATACAACGTATAAAAGAAATTCTGGTATTAAAATGAAAAATATTCCCCAATGAATGGAGATAGAAATGAAGTCCCTTACCTCGTGTCTGACATGTCTCGATATTTCTTTAATATCCTAAATAATAAACAATATTTAATATTTACTTTCTTAAGAACCTTTTTCAAGTTCATTGTTCATTTTATATCAGTTATAACAATCTTATGAACATTATGTAATCACTTATGTTAATAACGGTCGTTTTGTCGATATTTGATACTTGAGTAAAAAAATAAACTTCTTATATTTACAAGTTTTTCATGTGGTAAGACATCAACAGTATAAAAAATTATATTGCTGATGTAGATATCATATATATTAAATATATCCAGTATATAAATGCATTTATAATATTACATAACACTTAGAGTTAAGAAATGAAATGCACCGTTCACGGAGACGGTAAGCCGTACGTACTCAGGAATGCTACTTTCATTTATATTTCGAATTTATTGTAATGAAAATATTATGATATAGAGGTACATTATAATTCCAGTATAATATCATATATAATATTATTAACTCTACCCTTTATACGTCCCACATATGGCATTAACGATTCAAATCAGTTTGAGGTGGCGGTAGTCTGCACTTCCAAAATTGAAATAATCGCATTTACCCATTATGGAAACCATAAAGTTATGCCATAAATGTGAAATACAGAACCATATCGAAAACATAAACATAATATATATCATATATAAATACATTTACATCTTAATGGACACCATGAGAGGTGGTAGGAGATAATTGAAAATCATCATTTCTTGAGGCAGTAGTTCATCGTCCACAGAAACAATATGTTCTTCTCCCATTAGATAGAGGTGTGTGTAATTTTAGCTCTAATAATTCTCATAAAACATCCTATTATATTGAATATACTGGTTTTGTTACAAAATAAAGGAATAAAAAGAGTTTATGGGGCGGGAGATGCAAAATAGAACAAAAGAACATAAGAGATGACATTACATTTAAATCGGGTAACTCCCCTTGGTTTGATCCAAAAGGGTTTCATGAAGAGCATTCAGCCTAAGGTAAGGCTTCTAGGTTTAAGAGATCGATCTTTAGAGATTATGTGAGTGGAGTTTGGATGAGCCAAAAGGGCTTGAGAAGTGTGTGAAATGGGTAGTAAGTGGTGTCTTTTTATAAGGGAGAGGAGGGGCTCTTTTGAAAAGCCTAAAAATATTATTTTATTATATAATGGTTTTCTGTTTATAATGGTAAAATATTGATTAATGTATATGATATGGTGTCCCATGTTCGAAATAAAATCATCCAATAATAATTGGACACGTTTTGGATATTTTTTGAAACATTATCTTCTTATTTATTTAAATTATTCAATAATGATGTAAACACAACATCATCATTGTGTCAGAAATAATTTTATTTATTTGATGTCTAAAAATTATAAATAAATTATTGTGATGTAAGACATATTTTTAGATTTTAAATTAATATTTATAGTCAAAAATATTACTTATATAACCACATGTAAATTTGTTTTTAGTAAAACAATACATATTTGTGACATTTTTATTTTTTCTTTAAATAAAAGGTATTAATGTCATTATCATACACAAGTGGATTCATGGGGTCCCCAAAATTGACCCATGGATTTTTTTGGTCGGTCATGAATCATTCAATAAGGTTAGAAAAAGTGTAAAGGTAATTTCATATTATTATAACATTATTTTTACCTTTAATTACAATAATTACCTTTAATCACGGTTAATAAAACTTAAAAGTTACTATTCATACAAAATTAATTTCATCCCATTGAATATTATTTTACTTACTAAATAAAACCATGTACATCATATTTTTGAAAATCAATTCATTGAAGTGGTAAATTTTCATTTAAACGAAAAAATCAGTTTTTAACTACTACTTAGTGGTTTCACTATTCATAAAAAATTGAGGGTTTTCAGAAAAATACCAAAAATTCACCGCAAGATATATTTGATATTAAAAATTCAAAAATGATTTCCATTTTACCAAATTCAAACCATAGAAATTATATTAATTAATTTGAAAATATTTTCTATTGTCAAAAAATACCGTGTTTTTAAGAAACAATATCTATCAAAAGATTGATAATTGTTTATGTCCAATTTCAAAGTGAAATAAATTCTAATGATCGCTATTGGGTTAAATAGTAAAAATATTTTCTAATTAAACTTTTAAAAAAATTATTAAAATAATATATCCATAAAATTAAATTAGCTGAAAAAACAGTTTTGATGTAAAATGTAGTATTTTTCACTATTAATTAAAAAAATCAAAATTTTTCGAAAAATACAAAAAAGTAATCCAAAGTAAATTTAAATGTCCCAATTCTAAAAAATAAGTTTATTTTGAGATATAGAGCTTATAAAATTTTCAAATGTTAGATTTAAAAAATGGTTCGCCATCGAAAGGCGGCAAAACATTCTTTTAAAAATATTAGATTATTATATGCTTAAGATTGAATTTATTCTCATTTTAAGCCTCTAAAACACTATCCAATTCATAAATAGACAGAGACACGAAAATATATTATTCTTTACTTACTTGGGATGTTACATTTAGTATAATAACCACTAGTCATATAAATTTATTGTTTTTGTATGCATCTATTAATGATATCAATATAATCAAAAGGATTCCTATCTTAATTATATAAAATTATATTTTCATTATGTTAGGGGAACTATGGTGATTAATTAGACTCTTCTAAAAATTATTTCTCACACATTTGTTTTTCAAATGTTCAAAATTATGGTTGTATGATGGATATAAAATATACATATGGATATTTTAATTTCCTAAGTTGAGGATTAACTTCATGGTAGTCTAGGAATAAATGTTATATTGAACTTTCCACAGTTGAAGATGAATAAGTGGAAGCTGGAATATGTTGTGCTCAATTTCTGTGTATGCCACAAAAACTCAAAAACATTGTATCAGGTATTAATAAAACTAGAATTTTTGTGGGTGAAAGTACATACTCCATATCATTAAGTAAAAAGCTAAAAAATCACACATTAAATAATAAAATAGATATAATAAACCATGTCCCCCAAGACCATACACAAAAAGTTATATTATTTTAAAATTTATAAGACTCAAAGAAGAACATTACGATATATTTACTATGAAACAAAATTCTAATAGTTTTAAATATATTAAACAGGATTAGGAATGGTTAAAACTAAATTATTATTCATATTTTTCCCTTTATTATTTATCTTCTTTAAATAATGAACTACTTTTCTAAGTGGGAGTACATATTTTATTTTCTTTAAAAATTTAGTTTTTATAAAAAAAATTGTTTTTTAATGTTAGATTTTCTGAAAACAATATTTTCGTATAATGTTTTATTTTTTAAAAATACTTGGTAATAAAATTTTTTAGTATTCTTATAAATTTTTTTTTATAATTTATTTATTTATTATAAAAACATGATAATTTCTATTTTTTTGTTTTACCAATTTTATATTCTCATAAAAAATTTAACTTAAAAAACCAGGATGAGTAATTACCATATAAAAATTCAAATAGAGATATTCAATTTTACTCATTGATGTAACATCTAATATTTATTTTTTCTAATATCCTTCATAATTTTATTTCTGTTATATTTACATTTTAATTATTTTTTCAAACATTATATTTACTTATAAATCATCTATTATTTTTAGAAAATAAGTTCATCTAATGATAGTTTTCCTTAAAAGACTTTTGAGAGTGTAGAATATATATTTAGTATTTTGAGGATAAATATCAAATATCAGATGTTATATTTTTTGAAGTTAAATGGTCACCCCTTAGATTTTAAATACAATTTTTTTCATTGTATCCCACATAAATTTCCAAGAATTATCTCAACACTCATCACTAAATTATTTCATGCATTGGATTCTTTAGCGTTAAAAAGATTAATTTTTACATTTTTTGATCAGTAATATTTACTGGTATTTGAAAAATCCATTCTATTAATTTAATTGAAAAACAAGTATGGAAGAAGGAAATGCTTATTGAAATTTCATAGATATATAAGATCAGTTTTTTGAAAAAGTATGTTATCATGTTTTTTTATGGGAAAAGATTTATGTTAAAAAATACTGGTTTGATATTCACTGTCTAGTGATAGTGATTGAGTTTTTTTTAATGTTTAATATGATATGTAGGATAAAATTAAAATCCTTTATGGTTTTTTATAAATTTATTATTCAATAAGTGGGTATTTTTGAATTAGTTACTTTGGATAGATAAGACTATTTAGTCACCCCCAATATTCCACAAAAGAATGCATGTTTTGAAAATTTTAAGGCTGAGACTTATTTGTTTCCTAATTGTAAAAAGGTAAGGAATGTATATCAATTAATTTTGGATCAAATAGTTTTAAATATTTGTATAAATGGGTATATTTTCCGAATTAAAATGGATAAATATGAATTTAAAACATTAGATACCTTTGTATTAGATTTCTTAGATAATATTTGGATGTCCTATTTTTTAAAGTATATTTTTTCTCAATTAAAGTAGTATAGAAAATTTAAATGAAGTTGAGTATTTTTTTCAATGATTCCGTAATAAAACTTGTGTTAATTTAATGATTGTGGTGATAATTATAAATTAATATATTGTAGTAAGATAAAAATTTTATTTGATCATTGAAGAAATGATTTTTTAAATGATGTTTTTTTCTAATGTTGAGGAATATTGTTGATATATTAGAAAAAGATACTTCTCATGATGATGTTCTTAAATTAAAACAAAATATTCAAGAGAATAGAAAATATAGTTATTCCCTACCAAGGATGGTAAATAATTGAAAGGCTATGTCTGATGTGGTTTATAGAGAATTGATGAAAGGGAATCTAAGAATATACATTCTTATCCCAAGTTTGGCCTTGATATGGAATAAAAATTATATTTAAAGGAAAATAATCATAATTGTTTAATCTTTTAGGTGAATAATAATAAAAAGAAAATGTTTTATGAAGCAATTTTTTTAAAAGTATTATGAATTGATTGGAGCGAGTTTATATAGTACTTATTATTGTTGATCAGAATGGACGCCATTGAATATTTTCATTATCAGTTATTCAACTAATGCATCCAATGATTTATATTTCGTAACCTAATTTATCATAATAGGAATAATTTATAAATTTAAAATTAATTATTTATAACATGTAAAGAAAAAACAAAATTTGTTTAAGTTGAAAAATAAAATTACAAACATGTTAGAGTTACAATTCAAGAAAACATGAAGAAATATGGGAAATTAGATTTTGGATGTAATGAGAATTTGGAAATATAATTAGAAAAATTATTAAAATAACTTATAAAATAATATTCAGAATAGGTTGAAGACGTATAAGAAGAATTAGATACTTCTTCCCAGACAACCTATTTTACTACCCAGTACGAGAATGATACTGAGTTTGATGTCTATAAGAATGTGAAATGTTCTTATAAAGAATTAAAAAATCAACAGTCTCAGACAATGATATTGTAAAATCTTTAAATACATTCAAATATTGATGTTATTTTATAATTAAATTCAATGAAAAATAAACTAAAATAGAAAGGAAAAGTAGAAAACAGTATTTCTAGTCGATATGTTTTTGATTTCTCACCAGAGTCATCATTTATAAATGTAGTGAATCTGATTAAAGGATCAATATGGGATTTACATATTTTAATGTATCAATGAAAATGATTATTGATTCCATTCCGTATTTGAACAATATTAAATCCTAATGCCAACAAAGTCAATTTTTTGGAATGCTTTATAATATTAAGATTTATTGAATCAATTAGATGAATCCTTTATCCAAAATGAAGATGATTCTAAATCCTTTAATGTTGATTGAAAGGAAGAAATAATAAAGGTAATGAAAATAGTTAAATGGTTGAAATAAAAAAGAGGAGACTTAAAATTTCATGATGGCCAATTCAAGGATATTTATAATTCATCTTTGGATATTGGTGATTATTTTGGGAATTTTTAATCTCATATTTTTTAGAAATTAAATCTTTTTAATCAGTTTAGTAATTTCATCAAGTATCTATATCAAGAAATTTTGGATCTTTTAAATTTTTTTTTTCCTTAGATGAAGTTTTAAAGTTGAAAGAAGAAATTAGAAAGATATATTTTCTTGAAAAAGAGGTTACTAGTCTAGAGAAAGAGATTCATGTTTTTGGTGTAATGAAAGAGAAATATACAAATTTAGAGTCAATAGTAGTGGATTCAGCGAATAATCAATATTAATTAATAAATATTAATTTCATTATAGTAAAATTGCCGAAAAATGTTTTACTTTTATTATGAACACTTAATGTTGTAAAACTAATACATATTAGTGAATACCTCTTTGAATTAATTATTCTCAATATATATTTTTTGAATATTTTTCTATTTATTTTTGGTTTAATATTCCCTTTTTATTTATAGCTGAATGATAATTTATTCTAAATTGTTTTATAGTTTTTTCACTCTAAATTATGTGATTTACTTACAATTCACCAAAATATTTTTGAAAAATAAAAAGGGGTATAATTTATTGGGTGAGACTTTTTTTAGAAAAAAAATTATTGAAATGATTTATTCGGGGAGAGTGTGTTGATTAAATTATTTTCAAGAAGTTATTATCTTACTAATGTTCTATGATTTCTTTAAAAACTATTTCATAATAAAAACAGTGTTTTTAATATAGGTAGATATAAGAAATAAATAAGGAAACTGTTTCATTTTAAGAATAATAAATGAATGAAACTATTTAATGTATAAAGGAATTGTATGTTTTTAGAAGTAATTATTTTTTATTTTTCATGTTTTTTTATTTGTTCGATTCCAAATGAGGTAGATTATTTGTTTGAATGTGTTAAATTAAACTATTTCAATCTACTATTTTGAAAATCACAACACAAAATATTTATAACTCTATTTTACTGACATTATATTTCCCAATTATTTTAGAATGTTCTTCTTGCTTTTTTATTCAATAGAAGAGAAAAAATATTCTAAACAAAAAAATAAAAACATCTTATATTTATTTTATTCCATCATAAGGACTATGATTTGTTTCTCATACTGAATAATTATTGTCCTTCAGTTTATATAAATCTATGTATCATATTGATATAGTCTAGTCCATAAGATTATTGATTTCTAGTCCATCATAATGAATAAATTCTATTCATCAGGCTGATTTAATTTAATACATTATAATAACCATGTCTATTCCAATGAACTAACCTCGTTTTTGATCTATTGGAATATATTGAATTTATTCCATTGGAATAATAATGTTTATTATCAAATTAGAATAATTATTTATACATGATGGGATACTTTAACATCAATATAACAATTATATCAAAATGTAAATAGATGAATATGTACAAAATATGTTGAGATGTGATATTAGATCCCTTAAAAAGTTGTTGTGACCAACTGAAGTGCACTGTGTTGCATTTGTTGTCAATGAGGTATGTTGTTGTCAAGGAATTAATGGATGGATGTCAAGGAGTTTCAATATGTGAATGACAAAGGATGTGATGGTGATGGTGATGAATGGAGAATGGCCATGGTACTAAGATGCATGTCAGTTAGGAGATTCACTAAGTGACATAAGATGTTGTGGTTGAAACATTCTCTATGTACATATGACGATTGATGAGCTGATCATTAAGTTCAAAGAACTTGTATCAACTGGATACAATGTCACCACATTGTTAGAAGACAATGCATTGTCTTCACAATTCATGAGGAGATGAAGATGATCCATCCACAAGTTCTAAGTGGATGAAGTGGTTTAAATAAGTCCATGCACTATGACTTAGTGCATGTGAATTTGAAGAAGATCCAACTTGATCTCCGATTACATCAATGAAGAATGTTGAATATTTATGTGATTCAGGAGCTTTAGTTGATGAAGAAAGACCCTTCGGTAATTCCCTCCTTAGTAATGAATATATGTTGAGGAGATTTTTGGAATTCTAATTAAGAAAATGAAAAGAAATGAGGAAGGGAGAATGGCTTGGAAGATGAATGGCATTTGACATTTTATATACATGGGATACTTTGTTTTTTTAACAAAGTGTTTAACACTTCCTTTTCCAAAAAAATAGGCCTGCCAAGGGCACCTTAAGGGTTCAACCCCAAGGCTCGTGTGGGACTAGGTCACCATGCCCAAGGGGGATCCCATGGGGCAAGCACAAGGTGGGAGAGGCCACACTGTGATTAAATCTGTGCGGCAGGGGCGCAGGAGCGCGCGCCCGACGGTAGAGTGGGCTCCAGTGGCGCGCCCGAGTGGCAGGGGTGGGCGCAAGAGCGCGCCCGCTAAGAGAACTCGGTGCGGGGCGGCACCGAGAGGGGAGAAGTGAAACTTTAGGGAGGCCGACTACGCGAGGTTGTTATACCATGGAAAAACGGGTGCCAATTCGATGTGGGACGCAAAAATCTCAGCCAGGATCTAATCTCGACCGTCCGTTCCATCACGCGTTGATCCATGCCGTCCGATGCATCTGTCACTGTGATCTTATAATCCAGGCCATCCACCATCATTTAAACACCCATCTGACGGCTGTGAAGGTCGTCTTCAACCCCGCGACGAGCCGCTGCCACCCGCGAGTTCCGTTTGAACTAGAGCCTCTCCGAGCACATAATTGGAGTTCTCGGCCACTTTTGTACAAGCTGAAGACACCTTCAAGTTCGTCTGGCCACAAAGAACCTATCCATGCATAAATATTGGTTTGCATGCAACAAATGGGTGAATTCAAGTTCGGCCGAAGCAACCCGAATTGGCCGAGGCCACGTGAAGTTTATGCTTTGAATGAATCGGGATAAACAGAGGCATGCGTACGTTTCCAGGCACATGCATGAAGAGGAAAATAAAGAAGGAGAACCCGCGGTGAACCGAGGAGAAATATCAAGATTCACATAATCATGAAAACATGAATGTTGCGGGGATTTGAGAGATATCTCACGGGGAAGTTTTGGACCTCCTCTGCCTATAAAAAGAGCGGCTGAGGTGCTTGAATCGCTTGCTGAATTTTTTGTTGAAGATCTGGTGTCCCGTGAGTGCTCTGCCTCACGAAGGAAGAAGCCCATGCAAGGAACTTGCGCGGCTGAGGTTCCTTTCACACATACTTGCGTGAAAGAAGAAGAAGGATTCCATGTGCGCTACCCCTTGTGCGGCAGGAAGGAAAAGTTGGGAAGCACACTTGCGCTCCATTATTGTGCCCGCGGCAGTAGCACCTGCGCGCTGTTGCAGTTGCGCGCCCCGCGGTGTTGCACCTTTCACACCCGAGGCCGTAGAAACCTTGCTCGCCCAAGGCTGGTTGCACCTGCGTGCTGCCATGTTTATTGGACTTGCGCAATAAAAGAAATGAAGTTGGTTGCACCCCTTGCGCACCTTCATTTGATGTTCGGGTGTGTGTAAGAAAAGGTTGAGAACACACTATATGTGTGTGAGCTAAATGCAAATTGAAGAACACCCTTTGGAAGTGAGAAGGCCAAGCTCAAGTGTGTGAAAAACGAAGAACAAGTTGTGTGTGCTAAACAAGTGAAGGTCGAACCTTAGTATATGCACTAAAAGTGTGTACACTTAGAAGAAGAAGGAGAAGACGCTCACACAAAGTAAAACACACATTCAAGTGTGTATGAAAAAGGAATAAAATGTGTGAAGTACAAGAAGATGGTGTGTGCTAAAAGTGTTACACCCTTTGTGGGTTTATTGCACCAAGAGAAGATGAAGGGGAGTGCATGCTTGCATGCATGCACATGCACACGTGAACAAAGCCAAATCTGGTTGTGTGCATTTGAGGAGTCCAAGACCAGGAGATCTTGAAGATGTTGTGATGCCATGCATTTAGTGCATGAAGTTGATGTGATGTCAGACTGAAGCCAGACTGAAGATAATGAAATCATTTGTCTGAGTTTTCAGTAGATTGAGAAGAGCCTAATCAACTGAAGTGATCAGAAGTGAAGAGCAAGACCAATAGACCTTTTCAGAGGCTGTTGAAGATTCTTGAAGAGAGAGCCCAGGTCATCATAAGAGAAAGGAGATAAATCCTGAGCAAGACGAGAAGACCTGTTCATCACAAGTGAGCAGTGGTACAGAGCAAGGCCAGTAGCCTTTATCCCAGGCTGCTGAAGGTACTTGAAGAACTTGAAGTGAAGAAGTGCTGCTCGTGTGACTCGAGAAGCCAGGAGAATCCCCATGTGAGACTCAGGGCGGAAGAAGACTTCAGTGGGATTCTGGAGCAGGCCAGTGGGACTCCGGTAAAACTATGGGACACAGTATAAAGACCCTCCTTGGGACTCAGGAGAGATACAGTGGGACTCTGTATCGACCATTGTAATACTAACAGATTATAATGGAAGAAACCATGTTGGGGTGTATAACCAACATGGAAAGGACGTAGGCCTTTGGCGCCGAACCTTGTAAATCCTTGTTTCATGTGCCTTTACATTTACTGCATCACTCGAGGAAAGGCTGAGAGATATAAGAAGTGTAGATCGAGGCCTTAACAAGCCATAAAGGTTTAATTGATAAAGAATCAATTAGTAAAATTTTTAAAGGATCACTGATTCACCCCCTCCCCCTCTCAGTGATTCACACTGATCTGGGCACTTCAATTGGTATCAGAGCGAAGGTTACCTCTAAAAGATCCAAGGGAGTCTTTATGAAGTGCAGATTTGAGGAAATAAGTGACCAGCCTCAAATGGAGATATCTGCCAAGACTCAGAAAAATAGAACGAAGAAACAGGCCAAGAAGAGGACGAAAGCATGTCTTAGCTGTGATGAAGTTGGAACAATGAATGATCTTCAAAATGCACTCAAATATCTTCAGAAGACAGTCCCCAAGGAAGTGGCAATGTGTATTACTACTGGCATCCTTGATCTTCAAGATGAAAAATTACAGCTAGAAGAAGAAGCCAATTCTATGGAAGATCAATTGGCAAAAAGGGTTGGAATAACCAACACTCTCAGAAAGCTGGTGAAGGCTAAGGATGAAACTGTTTCCCTTTGCAATGAGAGGTTTGAAGATACTGCTGAAAAATTGAAAAGAAGCTTCTCTGAGAAAGAAATATTTATGATAATGATCAAAGATGTTTTCCATGCATTGGAAAATAGACAAAAAGTGTCAATGATTGTCAACGATGCTCAACGTTAAGACAAAGTAAAAAAGGGTGAATGAGTTTGACAGTTTATTGCAAGCAATGAAGAAGGTGCATGATGACCAGATAAAAGAACTGAAAGAAAATTGGGAAGGAAGGCTAAGAACTGTTGAGGATGAGAAGAACTCCCTCAACATGAAATTCTTAGAATTAGAGGTGATATTGAAAAATCTGCAATCACCCAAAGCTGAATCCTCCCAGTCAGCTGAAAGAAGAAATTTTGCTAATCAAGTATGCATTGAGCAATATGATTCCAAAAGAAGGACATCCTCTAATAAAAGGGAAACAACTTCTAAGAAGAAGGTACCATCCATCCCGTCTTGTATTGATGCTTCTAATTGTGTTTCCACAAAAAGTACAGGATGAATGAATAATTCCAAACAAGTATGGATGAAGACAATGAAGAAAGAGAGCTCTCCTGAAACAACACAGCAAGTCAAGAAAAGTGCCCAACAATCAGAAGGACTGAAGAGGTCAAGATTTGTGGGTCAGTGTTGGTGTTGTAATATGTATGGGCATTGTGCAAAGGATTGTTGGTAAAATCCACTGAATGTCAAAGCACAAAGGAAGCCCATGCCTAGGGGGTGAAAGCCAGATGGAAAGAAGCAACATCCACAGGTCCAGAGACATCTGTTTACTGCTAACAGATTTGGATTTCTTGATAACATCTGGGATGTGTGCAAAAGTGGTCAAATAGATACATGTCAATCTCCAACTGTATCCAGAGCTCAAAAGAAGAAAAGATCACAGAACCTCGCTTAGAGAGAATCCATGGGAACCAAGGTGAAAGTAGAAAATGCTCCCAAGAAGATGTTGAAAAAGGAAGATAAGTCCTTGGATTTTAAATCCAAGAAGGGTGATGCATCCAGAAGGACCACCAAGAAAACATGCTTCTACTGTGGAAAGAAAGGACACACCATGGATCTTTGTGAACAAGCCATGGAACTGAATAGAAGCAGACTTGACTCAAAAAGAAAATCAATCCAGAATAAGCAGATGGGATTGATTGAAAATAAGTTGCCTAAGAAAGGTAGCTTAACAGCATCAAAAGAACCATGTGGAATATCCAGAAATGAGGCCACACATCTAAGTGACTTACTAGTCATATGGCCTAATCAGTTGCAACTTGCCAATGATCTGAAAAGAGATGAAGATGAAGTTTTGGCAATTGCTAAGGGAAAAGGGAAGAAGAACATTTCACAAGAAGATGTATTGAGGTCCACACCAGCACAAACATCATTTAAGATCAAATGTTCAAGTGTGAAGAATGGTGAAAATGGGACATCTCGGTTGAGAGAATCTTCTCAACCTCGTTGTTCACATTGATGAACCGAGGAGGTTCCATCTTATTCCCTAACCACATGTATTTACATGTACTAACATTTTAGGGAATTGAAGATGATGGTCATTCTCATCTGGAGATTGGTTTGGACAGAATGGAGTGCACCCCTTGAGGGGGAGCCAATCTGTAGAAGATGGGATTCTGAGATTTAATACCATCTTGAGAAAAGTGAAGGTATTCTAATCATACTTTCATCCCTTGTTTCTTAATTGTATTCATCATGACAATTAAGGGGGAGTATTGATTGAAGAAAAATGGTTGAAAGGGGGAGCTTTATCTTTGCACCTGAACTTTCTAATGAGTTTTGTGAAGTATGTGTAGGATTTAGCAATACATTGATATATCTGAAAAATTTCAATCCTCTTGAAGCATGATCTCACATGTATAGTGATTTTGGACAGCATTGAGTTCCATGGTTACATCACTCTTGTGTTCTACACCGGGTGAGCCCACGTAGACTTAGAGTTGATCTACTAAAGGTTCTTTGGTAAAGAGAACATGTGACATCATCCCTCTCTTGGTGATTTTCAAGAAAATACTATTCAAAGGGAGGAAGTGATTTTTGGAAGAAGAACCACACCACACCTTTGCATTTGATTTCCAATAAGGGGGAGAAAATATGGGCACATATATTGACCCATTCATATGTGCTAAAGAAGTGTATTGACAACAAATAAAAAGGGGGAGATTGAAGTGCACTGTGTTGCATTTGTTGTCAATGAGGTCTGTTGTTGTCAAGGAATGAATGGATGGATGTCAAGGAGTTTCAATTTGTGAATGACAAAGGATGTGATGGTGATGGTGATGAATGGAGAATGGCCATGGTACTAAGATTCATGTCACTTAGGAGATTCACTAAGTGACATAGGATGTTGTGGTTGAAACATTCTCTATGTACATATGACGATTGATGAGCTGATCTTTAAGTTCAACGAACTTGTATCAACTGGATACAATGTCACCACATTGTTAGAAGACCATGCATTGTCTTCACAATGCATGAGGAGATGAAGATGATCCATCCACAAGTTCGAAGTGGATGATGTGGTTTAAAGAAGTCCATGCACTATGACTTAGTGCATGTGAATTTGAAGAAGATTCAACTTGATCTCTGATTACATCAATGAAGAATGTTGAAGATTTATGTGATTCAGGAGCTTCAGTTGATGAAGAAAGACCCTTCAGGAATTGCCTCCTAAGTAATGAATATTTGTTGAGGAGATTTGTGGAATTCTATTGAAGAAGAGGAAAAGAAATGAGGAAGGGAGAATGGCTTGGAAGATGAATGGCATTTGACATTTTATATACATGGGATACTTTGTTTTTTTTAACAAAGTGTTTAACACTTCCTTTGCCAAAAAAATAGGCCAACCAAGGGAACCTTAAGGGTTCAACCCCAAGGATCATGTGGGACTAGGTCGCCACACCCAAGGGGGATCCCATGGGGCAAGCCCAAGGCGGCAGAGGCCACGCTGTGATTAAATCCGCGCGGTAGGGCCGCAGGAGTGCGCGCTTGAGGGCAGAGTGGGCACCAGTGGCGCGCCCGAGTGGCAGGGGTGGGCGCAAGAGCGCGCCCTCTAAGAGAACTCAGTGCGGGGTGGCACCAAGAGGGGAGAAGTGCAACTGAAGGGAGGCCGACATCGCGAGGTTGTTATACCGTGGAAAAACCGAGCGCCAATTCGATGTGGAACGCAAAAATCTCAGCCAGGATCTAATCTAGACTGTCTGTTCCATCGCGCGTTGATCTGCGCCGTCCGATGCATCTATCGTGGCGATCTTCTAATCCAGGACATCCGCCATCATTTAAACACCCATCCGACGGCTGTGAAGGTCGTCTTCAACCCCGCGACGAGCCGCTGCCACCCGCGAGTTCTGTTTGAACCAGACCCTCTCCGAGCACATAATTTGTGTTCTCGGCCACTGTTGTACAATCTGAAGACACATTCGAGTTCGTTTGGCCACAAATAACCTATCCATGCATAAATATTGGTTTGCATGCAACAAATGGGAGAATTCAAGTTCGGCCAAAGAAACCCGAATTGGCCGAGGCCACGTGGAGTTTATGCTTTGCATGAATCGGGATAAACAGAGGCATGTGTACGTTTCCATGCACATGCATGAAGAGGAAAATAAAGAAGGATAACCCGTCGTGAACCGAGGAGAAATATCAAGATTCACAGAATCTTGAAAACCCAAAAGTTGTAGGGATTTGAGAGATATCTCACGCAGAAGTTTTGGACCTCCTCTTCCTATAAAAAGAGTGGATGAGGTTCTTGAATCGCTTGCTGAATTTTTTGTTGAAGATCTGGTGTCTCGTGAGTGCTCTGCCTCACGAAGGAAGAATCCCATGCAAGGTACTTGCTCGGCTGAGGTTCCTTTCGCGCATACTTGCGTGAAAGAAGAAGAAGGATTCCATGTGCGCTACCCCTTGCGCGACAGGAAGGAAAAGTTGGGAAGCGCACTTGCGCGCCCTTCTTGTGCCCGCGACAGTAGCACCTGTGCGCTGTTGCACTTGCGCGCCCCGCGGGGTTTCACCATGCACACCTGAGGCAGTAGAAACCTTGCTCTCCCAAGGCCGGTTTCACCTTCGCGCCGCCTTGTTTATTGGACTTACGCGATAAAAGAAAAGAAGTTGGTCGCACCCCTTGCGCGCCTTCATTTGATGTTCGGGTGTGTGCATGAGAAGGTCGAGACCACACTATCTGTGTGTGAGTTAAATGCAAATTGAAGAACACCCTTAGGAAGTGAGAAGGTCAAGCTCAAATGTGTGAAAAATGAAGAACAAGTTGTGTGTGCTAAACAAGTGAAGGCCGAACCATAGTATATGCACTAAAAGTGTATACACTTAGAAGAAGAAGGAGAAGACGCTCACACAAAGTAAAACACACATTTAAGTGTGTAAGAAAAAGGAAGAAAATGTGTGAAGGACAAGAAGAAGGTGTGTGCTAAATGTGTTACACCCTTTGTGGGTTTATTGCACCAAGAGAAGAAGAAGGGGAGTGCATGCTTGCATGCATGCACAAGCACATGTGATCAAAGCCAAATCTGGTTGTGTGCATTTGAGGAGTCCAAGACCAGGAGATCATGAAGATATTGTGATGCCATGAATTCAGTGAAAGAAGTTGATGTGAAGTTAGACTAATGCCAGACTGAAGATAAAGAAATCATTTGTCTGAGTTTTCAGTAGATTGAGAAGAGCCTGATCAACTGAAGTGATCAGAAGTGAAGAGCAAGACCAACATACCTTTTCAGAGGCTTTTGAAGATTCTTGATGGGAGAGGCCATGTCATCCTAAGAGAAATGAGATAAATCCGGAGCAAGACGATAAGACTTGTTCATCACAAGTGAGCAGAGGTACAGAGCAAGGCCAGTAGCCTTTATCCCAGGCTGCTGAAGATACTTGAAGAACTTGAAGTGAAGAAGTGCTGCTCGTGTGACTCTAGAAGCCAGGAGAAGCCCCCTGTGAGACTCAGGGCGGAAGAAGTCTTCAGTTGGATTCTGGAGCAGGCCAGTGGGGCTCTGGTAACATTGTGGGACGCAGTATAAAGACCCTCTTGTCGGACTCAGGAGAGATACAGTGGGACACTCTATCAACCATTGTAATACTAACAGATTATAATGGAAGAAACCATGTTGGGGTGTATAACCAACATGGCAAGGACGTAGTCCTTTGGTGCTGAACCTTTTAAATCCTTGTGTCATGTGCCTTTACATTTACTGCATCACTCGACGAAAGGCTGAGAGATAAAAGAAGAGTGGATCGAGGCCTTAACAAGCCATAGAGGTTTAATTGATAAAGAATCAATTAGTAAAAAGTTTTAAAGGATCACTGATTCACCCCCTCCCCCTCTCAGTGATTCAAACTAATTTGGGCACTTCAATTGGTGTTAGAGTGAAGGTTACCTCTAAAATATCCAAGAGAGTCTTTATGAAGTGAAGATTTGAGGAAATGAGCGACCAGCCTCAAATGGAGATATCTGCCAAGACTCAGAAAAATAGAAAGAAGAAACATGTCAAGAAGATGAAGAAAGCATGTCCTAGCTATGATGAAGTTGGAATAATGAATGATCTTCAAAATGCACTCAAATATCTTCAGAAGATAGTCCCCAAAGAAGTGGCAATGTGTATTACTACTGGCATCCTTGATCTTCAAGATGAAAAATTGCAGCAAGAAGAAGAAGCCAATTCTATGGAAGATCAATTGGCAAAAAGGGTTGGCATAACCAACACTCTCAGAAAGCTGGTGAAGGCTAAGGATGAAACTGTTTCCTTTTGCAATGAGATATCTGAAGATACTGCTGAAAAATTGCAAAGAAGCTTCTCTGAGAAAGAAATCTTTATGATAATGATCAAAGATGTTTTCCATGCATTGGAAAAGAGACACAAAGTGTCAATGATTGTAAACGATGCTCAACATGAAGACAAAGTAAAAAGGGTGAATGAGCTTGACAGTTCATTGCAAGAAATGAAGAAGGTTCATGATGACCAGATAAAAGAACTGAAAGAAAATTGGGAAGGAAGGCTAAGAACTGTTGAGGATGAGAATAACTCCCTCAACATGAAATGCTTAGAATTAGAGGTGATATTGAAAAATATGCAATCACCCAAAGCTGAATCCTCCTAGTCAGCTGAAAGAAGAAATGATGCTACTCAAGTATGCATTGAGCATGATGATTCCAAAAGAAGGACATCCTCTAATAAAAGGGCAACAACTTCTAAGAAGAAGGTACCATCCATCCCATCTTGTATTGATGCTTCTAATTGTGTTTCCACAAAAAGTGCAGGATGGAAGAATAATTCCAAATAAGTATGGATGATGACAATGAAGAAAGAGAGCTCTCCTGAAACAACACAGCAAGTCAAGAAAAGTACCCAACAATCAGAAGGAATGAAGAGGTCAAGATTTGTGGGTCAGTGTTGGTGTTGTAATAAGTATGGGCATTGTTCAAAGGATTGTTGCTACAATCCACTGAATGTCAAAGCACAAAGGATGCCCATGCCAAGGGGGAGAAATACAGAAGGAAAGAAGAAACATCCACAGGTCCAGAGACATCTGTTTACTGCTAACAGATTTGGATTGCCTGATAACATCTGGGATGTGTGAAAAAGTGGTCAAATTGATACATGTCAATCTCCAACTGTATCCAGAGCTCAAAAGGAGAAAAGTTCACAGAACCTGGCTCAGAGAGAATCCTTGGGAAGCAAGATGAAAGTAGAAAATGCTCCCAAGAAGATGTTGAAAAAGGAATATAAGTCCTTGGATTTTAAATCCAAGAGGGGTGATGCATCCAGAAGGACCACCAAGAAAACATGCTTCTACTGTGGAAAGAAAGGACACACCATGGATCTTTGTGAACAATCCATGGAACTGAATAGAAGCAGAATGGGCTCAAAAAGAAAATCAATCCAGAAGAAGCAGAAGGGATTGATTTAAAATAAGTTTCCTTAGAAAGGTAGCTTAACAGCATCAAAAGAACCATGTGGAATATCCAGAACTGAGGCCACACTTCTAAGTGACTTACTAGTCATATGGCCTAATCAGTTGCAACTTGCCAAAGATCTGAAAAGAGCTGAAGATGAAGTTCTGGAAATTGCTAAGGCAAAAAGGAAGAAGAAGATTTCACATGAAGATGTATTGAGATCCACACCAGCACAAACATCATTGAAGATCAAATGTGCAAGTGTGAAGAATGGTGAAAATGGGACATCTCGGTTGATAGAATCTTCTCAACCTTGTTGTTCACATTGATGAACCAATGAGGTTCAATCTTATTCCCTAACCACTTGTATTTACATGTAATAACATTTTAGGGAATTGAAGATGATGATCATTCTCATCTGGAGAGTGGTTTGGATAGAATCGAGTGCAGCCCTTGATGGGGAGCCAATATGTAGAAGATGGGATTCTGAGATTTAATACCATCTTGAGAAAAGTGAAGGTATTCCAATCATACATTCATCCCTTGTTTCTTAATTGTATTCATCATGACAATTAAGGGGGAGTATTGATTGAAGACAAATGGTTGAAAGGGGAAGATTTATCTTTGCACCTGAACTTTCTAATGAGTTTTGTGAAGTATGTGCAGCATTTAAAAATTCATTGATGTATCTGAAAAATTTCAAACCCCTTGAAGCATGATCTCACCTGTACAGTGAATTTTGGACAGCATTGAGTTCCTTGGTTACATCACTCTTGTTTTCTACACCGGGTTAGCCCATGTAGACATAGAGTTGATCTACTAAAGGTTCTTTGCTAAAGAGAACATGTGACATCATCCATCTCTTGGTGATTTTCAAGAAAATACTATTCAAAGGGAGGAAGTGATTTTTTGGAAGAAGAACCACACCACACCTTTGCATTTGATTGCCAATAAGGGGGAGAAAATGTTGGCACATATATTGACCCATTCATATGTGATGAAGAAGTGTATTGACAACAAATACAAAGAGGGAGATTGAAGTGCACTATGTTGCATTTGTTGTCAATGAGGTATGTTGTTGTCAAGGAATGAATGGATGGATGTCAGGGAGTTTCAATATGTGAATGAAAAAGGATGTGATGGTGATGGGGTTGAATGGAGAATGGCGATGGTACTAAGATGCATGTCACTTAGGAGATTCACTAAGTGACATAGGATGTTGTGGTTGAAAGATTCTCTATGTACATATGACGATTGATGAGATGATCTTCAAGTTCAAAGAACTTGTATCAACAGGATACAATGTCACCACTTTGTTAGAAGACCATGCATTGTCTTCACAATGCATGAGGAGATGAAGATGATCCATCCACAAGTTCTAAGTGGATGAAGTGGTTTAAAGAAGTCCATGCACTATGACTTAGTGCATGTGAATTTGAAGAAGATCCAACTTGATCTCTGATTACATCAATGAAGAATGTTGAAGATTTATGTGATTCAGGAGCTTCAGTTGATGAAGAAAGACCCTTCAGGAATTCCCTCCTAAGTAATGAATATATTTTGAGGAGATTTGTGGAATTCTTATGAAGAAGAGGAAAATAAATGGGGAAGGGAGAATGGCTTGGAAGATGAATGGAATTTGACATTTTATATACATGGGATACTTTGTTTTTTTAAACAAAGTGTTTAACACTTCCTTTGCCAAAATAAATAGGCCAGCCAAGGGCACCTTAAGGGTTCAACCCCAAGGCTCATTTGGGTCTAGGTCACCACACCCAAGGGGGATCCCATGGGGCAAGCCCAAGGCGACAGAGGCCACGCTGTGATTAAATCCGCATGGAAGGGGCGCAGGAGCGCGCGCCAGAGGGTATAGTGGGCGCCAGTGGCGCGCCCGAGTGGCAGGGGTGGGGGAAAGACCGCGCCTGCTAAGAGAACTCGGTGTGGGGCGACACCGAGAGGGGAGAAGTGAAACTGAAGGGAGGCCGACAGCGCAAGGTTGTTATACCATGGAAAAACCGGGCGCCAATTCGATGCGGGACGCAATAATCTCAGCCAGGATCTAATCTCGACCGTTCGTTCCATCAGGCTTTGATCCGCGCCGTCCGATGCATCTGTCGCGGAGATCTTCTAATCTAGGCCATCCGCCATCATTTAAACGCCCATCCGATGGCTATGAAGGTCGTCTTCAACCCCGCGACGAGCCGCTGCCACCCGCGAGTTCCGTTCAAACCCGAGCCTCTCCGAGCACATAATTTGAGTTCTCGGCCACTATTGTACAAGCCGAAGACACCTTCGAGTTCGTCTGGCCACACAGAACCTATCCATGCATAAATATTGTTTTGCATGCAACAAATGGGAGAATTCAAGTTTGGACGAATCAACCCGAATTGTCCGAGGCCACGTGGAGTTTATGATTTGCATGAATCGGGATAAATAGAGGCATGTGTACGTTTCCATGCCCATGCATGAAGAGGAAAATAAAGAAGGAGAACCTATAGTGAACCGAGGAGAAATATCAAGATTCACAGAGTCATGAAAACCTGAAAGTTGCGGGGATTTAAGAGATATCTCACGCGGAAGTTTTGGACCTCCTCTGCCTATAAAAAGAGTGGCTGAGGTGCTTGAATCGCTTGCTGAATTTTTTGTTGAAGATCCAGTGTCACGTGAGTTCTCTGCCTCACGAAGGAAGAAGCTCGTGCAAGGCACTTGCGCGGCTGAGGTTCCTTTCTCACATACCTGCGCGAAAGAAGAAGAAGGATTCCCTGTGTGCTACCCCTTGCACGATAGGAATGAAAAGTTGGGCAGCACACTTGTGCGCCCTTCTTGTGCCCGCGACAGTAGCACCTGCGCGCTGTTTCACTAGCATGCCCAGCGGTGTTGCACCTTGCACACTCGAGGCAGTAGCAACCTTGCACGCCCAAGGCTGGTTTCACTTGCGCGCCGCCTTGTTTATTGGACTTGCGTGATAAAAGAAAAGAAGTTGGACACACCCCTTGCGCGCCTTCATTTGATGTTTGGGTGTGTGCAAGAGAAGGTCGAGACCACACTATCTGTGTGTGAGCTAAATGCAAATTGAAGAACACCCTTAGGAAGTGAGATGTCCAAGCTCATGTGTGTGAAAAACGAAGAACAAGTTGTGTGTGCAAAAAAAGTGAAGGCCGAACCTTAGTATATGCACTAAAAGTGTATAAACTTAGAAGAAGAAGGAGACGATGCTCACACAATGTAAAACACACATTCAAGTGTGTAAGAAAAAGGAATAAAATGTGTGAAGGAAAAGAAGAAGGTGTGTGCTAAAAGTGTTACACCCTTTGTGGGTTTATTGCACCAAGAGAAGATGAAGGGGAGTGCATGCTTGCATGCATGCACATTCACACGTGAACAAAGCCAAATCTGGTTGTGTGCATTTGAGGAGTCCAAGACCAGGAGATCTTGAAGATATTGTGATGCCATGCATTCAGTGCATGAAGATGATGTGAAGTCAGACTGAAGCCAGACTAAAGATAAAGAAATCATTTGTCTGAGTTTTCAGTAGATTGAGAAGAGCCTGATCAACTGAAGTGATCAGAAGTAAAGATCAAGACCAACAGACCTTTTCAGAGGCTGTTGAAGATTCTTGAAGAGAGATGCCATGTCATCCTAAGAGAAATGAGATAAATCCCGAGGAAGACGAGAAGACCTGTTCATCACAAGTGAGCAGAGGTACAGAGCAAGGCTAGTAGCCTTTATCCCAGGCTGCTGAAGATACTTGTAGAACTTGAAGTGAAGAACTGCTGCTCGTGTGACTCGAGAAGCCAGGAGAAGCCCCTTGTGAGACTCAGGGCGGAATAAGTCTTCATTGGGATTCTGGAGCAGGCCAGTGGGACTCTGGTAACACTGTGGGATGCATTATAAAGACCCTCCTGTGGGACTCATGAGAGATACAGTGGGACTCTGTATCGACCATTGTAATACTAATAGATTATAATGGAAGAAACCATGTTGGTGTGTATAACCAACATGGGAAGGACGTATGCCTTTGGTGCCGAACCTTGTAAATCCTTGTGTCATGTGCCTTTAAATTTACTACATCACTTGAGGAAAGGCTGAGAGATACAAGAAGAGTGGATCGAGGCATTAACAAGCCATAGAGGTTTAATTGATAAAGAATCAATTAGTAAAAAGTTTTAAAGGATCACTAATTCACCGCCTCCCCCTCTCAGTGATTCACACTGATCTGGGAACTTCAATTGGTATCAGGGTGAAGGTTACCTCTAAAAGATCCACGGGAGTATTTTTTAAGTGCAGATTTGAGGAAATTAGAGACCAAACTCAAATGGAGATATCTTCCAAGACTCAGAAAAATAGAAAGAAGAAACAGGCCAAGAAGATGAAGAAAGCATGTCCTAGCTGTGATGAAGTTAAAACAATGAATGATCTTCAAAATGCACTCAAATATCTTCAGAAGACAGTCCCCAAGGAAGTGGCAATGTGTATTACTACTGGCATCCTTGATCTTCAAGATGAAAAATTACAGCTAGAAGAAGAATCCAATTCTATGGAATATCAATTGGAAAAAAGGGTTGGCATAACCAACACTCTCAGAAAGCTGGTGAAAGCTAAGGATGAAATTGTTTCCCTTTGCAATGAGAGATTTGAAGATACTGCTGAAAAAGTGCAAAGAAGATTCTCAGAGAAAGAAATCTTTATGATAATGATCAAAGATGTTTTCCATGCACTGGAAAAGAGACACAAAGTGTCAATGATTGTCAACTATGCTCAACTTGAAGACAATGTAAAAAGGGTGAATGAGCTTGACAGTTCATTGCAAGAAATGAAGAAGGTGCCTTATGACCAGATAAAAGAACTGAAAGAAAATTGGGAAGGAAGGATAAGAACTGGTGAGGATGAGAAGAACTCCATCAACATGAAATGCTTAGAATTAGAGGTGATATTGAAAAATCTGCAATCACCCAAAGATGAATCCTCCCAGTCATCTGAAAGAAGAAATTTTGCTACTCAAGTATGCATTGAGTAGGATGATTCCAAAAGAAGGACATCCTCTAATAAAAGGGCAACAACTTCTAAGAAGAAGGTACCATCCATCCCATCTTGTATTGATGCTTCTAATTGTGTTTCCAGAAAAAGTGCAGGATGGAAGAATAATTCCAAATAAGTATGGATGAAGACAATGAAGAAAGAGAGCTCTCCTGAAACAACACAGCAAGTCAAGAAAAGTACCCAACAATCAGAAGGACTGAAGAGGTCAAGATTTTTGGGTCAGTGTTGGTGTTGTAATAAGTATGGGCATTGTGAAAAGGATTGTTGGTACAATCCACTGAATGTCAAATCAAAAAGGAATCCCATGCCAAGGGGGATGAAGCCAGAAGGAAAGAAGAAACATCCACAGGTCCAAAGACATCTATTTACTGCTAACAGATTTGGATTGCTTGATAACATCTGGGATGTGTGCAAAAGTGGTCAAATAGATACATGTCAATCTCCAACTGTATCCTAAACTCAAAATAAGAAAAGATCACAGAACCTCGCTCAGAGAGAATCCTTGTGAAGCAAGATGAAAGTAGAAAATTCTCCCAATAAGATGTTGAAAAAGGATGATAAGTCCTTGGATTTTAAATCCAAGAAGGGTGATTCATTCAGAAGGACCACCAAGAAAACATGCTTCTACTGTGGAAAGAAAGGACACACCAGGGATCTTTGTGAACAAGCCATGGAACTGAATAGAAGAAGAATGGACTCAAAAAGACAATCAATCTAGAAGAATCAGAAGGGATTGATTGAAAATAAGTTTCCTAATAAAGGTATCTTAACAGCATCAAAATAACTATGTGGAATATCCAGAACTGAGGCCACACTTCTAAGTGACTTACTAGTCATATGGCCTAATCAGTTGCAACTTGCCAAAGATCTGCAAAGAGGTGAAGTTGAAGTTCTGGAAATTTCTAAGGCAAAAGGGAAGAAGAATATTTCACATGAAGATGTATTGAGATCCACACCAGCACAAACATCATTGAAGATCAAATGTGCAAGTGTAAAGAATAGTGAAAATGGGACATCTCGGTTGAGAGAATCTTCACAACCATGTTGTTCACATTGATGAACCAAGGAGGTTCCATATTATTCCCTAACCACTTGTATTTACATGTACTAATATTTTAGGAAATTGAAGATGATGATAATTCTCATCTGGGGAGTGGTTTGGACAGAATAGAGTGCACCCCTTGAGGGGGATCCAATCTGTAGAAGATGGGATTCTGAGATTTAATACCATCTTGAGAAAAGTGAAGGTATTCCAATCATACTTTCATCCCTTGTTTCTTAATTGTATTCATCATGACAATTAAGGGGGAGTATTGATTGAAGACAAATGGTTGAAAGGGGGAGCTTTATCTTTTCACCTGAACTTTCTAATGAGTTTTGTGAAGTATGTGCAGGATTTAGCAATTCATTGATATATCTGAAAAATTTCAAACCCCTTGAAGCATGATCTCACATGAACAGTGAATTTTGGATAGTATTGAGTTCCTTGGATACATCACTCCTGTTTTCTACACCGGGTTAGCCCACGTAGACTTAGAGTCAATCTACTAAAGGTTCTTTTCTAAAGAGAACATGTGACATCATCCCTCTCTTGGTGATTTTCAAGAAAATACTATTCAAAGGGAGGAAGTGATTTTTGGAAGAAGAACCACACCACACCTTTTCATTTGATTGCCAATAAGGGGGAGAAAATGTTGGCACATATATTGACCCATTCATATGTGCTGAAGAAGTGTATTGAAAAACAATACAAAGGGGGGGATTGAAGTGCACTGTTTTGCATTTGTTGTCAATGAAGTATGTTGTTGTCAAGGAATGAATGGATGGATGTCAAGGAGTTTCAATATGTGAATGACAAAGGATGTGATGGTGATGGTGATGAATTGAGAATGGCCATGGTACTAAGATGCATGTCACTTAGGAGATTCACTAAGCGACATAGGATGTTGTGGTTGAAACATTCTCTATGTACATATGACGATTGATGGGATGATCTTTAAGTTCAAAGAACTTGTATCAACTGGATACAATGTCACCACATTGTTAGAAGACCATGCATTGTCTTCACAATGCTTGAGGAGATGAAGATGATCCATCCACAAGTTCTAAGTGGATGAAGTGGTTTAAAGAAGTCCATGCACTATGACTTAGTGCATGTTAATTTGAAGAAGATCCAACTTGATCTCTGATTACATCAATGAAGAATGTTGAAGATTTATGTGATTCCGGAGCTTCAGTTGAAAAAGAAAGACCCTTTGGGAATTCCCTCCTATGTAATGAATACATGTTGAGGATATTTGTGGAATTCTAATGAAGAAGAGGAAAAGAAATGAGGAAGGGAGAATGGCTTGGAAGATGAATGGCATTTGACATTTTATATACATGGGATACTTTGTTTTTTTAACAAAGTGTTTAACACTTCCTTTGCCAAAAAAATAGGCCATCCAAGGGCACCTTAAGGGTTCAACCCCAAGGCTCATGTGGAACTAGGTCGCCACGCCCAAGGGGGATCCCATGGGGCAAGCCCAAGGCGACCGAGGCCACGCTGTGATTAAATCCGCGCGGCAGGGGCGCAGGAGCGCGCACCCGAGGGCAGAGTGGGCGCCAGTGGCGCGCCCGAGAGGCAGGGGTGGGCGCAAGAGCGTGCTCGCTAAGAGAACTCGGTGCGGGGTGGCACCGAGAGGGGAGAAGTGAAACTGAAGGGAGGCCGACAGCGCGAGGTTGTTATACCATGGAAAAATCGGGCGCCAATTCGATGTGGGACGCAAAAATCTCAGCCAGGATCTAATCTCGACCGCCCGTTCCATCGTGCGTTGATCCGCACCGTCCGATGCATCTGTCGCGGCGATCTTCTAATCCAGGCCATCCTCTATCATTTAAATGTCCATCTGACGGCTGTGAAGGTCATATTCAACCCCACGATGAGCCGCTCCCATCCGCGAGTTCCGGTCGAACCAGAGCCTCTCCGAGCACATAATTTGAGTTCTCGGCCACTGTTGTACAAGCCGAAGACACCTTCAAGTTCGTCTGGCCACAAAGAACCTATCCATACATAAATATTGGTTTGAATGCAAAAAATGGGAGAATTCAAGTTCGGCCGAAGCAACCCGAATTGGCCGAGGCCACGTGGAGTTTATGCTTTGCATGAATCAGGAAAAACAGAGGCATGCATACATTTCCATGCACATGCATGAAGAGTTAAATAAAGAAGGAGAACCCATGGTGAACCGAAGAGAAATATCAAGATTCACAGAATCTTGAAAACCCAAAAGTTGTGGGGATTTGAGAGATATCTCACGCGGATGTTTTGGACCTCCTCTGCCTATAAAAAGAGCAGCTGAGGTGCTTGAATCGCTTGCTGAATTTTTTGTTGAAGATATGGTGTCTCGTGAGTGCTCTGCCTCACGAAGGAAGAAGCTCGTGCAAGGTACTTGTGCGGCTGAGGTTCATTTCACACATACTTGCGCGAAATAAGAAGAAGGATTCCATGTGCGCTACCCCTTGCGCGACAGGAAGGAAAAGTTGGCCAGCGCACTTGCGCGCCCTTCTTGTGCCCGTGGCAGTAGCACCTGCACGCTGTTGCACTTGCGTGCCCCGCGGTGTTGCACCTTGCACACCCGAGGCAGTATCAACCTTGCTTTCCCAAGGCCAGTTGTACATGCGTGCTGCCTTGTTTATTTGACTTGCGCGATAAAAGAAAAGAAGTTGGCCGCACCACTTGCGCGCCTTCATTTGATGTTCGGGTGTGTGCAAGAGAAGGTCGAGACCACACTATCTGTGTGTGAGCTAAATGAAAATTGAAGAACACCCTTAGGAAGTGAGAAGGCCAAGATCAAGTGTGTGAAAAACGAAGAACAAGTTGTGTGTGCTAAACAAGTGAAGGTCGAACCTTAGTATATGCACTAAAAGTTTATACACTTAGAAGAAGAAGGAGAAGACGCTCACACAAAGTAAAACACACATTCAAGTGTGTAAGCAAAAGAAATAAAATGTGTGAAGGATAAGAAGAAGGTGTGTGCTAAAAGTGTTACACCCTTTGTGGGTTTATTGCACCAAGAGAAGAAGAAGGAGAGTGCATGCTTGCATGCATGCACATGCACACGTGAACAAATCCAAATATGGTTGTGTGAATTTGAGGAGTCCAAGACCAGGAGATCTTGAAGATATTGTGATGCCATGCATTCAGTGCATGAAGTTGATGTGAAGTTAGACTGAAGCCAGACTGAAGATAAAGAAATCATTTGTCTGAGTTTTCAGTAGATTGAGAAGAGCCTGATCAACTAAAGTGATCAGAAGTGAAGATAAAGACCAACAGACCTTTTCAGAGGCTGTTGAAGATTCTTGAAGAGTGAGGCCAGGTCATCCTAAGAGAAAGGAGATAAATCCGGAGCAAGACGAGAAGACCTTTTCATCACAAGTGAGTAGAGGGACAGAGCAAGGCCAGTAGCCTTTATCCCAGGATGCTGAAGATACTTGAAGAACTTGAAGTGAAGAAGTGCTGCTCGTGTGACTCGAGAAGCCAGGAGAAGCCCCCTGTGAGACTCAGGGCGGAAGAAGTCTTCAGTGGGATTCTGGAGCAGGCCAGTGGGACTCTGGTAACACTGTGGGACGTAGTATAAAGACCCTCCTATGGGACTCAGGAGAGATACAGTCGGACTCTGTATCGACCATTGTAATACTAACAGATTATAATGGAAGAAACCCTGTTGGGGTGTATAACCAACATGGCAAGGACATAGGCCTTTGGTGCCGAACCTTGTAAATCCTTGTGTCATGTGCCTTTACATTTACTGCATCACTCTAGGAAAGGCTGAGAGATAAAATAAGTGTGGATCGAGGCCTTAACAAGCCATAGAGGTTTAATTGATAAAGAATCAATTCGTAAAAAGTTTTAAAGGATCACTGATTCACCCCCTCCCCCTCTCAGTGATTCACACTAATCTGGGCACTTCAATTGGTATCAGAACGAAGGTTACCTCTAAAAGATCCAAGGGAGTCTTTTTGAAGTGCAGATTTGAGGAAATGAGCGACCAGCCTCAAATGGATATATCCGCCAAGACTCAGAAAAATAGAAAGAAGAAATAGTCCAAGAAGATGAAGAAATCCTGTCCTAGATGTGATGAAGTTGGAACAATGAATGATCTTAAAAATTCACTCAAATATCTTCAGAATACAGTCCCCAAGGAAGTGGCAATGTGTATTACTACTAGCATCCTTGATCTTCAAGATGAAAAATTACAGCTAGAAGAAGAACCCAATTCTATGGAAGATCAATTGGAAAAAAGGGTTGGCATAACCAACACTCTCAGAAAGCTGGTGAAAGCTAAGGATGAAACTGTTTCCCTTTGCAATGAGAGATTTGAAGATACTGCTGAAAAATTGCAAAGAAGCTTCTCTGAGAAAGAAATCTTTATGATAATGATCAAAGATGTTTTCCATGCACTGGAAAAGAGACACAAAGTGTCAATGATTGTCAACGATCATCAACTTGAAGAAAAAGTAAAAAGGGTGAATGATCATGACAATTCATTGCAAGAAATGAAGAAGGTGAATGATGACCAGATAAAAGAACTGAATGAAAATTGGGAAGGAAGGCTAAGAACTGTTGAGGATGAGAAGAACTCCCTCAACATGAAATGCTTAGAATTAGAGGTGATATTGAAAAATCTGCAATCACCCAAAGCTGAATCCTCCCAGTCATCTGAAAGAATAAATGTTTCTACTCAAGTATGCATTGAGCAGGATGATTCCAAAATAAGGACATCCTCTAATAAAAGGGTAAAAACTTCTAAGAAGAAGGTACCATCCATCCCATCTTGTATTGATGCTTCTAATTGTGTTTCCACAAAAAGTGCAGGATGGAAGAATAATTCCAAACAAGTATGGATGAAGACAATGAAGAAAGAGAGCTCTCCTGAAACAACACAACAAGTCAAGAAAAGTACCCAACAATCAGAAGGACTGAAGAGGTCAAGATTTGTGGGTTAGTGTTGGTGTTGTAATATGTATGGGCATTGTGCAAAGGATTGTTGGTACAATCCACTGAATGTCAAAGCATAAAGGAATCCCATGCCAAGGGGGAGCAAGCCAGAAGGAAAGAAGCAACATCCACAGGTCTAGAGACATCTGTTTACTGCTAACAGATTTGGATTTCTTGATAACATCTAGGATGTGTGAAAAAGTGGTCAAATAGATACATGTCAATCTCCAACTGTATCCAGAGCTCAAAAGAAGAAAAGATCATAGAACCTGGCTCAGAGAGAATCCTTGGGAAGCAAGATGAAAGTAGAAAATGCTCCCAAGAAGATGTTGAAAAAGGAAGATAAGTCCTTGGATTTTAAATCCAAGAAGGGTGATGCTTCCAGAAGGACCACCAAGAAAACATGCTTCTACTGTGGAACGAAAGGACACACCATGGATCTTCGTAAACAAGCCATGGAACAGAATGATCTCACATGTACAGTGAATTTTGGACAGCATTGAGTTCCTTGGTTACATCACTCTTGTTTTCTACATCGGGTTAGCCCACGTAGACTTAGAGTTGATCTACTAAAGGTTCTTTTCTAAAGAGAACATGTGACATCATCCCTCTCTTGGTGATTTTCAAGAAAATACTATTCAAAGGGAGGAAGTGATTTTTGGAAGAAGAACCACACCACACCTTTTCATTTGATTGCCAATAAGGGGGAGAAAATGTTGGCACATATATTGACCCATTCATATGTGCTGAAGAAGTGTATTGACAACAAATACAAAGGGGGATATTGAAGTGCACTGTGTTTCATTTGTTGTCAATGAGGTATGTTGTTGTCAAGGAATGAATGGATGGATGTCAAGGAGTTTCAATATGTGAATGACAAAGGATGTGATGGTGATGGTGATGAATGGAGAATGGCGATGGTACTAAGATGCATGTCACTTAGGAGATTCACTAAGGGACATAGGATGTTGTGGTTGAAACATTATCTATGTACATATGACGATTGATGAGATGATCTTTAAGTTCAAAGAACTTGTATCAATTGGATACAATGTCACCACATTGTTAGAAGACCATGCATTGTCTTCACAATGCATGAGGAGATGAATATGATACATCCACAAGTTCTAAGTGGATGAAGTGGTTTAAATAAGTCCATGCACTATGACTTAGTGCATGGGAATTTGAAGAAGATCCAACTTGATCTCTGATTACATCAATGAAGAATGTTAAAGATTTATGTGATTTAGGTGCTTTAGTTGATGAAGAAAGACCCTTCGGGAATTTCCTCCTAAGTAATGAATATATGTTGAGGAGATTTTTTGGAATTCTAATGAAGAATATGAAAAGCAATGAGGAAGGGAGAATGGCTTGGAAGATGAATGGAATTTGACATTTTATAAACATGGGATACTTTGTTTTTTTAACAAAGTGTTTAACACTTCCTTTGCAAAAAAATAAATTGGCCAGCCAAGGGCACCTTAAGGGTTCAACCCCAAGGCTCATGTGGGACTAGGTCGCCACGCCCAAGGGGGATCCCATGGGGCTAGCCCAAGGCGGCAGAGCCCACGCTGTGATTAAATCCGCGCGGCAGGGGCGTAGGAGCGCGCGCCCGAGGGCAGAGTGGGCGCCAGTGGCGCGCCCGAGTGGCAGGGGTGGGCGCAAGAGCGCGCCCGCTAAGAGAACTCGGTGCGGGGAGGTACCGAGAGGGGAGAAGTGAAAATGAAGGGAGGCCGACAGCGCGAGGTTGTTATACCGTGGAAAAACCGGGCGCCAATTCGATTTGGGACGCAAAAATCTCAGCCAAGATCTAATCTCGACCATCCGTTCCATCGCGCATTGATCCGCGCAGTCCGATGCATCTGTCGCAGTGATCTTCTAATCCAAGCCATCTGCCATCATTTAAACGCCCATCCGGCGGCTGTGAAGGTCATCTTCAACCCCGCGACGAGCCGCTGCCACACGCGAGTTCCGTTCGAACCAGAGCCTCTCCAAGCACATAATTTGAGTTCAGGGCCACTGTTGTACAAGCCGAAGACACCTTCGAGTTCGTCTGGCCACAAAGAACCTATCCATGCATAAATATTGGTTTTCATGCAACAAATTGGAGAATTCAAGTTTGGCCGAAGCAACCCGAATTGGCCGAGGCCACGTGGAGTTTATGCTTTGCATGAATCGGGATAAACAGAGGCATGCGTACGTTTCCATGCACATGCATGAAGAGGAAAATAAAGAAGGAGAACCCGCGGTTAACCAAGGAGAAATATCAAGATTCACAGAATCTTGAAAACCCGAAAGTTGCGGGGATTTGAGAGATATCTCACGTGGAAGTTTTGGACCTCCTCTACCTTGAAAAAGAGCGGCTGAGGTGCTTGAATCGCTTGCAGAATTTTTTGTTGAAGATCCGGTGTCCCGTGAGTGCTCTGCCTCATGAAGGAAGAATCCCATGCAAGGTACTTTCATGGCTGAGGTTCCTTTCACGCATACTTGCGCGAAAGAAGAAGAAGGATTCCCTATGCGCTACCCCTTGCGCGACAGGAAGGAAAAGTTTGGCAACGCACTTGCGCGCCCTTCTTGTTCCAGCGATAGTAGCACATGCGCGTTGTTGCACTTGCGCGCCCCGCGGTGTTTCACCTTGCACACCTGAGGCAGTAGCAACCTTGCTCGCCCAAGGCCGGTTGCACCTGCACGCCGCCTTGTTTATTGGACTTGCGCGATAAAAGAAAATAAGTTGGCCGCACCCCTTGCATGCCTTCATTTGATGTTCGGGTGTGTGCAAGAGAAGGTCGAGACCACACTATCTATGTGTGAGCTAAATGCAAATTGAAGAACACCCTTAGGAAGTGAGAAGGCCAAGCTAATGTGTGTGAAAAACGAAGAACAAGTTGTGTGTGCTAAACAAGTGAAGAAAGAACCTTAGTATATGCACTAAAAGTGTATACACATAGAATAAGAAGGAGAAGACGCTCACACAAAGTAAAACAAACATTCAAGTGTGTAAGAAAAAGGAATAAAATGTGTGAAGGACAAGAAGAAGGTGTGTGCTAAAAGTGTTACACCCTTTGTGGGTTTATTTCACCAAGAGAAGAAGAAGGGGAGTGCATTCTTTCATGCATGCACATGCACACGTGAACAAAGACAAATCTGGTTGTGTGCATTTGAGGAGTCAAAGATCAGGAGATCTTGAAGATATTGTGATGCCATGCATTCAGTGCATGAAGTTGATGTGAAGTCAGACTGAAGATAAAGAAATCATTTGTTTGAGTTTTCAGTAGATTGAGAAGAGCCTGATCAACTAAAGTGATCAGAAGTGAAGAGCAAGACCAACAGACCTTTTCAGAGGCTGTTGAAGATTCTTGAAGAGAGAGGCCAGGTCATCCTAAGAGAAAGGAGATAAATCTTGAGCAAGACGAGAAGACCTGTTCATCACAAGTGAGCAGAGGTACATAGCAAGTCCAGTAGCCTTTATCCCAGGCTGCTGAAGATACTTGAAGAACTTGAAGTGAAGAAGTGTTGCTCGTGTTACTCAAGAAGCCAGGAGAAGCCCCATGTGAGACTCAGGGCGGAAGAAGTCTTCAGTGGGATTCTGGAGCAGGCCAGTGGGACTCTGGTAACAATGTGGGACGCAGTATAAAGACCCTCCTGTGGAACTCAGGAGAGATACAGTGGGACTCTATATCTACCATTGTAATACTAACAGATTATAATGGAAGAAACCATGTTGGGGTGTATAACCAACATGGCAAGGACGTAGGCCTTTGGTTCCAAACCTTGTAAATCCTTGTGTGATGTGCCTTTACATTTATTGCATCACTCGAGAAAAGGCTAAGAGATACAAGAAGAGTGGATCGAGGCCTTAACAAGCCATAGAGGTTTAATTGATAAAGAATCAATTAGTAAAAAGTTTTAAAGGATCACTAATTCACCCCTCCCCCTCTCAGTGATTCACACTGATCTAGGCAGTTCACCAACTTCAAGAATCATAGAATATAATCATCAGATTTTTTCCTTTAATTAGATGAAAATTCATGGTTCTGGGATCTGATGATTTTGAAAATCAACCTTTATGAAGCTTACTCTACAATAACATTTTTTTACTTATGATTAATAAAACATTAGGGAGTTTTTAATGAAAATACTTGTAAGGATCACAATCTTCACAAAATACTTTTTCATTTGTAATTTTTTATGTTTTATATGGGTTTAGATTGAGGGATTTCAAGGATGGGAAAGCTGATGATTCTTATCACATTAATCGAGGGATTCATAGGATATGAAGACATAGGTTCTAAACTATGAGAACATGGGAATTTTTTATGTTGAAAGGCAAACCTGATAGTTAGGTTTAAAACTAGGGATAATGAATTTTTGGGGTTATGACTTCCTTAACTCTAAAATCTTGAAGATTAGAAATATTTTATAAATACATTATAAATTTTATTATTTTATTTGAAATTTTTATTTTACATGTTTCTATATGTTTATGGTTTATGTTATAATCTTTCATAGAAATATTATTTTATTAAACGTTACTAAAAATTGATATCTAATATGAAATATTTGTCAGATTAATAAAATCTAAATATCAGATGACATTTATATCCAATAAATATTAATCAAGAGGTTTGGTTTTTTAGTTTGTTCAATATTTTAAAACTAAATTTATTACCCCAGTTTTACCCATTAATAAAATTTTCAACCCTATATATTCCCTTAAAAACACCATTAACAAAACATTAAAAATCTACCTCAAACTAGAGAAGACATTAATTGGTTGAATGATGGAATTCATAACCAACAAATGCTAGTGAACTTGTACACTATGTTAACACAATTCCATCCAACTCCACCATATATCAGCTAGATTATCAATGGTTTATATCATCAATAACACAACCTCCAAGATTCAATAAAATACCTAATAAAATTTATGTTAATTTCTATACACATATATCTACCCTGTGAATAAAGGAATTAAAAAAATAGATTTGAAAAATGACTATCAAAGTGAACAACAATTCTAGTAGTTGATAAATGCAACTGATTATGAATAAATTTTAGCCAGATATGTTTGTTTTATTGATTCAGTAATGTAAATATATTTAGATTTATTAGTTTAAAGGGAAATTATAAATTTTATAGTACAATTATTAGAAAATAGTTTTTGAAAAATAAGAAGAAAAATAGTTATATTCTTTAAAGTGTCTATATTAGATGCATTACGAAAATAAAAAAAACCCATGAATTACAAAACTATAACTATAATTTTTTCCATTCTAAATACATAAATTAAAAGACATAAAAAAACAACAAAAGACTATTTTTTAGAATTCTATTATTGTTTTCTAGGTTTTACCTAAAACTTATTTATAGAACACATGATGAATGTAATATTTATTCCTAAACAAAATATTATATATGATAGACTTAATAATAGAATAGAATATGATATATTCTTCCTAAAATCTACCTTGACTCCAATAATAGGGGAATAATTATGGTAACCCATAATTTGATAAATCGGGGTTATTCAAAAATAGTTAATGTTATCAAATAGTTATCATTTTATAACTTCCCCGACATGATCACGAGGTGACAGATACATGATTCTATTATTTTTTCCCTAATGAATTACATTACCATAATTTTCCATGTGTTTCACAAGTCATTAATATAAAATACATAATTGTTATGTAATTTAATATTAATTACCAACCAAATGTTTTTATAGATGACAAGAATGTCAAAAAAATGTAAAAAAAATAAAATCATATATTACCTAAAATGATTGAAATAATCACTTACATAACTCTAAATTTTGATACAAATATTTTCAATAATAAAGGAATCAATAATTTTGTACCATTATTTTTATGATGTACAAACTATATTCATGAAAATTTGTACAAGAATTTTTTTCATTACATATGAAATATTTTTAAATTATATGATGTTGAATCACATAACATGTAACATATATCATTAAAATAATAAAATAAATTTTATTATCTTCCTATTCAATATAAGAATCATTCATAATATTAAAATCAATAATAATATTAATTAATGAATGATTAAATTCTTGTGGAATAATATATCCAATGTTTATCACATAACATTGAAGTAATAACATGGAAAATATATTGATTTATATTTTATTTTTACCAACCTATTGGTGTACAATTTTTTATGGATACATTTTAAAATAATTATCTTATAATTTTATGGTTTTGTTACAACCATCAGGGTCTTATTTTTAATAATGTAATTAATTTTTACTGTCATGGTACACATACATTGTTGGAATTCTATTCATTTTTTAACATTATTAGAAGTTTGTGTTTCATCTCTATTTATATCCTGAGAAATAACACAAAAATATGATTCAATATTAGTGTTGATAAAATGAGCTAAAAAACAAATAACCCTGCTCACTCTATCACAAGTTAATATGTACTATATGATACTGTCATCCCCTACCACTATTTTAGAACTCGAATCAGATTGAAACATACATAGATCAAATTGGAAAGGATTGATCGTGATAGAGATAATAATAGACATTAATGTAGTCCCTAAATTTTCCTCAAAACCCAATGGTTTGGGTCTACCTACCTTTTCATAACTGATTGTCATGATTATAGGTAGAATAGACTCATGGAATTCAAAATTATAACTAATGAGACACTTCTAATACCATGTATTATCTATCCATAACTTGTAACAATAAACATACTCTATATAACCAATTAAAATACACCTGACATCCCTAGGTTCCTTCTAATAATTATATGTGTGTGAATACATTGTGGACCCAAACACTATATGGTGTGGATGAAAATGAGGATTTCATATGAAAAGTTCTTATAATGTTTTAAAGTCATTAGTTTCGGGTGTTAAATGAAATATTATATATATCTTCAAAGTGAAAGGGTCTTCCAAAAGGAACATAGGAATACTATAAGTGAACATTATACATCTCAAATTCTCTAGAATAGTTCTATTCATTTTTTATTCTAACAAATTCTGTTGTGGGTTTTCCACAATAGCTTGGTATTTTGGAATTTTTTTAGAGAGAAAAATTCCAAAAATTAAATAGATAGATATTACAAACCAATACCAGTTCATTGATTGTTTACCTTATTTCTAGATTCATTATCTACAATAGATTTCAAATACATAAACATATAAAAGGTTTCATACTTGTCTTTTTGATTGTAAATATTGGGAATAATCATCAATAAACAGAAAATGTTATTGCCTCCAACATGGCTATAAATCCTATAGGGACCCAAGGGATTATAATGAACACAGTCAAATGAGTTTATATCCTTGTATTATGACCTACTAAAACTCACCCACTTAGATTTACCACACACAAAATCCTCAATGAATGGAAAACTACTAGGATTTATATTAATCCTTAGTAATTTATTTCTATGTTTATTTATACCCTTGGAACTCACGTACTCAAGTATCTTATGAAATACGTATGTATTATCTAATATTGGGATATAAATATAGTTATAGTTATTCCATGTGAATCCAACAATCTAACACATATAATACATTCAAGAGATTTACCTTAATCATGTTAAGGGATCCATGGGTAATTTTTAGACTACCAAAACATGACTGGAGGTTATAACGTTTATAATAAAAAATTATAGTAATATGGTGTTTATATTAAGTTTAGGTAACCCCCAACACAAAAATAGAGTCTTAAACTTTCCATCAGAAAGTATTATGGACACCTAATAATTCTCTATGATATTAAAACATATATTATTTTCTAAGTATACCTATCCTGAATCACTCTCCCATAATTTAGTGTAGTAATAATTATTAGGACGCATGAGGATGGAGAATTTTGATATTTGAACCAAATATTTAGAGATCTCATGATCTTAAACATTTAACACATAAGTAATGTAAAATTAATAATCATAAAATAATTAATTATACTTTTTATCATCTTGGTAATCAATATTTGTTTTTGAAAATTTTGTTTCATATATTGAGAATCTATACATTGGAAACATATAAAGTTGTTCATATATTTAGAACTATCATTCCTAGACCGGATACCCTCTATCATCCATCCCCGATTATCAGTCACAACTATAACATTCAAACCCTTATAATAACACTTAAAAATCCCTTCTTTTAAATTTATTTCGAAAAAAAGAAGAGTTAACATCCTCATGTCCCATATTATCCAAACGACATATCATTGAGTCATTACCAGAAGTGAAATACATATATGATGATTTAAATATAATTATTGATATTTATCATTTCATAGTCCAACATCTATGTTAGAAAGATAAAATAAAATTTTATTAAAATCATCTTAATGGGACTCTAATACTGTTCGATAAACTATATTAAAATTTTAATGTTTCATTTCGTTGTATAATAATCCAAATAAAGATATATTCATGTGTATAGATACTAATTTAGAATATATATATATAACGTATTTGGTTCAAAATATACATCCTTAAGAACTATATAACCCATATACAATAAAATAACACTATGGTATTTCTAATCAACATTATCTAATACATCAACATATGTATCAACTAATTTCTATTAGGAGATAGGGTGGTAACAACTTTTTTTGACCATAAAGAGCATCGAGCAATTATTTTTGATTCAATAAAGAATTTATTTTATTTCTAATTATATATAAATCAGTTTAAAATTTAAAAATAACATTTTTAATCATCCTAGACCCTATGTTGAATGATTTATATTGACCTAATAATAATTATGGAGTGAAAAAATGAAGCATTTGTCCTTAATAATCATCCATGGTCCACTTCTTCATTATTATGTTTTAGAAAGATATTAGTAATATGTATTATTTATGAAAATCAAGAATCCATTAATTAGATGAATTTTATTTTTCCCTCCAATGTGACTATGTTTATAATTTATCTATATATATATATATATTTAAATGTTTATATGTTTTAGTATATTCACAGATTATTTTTAGATATCATGTATTCAATGGATTGTAATTGGATAAATTTATGAATAACCACAAGTGAATATTAAAATAGAGTTGATGATTTCTTGTAATTTTCTATGAGGAGTATTCTAAACATTTATTTTTTTTCTATCCATGTGTGGGGTGTTTGAATATAACATTGTCAGTCTCTAGATATATAAATGATGATCTCATTTTCTGTGGTTTTAGACTTAATTATACACATTGTATTTTTCTTAGTGAAATACCTTAATAGTAAACATCTAATATTGATTAAAATTTTCATAATGATGAAGAGTATCTTATTAAAGTATTAATTAATGATTTATGTGTTGAACTAAAAAAACCACAAATGATGAATGATTTTATTGAGATTATAAAAAACCATTATTCCCATGAATTTCTAAATATATACAGTGATATAATATGTTTTAAGATTAGTTAACATAAATATAATAAATGGGTTGAGTGATAACTGTTTCTCTATCTTACTGGATAGTTTAAAAGAGTTACTTCCAAAAAGAAATGAGCATCAATATTCCAATTATAAGGAAAATAAAATATTTTTTCCCATGGGATTGGGATATAAAAAGATAGATTACTTCCTTAATGATTGTGTGTTTTATAAGAAATAATATTAATATTTATCAAAATGTATTATATAAGGGAAATCACCTTAAAATAGGGATAAAAAAGATAAATAAAATTCATTCCCCTGTAGTGGAATCAAACCTCATGGAAATTAAATTTTTTATAATTTATAAAAGTTTCATCCAAGATTTCCTTCATTTAATTATGATGATTTAACTGTGATTCATTCTTAGGAATGAGAATAAAATTTCCTAGAAAAGAATTATGGATCTTTACAATAACTCATTATTTTAAGGGTCTATTTAAAAAATTCAATTAATTAAAAATAACTTAAGATGGAATCCAGACGAGTGAAGCATTGATGGTTACTTACGTCACCTTAATGATTCACTAATGTGGGAGATATTTGACAAATAAGTTTTTGATTTTTGAAGATATGTCAGAAATATCATAATGTGATTGTGAAATAGTAGAATGTGTCCTTATAATATTCTATATAGAAAATATAGTTCTTGAGTTTATTTTTAGGTAGCATACAACGTTTCCCCACATATATGTTTGAAGAAAAAATATGTTCTGAAAATATTGATAATTTCTGGACTAAAATAGATGTGATACTATATTGATGTGTATCTTTTATCGATGTGTATCTTTCACCATTAATTGTGTATTAGAAACTGTCATGGAAAACATGTGTTTAAGTCATCGATGTATACAAGATATAAAATATTCTACTTCATCTTATGATAACATTCACCATAATTGAGTTTCCTACGTATGGAATCTTATGTGGATATAGTGTTAAGGGACATAAATCATGTCTATGTGAATAAGATATTTCATATTTTCAATTACAAAATGAAAGAAAGAATGTTCACAAGGGACATTGAATATTTTTTCAAATATATCATATTTATCATATATTAAAAAAGGAATATAACAGTTTCTAGGAATAAATTCTTCCCCCACTACCATTTTTGGTTGATGAATATTATGATATGGTGAAAATAATGATTTGACAATTGGAATGAATATAAGTAATTGTCTACAAATAAATAACTACAAGAAACTCTCATTATTTTTGGAACAACATAATTAAATATTTTTAGAGATAAAACATAACATTGATGTTATGCATATTGAGAAATCAAATGTGATAGTTTTATTGGATATTTTTTTGACATCAAAATGAATGAAAAAATATAGATTACAAACTAGATTTGATCTGATATCAATGGGAATACATTTAGAGCCGTCTCCCAATATGAATGGAAATAGTATACATTTACCTCTATCTTTCACACATTATACAAGATTGAGAATATAAATTATCATCGATGTCTTCATGGTATTAAATTCACATATGATTATTCCTCAAATGTAAAGAATTTGGTTTAATTTAATAATTTTAAATTAATTGTTTCAAAATCTCATTATTTTCATTTATTGATACAAAAATTTCTACAAGTCGTATGATATTGTATATTGCCGAAAAATGTTAGAAAGACTATCATCATGATATTTAATTTTTTCAAATTCATTTGTTAAATATCAATTGATCAATTTTTTTAGATGTTTAGGATAATGAAAAATCAAATAATTTTTTTCAAAAAAAATGTATTGACCACCTAAATTTTTTGATATAATGGTTCATTAGGTGATTCACATGGTTCATGAGATAAGAATATGTGGGCTTGTTTATATACAATGAATGTATCCTTTGGAAACATATATTAATATTTTAGAGGGATTTGATAAAAATACATATCGACCAGAGGCCTTTTTGTTTAAAAATAATGTATTAAAACAGTTGATTGAGTTTTTTAATGATTATATGTACGAATAGGAGTCTATTTTTCTACCTATATCTGGACATATCATAGTTTATAGTGAAGGTATATGGATTTTAGGATTAAAGATAAAGTTCACTCAACATGATGATGTGATGCAGAAACATTTATACATTTTGAATAATAGAAATAATGTTCAGTCATATATATTATAATATATTATTTAATTTACGTTATGATATCTAAAAAGAAAGAAATGTGACATAAAATTGATCAGAAAAGGCATTTCATTAATTTTTCAAATAGAAGGTCATCAAAAATACATCTGAATCAAAAACATAGAAATGGTTGGTATGGGGAAAATATATTAATGTGATCACATGATATTGTCTTGATAGTAATAGTATACAAAAAATTTAGAAGACGTGATTATTTTTCAAAATATTAGTGTAATGGTCATCACTAATGCATGATATGTTTCTAGTGAAAAAGTTAAAAATAAAATTTCATCATCATTTCCTCATTTTGGAGTTCTTGAATATATTTGGGAAAATGATTATTTTAAATATCATGCCATATTGTTTAATTGTAATTGGGTTAAAAGTAATAGTGTTGTGAAATATGAAGAATATTGGTTTAAACAGGCTGATAAAAAAAAACTAGTTTTAATGTGGAACTATTTATCATGGATACACATGAAAAGGATTTTTTTCCATTTATCCAGCATTGATCATTAGTCAATTGTTTTCGACGGAATACAATCCATTTGATTGATGATGATTATGATGATGATGTTATTGATTTGTAAGAGGCTTCTTCGTCTATTACACTATTTATGGATAAAAATGTTTATATGAAGACCTAGTTCAAACAGTATGAAATGATCATATAAATGGGATATGAGAAAAAATAAAATAATTTCTTAATTAATCTGTTAATTATTTAAATTCTATTTCGTTTTTGAAATTAAGAAGTAAAAAACTGTAATATTTGATAAATATTGGATATTTAAATATATATATTTGATTATTTACATGATTTTCTGAGTTAAATTTTGATATTTTATGGTTATGGTTAAAAATTATTTTATTGAAATACAAGATACAAATTGTTATATTTAGTTGATGTTATTCATGTGAGGAATCTTTTTTGTACGTTGAAATTCCAATTTTAAAATGTTTCTATCATTTTAGAAGAAATAATTATATTTAATAGTTTATATATTAAATTAATTTAGTTAAGAACAATAAAATCATTTTTTTTACATTTTTTCATGTGTGATTTTTTTAGGTACAAAGTTTTTTCTTCTTTTTTTCTAATTATTTACTTGTCAAATGATATGCAGCTACACAAAGATTTCATTATATTTATCTGTTTTAATGATGGATATATATATAGATGTAATGGAACATGTACCAATGTATTTTTTTCCTTATTATTAAATATCTAGTAGTATATTTATTTATTAAAAACAATATTTTAATTTAAAAAACATAACTACAACCCTACTGATGATATTTCAGCGGTGGAGCCCTGTACTTTTACTATCAAGAAATCGAGTACTTGAGTTCATAAATGTGGAATTATATTTTTATCAAAAATATCACTTGATTGAGGATATGAGTTATTACATATTAATTTTTATGATAATATAAATGAAACTATCCCAAATTCAATGATTTTTATAAATTATACCACTATAGAGAGATATTGTAGTATTAATATTTTATATCCTGGTTGGAGGGAATTCAATAAGATGGCTATATATCACCTTTATATTTCCGTAATCATATAATATCTCTTTTCATTAATTTAATCTCATTTTTCAAATATGATAAATATTCAATGACTAATATTTATTTTATTCAATTATATAAGAAATTTAATTTTGAAAAAACAAAAGAAATTAAAAAATATATTTTCATTATTTAGATGTGGTTCAATAGAAATATTTCAAAAAAAGACCAAAAATTATGTTTTTGAATGTGAAAAAATGGATAACCCATGCCTCATGTATCAGTTTTTAGATGCAGTGGCATGGATGAATTTATTTCCAATGGACATGATGAATCCTTTCTAGTATGATAATTATATTATATTGTAAAATTTCATATATATTTAAATAATTACTTATTAGTTTAATTTTTATATAACATTCCTCTAGGTAAGACCGTTGAGACATCTAATTTCAGAATGTATACCCTCATACATTATCATGTGGAGGGTATCATTATTTGAAGAAACAAATTATTGAGGAATTGTTTGAATCATTAAGTTCATAGTCTTCTAGTGGTTTTGATGAGGTCCAGTTCGGTCCTCTATCTCCCCTCTCCTACCATAAAAAATGGAGAAGAAAGAGAATAATAAAAAATGAAAATTATCTTAAATTGAAATCTAAGGAAGAAACTGAAGGAATTGTAAGTGAATAGTTTTCATTTTTTATGATATTCAAGATTTTATAAATTAACCACACTAAGATAAAATTTTTATTATACATTTCAGGATGGAATTTCGGTGAAATCGTCACTGGAAACTTTTACCCCAGAGGTTATGATGGACAACATATCAACTACATTATGAAAGGAATAACACCCTTGAGCACCTAATATGTTATCATGCATGTTTAAGTATTTCGAATGTTTTTGGTCATTAATGTAAGAAATCAGAAGGCCAATAAATAAATTCCATAAAATCTTGGTTGAAAGATATTAAATAGTATATGAGTGATAAAATTAAATAAAAGTTACATGATATTTTAGAATAATTTATGGGACCATCATAGTTTGTGTGGACTTCCCTTCCTGTCCATCCATTTTAGCCTACTGTGCAGCTTATACAAACCCCCCCAGTCGGACAATCCTACATACTCAAGTCATCCACCTCCTCCCTTGGGCCCAACCATATACTGTGAGTTGTATACTAGAGATCCTCATGTACATATTGTAGAATTTAGGGTCGTGAATTATTGGGGGGATTCTGCACATCCCAATCATATGTTGATGGGTCCAGTTAGAGTTTCTATACTTAATATTATTATTCCTAATGATAAAATACCATTTCTGACATAGATGATTTCTGGTGTTGTGGAATTATAGTGTCATTTTTTACATTTTCCATAAGTAGATATTAATTATCTTTGAGACAAGTTATGATTTTAAAAAATAAATATAGTTATTAAAAATTACTTATAATGTTTTCTAACATTTATCTTAAATAAAAGTATCTAAAATCATAAGAAATGAACCAAAGGAAACAAAAGGTTCTAGAAAAAAACAAATGTAGATAATTAAGAAATTTTTAGGGGATACAAATATTATCACAAGCCTCATCTTACTTGTAAAATATCTATGTGTTTTGGATGATGTATGATATATGTGGAAGATACTATCAATTGAGAATAATCATAAAAGACATAATTGATCTAATTAGTTTAAATGATCTTGATGTTCTTCTGTGGTAGTTGTTTCACATGTATGTAAATTGAAATTTCATTTTTTTCTTTAATGAAATATTGTTTAAATTTAATATTTATACTAATTTTTTAATTAGGTATCTACACATGCTTCTTATTGACAATTAGTCCCCATACATTTACCGTTTTATAGATACAAAATTTATTTTAATGTGTGTTCAATATATAAAGACTACTACTAGGGTTACATATATATTTCTGATATATTATCAGTGTCAGAGATTGGGTATCAGTTTTTTCTATTTTATAATGGGTAAGAACACAAACATAATTTTGAACCATTGTTTTTTATAATGTCATTAATTGTGTAAATTTTATTTTATAAGGATTATTGGATGATAATATTATTTTTCTTAATTGCATGCACATTATATTGGGTTTTTATCTTTATTAAGTGATGCTCACAAAAAAACACCTTGTTAGAATGTTATGTTTTTTTAGACGTTCATTATATATAATTTATATTTTATATATATGTGTTATTAGATTATATATATGAAAATTCTGGTCACAAGAATTTTTTTATTAACCATCACTTGTCGACAATGAACCAAAATGAAATTAAATTTTTTAAATTAACAATAATTATTATTTTATTATACATTAGTATGAATATATATTTATGTATATATTTGATTTTTAATGTCAAGTTTATGTTTTATAGCCACAATGTAATCGCTAACAACTACATGTTGAATGTGGTAATTGTGTTCTATTATTCATGTATGAGATAATAAAATATAGGGAGAATACTGAATTTAATCAGTTTAGTTATATTAATCTTTTTTAGTTTTTATCATTGTATTTTATTTTTAATTTAATAACATTCAATGATATTGTAGAGATTCATTGATATAGAGTCTTATACAAAAGCTGAACATACCCATCTTCTACCATTTTTTGTGAACAATTTTTTAAGTATGATTATAGTTTATGGTATGTATATTATAATGTTTATGATTAATATTTCATTTTCCTAATATCTAGTGTTCAAAAACTAATTCTTTTTTATAATAGGTGTTTAAACATAATGATCTCAAAATAATGCTTCAACACCAAACATTAATGACTATGTCATAATTCATTAGGTATGTGTTTTATGGATCATCATTATTATACAAATGTTTGGATAATGTTTTTTGGTATTGTCATTAAATTTATTTTTATTTTTATAGATATTTAATCTATGATACATTCTAATTTACGGATATATATTTTTTATATTATAAGAATTATGATTATATTTGGGGGTTTAATATTGAAAAATTTGTAACAAAAAATATCTTTTGGAATTCATTTTCATTAAATCCTACAACAAAAAATTTAAAAATATCAGAAAGGATTTTGAAAATAGTTTTTACTAGAACATGATGTTCAAAATATATCTGAAACAAATTTATGGGATTAGTTTTTACAATAAATTGTTTAACAATATTCAAAAATAGTTGACCTTGGACATTGTTTTCTAGTAAAAACTGATGCCGAAAACCATATTATATATATCACCTTTATAAAAAACCGTTAAAATTGATTTGAAATTAAAAAAAACCGACATTAAAATGTTATGTTTCACTAATTTACCATTACAATACCAACATCTAAAGATTATTGGGTAATACAAATGTGGTTTTCCAAATAAGTGATCGAAATATTAATTGAAATTTTTCATGTTACTTATTCAGCCTCCTTAAAATACATTAAAACCATGATAATAGAATAGAAAAAGAACATTATCTTTACTAAAATTTTACTTTAACTTTGGTAAAAACAGTTTTCATCCCTGTGTCCATTGAATGGTGAATAATGACATCATTTTTCTGTATGTCTGTACTGCCACCTCTATGAAGCGATTTGTTTTATTTTTTATCACTAACTATCATTAATGTTTAAAATGGTGGATTTAATATATATAAATACGATTTTATGTATATAAATACGATTTTATGAAATATTTCACATAATATTATTATAATATATCATATACTATATTATATTTCCTTCCATTGAAAAATGTTATTGTTGTTCATACATACTTGTGGATTCCCACCTCCATGAAGCCATCTAATTTGTATCATGGTTGGTAAAAATAAGTGTACATAAATAAATTAACTATTTTTTATCATATAATAATTTATATGAATTGATAAAAATAGAAAATATATTATTTATTTCATGTATCTTGAAAAATTGTAATGTTACACATGCATACGTTCGACCTACGATCTCCATGTTGTAACATAAATCATTTTTCATGACCATATTATAGGATTAGTATTAAAAGAAAAAATAATTTTAAAAATTATAATTGTTTCATGATTATTATTCTCAATATTATTAAATTGTGACCTCTTTGACCATACTCAAACTACAGAATTCAATTTTGAAATTTGATCCAAATATTTTGAAAATACTCAATGTTAATTTAATTGATTAAGAAATACCTTATAACATGATAACCAATAAAAAATGAATAATAAAATTAAAAAAGAATATTAAAAAGGTAAATAAGGAATTATATTTTTTACTAGGATTATACATAAAGTACATGGTGAGTTAAGAGTTTTGTAAGGTACACTTTTACATAAAACCATGTTTTATAGGTTTTTGAAATATTTATTTTATAAATATTTTCCTTCCATGTAAATAATTTTATAATTAATTTATAAATTTATGTATATGGAAATAAATGAATTATAAGTGGAATTCTTTTATTCATTTTAATTTTTCATATATTAATTAAAATAGAATATTTTTATATATTTTATATTGATGGATATCACTTTCATTACAATAGGGAAAATGAATGTTCTATTTCATCACATACATCGCCAATAGCTCCCCCCTCAACAATTATTATTTGATGTTTTTTTCATTATAAACTTCTATGTTTAACTTAGATTAAAACCCTCCTTCCTTTTGTTTTTGGTAATTAATTTTGCAAATTTGGTTTTAAAGAGGATGTATATTTTAATATATAAAAACGTTTTCCTTTAAGGTTTGAAAAGGGTATTTTTATGAGTTTGATGATGTAAATACCAGATTACATGTTCTGAAAATATTATGGTACTCATAAATTTTTTTATAAATGATAGGTGATTCAGATACAGCTCCAATTATGGGTGAGCCTAGTATAGCTCTCCAATGAATTTGGTAATGTTAATGTTCCCCTATGAAATGTGTTAGATGTTGACCATATTGGTTATTACAGTTTTAAGGGTTCTTGTAAGAAGTTGTTAAGAAAATGTTCCAAGTCACATATATTAGACTTCAAGGATTTATACAGAGTTTTCATTTAAGTTAATTTTTTTTCAAAATTAAATATAGAGATATTTTGTTTTAAAGGACTGATTATGTCGTTTAGGATTAAAAGGTATGTTACTAAGATAATTTTATCAAGGATTATCATGTTTTATATGAAACCTAGATGATTATGATTTAAACCTTGTTTTTTCTTAAAATTAGTTTCATGAAAAATATTCGAGATGCAAAGATGATTTTATGTATAAGTACATTGACTATTTTAGATTATATTTTATTATGTTATAAAAAAATTATTTTTTGATATCATGTTTTTAAAATAGATTATGGAGTTTTTTCCATTATTTATATTCATTTTCTCATCTCTTTTTTAAATTTTTTCATCGATTTAAAGGATAGGTGAGAACAAATATGAAGCCATGTTTAAATTTATTATGATTTTTCATGAAAATAATATAATTTACATTTTAAAAGTTTTATATTTTTATGAAAATGCAATCTGTGTAAATAATCCAATTTTGAAATATATTGGTATGTTATGTAAGAGTTATACCAATATTCTATAAAAATATATACTATAAATATCCTGGAAATGTAATATCGATTATTCTTTCTTGAAAACTAAATATTCTGCCAGGATTTAATGATGGGTCCTTATACACAAATTGGTAACTTCCTGATTAATGTGTTAGTGATGAAATTACCTTTTGTAGGTGTGTATTAAATATCAATATCAAAATTCATTATTTATTTAAAAAATTAATATTTTATAGGTTGAGGTATCAATGGTTGAAAATAATGTTTTGCTCTTATAATCTAAATAAATAATAATATGATTATCAAAGAGAAAGTTGTTCCAATTATTGAGGGCATTAATTTTGACTACCAACTCAAGGAAATGGGTTTGATAGTTCTTATAGTGAGGGAATAATTACGGAGAGGAATATTTTGTAACATAACTTACCTTTTTTATAATTCATCCCATTTCCAAAAATGAGGTGTCTTAATAAAAATCATATATCAAACATAGTTCATGGGGTGTCAAAACTAGATTCAAAGTTAATATCATATTTAGTTTATCAAGTAATATTTTTTCATTTATCATTCCAGACAAACATAACACCTTTAGAGGTGAACACTGATATTGGAGATGAGTGATTAGAGATGTTTCGAACCAAATTCCAGTAATATCTAGATAGACCCAAGAATATATATATATATATATATAAAACATATATGAGTTTTTCCAAGACATAATTATCTTAATTTAATCAGGATCCACTAAGATAATCTTATCAGATATCCATTATCTTATGAAATTCACTTCTTGTGTCTAAAACTAAAATTTCGATAACATCCATGATAGTGTTCTTTTAACGTTATAAGGATGATAAAAATCGAATCATAGTGTTACTCCTTTAAATTTGAGTATAAATAAATATCATCAATAATGAAAAGAACAAAAGACTCCCAGAACTGATGATAGACCAAGTTCATTTATTCTATAAATACAATAAGAGAATTACTTAAATTGAGTGAAATAAATAGGAACTCAAAATTCCTATAAAAAAAATAATTTTATCTTCATTATATATTCTTCTTAAACTCTCAATTGATGGTAACTTGAAAAAAACATTGTTCATATAAATACATTGAGATTCTATGTGTTGATCAAATAGATCATCATTCCTAGAACTGGGGTATTTTTTCATAAGATTCACCAAATTAAGCTTTTATTAATTAAAATAATTTCATAGGATTCTGTCATCCTTTTTTGAAATGTGAATAGGTGATGCCCAATGTGACATGGTAGTATAAATAATTCTCATGACCTCAAGATACTCAAGATAATAATTAATATCCTTCAAGTCAATGGGTGTCATATTAAAATATAGTATATGAATGTTTCTTTCCCCACGAAGTCATTCAATAGTGAACCTGACCTACCATTTGGGTGGTAACATTGAAATTCATTAAAAAGTCTTCAGGATACTCATTCACCATTGTTGGAATATGTATGTCTATAAACATGACAATGAAATCAAAACATATCTATGAACACTAGAATGTGATTATTATTTCATTTGGAATTACATTCCCCGCTCTCTTTCATCTAGGATCACACTCACCCTGAATGACATGATCGAATCAATCAAAAAACTAAATTGAACTCAATGATGATAATAGTATATATGGGACTTAAAAGGACCATCTTTTCGATTAAATTAATAAATTAAAATATATCAATATCAAGAACTAATAAATCCTATATAAAATTTAATTATACCATCATCACTCGACACTATATAAATCTAATTCCTTGATCCTTTATATTTCCCATGGGAGTAGAAAGATCCATTATAAAGGTATATTCATCAAAATTAATTTTTTTTAAAATTAACTCACATGATATAACAAAATGAGTTGCATGAGTTACAAAAAATAACATTTAAATATATTATGAAAATATCATACCTCTCATAGTAGTTGGCATTTCTTTAGATTCTTATGGTGTATATTGAACTGCATAAAGATGCCCAACCTCTACTCATCCATGAAATTCATTTAAAGAATGTGTGTACATTTTTATAATGGTTGATACCCACATTCTATTCTAGTCTTAAACTTGAACTAAGGTCCTCTGGAAAGCAGGTATCTAGCCTTACTTCTTTAATGTGCCTCTCCATTAGAGAATGTGATATAATTAGACTGTAAAATATTTTGGAATTCAGGGGGTGTTTTCCAATAATCCAGTTCATTGTGGCCATATATGTCACACAATATGTATTCAAAATTAATCTTACCTGAATTCTAGTTCACATAACATCTACTATTCTTATGTGGCACACCTTTGTTCCGATTTGGATAGAAAAAACATCCTAGCTTCCACTTATAGTCAATAAAACTCTAACGAGACCTTTATTTCTAGCTTTGTCTACTTCTTCCACTGATGCATTATCAACCACCTCAAAAAAGGTCAGTAGGAACAAGATAATCAACTAATATTGGATATTATTTTCAAATTAATTTTTAACCTTTGACCTCTAAGAAATTCATTAGATACAAGTCTGATTGATATGTACATTAAATCTGAAAAATGAGTAGTATACTCCCTAATCAAGAATTTCCTATGATTCAATGAGAAAAACTAAATATTCCTCACCACTAAAAAAATATATAGATAAAATTGTGGGTTTAAGATCGTCTTGGAAGTGGTTTGTATAAGATCCTTATGGATAATATGTTGCACAATAGAGCCCACCATTTTATCCTTAGTTTATTAACCATATACCTGGAGTCTGGATGAGGTGAAAAATTATATAAATATATTCATGCCACTATTTATATTATATATTTCCTTTTATCATGAATGATATGTGGAATATAATAGATAAGATCCAAATAATGGTTCACTAATTTTTGGTATTTTACATCACTCATCTGATCTGGAGGCTAGACTGTTTGTAATATAACTTCATCCAATAAAGGGTGAACTAGATGAATTTACTTTGTAATGTTTCCCAAATATTCCTCTCTCACGTTTTGACGAAATATTCAAGGAGTAATAATCTATTAATCACAGGAGATAAAACCTGAGTATCATAGGAACATAAGTTGAAATAAAAATATTATCCAAAAGAATCTCTATATAAGTAATTAGAAAACATAAAATTACTACATTGAAAGATTCAATGAATGAGATATGTAAACATTAGAAACCTTGGCATTATAATAAAATGTTCTTCTAAATAAAACCAAATCATGTTCATTTGAATAACCCAAAAATCAAGCGCAATCATTATTAATAATTATTAACCACCCATAGTAACTCTAGATTATATACGTATGTGAACTATCAATGAACCCTTCGTCCCTTACCATCCATGTTTTGATGGTCATTCAATAGTATACCATAAACTATAAACTAAAGATAGAAAGTGTAATCACACATCTGGATGATTATTGTATCTCATACGAATTTTCAATGAACTAACCCGGATGGACATGAAATGTCACCTAACATGACCTTCTATAAGGACCGATCCACATTATCGACCACCACTAGATGAAAAAATACACATGGTACTAATATGAGAATTAATGGGAATTATTTAACCCTAAAAATCACAATGATATTTCACAAAATCAAAAGGAGATATATGAGAATATAAATCCAAAATAGATCACAATTCAAAACTATAAAATCAAACATGAGACAAAAAATAACAAAATATATTTGGTCTATGAAAATAACTATGATGATCCAACTTCTATCTCTATGTGACCAGCTACGACCCTCATCCTCAGATCATCCAGTGATGATGTTGGTCAGGAGGAGACCCCATGCTACGTGATTCCATTTCAATTACTTGAGTCTTGAAAAATCAATTCTATATATTCCCAAATTAACATATTGAATGTGGGAAAATTCTTAGTATTATTTGACCATAAAGAAAAATATATTTCTCTATGAAAAAATTAGTTCTAGTTTATTAATAAAACCTATTTAAGATGTTTTATAGTGGATGCTTTCATAAAACATCATTTTTATATTCCATTTTAAGAAAAATTCATATACCATTCGTTAAGAACATGGATGTAAAATAGAATTGATTAGATAAATTGTAATTACTTAGAAATCCATGGATATTAAAATAAATTGGTATGTAAATGAAATAAATTCATATAAAATATAACAATAGAGGAAAAATGGGATACATGATAGGTTTTTTGATATAACAGAATACAACAAACAAAATCTAACACAATGAATCCCAGGTTCATTAAAGTACATGTATCCCAAGGCCTTCCCCATGTTTTAATGAACATCAAACATTAAATAGAATCGAAGTCCAACATTTCAAATTACCTTTATAAAATTTTAATTAATAGTAAATGTTTATAAAATAAATTCTTAATTAAACCCCCTTGAAAACATTTTTCATCACTTACATTGATATAATAAATATCATGGATTATAATTAATTATATAAAGACATGAATCAAAAACATTTACATATTATAAAATATATGATTTAAAAACAATATTAATGTCTTATTTAGGAACGAATACATTAGATGAAGACACCTTCGTTTCCAATAGAGGAGACACCAACATCTTGGAATTTATTGATTGGAAATTTAGAGATATAGTCCTCACATGTGTAGGCCAATAATGAAAATAATCAATTATCTAATAAAACATTAATTAGGTAAATAAAAAATCAATATGATTCAAGTAGATCAAGGGGAAAAGCGAATGGTGATAGATCTTTATAAAATAAAATAAATAGAGATGATATTAGAACTTACCTCTATGATATCCACCCAATTTGAACAAGGATCAATTTGTAATCAATGGGTGACTCCTCTAAATAGTTATAGTGGGGTTGAAATGAGATAATGCTATATTAAGAAGATATTAGAGTAAAAAGGGGACAATTTAAATCGGATAACATTACATTTTATGAATTATTGATAGGCACTCATTGATAAAACACACAATTAGAAGACTATTAACAAACATTGTAGTAACCCTTATCCATTTAAATCTAAGGTTAAATATATCTTTGGGATATCCTTAATGATTTAAATACCATAATAAAGCTATTCTATAAACTTTTTACAAATAATGAATCATTAAATTTTTTTTCTTGGAGACTTGACTAATTAGAAAGACCATTCGCAATCCATTAAATTCATCAATAAAACTAATAGATCTATGTGGATTTATTAATTATTGGTTACTACTAATCATGACCTAAACTGTCTGTCAATTATTTTTCCTGAAACAACAAAATTTTCATCACCTAATTCCTAAAAGAATCAAAAACCTCAAAATACATAACGAATAATATATATTAAACCTTTTTTAATCCCAAATGTTAATTCATTAAGCATGAAATTATTTATATGGATCATAATGAATATATAATTATACTTATTTTGACAGCAATAGGCTATGTTTGGGTGAGGGATGAAAGCCCAAAATTTTAAATTTTAAATATTATTTTAATTTAATTTTAAATGTAATAAAATAAAAACCTTTGTAATTAATTTATAATTGTTTATATAAAAAATAAATAGATTCAGTGATAATTTCATGCCCCATGTGTGTGAAAAATCTTGTTTTTCAAGGTAAATTCATGTTTTCAAAATTTAAAATGGGTTATTTTTATAACCAAATGTTGGTCGTTTATAACGGTGGTTTGTACCACAATAACATGAGATTTTTTATGAATTTGTAGTTAAGGTAAGAGTCCAAAAGAAGTAGGAAGAACCCGAAGTGGACATGGGGAAGCAAAATTGCACCGAAAAACCACTGAATTTCTAATATAGGGACACCTGCATACCAGTAGAAAGTGTAGAGTCCCTTATTGGGGTATTGGATCACCGAATAGTCGATAGACTTGGAGAAACTTGTTAATGGGATACCAATTTTTTAATGTATCCCTCCCACCATCTAGTAGACAACTTAATAGTTTTTATATTGGTAGGTGGGGGGACCCTAGTGATTTGACATGGCTCATTCCCTTATTATCCAACTTGAGAATATCCTCCCCTATTATACAAATACAATTTTCATTTGTCAGTTCTACCTTTTTCATGCAACATGGTTGATATCTAAAATTTTTAATCTCAATATACTTCTTTCTAAAGAATTATTGAGAATAATCTAAGGCCATGACTCTATTTCGTTCCACCTCCACCTCTAACATCATAGTTGTTCTAGTTACATATTTGAGAAATGATTCCATCAATGGTTATTAGAATATTCTAGATATATTAGGGCATCAATATTTCTTAGTGAGAGGGTATCCCAAGGATATGTTTACATGATGTCACTAGATGTTTGGATATAGGTACATTTTTTTGTATATTGGTCAACGGGTTTGACCTAAATTGATTATTACCTCTTATGATTTTTGTTCTAGTTGATATGGATTTAGATTAGATAAGTCATCGATCAATTTCAGGAACCTTCATAGGATAATTGATATGGGTTTATTTGGGTAGGGAGTACCCGATAACCAAATATCCATTTTTATGATATGTTTTTTGTGGTATATTTTTTTGATGTTTCAAAATAATTATAATGTTTTATAATTAAATTATTTTTGGTTAATTTGATGTTGTTTTGGGAATGGTTAGCTTGGTATTGTCCGTTATTCTTTAAAAATCATGTTATCTGGGTTTTATTGATAGATTTATAATTGATATGATATTTTGATTGCTGGTGTCCCCTCTGATTAACCAATTTTAATGTTTCATATTTTAAATGCATCGATTTTTCAGTCTCTTTGGGAAAATGGGTGATGAATTGAGAATTACCTGAAACCTAACTTTTTATCCTCTCCCAAAACAAATCCCTATATAAATGTGAAATTAAATTATTATTTAGGGATTTAAAAAGGGTATTCTCCACGTGAAATATGACATCACCTTTAGCCGAAGGTAATTAGTGGATTGAGTATTCCACAAAGGGGTCCATGTTTAACATAATGAAAAGTAAATTGATAATGGTAGGCGATGAGTAAATTTAGAGCATGTAAATAAACTTAAAGGTGATATCCATTATATTTTGTGAATGAAGACAGATTTTGTCAATCCGTAGAACAATTATAATATTATTATATCATAAAAGATTAGAAGGAAACATATGAAGATAATGAATTGAATATTATGTTTTGGAATGATAATTAGAGTTGATAGTAGGATGAAAACCTAGAACAAAAGGAATTCATATCCCATGTCTTTAAAAAGGTTGTGATGTGAGATTAAATTATAATTTAAATGTATGAATGTTTTAGTTACTTGCAATGTTATGGTTTATTTTTGTTAATGACTTAAATAGATTACATGGATTCCATTCATGCTAGATTAGTGTGATCTACCATGACCAATATAGTGATTTTGATAGGGACACTAATGATTAATGGGGTTTCTTGGAACCCTCTGATTCATTTTAGAATGAAGTTGAATAATTCCTTAATGAAACCACTGGATTCTTCATGATTCTTTACTTACTATGTATTAGTGTATACTACCATGGATTTTTCTCAGTTCTGATGTGTTTAATTCAATAGATTAATGTCGTATATTCTTATTGGGTTCCCTAGTTGAACTTTTTTTAGATGAGCTCCTAGTACTTGTCATTATATATTTGGGTTGAATTTATCTAGCATGAGCCATAGATTCTAATCAAGTCAATATCATAAATGTCAAAGACAGTTCTGTGCGTTAAAAATAATATATGGGATTTTGAAAATTTTCAATGCCCCCCCTTCTATAACAACCCAATATTTTATTGTGTATATATATATATATATTAATAGATTTAATTTGTTTAATAGTATTCTTCACATGAGTCACCGAGTTTAAACGAATCACAATGTACTATTAGAATTTTGTTATTTTAGGTGGTATTTATCACATTAATATTATAACTGGGTATATTAATAGCACTAACCATATTGTGATAAATACTTCTAAATTTTTATTTGAAACAAATGTATTTATTAATTCTTAGGAAATAAGTATAAAATATTTAGTAGTCATTTTAATCTTAAAAATATATTTTTAAATGGGGTTTTTTCTATTTTATAAATGTATATTGTATTCAATTTATTTCAAATTTATAAAATTATTTTATAAAATGGATAACATTTTTGAAACTATCATTTTAAAAGAATATTTCGGTGATTATTTTGGTATTTTCAAAAAAAATGTTTTTTTAGTAGATATTGTAAATATAGATTTTAAAGAAGAAATATTCATCTTCCTGGGTATTTTGGAGGACCCATTTGGATTTGAATTTGGTTTTAATATTTCACTAGTTTATTTTTGTAAAAAAATATTTTTGTAAAAAATAATTAAATTTTAACCGTTCAGATCAATATTATGCCTGATATAGTTATATAGATAATTTTTACTTAAATTTTTTTTCATGAAATTTTTTTTCAATTATTTTAATGGTATTATTTTTAAAATGAAATTATTCCACTTATTGAAATTAGAAACTATAAAGTAGAATCCATAATTGATTTTGAAATAATTAATATTAATCCACTGTTCAAACTTAATTTTTAGTCACAATGAATAGTAAAAATTTAAAAATAAATCACATAAATAAAATAGTAAATTAGGTAAACCTAGGATAAATACAACTAATAAAGACACATTTTGTCATAATTGATCTTATTGGTGGTAGATATTTATAACATAATAACAATACTATCAATATTCAATTATTTATGTGAATACTATGGTAGAAAATTACTTAATGTTTTTTATTCGTTTAAAATTTTCATGATGTGTCCATCCCCCACTTATTAATGGACAACCCTCCTCTATATTGTTTTGACCACATTGAGCCACATATATCACCATAAACCTTCCTAGTTGACATATTAAATACTCTATGATTTAATTATATGTTTTTTATTCTTAAAAATTCATCAGAAGGGTCCATTAATGGATATTAATTAGAGGTCTCCCAAAGAAGATGTAATCATTTTTACCAACTTTCCAAAATTTATATCTTCTCATACCTACTATAAATAAATTTAAACCATTATATAATAATAAAAAAAGAATTATAAATATAATATAATATTATCATTATTATGTTAAAACATATTTACACCTATTTTCATCATATATAAATAGAAAACATCTCTCTCATGTACATAATGCTTACTAAGTCTACGTAGTAGTGTAATTCATTTTTTATCTCCATTTTAGATGGAAGGTATTAAATGTGGAAGTAGTGAAAATATATGATATTTATGATAATATTATAGACATTTAAATATAATATATCATTTAAATTTGTCACTTATAGTCATTATAAACTCATTATGTTGCTCATGCATTCGTGGGGACTACCACATCGATGATGTATTATTGTCCCTTTCTTGACCAGCATTAATGGATTATCATAAATATTTACATAATCAATATATATGATATGAATATCATGATTAAAATTATTTATATTATGGTATCATGAGAAATATGCGTGTCCTGAAACCACTAAACAAAAACATGAATAAAAAATAAAATAAGTTTCACAAATAATTGATGATTTTAATAAAAAAAATAATGAATAAATAGGTGTCAAAATATCCTATGTAGATCATGGATGAAATTATAAGTATATATATGATAATGGTATATAATTATAATAAATATAAATTAATTATAAAATATATTAATAGAACTTATGTAGAAAGTCGTACTTTAGGTACGATATTTAACCGACAATATCGTATTAATTTGAAATTTTTTATGTCTATGTGTCCTTTTGGAAAATCATAATATCCTAATATCATAAACCCCATATATTTTCATCTAATTTGGTCCGGTTTCTATTTTAATTTTTTTTAAATTTCTTCTTTATTGGACTTCGAATTAACATGCAAGTAAAATGTAAGTGGTTTTCTATTAAAATCTTTTTTTGATAATTTCCTTCCAACTATTTTTATTCAATGTCCATATTTTATATAAAATATTTTTTGTAATGATTTTATTATTCTCCAATGATTTGTAAAATTAATTTTTACCAATGATTAATATTATATAAAAATTTCTAAATGGAATGTTCTTATCATTTGTTGAATGATGTAATTTTTTAGAAAATTTGTGAAGGGAATATTTGTTTTGACATACACTACATGAATTGGTTTTCCAGATATAATGAATAATATTTTCTTTGAGACTTATTTTAAATGATTTGAGGGTTATTTTCAAGGAAAATTTTATTTCTAATTTTCTAGATGTTTTTTGGTTTAAAATAAATTAATTAAAAATAAAAATTTTAGTTTTCCACAATTAATTTACTGGTGATCTCTTAAATGTAATTTCATTTATGAACTAACCTTATTTATGTTACTTGGGATATGATGAAATGATACCATATTAATTATTTATTAGGATGTTTTATGATGTTTAAATTTCATGTTCCATATATTTTATTCAATGTGGATATTATTGAATTATTATGAATTTTGAGAATGAATTGTATTCATTATTTAAAATATGAGGGATGGATACGATATGGATGTGCTAGGTGTATTCATATTATAGATATCCCCTTGATGAATCTATAGTTATATTTTTATTAAAAAAATAAGAAATTAATATTAAATGGATATTTTATTTACACATACGCATTTATTATCATTGATTTCTTGGTTTAGAGGACATGACTATAGGATTCATGATATCTTTTTTTATAGGAATTGATAATCAATATCTAAAATTATGAATATATATTGATAATAATTGATTTTTTAAATATCAATGTATATTTTTTTTTGATGTTATCCAGGTATGGTAATTGAACTATTGTTTTTATGGAATGTCATGTGTTTTGACTATCCACTCTTCCATATTGAGTATTCCTTATTTAATCATGATACCTTCCATTATAAATATAAAATTTACATAATATGAGCTCACTCTTTATTGCATTTACAACATTAAGGTTTTTTGGAAGGATACAATTAATGATATCAAGGATGAATTTTAATGCTATAATTTTATATTTTCAATGTAATATGGGAATCAAGTATGTGTTTCGTTTTCCATGAAAACTATATTTATCAATACATTATAATGCTAAACCTTACATACTATACCAATGTAATAATGATAATAGTACATTTGTGATACAGGAGTTAGGATTTCAAAGGTGGAATCATAGAATATTTGTTTTTAACATTGAGAACTAGAATATAAAAATACATAGCAGACATGGTAATTATGATAATCTTATATACTATTAAATATTTTTACCATTAGGGGGATTTTTATTTTATTGATCAATATTAAAGATAATTATGATATTTCTCAGAGTGTGAAATTGTATAATTATGGATTTTAATAGAAGAAAGGGAATTTAAAATCATCGTCAACTAATGGATTTCCCTAAAAGTCAATCCAATATTGGTGTGTTATTACTGAGAATATCATAACTATATTATGTAATCTCACTTAGGATATGATTAATATCCGTTTATTTAGGGAGAAAACTATAATTACATAATGTGAAAGACCAATTTTGGATCACCTCATCAGTAAAAACACTCCACAATTTAATGAAACTATTAATATAATTGTAACTATACAATTGAATTAGTTACATGAATGTACATTCATAGATTTGGGTATTAATGAAGGTGAATTTTTTTTCTAGATGTGTATTTTTAAAAACATTGTTCCAATCAAAGGTTTCATTAGTCTATAACAGTAATGAATATAATGAAATAGAAATCATGTAATTGGTAGAATTTAAAGTGATATTATTAGAGAAATAGTTCCCTTAATAACATCTACTTGAAATAGAGAAGAAGTTCACACATTAAATAATAAGGAAGAAGAATGTGTGATAGAGTATGATGGTAAATTTACAAGATTATTCCGGAATAATCTATAATACATATGTAATCTAGAAAGAATGATTTACCTTTTCATTTATGGGATTAATCCTCGTCTTTAAAATGGAAACATTTTCTATTTTTCTTTCACAAATTACATTATATCAAGGGACATCATGTTAGAAAATAATTATATATGTATTATATATTCTTGGGAATTCTATAAAATAAGAGTCTGAATGATCACTAAGAAAAAAAAATTCAAAATAAAATAAATGGAGTATGGTATGTTCAATATGTAGTAATTATTAAATGAAACACCAATTTACATGCGTTGTGGGAAAAAATGTTGTTTCAAATTTGTAGAAAGGGATAAAAATCATCATTAGTGAAGGTAAAATAATGAATCCCATTCTATCTAGTGATTCATGTCACGAATCAAATCTGATTTCCACTAATACCAACAACAAATCTATCCCATGAAAAGGCCCGTATGGCATTACCAATCACCACGGGATGGCATAAGTTCACGGGTATCATTAATTTATGTTTAGGAATGATTTACACGAGTATGAAAGAATAAAACATTTGAAAACATTCTATAATATGAATCGGAAATTTCCCTGCTAGACAATACATAAGAAAAAACCAAAACTGAATTAATGGATTTAAATAGGGTAAAAAGGGTCCAAATGTAAATAAAATAGTAGCATGTCAACCACAATGACGACACACTACATGGGTCCATCACCCCCAAGCCGTCTCCATAACACCGCACCATAGGAGGGGACTAAAAACCAAAATCAACATCACCTGAGGTTTTCCTTTACCTAAGTCAATCATAAAGAAGTCTAATTGCACACAATGGTGTGTATTTAGAGTGTGTGACTAATCCCAATAGGATACAACTAAAGGATTCCAAATCGTATGCATTACAATGTGATAAATCAAGCAGTTTTAATATGTAAATAAAAAGCAGTGATAAATTCCAGGAAACATAACATTCAATTAAAAACAGTTTTCAAAAAAAAACATTCAGATTGTTAAAAAATTTTAATAAGACATTTTATATACATTAAATTATATCCAAACACACCCTAATACATTGTTAAATACAACAAATCCATTGATCACCAAAATCAGGAACACCCCTAGGCAACTACATAGTCTCTGGCCCTATGTACCTCAGACCTCGGTGTAAAGTATACAAGTCACAATAATTTTCCATGAACGATCCACTAGAAGGGATCATAAACATAACCTAGGGATCCCAAAATATCTTCCACATAGTTTATTTAGATTATTCGTTATCCATTTTCTTAGTGAAATAGGAACACAACCCATCGGTTTCACAAGTCGTACTAGTACGTATCCGCCCACCTCGGTACCCAGGATCCCCCCATTGTGATCAAACTTTTTTAGCAAGAAACACCTATGAAATTTAATATAAAAACACTAATAATGGTCATATAAAAACAATATAGTAGTTACACACACATTATACAACTTAAAACTCACAACAAAACATTTTGATTTTCAGTATTACAATTTCTCAAAATCCCCCATTAATTTTTCACACAAAAATCATTGAAATCCCATCATTTCACAACATGTGCACACCCAGAAGTCACCAAAATAGAAATTGTTGACAAATACCATATAATGAATCCAAAAAATCATTTTTAGTGCAACCCCATATGATTTAATAGGTGATAACATTGTAAAACCACCATTTGAACACAAATATGGAACTTAAAGTTCATGTGCCTACCAAACACCATTAAAAAAGATTATTTGCAACAACAAAAAAGGGATAAACATTATAAAAAATATATTCCACCCTATTTTATCCCAATAAAATCAAATAATTTGTTACATGGAATCCCCAAATAAACCAATAATAGTTTTATATGAAAACCCACATTTTCACATAAAAATGAACATTATTATTCATTAGCTTTATAAATGACAATAAAACCATTTTTTTGCAGAAAAAATAAAATGAAATAAAAATTATAATACCATAAAAAATGGAAGATAACTCCCAAATTTTCATTCAAAATGGAATCTCCTACCAATATAGTGAAAACGCTTGAATCGTTGTGCGAAAATTAAATCGCACCACCGCCACAACAAGATGGACCTAGATGAAGCCTAAAACCAATGTAATTGAACAAGACAACTAGATTCAAAAATTAGGTTCGAATATACACCTGTTGTACACTAGAAAAATTAAGAACAATTGGAATAAACCGTAATCAAAATGAATGAAATCCATAAGCAAATTGGAGAAGGAATGAAGGTGACCCTCTTACTTGAGGGATCTTGAGAAAATCACACCAAATGAATATGTAGATTAATTTAAAAACATATATAAAATTTATGTTAGGTTCTAATAAGTTTGATAAGGTCTACTATGAACTGAAATGGTGGAAATTGAGTAATAAATTGAAGAGTTATGAAGGAATGAAATTACCTCTTCAAATCTGGATGATTTGAGAAACCCATAAAAATTCTGCACTAAATCAGAAGAATCTGAGCTCAAAAGAGGGGGGAAAAATATGGGCACGCAATTGGGTTTAGGGGGATTGGGTGAAACTTTTAATCACTGAAAAATCATTAATATAGAATAATATATTAAAATAAATAATTTTTTTAAATAAAACTAGAAATGGGATTTTTGTCTTGCATAATTCCTTAAATAAAAACACAAATCCACCATTATTATGGATTCCTAAAGAGTCCAAATTGTAATGGTATTGTTAATAGGTAAGGTAAGCCCATTGTGGAAGTGTAAATAGTGATAATTATTAAAAAATAAAATATTTATAAAATTAAAAAAATTGGTTTTTAAATCTGGAACTCGGCTCACAGTTTGGCTGAAATCATGATAACTAAACCTTTCCTCCAAAAATTCATGATAAAAAAAATCATAAATGGAAATTAAATGACATTTAACATTTAAACTAAGTCATTAATGTTTCAATTATTCCCACCATGAAAGACTTTTCACCTTGGAAAGTCAACCTAAATCTTGATCAGAAAACAAGAATGAGTACACTTCCACAACCCATGACTTCCATTCCCACATATCATGTGTATCACTACCATGATTCCAACGAATCCAAACCAAAAAAATAGACTTCGCTTAATTAAAATTCTCTTTGGAGTCCAATATTTGCACTAGAAACTCAAAAACTGACATGTCTGGCTCTACCTCCAATTGTTCCCAACTTTGCACTTTTGAGGGATCTGGGTTATATTTCTTCAACTAAAAGAAATGGTAGAAATCATGGATGGATTCCATCTGATAATATAAAGCCAACATGTAGGAAAAATACCAATACATTTTTGTGATCTCAAAGGGCCTGACATATCACAATGTCATCTTCCCTTGCATTTCTATTCGATGATGGCCCAAATTAGGGGCCATATTCAAGAATACTTGGTCACCCAACAAAAAATCTCAATCTCAATGCCACCGGTCTGCATATGATTTATTAAGACTATAATCTATCAATAAGTGATGCATGGTAAACATGACCTTATCAGATGTATGCTACACTAGACTTGACATCAATAGTGAATTCTCACCTACCATAGAGAAACACAGGGGGGACCGTCAAGGTCGACCATAGAGCACCTCAAAAGGAGACATTTTAATTAAGGATTGGTTACTGTTATTATAAAAAGACTCAAAAAACCCAAATGGCTATCCTAGGAATCTTTATTGTCCAAGACACTTGCATAGAGCATGTCCTCCAAAATCTGATTCGCCCACACTTTCTGACCATCTTTCTGAGAATTTTATGTCGTGCTCATCTTAATATGAGACCCTGAGGACTTCTGAAGGCCTTTGAAAAACTGATAAGTGAAGCGGGGGTCTCAATATGAGACAAATTCTAATAGATCACCATATAGGCTCATAACCTCCTAAAGATATAAACATCTCAATTCGTCCACTTTAGTAGTATCTTCGATCTGAATGATGTGGGCTGATTTGGTCATATGATCAATCACCACCCAAATTGAATTATTACCCTGAGGTGTATGAGGAAATCCAGAAATGATGTCCGTGGAAACCACATCCCCCTTCCTGGTAAGAATGGGTAATGGCTAGAGAAAACCAGAGGGCCTTTCATGCTCTGTTATCACCTATTGGCATGGGTATCTCCTCACCACAATGTTTTCTAAGTGTTGTCACATACCTTGCCACAAAAACTATTAACGGGCAACATAATACATCTTGGTGTCACTTGGATTTAAAACCCACTAAGACTAGTGGCTATCCTTCATCACTATCTTCCACTGAGATAACATCACTACTGAACATACCTTCAAGCATAATATGCCTATGGGAGACGATGTCCAACAAGAGGACGTCTCCCCACCATGATGAAACTACCTCGACTGCAAACAAAGCTCATCACTTGTCTGTTCTCACTGAATCTACAATAATAGAGAAGCATTCAAATGAAATATTTCCAATAATGCACCTCTAATGTTATCCCTATTCTCCCCGTGCATCTTAGAAAAGTGTCATATAAATTCCCACTAATCACTGGACTTCATCGAAGCCTGCATTGTAACTCTTTTACTCAAGGATTCAGCCACCAAATCATCGTTTCCTGGTGTATAGACAATGTCAAAGTCAAACCCCTACATGTACTCAATCTAATGATACAGTCTCAAGTTTATGTCCTTCTATGAGAAGATATAGGCTAGGATTTTGTGATCAGAGTAGACCACACAATTCTCCCAAAAGAGGTGGTGACACCAACACTTCAAAGCATGCATCACCACTACCAACTCCATGTCATGGTTCAGGTAGTTATTTTCATCTGTTCAGATTTAGCGAGAGGCATACGACATCATGTGATCATCCTGCATAAGCGTGCACCGAAGACATGAAACTAAAGCATCGTAATAGTTGACATACCCCTTCACTGCCAAAAAAAAGTAGCTTGGTGGTGGTAGTCAGCCACAGCTTCAGCTCGTCAAAGGATTCCAATCATTCTAGTCCCAATAAAAACATTACCCCTTTCTAGGTGAGTGTTGTCATTAGTGAATCAAGTCAAGAGAAATCCTGAACGAATCGCCTATATTAACAATCTAGGGAAAGGAAACTCCTAATATAAAACACATTCTTCGACTACTCCCAATAAAAATTTGACAATTTTTCATTTAGGCGGTGATCCCTTAATGTTCCCCAAAATATCCCCAAGTGATGTTCATGCTCCTCCTAAGAGCCAGAGTATACAAGAATGTCATCCATGAAAACCACTACGAAGGAATCGAGATACTGATGGAATTCCATGTTCATGAGATCCATAAATACTACTGGTGTATTGGTCAATCCAAAGGGAATGATGAAATACTCAAAGTGGTCATACCTACTTCAGACAGATGTCTCTGGAATATCTTCCTCTTTCACCCAGAGTTGATAATATCCCGAACACAAGTCTATTTTTGAGAACTACTTTTCCCCCATAAAATTATCTGGAAAATCGTCAATTCTAGAAAAAGGGTATTTGGTCTCATTTTTTACCTAATTTATCTTCTGGTAGTCAATTAACAACCCAAGGGGTCCATTATCTTTTTTCACGAACAACACAGGAGCGGACCAAGGATAGAAGCTCGTAAGAATTAATCTTTTGGATTATAAGTCATCCAAATGTATCTTTATTCCTTCAGATTAGTGGGGGCCATGCGATATGAGGGAATGGATATCTACTATGTTACCGGTGCCAGTTCAATCTAGAATTCCACACCTCACACTGGGAGAATCCTAAAAAATAATCCCGAAATACATCCGGAAACTCATTCACTACATGAGGAAGTGTACCATCAAGGTAAAAACAATTATCTTCTACCACACGAGACTATAAATTAAAGATAATACTTCACAACTCTAGGAGTAGAGGTAATATGATACCAAAGTGAGGATCCCATTCTCCATGAAAATCTCGATGACTCCCATCAGCTGCCGTGAAACATAACTGTCACTTATTGTAATTGATGTGTGCCTGGGAGAGTACTAGCCAATCCATGCTGAGTATTATGTCCAATAGTTATATATCTAATACCAAGAGTTCCCATTCAAACTAAATCCTCGAAACAAATAGCTCACAGGTTGGGCACTAGAGACCCTATTCCATCTTCATTCCCAGTAGCGTCACCAAATCCATCGCAAAGGACAACAACTTGACAGGTAAATTCAGAATGTTCACGCTACCTAGGAATGTAGGAGGATTATTTTTCAGGATCTTATCATCCTATTCTTACCTAGGACCAATCTCATCTTCCATTATAAGAGATGGAACAAGTGTCAGCCCATGTCCTAGTGCTTGAATAGCCTGATCCACATCCTCTACTATCCTATGATCAAGAGGTGAGGGAGAACTATCTTCGGCTTCCTCCTGTGGGTGCATGAGAGCTTTTCTAGGGATACATGGTGCAAAAAAAGGCAATAGTCACAATAGAAAAAAATCAGTACAAATGTTCAGAAAAATTCCATCAATATAATCAAATATAATGAATCCAAAAAAATATAATAATAAAATAAACCACTAATTCACCCCTGCATGTTTTCCACGTGTAGTTGCAGCCTACAGGTCTCACCTTGAAGTGAAGTATGAAACAAATTCCATTGTCCCATGGTGACTCGAGGTCTGCCAAGTGAGGTGTGGACCAGGAACCTTAAAAATGACCAAAACACCGAGTCTCGATAGTCCTAGATTATTTCTAGCCAAACTAATCCCCAAATAATAATATAACCAAAAAACAATAACCTCCTTTAATACCATTTTGTTACGAACCGAATCTGGTCGCTACTAATACTAGGACAAAATCAAGCCCATGACAAGCCCTGATGGGCGTTCCCCATCCCCACAGGCTGGCACAAGTTATTAGGTACCATAAATTTTGGTTTGGGAAAGATTTACCATAATAAGAAATCATAAAACATTAAAATCATTCAATAATAAGAATCTGAAATTTCCATGCCAAACAAGACATAAGAAAAAACCAGAACAGAATACATGGTTTTAAGTTGGTAGAAGAGGTACAAATATAAGTAAAAATTTCATAATTTCTACCAAAATGACTCTAAACTACATGGGTCCATCACCCCTAAGCCGTCTCCACAACACCGCACCAGGGGTGGGGACTAACAACGCGAATCACCATCAACTTAGGCCTTTCCTTTACCCAAGTCAATCATAATGATGTATACATAATCTCAAGGGGTGTAAGTTGGGTGAGAGCCTAAAACCAATTGGATACTACCCAATGATTCAAAGGTTATGCTAAACAATGTGATAAGGCAAGCAGTTTTAATATGTAAAGAAAAACCAATGATAAATTCCATGAAACATAACATTCAATTCAAAACAGTTTTCAAAATCAAACTATTAGAATGTTTATTTTTTTAATAAGACATCTTATATACTGTAAAATATATCCAAACACACACTAATAAAAGGGTAAATACTGAAAATCCAACGATCCCCAAAACTGGGAACTCCCCTAAGAAACTAGACAGTCTCGGGCCCTAGGTACCTTGTCACTCGGTGTAAAGTATCCAAGTCACAATCATTTCCCTTGAATGAGCCACTAGTATGGAACATACCCCAAACCTAGAGGTACCCAAATTTCATCCACATAGTTTTGTTAGAGTTGTTGTTATCCATTTTCTTAGTGAAATAGGGACACAACCAATCTAGTTCAGTAGTCGTACTAGCACATATCCGCCCACCTAGGTACCCAGGCTTCCCCCTTTTTGATCAATCAATTTCAGCACAAAAATAATTTCCATTTGAATATAAAAAGACCAATACCAGTCCTATAAAGACAATAAAACAGCCAAACAAAAATTATACAACTTAAAACTCAAAACATAACATTCTTATTTTTAATAAAATAGATTTTAGAAATCCCACATTATTTTTCACCAGAAAATCCTTTTAAATCCCCACTTTTCACACCATGTTCACAACCATAAGTCACCAAAATATAAATGGAATCCCAATACCTTTAAATGAATCCAAAAATTCAATTTCAAGGAAGCCCTGTATGATTTAATAAGTTATATCATTGTAAAACCTTTATTTTCACACAAACATGGAACTTAAAGATCATGTTCCTCACAAAAAACATTAAAACAGATTGTCGTAAAAATAACCAAAAGAGATAAGCATTGAAATAATTTATTAATCCCTAGTTTATCTTAATAAAATATAATAATTATTTATAGGGAATCCCCAAATAAAAAAATATTACTTTTCTATGAAAAATCCAAAATTTCACATTAAAATTACCATTAAAATTCTTTTTCATTATAAATGCCACTAAAACCAATTTTTATAGCAACATTCAATTGAAATAAACACAATAATACCATAAACACAAAAATCTATGTCGCAAAATTTTCATACGTAATGGAATCACCAACCAATATAATGAAAACCCATGAATATTTGTGTGAAAATAAAATTGCACCACCGTCGCACCATGATGTGCCTAGATCAAGACTAAAACCAAAGTAATATTCAAAGAAATCCATAATCAGGCCCTAGGTTCGAATAATAACTTTCTAGATATTAAAAAAATCAAGAAATATTTGAGTAAACCCCATCAAAAAGGAAAGAAAACCCTAGGCAAATGGGAGGAAGAATGAAGATGACCCACTTACTTGAGGGATCTGGAAGAAATCACCCCAAATACACAAGTAGATGAATCTAAAAACATCAAAAATTTCATGTGAGGTTCTAATAATTCTGAGAAGGTCATGTAAGAACTAAAATGGACGAAAAATAGTAATAAATGAATGATTTATGAAGTAAGGAAATTAGCTATTCGAATCTGGATGATTTGAGAATCCCTAAGACGTTCTTCACCAAATCACAATGAATTCGTGCCCCAAAGAGGGGGAAAGAGGATGGGCATGAGTTTTGGTTCAGCGGGCTTGGGAGAAACATTGAATCACTTAAAAAGCATTTATATTGATTATGATATTAAATAATTTTTTCTAAACTGGAAATGGGATTTCGGTCTGGCCCAATTCCATAAATAAAAACACAAATAAACTATTATTATGGATTTATAATGTGTCTAAATTGAAATGTTATTGTAAATAGGTTAGGGGAGGCCATTTTAGAAGTTTAATGGGTGAAAAATATTAATCAATGAAATAGTTATTAAAGAATAAAAATATGTTTTTAAATCTGGAAATGGGCTCACGGTTCGGCTCAAATCCTTAAAACTCACCCTTTCCTCAAAAAATGCACAGGAAACCCCCCAAAAAAATGAATGGAAATTAAATGAAATTTAAATTTAAAATAAGTCATGTATGTGACATTTAAAATATAAATACATGTGAAATTATTCAATCAAATGTCCCTATCATTAAGGGAACTTAACAGATAATTTGCAAGTAGGGAAGGTCAGGATTATGAAATTATTATACCTTATGTGAAATATCATAGTGATGTGGTTAAAAATATATTTATCATCCACTATGTAAAAGAAAATATTATAATTTATTTATTTTTTATTCAATCTTTTGTATCTTTTTAATTTTCTATATGTATAAAATTACTAATTCAACAATTTGATATTGAGTTGTATGTTAAAAAATCCTAATGGTATGATAATGACGAAATATGTTTATATCACCTCTTTGATAGAAGTTTGTGGAAATAAAAATCATGAAAATATTTTAATTTTCATGTCAATACCTTTGGTATAATTAGGTAATGAATTGGATATACCAATATAGATCTCATATAGATTATCAAGGAAATGATGTTATATTTGAAATTCTGTATAAAACTAAGATCATCTATCAATGTGAGGATGAAAATAAATACTAAATGGGAGATACATACATCATATGGGGTTTAATATAAATTCATGTAGTGTATTTATCTCTACTAGTTTGGGGAGAAACCCCATATTAATTTTTTTTCTATTATTCAGGAATACATTGATGTATATTGTGAGGACATTCCTGGTCATCCCTTGAATTATGATGTTAAGTCTTCAATAGAACTCATACAATGAGTTACAAAAATTTCAAAAACACTATATAGAAAATAAAAAATAGGTTTATAGTATTGAAAAAAAAGTACTATGATAATATGGATAATGTATTATTATCACCATGAGATTTTATGAATTATTTTTTTCTAATTAATTGAAATTTTATCATATTGTTCATTCCTCAAAAAACTGAATATTGTTTTTTTATATAAAAACACTATATATGGCATGTGTTATATGAAAAATATAGTTAATAAAATATATGTAAGATAAATTTTATCTTTCTCTACACAAAACACTAATATTTTCTTACATTACATGCAATAATGACCTTCCTCGATGGTTTGCATAACATGAAAGACCGAGTGTCACCGAACAACAATTTTTTCTTAAAATATTTTCATTTAATAAGAAATGTAATTTTTAATAAATTTAATGTAATATAATTAAATATCTTTTGAATATATATAGTTTAATTCATTGTTAACATATTAATTATAAATCAATATAAAAACGAAATTAATATAAAGAATCAATTTAATAAAAGGATAATTTTTATGTTAAAAAGATGATTTATCTTAATATGTAAAATGAATTAATAATTGTGAATGAAATTAATTATATATATATATGATATATTCAAAAAAAAATATGTTTTTTAGTCATCCAATATATATGTTAGGCTTGTGGTAAAAACAATCTCAATTTCATATATAAATTAATATATTTTCATTAAATCATTTTTACCACATTAAAATAGGGAAAATATTTTAAATTCACACTTTGGAAATTTTAGGGATTATATATATATAAATAAAATTATCAAATTTAAATCATGACATAAAAATTATGTTTTGGTAATTTTTTGGTATTTTTCGATAAAGTTTCATTTTTTAATAAATAGTGAAAAATACTGAAATTTTATTGAAATATGCTTGTTCATATAATTTTTTATAATGATTAATAATATTTTAAATATTTAGTAATGTGTCATTAGATCATTTTTTTATCGAATAATCCATTTTTTTGTTAGAATCAATTTCATATTGAAATTGGACATAAAAACATAATAATCATTTGGGGTTCCACTTTGAAAACCTACATTGTCTTGTCATGTATGGGATTAATTTTAAATTTATTTGTGCAACTTATGTTTTTTTAATTTGGTAAAAATTATTCCATATTTGGAATAATAATAATAATTTTTAATTTTTATATGGTCAAATTAATTTCTGACCAAATTTATTTGTGAAATTATTTAAAATTAATTACAATGAATAAGTTGGAATAAACCTTACAATGGTACTAAACATAAACCGGAGGATCCAAAGGACCTAAAAACATTTAAAAAAGAAATTATTTCATTTTTATAACATATAATTACATTTATCTAAAGTGGAAAATTATGGGAGCCACGGGTCATTGGAAAATGAGGGTGGAATTCAATTTCCCAAAATTTACAAGAGTGTAACTCCTCCTACACAATAAAAGGCCTCCTCTCCTCCCACTTCCTCACGCCTCTCATGTAACTTTTTATTCACTAGGATTTTCCCACGTATATTTTAAAAATTCCTCCCCTCATCCTAAAATCATCCTCTTTGTAATAAATCCATCTATAGAAACCATTTTGTGCAAACTAAAAGGATTTACCATAATAAGAGGTCTTATTCTTCCTCATGTTATTTTATTTTATTTCTTATATCCTCCCCCCTAAAGTATTTTGATTCCATGATTATAATAAAAAATAGTAAAATAAATAAAATATTTTGATTTTATGATATGTTTAATAACTATACTTAGACACACATCCATTTAATGCGCAATGAACATTCTATTTACATGCACAATGAACTACCACCTTAGAAAACAACGATTTTTCATTTTTCATTTACCACCTATCACGGTGGAAATTATGATGGAACCAATGATTATATTTGTTATATAATATATTTCTATGTATTTATTCTTATATAATTATATTATTGCACATACCTTTATACGTTCCATCTTGTGTAAAAATGATAATCTAGTTTGAAGAAGTGTTGACTGCTGCCCATCAGTGCAATATGATTTGTTGACACAATGCATGTAAAGTATACTGGATGTGTTTAGTGACCATATATGATATATATTAAATAATAATTACACTATAATGATATTATATAAAAATTTTCAAATATTTTATTTTCTTTCTTTCGTCCAAAATGATATTAAAACGGAAACAACATTCATGCATACGTATGGTCTAACGTCTCAATGAACTGTGCATTCTATTTCATACTTCTATATTATATATCCTATTATAATACCCATATAGTGAAAATAAATTATATTTATTACATGGTTTACATTCTAGAATTCATTATACATGCATAAGGGCCAAATATATAACAAAATAAGACACAAATAGGAAACAAAGTAAATATTACCCGAAGCATAAGCTTTACCTGAAATTGTTTAAAAGAGGGTTATATAATGTCATAATAGAACCATATATAGCATGATATATAATAATATGGTTCTATAAAATATTTATCTTAAAAATAAATTAATTATATGGGAGGTTTGAATGAGTATTATGACAGTCAATACACAAGTTTAGATGATTTAATTTCAATTATTATTTCCATGAGATACACACCATAATCACCAATCATATTAGTTTTGTGTTATTTAAACTATCAATGGATTAATTATATTATTATTATACTTAATTTTATAGATATTTACATATCCATTTTACTATATTTATTTCATTGGGGTTATTTCCCAAAAGATATCAAATCGGTAAAGTAACTTTGTCTAAATATCCCTTCTTTGAGACACAAGCAAGTCACACATCAATATTTTTCTATGAGGTTTTTTCACTATTTTTTTCATTTTATATCATGAATAAACTTATTTTGATTATATTTTATGCTTCATGTAATGTTATGTTTCTATCATGAATTAATTTTACCAAATTGGTAACAATTTATTGGTACATTCTCATCCTTCATCGAGATTTTTTATGATTACTAAACCATTGATGAAATATTTTGATCCACATCGGAATAACTATCACAAAACTTCTCAACCTCCAGCTATTCATGTTATATTCAAGTAATGGTATTATTTTCCAACTAATTGGTAATTAATATACATAGAAATCTATTTTTCTTAAAATCCTTTATTATCTCTCCATTTGATAGGAAAACTATGTACTCTAGAACCCATAATTTCTAAAAATGATTTAAAAAATATTTTAATATTATTATAGTATTTTAATGGAAATTTATACCCATGTTTTATCTTTTACAAAACTGATTTATAAGGAATATTCTTATCATTTATTGATCAAATAATTTTTTTGATGTTTTATGCTAAAAAAGTAAGGCTAGGCATGTACTAACATACCTACCATTATGACCATGTTTTTTAGTAGAATCTTATATATATATATATATATTTATATTTGTAATAAACTTTTTATTAATATTCTGAACATTAAATGTTTTTGATGTTTATTTCATTGGATTTTTTTCTAAAATATTTCATACTTATCAATTATTCCCTTAAAATTTATCAATATAAATTTGAAAGAATAAGGTTTTCAAAAAAAATAATGTTTTAAAAATTATTTTAAATTTTTTCAATATTTCATTGATGTTTTCAATGTATATTCAATGAAATGGGGTTCAAAACGTTTTCAGGATTATTTTATATGTTTTAAAACAAAATGTTTTTAATATATTTCCACTTTCTCTTTATATGTTTTGAATGAAAATGTTTTGAAAATATTCTAAATAATTTAATTATAATATTTAAATTTTATTTCCATGATAATATTTTTTATAAATGTTTTATTTTTTGACAATCCTTTTTAAAATAATAAATGATATTTTCATCGAGAATTTTTTTAAATATATTTCACAATTATTTTCGATCTAAGATGAAATATATTGATTTTACTAATTACGTTTTATGAAACGATGAAAAATTACATTCATATTCTTCCAATGAATGGTTTATGTTTTTAAAGAATGATATTTATGAAACTCATTACTTTTTCATGGGTTATATTCATTTTAAACCCTCTTATTTTCATGGGTTATACTTTGATGAAATGATTATAAGACCTATATCTTTTCCAAAGGTAATGATAGGATAAAATGTTTGTTATGAACCATCAATTTCAGTGTTATGAATTGATGTTTGTGAAACCAATATATTTTTATGGGTTATTATGTGATTCAGGTTTTATTATATTATGGCGCATGTGTGTACAATGTTATCACGTGATTGGTTGGAATTATATATTCCTCTAATGAATAGGGGAGTGATAAATGTTTTATGTGCTATAGGGTTAGGGGGGATACACAGATAAAAAAGTATAAATGGGATGAAATACCATATTTGAAACTAGATTTCGCACAGGAGGTAATACCAAGCCCAAAATAAGAGGGTACATGGGAGGGCATCCAAAGTGAAAAATAATAGCATATATAGAAGGGAATTTTAGTCCCAAAATAGGAGGGTGCACATGAAATAATATGAATCCTTAATTAGGTACAAAAGTGACAATCCCAAGACTAATTTGTTACGAAGATCAAAATAGTAATCCTTGACCAATGGTTTTTATATACTTATCTGTCTACCTCAATTACACGTCTTATTACTACATTATGCTTTCATGGATTATGTTATTTATTCCATAATGTTTCGTTTAATTTTAACTTCTAATCATCATATCATGATTCATGGTATTAATATTTTATATATATGGTATGACCTTATAATGTTAGGATCATGTTCTCATACCCCGATGATCACGTTTATGCTTAAATCAATCCTTTTTTTACACATTATAAGCGTCTATTATCACACATTTTTTATTTCCTTCTCAATTTTATGGATAAATTTTTTAACCAATATGTGTCTAAGAAGGTTTATAGTAATTAAGAACCTAGTGTTTGATAATTTATATCCCATAGGTACCAGTGTTTATATTTCCATATTTCTAAAGGCAGTAAAGTAACAGGATCATTAGAAGTTCGTTTTTATAATGTTTAATATATTCCAAAAAATTTATGTAATTTATATGTATGTTATGGTTGGGTCATTATAAATGGTATCATAGAAATGGTTTATTTATCCATTGGAATCAATTATGAGAAAAACATTTTGAGAAATGTAAGGAAATGGATGAGGATAATCTTAAGGATAAGGAAAAGTATAGGAAAATGTTCTAGGATTTCATTAAAGTATATTGTGAGTGGTATCCTATCAAAAACATCCAACCTAGATACTAAAATTGGATGTGGATCTGGAATAGATGTACTATTGGGTAACAACTCTTACAATGTGAATCGATCCAGACTTGGTATAACCTAGTACATGAAAGGAGGCCTTGTTGCACCCCAATATTTACACTCCTAAGATATATTCTTTGGGAATTCAAGAAATCCTCACGAACCATCATAAAAGATTTCAAATCATATTATCTATGAATATCCAAGGATAAACTATTGGTGTCAAATATTATTGAATGTTTCATGATTTATACATCTTATATGTAATTATTGTTCATGATTTTGTGGGTTTCAACTATTACTACTGTTTCTCACACTATGATTTTTGGTTGTATTCAATAGAGAGAACTAGAAGGAGAAATTTTAACCTTTAATGATTCAAATGTAAAAAGTATATGCATTATAAAAATAAATTTCCCAAGGGGACATATCATAAAATAGAATTAGTAATATGGTATAAGTTTTTGTTATACCTATGAATATAAGGATACCACAAAGGACTTGTGAAAGGTATGCGATGCTACTTGAGTATTTTTTTTCATAAAACAAAAAAATCATTACCATATAATGGTTGAGGAGAATTTTTTACAGATTCATATATCATATTATATGAAATATGTATTGGGGATTAAATTTATGATTCTGAGAGTAATGGTTTATGAATAAATATTGGTGAATAAAGTATTTATGTTTTGGAATTCATGGATATTGTTACATGAATCATGAAATATATATGTATTTTCAGTATTAGTTTTCATTAATAATTGAAAAAGATATGTGGAATGATTATAAAGAGAGTTAAAATTGATTTAATGGAAATTTTACATTTATATTAATGGAAGGTGACCCTTATATTGTTCAATATATCGAGAAAATTGTGTTTAGATAGGATAATGAGATGATTAATTTGGGTAAAAAATTGGATTGTAATGATGAAAACGTTGATATATCTTAATAGGATAACATAATAAGATTCAATGAAATTAAATTAATTTTTATGTTATTTATTATCTGAAATATATTGTATATTCATCCAATAGATTTTATAGACTCATGATAAATAACATACTCGTATGCATAAAATACAATAAAATTATTATGGAATATTTATTGTCTTTTAATGGATAACCTATTTTAAATACAATTTTCGAAAAATATATTTTTTATATATGTCCAAATAAACATAATATTTTACTGAGAAACAAAAAAATTAGTCTAGTGTAAATTTTTTGTACTTTTCTATAATGTTTCACTTTTTAATGAATAGTGAAAAATACTGAACATTAATTCCAAAATGATTTTTCATCTAATTTATTCATAAGAATAAAATATATTTTCAATTTATCTAAAATTATAATTAGATCATATTTTTATTAATTAATCTAATTTAGTTTATTATATTTAATTTTACATTGAAATTGTCTAAAAATACATAACAATTATTTTGAGGTTTTCTACATTATGAAATTACTTTGGCATCCCTTCTACTGGATTAAACATAAATTAATATATTTGAGTTATGTGATTGGAATATGGTAAAATTAATTCAACAATGGGAATAATAATAATTTCTAATTTCTAATATGTCAAACATATTTTTATTCCAAAATATTGGTGAATTTAATTAAAACTAATTATAATGATTAAGGTGAAATTAAGAAAAACATGGGACCAGACCATAAACATCAGGGACCAAATAACCAATGAAACATGTCCAAAATTATTTTTACTGTAATATTTTGACAATATAATCCATTATATATATATTTAGCTATCATGAGATCTAATTTACATGAGAAACATCTTGATGGAATTCTCTTTCCCAAAACATACAAGAGTGTCATTGGTCCTCCACTATAAAATGTCCTCATAACATCACACATTATCAAAACTCTCAATACACTTTTTTAGGGCCATATTATTGAAAAATTATCCCCTAAACAAAACTAAAATATTATTATAATCATTTATTTTGGAATAAATAAATCATAGGAATCCTTTTGGTGAATACTTAAATGAGTTACCCAAAAAATAGGAACCATTCTTCTTATTTTTCATTTATGTTATTTACATTATCAACCCAACTAAAAAATCATTATTTAATGATTATGATCCATTAAAAGTATAATATATATTATACGATTTTGTTATTCTATTTTTTAAACATACATAAATACAGTATTCAATCTAATGGGAAATGAACATACTGTTTACATGTACAACGAACTACCATCTCACAAAACAACCATTGTTCATTTTTCCGTAACAACCATTAATGGTGGAAATTATGATAAAAAATATGTTTATATATTTTATATGTTATATTTAATATTTATTTACTCTTATATATATATGTTATAAAACATACCTTTATAATTGCCAAATATTGTAAATTCGGTAATGTTGTTTGAGGAAGTTTGGACTACCACCCCCTCAAAGCGACATGATTCATTCACACACTACATGGAATGTAACAAATATATTTTTAGTGAAAATATATGATATATATAAAAAATTAATTACTATTTATTGATATAATATACAAATATACATATATTTCCTTCTCATTCTTTCTTTAAATATGATAATTAAATAAAAACTATATTAATAAGTATGTACGACCTACCGTCTCCATAAAAGGTTATTCCATTTGATACTTCAGTAATTAATAGATTATTATACAAAAATTATAATGAATATAAATTATATTTATATAATTTTTTACATTCTTCAAATCAGGATATATTCATAATGTCTAAAGATATATATAATTATGGAAAAAGAAAAAAATAAAGCGAATATTACCCGAAGCGTAATCTTAACATGAAATTTATTACAAGAGGTAATATAATGTAATAATAATACTATATATGGTTTTAGATAAATTAATATGGTTATTTAAACGATTTATAATAAACATACATTTATTATACAATAGTATGAATGAGTAAAATGGGAGACAAGACAGAAGGTATGGGTATTTCATCTCACTTTTTATTTATGTGAGATACATGCCTTAATGAAAACACATTTTGTTTATATGGTGTGTATACATACCATGTACGTATTATATGATTACTATAATTATTTTAATCAGTATATAAATTTTAATTTTATGTAATTTATTTCATGTGGTTTACATTTCAAATGTTACGAAATAGTTAATGCAGCGTTGTCTCAATTTTCCTTCATTGAGAAACATACTGTGTCACACAACTATATATCATTATGAGGTTTATATACTATCTTTTTTAATGTTATATAACTAATATTTTCCTTTTCATGATAGTTTAATATTAATATAATTTTATTCATTCAATTAGGAATTAATGTTCCCTAAATTGTTACATTTTATTACTTCAATCTCATCATTTATTATTAATTTTTATGATTTTGCATCCATTGATGAAATACTATGATCCGTCTCTTGAAAAAACTCATAAATTCTCTCACCCTATGGATATTCATGTTATATCTGTATAATGTTACCATTGATTCACTCTATTTTACTTAAGATACATAAGAATTTACTTATTTAAATCGGATAATATCTCTACTTTCGAACGGATATCTGTTTTCTTTCAAAAAAATGATTTCAAAAAATGAAATAAAAAATTTATTAATTTTACAATATAATTTAAAAGAAAATTTTTACACGTGTTTTCTATTTTACATAATTTCATTAAAAGGAATATTTTTTTCATATAACAACTAAGTTATTTTTCTGGACATTTATTGTAAAAAAGGAATGGATGGCATGTATGGACATACCCAATATTATGACCATTATTTAGTTTATGATTATAGTGTATGTTTACATGTTTTTTTAAGGAAATTATTTTATATATATTCTGTAATTATATTAATTTTATAGTGGTTTTCATTGAAAATGGTTTTCAAACTTGTGTTGTTGACATCAATGCTTCCTCTAAATGTTTTGAAAACTATTTTCAAAGAGAAAGTAATTTTTTTAAAAAAATTATACTTTAAAACATAATTTAAAAATTTTCAATCCGTCATTTGATGGTTATTAATTTATTTTCAATGATATAGCTTTCAAAACATATTCAAGATTCTAATATATGTTTTCATGTAAAATGGTTTTCAAAATGTTTTGAAGATCTATTTATTTCTATGAAAATTATTTCCAAAAGGTTATAAAACATTTATTTATATGATTTCGTATTTATTTTCAATAAAATAATTTCTAATCATTTTACATTTTATAGAGATTTTTTCGAAGAAGTAAGGATAGTTTCCTCATGAAATATTTTATAATGTATTTAATAATTTTTTTCCACCTAATATGACATCCATTGATGTTACTCATTCAATTTTAGGAAATTATACAGTGGTTCCCTTCATATTATTTGTCGGAATGGTTTATGTTTTGATAGAATAATATTAAAAGAAACACTTCTCTCCATTATGGTTTTATTCTTTTGGAAACCTCTTATTTCATGGGTTATGATTTAATGAAATTACTATGACACATATATATTTTCCTTAGGTAATGATATGATAAAATATTTGTGATTCCCATTTGACACCATGGGTTATGATATGATTTTTATAAAACCCATCACTTTGTATGGGTCATGATATGATGCATGTTTTATTATCTTGTGAAACATGTATGTATAATTTTATCTTGTGATAGGTGGGAACTATATTTCTATATTATTCTTTTGGTAATGATAAATATTTTATAGGATCAAAGGGTCAATCATAGGGCATCTTATGTCTCATAGAAGAGGGTAAATGGGATGGAATCAATACCCCAAAGAAGTGGGTAAAGTAGAGGGAATCAAATGCCAATAACATGAGGGAAAATGAGAAGGGATCACATACCTGAAATAAGAGGGTATATGAGAGGGAATACCCATCCAAAAAAGTAGGTTCCATGGTAGAGAATCCAAGGACAGAAGTAGTTTCATAAGTGATTATCCCAAGCGTATCATGTTACACGGGTCCTGGTAAGCCTGCATGAATTTTTTTTGTATTATTATGTGTCTGCCATAATTACATGTCGTATTTTAATGTCATTATTTCATGTATTATGTTATTTATTACCTTGTGATATATATATAATTATCTACCAATATTTATTCCATGATTCATGTTTATGATCTTTGATATGTAGGTTTGATCATCTTATTCTATTATCACATTTTCACACAACTTTGATCATGATTATACTAACATATCTCCCTTGTTTACCATTACATGGTATCTCATCTCACCCATTTTTATGATTCCATCCCCATGTTATGAGTATGTGTTCAATATACTATATGTCTTAGAAGGGTGGTATTTGTGAATTGGTTTGTATAATGTTTTCAGTATTTTGAAAAAGTGATGCAATGTTTATTTTTAGGACTAGGTTGTTATAAGATTTATTTATACAAGAGTTTCAATATATGATACACATGTATATATTTTAATCTAAAATATGGGTTAATAATTATATTCATTTATTATTAGAAACACAAAAAATTCATTATTAATAAAAGTGTCTTCTACCCTATATCAAGGATCTATTTTATTATATATAAGGAGCCCAATATTTTTCCATGATTTATCTTCGATCTAGATATCATTAGAAAATTTCTAATAAAAATTATATAACCAAGAGTGTATTATATAAATTTTATGGTTGTTATGATTTTATAGTAATTCTGTTTGAAATTAAGGAGGATCTTTCTATACTCATATATTTAATGAATAAATATTCAGATATTACATGATTATTTTTTTTGTAGTGTTTATTTGGAGATTGTTGTATATTAAAAGTTGTAGTAAGTGTTTGAATATAATTTGATGATTTTACTAAAGACCTTCATGAACTATATTTTTTTTCCAAATTTACTATGTGTGAATAATTTCTACAAAAGTATCAGTCTTTGATTTTATAATTTCATGTGAGTGTATATTGGTGGATCCTTCAAAGAAATATGTTAATGAACAAAATAATATTCCATCCCCAATGATAGGGAACCATATTTTTATTAGGATGGAACGATATTAACTATTTTATGTTGTAAATTTATTATGGTTATAAAATCCACTATCCATGTCGACATGGAAGCGAGCCATGTTTGGTTAGACAGATGATAGAAAGGATAATTTTTAAGAACAAAAGAGAATGCTGGTAAGTGATGATGTACTTACAATACCCTATATTGGAGAAGTGGTTGTGATATATATTGATGTATCAATCATGGGTCTTGGATTTATCCTTTATCTGAATCATATGGTGATATATTATGTGTTTCAAAAATTAATAATTCTTGTGTAAAATTACACAACCCATGGTTTAGAGAGAGAGATAATGATTTTTTAATTGAATATATAGAGTCATTTTCTACATGGTGAAAGGTGTTATATATTTACAAATCATAAAAGTTTATGGAATACATTTTTATTGAAATAATTGAATATATTCTACTATATATTATTAATGTTGATCAATTTTTTTACATCTCGATTCATTACCGTTAGGGGACGTTAAACAAGGTGGATAATATTTTGAGTTAGAAGGACTGTGATAGTTATTCCATGATAAGGATTGAAAGATATAAAATTATCTATTAATCTGTAGAATATGGATCTTAAAAACTTGAAAAAGGAGTAATGGTGATATCTTGGTTAGATGAATGGTTAACCATTCATCCTTATATTGATAAATAAGGTGTAGATTGAAGATATGAGATTATAGAAGAAGTTGATGAATGTTCAAGAGTAATGCCATGATAGTGGAAAAATGACAATGTCCAGGAACCATGTATGATTCATCTATAACATTATTGAACTAGGATATCTTGGATTAATCTCGTAAATCATCATTCCATGTTTATCCAAGAAGTATGATGATTTATATAGACATCAAAAAGTATTTTTGGTGGGTTAAAATTAAAAAGGATATGATAGAGTATGTATCCTGATTCTTAGCGTGTCAGTAAGTTTAGTATGAGAGAAAGTATTCTAAGGGGACTTTAAAACTATCACCCATACAAAAATTATAAAAAGAAGACATATTGTAGATTTTGTTATCCAACAACACAAAACATCTTCTTGGAATAATTTTTTTGGGTTGTAGTTTACCACCTGATAAAATCATGGAATTTTGTTGCTATTATTAAATAAACATATCTTGATAATATTACTCATTCATACATTAAGAATGTTTTTATATTTAATGTCCTGCCACTCTTAATCGCTTATTTTCCTGATCTATTGTTTTACATGATATTCTGGAGAAGAATTCATCATGATTTGGTTATAGTGTTGACTTTCAGTACATCATATAATCTATTAAATGATGGTTAGTTTGAGAGGAGAATTCAAGGACTAATATAAATGCGGATAGATTTCTCTATGGATTTAAATAGTGGTTGAGATCAACACCTTCATTTGTGAATTAACAAGATTTGAAAATGCATGACATTGAGTGAGGGTTGAATCATTGTTTGGTACTGTAAATCAGATTTGTATTTTCTTAACATTACATCTCTGAACTATTAGGATCCTTATTATCTTATTCTATTTTCTCATTAGTATGTAATAATATTAAATAAGTAACAAATAACAGAAGATATTTTAATAAGGTTCAATAATAAATTTTAGTATCTTTTCCTTGAAATGGTATATAAACAATCCTGGCCACACAAAAGGTCAGACAAAATCGATTAATCATTTTTCCATCACATAGGATAAACCCATTCACTTTGAATGAACATAGTCAATTGATAGTGCATGTTCCATAGCTCTAGGATGGATCATTATACAACTTATGAAGAAATTTATCTCTATATAAAAAGTTTGTTACACAAAGAACGTATTACACATGTTGAGGAATATTTTATGAAACAATACTATTTTGTTCTTCCACTAACATTTTATTCAGTTTATTACTTTCACAACAACATGCATGAAAAACTTTATCTTCCTCTCGACAGTGAAAAAATACTATATTATTAATAGAATGACTTATACCACTATAATATGAATGCAATATAGGCAGATAAACTACATTCTCCGTAATCAAAATGATAATGAACTTGTATAAAATTTCTACTAACATCCTCTACTCCCTTTGATCTATAACAAAAAATATTTGAAATAGTGTGTCGAAATTTCTTAATCTCTTAAGTGAAAAACAAACTACACTATATCTTGTTCTCTTTATTCATTGTCGAAAAAACTACCATTGTTATTATTAAAATAATAAAAGATCATCTCTAATTTGAATCATTATAATTATATTCATCTTCTTGGATATAGAATAAAAACACTTATTATTGTATAGGTTTTTAACAATTCATATTGGTCCAAAGTATATTTTTTCTATATAATTACACCGTAACATCAAGGATTATGTTTCATATATTTAATCAATTCACTTTTTGACTTAAATACATGTTTATTTGAAATTCACTTCATACATAAATCATGTTGTATGTTCTATTAATAAACCTTAACATTGATATTTTTTTGTTTATAATTTTATCATTTTGCTTATTTGTTCTATATTCACCCTATGTATTCTGGTATGAATAATCATATACACATTGTTCATTTACTTTTTCTTTTTCCTTTATATAGTTCTTTACTAAAGAACTATGTTGAAATATCTCAACATGTTCATATAAATAATATGTTTATGCATTCACTTACTGTAATAGGAAAACCCAAAAAGGAATGTGAGTTTTTATTCTACCTCACACATGTATGGGTAAAAGTTAATGTTTTTTCTTATCTTACCATTGTGTATTATTAGAGTACATTAAATATTTATCTTATCACCAAAAAATAGGGGTATACTTCATAAAAAACAATCATGACAAAAAATATTATTCTTGAAGAAGGAAGATGTTTTGGATACATTAGTCATATATTAGTAGGATCTTCCACACATAGGAGATCTTCACTTATCATTTTCATAACCAATAAGGGTTTGAAGTAATTCCATATTAATAAATCCTTGAATGATAGAGATACATATCTTCATAATAAACACTCAATATATCATGGAACTATTTTGATATTCCTATAAAATAATCTTGTAGAGTCTTTATTATTCAAAAAAATAAGGGCCATCTAAATAATGAAAGTAGCAACATTCTTGGCCATTGGGATTTAGTATTTATTTATAACGTTCACCACCTTATCCCTAGGATATAACTTAAATAAAAAAAACAAATTATTCCATGACAATAACCTATTTAAATAATGAAGGTAGTCATCATTTTAATTCTTCATCATGGGTAAAGATATGACACAAAAAATGTAATTTTTTCTTTATAATCACAACATTATCATTTTTGTGAATGATCATGTGCTTGTATTCTAAAATGAATGCAACTAATCTTCCTGAACATTGAATTAACATCCACTATGATTTTTTGTTCAAAATACCTCTTGAAAATATGATTTTCATTAAGATGAAGAAATTCAGTCATTAAAACTATGTTTCATGATTATTATGATCACGTTTTTCATAAATTCAAGCATATTTCTACATTGACGGCCACAATTTTGGTAATGGTTGATTTATCCATCTTCACTACTGAAAGAATTGCACAAGCTATTTAATGTAGATAGAATATTCTAATGAAATTCAAAATATGTGTGGCCTATTTTAGAAAATGAGCATGAGAGAATTACTGGTGGAGAACTATTTTATCGGACAAACAATGTTTTATATAAATCAATTGAAATGGATGAATAGTTATAAAATTGAGGGAATCCCACATAAAAATTTCAGATTGTATTTTATCCACTTTATATGAAATGAACATTGTAATGTTTCTTACAACTAACAATTGTGATGACACAAGAATGGAACAACACCTTACATCCTCACAGGCCCAAACATACATGGTCCATGGGCTTTGTGTGAGTCATTCCATACCTATGCACAACATCATTCATTCACATCACTACTCTTATACATGGGCCTTCGTAAGGGATTGTATATGGCCCTCCTGTTCTTATTCCCTTGGTGGAGGAGCTGACATTCAATGGGTTTAGTTGACTATTGGGTACCAAATATTCCTTGGAAGAGAATGTACTGGAAAATAAGTGTAGCTTTCCATATTTTATTAATAAATTCCTCCAAATATGTACTTATTTAACATCAATGTAAAAAAATTTATTCTAACATTAAATGTAGATCCATATAAACAATTCTTTATATTAAACCCCTCATGCAATAATTATATTTCATGGTTCTCTTTCATTAAAGCCATATTCTATGTATCATTCAACCCCTCATGCTCTAATTAAATTGCATGAATCATCTTCTTGAAAACTATAATATCAATGCTCTTAATGTTAACATTTTTATGGTTATAATGAAAAGAAATATATCATATTATTCAATAATTTTTTGGAATATAAATTCTAACTTATTCTTTATCATCGAACTTACATTCATCCATAAATAGATGGTACTTCAACCATATTCATTGTTCAAGAAAATGTATCATATTATATCATTGGATTTTATTTGAAGAGTAGTTCACAAATTGTCAGAATTACTTAGGGATTTGATCAATAATTGCATCCAATTTCATGCCCAGTATCTATAACAATTATATAGGCATTATATTTAATCTGAAGGTCTTAAATAGATGTATCTTAAAATATAAGGACATGAGTATTTCCTTGAAGATCCATTAACATTGAGACTTCCTCATCATATTCATATTTATGAAATATTCATATTTCATTTATAAATATTTGGTACCAATGACTGTCATTGACAATAAATAAAACTCATACACAAAGTGACCTCTTAAATTTCACAGTATTTATTTTCTTCAAATATATTTAATGTTATTTATGAATGAATGATTCAATATGTTAAATGATCCTCTTTTCTCCCTGGTTTACTTTTAACAGCATTTATTTCACTTTCTCACCACAATATTGACAATGAATAAAAATTTCGTTTGAAAAGGTTATCAATACATACATATGAAATGTGTCTTCCATAATTTCACTCAATGTATACATCAGTTATGTTCGGTGTAGAGAAAAATAGGATTTTATTTCGATAAAAATAATGTCTATTAACAACTGGCTATGATACGTGATGAAATGAGATCCCATATACTTGTCTTCAAAATTTTTTCACTTTCATTCTATGCTGAACATAATAATTGAGATATGAAATATTTTTAACAAAATATAAACTTGAAATTCCTACACTCACATTAGTAAATAAATAAAAAACATTTAAGTGCAATATGAATGATAAGTGGACTTGGGTAACTACAAAATTTATTATCTCATTGATTACATTAATTTATACCCACTCACAATATTTTTTTAAATTTGAATGACCAAGGTTTATATATTAAGATATATATGACTTTTAAATGAAATGATCCTGAATAAATTTCCTTAGTAATCATATTTTGAAAAAAAATAAAATAATGATATTTGTAGCTTTATCAATTGTCTTTATTTGATTAATTTTGAGGTAGCATAGATTTATTCATTTACTATTCTTATTTGATTACCGAAATAGTTTTATTAATAGCCTTCATAGATAATATATTCTTACTCTTTTTATGTACTATATCTTTCTTTGGTTGATAGGTTAGAAAACTTTCGATAATGTGATAAGATTTATTACTTCTCTCTTACAAAATTTCATTATCAAAAGTGTTGAATTTTGATATAAAACATTCATGGACATTTTCTTCATCATGTGGGTTATTTAATTTTCCTTTTTTCGGTGTCAATGGTTTGTGAATCTTCCATTTTCATCATTAATTCTAAATAAAATGGCCAGGTAACTAAAATGACATCAAGAACTATAGAATTTAGTTTGGATCGCCCACATAAGTTGTTATAAGATTATTCAATATTATTAATTATTTTGGATGGGGTACATTTCATCAAATTCATCGATTTGGAATCCATGGTCTTATCTTCTACCCTTATAAGAATATTCTTAGGAGAAATTGTTTTCACAAAAGTCAACTAATTTAATCCCAAGATAAAATCTTCATTATTAGATAAATTTTATGGGTTTGATTTCTTATCCAAGATAGGTACATGTGGAGATGAGAATGATCCACCTTTATGACCACTATCACTGTATACATTACATATATTATCATGAATTACCACATTTTTTAGCAAACATATTTTATTTCGATATTTTAATTTTGAATCTTCTTCTCTAGATCCCCCCTTGGCATAAGCATTATCTATGAATTTTTATTTAAATTATAATCTAGATAATATAATCCACAATACCCAAATCTATTGTTGTACCATCATTGACCCAAAAACATTGATCTTCAAATATAATATTTTGATTTTTTGTATTCCATATTATATTATTGTAAAATATGCGGGGGAACTAGATTCCAAACATTCTTATCTATCAACCTGAGTTATGGTGGTCATTTTCTTATCACCTTTATTCATCCATAGTTTTTCATAATTTTATTTACAACCTCCACTATTCATGATAAAAGGTTTAGAAACATTAATAAAAGATAGTATGGATAGTACATTTTTATTATAAGAATGTTTTTAAAATCATTGAATGAATTCGTTATCATCTTATCACTTATTGGAGGTCATTTGACTGTAGAATCATTCAATGATAATTTCCTTCCAGCAACCATGGTCTTTTTCTTTTTATGAAATCTAATTACATGTATTATAAATATTGTCCAATCAAACATCCAAATCTAGGAATATCATATTTGTGATTATCATATGATATTTTAAAATAATAATATAATCTTTATATATAGTCTTTATTATAAAAACATCATCTACATGAATCTTAACATTTTTTTGGAATCAATGAGTCTTGTTTGTTGATCTTCTTAAATTTTTCTTCCAGTTGAAAACCTTTTAAATTAGTGAAAATTTTTAATTTCTCCTTCGATGTATGGATATTTTCATATTGAGACACTTTTACTCTTTATTTTTTACAACATCAATGTTCCATTTTGAGTAACTTATTCAAAGATTCCCATTTTCTATTCAAATATCGTAACTTTTCTGGAGATATTTAAACATTGTACAATTCATGCCCAAATTATTTTATCGCAAGAATATGTTTACCCTTCCATCTGTGTGATCTCCTCTGACATATATCAAAATATTCCATAAAAAAGTATTAACTTCCCCAAGAATACCATTAAAAATGGATCTTAATCTATCAACATATAATTCTTGTTAACTTGTAGACTAATCATCATCACCATATGATCTATCATCTCTCTCTTTAGTAATGTTTTAAAATGTAATAACACATACAACCTGTTCACAAGAGGAAGAAAGTTTATCTTTCATATTGGTTGAAATGTGATCCACCTTCTACTTAATTTACATGTTAGATATATATTTGTTTTTGATATATATTGGAGAAACAGATACATCCTCTTATTTAGATAGTATGGAATTATTATTTAATGTTACGTTCACATTCTTTTTCCAATTAATCATGGTCTTATTATATATATAAATATTCTCACATATAGTTAAATCTTCATGAAAAATAATATTCATTGTTTTCATTGGAAGGAAAATAAAATATTCAAAATATAATAGATTTACTATAGAGATTACAATAAAGTTAAACCTTGGATTTTATACCCTTTGAAAGGACCAGATTGTGATATGTATAAACATGAGAAGGGGGGGGGAGAATCATTGATGGGAACATTTTAATCCAATTAAAATTTTTATCCCTTTATATTATTTACATATTAGTATCTCAATTCTCTTATTCTATTTTCCTGATCACATTAATGTATATTAAATCAATAAATAATAACACAATATAGGTGTATAAGGTCCACTACTAAATAAGATTAGATATTTCTTAGTATAGTATTGAATTAATCTTGAACATAGATCCACATTTAAAGCAATCATTTAGAGGTGGTTAAAACAAGTTATGTTAAACATTACACTTGACATTCACTATGGTCAATTGACATTGCATGTTTTATTGACCCATGATTTGTATTTATAGTTCCATTGAAGACATTATTCTTCTTTTTAGATGTTTGTAATTCCAAGAGAGAATAATACAAGTTTAGACCCATTTGATGTAAAAAAAATTTGTATCTCTTAAACTAACTTATTATTCACTTTTTTACATAATAAAAAACAATAAAGAATAACAACATATTCTTCGTCAGAGTAAAAAATATAGAGCTACACTTCTTATTTTTATAAATTTAGTAAAAATAATAAAAATGTATTTATGGAATAATAAACTAAATTTTCTCTAATATATATGATAATAAATAAAAATAATCTTCTTTAGTCACTTACTCTTCTCCAATTAATTTGTGAAATAAATATATAAAAAAATATCATAGATTTGTATTTTTCTCTCCAAGGTAAAAATATAGATAATTAAAAAAATTATTATTATTATTCATTCTAGAATAAAAAAACCAGTTGTGATTAATGATTAAAAAAAGATTGTCAGTATTTTCATCACCACAATTAAATTATCTTTCTTTGATACAAAATATTAAAAAATGTTATTGTATCAGTCCCTCACTATTATATAAATTTAAGAATATATTTTCATAATTGAGTTTCACTGTACCTTTATTGGGGATGTTTAACTTATTCGAAACATTCAATACTTATATTAAACACAAATTTATTTGAAATTACATTCATGAATAAATCAGGATGTTTGTTAATTGAATAATACTTAACAAAATATATTTTATTTTTGTAATTTTATTTATTTTTATTGTTTATACTATTTTTACCATATGAACTCACGTATGCATGAACACATTCACTTTGTTCACTTGAATCATATTTTTTATTTTTATATATACTCTCACAAGAAGCCTGTTTCTATATATCGGCATGTACTTATAAATAATACAATACAAAATTTACTTATAGTCATATGAAAACACAAACATTTTTGTGAGTTTCTCTTCTGCATTGCACAACTATGATTTTAGCTGCATGTTGGTCCTTTTTAATATGTTATGTATCATCAAAGTACATACATAGTTAATCTATGATATAAAAATTGTAGTAAACAACCTAAGAACAAGTTTTCCAAACCAATATCCTTTAAAAAGAAATATTATGGTGTTTATACAATAGTCACTTATTTTTAGGATCTTTTTCATATAGAAGGTGGATATTTATTTTTTAGGAAACCAACAATAGCTTGTGAGACCCCCCCCTCTTCATGAATATTTGAGGCTCACATGATTACAATCTTCTTGAATCATGAAATACTAACAGAACCCTTTTAATTTAATTTTAAAAGAAGCATGTGAAGGATCTATTCTATAGAAAAAAATAAACTATTGAAATATTGAATGTGGAAGAATGATGGACATCTGTTCTTTGGAATTTATAGGCAAGGGTCACTACCTCTTCCTTGATTATTCCTTAAATAAAATCCTAAAACTTATTCATTGATAATCACCAATTTAATTTCCCTAAGGACATGATATTTCAATATTTTTCATAGGATAAAATACACATAAAAACATGGATATTTTCATATGTGATAATTGTATTATCTTTTATAGTGAATAGACCATGTGCATGCATTCATAGATAAACAGAACATATCTACCCATACTTATAATGATCAACCATGGTGATGAAATGATTTAAAGATCTCATAAAACTATATTTTCTGTTCAATTGAATTATATATAACATGAAAAAAATGTTTCATTATGACTTTGTTAATGTTTGTTACATTATATAGAAATTAGTTTGACCATTATGGCCATAGGTTCAACCTATGGTTATTTAGACTTTTTCTCTATAAAGAAGGTGTTATCATCGACAGAAGGAAAAATACTACAAAGAAATTCAAAATATATGCAGTTTATTTAAATAGATGATTAGAGGGGATCTAAAGGTTCATATAAATATGATAATAAGACCTTTATTTTATAAGTATAAATCTAAATGGATCAACAATGAGTGTGATCTATTTTCATTACATTGAAATCCCGTAGTGGCTTCTATATTATTTATAAGAAAAGTGATTTTTGTTCTTTATTTGATCTAATATCGGGGTCAGAAGCAGGATTACACTACACCACATTCCCTTACAGGATGCAAGACATTTGTTTGATAAGAATCATGGGCTTCATTCCAAACACATGAAATATTTGGTTATTATCATATTGTAACTTTTAAATAGGGACAAAAGAGTGCCGATATAGAACCCTAATGATCCTCTTCCCCATGCTAAGTTGATGAGGTAACATACCTTTGTCATGGTTGAAAGTTGGGTCCCACATAAGCCCAGGTTGAGGTTTCCTTGGTTAATAAGATAGGTTTCCCATATATGTTTTTTTAAAAATACACAAATTAATAATTAGAAAATATATACATAATGAAGGGAATATAACTTCAAATGTAAATATATCAAAACAAATATTCATATTTAACCCCTCATGCATTAAATATTCTTCATGGTTATCCATAATAAAAACTGCAATCTTAATGTTCTTAAATTTAACACTTTGGTTGTTATAACATAAAACCATCTGACCATTTATTCTATACTGGTTGGAATATCAATTCAATATAGTATGAACCCAGTTTTTTTACTGTGAAAGACTTTGGAATATTCTTGATGATATTCTAGAACAGCACCTTTTGACGGCGTGCGATTTCGAGCCCCGGTGTGGCCAGAATTAAATTTTCAGTGCGTTCACCCTAGAAACACCAAATAAATGCGATAACTCTTAATGGATGATCTAGGTCAAGGATATGAGTGTACGGATGGGTCCGGAATAGGGTGTTTACCCTAGGAATGACATAAAACTTGCCAGCGCGGGATGTTTGGACCCCTCGCCCGCTTCTGGAACGTTAAATGGATTAAATAAATTAATTTAATGCGTTTAATGTTGAAACATAGGTATCTCTTAAACGGTGGCTCAGATTTGGGAACTGAGGGCACCGTTGAGTTCGGAGGGTGCCGTTTACCCTAGGAGAGATGTATGTTTTGGGGGCGTGGCCCGTATGTGAAAAAATGGTCCCAGGGGCATTTTCCTATTTTGGTGGCCTGAGGCGCTAAGTTTTATAAATTTTGAACAGGGTCTCGGATTAAAATTTTGAGACCTCTGTTGTACTCGGGGGGGGGGGGTGGTGTTTACCCTAGGGGGAGCTTAATCTTGACTGCGCTAGAGGGTTTGGACGCGGGTGTTTTAGGGGTCGGGACTTTTAATTAAAGTGTTTAATTATTTAAACTCTCCCCTCCTCCCCTTCCTCCCCATTGAACCCCTGGCGAAACCCCACCCCTCTCCTCCTCCATCTCCAGCGAGGAGACTCCGGTGAGGTGCGGTGATGCCGGCGGATCGACGCGATGCTCCGGGTGAAGCCATGCGAGGTTGGAGGTTTCCGTTACGTTTTCATTTCTGAACCACCCTTTGAAGTCAATTTTATGCGTCGATTTGATGTTTTATCTTTGAACAACGCCCGTAGTTTTGTATTAGTTTTTCTAATCTTCCCATCACCGGTTTCAGATCGAAAATAGGAGCTCCGAGGTGACCGCAGGGCTCTGCGAAGATCAACGAGTTTTTGGGGCGTTCCGGCGAGCTAGGCGGCGTCCCTCGAGCTCCGGGTGGTGGCGACTTCTAGCGGAGGCGGTGGCGTCAATGTTGGGCGGTGGCAGCAGGCTGGGGACGGCGGGGCTCCCTGGGTGAGACGGCTGGCGGCCGGGGTTCCGTGTGGCGGTGCCAACGTCGGGCAAAGAGGAGGTGGCCGCGAGGCGCGCGGCCCGGTGCGGCGCGACTGCGACCCGCGTAACGTGGGTCGCTGTGGGAGAAGGAGACCGGACTTGACGGTCGGTAGGTGGTGGCAGGCCGTGGAGGAGAAAATCGGACCCGCGGACCAGCCCCAAGGGGGTTTCCCCCCTTTTTCAATTTCTGACGCCCGTAGCTTTCGTTGCGGGCGTCTGTTTTGCGTGCCGTCTACAGCAGCAGGGACCTAACAGGAAGGCGGACCTTTTGAGATGGTTTCAGAAATTTTTAATTACCAAAACAAGGGTCCTCAGAGGGGAGATGCATCTCTAAGTGAATTGACGTCATCTCGGGAATTCCTGTTTTGTACGGCGCAGACGCATCCGACGTCCATTTCGAGCACCGTCAGTGGCATTGGAACCCTAGCACCGGGGCAGAGCATTCCAGGGTGGTTTAGGGCATTGAAGCCAGAGTTGAGGCATGGGCCCCACGACCCGTCTTTTGAGCTGCGTATAGCGTTTCACGACATTTTCATCGGACATCCATTCGGGGCGTGCAAGCAGTCATTTTTTGATGTTTTTCTAAGGGGATTGCAATGGTGCAATCTACCAGCTCTAACTCCGCACGATGGTGGGGCCCCCACGAGGGCCGTTTCGGGGGTTGATAGTGATTTCCAGCTTTATCACCAGGCGACCATTTTCGACAAGTGAATATTCCAACTCGTGTACCTTTTCAAGAGGATCGCAATGGTGCGAACCGTTGGCAGTGCTTCGGGGTTGGGGTGTGGGTCACGCGTGGTACCGCTCGTGCGCGGTAAGTTGGAATGTACCTTTTTCCCTGGGTATTCGTTCCACTCAAGTGAGTATTTCTCTTGATGTGTTTTTCCGAGAGCAGTGCGATGGCGTAGTTTGCCTGGCCTTTTTTGGGATCGTGGTGTGGGTCCCACCCGTGCTGGCAACGGTGAATAATACCCTTTTCACTGGTTGTCCGTTTTAGGCGATTGAGTACACAATCCCATGTATTTTTCCGAGGGGATCGTAGTTGTGTGATCCCTTTGTTAAATTTCAGGATCTTGGGGTGGGCCCGACATAGGTTTGGTTATGGTGAATAGTATCGTTTTCACTGGTTGACCGTTTCGGGCGATTAAGTAGTCTATTTTGCGTGGTTTTCCACCAGGATTACAACGGTGTGATCCATTTGGTTGTGTGGAGCCTCTTGCACGATCTTATTAAATGTGGAGCATGAAAGGTTCTCTAGTGGTGGTTCGTCCTACCTTATTTTTAGCGGACCCTTGGCGTGTGATCGCGCACTCTTGGGAGAGTGAAATAAATGATTCACAAGATGTGGTTGGTTATGCCCCAGTCGTAGGGGTGGAAAGTTGGAGATGTTATATCACGCCATCGCGTTGACGTTGGGTGCCATGTCTACGATGGCCCTTGGGCTGAGAATGTGGTATACTCTGGGAGTATACGGGAATGCTTGGAGGTACATGTGGTTGTTTGTACCTAAGAATATTTGTGCTCTTGGTTCGAGTTAACTTGGGGCCACACGTCGTGTGGGCCCCCAGGTGCGTGATAAGCTCTGCTTTGCATACTTTGACCTCTCACGACGTAGAGGGTCCCTCTGTGCTCGTTTGTTTGACTAGAAGGGTGGAGTTTTCCCTTGGCTCTGTGCTCGTTTGTTTGACTAGCAGGGTGGAGTTTCCCCTGTCTCTGTGCTTGTTTGTTTGAAAAGAAGGGTAGAGTTTTCCCCTGGTTCTGTGCTCTTTTGTTTGACTAGCATGGTGGAGTTTTCCCCTTACTCTGTGCTCGTTTGTTTGACCAGCTGGGTTGAGTGGTCTCCCCCTGGTTTTGTTCTCGATGGATCGGTCGGTAGCGGTGCTAGTGACACCCAGTGATGGAGCAGGAGCCGAACCTCTTTTGGGTGGGCTGTTCTAGAGTTGGGTGGTTGCGCGATACCCACTCCATATTCGTTTGGCCAGTGTTGTACCCTCCAGTAGATATGGCCAGAGCAGTTCTGAGTTTTACCCTCCAGCGAGGCTGGGCAGTGAGTTACTAATTGGCTTCTAGGGTCTACCCTCAAGCAGAGACTGGATAGTTGGTTACCCGACGACCTCTTAGGTTCCACCCTCTAGCAGGGCTGGGCAGTGGGTCTCACGTCGTCTAGTTCCAGGTCTACCCTCCAGCACAGGTGGGCAGTGGGTCACCTGTCGATTTATTCCAGGTCTACCCTCCAGCGGGGCTGAGCAGTGGGTCACCTAATGATGTATTATGGTTTACCCTCTAGCAGGGCTGGGCAGTGGGTCACCCGATATCTGGTTAAGAATTACCCTCCAGCAGGGTTGGGTAGTGGGACACCTGTTGGAATTCCAGGCTCAGTATTTTCTACTAGGCTAGCATGTGGTTTTCCTCCGTGATTACCAGAGCAGGATCCTTGGTTTTACGGGTCAGTGTTGTGACGACTTTGACTTTGAGAATACCTCTCGTCTGCAAGGCAGTGAAAAGGTGTGGTTTGACATTCCCTATAACTCTCAACTATGAGGGGCGCTTTCCCCACCAAGATGTGTTCTTGTGATGCGATCTAAAACCGTGCGGGCGAGTCAGTGCCGCCCAAAGTGGATAGTGTCGAAGTGTGGTGATTGAGCCCCTTGGCTTCCGGTTCGGGGCGTACGTGTGGGATTCTGGGCATCGATGGAGTTTTATTCTTAGACCGTAGGCTACTCTTTTCTTGGGCTGAGCTACAGGGTGGAGATCCCCGTACGGAGTTGTTTGGGCTTCTTTCTGAGCATAAGGATATGTATATACCTTGTTCTAGTACCCACTTCTTGGGTTTGGTTACTCTCCTTCCAGGAGAGGTGGAGACACTTATGGTATGCCACGTGATTTCCGTGTCTAGCCTCTCATGGTTGGATGAGTCTACTCTCTTGCTATAGGTAGCGAAGACTCGACGAGAAGTTTATCTTCTCACCGTTTCCACCTCATTGTGTCTGGACGAGTCTACCTTCTTTCATCTTGTTGGGTTGATCTGGAATCGTCACTGTACTCTTTACTTCACCTTCAGTTGTACTCCTTTACTTTTCCATGTTCTATCTTCTTCTCACCCTTCAGTACCTCCTTTGTTGCTCCCTCGAGCCTTCAGGGTATCCTACTGAGTATTCTTATACTCACCCCTGGTTGGGCTTTTCCCGAAATTGGTGTGCCCTTGAAGATGACGGACAGGTTGGTCGTGACATCAGTGGAGCACAGGAGTTTGGGATCTTGGACCGCATGCGGTGGTTGTAGTTGGGTTCCAGGTGGTAGACACTTCGTCTGTTTTTTTTTGTTTACCTATTGCCGGGTTGTGGCACCTTTTCTGGTTGGGCTCATGTTTTGCCCCTTTTTTCCTTTTCAGCACTTTACTTGTACTGTATAGAGGTCGATTCACTTTGTGGGTTATATATATAGCAGTTGAAATTTACTTTTCTTGTATTTTATTTTACTCTTCACTTTATCATTGAGTGTGCTGCGTGTGTGTGTACAGGTACTTAGGAAAAGGCCTCCACGAGTTGTTGAGCCTTCGGCGCTGGTCGCCTGCCCCTGGCCTATGGAGGCATTCTTGGGGTAGTTGCGGCTCGGGCCAGGGTAGGGTCGGGACGTGAAAAAGTGGTATCCGAGGAGGTTCTTTCCTTGGGGCGTTGTGCGGACGTCCCTAAAAAGAAATTGGTTGGGATATATAGAAACAGTGTTAATGTATCTCAAGAGTGGCTCTCAGGCCAGGGAGTCCAGTGATGGTGCGGCGATCGACGTATCGATTAACCAGGACCCTAATAACCGTCATGTTGACTCGGCATGCTAAGACACTTGTTTTAGGGAAAAATTTTTTTTTGTGCATCACATAGGATTGAGTCTTTGACTGTCCTTCTTGAGTTAGCTCCCCATCATGGTTGTTGGTATATACATATATGCTCATCTGATTGCGAAACTCCTTGTTAATATTCCAGATGTCTCCACAATGACAGCTTGCTAGGATACCAACTTTGGTTCATGCTGACAACCCTGTAAGATACGAGGCCACAGTCCAGTACCCATCATGCGAGCCCCATTTCTCTGGGTGGGTCGGTAGCAGCACCCCCACCTATTGAGCAGCAGAAGGTTTCAACAGAGCATGCTAAGCTTGAGCGCAAGTTGAGCGCGATCTGTGAGTTCCAGTGGCAGAGACCACTGAGGTTCTGTGGTGAGCCAGACCCTCAGGCAGCAGAGGTTTTGCTTGAGGTATTGGTTTTCGTTTTCAGGCTTGTGTAGACACTGTCAGATCTTATGGTGGCTTTGGAAGCCGACCATTTCTGTGGAGTATCTTAGCGTTAGTGGAGTCTGCTGACTCGGTTTACAGACGCGTCGTTGCTTTCATTGGGAAACATTCAGTTATTGTTTCATGAGGAGTTTTCCTCTCCTTCTCGCGCTCCATTTGGATTAAGGAGATCCTGGAGTTTCAGTAGGGAGGGATAGTGGTGGCCGAGTATCCAGCTAGTATTGCAGACCATTCATGCTTCTACCTGGACTTGGTCCATGACGATAACCTACGAGCGCAGAAGTTTGAGCAGGGTCTCTGCTGAGAGATTCGTGATGTCATAGTACGCTTGGGCATTTCCACATATGCCAGGTTGATAGATTAGGTGCTGGTGACAGAGGGATTCCTATCACGTTCTAGAGTTGGTGGTGGCAGCAGGCATGTTGGAGCCGAGACGTTTACCGCATCTAGCGGGCATCGGAAAATAGAACCTCGACACAGGTGGCTTTCTGAAAACCAGGATCATGGGTGTGGTCAAAAACCACAGTGGCACCAGAGGGCACCAGTGCAGCCCAGAGAGAGTCGGTGTTATGATTGTGACGGGAGAGGTCACTTGGCATGAGACTGCCCGACCTAAGTTGTTGAGAGCTTTGAGGAGGCAGCAGACGCACCACCATGGTAGAGGCATCACCATGGTCAGAGTAGTGCCCAAAGAGGTGGTACTAGCAGAGGAGCGGGAGGAGCTGGTAGTGGGGGACGGCTTTACGAGGTCTTCCCATCACCACTAGGTGGTCCACGTTAGGCTCTGGGAGCTGACAGTTGGGACCACAAACAGCCACGAGCTTTGGATGTCTATTTTCCTGCAGAGTATGAGGTGATAAAAGGTATGCTCTACAGCTCTTCTACATTTTGCAGTAGAATTGTTAGACTCTATGTGTGAAGTGATTTTTCACCCCGCTCCTTGCTTGAGTTGATACCAGGGTGGCGCAGGGCATCAGTGTAACCCTTTGTTGGTATGATAAAAGGCGTGAGACCTTTTTCTCTAGTCGATGGTGTTGACTCCTTCGCTCCCCTAGCGTGTAAGAGAGTCCTTGTTGTGGGACATCGAATATGGAACCTTGCGTGATCAGATGTCCTTGGGATTTCTACCATATTGATATTCTGAAGGAGGAAATCACTGGGCCTTGTTATAGGTGCGGGTGGTGATTCCAGTCGCGGCGTGAGACATGGAGGTTTGGTGGGGGAGGTGAGCTACCCCCGAGAGCCTTCGGGCCATTTGAGAATGTGCGAAGAGATGGAGAGGTTCCCTACTTCCTTGTTCTAACCCCAATGTCTGGAGTGGGTGCACGACATCGGTAAGGGACGACCTCGCGTGAATGGATCAATCCTTTGGTCTATGTTCGGTGATGCAGAGCTGTGCGTGGGTTCTTCTGGGTATGGGAAAGCCAGTTGTGGGCTTAGTACCGTGTGTTGCTCCCTAGTTTTTCTTTCTAAGGATTAAACGCTTGAAGTATGGAATCATGTAAGAACCTGGTTTTTTTCTGTGAAAGACGCTATAATATTTTTGATGATATTCTAGAACAGCTCCTTCAGACGGCGTGCGATTCCGAGCCCTGGTTTGGCCGAAATTAAATTTTCAGTGGGTTCACACTGGAAATGCAAAATAAATGCGATAAATCCTAAACGGTTATCCAGTTCAGAGATCTGAGTGTACGGATGGGTCCTAAATGGGGTGTTTACCCTAGGAATGACATAAAACTTGTCGGCGCGGGACATTTGGACCCCTTGCCCGCATCTGGAACGTTAAACGGATTAAATAAATTAATTTAATTTGTTTAATGTTGAAACATAGGTATCTCTTAAATGGTGGATCTGATTGGGAAACTGAGGGCACCATTGTGTTTGGAGCGTGTCGTTTACCCTAGGAGAGGTGTAACTTTTGCGGGTGCGACCCGTCTATGAAACAAAGGCCCTAGGGGCGTTTTTTTAATTTGGCTGTAACACCCTGAGATTTTATGAAAAATATTCTTTTAATTTCATTAATGTCTTGTGTTTTATGCTAAACAAAGACTACCTTGCTCTATACACAACACCGTATTAGTTTGCAGTATACACAACACTATTCTTGGATCGTGTTACACACAATTTTGATAATAGTTATTCTCTGCAACATTGAGTATATATATATATATATATATATTAAATGTATAAATGAAATATGGTAGGATTATGTTATACGAAACAACGAAGGATTCTTGCAAAACACGCATCCTTGACATGACTTGCATTACATGCAATCGCGATCTTCCTCGATAGCGTGTGTAGTATGCAATACCGAGTTTCACTAAACGAGATATTATTATAATATTATTATGAACTAGCCGTTATGAATAGTAATAACCAATTTTTGAAATTTTGTAAATTTTATTTTTCAAAATGGACTTCATTTTTGGATTCAGAATATCGAAATTAGCTTAGGGTGAAATTTTGGTACTTTTCGGATAACATTCATATTCTGATGAATAGTGAAAGTTACTAAATTTTAATTAAAAACAACTTTTTTTAATCGAAATAATTAATAGTGATCAATTATTAATTTTAGTGGTTTTAAAGTATATTTAGAATATATTTTTACAATTTAATACAATGTTTGTCATTGGATGTAATTTCACATTTAAACCAGACATAAACAAGTGTCAATCTTTTTATAGTTATTATCTCTTAAAAACACGCTATTGGTTTTGACGATGGGAATTAATTTTTAAATTAATTAATGAAATTGATATGTTTTGAATATGGTAAAATAGAAATCATTTTTGAGTTCATAATATCAAATATAGCTTAGGCCTAATTTTTTGGTATTTTTCTGGAAACTTTCATTTTTTGATGAATAGTGAAACCACTAAGTGGTAGTTAAAAAAAAGAATTTTTCATAAAACATAATTTTACTTCTTCTGTGAGTGGAATTTAAAAAATCTGAGAGACATGGTTGATGTCAGTATGTAAAATGTGGTTCAATGAGATGAAAATAATATTTGGTGAATAGTAACTTTTTGCTTTTTTTTACCACGGTTAAATGTAAATAGAGTAATTAAGGGTAAAAATGATATTATTATTACCCTAACAAATGTCCTAATTCTATTGGATAAGTTTAATTCGACCAAAAACAACCTTAGGAATAATATATGACCATTTAGGCCCACTTGGATTAGATTAGGACATTTATTGTTATTTAATTCAAAGAAGAGTTAAAAGAGTTAAAATCAAGGTTTATTTAATAAAAAATTTTTAATATAGGGTTATACTAAAGATAAATTAGATTTTAAATATTAATTATAAATATAATAAGATTTCCTACATAATGATATTTTATTTATAATTTTTACACATTATATAAATTAATTTATTTATGACACAATGATGATGCAGTAATTAACATAATAGTGAAAAATTAGAACAATTGACATTATAAATACCCAAATTAATAAAATTTGAGACTTTTTATGAATTACACTGATTTTATAGGTTAATATGTCATGTTATTATTGATTTAATTAACTTTGGTCGAAGTAATCATTCTGTTATGAGTTTCAAAAAAATCAACTATTGAATAGTGTCAAAATTGACATAAAATAATTTTTAAAACAAATATTATATTAGTGATTGTTATTTTATTCCTAAAAATATAAGGTTCGACCAAGATACTTATATCATGATAGGTGTATCATTAATGGACCACTTGGGGGTCTCTTGGATGTATATGGTATGTTTATTAACTATATAATATAAAAATACAAAGTGACATGGTAAATGTCAATCTAATTAACTAAGAGTTAAAACTAAAAGATAAGGTTAATACAATGACCCAAACTTGTCCAAATTCTATTGGACGAGAGTATTTCGACCAATCCCTACCTTATAATAGAAATAAATCAATTTGGAGCTCTTAAAAACCTAATATGACTTTATAATAAAATAATATTTTTAGTTTTTCCAAAGGATCCCCTATCCTCCCTTATAAAAGGGCACCTCCTCCCTCTCCTCCTCACACCAATTTGAGCCTTCATGCTCGGCCAACCCCTGCCAAATTATCTTCTCCACTTCCCTAGAAACATCTTAGAGGTTCTGGTCTACTTTAAAGACCAATCTTAGTACCCTAAGAGGCGGTTTCAAAGAGGCGCATCAAAGAAGAGGTAATTTCTTCTCCCGATTCTTTCAAGCTTCTTTCTTATTAAAATTCTTCTTCTTTAGTTGTTTCATTATAAAGTAATAACATCAGTATCACTAATATACTTCTTTGTTATTATAAATATGAAACAACCCCATTTCTCCTTCTATCCATCCTACGGAAAACAAAATCATCACGCGTGCGTACGTACTGAATACCGTCTCCACGCCGTGGTGTAATCTGTTTTTCCACCAACACCTTACATGGATGGGTATAATGGTGTAAATAATAACTATACATAGTTATTATAACATCATAATGATTCTGATATATCATATCATCCACTCCAATTCAATTCAATAATTATGTAAATGATATCATCGCTCGTGCGTACGTACGGACTACAGTCTCCACGACGCGATGAGATTCATTCTCCATGTTAACCATTTAAGAATGATTATAAAGTATATATAAGAAATAATAATGAAATATATGACATTATAAAGCTACTATATTTATGTATATATGTATGTAATCTACTTAATTCCATTCAACTCATTAAAGAAACGAAAACATCGTTCATGCTTACGTACGACCTACCGTCTCCATGAACGGTGTATTTCATTCCATTTACTGATTTATTATATATATGTATATTCTGAATATATATTATATATAAATAATGTTTTATATTCTGTAATTAAGTAATCATGATCTATGTAATCATATTAATAATTACAAGTCAAAACACGGACGACAAATGAAACAATTTTAGCCAAAATGCTCTTTAACATGGAATTTACAAAAGAACGGGTAATATAAAGTCATAAGTGAACCATATATGTTATCATAACAATGAGTATGATTATTAAATAAGTCAATGACATTATGTAAACCATTATACAGGAGGTTCGGACACATACGAAGCAAATCGGACCGAAGGTAAGGGAAATATCACAATCTCATTTTTATCCGAGATTGTTTATACTTTAGTATTTACTGGGGTGTATTTTATCATCCAAATACATGTTTCCTCAATATGTAATATTATTTCCATCCACCTAAAATTTTATAAATCCAATTTTACCCTTCAATGTGTTTTTAGTAAAGGATATGAAAGGAATCTTTTGTCGTTTTTCGTACGAGGCACTTTTTGGCTTTTCCGACAAAAGTACGAGAAGAATGTTTTTTTAACTTATACGGCACGAACAGATTGTCATGGTCTTATAAAGCCTTAATTGCAAGAGGATTCCTAAAAAATATTTCATGAATATTTTCAAAAAAATATATTTCTTTTCAAATTTCATGACGTTTTTTGAAAAGAAATAGATTTTGAAGAAGAAATGATATTTTCCTCAAGAATTCATTTCATGTGTTTTATCAAAACCATTTTCAATATAAGATGAAATTATTTCATATGTGTATATTTCAAGTGTAATGTATCTATGATTTATGTGGTTTAACGTTTCTTATTATGAAATGATATTCATTTCTTTTTATGGATTATGTGATGATGGGATGATGTTTACGAAACCCATTTTATTCGTTGGGTTATTATGAATGATGTATGTTTATTTTGTTTCACAAGTAAGAATGATTTCATTATGATATGGGTGGGACCTATATCTCCATACAATGCATTGGGTAAAGATTTATATCTCATGAGATAGACATGGCTGGAATGGCAGGTTAAACCGGTTCAGTAAAACCGGACTGAAATGAGGAGTGACTCGATTCAGAAAGGGACTTTGTCCACTAAGATGGTCTTGGCAGCAATGCCTTGGCTTCTATGGAAATAATTACATTTGATTAATGGATTCCACAATTACATGTTTTATTCCCATGCTATTTTATCATGATTTATGTTCCATTATGGTCTATGCCTTATATACTTCCATGTTTTATGTCGTTGGTAAAGATTTTTAATTTTCATGTTTTTTTAAGTTCAAATGTATATGGAATGTTTTATTTTATCCATGCTTACCCTTACTGAGCATTTGAGCTCCCCCTTTTTATGTTTTCTTTTCCCAGGATATAAAGAAAGGTATTAGGTAAGAAAAAAAGGGGAAGATCTTTATGGGAGATGTTGAAGATCTTTCACCACGATTAGAGGATTACGTTCCAAGTTTCGAAAGACACTAAACTATTACGGTCCTTGTGTGTCTGTTTTTGTTATGTATTATGTATTCTTCTAAAGTAATGGAATTTCTATGTACCTCAAGCTTTGGGTCTCTACAGTTGGTATCAGAGGAAAGGTTTAGTCAACCATTGGAAACTAGGATGCGAAAACATTAGTGAGATCCCTAGAAATATTTCTAAGGTATGTCTAGGGATGTCCCTAAGGATAAGTATACATATAGGATATAGTCCTAGAACTATGGTAACGATATTAGATTAAACTAAAGATGTTATATATTGATGTTAGTCTCCCTTTATTATGATTTTTGCCTCTCACACTATTCTTTTTGGGTTTTAGAAAATGGCTGGAAACAAGATGATTCATGATAATGGAGGATATGATGGACAATGGAATGATATTCATCATGAGCAACCAAATGAAATGGGATTTGGAAGTCCAAACATCATTATTATGCCGAATCATCAATCTCATAATATGATCAATAAAGTAAAATTTGGTAAGTTTCCTGACTTGGCTAATAAGAGAAAGATGGAGTTTCATGATGATCATAGAGGAAAGAAAGTTCAATTTCCCCTATGTAAATCATGTGGGAAGAGGCATCAAGGAGAATGTTTCAAAGGAACTGGAAGATGCTTTGGGTTTGGAAAAAAAGGACACAAATCCAGTAAGTGCAAAGGAAAAGGTTCAGTTAACACCAGAGATGAGGATAATGGTATTGCTACGACATCAACAATGGTTAAATGTTTTAAATGTGGAATGTACGGGCATTATTCAAACCAATTCCATAAGGGAAAGTCTCATGAAGAGAATCAGTATGGTCGTATGGGTCGTATTTATGTTGATGATGATGAAGAGACTACAAATGATATGTTAGATGAAAGAATTGTTGAAGCTTGGTCAATGGTTTAAGAATGTAGTGGAATGATTACATGTTTATCATGTGTAATGTTGTATAAGTAATATCATGGTACTATGGAATAAAGAGACATCTAAGGATTGTTACACTGTTGTCTTTCCTTCAGTTTTTAAAGTGTCTGATTAATGGTACCAGTATCCATGAAAGGTTATTCAGATATTTTTGGAATGTAGATGACATGCGCATAATGAAGGGATTAGGAGAAAATTAAATATTTGATAGTATTCATGAGCTCATGACTGATATAAGGATAAGGTTATATCATGGTTTGAGTATATAGAATTTTTGGATTTTGGTATGTGGAAAGAGTTAACTTTTGACAGCATTCATGATTTCACTATGGTTTAATGGGTATTAATTTTTCAAGAGAATACATGATTAAGGTATTCACATGATTGGAATGTGACCAACAAGATATATGGGGGATAAATGATGGTATTCACATGATTGGTTGGTGACATTTCAAGTAATCGTTTTCTTTATACTTTGAGCTTGGACCGAAGTATTTTAGATAAGCCTAAAGATTGTAATGGATTATGTTGGACATAAGTTAGTATTGTTTAAGGATATAACTTTTTATTATTATTTATGGGATGTTATAGTAATGTAGTTTTAGAAAAAGGACAACCTTCCGGATGAGCGACATCCCATCGCGTCGGACAAGGTTGTGGGAATCGAACCCACAACCGAAGTGCGACTGGCCTTTATCGCCTACCACTGGCCTACATGAATTCCCTATTTAGTAGAAACTAGTTTTATTATATTAAGCAGTATAATAGAAGAAGTATAAGTCCATTTTAGGAACCATATATGATTAATCTCACTATATATGGACTTACGTATTTTTTTTGATAACTTTTCTAACCTTTTGTTTGAGACAGATGGAATGACCCTTCACTCTATCACATGATCTGCCAACACATCACGAATGACAAATTCAACTTCATTTCTTTAAGAGATGAAGTGGAAATTGTCCAAAGAACGACTAACGGTGAGACTATACCAAAATCATGAAAGTATTTCTTCTAATTCCAATTTCATCAACTTTAGGGAAATGATCTTGAAAACCAATAATGTTGTCCTAGTTCCCTCATATCCGATGAATCAGATGGTACCTTAGATCATCACAAATCAATAGCTTTGTGATTGTTGGCTTTTTCATAGCCATGTTCTCTACCACTCTCCATCAGAACTTGATGGTTAGATTTTTCTTCCATATCCATATTTTCACCTATGTTCTCCTACGTGGAAACCCAGTGATGTGTTAATTTGGGTAACCGTTACATTTCATTCTTTAGTTTTTAAATCCATATTTTGGTATTCCTTTTTACGATGTGGGTTTCTATTAAACAAGCTTTTTAGTAGTAAACCATTTATAACCCCGATGAATTTTGAGGGAGAAATTCATTTTAAGGGGGGTAGAATGTAACACCCTGAGATTTTATGAAAAATATTCATTTAATTTCATTAATGTCTTGTGTTGTATGCTACACCAAGACTACCTTGCGCTATACGCAACACCGTATTAGCTTGTAGTATACGCAACACTATTCTTGGATCGTGTTACACACAATTTTGATAATAGTTATTCTATGCAACATTGAGTGTATATATATATATATACATTCATTGTATAAATTAAATATGGTTGGATTATGTTATACGAAACAATAAAGGATTCTTGCACAACACGCATCCTTGACTTGCCTTGCATTACAAGCAATCACGATCTTCCTCGATAGCGTGTGTAGTACGCAATACCGAGTTTCACTAAACGAGATATTATTATAATATTATTATGAACTAGCCGTTGTGAAGAGTAATAACCAATTATTGAAATTTTGTAAATTTAATTTTTCAAAATGGACTTCAATTTTGGATTCGGAATATCGAAATTAGCTTAGGGTGAAATTTTGTTACTTTTCGGATAACTTTCATATTCTGATGAATAGTTAAAATTACTAAATTTTAATTAAAAACAACTTTTCGAAATAATTAATAGTGATAAATTATTAATTTTAGTGGTTCTAATGTATATATAAAATATATTTTTACAATTTAATACAATGTTGGTCATTGGATGTAATTTCACATTTAAACCAGACATAAACAAGTGTCAATCTTTTGATAGTTATTATCTCTTAAAAACACGCTATTTGTTTTGACGACGGGAATTAATTTTTAAATTAATTAATGCAACTGATATGTTTTGAATTAGGTAAAATAGACATCAATTTTGAGTTCATAATATCAAATATATCTTAGGCATAATTTTTGGTATTTTTCTGGAAACTTTCATTTTTTGATTAATAGTGAATCCACTAAGTGGTAGTTAAAAAAATGATTTTTTTATAAAACTTAATTTTACCGATTCTGTGAGTGGAATTTCAAAAATCCTAGAGACACAGTTGATGTCAGTAAGTAAAATGTGGTTCAATGAGATGAAAATAATTTTTGGTGAATAGTAACTTTTTACTTTTTTTACCACGGTTAAAAGTAAATAGGGTAATTAAGGGTAAAAATGATATTATTATTACCCTTACACATGCCCTTATTCTATTGGATAAGTTTAATTCGACCAAAAAACATCCTTATTAATAATATATGACCATTTAGTCCCACTTGGATTAGATTAGAACATTTATTATTATTTAATTCAAAGAAGAGTTGAAAGAGTTAAAATCAAAGTTTATTTACTAAAACATTTTTAATATAGGGATATACATAAGATAAATTAGATTGTAAATATTCATTAGAAATATAATAATATTTCTTACACAATGATATTTTATTTATAATTTTTATACATTATATAAATTAATTTATTTATGACACAATGATGATGCAATAATTAAAATAACAGTGAAAAATTAGAATAATTGATATTATAAATACCCAAATAAATATAATTTGAGACTTTTTATGAATTAAACTAATTTTCTAGGTTAATATGGCACGTTATTATTGATTTAATTAACTATGGTCGAAGTAATCATTCTTTTATGAGTTTCAAAAAAATCAACTATTGAATAGTGTCAAAATTGACAAAAAATAAGTTTTAAAACAAATATTATATTATTGATTGTTATTTTATTCATAAAAATATAAGGTTAGGCCAATATACTTATATCATGATAGGTTTATCATTAATGGACCACTTGGGTGTCTCTTGGATGTATATGGTAATTTTATTAACTATATAATATAAAAATACAAAGTGACATGGTAAATGTCAATCTAATTAACTAAGAGTTAAAACTAAAAGATAAGGTTAATATTATGAACTAAACTTGTCTAAATTCTATTGTAAGAGAGTATTTAGACCCATACCAACCTTATCTTCGAAATAAATCAATTTGGAGCTATTAAAAACCGAATATGACTTTATAATAAAATAATAGTTTTAGTTTTTCCAAAGGAGCCCCTCTCCTCCCTTATAAAAGGGCACCTCCTCCCTATCCTCCTCACACCAATTTGAGCCTTCAAGCTCGGCCAAACCCTGCCAAATTATCTTCTACACTTACCTAGAAACATCCTAGAGGTTCTGGTCTACTTTAAAGACAAATTTTAGTGCCCTAAGAGGTGGTTTCAAAGAGGCGTATCGAAGAAGAGGTAATTTCTTCTCCCGATTCTTTCAAGCTTCTTTCTTCTTCAACTTCTTCTTCTTTAGTTGTTTCATTATAAAGTAATAACATTAGTATCACTAATATACCTATTTGTTATTATAAATATGAAACATCCCCATTTCACTTTCTATCCATCCTACGGAAAACAAAATCACCGCACGTGCGTACGTACGGAATACCGTCTCCATGCCGTGGTGTAATCTGTTTTTCCACCAACACCTTACATGGATGGGTATAATGGTGAAAAGAATAACTATACATAGTTATTATAACATCATAATGATTCTTATATATCGTATCATCCACTCCACTCCAATTCAATAATTATGGAAACGATATCATCACTCGTGCGTACGTACGGACTACCGTCTCCACGACGCGATGAGATTCATTCTCCATGTTAACCATTTAAGAATAATTATAAAGTATATATAAGAAATAATAATGGAATATATGACATTATAAAGCTACTGGATTTATGTATATATGTATGTACTCTCCTTAATTCCATTCAACTCAATAAGGAAACGAAAACAGCGTTCATGCGTACATACGACCTACCGTCTCCATGAACGGTGTATTTCTTTTCATTTACTGATTTATTATATATATGTATATTCTGAATATATATTATATATAAATCATTTTTTATATTCTGGAATTAATTAATCATGATCTAAGTAATCATATGAATAATTACAAGTCAAAACACGAACGACAAATTAAACAATTTTACCTAAAACACTCTTTAACATGGAATTTACAAAAGAACGGGTAATATAAAGTCATAAGTGAACCATATATGATATCATAACAATGAGTATGATTCTGGAATAAGTCAATGACATTATTTAAACCATTATAAAGGAGGTTCGGACACATACGAAGCAAATCAGACCTAAGGTAAGGGAAATATCACAATCTCAGTTTTATCCGAGATTATTTATACTTTAGTATTTACTAGGGTGTATTTTATAATCCAAATCCATGTTTCCTCAATATTTATTATTATTTCCATCCACCTAAAATTTTTTAAATCCAATTTTACCCTTCGGTGAGTTTATAGTAAAGGATATGAAAGGAATCATTTGTCGTTTTTCATACGAGGTACTTTTTGACTTTTCCGACAAATGTACGAGAAGAATGTTTTTTTAACTTATACAGCACGAACGGATTTTTACGGTTTTATAAAGCCTTATTTTCATGAAGCTTCCTCCAAAATATTTCATGACTATTTTCAACAAAATATCTTTCTTTTAAAATTTCATGATGTTTTGTGAAAAGAAATTGATTTTGAAGAAGAAAGGATATTTTTCTCAAGAATTCATTTCAAGTGTTTTATCAAAACCATTTTCCATCTAAGATGAAATTATTTCATATGTGTATGTTTCAAGTGTAATGTATCTATGATTTATGTTGTTTCACTTTTCTTATTATGAAATGATATCTATTTCTTTTATATGGATTATGTGATGATGGGATAATGTTTATGAAACCCATTTTATTCGTTGGGTTATTATGAATGGTGTATGTTTATTTTGTGGCACAAGTAAGAATGATTTCATTATGAGATGGGTGGGACCTATATCTCCCTCCAATGCATTGGGTAAAGATTTATATCTCATGAGATAGACATGGCTGAAATGACAGGTTAAACCAGTTTAGTAAAATAGGACTGAAAAGAGGAGTGAACTCGATTCAGAAAGGGACTTTGTCCACTAAGATGGTCTTGGCGGCAATGCCTTTGCCACTATGGAAATCATTACATGTGCTTAATGGATGCCACAATTACATGTTTTATTCCCATGAAATTTTATCATGATTTATGTTCCATTATGGTCTATGCCTTATATACTTCCACGTTTTATGTCGTTGCTCAAGATTTTTAATGTTCATGTTTTTTTAAGTTCAAATGTATATGGAATGTTTTATTTTATCCATGCTTACCCTTACTGAGAATTTGAGCTCACCCTTTTTATGTTTTCTTTTCTCAGGATATAAAGAAAGGTTTTAGGTAAAAAAGGGGGAAAATCTTTATGGGAGATGTTGAAGATCTTTCACCACGATTAGAGGATTACGTTCCATGTTTCCAAAGACACTAAACTATTATGGTCCTTGTGTTTCTGTTTTTGTTATGTATTAGTTATTCTGCTAAAGTAATGTAATTTCTATGTACGTCAAGCTTTGGGTCTCTACATTGGCGGCCTCCTGTTCTAGGTTTTATAACTTTTGAACGGGGTCTCAGATTAAAATTCTGAGACCTCCGTTGTGATCGGGGCGTGGTGTTTACCCTATCAGGAGCTTAATATTGACCACGCCAGAGGGTATGGACGCAGGTGTTTTAGGGGTCGGGTCTTTTAATTAAAGAGTTTAATTATTTAAACTCTCCCCTCCTCCCCTTCCACCCCATTGAACCCCTAGATAAATCCCTCCCCTCTCCTCCTCCATCTACGGTGAGGCGACTCCGGTGAGGTGCAGTGATGATGGCGGATTGACGCGAAGCTCCGGGCGAAGCCCAGCGAGGTAAGAAGTTTCCGGTACATTTTCATTTCTGAACCACCCTTTGAAGTCAATTTTATGTGTCAATTTGATGTTTTTTCTTCGAACAACACCCGTAGTTTCATAGTAGATTTTCTACGCTTCCAATCAACGGTTTCATATTGAAAATACGAGCTATGAGGTGACCGCAGTGCTCCGCCAAAGATCTACGGGTTTTTTGTGGCGTTCCGGTGAGCTAGGCGGCAGCGTGCGAGCTCCGGGCGGCGACGTCTTCTAGAAGAGGCTGCGGCGTCACTGTTGGGCGGTTGCAGCAGGCCGGGGACGGCGGAGTTCCTTGGGAGAGATGGCTGGAAGCTGAGGTTTCGTGCGGTGGTGCCGGCCTAGGGCAAGGAGGAGGGGCCCACGAGGCGCGCGTCCCCATGCGGCGCGACCGCGACCCGCATAACGCGGGTCGCTGCGGGAGAAGGAGACCGGCCTTGACGGTCGGTCAGTGGAGACAGGCCGCGGCCTGCCAGCGTGGCGGAGCGAACTAGACCCACGGCAAGGCCGCGGGCAGGCTGTGGGTGGACCGGCCGGAGTGGGCAGGTATGGCCCAAGGGGGTTTCCCCCCTTTTTAAATTTCCGACACCCGTAGCTTTCATTGCGGGCATCCGTTTTTCGTGCCGTCTACGGCAGCGCAGACCTAACAGCAAGAAGACCCTTTTGAGATGGTTTCAGGAATTTTTAATTCATGAAACGAGGGGCCTCAGAGGGGCGACGAGTCTTTATGTGAATTGACATCACCCCGGGAATTCTTGTTTTGAGCGGCGCGGACGCATCTGACGTCCGTTTCGAGCACCGTCAGTGGCGTTGGAACCCTAGCGTGAGGGCGAAGCTTTCCAGGGTGGTTTCGGTCATTGAAGCCAGAGTTGAGGCATGGCCCCCACAGACCGTCTTTTGAGCTGCACGCAGCGTTTCATGACTTTTTATCGGACGTCCGTTCGGGGCGTACGAGCAGTCGTTTTTGGGTGTTTTCCGAGGGGATTGCAATGGTGCAATCCGCCCGCTCTGACTCTATAGGATGGTGTGGGCCCCATAAGGGCCGTTTCGGGGGTTGACGGTGATTTCTAGCTTTATCACCGGGCGACCGTTTTGGACAAGTGAATAGTCCAACTCGTGTACTTTTCGAGAGGATCGCAACGATGTGATCTGTTGGTAGTGCTTCGGGACCGGGGTGTGGGTCCCGCGTGGTACCGCTCATGCGTGGTAAGCCGAAATGTACCTTTTTTCCTGGGTATCTGTTCCACTCAAGTGAGTAGTGCTCTTTACGTGTTTTTCTGAGAGCATTGCGATGGTACAGTTCGCCCGGCCTTTTTCGGGATCGTGGTATGGGTCCCACCCGGGCTGGCTACGGCGAATAGTACCCTTTTCACCAGGTGTCCATTTTGGGTGATTGAGTACTCAATCCCGTGTTTTTTTCCAAGGGGATCATAGTGGCGTGATCCGTTTGTTCAGTTTTGGGATCTTGGGGTGGGACTGACACGGGTTTGGTTATAGTGAATAGTACCTTTTTCACCGGTTGACCGTTTCGGGCGAATAAGTAGTCTATCTCGCGTGTTTTTTCGCGAGGATTACAATGGTGTAATCCGTTTGGTTTTGCACAACATCGTGCATGATCTTATTAAATGTGGAGCATGAATGGTTCTCCGCTGGTGGTTCGTCCTACCTTGTTTGTAGTAGACCCTTGGCGTGTGATCGCGCACTCTTGGGAGAGTGAAATAAATGATTCATAAGATGTGGTTGGTTGTGCCCCAGTCATTGGGGTGACAAGTTGGAGATGTTACGTCAAGCCTTCGCGTTGATGTTGGGTGCTGTGTGCACGATGTCCCTTGGGTTGAAAATGTGGTATACTCTGGGAGTATACGGGAACGCTTGGAGGTACATGTGGTTGTTCAAACCTAAGAACGTTTGTGCGCTTGGGTGGGGTTAACATGGGGCCACAAATAATGTGGGCCCCCAGGTGCGTGACGATCTCTTATTTGCATACTTTGACCTCTCACGGTGTAGAGGGTCCCTCTATGCTCGTTTGTTTGACTAGTAGGGTGGAGTTTTCTCCTGGCTCTGTGCTCGTTTGTTTGGCTAGCAGGGTGGAGATTTCCCCTGGCACTGTGCATATTTGTTTGACTAGCACGGTAGAGTTTTCCCCTGGCTCTGTGCTATTTTGTTTGACCAGCTGGTCTGAGTGGTCTCCCGCTGGTTTCATTCTCGATGGATCGGCCGGTAGCGGTGCTAGTGACACCCGGTGATGGAGTAGGCGCTGAACCTCTTTTGGGTGGGCTGTTCTGGAGTTGGGTGGTTGCGTGATACCCACTCTGTATTCGATTGGCCAGTGTTGTACCCTCCAGTGGATATGGCCAGAGCAGTTCTGAGTTTCACCCACCAGCAGGGCTGGGCAGTGGGTTACTCATCGGCTTCTAGGGTCTACCCTCCAGCAGAGACTGGGCAGTGGGTCACCCGATGACCTCTTAGGGTCTTCCCTCTAGTAGGGCTGGGCAGTGGGTCACCCATCGTCTATTTCTAGGTCTACCCTCCAGCATGGCTGGGCAGTGGGTCGGCTGTCGACTTATTCCAAGTCTACCCTTCTGCGGGGCTTGGCAGTGGGTCGCCTGATGATGAATTATGGTTTACCCTCCAGCAGGGCTGGGCAGTGTGTCACCCGATTTCTGGTTAAGAATTACCCTCTAGAAGGGCTGGGTAGTGGGACACCTGTTGGCATTCCAGGAACAGTCCTTTCTACTAGGCTAGCCTGTGACTTTCCTCCGTGATTATCGGAGCAGGATCCTTGGTTTTACGGGTCATTTTTGTGACAACTTTGACATTGAGAAGACCTCTCGTCTGCAAGGCAATGACGAGGTGTGGTTTGACTTTTCCTAGAACACTCAAGTACGAGGGGCTCCGTCCCCACCGAGACACATTCTTGTCCCACGATCTAAAACTGTACAGGCAAGTTAGTGTCTCCCAAAGAGGATAGTGTCGAAGTGTAGTGATTGAGCCCCTTGGCTTGCGGTTCGGGGCAGACGTACGGGATGCTGGGCATCGATGGAGTTTTCTTCTTAGACTGTCGGCTACTCTTTTCTTGGGCTGAGCTACGGGGCGAAGATCCCCATACGTTGTTGTTCGGGCTTCTTGCTGAGCATAAGGATATGTATATACCTTGTTCTAGTACCCACTTCTTGGGTTGGGTTACTCTCCTTCTAGGAGAGGCGAAGACACACGAGGTATGCCACGTGCTTTCCGTGTCTAGCTTATCATGGTTGGACGAGTCTACTCTCCAGCTATATGTAGCGAAGACTCGACAAGAATTTCATCTTATCACCATTTCCAGCTCCTTGTGTCTCGACAAGTCTAACTTCTTTCCTCTTTTTGGGTTGAGCTGGACTCTTCATTGTACTTTTTACTTCACCTTCGGTTGTACTCCTTTACTTTTACCCGTTCTCTCTTTTTCTCACCATTCGGTACCTCCTTTGTTTCTCCCTCGAGCCTTCGGGGTATCCTACTGAGTATTCTTATACTAACCTCTACTTGGGCTTTGCCCGCACTTGGTGTGCCCTTGCAGTTGATAGACAGGTTGGTTGTGAATTCAGTGTAGCATAAGAGTTCGGGAGCTTGGACCGCGTGCGGTGGTCGTAGTCGGGTTCCAGGTGGGAGACCCGTCTGCTGTTTCTTTTTTTTACCTGTTGCTGGGTTGTGGCACCTTTTCTGGTTGGGCGCATGTTTTGCCCCTTTTTTTCATCACTTTACATGTACTGTATAGAGGTCGATGCACCTTGTGGGTTATATATATAGAAGTTTCACTTTACTTTTCATTTCTTTTCTTTTACTCTGAACTTTTTCATTGAGTGTGTTACGTGTGTGTGTACAGGTACTTAGGCAAAGGCCTCCCCGAGTTGTTGTGACTTTGGTGCTGGTTCCCATCCCCTGGCCTTTGGAGGCGGGCTTGGGGTAGTTGCGGCTCGAGCCCAGGTAGGATCAGGTTGTGACAAATATACCTTATTCATTATCCAAACTAGTCTTCGTCCAAAAATTCATGGTACTTCTACTATCTACATTTTTTAGACAATGTATCACATTGGATACACGTATTTGAAATGAATATAAGATCATAGATTTTTATATTTATGAATAAATCTATTCGATAATGGAAGATAATGTCTTTCACGTAATCCATCACAATTCTCAAGGTATAACCTTGAAAATCAATGTATTCAACAGATGTTTCTTGAAATATCAAAGGTCATGACTTTATCCAATATCCTTTAGATTTGGAACTTCTAAATCATATTAAATTTATTGAAATCTTCTTATCTCATTGATCACCATTAACAAAAATTACTATCATTAAATAAAAATAGAACTCATACCCAATGTGGACTCTTAACATTGGTTGAATTTTAGTAAAATAACATTTTAACACGAGAATTTGGAGAAACCTTGTGAATACCTCTATCGAAGGACATTAATGATTCAATGTTCTAGCATATAATTAAAAAATTAAATACAATGGGAAAAAATCTTTCTTATAATTTTTTAGAGTATTTATGATATATTCAGCTTCACAGATGCTGAACACATAGGTGAAAAAAAAATTATTCTCACAATCATCAGACATACATAATGTTTGAATTTAGTGAAAAGTTATTCCTATGAATATATCAATGGAACAAGGTTATGAGATTTATAAATAATGTAATATTATGTAATAGAGATATTATCACCTTTGAAATTCATTACTATATTAATATTGTAGCTTATAACGTGGTGCTTCCTTTGAATCAATATCAAGTTCATAATGGGTAGATGGAATCTTTCCTAAGCATGTACATACCTAATACTTTATATGTAGTAAATTTATTGGTCATACCACTGGTGTATGATGTATCATATAATAAATTACTAATAGAGATTCTAGATCACAGAGAGATAATAATATTGAATGAGTCTTATCATCTAGTTATATTTTTGTGGAAAAAGCCTAAATTTGAGAAAGATACAACTGAACCAAATGATGTAATAAGTTAGAAGTATCCCTGATTTTTTTTATTGGAGTGATGGAATTTATTTGGTGATATTAGTATAATGGGGTAGAATTTGAACCCATTATAATTTATGACATTATTCCCTATAAATGAATTTGATTTATTTGATATCTTTGTTTACACACAACACCTAGATTTAAAGAACCATGATATACTATTAAATTACTATTATTTTATGTGAGTGTTTTCTCTCACTAAATTATTAGAGAGTATAAATAGAGTTAACAAAATTAAAAAAATTAATATTAAATGTTATATTTAATATTAATATATTTATTACACCTTTAATAGTATGTACTCAATATAGAGTAAAATTGATTTATTCTTCATAAAATGATATTTATTTCAATTTTTTTGGTTAATATTATAAATAATTTATTTTAATATTTGAAATTTAATTTTATTAAATGTGTATAGTTTTTTACAACAATATATTAAAAATATCGTATGATGAATTCTTTAGAATTTTCTGAAATAATTAAATTTTTGGTCAATAGCATATATACTTATTTATAATGAAAACTCTAGTTTCCTTTATAGTATTAAAAATGAATAGTTTTTGTATGTTTTGGTTTTAAAAATACATTAGTTAATTTTTAGTAATAAAAATTCCTTTTATGCAAATGGATCAAAATTATTCATAATATTTGTATAAATATAATTTTAGATATAAAAAACTAATTTTCATTAGATCGATTTTCAACATGTTTTTAATGTTTAATTTAAGTTTAATATCTTCCACTTAAACAAATTTGATATTTTATAATTGATTTTTTAATGTTTATATGAATTATTCATATTTTATAACAGTGTAAATAAAATTTTTGGTCATAGAACCTATAGAAATAGTAAAATAAATCACTACAATAAACAGGTAATTTGGGTAAATCTAGTATAAAACTCTATTATAAAGGCATAATTTTTCATCTTTATTCTTATTAGATGTATTTATTTTAAAACATATCACCTTATTTTAAATATTTAAATATTTATGGTTTTGTTATACTTGAAAATGAATTAATAATATTTTAGTCTTTTATAATAATAAAGGTGAGTCCATGCCTCCACTTTTAAAAGGACACCCTTCATATCTCATTGAAATACCACTTAAGGTGACCTAGCTTAGGAATAACATTCCCAATTCTCCACTCAACTTCTGTAGCCATGAATTAGTGGTTCTTATGTTGTTAAAAGACAATTCTACTGGTCTCTAAAAATTGATATAAATTTAACAACTTTAGATTTTGGTGGTATTTGTCTTTCAATTAAATTTAATGATTTCGATATATTATGTTTCTAGGAAAACTGATTCTAATTTTTTATTATATTAAAAAATGATTTTAAATTGTGTTACATGAAAAATCTAGTTTATACATACCATTTCATAATAATAAAATATTATTATTAAGCATTATAGTTATCACCTAATCATTAGAATGGATGATTCAAATAGTATTTTCTAAATTTTTAGAATATACAGTTTACACATGTATAAAAACCAAATTCATTGGTGACTATTTTATTTTATAGAATAATAAAAACAATATGAAAATTAATGAAATATATTTGTGAAAAAAATATTCTTATTCAAAAAAACAAATTATAACAAAATAATTATACCACGTAATTATTGTTGATTATTTTAATGAAATTTATATTTTATATATATAATTAAATGATGAAAAATAATCTCATATTTTTTCTATATAATTTTTTAAAAAAGGTGTGCTTAATATATATTTTTCTAAAAATAGTTCTGTCACATATTCTATACTTATTTTAAAAATTATTTTGTAAAAATTTCAATAATACATATAAACATATATTATTTTTTAAATAATTATTTAAATTTTATATTATATTTAATTTTAGATATTTTTATTGGAAGATAAATTTTTGGATGAATTGTGGAAAATACTGGTTTTTATTATGAATTTTAATTTCATATAAAACATTTCAAAAACTTAAAAATTATATTAATAATGATTTAATAGAAAAATTCGTAATGTTGTATTTATATAAATCCAACTTAGGTTACTGGAATAATTTTTATTTTTATTTTTTCGATTAAATGGTTGTATACATTTGATTATTTTCTTTAATAACATGCTTTCTTGTCGCTTATACCAGATTAATTTTAAATTAAAACATTGAAATAATTGAGATTATAATTTTGAAAAATGAAATATATATTTTTAATAATAATAATTTATATTCTATTATATGGTTAAGGTAATTTTTAACTATAATGAATATTAAAAATGGTATGAATTATTTACCGAGGATAAGGCAAAAAGGGTATGCTATGGAATTAAAATAAAAATATATATGGGTTAAAAAAGACACTAAAAATGTAATAAAACTAATGTATGGTCGTATTTAGAATATATATCTTCATTTATTGATAATGGACGTTTTTTATCATTTTTAAAGGTTAAATATATCAGAACACAATTTTACTATAAAAAATCACCATTGTTCCACTCACCTCATTTATAATATTCTACCCGCACTCCTTCCATATTCACACAATCGATTACCATTGCGTCTGAAACTTCCATTAAAAATAACTTCCTTAATTGCCCAAAATCATCTTAAAATCTTTATTCTGTTTATAAATCCATCCTAGGAATTCTTTTTGTGAAAACTAAAGAAGTTTATCAAAAAAGTCGTAATATTCATAAATGAGCATTTTATTTTATTTCGTTCTCCACAAACATAAATTACTGTTAATCCATTATGAAATATTAATACCATTATATTACATATAATAATATTTTTTTATGTTAAGGTAATTAACTGTATAAATCTTATCTTCCGTAAAATTTATTAGAAATCAACATTTGTTTCTATGGACTACCACCTCACGAATCGATGCCATTCATTATCCAATACCACATAACATAGAACAATATAATGATATATTTATTATTTATATATTATGTATATGATATTGATTTTCTTATTAAATAATTATATCACATATTACTTCTTACATTACATTCCACAGGACTACAATATGTCGCTCGTGTGTATGACATAGTACGATCTCCTTAAGAGAGGTGATTCGGTCATGATTTACATAAAATTTAATAAGGATGTGTTATTTTAAATATGGGGAACTAATAAAAAATAATTCTATAATGGTAAAAATATTATCTCACTATATTTCATTCTTTCCATTTGAAAAATGGAATTAATGTTCATGTGTACATACAACCTACCATCTCCATGAACTATGTATTTAATTTTCTATTTCTACCTTTAATGGATCACTCTAAATAAAGGTATAATGAATATATATATAATATTAATATCATGGTTAATATTATGAATGTTATTGAACCATGATCAATTTAATATATCCAAAAATTCCAAATCAAAACATACATGAAAAACAAAGCAGTTATTACCTGAAAGATTACTTTAACATGAAATTCTTAATAAAAAAAGTTATAAATGGAAATATGAAATAATATATGGTATGTTATATATTTACTATATGTTAATATTTTTATAATTAAATAATATATATTATACTTGAGGTTTAAATATGTAAAAAAGGATGTTGAGACTTAATGTAAGGGGTCTCCTTTTCCCATTTTACTTCTGTGAGACACATGTCATATTCAGCACCACTTTCATTATGTGGTGTAAAAACATACCATGGAAATAATTTATGATTATTATACATAATATTATATGGATATACATATCCATTTTATTATCTCCCATTCATTGTATTTATTGATCAAAAGTTACCAAAACTGTAAGAGATTGTTGTCTCAACATTTCTTCATGGAGACATAAGTTATTTTTTGAACCTATCGTTATATATTGGGTGTATATACTTCCGATTTGACATGTTATAAACTTAATATCCATATTTTCAAGATATTATTTTTTTCATTGAATTTTATACTTTTGTTGGTATTAAGATTCAACATTACCAAAGCGGTAAGAGTTTTAAGTTACAATCTCATCATTTATGACTGTGATTCCAATCATGAAATATTATAATATATATATCAAGAAAATTTTTAATTTTTATTTAAAATGGTTATTTATGGAGAATAAAATATTCCCTTCAATTTCCTCTCTTTATGTTCTCAATAGTTCAATGTGTTATTTTTATGAAGATCATATTTATTTCTCTCTTCGGTGAAAAACCCTTTTTCTTCCAAAATCATTTTTTGACAAAAAAAAAACATTGAAAAATGTTATATTTATTTATTAAAGACATTTGTACCTAATTTTTTATGTATTATAAATGTTTTGAAATTATTCAATATGTCATTTTCCAAATAATGACCATTTGGATTTTATAAAAAAAATGAAATTAATAAGTGTTTAAACATGTATTAAAATAACAAAATTTACTACCATCATAACCATATATTACATTAGATACTAAAACATAATATTTCAATTTTTTTCAAGTAAAATTATTTCCAAAATATTTTATTAATTTTTAGACTTTGAAAATTCTTTTTCAAGGAGAGGATAGTTTTCTCAAAAAAATTTCCAAGTGTTATTCCTCGAGAAATCATGTTTCATATAAAATATCATCCATTGATTATACTTAGGATTACCAGCGATATAATACAAGGATAACATTCTTACTCATTGTCTTTATTGTAAATGTTTAGGATAGAATGATTTTTATGAAACCCATTTCACATATATGTATTATACCGCAATAATTGTTTTATGAAATCTGTTTATTTTAAAATGGGTTATGCTATGAGGAAATGATAAAATGTTTATGAAACCCATTTATTTTTATGTTTAATGATATGAATCAAATTTTATGTTTTTGTGGTACAATAATGTTCAATTTTAATCATGTTATTGGTGGGACAAATACCTCCCACAAACATATTGGGTAATGAATAATGTTGTATGAGCTAAAAGCATACACAAGAGGTTATCCCAAATCAGAAAGAGGTTTCATGGGAGGATATCCAAATCCTATAACAAGGCACATAAGATTTTATCACAAAGTGAAAAGATGGTATATGCGAGGTTATCTCAAGACCAATAGGGGTTTAAGGGAAGATTATCCCAATCCCAAAAGAGGGTCCATGAGCGGTTGTACCATTACCAAAAGAGGGCACAAGGGAGGTTATCCCGTGTATAATGTCAGTGCATAGTTGGTCGGCCCAAGAATATCATGTTATGAATGCCATGGTGAGTATGCTGGATATAATATTTTCTAGGAAGAAATATATTGAAGAAAACTATTTCTTATGCCGATGTCTGGCTCTCATGGATCTTATTATTTTATACCATTATGATTCAATTCTTATGAACTACCATGATATATGTCATGACTCCTTATTTATGATCACAATTTTACAACACTATTGTACCTTTATAATCATCAAGAGTGTATTTGTGTAATATAATTAATATTAATCTTAAAATATTTAATACACAACTAGAATTTGGGTTCGTACTTTATTTATTCACATGGTTATTTCTCCACCTCTGAAAGTAGCCTATCGAATCCCCAATTTCTAATATAAACCACATGAGCTTACACTTCCTTTAAACCATAATCTTCCCCAAAAATCCTTATCATCCTACTCTTCCTTGTGAGCCTCCTCCATAATGATGTTTTGATTCTCCTCCTATGGCGTTACTACCTGACCACTCTATGATAATGCTACTCCAATGCATCCACCCGACTTCTTCAATTACATTCCCTCCCCACTTCCTCCTCTGACACACCTCCAACATGGACACCCCATTTTCCCATGACCCCCAATCCATTGAGTCCCCAACATGGCTTCAAGAAAAATATAATAATGTTTATATGTGGCTACCCTACCACCCGAGATCCTCCTACAACAATGTGTCCACCCCTAATTCTTGTCCTTCAACACAGTGACCCCACCTTCTTGATTTATTAGTCAAACCAAGCCCCATCCTTACTATCCTCCTCCTCCAATCATATATCAATAATAATACTTGATTGAACCTAGTGAAATATTTTCAAACAATGTTTATCATATAAAATACCTAACTCTTTTGATTATATTGAACCTAAACTACATAACTTGTTAGAGTTCTCTAGATTTCTGCTACAAACTGGTTTTATTGACCTATAACATGGGTTTAGTTAGGAAATGAACATTATATTCCCATTAACATAAAATATTAGGCTTTTATCTTTAAAAACGACTTATTTTGATCCCATTGAATTTTTTGTCCCACAATGTTATTTTTGTTATTATTTATAGATGATTAGTTTATATAAATTGCATGATTTGGTTACTATTCATATTCGTACTTGTTAATATCCTTGTAAGTTTATAGTGGTGGCTTCCAATCATGTTTGTCATTCCTTTTTACAAAACAATCAACCAAACATTCAATACTACAGATATTACATGAAAATTATAATCATAAATAATCTTCTAGGAATAACTGCATAATTTTTAGGTGTTCATATTTTATTTGATAGAACATAGAAAAAACTGATTATAAATTATATAAAATAATGTAATTAGTTTTTATATGTGTTTCTCATAAATGAAATGTTTTTATAAAAACTCTTTATTCTTATTTTAAATAATAGAGAAACATTACTTTTTATAATGTTATTATTGTATGCGATAAGTGAGTAAACATTTATCAATAAGTGCAGTCAATAAGACACTCAATTTTATGTGTTATGTTCTTCAACATCTTTCAATATGGATAATTAAAATTTTAATGTCATAAAATGCTATAAATCTACTGCATGAATTTTTTTTTCTGCATTATTATAATTTTCTATTATTGTTCATTGTTTTCTATGTATTTTTAATATCTATGAGTTACACTCTGAAATATTATAGTATTTATATTACGATTTTTTAAATTTTACTTATTGATATCTCATGATTTGTTAATTTTTAAATTTTTTATCATTTAAAAGGATACATAATAGTGTGGCATGAAACTTAAAATATGGAGAATTATTTTTTAAATAATTTTTTTTATATTTTAATGATGAATTGTTTAAATATATTAATTTTTTTAATGAAAGTATTATATTTGTTACAAAAAATCTCTATTTTATTTTTTTATTTGTTTTAAATTGATATATATTTCAATATTATTATATAATTACATTTCAAAAGTATTAATTTTAGTGTTAGAAGAGGTTTTAAAATTGTCTCATCCTATAATCCATACTTAGGTGACTGAACTTACATTTACATTATTATTCAAGTATAATGTTTTTATCATAGTCTATTGAAATTTTTTAATTTTTGACAATATATTTCAATTTAAAAGATCTAGTTTTTATCATACAAAGAATGTTCAACCCTTGTTTAATAGTGTTTTTTATATACCTCATTAGATGAAAAATTTTTTATAATAAAAAATAGTAGTCAAAATATTATTTCCATTCAGTTGTCATGTTTCTATTTTTCACTAGTATTATAATTTTGGTCCCCATTAGTATGTTTAATTTTTTAGGGCAGTTTAAAGAACAATGTTTTATTGATTCATATTTATTTTTTTATATTTGAAAACCTTTTTTGGTGTAATGAATCTTTTTTCTTTTTTCCTTTCTTATTTCAATATGGGATTTATGTAATAATAGTCTATAATTTGAAATAAATATAAATTTTTTTATAATTAATAAGTATTAATAAATATTATATAATTCTACTATTTTATATTATATGTATATTTTTATTAATTATAAAAATATATTTATTATGAATTTTTTCAAATTAGATGTGTAAGAATGTCGATTATCATAAAATAGTGAATATTAGTAACACATGCAAACATATTAATTTCTAAAATACTAATTTTTATTCGATTCAAAATTACTATTTACGTCACTAAAGGGTTTTTCTTCTGATGAAATAACATGAACAGGTTGGTCTTGTAATTTATCAATATAATTATAGTACATAACTTTATATAATAATTTATTTAATGTATTATTTTATTATATATTAAAATATTATTCAAAGGCATTCTTTTCAATTTTTATTTATGTCAGTTATTGATGTTTTACTCATTCTATTTTAATCTTGTTCCTAAAAATATGATTCTATATGTCAATTTTATTAATTTATAAAACATATAAGTTTATATTTATTTAGGAAATTCTAGACCATAAAATCCATATAGTTTATTTGTTAGTTTCAGTAAATAATTCAACATTCAAATAAACACATGAACACTTTTTACAATCTTTTTGTACTAAAAAATAGAATTCTATATAGAAAAAGTTTTTATATGTATTTATATATTAATATAGTTAATATGATTCTAAAATAATATTTTAATACTATTATATCTTCATGAAAATTATATGTTAATATATATATAGATATATATTTAGTTTTGAAGTCAATATATTTGTAATTTTTCAAAACACATTCCCAAGAAAAAGGAGTGAGCATGGACTGTGGGGATATTTCTCCTAGTGATAAAATTTATTATTCAATCTCATATTATTCTTATGTGGTTCATTTATATTAGAATTCTATTTACATTTTCCACTATGATAATAAAGTGAGCTTAATTGAGGCTAATGAGTGATGACCTAGGTCCAATTATATTATTTACAATATGAAAATGTTAAATGTTACATCTTACAGTTTAACTCAAGGTAACAAAAAATAATTTTTTAGAAAATAATAAGCAATTTTGGGAAAAAATAATTTTTCCCTTAATTTCATAGTAATTTAAATAATTTGTTGTTAAATACATTTAATTATTTATTAGGTGTTCTATATTTTGTGTTTTTATTTGATTCTTAAATCAAACATTATATTATATTTAAATTTAGTTTTCTAAATTGAGTGTTTGAGTATATTTAGTCTTGGTTTTATATTTATATTTAGTGGTTGATAAATAATTTGACAGTCTATAATTATGAAATATAGTTCTTTCACTATATTTTAAGGTTTGTCTTCTATATATAAAATAATTTAACTGGGTTATCTTGTAGTTTTAGGCTATATAAAGAGTAAAATATATTGAAAAGAGTCCTTATAGCTAATGAAGACGTTATTTTCAATGGAATTAAACAATGAATTATACTACTTCGAGCCAATTTTGAATCATATTTGTTAAAATAACTTTATTTTATTCTTTCTTACACATTTAAAGTTTTCAAATTTAGATTATCTCGTAATCATTTACATTTCATTAATATTTTAAAACATTTCATCAATGAGGTCCTAATCATAAAAATAAAACATCAATAGAAATTTCATAAATGTGATACAAAATTATAACCTATAAAGTCATAATTATTTTTAAATTCTCAATTTTTTTATCATTTTCAAAACCATATTATCATATAAACAATATTTATACCATTTAATTATAGAATAAATAAAATTTCATAAAAATTCCACCTTGGAATATTATTTAGTCTAAAATATATAAGGATGGATATCCATTAAATTTATACATTTAAATAATTCATGATGATATAATCACGAAAAATTATATAAATAAATACATTATGAAATTTAAATTCTATTTTAATAATTGGTATAAAATTCAATATATAATTTATAGAATAAAAATTACACATGGTAAGATATTTTTATTAGAATCATATCATTACACTCCATCAATATCATAATATTTTGGACACCATGTATTAATTATTGGTTCACCTATATTTATTATTCATTTCCCAACACATATAAAATTGAATACAAACAACTATAGAACGGAAATAAAAATTAATGATTGGATATACATACTTGTCACTTGATTTGTCAGGATCCAAATATAAAATAACTACCAGATACGTAAATTAAATTTCATAATCATTTCATCACTATTACCTTTATCTTCGAGGATTGGTAATCTCTTCCTTTCATAAATCATCATTTCTAATCTCTTCATGGAAATCCCAAAACATTCATTTGACTCGTAGTATAAGAACATATCTTAGATTAAAAGGGCATTCCACATCATTTGGGAAAAAATTTTCTTTTAAAAGGTTTTAAGAAGATTTATATTAAATATTATTAAAAATAATTACATGAATCAAAATAATTATTTTTTGTGGTTAGTTAGATTATTATTGGCCATCATAAATTTATGTCCATCATTAAAAGAATTGAATTTGTTTGATTTTTATGTTTTTAAATTAAATTGTACAACCATTAACATTGTATTCATAATTTTTTTTATATCAAAATTATCTATACTATAAAAAAACATGGACCTTTAAAGGCCATTAAAAGAAGTTGATAAAATGATCTATAGATTTTCATCCAAGAAAGGAATAATTAATTATTATTACTTAGATTTAGTTAAACCACATTCATGTTTTAAATATTGATGATATTTTATTATTGACTATGATAAAAATTATGCTTCTTGAAATACAAAAAAAAACATACACATTATCATACATTATAATAATTTTTTTAACATTATGCCAAGGTGTTTTGTTATATTGACATTCTTAACTTAAAAAATATAGACACATGTGTATAAAAAATTTCTATGATATTTATATATAAAAAATTTGTGAAATTGAATCATGTTCTTTCTGTTAAGGAAAATATTTTTTCTTATAATGATATTTGTTTCTAGATTTTGTTGAGCAAGATTCACAACACATTTCCCATTAGATAAATTTATTTTTAACATTTCAACCATGTTGTTAATATTTAGATAGAAATATTACACAGATAGAATTCTATATTTACCACAAATCTTAGTAATTATTGACATATTATTAATAATATAGAACCCATTCATCATGGAATACTCTTAATAAATTCAATTTTTTAGATTATTCATGTATAAAATTAACAAAAAATTTCTTTAATATATTTATATTTACTTATTGGTTTTATTTATGTTGGTGAATTTTTTTTAATTTAACGAAAATATTATTCATTATTGAAATTTTTCATGACAATTTACGGAATATATTTTTTATTCACCATCTAATTTAAAACAGAGATCATGAGATTCATGAATGGGAGAAAAATTATTTTTAATTTTTAAATACCAATATAATAAAATCCCTCATTCTCAATATTATTGATTAAAAAATAAAATACTTTATTAGACATACCTTCACAAATGAACCATGTAGTCTTCCTCTCAATGTGATGACATGGAAATAAATTTTCTGGAATCTCCCTTCAATGATGAATACCATATAAATTATAGTTACATGAATTCATCAAACTAAAATAGTATATAATTAAGAAAGTCATTTAGTAATAAATTAGGATCATGCTATAGACTATTATCATCCATCAATTATTTTGGATCCTTTGGTCCATACTGATGAAAACAATGCATAGAATGGTGAGATTATATTAGGTAACATCCTATTGTTAAACCTCTAAGAGAATTTTTTTCATACCATAATCCAAACACCATTTTCTTAGTATTGATATATAATTTATTATTAAAAAGTATCAATACATACTTATTTTTTAATATATATATATATATTATCATCCACTAAATTAGATAAATCCATTTCTATTTACAATAATCATAGATATGTTAAGATTCCATTTCTTTGAAATAGTTCATATGAATATTATCCTATACTACTTCTTGTGATAACGCATTATGGAATACTATTTCAATTTCTAGAGTCATTATATTAAATATATGGAATAATAAAAATTCATCAAAAAAATTATTTTAAATATTTTTATAACCTTTATGGGTTAGACCCTTATATGATTTCTTTAATGAAAAGATTTCTAATTTATCATTTTTAGAGGAATTTTCTTCCCCTGAAACTTATTTATGTGAATATTCCAATGCATATGTCAATATAGATGTTTTCATTACGAGAGGAGGTGATAATGATATTGGTGTTTCTGTAAGAGATAATCAGGGTTGTGATGGTTCTGGTGATATAGACATTTAGTAACTTTTCTGATGTAAATTTTATTATTGGTTTTTATATTGAATGTTTTCTTAGAGTTTCCTCTTATTCTGATTATATTGATATTGAAATTTTCTATAGTATATCAAATATATTGTTTTAAATATTTTATTTACACTAAATTATATTTGAGTTCACTTTATAATGTATTTTATTCTATTATAAGTCAATGTTTCAGTTCTATTTGAGTTCATTCCAAAGGGTAGGGATTTTTTTGTATTCTTATGGTTCATATAATGATTTATTGGTAGGTATGTATGTGCTTGAATTAATTTGATATATAATATATTATGTCTGAGTTATTTTAATACTATAGTTTATTTTTTATTCAACTATATGATGCATGATTTGAGTGACGATGATATGGATAGAGTTCTATTAGAAGGTTTGAGTTTTACTAGTTAGTAGTAGTTCTGCAGGTTGGATTGAGTTCTATTAGAGGTTCAAGTTTTTTTCAAGCTAAATGGTTACAGTGAAACACATTATAAGTTATTTATGGTATCAAATGGGGTATATCCTTGTTTACAAACCTTGGATTTATACTTAATGTGGTCATACATATAACAATGGTTTGTAATCATGGGTATAGAATGGAATATCAAAAATTTAAAATCTAGTATACAGTGGTATTTCAATGTTTTCTACCATGAGTTTTTATTAATGTTCATAATTTGAGACTGTGACAATAGAGTTTTTTAGGTTTAGTAATTTTCAAAGTTTTAGACCACGGATACATGTGTAATTCTATCTATAAAACTGTGGCTATAAATCAATATATATAGTTCAAATCATTGATATAGTACAATTTCCACCATTTCTGACCATTGACACAACTATGTCCCTAATGCCACTCTAGTAGGACCCAAAACCATAAATATCAAGTATATTACCTATAACCATGGTTTTTAGGACAATAAAATTTTGTATAAACTCTATTTATAGTTTTATTTCCATTTAGTGATATATATGTATGATAATTGAGGATTTTATAGTTAGTATCATTTTATATGTTTATTTAATCTTTTGAAATATTGATAATGGAATTGTAGTGATAAATATTAGGATATGTATGAGGATAATTCCTTAGACCATTCAACTTATCATAACTAGTCTTGTAAATTTAGTAAAGGATAGATTGAGTGGTTTTTGAGAAATTAAGTCTTTATCTGGATAAGAAAAGTGTATATGGCTATGGAATATAAGTACATATTGGAAATAAATCTGATAAGGGTGTATTTATCTAGATTTTATAGCCATATGGTGCTCGATAACATGCCATGTTTCACACATGGTTTGTCACTCATTGGGGATATGATTTTTAAATTCCCAAACTCATTGTGAGACATCATGAATGAGTTTATATAGACAATAACTACAAATGACCTTGAATAAACCTAAGGAATCATAGATTAAAAATAATTTATCATGATTTATACATCCTTTAATTGATTTTTCTTGACTATATGTTTCCCTAATATGAGTATTATTTCTCTCATTTTCCATTTAGTTATAGTTAATGTATGTAACCAGATTACATAATATTAATGATAAATTTTATTGGTAATGAAATGATTTTCCTCTTGAGAAACCAAATGATATGGGGTTTTGAATGACAAATATAATTGTTATTCTCACAAAAAATTCTCAAAATATGAATAACATTGAAATTTCCAATGAGAAAATGGATGGAACACCATTAGGTTGATTCAACAATGGGGAAACTGACACATTATTTTAGTGGTTCTGTTGATGTGATAGTCACAAAGGAATGGATAAATACCATTGAAAAAGTAATTTCTATTCTCTAGTGATCAAATCAAAAATATTATTTTTGACCATCTATCATATAGAGGGTGAAGTAGATCAATGGTTGTTCCGTATTAAGATTTTGAATCAAGACTGGATAACTGATTCCATGGGATGGGATGTGTTTAAAATGATATTTATTAGTATGTAAATAAATCAAATTATATGAAAAAGTGTGGAGAAGTAATTTATTAAGATTTAACAAACTGACGTTGAATCTATTGGTACCTATGAACCTAATTTTATAAGGCATAAATAGTTTTATTCAGGATCAATCATCAGTATAGAAAGATAAATTGATCCATTCTTTGGTATCTTAATACCATGTATTGGAATGAAATTTTCAATAAGATACATTATTATCTATGAATAATTAATTTTAATATCACCTAATTTAAAAATTAATATTATATATTAGGAACATATTCATGGTTTTGATACGAAAACAAAGATTGTGCCTCATGAGAACCCAAATAAATCACTTGGTTGAAGGAAAATTCCATAAGCTACATGGCTGAAATGTGGGAATAAGAACTCAGGTGTATTTCTAAAAGAATTAAAAGGGATCTACTTGTCATGGAGGCCTATCCAATAAGAAACAAAAATACGAGTGATGTGATGTAGAAAATAATTGAAATTATTTTAGTGAGATATAAACAAAATGCCCCACCAATTCTCGAGTGATTGGTGTTTAAGTATTTTTTTAATTATGAAAATTTATTCCCAAATTGAGTGTATAATTGATATTATAATAAACATAAACCTATTAAGACATATGAAAAATTGTTGGCATATACAATCATGATTGTTCAACTAAATGATACTAATTACCTCATACTTATCCTTAACTAATTTGTTGGGAATTTGATGTTTTCTACTGTATGAACGATCCCTATGAAAATATTACAATTTTTCCTTTATTAAAATGCCATGTTATTTTTATATTTTTTTATCTACCCCTATATAGATTATAAAATAATGAAATTAAATTTGATATTCTATGGATATAAGGATGAACCCAATCATCTAGTTGTAATTTTTTGTATAATGTTTGAGATTATTTATGGAATAAAGGGTAAATTATTTTTTAGAATCATATATGTTTCCATTTTATAGTAAATTATGATTTAATGATTCTATAATGGGTTTATTATTTTAAGATATATCATAATTCCAATGTCGTTGATCCTTATTTATATTTTGTTCTGATGTGAGTTTTTTATGATTTGGGATATTATTGGATACATTGGTTGAAATAAAACCGTTTGGTTTTGTATATATTTTAATAAAAATTCAATTTGAAGTAGAATTCATTTACACTTTATGGATATTTTATTAAAGGTACTTACCACCATTAAGGATTATATTTTCATTAACATTAAAAAATTATTTGTTGTAGTTGATCTCCTTAAGAAGCTAGAACACTCCATTATAATCAGTGATGTAGTGTCTATGGATCAACTTTCCAGAATATACATTGAAGAATTTTTAAGGGTTTACAGAGTACAAAATTCAATTTTTCCAATCATTATCTGATATTTACCATTATGTTTTGTATTTTTATTATTAAATATATTGATCAAGAGTTATGTTTCATCATTGAGTGTCCTCCCCGGACAGATGGTCATTCTAATAGAACAATTCAAATAGTATAGGATATGATAATATATTTTATATGGATTTTAAAGGTATTTAGGATCAAAATGTTCTTTTATTACAGTCTTCGAAAAATAATATCTCTTACATGAGCTTTTAAATAACTCCTTATGATGGTAAATACAATGTACATGAATGAAATATCAAAAAAAGCTATTTTGATGAGATCTAGCTGATGAAATGGTAAAAAAGGTTACATCCATTAAACATCATATAAGGAAAATACAAGTTTGACTTAAATTATATTCTGATAATCTTGGACTTGATCTTTAATTTGAAGTCTGTGAAAATGTTTCCCAATGAATTTAATTATTGTATAAAAAATTGAATACCTTTCACAAAGTAGATTAGTTTTGTTTAAACACTTGATCATAATATGATATTTGATTATCGATTGGATTTTCCACTAAACCTCTATGAGGATAACGATGCGTTCTACATATCCACAAATTGAAAATAGGTTTTTAATAGCAGTTTTTATTTTTTTAATTCTGTTTCATAGGGTATGTTATTCAACGTGACTTTTTAAATATTTTTTTAATAATTTTTTTATAAAAATGGTTATTATATATTCATTTTGATGTTGATTCATGAGGGTAATGAGATAGGAAAACTAAATAAAATATTACGATATAAATTTTTTTGAATAACTGATGTGGAAATGTATTTTTATATCAGTTAAATAATTAGTGATTTGAAAATTATCCCATATTTGATTTTTCATTTCCATTATATGAAAATATAAACTAAAAATAAAATATGAAAAACATTTTCACATCAATTATGAATTAACAAATAAGAATATAGACTTTCTGGGCCAGTTTTTCTAAATAACCAATGTAAAAATGTATTACAGTTCTTATTCATTGTGATAGTGATATAAAAAATTTCCCAAAAAATAAAAAATGGGATAATTTTTCTCATTATTAAATTCATTACTAATATGAAAAATGTATTTCTTTCTCAGTTATTTGAAACATCGATATGGTAAAAAAATTATAATCTTTCTAGTCTGTTATAAAAACCAATGTGAAAAATATTTTTTAATAAAACTAAAATATTCATTCCCCATCCAACTATAAGACTACATATGAAGTTTGAGAAATATAATTATCGTAGATAACATCAACAAAAACTATGATACAAAATAAATATGTACAATATCAATTTCCATGTTTAAAATGAATATTATAATTTGTTTTTGAAGAAAATATGAAATTTTTATCCCACAAAATTTCAAATTATCTTAGATCTTTTGCAATTTCGGGTTTTGGGTATTCAAAAAGCTACAAATTAAAAATAAATCTTTTAAAATATATTTTGAGTAACAGAATGAAATATTAAATGAAATGTTTATAATAAAATACAACCTTCTAGAACAATTTAACTCTCCCAATTGAAATTATTCAATAAATAAATCTTTCAACATATTATACGTCTTCATTTATGCATTTTTTATGACACTTTCATGTAAAATATTTTTGCATTTAAAAAACATTTTTAAATACTATATCAAATAATTATTAATTGTAAATGAAAATTCACTTTTAATTTTACATATATGATTTTTGTTCTCTTCTTTATAGTTTTACCTCTAGAGAAATCAAATTCCTTCTATAAAAAGAATATGAAGAAAATAAATTTAAATTCCATTAGAATATAAAATACTTTTAAAATGTTAAATTTTTCATTTTCAATAATTTTAAAGTTTTTTCTCATACATCACCATTGACATAACATAGGCAGTATAGTGTCTTCTACACTATATAAAATACCAAAAATCCAATGGATACTGATATATATATATATATATATGTAAATTTAATGTTTGTGGTTTTTATTAAAAGAGATGTATAAATCTTTATGAGATATATGTTACATAATCTTGATGATACGAGGGAATACAATACTGAAAAATTACATTCCTCTAAAACAATCCTTCAATATGAACTATTCATTAAGAATCTTTCATGGTCTTTTCAATGGGTGTAATAAATTTTGGGTTTATGAATCCAAATAATGTTTTTGTATCATACTGCAAAAAATTTTATAATTATACCTAATATAAAACAAATATATGTATATATTTTCAAAAAATTTGTATAATGAAAAGATTTCGGTAAATCGAATTCCATTGAAAAAACATGCAATGTATTTATTATCAATTCTTCACCAATTATAGTCCCAATGATATATTTCTTAAAAAAATTATCACATTCATTTCATGCCCAAAAATACCAACATCCGTTGGATTTCCATAGACATCCAACAAAAAATTTTAATATTTTGACAATATATTTAGACTTTTATAAGTTATATATGATGTCATGACAGTTTTTAAATATTATTGTATATACAATATTTATTTATATTTAAAACATTATTTATAAAAATTGATAACAATATATACTTTCAAATGTAAATATAATTTATTAGAAAATTTAATGAATGATGAAATATACTCATAATTATATAGTAATTTGGGTACGAATTCATTTGGTAAAAGACCAAAAATAGACATTACATTGTCTGACTATACAATCAACATATTCAAGAAATTTTATTCTTAAGAATATTTCTATAATATCTGATATAGTGATGATATGATTCTCTATCTCTATCTTTTTATAAGGATTAGTATTGACAGTATAATATACCTCCCCATATGAAATAATATGATGTTGGGGATCATCAAGATATAACTCATAAAAAATAAAATATTTGGAGGGGGTGTGTGAGTAGGATTTGTAGGAGTATTAAGCCAAGCAGGTGGAGTTGGAGTAGGATAAGTAGTAGGAGTGTGATCTGTAGAAGAAGGTGGAGGAGTTGGATCCGCAAACTGAAAATGTTTATTCATGACTGCGAACATTAATAGTACGTAATATCTAATAATTTCCTCCATTGTCTCATAAATATGATGAATTGTAGCTTCATGAGATTTTATTTTTTATTTTCATCTTCCATTAATGTTTCATTATAACTAGGAAACAATTTCTTTTATGGATACACCATTTGGTTATCTTTATACAAAACTCTTGTGTTTGGGAATTCCCAATGATGTAACTAAAATATCATTCCAACCTTCATCTATGAAGGCCCCATGTTTTTTTTCTACTCCTGATATTATATAATATAATATTGGAAAAACCTCATAGTGAATCAAAATAGATAAATAAATTATTTAGAATCAACATATATTTAATTGAAACATATTACATTTCTCTTAATTGAAACCATCGACTCTTCCCTAAGATATTATTTTTTTGTAATCTGATCCCTGTTCTATTTTTCATCTATTAAAGAGGTGGGGATGTTCAACCTCCACAGATCTCAAAGAATTAGATCATGGATTCTGAAAATTTGTAGCTATTATCTTTCTTCCAAAAATGTATACCCTCCCCAAGAAAAAGTATGAGGGCATATATTTCAATATTTTATATCATGACTCAATCTCCTAAATTTCTATAAATTATGAATAAATAAATAAATAATAAGACAATTTATATAAAAATCTCTAAATGGTTTTTTTTATTACATAAAATTCTTCTTATTGTATACAACCAAAAAAATTCTTTCTTGTATAGTTATCTATAAATGGATACATATCACATTTATTATGATGCCATCAATGAAAAATATTAATTTGATATTTTTTTCTTTAAAATAATTCAATCTCTTAGAAGAAAATGATAAAAATTTCGTCCGAACTTCTCCTATATCCGGTATATTACATTTCATCTAATAAGAAGGTGGAAATAGATTTAAAATACTGGTGATAAGTATTAAATCAACAAATCATATTACTAAATCTTCTTCAACAATTGAGATATTTAAATAAAAAAAATCTCTAATCATTAATAAAAAAAAATTCCGTATACTACTATAAATGTTTTGAATTGTTTTCAATTTGAACGTCTTGGAATATAACTATCAGAAAGTTCTACATGTTTCCAATAGTACAAATACTCTAATGAATATCTCCATTTTACCCACAAAAAATAATATTCTGTCAATATATAAAAAAGTATCAAAAAAAAATTAAACTAAACATAAAAAAATTTTATTCAAATTTTTTAGAGTAGTTAACTAAAATTCTGAAAATCTTAATAGAAGATGAAAATACATAAAATATTGAAAAAAATCCAAAAAATGGAGTCTGAATAGTGAATATGATCTAACCTATAAAAAAATATATTATCTATAGAATATATACTAATAAAGAATATAAAATTAAAAGATCTAAAATTTCAATAAATTTAAAAAATTAAACCATAAATAAAAATATGTTACCTATAATACTTGGAATTTACTAAAGGATTGGTTTTTCAAATCCCGTTATAATGATAATTCTATTTTAAAAAAACCATGGCTACGAAATGATCATCAATATTATATATTAATCATTACATTGAAGTACGTATAGAGACCCTCATATTTCATACATTAACATTACATGAATGTTTTAGAATACCTAAAATATAATAAAACCTGTGGCCCAAAGACCGTATTAGTCTAGTTCCTTTGGAAGCATGGAAACATAAACACTGATACATAAGTGATAAAAATTATCTTCCACTTGGTTCTTATACACTAATATCCTCAATATAAAATCAAACCAAATACATATCTTAAAAATCTTGAGAGGAAAACATAAAAACGGTTGAGGTCAGATGATCAGTATGGGGAAATAAGGGAGAAATAAAAGAATAATAGTTCCCAAAATCATATGAGGACATGATCATGAAAATATAAGATCATACCCCACATATAGAATATCATATTCATGAAACATGGGATAAATCATGGAAGTTAATAACACATGAATCAAATGGAAATTGAAAACACAATCCATGATATCAAATCATATGAATAGAATATATAATTGTGACATGAAAATAATTATATAATATGATTTCCATAGTAGTTAAGGAATTTAATCCAAGGCCATCTGGGTTGTATGGGTTCACACCACATTCTATCTTGGTTTTTATGCTTCATTCTCCTGAAAATCATAGTAGAATGAGTTCACTCCTAATACCATCTCGGTTGTTATGGTTCACCCCCATGACCATATTAGTAGTCAAGGTTGATTCCCAAAACCATATTAGAGTTTCTTAAGGGATATAAATCATTAAAAAATTTAATTGTGGGAGATATAGGTCCCACCCATTTTATTTTTAAATCACACATACATGTTCCACAAGATCATTAAAAATCACATAATTACCTAAGAATAAAATGGGTAACATAAACATATAAAAATATCATAACCTATGGAAAAATATATATAGGTTTTATAATAATTTCATCAAAATAAAAACCCATGAAAATAAGTGGGTTTCAATGACATATAACCCATGATAGAGAAACGAGTATTGTAAAAAACATACAATTAAAACATAACCCATTCAGAGAAAGAATAAGTATGTAAGCATTAAATAATTTCCCTAGAAATGGATGAGTGACATAAATGGTTATCATCTTATATGTGTAATTTTTCTTAAATATATTTTAAAATATGCTTGAGGAAAATATCTTTTCATCCTTGAAATTTGCTTTTTAAAACATAAATATTTTTTAAAAAACCTTTTCTTTAAAAGTAGGCTAGAATTCTTTTTAAGGAATCATTTTAAATAATGAAACATTTTTAAAATTATTATTCCATGAAAATTATCATCAATTATCATTTTAAAACATTTTTGAACAATTTTAAGATATGGTTATTGAAATAAAAATTTGTTCTAAATGAAGAGTTAAATATTATTGGATTTTTCTTAATATTATTTTCTTAATTATATTAAATACAAAGGATTTTAAAGGTGGTACAAACACATGGAGATATTTTTAATAAATATATGATTTTGGAACTCATATGTTTTCTTTAGAGATGAATCATAATATTTAATCAACGGATGCATTATCCTAAACAATCATACAAAGTGATGAGATTGTTTCAATAAACTCTTATCACATGGTAACTTGGTATCATAAAATCCATGGAGGAATGTTAAATTAAAATAATCATAAAATATCATCAAAATATAAAAACATATTATATAAAATGTAATATGAAATTATATACACCTCAAAAAATAATTTTGGTGTATAACAAAACATGAGTCTCGAAGAAGTAAAATTGAGACAAAAATGGCTTAAGAATTTGTTATCATTATAAAATACAACTATATGAAATAATATCATAAAAATAATATGTAAATAAAATTAATTCTTTAATAAGATAAATATAATTCTATCATGGGATGTAAAAACATCACACAAAAGAAGTGAGTGGTGAATAAGTTTTGTATCTCACATAAATAAAAGTGAGAGAAAATTCTATTTCCTAGTGTCTTGATTCTCTTCAAACTCATACAATAATTATATATAATAAATGAAAGTTTATAATATATATTTTACAGTCCCATATTCTTATATGTAATAAACTATAGGGTTTTATTAATACCTTATATTTCCAATATTTTAACAATTATATTCTAAGGTTTCTGTTCAGGTAATATTAACTTTGTTCTTTGCATGTGACTTAATTTGATAAATATTTGGTCCTTATACATATATAATGACTTCTAGAATTTAAAACATCATATAAATATCATTTATATTAATTATATTCGTATAGTAATAATGTATACTATATAAAAGTATGAAATGTAATACACCGTTCATGGAGACAGTAATTCGTACGTACAAATGAATAGTATTCCATTTTCATTGTCATATTGAATGAAATAAATAAAATGATATATAAGTGTCTATATATTTATATATATCATTATTTTAGTTGAATTATTATTTCATATATGTCATATAATTTAACTAAACCCATAATTAGTACATTCCATGTACCATGTGAACAAATCCAATCATTTAAAGGAGGCGATAGTCCACACATCCTCAAATGAAATTATCATATTTAAACTAAATGGAAGGAATAAATGTATATGTTATAAAAAAATAAGGATAAAAAAATTATAATAATAATATATAACATATATAAACATATTTTACATCGTAATTTCCACCATGTGTGCTGGTAATGAAAAATGAACAATCATTATTCTGTGAGGTGATAATTTAATGTCCATGTAAAAAATATGTATGTTACCCATTTGATGGGAGTATGTGTATGTATTGGTATAATAAATATCATAAAAAATTATATTATATTTGGGATAATAGTGTTGTAATAAAATAATTTAATAAGAATATATTGTGGTGTGGATAATTAAAATAAAATAAAAGAGAAAGAGGAAAAAGGTTACCTCTTATTTGGGTAACTCCTGTTGGTTTTCCTGAATGTGATTACATAGATTTATATCATACAAATGAGAGGATACTATGATTATGATATGGTTTTTATGGAACTATATGGGATGATATTGGTTGATCAAATCTTTATTTATAGGTGTGAGGAATGGAAGGTTATTGGGACCTTTAATAGTGGAGGATTGTCACACTTTTCACTTTTTAGTAAAATAATTCTATCAATGTTTTCCAATGAAATGTGAATCCAATAGTTGAAAAAATTCTATAAAATAGAGTGTATGGTAAAAATACGTCTATCCAATGGCTCTTGGAAAAGATTCTAGGTTTTTTTGTCCCTTAATATTATTGTTTAGTCCTTTATTAAGAATAATTATACATTAATTGTTGTAATTAATTTTAATTTACTTAACTATTTTTTGGGTAAAAAAATATGTTTTAATTATTATACATTGATTTTTTTTTCAAAATATGAAATACATTTTTCTAGAATCGAATCCCAAAATTGGCACAGCTTAATGTAAATTTAATATTTTATTTCGGTAGACAATGGGGGTTTTAAAATAAAAAATGTTCAACAGTTCACAGTTTTTTATATTCAATTTACAAGTGAAATTGATTCCAATGAAAAAATTCGATGTTTAAAAAAAATCTAATCGAATTAAAAAATGAAACCAATTTAAAATATAATTTATCCTTATAAATAAATTAGAAGAAAATGTAGTTTTGAATTAAAATCTTGTATTTTTAAGTATTCATCTAAAAATGATGTTTCTCAGAAAAACCCAAACATTCACCGTAAGCTAACTTGGAAATTATAAATTAAATAATGACTTTTATTTTTTCAAATAATTTTTTTAATTATTTCAAAATTTAATATTAACCTTTTTTCAAAGAAGGATATGAAATATATCTCATCTGATAAAATAATATTTTCTTTAACATATAAGGATTTTACATATAATTATTCCTTTCATTATAAATATGTTTTATTTTTATAAAAATCTTATAAAACTATTTTAAAATTATTTTTTATTATTTATATTATAGAGTTTAATTTTTATATTACAATTTTCTCCTTTAAATAATTATAACAAAAAAATATGTTTCATTCAAACTCAGAGTGGCATGTAACGTACACCAAGTCAGTGTCACATATAACATACACCAAGTAGGTGTTGCATTAAAGGAATACCAAGTCAGTTTTACCCATAACGTACACCAAGTTGGTTCCATGTGAATGGAATGTTTGACTTAGTTCAACATAATATACTAGAGAATATTTAATTTATTCCAATAAATTTTCCATAATTACTCTTGGTGGAAGAATACACCCCCATTATAATGAAATTATCCCTATAAATTAATCACATGTTTAAAACAATAAGGATAATTATTCAACGTCATATACTCATGTTAATATATATCGTCCTCTAAGTGACGATTTCTTCATATAACATTGACCAGATGAGTGAACTTTTCAAAGAAAATTCTCTATAAAATCCGTAATTTCAACAGGTTGTTCATCAAAAGAAAGAACTTACTCAAGTAGTATGGTCTCTGAAAATAGTAAATGTGAGGTCTAAAATATGTACTTCCTCAATAGAGAATCAAGGAACACATCATGGACATGAGGGATATTTGGAAGAAATCTGTGTGATATAATACCATCTCGATACAATCACGAATTTCAATGGGAAAAATATACCAAGGGATTAGTTTCACATTATTTCAAAAGATCATAACCTTATTATAGGTACATATTCATAAAAACACATTTTCACAAACTTCAAATTCTATATCACACTTTCAGTTATCAGTATAACAATTATGCAAACTTTGATATTCCTTGATATGTTGTAAATGGTTATAATACTCTTGACAATTTTTACAGCAATCTCACATCCCAATAGATTTAGTTCTCCATCTTCTTCCAAAAACATGTTACATAAATATTTCTTCCCATTTATGGCATCATAAGGTTTCATCTGGATGCATGATTGAAATCTATTGTTGTAAGAAAACATAATTAGTTGAAGGTGTTTATCGCAACCGCCATTGAAATTTGAAAAATATGATCTCAAAAAATCTTCTAGGTTTATAATTATTATTTCTAACTATCCATATGACATAGGTTGATAAATATTGATGATTCTATATTCTATATCAAGTTCTTGATAAATACTTTTCCTAGACATTGAGGTAATCCACAGATCCAGATATGGGACAATAGAATGTACTACTCCAGGAAACCATTCCTCATCATTAATGTATATACTGGGAATATGATCCAGATATGTTTTCCCTAATATAAATGATGTGTTATAAATTAATAAGGTGATAAACATCCACCCATATGGTATTAGACCAATTAGTGGTTTTGGGTAGTCCAATGACAGAATCTATAGTGACATTCTCACATTTCCATTCTAGTATGGGTAATGGAAGACACAAACCCATTGACTTTAGTCATAAAACCTTAAATTATTTTACATACCAAACATCAAGATAAAAAATTCATGATAAATATATTTATTATATCCCATCAGAACTATTTTTTCAAATCCCTTTACATCTTCATACTTCTAGGAATAATAGTGAATGAAGAACTATGAGGTTCCTCTTACAAGGTTGAACATTCATTTGAGAATGATATGAATTTTACACTTCATTCATGATTTATAGATACATCATTTGCAATTCCAAAAATATTGTATGTCTTTTTATTCTCATCATGGGTATGATAACATGATCCTTTTGACTTAAATCATCAACCACCTTGCTTTCCATCCACAGTTGATAATTTATTGAGCAGTTTTAATCCTTTATCAACTCAAGCCATCTTCTTTGGTGCATGATCCACTCATTATATGTGAATATATATTTCATACATTTATGATTGGAATATATATCAAAATTATCACTATAAAGATAATGAAAACATATAATTAATTAAAAAATATATCAACTAACTCAAAATCATGTTTTGGGAAATTTAAGTCATGAATATTTATCTTCCGTGAGGAATAACTGATAACCATGTAATTATTCATAAGAAAAATATAAATCACTTCATATATGTATCTCTATATATTAAAAACCCTTATAAAATATTGTGTAATGAAAGACCATATTCGCTTACAAACCTTCTCTTCTGTTCCTTGAAATGTTCCCCACATTCATCTGTCAAGATAAACATAATTCCATTCTGAATAAACATTGATAGAATATTAGATTGTCATGAGAAATTATACATCATCCATAGATAATATCTTTCTAAACCAATAAACCTACATATCTCATTCATTATTTATTGTTTTGTCCACCATTGAATAGTGTCCTTCATTGATTGGTCTACTTCTATACCACCTCTTTAGATTATATGACCCAAAAATAAAACTTTTTTCAACCAAAATTCACCCTTTGAAAATTTTTCAGATAGTTTCTTTTTACATAGGGTCTTCAGTACAATTCTCATGTGATCTTCACGCTCTTCCTTTCTATTTGAATAGATAAAAATATTAACTATAAGGACTACCATAAACTGGTAAAGGTAATCTATAAATAGTGTATTCATTAAATACATGAATATATCAAGGGAAATAGTAAGGAAACAATGAGTCACTGTGTATTTGTAGTCTCCATATCTGGTACATGATTATTTCCTTGGTATATACTCTTTCTTGACCCTCAATGGATGATATCAAAAATGAAGGTCAATATTGGGGATATAAAGAGATTCACACAATTGATCAAAGAAGTCATCAATATGAAGATGTTGACACTTTTTCTAGATTTTAATGTTCTTTAAATCCTGGTAATCAATGAAGTGTCACATTAATACATCATTCTTATTCACACAAATAATAAGTGTTTTCCATGGCTATAAACCTGGCCAAATGAATCTATTATCAAGGTCTTCCTAGAGTTTCTTATTCAAATTCGAAAACATAATCCAGACCATTATATAATGATTCCTTAAAATTGGTGAGGAACCATGTATGATTTCTATAGAAAACTCAACATCATGTTTTGGTGGAAGGATAGATAACACATTGGGAAATAAATCCATAAATTCTAGAAATATAGTCCTATCATAGATGTCAATTTTTCCCCAACTATTTAAGATTAATTCACTTTTGAATGGTAATTAAGACCCATATAGTTTATGTAATCTCCATCGGAAGTTAATTCATATCATCACATAGATGGATCATCACAAGAAGTTTTGAAATATAAAATGTAACATCCCTTCCTCGAAAATAGATCTGTGTTTTATATAGACAAATTTTATCCAGTTCTAATAAGATATAAACATCAACCAATGAACGAATTATTATATTTGAAATAAGAACACTCCCAAAAACTTAAACCAAATAGGAATCATAGAATTGGGATGCAGTCATCGTACCCTTAGAGGTTTACATATATTGTTCCACATCAATTTTCTGGGTGGAATATCAACACCCATAAAAAATTCTATAAATATAAAAGAGTGGGTATATCCAGAATTAAATATGACATTAGATTTCGTAGATTGTATTATAATATTACCTTTAATCACATCATTATCACACCCCTCATAAAAATTGATTATTACATGATATTTCCCCATATACCTTGACATAATAGGTTGCTAGTGTTGTTTATCATCACTAGGCCTTAGGTTTGTGTTGTGGTTATAATTATTCCCATTATACTTATAGTTTTAGCACATAATTGTTGTCAGTGCATTCTAGGTCACTTTTTCTCTATTATCACCATTTTCTATCCTCTTCCCATCACCTCTATAACCAAATGATTGGTGTCCTTCCCTTCCATAGCTAGAAAATTTATCCAAAAAATTAAGGCAATTTCATCCATGATTGAACCCACACATGGATCATTAATGAAACCTCATATTCTTCTCTTCATTATTTTTATATTTTCCTTTAATCTCCATCATTGATTTTTTGTCAAAATCATGAGATTTATAAGTGATTTCATCCTATATTTCGTCATTGATTGAAAAATGAAATATCTCATCATAGCTACTAAAGTCTCTAATAGACAACTGTAACGCCCCGACCCCAGCTACCCAGAGTCGGTGCATTACTTCATAACATTGGCATGATCACGAAAGATAAAGTCTCGAAAGAATGACTAGTTTAGTAGCCTTGAAAACACTAGATACATTCATAATTCTCACATTACATCATAAAGTAAAAAAACTACAATAACAAAGTCTCCATAGTCCACACTCATATCCTCTTCTTACTATCCCTGCAGGTCATTCATAAAATACTTCTTCACATCCTGGAAAATATTAAAACACTGAAAGGGGTGAGCTCAGATGCTCGGTAAGGATAACAATATAGCAGAAGCTATCGTAAATAAAAATTAACATTTAAGGCAATGTTTAACTAAAAAAATCCTTTTAAACTTGAACATTATCATAATATGGAAAAATTAAAATGAAATAATACCATTTACTTACTCACATGGATATTCCACTAGTAGAATAATCACATGAAATATCAATAACAAGTTTCATAACGATGGAATGCATAATGCCAGACTATCATAACCACGTAGCCAAGGCCTCGTTCCATGTCTACAATAATATTTTTTCAAGGCCTCGTGCCAAGACACTAGTTTGTCTCATGAGACCTACCGATGCATCGAGGAGCTATAGCGGGCTCCACCTCTCACTTATTAAGTCCAATGCATTCCTCATATGAATAGGTTTAAACATATCATAAACCATAACACATCACATAAAATATGCATAAAGAAAACATAACATTTCACATTTCAATCACAAGATATCAATACAACACCTTGATATAATAAAACACCATTCAAAACCATTTTCAATACCAAAATAAATGAAAATTAAAACATGGAATTTATATTTCATTTTTAAAAAAGTTATGGCTTGTAGAGGAAGCCGAAACCCAAATAATGGCCATGGCAGTGGAGAAGTCGTTGTCGCCACATACATACGACAAGAAAAAAAATTCCTTTTTGTCTTTTAGTAGAACACTTCGTATAAAACGATTCCTTTTGAATAAATGTAAAAGTCAAGGGGGTTTATACACCATATAAAGGAAAGTTGTGTATAAAACCAAATATGCCTCAATGAAAGGAGATTGAGACAAAGTCCCTCACAAAGATCATTTTTTTAAAAATAAAATAGATCTATTATGTGTATTCACTATAATTACACAAAATGAAAGTACAAATACAAGATAAGACATAATAATATCATAACATTATTTGAAAGTAGGAGATTAACCCAAAGAATGGAAATTGGGTTAAGAAGTTACCTTACCTTGCATCCTGTCTTGACTCGACCATTCTTTAACCTCCTGAATAATAAACTAGAGTTAATTTATAATTGCTTAAGAACCTTTTTTTCAACTTTTTTATTCCTTTTATATCACTTATTACCATGTTATGAAAATTATGTAATTATTTAAGTTAATAACGATCATTTTGTCGATAAAAAATAGACTTCTTATAATTACATGTTGTTCATGTGGTGAAGTATCCATTATATCCTGTATTATATTCATGATATATATATCATATATCTCATATATATCAAATATATACATTCATTCATAATATTACATAACATTTAGTGGTAAGAAATGAAATGCACCGTTCATGGAGACGGTAAGTCGTACGTATGCATGAACGCTAAGTTCATTTCTATTTCATATTTAATGGAATGAAATTATAATGATATAAAGGTATATTATAATTTCAGTATAATATCATATATAATATTATTTAATCCATCCTTTATACAACCCACATATGGAATTAATGATTCAAATCACTTTGAGGGGGCGGTAGTCCGCACTTCCTAAAATGAAAATATCGCGTTTACCCATAATGGAAACAATAAAGGTATTCCATAAATTAAAAATACTGAACCTTAAGTAAAACATAAACATATTATATATTATGTATAAATAGAGTGACATCTTAATGTCCACATTTGAAGGTGTTATACGAGTGTTGAACAATCATCGTTTCGTGAGGCAGAAATTCGCCATCCACAGAAACAGTATGTTCATTAACCATTAAATGTAGGTGTGTGTAATTGTAGCTCGAATACTTATTATAACAACATCCTAGTATATTGAGGATACTGGTGTTGTTACAAAATAAATTAATAAAAAGAGTTTAGGGGGTTGGAGAAGAAAAATAAAACAAAATAACATAAGAGAAGACATTACATTAAAATCGGGTAACTCTTTTGATTTGAGCCAAAGGCTTCCTTGGGAAGAATTATGCCCAATGTGAGGCTTCTAGAAGTAAGGGAGGGAAGTTGGGAGAGTATTTGGGCAGAGTTTGGTCGAGCCAAATGGCTTGAAAGTGTGAATAAGGTGGTAGAGGTGGGGGCCTTTTATAAGAGGAGAAGAGGGCCACTCTTGGAATGATTGAAATGTTACATTATTATGAAATTCTTTTTCGGATTCTAAAGGTCCCACACTTTTATATTTCGAGGATAAGGTGATAAGGGTCCGAAATATTCTCATACAATAGGATTTGGACATGTTTAATGCTTATATTTTACATTATCCATCCATTTTATTAAAATCGTTAATTAATGAGGTAATCGCCACATCATCATGGTGTCATAAATAATTTAATTTATTTAATGTCTAAAAATTATAAAAAAAAATATCATGATGTAGGAACTCATTTTATATTTCTAATGAAGATTTATAGTCAGAAATATGACATGTATAACCCCATTTAAAAATTGATTTAGTAAAACAACTCTTGTTTGTGACCTTTTTATTTTAACATTAAATAAACATTTATTTATGTCCTTTTCCTACCAAAGTGGCTCCATGGGGTCCCCAAGTTGACCCATGGATTTTCTTGGTCGGCCATGACACATCCAATAGTGGTTGGACAAGTGTAAAGGTCATTCCATATTTTTATAATACTATTTTTACCTTAAATTTCACTAATTACCTTTAATCATGAATAATTAAACTTAAAAGTTACTATTCACCAAAAAATTATTTTAATCCCATTGAACCACATTTTACTTCCTAATTACAACCATGTATTTCGGATTTTTGAAAATAAAATCACAGAAGTGGTAATGTTTTCATTTAAACGAAAAATCAGTTTTTTAACTACCACTTAGTGGTTTCACTACTAATCAAAAATTGAAGTTTTTCAGAACAATGCCAAAATTTCACCCTAAGATATAATTTATATTCCACATCAAAAAATGATGTCTATTTTAAAAAATTCCAAACATATAAGTTGAATTAATTAATTTTATAATTAATCCCGCTGTCACAACAAATAGCGTGTTTTTTAGAAACAATATATATCAAAAGATTGACAATTGTTTATGTCCAATTTCAATGTGAAATTAATTTTAATGACCACCATTGGATATAAAGGTAAAAATATATTCTAATTATACTTTAAAACCACTCAATAGTATAATTTATCAGTATAAATTATTTTGATTAAAAAAGTTTTTTTTAAGTATTTTTCACTATTCATAAAAAATTGAAAGTTCTCAGAAAATTACAAAAAATTAAACTTAGGATAATTTCGATATTAAGAATACAAAAATGAAGTCAATTTTGAAATATAATATTTCTATAATTTTAAAAAGTGGGTATTACTATTCATAACGGCTACTTTGATTAGTCGCGGTGTGTTAGAACTCGAACTTGCGTAATATGCAAGCTATTGGATTATTGAAAGAGAGGCGTATCGTGAAAGCTAGGGGTGTTACATTCTCCTCTCCTTCAATAAATTGTGTCCTCGCAATTTGAAATTTTTCTTTGAAAATAAAATGTTGAAAATAGAAAATACCTTTGTGGAAAACCCACATCGAAAATAAGGTTAATAAAAATATAACGTTAAAAGAAAGAAAGATAAGTACAAAGGTCACCGAGATAGCCCATACTAGGATTCTATGAGAATATGGATATGGGAGAAAAACAAACCATCAAGGTCTGATGGAGAGTTGTAGAAAACTGGATTAGGAGAAAGTTAACCACAAGAAAATCACAAACTTGTGATTGGTTAAATGGTCATTAAATCCCCAGTTGGAAAAGTTAACCGGCCACATTTTTGTTTTAAGTTACCTTTTATAAAGTTGAGGAGTTTATTTAGCAGATTTACTAAGAACGTAAGGGAATATACATACTTGTCGTGTAGAATTCCAGTCATAAATTTTTGTTTACCACAAACCCATATTTCACTCTAAAAGGTAATAGAACTCAAAAATATTCTATTTATCTTAATTGTATAACGTTCAAAATATTAACACATACCATTTAGATTAGTAAAACTATTTTGTAATAACCAGGGACTTTCTGTAGGCTAGTGGTAGGTAATAAAGGCCTGTCGCACTATGGTTGTGGGTTCGATTCATGCAGCTTTGTCCGACGCGACGAGTTATGCGCCACCCTGCAGGTTGTCCTTTTCCTAAAAATATAGTATTATAATATTCCAAAAATAATCTTCAGAATTGTTTTAACCTCAAACAATACTATTCAAAGTTCAACTTAATCCATCCCAACCTTTATAGTTATCCAAAATACCTCTGTCCAAACTTTTTCTAAAAGGTCTCTTAATTCCAAAATCAATTTATCAGATTCCCCAAACAATGTGAAGTTTCTCTTATTGTCACATACTAAAAATATAATTACCTTCATCATATTAAAACCTTACTCAAACAACAATTACTGCAGTAAAATCCTTATATATATATATCACATTATTCTAATAACCAGAATATAATCCATGAGTCCAAAAGCACCAATACATTAATTATTCTACTTCAACTGTAGTACCAGAATAAGATTGGCCTTGATCCCTTGGCCTTTTCTGAGGTAAGTTTCCATGACGCTTAGGACATTCATTTGCATAATGACCCATTTCTCTACAATTTTAGCATTCAACATTGATAGCCTCTTTCTTTCCCTTGCAATCACGTGCCTGGTGACCATTTTCTACACATTTATAACAAACTCCCATTGCTTTTAGGATAGTACCAGGGTGATTCTTCCCACAATTATCACATAATGGAAAATCCTTCTTTCCCTTTTTCCCTTTATTTGTCTCTTGTTCCACAGTTCTCTTCTTCTCTTGCTTTACTTTAATGTCATAAGATTTAGAGAATTCCTTTTCTGTCTTGATAGCACACAAGACAATATCTTCGTATGTCGAGAAGGTTTGTGATACTAATGCTCGATGGATAAATGGTTTTAAAACATCCAAGAAATGATCAATCTTACTTCTTTGGTTACATATATAATCTGCAGCATGTCTCGCTAAAGTTGTAAAGTTGGCCTCATACTTTGCGACATTCTCATCCTCCTTTTGTCTCAGACTCAGAAATTGCCTTTCCATATCTGCTCGATGGTCACGAGGAAAATATTTTTCTATGAAAATATCTTTGAACTTTCTCCATTCCATACTTGATACTTCTTCATCTTCCTTGGTATTTTTAATCAATGACCTCCATTGATCGGCATCTCCAGTGAGGCGGTAAACTGCCATGATAACCTACTCCCTTTCACTACTCCCCAAGGCGTGGAATATTTTCTCTAAGGAGTTTATCCATTTCAAAACTACTAATGGATTTGTACCCCCATTAATTGTTGGTGGTTGTTGCCTCATGAAGCGGTCTAACATTGATCCTCCACGTTGCAGATCATGGTGCTCCATACGAGTAAGGTTATTATTCATAACCTGAGTGAGTTTTCCCAGAATGGTAATAAGTTGATCATCACCAGTTGTATCTCCAAATCCACAATAATTATCTTGAGCAGGAGGGAAATCCCTACAAGGAGTGCATGCATTGATATGGTTTCCATTCATTCTACTAGGCTCCATTTCTAAACAATGTCATAAACTAGATTCGTTTATGAATCAAAATACATAATTCCATATTTATAAAATACTTAACATAAATTGGGCTATTTATGGATATAATCCATAATCATAAAAATATTTTCATTGAGGAAGTATATACTCATAACCCTTCATAGTGGTTTTTAATGAAAATGAGAATTATTCTAAGCATATCCCCCGGGAGTGTCGTAACCAAGAGTGCAGCAAGGCCCATTGTCGTGCACCAGTTCCCGTTCGAGTCTAGCTCAAAGCGGTGTTTTCGGGTTTTACCCCTAGGTACATCTGTGCCAGAGCCGCCTCTACCTGCTCGTATCCAGGTAGGGATGTATTGCTTGGAAAACTCACAAAATCTCTATAATACCAAAATTCTACGAAATTATTCTATACTAATACTTAAAGACTATCTTCGGGCTATGTGCTCTAATCAGAGTTTATCTAAATCTATATTCCAAGGTTAGTACTAAACTGCCTCTGATACCAACTGTAACACCCTGACCCCAGCTACCCAGAGTCGGTGCATTACTTCGTAACATTGGCATGATCATGAAAGATCAAGTCTCGAAAGACAGATTAGTTTAGTAGCCTTGAAAACACTAGATACATTCATAAGTCTTACATTACATAATAAAGTAAAAAATACTACAATAACAAAGTCTCCATAGTTCACACTCATATCCTCTTCTTACTATCCCTGCAGGTCATTCATAAAATACTTCTTCACATCCTGGAAAATATTAAAACATTGAAAGGGGTGAGATCAGATTCTCAGTAAGGATAACAATATAGCGGAAGCTTTCATAAATAAAAATTAACATTTAAAGCAATGTTTAACTAAAACAAAAGCCTTTTAAACTTGATCATTAGCATAATATGGAAAAAGTAAAATGAAATAATGCCATTTACTTACTCACATGGATATTCCACTAGTAGAATAATCACATGAAATATCAATAACCACTTTCATAATGATGGAATGGATAATCCCAGACTATCATAACCACGTAGCCAAGGCCTCGTGCCAAGTCTACAATAATATTTTGTCAAGGCCTTGTGCCAAGACACTAGTTTGTCTCATGAGACCTACCGATGCATCGAGGAGCTATAGCGGGCTCCACCCATCACTTATTAAGTCCAATGCATTCCTCATATGAATAGGTTTAAACATATCATAAACCATAACACATCACATAAAATATGCATAAAGGAAACATAAAATTTCCACATTTCAATCACAAGATATCAATACAAATCCTTGATATAATAAAAACACTTTCAAAACCATTTTCAATACCAAAATAATAGAAAATTAAAACATCGAATTTATTTTTCATTTTAAAAAAAGTTATGGCTTGTAGAGGAAGCCGAAACCCAAATAATGGCCATGGCGGCGGAGAAGTCATTGTTTCCACATACGTACGAAAAAAACATTCCTTTTTGTCGTTTAGTAAAACACTTCGTATAAAACAATTCCTTTTGAATAAACGTAAAAGTAAAAGGGGTTTATACACCGTATAAAGGAAAGTTGTGTATAAAACCAAATATGCCTCAATGAAAGGAGATTGAGACAAAGTCCCTCACAAAGATCATTTTTTTAAATAAAATAGATCTATAATGTGTATTCACTAAAATTAAACATAAATAAAGTACAAATACAAGATAGGACATAATAATATCATGACATAATTTGAAAGTAGGAGATTAACCCAAAGAATGGAAATTGGGTTAAGAAGTTCCCTTACCTTGCGTCCTGTCTTGACTCGACCGTTATTTAACCTCCTGAATAATAAACTAGAATTAATTTATAATTTCTTAAGAAACTTTTTTCATGTTTTTTATTCCTTTTATATCACTTATTACCATGTTATGAACATTATGTAATTATTTATGTTAATAATGGTCGTTTTGTCGATCAAAAATAGACTTCTTATAATTACAAGTTGTTCATGTGGTGAAATATCCCTTATATCCAGAATTATATTCATGATATAGATATCATATATCTCATATATATCCAGTATATACATTCATTCATAATATTACATAACATTTAGAGGTAAGAAATGGAATGCACTGTTCATGGAGACGGTAAGCCGTGCGTACGCATGAACGCTACTTTCATTTATATTTCATATTTAATGGAATGAAATCATGATGATATAAAGTTATATTATAATTCCAGTATAATTTCATATATAATATTATTTTATCCATCCTTTATACATCCCACATATGGCATTAACGATTCAAATCACTTTGAGGGGGCGGTAGTCCGCACTTCCTAAAATGAAAATATCGTGTTTACCCATAATGGAAACAATAAAGTTATGCCATAAATGAAAAATACAGAAACTTAAGTAAAACATAAACATATTATATATTATGTATAAATAGAGTGACATCTTAATGTCCACCTTTGAAGGTGTTATATGAGTGTTGAACATTCATCGTTTTGTTAGGCAGAAATTCGTAATCCACAGAAACAGTATGTTCTTTAACCATTAGATGTAGGTGTGTGTAAGTGTAGCTCAAATAATTCTTATAACAACATCCTAGTATATTTAGGATACTGGTGTTGTTACAAAAGAAATTAATAAAAAGAGTTTATGGTGTTGGAGAAGAAAAATGAAACAAAACAACATAAGAGAAGACATTACCTTAAAATCGGGTAACTCTTCTGATTTGAGCCAAAGGTTTCCTTGGAAAGAATTAAGACCAAAGTGAGGCTTCTATGAGTAAGGGAGGGAAGTTGGTAGAGTATTTGGGAAGAGGTTGGCCGAGCCAAATGGCTTGAATGTGTGAATACGTTGGTAGAGGTGTGGGCCTTTTATAAGAGGAGAGGAGGGGCACTCTTGGAATGATTGAAATGATTCATTATTATGAAATGCTTTTTCAGATTCTAAAGGTCCCAAAATTATATATTTCTAGGATAAGGTGATAAGGGTTCGAAATATTCTCATACAATAGGCTTTGGGAAAGTGTAATGCTTATATTTTACATTGTCCTTCCATTTTATTAAAATCGTTAATTAATGAGGTAATCGCGGCATCATCATGGTGTCATAAATATTTTAATTTATTTAATGTCTAAAAATTATAAAACAAATATCATGATGTAGGAACTATTTTTATCTTTTTAATGAATATTTATAGTAAAAAATATGACTTGTATAACCCCATTTAAAAATTGTTTTAGTAAAACAACTCTTGTTTTTGACCTTTTTATTTTAACATTAAATAAAAAGTTATTTACGTCCTTTTCCTACCAAAGTGGCTCCATGGTGTCCACAAGTTGACCCATGGATTGTCTTGGTCGGCCATGACACATAACATAGTGGTTGGACAAGTGTAAAGGTCATTCCATATTTTTATAATACTATTTTTACCTTAAATTTCACTAATTACCTTTAATCACGATTAATTGAACTTAAAAGTTACTATTCAGCAAAAAATTATTTTAATCCCATTGAACCACATTTTACTTCCTAATGAAAACCATGCATGTCGTATTTTTTAAAATAAAATCATAGAAGTGGTAATGTTTTCATTTAAACGAAAAAACCGTTTTTTAACTACTACTTAGTGGTTTCACTATTCATCAAAAATTGAAGTTTTTCAGAACAAAGCCAAAATTTCACCCTAAGCTATAATTGATATTCCGAATCAAAAAATGATGTATATTTTAAAAAATTCCAAACATATAAGTTGCATTAATTAATTTTATAATTAATTCCCGTTGTCACAACAAATAGCGTGTTTTTTAGAAACAATATATATTAAAAGATTGCCAATTGTTTATGTCAAATTTCAAAGTGAAATTATTTCTAATGACCACCATTGGATATAACGGTAAAAATATATTCTAATTATACTTTAAAACCACTCAATAGTATAATTTATCACTATAAATTATTTTGATTAAAAAAGTTGTTTTTAAGTATTTTTCACTATTCATAAAAATTGAAAGTTCTCAGAAAATTACAAAAAATTCAACTTAGGATAATTTCGATATTAAGAATACAAAAATGAAGTCCATTTTGAAATATAAAATTATTATAATTTTAAAATGTGGGTATTACTATTCATAACGGCTAATTTGATTAGTCGCGGTGTGTTAGAACTCGAACTTGCGTAAAATGCAAGCTATTGGATTATTAAAAGAGAGGCATATCGTGAAAACTCGGGGTGTTACAACAATGCCCTTCTGAGACTTATCATTAAGACACTGAAGGAATATTCAACATTAATTTATGATTGAATTAATATTATTTAAGTGTACCTCACATGTGTTGTGAAATTATCTTCATAGGTTCCACTATATTTATTATCCATTTTCTTCAACACAAAAAACTCATTCTCCCTCTAGGTGTGATGAATTCTAGGAAAGTACTTATTGAAAAATATGTTATTGATCTCATCCAAATAAATGGATTCAACATCATATTATTCCCTTATATACATTATTAGAGGCAACCATTGTTTAACTTCTCCTTATAATAGTTAAATAGCCAGAATCAATTTTTCTTACTCTAAACACTAGAGAACATATAATATATTTTCAGTGGTACTAATACATTTTTAGAAACAAGTGGATGAGAAGAACCCATTGAAAAGGTGAAAATTTCCACATGGAGGACTCAGTAGAATGTTTTTACCTCGTTTTCTCATTTGGAAGTCCACCAGGATTCATATCTTTAGAAATCTACATAAGCATGAAAATACGTTTTTGTATTAAATACCCCATATAATTTGGTTTCTCAGGAGGAAAATCATTACATTTTCCCTAAAATCACCATAAGCGTGGTTCTTTAGGGTTCTACACATTGACTAAAACCAAAAAACACTGAGTAAGAAAAAATTATCATATTGAGGAACCACATAATCATGAAACGTCACTTATATGATGTTTAAATTATAAAATACTCATTAATCTATTACATCATTGGTTTATCCTAGGTTATTTAAATCCAAATTCTTTTTAAAACATTCGTGATGTTTCTTAAGATTTTGTGAATTCCAACAAAATATCCCCTGAGGGTGTCGAGCTAGGTTTGATGTAAGGCACATTTTCGTGTACCAGATTACCCCGAGTCAGGCCTTAAACATCATGTATATGTTTTTACCCCTATGTACATATATTACAGATCCACAACCACTTTTAAAATCCGCACATGGTTGTATTTATGAGGCAAAAATCACTCTATCCTTTACAAAAAATCTGGGAAAAATTTCCTATACTTTTCCTTATGATTATACTTATCCCAAGACATATCCAAACGATTCTCACTAAGGTTTTATCATCTTCAATTCCAATGTCTAGAAAATCCTTTTAAATTATACCAACTATAAAAACCCTCTATTTTCATATATAATCATTACATGTCATTTTTGGAATACATAAGCCACTATAGAAACAAACGCACCAATACCATACTAGTATAGTGACTTTGAAACATTCAAACATAAACAATAATATATAAGTGAGATACATAATCACCAACTAAGTTCTTCTTGGCAATAATCCTTCACAGAAACATAAAAATGAAAAATATATTCATAAAAAGTGAATAGAAACAAAAAAATGGGTGATTTAATATGCTCAATAAGGGTTAAAAGAGAGACATGTGAGAATAAGTATAAGCATTAAGGTTTGAAAACATGGTCATGAAAATATAAAATCATACCAGGTATATTAATGGTCATATAAATGAAACGTGGTATATATCATAGTAGTTTATATAAAATTATTTTCAAGGAAATAAAGAACACAATTCCTAAATGAATAAAATACAAATAAAAATGGAATTCTATAAGACACATAATTATATAATGTGATTTCCATATTAGTAAAGGCATTGCTTCCAAGGACATATTGGTAGTATGATATCAATACCTATAACATATTGGTTGTTATGGATCACTCACATGGTCATCTAAATAGCATGAGTTCACTCCTCATAAAATCATGGTAGCCATGATTCACCACAATGACCATCTTAGTAGTCACTTTTTCACTTCCAATACCATATTAGTCTATATAATGAGACATAAAATTTACCCAATTCATTAGAAGGAGATATAGGTCCCATTTATCTCATAGTCATATCATAAATGCCTTTTCCACAATATCATTAAAATTATATCATTACCTATGAAATCAAATGGGTATATTAAAAATTCAATTATGTCAGAACCTTTGGAAAATGATAACGGTTTCATAGACATTTCATAAAAATTATAAAATCTGAAAATAATTGGGGTTCAAATCCATATAACCTATGAAATAGAAAAAGGTTTCATAAATATCATTTCATTAAAACATAATAAATTCATATAAGGAATAATTATAGAAACATTGAATAATTTCCCAAAAAATACATGAGTAACATCAATAGAGTCAATCATACAGAGTATATATTTTTTAATGATATTTTAAACACATTTCATGATGAAAATACCCCTTCTTCATGGAAATGCACGTTTTAAAACAAAAAACATTATTAAAAATATTTTTCATTGAAAATTATCTTAATTAATCATTAAAAAAAATCGAAAACATTTTCTAAAACATGGTTTTTTATATAAAAAATATTTCTAACGTAATGGAGAAATACTGTCCAAATTTTCATAAAAAATTTATTATTATTATTATTAAGTTTCAAATAGATTAAAAATGGTACTAAAATTTAGATATATCTTTAAATTAATATTAAAAGGAATATCCTAAACATTATTGATAGATTTATGATAAGATTTAATCAATGGATGTATAAACAGAATCAATCATGAAAAGTTATGAGATTTATTCAATAATTTATTATCACATGGAAACATGGGATTAGACAAGACATGTAAGTAAAAGAAATAAAATTAATCTTAAAATATTATAAAAATAAAGATATTTGAGATATAACATGAAAAATTTGTGTTTATACACCATGGAAAATAATTTAGGTGCATAACAAAACATGAATCTCAATGATAGAAAATTAACAAAAAATCTATCTTACGGATTTGGTAACATTTTTGAATTAAACCCAAAAAAAGAATGTTCATAAAATTGATATTTGAATACCTATAAATTTAATTATATGAGATATAAAATATATTAATTTTTATTACATGGACCTCACAAAATAAGTTAGTGGTGAATAATGAATTTATCACAGAGAAATAAAAGGGAGATGAAATTCTCTTACCATGTGTCTTGAATCTCGTAATACTATTTAAAGAATCTAATATAATACATTTATGACATTTTTAAATATTTTATATAAAAATATTCTAATATATAATTCCATATTTATTTTTAATATTCCCCTATATTACCCTCTTGTGAATAATTAAATGTTTAGATTTCACTTTGTGTAATATTTACTTTGTTCATATTATGTGTTTTATTTTTTTATATATTTGTTACTTATACTTAAATAATGATTTAATGAGTTTTTAAAATATTTTAAATATCATTTATATTCATTATATTCATATTATAATAATACATTAAATATAAAAGTATAAAAATTGAATACACCATTCTTGGAGATGGTAAGCTGTACGTATATCAGAACATTATTTCCATTTTTATTATCATATTGAAAAGAACAAATAAAATGACATATAAGTATACATATATGTAAATATATAATTATAAATGTGTCATTATTATATCATATATTTTATATAATCTCACTAAACACATCATTAATACATTCCATGTAGTGTGTGAATGAATAACATCGCTTTGAGTGGCAGTTGTTCAAATTTCCTCAAACGAAATTACCATGTTTATGCCAATAGGAAAGTTTAAAGATAAGTATTTTAAAGTGATTAAAAATTATTAAATATATCATAAAATTTTATTCAACATATATAAACTTATTTCATCTTAATTTCCACTATAATAGGTGATAAAGGATTAATAAACAATCATCATTTCATGAGGATATAGTTCATTGTATATTTAAATAATTTGTTTGTTACCCATTAGATGGAAGTGTGTGTGTAATTCCTAGAAGAACATTTAGGATAAAAAAATCCTAGAATATTTATTATAATGTTACTTTTATAAAATCATTTAATAAGGAGAGTTTATGTGGTAAGCTAATTTAAATAATGTTAAAATACTTAATGAAATAATTTACCTCTTATTTGGCTAACTCCTATTCGTATGCCCCAAAAGGATTTATTGGAGTATTTTAATCCCAAGGGTAGGATTCTAGGATAATGTAATGAATTTTTATAAGTAATTTAATAAGATATTCGTGTGGAAATACTATATTGATACATGTGATGAAGTAGGAGGAGAGTAGGACTTTTTATAGAAGAAGAAAAGTTGTAATCATGTAAATTTTAGAAAAATGAATTTTTCCCATGTTTTTACCATTTCATGTAGATCAAATAATGAAATAAATTCTATAAAATTTATTATAGAGTCTACAAATTTCCTTAAAATGGATATTTTACAATTTTATAGGTCATTTTTTCCATTAAGATTAATGTTTAGTCCCTTATTATGCTCAACCTTACCATAATCATTTTAATTAATTATAATTACATTCAATTTTTTTGGTGAAAAAATAAGTTTCAAATTTCATAAAATGTATATTTTCTAATTATAAATATAGAATCCATTTTTAAAAATTAAAATAAATTATGTGGAATAAATTAATATAAATTTAATCCTGTAGTCAGTTGAAACATGCCGGTTCGTAATGTAAAAACAATCAATAGTTTACTCTACTTGAATATTCAATTTCAAAGTGAAATCATTTCCAATAACCCAAATTTATTTTATTATTTAAAGTATAATCTGATTAAACATTTAAACATATTTAGAATACAATTTGAAAATATAAATAAATTAGATGAAAACTCAGTTTGGAATTAAAATCTGGTGTCCTTAACTATTCATCTAAAAATGATGTCTCTTTGAAGAAATCCAAATGATATCACTATATAATATTCAAAACTCATTATATTAAATTCAATATATTTTGTAAAATTAATCTTTTAAATTTTTCTAAATTCTTCTTTATTTTTTTATACAAGTACATGAAAATCCATTTATCTAAGAAAATATTATTTTTAAACACATAAGGTCTTTACAAAAATATATATCTCTCATTTTCATTATTTTGTATTAATATAAAACCATTATAAAAAATATTTTATAATTATTTAATTGAAATCATATTACTATCTTTAATGAATATGTTATAATTGTATCATTTAAATAATTATATCAAAAAATTATGTTTTTTAGAAACATAGTGTTGCGTGTAGCGTACACCACATCTTTGTAGCATGAAATATACGTATAGTCGATCTTCTATGTAACCTTCACTTAGTCATTTTTTTCGAAACATACACTATATTGGTTCAATGTGAAAGGAATTTTGGACATATTTAAATGAAATATATCAATGAAAATCTAATTCATTCAATAAAAAATGTCCATAATAACATGGGGTTTTACACTACAGATATCACATTAAAAAATCATCATAATATTTATCATCAAAATAATATTGTTTTTCATTGTAAAATACTATACCACTACATATAAGATTGATCATGAATATATAAATTTTTTCCCGTGTGATTCCTTGAGAGAGGAACCACTTTATATTAAAATATATTCAAATTAACCAGTTTCATTACCAATTCATTATGGCGCACACAATTTTTACTCGTAATCCTTTATTAGTTAAACACTAAAACATGATATTTAATGTAATAAAAAACACATATTTATTGACTGAATCCGTAATATTAATATGCTTTGGGTATTTGGGTTCTTTCAGTGTCACTTAAAAAATGAATTACTTCTACCAACACTAATACACTACTATTCTAAATTGTTCGTCTATTGTCATAATATTTCATATGAAATTAAGGGTCATTAATTTTATACCTTGACCACAATATTATATTTAGAAATACAAAGACCACTATCCATATTAATGTTTCTGATAAATCTAATCATCTAAAAACTATATATTTAGACCATGGTAAAAATATTTTCTTATTAATATTAAATATCCACATATCTTTTTTTTTGATAAAATATTCCCAAAACATTAAAATAAAATGTTATATATGGATGAAAATCATATATGTTATTCATGATTTATAAATGTACCTCATTTATCTATTTGGATTTCAACAATTTTACGTTGAATCCAAAGATACCCAATCCCCTATAATTGATTAATTAATGGAGATATATAGTCCAACTGAGGTCCTCCACTATGGACAATTATATGGTGCCCCTTCTCGTCAATCAGCTTCTGTCGCCTTCCTCATATCGTTTGCAATTTGTTTACTATTCACAGTCAACCACTTCTCTTTCTATCATTCCCACCACATCGAACCCCATCCTTGGTCAATGTGTGGGTTAACATGGTGGTTTGAGATTGTGTTGTTGCCTGTATTCAGTGTTTGTTTTCCTCTCACCTTTTGTTGATCGGGTGTTGGTTTTTCACTATCCATTTTCTCATATCAATTGTTAGGAGGTGTATGGTCTTTCATCCTCATCAACGAAAATGATTTTCGGCGAGTTTCAATGGTTGGGTGTTGCTGTTTCCTTGGATATTAATCATCCTAACTTGTTTATTTCTGTCTACCTTGACATTGGTTGTTTCTTGGTGGTCAAGGTGATGGTTTGGTTTTGAGGTTATCGGGAAAGCGGAAGCAGTTCTGGAGGTGTTAGTCCAGCGGGATAATATTTTCATATTGTGAATGTTGATGTATATTCTGTTGGGTGGAATTGGGGGCCTCCGATGTGGACTCGGTCATCTTCAGCCTTCATGCAACAGTGGTCTTCATTCAAAATCTGCTTCGGTTTCACGTTCCAAGACTCTTCTCCAGGTCGGTGTGGTGCGGTGGATCTTTGGAGGCTCTAGGATGTGTAGTTTGTGTAGTCACCCATGGTTTAAGAGGTTCAAACTGAGGTGTATTCTCACCTTACTCTAGATTTTGGTTATGGTTCTTCTGATGCATGGTGTCTTTTGTTGTTTGATAACTTTGCAAGGCCGAGCATGGTTCTAGTTTAGGCGACAAATGTATCCTATTTTTTCTGTGGTGATGATGTCAGCGTTGGATTGTCAAGATGGTTGACTCAAGTTGTGACGCAGTCATTGTGTCAGTGGTTACTTCGTTTGATTTAGAATTTTGAATTTGAATATGTGGACTGTGGCATCTCGAGGTGAGGTATGGATTCCAAATGTGATTTTGAATTTTGAACTGCGATTTCAGGTAGTTTTTGAACTCTATATGGATGGATTGCGGTGTATTGGTGTGTCTGGGATTTTTGTCACATTTTTTTATTTGTATGTGGCTTTTATTTATAATAAAATACCGAAACAAGATTTGGATTAATGCACAAATATTTCAAAAAATAATGGAGGAAATAAAATTTCCAGTTTAAAAAGTTTAGAAACTTCTTTTTTCTATAAATTTTTGAAATCATTTATATCCATCCACTTATTAAATATTCTTATTATAAAATAATACACCTTCATGATTGTCATTATGGAATGTATGATAAAAATTTCTTACCGCAAAACTAGTTGGAATAATTTTGTATGATCCTTACCTTTTATGTAGATTTCATGATCTTGGTTTTTGGTATTCGTTTTCTCTGTTTCATGAATTATTTGGTATTATATTTTGTGTGTATGTGTGAAAATTGAAGAATATGGTAAGGAAGAAGGGAAGTTCATGGTTGGTGAATTCTTTTCTTATTCTATGTGCCCTGACCCAAAAAATCCTATAACCCTATACATAGGGGGATTACTTGGCTGGAACATAGTTTTAAAAACCATGTACCCTCTAAAGAGAATCTGTGCACCCCAACCTACCCTCCAAGAGATAAGGTGCACATTTAATGTGAACCATTTGAAAAACTATGCACCCTTACATAGGAAACTATGCACGAGTTTTTAATATATAGAAAATTTTGTTTTATAATTACTAAACCCCCCATATTAACCCTGAATTGGCCCTAGATCGACCCTAAAAATTATCTCTGATTTTGGAGGCTCCCATATAGATTCCAAGCTCTTAAGACCCCTTATAGGGGATTTAAAACCTAGATTATTAGATTAGAAAATCTATGGGAATGTATTTTTTTAAAATTTTAGATCTCTCTCTCTCTCCCACTCCTATTCCCTGATAATCGAGCTATGTTTACCCACAATTGGTTATGGATCTAGATATAGAATTCTTAAATATTTCTAAAATTTATTTTGGATATAAGTTTTTGATCTACATAATATTATTCCTCATGGGTTAAAACAATCCATTCCATATTAGGTATTTTATTTGAGTGATATATGATCAAGGAATTGAGGTAGGTCGTATGTAACACCCCAAGTATCCACGGTACATTTCCCTTTGAATAATGAAATAGTTTTCATTGTACAAATCTTCGTGAATCTAACCCACCATGACCCATCAAACTAGCGATAATGAATAGTAATACCCAATTTTGGAAATTTTAGAAATTTTATCTTTCAAAATGGACTTAATTTTTGGATTTGGAATATTGAAATTATCATAGGGTGAATTTTTGGTATTTTTCTGTAAACATTCAATTTCTGATGAATAGTGAAAAAACATTGCGTTATTGGTTAAAACAGACATTTTATTTAAATAAATAGTTATTTTATTTTATTTTATTTTTTTTCAAAATAGATACATAATATCTATATATTTTCAATTTAATTCGTTGGAGTTACTTTATAATAATATTAGATATATACAATCTAATCGAACTTTTTACCATATTTTACCCACCTCCAAGGAGCATTTGAAAATTTGTATATATTGTAATTTTAGCGCTTCTATGAGTTGAATCTCCAAATTTCAAGAGACACAATTAATATCAGTATGTAAAATTTTGGTTAATAAGATTAAAATAATTTTTGGTGAATACTAACTTTTGACTTTTATTTACCACAATTAAAAGTAAATAGGGTGATTATGGGTAAAAATGATAGCATAATTACCCTAACACATGTACTAGTTCTATAGGATAAGTATAATTAAACCAATAACAACCTTAGGAAAAAAAATATGATCCTCTTGGGTCCACTGGGACTTGATTAATACATTTAATATTATTTTATTTACAGAAGAGTTAAATGAGTTAAATTCAAAGTTTAATAAATAAAAAAAATTAATTTAGGGTTACACACAAAATAAATTTGACTGTAAATATTCATTATAAAGATAAAGATATTTCCTAAATAATGGTATTTTATTTATAATTTTTAGACATTATATAATTTAATTTATTTATGACACAATGGTGATGCAGTAAATACCATATTAATGAAATTTTAAAATAATTGATATTATTAATATCCAAATAAATGTAAATTTAGACTTTTATGAATTAAACTAATTTACTCGGGTAATATTCCATGTTAGAGTTGGTTAAATAAATTTTGTTTCAAAATAATAATTATTTTGTGGATTTCAAAAAACTCCAATACTAAATAATGTCAAAATTGACATAATTGATTTTTTAAAACAAATATTATATTATTAATTGATATAATATTCCTAAAAAAAAATTGATCGTACAATGGACATAGATATGGTAATATGTATTAATAATTAACCATATGGGTTTCTCTTGGATTGTTATAGTATGTTTATTATCCACATAATATTAAAATACAAAGAGACATGGTAAATGTCAAACCATATAACTAAGCGTTAAATATAAAAGTTATGGATAATATGATGACCTAAACCTAACTAAAAACTGTTATATGAAATTTTTTCGACCCATACCCACCTTATCCTTTAAATAATTCATTTTGTATTCATTATAAAATGAAAATTATATTATAATAAAATAATATTTCAAGCTTTTCCTAAAGTGACAATGTTTTAACTATTATTCACGAGCTTAACATACCTTCGACTACGGAAAATTACAAGTTAAGGGTTTATTTCACAATCTCTTTATTATCTAAGGTTGTTTTTACGAATTTATCTACTGGGACCTCTTTATCATCAACATATGTGTTTTCATTAAAAAAAATTCAATTTTTTTTACTATTTACTATAAAATGGGTAAAATTCATTTATACCCTTATTTGACCTTATTGGTTTTAAAAGTAATCATTTCGTCATTTTACAAACAAGGTACTTTTTGACTTTTTCGACAAAATTAAGGTAAGAATGTCTTTTTTAACATTTACGGAAGGTGTAGATATTTTCCACCATTATAACATCGTCAAAGATTCCCATACAAGATTATAATAATATTTTCAAAATAAATAATTTATTTTATAATTATATGACTTTTAAATGATTTCAAAATAGAAAGAGACATTTCTTTAATAATGTTTTGATTTCATCGATGTCAACATGCTTTGATGGAATTTAAACTTGATTGAAGTTGATTTATTATGATAAAAATATTCCATTTTATATTGAAGGTTTTGTGATATATTTGACTATGGATTAGTTATTTTTATACCATTCATGGTTTATGGATAATGTATTGAAACTTCGTAAGCTAGTTTTAATACGAATGTTTATGTTATGCTTAATCCTTTTCATATGAGTAATGCAGTGGACATAGTAAGAGATGGGTGGAGACCTTTATAGCTTCTAGATGCATCGGTAGGTATCATGTGAGAAACTAGTGTTTTGTTAGAAGGCCGTGAAAAAATCAATTTGGTAGTCTTGGAAAATTCCATGACTATGTGGTTATGAAATCTGGCATTTTGCATCCCATCATTATGAAAGTGGCTATTGATATTGCATGTGATTATTCGACTAGTAGAATATCCATGTGAATAAGTAAATGGATTTATTTGATTTTATCATTGGAATATTATACTAATGTTTATGTTTAAAAGAATTTTTATAGTTTAATACATTGCCTTAAATGTTTATTCTTATTTATTAAAGTTTCTGCTATATTGTTATCCTTACTATGCATATGAGGTCACCCCTATCTATGTTTTATTATTCCCAGGATGTGAAGAAGTATTTTATGGTTGACCTGTAGGGATAAGATAAATATATATGAGTGATAAAATGGTTAAAAATGTTGTTAATGTTTTTATTTCATGATGTAATGTAAACCTTATTAATGTATCTATTACTTCCAAGTCTACTAATCCGATCAGTCTTTCAGGACATGATTCTGTGTATCATTCCAATGTTAGGTAATAATGCACTAAATCTATGTAACTAGGATCGGGGCATTAATGTTGGTATTATAGGAAGTTTAGTATGAACCATCGAAACTAGATTTAGAATAACTCTTATTAGAGAACATTACCTGAAGATTGACTTTGGAGAATGGTATAGAAGAACTTACTAGAATTATGGTACCTTAGAGATTTTTTGAGTTTTCCATGAAAAAAATCTTTGTCCAGATACAAGCAGGTAGTGGCAGATCTGGCATAGATGTACCTAGGGGTAAAACTTGATTACACCTCTTTGAGCTAGACTCGAATGGTAACTGGTGCACGACAACAAGACTTGCATCACTCTTGGTTACGACACTCCCTGGGGATATGCTTAGGATAATTCTCATTTTATTTACAAACCATTATAAATGGTTTATGATTATATAATTTTTTCAAGAAGAACATTTTTATAATTACGGATTTATCCATAATCTATTCAATTTTTGTTAAATGTTTTATATGTTTATAATTGTGTATTTTGATTCATAATCTAATCTGGTGTATTCCATTTTTTAGAAATGGCTCTTCTTAGAAGGAATGGAAGTTGTATCAATGAACATAGTCCATGAAAGGATTTACCTCTCACTGGAGATTCTTATAGTGGAGTTGGTGATGCAGCAAGAGATGATCAGCTTATCACTATAGAGGGAAAACTCAATCAGTTTATGAATAATATCCTTACCTGTATGGAGCACCCTGATCCACAATACGGAGGATCATTGCTAGACTCCTTCATGAGGAAAAAACCAACAACATTCAATGGGAGTACAATTCCATTAGTAGCTGGGAAATGGATAAATTCCGTAGAACAATTATTTCATGCTTTGGGGGTAGTGAAAGGGTAAAAGTTATCCTAGAAGTTTATCGCCTCACGACAGATGCATATAAATGGTGTTCACTGATTCAAAGAAAATTAAAGAAGATGAATTATGAAATATATAATGGATGGAGTTTAAATAACTTTTCATAGAAAAATAATTTCTTCATGACCATCGAGCGGATTTGGAAAGAGAATTTCTTAGTCTGTGGAAAAAAGAGGATGAGAATGTCACAAAATATGAGGATAACATTAAAAGGTTATCAAGGCATGTTGAAGATTATATACATAACCCAAGGACTATGATTTACCAATTCTTTGATGGGATAAATACATTTATCAGCCGATCATTAGTCTCACAATTCTTCTTATCGGATGAAGATATTGTCTCATGTACTATTAAGATAGAAAAAGAATTCTCTAAGTCTTAAAACTTTAAAGAAAAGTAGTAGAAGAAGAGATCTACTGAACACTCTAGAAATGGAAATAAGGGGGATAATAGAAAAGTTGAATATAAATATTGTGGTAAATGAGGGAAGAAACACCCTGGTACATTCCTGAAAGGAATGAGAGTTTTTTACAAGTGTGGTGGAAAAATTCACCTATCTCATGATTGGAAGGGTATTAAAAAGGATGTTGAATGCTATAATTGTTGTTAAAATGTGAATTATGAAAATGAATGTCCTAATAAACAAGTGAACTTACCTCAGAAAAGTCGAAGGGGCATGGAAAAGCTTATGTGATCACTACTGCTAAGGTTGAAGCTCCAAAAGATGTGTTGGATGGTATTTTAATGGTTTCCTTGAGTTTATCCAATGCGTTATTTGACATGAGATAATCTCATTGTTTCATATCTCCATATTTTCTAAGTAAATTAGATATTTTGAATTTGAATTAAAAAGGGAGTTTTCAGACAATACACCTAAGGGTATTATCATTGCAATAATTTTTTGTCAATCAATTCCCATTAGGGAATATAAATGTTCTTTATCTGCTGATATCAGCATCATTCCCATGATTTAATTTGATATAATACTCATAATGGATTGACTTTCAGACCATGATGCGAAAATTATTTTTATGAAGAAAGAGGTTACAATTTTTGATGATGATAAAGAGTACCATATATCTAGATCAAAAATGTCACCACTTGATTCATATCTATATCCACCCCCATAAGCTCTACAAAATTCAATTACTGGGGAATAGGAGAATTAAATAATTATGGTAGAGTAAAATAATGTATGAATAGAGGATGTACCTATTGTGCACCAATATGTTGATGTGTTTCTAGAGGATTTACCTGGACATCCTCTTGAACGACAAATTGAGTTTTCATTGATTTAATTCTTAGATCAAGGCCCACATCAAAGACACCTTATAGAATTTCCACAGTGGAATTAGTTTAACTAAGTATAAAACTAGTGGAATTGATTAGTAAATTATTTATTGACCCTTGTGTTTCTCCATGGGGAGCCCCTGTCCATTTTGATAAGAAGAATGACGGATCTGTGAGGTTGTTCATTGACAACACGGAGGTTAATGCGATAAAAATAAATAATAGTAATCCCCTACCTATCATTGATGATTCATTCTACCAACATTATTGAGATCAGTGTTTTTCAGTGATTGACCTTTGATCTAGATATCATCAGTTTTCTATGAAGAAGGAATACATTCTAAAATCAATATTTCTAACTAGGTACGGGCATTACGAGTTTACAGTAATGGATTTTGGACTCATTAATGCACCCTCTATATTCATAGAACTAATTAATAGTGTTTTCAAGCAATATCTTCATGAATTTTTAGTGGTATTTAATGATTTTATCATGTTATACCAAAAAAGATACAAAAATCACAAAAATCACTCACCAATTATCCTAATGACTCTTAGAAGAAATAAATTATATGAGAAGTTTAGAAAGTGTGAATTCTGGCTTCAAAAGATTTCTATTCTTGTCCAGATTTCCTCTAAGGATGGAATCTCTATTGATCCTTCTATGAAAAAGGCAATCCATGAATGGCCAACACCGATGAGTATAATTGAGATACACAGTTTTATTTGTATTGCAGGTTTCCATCAGCATTATGTCTAGAATTTTTCCTGATTGGCTAACCCATTAACCAAGCTCACATGTAAATGGGATATATTTGTTTGGAAAAAATAGTGTGATGATTTTTTTTGAGGAACTGAAGAGAGGATTAGTTAATGATTTTATCTTGAATCTACCATTGGGGAACAATGGGTTTGTTATTTATAGTGATTCTTCAAATAAAGGAATTGGTTGTGTCCTTATGCAGAAAGATAGAGTTATCGCCTATGCATCATGAAAACTAAAAATTTATGAGAAAAACTATCCCACTCATGATCTTCCGATAGCAGGTGTAATTTTTCTTTGAAGATATGGACACAATATCTCTATGTTGAAAAATTTGACATTTATACTGATCACTAGAGTTTGAAGTATATTTTCTCACAAAAAGAACTCATCATGAGGAAAATAGATGGCTTGAACTACTCAAGGATTATGATTTCAATATACACTACCACCCAGGGAAGGAAATTAAGGTGGAAGATGCTTTGCGCAGAAAGGACCATGGAGTTTTGAATAAGATGAGAGGTGAAAAGGATCATGTTTTCATGGATCTAGTAAAGACAGACGTGGGAATAAACATGGAAGCTGAAGCTTCAATTCAATTTAAATTGTTACCAAACCATATTCTCTAGAAAGGGAAAAAATTAATTAGGCTGATGATGACGAATTTCAACAGAAAATTGAACCTGTGAATGATGTGAGATTGATCGACTTCGTATATTAAGATGGAATTTTGAAATTTGTGAAGTGACGTTGTATTTCCGATATACCTGATCTAAAAATAGAATTTTTGGTTGATGTTAATTTCTCTAATTTCTCTATACACCCTAGAAGCACTAATATGTCTAGTGATTTGAGTGAACATTTTAGGTGGGACAACATGAATAGGGGGATTGATGATTTTGTGTCGAGAAGTATGGTTTGTCAATAAGATAAAGCAAGAAGGAAACAAACTGGAGGAGTCATGCAACCTCTTCCCCTACTTGAGTTGAAATGGGATAATAATATGATTGGCATGGGGCTACCAAACACTCCTTGATGTAATGATGTAATATGGGTTGTTGTTGATCATCTTACCACATCAGCATATTTTCAGGCTATAAGATGAAAATTTAACACTTGAACGTATGGAAGGACTATATATTTATGAAGTTGTATGACTTCATGGAGTACCCCTATCAATTTTTTCTGATCGTGATCCCCGCTTTACATCAAGATTTTGAAAAGGCCTTCAAATGGCCATGGATACTGAACTTCATTTGAGCACATCCTACCACCCTCAATGCTGATATTTTACAAAAAACATGTAAGTATTTTTCTCAGGATAATTTTTTCAACATTAGGAAAAGGATTTGGAAAACCAATAATGTTATCCAAGTACCTTCTTTTGTGATGTATCAAATAGTCCCTTAAATCATCAAAGATTTATGGATTGCTGGTAGTTAACATTATACAAAACCTATTCTCTATCACTATCAATCAGAACATGATGGTTATATTTCTCCTCCATATCCATTTTTTGAATTCCCAACTATGTTATCTTATGTGGAAACCCAGTGATGAGTTACTTTGGGTAACCATTATGTTTGTATCATTCCATTTTAATATGATGTCTTAGTGTCCTTTTTTATGATTTGGGTTTCCATGAAATAATTTTTCAAGTGGAATGTGACACCCCAATATTTTATGATATTTTTTATTTTTAGATTCATTGGGGTCTTTTATTTTACACTACACCAAGATTAGCATTCTCTATATGCAACACCAGGTTAGTTTGCAGTATAGGAAACACTATTCTTAGATTTTTTTACACACAATTTATTGTTTATTTGATAGAATTAATTTCACACAAAAATGAGTATAGAGTTTTTCCAATTTATAAATGAACTGACCTTAGATTATATTATATGCAACACCAATGGATGAATGCACTACATGAATCACTGACCTAGATTTCGTTAAATGTAAGAGCGACCTTCCTTTCTATCTTGCGTGGTAGACAATACCATGATTCATTAAAAATTATATAATTTTAAAATATTATATAAAATAGCTGTAAACACCAGAAAATTTCAAGGAATTTTTTTTTCTTAAATACTTTGTAATTTTACAAGTCTGTTGTTTCTGACGACACTTGATTTCGAGGACCGGTGTGTCTGGAATCAAATTCTGATGTTTTTTTGGGTATGTTCAGTAAACATATGTGCATGTTTTTCTATCATTTGAACTGGTTCTTGGAATTGAAATATAAGGCTACCGATGAACTCGCAGCGCTAGTATTCACTTAAGGGGACCTTTACCGCAGTTGTTTTTTATGCGGGTTGAGAGTTAATTTTTTGGGGATTTAGAATAATATAAATAAAATTTGTAATACACAATTTTATTTATGCTTGGTGATTATTTACTCCCAAGGAGAGTTATAGGTGGGGAGCATACTTACATAACCTCTAATGAGATGATATTTGTGAGTTCGAACCCACACGTGTCCTAATCCTTTCTTCTCCCCATAGCTCCCCTTAGCCCATAAACACTCCCCTTCTTTTAATTTGACAACTCCCAACTATAATTATAACTCTCCACCTCCCTCCATTTATTTCGAAAACACCCTTTAATTATTTTATTGATCCACAATTAATTACTTAATTCAGGTGTTTTAATTTTGAAGATTCATGTGGAGAATAAAATAATAGCTTAAGCTACTATTTTTATTTGGAACATGTTCTGTTGGGAGAGCAGGGAGAAAAATCTGGAAAAATAGAAGAACACCATTCTTTTCAAGATGAATAATATCACGAATGATGAACGTGTAGTCACCAACGAGGCTTCTTCTTCATGCGCACTCTGACGTCAACGGAATCGACGTCGTTCTTCCGCAACGCCCGACCACCGCGACATTCGTTTTCTGAGGTTTGATGATGTGCAATGTCTTTTCAATGTAGGTGGATTTTTTATATTTTCATATATGTGATTTATATCATCGATCATGGGATTTTATTTGTGGGTGATTATTTAAACCACTAACACGGTAGGTACGTGAATTCGACCAAGTCCAGATCCACTGCTAACTTGTTTGTAATGTGCGGAATGTTTGGCGACAAATGAACAGAAGGGAAAAGTTGATTAGAGGTCGTTGTAGTATAGAACGGGGCCATAGGAAGCCGTAGGTGTAGACGGGAGGTAAAATGGACCTCCAAAATGACTCTGGGGGCCGGCTGAAGGACGCAGCGGCACGGGTCGCCAGCATGGCGGCGATGGAGCAGATCCTGCACCGCCCGGGATCCGGGAAGACTTGTTGGTGCTAGCCTGGTGCCTCCATTTCAAATAATCGTGGGGCCTTCCCCCCCCCCCCCCCACGTGGTGAGCTGGGCCACACCCTTTCGGGCCGGGCCACTCCCAACCGGGCCGTACCTGGACCCGGGTCGGGTCGACCGGGTTCGGACCGACCTATGGTGGGTTGGGTTGGGTCGGATAGGGCCCAAACCCCCCTCTTCAGACCGTTTTTGGTTAATTTCCCAAAACATGAGCTTGGGACTTCTGATACACACCTTCAGTAGTGTCATATTCCATGGATCGAGATGGTATTTTCGGTATATTACATTCAACAGTGTGGCGAGCTTTGGGTATAGCCAGGTTGGTTCGAAACCCAAACCAACAAGGCTCTCGGAGCAGAAACGCTTATTACTTAAGGACTGGATTTCCGATTTATGTGCCATCAACTACTTTGGTTTCCTATTATTGAGATAGTTATTTTTTTCATACTTTACCTGTGATTCGAATGAGATTGGAGTATGGTCGGGTTGGTTTTAGATTAAAGATCAATCGATCCCCTAGAACAGAAAAACCAAAAACTCACAGACCGGGTGTCCGATTGACGCGCCGTCTGTTGAGTTTAGTCCCCTATGACGTGGAGGTCCTTTGTAATACTTCTAAATGAGACTTCATGACTCATGGATTATCGTCTTGAGGATCATGGAGCGAACCCTCTCGGTGACGAGCGAGCAGATTGCAAAGACCTAGTAGCTGGCTGAGACATGATGACTGCTGATCGATTGACTCAGAGTGATTTGGATGGCCTAGTGGGGAGCACTTGGTTGTAGAAGTAGACCCACGGTGGAGGAGCACTTGGGTTTATTGGCAAACCTGCAATACTCGACAGAAGGAGTACCTTTGTAGGCTATGAGGGGGAGCTCTTGGTTATAGCAGCAGACCCATGGTGGGAAGCGCTTGGTTATAGCAGTAGGCCCCCAGTACGTGACAGGTGGAGTAATTCAGTAGTCCAAGGTTAGTGGGAAGAACTTGTTCATAGCGGCAGGCCCACTGTACTCGACAGAGGATGCGTTCTCCAGTAGTAGTGGATTCAACATCATGAATAAAAATCTTGGTTTGAGCTGAGTCAGTGACCTTCATTTTTTCCTCATGATTGAGATGAGTTACTTGATAACTTAGTTATATGTATGGGAATATACCTAAGTAATGATTATCTGTTGAAATCATACTTTTTGGTTTATCCTTGTTGGTTTTTGTGGGACCATGAGGGTCTTGGGGTCCATACTGAGTATCATTATACTCACCCATGTACAGGTAATTCCCACACTACGTTGTGTTGGATGAAGATGTCAGACAACACTGATCATGGTATAGACTTGTAGAGCTAGACAGTACCTGGAGGTGGTCCACTTGGAGGGACGTACACGGAGCGGATAGATGGACCCGAGGTTCCGAGGAGGACATCTGTACCCACCCTTCAGGTGGGATTCCAAGAGGATGACTCAGGGGTTGCTGCTTTACTTTACTACTATTGTACTATTATTTCAGTTGTATTGTACTTACTGTTGGGATTGTATTTCCGGACCCTTTTTTTCAGCACGTAATTTTGTATACAGTTTTACATTTTGCTTACTTCTGCTACATTCTCTGTTGTGTTGGTTTAATTTTATAAAGGCACGAACATAACTTTTTATCAATAATTACACCTTTGGTTCTAGTCGCCAGCCCTGGGCCTACGGAAGACGGGCTTGGGGTAGTCACGACATGGACCCTGAGGACGGGTAGTGACATATTGGTATTAGAGGAGTCAGTTCTATAGTATAACTCAAGACTATGATCATTCATTCTATGAATAAACAGTGTTAAGAGTTCCAAGTGTGGTTTTCTGTTCAGGGAGTCCTGTGTTGGTGTGGCGGTCCACGTATCCGTACACCAGGGCCCTGAATACTGATTTCCGACTTAGTTCATGAAAAAACTGACTGCGTGTGTGTATCAAAATTATTCCTTTAAGTTTGTTCAAACCATGTTAGCTCACCAGGAATAATCTTTTGAACGTGGAGCACCTGTTTCTTTTTCAGGATGTCTTCACTTAGTCAGTCAGTGCGGGTTCCGAGTGGAGATCTTGATGGTAGACCACCGAGCAATGAGGCCTCAGTGCAGGGCCCCATCACATCGGAGGCACCAGGGGTACCACTACCTGTTGGGCCACCTATACCACCAGCCCCAACAACAGAGGGTGCACGCCTCTTGAGCATGTTGCATGAGTTCCTGCGAAAGAGGCCTCTATGTTTTCAAGGTGAGACAGATTTTCAAACGGTCGGGTACTGGCTGGAGGTTGTAGCACAAGTTTTCCACACAGTTGGGACACCCGCTGACTTTATGGGGTACCTAGGTATTAGTATCTTTCAAGGAGAAGCTGATATGTGGTGGATCCTAATGATCCAATTTTACGATGAGGTGACCCTCACCAGGGGAGACTTCGAGGGTCTTTTCAGGGTGGAGTTTGTACCAGCGACTCAACACTTTGTGCAGGCTTAGGAGCTACTACTCTTTCTACAAGGCTTTACGACTGTAGCGGAGTCCTTCTACAGTCGACAGTAGACATATGACCTAGAAGTCCAAGGGGACTAGGAAAATAGGTGGGCGACCTCAAGATACAGGTTTGGTTGTGCGAGGCACACGAAACAGAGCCAGTTATTCGAGGTTCAGGAAGTTCTATTCATGTGGTGGGCTGGGTCACATGGCTCGAGACTTATTTATCATTCTAGTAGATGAGAAGCAGGCAGAAGAGGTCCCTTCTAGGCAGAGGCAATGGTACGACCATGGTGTTCCACAGGGAGTGGGCGGAAGAGGCAGAGTAGCTGATCAAGCATCAAGTGGACAGGAGTGGGACTAGCTTCATTGATGTCGCTGTTTTTGGAAGCTTTGTGTCTTTGTACTTTGAGCTGTAGTAATAAAAGACACTTTTCTATGTGTCATTTTCTTCCCAGTACTTTTTGTATGGTTGATACTAAGAGGTTCTGATTAAAACCATTGACTTGACCCTGACATTTGATATTTCTACAGGAGGAGACCCAGTGACCACACACTGCTACCGACAGTGTGACTTGACCCTTGGAGGTGAAAGTAAGGGTTGGATCTCATGGTAGTAGCGTCGAGGCCTTACGAATTCATCCATGGCATGAAATAGTACTGTTTATGTCAGGATTTACTGTATTAGGAAAAGAACGCAGTTCATCTAGGGGTGAGACTGGATTTCTCTGTTCAGTAAGTTCAAAATCTTAGCAGCTATAGTAGGACGTAAGTAGAAAATGGTGTAGTCTAGTTCTTTACAAATGTCTACTCACACCCATAGTTTGTTGAGTGAACTGTTTATGGTTTACTCTAATCTCAAAAGTCTCAGGTGTGTCTTCATGTAGAAGGACCTGGACCAAAGGCGGTGTCGTTGACTCGAGTTCCTTTATGACTATGAATTTGAGATAGTCTATACTCCTGGGAAGGGGAAACGTTGTAGCAGAGATTGTTTCATAATGCCTCGTTTATCAGCAATTGAAGGTGGAGCACCAGGTACCAGCATTCTTGGTACAACCCTTAGAGGTCCCAGAGCGGAAGTGGGATAGAATATATATGGATTTCGTGACGGGAATTCCACGTACATCTAGAGGACACAACTCTCTCTGGGTGATCGTAGACCGACTCACCAAGTCGGCCCACTTCTACCAATTAGAGAGCAGGAAATAGTAGAGAGCTTGGGACACCTTTACGTTCAGGAGATCATATGGCTTCCTAGTGTGCCATAATATAACATTTCCAATCGAGAGGCTCGATTTACTCCCCGGCTATAGAAGGGGTTACAAGAGGATTTGGGCACACAACTACGTTTGAGCACCACCTTCCATCCTCAGGCAGACGGTCAGAATGAGAGGGCCATTCTGAATCTCAAGGACATGCTCCGTGCATGTGTCCTCGACTTTGGTCGTAGTTTGGAGGAATATTTACCATTAGTGGAGTTTGAGTACAACAACAGATAACACTCCACCATCGGGATGGCACTGTACGAGGCGTTGTTTGGGCGACCTTGCAGATCACCTCTATACTGGACTGACCCTGGGGAGTCAGCACTTGTGGGACCAGAGATGGTTCAGGCTACGATGGAGAATGTGAAAATCATCCAGGAGCATATGATGACTTCATAGAGCAGACAGATGTCGTATGATGATAGGAGACGGAAACCACTGCAGTTCGGGGATGGCGACCACAACTTCTTACGGGTCTAATCTCGATGGGGTCTCTGATGATTTGTCTGGGGTGGCGAGTTATCTCTAGGATTCAACGGACTAGTCCAGGTATCAACAAAGTAGGCGAGGTGGATTACTGTCTGGCCCTTCCACCTCAGTGGAACCAGGTGCATGACGTCTTCCACGTATCTCAGCTGAGGAGATATGTGCACGACCTGACCCACATCATCGACCACGAGGAATTGGACATCAATGACAGGGAAACATTTATGGAGGTCCTGGTGGATATCAAGGATCGACAGGAGCGTGTCCTATGTGGATGGTCGATTCCTCTAGTGTGCATTTGTTGGCATCACGAGAATCTCCAGGAGAGCACTTGGGAGCGGGAGGATCAGGTGCGTGCTCAGTACCCCATTTTGTTTCCATAGTGTGTATTGTAGCATTATGGGGACGTAAAGCCCTGAGGTGGGGGTAATGTAAAGACCCAAAAATTTCAATGAAATTATTTTCTTAAATTCTTAAAAATTTTACGAGTCTTCAATTTCAGACGGCACTTGATTCTGAAGCCAGGTGTGCCGAGAATCAATTTCTGATGTTTTGTTTAGGTACATTCAGCAAACATATGTGCGGGTTTTTCTATATTTTGAAGTGGTGCTCAGAATTAAAATCTGAGGGTACCGATGAACTCGCAGCACCAGTATTCCCTTTAGGGGTCCTTTACCATAGTTGCGTTTTATGCGGGTTGTGAGTTAATTTTTGGGTATTTAGAATAAAATAAATAAAATTTGTAATACACAGTTTTATTTATGCTTGGTCGTTATTTCCTCCCAAGGGTAGTTAGAGGTGGCGTCCACACCCACATAACCTCCCATAAGAGGATATTGGGGAGGTGGGGCCCACACTTTCCCTAAACCTTTCATCTCCCCATAACTCCCCATAACCCCATAAACAGTCCCTTTCCTTTAATTTGACAACTTCCACCTTTAAATCTAACTCTCCACCTCCCTCCATTTATTTCGCTAACACCCTTTAATTAATTAATTAATCCAAAATTAATTAATTAATTCAGGTGTTTGAAATTTGAAGATTCATGTGGAGAATAAAATAATAGCTTAAGCTATTATTTTTATTTGGCACACGTTGTGTTGGGAGAGTTGGGAGAAAACTTTGGAGAAATAGAATAACATCGTTCTTTGCTCGATGATGAATATCACGAATGAAGAACGCGAAGTCACCAATTAGGCTTCTTCTTCGGGCGCACTCCAACATCAATGGAATCGAAACCGTTCTTCCACGATACCCGACCACCGCGACATTCATCTTTCGCGGTTCGACAACATGCGATGTCATTTCAAGGTAGGGGATATTTCATATTTTCATATTTGTGATTTATATCCCCGAGCATGTGCATTTATTTGTTGGTTGATTATTTGAACCATTGATGCGGTGGGTACGGGCTAACGAACAAGTCCGGACCCACTTCCAACTTGTTCGTAATGCACGGAATGTTTGGCGATGGATGAATGGAAGGGAAAAGTTGATTTGAGTCCATCGCAGTATAGAGCGGGACCTGAGGAGGCCGTAGGCATAGATGGGTGAAAAAAAGACCACCAAAATGACTCCGATGGCCCATGGAATGACGCGGCGACACGGGTCGACGGCGGCCCGCATCGTCCGGCCGCCTTGAGGCGCTGGCACCCCAGTGCACCACTGGCGGAAGACCACCATGGTAGCGATGGAGCGGATCCTGCACCACTTGGGATCTAGGAAGACTCCGCGGTGCCAGCCTAGAGCTGCCATTTCGATGAACCAGGGGGCCATCCCCCCCCCCCCGCTCTACCAGCCTGGCCGAGCCGCGCCAGCCGTGTTCCGAGCCATGCTAGTCATGCCGGACTGCGCTAGCCATGCCAGGCTATGCCCAACTAGGCTGTACCCCGAACCCAGGGTCGTTTCAACCCTGTTCGGGCCGACCTAGGGTGGGTTGGGCCGGGTCGGACCGGGCCCAGACCCCCTTCTTCGCACCGTTTTTGATTAATTGCCCATAACATGAGTTACAGACCTCCGATTGATGCACTGTCAGTTTTGTCGGATTAATCAGATCGAGACCGTATTTTTGGAATGTTACACTCAAGGGTTTGGTGATGTTTGGGTACATCCGGGTGGGTTTGAAACTGAAACCAACCAGGCCCTCAGAGCGGAAACGCTTATAACTGAAGGACCGAACGTCTGATTGATGTGCTGTCAACTAAGTTGGTTTTCTTTTATTGAGATGGTTTTTTTGGAATACTACACGTGGGATCTAGATGAGATTGGAGTATGGTCGGGTTGGTTTTAGCTCAAAAACCAGTCGGGCCCCTAGAACGGAAAAGCCACTAACACACAGACCGGGCGTCTAATTGACGCACCGTCTATTGCGTTGAGACCCCTATGACGAGGTGGTCCTTTGCGATACTTCTACGTGAGACTTCATGACACATGGAGTATCAGCTTGAGGCTCGTGGAGAAGACCCTCCCGGTGATTACCGAGCTGATTGTAGAGACCAGGTAGCTGGATAAGACATGACGACTGCTGATCGATCAACATGGATTGATTCAGATGGCTCAGTGGGGAGCGCATGGTTGTAGTAGCAGACCCGTGTCGGAGGAGCTCTTGGTTGTAGCGTCATACCCATGGTGGGATGTGCTTGGTTGTAGCAGCATGCCCATAGTACTCGACAGGTGGAGTACTTTATGAATCCATGGTTAGTGGGAAGCGCTTGGTTGTAGTAGCAGGACCACTGTACATGACAGAGGAGGAGTTCTCCAACAATAGTGGTTTCGACATCATGAATAAAAATCATGGTTTGAGCTGAGTCAGTGACCTTTGAGTTTTATTTATGATTGAGATGGATTACTTGATATCTTAGGTATATGTAGGAATATATACCTAAGTAATGGATATCTGTTGAAATCATACTTTGTGGTTTATCCTTGTTGTTTTCTATGAGACCTTGAGGGTCTCGGGGTTCATACTGAGTATCATTATACTCACCCCTGCATGGGAAATGCCCGCACTACATTGTGTTGGATGCAGACATCAGACATCGCTGATCGTGGTAGAGACTAGTTGACCTAGATGGTACCTAGAGGTGGACCACCTGGCGGGACATACACGGAGCGGACAGACGGACCCGTGGTGCCGAAGAGGCCATTTGTACCCACCCTTCAGGTGGGATTCCCGGAGGACAACTCGGTGGTTGCTGCATTACTTTACTGATGTTGTACTATTCTTTTAGTTATAGTGTACTTACTATTGGGCTTGTATTTCCAGGCCCTTTCTTTTCAGCAATTACTTTTGTATACAGTTTTACTTTGTGCTTACTTATATTTTGTACACTGTTGTGTTTGTCTACTTTTATATAGGCAATGCCTTCCCTTTTTTATCGGGATTTATGCATTTGGTGCTAGTCGCCAGCCCCAGGGCTATGGAAGGCGAGCTTAGGGTAGTAACGACACGGGACTTGAGGACGGGTCGGGAAAATAGCCTCTATGAATATAATTAAACAAATATTTTTTTATATAACATTAGAATTAATATTACACATGATATGAGAATAAAATCAATTATTCAGATAAAAGAAGTATTTTAAAAAAAAAATATTTTTACCGCCTTTTGATAGTGCACCCATTTTTATATAGTATTTAACACTTTTATAAGAAATATTCGATAATATAGACTTATTATTTAGAATCAGGACATAAAAATTGACTTTTGATAAAATTTTTATATTTTTTTGATATCTTTCATGTTTTGATGAATAGTGAAAATACGCTAAATTTTTATTGAAAACAAAATTTTCCCTGAAATAATTTAGATGGTAAAAATATATTATTCAATGGTGTTAAACTCTAAATATAATATATTTTTAAAGTTTTAATCAATTTAAGTTATTTTATTAGTTTTAAATAGAATTCATATGTAAAAACATTCTAATCTTTTGCAATATTTTAGTCAAAACCCCATTTTTTGACAAGAGGATTAATTTTATATTAAAGAATGAAACTTTTTTGTTTTGAATTTGGAAAAATAGATTCCATGTTTTAAATAATAAGGTTCAAATTATGTATATAGGTACCTTATATTTTTGGAAATTATCAATAATATCTTTAGTAATTATTTTATTTACCATGGCTAAATGGAAAATCTGGTAAATAAGAGTAAACAATAATATTATAATAATATTAAACTACCCTAACACATTTCCGAATACTATTGGATGAGATATTTCCATCCATGGTCATCATTGGGTCGATTTTGGGACCCCATTGATTCATTTGGATGGGAAAATGACACATTATAACAATAAATTTAAAGTATTGATTATTATAACCGAATGATATATCTTTTACTAAATTGATATTAATATATGGTTATATAACATATATCTATGTCTATAAATAGTAATTAGAAAGATAAAATTATTTCCTACATCATGGTTTTATATTTAAAAAATTTATCTATTAGATAAATATATTTATTTATGACAAAATTATGATGCAGTGATTACGTGATTAATTAATGATTCAAAAAATGAATATATAAATATTAAAATAAACATAATTTAATATTTTGATACCATCCTAAAATTTTTTAGATGAAATTGACATGTTAAAAATGAGTTAATTCATTTTTTTGAAGCAATAATTTGTTATGAATTTTTAAAAATGTCTTGTAGGAATAGTTCCAAAAAAATGAAAAAATTCATAAAGTAAAACATCAAATATTATATTTAATGATATTAAATTCCTAAAAATATAATATTTGGAAAAATGGTTTATATAATTTCAAATAAGCCATAAATATATTTTCCTGGGTCGTTTGACATAATATGGAAATTACAGTAACCCACAATGTGTAAACAACTTGATATCACGGTATGATAAAAAAGTGTAAAATAAGGGTAAAACAAAAAAACAAGGATGAAAATATATTCAGAACATTTAAAAAAAATATGATGATTGTTATTCGATACATAATCATCTTATATTATAATAAAAAATGTTTTTGGGCCATTTTTTATTGAAATTAAATATATAATAAATTAATATTTTGGAACGTTCCTAAAGTTCCCCTCTCCCTTCTTATAAATGTGATCCTCCTCCCTCTCCTCTTCACACCACAATGAGCATTCAAGATCAAAAAAACCCAACCAATATTTCTTCTAAAATTACTTATTAATTTTATATTGGTGATGATACTTTAATAAGACCATCTCTAGTTCCCTAAGAAGAAATTTAAATGAGGCACGTCGAGGAAGAGGTGATGTCTGCTACCTACTCTTTCAAATTTAGTTCTTATTCTACATCCTCTTCATTAATTGGTTCATTATAAAGTAGAAACAGAAGTATCACTAATACACTGATTCTACTTCCTCTTCATTATTATTATATCATGATTCTAATTCTGAGAAATTATACACCATTCACTTCAATATCGTTCAAAAATAATGGAAACCATATTATCGCTCGTGCGTACATACGACTTTCCGTCTACACGTTGCGATGAGATTCATTCTCCAAGTTAACTATTCAATAATAATTATATAGTATATATAATAAATAATCATGAAATATATATTAAATATTAATATTAGTATATTTATGTCTATATATATATATGTAATTTAATTAATTCCATTCAATTTCATAAGGAAATGAAAACAACATTCATGCGTACGTACGAACTACTATCTCCATAAATGATGTATTCCATTTAATTTATGTATATTATAAATATATATATACTAAATATATTTGATATTTAAATCATGTTATACAATTTTTATGTATGTAAATCATGATCTAATTAATCATATGAAGAATAAAAAGACCAAACACGCAAAACAAATTAAACCATTATTACACAAAATGTTGTTTGAACATGGAATTGACCAATGAATGGGTAATATAAAGTTGTAAGTAAATAATATATGATATAATAAATATTATTATTGATCTATTATAAGTTAATAATATGATTAAACCCACTATAAATGATTTTCAAACACATATAGAACAAATTTGACATTAGGTTAGGGATAATTTTGCAATCACATTTTTATCTGTGAATATTTAGAGCTAAGTATTTACTGAGTATATATTCAACATCCATATCCAAGTTTTCTATAAAAAATCATAAAATGGTTACGATTATTCTATGTATGTTTAAATTCATTTTACAACTTTATTAATGTTACTATATGTTATAAAAATAATTTTTCTTTTGTTTACCATATGTCATACTTTTTGACTTTTTCGGTAAAAGTACGAGGAACATTTTATTTTTAACTTATACGCCATAAAATAATTTTTATTCTTGCATAAATAATTATTTCCATGAAGCTTATTTAACATGTTTCCAAGTTTATTTTCAATTAAAATTTTTTCTATTAATGTTTCAGAACATTTTGTGAGAAACATGTTTATGAAGAAGAGAGGATATTTTCATTAAGCACAAATCTTAAGGGTTTTATCAAAATTATTTAACCATATATGATGAAATAAGGTTATGATTCTATCACTATTATTTCTTTTATATGGATTTTATTATGGAATTATTGTTATAGAGTACCTTTATCTGATTTGGACTATGTTAGGATGACATGATGTTTAATAATCACATTTTATTTCTTGGGTTATGCTACGATGAACAATTTTTTTTGTTGAACATGTAAGAATGGTATCATTATGATATTGGTGGGACCTATATCTCCCTCTAATTCATTGGATAATTATTTATATCTCATGTGGTATACATTACTGGATCAGTAGGTAAATCCAATTTAGTAATAAATGGATGGAACAACAAGTAAACTTGGTTCAGTAATAGACATTTTCCACTATGATAATCTTGGAAGAAATAACCTGACTTCTAGGGAAATCATTTTATGTGCTTATTAGTTTTCCACATTTATATGTTTTATTAGAATAATATTTTGATCATGGTTATTATTCCTTCATAATATATACCTTATGTACTTCCTTGATTTATTTAATGACTCCAGATTTTGATGTCTATATTTTTGTTCATGTTTTTTCATTCAAATGATTATTGTTTTTTTATGTTATCTATGTTTACCCTTACTAATCATTTGAGTTCACCCTTTCTATGTTTTATTTTCCCTTTTTTATAATGAATGGTTTTAGGTTGGAAACTAAAGGGGAAGATCGTTATGGGAGATGTTGAATATCTTTCACCATGATTATATGATTATGTTACGAGTTTCCAAAGACACTAAAATATTACGTTTTTTGGGAATTTTTTTTGTGTCATGAATTAAGTATTCCTAAAACCAAATTTATTTTCCATGTTCATCAATATTGGGTCTCTATAGACTCACCAAACATCCATGATTTGTCCGATGATGAATTATTCTTTAAATACCCCCAAGGTTCTAGAAAATATGTTCTTTTCCCATGATATTGGCATTGTTCTAGAGTTCCAATTTTTTTATAATGACTTAATATGAAATGGATAATCAAAAACCAATGTGTGATATTGAGTTATTAATTTTTTATGTGATATAGAACAAACTCCAGTACAAACCTGAAGAGGTATAGACAATTTGGGTGTCCTCAGTAACTCAGGGGTTCTGTGGGTAAATAAATAGTAATTGAATAAATGTCATTTTTTACGGTATTCCTTTCATTTATTCATTAGAAATCATTAAGCATATTTTTAAATGGATATTGATTTAAACATCCTTGGTGGGGGCCGATTGAGTTTTACTCACACCCTACATGGGCTGGCAGATCGGAAATTGAATATAATTCATTATTATAGGACAAAATAAGGGAAGTATCCATATGTTAGATGGATGATTTGTAATGTATCCTGGATGAGGTAACCATATGTGATTCAAATCCCCTTGGATGTTTTTATTGTATTCATTTATTTTGGTGTTGTTATATTGAAACATTAAACCTATTGGGATGAAATGTCTACTTTATATTAATGGATATTATATTTCCAATTTTGGTTATTATGTGATATTGGTTTATTATGGTTATTTGTTATATCATTTTGACATTGATTATTTATTTCCACTATTGAGATACTTTGATAAATAGGTTATAGTCTCCCAATGATCTATATTAGACTATCACTACAACTCAGCAGCCTCTCGTGTACCGTGTGGCACACCTAAGGTCACATAAATAACATGATCAGGGCATCAGTGTGTAGTACCTAGGATGGGATGTTAAAAGGTGGTATCAGAGGATATTTAATTTCTTTTAATTTATTATTACAATTTAAGAAAGTTTTTTTATTAATATATGATAAGTTGGTCCTTGGTTAAGGTATCATGTATGGGAGTAGCTAACCCATGTACATAGGTACAATATAAGTAACCAGAGTAGGATTATTTTTATTGATGTTGTCAATTATAGTTGATGATATTTTACCTTGAGTGAGGCAGTTTTTGTGTGCTGTGATTATTTCTGTTGATATTTTTCTGAGATTTGGATGATGGAACATAATGGCCTGATATTTGAGTAAGAATGCATAATTCAGTGTACTGAAAATTATTTTTGTGACAAACATAATTTTATACATTCATAGAAAAATATGTTGTGTTTAATTTGTTTAGAAATAATTATCTTTCCTTGATTGAGTACATGTTAATGAAAATGGTTCGTAATGAAAAATTAATATTAAAAACAATGATGAAAAGTTTGAATAAATGTGTTTATAATATGAAAATGGGTGGAGGGAAGGATTTTATCCTTTGTTAACTATGAATTAGATGTATGATGGTTAATTTTATTGATAACACCTCTATTTTGGAAATGTGGTGGAAAATAATGGAGTGAGTTTTTATAAAATATTGTAAATCCATCTTACATGAATGTGAAGAATTTTTTTAGTGAGGCCTATGGAATGTGTTTGTAATTATAGATATATGAAGCCATGATTATGGTTATTGAGATGATGATAGTAGGGAATTGATGGTGTTGTTATTATAGTATTAGAACATGAGGCACTGGTAGTGTCGTGTGAGTAAGTTGAAGAGATGTTGTGAGAGAAATTTTATTGCATTATGAAACTCATGGAAAGATATGAAAGGAATGTTATGAGAATAATGTTTGATCTAACAAGTGGTTCTAGTTGTAGAACCTTCTGACATTCACAATAGACGGTGGAACAAAGGATGCTACGTTATTGATTTAGTCTATTAAGAGCATACATGACCACTTTGTGATTGTTGCTAAGAAGATATTCAAATAAGATGCTAACATGGTACATGGTCAGGATAATAAATGGGGGTAAATATATTCATTGGATGAGTGACTGGTTAATATGGAGTGTAAGGACAGTCACAAGATTTTATTGAAGTAATTTTATCTCATGAATCTTAGTCAGGCGAGGACAGTTATGTTCAGAATATTTACATAGGGGGTATGTATGTGATGGAAAATCATAGACACTTTACATATTTATAGATAATTTATTCTATAATTAGGAGAAGATTTTTCTACATCAATAAAATGGTTTTCAGATGTGATTAAATTTGAAATTATGTCCCAGGTCAATATCTTCATGCTAAACAAGTTTATAGAGTTGGTGAATTGGGCTCTCATTTTTTAGAGGAACCTGAAGAAGTATCATATTCATGGACATGTGGTTTGTAATGGATAGTAAAGAGATGCATCTTATGAGTGTAGGAAGAATCTTAATGATAGTGTTAACAAGATATGTGGGAATAATATTGTCCTTGGGGAATTATCAGCCACACATGATCTTACTTTAGTGTCATTCCACTGGTGTAGTAGGAAAAACAAAAATTATCTCCATTGTACCAGACCACATATGGAGTTTCGATCTTACAGTAGGTTGGGACATCTAAAGAGGATTTATAGGAACCTATATCAGGCATGTAGAGATTAAGTAGGTATATATATCTAGATGTTAGAAAGGGGATATTCTATTCAACATTAGTCAGGAAGTTAGAGTTATACTGGTCATGGCGGTTGAGGTTGTGGATGTGGATCTTCTAAAATAGAGTCCTTGTATATTTAGATTAGTTTATCCAAGTGGAATTAGACTATATCATATAGAATAGGAGAATGATAGTGACATTCCATTTTTTCATACTCTTTTGGATAGAGGGGTTGGATCATTGATATTAAGAGGTACAATTCTAGTACCTTCTACACTACCTAGTGAATTTTTGAAACCGGAGCCCCAAATTCCATTATTTATAGTCAACATGTGAATCATTGGATGCATATGGTAGAGTCCATGAGGGGGGTGTTGATGATATATACACCCCTAGGTTTATGGATTTGTGACCTAATTTTTTTCAAAGGGTGTTATCTTGAGGTTGGGGAGTATTATTTTTTTTGGGATATTTATATTCATGATATGTTAAGTTGTGACCAAATTTTTTTTATTGAATGGTTTTTAGAGTACCAAGCCTGCATGGAATTTTACAGAAGGGTATCAACTTTTACATTTCCAATGGTTGAATAATATATTCACTATGTGGAGTGGGACATCTAGGAAGGCCATGAAGGGCCAATTCATTAGCAACTCGGGTAGTTGAAAACCCATGATACTAGTATGTTACTCAATGATGGGTGCATGAAACAAAATGTATGTTAAAACATAGTAGACTAATTTCAAAGTGAGTATACTAAATATTCATAGGGATTCCACATAAGATAGACATAGAATTTACAATTTCTCTCCTATATGGGATGGTGAAATTTTATATCCCCCCTTATAGAATAATATTAATAGGGATTCAATAGCTCAACAATCAAATGCAGGAGTTGAATTGTGAAGACCCGTAATTTAAGTGGAAATTTTTTTCTTAAATACAAGGGATTTTTACGAGTCTGTGAAAATTGACAGCGCATGATTTTGAAGCCCGGTGTTATCGGAATCATTTTTTGATGTTTGGTTTGGGTACATTCAGTAATCATACGAGTGGGTTTTTAAAACTTTTGAACCTATTCATGGAATGGAAATCTGATGGCACCGTGAAACTCGCAGTGCCGATATTCACATAAGAAGACTTTCACCTCGATGGTATATGGTTGGAAATAAATGATAGTTCTTGGTTTTTTATTGAATGAAATAAATTAAAATAAAGTTGTATCTTTATTTTTATTTTTGTTGGTTGGAGCCTCCAAATGGAAGTTGAGGGTGGGGACCACCACACCTTAACCTCCCATTAGAGGATATGGTGGTGGGGCTCACCGGAACCTATCCTCCTCTTCATGTTTAATTTTGTGGGGACCACCCGAGGATGAAACCTCTTGAACTCCCTCTTATGTGGGGAGAAACCTCTTGAGCTCCCCACTAAATTGTTCCAACACCACTACACCTTAATGAATCTAATGCAGAAGCATTTATGATGCCAACCTATTGATTAATTAATTGGAGCTAACCTAATTAATTAACTCATTTTAAATTTTGTTCCATCAACTAAATAATATATAAACTCAATATATTTTTTTGGGATTGAATTGATCATTTGGTGGAAATTGGGAGAAGGGAGAAAAGCACTTTCCATCGAAGAATGCCATCAACAATCTCCTACGACCTTCATCCTCAGATCCTACCAATGTGGGATGTCTTCAACCGACCTACCCTCCACATAGTCATCAACGATCTGATACAGCTTAGGATTGGAAGTTTGTGGCTGACACGATGAACGATGAGCTTCTTCATCTTCTTTCTGCTATTTCATTGTCAAACAAAGATCAAAGGTTGGGGTTCGGCCATTGTTTTATTTATCATCCTTCATTTTCTGTCGAGGATTTTTATTTGATGTTGCATGATATCACCCTAACGCAGATGGTGTGGGCTGAATGAACATGACTGAAATCCTCCACCTTATTTGTGGAATTTTACGCTAAACATAGCATGAGTCCAGGATGAGAAATACTAGTCAAGAAATTTTTTGGATCGAAGGAGACGCCCCAGAGAGTGTGCGGATACTTCCAGAGAGAGAATCGAGCCACCGAAACACATCTGGTGACCCGCGGAAAGTTAGCCGGAGAATGGAACCAACAAAAGTCACCACGTGGATAGCTGTGGTGCAACTGTGCCACAGGAGGAGTATCCCATGACTGACGGGCCTCGACGATTCAATGGTGGAAGACGCAAGCCCGACAGCAATTGAAAACTGGCTGCTCAAGCGGCCAGGTTTTCAGGGATGGCACGACGCAACCGCGCCGCATGGTGGAACAAATGGGTGGTGTGGCCCCGGGCCGTGGTAGTGCAGTTGCGACCCCTGGCTGCGGTGGTGTAGAAGCGGCCAGCTCTAGGTGAGGCACGAGAAGGACTAGTGGCCCGAGCCTCTGTGTAACCGGAGTAGGCGTGGTGCTACGACGCCGCACGGGAGCCGGCTGGCCTCTTGGCCAGCCAGGAGGAGAGGGACCAGTCATGTGGGTCCCTCGTGAAGCGGATTGGCACCACGTGGCGCTAGTTTGACTCCCCCAAATGGATAAGCCGTTTGGGAATCTAGGGGGCACGACCCCCTGGATGTGGCTAGGGTGGACCCCACGGGCCGCCAACAGTGGGCCTCATGCGGGATGGACCCAATGCGGGCTGGACCTAGCGTAGGCTGGGCCACCTAGCGCAGGCCACACCTAGCACGAGTCAGTGCACCCTCGTGGGTCGGGCCTCCCCCACAGACTAGGTCGGAGCCACAGACAAGGTTGGACCCTAGTCCAGATCCGATTCAGGGCAGGTCGTTCCGACTGGGCCGGACCATTACCCTGACCCACTTCACCTATGTCGACTCTTTTGCTCGTAACATAAGTTACATGTGTCTGATTGATGAACCGTCTGTTGTGACAGGAACCTTAGAGGAAGATTATTCTTCTGGTGTACCCCAATCGTGGTTTGGATACAGTTGGGGTTCAATTGGGATGGATCTAACTTAAATCCAACTGGGCTCTCGGAACGAAAATGCCAATAACTCTCAGATGGGACGTTTGATTGACGTTTCGTCTGTCATTTAGGTATCTTATTTCTAGAAGGATCTTTTGGATACATAAACATAGAAATTAGAGGATTTTGATGTATCGAAACTTACCTTATGCATCACAATCTCCTAGAATCATGCAAGCTTTGTGCAGAATCGTGTGGTTGGCTATGCTCCAACTACTATTCTAGGATCCTACGTGGGTTCGACAACTCTGACTAGTATTCCTTGATCCTATGTGGGTTTTAGAGCTCTGAATACTATTCCTGGGCCTACATCGGTTCGACAGCTCTGAGTACTGTTCTTGGATCCTACCTGGGTTCGACATCTCTGACTACTGTTTTTGGATCATACGTGGGTTCAACAAATCTGACTACTATTCTTGGATCCTTTGTGGGTTCAACAACATTGTCAACTTTTCATGGATCATGTGTGGGTTTGACAGCTCTGATTACTGTTCCAAGATCATGTGTGGTTTTGATTGTTTGGATTTCTGTTCCTAGATCCTGTGTGGGTTCAGCAGAATAGATGATTTAGTGGCTACAACTAATCACCATTAACACTATACGTGAGTTGTATACCTGTGTGAGATGTGTTAGTAACATTTGTTTTTTCCTCATGATTGAGAAGGATTTCTTGATAACTTAGGTATATGTATGGGCATATACCAAAGAGGGGGTTATTTGTGGATTTCATATTTGGGGTTTATCCTTGTTAGTTATTTTGAGACCTTGAGGGTCTAAAGGTCCTAATTGAGTATCATTATACACACCCCTGCACGTGATATGCTCACACCACATTGTGTTGGATGAAGACAACGAACTGTGCTGATCGAGGTAGAGTGTACCAGGACTGGACGGTACCCAGAGGTGGACCACACGGTGTGACGGTACAGAGAGGAGACAGACGAACGTGGAGTGCTATGGAGGCTATATGTACCAACCTTTCAGGAAGGATTTCCTAGTGGATTTTCGATAAGTTTCCTTCCATTTTTCCAGTACTTGTACTTTCAATTTCTTGTATGTTACAGTTTGGCTTGTATTTTCGGTCCATTTTACTTTTCATCACACTTTGGTTATATAGTTTTACGTAGTGTTTTTCTTCCAACTTTTACTCTATTGTGTGCATTTTCTTGTTATAAAGGCAATGCCTTCCCAGTTTTAGCGATTTATGCCTTTGGTGGTAATCTCCATCCCCTGGCCTATGGAAGGGAGGAGTTGGGTAGTCACGGTATGGGCCCCGGGGGACGGGTCCTGAAAAATTGGTATCATAGGAGTCAGTTCTACCACAGAACTGAGGACTATGATCTTTTCTATAAAGCAATAATGTAATGGTTTTTGAGTGTGGATTTCATTTGAGGGAGTCTAGTGTTAGTGGGGCGACTGGTGTATTCATACACTAGGAGCTTGACTTCTGATTTCCAACTCAGTACATGAGAACACTGATTGCGTGTGTGTTTTGAGGAGTTTTTTTGTTATCTCTTTGAGTCAGCTCACCAGGTACAACTTTTTGACCATGGAACACCTATTTCATTACAGGATGCCTCAACGCAGACAACCATTAAGGGTACCAAGATTTTTATGAGATGGCGGCCCATCAAATGATGGGGCCTTAGTTCAGGGCCCTATAATAGAGGAGGCACCAGCGGTACCACTACCCGTTGGGAAACTAATTCCACCATACCTAGTAGCAGATAGTGTACTTCGCCTGAGCATGTTGGACGAGTTCCAGCGCCAGAGGCTGCCCAGGTACATGGGTGAGACAGATCCCCAGGTAGTTGAAGATTGGATGAAGGTTGTGCTGAGAGTCTTCGGACTGATATGTAATCCGCAGATCTTATGGTGATCCTTTATGCGAGTCTCCTTTATGTAGTATTAGGCAGATGGTGGATCCTGATGCTCCAGGTGCATGATGAGGGGGCACTTCTCTGTTCAACTTTGAGATCATGTCTCAGGCAGAGTTTTTTCCAGCCACCCTACGTGCAGTGCAGATACATGAGCTACTGCATCAATAATATAGTAGCATGACGGTGGCACAGTACTCAGTGAGGTTCACTGACCTCTCGAGTTACTCCACAGATATGGTGTGAGACCCATTTTTTAGGGCATGGACCTTCGACTAGGGGATTTGGAAAGAAATAAAGGCTTCGATGATCTCACTCATCATCCAGATGTAGGTGGGGGTGTTGGAGAGAGCCATCATAGTGGAGAGTTTCCTTTATTAGTATTCTCTAGTAGAATGAACCGCCACCAGGTGTCACGTAGCGGAGTCTTCTGCCGTAGGAAGCAGGCAGAAGTCATATATTGATAAGAGATGGAGACCTCTAGAGTTCGAGGATGGTGACCACGTCTTTCTATGGGTCTCTCCTCGATGAAGTTTTCAGATATTTTTTATGAGGCAGAAGGTTATCTATGAATTTTATCAGACTTTTTCAGTTCCTCTGTAGAGTTGGCGAGGTGACATACCGCTTAGAACTTCCTCCTCAGTTGCACAGGGTGTAAGACATTTTTCATGTATCCTGGCTGAGGAGATTCGTGCAAGACCTTTCTCACATCATCAACCATGGAGAGTTAGACGTCAATGATGGGTGACGTTTACAGAGGTTACAGTGGAGATTGAGGATCGACAAGAGTTGGTCCTTTGTAGATGGCTGATACCTTTGGTGCACGTTCACTGGCAGCATAGGAACCTCTAGTTGAGCACATGGGAGTTGGAGGCTCAGATGCATGTTCAGTACCCCCACTTCTTCCCTTACTTCGAGTTGTAGCATAAGGGGAAGTAAATCCCTGAGGTGGGGAGAATGTAAAGACCCAGAATTTCTATGGAAATATTTTCTTAAATACATGGGAATTCTACAAGTGTATGAAAATTGACAGCGCGTGATTCCGAGTCCCAGTGTGCCTAGAATCAATTTCTGATGTTTTTTCAGGTACTTTCAGTAATCATACAAGAGATATTTTTAATCTTCTTAACCGGTGCTCAGAATTGAAATATGAGGGCACCGTTGAACTCACAGCACTGATATTATCTTAAGAAGATTTTCACCTCGATGAAAAATTGTCAGAAATAAATGATAGTTTTTGGGTTTTTAATGAATAAAATAAATTAGAATAAATTTGTAGATTTGTTTTTTCTTGTTGTAGCCTCCATGTTGAAGTTGGGGGTGTGGAACAACACACCTTATCCTCCAATGAGAGGTCATGGTTGTGGGGCCCAACCAAAACTATCCTCCTCTTCATGTTTAATATGGTGGGAACCACCCGAGGTTGAATCCTCTTGAACTATCCATTAAGTGGGGAGAAACCTGTTGATCTCCCCACTTAATGGTTCCATCACCCCTCCACCTTAATGGAGCCAACACACAAGAATTTATGGTGCGGAAATCTTGATTAATTAATTGGAGCTATCCTAATTAATTAACTCATTTTGAATTTTGTGCCAACAAAAAAATAATAGATTAACTTAATCTATTATTTTGGGTTGGCATTGCTCATTTTTTGGAACATGGGTAAATATAGAAAAGATATTTACATTGAAGAATATCGGAAATGATAACCTTCAACCTTCATCCTCATATCCAACCGACGTGGGACGTCTTCAACCAACCTTCCCCTACATCGTCTTCAATGAGTCGACACAGCTTAGGATTGGAAGTGTGCGACAGAAGCAGAAAACAACAATCTTCTTCTTCTTCTTTCCATGACTTCATCGTCGAACAAAGATCAAAGGTAGGGGTTAGAACATTGTTTTATTTCTTTTCCTTCATTTTCCATAGAGGATTCTTATTCTAAGTTCCATGCTATCACCTAATGTGGAGGGTGCGGGCCTATCGAACACGGCCTGACTCCTCCGCCTTCGTTGTGGACTTTGACGCAAAATGAGGAATGAGTTCAGGATGAGCGATATTCATAAAAACTGGTTACGGATCTAAGGAGATATTCTAAAGAGTGCGCTACTACTTTGGAATGAGAATCGGGCCACCAGAACTCATCCTGTGACCCGTAGAAAGCTCACCAATAGATGGAACCGATCAACATCACCGCATAGACTGCGGTGGCACCACCACATTACTGGAGGAGTATCCTACGGTCAACAGGCCGTGGCAATTATGCGGTGGTCGGCGCATGCCCGACTTCAAAGAAAACCAGATGCTCGAGACATTGGGTTGTTGGGGAAGAAGCAGTGTAGCTGCACCACACAATGTAACCAAAGGGGGTGTGACCACTAGCCATAGAGGTGTAGTGGGGGTCGGTGCATGGCCGACCGCAAGAAGGACCAGCAGCCTGAGCCACCGAGTTGCCGAAGGAGGTGCGACCCAACTACACCGCGTGGGAGGTGGCTGCCCGCTCGGCCTTAAAGGAGGAGTGGGACCTGTCGCGTGGGTCCTGTCTGATGTGGAACAGCACCACATGGTGCTGGTTTGACTCCCCCGAATGGATAAGCAGTTCAGGAATAAAGAGGGTGCATCCTCCCGCTAGATATAGCTTGGGCGGACCCCATGGGACACCAGTCGCAGGCCTCGCATGAGATGGACCCTGCGCGGGCTGGGACGCCCTCGCGGGTTGGGCCGCCCTCGCAGACTAGGTCGAACCTGCGGACGAGGTCAGACGCCAATCTAGATACGGGTTGGGCGGGGTCGGTCCGACTTGGAAAGACCGGACCCAGAACCACTCGACGAATATCCACACCTTTGTTCTTAATATGATCTACGGGCTTCCGATTGACAAACTGTCTACGATGACAAGAACCTTGGAGGAAGACAGTTCTTTTGGTAACCCCCACTCGAGGTTTGGATATTGTTGGGTAATGGTTGGGTTGGATCAAACGTAAATCCAACCGAGCTCTCGGAATGAAAATTTCATTAACTCTAAGACTGAGAGTCTGATTGACGTGACGTCATTCACGTTGGGTATATTATGGCTAGATGAATATTTTGGATACATCAACTTTGGACATTTTGGATGTTGATGTAACAACACATGGCTTGAGGAGAGGACCCTCCTAGAATCAAACGTTCTTTGTGTGGAACCCTATGACTGGATACACTCCGACTACTGTTCTGGGATCCTACATGGGTTCGAATGCTCTTACTACTACTCATGGATCCTACGTGGTTTCGACATCTCGGACTAGGGTTCCTAGATCCCACATGGGTTCGACAGCTCTGACTAGTATTCCTGGAACCAAAGTGGGTTCGAAATCTCTAACTACTGTTCCTAGGTCCTAAGTGGGTTCTACATCTTCATCTACTTTTCCTGGATCCTATGTGGGTTTGACAGATCTGATTATTGTTCCTAGATCCTGTGTGGGTTTTACAATTCAGATTTCTGTTCTAGGATCCTATGTTGGTTCGACAGAATAGATGATTTAGGGGCTACATCTAATCATCTCTAACACTCTACGTGAGTTGTATACATGTGTGATCTGAGCCAGTATCTTTTTTGTTTTCCTGATGACTGAGACAAATTACTTGATAACATAGGTATATGTATGGTAATATACCTAATTGGGGGTTATCTATTCATTTCAAACTTGGTGTTTATCCGTGATGGTTTTTGTGAGACCTTAATGGCCTCGGGGTACCTTTAGAGTATCGTTATACTGAACCCTACAAGAGCTATGCCCACACCTCATTGTGTTGGATGTAGACGATGGACATCGTTGACCAATGATGAGTGTACTTAGACTAGAAGGTACCTAGAGTTGGACCACATGGCGTTACAATACACGGAGGAGACAGAAAGATGTGGACTTCTGTGGAGTATATCTGTACCTACCTTTCTGGTAGAATTTTTTAGTAGACTATCCAACAGATTTTTTTCCTTTTTCTAGTACGTGTAGTTTCAGTTTCTTGTATATTATAGTCGGTCTTCAATTTCCGGCCCCATTTACTTATCATCACTCTTTTGTTATACAGTTTTACTTAGTGTTTGCCTTCCAGCAGGTACTTTGTTGTGCTCGTTTTCTGGTTATAAAGGCAATGCCTTTCCAGTTTTAGGGATTTTTCCCTTTGGTTCTAGTCACCAACCCATGGCCTATGGAAGGCAGGCTTGGGTTTGTCATGGTACGAGCCTCGAGGGACGGGTCGTGACACGAATGGAATGTGATTATCTGTCATATTTTGGAACCTTAATTTTCTCTAGTTTTTAATGAAATGAAGGATGATGGGACTTTTCCCTTATGCGTTGAGTACCATATTTTGATCTAGATGGCAATGAATAATATGTACCCTCTTCTACAAATCATGGATCTGTTTGACCATTTGAGGGGTTTGTGTGTTTTCTTCACGATTGACTTGAGATTGGGATACCATCAATTGAGGTTTTGACCTTCTGAAATAGAAAAATCTACTTTTAGAGGAAGGTTTGGAATTTATGAGTTCATTATAATTCATTTAGTGATGATGAATTACCCTACAGTGTTTATCGTGATGATGAATAGAATCCCCAATCCATACCTAGATAAATTTGTGGTAGTGTATGTGGATGACGTCATGTTGTAATCCAACAATCATGATGATCTTCTCCAAACTCATTAAATCATCTTGTGTAGAATAAGAAAGCATAAAATATAAAAAACCATCAAAATGGAAATTATAGATTGATATGTTACACTTCTTGGGTAACATTATCTTTTCAAAAGGTGTGTCATTGGACCTAGAAAAGTATTAGGAAGTTTTACCTTGAGAGTATCCCAAAAATAAATTAAATATACATATATTTTATGGATTATCTAGATATTATAGGTGGTTCATCCAGGGTCTTTTGGTGTTGGACAATTTGGGGTATTTTATAGTGGTTTGAATCATGTAAGAATTCATTCTATGAGTTGATGAAGTTATTGACTATGACACAAATCATGATCTTAACCAAGCCAGGTGAAGAGTATACATTTTTTTTTCTAATTTTCTAATTTTTCATGGAGTATTATTAATGTAGAGAGATTTAGTTGTGGTATACGAGTATCAGATGTTGAGGAAACATAAATGTAATTACCCCGCACACAATATTGAATTAGAAGTAGTGGATTATACCAGGACGTATTTGTCAAATTATGTAATGTTTGATAAGTTTACTATGTATACTGATAAAAATAGATGAATATATATCTATTTGTGGAATTATTTGATCATTTGGTAGGAAATGTGGGTTGATTATATGAAGTCATTTACAATTGATCTAGAATTTATTCCCTGTAAGGGAAGCACTATTACTGAGATAGTAAGATAGAAAATGTCAACATAGATAGTTCATGGGTCTAGTGATGAGTAGAAAATCATGAATTTACAAGATGATATGCATGTTGAGGTTCTATAGAGATGAGGGAAGGTCAATCTCATATCAATTTCAGTATAGTCTACACTTTTGAGCTATATTAGAAACATGTATTATAGAGATACATAATGATTTACCTAGTGGGATGGCCTTGATGCTGTTGAGTCTTGTTTAGGATATAGCATCGATGTGGATGAGATCATCTATGTCATGAATCAGGTTGTTTTCCATAAAAATATTTAGGAAAATCATAAATATGAATTCCCATCCTTAAAGTGGGACATCCATCCAGGTGTGACAAAAATGTATTATGAATACAACGAATGTCTTGTTGGACAGACAACAATATACAGATAATAGGGTTTGTGACATGATGCTACACCAATACATATCTGATGGGTAAGTATCAATGACCTGGTGATTTACAAAATCACGTTTCCATTATAGAATAGAAGTGTGATGATGAAAACATGAATTTTTTTGCTTTGTAGCCCAAGGATGGCTTAGAAGAATGAAGTTATTTGTGTATCATTGACATACTGATTAAAGTAAAACATTTCTTACCGATATACAATACCTTATTTTTGGAGTAACTAGAAAACACATATGTATATATGAATGTCTTCCTGCATAGGGTGCCACATAGTAATGTTTTAGACCATGAAACATGATTTAATTCATGCACCTAGTGGGGATGGTAGAATTATCTTGGTACACATTTTTTATTGAGTATGACCTTCCACCCATAGATATATAGGAAGTCAAAGCACATAATATTGGTGCTAGAGGATATTATTTTGGTGTCTGTCTAAAAATTCCGTGAGCCTTGGTAAAATCACCCAAATGTAGTGGAGATCACGTATAACATATGTATATAGAAAACTATACATATGGAATCATATGATTATCTTTAAGGTAGGCTAGGAAGATCACATATATGAGGAATGGATGCGGGTGAGTGAGAGTTTCTGGGACTGAATTTCATGTAGGAGACATCACAGTAGGTTTTGTTAATTAAAAATTAAATGAATATGGATTAAAGTAGAGAGAAATAAAATTACAATAGAGATAAAATATTCTTATGTTTTTATATGGAGACCATAAATTCCATTATTTGTCCCATAGATTTTGTCACCATTAGATATATCAACAGGGAAAGTTGGTACCCATGTTTGTTGGACTATTTGAGGTTGTTGAGAGAATTTCCTTGGTGACATACTAATTGGATCTTCCACGCAGGTACGATAAGTCATAATCATTAAACATTACATAATCTGTAATTATACTTGTAATTTACAGTGGGGATATTTTCATGTTTATATTTTTATAAAATTATTCTATGAATATTACATCACATCTCAAAAATAATAAATTAGACACTTATATTCTATCCAAAGTTTTTACAATAATAAAAATCCATAAATAAAACTAGAGTTTGTTTCTGGATATAAATATTCTTGAATTATTCCATTCTCTTACCCTTATTTATAAACCGTGAAAAACAATTAAAAAACATGGGATGAGCATAAAAATCTCATTAAGGGTTATAAAACAATGAATGAAAACATTAGTCCATTAATACATACAAATCAATTAAATCATACTTTTCAATATATAACATACCACCAAAAACTCACATGATTTATGAATAACAAATGGAAATAATAAATCATAAATGTAACTTTTGACATCCATAAAATACATATGTTGTTGCTTTCACATCTACTTAAGGAGTTACATTTGGAATACCTAACACAATATTTTCCCCAATTCTCTTAAGAGAAACATTAACATTTACCTATGTTGCGTTACCCAATGCATTGGATAGCTATCTCTATCTCACCCACCCTAGGATTATCATGGAACTACTCGTATGCCTACATAATTCCAAAGAACCATAACATATTCATAAAACTTAAAACAATCATAAATTAAACATAACATTTCCACTTTTGCATTCACAAGATATGAGTTCTAGATATTGACTTAATCAATTTATTTAAAACATTCAAAAATATGAGTTTCGACTCAGTGTTTCCCATTATACATTGAAAAATATGAAAGGATATTACACATTAATACACTCATTTCAATATAAATAAATCCGTAAAATCATTTCTAATACATTTACATGATAGAAAATTATTTCAAATATTAAATCCTTAAATAATTTAAAAAGTTGTATTAGTTAAAGAATCATTCACCAATTGAGAAACTATTGAATAAAAATAATTAAATAATAAAATCATAGAAAACTATAAATATCATTAGAATATATAAATTTCTGATATAAAATTCCAAAAATGTTGTATATAAACATTTTTGGATAATAAAGGGGAACAATATCAAGATACGCCTTTGTAAAATGAGGTTGAGACGTAGTCCCTTACAAAGATTGTACCATTAAATTAAGAATAAATCAATGACATAATATTTTATCACAAATGTAAATACACCCAATATAATTAGATATTAAGTGTAAAAAAATCAGGGGTCATTCACATATATTCATAGCACCACATAATCTAGAAGTATAAGTTTAACCCAAAGAATGGAAATTTGATTAAGTAGTTCCCTTACAATGATCATATGATTACATTAAGGATAAATTAATAACATAATTATGTGTGAAAAAAATAAATACACCCTATATAAGTGGATTTTATGTGTAAAATAATTATATATCATTCACACATATTCATATACCCACATAATCATGAAGTAGATGTTTAACCCAAATAATGGAAATTCGTTTAATAAATTCCCTTACTTCGTGTCCAACTTAACACATTTATCCATTTATGTTCTGAATAATAAACTTAAGTGTATTTTTAATTGCTTCAAAACCAATTTCTAGTTTATTATTCCTTTTAAATCACATATTACCTTGAAATAACAATTATTTAATTATTTTAGTTCATATCGGACATTTTGTCGATGTTCAGAATTTGAGTCACAAATGAACTTGTTATAATTACAATTTTTCCATGTGGTAAAAATTCCATTATCTACAGAATGATATTTAGGATTTATATATCATATATATCATATGTATCTAGTATATATTTGGTTTAATAATAGAACATATCATTTGAAGATATGAAATGAAATGCATCGTTCATGGAGACGGTAAGCCGTATGTACGCATGAATGATACATTCATTTCTATTTCATATTTAATGAAATAGTAAGATAATGATACATAGGTATATGATAATTACAGTATAATATAAAATTTATTTTCCTTAACAACAACATTTATGTGTTCCAATTATTTCATGAACGAGTCACATCACTTTGAGGGGGCGGTAGTCTACACTTACTCAAATGAAATTATCATTTTTATCCATTATGAAAACAATAAAGGTATGATATAAATAAAAAAATATAGAAGTATAGATAAAATATAAATATAATATATATGACATATAAATATTGTTCCATCATAATGGACCCCATGAAAAGTCGTATAAGATAATTTAACAATTATCGTTTCATGAGGCAGTAGTTCTCCGTGCACAGAAATAGTATCTTTGTATCCATTAGACGGAGGTGTCTAGATGTGTAGTTTGAATACATATCATAAAATCAACCTAGTATATTTAAGATAATAGTTTTTTTATGTAAAAAAATAATAAGAAGACAATCGGTAGGGGAGTAAGAACATAATAGAAAAGAACTGGAGAGAAGATGTGACCTTTATATTGGGTAAGTCTCTTTGGATTGAACCAAAAGGCTTTATTAAATTTCCTTTTTCCCAAATTAAAGACTCTAGGTGGAAATGAGGGATGTTGGGAGATTATTTGAGCAGTAATAGGATTATCCAAGGGGTTTTAGAGGTGTGTGTAAAGGGTTATATGTGGTGGTCATTTATATGAAAGTGGAGGGTCTCTTTAGGAATGTTTGAAAATTTTATTTTATTACAAACTTATTTATGGTTTCAAAAGGTCCAAAACACATTAAATTAGAATATTATATTAATATATGTCTAAATAAAATCATCGAAAAATAATTGGATAGGGTCTGGGTACTTTTTAATCCTTATATGTTATATTTAACCCATTGTTATCATATTTAACTTTTACCATGTCTTCTTGTATATTCATACTATATGGTTAATATAGATAACCTGACATGAAAATAGAACAAAAAGTGGTTAATTAATGAAATTATAAACCTTATAACTATCATTTGAAAGAATTTTATATTTTTAGGAATGCTATATCAATTAATAAGATAATATTTGTTTGAAGAACTCATATTTGTCAATTTATAGACTACTCATATCCTGACTTTTTCAAAAATAAAAAATAACTCAATTCTTTTGAAAAACATTCATTAATTCAAATATAACAAGTTATATTTTCCCTAATATTTTTGGATGGCATAAAAATTTTAAAAATAAATTTATTTTAAAATTTAATATTTAATTTATTTAAAACATTCATTAAAAAGGTTATCACTACATCGTCATAGTGTCATAAATAAATTTATTTATTTGAAATCTAAAAAATATAAATATAATACAAGGATGTCGTAAATATTTTTATATTTCTAATTAATATTTATATTCAAAAATATATCTTATATAACCCAATATAAATACTGTTTTACTCAAAGATATATGTTTATATTACATTGTCCTTAACTTAAAATTAATTTTTATAATGTCACTTTTTCACTTACAAGTTCCTCAATGGGGTCCCCAAATCGACCCAAGGTATCAAATGATCGAAAATGTATCATAAAATAGTTTTAGGACACGTGTTATGGTAATTTAATATAATTATAATACTATTTTTACCCTTATTTACCGTATTTACCCTTTAACCATAGTAAATAAAATATTTACTTAAGTTACAATACATAATGAATAAAAATAATAGTTACATGTTTACACAATTTCTACATCCTGATTCTAAATATGGAATCCATTTTCTGAAATTAATAATGCATAATTTTCCTAAATTAATTTAAAATTAATTCCCATTGTCAAAACCAAAAAGCGTGTTTTTATGAAATAATAACTATCAAAAGATTAACACTTGTTTATTTTCAATTTTAATGTTAAATTACTTCCAATGAACAAAAATAGATTAAATGGAAAAAATATAATGTAATTTAACATTAATTCAAATAAAAATAATAATATTACTATATTAATAAAAAATATTAAAAATCATTTTTGAATTAAAAAGCAGTATTTTTCAGTATTCATAAAAAATTGACCTTTATTAAAAAAACAAAATTTTAACCAAAGTAAATTTTGAAGTCCTTATTCTAAAGAAAAAATTTAACTTTTCAAATATATATTATAAAATTAAAAAAACTAGATTTAAAAAGGGTTCATCCTTAAAAGGAGGAAAATCAACATTATAGAGAATATTTGAGTTTCATGACTTAAATTGGATCCATTATTATTTTAAACCTCTAAAATTAATGGGTTTAAATTAAAGACATTAAAAAAATTTATAGTTATATTCTAGTAATTTCTATTCATTCTAACCAATACAACGATTTGGCATTTAACACAATTTAAAATAATATTATATTATGCTTTTTTCAGTATGACTCAGCCTTGTGTGCTACAAGAGATTTATGATAAACCCATTGTTACGTGTCAGGTACACCATCAAACATTGAATCCCTTTTAAATAATAATTAATATATTATTCAAAAATATTAATAAATATGAAAATTTCAGAGTCTATAAATACCTGGGTCATTACATCCTTCCCCCTTTTGGAAATTGCATCCTCACAATTTTGAAATTAGGATTAGAAACTTCATTGAGAGTCCTGCATCAGAAAAAAAGTGAATAAAACTATCAATTTAAAAGAAATAATAAAAAGTACAATGGTATCCTGAGATAACCCATACTAGGATTCATTGTAGGAAAACATGGATATATAAGATAAAATATGTTTCATGTTCTGATGGAGAGTGATAGAAAACATGATCAAGTGAATGATAACCACAAGAAAAGCATAAACTTTTGATGAGTTAAACGGTTATTAGTTTCCAAGTATGAAAATTAAACGAACAAAATTTTTTAAATTCCCTCTTATATATTTGGTGAATTAATTTATGAGTTGGACTAAGAATATGTGGAAATATAATTACATTTCAAGTAGATTTTCATCATTTAATAAGTTCCTCCAATAAACACATCTTTTCTCAAAATGATGAGTATTGAAGATGACTTGGTCCCACCTTAAGCACAAGAATCAACATCTAGAGAATTAAATGATCAAAAAAAGATGAACCATATATTTCCCATGTATTTAGATATTAACCCAAAATGAAAAGGTTAGTATAAGATCAGATAATCCCCAAGAAAGCCAATATTTTATTAATAATACTACTCTTAATCACAAAAATTAAACAAACAATACAAAAAGCTCAAAAAAGACCATTCAATATAAGATTTTCATAAAAATTATTCAATTTTATCCAAAATAATATTGAAACCCAAAATTTAGAAGGATTTGAACACACAGTCTTCCACAAAATTACTAACATTTAACTCCAAATAACATCGACTAGTCTTAATGTCTCAAACTGAAAAGTATTTAACTTAATCACATATTCTTCATGATTGGTTAGTCATTTTCATTAATAACCCGAATCAATATATGCCCATAATAAAAACATATATTATTCCAAAACTTAACTTCAACCATTAATCCACAAATTAGAATCCATAGTATTCTATTTTCCATAATCATAGAGTGTTCTATAAAATAAAACTTCTTCCAAAATAACCATTATCACATAATCATCAAATCATTTTCACGCCCTAAAGAAATTCATTTGATAAAACTTATGTTCCCAAAATAATCTTATTCTTGATCCATAAAATCATTTAACAAAAAATAATAAGTCATAATTACCAGTGACATCACGTAGTCCAGTGGTAGACATTGTTCTTAGTCGCCCTTCGGTTGTTGGTTCGATTCCTATGGCCTTGCAGACGCGACGGGTTGTCACTCATCTTGCATGTTTTCCATTTTTATAAAACTCAAAAATAACCCTAACATGATTTGACCTCTATAGTAGTCTTATCCCTCTCATTTTAATTCCAACTCATAATGACTTCAATATCATAATTTATGATGTCTTATTAACATTTTTACCTCTATAAAATAACACTATTCCCAATAAAAGAACATCTTACCTTGATCATGGTGTCTACCAGGTTTTATTGTCATCTAGTTTACATAGATAGATGGTCCATGAATTGCAACAATGATTTAGAGATTCTTAAAAATCATCTTCTTTCGTTATCCAAACACACCTCGTACAACATGGGTCATATGGGTGTTAATCGAAAAAATGTTATGTAAAATAATTATTTATGATATGTAATTTCGAAACATCTGATAAAAAATTCATCTTATAAAACATTCAGACAGATAATGAGTTGAAATATTCAATAAACGGTCCTTTTAAATTACCATATGTATTTCCTGAAATACAATAATTTAAATTAAAATATAAATTGGTTGCGCAAGGGTCTCCTTTTCACCACCTTTTTCAAAATCATAGTTTGATTCAAAATCTTATGATAATGTAATATATTTTAAAATTCCTTTATAATATTTACCTTTATAGTAAATATGATAGTATTTAGAAAATAATATTTTATTGAATACAACCCATGATCAACGATTGTATCAACATATAAAATAGGTGTTTGATATTTCAAACAATTTCATGCAAGTGAGCTGTGTGTTAGAAATTGTTTCAGAATCACCAGGACATGACATTACAAAAATTATTGTAAGAAAGTAGTTAGGAAGAGATAGGAATTCCATTTTAAAACCACCTCTATCCACATGTAACCAACATTCGTTGATCTAAAAAAGTTACTAAATATTGATTTAACTTAAATAGTAGATATAGAGACTAACCATGTTTCTTAAAAAAACTCATAATCCCTAAAGTTGTCCAATCCTACCTCTAATACCAACTATAAGGCCCCATACATAAACATTACATAATTTTAATTAAGTTAATAATTTCTAATGAGGATATTTTCATGTTTAGATTATTATATAATTATTCCATAATTATTACATTACATCTCAAAAATAACAAAGTAGACACCTCTACACTCTCCAAAATTTCATGATAATAAGAATCATAAAATGAAACAAGAGTTGTTTTCTTGGTATAAATCTTATTGAATTATGAACTTCTATTACCCTTCCTCAAACACTATGATTTTTTTTGAAAACATGGGATGAGAAATAAAAGTTCATTAAAGGGTATAAAAAAATAAAGAAAACATTAGTCCATCAATACATACAAATCAATGAAATCATATTTTTAAATCATTAACATTCCACAAAAAAATAATAAGATTTATGAATAATAAATAGAAATCATAAATCATAAATGTAACTTGTGGCATACATAACATACTTACATTGTAGCTTTCACAGCTACATAGTGAGTTACATTTGGAATACCCATCACAGTATACTCCTTAAATCTATTATGAGAAACATTTATATTTACCACCGTCACGTTACCCAATGCATTAGGGAGATATCTCAGCCTCTCCCTCGCTAGAATTATCAAGGATCCACCCGTATGCATACATAATTCCCATGCACCATAACATATTCATAACACATAATACCATCATAATGGAATGATAACATTTCTACATTGTAATCATTAGATATCTATTCAAGATATCTATATAATCAATTCATTTAAAACATTCAAAAAGGAGAGTTATGAATCAAAGTGTCCCATACCACATTAAAACTTTTTGAAGGATTTTTTACATTAAAAATGGAAGTTTCATAATAATAATTCAATAAAATCATTTCTAAAACATGGTCATGAAATAGAAGGATTTTCAATATTAAAACCTTGAAACACTTAAAAATATGTTTTAGTTAATGAATCTTTTACCACTTGAGATACCATTGAACACAAATTATTAAAGAAAACCAGAAAATAAAACTATAAATATCATTAGAATATAAAAAATCATGATATAAAATGTTAAAATGGTTTTATATACACCTTATATGATAATAAATGTGAATAATATCAAGATATTCCTTAGTGAAAGGAGGTTGAGATGTAGTCCCTTACAAAGATTGTACCATTAGAATAATGAAAAATCCATGAAATAATTATGTGTGACAAATATAAATTCCCCCAATATATGTGGATAATATTTGTAAAAAAATCAGAGGTCATTCACATATATTCATAGCACTACATAATCAATAAATTGAAGTTTAACCAAAATAATGGAAACTATGTTATGAAGTTCCCTTACAATGATCATATCATTACATTAAGGATAAATTAATGAAATAATTATGTGTGGAAAAAATAAATATACCCAATATAAGTGGATATTAAGTGTAAAACAATCCACATTAGTTCACACATATTCATATCACCACAAAATCAAGAAGTATAAGTTTAACCTAAAGATGAGAAATTGGGTCAAGAAGTTCACTTACCTCAGGTTCGACTTGACTCATTCGTTCCTTAATATCCGGAATAGTACAATGATGTTAATTTTTAATCACAAAATAACCTTTTTTAATATTATTATTCCTTTTATATCACATATTATCATGTAATAACAATTATTTAGTTATTTATGTTCATAACATATTTTTTGTCGATGTTTGGTATTTGAGTCAAAAATGAACTTGTTATAATAACAATTTCTCCATGTGGTCAAAATTAAATTATCTCTAGAATGAATTTAGTTATTTATATATCAAAAATATCATATATATTCAGTTTATAAATATATTTATTACAATACATAACATTTGGATATAAGAAATGGAATGCACCGTTCATTGATATGTAAAGTCGTACATACGCATGAATGCTACTTTCATTTTTATTTCATATTTAATGAATGGTAACTTAATGATACATAAGTATATTATAATTACTATATAATATCATATATAATTTCATTAGCTCCATTTTTTATACATTTTTTATAAGGAATGAATGATTCATATCACTTTGAGGGGGGTGGTAGTCTCCACTTCCTCAAATGAAATTATCATATTTTCCCATTATGGAAACAATGAAAGAATGATATAAATAAAAAATAAATAAGCATATAAACAAAATAAATATAAAATACATCACATAAAAATACACTTCTATCATAATGGCCATTATGAAGGCGGTAGGAGTTAATTGAACAGTCATCGTTTCTTGAGGTAGTAGTTCAACGTCCATAGAAACACTATGTTTGTATCAATTAGATAAAGGTGTGTGAAATTGTAGTTAAAATAGTTCTCATAACAAGAACCTTGTATATTGAGGATAATGTTTCTTTTATGTAAACAAATAATAAGAATATCATAGGGACTGGAGAAGGAAAATAAAGGAAAAGAACTTGAAAGAAAACATTACCTTTAAATTGTGTAACTCCCTTGGGTTTGAACCAAAAAGCATTATTGAATTTCATTATTCCCAATGTATGGCCCATAGGTGGAATAGACAGATGTTGGGAGGCTATTAGTGTAGATCTTGGACGTGCCAAGTGTCTTGATATGTGTGTGTAATTGGGTATAGGTTTTTTTCTTTTATAATTGAGTGGAGGGTCTCTTTAGGAAAGATTGGAAGAATTATTTTATAATAAAATTATTTTCAGTTTTATAAATCCCACAACTCATTAAATTCTATGATATTATGAATATAAGTCTAAATAAAATCATCAAACAATAATTATATAGGTTTAAGATATTTTTAAATCCTTATCTTTTTTATTTATCCCTTTGATACATTATTTAACTTTTACCATGTCTTCTTCTTTATTCATACTATATGATTAATATATTTAACATAACATAGTAATATAACAACATGTAGTTCATTAATGACATTATAATCCTTATCTAAGTAATTTTATATAATAATAGTTTTTTAGGATTATTATATCAATTAATAAAATATCATTTTTAAAAAAAATAATTTTTGTTAATCTATAAACTATTCATATCATTAATTTTTTTAAAATCGAAATATAATATGATTCTTTCTAAAAAACATCATTAATTAAAATAGAGCAAGTCATAAGTATCCATAAAATTCATGGATGTCGTAAAAAGTTTCAAAATAAATATATTTTAATATTTATAATCTTATTTATTTAAAAAATTAATTAAAAATATAATCACTACATCATTATTGTGTCATAAATAAACAATTTTGTTTGATTTTTAAATATTATAAATAAAATAAAATGATTTAGTAAATCTTTTTATATTTATAATTAATATTTATAGTTGAAAATATTACATATATAACTACATATAAATTTTTTTTAATGAAAGATATATGTTAATGTTACATTTTCCATAACATTAAATTAATTTTTAGAACGACTCATTTTCACTTACAAGTGGCTCCATGGGGTCCCAAAATCGACCCAACGAATCCCATAGTCGGACATGTATCATCTAATTGGATTAGAACACGTGTTAGGGTAGTTTAATAATATTATAATATTTAATTTTCCCATTATTTACCATATTTATCCTTTAACCATGGTAAATAAAATATTTACCGATGTTTCTATTCATAATATAGAAAAATAGAAGATCCCTATTAAAAAAATATGGATCTCCTGATTCCAAATATGGAATACATTTTTCCAAATTAAAAACAGAAAATTTATATAAATTAAATTAAATGTAATTCTTGTAGTCAAACCCAAAAAGAGTGTTTTTAAGAAATAATAACTATCAAAACACTGACACTTTTTCATGTTAAATTTAATAGTGAAATTAGTTCTAATAACCAAAATTGGATTAAATGGTAAAGATAAAATATATTTAATCTTTAAAACCAATAAAATTAAAAATCAATCAATATAAATAAATTTGATTAAAAGGTAGTTTTGAATTAAAATACACTATTATTCACCATTCATAAAAAATGAACGTTATCGGAAAAATACCAAAAATTTACCCAAAGTAAATTTTGACCCCCCTATTTTAATGAATAAGTATATTGTGTCTAGTGGAACATATAACAGTGAAAAAATCTAGATTTGAAAAGGGTTCTTGATCCTAAGGCGATAAATAAACATTTTAAAAAATATTAGAGTATTTCTTGCTTTAAATTGAATTTATTTCTTTTTAACCTTCTAAAATTAATAGGGTAAATGTAAATATATTTAAAAACATGTATAATAATATATTATTTTTCTATTTTTATTCCCTCCAATAGAATATCTAGGTATTAACTATGATTTAAAATAATATTATATGATTATTTTCTTGTACGACTCAGCCTTGTCTGCAATAATGGATTTCAGAGAAACCCATTATGGCGTGTCGAGTACACCATCAAACATAGAATCCCCTTTAAAATAAAATTAAAATATAATTAAAAAATATTAAAAAATATAAAAATGTCATAATATATAAATATATTGGTTGTTACAGATAGAGTGTTTTAAATAAAATTTTTCATGTGTCACAATATTTATGGTATCAACACGACCCTTCTCATGTGATCGATATAGATGATGTAGTTCATGAGACTGATGCATCCATTCAGGAGCATCTAATACCCGTTTTGGATCACAGTGATAAATTTCCAAGTGAAAAGTCCCTGTTGATTTTTTATGTAATTTTGTAACATGTCCACGTTCATAATGAAACATGGGAGAGAGAAGAAAATATATGGGCCTTGTGGCCCAATATTTTTTACTATAGTATTAGATATTCTTGAAAGTAAATCTCTAGGATGATATATTATAAGGTGTAGAAATTTTAAGATCATCACCTTTTTTAGAGATAAATCATGATTGGTTTTAGGTATTATTTTCCTTTATTGAGTATTTTTATTATTTTATCTTGGGTTCATTGGGGGGGGGGGGAATTTAGAATATTTAAAGGAAAAAATGGAATTTCATGGTTTTCCCAAACCGTTCCCCATGCCCAGCAAACCATTGAACCCTAGATAAGGAAATTTCATATATAAAACATGGTTATACAATTCGTGTTCCCTCTGTGGATAAATGATGGATCCCAACCCCCTAGAAGAGGTGCATGGTCTGGAAAATTGTTTGCCCCTTCCTTGGAAACTATTTTTTTTAATAAACCCTATATTTTGTTTTAAAATCCTTAAACCCCCATAATAAAAATTAATTTAACCCATATCAACCCTAATAATTACATATTAATTTTTGGATTCTTCTAGATGGATTATAAGCCCTCAAACCTCCATTATTTTTGATTAATTGTCTAGTTTGTCAGATCTTTACCTCTGATAGTATATATTTTTTCTATTTAGATATCTCTCTCTCCTATTCCTATTCCTGGATAAAAGATGTATTTTTATCCACTATTTGTTCTAAATATAGATCATGGGATGTTATATCGTAATTTTTTTGATCTTGGTTCTATGTTTCTGATCTAAATCATGTCCTTCATCGTGGGATTGACCTATCTGTTTCCAAATAGAGATTTCTATTGGCGGATCGACCGTCAATGAATTTTCGTAGGTGATATAATATTCAAATACAAATGTATTGATTTTAATTATGTGTTTGAAATTTTATAATTCATAAGAAATTTGTAGTAATATAATTTATTTAATTGATTTAATTAATTTATTGAATTAATTAATTAAAGTATTATGAAATTGGAATAATTAATTGCTGAATTAAATATTTGATTATTGAGGTTTTTAAAATAAATTAATTTACTAATTAATTAATTAATTATTTTTTTAGATTTCCAAATTTGTTTTATAAATTATTTATTGAATTTATTAATGAGATTTTAGGATGGTAAAATTTATTTGATTAATTAATTATTGAAATATTTAATTAGAAATTGGAATTGGGAAGATGATTTGGTTAATTGATTATTGAATTGATTAATGAGATATCGAGATTTTGGAATTTACTAGGATAATTAAATTTTGAATTAATTATTGGGTAATTGAGATTTTCCAATTTGGTGTATTAATAGTTGAATTAATTAATGTTAATTTTTTTTGATTATGAAATTGGTTAAAATGGATTGAATAATTTTTGAATTTTTTGATAAATATTTTTGATTCCAGAATGTTATAAAAATTTTAATTTTGATTATCCTTGAATTATGTGATATATTTTTTATGTGTTTTTGATTGAAAAATGGGGTCTGGGACATGTACTGGCACTCTAGATACACAAAATGGCCTTATCCAGGATGTTCTTGGACAAAATTCATTCATGTGAGTATTTGTATGGGAAAAGGACTGATGCCCAAAATTACCCTGAAGTGTTGGACAATGACCAATTATCCAATTACCCAAGGAATTCTCGACACATCATTAATTTCTTGAGATATTTTTATTGGACAATCATTCTAATTGGATGTATTATGAATTGAAAAAAAGATAATAAAAGGCCATCTTTTATGATGAACTGTGAATTGTTTATGTGATATGGTTCCGATATCGTCATGAGCCAAATGAGGTCTCTATAATTCAGCTGTCCATGGAAACAAAAATTTTGTTAGGTTATGTAAAGAGTAATTGAATAAATATAAAATGATTTATTTTTATTTATTTATTCTTTATACAACAACATACACTTCTTTACTAGAGATTTATTTAGATCTCATTGGTGGTGGCCTACTAAGTTGTAATCAAACCCTACTCGGGCTGCATGATCAGTACCCAAATATATTTCATAGTGGCAGGATATGATAAGTGAATTTTAAATAAGTTATATGGATGATATTGGATGGAGAATGGATGAGGTAACAAGATATCGTTCGAGACCTTCATCCGAGTTGATAACGTATTCATTTAATTTTTGTTTGTTTATATTGACAAATGAAACATGTTGGAATGATGTCTCTATTATTTAGTTTTTGATATTGTATTTAATTTTTTGTTTATGATGCAATTCTAGTTCTTTCTAGTAATTAGTTATATCATTTGGACATTGTTTATTTAATTCCACAACTGTAATACTTTTAAAAATAGTTTATCATATTCCAATGATTGATAAAATATCATCACTTCAAGTGGGAAGCCTCTATTGTATAGGTAGGCATACTTGAGGTCATTTAGCAAACCATCTCAGGGAACTAGTTTGTGTATCCATGGATGGGGTATTACATGATACATCATGAAATGATAATCATTATATTTTATACCCAGAAACATTAAATCTATTAAAAATATACATTTGAAGAATAACCATGTGGGTCATTGATATCATGAAGAAACTATCAAAAGTTAATTTTATCCATCTTGGAACATTAATGAAAATCTATGGGTAGAAATTTATTTCTTCCATCTAGAATGGGAGATAGAACCAAACATATTCCAATTGAATGTATATCCAATTTTTCATTCAACCCATCTTTATTATTTCATTTTCTATGGAATAATATTCCATCAAGGATATCAATTATATTCTTCACCACTGAAATGAGATCAATTTTTTATTTTTTCTCATGATATCCCGAATATGGTAGTTCCAAATATAGTGAAAGTTTCATTGAAATGTTTAAATCATTACCAATTCATTTGGTCTTTGATAATTTCCAAAAATAATTTTTTCACCCTCTCAAAATAAAGATCCATAGACAATGGATTTATCGAAAAATCAAACTTATTATGAGTTATGGAATGAATGTTTTATTCATCAGTAAGTGGGTTCTATAGAAAAAAACTATATATGACCCATGTATACTATTTTCCTCCCATATTGAATTTGTTATTCTGAAATAGGTTATTCAAAAAATTAGAAATGTTTTATACCCCTTATCAATGTATGAAGGAAATATATAAATATTTGGAATCAATTAATTGTGAGCATAATAAATCATTGCATTTGACAATATTAAATTTTATAATGATTATACACACTAATAACTTCCACCTATATAAGATTCGAATCATGAATAAATGGTGAAAATAAAACATCAATAACATTTCCATTCTATTTGGATCCGTATATCATTAATGCAAACATGACATTTGTTTCCATTATAAAACAATCAATAAATGAGTTTTAAATTACTTAAAAACAAGTGTGAACAATGGATTTTCCTAAAACATAGATATATATTAATTACATTTAGAAAAAAATTATGTGTGAGATTTATAACGTCATTTCTACAAATAGAAATCATTGATTAATTTTCATCTATTGTGGAAAATCATCTCGATGTTTTTATTTTCCACCACATATCCACTCATCTATCGAAAATCAAAAACTATTAGCATTAATTGAATATTGGCAATAATTTTTTTATATTGGTAATTATAGGAATATACCAAAATTCATTAGCAGGTGTCCCTAAAAATAATAAATTATCCTATTAATATTTAAATCAAATTTTATGATGAAATCACACTTTTACAAAACCATAAAATAAATTCGTATTCCTTTCTATATAGCAAAAATTTATTTAGACATTGATGTATTTTCTTATACCATAATATTTTCAGGAATAGTATTCCTTTTAATTAAAATTTTAATTAGGATAATCATTTTCATTAAGAATAATTACTTTCTAAAATTTTAAAAACTCTATAAAAATCTTTTCACTCAATCCAATTTCCTCATACAAGTAAATCAATCATAACATCATTGATAAAACCATATATTTAATACAACCTAGAATCAAAATGTATTCGACATCTTCAGATAGATTATCAATTTTTTTTTTCTTTCTAAATGTATTTTAATTAAATATCAAGAATCACATCTTCAATTTGATCATACATATCATCTTGAAAATCATTATCATTAATATATTATAAATTCATCCTATTTTCATCCTGAAATATCAAAGGTGTGAAAAATGGAATAGAAAATTTCAAAGTTAAATGATTTTTAATGACTATACTTTTCAAATTATACATATTTAAACAATACAGGCATGGACATGTGGTTTTGGAATTTCTTCTTTAGGTAATTTCAAAAAAATCATTAACACATTCCTCATTTTTAGTGCATATTAGATGTTTAGTAGTCCAACATTAACTCATTATTATCAATAAAAAATATATAAAACAAATATATTATCCAATGAATATAGTTATGATAAATTTGGGTTAGTGGGGGCAGGAAACTAGAATATTTTAATGATAACCATTAATATGCACTTGAGGTATTATTCCATAGTAAAAATATTCTATGATATTCAATAATAGTTTATATAATTTGAATTAAGCTAAAAATATTGAATATGAAATTGAATATTAATTGGAATTATTATAAAATAAAAGATAATATAATGGAATTATATTTATATCATTACAATTTTTAAAAAACGATTCTTATTGGAAAATAAAAAATAAATTAATGCCTTAGTATAGAGCCTATATATGTAAAAAACAAGTGATGATTCTGTTGAATTGAAAATAAAATAATAATAAAAATTTATAGGATTTCTACTTACATGAATGCAGTTGTTGAAGATTTTATTTTATTTTTAAATGTATAATAATTATGTGTAGTTTCTATCAAAACATTATGGAGGCTGAAGTTATGAAAATTATTGAAAAAAATATTACGTTAATAGTAACTATAAATAAATTTCAAACATAAATATTTTATAATAATCATAGATTTTGGATGGAAATATTAACATTAAATTATCTAATTTTCTAAAAATATCAATTGTTTAGTTTATTATAATATTATTTTTCTAATGAATACAAATCATTCATTGAACAAAGGGAATAATTTTTGGAGTAATATATGCGAAAATTGTCTATCTAAACTCATTTAAATAAAATAGGTTACAGAATATCATAATATATGTATCATTATTTGGTGGGAAATAGTAAATACACCAATGAAATGATGATAAAAATTACATATTTTTAGACGAAAATTGATATAATAATAATAATCCTAATATATCATATTGAACAAAAGATAAATAAATTTAATTAAAAGTGATTTATAGAAAATTAATTGCAGTCCATGATAAAAATATTTTGGGTGGTATTAGATGTTTATATATAAAGTGGTGATTAGTAATCACTAAAGGGTGTTGTCGAAGAAGAAAATTCAATTAAAATAGCATTATAAAATTACAACGAACAAAAAAAAGATTTCACATTTACATGTTTTTAACCATTATTTCAGAGGGATTAATTTATTACATATTGGGAATAAAAATGAAATAAAAACATAAAAAATTAAGGAATAAATTATAAGAATAATAGAAAAATTTGATGTGAAAATTCATTCATGAAAAAGGAATTAAAAATGGAATCCATTCAAACATTTATAAATTAATGAAAAAAATAATATATCCTCATGAATTTATATAAATATATACAATGAAATTCATAAACAATATATTCAATATAGTAATAGAGGATAATTATTTCCAATTGAATAAAATGATATTACTAAGGGTTAGCATACATGAAACAATTAATTTGAGTTCTAAAATAAGAGGTTTATAATATTATTTTAAGATATAAAAATCAAAATGTATCAAAAAATATATCTTTTACAAAAAAATATGTTATGAAGACTTGTTTTCCACTAACCCAAATAATCAGGGCTTCCAAGGGATGTTTTCTTCAAAAGAAATTGTGACGGAATATGGAAATAACCTGGTGTTTAACAAAATTAGGGTCAACAAAACTCAAAAAAATTAAGAAAATAAGAAATCCCTAAACTTATAAAAATCCTTATAAGGAATAAATTTTACACGGAATCATCCATAGACTGACCAAAGGAGAGGATCAACAATTTGTGTGTATCCCTATGACAGTAGTGTATCTACCTTTAAATGTGAAATGATGAGGACGATGAAGTAAAACCCAAAAAAATAAAAATAAAATAGTAGAGAATCAAATTTACAATTAATAATCCATGGACCGATCATAATACATGATCAATTATGTTTAAGGTTTACATTAGAGATGATCAATTTATCTTTTAATTCAATCCGATGAAGTTGAAGAAACCTAAGGGTGAATAATGATCGTAATATATTATTAGAGTCTAGATGATTGATGAAATGAAGGAAATGGATTCTGTACAAGAGAAATTAGATTGTTTTTGTGAGAATGAAAGACACTAAAATGAGTCGACAAGATGATTCATTTAATTTTAAAAATTATATCATGTCGGTTATTTATTAACCGATATGAAAAATAATATTTTTATATTAGTTACAAATCACCTATGATATAAATAATTTTTCAATATCCAATATCCTAAAACAAACATGTTAAAGTAAATATTTAACGATAATTTCTAGGTAACAGATGTAGAAAATAAAACAATCTATGCTTCGCAATGGTTATTATATTTCCAATATAGAAAAATAACCTCTCACATATTATTCACATGAATTATAAATAAATGATGTTAAGAATGTGACACAATTAGTAGTTTTTACACCTCTTATATATCCTTAGGATGAACATACCTAACCAATTTCTTATACTGAACTCAGAGGTTGTACCTCCGGATGATGATCTTTCTTGTGAGTAATATCCAATGGATACATTGGGATTGTACAAAAAATTTCTATAAAAAAATACCACTCATCTGGACAATTGTTTTTGTTTAAACAACTAGCTTTAAAAAGTTTTGTAGGAACCTAATGATGTACTAAATAATAATTATCAAAAATAGGTTGTACAAATGTGATGAATTTTGTGGGATAAATTCACATTTAGTGGGGTAGAAAGTAACTCCTAGAGAGTTTAGAGAAAGAAAATTATTATAAATTTAATCTTTTTAAAATGTTTTTATGAAAAAACACTAATGTTTTTTTATATGCAACATAGAGTTTAGAGTGTGTACAACACAACACTGAGTATAAATGAAAAATGTAATACTATTAATATATTATAATTGAATAATATTCTTATCAACTAGAGGTGGGTATATGAGGTATGAATAGGACTAACAAAATTTTTAAAATATATGGTTTATAGATAAAATAACTATTTCTTTGGTGACTAATAAATTATAAATGAAGATAACAACCATTTGAAAAAATGAAATATCTCTCTGAAAATCTATTTTTATAAAAAGAAGAATGTTCTCACATAAAAATTAGAAAAACCCTTTTTCAAAATTTTTTAAATAAATTATCTTCATAATACATCGCATTAAAATTTTAAATTTCATCTGATGTAGAATCTATAAAAAATATAAGAGTTAATTAAATATTATCCCTAAAACTATATTATAATAAACAATATTTTTTCCACCTTTTGCACACTTATTTTTGATGCAATTTTATAATATTTTAAAAAAATATATCAGAAAAAATTATTTCAAATTTTTAGATCTTCTTTTCAAATTCTTATTATGGTGAATTTTTTAGAATATTTTGGGAATATAATTTTTTGATGCATAGAGAAAAAACTAGTATTTAATAACAATTATCATTAATTTTAAAAAATATTATAAGGATTTAAAATATTTTATGTTTTTTTAAATTAAATTTTTGAAACATATATATATATATATATATATTAATCCAATATATGTTATTAGAATCATTTTAATTTATAATATCTCATATAAAAACATTTCAAAATTTGAAACATTTTCAAATTGAAAACATTATTTCTCATCACGTCTAAGGGATTAATATTAAATATAAATTTTAAACTTCGTTGATTATTAAATCGAAAAATGGTTTCCATGTTTTAAATCAGAATAATTAATATTTTGTAATAATATAACCATTATTTTTTATCATAATAAATAGTAAAAAAATTATTTATCATTGGTAAAGTTAAAATGGGATTACATAGGGATTAAAATAAAAATAAAATGGTTAAAAATGACTCAAAAAATTAAAAAACCCATTTTATTTCCACATTATATAATATAGTTTCAATTATAATCCATTTTTATCCTTTTTTAATGTTAAAAATATGTGCACACCTTTTTCATTTCAGAACATAAAACTGTGTCACTCACTTTACATGTAAAAGGACACCCTCTCCCCTCTTTTATTCAATAATTAAAAACCCAAGGGTTCAGGAAATACAAACTAAAATATATTAATTATTTATCCAATATCATCCTATAATAATTATTTTTTTCATTGGAATTATTTTGGTGAAAACTAAAAGATATTACTCAAAAAAGAGATAACTTTATTCGATGAAAATTTTCATTTTATTTATTCCTCAACTGCCTTCAATTGTTATTAAAACATGCTGATATAATAACCTAATTATATTAAATATAACTATATTTTGTTATATTATTGATATAACCTACACCCATATTATCTTACATCAAATGGATTATTAAATCATCACTCATGTATATGATGGATTATCGCCTTAGGAACCAATTGAATTTATTATTCTATTAACTCCTCTAAAAGATTGATATAATTATAGGTGTATTGTTTAAGAATTTTATATATGATATAATTATTCTTATTAAATATGGTTATTAGATATTCATCCTCATATTCTACTCCTTTAAAATGCGATAACATTTATCATATGTACTACAGACTACCACATTGCGAAAAAATTAGATTTATTCATGCATTACATAAAAGGAAATAAAAATGTTTTTGATGAAAATACAAGAAATATATTGAATAATATTTTTAATATGATATAATACATTATTTACCTTTCATTAATTCTTTCCATCAAGAAAATAGAAACAATGTTCATGTGTACGTACGACCAACCGTCTTCATGAATGGTGTATTTTATTTTTTATCACTAACTTTTATAGATCACACTAAATACATATATAATTAATATATATAATATTTATATAATTTTAATCATTATTTATATTAGTTAACTATAATAATGGTTACAAAACTGACAATAAATTTAAAGCATATATGAAAAAATTATTTATTCCCTGAAACATGACTATAACATGGAATTGTATATAAATGGGAAATAAATGGTCGTTAGTAAATAATATTTTTTATGATATATATATATACCTATGTTATATTAATATATTTATAATAAACTTATGTTTATTATAAAGGAGGTTCAAATGTGTTCCATGTGGATAATTATGGTAATGGCTTTTTGTGTGACTTTTTACTTCCATGAGTCACATGTCATATTCATCACCTATTTCATTTATGTTGTGAATAATATTGACATGATTTAATTTTAAATTTACTACTGTTAAATTTTTTTTATTTACAAATATATTTTAGTAAATATATTACATAGTACGTATGGTTCAAATTTTATCGAAGTGGCAATAGATCTTTTTCTCAAATTGCCTTCATTGGGACCTAAGTTATATTATTCATTTATATTCATGAATGAGGTGTATATAAAACCCCTTTGACATGATATATTATTATTATTATTATTTTAATGATATAATTATTTTCATTTAATTATATTTTTATGGGGATTGTGATTTAATGATACAAAATTATTATGATTTTTAGTTCATAATATAATTATTTACTAAGATTGTTTTTGAATATGATCACTATGATGAAATTTTATGATATATCTTTAGGAAAAAATGATGAATTTTATTATGATATGGTTGTTTATATAGAACTATTTTTTCTATAAATGTTTCTCTATTTATCTACTCCAGAGTTAAGAATGTTTATCTTAAGAAAAATCACCTTCATTTTTTTATTTGATCGAAATAAATAATCTCTTCAAAAACCATGTTTTATAAAAATTATTGAGAAATTATTTTAACATTGATAAAATTATTTATTAAATTAGTTTTTCCCCTGATACACCTTAAAAGAATATTAAAATGGAATAGTCAAGCCATTTTCTAAATAATTCATGTTTGGGTTTTGAAGAAAATGAGAATGGATTATCTCTATTAACATGTACGACATGAAAAAAAATTCCCAACATCATGAACATTATTTTATTTAAATATTAATTTATAATTTTTTCAGGTTTATTTTCAAATAAAAATTATTTCTAAAATATTTTATGAATACATAGTTTAAAATTATTGTTTTTCAATGAGATGATATTTTCCACAAGAAACATTCAAAGAGATTTTTCTCTTAGAATCATTTTCCTTCTATGATTATATCCTTTAATGTCACATAAAATTTATTGGGTTTATGAACCAAGGAAAAAAATCTTACTCATTCAATGAATGTCTTATTTTTTTAATGACATTAATATTATGAAACATATTTCCCTTCCACAGTATATACAATGATAAAATTATTATACAACCCATTTATATTATCAGCAGTTATGCTTTGAGAAAATGAATAAATGAAAATGAAACAAATTTATTTTCATGATTTTTGATATGATAAATGAAGTATTATTTTTAATTAAATTTAAATATGATTTCATCATTTATGGTCATAACTATATCTCCCTCAAAATAATTTTATAATTATTAATGTTATATAATCTCAATAGGGGAAATAGAGGTAATTCCATGCTCCGAAGAGGGTACATTAGAGGATATCTGAAGCCTAAAATTTGTTCCATTGAAGGATATCTAAAGAATAAAAGAGAATACATGGTAGATTATACCATTTTGGATATAGGTTATATAATAGGTTTTCCATTTCCAAAAAGTTGGTAAAGGGTAGGTTTTCCCAATCCCAATGAAGGTACACTAGTAGTTATCCCAATAAAAATATTTTCTGAATGTTTTGGTGTTTATACTTGAAATATAATTTTATATAATCATGTAAATCAAGAAAATATATGTGTTATTATATTTTTATGCTATTATGGATCAAATTATATGATAACACAATAATTAATATCATTTAAACTATCAGGAGTTATCCGATGACTCATGTTTATGATCTATGTTAAGAAGGGTATGGTTTTCATAATTTTTTCTCATGTTATCAGCCCCATATTATCTTGTAATATTATTGTATCCATTTTAAACCCTTACATAGTATGTGAGATCAAACTTTATAATGATTCATTTCCCTATGATATAAAGAATGGTATTGTGTATGATATGTCTTATAAAGCTTCTAGTTATGAAGAACATAGTGAGAGATGATGTGGTTCACATAAGGAAAAAAATATGTGTCCACGTTTCAATATAAACTATGCCTTTATAATACTCTTGGGTGTGTTTGAGTAATGTAATAAATATTCATATAAAAATATGTAATATCTAAGAACTAAAAGTGCTTGTATTTTTAATGATGTAGGATTATTAAAGATGAGATAATCTTTATTTTGAAAATTCATATTTATTTCTTCTACAACATCAAAATATGTTCTAATAAACATAAAAATATTAAATATTGTATCATAAATATATATATATTATAATATTATTATTTTGTTACCATTTTAACCCACTCTTCCATCATATGTAAATTGAATACATCACTTACATGTATGTATGACTCACCATCTCCTCATAAAAGACTAATTCATTTTCCATCACCAGTTCAAGTGGACAGTAATAGAGAAGTAATTAATGAATATATATATATATATATGATATTTTTGACCTAATTATGGTACTAGAAAAATAAAAACTCTTTTTCATATTTAACATTACCCTCATAATAAAATGAAAATGTCATTTATGGATACATGTAGACTTCCACCACCTCGAAGTTATGTGATCCATTTTTCATGTACACCATTCATGGATTATTATAAAAACACACACACATATATATATAATGAATATATTTATAATTTATATCATTTTTAATATTATTTATATGACGAAATTAATACCATTATTGAAGTATAAAAATAACATTACCGGAACACACATTAAAAAAATATTTAACACTCGAAAATAATGATTTAAATTAATGATTATTAATAAATGAGTGTTTAAATGTGGTAAGTGGATAATGTATGCAATTATAATTATGTATATGGCTCATATATATATTTATAATGAATAATAATTTATTATACAAGTGGTTAAAATTATGTATTATGAAATTTAAACCGTAGGTAAGAAATTTCATTTACAATCTCATTTTAATTTCCAATTATTAATTTATTGGTTTCCTATTGGGAAGAATATACAATCACAATATATTAAGCTACATATAAATTTTTCTCATATGGTTAATTTTGGGGTTCACATGTTTGTTTTATATTTCTTCTTCTATTGGATTAAGGTTCAACAAGTATGTTACATGTAAACGACTTTCTTTTAATTTTTGTTGAATATTTATTTCCAACTATTTTTATTTCAAGTATATATTTTCATTAAACTATTTTCCTTAGACTATTAATATTGAAAATTATTTATTATAGTCATTTTTAATCGTGTTTAAATATCAATAAAATGGTTTAAAAGCTTTTTCTTAATTTTTAATCATGTACTATAAACCAAAAGTGAATACATAATCATTGTTTTAAGATTCACAACATGAATCGATTTTCCCACCAGCATGACTAGTAATTACTTTGAAGATTTCAATACAAATTTACGTTGTAATTTAAAAAACAATTTCCTTAATAATTTAAAAATATTTTATTTTAAATATGTGGATTCAATATGAAATGATCATTTACGTCAAGAAATGTTCTGGTGATATTTTAAATAACTATTCATCTATGACCATGTTGTTTGATGATACTAATGATATGATACATTGATAGAGTTATTATTATTTATATGGATGGTTTATGAAGAAGGTATATTGATATGACAGATTCATGATTCCTAAAAGATTATTTTTTAGTTATAAATAAATTTGAGAATAAATTTTATAAATCATTCAAAATATTATTCCATCATATGACATAGAACTGATGGGTTAATATGTGTTATAGAAAACCCTTTAATGAATCTATAGGTATTATGAGAGTGAATATTGGGAATTAAATATAGGATGGTAATTTTTTTACACCTACACATTTATTAATATTGATTTCTTGGTTGAGATACCATGGTTAAAAGATTCATTATATCCATGTTTAGAATCCTTGATCATTAATGAATAAAATAATAAATTTCACTTATTAATAATTCATTTTTCATTATAAATGTATTATTATATTAATATAAGCCATTTATTCTCATTAAAATAATTTTGGTGGTTAATGGCATGTTTCATAGTTATACACATTACCATGTAGATTATTCATTAATTACTCATGATATCTTCTACTCTATATAACCGTTAATCAGCACATTTTCTCTCCCATTATTTATTTTCCTTTCCCCATGATATGATGAATGATATTTGGAATTATATAAGGGATTTAATAATGTTTATTATGCTATTATTTATTATTTTTAATATAATATGGGAATCATATATGTATTATGATTTCCAAGACTGTCAAACTGATTGATCTTTTATGGTGATATCCATTATAAATTATACCAATGTGTTAATTCAAGACCCTTATCTAGGTTATTAGATTTAGGTTCTTACACATTACAATCCCTTTGAGTTCTATTGACATGGAATTCCAAGTTGAGCCATGTGGGTTCTCCATTATTTACAACCATGGTTTCCAATGTAGTATACCTATGAACAAGTTGTGACATGATGTATACCATGAAAAATGACTCACTGATGATGGATGACATAGGTGTAGATTAATATCGGGAGTCCCGGTGGAGCCTAAGCATAATTATTAGATCAATTTCTCTTATTTCATGTGGATAAACTATTAAATATTGATCATTTAAATGGAAATTAATTATTTATTGAACAAAATCATGTACTTTATCACCAAAATGATATTCTGGGATGTTTTTTTTTGCAGATTTATATTTATTTACACTCATATCATATTTAGGTCTCTCAGACACATTAGTAATCTATATTTTTTTTTTGTGTTTTGGGTTATGATACAAAAAATTGAACAATGTAAATGATTACATATTTTCTTGGATAGAGTATGGGAGTTGGACTTGGTAAGGACCTGAGTCTGTTATGGGGTCCTATATAGTTTTTTCTTATTGGTATTGAGATATTGTGTATGTTTTGTAGTTGAATACCAAGATTATATTTTAGTAGGTTATTAATCACTTATTTTCAATGTTACCTTACTCTAATATGTGTGTATAGTCTCCCCACATTGTTTCATTAGAACCATGTTTCTAGTTGGTAGAATCTAGTTTATGTTAATGCATGCATGAGGCAATGTAATTACTATTGTTCCACACATAAAATTTTGTTATGGGTGGAACAACAATAGAAAACAGTATGACAGTTTGTATTTAATGTTCATAATGTTTTTAAAAGGTAGATTGGAGACCAATATTATGTGGGAGCATGGTATTGATCATGAACATTGGACTAAACACAACATATATGTGGACATAACCTATTTTAATAAACATAATTAATTTTAATGCTATTCATATTTACAGTTAATTTAATTTAATTATTATTTTTGAATTTTATATTTTTGGTTACTAAAATATTGATTTTATCTATTCTATTGGTATGGAAGGAGAGGGGATGTTCATAAAATATGTTTGGAAAATTGGATTCACGTATCATTCATGTGACTATCTATACTTGATTAACTAATTTCATCAACTGTGACCTAGGCTAATTTTTAAAATGTTTACAACCATTTCTATGGTGTTTTGGTATAACTTTATGGTGTAAAATTACATATATGATACACTAACTCGATAAAAAATTTTGTATAATTATTATAATTCATTGGTTATTTAAAATTAAAATTTAAATGTAAAGGGTTTTTACTTTTTAATTGAATGTATAATATTATTTAATTGAGCCTCGGAGTTGTGAATTTGAGTAAAAATTTGCTATTTAAATTGTAATTATGTGAGATTTATCATTATTTATATATGATGTTATCTAAAAGAAATTTCGTGTACAAAGTATAAATATTTTTCCCTAATAACATGGACTTATAATTTAACTAATAAGATAATTTTTTAGAGGTTCTATAAAACATAAAATTGAATCTATAAAGAAAATAATTTTGAGTCCAACCAGAATGTGATTTTCACCTGTTGGGTTGTTGATGGAAACCATGACTGTGAGTAGTTAGGGTTGTGTAGAGAACCCAAATATGTTATCAATTTGAGATATGGCTTTTCCTGGTTTAATAATGGATGATTTGTAATAGTTTTCGGTGACCTTCTGGTTATTCCTGATCTGGATATGAGTGGGTTGGGTCAGAAATGAAGTCTTGTGGGAGACCCTAGAGTTGGTGTTTGGTTGTTAGGTTTCAAATGATCCTCTAATATGAGTTCGTGGCATCTATGAAATTACAGAATGAATTATATAATAAGTGTGGTCTGCATTATAGAACCTAGAGAACTTATTTATTTCTACACAATTTATGGAGTAGTTTCATTTTTCATTTCATGTGTATCTCATGGGAGAGGTTATCCTATAAATTGATCTCTATTGGATACTTGATTAATATATGGATTATATAACATATAATATATTTATATGAAGGGATTTATCGAGTACATTGTTTTGGAAAATTATATTTATTGATGTTTTAGAAACAATAGAACCCTGATAATTATTTTGGTTAAATATTTCTAATGGGTAGGGTTGGATGATTAATATGACTAGACATTTTATTGGTATATTATTTTTTATAGAAAGATAGTTTGTGAGTATCATGGGTAACAGGTGTTAAAGAATAACAATGTGGATAAATTCCGGATAAGACAACTATGTGCTTTAATTTATTCAGGATGTGTGGTTCATGCATACAAGATCTCGTGGGAATGATAGTACATGTGAGGTATACTTGGTGACTATGAGGTAGTTTTAGTGTGTGATTCCTCTAGAAAATAACAATCTCAAAATGGTTTAGGTGTGAGACATGCAGAGATACTAGATTTTATTTAATTTAAAATAACCATGAGAATTTGTGTTTCAGCGGCACATATGGTTTTTGGGGATGGAATATATTAGTTTACATACCCTATAAATTTATATGGAATAATTAGGAATGCATTGAGAGTGTAATAAAATCATATTGTTACCCTAGAATGATGCTCGGGCATGAGATATCATTTAAATGGTTATTCACCATGAGGTACTCTGCTTTTGAAAGGTACAAAGGGTGATCTAGTCTTAATGAAATTATTATGTGACTAACGCATGGATAGTGCCTTGGGATCGTGAACCTAGTTTTATTAATAAGTAACTTGTTAGAATTTGATAGTGGTATTATGATTGGGTTTCACATGAGGATTCAACCAAAGACTTTAACTGGTTTTTAGAGGCAAGAACACTTTTGAGATGTGTTTTACAATTTTTATTATGGTTGGTTGGTACAAGAGTGCATGACTATAAATCATGAAGATGAAATAAGTCATTAGTGAACCATGGACCAATGCTCGTGTAATGAGAGTTCTCTAGACAAGGTGGTTTGGGGACTCTAAATAATAATGGTGTTATTCTAGTTGTGGAGATTTAAACGTGGAATGGTCCGATATGAGATGATCACCAATAATGATCTAGAACCTTGATAGAAGTAGTATAGGTTTTCATATCCAATACATGAGTGTTGTGCAATTTGGGAGGCACATGTGTGGTTTCAATGAGACTTATTGGGGTCTATTCTCTAGGAATGGTATGGGATGGGCCAAATAGTGTGCTTCAGGCCATCAATTTTTTTAATGAATTGACCCTATTGGTTGGTAGTATTCTCATTGAATTCCCTAATTAACATTCCCGTTATCCAGGATTAGGTTTCAGTTTAGTTATAGAGAGACAGTTATGGGTGAATATTTTTATCCCCATTTAACCATCAAATTAAATTATGGATAAAGGTTGAGAAGTGAGTATGAAAAAAATGGTCCCATGATGTGATGATAAAAATTACCCTATGGTGTGAAGTTGGTTTTCAGTTTTGGTGATGTGAACCTCATGAAACAGTGAAAATATATGCATGTAACCATTTAGTGGATATTAATAATTTAATTTTGTTTCTTCTGTGTATGCATGTATGACATCAATGGGATATGAAGTTAATACCAATTATAACCTTTATGTGGTATAAGATTGGGTCTAAGAATTAGCTATATACTCTAAATATTTGTGGTTTGATAATGGTGATCAAATTGGGGGTAAAATGATTCTTGTAGTGTGGGGAAATGGTTGAAGTGGATGTTTTATGGTCCAAAATTACAATACAATCAAATATTGGGTATATAATTCAGTGGGATTTTTTGATGATGTTGATATGCATTTTCAGTTAATGGTATCATTGAAATGATTGTTATTTGTGTATTTTTGGTTGTAGTAGAGAATGTTTGGGAAAATACTACTTGTAAGTGTTTGATTAATCTTCTTATGTGTAGTTTTATGTGATGGGTGAAAAAACAAACACATTTGTATTGTTTTTGTTCTTATGGGATCATATTTGAGGTTTGTCGGAGTTTTTGAGAAAAAATCGACTTGTTGGAATGGTTTTTATAATATGTGTGTTCGTCTATTTATTTCAGAACATGTTAATTAAGAGGGGTAGTAAAACATTTATACCATGTTGATGAATGTATGGTGTAGTTCTTTGGGAGTCATATTGATTAGAGCTATTAGATTTTCTATATCATCTTTTAATAGGTAATTCCAACTATATAGGTGTCATATCATCGAATTATTCACTTATATCTATTTATTATGTTGGAGATAACTAGAGGTCAGTTGATTAGTTGGATAAGGCACCTTAGGAATAACAAGATTGATATGCTTCAGAAATAATCATCTTAGTCTATAGTATTCAATTCAAGTAGTGGATTGTGTTTGTCATTTTGAGCACTCAAATTTCTATGAAAGATATAGAAGCATATTGAGTTTTCGAGGTTAGAATATCAAAATTTTGTACGAATTAATGACTCATATTGGTTGGAAGACCCGATTGGATGGCCATTAAAATTTATTTGGGCTGATATGTTTTATTTTTGGAATTTTTTAATTCCATGTGTATGGATGATATTGTTTATTGAGGTGTGGGTTGTGTTTTCATTATTTTATTTGATCCTTTTTTTAGAACTATTGTCATGTTAAGTCTATGAATGTCTTTAAACCCAATAATGTGAGTTCTAATAGAGTTAATGGGGTGTGTTAGAGGATTAAAGAATTTGGGATGAATGGAAGTAGAGATGATCAATAATTATGTTTCTACAAAACCATTACCTAACTATGGGAATAGTTAATTCTTGATGCATAGGCTCATCGGTTAGCCTGTATCCCAAATAAACTACCTAGTATCATCATGGATGTGTTTTTAGTGGAGTAAATCTAGATAATTTTACCAATTCCACTACTTATTCTTCCCATTGAGATTCTCCCCTCCTATTCAAGCAGTTGTAGGTCCCTTTAGGAATTTATTCTTTTTCATTTACCTTGGACGATTTATTTCATCAGTGGTCAAATTCTTCTTTAATATGATGTTTTTATTATCCTATAGTAAGGATACCTCTGTGTTTATTTTCCCCTCTCCTACATCTAATTTTGTAGATGATCCAGCTATGGATTTGATAGTCGGTTCCACTAGAGGACAAAGGGATCACTCTGATATAATATGAATTATAATTTTACTAGATAAAGGGTGTCACATGGCTATGTTTTCACAACATCACTAGTCATTTTGATGATGGTAAATATTTTTTGTGAGTTTTTTATTGTTTTAAACCAAATTTTTCTATCACCACTTAGGGTTCTGGTTCCAAAAAATATGTAACATCCCAAGTAAGAAATTAATAATATATATTTTTATCTATGTATATTTATGAATTATATAGTGTTTTATAGACTTAAAATGAGAATAAATCCAATCTTAAGCATGTAATACACTAATATTTTTAGAATATTTTTTTACTGCCTTTTGTTGGAAAACCATTTGGATGTAAAACTTTTGATAATTTAATAAGCTCTATTTGTCAAAATAAACTTATTATTTATTATTGGGACTTTGAAATTTACCGTGGGTTAAATTTTTGTATTTTTCTGACAATGTTCATTTTTTAATGATTACTGAAAAATACTGCATTTTACATCAGACCTGCTTTTTCACCCAATTTAATTATATGGTTAGATTATCTATCTAATTGGGCTTAATGTTTAATTAGAATATATTTTTACCATTTAATCCAAATGTGGTCATTATAATTAATTTCAATTTGGTATTGAGCATAAACAAGTGCCAATCTTTTCATAGATATTGTTTAAAAAAACCCTACTATTTATTTTGAAAATGGGAATTATTTTTAAATTAATTATTGAAATTTCAGTCTTTAGAATTTGTAAAATTAATTCCATATTTGTAATCAGAAGGTCCAAATTATGTAATTAAGACACTTGTTTTTGGACATTATAAATAGTAACGACGGTAATTATCTATAATTATCTTGATTAATTAGTAATCAAGTAGATAAGAATATTATGATAATATCATAATAATGAAAAATGACCCCAACATGTGTCCTAATGCTACTGGTTGTGTCATGGACGATCATGGTATTCCTTGTTCAACTCTTAGGGACCCCATGGAATCACTTTTGGGTGAAAGTGACACTTTATCATTTTATTTTTAAAGAAAGGAAAATATCACTAATGAATGTATCACCCGAGTAAAACATTTATAGTATTGTCTATGTAAATGATCTCGTAGACTATAAATATTAATTGGAAATATAAAAATATTTCCTACATAATAGTAATTTTTTATCATTTTTAGACATTTATTATATTAAATTATTTATGTCATCATGATGATGCAATGATTATCCCATTAATGAACGATTTAAATAAAATGAAAAGATAATGTAAAATCTAAGACATACACTTTCCCAAGACCTATTGGATGAGTATATTTCGAACCCTTATCACCTTATCTTCGAAATATATCAATGTGGGACCTTAAAAATCCGAAACTCATTTTAATATGAAGTAACATTTTATAAATTTCCAAGAGTTCCCCTCCTCTCCACTTATAAAAGGCCCCCACTTATACCTCTTTAGACACACCTCTCAAGGAAATGGATCTGACCAACTATCTTTCATTTAATCTCTCCACATTTCTATCTTCATCCTAGAAGCCTTAACTTAGGTATAAATCTCTTCAAGAAACCCTTTTTGGTTCAAGCCAAGAGGAGTTACCGGATTTAAAGGTAAAATATTATCTAATGTTCTTTTGTTTTATTTTGCTTCTCCAACACCGTCAACTATTTTTATTCATTTCTTTTGTAACAAAAATAGTATCTTCAATATACTAGGATGTTGTAATAAGAAGGATTTGAGCTACACTTCCACACACCTCCGTCTAATGGTTAAAAACATATTGTTTCTGTGGATGGAAAATTACTGCCTCAAGAAACAATGATTGTTCAATATTCTTTTATCACATTCAAAGGTGACCATTTAGATGTCACTAAATTTATATATGGTATATAATATTTGTATATTTTCCTTAATCTTCTGTATTTTTCGTTTATGGCATACCTTTATGGTTTCCATTATGGGTGAACACGATATCTTCATTTTTGGAAGTGCGGACTACCGCCCCCTCAAAGTGATTTGATTCGTTAATGCCATATGTCGGATGTATAAAGGATGGAGTTAATGATATTATATATGAAATTATACTGTAATTATTATGTACCTTTATATCATTATGATTATATTCCATTAAATAAAAAATAGAAATGAAAGTAGCGTTCATGCATACGTACGGCTTACCGTCTCCATTAACAGTGCATTTCATTTCTTACCTCTAAATGTTATTTAATATTATAAATGAATATATATACTGGATATATATGATATATTGGATATCTACATCATGAATATAATTCTGGATATAATGGATATTTTACCACATCAACAATTTGTAATTATAAGGAGTTTATTTTTGACTCAAGTACCAATGATCGACAAAATGACCACTATTAACTTAAATAAATACATAGTGTTCATGACATGGTAATAATTGATATAAAAGTAATAATTAACGTGGAAAAGGTTCTTAATCAAGTAGGAATTAACTCAAATTTAATATTCAAGGGGTTTAAGAACGATCGAGTCAAGTCGGACACGAGGTATAGTACTTCATCTCAATCTCCTTTCATTGAGGCATATTCTGTTTTAGACACGACCCTCTTTTATATTATGTATAAACACCTTTGAATTTTATGTTTATTCAAAAGGAATATTTTTAATACGAAGCATTTTACTAAACGTCAAAAGGGATTGTTTTTGTCGTACGTATGTGGCGACAACGACTTCTCCACCACCGTGACCATTATTTGAGTTTCGGCTTCCACTACAAGCCAAATGTTTTTTTAAAATGAAAAATAAATACCATGTTTTAATTTTCATTAATTTTTTAATTGAAAATGGTTTTGATAATGTTTTTATATCAGTGTTTTGTATTGATATCTTGTGATTGAAATGTGGAAATTCTATGTTTTCTTTATGCTTGTTTTATGTGATAAGAATATGTTATGGATCTTGGACATTGTTTATGAAGATGGGTGGTTCCATGATAAACTAACGACAGGTGAGCCCGATATAGCTCTCCAATGCATTGGGTAACGTGAAGGAGTTAAACGTTAAGGTTCCTCTGAAGATATTTAGAGTATATATTGTGACGGGTATTCAAAAACATAACCATGTGGGTTACTCCCTACATAAGAATGTTATGAATTCCTCAAGTTACCTCTATGTTTTATGATTTATATGATTTATTGATGATTTTATGAGGTATGTTAAAATGATTATGTTTTATGAGTAAAGTATAATTTCATACATGGACTAATTCTTTCATTTCATACTTTTATATACCTTACTGAGCTCTTTAAGCTCATCCCATGTTTTTGAAATGTTTTTCATAGGTCAAGGGAAAGGTACATGATGTGATGATAGTGTCAAGGAAGTGTCAAGAACGAATCCATGTTTTATTTTAAATATGTTTCCGTTGATGGGAAAAATGAGTACTATCTTTTATGTAACCAATTTGTTTATATGTGGAATGTAATGCATGATTTATGATCTATTTCTCTAAAACTCTAAACCTAAAAAGATCCTCAATGTGAATTCTTGTAATAACTCAAGATTAAGTAATGTTTAAGGCACATGGCCTTATAGTTGGTATCAAATGTCAGTTTAGATAACTTTAGGAGTTAGAATTCTATTAAATTATTATCCAAAAATATTTTTTTTGGTCAAATTGAAGTGATATATCATTTGAATATTACCATGTTGCTTCATCTAAGACATGTTTGTTTAGGATGGTTTTCTGCAGAGGAAACAAGGAAGGAGTGCTAGGAAGGCATAAAGAAAGAAATGACCTTCCGAATCAGTATCCTAAGATGGTCGGAATTGAAAGTTTACAATTTGTTACAGTAATGGCACAATTGACTCAAGCGATAAATGGTGGTGGTATCCATGCATGAGATCATCTAGATGAACCACAAAAGTATATTTCAGTGGTGGAACATTTCATGAGGCAACATCCACCATCATTCAGAGGATCATCTGACCCCGTGATAGCTGAAGGGTGGATTAAATAACTGGAGAAGATTTTCAATGTCCTGGGGTGTTTAGACAATCAAAAGGTTAGTGTTGATATTTACCATTTGGAGGGTGAAGCAGATCAGTGGTGGCCGATGGTTAAAAATATCTGGGATGCTAATGAGATTTATGATCTCAGCTGGGATGAATTCAAAGTTATGTTTCTTGAGAAATATTTTCCTAAGGAAGTTCGACTTATGATGGAAAAACAATTCTTGGGATTGAGGGAAGAGGATGGCTCAGTGGATTCTTATGAAGAGAGGTTCACTCGATTGGCAAGGTATGCTCCAAATTTTATCTGAGACCTTGATAGTAAAATCAAAAAATTTTACTCAGGATTAAAGCCAAAATATCAAAGGGATTTATCTTCTCGTGAGTTAAAGAGTTATGGAAATCTTGTTCGATGTGCTGAGAAGGTGGAAAAGGAGTTTGTCGATGATCAAGTGTTCTATAACAACCAACAGAAGAAGAGACCGAGGTTGCAGGAGAAAGGGAAGAATTCTTGAAAAAGGTATGATGGTAAGAAAACTAAGTCTCTAGTTTGTGATATATGTGGTAAAAATCATGCTGGGGAATGTCTTTTGAATTCTGGAAAGTGCTACCGATGTGGTAATATGGGACATAAGGCTTGTGATTTCATTGAAAAATATCAGGGTGACGGTAAGATCAAATTTGATTTATATTTAGTGAAATGTTTCAAGTGCAATGAGATGGGTCATTATGCAATTGAGTGTTCGAAAAAGGGAAAAATGATGGGAAGCAGTCAGAATACAAGCAGAAAGGGGTGGTGAAATCCTTTTCAACTACTTCAGTAGATGTTAGGCCATCAAATGAAGTGGTATCAGGTACTTTGTCTGTTTTTTCAGATTATTCTAGTGTGTTGTTTGATTTAGGGTCTACAAATTCCTTCATCTCTGAAAACATTTCTAATAAATTGGGAATATCATCTCAGGAAATGACTCTTGATCTCTGAACTGTTTGTTGCAGTAATGGCACAGTTGACTCAAGCGATAAATGGTGGTGATCTCCATGCACGAGATCAGCCAGATCAACCACAGAGGAACATGTCAGTGGTGGAACATTTCATGAGGCAACATCCCACATCATTCAGAGGATCATCTGACCCTGTGCTAGCTGAAGGGTGGGTTAAATCACTAGAGAAGATTTTTGATGTCATGGGGTGTTCAGAAAATCAAAAGGTTAGTCTTTCTATTTACCATTTGGAGGGTGAAGCAGATCAGTGGTGGTCAATAGTTAAAAATATCAGCGATGCAGATGAGATTGATGCTCTCGACTGGGAAGAATTCAAAGGTATGTTTCTTGAGAAATATTTTCCTAAGGATGTTCAACTTAGGATGGAAAAACAATTCTAGGAATTGTGTCAAGAGGACGGCTCAGTGGATGCTTATGAAGAGAGGTTCACTCGATTGCCAAGGTATGCTGCAAATTTTATCTGAGACCTTGATAGTAAAATCAATTGTTTTTACTCAGGATTAAAGCCCAAATATAGAAGGGCTTTAGCATCTCTTGAGTTAAATAGTTACTAAAAGCTTGTTCGATGTTCTGAGAAGGTACAAATGGATTTTTCCGATTATCAAGTGTTCTATAACAACCAACAGAAGAAGAGACCGAGGTGGCAGGAGAATGGGAAGAATACTTCAAAAAGGTCTGATGGTAAGAAAAATAAGCTTCCATTTTGTGAAAAATGTGGTAAAAAACATGATGGGGAATGTCTATTGAAATATAGAAAGTTCTACCGATGTGTTAAGATGGGACATAAGGCTCGTGATGGCACTGAAAATGATCAGGGTGATGGTAACACCAAATTTTATTTACAGTTAGTGAAATGTTTCAAGTGTAATGAGATTGGTCATTATGCAAATGTGTGTTCGACAAAGAGATCAAATGATGGGAAGTAGTCGGACTACAAGAAGTAAGGGGGGTGAAATCCTTTGCAACTACTTTTGTAGATGTTGGGCCATCAAATGAAGTGGTATCAGATACTGTTTTTGTTTTTTCAGATTATGCCAGTGTGATGTTTGATTTAGGGTCTACACATTCCTTCATCTCTGAAAGATTTTCGAGTAAATAGGGAATACATCTCAATAAATGAATCATGAACTTCTAGTAAAAACACCTGGGAGAAATGTTGAGGAGAAAAGAATATATAAGAATCTTCATATCCTTATCTGGGGAAAGAACCTTCTTTCCAACCTTATTGCTTTACCTCTAGTAGAGTTTGATGTTATCCTGGGTATGAATTGGCTCTCTGTTTACCATTCTAAGATTGATTGTAGAGCTAATGAAGTTTCTTTTCAAAAAGACTATTAGTTTGTGTACAAGAATGAACCCTTACTATTGAAAACATATCATGGGGCTGAGAAACTTGTCAAAGATGGAAATGAATGTTACCTTGCACATATTGTTGAAAACAAAGAAACTGCTCAGTTTAATGATGTGCCTATGGTAAATGAGTATCCTGATGTTTTTCCATATGAGTTTCCTGGATTAATACCAGATCAAGAAGTTGAATTTATTGTTGACTTAGTTCCTGATACTAAGTCAATTTCAAAACCCCCTTATCGAATGGCTCAAATTGAACATTTAGAGTTGAAGCTTCAACTGCAAGATTTATTAGAGAAAGGTTTCATTCATCATAGCACATCACCATGGGGTTCCCATGTCTTATTTGTTAAAAAGAAAGATAGATCTCTGCATCCTTGCATTGATAATAGAGCCTTGAATAACATCCCTGTTAAGAACAAATATCCTTTGCTTCATATCGATGATTTGTTTGATCAGCTCTAGGGAGCTCATTATTTTTCAAAGATTGACATGAGATCGGGGTACCATCAGTTGAAGTTAAAGGAAGCGAATGTTCTGAAGACCACGTTTCGTACAAGATTTGCCATTATGAATTTTTAGTAATTCCTTTTGGGTTGTCCAATGCACCTGTTGTATTGATGGACCTTATGAATAGAACGTTCCATGTGTTCTTGGATAAGTTTGTGGTTGTTTTCATTGATGATATATTGGTGTTTTCTAAATGTAAAAAGGAGCATGAAATTCATTTAAGGGTTATTTTTCAAACATTAAAATAAAAGAAATTTTATGGGAAATTCAGCATGTTTGAGTTTTGGTTGCAACAAATTTTTTTCTGTGGTCATATTGTTTCAAAAGATGGAATAACTGTTGATCCTGCAAAACAAATGTTGTTGAAGAATGTCCAAGAACACCAAGTGTAACCAAGATTCATATCTTTATTGGCTCCGGAGGCTATTACCATTGGTTTGTTCAAATTTTGTTTTGGTTATCTAGTCCAATGACTAAGCTAAATCATAAGGGTGTTAAGTTTATCTGGACAAAACAATGTGATGATTTTTTTCGGGAACTAAAAAGAAGATTGGTTAATGCTCCAGTTTTGGCACTACCTTCCATGAATGGGGAGCTTGTTATCTACAGTGATGCTTCATTGAAAGGACATGGTTGAGTCCTAATGAAGAATTACTAGCTAATTGCTTATGCTTCATGTCAGTTGAAAACTCATGAGGTAAATTACCCTACACATGATTTGGAATTAGCTGATGTTGTTTTCGCTTTAAAAATTTGGAGGCATCATTTGTATGGAGTAAAGTGTGAAATATATCCCGATTACAAAAGTTTAAAGTATATTTTCACTCAGAAAGAACTAAACATGAGATAGAGGAGATGGATGGAATTAATCAAGGATTGTGATTGTACAATTCATTACCATCCTGGAAAATAAAATAAAGTGGGTGATGCTTTGAGTCAAAAAAGTAAGGCTTCATTAACAATGTTGTGTTTGGAACGTGTTCCTTTGGTTAATGATTTGTTGAACTTTGGAATAGAAGTTGTTGGTGTAGGACGTCCTTCTATTTTGATTTAGGTATCAGTGAAATCTTCTCTATCAGATATAATTAAGCAAGCACAAAAGCAAGACAGTGAGTTGTAGAAAAAGGTAGAGTTGTTTCAGAAAGGTTAGTTTCCTGAATTCAACATTGATAATTATTGTGTTTTGATATTTGGTAAGAGATTGTGTGTGCCGTGTGATTCATAGTTGAAGAGTGAGTTGTTATGTGAAGCTCATAGTTCTCCGTTTTCAGTTCATCCAGCCAGTACTAAGATGTATAGAGATCTTTGGGAGTATTACTCTTGGGAAAGAATGAAAAGAGATATTGTTTATTTTATTGTGAAGTGTTTGACTTGTCAACAGGTTAAACAAGAGTGGCAGTTACTGAAAGGGATGCTTCAGACTTTACCTATTCTAGAGTGTAAATGGGAGAATATATCCATGGACTTCATTGTGGGATTGCTAAAGACACCTTGAGGTAGTAATGCAATCTGGGTTATTGTGGATCGCTTGACTAAATCTGCTCATTTCCTTTCTATACGAGATAATTTTTCCCTAAATCAACTTTCTCGTTTGTATCTTAAAGAGATATTCAGGTTACATGGAGTTACCCTCTCCATTGTATCTGATCGTGATCCCAGGATTACATCTAACTTTTGTAAAGGCCTTCACATGTTGTTGGGTACTGAATTAAATTTTCGTACAGCTTTTCATACTCAATCAGATGGGCAGTCCGAACGAAAAATTCAGAATTTGGAGGATATGCTACATGCTTGTTCGATCGATTAGCAGGGAAATTGGGACCAACATATTTCTTTGGTTGAGTTTTATTATAATAACAGTTTTCATTCTAGTATACAGATGGAACCATTTGAGACATTATATGGGAAGCGATGTAGAACTCCATCTTTTTGGGATGAAGTGGGTGAAAGGAAGTTGATGGGACCGGAATTGGTAGAAGAGTTGGCAGAAAAAGTTCAGCTGATACAGAAACACATGAGAATAGCTCAGAGCAGTAAAAAAAGTTATGTGGACAATAGGAGGAAGGGTCTCTCTTTTGAGGAAGGTAATCATGTTTTTCTCAAAGTATCAAAATGGAAAAGTGTGATGCCATTTGTTAAGAAAGGAATGCTGAGTCCAAGGTTCATTGGAGAATACAGAAATTCTTGAGAGAGTTAGATCAGTTGCATACCGAGTGTCTTTACCTCTGAGTTTATCTCAGGTACACAATGTTTTTCATGTTTCAATGTTAAGGAAGTACATGCCAGATCCATCTCATGTTTTGAGTCCAGAGGTAGTTCAGCTGAAAGAGAATCTATCTTATGAAGAACAACTGGTCTAGATTATTTACCATAGGGATCAAGTGTCACAGAATAAGGTTATTCATCATTTAATGGTTTTGTGGAAAAACCACATGATTGAAGAGGCAACATGAGAATATAAAAATGCAATGAGGGATAAATATCCCCACTTATTCGATAAGTAAATATATTGCGGGGATGCAATTTTATAATGGGGGGAAGGATGTGACATCCCATGTAAGTAATGAATAATATATATTCTTATCTATCTCTATTTATAAATTATATAGAGTTTTAGAGGATTAAAATGAGAATAAATCCAATCTAAAGCATGGAATACACTAATATTTTTAAGAGATTGTTTTACTGCCTTTTGATGGAAAACCATTTTTAAATCAAACTTTTGAAAATTTTATAGGCTCTATTTGTCAAAATAAACTAATTCTCTATGATTGGTACATTTAAATTTACCATGGGTTAATTTTTGGTATTTTCTGATAGTGTTCATTTTTTAATGAATAATGAAAAATACAGCATTTTACATCAAAATTTCTTTTTCATCTAATTTAATTATATGGTTATATTATCTTTTTAATTGGTCTTAAAGTGTAATTAGAATATAGTTTTACCATATAATACAACTATGGTCATTACAATTAATTTCACATTTGAATTGGGCATAAACAAGTTCCAAACTTTTCATAGATATTGTTTCAAAAAAACCCGCTATTTGTTTGGACAATGGGAATTATTTTTAAATTAATTACTGAAATTTCTATGCTTGGAATTTGGTAAAATGGATTCCATATTTGGAATCAAAAATTCAAAATTATGTAATTATGAATCTTTTGTTTTTTGACATTATGAATAGTAACGACAGTAATTATCTTTAATTATCTTGATTAAGTAGTAATCCGGTAGTTAAGGATAATACAATAATATCATAATAACAGAAAATGATTCCAAAATGTCTCCTAATACTACTGTTTGTGTCATGGACGACCATTGGATTCCTTGTTCGAAACTTAGGGACCCCATGGAATCACTTTTAGGTGAATGTGACACTTTATCATTTTATTTTTAAACAAAGGAGAATATCAATAAAGAATGTATCAACCGAGTAAACCATTTTTAGTTTTGTCTGTGTAAATGATCTCTTAGACTATAAATATTCATTGGAAATATAAAAAGATTTAATACATCATATTATTTTTTTATAGTTTTTAGACATTAAATAAATTAAATTATTTATGACATCATGATAATGCAGTGATTATCTCATTAATGAACGATTTAAATAAAATGAAAAGATAATGTAAAATCTAAGACTTAAACTTGTAAAATACCTATTGTATGACTATATTTAGAACCCTTATCACATTATTATCTAAATATATCAGTGTAAGACATTAAAAATCCGAAACCCATTTTAATATAAAGTAACATTTTATAACATTCCAAGAGTGCCCCTCCACTCCTTTTATAAAAGGCCCCCACCTCTACCTCTTTAGACACACCTCTCAAGCCATTGGATAGGACAAACTCTTCTCATTTTGTCTCTAAACATCCCTATCTTTATCCGAGAAGCCTTACCTTAGGCAGAAATCTCTTCAAGAAATCCTTTTTGGTTCAAACCAAGAGGAGTTATCCGATTTAAAGGTAAAGTTTTCTATAATGTTCATTTGTTTTATTTTTCTTCTCCAACCCCCTAAACTATTTTTATTCATTTATTTTTTAAAAACAATAGTATATTAAATATATATGGATTTTTTTATAATAAGGATTCAATATACACTTCCACATACCTCCGTCTAATGGTTAAACAACACAGTGTTTCTGTGGATGGAAAATTAATGCCTCACGAAATGATGATTGTTCAATATTCTTTTAACACCTTCATAGGTGGCCATTAAGATGTCACTATATTTATATATGGTATATAATATTTTTATGTTTTCTTTAATATTATATATTTTTTATTTATGGCACACCTTTATGGTTTCCATTATGGGTAGACGTGATATCTTCATTTTAGGAAGTGCGGACTACCACCCCCTGAAAGTGATTTGATTCGTTAATGTCATTTGTGGGACATATAAAGGATGGATTAAATGATATTATATATTATATTATTCTATAATTTTAATATACATTTATATCACTATGATTCCATTCCATTAAATATGAAATAGAAATGAAATTAGCGTTCGTGCCTACGTACGACTCACCGTCTCCATGAATGGTGCATTTCATTTATTACCACTAAATGTTATGTAATATTATAAATGCATGTATATAATGGATATTTATGATATATACGATATCTACATCATGAATATAATTCAGGATATAATGGATATTTTACCACATGAACAACTTGTAATTATAAGGAGTTTTTTTTACTCAAGTACCAATGATCGACACAATGACCAATATTAACTTAAATAATTACATAGTGTTCATGACATTGTAATAAGTGATATAAAAGGTATAATGAACTTGAAAAAGGTTCTTAAGAAAGTAAGAATTAACTCATGTTTATTATTCAGGAGGTTAAAGAACGATCGAGTCAAGTCGGACACGAGGTACGGGACTTCGTCTCAATCTCCTTTCATTGAGGCATATTATGTTTTACACACGACATTCTTTTATATGCTTTATAGTCCCCTTTTACTTTTATGTTTATTCAAAAGGAATCTTTTTAATATGATGCGGTTTAATAAACGACAAAAGGGAATGTTTTTGTCGTACTTATGCGGCGACAATGACTTCTCTTCCCCCGTGACCATTATTTGAGTTTCAGCTTCCACTACAAGCCATACGTTTTTTTAAAATGAAAAATAAATACCATGTTTTAATTTTCTATTATTTTGAAATTTAAAATGTTTTTGATAATTTTTTATATCAATTTTTTGTATTGGTATCTTGTAATTGAAATGTGGAAATGCTATGTTTCCTTTATGCATGTTTTATGTGATACGATTATGTTATGGTTCTTGGGCATTGTTTATGAAGACGGGTGGTTTCGTGATAAACTAAGGGTGAGTGAGCCCGATATAGATCTCCAATGCATTAGGTAACATGATGGATTGAAACGTTAATGTTTCTATGAAGAGATTTAGGGAATATACAGTGATGGGTATTCCAAACGTAACCATAAGGGTTACTCCCTACGTAAGAATGTTATGAATGCCTCATGTTACCTTTATGTCTTATGATTTCTATGATTTATTCATGATTTGATAAGGTATGTTTAAATTATTATGTTTTATGAGTAAAGAAGGATTTCATACATGGACTAATGTTTTCATTTCGTACTTGTAAATCCCTTACAATGCTCTTTATTCTCATCCCATGTTTTTGAAATGTTATTCATAGGTCAAGGGAGAGGTACTTGATGTGATGATAGTGTCAAGGAAGTGTCAAGAAAGAATCCATGTTTTATTTTAAATATGTTTCCGTTGATGAGAAAATTGATTACTATATTTTATGTATCCACTTTGTTTAAATATGGAATGTAATGCATGATTTATGATCTAATTGTCTAAAACTCTATATCTGAAGAGATCCTTAATGCACAATCTTGTAATAACTCAATATTAAGTAATGTTTAAGGCACGTGGCCTTATACAATATATATTTTTCTTGAGTGAGTTATCATATATTCAAATTCTACATTTGTGAATCGTTGATCTTTATTTGTGTGAAGAGTGAGTTCATAATATAACATCCTATGTAAATAAGGAATATGACATTTTCATATTTATTTACATTTTTGAATTAAATATTAATTTATTTATAAATGGGATGTTATGTCTGATAGCATACTCAAAATAAATCTTTAGATTTCGTTGAAATATCATATTGCACACTAATTTGAGTTATACCAAATATAATATAATAATAATATGTTTTAAATGGTAGTAAACTCCTTACAGATGTATTAGTAAGAATAAACAGAACTAAATATAATATGATTACACAAGATTATTATATTTTTTTTACTTTTATCCAATATTTTTTAGGGTTAATATAAGATTGAATCCATTTTTAAGCATGAAAAAATCTAACATATTTAAAAAAAATCAGTTTACCAAGTTATGTTGGACTGATTGTGAAGCCTAATTTGACTGCATGATGAATCCCTTAGAATTAAATCATCCTTTACATTATGAATATTACCATTGAATAATCCTAATATAAATATATAATACTCCTAATAGTAATTGAGGTCCCAATGGGATGTTCGACTTGAAATTTGACCAATGATTGTGCTTATGGAAATTAGTTGATAAGATGGACAATGAATGGGGTCATATGAAACATGGATAAAAGTAAATTGTTAATGGTGGGTTTTGAATAAATATAATGGTAAACAACCAAAAATTTTCTTTACCTTCTATCTTGTGAATGACACCCTATTTAGTCAACACTAGAAACATGTATCTATGGTTAAATATGGATAAATTAATAGTTGACATGAAAATATAATGAAATAAACCATAATTTTTAGAATGATAATTGGCCTTTAGAGTAGGAGGATAATTTAACCAAAATTTACATTCTGGTAATGTCTTATGGATCAAATTTCACATATTAATTCAATATAATTTTTCTGGGTACTCATATTTAATTCGATGGGATGACATCCTGGGATTTGACTTTATCTATTTGAGTGACTTACCTTTGGTTAATCCCCTGATTAAAATCATGCTGGGATCATGAATGTAAATTATGGTTAAATGAGCTCATACTAATATAATATATTTAGTATAATTTCAAGGGTCAACCCCTGAGTTCCCCAAGTGTTCTATTGAGAAAGAATTATCAATAGAAAAATGTGTGTTCCCTCAAATTTTAAAATTGTGTTTTCATTTTTATTATATATAGGAACCAGTTGATTCATGATATATTCCATGAATAGATACACACCTATGATGGCCAAATTCACTATAGATTGATGGAAAATTTCACTATAGAGATCAATTGTCATCCTATGTTTTAATAATTTATTTATATTTAGCAATTAAACTATAAAATATTAATTATTTAAATAGTAAAATATTATTTATAGGACATATTTAGGTAGGTTATCATAAAAATATTTATTAGGGATGGAATTGGAAGATGTGTACCATGTTATAGTTACACCCTGATCAAGAGGATAATGTACATTAGTACCTATGAAGACATTGATATAACATTATAGGTTCAGGTATGGAAAATCACTTGATATTCTTGATTTCATGGCACATAGGATGGAGAATGAGATATTAACTCACATACTAAAAACATCCATCACGAGGGTATATCACGTTTTCTGTTTTTTCCTTGATATATTATATATATTCAATAGATGTATTTATTTCCTTAATTTAGTCTAGTTAATATTTATTTATAATTTCATGTCTATCCATGATTTACATTCTCTTATATGGATGTAATTTCAGATTATTTTCTTTTTGTTGATACCTTACTCTAATATCAGGGTATATTCTCCCCAATAAAACACTATAGACCATTTCTAGCGGTTAACATCCTATAGAATTCAAGGATGTGTAATTGAGGCCACGTACATACAGATTTATCGAGCATTAATATATGGTCTAGGGAATTGGATAGTTATAGATAAAGGGATAAAATCCTTATTTTCAATTAAAATTTACATTCATTATATTTAATTAAACAATCAATACTTTCTAAATTTAAATTATATCTCATTTTTGAAATCAATATTTTATTATTCAAAACAATTCAAATATTAATATTTTAAGGGATCAAATATGGATTCTTTATAATTTAATTTATTTTGAATGAAATGAAATCCCTAATTTTTATGGAAATTTATAATGTTATTATTGATTTTTAATTATAATTTCATATATATTATCCGAAAATAAAAAAACATTTGACATTGAATTCCAATTTTTACATTAATTTTTATCCATTTATATATTTACATATATTTGAGAATTAAACATATAAAAGGCCTTCTGTTTTAATTGTTTACATTATTTTATTAATAATTTGGACAAATCATTCACTGAATTCTAGTATTAATTATACAAGTTTCAATAATTGGAAATGGTATGAAGTGAAAAAAATTAAAATTTCCAAGTGACAACACCAAAAATTTTGGTAAATTATTGAACTAACTATAAGAACACAACACCTTAATTTCATCGGGAACATGTGAAAGTCTTCAAGTGGCCACACCATGAATGTGACAAATTCATGTGATCATGAGATAAAGTGGTATTTTTTGTTGATTGATCAACCATAAGTTCTAATTACAATATACCACAAATTTAGTTCAATCTACCATGGAATATCACTAATAAATCATTAAAGGATTCATTATATTGAGAAATTAAAAATTTAGTTTCTTTAATTCAGAAAACTAGAAAGTAAATACCATCATTCCACATGAAAAAATCCATTCTAAAAAATAATGAAAAAATCAACCAACTGTGGGATTTCACTCCATCAACCGTACTCGGACATTTCCAACTAACTATAGACCACTTCAATCAACCCCAATACTACCTCAATCTACTGTATCCTCTTTAATAGGTTGTTCCCCCTATTAAATAAACAACTCTAACATGTTGTGTCTTTTCTTTTTTTTCCCCTTCCCATATCCAATAAATTCATGAGACTGGGGATTATCACTCAAATTACACTAATCCATCTCACACTAAGATACACTTTTAGTCCATCCTGAGAAGCCAATGATGAAGAAAATAAAATTGATCAATCGAAGCCATGTTTATGAGGATATGATGTTACATTAAAAAAGAAAACAAAGTCACATGATTTTTATTAATATGGATAGATGATCAATAATGAAAAAATCTTTTGTTGTCTAATAAATGTGTTATAGATCCGATGTTGTATGGAGAACATACTCGATCCTCATCCAAATTAATATCATGAAAAATCAATTATGCAGACGAATCTAAGACACATTCAACAAAATGAGGAAAATAAAAAAAATTGAAATTGAAGTTAGTGATAGGAGATAATGGGATTGTAAAAGAATGAGACCGTTCTTAAGACATTTGATGAAATAAAAATTGATATTGATGTAAGATGATGAATTTTGAATGTCGATTAGTGATGTAATTGCCCAAAATTTTATAAAGATAGTTCCTTATACAATTAAAATAAATTCCCTACTATTTTTATATAAAAACATGCACTAATTTAGTTTCATTATATCATAAGATATTTAAAAGAACGTTAATAATCATAAATATTGATAATATATCCATTTAATAGTGATCATATGATTAGTGTTAATATAATGTTTTAAAAATCCATTTGACACATACAATGGAATTGATGACCTCAAACAATTGAATCGTACCCTATGAATCAAATTTCTCAATGATTTTGGGGGAGATAATGTCACTATGATTTACCCATTCTCTCGAATAAGAGAATATACAACCAATAAAGCATTGGAGAAATATTTAATTTGATAATTTTAAGCCCATTGAGATTAGGACCCAAACATTGTATGTCAGACCACCCCTGAAAATATCCCTATCACGTACCTTACCCTTAAAGAGTTTTTAGAATTTGTTAATGGATATGTACTAATACCTTAATAACATGAATATTTATATTTTATTTTCCATACTATAAAGGTTGCATTTATTTCTTATTATTTTTACATTATAAGTGATTTAGATTTTGATTCTTTAAAATAAAAATAATTATCATTTTGTTATAATCAAATTACATGTAACACATTAATTTTTATAAAGTAATTTATTTTTTTTAATAAATGATATATTTATTAAATATCTCAATTAATTAATATTAACTTTGTATATTTGTTAATATAAATTTATGATGTTTAAAAAAATGTTTATATGGGATAAGAAAACTATTAATGTAAAAAAATAAACATTTCACAATAAATTTTTGATAATGAATTGAAAGAGAAAATTCAAAAAATTAGAGAATTAAATGTATAAAATTATTTATTTTTCAGATTCATAACATCAAAATTAACCATTTTTCTCATTATTATCTGTGAATGTTGAATTTGCGAGTAATTTTTTTATCATTTAAATATACGGTGTCTATAATTTTATAATAATGACCCAAATGTGTTGAGATAAATTATATTAAGATTATCCATGAGAAAATTTATTTTTCCCCATTAAAATAATATTTTTTGTTCTTTTGATTAATTTTATAAACCCCTTATGAATCCTCCAAAACCTATTTTATATTTTATGGTTTCAAAATTATTTCGTTACAAACATGACTCACTTCCACATCACCAAGGGAAATATTTTATTGATTTAATAACTTATTCATAAAATAAAATGAAAAAAATTCATATATAGAAGAAATAATGGGGAAATGATGTCAATATCCATGTATTTCATTATTATATTGTTTAGAGTCTAAAACAATTTTTTGGGAAATAATGAAGTCATTTCTTCTCTTTTAATATATAAACCCACCAATGACCACATTCTTATTAAATAAAAAACCATATATAAAGTAATTAAACTCTGTCCTCTATCTATATTCCACCTAATTTTCCCCCAATCCCTTAATAATCTCCTCCATTGATTTTGGAATCACACTCTCAAGGTAAGGGGCCTCTCTCGGTCTTATTTTCAATTAAAGCACCTTCATTTTATTTAGAATTATAAATACCATTTGATAATGTTTTAGTAACCTGATAAATATCCATATACTATAAAATTTATTTCAAAATAATGAGATATAACTTATCCATACTCATTATAGTATTTAACTAAGCCATTACTATGGCAAATTTTAGTAAGGAATCCTCTCATACACCTCTTTATTCAAGATTCCTAGTCATTTTATGACTTTTATTTTCATTTCATAATGATGGAATATATATTTTAACAAATAAATTACAGAATTTTTTATTTTAAAATTATTATATACCCCTTTTCTCTCACAAATCTATTTTATGAATCGTAAATTACTTTTATTATACTACAGAAATATTATGACAATTTTTCTGTAGGAATCCTTTTTATTCTGAATACCATCTCTCTTACAAATATTGGGTGTTCACCTAGAAATACCTATAAATAATTGGTCGGGAACTTAAATTTACTTATTATATACTCCTCAATCATGGAATTAGATTTGATGACATATGATCCTATTTTGAATTATCTATATGGCATACTTATGCATGTACATTATATGATAATGACAGGTGTACCCAAAATTATATAGTTCTTCAATTTAATTTGTAATGTTTTAGTCCCATGAGAGTTCATTGAATGGATTGGGGATTGAACATAATACATCATGGGTGTATTAAACCATTTATGATTTTCTTTTGGTTATCCTTGTCCAATGATTTTAATTCCATACCTAAAGTCATTTCCACATTTCCCATGTTGCCTTTTTGTTACCATGCTATATCATTCTTCATTGTTTATGTTAATTATTCTCAACAATTTTATTTCCCTTAGAATTAACTATTGTCTAACATGTAATTTTATATATATGTTATGATTTTTTTTCCTTTATAGGATTCATATCTCATCCCTTTATCATGTATGCCCCATGTTATCCCATTCAAAATTATAGAATAGATGATTTATAAATGAATGTAATTAATGTTTTAAATAATGTTGTTATATACCATGTTCAAGATTATATTATATCGACATAATCTCAAAATAAACTGGACTGATTTATCTTATGTGTTTTTTTATTTATATTATTTTGTTATAAATCATTAATTAATTTATAATCATGAAAAGGGATTTCAAATTTTTTATCTAAGGAAATCATTGTTATTTTTTGGTTTGTGATTAAAAAACTCAAGTGAAAGCCTTATGGGTAAGAATAAAAATAAAAAAAATATAAGAATTTAGAAAAATTATAGATTATGTGGTTTTCTAGAAAATACCTACTTTTTTTGGAAACTACAAGTGTATGTGGATCTGAAATATATATATCTAGATGTAACACTAGGAAACGAAACATTAATCTATAATTAATGAAAAACGGTTAAGAAATAGGCCATGATGCACATCTAGTTTGATACCCTCGATGAGAATTATTAGGAAAACTCAAAATCTAAATATGAGCGATTATTATAAGAAAAGTAAAAATTCATTACATTTTATGTTAGGAAATATATGATAAATATCATATATTGAAGCCTTGATAATAAAAAACTTAAAGAAATACATGTCATTTTTAAGGTAGGAATTTAATTTTATCAATTCCCCATTTATGTGTTTAGTAGTTTTAATATTATCATAACTAGGCATATTTTGGATGATATAAATAGTTATAACCAGAATCAAAATGTGAATGGTAGGGTTATCATCCATAGTTATATGAATTCTTTTGTGTCGTGCATGTTTTGTTTAACTATTCAAATGCCGCCACATAACCTGCAAGTTGTGAAGTTGGTGAAAATGATGAATTGGGAAATTATTACATCCCAAGTATATAAATCCTCCCATGTTAATGTTCTTTGGATGAAATTACAAAAAATAACATTATTATAGTCCATTTAGTGTAATTTTATGTTATTATAGGTATGGATTATATTTTCATAAATAAATCCAACAAAAATTTCTTGGAGAAGGATACCAATCTTAATATTTCAAATCATCCTACTATTTTGTAAAAGTTAAAGGGAGATGATAAATCTTATTTAGCATAAAAATCTCCTACATTTAAATAAGTTCCCTACTAAAAACTGCATCTAGCTCATGAGGTTGGGTCTATGGAAAAGTTATTAGTAAATACCTTTTCATTGGTAGTAAATATGCTTAATTATTTTCTAAATAATTTCTTGGTCCTCCTCTTGGCCAAGATGTTGAATTTTCAATTGAGATTATTCTTAAGGTATTTAAAATATCAAAATAACTATATATATTGGCTTCTTTGGAACTTGATGATATGATGGAACATATGTAGGATAATAAATATTGAGGTCTCATACACCCAAGTGCTTTGTTTTGTATTGAAATAGTCCTCTTAATCAAGAACAAGGATAAGTCAACGTGCCTCTGCTTTAATTATCATGATCTCAACAAGATCCCGATAAAGAAAAAGCATCCTCTACACCATATTTATGACTTGTTCAATCATATACATGGAGAACAATACTTATCCAAGGTGGATCTTTTGTTAGGAATTAATTATGTAAGGGTGATGATGGTTGATATACAGAAGACTATTTTATTTATAATGTATGCTCACTATGAGTTTTTAGAAATGTAATTTAGGCTCTATATGGCATTATAATTTATCATGGACTTTATGAAAACAGTTTTTATATATTACCTTAAAAATATTGTGGTAGTATTTAAAGAAGGTATTATATTATACACCAAAATTGAGGAGGAGTATGAGAATCGTCTGGGAACTATACTAATGACCTTACAAAAAGTTAAGCATTATAGAATGCACAAAAAATTTGATTTATATTTTAAGGAAGTCTCATTATTATGGAATATTATCTATCTAAATGGGATATCTTTGGAACCTTGAATGAATGGAATGTTGAAGGACGGTCGATTGTAACATCTATGATAAATATCATTAGTTTAAGTAGTCTTTGTGGGTATTATAATCAAATTTTTTATAAATTTATTCATATTTTAAAACCTTCTATTAAAGACAACTTGAAATTATGTAATGGTTGTTTTGAACAATAAATGTGAAGAAAGCTTCAAAGTGATCTGAAAGACACTTATCACTGCACCTATACATACAGTACCCACAAGTGGGGGAAATTTTGTGGTATATGGACACGCTTCAAATATGGTATTGGGATGTGTACTAATGTAGAGTAACAAATTGATAATGTATTCCTAAAGGTAATTTAAATTTAATGAATATAACTACCCATATCATGATCTATATTTGAACACAACAATATTCCAGTATATAATCTGGAATTATTCTCTCTTTAAGCTATGTGGTAAATATATGTGGATTTTAAGATCCTCGATCATATATTCACATATATAAAGTGAAATATGAACCAATGAAGAATGTTAGAGGTAATTAAGTACTATGACTTCTCAATATAATAACATCATGGGAAACAAAATAACGTGGTAGATGATCTATGTATAAAAGATCCTGTAATTTTATCATTGATGAGAATCTAGATGGATATGACTTTTTATACTTGAAATGGATAGAAATGGGAATCATAAAAGATGTAACATAATCAATCATTTCACCAATGATTTCTCAAACAACCATTCTGGAGAAGATAAGGCATTCTCAGAGAGATAAGGTGGAAATTTAGAAGATGTTCTATGATATTAAAAATGAAATCCCTCAGAGATGAAAATAAATGAAGAATGATTTGTCATATTTGGGTCACAAATTTGAATTATATAATATCCTGAGATAAGGAAGGATATGCTATATGTTTCATATACCTTTACTTTTTATATTCATCCATGGATAAAAAATATGTATATAGATAGCAATAAAAACTATTGGTGGGGAAATATGAATAAGTATACTATAAAATATACATCAACGGATATTTTATGTCCAAAAGTGAATTATAAAAGTGAAAAATACATGGGAACAATTTAACCATTAAACATACATACCTGAAAATGGGAAAACATAACAAGGGATTTTTCTTCTTGTCATCCAAATATATCAAGAAGAAACAATGTTATATATATCATGGTATATTTTCTTATAAATAAATCTAATCGATTTTCAATTTTTGAGGAATTATCAATCAATGAACTTGTAATGATATGCATTTTAGAGTTGGTTTGGGTACACGATACACAAATATTAATTTTTTTAGATCAATAACTATGATTTATTTCCATGTTCTGGAGGACTATCAAACAATGTAACTAGTGATTTGGAATTCATTAAGGAATACCACCCACAAACTAATGGAAAATCTATAAATACAATATAATATCTGGAGCACATGATGAGATAATTTTCAATGGACTTCAACAGAGAATGGGATCTGGATCTTCTATTGGTTGAGAACTAATACACCAATTGTTTTCACTCAAGAATCAAAATCGATCCCTATGAAGCACTTTATGGGAAAAACATCATAACACCTTAATGCTACCATGATGTTGCTGAAAGAAAACTATTGGGTACTTAATTGGTTGGTGAAATAATAGAAAAGTTCCAGACCTTTATGAGGAAAATCAGGACTGATATAGTCGAAAGAAGAGTTATGATGAAAATCATCGATGATACCTAGAGTTCACGGTTGGAGATAAGTAATTTATATGATTATCACATTGGAAAAATGTTATAATATATTGTAATAAGTGAAATTATAGCCTAAGATACATATGTTCTTTTTAGATCCTTGATTTTATCTAAGTTGTGGACTATCATTTGGAACTCCCAACTATCCTTGTCAAGTAGATTGTGTGTTCCATGTACCCAAGTTGAGGAATCTCATAATAGACCCCACTAATGTGTTGAATCCAATGTTAATACCATTGGATAATTTTCATTCATAGGTGGAGTAGTCGGTGAGGATATATGATTGTAGAGACAATATTATATGAATTATTACAATGCACTTAGTCAAAGTGTTATGGGGAAAAAAGTGTTAATAAGTAATGTGGGAAATAAATGTGGAAATGAAATTGAATTAACCTGAAATATTTTTGCGTGAGGAGAAAATATTTGATGGGAGAAACTTATAAAAGGGGTAATATTGTAACGACCCAAACATTTAAAATTAATATTTGATTTGTGATTGAATTTAATTACCTATTATATTTATAGAAAACACATGAAAAAATTGGCTATACTATATTCTATGAAATTTAAGAGACCATCAGGAATCATAATAATTGATAATATAGATTTTAAAATGTGAAGATATGAATACAATAAATATATGGTTTACAAAATCTAATTGAAATAGATAAAGGATGTGATGACCAAGTCCTGTAGGATAATACCCCATGAATCCCATTTATTGGAGATTTTAATTGAGATATAATCAATTGTATTTTCAACAGAAAATTCAATTATTAGTTACACCAACTAAATTACGATTATAACTAGTAATGGGAGAATTTCATGCTCATTAATATTAAAACAAAAAACATTACACCAAACCACAACATGAAATTCTCACCCTCGAACACCATAGACATAGATTTTTTTGGTATAATAATGGGTTTTTTTATTGTGATCCTAAAAATATGAAAATGTATATTTTAATTTCAATATATTTATGGTTAAAATGACTTCATATAATTTTTTCTTTGTAAATTTTTTTGATTTTTATTTGAGAAATTACAAATTATATTTTTTGGGATATATGTAATTTTATTTCTGACATTCGTTTTGATGAATAAATGAATTTTTAAAATGAATTTTATATTAATAAAATATTATTATTATGTAATATTTATTAATTATCGTTGATCATATAATTTTTAAAAAGTCACATATAATATTTATAAGGGTTCATAAACTGTTATTGTAAAAAACATAACATTTCAGAATAAATATATATTATTTTTTTAGGTGAGAAAATTAAAATATATAGAAAATTATTGTGATTAAATAAATATCAATTTTTGACAAATAAAGTATAAATTATTCAATAGTGAATTGTTTATAATTTTTTAGATTGTGGGATGCTAAGTTAAAAATTAAATATGGTATAAATACATTGTGTGTGTTATGACATAATAATGACAAAAAGTGATGTAATAAATACTATTATGGGTATCCAAGACCGAATATACCTTTCCCCTTTATATTAATGTGATTTTGAGGTTATTTTATAAATATTATAAAGTGTTTATGAATCCTCAAAAAACTATATTATATTTTATGGTTTAAAAAACTTTATATACATTATGCCCACATCACCAATGAAAATATTTCATTGTGATAGTCCATTGGAAATAAAAAATAATAAAAATCATTATACATTGGTAGAAACCATGTGAAAAATCATGGAATGGTTTGGGGTTTTTTTTATTTTAGTGTGTAGAGTTCAAAACCATTGTTTGGGAAATAATATTGCACTCCCCCTATTTTGATATATAATCCCACCCAATATCCCATTCCTCTTCACTAAAATTCATTGTATCACGTTCTTGCTATGTAATCCCCTCTCTAGAGTCCTCCAAAGTTTTCTAATCTCTTAAGAAGATCCTCCAACGTTTTTGGAATCACCATCTCTATATAACAGACCTTTCACTCTTCTTTTCAATTCGAACACCTTCGTTGTGTTTATCGTTTTTAATGTCATTTTGTTTTTAATGAAATTATAAAAATCCCACTACTATAAAAATTATTTCCAAATAATTAAATATCATTTATCCCTTTTCTTTATAGTATTCACCTGAGATTTTAGTATTCTGAAATTTAGTAAGGGATAATCCTATTTCCCAATTCATTCAAGAATATTATTCATTTTATACCTTTAATTTTCAATTCTTAATGTTGGTATATGGTTTTCCATATCCATATTATTATCAATATTATGTCAAAATAATTATATGACCCTTTATATCTCAATAAACCATTTTAAATATCTTTAAGTAATATTGTTACAAAATTTTACTACAACTCCTCCATGAAAGACCATTGAATTATGAATACCATCACTATTTCTAGTAATGGGTATTCACCTATTGATATCTATAATAATTTTGATGGTAACATACTTTTATGTATTCCCCAATCCATGTTCAAATATTTAAAAATGATGATATATTATCCTATGTTGATTGATATATGTGGCACACTTATGCATCTACATGATATGGGTGAAACAAGTGGGCCCAAAAATATATAGAGAATCAAAACATTGGGTAATGATATAGCACCATGAGACATCTCTTAAGGGGTTAAAAAGTGAACATAATCTATTATGTGTCTTTTTCCACCATGTTATGAAGTCTTTGTGAGATTCTTTGACCGATGCTTATAATTACATTTTTAATGTTGTTTCCACATTTCACATGTTTTATTTTTCTTACTAAGTTATATCACGCCTCATTGTTTGTGTTTAAGATTATCAACCATTTTTTTCCCATTGAAATCCCAATTGTCTAACATGTAAAATTTTATTCATGTTATTATTATTTTTATTCCCTTATTATGATTTATATCACAGTCATTTATTATATACATCGATAGGATATCCCAAGCAGTATCAGTGGACAAATGATTTCAAATAGCATGTTAAGAATGATTTCAAGAATATTACTGTATCACATGATAATGTTGTTATTTGACATACCTAATTAAAAAATACACAAGACATAATGATATTGTAGGTTTATTTATTTGTATTATTATGTAATAAATTACAAATAAATGTGTAATAAAGAAATGTGGTTTCATAGAATATCCTTTGTATGAAAGAAGATAAGACCACCCATATTAGTACATGATTATTCCTTCTTTGATCAGAGATAGAAATCAAAAAAATTCAATCCCAAATTCAGTGAATTATAGGCCTATATATTTTTAAATAGGCCCTTCATTGTATAAATGAGGATATCCCCAAGAAATTTATAATCATCTTCTGTCAACTATAAATCAATGATTAGAGATGTCATGGAGAAGAAAATAATTTTTTTATTGATAATTTATGATGTAGGGAACATGATAATTAGAAAATAATTTTTTAATGAAAGATATTTGAGTAGTTCAAATACATGGAAATCTTGACCATCAAGACATGCATGTTGTGGAAATATGAAGAGAGTTCATTAGACATGGAATTTGAAGAACCAAATGGATGCACTAGGATTCATGGAGAATAATCACATGCTAATAATTTGAATATAATTCAAAATCACCTAATGGAACTCCAATAATTATATAAATAAATAAATATTTATTATAGGGGGAAAGGTTCATTTATTATCCAAAAAGATAAGGGGACTCCGTAATCACTCAATCAAGCTAGTTAACTATTGTTCTTGTTTAGTTTTATTTATGATTTCCATAAAAATGTAGTGATGGAACTCTAATCCAGTTGTGGATATATCAATTATATTTTCCTTATCACATTTGAAATTAATTATATTTATTAATGATTTATCTATTATTCTAATAAAATTGGATTCATTTTAATTATTTATATATTAAGAGATATAATTTGTTTTAATCATTTTGAATATATTATCATTCAATCAATGGATTATACAGCTAGTCCAATTACATTCAATCTAATAATTATGATGATAAATATAGGGTCAATATAAAAATGATCAGAGATATTTGGTTTTTGGGATATTTTTGTTTAGAGGTTATTGAAAGAATTTTAAACCTCTAATTAAAATAAAAAAAACCACATGAGAGATATTTGTGAGGATTCATATAATGTAAGAGGGAAAAATTGATTTGAATTAGAATTTTAAATTACTTTGTTATTAAAGAGGATATATAATACCACACAACTATTATTCAATATATTCTAAAAGTATTTTAATAAAAAGAATCCAAATTTTTCTACTATATTAAAAAATCAAACCCATTAAACAAAAAACACACCCATAACATGTTCCTCTTAAAGATACAAATCAAGTCCACTACTACTAGATTTTTATTGGGAAAATAAATTATTTTGTTGGATACCTCGTGACATGACACACATCATACGTAGCCTATAAGATCTTTTGAATTTGTCCTATCATCTTCCATGAGGCCTTTTCTCTTAATCAACATCACTTCTATTGACGTCTATATTGAGTCAATTATCCTCTATCATCTAAATTATATGTTGTTTATTTATACAAATAAACAATACGGTATATTATCGAATAAATGATAATTAATTATTTGATTTCCATAATCAGTATATCATCCTTACCACTTTAACAAATTAATACGGTAGTGACCACATCCTATGATTTAGTAAATTGTGACATTCCATATCCTGTAACAACTTAAATGTGTTTATATTGATGATGCTAAGTGATCTAATGTTCCCCACCCTATATTACATTGTAATTTGACAAGGGGAACTGGTCTAGGGTGTTACAATAATGAGACTATACTCTCAAAATATGAGACACCATGAGAGTGGGATATGAATTCTTATTTTTGGAAAATAGAAAATATTTCTATTTAAAATGTTAAACTATTTTAGGATATTTTTCCCCACATTGGAAGAAGGTGTGTTAATCTTTTCTCTTGATTATAATTTTTCAGAGCCTTGCTTAAAATGAAAATATATTTAGGAAAATAAAGAATACATTAGACATTGAGGTTTTACATTTCTCACAACAAAGGGATAATCCATGGAGTGTGTATTACTAGTATATTAATGCACTAAATGGTTATACTACTCACTTTAGTTATTCAAATTTTATAATAATGGAATATTTTCAGTCTTAGGAACACACAATCTTCTAAATTCATATAACTGCTTTGGTGACATAAATATTTATTCTGTAAACATTAAGGTATCATAAATTTTTATAGGTATAACAATACTTCTCTATTTACCCTAAAATATTTCTTTTTTCCGAGATTCTAATTTAATTTCCTTGTAAAATCTACATTATTATTCTCGTGTATGTTTATTTCTGAAAAGATAGACACCTTAAATGAGGTTTCTACCATTGAATTACAAAATATCTAATTAATAAAAAACCACACTAGATGAATAAAACATAAAATATGAATTAGTTTAATTAATGTTAGTCTCTTTTTTCCTCCAACGTAATGATAAGTCAACAATACTCAATATTTTATTTCACACATCTTTATTACTATGTCACAATTTTTATACTTTCATATAAGATTAATTCCTGTAACAATATCCTTAATGTCACAATTAATTGACCTATGTTATAAAATTATTCCACAAAAGACTATCATTCATCCAAATATAGGTTCACATATATAATATGTTCAAGGAACTCATTGATTTTTGAAATTTTTTTGAAACTCATCAATTCATGAAAAATATTTCATATAAAATCACAATGGTGAATTTAGGTCCATTTAATCTATCAAGAAGACTCCACTTCGGAGCCACTCAATATTTCTTAATTTGGACGTTTTTATATATAAGAGAACATTAACCATCCATGTAACCCTAAAATTATCATTCATACACACAATATTCTCAAAAAAACTAAAAAATTCATCATTTATGATACTATTTAATAAATAACATAGGATATATATAGTGAAATCATTCCAATATATTTAAAAATACATATTTATTGGAGAAATAAAAATTTTCCAAAATTGATTCTATACATTATAATTCAAATCCACTTATGTGGAAGTCTTCTTAATTTTCACAACTTTCAATCCTCTTCCCAGAATTTGTATAAATTTTCCTGCACTTCTATTACACCTCCCTTAAAATATATTTCATCCTATTTATTTAATAGTTATAAAATAATCACTTCTATGAAATCATGTTTGACATGATTGAAAAACATTCCTTTGAAACAAAATCAACAATGGACTTCCTCCACTAAACACTAAAACATAATCCCAAATTATGATCCGGTTTTTTTAAAACACATGAAAGCATCACTATTTTCCACACTAAAACATCATATAAAAATGGAATAAATAATTTTTCATGGTTATTTTTTTACATTCAAAACCCAGTATTATATCCTTTCTATGTAATGAAATTTAGGATCCTTCTAATACTATTTTTGAAAAAATAAACTTTCACTAATAAAAAGAACATCCAAAATTATTTTTTTGGTTAATGGAAATGGAAAATGGCTTCCAAAATATTATTCCCAGTATTATTTTTTTTATAATAAAGCAAATTCTTCTATAACACCAGGACAACATCCTAATATATTCTAGAACATAGTCTTATGTTTTGAGAACCTCCAAACAGAACTTCCTGAGTAATTATTGAATTAATAAATTCCATCAATTCCATTGACATGAATCCTTAAAAAATATAAATGCATTAGTCAACACATCCAATAATTAATGTCATCAAATACAACATGCCACCATATATTGGAATCATATAACCTCATATCAGAGTATAAAATAGTGGACATATCAAATAATTATACATTACAAATAATTAGTATATTCAGAATAATAAACATAATCATTCTATATTTTATTGAATGAAGTATACATCATGCATCCAATGTAAACACCCACAATATAAATAACACTGAAGAAGGAAATACAAGAATCTATACTACCAACCTCAAACCTGAACTCATCTATTTTTTGACGTCATCATAGATATCCATCTGAGTGATCCAAAACTATTAGTTATGACATAAAAATGTCTATGGAATGTAATTCCTTCTTAGGTAGACAAATTCCATTGCTAAATGATAAGGTTTTGAGTATAACTTAGTAGGAAACCACTAATGGCATACTTAACCTAACTAGTAAATATAGTAAAGTCTCTTGTGTTATAATTAGTAGAAATAAATGAAATAAAAAAACTATATAACCCACAATCGATTACATATATCTAATGTGAAACATGGGCTCGACCGTATGATATTTAGGTACTTCCTAATTTATCTATGTATAATACCATCATTTAGAATAGAATAGAAAACATGAAAAACACGATGAAAAAAATTAACACACTCTATAACATCGGTCAGGGGTGACCAATAGTCACCATGAAATAATGATCCCATAATATTGAAACACTTTGTAATTATCTCCCCATCATGAAACACATGAAAATGATACAGAAACATGGTGGTGGACTCTCCCCACTTGGAAACACATATCATCATGAACGTTATTGGAAAACACTTCATATTAGTAATGGTGCAAGATTCTTCCTACATAGGAAATATATATAAGAAATTTATAAAACAAAATGGTACGCGAACACCATTCTGGGAAACCATGTGTAACACCCAATATTTCATAGTACGTTATATCTTCAAAGCAATTCAATAACATGCGCTACACGCAACACCGGGTTCGAGCGCACCACAACACACCAAACTAGCCATTCAAAATGCTATTATGAGTGGTATTAACTGAATTTTAAAGATTATATAATCTATATAATTTTAACATCAATAATATGTGTTTCTTTGACATAATATAAGAACAAATTTAATTTTTCATATAATAGATCTATTTTTAAAAAAATGCAATTTTACCACCTTTTTATGGTGAACCCTTTTTAAAAGCATTATTTGAATCTTTTATATTAAATTTGACAAAATAAAATTCTTCTTGAAGATCATAACATGAAAAATTAGTTTTGATATATTTTATGTCTTTTTCTGATAACTTTTATTATTGGGTGATTAATGGCAAATACTAAATTTTAACTGAAAACAACTTTTTAATAAAACGAATTTATAGAAATAAATTATGAATTTTAATGGTTTGGAAGTATAATTTTATTATATTCTTATCATTTAATACAATATATTTGAATATACGTTATTTCACATTTAAATTTTACAAAAACACATGTTAATCTTTTAATAGTTTTAACTTTTTAAAAAACAAGATTTTTGGTTTGGACAACAAGAATTGGTCTTCAATTAATAAATTAAACTTACATGTTTTGAATTTTGTAAAATAGACTTCATTTTTGAATTCCAAATATCAAAATTAGCTTAGGTTGAATTTTCTTTATTTTTTTTAAAAACATTGAATTTTTTATGAATAGTGAAAAACACTACGTTATTGTTTAAAATTGAATTTTTTTTAAATAATTATTTATATTTTTTAAATATATATTTGGTAAAAATATATACACAATACATATATATGTTCAATTTAATTCATTGGAGTCACTTTATAATAATATTAGATATGTAAAATTATGTTGACCTTTTTACCGTCTTTAACCACCTCCTTGAGGCATTTTGCAAATTTACATAAAAACTAGTTTTACCACTTCTATGAGTTGAATTTCAAAAATCTGAGGGAAACGATGGATATCAGTAAGTAAAATTTGGTTCATTAAGTTGAAAATATTTTTTGGTGAAAAGTAACTTTTGACATTTATTTACCACGGTTAAAAGTAAATAGTGTATTTAAGGGTACAAATGATATCATAATTACCCTAAAACGAGTCATAATTTAATTGGACAATTTTATTTCGACCAAAAACAACCTTAGAAATAAAATATGATCCTTTAGGTCAACTTGGATTAGATTAGGGCATTTATTATTATTTTATTTAAAGAATAGATAAAAGTGTTAAATTCAATGTTTATTAAATAAAACATTGTTAATATATGGTTATACATAAGATAAATTCTACTATAAAAATTAATTAGAAATATAAATAGATTTACAACATCATTGTATTTTATTTATAATTTTTAGTATTTAATAATTAAATTTATTTATCACACAATGATGATGTAGTTATTACCTTATTAATGAATGAATCAATAAAATGGTATTATAAATATTAAAATAAATTTAGTTTAAAAGATTATATGACATCCACTAATTTTATAGGTGAATATGAAATGTTAGGTCTGGATAAATGTATTTTTTTATATGTAATAATGTTTTGATGACTTTTACAAAAAATACCTAATAGTGTCAAAATTGACATAAATTAATTTTTAGAACAAATACTATATTATTGGTTGACATAATATTCTTAAAAATCTATGGTTCCTACAAAGGGATTAAATAATATTATATATGTCAATAAATAACCACTTGAGGTTCTCATGGATGTTTAGAGTATGTTCATTAAACATATAGTGTAAAAATACAAGAAGACGCGGTAAAAGTTAAACTATTTAATTAAGAGATAAATCTAAAAGATATTGTTAGAATGGAAACTTAAACATGTCTAAAACCTATTTACTAAATTTAATTAGACCCACAACCACCTAAGTATTGAAATAAATTCACTTTGAGAAATTATAAACTGAATATGATTCTATAATTAATTAATACTTTAATATTTTCCTAAAGTGACCATCACCTCTCTTATAAAAGGGAACTTTTCATTCTCTCTAATTAACATCTCCAAAGCCATTTGGATAGGCCAAAACATACCCAAATATTCTTTCAACTCTCCAAAATTCATCATATAGTCCTTAATTTGGTCATAATTCCATCTTAAAGAGACATTTTGATAAAATCATAACGAAGAACCTGGAAAAGAGGTAAATATTTCATCATCGCATTCATGTTTTTTTCTTCTTCCACTTCCTCTTTCATTTTTGATTCAATTGTAAAATAATAACTCTAGTATTTTCTATATACTATTATTTTATTATAAAAATGGTAAAACTATATTCATTATTCTATCCATCCTATAAATGTCAAAGTCACCATACGTGCATACATAGAGATAATCGTCTCCACGTCGTGGTGTTGTTTGTTATTCAAATACTTCATCATTTGTATGTGTATAATAATGAGTTTAAATGATTTAATTAATAAATATAACTTGATAATTATTCGGTTTATATGATATAACATCCAATTATATATGATTTTAATTTCAAAAGAATGATATTTTCGCTCGTGTGTACGTATGGATTACTGTCTCCACAAACGCTATGATATTCATTCCCCATCGTATAAATTCAATACTAATTTTTATTTGATGATAAAAAAATGATTAAAGACTTAATATAATTATGAATATGAATATGATACATCCTATCCATTACAAACATTACTACTATAACAAATCATATCAAGGGAAATGAATTAGTTAACACCCAAAAAGATGATACTACTGAAATATAATTAACAAATAAATATTATAAGATAATATATGATATCATATTAATGTATATGGTTATTTTATAGTTTAATAATTATGATTTTACCGTTATACATAAGGTTAACCTACCCTCGACCAAGGGAAAGTACAAGGTATGGGTTAATTTCTAAATCACTTTATTATCTGAGGTTGTTTTTAAGTATGTATATACTGTGACCACTTTGTCATCACAATCCATGTTTCTTAATAAGGTATTTTAAAAAAAATTACTGTTTAACAAAAAATGGGTTAAAGTCATTTATACCATTATTTGACCTTATATGTTTTTGAAAGTAATCTTTCTGTCATTTTCTAAATTAGGTACTTTATGACTTTTTAGACATAATTAAGGTATGAATGTTTTTTTAACTTATACGGCAGGTGCTGCTATTTTCTAACATTATAACATAGTCGAAGCTTCCCTTAAAATATTAAAAAATATATTCAAAATATATTTTTTCTTTATAATTTTGTGACAAATAAATTATTTCATAATAGGAAGTGATATATCTCTCAAATAGTTTTTATTTAATCTATGTCAATATCCTTGGATAAATTTAACACTTGTTTGAAGTTGATTTTTTATGATACAAATCTTATATATTGTATTTAACATTTTTTAATATGTTTGACTATGTATGAGTTAGTTTTATGACATTAATGGTTTATGGTTAATGTATTGAAATTTCATTTCCTAGTTTTAATATGAATGTTTATGTAATATTTCATGCCTTTCATATGAGGAATGTATGGGACATAGTAAGTGACTGGTGGAGCCCGCTATAGCTCCTCGGTTCATCGGTAGGTCTCATGAGACAACCAGACATGAATTTACCAAGGCATTTTCCAATTTGATATATGATTTTTTCAAAGTCCAAAATAATTTTTAGATTCCTTGGTCGAAGCCTTGACAAAATGTTTTTGATTATCCAACATTATACATTCCTCATTATGAAAATAATATTGATGGTTAATGTAGTCATTAGTCTAATAGAATACCCGTGATTATGTTTAATTATGGAGTTATTTACTTACCTCATATTCCTGCCATAAAAGTGTTCATGTTTATAATTTTTAAAGTCATGTGTTTTTAATTATTCACAATGCTTAATATTTATGTTATCTTCCACTATATTGCTTACCATTACTAAGCATTTGAGCTCAACCGTTTCTTATGTTTCATTTTCCCAAGATTCCAAGAAGTGATTTATGATTGATAAGAAGGGTTAAGTAAGGGAATTAATGGAGTTCTCAAAATATCATTTATGATATGTTTTATTTTCAAATGTGTAATGTAGCGTTCGTGGATGTAATCTATTTTCCAAGACTGCTAAACTGATCGGTCTTTCAGGACTTGATTCATTGTAATCAAGCCAATGTATTAAAATAATGCCCCAATTCTGGGCTCTTGGGGTGGGGGAATTATAGTTGGTATTAGAAGAAGTTTAGAAACAACCTTGGAAATTTATATAGATAAACTTTGATTAGAGAACATTAACCTAATATAGAAATTGAATATTAGTATAGAAGAACTTTCGAAAAATTTGGTGATGTATAGATTTTGTGAGATTTCCGAGCAATAAAACCATGTCTGGATACGAGCAAGTAGAGGCGGCTCTGGTACATATGTACCTAGTAATGAAAACTCCGAAAAGGAGTTTTGGGGTTTACTTGGGTTATCCTAGTGCATGAAAATGGGCCTTGCTGCACTCTTGGGTTTGACACTCCCGTGATATATACTTAAGATAATTCACATTTTCATTACATGCCATTATAATGGATTTAGGAGTAAATACGTCCTCAAAGAAAACATTTATTTAATTATGGGTTATATCCATAAACTGTTCAATTTATGTTAGGTATTTCAAATGTTTTGAATTATTCATTGATATTCATAAACTAACCTATTATATTCCATTGTTTAGAAATGGTTCCCAATATAATGAATGGGAACTCCTACTGTACGTATGATCCATAGATTAAGAAGGATCAAATATTTCAAGGTATTAAGAAAACATTTAAAAGAGAAATATTCCCCCACGTATTCTCAAAATATTAAGAAATAATATCATGTGTCAATAAGATAAGTAATTAATTCTCTGAGTCCTATGGATTTTCATGGAAGCAAGAGAAGAAAATGATGGTAGGGAGAAAGAAGGATAAAGGGAATAGGGTAAAGAAGGATTTTCCAATATGCCAAAACTGTGTAAATAATCACCTTGGTAAATTCCTGAAGGGAATGAGAGTTTGTTATAATTGTGGAGAGAAAGGACACAAATTACTTGAATTCAAGGGCAAGAGAAAGGTTTCAAATGTTTAATGATTCATATTCAAGGTGTTCAGACACTATGAGAATAAATGTATAAGTAATGACAGTATACCCCAAATGATTTTATTGGATAATAATCATGTTATTATACTACCACTAATGAATAGGAATGACTACTGTTATTATGTTGTTATTAATGAATTATGTCATTTTAGTTTTGTATAGATTATATACCGGTTATATGAATTATGGAAATAAATAAGGATTGTATTGTAGTACTTTTTCATTGAGAATTTAAGATTATATGGCTCAATGAAAAGTGACTCAACAACAAGTTAAATTTTTTGGATAATACATGGTTGAAGTAAAGATAAACATTTACATGGTCTTGATACTGAAGTAGTAATATTGGAATAAGCGATGGTTGATTTGGATAAATTATATTGGATATTCTTGGAGCCCTTAGAACTGATTAATGTTTTGTTTATTTCATCATTGTTGGAGTATTCAAAATTTTTGGATATAAGGAATATATCTTGTAGTCTATAAGGAATAACAGAGGATGTATTTAATTAATAAGGATTTATTGTAATTCTGGGTGTTACCGTGTTTTAAAAGAATACATGATTAAGGTATTCACATGTCATTATGTGGCCAAAATAATCATTATTGTGTTTACCGACCTTATAAATCATGGATTGTGAATTTGGACAAGTATTTTGGACAAGTCTAAAGTATGGAATTGATTTAGTTTTACTTTGGATACTATTGTTATGGTTAAATAATTTCTTGAGATTATTTTTGGACTGTAATAAAAATGACAACCTGGAGGTCAGGAAATAACCTATCACGTCTAGCAAGGCCACGAGACTTGAACCCGAAACCGAAGGGAAACAAGGGTGCATCACCTACCACTGGCCTACATGATGTCCTAGTTTGTATAATGTAGTTTATTTTTATTCTGAAAAATTAATTATAAAATCATTAGTTTTTGGAACCCTATATGATTGGGATATATAGAATATTTTTATGTTTAATTATCTTTTAGAGTGAAAGATGAGTTTGTGGTAGAAATTAGTTATATGATGGAACTATACCTGTCGAGTTTATTTTTCCCCTCTTATTCTATGAATAAATTAATTATAAAACATTAGGGAAGGGATATTAAAAAAAATTATCCTAATACCTTATGTTTTGTTTCATCGATAATATTTTAAATCATCATAGACTGATGGCTTTGACGCCCTCAATTTTACACTTGTATATGATTCATTACCTAAATCGCTCCCTATAAGTATTTATGTTTTCCCCCAAATTTAATGTCTATAATTTCCACCAATGTTCTCCAAATCGAGATCATAATTTGGTAGTGATCATATTATTTCCCTTTCCCTCTTATTAAGACTAAATTTTATCAGACCAATTTCCAATGTGGGTTTTCCACAGGGTCATTTTTTTCTAAAATTTTATTTTCAATAAAAAATTTCCAATATCAAGGACATAATTTATTGATGGAGGGGAGAATTTAACACCCCAGGATTTCATAGTATGTTATTTCTTCATATTAATTCCATAACATCACTACCCATAACACTGAGTTCCGGCGCACCACAACCTACCAATCTAACATTTAAAAAATTAGTTATGAATGTTATTAACATAATTTGGAATATTATATAATATATATAATTCTAAAATCCATATTATGTTTTTCATTGATATAATATAAGAACAAATTCAATTTTTCATATAGAGGATGTATTTTTCAAAAAATGAAATTTTACCCCTATAAATAGTGAACCCTTTTTAAAGGAAATATATGAATCGTTTATATTCAATTTGACAAAAAAATCTAATTATTTGTAATCTTCAAAAAAAAATTAGTTTCAATAAATTTTATTTGTTTTTCTGATAACTTTCATTATTGGGTGAATAGTGAAATAAATACTAAATTTTAACTGAAAACAACTTTTTATGTAGAAAAAATTTATTGTGTTAAATTATGAATAATAATGGTTTGGAAGTATAATTAGATTATATTTTTATCATTTAATACAATTTAGATCATTATAAGTAATTGACATTTAATTTTTACATTAACACATGTCTGTCTTTTGATAGTTTATTCTTTTTAGAAAACCTTCTTTTTATTTTGGACAATAGGAATTAGTTTTAAACTAATAAATGAAACATCTATGTTTTGATTTTGGTAATATAGACTTCAACTTTGAATTTATAATATCATATTTAGTTTAGGGTGAATTTTTGGTATTTTTCTGAAAACATTCAATTTTTAAGTGAATAGTGAAAAACACAACGTTATTGTTTGAAACTGAATTTTAATTTAAAGAATTAATTAATTTATTTGAATTTATTTTAGGTAAAAACAGATACGCAATACCTATATATGTTCAATGTAATTCATTGGAGTAATTTTATAATAATATTAGATATATAAATTTTAATGAACTTTTTATGGCATTTTACCCACCTCCTAGGAGCATTTTCAAATTTTCATAAAACATAATTATACTAATATTGGGAGTTAAATTTCAAAAATATGAGAGACATGGTTGATATCAGTTAGTAAAATGTGGATCAATAAGATGAAAGTAATTTTTGGTGAATAGTAACTTTTGACTTTTATTTACCACGGTTAAAAGTAAAAAAGGTAATTAAGGGTAAAAATGATATCATAATTACCCTAACACAGGTACAAATTATATTGTATAAGTATATTTCGACCAAAAAACCTTAGGAATAGAATATTATTCTTTAGGACCACTTGGATTATATTAGTACATTTATTATTAATTTATTTAAAGAAGTTTTAAATGTGTTAAATTCAATGTTTATTGACTGAAAAATTATTAATATAGGGTTATACATAAGAAATATTCGACTATAAATATTGATTATAAATATATAAAGAGTTCCTAAACCGTGGTATTTTATTTATAATTTTTATACATTATATAATTAAATTTATTTTTGACCCAATGACAATGCAATAATTACATTATTAATGAAAGAATCAAATAAATGGTATTATAAATATTAAACTAATTGTAATTTCAATGTTATTTTGACATAAACGAATTTTATAGGTTAATATGACAATTTAGGGCTGATTAAATGTATCTAGTTCGATGTAATAATGTTTTGAGGTCTTTTACAAAAACAAAATACCAAATATTTTCAAAATTGACATAAATTAATTTTTAAAACAAATACTATATTATGGGTTGATATAATATTCCTAAAATTATATGGTTCGTCTAGAGGAATTAAATAATATTATACATGTCCTTATTGAACCACTTGAGGTTCTATTAGAAGTTTAGAGTAAGTTTATTAACCATATAGTGTAATAATACAAGAAGATATGGTAAAAGTTAAACTATTGAACTAGGAATTAAATCTAAAAGATAAGGTTAAAATGGAAACCTAAACTTGTATAAAACCAATTTGTTTATATTATTTAGACCCATAACCACCAAAGTCTCTAAATAAATTCATTTTTAGCCATTATAAACCTAATATGATTGTATAGAAAATTTATACATTAATCTTTTCCTAAAGTGAGCCTCCCCTCACTTATGAAAGGGCGCGTCCCCTTTTCTCAAATTCACATCTTTAAAGCCCTTTGGATCGGCCAACCCATTCCCAAATATCATAACAACTATCCTCCATTCATCTTAGAGTCCTTAATTTGGTCATAAAGCCATCCTATGGATCCCTTTTGATCAAATCAAAAAGAAGAACTTGATGAAGAGGTAAATATTTCCTCACCTCTTTCATGTTCTTTTATTATTCCAATTCCCCTTTATTTAATGTTTCTAATCTAAAATAATAACATCAGTATCTTAAATATACGTTGATTATATTATGAAAATGAACAACCATATCCATTATTCTATCCATCCTATAAATGATAAAGTCACCATACGTGCGTGCATACGGATTACCGTCTCCACGTCATGGTGTAGTTTGTTATTCAAATACTTCATCATTTAGATGGGTAAAATAATGAGTATAAATGATTTAAATAATAAATATAACATGATAATTTTTATTTTTAGATGATATAACATCCAATTATATATTATTTTAATATTAAAAGAATAATATTGTCCCTCGTGCGTATGTACGGATTACCGTCTCCACAAACTAGTTGAGATTCATTCCATATCGTATCCATTCAAGAAGATTTTAATTTTATGATTAAAAATAATTTTTAAATACTTAATATCATTTGGAAAATTAATAAGATACATCCTATCCATAAAAAACATTACTTACGTAACAAATCATAGAAATGTAAATGAATCAATTAACACATGAAACGACTATACTACTTAAATATCATTAACAATGCAATATGAGAAGATCATATATCATATCATATTAATGTATACGGTTCTTTTATTATTTAATAATTATTATTTCACCATTATACATAATTTTAACCTACCCTCTACCAAGGAAATGTACAAGGTAAGGGTTAATTTCACAATATTTTTATTATCCGAGGTTTTTTTACGTAACCATCTACATGGACCTCTTTATCATCCACATCCATGATTCTAAAAAATATATTTCAAAACATATTTACTATTTAACAGAAAATGGGTTAATTTAAGTTATACCCTTATTTGACCTTATATGTTTCTAAATGGAATCTTTCTGTCATTTTCCAAATAAGGCACTTTACGGCTTTTTCAACAAAATTAAGGTAAGAATGTTTTTTAAAATTATACGTCAGGTGAAGATATTTTACGCCATTATAACATCATAAAAGGATCCCTTAAATGATTATACGAATATTTTCAAAATAAATTTTTTCTTTATAATTGTCTGACTCTTAAATTATTTCAAAATTGAAACAGATATTTCTCCTAAATAGTTTTGATTTCATCTCTATCATCATCCTTTGATAAATTTTATATTTGTTTGAAGTTGATTTATTATGATACAAATATTTCAAATTTTATTTAAGGTTTTGTGATATGTTTGACAATGGATGATTTATTTTTATGCCATTCATGGTTTACGATTAGAGTATTGACATTTTATATGCTAGTTTTAATACAAATTTTTGTTATATTTCAACCCTTTTATAAAAGGAATGTATTGGACTTAGTAAGTAATCGGTGGAGCCTGCTATAGATCCTCGGTGCATCGGTAGGTTATTAATACAACGAGACATGGAAATGGTTGAGGCCTTTCCCAATTTGATATATGGTTTTGGACAAGGCCAAAATCATTTTTAGACATCTTGGTCGAGGTAGTGACAAAATGTTTCAGAATGTCTGACATTATACATTTCCACATTATAAAATAATATTGATGGTTCCCATGGTCATTTGACGAGTAGAATACCTATGATTATGTTTTATTTTGGCATTATATACTCAACTCATACTCCTGGAATAATAGTGTTCATGTTTAATATTTTTGAATTCATGTGATTTAAATTATTCACCATGCTTAATATTTATGTTATCATCTACTATATTTCTTACCCATACTGAGCGTTTGAGGTCACCCCTTTCTTATGTTTCATTTTCCTAGGATTCTATGAAGTGTTTTATGATTGATAAGAAGGGTTAAGTTTGGAGATTAATGTAATTATCAAAGGATCATTTTTGTTATTTTTTCTTTTCTAATGTGTAATGTAACATTCGTGCGTGTAATCTATTTTTGCAAGACTTCTAAACTGGTCGGTCTTTTAGGACTTCATTCCTCGTAATCATGCCAATGTATTAAAATAATACACTGAATCTGGGCTTCTGGGGTGGTGGAATTACACCATGTGTCATCATCTACTAAACAAAGGGGAACGCCCACACCCTGTAATGAATTAAATATACAAAACTCACCCAGAAATTGGTTTCATACTCAACCAAACCCATCACACACATCAAATATCACACTATAAGTAAAACAAAAAACATTAGTCACTATGGCCATGCCTATATTACCTCATTTGTCCCCATGTCATATAGTGACCCTTGAGATTGATGTTACTTTCTCCTTGTACTGACCGTATATTGGGTGAACATATCACTGGTAACCCATCGAGCCCCCTGGATAACCTCAAAATAAAAATACCCAATGTGGGATCTTCTATCTCATTACTTATCAAAAGACATTTCCAGCACTCTGAGGGAATACCATCCCTTGGATTCATTATGGAATCTTAGAAAATTCTTCCACCTTGGTAATGTCGTATTTTCATCATACTAGGAATATTGTCTCAATCCCATCCCCTTATTAGGTCACCCTAGGTCGGTCCTCATTGACCAAACTTTTACATTGATCCTCCCCGAGAATAATCATATTTGAATTAAAATTTTAATGGGGGAGGAACACTCAAACCATTCTTATTTCAAATAAACTACATGCTATATAGAATTTCATGTCCCTTATTTTCTATCATCTGGTTCTAATGTAATAGTCGTTGTTTTCCACACCCAATCCACCACTACACACTAATCTAGTGATTTAAGGTAACCAGTATTAGATGTAATACATTAAATATCGTATAACACGTACCCATATAGGTTCATATACGTATTGAGAAAACTATTTATATTTGAGCCCTTGACTTTTGGTGGTCGAGGGATAAAGATAGTGCTCAAGGTTCTATCGTGACCCTTCACAATTTCCCTTTACATAAGAATTATATTTTATCAAAATAATTGTTTTAATTAAAAAGGCTTATCCACCCATAGTGAAGAGAATACATATCACCATCCATGTCAGATGAATTAACATAGGGATTTGGACTATGGTCCACCTACATCATATGAAGTCATTTCTTTTCATCCATGTTTAGCCTCTATTTCCTATGGAATCCCAAACCTCATACAATATTTCATGATCATCCATTGACTCATCTGAAAAAAATAGAGAATTATATCAAATTAAAATTTTTTATACAGATTTAATTTAAATGGAATATTTTCTAAAATTGGAATTGGAATAAATGTAAACTGAAATATGAACAAAAACACATGTAAGGTTAAAAAAATACCCCTAACACTATTATGTGAAAAATAACTATCATTCTAAACACAACTAATAATAAGTATATAAAACATTATATAAAATCACTAGAAGAAACACGTCTCATGAACGATGGAACAAAATGCAATTTTCATCATTGGGATTCCCCCTTTTCGAAATTCTCCATTCATAGTTATTCTTTTCGATATTGCCTTTGGGAACATCCTTTCAGTATATTCAATATTCAAACAAAATAACATCCAAAACAAGACATTAATTTCTTCACATTCATAGAACCCCATATATGTTTCATATTACCAAACATTCAACATTTGGATGGTCTCTTCCTAATATCTCGATACTTTTGGATTAAAAAAGGATAATATTACTAGTCACACATATAATATTAGAAAATATTCTTTCCATGTGGAAAAATTATAGGTCATATTAAAAATTGAGCAATAGAACATCATTTGGTGAAAACATGATACATCAGAATATCATTAACCAACATCTGGAAACAAATTTCTTTTGGGACTATATTACATGATGTTTTAGAAAATTATAATGTAACTAAATTTTTGAAAATTTTCATTCAGAAAAATTTGAACACCCTAAGAACTTAGATAGGGTAGTTTTCAAATTAATGAAAATCAATGCATCTCCCCAATATTCACCATATATATTTTAATTATGTTAAAAATTATTTATAGAATGGGTAAAAAAAATTTGTAACATGGAATTATTCCTTACAATATATTTATGCTAATTCCTCCTTATTTTTATTATACCACATTTCGTTAAATCTATTTCTTGAGTTACTCTATATGGACCCTTTTCACATGTTAAAACAAGGCCAAGATACAGATCCATCCAAATCACCACTCTTAAAAACCAAATTCACATCCTTACCCTAAAACCACTTATAAAATTATCATATAATGTTACTCTATCCAATTAAATACCATTATATATATCATATCTCAATGAAAACACTTATTTAGAAATAAATGTTCACTAGAATTTTAGAAACTGAAAATGAGAGAATTCATAATAAAATGTTTACTATTGATCTGATATTTATTGAGATGTCTTGGAAGGTCTTTCAACCCTCGTAATTGTATCCTACTCACTCCGTTTCACATTATAGTAACTAGATTTGGTGAAAAAATGGCATGTAGTGTGAGTCCCCATACACTATAGGATACTGACTAGTAGTTGTGGTCTTTGAAGTTACAATGAAGAGACTAAATAATATATAAGAGAGTATAATATCAATGAATATTAAACATAATAAAAATAATAATAATATTTAGATTATGTGGTTTAAATATAATAAAACATGAAATATAAAATGTAGATATAAAAAAATCAATCAAACATTATAACGGTCATGCCGACATATATTTACTATTTTTCCACTAGTATGATCACATATAATAAATAAATGAATAAGTCATTATTGAGGCTCCATTTACATACCTCAGCCTCACTATATCTAAATATCGAATCCCTTATGAGATATTTGGCCCAATCACTCCACACTAGGCCTATACACATAATAATCCTCTAAATAGTTTATTATTTTAAGGAAACCATGTGCCATGACCATGTGAGATAGGGGTCTTATAAATTATTAGATAACAACCAATAAATTGTTCTATATATAACATGTATATGTACTGTATAAATGTGATATTATATAAAACAAAAAGCAACAATTAGAAGCATAAAAAAGTCCTTCTAGAGACCATTTCTTTTTAATATAACAACTAACACTGACCAAATCCTGATTAATATAATAAAAAATTATATCTAATAATATTTAATCATCTAGAATATAGGGTAGATACTTCCATCCTAGGAAAAAATATCTTCTAGAAACAATGTAGTGTAACTACACCACATTGGGAAAGAAAATCATCCAGAAATTGCAGTGTGTATCTATAAACCATAATTAAATAATAAAATCCAAAATACATAGTCACAAATATGTATTGTACCATGAAATAATGTAATTTGGATACATATTGGCTTTTATGAACCTTGCTAGTGACGAATTAAATAAAACATATCAGGGGAATGTTAAAACCTAGATGGGAAATCCATTTAAATAGTAGTTGATATGATATATAGATCTAATATTAATATTCATGTCATTCCATTTATCTCAGAACATCATGGTGGGTATTGAAACCAACACGAATAACCCATTAATTTGAAACAAAAAAGGGTTGGACAACCATCTAAATCAATCACACATAAATGAATTCAACCTCTCATTTTAATGGCCTGTCATCACCAAAACCATAATTGAATAACATTAGAGATTGAAATATAAATCTAACATCGAGAATCATTACAAGCCATTCCATATCATACATTTTATAGGGTTAATCAATCACTAGGGAACCCACTAGAATCCCCTTTCTCACATCATCACATGTAAACCCTATCTGGTTCATCCATCACATACCATTCACATCGATCGATACCATAACTCAAAGGGAATAAAATCCATCAACATCATAAAGTTCTCATAAAGGTCTTATTTTAGACTCATTGTACTCTTATTAAAATCCATACAATCCCCACTCTATAGAGTTATCATAGCTCCATTATCAATTCCTATGTCAATCCTAGGTTGATACTCACACTAACAACCTAACCATTCTCTATCCAATGCATACCCACTTAAGAAGTGACACATCTATGGAGGATAAAATCCCATACCACAATCACATCAAATATCCACAAATATATATGGAATATTAAAGTACCACAAGGCTAATCACTTGTACATCTATCTCAACATTTCACTTACATCTACCTAGAGGCCACTAAGGGATCCTATCTTTATGGACATTAATTATCATTCATTTCATAGAATATAACTTATTTTGATGTGGTTTTTTTATCAAAAGGTATAAATTTATCATATAAGAATTATCTATCAATGGATGAGGTATGAAGATATTTCACAATGGTCCATAATGTCCCTTAGAACATTGTTTAGTCAATATAAATTATTATTTAATTGAAAAATTAATTTAACTAAAAGCCCCAATCATGCTCGATAGAGATCCAACATTCTATATGAATACACATACAAAAATACTAGATCTTGTGATATAATATAAAGGACACATACATAAATGATAATGTCATTCCCCTTTTAAAACACAGTCCAAAAACTCTCACCTGATCTCATCCAGGTCTATCCGGCCATCAACCACCTATATGTGGCCCAAGTTAAAAACAAATATATCCATAATAATTTACTTTAATAAAATCATAATTAAATAAAATATAAAGATTATATTTAAAAAATAAATTCATTTGGAATAATATCAAAATAAATCACTAATAAACACCATCCACTATAATCATAACCAACCACCCATGTAATGTATGTTGAACACTCCTAACACCATACCGAGAAAAATACAATTCATGTGATGTATATAAAAAAACATAATTAATTGAATTTAGTTAAAAACTCTATGATAATTCAAGATGAGGTTCACCCTTAAGAAAATTATGTCCACAAAAATGCCATTATAATCTTAGAGAACCCCGCAGCTAATCCATATATAAGATCCATGATAATAGAATGATTTATGAATTCATTGGTATAATATTCTTTGAAATCCCTAATAGGGTATTCGAAATTAAGGATAATGTAAAATAAACCACTAACAATAGAAAAATATGGAAGATACTCACCTCAATCATTAATAAATCATCCAAAAAACACCTTAAATGGAAGGGTGATTTAAGGAGAAAGGTATAGGATTCCGTTTGGATGTCTTGATCAATTGGGACAAAAAATATGGGATAGGGAATAAAATATCACATGGTAAAATATGATATATTACACTTTCATTCAAAAAATCATTAGACCACCTTATTTGACTACACCATTTTGAAATTTTGTTCCAAACATGCATATGATACTGTCTCATGAAATAACCCTTTCATAGTCTGAAAGAAAAATTTATCCTATAACAGTACGACCATGAATAATCTAGATAACTTGAATTTTATGTTTTTAATAGTTTCTCTACAATTTTTCTCTAACCTTCTTATAATACCCTAAAAACCCAACCATTATTGTTTTACTAAAATACACAATTCTAACACTTATACATTCTATAAGAATGTGTACTAACCAATCATGAACAAAATGAATAAAACAACTCCCCACATAAGAGTAACCACATTACATTCCCTAAAATTTATATCCCAAACTATGGAATGGGTATAAACCATCCAAAACATCACTAATTTTACCGAAATATCATTGCACTCAGATAAAACCCAAAGGCACTACTTGGGAATCAAACTATATCCAAAAACCTTCTTGTTGTACTATAACTATCAAATTATTGACCACACTACCATCTAAAAAACCGAACCCTCTACCAACTCGAAATAATATTTGGATTATTCATTAATTCTAAAACCACCAATCATACTCCTCGCAATTGAATCATGATGGTTCCCACCCAATCACATATACCCAAAGACACATAGTGTGATAGATCAATTCATCCTGATGATTATGGAACACTGCATTAAATTTTTTAACATGTAGGTGTAAATTCAAATCCATAGTTCTCTCCACCACTGGAGTCACCTACTAAAATGGATTCATAGTTGTCTAATGAACTAGTCAGTGACCCCTAACCAGCTAGTTGGTATCCCAATATCTTGAGTGTATAGATATTATTGACCTACCGATACCTTAAACCCTTCCTAACATTTATATTACACATGAAAAATATGTTCTTTCAAGGTTATTACATCAGGTCCATCCAAAATTCAAATATAATCAAACCCCATGGTAGTGTTATGATTATACAACCTCTCCACCATAAAATAGTTTTTTTCAGATCTATTATCCCAAAAATCTCTAAGCCTCAAATTTGAACAACTCCAACCACTGGGTTTGCATGATTGATTCCTTCTCCTATAATCATCTTTAACGTAACATTTCCTAGTCCTCAAAATACTATTATCCCATACCTTAGTGTGCTGATAATTTCAACCAGCTACACCATAGTGTCTCCCTTTAAGTTTCTTTTTAACCTCCTAACACTCAAATGTCGCATCCCTTGTAACACTCCGAGATATTAATAAATATTTAATTTTTTATATAAATTCCACTTCCTTGGTAACTTGCGATACATAATACCCTGAGTCTAAATGAAAAATTATAATATAGCCATAAATTTTTTTGAATGTATACGAATAAAACATTTTAAAAATATTATTTACTGATTTTGTTAGATAATATATACAAATAAATAATTAATCAGTTTTGGGTAAATTCATTATATTTTCTTTGAAAATACATCTTTACCTGAAAAATGGTTTTTAACTCCTTTTGTGTGAAAATTTTGGAATTATTTTTTAACAATTTTATAAATAATATTAGACAAATATAAACACAAAATGTCACTCTCTTGAATTTAATATCACTAAAATTTTACATCATGATAAAAATATGATAGTATTTCTTCTAAATATTTATTTTAAAAATAAATTTATTTTTTTAACATATATATATTTATTTATTTATTACATTTATTTATTAAATAATTTCCATAAATTCTTAAGAAAAACTGACTTGGGTTATATTCATTGAGTAGAAAATTTAAATAAATAATATTGAAAATATGAAATTATATATAATTCATAAAAATTATTAGGTTTCAAAAAATTTGATACAAATAAGAAAAAATTCGTTTGTGTTAATGTTTTACATTCAAATTCCATATTTTCCATAATTTTGTTGAAGCTGAATTAAATTAACAGAGTCAAGAAATACATTAATGATATATTTAGTGAAATCATATTTAATAAAAATCCAAAAAATTAAAAAATCAAGAAATAGGAAAAGGTGGATAATAAATTGTATAAAAATTTATTCTTTTTCCATTTATTAGCACATTTTTACCTTATATGTAAAATTATAACCCATCAATATTGATAATGCATTAACCATAGCTAAGGATAAAATTGATTGACCAAAGTGTGAATAAAAAAGATATTGTTTCAATTTAATCTAAAATATGTATAAATTTCAATATTTTATGTCATTTTGACTTTTTTTTATTTTCCTTCAAATATTTTTCTATTTTGAAACATTTTCCCATGACAATGAGACAATATATTTTAATCTTTTTTTAAATTCCAAGAGTTCTATTACCCTTACATAATAAAGGGAACCGGTTATCCAAAATTTATCACACATTTTGATCATTATATTTTGGAAAATCCCTTCCACAAAACCGTTATATACTACCCCAAAAATTCCTATATCATCCAATCCTACCAGAATACCATTCCTTAAACGTTTAATGTATAATCCAAAATTAAGTTCATGTGAAAGTGGTAAAACTATTAACTGAGAATTTTCAATTATTTTTCTTACAAATATTATAAATCCCTAAAATCCTGTATAAAATACATACATCATAATATAAAATATAATAAATTTTTATTAGTAATATGAAATATCCATCATTCACATTATTTCCATCAAAGGAAATTTAAAAAAAATATCTTCTGGGTAGGTTAGACTTGTCGTCTCTATATCACAACAATAATTTTTTTTCATTACCAAATTTTTTTTATGGAAATATTTATAGATTTTGTAAATATATATGTTAATTATGATATTATTTTGAATATTTATATGTGAAATTTTATTTTCCATTATTTCAATCCAACTATAGAAAAATTGAAATAACATTCATGCGTATATAGGCCCTACCATCACCATGAGTGGTCTAATTTAGTTTTCTATCTCTATCATCATTGAACGAAAATAAATATATATATAATGAATATAAATTATATTTATATCAGAGCTAAAATTATATTGATCACGGAACCATGATCAATGTAAAATGACTAATGCTGCAAAATTGAAGCATATATGTAATGAGAAGCAGTTATCACCCAGAATAAATATTTTAATTGTTAATAAATAGTTGAAAATATTTAATAATAAAATGATATATGGTATTAAATATATGAGTATGGTTAAATTATAAATTTTTATTAAAAATATATTTATCATACACAATTTTTAAATATGTATGTTGAAATTTGAGACTTTAGGTTTGAGGTTTTTGTATCAACCTCATTTTTTATTAGAATTGTTAAATTTAAAATATTGAAATTTCATAATATACTTCTCAAGAAACTCATAAATTTTTTTTTTGTCATTTTATTTCGGGAGATAACATTATTTTATTTTATTTTTCTCTATTTATGTAATCAAGAGACTAAAATAATATTATTAATGAATTATCAATTTTTCTTTATTCAGACTAAAGTCACTTTAAATCTATATTCTTTTAATTTTTTTAAATCAAGAATATTTTTGTACTATACTATAAATTTTTAAATTCGTTTTTATCTAATTTTTTACTTATTATAAATTTTTTTAAATGATTCTTATATTCATTTTCAGGATGAGTTGGTTTTAAATTTTCACTAAAAATATTAAAATAATCTTTTTTGATATCTATGGAATCAATATAATTTAATTTCGTAATAAACTATAAGTGATTTGAAAATTTTTTTACAATTTTATAGCGTTATTTTCAAAGAGAAATTTTCCCCAGTATTTAAAATTTTTGATGATTTTATATTAAACATTTCATGGTATAAAAGTATACTTTAACTCAAGAAATATTCGTATGTCTTTTTGAACAATGTTTCAAATATGATAACATCCATTGAGGTTACCTGTGATTTTCTATAGAAAAGTTCCAATGATGGAAAAAACGTTCATTATTTTGATGTATCATGATGATTATGATATAAGTATTATTCTTTGAAATCCATATCATTCCCATGGGTTAATTTATTTTTGAAACTGATTTCTTTTCCATAAGTTATGCTATTTAAAAAAGATGAAATTAATATGAAACTTATTTCATTTTGATGTGTTAGGATGTGAGAAATATTTTAGAAGCTTTTGGTTCACATATATATTATATTAATTACATGATAGATGATTTAATAATTATATATTTGTCCACTGAGTTGTGTAAATTTGTATACCTCATAACATAAATATGTCAGGAATGGGAAAACCCCACTTCTCGAAGGGATTTTTATATTAAGATAGTATTGGGAGTTAACATGGACTAAAATGTTGGCACTGAACCCAATTCACTATGATAATATTGGGAGTGAACCTTTAATATGGAATGGGGAGTAAACCTAATACAATTTCATTTTCTTAGTTGTTAACCTTGAATATATAATGATGAGTGAACCCAATAAATAGAGATAGTAATAGAAATGAGAATTATTAACAAAGGAAGTGATTTTTTATGCATACTGGGGTGCAAAAAATGTATTTTATACGTCCATTTTATTCTCTTATGGCACATATTTGTTGATTAGTTTATGATTCATGTCTTATGAATTCATAATCATTAGTTAATGACTCAATTATATGATCTATTATATACATGTTGTGGTTTTCAATGTTTTTTCTGTCGTTCTCAAACCCTTACGCACATGTCACACTTATATCATCATTGATATCTTCCTTATTTACCATTATTGAGAATATGATATCACTTTTTTTTATGTTTCCCTACCCAAAGACATATATGATGCTTTATGTATGATATTTGTAATAAGCTTGGATGTTGTGAAATGTTATGTGGGAGAAGATTTAGATCATATTTTATTTTTTTTCATATCCCAGATTTAAAGTCATTAGAAATATACAAATCTGAAATGGATTATTATTCCATGTAATTTACTTTATTCTTACATGATGTAATATCTATGTTTTAAAATTTTATGTCACTATATTTAGTATCATAGTATGATTTAGAAAAATAGGAAACTATAAGGAGAAACATTTATTGATAAACCTTATCAAAATATTATGGTGAGTGATGAATTTATGTTTTCCAAGAAAACCATATCTATCTAGATAATAGAAGTTTAAATATATTTGGAAGTGAATAATATAGGGATAATATCCCCGAAATGAGTTGGTCATGTACATATCAAAAATAATTCTAGTTTATTGTGAGTGTTCCCTGAATACACACCTGGTTTGAAACTCTTAGGGGACATGCATATATTAATTAACATTATATTTATGAACTATTATGTATAATCTAAAGAGATAGTGACCATGGATAACCTATATTTATCTTATGTTTTCATAATTTGAAAAAAATTTCATGACTTATAAATTCTATGATATATTATTCATTCTTGATAACTATGAAAAATAATTATGTTGGCCTTCCTAACAATTTTGTTTTCCCAAAAGTGTTGAAGATTGAAGGATAAAGACGAGGAGGTAAAAGGTATTACGAAATATTCATGTACCTTATATTATAATAGTTATATGAATTATTTCATATGATGAAATGTATATGGGATTATTAATTAAAATACCAAATTAATAGGAATTTAATTAGTAGTGAAAACACCTAATATTATGTTGGTTGTGTTTCAAATCTATAACTCTTCTATAATTGAACTCTGTGGGAATGTACATCCTTAAAATATCATTATTTTCGATATTGTTTAATTCAATTTTATTTTGGGGATGTAATTTATTTCATTACATAAAAACTACCAAAATATCTGAGGAAGGTACATCTTTTTTATATTATGAACTAATCATTAATTATCTATATGTCAGGTGAAAAATATGAAATTCTAATCAATATATCATACATTTTTTGGTCATGATTATTATTCAAAAGGGGTATTTATCCAAGATGGTTGGGGATAAAATAAAATAAAATGATATTCATATAGTATAAGAGTTTATAAAATTTTTTTACAGAATATTTTCCTAGTCTAAAATAACACATTCATTTATGAAATATTTATCAATAAATAGTATGATTTCTTCAATTTCTTTCATTACATGCAATTACGAGTTTTGATAAAAAATCTAACAGTATTCTCCACTATTACCTAAAAATTGGATTAGTATGTATGAATATGCATTACTAAATTATAAAAAATATATGATCTAAAAATTCATAAGAATAATTAATTAGTCATAAAATGTTTATAAATAGAATACAAAAAGTATTTGAATATAAAAGTGATATTTTTTAAAAGATTTTTATGGTTGAAATTTATTTTTTATTAATAAATTAATAACAATTGGTCAGATATTTTATATAAATATACATATTAATTAATTGAAAATTTGTTTTATGCATTCAACAAATATTTTTTTAGAAATATGACATTAATAAACAATGTTTTATACATAAAAATATATTTTTCTTGAAAACTACATTTTTATCACATTTTTCACAATTAAATTAAAAAAACTTCTTCCATATATTGGTATTTAATTAAATACATTGAATTACCTATTTATAATTATTGCACAAAATTTTTGTAAATAGACCCCATTTATTTTTTGTCAATAAGAATAGTAATCATGGTAAAATTTATAACCTCGGTAAAGGGTAAACCAGGTTGATATTGACTAAAAATAGTTCATAAATAATTTATCATTCTAAATATTTTTGGATGAATTTGATTTTACAGTTATAAACATGTTATTGTGATTTGAGTTTATTAATGGATACTTTTTCACGATGATGACTTGTATATTATCTAAATCAATGAATCTTAGAAAATGTTACACTCTTAGTTTTAAAAATACCTTATTTGTTAAAATTCGGTCAAACAAGTTAAGAATGAATATTATTTGTAATTTTGTTAATAATTCAATTATATTTATTATGTTAATTTATTTCTAATTTTTTGGTGTTATATAATTATGTTTAATGCATACAAAACATGAAAAAATATGTATTCAATTAATGGAAAAATAAAGTAAATACATTTGAGAAATTTAAATGTGATATAATTTGAGTTCATTATTCTTTTCCATGAATGTTATTAGTTAAAATGAAATATTAATATTGAGTGAAATTATTTTATTCGAATTATAACTTTTTTAAATCTGCATTTTGAGTCAAATTATATGAATAATGTCAAAATTGAATATAATGATATTTTATGAAAATAATATTCTATTACATTATTTAAAATTCATAAAAATATTTAAATAAAACAAAATTAATATTTTATGTTTAAAATTTTTAAAAATGTTTCATTTACGGGACAATTTTACCATATTATGTAAAAATTGAAACCCATTATTATTGAAATTTATTTTATTATAGTTAAAAATTAAATTTATTAACTAAGAGTTAATAAAAATAAATTGGTTCTTAATGGCCCTAAAATGTTATTAAATTCTATTCTATGATTGTATTACAACCCTATCATTCCATATATTAGAATCTCTTTTCTATTTCGAGGATTTTATCTTGAGGACAAATTTTATATTATTTATCTTTTTTTGAAATTCTAAAAGTTCCCCTCACCTCAATTATAAAAGGGAACCAAATCCCTCAATTATATACAAGAAATTACAAAAAAATTAAATTTATCTAAAAAACAAAACTACAATAATTTTTTAGAATTAGTTATTCCCAAAATAATAGTCCTAGATCCCTTTAGAGGATATCTAAACGAGTCTTTTCAACGAAGAGGCAATCACCTTAACTGATAAGTTTATTTTCAAGTGTTATTTACATCCTATTAATATATGGAATTTATCATAAAATAATTCTATAAGAACCCTAAATATGGTAAAATTTTATACAATTTATTAAAACAATTTTTACAACATCCATTCCATCATACGATATGTAAATGTATCACACATGCAAAAAAACAGTTTACGGAGTCCGCATAGTGATACAATTTATTTTTCTTCACCATATTTTTTGGAAGTTAATTATGATTGGTATAATATTTATTTATTATATTTATGAACAATATATACATCTGTATTTACAATATATTTTATACATTCTTAGTATATTGTCCTTTGGGAAATGATAACGTCCCTCATGCGTATGTGTGGATAGCCACCTCCACGATGTGATGTGATTCACTTTCAATTTATATTTTATATTGACTGTAATGAGGATGTATTTGATGAATATAGATTATATATATGATATAATAATTATACGTGGAAGTTGAATTAATATTTACTATTCTTTTGTCTCATCTGTCGAAAAATGTAAATTTCATTCATGCACATATACAACCTAACATTTTGATGAATAATGTAATTAATTTTTCTATATATAAATTTTTTGGACCAGTGTAAATATGTATATAATGAATATATATTGTATTTATAACTTTAATAATGTTCTCTTTGTTAGGGAACCAAGATAAATGTCCAATGTCTGGATATATTATTCTAAAATACACATAATAAATGAAATAGTCTACACCAAGAAATGATGATATAAATATGAAAGTATTGAAAGGGGTGTTTAAAATTTATTAGAGTTATAATATATGATATTATAATTATTAAAATTATTTTATTATAAAATTTTAATAAATTAAAATTAATTAGACAGAAGGGAAGATTGCATTAAATTATTGGTGAACACGAGGTAAGGGTTTTATGTCACATCCTCAATGTTTATCAAGGTTGATTATGTCTATGAATACGATGATAAAATATTACTGTTTAAATATAAATAATATTATGAATTTTCTTATCATATGGTTATTTATTTAAAATCTCTTTTCCTTTCATTTTACTAATAATATGTACTCAAGTGTCCAAAAATATGTTTTTAAGAAAAATTGACATCATTTCTCTCTTTAGGAAAACCTTTTTATTTTGTATCCTTAATTTCTAAAAAAGTTTTAAATGAGGTTTTTATATTATCATATAATTTATTATATTCAATTTTATCCATGTTTAACTTTTTATAACGAAAATTCAATGTTTCTTAATCTAATTTTATAAATGATGTAATTTATGAAATATCAGAGAAAAATATCAATGAAATAAATTTTTAACATATAGGACATGAATAGATTATCCCGATTGAATATATAAAATTATATTTTATGAATACATTATATATTTATAGGGTTATTTTTAAATATAATGTTCGCCATCATAATTTTACATATTTTTAAATAAATAATTTAATAACAGAATAATCATTTTCTAGAAGAATGATTCCACGATCATGTAATGGTAATTCTATTCATCAAAGAGAGAAAACCTTGATTTGAAATATTATTTACTAGATATATGATCCAAGAATACCATATTTCTTCTTTTTGTCTATGGATTATGAATATGATGAAAAAATGATTATGAAACCTATTTTTCTCATGGGTTATATAGGAATGAAATAATAAATTTTTATAAAACTCATTATTTTTTCTATAAGTTATGCTCTGATGTCTTGTTTATGAAACCCAATTATTATCATGGATTTTTATATGAAGAATTTATTGTGGTCTATCGGAACCCCAATGTATGATTTTAATTATGTGATTGGTGGGACCTATATCTTCTTCCAATTAATTGTGTAATGATCGATATATCATGAGATATATATAACATGAATGGGGAGTGAACCCAATTATTTATGTGATATTTTCAAATATTATATTATTGGGACTCAACCATGACTACTATGATGTTGTGGGGAGTGAACATATTCCACTATAATATTCTTGGAATAAAAATTACTACTAGGAAAATGATTTTCTATGCTTATGTGTATGTCAATAATCCATGTCATATGAAAATGTTATGATCTTATGGATTATGTTATTTATTTAAATTTTTATTAATGTCTAATAAGATAACAATATTTATTCCAATATTCAAGATTCTGATATATGATATATAGGGTATGGTTTTCAAATGTTAATCTCCTATTAAATTACCATTTATTTTATGTTATGCTTATATGATAATTGATATATCCTTTGGTTACCGTTATTGTACATTAAATCTCACCCTTTATTATGTTTTATTTACCATATTATGGAGAAATGTTTTGTGTAGGATATTTTTATGATTGGTGATATTTATGATGATCTGAGTGGGAGACGATGTTGACCTATTATGAACAATTTTTTATGATTCCATGTTTTCACATATACTAGACATTAATGATTCTGTTGTGTATCAAAATATTATTTAATGAATATTCATCTATGAATAAGTAATTTCTATGTAAGATAATTAGGGGACACAATATATTACACCAAATCCTGTAGTTTAGTATTCAATATATTTTAAACATAAGACTACACCTATTTCCATGACTTCATATATAATGGCCAAGATTGAGTTACATGAATAAAAGAATAAATTCATAGATAATCTTTATAAGGGATTAACTTGGACAACTACGTCACCTTATGCATCACATATTCTTCGTTATTAAAATAAACATGGATTTAGATGACTCTACATTGATATTCATAAACTCAAAATAATAAAAAACAAAAATTAGTATCATATAGCCATTATTCAGGATTTATTCAACCAAATAAATGGATTTCAATATTATTCAATGATTTTTCTTCAATTTTGATTCACTAGGTTGAGGAAAAAATGTGATGAAATACTCATTATACAATTATATATGAGTTGTATAAAAACAATTTATAGTAATTTCATTTGATATTACAAATTCTCGTATTACTTTCATAGATTTAATGAAGAGAACATTCAATGAATATGTTGATCTATTTGTGTGTTTATTTATTGAAAATATTCTTATAAATTCAATGTGTAAGGAAAATAATGAAGATAATGTTAGTATTTTTACTAAATACTTTAATGAAGGAGAAACTATATGAAAAAATTACCATTTGTGATTTTTTACTATAAAATTTTAATTTTTAGATAATATGAACTCAAGTGAGGGTATATAAGTGAAGATATCAAAGATAAATGTTTTAGAGTGGTTTCCTAGACCAACCGTAGTGACTAATATCCATAGTGTTTTTTTACAAGATATTATCAATGATTTGTGCATAATTTCCCACAACTATTTAATCCCCATGGCATGTTAACTCGGAAGGGTTTGAAGTTCCACTAGATAGATACCTACAAATAAAATTTCTGGGAGCTAAAGAGATTTTTAGTTAGAAGAACATCCCTTACAAAACAATATAGTAAAGAAAGATTTTTAATATTTATGGATTTATTAAATAAGATATTGTGATGTGTCCTAATTTAAAATGATATGGTGATAGATTAAGCATCATTTAAATTTATTGTTTATGATAAAAATATCCCAAATCATGATCTAGATATTTATGTAGTTATTTTTAATTAATGATATGTTGCAATTATCTTTATAGGAAAATTTTTCATATATATACATATCATAAAAATTTATAGTGTATATTCACTAATAAAGAGATGAATATGTAATAGGGAAGATGATTAGAGTTTTTTATTCATTATGACTGTTTAATACATTACCACATTAAGAAATAGAACACGGTAGACAGTGATTTGAGTTGAAAGGATGATTTTATGTTTTATATGATGAGGATAAAAATATTATCCAATATATCTAGATTTTCATAGTATATATCAATAAATATTAAATAAAGGGAATACATCTTATCATTTTAAGACAAATTTATAACCATCTATCCATGTGATGATTAAATAGGTGAAGAAAGATGATGTGGTACTAGAGACAAATTTCATAAATTTTAATGATTTCAACCATGATTGTGATGAATATTTATGGATCAGTAAATGCGTGTGTCTCCCATCAACCATTTTTTAATAAGGACCACTTTGTTAAAGTATATTGTTCATCAATGCATATAAATCATATAATTAAAAAGATGTATAAAAACATAAAAGAGTGTTTCTACTAAAGAAATATGAGAAGAGATATATTAGATTATGTATCATACATATTTATATGTTTTCAAGTTAGGATTGACCGATAAAAGACTAGGGGGTTGTTACAACCAATATCCACACCATAATGGAAATGAAAAGCATAACCATGTATTGTGTAAACTGACTCCTAAGAACCTCTAAAGAGCATAATGATATCTCTATTTTAGTCAATATCCTTATGAAGTTACCAATATTGATTAATTTTATTTAATATTTATCACCTGATCATATTTTTAGAATATATATTAAGGAATTATTAAGATTATATGGAGTACCACATTTAGTTGTATCTGTTCGGGATATGAGGTTTACCTCAAAGATATAGTGAAGTATTTGGTAGACTCTAGATATAGAGTTTTGTTTTACTACATTTTTTCATCCTAAAAAATATTTTCAATCTGAGAAATCCATTAAAACACTTGAGGATATTATAAGGTCTTAATTTATGGATTTAAATCTTGTTTTGGATCAACACATTTCCACTGTCTATTTTTCTTATAGAAATAACTTTCACTCAAGAAATTAGATGGATCATTATTAATCCTTATATGTAATAATTTGTGTAAATAAAATAATATAGGATAAATATGGAGAATGTAATATATTTTCATCAGAGATAGCTGAGAAAATAACAGATAAATAATGACAAATTTAGCTACACATCATGGAAGCTTAGAGTTGATATAAAAGCTACACTGAAAATTGACAACAAAATATGGAATTTTTTTCCACAGAAAAGTTATTTATATGAATTTTTCCATGTATTATGGTAATGTATTTTTTATGCAATATAAATAGTATACCTAGGTAAATTTTCACATTCTAGATTTGTTATAGAGTATGGACTGTAGCTTATCACTTGTATATTCTACTAAATCTTACATAAGACTGTGATGATTAACATTTATTAATCCCTAAGACGTACATATCAAATCCTTAAGAGTAAGGATCTTATATGTTTAAACAAAATAGAATGTTTTTACTATGAATATAGACTAATATAAATCTTAAATCATAATCATAAATTATTATGGAAGAATACAATTATCTACGTTAATGTTCTCTAGAAGAATCAGAAACTCAAAGAAACTACTATGGGTCCCAAGGATGTAATTAAGAAGACATACCATATTATTTTATTATCAGAGTGATGTAATTTCAATTGATAAATTCTTTTTAACGTGGGTAGGATGTATCACCCCAATATTTTATTATATATTTCTTTTCAAATAAATTTAATTTCCTCAAATTCTTGTGATACACATATCCTTGAGTCTAAACGAACCATTATAACTGATCCATTAAATTTTTGGAATGAATAGATTTTTTTGGAAAATATTAATTATGGTTTTATATAAATAAAATAAATTCATAATTAAAAATTCCATTTTTCATAAATTTGTTATATATTATTGAAAAATAAATTTTTCCTCAGAAATTGTTTGTATTACTTTTAGTGGGAAAATTAAAAAATTAATTTTTTACACATTAATATAAAATATTTGAAAAAAACATCATTTTTTAAATATTTATTTGAAAATAGTCTTTTACTAAATTTTCTATATTTTTTTAAAAATATTTTTTTTCTATATTAACAGTGAAACTAATGATTTCTATAGAAAATAGTATTTTCATTTAATGTTTTGTGATGTTATGTTTTCAAAAAAATTATTTAAATTTATTATTACTTCATTTATTAACAGGTTTTTTTCATTGGAATCAAGTTATTGTTGAATTTAGTGTAAAAAAAATTTAATACTTAAGAACGCATTTTGACGAAAAACTACTTTTTATTGTATTTTGGGTGTTTATGATAAAATAATTTCCTCCACATCTTAGAATTTAATATAAAAAATAGATGGAATATTGGGAAACTCTAGGTAATTTTTTTTAGATAGGTCCCTGTTTTACAATGTGAGATGTATTTGTAGTTGTTACTTATCACCTCAATGAGGGTAAAATATGTAAAATATTATTTAATCATTGTGATAAGGCATTATGAATTTTGTAAATATTTCTTTATCATATTGAATTAGTTTAGTTCATCTATTTCCATCAACATAATGAATATATAGTGTCACAACCCCTCCCCCAAACACAAGGGTACCCTTCCTCGGAAGATTATGAGAGAAGAGAGATAGTGACCGACAAAATCATGCATTCAATACAGCATATGTTTGTGATAAGCACATTTTGAATTTCATCTAAATAAATATGAAGAATTAAAAATTAAGAGAATATGAAGAATATAGATATGATAAAAGTGAACCAATAGACTCCATCTCTTAAGGAAAATAGAATCCTAATTGTACACATGAACTGTCAAATAAACTAACACATCTAAAAAAGAAAACTACAACAACCAAAAGACAAACATGGATGTAACCAAAAATCCAAAACAACTACTCAATAACCATGAACTAGTAAAATATAACCTAATCTCCAACCTAATTTTACTAACAAGAAATATAGTTTATATATATGTTGTGTCAGAATATTAGGTATACTTAGTAGAGTCTTCTCTAGATCCTCCCACGAAAAAGATATAGAAATAATTCTAAATCCCACTAAACATCGAGTGAGACCAACTCATCACCTAAATAGGTATAAAACTTTCTTAAAATCCCCATGGATATATCTCTCTAGTTAGCACATATTGGATATTTTAATTTTAAACAAAAAATGGGTACCCCACTATTTATTGTTTATATATTTCCCAATCTATCACAACATCGTAGCTCTTAAGCCATCTCTCTCCAGAAGAAGACATCCCAAATAATATGGGTCTATGTATCATAACATGTATCTCCTTCATCACATTATCTTCTCATCACATTTCATATCTCTATATAGTAACCTATTTTTCTCCTAGATTCACCACAACCCATATATATATTGTATTATATATTGAGTATTTTATGTCAAGCCATCATGGAACATAAATTGAGTAATATAACTCAATGCATCACAAAACACACACATCATACCTGTAATAATACTTACAATACTAAATATGGGATATTTATTGAAAAAATATCCAAAATTTATCCCATCTATCTACACAAATATATAGGAATTTAATCCACCATACCCACCAAAATATATAAACTACCAAAAGAATAGAGTGGGACATGATATGGTAGTCAACCATCTGATCCTTTCCAATCTAGATGTTAGGTAAACACCCTATCAATGACCAATGGGTTTCATTAACCCTATCAATGTTGGTGTGGTGGCGTATGAATTCACAAAACAAACCAAATATAATATATCTCACAACAGAATTATGTCTATTGACTAATTCGTAGGCTCATATGTAGTTATCTTCTCTAGAAAACCCAGATGAAACTTATAAGAACTAGATATACTATATGAACACATGTATATAAGGAATTGGTCATTAATTAATTATTTCATTTACAATATTTATGAATAGTTAATTAATTAATTATACAGTAATTAAATTTACTCTAAATTGAAAAAAATTACCATTAGAGTGAATTACACTACATCCAAGTATAATTAAATAGGGTCTAGGGTTTTCATGATTAATAACATTTAATTCTAGAATGAACTAAACACATGTGGTAAAACAACATTAAAACTTATCCTTCCATAATTTTGTGTACTGTAGGAAACATCATATGCTCTCATCAAATAGATTCCTAATCAAGAACTTTCAGCTACCACAAAAGAATAGAGAAAAGAATGTGGATAAACAATGAAACTCACCCATGTGGACATTATATATATATATATATATATAAATTATCAATCAACAATCCAATCACGTTTTACATCCATTTTAAATCCCAACTTCAACCCAATCCATTAACCTGGTGACATCCACATCACCATCACACACATCACCATACACCCCACTATCACATGCTTCAATTTAAACCACAAAATCAGGCGCCCCCACACATGTATCACCATCCATCATCCATTTTAAGATCACATCACATTAGATATATAGGATTATAACTAGGGAAACATGAGAGACATAATGAAACAATCATAATTAATAAGGAAAATAGGCCTTTATCCTTTATATGAAATTTAGATCACTTTGCTCCAAACATTTCTCTTTATCAATCGACATGTTATATTCCCATTATTAATTATGCAACTAATTTATTATATATTATGTAAATGGGTATCCTAAGTCATTGAATTTTATAATTTATTATTAATTTAATCATGATTCCAAGGGTAAATTCCTTTTTCATCAAATTTTAAGGAAGAAAAACTTATATCATATCATTATTTAACATTAAAAACAAAACAGGCATTACCAAATAATTTTTCTATAAAACATTACCCCACAACATGGAAGACCAATTGATTTAAACATGCATTAATCATCATTTTATCTTCAATAAATTATAATAATATGACGATTCATTAAACATTATTCATTATGTTCTTTAGCCAGCTAAATATAAAACATATTTATGTTCTTTAACAAATTCCAAAAAAGTAAAAAGTATATAATTTTCATTAAAAACATGATATGAGGAATAAAATCAATATGACATAATCTAGTAAAAAAATTACCAAAATTTTTCATGTTGGAAGAACAAATGTGATCACTAACCATAAACCAATTCCTCTATTATATGACTTTTTCTTTATTAGGGTTAAATACACTACCTCACAAAGAATCTAAGGTATCATAACATAATAATTACACATAAAATAAATGCATATGTAATGAATCCCTTACATAATGGTTTCAAAATTATTTACACAAGAACCAGACAAATAGTGTGAATCTTCAATCACCTCTCTGGTTAGAAAAACGAATCCTTCAAAGGACATCAAAACATAATCATACAAAAAAACAAGAGAAACTGCAAGAGAATAATGAAGACAATATTCTATATTATGGAACTAATAATGAGAGGAAAAAAAGATCTAATATAGAACAAATCACAATAATAAAAGATAGAACTTAATTTGGATCACCCTTGACCAAATATCGAATACTAGGGATAGATCCCTATCAAAATTGGCCTCAATAGCATTCAAAATGACTTTGGGGTTACCATTTTCCAATAGAGTATTTTTTGAGAACATTGGGTATAGAGGGGATTTGGATAATTATACGCCAACTTAAAAATAGAAGGCCATGGTGTAAGCTCCCTGAACATTCCACAAACTGTCTAGCATAGAAAGGATTGTGGCACAACATACACTACGGTAAATTTGGACTTTATTAGTTCTAGAAAAGCGCATTTATAGTTCCAAAAAAGCACTAATAATCAAGGTGATGGTAAAAGGGGTCCCTTTAACTACGCTAAAAAAGTGATTATAGAGACCCCTATTATATGTGAAACAAAAAAGCACTGATAAAATTAAAAAAAATTACATATTGGGATGGGGCTTCAATAGAACGTGAATCCCCTTTTAACAGCGCCCCCACCCCCTGCCTACATGCCCCAGCCATCCCCAGCCCACACACCCCAGCCGCTACCCCACACCATTTAACACCACTAGCAGCAGTAACACTCACTTGTGCGACCTACATCCCCCAGGATTCGAACCCAAGACCTCGTGCTTAAGCACCCAATCCTTTACCACTCCACCATATTAATTTTCTCTCCATTTATTAATAATCATATTTATTTATATATATATAGTTATAATAACTCATATAATAATATATATTATATTTGTATATATTTGTATATTTATATTAATATATATAGTTATATTAATATATATATATACAAATATATATAGTTATATTTATAAATTTATTTTTATGTTAAAATATTTTTATATTTATTTACATAATCCTTATATATTGGGAAAGATACTTTATATATATATATGTGTGTGTTTAATTATTCATTTATAATATTAATTTTTTTTGGTGAATATATAATAAATATGTATATATGGTTATATAATTGAGTATAAATAACATTGCATAGTGAAACATGATAATATTTAAAAGCCATAATATCAATATCAATATAAACCCTAAGAATGAATTTTGTTCTAAGAGAAAATGGTCAAAGAACACATAAAAAAGGCTAAAATTTCATGTAATGTTATAAAATCTTGGTAATCTGGCTAAAAACTCTATTTGGGAGGCCCTATAATCCTTTTTTGGCCATGAAAATTTTGACAGAAGGTTCCCTTCGATCCTTAGTGCGTATAGATCATTGCATGCTTTGATTTTATATACTGAAAATCTCAAACGGACTCCCAGATCAAAAGTTATGGTTATTTGATATATGAGTAACGTTTTCCACTTTTTTTTATATTTTATTAATGTTATGATTTTTTTGTCTTAAATTTTTTTTAAATGATTATTAGTTGATGATAATTAAGAAATTTTTAATTAATAATTTTGTTAAGATATTTTATATTCCATTATCACTACATATCTTATATATTAATTGAAAATGTCTGTTTATACTTGTCTACCATGTATTTTATAAATATATATTATATTTATATCAATATATATACTTGTATATTTTTATATCAATATATTATTTTTCATGAAATATAATGTTTTTAAAATATAACTTTTATCAGTGCTAGGGAAAAAAACTGATTAAGCCCCCCTATATAAACGCTAATTAAGAAAGAGATGATAAAGGGCCCCCTTTAACAGCGCTAACAAAGTCCCTGATAATGGGGGGCCTTAATCATCTTTTTTTAAGCGCTGTTAATGGGTGGCACTATGGAAACCCAGTTTTGTTGTAGTGATAAGGGATCACGATGCAACCTTCATAGTCAATTTTTTATTCAAAGAACATGAAACCTCTCTTTCCACAGATCCTATAAAACTAGGGAGGGTCCACAACACATTTGAGACCACCAGAATTTATAACCCATAAACTAAAAAGGGTGGTTATGCTACAACTTGTCTCTATGGTTCAACTACCCTAAAAAAGGTAGAATAATCCCCAAACCTGAATGAAAAAACTAAGACCTCCACACCATACCTGCTAAACCCTCAAATTAAGACCTATTCCACTACCTGCATCCATACTATTGATTTTCCTAAAAAAAATTATCCCTAAAACAATCCCTCAATTTCCCTTTACTATAGCTATAATCCATATGCCTCAATGGTCAATATTACATCATAGTCAAATTCACCATGCCACTTCTCTGCCAAAAATGGTGATGATACCCTCTTGGGCCGTAATGATTACTCAACACACCTTGGATCATTTTCAAGGCACCCCCAACACCTCAAACACACAAATATAGGAATATTGGGTTAGAGACCTCATATTAGATACCTCTAAAAAACTATCATCCTAGATAATTTAAATCAAAACATATATCCAAACAACCATCCTATGAGATATATCAAATGTATCTTACCTCCTTAGGTACTTGATCACCACTATTATAGGAACCAAGAACAATACCATGTGATTAAAACTACCAATTCCCAAATTATATCCTAGGGTAGATGCCTTCATAACAATATTAATACCATACAAAATCAATAAGAGTAAACCTTATCATAATCCTGATAAAATTTCATCATCCAAAACACAAGAAAGTAAGAGTATAAGTGTTTAAAAATGAATAGAATTGGGTACTGAGTGAATATCTACAACCTAAATTTCTTGGTATTATGCCACACACCACTATGTAATATTAATACACAAACCAAGAGAAAAGAATTTCCTCACAACACCTTCTCATGGAGGTCCTATATCTCTACAAGATTATCCTCAAAGCTTTCATCATCTTCAAAGTTAATATCTCCCCAACAAATAATTATAGAGTCTTTTGGAATATAATGTAGGGTCTATGACATGTGGAAGAAATCATGTATCTGATTCATCTATGGAGTGAGTCCTACTTGATATTCCCGTACGGAAGCATTATCCAATACATTTAATGTCCGAAAACCCAAGGATAAATTGTACCATGATGGAAAAACCATTGTATCCCATGATGAGGATTCCCCATTAGAAAAAACATCTATTTACTTTCAAAATCATGAGGTATCTATCAATGATTGTTATTAAAATTATTATGATTTCATACTTCCTTTATCCTCCCAAGAATCAATTTATCTATATATATCATTTGATGCAGTAATTTTGACCAGATAAATGGTAACTCTCTTACCATAATCCAAGATAATGGAGAACAACAAGTTCAGTAAAACAAAACATTCAATTCATCCATAATAATGGTGGAGTGAAAAAATAATATTCCCACAAATATCGACAATGGTATGTGCATCATCAATGGTCTTCCATAATCAAAGACACAAGAATGAAACTTGTCATTAGGAGTACATATAATCCATTCTATTTGTATGTTTTCTTTTGTCCTGAAAGTAGTCATAAGGCATAACTGTGATCCAATAGCATGCTAAATACCTTTTCACACCCTAGAGAAAAAATGGGTATCATAGTCAAAGGTAATCATTTATGGGACCTCATAGAGACTCATCACCACTTCTATGTACTATCTCAAACAATAATCTACTGACCAGGGCTCCTTGATCACTATTATGTAAAATAATTTCATTAAATGGTCCAATTTCACCCATATAGCGTCGAAGTTTACCAGAACTCATGCTAAACCACTAAAAATGTGAATTGAGATTCAATCTCACTGCAATTTAAGACCATCTAATGGATATAAAAATCAACCCAAGAAAATTTCTTGGTATATCTCCATTACCCCAAGATGTACTACTATGGTTGAGATATGGAACTCCTGGACCACACACTTCAGTGAAGGGAAAAATAAGATACCTTGTATCAACATGTGGGGTTTATCACCCTATGACCAACCATCATGGGAATCAAAAAAGACAACTCAAAATATCAAATTCTCCACCATAAAATCTCTTATCCAAATATTTTTTCCTTTTTACACAGAGTATGCTTATACTCTCACTTTGAAAAGGAAACAATTTCCACCAACCTCCCCCATATTTTTATGCATTATTGAAATCTATTCCAGTACTATCTAGAATATCTAAATTCTCGCATAGTATTTTCATTTTTCTTTATAATGAGCATATCCCCTTTAATATTACTAATTCACGGTTTAAATGAATTTTCAAATTCATAATCCTATAATAATTCAATAAAAATTGTTATCACATGATTTTGGAAATGATGGGAGAAGGAATACGTTGGACATTATTAATTAGTGAAATGAAAAATTGATCACTAATGATGTAATTTACCTATGAATTTTGTGAAAACACAACTAATTCCAAATAGATATCCAAGGATTCATAATTATTTTCAAGGGGATGTGATCAGCGAGACCCATTAGAAACAACTTATCTCTTATTCACCATAACATAGCCCAACCCAAGACATGAAGCCTCAAAAAAACATTGAATTGATCTCCCATATATGAAAAAAGAATTTGAGCACTGACCAAATTATATTTTAGGTAGTAAAAAGATTCTTTACATAGGTCAATTCATATGAATATCTTATAAATTCCGATCAAGATTTTTCAAGGGGTCAGAACCATAGTGAAATCCTCAATGAAACTCATATAGTAGTCTGAAAAAATGTGGAAAATGTTAACCATTGTAATAATCTTTGTGGATTTCCAATTAATGATTTCATCTATATATGAAGGATTCATTACATCTCCCCACAAGGACATGACATGGCCCCATAAAAGAACATCAAGAGCCCAAAAATGACATTTAAAAAATATCCCAAAATCCACTAATGTTGATTCAATCCCAAAATGGAATAAAAATTCGATATAATATGTTCATAAAATAATGGGAACCAATGATTTATTCAATGAAATACTCTATTAAATGATGTAGGAACTTTTTAAATTATTTTTTTCACAAAAACCTTGAACATGGACAGTGAATTTATCACATCTGTTGGAATCAAAATGAACTTGTAATGCCTGAAATGATATCAAAATCATTATTTTTTATGTAATTATTCTTCAACCACACCTAATTATATCCTAATTGTAGATTGTTTTTCAATATCCAACTAGATCCTTTCAGTTGATTGAATAAATAATCAATCCATGGAAGAGGATATCAGTTCAAGGCTATCACCATGTTTAAGAAATGATAATCGACATAGAGAGGTTGATTTCCATTAAACTTCTTCACGAAAAATGTGGATTCACCCCTAGGTGATACACTCGTACAAAAAACCATGTTTCACTAGATAATATTTCTATATTTGCAGCTCTCAAAAATTAAAAGGCGTTATCCTATATTTAAACATCTTTATAGAGAAAATGCATGGTCGTAGCTACATACCAACCATGATCTCTAGTATAGGGAGAATATATAAAACATCTGAAGAAAATATATCATGTTACTCTTCTAAAACATCAGTATGAACTTTTATATTACCCTATAATGATCATAAAATAAACCATATCATCAAAGACGAAAAAAATGAACATTATTCTTACCTATCCAAGGGTCTCACTCGCTAATTAACATGAAAAACTCTCTATCAGTGTAATAAAAAATATTACTCTTGAATAAATGCATAATATCTAAAAATTAATATGAAATTTCCATAAAAATATGATATCATATGGTTATACCATTAATAAAATGTGGTCTCCCTAAGTGCTTTGCGGCCCTATAACCAGTTCAATGTCTCTATATACATCAAAATAAAAACCTGTAACTGGCATAGTCTAAACCAAATTCAATAAAATCTTCCCCACCTCAAGACCCAAAGTATGGATTATGGAATTTGGTTTGACTGAGTGTCTCTATATAGACAAACAAGGAATTTTCCTATTTAGAAAACATTAAAAGGGTATGTTAGATTATATCTACCACAATAAAAACTGGAAAAACTAGATCATACAGCATAACACAGCATGCACAGTGACCTCCCTATCCATGATGGTGACCATGACTATATTCATAGTCTATTACCTGAGTACAAGGACCGTATCGGTGTTGTACTCTATTTGACATGTATCCTCTATGTGAATCCCAATCCAGATCATCATGTTTCTGTAGCTTCGACTAAAACAACCTCAACAAAGTACCACAAAGTAGAGAATTTTGTGCATGCTTCATGATTAATATTTTCATGCACTATCACAGCTGATGAACATGAAAAAAACATGAAAAATAAAAAATAATACTCCTTGGAAAGGGATTATGATCCACCACCAACAAAGAAACACATTTTTTTGGGTTGGGGCCTACCCCTTAACATCTGAAATATCTTATTTCTAGAAAACTGAGTAACCTATTCCAAAAAACTACTTCACAGAGAGTCCTGATGACTCACCTCTCATAGAAAAAATTTTATAGACATCATCCTTTAAAAATAATATTCAATCTCCATAACCTCGATATACATATTCAATTTTAATAGTGGGACATATAAATGATTCTCTAGATTAAAATATTCCTCAAAATGACTCACACTATTATCCCCTTTAGAAAGTAGGCCTGAAGAATATCTAAGTAATCTCTTGAAATGAATATCAATCACTTTCATGAAGGAAATCTCATATCGAAGTGTATGAAGCTCCTCATGAATAGCCACATTATATTAGAAATGTTTTGTTTTTCCAAAAATAGGATACAAACATTTCCTAGTATTTATCTAAATCCAAAATAACCATGAAAGATAAAATATACCACTTCTTTACTTACCGACAAATCATCAAAATTGTTAATTAAACCCATTAATCCTAATAACATATCTATATTTAAGAGATATACACCTCATCTATCATGTATTCTATCACTAATCCTAAAACGGTGACCTCATTAACTATATAGTCTCTACCATTTTAACTATTGATGTTTCCTCTTCCAAATGTCTTTATCATTGCCATCCACTACGTGGTTATCTACTGGTGTGTATCGTTTAAAATATTTAGTGCTAACATGATAAGGATATCGTCATGGAGCTATATCTTCAATTCAAAAATTATAATAGAGACTCTTACACTTGAAATATGTAATGTTATTACTTATTAATTATTTTCATTTATTCATGGTTTATAAAAATTACCACTTCTACCAATTTTGATCATAGGAAAAAAGAAAAATAATTTCTAATCATTACCTATGTCTCTGCCACACAGACACTACTAGTTTTCTAAAGATGATCGGTAAACATATAGTTTTGTGCATCAGATCAGATGTGGGCATACATACCCATTTCTTAGTCAGTATTCACTATTAACATATCTTACTAAACTTGACATATATCATTTCTCTACCAAACCATGAATCCCTCACCTATTCACAACTCCAAACTCAATTATAACAATTAACCTAAACCATTGATACCACACTATCAATACCCCCACCCCAAGGTACCCTTCATTAGCCAATAGTTATATTAGAGAGAAATTAACAGCTTGAAGCCCACATCCAATAGAAAATTGGTTATGAAAACTGTCATTTTTATATCATGTAAAAAATGGGAGGTCTTTCCAATTAAGAGAGCATGATTAAGGGATAGATAAGAATGATACAAAAATTTACCCTATCTTATAAGGTAAAATAAATCCGAAGTTCATAAAAGTATTTTATTTTAATAAGAAAAATAAGAAGAAAAATACATGTACCAACTAAAAAACTAATCAGCCTCTAAAAATACCAAATAGATCCTTAACCACCGTGAACTATTATAATGCTTCTATATCTCCAGCCTTCTCCATGTATATTAAAAAATAGTTTATATATTTGTAGAGTGATTATAATAGGTATACTTAGTAGGGGCCTCCCTAACATATCACACTATAATAATAAATAATTTATGTGGATTCATAGTGAAAAAAGTGAGACTAACAATCCACCTAAATAGGTATACTATGTTTCCGACCTCCCCCTGGATCTCTCTCAAAATGTAACACACACAAAAGATCCAAATGTCGTATTAGAACATGGGAACCGCTCTGATGCTTCCACACTAGTTTTCCTATCTACCCTAACATCAAACATATCGACATATATCTCTACAAAAGAAGAAATCCTTATAAATCCCAAGGCAATGTATTGTAACTTACAACTCATGAATCACATACTCTCCTCATCACATAAAATATCATTTTTTAGTAACTGTGTAGTTTTTTTATCCACTATTTTCAGTATTTCTTGTATTATATATAGTATATTTTTCCACATACTACAATATCCCATAAATTAGTCAATATACCTTCAGACCTCACATCACATACACATCATTCCTATTACAATCATTATAATATTATATCAATATATATATATATATATATGTTTTAAAAAAGAAAAAATCATCAAAACATTCTACACACATTAGTGAGAAATGTATCCACCATGCACACCAACACATATATAATACAAGGATATGATAATGGTGACTCATAGGGTAGTTAGGCATCAATTCTTTGCCAACTTATACATTGGTGAAAACACCCACATAGAGTCCACCAAGTATTAGTGTCCCTACTGACGTCGGTGGGGTAGCATATTAAATCTTAAAAAAATTATGATATAATATATCTCAAGACCATACTATGCAAATTAAAATAGTGTTAAAAACAAAAAAACTACCATCTCGTGGACACCCGAATTCCACTTGTAGGAACGTGACATCTTATATGCACTCATGAATTTCTGAAGGATTTGATTAATTAATTATATCCTTAATAATATTTAACATTATGTTAATTAATTTTTTATCCATAAGTTAATAAAATCTGAATTATATTTCATTAACCATAATATTTAATTCCACGACCTCCAAGCCTAATCCAACCGAGCCCACTTTCATTTCATCATGCACTAACCCCATGGGATAAAACGTGATTAACTATTATCATTCCAAAAATATATTTAATCTAAAAAACATCATAATATATAATAAAAAAGATTCATAAATATCCATAACTATATGAATTTTTTAGTGGGGAAATGAATTTGGATATACGAAAAATAGGGCTATCAAGAATTTAAACAAATTTATTATCAAGCTTGCATCCTAGATTTCAAAACAACCATATTAATGATTGAATTCAACCCATTCCATCATCCTAGTTCCAGCATTAACACCATCATGCATATAACCCTACACACACCATTTGAGGTGTTAAATAATACCTTAAATCTGTCCCTCTACACCCATATCTCATCTTACACATGCTATCACATGCTCACACCACACTGTACAGAAAGGCTCATAACTCTAACAACTGATAAAAAAGAAACAAACAAACAGAATAAATGAGGATGATAATCCCTAATACAAGGAACTTGACCTTCGCATCTAAAATAGATTACTCAACCCAAGATGTTAATCTTTATAAAAAACTATTTATTTTTCCACATTTAATTAAATGAATCACTTATTATAGGTTACATATATTAGAAACCTAAGGAATCAACTATCACAAGATTTAATATATTAAAACATGCTTCAAATAAAAATATCCAGTATCATCAAAATGTATTTTAGACCATCTCATATCAACCCAGTTATTATCATTGAAAAAAAGGCATTAATATCTTCATATTAATTATCAGATTCCATTAACACCTCTAAAATTAATTCAATTAATCATTAATTAAGAATAATTTTATTTTTATCAAATTATAAGAATATAAGGATTACATATACATGCCTCTTTCAGTTCATTATAAAACCATTAATATATGAAATTTATGTTTAAAAAAAATCCTCAAATTATTCATGCTAACCAAAGAATAAAAAATATTATACCAATGCATAATATAGACATTACACAATATAGTAAAGGAATTGGGAAACATTTATCATAGTTCAAGATTTGATGTTTCGCTAACCATATATGAATTATTTTTTATCCCGTTAATATTTTTTATATTTAATTCTATTTCCACCCAATGAAGATAATATATGATAAATATATGGTTACAAGTAAAATAACTTGTGAATTAATGAATAAAATACCGCAATCTATCAACATTATTCCCATGATAACCAAACAAAAATGTGGATCTATAATCACCTCTCCCATAATAAAACAATATACCTCCCCTAATTCCACACTAAAACAACATAAAAACAACCGGGGAAACCCCATAAGCATGATATAAACCATCTTCCATAGCATGGAAATATGAATGTGACAAAAAAAGATCAAATATTTAATAAAACAAAATAAGAAGTATAACTCACCATTGGCCACTATGAATTAAACATAGGAAGCCAAGGATTTATCTAAATTGAAATGGGGTTTAAATCCTTCAAAAATAACTCCTGGGTTCCTATGGTGTGAGAGATAATTTTGTGAGATAATTGGGTTAAGAGGGGGTTAGTGTATTTATATTCTAACTTAAAAATAGAAAAATGTTTTTCTTCCCAGATCGCACCATAAACATGGACATCATAAAGTGTACAATGATACAATGAAATGAATATCGTTGTACCCTTCATAGCCACAAGTGATTATGTAGAACACAAATTCTCCCATGATACAAATTTTATATACCTTGGAAAGGTCCGTTACCTAGTTGGGTGAACAATGCTAGATAAAAAACTCACATTGGAGGGAGGCTATGGTTAATCCTATATCCATTCCACAAATACCTCAAAAACACAAAACACCCCTTGAACTCATAGTCTATATTTGGGTACTCGATTCCACAGATTTCCGACCACCAAGGGAAGTCCTATGTCATAGAAAACATTTATGTAATATGTAGGCCTAAACTATCAATACCCTCTAAATCATCTCTAGACTCCCTGTACAGTATCAGGAACCCATAGACCACAATGGCTAGTCTTGTAGTTCATCTATAGGATCTAGGCTGCGACTATAGAAAAAAATAGAAGTGACACCATTCTAAGCCTATATATTCCCTTCAAACACCATGGATACTAATTTTAATTCCACCAATACCTCCAAAACACAAAGGGTGGGGATAAAAGGGTATGGAACCATACATATTTTTACATGGTGCTAAATTTCATAGATTATAAACTTTATATTAATTTATGAAAATTATATATATAAAATCTCACTCTCTTGAATTTAATTTCACAAAATTTTTTACTGTTTGATAAAAAGGATAAGTATTATTTTATATTTTTATTTAAAATAAATATTGTTTTTTATCATATTAATTTAATTATATTATAAACTTGAATAATTTCATTAAATTATTAGCTAAGACACACATAGTATTTACTCAATTAATTGGGAAATCAAGTAAACTATTTTTAAAAAATTAATGTAATTAAATTTAATTTAATTTATTTAATCCATTAATTTTTTATTAAATTTATAAATATTAGGGATGTGTAAAAGGATTATATTCAAATTATATTGTTGTTATTGGAGTCCTTAATTATAAATTAAATGAATTGTGTCAAACATGATAATTAATGAAATTTTAATGAATATAATATTTTATTAAATTATTTATAAATCACAATATTTCTGAATGGTGAAAAAGTAGAAAATATAGGGTTAATAATTCTACCGCTCTTCCATTTTTTGTCCAATTTTAATCATATATGTACACCTATAAAACTTTAATATTTAAAATGGTGTTAAAGTAGTTAAGGTTAAAATTAGTTGACAATGGTTTTAATCAAAATGTGAATGTATAAAATAGGAAAAATTGTATAGATTTCCATGGTTAATGTTATTTTGGGCTTGCAACTTGATTCATTAAATAACTAACGATTAATATGTAATTTTAAATATAATTACTCAATTATATTTTAATCGTTTTTCAATTTCAAATATTTTCCATTCTCTCACTAATAAAAGTCAAAGTCTTCCCCTATATTCCATACTACTTTTGAGGACTATAAATTATAAAATACCTTCCATATTAAATTAATTTATTTATTCATTTAATTTTATAGATTCTATCATATCTAGATTAAAATCCATTTATTCATTAATTTGGTAGCTTAAATAGGGTTCTCAACAATGTAGTAAAACTCATAACCGAGCATTTTACATTTAATCTCTACATCAATGTTTCATAAATACATGGTATCCATTATTGAATAATTAATTTATTATTTTGAAAATTGTGAATTTTAATTATGGTGATGTAACAACCATTATCAACCTTCTATATATTTTTTGTGATGCTAAAACAGCTCTCATGGACGTGTACACCTATCGTATCAATATAGCAGTGTAATCCATTTTTTATCGAAAATTAAGTTGAATGGTTATACATATAGATTTAATAATTATATTTTTTATTATTGATATTATTTATAACCTAAAAAGATTAATTAATATTTACATTTCATTCATTCCATCCGTCAAAAATGGAAACAATGTTTATGTGTTTGTATAACCAACCGTCTTTATGAGCAGTGAAATTCATTTTTCTACCTGATGATTTATCCGATGAATGTTAATAAATATATAATGAATATATATAATATTAATATAATTGTTTTAATTATATATTTTTTCTAACAATGATTAATGTATAATTATTTACAATTTCAAAACGAAACATGCATGAAAAAATAAGTAGTTATCTCCCAGAAATGTGATTTTAATTATAAATAAATGTGTTATAAGATATTTTAATTAAAAAAATATTTTATGATAGATATATATATTTATGTTTATATAAAATAATAATAATTTTTTATTTTTTTTCGTATTTTCTAATGCGATAAATAAAATATGATACATGAAGTAAGGGTTTTACGATAAAATCTCACTATTTATCTGGATTGGTTATGATAAAATTTCAAATGAAATAATTTATTTATATAAATAGTATAAATATAATTAATTTAATTCTTATATAATTAATTATTAATATATCAAGGTTTGATTTTATTTTACTTCTTTTAATTAGTAAACATATCAAAAAAAATTTATATGGGAATCGAACTTTATTTCTCTCTTAATTGAAAATTCATATTTATTATATATACATGAATTATTAAAATGTTTTAAATAATGTTTTATCATTTTACAATAATTATTTTAAGAAATTTCTACACATATTTGATTTATATTAAAATTATTTTAAAGAAATCTTATTTTAATTTTCTAATCGAGGAACTTTTATCATTTTACTACAAATGTGAACATAATAATTATTTAAATGTACATAACAAGAACAAAAGTTTCATGCAATCATGATCAATCACATCTTTAAAGATTCCTTTACAAATTTCCAATTTCATTATCAAATAAAAATTTTCTTCAATGTTTTGGTAATTTTGATATTTTAATTTGTTTCTAAATTAAAAAAGGTTATTTTCCTCATGAATATTTATGATGACCTTTTAAAGTAGTTTTTCGTATATGATAATATATGTTGAAGTTATTAGTCATTTAAATGGGATATGGTTAAATAATATCATCCAAATTATTTCCATGGATGTATATTGATGATTCTTATTTAAGGATGATTCTATGAAACCTATTTTTTCTCATCGTTTAATTATGTTTTGAAACACATTTCATTTCCATGGGTTTTTCTATGATGAAATGTTTAATAAATTCATATCATTTTCATGGTTTATGAAATCAATATTGTTTTATGTTATTTTTTCATAATGATATATTATTTTCATTATTTTATAGGTGGCATCAAAAATATATATCCATATAATGAATTGGTTATGATGGGTGTCTCATTAAGAATATACAATTACAATTGGGAGTAAACCTAGTCCTGGAAGGGACTATATCCAGTATGATTGGGTTGGGAGTGAATAATGATTATAGAACACTGATTGAATGCAATCCACTAGTATAGTCTTATGAGTGAATCTTATATATAGATAGTGGAGTGAACCTAATAAATTATGATAGTATTGGTAGTAAACCATGACTATAGAATAGGGAGTAAAACCGTTCCACTATGATAGTATTTGATGTGAGACCCAAATACTAAGGAATTGATTTTATTTTCTTAAGCGTGTTCCCAAAATATCTGTCCTATTAAAATGTTATTATCTTATGGATCATTTTCTATTATTTATATATGATTCATATCTATGAACACCTAATATTTATTCCATGACTCACTGTTATGATCTATTATATAGAAGGTTTGGTTTTTAAAATTTGAGTTCATAATCTTGTACCCTTATGCCCATTTAAACTAATGTGATTATTAAAATTTCCCTTCTTTACCATACTAAGAATCCGAAATCTCTTTTCTTATCTTTCCCTTAACCATGATATGACAAAAAACTTTATCCATGATATATATAATAATGGTGAATGTTGTGATGAATTTAGTGGGATACGATGTAGGCCTTCATCAAACAAGATATTTATATATACATGTCTAAAAAGCACTATAAATATTTGATTATTTGATGAATTGATATTTAATGGAATTAATATTTATATAATACAATGTAATTTCTATGTATGAAAAGTACAAGATTGTATATCTCTATAGTTAATTTAATTTAAAGAATGTTTGTTCCCAACCAACACTAATTACTAGAAACCACAATCTTCAACATAATACTATTAACAACATATGGTCATAAAAAAGACATGGATTTATCTCAAATCTAATAATATCCATTTACCATCATCATACATCAAGATGAAATCAATTATTGATCCAAGATATTAAACATGATTCCCATCAATTAATTCATCATTAATCTTGTGGTTCTCCACACCATACGACTCTGCTTGTAAAAAATGATTCTACACCATGATGCTCCCCACCGTAGGAATCACCTATGAAAACCAAATCCCGATGTTCTCCTGATGTTCCTAAAGTAGATTCCTCCTCACCACATATAACTACACTACATCATCGGTCATGCATCCTATGGTGAACCATCCTCAATGGTGCCCTACGACACCAATAATTGTGCTATAACGTCACCGGATCCAAAAAATTTGTATCCTAAAGTAATATAGATACCATCAAATAATGAATTACATAGTCCATACTCATCTCCCAATGTCATTTCCCAACTAAATTTTCAGCAACCCAAAACTATCTTCTTATTGGACCATATGATCTAATGAACCATTGATCTGATTCTTTCTTAAATCATTGATTTATTAAGATACCTTAATTTTTTGGAACCTTTATCTATTTTCATTGGTTGAAACTATTTTTATTTTGGTTTTCCATAGTCTTTAATCCTTTTTGATCAAGTATCATCTAGGTATTAAGATATTTTAACCGGGGAAATGACCTAAAGTTGTGGGATATATATATATATATATATATATTGAATTAATGGTGTTAGGTTATAAATGTGTCAAGGGATTATGAGGGTTATCAGTGGTTTGGATGGATTGAGTGGTGGTTAATGATTTTCATATGTAATAAAGGATGAAATATATATTTTGGAAACATTCATGTTATGAAATGTTATATGATGTGACTGTTATTTGAAGAAGATGTTGTGAACTGGTTAAGATCATGAAATAAGTACATGTAATGAAAATAGTTTACAATGTTAAATGTTTGATCAGATTATTTAAAACTTATGTGATTCAGAAATCGACCTATCCTTTAAATAGAGAAATTCAAATCATTAAAGGGTTTCACATCATGAATATATTAGGATTAGTTGTTTTAAACCAGACTGTGTGTATGATTTTTTTAATCTTCTATGAAGCTCTGTCATTAGAACCCTAGAATAACCTAAGGAAAACTTGTTGCGAATATTTCCCTTACAGATGTCTTGGTCAATATTTTAAATCCTAGGTTAGTCTCTTTACTTTTTTCTACCATTTCTTCCATTTTCCAACATTAACGCATTATGATCACTTGAACTTCATTGAATTAGTTTTTGATCATGTTATTTGTGTGATATAGGGTTTTCTTTTTATCATTATCTCCTTCATTCATTGTTGGAGATACATGTTAAATGTGTTTCTCAGATACTTATATAATGGTTGGTGGTATAGAAAAATACATATGGAATGTTTCAATTTTATCCTATATGGGAAATATTATGTTATTTTTCCGACACAAAATGTGTGTTTACAAAAAGAATAATGGGAAATGATAATCATGTGTTTGGAATAATCTATGGCTCCATTTGGATCAAATACAGTCGATAACATGCTCAAAACACCTTATTAGGAATGCCTACCCTAGAAGAATAATGAACTAGATAATGGATTAAAAAATTATTTAGTGTGACATGAAATCATAAGTGATTTCATATAATATACTCTTTTTAAAAAATGGATTCCACAACAATTAAAAGACAGATGAAGATTTGATATAAATAGATGCGTGCATTTGAATGATAATGTATAATTTAATGAATGAATGGATAATTGAAATATAGATAGTAATTAGATAAATTTACCATCTTGAATTTTGATATTACGTTGTGTTATAATTGAATTTAAGATTTTTTCAGATGTAAGGTAAAATTATTTTTTAAGGGGATTTTCCCAAAGACACTAAAGTAATTATTTAAAGGGATTTTTTCAGAAATTCTAAAATGCATATGTAAGTGGATTTTTTAATGATGATGATGAAGATGAAAAATTTTATAAATGAATTTTTCTAGTTATACTAAAGTACTTATATAAATGGATTTTATAGGTTATGGTGAAATGGATATATAAAGGGGTTTTATAGATTATGTTATATTGATTATAGGGGTTGTCATAGATATCTAATTAAGGAATAAAATTTTATTTACACTTTTCATGGTTGTGTTACATGATCAGTAATACTCTTATATTGTGTCAAAGCATAATGATTTTTTTTATAAATTGATTAATTACTAATTTGGACTATCGATTCATTGGAAGAACTTTTTATCATAATAGTTTCAATAAAAATGATGGTTTGGACCTATTATGTCTTATTTACTCTCTTTCCATGTCATTTTTTTGTACTCAATCAGATTACATGGATCTAGGTTTGAACAATGATAAAGGACCTCATTGTTGTTCGTTTCTTACTGGATGGGTTAGAGCATAGAGATTGGATGAATAGGGGTATTGGGACCATAGTCGTTTTCACTTATTTCTATCAACTTGTGCTTTTATCTGTATTAATTTTATTTTTAAATATAGATAAATCCTATATTGTCATTATATTATCATATTATTATAATTGGATTATTCAGTCGACTTTTATTGTTTGTGTTATCTTTTGTGACGTACTACTTCCAATATTTTCCATCACATAGATATTTGATCATTTCTTTTTGAGTAAAACTATATAATAGTCAGTATAGTCTTCCACTATTTTATAAACACCCACAATACTATTTGGATTCCACTAGTGTGTGGGGATATGTACTAGAGATCTAGTAACCAACTATATTTGGCCACACGATAGAGTCCCAGATTGTGGGGATGTTACAATGTGGTATCATAGGTAGCATGTTGTTCTTTTCTATTTAATTACTATTTTCGAATGTTAAAAAAGATATAAAGATGTGTCAAGACTCATTAATGAGTTTGTTCACTAGAGTATCTAATCCATGTTAGGGGGAATATCTGATAACCCAAGTAATAGATTATTTTTCAAGATGATTGTTTGTTACAGTTGATGTTATTTCACCTTAGGTGATACACATTTCATGAAATATAATTGTTTTTTGAGATTAATAATCATGGCCTGGTATTGTTGTAGAATATAATGTATTCATCATGAAAAGAACATTTGAATATATATTTACATGCATTTTTCCTAATAGGTAAATATTTATTTAATGTGATATATTTTTTATACAAACTACGGAATGGGATACATGTTATATCTAAAAAATAAAATGAAATAACTATTATGTCTTCTTAATTTACTTATTAATATATATTTAGTGAGACTATGAGCTTGTGGTTCTCTTCTTTTCACATTTTTAGGCCGGCCTTATTATTATTCATTGTTCTAAGGAATACATTTGTCTTGATTATAAAATTTCATTGTGTTGTCTTAAAATTGATTTTCAGGAGAGCGTAAATTGTGATTGTCCTAAATTTTCATTGTGTTGTCTTAAAATTGATCCATTTAATGGGATACTTTTTTCAATTCTATTTTTATTTCTGAGATAAAGATATAATTTTAGGTTTTGTATCTACTTATGTTCACTCTGGAGGGAGGCCATGAGGTTTCTGATTTTTGGATTAAGTTTTTCTAGAAAATATTCAGGTAGCTAAAGAAACCATTATATATGTGGGTGAACGGTGATGCATACATTATTTAAGGTCCCTCCAGACATTGGTGGGACATGATATATGGATATGGGTAGAAAGAGAAGTTATCATAGAAGGGCATTGAGATAATGTTTCTATGTCACACATATCCTAAAATATAGGGAGATGATAAAGGTCAAGAGTTTAGGCACCTGAAATTGGAGGTCATGTTAGTGATGGAATATGTAGGATGTTTTAGATACTTTTAGTCTTTTTTTAAATCTTTATATGTTGATGAGATTACATCGGTGATCCGTTTTCCATATAGGAATAACTAATAGATCAGTTCATATGTAAATGTTTTTCATTTTTATAGCTTTATGGATGTGATGAATTAGGATCGCATCATAAATAGTAATCTAATGTAGGCCCCATCAATGGTAAGGATTCTCAAAAAGGTGAACTAGGATCTCTTATTTTGGTGGGAATTTGCGACGTTATGTTAGTTATCACCAAGGAAGTAATGGGAAGATGAACTAAGATAGTGGGAAGCCATCGTAGGACTCTAATCCATTATAGTGCTATCAGTTTGGTATGTTTAGACATAAGGGTCCATATTGTATGTAAACTGTTATAGAGTGTCATGCTTAGAGTAGTCTTGGAAGCATATAGATGTTTTGTAGGGGAATTTATCTGTAGAGTATTGGAAGGGTACAAGGATCTATACTAGAGTCTAGGAAAAACATAGCTACACCACATCAGACATGTAGTTGGAGTTCCTCTAGACATTTAGGTCGAGTTTGGGTGTATGGTACTTCAATAATGAAGCAGTAGTACAAGGTAGAGGGAATAGTGAATGGGAGTCATATTTAATCACATGTATAATGGGAATGTGTGCATGACCCTATGAACTCTACTCCAACTAGTCATGATATAGGATCATCTGCTATCATATGTTTGATTATTGTATCCTCTACCCTTTCTTTTTTTGATATAAGATAATCAAATTCCAGTATATCTCATCTTTTTTAAAATGGTTTGGGAATTGTATTGGAAATCATGGATAGTGTGTTGATAAATAATTCATTGTAGGGAGTGTGGATATAGAATATACAATCTCTAAATGCATGTTCTTTATAAATTAGTGGTTATTGATTCTTTTGGGAACCGTTTATGTTGGAATTGATAGGTTTAAATTTTATTATTACTATGGATTATTTAGTTCTATACTAGGATCATATCGACTATTATCATATGATTTTTACCTTTTTATCTATGAAAGTAGGTATCTATTTAAAACAGTGTGAGTGGGTTCTTCTTGCAGGTCATACATGGCCAATTACGTGTAGATAAGATTTTATCATGGCTTAGATAATAGGTGTCTCTGTATATAGTAGTGGAAGGGAGAAAGATACATATCATATAGTGTGAATAATTTTTTTGTCTTTTCTAATGAGTTCTATTGCTTACCACCTGAATGGGAGATTGAGTGTGCAATCTATTTGGTGTAAGGAGTATTACCATTTTCAATACCACTATATACGATGACACCAATAATTCTTCATCAGATCAATGCTTTTTAGATGATCCAAATTCCAATGGATTCATACAACCTAGTACATCTTCATGGGGTTCTCTAGTACTTTTCACCTATAAGGGTGATGGGAAATTTCACTTTCATGCGGGTTATTGAATATTTGACCAGATGATGCTAAAAACCGAATTCTCTTAACGCACATCGACGATATATTTTACCAACTAAGAGATGGTAAGATCTTCCCCAATTTTTTGAGATTAGGATACCCCCAGTTGAGAGTGTACTATTAAACACACATCCATAAAGTTTTAAGAGTCATTATGGATTATATGAGATTGTAGTTATACCACTTGGTTTGAAGAAAACCCCCACAATATTCATTCCCATGAAGAAATAAGATCTTTGATCCACTTTTGGATCAGTTATTGGTTTCTTTATAAATGAAATTATTATGTATTCCCATTCATTGGAAGACCATGCCTAACATTATGACATATTATTGAGTATATTTAGAGTGAATCATATTTATTCCAAGATAACCAAATATAGTTTCGGGATTGAGAAAAATTTGTTATGGGGTCCCATAATCTCTATAGTTGGAGTGTTAGTACACCCAATGAAGGAATCAACCATGGTATCATTGGAGTGTCCAAATAATTTTGTTGATAGTCAGAGTTTATGGTATTTAGTAGATTATTATAATCATTTGAACTAGTACTTCTCGCATCTTGATACACTGATGATCGAGTTGTCCCTGAAAGGGGTGATGTTTGTTTTTTTAGATGCTTACGAGAGAGATTTTTAAGTGATTAAGGGTTAGTTAACCTCACCATTGATCCTCACCTAACTTTTTTAGAATATTTCATACATTGTGTTTTCTTGAATATCAAAAGTTGGACCCTAAGTAGTATTGATGAATGTTGATCAAGTGGTTACATATAAAACTAGACATATGTGATTGTCTGAGAGGAATTATCAAACTCATATTCTAGAGTTATCATTAGTGGTACACATCCCAAGACTACGAAGAAAATATCATTTGGGTGAGAGGATTGTGGTGTGAATAGACCATAAGAACCTCATGTACATATTTTATTAACAGGACCAGAAACTTTTTTTAGATATGGTGGGTTAATTTTCAACAGTATTTCAACTTCATGGTGGCCTATACAACTTCAAAGGGAAACATAATTTTTGATTTTGTGTGCTAGAAGATGGAGACATGGGTAGTTCAATAGTGTTATAATGGTTGGAGAATGATATCAATATTTATGAAAATGGCACAATATGTCTTAGGATAAGGGAGATGTGTAGATCTAACATAGATATCAGTTATACCCATTATTCCGGAATGTATCAAGATAGTGACTTTTTATAATCTGGGGGACATGCTCTGAGTGGAAAACAATATGGTGGGGATCCATAATTATAATATCTATGAATTACGAATTTTATTCGTCATCATGGACATGTATGGGTTACTACATACTTCCATGAGGAGAAAATGAAATACTTTCAGGATTCTAGATGGGAGGTATATCTTAGGGATAACATAGATCTATTATAATTGTAGATATTACTGGTATACTTAAATGAAGAAAGAGGTAGTGGGATTCCGGTAATAAAGTTCTTCCATTCAATAGGTGAGGGCTGAGAATTATAGGCTTGCTAGTCTATTACAGCCACTGCCCATTGCAGAATTGAAATTGGATGATATCGCTAAGGACATGGTGAAATGATTATCTAAGACCCTTCATTAGACTAATTCAATGTAGGTGATCATATATAGACTAACATAGGTATGCCACTCGTTCCTGATAAGGTATAAAAACTATGTTAATGATATAGGTAGTCATTACATGTGGGAGTTTTCTAGGTTGTATGGTATTCTGAGGATAATCATTGCTAATTGAGATCATAGTTTGATGAATTTGTTCATGAAGGGTCCTCATAAGGCTTTGGGAACACATTTTCTTTTAATAATAGCCTAACATCCTCTAAAAGACGTCAAATATAAATAAACTATTTATATTATAGAGAATATGTTGCGAGGTTATATTTTGAAATTAGATTATTTAGGAGAGTGAGTTTTATCACTATAGCAATTCACATATAACAACAAATTTTCGGAATCAATCTAAAGGAATCCATTTAGAATTTTTAAGGTATCCCTTGATGTTATCCTTTTTTGGAAGGAGGTGGTTTAGTTATTTATTGTAGTACTTAGTCTCATCCAAGGGATATTTTAGAAGGTTTCGAGGATTGGGAGGCTACTGGTGACTGTTTTGTGCTGTAAAAATCATACAATGGGCCTAAGATACAACCACAAGAGTTTTGGGGGTCATCATGTTTTCCTTCAAGTTCCACCTAGGTTGGGGAAACACTATATCACGATAAATGAGAAGCTAGTATATGGTTTTCAAGGCTTCTCATGATTGTGAAAAATGGATTTTTCTACTCTAATAGTTATTTTTTTCAACAATTGTGATAAATTACCTTAAATGATGTGTTTAAAATATCAAAGCATTAGAGACATTACTGTGAAAATCTTCATCTGGTTTATATTGTTGACATTGTGTTTTCTTAAGATGAATCTGTCAACGATCAATGGATCTAGATTATAGACCTGGGTGAGAAGTATCTCTAGTGAAGGACCAAACCACATGTTCACCTATAGTGGGAAATTGGGGTTTTAAAGTAGATACAAGGGAGATGGGATATGATATGTTAGAAAACATGCCTTAATTTTTCACAGAGACCCGACAATGATTATTAGAGAAAGTCAGGGATGATTTATCTTATTGTGGGGGAGAGGTTGTAAGATACAATAATTTTTTAGGTATTTTTTTCTATGAGATTTTTTAACCAATATTACTTTATTTTTTCCTTCATCTTTAGTCCTTGGAATTTTGGTTTCAATCATTTATGGAGATATTTAGAAGATGAAAATGAAATAATGTTTGGGGGTGTATATTTTTTTGAACAAGGTGACTCAAGGTGTAAACATTTCAATATATTTTTAGGGTTGTCTATGGTTTATATGTATTTAGTGGTGGTTTAGGATTTTCCATTTGAAGATAGGTTTAACGTTGTCTACTAGGCACATTCAAGTCATGAATAGTAACATAATCTCAACATTTAGTTAAGAAGATGTTGTGAACTTGTTCAGGGCATAAATTAGGAACATGATGTCAAACAAGTTCATGCTATGAAATGGCCGATCATGGATATTTCAAGCTAAGGTGACACATTATCTGACACATATTATGAATCAATAATTTTTTTTCCTGATATTTTTTCAGTTTGTGAAGTTTTTAGGATCAATGTTTTTATACCACTTTATGTGTATAATTTTCATAATCTATCATACATATTTCTAAAATGAATTCTATAAAGAATCTAGATTATTTAGTTTTGATTCTATCTATTCTGGATGTAGTGATTGTGTGTTTTAACCCAGGTGAGTCAGTTCTCTTTGGTTCTCCACATTCATCTTCTATCCTTTATTATAGTGGCATGATATCTGGAATATCATTGAATCAGGTATTGATTTGGATGTTTGTATGATCTGGGAATTTTTTTGGGTCACCATCACAATAATTCATTGTTGTAATATCATTTTCAAAGTGTTTATGTGATATCCATATAATGGTTTTTGGTCTAGAAAAAATCCCAATGGTCTGTTTCTATTTGTTCAAGTATTTTTCATATTATTCAATTGCGCTAGCACGTCACACACATTATCAACTTGAATAACGAGTGATGATAATCATGTGTTTGGGAAAAACTTTGGATCCCTTTGAATCCAATGGTGTTCAGACCTTCAGGTGAACTGAGGGTGGTGGTGTGGCAAGCCCTTCAGGTGAACTGATTATTCCAGACCTTTAGTAGGATCCAGATGCCACTACTCTACAAGAGAAATATGTTCTTACTTTAATTGGCATTAGCTAGACTGATTCTGGTGTGGCTAATCAGAGGAGGGTGTGCAGCAGCGGTGTTGTGAGTAAGGGCATGCAGGGGTTTTCTTTGGCTACATACAAGGACCAAATGCGGACTCCTGAAGTGAATGAGATGGATTCTTCTGGATTTAATGAAAACCTAATTGTCGGATTTCCAGAGGACTTTTCTAGAAGCTTTAGTGGTTTTGGTAATGCTGATAGCGGTGTGATGATTACAATTCCCATGGGGAATTGATTTCAAGGGATAGGAAATGCGACTGTGGATGAGACGTCTCCATTACATGGAATTGACAATATGCAGAATGAGTCTAAGGAGAACACTGCATTGTGTAAATATGGGACAAATAATGGCTAGGAAGATGTGGAGCACCACCATTTTTGGCTATGATGGATAAGAATCGTCAGTTTCAGTGGGACCAGTTAGTAAAGTAAAAAAAGAGATGTAGATCCATAGAAAATGTTAGGATCTTGGTGATAGTGATCAAGAAAATGATGGTGACAAGGTAAGGCCATCATACAGTGACATTGTCCAAGGGGGAACAAGATACTGTCGGTGACCTATGAAAATATGATTGCTTATTTGCGAGGAAAGATGAGGAAGGGATACTCCAATTTTCCAATGCCAATGTCTACCAGATCCACGGTCACGAACATGCAATCTTCTACTGATTTTCTCTCACTGGAGAGTTTGAAATTGAGAATGAAGTATGCTAAAGTTCTAAAGCATTATGAATGTTCGGAGTGGGAATCAGTGATTGCAAAAGAATCCTTCTATCATGGAGGTGGTGTTGGGTGTGATTTTGAGAATATGTAATTATTATTTTGGGTCTGTGATGCTTGTTTCCTGATATATTTTTTTATTTTAATAAATGGATAGTGGTTTTTCCTCAGGCTAAACTTTTCTGGTTAATGGTGCTCAGACCTAGCTTGTGGCAACACATAGGGAGATCCATCCATAGTACAACAATGAACTATCTAATGGATTAAAATATTAATTTTCATTATATGAAATCTTAGAAAATTTATTTTTCTATATTCTCCTTGGAAAATGGATTATTTATTATTATATAATATGTGATGATTTTAAATAAATGGGTGTTTACATTCACATGATCACATATTAAGGTATGTTAATCTTTTTTTATTTACATTACAAGTGAGGAATAAAAAAGGTGTATGGTGACTCGGCCCAACAACTATCACACCAAACCCCAAACATTGATTCCAACACATACTCCTACACGGGGTCCAAGATATTAAAGTATAATTTAATGAATTAATTGGTAATTTAAAAAAAATATTAATTTCCTAAATTTACAATTGTGACTTTTGATGTTTTCTGGTGTTATTATTGTTTTATTACTTGTTTTGTGATTTATGATGAAAATATTATAAAAACAAATTTTATTGATCACGATAGATTAATTTTATAATTTTTTCTTTGTGGTGATGAAAAAATTATTATATAAACGTATTTTCCAAATGATACATAAATTCCTATACAACGGGATTTTTCTTGTAATGCTAAAATGGTCATATAATGTTTTTGTTGATTATTCTAAATATATTATATAAATAAATTTCATAGTTATGTTATAATTACTATATGTATTGTCCTAGGTATGTGTTTATGGAATGGACTTGTGGATATGATTAAACAATTTTTTTATATGATCAGATATATTCAAGGGTGTTTCTGATGTAGGTTGACTATATTATCATATTAATTGATTAATTAATGATCATTATTATTGTTTTATTTAATGAACATATTATCAAAATGGATTGTTTTGGTAAGGTAGTATCAGCCTTGTAAGATTTAGCCACACCATTTTTGGGATTCCATTGGTTATTTGAGTAGATTAAATGGATGTAGTTTTGTATAAAGGAAAAAGACATTGTTGTTGATTACTACTTGCTGGATGGGATAGATCTTGGTTCGGGGAATAAAAAGGGCTTTAGGACTGTGTCCTTTTGAGTTGATTTCTGTCTGTTAGGCCTTTTATCTATATAAATATTAGTATTATGTTTAGTTATATTCCCTTCTGTCATTACATTCTCATTTTATCATTATTATAATATTTAGTTGAAACTTATTGTATGATTTTATCATTGTGATGTATTTTTTTATATTTTTAGTTACTATGATAATTTTTATATCTTTTTTAATTATAACGTTGTACCCAAGGGTATATTAACCCAAATAAGTCATCTATATCCCCACTACTAGTCATAATCCTCGAGCATATGCAGATTCATGCTAGAGGTCTAGTAAGAAACCTGATTTTGTCTCATGAGAGAGTCTTATATCAAGGGACATTACTTGAATTATTTTTTGTCTGATACTAACACACATACTTTTAACCAAAACAACATTTTAATTTCAAATATGGTATTCTATATAAAAGTATACAAACCCATATTTATCTACACTTCAGAATCCCAAATTCATTTTGGCATCTATTATTTTATCTCTCTGCATCTACAATTATACCCTCACATTAACATATGGTTGCGAATGATTCAATACAATACATTATTGAAGTAGCAACATGATCACTCCATCAAAGAAAAAAAAATCAAACTCTATAATCCACCATCCAACTATTAATACATGCAATTACTAGAAATTCCTTACCCGTTCAAACCCGAGTGACTATAAAAAACATTGACTACCACCTATTCCATGTTTACCTATAACATTATCCACAATATTAGATTAAATATTATTCAAAAGGATGGGAACATCCTAAATTAGGAAAAAATATGTTCATCACCTTATGAACATACTTATACTTCTACTCAATTATAACCTTAATAGATTCCATCATCATTACACACATGTCACTCCTCATGATCTATGCTAATCCATGACATTAACCTGTACTAAGGGTCCAGCATAGATAAACCATTACACCACCCCCAACATATCGATGATATAATCCCTCATGGTAATAGAATCCTCTATTCTCATCCAAATCCCTGGTCATGTATACTCCTTATAATGAATTCCAAAACCCAGATCAACACATTACAACAATTATCAGTCAATCGAAACATGCTACCTCATCAAAACACTCCTCTAAAAATTTATGAACATGGAACAAAACTCAAAAATACTATCAACCCATCACTTGAGTTAATATGAAACCTAAACAGTGCTAATCTAACCCATACATAACTCATTTAACCTATGAAAACTCCACATGTACCACATGTAACTAGCATGTATTGCCTTAAAATCATTTAAAGATAATGGGAATTTTCTCTCAAGATACACAAATTATAATCCAAATGGTGAAAAACATCTCCAATTCGCATTTCCCTAAGACATACCATCGATGCTATAAATTTTCAAAAACTGACGGATTGTGATGAAAATGACCTAACAAAAATTATAGAAAGTCGCATCAAATCAAAACGTGGTGCTTGCTCCTCAACCACATGTCTGGACTCCATAGTATAATAGAATCATTTATTGAAAATCATATTTGATTCTTAAAAAATATATATTATCTCACTAAGGAAAAACAATTCAGAAAAACACATATAATAGGATCATCATTCCAAAGGATGATTCTATTATCCACACTCTACTCACCAAATAAAAGACCATATAGGGTCACTTTTAATTATTCCATTATAATCATCAACAATAATTGTTAGGGATTGTAATATAAATGACCCGTAAATATAAAATTCACCTAATTACCAACAAAAACTCAAGGAATCCATATTCACTTACTCAACACCATCCCAGAGTTTCCGAATAAATTGTAAAATCATGTACCAAACATTCTCAAAGTGTTTATCTAGAGTATACCACATAGTTAAAACACCTCCCTCACGTCTGTATCAAACAGAAAAACATACCCATTGCCCACTTTCTAAAATAAAATAAACTATCTAACCAATCCCTTTCTTGGTTTACCCTTTATAATAAAACCCACCAAATAACCATTATCTTGAGCTCCATCTCAAAGTCCACTATGTTCTCAAACCTTGTCAGATAAAAAATGTATATCATAAGAAGAAACTCATGGTATAACTCATTATTCAAAAACCAATTGGCCAATATAGGTTCCCAAACATAACCAAAATCAAATGTGAAAACATCTACCTAATACATTAACTAATTCTTACAGAGCCTCTGCATATGCAATTCAATACCCTTGAGGAATCTGTTCTCATATACATACACCAAGAACATGAAAATCAGGATAACAACATATTGTATAGTTACCCTCAAAAAATAATCCTATAAAACAATGAAATCAATGACAATATGCAATTATCAAAAGCCTTATCAAGCCCCATGAACTAGAATTATCACATAAAATCTCTTATCTGGCCATCCTAAACCACTCTTCTACCAGACATAACCATGTGGTTTATTGATAATTATAGCAATGAAAATTCTCAATGTCACATCAAGGATAATATCTTACTATCCTATACAACCCACATAAAAAATTTGTCACATTTTGGCTATATCTTTTTTAACAGTTACAAATTCTCTGGATCATATTATGTGAAATATGATGTTTATTAAATTTAAATTCAATCAATATTATAAATACCACATTTCAAGGAAAGAGATAACCAGAACACACCATGTAATATCCCACATATCATATCATAGGGAATATCATAATTTTGGTGCCTTAAATAGCTAAAACTATCCACAATTAGGGACATAAATAGATAAAAAAGTGTACATAATATATATATATATGATATACAACCTAAGAAATTTTTATTTTTAATTTACCTGATTTTTCATAACAAGGTAATCAGCTAATAAAATTATTTTTATATATTATATAAAAAGACGCTCATTGTGTTTTAATTATATTTTATTTAAAACATGACTCATAATAATCAATTCATATTATCACATAACTTGTATTTTATTCATTTAAAATCCTATTTATGTATGATTCCACCATAAACTTATACAAAGAAACACAACATAAATGGATAATAACACTTTAAATAACCAAAGCTTGTCATAGTCTTGGTAAAAATAATTGGGTCCTATAAAAATGACATGTGAATACAACATGATTGATATAATCCATGTAAACATATTCTCTATTTGTCCAGGCCAAGAGATATAATCCCATAAATTAATAACTTCATAAACATGTGTATCAGACATGGTGGAAAAGGTCAATAGTTAAATAGAAATGCCAGAATAGTAAAACCATCCATAGATACATTTATTTCCCTCAATTGTTGGGTTTCCATTCCATCAAACAAGTTCTATACATTTTTCAACAATTCCCTTACTCTTGACTAACTTAACAAAATAGTCCGAGAAAATACACAGCTCATATAACACTTTATAATGCCTCTCCACCCAGATCACTAATTTATGAAATGACCAGTAGTCTCCACCATTCCATAGTCGTGACTTCCTATCTTATTGAGGTTATAGACTAGATGTGTGGGTCTGTGGTTGTACGGTGGGGAGAGTATCCACATAAATTAAAGTGAAAAAATTAATAATAATAAATAAATAATATTCAATATCTAGAATTTAAATAAAATATAAATCCATTAATATGATGAAAAATGAATAAATATAACCTATGGAATATTAAAATGAATTAAATAATAAATTTAAGGTAGTCATACATCTGCAAAATTCATATACCAAAAAACCCAAAAAGCCTAAAATGGGAAATATTGGGAAGTCCCTCAGATATTATATTATGTCCAAGTACGGTCCCAATCTCCCAGGCCCCATCCAATGAGACAAAACATAAATCAGTCAATGAGTTATTTCCATTGTCATATCAAGAAAACAAGAAGTGTACTTGATTACTAAAATGCAACTCGAGTAGGTTGTGAGTATAACTTAGTACTTCAGCACCAATGACATCCCTATATATCCCTCATGAAATATAATTTCATGTAGTCATACTAAAATTAAAGATGAAAATTAAAAATAATTAAATGACATGGATTAAATGGCTATGTGGTGATGCTTGAGTAAGTTATAACATCGTAGAATAATGTGTTTTGTCTTTGAACCCATAGATTTATCATTCCAAACATAAGTAACCACATAGGGGGAACAAATACAACCATGAAACTGACACATGACAGTATACCTACTTCTTCTAGTGTTGTATTTCTCTAAGCATGTAGACAGATAATGCTAACTATAAGTAACTACATTGGGGTACCATGTTAATCCATAAAAATGGTACCCAATAAAATAACATTTTCGGCCAATTCTATATTTCTCTTCACACACTAAACACTCATTTATATCAAAGATACCTCAAGAAAGTATAAAATTTCATTATATCACTATCACTATAAGAGAATTTACACGAATACTCCCGGATTAATTAAATTTCATAGTATAATGACAACCATAATGTAATTGATATAGCCTCTTTACTAGTATTATCTTTTCACAGTATCAAGACTGCCTCAAAGGGGTTTAAATAGAACATCTAAAATTGTTTTCATTTCATAGTTTCAAGACAACATCAAGGGAATCTGCTATATATTGTATACAGTATGCCATGAGGGTGTTTACTATCCCATGTATCAAGAAAACCACATGTGAATTAAAAATTATTATCAATTACATTTGATAATGGACCATTCCAATTTATCATTTCAATGTCCATTAAAAACACTCATCATTATTGACCATTTCAACTTTAAAAGGCCAAATGTATTCACAATTACTTTTTAAAATCTTGATATTCTTTAATCATTTGAAGATAATTATTTTTCAAATCCATTCCACTTAAAAATTTAATAATATTTTCTTCAACAATTACAATTCCAATAGGAAAATTCAAGAGTCATGTTCTAACTATGGAACCCCCTGGGGATCAATCGTAAAATACAATCTTTGATATATTAAATAGATATTTTAATAACAATATTTCATGTTTAAGGAATAAGCAATAAATTTACCACTTCATGGGATACACTTAAAATTCATATCACTTAACATCTTCTACTATTTTATAATATAAACATATACCGATCCTATAACATCATTTTACCCTTTTTAAATTTACATCTTTCTTATTTCATCACTAATTGATCAAGTTTTCCCATTAATATATCCATTTTATTTGGAAACAGTTTAATAAAGGAATCCCCTTATTATCTCCATATAGAGATGAAATTAATATCATTTATTATGAATGAGATAATAGAAATATCATATTTAAGAATTTAATTTTATTCTAATGTTAATGAGAAATACCTTGGTGCAATAAGACAACTCATTCATTAGTAATTTACTCCAGAATACTGGAAAAACATAAGGAAAAGCTACCTTAGCCTCATAGGTGTCCACTCATCTAAAAATTGAATTTATTTTGATAAAAAAATTGTTGAAATCAAAATAATTTGACAAAATAACTGAAAATAGGGCATATTAGAGACAAATTGAGATATATAAAATGATGAAGAGGAAAATATAAAAAATGGGTTAATAGAGTTGTAGACTTACTTCAATATCTCCATGAACGTAGATGGAAGTGAAAATAGACATGGAATGAATAAGATTCTCAAGGGTTTTAGTTTCACATCCCATGATATCCTGGAGATGGTGTCTACTACATAATATATTGTCATGATTATGTGGAATAGATCCCTGAAGGACTGATCAATTTAGTAGTTTTAGTCATTTAGATATATAAATGTGTATTGCATTACAAATGGACACACTACTTACAACATGTTTTTTCATCAAAAAACTTATCTTCTTGAGGATAACTCTAAGAAATCTAGTATATTCATTCATTTAATTCATAATATGCTAAATGGATTCCTAAGGAAAAATCATTACAAGGGTGAGCTCAAATACTCAATAAGGGGAAAATATAGAGCAGATGTTATAATAAATAAAATATAATAGTCAATATGGAATGGTCAATAATTGAATATGCATTTCATGTAAGTAGTAAACTGAATGAATGTACGTGAGAAATATGGAAATGTAATAATTGGAATCACATTCCCCAAAAATAACTGGATAAGGAAAACAAACAAGGAATGTTAAGAAACAAAAACACATTCCAATAATCAATAATCTAAAATGATATATATCCATTAATATGTCGGCACAAACTACCATGAATGAATAATAATTAAAAATACAATGAGGGAAATTATTTCACAATAGAATTCATGCCTCTGGAACATGAGGACCTATTACTATCAAAATCTATCCACTAGATAGTTTACAACTTCGGTTCTATCCTCTTTTTAATTCTCAAAGCTGGTTGGTCACATGGGAACCCATTGATGCATCGAGGAGTTATATAATGTCTCGACTCCACCCATCACTGCATGTCTAAATCAATCATCATATTGAAGAAACAAAATAAATAATATTCTTTATCAAATATCTGTATAAAATAAAGAATACAAATTTAATAATTTTTTCTCCAATAAGAAAACAACATTCAATGTAGTCATTGTATGTATGTAGGTATATTGTTTAGGAAATATTAGTATCCATGATAAATGAACTTGATAATTTAAGGGAAATTAAATGATTAATTATCATGATAGATTGAATAATACAATCAAAATAAAAATGAATCATGTAAGTGGATGTAAAAACTATCCTTGGCCATATTATTAATAAGCCATCCAGATGAAAAAATAGGGATGGAAATAATACAAAAAAATATCAAGGGGATTAAAAGAGAAGGTTATTTTACATTGATGAAATAAATGATTAACTTTTAAAAATATTCTAGAGGAAAATATCATTTTCTTTGGAAAATATTTGGTGATTGAAAATAATTTTTTTTAAAACATTGATAATGAGGCTTCAATGAAATGATGGTGGATGAATCTGTACATGTTGTATGAGGTAAAAACAATATTCATTTTGTAAAAAAAAGGGTATAAATGCCTTATTAAGAAGGGGAATCGAATATTCTTATGAAAAATTTGTAAAGACAGTTATAACTTATTTACCAAATCATTTAAAAATATATTTAAAATCCTTCGAATGAAACATTTTTTTTATAATAAAATATTTTCTCCAACCAGAGAGAGATATAAAGTCAGGTTTTATGAAAAACATTTTCCAATAAGTAACAATGAGTGAAAAATGTTACTAACACTTTGAAAATTTTCAAGAATAACCATAGTAGAATTTAATGTTTTATTAAACTATGGTTATATTATTTAGTGAATTGGAAATTCCATTGAGAGATCAATATGAATAATTTTTAGGAAAGTAATATTTAATCATTTCCAAGTGTCCCATACAAAATTATAGCATTTTAAAATCCTAAAAATCATGAAATAGTAAATTTTAATTAAATATTTAAATACAATTAATGGAAAATGAATTCATGATATTATATAAAATCATCAGTAGACACACCACAAAAAATTCGTAACTAGTGACCATGACATTTATCTCATAGATGTAATAAGTGAGATGAAAATCCATTACTAATGTAGTAAAAAATTGATTGAAAAAAATAATCATTAAAAAAATGATTTAATTTAAATTATTATGATAAAATTCATGATATTTTATGTCAATGTGTCAGTATGTGCACCATATATAAGAAATTATATGCACAGCAACTAAGTATGACTCATGAAATGAAAATGATACAAAATCCCATAACTCGTGTTTCCATTCAGGTGAAATTCATTTAAATTCTTGTATAATAAACATATATTAATTTTATACTTTTTCAAGAACCTTTTTAATTTTATTAATTTCATTAATTTCACTTATCATTGTGTTGTGTACAACTATATAATAAACTGTTTACATCGTGTGTTTTTTTACCAAATTCAGTTTATGTGGAAAAACAAAAATTATAGGTAAACTATGGACAAAAGGGTAATTATATAACATATTCATAAAAATAAAAATGAAATAATTATAATATTTTTACATAAATTATAATTTTAAAATCAATCATTATTATTGTTATGAAAAATGAATAAATTTACCTTCTTGGAGATGGAAGCCCAAATGTACGAATGAGTAACATTCCCATTTTCAAATGATTATTGTGGAAATAAGGTAAGTGAAATAATTCCATAATTATAATTATATAATAAATAAAATACTATTTAATCACATATAATTATATATATAATTATGTGGTGTAAAAGTAATCACATCATGTCTAGGTGGCAGTAGTCCACATGTCCAAGAATGACGTTATCTCTTTTAAAATGTGTGAAGTGATTATAAAGAAAATTATATAAATATATATACATAACAAAATGTAATTATTTAATTAATATCATATAGATGTTTTTTATGCCTCAAAATATTAATCATAACCATTATTGACAGATTCCATGTTTCATGTGAATAAATCAAATCCCTTTGATGGGAAGTAGTCAACACTTCCTCAAATGATGTTTTCATATTATCGTAAAATGGGAAGAACTAATTGTATATTTTATAAAAGGTTTAGAGAAATACAAATATACAATAAATGAAATATATAACATATATCAACAATATTTACATCATAATTTCCAACGTGGGAGGGGGTAATGGAATAAAGAACAATCATTGTTTCGAAAGGAAATAGTTCGCAGTCTACAAAAACATTATGTTTGTTACCCATTAGACGTTGGTGTATGTAATTGTATGTTTAATCTCAGTTTAAAAACATTCTAGTATATTTTTTTATAATTTTTTTATAAAATAATATAATAGTGATATTTTATGGGTTTGAGGATGTGAAATGAAAATAGAGAGATTGATAAAAGACATTACCTTTTAATCGGGTATCTTCTTTTGGTGTATACCAAAAGAATCATTGGACTTTTTTGAAAAAAGGGAAGATTCTAGGTAATGGGTAGGGATTTTGGGAGACCATTTGGTGAGTTATTTTCCTAGAATAATAATATTGAGTGGTTTGACGATGTGTAGAGGTGGTGGCCTTTTATAGGGAACGAATATGACTCACTTGGTATTCTTGAAATAAAATTAGGTGAGAACAAGTTATTACCTAATAAAAGTCATAAAAACCCAAAAAACTCATTAAATTATGGTTCATGGAAGATATATTTCTAGAGAGTGGTTGGTTGAGATGTTCATAGGTCATTTGGGCCCTTAAAATTATTGTTTTAGTCTAGATTTAGCCTAATTACAGATTAATCATTGTAATTAAGTTTAATCACATTTAGTAGTCACTTTTGCAAAAAAATTATTTAGATATTATTAAAAAAATCATATTTATTAAAATAGGTTTTGTTATATTTTTAAAATTCAAATAATGGAAGAGGAAAAATTATGATTAATGTTGATCTCTTAGACAGACAAATTAACTGGTCTTAGTAGAAAAATGTTCAAAAGATTATCACGTTTTTATATTCGAAATAAAAGTTATACGGATTATAATAAAATAAATTATTTTAATAGATATATAATTGATCAAATTAAAATTATAAAAAAATTAATATAATTTGACACTAATATTTACTTAATCGAAATGTTAATGTTTAACAAAAACGTAGTATTTTTCACTATTCACTAAGAAATGGTGTTTCTCATAAAAATCCTAAAAATTCATCCTAAGATAATTTTGAAATTATGAAATACAAAATAAAGTATTCTTTATCATATTAAATTCATTAATGTGTCAAAATTATTAATTAAAATAGCTTCACTGTTAAAAGGACTGTAAAATTCTATAAAAATTTAATTTTCATGTGAAATATTGGTTTTGCTCTTATCTTATTCTTCTCAAATATATTGGAAGAATATGAAATGTAATGTATTGAGTAAATATAATATTCATTCCATTAAAATCACTCACTAATGATAATTATTTTTATATATTAGGTTAAAATCGCCATGTGAGCATAAAAATAGTTTTCTAGAAAAATAGAATTTTTATATTCAATTGGTCCTTATATTCATTTATAATTTTTTATAACCAATTACATAGTTGACTAAACCATATATTTTCATATTTTATTTAATAAAATTTATCACTACTAATTTATGTAAAATAATAATGTTTTAATTAAATATTATTTCTCAGTATGACTCATTATTAAATATAGCACAAACTTTCGAACAAGGTCGCTCTTATCTGTAGCACAAGAAATAAAGAATGGACATTGTTGCATATGATGTGCATTATCCTAGTGTCACAAGAATATCATTATAACTCATTGTTTCATGAATTGAAATATATATATCATTTTTTTAAAAGTAAATATATTACAATGTATATAAATGTTATATTATGTTACATGCTTGTTGTCACGTGTCAAACACGCTATCAAATAAAATGTTCATACATTAGTTATTTGTATCTTAATATTCTCCATAGCTTATTTAAATTTCATCCTAACCTAATTTACATTAATAGTGATGATAGTTTATTTGATATTTCCTACACTAAAATCTCATATCGTTAGAATGGTCATAAGTAATCCTTTATAAATGAGCAAATGGAAAGGGATAAGGTTACATGGACTATCATGTAACTAGGTTTCTATGTGGGATAAAATAATTAAAATGCATATACACATATTTGTTACAAAATACTAAATATTCATAGGAAGTGAATGATTTCATCTATCCCAAAAAAAATCGAATGATCAAATGAATGTTGAAGACCTCAAACCCATAAATATTTACTCATTTAAAATTATGTCAATTAAATAGAATTTTTGGTATGAGGAATTTTTTGTGTCTCTATGTCATTTTACCAATGTTGGTTAATCCTTTTACTGACAATTAATACAACAAAATATTATTAAACGATATGTTTCAATATTATATGAACAATATAATATTTTTTTTGTGCTTTGGTAAAATTATAATTTAACCAATTACTCCTAAACATTTAATTACCATTAATGAATTTATATTTTTCATGAAGGACAAAAAGAAAATATTAATTGATCTTATGTCCTATAAAATAGAGAAAATTCATACTATTTTTCATTTAATATATCTCAAAAATAAATATGATTAATAGATTAATTTCTAATCAGTAAATGTGTTACTACTGTTTTATCATTAATATTTTTTTCATTAAAAATATTAACTAAAAACAATGAATATTAATATGGAAATTTCATAGGTTAGTGGTTGGTATAAAACTGTTACACCCCAGGTAAATAAAGAATATGAAATTTTCTCATTTATCCCTATTTGTGAATAAAATGTTAATATTAATTTAAAGGGAACGCTATGCTCGATGGCTAACCCAATACGCAACAACTAGTTCCTTTGAAATCTTACGTTTCACTCTAATAATAAAATAATATTATTTTAAATTTTAGTTAACGCCTAGCCATTGTAATGGATGGAATGAACAGAACTAAATACAAAATGATTGTATATGTTTGTCAAATATTTTTACTTTTTACAATAAATGTTATAGGATTAAAAATGCGAATGAATCCAATTTTAAGCTTAAACATTCTAATATTCTTTAAATGGTCGATTAACAACCTTTTGATGATGAACCTCTTTTAAATACACTTTTTGACAATTTTATGTTTTATACTTGACAAAATAAAATTCTTCTTTAGAATCGGGACATCAAAATTTACTTTGTGTAAATGTTTTGTATTTTTCCGATAAAGTTCATTTTTTAATGAATAGTAAAAAATGTTGTATTTCAATTCAAACCCACTTTTTAATCTGATTTATTTATATAATTAGATTATCTTTTGAATTGGTTTTAATGTGAAATTAGAATATATTTTTACCATTTAATCCAATAGTGGTTGTTGGAATTAATTTCACTTTGAAATTGGACTTAAACTAGTGTCAATCTTTTGATATATATTGTTTCATAAAAACATGATATTTGTCATGACAGCAGGAATTAATTATTAAATTAATTAATGTAACATATATGATTTTAATTTTGTAAAATAGACATCATTTTTGAATTCGGAATATCAAATATAGCTTAGGGTGAATTTTTTGTAATTTTCTGAAAAACTTCAATTTTTGATGAATAGTGAAACGACTAAGTGGTAGTTAAAGAAACCAATTTTTCATTTAAATGAAACTTTACAAATCCTATGATTTTAATTTCAAAAATTCGACATACATGGTTGTAATTAAGAATTAAAATTTGGTTCAATGGGATTAAAATAATTTTTTGGTGAATAGTAACTTTTATGTTTATTAATCGCGATTAGAGGTAATTAGTGTAGTTAAATGTAAAAATAATGTTTTAATAATATGAAATGAACATGACACATGTCCTACCCATATTGAATGTGTCATGGCCGACCAAAACAATCCATGGGTCAGCTTGGGGACCCCATGGATCCGCATTGGCAAGAAAATGACATTAATACCTTTTTATTTTATGTTAAAATAAAAATGTCACAAACATGAGTTGTTTTACTAAAACAATTTTTACATGGGGTATTAAAAGTCATATTTTTGACTAAAATTATTAATTGAAAATCTAAAAGGATTTTATACATCATAGTATTTTTTTTATAATTTTTAGACATTAACTAAATTAAATTATTTATGACACCATGATGATGCAACGATTACCTCATTATTTAACGATTTAAATAAAATGGAAAGATAATGTAAAATCTAAGACCTACACAAGTCCAAAACCTATTGGATGGGTGGATTTCGAACCCTTATCACCTTATCCTCGAGACACTTCAATGTGGGACCATTAAAATCCAAATCTCATTCTAAAATAAAGTAACATTTCCTTACTTTCCAAGAGTGCCGCTCCTCTCCTCTTATAAAAGGCCCCCACATCTGCCTCTTTACCCACACCTCTCAAGCCTTTGGCTCGACCAAACCCTGCCCATTTAATCTCTCCACATACCTCTCTTAATCATTGAAGCCTCACTTTGGGCATAATCTTTTCCAAGGAAGCCTTTGAGCTCAAATCAAAAAGAGTTACCTGATTTAAAGGTATTGTCTTCTCTTGTGTTCTTTTGTTTTATTTTGCATCTCCAAAACCCTAAACTCATTTCATTAATTTCTTTTGCAACAACACCAGTATCCTAAATATACAAGGATATTTTTATAAGATGTAATCTAGCTACACATACACACACCTTCATCTAATGGTAAATGAACATACTGTTTCTGTGGATGGCGAATTTCTGCCTCACGAAATGATAATTGTTCAACACTCATATAACACCTTCAAAGGTGGACATTAAGATGACACTATATTTATATATGATATATAATATGTTTATGTTTTACATAAGATTATTTATTTTTCATTTGTGGCATACCATTATGGTTTCCATTGTGGGTAAACATGATAATTTCATTTTAGGAAGTGCAGACTACCGCCCCCTCAAAGTGATTTGATTCGTTAATTCCATATGTGGGATGTATAAAGGATGGATTTAAAGTTATTATATATTATTTTATACTGTAATTATAATATACCTTTATATCATTATTATTTTCTTTACACTAATGTATGAGATAGAAATTAAATTAGCGTTCATGCGTATGTACGTCTTACCGTCTCCATGAACGGTGCATTTCATTTCTTATCCCCAAATGTAATGTACTATTATAAGTACATATATATAATGGATATATATGATTTATGTTACATCTAAATGATTAATATAATTCTGGAATTTAAATAGACATATCTCACATTTAGTTTTAATTCCATTAATATGAAATAGAAATAGAAGTAGCGTTCATGCGTACGTACGGCTTACCGTCTCCATGAACGGTGAATTTCATTTATTACCTATAAATGATTATGTAATATTATAAATTCATGTAAATACTGGATATATATTATTTATAGGGAGTCTACATCATGAATATAATTCTTGAGATAATGGATATTTGACTACGTGAACAACTTGTAAATATAAGGAGTTCACTTTTGACTCAAGTACCAAATATCTACAAAACGACCATTATTATCCTAAATAATTACATAGTGTTCATGACAAGATAATAGGTGACATAACAGGAATAATGAAATTAAAAAAGGTTCTTTAAGAAAGTATAAATTAACTCAAGTTTATTATTCATGACATTAAAGAACGATCGAGTCATGTCAGTCCCGAGGTAAGGGATCCTACCTTTGTCATTCTTTTTAAGTTCTCTCTTTTATGTCATTTCTTTTAAGCTCATATTTCATATGTTTGGGGATGTTATTTTATATTCCTCATTATTTAATTTTTATTTTCATATCATGAGAGACCCTATTTGATATCAACAATCCATTTTTGGACGTTTTAAGTGGCGCCGTTAGGCTGCCATGTTTTCATAGGGGATTTTTCATCTCACTTTTATTCCCGTAACATTTATGCTACGTTTGCCACTATTTACATTGAGTGGTGTATGTACTGCCCATTATTATACAGTTTGTGTAGTATAATTTCATTTATGGTTATTTACATCTTCATTGTATGACCCTTCTTCCATGGGGTGTACGTTTCGAATGTTACCCAACTCGGTATGGGGACCATTCGCCCTCCTCTTTTTAAAAGACTTATTTTTGTTATGTATTTTAATTTACATCTTATTATGTTGGGATATGTTCTTATATATCCTTATTTATGTAAAATTTATTTCTAAGTGATGAGATACCCTTTTTGTCTCATCAAATCATTTTCTGAATTTTAAAGTGATGTCGTTAGGCTGTCGAATTTTTACAAGTGAACGTCTTAACCCAATTTCGATTTATTTGGGTTCAACTTGTAATTCTTGAACATGTCATCCTATGAATATGTGTTAATGGCCTCTGATTGTTTCACACTTAATATCCCCTTATATTGGGTTTATTTATATTTCTCACACATAATTATGTGATATATTTATCCTTAATTTAAGGATACCATCTTTATAATGGATTTCATCTCATTTTACATTTCCATTGAGACTTCATTGTTGGTATGCACCAATTCACTCTTATATGGTGTATATACTGTCCATTGACATATTATATCATGAATACCTTTATACTCATGATTATATAAAGTTCGGATTAAATGTTATTCTGATATTATCTGTATACAAGAGTCTCTCATTTTGTTAAAAACACTTTAACAAAAATATCATTTTAAATGATTTAAAGATTCATTATTCTAAATATTTATCATTAATTTCCATGTTTTAAAAATGGTTTTTATTATTTATTTATATGTAAATTAATGTTTTAAAATTATAATTCCATTAAAATCTTCAAAGTGGTATGGGACACTTTGATTCAAAAATCTCTTTTAAATGGTTTTTGAAAATGGATTGATTAATTCAATATCTTGGAATTACTTATTGTGATTGAAAATTAAATGTTGTTATTGAAATGTTTATATTTTCAATATATTATGTGTAATGATGGTACTTGGACATTTTACAGGTGGTTACATGATAAACCATATGACGGGTGGTGCTGTGAATACCTGGACGGGTGGTTACATTATAATCTCCATTGCATTGGGTATGGATGTCGTCCGTATGGCTATTCCATTAAGTATGTATGGAAGTTGGTTGTATGTCTATTCCATTAAGTATGTGTGGAAGTCAGCCGTATGGCTATTCCATTATGTATGTGTGGAAGTCGGCCGTATGGCTATTCTATTAAGTATGTGTGGAAGTCGACCGTATGGTTATTCCATTTAAGTATGTTTATGTCCAAAGTTACCTTTATATGTTATGTGTTCTTTATATGGCTTTTATGGTAATATTTTGGTTACAAAATGGTAAGTAATGATCTTTTATTCATTGAAGAGTTTTTACAACTTCATAAAGGTGAAAAGTATTACTTTGGTAAAGTACTCATGGTTTACTTGTTGTTTTTGTAAAACTAACAGTTTTCCTTCACTGTGTATCCTTTACGGGATTTTTATGCTCATCCCAAGTTTTTGAAATGTTTTTCACAGGTCAAGGGAAAGGTACATGATGTGATGATAGTTTCAAGGAAGTGTTAAGAAAGAATCCAAGTTTTATTTTAAATATGTTTCCGTTGATGGGAAAAATGAATATTGTTTTTAATGTAACCACTTTGTTAAAATGTGGAATGTAATGCCAGTTTCATGATCTAATTCTCTAAAACTCTAAACCTAAAATGATCCTCAATGTGTAATCTTGTAATAACTCAAGATTAAGTATGGTTTAAAGTTGGGGTCTTATAGTTGGTATCATAGGTCAGTTTAGATAACTTTAGAGGTTAGGGTATTCCTTAAGCAAAAGTGACATTACCATAATGGTTAGGATTTCAGAAAGAGTTCTAGTTTTAGATAACGTGAATGAGTAAGTATATCTTAGTGTTTATCTTCCACATTAGTACATGATGGTTTTGTTGATATACTCACACTGAACTTTTTGGTTTTAGTAAATGGCTGGATCTAGCAGGCACCAAAGTAACAGTGGATGTGAAGGAAACTGTGACAGTTTTCGGAGCGAGCAACTGAATGATATGGGAGATACAATGGGAACTATTGTGTTTATCCTCAAGAAACTATCTGAAGTCATGATTGACCACCTAAACCTTAGTGATTTCAATATGGAATCATATATACGAGAAACAAATCCATACGGAACTACAGGTAATAATAATAAATGTAAGTGTGTTCAATAACCAATGTGTCAATGATGTGGAAAGAAACACCTAGGAAAATGTTTCAAATGGACAGAAATATGCTATAGATGTGGAAATGAAGGTCAAAAAGCAATAATCTGCCATGGAAAAAGGAAGCATCCAGTTGACTCGAGTAAAGGGAAATAAGTTCTTTCTGAGGGATCAATTGAATGTTTTAAATGTGGTGTGCATGGTCATTATGCAAACACATGTACTATGAAGAAGTTTCGTGAATGGGATCACCAAGATCGTTCAAATATTCGTTTACCAATACCTAATTCCATTCTGATTGAGGATGAAGAAACTGACAATGACCAAACAAAGGTATGGATTATTTCATAACTTTTGTTTTCCTATTTTGGAATCTTAGGATATGATTCACGATTTTGTTTCTAGGAAATAAGTATTTCAGAATAAGTTGGAAAGGAATGGTTAATGGATCATAAAGAATGTTTAATGAGTAAGAAGTCAACATATAAGGGATTCAAGAGTTATGGTGAAATTCTTAAGAGTATTAAGTCTCTTTTGATGATGGGGTTACATTAGAAGACTTTTTATAATATGTGTAACCCGGATGTTTGATATATGAAAATTTTATTCAGGGAATAGTTATCTGTTCTTTTGTGGACATAGTTATAAAAAACCATTTGGGTTTATATGATCCTTACTTTTGAGGTAATTATGGGTTACAATATGTTATGATGGTAAGGCATGAGATGAAATTGAGGTTAAATTATGTTATGGTTATTTTTGATGATTTTATCTCTTTTCGTGGAATGATTTGAGAATTATATAGTTTGGAAAAAGGACAACACGCAGATCGTGTGACAACCCGTCACATCGGACAAAGCTGCGGGAATTGAACCAACAACCAAAGTGCAACTGGTATTTATCGCCTACATCTGGACTACGTGAAGTCCCTGGTTAGTTTGACTGATTCTTTTTAGTTAGATGATTTTAGGAATCAAGAGTATGTTTATTTTGGGTTATCTATGAAAATGATTAACCTATCATCGAGGATATGTGATTAGGTTAATTACTATTCAATATGAGAATTTAAGAACAACTGATGTTATTTGGAGATAAAAGTTAATTTGTACCTTGGAAGACTATGTCATTAAATCCTTCAAATATTTGGGTTCCAATCTTAGTTTGGTTTACATTGATGAATTTTATGGACAAATTGTTTATCTAATGGTCTTCATTGAACATTGGGTTTGTTGGACAAATTTTGGAGATTAAGAATAGATTTTCTTCTTTATAAAGGATTATTCATTTATGGATCTTGTTCTAAGAATTTTTTGTTTTGGATTTTGTCTAAAGACATGGTAAATATATAGTTCTCTTTTGTGGATTAGGTTATTCTCATGAAGTTGATTGTCGTACTCTTAATGTGAACAAGTCCTCCTAAATACACGTCTTTTTGAGAAAATATGAGTTTGATTAAGGAATCTAGTAAAATTTGAATGTCTATGTGACAAGTAAGTATGTTTCATTATGATTTAGTTAAGCTCAAAAAAATAAATTCCTCCACGAAGAGTAACTTAAAACAAAAAATGTTGTCTATTAACTTTTTCTATTGGTGAATCAAATACCATTTAACCCATCATATGTTTGTGATTTTCTTATGCTTAACTTTATTCTAGACATGTTTACTATCACTCTCCATCAGAACATGACCCTTTGTTTTTTCCTTCATGTCCATATTTTCATACATGGAATCCTAGTATGGGTTAACTCAGGTGACCTTTGTACTTCTCTTTCTTTATTTTAAAGTGATTGTTTTACTGACTCTTGTTTCGATGTGGGATTTTGAATGAAGTTTCCAAGCCCAATTTTAAAATTGCGAGGACGCAATTTTCAAAAGGGGGGAAGGATGTAACACCCCAGGTAAATAAAGAATATGACATTTTCACATTTATCCCTATTTTTGAATAAAATGTTAAGATTAAGTTAAAGGGAACTCTATGCTCGATGGCTTACCCAATACGCAACAACGAGTTCCTTTGAAATCTTACGTTGCACTCTAATAATAAAATAATATTACGTTAAATTGTAGTTAATGCCTAGCCATTGTAATGGCAGGAATGAACATAACTAACTAAAAAGTGATTATATATGTTTGTCAAATATTTTATCTTTTTACAATACATGTTAGAGGATTAAAAATGAGAATGGATCCAATTTTATGCTTAAACATTTTAATATTCTTTAAAATGTCGATTAACCACCTTTTGATGAAGAACCTATTTTAAATACACTTTTTGACAATTTTATGTGTTATACTTGACAAAATAAAATTCTTGTTTAGAATCGGGATATAATAATTAACTTTTTGTAAATTTTTTGTATTTTTCCGATAAAGTTCATTTTTTAATGAATAGTGAAAAATGTTGTATTTTAATTCAAAACCACTTTTTAATATATTTTATTTATATGATTAGATTATATTTTTAATTGGTTTTAAAGATAAATTAAAATGCATTTTTACCATATAATCCAATAGAGGTCGTTGGAATTAATTTCACTTTGAAATTGAACTTAAACTAGTGTCAATCTTTTGATATATATTGTTTCATAAAAACACGATATTTGTCAGGACAACAGGAATTAATTATTAAATTAATTACTGTAACTTATATGATTTGAATTTTTTAAAATAGACATCATTTTCGAATTTGGAATATAAAATATAGCTTAGGGTGAATTTTTGTTAATTTTCTGAAGAACATCAATTTTTGATGAATAGTGAAACCACTAAGTGGTAGTTAAAGAAACTGATTTTTCATTTAAATGAAACTTTACCACTTCTGTGATTTGAATTTCAAAAATCCAACATACATGGTTTTCATTAAGAAGTGAAATGTGGTTCAATGGGATTAAAATAATTTTTTGGTGAATAGTAACTTTTAAGTTTATTAATCGTGATTAGAGGTAATTAGTGTAGTTTAAGGTAAAAATAATGTTTTAATAATATGAAATGAACTTGAAACATGTCTTAACCTTAATGGATGTGTAATGGCCGACCAAGAAAATCCATGGGTCAACTTGGGGTCCCCATGGATCCACTTTGGTAGGAAAATGACATTAATACCTTTTTATTTAATGTTAAAATAAAAATGTCACAAACATGAGTTGTTTTACTAAAACAAATTTTACATGCGGTATTACAAGTCATATTTTTTACTATAAATATTCAATGTAATGAAAAAATTATTTCCTACATCATAGTATTTTTTTATAATTTTTAGACATTAACTAAATTAAATTATTTATGACACCATGATGATGCAGCGATAACTCATTATTTAACAATTTAAATTAAATGAAACGATAATGTAACATCTAAGACGTACACATGTCCAAAACAAATTGGATGGGTGGATTACGAACCCTTATCACCTTATCCTCGAGATACATTGATGTGGGTCCATTAAAATCCGAAACTCATTCTAAAATAAAGTAACATTTCCTTACTTTCCAAGAGTACCTCTCCTCTCCTCTTATAAAAGGCCCCACCTCTATATCCTTACGCACACCTCTCAAGCCTTTGGCTCGTCCAACCCCTGCCCATTTCATCTCTCCACATCCCTATCTTCATCATTGAATCCTCACATTGTGATGAATCCTTTCTAAGGAAGCCTTTGAGCTCAAATCAAAAAGAGTTACCCGATTTAAAGGTATTGTATTTTCTTGTGTTGTTTTGTTTTATTTTGCCTCTCCAACACCCTAAACTCTTTTCATTAATTTATTTTGAAACAAAAACAGTATCCTAAATATACTAAGATATTGTTATAATAATTAATTGTGCTACACTTACACAGACCTTCATCTAATGGTTAAAGAACATACTGTTTCTGCGGATGGCGAATTTCTGCCTCACAAAATGATGATTATTCAACACTCATATAACACCTTCAAAGGTGGCCATTAAGATGACACTATATTTATATTTGATATATAATATTTTTATGTTTTACTTAAGATTCTGTATTTTTCATTTGTGGCATACCTTTATGATTTCCATTGTAGGTAAACACAATAATTTCATTTTTGAAAGTGCGGACTACCGCCCCCTCAAAGTGATTTGATACGTTAATGCCATATGTGGGATGTATAAAGGATGGATTTTAAGTTATTATATATGATTTTATACTAGAATTATAATATACCTTTATATAATTATTATTTTCTTTCCATTAATGTATGATATATAAATGAAAGTAGCGTTCATGCGTACGTACGACTTACCGTCTCCATGAACGGTATATTTCATTTCTTATCCACAAATGTAATGTACTATTATAAGTACATATATATAATGGATATATATGATGTATGTTATATCTAAATTATTAATATAATTCTGGAATTTAAATATACATATCTCTCATTTAGTTTTAATTCCATTAATATGAAATAGAAATGGAAGTATCATTCATGCGTACGTACGGCTTACCGTCTCCATGAACAGTGCATTTCATTTCTTACCTCTAAATGATTATGTAATATTATTAATGCATGTATATACTGGATATATATGATATATATGGAATCTACATCATGAATATCATTCTTGAGATAATGGATATTTGACTACGTGAACAACTTGTAAATATAAGAAGTTCACTTTTGACTCAAGTACCAAATATCGCCAAAATGACCTTTATTATCCTAAAAAATTACATAGTGTTAATGACAAGATAATAGGTGATATAAAAGGAATAATAAACATTAAAAAATTTCTTAAGCAAGTATAAATTAACTCAAGTTTATTATTCAGGACGTTAAATAATGATCGAGTAAAGTCGGGCTCGAGGTAAGGGATCCTACCTCTCTCATTCTATTTAAGTACTCTCATTTATGTCATTTCTTTTAAGATCATACTTCATATGTTTGGGGATGTTATTTTATATTCCTCATTCTGTAATTTTTATTTTCATATCATGAGAGACCCTATTTGATCTCAAAAATCCATTTTTGGAAGTTTTAAGTGGCGCCGTTAGGCTGCCGAGTTTTCGTAGGAGATTTTTCATCTCACTTTTATTCCCGTGACATTTATGCTATGTTTTCCACTATTTACTTTTAGTGGTGTATGTACTGCCCATTATTATACACTTTGTGTAGTATAATTTCTTTTATGAGTATTTACATCTTCATTGTATGACCCTTTTTCCATGGGATGTACGTTTCGAAAGTTACCCAACTCGGTAAGAGGACCTTTCACCCTCCTCTTTTTAAAAGACTTATTTTTGTTATGTCTTATAATTTACATCTTATTATGTTGGAATATGTTCTTATATATCCTTATTTATGTAAAATTTATTTCCAAGTGATGAAATACCCTTCATGTCTCATCAACTCATTTTTTAAATTTTAAAGTGATGTCGTTAGGCTGTCGAATTTTTACATGGGAACGTCTTAACCCAATTTCGATTTCATTTGGTTAAACTTGTAATTCTTGAACATGTCATCCTATGAATATGTGTGAATGACCTCTGATTTTTTCACACTTAATATCTACTTATATTTGGTGTATTTATATTTCTCACACATAATTATGTGATATATTTATCCTTAATTTATGGATACCATCTTTATAATGGATTTCATCTCATTTTACATTTCCATTGAGACTTCATTGTTGTTATGCACCAATTCACTCTTATATGGTGTATATAATGTCCATTGACATATTATATAATTAATCCCTTTATTCTCATTATATTATAATGTTCGGATTAAATTTTATTCCGAAATTATCTGTATACAAGAGTCTCTCTTTTTGTTAAAAACTCTTTAACAAAAATATCATTTTAAATGTTTTAAAGATTAATTATTCTAAATATTTATCATTAATGTCCATGTTTTCAAAATGGTTTCCAATATTTATTTATATGGAAATTAATGTTTTAAAATTATAATTCCATTAAAAGCTTCAAGGAGGTATGGGACACTTTGATTCAAAAATCTCTTTTAAATGGTTTTTGAAAATGGATTGATTAATTCAATATCTTGGAATTACTTATTGTGATTTCAAATGAAATTTTGTTATTTAAATGTTTATATTTTCAATATTTTATATTTAATTATGGTACTTGTACATTTTATGGGTGGTTACGTGATAAACCATATGACGGGTGGTGCCGTGAATACCAGGACGGGTGGTTACGTTATAACCTCCAATGCATTGGGTATGGAAGTCGGCCGTATGGCTATTCCATTAAGTATGTATGGAAGTCGGCCGTATGGATATTCCATTATGTATGTGTGGATGTCAGTCATATGTCTATTCTATTAAGTATGTGTGAAAGTCGGCCGTATGAAAATTCCATTAAGTATGTGTGGAAGTTGACCGTATGGTTATTCCATTTAAGTATGTTTATGTCCCAAGTTACCCTTATATGTTATGTGTTCTTTAAATGGGATGTATGGTAATCTTTTGGTTACAAAAGGGTAAGTAATGATCTTTTATTCAGTGAAGAGTTTTTACTACTTCATAAAGGTGAAAAGTATTACTTTGGTAAAGTACTCATGGTTTACTTGTTGTTTTTGATAAACTAACAATTTTCATTCTTTGTGTATCCTTTACTGGGCTTTTTATGCTCATCCAAAGTTTTTGAAATGTTTTTCTCGGGTCAAGGGAAAGGTACATGATGTGATGATAGTGTCAAGGAAGTGTCAAGAATGAATCCATGTTTTATTTTAAATATGTTTTCGTTGATGGGAAAAATGAATATTGTCTTTTATGTAACCACTTTGTTAAAATGTGGAATGTAATTCCAGTTTCTTGATCTAATTTTCTAAAACTCTAAACCTGAAAAGATCCTCAATGTGTAATATTGTAATAACTCAATATTAAGTAAGGTTTAAGGCTAGGGTCTTATAAAAACCCTCATCTTCCTTTAGTAATGGGTTCAAGACCTACGACCTTTCTGGATTTGATTGGTTGTCACCTTACTTACAGGTTGTCCTTTTCTAAAACCATATTAATATAAATTCAAAATATATTTATTATGGACATCCTTGAAATTATGTTAACATCTAAAAATCATTTGAACTATTATTTTTAATAAAACATTAATATATAAATACCACATATATATTTAATATCCACATAGGTCCATCCATGGTGTAGGGTTTATCATAAATATCATTAGTTGGGTTTCAAAATCGTAACACCTTATCTTTAATCATAAATTCCTTAGGATTAACCTATTTTAGATATTATTTATCCAAATCTTTCATAACGGGTTTTAAGGAAAATGTGGACTATCAAGTGTATATCCTTAAAGGGTGTCAAACTATGTATGTAAAATGGTCCATTGTTGTGTACAAGGATACCTCAATTGAAGCTCATAAAAACTATTCGGGTTTTTCATTCCTAGGTACATTTGTTCCAAAACCATGTCCACATGTAGTATCATGATGGGGATTTATTTCTAGGAAGACCAACATAATCAATATTTAAACATAATTATAGGGTTTTAATTTATAATTATTCCAATTCTACCTTAGATTTATGTTTTAGTATCTTGTTTTTACAAAAATTAGTTCCAATGTTTACAAAAAAAACTTCCTTTGATACCAACTATTGCGTCCTAGCTATTGCATCCCGCCTTTTTAATACATAACTTTTCATTACATTTTAAAAATAGAGGATCTTTAATGTATAGTGTCTTGGAAATTAGGAATAAAAATCGGAAAACATAAACACTCCATTAAATCCCCTTGAAAATATTCTAGAAAAGTTCATCCTATTTACAATTACTTCATCTCATATCTTGGAGAAATACAATCGAAGGAAAACGTGAGAATAAAGCTCAATAAGGAAAATAAGTGAAACAATTGACATGTGATCTTGAGAAATGTTAATAAGTACATGATATAGATTATAGGGTCAAGAGCAATGGGAGAATAGAAAAATCATAATAAAAATAACAAGAATTATAACATGAATATATGTCTACAAAATTTCATTTAGAAATTCATGAACATATCACCAAGGTGCATCCCCAGGGTGTTATAAAAATTACCAAGGAATTGTGAAACTTGTCATCTCTAGAGATTAATTATTTACCCAAGGCATTGGAGCACTATCAGGGTGCATGCTTAATATTTATTTACTATCATTTGATCCACATTGATCATAATCATACATTTCATAAGTAACCCATGGAGAATAAAATGAATGGGTTTCATTTCAAGACCTTGAAATTTTAAAAATTCTTAATAAATAAGATCATTATGTCATTTGTAGCCCATGTAATGGGTGTGAGATTTATATTTTTGTCAATTAGATAATAAAATATATCATATTTATATATTTATGAACCCCCAAAGAAATGACATAGTTCTAGGTATTCACATAAATAAAACAATAGAATTTCTAGAGAGAAATAAATAGAAATTTTGAGGCGAAAGTTTTGCAGCATAACAACTATATAACATGGTTTTAGAAAACATTTAAAAGAGTGGTTAGAAGAGTAACTATTTACTCTTGAATTGGGGATGAACTTGTTGATTGAAGGTTCAAACATTCCAATCATTTTCTAATGGGTTTGTTCGAAGAACCAGAATCATCCACTGATTCCCTATCCATTTGGACCTACTTTCCAATGGTAGGCACTCACTAGTTATGGACTGATGAGGCTTAGGAATTTGCATTGGTCAAGAGGATGGGAGTTCAGACTCATAACACCTTTTTTAGGGGAATTATTGTCTACTCCGGGACTCTCTTTATATATTTAAGTTATGTTCTTGAATCCTTAATACATTACCAAGTATAAAATGATCTTTCCTTTAGATCTGACAATCAATGATTGATATGTTGAAAATTTAGACAATATTTTATATGTTTTCGTGGTTCTTCATCGATAGAGAATCATCTGTATTTGTTAGATATTCTTAGTCAATGGTATCCTTCAATACATAAAAGTATCTTTGTCATTATGATGACTATACTGGTTTTAAAGCCACTCAGTGGGGAACTTGACGTTTATTATCATTCAGATGGACATGGATTATTTCAGAGTTGGGATCGCACATCTAGATGGGCTACCTATGTATCCTTTATTTAGAAAAGGAATAATAACCCACGTATATAGAGTAAGGGAGTTTGATTTTTATGCATGATTGATGTCTCAAAGAAAGATGTCATGATTACTTTTACACTCCAAGCTCACGTGAGTCATGCTCGGTGTGAGAAACAAGCGGTATTGTGGAAACCAGACAATTTGTGCCATGAAAGATTCAATGATGTGGGGCCTATGTGTATATGACTTCCCAAAATAGATGACGATTAAGATTTACTTCATGGAAGAAATCTAGGAACAAGGTCCATAAAGGTATATGTACTTTATGGATATTTGTATACTCTAATATTGGGGCTTAATCCTAAGGAAGATGCCCAAATTTGGAGGGGACTTAAGATTTGGTTTTACTCTTGAGAAGGAAGCCCAAATCAAAATTAAATTAAGACTGGTTAAGTGAAATTAAGACTAGGGCTTACACGTGATAAGGAGGCCTAGGTTAAAGGGATTTGAAAAATTAAGGGACTTGGGGCTTACGCCTAAAGAGGATGCACATATTTGTTGACATTGAGATTGGGGATTATTACTGAAGAGGAAGCACAGGTTAAGCGACCCATGGTTGGGGCTTACTCTTGAGGAGGATGACCACATTTGGGAACTTGGAGACTGGGTCTTACTTCTGAATAGGAAGCCCAGTTTAATGGAATTAGTATTGGGGAATACACCTAAGGGGGATGCCTAGATTAGAGGACATGGGGCATACTCCTGAAAAGGAAGCCCAAATGATGACTTGGGGCTTACTCCTAAGGAGGATGCCCAAATTATTGAGAATTTGGACTGGGGATTACTCTTGAAAAGGAGGCCCAGGTTAAGGATTCTCTCATCAAAAAGGATGAGGTTGAATGAATGAAATCTCTGACCTTAGTGACATGAGGATGTATAAATCACTAGGTTTTAAGAGATGTTCCAAAAAATTCCTTTCAGATAAGGAATCCAACAAAGAAATCATTCCATGAATGTATTTGGAGAGAGTTCTGAAGGCATAATCCTGAAGAGGAGAGGTGGATAGTTGTAAGAGGGGTGAAATGGGCAGGAAGGGCACCCCAAAATAGTGGGGCACACAAGTACTGTGTGGGGTGCGCAAGTATTGTGTGGGTGCGCAAGTCCTGGTCACGCAGGTGTACCTGCATGACACATGGGTACTTGTGCGATAACCAATCCTAAGTGTAGAACTTCAGTGAGGCTTGCCTCAAACCCTTAATACTACCCCTAGAGACTTCGAGTAGAGAGGCGCACAAGTTATGTGGGAGGGGTAAGGCGATGCGCATGTGTGGCCATTTCCCTTATGGGCTGGCCACCCAAGCGCGCAATTGTTGATGAGTTTAAACATTTAGGCCTTCCTCCTCTTCTTTAGATATACTGTTATAGGTAAGAAACTACCTTAGAAGTTTTCAGAAGCTTTGAGGAGAGACTAGGGTGTCGGGAGCCCAAATTTGTGGTTCTGGAATTTTTCCCCTTTTAATGGGGGGCCCACAGGGGGTAATTATAGGCTAAAGAGACCCTGGGTGAAATTTCAAAGAGGGCGCGCAAGTCACCTACGCGACCATTGGGTGGCATAAAAGTGCACTTGCAGGACTACGATGGAACACACGCGACCAAAATGGAAAATAACCCTTCTTCATGCCTATGTCAATTTTTGATGTTTTCTTCAAAGGATGAATCAATTTATGCTAAGGCATTTCCATTTCCATTAGTCTAGACTCTATGATGGAAAAGAGCATCAACAAAAGGCCCCACATAGAGTTGGATCCGAAATAAATGAGGATGTGACTCTGAGGAAAACAAGAAAATAAAAGTAAAGGTGGCACGCAAGTGTTGAGCATTTAGAGGGTGGCACCCAAGTGTTGAACCACACAGGCATCAACGTGCAAGGGTGCGTCCTGGCCTATAAATACGTGGTCATTCTCACGCAAAGCTACAAGATTCCTAATTTTTGAGCTATCTCCACGCAAGTTACCTTTGACGTGCAAGTTACTTGTTTTCGGCTATTTCTTCGCTTCCATTCTACTTTCAAGGTATTTGGACTTGCGTGGTGATGTCGGAATGCCAAAACATGGGCGACACATCCATACTTGAACGCCAAAATGACACTTGTGTGCCCTAATGCCTTTACCACTTTTTTGAATTTCTTCACAAATTTTATAAAAAATATACCCATTTAGGAGTTAATTCATTCATCTTTTGTGCAGATTCAATGACTCCGAAGAGAATTGGAATGGCTGATGAACTGGAATGCAAGCGACTTGATGATATGATGAGCATCATTGGACATAATTATTATACCGTATGTGACAGAACTCTCCCATATTTGGATAAGTATTTGAATAAGTATCATCTTTACTTCCCCAAGAGCATTTATCTTCCTTTTTTTGGCTATGGTCATCTACGAGAGGTTACCATTCCAGAAGCAAAGAACTATCTTCCAATTTCTTGGTTCCAGAACTACAAAGACTTTTCTGCAACAAATATCTCATGTGGAGCAGTTTTTCTAAATGATGGAATAGTGGAGAATGCCCATATGATGCATCATATCCCTTGTACGCCAGATCTGAATCCTCATAAGCCTGATCTTCCCCCACATTGTTATCCCTCAATCTTTTGAAATACTCAGATGGATCAATCCAAAGACTGGAAGAAAAGTTGGGACTTCTGCCTTGGAGGGTATGTGAAGCCAACCTGGATGTGGCCATACTAGGTGCGACAAACCTGTGTAGAGTTTGTGGAGGATTTGAAAGGGGATGCGATATATGAAGCCTTTTGGGCTGGGCAAACATATGTTTCTAGTCATGATAACTTCGTGTCGGAGATACTCAGCCATTGGAGCCCAGAAACCAATTATTTCCATCTGAATCATGGAGAAGTAGGAATCAGTCTGTGGGATGTCCACAAGATCTCAGGGGCTCCAATTTTGGGTGATATGTATGATGAATTCATTCCTCCAAATGTGACTTAGAATGGTTCGGAGAATACCACGACATTGGATCGGGAATTATTGAAAAACATCCACAATCTCAAGAGTTCAGAGACCTCCTTGACTCATTCTAGAAACGATATTCATCCAAAAAAATGGATGAATATATTTCTTATCGATAAGAAGGATAAGGAGAAAAAGGATAAGGGATAAAAGTATAAGGGATCCAAGAATAAGGGTCTCAAGGAGAAGATTTCCACTCGTCCTACCACTTTCCCCATAATAGAGAAAAGGGGTGCTCCTGGCACATTCTGGCTGACCCTAGAGGCAGGGGAATTTGAGAAGTGGTGATATAAAGTGAATCAGAGGATCCCAAAGAAGACTCCTCTTGCGGGCTTCTTGGCCTTGTGGCTCATCGTTTATCTTCTTCCAGTCAGGGACTCGAAGGGAGGTGTCAGACCAGGGACCTTTATTATTGCAGACAAGTTGGCTGAGGGAAAAATGGTTGGGTTGGATACCCCCATTTTAGCAAAGACTCATAGGAGAATAATCCATGTATTCATAGGTAATTCTCCTTTTACGAAAAGTGGGACCATTCCATGTTTTATGGGGACGGATCAATACTCACTACAAGACGTATAATGTACAGAATAGAGTACAAATCCCCAGAAGTTCTTTCAGACCATCAGTGCAGGAATTCTCTGGAATTGCTCCACTAGATCTCTATTCTGTTGACATGAAGGTGAGGCTAAGCATGTATAAGGAATTTAATTTCTTTCCTTATGGAAATATACCAACCTAGTGAGTTTTTGATGATGGATCAGCCAACCTGGATTTGAGGGCATACATGCTGGCCTGCAGAGATGTTGATCTGGTCTCCAGGATTGACGGAGAGATTATATGAGAGGCCTATGCTCCATATAGATTTTCAATTCAAATCATGTGTTTACAGCAAACCACTGTATCTCCCCTCGTGCATGTCAGGTCAGAGCAACATCCGATGGTTTCCCAGCAACTATGGTTGCTGACATCTAGGGAGAAGAATGGGGCAGTGTTAGAGCTTCCAGTTGAAAAAGCAGCAGATAACTTGACTACATGGTATGCCGAGCACTGGATAGTAGCATATCCTAGAGGAGTATTGAATCGTCCAGTTTACCAGGTGGGGAAAGGGAAGAGGACTATGGATAAATGTTCCCTTCCTCGTGAAGTTGATGCTTCCCCACCTGAAGCCAATTTTCCAGATTCCTCATCTAGGACTGATTCACCGGATTCCCAAGATGGTGATAATGAGGCACAACAAATGGAAAAGCTGCCTCATTCCTGATATAATCCACCAATCAGAATCAAAAGACCCACTCCATCAACTCTCAGTGAGTTACATTATTGTGGAAATTTAATCACCATTACTTTATATAGAAACAAGTCTTATTTTCTTATTCTCCATCAGTAGTTGTAGGAGCTGGGAAGAAGATGATGTTTAAGATTGTAGGACCTTCCTCGCAGCCTTCTGGTACACATACTGAATATCTATGACCAGAGGCTATCCAAACATGGCAGAGTCTATATTGTGGTACTAAGACTACCTGGCTGGATTTGTGGGAGGGTCTACAACTCCCTGTAATAGGGAATCTTGTGGCTTCTATAGATATCCATTACAAGGATAACCCCAATGAAGTGTGGGCTTACATCAATGATCTGGAAATTCTCATATATTCCACTAAATATTCCATTCTTGTCACCAAGAGGGTGAAGGAAATGATAGATCATGGCAGCGCTGAGGGGAATGATGAGGGGTGGCATGATTACGTGGCCCATGAAGATGTATGTCTTCTTTCCTTATTCTCCTTGAAACTTGATTTCAGTAAAAGTTTTTTTAATTAATGAAATTATATTCTTCATCCTACATCTTGAAAAGAAAGGAACTACTGAGGTTCCTTCGCAACAATATAACCCTGGTGGTACTTCCATTGGGGTTGTTGCCGAATCTGCTCGTGAATCGAGTGAGATATCTCTAGGGGTACAGGCCATGAATTAGGAGTTGGACATGGCCTTCCATTCTCCAATTCAAGTACCTATAAAGAAGACTGCCGATACTCCCAAAAAACCAATGAAGCAAAGGCAACAAAGGATGAAGTCCACAGTTAAACTCTTCATTAGTAGCGGTAAGTCCTTCGGGTAACCATGAGTCTTAAAAAATGAAAATGATTGCTCATTTTCCTTGAGATTGTAGGGGAACTTCAATCTATCCTTTGAGAGAGTGGACTGACCCTCCTTTGAGGACCACAGAGGGTACTGTAGAACAATCACAAATTTAGGCTGACATGGCTGCTCCTGGAGAAGAGCCAGCATCTATCTGTTCACAGTATCCCTCCTGCTACTGTTGCAAGGACAGAAGAACCTGCTTCTAGCAAGTTAACAATGCTTCATAAAATGTTGAATGAAACATTGAATGACTTCCATTGTGTGATACTTTTGGTTCAACCCTTTCATTAGAGCTTTTGACGGCTGTTGTAAATGATGCCTCGATTTTATCTGAAGATGTTGTCCAGGGTCAGGGACCACAGGATGAAGGTCGCCAAGAAGACACATCAAATGCTCCCACTGGTGAGACTAACCAGGATTCTAAGATGAAATTAGATGAAATGATGGAACTAGGCGCATCATTCAAACATTTTATAAATCATGTTAAATTACCATGTAATTTAGATGATTATTGACATGAGTGTTATCCTTCATCCTATTAAAAATAACTTCTTTATTAGATGTCTAATCATGATCAGTTCAAATATGAAGCTCTATCTGGGCAAGTTGCTGAACTACCAATTCCTGAAGGGGGTACAGAAAACCCTAATATTACAGAAACATTAGCGAAAGTGGAGCTGAACCTAGTAGAGCTTCCTCAAACTCATCCTGAATATCCTGTCAAAGATAGGAAAGATGGGGAGGAGCCTTCTCAGGATGCTGATCTACTGTTGGTTAAGGGATAACAATATTTACGACTGTACTTAATTTTAAAGACAGTCAATTAACTTTTGTTATCCTTTGTATCTAACCAAAGCTTTAAATTGATTATGCAGGGCCATCAATTTCAGTGGCTAGATCAAGAGGTGAGGCCTCATCCACCGCCCCAACGGGAATTGAAAGTGAAGAAGAACTAGTTAGGGGGGAAGTAGCAGAATAGGACACTTCCTTAAGTGAATTAATCCCAGATTACATTCCCCCCTATGACAGTGATGTTGAGTCGGATCGAGAAATACAGAAGGTTTTCCATTTTTCACGATGCAAGGAATAGAAAAAAATATGGAAGATCATATTAGATGTGCTTTTAGAAGAGAAATCATCGAAGATCCCTCAAATTTCATCCCTATTTTTCATATTGGGACTTGGAGGTTTGGGATATCAAAAGATCCATGCTGCAGTGAAGAAATTCATCATAAGGAGGGAGCAGGAGAAAAAGTTCTGTGTAGATCTGACTAGGGTTAAGATGTCAGCAAATATTAGTGAATTTGAAGCTACGGTATCCTAAGCTGAGGCTAACTATGCTGCCATGATGAAGGAGATGAATCATAAAATCAAAGATAAAGTCGTCCAGAAGATGCATCTTTAGCAACAGTATGATTCTGTTGCTGGGGAACTTGACCAACTCAACAATTCACTTGAGGGAGCTCAATCCAATGGAATTAAAGCCATTGAGTATGCCAAGAAAGCACTCCATCATGCTGAAAATAGTGAATTGGGTCAAGTGCATGAGCTTCAAGTGGATGCTTATGAAGCTCAAGATGTTGTACATCAAGGGAAGACATATGTTGACAGTCTTTTTTAATATCTTAGAAAAGAGAAGAGACTTCAATCTGTGGTCGTCCTTCTAATTCGTGTGCATAAAATAGAAAGAACGCTTTCATTTTAAATCATTTGTGCACGCATTTTCCTTTTCTACCAGCATTAGATTTTTACCTAAGCCAATGGGCCTAGTAAGCGTAGTTTTATTTTTACTAGGGTTATTATAAAATAAATAACCCTACATACTTTGAACCTTTTAATTGCTCAATATTACCCAAATCATACAAAATGTATGTTTAGTGAGCTGGAACTTGAATTTTTTTTCAGAGTTCCATTGTCTTTTGTGGGCAGTTTAATGTCATGCACATTGGACATTAAAAGGATAATGTTTAAGGTCGAAATAGATTTGAGCAAATGGATTGACTCAATTCCTTGATAATTTATTTGAAAATATATTACCATGTTCAATTATGAAGAAAAATATGTAATCGATGACTTAAGAAATTTTGAATCTGAGGAATGATATGAAAAAGGGCTAAAATCCATTAGAAGAAGTATTTCCCAAATATGATGTTACCAGTATTCAACAAACCCGTTAGGGGGTTGAATTATGCAGGGCCACCTAAGGGAATTGGCTGCATAGTTAAATAATGGTATCTTCTGGCTGACAAGTCTATTTTGTAGACTGTTTATGTAAGGTCTCCTAAGTACACGTACTGCATAGTCAGGAAAAAGAACTCTCAGAAATTTACTTTTCTACTGCTAAAAATCAAGTGGATGTTTATGGGGACTCAAATTTTCCAAATCATAGAGTTTGCAGTATGGAGAGAGGTAATTAAATATGGAGAAGATATTTTCAAACAAAATTGTCTACGAATTGGATGAATGTCACTCATATGAAGATCTAACCCAATCGTAGGGAAGGGAAATATGAACCATAGACTTGAACACTTTCAGATCATAAAAAAGAGTATGAGATAGATATGTTATGGATGGCCAATTTTTGTGGATCCTTGTATATTTTCATTAAGAGAACTATGGACAAAAGGGATTTTTTCTTCCCCAGAATGAAGTTACCACTATTCAAAAAACCCGTTAGGGGGTTGAATTATGCAGCGTCGCCTAAGATAATTGGCTGCACTATCAAATAATATTATCTTTTGGATGACACCTCTTTTATGTAGACTATTTATGTAAGGCCCCCTAAGGGCACATGCTACATGGTCAGAAAAAAGAATTCTTAGAAATTGGACATTTTGCGACCAGAAGTCAAGAAAAGGGTTATGAAGATCTGGAAGTATTTAATGTTAGGATTATGAAACATATAAAATGGGTTTTATCCAATGTATGTAACGATACACAGATCAATGCTAACCATAATCATGTAGTGGCTAGGTTGTGAATTGAAATGTTGGACTTCACTACGTATCCCATAAGGATGGGAATCAAGCCGTAAGTAGTTCATGAAATACCGTTTAAAGTCGTGTGGTGTAATAGATCATAGTTTAGTGTCATATAACTCATACCATTATAAGAATTACATAGTGTGCGTTTTCATGTGGACTATTCAGCTCGGGGACTGAAAGTGGATTTTGGGGATAGGCCCAAATACTTGGGGCTGGATTTGAGGGACAGTAAAACTTTCCTACGTATCCCATAAGGATGGGAATCAAGCTCACGTAGTTCTAGAAATACCCTCGATACATATTTGGTTCGTACAAGTGAAGGGTGAAAAGGGGACTTTAGAGCAATGATGGTTTGACCCAAGATAAAAAGTTCAGGAATTACCTTGTATACACATAGTCTTTGAAATATAACATGATTGAAAATCAATGTAAATAATGATTCTCTCTTAGGTGAGGGTATCAAAGAATATTGTATATTATTTTCATACACGACAAAAATGTTGAACAGTTTAACGTCTTATAGCAAGGACGAAGGTGGTCCAATGTGAAGAAATTGGTTTTGGGATTGAACCTTGGGTGGTTGCCTATGTATCTATCCTAGAAAGAAATTATCAAAGTCTGCATAGTTCAATTCAATAATGAATTAGTGATCATGTTGTTCTTGGGTACAATGACTTATAAAATGGTGTTGGGACTTACACATGGTTAGCGGCCCAGAAAGGGTGTTATGGTTGAAGTTTACTCTATGCTCACGTGAGTCATACTCGGTGTGAGAAACAAGAGGTAGGAACAACCTTAACAATAAAAAGTTTAGCATCATGTAGGACGTATGAAGGGACTATGCCGTTTAAAGTCTTGCAGTGAGGACTATTGGTGTTGCACAGTTTAGTGTCATGTAGCAGGAACAAAATACAGTTTGATGTCATGTAGGACGTATTAGGGTGCTATAAAGATTAGCGTCTTGTAGGTAAGACGATGGGGAAAATACATTTTAACTTCATTTTGGATGAAAGGGGGACTGTGTAGTTTAATTTCATGCAGTAAGGACAAAAGAGTACATAGTTTAACGTCATGTTGGACTTACTAGGGACCTTTTCACAATTTAACGTCATGTTGGAAGATGGTGCGAATAGTTTAAGGTCATATTCATGGACTATAACTGTATAGTTTAACATCGTATAGAATGATGAAAGAGACTTAGTTTAACTTCATGTGGGATTAATGTGTGAATAGTTTAGGGTTATATGCATGGACCGTTGGTTATGCAGTTTAATGTCTTGCTGGACGTAAGGGACTTTTGTACAGTTTAGTGTCATGTAGTTTGGACGTCACAGTTTAACGTCATGTTGGACCAAAATGCAAATAGTTTAATGTCATAGGCATGGAACCTAGATGTATTTTTTGTTCATACAAAATATTTCTTCAGAAATCTAGCATTGGTTGGAGTAGTGATGAGTTCTCTATCTATTGAGATTAATGAATACGCTCTATTGGAGTAGAACTTATGTATTGAATAATGTCCTTCCCATTTCGGCTCAAGATTGGGAGTTTTCTTTCCTAGTATCATTGGATTTCAGATAACTAATACCAATTATCCCTGAATATATTAATGAAGATGAACTTTTTTGTTGAATACTCGCGCTATTTCGATTCTGATAGGCATCCATGTGGTGCAAGGTGCACAATCTTTTCTCATCTAACCATTCCAATTCATCCAATCGCTTTTGAGATTTTTCATCTATAGATGATTGATCAAAAACGGATACTCTGAGCGAGGGTATTTGAACCTCAATTGGAAATACTACTTCAGTTCCATATACCAATGAAAATGGAGTTTACCGCATTGTAGTGTGGGTGGTGGTCCGATAACCCATAAAGCATGAAAGAGTTTATCAGGCCATGATTTCTTATCTTTATCCACCATATTTTCTAGTATATTTGACAGAGTCTTGTTGAAAGATTCTATCTGGCCATTGGATGATTCATGATACCGAGAGGAAGGATTGGATTTAATGTTGTATTCTTGATACAACTTCCTCACCTCGGATGAACAGAAGTTGGTGCCATTGTCCATCAATATGGTATGAGGGACACCAAATCTGGTAATGATGTTAGACTTGATGAAGCTAACAATGAATTTAAAACTGAATTCATTGAGGGTTATTTCCTCTGCCCATTTGGAAAAGAAGTCAGTAGCAGTAAGAATATACTACAAATGCTTGGCTGTAGCAGAAGGATAAGGTCCCACTACATCCATTCCCAATGTGGAAAATGGCCATGAGTATTTAGCTGTATGAAGAAACTATGGGGGTTGATGAATGAAGTTTCCATGTACTAGGAATTAATGACTCTTCTTTGTGAAATCAACACAATATTGTATCATTGAAGGAGAAAAGTATCCAAGCCTTCGAATTTGATCAGATAGTCTATGTCCAGACTGGTGGTCACCAGAAACTCCTGCATGCACTTCTTTCATGACAGCCATTATCTCTTCCCCAACAATGTATCTGAAGAGAACTCCATCAAAATCACGCTTGTAAAGAACTTTCTCTAAGTTATCTGGGCTATGATAAAGTGTGAAATTTACCACACGTCTCTGGACTTGTTCTTTCCCGTCTCTATCAGGTGGAAGTGTTCCATTTTGAAGGTATTCCCTAATAGGTGTCATCCATCCTATATTATGACCATATGGTTCAGATATGGGACAAATTTCATTGATTTCCTCTATTCTGGCATGTAAATAAGGTGAAATTGTATGATGGTGGGAAATACTTATGGTTGTCTCATCCCGATTTGGATCTTCCAGGGTTGTGGCTATATTAGCCAGTGCATCCCCTTGGGCATTTTTTGCTCTTGGGATATAATAAAATTTTGGTTCCGAAGGAAACTCCGCCATTAACTCTATGACATAATCATACAAAGGGATTAGTTCTTCTTTTCTGATGGCATAATCCCCATAGACATGTTTGATTACCGGGTCTAAATCACCTTTCACCTTTAAGTGATTCACTTGGGCTTGAAGTGCTTACTCCAATCATGCAATAAGAGCTTGGTATTCCACTTCATTATTTATACTACCTCCCAATAATGAGAATGAATAAGGTATCAATTCCTTTTCTGGGGAAATGAGTAAAACTATTAACCCAACTTTTTTGAATTTATAATTTTCCATTTTCCTCCCTGTTGGACTTCTAGAAGCACCATCAAAGTACATATCCAATGTTTGAAGTCCTTCTTGAATAGAGAAGACTTCCACATTAGGGAGTTCAACATCTGATGATGTGTCTTCTACTGAAGGGTGTTCAGTATGGAAATCACCAATAGCTTGGCCCTTTATTTCTTTCTGAGACACATACTAAAGGTCAAATTGCTCCAAATAACTGCTCCCCTTGCCAGTTGTCTTGTAAGAATTGGGAGAATAAGGATGAATTTGAGCAGGTTTTTACGAGACACCAATTGGACCTCGTGATGTTGCTGGTAGTGTCTCAACTTCTGAACTACAATGATTAATGTTAGGAAACACTTCTCAATACTTGAATATTGGGTTTCTGCTTCAAGCATAGTCCGACTGAGATAGTAGAGGTTGTTTTCATTCCCAACATCATTCTTCTGAGCAATAAAGGCACCCAATGATCACTTTAAAGTAGTGACATAAAGGATAAGTGGTCATCCTTCAACAGGTGGCATTAACACAAGGGGACTCAAGAGATACTTCTTAAGAATATTGAATGCTTCTTGACATTCTTCATTCCACTTATAATTGACTCCCTTCTTCATCAATTTGGTGAAGGGTAGACTTTTGCCTGCCAAATTGGCGATGAAACACCAAATATAGGCCAAGTTTCCCTAATGTCCTCTCAATTCATTCAAATTTAGAGGAGGTGACATACTAAGGATTGGCTTTTTCTTCTCAGGGCCGACCTCGATACCATGATGGCGTACGACAAAGCTGAGAAATATCCTTGAGGTTACCCCAAAATCACATTTTAAGGGGTTCATCTTCAAATTATGTTGACAATGTTTGTGGAATATGATTTCCAAATCAGCCAAGTGATTAGAAAATTGTTTGGATTTTACCACCAAATCGTTCACATAACATTCAACAAACTTCCATAGAAAGGGTTTAAAGATACTATGCATGGAATGCTGATATGTTGTGCCTGCAATCTTCATGCCAAAGGGAATTACTCGATAGCAAAAAACTCCTGGAGGGGATCTGAAAGCTGCAGATTCCTAATCTTCTGGTGAAATTCGGATTCAATTATATCCGGAATATCCATCCATGAAGGAAAGTGCTTCATAGCCATCTGTTGCATCAATAAAGAGTTCTGTAATTGAAAAGGGAAAATCATCCTTGGGACAGTACTGATTAAGATCCCTGAAACCAATGCAAACTCTAATTTTCCCATTCATCTTTTTCACTGGGACAGTATTAGCCAACCATTTCGGATATTGAACTTCTCTGAAAAAGTTATCTTTGATAAGTTTATCCACTATAGCTTCAATTTTGGAAGCATAAGTTGGGTGTGTTCTCCTAGTGTCTTTTTTGAATCCTCGATGTTCTTCTGGTAAACCCAAATGATGAGTGGAAACATCAGGATCAAGCCCTGGCATCTTTGTATAGTTCCAAGAAAATATATCTCGATTTTTCTTTTGAAAGGAAATATACATCACATGGTCTTCAAGAGTCATGGTTGCACTAATTAAAGTAGGGCGTGGATCTTCTTTTGTAACCAGATTTATTTCTCTGAGTTCATCCATGGTGGTAGAGGTACCCTCTTCAAATGCTGGAGGAGCATCCCTAAGATCATCCTCTTCTTCTTTAGCATGTGTTATTTCTTCTGTTTCTACTTGCATAGTAGATGATGAAGCAGAATTTCCCTAATCAGAAGAGATGTCAAAATTTGCACAATTTGAAGAAGAAGCTTCCATTTACGACCTGATTGATGATGAATGGTCTTCTTTGGGAAACAAAGAGGAGATTATGGATTGAGAATCGGCATCATCGTTTACCTCTAACATTTCTATAACTTGATCTGGCCTGATTGGCGATGTATAGACTTTTTGGATTTCAGAAGATGAAATGAAGACATCTCCGTTTGAGCTTTCATCATTTCTTGGTGGATCACCACTTTCTCCCATGTTGTCTGGCATGACTGTCATAATTGACATTATGGAGGTTTCCATAAGAGTATTTTGATTTGGGTCTATCCTGTCAATTTGACTGATAGGTAACAAATAATCTGTACTCACATGTGTAAATGGGTTTACTAGAATCTTTTCCAAACCATATGGAGCATTAACATTGGTAATCTTCCTTGTTGAGGATTTTCCTTTTCCATTTATGTGATATAATTTCACCTCAATGTACTGAGATTCACATTCCTTTAACAAGTATTTATCACCATACAATGTCCCAAATTGACCATCGAAACAATATTTGAGACATTGATGGTATGGCGAAGGGATAGCCTTATGTCGATGTAGCCAGGGTCTTCCAAGAAAGATGATGAAGGCCGAGTAATGCTCAACAACAATGAAATTTGAATTTGATACAAGATCTCTAAACTGTGTTCTGAGTGTAATCTCGCCCAGTGGTTCTTGTTCATTTTTATCATATCCTTGTAACATCAAATTAGAAGGAGATAAATCAAATTCTGTGAGGTCCAATCGATGAAGTGTACGAATGGGGATGAGGTTGACTCCTGAAACATTATCAATGAAGATTCATTAGACATCTACACCATTGACCTTTCCAGAAAACTATAAAGGTCTGATATGTCCATGCACGACATCATCTTTATCTTCATTTGTGAAAGATATCCCTGCATAGAATTCTTCATGATTATTCTCAACATGGTACGCTTCAACAGCAACAATTTTAGTTTGAAACTCCTGAGGACTTGACAAAGCCTCGATGAGTGCATCCCGAAGATCCTTTGTTAAATTCATGGCATCCAAAATTGATAACTTGGCCGGTACTTGGGACAAGTGCTTCAATAAATCATACTTTTTATTCAAAGGTCTTTGTTTCCCAACAGGAACCTGTGGTATCGTAGGTACCTTGGAAGTAGATGCTTTGGAAGATGATACTATAGAAGTTGATGCATCTTGTACCGGGATAGGAGTTGGTAACACTCATTGCTTTGGAATATTAGACCGATTAGGTCTATTTACTTGCTAAGAGGAAGAAGATGGAACCTTCAACAGCTCTTCCAAAATAATTGTGATAGGGCTGAGTCTACCATGTGTGGAAGTACTTGCTTGTTCTTGTTGAGCTCATTGAAGGGCTCTGCTAGGAGTTTCTGCCTAATACACAGTTCTAGTAGGGGTAGAATTGGAATATTGGCCTCTGAAAGATCCACGTCTTTCCCTGTATCCCGAGCCTCTGAAACTTCCTCTGATTCCTGTACATGATACATGGAATTCGGGCTAATCAAAATCAAAACTGTGACTAGCATATAGATCTATTAATTGAAACATATTAACATAACAAAAAATTAGCTATTCTTCTGATGAAAACTCTTCCTGATTAGCCAATTTTGGTTGTGCCATTTGATGGGGCGGTGCTCGTGGCTTTAAAGTAGATGTAATGATGTCTTCTAGAGTCAAAATCAACTAAGGTTTTGACACATACTCATCTACTCCTGATTCTTCATCATTCTTTTAATCATGCTGTTTCATTGAGGATTTTCTCTCTGATTAAGAGGGATTTGTTGCAGCATTCATAGAAGAAGACACAATTCGTTTCTTCAATTATGTTTGCAAAATGGAATGAGTTCGGTTGATCGTCTTTCTGACCATCCAATCATCATATTTTTGTGCATTTTTGTTCTTGAATTCTTTCCACTCACCCTCCTCCTCTCGATCTATAGCAGTAACACATGCTACTTGAGCTGAAGAACCTTTCAGTTTGACTTGTACCAAGTTGAATTTTTTTTGCAGGAGGTCCTTAAGAACAAAACACTAAGAATGGGATGCCCCAACATCTAATGAAATGGGAAATTGTTGGGATTATCTTCCTCTCCTTCCTTATTCGGCCTCTTGGGACTTGGCAATTTAACCAAATTATTTTCCAGAGCCAAAATTAAGTAACCAGGAACTTGTTCATTTCGGAAAGAGTAAACTTTGCTCTTTAGATCCTCAAATTGTTGCTGTCTTCGATCTCTTTGATCATCTTGATGAAACAGCCTTTGTTGCTAACGCTCAGGAGGTGGAGCCCTTCGAGAAGATGAAGGTTTTGAAGTAGAAGCAGGTAAAAGTGCTTGTTTAAACTTAACTGTAGTAGTCTCTACTTTAATCATTCTCCTTCCTGGAGCTGATTTAATTACACGAGCTTTATCCTTAATCTTTATAAGAGAATCTTCAATCTTTTGAGTGATCGAAGTATGGTCTCGAAACCCTTCTATGTATTTCACTGGGATCAGCGGTGTGCGCAACTCATCACGTAAATTCACCACACAGTTTGGCAACAATTCCTCTTGAGGTAGTTCTAACCTTAGGGAATATGTTAATACCTTTCATCGAGCAATGAAATATGAAACCCTTTCATTCTCCCTTTTCTTACAGTTTGTATGATAAAAAATTGTAGTCTTTGGCAACATTGAGCTGAACTGATGAAGGAATTTTTGGAGAAGATCCTCCCATCCTTTTAATGACTGTACAAAACACCTGAGCTTAACTGCTTCTTATTGCTGATGGGTTCCCATCATAGTATCCCAACAAGAAACAAAATGTGTTAAGTGTTGCTCTGGATCTCCCGAACCATTAATTATTGGGAATGTGGTACTTGAAAAATTTTGTGGGGGAGGAATTGCATCAACCCATTCAGGGTAAGATCTCTTTTATGGTTGAATTTCTGCATGCTTTCCCTAGATAACTTACAATCGAGCTGTTAATGACACAATAGTAGTTATTAACTTTTGAGAATCATCCGGTTGAGCTTGGACCTGAATAGGTGAAATGACTGGAGATGGTACATATGTGGTGGCTGGTACTGCAACTGATGGTAGCACCGCTAATTGTTGTTGAACTTGACCCATAGGATTAGACCTGTGAGGGTGTATTGATAGAGGAGGATATTATTGATCCATCTCAGTATCCACAACATATTCCCTTGGCTGACTAACTCTAGCAATCTTTAGAGAAAGACTACTTTAATGTAGTTATGCATTCAACCTCGTCAATTCCTTCATTTCTTCCTCCTATTGTACAAATATTTTCTCTAGTGAGAGAGATTGACCTTCTCCAGAGGAAGGTTTTGTAACCTGATTTTTTTCCTTTCCCCTTGTTGGCTCCCCTTCGGAGAGGGGGAAGTGGGTTACTTGAAGGATTACCTAGATTCTGGGTAATCCTTTGATTTCGTTTACGCACACCATCTTCATCTGTATCTGTGCGTACTACTTATTGAGAAGGAACCGCTTCATCTGATCCCTTTGAGTGAACCTCATCTGGTGAATTAGTAACAATGAAATTAATGACATTAATTGATGCATAATTCATTGCATCTCTTCTATCGGAATTTCTGCGATATTTTTTTTTCATGTCCTTGATGAGACATTGTATTTTGTTGATTCGATATCTCAGGAACTTCTTGAAAAACCATAATTTGGAGGTAATATCCTTATAATTTGAATATTAGTTCCTCTTGAGGATTCTTCCCTAATCGAGATAAGATTGACTTTCTTTGAGGGAGGGATTGAGGATTTGAAAAAGTCCCCAGTCCAGTGGACTGGGGCTGTTCCTGCTATCTCTGTTCAACTCATCGAATCCTATTCGTTGATTCTGAGTGTTGGGTTAAAAGAGTTCCTAGTCTTGCAAGCTAGGGTGGTTCTTGACATGCTATATCTGAGACTTTCTTGAAAGCTCTCCTGATCTAACAGACTTTAGTCTGGAAATTTTCAGGATGCATCAACCTACATCCACTTTTATCACTTGGCTCAAAAGACCATTGGATGATTTTTGACACTTCTGTCACTTGATGATGTGATTTCTCTAAACGAGAGGCATGTTCTATATTCTCGTTTTCTTGATGCAGGAGTAATTCAACAACTTCTTCTCTGTAAGATTTATTTTGAGAGGAACTAGTTGAAGCCTATTCTTGGGTAAGAAATTGATTTCAAACAAAGCCCATTGACTGTGGCCGGCTATAGGAAATAACATTGCATGAGACCATTTTCGGCGGGCTTTGATGGCAGGAGAGTACAGTGAAATTTAACGCTCCATGAACACCCCATCCCCTAATATGAATACTAGATGGGGGATTGGAAATTAACTGGTGAAATCTTCTTAGCACGCCAAGTCATGAACGCTGAAGGGCTCTCTGTTGCTTTTCAGCCTTCAGATATCGAGAAACTAAGAGAGATGCTAAATCAATTTGGCGTTGTAACCCTTCTATTATCTTAACATGATTTTCATATTCATCATAAGATATTATTTTCTTTTTCAACTGACAAAGAGTTTTCCATATTTTGAGGCGAATATCATGAATTCCAACTTCCATCAACATCTCTTGAATGTCGTACTGAGAATCAACCAAAGGCCAAAACATAACTGGCACATCACCTTTCGCCAATCGTTTTCCCATGTTCAGTACTTACTATTTATCATTCAATGAAGATTATTATACCTGATTAGACCAGAGTTGGTGCTTCCTTGTTGGTTCATTGGATTCAATAATATTGGTACATAAATCACTAATCAAAATAGAAGATGCATGACTTATGGGTGGTTCGGATAATGACCTACACCCTGGGCTATCTTCTGGTTGAGAAAGTATTTCACCTGCTAATGGTAAATCATCAGACAAGACTGGCTTCACATTTTCATGTGCCTCATGAGGAGAAGGCTTTCTCGTCACAACATTGTCTGTTTGAGAATTTTCCCGGCAATGAGCATTATTATTGTGGAGAGGACTTTCATAGCTAAATTCATCATCATGGGGAGGACCACCATGGTGGGTTACATAAAAAGATGAAAAAATTTTCTCCTTGTTCTTCTGACCACACGAAGGGTTCTTGTGGCTCTCATCTGAAGATGAATCTTTGAGATCGACCGAATTGTAATGAAGCAAGCCTTCATGAGGAAGTTTCTGATGTAGCCCTTAAGAATTAATGTTTCGACTATTGGGAACTGAGAGAGCAGAATCTTGAGTTGCAACAGATAGTTGTCTGAGCGCATCAAGAACTCCAGCATCGAGTAAGGCCTTGTTACAGATTGGCCATTGATTTCTAGATTGTGCTAGGTGGTTCTTATTCTTAGATGCCTTCTTACTCAATTTGGCAGGTGTATGTGCCTGCTCAGGAGAAATGATCAGGTTAGGATGATTATTGCCGCTCAAACCAAGTGTATATTCCTGACTTGACTGTTTTTATGATATGGGGGAGTATGCCCCACAACCCTTTTGGACTAGAACATATGTGCATGTCAGTTCTGGAGTGAACAAATAATTTGTCACTTCACTGGTAGGTATAGAATTTTGTGTCTTTCCCTGAGATGCTGCTGAAGCTGTTATAATATCCTGGCAGGAATCCAGAATATGAGTAGGGATTTGCTTATGCTATTTCACCATTAATAGAATATGCTTGGTGACTTCAGTAGTCGGAACAGGGATATACGTCCATTTTGTTCTTGGAGTAGGCATATGTGCCTGCTCTTGTCCTCCTTTTCCTATCATTGAATACTAACAGTACTCATGTGTGGGGGTAGAAATTTGAGTCTGCCTCCTATTTGTCACCGGAGATTTCTGACTGACTTCTCTGAATTCTACCAAACGAGACTATTGGTAGGCTTGATCAATACTGGAAGGTGTATGTGCCTGCTAATTGCACTCTGCCTAATGTGGTTGACAAGCTTCCTTCAATACTGGCAGACGAGGCTGCTGACAGGATTGATTAGTGTAAGCAGGTGAATGTGCCTGTTTACGAGTTGCCAATACATTGGGTTGGCGGGCTCCATCACACGTAGTCAGACAAGCCTGCTGACTAGCCGATGATTTATAAACAGGTGTATGTTCTTGTCTATAGTACTCCGCCGGAATTTCCTGGCGGGATTGGAATGCTGTTGACAGACGAGTCTTCTAGACAGCGGCATTAAAATGGATGGGTGTATGTGCCCGCTCATTGCATGCCACCAAGTTAGGTTGGTGGACTTCTCCGGAAATGGCAGAGATAAGAACCTACTCACTATTAACCGGTTGTCACCTATGGTGTTTCGTCTTGGCTACCCATGTTCAAGGAACCTGAGCCGAATGCCTGGAGACGACACCCTCATCATGTTGAGGGTGCACTGCCGCACGATTCTGGCGGTGATTGTTTATAGGAGCACTCGTGAAGGACTCTTGTCTCTTTGAGTTAAGGCCCTGAGAGACCTGTTCATTCACATCCCCAGAATACGAGAGAGAATGGTGATTGCATTCCGGGGATAATGACCCGAAATGGTTGGATATGGTAGTTAGAACATCCTGCTTCTTGATCACTGGTCATCATTGTCCGGATGACCAGGGTGAGTTTTTCACTTGGAAGGCTTGTCGAGCATCCTCCAGAGATGGAATAGTACTATTTTGATGGTACTCCTTATCTACCACATTTGATACCCAGCGTTGAAGACACTGAGTAGGTGATGTCGCCCTCAGAGTGGACGACGATCCTACATCAGTAGAAAAACATTAATTCATAGCAGAGGTTTTTACAGCAAAATTATTCACAGTAGAGGTATTCATAGTAGAAGTATTCACAACAGTGAACTTAAGAAAATCCATTCTTGTAATGTATAAGATCTTGGAAGAGAGTGAATGTTTGATATAACACACATAATCTAGATAAATTTGGCTGCTACATATTTTGGATGAGAACATAAGTTATTGATTGCATTGTTGGCCCTCTCATTGAGTTAAAATAGGGTCCCAAAAAATTGGTATAACATCACTTTATGTTGGTTAATGATTCACGTCGGGTTCACAATTTTTTGTTTACTCTAGATTTGGGGATGACCTCGTTGATTGAAGGTTCAAAAATTCCAATTAGTTTCTAACGGGTTTGTTCGTAGAACTGGAAACATCCAATGATTCCATATCCATTTGGAGGTACTTTCCAAAGGTAGGCGCACACAACTTATGGACTGATGAGGCTTAGGAATTTTCATTGGTCGAGAGGATGGGAGGTCGGACTCATCACACCTTTTTGAGTGGAATTATTGTCTACTCTGAGACTCTCTTTATAGATTTAAGTTATGTTCATGAATCCTTATTACATTACCAAGTATAAAATGAGATTTCCTTTATATCTGACAATCAATGACTGATATTTAAGAAGTTTAGAGAAACTTTTATAAGTATTCGAATGTTTTTCATCGATAGAGAACCATCTGTATTTGTTAGAGATTCTTATTCAATGGTATCCTTCAATACATAAACGTCTCTTGGTCATTATGATGACCATAATTTCTTTAAATCCACTCAGTGGGGAACATGAAGTTTATTGTTATTCAGAAGGACATGGATTATTTCAGAGTTGGGATCATACCCGCAGATGGGCTACCTACATATCCTTTATTTAGAAATGGAATCAGAACCCACGTAGTTTGTGTAAGAGAGTAGGATATTTATGAATGATTTGCGGGTCAAAGAAAGATGTCAAGATTTCTTTTACACTCTAATCTCACATGAGTCATGCTTGGTGTGAGAAACTAGAGGTATTGGTGAAACCAGACAATTTGTGCCATGAAAGATGCAATGATATGGGGCTTATGTATGTATGACTTCCCAAAATAGATGAAGATTAATATTTACTTCAGGGAAGATATCCAAGAACATGGTCCATAAAGGTATATGTACTTTATGGATATTTGGATACTCTAATCTTGGGGATTACTCCTACGGAAGATTACTATATTTGAAGGGGACTTATGATTGGGTCTTACTTTTGAGAAGGAAGCCCAGATAAAAAGTAAATTAAGACTGGTTAAGCTAAATTAAGACTGGGGCTTACTCCGGAGAAGGAGGCCTAGGTTAAAGGGATTTGAAAAATTAAGTGACTTGGGGCTAACTCTTAAAGTGGATTCCCATATTTGCAGACCTTGACATTGGGGATTATTCCTGAAGGGGATGCCTAGGTTAAGATAACCATGTTTGGGGATTACTCCTGAGGAGGATGGCCATATTTGGGAATATGGAGACTGGGGCATACTCCTGAAAAGGAAGCCCAAGTTAAGGGAATTATTATTGGGGCTTACTCCTAAGAAGGATGCCCAGGTTAGAGGACATGGGGATTACTCCTGAAAATGATGCCCAAATGGGGACATGGGGCTTACTCCTAAGCTGGATTCCCAAATTAATGAGTATTTGGAAAAGGGATTACTCCTAAAAAGGAGGCCCAGGTTAAGGATTCTCTCATCTTAAAGGATGAGGTTGAATGAATGAAATCTCTGACCTTAGTGTCATGAGGATATATAAATCACTAGGTTTTAAGATATGTTCCACAGAAATCTTTTCAGAGAAGTAAAACAACAAAGAAATCATGCCATGAATGGATTTCGAGAGATATATAAAGGATAAATACTGAAGAGGAGAGGTGGATAGGTGTAAGAGGGGTGGAATGGGCATGAAGGGCACCCAAAATGAGAGGGGTGCACAAGTACTTATTGGGCACGCAAGTACTGCGTAGGCGTGCAAGTCCTGGTCACACAGGTGTACCTACGCGACACATGGGTACTTACGCGACATCCAATCCTTAGGGTAGAACTTGGGCGATGCTTGGCTCAAGACCTTAATACTACCCCTAGAGACTTCCAGAAGAGAGGCGTGAACGTTATGTGGAAGGAGTAAGTCGGCGCACAAGTGTGGCCATTTCTCTTAAGGGCTGGCCACCCAGGCGCGCAAGTGTGGATGAGTTTCAACACTATGGCCTTCCTCCCCCTCTTTAGATCTTCCGTTCTAGGTAATAAATTACCTTAGAAGTGTTCGGATGCTTTGAAAAGAGACTAGGGCACCGAGAGCTAAAATCTGAGGTTCTGGAATTTTTCGTCTTTTTAATTGGGGGACCAGAGGGGGTATTTATAGGCTAGAGAGACCCTGGGTGAAATTTCAAAGAGGGCACGCAAGTCACCTGTGCGACCATTGGGCGGCATGCAATTATACTTGTGAAACTATGATGGAACATGCGAAACACAAATGGAAAAGAACCCTTGTTCATGCCATTTTCAATTTTTTATTTTTTCCTCTAAGGATGTATCAATTTATGCTATGGAATTTCCATTTCCATTCATCTAGACTCTATGACGGAAAGGAGAGTCAATAGTGACCAACTCATAAATAACCTATAATATAGTATAAATACAGAATAACATGAATATAAGAACATGGTATGAATATTTGAATGACATACCACATGAAAAGAAAACATGAAAGAAAAGGGAATATGCGATTCCTTTTATGAAAAATTTGACAGCCTAACAACATCACATAAAAATTAAGAAAAAAACATTGATGAGAGAAGAAAGGGAATCTCACCAATTAGAAATCAAATGTATAGAAATTAGAACATATAATAACATCCCTATACAAAAAGTGGAGAAAACTAGAAGACACAACATAAAGGAAGTCATGGATTAAAAGAGAAGGGTGAAAGATTCCATTACCGATTTTGTAACCTTCGAAACGTACATCCCATGAAAGAAATAATATATAATGAATATGTAAATTACCATTAAATAATTTATATTAAAAAAATTGTAAAATCATGGGCAGTTCATACACCACAAATATGAAAAAAGTGGTAATTATACTATGAATCTCACAAGAAAAAGAAGTGAGATGAAAATCCCTTACAACGTTATATTCAATAGTATCGTATGACCAAAAATTACTAACCACCAATAGAATCACAATATACCATGAATAGAAAGATAATCTTGATAATATATGTCCAATGGATGTACACAAAATACCACATGCTATAAATAAGTGTCCAACAATGGAAATCCCACAGAATTAAAATTGAGATAAGAAACTCCTTACCTCGTTGTCTAACTTGACTTGTTCGTATGTTTGTTGTTCTTCCAGAATAATAATATTATGTTACGTTATAATTTCGTAAGAATATTTTTCATTTTTATTATTCCTTTAATAGTACTTATTACCTTGCTATAAAAATTACTTAATTATTTGAGCTCATATCAGATATTTTGTCAATGTTCGGAACCTGAGTCAAAAATGGAATTGTTATAATTATAAATTCTCCTTGTGGTGAAAATCCCATTATCTCCAGAATGATATTAATCATTTATATGACATATATATATCATATATATATATATCATATATATATAGTATATATATGTATTTATAATAGTACTTAACATTCCGAGATAAGAAATGAAATGCCATGTTCATGCAGACGGAAACCCATACGTACGCATGAACGCTCCTTTCATTTCTATTTCATATTTCAATGAAATAAAAACATAGTGATTCATAGGTATAGTATAATTTCATTATAATATTTATGCCATATATGTTACATAAGATCATAAATTCTATCCTTTATACGTTCCATGTATGCAATGAGTGAGTCATATCACTTTGAGGGGGCGGTAGTTCACACTTCCTCTAATTAAATTATCATGTTTAACCTATTATGGAAACCATAATGGAATCCTATAAAAAGGAAAATACAAAACCATAAAAAAATATAATATATATCATATATATATACAGTTCCATAATAATGTCCACCATGATAGGCATTAGGAGATAATTGGATAATCATAGCTTCGTGAGGCAGTAGTTTGCCATCAACTAAAATAGTATGTTAGTTGCCCATTAGATGGAGGTGTGTGTAATTGTAGATAGAATATATCTCATAAAAACATTATAGTATATTGATGATACTGGTATTGTTATAATATAAAGGAATAAAAATAGTTTAGGGGGTTGTAGAAGTAAGTTAAAACAAAAAGAACTTAAGAGAAGACGTTACCTTTAAATTGGTTAACTCATTTTGGTTTGAACCAAAATGATTTCATAGAGTGCTTTAATCCAAAGGTAAGGATTCTACGATTAATAGAGGGATCTTGGGAGATTATTGGAGCAGAGTTTGGATGATCTAAGGGCTTGAGATGTGTGAGAAATGGGTAGGAAGTGATGTCCTATTATAAGGTAGAGGAGGGGTTCTTTTGGACTGTTTGAAAATATTATTTTATTTTATAATGATTTTCGGTTTCTAAAGGTCCAAAAATCATTATAGTCTAATTTAAGGTGGCCCATGTTTGAAATAAAATCATCCAATAATAATTGGACATTTTTTGGGTATTTTTTTAATTTTTATCTCTTTATTTATTTAAATCATCCATTAAGGATGTAAAAAATTCATCATCATTGTGTTATAAATAATTTTATTTATATGATGTAAAAAAATTATAAAAGATATACCATGATGTAAAAAGTCTTTTTATATTTCCAATGAATATTTATAATCGAAAATATAACTTATATAACCCCATGTAAAAATTGTTTTAGTAAAAAAATAAATCTTTATGACATTTTTATTTTAACTTTAAATAAAAAGTTATAAATGTCATTATCCTACACAAGCGGCTCCTTGGGGGACCCAAATTTACCCATGGAATGTGTTGGTCTGAAATTTCTCATCCAATAATTTTTAAAAAGGTTAAAAGGTAAGTTTTTATTTTTATAACATTATTTTTAGCTTAAATTACCATAATTTCCTTTAATCGTGGTTAGTATAAGTCAAAAGATACTATTCACAAAAAATATTTTCATCCCATGGAACCACATTTTACCCACTAAGGACAATCATGTATGTTGTATTTTGGAAATTAAATTCATAGAAGAGATAAAATATAATTTAAATGACAAAGTCAATTTTTTAACTACTACTTAGTGGTTATAGGGTTATTTTTTATTAGAAAACTCTATAGAACCTTCAGTGACAATATTAATTTTTTCCATTATTCTTGATGACTAATTCTATGCCTTTTCACCATTTACCAACATAACATACAATTCTATACACCACATTTTGAGGGCGTTATTCTAATCATCAATATAAATAAAAATTAAATCACAATAAATTTTCATTCTATTAACATCTTTAAATTTAATAATGGTATTTCGTATTAAATGTTTTGTGTACCTTGATTCTCTTGGATATTTCCTCTAGATAAGAATCCTTGATATCTATGCTAGTTTTCATTTTTATATCAAGTGCATGGTTACTCAATTGAGAAGTCTCCCTGATCCCTTTCTATATCTCAAATTCATTAATCAATGTATTCTTATGTTTTCAGGAACATTTTTTCAGTTAAATTTTCTTTTATTGCAGTTACTTCAACATATTTGGAGAGAATTGTACACAATAAAACATTTTTTGTAAATAATTCAACCGGTTATCCACATCAATTTAAAGTAGGGTGACCAGTTCTTATAGAATTGACGTATGTGAATGATGGTGGAGTATATGCAGCCCATAAATTATGATCCATTTTACACACTAGGATATGGAAATAGTGTTGTAGATGAATTGAGTAATAAGAATCAAAATCACGGTGTTCTTTAATCCAGTTCTTAGTGGGGGATGATGGAGTTGTTTTTTGAGATGCATTATAAGATTAAAATAGATAGGGGATGGAGTACCTTGCATCTAAATTAGTTATGACCAGGAATATGAGCTTGAAAAGGAGAAGTTGTATGAATATATATATATATATACTAGACCTCAGGGAATTTCAGGAAGGTGGGGAGTCGCCTTCTGGTTTAAAAGTTTGTAATAGTGAGATGTTTATGTTAATGGGATAGTTTTTCTTCCAATATGTATGTAGGAAGAGTTGTTTTAAGAGTTATATGCTTCTAAATGGGAGGTGCAACCTGGTTCAACCAAAACGTATGATGATCTTCTTGGATAGTGTTGGTGGCTAGGGATAATGAAATAAGTAACAGTTTTTGTAAACTGATGTTATACCTATCAGTAGGTGAAGGCCTGTCATCAGTGATCTTGTGATTTGTTTCAAATATTTCCCATTATTGAATGGGAATGAGATGTTATAATGATGTATTATTTGTTAACCTTATGAGGATTCCATGAAATAATGAATTGATATTGTGTCACGACCCATCCCCCATGGCCCATATCATGACTAACCCAAGCCTGCCTTCCATAGGACAAGGGTTGGCAACTAGAACCAAAGGCATAAATCCATAAACTGAGAAGGCATTGCCTTTATAATAGTAAAAAACCACAACAGATTAGACAACTGCAAGCAAAAAACCATGTATAATTGTATAGAGAAGAATTGGTGGAATGTATAAGGGGCTGGAAATACAGGCATAATAGTAAAGTACATTAAAATGGAAAAGTACAAGTTAAACTGAATGAATAAGTAAAGAAGCTACTGGGTCATCCTCTGGGGTTCCTACTTGAAGGGTAGGTGAAGATGGCCTCCTCAACACTCCATGTCCATCTGTCTGCTCCGTGTACCATCAGGTCGAGTGGTCCACCTCCGGTTACCATCCAGTCCTACTACTCTATGCCTCAGTCAGCGCTGTCCGTTGTCTGCAACAAACAAAATGTGGTGCGTTCATATCTCGTGTGGGGGTGAGTATAACAATACTCAGTAGGGACCCCGAGACCATCAAGTTCTCAGAAAAACCAATAAGGATAAACCACTAACGTATGAAATCAACAGATAACCATTACTTAGATATATGCACATACATATTCCTATGTTATCTAGTAACCCATCCCAATAATTAGGAAAACTCAAAAGACATTGACATAGCTCCAAACCATGATTTTATTCTAGGTGTGGTAATGTGTAACACTCCCTATTAAACTGTCGAAACCTTGACTGCTGGTGTACTCCCCCTCTATAGAGTATTGTGGGCATGCCGCATCACTCAGAGGCACTTCCCACTATACTGGAATGCTATGGTACTACTCATGTCGAGCACTATGGGTTTGTTGCATCACCCAGAAGTGCTCACCACTGTGGGTGTGCCGTTTCACACAGAGGCGCTCCCCCTCATAGCCTGCTAATGTACTCCTCATGTCGAGTACCATGGCTCTTCCATTTCACACATAGGCACTCCAAACTGTGGGTCTACCACGTCACACAGAGGCACTTCCCACTGGACTAGTCGAAACACTCAGAGTTGAAAGGTCATCAATAATCAGGCATCAGCCAGCTACTATATCTTCATACTCTCCTCGCTCGTCCCCAGAGGACCTACTCCATGAGCTACAATTCAATACTCCAACTATCAAGAAGTCCCAAGTAGAAGTATTTCAATGGTCTGTCGCGTCATAAAGGTCTCATCGCAACAGTCGGCGCATCAATCGGACGTCCGGTCTGTTAGTTATTGGCATTTCTATCCTAGGGGCCTAGTTGGATTTTAGGTTCAAACCAACTCGAACGTACCCCAACTACATCCAAACCTCATGTGGTTTATGCCAAAAGAACCGAGTGGTTCCAATATTTATGTCATCGCGGACGGTCTATTGATCGGACACCCATAGCCCATGATATGGGTGAATAAGTGAATCATGTCAAACCTGGTTCCGGGTCCGGTCTGACCCAATCCGCAGGTCAGAACCAGTCCCCCAAAACAATCCCGACCAGTCAGCACGGGCCAAGCCCGTCAAAACCAGCCAGGACCGTGGTGGGCGCCCCGCTTGCATGGCCTGTTCCGGTGGCCCAGCCGACGTGGCTGGGAGGCGGTCTGCCAGCCGAAGCTAGCGGGTGGTCATGCCCTACAGGGCCTAACCTGCCTGAGTGAGGGGGGGGGGGGGGGGTCAATGCACCCTCATCTCCCTCAAACAGAACCGGTGTGTAGCGTCAGTTCTTTTTCCGCGGGACACCCAAGGTCCCTCCTGGGGCGTTCGCCTCCGGATGACTAGCACCGCCGACCGTCCCTGCCTGGTTGTGGCTTTTCACGGCATGATGGCACCAGGCCCCACCATCTGACCACCACGACACGATGATTCCACACCATTCCGGCGGCAGTCCGGCCGCCTTGCTCCGTCTTTTCCCGCACTGTCCGTGACCCGATTCTCTTCCCGGCGCGATTGTGTCATGCTCCTTCAGTGAACAAGCGTCCCTTGCACATATGGTTCCCTTTGTGGTCGGCCCATTGCCGACGACCGTTTCTTCGCCGCCATCATCCACAAAATGAAGAGAAACAGAGGGGGGTTGGACCATCTTTGTTCAGCCCGCGCCCTCCGTGTTAGATTGGTAGCAATCATCCTCAAAGAGCACAACTAATGAAGAATAACAAAGGGTAAATCTCAATCATAAAACAACCCCTACATCGCTTGTCAATCGCTGAGGGTGAGAGGAGTGTTCATAGAAGTTGAAGTCAAATATGACGTCGTCGGCGTTCTTTATGGGCGAGATTTTCGTTCCTTGATCGAAGGTTCTTTGTCGGAGGATTGAACGTTGAGGAAGAATAGATCCTTGTTGGAGATCCATATTCCACCAAATCTCCAACATCAGAGAGAAAAAATCCTCTATGCAATAGGAGTATCCCACATTAAAATAAGTTAATCAACCAATTAACTTTGCCTCATTAATTGGGATTTCCAAGAGTTACACCTCATTAAATGAGGTGTTTCAAAAAAATTGGGTGGTCCCCACCAGGAGATTTGAAATAAAATGAAAATTGTTTATTTTTATTTCCTCTCCATTCTCCCATGAAATGTTGGGAATACAAATTCCATCCTCAGTAGAACACAACAGTGGTGAAGGTCTCACTAAGCAATCATCGGTGCTGTGAGTTCAATGGTGCCCTCAGATTTCAATTCCGAGCACCATTTCAAAATTTACCCAAACCTACTCAAAAGCTCACTGAATGCACTTATAAACACCGAAAACAAATTCTAGGAACCCCGGACCTCGGAATCACATGCTGTCAGAAACTACGGACTCTGAACAATTCCATTTAATTTTTATAAAAAATACATGGGATCATTCTGGTCTTTACATTCTCCCCACCTCAGAGATTTTCATCCCCAAAATCCAAAACTCGAAAAATAGAGAATCAATTGGGGGTACTAATCATGAATCTGATCCTCCCTCTCTCATGTACTCTCCTAGAGGTTCCCGTGCTGCAACCGTACATGCACATGAGGTATCGACTTCCCACAAAGGACTCTCTCTTTTCGATCCTCGATGTCCACTAGACCCTCTGAAAACGTTTCCCCATCGTCGATGTCGAGATCGACCCAGTCTATGATGTTAGTCGGATCATGCACATATCTCATCAACTCTGATACGTGAAAAACATCATGCACCTGGTTCAACTTAGGTGTAAGAGCCAAGTGATAAGCCTTCTCATCTACTCTGCTGAGAATCTGGAAAGTTCCGATGAACCATGGAGATAACTTTCCGCCTCAAAAAAATCACCATAGACCACATTGAGGTGAGACCCGTAGGAAGACATGGTCTCCATCCTCGAACTCCAGAGGTCTCTTCCTCTAGTCAGCATATGAATTCTGTCATCTCTATGTAGTATTCAACTGCTCCTAGATTATTTGCATCTTCTCTGTGGTAGCATGTACCATGTCTAGTCCCACTAGTGGTGACTCCCCAGGGTATGTCCAGCACATTGGAGATCTTCAAGGTCGAACATACAAGGCCTCAAAAGGTTCCATACCGATGGTGGAGTGATATCTATTATTGTAGGAAAGCTCTACCAAAGGTAAGTGGTCCTCCCAGCTATGACCAAAGTCGAGGACACATGCACGTAGCATATCCTCGAGGGTCTGGATGGTTCTCTCAGTTTGACCATCTGTCTGAGGATGGAAGGCAGTTCTCAAGCGAAGATATGTTCCAAAAGCCTCCTGCAACCCCTTCCATAGTCGGGAAGTAAACCGTGCAGCATGGTCAGAGACAGCAGAAGAAGGTACTCCAAGTAATTGCAAAATCTCCTGTATATGGTGGCATCCCAAGCTCTCTACTAAGCTCTGCTCCCTGACCGGTAAGAAGTGGGCCGACTTACTGATTCAGTCAATGATCACCCATATCGAATCGTGACTCTTGGGTGTATGTGGAAGACCCATCATGAAGTCCATGGATATTTCATCCCACTTCCACTCTGGGACCTCTAAATGCTGAACCAAGCCAGCTGGTACCTAGTGCTCCGCCTTCACTTGCTGACATGTGAGGCACTAAGAGACAAACTCAGCTACCGTCTTCTTGATTCATGGCCATCGGTGTTGTCATCAAAGTTCCTGGTACATCTTCTCCACTCCTGGATATACCTCTAAAGGGGATGTTTGGAACTCCCTCAATACTTCCTCCGAATCTGCAATAGGTACCATGGAACGTCCTCTGAAGAGGATGACATGCTCCCCACCTTCAGAAAATCCATTAGGTGTCTGCCCTATGGATATCTAATCACGTTGGGTCTCCTAGTCAAATTACCCATGTTGTGCCTCCCTAACTTGCTGATTAATTGGAGGATTGACAGTAATCAACTGAAGGAAAGTTTCTCCATCTCGTTCTAGATAATAAATATGTAAAACAACTAGCTGCTTTGTCGCCTCTCCTAGCAGCTGTATACTAGATCTTTTGCTGAGTGCATCCGCAACAACGTTCCCCTTCCCAAGAGTATAGACTATGTAGAAGTCATAGTCCTGGAGGAACCCAAGACAATGAAAATATCACAGGTTCAGGTCTTTCTGGGAGAAGTTATACCTGAGACTCTTGTGATCAGAGTAAACTGTGAAATGCTCGCCCATCAGATAGTGCCTACATATCATCAAGGAAAATACCACTACTACTAACTCCAGCTCATTGGTAGCGTAGTTTTTCTCATTATATCTCAGCTATCGAGAACCATATGCGATAACAGCTCTCTCCTGCATCAGGACACACCTGATTCTTTTCCCTGATGCATCGTAGTAGACTATATACCATATGCCTACCTCTAGAAGCCTCAAGATGGGGGAACTTGTCATCCACTGCCTGAGATCATGAATGCTCTGTTGGAATCTCTACGACCACAATAAGGGTTTCCCCTTCTTTTTCAAGGTTGAAAGTGGTGCTGCAACTCTGGAGATGTCTAGAACGAATATATGGCAGTATCCCGCCAATCCCAAGAAACTATGTACCTATATCACACACTTGGGTGGCTCCCAAGAAAGTACTGCCTTAATCTTCACTAGATCCACTACATCTCGAGCCTCTGAGATTCCATGTCACATGAATTGAACCTATCGAATCCAAAACTGGCACTTCAAGAGCTTACCATAAAGTTTGTGATCTCGAAGAGTTTCTCGTACTACCAGAAAATGGTAGGCATGCCCCTCCATAGTAGTCAAGTAGATCAATATGTCGTCGATGAAGACTACGACAAAGTGATCTAGGTATGGCAGGAAGATCCTGTTCATTAGACAAATGAAAATTGTTGGAACGTTGGTTACACTGAAGGGCATAACCAGAACTCATAGTGTCCGTACAGACACCTGAAGGTCGTCTTCTGCACATCCTCATCTGGAACTCTAATCTGGTGATAGCTTGATATAAGATCTATCTTCGAGAACCATCATGCTACTTTGAGATGATCAAAGAGGCTTTCAATCCTAAGGAGTTGGTACTTGTTCATTATTGTCACCTGGTTCAGGTGATGGTAGTAAAAAAGTCTCATGCTCCCATCCTCCTTCATGGTGAATAGAATCGGGGCTACCCAGGGAGAAACACTGGGCTGGATGAATCCCTTCCCCTGCAAGTCCTTCAGCTTTACCCACAGCTCACAAAGCTCAGCGGTGGCTATCCAATATGAAGGAGTAGATATCGGTGTCGTCCCGGGGTAGAGGTAAATGTAGAAGTCCACCTCTCTTTGAGGAGGTAATCCTAGAAAAATGTTAGGGAAAAAAGCTGTGTATTGGTCCACCACAACATGATAAGTCGGACTCTCCACATCAAATGCTCTGAGGGTAAGGCAAGACAAATGGTGAGTGATCGGCTGAACCCTCCTCCGGGTAAGTCTGTCTGATGATGCAAATGTTCCCTTCTTGCTGGATAAGGTAAACCTGGTCCCATCCGTGCAGACACACCAAAATTCTCGCCTAATATAGTCCATCTAAGCATTAACTGTAGATAACCAGTCCATACTAAATATGATGTAATAAGGCCTCAACGCTGCTACGAGGAGATCTCAACCAATTCTCTCAACTCCTAGAGTATGCTCACACTGTCGACAGCAGTGCGTAATCATTGATTATTCTCCCGTAAGAGTCTCTAGTCGTAATGATCGAGCCAAAGACTCTGTTCGAATCTCCGAGCTCCGAACGAGGGAAGTGGCTATGAAAGAATGACTGGAACCTATGTCTATAAGAACTATTGATAAGGTGAATTAGAAAAAGATCATACCTAGAATCATCTCTAGAGTTACATGGTAATATGCCTCAACTAACTGAAGCTGAGCTCTCCCCTGTCGACCTGCTTCCTGCGGCCTGGGAGGTCATCCTGGTGGTGCTGGTGGTAACACCTTATAACGTCATCCACCGCTAGCCGCTCAACTAGCTCCTTTGCCACATCTTCCTACACCCTGCAGACCACCTCAATTGAACCTCTTCCTCTGCCTGGGATGTCCCTCAAAAATCTCGTGATCATCCGCACATCGGGTTAGACAGTCATGAGCCATGTGACCATGCCTGCTGCATGAGTAACACTACCTACTCCTGGCTGGTAAGTCACTGCCTCGGGTGCCCCACACAACAGATCCTGAGTCCTACAGTCATCCACCCATGGGTCTTGTCATCTTGGACCTCTGCGTCATCTGTCTACTGCCTACTGCAGAAGACTCTTCTGTATGTCCACTAGTAGTGGGTCTCACTGCAGGTTACTTCTCAGTAAAGAAACACTCCACTATGAGGGATATCTATAGAACCCCCCCCCCCCGCATCGTGATCATAAGGGAGATCATCGATTCCATGATCGTTCCCCTGAGCCCCAACTCAAAGGTCCGGGCCCAGAAGAATTGGTCCCATACTATATCTGTGGAGTAGTTCAAGAGGTCAATGAACCTCATCGAGTAATGTTCTAAAGTCATGCTACCCTATTTTAGATGAAATAGATCCTGTATTGATACCACCTGTAGGGTCTCTAGAATAAAATCCGCCCTGAATAGGCTCTCTAAGTATGTCCAGAGAAGTGTTGCCTCGTCGGGCACCAGGAGCATCAGGCTCCATTATTTTCCAGCCACTGCCTGAAGGAGACTTGTGGTAAGGATCAATATGTAGTCTTCTGGTGTCCCTTCCATCCTGAAGAATCTCACCACAGCCTCCAGCCAATCCTTAGCTACCTGTGGGTTCGTCTCTCCTCGGAACCTGGGTGGCCTCTGGTGCTACAACTCATGAAACACGATCAAGCGGTGCACATCATCTGCTACTGGGGATGGTGGCATCGGTGACCCAACGTAAAGTGGTACCGCTGGTTCCTCTTCTAGTAAAGGTCCCTACACCGAGGCCTCGTCGCTCGGTGGGATATCAGAGCGTACGACTCTTGGGGCTCGGCGGGGAATCAACCTGAAAGAAAAAAAATGCGACACGATCAAAAGATTATACATGGTGAGATGACCTGGTTGAGTTGACATAAATAAAAACATATGAAAACACACACGTAATCTGTGTTTTTGTGCACTGAGTTGGAAATCAGAAGTCAAGGTCCTAGTGTATGGATACATCGGTTCCCCTCACCAATACTATACTCCCTGAACTGAAAACCACACTTAGTACCCTTAACACTATTGGTTCACATAATATAATGATCAGTGTCCAAAGATAAGTGGTAGAACTGACTCCCCTGATACCAATTTGTCATGACCCATCCCCTGGGGCCCGTATCATGACTACCTGAAGCCCACCTTCCATAGGCCAGGGGCTGGAGACTACCACCAAAGGCATAAATCCCTAAACTGGGAAATCATTGCCTTTATAATAGTAAACAAACACAACAGAGTACACAAATGGAAGAAAAACACTAAGTATAAATCTATACAGAATAAGTGTTGTAATGTAAAAGGGGTTGTAAATACAAGACAAACAATAAAGTACAAGGAAACAGAAAAGTACAGTTACCACTGAAAGAATATGTAAAGAAGCTACTGGGTCATCCTCTAGGGTTCTTACATGAAGGGTAGGTACAGATAGCCTCCTCAGCACTCCACGTCCATCCGTCCAATCCATGTACCGTCACGCCGAGTGGTCCACCTCCGGGTACCATCCAGTCTTGCTACTCTCTGCCTCAATTAGCATTGTCCGTCGTCTGCAACCAATACAATGAGGTGCAGGCATATCCCGTGTAGGGCTGAGTATAATGATACTTAGTAGGGACCCCAAGAAACTCAAGGTCTCACAAAAACCATCAATTATAAACCACTAAGGTATGAAATCAATAGATAACCATTACTTAGGTATATTCCCATACATTTACCTTAGTTATCAAGTAATCCATATCAATCAAGAGTAAAACAAAAAATTCATTGACTCAGCTCAAAACCAGGATTTTATTCTATGGGTGGTAACATGTAACACTCCAAGTCAAACGGTCAAAACCTCGGCTGATGGTATAATCCTCCTCTATATAGAACGGTGGGCATGCTGTGTCACACAAAGGCACTTTCCACTATCTTGTACTATTGTGGTACTCCTCCTGTCGAGCACCATGGGTCTGCTGTGTCACGTAGAGGTCCTCCCTGATGCATGTATTCTACGTCACATAGATCCACTCCTCTTCATATCATGATGAGGTACTCTTCATGTCGAGTATCGTTGGTCTGCTGCATCACACAGAGGTGCTCCCCACTGTGGGTCTGCCGCATCACATAGGGGTGCTTCCCACAGGGCTAGTTGAAACACTCTGAGTCGAAAGGTCAACAATCTTCAGGTATCAGCTGGCGACTAGGTCTCCATACTATGCTCGCTCGTCTCCTAAAGGACCCACTCCTTGAGCTATTGGTCTATACTCCAACTATCACAAAGTCCTAATTATAAATATCTCAAAGGTCCGCCTCGTCATAGGGGTCAAATAGCAACAGACAGTGCGTCAATTAGACGCTCAGACAGTGAGTTATTGGAATTTCTGTCCCTGGGGCCCTGTTGGATTTTAGGTTGAAAACATCCCGACCATACCCCAACTGTGTCCAAACCTCAAGTGGGGTATGCCAAAAGAACCGCCTCTTTCCAAACTTTTCGTCGCCGCAGATGGTTTTTTGATTAGGCTTTTGTCACCCATGATATGGGAAAATAAGTGAATTGGGACAAACCTGGATTCGGGTCCCGTCCGGCCCAATCAGACCGACCCTACCTGGGTCCGGATCTGGGAAGGGGACTGACCCTCTATGCAGTGCCGACCTAGTCCACCGGAACCAGCCTGGCCCGACCCATCAGAACTAGCCATGTCCACGGCAGGCAGCCCGACCCGCGCCGAGGCCTGTCCCACATGGTAGAACGACCCACAGGTGGCACAACCGACGTGGCCCACGCTGGTGGCCCAGCCTGCGTGGCTAGGAGGCGGTCCGCCTGCTGAAGCCAGTGGGTGGGCGCGCACTGCGTGGCCCACCTGGACTGAGGGGGGGGGGGTCAACGCCCCCATATCCTTGAAACAGAACTGACATGTGGAACCAGTTTATTCGTCGACGGACCCTTAGGGTCTCGCCTTGTGCATTCCCCACCAAACGTCCGGCACAACCGGACCTGCCTGTCTGTTCGCCATGGCCCACCTGGCTGCGGCTTTGTGAGGAACACCAGCACCGCGCCCCACCTTCGGTCCGCCCAGACTCTCCGGGATGCAACACTTCCACCTGCGCGGTGCGGTGGTTCCTCGCCCCTCCGACCGCCTTGCTCCACCACGGACTGTTCTAGCCATGACCCGGTTCTCCATGTGGCATGATGGCTCCATGCTCCTCCGACGACACGGAATCCCTTACGCCGCTGGTTACCTTCGCGGTCGGCCCATCTCAAGGTACCATTGGTCCACCGCCATCGCCAACAAAACAACGAATAATGAAGGGGGTCCGGCCGTGTTTGTTCTACCTGCGCCCTCTGTGTTAGAGTGGTTACAATCAGCCTTAAAAAGAACAACGAATGAAGAAGAACGGAGGGTAAAACTCAATCATTAGACAACCCCAACCTCATTTCTCGATCACTGACGGTGAGAGAATAGTTCAGTGAAGACGATGTCGAAGGCGACTTTGTCAGGGTTCTTCATGGGTGACAGTTTTATTCCTCGACCGAAGGTTCTTTGTTGGATGATAGAACGTTGAGGAAGAAGATATCCTCATTGAAGATCTGTATTCCACCAAATCTCCAACTTTAGAGTTAAAAACAATCCACCATTCAGGAGGAAGATCCAACTTTAAAATGATTTAATCAACCAATTAATGTTGGCTCATTAATTGGGAGTTCCAAGAGTCACACCTCATTAAATGAGGTGTTTCAAAAAAATTGGGCGGTTCCCACCAGGAGATTTGAAATAAAATAAAACTTTTTTAATTTTATTTCCTCTCCATTCTCCCATAAAAATATTGGAATTCAACATCCTTCCTCAGAAGAACACAGCTATGGTGAAGGTCTCACAAAGTAATCACTGATGCTACAAGTTCAACGGTGCCCTTATATTTTAATTCCTAGCACCAGTTCAAAATTTACCAAAACATGCTCAAAAGATCACTGAACGCACATAGAAACTTTGGGAAAACATTCTGGGCACTCCGGGCCTCGGAATCACGTGCCATCAGAAACTGAAGACTCGGAACAAATCCATATAATTTTTTTAAAAAAATTACATGGGTTTTTTGGGTCTTTACATCATAAAAGGTATGTATAGGTTGAAAAATGTGGAACATTTCTTACTGATTTGAGAGACCTTCACCATAGAAAAATTGGGTGAGTTGAATGTTTGGGAGGTAGTGTAGTCGTGTGGGGTGTCACAATGTATAGTTTTTGTTTATGGTCAACATTTTACTTCATTCTTCTAGTATGGGTTATAGAAATATTTTGTTATCCATGCATTTTTTAGTAAAAAATTACACCCCTAAATTTACGGAAAATCAAAGAATACTATTAGGGTGATATATGAAATTTTGAGGGCCTGTGTGACATATTTTTGTTGATCGTGGGAGAATAACTAGGAACCTATTGAGTATGATTATAAAAAAATTTAATTGGAAACAATTAATATGGAACTATATCAATCCCTCTATGAATGGCCATGTAGATCACGGTTATGTTAGATGAAGATAGGGGAATCATTTTATTTGGGATTAAGTCCCATGAATGACATTTTTTAATAGGTTCAGTTGAGTAAGAAACATATGACTATAGATCAGGGTATGTAGAATTCATATACATATAAGTGTCGATGACCTCTTGATTTTATAAAAGGAGATTTTCTATTCCCTTGAGTGTATCCATGTTTGGGTCATTTACATATTCATGATAGGGTATGTTAGTTCCTTGGTACGTGGGCTCATTTTATATAGTTTCAAGAATCAGACTGATGGTGTACTGATTGGATTTGAAATAATGTTAGGGTTGAATGAATGTTGATTCCCATGAGTCACAACTTCAACAGTATCACACTAAAATATCTTGTGTTATTGATGTTGACGATGTTGAGCTTGAGGATAATGCATCCTTTGTGTAGCATCTGGTTCGTAATATAGATCGCTGTGAGAATTCCTTGTAGGGAATGATCATTCTTTGATTAAAGTGTTGTGGGAACATGGTAACATTCATAGAGAGACTTGAGAGGGAGATATATACATGTGGTCCCAACTTCATTATCTATTAACCTTGGATACTCGGTGATTAGTTGGTTAACAAATCAAGGATGAGACTTTATAAGGTAGGGTGGTTGTAAGATGCCATACATATAGTGATGAATATTGTTCATCAAATTTTTATTTAAATTATTTTAATATTGATAATGAACTATTTATATAGTTTATGTGGAGGCACAAGGGTATTCTTGTGGACCAGGATACAAAATAAGAGGTAAAGTGGACATCCAATTCAAGATTCATGGTTAGCAGACAACTAGTAGTGGAAATATAACCTAACCACAATTTTATGGAGGTGTGTCACACTGATGATGAATCCATGCAAGTGGGTGGTGAAACCACGTGAACATGGATAGAGAAAATCTTCACAGTCGTTACATAGTCAATGTATGGTTTTTGAAACTGTATGGGATCCCTAGGAGACTGTGTGACCATTCCCCCTTGGGTATAAAGGGTGGCACATGGTTATCACCTCCTTTGTCTAACCATGCATAAAAATCATTCAACCCATAAAAATGTTCTATTTACCATTTTATTCTCAATTTCTCATCCAAAAGTATGTGGGACAAACTATAACCCTCCCACAATTTCCAAGGACTAATCTACATCATTTCTGAGTCATTTTCCGCACCATTGGATGAAGATCAATGCTTTGAGCGAGTCTCACAATCCTCTTAATTACATTATCACAATTTGGGATTTTGAAGTTTTTATACTTGTTCTATATCCCGATAAGCATTTTTTATAGTGGATCATAGGACGAAGATTCAAATGGTGTTGAAATCAAAATCAATGTCTATGGTTGAGTTGGTCGATGTATTTGGAATAGAGGTTGGCAGTGTAAAAGTTATATCCCATAGTATTGATGCTGGTTTTTGTGGAACTGATTTTTTATTGGATCATTATTGTTGTGATTTTTATTCCCATAGTTTGAAATGAATAATTGGGTAGCTAAATGATGAATTGAACCCCCCTGGATCTTAGTAGGTTTCATTGAGGTTGACTAGATTAATAATGACGCCACCCATGGAATTTTTGGAATTTGTGACCGTCGTATACGATTAATAATTATGAAACATAATATTTTATGAGATTGTATCTATGATTTTTATGATTATTATAGAAACACTGGTTAATGATGGAAATCTATAAGATTTTCTATAGTTTGTTAAAATGGAATGTGAATGAAAATTGATTTCAATTATGTTTAATTGATAATGTGAATATGTGTGATTTTGGTATATTGTTAATGTGTTAATGAGTAATGAATTGTAATTGATAAATTTTCTAATAGTTTTAGTAATGTAGATGGTTTGTATTTTGAATGAACCATGAATTTTGAATTGTATGTGTACTCAATGAGTATGGTTTGTGAAATAGTATATATGGTAAATTGTTAAGGAAGCATGTGCACATGGATTGGTGGTATGGGGGTTATTGACATGAGGTTCTATTCCCATGTGCTGGACTAGAATGGGTCTCAAAACCATACCCCTGTAATGAATATGTTAGAGAGTCAAACTAAGGATCTATGCCCATAATAGTATTATTTGATTAGAATACATTAACATAGGGTCTAATGTATGTTTTATGTAATTATTGTGAATTTTTTTCTCTTGTGAGATAGGTAACTTCAGTTACAGAGTTATAAATAGTATTTGACCAGCATAGTCTATATTTTAATGGATGAAAATACCTAACCCATGAAAAAATTAATGAAAACGGATTAACTAAACATTGAAAAATAATGAAACTAAGTTTATCATATTTTATCTAGTCATTAATTTTCTAAAACCATACTTTGTGTGTTTAGATTGTATATTTTGTAGACACTGTTAGGGATGGGCTACAGAGATGTACTCATACCCTACTCAGGTTGATGTTGGGTACTTGAAAAGACTTTATAATTACAGGTCTAGACAACAACAAGGGCGATATGATAGATTGTTATTTTGGGAATGAGATGTGCATGGATGGGGGATCCAGACATGGAGTTGGGTCCACATTTGTGGGTTCTTCAATTTGTCTTTATTTGGGTTTTTCCATACACTTGGGATTGAATGAAATTACATATCATATTTATTATTTGTTTATGGGATTGAACATAGTAATGGGAAATGTTTTGTAATTATTGTTCCTCGGTTATATTATTTCCTTATTTATTATTTTCTAATGATGTGGTTTACAATGATAAATGTGGCATTCTCTCCCTACACATCAAACTATACCCTCACTATTTCATAGTAGCCTTTTGCTTTTGGGGAAACATGCCTAAAGCTATGGGGCAACCTGACTGAGAGCACTGCTCATAGTGGCTGTTAGGTTGGGAACATTACACATCCCAAAATCACATTCAATGTATCAAAAGGTTGGAATGTATGCATGTAAGTATTTATGCACCACATTTACCTTCTTCTTTAAAAAAATCACACACCTCACTTTCTTCTGAGGTATGTATGTTATGAAATTCATTTCTATTCCATGTACCTTGAATATCCAATATATAAGGGGTGTGTAAACCCTATCCACCGTGTATTTATTCATACACACCTTGTGTGAAATCACACATTATAACCCTTAAATAAATTCATATGCATGTACTTTCAACCCTTCCCTTCATGTATGTTCTTTTGTATCTCACTCATTTCTACAATATTCACACAACTAGAACACAATTATGGCATGTGTGTGTTATTATTATCATTCATTTAACAGGGAAGGGTTTTCAAGATCTAGTTCACAAAACACATATTTTATAAATATTATTCCCACGCACTATCACATGCATATCATGTCATGTCTATTGTATCTCCTTCTTAACAACATTTTGTAATCAATAAGACTATTTAGGATGTACTTTTCATGAAACAAGTTGTGTCTCTAGGTTTATCTCCAACACTTCACAAGACCTGTTTGTCTTGCAGTTTCCTCCTATGTGATACAATGTCTATCCACAGAACCCTTATCAATTTTCATCATGAGATTAGAAGACCCGTGTGATACATCTTCCCCATGTTGGATCATTTGGGATTCTACAATTTAAATAACATCCATCAATTGTCAAAATCATATAAACTAAACTCTTAGTGGATTCTCATTTTTAATTTGAGACTTTTTGACACATATCTCAAATATTTAAGGCATGATGAGGAATCCGTCAAATACTCAATGATCTCAGGATCTCATTAATTCCTAAACTCTCAACTTCTATAAGAATATTTAAGGGGATAATTCAAAAAAAATATCATTTAACATGATCACGGGGAGCATGGGTGAATCATGTGATCCCCTTATGATATCTTAGTGAAAATATTATTCAGAAATCCAAATAGTTATGCGCATAATTATTACAGAAGACAAAATCTTCTCTAAGTAACTGATATTTATTAGATAACATTTAGATTATCATCGTATTGTCACATGAACCATGATCATATCACAATATAACTGTGATTTTTTACTTTCCCTTATCTGATTACTCCTTGATCATCATTAATTTTTCAGGTGATTTTAGTATATTCATAAAACCAAAACAAGAGTTATTCACCAATTCATGGGATAACATCATGTGATGGAATATGTAGTTTAAATAAATGAAATATGAAGTTGCATTCATTTCTCAGTTTTGTCAACCAAACTCATTCTTAGTGTCTTCTACTGAATACTCATGGTGGATGTGTGTCATTATACAAGAAGAATATTCTTTTGAGAGGGAGTAAATGAATATTTATTTGAAATATTTGTGGATTGTTTTGAACGGTTTTACTTGAGAGATAAGATAGCAGGGATCCACTATATCGAATGACTCACGTTATGTATGTCAATTTAATGTTGGATGAACAATGATGCGACTCGAAAAAACCACATCAGTAAATCACCCAAAATAATGTATGGAATAATATTTATGTGATGTCACATCATCCCTGAGCTTGATATTAGGGATATGAACTAGTTATATATTCATAGACACGAGTTTCAGCCTAGTAGGATACTAGCTCAAACTATACATGTGTCCCAACATGCGCTCTGTGAGCCTTATACACAATCCCTTCCAAACATAATGGATCTGAATCCTTCATGCATACGTAGTCCCAAATATGGATTTTCCTAAATTCAAATGGGTGTGTCTTCCTATGGAAAGATCTTACATAGGGTTTGACCCTCCTGTCCCCTATAAGTTGTTAAGGGATAACCATGGGGGCTTCTGATGGGTTGGGAATGTTTATAATATGAGCCCTTCGGAAATATACATAATAAATTCTATGTATATAACAATTTATTTTAGCCTTAATCTATATATATACCATCATTAAATATCAATCCCTCAAAATATATTCTTCAAATATACATTCAAACCAATATTTTCAATAGCCTTCACATTCTTCTCGTCGATCCATTTTACTATAAAAATTTAAATTTCTGAGATCTTCACCTATTATTATCACATCTTGAAATAATATTAATATTTCATGGCCTTCATTAAACTTATTCATGCATGACCACACTTCTTCCATCAAATTTTGTAACATCATATAATCATCAGAAATTTATTTCTCATAAATTAAGAAATAAGAACAATTGAAAAATGATTGGACATGAAAAAGGACAATTTAAATAGCATGATATCTAGTGCCATAAAATGAATCCACAAAAATTATACAGGAATTATCACTTAATAAAAATTATATAAAAAATCTAACACATCAATTAAAAAAATGTTACATAGGGACGAACATGTCTTCTTGGCTTTAGAGGGCTATCTTCTTCAACATTAATTTCATTTTCATTTTTCAGTTCATTATGGACTTCATAGAAAAATAATTTACCGATGATATGAATGAATATTAAAAAAACTACATATCATTATAATAATTATAAAAAAAATTTAAATTATAAAAAATTTTAATATAGAGAATACAATAGGGGTCAACCGTTGCTCTAATACCGATTATTAGGATCACATTGGGTGATGCTCAAAACTGATAGTGGGTGGGGTTGAATTAGAGTTGAAGAATTTTTTATTTAAGTTTTAATTTGTTTCCCTTTACATCTTCAAACTCTTATAATGTTGTTTTTAATATTCTATATTTGTTTTTATATTCATGTAAATGAATGAAAATAACGAATGTATCTGGATGATTTTACATGGATCACTAAAAAATTAGAGTTGATATCATTGTTCTTGGTATTGGGAAATACACAGTTGCTTCAAAATAATGTGGAACCAATTAATGTTTTTTGGAGCAGAAAAAATTCTAAACCTATGTTTTTTTCACAAATATTAGGATGGAGAATAAAAAATAATCTTGATTTTTTTTCGAGATGCACCTCATGTTGGATATTCATATTTCATGTGTTGATAGTCCTCAGAATCTATAGTTTATTCGCAACACCAATAATTTCCTCTGCTAATAGATACCTCTATTGAATATAATAATGGTTCCATAACATCATAATATTATTTAAAATTAATATTATTATATAAGTAACTATAATTCATCCTATCTTGTATGAAAATTAGTACACCAAACCATCTTATTCAATGCCTAAGGAGATATGATGGGTTCATTTCTTGCACACATTCAATAGTTATTAATCTATTATTCTTCCCATATTCTAGCGTAAAAACCTCTCTAAAATATACCTTATCTGGAATAATAAATACCTAATTTATTATACTTCTTTATATGCAACATAATTATGAATAACTCTTGTCTTCTTTACTTTTCTTATTATTATTATTATTATTATTCTAATTCTATTCTTCTTCTTCTTCAAGTTATATGTTTTTAGCGGGTTCCCTTATCCTCGACTTTGTCTCACATCATGTGTATATGAATGGTAATCATTGATTTGTGTCCCATTATTCATGACAAAAAAAAAAGATTCTCTTTTGAATAATAGTGTTGACATTCTCTTACAACATGTTCAACCTTCTTCATCCTATTCCTTATCCGTTTCCCAATTTCTAGTATAAATTTTTCTAACACCCATTATTATAATATTAATTCTTCAAAAATGTGGTCATTTATTACATGTACAAATGATACATGTTTATATAATAATATATTTGTTTATAGCATATTCATCCAATACATTATATTTATGACATCTTATTCTTCTAGTTATTTGAAAAAACAATTTCACAGGCTCCTCATTTAGTACATAAATCATTCAACATCATCTTCTCAATGAATGTGATATCTTTTTGTACAATAAGATTCTCAAAAAAACGTAGGACTGTGAACAAAAAATTAGAATTTCCTACCTAAATTTTAATGTCCTGGTCAATCTTTTCTTCAGTTTACTATCTTCAAACCTTCAAATGAATTGGATTCAATGATCATTATAAGAAATATGGTGATCTACGATTTGAATATTCCATTTTAAACATTGTTTCTATAAAATCAATACTTATATTACTATGAATAATATTTTTTGGTTTAGTATCATGAAACTAGGTATATAGTACAATATATGCATAGTACCTATAAAGAATCATACAAATTAAAAATTATCTATAGGGGATTCTTTATTATCCCAACCTAGATTTCCACACTAAATATGATTTTCTAGGGAAATTAATAAAATAAAAAGGGTGATCATAAATTCTAGTATAGGATCAAAAATGTATGAGAACATCATTGGTGGAATATGAATAATAACATAAGAACATGTTCATAAGAACCATTGGCATAATGTAAGTACATGAAAACTATAAAATGATAAATAACACAGATATGTGGCTATAATTTAATCCTGATAAAAGTTTAAACATATAAAAAAGTCTCCTCACTATCTTGTAAAAAATAATACTACCATGGATTTTAAATAGTGTATCTTTAAACAATAACAAATCATGATGAAATGTTATTATGATCATTCCATTTCTGGATATTACTTCTTTACCCAATGCATTTGATCACAATCAGGTTTTACCCTTCACATATCTTACATTTTGTGTGTAATATTTTTGAAGAGTCGTAAGAGAATACAATTTATAACACAGATTAAGGATTGTAGGTTTAATAAATGGATTTTGAAAATAAATAGTTAAATAATACTTCTATATTAATAAACTTGAATAAAAATAGGCTTTGGTAATCATAACATGAAAATATACAATGGAAATGAATGGGATGATTTATTAAACGTAATAGGTATGAAAAATCGATCTTGTAATGGGGTTGATGAATGAAAAATTAGATACCTCATCATTATTAAATAATATTCACAACAATTTGGGTGTTCATAAATGTCTGAAAACATAATAATTTCACAATTAGAAGGCATATAAAAAATACCCATTTGACTAGAATAAGTGTATAAAGATAACACATACCTTGAAAGTATGCATCATAGAGCAAGAGAGAGCCTCTTTAGTGGACTAATAAGACCATGTGAAAGAATTAGAGGGATATATATAGATTATATTCATGATTAATAGGTTTTTAGTGGAGAGGAATGGTAGAAAGGTTGTCTATTTATACATGAAGACAAGTTGTTTTAAGCGTTAAAATGTAGCCTATTTTATTTTATAATCTATTATCATATGGGTGAAATATATTATTAATTATTTTTCCTTATTTATGAGTGATTTCTATTTTTTAATAGTTTAAAGTCTTACGTTTTTAAATTTTCTTTAAAAAATCATTTAATTCCATGAGTCAAAAAAAAATAATTCAATAATCTAATTTTTGATCCAAAAAAGTGAACTACAAATTCATAAATTCAAAAAGATATATTTAAAATAATTTTGAAACATATTATATTTAATTTTTACTGGATTAAATTATTAATAAAATATTTAATCATTCTAATATCATAATGAAGTAATAAATTCATTGTACTCATAAAAAAATATTTTTCAACTTTTAAAAAAAATATACATTGAAATAAAATTATAAAAAATTCACACTAAGTTAATTATTACTTGTTCAATCCAAAAAGGATATTAATTTTATCAAATTAATGGTATAAATATAATACATTTATTATTTAAATAAAAAAAACACATTTATTGAAAAATGAATATTTTGAAACATAGTAAACTCATTGACCATTATAAAAAAATAAATGACTTCTCTAATTTATATAATTACTTAAAACTTTATTTGTTATATTATTTCAAGAAAATAAATTTTATTTTAAAAACTATATTTTTCTAAAAAAATATTTTAAAAAGATTTTAAATATTGAGTAATAATTATTTTATTTCTTCATAACCCCAACAGTCTCTATATTGACTATTCATATCTAACATTAATAATGATTGATTTTCATATTTATAAATATTTTAAATGTTCATCTGCCATATTGGTCAATGATTATAATTTGTAATGGCCACATTTTCTTGTAAATAAGCTATTAGACTCACTTAATTATCAACTACTTAACCTACAAAGGTTCATATATATCCTTTAATAATGTCTATTGTTTTGATAATGATTCTCTTTCATGTTATAGTATTTATGGTAGGGATGATCTTTATGGGGTAATTCAACCCTATTTAGTTTGAGTAAGTTAATGTAATATTCTTATATGGGCATATAAACATATATTTCCTTATTATAGAAATATATATCAACACATGATGTTTCATGTTCAAATTAATGGTTATATCCTTTCTATATTCTCATAATAATGTATTCATTATGAATTAAGGGTTATTTTATTTAAAACGTAAAATGTTTTTTAGGTCATTTCATTCTCACCTATAAATACTTTTTTTCATTGAAATTATATATTATTGATTGATAACTTTAAATTTATACCTATAGCTTAAATAAACATTGTTTATCATAATATTTTTGATATTTTCTTAATCTTATAGTATGATGTCTACTAATCCAATATAAAAATTATTATATTTTTATTGATGTTATCCTTGTCAAAATAAATGATAAAATTCATATTTTTCATCAAATTTAAATGATACTATGATCCATATATAATTTTTAGTAATGAAAATTTGTTAGAGAGATAAAATATTTTCTTAAATAATAGTTGAATATTTGAAAAAAAATCAAAAATATTAAAACCAACTTTTAGATTATAATAATGATTAAATCGTTTGGAAGGGATAATAATGTTGTAAAATATATATTTCCTTTCTTCTGATAAATGATATTTATTCTAATTAATTGATTAAGTTATCACATAAGATTTATTGTCTACAACTAAATCGGTTCGGTGGGTTATCCCTTGGGGGGGTCTATGACCTATCTTTAAATCTGTTGTGTGTATGGTGTGTATGAGTTTGAATGTAATTGTACCAAAAAGCACTTAATATAATATATTTAACTAAATTATAACGTGTTTCATTACCTTTTATTTCTATCCGTTGAATAAAAAATATTAAATAAGAATAAGGGTACATGTAAGAATAATTGAGATAATAAATTCAAATTAAGCGTGTAATCCAACTGTTTTTCTAATATAGAGATTCTGGGATTATATACATTCACCTTTATAATATTTGAAGAGAAATATTAACACTCTATTTATATCCATTCATTTTGGTTTTATAAAACTAATGATAAATTGAGAATATCCCTCCTGAAAATCAAACTAAGTGTCCACTAAGGCCTATTTGTCATGAATCATGTGATGATTGTGTTTGTATGGAATGTTACCTTTTAGGGTAGTTACCCCTTGATAAAATTGTATCATATCCATATCCATTTTTAGTATATATGATGTGATTTATTTTTATGTAAACCACTCACTTTATTTTTCTAAAAATTTTAGTTATTTTTCTTATATTTGGGATCATCCATTGGGTTCCTACTATTATTTTGTCTTGATTCCCACTAATAACATAACCATCCTTTTATACCCACTATCGTGACCCAAATATCCATTATATTATTTTAAAAATAATTCATTGGCATAAAATTATATAAACAACTCTTAAAGAACATTTATGTTTTAGTGTATTAGAAACTAGGTAAATAGTACAACACATACATGTTATATAAAATATATCATAAAAAATATATGATCCTCTTGAATTATTTCATTATTAACCAATCATATATGATATCACAGTATAGGATTTCCTGGTGAAATTTATTAAATGAAATTGGTGATAATATAGACGAGTATGTTATAAAAAATATAAATGAACATCATACATGAAAATTGAGGAATAATATTTGAACATTTACATAATAACATGGGGCATGATGTAAGTATTTGAGCATTATAATAATAGGTATAACATTGAATTGTGGCTATAATAAAAACACAATACATTCATAAACATATCACTAAATATCATCACTTATGTGTTGTAACTCATATTAAGAAATATATTGAATAATGAATATAACCAATCTACATAATAAAGATGACAAGTTATCAATAAAATTTTATCTCTAAAATTTACTTCTTCTGCCAATGCATTAGAGTTCTATCATGGTGAACCCTTCAAATGACTACTATTTTTTGTTCCACATTGACCCATAATAATAAATAAATAAACATTATAACCAAACAATATTGATAGTGGCTTTATATAATTTATTTCTTTTATAAGTAGTAAAATTATACTTAAAATTAATACCCTTGAATGAAAATAATGCTGGGAATCCATGATATAAAAAAAATTCCTTAAATATATAGGGTTTAGTCCAGTGGCATAAACGGTATGAAAAAGTGATCATGAAATTGATTTAACATGAGATAAAGTAAGTATCTCATTAATAATTAATTACTATCATATAAGTTGGTGTATTCATAAACACATTACAACCTAATAATTTGAGTATCAAAATTCTTATATAAAAGACCAATTTGAATTAAAAAATGTTAGGAAATGGACACTTACCCTGAGATAATTCTTCTTAGAGCTATACAAAGATCCAATTGAGGTATAAGAACACATTGGGAGAGCATTGAAGAGGTATATAAAGAAGAAATTTGGGCTTAATGGGTTTTGAGTGTAGATTAGTAGTAGAAAGGTGGTTATTTATACATGAGTTGGGGTGGTTTAAATGATGAATATAGAGGTTATGTTACTATATAAGACAACCACATGTGTGTGAAAACAATTTTAACAACTTTTTATTATTATTTATTATTAATTTAGAAATGTTGGTTTTACTAATCATACCATTTTGAAATCAACCTTGCAAAAAACCGATTTAATGCAACAAATATAAAAAATAATTATCTAAAAAAATCCAATTTTTATCACAAAATGTAAATTATATTTTCTAAAATTAAAACAATAGATTTAAATTAATTTTTATACTTCATAAATTAAATTTTTTTAGAATAAATTTTTTCAAAAAATTTATATTATTCTCTTGTCATAATTATGTCTAGAAATCATGAATCACATAAAATGATATTTATCACTTTTTCCGCAAATAAAATACTTTTCCAAAAAGTTATAAACAATTCACTCTATTTTAATTATAATTTTTGGGGACGAAAAATGATATTTATATTATCATATTATATCTATTAATATGAGAGTATTAAATTTTAAATTAGAAGCATTATTTATTGAAATAAACAGTTTTTGTGGCATTGTAATCTTTATTGACCTTTATAAAAATTACATTAGAATTTTGTAATATATATTATCGTTTAAAACGTGTATTGTTACATTATTTCAGAAAAAATTAAATTTATTTAATACTTATAAATTTATAATATATCGTAAATTTATTATGAATTAGTTTTATTTATAATTTCAAGAAATGCAATGTTTTTTTAGCCTTCATTATCACACTAGATTCTTCATTTCATATTTAGAACCAATATAAATAATGAACAAATGTATTATAGATTAATTATCACAATTTCCATTGTATTTATTATACAAAAATGAGAAATAAATTCGACCATATTTCTTTATAAATACACCATCATACTCACTTTATTAAAAATTGCTTCACTTACAATGGTTATTACATTTCATTATACAATTTATATTGTCATCCTAAGGATTCTAATTATTTTATGAATATATATGGAAGGAATAATCTTTATAGAGTAATTAAATCATATAAAGTTTTTTTTATTTTTTTTATTATTATTTTATGTGTATATCCCTTTAATATTCCCAATCATAGTAGTCTATATCCACATTTTATGTATAATGTTCTTTTGAAAATAATTTTTTTTCAATGTTATCATAATAAAAAATAATTATAAAACAAGATTTATTCTATTAATAACATAAAGTAATTTTTGGGTTATTATAAAAACCTTCCAAATATCTCATTTTAAAAAATATTCAATACTTCCTAAAATATGGGATGCAGTCATGATATCACCTGAATGATTATTTGGGAGTTTAAAGTACAACTCAACAATATCACAATTATCTATTCCATTTAACATTATAAGTTTCTTGTTCGTTTGGTCCCTCTTTGGTCAGTGGTTTTATTATTTTTTTAAACTAATATTTATAGGTTTTATTTTTCTAGAGGATCCATGTTATCATTATCATGTAATCCTTTTTTTAGAAAACTTTTCTTTGACATAATTAGGAAATAATACAATTGACGACCTTGTTCAAAATCATCTACTTGATGAAATTCATAAAAAAACTCAATTTGAAGGCAATGTTTGCAATATTCTATATGATGAACACAAAGATGATTATCCAAATTTTAACTATCAAATGAAATTTTGAATAATACATTGAAATTTTTAGTATGATTAAATCATGAGATTCACCTAGTTCTTCCTCATTGATTTTATCCTCTGGAAAATCCATAGCATTCAATATTCTTCTCTATAAAACCTTTTCCTTCATGTATTAAAAACACTCCACTCGAAAAAGTTACATGATTTTTTTCTTGTAGCATTTATATGTAAACATCTATCACAAGACCTCGATACTAAATACGTTATCCTAAAAATTCTTCTAAAAACCTAACATTCCAACAATTACTTCATTTGAAACTTTTTTGAGAGAATCCAAAATTTCATTGAATAATTATGGTTTTTAGTATATTTAAATACAATAAATCATCCCCTGATTAGGTTAGTCTAGAATAATAATTCTGATTTCCTATAGTCATGTTTTGATAAACAGCAAGTATTGTATTTAATCTATCACCTTAGTTTGTTAGACTTCATCCTATCACATCATACATATAACATCTATTCCATTACCATTATCTTCGACCTTCATATTTCTCTATTAGAAATCCTCAGCCAGTGGATTCAACACCAATATGTTATTAACAAATTTGTTTTTAAAATTTGAAATAAAATGTCTGAGAAATTAATTTCATCTCATGAACATTAAAATGTTATTCAAAATCATAAAAGAATTTTCCACCTTCATGTAATCAATATACTTTAAATCTTTTAATGGTCATAACACCATCTATCATCGTCCAAAATAACTGGAAATGACAACTTCATCATTTTTTTAATAATATTTAATTCTTCATCATTCATTTTCATGAATTCATCATGAAAATATCTGCTCAACAACCAAGATCAATCTTGATCTTTACTAATTCATCAATATATGGATATAAATTAAATCCCTTTAATTCAATGAAACCCATTTAAAATATATAAAGAACACAATAGTTATGATCAAACCAATATTGAAATCACCCATGGGTTGTCCTTATACATCCCAATTGTCATAAAATATTACACATACATTCCCACATGGGTATTCTCTTTCAGTGTGGGAGAAAAAATTACACTTTCTTCATTTAAACAAGCTCTTAGGATACATGGCATTTCATGTCTCTAATTTCATTTCCTATGTTTCTATGGGGTAACCTGATACTTTCCATACCCTACCCATCAATTATCACAACATATGGGAGATAAGGGAACCTATCATAGATAATATAGATTCATTTTCCCCAATATAGTACCTCAATTAGGTCAAATAGGGGTAATAAAATATGATCTATAGGGGGTAAATAGACATGATTAAAAATTTAATCAAATAAATTAAATAACTAAAATAACCATAAAATTTAATTACTAATGATAAATAGAATCAGAAAATATAAATAACAAAATGATTTTTTATAGTAGTCTGATCCAATGTGGGCCTACTCTATTAGTGTACCACTCTAATCGGTGACCGATATATGTGTGCAAAAAATAATTTTTTAGGGAGAATCATAACAAAAATTATTGAATCTTATTTTTAGTGGAGGGAAAACCACAAAACCGTATTTTTTATGGGGAGTCACAAGATTTAAAATATAACATTTCATAGAGGGAGTCACAACCTAAACTATTCTAACTTTAGATATAGGGATTCACAACCCATAGACCCTGACATTAGATTCTGGGAGTCACAACCCAAAGATGAAGAATAAAATAATAATAATTTATTTCTGTAAATGAATAAACAAAAAAAATAATGTGGGTGAAAGAGATGGAAAATAGCGTTACAGAATCAACAAATAGACAAGAGAAGATATATAATGAAGGAATTGGTACTGGTTATCGATATTTGCATTATCACATCTCATCAAGGTAGATGTAGTAGAAGCATAATAATTTTTTCACTTGAGTGAATGTTAAGATGATGAAACTGAGTATCGAAGGATGTTTCAAATTCAAAATAGGGTCAAAGTTCACAACACTTTCTCTTTGAAAAATAGACTATCAAATATGTTAACCCATATGAATACTTTTTTCTAAAAGATATATATATTATCCATAAAAAATTGACATCTTCTTCCTTTAGATATTCAAAATAAATTGATTCATGAGATTTTATAAATACCTCCCCAATAATCACAACACATTTTCCTCTTTATTCATGTAGAATAAATCTTAAAAGGAATTTAAAATGATTTCAATAACTCTTCCAATAATATATCCAAAATAATAATTTCTGTGATTTCTTTTAAAAATCCCATTTAAATCAATTTAAATAACCTTACACTTATTCAAAATAGTTCCTCAAAACTAGTTGTACAATTTTACTCTATATTAAAATATTAGAATTTAAATAATCCTGTAACCTTTGAATTTATTTGAAAAATAAGTAGATATAATTTATTAAATTTTATCCTTAAATATTGCACCAAAATAATCAAAATCTACATGATCATAATCCTTATATTGAATTTGAATTTACCCAGTAGAAAAATCTTTTAAAAAAACACATATATATATATATATATGGATTTGATCAATCTTCATCATATAATTAAAAATCATTATCAGAAAATTAGGGAATAAAAATTATGGTACATGAATGTAGGGTTCTTGAATGTAGCGAACATGAATTTAGGGTGCAAAAAAGTAGGTTCTTGGAAAGTAGGGCACACAAAATTATGGTAAATGAATGTTAGTTATATGAATTCTGGGTACACCAAATTAGGTTACAAGAAATTAGGGTACATTAATGTAGGGTACAAGAATGAAGGGTACACAAAATTAGGGCACACCAATGTAGGTTACACCAAATTAGTCTATGATTCATGAAAGTATTATAGGGTTCATCAAAGTATCATAGGGTTCATTGAAGTAGAATATGGTTCATCAAAGTTTTATAGAGTTTATTAAAGTAGAATAGGGTTTATCGAAGTAGGGTAGGGTTTATCAATGTTGCATAGGGTTCATTACAAATGTAGTATTTTCAAATCAAACATTGAAATGCTGTGAAAGTAGGGTTTCTAAACCATAATTTACTCTATTGAAAAAGTATAGTTTTGAAACCATGGTTTTCACTATTTAGAATGGTGGGTAGCATAAGCATACACTGCACTATTTTTAATGTAGGGTTTCGAAATGATACTTTTCTCTGTTGTGTAATTAGGAATTCTGAACTATACTTTACGAAAATGAACATCAAATTTTAAAAAAATTAATCTAATTTTTAAATGTTCTTAACATTATAATATGCATTTATTCTAGAAGATTTATTTTTATAAAATCATATTATACTTCCAAAAAATCATAAATATAATAAATACAACTTCCAATCTTCCAAGAATTATCAGAAATTGATGATAAAACCTTATGGAAAATTTTTACTTGTGAAACAAAATTTGAAAAATTCAGATAATTTATTGACCATGAAAATGACCTTTTTGGAAATTTATGTAAGATAATTAAATAAAAATATATAGTTTTCATTTATAATTTTTCTTTGGTGAATACAATATTTTTATAACTTTTATCTAATTCGATATTGTATCTTTTCAAAAGCATGGGACTATAATGTTTCTAAAACTATAGTAGTAAATTCATTGAATATTTAGAGTACTAGAAAATGCTTTTCCGACATCCTCATAAACTAATGAAGTTTAAATAAATATATTATATATCTAATCTCATAATAATCACACAAATCAAAATATTATGCATTTATATATCATGAAAAACAGTGGAAAAGTAATCAATCCAAAGAAAAAAATGCACATGCACAAACAATCTTCCACTTTTTATTTTATTTCTATACTAAAATATATAATACAATTAAAAAGAATTTTTAAAAAATATAAACCCAATTTACTTCTCTTCCTTTTTGTGGATAATAAAAAAGTAATGACATTAAAAAACTCCCCCTAAATAATTGATGTAATAATAACTTGAAATTACATTATACAAAAATAAATTTTAATTTTATAACTGAGTAGTGTCTAATGGGTTTGTGAAAATGTATAATAATAGATTATTTGAAGGATTAAATTCTAAAAAAAAATCTCAATTACTCACATGATATCTAACAAAATTAAATCTAGGATGAATATTCCTTATTCTATAATGGTGTAATATAATTTCATAAATAGAAAAGCAGATAAATTAACACAATCAATAAGATGTTTATCATGATAAAAACCAAAATCACAGAAGGTATTCATAATCCCCAATCATTGAGAAAAAAATCTTGAAGAATATATATACCCATCTTCCATGGTAGATATATCAATAGATATTAGTTTCTTATATGACCAAGAAATTAATCACTTTCCTAGAAAGTGACACATAGATGATGTGCTTTTTTTGTCAATTATACCTCCTCCAAAATAAGAGTCAAAATATGATGTTGAATATAAAAAATTATATTTTGGATAAAATTAACCTTAACCAATAGTTACTTTAACATATCTAATTCTTTTTTATAGCTTTAATATTAATTTCTTTAGAATATTATTGAAATATAGCACATAAGAATATAGTAACAATAATTTCATGTCTATATATAGTTAAATATTGTAAGATTCCTATCATGACTATATAAACATTAATATAAACAGATTTACTAGATGCATCAATATATAATTTTCAATTAATACACATTGGTTTTTTCATTGATTTTTCTGAATGGAGACTAAATATTTTAACAAAATCATTAAGATAGATAAATTGATTAAGAAAAAATCCAATTTATTTTGAATGATTTGATGTCCAAGAAAGAACTCTAATTCTATAATTAAACTCATGTTAGATGTAATAGACATCAAATATGAAAAATCATTATAGAGTATTTCCCTAGTTTATCCAAAAAATATATCCTCAACACATATTTTTACAATTATAGTATCATCAGAATTTCATTTAATAAAATATATGTGGACAACTATTTATTTTATTAAAACTATTATTTAATAAAAATAAATTAATCATTTAATACCAAGCATGAGGTGCTTATTTGAGATAATACAAATCTATTAAAAATTTAAAAACATGATTATGAACCCATTACTTTTTAAAACCAGGGTTAGTGAAACATAAAGTTCATTAGTTATAAAATCATTTATGAAATCACTATTTACATTCATTTCATAAATTTAAAACCCAAAAAACCACAAAAGGACAAAAAATTATTATAGCCAAAAACATAGAAACAAGTGTAAATGAATCTTCAAGGTTAATACCTTATTATTGAGGGTATCCTTGAGAAACTTTTCTGACTTTGTTTTTAAAAATGTGTCCAAATTCATCCAGCTTACATCTAAAAATACAATTTGTTCAAATTATATTCTTATCATAATATAATTATACTAAATTAAAAATATCATGTCTAAAAAACTGATTTAATTTATCTTGCATTTAAAAAAAATATCGTTTTCATCTTTAAAATATTCATTATCATAAAAAGGAACATAATCAACGCCAAATATATTATTGGAACACTAATTTGAAAGAGAATATCTATTTTTAAAACCATAATTGTCAATCCCAATTACATTTTCAACTAGATAATATTTATGAATCCCCCAAAATATCGATCGGGATGAGAAGGAGTAGGCTTCCCTTCAATTGATTTATCCTAATCGATAGGTATTTCATTTCCAAAATTAAAATATCTATACTCATCATCATTAAAATTATAAATCATATAAATTTTTAGATTATTATCCTCAAGCTTAACATGAAATTATTCATCAATAAAAATAGTTATTGTATTAAAAAATTGATAATATTTACTATGATTACAATTACCATGAAAACACCCTTCATCACTTTTTGCATCAAATTTATCTAAATTTTTCATTGAATTTAAAATTAAAACATGACAACCAAAATCTATTATGTATACAAGATAAGGATTTTTAAATTTAACCAATTCATACAAATATTTCGTTAATAATGTTCCATTAATAACTATATTTCAAATATAAAATGCAAAAGAATTAGCCTCATCCAAAATATATCTTGTATAAGTATATTAACATAACGAATATTGATCAATTTCAATAAATGTTTTTTTCCTGCCACATCACCATTTCTATATGGTGTTATAGGTGTTTAAAAATATAAAAATATACATTATTTTCCAAAAAAATTAAAAAAATAAATTATGAAATTTACCTCTTTAATCATAATGAATGGAAATAATCCTATAAACTCTTTCATTTTTAACAAATTAAAAAAAAGAAGTTGTTCTATATGATATATCATTTTTATGAGAATGAAAGTATACCCATGAATACATACGATAATCATCATCAATAACAAATGTATATTTCAATCCACCAAGGATTGAAATTTTAGTGGGCCTAAATAATTAATGATTTACAAATTATAATGTCTGATTAGTACTTATCAAATTAACGGGACTAAAAGAAATTTTTTACTACATCACTTTGATGTAAGTGTCACAAACATGAACATTTAATTTCTTCAAGGAGGGAATCTACACAACATTATCATGTTTTGGGATCTTATTTAACATTCTAAAATTGACATTTCCTAAATGTTAATTTATTTGGATGGTTTCATTCTATAAAAGATTAAAAAAAACAACTTATTTAATATTTAGATAAAAAATAAATAGTATAAATATTATCTTTTCTATTAGCTTAATATAATAAGGAACCATCACTAAAAAATCACCATTTATCATTTTTAAATTTATATTCCATTCCATCATCACATATTTGAGATATACTAATGTAATTTTTCTTTATACCTTCAACATATAGAAATTTAACAAATAAAGGTAAATCGTGAAATAAAAACTTTTCTAAAACATTTTACATTTCCTTTTGAATTATATAAAAATGTAAATATTTGTCCATCACATGTGTTGTAAGTGGTAATATTTGATTAATCTATGGTCATAATTTTAGCGCATCCACTTTCAATGTTCCATAGGTCGTTCTTGAGATATCTATAAAATTTACCCTTAAAAAATAAATTACTTGAAAACATTTGTACCCAAGCTACTTTGGGACTAATATGATTAGTAATAAGTTCTTTAGGACTCTATATAGAATTTAAAGATGTATTCTATGGGACATTGGGTAATAATGATTTAGAAATATTAAATTTCGTAAATCCTAAATATTTTTTTAAATCTAATAGAACTGTAATTTTTATAGTGACCATTCATGCCAAATTTAAAATAATAAATAGTTGGAGTACAAAAAAACTGCATTAAAAAATTATTTTTATACATCTGTGTAAATCTCTTGTCATATCCATAATGATCATTATTTTTTTTCAAATTTAGTTAATGACTTAAACTCGTGTTATTTTTCATGACCTGATATAAAAGATCATAAAATTTATTTAATAAATTTAACTTCTTGTTTCAAGTATTCATTAATGCCTAGAGTAGTTTTTATATTTTTTGAAACTGTATATGAGAAGTATAAGAAGGGATACATAATTAATAATTTTCATTTAAAATTAATTTTTTTGAAATAAGTTTCCATTTATATTCCTAAGGGTTATTTTATAAATTGTAATCTTTGAAAATATATTTCTTTTATATTTCATTATTTTCATTTAATTCAAAAACATTATGGATTTCAGAATGATATTAAAAATTATAATGTTTAGAACAAAAACAAGTATTAGATCCTTATCCAGTGATTCCATGAAACACTAGTTACTAGTTTATTTTACATTTCCATATTGTTTGATAGAATCAGATTCCCATATAAAACACCTACTAGTGGTCAATATAATTGTTTTCATATTTTATTTTATTTATCATTATTCATATGTTTTGGACAAGAAGTCTTGATATGACCTTTATTCTTGAAATAATAATAGGTTATATTCGATGAATTATAATTCTTACCACTTTCTAATCATTATTATAATATTCTTTGTGAGGGTTTCATCTAAATCAGTTCTTGAATCTATTATTATTTAATATTTTTTAAACTCTAGCTAAAATAATAGATGTATATTATTTTTCACTATACTATAGCTCATAATCATTTGTGTTAGTAAAAAAAATTACAGATTTAAAAGCTACATCTTTTCATTTTATCATCTCCCCATCACCTATATTGTTATGTTCGATTCCATATTATAGTATTGATCCAATCAATTCATCCATGATGTACTTTTTAATGTTTTTTTCTTTCATCAATGGTAACATTATTCAAATGAAATTTTTGAGGTATGTCTCATAGGAAACATTCAATAAGTAGTGGGTTTTTTAGATATTCTCTATGTGAATTCATTCTATTCACAAAGCTTGTGAATATGTGGAATATTTGGTTAACTATTTTATGTTAAGATATCTAGAAGTCTTGGTACTAATCATGTATTATTCCATACATGGTTTTGATAAAAATTTTAAATCCATGATGATTGACTTGTAGAATATTCTGTATTTCTTGAGATGTCTTACAAGAAGAAAAGTGACTAAAAAGAGTTATCTTAATAAATCAATATAAAATATTAAATAAATTGTAATTTATAACATATATAGTAGAATAGTTTCTAGTAAAATTATTTGGGTTAGCTTCAGGAATATTATATTATTTTGAAATTATATACCAGTGCTTAATGATCAACTATTTTATGTATGCAACCATTTTTTATCTCTATTAGTTATAATCATTTTAATCATAATATGGTGGCTTCTGAGGTATTGAAACATCATTGTTGTTCAGTTCGGCCATCTTATAATATATTTTACTTAGACTATGAGGTCTAAAAATATGTTAGTGTAAATAAATATAATAGAATACTCTATAATTGTTTTGTAAAAATTATATAAGGAAAAACCTATGACACCAATGTTTGGTATCGAGAAAGTAAATGACTAAGCTAAACCATTCATAAGAATGTTATCCTATGATAATAAATTTTAGGTCTAATAGGGTAATAAAAGAAGTTCTAGAGGGGGTGTGAATAGAATAGATTAAATATTTAATCAAATAAGTTGATGAATTAATTTAATTATCATTGAAAATTGATAAGGTTAAATTGCAGTAGAAAAATTAAATAACAAAATAATGTTTTTATAGTAGTTTGGTCTAAAGTGAGCATACACTAATCTTATAACTCTATACATTGAGAGAAGTATGTGTCTACTAAAAATAATGTTCTAGGGGGAATCATAACCCAATTAAAAAACACTTTTATAGTGGAGGGATAACCATGAAACTAACTCTTGTATGATGAGTCACAAACATTATAACCAAACATTAGATAGAGGGAGTCACAACACTAACAACACTAAAATTTTATATAGGGATTCATAACCCCTAAATATGGACTTTAGTATCTTCTATTTACAATATGATAAATAAGAATAAAAATTTATGGATTATTGTGTGAAATCATAAATAGAAAAAAAAAGTGCTTGTTAGAGACGGAAATTGTTTTACAAACTTAGAAACATGAAAAGGGAAGTCAAAAAAAATTAAATAACAAGTACTAGTTCATGATATTTTGATTATAATGTCTCATTAAGGTAGTATAAGTCAAGGTAGATGAATTTAATCACTTGATAGAATGTCTAGGTGATGAAATAGAGTGTCATAGGATAGTGCAAATACATAGTTGTATCATTGATCACAAAACATTCTATTTGAAAAATAATGTATCAAATTTGTTAACATGTGTCTCTTATTTTTCTTCTAAAGATAGATATATATTGAAGAAATATCAATTTTTGATATCTTTTCAGATTGTTTAGATATTCAAAAATTATCGATTCTTGATATTTCATAAATATCTCCAAAATAATCGTAACACCATTACCTATTTATTCTTGTAGAATAAACCATAAAAAAATTTAAATTAATTTGAATATCCCTACCAATAATATATCTAGAACAATAATGTTGTTGAACTCTTTTAAATCTAACATTAAACAACATTAACCCCTATATATACATTATCAAAAAAGATCATAAAAACTGGAAGTAAAATGTGAATGTAATTTAAAATATTTGAATTTAAATAATCATATAACCTCTAACATTATTGGAAAAATACATTGAAATAATTTATAAAATTTTATCTATAAACATTGCACCAAAATCATAAAAATCTCATCGATCATAATCCATATATGTAACATGAATTTATCATGTATGAATATATTTCAAAATAATCTATATATATATGTAGCAGATAAATGATCAAAATAAATGAAAAATTTGGTAGTAGAAATGTAGGTTACATGAATGTAGGGTTCAAAAAATTGGGGTACATGAAAGTAGGGTATAAACAATTAGGGTTCAAGAATTATGGTAAATTATAGTAGTGGACAAGAAATTATGGTACATGATTATATGGTTCCTGAAATTATGGTACATGAATTTAGGGTACATGAATATAGGGTACATGAATGTAGGGTACGAAAATATTGGGTACATGAATGTACTGTAGGGTTTATCTAGTAGTGTAGGGTTTATCAAAATAGTGTAGGGTAAATTAATATTTTTTATCAAACCATAATTGGAACTATTGTTAATTTAGGGTTTCCAAACCATACATTGGACTGTTGGGAATGTAGGATTGTAGGACTAGAGGTTTCACTAGTAAGAATGTAGGATTTGAGATTCATTCCTTTAACAATTGTGAATGTTGTGTTTCTGAACCAACATTTTTACTGTTCTGAATTTATTGTATTGAAACCATACTTTTAGAAAAGTTACACACGGATCATTCAAAAACATCTACTAATTTTTAAAGACTTTTAATAGTATATTTAACCATTTTTATGTAGGATATATTTTTAGTAAAAAATCAATTTTACAAATAATTCAGAATGTACTAAATTACACATCCATAGCTCTTTGAGTTATCAAAAATTTGAATAAAAACATTCAAGAAAAATAGCAGCCTAGAAACAAAATTTCCAAAAGTCTGGAAATTTATTTACCATCCAAATGATATTTTTCAACTTCTATGTAAACTAATTAAACCAACTAAAACCTGATGTATTTCTGTAAAATAAATTTTTTTAGGAATTTGATATTTATGGAACTTACTATAAAATAAATAGTGTAACTTTTCAAAAAATTAGAATGTAATGCTTTTAAAACAGAATAAAAAACATCCATGTATTTTTGAAGTACTAGAAAATAATTTTTGGACTCTCTCAAATACTATTGATGTTTATATAAATATATTATATTTCCCATTAGATAAAAATTATATAAAAACATATAATATGGATTTATATATGATCAAAATACAGAGGAAAATTAATCTATCAAATGAAAAACATGCACTCTCACAAGTAATCTCTATACGTTCTATGTATCTGTTGGAATATATTTTTATTCAAGCCCTTGATATTCATCAACCATGAAAAAAATTAGCATTGAGGGTTCTAGCATAGTCGTTAATTGTTTTTCAATAACTAAAAATTTCATTTTAATAAAACCGTTTTTGTAATTAAAAAGTCCATGTCACCCATAGTGGTGATACCAAATATCTCTTCATATCAAATTCATAAATATATGGTTATATTCTATAGTCCATGTAAAGACCCAATTTTTTCTTTCCGATATAGATCCTTTTACTTTTTGGTTAAATCCATTCTGTAGTTCTCTATGAGATTTAACATGGAAATTGTGCCTTGAGGAATCTTTATTTGTTTTTGAAGAAATGTACATTGGATGACGGTTAGATTCGGGCCAAGTACACAATGTGTATTCAACACGTGATTTGTATTGGTTTGGGAAAATTTTCTCATTGTGTGAAATGGATTTTCCATGATAGAGGGAAACCTGAATATTACACTATGTGTAAATAATTCATGCAGTGGAATTTCCCAAGAGTTGTTTTTTTAAAAAGAGGTAGTGTCTCCCTTTTTTATAAAATCCCTTACCTCCCTCTCCCACACATATGAGACAATAAATGATATTTCTCTCAATCATATGCAATAATTTGGTGTCATTTCTTCATCTGATCTCTAATTAAAGTGATGATAAACTCGTTGGATTACTCATGATATGTGATTCAATCCTTATGGTCATTTTAATTTTTTCCTTTTTATTGATGACACTATTTTTTGGAATGATCATATGCCTTATTTTCTGGGAGTTTTTTCATTATTTTTTTTTATTTTTAACTAAGATAATGGAAGGTTCAATACTGGATTTTGATGGTACTATATACATAATTTAGTTGTTCTATGTTTTTTCCCTAAATGTATCATCCTTTATAAATATCCATTATTGTCTGCATGCTAATTTTACCATATGTTTCTCCTTAAAATTTATGTTCCTTTATTATAATCATTTTGCTTGTATTCTAGAGTCCTAATGACATTATTAATACCATTGGAGGTTAATACCTACAATAGGAACATCCTTTTAGGGTGATTTCATCATTCATGCCATGGTGACCTCTGTTGGGCCTATCTAAGACACCTTTTGGGTGAGTATAACTTTAACATTGATCGATTATGTTTCACTACATAATTAATGAATCATTTAATTTTTACATAGAGAATATATTTAATGATATAACATGGACTAGTTAAACATTAAATTTAATTGTAATTAGTTTCATGGCCTTATCACACATTTTTATACCTGATGAATGGTATGGAATGAATGTAATAAATGACTATGTAATTAAATAGATAAAGGTAATTAGGTTATTAATTAAACATGTAATACAGAGAATAGGTAATAGAATAATGAAAATTTATTATTAATTTTCTTGAGTATTACATGGAATAAATTAAATAATGGTTTATGTGTATGGTTTCTATTACAGATGGACCTTTTTATCTTTATTGGAATAATAATACTTGATACATCCTTGGTTTTCTGAGGGTATACCTTGAGCACTCATAGGACACAATTCAAATTTGAGTATACAATTTACAATGTTGACACCAACAATGGATCATGGAACATGAATAAAAATAGTTACCTGACATGATACGTATGATCTTTTCATTATCTTATTAGCTATTATAATTCCTTGGATACACTCCATGGATTAAACTAGTTGTCTTTAGAAATACCGCTCCATGGATTCACCCAATTAGGCCCAATAATGATTATCCTGAGATTACTATAGATTAGCACCATATATTTAGTCAGACTCATTTACAGTTTAATTCACTGTTAATTCCCCTTTTAAAACACTCATGCAACTTATCGGTAGGATGCCTGATTTATTACTATGAATTGGAACACCCATGAGGTCAAGGATTCCTTAGTTAGGACATGGATGTTCATTAATTATCATTATGATATATCCTAGTATAGTTTATGCTCTCACATTGAATATATATATAGACAATAAAATAATTAATTAATATTTTACATCTTAAAACACCAATTGGGTGATGACCTGAATTTTTATAAATTGAATTCCATTTTGATTTAATTAAATGTCTTATTTTGTAAAATGGTTAAATAAACCACAAGAAAATAATATGTTTTTTATATTTTTTTTGAAATAAAATTTCAATGTTCTCTATTGTTAATATAGATGTTGATCAGTGATCCCATGATTATTATAAATATATGTCTTTCACAAATCCAATTTACTCAGACAAATGAATTGGTGGCCTCAATTAGTAGAATCGTGCCCTATGAAGTACATTATTAAGAGCTTACAAGGGAGATAACATATATGGTGATTTCCCTCAACCAATACTAGGATGAGATCCATAAACATAAGAAGTAGAGAAAACTATTATTAGAGAAGTTCAATCTCATTAGTATCACGGTCAAAACCATGTTCGCCTAATATCCCCATGATAATATCACCATCACACACCATAAAATTTTGGTGTATGCTAGTTTAATAAATGTATATGTTTCAAGACATTAATAATTTAAATATATTATATGACAATATAAATTTTTTTATTTTCATTATTTCTTTTAAGTGATTTTGGTTTTGATTCAATTCAATTGAAATTGGAATTTTTTCTAATATTAAAATTCACTTAAGGGGGTTTATTTTGATGAATTAATGGATTTAAGAAATAAATATTTTTTCCTCAATTTTTTTATTAAATATGGATTATTAATTATCAATGATAGTGTATTTTTGATAAACTGAAATATAATTTTTATAAGGATTTGAAAACGATTATTTTCATAAAAACCCATAATTTTAAAATAAATATCAAAACCTATTTTAAAAGTGAAAAGGGAAATATTTGAAAATTATTTAAATTAAATGAATATTTTTTAGGAATCATAATTTAAAATTATTCCTTGGTTAATTTTTCGTATTTTTTTAGAGATAGTCGAGTTTTAGTGTAAAAATTAAATACAGTATAGATATAATTTCAGTTTTATGAAATCATAATGACCTAATAATGATGTAATAATTACTATAATGGTTATTCTCAAACCAATATATATTTTATATTTATTATATTTAAATTTTAGTATAATTATATCTGTTTAATAATTCTTTTATTAATCCAAAAATATATATAATATATTTTGGGGTTTTAAATTCATTTTTGGAATAATTTAACTCACCCCCACATAATAAAGCCTAATATTTAAATATAATCAGGAATTTATATAATAAAATAATTAAAATATCCATTCTTTGGAAAAAACCCATGAAAAAACAATTTTTATGTTTTTCGTTTTGAATATATAATTATATATATTCTGAAACATAATTTTTTGAACTATTAAAAAATTCCCCTATTATTTCTTATGTATGCCCACCAAATATCTAACTTATCATTAGGAAACAACCTTTTAGAACATAAATAATCCTTATTCAACTCCATAGTATCCTCCCAAGGTGCCCAAATCTCTCATGATTCCATCTTCTAGTTTATGAAGTCACACACTCAAGTAAGGGTTCCTTTCTTTCTAATATATATCAATGTTTCCTATTATTGTTACACAATTTTTTAAATTAAAAATAATGGACTATGTTTTTTATCCTCCACAATACTACCCTTATTATGTTTATATGATTATATACCCCTTTCTCACTCATTAATCCCCCCATGTACACCTATTACCATGTCAAAATTTCATAAGAGTTATTTCATTCCACCCCTTCCTTCATGTTTATTGACTATGTTATGTCTTATATTTCCAAAATAATTTTCATGGTACATGTATTTATATTACCCTATTACATTATATTTCATGTATATATTGTTAGAGACCATTTTAACTCTCATCATCCCTTTTAATGAATTTTAATGTCACTATGTTAGGCTGCCAAAATTGCATTACGAACTATCATTCCAAAACAATTGTGTAGTGAATCCCATACCAATTACCTATCGAGAGTGTTACATTTTTTGAACATAAACATTTTTAATAAGTAATTACATGTATTTATTCCAAATTACATGTTACTGGAATAAATTATGATGATTAATGAATCTATTATTTATGATCAATGTGCCACACTTATGTATGAGAATGAAATAAATGTGGTGGGTGTGCCAGAAATTTTATAGCCCTATAATGGATTGGTTAATGTTTAGTATCATAATATGTCATTTTGGGATAGGTTTTTACCTGATTATTTTATGGGAAGTTGTCTAGTATGATTCCTTGGTAGTTTAGGCTTGATTTGTGATATTTTGATTTACGTTGTTTCCACATTTCCATGTTATAAAAATCATTCAATTTCATGCTTTATGATTCATGTTCTTTTAGGCCTCATTCTTATTAAGTACCTAACATGTATTATTATGTTCATGTTATTTCATTTTTATTCCCTTAATGGGCTTTATATCGCATCCTTTTGTTATGTATTTTCTCTGGTTATCCCATCAAGTTTTATGCTCTAGCATGTTAAATATGTTTTCAATAATGTTTTTTTATATGATTAATGTTGTAATTTAAGGTATATAATTTCCAAAGAAAATATATTTCAATATCATTCATGTTTTATTATGATTAATTTTATGGAATTTAATCATATATGAATGTAATGAAAGGAACAGGGTTGTTATAGTTTGGATTAGAGGGAGGATTAGTTATTTTATGGTTGGGATAAGAAAAATATAGTAAAATCCGTAGGGACAAGACAAAGTATATGAAAATAATCCCAAAATTTTGGTGATTATATAGTAAGTGGTTTATCATTAAAATATATCCCAATATGGATATAGATCAGTGGATGTGGATCTTTCACAAATGTATCTAGGGGTAAAACCAAAAAAGATCGATTCAAGATACACTCCAATAAGAACTGCTACCTGAAAAAGGGCCTTTGTGCACTCATAGTTTGAATATCCTAGTGTATATTTATTGGTAAAGTAATAATCATAGAATGAATCATTGTTAATTGAATAAAAAACCCATATGAATATACGTCAGAGAATTGATCATGGATAACATGGATTGAGGCCTTGAAATACATAATTTAAGGAAATTAATGAAATTTATAAGTTATCAATTTAATTTCATTGTATTCCACTTTAAATGATTAATAGTAAAAATAAATAACCCTATTTTTATCTTTTATTATGTCCCATTTTATGTAATATGAGGAATCATGCTAACAAAAGATGCCTTGATCAATGTAATAACTACACTAATGAGATTTCCAATCCAATGGGAGCAGGAATCACAAACCTAATCATGATACACACTAAGTGAAGTAATGATTTAAATAGAACCCAGGATCAAGAGGAACATCCACCCCACCATGAAATAAAATGTTGGAATCGAGAGATTCATGAGAAAAAGGCCTCCTACATTGAATAGATCATCCAATCCCTCAATAACCAAACAGTGGATCAACTCTATTGAAAATATTTTCTCCATCCTTCAATGTTCTACACAACAGATGGTCCTTCTATAATATTATCATATAGAGGGTTAAGACGATCAATTGAGTACATTGATCAATAATTTGAAGCCTAAATAAGAGATCAAAGCAATTATATGAATGGATTTTTGTAAAAATAATAATAAATATTTCCTATTCACCCTCTATATTAAGATGGAAAGGGATTTCCTTTCCGTCAAATAAAAAAAGGATTCCCTTGGTGCACACAAATTTAAAATTTACAAGGCTTGTAGGATTAAACTTTGGCTTTCTCATTACCCCTGAATTCATGGTTGGATGCTTCATTGGTGGGATAAACCCTAGCCTATAGAAATCCATAGTGATATGTGACATTGATAGATATGATGAAATTATATGATGTTCCCTAAAATACAATATAATGATCAGGGAATCTAAGGGGTATCATGGGGATAAGTAGCTGAAGGTGGTGTCAAATTATAGATGTCCCATATAGAGATATAATGGTTTTAATAAATTTTAATATCCCACTTTCCAAAGGTTCAAAAATAAGGACACTCTTTATTTTATAAAGGGGATGAGTAAATTCCTTTGTTGAAGGAAGGGAACCTAAATAGAGATAACTAGAAAGAAAAAAACACTATTGTGATGGAAGAAATGATGTCTTCTGTAAACCCAAAGCGTGTTAAAACTTGCTAAAACTGATTGAAATCCTAGAATGTCTCAAACCAATGCAGTATGCCAAGGGTTATCAGATGAAACAGAAAATATCTAAGGAAGTGAGGGAGATCTTTGGCCATTACAATTGCATAAGTGAAACCTGACAACATTGTGGTGAAAGGTACAATAGTTATTTATTCAGGAATAGCGAACATTCTTTCTGATTCTATTTTTATATATTCTTTCACATCACAAAATATTAATAGAACTATTCGATCACCATAAAAATTCAGATTAGTATAGTTATTGGTGAATGTAAAAAATGCAGAAATTATTACATCCCAAGTATATAACTCCTCCCATGACAAAAGTTTTAGGATGTTCTTCCCATTGAACCTTGTTATATTCTATTCTATGGAATTTGATGAAATTATAATTATAGATTGGCTTTCAATATATATATATCCAATATAAGTTTCTATGAGAAAGAAATATCACTTTGTGTTGAGGATCGACCACCAATTATATACAAATGTAAGGAGACTGATGAATCTTCATTAGCACCATCATCTCAAGCATTGATATTATTTCCCAATGATAAAGCACATCTACCTCAAATGATTGAGTTTAAATAATTTATCATCATTGATGACATGCCCATTGTGAGGGAATATATTGAAGTGTTTTTTGAGTATTTTCTTAGTCTTCCTCCTTACAAATAGGATGAATTTTAAATCAATATTATTATTGGGGTGTTACCATTATCCTAGTATCTATATATAATGTATGTCTTATACATAAGAGGATGATGAAAAAACTACAAGGTAATCAAGGTAATGGTTTTATACTCCCAATTTCTTAACCTCAGGGTGAACAAGTCCCATTTATTATGAAGTATGATGCATCATTGAAACTTTTCATTGATTATGTTGATATTAAAAAGATCATGCCGATGAACAAGTACTATATACAATGGATTGATGACCTGTTCGACCAACTTTATGGTGAAAAATTCATTTCCATGGTGGAATAATGGTGAGGATATTACTATGATTTGTTGAAGGAGGGGGTTATCTCCCATAATACTTTTCATATAATGTATGATCACTATGAATTCATTTTAATTCTTATCGGATTAACTAATGCTACATAAATATTCATAGAAATGCTGACTTTTTTCAGTAGATATTACAAAAACAAATTTGTGGTAGACTTTATTGATGATATTACAATATAATAAAAGTATGATGGAGTAGGAGGAGCATTTTAGTATTGTGCTAAAGACATAAAAAAAACAGGTTTATGACATGTACAAAAAAATTTAGGATTTTCTAAAGAATGTCTATGTCATGGAGAATATCATAAGAATCATCGGGATATATATGGACCCTTCATGAACTAAGGCAATCGAAGGATGGAAGAGGCCAATATCTATGAAAGATAACCATATATTACTTTGATTAATAGTATATTACCATCGATTTTTTTGAAATTTATCTTGATTTTCAGACCCATTAACCACGATAACTTTTAAGGGATAAATGATTTATTGGAATGATGAATTGAAGGAGAGATTCAAGGAGTTTAAAAAAGAGGATGGTCACTACACATGAGCTCTGACTACCCACAAGTGGAGATATTTGTTTGGTATTCAGTGATGCTTCAAAGAAAGTCATGGGATATGTGTTGATGAAAAATGGAAAATTTATTTCCTATGCATCAAGGTAGTTGAAAAGTGATCAGTAGAAAAATACAACTCACGATTTGTAGTCGGTTTTAGTGATCCTCACAATGAATTTTTTTTTAACATTACCTCATCGTGGAGAATTGTAAAATATATATGGATAAAAAAATCCTTGAGTATATATTCACATAGAAAGTGTTGAATATGTACCAACAAATATGGTTAGAGATATTCAAAGACTACAGTTGTGAAATCAACTACTATACAGGGAAATAGAATAAAGTAGAAGACACTTTATGTTGAATGAATCCAAAAACTCTTTCATTGATGAGAATTGAGATGGATCCAAACTTCTATGACCTAAAGATATTTGACATGAGAGTCATAAAGGATTGAAAATCATATATCCTTTCACAATATGTTTTCTCAACCATCCCTTATGGAGAGGTTAAATAATTCTCAAAGGGATGATGTGGGATTTCAGAAGAAAGTGGAAAATATAATAAAAGGTAAATCCTCATAGTTCAATATTAATGAAGAAGGTATTGTAAAATTTGGGTTAAGACTACGTGTACCATCAAATATTGTGTTAAAGAATGTGCAATTATATGATTCACATAGATCAATTATATGTATCCATCCTAGACACCGAGAGATGTATTGAGATATCCAAAAAAACTACTAGTGGGACTATATAAATAAGGTCATCATAGAATATACATTGATAAGACTTTTATGTCAGCAACTGATGGTATAATGGAAAAAATATAAAGGGATGATGCAAAGATTACTGATACATACAATGAAATGGGAAAACATCACCAAAGACATTGTCACCATGATTCCTAAGACATATAGAGATGACAATGCTCTCTTGGTTTTGGGGGACCATCATACAGACACTAAACATTTCTTTCCAATTTTATTAGACTTCTTACTGGATCTACATTCTTGAATATATTTTAGATATGTGGTGAGGTTTCAGGGTGTATGACTCTTTATTGTATCCAATCATGATCTATGATTACCCTCTTTGTTATGGAAGAGTCTCCAATACTATATGAAAATTTAGTTGAACTTCACCACATCCTATCACCCTCTAACTGATGGAAAATATGAGTGTACTATCCGAACACTTTCAGACATGTTGAGAGAATAATCAATTGACATTAAATGAGAATGAGATCAACATGTTACTTGGGTTGAGTTCTATTACAACAACATTTTCCACTCATGAAATATGATGTATCCCTATGAAGCCCTTTATTGGAAGAGATGTAGAACATTTACAAGCTAGGATGAAGTTGGATAATGAGAACATGTTAGTATTCAAATGGTTGACGAAATGATGTAGATGGTTAAGATCATTCAGAAGCACATCAAGGATGCGCATAGTCGATAGAAAAAATATGGTAGCAATCATCGATCAGACCTAGATTTTGATGTTGGGTTCTTGTTTAATGATAAATATTTCAATTGATGAAGGTGATGTTATTTGGTATGAAGGGAAATATTATTCCAATATACATCAACTCCCTTGAGATACTGGATCACATTGGAGTGGTGGCCTACCGACTATCAATCACACCAAACCTATGTCCAGCAGATGATGTATTCCATATACCCCTCTTGAAAAAGTACATTCCACAACCTTCACATGTACTCAATCAAAAGGTGGTACCATTGGATAATGGATTATCTTATGAGGATATGTTAGGGAAGATATTTTAATATATAGACAAATTTCTACAGTATAAGACATTGCACCAGGTCAAGGTGTTGTGGAGAAACGACATGTTTACACAATCAATATGGGAACTAGATGAGGAGATGAAACACTATTACCAACCATTATTTTTATTTGGAAAATGAAAATTTCAAGGGAAAAATTTATTAAGAAGTGAATATTTTAATGGAAAAAACTATTATAATTGAATTTTCCCCTATGATTTAATTAAATGTATCATTTTTTAAAATGTTTACATAAAAATATGCACTTCCATGGTTTTATTTTCTTCGATTTAAAGGACTATTAAGAATCATGAATGATGCTAATATATCCATTCACTAGTGATCATATGATTTTTTTTTAAATATAGGGCTTTAAAAATCCAATGGACTCAAACAAAGTAAGTGACAGCCTCAACTAGTAGAATTGTTCCCTCTGAAGTTCATTTATCGGTGATTCTGAGAGAGATAGCATCTATGGTATTTTACACTGACCAAGACCATGACAGTATCCAATGACTTAAGCATGGGAGAAAACAATTATGTGAGAAGTTATGCTTATTGAGAACATGGCCCAAACCATGTTCACTAAATGACCCAATGATTGTCTCACCATCTCACACCTTACTAGTAGGGAGTACGATTGTATAATAAAGGGATATGTAATGAGACCATAATAAAATGAATATTTTATAATATATATATATATATATTCATTTTAATTGTTTCCTTTTAAAGTAATTTTTTATTGATTTATTTAAATAGAAATAGTTTTTTCATGTTATATTCATATACCATTAAGGGTGTTTATTTTGATGAAATAATTGATTTTTTAAATAAATTGTATGTTAGTAAAATATTATTTTTTTGTAAATATTAATAATTATAAATGGTTGTATAATATAGGATAATATTTTAATATCTTCATCACATTTCCTAATAAATGAATCAAAATAAACTGTCTTTGGGAAAACCCATGGGATGATTTTTTATTTTGAATATTTAATTATATTGATTGAAAATCCTATATTATTGAAATATTAAATAAAAACCATCTAATTTACTATATAAAAAAACCTATAATATCACTTATATTCACTCAAAATCCTTATATAACGTCTATAATATGTCTTATGCTCCCTATATTCCTTCCAAGGAGCCCAAAGCTCTCATGAATACGCTCTTCAATATTTTTTAAGTCACACACTCAAATAAGGGTTCCTTCCTTTCTCATTTCTATCCAAGCTTCCATATATTGTTAAAACATTTTATTTTTGACTAAAAATTATGTGTTTTGTTTTCTCACTTCCCCCATAATTCATTTATTATGTGTGAATGATAAAATCCCCATTTCTCTCTCATTAATCACTCCCATGTACCATAGCCCACATGCCGAAATATCGACTTAGTTATTCCATTCTTCCAATTTCATCACGTTTATTTATTGTGTTATGAATTAAATTTTCAAATTTATATGTTGGGATATATATTTCAACAACCCTTTTACATTCCATTTCATGTTTATAAGATGATAGACCCCTTTTATCTCAGGAACCATTGTACTGAATTTTTATGTCACACTATTAGGCTGCCGAAATTGCACTGTGAATATCCATTAAAAAATAATTTTGTAGTGAACACCATAGCCATTACCTATCAATGGTTTCCACTTTTATGAACATATAAAATATTACTTAGTACTTACATGTATTTATTCAACCCTCCTTCACCTTAGATTAAATAATTATGATGAATGAATCCATTTTTTATGATCTATGTGGATCACTAATGCATGAGAATGAAATGAAAGTGATTGGTGCACCTGAAATTATATAGCACTAAAATTCATTAGGTAATGTTTAGTATCAGGATACATCATGGTGTGATACATTTTTACCTATTTATTTGTGGTAATTTGTACACTATGATATCATGGATGTTTATTCTTGACTTATGATGTTGTTTTTATGTTGTTTCCATAATTCCATGTTATGAATATCATGCAATATCAGGCTTTATGATTCATGTTCTTTTACGCACCAATTGATATTCCTTTTCTAACATTTGTTATTATATTCAAGTCATTACATGTTTAATCAATTATAAGGATTTATAGCTCACCCTTTTCATATGTTTTCTCTGGGATATCCCATGATGTTTTAAGCTCGATAATGTAAGAAAGTTCTCAGTAAAGATGTTTTTTTCATGATTATATGTGCAATGAAATGTACTTAGTTCCCAAATACATTAGATATAATAATATTCCAAGTTGTATTAAGTGAAATTTTATGCAATTAAATATTGTATGGAGGTAATAAAAAGAATATGGATGTTATATGATGGGGTGAAATGATGTATGAGTTTTTTATTTGTAATACTTTAAATTATTATATACCTTCACACTGTACAGTTTATATTCACATACTAGATTGTATAGACACCTTTGGTGCTAGCTTAATATGATTTATCACACACTCTATCTTGACCACCATTGGTACATTGGAAAATTATATGATCACTGGTACAGAAAAGGGGTAGCATCCATCTTTGGAAACCTAACATACATGCTTTCTTTCAGATGGATATTGGTAGAAGATGATTGGGTCAGCGCTCAGGGGGATTTGATATTTTCATCGAATTTATTATTCCTTTTTATACCATGAATCATACTGATTTTAACATCCATGTGTAAAAATTTTCATTTTTATAGAGTCATAATATTATATCATCATCAGTTTTATATGATACTATTCATATTTTGCACTGATTATTATCGATGGATGATTATGTTTACCTATGGTTCCATATTTATTTTTCTCATTTCTCCTACTTATCCATTGATATAATTATTTCCATAATTATCCTTTTATTATATTATTGTTCTATGAAATTAAATGATAGAGTAGTCTCCTTAATTCCACACCCTAGGACCATGCTACTATTTGGTAGCCTCTATAGTTTGGGGAGTTTCTCTTGAGTCCATGTGGCCAAATGGATTTGGGGAAAATTTGAGTGGCACCTCTTTTAGGATGTCACAAAGTGGTATCATAGTGTTTTATTTTCTTGTCTTATTGTTTGAAAATTTATATATTATATCAGGAGCATATTGGAAATTTGTTGTAACCCATTTGTAAGAGTAACTAATCCATGTTCGAGGAAAATACCAAGTTTCTTATGAATGGTAAATTATTGTTCCATTTTTTTATTTTTATAAGTTATATAGTTTCAATATTTGTTGATGAACATGATTTGTGATATTTCATATGATTTAGGCAAATTTTAGCATGGATTTGAAGGGAAAGGATGATTGTAACATACATCATTATTGGAACATATATTTTACATTCCATGCATATTCCATTTCATATAGGAGAATTTTATTTTCTGTATTTCATATGTTACCTATGATTATTGAGTGATCCCTAGATATTTTATATCCATGTGATATTAACATATTTTTTAGTGAAAATAAATTGGATTTTTAAAATGTCATCATCAATATATATAAATCTTTCCTGCATATATAGATTTTGGAATCTTAAATTTCCATTTTCAACCCTTATATTCTATGTAATCCTAGTTAAAGGAGATGGTCAATGGATGAAGTCACATAAATTTCAATTTAAAATATAAGTTTCATGGTCTCTTGTGAATTGGTATGGGTAAATCAATATTTCAGCACATCATATATTTCTACTTCTTACTTTATGATTTTTAATATAAGATATAAATTTTTAAATTAATGTCTGTCAATTTTATATTTAATGTGTATGAACCTTTATTAGCTTGGAATGACGATCCAGTTTACAAAAACATGTTATATATATATACATACATAATAACAAATAATGAAAATATTGATGGATGAATGAAATTGTTGTTAGTGAAGTGAGAATAAAACAATAATTTTATGATTTTTCTACTTAAATTGTCATTGACCCATCTATATAATAGAATCCATTTGTGTTTCTATCAACATTCAGATCTCTTTATGGGGTGTGTGATTATATCTATTGAGCTATGTCACTATGAAATCCTTAATTTATGCTCTAGGAGGGTTATGTTAACCATGATCCAAAGATGGTGGGACTTGAGACACTGGTTTTACCCCATATGATTCACATGATGCATTGCCTTCTATTCCTAGAATGAACACTAATGGTCAGATTTGAGAAGGTTTTCTATATTCGATGCAGTCCTTGCAGGGTTCTCTATGACCTGATATTATGATGGATAACCTAAATTTTGAATTCTAGAAGCTGTATCCTCCCACATTTTTTTGTGTGATGGTGGTCCTAATATTGTATAGTCTTGGATAGAGTCCATTTTTTATATCTTCAAGCATCTAGAGATTCCTTTAGAGAGGAGGACCAGCATTTACACCTACACGATGCATGATTTCACCAAGAGTTGGTGGGATGAGATTACCCCAGATGGTTTTCATGAGTGCATTATTTGGGAAGACTTCTAGCCTTCCATATGTGAATAAAATTTCCACCAGATGATGTGATCAGTCCGAAATAGAAATTTTTATACCTGGAGAACAATGTTATGTCTTTTTATGGAAAATTTTTTGTGTTTTATTGAGTCTAAACACTTTGAATAACTTTAATCTGGTGATTATCTAACATAAGAGAGACATGTTAAGGAGGGTATTAAGCATATCATCCACTCATAGGTGAGTTCGTTCATTCCTACCTAATTTTTTTGATATTGTTAATTAGGAACATATCATTTATTGTAAACTAAGATAATCAGGTAGTATTCAGAATATAGGTTTAGTGCAAAGATAAGGATGTGGTAATTTCGATAGCAAGAGGAATTTCCTTGAGTTTTTTCATCATGGAAGTGGTGGCATGATTATCCTCATCTATAACTATTTTATATTACATTGGTATAGATGACACAACTATATGAAAACTTATTTTGATAGAGGTTGACTTTAGTTTTTTTTTGTAGTTGAATGGGAAAAATTGAAATGTTTTTTGTGACATATCAACCTTTCTCTAGTTGAAGAGGATTAATTCCATCTACAGATTCAAGAGTGGGGTTAGTTACACTATGTTTTTGTAGGAATCTAGAGTTTCACCAGTAGGACAAGTTTTTGATGAGGTATATTTCATGGTACCCAAAATTCTATTTATCAGTTCCAGAAAGGAACTCCTTCTCAAGATAGTACAGTGGTATCATGGGGTCATCGGTCAGGCCAATTGCATTCCATACAACTAATAACCATGGAGGGTCATAGTGTAGAACCATCAAATATATGTGGTAATATTAATGTTTCCACAACTATCATATATTCTTTGTTCAATATAGGGGCTTCTCACTCCATTATAACTTGATTGAATATGAAATCTTTCATCCTGCAAATATAGTACAGTTTTGGGGTGATGACTCTGGTGACACCATTGGGAGTGTCGTCATAGGTAATACACCAATTTAGGGACTTCCCATAAAGGAATGTAGGTATACCTTTTTATTGGAACTTTTCAATCTTAAAATAATTGGATTAATTATCATTCTTAAAATATATTGGTTGGACCCCTAACACACCTAAATGGAATTATATCATCACAAAGCCATGTATACAGCACCAGAGGGTAGAAGATATCTACAGAAGGGTGAGTGTTATTTCTAATCCATTATAGATGGACTATATAATTGTTGGACAGGTGGAGTGACCATCCATATTTCTATTGTTATCTAGAGAAGGATGGATTACATCACTCTAATTTACCTCCTGTATTAGATTATTTCAAGGAAGTTTTTGCTGATGATTTTTCTAGATTACCTCCCAAGAGATATGTACAGTTTCTAATTATGATTGTTCTAGGACAGGCTATGGTATCTATTCCATTGTACAAGATGGGACCTACTATGTCCCATGACCTCAAGATTTAGTTGGATGATTTATAATCTAAGGTTTTTATCCAAACTAACACTTCAACATAGGGTACACCCATACATTTCAACAAGAACGAAGATGAGACCCTTAGAGTATGTTTGGATCACCAATGGATGAAATCTATTATTATTATTAATTGTTTTCCAATTCATTGAATAGTGACATTTTCTACTGGATATAAGGATCAAGAGTGTCCTCAATGATCTACCTAAGATCATGCTATCATCAGGTTTGATTTGGGCATTCATATATACCACGTATGGATTTTTTGAGTTAGTATATTATATATGAGTATATTTTTATTTTGGTCATTATTATGAATGTGCCATTTTTTTGGAATTAATGAATAGGGTTTTCCACCCAAATCTAGATTCATTTTTCATACTTTCTGTAGATGACATCTTAGTGTATTATCATACTTGTAGAAACCATGATAAACATCCTGAGATCATTTTGAACACACTGAGAGAGAATCGTCTATACGTTATTCTTCATGACTAGAAATTATGTATTTAAAATTTTCACATATTCAGTAATATTATCACATAGATAGGGGTATTATTAGACAGAGAATATGAGTGCAGTTGTTTCCTTTGAGAAGAGTAATAATGTGATTGGTACATTGATTTTAACTAGGATTTATAGGAATTATAGATGTTTCATATATGACTTATCACACCCTTATAAACCCTTTACCTACCAAAAAAATAATGGTGAGATGTTATTATGGTATGAAGCAAGTGATAAGGAACTTCAAGAGTAGAATGGAAGTATAACATCAGAAACAATTCTGATCCTGATAAGGCTATAAGATTATATATATTGTTCGCTTGTGTATAAAAAATTAGGCTAGGTTATAGTGTTGACATAGGAGGACAGATATGTGTTGTATGGGTCTCACCAGTTGAGACCTCACAAGCATAATTACATTATATATGAAATTGATCTATCAACAGTTTTATATGCTATGTACTTTAGGAGACACTATCTAATGGGTGAGTGTTTTTTGGTGTATATAGATAATGAGATCCTCAAATATGTATTTACAACTTTTTACTATAGTCTCAAACAATAAACATGTGTCGAATATCATCAATACTTTAAAATTGAGTTTTCCTATATACCAGGAAAGGGAAATACAATAGTGGATGCACTGAGTTAGAAATATATGGAATATGATAGATTAACTGATGTAATATTATCATGCTTCTCACTCATAAATCCATGGAATATGAGAGATCCTCAAGGGTAGGTTATCTAGGAAACTATTTCATGTGAGGACACAAATCCGAATTGATCTTTTGATAGAGACAAAAATCATATGTATAAATTTGTGTGTCTCGATTCCTATGGACATGAGAGAAGAACTGATGTAATATTATAATTATTCTTAGTCAGAAATTCATCCAAGAATCTCTAAGATGTATCGTGACTTTTATTGCTAGAATTGGTTACCAATTATGAAATGCTAAATATAATGTTTTAGGAATTAGTATTCCACTGGATAGTAAGTGAAGGAAGAGAACTAGTGGCATGATGGATTCTTATATCTGTTATCAATCCCAAAATAGAAATCAGAATATGTTTTGATGGATTTTTTAATATTTTTCCATCATTATATCATGGTAGTGATGTGGTTTTTTCTAGTCATGGATCGACTGATGAAAGTAGCCCACTTTCTTCTAGGCCAAGAAACATTCTCAGTTGATGATATGAGATGACTATATATCTATGAGAAAATATGACAAAATGGACTTTATTGTATTATTGATAGAGATATGGGTCCCCATTTAACACTATGGGTATTTAAGGGGTAATATAGAGCATTAGGTACACAGGTGCTTTAGAGCACATCTTTTCAACCTCAGACTGATGGCTAGTCAGAATGAGTAATACCAATGATTCAAGGTTTATTCTTTGAATAAATCCTTGATTTCTGAAGGTCATGGGGGAATCATATATCTCTTATAATTCTATCATACAATAACATTTATCAGGGGATGATTTAGATGACTCTATATTATCCCTTTCATGGTAGGCCATGTTATTCATCCCTATGCTTGTTAGTGGCCGGAGAGGTGGTTCTTCTATGTCCTTATCTCATGAAGGAATCATTATATTTGGTATAGATGATCCGGAAGAAAATATATACCACTAAATCTAAAAAAAAATCAATTCTGGTTGCTATTGAAGTCTGTTGGATTTCATATGGGATATATTGTTTTTTATAGGTATCCCTGATACATAGAAATTTATAGATACGTAGGTAATATAAGTTATCATCTAGTAATTTCATGCCATTTGATTTTATATATAGATTTGGGCATATGGACTATTTCATCCCTTTACCTATAAGGTATCGTGTTATCCATGATGTCTTCCACTTTTCACATCTTTTCCATTATGATGTTGACTGGTCTAATACTTTTGATAACGTGGATGTGGAGTTAGCCATCGATTCTTATTTTGAGGAGTATCCTATACACATTATTGACACGATTACCAAGGATCTTCATTAACTTTCTATCATTTAGTGTCGGTGATAGGGCATCAAAACAGTAAAAATGATGTTACATGGGAGTTGGAGACTGACGTTTGTGCTTAGTGTCCATAGTTGTTGTCACAGATAATTCTTACACACTTGGAATTAGGAAATTGGGGAAGAGTCCATTTAATGGAGTAACACTATTAGAAAAAAATATTTTTACATTTGGAAAAAATAATTTAACTTTTAGGTTAAATTATTTTTAAGTGTTTTTTGATTAAACACAGAAACTACACCTGAATGAAGCTATTGTTGCTTTTGAGGAATGGTTTCAAGGGATAAGGGTTGGCTGCAGGACATGTACATGACATGAATGTCGAATAAAAAATGTATCTTTTTAGAGAATAATATTTTAAAAATGTGTAATGGCTCTTACCTGGAGGGGGGAATCCAATAATTACAGAATGTGTAAATATTACACACTGTGTAATTTCTATGGTCTAGTTTTTTTAAAGGAGGTAGTGCCTCTTTTTTTTCAAAAAACCTCATATCCCATATATCAGGCATAGGAGGTCCTGAAGAAGTTTTCCCTTTATAATAAGTTGTGATTTTTTATTATTTCCTCATACATCCACCAATTTTAGATCTTGTAATATTTTATTATTCCTCCAAATTAGTTATTCAATATTTTTTCTCATTTCATCATTATTATTTATCTTAATGATGCTATTATGATTCAGGCTCATATGCATTATATTCAATGTATTTTCATGTTCTATTGTTTTAATCTGATCCATGCCAAACAAAGGGTCTATATTGCATGAGGAGAGTAGTACAATCATGAGGTATGTGTTTTTTGACTTTTATTTAAATATCTTATCATTTTTAAATTTCTATCACTATGAGAACATTAGATTCACTAGGTGTTTCATCATAAAACATAGATTCCTTTATTATAATCATTATACTCATTTACTAGGGACCTAATGAAGCTTGTTAATATCCATGGATGTTGAGACCAAAATGAAGACTGTCATTTTAGGGTAAAATCTTCATTTTTACCTTGGTATCCCAAGTTGGGTCTATCAGCGGTATCGTTTAGGTATATCTGAAAAGACATTGGATAAGGTAAGTGTTCCATCATAATTAATTATTCCATTAATTGTTAAATACTATGGATATATATAGAGATATCACATAAATTTGTTAAACTATAAATTGAATAATAATTGGTTGCATGTTATTATGATACCTTTTCAGGTTTATTGAACGGTGTGAAATGAACCTAATAAATGATTTTATAATTAAAGTGATGAATGGATGCATGTCCTTGAATAAAAGTGTCACATTAATGAAAGGTGTTGGAAGAAACCTAATGAATTATTAAATGACATGTGTATTACAAGCCATAAATTCAATAATGATATATGTATTTAGAGTGTATTTCATGTGAACATTTTTATCATTATAGGTACAATCAAACATGATCCATTTGTGGATTCCCAAGGGATTTTTTTTGAAAACATAGAGAAAATAATTCTGATTCAAGGATTCATTTAGCAAGAGAGATACCTACCTTGGAACATGGTTATTTCCTATTTGAATATTCCCATTATGATGTTGAAAGATGTCTTCCATATCATTCAAAATATTATAATTCTTTTGACACACTCCTTAGATTTACCTTTATGTCTTCAGACATGCCGCTCCATGGATTCACCACATTGGGCCTAGTCATGCCTATCCTGGGATTTATATGGATGGGATTCATGGACTATATCAGACTCATTTTAAGTGTAATTCCATTTCCATGCCCCTTTTATTATACTCAAACCACTTATAGTCAAACTACAAGAGTTAATACAATGAGTTGGTGGACACTTGAGGTCAATTATTCCTTGGTTACACCTTAGATATGATTTATTATCACTACGATCTATCATAGTACTATTGATTCATTGACATGGATTATCTATATAGAGTGAAACATAAATTGTTAAATGGTTACATGTTTGGACACCAGTTGATTATGTATCATGTATGAGTTATTTATTCATAATTATTTTATTTGTTATATATTTTCACACTGTATGATTTTTATGCACATACTGAATTGTATATATTACATTGGTGCTGGCATACTGAGATTTTTCTCATACCCTATATGGGTTTTTGTTAGTACCAATGTAGATTATATTGTCATAGGTTTGAAAATATGAAGCATCCCACCTTGGACTCCTGAAGTTCTTGATTTCCCTAATATCGATCTTGGTAGCAGGTGACTGATCTAGTACTCAAAAAGATTGAATTTTGTTCATTATTTATATTCTTTTTTATTTCATGTACAATACTAATTATCTGCAGCCATGTAACTCTAACATTCCTCTTTTTGAGAGGCATTACATTACAATGTCACCTTTTTTATATGATAGTGTTCTGATTTTTACTAAATTATTATAGATGGATGATTATGTATACTTATGTTTTCATGTTTATTACTGTTATTTCTATGGTTTATCCATTGATATCATATTTTTTATTTATCATTCTATTATACTATTTTTCTACACTATGAAATGTTGGTGTCGAACTCCCATGGATATCGCATAATCCCTTAATGGTATTTGGATGACTCTGGCATATGGGGATACAAGCTTGAGGTCACATGGTAAATCCGGTTTGGGGAACCTTTGAGTGGCATAAATGTTGTGGCGTCAAGGGCCTCCTAGCTATTATAGACCTATTTCCTCCCCTCAATGTTCAACCTCAATTGTCGTAACTCACCCAATCCCATATTAAGGCCTCATTAAAATAAATTCTTATATTTTATGTCAAAACATCATAATATATTATTATAAATAATTATGAATTATTTTTAAAAATAATCCAAAATAGAATAAGTTCATTAAAATTCACATATCATTGCACTATATCCAAAAACCCACAGAAGGTGCACAACACAACCCTAACACAACTCTAAAATAAATAATTTCCATCGGACAATAAGTGAATCATTAATCCATAAATCTGTATATAAAACATTAAATAATATTTTTGGATAAGATAACTCTAATGAAGGCGGCATGAAACACAATTTGCTTCCAAGGATTACCCCCATTTTGAAATTTCCCCTTCAAAAACCTAGTCTCAGATGTTCTCTTATGGAATATCTATGTAATAATTTCAAAACCAAACCAGAATCAGTTATAGAAAATGAACTCCAATACATTTTGGAGAACTCATTATATTCGAAACATCCAGGCTTTCATCCTCAGTATTATATGTAGTTCTTTTATTGAGGATGGTGGTTGTCCCCTTTGTTTTTAAAGGAAGGCTAGCATAGCTATAGGCTAGGTAGTTTGTGGGTGTCCAATGCCACCAAACGTATAGTGGGAGAATGAATTAGTAGGAGGAATATGCAGCCTATAAAATGGGACCTCCTCCAATGGTTCGATCTTGAGCTTCATCATCAATCACAATCACCAATTATATGTGCAATATTTTATGAGGAGTTAACCCACCTATTATATAGAGAAATTTTTAGATTTCTCTCCTTATTATATTGAGTTATTGGGTTCCAACTTTTAACCATAGTGATCCTTAAATTTTCTGATGGTTTTTCCCTAATACAATTTGGGGGGATTTCAACGTTACATTCTGGTCATTTTATTTCATTTTTTTTAGTTTTTCTAGTGATTATAGCTCCACTTGTGGGTAATTTTTTTTATCTTAACAGATTATATAAATGGATGGTTTGGTTATGGTTCTATTCATTTCTTTGGGTTTTAATAATTCCCATAAATTTTAGTATGCTCTAGGATTAAAATAACTGTTAATTTGTCTCAAAAAAACATTATTGATATAAGTAAATACGCCATTGTGAAATAAAGGAGGTTCTGGACTGATGTTTTGATATATGGAAGTAAAACTATATACTGATAAACTCAATATGAATAATTTTTCATTGTTGAAAATGATTGTACATGTAGTGTGGCCTAATGATAATTACCAACTCACAATTAGAGAGAAGTAGGTTGGTGTGACAGAGGGAAATGGAATGCCATGGACATGTATAGTATTTCCAAAATACATTTTCCATTAGTAGAAGGGTCCCAATTTATAATTTAAGCATAAAATACTGTGAAAGAAATAAAGGATACTCTAATGAATATTTTTTTGACCAATTCATTTCACAATTTTATTTTATTGATGATAAAATTGTGCATTCATCGAATGAAAGACTCATCATCAATGACAGACCACATTAAAAAAACTAATACCTTATCCACTCAAATCATAGAATGGGGTTATAAAATTGAGGATACTGAACACGTGCATATATTTATCTAATGTTTTCCATTTTTTGATCAACTAATCCTCATAATCACCAAAAAATACTAATTGATATGGTTACCTTCAATGATTTTGAAGTAACAGATTCTGAATATCAAAGTCTGTGTAATAAAAAATATAAAATAAATGAAACTTATCACTAAGAATCGAATTTTTCAATTGATATAGGAGTGATGATAGAGCATTGTTCTTGTGAAATTCAAAATAATAGCTGGTCCAAATCATGGAATAAGAATAATAATGTCACATGTTTCAATTTTGGAATAAAGGGGCTTGTCATCAATGAATATTTCGATAAGAATAATAGGGAATATAGCTATAACGGTAATGTTGTGAGTATATATAGAAATGAATACATTCAAATAATTGAAGTAGTTATGACAACATGAAGTAAGATTCATCTCAATGATGCATGGATAATTGACTCACAAGTAACATTGGACATGAAATCACAATTGGAATGGTTTTACATTTATGAATGTATCCCAGAAGAACGTGTGGAAAAGTGGAATGATCACACCCTAATGTTTTTTGGATTCAGTACAATAAAATTCAATATTCATGATGGTATTGCGTGAACCGTCCAAGGAGTACACTATGTGTAGGGCTTGAAGAAGATCATATTGTCTTTGGGACAATTTGATGATATTATATGCAAGGCTTCAACTGAGAATGGAGTGATGAGAATTTCGATGGATGTTATTGTGGTAATGAAGGAAGATAAGATGTCAAAAAAAGTACATTATTACTGGGGAAACTTGTAAGGAGGAAGATCTATTTATTGAATCAACTACATAGACAGAATTATTGACAACGTTATGTAATTAGAAGCTTGCACATATGGTAGAATGAGGCCTCAAAACTCATATATATTAGAATCTATTTCTAGAAAATACAATGGCGTCCTTATGATTTTTTTGACCATTGTGTTTAGAGAAATTAACCAAAGTTATTGTTTGGGATATTAACGTCTAGAAGTTGGGAGATCTCTGAGATGATCCATTCCAATGTATGAAAATCACTAGTTATATACCTGGGAGTAGTAAGGTATTTTATATCCTTCATTTATGACTATTCCATGAAATGTTTGAGGTGGGGAATCTAGAAGAAATCATATGTCTTTGAATCCATAAAAATATTCAATGTGTGTAAGGAGTGTGAATCTTGAAAGAATATCGTGTGTCAGAGAACAGATAATTGAGAAAATATACAAGTGAGGATTTTGTTGTTTTTTTAGCATGATGGAATAAAGTGATAGTCCATGGTGTCATAAATTCCTTATCAATAAAGGGAGTTAGAGTAGATGAACAGAACCCTATTGGATACAATAAGGTTGGTGTTGAAGACTATAGGAATTTCCATGCCATTTTGGGCAGACGTTTTGAATAACACCTATTATGTGACCAACCAATCTCATTTAATGTAGATTGATCTAAAGTTACTGATGAAGATGTGGAATGTTAAAACAGTTAACTATTTTCATTTGTATACATTTGGATGTTCATTATATAAATTTTTAAATGACCATGAATTATATAATTTAGATTAATGATTCAGTAAATGTATCTTCTTGGGGTATACTGATGGTGTGAATGGGTATCAATTGTGGGGCCATACTACATAAAATATTATCATTAGCATTGATTACACTTTGAAAATAGAATTTGATAATGATTTCTAATTGAGACATGAAGAAAGGTAATACATACACTACTATAGTTGACAAATTGAAAAAAAATCAGGAAGTAGTTACCTTTGAGGCATTACTAGAGACTGATGATCATGTGCTGTTTGGTTCTAAACCACGATGGTCAACTCAGGTGAAAGGGGAACCATCCCCGAACTCAGAATATGTCACTAAGAGAAATATTTTATAATTATTATTGAAGGATGATGGGGAACCATGTTCTTTTGGAGACAAAAATGAATAAAGATGTTTCTTCATGATGGTGGTGATATAGTAGTAACATGAATCCCTAAACACGAACAAAATTGGTGTCTTGTTCCATTACCTCATAGAAGGAAGGCAAGGAAAGACAAAGGGGCCATTAAGATCAAGAAGGGGAAAGGACCAAGAAGAAAGATATGGTGATAGAATATGGGGAATGGATATGATCCTAATGATGGTATTGATTTCATTTAAATATTTTTTTCTTTTTTAAATTGAAGACAATTCAGATAGTTTTACTGATGTGTGTGACCTATAGTTTACATTGTGAGAAGCTAGATGTAAATATTAATTTTCTCCCTACTAATCTTGATGATGATATCAACACACTACACTTGGAATCATTTACAGAAAAAGGATACAAGAAATTTGTTTTTATTTTGAACGAATGTCTATATGATCTCAAACAGGCATCAAGGTGTTTGTATAATAGATTTTAATCTTATATCATAAGACATAGTACAAAATTCTAAATTTTTATCTTCTTTTATAGTTTATGGGTTTGTATTGCTATGCTTTCATCATTATTAGTATTTAGGTGTATGACATGTTTGTTACATGCCAAAAATTGATCACGTATATGATATGGAGGTACAATTAGCTAAAGAGTTTTATATAAAGGAATAGAGACCAAATAATGAGATTAATTGGATTCATATTCATAGAAATATAATAATTTTAAGATTTAGAAATCAATGAATAATTACTTATAAAAATAATAAAAATGTTTCATCATGAAATATTGTATGACAGTATCTACCTCACATCCTAAAAAATTTAATTTATCCTCTATGATGAGTCCTAGAAGTGAATCAGGGAGGATGGAGATGTCTTGAGTATCATATGAATTTGTAATAGATAGAATGATGTTAGCTATGTTTTTTACTAGACTATACATTTCACATTTAGTGGGAGAAGTTAGTTTGGGCATGGTGAATCTAGGTCGGTAGCATTAGAGCACAATGAAAAAGATCATGAAGTACATCATTGTGTCCTCTGATGCTGCCTTATTTTATAGAGGATTTGATTTCACTATTAGATACTATCATGATTTAGATTTTATATCTGATTATAACTAGGTTAATTTCTCTACATGTAATGTGTTTACTATTGTAGGAGGATCTTTGAGGTAGATTTCAATGTTACAGCCATTTGAGGATTCATCCATGATGAAGGAAGAGTACATGATACCCACAAAGGTGTGGAAATGGATATTTGGATGAGAAGTTTGTTGGTGGATCTTAGGTACATATTGGATCATATTACATTATTTTATTGATTGTGATTGTATCATGTACATCACAAGAAATCCATATTTTCATTCTAGGATAAATCTTATTGGGATATAGTATCACTTTCTCCAAGATGTGGTGGAGTAAAGAAGTGTTAACATGTAGAAAGTTTACACTAAATAAAATCTTCTAGATTTGTTGATGTTGGTGATTGAATCTGATAAGTTTATATAGCATAGATCCTCTAGTGGCCTCGTAGAGATGAGAGCAGCATGCTTTTACAGATAGAAAGGTTATGTGATGATGTAATTGGTTCTCAAAAAATCTCCATGTGGGATATGTTCTGGTAGTTATTTATTGAGGATTGTTGATTCCCTCTTTCTTTGTCATGGGTGGTGGGTGTGGTTGGAGGCTGGGTAAGTGGTGGGTGGCCATCCCCACCAAACTTCTAGTTGAAAAAGGAAACCTAAGGGGGGAGATGTAGCCTATAAAGAGGGATATCCCCCAATGTTTCTAGCATCATATCCAGCTTTAATCTCAATCACTTGTTATATTTGCGTTATAATTTGTAGAGTTTCCCAACCCTTTTAAAAACACATATTCTGATTGATTTTCTCATTATTATAGTGAGGGAGTGTGTACCCACTTTTAACCATAATGATCATTCTATATCCCCTAGTTTTTTTACCTCTTTCATTTTGGGGGTTTTCAATGTTACATCTGGTGTCAATTAAAATTTTATTCGGAACATAATTTCATGTCATTAATATTTTTGAACCAGGGGGTCAATGATTTTCAATCCAAACAAAGATGGACACTTCTCTATAGCTTTAGAACTTATAAACTCACCAAAGGCTGACATCACTAGTCAACTAAAACATATTCTTTAATTTACTATCATTGAATCCTTTTCATGAGAGTTGTGAAAAATCATAACCCACCTTTTCTTACATTCAACACACGCTACATCAAATTCTCTAAAACTAACATCCAATCAATGTTCCTATTTTTTTCAAAATTTACTACCGTGTATAAAACCTATATTTTTCATATTTTGGATACTCCCATGGGAAAAATTTTAGTAACCCCTAATAATTATGATACAGGGGTGGTTCCCAAAATCCTATAAATAATTTTTGTATCGCAAATCACTCTTCTTTATGATGGGATCATCTCTGATACCCCTTTCAAAACATCCAAACAGTTGAATTTTAGAGATCTAACTTTTTGGTAACTCTTATTCCTAGCTTCAAATATCCCATCAATTCTCCCTTGGAACTCTCATTCAGGAATATTCACAAGGATCATGTTGTAACCATAGAGTGTTTTCAAAATAAATAGCTTATGAATCATCTTTAATTGTGAATGATTCATTCGGGACATCACAAGTGGTCAAGAATTTTCCAAATTTTGGAAAAGTATTTATTTCATAAGGATCTTTATAGAACATAAAAATCATGAATAGGGTTTGAATAAAGATCAATCCATATTTCCATAAGTTTAAAAAAATTATTGGATCACTGATTTTTCCAAAATCACTTGGGAACTCTTTAAGAAAAAATTTATTCTAGGAAATGATGAATCCAAATTTCATTAAGGATCAATAAAATTCATAAACCACAATGAATTACAAAAAATCACATGTGTAATCCCTTATGATCATATTCTATATTTAGAACTCTATTATATGAATCTTCACTACATGATTTACTGGGACACTCTAAAGGTCCACTTTTATGACCTTATCATGATCTGATTAGTTATCTTTTGGTGGAAAACATACAATATAATACTCTAAAAATTATTATTACTAGAAGATGAACATGGTTCTCAACATTGTTATATTTTTGAAAATGATTCGAATCCACAAGGCCTACAAATTAATGATTTCATAAGTAAAATGTTCCTAGATAAATATAGTAATAATATTCATAACATAAACCTCAAGAACTACCAATATTTTATCCCTTTAGGAATATAACCACCTGAGATCCACTTTCCCTTCCTGATGTACTCATTCATCTTCCATAGTCATCAGTTTGAATTTCAACACTAAATTTGGAGATCATAAAATAAACATTAAAAGTTAATCTTATAGCATCCCTCCTCTTTATTACATAACTTTTAATTACATTTTACAAACAAGTGATATTTAAGGTCCAGTGTCTCAGAAATCAGGAAAAAATATACCTGAAAAAAAACATATAAAATTATTCTAATACACTTTTAAGGCTTCATCATATGTTCATTCTATGTACAATTATTGAATCTCATAACCTGGATACATACATCGAAGGAATTGGTGAGAAGAAGGCCTAGTAAAGAATGCATGGGTATCAGTTTACTTGTGATATAAATATGAACATGATGACATACATTACAAGATGATAACTATAATTAGAGGAATATAATATTGAAAATAATTTGAATAATAACATTGAATATGTGGCTAAAACATTTAATTTTGACACTCATGAACATATCAACAAGGTTTATCCCGAACGTGTCATACAAATTAACAAGGTTATTCACCAAGACATCGTGAAACATGTCATCTCTAGAGATTAAGTTCATCAACCAATGCATTGGAACACTATTAGGTTAGACCCTTAATATTTCTTTTTTTTGTTTTCCACATAGATCATAGTCATACATTTCATAATTAACCCATAGAGAGTTAAAGAAATGTGTTTCACTTTAAAATTGTCATGTTTAAAAAGTTCTAATGAAAAGATCATTATGGCATTCATAACCCACATAAACAGAGTGATGGATACATGTATGTCAATTACAGAATCATATAGATCAATTTTATGTCTCTATAAATACCACTAGAAATTATAATAGATTTTTTTATTCACATAAATGAAACAAGATAATTAATTGAGAAAAGATACAGAATATAAAACAAACTTCTGCCGCATAACGACTACATAACATGGTTTTAGGAAACATTAAAAAGAGAGGGGAAAAGGGTCAACCACTCTTAAATAACTCATAATTTAGTATAGGGACATAATACAATTTAAATAATATCATCGTATGGATGTTTTAATGAAATATCACATAAAAAGGAAACATGAAAGAAAAAAGAATATGTGATTTATTAAATGAAAATTCGGTAGCCTAACAGCGTCACATATAAATTCATAAAATAAGATGATAAGAGTGGAAAAGGTCTCTAATCATTTATACATAAAACAGACAGAAATAAAGTTATATAAGTATATACCCCCACATAATAACATGGAGAATGTAATACATAACACAAGGGATGTCATGACTGAAAGAGGAGGGTGAAATGTTCCCTTGGCATGAAGAGTAACATCAAAATAATGATGTTTGGGACTTTAGGGGGCAGAAGGTTACCTTTAAAGGACTCATTTAGAGGTAAAGAGACTAGAACATCATTGAGGAAGAATTTGTAATGAAATTAATGAAGGAATTGGTTGGTATTTATAGAAAAAGTGAGGGAATATTTAATTAATTTCCAAGGGACAACTCATTAGTGGTATTTAGAAAACCATGGTCTTTACCATGGTATATTGACATGGTATTGGGCACTTGGGACACCTAATAACAAATCATACTATTCAAAAGTTGAATGAATTATTACTTCATTAATGTTGTCATTAAACACTCTCAAACTCAAAACTGTATTTTCACTATACACTAGAAAACACAATATTTTATAAAAATCTCATAAACTCACCCTAACTTGATCTTAATGCTCTGAATTCAAAAGTTAAATCCATTTTATGAAAATAATTTTCTAAATATTTATAATTTAATTTTTAAATAAAATCATTTTTTGTTTAAAAAAGAACTCTAAAACTATAGCTTGTTTTTTAACACCTTGAAAATTGAGCAAGGTCCTATAAAATTATCATATAACCATATGAAAATAAAGTAGTAATTTATGATTACATTTTATGAAAATAAATTAAAATTTTAAATTATTAAAGTAATTATAAAATTATAAATTATATATTTATAACATAAAAAATACCAAAAACTTATACTATGATCATTTATTCACATTTAAGATATATAAATTGTATTTATACATTCATGTCTGAGTTTCTATATTTTTGGGGGATTTACAACTCATTAAAATTTATTAATATTCATAAGGGTATGTTACTTATTCACCAAAAATGAATTTTGATCATATTTAATCGCATTTTTCACCCTGATTACAGCAATGTTTAACAGATTTTTGATTGTCATTTCATAGAAAAAAGTTCCTTGATTATAAAATATTTTTACTATTCATCAAAATAAAACTATTCATAAAATACTATTCATCAAGAAACACAATTCATACAACACTTGTTATCAAAGAAAATTTAATTTATAATTTAATTGACACTTCTCAGAAAACCACTAAAAATTCAACGTAGAATAGATTCAAAATTTGAAATTCAAAAATGATGATTATTTAACAATAATAATTCATAGAGTAATAGAAATTTAACTTTTAAATAATAAATTGATTAGTAACTAAAAATAATAGCGGATTGAAAAATGAATTATGAAACTGCATAGTGAAATTTCTGACACAAAAAAAGTAAAATTATTTTATCATTTAAAATTAAAAAGGGTACTTTTAATGAGACTATTTAATAAGAACAATCATTATTCCATATAATTTCATTTGGATTAATAATTATTTAATTTTTGAAAATAACAATTTAGGTCTAATGTAATTTGATATGCTTATATTATAACACATAATAAAATGTTATTTTAAGGGAAAATATCTATAAATAAAAGAAGTATATATTTTCATGTCGTCACATAGACTTTTGAAACACCTTATACAACACTCAATAAATTCAATAATAAAAAGCACAAAATAGTTTGAAATGCTTATCAACTTTCAAAAGACAATTTCTAGCCATTAGAAAATATCCAAAACCATTAGCAGGTCTCTTTAAAACAGATATAAATATTTGACCACCAAAATAATAAATATTGGATAGTAAATTTATCACTCGATGGTTAAACCAAATATAAAACCACTAGGTAGATATTATCTGAATATTGGATTCCCATATCGAATCCATACTACTAATAACAAAAACTACTCTGTAACAAAAAAATTAAATTCTCCTTGGATTTCAAAACTTGAAAGCAATGTCGGTTTTTAAAAAATGATTATAGGTGGATGAATTCCAACAATGTACACTATAAAATGGGGGTAACTAACTCTTAATGACATCTAATAATGATTAAATAATTCAAAAAATAAACTAAAAACATTCTTTTAGTATTCATTAGACAAAAGCATATACATCTTAGAATGACCTTATTTATTGTTCTAGGATCACATACGTATTTGTGGGAGTATAATTCAGTGTAGAATAATTATTCATCAAAAAAATATTAGATTTATAATATATTTCTACCTTCTCCCTAACAAGTCTATGCCCATATCATCCAATTATTTTTTATTAATTTTTCACTATATTTTCAACCATGAAAATGATCAATAGTATATCAAGATAACTTTTAAATTATGAAGTATATATTACATATTATATAGAAAAATGTCTTATAAAACCTTTGAATATTCCCCTTTGTATATTATAACATCATAGATGAAAAACTGAACACACTTTAAATATAATTAGATAAAAAATAAAAAACATATACACTTACAAGAAGGACTTAAATCCCCAAGGAAATGAATGTGTCCTAATATTACTTTTTATGCCTACAAAAGAGATCCCACCGTATGAAAATAAATTATGTTATGAAGACCATATTAATCATATGCTTTAGATAATTTTTTATCTGAGAATGATATCAGAAACCATATTAAATCAATATTTGAGACGTCAATGACGAATAGAAAATGAGTGATAATTCATAGTTCCATAAAACACAAAATTTACAGGATTGAAAAAATCCCATATACTGATGGAGAAAATTTTATTCCCAGTAGAATGTAGAGGAGAAAATAAGTATTTTATTATTACTAGATAATAATCATCTTGTTATAAGTATTTCCAAAAATGGTCATTAAAACACCACCACATGGACCACCTATTTAGAGGGAAAACTCCAATGTTCTATTTCATTAATATTTTAAATGTGAAAAGTATCCTCTATATATTAATTCATTAAAAACCTTTACTTAAACAAATTCTCCATAATCGTTATTAACATTATTGGAAATAGAACTCCACTACCCAACTATATCATGATATTAATCAACATTATTCCCATAACTTAATAGTAATCTACCAATGAACTTTTATTGTGGATCGATTATACCAAAATACCATGAAAAAAAATTATGTCAGGGCTAGCTACCATCCTAAATAGAACCTTGGATAAATCATTTTTAACCAAAGTCAGTATAAGGAATCAAAAAAATGGCTCTACACTATTGGATAATGAACTACAAAAAAATGCTAATTAGTATTACCTTTTTTTATTATCAATTTTTAAAATGACACTAATTCATTTTATGATGATTCTGAAAGATGTACCTAAAAGAGATGTATTGAATTTAGTGAAGAATTTAAATGTTTCTAAATTATAAATGATTATAAATATAACTAAACTTCATTTACCGAAATTTTATAGAAATCAAGGAAAATAAAAGTTCCTAAAATATTAATGCTTATAGTTATTTCTATTTAGTGACACCCAATTTACTGATGTTTCTAGAAATCTTCGGTTCTTTTAAATTGACAATTTTATTAAGAAAAATGAATGTTTACGAAACAGTCGTAATTTATCTTATTTCATTTATAATGATTTTTTGTAAATTTATATTTTCAATCCCCATTGGGAGAGCCCTCATTTCCAATGTACCTAGATTCTCCCACACGTAGTACACTTCTGGTATTAATCACATCCAATATCTTAGCATCCCCCATACAACACATACATGACCTGTTTCCACCTACTTCGGTCTGTTTAACCTCTAGTACCAAACACCACCCCATCATGTACACCAAATATATGTGACTTATACCCACCTATGTGCCCTATTCATATCCAACATGTAACTCTCTAGGATTTGATGAAATATGTATTTTCAAATTAATTTATTCTTTTGATATTTTTCACTTCACATAACACTAAATTTATATTTTTATTATTATTTAATATTACAAAATTTTGATTTTTTTTTATGAAATACCATGTTAATCTTGCAATATAAGAAATTAAAACATATCTTGTGAAACACATAACTATGTGTCCTTGCAAAACCACAAATTGTTATTGTATTTATTTATATGAGATAGTTATAACGTGGCTGTTAAACAATGATATATGAATAGTAATAACTGTTTTTTAAATTTTATTTATAATATTTTTATTAAAAAATAAATATTTATAATTTAATTTAAAATCTTTGGTAATGTATTTATAAATTTGAAAAACTAATTTTAAAGAAACTTATTTTAAGTACTTTTTTTGTAAATTAATAAAATTATATTTAGAAAAAATTTTAAATTTAATTTGATAATAAAAATATTATTTTTGAATTTATAATGACAAAATTATGTTAGAGTGATTTTTGGGACTTTTTTTGACTAACTTCATTTTTGGATGAATAATGAAAAATATTAAATATTAATTTAAAATATCTCTTTTGATTATTATTTTTAATAGATAAATTATATATTAAGTCATTATTAATGTATCAATAAATAAATAATACATTTATTTATCTAATTTAGTTCATTGGAATAATTTTTGTAATGTTTTTAGATATATAATGTTAATGATATTTTGGAAATTCACACAATAAAATATCTCTTTCTCGCCACATGTGCAGAATTAGCATTTAAATAAATTTTTCCTCCTATATGGATTTAATTTAGGAAAATAAGAATATATGTTATTGATTATTATGATATTTATAGTCTATTAGGTTAAACATTTTATTCGGGATATATTGAATTGTAACATTAGCAAATTTTTATTTACTTTGGTTAAGTGTAAATTGGATAATTAAAGATAAAAAATTATATAATAATATAAAATTACACTAATACATGCCTTAATTTCATTGAATAATTGGGATTAGACTATAATAATACTTTTTTGGAAATTATAACATTTTTATGGCACTTGGTTTACTATATGACATTTATTATATTTTTCAGAAGATAATTTAAAAATGTAATACTCATATTTTGAATAAATATAACATTTTTAATATAGGGTAAAAAAGATGATAAAATAGAATTAAAATTATCATTTTAGAGATAAAATGTTTTTATATATCATGAAAATTTATTTAAAAATTTTAGTGATATAATAATTTACTTAAATGGTGACCCAATGATTATGTAGTAATTGTTTATTCATTAAAAGGATCAAATGCCTGATATTCAAAATATCACTGTAAATAAAGATTGATTTAATTAAGGTGACAAAACAATTTTGAAGGTCATTATGAAATATTAGGAGTATATTAAATGTTTTTTTCGAAATTATATTTCAGTTTGGATTTTATTTAATGTAATTTTTTTTAATATTTTCAAATTTAACACTAATGATATTTAATAAAAATAATAGATTATTAAACTAATTAAGAACATAAATATATTAAAAAAATACCAATATATTAGGATATAATATAAATTGTATTAAGGTATCAATTTATATATAATTGGACTCATATATTTAATAGTTTATAACCTACGAATGTTTAAAATATTCTTACCATAATAAAAGTTACAATAGATTAATTAAGGGTAAATCAAAATGATAAGGTTTAAAATAAAATAAAATGTTCTCAAAATATTATTTCATTATAATTATTGTACCCTTATTACATTAAGAAAAAAATTTAGTTGTTTAATGGTCACTATCCCTCACAAATAATTTAAATATTATTTTATGTAAATGATAGTTACAAAATATAAATTCTTTTAATTAATATCTTTAAGATGTCCACATTGGGACAAAATCTTACTGTGAATGAATTAAAATTTATATTTTGATCATAATGATATTAACTTCAATATATTATTTTTAATTAATTTTTTATAAATTATAATATTACATTATATACTTCTTCAACATTAAACCAATATGTATATCATTAACAAAAAATAAATTAATTTATTCTACTAATATTAATTATTATATGTTTTGGAAGAATAAATGTTTATGACTAATTTTATAGATCTACAATATATTGTAAAGGTGTTTTAAACTATTATATTATAATTATCACTATTTCTTCATGTATTTAAATCCAAAATAAATGAATACTATCATATTTTAAAATAATGATATTTTATGGAATCAATATATTATTAAATTAGTTAAAAACCCCAATATTTTTAAATATTCACTATTGAGGTATGATATGGTCAAAATTGTCACACCATGTTCTTTTATATCTCATTTGGAATTTTTTAATCAAGAATAACATTATTATATTTTTAATATTTTAAGGATTTCCAAAATTACCCCTCACCTCATATATAAAAGAGAACCTCCTGCCTTACTTCCACACACCTAATTGAGCCTTAAAACTCTACCATCCTCTGAATTTTTACATTATAAATATCTCTGTTAACATTATAGAGGTTTTATTATTCTCAAAAGAAAAACTATAGAATCACTAATTGGAGATCTAAATGGAGATCATCGAGGAAGAGGTCATCTCCTTACCGCAACTCTAAAAATAATTTCATCATCTACATATACATCATGTGTCTATTCCATTAAAATGTAACAAATACAGTATCAAATATATTATTAGATTTCATTATGATTATAAAATATCCATGTTACACCTTTTATTCATCATACACAAAACTAAAGTATTACATATGTGTTTATACGTATTAACATCTTCACACAGTGATGAAATGTTTTTTTACAACCACATTAAATGGATGAGTATAATTATGGAAATAATAATTATAAATTATCATTATTACATGATATTTTTTATAGAAAAAATATATACCACCCACTTCATTACTTTTTCACAATTAAGGGAACGATATTGACGCTCATGTGAGTAAACAGTCTATCGTCTCCACGACGGGACTATATTTACCTTTCAAGTTTTCCATTTCATAAATGATAATGAAAAATATAAAAAATGAATAATTATTAAATATATTAAATAATATTTATAATGATATTAAATATATACAGATATTCCATTTAACTTCTTCCATTTAGTATGATCAGAAAATGGAATTGGCATTCATGCGTATGTACGACATACTATCTACTTGAACGGTGTATTCCATTTCACATATCTATCATTAATATATATTTATGTAATAAATATATATTATATGTAAATAAGTTTTTTAATTCTATAAATAATTATATCTTGATCTATGTAAGAGGATCAAAATTAACCCCTCAAAACACATATTATAAATGAAGCTGTTATTACCCAAAATATTCTTTATCATGGAATTTTTAACAAATGGGTAATATATAGTGATAAAAGAATAATATATGAAATAATAAATATTATTATTCTTGAATAAGGCATAAATACTTTTAAAACCATTGTACTTGTGTTTCTGACACATCTGGAGGGAATCTGGCATAAGGTAATGTATTTTTTATCACCTTTACTTCTGTGAGACACATACCTCATACACAACATGTTTCATCTACATGGTTTATATAATTCTTATATACATATTCTATGGGTCTCAATCCTAATATTATTGTATCTTAATTCCAATATATTTTCAATAATTTCATGGGTCATACGATTATACTGATGATAAATTTGTGAGGGTTAATTCTACAATCTTGTTGATACAGTGATTGTTTATACATATGTATCTATTGTAAAACATTTATCTTACATACTAATTATTCTTAAAAATGTGTTCCAATTTTTTTTAATATTCTTATATGATTTATTAAATTAATTTTTACCAATGAATGAATTTTTCTTAAATGGTTTGAAAGGAATATCTTATCATTTTCCAAATGAGGTATATTTTGACTTTTCTAGTAAAATCAATGCATGAATTTTTTTAACTTGTATGGAATAAACATATTGATAATATTTCACGATGTATTAATAAATTGAAGAATCCCTTATAATCTTACAGGTTTATTTTTGGAGAATGTATTCTAATTTAAAAAAGTGTTTCTTTTTAAGAAAGGAAAATATTTTCCAAGTAGAAAAGATAATTTAATCGAGAAATATTTTCAAGAGATATCTCAAAAATTATTTTCATATATAAGATAACATTATTTGATGTTACATATGTTTTATTGGGGACCTGATTCATTGTTTCCATTTTTATGTTTTTGTGGAATACATATGTTTGATTTCATTATAATATTGGTGAGAACTATATATATCTCCAATGCATTGGTTAAATATTTATATATCTTGATATATATAGAAAGGTCTGTGTCCACTAAGATGGTCATGTGAGTGATCCATGACTACAAATATGCTATGAGAAGTGAAATCATACTACCAATATGTCCTTGGAAGTAATTCCTTTACTACCATGAAAATCATTTTTATATGATTATGTTTCTGTAACAAAATACAAGTCCTGTTCTTATGTTATGATTTCATGGATTATGTTATTTACTTCATTTTGATTCATGTCTTATGAACTATTAATATTTATTCAATGATTGATGTCTCTGATTATTGATATTTGGGGTATTATCATCTATTTTCATGATATTGTTCTCATACCCTTATTTTCCTGATTGTTTTAACTGGTCTCCCTGGTTTACCCTTACTAATAACTTTAGATCACACTTCCTTTTTATGTTTTACTATCCCAAAGTTATTAATAAAGGATTTATATTGGTTTACTAAAAGGAATTATATTTATGAGACAAGTTTAATATGTTTAACCATATTAAAATAATGTGATCGATGTTTCCAGAGGCACTAAATTGATATGATCTTTGTGCACCTATTTTTGTAATTTTATAATTTGTACTAAAAAATTGTGGAATTTCAATGTTATAAAATAATGGGAGTTTATGTATAGTATCGGATCAATGTATTATACATCCCTTGGAAACTATGATTAGAAAAATTTAGTGAGATCCCTATGAATATTTCTAAGGATGTATCTTGCGGCTTCTTTAAGTATTAGTCTATGAATGAATTTATGTTTAAGAAAATTTCTCCAGGTTTTAGTAAATAATATTCTTAGAATTTTATCCCTACCAATATATATATATTGGATTTCTCTCTCTAACAACTATACCTAAGGGTACAAACATTTACAAGGTGTTTCATACTTGACTCGAGCACAACCTGGAACACGACAACAGTCCTTGGTGCACATTTAGTTTGACACTCCTTGGTGATGTGTTTTGAAATTTTAGAAAATCTTCATGAACTATCTAGGATTATTTAAATATAATATGGAAATTAATTACCTATGATAAATTTAAGGTTTCATATATTAAATAAGGGATTTAAATTAAGACATCTTATATGTTGTTTCTCATGAAGATGTGGTTCCTTGCTATGATAGCAATTTCATAATGTATGTTTCTAATTTTATTAAATGTTGAATACTAGAAGAAATATTGTTAACATTAAATTTTCCAAATAATTAATTATTCGGAATTATGGAAATCAATTTCTGAAGTGTAAATATTAGTATTTGTATCTATATGGTTCAATGAGTATTTGTTACACTATTAAAGATAAATAGATAGTGAATGACATCTCAAATGTATGGATTGTTCAAATAGTTGTATTTACACTAAAAATAAAAGGAATAATTATATTTAGTTTGAATTTTGTAAATACATAATAAATATATCGTATTGTAGGAATGGTTTATTAAGTAGTAAGATAATGAGGACTCATAAGAATTTTGGATGAATGAAGTATATGTTTATTAATAAAGATATGAATGGGTAAGTTAAAGGTTGATGTTGAAATATAAATGTGGTTTATTGGAATGGTTATTTTAATAGGTAAAAGATATAATGGGAAATATAACTCTTAATATGTTCATTATGTTAATATAATGATTTTTGGATGAAGATATGTTTGATATGAAAAATTAAATTGTACAGTACTAGTTACCTTGTAACCAATTAAGGATTTGTTGACCAGTTGGTTATGCTATCCTTGATGTTGTTTACAACTTTTTAGACATAATCAATATATATAATAAATTTGGAATAAGGGAAATTAGTGTTTTCAATAAGGATTTTAGGTAATTAAGGTAATTACCTTCATTTAAAAGAATTTATGATGATGTTATTCACATGATTGGAATGTGACAAAAAAGATCTATCCAATGATATATGAGAGATAAATTTTAAGATCATTTAGTAAATTATCTACAATGACTTGTAATTTCTTATTTCAAAAGGGTTTAAGATTAAATTATTTGGAATTTATTATGATAAATATGGGATGAGGTTTTTGTGATCAATTTATTTTCGCTCAATATTGGGATTTTTACATATTGGATAACATGTTCCAACCCATTATTGTGATAAAAACTGGTGGAGTAACTATTCAGTCTACTTATGGATATCAGTAATTATTAATTATTCTAGAATGAAAAATTTACTATCAATTCATAGAATTAAAGGGGAAGTGGAAGTTTTTAAGGAACAATAAAGATTATTTTTCTACTGAAACCATGTAAGTTTATCATGTTATTAAAATTATACAACATTAGGATAATGATCTTGAAATAAAATGTTTTCCTAATTCCATCATTTTTTGTTGAACTAATGAATATTTAAATCATTTTTGATTTATGAGTTTGGCCCCCTCAAATTTCAATATATAATTCTATTTTTTTGTGATTTATGGATTCAATCACTATCTATAAATATTTACGATTTTCCACATAGTCTATATTTTCTCTTTTATCCTATGTTCTACAATGTGTAAGCACAGTTATTAGTTACCTTGGGTAGCCATTATGTTTCTATCTTTCATAATATAAAAGGGAATTTTTTGAATTCATTTTTATGTTATGGGTTTTTATGAATGAATCATTCAAGTAACAAACCCTTGATAACCTAAGCAAACTTCGAGGGAGAAATTCTCTTTGAGGGGTTGGAATGTAACACCCTAAGATTTTGTAAAATATCAATTTTCAAATAAAATTAATCTTTTCAATTTTTTTCACATCAAATAACACTAAATATATATTTTTATTATTATATAAAATCAATATGTTCTGAATAATGTTATTTGAAACACCAAGTGATGATTTCATTATACGCAACACCAACTTGGCTTCCATTATACACAAAAAAGAGTCTCAACGAAACAACACATTGTTATTATTATTATTTCAATAAGATAGTTATCAACTACCCATTAAAAATACTAATAAGAATATTACTATCTAGTTTCTAAATTTTATCTTTATTAAATAAATAAAAAATATTTATAATGGAATTTTTAATCTTTGGTAATGTCTTATTATGATTAGAAATACGATTTTCTTAAAAAAAGTGATTTTTATTCCCTTATAATAAGAATAATAAAAATATTTAAGACAATCATAGCAATTAAATTCGATAAAATAAAAAATAATTTTGATATGAGAATTTCCAAATTATCTTAGAGTAATATTATAGTATTTATTTGAGAAACTACATTATTTGATGAATGGTGAATAATAATGAATTTTGAATCAAAAAATATCCTTCAAATTTTTTAATAAAATTAATAGATTATATTTTATGTTGTTTTTAAAGAATAAATAGATATTTAATACATATATTTATCCAATTTAGTTCATTTGAGTAATTTTATTGTTGAATTCATATTTTTAAGGTTAATGATATTTTAGAAATGATCACATTAAAATCCCACTTCCTCACTATGTTTGTGAGATTATTGTTAAACAAAATTTTCCTACTTATGTGAAATTAATTTTAAAAAATTGAAATACTTTTTTGTCAAAATTATGATATTTATAGTCTAATGGGATCAACTAAATATTTTGGATATTATGAATATTAACTTTTATAAAAAAAATTAACACAGCTAAGTGTAAATTTAGAAATAAAGTTAAAAATAATATTATAATATTATAAAATTACCCTAACACATTTTCTTATTTATTTGGTTCAGTTGTATTCTTCAAAATAAATCATTTTCCGAAATTATATGTCTTTAATGCCACATTGGTATCAATATCAAATTTATTATATTTTATTTAATGATAAGATAAAAATATAATAATCATATTTTTTAATAACAAAGAAAAAATAAATAATGCGATATTAATAATATAAATTCCACTAAATATATTAAATTTTAATATAAAATGTTTATTTACATAATGATAATTTATTTAAAAATTTTTGTTGTAAAATAATTAATTTAAATGGTGAAAAAATGACGATTAATAAAAATTCTAATTAATAAAAGGATGAAACAAATGATATTAAAAATATTAAAATAAGTATAATATGATTTAATTAAGCTAGTACATGAATTTTATAGGTATCTATGACATGTTAGGAGTGTAATAAATTGTTTGGTACAAATTCATATTTAGTTTTGAATTTCAATTAAAGACAATGTAGTGAATAGTGTCAAAATTGACATAGATGTTATTTAATAAAAATAATAGTTTATTAAAATAATTAAAAATAATATATATAATTATATATTAAAATATATATATATATTATTAAATGATCTATAATATTATAATGTGTCCATTTATGGACAATTAAACATATATATGTAATAATTTATAACCTTTTAATATTTGAAATGTTGTTACAACACTTAAATTTCCAACAGATTAATTATGGGTTAATCCAAATGATAAGGATTAAATTTAAAACAAAACGTATCAAACAATTATTTAATAAAGAAGTTCAAACCCTTATTCTTTAATATCTAATTTTAGTTGTTTAAGGGACACAATTCAATGAAAATAACTAATAAATTATTTAAAGTCAAGGATTGTTAAAAAAGTCCACTCTATTGTATTTAATATATTTTATGTATCTACATAGGGAAGAAATCTGTCAATGAATAAATTTAAATGTCTATTTTGATCATAATTAAATTAAATTAATTATTTAATTTTAATTTTAATTTTTATAAATTATATGATTACCTTAAATCCCTCATCAATGTTAAAACAATCATTATCTAATTGAAATTGAAAATAGATAATTGATTTTAATAATATTATATTTCTTATATATGGGAAAAATTAAAGTTAATATTAAATTTTATAGATCTATAAGATATATTATACATGTTTTAAAACATTATATTCAAATTACTACTTTTTCTTGATGTATTTATATCCAAATTAAATGAATAGTGTAAAATTATGAAATAATTATAGTTTACTAAATTATTATATTATTAAATTACATAAAAATCACAAAAATGATAAATAATCACATAGGTAATAGAATATTCTAAAAAACGTGGTTCTTAATTCATTTATATCTCATTTGGATGGTTTTGGCTCTAGAATACATTTATGATATTTTAATATTTAATGATTTTTATTGGTGCCTCTCACCTCAATTATAAAAGGAATCCTCCTTCATCACTTCCTCAGACAACATTAAGAATTAAAGGTTAACCACAACATGAAACATTACCTTATAAATGTCAATAGTATCATTATAGAGAATGTGGTCTTCTAAAAATTCCAACTCTAGGGTTGCTAAGTGAAGATCTAGAGGGAGATCGTCGAGAAGAGGTAATCTTTATTTCAGACATTTTGAAATATGATTCTTATTATACGTCCCATTCATGTATTGATTATATTATAATTTAATAACTAAAATATTATTTATATTATTATGCTTTTTTGTGATTCATTGAAAACCATATTACACCTTTTATTCATAAAATGAAAAAAAGTACCATGCGTGAAAATGTACAAGTTTCTACACCCCACCATGGTGTAACATGTTTTTGATCATCACGTTACATGGATGAGTATAATGATATAAATAATAAATATATGCGATGATTATAATGAGCTATTGATTATTTTAAAACAATATAAAACATCCACTCTCTTACTTTTTCACAATTAAGAGAATGATATAGTCCCTCGTGGGTATACATGACCTATCGTCTCTATAATGCGATGAGATTCGTTTTCCATGTTAACCTTTTAAAATATGATTATAAAAATTATATATAATGAATAAATATGAAATCAATGACCTAATAATGGATATTAAATATTAAATATATACATATATTTCATTTACCATTTTCCATTCAGTAAGATAATAAAATTGAAAAAACGTTCATGCATACGTATGGCTCACTGTCTCCATGAACGATTTATTAAATTTCATATATATATATGAAATATATTGTATATATATATAATATATATGATATATAAATAATTTTTTTACATTATGGAAGTAATTAAATCATGATATATGTAATAAGATCAAGAATAACATGTCAAAACACGTATGAAAAACAAACAAACTATTACCCGAAACATTAAATTAACATGGAATTGTTAATAAATGGGTAGTATAAATTCATAAAATAATGTTGTATGATATAATAAATGTCATTATTATTCAGTTATAAGTTAGTAATATGATTCAAATAACAATACAGGTGTTTTGGAAACATATATAGGGATTTAGACCTAAGGTAAGAGAATTTTGTCTCACATTTACTTATTTGAGACTCAGGCCCTATACACTACCTGTTTCTTATATGTGGTATATATACTACCCATGAATTCATTTTTAGATTCCTAAACAAAAAATTATGGCATTTTAATATCCATATTATTTTAATTCTTTCACGGGGCATTCTATTATTCTAATTATAAAGTTATAAGGGTTAATTTCACAATATCATTATTATTGGGATTTCTTATACATAAGTATCATGAGGGAAATATTTCTCATCCAAGTCCATGTATAATAAAAATTTATCTAAAATTGTTTTAATATTATTATAAAATTTTAAATGTTATTTTTCCCTAGTTATGAATTTTTATTAAATGGTTTCAAATAATTCTTTTGTTCTTTTTCTTAATGATGTTATTTTTGACTTTTCCTGAAAAAGTATGAGAATGTTGTTTTTATGAAATATAAATTTTGAATGTATTTCTACACACTCCGGAACCCTTAATACCTTTAAGAATCCCATAAAGTATTAACATGTTACAAAAAAATAATATGATTTATTTAAAAATTGAATTACATTTTTATAAAAGAAAATGATTTTAAAGTTGAAATAATATTTCCCTCAAGAATTGTTTTCAAGAGACCTCTCAATGTTATTGTTCATATATGATAACATTTTTTGAGGACACATATGTTTTACTTGGGATATCATTCAATGACTCCATTATAATTATTTGTATCAATGCTTTATGTTTACGTTGGAATGATATTTATGAAACCCATTTACTTTCAAAGGGTTATGTTATGATTACTTGATGTTTATAAAACCCATTTCATTATATGGGCATTGATATGATAAATGAATTTTGTTTTTGTGGAATAAAAATGTATGATTTCAGTATAAGATGGGTGGGACCTATATCACCCACTAAAGGAGTGGGTAAAGATTTTTATATCTGAAGATAAACTAAAATAAGTTTTACAACTAATATATTCAGGGTTGTGAACCAGAACTACCAAGTTGGTATGAGAAGCGAACCCATACTACCATGATGACCAAGGAACCATTTCCTTCACTACCAATGAAATAATTTAATGCATTTTTTTCTACAAAAAATTCCATTTCTTATTCTTATGTTATTATTTCATGGGATATGTTTATTATTTAATTTTGATTCTCGTGTTATTAACTACCAATATTTATGAAATGATTCATGTTTATGGTTATTGATATGTTTGAAAAAATATATTATTTTCATGATATTGTTATCATACCCTTTTGGACACCATTGTGTTTACATATCTCCCTTGTTTACCATAACTGACCATATGAGATAACCCATTTTCTTAGGTTTTCTTTTCCCTAATTTACAAAGAATGAATTTAGTTAATTGTGCTAAAGTGGAAGATATTTTTGGGATAAATTAACGATATTTTAAATAATTAGAAGAATGTGATGAATATTTGAAAAGGTACTAAACTAATGCAATCTATGGGCGTATGTTTGCGTAATTTATTATGTATTCCACAAAAATGATGTAATGTCAATGTTCAAAAATCCTAGGATGTTATAAATGACCCTTCTCATTGTCTCATACTCACCTGCAACTGACGCTTTAAGAGGGTTCCGTCATCCACACCCCCATCACCCCTGCACAAGATCAAATGATAGAAGCCACATAAAGGCCATAATTTCATATTAATCTAGGAATCCAATATCTCACCACCCTATAAGGCTGAATGATAAAACCATCTCACCATTTCAACTTTTTCTTATTCTATTATATTATTTTAAATTTATATAAATATTTATATAATAGATTTATGAATTTAAGAAACTAATATTATATGCACATATAATTATTAATATATTAATATACATATATATATATATGCAAGTATTATATTTAAATATTTGTTGATATTTTTTATTTTTTATTTTTTATTTTTTATTTTTTATTTAATGTTTATATATATATATATATTTATTTATTTATATGCCTTTTTGTTTTAATATTATATTTTATATATATACATGTTTATATTATATTAATCTGCTCATATTTTTTATTTTTTTGATATATATATATATGTATATATTATATATGTGTGTGTTTTTATTTTAACTATATATGTTTATATATTTTTGTTTATATATATATATATATTTGTGTGTGGGTGTAAATATAAATGTGTATGTATACAGATATATTATTATAATTATATATATAATTATATTTCTTTTAAAACACTGTTAAAGGTCACTATAATATTTATGTTTTCTTAAAAGGGTTACTAAATTTAAAATATCTAATTTAATTACATCATATTTATATATATATATATACAAATAGATTTCACTTTTAAAAAAATAGTTATAAATATTTCTTACTATATATATTTGTTTATATTTCAAATTTTATTTTCACATATCTATACCTATGTGTGTGTTTTTATGTTTTGTTTCATATATGTGTGTGTGTGTGTTTATATTAATATATGTGTACACATGTGTATGTGTAAATATATATGTGTATGTACACATGTATATAATTATATACATATATATATATATTATGTGACATTTTATATCATTAGTTATCATGTAACTAAAATAGACATCTTTTCTAAAAAACATAAATAAATATAAAATATATGTGTTTTATATATATAAATCTATGTGGGTATATGTTTATATGTATTTATATTTATATATGTGTGTTTGTGTATTTACATATATATAAATATATATGTTAATACATATGTGTATGTGTTTTTATAGATTAGTATATATATGTATATATATTTACATTGATGTGGGAAAATGAATTATATCTATATTTCGAAATGTCTTGAAAAACATGCCTAATTTAGATATATTTTCTAGGAAATGATTCGAATATGGGGAAGATTCCTTAAAAAATCTCTAAAATAGAGATGTTCCCAAAAAAATGTCGCTAAATTTAAATTAGCGATGCTTTTAAAAAAATGTCACTAAAAACATTGCTAACTTCCAGTTTTTTGTAGTGCCAAGGAACTACCAAAATCAGGGTTATTCTACTAGAGAAAGATCACGAATATTATTTCATTAATCCGTGGTGTCATGTGTCATAAAATTACTTATAATATTATTTTATGGGATGGAAGGGAGAATCGTGTTATTTAAATGGTGGGTTGGATGATGGTGTGAGTGTCATCAAAGAAAATTGTTGCAAATACTAGAAAATAAATTGTCATCCATTAAAAATTAATGATGATCTACGGGATAATAATGGGGTTCTCTTTTATTAGTTCTAGAAAAGTGTTGATAGATTATAAATTTTTTAATACTAAAAAACAATGATAAAATATCCCATTATTAGAGCTTTTTTTTGCAATCATAACTACACCCTTTACTAGTTTATATTCAAGTGATGATAAAAGGAGAGTTTATCAGTGATTTTTTAATTCTTATAATGGTTTCCATTACAAGTGACAAAACATCATTGATAAATATAAAACATTTACTATTTTGGTCATTCCTCATTCCCCCATCTCACCCTTTATCAATGTTACCCCCCGTTAGTGTCTCCCATAGCAGTGTTTCTCCAACATCATTAATTAACACATAGGGTAAACCCAAAGACCTCATCATTGATGATAATTTCCTTAATGGTGAATAAAACCCATTTATTTTAAGGGATTTATGTTTCAATGGGTTAAGAGTAAACTGAGGGGGATTTCATGATAATTTGGAGGGGAAAAAGATGAATTTTGGTATATTTCATCCATTCAGAACATGAAACTGAAATTCATGAAAAGAATGACTCATATAGGCGATAAACCCCTCTATTATAATTATTCATTTTATGAACCATGAATTCACACTATGAAATTGTTCTGGTAGAAAAAAATATTATTTTTTAGCTATAATTGGAAGGGGTTCAATTTTAGATAGTAGTAGTAGAAGACATCCCTATCAGCATCCTTATAGTTCCAATTTAGGGAACACCATTGATTGGTGATTATTTTTTCCATCATTCATCATAGATGTTATCCTAGGGTATTTATAACATTTTATCTTCCTCGTATTTTAATTTATTTTTACATATTTAATTGTTGCACGGTTAAATTTTTTCTTTCCCTTATTTTATGATTTTATCATGTATTCAATATCAGATCATATAATTAAATTTTAATGAAAAATATTAAAAGTATTATAATTTGAAATCCTAATATATGGGTTTCTTACCCTTCTCATAATTATAAATATGTTATGTAATTTATAGTAAATGGGGGTGAGAGTGGTTGTCTGGGTGAGACAGGTTTTTAGATTCTCTTAGATTCTATTGTTCATGGGTGATTCCAAATGATTATGTTATATATGAAATGGTATGTTTTAGCTATGTATGTCATGGATCATGTGAAATGTGGTTGTATGGTTGGATTGGATTAATGGTGCTGGTTCTGGGAATTTTGTAATGTGATGATATAAATGAGTTCGTGGGGAATTAATTTCTAATAGACCGTCTGACATTGGGTGATGTTGATCGTTGGATGTGATGCGACATGGTTCATCTGGTTTAGTGGGATGCTGAATAATAATGCCGCAATTGGGTGATGTTGTTAGAAAATGGAAATAGAGGTCCACTAAAGGTTTGGATTAGAATTTATTGTGATTACCACTCACCATGGTTTGTTAAATTTTCAATTAGGGGCATATGCACATGGTATAGGGTGGATTGAGTTTCGTTAACCAATCATTATTTTTGGATGCCTCTATATATATAGAATATTATGGATTTTTATTGTCCATTAATATAAGAGAGGAGCTCATTTTAGAAGGCCACTATTGATGGTGTGTGTTTCCATCAGATATGAGCTAAGGATCGCCACTAGGTTGAGCCTGATGGTAAAATATTATCGAAATATGGGTATTAAAGATCATTGGGATATTGGGATACTAAGCCAATAGTTGTTGAATATGTGGAATTCTCAATGTCTTGCGAATTGATTATTGATGTTCTTTAGGAGTTTTAGGATGAATGAAGTTTATTATATGAAAACAACTGCAAGTGATGTCATGTGGTAGGTAGTGATATTTAGCGTGAGACACCATATTGTATGTGAATTGCTGTAAAGGCCTGGGATCTTCAAATCTGTAGATAATGGATGCATCATTACATTGTACAATTTGTCGAGGTATGAAAATAATCTCATGTGGCTATTGTTCACTAGTGGAGATGGTTATGTGATATGTGTTGGTTTTTGTTTTATATATTGTATACATTGGTATACATCATTCCACTATATCATTAGACAAGGTAAGAAAATTATCTATTGTAGACATTGATCAATAGTGGAGAAGGTTATATGATGTGGGTTTGTTGTTGGTTTAAATTTTATATACATTTTTATGTTTATAGATATATGTCATAGACTCTATTGGTGGTGGCCTATTGACTTTATACTCACCCCTAACATGGTTACTTTTGGACACATTCATACATTATGTCTTTTAGTATAGGAATGAAATTTGGCTTGAGTTTTTGCTCTTAGTTTGATGGGATGTAATGGGTGTGCACATGGTGGTTTGAATGGTATTGGACTGACATGCTTGGTAGTTTTTCATTTCCTGAATTGATGACCTTTTGTGTTATTTTTCATATATACATATCTAATCGGACCACATGAATCATATTTTTCTTTTATAATTCTAGAATGGCCGTTATATACTATTTAGTGTACATAACAAGTGTATTTTGGTTTGTTATAACTGTTATTTTTTATACCTTTAGTTGTGTTTGATTTATTTATGCTGAAATTATATTTTTATTACTATTATTATTATGATTACCTCCATAAGTTATATTCTCCCCATCGTATACAAAAAAATAATCAATGTTCTTTGGCCACCTATGGTGTATGATGAGGTGCACCTACGATTCAATGACTCTCCGACTTGGAGCACCAGTTCAGTGGATCTCAGGTTGTGTCATTACAATGTTATATAAGAGACAACTATCAATTCAATAAGGAAACATCAAAGATCTTGTGAATTGAATTGTATTATTAAAGAAGGTTGATTGTAGAGTGGTAACATAATTTCTTATATTCACGTGAGGTATTAAACATGGGATTTTAAAAATTTCCTTTTATATTATTGGTGATGGATAGGATCCTATGAATTTATTGGGACTTGGGAAATAGGATATTTTGAGTGTCTGTATATCTCTTACCTGATATGAAATCTAGGTCACCATGTAACTGAACTTATTTTTTGGGTATTTATATTACTGTTTAACTATTTTATTCATATTAAATTTTATGTTATGATACTATATTTTTTGACTATTGTATAGAAAGGAAAGACATAATACTTATGATTTATGATAGGTACTTGTGATCACATGACATATATGTGTTGTTTTTTCCTTCTTATAAAATGGGTATGTAGTTTATTATTTCAATAACAAACTAATTTTTCTCTTATAGATTAATTTGGTAGCATTATACATAGCTGTCCTAGTGAAAGGATGAGGTTATGAAAAGAAAATATGGTTGGGATATTTAATTTTTTTATAAAAGGATAATTTTTTTCTTTCATAGTTTCTTGGTGTAATTCTACTAACCTATCCCAAGTATGTTATTCCTATTGTGATGAGAATGATATCCATTTTTTTATGAGGTGTTTCTTTCTAAAATATGATATTGGTAGGTAGGGTTATGTGAGGCCAGATGATATGTGATATGGGTGAAGTAGACATTTTTAAGGGTATTGATATGTGGTACATGTTATATCATTCTTTATTTAGAAATTTAGAACATTATATTTTAATTTATTGTGGTATTTTTTTACACAATTTGATGCTACTAAGATGGCCTTCGTTAGAGAATTATGAGGAAAAATATGTGGATCTACCATCAAATGAAAAGTAATGGGCACCTCACGAAAGAGATTAGTGTGAGAAGTATGTGGAGGCACTGTGGAAGGAATTATATCTACATTAGGTAGAGAATTGTTGCCCACTGAATGAAGTAATGTTTTGGAAGTGGATGAATAAGAATCTTAGGGTGATCTTGGTGTGTGTCATTCATTTCATGGAATGGGTTTCTCAAGGAATTAGGCCATAAATGGAAGAAATAATAAGGAATATTTTGTCACAACACTACCCTATGTTATGGGGAGAGGGTGGAACACATTGAGTAGAGCTTTTTGTTGAGTTTGGGTAGAATATTTTTGATCAGATGGAGGAATATCCTAGGAAGATGAGTAATATAGATACTTATATACTCAAGGGACACGTTTATTGTTTGTTTAATTTATAGGTATATAGAGCCATCCATAAGGGACTGATACGGTAGGACTTCAGATCTATGTTCTTTATGGAGATTTTTCCTGAGATCTTGGGTGATGATTGGGACAACATGTTTATGAACTTGTAGAAGGGAGAGGCCATGATAATGGATTCTGAAGGGTTGTTCACATGCCTATTATTTGTTTTTACCAAATATATTATGATATGAAATCACAATAGTCTGATAGTGTAGGGATATTTTGTGAAATGAAATCTAAGTGCAGATAAACATATTCATATTGAACTCATTCACATAAGTATTGATTCAATCATTGATAGTTGAGGAGAACAAAACATGTGAGACTATCACAATCTAGGGTGTGGTTTTGGGTGAGAAATCAATGGAGTTCTATTATCAAAAAGCATGGATGTGAGGATACCCAATAGGCAATTATATTATAGACTTGTGGATTCCCCCATGATGTGGATAATCGATGGTATGTTTTTAGTGTGGATTTATAGGGCATGTTCAGGATCTTTGTGATCATAATAAAAAGGAGTATCCTGATTCTGTCCATATAGTGCTTTTAAAGAGGTTCATAGAAGTTGTTATATAATGATGGGATTTATGGACTAACTAAAACTCATGGATCTCATGTTACAAAGAGAGAAGTACTTGTGACTAGTAGTTAAGATATGACCCCACAGACATTAAATGGTATAGAGTAAAATACCCATATGTGGGGACATTGACCAACAAATATTTTATCTCTTAATTGAGGATAAAAAATCATTGAATTGGTCTTGGTTATATATGCATGAGACTGGGGAAATCAGTTAACAATATGTTAGAGAGCCAATATAATTTTGAGATACACTTTCATGGTGGCCATGATTTTTTATTTTTTATGATATATTATAATGATTTTTATCCATGTATGGTATGTTAATTTACCATGACTTTGTCGATATGTGATAATTGGGAGCAGTTCATGATAGAAAATTGATGTTTTTTCATCATAAGAATTTTTTTCACCAAGTGTGATGCTGGAATTTTGTGGAAATCATGTTGGTGAGTTTTGTGGGAAATAGGTGTGATGTACTAATTTTGAAGGAAACATGTTTGTTGTTGGGATGTTATGGGATTCAGGTTTGATGTGAGTCCTTTGTGGGAATTGAGTGTGATGCATTAATTATGTGGTCATAAGGTATGTTGACATAATTATTTAGGTATCTTGTGTTATGTGATTCTTTTGTCAGATTTTGGTGTGATTTTTGATAATATTGGGAATCGTGTGTCACATAAGAATTTTGTGGGAGTATCAAGAATGATGTGGGGCCTTATTCATCTCATGTATAGTGCATTTAGGATATGAAAATCTCATAGGATGTGGGAAAAATGGTATGTGAAAGTTAGAAAGTTTATTTTGAAATGATAGAAATTGTGGAACCAATTAGATATCGGGAAACCAGTTTAGAAGTAGATGGGTTGGTGATTCCAATGTTGCAGAGTTTCACATAATGAATGATATGTTTGAGTGATTATTCAAGTTAGGCTAGGATTTGAAAATGATACATATTTTTTTAGTATATTCAGTACATTTTTAAAATTATAGAATAGGTTGGTCGATTTGGACGAGACTATAGGTTAGTTTATGTTTGGATCACTCGAGGATGAACAATTATTTAGTGGGGAGACTGTAAACCCCTTGGCCTTGTTAGAAGAAAGAATCCTCTTAAATCCTGATGAAAACCAATTATTTTTGGTTTTTTTAAGATTCCCATGGGTTTGGAGTGTCCCATGGTAAATTTCATGAGAAATTAGTGGTGAAAAAATTGAATGGATATAGATTTTAACCATTCTCACCATTAATTCAGTATTCATGATGTGAATGAGTGAGACATGAGAGGATCCCCTATGTCTCAATTATTTAGAGCATGAATCATGGTGTTGTATTATGAAACTATTTTTTTATTATAAAATTATACGAATTGAAAAGAGGATGGGGGAGTCTATTTTTGACAGGACCAGTAGTAGTATACATCCTCTTACTCCTCCATAGGGTTCTAATTGTGGAAGATACCTTTATTATTGATATATTTTTGTGTCGTTCATCATAGTATGTAGGCCAGGGTAATATGAAGACAATTTCATCATCCTCATTCTATTCCTTTATCTATTTTAATGTGTTCTTCCACTTTTGGAAGGTGTTCTGTACTTTATGGGTTTTTTCTAATTTTATGAATATCATTATCTGTAGTAGAATAAAAGGTGAATGTTCAATGATAAGTTACCAATGATAAAAAGGTATTTTTATCTTATTTCTTTTGAAATTAAATGTGTTGTATGTAATGTGGGGTAAATGGGAAGGATATCGGTGGTTCAGGTGATACTAGTTTGGTAATGAATTTACATACAATTGCTCCTAGTAGATAATGGTGCATAGGAATGTATGTGAAATTTTAATGGTGTGATAGGTATCAAATGATAGGTTTGGAATGGGTCTCCAAGGATAATTTTTGATGATCGTTCTAGTAATGGAAATTAAATAAACTGATATTATAGATAAGTTAGTTTTCTGGAATCATGATGGCCATGTCATGTGTGTAATTTATAATAATAATTAGAAATGTGAAATTTTTTTTGTATGATTGAGACAGATGATGATGAAAAATACCAAATTTGGGTGATGTAGTTAGTAGATGGAAATAGAATTTCACCTGATGTGTTGCATATGAGTTTGGGTAACTTCCACCCAATATGGTTGGATGAAGATTCCATTGGGGTCATATTCACAGCGGACATGGATTATTGGGGTTGTGTGGGAAACATGTTGTGGGTTGAGGCCTCCATATATCTATAGGAATAAGGGATAGTGATAACCATAGATATTAAAGATGCCATCACCATATAATTCCATAATTGGTGGTATGTGTGACCAATAGATAAGGGATGAGGCTCAATGCTATGTTGACGTAGATGGTCTAGAACTATTTAATATCATGTATCATCATGCCTTAGGATTCTTGCTATTGATCTGATTTATATATAATAATTTGAAGTCTGTGTGACATGTGAAATTTTTGGTGAGTGTACCTTTTGGGTTTTGGGTTGACTCAAGTTCATTGTTTGGAAATAACGACAAGAGATTTTATATGGTATGTGGCGATAGTTTGTTTCTGATTTTGTATGGTATATGAATGGGTGGTGATATAATGGATATAATGATATGGTAGGAAATGAATGCATAATTCCACTAAATCATTGAATGAAGTAGGTGAAGGATCTCATGTGACTATTTTCAATTAATATAGTGGATTATTTGATGTTTGTAGGATTCCTTTAATATTTGTTTTTATACATTGGTGTATATATCGTTTTGAGATAGGGAGTGGTAGCCTAATGAGTTCATAATAACATCATGTATGGGATCTTTAGGGTATGTTAATCCTTTATGTATTTGATTATAGTGAATTTATAAGGCTCAAGGTTTGTATTTTTGTGAGTAGATATGTGCGGGGGGTTTCCATGATAGTTAACATGGTTTTTGGGTAGATAGACCAAGCTGTTTTGTTAGTGCCATTCTAGTGAATTTTTGGAATATTATTCCTATATTCATTTTTATTAGACCCTAAGAAATAAATTTGTGGTTTTGTATGATTATAATCATATTAATATACTATTTTGTGTACATAGACGTTGTATTTTGGCTCTTTACTGAAGTTGTTTTACATTTCTTTCACTTTTTTTGATTCATTACCTCCACATTAATGTTATTATTATTATTATTGTTGTTATTATTATTATCTCCATAGGGTATAGAATCCTCAATATCACCTAATATACTCCCACAATTAGTCACTAACCTATGTTTTATGAGTAGGTGGGCCAAAGGTCCAGTGACTCTCAGATCTCCAGCACCAGTTCAGTGGCTCCCAAGGCAATGATATACTCCTTGAATCGAACCTAGGACATCCGCGTAAAAATATAACTCCATAACCACTACTCTATCTTGTTTTCAAATATGTTTTATGATTTATTTTGTATTTATATATATTTAAAAACATAGTTTTTATCTTTATATTTAGATAATTATTTTTTAATACAATTATAAAATATATGTTTTTTTGCGTGTGTATATATTTGTATGTGCATGTTTATATATATATAATATATTTATATTTATTTAAATACACTATAAATTAAAATTACATTACCTAAATTAAAATAGTTATATATATATATAGGTATCTATCTTTTTATAAATTCAAACACACTAACAAATGTATTCATATAGGAACATTATATATAATCATTTATCAGTATATATATACAAAATATTAAGGCAAATAAAACTGTTATATAATTTTCCAAATAAAATGATTATTAGTTATTGACAAAAGTTTAATATATATATATATTACTTGAAAATATATTAAAATATATATCTACAAAATTAATTTTTTTTATATAAATATATGAAAGTATTAATATATATCAACATATATATATATATATAAATAACACTAAATTATGAAATTGATAAACATTGAACAAAATAATTTCCACATGAAATTAATCCCTTGGAATAATGTATTTGTCTGCCAAAAATATGAGTTCAAAACTAGCTGTAATAAAGATGAAATTATATAAATCATTTAAAAATTATGGTATTTAAATAAAAAATGTAATTTTTGAGCACTTCTATGGATTGATTAAATATTTAAAAGTCGGAAGCAAGGTCCACCCATGGTTATGCATTATAGATATCTTCAAAATCTTTGATTTCACGTCCCATCATGTTGAAATTTACATAGAAATAAAATTTTATGGTTCATTCAATATCACATAACATTTTTCAGTTGATCTGAAGATATTAATTTATTTATTTATTTTTACTATCACCAAATAGATAGTAGATTTATATTACACAATACAAATGATAAAGTTAATAATTAAAATTATTTTTTTAAATATTCAATAAACGACCTTTCATAATGTTTTTTAAATATAAATTATAAATAAATATTTACAATTATATATATAATAAAAAAGAAAATATTATATGTATATATATAATAATAGACAAAAATTATTATATTAGGTAATAATATTTTATAATATTTTTATTTATTTTTATTTTATTAGAGGTACGAAATGGGCAGATAAAGGAAAACCCTTAGTCCAAATAATTTTTTTTCATAAAATCTACTTTGAGGAGAAAGTGGGAACCACACAGATCAAATTACACCGACACCATTCAAGATTCAAATCAAAAAAACCTATAACAAATTAAAAAGGCTACCGAGGGAACCTTAACGTCAACATAGACCGCAAATCACGCAGTTACCCATGAATCCTGCATCGAGTTCTGCGTCAAACACTGTTGCAATCGAGTCACTACACCTTCCACGACGTTGTCGTCATCATCACACCACCGCTATCACTTCGCACCACTGAATGAAGATCTATCCTCCTGGAACACCGTTGGAAACACCAACAACAGATCCCAAAGCTTCATTGAAATCTGCTACATGAGACCGACCTGGAAAGGAGAGGCAAACCATGAAGCCCGGGCAGAGATGAAAAAGATTAAAGCCTCCACATAGGGTCACGACCTTGGAAAGAATGATCCCAGCAAAACATTGAACAAATCAAAACAAAAAAAAAACCAGAAATAATCAATTAAATTAACACTGAGAAGTATCATCTTGAACAAAAACATCACTATGAATGAAATCCATGGTCCATTCCAGGATCTCGAACCCATCCTCGAAACCACCTCTATGAGCGACATAACCAACGTCACCGGTGAAAAAGGAAACAAAGACCAGAACAAGAACCAAAAGGGGAAAAATCAAATCTGAAGGGAGGACCATCCAATGAGAATTATTCAAAAGAGAAGAACATGCTATAATTCCTCCCACCCCCTGTAAACAACTTCCACAGTCGGCCAACGAACCGTCCAGAAGTTGCCTCCCCTAATAGCGCCATAGCCGATGGAGAGGTCCATCCAGCGAACCAAGTCCTCGCCAGATCCAAGAAAGCCGTACAACGCTAGCATGGGCTGGGAGCACTTACAAAATGACATATATCTGATAAATGGTTACATAAATAATTTCTAAAAAACATCGAAAAAGGACTATTTTTTTAATTAAATCAAAAATAGTTCTAATTGAGGGTATCTGTTATCAGCGTAAAAAAACTAAAGCATGTGGAATATTTTTTGTGATTTTTATATTTTTATTTTAGAACACATTATCAATGTCTTTAGTTATCACTAATAAAACTATTTCTCTAATTATATTCAATTATTTAGTTTTTTATGTCGAAGGGAGGTAAACATTTTCCTGGTGGCTTATTCATTGTTGGAAATTACTATTACATTCATTTATAAGAATGAAATAATGAAAAAGATTAATCAATGGGGGGTGGAAAAAAACATTTTTCAATTGATATTGATTATGTTTTTCAATACATACAAAACATTATATCATTCCAATATAATAAACCTACACTATTAGCTAATATATTAAATAATTGCTTCATTCGTGTCATGCCTTGATATCGTCCTATAATGGAAGAGAAAGGAATGACCCTCAAGACTTCCTGAGGATGATAATAATCTCTATAATGATGATGGTGTGCCTATAGTTTAGTGATGAAAATATCCCTTCTGATGGTGGAATACTAAAAATGGATCCATTCCATTATAATGACTTCACTGGTTAGCACATACCTAGAGACTTCCATACCAATTTCAGACTAGGTTATAAATGGATGAGTAATAGGTTTTTGGTTTTGGTGAGGGGTAGGTGGATCTAGTGAGGGTCCTTGACCATGTCTATTATAATTCAATAATAACTAATAAAGGGAACTTGTAGTAAATATAAATATTATTTAGGGAGAAAAATAATTACAAACACTACCAAGAACCACTCTCACCTGCTCTCCCATTTATTTAACTTACTTGGAACATTCAATGCAAAAATTATAAAAAGGATATCATTTGATCTAAATTTTATGATTCAGGGATGCTTTTCATTCCCCCCTTATATGGACATTCTTCATGGAATTTATATTTTGAAAACACATTATCTGTGATTAATAAATTAATTAAAGCATAATAAACCCACATAAAGAATAGAAAATCAATTTAATATATATGGGTTGAAGAGGCATGCACAAAAGTCCCAAAATAGAAAATTGATTCAATCATCCCTCTTGAGAAGAATTTCATTACAACATATCAAGAATAATATATTCTATTTAGAAACTACATTTATTTGAAAATGAAATGGGTTATCTATCCCATAAATTTTCAGTACATCCAATAACTATCATTCCATCTCCTCACTAAAATAATGATACAAAATGATGATATTCATCAAATAGGAATGATACATCATGTTGTTACCTATGTCAAAAAAACATAAAATATTTTAATGATCCCTATACACCTAGAAAAATTGGTTATCCATGAAAATATACATTAACACTGACATCAGTTTCACATATTTTTCTCTAAAAATTTACTCTACATCGGCCATAAATAAACAAATGTCTACAAGCATATTTTCATTAATAAAATTGATTCTATGAGATACCTTATAATTCAATGGAATTAATCACATTAATAATTAATTAGATTATAGAAAAATTGGATTTTTTTCCCCTGTATGGGAAATGTCTAGGCTTGTGTACACTATAACATTCATCAATAATATAGAAACTGATGAGTATGTTATCATATCAATTGAATGGATTTAATCCTAGGATTATTGGAATGAATGTTTTTCAACAAAACATTTTTGTGTAAAAGAATTTTCATCAATTGGGTTCTATCCAAATTAATAAACTTCAAAACATGTTAAATATACATATCCTTAGATAGCCATAACCACCTCCTCATTTTGTCGTGAGTTAACTATGACCCCAAAATATATTGTGTCAATACCAATTCATTAACATCAATTGATTTTTATAACTCTCTAAAATATAAGATACTTACTGAATCCATTATAATGATCAGCATGCCAGCAACATAAAGTAGAAGAGTGACGATGTTACCATACAAAAATATATGGATGTAAACACATTAGTTTTCATCTATCTTCTTATAGGAATAACACTTCATGAACAAGTAAAAAATAGTATACCGTAGTCTTGGGATTTACATAAACCGAATAAGATCTCTTTATCTTTTTAAGAGGTTTCTATTTTCTATAAACCCTAAAAAATTTAGGTTATTTCATGTAGATCACCCCAGTGAGGTCTCCATGATGTAAATACTATCTTCATGTCCATCAACTCATGATCGAGGACTTTGATATCCACCAATTCATAAAATCACTCAAATTGAAATCATCATCACCATGGTTGAGAATATACTACAAAATTAAACTTCTTTCTTCTGACAAAATTCATTGACAATAAATAAATTCAATTTATATGACCACCTTTTCTTCACCATCCTTCATCATTTGGGACACCCATTTTTTGTTAGTTCTTTCCTACATGTGGGTAGTCAAAAAAAATCACATGTCTACTTTTTAATCAAAGGATCCATATAACCGTCCATATAATGCATCCCATTGAAATTTTCTGGATGATTTATTAATTCATAATACTCTTCTAGATCCCTTTAATAGAACAATAATAGGTACATTGATTTACAAATTTTTTTGATGGAATCCTTTGTCATAAATATATTGGATCCTATGAAATATTATCATCAATAGATAAATAATCTCTTGGATCTAGAGATGATTCAATCACTTTTGGTGGATAAGATTTAGCCCCCATGTTCAATATACTCCATTGGTTACTTCTAGTTGACTAATGAAGAATCTTCTTTCACATACTATTCTTTAGTGGGAGGTGGTACTAGAATAGGTTTTGTATTTTGAAGTGATTAAAATGAACTTTATCTTCTAGATATTATTGGATTTTTTATGTACATGGTTATCAAATTCTCATAGAACATGATAACTCTTCTACTGGAAACCTTCTTCTACATTATTTTTCAAAGCTTGTGTCCATACCCCTCATCTCCATGTTCGATGATGATACTTGAAATTGATCTCTAATTTAACTCCATGTTATTCTTATTGGATACAAGTTATAGGTAAAAACATCTAAATACTAATTATTGACAGTAAGAGGGTGTTTATCAAACAATATCATATTTGGAATCTCCAATTTATTGGTACTTATGGTGATCTATTGACGAGGTAGCATGAAACATGAAAAAATTGTCTCGAGAATATATTAAGAATCATATCTGAAGTCATCTTTGTAACGACCCGAAATTTTTAAATAAATTTTGTTTCCTAATTTTATGTGTTATTGTTATACTCAACAAAAATGTTTTATTTGATAAACATGATTATAATTAAAATGAGATCATTGGGTTTTGACAATTATATAACCATCGGTCAACATGACCACTGTGAACAAAATGTTTTGATTATTGTCTCTAAATATAAGTAATCTTGGTTAATTATTATAGAAAGAAGATTCGATGGCCTCACCTAGTAGTCTTGGACCGATCGAAGCCCATCTAACAGAGCTTGAGAAGGAGGTAGCACCACTGGGCTTTGATCTGGATCAAATCCAAGCCGAACTTCATCATGTGAAGCTGGAACGAAATCGCCTTCGTGAGAAGTTCAAACTGATAGAAATTACTACTCGGGCAATGTTGACTGAGCCGCCCCAAGCTTCTATCACCCTAGCACACCTTACTCTTAGGTCCTATGCTGGTATTATAAGGGGTTATGTAACGAGACCATAAATACCTTGTGTAATCCTTGTTTTAAATAAAAATTGGGATTTCTTCTTATGATGAAGTTTATGAATTTTGAAATGACCGGATAAATATAGTATGCATATTTTTGATGAATTTTAGAAAAAGGATATTTTAAATATGTTTATGTAAACCCTAAATAATTAAAAATGTGTAATGATTTTCAAAAAATGGTCTTCTGCAATTATGTCCAGTACTAAATTTAGAGTCTAATAATATCAACTTGATTTTTGATGAATAGTAAATTATGAATAGTGATTTTATGATTAGGATTAGTAATATGACCAAATGGATTAGTAATCTCAGTTAAAGAAAGTTTTAAAATAATCTAGGCACCTTGATTAAGTAATGTGATTCAATAAAATAGTTAAATAACGGTTTCATTAATTATTATTCAAGTATTAGTTTTTTCGGGTGAATAGTGTTTTTTTAATTAAAAATTTAATTAAAAATAATTAGAAAATTATTTTTATCAAAATGATGTTATTTTTGAACTCAGAGCATCGATATTATGTTATGGTAATTTTTGGGGTTTTTTCTGAAAAAAATGAATTTTCGATGAATAGTGTTTGTATTTAAAAATTAAATTAAAAATATTTAGAAAATTATTTTTATAAAATGGATTTCATTTTGTAAATCAGAGCATTGATATTTGGTTAATGTTAAATTTTGGGATTTTTCTGAGAAAGTTGAATTTTCAGTGAATAGTAAAAATACAGTTTTAGGGTTTCGGTATGTTTAATGACATCATAACGGTGTCATGATTGTGTCATGAGATCTTTTGAGGGTTGGCCGGCCAAGGGTGATGAATTATTGTTTTGGGGGCCCCATGTGGCCTAACTCCATGATAAATGACAAGGGAGAGCACATGGGTTTGAGAAAAGCACATGTGAGGTGTCCCTTGGCCATTAATGCCTTGTCCCCTCACTTTCCCTATAAATACCAAGCCCTCCTCTCATCCATTCGACTCCCCACTCATTCCCAACGAATTTCTGGTCTCATTACCTCCCAAGGAGTCCTCCCAAGGTGCCCCCAAGCCCTCACGGTCCCACCCTTTGAGGTTTAAGAGTTACATTTTAAGGTAAGGGATCCGACCTCTCTCTTTCTTTTCATGTAATCTCTTTTATATCTTTTCTTTTATACTCCATGTTCTTATGTTGGAGGATGTTATTTTATATTCATCCTACTGCCTATTTCATGTTCATATGATGAGAGAACCCCCTTTCTCTCATCAATTCGTTTTATGAATGTTTAAGTGGCGCCGTTAGGCTGCCGAATTTTTAAGGGATTCTTTCACCTTCCTCGTTTTCAAGTTCTATTTTCATTCAAGTCATTAATGTTCCTTTTTGTTATATTGGGGTATGATATATATATATCATACTGGAATCTTATGTTCATATGATGAGAGACACCATTTTATCTCTTCAATTCAGTATTTTGATGTTTTAAGTGGCGCCGTTAGGCTGCCGAATTTTTAAGTGGTTCTTCACCCTTCTCGTTTTGAAGTTCTACTTTCATGTCAATTATTTCAAGTTCCTTTTTGTTATATTGGGGTATTATCTCTATATATATCAAACTGGACTTTTTTTTTCATATGATGAGAGACCCAATTTGATCTCTTCAATTCAGTATTTTGATGTTTTAAGTGGCGCCGTTAGGCTGCCGAATTTTTAAGTGGTTCTTCACCCTTCTCGTTTTGAAGTTCTACTTTCATGTCAATTATTTCAAGTTCCTTTTTGTTATATTGGGGGTATGATCTCTATATATATCATACTGGACTCTTATGTTCATATGATGAGAGACCCCATTTGATCTCTTCAATTCAGTATTTTGATGTTTTAAGTGGCGCCGTTAGGCTGCCGAATTTTTAAGTGGTTCTTCACCCTTCTCGTTTTGAAGTTCTACTTTCATGTCCATTCTTTAAAGTTCCTTTTTGTTATGATGGGGAATTATCTCTATATCTATCATACTGAACTCTTATGTTCACATGATGAGAGATCCTATTTGATCTTTTCAAATCATTGTTTTTTGAGGTTTAAGTAATGCCGTTAGGCTGCCGAACTTTCATAAGAGAAATCTAATTTTTTTTCTTCCTTCCATGTTTTTCATTTCAAATGGTATGTCCTTGAAATCTCATTACCATGATCATGTATCCTTCTTATTCTGTCAATGTACTATTTTATGGGTCATTTATGAATGTTTGACCCATTTTACCTCTCTTTTAATGTCTTCTAAAACCTCGGAACATTGCCGTTATGCTGCAGAATTTCTGTCTCAAAATGTCTATCTCTTTTTCTAAAGTCCTTTTATTTTATTAAGTGAATACTCAAAGCTCTTTCTTCTAAAGGGGTATTCACATATATACCAAAATGTTCTATTTTAAATTCTGGGATTTACATACATGAGACCCACCTTCCTTTTCTGTGGGTTTTAAAGTGACGTAAAGATCATGTCTTTAAAGCAGTTTTTAAAACGTTATGATTATGAAATGAAACCCATTTATTTTATGCTATATGGGTTATTTATGAAATGTTTGATGATGATATATGTGGCTCACATGATAATAAAGGCAAATTTAAGGGTGCGCCATGATAGAGCTCCAATGCATTGGGTAAAGACTTAATCTCTAGAGATGACCATTTTAACGACGCCTTGGTGAATAACCTTGGTAATTTTTAACGACACCTTAGGGATGGACCTTTGTGAAACGAAACGATTGTCAATATTAAATGTTGCAGCCACATCTTCATGTTATGAAAAAGTTTTATTTTTATTATGATATGCCTCATGATTTCATTTTCATGCATTAAAGTTCTTTTCATGACTTTATTGATGTATCTCAAGTTCATATGTAAAATGTTTCACTTGTTTCCCTTGCTGGGCCTTATGCTCACCCTTCCTTTTGATGTATGTCCCCAGGTTATGAGATGCAGTAATGAGCCTAGGGTGAACATGAGGAGAAGCCTTTCAAGTGTTTAAGAAGAATGTTTTTTTTGTTTCATGTTTTATGTTCCTTGTTTCCAAGACACTAAACCTTAAAGATCCTCAGTTCCATGTAATGGAATGAAAAGTTATGTTATAAAAAGACGGGATGCTATAGTTGGTATCAAAGGATGGTTTAGTTATTTGTGGAAATTAGGATATGAAAACTATAGGAGGAACCCTATAGAAAAGTTTAATATAGGAAATCTTCCTGGTATTTTGGTGAGTATTGAGTAAGTGGTTGCCAAGCAAATACATCCCTGTCTGGATACGAGCAGGTAGAGGTGGCTCTGGCACAGATGTACATAGGGGTAAAACCCGAAAACACCGCTTTGAGCTAGACTCGAACGGGAACTGGTACACGATAACGGGCCTTGCTGCACTCTTGGTTACGACACTCCCGGGGGATATGCTTTGGTAAATTCATGAGCTTGGTATGAACCATTGTTAAAGGAACAAAGATAAAATAAAATAAAGGTTCACATAATAATATATGATCATTCATAACCTAGATGGGAACCTAGGAGATCACAACTTAGGGTATACCTTTCATATACAAGTTATCCTTATATGCTTTCAGTTCCTTTTCATGATTATTAGCTAAGTACTTAAGCCCCTAATTATAATTTCTCTTCTTAGTTAATGGTGGGAAATGGAAGAACATGTTCCGACAACCAATGTGATAGGAAATGCGACTATTTTCGTATTAATATGAGAGGGATGATTAGGGGATTAAAATATGATTATTATTTTGGAAGACGTTCATTATTTTGGGAACCATATTTGATCGAGGTAAATAGATTACTACGGTATTTTCATTGAGGAGTAAGGTTGACTTATATTTTGAAGAATCGATGTATTTAAGGTGAACTTATAGTAATTTAGGTTACTTATGGGAATGACTAACCTATATTGGGTAAAATATGTTTAGGTTAGCTACTTTTTATAAGATGTTAGGAGTGGTTGATGTTGTCTGGAGATGAACAATGAAGTTGTTTTGGAAGACTATGTTATCAAATCCTTATTGTATTTGGGTTTCAATCTTAGTTTGGTTTGTTTTGAGGAATTTTAAGGACCGTTATTTATGGAATGGTCTATGATGAACTTTGGGTAGTACCATGGAACTTTGATGATTTAAAAGTAGTTTCCATTCCTCTGGGATTCTTTCTTTTTGAAGAGTTGTTTTACCTTAACCTTTCTGTTTTTGGGATAATGTTTAAAGATAGAAGAAATAGATATTTAATCTTTTGTAGATTATGTTATTCTATAGAAGATGATTCTTGTGCTTTTATGAGACCAAGTGTTTTTGAATTCTCATCATTTGGAGAAAAGATTAGTGTTGGTAGGGACTTATTAAAGGATGAAAATCTACTTGAAGGTAGGTATATTTTATTATGTATTTGTTCTATGTAGTAAATGAAATCCTCAAAATTATGAAAAGAAACGTAAAACAAAAATGTTGTTGGTTTACGTTTCCTACTAGGTAATCAAAGACCGTTTACACACATCATAAGTCTGAGATTTTCTCATGGTTAACTTTCTCCTAATCATGTTCTCTATCACTCTCCCTCAGAACTTGACCCTTTGTTTTTTCCTCCATGTCCATGTTTTCCTACATGGAACCCTAGTGTGGGTTAACTCGGGTGACCATTGTACTTCCCTTTCTTTATTTTAAAGTAATAGTTTTACTGACTCCTTTTCCGATTTGGGACTTTCAATGAAATTTCAAAACCCAGTTTTAAAATTGCGAGGACGCAATTTCTTAAGGGGGGAAGATTGTAACGACCCGAAATTTTTAAATAAATTTTGTTTCCTAATTTTATGTGTTATTGTTATACTCAACAAAAATGTTTTATTTGATAAACATGATTATAATTAAAATGAGATCAGTGGGTTTTGACTATTATATAACCATCGGTCAACATGACCGATGTGAACAAAATGTTTTGATTATTGTCTCTAAATATAAGTAATCTTGGTTAATTATTATAGAAAGAAGATTCGATGGCCTCACCTAGTAGTCTTGGACCGATCGAAGCCCATCTAACAGAGCTTGGGAAGGAGGTAGCACCACTGGGCTTTGCTCTGGATCAAATCCAAGCCGAACTTCATCATGTGAAGCTGGAACGAAATCGCCTTCGTGAGAAGTTCAAACTGATAGAAATTACTACTCGGGCAATGTTGACTGAGCCGCCCCAAGCTTCTATCACCCTAGCACACCTTACTCTTAGGTCCTATGCTGGTATTATAAGGGGTTATGTAACGAGACCATAACTACCTTGTGTAATCCTTGTTTTAAATAAAAATTGGGATTTCTTCTTATGATGAAGTTTATGAATTTTGAAATGACCGGATAAATATAGTATGCAGATTTTTGATGAATTTTAGAAAAAGGATATTTTAAATATGTTTATGTAAACCCTAAATAATTAAAAATGTGTAATGATTTTCAAAAAATGGTCTTCTGCAATTATGTCCAGTACTAAATTTAGAGTCTAATAAGATCAACTTGATTTTTGATGAATAGTAAATTATGAATAGTGATTTTATGATTAGGATTAGTAATATGACCAAATGGATTAGTAATCTCACTTAAAGAAAGTTTTAAAATAATCTAGGCACCTTGATTAAGTAATGTGATTCAATAAAATAGTTAAATAACGGTTTCATTAATTATTATTCAAGTATTAGTTTTTTCGGGTGAATAGTGTTTTTTTAATTAAAAATTTAATTAAAAATAATTAGAAAATTATTTTTATCAAAATGACGTTATTTTTGAACTCAGAGCATCGATATTATGTTATGGTAATTTTTGGGGTTTTTTCTGAAAAAAATGAATTTTCGATGAATAGTGTTTTTATTTAAAAATTAAATTAAAAATATTTAAAAAAAATTATTTTTATAAAATGGATTTCATTTTTGAAATCAGAGCATTGATATTTGGTTAATGTTAAATTTTGGGATTTTTCTGAGAAAGTTGAATTTTCAGTGAATAGTAAAAATACAGTTTTAGGGTTTCGGTATGTTTAATGACATCATAACGGTGTCATGATGATGTCATGAGATCTTTTGAGGGTTTTCCGGCCAAGGGTGATGAATTATTGTTTTGGGGGCCCCATGTGGCCTAACTCCATGATAAATGACAAGGGAGAGCACATGGGTTTGAGAAAAGCACATGTGAGGTGTCCCTTGGCCATTAATGCCTTGTCCCCTCACTTTCCCTATAAATACCAAGCCCTCCTCTCATCCATTCGACTCCCCACTCATTCCCAACGAATTTCTGGTCTCATTACCTCCCAAGGAGTCCTCCCAAGGTGCCCCCAAGCCCTCAAGGTCCCACCCTTTGAGGTTTAAGAGTTACATTTTAAGGTAAGGGATCCGACCTCTCTCTTTCTTTTCAAGTAATCTCTTTTATGTCTTTTCTTTTATACTCCATGTTCTTATGTTGGAGGATGTTATTTTATATTAATCCTACTTCCTATTTCATGTTCATATGATGAGAGACCCCCCTTGCTCTCATCAATTCGTTTTAAGAATGTTTAAGTGGCGCCGTTAGGCTGCCGAATTTTTAAGGGATTCTTTCACCTTCCTCGTTTTCAAGTTCTATTTTCATTCAAGTCTTTAATGTTCCTTTTTGTTATATTGGGGTATGATCTCTATATATATCATACTGGACTCTTATGTTCATATGATGAGAGACCCCATTTTATCTCTTCAATTCAGTATTTTGATGTTTTAAGTGGCGCCGTTAGGCTGCCGAATTTTTAAGTGGTTCTTCACCCTTCTCGTTTTGAAGTTCTACTTTCATGTCAATTATTTCAAGTTCCTTTTTGTTATATTGGGGTATGATATCTATATATATCATACTGGACTCTTATTTTCATATGATGAGAGACCCAATTTGATCTCTTCAATTCAGTATTTTGATGTTTTAAGTGGTGTCGTTAGGCTGCCGAATTTTTAAGTGGTTCTTCACCCTTCTCGTTTTGAAGTTCTACTTTCATGTCAATTATTTCAAGTTCCTTTTTGTTATATTGGGGTATGATCTCTATATATATCATACTGGACTCTTATGTTCATATGATGAGAGACCCCATTTGATCTCTTCAATTCAGTATTTTGATGTTTTAAGTGGCGCCGTTAGGCTGCCGAATTTTTAAATGGTTCTTCACCCTTCTCGTTTTGAAGTTCTACTTTCATGTCAATTCTTTAAAGTTCCTTTTTGTTATGTTGGGGAATTATCTCTATATCTATCATACTGAACTCTTATGTTCACATGATGAGAGATCCTATTTGATCTTTTCAAATCATTGTTTGTTTAGGTTTAAGTAACGACGTTAGGCTGCCGAACTTTCATAAGAGAAATCTAATTTTTTTTCTTCCTTCCATGTTATTCATTTCAAATGGTATGTCCTTGAAATCTCATTACCATGATCATTTATCCTTATTATTCTGTCCATGTACTATTTTATGGGTCATTTATGAATGTTTGACCCATTTTACCTCTCTTTTAATGTCTTCTAAAACCTCAGAACATTGCCGTTATGCTGCAGAATTTCTGTCTCAAAATGTCTATCTCTTTTTCTAAAGTCCTTTTATTTTATTAAGTGAACACTCAAAGATCTTTCTTCTAAAGGGGTATTCACATATATACCAAAATGTTCTATTTTAAATTCTGGGATTTACATACATGAGACCCACCTTCCTTTTCTGTGGGTTTTAAAGTGACGTAAAGATCATGCCTTTAAAGCAGTTTTTAAAACGTTATGATTATGAAATGAAACCCATTTATTTTATGCTATATGGGTTATTTATGAAATGATTGATGATGATATATGTGGCTCACATGATAATAAAGGCAAATTTAAGGGTGCGCCCTGATAGCGCTCCAATGCATTGGGTAAAGACTTAATCTCTAGAGATGACCATTTTAACGACGCCTTGGTGAATAACCTTGGTAATTTTTAACGACACCTTGGGGATGGACCTTGGTGAAACGAAACGATTGTCAATATTAAATGTTGCAGCCACATCTTCATGTTATGAAAAAGTTTTATTTTTATTATTATATGCCTCATGATTTCATTTTCATGCATTAAAGTTCTTTTCATGACTTTATTGATGTATCTCAAGTTCATATGTAAAATGTTTCACTTGTTTCCCTTGCTGGGCCTTATGCTCACCCTTCCTTTTGATGTATGTCCCCAGGTTATGAGATGCAGTAATGAGCCTAGGGTGAACATGAGGAGAATCCTTTCAAGTGTTTAAGAAGAATGTTTTTTTTGTTTCATGTTTTATGTTCCTTGTTTCCAAGACACTAAACCTTAAAGATCCTCAGTTCCATGTAATGGAATGAAAAGTTATGTTATAAAAAGGCGGGATGCTATAATATTTCCTCTGAACAGCTTGACGATTGATCTGTTTATACATTCAATAACATTGGTGTGTTGTTGTGTACAATGGAAGATTATATCATGTGGAAAGACTTGAATACTCTAATTGGCCAAAAAATTTCAAGTAATTTATTCTTCTATATTTTTTGAATGACCAAACTTTATCTTCATTCCAGTTTCATCCTCCACCATTATTTGAAATATCATGAAGTAGTATATCACTTTGTCCATCATTTCCAAGAGGAACCTCAACATCCTTAGAGATATGTCATTATCATTGGTTAGAAAATATATTTAAACATCTAGTGAATCTACCTCAATAAGACCATATACATCAGGGTTTATTAGATCTAGAAAATCATATCTCATCAATAATGTATTCTTAAAGGAAACATTATTTTATTTCCCATAAAAGTTATAGTTTCAATAATCTAGTGATTTATCTTTATTAACACTGATGTACATTGTTTTTTGGGTTAATATTCCAATTTCACTTATGTAGGAAATCCTAATAGTACATAGATTGTATGATGTATGTTCTTACAGATTGTTGAGTCTGTCTACACCTATCTCTACTTGTATTTTTTACAACATATCACATATGTGTGATGATTAATTCTCCATTAATCATATTAATGTTATCCATTTTTATTATGATTTCAGAGATTTATCCCTGGAAATAGTCTTATATAAATTAATGGAACATTTTGGGAACACTTTGGGATGATTATTCTAAAAAATGTTTTAATTTATTTATATATCAACAATTACAATGATCTATTACAAACTGAAATTCACCATTATGACCTCTATAATGTATCTAGATTGATATGTCATGGAATAATCACAATGTGTAGTGATTTAGTATGATGATGAAATATTGAACCCCCATTTTATGTATTATACTTATGTGTAAAATAAATTATCTTTTCCCTCTTTGTAGGGATGTAAAAATTCTCCAATGATAGACTTTTGTGTGTCTTATTGTGTAATGGTCACAATCTTGTCCCTTCTCATACAATAACTTTTAAAAGTTCTTCTTCTAGTATCTCTAAATACCACAATGGAGAAATTTATATGTTAGACACCATCCATATTTTGAAATTCCTCTAATATATATTTTACCTCTACATAATAACAGTATTTCTCCCTCCTTTTTCTCAACCCACTTTCCTAAGAAGGTATCTTTCATTAGGTTATAAATCATATCCTCCCTTTAGGCCTCCAAATTTAATAAATCATCATTTACCATTTACATGGTATGTTTTCTTCTAAATCCTGAATCTCCACGTGATATAACCATTTTGTAACATATATCAGGAAGTGTGTATAGTATGCAGTCTTATAGATCATCATTAGTCAAAGTCTTACCCATTGTAAACAATTTACCACTAAACTCTCGAACTCACTAGTGTGTTCTATTATAGATAATTCACTGCATTGTCAATGATCACTCAAGTGATTTAACAATATAATATTTTTATAGAGATATTTGAATGGTACTTATTCAAAAAATCCAACTATTGTTTATACATGAAAGTTTCTTGTGCAAAGTAGTTATACACAAAATGATCTTTCGATTGAATGATTTGACTGATCATCTTCTTGTGAAAATTATTCCACTAAGATTACCATGTGGAATCATGGTTTACTCAATTTTTCTCAATGAGTTCAAACAGATCCTTATATTTTAGGAGATATTATATTTTTACTTCAAAATGGATCAGTTTATGGAAGTTCATAACCCCTTGAGATTTTAGAAGATAAGCATTATATTTGATATCTTACAAAACACATAATAATAGGCTTAAAAGAACCATGAAATATTATTATTTAAATGTGACCAATATATTTATATATGGAAATTAGGAAAGAATACTAATATATATATATTATATATCTATTAGTTGTTTTTTAGAAATCAATTTCATGGAAATGATTATAAAACCACTTGATTGTTAAAGGGATGTTTTAAATAAGAAATTTTTTTCTGTGAAATGAATTTTTATCTTCATAGATTATATTTATCACTATTGAAAAATGATTCTAATGAAATAATAGGAAAATATATAAAAAATATAATCAACTAATAATCTGTTAAATATGATTATTTTTAACGAAATGAGAATAAGGTAATTTTCTCCTTAAAAAATAAATTTTCATCAAAAATTATTTTTAATAAATATTGTAGGTGGATACTATTATAAAATTATTACATATACATAATATATATTTGATAATAATATAATTATTTTTCTGAAAACATTATGTTCCAATATAGGTATGATGAGTTTATTAGAATTTTATGAAATGTTTTATTTTTTAATGAATATTAAAAAATTCTGAATTTTATTCTAAACTATCTTTTCATTATAAATATTTTAAAAGTCACATTATATTTTTGATTATTTATAAATTTTAAATATTTCATTTTGATTAAAACAATAAAATAAATTTCATTCTAATCAGTATTATACTTTAAATTGTAATAAAAATATTTTTCAACATAATAACTATTTTTTTCTAAAAAATTACATTTTCCATGTTTTGGAGGTATAAATATAAATTTAAATTACTCAGATTATCTGGATTTTATTTTTCAATATGGAATAAGTATTTTAATATTCATAAATAATATAATTTAATAGATTTAATTTAATTTTTTTCCTTTTTAATCATAAATATATTAAATATATGTCACTAGGGTAAAGGGAAAAGAGGTAAAACTAGGATAAAAATTTAGGGTAAATCTTTAAAATAACTCCACAACCTAGATTCATCCTATTTTTTTAATGATTTTAACAAAATATTTTTTAAAATTGTTAAATAATTTATTTTAATAAATTAAATTGAATTTGGGAAAAAATTATATTTTATAAAGATAAGTAATATTTTATTCAAATTGAATACTATTTTTGAATCATTAAATTTAATGGCATGGTTGGATGGTTTTATTCATATTTTTATTGATAAAAATGTGTATGAACATTAATTGTTTTATTATTTAACCAAATATTTTTATAGAAAACAATTTATTACTTGATTTCAAGGTAAATTCTTTTGATGATGAAATAATTTATTTTAAGCAGTTTTTCATTTATTTCATATTAATATATTAAAAGTAATTCATTCCATATTTTTTATTTGGAATGTAAAAAGTATATTAATAATTTTTAATAATAATTTCTAAATTTTATTTTAATTTGCATTTTAATTTACATTTAATTAGTTAATCACAATAAAACGTAAATTTAGAATGGTACGTTTCAAATGAGTATGTAGTGGCTTAACTAGGTGATAAAAGTTAAAATTTTTCCAAAAATTGAATTAATATGATATTTAGAGTTTATTTAGACACTATAAAAAATTATATATCAATTTGGGGTGATTTGGATCCACATTATTATATTATAATATTAATATATAGTTATTTAATCATGTATGTAATTTAAATTGTGTTCATTCTCTCACAAATAAATGGGACCTCCCCTCCTCTATTTGTTGCCCCTTATGATCACTCATGTTCAGAAAATAAATTCCAAAATAAAATCCTAACATCTATACCCAAATTTTATAGTCCGTTTTTTATCAAAAAACCCACCTAGTATTGATTTAGGTATAATCTTAATGAGTTGTTTTATAGAAAAGTGGTATAGTTCTTAACAGGGAATTTCCATTTTATTAATTCTTTTACATACATAAAATATTTTTCAATAATGACAAAATATTTACATAAGTATCTACATTTTTTTTAGAAGTTATTATTTAAATTTTATATCATTTTTCTATCTCCTCTTCCATCAAATGGGAAATGGAAACACCATTCGTGTCAATAAAGGACAAATGCCTCACAAACAGATTTATATCATTTTCAATAAATAAGCCTTATAGGTGGATATAATGATGAATTTATTATATAAAAATGATATTTATGATATAAGTATAATTATTTAATGATAAAATATCTTCAATTTTATTAAATTTACATCTATTGAAAAATAATAGCATTGTTCATTCTTACGTGTGGATTACCACCTTCACGAAGTGATGTGATCTATTTTCTAATAACACCTCACATGGATAACATATATATTTTTATTTGATGTTATATTATTATATTTATGAAAGTTAATCATTTTATAATGATAAAATGATATTTTTCAATAAAGAGTCATGTTATTTGAAAAATGATATTGTTACTAACGTGTACACACAACCTACAATCTTCATGAATGTAACCTAATAAATTATTTGAAATCATATTAAAGGGTTGGTTTTAAAAGTATAATTATTTTATAAAAATGATAATTATTTTTTTTATTATGAAAATTATGGAATAAATAACACTTTTACCATATTCATTATACTGAATTCATTATTGATTTTATGATCTAAACATCCTGAAAATACCTAACATGAAATTAACTAATTAGGTAATAAAATATGTAATTAATGTAAATGAAATATATGGTTTTAGGATTTGTTATTCAACCTATTTAATTTTTATATGAAATTAAATAATTTTATATTTTATATTTTATATAAGATAATGAATAAATATTAGAATTTAGACTCAAGGGTAGGGAGACTTGAACATAACAACCGTAGAATAAATATTTCTGAGATTTATTTTATAAATTTTTTTATATTATTTATATAGTCCTATAATTATATTTTAGATTTATTTTTTTGGAAAGAAGTTAATTTAAAAGGTAATTTTAAGTCAATTTTTAAATTATTTCCATGGTTTTTAAAAATAATCTTTTTATAAATTTTATATAGAATATTTCAAAAGAAATGAAAATGAATTCTCTACTTTGTTTGATATTATGTCAAAAAAATTTCCCATTAGCGTTACCATTATTTGGTGTACAAATTATTTTTTAATCTTCCATTTTTATTCAAAAAAATCCTCAAATAATTTGTTTGGTGGTATTTTAGTTTTAAAAAATTGGATACAAATTAAAGGGATATACCAATATCTAAAAATGATTTTCTTGTTGGTTAAAAATTATATTTTTATCAGAATGATAATGTAAATGGAGGATTTTATGTTTTTCATGCATTTAATATACTTATAAATAATTTATTATCTAGTGATGTTAGTATAACTGTCTAATAAATTATGAAAGGATTATGTTCTATGAGAAATTATATTGGAAGTCAACCAGTAGGTTATTCAATTTATTGGAGTGATTATATGAGTGATACCGACATGCTTCTATCTATATGTATTTCTAATGATTTATGTTGTGAATTCATAGAAATATTTTGATTCCATATTATAGTATATTTTTAACCGAAATATTATTCCCACTATGAGTAAAAGTACCTATTTTTAAGGAATTATTTTTCAATGTATCTCGTGTTTTATAAGACACCTTCATGATTATAATTTTTCCTTTAAAATTTTATATAAAATACCTTATGAAAATAACTAGGAAGTAAATTTATTTCATGTGTATGTAAATGAATATTTTTTATTATGTTTATTATGATGAAGACAAACACTCATTTATGATCACATGGTTTTGAAATATTTTAACAGGTTTCATTTTATATTTGTTAATTATTGATCATTCGGTTCTCATACAAAATTTTCATCTATTTTCTTGTGATTTAAGGATGATTTATAAAAAAATAAAAAGACATAATATTGAAAATTAACATGTGGGTATAGTGGGAAAATTTTTAATTAAGGACATGGGTATTTTTATGTAAGAGTATGTCCTAATGATATGAAACACTAATCCAAAAATTTACTTAGGTTATTATAAAAATCAATATTTCCATTTGATGTTATAATTTTTGCATTAATAAAATGAGGACAATTTCATGGGTATCATTGCCTAAAATGTGAAGAATATGTTTTTAGCACTAGATGAGAGAATGTTGTTTTGGTGTTATTACTATTCTTAGAGTAGGTTTAAGATAACTATAAAGATTGTGATGTTTCCATGTGAGGCTAACATTCAGTTATAGATTCCATCAAGGGTTTATATTTTTATGTTATATAGAATATTTAAAAGAATATATTTTCTTTTTATTTTTTTATGTGTTTAATATGATCAAAACAATTTTGCTTAAATATTTATGGTAATAAAATCCTTAGGTATAGTATGTGTTTTACTGAAAATGTTATTTGAGGAATAATTAGTTTATATTTTAAATACATAAGTATAACGGTATTCAAATGTTTAGGGGTTAATATGTTATATGATTTTGTTGTAATTATGGTTATATATGATAAAAGAGTTAATATTTTATGGGAACATATGAGTAATCATATAAATAACCATGGGTTTTAAAAGTGATTTACTATATATGAGAATTTTTTTTGTGATGTTCATTATCCTGTGACATTTTATGATTTTAGTAAATATCAATCCTTTTGGATAACATGGGTTTATATTTTTTGGATATAGGTTGACTTATATTTTGGAAGAATTTTTTTTCTTAATTGATTTATCTTGGTAAATGATAGGTATATTTTGGAGAATATATGTCCATGAAATATACATCTTTTTATAATATTTACTATTGGATTGATATTATTTGGAGATAAATCTTATGTATATATTGAAAAAATATGTGTTCAAATCATTCTAATATTTGGGTTTCAATCACACTAATGGATATTTTGACGAAATTTAAGGATAGTTATTTATCCAATAATTTATGTTGTACAATGGGGATTATTTTTTGTGTTTTATAGATTAATGTTGTATTTGTTTATATGAATGTTTATTGATATTATATATTATTTTATTTTATATAGACATTTTGGTATTGGTTCAATTATAAGGATGGTATAAATTTATTTTTACCTTTATATGGATTTTATGATTTTCTAGATGTTTATTTTGGTACTTCATGCCAGACAAATTGATCTATAATACTTATCATTTGGTGAAATATATGATATTATGGTGGAAATTTATTAAATAATGAAATTATTCATTTCAAGTAACTATATTATATTTTGTTCTTAGTACTGATGGTCAAGTAGTACATGAACTCAAGGAAAATGATCTTGAAATAAATATATCATCATCTCCAATCTTTTATGATGAATTGATTTTATTTTTCATTCCCCATCACTTTATTGTTTTTTGGTCCTTAAATCTTGAATGATCATCCACCTTTTTTAATCAATATTCATTGACATGAAATATCAATATATAAAAAATAATTTTCCCCCATGCCCATATTTTCACATAACAATATTGTTGTCCTATTGGGAAACCTATTAACGTGTTATTCTATGTAACCTTCATATTTCCATTTCCCTTTTTTTAAATTTATGTCTTATTAGTATTTTTTTATGTGGTTTATCAAAAAAAAGGTATTTCAAAATGTGAACCATTCTTTAACTAGAGCTATATAAAATTTTAAAGAAGCAATTTATTATGTTATGGGTTGGGGGGAATATAACACCCCAAAAATTTAAAAGATGAAAACATTGCTTGATACCATAAAATGGATGCAACACTAGACTTAAAAAACATACAAAATATTATTATCAAAACAAATTTAAATTTATGCATATGGTTTTTCTGAAATGTAACCAATATATATATATATATATATATATATATCCATTAGATATGTTTTCATTAAGAATTTTTTAAATTCAATTTTTCTTAAATGAATATAAAGTGATTTGATGTTAGAAGTGGTATATTAAAAAAACATTTTTATTCACACAATATATTTCAATCTTAATATATTAAATTTATCACTAGTTAAAAAATTATTATAATGAATATGTACTACTTATAATCAACATAATGAATTTACATTATTTTAAATATGGTTATTAGAAAAGGATTGACAATTAGTTAATATTATCCTTTAAGAATACATTTTTAAAATTATTTATGATGATTTTGAGTGTGGATGTTGAAATTAATTTAAACTAATTTTATAAAATTTATTGGAAAAAATGATAATAAATTTTAAAATCAACGTGTGAAAAATATCTTACGATGAGTTTTTGAGATTTTTTTGAACATATTTATTTATCACACAAATATTAAAAATTATTAGTTGAATCCAAAATTTACATGAATTTGGGAAAAAAAATTAAAAATGTAAAATACATTTTATTTTTAGAGAATGGACTTCCACATATTTTATGGGTTTAATTATAAATTAAATTAATCCAATTATGTGAATTGAATTTGATAAAATAGATTTCATTATAAGAATATTAGTAATTTATATAACATAATAGGGTTATCTTAATTTTTAGATATTATGAAAAGTAACCGTTATAAATATTTGTCATAGTGTTAAGGGTAAACAAGTTAAAAATAGGTTAAAACTATAAGGTAAATCCTTATGATCTCTCTAAAACTAGACAATAACCTACTGGAAGAGCGGTTTTCAATCAAATAAATCAATATGTAATTTATAATGTATTTCAAAATATTATTTTGAATTTTGGAATGCAAGATTTATCTTTATAAAGATAATTTATAATTTATTCAATTTGAAAATTATTTTTTGTATTTTCATTTAATGACATCGTTATAAACTTTATTTTAGGTTTTTCTAGATCAAGAAGTATTATTGACTTAAATTTTTGTTATTTTATCAAATAAATTTATTTAGATCAATTTTTTTATTTATTTCAATGTAAACTAATTTTTTCATAATTTAATTGTTTTCCTAAAAACTATTTTTGAAAAAAATTATGTTCTTATATGAAAAGAAATTTAAACTAAATTTATAATTTTAAATAGGTGAAATTTATTCTAAATTTGTATGTAGAATTTCTAATTTTTTTAGAAGTTACCTTTTTCATGTAAATATGTGATCATTGTAAATAGGCATGTTATCACATTTAATGTTAAAATGTGTTTAAAGTGATTTATCTAGGAGATTACACACCAAATGTATCCAAATGAAGTATATCTAATTTTATGAGTTTATTTTAATCATATATGTTATTATATAAAAATGTGTTTGACTGAGGCACTTTACATGATTATGATATATAAACATTACTTAATCATTTATGTAACTCCAAGAGTGTCTTTTCCCTTAATTATAAAATAACTCCTCCAGTCACATCTTAGTCCCTCAATTTAAGAAACCTTGTTAATTAAATACAAAAAAATTACATTTCATACATCCATCCACAAGTTCTCTAGGCACATAATTGATAAAAAAACAAACATTTTTTTGGATTTTGGTATAAATCTAATGCGGTTTTTGAAGTAGTATTATAGTTCTTAACCATGAATTTATATATATTTTTATTCTCAAATCACTTTTAACACATTATTCAATCATAATGGAAAAATAAAAATGCAATATTATATAATATAATTCATTTTATGTTATTTTCAAAACTTATATTCGTCGCCTCTTTCATCAAAATAAATATGATTCCACCATTCTGGTGTACAGTGGAGTACAATATCATTAATTTGTGTACTTCATTTTCCATCACCACATCTAATAGTTGAATATAATAATGCATTTAATATATAAAATTGAAATTTATAACATAACTAAAATTATATAAAAATATTTTATCTTCATTTTTCATTCCATTCCATCCATTAAAAATGATATCATTGTTTATGCGTATTTTTGGACAACCACATCCATGAAGTGATATGATTCATTTTTAATTTCTGCATAATATCGATGATATATTTAAAATTATTTAATATATTATATTATATTTATTGTATAATCATCATTAAGGAATTATTAAATTAAACATACCTTTCTTTCCCATGTTCTTTGAAAAATGAAAATGTTACTTACATGCACATGAGCCTCTGCCATGTTGGTGAGGACTCCAAAAGTGAATCCAGGAGACTTAGGACCAAATCCAGGCAGAGGCTAATTTATGGTACTGTAGAAGTGATGTAGCAGACTATAGCAGTACTGTACCAGTACTGTAATAGGAATTGTGTAGAACTGTAGGATGTACTGAAGTAGGAACTATAGAGGAACTATATCAGGCACTGTTTGGCTCTGTAGTAGCTGGGAATATTCCCCTTTTTAGGACTTCGGGCCACTGATTTGGTCCCCAAGCCCTTTAAGGCCTTTAGGCCATCCAAGCCTTTGGGTTAGTAAGGCCTTTGGGCCTGCTCAAGGCCCTCAGGCCACCTTAAGGGCAGATGTAAACCAGACCACCTACAAGGAACATACATCAGAAGGAGGAGAAAAGAGATTTCACCATAAAAGAAGTTAAACAGATTGCATGAATTAGAGGGTATGTGACCATCCATTAGGACAATCCTATGCACGCATGTGAAAGCCTAGCCGAACAACCATGAGATGTTGGAGTGCTGATTTCATGATGATGATGCTGGGGAAGAACAGTTCAAAGTAGTTATTCTAGGTTATATGTTATGTTTCAAGCCTAATCTCAATGAATTCTTCTAAGGCATACGGGCCATGTTATTCTTAATCCTACTAGACTTGTAAGGGTTCCAACTCACTCCTTGAAAGGTGGATTATCAAAATCAACAAAAAATGATGTCTTTCGGGCCATTTAAGGATGAGGAAAATGTTACTTACATGTATGTACAACCAACCATATACATGATTATAACATAATTTATTTTCCATAGTCATTATTCATAGTTGGTTTTAATTGGATTATTATTTTAAATAAATTATAATTATTTCAAGATTATTATTTTGAGAGATGATGGAGTAATGTCCCATTTGACCATAATCAACACAATGAAATTATTTTAATGTTATGAAATTCACATCCTCAATATAATGAATGTCCACTTATCTAATTAAGTAATTTATTATTTCATTAAAATAATTGAAATAAATTGTCTAAGGAAAATGTGTTATTTTAGAAACCAACCAACGTCAACCTTGAACTGGCCACCTGTGATGGCCCTCAATAAGTCCCATAGGCATTCCAAATCCTCATATGATGGATTTATTGTTGGGAGTCAAAGATACTCCAAGGGGAATTATTTATCACTATATAAACAAATATAAAAGGTAAAAAATATTTTTTGTAGGAAAGCAGTCAAATTCATAAACTGATAATAATAAATACATAATCCAATAGGGTTACAAAAACTGTGGACCAAAATAGAAAACTAAAACAAAAACAAAAAATAATACCAGACTGAATCTAACATGATCACTAAGTGACAACATGATCACCACCATCCATAAGACCAACCTTCTCATTTGGATAACCTGAGGAAAAAAATCCACAAAACATATCATGTATAATTATATTGGGGAAAACCCCTCGATATTCCCTCTCGATATGTTAGGTTGTGATTGTGTTTGTTGAAAAAAATATACTACTACAAATCAGTATGGTATGTGTTTTCCGAAAACATGTTTTCAAGGTGGCACAGTTTCCAAGTGTTTGCAAAATGTTTGGGCCACAAAGTCAAGAATTTTGGTGTAGAATAAAGAATGAATTTGGAAAAAGGAGATAAATGAGGCGACTAGGGAATGGATCATGTACCATGTTCGGGAAGAGTATTCCTTAACATACCATGAAGTGGGAACAATACACGGGTGCTATTTGCGAAACCAAAAATGGTTCACAACAAAAGGTGGTGTGATACATTGATGGACTATTATCAGTGGAAGTGATCAACCACATAGAAGCAAAGGTAGTAATTGGAGTGTATATGAAAATTGTTTCTCTGTGTGGATTACAGTTTGTGGAGGAAAAATTATCGGTATGTGGTGGAGCATAAATCCAAGATTTAGAAAATCTTGGATTAGTTGTCTTTTTGGATATCATTTCCTATATAAGAATTTATAATCTCACTAATTGTTGTGGATATATAATATCATCAGAGAACATCATTTTGTTCAAGTATTTTAGCAAATACCAATGGAACTTTGCGAAGGGAGGTTAGTGGAGGATTAATTGGTTCCCACAGAAGATAATTTGTGTATTTTTTTGCAGATAATTGTAACCCCCCAAAGATGTGGTTCATGGAAGAGGAATATGTGGTACTCAATTGTGGTTAGAAAATTCCATAAATGAAGAGAGAACAATTCGATGACAGAGGGTAGATTTTCTAATAATTTCATGGAGGTGGTACACGGAGGCGGTATGCAATAGCGAAGGCACTAGCAGTCTTTGGAAAGTGTAATGTTGTGGAAGAGGGAGTAGTACGTGGAGTAGGTGGTTCACGTACAAAGCCCGGTACATAGTACACTATAGTAGCATGTGGTCTGTGATTTTCACATGTAATTATGAAAAATATTTAAATCATTTTGAGAAACTATTTTCTGATACATAACAGTACTCGATAATGTGGAATTCATTTATGGGTTAATGGTGGACTTCAACAGAGCATCTACCCACAGATGAGGATGTAGTATTTATGAAAAGGAAGGGGTTTAAATGTCCATAAACTATGTTTGCATAAAAGTAGGTACACTATATGTGGATTCCGTTCCATGAGTAGTGAGTGAAGGAAGAAGAAGACGATGACCCTTTCCACCGGTAGTGAGATAAGGAAAGTGGCATAAGGAGAGACACTAAGGAATGCAGTGACATGACCCTAAATGTTGTAAAGGTAGTGATCCTGGGAATAGATGATCTATCCTGATCATTTTACTCATTATTATCGGTGAACATAGTGATTTTTTTACACCAGTACATTGTCATTGTATGATCCTTGGACGTTTCCCAGTGAGGGTGAACCAAGTAAAGATCATTGTGCATTATGAATTATTTCATATCTATTCATATATTGCTACAAGAAGAAGATAAAATGTAGTTTTTTCTAACAATGAAACAATATCCAAACTAGAGAATGTTTTAATATTTCATACCCCGATTCACCCCCCCCCCTCCTCTATTAGAATTAGACATATTGGATCTAAAAATCGGTATCAGAGGGAATTGTTGAAAGTCTGTGTCTCTCTCTCATGAATAATAAATGGATATTGTCAATCATAATGGAATTATGATCATTGATGGAATGAATTTTCAACTATGGAAGAATCAAACTCAGCACTACTCCCGATCAGAAGGGATTGAGGTATTCATAGTAGCTATGCAAAGAATATCAAATAACATTAAATGTGAGGATTTATTATAATTTGAAAGAATATAATTGGATGTCGATGCTGAAGGGATCAATGCATTAAGGGGATCCTTATAATATGAAATTAATACAATGGCGATGTCCTATAAAATATCACCTTAAATGTGGGAAATTTTGTTGAACACTTATGAGAGTGACCTAAAAGTATGAGAGGCAAATGTGAAGGTTATATAGAACACGTATGAGGATCTCAAAATGAATCATAATGAGACTGTTGATGCATTCTTTGATAGGATAAATATTATTGTGCATGACAAGCAAGGTCTTGGAGAATTCATTGAAGATATGAAGGTATTAAAACGTATATTGGGGAACCTTCCACTGCAGTTCAATGCAAACGTTTCATTTTTGGAAGACAGAGACCTGAAAGAGGTGACACTAGATAACATACCCAGTATCGTTTTAGAATATTAAATGAGGAATGGTGATATTAATGTAGTGTAAAAGGGGATGTCTAAGGAAGTGGCATTCAAGGACATGAAGAATCTACCTATTGAAAATTTCCCTGATGAGGACAATATAAATGATTTCATGTCATTGATCTCCTCTAATTTACTAAGTGGAAAAGGGAAGTTCAAATATAAACATCCATTTTCGTGTTTCCGATGCGAAATGAAAAGGGAAGAGCATGCATTTGTTACAGAAATTGCATTCAAGGAGTCAGATCACAATGGGATATGGATCATTGATAGTGGATGAACTTCCAATATGATGGGACAAAAGGGTATAGTGACCAGAATCATGTACGATAAAGATGTCATTGTACGATATTAAAATGATGAGGGATTGAAAATTATTTGTTCAGAAAAAGCCATGTTTAGTGGAAAATGCCTGAGAATAGAAGATATATGGTTTGTTGAGGGTCTTATTCACAACTTTCTTAGTGTTAGTCATTTGTGTGACTCATTACATGCCATATGTTTTTAAAAGAATTTATGTATCATCAAAAAATAATTAATGAATATTTTTTTCAAGGAATGTTTTCAAAAGGGAATCTATACCTTATTAATTGAAAAAAGATATGTTCTTTCTTTCCAAGTATGAAGAAAAAAAGTTATGGAATAAGAATCTCGGCCACGTAATCCTATGTTCCATGGAATATTTGGTGAAATATAATACAACATGAAATATCTATAAATTATCATGTGTTCGTAATCATACATGTGATTCCTATTAACAGGGGAAGATAATTTTCAATACATATATGCAAAAGGAGAAAAATTACACAAGATTTTTTAGTTGGTATATATTGATGTATGTGGGTTAATTTATCCAAGGTTATTTATGGGAGGAGATATTATTTTCTATTATTTGATGACTATTGTAGAATGTCATGGGTTTCAATAATAACCCACAAAACTGAAGTGTTCATTTGCGTTAATATATATCCAACAGAATGTTAAAAGATTATTGGTCAAAAAAACCCGGATTATTCGAACAGATAATGTAATAGAGTTCATAAATATCCAAGTAGAGGATTATCTCAAAAAAATGAGGTAAAAAATCATGTTTCAGCAGTAATAAATACAGAACATAATGTAGTTGTTGTTAGAATAAATCAGATTATCAACAACATGGATCGAACAGAGCTCATTAAGAAAGTCCTTATAGATAAATTTTGGAATGAAGCAGCGATGAAAATAGTATACACTTCAAATATATATTTACTTTGTCCAAAATATGAGAAGACTCCATATGAGTTATGGTATGGGAAGAACCCATCATTGAAGTACTTTAGAATATTTTGAAGTAAATGTTTCATTCTCCACAAAGTGAAACAGAAGAAATTTGAATTCTGTGGGGATAATGAAATATTTCATGGATACTAAAAGAAGACTAAAGAATATAAATCCATCAATAATAGGGTATGTTAAATAGTTGAAAGTCATGGTGTAACAATACTAGAGAATGAATAGAATCATCAACAAATACATGACTAGAATCATGATGATATGGATGAAGAGAAGACAAAGTCCATAGATGCTCCATCTCTGTAGGTTGACTCAGAATAATAGTCATATGATGAGAAAAATCAGCATCTTATTAGACACCAGTGAGAAGAGTTGAAATTGATATGAAAAATATAACTGGTGATCAGACAGCACGCATGCAGACAATGAGGATAAAGACTGTACAACAAGCATAATAATTATAACAGTTGTAACCTTAATGTTATGATAAAGAAGTTGGAGATGAGAACCAGGTTCCATCCATGAATGAAGAGGTTGACCAAATTGAGAGGAATCATACATGGGAGATTGTTTCATGACTAGGAGATAATAATTTCATAGGGGAGAAATGCATCTTTCACAAAAAAAAGAATGTAAATGGTGTCATGATTCAAAAAAAAAACATTCTTGGTGTGCAAAGGATACTCTAAAAAAATTTATTTTCATTGATGAGAAATTTTCACCTGTTGCAATGATGGAGGCAATCAGATTATTCCTCACCATATCCATGAAAAAAATGATTAAAAGTTTCCAGTTTGATGTCATGTCAGAATTTCCGAATGGAGTTCTAGAAGAAGAAATGTACATTGGGAAATAAGATGGTTTTCTCATTCAAAAAGATGAGAACAGAGTCGGTCAGCTGAAGAAGGATTTATATAGTTTGATGCATGAACCAGGATTTTGGAATTGTAGGCTTGATTAGTTTCTAAAAAACGTGATTTTCAGTGTGGTGGAGTGGATTAAAATTTTTATTTCAATAATTACCACTAAAGACGGATGATGTTAGTATATTATGTCGATGAAATAATATTTGGTGGATCAAATGAAATAAAATGCAGAAATTTTTTAGAATTCATGAAAAAAAATTGAAATATTTTTGACTAGTGAGCTGACATTTATCATGGGCATACAATTGATGCAAGGAAGAAATTTCACTTTAATTTTTTCAAATTAAATAGGAAAAGTTTTGGGAAGGTTTGGAATGGATAATTACAAATATATGAAGACTCTGGTTGCTATCCAATTGAAGCTATTATGGGAAGATGAAGGCAGGGCAGCTAATATCACGAATTACAAGAAAATAATTAGAAGTATATTTTACCTGACAGTGACAAGGCCAAATATGGTATTTCTCACATTCCAGGTGGCAAGGTATCAAAGTAATCACATGGAGAGCAACCATATTGCATTTAAATGAATTATATGGTATATGTGGGGAAGAATAAAAATTGGCTTCATGTATAATGAAAAATATCAGCTAGAGCTATTGGGATATTCAGATGTGGATTTTTCATGTTCAGCAGATGATAGGAAATAAACATCTGCAGGTGCCATTTATCACGGAGGGTTGTGTATTTCATGTTAAAGAAAGAAACAATATTTCAATTCAATGAGAAACACATAAGCTCAATACATTACAGCTACTCAAGCTTTCACTCAGCTATTGTGGATAAAGAAGAAACTGGATGATATAAGAAATAAAGTGAAATCTCTGATTAGAATCCATTTCAGTAATTCAAGTGCATTAAATATGTTCAAAAATATAGTCCATCACTCAAGGACAAATCGAATTGAAATCAGATATCATTTTATCATGAAGAAAGTTGAACAAGTTCTTGTGAAGATGGATTATTTTCCAATGGAACAACAAGTTATAGATACTCATACAATGGCCCTACCCAAAGAAGCATTTTAATTTCATCGATAGGCTCTAGGAGTCATGTTGACTTCCCTCACATAAAAAGTTTTCATGTGGATCCCCCCTCTCCTCGATGTATTATTTTTTCCCTAATATGCTAATATGTGTTATTTATCCTATTGCACACAACCTTAAAGTGCCATTTTGGTCTCTTCACAAAGGGGGAGAAAGTGTTACAATTATAGTAGGATAAAAGACATTAGGCGAACCTTTTATGTGGAGAATTGTGATAGGGGGATTTGAAGTTGAGATGAAGCTATTGGAGGAGCTATAACTTATGGGGAGAATTAAATTTAGAGATTCTAAAAGTGATCAATAAATGAATAGATATCACAACGACTAAGGTTCGCGATGAAAGATGATCATTGGTATCCATGTATCAATATGGTATCATAAATTGGAGATTATCAATGAAGTGATTAATTGATAAAATTTTCATTATACTCTTGTTTCTCATGCTAAGTGTGGCTCATGTGGGATTAGAGTGTGTGTTGAGTAAATCCTTGATTGCTATATTACTCACATAAAAAAATGGTGGCTTAAGATGAAGAAGTATTAATGAGGTACCAAAATGTAAATAATTGTAATGTGAAGAGTTATTAACAAACCCAAAGGGGAGATTGTTTGGAAAAAATCCATTGATATTTCGTTTTAGAATTTTTGAGTGAGGCTGTGTTTGACGAAAAATCTAGTATACCACAAATGAGTAAGGTTGGTGCTTCTGAAGATCAGTATTTAAGGTGGCGCTGTTTCCTGGTGTTTTCAAAATGTTTGGACCTCAAAATAGAGAATTTTTGTGAAAAATGAGATCAATGATAGAAAAGTAAGAGAAATGAGGAGCTTAGGACATGGATTGTGTACCATGTCTGGGAAGAGTGCGCAGCTGCATACCAAGCTGCTTGAATGTTACATAGGTGTAGTTCACAAAACCTAAAATTGTTCACGGTGGAAGGCAGTGTGGTACATGTATGGAATGTCCTCGGTAGAGGAGATAGACCGTATAGGATAAAAGGTAGTACATGAAGCATGTATGAAAAGTGGTTCACTGGGTGGCTTGTGGTTTGCTGCGGCAAAAGGATTGGTATGCGGTGGAGCCTAAATTGAAGATTTGGAAAATAATAGATAATTTTTTTTGGTAGATATCATTTCAAATATATTAATTTATAATTACACTGATTTATGTGGATACCTAATATCATAAGAGGGCATTTTTTCCAGGAATTGGAAAAGACCTACGAAAGTTCATAAATGGAGGTTCGAGAAGGATGAATTCGTTTGCGCTGAAGAGATTCTTCCGAATGATTCTCCAGAGAACTATAACCTATAAAAAACATAGTACATGGAATTAGAAGACACAATACACTATAGAGGTTAGCAAAGGGAGACCGTGAACTAAGAACAGTTTGTGGACAAAGGGTAGTTCACTTCGGATGTTCGTGGAGGCGGTACATGGAGGTAATACCCGATAGCAAAGGGAGAGGTAGTCTAGAGACATTGGAAGTTTGAGGAAGATGCTACACTATGAAGAGCAGGTTGTTCGCATACCAAACCTGGTACATAATACTTGGGAGGATCAGGTGGCTCACAATTTGCACATGGATTCTTTAAAAAATTTAAATTCAGTTTTCAAAAGTATTTTCTGGTACCTAGCAGTACTCGGGAGGGTGAACTTCATCTATGGGTGAAAAGTGACTTCAACAAAACATATACCTACATTTGAGGATGTTGTATTGAAGAAAATGAAAGGGACCTATGTGTCTATAAACTATTCTGGACCAACAGGTTGGTAAACTGTGTGTGGATTCCTTTCCAAGAGTACTAAGCGAAGAAGAGGAAGACGATGACCATTTCCACCAACAGTGAGGCAGAGAAAAAGGCATAAGGATTGACCCTTGGGAATTTAGTGAGTAGTACCTAAATGTTGTAAAGGTAGTGATCCAAGGAATAAAATATCTAACCTGAACATTTTACTCATTATTGGAATTGAGCCTTAGTGGTATTGATACATTGGCACAATTTTGTTGTATGCTCCTTGGATGTAGCCCAATGAGGGTGAACCATGTAATAATTGTTGTGTGATGTGCATGATTTCATATCTATTAATATATTGCAATGAGTGGAAGAGAGAATTTAGTTTTTTATTACAACAAAACAACATATAAAGGGGATAATTTTTTTATCATTCACACCCTAATTCACCCCCACCCACCGGTGTATTCGACACAGATGACCTAACAACTAACACAGTGTGTCCATGTATAGAGTGGGTATAAAATGAATCAGTATGTATGCACCCTAGAATCCATACATGTTCTATCCAACAAAATTCCATGAATTCTAGTTTGAAAATATACTTATGAAAATATGTTTTTCATCATTGGAATGGAAAACTAAAATATTCTCTCTAAAACCCAATTTTAAAAACATAAATAAAAATGGAAACACAATCCCAAATGATACCTAAAATAAATGAAAACATGATCATAAGAAATGCAGTAGGCTATACCTATTAAAAAATAAATTATGAAAATAGTACAAGGTTGTGAAAAGAAGTACTAGTATAAAAACAATACAAAGTAACAAAAAAATAAAAGAACAATATACAGTTATAAAATCATGGTCATTTCTAAAAAACCTAAGAAGTAATCCCTAGACACAATCTGTTTATACCCACCTACTAGAATTTGGAGAACTTCCATAGTCAGTAACCAACCTAGATTCTCTAAAAACGCCTCACCAAGGGAAAACCCCATGTGGAGTATCACTTATGGGTTTCTAGTTTTTTAATTGGGAATAGAAATCACTTGTCACTAGAACATGTAGATTATGTCCATAAATCCAATGATAATATTATATATTAGAGTAAGGAAGGCATCACATTAAAGGTATATCCAATATTTTCCACCATGGATAACTTTCCCATTCCACAACACTAAAAATTAGTAGGATCTATCAATTAGAGAACACCTATAGGGGTTCTCATCAAACATAGATCTATTACAATGTTCAAACCCGGAATAAATTTTATATGACTTTGAAAACAATATAAAATATGATATGAATTTCCAACTGGACCTTAACATTTACTAATCTAGAACCATTTCCCAAAACCTAGGTGAAACCACAACTTATTCTTAGAAAACTCCAAAAGGTAATTTGATTTCATTTATTATCCAAATTACCTCATAATGTTCCAAAAATGAAATCGATTTGGAAAAAATATTTTAAATCTTTTTTTGTGTCATCTAGAGCCAACAAGCCTTTTTTGAAAATTTTCTGAGTTTTAAAGAAAACATTTTGAAGATAGATTGGAAGTGGCGAAGAGAAAAGGGACAAGAGAATTTTCCAAACTAATTGAACAAATTTAGATGTCATTATGTAATACTATATTTACATGTGTGTGCCTACCTATATGGTGACTTCATAGAAATATAGATATTCAAACATCTATGAAATATACATGAACAACAATAAATATTCCCAATGTTTGATGAAATTAACCACTAGTAACATCAAAACCACAATAAGGATCCAAATATAAACACCGAACATGAAAAGGATAACAAAACCACAAAAAACGAAAAATTGCACATGTCACCCAATCACTAAGTCATAAAAAGGTCACACACAATTCTCAAAATATTGAATTTCATTTTTTAATTCCCAATCATTATTTTAAAAAATATTTTATATACATGTATAATTATTATCATAATCAATAAACACCCTTGAAACTGAATTTTCATAAAATTAATAAAATTAAAATACCATAACAACTATTACAAACACCTCCAAATCATAAATAACACATTTGGAAATTAATTATAATGGATCAAGCATCAAATGGAATATTTTGAAAAGGAAAAAGATGGAAGCACCTACGTCAATGATTTTTGAATGTGACAAAACACCCAATAAATAAAGAAGAAAGTCTATGAACCGAAACAAAAAACCATGAATCCATGAAAACAGTCCACATAATCAAAACCTTTTCTTAGAGTATATTAAAGAGCGAAATAGTCCAAGTTAAACCATGAAACCAATAATGAAAGACATTAAGAATAGAAAATTGACCAAAACCCATATAAAACATACATAGTAACATGAAGATGATTAAATCTTGGAAAGAGGAGTAAGGGAATTAGCGTTTGAGAGCCCCTGATGAACATAGAATGAATTGGGGTGGTAAAACTGGAAATATGGGTAAAATATAAGAGTGTTATAATAGGAAACTCAATATTTTATGAATATGGGTAATTTAAATGGTTTTCCCATATGTTTTTCCAAACAATGTGCCAACTGTGACCACCCTTCTAGAGAGAAGTTACAAGTATGGATTGTGGCCCTACAGTTTTGCAAACATTATTCTAATTGTATAATTTAGATCTGTCATGTTGTAGAGCTTTATCATATTATTTTAGAAGGGTTTTTACTAACTATTTGTAGGAAATGTTCATAATCTCAAAAATCACACAATTTATCCTTTAGATTGTACAATTTTTGAAAAACTATGATCATTCAATGCAAAAAAACCCATGAAACAAAATAATGAATTCGTAATATCTATTTCCATCACCAAAGACATAATTTCTCAAAAAACTATTCAAAATGACCATAAACATTCCAAAAACCAGACCAAGACACAAAAACTAAAAAAATTTCCACTGAGAAATGAACCCAAACCTCAATTGATATATCTAACACCCTGAAACTAAAAAAAATTACGAAAATAGTATAAATTTTTTTTGGGAAATGAAAATTCTTCCCACCACAAAAACATTATTCCCCTAGAATTCAATAAGAAAAATAAATAAAAATACTACAGATCAAAACAAAATGATTCCAAATGAACCCCTGATCAATGTTGTGACCTTTCAAATCCATGATTCAAACCTAACTGACACTAGAGAAAACCATAAGAAGATCCATGGGGGGTATCCCCACAAATTTAATGTTTACCCATATGGGATAATATTTTAAGAGACTCAATATAAAGCATTTTGAGTTTTTTTGGATTCATAATATAATTAACATAATAAAAATAAATCTAATTTAACATAAAAATAATTTAATTTTCCAATCCCAAAATATAATATAAACAAAATGCTAGGAAGAAAAACCAAATATCCTCTTTCAAACATCACCATTTTTTTACACATTACAAAACCATCTTACTCCAAGACCACTTTCATAATAATCAATCCTCTTTCCAAAAATACACATGTCCCCAAATCCTTTCTATAGTAAAAAACTATTTAAAAAATCCATTTTCCATTCAAAATAATGTCATACCAACTAAAATCAAACACCACAAAACTCATGTTGAACCTTCCAAAATAGAGAACTCATTTCCATGCAAAACATGGCCACATGTTTTAGTAGAGCATTCCCCTAGAAAGAACCAACCTCTAAAAGTATATTGAACCCTAGAAATTGGCTCAAAATTAGTCCCTAGTCCTTGAAAGATGATCGTTCAGCACTGGTTCACTTCCATTATTAGTCCCAAAATCCAAAAATCTATATAATATACATTAATATTAACCAGAAGTATAAAACAGAAGACTAAAGTACCAAACATCCCATTGTATCTTTAGGATTCTAATTTGAATGATTTCTTGATGTTTATACAAAAATTACCTTCCGAGTCCCAATAATCTTATATATGTACTACCTAATTCCCCAAATAAAAAATGGATCCTATGATACCATTTTCTCAAGAAAAATCTGAGGTGAGCCCATTATTGGTCACCTGAGATGATTTACGTCAATTCATATAATGAATTCCCAATCCGTGTTGGCTAGTAACTTGTTTGGGGGGTCAATGATAATCTAATAGAAATGATTTTAACCAATATAACCTGCTATTAGATAAACAAAACACTGGACATAAAAAATATGAGAATCAATAAAATGACAAAATAAATAAATAAATGATTACATCTAAAAAAATAATAAAATAAAATTGAAAACAAAATCAAATAAAAAACTATGACCATACTTGAACTGATACGATCTTCACGTGACCCCATCATACCCACTCTCTAGAAGACCCACCTACTCCCCAGGAAATCCTGATCAAATTTTAACCTTAAAAATTTCTCAGATCTCCTGATTCAAAGTGGAACTAGTAGAGTGAGAGAATATAACTTCTTAATAGATAAGAACCAAAAAATCTATACTTGTCATTTCACAATATATAATATTTATTCTTTTTTGGAAATATATATATGAAAATAACATTTAAAATATTTGAATTAAGAACTCATAATTTATTTTTAAACCCTAATTATAGAAACTTAAAGACTCATGGAAACACAACCCCATATAATTTCTAAAAATGGAAAATAGACTCATAGAATAAGAACTTGGGTATACAAAATAAACCAAAAATAATGTAAACAATTCATGAATAATAAATATGTACTAATATGAACAATCAAACAAAAATTATTCAATAATAAAACAGGAAAATAAAAAAATTTAATAACCAAAGTTTCCTAAATATCCCAAGAATATATCCCTAGAAACACTATATACAGACCCTCCAACCAAAATATTGCGCTCCAATATTGTTAAGTATCAATCAAGATGATCTAAACTAGCATGTTCAGTAGAAAATTACACATGGATTATCCCTTATCTTGGTGGGGGGGGGGCTAATCTATTTAATTGGGACTACAATGAAATAGTCACTCAACCCTCAGATGATGTCCAATAATTCCATGATAATATTTTATAATAAAGTGAGTAGGTCATATCATGCTTTGTGTAACACCAATATTTCATTTTTGTAGGCTTTTCCAATTATCTACCACCGACTCTGAGAAGGCCATCTCAATGGATGTACAGCTACAGGGGTTCAAGTCATCTACAAAACCATTTGAATGTGCCAATCTTTCCAACATGTCATATAAATTTGAAACAAATTTACAAAATATTATGAAGCACTAACTGGGACATAATGTTTTCAAATACAAAATGGATTCCCATAACCAATGTGAAACCACTACATATTCATGGAAAATAAAAAATATGACTTTGATGTATTTTAATTAAAAAATACCTCATAAGGAACAAAATGGGAATATTATTTCTAAAACACATTTGAAACCACATTTAGAGTCATATAGAACCAACAAGTATTTTTTAAAACATTTTGAGTTTTTAAGAAAGAATTTAAAAGATAGATTGCAAGTTGGGATGTGAAAAGGGATAAAAGTTTTTTGAGAACCATTGGTAATAATTATGAAATATTTATCTAATATGATATATACATGGTTGTATCAATCCTTATACACACCTTGTAAACATATAAATTTCCAACATATATAGAATATACATGGTAGACCATAAAAATTCTCATTGTTTTAATTATACTACAACAAGTGACATCAAAATCCACCACAATGATACACACACAAGCACTAAACCGAAAAATACACCAAAACCACATGCAAAGAACAGTTGGGAATGCCACCAAATCTCTAAATCCCAATAATGGTCACACACAATTATTAAAAAAAAACTCAATTTCATTTTTTAAAGGAAATTGGCATTTTAATAAACACCTGGTGTTCCTATATATAGGAATAATTAAGAAATTCATTTTAGAATTCAATTTCATAACACATTCAACAAGTAAATACCATAACAATTGTTACGAATGTGTAATAATAACTAATAACACATTTAGTAAATAATTATAATGGATCAAGCATTAATGTGAATTCTTCAGAAATTAAATTGATAGAAACATCTACACAAATGTTGTTCCAATATGATGAATCTCCATGGAAATGAAGAAGGATGAACAAAAAAATTCCAGCACATAGCATTAAAGAAATTGACCCACATAATCAAAACCTTATCTTAGGATTCTACTATGAGGGAACCAAGGCAAGAGGAACCACAAAACCAAGAAATAAAGATTGTTTATTTGAGAAATTTGACCAAATACCAAAGGAAACATACATATCAACCATTAAGATTCTTCGATGTATAATGGAGAATCAAGGGAGGATGGCTTTGGGATCCCCATGGTGTTCCATGATATAATGGGGGAGTTAAAATCTTAAATAGTGATAAATAATTATAGGGGAATAATCATAAACATGAGATTTTAAGAATATAGGTAAGTCTCATAGTTTTGCCTCATGGTTTTCTAAACTATAAAATAACCATGCACACTCTTATGATGTGAAGGGACACCATCATTGATTGGCCATAGAGTTTGGAATACAATACGCCAACTATGAAATTGATCTCTCTCATGATGCAGGTCCTAGATGAAATATTTTTCACAAGGTTTCTACTAACCATGCCCAAGTCATACACCTAATATGAGACATCACTCATAATATTAACGATTACTCCATTATCTCATATGTTTGAGAAGAAACTAATCAATATATATGTAAGTAAAACCATTCACGAACAAAATTAACTGGAGACATCACATACCTTCACCAACCACACGGTTTCTCCCCAAATTTTGTAAACACATCACACACTAGCAACAAACTATACCAAAAATCCATAACCCAAGCAATTATCAATTAGAACACACCTTGAACCTAAAAAAATGATCTAAAACTATGAAATGACTAAAAATAATGAAAATAAAATCAAAAAGGGTATGTGTTTGACATGTTAAAACTATTAAAGTTTATTAAAAAATTAAATTATTGATGAAATTTTATTATACATTATACTAAAAATATATATGAGAAGTATTACTCAATTTAAAACAAAACATAATATAAAAATATCATTTTAAATGTTCTAATGATTCATTTTATAAAAAAAATTATCCATTACTATATTTATAAAGTTGTATTATTAATATATTTATACATACCTAAATGAATTATAAAGTATATTTTATGTCATTTTTTATTTTCTTTCAAATGTTTTCAAAAAGAATATTTTTAAATATTTATACAGAAATTTTGACAAAAAAAGAATATTTTATTTTATAGTATTCAACATCAATTTATTCTCCTTATCCCATAAATATTAATTAATGCTATCTTTTATTTATAATATTCTATTTTTTCTTCTAATAAAACCTTCCTTCTATTGGTTTGTGGTATTTTTGATATTATTATTTTTTTCTACATGAAAAAGATATATTAATATTCAGATATGTTTTGTGTGATTTAAAATATTATATTTTTATGATTTTGGTAATAGAAATGAAGGATTTTAACTTTTTCATACAATATTTGGGAATAATAAATCAATTATGATGGGGTGAACCATGTGTATGTCTCCAATGCATTAGGTAATGGTTATGTTCTTTGTAAATTTTATTGTATGTTAAACAATAGGTCATTCCATTTTTAAGAGTGATTGTACGAGTAAAATGAAAGCAATTTCCCAAGTTACAAACATGAATTTTCCATGCTTTCTAATTATATTTCATTGAAATAATTTTAATTCCTCAGTTATGATATTTTTCTTAAAGGAAAAATTATTAATTTTTATAGTAAATGGCATGCATTTAATATAATGTTCTTATGGTTTATATTATGATTGGGAATGATTTATTATTATGTTTTAAATATTATTTTTTTATTATAATTTGTTTTAAAAATTACTCTATGTAATGAAGTTTATCTCATGAGAAGGTAAAAAAATTATTTAGTAAAAAAATTATTATGTTAGAGAAAAATTCTATATCACGATCTCATGGTTTTGAAATGCTAGAATATGTTAATTTTTTTATATGTCTCTTAATAATAATTTTATTTACATAACTAATTTTCTAATATTATTCTTACGGTCTAAGGATGATTTGGAATTATTATGAGGAATTAATATTGTAAAATAATATACAAGTATAGTGGGAAATTACTAACATCAATACATGGGAACTATTATAAATCTATTTTTCATGATTCCCAGAAACAATATAAATGAATGGTCCTCGCGTTTTTACATGATCCAATATTTTAATTTGATGTTGTATGTTATTAATGGATAAAATTGGGACTCATTCATTTGTATCAATTCTATATATGTAAATATTTTTTTAACAATAGATCTAGGACTGCATGTTTGTGGTTTCTACAAAGTCAATGTTACCATCCCTTCCATAGATGCTCCCTCTATGGAATTTCAATTCTGTATAAAATTTTAGTTGAACATGGAAACTTGAAGTGAAATTTTGAATTTGGAAGGATTTAAGATCATGGAATGAAATCCTAGATTATCCTAATAGGAACTTGATTTATCAGGGTTTGATTAGAACCATATCAATTCTTGATATTGCCTTATGATGTAGTAATGGTCTGGTACATCATATTACCCACTTGAAACATCACAAGAAAATATATTGGCATTGTGATAGTATCATTACACCATAGTTTAACCATCAACATGGCCCTTAAACCCCACTCATGATGATGTGAGAGTGTCTACATCAATTAACACAAATGCGTTTCAAACTCAGATATTGTTAGTTGTGGTGTAATAGAAAAGTAATTACTCACTAATGATTGTTTTTGGGATATTTTGGTCAATAAAGACATGTGTGGTATTTATATATGATTGATTATTATATAAAGAGGATAAAAAAATTTAGATAATCATTGGTCACTATAATAAAATATACGAGTATCCTGGAGAAATATATTTTATTATCAACTAGTTAAGTAGTGATTGGTGTGAAAAGTTAAACATATCAAAAAAAATATTTTAGAAATCATAAATAAATTAAATATTATAAATTACTTGCATTTCAGGTGATTTCTTCTTTCATTAGAATGATTATTATGGTTGATCTATATTATATATCTTGTATTATTTTGTGACCTAAAATATCTATAATGTTTGAGATACCAGTATTATTATATTTTTACTTGAAACAATATATAAATTTCTTATATAATACTAATATCACAGTGATACTACAAATTACGTTTTAATAATATAGAAAAATTAGTCAATAACATTATAATTATGATGACACATATAATACTATCAATGAAAATTTAATATTTCATAGATTTTTTAATATAAAACTAGAGAGTAAAAGACTCCTGAAATATGTAATGAATTTATATAGAAATAGTATGAATTCATCATTAGTTGGAACCATTATTGAATATAAAAAATTTTGAAATTGTATACGAGATAACAATCTGTTACAGTAATCTATATAAATATGTATATATATATATTGATAACAATATTTAGGATTGTTAGAGATATTTTAAATGTCGCAACCTTGGAAATATTAATAATAAATAATTTTTAGAATTATTAACATTCGTGGTTATATTTGATGGCATAACATTCACTATTATAATTTTATGTAAATTTTCAATAAAAAAATATTGATATTCCAACTAAATTATTCTCTATAAATTATATGGATTTTTTAAAAGAAAAATATAAATATATTAAAATTTAAAATTTCTGAAATGGAATACTTTTTCTATATCATAATGTGAATAAAATGTTAAATTATATTTAAGGGTTTTTTTAAAAATAGTGTATTTTATATGAATATTGAAAAATACCTCATTCTCAAATACTGTATCTTCTTCATTCATTAAGGGTTTATATAATAAAATTATATTTTTCATTAGGGTTAAAGTCTTATAAATATCCATTTTTAGTCCTAAACTAATACAATTAGTGGGTATTAATTTTAAAAATGATTTTGGTGTAATTTCATTTTTATGCATAAAACACATATTTCTATAAAAAAAATTTATTACATAACACATACATATATTTAATTTAATTTTCACCACTTCTAGAAGTTGAATATTGTAAAATGGGTTCCTTATTTACAATAATCAAATTCAAATTGTGTAATAAGGTCCATATTATTTTAAGCAATAAAGTTAACATATAAGTATTAATTTTAGTCACCCTGATAAAATATGAAAGTTTTTAAGAGAGGATTAATCTAAGAGATAATGATTCAAATATCTATAATAATTATCCAAATATGATTATATGAGTCAATATATAACCTTTATTATCATTTATTTCATACATTGGCCACTTATTTCCACTTAAATGATAAATTAATTTATAATATTTTAATTTTATTATTATTTAGAAGATTGTGATTCCTCTAACTTATAAAAGGACCCCTTAACCCCACCCCACCCCATCTACTCCTCAAACATTAAAAACTATATATGGAATAAGATATATCCAAATACCTCCCTAAAAATATTTTCCACAACCAATATATTATATAATTCCCCAAATACCAATATATGAATCCATAAGGATATTTTAAAAGATGATTACTCAGTGAATAGTTATATATTGTAACAAATATATTTTACATTTATTTATTCTTGAACATTCTCCAAATAGTTTATAATCATATAAAAATAATTAAATAAATATCATTGAAATAATAAAATGCTATAATTTTTTTTAAAATAACCATTCTATACCATTTATCCATAAACACAAATATGAAAATTTGGTTTGTATGTTCATGTAGAATACTACCTCCAAATATAATATAATTAATTTTTCATCACCATAAAAAAAATTTGGTTATAATAATTTATCAAATAAATAATTATTATATTTTTATCATTATTATTATTCTATAATTATTAATAATGACTTACATTTTTTTCTTTCCTTCCAACATAAAATTAAAATTCCACTTGTATGTACATGTATACAACCTCCTCCTTGAAGTTCCTTTTCACATTTCTCATCACCACTTCATAATAAAGCTTAAATAGATAGATTTAATTACCTTTTATAAAAAAAAATTCCTAAGAATAATTGGTTAGTGATTATTAAAATATTCTATGTGGAACTATTTTTGAGAAGATGAAGTCATTTGAAAATACTTGTATTTAATACATTTTATACAATTGTGAAATAATGTATTCACATGTTATAGATCCCACAATGAAAAATTAATCCCATCCATGCATAATATTATTAATTTTTTTATTGGTTTCCACCTCCATAGTTTTTTGTATTTTTATCTACGAAATCATCTGTGTGAAATGGTCAAGAAATCTACGGGCATCTTGGTGGTCATGGGGTGTGGTAAATGAGCATCCAAAAAAAGCATACCATTTCATTGGGAATGGCCTCTTGATGGATCTATTTTTAAATAACAGGAAATCCACTAATTATATATTAATGGCCTTGGTTTCTTGATAATATACATATGAAACATGGGTTATCCCACTATGGTCGTGGACGATACCAAGGTGGTACTTGTATGAGAGAGTCTTCTTGTAAAAAATCATCTAAAAAATAAAACTATAGGCATAGTTCATAATATGTCTGGGTAAAAAAATTATATTTTATTAATGTCTCATGGTGGAATCAATGTTATAATACTACTTAGAAAATCATTAAAATAAATTTCACATCATTCATGACTCTTAGGTACACCGTAACCATCAATTGATGGGTAGTGACTGATACATTTTGAAGTCATCAAAATTCATGCCTTTAATGGCATGATGGTAATAAAAATTGATGATAGGATTTAAATGGTTATTTTTTCAGGAATTATATGTCAGTATAAAATAGAAATGGGATAGAGAGATAAGGAAATCTTAGATCTCTCTGGAAACCAATAAGTTGATTCTTGATCTCTTCTAAAAAGACAAAGTCAAAGATAGAGGTCTCTCAGAAAATTTATTAATATATATAATTGCATCAAAACAATTTTAAAAGATAAAATTCCACCTATGGATTATATTTATGTAATTATTTTTATGAAAAATATACAAAAATAGGATAATGGAATTCTCTAGTGTTTGAGAGAGTTGTGAATTTGAAACATTCATGTTAATAAATTAGTTGGGCCAACTAGACTGCTATAATCTTAGGAACATTTATGAAACTAGTTCACTTGTTTTTGGTTCCCATTCAAATTACAAATTATTCTCCTTGGTTTCTCCCTATGAGGGTTAACTCTGAAAAATAACATGTCCCTTTTTATACATTATTCACTAAAGAGAGTAAGAATGGTATATGTTGATGTGTTTCTCAATTTAAGATTACAAGGTCGATAATCTCAGATCATTCGGAAATACGCTTATCCACACCACCACTATTTATTTATGTTATTTGATAAAGGAACATAATTTGGTGTCATAGAATCCTTTTTTTGGGAAATTTCTCCCTACCTCCCTCTCTCAAAATCATGGTGACAATTTTCAATCACAAAGGAATTCATATGATTGAATGTAATAATTTTTAGTTATAGAATAGCTGTATGAAAAACTATTTATTATCATTGGGAATTTGTATTTATTTGGATTAATGGTATGGTATTTCTATGAGAATGGATAACATTGAATTATCATAAAATGATTCTGGAGAATTAGATATAGTTGAAAATAAAATATGTTCTTTGGGATGTTATTTTACTAATCCCATATAATTTTTTTAATTATTTTATAATACTATCATGTTGTGTGGGAAAAACATCAAAATATATATGATGGATATTAATTTTTTCATGAGGTCATGTTATCAGTTATTTGGAATAAATATTTTTAATTTAGAATGAGTCCAAATTTGATGGTTTATTCTTCTTTAGATCGACTAAATTATTCTTTAAAGGACATGCATAGTCATTGTGGGGATCTCAAAGATAAAATGTTCTGGAACAGAATAATGAGAATAATTCCTCAATAGTTCATGATGACTAATTTTGATCTGAATGAAAAATTTCAAATGGAAATATCTTTAGAAATTTTATATTGCACTTTAATTCTATATGATATATAGAATGAAGATAATTAGTCCATGGTAAAGAATTTTTTTTCATAATGTTTCTCATAATGATTTAATGAAATTCAATGGGAAGGATGTTTTGGAAGTTCAAGAAATTGAAGATATCATGTAGGATATTTTTACTATCCTTATATTATAAATGGAAATATTAATGGTAAGAATCCTCCTTTTTCATCAAATATGGAAAAGTGGAACACATATGGGATAAATTTCCAATAAACTTTTAAGAGGATTATGTGGAAGAAATGAAGGGAAATATATTTTTTTCAAAATTAAAAATTCTCTCAAACAAGATGTTTTATATTCTGATGATTTCTAAGTTGGAGATGTACAATATTTCCAAGATCAAAGATGATTCACAAATATTAATTACATAAGATAATGAAAGTGATGCTAAAAATTGTGTTGATTGAAGAGTTTGTAATTAGTTTCAAATCAAGGTAACATATGAAGAAATTTATCTTTAGAGAGACAATAGTATAAATGATAGTTTAGGTTTTCTTGATTCTAAAATCCATATACGATAATGATAGGAATATGTGTATAAATTACAATCTGACATTGAATATTTCCAATAAAGAAATTATTGAGGACCAATGAATGAAGTTGAGTTGAATCTCAAAGATGAAAATATAAAATTGTTGATTGATGGGATATTTAATTCATTTTATGTCAAGGGAAATATAATTATAGATCTTATAGAATAATTCATGTAATAAAACAATAAGGGTGAAGAACAAATTATCTATATCTCTCTCAGTATGGCATTAAGAAACTCAAATATTGTTTCTCATGTCAATACTAGAATTTTTTATAAGAAATTAAATTAATAATTTATTCCCATTCCAGAAGTACAACCCATTGATAGAAAAGTAAAATATATAGTGGAGTATAATGGAATAATGAAGATAATTATGGCTGCTGCTAAACCTTTATACATCAAATCCTCAATGGAAAATAGATCTTCACAACACTCAAAAAAATAAAATTGGTGAAATAAATGGTTAGAATAAGTTATTAGTAATTAGTGGTTTTTATTTTAGAAATATGGAACACACCTAATATGTGTGTTCTACTAGTAAGATATATTTCCATAAATAAGATCACAAAAATTGGAAATCTAGGGATCCAATTCTTTACTATGATTTTAAAAGGTATTGTTGTTGTTGTGAAATTTATAATAATAATGGAATATTTTTTGAATAAATACGTAACAAAATTGTCCTCAATGTAATGGATCAAACCTTCATAGTCCATTACATTGCCATAATACAGGCATGTGGTGTTCTTGGAGTAAATAGTAGCTCATTCTAAGAGAGTGAAAAAATTTTTGTTTTCCATAGGTAACTTAGGGTGTTAGTGTCAGTGAATTAAGGTGTGAGTTTCAGTGATACAATGTGTCAGTGTCAATGAGTTATGGTGCCAGTTTCAGTGACTCAGGGTGTTGGTGTCGATGAGTCAGGGTGTCTGTGAGTTAGGGTGTCAGTCAGTTAGGGCGTATGTGAGTCTGGCATGAGTAGGTCGAGTCATTGGATCAGCATCAGGGGATCAACATCAGTGACTCGATGTCAATGACTTTTTGTTGTCATTGGTGACTCACCCACTGGTGACTCACTATCGGTGTCGGTGACTCACCCATCTATAACCCATTTCCAGTTTTTCTAATTTTTTCCTTGTTTGACCCCTCTTGCTTTTTACATCATGTAAGATGAGTTTAAAATACTATTTTTTCGTATCTATGTGTGTTTCAAATGATATTAATTATATCCTAAAAATACTAATACTCTGTGGACATTGAGATATTCTAACTGTGTAATCTAGACCATGATCCCAGGTTAATGACATTAGAAATTGTTTCTTATACCGTTGATATAGGACCGAGCCCTTTTGAACCAAGTTCTTATTGACCACATTTTCTTCCTTTTCCCTTTAGTAATCCTAGATACTTTCATCCTTATGGAGTCTTGTGTTGTGAAATAGTCGTTGATTGAGTTACCCCTTGGCGTCATTCCTATTTCTCATGCAACCCTATATTTTTTCATTCAATGAAATGTTTCTGGTCTTTCTATATTCCAAGTAGGGATTTCCTCCATCTATCTCAATTTTTGAATCATGTTGGATGGGTGTAGTTTGGTTCTTTTATGAGAAACTACGGAATCAAACCCTTGACAAAGATAAATGCTAATAATGAAATAAAAACATGATAACATACTAGGTGTGGATTGATGTTTATTGCCTATTTTATTTGTTATCTTTGATTATGATGTGATCTATTTTTATAGCTTGGCATCTAAAAATCATGGACTTTGGTGGTCATTGGCTGCACATTGGTGATCCTTTATAAATGTTGTTGATTCCTTGTGAATAATTACCATAAATATCAATCTATTTAATCACATATACCCAATTATGTGAATTTGATTCCCCATGATGATTAACTATGTGTGATCACCCTTCTTATCAAAGTAAAATTTAAATAATGGTGTTGTACAAATATGAATTCATCCTATTTCATTGGAGTGATTTTTTATGTTTCTTAGTGGTTGTTGTGTCTTTTGTGGGTTTTGGTAGTGTGGTGTTATGGATAGGGGTGTGAATGCGTGTATGGAGCAGCATGGGTGGTGTAATGGTATCTCAGTATCAGAGTTTAATTGATTATGGAATGGATATAATTTTAATGTAGTTGTAACATATTTGGGAAGGGTTTTGGAAGCGGGGCGACACAATATTGTTGTGTCATGATTTCATGTTTGTGGGTGTGTTTGGTGTGGTGTTGTTGTGCACCAGGGCTATTGGGATTTAGATGTGAGAGGATGTTGGAGCAGGATAAATTTGAAGAATGAAAATTGGCTATGGAAGAATGGGTGTTCGTGAATGGGGGTGTGTTGTGGGACAACAAGCTTGTTTCCTTTTCTGTTTTTATAGATGGGTGTTAAAATGGATTCCTTACCTTTTTACCTCTATCATTGTTTGGATTTGTTAGTGGTTGGTGTGGTTGCTTCACCTAATAATGTTTACAGTGTTTGGTAGCATCCCTTGTAGGGATGCGAGTAAATAAATAAATAAAATTATAAATCACAATGACAACCTGTTAAATGAAAAGTGATGGGATGTTGTTTTGGTTGTAGATGATGAGTGGGTGTGCATGTAGGGTTAGAAATATGGGTAGTTTTTATGTTTGGGGTGGTTGTATGTTTGGATCCCTATAGGTTGGGATGAGTTTTTGGTACCTATATATATATACTTATAGTTCCTTCTGATTTCAATACACATCCCACATGTCTTGAGCACTACATTTAGAACACCCCCACTATTTTGGGGAAGGGTGTGCTTTCTCAAAATTATGATGGGAGAATGGGTGGTGGGTTATTATCTCCTCTATACTACCTATTCTTGGAATTTATCACCCAAGACTCTTTTACAAGGAGATAATGGATTTAGGTTTAATACAAAACATATGGAAGTTGGTGAGTGAAAGGTGGATCGTTTCCCATGTTTCTTCAGGATGGGACCCAGGTGTCTTCCAATAGGGTGAGGTATGTGTAGAGCCATGGTGTCTCTTGAAGGATTTTGGTGCAGTAATAGACCAGGTGTCTATGAGCCATATGTGTGTGGTTTGTAGCCTAGGTGTGTATGGGAATCATGTGATAGTGGGGATTGTGGAAGAGGTGGGTTCTTGAGGGTGTTCTTGTTATCCTATAGGGAGTGGTGTGGGGTACCCAAATACTGATGTGTTTATTTTATAAAATTATTTGACATTATTTATATGGTGTGTGTTCCTTGGTAAGGTTTTTGTGAATTTGAGTTTCTATTATTATCTCATAGGGGCATTAGTATGCTTCTACCATTTGTGCATTGGTGACTTTGGGTTTTACTAATGAGTACACCTTCTCTTCCTAAGTATATAAAACTATTTCGGGTTTCCTAAGAGATTACTCATACCATGAATACATTACTGGCTCGGATGTAGGGGGATGTTAATGTGTCGCTGCATAATATTATTTGGGTACTAAATTTGGTGTTTTCATTTAATTTCTAGATGATTTACATTAAACATGAATGTCTGAGGGATTTTGGTTTCCTTAAATATATATTTTTCCTGGATTTGTTGAGGTTGATACATCATATCATCTGATCCTTGTTACCATTAAATAGGGTAATGCCTCCCAATATTGTGAGATTTATTTACCGTTGGTGTGGGTTTCCAAACTAGGACCTATTGGAGGCTGGAATTGGGGGTCAACATCTATCCTTTATATTGAAGAATGATGGTCTTGACATCTTTCAATCCCTTCCCTCATATTGAAAGAGGTGGTTCATGACAAAATTGTATCAAATGGTACTTTGAGAGATAGAATGGAGTTTGGAGTTAGGCATTGGGAGGACTGCATGGGTCAGTAGGGCCAAAATGTTAACTGAACTTGGTTTGTGACATAGGTCATGGAATACCTGTTAGGGAACAAGATTTTAGGGCACCTTTCTTCCAATGCAAGGACTCTGAGCATAAAAAATGACCAAGTGAGGATACACCATTTTCAAGGTAAGGACCCTAGGAATGGTATATGCATCATGATTTCTTGTGTTTTTTGGATGTCTTCGAGAAATTAATATTAATAAATTTTCAAAATTAATCTTAAGTGAAAAATTCCATACTACACTAGATTATGAGTTCCTTGTTTTCCCTTTATTCTATTTCTCCTGGATGTCACTTTCTAGTAGTGGAGGGCCATCCAGCCAACCCACATGACTAGTGGAGGGTCAATCCTGTGGAGGACGATGATCAGTGGAAGAAGACACATTGTGATATCCAGTAGAAGTCTCTAGGAGAGAATGAGGGTATTGTATCAGATATAGAGACAGAGAGTTGGATCGAAGAGTTGGTGATCAATTTCAGCATGATCAAATATCTAGTAGATTACTGGTTCCCATGTTAGTGTGCTATATGAGGTGAGAAATGCATTAGTGGGGGATGAATAACCTTGGGGAGAGGAAAGAGACTGATGTTCTGTGGGTCGACATTAAGAAGGAGTTCGATGTGGAATTACTTTCATCCAAAAAGAATGCCATGAAGAGGCAAGAGCAACTCTCCCTCTAGAAGGGGAGTATGTAATTTAATGTGTTTGGGGATCATGTTCAATTATCTCCTATGTTTTTCTCTAGATCACTTCCTAGATGAGGATTCTCTAGAGAGACACTTGGAGGGAGTACTTCGTCCATCAATTCAATATGTAGTTACACCGTCCACCCTACCTACATAAATAGAGGGTCAAAAGAAGGCCGATGTAATGGAAGGATTCAAATGCAAGGATTTATACCATGAGAGGGAGGTTATCTGATTTCGTCAATGGGGAAGGTTGTTAAGTGCAACTCTCTAGCATTAGGCCCTTCCAGGTTTCCGCTAGTAGGGATCCAACCCTAGTAATTTTAGTTTCGACCCTATAGTCCTCACCCCATTCCCAATGGATTTAGGCCAAGGTATTTTTCATGTGGAGGCTGTGGGAACATCATGGGACAGTACTGGACTCACGATCAGTATGATATAGGTGGGAAGGTTCTCCACCTACCTCCGAAGAAGTTTCCAACTAGGACTTACCAGGAGCAGGGATAGTAGGCCCCTGCTCCACCAATGGAAGATGCTACAGGAGGAGGGAAACCCCAGAGTTCTCCTCAAGTACTTTGACCATGGTTTGCTTAGGGAGGTAGATAAAAAACAAGGTGTATAGGAGTCATGCATAGGCAGTTACACACTGCAGATGCAACAGTTCTAAATGAACCAGAGATCGTTCAATGTATGATCAATTTGTTTAGTAGACATTCATTCTCCTTGTTTGATTTGAGAGCTTCTCACTCCGTTGTTTCACCAAGTCTATCCCATACCTTGGGACTAGGAATAGAGAATATTTCCAAGGCCTTAGTGTTGAGGAATCATGTTTGAGGTAATACTAGATTTCTTTATGTTTTTCGGGGATGTAGAATGATTCTAGGGCCACATCAGTCCACCAAGGATCTCTTTCTTATACCCGTGGAACCATACAGTGTTATCCTTGTAATCAATGTCTTGTAAGTTTTTGTGATTTTGATGACTTCTTCCATATAGGAATCATTTTTTAGATGTAAAATTCCAATTTGTATCTTTTTATGGTGAGCCTAGAGGTCAGGTGGGAAGCCATTGAATGGATCCTCTTCTATCCTTGTTCGTTGAGCTTTTAGCGATATTGATGGATTCCAATATGGTTAATGTTTCAATAGTCTTATTAGAGATTATGGATGTTTTCCCCAATGACGTTATAACTCTACCCACTCGACATGAAGCTGAGTTTGGATTATACATACTACTATTTACTAGCTTAATTTCTATTGATCCTTAATGGATCACACCTTTTATGTTGTGGGAGTTGCGGATTCATATTTATGATCTAGTGCGGAAATGTTTCATCTAAACTAAAGTGTCATCATGGGGTTCTCTGATCTTGTTTTTGAATAATTCTAACAGTGGTATGAGGTTATAAATCGGCTACTAGTGACTTACTCAGGTAATATTCATGAACCATTACCCACTTATGATAATAGATGAACTTTTCGACTAGTTTTATGGCTATAGTGGGTTCTCCAAGAATGATATAGAGTCTAGATATCACCAGTTGAGGGTGAAAGAGGGTAAAAAATTTAAGACCTCTTTCTAATGCAGGTATGGGCCCATTGATTTTTTAGTTCTAACATTTGGAGTTATGAACACACCATCCATGTTTGGGGACTCATGAACTCTATCGTTCATGAGATCTTGGAGTAGGTCATCATCATATTCATTGATGACATCCTAATCTACTAAAAGTTATAGGATTAAAATACCAAGCATCTCATGATTGTCTTAGAGGTCATTTGGCACCACCAGATCTATGGAGAGTTTTCCAAGTAAATGTTTATTTTCATGGGATGTCCACTTACTTGGACATGTGGGGTCTTAGTAATGTGTAGCAGTGGACACGTTAATGGATGAGGTAGTAAATTCATGGGTAAAACTCTAGAATGTTGAAAAGGTGCACTGTTTTCTCAGTATGGCATGCTACTACCAGATATTCATACCTGAATTTTCTTGGGTATTATCTCCATTGATGATTCTAGTGATAAATGGATGATCTTCTATGTGGAGGAGGTAGTTCCTGGAAGCATTCAACTATCTGAATTATAAGTTCTTCAGTACTTCATTGCTCATGATTTTGATGGAAGGGGAGATATTTGAGGGGTTTTGCGACACTTACCTTCTCGAATTGGGGTGTGTGCTCATGTAGCATTCAAGATTGAAATCATATGGGTCTTAGAAATATCATCCCCATGAAAGTAACAACGCCACAGATGATATAGATCTAGCAGTGGTCATGTTCTCACTAATGTTGTGGCAACATTACCTCATAGAAGAGTTCTTTGTGGTCTTCATGGATAACAATATCTTGAGGCACATAATTTCCTAGTGAGAATTGAACATGCAGCATTAGTGGTGGATGGAGTTTCTACATGATTAAAATTTTAATATATCTTACACCTTAGGTAATTGAAATATTTTTTTTGATGCTTTAACCATGATTTCAAAAAAGGAGGTAGTTTAAGAAGCTGCTGAATCTTGGAGAACAATGGAGGAGTTGGTATACTTACACATAGATGTGGGAATGTATGAAAGTACCTGATTCATGTTTCATATGATATTAATGTCACTTCTGATGTAGAAGGTGGAGGATTCTTAGTGGGGAGACTCATCGGTAGAGGTGATGTGTGATCGGTTAAACCTGGGTGATGCTGCATAGGTATGGGTGGAGGACGGCCATAATCAGATGTTATTTCGTGGGAATCATTTTTTTACAATGGAAAAGCATGAAGAAATTCTCCATGAGTTTCATATCTCACCAATACCGGTACACCCATTAGTTTCCAAGATGTACTTGGGATTTAGAGAACTCTTCTAGTGGCCCAGGATGAAGCGAATAGTGGTAAAGTTGGTGGGAAGGTGATTAGTGTTCCTGCAAGTGAAGGATGACCATCGTGTTCCCAGTTGTTTTTGGAAGCCCCTATATGTCCTCGAGTAGAAGTGGGATTTCATCTCGATGTATTTTTTCACTGTATTACATATGACTTAGCTAGGATGTGCTGATATTTGGGTAGTAGTGGTACAGTTGATGAAATCAGCTAACTTTTTAGATATCAAGTTGTTGAGCACAATGAATGACTTAGAACATGGATATGTGCTTGAGGTGGAGCATTTACATGGAGTTCCCAAAAACATCATATGTAATTGGATTACATATTTTACAATACATGTTTGGAGGGGATTTCAACATTTATTCGGCACCTAGTTTCACCCCAAAAATGATTTCCACCCTCAGACAAATGGACAGACTGAGAGGACCATCTAGAGGTTGGAGGACATGTTGTAGGTATATTTTCATGAAATTAGTGTGTATTCGGTGCAACATTTTACCTTGATAGAGTTTTCATATAATAATATCTAAAACTCTTATATTCTAGTGGCTCTATTCGAGGCCTTTTAGAGGTGGTCGTTCTGTTCACCCTTATGTTGGATGAAAGTTCGGGAGGCAGCTGCTCTTGGTCCAAATGTGGTGTAGAGTATTACATAGAAGGTGTATCTTTCCAGTGATAGGATTAAGGAAGCACATGGATGGTATATGTTATTTTCCAATCACGGGAGGATTCCTTTGGAGTTTACTGTTTGAGACCATGTCTTCTTTATGGTTTCCCCTCAACATGGATAACGAACATTCAGATGATGGAGTGAGCTTTCTTCTAGGATCATCAGATCCTTTGAGGTGTTTGGATGAGTTGGAAAGGTGGAATATCATCTGAAATTTCCTGCACATTTGGGGAGGATCCATGATGTCTTTCAGGTCTCCTTTCTTCGTCGGTATCTTCATGATGACTTTCATGTCCCTGATTCGGGAGATTTTGACCTCGAATGTAACGCCCCGACCCCAGTTACCCAGAGTCGGTGCATTATTACATAACATTGGTATGATCACAAGAAAGATCAAATCTCGAATGACCGATTGGTTTAGTAGTCTTGGAAACACTAGATATATTCATAAGTCTTACATTACATCATAAAATGAAAAACTACTACAATAACATATTGTCTCCATAATCCACAATCATATCCCCACATAATATCCCTGCAGGTCATTCATAATTTACTTCTTCACTTCCTGGGAAAAATAAAACATAGAAAAGAGGTGAGCTCAAATGCCCAGTAAGGATAACAATATAGCGGAAACTTTCATAAATAAGAATAAACATTTAAGGCAATGTATAACTAAAACAAAAGCCATTTAAACTTGAACTTTTAACATAGTATGGCATAAATAAAATGAGATAATTCCATTTACTTATTCACATGGTTATTCTGCTAATCGAATAATCACATGCAAAATCAATAACCACTTTCATAATGATGGAATGCATAATGCCAGACTATCATAACCACATAGCCAAGGCCACGTGCCAAGACTACAAATAAGATTTTGTCAAGGCCTTGTGCCAAGACACTAGTTTGTCTCATGAGACCTACCGATGCATCAGGGAGCTATAGCGGGCTCCACCCGTCACATATTAAGTCCAATGCATTCCCATATGAAAAGGTTTAAACATAACATAAACATTCATATTAAAACTACCATACGAAATGTCAATACTTTCACAAAAAACTATGAATGGTATAAAAATAGCACATCCACAGTCAAACATATCACAAAACCTTCAATACAATATAGAAGTTTTGTATCATAATAAATCAACTTCAAATAATCTTAAAATCCATCAAAGGATGTTGACATAGATGAAATCAAAATTCTTTTTAAAGAAGTATCTCCTTTTATTTTGAAATCATTTAAGATCCATATAAAATAAAAAATTTTCTTTGAAAATATTCTTATAATCTTGTAAGGGAAGCTTTGAAGATTTTATAACGGCGGAAAATAGCCGCACCCGCCGTATAAGTTAAAAAAACATTCTTACCTTAATTCTGTCGAAAAGGTTAAAAAGGACCTTGTTTTGAAAATGACGGAAATATTCCTTTATAAACCTCTTATAAAAAGTCAAACAAGGTTATAAATGACATTAACCCATATTCTTGTAAATAATAAATATGTTTTGAAATACATTTCGAAGAAACATGGATGTGGATGATAAAGAAATCCCAGTAGATTATTACGTATAAACAACCTCGGATAATGAAGAGATTGTGAAATAACCCTTACCAATTTGGAAATTTATGAAACATACAACCCATGAAAGAGGTATCATATAATGAATATGTAAATACACATAAATTAGAGTGTATTACACAAAGAATATAATTATGAGCAGTACACACAAAAGGTGATGGTGGCAATATGGCATGAATCTCACGGGAATAAAGAGTGAGATGAAAACCCCTTACCTTGTACTTTTCCTTGGTTGGGGTAGGATAACCTCCTGTATAATGGTGAAATAATTGTTATTAAACTATACAAGAATCATATACATTAATATGATATCATATATGATCTTTTAACATTGCTTTATTAATAATATCTTAGTATTATCGTCGTTTCGGGTGATAATCGATTCGTTATTCTTAAATGTTTGGTTACGTAAGACATGTTTGTAATGGATAGATTATATCTTATTCATAATCAGAATGATATTAACATTATTTTTAACCCTAAAATGAGAATAATACTTGAATGGATACGATGGAGAATGAATCTCATCGCGTTCGTGGAGACGGTAGTCCGTACGTACGCACGAGCGACAATATCATTCTTTTGATATTAAAATAATATATAAATGGATGGTATATCATATATATAGAATCATTAACATGTTATATTTATTATTTACATGAGTTACACATCATTATTATACCATCCAAATAATATTATATTGAATAACAATTACACCACGACGTGGAGACGGTAAGCCGTACGTATGCACGTATGGTGACATGTTATTCAAAGGGTGGATAGAATACTGAATATTGCTGTACCATATTTATAATAACATCACAGTATATATATGATACTGGATTTATTATTTTAGAATGATAAAAACAAAGGAAAAATAAGTGGAAGAAGAAATGAACTTAGAAAAGAGTGGTGAAATCATTACCTCTTCTTCGGGTTCTTCCTTTTGATTTGATCAAAAGGGCTCCTTAGGTTGGCATTCTGATCAAACTAATGACCCTAGGTTGTAGTGAGGGAAGTTGGGAGAGTATTTGTGCAGAGTTTGGCCGAACAAAAATGCTTTGAAGGTGTGAAGAAATGAGAAGGAGGAGTGACCTTTTATAAGAGGGGTGAGGGGCACCTTTGGAAAAGCTAGAAATATTAATTTATAATAAATTCATATTCAGTTTATAATGGATCCAAAGTTGATTATTCAAAGTTTAAGGTGGGGATGGGTAGAAAAAAACTCAACCAATAGAATTTAGACAGGTTTGGGTACTTATATTAACCTTATCTTTAAGTATTAACTCTAAGTTAATTAGTTTCACTTTTACAATGTCTCTTTGTATTTTTATATAATATGGTTAATAAACTTACTACATACATCCAAGATACCCCCAAGTGGTTCATTAATGATGCAAATATCATGATATAAGTCTATTGTCCGAACCTTAGATTTTTAGGAATTTAATATCAATTAATAATATAATATTTGTTTTAAAAACTCTTTTATGTCAATTTTGACACTACTAAATAGTTGATTTTTGTGAAACTCATAACAGATTTATTACTTCGAAAAAAGTCAATTAAATCAATTATAATATATCATATTATCCTAGAAAATTAGTTTAATTCATTAAAAGTTTCATATTATATTTATTTGGGTATTTATAATATCAATTATTTTAATTTTTCACTATTATAGTAATTATTTCATCATCATTGTGTCATAAATAAAATAAATTATTTAATGTCTAAAAATTATAAATAAAATATCATTATGTAGGAAATCGTTTTATCTTTCTAATGAATATTTATAATCTGAAATCCAACATATATAACCCTATGTAACAATTGTTTTTCTAAAAGATATATGCTTGTGTCATTTTTGTATTCATTTTAACTTAATTAAAATAAAGTGTCGTTATCACTTACAAGTGGATCCATGGGGTCCCAAAATAGACCCAAAGATGCCCATGGTCGACCATGTATCAACCAATAAGGTTAAGACACGTTTTAGTGTAATTTAGAATTATTATAATAATATTTTTTAACCCTTATTTACCGGATTTACCCTTAACCATGGTAAATAAAATATTTACCGCAGTAATTATTCAAAATGTCTAAAAATAAAAGTTACTTATTTACACAATTTAAACATCCTGATTCCAAATATGGAATCCATTTTCCTAAATTCAAAACACATAAGTTGCAGAAAATAATTTAAAATTAATTCCCGCTGTCAAAACAAAACGTGTGTTTTTAAGAGATAATAACTATCAAAAGATTGACACTTGTTTATGTTCGGTTTAATTGTAAAATTATGTCCAATGAAAAACATTATATTAAATGGTAAAAATATATTCTAAATATACTTTAAAACTACTAATATTAATAATTTATCACTATTAATTATTTTGATTAAAAAAGTTGTTTTTAAATAAAATTTAGTAATTTTCACTATTCATCAAAATATGAAAGTTATCCGAAAAGTACCAAAATTTCACCTTAGGCTAAATTCGATATTCAAAATCCAGAAATGAAGTCCATTTTAAAATATAAAATATATATAATTTCGAGAAGTATGTATTACTATTCATAACGGCTAGTTTGATTGGTTGTGGTGTGTGTTAAAACTCAAGGTTGTGTACAACACACGCTACTGTATTATTCAAAGAAAGCGTACCGTGGAAGCTTGGGATGTTTCATTTTAAATTTTTGATGTCCCCATTTAGTCAAAAAGTTAAAAATATTGTATTTAAAAAGGGTTCACTATTAAAAGTTGATAAAAGTGCAATACTGAAAATGAATTTGTTCTTGCATTATATCTAAGAAACTCATAATATGGATTCTAAAATTATAAGGATTATATAAAGTTTAAAATTTAGATAATACTATTCATAACCTCTTTTGAACAGCTTGTTTGGTAAGTCATGGTGCGATTGAACTTGGTGTTGCGTGTAGTGAAAGTTATTGAATTATTTTGAAGAAATAACACACTATAAAATCTTGGGGTGTTACATTCTCCCCTCCATCAATAAATTGCGTCCTCGCAATTTGAAATTGTTCTTCGAAAATAAAAGGTTGAAAATAGAAAATATATTTGTGGGAAAACCCACATTGGAAATTGGGTTACTAAAATTTAGTCTTAATATGAGGAAAAGAGAAATGAAAGGGTCACCACCAAATTATGATCTCGATTAGGAAAACATTGGTGGCAATTAGAGACATATAATTGGAGGAAAAACTTAAATATTTATAGGTAGTGATTGAGGTCATCAATCACAAACAAGTATAAAATTAAGGTCCTTAAATTCATCAATCTATGATGATTTGAAATACCATCGGTTCAACAAAACATAGGGTATTAGGATAACACATTTTTGACATTTCAAAATATCTTAGTTGAAATCCCACATCGAAAAATGAATTAATGAGGCCTCTATTTAAAATAAAGAGTCGAAAGTATGAAGATTACCGAAAATAACATATACTAGGGTTCCATGTATGAAAATATGGATATGGAGGAGAAATCTAACCATCAATTATCTGATGGAGAGTGGTAGAGAACATGGCTATTAAAAGGCCAACAATCCCAAAGCCATAAATTAGTGATGATTTAAGGTACCATCTAGGACAACATTTTTGTTCTAAGTTCCTTTTCTTAATGTTGTGGAATTTATTTATGAGATTGGCTAAGATCATAAGGAGATATAATTAATTTATAATTAGAGTTTTATCCATTAATAAATTTCTACCACAAACACATCTTTCACTCTAAAAGATAATAGAACGTAAAAAAACTTCTATTTACACTATTCGTATAGGGTTCCAAAATAATCAAATTTATAATTCATCTACAAGATCTTTTAATAAAAACTAAATTATTTAATCCAGGACATCTCGTGGGCCAGTGGTAGGTGATACACCCTTGTCACCCTTCGGTTGCGGGTTCAAGTCTCGTAGCCTTGCCAGACGCGACTGGTTGCCGCCCGACCTCCGGGTTGTCCTTTTATGGTAATCCAAAATAATCCAAACTAGAAATATCCAAAATACTTCTGTCCAAACTCACAGTCCAACATTTATAAGGAAGGTAAACATAATTTAGATCCTTTTTACCCTGTAATAGCATATGAATACCTTCATCATGTATTCTTTTAATATACTGAAACATCCTGAATTACCATATTCCTTATTGATTACATTCATGCTCGCTTATTCCATATAGAATGCTGGATATACTTCATTAATCCAAAATAATTTTTAAACCCCAACAATGATGGAATATACAAATCATTAATCAGTTCCAAGGTAGTCAAGAATATCCAATATAATTTATCCAAAACAATCAAGTATTATTCCAAAATCACGACCTCGGTATCAGAACTATATTATGGTTTATCATTATCTAAACCATATATTTTCCAAAAATTTATCCTGCTATTGAGTCACTTTTCTTTGTTCCACACAATCTCAAGTCCTCAATAAAATAGTACTGCAGTACAATCCTTATATACTCGATAATTATTATAACAAGTACATTGTTGATACAACACTCAATTGACATAATCAACATAAGAAATCTAATCATTACTCTTCATCTGTGGTAGTATCATAACTTGATTATTATCCAATAGCATCATTTGCGGTATAGTCTGATGACTGGGACATAGGTTCACGTAGTGTCCAAACTCCTTGCAAATGAAGCATTGTACATTTGAAACTATTTTCTTACCCTTGCAGTCACGTACTTTGTGCCCTTTTCCTCCACACTTATAACAAACTCCCATTCCTTTCAGGAAAGTTCCAGGGTGTTTCTTTCCACAGTTACCACATATGGAAAAATTATTCTTTTCCCTCTTCCCTTTATCCATCTTTCTCTCTTCCATCCTTTTCTTCTCTTGCTTCCCTTCAAAGACATAGGACTCAGTAAACCCTTTACTTATCTTATCAACACATGATATTATTTCTTCATATGATGATAATACATGGGAGACTATTTCTCTTATAAATTCTAGCTTAAGACCATGAAAGATATGATCCTTCCTTCTCGTTGGATCATGTGCATTTTTGGAGTTCTCATTCCTTCTACTGGGCGCCATTTCTAAACAATGGCATACACTAGATCAGTTTATGAATCAAAATACATAATCCCATACTTATAAAACACTTAACATAAATTGAACTATTTATGGATATAATCCATAATCATAAAAATGTCTCCTTTGAGGATGTATATACTCATAAACCCTTCATAATGGTTTGTAAATAAAATGAGAGTTATCCTAATCATATCTCCCGGAAGTGTCGTAACCAAGAGTGCAGCAAGGCCGTTGTCGTGCACCAATTCCCGTTCGAGTCTACCTCAAAGAGGTGCTTTCGGGTTTTACCCCTAGGTGCATCTGTGCCAGAGCCGCCTCTACCTTCTCGTATCCAGACAGGGATGTATTTCGTGGAAAAACTCCCAAAATCTCTACAATACCAAAATTCTAGGAAGTTCTTCTATACTAATCCTCAAAGTTCATCTTAGTTCTACGTGCTCTAATCAGAGTTTATCTAAATCTAGCTTCCAAGGTTTGTACTAAACATCATCTGATACCAACTGTAACGCCCCGACCCCAGTTACCCAGAGTCGGTGCATTATTACATAACATTGGTATGATCACAAGAAAGATCAAATCTCGAAAGACCGATTGGTTTAGTAGTCTTGGAAACACTAGAGATATTCATAAGTCTTACATTACATCATAAAATGAAATACTACTACAATAACATATTTTCTCCACAATCCACACTCATATCCCCACATAATATCCCTGCAGGTCATTCATAATTTACTTCTTCACTTCCTGGGAAAAATAAAACATAGAAAAGGGGTGAGCTCAAATGCCCAGTAAGGATAACAATATAGCGGAAACTTTCATAAATAAGAATAAACATTTAAGGCAATGTATAACTAAAACAAAAGCCTTTTAAACTTGAACTTTTAACATAGTATGGCATAAATAAAATGAGATAATTCCATTTACTTATTCACATGGTTATTCTACTAATCGAATAATCACAAGCAAAATCAATAACCACTTTCATAATGATGGAATGCATAATGCCAGACTATCATAACCACATAGCCAAGGCCTCGTGCCAAGACTACAAATAAGATTTTGTCAAGGCCTTGTGCCAAGACACTAGTTTGTCTCATGAGACCTACCGATGCATCGAGAAGCTATAGCGGGCTCCACCCGTCACATATTAAGTCCAATGCATTCCCATATGAAAAGGTTTAAACATAACATAAACATTCATATTAAAACTAGCATACGAAATGTCAATACTTTCACAATAAACTATGAATGGTATAAAAATAGCACATCCATAGTCAAACATATCACAAAACCTTCAATACAATATAGAAGTTTTGTATCATAATAAATCAACTTCAAATAATCTTAAAATCCATCAAAGGATGTTGACATAGATGAAATCAAAATTCTTTTTAAAGAAGTATCTCCTTTTATTTTGAAATCATTTAAGATCCATATAAAATAAAACATTTTCTTTGAAAATATTCTTATAAGCTTGTAAGGGAAGATTTGAAGATTTTATAACGGCGGAAAATAGCCGCACCCGCCGTATAAGTTAAAAAAACATTCTTACCTTAATTCTGTCGAAAAGGTTAAAAAGGACCTTGTTTTGAAAACGACGGAAAGATTCCTTTATAAACTTCTTATAAAAAGTCAAACAAGGGTATAAATTACATTAACCCATATTCTTGTAAATAATAAATATGTTTTTAAATACATTTCGAAGAAACATGGATGTGGATGATAAAGAAATCCCAGTAGATTATTACGTATAAACAACCTCGGATAATGAAGAGATTGTGAAATAACCCTTACCAATTTGGTAACTTCTGAAACATACAACCCATGAAAGAGGTATCATACAATTAATATGTAAATACACATAAATTAGAGTGTATTACACAAAGAATATAATTATGGGCAGTACACACAAAAGGTGATGGTGGCAATATGGCATGAATCTCACGGGAATAAGGAGTGAGATGAAAACCCCTTACCTTGTACTTTTCCTTGGTTGGGGTAGGTTAACCTCCTGTATAATGGTGAAATAATTGTTATTAAATTATACAAGAATCATATACATTAATATGATATCATATATGATCTTTTAACATTGCTTTATTAATAATATCTTAGTATTATCGTCGTTTCGGGTGATAATCGATTCGTTATTCTTAAATGTTTGGTTACGTAAGACATGTTTTTAATGGATAGATTATATCTTATTCATAATCAGAATGATATTAAAATTATTTTTAACCCTAAAATGAGAATAATACTTGAATGGATACGATGGAGAATGAATCTCATCGCGTTAGTAGAGACAGTAGTCCGTACGTACGCACGAGCGACAATATCATTCTTTTGATATTAAAAAAATATATAAATGGATGGTATATCATATATACAGAATCAATAACATGTTATATTTATTATTTACATGAGTTACACATCATTATTATACCATCCAAATAATATTATATTGAATAACAATTACACCACGACGTGGAGACGGTAAGCCGTACGTACGCACTTATGGTGACATGTTATTCAAAGGGTGGATAGAATACTGAATATTGTTGTACCATATTTATAATAACATCAAAGTATATATATGATACTGGATTTATTATTTTAGAATGGTAACAACAAAGGAAAAATAAGTGGAAGAAGAAATGAACTTAGAAAAGGGTGGTGAAATCATTACCTCTTCTTCGGGTTCTTCCTTTTGATTTGATCAAAAGGGCTCCTTAGGTTGGCTTTCTGATAAAACTAAGGCCCATATGTTGTAGTGAAGGAAGTTGGGAGAGTATTTGTGCATAGTTTGGCCGAACCAAAAGGCTTTGAAGGTGTTATGAAATGAGAAGGAGGAGTGCCCTTTTATAAGAGGGGTGAGGGGCATCTTTGGAAAAGCTAGAAATATTAATTTATAATAAATTCATATTCGGTTTCTAATGGATCCAAATTTGATTATTCAAAGTTTAAGGTGGGGATGGGTAGAAAACAACTCAACCAATAGAATTTAGACAGGTTTGTGTACTTATATTAACCTTATCTTTAAGTATTAACTCTAAGTTAATTAGTTTCACTTTTACAATGTCTCTTTGTATTTTTATATAATATGGTTAATAAACATACTACATACATCCAAGAGACCCCCATGTGGTCGATTAATGATGAAACTATCATGATATAAGTCTCTTGGCCGAACCTTAGATTTTTAGGAATTTAATATCAATTAATAATATAATATTTTTTTAAAAAACTCTTTTATGTCAATTTTGACACTATTCAATAGTTGATTTTTGTGAAACTCATAACAGATTGATTACTTCGAACAAAGTCAATTAAATCAATTTTAATATATCATATTATCCTATAAAATTTGTTTAATTCATTAAAAGTTTCATATTATATTTATTTGGGTATTTATAATATCAATTATTTTAATTTTTCACTATTATAGTAATTACTGCATCATCATTGCATCATAAATAAAATAAATTATTTAATGTCTAAAAATTATAAATAAAATATCATTATGTAGGAAATCGTTTTTTCTTTCTAATGAATATTTATAATCTAAAATCCAACATATATTACCCTATGTAACAATTGTTTTTCTAAAAGATATATGCTTGTGTCATATTTGTATTCATTTGAACTTAATTAAAATAAAGTGTCATTATCACTTACAAGTGGATCCATGGGGTCCCAAAATAGACCCAAATATGACCATGGTCGACCATGTATCAACCAATAGGGTTAAGACACGTTTTAGGGTAATTTAGAATTATTATAATATTATTTTTTAACCCTTATTTACCGGATTTACCCTTAACCATGGTAAATAAAATATTTACCGCAGTAATTATTCAAAATGTCTAAAAATAAAAGTTACCTATTTACACAATTTGAACATCCTGATTCCAAATATGGAATCCATTTTCCTAAATTCAAAACACATAAGTGGCAGAAATTAATTTAAAATTAATTCCCGCTGTCAAAACAAAAAGTGTGTTTTTAAGAGATAATAACTATCAAAAGATTGACACTTGTTTATGTTCGGTTTAATTGTAAAATTATGTCCAATGACAAACATTATATTAAATGGTAAAAATATATTCTAAATATACTTTAAAACTACTAAAATTCATAATTTATCACTATTAATTATTTTGATTGAAAAAGTTGTTTTTAAATAAAATTTAGTAATTTTCACTATTCATCAAAATATGAAAGTTATCCGAAAAGTACCAAAATTTCACCTTAGGCGAAATTCGATATTCCAAATCCAGAAATGAAGTCTATTTTAAAATATAAAATATATATAATTTCGAGAAGTAGGTATTACTATTCATAACGGCTAGTTTGATTGGTTGTGGTGTGTGTTAAAACTCAAGGTTGCGTACAACACACGCTACTGTATTATTCAAAGAAAGCGTACCGTGGAAGCTTGGGATGTTTCATTTTAAATTTTTGATGTCCCCATTTAGTGAAAAAGTTAAAAATATTGTATTTAAAAAGGGTTTACTATTAAAAGTTGATAAAAGTGCAATACTGAAAATGAATTTGTTCTTTCATTATATCTAAGAAACTCATAATATGGATTCTAAAATTATAAGGATTATATAAAGTTTAAAATTTAGATAATACTATTCATAACCTCTTTTGAACATCTTGTTTGGTAAGTCATGGTGTGATTGAACTTGGTGTTGCGTGTAGTGAAAGTTATTGAATTATTTTGAAGAAATAACACACTATTAAATCTTGGGGTGTTACATCGAAGACCACCCAACCATCATAGAGAGACCAGTTGAGTCCTAGGATCATCTGGAGAAGGTGCTGTGTGGATGGACCATTCAATTATTTCATTTTTTTAGACATAGAGTTTTGGAGGAGAGTGCTTGGGAGTGATTGACACAGATGCGTTCCCAGAACCCAGATTTTTTTGAGTTTTCCTATGTGTTCTACTTTGTGATGTAATACGTGAACCTTTTTTACTATGAGATGATTTTATTCCTTGTAATGTGATGTATGATAATGTCCTGATGTATGAATATTGGAGGACTGTATCCCTAGTCAATGCATATTAATGCAGATGCAATTAAACCTATTCGGTTGAGTCACCACTACACAAAGTGGATATTATCTTTACATGGGGAAAGAAATTCCATGATTCATATGTTCTGCCAGTGCGAATTTGGTTAATAGTGTGGATGTTATTGTTTTTTCAAGGATATAAGATGTTGTAGGTGGTTTTTGGGGGTTTTTTTGGTTTCTCTCCAGCAAAAATGGGAGGTTTTTACATGAGAGGTATCTTAAAGAATGGTTTTTCGGTCCCATCATTCTTCTGTCTTTGGTTTTGAATTATCAAAGAAAATAAAAATTTTAGAGGTATCAGAAGTAATGGAACAGTACTCCGTGGTCCAATAATTTATCAAAATTTGGGTTTGAGGTGTTCTTGGATGAAAAGGTATCCCATTTCATGAATCATCCATATTATCAGTTTTCCATCAGTGACTTAGGGTATCAATGATGGTGGATTTGGGTATCAGTGTGGGGGACTCATGGTATTTGTGTTGGTGAGTCAGGGAGTTAGTGTTAGTGACTCGCAGATTTGGTGTTGGGTTTTCATGGTGTTAGTGATTCCGGACATTAGTGATTCGTGGCATCGGTGAGTTAGGGTGTTTGTGCTTCAAGGTGTCCGTGAGTCAGGGCGTTGTTGAGTCTAAGATTTAGGCTGTCTGGGAGTCAGTGAGTTAAGGAATTAGTGAGTCAGGCATCAGTAGGTCGTGTCAGTGGCTCAACATCAGTGGATCAGTTTTGTTGAATAGTTATCAGTGACTCGGTGTCAGTGTTAGTGATTCACCCATCAATGACTCACTATCGGTGTCAAGGACTCATATCCTTTTTCCCAGTTATTTTGTTTATCCCCTCGTAAAATTTATTTTAAACAAGACATGTTTGAATCCTTTTGGGTATTTATATTGGTTCTTAAATGTATATTAATTATATATTTAATATCCTAATTCTTTGGGGACTTTATGAAATTCAATCCACCTAATATTGAACATGATCTCTAGTTAATAAATATTGAAATTGTTCCCCATTTCGTTGATATTGGAGCTGAAACTTCTGAAATGAGATATGATTTTCCCGTGAAATTACATTTTACATTGGATTTCCTAGATCCATTCTACCCCACGGATTCTTGTATTGTGTTGTATCCATCGATAGAGTCTTCCCATGGAGTCCTTCCTACTGCACACAAAACCCTATTTTTTGCACAAGGAAGTGTTGTTGTTCTTCTTCTATTCCATGTAGGGATTTCTTTTTCCACTATTTGATTTTGTATAATGTGAGATGAGCGTAGTAGTGTTCTTTTTTGAAATAAAAAACTGAATTCCACTCATTAAAATGATAAATGTTAATGAGGAAATAAAAACATTATAATAGGATAAGAGTTGATTAATGTTGATTGTATGTTGAATTTGTTATCATTATTGATGATATGTTCTGTTGTTGCTGTATGGATTCTGAAAATCATGGATTTTGGTTCTCTTTTATTATGCATTTGTGATTCATTATAACATTTATTTTTTCTTTGTGAATAATTTTAGTATATATCAATATGATTTAAAATGTATAACATGTTAAATAAAATGTTTGAGCTGTGATGAAAAGCCTAATGTGAGTACCCATCTTATCAAAGTGGAATTTAAAGAATAGTTTTTTCCAAATGTGAATTCACCCTATTTGACAGGTGTGGTTGTGTTCTTTTTTATATTGACTTTTGTTCCTTGTGTGGGTTTTGGTAGTATGATATTATGACTAAGGGTGTGATAGTGTGTAATGGGCGGTTCGTTTGGTGAGATGTTATCAATGGTTGAGAGTATGATTGATTGTGGAATGGACATACTTGTTATGAATTGGATTTTCATATAGGTAGTGGTATGAAATTAGGGCTATAGGATTTGTTAGTGTCATTATTTCATGTTTATGGGTGTGTTGGGTGTGGTATTGTTGTGCAGAGGGGCTGCCGGGGTTAGAAGTGAGAGCAGGTTTGAGTGGGATAACATTGTATGATCACAGCTGGCATTGGATGAATTGATGTTTAGGAATGTTGGGGGTGTAGTTGGATTGTATTCTAGTTTTCTCTATTGTTTTTATAAATGGGTGTTAAAATGGATATCTTATGTTGGTTCCTCTATCCTTGTTCAATATAGGAAGTGGTTAGTTTTGTAGCTTTAGATTTTAACATTTGTAGTGATTGGTAGCTTCCTAGGTAAAGATGGGAATAAATAATTAAATAAAATTATAATGACGAATTAAAATCTGTTAAATGAAATGTTGTTGGTTGATGGTTTTGTTATGGATCTTATGTGTATGTGCATATAAGTTTAGCAGTAGGGGATGTTTTTATGTGTGTTCTAGTTCTTTGTTTGGTACCCCATAGGATAGGATGAGTATATGGTACCTATATATATACGTGTAGTTTCTTGTGATTTCTATATGAACCCCACAATTATTGGGCACTATGTGTCGAAAACCCCCATTTTTATGATGTAGGGTGTCCCTTCCCAACATCCTGATGAGAGGATGGATGGATGGTTGTTGGATCTTCTCGAATCCCTATTCTGGGGATTTATTTCTTAAGACACTTTGTGTAGGTTTTAGTGGCATGATGTATACTATCACCCACGACATATTTAGGGAGATAGTAATGGATTGAGGTTTAATTCAAGACTTATGGTATTGGGTGTGTGATAGGTGGCATGTTTACCATATGTCTTCAGAGTGAGACCTAGGTGTCTTCGAAAAGGGTGTGGTATGTGTGAGGACCTTGTTTGTACAGGGAAGATTGCGATATGGTAGTGGCCCAGATGTTTGTGGGAAGTATGTGTGGGGTTAATAGCCCTTGGTGTGTATGGGAATCTGGTTACAGTGGGGCTTGTTGAAGAGTTAGATGCATCAACATATTCCATTTATCAAGTGTGATGTTGTGTGAGATACCATAATATAAATGTTCTTAAAATATTAGATTACTTGACTTGAGTAATTTATAATGTGTTCTTTTGTGAGTTTGGGGTGGATAGTATACCATGTTATATTCTTTTGAGTTTTTTTTGTTTTCTCACATGGTTATTAGTATTCTTCTTCCACCTGTGCACGATTGACTTCAGGTGTTCAAACTAGGTATACAATTATGCTTACCCTACATATATAAAAATATTTCAAGTTTGTAGGGATATTATGTGGATAGTTCTAGACCTTACCAGCTCAGACATTTGGGACTCATGTTGTATCACTGAATAGTATTTTTTTGGAACATACATTGGTGTTTTCAATGTATTTCTATAATTATTACTTTAAACATGTATTTGGGATGCATTCCGGTTTCCTAGTGTATATATATATATATATCTTTCTGGGAGTTTTTGAGGTTGATATATATTTTCTCTTGTTCTTGGTTACTATAAAAATGGGTAATGCCTCTCATTATTGTGATATTTCTGTACACTTGGTTCAAGTCACTGACCCAGGGCCTATTCGAGGCAAGACTCAAGTGGTAAATATCTATCTTTTATATTCAGGAAGAAATTTCTCTGAATATTTTTATCCATTCCCTTATCTGAAAGAAAGTGGGTTGTGACACAAATAGAATCTCCCATATTTGGATAATAATGGCTAGAATCATCATTTAACAAACATAATGTTAAAAAAATATTATTTGCTTCCAAGATGAGAAAGACTCATTAGTGGCATAATAAAATCATGTTCATCAATCATTGACATTGGTGTAAAAGAAATATTGGGTGAATAAAAGATATTCAAATAAGGATAATATATATGTGATTACATGGAGAGATATTGAAAAACGTTATTTTTGGATTTTAGATAGTGGATATACATCCTAGATGACTGAAAATGAACCTCATCATTGTATCTTATTTCATAAATATGGTGCCATTTGATTCATTAATGGTGAGGTTCTGATGATCTTTGGATTTTGATATGACAAAGATTATAGTGAATATCTTAGGGGAATTAATTTTCTAAAAGATTAAGGTCTCATCCATAATATTCCTAATGTTATTCAATTTTTTGACACTTGGTATGTTGTGTAGTTTAATAAGAATGTATGTATAGTTATGGTTATTCTATTACACAAGGAAGATCAAAATAAGTCATATTTTCCCTACTGGTAAAGTGATTAAATGTATGATTTATATAGAAGAAAAAGTTATACAATGACATAAATGACATGTACACTTATGCCAAAAAAATCATTTGAGAATATGGTGAAGTATATTTCATCTGAAGATAGCTCTTATCATACATGTGATCATACTAATATATGTGATTTTATCATAATGTGATGAGTATTCAAAAAAATACAATCCAATGAAGTAGAATTCAACAATACTTCTTTGTCTAAGGAATGTGGATGTATATGGGCCAATTAAACTGAGAGGTACACAATTAAAACTTATTATGTATTTTTTGTTGATTATTTCTGTATAATGAAATGGATTATAGTCATAGATCAAAAATATAAAATGTTTATGTGTATCATGCTATATCGAATTAATGTAAAAAATATTACCATTTTAAAAATACTAATGTTTTAAATTGATAATGGAATAGAATTTATAAACACAAAAGGAGAAGAACATATTGAATAGAACATGATTCCAAAATATTTTTCATTTTTTAGAAATCATCAGAACAATAGAGTTTTTTAAAGAAGGAATCAAAATAATAATAACATAGATTAAACTATGCTTAAAGATTACTATATAAATATTGGAATGAGGTAGTGCATGGAGTAGTTCAAACATCCAATAGATCCTTTTTAATTCCCAATGGGGACAAAACCCCTTATGGAATACGGCATAGAGAAAATCCTATAATTAAATATATATTTTTGTTTGGAATTTTTTTTTTAATTCTCAATATAATAATTTTTGAAGCCTATGGTGAAAAAGGGATGTTTTTTGGTATTATTTAAATAGTAGATAATTCCCATGATTCACTAATACGACTGGTAATGTTTTGAAAATTTATTTTTTTAAATTTAAAATAAATATATTATAATGACGCATGGAAAAATAAAATTATTGGTGAGCATATTAAAAATACAAATTATCCATTTTTTAAAGTGGAATATGATGAGAATGTGAACGGATGCAGGGGATTTATTAGGGTTGTATATAAATCTTCTAATATCATTACTAGTAATGAAAAAATAGAAGGAACAACATGTTGAAGGAGGCGAACAAGTTGGGATGAAATCATAGGAACCAAAATTTTTGGAGATCAATATAACCCTATTCAAATAAAAAGGATGAAGGTTCTACAGTAGCTGAATCTATTATCTCTAGTAAAAAATTAATTTTATGAAGCTAACATGGTTGAATATTGGGTTAATACCATGTACACAATGGTCAATCAAAATAAAAAGAACAAAAAATGTGATTTTTTAAGGCCACAAGACAAGAATATTTTCTTGGCTAAATGGGTGTTCAAATATAAATTTAATAAACCTGGAAAATATAAAAGGGATAAATATTTACATAAATAAAAAGGGTGTTCCAAAATTGGAGTGATTTATGAGGATGAAAAATTTACACCAACAACATGAATTTACAGAATAAGACATTTCTTGGCCGGGGCAGTGAAGAAAGGACTAAAGGTGTACCTAATAGACATCAAATTAACCATTCGTAACGGGTTCCTTAAAGAGGAGGGTTACATCAACCATCCATATTTTTTTATTGATAAGGATGAAAATAAGGGTTTTGGGTTTATGAAAATGTTGTACGGGCTGAAGATATAGCCATGAGAATGGTACTCAAGGATTGACTAAAATCTCATGAAGCACATCATTTACAAGGGACGGGTAGATCAAAACATTTATGTCAACAAATAATAGGAGTGGTGGATAATGGGGTGTACCTATATGGATGATATTCTCTTTATAGTATTTAATAACATCAAATGAAAAAAATTAGTTTTTATGTGGAGTTAATTTTAGATTTCTCTTATTAGTTAATTGTATTTTTTGTGGCCTGTATGTAGTTGAAGGTAAATATGTGATATCTATATCGAAGAATAATTTTCAATGAGGTGGTAAATAAAATATTTATGGATAATTTGAGATCTATATAAACTCTTGATAAGACCCAAACCAAATTATAAAATTTTTATGAATGAATACTGGTTGATGTAACAATTTATATAAAAATTATAAGAAGTATAATCTATATGATTGGATATCATTTTTGACACATGTCAAGATTCATGGTATAAATGTTGTTTAAAATAATGTATCATGAAAGATCTAAAAAGCATTATTATCTATATAAATCATTAGATTGATTATGGGAAATTTTACTCTATTATTTCACAATAACAATAGTTGGAAAATTCTAATATGGATTTGGTAGGTTCATCTGATGTCCAGAAGTTATCATCTAGCGGTTTATTTTACCTTTAATATTTTTTTTTCATTTCACAACATGGTATGAAGTAGGAATTCACCTCTTTAAGAACCACAATTCCCAAAAATATAGTTTTTAATCAATTATATAAAAAATTTATATGAAAGAAACATCATATTTAATATTATGAAATGACTATAAAAAATGGAGCAGTTTTTGGTTGTTATTTAGAGTGGGTGATTCAAAACCAACTACAAATTATGATTTCATATAATTTAGTTTTGGTTATGCAGGGACCAAGTTAGATGGAGAAGGAAGTGAAAAATAGTTTGTTTTTAATTAGTTTTTTCTATTATGGTTAAAAATGATGAATCATTTCACAATGTCAAATTGTTAGAAAATATGATGAGGTTAAATGTGATTTATGAAACACTATATATATTCATACATATGGTTTGTGATATAATTAGAGGATTTTCAAATATGTTGGATGAAAATGAAATAGATTCTGTGTTCTCACAAAGATGTTTTGGTAGAAATGTTTACAAATTATGAAGGATAGTTCACTGAACATATATGAGGTACATGGAGTAATGAAGTAAATTAGGCAAATGAAGGATTCCTCAAAGTAGCTCTTTGGAGACCATGAAGTCCAGTATGCAAACCACGTAGGAGAAACAGTTCATAGGAGGACAATAGTTTTTGGATGTCTATAATTTTGCAGGAATGTTTGATGTTTGCAGAATTGAGGTAGTGATCCATTAATATATGGAATCGGCCACTGTAGAAGAATAAAGGTAGTGTGGGGGCCACTCAGAGAAAAATAGTTCATAGGATGAGTCTTTTAAGAGGTGAAAGCATTACCACATTGAATATTTGTTGAAACAATATTAGCTAAATTTTCTTATTTATTTTTTTATATAATGGACCTTAATCCCATATTTAGTGTGAGTGAATTTTATAAAATGAGATCAATGCTGGGAGAATAAGTTTGGAGAATTATAGAGTAGTTATAGAAGGTGATTTATTCTTAAGGGAAGTACTTCACAAAGGATTGTTTTTGCAAAATAAAGAGTAGTTAAGGGGCATTGTTTTCATGATTTAGATGGTTTACGGGGAAAGTATGCAGAAGAATTTTTAGGAGATTTTTATCTCACAACTGAAAGGAAACCACGTAGGAGAGGTAGTCAGTGAAGGAACTATCCATTCACAAAGATACACTAGTTTGCGGAAGAATTTGGAATTAGAAAAGAAGATCTATTCATGGAAGAAGAATGCTTTCAACTAATTACATGCACCATGTGGGTTAAATTAGTACATAGTGGATACTGGCAGATCATCGAGGAAGCATGAATGTTCATGGAGGAATAAATGAACTTCCCTCTATAATTATAGAAGAAGAGGAAATAATTTTTTTCAAAGATCAAATTTTTCAAAACCTAACCAATAGCACTAAAACATTGTATTACACTATATGTGATGAGAGGGAGAAAACACACTATTGGATTGTTTTAAAAGTTCAACCTAAGTGTAAGGTTTCATACAATTCATTGTATTTAACATAAAAGGATTTAATTCTATTATATTGTGTGTTATTGAATTTATTCTGAACCATACTGATGATGTAAGAACCCAGTTTTTGAAACTATAAGACTTTTCATTTTTCTTGATGTTATTACAAAGAAAGACGTTCAGACGGGGTGCAATTCTGAGCCCCAGTCTAGAAAGAATTAAAATTGACACACGGTCACACTAGATGCGCTAAATAAATAGAGTAACTCCTAAATGGTTTCTCTGTTGGTAAAACAAAGGGCACCGTTGAGTCTGGAATGTGTCGTTTACCCTAGGAGGTGAAAAAATTTCACGGGCGTGACCCTTCTGTGAAAAACGCCACCAGGAGCGTTTTCGTAATTTACTGGCATTGGGTGTGGACTTTAAAACTTTTGAATGGAGGCTCATATTAAAATACCAAGACTTCTATTGTGCTCAGAATGCTGTTTTTACCCTAGGGGCGGCTTAACCCTGACCTCGCTGATAGTTCATGTATGGGTTATATGAGCGAGGAGTTTAAGTGTTTTTCCATTTAAACACCACCCCCACCATCTTCTCCCCTTTAGTCTATTCCCTGGAGGTTTCCTCTCAACGTGCTTCTCCCCTCTCCTCCACCACTCCGGCAAGGCGCAGCTGCTCCGGCTGACCAATCGTGAAGCATCAGACTACGCCCAACGAGGTTGCAGGATTCATTCTTCACATTGGTTTCCTCTTTGTATTTGAACATAATTTACTATGTTGAATTGTTGTCCGATCGTCGAGCGGATCCCCTGGTTGCTTACGGCTTGAATTTGTCTTCCCTACAATCCTTTCAGATCAACATTTCATGTCACGAGGTTTCTGGGATAGCCTCGAGAAGATTTCCAGCCGATTCCACCTTTTTTGGTGGTCTGGCAGCTTTCAGGCACTAGTGGTGAAGTTCCAGGATGGTGGCGCAGAGGCAGACACAGGCGGTGTGGTGGGGCTCCGGGCGGTAGTGCCAGGTGGTGGCTCCAGGTGGCTCCGAGTGGTGGCTCCATGTGGCGGACGAGGTTGACGGCCCCTGGGGTGCGACCAAGCAGGGTTGCGGCACGCGACCCCATGTGGGGATAGAGACTATCACTCAGTGGGTCTCCGTTGAAGATCATGACCGGCCCTCATGGCCGGTCGGCGCTGCGTGGACTCGGGGTCCATGATCAGGCTGTGCGGCTGAGCCGTGGTCCGGCGCTACGATCTGGGCAGGTCTAGCCCAATGGGTTCACCCCCTCCGAATTTGGAAACCCTTAATTTTCACTATGGGAGACTGTTTTGTGTGATATCAATGGAAGTGAATTCTTGTCGTTGAGATGAAGCTTTTGAGATGGTCTCGGGGATTTTTAATTACCCAGATGGGGGGCTTCGGTGGCACGACAAACCCATTAAGTGGATTGGCGTTTTTCCTGGGGGTTATTGTTTTGGATGTCACGGACACATCCAATGTCTGATTTGAGCGCCGTCAGTGGATTTGCGACAATGAAATCGAGTCGGAGGTTTCTAGTATGGTTTCTGGCATTGAATTCAGAGTTGAGACATGGGTCCTACGAGCCGTCTTTTAAGCAACATGCAGCATTTTGCGACATTTTCATTAGGTGTCCATTCGGGGTTGATGAATAGTTGATTTGATGTGTTTTTCTGAGGACATCATAATGGCGCAGTCCACCCCACCTCTTTTGGGACTGAGAATGGTCCCCATGAGACACTGAGTGAGCCTAAAACAATGGCGAACAACTTTCCATCAGGAGGTTTAATCTAGCGAGTAAGTAGTCAATCTCGCATGTTTTTTCGGGAGGATTACAACGGGGTAATATGTTCACATGAGTGGAGCCTCTTATGTGATCTCATTAAATGTGGAAATGTGACAGGGCATTGGTCAGAGGTCTCTTTGACGCACTCCGACCCAACGCACGGTCGCGATGTTAGCAAAACCCAGTGAGGGCGCGGGCAGCGCGAAGTTGTCGGACCAGTTCCGGTTCACCCTCAAATGGGTCTAGGGAGTGGGTTAACCATTGATTTTAGGGTTTACCCTACATCGCATCTCAGCAGTGGGTTACCCATTGAACTACCAGGGTTTACCCTCCTGTCGGGCTGGACAGTGGGTTACTTGTTCACTTACTAGGTTTTACCCTCCAGCAGGGTTGGGCAGTGGGTTACCCGACGACTTTTAAGGTTTAACCTCTATCACAACTGGGCATTGGGTTACTCGTAGACATACTAGGGTTTAACATCCAGCAGGGCTGGGCAGTGGGTTACCCAAAGACCTCTAGGGGTTTACCCTCAATCTAGGATGGGTCAGTGGGTTACCGGGTGACTTCTTAAAGACTCAGACCTTTTGATGAGGCTAGTCAGTGACTTTTTCTCCGTAACTACTGGAGCGAGATCTATGGTTATACGGATCGGTGATGTGACACTTTTGACATGACCATAGGATATACGAGGATAGGGGTGCTTTTCCCACCAAGACGCATCCTTGCAACGTGACCTAAAAGCTATGCGGGTGTGTCTGTGCTGCCCAAAGCAGATAGTATCAAGGTGTGGTGATCGAGATTCTTTGACTTGTACCTCCTAGGGTGATGTGTGGGACATTTGGGTTCAGTTTTGGATATCCATAGAACTGTTGGCGACTCATCCGGGGTTGAGCTTGAAGATCGAGGTCCCCTTACACACTCGTTCGGGTTCCTTGTTGAGCATATATAAATATAAACCTGACATTGGTTCCCACTCCTTGGGTTCAGTTACACTCCTTGTAGGAGAGGCGAAGACGCACATGGTATGATACGTGTTTTCCTTGTTTAGCTCCTCTTGATTGAATGAGTCCACTCTCCAACTATAGGTAGAGAAGACTCGGTTAGAAGTCTGTCTTCTCACTGTTCCTAGCTCCTTGCATTTGGATGAGTTTTCTTCCTTTCTCTTGTTGGGTTGAGTTGCACTCTCTTTACCGTACTCTTTTACTACTTTGGTTTTGTCTACTGCTCACCTCTTTAGTGCAGCCTTTGTTTATCCCTCGAGATTTTTGGGTATCCAACTTAGTATCTTTATACTCACCCCTACTTGGGATTTTCCCGCACCTGGTGTGACTTTGAATATAAGAGATAGGTTGATCGTGACTATAGAAGAGCGTAGAGGTCACGGGAGATCGAACAGTATGCCGTGGTCATGCTAGTGTTTTTAGGTGGGGATATATCCAGTTGTTTCCTTTTGTTACCTGTGGCCGGGTTGTGGAACCTTTTTGGTTGTGCGCATGTTTTTCCCTTTTTATTGTTCAGTTTAATTGTCACTACTTTCATCACTTTAATTGCTCTTTTTAGTGGTTGAGGGATGCCAATGGTTGGGTTATAGATGTTTTTCCAGTGGTTTTCTTTTCACTCTACACTTCTACATCGAGTGGGTCATGTGTGCGTGTGTACAGGTACTTAGGTGAAAGCCTCCTAGAGATTGTTAATCCTTTGGCACTGGTTGAAATCCTTTGGCCTATGGTGGCGGACTTGAGGTAGTTGCGGCTCGTGAAAAGTAGGGTTGGGTTGTGAAAAAGTGGTATCAAAGGTTGTTCTTTCCATGGGCCGTTGTTTAGAGGTCCCTAAAAAGGAATTGGTTGGGATTTAGGGCAATGATGTCGACGTTTCTTGAGAGTGGCACTCAGGCATGGGAATCCAATGATGGTACGAGCGGCTGATATATCCATTCATCAGGACCCTGATGACCCGCTTATCGACTTGACATGCTGAGAACCTTGTTGCTGGGAACTTTGGAACTTGCATCTTGTAGGACTATGTCTTTGATAGTCTTTGATTGAGTCAGCTACCCTTTGTTATGACTGTTATATATATATATATATGATCATCTGATCGTGGTATCCCTTGAGAGTTTTCAAGATGCCTCCACGGTAGCAGCCAGCCAGGCTACCCTCTTCGGTTCATGACGATGACCAGGTGAGTGATGAGGCATCGGTTCAGGGACCCTCACGTGGTCCCATTCCACCATGTTCTTCAGTAGCTTCACCCCACCATCTAGATATAGGGAGTTAGTATCGGATGCTTAGGCCGAGGTTGCACACAGACTGAGCACACTACGAGACATCCAGCGTCATAAGTCGTCGAGGATCCACGGGGACCTAGATCCCCAGGTGGCGGAGGACTGGCTTGAGTCAATGGCATGGCTCTTCAGGCTGGTACAGACCCCAGCAGACCAGATGGTGGCCCTAGCCGCCAGTATTTTCCTCTGGACAGCTGGGCGATGGTGGGGTTTGGTGACGCAGACCCATGATGAGTCATCCCTCACATGGGATGACTTCCATCATCTTTTTCGAGAGAGTTACTCCACCTCTTATTTTATGCATCATTCGGATCCAGGAGCTTCCGGAGCTGAAGCAGGGGGATTTTCATGTCCTAGTAGTCTGCCCGGTTCACTAATCATACATGCTACTCGCAGGACATGATCCGCAACAGCTACTTCCAGGCGCAGAAGTTCGAGCATGGTCTTTGCAAGGATATTCATGCTAGCATGGTACCCTTTTTCATCCCCACTTACGCTAGGGTTCTGGAGCAGGCGCTTGTGAACAATAGCTTCCTGGACGAGGAGCGCCAGATGGCAGGACCTAGCAGTGGCCTCTTTAGAGCAGAGTCTTCAGTAGGCAGACGACAGAGTGTTGGGCCTCAACCGAGGAGGCACTTCCATGAGAAGACCCAGGGCTAGGGTCATACACCTCAGTGGTATCGTAGGGCACCAAGGGAGACTGGATAGAGTCGGTGTTACACTAGTGACATTCGGGGCTATCTATCATGGGATTGCCTGACCAGGTGTGCAGATCAGTCGTGGCAGGCAGCGGGCGAACCACAGAGGTCGAGGCAACGCCGTGACCAGGGGGCACCTAGGCAGGGACCGAGCGGTCCTCAGGGAGGTGGCGCAAGAAGAGTGGTCAGAACAAGAGGTGGGGGAAGACGTTTTGAGATCCCTCCACTGCCACCACTCGAAGGTCCATTCCAGGCTCAAGGAGATGGCAGTCAGTGTCACAGGCAGCTTAAGGCCATGGGTGTTCGAGACCCTCCAAAACACGGGATGGTCCGAGGTACGCTTTGTGTTTACTCCACACTTTCTTTATTACTAGTAGCCACAGGCGCTAGCCACTCTTTTATATCGCTGTTGTTGGTACGGGATTTGGAGATTCTAGTGGAGGAGCTGACACCTGCACTTAGCCACATGGTTCTTATGGGAAGTGCCTCATTAGTGACCTTTATCTGCAGACATTGCAAACTATCGTTCGGAGGAGGGAGTTTCGCGTGGGACCTGCTTGTCATCACGATGGAACCTTACGACATCATCCTGGGCATGGATGGGCTTTCTATGGTTCACGATCAGAGCGAATGTCGTCACAAATGAGTCAGAGGTGTGTTTTCTGATGGTATGAGGTTCACCAACCTTGGTGAACGAGACCTTGTGGAAGATAAGAGGGGTACTCTGAGCAATAGACCCTAACCTTTTTTACACCAGCTGGTGAGCATGGATCTTGGAAAATCATACGCTACTAGCACCTGGATCCATACCATTGTAGAAGACTACATGGATGTTTTTCCAGAGAATGTTATGGGACTACTTCTAAGGATAGAGATGGAGTTATATATTGACATGCATCGGGGGACTGCCCCGATATCCTGTGCGTCTTATCGGATGGTACCCACAGAGCTTCAAGAGCTACGAATTCAGCTAGAAGACCTTCGTGAGAAGGGATTCATTAGGCCCAGTGTGTCCCCCTGGGCGTCTCCATTTTTGTTTGTGAAAAAGGCAAATGGGTGTCTACAACTTACTGTGGAGTATCATCACCTAAACCAGGCCACGATAAAGAATAATAACCCTTTTCCGAGGTTCGATGACCTCTTCAACCAATTGAGACGTGTGAAGTGGTTCTCCAAGATTGATCATCGATTCGGATACCACATGTTGCGGGTTCGTGAGGCTGATATCCTGAAGTTGGCATTCCGTTGTCGATATGGGCATTACGATTTTTTGGTGACACCAATTGGAGTGATAAATTCCCCTGCCTTCATCATGGATTAGATGAACTAAATCATCCCATTGTACTTGGACCTGTCTATGGTAGTATTTATTGACAACATACTCATTTTATCTACGACAAATGATTAGCATGTAGAGCATTTAAGGATGGTCCTAGACAAACTTCAAGAGTACCAGCTATATGGGTATCTCTCGATGTGCCAGTTCTGGATTCATGAGATTCACTTTTTGGGGAACGTCAGTATGGAACATGGTCTGGCAGTGGATCCCACAAATATATTGGCAATGATTTCTTGGGAGCCACCCAAGAATGCGTCTTAGGTGCGGTGTTTCCATTGTTTGGAAGGGTACTACATGAGGTTTGTGGAGGAATTCTCCATGATTTCTGCCCCTTTGAAGGAATTGACGTGGAAGGGACAATAGTTTACTGGGACTGATCAGTTCAATAAGGCCCTCGAGGAGTTGAGGCAGGGGCTGACTAGTGCTCCAGTGTTGAGGCTGCCATAGGAGGGCATTGAGTTCATCTTATATTGAGATTCTTCAAGAGATGGGCTTGGGTGAGTGATGATGTTGCAACACGCAGTGATTGCATATGGGTCGAGGCAGTTGAGGCCCCATGAGAAGAATTATGCGACTCATGATTAGGATCTAGAAGCAGTGGTCTTCACATTGAAGTTATGGAGACACTACCTTCTAGGTGAGCATTTTATGGTCTACTCAGACCACCATAGCCTCGAGTATATCTTCACTCAGAGGTATTTGAATCTGAGGAAGAGTCTTTGGATAGAGATTCTATAGGACTATGATTTCGAGATAGTCTACACTCAAGAGAAGGGAAACTTAGTAGAATATTCTCTCAGTCGGAAGTATCAGTCTCTGTTAGTGTGGGAAACGTCAGAGAAGTTGGCTTCTCTACGACTAACCTTGGTGGAGCTGGAGGGAACGACATTTCTGTAGTCGATGGGGTTGAGCCATTTTCTCCTTGAGTGTGGGAGAGAGTCGTATAAGGGGGATTTAAACAGTGAGGTACTGCATGTTAAGATATCCACTGGTGATGCACCTGATGGTTTTTCCGAAAGATGGAATCATGACATCATGTTCCATGGGAGAGCTATAGTACCAGTGGAGATGTGGGAGGAGGTGATGCGAGAGTTCCTCAATTCTCACTTGGCTATATATCTCAATGTGGGAAAGATGTACAAAGACCATTAGTGGTAGTTTTGGTGGTCTAGCATGAAGCAAAGCGTAGCTGAGTTCATTTCTCGGTGTCTTACCTGTCAGTAGGTGAAGGCAGAGGACTAGGTTCTGGCAGTGTTGTTGCAGCCCCTTGATAACGTGGAGTGGATGTGTGTTGAAATATCTATGGTCATCGTCATAGGGCTTCCGTGCACATCGAATTGCCAAGACACCATTTGGGTGACAGTGCACCGACTCACAATGTCGACGCACTTCTTAGATATACGGGAGCAGATCTCGGTGGAGAGTCTAGGGCAGTTATATGTTCGGGAGATCGTGCACCTTCATGGAGTAACCTAGACAATCTTCTCGGACCGTGACGCGTATTTTACGTCACGATTATTGAAAGGCATGTAGGAGGCATTCGAGACTCAGTGGTGGACGAGTACATAATTTCACCCACATACTGACGGGCATACCGAGCGCACTATCCAGGTGTTAGAGGATATGCTCTGGGCGTGCATGTTAGACAATGGTCAGTGGTGGGAGGATCACATTCCCTTGGTGGAGTTTGCGTATAACAACATTTACCACTACAAAATTAGCATGTAACCTTTTGAGTCACACTACAAGAGACCCTGAAGGTCACCATTGTGTTGAACGGAGGTTGGGGAGGCCTCTCTCGTGGGTTCGGAGTTGGTGTAGGTGATTACAGAGAAGGTGCAGGTCATTCGTGAGCGGATGACGATGGCTCAGAGCAGAAAAAATTCATATGCAGACCAACTTCGCAAGCCTTTAGAGTTTGATCAAGGATACCATGTCTTTTTTAGAGTCCCCCCGCTGTATGGAACGCATAGGTTCGGCTGGGGAGGCAAGTTGTCCCCATGGTTCATCGGGCACTTTGACATTATGTGTAGGGTTCAGGAGGTTTCCTACCACCTTGCTCTACCCTAATAGCTAGAGAGAGTTGACAACATCTTCCATGTGTTACAACTGAGGATATAAGTGCACGTACCTACGCACGTTATCCACTGGGGAGAGGTAGACATTGAGGATGGGGCCCCCTTTGTGGAGAACCCAATGGCGATTGAGGACCGACATGAGTGGACTCTGCGCGAATGGTCCATTCCTCTAGTTTGTGTGTTGTGGCAGTAGGGGAGGGTGCAGGAAAGAACCTAGTAGCAGGGGAGCCACATGCTGGCTATTTATCCCATGTTGTTTTTTGTAGTTTTTTTTTCGGGGATGAAAAATGTGAAGGAGGTAATGATGTAAGAACCTGATTTTTGAACATATAAGACATTGCATTTTTTTATTTTATTCAAAAGCAGGACGTTCAGACGACATGAAATTCCGAGCCCCGGTGTGCAGAATTAAAATTGACGCATTTCCACAATGGACGCACTAAATAAATAAAATAACTCCTAAACGGTTGCTCGGATGTGAAAACTGAGGGCACTGTTGAGTCTAGAATGTGATGTTTACCCTAGGAGGGGAATAACTTTCGCGGGTGCAACCCTTTAGTGAAAAACGTCACCAATAGCATTTTCGTAATTTAGAGGCATCGGCCGTGGACATTATAACTTTTGAACAGAGGCTCGAATTAAAATTCTGAGACCTCTGTTGTGCTCGAAATGTGGTTTTTACCATAGTGGTTGCATTACCCCGACCCCACCGAATATTAAAGTACAGGGTCTATGGGAAGGGGGTTTAAGTGTTTTTCTATTTCAACACCACCACCACCCTATTATCCCCCTTAGCGCATTCCCTGGTTGTTTCCTCTTGAAGACCATATCCCCTCTCCTCCACCACCTCGACAAGGTACAACGGCTCCAGCAGACCAATCGTGAAGGTTCATGCTACACCCAACGTGGTAGGAGGGTTCGTTCATCGTTTTGGTTTCTGATATGTCTTTAAGCTTAATTTAATATGTTGAATTTTTTTATGATCATCAATAGAATCCCCTGGTTTCCTAGGTCTTGAATTTATCTTTCTGGCTGACTCTCCCTTTTTCTAGCGGTCCGGTGGATTTCAGGCGGCGGGGGCGCGGCTCCGGGACGGCGGTGCGGCGGCGGACCCATGCAGTGTGGCGGGGCTCCGGGCGGCGGCTTTAGGCGGCGGCTCAAGGTGACTCTGGGTGGTAGCTTCAGGCGGAGGCCGAGGTCGACGGGGCCGGAGGCGCGACGAAGTGGGGTCATGGCGCGCGACCCCGTGTAGGGACAGAGACCCGCACTCGGTGGGTGTCCATGGAAGACCACAACCAGCCCTCGTTGCCGGTCAGTGCTGTGTGAACCCGGGGATCACGGCCGGGCCGCGTGGCTGAGTCATGTGCCAGTGCTATGAGCTAGGCCGATCGGTGCGGGTCGGCCAAAACTGGGCAGACCTGCCAGACCAGGTAGGTCCAGCCCAAGGGGTTCACCCCCACCGAATTCGGGCACCTGTAATTTTCGCTACGAGTGTCAGTTTTGTGCGCCGTCTGTGGAAGAAAATTGATGGAATCGAGATGAATCTTTTGATATAGCCTTATGGATTTTTAATTCTCGTGACGGTGGCCTCGGTGGTGCAACACACCCATTATGTGGATTGGCATTTTTCCGAGGATTCTTGTTTTGGATGGCACGCATACACAGATGTCCAATTTGAGCACTGTCGGCAGCATTGCGACCCTAGTGTGGAGACAGAGGTTTCATGTACAGTTTTGGGCATTGATGTCAGAGTTGATACGTGGGCCCTACGGGCCGTCTTTTAAGCAATGTGAAACGTTTCGCGACGCTCTCGTTAGGTGTCCATTCGGGGAAGATGAATAGTCGATTTGACATGTTTTTATGAGGACATCAGAATGGCACAATCCACCTGACCTTTTTCAGGACTGATAATGGGCCCCATGAGACACCGAGCGGTCCTAAAGCAATGGCGAACAACTTTTCTGCCAGGAGGCTGTTACCAGTGAGTAAGGAGTCTATCTATTGCGTTTTTCTGCGAGGATTAAAAAGGCGTAATCTATTCCCATGAGAGGATCCTCTTATGTGATCTTATTTGATGTGGAAATATGAAAGGTCATTGGTCGGAGGTCTCTTTGACAGACTCCGACCCAACACACGGTCATGATGTTAGTAACACCCATTTATGGTGTTGGCAGCACGGAGTTGTCGGACCAGTTCCGGGTTCACCCTCTAGTGGGGTTGGGCAGTGGGTTACCCATTGATTTTAGGGTTTACCCTCCAGCACATCTGGGATGTGGGTTACCCGTCGAACCACTTGGGTTTACCCTCCATCGGGGATGGGCAGTGGGTTACCCGTACACTTACTAGGGTTTACCCTCCAGTGGGGCTGGGCAGTGGGTTACCTGACAACATTTCGGGTTTACCCTCCAGTGTAGCTGGGCAATGGGTTACCCGTCGATATAATATTGTTTACCCTTTAGTGGGACTGGGTAGTGGGATTCCCAAAGACCTCTAGGGGTTTACACTTCAGCTGGGTTGGGCAGTGTGTTACATGCCGAATTATTTTAGACTCATACATTTTGATGAGGCTAGTTAGTGAATTGTTCTCTATATCTCCCAGAGTGGGATCCTTGGATATATGGATCCGTGATGTGATTTTTTAATGTAACCTTAGGAAATATGATAACTAGGGGCGCTTTTCCCACCAAGAAGCTTCCTTGCGACATGACCTAATAGCCGTGTGGGTGAGTCAGTGCCGCCCAAAGTGGATAGTATCAAGGTGCGGTGATTGAGCCCCTTTGAAATGTACCTCTTTGGTGGACATGTGATATGTTTGGTTTCAGTGTTGGATATCCCTAGAACTATTGGTGACTCTTCCTAGGTTGAGATTGCAGATGGAGGTCCCCTTACACAGTCGTTCGGGTTCCTTGTTGAGCATATATACATATACACCGGACTTCGGTTCCCACTGCTTGGGGGTTCAGCTACTCTCCTTCTAGGAGGTGCAAAGATGCACGCGGTATGAAACATGGTTTGTGTGTTTATCTCCTCTTGGTTGGACGAGTACACTCTCCTACTATAGGTAGCGGTGTCTCTACAAGAAGTTCATCTTCTCACCATTCCTAGATCCTTGCGTTTGGACGAGCTTACTTCCTTCCTCTTGTTGGGTTGAGATGCACTCTCTTTACTGTACACTTTTACTGCTCTGGTTCTTTCTACTACTCTACTATTTAGTGCTTCCTTTAATACTCCCTAGAGCTTTTGGGGCATCCTACTGATTATCTTTATACTCACCCATGCTTGGGCTTTGCCCGCACCTGGTGTGCCCTTGCAAACGACAGACAAGTCGATCGTGACTACGGAGGAGCGTAGAGGTCACGGGAGCTTGGATAGCATTTCGTGGTCATGCCAGAGTTTTCAGGTTGGGATCTATCCAGTTGTTTCCTTTTTTTATTGGTTTCCAAGTTGTGGAACCTTTGTGGTTGGGCGCACGTCTTTCCATTTTTACTGTTCGGGTTACTTGTCAGTAATTTCAGCACATTACGTGATTATTTTAGTGGTTTATGCATGCCTGTGATTGGGTTATAGATGTTTGTCCGGTGGTTTTATTTATACTATAAACTCCTGCATCAAGTGGGTCGTGCGTGCGTGTGTATAGGTACTTAGGCAAAGGCCTCTGTGAGATTATTACGCCTTTGGAACTGGTCGCCAGCCTATGGCCTATGGAGGCGGGCTTGAGGTAGTTGCAGCTCGGGACTGGTAGGGTCGGGTCGTGACAAATGAGACAGCTACTCTTTTCATGTAGTGATCCATGTATATTCATGTATTCATGTGGTTTTCTGTTTTAATTGTATTGAGTAGGGAAATAAATATATACCAAGAGACGAAGGATGATTCAAAATTAAGGAATCACAAAATAAAAATATTTCATTGTTTCACACGCTCCAGCTCTCATGGGTGCTTGATTCCTAACTGGGAAACAACATGTTATGTCAAAACTTCCCATAAATTTATAATTAGTTGTAGTTTATACAGAACATATGCTAAAACATAATAATTTTCTTTAAAAAAAATATAAAGGGATTTTAGCCCCTCTAAAAAGAGAAATTAGAAGTAGTTAATAAGCACACCTATTTTCACTAATGTATAAGGATTTTTTCTATTTTTTTTAATTTAGGGGAGGTTACAACCCATATAACCCATGATATTAGAAATTTTTAATCAAATAAAATATAATCATTGAATTCCATTGGCATTGACCCCCTCTATTTTTGTTTTTTATTTTTGAAAATTAATATGTTTTATTTTAGCAGTGGTTATTGAAAAACCACTTCCAATCTCTAAGATTAGAGGGGGTTTTATCCCCTTTTATTGTTTTTAATATTTTAATGTATATCAATGTTTATAGTGTGGTTGTTGTATTATATAAGGACATTTTGTAAATGTATTTCAATAAAATATAAAAACATTATATAAGGACATTATATTAATAAATAAATAAATAAAAATAGAAATATAAGTATATAAAAATAATTATATATATATATATTATTATATAATATTATATTTTTTATACATTATATATTAATATTATCTATATATTACATTATATATATTTTTTTAATAAAAATATAAATAAATTATATGTATATATATAAATAAGTATATAAATAAATATTCACCAATAAATAATTAATCTTATATTGATATAGAAATATGTATTCAACATAACATATTAAATATATATTTGTATTCATAATAAAACTATATATATATATATATAAATGAAATTTTTTTATAAATATGAATATTATATAACATTATATATATATTATAAATATATTATTTATTATGTATATTATAATATAATTAAATATTTATTATTTTAATTGTATGTTTATAGTATATAATATAATATAATTATAATATATTGTATACAAATATGAGTAATATATATATACTTATAAATGAATTTTTAAAATATAGAATATATATTTGTCTTTATATAAATATTTAATATATATATATATTATTTTTAATTATGTATGTATAAATAACACACACACACACACACACACATATATTTGTATTTGTATAATATATTTGGGTAATATATATTTTCATTTGTGTAATATGTATTTCTATTATATATTTCTGGTATAATATAATATATATTTTCATATATATACAAGTATTAATTAGAATAGTATATTCATACAATATAAAAAATAAAATATATAAAATATAAAATATATATAATATATATATGTACACATATAAATAAAAATTAAAAAATAAATATAATATATTCTTACTTATATACGTATTCAAATAATATTTTTATTTAATATAATACATGAATTTGTACATGACACATATATAATAATTTCATAATATATTAGTATATATATATATATATTTGTGTGTGTTGGTATCATATATATATTTACATAATATAAAATATTGGAGTATATAACATAAATACAAACACATTAGAAATATGAATACATTAATTAATATTATATTATATATTTTTATAATTATATACAATATTTATAATTGTGTATACAAATTAATATAAATGTATTTAATATATAATATAAATTTATACATAATATAAATATAAGTATTATTTTTAGTATTTAAATAATTTACATAAATATATTAATAAATATATATATATATTTCTCTCTATATACATAATGAAAATTAAATTATTAATATATGTAATATATGTATTTCTTAATTGTATGTTAATACAACTAAAGATATATTCTTGTCCCGTGGTGAATATGTTCTTTTATTTATGATTATCCCTTGTTCTTGACTGGTTGTAATTTATATATGAATATGAAAATATGAATAAATATATAATAATAAATTTATAAATATAACATAAATATATTAGAATATAAATATATCAATTCATAATTAAATAATATAAATCTGAATACTTTATTTTATATACATGTACATATGGGTCATATATTTGTGAAATTTTTTTTTTACAAAACCTAAATTTTTATAATAAAAAAATGTACATAATTTAAATAAAGAATTCATATAGTGGAATGGTGGGGTACCGACTTATATCGTGAAATTTAGTGTTCAAACAACCATGAAGGGGATTTTTCAGAGTGGTTTAGGGACAAGGGCCTAGGGAGTTAACATTGTGGGATGGGGGCTATGTAGGGGGATGCAATGCAGTAGGGTACCCTATGAGGTGGGGGTGAGAATGGGACATTGTAAAATGTATGGGTATGTCTTACCAAAGGTTAAAAAATGGGCGGGTTTGAACCTCCTGAAAATAATTTTTACAAAAAAAAATTAGGGAAGTTCAATACCAGCCATAATTTATTTATTTACAATACAAATTTTGGGGGTTTTAATTTCCACTAAACCTTTATTTTTTTTTCAAACACCATATGTATTATCAGTTCTATACAATGTTTTGATATAGTTAAAAATACGGAAGTGGTTTAAACTCCCACAAAATAATGTTCTTATAATTTTAACAGTACATTACTTGTGCTTCACAAAATCTATCCCTAATATGATTATGTGTTTAGTTTATCTACATTATCTCATAAGTTCGGATAATATATTTAGAGGGGGTTATAACAACCTATTATCAAGAAATAGACCCCTCTAACAATTTCATTTACTGTAGTGAACTGAAGTTGATTATTATATTATGATTATTTGTGACAACATTAGTGCTATAAGTCATAGAAAAATTTCCATACATCATTCAAGGATAAATCACATCATGATTTAGTAAAAATTTATAAAGGATATTGTAAACAAATTATAGGTAGAATTATTGTATGTTTCAACTAAATATAAATTACTAGATATCATGAGAAAGGAACCACCCATGCTGAAATTTAATAAGAATTAACTATCACTTGGAGTCCTACAAAATATGTCTACATAGATGGAATATAAAGGTATCCTAACTCCCCTATAGTAATTATTATCATGGGAGCGATATAAAACGGTATACTTTTATATTGTCTTATTTTTAACCCTTTTGTGTCACTTTTTAGTGAATTTATCTTTTTGTGTTCATTATTCAAGGGGGTGAGTGATAATAAGTATTTTCAATTTTTTTGTTGGATGTAGAGCTAGAATCATGTTACACAACGGTAGAAAAAGTTTTTATATTAGGTTCTAAAATATCATGTAATCATGGTTTTTTCCTTTGAAAACATTTTAATTCAAATTTTTTCCTCACACTTACTATGGATTAGAAGTTCGTAGATTTTTTTTGGGAATCATTGATGTATGTATATCAAAGATGAATGATAAGGTTTCAATGCTTGATGGTATATTTTGGATGTTGTTAGGTTTGCGAGTTATTAATAATCCCAAAGGGGGAGACTTAAAAAAAACCCATTCTTATGAAATAAGGTGTTGTATCTGTACAAAAAAATTTAAAAAAAATGTTTTCCTAGGTGATGATGTTGTTTAAAAGAGTATATGAGAGTTCAATTTAAATTGGTAAAAGTTGGATGTCACCATGGATTATGCTCAGAGTTTGTGATTGTGCCCATAAAAATTGGTTACTTCATATGGAAAGTCACCTATGAATAGTGGAAAAGACCTCTATGAGTGTTTTTGTGGTCATTATGAGCTCTAAATGAAAATCCTACAAGAACTATGGTATTTCAATATTCATGATGTATTGAGTGAAAATTTTAAATAATTAGAAACCCATAATGACTATAGTGGAGGCCATGGAAGCTTGAGTTTCAACCTATGTAAAATGTGGTATCCCACCACTACTGTGGAGGATACCATGGTGGAACTAGAATGGAGGAACTATGGTTATGAAAAATTGAATGCAGAATGCAACTATGACTGTGGTTATTATAGTTGTATCTATAAATTGGTGGGAGGTTTTCGGTCGGTTATATAGGCATTACCATTTTTCAATATATGGATTGGAGTTTATTTATATTAAAGATAATATTTAAAAAGTGGGTCTATTTTAAATCAAAATGGTGTGTAAAAAAATGAATGTATACAGAGTAATGGTGAAATTCTAGATTTCATTACAATGTAAGAGGGTAATTCGTTATATCTTATGAAAAGACATAGTCAAATATAAATTTGTTTTAGGAGTCCCATATCACATTGGATGTTTGAAAAAACTCTTTTAAATAATAAACACTAGCTATAGTTAATATTTCTATTATCATTATTTGAATAATATGTTCCTAACAAGGGGAGGAGTGGGTTTTTTCTTGTAAGATAACATCAAGTGTTCTAAAAATTCATGGTTGTGGATCATGATAATCAATGAGATGTCTCCAAACTTATGAATATTGAATAATTGAAATTTTATTGTGTTTTGTGTTTTGGAATATTTCAATGAATACTATTTTGAGTTGGCTAGTGAGGGTGGAAAATGTAAAATCACATGTTCATTTAAACATTTTTATCCACTCTCGAGATAATGAAATGCAGATATTGATGTGTTCCTCATTTTGAGAGAATGAGATTAAAAATCCTTAATCTTCCCAAAATACCTTGATTCTCTCCCTCTCAAGTTATATTCGTTGGAAAAGGACAATCATGAATAGATATGATATAATTATTATTTTTTAAAGATAAACTATTTTATAATTTCATTAACTCCCATCGATTAAAAATTAGAAAAATCACTTATGTGGATGTGTGGGCTACTGCTTACACGAAATTGTATTTTTAATTTTTTTACTGTCAAACATGGATTATTGTAAAAAACTATTTATTATATATACATATTTAATATTTCATAATTAAATGTTTTTAAATTAGTTGGAATCATTTTATAACCCCATTTACCAATGTAAGCACACCGTAGATATTTTGAAATGACTAGCCCCAAAACACCCATAGTGTATTTAACATAGTGAAATAAAATAAATAACAATAACACAATAAAAAGTAAATATTTTATAAATAATGTAAATAATTAATATAAATTATTTATTCATGAATGTAAAAGGCGAATATGGTGATTTAGGACATGAGGTAAGAGATTTCTCTTTTAAACTATGTTTTAAATGTTTTACGAAATCTCTCTTTCATATTCATGTTCTTTTAAATGATTATAAAATGTTACTATTTATACATAAAGGTAGATTAATGGTAATTTTAAATTATTATTTACATTCATTACACATGATTAAAGTGTTTCTATTTTTTATTTTTTTGTTGATCTTTTTTTATATTATTATATTGGTGGTAAATATTTTTTTATCATTTACCACTTGATCATTTTTTTTGAAATCACTTACATAATTTATTTATATTGGAAAAAATCTAAATGAATCTATTTATCTTCAAATATCATAATTTTCTCATTTTTATGAATTATTTTACCATTTAAAATATGATTAATAGATGAGAACATTACATCTCATTTTTATAGGATAACTAAATGTGGTATTTTTTATGAACTAAAATGACAACATTGATTAATTTTAATGGAAATTATGTATTACATTTTTTTAAAGAAAAGTAGTTCTTTTAAAATGAATATGATTATAGTTCATCCTGACATGGACTTTTAATTAATTGGCGAATGATTTGTTCTTTAGGGGAGACATTTAGGAATTAATTGGTTTGGCTGTTCCAGGGAATGGCTTCTTGTATCAATTATTATAAGGTGGATTATATGGATAATTATTTAAGATTCCTATATAATTTTTTCATAATTTGTATGAATGTAAATATGAATATTATGATTTCATCAGTTATGAAAAATATTTTTTAATAGGGGAATTGTTTATAAATTTTAAAGGTAAAAGTTATTTATAATGAAATGTTATCATGTGTGACAATTTTTCTCAAGAAAATATCATGATTATGATTTTTCCTTTAGTCCTCATAGAAAATTTTTTAAGAATAACTTTGGGTAATTAATTTTATTTCTTGTTAAAATAGATGATTAGTTGACCTCGTGTTTTACTATGTATGAAAAAAACATCCTTATGGATTTTCATGTGTTTCTAAGTGACTAGTTGTTTTTAAATATTTTTAAATATCTTATCGACCATTGGATTTCTCTTGCTATGTTTTGAAATGTTATCATTGGGTATAGAGATATTTAGGAAAAATTGAATGGTAAATGTTATTTGGAATGATAAAATGTTTCAGGAATGGAATATGATTCAAATCATAAATCACTATTTTATTTTCCAAAAATGTACACTATATGGATGTGTAATCATTTTTTTGTAATGGAGTTTGAAATTCTTTAAAAAAATAATCCAAAATGTTCATAAATATGTAATAAAGTGAAATCATTTTTATTAATATTATAATTGTGGGTTGATTACTATAAGATTTGTTATAGTAAATATGTTTTAAATTTAGATGATTTTAAAATTTTAATTATACATATTTTATTATTTAATAATTTTTATATTCATCTGCATTTTATAGGAATCAAAGCATTTCACGAGTTAGAATTATTCTTTGCGTAATATTTACTCATTTAAAAAATATTGGTTTTCTCCTTTTCATTAACATTATGTGGAATTTATTTTTAATTGGGAATAATTAATATAAATTTACCACCTAAATATTTCCAACATACTATTTTATTCACTATATAAAATTATTTTGGAATTATTTCTATTATCATTCATGAAAATCAGAAAATATAACATAATATAACATTTAATGTATTCCATTGAACAAATTTTAAATTTTTTTATTAACCTCAAGTTAGTGAACATATTAATATATTTATTATTTTTATTATTACTGTTCAATTTTATATAATATTTCTAATTACATGTACTTTAAAAATTGATTTATACATATGAAAAATAATATTATATATGTTTTTAAAAAATAAACTAAATAAATATAGATAAAAACTATAATAGATTTTGGCATTTTATATTTACAGAAATAAATATTTTCCTCTATATATTTAAAAATTATATCTCATAATATATTTCTTAAAATTTCATTCCTAGATATTTTTTTGTAACCTCATGATATTCTTTAGTCTACAAACACTATCATAAATAGTTTTTTGTGTAGTTAAAAGTGATCATCCTCCCCATTTATTTTATATTTGTGTACATAATGAATGATTTCATCCTTGAATCATAATTATTTCATGTCCTAATGTGTTTTATTATTTACAAAAAATTTTATCAATTCCATTAATTTTTATACTAAAATTGTACTTGATACAATGCCTTTTAAAATGATGTTTTCTAGAAAATAGTGACCACAGATATATGATATTTTACGAAATTTATAAATAGGAATGTGTTTTCGATTATTACTTGTAACCATAAAGTTATATAAATTGTTGGATCATATAAAAATTCATAAAGAATAATTATTAACAAAAATTTTTTGATTCTTAGACACTCGATAATATTCATGACTAAACTACTTTATTTTTGGAAAAATATTTTAAACAAAATCCTCACCAATAACATAAGATAAATTAATTCCATCAGTTATAAAGAATTTATTTATGTAGTTAATTCTCTTTAAGTTATAGTAAACCCATATATTTAATACCAACAATTTGTCAAGAGATTCCCAATATAATAATAATAATTTTATAAAAAACATATAAAACTATAACTTTTAACACGTTGTTGTTAGAATGATCAATATTAACAATGTGAAATTATTTTTCAATAAATACATCAAATAATCCATAATATATATGTGTATATATACATATAATTATTTGATAGTTAAAAATAATTTTTTTTTAAATAAATATATTAAATAATTTCATAATGTCAATAAAATATTAAATATTCAAAGAATAGGAACTACAATTTCATTAATATACTTTTAAATTTCATCAAGTAAAGTCATTATATAAAACAAATTACTAATATATTCATTAGAAATTAATATTTTTAGGAAATTATTTCATAATATGGGATTATAATTTTATCAATACAATGGTTTCCCATAGTAACAAATAATATAAACAAATCAAAGAAAATATCAACATATTTTCCTGATAGTTACTTTAAGGGTTTTTACCGTAATTATCAAAGTAAAATGTTTTAATCACCACTAAATTTCAAGAGAAAATTAATTTTATCATTATGAAAACCATGATAAATATTTAACATGGAAAAAATATGCACATTATCCTCCCTTAAGTGATCTCCATGATAAATAGATTCTAAATTAGCCTTGTAAGCCCTGCCATAATCTATCCACTTAAATCATCCCAATCATTCTAGCTACCAAAATCAAACCCTTCAAAATGAAATTAATCCTTAATCTATTTTAGGCCTTAGAATACACATCCATAGAATCTATTTTGACATGACACTTTCCAAGAATTAACCTACCACCAATTATTATAATTCTAATACAATTTAACCATTCCCATCATAGAATATTTGAATCCCTATAGGAAAATTAACTATTAATTTAGAAAACGTTAATAAAATGAACATATCACTATTTATTCCTCATTATTATTCACAATTTTAGATTAATGACCCTCGAATAAAAAATTAAAAAAATAATATGGAATCTCCCCTAAAATGTGGCCTCAATCATCAAAATTGATAAAAAATGATTTCAGATTTCTATGAAAATAACCATTCATATCCATGAAACCATCCATTGAGTATATATAAACAAAAAAAGAAAACTATTTCACACATGTTTAATATATTTTATACTAAATAGTTGTTGGATGTTTAAATTCCATCCTGTATAGGACACTTCCTCTCTTAATATTGATTACATTTCCCTATAAAACTAAAACATAAAAAATGAAATAAGAAGTGAGTGATGAAATACTTCATGAATCATATAATTAAATGAGAATGATAATACAAATATTATTATAATTTAACTACATAAAAATAAAAAAGGGAAAAATGTCAATAAAATACTTATATATAAACAATTTATCATATTGAGTATTAATACTATCATCTTATGATTTGATTCATTTGTAGACTCTAGAAAAAATATTGAAAATATACTCACAATAAGTTTAAAAATGATTTTATTGAATAAAATTAAAGATATATTTATTGAAAAACACAAATTGTTAATTTTATATTTCAATTTAGATTCTCATGTGTATATATTATTAATTTCTAACTACTATAAGAAGATTATTCCTCAATCATAAAAAAATACAACATTATTAACCATAACACACATGAAACGATGCTTCAATTGTCGAAACATTGTTATTTTAGAGTATGTTTTGTTTTTAAACTATTAAATTATTAAATTTGTTTCAGTGACATTTAGATATGAATTTTTTGATAAGTGTGGGGAGAGTGTATTTTTTAGGATATATGGCAGAAATGAACTATCAAATTATTACATCATGCCACTATGAATCTAGTAGTAATATTCTAATTATTGGTGGTCCATATTGTGAAAATATGGCTTCTTAGATGCCATTGAAAGACAGTTCATCAACCAATAATAACCCATTTGGACACTAAAATTGTAATAGGGGCCTACAGAGACTAGATTAGAGAGATACATGGCCTATGGTTTATCTCCTCATATCGTAGATGCTATCAACTAGTGGTGTGGGTCAAAATGTTCTCATGGGTATAAAATACCTTTGTTAAAGAGAAAAATAGTAAATGAATAAAATAATATTCAATATTATATATAATATAAAATATGAATTACCAAATGAAAAAAAATATTAATAAAAATCCATATATAAATTTTTATATAATTTATAGAGAATAACCCGAATTCCCATGGATTGATCAAATTCATATAAAAACCAAAACATGAAAAACTATGTGGAAACAAAAAGGAACCCAAAAAATCACCCATCCCTTCTCCAAAGTATCATCACATTCTGAACTAGTGGCTCATATACCGAACCTCTATCCCCTAAGCTCCAAAATATACAACTTTACCCCTAACCGATATATGAGACATGAAATATATACATGTCCCGAAGGTCCATTAATAGTTTATGAGTAGAATAATAAATAGGCCTCCACTAGTTGTGTCCCATGTATACATACACATGTATATATGTTCACGAAACGAATTAGGTATGAGTAAACTAAAACAAAATAATCGTGACAACTACTATTCACCCCATGCCTAATGAGTAAAGAAAGATAACATTTCTTGATTTAGACAGGGCTAATAAATATTAATATTTAAACACAATTTATAAAAATTTTATTATATCCATCTCCACATCACAGATAAATTCTAACCATAGAAATCCTACCAGGACCGTAACTAGTGATCATGAGCAACACCTAATTCACTTTCCCACCTATGATGTAACCACCCCCCATCATATTGATCACCATCATCATTCTAATATACACATCTATAGAGGAAACATCTAACATATGGTGGTTAACACTACTTCCTGGTTCATAACATGTGTTCACTTGACCCCAACCATCACAACCTCATGGAGAAATGAAACACAAACATTTTGTAACCACAACCTGGGGGGCATCCATTTCCACTGTATTAACCAATGTTTAACATTACCTAACAATATTCTCAAGTTACTCATGATTATACCATCTCTGGGATGTAACCATACATAATTTAAGACCTACATGAAACTACCCACATATAACATTGAGAAAAAAAACATCCTCCCATTAACCCTTATATACAGAGGTAACAACAAAAAATATATGCCATGTGTTTTCAACACTAGACTGACCCTATGACTCCATCACATATATTTTTTAAGGATATATTCCTATTTTTTCTTTACTCATACAATACAACCAATTCAAGAAAATAAACATATAATAAATAAATACATAATTGATGATATATCTTTGGACATGATACCTCTTACCTATAGACCCCTGATATTTTTATCTTTTGGCGACATTCAATCCCAAACAGAATAAATAGAACAATAATACATAACCAAATTATTATGTAATAACCAATGACACGTGAAGAATGGAGTGAGAAATAAGATATAGATTATAGAGGATAAATATTATTTCTTGTTATGAACCTTTGTTTAAACAAATCATCGAATGGAACAAGACTAGTTAAGAACTAACTTTGAAGGGGAAGATGGAATTTGAGATAGTATAGGGTTATATTCCATTGTATGATTGAAAAAATTGAGACCCAAAATATCATTTAAACATTAATTTTAAAAAACATTATTAATAAAAAAGTAGACTAATGGCCCAATGTGGTGGGCCTAAAGGGATAATAGTGAAATGCCTCACCAAATATCATATTATAGAATAAAATATTTTTTATGACATGACTGAAATCACATAAAACATAATATTATTCATAAAACAAATCTTTTGGTCACATCATGATGTGAATCTTCCCTTAATAGTGTTTCCCCCAATGTTGTTGGGGCTTCAAATAGTGGATCCACAAGGAAGAAATTAAATTCTACTTTTCTATAATCCATTCATGAAGAAAAATTAAATGTTTTATAGTGACCCAAATAGACTCAACAATTTAATATTATGGAATAACTATTTATTCTTAATAAATACCTCAACATGATGCAATACACTTTGATGTTGTGTGATCCTTAACAGTCCCAAACAATTTGGTCTGACCCAACCCCTTATCAAACCAAATTCCTCTGTATTATGACATGGTTTCCATAATAAAAAAAAATTCCATCCCCAATATAGTGGAATAAAAATTAAACATGATTCCTAACCAATACAGACACCACTAACACCTCAATTAGGAACAACCACGCATGATTGACCCAAAATCTTGTATTTCTTTCCTCATCCAAAACCTAGAACATTACAATGTATGTTAGACATTATATTTTATGATATTATATATATTAGAATATTGTTGCAAAATATTTTGTATATCATATTAATATTTTTATTTCTTACATTACTTGAATTTATTTACTTTTTTGATTTTTTTTAATATAAGTTTATGTAAAATTCTATACATATGACATGATAATATAATTATGCTCAAAATTGGGAGATACTAATACAATGATAATGTTCATGATTAATGAAGGAGTATTATCTTTATAATAATTTTTTTTGAATTTATGTTATTTATGGATTATGTAATAATGAGGTTTACATGATAATACATTATTGATACAAGACTTAAATTAGTGATTTCTAATATAAATTAATTTCTTAAATTATTAACATATGAAATTTTGTTTTTGAAAATTGTGATTGTTAATTTGAATGTAAAATGATGAATTTAAAATATGAAATAATATTTTTAGAGAGTGTTTTATTGATTTTATATGGTAATTTTTTTAGAAAATTATAATTAGTGAATAAATTTATTAATTTTTCATTTATATTATACAAATAATTTATTTATTTAAAATAAAGACTTCTGAAATTTTTATTGTGAAGAGAAGATTGAAATAATTTTTCACATAACATGTTTTGATGGTTAATTTTTTTAAACTATGTTAAAGGTTGATTAAAAATACGGATTGAATTATTTCATTTTGCTTATTATTTTTAAAAGATGAAATATGTATTGATTTGTTGAAATGTGATTTAAAAGTGATGTTATACATTATAAATACTGGTGTTCTATGTGCATGAGGTTATGTTTATGATTAAACAGGTTTATATGATTTATAAGTAAAATTCTTATTTAGGGGTAAATAAAATAAAGATGTTGACCAGACATTATATGTTGAAAATGAATTATTTTGATTAATGAATTATTATGATTTAATAATAAATGTTATATGTTTTCGAAATATATATTTAAAAATATAATTTGAATTTATTAAGGGATAACCATAAAATGATGATTTAAAATTTGTATATTAATAAAAATAAAAATGATTTTTTAGAATTTATGAATGATTAAAAAATGAATTATGTTTCAAGATTATAATTGATTTTGTATTGTTTGATTTTATAATATTTATTATATATATATTAATTTAAATATATATTGAAAAAATGAGTTAATTTTCTATTTTATTTTCTTATGAAAAACCGAATTGTCTACTAATTAATTCCATAATATGATAATAGATGTTACTGATTTCAATCTTGAGCTCTATTATGACATTCTCCTTACCATTTATTATGAAAAAGGATTGATATAAGGTATTAATAGAGGTAAAATTGTCTGATATGATGCCTTTGTGTTATCTATATGCTGAGAAACTAATCATAAATATGACTAACCTTCATCAGATAGAGATATGATTAATTATTATGTTGAAAACTTTTGGTCCCTCTTTTTGAAAATTATATATTGATAAACTTATATAGTATTCTTCGACAATGAAAAAAAGAATGTACTGATATTTTTTCGGTATTATTGATGTAATATGATGTTTAATGTGTTTTTTCTTTTAATAGTGATATACACTAAAAACTTTTTCCCTAAAATCAGTTTTTAAAATCATTTCTTTGTAACAAATCATACACATAATATCATGTTAATATAAAAGTGATCCATTGAGTTATAATAAATTTTTACTAATATATTTTCAAAACATATATGTTCTCATCTTGTGCACATAGAAATGACAGTTGTGCTCATTTTGGAAAGGGTAAGATTACTTTTTAAGAAGATTATGTCATAGAGTTATGTCCTGAATAATATTGATTGGTTATTTTTGAGAAATTTTTATGAGAAATTTTTATTATCTCATTATATTTCATTCATTTTAATTTTGTATTCATTTATATGGGTGGTTGTTATGACTAATTTGAAATTATCTTCTCATTATAAATTATTATAAAAATGTTGGAGATTATTTATGATTCCATTTAGGATATATTGTTTTTTATGGTTATTTATATTATATATATTTAATATATATATATATATATATATATATATATATTATCCGTTTTTTGTTATATAAATACCAAATTTATATATTTAAACACTTGATGCTAGTTACTATACATTGGTCAAGCCATTACACTTATGGAATTTATTTATGTTAGCATTATCATGTAAAGTTGGAATGTTTCATTATGATATCAATTTTTTAATTAATATTATTTTGATACATATAATAAATTATTTGTAATAGATAATAAATAGGGCCTTGATGTAAAAACTATACATGTTCTCTTGAAAATCATAACCGTAGTTGAATTCTACATCCCTAAGTTAATGCATGATAAGATCGATTGATTTTGATGTGTTTTTAGGGTATTAAATTCTATTGGAATTTGGGTGAATATTTGGTTGTTGATGCATCATTCAACAAATAGGGAGATGAAATATATTTTCAATCATGTTATGATGAGTGATTGTTATTTGGTTTAATAATTTCTTGTTGTTCAATGATTTAAATTTTAATAGACTACTCGATGTTTTCTTTAATTTCTACTAATGAAAAATTATTTTACTATAATAAATTGGATGAATTTTATAATTTGATGGGAATGATTTTTTATAATGTAATTTTATTATATACTAATAAAAGGTTAAATTGAGAATTTAATTGATATAAAATTTTTTGATTAATTTATTATGTTTTTTTCTAATAGTCATATTAACAAAGAGGAATGTTGGGGAGCCTCATGAGGCGGAGGTGAATAAGGATTATATTTTTAAAGAGAAATAAGAGGTTATGTTGAGAACTCATTATCTATAAGAAAATATAATAATCCAACTAATTATAAAATAATGTTCTGTTTTCACAAGTTTCATTATGATTTGTAATGGCTAAAAACTCAAGGGGTCACAATGGAAATTACTATTATTTGAAGTATTTGACCAAAATATCATTTAACGTTTATGGAAAATATTTTTTAAAAAGGTATTGAATAATTGTTAAAACTTATGTGAAGAATTTTTAAATTTCTTTAGTTTCTGAAGTTATATAATGTCAATCTACATGTCTTATATCAGGAGATATCAGTGTGATATGTGTGGAAAACTCACTTGTGGACAAGAGGAGAAAGGCATAAACATGGGAATAATATTAGGTGTTATTCCATCTAAAAATATATCTAAAGTGTCCAGGTATGGATAGATTTTTTCTGTTTATGATAATTGCATAGGAAAATATTCATATATAGGATGATCAAGAAATATTCACTAGTATTATTTTCTTTTACAAGACACACATTAGTGATTAATCTAATCAATTATATCAATTTGAGTTTGGATTTTGAATGTTCCCTCATTCCTAGGTGTTAATATTTTTTTCCTACACTCACATAGGTAGTAGATAAAGGAATTATTGTAGATAATGATTGAAATAGGAATAATAATAAATTTCTAGGTACTAGTGAACTAGAAATTATTAATAATAGGACGTTTAATTATTATCATTCGGGTAATGATTTGATTGAAATCTTGTAGAAGAATTTAGATTCTTTATCTTCTAGGGTAAAATCACTTCTCCTATAGTGAATCACTGTGGTTCTAAATAGAATAGTCAATACATGTTTTCTTATTTAGATTAGTATGTGAAATTCTATTAGAAAGAGGAAACATTATCAAATTTTATATTGATTAGGGATAACAAGAATTTGTGGATGGGATTATACGTCAACACTATAATCCCATACATTGAAATGTGGACCATAAAAAAGTGGTGTATTTATTTCATTGAATATGTATGGTCGTAGTGATACATTTATTTTATACATCCAAGATGATAAGGGTAATAAAATTCAATATGTTCTGGTAACCAAGATAGAGGATCATGGATCAGGCATAGGTATAATATATGTTTTAATTTAGTCACCACCATAGATAGGATAAGTGAAATAAATTCTCATACGTATGAATATTTTCAATTCCACCATAGATTTTTTTTGTTTAATACAATCGAATCTGAATAATTTATTTTCTTATGACTAATTAAAGACTGATTTGGTGAGGTTTTATTTATTTCATGGATAGTGTAATATTAATTCTTTAGGGTTTAGAGGATAACATATTCCACAAATACATCTCAAAATTATTTTATTATTTTTAGTTATATGGAAAATATATGGTTCATTTTTTAAACATACAGATCATTTTTTATTCATGTTATGGATTGGATGACATTTTTATGGGATCCCAATGACTAATATCGAAAGTATGTGGGGTTCATTATTTCTACATAAATGTATTGTGTTATCTTTTGTAAATAGAATTTTCATATCTGTTGGATAATTATTAATTTAGATTACCTACGAATAATTACAACTTTGATTAGGGGGATGGTTCATGGTTCCATTGTGGGAGGAGTCCAGTTCTATTTTTCCTCAACTGGTTGATCTATTTTTGGATATACTTTGTATTGAATTTTTAGTATGAACTCTAGATAGGTAAATAGAGTTTATTAGAAAGTATGAACTTTTAAATTAGTTAATCATTATCCAATGTTACTGTAAATAATTATATAATAATTAATAGTTATAGGTTTAAGACGAAGATATTGATTTGAAAGGATACCTCAGGACTAGTTTATCATTTTACGTGGTTATTTTCAAATGGTTGATTGGATATTTAGAAATTTTTTTGAATTTAATTGATTGAATAAACTAAATTTTTACATGAAATATATTAAATTATTAGTTTTTTTAAGATAAACCAAGAGGATGTGGGTTGATTTATATTGACATTCCTTATTGGCAATACAGGATATGTTAAAAATAAATGATGAATAGGTTGTAAATTAGTAATTATATTAAATATTGGCATGGTGTATATGTTGAAAAATTAAAATGGAATATTTAATTAGATATTCTTGACTAAAGGGGGTTGTTGGATCCATGTAACTATTGGAATGTGGATACATTAAGGATTATAAGAGGTATAACTTGATTTATAGTGATAACATGGTTATTATGAAATTATAAAATCATATTTACATAATTATATTATTTAAGAAATAATTAATGACGTAATATAATAATTTTTTAATTAATGATGGATTTATGATGATATGGAAGATTTAATTAAGGGAAACACTGTCTATTGGGTCATTGAAAAAATTATAAGAAGAATTTAGTTTTATAGATTTTCAAAGTGAAGGGAATATGTTATTTATAAATGAAAGATCCAAACACATCATATACATGGATTGGATAATTCATGTTTCGTTAGAGTATAATATTTCATCACGGTATTTGTTTTTTTTATGTTATTCAATTAAAAACATTGAGAGTTTCAGGTATATTATTAAAATGGGAAAAAGGATATTGTTTTGGTCATGGAAAATGGAAAAACTATTAGGGTCTCTTTTTTTATATATGTCTAGTCCATTTTTATGTTAAATGGATAAAGGTTTGAACAAGATATGAAAACATAATTTCCTATTTTTCATTTTTTGATGAATTCCAGATGAATGAATAAAATATAAAATATATCATATAATAAAGAGTAGTATTATCAGAGTTCCCATGAATGGTTAAAAAAACTTATAACTAAATTTCTATATTTTATAATACACAACATCTCATGTAGTAGTTTTTTTATCAAAACCCTATTTAAAATAAGTAAAAGTATTATGGTTGTGATGGTATCTTTGATGTTAAAAAATAGATTAAAAAAATGACCACAAGATTGTAATGACATATTATATTTCTTAATAGAATATATGGTTTTTCAAAATGAAATTGAAACACATAGGCTACTTATAGTATCTCTTGTATGGGTTGGAATTTTAAGGAGAATTATATTATGTAATATTATAATCTGAACATATAGTCTTAATTCAAGGAATAATTATATGTAATATTATAAATTTAAAAAGATTTTATATGTCGAATTCAAATGTATTTTGGTTAATTAAATTTAGACGACGAGTAAGAATCAAACATTCCACTTTGATAGATAGACCATGTCATGGTGGCTCATCTTTTTAAAAAATAAAAATTTGAGATTGAATTAAAAGGGGAAAGATATCGCTTCAGTTTGGAAATGTGATATATGTTTGGAATATATTGTCCCAAAAATAATATATATAATTTTAATGATTTTAATCATAGAAATAATTTTTTTAATTAATTATATTAATTTATGTTAGTTTTAGTAAATTGATATTCATTTATTTATTTATCCAAGAATTACATTCAATTTTTTTAATCCGCAAGAAAAATTATTCAAGTGTTTGGAAAGTGTTTTAGTTTTTCAATACTCATTGATCATATCATACAATAGTAAGAGTTATATAAGCAATGAACCCTATGTTTAGAAAAACATGTATTGTTTATCCTCACAACATTGAACAATTTACGTTTGGTTCTGTGATGCTACATTTTGAAAAATGTATGGAATATCAACCAAATGTTGAAGTGAGGAATCACTTTTCCTACCATACATTTGGATAATGAATGAATTTTTAATCATCCATATATCTAAAATCGACCTAATGTTTGATGTATGAATGTATGGTTTATTATACAAATATTATGAAAAGATTAAATTATGGATGATGAACAATACATTGGTAGGAACCCTGTGATATGCAAAGGAATCTTACATTATACAAGTGAACCCAACATTATGTAGTTGAACCAAATGATTTTATATTGAACAAAATTGTTTTAAAGATGGAACATACTTTAAGATTCATGAAACTTTTATGAAAAAATTACAGGCTGATTGAAATCTATTTTATGACCAATTAAAATTCTCATTTTTTGTTCAATGATATTAAAAAAATAAAATCAACCATGTTCTTAATGGATGTTTCAATTCCCTTTGAAGTTTTGAATTTCCATTTCCATTTTCTTTCATGCAATTTTCTAATATCTAGAATACCGATGCAAGTTATCTTCTCTATATATTCTATCAAAATATATTTTTAAATATATACACTTATAACAGTATTCTTGGAATTATATTCTATAGTGTTTCTCAAATGAGAGATTGATTTTTTTTGGAAAGAGGCTAACCTTTAGAGATATACATTTTCAACCATGTTCTATCGTTATGTGAATGATGTTGTTTGCTGATATTCAAATGAATGACCATTTTAAAACTAGATATATTTTAAGATTTAATTCTTGAATATTATCATTTCTGATGAAAATGATCCATCAACTATCAGTTTCTTCTACTACTATTATGAATTATAACCTGAACCATTATAAAATAAAACTATTTTTATTTATTAGTGTTTCGAATCCTCAGAGTCATTCATTGTATAATATGAGCTTCTTTTCCAAGTATGTGGATAAAAAGTTCCATATAAAAGAACCAAAAGTATCTTTTTAGCCTTTTTATAAAGGATTCAACTTCAAGAACTCATTTTTGTTTTTTAATTTATTCTCATAAGCGGGCCTTTCTTGTAAAATTCACCAATATTTTTGATAGATAATTGATGTAGTGGAGTATGTGATATTTTTTCGCAAAACACAATAAATTTCTTCATTTCATTCTTTAAATTAATCATATACTCCTATTTCATACAAAAGACAATGTTTTATAACGACATTAATTATAAAGAGATCCATAATCTACAATCGGTAAAGATATTCAAAAAGACACAATTCACCACCCTCGTGAGAATATTTTTATTATTATAACAAAAAAATTGTATCAGAGGGTTTCCTTTTAATTAAGCTATAAAAAGATTACTGGAATATTTTTTATACAAATCTGATGGAAAAAGATTATCTTAAAGAAGGTATGCCTATGGTTCATGATCTATATAATAATGGTGATATATTTGGATGCTAGAAATCATGAATGGTCGTATATCTAAAGAATCTGGTATTCAATGATTATTTAAAGATAATTAGTCCTTATTAAATTCTTTTGAATATTGAGACTTGGCATGTTTCATCATAAGATAAATATGATATCCACTCAAAGGCAATGAATGCAATCATATATGGTCTTGGACCCGATGAATTCAATTGATTATAAAAATTCACTACTGCATGTGACATGTGGTAGGAAAAATACTCCGCATATTGAGGAACATAGAATATCGTAAAAATGAGATATGCTACTAGAAAACTAATTTTTCACCCCAATAAAATGATTTATGGTGAAATAATCAAAAATAATAAAATGAATATTAACAGTATTGTCTATAATGATACTTCCTTTGGAGATCACATCAGTAAATAAGATCAAGATATGAATGTAATTAGAGTACTTCCGTCAAATTTGAATTTCATATCTGTAGAAATTTAATAATCAACACTAGTCAATAATTTCGCAATTATGGAATTGGTTGGAACACTAATGATGTATAAAGAAGAAATGAATGTTCAAATAATAGATCATAATATTATCGTAAAAAGGAAAAACTATTCCCTTATGGTTTTATCTCAGAAGTATAAAATAAAGTAAAAACAAGAAATAAAAATAAAATATTCATATTACTCAGAATCTGAAATGGAGCTGGCTCAGCTATCCAGAAAAGAATATTCTAAAAGAATAAAATTGACTTCGAAAACCTTTTAAGAAGGACGAATATTAAAAAAATAGAATTAATATAATACAAATTGAACAAGTTGTGTCTCAACAATCCTAGTTGCCACCTATTAAAATATTAAATAAGAAGAATAAAAAAAGTATTAAATGAATATAGATTATGAGGAAAAAGAAAAAAGATCCCTAAAATCTATGTGAAGTGTATCAGAAGACTCCAGTAGCTCTTTAAAATATGATTCAAAAAATAGCATCTAAATATTAAATCAAATATGTGCTTTATATGTAAGAAAGAAAAATAGGTACAAAAATATTATTCTTTTACCTCTGACTCTAATAGTTGTTCTAATAATAAATTTGATGAATACTATTCTATAATAGAGTAAAAATATGATTCTTTGATAAAGAAATATATATCATTAAAAAATATACATAATGTTGTTTAAAGTGAAAAAAAACTATCATAAAATAACATCAATAACTAAATAAATTATTAAATTCAACTACATCGAACTGCATTGATAATGAAAAATGATCTGGAAATTTCAAGATGAAGCAGAGTCTTACAAATGTGCTCTAAATATATTAATAATAAAATAATACACATTGAATGATATTCTTGTAAATATTTTTATAAAAATTTAAAAATTTCCAATTCGATGCAATGGTCAAAAATAAAAATTTTATAAGAAATAGTTTTTTTACAAATTAAAAAAATGATACCTATAATTATTGTGAATTAAAATTTCATTTCACATAAAATATTATTTTAGAAATCCTCAAATTAGTTGTACTGAAAAGTATATTATGCTAGAAGAAATATTTTTGAATTTGATAACAAAATTTTTGGAATAATTAGGCATATATGGATTCCAAGTTCATTCCATTTTGGCAGATCTATACCCAAGAAAATAATGGTACCAAAACAAACACATGTTTAATTGTATTTTTGTAAAAATGATAGGGAAATAGAAAATACTTGTGGTATATGTATTCTGGATTCTCTAGACACAAGATTGGAGACCCTTTAAATATTGAAAGACTGAGAAAAATGAATGGAGGACTATTCACTGTTGGTAACAATGCTGAAGGAAAGATTTTATTTTATTTGGAACTCTTGTAGATCCATATAAAATTTTAACCAACAAAGTATAGTTTATTCAAGGAATAAAATTCAAACAGATAAGTATCTATCAACATTTTGATGATGTCTATTATATTGATTTTTCTTATAATTCTTATACAATCTTCAATAGTAATTTTCATAAATTTAGATCAACTACATAGATTTTTTTTTATTTTGGATATTAATTCCTTGTGTCAAAATAAGTTACTATTTAACTGCTAAGTCAATTGTGTCATGGATATGGAATTATATACCTGGAAATTGTGTTATATATTATTTACATAAATTATCTATGAAAAAATTATTTTATGATTTTACTAGTATTATGATTGAAAATGATATATTATGTGATTCATTTCAAATCAGAAAACAACACAAATCATCCTTCAAATCAATTAATAAAATTTATAGTTCTAATCCATTATAACTTATATTTACTGATTTGTTTGGACCATCTGGAGTATAATGTTAGGCTGGAAAATTTTATTTTTAAGTTTTAGTTGATGATTTATTTATAATTTTTTGGGTTTATTTTCTTAATCACAAAAGTGAATTATTCTATTTTTTTAAAACTTTTAGAAAATTGTACAAATTTAAAATGACTTTAAAATAATTTCAATAAGAATTTATCAAAATAGAGAATTTTGGAATCATGAATTTAATTATTTTTTCTAAAATATAGGTATTAGTCCCACAATCTATGCACTATGATCACATCAAGAAAATAGAATTTTATAAATGAGAAATAGAACTATTCAAGAAATGGAAATGACTCTACTGAATGAATACAATCTTCCCCTATATTTCTATGTTGAGGCATTAAGAACCAATTTTTATATCAAGAATAGTGTTTTATGAGAATAATTAAAAAATAGACTCCCTATGAACTTTGTAATAATTGCGAACCTAATGTAATTTACTTTAATTTATGTGGATACAAGGTATATATATTGATTACAAAGGATAACCATTGAAATTTTGATCTAAAAGATGATTAAGGAGTATTTCTAGGATATTATACTACTTATAAATTCTCTAGAGTTTTTTGTAAAAATTCATTGATTTTTGAATAACATGTTCTTGCAAAGTAGATGAAACAGATCGTTTTAATAATGATAATGATCATATAGATGAAAATAATGAATCTTTTGACAACATGATACTTAATCCCCGTATGTATGATTTCTAATATAAAATTAATGAAATTCAGTCTAGTTTGGATGAACATGAAACTGAAGAACCTAAAAGTGTATTACCTAGACAATCGAGATGCAAAAATGAACCAAATTTTAGAAACTGTTATAGTAGTCCTCTACCCAAGAATAAAAACAATATGAAATATTGGAAATCTAGTTGAATTATCTTCCTTTCTATCTCATTTATAATTAGATTATTTTGAATAACCATTAGAAGATAACAGTTGGATGCACGAATAACTAAAACATTCTGAAGAAATGATGTCTGGGAATTAGTAGAATGCCCATCCAATTACCAAATAATAGGAACGAAATAGATCATTAGAAATAAAAAAATATTATTAAGGGATCATATTTCGAAAAAATCATAGAGTAGTTTTTAATTTATATAATCCGAAAAAATGAATGGATTATAATGAAACATTTTCACCTATTTCGGTATTAGAAGCAATTAGAATCCTTTTAGCTTATTCATCTCATATGAACATTAACTTGTATCAGATGGATTATATATATATATATTTAAAAGGATATATAATGGAGGATGATTATGTTGAACAACCACCTAGTTTTGAAATCCATCATAAATCATTTCTTTCTTCTAAAATAACCAATGCTCATCACATCCATAAAAAAGTATATAGATCTTGTTATAAAATATGATGATGATTTTTGTGGAAAAAGATATTTTTAGTAGAATTAGTAAATCCAACTAGTTATATAAAAACTGATAAATAAAATATATTAATATTACAAATTTGATTTGATGATGTTATTTTTGGTTCAACAAAATAAAACATTGTAATAATTTCTCAAATTTAATGCAAAAAAAATTAAATGAGTATGATATATGAATTGAATTTATTTGTAAGATTTTATATTTATAAAAAAACAATATGAATGTTTTAAATTAAAGTAAATATATTATTGTTTTATTGAAAAGGTATGTACTTGAAAACTACAAAACATATAAAACTCCCATGTGTACTAAAATAATCCATTATTTGGATAAAGATAGTAAACCTATTAAAAATATGTTATATAGAGTTATGATTGGTCGTTTTCTATATCTTACTACAAGTATACCAAAGAAATTGTTTTCTGTATATCTATGTTCCAAATTTCATCAAATCCTAAATAATTCCATCTTAGTATTGTTAAAATAATTTTTTTATATTTAAAAGGAACTAGATTCAATATCTTTTTTAACTCAAACCACCTCATTTAAATTTACTTTTATATTCAAATATATATTTTGGAGGTTGTTTAATGGATATAAAAAAGATCCTTAAGAACCAATCACTTTTTATGAAAATCATTACTATCCTGCTCGAGTAACAAAACACATAGTTTCCCTATAACTAGCAAAGAAGGAATATGTGTTTGCTGGAAGTTGTTATGCGAAAGTGTTGTTGATGAAACATACAGTACTGGACATTGGTTTAATTTTAATAATATACATATTGTTTGAGATTATACAAGTACAATATGTACTTCCAAAAAACCCTATATTTCACTCTCACACTAGGCGTATTGATATCAGGCATCATTTTCTAAGAGATTATCATTTCAAAAAGGTCATATCTTTAGAGTTTGTAAATGATGAATAAAAATTAAATAATATTTTTACTAAAATATTTCCCAATGCGTGTTTGGATTTTAATTGGGGGGATTTAGGACTACTTAATTTAAACTAAATGTTTATCAATTTCTATCAGTTGATGTTTTTATAGTTTTAATTAATTTAAATTTATTTTAATGTAAATTTCAGTTCCAAATTATAATTTCATTTATTTATTTTTTAAAAAAAATATGTTTTTACTTTATTTTTATAGAAAGTATTTTGAAATTATTGTTTTAATGATTAATAGACATCATTAGAACACAAAAACCAAAAAAAAACCATCATAATTCTCTAGCTCTCTTATATACTCATGCCCACCATTTTTGATTATAGTGGGTCTCTAATTCTAGTTTACCAAATCCCTTACCATCGATCCTCAAAAAATTGAACCATCAGAAATGGATACATCAGGTAGTGTTCAACATGGTGGACCTAACTAGCCTCGTCACTAGATGTATTTTAAAAATTTATTCAAGGGAATATAATTGATTTTGATTGGCTAACAAAATGAATCTTTCATTAAAGATTGTAATACTTTTTTAAGTCAAGGAATTCATTTTTGGAAATATAAATATGAATTTTGGATTTGATATATAATTAAAAGAGTTATATCAAATTGTATCTTTTAGTTTGGGAAATGATTAATATTATATAATGTCTAAGATTAAACAAGAAATGATTTTTATATATTCTATGAAAATGGCTATGATCTTTTATTTTCCCCATGAGTGAGAATTTCATATTTTTTTGAGAAATATATGATATAAGAAATAAAAATCATAGGATGTAATTTTTTCTATCTTCGAAACTAGAATAGTCAAGAAAATGATATAAAGATATCTTAATGAAGATTATATAATCTTAATGAGATGCATACAGTTTGGAATTGTTTTATGAATGGATGAGTTAGATAATGTTATTTATCACGATATGTATCTTTTGTTTTATTATTTAAATAATGTTAAGAGGATCTTCAGTAGGTATATGTTAAGGAATTTAAATCATTGTTTTCATAAGGAAAGAAGGGATTTTACTCTTATCACTACAAAATATTTCACTTTTTCTAATGGGGGCATATATATGTGTAAAATTTTATTTTTTGTTGGTAAAATGTTTTACCAACATATATCTCTTTATCACATAATTTTTGGTAATAACTCTATTGCTAAATATATTTGTGAAACATGAAATAGACTTTTTGCAATTATAATAATACCATGTGATAATATATATGTTGGATAAAATGTTTAGCAATAGGTTCTGATGAGAAATTTATTAGTTGGGAAGAATATTTCCAACATTTCATATTTTTTTATAAATTACATTTAAATAAAAATTATAAATTTTTATTTCCTGTAAAATTTTATATTATATTTATTAATTTTATCTATAAAAGACAGATGTTTTAATTATTAATCCAATGTTTATTTTAACATACAATCAAAATTAAAAAATAATTAATTATGTTAATAAGTAAATTAAATAAAAACCGATCCTCTTGGATCCCCACCAGGTTTGTTCCACAATTCTGGACACCCCCCCTGCCCACTTCTGGACACCCCAAATAGAATCAACCACAATAGAAACTCCAAACCATCATCGTCGGTGACTCTACCACTTGCAGCTCAAGACCATCCATGTTAGCTCCAGCCCCAGCGCAACCAAGCTAGCTCTAGCCACATCCATGACAGTTATTATCTACGATAGCTCCTGAAACTCTGGCACCAACCATGCTAGCTCAGGATCCAGCTCATCCATGCCAGCTCTAGTCTATTCCGTATCCAGGAGAGCTCCAGTTTACGCACAAAAAGATGAGCAAAGAACTCATACATAATTGAGGGTAGTACACACACAAGTGAAAGAAATACCCTTACACGATAAGGATAAAGGTAGTATCTTCACAACAACAAATGAACATTTCTGTTCAACTTCATGTATTTTTGTTTAACTTCAAATTTTTTACTTTCAAAAATGGAGGTACCTTCAAATGAAAATAAACATTCAGATACAACCTTTTAGTTATAAAAAATATTGACTTGACATTAGGTTTGAAATAATAACTTGAAAAGTACATATGATATCTAATTATTCTAGTCAATGGACCTAACAGTATAAATATCCCGCCTTCCAGCAATAATCTCCAAAAAAATGACACAAAATCAGTACAAGTGGTTATCCCATGTGTACTCAGAAGCACAATATACATAGATCCCTATCATTCAAATTGTTGAAGATGTTTCATGAGAAGATACAGTATGTTTTCACCAAGATTATACAGATCTAAATTTAATTCCCATCTATTCTACTAATAATTAACAACCTATTTTATAACCTAGGGGTTCCTCTACAACTACATTGTTCTCTTGAATCTTATTATTATCTATGTTGTTTTACTTACAAAATTCCATTTTATCCTATTGATTTGTCTTCTTATAATTTCCACAATAATTCTATAATCTAAATTGGTTAATGTTAAGAAGAAAATTTTTAATTATTTTTAATGATATGTGATCATAAATGTGACTACATCAAAACTGAAAAAAATAATAGTATGAAAAACACATCAGAATATCGAACTATGATTGAGATCTACCTCCATAAAATAAGTAAGGAAATTATGAAAACAAAAATTTCATGGTTTAATGAGGATTCATCATACATGTTAGATTCAACAATATAAATGGGTCCCCTGACATCAAAATTATATGATAATTACCTATACACCTTGGCAATAGAATGCTAAAAAAACTTGAAAATCATGGAAATTACAAGAAGGCATACAATGAGGGGTCACAACGCCAATTAGTACACTAACCTAGATAATCCCATTAAATGCAACTTGAATATGAACACCCACTCTACAAAACATCCCCATATTATTCCATTCCCTATCAACAATGATGATAATAATAGTAAAATAGAAGCCAAATTTCCAAGAGAATTAAATGAGAACTCCAAAACAGATTCCAGATTCCATATTTCTCCCATAGGCCATGGTTGCAATCTAGGTAAAATAAACACTATGTATGAAAATTAGAAGACTATGAAACCCATATGGAAAATATGTGCTGCGATAGAATGCAAAGATATCAATTCATATTGTATATATACCAAAAAAATTCATAGGTCTAAAGATATTCCATATTTCCAAGAATTGTTGTGTATGTTTTAATCACTCTCATTAAATTTAGCTAGTGAACTTTTATGCTTTTCAATGGTTCTATATAGCAAGGTAACTGATAAATTAGAAGAAATAGAGGTAAATTTTCCTTTATATCTTGGGTGACTTTTTTCCATTACCTACTAGTTGAGAAATGTCATCCAATATTTATTTAACAATTTTATAAAATGTGCAGGTACATGTTTAGCATGTGTCTTCTTTTGGGTAGGACATTTGGACTCTTCATCGTGGACCCATACCTCCCCTTCCGAAGATGGTAATTTTCTGCCATAGGGCAGACCATGTGAACCTAGCCTTCAATTCTCACGCACTCCCTACAATGAAAATTCTAGATTTCACAAATACTAATTCAAATTTACACAGGGTCTAGCCTTCAATGCTCACCCACTCCCAGTAATAAAAATTCCAAATTTCACAAATATTGCATAGATTCTAGATTTCACACATATTATGAAATGAAGATGTATTATAATTATATTACCCAATTATATAAGGAATAGATTTCATTAATGAACAAGACATCAATATATTATAAGTGAGAACACAAAAACATATTCAAAATTTCAATCCAAGGAATTATCAATTGGTGATCGGAATTAAGATGTTTGTGATAACACTAAAAAGTATTCAGGCATCAATATATTACCTAAAAAATGCATTCTAGAATACTCCACACACTCCATGACCAACTATGGATGTGGTAACACATTCTAGCTCTTCATGATACACATTATCAAGGCCTCAATGGAATAATACATGTCAATGTAAACAACTCCAAAAATTATATTCTTTTTATCAACAATATGTAGAGGAATCTGCAAGTAAAAACACAACTATAAAATGAAATCATTTCTTTATTATTATCATCACCGGGCACATTTAATAGATATTTTATAAAAAAAATCAATTTTTACCATGTCAAGACATTGTTCCATCTCATTTTTTTGGGAATTTTGAATTTAATTAAGTGTGATTATTCTCTTTTCATTTTTTCATTACTTCCAACCAAAGGATTCGTTTGAGATTGCAATATGATCCCAATTTTCTGAAAATGGCGGATAATGACATTTTAAGGTACTTATGTCCTATGACATTTAATATAATGTTTCTAATGACCATCACTCAAAATTGGATCGATTACAAGTAAATGGTAAATGAATTGGGGGGAAAATATCTTATCTCAGATGAACTTCATCCCTAAGAAGATCCTGGTCCTCATATATTACGAAAAGATCATACACAAAAATAATTAATGTTTTTTTATCATTATTCTTACTAATTGTAGGTGATCATAAAACATATGACTATGACTCAGTAATATTAATGGAATTTTCAATATAAAAGAAAGAACACACAATACCTAGCTACCTTCATATGGAAGTTATCTACCTGACATGGAAACATTTTTCAAATTTGGAAACTGGAAAAATATTATCACTAGGAAGAAAAAATTTATGGTCATTGTTACAAACTAAAATCAAAGTCATTAATAATGTTAAGTTGTTTTAATGATCCATTTTTTGTTATTAAGGGAAATACCTAGAAATCCTAGATGAAAATTCAAAAAAAATTATAATCTAAGATCTGTACAGATTAAATATAGTGCCAACAATATATATTCATATTTTTAGTACATTAAGAGTGGTTTGAGAAAGAACCAATCACAAGGTTAGAGAAAACTCAAATATAAACCAAAACAGACCCCCATACATGTCTTTTTCAACCTTCCATGTTTGATTATCAGCTTCAGATAAATAAAATCTCATTTTCTAGTGGGATTTTCATTTACATGTTAAATATAATATCTTTAATAATTAGGGTTTGTGAATTATAACCATATAGAGAAAATAGAAAAACCCTGAGTTCAAAAATTATCAATTAAGTAGTAGTAAATTGAAGAGAATTTGATGTTATTTAAGGTCATCATGAATGGTATGGTCTTGAAATCTTCTCAAAGAACATGGTGTAGATCATACCAATACCGTTTTCACTGATTCTAGACCCACTAGGATCAATAAATTCTAAAAATTTATAGCATGAAGTAATGAAACAATAGATGAATCAGTGATTTCGTATCCAAGATTCAATTGAATAATCTACAAACTCCATAAGTTAGTAGCCACTAGAGAAAGTAGAAAACAATGAGAGGACTAGACTAAAGAAACATTTTTATTCATTAACACTGGAAGACTCTTTCCCAGATCATCAGTATTACAATTTTGTAAAATAAAAAAAATATAAAAAGTGTTCTATCAAATTAGTGTAGTTGATGTATATATTCGACAAAGATTGATGATTCAAAAGAAAACGCATATAATGTCTAGAAGGACTCAAGATGAACTACATAATATTACCACATGCTTCCATCTTAAGTCCTAACATAAAAATTTTATTAGTAACAATGTGTCCCAATTCACCCTTAGTAATCTGATAGAAGGTTAATGGCATGATTCCATTAATGATATAAGTGCGAGTGTTTGGTAAAAAACTACCGCCCCGTATCTTGTGGAAAAAGAAGATTGTAGGGAACTTATTTTAATAACATAGTTGAATGCATACCCATATTTATTGGTTAAAAATGTTCAGTCTAAGTAGAACCATGTAAGGACATGAGGTGACATTAATTGAGAAGGGGCAGTCGATTTAGATATGGGAGAGGAAATAGAAGGGATAGTGGCTTATGGGGAGAGGGGAAATCGGTTGGGGAGGTGCGAAGGGTGAGTGATAGAGGTTGATCGATGAGGCACATAGGCTAAATGGTGGTGGGGGAGGTGGCTGATTGGGTAGGTGCGGAGGCTGATTGGTGGTGGGGGAGGAGGCTGATTGGGGAGGCATAGAGGCTGATCGGTGGTGGTAGAGGGGGTAGGCTGAGCTATGGCCCAGAAGTGGTTGATCAGGGAGGTGTAGAGGCGATGAGGGTCATGGGGTGGGGTTGGTGACCAGGGTCTTAGGGTTGGGGAAGGGGGTCGGGGGGAACGGGACCAGTCGCTAAGAATTTAGCTGTCTAACATTTTATTCGAATATATGGGGGACTATATATATATACTGATAACTTTTTTTTAAATATGTCTTTTTGTATATATATATATAGATAAAAATTCATATGTTTATTTTCATAAATGAGTTTCTGTTTATATATATATAAATTCATAATTTTTTTCATATATGGCTTTGTGTTTTTGTATACATAAACCTAAATATTATATCTGTATTAATTCGTAGATTTATTCATTATATATGTATATTACCTCTTACAAACTTTTCAATATCTTATTAATTAAAATATCCATAATTAAGTAATATATATATAAATATTAATTTTTTGGAAAAAATATTATATATTTTGGAACAAATAATTGGAAAAAAATATAATGGTAAAATGTTTTTTGGTAATAATAATTAATAACAAAATGTTATTTTATCAATAAATCAATTGTTGGTATTAGTATGATCAAACAACATGATTAAAAATTCAGTCAAAGATTTGTAGTTATTGAACTAATAATATAAACATTTATATTTGTCAGTAAAAAACCTATTTTTACCGATATTTAATATCGAAATTATTTTATATCTGTTGGAATTAATCATTTTTACCAACAGATATAATATTTTTCGGTAATTTTTTTGTGTAAAGTTATATTTTTTATATTGTGTGTAAGTATTATTTTTCTTTTGTTACATAGTATGGGAAAGGTGTGTGGCATTATCATTTATCAGAGATATGATCATAGAAATATTCTAAATGTAGGAACTATCTCGAATATATGGATTTTTGGGATTGAATCAGGCCATTATATTTTACCAAATTCTATTGAATAAAATAAAAGGAGGATGGATGGTTCTCTGGGGGAGAATAATTTTTTAAATTCTATTGGTTTTGTGAGACCAAGGCCCAATGATGAAGGTTAATCAAGAGCTGAAGAGGATTGTATTCATTAAAGAGGAATCATATCAATAAATATTTCTGATCCAGTGGATGTTTTCCAATTGAAAGAAAAATAATTTTCATAGCAGGTGGATCATGTGAATGAGAATATTGAGAACGTTGCTAAAGGGGAAAATTAATCTGGGTATGTTATTACTAATAATAATCAATATACCCCTAAAAATATTTATTTACTCATTAAGAAATCATTTGATGCATTGGGATCTTTTTTAAGAGAGAGAACTTTCATTTTGAAGGAAAAGTCATGTATGGATTTGGTGGGAGTTGGTCAAACCATAGCCTGATCTACTATGTCTTCTGTATAATTACACAGAGATACAAAACAGTTGATTCATAGATAAAAACAAGTGAATGAACAAAATTTGACTCTAACACAAGTGTTAAAGACTGATAGAAAGAATTTTGAAGATCTCATTAGATCAACATTTCCTAGGGATGATTTTTATGAACAAAAAACACAAGTAAGAGATGTCCATGAAACTTTTTTTATCTGGGTGTGACCATAAAGTGTTTATCTGAATGTTGGTTTCAAAGTTAACATCTTTTAGGGAAGAAAATTTGATGAAATAGGACAATTAGGAGATGTAGAACATGATGATAAGAGCGTTTCAATCAGTCAGAACAAGTCATATTTCTTCAAGCACCTCTCTACTAACTCCTCAAAACTTGATAAGAAGATTTAATGAAATAAAATTTATGTCATCAGATTTCCATGACAGACAGTAAACTCTTCAGAGTGACAGTATCCCTTTTAACTTTTTTCTTTAAAATCATGAAAAATTGAAAAGTTAACTACCCTATAATAGATCTTGGTTAGAATTATTTATTCATTAAGTGAGAGACAACATTACATTATTCTATTTGAAAAAAACAGTTAATGAATTTATTATGATGATTTTTTAAGAAATCATAAATATCATTCATGGTTCAAGGAAGATGCTTTAGCAGTGGACATATGTGTTCAAATATCATTTTTAGTGGCTAATGGTGATGCTTTTTTATATTCATAGTTCTATTCAGTCCATTACTCCTTATACTACACCTTCAACCAATGGAAATTTTGATGAAGAAAACTAATTTAAACCAAGACTATCCTTTTGAACAATTCTATAATTTATTATTGAATGTAGTAATTATTTTCAAAAACAATTAATCTATATTTTAGTTTAATTTTATATACTAATATATTTGTGAGTTCTAAATCACTTTATACTTTTATTGTTAATGTTTATTTTTTACACTATTATATAGAATGTGTTGTTTTTCTACTCAGTATACTATTATTTACATTTATTGTTCTATGAAAAATTAAATATGTTCTAATCCACTTTAATAAGATTTCTTTTTGATATCACAGAAAGAGGGAGAAATTTTGATAAACTAAACACTATCAGTTATTCAAGAGTCTATTTTCTTTTAATAGAAACAATACTATGAAATAAAAATACTATTGTAAGCAAATTATTTTCCATGAAAAAAATTTTTCCTTAAAATATTTATTTTTTATTGATTATAATTCTTATATTTTATATATATTATGTTATGGGTTTTATATCATCAAAATGGGGAGATTGTTGGGAAAGTATTATCTAAATAATACTCTACAAATCTTATTGATTTTTTTCATCACAAATACACTTTTTATTGATGATATTACAGTAATTAAGTTTGTGGAAATTACAATTTCTTGAAATATGTATGATATAATTATATTCATGTTGTTAATCGTCAAGGAATATTCATTAATTGTTTGGAAAGTGTTTTTTAGTTTCTAAAATATCTATTCATACCCTACGATGGTAAGCGTAACATATAGAATGAACCCCATATTCAGAGTGGCATGTATAGTTTATCATCCTTATCCTAAACAGTTTACGTATGGTTCAGAAATGAAATGATTCAATAAATGTATATAATATCAACCCAACATTGAAGTCATGAACCATTTTTCATACACTATGTTTTGAGAATGAATATATGGTTAATCAATATCATGTGTATTATTAACCTTAAATTATATGGATGAATGTTTGGTTTCTCATCCGAATATTAACTTGGATCCATATATTACGTGTAGATGAATGAACTGTTTAAGAACCATACATTGGTAGGAACTCTATGTTTTGCAAAAGAACCCCACTCTATACTGAGTAATCCTATGTTAATAAAATAAACTACATTTTAGTCTATTCCACAACGAAGTTTTAAAGACACAATATAATATGATATTCTAGAAATATTATTGAAAAAATTAAATGTAGAATGAAATATATTCATTGAATAATTCAAAAGGTCCCTTTTGATAAATAAAATTTAGTGGAGAAAATCATTGTTATTCATAAGGTAATTTATGAATCCCTGTGACTTTTTGAATTTGAATTTCTGAAAATTTTAGATGTTTTGTTTAGATCTTTACTACAAAACCAAGATATATTTTAAATATATTCTAGAAAAAATAAATTATAAATATTTACACATATAAATATATTCGTGAAAATATATTTTACACTATTGTGGAAATGAATGATCAACTCTTTTTTTTAAAGAGGCTACACAATGGAGATATACATTTTCTACCTCATAATTTTATTATATTACTGTTTTCGTGTTTTGATTTTCAATGTAAGGGTCATTTATGACCATGACATCATTAGATTTATTCATTATTGAATAATTTCATTTATTAATATGATTATCGATCAACTATCAGATTATGCTGCTACAAATGTGAATAATAACCAAAACTGTCATTAAATCCAACTATTTATATTTATAGGTGTGTTGACTGCTCAGACTCAGTCATGGTGGAGTATCGACTTCCCTATCAATGTATTTTATAACAAATTAACTATAAAATAACCATAAGGCAATCTTAATAATTGAAGTAAAGTTTTCAACGGCCTACACATAGTTGTGGGTTTGATTGTATTATGATAAGACTAACATTCTAGAGAAATTAATCAAACTCATAGAGAGAGCATTGGTGGTGAGAAATAGTGGTTCTTTGTGACCTAATCCACTAAAAACATGATGTTTTCATTCTTTCTGATTAACCGAGGAATATATTTCATATATAATAAAATAATATATATATATGCATCAACAGAAAATAGAATCCAAATATAAAATCGGTTATGATTTCGGATGTGACATAATCCCCCACCTTCCAATGTATATTTTTTTTATGCCAACAAAATAATATCCTTTAATTTTTTTTTTGATAAAAAATAATTTATCTTTTATACCTCAGATGATCCTAAAGATTTTGGATAACAAGGATAAAACTATACAATTAATTGAAGGGGTAAAATATTTTTAAGAATGTATAAATTATATCGTGGATGATATTATATTATTTAGGAATTATTTATACATTCACTTTTTTAAATAAATATAGTAATTATGTCCCATGAAATATTTTTTATTAATAAATATTTTTTATTATTGAAGAGAATATAATTCATGGAGTATCACCAATCATGTCCTACTAATTGCAGAAGAAGTTGAATTTAGTAATATATTCATTTTTCTTGATTTATTAATAAATTAAGGATTTGTTTACAATTGTTTAATATTTTTTGGGGTACGATTATTTCAGTCTATTATCATGGAATTAATAAAATATAGTTTTTAGAAAGAGGATACTAGGTGTATTTCATTAGAGAATCAAATATTGGATTTTTTTATGCATAGTTAAATTACATCATATAGTGACCTTAATGAGAAGTTTAGGTAAATAAATTGAAGAAGATATCTCAAAATATTTGATTGTAGGTGGATAATAGAGACATCCTCTGGTGAGGTAGTGTAAAATCCAATATAAATCTATTATGTGTAGTGATACATGGCATGTAGTGAAAAAACAAAACATTATATTTATAACAACAATGTTATAATAGGTAATTTTTGTACCAAAAATCATCATCAGTTGTATGTTCCATAAAGATATCCCAACATGGAAGATGCATTATACATGGATTTAGTTTATGTATATATTTTTCATATTTTATTTGATTAGATTTAAGATATTTTTATATTAAATATTGTTTCTACTAACTTTGAAGTAGGATCCAAGAACTTGTGAGTGATAAATATTCAGAGTGATAAATAACATGAATTGGACATCAATCAAATTACTCATACCTCTTAGGGTACCATAGGACTTATATATAAACTATATTGTACAATTAATTGGATCAATTTAATATAGATTATATCATAGATCAAAATACCTATTTTTTCAGATGGGATTCACATATGGAAAAATTCATTAATCATCTTGTTCTTATAGGTGCTATCTTTTATGATCATAAATAATAAAATAGTTTATTTTTATTATATTTTTTGTAAAAAATTCACATGGTTAATCCTAAATCATCACCCAAATTCATGCACTACAAGGGATGAAAAGTTTTTATGATATCCATAGGTTAGTGACAAGAAGCAGGACAAAAATATCCTTTTGGGAATGGTTTCAACCATTGGAAATCGGCCTGATCAATCCATGAAAAGGGAGATTCCACACCGACATGATTAGCGAAAAAATATAAAATGAAATATCTAGTGTAACATAGTAATGAAAAGATATATACCATAAACAAAATCATACACATGGTATATAAAACATGAAATAATAAGAGATATAAGAATATCTCAAGTAAAAATATAAAACACCATATAGTGGGAAGGAGACCAAATGAGGCAAAAACATACATCCCAATGGTACCAAAACTCCAAAAAACGGAAATAGATTACCCAGTGATACCATCCCCCCTACATAAAAATAATGAATTCTGGTAGTCAAGGAGATCCTCTAGTGTGTATAGTTCCATTTCATTTACATGTGTCCTACAAAAAAATTCAACATACACCCAGGGGAATATGTCGTGTGTGAGGAACACGAATTAGTTAGAACCCATCATGAAGCTATTTAAATATTTTACCAATGAAAACTAACAATCATATTTAAAAAACTATTTAAAATAAAAACCAAATTGAAACAATTCCATTAAATAAATCATTATAATTCCTTTTTGGATTCCTTTAATCTTGTTTTTTTAAAATAATGATTTCTATGATTGATAAAATAAATAAATAATTCCATACATCATAACATTCTAAACACACTCAACAATGAATAAGAAGGGTTAGAATAAATGTTTTCATCATATAACAATATAAATGGAAATATTTATAACACATAATATCATATAAACAAGGAACTATCTCAATGAATAAAAATTATAAATATCAATCCGAAATGAATTATGTGAATCAAGGTATCTAACCATAAGTGTTTAATGTGAGTGAGAAAAAATAAGGTTTTATATCAATAGAAACATAATGGAAGATCTCACAATATCTTCTCCCCCCATGTGAAATATCTTTCATGGTTCTATGTCCACATAAAAGGATCCTCTCATGGTCATCAAACCAAAATCTCTCATGGTCCCTTGGAAAACAAATGGAATCACTCTTAGTATTCCATCTAAAGTGTCTCATTGTTCATTGTAAACACCCCCACCAAAAGTATTTCCATGATGAAAAAAATCCAAATCACAATTAAATTCTAAGTGGAACACATGAAAACCCATTTCACAATCCACTTCAAATAAAAAAACATGAAAATTTTATTTAAAAAATTACATGGTGAAGCGATTTATAAAATCCATTGAAAAAATCCATTTAAAACCATAAAATATCTTTTAACCATTTTATCACACACTATTAGTTGAAGAAATCCACACAAAATTCGAAAAATAACATTAAAAATTATATTTATCAACCAATATATTGAACACACCAATCATGAAATAAAAATAAACCATAAAACGATTAACAGAAAATGAAACAAAAAAAGGAAAGGCAATTTATAATTAAAAATATTTCAATAGAAAATTACATTATATAGATACACCTATGATGAAATAGTATCCAAACAAATGTACATTCATGAATTCCATTTGTTTTACAAATTCCATTGAAATGGAATAACAAAGAAGATAATAGAGGAAGGATAATGAAATCATGTAGATTTCGAATTACCACAATCCATAAATCTATGACACAAATGAGAATTCACAAACAATTGAGAATATAAGCTTCCAAGATAAGGAGATAGATATCTTTACTATGTGAGGGGAAAATATGGCCAAATGGGTATAAAATCAGTATTGGAATTTTTGTAAAAGAAATTTTTTTAATTATATAAACAAGAAACATTGTTTGGAGAAACATTTATTAAAAATGTGCAACAACCATGTGGTTTTAATGCCTTCTCAATAAAAGGCCACACATTTTCACCATGGCCATGTATAAACTGAAAAAACATTCCCAGGCTGTGAACAATTCTCCTTATAACCATTCACTAGTCACATGGTTATTCACATGATTAGAAAACCCATGTGACTTCACATTTCGTCCCCAAATATCTAATTTATAACTCCCATCAACTAGGAACTACAAATATATACAAAAATATAATATAAGAGAAAATTAAATGTACTAGTGGATGGAAGGCTATCACAGAATCCCAACCATTCCACTTTCTTCCCCCATTATTTAATTAAGAATCATTTTAAGAAAATCGGTCAGACCTTTACTCCATCACCCAAATATCCCATTTTCATAACACTTGGATATCACCACCACACTTCCAAATAACAAAATATGATTAGATAGACTTACTATGAAGCATATTATTCTAAAAATAAAAAATGGGTATAAGTTGATACACAATGGTGGTATAAAGATCAACCTATAATTATTATCACTCTAACACATGAGATTCGTATGTGTAGAATTTTATAATCTAGGATCCATTAAAGGCATCCTAGATCGAGGTCAACCATGGTGAAAACCGTAACTAATAAGATACCTTTTACAGATTATCCACAACATAAATAGAACCAACAAAATGTAACTCCAACTTTCACTATATTCCAAAGTAGTAGTATCACTGTCAAGTAAATCCCAAAAGAAATCACCACCCAAAAAATTCCACGAGCGATGATGATGATTAGAATAGGACATCCATTGAATCTCTATTGTCTCTAACAATTCATAAGTCAACCATGCAACCTATATTACCTCATGTTTGAGACTTAGTCCGACCAAGGATCAATAACATACCTACCATATTCTATAAGAACTCGGGTTTAGATAAATTCTCTTCTATAACCCAATTAATAATGGAGGGTGTCAACTTTACACAAGATAATTATAATTTATATCCATCATCCTTCATTTCCATTCTCATATTATAAATCCAACTCATCTTGAGAAATTTATCCATAGATTTTTGAACAACCTATATGGGAAGATTCCTAGTGAAATTTCAGGAGACCATAGTTCACTTCCATATTGAATAATAAATTTCACAAAAAAATTATATATATATACAAATCAGAATATTGACATATTTTTTTTGTCCATCTAGGTGAAAAAATAATTTATTCTCTAATGATATAAATTTACTGTAAATTTTTTTTTGAAGAGATAATGTCACTCAGTATTCATCACATACATCACCTCTACTATTGATTGGTTGTCCATGTGATAATTCATCTGATGGATTCATATATACCATGATCCATAGGCCACAACATGGTCATCCTACATTTATTAATATTATATTATTACATAATAAGTATGAAAATACTCCATATAATCCATACAAGGAATATAAATTATAAAAAATGGAACATATGTCATACATGAATTAAACTTCTAAAAACAATGCTAGAAAAAACCATAAAATCAAACACCATCCTTATTCTTATAAAAAGAATCGAGGTATAAGATAGCAGGGAGAAGTCTAAGGGGAAATTTCTAAAATATTTGACCATGAACAAAAATCTACATATATAAAATACATTCTTGTACTTCTCCCAATATATGACTAATAAATATTTCTTTCGATCGACTAAAACTATTTCCTTAGAAATCATGTTTCCCAAAAACATCACTTCCTTGATCTAAGATTTGTAATTTCATATCATAGAATATATATGAAAGTCTCTCATAATATTCAAAACAGCCACCAAATAATTAACATCCTCTACCTCCATCTTAGAACACCCCACTATTTTGTCCAGAAACACAACCGTAAAAGTGTCATAAATAAATGGAATATCTATTTCAATAGTTTAATAACGGTTTCAGGTTCATTAGTGAGATCTAAAGGAACACCAAAATACTCAAAATATAAATATCTGTTTTGGTTGGTTGAATTTTGAATATCCCCATCCCAAACCCTCAACCAGTATATCCATGATCATAGGTTGATCATTGAATACCATTAGGCCCCTTTGGCCTGGTCAAAGATATTATCAATTTCATGAAACATGTATTAATTTTTATCTTCACTAGATTAATCTAGGGGTAGTCTATATAATTTTAGAGACTTATGTATGCATTCATTGTAACAATCATATGTGAAGTCTATAAATAATCACTAGGGTTGATAAATCCCTTTCCCTCACCGTCCTATAAAAGAAAATTAAGCTCTATTATCATGGAATAATCCATCCTGTAAGATGGAATTAAAATCATGCTCAACATATGGAGCATATCGGTACTCAAATAAACCCATAACTTTTCTATAAATATAAAAAAAACCCATTAGAAACACATCTAGTTATATTTCCATATATCATGTATTGTTTGTATACTCAATGCAGGGAGCATATCAGTTACCTATGTTTGATGAGGTTGTGTAGGTTTAGACCTTCCATGATCCTTCATAAGCCGGTAATATTCCCCCATTCCTTTAGTGAGATACCCTCCATCCTAAAACCCTCAGACTAGACTAGAGAACCCTTTTGAGAATATGTGTACCAAACTACTCCCTCATAATGTAAATTGACATAAGGGCTAAATATGTCCCATGCACCCGCACTATGGGTAGACCCTTTGGGTGTCTATAAAATTTGGCATGGTGTCTCCACCCATCCTAGTACTGTAATATATGACTAGTTTATTCCCCATTTAAGGAACCTGAGATCAACTCAATGATTGCATAACAATCTTTCCACTCCCTCAATGAGACTCTTCTCACTTTTTCTTATGATGAAATGAATAACTTTGGATAGAAAGAATTGAAAGAACACAACTAATACCTTTATTTCTAGTTAGATATATCATTTCCATTGCCACCTTGTCAACCAAATATTAATACGTCCAAATTTGGAGAAGAAAGAGCATGTCCTAGGTCTAATGTTTTATGCCCCTCTCAAATCATTGAGCCTCTATGTATTCATTAATGAGGAGATCTAAAGAGACAAGAACCATCATAGTAAATCAAGGGAATTATCCATCACCAATTCATAACCTTTCTCCAACATCATGAAATCACATTCCTTCACCACCTTAATGGTCTCTAGGTATAATTTATGAAAAAAATCCTCCTTGAATATAGATCATAGGAAATCATCATGCCTCCTTGAGAAAATCATGGTCTCACACAAATTCCTACTCAGTCCTTTTTGATCATATATGGAAAATCAAACTTTTAAAACCATAAAAGTCTTTATAAACTCAATTATTCAATCTCTAGGATCTAAAAAATCTCTACGATGATTGAATTATTTTCCCCATGGGAAATATGATGATTTTCCTCATAAACTCTTTAACATAGACCATTATCTATGTCTTCCCTCAACCATCCACCTAACCCAAGAATTAGATCATATTGATATATGATACCATAAGAGAAAAATATACTAGAGAACAATCATGCCTGATATTTTATTTTGGACCCCCTATAATGTTATATTTTGTCCATACATGAGGCATTGTGATGTTCGACAGATTGAATAACAATAAATAAAGGGGAAGAGGTTTAATTACTTGTTAAATTTTTATATTTTTTGAGTGTTTTAGAAACATAACCACTTCAACTTATAAAGATTTATTTCCTTTTAAACATTTAGTAAATAATAATGCATTAAAAAGTTGTAATGATGGAAAATAATTCACAATTTACAAGGTTCAAACTCAGTGAGAGGACATGCATACTTTCCATAGCCACTCTTGTGGGTCTATGGAAATCTACTATTATGATGAATTGAAAAAATATTGTACCAACTCCCATATGACACCTTCTATCTCTATATAAGAAATATTATACTGAATCCCATTAGATCATAATTATTTTTTATAAAAAAGTTGATACAAACACAATAATTATTATTTTGTTGAGTATACTCTATAATTTCGTAGTCTAAATCCTCAGTTTAATTTTCATGGATCCAATTTTATTTTCTCAGAAAGATGGATCCCAATATTTATTGAATGCTAGATCTGATTTTTGAATGGTTTTGGGACCTAAGTTCTTAGAATATTGGATTGAATTTTCTCAAATATTTTGTATTAATTTGGCCACAATACTGGCTCCAATTTCTAAGAATACTGGATACTATTGGCTCAAAATAATGGTTCCAATTTTCGTAGAATGTAAGTTTTAATTTTCTCGGAATATTTGTACTAATTTTCATAGAATACTATTTATGATTATAATAGAATGTTGTTTATAATTTTCTACAAATATTAGTTCTAATTTTATCATAATACGACTTTTGAATTTCATAGAATACTAGATCCATTCTTTTGATAATGTTGTATATGATTTTCACAGAATATTTGTTGTAATTTTCTCAGAATACTGGTTCTAATTTTCATAGAATACTGGATTAGATTTGAAGAATTCAGGGACTTATTTTTCTTATATCTATATGAAAAACTCAAAATCTGATGGAATTACCATTACTGTTCTCTGTAAATCACATGAGAACATTCACTTTGATTTCTGCAGTGCTCCACATTTTTCGTAAATGTTGAATGTTGGAAATGAACCAATGATCGAAGAAAATATTTATAATCTAAATGATATCCAATGGCGGGAAAGTTGAAATCATTACATCTTTCTTAGATATGAAAAGACTAAAAATCTCTCACATTTAAAAATTCAAATATTACTTTGTAAAATCTCTTTATATTTTTCTGAGATTTATGAAAAAATGAATTCGATATTTGACGCACTCAACATCTGGAATTTTCTATTTCACCAAATCTGATTTCAAAATATGTTGTATCCAATTTTCATAACTATATTGCATGATCTGATTTTCAGAAGATGTTAGATATGTTTTTTTGAACAATAATGTCGGATTCGATTCTTGGAATAAGCTGAATATGGTTTTCAGAACAACGATGTTGGGTCTGATTCTCTGAATATGCTTGATATGATTTAAAAAATTCTAGATTTTATTATTTGAAAATATTATATCTGATATCTATTTATTTCTAGTAAATCTAAATCAAAACTCTCCACTATTTCATCAAAAGCATTTGTTAAGAATGTTTTCATGACTTTTGAGAACATCATAATGAGAAAAACATTGTTTGAATTAGATTAGAATGTATGAAATATTTCTAACTCTTCACTTCAATTTCTTCTACAAACCTCTTTAGAAACAAAATAACTTCTTCAACAAAAAACATATTTCTCAATGACTTCTTTCTTTCTAACACAATAACATCATTCTTTCTCAAATTTCAGCTAATAAAAACTCCTAGGAAACCAATAAATTTTTCCGCTAATTCTTTTGAATCCAATGATATATATCTAATGAACATGGATCAGATTCCAAGATAATAGAAACATTATTCAACAAAAAAGATTGCTGCCAAAAAATAAAAAAAACATTGTTAGAAATTTTTTTCATAAATGTACTTTAATCTCCCCCATTTTATTTATTGACAACGCTCATTAAGAACTTCTCTAACCCTCATAATTTTTCACAATTCTTCTTCTGTAAACAAGTCATATTTTTGGATTTTATGAAAAAATATATTTTCTCAATAGATATTTTCTTGACCACACATAACTAGATAATGTAATGTTTTTATAGAATTTCATCCCTCGATGGTAAGAAAATTTTGAAGAAATGTAATGATATCTCCCACTCACTATTCATTTTATCTCAATCATATGTTTTCATTTCTAACTTTTCTTTTTAACTCCACCATTATATGATAACCATAACATTAGATTTGTAAAATTAATATATGTAAAAACTTTTTACAATATAAAAAGATGTTACGTACTCTCACCCTTTGTCAATATAACAGAAAGATTGATTGGGTCATTAGTTAAATGTTTAAAGAAGCTATTGGATGAGGATGAACATGGTGTTATTCCATTGACACATCTCAAAATCTTTTTTCATCCAACATATGTGGTATCTTTTTTATTACGTTGATACAATCAACAAAATTTTACAACATAAAAAATATCAAGCCATGAATTTATAAGTTAAAAAAGTCTTCCTATCAGCTTCCAAAAGCATTTCTGATTCACACAGATTCCAGATTCAACTTTTCTCAACCTTATGATCACTGAAATAAGAGTTAAATATTCATTGTATTTTTCCATCCAAACATCATTAACAATTAACTCGCATAATTTTCTTGAGATAATAAAATGTATTTTTTTCTATTGAACTTGTAATCCTATGAAGATTTTTAATTCTCCCAACAATGAAATTTCCATATATTTGTTTATTTATTTTGAAAACTCTTCATGAATATTTTCTTCATCCACATATAAAAATACACTAAATGTTTGTAATAGAAATATTTCACATGAAAGTTTTTATCAATATCTTATTTAGATAAGTTCATCATATTCGAAATAAAATTAGTCTTTAAATTACAAGATAATAGATCTTGTTTCATCCCATAAAATGCTTTCTTATATCTATTAACACTTTTTTCATGTTATCAAGTGCCAATGCACAAGGGTTCTCAATGTAAAATTCTTCCCCAATATCAATATTTAAGATAGTTGTACTTACATCCATCTAATAAAAATTATAATTTCAATTAGTAGCCACTGCAAGAAACATTTTAATAGTTTCATACCTTGCAATAAGGGTAATTATTTCATCAACATACACAGATTTTACGTATGAAAATCTTTAACAAACAAGTCGTGATTTTTTTTTGAAACTTCTCTATGCTCATCAAATTTTTTTCTATAATCCCACTTGTTTATGATAACATTTGTATTTATTTTCATTAGAACAAATTTTGATGTTTCATTCTTCTGAATCTGATCAAACTATGTATTTATAAAATCCACCCATTTTCTTTATTTAATATCCTCTGAAACATATTCCGGTTCATATTTTTGGATATGTGATGTTTGATTCCTAATCTCAACATTATTCTTGTCTAAAATGGAGCCTTTTTATTCCCACAAATATTTTTTGGATTCAACGTGTTTTCGTAAGGTAGTAAATTTCAATGTTTCTTTCCCATGTTGAATTTTATCATCATATCATTCTTATGAATCATTACAACAATATTTTTAATCACTTTTACTATTGTTGTAAATTTATAATTTATCCACCTCAATATTCTCAAAAATATTTGTTCATGATATTTGATTTTCTATATCCTTCACACCATATGAGTTAACCATATCATTAAATGTTTTTTCAGACATTTTAACTTATCTCCTTTATTGATTAATCCATGAATGTTCCTTCCTTGGATTTCTCATCAAACTTTCAATATTTTGGATTTTTTATTTCGAGGAAACATGGTTTTCTAAAAACAATGAAGTATTTCAATGATTGTTTTTGTTATACCACATTTCATAAGGAGTCATGTTGGTTTCTAGTATCAAAAACGTATATTTTTCACTTGTATAGTAGTAAAAATAGATTCTTTCTAATAGAGCTTTCATATTTTGTATTCTTATAATATACTTATTCTCATTTCAACCAAAGTTCTATTCATTATTCCTATAACTCTATTAGCTATGGAATATAGGAATTATTATATTGGTGTTCAAAACTATTTTTTTCTATGATAAGTTTCAAATTAATTACTTTTGAATTCGATACCATTTTCTATTCTGAAAAACATTATGGAAAATTGTAATTCATACTCAACAAATTTTCTGATGAATTTAAAAATTTCAATGGCCTCTGACTTGTTCATCGTAAAAATGAAAATTTTCAGCCAAGTGAAAATCATCAATAAAAGTGATAATATATATTTCTCATTTTTCTGACTGATGTCTCATCCTTCCACATTAATTGGAATGAATAAGCTCAAGTGGTTTAGTAGAATGTATCTTCGATCATTTATAACATTTATTAGTCATCCTTCTTTTTGGGCTAGTAATACAAAAAATATCATCTCTTCTTTACAATTCTAGAAAATTACACACATCATTAACTTTTGATATTTTATTCATGTTTTTTTACCATGTGGGACTTGTCATTAGTCCCACAAATTTTTTCCATCTTCAGAAATCAAGTAACTATAGTTATTGAATTATCCATTTTGAAAGAGATTCCCAAGGGTTCTTTCTGACTTTATCATGACTTATCCATATTTCACAATTTTGATGATACAAGAATCATTTCTAATGATTAATTCTTTAACAACATCACATTTTTCACATAAAGTAAGTCAGTTGTATTTTTTCCCTTACACAAGTAAAACATCCTTGGATTTATATTTATTTATTTCAATCTCTATCTTTTTAATTCCTATGATGTTTGAAAAAATATCATTCCCAAAATTAACTTCACCTCACACATGAATTTTTATTTGTTTAATGATTTTTATATCACCTATCATATGTGAAGAATAAAAACTATAAAGAATCCATATTTTGTTCCCCATATATTCTTTCATTGTAGTCAAACCAATTAACTCTCTTTCCTCAACCATCGTATTTTTAACTTTCTATTCATTTTGTGTCGTTATAAACCTATTTTTGAATGAGTATCCAACATCTTTTGGCATGATAACCGGATTCATCCCATAGTCCAAAAAAATTTCTAGACATTAAAATTGATTCATAGTTATAATTTTTCTAACTTCAAGAGAATTCACATTTCAAACATTCCTTGAGTTAGGATAGTTTCTGATTATTCATTCGTTATTTATTCCATATTTCTCAATACTTATTACTATTATTAATAATATTCTTCAAAAATTATAATTTATATAACCATAGATTACAAAACACTTCAAATATCTCTCAAATAATGATTTTTCGATCAATTAGTATCATTCCATATAGAATATTTTTTGAGGTAGGTAAATCAATTGATTTTTAACATGATCCTTTGAGTGAGTTTTATACTTTTGTCGAATTTGTAGGATTATCTTATCTTTTATCCACCCAATCAATCCCAATTTTTTTGAAAACTAAAACTTGAAAGATTCGGATGAATCATTATTTTTGGTAAGATAATATGTCACTTGATTCTCATATTAATCCCTCTTAGCAACTATAGAAGTATCAAATATTAATTAAAATTATTTAATTAATTTTTCATTAATCTTTATCAAGGTTCATTTGGACTCAAACTGTTTTGATTATAACTTGTTATCCTATTTTTCCTTACCATGAATCTTCTTAATAATATATTCAATCATATTTCCATGTTTATAAATTCTATGTTTGTAAAATAGAATCTCTTAAATGTATTCATTCTTCCGCTTCATGACATCTTTTCTTCCATCAAAAATGTATTCTCTATCTTTTTTCATTATAATAAATTTTATAAATAACTGAAAATTACTTTTATATTATAAAAAAAATTTATCGAAAATTTTAGAAACCATAGTGTCCTAAAATTAGGCAACAAAATAACCCACACAGTGAGAAAAAAATAGAACAAACTATCGGAACTACCCCTCCCAACAGCTTCTCCATGACAAACAGCATTACCAAAAATTACCTTTTAGTAAGAAGCCATGGGCATCTCTGAACGAGCTTATAACGGATGGGAAAGATATACCCTATCAAGAATCTAAGTCCAAAAGGACAGCATTGTTGGGGACTCCATTCACTGATTTTATTTTGAAGTAGACCCAAGTAGATTACAGGAAATAAAGCATCACAAGTCGCAACAACACTGAATAGAAAGGAAAACCAGAAGAAGACAAATTACTCTAATCCAAACCAAACAACACTAATAACATAACCAAATCTATTAATGATTGACATTATACTACTAGTGTCTATTTCCCTAAATATTTTCAAGTAAAATGATGGGATTTGAGTTGTAGGTCCATCCGTAAGAAGATTCTCTAGTCAGATGTTCATATTGTCTCATGTCTGAAAATACTCCTCAAGAATGATCCTCCCATTATAGAAACACCCAACTAATATCGAGTCATTCCAGTCTATCCAAGCTTATTTTTTCTCATTATGTGTCATCCTTAGTTTTCTTCCAATATTTTTAGTGGATTCATTTTCATTTTCATTGAGATAACCTACTTGTTCCACAATTTCTTCTTCCGCGGTCATGAAAAAATCCAAGGCTTTTGCGGCCACAACACAAGCCTTGTTGTGGTTTTCCATCTTTTTGCCTTCAATTTCTTCATTGACCGAGTCTCCAAAGGTAATGGTAATAAGGAGTAATCAATTCTCACCTTAGGACTACCCTTATTCCCTTCCAAGGAGGGCCTGACCAAAACACCTTCCATCTCTTGAACAATATCTTTAGACACTTTAAACTCATTAACCGGTTGAACATCCTCATTGTAGCCAGCATCTACATATTCAAATGGGAATAGCCTCATCAATGATATGCTCCTCATGAACCTCCTTCAACACTACAACCTAATGTTGGGATTCCATGACCGCTATATTAGCACACTCTCGAGTCCTTCCCCACTTCAAATCCAATCTCAAGTCATCAACTTCAAGACACTAAAAACTTTTTGAAACATGGACATTAGTAGTCGGTATTTCCAATCTCACTCATGTTGATTCCTTTGCCCAATCAATTCTAACTTTACCATTGTTAGATCCCCTTGCGTTTTCGGGCTATACATCCCGGTGTTACTCCCCATCTCCTTCTGTATTGGTCACATCCACTAAATCATTAAAAGGAAGTCTAGATCCATTGCTTGGTCTCTCTTATGCAGAAGAAGTTCCACACTGAGAACATTTGAGATAAATTTTTCATCCATACATTAATTTTTCACTTCAATTGTTCTTGGATCAGATATATATTATTTTTTTATTCATCTCATCATCTTCCTTTTCTTTATACTCACAAGTATCATCCTCAACAATATCTTGGATTCAAATCATAAAGAGATAAATCATCTTTATCTCTTAATGCAGAAATTTTAGATTCAACCACGTCTGGAAAGGTTCTGATATGTATTATTTAAATTTTATAATCTTCCATGACATCATTAAAACCCTAAATGTTGCAAACAATTTCAGTTAATCTAGTGATATATTCATATATTTTTTCTTCATCCCTCTTTTCGATGTCTTCATACTTACTACACTAGATTTTTAGTTATTCTTTCATTACATTAGTATTAACATAGAAAACACATTCTGTTTTGTCCCACATACTTTTTATTGTTTTGAGATCCATAATCTCTTGATAATAATTTTATTATAAGGACATGAGAATTGAAGTTCTATCATATAAAAAAAATTATATTTATCATATCTAAAAACGTCAAAAGAGAATCATTCTTAATATGAGGTAAACCAAAAGTAGTTTCATCATTAAATTCCATGAATAGAGTTAAGAGATAAGTAATCAAGATATTTTTTCAATCAATAATAATTTTTCCATCAAATGTTTGAATTAATATTCTGTAATCATAATTGATATTATCCCTAATAAGGATTAAATAAGGTATTCTTTATCTTTGATAAAAATTTATGTTCCAATGAATGGATTACAACTGAAAGGGGGGGGGGGTGAATTAGTTATTCACTTTTTAAATGTTTCAAAAGTTTTAGAAACTTAACCCCGATAACCTATTAATATTTTTTTCCTTATCTACTTTTAGTAGACACCCATGCATTAAATAATATGAATATAGGAAAACAATAGAAGATTTATAAGGTTTTAACTCAGTGTAAGAACATATGTCATTTCCATATCCACTCCCTTGGGTCAATGGAAATCCAAAATTATGAAGAAGTGAATACAACATTTTATAACACATGTTAGACATCTTCTTTATCCTGATAAGAAATATTATAATGACCCCTTTCAGTTTACAATGTTTTATTATGAAACAATTGATCCATACAAATGAATAATGTATTTTTAGGATGTTCTCTACGATTCCTTAGTCTGAGTCCTTGGAATGCTTTTCTGGGAACCGATTTTAATTTCTCAGTTTGCTAGAACATGATTTTGTAGGATGGTGGATCAGATTATTAGTGAATTCTTGATATATTTTTCTCAGATTTCAGGATCTGATTTTCAAAAAATTGTAGTTTATATGATCTCATAATAATGGTTTATATTTTCTCAAAATAAAATATTTTATTTTCTTAGAATATGGGTTCTTATTTTCTTATCATTTTGGTTCTTATATTCTCATAATATTGGTTTTTATTTTCTCGAAATATCAGTTCCAATTTTCTCAAAATGGTGGTTCTAATTTTCCTAGAATACTGGTTCCAATTTTCTTAGAATACTGGTTTCAATTTTAATTGAAAAAATATATATTATTTTCCAATAATTTTGGTTTCTATTTTCTCAGAATACTGGCTCTATTTTTCTTAGTATACTGGATCCAATTCATAAAACTTTTTAATCAATTTTTCTCACTACTGTTTGAAAAACATAAACACTGATAGATTTCTCAATATTATTCTTCTTCAATCTAAGGTAACATTCACATATATTTATCTATCACTATGCATTCCATGACTTTGATGAATGCTGAAATTTAATGAATGATTTAATCAGGTATTTATAATAAACTCGAAATCAAAATGCAGGAATCATGAATCCTTCCAACTTCCTTAAATATAATAACTCTAAAGATATATTTCATTTAAAACTTCTAAATTTAATTCAAAAAACCTCTTTATATTTCTCTAGTATTTATGAAAATAATGAATTTCATGTTTTACCACCTAATCATATGGACTTTTCTGAGTGAATATGTTTCTGTATATGTTGAATCAGATTTTACAAATATTAATACAAGATCTGATTTTATCAATATGTCGGATCCGATTTTCAAAACAATAATTGTGGATCTGATTCTCAACACATGTTGAAAATTATATTCCTAATAATGATGATGGTTCATATTCTCTGAATATAAAAGATTCAATATTCAGAACAATAATGCAGGATCCAAATTTTTAAAAATGATTTATCTGATTTCAGTTTCTTTTTACTGAATCTAAATAAACCTCTCCACCATTTCTTCATGATATTTTAGCATTAATGTTTTCATCATTTTTGAAATCTTCTTGAACATAAAACCATCCTCTAGTTTATTTTAGAATTTATGAATAATTTTTAACTCATGAATTCAATTTCTTCAAGAAAACTGTTCAGAAACAAAACAACCTCTTCAACCAACTACATCTATGTTAGCAACTTCATTCTTTCTAATGTAGCTACACCAATCATTCTAATATTCCAGAAATGAACAATCTTCTAAATAAATAATATCTTCCTACAGTTCTTTTTAATCTAATGACCTTAATATGATGCCCATGGATCTGATTCTTGGATATCCAAAAAATTCTTCATAAAAATTTCTAGTTTTCAGCAGATGAAAAAATGTTGATAAAACAATTAACCACAATGGTACATCATATTGTCTATAAGACATAAAATATTTGAACAATTAATACCCAATTCAATCTCAACCCAGATACATGAAACCAAAAGATAATTTTATCATAGTTTTTAGTATATAGTATTAACATCAAAAGATAATTCTTCTAAAAATGGTGTGAATAATATTTTTGTATTTAAAACTACGCATGGTTTGGATACCTGGTTAAGAAAATTATTCTCCAACCATGCGAGTGTCAATAGAGTTGGGTGAAAAGCAATCACATGTTGAAAATACATACTAATAACTGTGATCCTCATCCACACCACTATATTTCACAGAAAAACTCAATAAAAACACTAGGCTCACCCTGGGGATCAATACAAAATGAGAAAAAATGAATAATATCATAAAAAAACATTCTATAATTTATAACACAACTTCATAACTCCCATGAAAATTCAACGTTCAACACAATGAATTGATATCCACCAAATCCATTGCATATACATCTTGTTCCCCTAGGGTCCTAGATCTAGTCTACCATTGAATCCCATATAAAAACTTTTCATACCAAATTTTGTGACAAACAAAACTAGGTCGACCTGATGCATCACCTGAGCCAGCATGCCATAAGACCTGAGTGCATTCTAGACCACTATAGTCTATAGACAGGCTCGAGGGACAATAAATTAAATTTGAGGAATAGTTTCCCATATGGTAAATTGTCACAAACCATCTATAAAAAGGTTGGGGCTGCACCAACATGATTATAGGAAACAAAATAAAATGAAATATCTTGTGTAACAGAGTAATTATTAAACATATAACATAAATTACATCATTCACATCATATAATAAATCCATTCCCTAACATATACATGGTATCTAAAATAGAAATTTGAAAATCACAATAGTAAAAACTAGAGTAAATAAGGCTTATATATACATTTCAATGATACCAAAACTAAAAAACAACTCCTCACAAGTTAGAGTGATGATATTATATCTCATCAATCAAATCAACATAAAGTGTTAAACAAGACGATAAACTAATTTTCAAAGTTATTGTCCCATTACTTGGGTCATGATAAAATGTCAATATACACACAAGGGAATATATAGGGTGTGAATAATAATTCTCAACATGATACAACTATTAATCTCTTTATATATTTTTCCAATACAGATCAATAATCATGTTTTAAAAATAATTTTCACAACGAATGAACATTGAATTTTTTCTAATAAAAATTTTAAAATCTATCTGGTCTAACATTATTCAAAATATGTTTTCAAAAAATGATTACCAAGATGTATTGAATAAATTAATAACTATATAAAAAAATATGACTAACACAATAAAAATTTATAACAAGTGTGAGAATATGCATTATTAACATATGACCATATAATTGGAAAAGGGAATAAATATTGATATATTATCAACAAGTCTCTATAATTATCCATTAAATCATAAATATAAAACCAAAATGAATAATTAGAACCAATGGATCTAATAAAAAGGTAATAATTTCACTTATATAGAACAATGTTTTTTATCCATCAAATCTAATAGGTTGCAATCACGATCTTCCTTAATCCCAACTCTATGAGATCTCACTATCTTTAGGACAAAAAATAATTGATTTCGCAGACTTCATACCAATTGAACTCATGGTACCTTAGAAGAAAAATGAAATCTATCAATATATTCACAATAAAGGTTATCAATTTCCCTTGGACAACCGTCACTCACACCATATGTATTCATATAACTACTCAATGTCAATTATAATCGCATCACAAGCGACACATATAAAAATACATTTAACATGTTACCTAAAATTAAAAACATTATTTATTTATAAAATGCATTTTTACAAGGAGAAAAAACATCTAAAATATATTTTATAAATCCATTTGAAATCATAAAATCCATTTCATCCATTTTATCAAATATTTAGAGTGCACACAATTCAGCCTCATTTTAAAAACACTCTTTACCACACTATTGAAAATTCAAACTATTTAACGCACTACAAATTCCATAACCACCAACCATGAATCATTATATTAAAAGAAAAAAAGGGTTGTTTATAATTTAAGGATATTTTAAGGTAAAACCCATCAATTGAGACACCTACCATTGGAATTGGTTTAAAACTCCCCTTCATTGACTACATTCACTCAAAATAGCTAAAAAAGGACACACAAAACAAATCTATATGATATAAAACCAAAACACCCATTAAATATATTATATTTAGATAATACCCCATCTACGGTGTACATATTTAATAGAAATTGAAAAATATATAAGATAATTTGGAAAGGTATAAGTAATCCCAATGATTTGTACATACCTCATGCTTAACAAACATGAATCCTAGGGGAATCTATCCAAAGGTACATGACAATATTTTAAGACCAGGGTAATGGGTTCTTCAAGAATGGATTAGGAACAAAGTTTCAAATGGGTGTAAAATCAAAATGTGTTTTAAATCACCCTCAAATTTTTTGAATTATTATTTATTGACTTAATTTAATATGTAAATATTTTATATTTCTTGAGAATATAAAAGTAGTTTATTATTATTAAATCCCTAAGTCAAACATTCCATTCACATGGAGCCAAAATATAATATTTTAGAGGGAACAATCTATGAGTATGATACTTGAAATATCAAATTGGCATATGTTACAAGTAACGATGACTTGGCGTACATTACACGCAACATTGATGTTTTTACGAAACATCATTTTCTGTTTTAATTATTTAAACGAAATAATTAAAAACATGATTGTAAACAAAGTAATATGAATAGTAATAACTAATTTTAAAATAATTTTTATAATTTTTCAATAATAATAAAACATATTTATAAAAAAAGAAACAATTTTTTATAAAACTTTACATGATTAAAAATTACAATTTTCTCAAAAAAACATTTAATGCAATTATATGAAAAAATAAAATTCATTTTATAAATATATTTAATGAATTTAATAAAAACCAAAATTTTTAATTTATAATGCCAAAATTATCTTATGGTGAATTTTTGGGATTTTTCTTAGAAACATCAATTTTTGATTTATTGTGAAAAATACTAGTTTTTAGTTAGTAACTGCCTTTTGTTTAAATAATTATTAACGATAAATTATAAATTATTTTTTATGTCACATTAGAAATATTATACATCTATTAATACCATTTTTGTCATAATAATCAATTTCACTATGAAATTGAATAAAAAACTTAATAAAACATTGATCATTTTTCTACATTAAAAAATGTAATTTCCCCCGTCTGTGGGATTGGATTTAATTATATGTTTTTTCGATTTTATGAATAAAATTTAAAAACGGATATAAATTTTTTTAATAAGTATAATAATTATATTATTATTAGATCATGATGATTATTATCAAAATTATAAGTTATAGTTATTAAAATTAATCATTGTGATTAAGGTCAAATAAATCATAATTAGGGAGTAAACCTTAATCACAAGGGGAAAAATTCAATAGAAACATGTCCACAACCAACATTATTGGAGTATTTCGTCCAAAAAACTTACATTATTTATATTTTTTTGTTTGCTAACACTTTTTTAGGTATGAACATGTGTACACCTTACTTTGTCTTTAAAATTCAAAATGACCATTTTTCCTTCTCGATAAATGGCCACCACCTTCCCAACTTCTTCGAACCTCTAAAAAGAATTATTATAGTCCCATATCTTCCTAAAACACTTCTTAACATTCCTCCATTCCACATAAATGTTTCTACTTGTGTAAAAAACAATTCAAGGAAGCCTTTTCCACAAAACTAAAGGAGTTAACCGATTAAGAGTTAACCTCCTCTCTCAATCTCCTTTTTTGTATTTTTATTCTCCACCACCTACAATATCTTTTATACATTATTGTATAAAAAACAATTATATTCAATATAAATGTATTTTTTGATAATATTTTGTTTACCTACACTTACACAGACCTCCAGTAAAGGGTAACAAACTTACTGATAACATGAATGGTAAAATACCACCTTACTATATGCTTACTGTTCATTTTTCCATTATCATCTCTCATATTGGAAATAATGATGAAAAATATATTTGAATATTTTTTATATTATATTTATTATTCATTTATGATTATATAATTATTTTAAAACACATATCTTTATACATTTCATATTGTGTTAATTTTATTATTTTGTTTGTGGAAGTGTGGACTACCGCCCCCTCAAACCGATATGATTCATTCATACGATAAATCGATTGTATTAAGGATTTTTTAGGTGAATATATTTGATATATATATATATATATAATATCATAATTATATATTAATAATGATATATTTACATATATATATTTTTCATTCATTCAACATGAATATTAAATGAAAATTGGGTTCATGGGTATTCACGACCTACCATCTCCATGGACGGTGTATTCTATTTTATACATATATATTCTATAGATCACAATAAAAAAAATAAATATATATAAATGATATTTATATAATTGTTTACAATATTGAAATAATTATATGACTATAATGATAAATTATATAACAAATGAAGTGACATGAAAAAACAATGTGAGTATTACCCAAAGCATAACATTAACATGAAATCACTTCCTAAAGGGTAATATTAATTCATAATAAGTCCATATATTCTATTTCAATAAAAATATGGTTTTTTAAAATACGAATAATAAATTTAAATTTATTATATAGTTTGTTTTGATTAGTATTATATTAATTAAGACACAAGTTAAGGATATTTCACTTCACATTTTATTTCCATGAGATGCATGCTTTATTCACCACCCATTACATTTCTGTGGTGTGTATAGTTCCAATGGATGAATTAAATGTTACAAATATTTTAGTTTTTTTTATTTAGCAATTCAATCTATTATATTAATTATATGGGATTTAATTTTTAAAATGTTAACAAACTAGTAAAGTAGTTTTGTCTCAATTTTACATCTTTGTAATTCTTGTTTTGGTATGCAACTAAATTTATTTTTAGGTGTATATAATTCAGCACTAATTGAAATATAATTACTGTCCATCATTTCATGGTATTATATTCTTCAATTAATATCATTTTCATATGTAGATTATGATCCCATGTTACTAGGTAATTAGTGTTTATTGAGAAAATATCATCACTTTTCATGATTTTTGTGTTTAAACCTATTTTGATGAAATATAATTATCCATATCTCAAGAAAAATCATGATTTTTTTATCCTACACTTATTAATGATATATTCATGTATTGGATAATTTTTTTCACTTTGGAAGGTATGACAGTTGTGATAATGGTTTTATGATAGCCCGACATTGCCCTCTATTCGAATGGGAATACATGTTCTTTCATAAAAAAGTTTTCCGAAAAGGGTTTACAAGAATATTCTACTAAACATACTTTATAATTAAAGGAAATTTATTCCCTTTTTCCATCAAAACTAATTTCAAATTAATGTTCTTGTAACATTCTAAATGGTCTATTTTTAAGCCTTCTTCCAATGTAGAAGAAATGTTCTTTTTACCTCGTCTAACGTATACAAATTTACGCCCCATAAATAATTTGAATCTCTATTTTCCTGCATAAAGGATTAATTTTATTAAAAATATATATACATTGATTTTCAATGAAATTAGTATAAAATGGTTTTCTATATTATTTTATACGTTTCTGAGGAATTGTTTTTCAAAGGTATTAATGTTTTAAAGATAATTTTCCAAAGAAGAAGGGATATTTACCTCATGAAATGATTTCAAAATATCCTTTTAAGTTATTTTCAATATAAGATAAAATATATTGATTTTAATAATTCCCTTTATGAAATGATCCAAATGTTCGATTAATATTCTTTTGTTGATTGGTTTCTATTTTGATGGATTGGCGGCTAAAACTCCGATTTCACTTAAGTGGGTTTTATTGTTTTTGAGACCTAGTTCATTTCATAAGTTATTATTTCCTAAATTGATTATAAAACCAAAATATTTTCATAGGTTATAATGTGATGAAATTTATATTGGTACCCAATTCTTTTCTGGGGTCCTAAATTGATGTTTATAAAACCAATAACTTTTTATGGGTCATGATGTGATTAATGTTTTATTATCTTGTGGCACATAAATGAAGGATTTTATTTTGATATGAGTGGTACCTATATCTCACTACAATTAATTTGGTAATGATATTTTTTATATGATCTCAATGGTTACAAAGGTTGTATCCGAAGACTAAAAATAATAAGGTACATGGGTTGTAGCTCAATCCTAATGGAAATAGGGTTCACATATTTTAGCCGAAGCCCAAAAAAATATGGTACATGGGTTTTAGACCAAGCCTAAAAGTAAAATGTTACAATAGTTATAGTCCAAGCCAGAAAACAGGAACATACATTGTTTTTAACACAATCCTAAAATTAAGAAGTTACATAGATTTTTATCCCAAGACCATAGTTGGTACATGGGTCATTTCCTAACTATAACAGGTTATAATGGTCTTGATAGGTAGCCTTGAAATAAAAGTTTATGTTCTTATATGGTTTTCAAAAATCCTATGTCTTATTATTATGTTACAATTTCATGGATCATGATGTTTATATCCCTAGGATTCTTGTCTAATGAATTTCAAATCCTTTCCACATTACTCTTGTTTGTCATCTTCTTTATGAATAATATGAACTCCTAATGTTACATTAATGTTCCCATACCCCATACATCCATGTTTTTTCTTACATGTCTCCATTGTTTTCCCTTATTGAGAATCTTGGCTCACCCCTTTTTATGTTTCCTTTCCACAGGTTATGAGGAAAGGTTTTAGGTGGAATTACTAAAGGTGGATATCTTTATGAATGATTTTGAAGATATTTTACCATGAATGATGATGTTGTTTTCCATGTTTCCAAAGAAACTAAATTATTATAGTCCTTAAGAATGTATTTTTGTAATGCACAAAATATTATTATAAAATTATTTATGATACATGAATGATAATTATGGGTTTCAATAGTTGGTATCAAAAGAAAGGATTAGTTAACCTTTTTAAACTATGATGAAAAAATATTAGTGAGATCCTTAGGTATATTTCTAAAAATATGTCTAGGGATGTCTCTATGGATAAGTATAGGTATTAGTTAACATTTAAGAAAATGGATTGGAATTTTCATTATGGATAGAGTGATTAGTTTCCTACAAATATATTCCTTCAAAGATAAAAAAGTGGATGCAACACTATAATAAATTTTCCTTGGGTAAAAGCACTGAATGTATATTCAAATACATACTTGGGGTAATATATTATACAAAAATGGGCCTTTCCTGACATCTAGTTTGATACTCCTAGAAGATAGGATTTGGGAATTACCAAACTCTTCAAGAACAATCATAAAGGATTTAAATAGAATATGGCTATGAATAAACTAGGATAAATCTTAGGTGTCATAGATTTAGAAAATTTTCATAATTTAAGCACCCTAAAAGTGAATTTTCCTAATTCTTTGATTCCTCATTATGATAATTGTTACATTATTTTTGCTTTTTTTATTGAATGGTTGGAAGAAAATCAAACCACATTAACAGTGATTACAAAAGACAATGAAACGAATTTCCTCCAGAAGATTTGAATTCAATGGGGGTGGAATAAAAAACCATGTTGCTATAATAGCATTGATTTACCAATCTATGATTCATGGAGTGATTCCAAATGAGAAAATGAGGGAACACTATTTTATTTATTTTTTCATGAGTCATCGTCTACATTTATTCAGCAAGTCATTGGATCCAGTGGTTTCTGAACACTGGATCAGTACCACTGAAATGATATTACATATTCTCAGGTTTTTGGATCATGAGAAACTCATTATGGATGTTTATCAGTTATAAGGTGAGGTAGACCAGTGTTGGACACTAATCAAGAACATGATGAATTAAAATGAGAGTGAATGCATGGATTGAGATGAGTAAAATAACATAATCTCCAACAAGAAATTTTTGTGTGTTCTACATACGATGATAGAAAATTATTGTTCTTGAGTTGATCCAAATTGATTATGAATATTTCGGTACTTATTACGGTAATTTAATAAGATATGTATTTTAGGCTTTTGTTATTATCATCAAATCTGCATATAAAGTAGATAGGGTCTTAATTGACTTAAAACCAAGTTTCAAAAGGTAATTTTCCATATTATACCACAGTATCAATGAATTGATTTTGTGTTTTGAAATAAAATTGGCAATTGAGTTTGGAGTTAGTTATCAATATGATGGTTTTAACAAGAACATGAAGATGGATTTTAAGAGCGAATCAAAATCCTATAGAGAGAATATAATGTTTCAAACTGTTATTTTCCAAAACCATTGGAAGGGGAACTTAAGAGAGTGTCTGGAAGGATAAAAATTGTTTTTAAAGTGTTGGAAGCCAAGACATTGATCAAAATAGTTTTTATGTTATGTGAAGGTGAAATTAATTGAAATGAGTGAAGATTAATATCAATACAATAAACCACATGAAACTTAGTGTTTTTAGTGCATGAAGATTGGGAATTATGTGAATCAATTTTCCAATACATGGTATTATATGGATGATAATAAATAACATACTATTTACTAAAAGGACCAAGAGAATGCTTATGGAATCATCGAAGATTATCTGAATAATGAAAATTAAGGGAAAACTTATTCAGTCCCTCTTTTATTGGGAATTTCGTTATTTATTTTCTATGAATAATCCCAAGTAAATTGTTATTTTCATTCATTTTTGAGATTTCATGATATTATAATTTACTAAATAGGTTTGGGAATAAAAAATCAATTTAATGTTCTTTAGGTACATGGATGATCCCATGTATAAAATAGAATTGTTTTGGTTTCATATAATAACATATTTATAGAGTTCAGGGTGGATTACATTTGGATGGGATATAAGGTTAAGCATTTATGTAAATTTTAAGATGATCGTAGAGTAATATTATTGAAATTGAATCATTGGTCTCATGATCATTTAGTACATTAGGAATGATGAAGTCACCTAACATTTTAGAGAAATACGTGAAGTGGATCAAAAAAATACAAAGGGATAAATTGTACAAAAACCATTCACTTATATATTTTTATAAAAATTCTATTGATATTGGAAAAATGATATTCATATCCAATTTGTTTAAAGTTACTCCATTTCCGATGAATCAGATTGTCCCTTAGTTTATTGAATATTTACGACTTTAGGATTGTTAACATTATCATAACATTTTTCTCTTTTACTCTCCATAAGAACTTGATAGTTATATTTTTATTCCATGTGCAATCAATACTCCCTACCTATGTTCTTTTATGAGGAAAAAATGTAATATGTTATATTGGGTAACTATTAGGGTTCAATCATTCCTTTTTGAATAGAATTTTTTTGTATTGATTATTTCGATGTGGATTTCTATGAAAGAATCATTCATGTATTAAACCTTTGATAACCAAGATGAATTTTGTGGGTGAAATTAATTTTATTGGTTGTGTAATTTAACACAACGATATTTTTCAAATTATTTTTTTCAAATTAATTTAACTTTTTGATATTTTTCATTTCACATAACTCTAAAAATATTTTTTGTTATTATATAATCACTAATTCAAATATTCACTTCATAAAACATTAGTATATCATATGATACAAAACACTAACATAGTGGATGACACATGGAACATTGAATCATCATACATTACATGGATCTATGACTTCACATTCATTACATGAAACAGTGATGTTTTTAATAAAAATAATTTCAATGTTATAAATAGTTAAAAGAGATAATTATAACCTAGAAATTAAACACAGTAATATAAATATTAATAAAAACTTTTAAAATGTTTTTTAAAGAAGTTTTATAAATATAAAACATATAGATAATGAATGTTATATTAATTGGTAATGACCTTATATGTTTAAAAATACAATTTTATCAATTAATCTACATTTCATGTCCTTATATATAAATTAGTAAAATTAATTTTAGACACCTAGAGAACTTTATTTTGATATAATAAAAAAAAATTCAGATTATAATTCCAAAAGTATCTTTGGTTAAATTTTTGGGATTTTTTCTCGGAAACATCCAATTTATGATGAATACTGTAAAATAAAACATTTTATTTAATAATTTTTTTTTCATTTAAATAATTTTTAATTTAAAATTATACATTAATTTTTTTCAGGTTTCATAATATAATGTATACATATATTAATACAAGATAGTTCATTTTTATCAATTTCACTTTTAAATTGAATATAAAAACTTAACAATCTTTTCAAAATTTTTATAATTTAAAAACCCATTATTTAGACCCATCTATTGGATTAGATTTAATCATAATTTATCTAATTTTATGAATTTATTTTAAAAAAATACACCATTTTAATCATTATAATATTTATATTCTAATTATATCAGATCAATTTTTTATAAAAATTATTTTTAAAAGATGTTAAAAGTAATCACATTGACTAAGGTCAAATTAAGCTAAATTATGGACTAAACCATAATATTATGGGACCAACTGGCATAGAAATATGTAAAATCCAATTTTATGGTCATATTTCAGCCATAAAACTTAAAATATTTTTTATACTGGTTTATAATTTCTTTTTTTGGTAAGAACATGTGTACACCTAACTTGTTTTCCAAAATTTCAAGTGTGTCCTTTTCATTCCATATAAAATGACACCACTTATCCCACTTCTTCATAACTATAAAAACTATTGGGATTAGATAATATATTCCCAATAATCTTATCAAAATCCTTACCTTTCTCCTATAATCCTATCCTTGGCTCAAAAAATCCATGGAAGACATTTGGTACAAACATAAAGGAGTTCCCTAACTAAGAGGTAACCTCTAGTCTCAAGATCCATTATTTTATTTTTCTTATCCACCCTCAGCACTCTCTTTATTGCATATGTTTATAAAATAAATATATAAAACATACTAGTATTCTTTATTCTAATTTTTTTACATACACATACACACACATGCATCTAATCGATGATTAACGTACTTTTTACAAGTACGGCATACAACAATCTCGCTAAATGATGATTGTTAGTTTTTTCCTTTACATCCTATTATGGTGGAAATTATGAACCAAACCATGTTTATATATCATATATAGTATATTTATTATTTCATTAGTCTTAATTAGTAATTTTATAACACATGTCTTTATACATTACATTTTGTATTAATATGATAATTTTATTTGAGGAAATGAGGACTATTGCCCATGAAAGCGTTATGATTCACTATTAAACATTTTTGACTATATGAATGATGGTTTTAGTGAGTATATATTATATATATGAGATCATAAATATACTTTAATAATGTTAAATATAAATATATATACATTTATTTCTTTAACTTTCTTTCAATGTAATAATAAAACTGAAATAGATTTCATTCGTACGTATGAGCTACCGTCTCTATGAAAAGTGTATTCTATTTCATAATTATATATTATATAGATTATTATAATAAAAAAAATCATGTATGTAATTGATATTAATATCATGGTTTAAATTCTTGAAATCCTGATATCAGTGTAAGTACCAAGGATATAACAAATGAAGACAAATACGAAAAACAATTTTGATATTACACATGGCATAACCATAACACAAAATACTTAACAATAAGGGAATATAAAGTCATAATAAAGACATATATCATCTTAGATATGTGAATACTATTTTATTACAGATTTATAATAAATTTGTATTAATTATATATGATTATTTAATGAATACGGCCAGAGTAAATACACTAAAGAAAGTGTGATTTCATCTATGTTTTTTATTTTTTTGATATAAATGTTTTATTCACCAACCATTCCATTTGCACAGTGTGTATACTTCACATGGATGTATTAAATTTTTATTATAGAAAATTTTATTGTAATTTTCTTGTCCATTCTATGATATTTATTTTATGGGAACTGTGTTTCAAAAGATAACAAATCTGTAAAATAGTTTTGTCAGAGTTCTTCTATTTTTACACTCATGGTTTGTTATGAACCTATATTATTTTTAAGTGTATATAGTTAAAAAATATATTATATATCATAAGTATCCAAATTTTAATGTTATTATAGGAGTCATATAATTGTATTTTTTTATGAAGATTATTATCCCATGTTTCCATGTAGTAAAAGTTTATTGTGAAAATCTCACCACATTAGATGAATTTTATGTTTATGCTTCCATGGATAAAATATTATGATCCATATCTCATGAACATTAATGAATTTTACTCTACAATAGTTATTAATCATATATTCACGTATTTGTTTAATTTCTTAACCATTTAGTACATAATATAGTTAATAAAGGCTTTTTATGATTTCTTGATTCCACTCACTCTATTGTCGGAAATCTGTGTTCCTTCATAACCATGTTTCTAAAAAGGGATTAACATAAAATTATTCAAAAATACTATGATAATTTAACTGAATTTTTACCTTTTTTTATTTTAACAATTTTTTCAAATTAATATTCTCTTTTCATTCTTAATGATGCATTTTCTACCCTTTTTACCATGAAAAATGAATGTTATTTTTACCCCATATGACATGTACTAATTTACACACCTTCAGTTATTTGGAAAATTATTTTCTTGTTTAAAATATAAATTTAATAAAAATATTGTATTTTTAAATACATGGTTTTCCAAATTTTTTCAGTAATATTTTATAAGTTTATAAGGAAAATGTTTTTCAACTGTTTTTAGGTTTTAAATAAAAAATTTAAAAGAGGAAATGATATTTTCCTCAAGAATTATTTTCAAAATATTATTATAGGTTATTTTTGGATATAAGATAACCTATTTTGATGTTACCCATTGCCTTATAAGAAATTATCCAAATTTACCATTCATATTATTTCTTGAATGGTTTATGTTTTTATGGAATGATGCTTAAGACACCCATTTCAATTCGATGAGTTTTATTCCCTTGAAAACAAATTATTTTAATGGAATATGATTTCATGAAGTGATAACAAAACCTATTTGTTTTCATTGGTTGTTATGTAATTAAATATTAATGATACCTATTTCATTTCATGGGTTACGATTTCATGTTTTTAAAACCTATCTCTTTTTTATGGGTCATGATATGATGAATCTTTTATTATCTTGTGGAACATGTATGAATGATTTTACTTTGAGATGGGTGGGACCCATATCTCACTCCAATGAAATGGGTAACACTAAGTTTTATATGAGCTCAAAGAGTACCTGGGATGTATCCAAGTAACCAATTGAAGAAGGTACATAAAATATATCCCAATCCTAATAGAAATAGTGTACACGGGTTATAGCCCCCATCAAAATAAAGAAGGATCATGGGTTGTAGCCCATGCATAAAATAAAGAGGGAATGTGGGTTGTAGCACAATCATGAAAACATGAAGGTACATGGGTTGTAGACCAAGCTTAGAAGTAAGAGTTTAAATGAGTTGTTAGCCCAACCTCGCAGTAGTTACATGGGTCATAGACCATGTCTAACATGTTATAATGGTCTTGGTATGTACCCTTAACAAAAAAAAATTTATTACTATATATATTACCCAAATATTATGTCTTATTCAACATTTTTTATTTCATAGATCATGATGTTTATATCTTTTGGGTTTAACTATTATTAATGTCCATGTTTTGTCCCAGAACTCATGTTTACGATCTTTGATATACAATGTATGAACTCTTTATGTTACGATCATATTCTTATACCCCTATGGACTGGTTTATACTAACATGTCTCCCGTGTTTTCCATTAGTGAGCATCTGATCTCAACCCTTTTTTATGTGTTCATTCCCTTGGATATGAAGAAAGGTTCTAGGTATAAGTATTAAATGTGGATATCTTTATGGGACACTATGAACAACTATCACAGGGGTAGAATATTTTGTTTTTCATGATTCCAAAGATACTAAACTATTACAGTCCAAGAACATGTATTTCGGTAATGTAATGATTATTCATCTAAAATTATGTAATATAACTGTTTTTTAATCATTGGAGACTGTTAATATTTTTGTAAAAATCTATCTTTTAATGAGTTGGACAGGCGACATGGATTAGAGTCTTTGTTTGGAAAACCATTTCCCAACCATTTAGGGGATACTACCTCCCAAAAGACAAGATACATGGTTTATCTTAGGCCTTATAAAATTTAAAAAATCATTATAAACCCATTAAAATGTCTATTTCTCTAAACCAACTCCCCTCACACTATTATCAAAATGGTTAGAATAAACCCTATATCAACTGAATACCTATATATATCTACTAAAAGATCCAACTTCCCACCCCTAACACCATAGAACTATAATGATCATCCAAAAGATAAGTAAAAAGAAAAATTGAATGTATGAGTGACCCAATGTGTGTTACACATATGATGTTGATGTAGAAAGTATGTACATCAAGATACTAATTTTAAAATCCACTATTAATGAGTTTGTGAAGGAAAGACATAAATTATCTTATATAATTCTATATTCAATGTGGTATTTAAAGAAACTCGTTAGTGTGATACTTATTTTGACTTATAATTAAAAATAACCGATATTAGTGGAGAACCTCTAAAAAATTAATGATTAACGAATCCTAATATAAAGGCTCAATAAAAATATATAGATGATGAGTAATTAATCAGTAATGTTTTTGAAGACTTACAATTATCAAATTTGAAGATGGTTTGAAATAAATTGAAGAAAATTTATAATAAAATATGAAACACCCATTGACCTAATTTTTTATTTTTTAATAAATGTCAATCTCATATATTCATGGAAGTTTCTTATCAGTATATAAATTAAATTTTCCCTGGTATAAGGAAATTATTTCATTCTTTTGATGATGATGTTAAAAATTATATAGTTTTCAATATTAAATATATTCATACAAAAATCATAGAGATATGCAATACTTACCAAAAACGGTGGTTCAATTATAAATATTTCATTGAGTTTAATAAAAATATATATAATAGAATGATTTTGTTAATACGTTTTCGAATTGATTGGAATTGTACTGAAAATAATATGTAGGAAAGATGAGTTAAATATTAATATGGGAAATAAATGTTTTTGAATAACTTTCACCTAAATTATATAATCAAATGGGACAATAGAAAAAATAAATGTAAACATGATTCTTTTAGAAAAAACATTCCAAGAGTAATAATCTTAATAAATTATTATTTGAGGTTGAGGGAGATGGATGAAAATTTGATGAAAAATATTTTACGATAAATGATATTTTAATCAAATTTAGATCTTTGAATGATAAAGTAAAATTGGGTATTCATCACATGTAATCCCTAATAATTGGAGTCCAAAAATTGAAAAATCATTATTTATTATTTTAAAGGAATATTCTAGCTAAAAACAGAGAAAGACATCCTCAACATAATTTTTTAATAAAGTGATACTATTATGGAGATATTAGACACACTATGGATGAGTTTTTTTTAATCCAATGAACTAAAAAAATAAGGAATATATACTCCGAAGTCTCAATATAAAATAAGATACATGAAGTGTGATATTTATTAGGAAAAGTGTTTTATATGTGGGAATCTAGGCTGGAGAATGGTAAAATTTCTATATTAAAGGTGATTGTTGAAAAATAATTGTAAACATGTGTTTCGTTTATTTTAATTAAGTGGATAAAAATTCAGTTTTAAGAATGATATGTGACATTATTATAATCATGGCCAAGAGAAAATTATTCTAGAAGAGTAATGAAAAACCAATGCAAGAGTAACCTGATAAAAAAATTTGTACTGTATGATTATATTTCAAAAAATAGATTTTTATTATTAGAAAAACGATTCAAGAATGTTAATAACATTATCCAGTGTTTCATATATGTATGTAAGTTTAAATTGATTTCTGAAAATGAAATTTAAGATTAATTTAGATTCTACACTAGTAAAGTAATATTAAAATTTCATGAAATAAGAATAAACTAGAGATTCAACTGGATATATATAAGTAAAATCATATCACAGAGGATTAAATCCAAGTGTCCAATACTCATGTAAATGTATATTAATGATTTTAATTTTTAGAAAAGTATATATTGACCATTTAATGATAAAAAACGATTTTATTTTTCATATAATATATATAATATTAATAAGATATAACATACTGTTGATTCAATTTATTTATGATGTTTTTTAAATTAATACATGTTCATTTTATAAAATATTATAATGATGAATAATGTGAGAGATTTAATACTACTTTGTAATGATATATTTAGTGGGTTATATATAATTACAATTTTCTATTTTGAAATTTAGAAATATTTTCTTTTGGGAGAGATTTATCAATATATTTAACTGATATTTTTTGATAATTTTTTATCATAATCAAATATTTAATACTAATAAATAACAATTAGATTATTTTAGTGGTACAGTAATGATATATAATTTTTCACATCCAAGTTATTCATTAAAGGTACATATATTTCAAATATAATTATCCAAAAATCTCCCCTATGTCCCCCATAATCCCCCACAATTTTTTGGTGGCTTTTGGAGATGTTTTTAGGGGAGAAAGGCGGGGCACAATTACGGTGCACGGTTTGCCAAACCGTGCACATAAATTGTACACCTATGTCCATGTCATTAAAAAGGTGTTGAAATTACTTCATTTTACTCCATATATTAATCCTAATTCTCCCCTTTCTAACCGAATTCGACCATTTCAGCCATGGAATCACTCAAATCCTCTCAAACCCTCATTTGGACCCCATTTGGAAGGTGGAATTGGTGGAGTAACGTCAATCAATCTAAAGTAAGTGTCTCTACCACTTAGTTCCTCGAATTTTCATGACGTTTCTTCAAATTTAATTTTAGTACCAAATAAAAATTGTGTATGGGATTGATCCTAAGGTCTAACCATGGGTTTTCATGGTCCATTATTTTGATTTTAGGCTCGATATACCTTTCTTAAGGTGCGACGGAGATGCAATTGAATTCTCGCACAAAAGAATCAAGCTTTTAACCATTTTGGTAGGTGATTCCTTGTGTATGGAATATTTTTTACATATATTTATTTCTTTAAAAAAATTTCATGTTTATCTCAACCTATTAATGTTGAAGAAAAAAAATTCGTGGTATTTGTAAAAAAAATAAATTTTAAGTGACATTTTTATGTGAAAATACGGGTTTTTCATTGAAATATTTTATTGGTTCATTTTGTGATTCCCTATAATTAATTATCTGATTTTACTTACTTTAATTATGGATTAAAATAATATTTCTATTGTTTATTACCTTTTTTTGTTTCTACTAAATTTTGTTTTAATGGTGTTTATGATGCATGTTTATTTTAAGTCCCATTTTGGTGTGAAAAAAGAGGTTTTAAAAAGATATAACTTCTTTGTTCATATGGGAAATACCCATAACAGAGTTATTGTTTTCATAGAAAGGTATGGGGTGTAATTACTATTTTTGTGACTTGTACGTGTGCACATTGTGTGTAATGTTGGGATTTAAATGAATTTTTGGTGATAAACAATGTTAGATTTTGGGAAGTTGTTTTATTGAAAATAAAAATGCATTGTTTTGTGTTTAAAGTTGTATAAAGATTTTATAGACAATATATAGTTATTTTGTGACTAGTAGTGGTGTTTCTATAATAAATTAGATGAATTTAGTATGCTGAAATTGATTAAGCACAAAGGGGGAAGCTTGGGTACCTAGGTGGGCTGAAAAGTAATAGTTCGGCGAGTGATCTGGATGGGTATTATCCCTGTTTCTATGAAAAAATGAATAATTAGAACTATAAATAATCATTATGGATGATGTTTGGGGACCACTTGGTTATGGGTATGTTCCCTACCAGTGTATCGTGCGGGAGAATGGATTAGTGACAAGGAAATTTTACACCGAGGTACGTGGTACATAGGGCTTGGGACTGCCTAGTGCCTTGGGGTGTTCTTGATTTTGGGGCTCATTGGATTTGTGGTATTTATCCATTTATTTGGGTATTTTTTTATGTAAATTAACTTCGATAAAATTAATTATTTAAATGTGTTATGATTTTGAAACTTTTTTTCGAAAAGTTTTTTCAATTGAAAGTTGAATTTCATGGAATTGATTTTCGATTTTCCATACATATTTAATTTTCTAGTTTTTCACCGAGTATTGAATACTACTTGGAATATTTTGGTAGTATCTAATTTATATTAGGCTTACAACCTACATAAACACCTTGGGTTTATGTATACATTATTGTGTTTGACACATGTACAGGCAAAGCCCCTGGTGAAGGCGGTTCGGGTTGTTAGTCCCCTCTTTGTGCGGTGTTGTAAAGATGGCTTGGTGGTGATGACCCATTGTCATATGGAGTACTTGTGACTGTTTTTATTCTATTTTTAATTGATTTTTGACCTCATGTAAGTTTCATAATACATTTTTTATGTCTTGTTTGGCATCAAAACTTTAGATTCATATTCATGAAAGTTTTTAATGTTTTATGATTTCATACTCATGTGAATCATTCCAAAATTGAATTTATTGATACCTAGAAACATATTCCATTTAGTGTGGATAGGGAACACCATTCAGGACTTTTGTGGGTAGGTTTATGTTCTGGTATTATTGGAGACTAAATTTGGTTCGTGACAAAATGGTATCAACGAAGGTTATTGTGTTTGGGTTGTATTTCTATTTTGGTATGAGTTGTGATAGAGAGGAGATTGGAATGTAGGGTATATGTTTTTTGGTCGCGAGTAGGGTGTCAGTCCTGCACCTCTCATGGAAGAGAATGAGTCACCATTGTACATAGGTATTGTTGGATTGAATTCACTTCCACGTGGGACGTGTGGGTTACAGACCGCACTTGGATATTTGGTGGGGGTGGAGTAGTTGTATCTTTAAATAATATAGTGTTTTTAGATTATTTATTTTTTATATAACTGTTTAAAAGTTTCAAAATTTTGGTATTGACTATTTTTTTGTGACGATGGCATTTTGTAGAAACATGACTCCCTGAAGAGCTCCAATGCACCCATAGGTTGAATCCAGAGAGAGTTCTCCCACACCGATTGACCCGAGGCTAGTAGAGGCTATGATCCATGAATTCCATACTCTATGAAAAGAACCAGAACCTATTTCCATTATTGTTCAGGCATAAGGAGACCCTTCATATAAAAGTTAAATCCTAGGGGTTTCTAAAAAACAAGGCTCCTACTTTTTCAAGGCAACATATAACCCATGAAAGTAGAGGAATTAATCGAAAGGGTCGAGCACATGTTCGAGTTCTTGGATACCCCTAAGGTGATCTGGGTAAAATGTGACTCATTTTTTGTAGTAGGGTCCCATACGTAGGTGGTGTGAATCGATATTTCAATCTAGTAAGAATGAGATGATGCACTGGGGAGATTTCAAGGATATCTTCAATGGGCAGTACTATCCTAAGGTCATGGAATATTCTAGATCTCCATAGTTAATGAATATTTTTTAAGGGAATCATTATGTGATTGATTGCACTGACCATTTCACTGAGCTGGTTCAGTATTCCCCAAAAATTGCCTCGAATGAAAAAGATAAGGCCTAGAGGTTTTAGAATCGCTTGCGACCAAAGATATACTCCTCGGTTTTATTGTTCAAGATAAGGGCCTATGTTGATGTCATTGGATAGGTGTGTATAGTGTAGATTGAACACAAAGGTAGGGCTAGTTTTTCTATACTATATTAGTAGGGGGTAGTGGCAGCTCATCAAAGAAGAAAAGGCTGCGGGCAGATCAGGTTAAGAAGGGAGGCGGTAGTTCTGGACACTCTTCTAGGCCATTTTCACCTGTGTATTCTGATGCAATATCGGCCGTGTGCCTCAAGTTTTGTAGATCGGGGCACATCTGACAAGAATTCAGACTTCCTTTGAAGCCCTTTTATCAATGTGGAGGTATGTGTCATTTGAAGGGATTTTGTGGGGTGGTACGCCCACTTCAGAGTGGGGCATGGTCAGTGGCTTCAAGAAGAGTGCCAACATAGTTAGAGCTGCTGAGGATGGGGGAATATTTATTTGGTGTCCAAGGTGGAAGGGATGGTTCGTCTAGAGGGATGAGCTAGTCTAGGGCACAACCCCAATCTACAGGTTTTCCTCAGTAAGAGATCAAACATCTCCATGCAGTGGATCATGCACTAATAATATTAGAGGCATGATTGTCAATAGTTTGAGGTACCGTTTTGATCGCATCTTTTATAGTTTCTTATCTATTTGATACTAGTCCACCTATTTCAGTTATACCTACTTTTATGTTGTACACACTACATTTTTCTACAGTTTTGATGTCTTTTTTGACAGAGTTTGTGATGTTACTTTGAATGAAGAAGGAACTTGTTATTAGGTTCCAATCATGTGCACTCTCTGTGACTAGGATTGATATGGAGTTGGACCTCTTGGTCTTAGATATGGATCAAATTGATGTGATACTTGGAATGTATTGTCAAGAACACTTCTAGGAATTCATATATAGTTATAGTCGGTGGGTGAGTTTCATAGCACCTGATGGAAGTTGTTAAGTTTCTAATAGAGAATGGGATCCTCAGTTGGGTCGTTTATGACCTCCATTCCCAGAGTTGGGAAGTAATATCTTCAAGTTATTATCACTCTAACTAGAGGATTATGGTATTTCCCATGATGGTGCACTGATTTATATAGTTAATGAGTTTACGGAGGTATTCTCAGATGATTTTTTAGGTTTCCCCCAGAGAGGGTTATGGAGTTCTAGATTGATCTGGCACCAGGAACACAACGGATATCTATTCCCTCATATCGTATGGCCCACACCGAGTTTAGTTGATTAGATATTCAGATGGAGGAATTAGAATTCAATGAATTCATTCTCTTGATTGTCTCTCCTTTGGATTCTCCTATGTTGTTGTAGAAAAAGGCTGATGGATCCCTCTAGTGGTGCATTGACTACAAAAAGATGAATAAGGAAACATTTAGTAACAAATACCCAATTCCCAATATAGAAAATTTTTTTGATCAGTTAGAGATGGTAAAGAGGCTCTCAAAGATAGTATTGCATTAGGGATACCATGAACATAGGGTGAAAGGGGTGTATATCCCAAAGACATCCTTTTAGAGTAGGTAAGACCACTTCGAGTACTTGGTCATACCTTTAGATTGACCAATGCTCCAGCGGTCATTATGTCACTCATGGAGAGGATGATCCATATATATCTCGATTAATTCATTTTGGAGTATATGGAATATATTATAATTTTCTCTAGATTTAAAGAGGAACATTATAATAACATAAAGACTGTTTTTGGCACCTTGCGAGAGCGTCACTTTTTTGAAAATTTCTCCAAATGCACTTACTGGATTAGGGAATTGAAAATTTTAGCACATGTTATCTTAGTGCAGGGGGTTTCGGTGGACCTTGTGAAGATCATTTCAGTTATGTAATGGGAGAAACCAAATAATGACTTAGAGATCTGGATTTTCATTTCCCTGGATGGTTATTACAAGAAATTTTTTTGCGATTTCTCTAGACTTGCTTCATCGATAACTACGCTCACTCTTAAATGGGTAAAGTTTGAATGCGGCCCAAAATATAAGGATTCCATCGAGGAGCTGAATAGGCCATTGACTAATATAGTCATGATGATTTTTCCCGATGTTGGGAAAGGGTATGTGGTCTATTACAATGCTTCATGTATGTGTCATTAGTGGGTGTTTATGCAGGATGATCATGTAGTGGCATATGGATCTCGCCAACTACGACCACAAGAAAATAATTACCCAACCCATTTATTGGATTTGGAAGCATTCAGGCATGATTTTATGACATTGATTCACTACCTCTTTGGGTAGATGATTTTGGTCTAATATAATCACAAAATGTTGGCTTATATCTTCAAGTAGATGGACCTAAACATGAGATAGTGTTGTTGGATAAAGTACTTGTAGGGGATCCACTTTTACATTGTCTAAACCCCCTAAAAAGGGTAACATGGTGGTCAATTCCTTGAGTAGAAGAGTCCCAGTGCATGATTTGAGTAAGGGTAGTGATGAGTGGACTCTAATGGCAGTCATTGTTTAGATGCATGTTGAGATGAAAGAGAACAATGATAGTGCATTCTTGGAAATATTCCAGTTGACTCCTTCTCTATTGTAGTTGATTCAGTGAGAATAACCTAGTGATGATATTTGTTAGTTGTTGATGTAGTATATTCATGGTGGGGGAGTCCTTTGATTGGTTGTCATCTCTTAAGGGAATCCTGTGCTTCAAGGTCTGTTAAGTAGTGTTGTTATGTATACGGAAAGTGGTGATGTAGGATAGCCACCAATCATAATGGTCTATCCATACGGGTTCCACCGAGATGTATTATAATGTACGTCGGTAGATCTGGTGGTTAGTACGAGACGAGACATCACGAACATTGTGTGGATATTATATACATACCAGCAGGTGACTGTAGAGCATCAAAGGCCTTCTAGTTTTCTCCAGTAGTTACCCATTCCTACATGGATGTGGGAACAGGTCTCCCTGGAATTCCTTGTTTTCTTGCCTCATACACCTCAGGTTAATAATTACATTTTGGTGGTGATTGATCATTTGACCAAATCATCTCAATTCATTCCAATCAGAGATACATATAAAGTGGATGAGTTGGGACATTTGTATCTTTAGTAGGTGGTAAGGATATATGGAGAGTCATCACTGGTTTCCTCAAATAGAGACCCCTCTTTCACTTCTCGGTTTTCAGAAGGCCTTCATAACGAATTGGTGTCTAATATTAAGATGAGCATGACATACTATCCTCAAACAGATGGTCAGATAGAGCAAACATATTAGATTTTGGAGGATATGATTTATTCTTGTGTTCTAGACTTTGGACATTCCTCATATAGCCATTTGGGATTCTTTGAGTTTTCTTATAATAAATGTTACCAATCATCGATTTGAATGGATCCTTCTAAGGTGCTCTTTGGTCAACCTTGTTGGAACCCCTTATGTTGAGATGAGGTAGGCGAGACATCACTCTAGGGGACGAGCCTTGTGTAAGAGACTTATGGGAATGTCAAATTGATTAGGAAGTTCTTTTTGATAGCTCAGGGTCATCATAAATTTTATGTTAACTATTGGTGTTGAGACCTAGTGTTTTCTGTGGGTGACATGTTTTTCATGAATGTGGCCCCTTTTCTGGGATATCGTCTCATTGGGGAATTCATGGACGCTAACGCCACGATATGTCATCCCTTTTGAGATCCCTGAGAATATTGTAAAGGGGGTTTATAGGTTGGTTTACCTTCTTAGTTAAAATCCATCCCGGATGTCTTCTATGTCATCCAGTTTATAAAAGAGAACCCAGATTTGTCCCATGTGCTAGGTAGGGAAGAACTGAAGATAGAGCTTAACTTGTCATTTTTTGAGCGGTAAGTGAAAATAGTGAACTCCCAAGAGAATATGTTTAGAAGAAATTCTATTTCAATAGTATGGGTTCATTGGAATCATTGTATTGATACACCTGAGACCTAGGAGTAGAAGTTATGGGTTGAGGTTGAGTACCCTTTTTTTATCAATCTTCATAGTCAAGTTTCTCGGATAGAATGTTTTCACATTGGGAAGAATGGTCACACACAAGTTCATTATTAAAGGTACTTATATGTTGTATATTTATATCCTAAAATCCCTGAAAAGTCCCCCCTATTATCCCAAAAAAAATTTGTCTTTTGGAGATATTATTATAGGAGAAAGGAGGGTTCACAGTTTAGGTGCATGGTTTTCCAAACCGTTCACACAAACCCTGCACCTATGTACAGGTCATTAAAAAATAGTTAAAATTACTTATTTTCCCGTCCATGATTTATCCTTAGTCCCAACTTTCTTCCCCAATTCCACAATTTCATATATGGAATCCATCAAGTCCTCTCAAACCCTCATTCAAATTCTATTTTGAAGGGGGAATTGGTTGAGAAACTTCACACAATATTAAGTAAGTGTCTCTCCCTCTTAGTTCCTCCCATTTCCATGATGTTTCTTCCAATTTCATTAAAGTCCCTAATTATTATAAGGTACAATATCAAACCTATGGTTCCCCTAGGTTTTCTTGGTTTAATCATTTAATTTTAGGCTCGATCTACCTTCCTTGAGGTGCAGCGGTGGTGTGATTGAATTCTTGCACAAAGGATTCAATATTTTAAACTTTTTGGTAGCTGATTCCATGTGTATGAAATACTTATGACTTATATTTCTTTGTTTATAAAATTTTAATGTTATTTCATTTTATTTATGGTTAAAAAATTGGTATTAGTTGTATTTGTAAAGAAAATAATGATTAAGTGTCATTTTTTATTTGAAATTAGTGGTTTTTCATAGAAATATTTTATTGGTTCATTTGGGGCTTCCCTATAATTAATTATTTTATTTTATTGAAATTTATTAGGACTGAAAATAATATTTTTAATGTTTATTCCATTTGTTTTTTCAGTAAATGTATGTTTTAATGGTGTTTGTGAAGCATAGAGATTTTAGGTTCCATTTTTTGTGTGAGAATGGTGTTTTAAAATAGATATAAATTCATGGTTCAAATGGGCCAACCACATTACTGAATTTTTGGTTTTATTGAAGAGTATTGGGATGCCATTTTGGTTTTTGTGACTTGTATTTGTGCACATGGTGTGAAAAGTTGTGATTTCAAGGTGTTTTGGGTGCAAAATAATGTGAGATTTTGGGAATTTATTTTATTGAAAGTCAAAATGTTTTGTTGTGTGTTTTAAGTGGAATAACATTTTTATTGCTATTGTATTGTTTATTTGGGTCCATTAGTGATGTTTTTTATATAACTGGAGATGTATTTATTATGATGAAATGGATTGAGCACCATGGGGGAAGCCCAAGTACCTAGGTGGGAGGATATGTACTAGTACGACTTATCATCCTGATGGGTATTATCCATGATTCACTAAGAAAATGGATAAAGACAACACTAAATAAATTATATGGGTGATGTTTTGGGACTACTATGTTATGGGTATGTCCTTACTATAGAATCGTGCATGAAAAACGATTAGCTACATGGATATTTTACACCGATGTTCAAGGTACTTAGGCCCTGAGACCACCTAGCACCAATGGGTGTTCCCGATTTTGGTGCTCATTGGATTTGTTCTATTTACCATTTCCTTGGGGTGTGGATGTCTATACATTAAAATATCTAACATTTATTATTAAAATATGCTAACATTAATGAACTATTATTTAAAAAAACAATAGAATGTTCCATTTCATGGAATTTGTTTCCACTTTTTCATACATCTTAAATTACCTACATTTTCACCTAGTGTTGAATAATATTTAGAATTCTTGGTGGTATTATATTCGGATTGGTATCAAACAAAACTAACACCCCTTGGGGGTAATTATAATTGATTAATTTTTAAAAAGTTAAATGAAAAGCCTCGGGTGAAGGTGGTTCAGGTTGTTAGTCCCCTATTGGTGTTGTGTTGTGGAGACAGATCCAGGTTGATGACCCCTTATAGTGTGGAGTCTTTATAACTATTTTTCTACTGTTATTATTTAATTTGGTCTTACTATAATTTGTAAAAAACCATGTATTCAGATCTGGGTTTTTAAGGCTTGTTTGGATTAGAAATTTCATATTCATATAATTGAGTGTTTTTAATGTATTATGCATTAATACTCAGGTAAATCATTCATAATCTAAATTTATTGATACCCTAGAACTTGTGCCAGCCTGTTGGGATAAATAATTCCCTTCAGTCATTGTTGTGGGCCAGGTTTGGTGCTGATGTTAGTGGAGACCATATTTGGATCGTCACATGATCAGATGGAATATTCTAGATAATTTAATTTTCAATGAAAATTTTTAGAAACTATTTATGAGTATTTAGAATCGTATATAAATTTCATAGAATAAACTACTATAGTGAAGAATTGCATTTTTATCATGATTATATGAAAGAGGGTCGATATTAATTGGGAACAACCCATTTCAAATAGATTTTGAATATTTTTATAATATTCAATATGGGTGAATTTAAGACAGATATTTATTTACCTCATATTAATGTAGTTTACATATAGGTGATGAATGGATAAAACCTTAGTTCAACTGTTAATCATTTTTTTATTACCATCCTTGATCAAACATTTTTTTATTTTACTCATAATCTAGAATAATGATTGATCAAGGAAATGTCTTAAGGATAAATGGTTTCGGGGTCTTACAATCCCAGAAAATGCGTATCTTTCTTTTTTTAATAAATTTATAAAATAGAAATAATATATATATATATATATTGGATTTATGAATTGAAAAAAAAAATAGAAAAATAATAACATGTAAAATGGGTTTCATCCGATGTTGAACACATATATTCTTCCATATTATTTAGTTATCATCCAATGTTTTCTTCAATAGAATTCTTCAATTTCCCAACTATATCAAATTATTGGTTCTGGACATACATAAGATAAATTTCCCCTAATAAATCAATTTCCAAATACTCCCTAATGTAGACGAAATAAAGACACTTTATTGAGGAATTCGCTATCTCAACACCCATCTATAATGTGTTATATTCATCCATTAATCAACAATGATCCAGTGGTATGAACTGCGAACTGATAGAGGGAGGGAGAAAAGATTTTATTATTTTAATGATGAATAATCTCACTAAATAGTGCAGATGAATACCCTTGATCTATTTTACCCCATTTTTAACTGTATCAAGGATATATTTCATTTTATTTAACATAAAAGAGTATATGTTTGATTTTTTCTGGGTTCCTAGACCTTAGGGAAGTTCTCCATAATTTAGATATTAATAGATCATGTTATAGTATGGGGAATGGGGGAGAACGTGAGGTAACCAATGGTCAAAGAACAACACAGTGCAATAAAAAAATATAGATGGATTTATATTGATATGCCGAAGGAAATTGCAGAAATAAAACTAAATAAATGAAGGAAAAAGTATTTGATGTCTTTAGAGTCCAAATGAATATATTGGCAGTGGGGGAAGATATTTATAAGTAGTACGTGGGTATCAACATCTTCATCCTCAATTTAAGTGTCAAGGTGATAATTCTATTTAGTTTAATGGATTCTACGTGTCCAGATCTGATTTTTGAGATAAGTTATGTTAGGATAATCTCTACCTCAAGAAATATTTTGTTGGAAAATAATTGATACACTAATTCACTTCTCCGTGGAATTTGTTTCGTTCCAATCATTCCGATAATTGGGCTTGAAAATGGGCCTTGGTTGTGGGAATGGGCTGGGATCATTGAACCTTCTTCAAAGAGGTGGTCAGGCTTGTGGAAGAGGGTGGATCCATAGGTTATGTCTTCCCCATCATGGTGGTGTGGTGATCTTGGATTTCATTAGTTTGTTCCAATTCATCCGTAGTGGAAGAATATTCTCACATGGAAATGGGATGCATTGGAGGTAGTGTGGTGGGGCATTACACCCTTTTTATCACAGGCTCTAGTGGCTCTAGGTGGTTAAGGAGTGTCATCCAAAATAGGTTCACAAAGTAGTGAGTGTGGGCCTATAGTATGATTTCCTAAAATGTTTCATGGTATGGCGAATGGGGATAGTGGATTAACAATCAGTATATGTATCATGATTAAGTATGAAGTTGGTTGATGAGTAGCATGGTCTCTTTGATTTATTCATACAATCCCCTTTTTTCCTTTTTGAATTTTTTGGATGCACATTCAGCTAATGGAACACAAGGAAGGTATTTTTACCACATGTATGGGGTGTGGTAAGATGGAAATGTCACCATGAGCTATGACCATTGTATGTTGAAGACATGATCACCATGCATATCATTTTTTAGTAGGTTCAGATAGGGGTACCAATCATTTAGTAAATGTACTAGGCATGGTGACTCTTAGTTTCACAGTTACATCTAGATATTATAAATTTTCTTTAACATACATTCCTAAAATAATTCAAATAAATTTTTTTTTTCTAGACAAAATTTAAAAAATAAAAATCAACTAATACATTTTTCCCCATGTTATCCAACAATTTCAAAGTAAATTTCAGTTTCATGTATCTGGAATCTCAATTTTAAATCCAATAATAAATATATCAATAAAATCAAAAATTGTCCCATTAACAATTAAATCCCAAATTATTCAATTTAAAAAATACACTAATTTTACCCTAAATTTGAATTAAATGTTGGGGTGTAATCCTTGAATGGCATATTAAAATATTAAAATATTCAACTCTCATCTTTCACCAACACGTAGACTTTTGTACAACCAATAAAATTTATCATTGAATTCAAAAACATCAAAGAGTATACAAAATAAATAGCATCCTACCAAAATTTAAATAATCATGCCATAGAAGTGGTAAAACACATAATCATCTACTATTTATCATGACCTAGGTATGGATCAAATAAATTCCTCACTTTGATTCAATAAAAGTTATAGGATATGAGAAAATTTAATTATACTTAAGTTGAATCAATGTTTTATCAAAAAAACACATTTTATCCCTCCTTATTATGTTTTCTCAAGCAAAAGATTGGTTTTACAATTTATTAAAACCAATTTAATGAATGGGTTATAAGTAAATTACCCCTCACACTAATAGATTAATATTCCCCTCACCAAAATGAACTCATTTTTGACAAGTTCCTATTGAATATTATTTTTCCCTTCCTTAATTAGGAATAATTAACTATTCAAAACACTTATTGAGAGGGATTTATTCAATTAAAAAAAGAATCCAACATCCCTTATCTCAGAAATCCATTTATGGTTTCCACATTTATTATTTATTTATCTAATGTTAAAAATACCTATATCATTTTTATTTGAGTTATATCCCAAAGGTTTATTGTCTCATGGAGGTCACGTTACATCAAATTATGTTTAAAATTCTGATGAAATAATGTTTTAAATTTTATGGTAGACCAATCATATCACTCTCACACAATCTCTTAGTTATAAGATTATACATCCACAAAATAGTCTAAGACTCAATCAGTAATCACATAAAGTATTATATTCTTAGATCCCATGAATTAATAAAATCTAACATGTTATTTTCACATTATTAAGTGTATAAATTATGTACTATAAAAGTGTATAAAATCAAATTATATCATCATAAAATGGTATTTACTTTAATTTATTTATAGTGAATATATTTTCAATTATAATAAAAAATAATCTATAAGAAAATTTGTAGAAATTTTAAATTCTTCATGTTATTAAATTCATTTTTTTTTAAATTAGAAACAAAAACAAAAAGAAATTTGATATTTAGAATATTTTCAAAAAGATTGTTTTTACTTTTTTTAAAATTTTATTATTATATATATTTAATTTATACAAAAAAATTAAATTGAAATTAATTATTTATTCTAGGATATTTACAGAAAACAATTAAAAATTATTCTAAAAATGATCAATCCCCCACACACACATGTGTAATATGTCCATTATGATCCAACAAAATGCCCAAAAATATATTGAATAAATATTGAAAAAGGATTGATACAACCTGATATTTGTTATCCAGTATATAAAAATAATCATTATCATGGGTTTTATATGGATATATTTAATAAAGTGTCCTAGTTTTTTTCCACTATGGTAATGTTGTAGAAATATTGATAGTACATTAGATATTTTTAAATAAATTTCATGTAATGATATTGAAATGGAGATATCAAGGAAAAGAGACTTTAGTACCCCCCCAGATGTGTTGTGGTTAGACTGTCATCAGCTAGATTTTGTTGTGACCATCCACAATCAACAATTGGATGTGTTATAAATAGGAGGACCGTCACAAGTGGTGCTTTTCAAAGATAGTTAGCTTTGGTACTTGTAGTTTCCCAAAGATATTATGTTATAGTTAGTCTAGTGTGTCTAGTGTTTCTAGTGTGTTTAGCCCCTTAGTTATGCAAAAGAAGTTGAAATACAGGGCTCGAAAAAATATGTATAGGACCTTATCACGTTTTCTATAAATTTTATGTCTTATTCATCATCTAGTGACTCAACTGATAATGCTACTTTATTATAATTTTCAAATAGGGTATGATAATAGGTAATTTAATAATAAAATACTCCTAGAAAGGAAATATATAAAAAATATTTATCCCTTAATATGTATAAAATAGTATTTATATCTCTTCATAAACATTACACATTAAAAATAGTTCCAAATATTTGTGCCTCCCTCCAATTGGTGTTTTGACTTGGGTTGAGTGATTACTATATTCCCCACATGTCACAGACATCTTCTTAATGGGCCAGTTCATCCTTAATATTTGGAAGCTCTATATTTTCTTCAAGATGAGATATGATAGTTTTTTTATCATTATCTTTCAGAATAGACATTAACTAGGCTGAATGTAACACCCCGACCCCAACTACCTAGATTTGGTGCATTACTTCGTAACATTGGCATGATCACAAAAGATCATGTCTCGAAAGACCGATTAGTTTAGTAACCTTGGAAACACTAGATACATTAATAAATGTTACATTACATTATATGTTGAAAACTACAATAACAAAGTCTCCATAGTCCACACTCATATCCTCTTCTGACTAGCCCTCCAGGTCATTCATAATATACTTCTTCACATCCTGGAAAAATTAAAACATTGAAAGGGGTGAGCTCAGATGCTCAGTAAGGATAACAATATAGCGGAAGCTTTCATCAATAAACATAAACATTTAAAGAAATGTATACCTAGAAAAAAGTCTTTTTAAACTTGAACTTCAGCATAATATGGAAAAAATAAAATTTAATAATTCCATTTACTTACTTACATGGATATTCTACTAGCCGAATAATCACATGAAATATCAATAACCACTTTCATAATGATGGAATGCATAATGCCAGACTATCATAACCACATAGCCAAGGCCTCCTGCCATGACCACAAATAAGATTTTGTCAAGGCCTCGTGCCAAGACACTAGTTTGTCTCATGAGACCTACCGATGCATCGAGGAGCTATAGCGGGCTCTACCCGTCACTTATTAAGTCCAATGCATTCCTCATATGAACAGGTTTAAACATATCATAAACCATAACATAATCGTATCACATAAAACATGCATAAAGGAAATATAACATTTCCAAATTTCAATCACAAGATATCAATACAACACATTGATATAATAAAAACTCTTTCAAAACCATTTTCAATACCAAAATAGAAGAAAGTTAAAACATTGTATTTATTTTTCATTAAAAAAGTGATGGCTTGTAGAGGAAGTCGAAACTCATATAATGGTCACGACGGTAGAGAAGTCGTTGTCGCCGCATATGTACAGAAAGAAAAACATTCCCTTTTTGTCGTTTAGTAAAACAATTAGTATAAAAAATATTCCTTTTGAATAAACGTAAATGTCAAAGGTCTTTATACACCGTATAAAAGAAAGTTGTATATAAACCCAAATATGCCTCAATGAAAGGAGATTGAGACGAAGTCCTTAAAAGATCATTTTTAAAATAGAATAGATCTATTATGTGAATTTAATATAAGTATACATAAATAAATTACAAATACAATATAGGACATAATAATATCATGACATAATTTGAATGTAGGAGATTAACCCAAAGAATGGAAATTGGGTTAAGGAATTCCCTTACCATGTGTCTGACTTGATTCGACCGTTCTTTAACCTCCTGAATAATAAACTAGAGTTAATATCTACTTTATTAAGAAACATTTTCAATATTATTATCCCTTTTATATCACTTATTACAATGTTATGAACATTATTTAATTATTTAAGTTAATAACGGTCGTTTTGTCGATCTTAGGTACTTGAGTCAAAAATAAAATTCTTATAATTACAAGTTGTTCATGTGGTGAAATGTCCATTATATCAAGAATTATATTCATTATGTAGATATCATATATATCATATATATCCAGTATATACATTCATTTATAATATTACATAACATTTAGAGGTAAGAAATGAAATGCACCGTTCATGGAGACGGTAAGCCGTACGTACGCATAAACGCTAAATTCATTTCTATTTAGTATTTAATGGAATGAAATAATAATAGTATAAAGTTGTATTATAATTCCAGTATAATATCATATATAATATCATTTACTCCATCCTTTATACATCCCACATATGGCATTAACGATTCAAATCACTTTGAGGGGGCGGTAGTCCGCACTTCCTAAAATGAAATTATCGCGTTTACCCATAATGGAAATCATAAAGGTATGCCATAAATGAAAAATACAGAAGATTAAGTAAAACATAAACATATTATATATCTTATATAAATATAGTGACATCTTAATGGCCACCTTTGAAGGTGTTATATGAGTGTTGAACAATCATCGTTTCGTGAGGCCGAAATTCGCCATCCACAGAAACCGTCTGTTCTTTAACCATTAGATGTATGTGTGTGTAAGTGTAGCTCTAATAATCATTATAAAAATATCCTAGTATATTTAGGATATTGTTGTTGTTACAAGAGAAAGGAATAAAAATATTTTAAGGGGTTGGAGAAGCAAAATAAAACAAAACAACATTAGAGAAGACATTACCTTAAAACCGGGTAACTATTTTTGATTTGAGCCAAAGGCTTCCTTGGGAAGCGTTATGCCCAAAGTGAGGCTTCTAGGAGTATGTTAGGGAAGTTGGGAGATTATTTGGGCAGAGGTTGGCCGAGCCAAATGGCTTGAAAGTGTGAATAAGTTGGTAGTGGTGGGGGCCTTTTATAAGAGGAGAGGAGGGGCACTCTTGGAAAGTAAGGAAATGTTACATTATTATACAATGATTTTCGGATTCCAAAGGTCCAAAACTTATATAATTCTAGTATAAGGTGATAAGGGTTCGAAATATACTCATCCAATAGGTTTTTGACAAGTTTATGCTTTGTATTTTACATTATCTTTTCATTTTATTTAAATCGTTAATTAATGAGGTAATCGCTGCATCATCATGCTGTCATAAATAATTTAATTTATTTAATGTCTAAAAATTATAAAAAAACTATCATGATGTAGGAAATCTTTTTAGCTTTCCAATGACTATTTATAGTAAAAAATATGACTTTTATAACCTTATGTAAAAATTGTTTTAATAAAACATTTCATGTTTGTGTCATTTTTTACTTTAACATTAAATAAAAGGTATTTATGTCATTTTCCAACTATAGTGGCTCCATGGTGTCCTCAAGTTGACCCATGGATTTTCTTTGTCGGTCATGGCACATCCAATGAGGGTAGGACATGTGTCAAGCTCATCTCATATTATTAAAACATTATTTTTACCTTAAACTACACTAATTACCTCTAATCGCGATTAAGAACTTAAAAGTTACTATTCACCAAAAAATTATTTTAATCTCATTGATCCACATTTTACTTCTTCATGACAACCATGTATGTCGGATTTTTGAAATTCAAAACATAGAAGTGGTAAAATTTCATTTAAACGAAAAATCAGTTTTTATAAATACCACTTAGTGGTTTCACTATTCATCAAAATTGATGTTTTTTAGAAAAATCCCAAAAATTCACCCTAAGCTATATTTTATATTCCGATTTCAAAAATGATGTCTATTTTACAAAATTCCAAACATTTATGTTTCATTAATTAATTTTATAATTAATTCCTGATGTCACAACAAATAGAGTGTTTTTATGAAACAATTTATATCAAAAGATTGACAATTGTTTATGTCCAATTTTAAAGTGAAATTAATTCTAATGACCACCATTGGATAAAATAGTAAAAATATATTCTAATTATACATTAAAAACACTAAATAGTATAATTTATCACAATAAATTATTTTGATTAAAAAAGTTGTTTTAAGTATTTTTCACTATTCATAAAAAAATTGGAAGTTCTCAGAAAGTTAAAAAAAATTCAACAAAGGATAATTTTGATATTACGAATAAAAAAATGAATTCCATTTTGAAATATAAAATTTCTATAATTTTAAAAAGTGGTTACTACTATTCATAATAGCTACTTTGATTAGTTGCGGTGTGTTAGAACTCGAACTTGCGTATAATGCAAGCTATTACATTATTGAAAGAGAAGCGTATCATGGAAGCTCTGGGTGTTACATTCTCCTCTCCTTCAATAAATTGTGTCCTTGTAATTTGAATTTTTTCATTGAAAATAAAAGGTTGAAAATAGAAAATGCCTCTGTGGAAAACCCACATCGGAAATAAGGTTAATAAAATTTAGCCTTAATAAGAGGGAAAGAGAAATTAAAAAGTCACCACCAAATTATGATATCAATTAGGAGAACATTGGTGGCAATTAGAGACATATAATTGGAGGAAAAATGTAAATATTTGTAGGTATTGATTGAGGTCATCAATCAGAAACAAGTGTAAAATTGAGGGCTACAAAGCCATCAATCTATGTTGAAAATATCATCAGTTCAACAAAACATAAGTTATTAGGATAACACATTTTTGTTTTGATATCCCTTCCCTAAAGTTTAAGAATTAATTTCTTCATAAGAATAAGATAAATATATATATAAATATACATGACAAGTATAATTTCAACCTTCAACTAATTTCAACCCCATACTTTTCGTTCACCCAAAAAGATAATAGAACTCAAAAATATTCTATTTATCCTATTTGTACAAGGTTCCAAATATCAACACACACCATTTAGATTAGGAAAACCATCTGTAATAACCAGGGACTTTCTGTAGGCTAGTGGTAGGTAATACAGGCATGTCGCACTATGGTTGTGGGTTCGATTCCTGCAGCTTTGTCCGACGCGATGTGTTATGCCCTACCCTGCAGGTTGTCCTTTTCCTAAAACTATAGTATTATAATATTCCAAAAATAATCTTCAGAAATGCTTTAACCTTAAATAATACTATCCAAATATCAACTTAATCCCTTCCAACCTTTATAGTTATCCAAAATACTTCTGTCCAACTCACAGTCCAAATTTTATAAGGAAGGTAAACATAATGAAGATCCTTTTTTTTCACGTAACAACATGTGAACACTTTCATCATGTATTATTTTTAAACATACTGAATTACCATGATCCCTTATTCCTTATAGAATACTAGATATACTCCTTCTATCCAAAAATGTATACAAATCATCAATCAGTTTCAAGGAAGTTAAGAATATCCAATATAATTATCCAAATCAATCACGTCTTATTCCAAAATCACTATTTCGGTATCAGAACCATATTATGGTTTATCTTTCTCTCAACCATATATTTTCCAAAAATTTAACCTACTGTGGAGTCACTTTTCTTGGTTCCACACAATCTCATGTCCTTGATGAAATAGTACTGCAGTACAATCCTTATATACTCCATAATTATTATAACCAGTACATCATTGATACAACACTCAAATTAAAAAATTCTTTAATAACAACATAAGAACTCTAATCAGTACTCCTCATCTGTGGCAGTATCATAATATGATTATTATCCAATAACTTCATTTGGGGCATACTCTGATGATTTGGACATTGGTTTGCGTAGTGTCCCCAATCCTTGCAGAAGAAGCATTGTACATTTGAAACCATTTTCTTACCCTTGCAGTCACGCACTTTGTGTCCTTTTTCTCTACACTTATAACAAACTCTCATTCCTTTTAGGCAAGTACCAGGGTGATTCTTCCCACAATTATCGCATAATAGAAAATCCTTCTTTCCCTTTTCCCCTTTATCTGTCTCTTGTTCCACCGTTCTCTTCTTCTCTTGCTTTACTTTGTTGTTATAAGCCTTAGAGAATTCCTTTTCTGTCTTGATAGAACACGAGACAATATATTCGTATGACAATAAGGTTTGTGAGGCTAATGCTCGATGGAGAAATGGTTTTAACCCATTAAATAAACGATCAATATTACTTCTTGGGTTACGTATATAATCTGCAGCATGCCTCGCTAACCTTGTAAATTTGGCCTCATACTTTGCGACATTCTCATCCTCCTTTTGTCTCAGACTCAAAAATTGTCTTTCCATATCTGGTCGATGGTCATGTGGAAAGTATTGTTCTAAGAAAATATCTTTGAACTCTCTCCATTCTATACTTGATACTTCTTCATTTTCTTTTGTATTTTGAATCAGCGACCACCATTGATCAGCATCTCCGGTGAGGTGGTAAACTTCCATGATAACCTTTTCCCTTTCACTAATCCCCAAGGCGTGGAATATTTTCTTTAAGGAGTTTATCTATTTCACAGCTACTAATGGATTTTTACCCCCATTAAATGTTGGTGGTTGTTGCCTCATGAAGCGGTCTAACATTGATCCTCCACGTTGCGGATCAGGTTGCTCCATACGAGTAAGGTTATTATTCATAACCTGAATGAGTTGTCCTAGTATGGTAATAAGTTGATCAACACCAGTTGTATCTCCAGATTCACAATAATTATCTTGAGCAGGAGGGAAATCCCTACACGGAGTTCGTACATTGATACGGTTTCCATTCCTTCCACTAGGCTCCATTTCTAAACAATGGCATAAACTAGATTAGTGTATGAATCGCAATGAATAAATCCAAACATGTAAAATACTTAATGTAAATTGAATGGCTTATGGATATAATACATAATCATAAAAAAAAATTCCTTGAGGAAGTATATACTCATAACCCTTCATAGTGGTTTGTAAAGAAAACGAGAATTATCCAAAGCATATCCCCCGGGAGTGTCCTAACCAAGATTGCAGCAAGGCCTGTTGTCGTGCACCAGTTCTAGTTTGAGTCTAGCTCAAAGTGGTGTTTTCGGGTTTTACCCCTAGGTACATCTGTGCCAGAGCCGCCTCTACCTGCTGGTATCCAGACAGGGATGTATTTCTTGGAAAACTCACAACATCTCTATAATACCAAAATTCTAGGATGTTCTTATGTACTAATCCTCAAAGTCTATCTTCGGGCTATGTTCTCTAATCAGAGTTTATCTAAATCTAGCTTCCAATTTTAGTACTAAAATGCCTCTGATACCAACTGTAACGCCCCGACCACAGCTACCCAGAGTCGGTGCATTACTTCGTAACATTGGCATGATCACAAAAGGTCAAGTCTCGAAAGAACGATTAGTTTAGTAGCCTTGGAAACACTAGATACATTCATAAATGTTACATTACATCATAAGGTGAATAACTACAATTACAAAGTCTCCATAGTACACACTCATATCCCTTTCTGACTATCCCTGCAGGTCATTCATAATATACTTCTTCACATCCTGGAAAAATTAAAACATTGAAAGGGGTGAGCTCAGATGCTCAGTAAGGATAACAATACAGCGGAAGCTTTCATCAATAAACATAAACATTTAAGGCAATGTATAACTAAAACAAAAGCCTTTTTAAACTTGAACTTCAGAATAATATGGCAAAAATAAAATTAAATAATTCCATTTACTTACTTACATGGATATTCTACTAGGTGAATAATCACATGAAATATCAATAACCACTTTCATAATGACGGAATGCATAATGCTAGACTATCATAACCACGTAGCCAAGGCCTCGTGCCAAGACCACAAATAATATTTTGTCAAGGCCTCGTGCCAAGACACTAGTCTGTCTCATGAGACCTACCGACAAATCGAGGAGCTATAGCGGGCTCCACCCGTCACTTATTAAGTCCAATGCATTCCTCATATGAAGAGGTTTAAACATATCATAAACCATAAAATAATAGTATCACATAAAACATGCATAAAGGAAACATAAAATTACCACATTACAATCAATAGATATCAATACAACACATTGATATAATAAAAACTATTTCAAAACAATTTTCAATACCAAAATAGAATAATGTTAAAACTTTGTATTTATTTTTCATTAAAAAAGTGATGGCTTGTAGAGGAAGCCGAAACTCAAATAATGGTCACGGTGGTGGAGAAGTCATTGTCGCCACATATGTACGGAAAGAAAAACATTCCCTTTTTGTCGTTTAGTAAAACACTTCGTATAAAAAAGATTCCTTTTGAATAAACGTAAAAGTCAAAGGGGTTTATACACCGTATAAAAGAAAGTTGTGTATAAAACCAAATATGCCTCAACGAAAGGAGATTGAGACGAAGTCCTTAAAAAGATCATTTTTAAAATAGAATAGATCTATTATGTGAATTAACTACAAGTACACATAAATAAATTACAAATACATGATAGGACATAATAATATCATGACATAATTTGAAAGTAAGAGATTAAACCAAAGAATGGAAATTGGGTTAAGGAATTCCCTTACCTTGTGTCCGACTTGATTCGACCGTTCTTTAACCTCCTGAATAATAAAATAGAGTTAATATATACTTTATTAAGAACTATTCTCAATTTCATTATCCCTTTTATATCACTTATTACAATGTTATGAACACTATGTAATTATTTAAGTTAATAACGGTCGTTTTGTCGATCTTAGGTACTAGAGTCAAAAATAAAATTCTTATAATTACAAGTTGTTCATGTGGTGAACTGTCCATTATATCCAGAATTATATTCATGATGTAGATATCATATATATAATATATATCCAGTATATACATTCATTTATAATATTACATAACATTTAGAGATAAGAAATGAAATGAACCGTTCATGGAGACGGTAAGACGTACGTACGCATGAACGCTACTTTCATTTCTATTTCGTATTTAATAGAATGAAATCATAATAGTATAAAGGTGTATTTTAATTCCAGTATAATATCATATATAATATCATTTACTCCATCCTTTATACATCCCACATATGGCATTAACGATTCAAGTCACTTTGAGGGGGCGGTAGACCGCACTTCCTAAAATGAAATTATTGCGTTTACCCATAATGGAAATCATAAAGGTATGCCATAAATGAAAAATAAATAAGCTTAAGTAAAACATAAAAATATTATATATCATATATAAATATATTGACATCTTAATTTCCACCTTTGAAGGTGTTATATGAGTGTTGAACAATCATCATTTCGTGAGGTAGAAATTCGCCATCCACAGAAATCGTATGTTCTTTAAATATTACATGTAGGTGTGTGTAAGTGTAGCTAGAATAATCATTATAACAACATCCTAGTATATTGAGGATACTGGTTTTGTTACAAGAGAATGGAATAAAAAGAGTTTAAGGGGTTGGAGAAGCAAAATAAAACAAAACAACATTAGAGAAGACATTACCTTAAAACCAGGTAACTCTTTTTGATTTGAGCCAAAGGCTTCCTTGGGAAGCGTTATGCCCAAAGTGAGGCTTCTAAGAGTAAGGGAGGGACGTTGGGAGAGTATTTGGGCAGAGTTTGGCTAAGCCAAATGGCTTGAAAGTGTGAATGAGGTGGTAGAGGTGGGGGCCTTTTATAAGAGGAGAGGAGGGGCACTCATGGAAATTAAGGAAATGTTACATTATTATACAATGATTTTCGGATTCCAAAGGTCCCACAATTATATATTTCGAGTATAAGGTGATAAGGGTTCGAAATATACTCATCCAATAGGTTTTTGATAAGTGTAAGCCTTGTATTTTACATTATCTTTTCATTTTATTTAAATCGTTAATTAATGAGGTAATCACTGCATCATCATGGTGTCATAACTAATTTAATATATTTAATGTCTAAAAATTATAAAAAAATATCATGATGTAGGAAATATTTTTATCTTTCCAATGTCTATTTATAGTCAAAAATATGACTTGTATGACCTTATGTAAAAATTGTTTTAGTAAAACATTTCATGTTTGTGTCATTTTTTACTTTAACATTAAATAAAAGGTATTTATGTCATTTTCCAACTAAAGTGGCTCCATGGGGTTCCCAAGTTGACCCATGGATTTTCTTGGTCGGCCATGGAACATCCAATGAGGGTAGGACATGTGTCAAGCTAATCTCATATTATTAAAACATTATTTTTACCTTAAACTACACTAATTACCTCTAATCGCGATTAAGAACTTAAAAGTTACTATTCACCAAAAAAATTATTTTAATCTCATTGTACCACATTTTACTTATTAATGACAACCATGTATGTCGGATTTTTGAAATTCAAAACACATAAGTGGTAAAATTTCATTTAAACAAAAAAATAGTTTTTATAAATACCACTTAGTGGTTTCACTATTCATCAAAAATTGAAGTTTTTCAGAAAAATCCCAAAAATTCACCCTAATCTATATTTGATATTCCGATTTTGAAAATTATGTCTAATTTACAAAATTCCAAACATATAAGTTGCATTAATTAATTTTATAATTAATTCCCGCTGTCACAACAAATAGCGTGTTTTTAAGAAACAATTTATTTCAAAAGATTGACAATTGTTTATGTCCAATTTTAAAGTGAAATTAATTCTAATGACCACCATTGGATAAAATAGTAAAAATATATTCTAATTATAATTTAAAAACACTAAATAGTATAATTTGTCACAATAAATTATTTTGATTAAAAAAGTTGTTTTAAGTATTTTTCACTATTCATAAAAAAATTGGAAGTTCTCAGAAAGTTACAAAAAATTCAACTTAGGATAATTTCGATATTACAAATACAAAAATGAAGTCCATTTTGAAATATAAAATTTTTATAATTTTAAAAAGTGGGTATTACTATTCATAACAGCTACTTTGATTAGTTGCGGTGTGTTAGAACTCGAACTTGCGTATAATGCAAGCTATTGCATTATTGAAGGAGAAGCGTATCATGGAAGCTCAGGTTGTCACACTGAATCAATAAAATTATAACAGGATATATTACTAGATAATTCATATTTAAATAAATTATATGGAAATGAATTCATTTCATGGGTAAACACCAGATCAACTTTATCATGTAAATCATTCTAAAGGTACAATTCCTATGTAATATTGTCTTCTACGAATAGTAGTAATATTATACATTTTAGAATTTCATTAAAATATTCTTTGTACACATCGTCATTTTCAAAATATTATAGGTCCTATAATAGTTGTTTAAATATTTATTTTCACTAAAAGTAGGTGGGAGATTAGAAGAAAATTTATTCTTAATAAAATAAAGAAAAAATTAATGTTGAAAATTATGTATCCCTCAAGTGTTAAGGTTTTTGTTTCCTTTAGAGAAACACTATATCTAGGCAGACATTCTAAATGTTGAATAGGGGATGTTCTTGTAATTGTAAAAAGTTTCCCTTCTCCTCTTGAATGTTTTTTTGTTAATATCAGGGAGTCTTACTTTTATTCATGGGGCCTCTTCCTTTTATTTATTTTTTTCTAGATGGGATGTAACTATTGTAAAAAAGAATACCTTTTTATTTGTAAATAATTTTTCTATTTTCTTTTAGTTGTTGGTTAAATAGAAAATCCATTGATATAGATGAGTAGACCTGAATTTCAACAGGTATGAGTTTATCTACAATTTTATGTCATGGCGGATGGAAATTTAATGTTTTTTTAATTGTTAATGTGGTTGATTATATCATCCCATAGATTTTAGTGTATAAAGGTTTTTTATTATTGTTTCCATTAGACATTCATCTCCTAGTATTTATGTGGGAATGTGTGCAGGGAATATGGATGAGAAATCATTAATGAATGGAATCACTGGAATGCATACCCCAGTCTGTGAAAAAAATAATATTGAAAACACAAACAAATAAATACCAAAAAATGATAAAACACTACTTAATGTTATGTTAAAGCGATTGGTAACTCCACCATTCTCCATAATAATGGTTCCTAGTTGATAAAAGTTTTGTTGCAGAGTGTGGTCAAATAAGAATTCTATTTTACTCCTAATACAACATATCAGTTGTCCAAGGTCGTCTATTGAGGATAAAGGTGTTGGGGGTCTCACAATAGTAGAACATATGTATCTTTATTTTTTATTATCACTGTTAAAATCATCTAGAAAATATTTTTTTGGGTTTGAATTTATGAAGTAAAAATATAATGAAAATATTAAAAACAATACTGAGTGATAGTTGTTGGATCCAAGGTTGAATACAAAAAATCATCATTATCATCTGGTTCTCATCCAAAAAAGGATTCAATATCATTCATCCATTTCTCTCATCTTTCTAATTTAAAGGATTGAACATAACCTAGATAAACATCATCAGAAATATCCAATTATACATCCTTGACATTGAAGAATAAATAAACACACTTGATGAAGGTATTAACTATCTCAACACACATCTCCATTATAGATTGTTCGTGCCATAATCTGTTTTACATCACTAGTATGCACTGTGATCCAAAAGACGTAGGGACAAAGAATTAGATATATTTGAGGATGTGGTAGCTAAATGAAGAGAGAAAATGAAAACCATCAATCTGATTCAATCCATTTTCCCACAACATTATGGATGGAATTAAAATTAATAAAAATAGAAATGTGCATGAGTGATATTACTCAAAGTAAAAACCATCAGGTTAGTTCTCCATGTTTTGAAGTTTATGAGATCGTGTTATACTATTGAGAATGGGTAAGAACACAAATAAATAGGGTGGTGAGAGAACAACATAGTATAATTAATAAAATAGTGTAGAATTTATAAAAACATGAGGAAACTAATTTTATAAATAAAATAACAATGGAATGAAAACCTAGTCAAAGTTGGAAGATGAAAAATAAATCTTTTACAATAGGGTAAATGATATTGATAATGATTTGGCATGGAACTAACATATTTATTATAGAAGCTAGTGTATAGTTGAGAATTTTCTTTATCTTGATGGATTCCATTTCACTAGATACAATGGTAGTAATGCTTTATGTTAGAAGAATCTCATCCCCTTTGAAATTTTTTCAAAGTAGAATTGATACGCTACATAGTAGAGTAAAAATAAGTGTTAGTTTCTAGAATGATATAAATTGGGATTGAAAACTAGGACTTTCTGTTGGTTTGAGAGTCTCAACCAGAATGAGTTCATGATAAAAAGTGGGTGTGGTCATTTGGTAAGAATAACTACCATGTGGTGATATGCTGACTGGGGATGGTGGACTCATCATTAGTATACTTAACATGAGAAAGATTTTGGTAAGATGTTGGGTGACACAATCACTATGATTTATTTATTATGCACTTTTTTTGTTTTTTAGAATTTCGAAACACATAGATAGCTGATGATACTCACAATAGTTATACCTACCAAGAGTATGGGGTGTGGTAAGGTCGATATGGGACCATGATAAGTCTTAATGGTATATTGAAGGTTTAGTCACCATGCCTATCATGTGACAGTAGGTTCATGTAGGGGTAGCACAATGTCAGTATATATGGTAAGAATAGTGACCATGGGTTCCATGGATACTCATGGATTTTCTACTTTTTTTAGCCAACAATCTAAAAATATTTCTATTTCAATGAAATATTTTCCACTAATAAATTTGAAAAGAAAAAAAATAATAATGTATTTATAAATTTCATCAAATAATTTAAAACCCATTTTTAATTTCAAATATCTAATATATGTTATTCAATTCTAATAATAAATATTTCAATAAATTTTAGTGATTAGTGATTTAAGGATTATGGTCATAATTATTATGGTCCAGAAACCCACAAATCTTAACATTAATTTTAATTAAAAGTTGGGGTATTTTCAAGGAATAAAAAATATAAAATATTAAAATTTCCAGGTCACATTTTAAATGAACCTTACCAAAATGAGGCAATGTAATAAAACTAGTAATTTTTTCGGATGAATTATAAAAATCTTATTGTATGATCCATGGATTATCCCTTTACATAGAACTACGAAAAAATCCTTATGTCATCACATTTTGGTAATTAATTTTCTATACTGTAAAATTTTGGGGTTATTAATAAGATTGAAGTGTTTTTAAATAAATAAACGAGGTTATTTAAAATTAATATAAATCTAAACACCTATTTCTCCACTCAATTAGGATTTTTTGGGATATCTATAATCTATCATGTTGTATTAGTGACATACGTATTGTCTTTTGGAATCGATCAGTAATATTATAATAAAATGGAGAACACTATGAATCTGTCGGATGTTTCTATTTTCTTATTTAGGAACATATCAAATTTTATTAAATACACTCAAACTACATTAATAGTCTATAAACCTTCCCCTGTTATTTCATGGAATATATGTGAGTCATATTTTTAAATTTTCAATGATTGAATCAAATGACAAATTAGTCCACAATATTTTAAACGAACAAACCACCTTTTCTACTGCATTAACAAATGAGATATACATAAAGTTGATAAGAAACACATCATCCAATAATATATGGTATAAATTGGATAATATCTATGATGGAGAAAACACTATGAATGATTTCAAAACAATATTTAAGATTATTAAATGATTCATAATTATAAATCAATGGATTCTTAAACCAGATCATTGAGGTTATTTAATAAATTCATGGAAATATTGTCAAGATTAAGGATCTTTATATACAAAATAAAAATAAAATTTTATTTCCACCCTTATATAATATAAAAGTGTCAGTTCCTGAATAAAAATTATATTCAATATATCTATTAATGTTTTCTATAGAAATATGGTTGACTATGATATGCATGTAAATGAAGAGGTAATTAAAATAACCCTTATGTGGATATATATTATAAATACATAGATTATAATTACATTTATAATATTATAGATTGGATTAAAATGGGAGTGAATAGTTATATAATTTTTGGTGAAAATTTTTAAATAAGGTAAAATAATATATTAAGTAAATTAGTTATTAGATAATTTTCAATGAAAATGGATGGATATATTATTAAAAGATGTCCAAGAGGGTTAATAAGTGATAAAATTGAAGCAAAATACATTAAAAAATACAAAAATAATTTTAATCAAAAATTAAACTCTAAGTAATAAAGAACATTTAGGAAAATGTTTTATTTGAATATTTTTCTGTTTAGAAATGAAAAAATGATGTGGATTTCCATGAATAATGTTAAATTGAAATCAAATAAGAATTATAGGATTATATAATTGAGGTAGTTGAGAAAGTTAAATTTGGAAAAGAAGAAGAAAACAAACATGATGGATATATTGATCTTAATTTATAAATTGAAGGTGCTATAGATTATTAGGATAATAATGATGAAATAATTTCAGTATTGGTGAAACATAGGATGATATTTTATAATATATTAACCAATAGAAATCCAAAATCTATTATTTAGGGAATATAATTGAAGATATAGAGGTTAATCATGAATAATCTAGTGAATTGGTTAATTTCATGTTAAATATTTAGGAACCAAAAAAAGAAATAGATGGCATTAATAAAAAGTGTTAAAGAACATTAAAATGTGGTTAAATCTCAAGAATTTTTTAAAAAAACATTACTAAAGAATCTTTAAGAGAATACCTAAATATTACGTGAAAAAATATAAAGAATTATAGAACGTTTTTTGATGAGGAGTTCAAAAAGTGAGATAGATAAGGACTGAGATGTATATTAATGTGTTTAAAGATCGATGATAAAATTATATGGGAAAAAGTGCATTGGTTTTGAAGTTGAAACAACTGTAATTAGGATAGTACATGAGAAAAATAATTAAGCTTAATGGTTTAGAAATGTATAAAAACCATAACTTCCCCTAAATAATATTTTGGGACATTAAATAAGAATCCATAATTTGAATAGAAAACATATTATTTCCCAAAATTTTATTTTGAATATTTTATAAATTGTATTTAAAAAATAGAAATTAAATATCAATGATAATTATATATAAGGATTGTACTGATCAGTTAATCATTACCTATATAATGGAAAACATGTATTAGTAAATGATATAATTTAAATTGTTATTTCTAAAACAAAATATAATGGAATTAAAAATAGTGAAGATAAATCTCAACAATCAATAGACAATAAAATTATAAGTAACATCTTAAAAAATTGTTAATAAATGGATTGAATGTGGTGAAACAATTATTACCACTTATAAGGATGCAATTATATGGTTTAATTTTCCATATAACGACATATTATTAATTTTAAATACGAAAATTTAAAGCATAAGAACATATAAGTCAACAAAAGAGAATGAGAATATATAAAATAACATAAAGGAGAAATTATTTTAATGTATAATGTTCTTATTGATCTATTATTTTTCTAAATGTTTTGGATTTTATTGAATGATAGAATTACAATTCATCATATTGAGGTCTAAGGTGAGTATGGAGGACAGTGATGAACACTATTCCTGTGGGAAATATGTTTTATCCTTTGGAAGATGAATAATATAACAACAATTTTTACATTAATGTGAATAAAGATACATCACCTTATGTCTCAACTTAATAGAGTATTTATTTTAATGAAAACATGAAAATGGATAAGTTAATATAATAAAAATCACCCTTAAATGAAAAAAAACAATTCTACTATATGGATCATAATTAGCGGGTACTCATGCCAAATGAACTGAAATATGAACATCTTGAAAAATTAGAAGGAAATTATTATTGGTACAGTTTGGGTAATAATTAAGTGATCATTTACGAACCTGATATGTATAAGAACGAGAAATATTGGTTATGACATGAAGAGTAAATAAATGATTTATGTGGATAGAATTTGATATAATATGCTTATTTTTTTCAACCATGTAATGTGAAATTCATATTCATATTCACCCTAACGGGATGACTAAAGAATGGTATATATAAAGTATATAGGATTGATGAAAATATACTTCAACGGGAATACAATGAGAACACATTTTTCCTCATGGTGAATGAGGGAAATTACTTATGGAATTCGAGGTCTAATCATAGACATTGAAAATGTATTGAAAATTAATCCAAGATAAATGCCTAAATTGATATTCTAATTATGAATCCTAATCAAGGGATGATTTTATATTCTTGTATGAATGGGAATATAGTTATAAATACCAACCAAAAAAATAATAAGAATGGGTAATACAATATGCTAGACCCAATCCATTCAGATGTGTAAATACCAAATAAAAAACTAAAAACACATAGTGAATGGTATGACATTATATATTTTCAATGACTATAATATGATGGGATTAATCGTGTTCTTACAGACCATGAATATAGTCATTGAGTTCATCATATGTTTTTTTATACAAGAAGAAAATGATATTAGAAAATATATTAAAATTATTCTATTAGATAATTACATGCATTACTTTCATATTGAAGTGTAAAATTATTTAGAGAAGCGTTATATAAATAATGGTGTTTAATAAAGGAAAACCCTACAATACAAGTGTGTTATAATAGGGTTGAAATAGATGGTGAAAAACATTGGTAAGACACTAATCATTGAGGGTAATATTTTGTGGTATTATTGGAATGATGTAGTGCAGGTGGATGTTATCACAAACAATTAGTTTTTTCTATGTATGAGAGGGAAGAATACACCAAGTAAAAGGTATAATGGAAAGAATCTGATTTTGGGTTAATTTAGAGTGTTTGGAAGAAAAATTTTATGTTAATAATGAATAAGTAAATAACATAAATTTAAAATATAATACTAATATATGAATTTTCATTTTCTAGTCTACCTGGAGTAATGCGAATAAATTATTATATAATATACAACAATGGTTTTTAAAAAACAAATGATTTAAAAGAAATTAAATACCGAGATGTAAATAAATATGTAAATTCTATTTTAGAAGGAATTTTTTTAGAGGACTTTTATATGTACCAAACTTTTGGGGTTTTTAAAATTCTAAAAAATGAATATGATTAGGAGGATGAATTAGAAGAAGAATACACTACATAAGTGAGTAATATATTGGGAAAATGATGGAATGGGAAATTTAATTTCAATAAATAAAACATAAATAAAGATAAATATACTAAGAATCATATATGATGATAAATATAGACTAATATACTCTTTTATGGTTGGTGGAATGAAATTCCTCTGAATAAGAGGGAAAGGATGTTTCATGGGTTAAATTTATTAATGAGGATTTGGACAATATTGAGAAAAATTTATCATTGTAACCTGTGATAATGATTTGAAAAAAATAATATTACTAAATGTTTTTTCAATAAAAAATAAATAACATGGAATGTTGATTTAGAACACCTTATGATTTGTTTAGAAGGGCCATTGTAACATTCCATATTTTCTAAAAATATATAATGATTTCATATAAATTCTAGCATATATATATATGATAATATATTTTTTATACTTTTGTACCAAGAGATATAAATTTTAACTCTAATTTCATATTGAAGAAATGTTTTCCCTCAAATTTTGTTTCAAGTAATATGTAATTTTATTAATAACACTTCTTTACTGTCGTTATCACTTTTTTGAAATTATGATTATATATACATATCTAATTCTGTTTTATTAGTACCTTAATTGTATTATTAGCATTACTTGTAATGTCCTCTGAGTGGATCCCTCCTCCCTTGGTGGAGGGGGAATCTTCGAATCCTTATACTACTCATCGCTTTCTCCCATTTTCAGATCCTGAGTTCTTACCTTAATTTCTGATAATTCCTATCTGTCCCAAAGTTACTGAGTTATTTGATGGGATCCCGCAACTATTGATCACAACCCGTGAGTTCACGGATGCCTAATATCTATTGAACATGACATTGACAGTGTGATTCATGCTATAACACACATCTGTTGATCTCTTTGATCATTTCATCTTCGATTCATGGAATTTAAAGGAGCATGCCAATGTTGGTCTCATCGAATCAAGGCATATAATGATTCGTTTTCATTAGGAGGAAGATTTGATTCTGGCATGGTCCTCTAGTCCATGAACTTGTGATGGCACATTATTTTTTCTATTCCGATGGTCTAATGACTTCCACATGAAGCGGGATTCTCTGACCGCTATAATTTGGGTATAATTTCTTGGATTACTGCTTCCATTTCAGAATCCTGCCATTATCTGCATGCTTGAAAATTGGGTAGGCTGACATCATTGTTCTGATAGTTGAACGAGGGATGTGTGTCATCCTATCTCACAGAGAATATGTGTTGAAATTGATCTCTTAAAGCCTCTGGTTAAGTAGTTTTTCATCACTGTGAGTGAGAAGTTTAGGTATAAGAAATATTTGGTGTTTGAGTTGTGGATTGAATATTGCTCCTGGTGTCTCATAGTTGTGAATTATAAAGAAGTTTGTCGGGGAATAAGGGTGGATTCGATTCTAATATCAGATTGAATGGTTGTGGGGAACATGCAGTTTTGACATGGGAAATAGGTCCTAAATCCTGTTAGTGAGATGGTTGTGCATGGAGACCATTTGAATCCAGTTGAGGCATCTCTAAAACCGAGGGTGTAAGTGGTGGTTGGAAGGCTGATGAGTGATCTTGGTGTGATTAAAACACGAGGTCTGGTGTCCCTTGTTCAAGCTACAATGTAACCTGTCCGGATCAATGATGATGTTCTTAGGGCTCTAAAAATGAGAGTTGTTGGTGATGCCGTGAAGCTAGTGGTTGAACCTAATGGAATTAATGATGCATTGAAGGCATCACTACTGTGGGTTTACAGGAAGGTGGTCTATTGGATGAAAATGGAGGATGGGTGAAGATTTCAGTCGGGATACAGCCACAACTTGGAAAATAACTGACCTGCATTACACTTGGATGTTGCTTGGAAGATCTGATGAATGATGGGTTTTATATGACTCAATAGTGGGTTTTGTTGGGCCAAGATGCATTATCTATGTCTCCTGGCTATACGATGGTAGAAGTAGTCAAAAAAATGATGGCAACGGGTCTCATATTCTGAGAAAATATTGTAATGACGAGAAGATTTCTAATGTTGATGAGGAAACTCTAGGGGATGATGCTACTAAAATACTGTCTGAATTTCAATCCCCAAATGTTTTTTTGGTGAAGATGCTCTGCAGAAGGAGATGCATGATGATCTTGAGATTGTTGAACATTTGCAATTCATAGCAATTTTCGATGCTAACAATATCATTGAAAAAGAGCAAGGTGTGAATAATGGTTTCCATATGGTGAATATTTTTGGAAATTCGGGAGATATATCTGAAAGTGAAAATTCTAATGTGGGTAGGATGTTTAGGACTTCTTATAGTGATATTGTACAGGGTGGAAAAAAGACTACGTCAGTTGATGAATAATCTATGACCACTCTAACAAGAAGAATGCATAAGAAGGATAAATCATCCATGTCAAAGCCAATGCCCACTAGGTCCTCTATCAGCATAGGAAAAGGTATGCAACCTTCTTAGGAATTTTTATATTTGAAAAGTTAAATATATGATGAATGTATGTTATGACTATGAAGCAGTATGAAATCTCATACTTGGAGTCGGTCACTACATATGAAGCACTTGATTATGGAAATGATGATGGGTATTGATTTTATGACATGTAGGTGTTTTTTGTGATGCTTGAATGCTATACTTTTAATTTATTTTAATAAATGGTTAGAGACTTTTTCTCTGATTGAGCTTTCGTGTATAATACATGTTTTCATAGTCATAAAATTATAAAAAAATTACCTCTGAATGTGATGTCATTTGTCATTTTGTGTGAAAAAATTTGAAAAATATATTTTTCTTCTAAAAAATACTACATCATGTATTTTTAATTTAAATTATTTTTTATTTATTTTTTAACTAGATTTATAATATTATGTGAGTATGTTTTATGACTCTATACAATTCCATTAATCATGATATGTGAAATGTTTTATAATAAATTATGATAATGTAAAATTTATTTACTTTATTTAAAATTTGACTTCCACAAATATATAAATTGTTATTATAAAAAATTTGTTATAATATCTTGGTAAGGTAGGTTTTCTAGAAATTAAAAAATGTCTTTGGCATAACATTTTAATCATAATGGCTAATGTTTTTTTCATTAATTTTTTAAATATATATATATTTAAAAGACATAATCCTCCTAATTAGAAGTTAAATTTCATAATTTGATTATTTATTAAATGTATTAGTATAAAATTATTAACTATAAAACATTTAATATAAAATATAATTCCTAAAAGTAAACACTAATAATAAATAAATTGTTATATAATTTATTTATTTTTTCATATTATTCTATTTGAAATATGAATAGATAAATATTATAAAATTAAATATTAAAAATTTATTTTATTTTTGGTATCATCAAATAAAAATTATCTGAGGGTATATTATTGATTTATTTTTAAAAATTTATATTTCAGTGAATTATAAAAAAATTACATTTTTGTTAATACATTAAATTTAATGATTTCTTCATGAAAATAATTTCCCATAAAAAATAATTTATGAAATTTCATATTTCTTATAATATAATATCCAAAAAATATCATAAATTTATCATATAATTAATATAAATTAATTTGTATGTTAAGATAATTATGAACACATTTATTGGTGTTGAGATTCTACATGTGTAGGATAGAAAAAGGTAAAATTGATGTCTTTCAGATTATATGTAAGAGGTTATGAGGTAATTATCAGCATATAAGATATATATTTTTACTAATATACATTTTTTTGTATATTACTAAATTTTAAAATTATATAAATTGTTAACTTTTAAAATTATTACATAGTTCTTGTGTATAACGACAAAATCTATAATTATATATTAAATATGTTGTATTGATAAAAACAAGAAAATAAATATATTATTAATGGTATTATATTTAAATGGTGAAAATTATAAATTATAATTATTTTGTGAGTTTATTTTTAAATATAAATAATATTATAATTATCTAAAATACTTATGAAGTGTCAACATAATGCTTCTGAAAGGAAGAAAATTTGTAAATAAATTTGGTCTCAATTTTTTTTTATATGTGTGTTTTTGGATGAATTAAGGATTTTAATGATTTTGAATGATAAAAGTAAAAGATAATAAATGAATTAAATATTTAAATATTAATTTTTATTGTTTTCGTGTGTTGAAGTTAGGGAGTGCAATCAGTTCACCCATATTTTAGTGATTTTTAATTTATTTCTTAGTCATTTCCTCTGATGGTTAAACCTTCATATTGAAAAACAATGATGGTTCTAATTATTTTCACTGAACACCAACCCTTGAATGATATTTTGAATAATAAAAAATAGTACCACACATGGATTTTAGAGTTTCAGCTTTAGGGAGGAAGAATACTTCTTTCCGTGCACAAATTTGGTCAAGACACAGATTATTACAATCATATTATTGTTATTATACTTTCCTAATAAATTGAAACACATGGGTTGGAGTTGTATCGTCCACATATGATTGTAAGGAATCATACATTTATTCAATATATCCCATGATATGTTTTTTCTACAGAATATTTGTAGCTTCACCCCATGCTAGTTGATGGCGCTATCTATACCAGTTCCCCCAATTATTGACGGATCCTTCCCTAAAAAAAATGAACAGGACTTTAGCTTCAATAATATGATAAAAAAACACATTTATTGTAAAAATATTCTCCATCTCATCATTAAAATTATTATAACATATGTATATAAAAGTATACCATCTAGGGTTTTTCCACAAAGTGTCTCAACACATAAATTATAAACCACAATAGTAATTTTAGTACAATTTTTTATCAATATCCATTGAAAATATAATATTATCTTAGGAACATTCATCGTATTATTATTTAATTCATTTATTCTCGTTGATATTTTGTGATTTCAAATTTAAAAATGGATTATCTCCTTTTCCGTAACAATATTGAAGTCTCATTCATTTCAATATAGAGTATTTATTCACCATAAACTCACTATCAAAGGGGTTAATACAATTATTCTATTTTATTGCATCATTATATTCATATAATATCATGAATATTTTTTTGAATATTATGTCTATGTAAGATATTAAATCTATTATTAAATTACAATGTTATCCTTATTTTAAATATCATTTAATACAAGTCATGGTCATCATTAAATTATTATTAATAATTTGATATTTCATTTTTTTCATTTGATATTTGAATATAACATGACATTAATTCCAAAAAATAACCACATATTATATTTTTGAAATCATTGTCCATGTGTGTATGGACCCATGCATTCCATTTTGTCACTATATCATACTGAATGGAACTCATCTCCTCAAACACTCAAACAAGAATCAACATCAGCTTGTTTCATTATCATAGCTTGGATTAACATTATATTTAATATCACTAACTATTAATCCATGAATAATAATAGTCTATTATCACCTAATATATTTATTTATTTATAGTATAAAATCCATAATGACCTGGTTATATTTCTTGATAAAGACTTGTTGTTTAACAAATTATTACAAAAAAATGACTCATAAAGAGTAACCAATGAATCATACCTATTCAAATGATCCTTTTCAAATGAATATTACATTGTCACAAAATCACTCTTATTTTGATGGAAAACTTATCATATGAAATGATGGAATGACTCTTATAAATTTTAATAATTCTTTTATAGACCTATGATAACTCATAAAATTGTCTAAAACATATCGATAACTCATACCCAGATATATAGGTGAGTCATATACAAATCATAAATTTTCTATTTTTTCTTCATTGAATCGTATTTTGGTTAAAATGGATATTATACAGTTTACATGAAACATAAATAGAAGATATTATATCAAAAAATGACACTTATTTTGTCCCCAAATTACTAATACATTGGCTAAGATGAATTCTAAATTACTCATATAGAATCTTCGAGTTTTAAATATTTCAAGCCACATATAATTATATAATTAATCCACCTATTATAAAATCATTTCAAGGACTCTTTATACTCTCCAAATATTCTCACTACATTATTTAAGACCTAGTTATAAATATTATTGTAGTAATATTATTATTTTTGTCCTTTGATTGATTCTCCATAATCTTATTATCTATGTCCTTCCCACTAAAAGAACAAAAAGATATATAATATTGCATTCCCACTCATGTATATTAATCATATTTAATGAAATAGTACTTGGATATATTTTTATTTGATATTAAATAAGTAGCTAATATTTAATTTTCCAAGTTTACCTGGGCATCAACTTATCCACCTTTATTACCATAGATGCATGAAATCATCTATAATAATTACTTCATCATATTTTCCATTTATAATGATTTTATAATGTTCATCTTCTTCACACATATATAACACATATTGAAATATCTAATGATTTTATAATAATTTTATTAATAAAAAATACAATCTAATAAGGGATCACTTAAATATCACTAATTTTATTTGTTTTCAATACCACCTAATCTTTTGCGTGTCAGTATGTGTGTTTTGACTTCCATTTATTATTCCCCCAATTAGAAAAGCATTCAAAAGGAAATATGTTAAACTCCTTTAACAATACCATAAATGTGGTGGAAGGTAATTTCACTAATAATGTTTCTTATTAGATATCAACCAAATTCTATCCACAATATTATTAAATATTACCCTTAGATCCATATTCTAGAGAGATGGATGAAATCAAATATAATATATAAATGATCGATTATCCACCTGCAGTATGTATAATTTTTCTAAATCAATTTATTAAACAATTGTGAATAATTGTAGATGTCATGATCATCCATTAATATATTTAGTTATAATAATACCTTAAATTTCTCATTTATGGGGCTTCATGATTAGATTTATTACGAAATAAAATATCCTCCACTAATCTCAACAAACATATCAAAATAATTCTTGTTCATGGAAGATTACTCCACCATTCACTTGTATTTTCAATAATCCCACACACCCCAATAATAAAAAAATTATGTATAATAAAAATGCAGGAAAAATGTGTGTTTGGAATTCAACAACTGAAACATTTAATGATATTTCTAGAAATTCAACATTTCATGATTAATGCTCTTCTTGGACGGTTAATTTTTACGTTAGGTACCCCTTGAGGGATTAACTCTCTTCATCATATAGTTTCACTTCCTTATTCACTATGTTTTAGTGATTATTGCCTTATTTAGCTACCAAAATATTTTATATATATCAATTTCTTATAATGTATTGGAAATATAAAACGTATGGAGAACAAGATGGTATATTAATATGTTCCTTAGTTATTGAAATTATATTGTGTCATTAATATCAACGATTAAAAATAATAATATTTTCATCTTTAAGGTGATGAGAAGAACTCATGCTAGTTATCACTATGATCATTATAGTTTCTTCATCTTTTAGTTGTATGGAAAGAATATTTTCTTTAAAAAAATTATTTTTTGTATTGATTTGGTCAAATTTTCTAGTAAGTTTCTTTTAGACATAGATATAAATCCATTTTCTACAACATTTTTCTATATTTTTATTTAGATAGACTGATATTCATTTTTTTCATTTTGAACATATTTCTTGCATATTCCACCTAGATTTCAATGAACATTGGGGTAATAATTTTTAAAAAAACTATTTTTAAATTTTAATAACTATTCAAGTGAAATATCTTATTTTCATTAAACACTAACTTTTTCTCTATTAAATTTTATTTTAACTATAAAAAATTCTATACAAATAATTATGGTTGCCTTTATTTAAAAAATGGCGTGCTGGATGTTTTCTCGCAGGTTTCTTCACAAATTTTATGTTTCCTTTTATTAGTAAACTCTACTAACTCTTATTCTAGAATGAAAAACATTAAATATATCCACCTATCATTCTATTGGATTGATACCCTTCATTGATTTTTATTTCATTCAATAATATCTATTTACATGTCGTATTGAAAATTTTCCATGGTTTTGAACCACTTTAAATGGATGAATCATTTAATTAATGTAAAGACAACTTTTTTAGGAATATTTTATACTTCATGGATGTATTTTTCACAGCTATCTTGTTTTGAGCATCATTATTCAAATCGTATTCATCAAAGACACAATATTCTTCTTCTTTGATATGATGTATATTTAATTATTTCTCAATTTATTTTTTTTATATGAGAGTGATCACTAATATGTGTATATTTTAAATCCTAAAATTTTTGTTCATATATGAAATAATAATAACAAAATATCTTGGGATAAATAAATTTTTTTATAGTAAAAAAACATTAATATATCTAATAATTTTTCCTTAAATAATTAGGCAGTACCTTCTATTTTACCGTTATCATTGATAATGTAATTCTTATTCATATATACGGCGATATTGTAAGGGTTGGTGTCCTGAGAACCAACTATTTTGGTCTTTGATTACATGAATGCTCACTTATTATATATTGTTCATTTTTCTGCATAACTATAATATAATAATGTCCCAGAATATTTGTTTCATTGATAAGTTCATGGAAGATCCCCGCTATGATGAGAACCTTGAAATTCTATAACAATATTCTTAAATAAAGTTCTATAGTTGGATGACATACTATTATAGGACACATATTATGCAGACCGTCATGTGCGAGTACTCGTAAGAAGATGAGACTCTCTCTCAGGGAGTTCGCACTTGGTAATCTCCAAGATGGGTCATTATGAGAATAGACCCGCCAATAGAAATTTTGTATGTCTTGGTGTCATCGGACATTGCTATCTACGAGCGTGTGTAATGGTCCTTAGACTGTAATATTACCATTAACTCATGTCATGACTCACGAACATAGATTTACTGACGAAAACCATCACGCAGACAGTTGGCGGGAAGTAGGGTACGTTGGGTGGGTCACGAATGACATGTTGGTAATGGGTAAGTTGAGGAAGGATTTTTCCCTTCAATTTATGGCAGTTGATATCTCTTCCCTTTGATTGAAATAGAACTGTCGCATTAAATTCTATGGCCATGGTGTGAACGATGTGTTTATTTCAGGTAGTCAAAGAACGGTGGATCAAGCATATAGGTTTATGACACTACCATGAAACCTGCTTGATGAGATATCGAGACAAAGGGATTAAATTACACAGTAAGCATTCATATGAGGTGATACGTCAATGTGGCATCTAATTCATTCTCTTGGGTTCCAATACCCATTGCTAGACAGTAATCATAGATTTTAGGCAAGCCCGCCTAATGCCAACGAGAAAGAGGCCTAGAGGGTCACACAATAAATGTATCCAAGTATCTCAAGTTGAATAGAGATTATTCACGTACGTGGTTTAATAATTATTCAAGGAAGCCTAAGTTTTTTTAAATTATGGAGGAAAAATAAAATAAAACAAGTAGACGCCATGTATCATTAAATGTACACGCCGTGTTGTTTTATTTTTGAAAGGAAATGAATAAATGAAAACAAGATATACACGCCGTGTACATTTAATGTACACGCCATGTAGTTTCCAATGAAAAACAAGTACACACCATGTATTTATTATTACACGCCGTGTAGTTTTTCCAGTCAGGATTTTGAGGATATAATATTGTTTTAAATGATATTTATTATAATCAGCGTGGGATCATCTCAAAGAATTATTTATTCGACATGGGGGTTTTAAATAAGAGTCAATGAAATAAATAAAACATGTAACATGTTTATTTATTGTCATAACACTATAACCCCACACACCCAATTATAAATATCCTCAAAACCCCATCTATTTTCCAACACAAAAGATAATCATTGTGCACAACATCTCTGGAGAATTCATTCAAGGCCGAAAGAACCTCTTCCTCCAAGAACTCTCTCAAGCCTGAGAGAGATCCTCTTCCATCAGATCAAGACGATCTAAGGAGGACAAGGAAAGCAGAGGCTTCTCCACGCTAGCACCCAGAGAATCCTTTGGCGATGTCCAGAGATACGAGGTACACGTGTGGATCACCGCTAGAGGGAGTCTACACTTGGCTTCTGCAAAGAAATGACGGATCACATCGACAACGTGATCAAGAACATCAACGAAGAAAGAACACCCAAAAGGTATTTCTTTATAATTAATTAAATTAATTATAATCAACAAGTAACGATCCTAGTTTGTGGTTCTGATACAAACCATCTTCTTTGTCTTTTTCTGTGATTCGATCTGTGGAGACTGACATTTTTCGTCGTATTGATCCCGGATTGATCATTGATATTGACAAAAGGCCAAGTGGGCACATCCACCCACGCGCTTCCGCTGCACCCAGAACCTTCAAATGGTATCAGAGGGAGGTTACAACGTCGATTATAGTAATTTAATTTTCGTTGATAATTTATGCATTTATATTTGATTCAATTCGAAATATATCGTTCTATTAATCTGAATAAAAGAGATCTATTCTTCCTCCTTTGTTTCTCAATCCATATCACAGAAACGAATTCTTAATTTTAATTTTGATTAAAATAAAAATGAGGAATTCATCCGGAGGAGTCTATCTTTCTATCTGTACAACACAGGATTACACGACATGTAATTAAAACTACACCCTGTGAACTTAGTTTCAACGAACCGGCACTGGTCCGCCAAACCACGCTGTGTGAATTGATTATGCCTAAGTTTTAATCACTCCGTGTTGAACAAAATTGAATGGCGCATGGAAACTAGAATACATGGCGTGTATGTTGGAGAAACACGCCGTGTAGTCCGTTCCGGCCCAGGTGAAACTGTGTACAAAGATAAGCTGTGTACCACGTACACGGGATCTCCAGGACAGTTACCACATAACAAGGAAGTACACGCTGTGTATTATCCATCTACACGCAGTGTACTCCAAAATTTCCAAAGTACAGAAAACACGCCAATGCCCCGACGTGTACTTTGGATAAAGGGTGAAAAGAAAAATACACGTCGTGTAATTATAAACTACGTGCCGTATAGTTTCCAGAAATGGAATTTCACCCGGTTTCCTCTAATGTACAAAGACTCGTATAAGGAATATGGATAAGAAGAATATCGAGGAAATTCAGAATGGAATTTAAGATAAAGAATTGATTAATTATAAGATCATAATTAATTGAATTCAAGAACATATTATCTTAAATAAAAGAATGATTAAAAGAATTTTAATTCTAAATATGCGTAAATTACTTTTCATACTATGTATAATCATGAGCTAGACCAAAGACCCTTTGTATGTGTATGGTTTCATTTAAATTTATTTAATTTAAATTTGTTGGCCTGCGATCCTTCTTCCAATAAAATGTAGGGCCAGCATGTCCATGGTTTCTTTAATGTAAACCCATGTAATGGAGGATCTCCCATGCCTGAAGAGACGGTTCAAATCCTGCTGCCGAGGCGAAAACGATGCAAGAAGATACAAATGTGGACATGTGGGAGCTGCAAAACACGAACCACCATGTTGATGGTGTTTTCCCTAGGTTAGGGTTAGCTTGTCAGAACTGCTAGATAAGCTAACCAATAGAAGCTCATGATCATGCCATCTTATTTTATTTCTGTCTGATTGCATGGTTTATTTATTATGTTTGTGTTGTCGCGATCACATAATTAATAAAATGAACAAGCATGAAAAGATTGAATAAAATAAAAACCAGACTATGCATAAACATTATCATAACATGGTTAATCACTTAAGAAAACATCACGTAATATTAAAAAACATGTGATAATGTGAAACTACTCATAAAGGAATAAAATCCCTCAATACCATATTAAGTCAGACCAAGCCTTCCGTTACCTGATTAAGAGCAAGACTCAATAAAACTATGTGTTTGACCAACCCTTGTTGGGACACTTACTTTTATAAAGGAATCTCTTATGAATGGTTTTAGGTTGACTTAACCGTATTACATCAAGAGAAATAGCCCTTGTTAGACTTGGTGTAATATTGAGGCAAGAGTTGAGGAAATCCAAGCCAGGATTTCAGGATTGGGGAGTCCACTCAACAAATCAAGGAACTTTAAGCTCACAGTTGGAAAAGACCTGCCTACCTAAATACCTTCAAATAGCTTGACCAACCCTTGTTGGGATTATGCGAAGGGAAATATGGATCCTTGAAACTAGAATTTCAAAGCTACTGGACATTCCGAGTCAATGGTGAGGGCCATTGGGACTTGATAAAATAGTGGGAGAATTAATTTATTTATTATTTCTCATAAAATGAAATAAAAAAGGTACAGATAAATCTGCTCTTTTAATTTGTATAATTGAAATGACAAACTCATCAACCACATTTTCTCTGCGATCAATACTGGATAAAGACAATATCCTCACCGACAGTAACTTTCAATAATGGTTTAGGAACCTTCGGGTTATCCTACACCATGAACGATAATTTTACATGTTTGAGTCCTCACTTCCTGATTCTCCTACCCTAGGGGTGAGTGATGAATATTTCATGGTCTATGATCAACATTTGAATGACGATCTTAACGTTCAATGCTTAATGTTATCATCAATGTCTAGTGATCTCATGAAGTCTCATGAATACATGGATTCCTATATCATGCTCGAGCACCTCTGTGGTCTATATTAGGAGAGAGCAAGACCGTAATGGTTTGAGATCTCCAAGGCTCTATTTCAGAGCAAGTTTGGAGAGGGTTCCGTAGACGGGCCTCATGTAGTCAAGCTCATTGGCTACATTGAGCGCTTGGAGGTTCTAGGGTTTAAACTCCCCGAAGAACTGGGTACCGATCTCATTCTTGCATCACTCCCCCATAGCTTCTCAAAATTTGTTGTGAACTTCAATATAAACAACATTGAGAAGTCTATGTCTGATCTTCTCATCCTCACTCGCCAAGTGGACACTGACATGAAGCGTGAAAATCCTTATATCCTCATGGTGAATAAAAGGAAAGGGAAAGGGAAGGGGAAGATCTTTAAGCACAAAGCTTCTTCACGACCTTCCAAGAAAAGACAGATCCAAGGGGAGGCAAAGGAACAAGATGCTGTTTGTTTTTCATGTGGCAAGAAGGGCCACTGGAGGAAAAACTGCACCCATCCAAAGAAGCAAGGGGAAGATTCAGGTGCGTTTTTTATCAAATGAAATCTATCTGTTTCTACTAATTGGGTATTAGATACTGCTTGTGGTTCTCACATCTGTATCCAAATACAGGAACCATGTAGATTCAAGAAGATTGATCAAGGGGAGGTAGATCTACGAGCATCCAACGGAGCCAGACTTGATGTTGTAGCTGTCGGGGAATATCACCTCACATTACCTACGGGGATGGTCTTGGTTTTGAAAGGATTTTATTATGTACCCTCCATAACCAAAAACATTATTTTAGTATCCAGATTAGATACTGATGGATTCATGTTCATGTTTGGAAGTGGATGTTGCTATTTTTATAAAGATTTCATTTTTTTGGTAGGGCACATTTATATAATGGCCATTATGAGTTAGACTAAAAAACCAAGTAATGGAAATCGATAAAAAATTTAATTCACATGACTCATACCACACCCAACATTGCTATCACCGGCTAGGTCATGTCAATGAGAAATGTTTGACAAAATTACATCAAGAAGGGTATTTAGATTCTTTCTAATTAAAACCACTTGGTGTGTGTCATGCGTGTCTACAAGGAAAAATGACCTACTCCCCATTTAGTGGGAAAAGTGAAAGAGCAAAAGAGCTCCTAGAATTAGTTCACACAGATGTGTGTGGACCATTTATAGTTAATGCAAGGGGTGGGTTCTCGTACATCATAACTTTTACTGATGATTTTAGTAGATATGGATATATCTATTTAATGTGGTATAAGTCCGATTCTTTTGATCGGTTCAATAAATACAAGAATGAAGTTGAGAACTATCTTGGTAAGAAGATTAAGAAACTCCGCTCAGATGGAGGAAGAAAATATCTTAATCAGGATTTCCTTGATTTCTTATGGGAGTTTGGGATTCTATCTCAACTCACTCCTCCTTACACACCGTAGTGGAATAGTGTAAGTGAAAGGAGGAACCGAACCCTGTTGGACATGGTGAGATCAATGATGAGTCATGCGAGTCTTCCATTATCATTTTGGGGATATGCATTACAAACAGCAGCGCACATACTAAACCAAGTACCAACTAAATCGATAAATGGTATTCCAAACGAGTTATGGAGTGGATGCAAAGCCATGTCATCGAATTTACATGTGTGGGGTAGAGAAGCATTTGTTAAGGCCTCTTCAGGTAACAAACTCGCGCCTCGAGGCACAAAGTGTATCTTTATAAGATATCCCAAGGAAAAAAGGGGATATTACCTATACAACCCATCAGACAAAAAAGTTACAGTGGAAAGACACGCCATATTCCATGAGAGGGAGCACATCTCCAAAAGAGATAGGGGGAGAGAGATAGACTTCAATGAAGTGGAGGCTCAAGATACACATGAGTTGGTACAAGAACAGATTCCACAAAGCCCCATGGAAGAACAATCTGTTCAAGAGACACAAGAACTGCGTAGGAGCGTGAGAGAAGTGAGAGAACCAGAATGATATGTTTTTCTTTTCCCCAAGGATGTTGACTCATTATTGGTTGAAAATGATGATCCACTTACCTACAAGGAAGCAGTTTAAGGCACATACGTTGCCAAGTGGCAAGAAGCCATGAATTCTGAAATGGATTCCATGTACCAAAACCAAGTCTGGATTTTGGTAGATCCTCCAGTTGATGTAAATCCTATTGGTAATAAATGGGTATTCATGAAGAAACTGGACATGGAGGGGAAAGTCAGCACCTATAAGGCATGAATGGTTGCAAAAGGTTTTAGACAACGTATTGGAATTTACTATGATGAATCCTTTTCACCGGTTGCGATGCTGAAATCCATCAGAATCTCGTTGGCCTTTACTGGTTACCATGACTATGAAATTTGGAAAATGGATGTCAAAATAGCATTCCTTAACGGGAACCTCCAGGAAGATGTCTAAATGACACAATCTGAAGGGTTTGCGACTCCAAAGGATGCCAACAAGGTATTCAAGTTGCAGAAATGCATTTATGGATTAAATCAAGCATCAAGGTCATGGAACATTCGTTTTGATGAAGCTGTTACAGAATTTGTCTTTGTTAAGAACGAATGTGAGCCTTGTGTCTACAAAAGGTTTACTGGAAGTGCAGTCGTTTTCCAAATAGTATATGTTGATGACATATTGCTAATTGGAAACGAAGTACCTGTATTACAGTCAGTTAAGACATGGTTTCATAAATGCTTCTCAATGAAAGACATGGGTGAGGCAGCATATATTCTTGGTATCAAGATCCATCGTGATAGATCCAAGAGAATGCTGGGCCTGAGTCAAAGTACATACATTGAAAAGCTACTGAAGAGATTCAGTATGGAACAATCCAAGTGTGGATTGTTTCTAGTGTCACATGGCATTCATCTTTCCAAGAAAATGTGTCCTCAGACATAAGAGGAAAGAAATAGGATGGAAAGGTTCCCTTACGCATCTGCGATTGGGTCAGTCATGTATATTATTCTATGTATGAGGCTAGATTTTGCTTACGCATTAAGTGCAGTAGGAAGATATCAAGCTGATCCTGGAGACCACCATTGGATGGCAGTCAAGACTATCCTTAAGTATCTGAGGCGTACTAAGGGTGTGTTCCTGGTTTATGGAGGAGATGAGGAACTATTCATCAGAGGACATGTAGATTCTAGTTTCCAGGCTGATCAAGATGAAATGATATCGTAGACTTGATACATCTTCAGTTTGAATGGAGGTACAGTGAGTTGGAAGTGATCAAAACAAAGTGTGTTGGCAGATTCTACAGCGGAGTCCAAGTATATCGCAGCTTCTGAGGCAGCTAAACAAGCAGTATGGAAGCGAAGCTTCATCCAAGAGATGGATGTTGTACCGAGCAGTAAAGATCATATCACACTCTATTGTGATAATACTGCAGTGGTGGCCCTTGCAAAAGAGCCAAGGTCACAACAGGGGACAAAGCACATACTTCAGAAGTATCATCTCTTGAGAGATTTTTCTCAGAGAGGTGAAGTTGCAGTGAGCAGTATTTCCACGAAAGACAACGTGGCGGTCCCATTGACTAAAGCCTTGACTCAGTAGAAACATGATGATCATGTGAGGTCTAGCGGACTAAAAGTCGTAGGCAGTTGGCTCTAGTCCAAGTGGGAGTTTGTAAGGGTTGGTGTCCTGAGAACCAACTGTTTTGTTCTTTGATTACATGAAATTTCACTTATTATATATTGTTCATTGTTCCGCATAACTATAATATAATAATGGCACGAAATATTTTTTGCATTGATAAGGTCATGGTAGATCCCTGCTATGATGAGAACCTTGAAATTCTATAGCAATATTCTAAAATAAAGTTCTACGGTTGGATGACATACTATGATAGGACACGTAGTATGCAGACCATCATGTACAAGTACACGTAAGAAGACGAGACTCTCTCTCATGGAGTTCGCACTTGGTAATCTCCAAGATTGGAGATTATGAGAATAGACCCACCAATAGCAATTCTACATGTCTTGGTTTCATCAGACATTGCTATCTATGAGCGTGTGTAATGGTCTTTAGACTAGAAGATTATCATTAACTCATGTCATGACTCGCACACTTTGATTTACTGACGAAAACCGTCACACAGACAGTTAGCGGGATGTAGAGTACGTTTGGTGCGTCACGAGTGACATGTTGTTAATGGATAAGTCGAGGAATGATTTGTCCCTTCCATTTATGGAAGTTGATATCTCGGCCCTTTGATTGAAATAGAACTGTCGCATTAAATTCCATGGCCATGGTGTGAACGACGTGTTTATTTCAGGTAGTCAAAGAACGAAAGACCAAGAATATAGGTTTATGACACTACCATAAAACCTTCTTGATTAGATATTGAGACAATGGGATTAAATTACACAGTAAGCGTTCGTATGACGTGATATGTCAATGCGGCATCAACTTCTTTCTCTTGGGTTCCTTGACCCGTTGCTAGACAGTCATCTTGAACATTAGGAAATCCTACCTAATGCCAACGAGAAAGAGGCCTACATGGTCACACACTAAGTGTATCCATGTTTCTCATGTTGAATAAAGATTATTCCCATACATGGTTTAATAATTATTCAAGGATGCCTAAGTTGTTTTAAATGATGGAGGAAAAATAAAATAAAACAAGTACACGCCATGTATTACTAAATGTACATGTCGTGTAGTTTTATTTTGGAAAGGAAATGAATAAATGAAAACAATATATACACACTGTGTAAATGTAATGTACATGACGTGTAGTTTTCAATGAAAAACAAGTTCACACCGTGTATTTATCATTACACGCCGTGTAGTTTTTCCAGTCAGGATTTTGAGGATATAATATTGTTTTAAATGATATTTATTATAATCATCGTGGGAAAATGTCAAGGAATTATTTATTTGACATGGGGGTATTAAATAAGAGTCAATGAAATAAATAAAACGCGTAACAAATTTATTTATTGTCATAAATCTATAACCCCACACACCCTATTATAAATATCCTCACAACCCCAACTCTTTTCCAACACACAAGAGAATTATTGGGCACAAAATATCTGGAGAATTCTATCAAGGCTGAATGAACCTCTTCCTCCATGAATGCTCTCAAGACTGAGAGAGATCCTCTTCCATCATAACAAGACAATCTAAGGCAGACAATGTAAGAAAAGGCTTATCCACGCTAGCACCCGGAGAATCCTTTGGCGACGTCCAGAGATACGAGGTACACATGTGGATCACTGCTAGAGGGAGTCTACACATGGCTTCTGCGACTCAACGATGGATCACATCGACAACATGATCAAGAACATCAACGAAGAAAGAACACCCAAAAGTTATTTCTTTATAATTAATTAAATTAATTATAATCAACCTCTAACGATCCTTGTTTGTGGTTCCGAGAAAACCCATCTTCATTGTCTTTTTCTGTGATTCGATCCGTGGAGACTGGCATTCATCATCATATTGATCCCGGATTGATCATTACTTATGACAAAAACCCAAGTGGGCACATCCACCCACGTGCTTCCACTGCGCCCAGAACCTTCAGATATATTATGAGAAAATTCAATTAATTTGTTCCCATATCTCAAGTTGAAATAATATATTTCAATGAACTACATTTTTTTGTGGACTAAATCTATCAAGATTTAATTTTATAATATTTCTAAATAGAAAAAAATTACCAATATATTCTTGGGGAAAATTTATTATTGGAAAATATAAAATATAATTTTTTTTTTAATTTCATTGATTTTATATCAAAACACTATATTCCTATTTTTAATTAAATTCATTTACTTTAACAAGATATAACTTTTCTGAGTATAATTAATATTATAATGGGTTTACTATAACTTTGATCTTATTGAGAGTTTATTAGTGGTTTATTTTGAATATATTCTTCCCACTATCAAATTTCAAACCCATGTAAGGATATTCATTATATTTTTTTCTTGTTTTTTCTTTTTTCTCATATGTTTTGGTTTCTCTAGATTTTATTGGCTCATGATTTCTCCATTTGACCTCAAACTCATGACACTTCTTATTAATTGTTTTATTCTATTCCAACACTTTTCTAAATATATCTTAACAATTATTATTAAAAATTATTAGTTTATCATCATAATTTTTTATTGATTATTTTAAAGAGTTGGAATGATCTCTTAATATTTTTTTCATCTATTTCAAATTGAGAATCCTATACATTCATAAGGGGTTTTATAATTTATATTCCCATGGGTCACATGTTTAAAAATATAATTTTCACAATATTCCCAAAAAAATAATGTTAAAATTTTCATCAATTAAAGAAATAATTTAATATCAATGTAATACTTATTTCTATTTTCCTTTCAGAATGTTTTTGAGTGTTTTTCACATTCAAAAATACATTCCTCGTATATTATTTAGTTTACCAATTTCTTCTTATAGTTGTGGTATATCATTTATAGGAACCTTTATAAATACACGAGTATATGGGACTATTTCAACAAGTGATTTCTTCATATACCTTCTAATTTAAGTGTGTAACGCTTTGAAAACATTGATATACACATACTAATAAAACTATATATAAATTAAGAGAGATTATACACAATTATCGACATCAAAATATATTATTAATGAACTATTATTACTTTGACCATCAGAGTTGGCAATATTTTTTATATTTTGAAATATTTCTCTACATCATTCCTCAATCATTGATTTATTTGTTACTGTTTTAGATGAATAATTTATATTGTCAAAAATAAATTTGGATTATGTTTAATCTATATGAGTAAAATCAAAAACATAATAAAGTATGAAGATAATATAAGCTATTAAAAAACTATTCAATATAATTGATCTAATTCTTGGTAGAACTAGTTAGATTTGATACCAATTGAAGGGTTAATTATTTTGTATTTGGATACTAAGATTAGAGGTGTAGATTAGTGTAACAAAATATAATCATGTTTAATTTTTTTATAGTTTTCCCCTTAATCAAATGAACCTCTATCTAGATTATGAATGACATGTTCAATAGTGAGAACACTAATCTATCATTGCCATGCAATACCCAAAAAACAAGAACACCTAGATAAAATGATTTTACTAGGATTTAATCATTTAAGGGAGCCCACTCCTTAAAATGTTTGAATTCTATCTAGAAATAGATTATAACTACATTTTTTTATTATTACTATGGAATAATAAATAGGTACACAAGGGTTTGGTGGTTATCATCTTCATCCCTAGGGATGGAATCATCCACTTTCTTAATCTATATCCCAATAGTTCCTTTGTACTAAATCCCATAGTATTCCAATCCCTATAATTGATGGCATTTTATATAATTTTACTATTAGATCATTATTTTTACATACTTCATCTAGATAAAATGTCTTCAATGATTAAGATATAGTCACCAACACTATGTGGAATTTGGCCATGCTCATCACCTCATCATCTAAATAATGAATGAAAAAGTATCTCTATGTGTGTCGTGATTTATTCTTTTTAAAGGATTATTAAATGGTATATTATTATAAATAATAGAAACATAGTTCCCTTCACTTCACAATATCAAGCGATGAAATAATAAAAATTTATGATCTTTCTTTTCTTTAATCTATAAAAAATAGATATTTCCATTGCATAAAATTTTTCTTTCCAAACATAAGTGATATTCATCAATCCAGAAGTAAAAATGTATATTTATTCTTCAACTGAATGTATTTATTTAACACCATTTCACGAGAGAAGGGATTCACACTATTATCCACTTATCCTACATCTATATATTCTTAAAATACCATGAATATTATTGTAAATATTATTTCCATAACAAATAAGAAAACTCTCCACTAATTATCGAAACATCTTCTATTAGAAGTATAACTCAAACCATGTTATTTTTTATTAAACTATAAATAATAATATTATTATTCCTAGTTTTATTTTATATTTTAATATCACATATATTTTTTATCCAAGCCTTTAAATGTCACCCAAACTAAAAACCAGCCAATAATTTGACATTAATTAACATTGATGATCTATTCCGGTTTATAGTCTTAGAGAAATAGGCCATAACTATAACATTACATCTCAAATATTACAATGATTGGCACTTCTACTCTATCTAATTCTTCACAATAATAAAATTACATAAATAAAAACAATAATTAAATTCTTGATAAAAAATATTCCATAATTATTCATTTCACTTACCCTTCTGTATACCCTATAAAAAAATTTCAAAACAACATGGAATCGGAATTAAAAATATAGTAAGGGATATAAAATAATAAAAGAAAACCTTAGTCCATGAATATATAAAAATAAATGAAATCATAATTTTCACTCATAAGACAAAATATTTTAATCATACCTCATAAAATCATAAGTTTTATGAATAACACATAGATATCATAAATTATAAATGTAACTTATGGAATCATTAAGATACTTTAATAGTAGATTTCACAGCCACATAGGGATTAACCATCATGGTTATGTTTGTAATACCCATCTCTATATATTCCCTAAATCTCTTAGGATAAACCATAATGTTTACATCATTCACGTTACTCATTGATTTGGAAAGATATCATAGGCTCACCCACCCTAAGTTTATCAAGAAACTACCCATATTTTGATTATCACATAACCACTCATCAAATGTACAAGTACTATTACAAAATAATAACATGTAAAATATTGGAATTATTAACATTTCACTCCTCGGTCTCAAGAAATCAATTCATCATTCCGAAATATTCAATCCATTTCAGAAACCATTTAAAACATTTTATTAAGATATTTTGGTATCAATGTATCCCCTAACACTTTGTTACATTAAATAATAAATTATAGAATGAAAATGATAAAAAATTTAGGTCCATATAAATAAATCCTTATAAACAATTTTAAAACATGCACATTAATGAGAAATATTTATAAGAATAAATCATTAAACATTTAAAATGATGTTTTAGTTAAAGATATTCATAACACATGAGAAGAACATAAATAATAATAATTAAATAATGACATTAAAAAATACTTATAATGTCATGATAATGATTATAATAATGATATAAGAATAAAATTTGTGTATTTACACCATATAAAAGTGAGTTGGTGCATAATAACAAATATGTCTCAATGGAAAGTAAATAGAGATGAAATACATTATAAAAACCCTATACTTAATTTAATCATTCATCAATGACATAATTATGTGTGATAAATATAAATACACCCAATATAAGATTAAAATAAACATAGTACATTCACACATATTATTGGAATAAGAAAATAGATGACATAGATATTTATCTCAATGAAATGATATTGAGTTAGGATTTCCATTACAAAGATCATTTTGTTGATAAATTTTATCGATTATGTGTATTCACTATAAATACTAAAAAATATATTATAAAAAAAATATATTATATAAAATTTTATTTCTCACATAATCGTTTAATGACATAATCAACAAGTAGAAGATTAACCAAATTAATGGAAATTGGGTTAGGATAACCCCTTACCTTGAGTATCACTTGTCACATACTATCATTATATTCCATAATAATAAATATAGGTTAATATATAAATTCATGAGAATGATTTTCAATTTTATTATTCCTTTCATATCAATTATTACCATGCTATAGAAATTACATAATTATTTAGATTCATATCACTCCTTTTGACGATGTTGAGTACTTGAGTCAAAACTGAACATGTTTTGATGAAAATTATCTAGGTGGACATGTGTCTATAATCTACATAATGATATTCATGATTAAAATATAATATTTTTATCCAGTATATATGTATTTATAAAACTCCATAACATTTGGAGATAATAACTGAAATTCACCATTCATGGAGACGGTAGGCCTTACGTACGCATGAACACTACTTCCATTTCATAGTCATATTATTGGAATGAATCATAAATGATACGTAAGTATGTCATAATTATATTATAATATTATATATATATATATATATTATTTTATTTTATATTCATTAATTAAATCATGTATATGCTCTATGTATGGAATGAACAAATCATATCAATTTGAGGGGGTGGTAGTCCGCACATCCAAAAATTAAATTATAATATTTTTATAATATGGAAATAATAAAGGAATATTGTAAATAAAGTATAATTAATCATATATATAGTATACATATTATATAAATCATATATAACTATAGTTAAATCAGAATGGTCACCATTAGAGGTGGTGGGATAAAATTGAACAATCATCGTTTCGTGAGGCAGTAGTTCGTCGTACACAGAAATAGTATGTTCATATCCATTAGATAGAGGTGTGTGTGAGTTTATTTGGAATAATTCTTATAAGATAATCCTAATATACTGAGAATAATTTTTTTTCATGTAATCATAGGATAAGTAAATAAAAGAGTACGAATATGGAAAATAATGGAATGGAACTTTAGAGAAGATGTTAATTCTAAAACTGGTAACTTCTTCTGATTTGATCCATAAGGCATTCATGAATTGTATTATCCCCCTGATAAGGATTCTTGGGGGAAGGGAGCGTTGTTGGGATATTATGTAAGCGTAATTTGTACGATCCAAGGGGCTTGAGATATGGGTGTAAGTGGGTAGAGTTGGTGACCTTTTATAAGAGGGAGAAGGGTCACTTTAGAAAATTCTGAAAATATTATTCTATTATAAATTAATATATGGTTTATAATTGTCACATACTAATTCATTTAAAATATAAGATTATTTTTGGGTGGTATACCAATCATCCAATTAATATTATACATTTTTTTCATTTTTTGTAACCTTTATATTTTTTTAACATTTATTTTACCCATTTTAATCTTCGCATGATATGTTATTCTTCACACATTTTGGGTTATTTTAATTACCAAAACATATCAAATGACCCAAAAAATTTCCATTTATTACATATTTGGAATTTTCATAGCCATTAAACTGAATCATAGATTTATATAATTTTAAAACTTTTAATAAACTATTTTATATTTTATGATATGAATTATGTAAGTTTTGAAACTAATCATATATGAAATTTTCAAATTTTCTTAAAAACATGATTAATTTAAAAAATACATTAATTCAATTCTAGCATCACATAACAATCGAATAATTTCTTGGATACCATAAATTCTGTCATACAGTATTTACATTCATATTTATAATATCATTTATGTGATATTTTACTTAATAAAATAATTACTATATCACCATTATTTCAATATTTATGGTAATTATTTATTTTTTCTAAATTCTGAATAAATTCCAATTATGTGTATAATTTCTTTATATTTTTGGAAACTATTTATATTCAATGTTTCATAATTTTTAACTATACATTAAAATTATTATACTTATAAGAGAAAATAATGTGACATGATTTCACTTTCTTTCGATTTAAAATTAATTATACACCGTTCATGGAAAAAATCCCTTAACAGAATGAATTTATACCATTAGGTGATATGTGTTGACTCTTATTCATCTAATATGATTCTTTAGGTTTTACGGTAATTTAATTATCCTTATCATATTGTTTGTTACTCCAATTTACCTGATTTACCTATAACTCCAGTAGATAAAAAGTATCAAATATTTTATCAGTAATTTTAAAAAATAAAGGTAAATATTTCCACAATTTGGAAATTATTATCCAAATATGGAATCAATTTTTCCAAATTCAAAACAAACATGTTGTAGTAATTAATTTAAAATTAATTCCATTTTTCAAAACCAAAAAATGGGTTCTTCAAAAGTAAAAAACTATCAAATGATTGACTTGTGTTTATGTCCAATTTATAAGTAAAACTACATATAATGACCATAATGGGATTGGATGATTAATAATTATTCCAATTAATATTTATAACAACTTAAAATTACAATTTATTTATAAAAATAAATTAGATGAAAATGTAGTTTTGAATTAAAATGAATAATTTCTCAGTATTCATTTAAAAAAAACATTAACATAAAATTACAAAAAAAAATATCCAAAGTCAATTTCAAAGTCTTACATCTATAAAATATGTATAATTTGCAAAATAGAATATATAAAAGTTAAAAAAACTAGATTTGATAAGGGTTTTTATTGAAAAGCTGGTAAAACTACATTTAGAAATATTTGAGAATTGTATTCTTATAATTGGATTCATTATCATTTTATTCATCAAAAATTTATTGTATTATTTTAAAATAATTAACATCATGTATAATAATATATTACTTAGTTCTATTAATTTCTTCCAATACAATGATAAGGTGTTAACTACCATTTAAAATAATAATATTAATATATTATTATTCGTTATAACTTAATGTTGTTTGCAATATAAGGTTTTAAATAAAATTGTTTTTGTGAATAATGTAAAAAAATGTAAAATGTGTCCCCTTCACCCTAAAACAATTATAATAATCATAAATATTAATATATATGAAAAAATATTATTCAACAAATACATGAATCATTATATTATTACCCCCTTTTGGAAATTTTGTATTTGTAATTTTAAAATTTGGTTTGGAAAAATAATTGAAAATCTCCCATATGAAAAATGTAAATAAAACTATCTCTTTAAAATAAAGGAAGAGAAGTAAAATGGTTACACAAAATAACACTTACAATGATTCCATGTTCGAAAACATGGATATAGTGGAAAAAATAACCCTCTTTTTCCATTGGATAGTGATAGAAAACACAATAAAGATAATGTTAACAATGAGAAAGGCATAAAATTTTCTTGGGATAAACTATATTTAATTATCATGTAGGAAATGTAAACGGGAAAAAAATTTAAATTCCCAATTCATAAATTTGAATAATTTATTTATGATCTTGACTGAGAATATAAGGAAAAATACTTACTTGTCAATAATAGTTTCATTCTTTAAAAAATATATACCAAAAACTCATATTTTCTCCAAATTATTAGTAATCTGGATGGCTTGGTCACACCTGATGCACTAGAATCAACTTCTAGAGAATATTATATTCCAAAAAAGATAAACTGTATTTTTCACCTATCTTTAGATATTAACCAAAACCAAAATGGTTCGTATTAGATAAAATAATCCCCCAAGAATAATAATCCTTTTTTTAAAAAAAATACTACAGTTAATCACCAAATTTCAAAACACAATATCCAAAGTTCAACAAAGAGTACTAAATAAACAAGTATCATTAAAATTCTTCGAAATAATCCAATAAATGATTGTGAACCAAAATTTATATAGATATGTTCACATTTCCTTACATGACAAATAATAAGGATATGTTCACTTAATCACAAAATCAATTTCCTTTACTAAGGATATCCATTTAATAGAACATAATATATCAAAATTAACTTCTTCTTGACCAAAAAAATCATTTAACTAAAAATAATACTTCATACGTCGATTCATTTGTCTACGGTGGACATGACGAGTTGTCACGCATATCGCGGGTTATCCCTTTTATTAAAAATAAAAAATCACCCTATCAAGTTCTAACGTCAATTGTTTACTTATACTTCTCATTTCATCCCAAATCATAATAACCTCAAAATATTAATTCATTATGACTTATATATATTGACATGTTTTTTCTATTTCACCTCCATTTGATAATATAATATTACACCCAAAAAAATAATATCTTACCTTGACCATGGTGTCAACATGGTTTTATTCTCATCTTGTTCAAATAAATTGAAGGCCCATGCACTACAAAAATTATTTATGGAGGCTTCAAAATAAATTTATTCTTTTATGAAAATAATTTGAATACAACTTGGGTTATATATTTGTTAGAGAAAAATAGTTTCAGAAAATAATCATGTATTACATATAATTTCAAGACATCTTATATAATTGGATTTTATTAAAAGTGTCTGATTGAGTTTAAGTTGAAATATCCAATCAATGGTTCTTTTAAAATACCATAATTAAGTGGTGAAAAACTATATTTTAATATAAGTTCTAAAAAGATTATGCAAGGATCTTCTACTTCACCACCTTTTTCAAAATCCAAATATGCTTCATACTCTTGAGATAAGGTAAAATATTTTATAATTCCTTGGTAATATTAACTTTTCTGGACAATATGATAATATTTAGAAAATAGGATTTGATTAAATACAACCCATTATCCATGATTTTATCGATGTATTGTGGATGTTTCTGAAATCTGAAAGAACATATTGTAAGTGATTTGTATGTTAGAAAAATATTCACAATGAAATTGCAATAATTATTGCAAGAATGTAATCAAGAATAGATAGGAACGTTGTTTGATATCCTCCTTCTTCCATTTTTAACTGAAATTTATTGATATAAAAAATATATAAAACAATTATTTATCTAAATGGATAGAAATATAGACCAAATATGTTTTTAACGAAAACTCCTAATCCCAAAAGTCTTCTAAACTGACCTCTAATCCCAACTATAAGGCTCCAGCCTTAAAACATTACTTAATCATGAGATAAGTTAATAATTTGACATTAAATCATATTGAGGATATTTTCTTGTTTATATTTGTAGATAATTAAGCCATTATATTTAAATTACATCTCAAATATTACAATTATTGTCACTTATAATCTATCCAATTCTTCACAATAATAATATTTTTTACAAAACAAGAATTCTTTTGATGATAAAAATCTTCTTGAATTCTTCCATTATCATACCATTCCATACTTCTGATGAAAAAATTCAAAATAGTTTTTATGCGCATAAAAATTTCAGTAATGGATATAAAAATAAATAGACACAACATAAGTCCTTGAATACATACAAATAAATAAAATCAATGTTTTCATTCATAATACTTAATAAAATTAGCATACCACATAAAATTATAAGATTTATGAAAAACTCATAGAAATCATAAACATTAAACATAACTTATGGCATCTATAACATACTTAAATTGTAGCATTCATACCCACATAGGGAGTAAAATTCATTATTATGTTTGGAATACCCATTATAATATATTCCTTAAATCCCTTATGAGAAATTTTAAGGTTTACCATAGTCACGTTACCCAATGCATTGGACAGCTATCACGGCATCACCCACCCTAGGTTTATCACAGAACCACATGTATTTGGTTTATCATGTAACCACCCATCAAATGTATAAGTACTGATACATAATCACCATACATAAAAGATTGAAATCCTCAACATTTCACTCATCAATCACAATAAATAAATTCAAGATATTTAAATATTCAATCCATTTCAAAAACCATTTAATGTTTTTAATACATATATATTTTAATCAATGTTTCGAATATCATATTGAAACATTAAAAATAAATTATGTAATTAATATTATAAAACATATATGTACATATAAATAAATCATTAAAACCATTTTTATAATATGTACATTAATGAGAACAATTGAGAAGAATAAATCAATGAAACATTTAAAATGGTGTTTAAGTTAATGAGTCTTGTAAAACATTAAAAGAACTTGAATAAAAATATTTAATGAATAAAATTAAAAAGAATTATAATATCACAAGAATAAAGAGATTTAAGATATAATATATCAAAGGGCAGTATATACACCATATAAATGTGAATTCTTGAATAACAAAAAATAAGTCCCAATGTAATGTAAATTGAGATGAAATACTATACAAAGATGATATCCTCAGATTATGCATAAGTCAATGAAATAATTATGTGTGAAAAATATAAATACACCTATTATATGTGGAAAACAATCTGAGATCCTTTTTATATATTCTTTAAAAGAAACCAAATATATGGATATTTAACTCAATTAAATGAGATTTAGAAATGTCTTTCCTTAAATATATTATTTTGATAATAAAATAGGGGTATTATATAAAAACCCTGAATTTTATTACACACTTAAACCTGATTTATTACATAAAAACATCAATTGATACAACATAGAAGATCAAAAGGTCTTTTGCCTTTGGGGCTTAGGAACATTACATAATATCTGAGAACATAAAAAACATATCATCTTTATTGAAATCTTCTTTTACATGACCACCACATTCCCTCATACTAAGCATTTCATGGGATAACCTGAGGACATGCATATGAAAAGGGTAAGTAATAAAACCCAGTCAGGGAAAAACATAGAATAGAATGATGAAAATGATACATGTTAGACAATAATCATGTCAATAGAGAACAAGATAAGCATTAACATAAAGGAATGATAATGCATTATAATCCTATCATGGAGATGTAGGAACAACACTTAACATGGAATTAGCATGATCCAAGGCTCATTGCACATGGATCATGAGTAAACAATCATTGCACATAAAGAAATAGAAAACCCTCATTGGAATTGAATTAGCATGATTCAACACTCATTTCACATGACTTATCATGATACAATTCCTTACCCAATGCATTGGAGCACTATTAGGGCGCACCCTTCTTAAAAATTTCATTTCATGTATAAGTGTGTGACATAGATCATATAACATTGAATCATTCAAAATCATAAGTTCTTCCATGATTATGTAATGTAGAATAAATACATGATAGTACAATTCAATATGTATATGTGCTTAATGGTTAATACACTTGGTAGAGACATGGGTATGGTATTCGCTACACAATGATCTTGGCTTGGAAAAACGTGGTGCAATTTCAGCAGCATAACGACGTGACATAAGGATTAATTTCCCAACAAATGTAATGGAATTTAGATGCATAATAAAAAATAATTACTTGGATGTAAAATAAGTGAGAGAAATATCTCAAAGAATTTCCGCATGGTAATAGGTTTACATAGGAGGCATTAATTAGAGAGAAATTGATCTCTAATTATCCAGACATAAATAGGGAAGTATGGGGAAGGTTATATATCATATCCAAACATTTTTAATTGAAAACAAAAGGGCATAACATCTTTAAAAAATTGGACAAAATTAGAACGGAACAAATCCCTTACTTGGAATTTTGATCCAAAAGGCTAGTGAGTGGCTTGAGAGAGTCTTTATGGGAGCTTGTGGCACCTTGGGAGGATTCTAGAGGTAGGAGGGAAGGGTTTGGTCGATCCTTAAAGACATTGAGTGAAGTGGAAGTGGGATCTTGGGTGGGTTTATATTGGAAAGGATAGAGAATTCTTTATTTTTTGGGTTTGGGTCACCACACATTAAACTAATCAATACCGCAAACCCGCCCATGGGTTTTTCCCATGGATTTTTCCAATGGTCAATGGAAAACAATATTTTATAATCCCAAGGCCTAACCTCTTTAAATAATATGGCTACATATGTGTAGGTGAGTCACACTCTCAAGGAAAACAATTTAAAAAGACCAAATGTTTTATAAGTCTTGGAGGGTCCACAAAAGATTTGTAAAATAAATCAAATAAATATAAAATCACATTATTTAAATTCTAAAACATATATTGGCCGAACATAATGTTTATAATATTTTATTACCTCACTATTGGTTCATTATGATGTCATAAAACACATTATATATTTAAAAATTATATAATTTTTACCCAAAAATTAGACTATCTCAAAAAATTATGAACAATTTACCATTGGATAATTTCGACGTCCTGATTCCAAATATAATATACATGGGTTTTGACCAAAACAGTTTTCAAACATTAAAAAATTACAATTCCATTCATCAAATTATAGGATCATTTATATTTAATAAAAAATAATTTAATAATCGTAATTTTTTATAATATAATTTCACTCAAAAATCCATTAATTCAATAAATAGATTTCTTAGTTGAATATTAACTAAAATTACTATTTATGCATTAAAAACTATTTACAAAGTAAAAATAATAAAATGATTTAAAAAATATTTATACAAAAAAATATACATTGTCATAGTTCTAGGGTCTTGTTTAATAACCCATTATAACACCCGCATAAGACTTACGGGTAAGGTGTGTGATGGTGATAGACCCTTGGGGTTGCTCAAAAAACATCGCTCCGGTGGTAATCTCTATTAACATCCAGTTCTCCCGTAGTTGGTTCCGCTCAAGATTAACATGTTCAATAACGGCATGGGCTTGGTCAAGAGTGAATACCAATGATTCCCCCTCCATTATGAGCTCTGAAAAATGGGCTTCATACGAGGAAAGTCTAATGAATGAGGTCATCAGTTCCTTTGTCTGAGTAAATTGGATTTGTTAAAGGCCTATATTTATACTAATCATGTGATCTCTATTCAACAGCTATATTGGAAATTTTCACAATTCATAATGGTATATTGTAATCCAGAAACATAAAACCAATAAATTCAATTTTTATATAACCATAATAAGACTTTTAATTAGATCTAGATGAATTTTCATTTATGAATGTTTGGGGCATTAAAATCATTCAACATTAATAAATTTCACCCTTGAGATTCCCATTTCCTACAATAAAATAGATGTGGGTGACTTTGCTTCATCACCTCTTTATATTCCCATGTCGCTTCTTCAAACGTGTGGTTTATCCACAACACCTTGACGAGGGCCATTGTCTTATTTCATATAACTTTTTCTCTTCGATCTAAAATCTTGACTGGTTGCCCGTCGTAAGAAAGATCATCCACTAGCTGTAATACCAATAAAGAGAGTACAAGTGCAGGGATTGGTGTGTATTTATTTAAGAGGGATACATTAAATACATCATGTACTTCGGCCATGGTAGGTGGAAGTGCTAGTAGGTAGGCCACATCCCCCACATGATTATGAATCTCTAAGGGACCAATGTACCTTGACTTGACTTTACTGTCTTTCCAATCCTCATGACCTTGTTCTATAGATATATGCGTAGAAATACCATGTCTCCAACTTTAAACTCAAGGCTTAATTGACGGTTATCTTCATAAATCCTCTATCGACTCTGGGATACCATGATATGCTGCTGAATGGTTTTCACATTCTCCACCATTTCTTCGATCATTTCTGGTCCTAGTAGCTTACGCTCACCAACTTCATCCCAACATGTCAATGTTTTGAACCTCTTCCCATATAGGGCTTTATAAGGTTCTATTCAGATGATCTTGTAGAAACTATTATTGTTGGAGAATTCAACCTGTGGAAGATTTTGGTCCCATCTTCCTTTTATGTCATAGAATAATCTCTCAACATGTCCTCAAGTGTTTGGATAGTCCACTTGGATTGGACATCAATTTTAGGATGATAAGTCATACTGAAGTTCAACTCAGTATCTAGAGAATGTTGAAGACTCTTCCAAAACATGGAGGTGAATCTTGGATCTCGATCAGATATAATAGATAGTGGTACTCCATGCACCCTAACTGCTTCCCTAATATATATACGTGCCAGCTGATCAAATGAAAAATCCTCACAAAATGCAATGAAGTGTGTAGACTTTTTAATACGATCCACAACAACCCATATTTCATTGACTTTGAATGTCTTCAGAAGTCCGGTGACAAATTCCAAGGTGATGTTTTCCTATTTACATGCTGGTATGGGAAAAGGTTGCATCATCCCCTTAGACTTCCTCCTCTCTTCCATCACTTTCTGACACACTTGGGACATTGATGTATAATCTATTATCTCTTTCTTCATATTATCCCACCAATAATGCTCCCGGAGATCTCGATACATCTATGTGTATCCTGGGTGAATAGATAAATTTGAACTATGCACATCATCCAAAAGTTCATTCTTCAGCTCCGAACTTGATGGAACACTTAGACTTTCCCAAATCTCATAATTCCTTCTTTATTAACATTGAACTCTGGGGATTTCCCTTTTCTGATAGCTTCCACTCTTTTATGAATTCCTACATCATTATTTTGAGTATGCTTTAACCATTCCAAAAGAGAGGGTTGAGCAATCATTTGTAAAAGATTGATGATTTTCCCTTCTTTATGATTCCCATGTCCATCTTAATCAAATATTAGAAGACTGTTCCCTTCTCAATTCTCATCAATGATATAATTGCCTGGTCCTTTCTACTTGTAGCATCTTCCACCTTGTTCGATTTCCAATGATGGTAATGGATTGAGAAGTTATAGTCTTTGATCAGCTATAGCCATCTTCGTTGGAGCATGTTGAACTCTTTTTTTGTGAATATATACTTGAGGATTTTGTGCTCTGTATATATATTTCACACTTCCCCCAAAAAGATAATTCTGCCGAATTTTTAAAGCGAAGATCACTACAGCCAACTCCAAATAAACGGTTGATTATTATGCAAATGAGCATTCAATTTACTTGAATCATAAGCAATGACTTTGTCATTTTTCATTAATAGACATCCTAGGCACTTCTTTGAAGGATCACTGAATACCACAACATGTTCTCTACCTGTGCGTAAAGTGAGCAAAGGTGCAGTGATAGGCCTCTTATTTAACCCCTTGAAGATTTCATTGAATTTATCACACCATGAAATCTTTACTCCCTTTTGAGTTATCATGGTAAGAGGGTTGGACAATCGTGAGAAATTTCTCACAAATCATTGATAATATCTTTCTAACCCCAAGAAGTTATGGATTTTTGTTACCGATGATGGCCTCCCCCATCCGTCAATTGCATCTGCATTATTGGGATCCATAGATATCTCATTGCATGTGATGATATGTCCCATTAATGAGACCTCCTTCAACCGGAACTCAAACTTGCGGTACTTTTCATAGAGTTTATCCTTGTTCAAGGTCTCTAGTACATTTCTTATATGCTTCTCATGATCCTCCTTGGTTTTTCATTATATCAAAATATCTTCTATAAAGACTACCCCAAATATGTCGAGGTAATCTCTAAATACTATATTCATCATGTCCATGACGACTGTTGGAGCATTATTGAGTCTAAAATGCATTACTATGAATTCATTGTTCTTGTATCTTGTACGAAAACTAGTCTTGGGAATATCATCCTTCTTTACCCTTACTTGATAATATCCCAACCGCAAATCCTCCTTGGACAAGTATTTTTCTCCATGCAGATGATCACAAAATTCATCAATTCAGGGGATATGATACTTGTTCTTTATGGTTATTTTTTTAAGATCATGATAATTGATGCAATGGCGCATTGGCCCATCCTTCTTCTTGATGAAGAGGACTGGTGCAGCACATGGTGATGCACTTGGGCATATAAATCCTTTATCCAAATTCTCTTGTAGTTTTTTCTTCATCTCCTCAAGCACAACAACATGCATTCTATATGGAGTCTTGGATATTGGAAATTCCCTAGGTATAAAATCAATTGATAATTCAACATCTCTTCGAGTAGGAAGACCAGGAAATTCCTCGGGAAACACTTCATCAAATTCCCTCACAATAGGCATGTCTTCAAGGATGGTTTCCTCCTTAGACTCAATCATCTGAGCCAGATACTCCTCGTCATAGGGAAGTAATATCCACACATAATATTATGGAGAAAAAGAAGATTCATCTTCATCCATTCGCTTGTATAGAATCGGGGGTTGATTCCCCACATGGAGAGTGATTACCCTCTCAGAGCAATTTATGTTGGCTCTAAATAAGGAAAGTCAATCCATGCCATGAGTTGCATCAAATCCACCAGAGGGAGTAAGACGAGGTTCTCTGGGATATTCAATCCCCATATTATGATAGGGGATGTGTTATATTCATGGGATGCAATGATTTTCCCATTTTCTGTACTCACAGACATCTTTACATCTATGATTTTTGGTTGTGTTGGGACTATTCTACTAAACTTTTGGGATATAAAAGAGTGCATCTAACCTAAATAAAAAATTATGTTCTCTATTTTTGAATTAATAACTAGCGTACATTTAAAAATTTCTTTTTCAGGGTTCATTTCTGTAGTAGTGATGGAAAAATATCTCCCTTGTTTCCTGGGAGGTTGTTGGTTTCCTCCGAAAACCATTGACATAGGGAATAGATTTTCAAGATTCCATGGTTCTTTGCAATTGTAGCTATGAACAACGTGTGTTGTTCAAACTGGATTTTCCTCTCCTCTATTGTAGCTGTGGGTTTTTCTTGTCAGCAGTTAACAGCTAGATGCCCTTATCTTCCACACCTAAAGCATTTCCTCATCCCCATCATGCAATTTTTGTGGTTCTTCTTTTGGCACCTTTGGAAAGTGGGGCGATGGATCTTTTTAGCACCATTGGATTTATCAATCGGACCACCAGTGTTGAATTTGACCTTGAACTTCTTATCCCTATGATACCCCAGTGATTCTTTGATCCCCATTTCGACCTTGAGAACACATCAGACAGTTTCTTCATAGCTTTCGAAGTCACGGATCGTCAACACTATTCGTAGGGTAAATTTCAGCCTACCAAAGAAGCATTCAACCTTGAATTTAGGGATAACAACAAATCCATAGGAATATCGTGCAAGCCATGTGAAGCTTTACTCGTATTCTCCGGCAGATTCATTGTATTTTTTCATGAGGGAAAGGAAGACCATTTACATCTTATTTCGGATGGTATACTGAAAATATTTATCAAAAACATCTTCTAAAAATCCATCCATTCCAATGCCTCGATCAATTCCTCAAGATTCATATTATTTTATCAATGTCCACCGTTGATCAGATTCACCTTCTATATGATAAGTAGCTATAAGACCCTTCTCTTGTTCGGATCACTGAAGAATAGAGAAGATATTTTCAGTGGAGTTGGTCGATTTTTCAGCGACTGAGGGATCAGACAATCCATTAAAAGTAGGAGGCCTTTGTCTCATGAATCCCTCAATAGAGACATGTTCTTTCTTATGGGGGGGGTGAACGTTCCTCTGGACCCATGTTTCTTTTCAAAGCTTGAGTTAACTGAGAGATAAGCGTGATAAAGTTAACGATTCCTACACCCATCGGATTGGGCATCTCATTTTCATAGACATCACATTGATCTTCACATCAGTTGTTAGCCCAAGTCCCCCTATTACTGGCCATTGGATGGAATAAAAGGAAAGTTATGGGTAACACCTGAAGGTTAATCTATGGAGAAAACTGATGACTTATAAAAAACTTTTATTTCATTACCTTATGAATCCATAGGCTTCAATCTATACTATCGATGATCTACTTTCTAACATATATTCTCAGGGAAATTTTTTTTAATTCCCTTAATAAGGGTTCAAAATAAGATTATGAATTTACCAAATCATATCCTCTAAGAGTGTCTTAACCAATAGTGCAACAAGGCCCATTTTCGTGCATCAGTTCCCGTTCGAGTCTGGCTCAATGCGGTGTTTTTGAGTTTACCTTTAGGGTACATCTCTGCCATAGCTTCCTCTACCTACTCGTATCTAGAAAGGGATTTATTTTTCTTGAGAAACCGATTACTAAATACTCACAAATACTTAGGGATGTTTTTATTATACTTATTCTATTCTCTACGTATTCACTAGGGTTTTCTAATTATAATCCCAAAAATAATTAAACATATCCTCTGATACCATTTATAACAATCCTGGTTTTTATTACACACTAAAACCTGATTTATTACATAAAATCTTCACATGATACAACATAGATGATCGAGAGGTATAGTGTATTTCGGGCATAGTAACATTTCATAACATATTAGAACATAAAACACATTACATCTTTGTTGAAAAATTCATTACATGACCACTACATTTCCTCGTACATAGCATTGCATTGGATAACCCGAGGACATGCATAAGAAAAGGGTGAGATTTAAATCCCAGTAAGGGAAAAACATGGAAAAACATGAGAAAAACAATTAATTATAGACAGTTGGCATGCTAATAGAGCACAAGATAATCATGAACATGAATTCATGATAAAGCATGATAATCTTGTCATGGATATGTGGAAACAACACATAGCATGGAATTAGCATGAGACAAACTCATTTAACATGGGGCAGGCGTAAACACTCATTGCACATGAAGAATGAGTAAACCCTTATTGAAAGGTAATTAGCATGAGTCAAAACTCATTGCACATGACATATCATGATAATATATTTCACCCAATGCATTGGTGCGCTATCAGGGTGCACCCTTCTTAAACATTTCATTTCATGCATAAGTGTCCTACATGGATCATATAACATGGAATCAATCTACATAATAAGTTATAAATGATTAAGTAATGAATAATAAATAAAAGAAAGTACAATTCAGTATGTATATGTGCATAAAGGTGAATACCCATGATAGAGACATGGGTATGGTATTCATATACAATGTTCTTGGCTTGGAAAAACGCATGCATTTTCGACAACATAACAGCATGACATAAGGATTCATAAAAATGGATGATGAGATAGAAAAGGGTTTCTCATTATATTTTAGTGAAATATAAAGTAAGGGGGTCACATAAATACATTTTCCAACAAATATAATGGAATTCAGATGCATAATAAAAAAAATTACATGGATGTAAAAAAGGAGAGAGAAATCCCTCATTGAATTTATGCATGGTAACAGGTGTAAATGGGAGGCATTAATGAGATAGAAATGGATATACCATTATCTAAACATAAATAGGGTAGTATGGGGAAGGTGAGAAATCATACCCCAACAAGTTTAATTGAAAACAATCACTTGAAAACTAAATGAAAAATAGACAAAATGAGAAATAAAGATACGAGTTACTTGGATGTGTGATCCCAATGTCATTAGAGAGGCTAGAGAGAGGATTATTGGGAGATTGGGGAACCTTGGGAGGATTATATAGAGAGGAGGGAATGGGTTGGTAGAACTTGAAAAGCTTTGAGGGAATAGGAATTGGGTGCTTGGGTGGGTTTATATTTGAAAGGAGAGAGAATTCTTTATTATTTTGGTTTGGGTCATGACACATTAAACTAATCAATAACACAAACCAGACCATGGGTTTTTCCCATGGTTTTCTCTAAAGGTGAGTGGAAAACAATATTTTATAAGGCCAATGGGTGAAAGTCGTAAAATAATAGGGTTTATTATATAGAGGTTAGTCACCTGCCTGCAAATAATTTTTTTTCATTTTCATATGGCTGGTTTAAGGGGTTTCTAGTACCCAAACATCATTGCATCCCATCTAGATAAATACTTCACCACCTCCAAAGTCAAACCCCATTTCAAATTTCAAACAGAAATTCACATTCACCGTCATTCGCCTCAAGCCGCAACCCTAGCGTCAATGACTATGCAGACAGGCCTCGTGCCACGCACCTACCACATTAGCCCTGTCATCAGTCCGCATGCCAAACAAAGGCCACGCGATAGCCCGAGCCACCGTCACGCGCCACCCTTCACCGGCGACGGGATCGTTCGTCATCTCGAGCCGCGAGACCGCATCACCTTCTCTGACATCCATCGACACCGTAATGTCAACATCCCTCTGGAAACACCACGTAATTACCACCGGTGGAAACACCGTGGGAATTAACATTCTCACACCTTAAAAATCATCGCCGGTGAGAGCCAACCACTAATTCCATTACCATATTCAACATCAACGCCATTACCGAATGGTCAGAAACCCATCAACCACACAACCGCACAAGCCAAGCCCTGAATTTGAAGATCCAGCCACCACCGACCAAAACGGCCGCTTCAGACACGAAGAAACCCCACCGCACTCACCGGAGGAAGGACTGGACCCCAAGAACGCCGCCACAAGAGCGCGACCAACAGACGCTGAGAAGCTCACCGCAGGTCACCAGCGAGCTGTCGAGAATGAACCCAGGAGCGCTCCGAAGAGTATATCATCGATGGGGACCGGTCTTACACCCACAGGTCCGAACTAGAAACTACTGAAGCCCAAAGAAAATCTCCACAGCAAGGGAAGACCATGAATCCGCGTGGCGCCATAGAGAACCTGACCGATGCACCGAGCTCGAGAGGGAAATGTCGCGCCGTCCGGAGCGAAGGGGTCGCGGTGGTGAGATGATAACCCTAGACCGGGTGATCCCTTTATGGGTGCATCACTTTCCCATCCTAGAATCATAGGCCCCCTTATAGAGGTGAGTCACACTCCCAAGGAAAACAATTTAAGAAGACAAAATATTTTATTAGTGTTGGAGGGTAAAAAAATCATTGTAACATAAATCAAAGAAATCTAAAATCACATTATTTTAATTATCAAATATATATTGGAAGAACATAATGTTTATAGTATTTTATTACTTCAATATTGGGTCATTATGATGTCAGAAAACACATTGGATATTTAAACATGATTTAAATTTTACCTAAAAATTCGACTGTCTCAGAAAATTTTGAAAATTTAACTTTTGTTAAATTTCTATGACCGGATTCCAAAAAAATATTAATTTTATCTAAATAATTTTATAAATATGTGAATTTTTTCTTTAAATAAAAATGACATTTACAAAAAATTCATGGTTTTAGAAAAAAACAGATTTCATCCCTTAATAAAAATTACAATTGCATTCATAAAATTATATGATCATTTATATTTAATAAAATTTAGTTTACTAATAATATTTTATTAAAATATTATTTCATTAAAGAATCTATTTTTTAATCAAAATAGATTTCTTTTTTGAATATTAATTAAAAATACTCTTTGGGATTTTGAAAACTATTTACAAAGTAACAATAATAAAATGAATACACATTATTTATACAAAAATAATGTATATTGTCATAGTGCTAGGTTCTTGTTACATAACCCCTTATATCACCTGCATAATACCGAAGGGTAAGGTGTACAATGGTGACAGACTCTTGGTGTGGCTCAGATAACATTGCTCAGGTTGTAATCTCTATTAACTTCCACATCTCCCGTAGTCGGTCCACTCAAGATTAACGTGTTCAAGCTCATCTTGGGCTTGGTAAAGAGAGAAACCCAATGACGCCACCTCCTTTCTATGCTCCGACAAATGGGCTTCATATGGGGAAAGTCTACTGGATGAGGTCATCGCTTCCTTTGCCTGAGTAAATAGGATTTGTTGAAGCCCTATATTTATACTAACCATGTGATCACTGTTCAATGACTATATTAGCAACAGTCACAATTAATAATGATACTTTAAAATATAGAAACATAAAACCAATGAATTTCACATTTTATATAACCATAATAAAACATTTAATTGGATCAACAAGAATTTTCATTAATGAATTTTTTGGTCATTATAGATTATATGTATTCACTATAAATACACATAAATAAAGTATAAATACCTGATATGATATTAAAATTATTTTCCACTTAATCATAGCACAACATAATCTATAAGTATAAGATTAACCCAAATAATGGAAATTGGGTTATGAAGTTCCCTTACATTGATCCTGAATTGTCAGGTACAATCCTTATGATCCTGAATAGTATATATATATTAAATTATATTTTCATGAGAATCATTTTCCAGTTTATTATTCTTTTTATATCACTTATTAATATGTTATATAAATTACAAAATTATTTTTGTTCATATTGGTTGTTCTGTGGATGTTCGGTACTTGAGTCAAGAATGAACTTGTTTTGATGAAAATTGTCTATGTGGTCAAAATTACATTATTTTAAAATGATATTCATGATTTAAATATCATATATGACCAGTATATAAGTATTTATAATATTCCATTACATTTTTATATAATAAATTAAATTCACCGTTCATGGAGACGGTAGGTCGTACGTATACATTAACCTTACTTTCATTTCTTTGTCATATTAAAGGAATGCAAACTAAATAATGCATATGTAGGTTATAATTACATTATAATATATATGTTATATATATTACATATGTCTATTAATTCTATCCTTCATATGTTTCATGTATGTAATGAATGATTCATATCACATTGAGTGGGCGATAGTCCACAGTTCCTGAAATGAAATTATCGTAGTTACATATTAAAGAAAGCATAAAGGTATTCTGAAAATTACAAATTAAGAATCATAGAGACATTATATATTTAATATATATCATATATAGATTAATTTCCATCATAATGGACACCATGAGAGGTGGTAGGAGAAAATTGACCAATCATCATTACGGGAGGTAGTAGTTCGCCCTTACACAGAAACAGTGTGTTTGTATCCATGAGACAGAGGTCTGTGTAAGTGAAGTTTGAATAATTCTTATAAAAACATTATAGTATATTTAAAATTTTGTTTTTATTTAATAATATTATAAGAATAAAATAGATATTGAAGAAGTAAAATAAATGAGAGGAACTTTAGAGAAGACGCTACCACTAAAACATGTAACTTTTTTGTATTTGAACCAAAAAGCTTTCTTAAATTATATTAATTCGAAGTTAAGGATTATATAAGGGAGGGAAGTATTTTGGTATATTATTTTAATATAATTTGGACAATCCATGGGCATTGAGTGGTCTGATGAAGTGGGTAGAGGTGGTGACATTTTATAAAAGGGAGTATTGGCACTCTAGGTATGCCTTAAAATATTATTTTATTATAAAATGGTTTTCTATTTCTAATTGTTCCAAACTAATTTATTTTAAATAAATGATGATTTTCTCTCAAAACCCCATCGACTAATAATAATTATACATGTTTTGAATATTTTGTAACACTTATATTTTTGGTTTAACCTTTATTTTACCCTTTTTAATCTTACCATTATATTTCATTATTCACTTTTTGTGGGTTAATTTAATAACCATAACATGTCGAACGACTCAAAAAATTTCCATTTAGAAACTACTCGGAAATATCATAACCATTTGGATGAATCGTATATTTTTATGAATTTTAAAAAAATTAAATAAACTATTTTATATTTTCTGTTATGAATTATGTCATTTTCAACACTATTCATACTTGACTTCCTAAAAACATACAAATAAATTATTAATTAGAAAAAATATATTAAATAAATAATAAAAAGTCATAGTAGTCCATAAAATTTATGTACGGCTAAAATTATGTCATAAAACATTTATTTTAATGTTTATAGTATCATTTATTTGATATTTCTCTTAATAAAAAATAATTATATCATTGTTGTGTCAATATTTAAGGTAATTATTTAATATCTAAAAATTAAAAATAAATTCCTGTTATGTAGATAGTATTATTATAATTATAAAGAATATTTATTTTTGATGTTTCATTAGATTTAACTATATATTAAAATTATTATACATATAAAAGATATGAGATTGACATGTTGTCACTTACTTTTGTTTTAGTTATAATTACATTATTTTCAAATACAAAAGTTCATTATAAGAATAAATGACGACCATTAGATGTTATGGGTATAATTTTATTCATAAAATGTGAATTTTTAGGTGTTAGGTTAATTTTATTATACATATCATATTAATTGTTACCCTACATTACCAAATTTACCATTAACTTTGCTAAATAAATATTTCCAATGAAACTATTCATAATTTTCAAAGATAAAAGTTACCTATTTATGAAATTTTAACCTTTTAATTCAAAATATATAATAATTTTTTCCAAATTAAATAAATATAAGTTTCAATAATTAATTTAAAATAAATTTCTTTTGTCAATACCAAAAGGCTGGTTTTTAATATATAAAAACTACTAAAAGTTGGATAAGGTTTTATGTCAAATTTAAAAGAAAAATTACATCCAATGAAAAAAATTAGATAAAATGATAAAAAATTAATACAATTACACTTTAAAATAAATAAAAATAAACATCTGTCTATATAAATATGTTATATGAAAAGGCAGTTTTGAATTAAAATGCAGAATTTTTCACTATTCATTAAAAATGTACTTTATCGGAAAATTAAAAAAAAATTTACCCAAATTAAATTTTTATTTCCTGATTATATATAGGAAGTTTATTTTCTAAAATAGTACCTATAAATGTTTGAAAACTATATTTAATAAGGATTCTCTTTCAAAAGGCGGTAAAACTAACTTTTAAAAATATTAGAGTATTTTATGCTTAAAATTAGATTCATTCTCAATTTAAGGAACTATTTTTTGGGATAAATGTAAAAATAGTTAACAAAAATATATAATCATATTTTAGATAGTTATATTCATTCTCACCAATTCAGTGGATTTGAGTTGACAATTATTTTACATATTAATATTAATATATTATTTTTAGGTATAACTCAATGTTATTTCTAATGTAAGATTTCATAGAGACCCATTGTTGTGTACCAAGTAATCTATCAGATAAGGTGTCCCATTTAACATATAATTAATATATTGTTAATTAATATTAATAGATATGAAAGGTATTATTCTAATGATACTTGTGTCGTAACATCTTCTTTATCGAAAATATAATAACTTTAAATATTTTGACATAATCTTCCTTGTGTGCATGTACCCATGTATTAAAGCATGAAAGTGTGTTTTTCAACATGGAACTCATCTTCTCAACCCCTCACACGTGAATCTTATTTTTCTTATTTTATTATCATAGCTTGAATGAAAACTGTTTTCAATTATTTTTATGTTTATTGCTAGAAGAATAACACTCACATATTCCAGTCTTTCTATCTTTCATTAGAATAAAATCTCTGTAAGATATTTATTTTTATTCAAAAAAAATTTCATATTTTTACATTTTATTGGCCTAAAAATGACTCATACATAGTTTCCAATTACTAATACAGTGTTAGTTGAACCTTTTGTAAAGAATCCTATTGAGCCACTAAATTACTCATACAAAGAGGAAAAATGAATCATATGAAATACTAGGATGAAACATATGTAGTTTATATCACTCATGTGTATAAATTAACTAACACTCGTGTTATTTTATAACTCATTGATGAATAGTATAATGTCATGTAAATTACAGTTACACATTTCTTCCATATCCAATTTTTTGATTTATTTAATCATACATAGGACAAATGCCTCATATATATTGTGTAATTCTCAAATTTAGATGGTTTTTATGGATATATGACTTGTATTTTATCGCATAAATAACTAATATGAAGACATGTATACGTTTCAAGATAATCTTATGGATTCTTTTAATTAAAAAGAAGTCATGTTACTTGAAAATCCATATTTAATCGGCATCTTCTCAAATCATTTTAGAGACTCCTCATGTAATTCAAATTAAATAAAAACATCAACCAACTTACCCCTTAACTGTACTACAAAAATATTTTGTCTAATTCACCTTGTATGGATTCTTTATACTCCTATTATTCAAGTTTTTCACATTAGGATAACTAAATGTTTTCCAATTACGCATGATCACTCATATTGATGCATCACATTTAATTGTATATTACATGAATATGTCGAACCATGATATTAAAGAAGATCAACTATTAACTTTTTATATTTTACATGATCTACAACTTCTACAATTATATTACCATGCATCCATAGAAAACAAGTCAAATAATTATTTCATTCCATTATCATTTTATAAAAGTAGTAAGAAGTTATTTTTCATCACACATATCAAAACAAAGTTGAAATATACAATAAATATAAAATTAATTCTTACTGAAAGAAATATTTCAATAAACATGGGATCTATAAAAAATTAATTTTTTAGTTATATTATAATTTTTAAAGTAAAATCACATGAATAACCCTTAAAATGACATTAAATTATATTTCATATATTAATTATTTATAAATAAATAAATAATAATAAATGTTATATTAATCCATATTTGGTTGGTTAATAGTGTATCATATCATATATTTTATATTTATGAGCAACCATAAATTTTAAAATTATGTTCCTGGCCCTTAATGAAAAATTATTTGTGAAATGAAATATATGTTTTCTTTAAAAAGGGGACTCATTCGACCATTTAAAAGAGAAAGATAAATTTCTGTTTTATATTAATATTCTACACAAATTCCTCTCAAAAAATACCCTTACATATTGTTATATTTTTTCTGGACCAAATTCCTTTCCCTCATGGCATTAGACTTAATGTAATGGTAGAGACATGAAGATAATGGTAGGGTTCTCAAATCATTTCCCCCTTTCCTATTTTGCATTCCCTTCCGTAAATATATTATAGACAATAATTTATTTATAATATTTTCATTGTCATATTATTTCCATCCTTTTTATCCATCAATGATAACAAAGAACCCATTACCTCCCATCATGCTCGGTATGATATTATTTTACCACCACAAAACATGAAAATCTAAAACATTGACTTTTCATTTAAATAAATATATTTCTCTTTAGAAAAAAATAAGTAATTTGTAAAAGTAATCCTTAAAACTTTTATTATAATATACACATTTTAGAAAATATAAATTAATATTTTTTACCTTCTTTTAAACTCTTTTCAAAAACAACACTCACTATGGTGGTTTTATGCTACCTAAGTGAAATATAATGTTTTTTGAATACATATGTAATTTAGGAAAATCTAAAAAAATAAATTTCAGATTTAAATATAACATTAATATGATTTTAATTTCATGACTATTATTTATTAATGGTAAAAAACTATCATAAAAAAGAAGATAAAATGTAAATAATAATAGCTAATTTAACACCCAAAAACATTTTTCAAGGAAGATTCTGAAAATGGTAACTATTTTATGACATATTGAACTAATTTTCTTATTTAAGGACATAAAAATATACATTAACACCTATAAATTATTTGGAATCATTGAACATATATATTTTATTAATATAAGTCTACCCTTGAGGTTTTGGAGACTATGAAACACCTAAAATCAAAATGACCGATAAAAATAATACTAATTTAGTATATTAATGAAAAATTATATTAAATAATTTGAAATGAATTATTAAAATTAAATAGAGACATAAAAATTACTTAATAAATTATATTATTAATTTAATTATATTATTCATGATTTTAGAGAGAATATAATGTGAACTGGGACACGAGGAAAGGGATTTTCTCAATATCCCCATTCATTTCATGTATTTTTCTTCTATTTCATAAATTATCTTTTATGTCTAAAAAATATTTATTAATAAATACATTACCATTTTACATTAATTTATAATTATTTTAATGACACTTTTCATCCCTTAAGGATTTGTAGCTTACACACTATGTTGTTCTTAAGGGTTTTTTCTTAGCTCAATATCTTCTCATGGAATTATAATAATTCTTATTTTAATATATTATTCTATGAATTATTTTTTCTATAATTTTTTTATGAAATAAAATTTTATATTTCAACATTGGTAAATTAAATGTCCATATCATGTTATTATTCTTTGATGCATTTCTTATTTCATAAAATACAATGTTGTTAAAAAGAATTGTCATACTATTTATTGGTCATTTTTATCGAACATGTATATATTTTGTATTACCATAAATGGATTAATTTTTTACTCTAAAGAATGTATGTGTAATATCATATAAACCACTCATATTTCATATTTTCTCTTTTTAAAATTAAAATATATATTCCTTTTATCATTAAGGGTCACCAAAAAAAACATTAAAAATATCAAATGTTATTTCTTATCACTTATATTTATTTATGTCATCATTCATTACAAATTTATTAATTAAAAATACTTTCTTTTAAAGGTAAAATAATTGGGAATAATTTTAAAACTATTTTTTTCAATGATCTATTTCACCTTTATGATTTAACTTCATTTTTACAATATATCACTAAAATGGTTGTCTTATGGATTTCGGATTCATGAATTGTCGTCTAAAAGATCATAAGATATAGTAATTTGGGATATTGTTTATTTGGTATCGATTGATCTAATTTGATTTTATCTTATGTAGTATCATTTTAATTTTCTATGTTTCCCATATTCATTTTATAGGCTTCCATGAAAAGATATATTATTTATTAAATATTACATCCAAATATATATTGAATTAGAATGTTGTGTGGGACAAATATTTTTATTTCCCACAAATTGATTGGATATTTCTTAATATATCTTTAGGTCTTTATATGTTGGACAAGTGAAGTAAGCTTCATATATAATTTTATGAGTTTTATAGGTTTAGATAGAGTCATCCACTATATTATTTTTAGGAAATACATAAATAGCATCATCTATTATATTATTCATTTTTAGGTGTAGTTAGCCTCATAAACAATGTAATGATATTTAATTTAGGAAAATCTAAAAAATATAAATTTCATAATTAAAAATAACATTAATATGAATTTAATTTCATTGTTATTATTTATTATTTGTAAATAACTATCATAAAAAGAAAATAAAATGTAAATAATAATAGCTATTTTAATAGCCCAAAATTTACATGGGGTGTGGAATATAACATCCTAAATATAAATTAATTTTTTAGCCATATTTTAAGGATATATTTTTAAACCATATGAACATATTGATTTTTTGGAGAATTGTAAAAAATACAGTTTTTAGCAATATCATAACTTTAATGACATCATCATGATGTAAATATTATTTGAAAATTTATGAAAAATATGAAATGTTTATTAAATGATAATGTATACAAAATATCATCAAATTATTATCCAATTTGATTAATTTAATTTTTTATATAATGATAATTATATAAATATTTATTGGACCAGAGGTAGTGCATGACCATTATAAGAAAAGTAGAAATTTTTATATTTGTGACAATATTTAAGAGGGGGTATGTATTTGATTGAATTGAATAATAAATATTATAAAAATTTATTAATTTTGATTTATATTTTTTAATTTTAAAATTACATAACATGTTAATTATTCAAATGATAACCTAGTTCATGATCAATGTCAGAACTGAGTACAAGCTTCAAACATCCCAAAACAATATGGTGGTGATCTTGTTTTAATCATTATTTAAAAGTATAAAAATAAAATCTTATAAAATTTATTATTCAAATATGGTATTTAATATTTTTTTAGGATAAAAATGATTGATATAATAATATTTAAATATTTAAATATAAACTATAATTTTATCTTGGTATTATTAATGTCAAATAATTAGAATGTTCCCGATAATGATTTTATATTATATTTATTATTAATGGTTATTTATAAAATAAAAAATTCCTTAAAACTAATCTTGAACAGTGTTTAGTTAGGTAATAATAATAATATAATCAATTTTTAATTTATGAACCACTTTAAATTTTTATATTTAAATTCTTGGACATTAAAGACTGAATATTGTTGAAAATGCCAATAATTCTTCCCAATAAAAAGATACATAACATACCAAATCCATAACAAATCTAAAGATATGTTTTATCTAAATATTTTATTTAATTTATCCAATAAGGATCCCTTTATAATTATATGAGGCTATTTTCTACGAAAAATTCCATTCTCGGATGGTTTTGGTCTCAATCCAAAGAAGGAGACACGATGAGCAAGGTATGGGTTTCCATGTCTCATTTATCATATTTATTTTTTATTATTTTCATTAAAAATATTTTAGAAATATAGTAGTTTTACAACCATGATTATATTATCATTTTATTATAATTTAATTGATCCATTAATTATGTTAGTTGAAGCATTACATCTCATTGAACCCTTTTCCCTAACTCATTAATACTTCGAAATACAGCTTTCGAAACAAGAGTATTTTCATTTCAATTCATATCAAATAATTTTTAAAAACAGAAATAATATTAATAAGTATAAATAAAATATTTTACATATTATAAGATAATTTTCTTTTAAAAATAGAATATATTCACAGATTTCCCTTTAGTGAAACTCATTTTAAAAACATCACACGCTATAGTGTTTTAAGAATTCCAAAATAAAAGTTAATGTTTTAATAAATATATTTATTTAATAGTTATTATTAAAAAAATTCATGATGAAGGAAAAGAATCCATTTAACATGAAATTCGACCTAGGTTATGGATTGGCTCAAATGGCGTTCTAGATCCCCATGGGCTAGAAACTATTGCCAGACATCAAAATAATCACACTGGGAAATATTTTTTCCCAATAAATAACCATGATAAAATAAATAAACTGAACAATTGAATAACCCAAAATAAATGAATATCAAGTTAATATAAAAAACTAATTCTTCTATATTAGATGGAAAAATAATCGCGCTAAATAAATAACTAAAACCCAACACACTATGGGATATCTGCATGAACACATGGTCACCACCATCCAAAGGACCGTACTTCTCCAACTATGGGAACATGAACCTGAAACCTATATGTGCAAAAGAGCTCAGTTCTACCTATATTATGTTGTAAAAGAATGGTGTGATCTTAATTGCTCATTATGAAACCACTATATAATCTATATCGTTCATTTTCTGAAGGTACTCGATAAACAGTAATTTTAAATATAGGTATAAAAATAGGATTTAATACTTTTGGAAAATCATCACAAATTCCATTTTTAAGAAAATAATACATGCCACATCACCATTTTCAAAACGGTTTAACATTTTACGACCCAATCCCAAACCAAAATCCAAACAAAACTATTCCTTGAAAAGATAATAAATGAATAGACATAGTAAAAAAGAATCCAAATGTAGTAAAAATTAATACACCAATACAAGTAGTAGCCATGTGAATTTCCTAAAAATACTGATAGAGATCTTGGGATGTACAAAAGTTTAATCCACTTACCAATATATGCTGAAGTTATGTAGACTATAACATACTGCCAACTCTAAACTAGCCAATCTTGTTGAACAAACCACTTTGATTCCAATCCATCTAATGGATACCAAACTAACCAATTGGGGTTGATATGAAACCATAGATCAACCATAAAATGATTCTAAATAAAGACATGGTAATATTACATTGTTTACGTATGTGGCCCTCACACACAAGACTCACCTTTCATATCATCACCATACTTGCCTAACACAAACACTAACACCACCTATACTATAACCCACATGGGGAATAATCAATAGGTGTTACCATCATATAACAACCCAATCATAAGTTCTAACAAATCTATCATATAACATGTTCTGTTTAATCATTTTATAACATTTTATATTTCCAATATAGTTTTTAGGAATCCAAAACCACAACTAATTTCCCAAACATTATAATTTGTAAACATAGCCTCAAATTAATACAATTTAATGTAAATTTTTAATAAATTTCCAAAACACTTCCAAAATGATATAAAACACCATTCTGAAATACATAATTCAAAATATGCCATTACATTTCAATAACAATTCCTTTCAAATCCATATTGAGAAAACACAATATATTTTATGATTTTAAATGTGATTTCAAATCATTTAGAGATAAATCGGGTCCCAAAATAACAAATGGAATACATTTTAAAGGACACATTCGAAACCACTTTCAAAACCATACTGAGACCATGAACCATTTAAGAAAACATACATGATTGAAGAGATTAGGTAGAAGGAGGTGAAGAAAGGTTATGTGTTTTGGAAATCTATTTTTATTGTTAAAAGGACTTTTCCAATACAATAATATTTCTTCCCATCCATGTGGGCACTCGGGAACACATGTATGAGTCCACATCAAATGTAACAACCCATATATTTTGGAAATCACCAAAATCATCTTTTAAGGAAAAACTACACGATTTCAAACAAAACCCATTACATTTTCACAATCGAAAAAGCATAATTAAGTATTTCAAAATTGAAAGAACCTATCCTGAAATTTCACCACTATCATTAATCCATATGGTTGAATGAAAAAACACCTATCAATGAAAAAATTAAAATTTTTATAAACCTAATAAAATAATATATGGCTAAATTTTACAAAAAGTATTCAAATTCATTTTAATAAAAAAATAATATTTTCATTAGACATCATGCATGCATTTTAATATAGGAAAAACGAAATTAACCTTTATAAAACACATTTAACCCAAAATTTTCCCAATCAAAAATCCAAAAACAAATTATTCTAACACCACTAAAGAAAGATTATAACCTTTTTAAAGAGCTCAAGGAATGTTCAAGCATCAATGACATGCTATGGAGTGGAAAATATTCGAATCATGGAACTCAATGGAGTGAAGATGAGATGAAACTCTCAAAGAAAAAAGAATAGGACCCGAAGAATGATATAGATGCCTTACATCCAAAATAAATAAAATCATAACCAAAAACTATCTCTTACGGTCCTTCTAAGATAAGAAATACAACCAAGAGATGCCATGATATTAAGAGGGAGAGAAGAAAAAATCAAAAGAGGGGAAATTTGGAAATATCCATAAAAAAACCTTGGAATCGAAGGAGGAGCACATAAGGGGAAGGAAAATCGTGGGGGGAGTCATGGAGGCCCCCTTTTTGAAGAAACAATCACCCAAGGGTAGAGAATCCTAAAATGGTCTATAAAGAGGGGTAGAGAATTAATGAGTTAATGATTCTAAAATTATGGGTAGCTCACATCGTTTGGCCACACTGTTAACCAAACTATGTGCCAACTATGTTATACCTACTCTCCAAGAGGAGGCCAACTACATGAAAAACCAACATGGTTTGACATGTCATTGCTAGATCATGCAGTATATTTTGTCTCTAATCTAATACCTTCCACATTGTTAACTAGGTTGGGATGCATAGTTTCCCCAACCATGCACAAAACTATGTGCATGCCAAAAACCACAAAAGGTTCCAAAAACATAAAATTTTAATGATATAATCATCCAAGACCTCAAAAAACAGTTCAAGATAATTGAAAAAAATAAAATAAAATGATTTCCATGGTTGTGGTATAACAATTCTCCGACACACAAACACATTCTTCCCCCATCAAGGAACCCATATAAAAAGTAAGAAGAACTCGATTCCATGCCTGATCTAAATCTAAAGAAATCACAAGCCTCATGGTGACCTTTTTACTCCACAAGTCACACCCTAAAAATAATAAAGAAACCATAGTGCAAGAATGAGGGAAGAACATGAGAGATCTTTCTACACCATAAGAACTCAACCAACATGATAATATTTTAAACTCCCAACAAAAAAGGAACATTTATGGTAAATCTAACCATTCTAATTTATGTCATCTAATGTGGGGAAAAGGGAATTCCAAACGCAAACATATAAACTGTCTCTAGACAAGTTAAATAACACTTTTACAATAATAAAAATTCCTACATGTCCCGAACCACTGATACAAGGAACAATCCACATATGGGACTTAAGAAAAATGGAAAAAATAGAAAAAAACTCATCAATTCCACCAAAAAAAAGGTTATTTAACCAAGAAAAACATGTATTGATACCATCTTACACAAGTATAAGAACACTCAAAGAAGACCAACTTATTCAAAAAACACATTTAGATAAACTCTAATACATAGATTATAACAGTAAAAGTCTATTAAACATTAAAAATGAAATATGACCAAAACAATAGTACGGATGATGAAAAGGAAACATCAAATGTCTCCACCCCATCACTAGAGACCATGCTAGGACGAGGTTCTCTGGTCCTCAAACATTTTTTGATTACTCATGAGCATTACTCTGTGGTATGTGACTAAGGCCCTAATGACTGAATCATCCTCAAACTCACCTTTAGACAATATCATTCTATTATAACAACATATTCTTCAGGTGACTCCTCATGTAAAGAAATTTAGATGACCTAGACAACCTCGAGGAATGAATGACTTCATAGGATTGGAACAACATTGATTCGTATTACTAGAACAACCACACTGGTGGCATATGACATAAGTGTCTAAAAAACTATGTATTATTCCTATTGAAGTATTTTTTATAGAAACAGGTTATTTTTTAAAACACCTCTCTCTAGATGGTGAACCTTCACAAGTGGAATGATATACAAGACTACCAACAACATGCACTATAGAAACCAACATATTTAAAAACACTTTGTCCACTATATTTTCAAAATGATGATCCTTGGAGGAGAGGTATCACTCTTGATCTCTTCCTGAAGACCCAAAATGAAAATATATGTATTCAAAAGATCTTATGACACCACTTCCCAAAAAAGATACCATATCCTCGAAATGTTCAATATAAGCCTTCATCATCTGTTGAGCTTACTGAGAATTCATGAGCTCTTCCTTTTTCAAAATCTTCACCGCATTAGTTATAAACCATCAGAAATATACAGATCAAAAAATTTCTCCTGTCATACCATGCTTCATTTATGGTGGTGGAAAATTATCCCACTCATCCGAGGATGGAACCTCAAACAGACTCATAAAAGAACAAACTCTTATATCTTCAGGGGTCCCCAACGATCTGAATACACTCTCGATGTCCCCAAGACACTCCGCTACCCAAAAATTATCCAAATCACCACGATAGACATGAAACTAGCAATAAAATATAGAAAATGGGAAGGATCCCTAGAATCTTTTTGGAAATTTATTGGTTGCATATTTTGATCATCATGATGAAACAAAAAACAAAAACCAACATCAAACGAAAACATAATAAAAAAAATATCGCCAAAAAAATAGGCACATATTACTAACAAATACATACAAAACCAAAACTACTCCTTTAAAAATCCAACATCCATTTTAATTTTCAAAACCACATTATTTCAAGGACAAATTCCAAATAATGAAACCCACTATTTAAACTAGAACTGGTTTCTAAATCTATTTTCTCATTAAACCCATTTTAGAAAAACCTGGCCTAGCCATTGATTTCAAATACAATCCCATGACATCTTATGAACTATCTAATATGTTTTCATCCATTTCAATACACACATTACAAAATTAACTATCAACAAATACTCACACATAGGAGAACTCCTTGAGGAATACCAAGGGTTGTGCCCATGAAACTTCATTATCAATTCCCAACATGTAAAAAAATTTCAAACATAAACAAATTCTATTTAAAAATCCATTTTAATAATTCAAAACCATTTGAACAAAATCGTTTACATTTTAAAATAATTTTTTATTTTAAATGCATACACGCATAAATCAAGACTAATACCGAACATGAATCATGAAAAATTGTCAGAATGAATAACTAGAAAGCACGAATAACATGGAAACATGTTCATAGCACATTCCCCATGTAATATATAAAAACAAAGAGAACGTAAAAACATAAAATTAAAATCTATATTTGTTATTTCTACATGTGAGATCACAAAATGACACTAGCTCACCTATATTGTCATTCCTCATCCAAAATAATCCAAAATCCTCATAAGGACTAAAAACATAGACTGCCACGTGAAACTTGAAGATTATAATGAGGAAGAGTTTATGAAATTCTTCATGTACCTAAGACTTAAGTACTAAAATGAGTTTTAATAATCTACCTGATGTCCCAAATAATAAGGAAACTCCCTCAAATAACATTTTTTCACAAACTAGGTTGAGATTTCATCAAACCCAACATCTGACCCAGTTCATGGCATGGTCCAATTAGTATTCCTTATTCCAATGGGTGAGAAACTAGTGTCGTAAATCAATGTAATCACTATGAGAAATATATTTTTCAATAATAACCAGGATCAGATATGGAAACTAAACAACTATAGAAACTCCAATAACCAAATCTCAAAGGAATATACAAAACATATTTAGTTACATCAGCAAAACAAAATTGTAGATAAATAAAAAACTGAAACCGAACAAGCTAAATGATATCCATGTGACCTGTTAGCCACCACAAACCACAGGACCATCATGCTTTAACTATGCACACACGAACCTAAAACCAACACCTTCAAAACATCTCGGGTCTCCCAACACTGAATGTTACAAGAAGGGTATCATCTCAATCGATTATTAGGAAATCACAATAGAATCCCTAAAATTCCATTCCCAAAAAGATTACATAAGCACCATTCTAATATATAAAAATAAAAATAGGGTTTCCAAATTTTTTTAAACTAACACATATTCCATTTATGTAACAAATTTTCATTCTGCATCTATATTATCAAAATGGCTTAACATTTTGAAACCCAAACCCCAACCAAAATAAAAAACTATACCATGAAATGCTGAGAAATAAATATTTAGAGTAAATAAGAAACCATAGGAAAGAAAAAGTAAACAATAAGTACACGTAGTAACCACAGTCATTTCCTAAACATCTATATTGTGATCTATGGACATACTCGAGTTGGATCGACCTGTTGATGCATAGTGATTCTCCATAGTCTATAAAAAACTAGCCTCTCTAAAATATCCAATCCATTGGCACTAAACACCTAGACATTAAACCATCTATGGGGTACCAACCCACATAATAAGGGATGATATGAAACCATTACACATACCTCTAAATATGCTTAGGAAACCAATGATAATAGCACACACTGTATGTATGAGTCCCTCACACTTGTGACTCAAATAAACTTCCCTAACCTCACGTGCCTACCCCAATTACTAAAACCACCTATACATTAACCCACATGGGGAAATCCACATTTGGGGTTCCTGTCATATAACTAACCAGCCACATGTTCTAACTGGTCCATCATATTAAAATATCATTTAACTAATTTCTCAAAAAAATTCAATGATTCCAATCAAGAATTTACACTTTAAAAACGACATTTCATTTCCCAAAAAACTATAAATATCCAATTTTCCCTCACATAAAGTCTATTTTAAATACACATACAAATAATTTCCAATCTATTTCCAAAAATGATATAAAACCCACTTTTCAAAATCCAATTCCAAATTGGAATTTACCATTCATGTTAAATGCTTTTTGAATCGATGATGATAACACAAAAAATATTTAAAGATGAAAATTTTGATTTCCATCCATTTAGAAACCAATCATGTCGCAAAATAAAAATCATAACAAGTTTTAAAGGACACGTTCAAAACCACTTTTAATTCCACAATGAGACCATTAACCATTTTGAAAAAAATTTGCCTCGAAGTGAATTGGGAGAAGGGGAGGAAGAAAAGTGATGTGTTTTGGAAATCGACTTTTATTATAAAATTGACATATCCAATACCACGATAATTTGTGTGCCCGGTAATGTGTGAACCTGGGCACACAAGGATATTCCCAAATCTAATGAAAAAAGTCATGTATTCATAAAATCACCCCACAACCCAATTTTAATGATACAATACATGCATTAAAACTAAAAAAAAATTTCCAACAATAAAAAATTAATAATTAACTATTCCAAAATCAAAAGAGCCTTTCCAAATATTTCATCATAATCATCAAGCAACAAAAATGTATCAAACATCACACATCAAGCCCAAATTTTCATTCCAATCAACATAATAAAGTATAATGTGGCTAAATATTATTTCAAGTGTTCAAATTAAGTTTTATAAAATATTAGGATTTTTATCAATCACTTTGAATGCACATAAATATCAGAAGAAATAAAGATTCCATTTTAAAATCCATTTTGTACCATGTTTCAACAATTAAAAACCAAATAAATCTATTCAAACACCCCACAGGAATGTTTTTGTCATTTTTTAAGGCACTCAAGGATGGATGATTTATCAGTGGAGTGGTTGGGAAAGGAAAGTTATGGAAACACCCACTTCAACGGGGTATGCTTATGAAAATACTCTCAAGGAAGGAAAAATTGGCCCCAAAAAGTGATCCAAACTCCCTTTATCCAAAGAATATCGAATAAAACCCAAACCCCAGCTTCCTGGGTTCTTCTAAGAGAGAAAACATCAAAAAGAGAGGCCTATACCTATAGAGGGATATTATGGAGGAAGAAAACGAGTAGAAAATTAGACAAACTCCAAAAAATCACTATAGATTATATGGACAAGTATGTAAGGGGTGTTAGAATCTGGGGGAGGAATAGAGGCTCCCATATTGAGCCAGAATTTGACCAATGGTGTGTAAATATTGAATGGGTCTAAAAAGAGGGTAGAGGGAATGAGGGATTTATTGATTTCAAAAATCTGAGTAGTTCGCACTGTATGGCCACATGGATAACCATATCCTGCACATTCTTTTTTAGCTGTTATCTATGAGTAGAAATACTACACAACTAACCCACACGATTTGACATAACATGTGTAAACTGTGCAATATCTTCTATCCTAAATCCTATACATACAACATGGTTACCTAGTTTGGGTCGCACCATTTCTCAAATCATGTGCCCCAACCATGAGAATTCCAAATTCCAACCTATAACTTCAAAAAATAGAATATGTTAATCCCAAAATCAACCGATACATCAACTGAATATTAAATATAAGTAAAAGAATTTAAAAATTGGATTTTCAAAATTTGGCCATGACATGTTTAATTATTTAATAAACCATTTATATTAAATTTATGTTATGATTTTTATTTTTGGAATTGTAAAATATTCACCATAATAATGAAATTTAGTGTAAAATTTATCACTACTAGTAATTCATGTTTTTGTCACGCTTCAATTGTGATTGAAAATTGATCCATCAAAAATAGTTTTAGAAAGTAACTTTTTGTGATGGAACAAATATTCCATCACAATGTCATTATTATTTTTTGGAATAAATCTTCCATCACAAAAAATTTTGGTTGGACATCCCATCACCCAACACAAAATGTAGTAGCAATGAGAATTTGAGATATGATCCTAATTTTGTCACAAATTCTCATCGATTTGGAATTAATTTTGAAAAAATCAATGTCTATCACAAATACATTTGGTTGAATCACAATTTATGATGGAATTAAATCCATCACAAATACATTTGACCGAATGGCTATTTATGAACTAGTTAATTCCATCATAAATAACACCTCAAAATAAGTCTTTTTTATTTTGAAAATGCACCCCTCTTTTTAGGTTCCTCTAATATCTTGCTCTTCTCCCACACAACTGCTCTGCCGCACCTCCTCCACTCCTGCACAGCCACCCCGCCACACCACATTACCCATTTCCCTACTAATATTCCACTCCTAATCCTGTATAGACTCACTCCCTCTCCCTCCTAGTTGTGTTGCAACACTACCCTGAGTCTCCCTACACAGATCTTATAGTTATAGACTTTGGTTTTGTCTTGTTCCATTTTTTGTGTATTTTTTATCAATACCAATAGATATTGGTATGTTCAAAACCTATGTTAATAAATTAATCTAATTTAAAATTTATTTTATATTTATGGTCAATCTAAATTTCTAATTTACTATTAGAATGTCATGTGGTTATGCAAGAGTTGATTTCATTATATTTGATCTATTTTTCTCATTGATTGATAATTAGATTTAATATTTTATTTTCTTGTTGTTCTGGGTTACGAGAAGACTATTATTTTTAACTATTTTTTCAAGTATGCAGATTGTCAATATTCTTAATAAGGACATCTGATATTGATGAAGTCTATGATAAAGAGTTTAGTTAGCCAGTTGTATAAACTTGCTAAATTGATAGAACTTTTAGTATGAATAATGATAATTGTTGGATTGTTAAATTCATGAGAGCTCATTTTTTATATTATGATTTCTTTTCATTTACTTAAAACATGTAAATATATTTTTTTAATATTAGAATATATATGCGTGTGTGTGTCTATCCTTGTGTGTCTGTATATATTAACATGTTAATATACATATATAAACCTTTTAAATATAACGTGTATGGTTATATGTGTGTGTGTGTGTGCACATGTCTGTATGTGCGCGTCAATGTATGTATACAGAGTTGATAAGTTAATTTGTTTAAAAAACATATGATTTTTTCTTGATGTACATAAAATTTTTTAAGAAATTGTATAATATATATATATATAACGTATAAATAAAATATAAATTAACCTTTTTTAATAATGATGAGAAAATTAAATTAAAGAAAATGTTTTACGAAAATGTATTTTATAATAATTGTTTTATAAAATGAATTTAAAAAATTGCTTTAATGAAAATAAAATAATAAATTTAGATATTTAATATTTATTAAAAACATAGTTAGTATAAATTAGGATAATGTTTTAATAATTTTAAAAAAATAAAAAAAAATTAAATGAAATATGAAAATTTACTAAAAAATATTCACTATTAAAAACGAAGTATTAATTTATATGTTTTGTAAAAGTATTACATAATTTATAATATTTAATATTTATTGAGTCATTATTATTCATAAATTATAAATATAATTGATAATTAATAAATAATAATAATACTTTTTAAATGAATATAAAACTATTATAAATTGAAAATAATTTGTATAATTGATTTTTTAATAAAAACAATTAGTTTTAATAATTTATACAAATTTTGAAAAAACAGTAGATGTGGAAAACTATTATGATGCATCTAGTGTAATTGTTATAAATTGCAAAATAAAATTAAATCAAAAAAATAAATATAACTTCAAAAATATTAACTCAAAATTATATAAAAATTATTCATATAAATCATTAATTAAATATAGTCAGAATTATTTATAATCTATTAAATATGTACTTATGGATATAAGTTTATTCATATTTGATATATATATATATTTTTAAAGAAGATTTATAATATATATTTGATGTATTTATAGTATTTAATAAATAATGATATATAAATTAGTTATTATAAATGTAATAATAATTTAAATATTTTATAATTATCCTTACATAATTTCTAATAATTACTAATTATTCAGTCAATAATATTAATAAATATTAAATAATAGGGTTAGTTACAAATTATTATTAATAATTTAATAATATTATGAATAATTTTTACAAAAATATTAATATATATTTATATATACCAATAAATAATAACAATAAATGATTAAAAAGGATACCCTCATGTTTGATATTACCAAGAACCAGATGCTCAGAAATGTTATATCGTTTATAGGGTAAACCCATCATCCATGATGTAATATGGATCTTAAATTTTTTTTATGTGACACTATTATGGAGATACTAAATTTTTTTGAGAAATTATAATAAAAACTATTAAATGATATTATGACCATGCATGATGTTACCAAAGTTAAGGATACAAAAGAAGATATGTCACGTCTTGGGTAAACCCAACATCTTGAACCCAACGACAGTCTCTGATTTTCTTATAAAACACTGTTTGGGTGATATTTTAAATTTTAATAAAAAATTATAAGAAAAATATTAAATGAACTACCCTCATGTGAAATGTATTCAATCATTCATCACACACAAATGTAATTCCACATAAAGGGTAAACTTCACATCTCAAAAAACAATTGTGGCCTCTGATTTTCCATAGAATACATTGTATTGTGGATAATTGTATTATTTGGTAATAAATTATAAAAAATTATTAAACTAATTACACTCAAATTTCATGAAACCAAATACCCAACACAGACAAATTTTATCTCACGCCATGGGAAAACTAATTGTCCTTTTTCTAATGATGGTATTAAATTTATGATAAATTAAAATTATATAAATATAAATCAATTATTTTTGAATTTTTTTTAATAAAATTCAAATATTGAATTACCATCATGTGTGATATTACTAAACTCTCAGCGTGTATAAATGTTCTATAGTTCATAGTTTAAACCCAAATTATAGGACATAACAGTGGTTTTAGATTCTTCAAATGAGACACCATTTGATGGTTATTATATTATGTTCAAAAAAATTTATTCGTCTTATATAATATATTCAATATTTTTACTATATCCGTGTTGAGCTTGTACGGGCACTGTAATGTAGTGTTAACCCTATACCTCATTCTGATCATATTTCATAGAATGTTTCAAGGTGTTAAAATATATTAATAATTTTCCACAAATCAAATTGATAAGTAATAATTTCTCTGATTTATATTGTTTTTTATAAAACCATGGTCTCAGGAAGTAAACATAAGTTTCTATTTGAAAATATTTATTGGATAAATCATCATAAAAATCCCAACAGATCTTGTAAAAATACATTCTACCCTGAAGGGGTTGAACCCATTATATCAATATATCATAAAATTCTTATTTTTTTGAAGTAAGAATTATATTTCCCAGTCAGAAATGTGATCTTAGGAGATTCCAAACATTTGACAATGTTGGAATTCACATATTGTATTTTTGTATTTGATATTTTTTTATATCAACATGGTTAATAAAATATAGTATAAATTAAGAAGAATTGGGTTTGGATCCATCATTTCAATATTTAGTACATGAAACTTATGGTATATCTTTAAAAAAACTCGGAATCATATTCCAAATCCTAAATAAGAACCTTCTCAGCTTTACAAATTGTTGAAATCTACTAAGGATGCATTATATTCAGAATACCAGATGACCAAACATGAAACTATTACAAAAATTATGGCTATTAGGTCAGATTTTATTATTATTCAAATCATTGTTTCCTGATGGAAATATAATACTAGAATGTTTCAATGAACGTAATAGGTTTGTTCATAATTTGGTTCTTAGTAATTAGAATAATCATGAATGTTTAAAAGACTGCATATTATGTTTATATGATTATGATTCCTAGGATAATTGTTTGACATGTGGTGAATCAAGTTATAAAATATCACACAAAGGAACGCCTATATTTTTTATGAAACATTAGGGTTATTTTCCAATTAAAAAACATGTACAATACTTATTTATGTCTTGTAACATAGATTCATTGATGAAATGGCTTAAATAAATATTTATGGTAGTAATCGCTTAAATCATCCATGTTGTGGTGATTAATGGTAGTACAATGATCAGATGATTCTTCTTTTTCTTTAAGAAGTAGATAACATATTATCAGGTCTTCCTACTGATATTTTTTCTCCAGCTGGCGCTTACGACAATCAACAATCATGTTGCCTATTTTCATTACTAAAATTAACATAACTCTATGGATTTCAATGAAGGAACCACGCACACACACACACATATATATATATAGATCTCTTTATTTCAAGACAACAAAAGATTTATATTTACATTTATTTGAAGAAACTAATTGACGAGTTAGTTTCATTATGGAAGAACGGGGTGACTATATTTGATATCATTAAAAATCATAATTTACACTAAATGTTTCATTAATGTGAATGAGTTTTGACTATTTGGTGTATGGTAGTTATCTAAATTGAGAAAACAGATTATAAAATCATGTCCATACATCATAGCTATGATCAAAGTGATTATGCATGGTAATAGGAGAATGAATTTTTATTTTAACTGTCATCAAAGAATTCATTCAACTGATCATCCTTTTAGATAGAAAAAAATAATTTTACCAAAATGTCAAATTGATTGTGACGAACCACCAATAGTGCTATATTTTTTCAGGTAAATAATATCTACATTAAATAATATTTCTTTTCAACAAACCATAATTGAAAAAAAATCATTGGTATTAAGATAGGTAAAAATTGGATAAAGTGGAGTATTTTTTTGGACCTTACATATTTGTCCAATTTGTAGGTTCATCACATGTATGATGTAATGAAAATTGAGAAGGATTTTATTTATCACATTTTATACATTATTGGAAAAACCCAGTAATACCAAATATAATTTATAGGCATTGTCTGATCATTCATATTTTAGTAGACATCCTAAACATGGATTACATAAAGAAGAAAGTTCACACTGTTTATTGAATCCAAAAGTACATTACAAACATTATAAAGAAATTAATTTATTATTTTGTCAATGGATTCAGGATTTTTGGTTACTAGATGGTTTTTATTTTTATTAATATCTCTATATTATAAATGCCCATATTACCTGTTTAATAATTCATGATTTTCATGATATAATGGAATGATTACTACCTAATGGTCTTATAGGGATTTTGAATTATTAAATCTTGGATGTGTTGACTGAAATATCATATTTCATCTGAGATATTTATAAGAAACATCATATTATGATGCATTGAGTATGCTACAAAAGGATGTTGTTTTAATTTTTATTATATTAGAGAATATATTCCCATTATGATTCTTCAACTCGATAGAACATTTAATATGGAATTTTCCATATGGAGATAAATGTGGAGGACCCATAAAATTCAAATTGGTGTACCCATTTGAGAGATGTATGAAAACATTAAAGAAAAATATACTTAAAAAGAATTAGTTAAGGGTCAATTGATGAAGCATACTTATAGGAATAAATTTTTAATTTATTCTCTTAGAATTTTTTATCATAGTATCATTCAAAAAATTTCCATTTCGTTCTTAATGAGGATAATTTTAATGATGTAACATAAAATAAATTTTTATTTTTCATTCAATAAGATGATTATTTTGGCATTTATCATGAATAATTGCTTTCATATAGGGAACTCCGCATATATCATACATATGCTCTCTTGAATTGTGATGAAATAGAATGTTTTTTGAAGTAATGTTTTTAATATTTTGTTATAAAATTATTAGAGATAACTTAAATTATTGTAACTTTTATGTAGAATATATTATAACCATATAAAAAAATTATAAAAAATTTATCTACTTCTCCTCAGGAATGTCTTCAATTAAATTTTTCTTATTGATTTAAAATATTTGTTAGTTATGTTGATTTCGATGGAAAAATAAATGAATTCTGAAATGTTATCTATTAGTAATTATTTTTATTGTTTATTGTAAATGAATCATGAAAATAAAATTGGTATTTGATTATGTGTACTCAAAACCCTTCTATATAAATTGGTAAAACCATATAATTGGTATGTGTATAAAATATTTTATTTTGATGTATGCATATATGATGACTCAAATAGTTCAATAAACAATTGTGTTTGTTAGAAATATATCATTGTAAGGAAAGTGATGGTGAATTTTATGTTATACTGGATAAATAATTAAGTTGTGTTGTTTGGGAATAAATTATGTAACAAATGTTTAAATGTCATTGCTTTTACACATATCGAGGGTTATGAGTTCATCCACGACACAGAGTCATTGAAATTAAATATTATAGTATTATTACATCAAATTAACCATTTATATTGTCACATCAGTACATCATGATTATTATATAAAATACTTGGATATTTTGATAGATTTGAATGACTCGTAGAGTGTGATAGATATGAAATCACATAAAACTACATTATTGAAAACTAAAATGGTTATGTGGAAGTGAAACATAATGAAAATTTTTAAGAAGCATCCCAAAATATATATCTTACCCAACGAGATATAAATATCGATGATGAAAACCCCTTGTTTGGTGATGATCATATAAATACTGTTGATGAGGTACTAATTGATGAAGAAACTAAATTTCATATGGAAGTTAAAGATGTTGAAGATGATGTTGAATTAATTATTATCGGTGAAAATGATGAACAATATGACGATTGATGTATTAAATATAGGTAGTTATTTATATGTAATTATTATATATTAATATTTTTTATTATTGATATTTTTTATATTTTTATTAAAAATAATTTATAGGTAATATTAATATATTATTGTATTTATTAGTTTTTAATATTTGATATTTGTATTAACAATTTCTTTCTAGTAAAAATATTTGTTTCATATCAGTAGTAATGATTCTAAATATCTATTTCATTCATTAACTCATTTGGGGCTTCCAACTGTTGAACAAGATTTAGAAAATCCTCAGGATAGTGTGCCTATTAAAAGGGGGAATAGTCCTTCTTGATAGATAATTCTTCATATTTTTCTAGAGAGACAATCATAGTTTGATTTTGATCCACATTTATGGAAGTATGTTTACTTTCTAAATATATTTATTATATATTAACAATATGTATTAATTTTTTTAATAGTTATATCATAACTTTTTTAGTTGAATGGTTTTTTTCATTTAGTTGTTGGGAAGGCTAGTGTGATTCTATGAAATTATTTTTCTATGCCATGGGTGTTATGGGACCTAGTTACCATCATCATGTGTCATCATATATTCGACCATAGGATTTTATGTTATTAAATATTATATAACTTTTAAAATGTATTTAATTACTAAGATAATTTTTTCCTTATTGAATTTAATTTATCTAATTCTTAATAATATAAGAGGTCATATACGATTGGCATGAGATTTTTTTTTCATGTGATCACTCTCATATGCTACTACAAAACCTAATAATGTGAGTTATGAAAAAAAAATATTATGCTACCATTTTCAACCAGTCTTGCATCTCCCATTGAACTAACTATATCTCATCTCATATAAGGGTTTGATTGTTCTCCTTATAGAAAGTAGAAACGTTTTAGAGGAGTTAATCATAAGGAAATTAGTGTTGTGGGAGGAAAGTGGTCACACATAGTGTCAGAAGACATACATTATACAAACATCGATGACATATGGTAAGTGATATTATTAATATATGTGTCTGTGTGTGTGTGTCTGTGTTAACCATAAAATGTTTTTTATATTAAATAAGCTTCTAATGACTCATTTATTGTATAGTATGATGATTATAAGAATATGTATACTGATCCCCAAACATGGGAAGTTATAGGTGGCTGATAGAGAAATATTGGTTTTAGTAATTTTTTTAAATTTCAAGGATATATATTTTATTTTATTCTATTGTATCATTATATTTAAAGGAAACATATGAGGATATGAATTCTCATTCAAGGGTGATTCAATATGATAACAAATAGGATTCCCATAGAGATTCATGTAAAGATGGGGGGTAAGGATATAGGGTGTATATTATGGTGTTTAGAAAGGTCAATTAATTAGTACCAATTCCTGACTAACACATATAAGTTATTTTGGTAATTCTACGATATTATCATTAAGTGTGAAGGAATACCATGAAGAGTTGTCAATAATGTTGTCTTCAAATGCACAATATGAGGAGAGGTAGAGAGCTCATGTAGAGATGACATAACATAAGTAGAAAGAGAGGAAGGATGAGTGTTAGATATAGTGTTGGAGAGATGAGTAGATGTTAGAGTATATTTTGTGACTTCATTATAGTGTTGGTATAGAGCTTCCTCTCCATAATCCTTCGAGTAATCTCCATCCACCTAATGGATATTGATGATTTTTGATGTTTTACGAATTTTTTATAATTTGGGATGACAAATATATTATGTTTGTAATGATGTATTACTTATAAGTTTGTTTTAATTTTTTAAATTGTGGTTATTGTGTTATAATTATTTTTATTTTTTTCCATTTTCACTTACTTAATTTATTTTAATTTTATATATTATTTTTAAATATATTTATTACTTTAATTAAATTTATTTTTCTAAATAATTTCATTTCAACAAATTAATTGTTTGATTGTTCTATTTTTTTTAATTATTTAAAATTATATTTAATTAATTTTTGTTAATTGTAAATTTTCTAATTTTTAATTATTTTTAACTATTTTAAATGTAACAATTATAAAAAAATATAAAAAATCACTTTTTATTTTTACATAATTTGATTTAATTTAATTTAATTTGATTATATTTAATTTAATTATATTTAATTTTTTTTATTTTTTGAAAAATATAATTTACATTGTATCATCACAATTGATTATTTAATAAAATTAGAAACCATATTTGTGATGAATGTTTCATCCATCACAATTATTCTCGATTTTTTGATGGAATATCACAAATAAACCCAATTACGACACCATTTTGTGCAATGATGCATTAGATACATACTCTCTTCATTAACTATTTTTGCGATGAGATTCCATTACTGAGGATCTGTCACAAAAAATGAAAACTTTAGTGGTTTTTTTGATTTTTATACATAAAAACAAGATTATCATGAAATATTCCCTAAATCGAAAATATTTCATGAAATATTGAACTACTGTGAAATAAGAATGAAATAAAAAATATACCTTTAAAATAGTATAGAATATAAAAACATTGTATAATGAACTTTGACCTATACAATTATACCAAATCTATTTTGGATATAATTAACCATATAGCCCCAAAATCATTGACAAGAACAATAATAATTTAGTAAATTAATGAATCAAGGTACTGAATAAATAATGGTTTATAATAATAATGAAATAATGCTGAAAATATTATTTATTAGGGAAATTTTTATTAGAATATCATTTTCCATGAAGGTATGGAATTTACAATGTGACTTTGGACTAGAGGTAATAGTTTCTTCTCACAGAATCTATTCATTTCTAGAATTACTCTTCTATTTCATATTTTCTCTTTTGGGTATCAAAATTAAGGATCTTGATATAAATTAATTACCGTTAACATTCATTTATAAAGAATTTAGGGTATGTTTTCCTCCAATATATATTTTTATCTCACAAATAACATTTTTTATAAGGTCTTTTTCAAGACTCAATTTCTTTTAATTTAGTTATAATATTTATTCATTGTACATGCTATTATAATTTCTATATACTTCCATTATATTTCTAAAATGGTATTTTCTATTTACCGCTATAGGAATTACATTTTCATGGCATGTTCTTACTATTTACTTAGTATCTTGTTTTTAATGATACAATATTGTAATAATAATACCCATTTTCTGATTATTTTTTTCTCCCACATATCAATGTTATTTATTAGGAAAAAAATATATCAATTATTTTTATAATAATTGATATAAAATCTCATGTGATTCTTTCTTATTTCACATTGCCTCTATTAAAAATGTATGATTAAATTTTATTTTAATAATATGTGTTTCGTTAAAAACATTAAGAAATCCTAAAATGTATTTGTTGTCACTTTTGTATATTTATATTTTATTTCAAACAACATACCATATATTTAGGTATATTTCATCTAAATGTACCATTTTGGAACTTCTTTTATAATTATTGATTTCAATGTTCTATTTCACCAGTTAAAATGGCTTTTAAAAGTTTCTTATAGTATTTTTTTAAGTTATCATTACAAAAACATTATGAATTGTTCCCTTTACTATTTTGATTCCATTTTCTACCTATATCAAAATGGTTGTCATCTTATGGAATCATGTATCATGAATCACACATTAAATTATATACTGATATAATATCATTGGGTTATTTATAATTTTATCAACCAATACAATTTGACATCATCTTATGTGATAACATTTAATATATTTATCTAAACTATATTCATTCAATGGAGTTTTAATGATAGTATGTATTACTGAATTTTTATATTAAACATATTAATTTAATGTTATTATGGTTTTTGGTATAATAATTACCAATCCAACACATAATTTGGTTAATTTTTAATATCTATTTATATCACTATACATTTTATGGGTGACTAATGTTCCTCCATAATATTATTCATGGGCCGTGTTTAGAGAGCCTCCACTATACCAAATTGTGTGGGACAAATTGAGATAGCATCATTAATATTATTATGAATTTATGAGGTGATGTTAGTCTCTTTAATAGTGTTATAACGTCATGGAAGTGATATGTGACCTATTTTTATGATTAAAAGCCTTATGTTTGTGTTACATTCATATATTTTACAGTTTTAACAAACATATATGTGAAAATTTATTTTATTATATATTTATTTGATTGATAATAATTTATTAATATTGAACCCCATAAAATATCACAAAATTCTATCCCATAATTTATGCTTTTTCCCTTTGTCCTCATTTACACTTCTAAAGATATCATTATCTCATTCCTTAGAATATGTAATTTCTCCCATGTTCATGTATCTTAATTATTTGTGATCAATGTCTCAATATAAATATTTTAAACCTATATGAACATTTGATATCACCCATTTGACATCACCCATTTGATTCAAGGGTGTATCATTAATGAATAATTTATTTGATAGGTATAGATGATACTTTTGAGACAATGAATAAAGACATATGAATAATACATCTTTTAGTGATAATAATTCCAAGAGGCTTTCAGGTTTATCGAATTGATATTAATATGGAATTATTATATGTATTTCACTAGGAGGATTACTTTTAACAAAAACAACCATATTTAAAAATCATAGATTATAAACCAACCTATTTAAAATTGAAGAAGTGTTCATATTGATAAATATATAAACTTTAGGTTCTGAATCATAATTCTTTATGATGGAATTTTTTAGAGGTGGTTTTGATGAAAACCTATTTATGAAATCATTAATTGGATATAAGTTCATTATACATAACTGGGATGACGATATTATATTTTAAAATTATTAGATGAAATTAGTGGAAGATTTTGATAAAATGATGTATAAATTTATTGTAATTTACATCATTTGTGAGATTATATATTTAAAATTCATGTTAATAAAAAAGAGGCACGTATATATATTTCTCATATAAAGTATACCATTGAACTATGATTAAATTTTTATATACATTATTTAAACATAGTTTTAACATTAATAATAATAATGCATAAACCTAGAAAATATGAAGAAAAAAATATAGTTGATCCATGTTTATATCAAATAATGATCAAGACATTTTTCTATATGATTGAAACATGTCTATACATTACATAGTCCACAAGATTATAATTATAATTATGAATTAAAACAACAGAATAAGCTTTTACGATAGTAAAGAAGAATCATTAAAAACAATAAAGTTATTTTTTATTATGTTTTACTATATTTGTGGTAAAATAGTTGAATAAATTTTAATATTCATATGTGTATTAGGTTAGTGAAACATGAATATAAAAATAAAAAGTAATGAAGAATTTTATTTTTGGAAATAAATGAATTACATGGATTGAAATTAATAAATAGGGAGAATTTTTTTCCATTCCAAGTAATTATAGAATGAGCCTATTCCATAGATATTATTATTTATGAATTGGATATTAATTTCACATTAAAGGGATGGCATCGTCTAATAGTGAACACAACACACAATAATGGTTTTCGCAGAAATCTTACACTTCAAACAAGACACAGTTATACCAAAAAATAATACATTATCAATATTATTATTTTAAATGGTAGATAACATCTTTCCATTGTATTGGAATAAATAAAAAAAAATTCATATTTTATGATTAAAAATCTTAAAAAAAATTCTTCCAATAAATATTATTCCATAAAAAAAATTTATAGATTATAAAGACATGTTATTGATGAGTTAACCTAGTTTTATTGAAGAAATAATTTTTTTATAATTTTTTTAAAAGTCAAGAAATGAATAGAGTCATAATTGACATTATTCATATTTTAAAATTAATGTATTTAATTAGATGAATTAAAATTTCAAAAAATCCAATATTCCGAAAACTAGTTGTTTTATATCTCCAAATGTCATTAATGACTGATTATTTGGTCTTTAGACATGTTATTGTAAATATTTTAACTCATGAAAAGTAAATTACATAATAAAATAGTTAGAGATAAAAGGGTTAAAACATAAAGATAAGGATTTAAATTTTCCAAAAACTATTTAATCTTTATTGGATTAATGTATATAAACCCACACTTATCGATTAATATAACTAAATGCACATGGACCAATTTGAATTTTAATTTGAATTTATATTAATTTAATACTTTTAATAATTCCAAGAGATCCCCTATTTTATCCTATAAAAATACATGATTTATCTCAATTCCATAAACATAAAAAACAATTTTGTTTAGCTAATATATGTACCAACACATTCATAGATTCCCGCCTCTCATTTATGAGGCCTTATTTTAGGCAGAATACCCTTCTTAGATGGTTTAAGTGGTTAAGAAAGGTGATCATCAAGAGGGACGGTAAATTTATTATTTACCTATTAATATTTTATATCTTCTCCCACTTCATTCAAAACTCCTACAACAATGATGAGATAATAGATAATGTATCATATAATACAGATATTTTATTCTATTAATATCAGAACCTAAATCCTTCTCAACTTATATAAAATGGGAAATGAATTAATCATTCGTGTGTATGTGTGAACTATCACCTCTATGACCCTATATAATTTTTTTTTCATAACAAAATCTCATGACTTGTTATAATGATGGAATTAATCTTAATATGTGATATTAATGAAATATTAATCATTATATGATAATAATATATCATATATGTTATTACTTTCTATGCACATAAAAATGTTAAAATCGTTCATGTGTATGTGTGATCTGTCACCTCCACGATCCAATGGGATTCATTTTTTTCACTACACCAATTTTTAGATATATATAAGTCTATAATATTTATTAATTATATATTAGTGATTTTTGGATCATTCTTGAGATATAAAATAATAATAACGATATTTCAATAATGATCACTAAAAAATGAAAACATTACATATATGAATGTACGACATTCCATCTCCATTATATAACATTGTTTATTTTTAATAATAATAATTATTGGTTTGATTAAAAAGTGTAATTAATGTAATAAAGAGATAAATAAATAATGTATATTATTCTGGAGATGATGGACTTATGAGCACATGGATAATTTACATCAAACCACGATTATTTATGAACTCAAGTACTAAATACTATAAAAAACTAATGTGACTTTAAATAATTAAGTAATTTTTATAAAATTGTATATAGGTTATATGAAGGGAATATTATACATTTAAAAGGTTCTAAATAATTTATAAATTAACCAGTGTTTATTATTAAGGAATATAAATAACGTACGAGGTAAGAGAGACTCAGTGTAAGGGACATCATCTCAATATTCATTCATTGAGGCATATTTTGATCTTATACACCACCTACATCAATACAAATTATTATTAACCCCTTCAACTTTTAATAACATTCACTGGTTTTCAAATTTTATCATTTTACTAAAAGTCTGAAGTTTTTTTAACGTATACGATGAGAATTAATTTTCCGCCACCATGAACATTATTTTATATTTGGTTTTCCAAAAAAAGTTGTAATATTTTTAAAATAAAAATAAATACCATATTTCCTTTTTATGTATTTTGGTCTTGAAGTAGGTTTCAGAGTGGATTTTTATATCAATATTATGAGATGATATCTTTTGATTTTAAAGAGGTATTTTCTTTTCATTATACATGTATAATGTGTTATGATTATGGTTTTATTCTTGAACAAATATATATGGGTTGTTCCATAATGAACTATGACTATTTGATCTTTTGATAGCTCTCTAATTCCTTGGGTAATGAGGCATAATTAAGTGATATATTTTATCCCATGATATATATATAATATATTGTGATTGATATTCCAAATGTAACCCTGAAGGTTATTCCCTATTTTGTTTTGAATGATATAATGTAAGTATGATATGTATTCCAAAAGTTAGCTTTATGATTTATGATTTATGAGAGGTCTTTTAGGAATATTATAATTTCGTATGGTATGTAAAATTAATTAGGTTTTATGGGTGAAAATTATTGTTTTCTTAAATGTAGTCAAAATTTCAAAATATTAATGGATTAACATCTTCCTTCCATATTTTTTATTATTGAAAATAATTTTTGTGATGATGCCATATTTTTGAAATGATTTTGAAATGGTATAAGGATGGGTAAGAGAAAAGAATAATTCAAGATTAATTTTATGAAAATTTTTATCAACAAAAAAAAATAAATTTTGTTGTAAAGAGTTTTACCCTGTAAAAAAATAGATAGTGTATATAGGTGTATACTTTGTAATATTTTTGTCTTTTTTGTAATTGTTATGGACTAATTCTCTAAAACTATAAAACAAAAAGGATCACTAATGTTAATTCTTGAATTAACATGATATTATATAATATTTAAGTCTGGGTCCATATAGTTGGTATCAATGGATGATATAGATAACTTTATGGGTTAAGATATTGGTAATTGAATATCCATAAATGTTTTTTACATTATGGGAAAATTGAAATAATATAGAATTTTAAGATTACAATGTCAATTTAAATAAGTTATTTTTGTTCAAAATGGTTTTCATCTAAGTAAATAGGGAACGTATGTTGGTATGACATCTAGAGGAAAACAACCTTCGAAATCAGTAACCTGTGATGGCCTGAATCAGTACTGAACAAATTTTTATAGTGATGGCGCAGATGACTGAGGCTCTAAATTGAGGTGGTTTTTATTAAAAATATTATCTAGACAAACTACAGAAGAAAATTCTAGTAGTGGAGAATTTCAAGATGCAACAGACCTCATTATTAAAATGATTATCTTAGCCCATGCCAGATAAAGGGTAGACTAAATCACCTGAAAATATTTTTGATGTAATTGCGCATTCAGACAATCAAAAGGTTGGTCTTCTTATTTACCATTTTTAAGGTTAATCCGGTCAGTGGTGGTTGATGGTATATAATATCAAGGATAATAAGTATATTGATTCTCTTGACTGGGATGATTTCAAAGTTATGAATGTTTAGAAATATTTTCCTTTGGCATTTCCACTTTGGATGTAAAAACTATTCGTAGAATTTAGGAAACATGGGGTCTTTGTGTCATCTTATAAATAAAAATTCACTCTACTAGAAAGGGATTATCTAAATTTCATCTAGGATATTGATTGTAAATTCAATCATTTTACTCTTTATTTAAGAAAATGTTTTGAATGGTGTTTACTTCTTATGCTTTAAAAAGATATGAAAATTTTGTTCGAGGTACGGTGAAGGTCGAAATATGGTTTTCCGATGATCAGGTGTTCTTCAAAAACCAATATAAAAAGAGGTATAGGTCGTAATATAAATTTAATAATTCATAAAAAAATTCTTATAGAGGGAAAATCAAGTAAATTGTTTTTAGGAATTGTGGTAAAAATCATAGTGAAGAATTACATCTATATTCTATTAACTACTAATGATGTGGTAAAATGGGACATAAGAATCTTAACAACAATTAATAAGATCAAGCTAACAGTTATAAATAATTTGATATATTTTCTGTAAAATATTCTAAATGAAATTTGATGATCCATTATGCAGATGAGTGTCCCATAAAGAATTTGAATGATGGGAAGGAAAAAAAATATAAGCAGAAAGGTGTGATGAAATTATTGGAAACTAATATAGTAGATTTTTTTTATCAAATAATGTGGTATCAGGTACATTTTTTGATTATTCATTTTATGCCATTGTTTTTATTGATTGAGCATCAATGTATTATTTCATTTTGGAATATTTTTTAGATAAATTAATAATTCCACATTAAGAAATAAATGCAAAACTTACAGTAAAAACACATGGGAGAAATTTTTAGGTAAAAGGAAATTATAAAAATCATCCTACCCATTTATATTGAAATAATTTCCTTGCAAACGTTATATTTTTCTTTTTGTATAGTTTGATTTTATTTTGGGCATGGATTTTCTTTCTGTGTACCATGCAAAGATTGATTTTAGAGATAAATTAGTTTATATTTAGGAAGAATTCTAGTTTTTTTAAAATAATTAACTCTTAAAATTGATAACAGATAAGGAAATTGAGAAAATACTAAATTTTGGAAATGAATGTTACCTCTCACATATTGTTGAAAATAAGGGAGATGTTCAAATTAATGATGTTATATTGGTATGTTTGTAACATTATATGTTTTTTAAGAGTTTTCTGTTATTATACATTATCGGGAGGTTCAATTAACTGTTGGATTAGTTCTTGATGCTATTAAAATTTCCATACCCCCTTACCAAATGGCTCAAATTTAGCTTTTTAGAGTTGAATAATAAACTGTATGAGTTTTTAGATAATGTTTTCATTCAACCTAACACATCACTTGGGGGTGGTCACATCATTCTTGGTTAAAAATAATATTGGTTCAATGAGACTTTGCAGCGATGATAGATACTTGAATAATATAACTATTAAGAATAAGTAGCATTTGTCTCATATTGATGATTTTTTTGATCATCTCCAAAGAGCACAATATTTTTTTAATTCTATGTTTAGATCGGAGTACCATCAATTGGAAGTAAAGGAAGAAGACATTAAAAATACTATGTTTCATACTAGATATGTTCATATGAATTAGTAGTTATTCCAATTGGGTTAACTAATTCATATTTTTTATTCATAGAATTTATGAATAGAATTATCTGTGAGTTCTTGGATATGTCTGTGGTTTTTTTTTGTTGATTTAATTTTAGTATATTATAAAAAAATAAAGAGCATGAAAGTTAAATAAGTTTTTATTTTAAAACCATATTAAAAATTAAACTATATGAGAAATTCACAAAGTGTGAATTTTGGTTGCAATAAAAATCATTTCATGGTCAAATTGTTTTTGACGATGGAATAACTATTGATCCTGCTAAAACAAAATTTGTTTATAAATTTCCAAGACCCAAAATTATAAATGAGATTCAATGGCTTCGTATTTTAACAGGGTATTTCCATAGGTTTTTCGAATATGTTTCATGGTTTTCTATCCCATTGATTAAGTGAACATGAGAGGATTTATGGTTAGCTGTAAAATATATTATGATATTTGTTTTCATTAATGGAAAATAAGATTGGTGAATTCTCTAGTTTTGGAAACAAATTAATGAAATTGTAAATTCCTTACCTACAATCATGATTTGATGAAAGGAACTATTTGTTTCCTAATTTATTAAAATCATGTAGTTTATTTTTCTTCATGTTAGTAAAAAAATATAGAGTTTTATTTCCCTACACATTATTTTGAATTAGTTGTTTTTTCATTAACATTTTTGAGGCATCATCTGTATGGAGTAAAATGTGAAATATATATTTAACATCAAACATTGAAAAATAAAAATTCATTATGAATAATTGATCATGATGCATAGAATATAGTTGGAACTAATCAAGGACTATGACTTCATTATTCATTACCATCATATAAAATAATAAAAAGTGCTTGATGTATTGATTCAGAAAATTAATGCTACATTAACCATGTTATGTATAGAATAAAAAACATTGTTTAATCAGTTGATAATATTTATCATGGATGTTTTTGTGGATTGAAATACTCTTTTTTGATCCAGGTTTCAGTGGAATTATCTCTATTAGACAGAATTATGAAATCATAAAAGGAAGATAGGTACTTGTAGGAAAATGTATTATTGGTTCAAAGTAGAATGTTTCCTAAATTTAAAATTGATAAATATTGTGTTCTGATTTTTATGAAAATGGTATATGATCTTTATTATTCAAAATTGATGATAGATTTGTTATGGGAAGCTCATAATTCTCTATTTATAGTTTATTAGAGATATACTATGATATTCATAAAAAATTGAGAGTATTATAGGTGGGATTGAATGAAAAGAGGAATTTTTGATATTTCTATGATCTATTTGACTTTTTAGTAGGTTAAAGGAGAATAAAAGATGCCAAAGGGGATGAATCTACCTATTCCAATTCCAGAAAAGTAGTGGGAAAATGTATCTATGAATTTTATTGTGGGATTATTGAAGACATCTCATGGTATTAATAAAATTGTAGTTATTGTTGATATATTCACAAAATCTTTTCATATTATTCCAATTATAGATACACTTTCACTATATCAACATTATCAGATGTATATTAAATTGATAGTTAGATTACATGGAATTACTCTCTCTATTATATCTGATAATGATCCCAGGACAACATATAAATTTTTGAAAGGCCTTCAGCAGTCATAGGGAACTAAATTAAATTTTATTTCTACTTCTCTAACTCAATAATATGGGTAGTCATAATAAACAATTTAGACCTGTGAGGATCTTCTAGATGCTTTTTTCAATGGATTACAATTGATTTTATGATTAAAAACTTTATTTGGTTTAGTGTTCTTATATTAACTTCTTCCATTCAAATATACAAATGGAACCATTTGAGGCATTTTATGGAATGAGGTGTTGAACAACATCTTTTGGGGTGATGATGGAGAAAGGAAGTTGATGGGACAAGAAATGGTAGAAGAGATGGCATAATGTGGTCAATTTATACAGAAACACATGAGGAAAAAAAATTTAGGTGGAAAATCTATGTATATAAGTAGAGGAAGGATGATTATTTCATGTTAATTGATCATATCTTTCTTAAATATTTTATATAGAATAGTGTAATGTGTTTTGGAAAGAAGTGGAAGACGAGTCAATAGTTTATTATACCCTATGAAATCCTATATAAGGTTGGATGATATTTCTACTATGTGGATTTATCAATGAGTTAATCCAAGGTACACAATGTTTTTCATGTTTCAATGTTTATATTGTATACCATATATCCATCTCATGTTTTCAGTCCATAAGTAGTTCAGTTAAAGAGAATATTTAGGATGAGGAATAACTAGACTAAATTATTGACTGTAGAGATAAATGTTGCAAAATAATTTTTTTCATCATGTTATGATTTTGAGGACAAATCATAGGGTTAAAGAGGCATCATTGGAATCTGAAAATGTAATGAGATAGAAATAACCCCACTTATTTGACAACTGAATAGAATCAGGAGGACATAATTTCTAAATTGGGGAAGGATGTAATATCCTTGGTAAATATCGAATAATACTTTTCCATATCTATTAATATTTATGAATTAGATATTAATTTATCTATAAAGGTTATTATTTGTATGATAGCATACCAAACACAAAAAATGGGTTTCTCTGAAATCTTATGATTCCCACAAGACTGAGCTATACCGAAAAAGTAGAGTATTAATTTATTTATTTTAAATGGAAGATAAAACCAATATGTTGTTTTCCTGGGAAAAAACAGAACATAATATATTATTTTTACACATATTTTTTTAAATATTTTTACTTTCTTCGAATAAATTTTAATGCCTTAAAGAAATAACAAATTCAATATTAAGCATTACAATCTCTTAAATTCTAAAAAGGTTGTTTTATTGCCAATTTATGGAGAACTACTTTTCATTATAAATAATTTTATATTTATAAATTATTTATGATAAATTAAAATTCATCTATGTAAGAGGGAAATAAAAATTTACATTGGTTGTATTTTTTTATTTTTATGATAATATTCATTTTTATTGAACAATGAAAATAGTGCATTTTAAATCAAAACTTTTTTTTTGAATGATTTATTTTTATATTTATGTTATCTTTTTAATTGGTTTTGATGTATATTTAAATAATTTTTTATCATTTAATAAAATTTAGGTCATTTTAAACAATTTGAAATTGAAATTGGATACAAAAATATTACGAACTTTTGAACAGTTTTACTTTAAAAAATGTTTCCTCATTTTTTCAAATGGGTGAATTTTAAAATTACTATTAGACAATTATATGAATTTAAATTTAATAAATGGTAATATATGGTTTTAATCAGTATAAATACTTTCTTCTAATATGATGAAAATTATTTTTCATGAATTGATGCTTTAGTATTTTTTTTCCACGTTTAATGGTAAATCGGGTAATAAAAGATAAAAAATAAAACTAAAATAATATAAAACTACAATAACCCTTTTCATAATATTATTGGATGAGTTATTTTTTATAAATAAAATAAATGGGATGAAATTGTGGACTATTGAATCCTCATTGGTGTGATTATGACATTCATAACTTTTTATTTAACGTAAAAATTCAAAACATTCATAAACAAGTCTCTTATTACTAAAAGAATTTTAATATGGGGTTATATAAGTGATATATTCAAATATAAATAGTCTGTTGAAATCTAAAAATATTACCTTCATCATTATATTTTATTTATAATTTCTATAAATTAAATAAATAGATTTAATTATGACATAATGACGATGATGTAATAGATTTATTAAAGGATCAATCAAATAAATGATATTAATAATAATAAAAATTATGAATTAATATGTTTGATGCCATAAATAAATTTTATAGACATCTTAGACTATTTATTTATGGGTTAAACTAGTTTATTAGAAGGAATCAAGTTGTTATTATTTTTTAAAAATGCCACATAATGAATAGTTCTAAAATTAACATAGTTAATATTTTAAAATATAAAATATTTATTTAAATGATTTAAAATTTATAAAAAACCAATAATGCGTCAAAATGTTTTTTTATTTTTCAAAATTTATTTATTGAATCAATAATTTGTTTCTTACATGTTATGGTAATTATTATGCCTCTCAAAATGAAAATTATTTAACAGAACAGTAAGAGTTAAAAGGGATAATAAATAAATATAAGGATTAAAAAAAGAAAAACAATTGTAATTTTTATTATGTTAATATATTTCATCCCATAATCATACTATATTTGAAATAAATCTACATGGACCAATTTTTATTAGAAAATAAAATTTATATGAATTTAATACTTTTAATAATTTCAAGAGTGCCCCTCCCATGTCCTATAAAAAAGAACTTTTATTCTCTATTCCTTTCATTTAAAAACCTTCTAGTTTATCCAATTTCTACCAAATACACTTCCAATATTCTCACCCCACAATATGTGTGACATAGTTTAGGAATAACACCCTTCGTAGTGGTGGTAATTTGTTAAGAAATGTGATCACATGATGGGAAGGTTATGTTATTATTTTAGGGATTCAATTTTATTTCTTCTTACTCATCCTTAAAATCTCCTCCAACCATGATGATATAATAAATCAAGTATCCTATGTATTCAGAGATATTATATTTTTTAATATGATTACCTAAATCCACATCCACTTCAATCAAATGGTCATGTAATTAATCGTTCATGTGTATGGGTGAGCTTTCGCTTCCACGAAACAATATAATGTGTTTCCCAAAACAATCCCTCTTGAATGGTTATAATGAAATAATTAATGTTAATATGTGATTTTCATTTTATATTTATCATTATATGATAATCATATAGAAATAATTTTCTTACTTTCAATGCACATATAAATTATAACATCGTTCAAGTGTACATGTGAACTATCACCTCCATGAAGCGATGTGACTCATTTTTATTCATTACATCACGTTGATGATATATATATATGTATGTATAAATTATTAAAATCAAATTAATTATTCTATTGTCATTTTATAAATATAAACTAATAACTACATTATTTCCGTTATGAACAATGAAAAATGATAGTGTTACTCATGCATACGTACGACCTACCATCTCAATGAATATGAAATTGTCTATTTTACATATCCAATATTAATGGTTTGATTCAAAACTATAATTAATGTAATAAAGTGATCATTATTTCATGATTGTTATTTCAGAGCTAATGGTGTTATGGCTACATGTAAAATTATCATCGTACCATGTTCATTTTCAAACTCAAGTACTGAATATTGAAAAAATGTTTTACATGAATTAAATAATTATGTAATTGTTATTAAAGTATAAATAAGTTAAATAAAGGGAATAATAAACTTGAATAATGTTCCAAAGAATGTGTAAATTAACCTATGATTATTATTCATGGAAAATTTTCATCATACCATGTTCTTTTATACAATGTACAATAAACCCATTTGAAATTTAATTTCAATAAAATTATTTGATGTTGAATCTTTTTACATTAAGTGTTTAGATAATGACAAAAGAAATGTTTTTTATATATTCGGAGAAAATGAATTTCCCAACTCCATGAACATTATTTCCTATTTGGATTCCTTTATCGGTCATAATGTTTTTAAAAGAAATTTAAATACCACATTACCTTTGGAGGTATTTTAGTTTTGAAAATTTTCTTAATAGTTGTTTGATTATATCAATATCAATAAATGATATCTTCTGATTTTCAAAGTGGAAATTTTATTTTTCCTTTATATATATTTTATGTGTTATGATTATGTTATGGTTCTTGGGTATTTCTTATGTATATGGGTGGTTCTGTGATAAATCAAGGAAATGTGATCCAATGATACCTCTCTAATGCATTAGGTAATTAGACAGAGTAAAATGATTAGGATTATCTAACGAGATTTAGGGTATATACATTTATGGGTATTCCAAATATAAACATGAAGGTAAATACTTATGTAGTTGTGAATGCAACAATGTATTTATGATATGGATTCAAAAATATTAATTTATGATTAATGATAGATAATTAGTTTATTATAAATCATTTTATTTAATGGGTTATGTTAAAGAACATATGTTTTATGGTTGAAAAGTATAATTTTTGGAAAAAAAATCATGAGTTTAAAATATTCATGGACTAACAGTTTCATTCCTTATTTTATATCTCATACTGAGGTTTATGTGACCATCCCTAGTTTTTAAAATGTATTCTAGAGGGAATAAGCATGGATAAGATAAATGAAGATTTCATGATCAATTTTATGAAGATTTATATCAATAGAAATCAAATATCGATTTAATGAGTTTTATCTTGTGAAAAATGTATAGTGAGTATAAGTTTCAACTTTTTAATATTTGAGTTTTTATTTAATAGTTATGGCCTAATTATATAAAACATCATCCTAAAAATAACATCAATTGTAATTATTAACTGAAATAATGATTATTTATGTTTATGTTTTGGGCCTTATAAAATCCTTATTCATGTATGAAGAAAAATATATTTTACTACTAAATTAATGTTCTCAAATGTTATTGATGAAATAGAAGTAATATGATATCAGTGAAAAAAATTAAATTAACCCTATTTATAATTTTTTTTGATAAAGGTGATATTAATATGGAGAAGAACCAATTATAACACTCTATCACAAAATAAATTTATATTCAATATCATTTTATTGACCAAATGGTAGATAGCTTAGTCATGAAGATAGAACATATCATAACTGATCAAAAAGTGATAGATATCATTATAAAAACTTTTGAAATATCAGGATTCTAAAATAATAGGATGAATATCTATGTTTAACCACCTCCAAAATATTCAGGAGGTTTTTAAATCCCCTACCACATATAAATTCATTCCCTAACAAGGGTTATCATGTTTGATAAGGGATACTTCATTTTGGTTTATTATAAATTATTGGTAAGTTGAGAAAGTTAGTGAAATATGAAAAAATGAAAACAATGCAGAAATGTGAATGATATAAAATGTGAATGATGAATTTTTTTTTCCAAGTGTGGTGAAATTTTGAAATTAGTGGTGTAGAATTATAACATCAAGGGGTAATTTTCTTAGTTTGAGAGGGAGTATATTTAAAACAATACAAGGGGATACAATCCATGGGGAAGAAACTTGGATATTTTAGAATTACATAAAAATAAAATAATTGGTATTCAAGGAAATTGGATAATTATTTATATATATATATATAACTTACATTTAACTCATTACCTTGAGTGGTGATGAATTATTTGAATACTGTTTGTTCTTTATAAGAGATTAAAGGCCTTGAATTTCACTTGTATTTTTAATGGACACAATGTGATAGAATCTTGGATCTCATTTTTCATGTGGTAAAATAGGTTTGAATTTGAGAGAATATTAGACTAATGGTGTTATATGAAAAACAATTTCTAAAATGATTCATATTTTTTGGTTCAAAATAATACCCAATGTTTTTATCGGTGTTATGTAGTGCAATTTACACTATAGAATCCTTAGAGACCTAAAAAACCGAATGGCACAAGAACTATATAAATTTAAAATATTTGGTGTTTATATTATTTGAATTACTAAAAAACAATTAGATATAACTATGCATGGTGATAGAGAACGGGTTGATCCTAGGTTATTGTTAGGGGTAGATTAGATAAAAATAAATTTTATAGGATTTTAATATTTCTTAATTTTGGAGGGTTTTATTAAATGAAATTATAATTTTAATTATAACTCTCTTTTTAAACACTTACATATTCATATGTATAATAATCTATATAGTTAGAGAGTCATCTTCATGAACACTCTATGTTAGAGAAGCTTTAAATCACTTAGAATGTGCAGTATGAAAATTTAGTTAGGTTAAAGGAGTATATAATCATTGAATGTAATTATTAATTAAATTAAGTTATTAGAAGTTATTATAATAACAACAAAAATTCCATCCACTCCCTTTCAAAATATTTTGATCAACTCATTGGATTTTTATTCCTATATTGATTCAAATCTCTCTATGGAATATAGAACTTGAAAACAAAATTAAAAAATTGATGAATAAGAAAAAAATAAGATACACTATATCATTATATGAATAATTTTATCACTTTTATTGTGAATTAATTATCACTATGAGAAAAAATAATCACTATGTAAGTCAGAAAAATATTATGAGGGAAAATTAAATTTTTATTTAAAATTCATATGAGAATTTAAAAAACATAAAATTCAAGATCCAAACATATATATTCAAATTGGAATCATAACAATAAAAATAAAAACATGTACAACATATTTTAACTTGTATAACATAAATATGAATTTATATTACCTCATGTTATCCCCCTGGAATTTTAGTTGATTATAGTTGGCATAGGTAGGCAGAATGTTTGTAGAAATTAGAAATTTCCACCCTTTACATGTAATCAATAAAAATATAATCCTTATTATTAATATATAAAACTAAAAAATTGATGAATAAATATGTATGGGTAGTAAAATAATAAAATATTTCAAAATATGTATTCAATTATATTGTTAAATATTAAACTAATTAAATCCCAAAACAGGTTGTTATCAATAGAATGGTAGGCTTTCATATAGAGTTAGGGAATCCTAGAATGAAATTTATCCTCATATTGAGAAACATAGATAACCATTAAACAAAAAAATTATATTAGGGTATAATTTAAAGAAATTGTAATCAGAATTTTATATATCTATTGTAAATAGTTTTTCTCACTTAACATATATCATGGACAATACATGTATTTTATTCGACATGTATTCTGATCAATTTGGAAAAAAAATTCTTAAATTAAGGTCAAAAATTGTTATAATCCCAAATGAATCACTCATTAATTTATAATGAAATAATCTTTCCGATAAAACATATTACCAAATATTTAAATTTAAAATTAAAATTATATCCAATGGTTGTTTTATATGGTTTTGATAAATTTATTGGGTAGTATTCCATTTTATTAAATAGTTTAAAACAAGAAGATAAATTATGTTCAATTTTAAACATAAATTAATATTAATGTTTATGGATAGTAATGAATATGAGTATTCTATAATAATAAAATTAATATTATCCACTATTAGTTTCTAATCACACCCCCAAACATGAGTTATTTACGTTTGTATAAAATAAAATTATCAAAAATATAAAAAATTAATTTTCTTTTCTAAACATATTTTATCATATAATTTTTATAAATAATACCTTACATCAAAAGTCATGAAACCCATAAAATAATTTAAATTATGTTAATTTAACAAGTATATCCCAATAAAAAATGCTTTCTATTCTTTAAATCCAATGTCACGTTTCATAAATTTTCAATTAATAAAAAAATTTATTAAAAATCCCAAAATACGTTGGATTAGTTTTTAAATAATGGGTAAAATATGGAAGATCATGGTGGGAATCATGTTTTAATCATAAGATGAGTAAAAATTTATTATGTTTAGTTTAATTTCTTTCTATGGGAACTAAAATTATAACCAATAAAGCCAAACCCTGTAGCGATACATTTCATATGAAACCAAATCTTAAGTGCCATATATAACTAAGAGATTATCAAATTCTAATGAAACATATATAGTTAAAATAATAAATGTAAAATTTAGACTATTAGAAATTGTTCGATAATTTAGACATTGTGATAGAAGACTATGAATGCATTATCCCCATGTATTAAAATCCATACATTATTTCAATCCATTACTCTATGCAAAAATTATATTATTTTTTTATTATCATTTTTTGTTTTTGTTTTTTATAATGATCATTTTAAACATTTAACAATAACCAAACCTACTCTATTATTGTTTGGACACTAATAACACAATATTACAACCAACTATACAAAGGATTTGTATTGTAACATTTTGATTTACTAGATGAAAATTTAGATGGTAAAAAATAACAATGGATAACCTTTATTTACTAAATTTATGCATGTGGAACATTCATTGAAGCAGAACATGAATATTTTTTATAAAACTATAAATTAACTAATATATTTTTTTCAAGAAAAAATGAGTTATTTTAGAAAATAATTGTGAATTCAAATATAATATTGATTTCATAAGATAATAGGTTAGAGGTTGGGAAGTTCCCTTCAACAGGGCTTAATTATCAGGAATAATGGAATAGGGAACCATTGTTAAATATGTATTTATAAGAAAAATAATGATGATATGATATGAATACATGATTTCATAACATATAAATAAAATATACAATAATTAAATTATATTAAATAAGAGTTACAAAATGGTAAATAGGGAGAATACTTAACCATAAGGAAATATGTGTGGTCGGGACAAAACCCCTACCTTATGTCTGAAATTATTCTGTACTTGGTCTTAGTGTCAAGGATAATCAAATTATAACCATTAATTAATTAATTATAATAATTTTATAAATTTATTTCATTTATTGTAATTTGTTTATTTTTATTTATGACCTTTTATGGGTTAGGATATTGAATTTTATCATTAGAGATCATTAGTTTCCATGTTTTTCAAGATCATTTTATTTATTTACATGTATGAAAAATCATGAAAAATGATAATGGATTACCAGAATTGATGTTATATATTATTATTGAAAAACTAGTTATATAAAAAATATATATAAAATTCATTTGGATTGTTTTGGAGACAATGAATCATTAGATAAAAGGTTTGTGATATTCGTCTAAATTAATTTGGCACATTTTCGATCATCAGAAACAAGATTTTTATTAATTTATTAGCGTTATGTTTAAAAAAAGGATCTATAATATTTAATAGGTTTTAATAAATATATAATAATATTTTTTAACCATAATTTTTTATCATCATTTAAGGGGTTAATGTAAATTGAAAATTTATCATCCTTGATAGTGGTAAATTAACACATCATGGACAATGTTTTCCTTTCTAGAACAAGAAGTGAAGGGGAAAGGAATGATGATGGATTGTTCAATTAAAACTATAAAATAATATTATATGTTTTTTATTGGAGTTATTATACCATTTTGATGAGGGGTGGTGTGGAGATAATAATAATAAAAATAACATGAAAAGAAATGAAAATAAATGAGTGAGAATTTTATTTCTTTAATCCTTTATCTTAGGAACCTCCATAGGGGGACTTGATTTTTCCTTTTATTGAGTCCAAAATTATCCTAAACATAGGTTGGTGTCTTCATAATAAATAAAAGAATAATTTAGATAATTGTAAAAGGTGAAAAGGTGTCTTAAAAAGAGGTCATGAGCTATGGTATTTATAGGGGAGGAGAGGGTTGTTGTCTTATTATTTTATTCATTAATTTATTATTTTTCCTCAAGAAAATGAATAGTATTTGAAATATCCCCAAAAAAATTAAAAATTGATATATTTTAATATATGTTGGGATTTCATTAGTCATACATCAACTATGAAGAAATAATTCATATATTGGGATTTTATCATAAATTATCATATTTTACTACTCACTAAAAATTCATGTATTTTATTAATATTCCAAAAAATAACCCTAACCTTTTTTGAAATTTTATAATTAAAAAATAATCTACATTTTTTGAAAATTAATTTCTAAATATGAATAAGTTTATTTTTAATTAAAATCATCATTTACAATGAAAATAAAATTTTTATAATTATAACTGATTTTGAAACACTTTGAAAATTAAATAAATATCTCTTATAATTTAGTTATAATCATAACATAACAAAATATTAATTTATGAATAATTTTTTTAAAAATAATAATTATTTAGAAAAGATATATTAATTATTAAAACAAAAACTAAGCACTTATGTTTTATAAACATATCAACCTAGAGTTTATAATTTCTAATAACTTTATTAAATTGTGTTATGGTATAAATATATACTTTTTTAATTTATAAGATGGCTAATTTTTTTATACTTTCATGGGTGGGGATACTATTATATTGGTGATTTACTATTCGTGTGGTCCATATTATTATACTAATGAACAATTAATATTTCATTGGTATAAGTTCCTTAACCACTATAAATACCTATAATTCAATAAATTCATCTTTTATAGTGTTTGTATTGAGCTATTTTTTTGATTTTATGTGATTATGAAATAATTATAAGAAATTAATTTACACTGATATAATTATTGGTTGATATGAAATCACTATTGGAATAATTTCTCATTTTAGGATATGAATTAGTGAAGTTAATATTTCATGGAATATACTATAATTTCAATAAATAAAGGTGATCATTTTGATCATTTTCTACTTTTTTTTTCTTTTGTTATTATATAAAATTTTTCTAGAGGAGGACAGAAGTAATTAATATAGCCTTTATATATTGTTTTAGAAAATGTATTTTAATGATGAATAACAAGTCAATATAGTTTTGGGATTTCTGATGATATAGGAATAAAAATCTAGATTTAAAATGCAACAAACATAAAAGATTTATTAGTTGTTGTGTATTCAATATTTTCCACATGTAGTTATATTATCATACAATAAATGGAAAATATATCTTTATCGGATTTTTTCTATTAAAACCCCTAAAAAATAGTCCCTCACATCACACATGAGTTAAAAATATCTATCCAATTAAATTTCTTCATGGGGGTGGAGAGATAAGACATGACTTGATTGTCGAGAAGGATTCCCCCAGTATTCTATCTAAAAAAAGAGCTTCTTTAAAAAATAAATCATAATGTCACTCTGAAATATACCATATATTCTTAATGTTACTTATATATAGAAATTCATTTCAAAATAATGATCTCACTTTTTTTGAGAGGGAATATGAAGAATACCACCAACCTTTTTATTATCATATTCGGTCATTCTACAAGGGATAGTATTCCCAAGGATGAGTCCGTCTTTATCCATGAAATAGGGATTTTCCAAATTTTAAAAAATATTATTATCCATAGATATTGAAATAAACCTATCAATATTTATTAGTAATAAAAATAATTGTCTTAAAATATGGAGATTTTATCCATAAATACATTTCTATAGTCATCCATAATTTAATAGAAAGTTCTCATTACACAATACGGGAAAGTACCAAGTGCATTACACTACCAGAAGGGAATATTATTAGAGGTAAATGTATGTGATGTATAGGAGAAGGATTTTTTACCTTATCTTATGAATAGACCTCAATGTGATTGTACCATCAGACGCCTATCTATGAAGTAATATAACCCATGTCCTTCCACTCATTTGATGACTTGATCAATTAATAGAAAATAAAAATGATCATTTTTATTATCAGAATTCGACTAGATATAGTTGGTACATTATATCCATCCACTAATCAACAATTTATAGAGATGATTATAACCCCCAATGGTTGTAAAATAAGTCCAAAAATTCTTTTTAACAACTAGTATTAAGATTTCCATCTCACTCCAATCAGTGTGATTTAGAATTACCATTACCAATAACATATAATGTTCCTTCTATACATATCCATTATATTAGGATTGAGTCATTATTGGGGTCAGAGGAATGATTTGTAATTAGTTTCTAGAATAATCCCATGGCATTAATTGAGTGGAAAAATAACTACAATATCAAAAAGGTTCTATCCAATTTATATCATAATCCCACTCTAGACATTAAGAATCACTCTATCCATGTTGAAATTAAAAGAATAATAATGGAAAACATAAAGGGTTAAATTTTTTCCTACGAAAAAATAATTTACTAAGGAATTTAGGACACTGAATTCAAGTATAGTTGATTAAACATAATGGAAATATATGGGAAATTGGAATGAAACATAGTTACATGATAGAAAATTAACTTTTTATTATATAAAAATATATGTAATAAAGAAACGAAGTACACAACCACCCAAATTCAAGGAGGAAAAGAATACATAAGACTAAGAGAATTTTTCCTAATAATGAGATTATAATCATTTCGTATGGACCCTAGATAGGTGTAAATAATGAAACTCTCTCTAGGAATACCTTTTCAAGATAACATGTCAGATGAATGGTTCCATGGTCTCCATATATGACTAATGTAGGTGTTGTTACTAAAAAAGTGTTGACAATACCATTCAATAGAATCCATCTCCCCAGGTAGATGGCCCTACTTCTATATAACTTAACCAGAACTGCAAAGTTAGCTTCCAAATCAGATTTTTTAGGTTAAAGTGCATGGAAAATGATAGACCAATGGAAAAGGATATGCCTTTTACACTTATGCAATGGGTTTCACTGAAAAATATATTAAACCCCTAATCATAAAACCCACTTTGTCTAGAACTACACCAATACCATTCATTTCCTCATCCATAAAATACTTTTCAATGAAGAGGTTAAACCCCATACTAGAATGTTTAAATTTGAAATACCTTCCAATATATCCACTTTCATTATCCCACTATAAATAATGTCCTAGAAAAACGTTCATTAGGGATGTAGATTTTGATGCACTATTTATCTAGGCCATAATCACTACCACAAAACGATTCACCAACACCTATAAAGAGATGTCATAGTTAATAAAAAACAACTATATCCTTTTTTTGAGACTCCTATAGGATCAAAAAAAGCTACTATTATTTCAATACCCCAAACATTCACCTTTGTCCCTTACTAACTAGAGCTGCAGAACCAGGATGAACCCCTCTCCAGCATAGAGTCTCCACTAATGAATAAATTCATCCAATATTTCATGACATTATATACCATATTTTACCAATATCCATGTAATAATAGATTCCTTAAAAAATCTTATTAAATATATCGGTGATAACGAAAGGCCAAAGAAGCACCTATTTTTTTGGATATTTTCATCATTCGACAAAGCATGATTTATTAGACTCCAGACTAAGAAATTGAATTTAAATATGATGTCCCTGAACCATTGTTTCAATTTACATTCATCCAAGCTAGTTCATGTATGAATTCATTACCTAATATTCAGACATCAAAACAATCAAAATCAAGAAAATTCAAAATAAAACCAATATGGTTCATCAACTAAACTGATACTATCAAAAAATGACTTCTGATCATGAGTTTGAGTGGATAATTGGATTTTTGTGTACATGTTAGCCTCCCTAGACCTGATGGATGGAATAAAACAATAAGGAAAAAATAGGGTTTCTCGAGACTAGTTCTCCACCCATAGGTTTATGTCACTGCACCCCACAATCCCACAAACATTCCCCTAAGTCTCTTATATCTATTCCACCATGAACATTTTCATCCATAAAAAACTATAATTTCACATAAAAAACACTCCCCAATATATGAGTGACTAAAAATACTTTAAACTTTTCATCTTTTTGGTTATGTTCATGTTAAACACTTCGTATAAAATTCACCTTAGGAGGGATTATATTCATATTTTTTAGATTAATTGTCATGAAATCAATGTTTATGGTCACATTCTCATTTAACTCTAATGGTGAACTTGCTATAATCAAACCTTATAAGGAATGAATGTTTTGTGAATAATATCTCTTATGGTAATTTTTTTCAGAAACAATGAAAAACAATTACGAGATTGAATTTCATATAATTTCTTAAGATCTATCTACTTGACCTTCCTTTTGATGGATTCATTATTCATAATTTCATTTTTTTCCTCCTATGAGTATCAATCCCCTTATATTTGGTATGGTTCTAATAATATAGTTAGGTTCCCAAAGACTGTTTTGTTGATTAATATCCTCTACATTAACATATGAATCATTTTTTGGAAATATTTTTTATGGTACCATTACACATCAAGAAAATGAATATATTTTTTCAAAAACCATAATCTCCATAAAATATTATCTTTTATTTTGGGATTAGATAACCATGTTGGGGTACAATGGTTAGGGTATCTTTAAAACATTCACATGTTTAATAAAACCAATCCCCCCACATTAGATAAAATATTTTGTAAACTTTTTTTTGTTATTTTTTGTGTTATGTAATGTAAATTTTTATAAATCTATATTTTTAATTGGGCTATTGAATGGATTGATGTTGGCCTAAATTTTTTTAATACATTCCTAGATCATTCCTTTATGGAAAAAATTTATATGTAACATCTTAGATGTCCCAATTTGATGTGGGCCGAGATAGAATATTAATAATGTAATATAACTCTTTCCACTAAAGGTAAAATATCTATGACTCCTTCTCATTAATGGTGGTATGATGGTTTTTGAAATGGTTTTTAATGATATACTGATATTATCATAAGGAATATTTTCTAATTCAAGAAGTTGAAATGGTCCAAGAAAGAGTGATGTAGTCACTTAATGTTTTTCTATCCACATTTTCCATGTTATTGTATACCCATATAGATTTCAATTTTGATTCATAACCATATTTATAGTATCATTACATGAAAACTTCTCTATGAGAGTGGCCTCATGTTTTTTATTCCAAAATATTAGTAAGATTATGATTTGATGGAGAAATACATCGTGGTTCACAAGAATCCACACCCCTAAAATTATCCACCCTAACTAATTTTTTTTAATAATCATCGATATAGGAGGAAATAGATAGATGGACTAAAATGGTAATATAAATACAAAATTGGGTTAAGAATTTAGAAATGGGGTGAGAATAAAATGATACTGTCTAAAATCACAATCTAGTGTCCTTAAAAATAGAACAAAAATTTGGATCCCCAAAATTTACTGAATTGGTTAAAGTGATTACATGCATCATTATTGTGGTAATAAAAAACTTAGTGATTTATGAAACAACTAATAGGCACATTCAGATTCAATTTAGTGATTTTTCTATAATGATGGAGATTGTGTCGTTGATTTAATTGATATTTATAAATCATAATAAGATTAATATGGACTTAAATAAAGCTAATGGGGGTCCTAGTTTATTAATAGTGGTATATTGGGTTAAATTTTTTATTGTGGATTTCAATATTTTAAATTAAAGAGTGATCCATTAAATAAAATAATAACATCCATTATCCTCTCAAGATTAACAATTATAAAATATTTGTTTTAATAAAATAAACTATACAATAATTTTCATGAACACTCCAAGGTATATAATTTTCCTAGAATACAGAATGTTTATTTTTATACTTATAAAAAGAATATAGTGTGATATTACATTGAGGGGGGATTAATCCGGGTTGCACTATCAATGAAAATCGAAACACTTATTAAATTGTATCACTTTCCCAAGATGATATTTACTTCTCAATATAGACGGTGTCTTCATTATGATCATTAACTCTATAATGGAAATATTTTTGATATTATTTTATGTTCATGAAGAATGTAAATATGGACATAAATATTTACTTGCTTCACCTTTACTGTGATATTTTCAAGGGAATATAATCATTATTGTGTCATGAACCCAAATAAATTATGATGATAAATACATGCATAGGACCAGTATAGATCACTCGTATCCCCAGGATAACTACCGTACAACTTCAAGGACATCACACTAAATCCTGTGAGTCACTTCAACAAACCATTATCATTTGGATCTCATCCAGTGGAAATGATCTCATTTTACTTCCTCCTTCACTAATTTTTTTTGAAAGGATCCACACATAGTTTATGAACATGTAGTTCCATTCTGTTGAAATAATGAATTATTCTTCAATCAAGGATGATTCTATTATATAGTTCTTCTAGCATGCTTCCTCGCATATATGAAAATATTATGACACAAGACATTCATTTTCGTTCAAGAATATCAATGTTACAACTATTATCAATAATGTATACATAGAAAACACCAACTATAAAATTATAATTATCTCTAATGTATGTCAACTACTTATTTATAAAAACTAAATTCGATTTAATAGAATTAAAGATTCTTCTTCTTTATAAGGAATTTGGATATCCAAAAAATTATATGTTCGCCTCTACCAATTATCTATTTTCTAGATATATTTGTTGTGCATAGATATTTCTTATCCTCTATTTCTATAGATTAGAGAGATATATAATGGTTCAGAGCCTCTTCACATAGTGCACCATTAGGGTTCATAAATGTATCTAAAATTATCCTTGTATCTCGAGTAAAATCTGTATAAAAATTCCACAAAGATAAAACTAACTAAGAATATAAGCATATGTAAACCCTATATATACAAATATATTAATAAAAGAAACAATTTCTATACCCAATATGATATTTTTGTTCATCACCCACTACATTGGTAAAACTAGAAATGTTCAACGAATTTTATTATGTATAGGGAGCTCATAATCTCCCCTTGTAATCATGCATGGACTACAACATTGTATTCATTAGTTCCATATTGGACGATACAATTTTTAGGTACTCATGTTACGTCATAAGTGTTTATCGAAAGGGGTGATATGTCACCATATACACATTCTTTTTTATTCCACATATGAAAATCTACATATCAAAAAAAATACATAGTTATAATCTATATACCAGATTGGTGAAGAATCCAAATCTATATGAAGGTCAGAGAGTTGATTTTTCTAATGTATTTGAATTTACAATTACAAACCACAAATTTAAATTCCCACATAAATTTTTTTCTCATGTTACTAAATTTTTTATTTAACAAAATTTTCCATGTAGTTGTTTTATCATATATCTAAATTTTTCATTTAGATGAGATGTCCAGTTTTCACCCATGTTCAACACACTCAAACAACATTAGTTTTGAAAATCCTCAAGAATTATCCACTAGGAATACTATCTTTTTTTCAAAACATCAACATGTATATCTATGAAGCTTTATGTCATCAATAAACATTTTCCATGGACTTGGGAAGTATCAATCTCTCATAAAATTCATAAACAAAATGCAATACTTAAACATGTTGATCATCTTTTACATGTGTATTCATATGTTTTAATTTCAATAAATCATTTTTAATTTATATATATTACCACACACCTCATGTTAATCAACCTTGTCGACTCTTATTAACAATTGTCTTTACCAAAATTTTTGTCAAAAAATAAAACATATATCTGTGGTACTATTAATAATCTTCCCCTATGAATTTTTTTGAAACTCCACAACTTATATATTCTGAATCATATTTAATTCACCCTTGGAAGTAAAATTTGTATCCACATTATTGTCAATGAAATAAAAAGGACCTCTAAAATGTAAAGGGTCCTTCCAAAATTCCTTAGTCAAATTTAAGTATTCACTTCTCTTCAGTTTCATCCAAATTAGAGGAAACATCATCCTTATATCTCTCCCACATAATGAAGTAATAGAATCTAGGAAATCTAAACCCCCTATACTTTGTAATTTCTTCTTCACACACCTTTTGGGGATATCTCATCTACCTCTTTCCAAACCATGTCATTAATTGGCATCAACCACATGTTGATTAACCAAATACTTTGAAACCTGGCGAAACATAACATAATCTCCATTAACTACTGAAAATTATATTCACTTATTGAGTATAAAAAATAAATTTAGATGTTAATAAATCCTCAAAAATTATTAATCTAGATCATTCTGTATGAAACAAGAGTTTTTATACAAAACAAAAATGGTTTCCTAATCACTAATGACTACCTAAAACCCATAATGAATCTTATACATTTTCATTTCTATAAATCAATGTATAATATCCATCCTTAAAAACCAAACCCTTGTTTCATTACATTAAGGTACATTTATTTGAGAAAATTACCACTTATTAAAGTAATTAATACAACTTGATAAAGAAATTATAGGCCTTTTCCAAGAATTGTAATATTATTGTAATGAAATGTAGTGGGGGGATTTTTATAGAATCTTTTACAATCGCTAAAATTATATAATTGGGATTGCTGGATTAGAAGAATCGAACCATGATGTGCCCAAATTTTCAACAATAAAAGCACTATGGTTTCTCCTTAGTTTGTCAAACCACACATCCTTGTTTTTTATAGAAGAATTTTTTCCTCCCAGAATGCATTTTCTAGAGTAGAGACCCAAGATTGATGAAAATGTATAGTAAATTTCTTTTTCATTATACTTAATACATCACACCAATAGATTCCCAAAAACTATATTAGTTTATTGTGTTTGTAAAATTAGAACATCATCTTCTAACATGATGAATGATATTCAACATCTCCTATAAATATCTTACCCTTTTTTCCAAGCTAAAACCATTCATTATATCCTAGGAAAAATAAAACATAAAAATAGGGAGAACAAAATCTCTGTAAGTTTAAACATGGATAACAAAAATCAAACCATAAAAAACTGAATGTCAAAATATGAACAAAATGTTTAAACCTCGTAATGTTGAGTCTTGAAATAAATATTTGTAGAAATAAGTCATAGATAATAAAAGAACACTAACCATGATAAATTAGCATTGGTATAAGACATATAATTTTTCCAAACACTTAGGCCCATCATATTATTTCTATAGTATCCAAGGCATTACATCCAAGACCATCATAGTGGAAAAAGTCCATTACTGCATTGGGTTTATGTGTTGTTCCAACCATGTCTTACCGAACTGTATTTACATGTCATTCCAGTCATGTCTATATAATTATATATAAATCTATACACAATTCATTGGAGGGATATATAGTTCCCACCCATCTCAGAATTAAATTATTCATACATGTTCTAAAAAACATAAAAACATTCACCACAACATAACCTATGGAATAAAATGGGGTTATTAATCATCATTCCATCATAACGTAATCCATAGGAAAGGTCATTCCATTATTAGAACAGTGAAATAATACAAATAATCTTGATAGAAACATAAAACTATTTAATACTATCATCTTAGATGGAAAATATATTTGATAAATCATTTGAGCAGTGTTCTTGAGCAAGATATCCTTTCTTCATCAAAAACGTTTTGTTTTATCAAAATTCAGAGAAAATTTAAATGAAATAAATTTAGTTAAAAATAAAAATCATATGGTGTATTGGAAGCTTCATGGAAATAATCCATCATTAAACTAATAAAATCTATTCATTCCATATAAGTTAAAAAAAACAATTTTATCGTACTCTTTCTGGAAAAGTCAAAAAGAACCTCATATTGTAAATGTATGAAATATTCTATCTAAACCCTATTGTAAAATTCAAAATGGGTAAAAATTATGACAAACATACATAAATAAATATTAAAAATTTTCGTATTTTTTTAGAAAATAGGGACATGGATGATAATTATATCTTTAGTAAATAATTAAGAATAAACAATCTCAGATAAAAACACGATTGGAAAAATTACCCCTTACCCTAGGATTGATTTCTTCGGTATGTGTCATAAACTCATATATAGTGGGTTTTAACATTTTATTAACTTACAATAGAACCATAATAATATTTATAATTTCATATATGATTCACCTACGACTTTGTATTACCTCTTCATTTGACAATCCTATGTTAAAAAAACGTTTTGTGTACTAATCATTTTATTTATCGTACGTGTTTTTAATTGTTATTCTGGATATTATAACTTATATCAGGATTTAATTTCATGAATTATGTAAAACATTATTTACATATTGTACATTATATATATATATATATATTGATAAAAGAAATGGAATACATCGTTCATGGAGACGGTAGATCATACATACGCATGAACGATGTTTTCATTTCATTATTGAATTGAATGGACGTAAGTGACATATATATATTTCTCCGTTTGAATTATTATGTAATATATTTCATTATTATTTATTATATAAAATTTATAATCATTCTTTGGTGGTTAACATGTCGAATAAATCACTTCGCATCATGGAGATGGTAAGTCGTACGTACGCATGAGCGACAATATCGGTTTCATAGTTATTTAATGGTATTGAAGTGGATAGTGAATAATATCTCAGAAATTGTATAATGTTATAATAATAATATATAGTTATTATTTCCACCATTTTTCATATCTATGTAAAGTGGTGGTTAAAATAGATAACACCACAGTGTGGAGATGGTAAGTCGTACGTATGCATGCACGATGATTTTATTTTTCATAGGATGCATAGAAGGTGAAATATGGTTGTTTGATATTTATTAAAATATATAATTATATGAGTTATAGTGATGTTATTACTCTATAATGAAACAACTAAAGAAGATAAATGAGAAGAAGAAATAAATTTTAAATAATGGGTTGAAGGGATTATCTCTTCCTCAACAATCCTCATTTAAATTTTCTCTTAGGAATCTAGAATTGGTGTTTGGAGAATAAAAACACCTATGGAATGTCACTAGGTATGTTTATAAAAGTAATGGTCATGGGTATTCTGATATTGAAATCCCAAAATGGATTGATGAAGAGAGGGAGGAGGTTCTATTTTATAAGAGTGGAGAGAAGCACTTTTGGAAACTCTCAAAATATAAATTTATTATAACTTCAATTTCAATTATAAATAGAAAAACCCTATTTAAATAGAAAATAAGATGATTTTAGATTGAATATGTATCATATAATAAATTTTAGACATGTTTTTATTATCACTTTACCCTTATATTTTTACATTAACCCTTATTTTATTCATTTTAGTCTTACTGTGATATAATGTTATTTACACATTGTGGGTTAATGTAAGAAACATATCATTCCGAAATACACATAAAAAAATATTTATGAACAATTTTGCCTCATATTATTATTTTCACAAAATCATAAATTTATGAATTTAATATCATTTAATAAATTATTTTAACTTTTATGTTTTGAAATATATCAATTTTGGACACTAACTATACATGGATTTTTTAAACAGTCATAACAACATGATTCCTTATAAAGTAAGGAATTATCTATATAATAATATGTATTTGTCATCTAGAAAATTTTTTTATTATAATAAAATTAAGAAAATTCATTTATTTTATCATTTGTAATATCATTTATTAGAATTCGTTCTTAATGAATCAATCACTGCATCATCATTAGGTCATTATTAAATTTATTAATTTAATATCTAAAAATTATAAATAAAATTTCATGATGTTTGAAATTTTTTATATATTTATTGAAAACTTATAAGCATAGAGGTCATTTATATAACTGTATATTAAAATTGATTTAATAAAAGATATATGTTTAGGTTATAATTATCATTACTTTAAATTAATTCTTATAAAATGTCATTTTCACAACCAAGGGAATCCATGGGGACCCTAATTTGACACAAAGATGCCATTAGTGAATATATCTAATCCATTATTGTTATGACATGTGTTTGGGTAGTTTAATATTATTATAATATTATTATTTACAATTATTTACAAGATTTACCCTTCAACGATGATTAAGAAAATAATTACTAATGTTACTATTCATAATGTACAAAAAATAAAAGGTACCTATTTACATAATTTGAACCTTATGATTCCAAATATAGAATGAATATTTCTCAATTAAAAACAAAGAAGTTATAGTAATTAATTTAAAATTAATTCATGTTGTCAACACCAAAATGCGGGTTTTTTAGAAGTAATAACTATCATTATATTGACATGTGCTTATGACCAATTTAAAAGTGAAATTACTTCCAATGACCAAAATTGGATTGAATGATAAAAATATAATCTAGTTACACATTAAAAACAATTAAAAACATAATCCACCTTTATAAATAACTTATATAAAATGAATTTTTAAATTAAAATGCAGTATTTTTCACTATTCATTAAAATTTTAATTTTGTTAGAAAAATACAAAAAATTCAACAAAAAATAAAATTTTATGTTCCTATTCTAGAGAAGAACATTTTTTTTCATATTTATCTAATAAAACTGTCAAAACTATATTTAAAATGAGTGCGCCATCAAAAGGTTGTAAAAATACATTTTTTTGAAACATACTTCTTGTATCAAAAAATTTTGATTCTGTTCTGGTTTCATGTTCTAATAAATTTATATGATCAATGATAATGTTATATAAAAATAAAAAAAAAATTAATAATATTTCCAATGTCTATTTTATATCCCATTAAAAAATAATAATTTAATAATATATCCTTCTTTAGTGAAACTTGGTATCACGTACAACTCAAGAAATCGAGGATGGTCTCTCTAGCGTGAAACACCAGCCAAGTCAGTGTTACATGTAGTGAAATCTTCCTTTGGGGTTTCATATAAAATAATTAAAACTTAACTAATTTATACATTGAAAAAAATCTACACACATTGTCACATCAAATGAATTCTATCAAAAGAACGTGAAATTGTGTGCATCACAAACCAAGAATACTATTGTGTATACTGTAAGCTAATACGGTGTTACGTATAGAGAAATCTATTCTTGGTGTCCCACACAACACAAGACATCAAATAAATTAAAACAAATATCTCATAAACTCTCTGGGCGTTACATTCTACCCCCTTTGAAATGAATTTCTCCACCAAAATCATTGGGGTTATAAATGGTTTATTACTTGGTTGTTTCTTTTATTGAAACCCAAATCATTAATAGTGGTACTAAAAATTCATTTTAAAAAAGAATGTTTGAAATATAATGGCAACCCAATGTAACTCATCACTAGGTTGTCCCATAGGAGAACAATGGTGGGAAGTGAAAAGATGTATATGGATGATAAATCAAACCATCATTGTATGATGTGTAGTGAAAGATAATAATGTTTGGAGATAGTTAACTACAATAAAGCCATAAATCTGTGATGATTTAAGGGACCATATGATTCATTGGATAAAAAGGTACTAGGATAACATTTTTGGTTTTCATTATCATTTTCCTAAAGTTCAAGAATTTTTCATTAGAATAAATACATTCTTGATATTGGTACAATCTCATCGTTGTTCGTGACTTGAACAATTTCCACATCATCTCTTATTTAATGAAATAAAATTGAAATTTTCATTTAAGAGTTGTTAGAAGATCATGTAATAGAATGATATGTCAATCCATCTATCTCAAAATAATTTTAGAAATGGTAATCAAACATTCATTAGGCCACCTATTGTAAGATAATATAGTAATCTAAAGAACATAAACCAGAAAATTACTTTTACTATCCATAAATGGAAAACATTACTATCCTTCCAAAAATAGAAATTATAAAACATTAGAAAGATTTGAACTAAATTTATGTAACTTTTATCTCCCATATATCAATTGGTAGTTCTTGGTTTTCACATTCCAACTATTTTAAGACCTTAATTAGGTATTATATTGAAAGATGATAATAACACGAATTACCACAGAACCTCCCTGAAAACATAAATTCTGTAAAAATTAACTCTTTGGACACACTAAAAATTCCAAAAATTATTGATTCTCAAATGACGATATAACTTTGTCCTTATATCAGTCATGGTCTCATTAACACTATAAAACATCTCACTATCTCCTCATCCCTTCATTATGTGCATATCATGTGCTTTCAAAAAATATTTCAATCATGTTTTTTGTTTGTCTGTACAATATAATTATTGAAAACCAGTAGAGACCCCGACCCCAGTAACCCAGGAGTCGGTGCCTTCTGAACATGATGTGTTATCTTAAAATAAAATACACTTTTTTAACAACACATCATGTACCATACAAAGGATCGTGTGCGGTTCGGGTTCTGGGAAACCGGTAACTTCTGAAACAATTCATCTTTCAAAAGCTGATACCTAAAAATTTTAAATCAAAAAGTATGGTGAGCATTAAAATACTCAGTAAGGGGTTTTAAAAAAAGAAATTAAAACACTGTAACATTTGAAAACATCCTTTTAAAAGAATTTTAACATTCACTAAGAAATATTGTAACACATAACATAACAATGCTCAATCAAGGTTCCCAATAAGAACATGGAACAGTGATGTTAATTCTTGAAGAAATAACAAAGGCTATCATAAGCAAGTACGACATGTGTCTTACTTAAGCATAAATTAAACAGTTAAAAGTAATACATAATCAGAGTTGCGCATAAAGGAAACAACTAAATTTTCACATGTTGATTACCATTCTATTAAGTAATAATCACCAATCATGCTTCAAACTTATACCAGTGAAATAAGAACTTTATGAAAAATTTAGAGACATCATTCGTGAAAGAACTTTATCTTGGAAATAACTTGTTTACATAACTTGATTTATGTGGCATCAACATTTAACTTAGACATTCATGAACATATCACCAAGGTCCATCCCCAAGGTGTCATTTGAAATTACCAAGGTAAAACCCAAGGTATCGTTAAAATTGTAATCTCTAGTGGTTACATCATTACCCAATGCATTGGAGCGCTATAAGGGCGCACCCTTAAATTTTCCTTCATTATCATGTGAGCCACATCGTTCATGCTTTACTTAAATCGTTATGTGTATTCAAGATGCCCCATACCATCTTGAATATCTCATTCATTTTCATTTTACCCAAGGTGTCCCATACCACATTGGGTAATCTAATTTTCTTAGTGATATGTCATAAGCATGCATTATGTGCAATAGTGAACCACCACAAATTGTGCTAATACAAGGTATGATAGATAACATGCAAAATGTGCCAGTAACTAATCAAAGGCATGCATATCTCAGTAAAAAATCCTTTTCACTAAAACATATAACATAATGATATACTAAATGATGAATCTTTGTTATTATAAAATCCATGGAAAAATGAGTTCTTAAGAAAAACTCTTGAAATTCTTTATGGTGATAAATAGTCCCTTGATCTTGTAAATATATTAAATCATAACTTGATTAATTAATACATTCACTAGAGTAGGTTCATTATGTCTTAAGGTAATACAGGAACACAACATGATATCATGACCCATTAAATCTTAAATCCTCTATTACATCCTAAATCAAACTAAAATACACCCTTTATGGTAAAACGCATCATGATCGATGCCCATCATGCTTCTTTAATAAAACATAGTTTTCATAAAATAAGGATTGACTTAAAGGTTAGTACCCACTCCTTGAAATCATAAATTTGATTTTTATTAGTCTACATGTTTATGTGTACATAAATATATATAGATACTAAGATTGAAACGATGGTTTTTCATGGTAAAATAGTTTAAATCAACCCTCAATAATATATAATTCATAGCATTACAAGTTGGATCATTTTGAAATCCAAAAGATAGATAGAGTTTTGGTTATAAATATCTGTATATATATATATATAGAAAACTATATATTTGTATCTATATAGGTTTTATGAACTAAAACTGAATGAGTACAATTAGAACTTAACATCCAAATGCCATGTCCAAATTAAAAAAAAGAAAGGGAAAGGAAATACCATCCATGTGTATATATATGTATATATATAAAAAGCTAACCCGTATATATATACAAAACATATTCTTAAGGGTTGGTTTAAAACGAATTAAGATAACTATTTTCCCTTTTCACCATTGTATTAAACTTTAGGAAGGAAAATCCTTTTTGAAAACATCACCACCCTAGGGGTGTATATTCAAGTATGCACATATGAATACTATATATATTTATACTGAGAGTAAGTCGATATGGGTTTCTTCAAAGGAAAACAAAACCAGGAACCATGCTTACACATGCACCCTACTGAAAACACAAAGGCCGATTCCTTGAAGGAGATACCTTTCGAGGGGTATATATATATATCAAGTATATATATATAATTGTAATATGTGTATATGCCGAAGGTTCCTTTAAAAGAAGTCAAGCATGAAGGGACCCTTACATATGCACCTCGCTGGAAACATGAAGGTCAAACTCCTTGAAGGCTATACAAAACCGAAGGTTTTATATTAAGTATATTTATATAATAAACTGTATATATACCGAGTGTATAAAACAGAGGTTTTCAAATGAAAGCATGTATGAAAGGACCCTTACAGTGTTTGAGGAAGAAGCCCAGACCGGGTGTAACTCGTTGTGTTGCTGGGAGTTCGAGGGAGAGGAAGGAGGAAGAAGAAGAAGTCGCCCGGGATATCAAGAAGTAGGGGGGTTTAAGTAGGGATTTAGTGCACACAGGGTGACTGGCCCCATGCGTAGACCGAAATGGGGAAGACGGGAAAACAGAGACCTAGGAGGGTGGTGTTCGGAAGTCAAGGGAGCAGTGCGGGGGAGGAGAGGTTGTGGCGTCCTCGGTTGCAGGCCTACTGGTCGGGTACCGCTTCGAGGAAGAAGACAACGGGGGGTCGACGAGGAAGGGACGGCTGGTATTTGATCTCGGGGATGATCAGATGGTCATGATAAAACGCAGGTCGATCGCGTGGCTAAAAAAAGACGGATGGTCGAGATCTACACCAGAGTCGATCGGACGGTCTGGGTCGCGCGGAGCGCATCCCACATCGAAACGAAACGATTTTGAGGCCCGACTTATAAACCAAAGTGTGCAGCCTTCGGTTCAATAACACGAGCACACACTCCGGAGCCTTATACATGGGCCCCATGCGGGCTTCGGCCCACACTTACGCATCACGCACCGCGGCCTTACACACGGCATTCACGTGACCTGAGAGACCTATGTGCACGGCTTGGGACATGGTTGGACACCCACTGAGCACTTGGGGGACCCCGAAGGTCGGCACCTCAGGTCCCTTGGGGGTTGGTCTTGGCCTAGAGGGCTTGTCCCTTAAGGGATGCCCTCGGCTTGGTCGAGCCCCATCCTAATTTTTTTTAAAAAAACTTATTTTAAATTTATAAAACAATCAGCATAAGTATACTTGTTTTTTAAAATGAAGTATAGTATAAATATTTATACAAAAAGGAGGTTCATTTAATAAAGATAATTAGTTTTAGTAAAAAAAATCTAAATCCTTTTACTAGCTTATGTAATATATTTCATATTAACATAATTTATTTATAAAAAGGAAATTTATCTAGACTTTTGAAATAACAAGTTTAAGTATGCTTAGTTCAAAAATATAAATACTTTCACAAAATAAGTCAACATACTATAACAACAAAGTAGTTTTAAAATTTAAATCCCTTTACCAAAGTATTTATAAATCTTCTAAGAGATATAATTTTCATACAAAAGCACTATAATTATTTGGGTCTTTAATGAAATTATGAAAGACTACTAGTTAATTCAAAAATTCATAATTTAGAGATCAAAAGATATTATTATTGATACCCTTTAAACATATCATTTATAAAAATAATACCTAGTATTCAATATAAGTATCCATCGAAATTTTGAAAACCAGAGGATTTATTCCCGAGAACACTCTTTAAATTTTAAAACTATGTTTCTTTTTGTGAATCATACTTTAGACATATTATTATGAAATTACAATAACGTTAAAAACAAGTTTTAATATAAAGATAAACTTTATCAATGGAAACCCAAAGGTTATTTTGAATAAAAACCAACGACTATCTTCCAACGGTCAATGTTCACAGGACTATTATAAAAGAAGTGGTATTTTACAAGAACAAAACACTTGAACCAGAAGGGATGGCTCTCCTCATACCATTGGCATTGAGTATGTGTGTTGTGGACCTGACTATTATATTTTTCACGCTGATGGACTCTGAAGATGAGGATTATCTGATTACTCGAGTTGTGGTTCTTAGTAGTCTTGCGGTGGTTGTGTTGGGTCTTGTGCATGGTATTTTCAACTAGTTGGGTCTTGTTGCAATGTAATATGTTAATATATATCAGTTTACCTTATTCTCCATGTTCTATTTTATTTCAAATTCCTTATTAGAAATACAAATAAAACAAGAGACTTCATTAAAGTCATAACATTTCTTACTTGAACTAGTTCATAAAACCTAGGGTGTCACATTATCCACCCCTTTAGAAAATTGTGTCCTCGCAATTTATTTCAAAACAATACAAGGTTCAGCAATGTTCCTAACACCTCCACCAACGAATAGGGTCAACATGTGCATTTAGAGGGATCCTCGTAGCGAAGCTCACCTCTTCCAGCTCGTTAATCCACATACACCTAAGACAGGAGGGGTTGCACTTATGTTCCGGGCCTTCAGGCCTCCAAAGGGAAGCTCGAACAGTACAAAGTTCTGAAATGTCTTTGTAGACCAATGTACGAAGGACTTTCCGAATTATGTCTCGGTCGAGGATATCAAAGCCATAGATACGGTCAAACAGGCTAAAGCTGAGAAGTTGGAGCATATAAGCCACATAAAGATTTCCCTCTAACGCAGCCTCCTGAAATTTCACTCTGGCCGTGTAGTTTCGGCCTAGGGTGAAACATAGAAAGGGCCCTTCGTGGTAACTTCCTCGTCGTTCACGTCTGGTTAGCTGTGCAGATCCAATGCGGTAATAGATGGAGGCATTCCCCTAGCAGGTGCGGAGAATCTCCGAACCATTTGTTATCTCAAACCATTTCTTGCACGTTCTTCGCAAATTTGCGAAGGGGTCATACTCGTCCTCACACGTTTTGATCGCAATGATTTCCAAAATCTCAGTGGGAAGACATAACGGGTGGGTTTGTCCTTCCATCTGAAAGTTTTAAGACATGAGTTCAAACACTTTAAAATCATTCGAGGACAAAAATAAAGTAAAGATAAGGAAGGGTAAAGACAACATTTCAATAAACATACGTCCATTATTATTCGTGCTTGAGTTTCCCTTATCCATTGAAAAAACGAACTCTACACAGAGAAGCAAAAATCCCTAACTCCTCGAACCAAACACAGGCCAAACATTCAGGGGAAAACTCATGAGGACACCTCTGGCATCTTATGAGTCTAGCATGAGAGGTATGAAGTTGAGAGACATCTTCATACACTTGTTGTCGGCAAGACAGTCGGGTGGACTCATCTTCTAACCTTCTAAAGTCCAACAACTGACCCCAGAATCCATAGATTAGAATCTGACAAAGGTAGCCCGCTCGGAGGTCTTCGTCAGCAGCTGCATCTTGAAAAGGGTTATCAATCATGGTGGCAAAGCTCTCACCCACCGTGAAAATCCGGAAAAGTCCCTCATAGTACCTTCCTCGACGTACATAGGAGGGAAACTGGTTTATTATCATAAGGAGGTAATCTATTCCTACCCCTTGGTGTAGCTGAAGCACCCGTAGTAAATTGGATATGTCTTAAAGGTGTTTGCATGTCATGCGGATATGGGCATAGTTTAGAAATTCCTAATGGCTAGCTAAAGACACAATGGTCTCTAGGGCCTCTATGGGGAGAGATAAGAGATTTGTGCCTTCTTTTTCCATCTAAAATTTAATAAAACCCAATTTTTAATAAAACTGAAATACATTTACATATATATATATATTTTTGTTTCAGTTTCTGGCTTTCCAGAGTTATCCAAACCGAACCTCTGATACCAACTATAGAGACCCCGACCCCAGAAACCCAGGAGTCGGTGCCTTATGAACATGACGTGTTATCTTAAAATGAAATACACTTTATTAACAACACATCATGTCCCATACAGAGGATCGTGTGCAGTTTGGGTTCTGGGAAACCGGCAACTTCTGAAACAATTCATCTTTCAAAAGCTGATACCTGAAAATTTTAAATCAAAACGTAGGGTGAGCATTAAAATACTCAGTAAGGGGTTTTAAAAAAGAAATTAAAACACTGTAACATTTGAAAACATCCTTTTAAAATAATTTGAACAATCACTAAGAAATATTGTAACACATAACATAACAATGCTCAATCAAGGTTATCAATAAGAACATGGAATAGTGATGTTAATTCTTGAAGGAATAACAATGGTTATCATAAGCAAGTACGACATGTGTCTTACTTAAGCATAAATTAAACAATTAAAAGTAATACATAATCAGAGTTGCGCATAAAGGAAACTACTAAATTTTCACATGCTGATTACCATTCTATTAAGTAATAATCACCAATCATGCTTCAATCTTATTCCAGTGAAATAAGAACTTTATGAAAACATTAAAGGCATCATTCGTGAAAGAACATTATCATGGAAATAACTTCTTTACATAACTTGAATTATGTGGCATCAACATTTAACTTATACAGTCATGAACATATCACCAAGGTCCATCCCCAAGGTGTCATTTGAAATTACCAAGGTAAAACCCAAGGTATCATTAAAATTGTAATCTCTAGTGGTTACATCATTACCCAATGCATTGGAGCGCTATAAGGGTGCCCCCTTAAATTTGCCTTCATTATCATGTGAGCCACATCCTTCATGCTTTACATAAATCGTTATGTGTATTCAAGATGTCCCATACCATCTTGAATATCTCATTAATTTTCATTTTACCCAAGGGGTCCCATACCCCTTTGGGTAATCTAATTTTCTTAGTGATATGTCATAAGCATGCGTTATGTGGAATAGTGAACCACCACAAATTGTGCTAATACTAGGTATGATAGTTAACTTGAAAAATGTGTCAGTAACTAATCAAAGTCATGCATATCTCAGTAAAACATCCTTTTCACTAAAACATATAAGATAATGATATACTAGATGATGAATCTTTGTTATTATAAAATCCATGGAAAAATGAGTTCTTAAGGAGAACTCTTGAAATTCGTTATGGTGATAAATATGCCCTTGATCATGTAAATAAATTAAATCATAACTTGACTAATTAATACATTCACCAGAGTAGGTTCATTATGTCTTAAGGTAATACAGGAACACAACATGATATCATGACCCATTAAATCTTAAATCCTCTAATACATCCTAAATCAAACTAAAATACATCCTTTATTGTAAAACGCATCATGAGTGATGCCCATCATGATTCTTTAATAAAACATAGTTTGTATAAAATAAGGATTGATTTAAAGGTTGGTACCCACTCCTTGAAATCATAAATTTGATTTGTATTAGTCTACTTGTTTATGTGTACATAAATATATATAGATACTATGTTTGCAATGATGTGTTTTCATGGTAAAACAGTTTAAATCAACCCTCAATAATATATAATGCATAGAATTACAAGTTGGATCATTTTGAAATCCGAAAGATAGATAGAGTTTTGGTTATAAATATCTATATATATATATATAGAAAACTGTATATTTGTATCTATATAGGTTTTACGAACTAAAACCGAAAGAGTACAATTAGAACTTAACATCCAAATGCCCTATCCAAAATAAAAAAAAGAAAGGGAAAGGAAATACCATCCATGTGTATATATATGTATATATATAAAAAGGTAACCCATATATATATACAAAACATATTCTTAAGGGTTGGTTTAAAATGAAGTAAGATAACTATTTTCCCTTGTCACCATTGTATTAAACTTTAGGAAAGAAAATCCTTTTTGAAAACATCACCACCTGAGGGGTGTATATTCAAGTATGCACATATAAAAACTATATATATATACCGAGAGTAAGTCAATATGGATTTCTTCAAAGGAAAACAAAACCAGGAACCATGCTTACAGATGCACCCTACTGAAAACACGAAGGCCGATTCCTTGAAGGAGATACCTTACGAGGGGTATATATATATATCAAGTATATATATATAATTTTAAGTTGTGTATATGCCGAAGGTTCCTTTAAAAGAAGTCAAGCATGCAAGGACCCTTACATATGCACCTCGCTGGAAACATGAAGGTTAAACTCCTTGAAGGCTATACAAAACCAAAGGTTTTATATTAAGTATATTTATATAATAAACTGTATATATACCGAGTGTATAAAACGGAGGTTTTCAAAAGAAAGAATGTATGAAAGGATCCTTATAGTGTTTGAGGAGGATGCCCGGACCGGGTGTAACTCGTTGTGTTTCTGGGAGTTCGAGGGAGAGGAAGGAGGAAGAAGACGAAGTCGCCCGGGACTTCAAGAAGCAAGGGGGTTTTAGTAGGGATTTAGTGCACATAGGGTGACACGACCCATGCGTAGACCGACATGGGGATGAAGGGAAAACAGATACCTAGGAGGGAAGTATTCGGAAGTCAAGGGAGCAGTGCGGGGGAGGAGAGGTCGAGGCGTCCTCGGTTGCAGGCCTACTGGTCGGGTGCCGCTTCGAGGAAGAAGACGACGGGGGGTCGACGTGTTAAAGGAAGGGACAGTCGGGATTTGATCTCGGGGAAGATTGGACTGTCGTGATAAAACGCTGGGCGATTGCGTGGCTAAAAAAAAGGCGGACGATCGAGAGCTACACGGGAGTCGATCGGACAGTCCAGGTCACGCGGAGCGCGTCCCACATCGAAACGGAACGAGTTTGAGGCACGGCTTATAAACCAAAGTGTGCGGCCTTTGGTTCAATAACATGAACACACACTCTGGGGCCTTATACACGGGCCACATGCGGGCTTTGGCCCACCCTTACGCACTGCGCACTGCGGCCTTACACACGGCCTATGCGCGACCTGAGAGACCTATGCGCACAAATTGGGACGCGGTTGGACACCCACTGAGAGCTTGGGGGACCCCGAAGGTCAGCACCTCGGGTCCCTTGGGGCTTGGTCTCGGCCTAGAGGGCTTGTCCCTTAAGGGATGCCCTCATCTTGGCCGATCCCCATCCTATTTTTTTAAAACAAACTTATTTAAAATTTATAAAACAATCAGCATAAGTATACTTGTTTTTTAAAATGAAGTATAGTATAAATATTTATACAAAAAGGAGGTTCATTCAATAAAGATAATTAGTTTTAGTAAAAAAATCTAAATCCTTTTACTAGCTTATATAATATATTTCATATTAATATAATTTATTTATAAAAAGGAAATTTATCTAGACTTTTTAAATAACAAGTTTAAGTATTCTTAGTTCAAAAATATAAATACTTGCACAAAATGAGTCAACATACTATAACAACAATGTAGTTTTAAAATTTAAATCCCTTTACCAAATTATTTATAAATCTTCTAAGAGATATAATTTTCATACAAAACCACTATAATTAATCAGGTCTTTAAAGAAATTCTGAAAGACTACTAGTTAATTCAAAAATTCATAATTTAGAGCTCAAAAGATATTATTATTGATACCCTTTAAACATATATTTTATAAAAAGAATACCTAGTCTTCAATATAAGTATCCATTGAAATTTTGAAAACCAGAGGATTTATTCTTGAGAACACTCTTTAAATTTTAAAACTATGATTCTTTTTGTGAAACATACTGTAGACATATTATTATAAAATTACAAGAATGTTAAAAACAAGTTTTAATATAAAGATAAACTCTATCAATGCAAACCCAAAGGTTATTTTGAAAAAAAACCAATGGATATCTTCCAACGGTCAATATTCACAGGACCATTATAAAAGCAGGGGTATTTTACAAGATCAAAACACTTGAACTAGAATGGATGGATCTCCTCATACCATTGGCATTGAGCATGTGTGTTGTGGCCCAGGCTGTTATATTTTTTATGCTCATGGACTCTGAAGATGAGGATTATCTGATTACTCGAGTTGTGGTTCTTAGTAGTCTTGTGGTGGCTGTGTTGGGTCTTGTGCATCGTATTTTAAACTAGTTGGGTCTTGTTGCAATGTAACATGTTAATATATATCAGTTTACCTTATTCTCCATGTTTTATTTTATTTCAAATTCCTTATTAGCAAAACAAATAAAACAAGAGACATCATTAAAGGCATAAAATTTCTTACTTGAACTAGTTTATAAAACCCGGGGCGTCACAAAACCACAATAAACCAATACATAGATATTGAAATATTAAATAATACTATAAATGATTTTCAACAACTCTATTTTGCAATCCCATTACAAAAAAATTAATTATTCCACCACATCATTGTAATACTCAACGTCACCAACAGTAATTGCATGTGACATCCCTTTATCATTTTCCATAAGAGGTTTTTGATGTTGATCATCATTAATCCTTGGATTGAAGAATTGGTTAGCTTAATGACCTATTTCATTTCACCATTATCATTGATGTTCTGGTGGTGGGTTCTCTATAGTATTTTTTCTATTCACATCTTTAGATACATTTTTCACATTACTTTGACACTCAACTTTTTGGTAACATTTTTTCCACACTTGTAACATTTTTTATTCCCTTTAATAAAATCATTACTATGATTTTTTACCTGGTTTGAGTATAAGAAAACATTTATCTACATTTCAATTTTTTTGGTATTTTTATTTTAACTCTATCATTCATTTCTTATCAAAACATTTTGATTGATATGTAACACCAACTTCTAGTTCTACCTTGATAGCACAATTAACAATCTCTTTATATCTAATGATTTATCTTTTAGATAATTCCATTAGATTACTTGGTTTTATGCCAAAGAAGAATTTATCAACTTTACATTTAGGATGGATTATAAATCCATAAGCCTAACTTGAAAGATTTTTAAAATTCACCTATTATGTACCAAAATATTCAGCTTTTTTTTCTGAAGCTCAAGGAACTCTTTTTCCATATTTTTTTAAGAATACGAGGGAATTAATTATTGGAAAACAAGTTCTTTAAATCATCCCATTCCAAGGATTCAATTTCAAAATGTTGATATGTATTATTTATTAGAGTCGGCCAATGGTCTGCTTCATTTTATAAATGTTAAACAACCCAGATGATTTTTTCATGTTCCGAATAGCGGAGGATGGAAAATATCCTTTTCAATGGTACAGATCCATTGTTCAGAAACAACATGATCAGAAGACCCACTAAAATAACATGGAAGTTACCTCTTGAAGGACTCAACCGAATGATGTTCCTTTATCTACTCATTTGGAAGTCCAGAACGATTTATAGCTTCTATAAGTATATAAATAATATTTCCCATTCCATCTCCTATAAAATTTCGATATTCATGAGGGAAATCATTTCATTTCCCAATGAATTGATTATTATCACGATTCCTTCTAGTTCCATCCATTATCTATAACCAAAATGAACAATGTGAGAGGAAAAAATCATACTAAAAACATCATCATGGGGGAGTACATTAAATATCTAACCTATTATGTTTTTTCCTAGGTTATTCATGATCATTACGATAATTATAGGAAAATAAACTATAGTTATACATACCCTTAGTGAAATCCTTATTCATACCTTAGAAATATCTCTAGGGATCTCACTAATGTTTTTGCATCCATGTTTCCTAAGGATATCTAATCGTTCTCTCTAATAAAAACTTTAGTGAAACAAGCTTTACATATAATAATGTTACATTTATTTTGAGGAAAACTTAATACATGACACAAAAAGACACCAAATGACTGCATTAGTATAGTGACTTTAGAAACTCTGAACATCATCTTCAAATATGGTGGAAGACCTTGAACATCTCTAATTATGGTCTTTTTATTATTTTCCTACGTAAACCCAATATTTATGTCTGAGGAAAAATAAAACATAAAAAGGGTGATCTCAAATGCTTCGTAAGGGTAAGCATCGATAACATAAAATAAACTATAAAAATTTTAATTTAAAAACATGAACATAATGTTTAAACATCATAATGTTGTCTCATGAAATAAATATTATTAGTACGTAAGGAATAAATCCTAAAAGAATATTAACCATGATAAAATATAATTGGCATAAGACATGGAATTGTAGAAAACAATTAATCACATAATATGATTTCCATAGTGGCCAAGGAATTTCTTTCATGACAATCATAGGGGACAAAGTCCATTACTGAATCGAGTTTATATGTCATTATAGCCATGTATTACAAAACTGTATTTACTTGTTATTTTATTCTTGATTGTCTAATGAGATATAAATATTTACCCAATTCATGATAGATAGTTTTATGTCCCACTATTCTCATAATGAAATAATTCTTACATGTGCCGGAAAATATTAAAAAAATCACCATAACATAACCCATAAAATAGATTTGGTTTCTTAAATATCATTCCATCATAACATAATCCATATAAATGGTCATTCCATCATTAACACAAACAAATAATATTAGTCATAGGTATAGAAACATAACCCTATTTAATATTGTTATGTTATATGGAAATTTTTTTTGATAAACCACTTGAACTCAATTATTGTGGAATATATGCTTCCTTGTTAAAAATATTTTCTTTTATAAAAATTCCACACAAATATAAATTAAATGAATGTAGTTGAAAATAATGTTAGATAGTGAAAAGGATTATTCCTGGAAATAAAGACTCATGAAACCATCAAATCCATTTATTTAGTATAAGTTAAAAAAATTATTCTCGTACATTTGCTAGAAATGTCTAAAAGTAGCTTGTATGGTAAACGTAAGAAGGATTCATTCCATACCATATAGTAAAAGTAATAATGTGTAAAAATGAATTTGAACTTACTTAATATAATAATAAAAATTTTATGAAAACATATTTGGAAAATAGGAACATGGATGATAACTATATCCCTATTAAATCCTTTTAAATAAATAATCTCATATAAAAATGAGATTGGAAATGCAATCCCTTACCGTAGGTCTGATTTCTTCTGTATGTGTCTAAAACTACTCTATATTTGATTTGAAAATATTATTAACTTTTAATTTAACCCAAATAAAAATTATGAAATCATATATGATTCACATAACACTTTATATTACCCATTCATTTTTCAATAATATGTTCAAGAAACGTTTTGTGCAATAATCGTTTAATTTACCATACATGTTTTGAATTGTTATTCTCGATATTATTACGTATATAATGATTTACATGCTTCCAGTATTTAATAAATTATTTATATATTACAAATATTGAGTATAGAAATATATATATATATATATATATTAGATAGATAATATAAATTCCATACACCATTCTTGGATATGGTAGGTCGTACGTATGCATGAACGTTGTTTTCATTTCATTATTAAATTGAATGGAAGTATGTAAATGAAATATATATATATATATATAATCCAATAGAATTATTGTTTCATATATTTCATGATTTTTTATTATATATTCTTTAAATTCATTTTTTAATGGTTAAGGTGGAGAATGGATCTCATCGCATCATGAAAATGGTAAGTCATGCGTATACACGATTGATGATTTCATTCTCATAATTGTTGAATTTTATTTAAGTGTATTTTTTATTATGTCTCAAAATTAGTATATTTTTATAATAATAAAATATACTTATTATTTCCACCATTATACCCATCCATGTACGTTGGTGGTGAAAAATATACTACACCACGGTGTGGAGACGGTATGACGTATGTACACACGCACAATGAATTTGTTTTTCATAGGATATATAGATAGTGAAATAAGGTTGTTTAAAATTTATAATCGCATATTCGTATATGAGTGATAATTATCCCATTACTTGATAATGAAATAACTAAATAAGATTAAGTATAAGAAGAAATAAATTTAAAAGAATCGGTAAAAGAGATTACCTCTTCATCAACATGCCACCTTTGAATTTTCAAGTAGGGAACTAGAGTTGGTATTTTCAGAGGACCAGAACTTCTAGAATGTATCTTGAGAATTTGAGAATATAAATGGATACGGATTGGATGAGCTTGAAGTCCCAAAATGGAGTGATGAGGAGAGGTAGGAGGTTTCCTTTTAAAAGATAGGAGAGGGGAACTTTAGAAAACTCTCAAAATATTAATTTATTGTAAATTCAATTTCGATTAAAAATGGTAAAAACCATATTTTTTTGATGATAAACTTATGTCTATTTAAATACCTATCATCTTATAATTTGTAGACATGTTTTGAATATTATTTTATCCTAATCGTTTTGTATGAACCCTTATTTTATTCTTTTTACTCTCATAGTGATATCATTTTATTTACACTTTGTGGGTTAATTTAATTACCATATCATGCCCAAAAACCCAAAAAAAACGTAATTTATTATATATTTGGACTTATATTTACCTTTTTTCTGAATATTAGTTTTTTATAAATTTCATATAATTTCATAAAGTATTTTATGTTTTATGTTCTGAATTAGGTCAATTTTGGAAACTATTCCCACATGACTTTTCTAAAAATTCATAACAACATTATTCCATCTAACCTATGTAATTAACAAGAAAATAATATGTAAATATCATCCAGATAATTTTTGGATCACAAAAAAACAAATTACATTTATTTTAACATTTATTATATCATTTATTTGAATCCTTTGTTAGTGAATCAATCAATGCATCATCACTATAACACTGTAAAATTTATTAATTTAATGTCTAATGTTTTTAATAAAATATCATAATGTATGAAATATTTTTATTTTTCTAATTAATATTTGTATAATTAGTTATCAGTTATATAACCCTATATTAAAATATATTTATTAAAAAATATATATTTAAGTAATAATTAACTTTACATTAAATTAATTCTTAAATATGTGATTTTAACATCCAATTGAATCCACGTGGTCCTGAAATCGATCCAAGGATTCCCATGGAATGTCATATATCACATAATTGGATTAGGACATGTTTTAGGGTAGTTTAATATTATTAGAGTATTATTTATCCCTTCTTTACCATATTTACCTTTTAACCATGGTAAATAAAATAATTATTTAATGTATTATTCATAATGTCCAAAAATAAAAAGTTACCTATTTAGAAAATTGTAACCATTTGATTGTAAATAGAGAATCAATTTTTATAAATTAAAAAAATATAAGTTTCAGAAATTAAATTAACATTATTTCTCATTGTCAATACTTAAAAGAAGGTTTTTAAGAAGCAATAACTATCAAAAGATTGACATTTCTTATATCCATTTTAAAAGTGAAAATACATACAATGAAAAAAATTGGATTAACTGATAAAAATATAATCTAAATAAAATTATAAAAAAATTAAAAATATAATCTTACTATATAAATAAATTAGATAAAAAGGCAGTTTCGAATTAAAATTATGTGTTTTCAGTATTCATTAAAATTTTAATTTTATTAGAAACATTCAAAGAATTCATGAAAAGTAGATTTTTATGTCTCTATTCTAACTAAAAAGATTATTTTTTAAAATTTAACTTCTAAAAGTATGAAAAAATATATTTATAATGGGTGTGCCATCAACTAGGGGTAAAACTGCATTTTGATTATAAAAATACATCTTTTATAGGAAAAATTGATTTTGTTCTCATATCAAGTTCAATAAAATAAGTAAGATGAATGATAATGGTATATAAAATTTATATTTTTGTTAATACTATTCATAACAGCTAGTTTATATCCCATTAAATAATAATATTTTAATAATATATTGTTGTATAGTGAAACTCAGTATCGCGTGCAACGTAAACTATCAAGGATGGTCCCTCTTGCATGTAACACATGCCAAATCAGTGTGGCATGTATTGAATACTTACATTGGTGTTTCATTTAATATAATCTATGGTTTGTTCATTTATAAATTGAACAAAATCAATACACAGTGTTTTGTGAAATGAATTCTATGAAAAAACATGAAATTGTGTGCAAAAAAAACCAAGAATGTTGTTGTGTATACTACAAGCTAATACGGTTTAGTGTATAATTCAAGATAATTTCTGTGTAGCATACAACACAATACATGTAATAAATTAAAATAATATATATCATAAAATCATAGGGTGTTACATCAAGACTTCTCTTCATGTCTATATAAGTAGAGATTGATTTTAGATGGATTTTTACCTTCTAAATTGATGTCTTCATCATCTCCCCACGGATTATTATCTTCTCAGAATCTTCAACAGTTTCATATCCATAATTTAACTATTTTATGTATAATCCCTACATGATTGTATCCTTTCTTCATGATAGGTTTTGAGAGGTATGATTCTTCTATTCAAATCCTTCATCGTGGCCACTTTCTTCTTGATCACATGGAAAAGAACTTCATTAATATCACTTTTATCATTAATATTTTCACATTTTATTAATGTTAATATTCATGGAAACTTATGTATTCATAAAACCTTTTTGAAAGAAAAATTATTCAATCATTTATTTATATACTACATGAATGATACTCCTTTGATCTTCTATGACATTTCAGGAGTATTCCATAGAATAAAAAATAGACATTGTTTATAGGTCATTAGTAGCTCTAGTAGAGAATTTAAAAACTAAAATCCTTCCCCACATGACGGTTAGAATCAAAGATCACATCTATTTTATGTTATACCTTGATTGGAGAACATAAATTCTAGTATTAATTCTACTTTACTAAAAAATAGATTTATATTTTTAAATAACATTTGTGTATAGTGTGGGAACCATTGTAATTTCTTACCATAAATACATTATACACAATATGAGATTATAAATTTTTTGAAATCAAATATAAAACAAATAGAAGATATCACCCTATACTTTTTCTAGAAAATTTATGTACCATTATATCTTGATCATATTTATTAATTTATATGAAATGAAAATCTATCATTCCCCATGTTTCTAAGGACAACTATATAGTTATCTTCCTTTTCTTGAAGCCTCTAGTAAAAAAATAGATATTTCTTATTGATCCAATGATTATAATCATTTTTTTCACATGAATAAATCTCTATTCTACACTATCTACATACAATATATGAGCAGACATAATAAAGGAATCCACCAAAATTTCATCCTCAAAATATTAACAAATTTCAAAAGTCTTTTCGCCAACCTCCTCATACAATACCCACTGTTTTCCATCTATAAGCTCTAATGGTTAGTCTTGAATTATATCCACTTTTCCAAACATCCCTAGAGGAACAATCATAGAATACTCTATAATCATAGTGCCTCCCTAAAACCAAGATTGACATTCCACCATTTAACACACAAGATGAAGATCATGCTCCTTATAATAACCTGGTTAATCCATTACACTTCCACTTTATAGGTCTGAGATCATATTTTTCACCTGATCGTTCTTAGAGGGATCACAATCCATCAGCTTGGATCATAAATTTTTATATGATCATGTCTCCATTAGATAATGTATGTAATATTAATCGTTACACCCTTAAATATCTTCTTCTTTTCCATAATGCAACTCCTTGTATCCTTATTTTTTATACCCCTTCTTCCTACTCGGGATGTAAAGACCTCTACCATGTACCCCATTAGAACCGTCTTCTGATATTGGGTCGTTGATCTCCCATTTAATTATTCCAATAAGAATAATCTCTTGTTGTTGGGATCTCTGCCCATACTGGATCTCTTTGATACTGACCAAGGCCTTCCATTCTCAGACCATCAAAACAATTATGAAGATTAATTGATGAAAATGATCATACCATATTTTTCCTTACCACTATATTCACCCAAGGATAAAATATATCTGGAGAGTCCTCTATTTTATTCTCATGTCATGTGGAAACCACTTTCTCCATTGAGGTAAAATTTCTATTCAAAGCTGCATATGATTTAGGAAGAATCCTTTTAAATATTGATATCTAGTTTTAGATGATCAGTTGCACACATCCCCTCAATTCTACCCTCATCCCAAAAGACCCGAGACTGTTGGATTACAATCATCCGAAAAACATACCAATTTTTTTAATATGTCGAACACCTTTAGAAAACAGTTCACGATCCTACCTCTCTCTGATTGGGTAAAATACATGTTGCATCCTTGTGACTCAATTGATCCATATTGAGGGAACTCAATGCCTTATACCCTAGAATCTTTCTAGCTAATGAATCAAGAACTCTATGTTGTTCCATGTGACTATGACTATATGTGGAGAATTGGAGACCCATATATTAGAAGTGTGAGATAACACAATTTCATGATTTTAATACTAACACTTGTTTAAATCAGAATTATTTCCCAACTATGATACAAACCCACTCCACTGATGATTTTGAAAGATCCAATTTGAAAAATATAAATGTTTAAATTGTGTGAAAGAAGAGTCGTTCTTAACATCAAAGAAGAAAAAACATCCAAATAATTTCTCAATCATATGTATAATAGAGGGGGTTTCAAAGGGTAATGGATATTCTAGAAATCGTACTATAGTATCATTTTAGGGGAATCAATATTCATATGGAAGTCACATTACAATAAAAATAAGTATATGGGGAACCCATTGCATGTTCTCAATAATCTAGACCATGAAATAATCAAATCATCCTCAAAATAAAATTGAATCATCAAGTGTAATTTTTGTAGTAATCCAACCACCTCATAGTCGTGAAGACCCCAATATTGGAAAAAAACAATTAAAATAATTGATCAAGGGTTTTTGATTTATGAATAGATCCTTAAAAGTTAGTTTTAAAAGACACAAAGAATCCATGTTCACTGAATTCAATAGATATGTTGGTGGATATGCTTCATAGATATCAATAACCTACAAACAAATTTTGATATATTGGAATTTCAAAATAAATTCAGGGTTAGAGAATATAATAAATGGTAATGAGTGAGTATGTGAAGGAGGAATATGGGGTGAATCCACCCTCTTAAATGGAGATGGGGAGGTGGATCCATGGATATCAAATCCTAGTGCATCCCAGAGGGGAAGTTGAAAATGTTGAAGATTGTATCCAATTGGGATGGATTCTTCTTAATCTTATTCTTTATTCCCATTTCAATAAAAAATATAAACTTTTTAATTATTCTTTTACAAACATATATTTTAAAACTTATACATCTATTTAGAAAACATAGAATGATTCAACCATTTTGCGGACACATTTTTCAAGAGCCTCCATTAATGCCCCATTAATAAAAGAATCGGTTTTTATTTTTCTTTGATCTATCTCAAGGATAAATTTGTGTCTACTCAAAAAAAAATCATCTATCACTTATTGAGAAAATATAAGACGATATTAGAGGAAATGGATAATATAATTTTACTATGTTTTAAAACTATATCAATCTATAAAAATAACTTGATTTTGGATAAAATCTACAACCAAACATTAGATCATGTTAGGTCAATAGAAAATCCAAAATAGAAGTTATCAGTCTGATTAAACCTATTATACTTAATATATGGGTTTAATACGAGGTTACCCAAAGGGGTTTTGGTGTGAATCAGAGTATTACTATCAATGAAAATTAAAAAATGATTTTTTAAATGGTCTCACATGAACTATAAGATCATGAAATCTCAACCATAAGGGACACTTGGTTATTTTATTTAAAAATATATACTTATGGTTCTTTGATATGATTTGGTAAACATGAATTATGTAAATATAGAAATGAGTATATTATTAGTTCACCCTCAATGGGATATGTCTTGGGAGAATTCATCGGCATTGTGTAATGAACCAAAATCCACTATGAGGATCACTACTTATGTAGGCTCGTGATAATTTACTATTATTCCCAGGCTCACTGCCTCAAATGTTTAGGGGTAATTTAATGATTCCCCTTGGACACTCCATTAAAATATCTTTATTTAGATCATTATTTGTGGAAAGAATATACATTTTTAAATTATTTCCCTCAATTCTTAGAAAATGATAAACACACAATTTTTAAATATGTATATCTCTTATAAATCAATAATTAATTAATCTTCAAATAAGGTAAATGAATTTATGCATTTCCAATGAAATTATTATTCCCCTCTATCCAAATATCTTGATGAATCAAATTTTTCTTCATTATATAATATACCGTGAACTTCTCTAATCCTTAATTTAGACACAAAAGACACCTTTTTTAACATTTTAAGGATATTTAATTGATTCCAACACATTCTTCAACAATTTACAGTCCATTTCCTATAATACAAGATTATTTATATTTTTATGAAATTTGGATCCTTATGAAATAATATTTTTCTCTATCTTACTTCTCTTTTCTATATTTTTTATATGTATGTTGTGCATAGAGATTCACCTTCCATTATTTTTCTACATCTAATGGATGTATGATGGTTCAGAGTCTATCTGAACATTTTATTCTTCTAGGATATATATTTTATGACTCATATATTATTGTCATATATATCCATTATGAAATGTTTTGTAAATCTAATTTTAAATATCATAAATAAATTTTAGCTTTTTTATGAGCCTCATGTTGCAACTATATGAATAGTTCCTATGACAAAAATACTCATGAATATCCCCATATTCTAAAAATGTATATTCATAAAATATTGAAAACTGAATGTACAACAATATGACTTTAATGATCATAAATATCACTTAAATTTTCTTTTTATATCAGTTTGTATCTACGTGGAAATTTTTTGAAGATAAATTTTCCTAAGAATATCTCCATCTGTATATCTCATATTCCCATATCTATAAATATGAAAAACTAAATGTGTACACATGATGATCCTGATCATTATATAAACATTTTGTTATAGAAAAATAAAACATGATGGCTTTATATGATGATAAATATAGATAAAAAATTTTCTATCTACAATAAGGTATGGACTAATATGGCATAGCCATCATTTACATTGTAAAAGATAACATTTTAAATACTCTGGTGATGATGTAGGTGTTTCTTAAAAGGATACAAACGTGTAAAAATTCACATAAATGTTTTCCCTTGTATCCAAATCTCTAGAGATGAATATTCATGTAGTCTTTATCTATACACCCAATTAGAAATGTATCCAGATATCATGGATGAGCACATAACATATTTTTACCATTTATATGAATTAATTTTTTGTAACCATATGGATTAATTTAATACTTAGCTTATTTTATAATATAGATGAATTTCCAACATAACTGAATTTCTAATGTCGTTTTATTTATATATTAAAATATCTAATATTGGTGAATTTTATGACAACCCTTCTTTTATTACAAAATTAAACATGATTTATTACATAAACTATTCACTTGATACAGCATGGATGATCAAGAGGTATAGTGTATTTGGGGCATAGGATCATTATATAAAAACATAAAACATGAAATACAACATCTTTATTGAAAACTTCCTTTACATGACTACTACATTCCCTCGTACTTAGAATTTCATAGGATAACCTGACGACTTGCATAAGAATAATGGTGAGCTATAAACCACAGTAAGGGAATAGAAATGGAATACATGAGGAGTAGAATACATGTTATACAATAGGCATATCAATAGAGGAAAAGATAAACATGAACATAAATGCATGATAAAACATGATAATCATAACATGGAAATGTGGCAACAACACTTAACATGGAATTAGCATGAGCCAAGGCTCCTTGCACAAAGAGCATGAGTAAATTCTCATTACACATGAAGCACGAGTAAACCCTCTATGAACATAAATTTGCACGATTCAACACTCATTGCACATGACGTGTCATGATACTATACTTTACCCAATGCATTGGAGTGCTATAAGGGCACACCCTTCTTAAACATTTCATTTCATGTATAAGTGTGCCAAATGGATCATAAAACATGGATTCATAAAACATAATCATTTATTCCATGACAAAGGAATATGGAATTAATAAATTAAACTTTATAATAAATAAGTAAATGTGCATAAAATTGAATACCCTTGATGGATAAATGGGCATGGTATTCACTACACAATGGCATTGGCAAAGAAAATCGGTGTGATTTCGGCTATGTAACGGCGTGACATAAGAATTCATAAAAACGGTTGATGAGAGAGAAAAGGATTCCTAATAATATTTACATGTAATTTATAGTAAGGAGTTCATATAGATACATGTCCCAATAATTTTATTGTAATTTAGATTCATGACAAAAAAAGTAATGCTTGAATGTAAAAGAGGAGAGAGAGAAGTTCCTTTCGGAATTTCGGCATAGAAACTGGTGTAAATGGGAGGCATTTAATGAGAGATAAAGAGGCCTACCATCACTAAAACAATAAGAGGGCAGTGTGGGGGAGGTGTGAAACCATACCCCAACATTTATATTTTTAAATTAAAAGGGAAAAACAACATAAAGAAAATTGGACAAAATGGGAAAGGAAGAAAAAACCCTTACCTGGAAGTGTGCTTCCAAAGTCTTGAGAGAGGCTGTAGAGAGGCTTCTTGTGAGCTTAAGTCACCTTGAGAGGATTCTAGAGAGAGTAGGGAAGAGGTTGGACGAACTCCAAAGGCATTGAGTGAGGAGAAAGTGGGATCTTGGGTGGGATTATACAGGAAAGATGAGGGAATTCTTTATTATTTAGGATTGGGACCACATATATTAAATTAGTCCAAACCACAAACCATCCCATGGTTTTTTCCCTATGGTTTTTGGAAAATGGAAGAAGAAAACAATATTTTATAAGTCCAAAGTCCTAACTTCTTAGAATAATAGGGTTGATTATTTGGAGGTGAGTCACACGCTCATGGAAAACAATACTAAAATACAAGGTGTTTAATAAGTCTTGAAGGGTCCATTAATGCTTTGAAAAGTAAGTCAAAAAACCCAAAATCATATTATTTTAGTTTTAAAACATATATTGATCGAACATAAAGCTTATAGTACATTATTACATCACTATTGGGTCATTATGATGTCATAAAATACATTATATATTTAAATAGTACTAAATTTTTACCCCCAAAATTGATTGTCCTTGAAAATTTTGAAGAACTCGCCGTTGGATAATTTTGAAGTCCTGATTCTAGAAATAAAATTTATTTTATCTAAATAATTTTTTAAATATGTTAATTTTCACTTTTAAAATAAAAAGTGACATTTATCGAAAATTCATGGGTTTTGACAAAAATGGCTATCAAACCTTAATAAAAATTACACTTGCATTCATAAAATTATATGATCATTTATATATAATAAATTTAATTTAATAATAATAATAATATTTCATTAAAATATTATTTAATTAATAAATTTATTAATTTAATAAAATATATTTCTTAATTAAATAATAACTAAAAAATACTATTTGCACTTTAAATACTATTTACAATGTGTCAATAATGACAAGAAAGTATATTCATTATTATATACAAAAAATAATGTACATGAACATAGTACTAGCGATTTGTTACTTAACCCCTTCAAACAGCCGCATACGACCTATGGGATAGGTGTGCGATGGTGAAAAACACTTGGGGTGGCTCGGATAACATCGCTCGAGTGGTAAATTCTATCAACTTCCACTTTTCCCATAGACGGTAACGTTCAAGCTTGACATGATGAAGCTCACCTTGGGCTTGGTCAAGAGGGAAGCCCAAAGACATTATCTTTTTTCCGAGATCCATTAAATGGGCTTCGTATGGAGCAATTCTGCTGGATGAGGCCATCGCTTCCTTTGTCACAATAAATTTGATTTGTTAAATCCCTATATTTATACTAATCATCTAATTGATGTTCAATGGCTATAAAAGCAACGGTCAAAATTATTAACATAAAACCAATGAATTTGAAATTTTATAGAAACATTTTACATAAAGATACATTTAACTAGATCAAGAGAGATTTCCATTAGTGAAACTTTGGGTCGTTACAAATTTCCCACATTACACCCTTGTGCAATGGATTCTCGCAAATTCACCTCTAGAAAGCCACTAAAATGCATTACATGGAAGGCCATTAGTTTATCAACGCATAATAATGTATATATATGAATATTTATGTTAGGAATATACCATTTTCATGGTATTTTGGAACTATATATCTCTCAAAAAATAATTCATCACTAAAAAATACTTTAACACATTTTTCATCAACAAAATGAATAGCCGACAAAGCTATTGTAAACAAATCCAACATTATTCATAGGGAATAATACACACCTATTGGTCAAAAACCTTGACCATGGTTATTTTTAATCACATTTTCCATCCTTATTATTAAGATATTCAACTAAATTGCTTTGGGGTTTTAAATATTAGTCGTAATATTTATTGAGGTTATAATAGTAAATGATTATCAAATAAAATAATCTATTAAAAGATGTGATTATATGTTAATATAAAAATGAATAATATTTAATCCATCGCCTTAAAGATTTCTTAGGTAATCCCCCATAAATTTTATCCCAATTTGATTAAAATGTAAAAACATAAGATAGAATTTGACTCATTAAGGTGGGATTGAAGAATAGAAAGCAATAAATTAAATTGTAGTCTGCCATTATAGGAATAATTATATAAGTTTTAGTATGAATAAATATAATCTTTGAGAAAATTGTTTCATAATGATAATAGTATAAAATAATAATGGAATAATATTAATATACACTTAATTTTATTTAGTTTTTTAGAACAACTTATGATTAAATAAACATTCTTTTGGTGGAAATTTTTGACATAAAAATGAAATTAAAACACACCATAAATTCTTCTATAAATACATCAAAGGTAGTAATTTCCAAATCCTTGGTTTATCCCGATAATTTTTTAAGTATTCTTAATTTATTAGGGTTGGTATAACTGGGTGGAAAGATTGTGGGATGTTAAAGTTTTCACCATTTACCAAAAATGAATGAAACTTTATCATCATTCATGATTTGAAAAATAGAGATGGGTGATTTTGGGTTAGATATTGAGGAATAAAATATGTCTACTTATATTTTATATATTGCAGTAAAATTTTAGAGAATGAGATACATAATATTTGTTTAATGATTGAATGAGTAAGATATTATTTTTGGTCTTTAAATATGGTCTAGAAGTTATCATCAACCTGGGATTCCAGAATCAAATTTTAATAATGTGATTTTACTGAGATCACAATAGAATTCAATTATACATGTTATTTTGAATTTTCATAATATAAATTCACACTTAATTAGAACTATATTATAGATGATAACTGAATTTTAATGTATTAGTATCTAGTTCACATTATCTAAAAAATATTAGAATCCCTGTATAAAATGATTGTAATAAAAAACTAATATTATATTGTTCTAGAAGGAAAACATAGTTCCCAAAGCATAGGCAACTTGATACTAAAATTTACAATCCAAATAATTTGAAATGATTTTATAAAAGCCATTGATTAATGTGTTGATTATTATTCCATTATTAGAATGAATTTAAAACAAGATAAGATTTTTTTATTATAAAATTCACTAATACTAATGTTTATGGATGTAAATTTATCTATTTCTATAAAATTTGGTATTCAAATTAAAACTGTATTGCCATCCTAAATTGTTATCCCATTTCTCTCGAAGGACCAGTTCTTCACCATGACATGGGTAATATGATCATAAAGTTTAAAATTGAAATTTGTAATAGTTTATTATTTATAATGTGTTAATAAATATTCTATATATTGGTCTATATTAATAAATAATTTAAAGATGAGGATAATTGAAGATTCAATTTTGAAGTATGCTAATACAAGTTTTTAAGAATAGTTAAATACATTAAAATTCTATATTAAATAATTAATAAATGATTATTTTAGTGGGTAATCCAATTTTATTAATTAGTGTTTATGAACTAATGTGAATGAAGGATATTAAACATTCTTATAATGTTGAGGAAGAAATAAAAATTTATTGAAACCCATGATGTTGTATAAGATTAACTAGGATTTATAAAAGAACAAATAAGATAATCCTAACAAATTAAGAGGTCATGTAAAATTAAGTTATTAAAAGATAATTTTAATAAGATTAGAATAATGTTTCGATAGAAGACATATTATTAATTCATAGTTTCATTTGGTGGAATTATATTATTTTAAAGGAAAATCTAGTAAGGTGGCCTTAAAAAAGATTTCTCATGGGTTATATAAGATTACAATTTTATTATGTAAGAATAATAGAATTATTTATTTGGTTTCGTATGAATACTGAGGGATCATATAAGATTTAATATGAGGGTAAAAGACATGTTTAATACTATATATAACTTTTAAATTCTCAATGTAGTATAATCAAGATACATGTAAGAAAAAAATGAACCGACAAAAGTATTCATAGGATCTATATAGCATTAACCAAATATCTTGTAAGACTGATTTTTTTAATTTCCATGGGAATTTATTAAACTATATTTATTTGATTTTTTAATATTTTAATTAATAAAAAATATAGGTTTTTCAAAAAACATTCACCGAATATATTTGGTAGGATAATATGAATGATTTTTTTTTCAATTTTACTGTTTCAATATGTCTGTTTTATGGGGCATATATATTGGATAGAATTAAATAATAAATATATTTTATTTGTAATATATCAAAATTGGAATTGTTAAAAATAAATAAACTCATTTTTTAGAGGAAGATATAATATAAAAGTGTGGATTAAATATTCTTGATAATCAAAAGTTCTAATGAAAAAGATAAATATATATACATATATTGATGTTCATTATATATGGTCTATATATTTCATGGATGAAATTACTACTATAATGAACCCTTTTAAGAATTATGATTAGATATATTAGGATGGATCAAAAAAATGGAACATTATTGATGACTGGTGTTTGAATATTTTGATGATATTAGTTTTTAATGTCATCAATTTTAACTATTTTTCATTATTGCAGATTTTTTTTAATAGAAGAAGGATGGGGTGACCCATAGTTTGATAACACTCCTTACCAAAATATTATAGATTCACATAATGAATAGATTTGTCTAGTAAATTGATATATATATATATATAATTCTACTTATATATCATTTTTATCGAAGTGAAAATTCATTATGTCAACACACTTACATTATTAATCTATGTTTAATGATTAATTTTTCTGTACATTCAACATGATCTTGCAAACAGTGGATCAAGATTCATTTAAAATTAAAAAATAATCAAACACCTTGACTCACCTCCACTCCCAAAAATTGTGTGTTGGGATTCTATTATTTTAACAATATTATCATGATTTGTTTTGTTGAATTTTAAGATTTTATATTGGATACAAGATGGGTGTGAATTGTAGTTTTGAAAATTGAATTAAATAAAATCCCAAACAACATTATTAAAATTTATTGGACTTCCTTATCATATAATAATAGTATTAAAAATACCAAACTCATATTACATCTGGTAAATTATATTATATAAAAATTTAGTAAAATAAAAATTACATATAAATATTATGTAGTAAAATTTAACTATTTGATACAAGTAAAATGAAATATTAAAAATAATAATAATAATACAAATTGAATATTTATAAAAGGAATAAGTAAACATGAACCATCAATGTGAAGGAATTCTATATTCTGAAATATATTTATCCATATTTTAAATGAAACTGTAAGTTCTACCTTTCTTTAAAATGAAATTACTCAATTAAAAGGATCAGAATTATATATTTGTTCTTATTTATAGAATCCCAAGATTACAATGATCAGAATGATACTTCTTTCTATACTCAAAATTTCTAGATCTACACCCAGATCCAACACAGAATATAATTTCAAAAATCATATGAGGAATTATTAGTCATCACATGGATTATATAGAATATAATCTATCTAACTGATTATAAACCCAAGGATAAGAATTATTACATCATTGATAACTTCATATGGTTTGAGTCACAAAATCATAATCTCATATATCCTTGAATTCACCCCTATTTATAAGAACACCTCTAAATGACATATTTTGGTGATCTGGGGATTTGTTTGCAGTGACCTCGGATGAGATTCATCTTGAATGCTCAGTATACACATCCTCTTTTGATATCATTTTTATATGTTCATTAGCATGCTGTAAAAAGTATTGCCTCTTTTATAAATTATTTCAACCATCAAATTATAAATATTATTCTGATTAAACAAATTGTTTATTGTAAATTGAATTGAAATATGTTAGTATGATAGATTTGAATTAGACAGTCCGATGTTGTAAGCATAGTCAGTCAAACATAACAAATTTTTTTTAGTCTAATATACTTGACATTGTAAGTCCAATGTAAAACCACTTTTCTATTTGATGAACTATACAGTGTTAGTTTGATAGACTTGACTTTGAAATTATAATGGACTAAAAATTATATTTAATGTAATAATTAATATTATATAAATTTTTCTAAATTCAATAGAATAAATAGTTTTCTACAAAAAATTTATTCAAAATAAATTTTTTATATAAACAATGTAATATATAATTTTCATGAAAGGGTTTTGGGATTTTCAAAAACTAGTGTTAGAAAGTGTATAAAGTTAAACATTCTACTCCAAAATCACCCCATTTTTAAAAGAAAAAAACTAATAATTAAAGATAAAAACTTATAATGTTGATAAAATTATATAACCATTGTAATTTTTGGAACACATTTCCCTCTATCATTCTTATCTCCCTCATTCTTTGTAACTTTATTTTTTATTACATAATTAGTTCAAAATAATAAAAGTAAATTGAAATTAAAAAATAATATCATTTAATAACTTATCCCTCAACCAAATCCCCCTAAATAACTTTTCCCCTTAATAAATTATCTCCAAAATATCTACTTTAATGAACATCTTAAATTACATAACCCCCTTTTTTATTTTCAAAAAAAATAATGGTTGTAAAATGTAACTGAACTGTTATTAATAAAATTCCTCGAAAAAACATTTTTATATAAAAATTCATCCACTACTGTATAAAAGATAATTCATCAAAAAAAAATTGAATAAATTAAAAAAATATATATGCAAGAAAATTAATTTAATCATTCATTCAAATAATTTTTTTTCATTTACATCACGAGTTTAGTTAACATAAAATTTATATTTCTTCTTAGACTTCATAATATTAAATTGTATCTTATAGAATAATTTATGGTAATTATCTATTTCATGTTTCATTTACTCCAAGATATCCATATTCTATTCTAAAAAATAAAACCATTAATATTATTTATTTAATCTATTAAATTATTCCTAGAGAGACTGAATCATTCTATTCTTTTATCCATTAAAATCATAGACTTCTTCAAAAATAAAAAAGTTTTCTCCTTTAGTTATGATATTTCTAGTCCTGATACTTTGATAAATAATTGGACTATTCAAATATTTCAAACCTTTAATAAACATGACTATTTAATTGTAGAAAATAATATTGAATCTCTAATTATTAATTCTTAACAATAAAAATCAATTTATCAATATAGTTGAAATAGATTCTCGTATCTTGAAATCAACTAAAACTGTTCTTAACTCTTCATTTTTTACATAGAATCATCTCTAAAATATTTTAAATTACCCTCATTCTGAATAATTTTTTCTAGTAATTCTTTAAATGATTATGATTATACTATTACATTTTTCCTTCTATGAATTTTCTTTCACCAATATTCTATTCATGGTATAAATTTAATTGCATCAACGAATTTCTTAAAGGATTTATTAAATTATGTAAGTATGGCTTCAACTCTTTGATCTGACAGAGTAACTTGAGAACATTATTATCTAATAAAGTATCAGAACGATATCTTATTGGTCAATTAGAAGCTAAATTATATTATTTATCATTCAATTTTTTCTCCTTTTTTAATTCTTCTCATTTGAAATTTGCATTAAATTAATTTATTTAAAGTAATTATCATTATTTAATATCTTTATTATGGATAAAAAATCATCTATATCTTTTGTGTAAAATTATTATTTTTGTCATAATTATAACTCCATGTATTTTGTATAATATGTACCAATATATGATGATTTAGAATTAATATCTTCTTCTTCTTCAATTAAATATTATTGTTGTTTTTTTCTAATTATTTGTCTATCTATATTGTTAATTTTTAATCACATATGAAGTTATCTTTTCCATGATTCATGGAAAATTCTGTAACATTGAATATTTTTCTCAAAATAACATTTTAATCCTTTGAAACCTTTATTTTTATTTATCAATATTTTAAAGAATATTGTATGTTCTACCTTTATCTATTTATTTAATTCTTGGTGGAAAAACATCATGATTAATTGGTTGGTTAAGTGATAAAGGATAAATAAAATGTGATCCTTTTCCTTACTCTTCTACAAAATGAATATCTTTATGTCCTAATTAAACTCTATTTATTAAAAATTGATCTAATTTTTCCTCATAAAATATATTTTCATGTTTTCTATTCTTCTGTTTTACATAAAAAATTTATTAAGATTTATATTTTAATGAAAATTCCATTTTATTATCGATGCTGAATTCTAGAACACATTATTTAGATTCTGCCTTTCATTTCATCAACTCTTGATAATACTCATCATGCATATGTTTAAATTTCATTTTCATGTTGGGGTTTGAAGTATCATCTAACCTATTTTCATTAAATTATTACCTTTTAACTAGCGAGCATTGACATAATATGATACTTTTGCTAATTTTTAAACAATCTTCTTCACCTCTGTCTTGAATAGTAACATTTTTCCTGAAATGTTTTATCCACATAATAATGATATTTTTCACTCATTTTAATGGTCTGATTTTTTATATTCATTTAAATCATAAATTTTACCAATATCTTGTGGAGACAATAGTGATGCTACATAATTACAATTTTAATTGTACTTTTCATAATAACATTTATTTACAAGATTACAAACCAAAATAAAAAGATTATTATCCCATTAAATAAAAATTATAACATTAATATGTCCAACACATTCATGGTGTTTCTATCACCTTTCTTTAAAATTAGGTAACCATTCATCTAGAGAGAAATAACTCAGGAATTCAGTTTATGATGATGAAAATTCCTTACCTTCTCACATGAGGAAAATAAATTAATTTCATATTTGGATTTCTAAAAACATCAAAATATAATGGATAATAGTATATTATTCTTCATCCAACGGAATATCTGAAAGATCCAAAACAAATTGAACATTGATCTTGTTGGATTAATCATAAATATTTAAGGATATTACCTCTAGATATTCTCCCACACTAAACTGAACTAATTTGTAGAATTATGTTATTATAACAGTATAACAAGGATCAAAATCAACCTCTTATATGAAATTATTTTCCTAGCCCTTAAATTTGATAATTTATTTCAAAAAATAATCAGTCTTATTATAAAACTATTATATTTCAATTCATCCATAAAAAATTATTTGTTATAATTTTTTTTGTCGGATAAATCTTGATGAAAAGTAACTAGAATAAGAATATAATTCCAAAAAATTATAATTATGATTATATAAATTACAAAAGATCTTACTAATAGACAATGTTAGTGTCTATATTCATCATCAATCTAAAAAATCAAAGTTGTATGTGGTGATCCACTTACATGATTATAGGATACGGGGTAACATTTTGAATTCAAGGTATCTAATAACTCAAATAAAAGTCAAAATATTATTTTATGAACAAAATTTATCCAAAACAGATTCTACATATATTCTGACCTATTAGCAATTTTGGTTAATGAAATTTTTATCAGAGGAAATTTTCTTCCAGAAAATAATACATTGACATTTGTTAAGAACCATGGAAGTTTATAAAATTTAAATAACAATATAAGAAATGAAAGAAAATATAGTAACTATTAATGACAATAATCTACTTCATTAGAGTAAAAAACGTATCTCTCCTTAAGAGAATTTTTATGGTAACATATCTTTATAGTATTTAGAAAAACAATAAATTTTGTAAACCCACTTTTTTAGAAAAAATAAAAAAATATAACATATTCATGTTCTCAAAATGTGGAATAATTTATGAAAAATCATATATATTAAGAAAAATAACACTTTTAGTAAAACTAATTTTTTTATAAAAAACATGACTTCTGTAAAACCCCTTTGAAAATGATTTCATTAATGTAAGGATTTTACTAAAAAAGAATAAAATATGAATGATAAAATTGTATTGAATATTAATAGAATCTATTTAATATTTTACAAAATACCAATACTAATAGTATTAATAAATATATCAATAATTACTACTCTTGTTCTGATTATTTGTTTAGTAATATCTATTTTCTATGAGATCCCAAAAAAATGATGCCTTATATCCATGTGTTTTTTCTAAGAGTGATGTGATGGGTTTTTATAAAAATATTTTGAACTATTGTTATAAAAAATCCAAGTTATAGTAAAACTCCAACCAATGTTTGTTAGTGTGTGTTGCATCTAAAACAATTGATTACCACAACATAAAGCTACTATATATTTAGATTTATCACTAGAAGGTGCAATTGAGTTTTTTTCTTATAATACCAAGATACCAAATTTTATAATTATATTATAAAGGTTCTATATGTAGGTTTCCTATCCATTCTACAACAACAAAAGTAAGCATCATAATTGTTTTCATTCAAAATCACATAAGGAAGAGTAAAATAATCCTAAATCAAAAGTTACCTTAAGATTATAAAAAAATTCATTTAACTACATTAATATGGGAATACATTGGCTTGGATTGATATTATTCAAACCATAATAAATAAAAAATATATATGGAATAATATTAATTATATTTATTAAACGTCCAATCATTCGTATAAAAATATTTTGATCAACGGGTTTCCTTGATTTATCAATGTCTAAATTATTAGAGGATTTGATAAATGTTTTAATAGATTCAATATTTTTATATCCAATTTTATTAAGAAGATATTTTATATAATTATATTTTAATATTAATGATCATTCTAGTTTTTTTGTAATTTAAAAACTACGAAAATAAGTAATTTCTTACAAAATTCTCATTTCAAACTCATATTTCATAAAAACCCCAAAAGTATATATAATATATTTTTTAGTTGAACAAAAATTAATTTCATTTACATAAATTTGAACAATGGTGATCTTTTAAAAATACTATTTATATAAATTAATTGATTTGTACCTCCATTTATAAAATTATTTGGTAACATAAATCGAGTTAATTTATCATATTAGGCCTTAGGGATATGTTATTGTCTATAAAGTGACTTAGTAAAATTAAAAACATTTTCTGAATATTTATATTTTAAAAAAATATATTTTTTTATAAAAAAATACCCCATATAAATATATATTAAAAAATAACACTTTAAATTAATATGAAAAATTGATAAATTATGAAATGATTCATATTCTGGAAGAATAGAAATAGATTCAAGTCTAGATAGTAGTATATAGATTTATACATAGTTTATTGCCTATAATTTCTTATAACCTATTTATTTAATTATTTATTTATTTATGACTCTAATTATACATTCAACATAGTTATTATAAAAGATACATTTTACCATATTTACAGCAGTATCATTTGGTCATTTAACCAAAGTATAAACATAATTCCTCTCGACATAATTGAGTTAATTTTTGATATATTTTATCCAATGTTATTCATAAAAATATTTACTCTAAGTTTTAGATTATAATTATGATAAACATACAAAATTATTAACATCATTTCTTAAGATACTTCTAATTATATTAGGTTGATCTACACTACCAATGATATTTTGAAAAAGATTATTCCATGATTAAATTGATTCCTTGTGTTTATAAAACTCCATTCTTGATAAGCTTTTTAAAATTATTATTTGGGTTTAAATTCATAAAATTAATATTTAGTTTTTCTCGAATGAGAATAAGTTTCCCGAACTAGAAGAATATCACTTTTTGAAGTAATATATAAATTGGAGCATTAAGGTTATTTGGAAGAAAGGACCAGTTTAATACAATTTAGTATATATTGTTTCCTCAATAGTACATGTACTTTACTTGAAAAATTATAAGCCTTACTATTTAAATAACATCATTAAAATATTCCTTCATTAACTTTTGGAGAAACTATATGTTCATTGTCTTTAATATTCAGAATTAATAGATTGAATCTAAAAACATTGAAGAAATAACATTTTTTATTTAATCCAATCCACAAACAATAAAATGCTTTGTTTAAAAAATGTCTTATTAGGAATCTACTTATAGTATAGAAGGTAGTACTAATTTCTTCATCCAATAAATTTTTTGAGATTGAGTTTTCACAAAGCCTAATTCTTATAATCCCCAGAAGAATTTTATTTCTACTTTCAACAAGACCATTTTTTATGGAGTTCTAGGGGATAAAGTGTTATGTATTATATCCCTTTAAATATAATAATATTAGAAATTGGAGCATAATAATTCTCCATATAGATAACTAGGAATGGAAATTAAGGATACATTTTTCTCATTTTTGATACAAGAAACAAATGATTTAAAATAGAAAAAGGCTTCAGATTTCATTTCCATAAAATAGACCCTTGTATATATAGTGTAATAATTAACTAAAATATATACATATTCTATTTCACAAGTACAGTTAGTTTTTTTAGGATATAATAAATCCATGTTCACTAGTTTTAAATAATTATATGTCTATATTTCACGTATAAATTTACAACATGGCTTATGTTGCATTCGTAATTGACAAGTATCATAAACAATATATTAATCAAACCTATGTTATATTAGATTTTTAACAAGACCATTATTAAATTGTTTAGTTAATGTTACTACATTATAGAGTCCTTATTTTATATTCATTTACCAATATTGGAATTCTATTGTTATAAGGTAAGGTAGTTCATTGATCCTATATTCTTCTATGTTAAGTGTGTAAAAATTCTAATACTTATTGGAAGGAAGAATAAATTAATCTTTTGGACTTTCAATATTTAGTTTTTCATTCATGATTTTTACAAGATACCCCTTATCATATTGTTCTCTTATTCTTATAATTTTGTTCTTATGATCCATAAAAAATAACATATTTAATGTTATAGCTTTACTAAGAAGAACAATATAATATATTCTAATTATTTATCCTTGACCATTATCACTTAATGAAACTTTTAAACCTTTATTTTTTATTATATTCTTTAAGAAATAATTTTTCTAGTTATATTCCTAGAACAAACATTATTCATGTACCATATATTATTGTTATTAAACTTAAAATTTTATAAAAATAGAAAATATCAGTGTTTATTAACCCAAACCCTCTTGGATTGGATACTCTTAGAAAGTAATATTTTTGGAATTCATATTAGAAAATCATTTATTTGATGATATGATTTAAATGGTTTTTAAAAATAATCTTTATAAAATCTAAAAAAAATTATCTTAATTTAAAGAACTCGTATTTCTCTAATGTACACCACTGGAAATTTTGTACAAATTTGGATGTATTTGGAACAAATTTGTAATTTCAATAAATAGGTTTTTTATTAGATTAGTAGGTTTTCCTAGATAATGAATAGGTAAATTTCATAATAGGGGGTGAATATAGTAGATAAAATATTATTTTCAAATATGTACAACCCTTTCAATGTATGAAAGTCTAATTTTAATTATTAATGTTATCATATTTAGAAATGTAAGACATAAAGAATGGAAATTAAACACTGAGGTTTATAGTGGATCAGGGAACAAAAATACCCTAGTCTAGTCCACCAACACTTTACTCCTCAATCATTCTGATTTTATCTAAAAACCCTTTTTATCCGTGCCTCCCAGCTAAGTACAAGATGTTGTCACTTAATAAAAAGGCATAGGATATTTCAACAAGTATCTCCTATTATATGTCCTTTTCTGGGTCATAAAAACACTTTCTCTGATTAAAAACAAAGTATAATGAGATTCCTAGATTGAGAGATGATTATTGTGCACATTTTCAAGAAGAACCATAAAGTAGATGAAGATTTTTCCTATGAAAATATATGATTTATGGATAGCTTATGATTATATTCAGTGAAACTAGTTTCGTAAATAATATTATCACTCAATTTATATATTTTTCATATTTACATATCCCTATTGTTCGATAGGGCAAACCTTGTTTCATTCTCTTCACATTCGTTATTCCACACTAATATGAGCATTTTGTATTATTGGCAACTATTCATTATATATGTTGTTTTGAACATAATAATGAGATAATACTTCTAATCTAATGACCTATGTGGTGATCCTAATATGAAAGACTAATAAGATTTTGTTTTGAATCCATCCTAATATATAATTTCTTTTCGAACTTTAATATTATTGATTTTTTTTGTTTTCTGAAATTTTTTATTCATGGTAGGTCTTGTGAAGTATGATATTTCTTTAAATAGATAGTCTTCATTTTATGTACTCAAAATGTATAAGAATAATTTTCATAATTATAGTAAATATAATCATGAAATTCAATACTATAATATCTTCATAGGATTTCGACTGATCATATTCTTCATCATTATATAACATTCCTTAAGCTAAAGAATCTAGTCATTATAGGACAATCTAATTTCATTGTATTTTATGATAATTCATTTAGATAAGATAATGTGTTTCAGATATAGAATTTACTTTTCTTCCTCATATGCTATATATAAAAATTCTTCGAAAGCATATTACCTTTTATATTTTCATTCCTTATTAGAATTATCTCTGAACATTATAAGATAAAGTGTTATATTTTCATTTCTATTCCTAGGTTTCTAATGTGTTTCTAAAAATTTTTTAATATAGAATGGATGTGTAAGATAAATACATGAATAAAAAATATAATTTGAATACAATCTTAATGACATTCCAAATTTTTTAAAATAACACTTAGGATTTGTAAAATAATCCAAACACATAATGTGGAGATGTATTAAGACAATACACATTACAAAAATCTCCCCCTTTTGGATGATAAAAAAACAAAATCATTTGAAAAAAAATTAAAATTTGTTTTTAATTTATTGTTGAGGAATATCATTTTTTCATCTGAAAAATGTTTCCATAGGAAATAAGAATTACAATTGTAATAAAATTAAAATATACATGTGAAATTTTTTGTATTCCATTTCTACTCCCAAATTTTTGTGATATAAAAATAAGTTTATTTAGGTAATATTTTAATATTTCACATAGATATCTGTAAAAAATCATTGATTTGATAGAATTTCTAGTTTATAGTCAATCATTTAAATTTCATATTAAGAGATATAATAACGATCTAAATATTGAAGATAAATTCTGATTCAAAAGAATAGGCTTTTTAAATATAAATACATAACAACAAAAATCACTATATAAAAGTAATAAGAAAGTAAAGGATGTAAAATCATAATGTATTTTATCATAATAATCCAAATTAAATATTAATGTAAACTAATTCTGGTGTTTAAGTTCCATAGAAACATTGTCATAATTCAAAGGTTTTAGGTAAGCCCAACCATCGAGTGACGAACATCGTGGGGGATAACTATCAAATAATCTACTGAAAATGGATTTTATGAGGTTTTTTCTTGAATGAGAGGTTTTATTCATGAGATAATGGAGATAAAGGTAGATAAGATTCATTTTTTGTACCAATGGCACCACATAACATCAATGAGGATGCTCCATGTCCATCATGAACATCACGGGAAAATTGGACTAGTGTTGATTGGATGTTCTGGGAAACTTGTTGTGACGTCCCCATGTCAATATCATCTTCACATGTAAAGGGTAGTTTCAATAATGGTTTAGAAAATAATAGATATTTATCTGTCTATATCTTTTATGTTCCCTATATTAACTCACTAATATATCAAATCTATTATTTACACACTGAGATAAATATAGTTAACGATAGGAAATTTGGGGTCCAGGTAGCCTCCTCCCTTGTATTTTAAAAGAAGAATCCAAAAAAGTATCAATTATGTAGACAATGTCATTCTTTCAGTTTTATAAAAATCATGTAAGTCAACTCCACATCCATTGAGAGATATTTCTAATAAAACTCTGGATGTATCAATTCCTTTCAAATCTATAGATCTTTCTGTATATAACACCCACATGATTATCTGATATCCACATGATAGAAATAACTTTTCTTTCTATAGAGGGTTCAGTTCTACCAGAGGATTCTTCAAAAGCATCAATTTATATTTCATCTTCATCTAAGAAACATTGCTTGAGGTTGTTCATCGCTACTTGATAATTATTATACATTTTATTTTCAATGTATCATCGGTTTTTTAAAAAGGATCCAGAAAATTGGCCAGGAAGGGTAATAATAATATTATGTATTTATTCACTTGAAAATGATATTTTTGATATTCTGTTATCTTTTACAGAGCATATATCTTATCTCTGGTGTGGATTTATCAATTGATCTCACTATTTCCATTAACCCAACTTTCACTCATCTAACTTCATTAATAACTATTTTATGAATATTTTGAAAAATTTATCTTTTCACAATTTTTAGGTAATGCTAATTGATAGTTGCAGTGATGGAATAAACATCTTTATATATATATTAAAATGTGTTGAATTAATTTTTTGATAGAGTATTATTGTATTAGTGGGTTTATCTAATCATTTTTTTAAATAGACTTTATCAACAGAATAACTTCTTGAATGTCATTTATAGAGGTAATCTACTCACATAGGGTTCTTACATGATGATGTGACTCTGGAACATGATCTTTTAGGAAATATAAATTACGGGATAACATTGAAATGAACCTTTACTTTCCTGTATCTTCTTGATTCAGAGTACATTAAAGAATTGGTTAATCACATTCCCAATGAACATCTAGACTCTATTCTTGAACATATTGATTTATTGTGACGTATGTTATAAAATCTTCACGGAGTTATTCTTTTGAATATTTTTTACTCTTTATTTATCTATTCATTCAATATATTGAGAGTAAGATGAATGTAAAAGTAGTGATAGTCATGATTTTATAGGTATTTTCTGGTCATTAACAATGGATAACATATGAGCTATTGTTGTTTCCATCATGAAATTTTCATTTTATACAAGTGGAGAGAAAGGAACATGAAGCATTCTTTCAAGATCAACATCTTTAAGACTTATAAGAATAAAAATACAAAAACTCCTTCTTAGTGAAAGATTTTCTTCTTCCACATCAAATATTTATTTATTATTAGATAAATGTGAAAATAATTATACAATTACTTCTATTTTTTATATACTTGTAAGATCCCCCTTGATCTGAGAATGTTAGATTTTTGGCAGCAAACAATAGGGCATCAGTTTTTTTAAGAGACATCCCAATGTTAAACACAATTCTCTATAACCCTTGGATTAATTTTCATCAAACCATGACATTGGATTTCATAATTTTCATCCAAGATAACTCCATCAATTTCAATGGTTTGGGTAAGACATCATCCAAAATGATAGATGTTTACGAAATTATTTTTAATGGGTCTCATATATCGTCGGCTATATCATGCTAAGATGATAGGTTTTTATATAATAAATAGATAAACAAAGAAATTTCTTGAAAAAATAATTTCCTCGAACTAACCATTTATTTGAGTAATTCTAGGCTGAATAAATTATTCTAGTAGCTTAATTTCTAGTTATATGGTCATTACATGCTTATTCTTGATAACAGTTGTTCAAAATAGGGATTTCATGAATTTTTCAAGAGTAACACCATATATGTATGATAGAGAGGTGAAAAATAATAGTTATCCTTAATGTGGTCAAAAAAATATTTAGCCAAATTAACTGAGGTTAGGTACAACTCTTTCATGTATAGCATTGTAGTGATTGTTTCCTCAACATTTCCAATGTAAAAAAAGTCAAATAATAATTGAACTCCTGAGATTTATTAATAAAAATTATAGGGGTTCATGACACAAAAAACATACTCCCATACTTGATGATTTATAAACATTTTGAAAATAATATATATTCCTTCTAAAATTGGAAATTGATTACTCTACAACTTATAATTTTTATTGATATCTTATGTTGCTTCATTCAGCTAGATGAAACAACATGATTTCCTTTTATTTTTTCCGTTTTCTGTTAGTTGATGGATTGAATGTTTTAAAGGGATTGGGTAATTATAGTTTCAAGACATATAAAGATGATTTCATGTAGTTTTTGATTCATTTTCATGTTTAGATTTTATACTCAATATTGATTTTTTGTTTGGGATAAATGAGAGGATGTGTAGTAATGTTAGATAAATTATTAAAAAATACTGGTGATGTGGCCTATGGGATGTCAATATTTTTCAAAGTAGAGGCACATAGATATATTTAAAGAAATAAAATAATATTTTCTTATTAAAATCTAATCTATATAAAATAAAATATTATAGTTTAAAATTAAATATACATAATTTATATATATTAAAATAAAATGTATTAGTGGATAGGGGTTTCATAAAGGTATCTGATATGTTTCTCTATGAAAAAATATTCTAAAGAGATGTTATCTTTTTGTGCATGATCTATTTAGAAATTATATGTTAATTAAATGTACATTTTTCTTGAATGGATTATTGGATTATTTATGATGTTGATTTCACTAGTTTTGTCACATTTGAACATGATTAAAATAAAATCCAAAATCCATTAATGTGTGTTTCATCAATAACACATGTGTATAAAAACATATTTTGACAATATATTGAGCCTCAATTGTTGATAGTGCTCTAGAATGTTTCTTTCGTACATTACCAAGACACACAGGGTTTACTATCAAAATGATAGGTTTTTAAGGTGAATTTCCTATAAAATATACATAAATCAAAATCAACATCCGAGTATAAAATAAAACTGAAATCATCGGTTCTTTTGAAAAATATTATAATGTTTTTTAGTTCCTTTTAATTGTATTAAAATTGTTTTTTCATCATTTAAATGTGATTATTAAGGATTTGATTTAATTTTTCTCATTAGTTGTAATGAAAAAAATATCTTTTATACTCATAGTTTGGTATAAAAAAATATAATTATTCTTCTATACAACTTTTTTTCTACTGGATTTCAAGTATCATTCAACTCATGTTTGATATTAGAACTCATGTGTGTTTAGTATGTCTTACTATTTTAAAGTCACAACTTTTTATTTAAGACAAGTATGTATATTGTTTGTCTAAAATATTTCCAAAATTATTTTAATAATTCTAAACTCATGGAAAATTGTATATTTCTCCCTTCATGATCATTATAAATTCATATATAAGAATTTGTGAAAAAACAATTGTAATGATTTTGTTTTTTATCCAAAAATAAATACATATACATATTTTTTCACTGGTAAAATATTAGATTAACCAATTTTCTTAAATAGGATAGGATCATCTATTAAAACTATAAAAAATTTTGATAGAATAAAATTAATTAGTCATTCATACCATGCCCTTTGTGGTTTTATAAGGCCATATACAACATTCATATGTTCAGAAAAAAGAATTTTGAGAATGAGGGATGTCAATTATAAGAGGTTGTTCTATGTAAACTTACTCACTTAAAAATAATTTGAAAATGAATATTTTACATCCATTTTATAGAATTTAATATTTATATAGGGTTCATATACTGTATTAAATTTTTATTGATTCAAATCTAGCTACGGGGGAAGTGGTTTCCCAATAATATATTCCTTTTTCTTGATTATATCCTTTGGAAACTAACCAAAATTTATTTATTTTTATTACAATGTTCTCATATTTCTTATATCCAAAACCTATTTCGGTATAGTAATAATATGGGATGAGTGTTTCTCAACTAAGTCGCGTTATTTTTTTCATTTAAATTGACATATATTTTCTTTCATTTCTAAAAACCAACATTCATATGATAAGGCTTGTTTTTTATATTTTTGTTCGAATTTGGATATAAATGAATTGAATTTTACTAAATTTTTTACTTTTATTCTATTTCATACTCCCTCATCTATGATTCCAATAAGAGTTTATAATTAATCTTCTATAAGGTTTCTATGTGTTCTATGAATCATACTTTATGGTTCTCTAGTGTCATAACTTATTGGATTTGGTTTAATGTAATAAGGTTCCAAATCATCATCCTTGTTTTCATGACTGAAATTTTTAGGTATCATATATTTGAATAAATTATTTTTATCATAAAAATGAGTCATTTAGTGACTGAAATGATAACATTCATCAAATTTCAAATTAACTTATTCTTCATAAAAAAACATTCCCATTAATTGAAAACACTAAAATATTTGGAATTATTTGAGTGACCTAAGAAGATACATTCATCAGCATTTAGATCAAGACTTCCATGAATATCATTAGTGTTTAATATGATGGAATTAAATCCAAATACTTTGATAAATAATGCCATTGGTTTTCTATTATTCCACAACTCATAAGTTGTTTTATTTAAAATAGGACCTTTCAGTACTCTGTTAATGATATAATATTATATATTAACCACTTCATCCTAAAAATTAGTGGGCATGTTATATTTTCATAACATAGTCCTAGAAATTTCTTGTTGTATAATATTTCTCCTTTCAACAACAGAAACTCTTTGACGTGTCATGGGGGAAGAAAATTTATGTTTAATTCCTTTCATAGAGTTGTAGGAAATAAAATTCATAATTCTCAAACTCTCCTCCTATGTAACTACTTAAATACATCATTTATTCATCTTTTTCTTTTTCAAAAACATGAAAATATTAATAAATATAGAATATGATTCAATTTAGAGTCTTAAAAAGGAAACCCATGTAAATCTCAAAAATTCATCAACTATTACATAAAAAATTACTCACCAATAAGACATTCAGTTTTATTGGGTCAAAATGATCCACCTGGATAAGATCAAGAGGTCTAATAGTATGAAATTATTTAACCTACATGAAATATGACTTATGTTTCCACCTAATTTGGAATTAATCCCATTGTTTCTTTCTATCCAATATAAGATTACAAAATTCATAAAAGAATATATTTTTACAAAATATTCTCAAGGAATGAAAATTATAGTGTTGAAAACTTCAATGCCAAATCGATGTCTCATCAACATCATCATTTAAACAATTTACATTTTTTCTACATAGTGAATTACTATATAATGTGTTAACATTCTCTGTTATAGGTTCTATAAACCTGAGACATTTAACAGTAAAACTATCTTCTCATTACTTGAAAAATAAACCAAATAACTGTCATCAAAAATTTGAAAAATACTTATTAGGTTGTGCTTAAAACCTTCAACATAAAGTACATTTTTTATAACGATGGACTATAAATTTCAAATTTATCAATTTCCTACTATCGTTACATTTTCATTTTCCCCAAATGATATATATCTTCTATCTACGTTGGATAAAGAATGAAAATTAGAGTAGTCTCCACTCAAATTCCTTGAACAACCACATTTCAATGAATGAGTTTCATTGTTGTTCATATGAATACTTTCATAAAAATAAAAATAAAACGAATATGTTATTTGGTACACATATTATTGTGGGTATATATATGTTTTCTACCAGAGATCTAGGCATTCTTGAATACATGAATTTTATAAAAAACATTGCAATTTGTTTTTAAAAACATTTTGAAGGAAGAACATTTTTAATTCCAACTATTTTTAGTTTCTTTATATCAAAAATATTTTCAAAATTCCCTATTTTACCAACATGAAAACAAGTTTTTTATGAAGTTATTTATTTTCTTAAATGGCACAAAATATTTTCAGTAAAACTTATATTTTCACCGTTTCTTCCAATTCCAAATTATTCTTTTCTATTACTATTTTTACCAATAATTTTATTAAGTAGTCTTATGCATCTCTAAACATTCTTATAGAATATTTATAATTTTCAACAAATTTATATATATTTTTTAACTATTTAGACTTATTAAGAATTCAAGAAATTAAATTTTTATATTTAATCATTAAGTTATAAAATCTAATTGTTCATATTTTCTTCTTCAGTAACAAAATATTTATAGGAATTTTGAAGGGAATTATTATTATTTTTCAGGATTTCATACTTTATTTATAACATGGTGTAGTATTAATTTACTTATTAATAAGTGATATATTCATTTTCTTGATTTTTGTTCATGCTCAGAAGAGTAGTAATAATTTACCTCTTCTATTTATTCCATAAAAAATTATTTTTCCATGGGATTTGTAGTTTCAACATATAATTATTAGTATATTCACTAAACAGAATATTCATAATCACTCTAGTTTTCCCTCACGGTATTATTAGACATCATATATCATGTCTTCTTGAAATTTTTATTTATTATCAACTTTTTATATTTGATTATTAGACAATCATGTTTGATTTGTCATATAAATTTACATTTATAGAATCTCCACTCATTATAGTTTCCACCATGAATTCTATGAATGAAGGATCTTCTGAATCTCTATATATTATCATAGAATTTTATGTAATTTTATAAAAATTGATCAAGATAATAATTTAGATTCATCATTTATTTAAAATTGTTCTTCTTAATATTATTTGTAAATTTAGTCACTTCTACTCTTTTTTCATATTTGTAAGTAGATTATTTAATGGTAGTATATTCCTTGTTGATTATTTTGGGCTCCCCTTTCTTAGAATCCATCATGGAATCATAATTCATATGTGAACAGGTGAGTTATTTTATCATGTAATCTTTCACATATTTATATTGTTCATCGGTATCTATGATTCCAATCCACTTAGGTGGTAATACTCTATGAAAATTTAATGGATGTTCAGGTTCAGTGATTGGGATTCCTTGAGTAGCTATTTTATTCACAATCCCTATTAGACTTCCATTTATTTCAGTTTCACTCCCTCAATCTTCCATTATGAATGTATCGACCATAATATTGGATGTATCGTATCTATGAGATTTTATACTTTTAATAGCTTCATATGGTACTTCTAAAGTAGTCCACATTTCATGTTATTTTTTGAATTGAGACATTTTGTTAAACTCATATGGTCCTACCCGTATTTGATAACATTCATATATTTTGAATTTATATCATATTTTGCTTCACCTAAAACATCCAATATTTTAGAATCTATCTTTGAAATTTCATAGGGTGTAACTACATTGAGATAGTATTTCAGATTAATATTCCTTAGATAGATGATCATGAAAGAAATCCCGCAATATTATTTTGCAGCATTGAACTATGGATCACTGACCATTGAAATGCCTTCTCTGTTATCAATCAGAATAGCCATTTGAAAATTGATCATTGGACATCCACATTTGATAGTTGTGAACTCAAAAGTCACTTGATCTAAAACTCATTATTTTCCAACATAATGGCTAAATAATTAAATCATTAGGGGTTCAATTGAGTTATTAAAATATTCTTAATAAATATATACAGACTTCTTGATGGAATGCATGTATAATTTAATTTCAAAAGAATATATGATTCATTAATTTAAAACATGAATAAAGGATATTAAACATCAATATTTATATTGGTATAGGGAATGAAAATCCCATAGTCCACTCTTTCAATTCTCTACGCCTTGAGATTGGGTATTTTCAATAACAACCCTTTTATCGGGGTCTCCCAGCTAAGGACAAGCATTTATAACATAATAAAAATGTACAAGACATTTAAACTAGGATATCCCTTTACAAGACTTATCTTTGGTCTTATACACTCTTACACTGAGTGAAGACAATATGGAATGAGATATATGGTTTGATATATGATTGCAGAACACAGCTGCAAGCATCAACTAATGGTAAGAAATGATTCATCCTGAGAAAATATATGCTTCAGGCGTATCTAGGGATGAACTTTAGTGAAACTGATAGTGTAATGGACAGGACATCTCTGGTCCATTACTTTTTTGAATTATTGTTTTGGAGGTGTTTTGAGAGGTCATGTTATCTTCTTCCCAACACTTTTCCATTTTTCCAGTTCTGTGAATAGTGTTTCTAGTTTTATGATTTGTTCTATCGGTAGGTGTACAGTAATGGTAGGTGTACAGTAACGGTAGGTGTACAGTGTTTCATACATCGGTTTTAGAGATCGGTTTCACATATCGGTTTCATAGATCTGTTTCACATATCGGTTTCATAGATCGGTAGTTGTACAGTATCGATAGGTGTACAGTATCAGTAGGTGTACAATGTTTCACAGACCGGTTTCACAAATCGGTAGGTGTACAGTAACGGTAGGTGTACAGTAATAGTAGGTGTATAGTAATGGTAGGTGTATAGTGTTTCACAGATCGGAAGGTGTACTATACTGGTAGGTGTAGAGTAATGGTAGGTGTACAGTGTTTCACAGATCGGTTTAATAGATCGGTTTCACAGAACGATAGGTGTACAGTAATGGTAGGTGTACAGTGTTTTACAGATTGGTTTCACAGATCAGTTTCATAGATTGGTAGGTGTACAGTAACTGTAAGTTTACAATAATGGTAGATGAATAGTGTTTCTAGCTTCCTATTGTTTTTCCCATTTTTACGTTTCCATTGACATAAAATACATTTAAATCTTTATTTTAAGGAATCTTAAGCCCAATTCAAAGGCCATAACTCCTAATTTAATTATTCCTATGGCTCGGGATTTTTTTTTCTTGGTCAAATGGTGTGGGATTATGCGATTTGCTTTTAATGGGGAATTAAGCGTATCTTAAACCATCACCCCATTAAATATTCAAAAAGGGATGAGATATCATTATTCCATGTTCATCCTCTTTTTTATTGGCTATGAGACGCTAGAACCATTCAATTATTCCCATATGAGTTTCACAATCGAAATTTTCACTTAGGATTGGTTCTGATCTATTTTTATGCAACCAAGATGTATCAATCAATCTTCGATATAAGGTATATTATATTGTCGTTCTTTTGGGGTTCATCTTCTCCTGTTCTCCTTTCCATGTTATAGCATGTAATCTCTATGCTTCTAATGGGTTTTTCTTGGGGTTTGGTTGGTGATGTCATATCGTGGCATCCTCGGATGGATGCATTTGTCGCGAGAGGTGGATTCTGACCCCTTGTTTGGATAAATAATTTCAAGAATTGTTGAGGTAGTGGATTCGTTTCTTCTCTTTCTTCTGTGTGCAGCTGTATTGTTAGCATCTTTAATACCGCTGAATGATAATCAAATTGACATAATAAATACATTTAATTGGAAAAAGGAATTGTATCGATGGTATGTTATTTCCTCTTGTTTTTCTAGATATTTTGATATATAAGACATCTTTTCTTAGTTGTTGTTCTTGATGCAAATTGGTAAAGAACGTAAACTGGGATTAATTGAAAATTGTTTCACTTAAGGTGAAGAGGCATGAAAACGAATCTAGTTCTTGTTGTAATTTGATGTTAATCAAATTAGTTAAGTAATCATGTTTATTTATTTTTGATAGCTTACTGATTAGGTTTCCCGAATTATGGATCATATGTTTAATAAATCTGTTAATTCAAAATGGATTAATGAACTGCTTGTTTGATAATTTCTAAAAGGGTTTAGAGTTACTAGCATGATTGTTAAAGGGCCAAGAGAACATTGATGTGTTGTTTCTTTTCCTACTGCTTGTGTTGTAATGTGAGCCTGGATGTCTTTTGTGATATGTAGAGGCATGTAAACATATGGTTGTGGAATCCGATGGCACCTAGAGTGGCGAGATGCATCAGTTTATGCATGTGGGTGTCGGGGAGGACACCAGGGATGATTGAATGGAATTTATGTGATTGTTGGATTCTTGGTGATTTTAATTAGTTTCTTATCTCCTTTACTTTTCCCCACTACTCAGGGCAGCTGGTCTTGCTTACCCTCCTTCTGAAAGAGGCGAATACGTGCGGGGTATGCCACGTGATTTCCGTGTTTAGCTTCTCCAGAGAGGATGGGACTATGCTCTTTCCATAGGCGGAAAAGATTAGACAGGTAGTACATCTACTCACCGTGTTGATACCCTTGTGATAGTATCATAGGATTCTTTTCTATAATTCCTGGGAATATGGGAAAGTAATTCTGTATTGAAGGTTTGAATAAATGGTGTTAACCTATGGGGATGGGGTTGCTGGAACATAATGATGAGGTTGTAATTTTGAATGAACAACTCGCTTTGGGTGTGGTGATAATTGAACATAATGTGAAACTGTTCATGGTTAATGTTTAAATAATTAATTAACATACACTGGAACTAATAAGAATGGAATAAATTAATCTAATAATGCTCTTTAAATGGTTGTGCGCTTATAAGATACCTAGTCTTAGAAGTAGCAGCCTCGAGTCTGAGAGACGTTAGCTACAGTTGTGTCTAAGACTAGGTAATTCCCATAGTGTGCTGGTGAGATATAATACATCCTATACCTTTTGTGTTTCTATACGCTACTCCACCCTTTTAGTAAGTGTAACTAACGCCCCAAGGATTCTGAGCCCTGAGGGGTGGTGTTTTCTCCAACATTCCAGTGGGAGGATGAATGGATGACTACACCCTTTGGCCCTGCTCTCTTCTCTTGGTAGATACTTGTTCCATTGGGCATAGCTGTTAGTTATTCCCATATATGTGTGTAGAGGGTTGTAATGGATTGTGGTTATTCAGACACATATATTCTGGATATAGTATCCTATGGACTACTATCGGTGTAACATGTATAGGCTATGATGGATTGAGGATCCTTACTCGGTGTATTGGCTGTAATGGATTGAGGTATAATACCTGACATATGATACACGTTATGCGATCTGTGGTGGCTCCCGAAAACTACCTGGTTGATTTGGTTGTGAGGATGGTGTTGTGCTTCCCTCAGGTGTCTGCGGGCAAGCCTTTTTGGTGCACGCAGTACAAATTGTGGTGCTTCACCCAGGTGTCTGCGGGAAAGCCTTTTTGGAGAGAGATGCTTAAGACGTGTGACGTTGGGGAAAAGCGGAAAACCAGTGGGGAATTAGTAGCATGGTACCCATGATATTATTTACTATATTGTATATTTTTGTATGTTTTACTTGGTGAGAGTAGCCACGGTGATTTTGGGAACTTAGTATACCTATTTAGGGGACGAGTTAGTTTCACTTGTTGTTCACTGTACTTTAGCATGCTTTCTTTACTTTTGTACGAGTGGCTTCTGGGAGGATCCTACGGAGTATACTGTTATACTCGCCCTATGTTTATATAAACAATTTTTTTCAGGTCACTTGGAGCATCTTGGAGAACAAGCTGGTTTCTACTGGCTTGGGGTTGCAGGAGATGTTCAGGCTTCTGGTTGCTGGTCTTTTTACTTTCTTTTGGGTACTTGCAATTTTTTTCATTCCAGTTGTAGTACTTTTACATGACATTTCATATATGGACTTGTGTTTCTTTAATATTCAATTTCTGAGTTGGAGTTGATGGGTTTCTATCTTATCTCTATATTCTTAATGTGTTCTCTTAGAGGGTAATGCCTCCCATTTGTGTGTTTACTATGCCCTCGGTGCTTGTCGCCGACCCGAGGCCTACTAGAGGCGGGACTCGGGGGGTCATTATCTCACTTTTCACATTTCTGGCCCAGGAGGGGTACACATTGTGGGGAGGGGGTCATGATGGAGTGGTATCAAAGGTCTGGTTGAGGGATAGGATGGAGTTTGGAGTTAGGCGCAGGTGAGGTTGCATGGGTTGGTAGGGAAACAGTGTCATTCCTGTTTAGCAAGTGAGGTAAACACTAGAGACCAGCTAGGACATAGGAATTTAGGGCCCCCAATGATCTGATGTATGGACCTTTAAGTTTACAATGGCTCCTAAACAAGGTGATACTAGTTTCTGGGTAGAGACCTAGGAAAGGATCATGCATCATTTTTCTTTGTGCCTATGTTTGAATGGGTATACCATGGGATAGGTTAACCTAAAAAGAAAAAAAAAGAAACAAATTAAGTAATTAATGTTGAGTCTTCCATATTCCATGTTTAGGAGCTCTAAGTGTTTGTTATTTTTAAGGTATGACACCAAGTTGACGTCCTCATCAGGCTCAGATAGAAGATGCCCATCAGGTTGTGCCAGCAGATCATCACCGGTTAGAGGTTGACGATGACGAAACTTGGAGGAAGACCCTCTGAGAGTTTTAGTGCCTAATTCTGAAGAAGTATGAGGGATCCGTTTTGGAAGCTATCACGGAAGACTGGTTGGAGGAGTTCGAGATAAGCTTCAGTTCGATCTGTGCTCGGAAGGAGAACTGGGTGTTCTTGGCTGCGACGATGCTTTGTGGAGCTATGAGGAAGTGGTGGTTCTTGTTCCTCGGGGAACATGAGGAGTCAGCAATCTCATGGGAGGAGTTCCGAGACAGGTTTAGAGTCACGATTATTTCCTCGACTGCAAAGGCATCCAGTCGCCACGAGCTTCATACCCTTCGACAAGGGAGCTCCAGTGATCAAGAGTTTAGAATCCATTTCATGAACCTTTTATGATATGCTTCAGACCTACTGCCAGATGAGGAGGCCGGGGCGAGGGATTTTGAGGAGGATTGGCGTCCAGATATCCAATGCCAAGTAACTCCATTTATGTTGAAAACATATCTTGAGGTACTGGCGAGGGCAGAGGTTGTCGAGAAGACTTTGGCTAGGACTAGATCATCACGAGAGGGGAATCGGCATGATTCCTCATGAAGCAGAATTGTGGTCCGGGGTTCCCGATTTTCACGGCAAAAGAGTTTTCATTCTGCTGGGGGTAAGTCCCAGCCCTTCACGTCTCGTTTCTCCAGAGTCAGCAACTCTCAGGCTAATGCCAATGGATCAGGCGCTTGTTTTTCTCGTTGTGGTCATGGTCATCAGTAGAGAGAGTGCCTAACCATTCAGATCGGCCATTGTGTGTTAGGAACTACACTCCAGGTTCCTTCATTGAGGTAGTTCTAGCCGAGGTAGCAGCAGCCAGATGTGCCAGCATTAGATTAGCAGAGGGTAGATGGGGAAGGCAGAGGACAGCCCCATGATGCTCCCCGTCCTCAAAGAGCAGAGCACGGTCGTGGTAGTGGTCGTCATTAAGGTCAGAGAGATCGTGGAGGAGGTTGTGGTCAGCTTCATGCTTTAGTGTTGCCAGCAACAGATGATCCAGATGTCATTCAAGGTACCCATTGCTTGTTTTCTACCTTAGTGTATGCCTTGTTTGATTTAGGAGAGACACAATCCTTCATATCACCTACCCTTGTCCATGGATTGGGACTTGAGGTAGAGAGGCTTCTAGTGCTCTTGGCATTGACTATGCCTGTTGGAGGTCGAGTTGACTTGTTTGAAGTATGTAGAGAGTGTGATCTAGTGTTGGGGAAACACCGATCTTGGGGAGATTTCTGATTTTTACAAACACAACCATATGATGTCATCCTCAGCATGAATTGGTTATATTCGATGCAGGCTATCATGGATTGCTTCAGGAAGAAGGTCATCTACATTGGTGCGGATGGAGAGAAACTGGTGTTTGTTGGTGAGAGAGATCCTCGGATGGGTCCCATGTGTGTTTCATCCTTGTCATTCATGATGGTTGAGATGATGTTGACTTCTTCATAGGTTCAGTAGTTGGCATTTCCTAGGGTCGTAGAGGAGTAACCTGATGTCTTTCTAGAAGAGGTTGAAGGATAACCCCCTCGACGAGAGGTAGATTTTGGGATCGAGCTACATCCAAGAGTGTCTCCTATCTCTATGTATCCATATAGGATGGCCCCTACTGAGTTACTAGAGCTACATATACAGCTTGATGGTCTGTTACAGTGCGTTTTCGTTCAGTCAAGTGTTTCACCATGGGGTGAACCCGTTTTGTTCGTGAAGAAGGCTGACGGTATTTTGTGGTTGTGTGTCTATTATCATCACTTCAACAAAGTGATAATAAATAATCACTATCCTCTTACATGGATTGATGACTTATTCGATCAACTAAAGGGTGCATGTTTGTTCTCTAAGATCGACATGTGGTCAGGATATCATCAAACGCATGTAAAGGATGAGAATTGTAGAGACCCGTATCTTATCGTACATGGACATTACATTACTTTTGCGGAATACTTAGTACATAACAAAAACACACACACAAGGATCGTAATAGTTTAGTGTCTTTGGAAACTCGGAACGTAATCTTCTAATCGTGGTGAAAGATCTTCAATATCTCCCATAAAGATCTTCCCTTTTTTTTTACCTATAAACCTTTCTTTATATCCTGGGGAAAAGAAAACATAAAAGGGTGAGCTCAAATGCTCAGTAAGGGTAAACAAAATAAATATCAATCACATCATATACAAAAGAACATAGCTTTTTTGGAAATCTTAACCTGCAAAAGAGCTCATAATATCATAACATGGGATAAATCATAGAAGTGAAAATGAGATCCCCATAATCATAACATAAAACTTGAAACTTTGTGGCATGCACACATAATCATGGAGATCATTTCTTGTTAGTCATGACTCATTGCGAAGACTATCTTAGTGGACAAAGTCCCTTTCTGAACCGAGTTCACTCCTCGTTTCAGTCCTGTATCACTGAACCGAAATAACCTTCCGTTCCAGCCATGTCTATCTCATGAGATATAAAATCTTTACCCAATGCATTGGAGGGAGATATAGGTCCCACCCATCTTATAATGAATCCTTTCTTATGTGTGCCACATAATCATACATCATCGCATAACACATGTAACAAAAATGGGATTCTTGAAACATCATGACATCATAAATCAATTCATATATGATAAAGGAATTCATAAACATAATTCCATCACAACATAGTCAAACCAATGTAAAAATATGGATAGAAACAGAACCCTTTATTATCTTAGATGGAAAATAATTTTGATAAAACACTTGAATTGAATTCTTGAGGAAAATATCCTTTCTTCTTCAAAAACATTTTTCCTTTCATAACATGTCATACAACTTTAAAATAAAAGAAGTTGATTAAAAATAAACTTGAAAACTTGTAAAGGAAGATTCTTTGAATTAATGTTTTAAAAATCCATTCATGTCGTATAAGTTAAAAAAAAACATTCTTCGTACTTTTGTCGGAAAAGTCAAAAAGTACCTCGTACGGAAAAACGACAAAAGATTCCTTTCATATTCTTTACTAAAAACTCACCTAAGGGTAAAATTGGATTTAAACTATTTCAAGTGGATGGAAACAATATTACATATTTAGGGAACATGGATGTGGATGATAAAATACACCCCAGTAAATACTTACGAATAAACAATCTCGGATAAAAATGAGATTGTGATATTTCCCTTACCTTAGGTCCGATTTGCTTTGTTCGTGTCCGAAGCTCCTCTTCTTTGGAACGCCTTTTTGAATCCTCCACTTAAGGAACTAAGATTGGTCTTTGGAGAAGACCAGGACCTCCAGGATTATTCTAGGGAAGTGGGGAATGGAAAATGGCAGGGGTTGGCCGAGCTTGAGTGCTCAAATTGGTGTGAGGAGGAGGGGGAGGAGGTTCCCTTTTATAAGGGAGGAGAGGGGCACCTTAGGAATTCTTAAAAATATTAATTTATAATAAATCTAACCCCACTTAAAAACCTCCAAAAATGACTCATATTCTAAGATTAGATGAGATAGGGTTGTAATCTCATCAACCAATCAAATTTAGACATGTTTGGATATTATTTTAAACCTTATCAATTAGATTTAACTCTAAGTTAAATAATTTAAATTTTACCGTGTCTTTTTGTTTTCTTTCACTATATGGTTAATAAACTTACTATAACATGCCAAACGAACCCCAAATTGTTTATTATTAATACATATATCCTTATCTAAGTCATTTGGCCGAACCTTAGATTTTTAGGAATAAAATAACAATTAATAATATAATATTTGATTTAAAAACTATTTTGTGTCAATTTTGACACTATTTGATACATGATTTTTGTGAAAGTCATAACAGAATTATATGTTCGAACCAAGTTGATTAAATCCACACTAATATGTCATAGTAACCTAGAAAATTAGTGGAATTCATAAAAAGTCTCAAATTATATTTAGTTTGGTGTTTATAACATCAATTATGTCAATATTTCATTAATAAGATAATTACTGCATCATCTTTGTGTCATAAATAAATTAACTTATTTGATGTTTAAAAATTACAAATAAAATACCATTATGTAGGAACTTTTTTTTAGCTTTCAAATGAATATTTACAATCGAATTTATCTTATGTATAACCCCATATTAAAAATGATTTACTTATTAAACTTTGATTTTAACTATTTTAACCTTTCTTTAAATAAATTAATAATAAATGTCCTAATCTAATCCAAGTGGGCCTAAATGGTCATATTTTATTCCTAAGTTTGTTTTTGGTCGAAATACACTTGTCCAATAGGATTATGACATGTGTTAGGGTAATATTAATATCATATTTACCCTTAGTTACCCTATTTACTATTAACCGCGGTAAAATAGTAAAAAGTTACTATTCACCAAAAAATTATTTTCATCTCATTGAACCACATTTTAGTCCTTGATATTAACCGTGTCTCTCGGATTTTTGAAATTCCATTCACAGAAGCGGTAAAATTAAGTTTTATGCAAAATTCAGTTTTTAACCTACCACTTAGTGGTTTCACTATTCATCAAAAATTGAAAGTTTTCAGAAAAATACCAAAATTTCACCCTAGGCTAATTTCGATATTCTGAGTCCGAAAATGAAGTCCATTTTGAAAAATAAAATTTATAAAATTTCAAAAAGTGGTTATTACTATTCATAACGACTAGTTTTAATAGCATATTGTTGTTTAGTGAAACTCGGTATTGCGTACTACACACGCTATCGAGGAAGGTCGCGATTGCGTGTAATGCAAGTCAAGTCAAGGATGTGTGTTGTGCAAGCTCCTTTGGGTGTAGCGTACAACACAAGACATTAATAAAATTAAAAAGAATATTTTTTTATAAAATCTTGGGCTGTTACATTCTACCCCCCTTAAAATGAATTTCGCCCTCGAAATTCGTCGGGGTTATAAATGGTTTACTATTTCAAAGTTTCTTTAATATAAACCCACATCGTAAAAGGGAATACCAAAACTTGGCTTTAAAAACTAAAGTATGAAATGTAACGATTACCCAAATAAACTAATCACTGGGTTTCCACATAGGTGAAAATATGGATATGGAAGAGAAATCTAACCATCATGTTCTGATGGAGAGTGGTAGAGAACATGGCTATGGAAAATCCAGTAATCACAAATCCATAGATTTGTGACGATCTAAGGTACCATCTAATTCATCAGGTATAATATCACTAGGACAACATTTTTTTGGTTTTCAAGATCATTTCCCTAAAGTTGAAAATTTGCTTAGAATAAATACTTACTTTATTTTGGTACAATATCACTGTTGTTCGTGCCTTGAACAATTTCCACTTCATATCTTAAATAAATGAAGTTGAATTTGTTATTCGTGAAGTGTTAGCAGATCATGTGATAGAATGACGGGTCATTCCATCTGTCTCAAACAAAAGGTTTGCAAAAATTATATTCATAAATCGATCTATAGTGAGATTAATCATATATGGTTCCTAAAATGGACTTATACTTCATATATCATACTCCATAATATAATAAAACTAGTTTCTCCTAAACAGGGACTTCCTGTAGGTCAGTGGTAGGCGATAAAGGCCAGTCGCACTTCGGTTGTGGGTTCGATTCCCACAGCCTTGTCCGAAGCGATGGGCTGTCGCCCGTCCTGTAGGTTGTCCTTTTTCTAAAACTATATTACTATAACATCTCATAATATCTAAAAAACTTCTATCCTTATACAATACTAACTTATGTCCAACATAATCCATTCCAATCTTTAGGCTTATCCATAATACTACAGTCCATTCTCATAACATAGTGAAAACGATTACCAGAGATTTAATACCATCGTTGATCCCCATATATCATAAGATATATCTTGTTGGTCACATTCCAAACATTCAAAGGCCTTAATCTTGTACTCTCTTGAATACCCATTGAACCTTAGTGAAAACTTGAATGCAGTTAAAAGTTAACACTTTTCACATACCAAAATCCTCAAAATTCTATATACTCAAACCATGATATCACTTAGTCCTTATATCAATCATGAGCTCATGAATACTGTTAAACATTTCATTTTCTCGTTTTCGTTGCATAATATCTCAATCACTTTGAATACCACATTAGACTAATACATAAGTATTCCAATATTCCATGATACAACATTATTTTGGAATCCCATTACATAAAAACATAATCATTCCACCACATCGTTGTCATATTCAACATTGCCAATAGTGATCGCATGTGACTTCCCTTTGTCCTTTGCCTTAAGCGGTTGCTCATGTCGATCATCACTAACCCTTGGATTAGGGCAATTATTAGCATAATGCCCCATTTCCTTGCACTTGAAGCATTGAAGTGTTGGCGGTGCGTTCTCTGCAGTGTTTGCTTTATTCACATCATTAGAAACCCTTTTTCCATTACTTCGACACTCAGCTGCTCGATGACCTTCTTTTCCACACTTAAAACATTTTCTAGTCCCTTTAAGACAATCTCCACCATGCTTCTTTCCACACTTTGTGCATAAGGAAACATTCATCTTCTTTTCACCATTATTCTGAGATCTCTCCTTGAACTCCATCTTTCGTTTCTTGTCAAAACCATGAGATGGATATGTAACACCAACTTCCATTTCTACCTTGATAGCACAACGCACAATTTCTTCATAGCTACTGAAGTCTCTTATAGCTAATGCCCTTCGAAGACTTGGTTTTAAGCCACTGAAAAATCGATCAACTTTACTTTCAGGTTGGATGATAATGCCAGATGCATACCTTGCAAGTCTTGTAAAATTCGCTTCGTATATACCAACAGATTCATCATCCTTCTGTTTCAGCTCAAGAAACTCCTTTTCCATCTTCGTTCGAAGAATACGAGGGAAGTACTTACTGAAAAACAAGTTCTTGAACTCGTCCCATTCCATGGACTCAATTTCATCTCTTGGCCTCGTATTCTTGATAAGATTCCACCATTGATCAGCTTCACCTTCCAAACGATACACTGCTAGGATGACTTTATCATGTTCAGAACATTGAAGAACTGAAAATATCTTTTCAGTAGTACTAATCCATTGTTTAGCAACTAATGGATCAGTAGACCCACTGTAAGAAGGTGGACGCTGCCTCATGAAGGATTCAACAGAATGTTGCTCCTTCCTTTGCTCGTTTGGAAGTCCTGCATGATTCATAGCTAGAGAAAGTTGTGTGAGCATGGCTACAAGATTTTGCATTCCAGCTCCTATATCGTTTGGTTGCTCAGGGGGACAATCATTGCATTGCCCATCACATTCTGCATTAACACGGTTCCTTCGGGTTCCAGCCATCGTCTAAAACCCCAAAAGAATAGTGTGAGAGGCAAAAATCATGCTAGGGAAAACAACATAATAAAGGGGGAGTACCTTCAATATCCAACATCTTAGGTTTAATTCTATGATCGTTAGCGTAATTCTATTACTATAACCTATACGTATACTTATCCCTAGGGACATCCCTAGACATACCTTAGAAATATCTCTAGGGATCTCACTAACGTTTTCGCATCCTAGTTTCCAAAGGTTGACTAAACCTTTCCTCTGATACCAACTGTAGAGACCCGTATCTTATCGTACATGGACATTACATTACTTTTGCGGAATACTTAGTACATAACAAAAACACACACACAAGGATCGTAATAGTTTAGTGTCTTTGGAAACTCGGAACGTAATCTTCTAATCGTGGTGAAAGATCTTCAATATCTCCCATAAAGATCTTCCCTTTTTTTTTACCTATAAACCTTTCTTTATATCCTGGGGAAAAGAAAACATAAAAGGGTGAGCTCAAATGCTCAGTAAGGGTAAACAAAAGAAATATCAATCACATCATATACAAAAGAACATAGCTTTTTTGGAAATCTTAACCTGAAAAAGAGCTCATAATATCATAACATGGGATAAATCATAGAAGTGAAAATGAGATCCCCATAATCATAACATAAAACTTGAAACTTTGTGGCATGCACACATAATCATGGAGATCATTTCTTGTTAGTCATGACTCATTGCCAAGACTATCTTAGTGGACAAAGTCCCTTTCTGAACCGAGTTCACTCCTCGTTTCAGTCCTGTATCACTGAACCGAAATAACCTTCCGTTCCAGCCATGTCTATCTCATGAGATATAAAATCTTTACCCAATGCATTGGAGGGAGATATAGGTCCCACCCATCTTATAATGAATCCTTTCTTATGTGTGCCACATAATCATACATCATCGCATAACACATGTAACAAAAATGGGATTCTTGAAACATCATGACATCATAAATCAATTCATATATGATAAAGGAATTCATAAACATAATTCCATCACAACATAGTCAAACCAATGTAAAAATATGGATAGAAATAGAACCCTTTATTATCTTAGATGGAAAATAATTTTGATAAAACACTTGAATTGAATTCTTGAGGAAAATATCCTTTCTTCTTCAAAAACATTTTTCCTTTCATAACATGTCATACAACTTTAAAATAAAAGAAGTTGATTAAAAATAAACTTGAAAACTTGTAAAGGAAGATTCTTTGAATTAATGTTTTAAAAATCCATTCATGCCGTATAAGTTAAAAAAACATTCTTCGTACTTTTGTCGGAAAAGTCAAAAAGTACCTCGTACGGAAAAACGACAAAAGATTCCTTTCATATTCTTTACTAAAAACTCACCTAAGGGTAAAATTGGATTTAAACTATTTCAAGTGGATGGAAACAATATTACATATTTAGGGAACATGGATGTGGATGATAAAATACACCCCAGTAAATACATACGAATAAACAATCTCGGATAAAAATGAGATTGTGATATTTCCCTTACCTTAGGTCCGATTTGCTTTGTTCTTGTCCGAAGCTCCTCTTCTTTGGAACGCCTTTTTGAATCCTCCACTTAAGGAACTAAGATTGGTCTTTGGAGAAGACCAGGACCTCCAGGATTATTCTAGGGAAGTGGGGAATGGAAAATGGCAGGGGTTGGCCGAGCTTGAGTGCTCAAATTGGTGTGAGGAGGAGGGGGAGGAGGTTCCCTTTTATAAGGGAGGAGAGGGGCACCTTAGGAATTCTTAAAAATATTAATTTATAATAAATCTAACCCCACTTAAAAACCTCCAAAAATGACTCATATTCTATGATTAGATGAGATAGGGTTGTAATCTCATCAACCAATCAAATTTAGACATGTTTGGATATTATTTTAAACCTTATCAATTAGATTTAACTCTAAGTTAAATAATTTAACTTTTACCGTGTCTTTTTGTTTTCTTTCACTATATGGTTAATAAACTTACTATAACATGCCAAACGAACCCCAAATTGTTTATTATTAATACATATATCCTTATCTAAGTCATTTGGCCGAACCTTAGATTTTTAGGAATAAAATAACAATTAATAATATAATATTTGATTTAAAAACTATTTTGTGTCAATTTTGACACTATTTGATACATGATTTTTGTGAAAGTCATAACAGAATTATATGTTCGAACCAAGTTGATTAAATCCACACTAATATGTCATAGTAACCTAGAAAATTAGTGTAATTCATAAAAAGTCTCAAATTATATTTAGTTTGGTGTTTATAACATCAATTATGTCAATATTTCATTAATAAGATAATTACTGCATCATCTTTGTGTCATAAATAAATTAACTTATTTGATGTTTAAAAATTACAAATAAAATACTATTATGTAGGAAATTTTTTTTAGCTTTCTAATGAATATTTACAATCGAATTTATCTTATGTATAACCCCATATTAAAAATGATTTACTTATTAAACTTTGATTTTAACTATTTTAACCTTTCTTTAAATAAATTAATAATAAATGTCCTAATCTAATCCAAGTGGGCCTAAATGGTCATATTTTATTCCTAAGTTTGTTTTTGGTCGAAATACACTTGTCCAATAGGATTATGACATGTGTTAGGGTAATATTAATATCATATTTACCCTTAGTTACCCTATTTACTATTAACCGCGGTAAAATAGTAAAAAGTTACTATTCACCAAAAAATTATTTTCATCTCATTGAACCACATTTTAGTCCTTGATATTAACCGTGTCTCTCGGATTTTTGAAATTCCATTCACAGAAGCGGTAAAATTAAGTTTTATGCAAAATTCAGTTTTTAACCTACCACTTAGTGGTTTCACTATTCATCAAAAATTGAAAGTTTTCAGAAAAATACCAAAATTTCACCCTAGGCTAATTTCGATATTCTGAGTCCGAAAATGAAGTCCATTTTGAAAAATAAAATTTATAAAATTTCAAAAAGTGGTTATTACTATTCATAACGACTAGTTTTAATAGCATATTGTTGTTTAGTGAAACTCGGTATTGCGTACTACACACGCTATCGAGGAAGGTCGCGATTGCGTGTAATGCAAGTCAAGTCAAGGATGTGTGTTGTGCAAGCTCCTTTGGGTGTAGCGTACAACACAAGACATTAATAAAATTAAAAAGAATATTTTTTTATAAAATCTTGGGCTGTTACAAGAATATCCTGAAGACAACTTTCCCTTTTCATCATGGGCATTATGAGTTCGTTGTAATGCCGTTCGGCGTGACAAATTCTCTAGCTGTGTTCATGGGATTGACTAATGTTGTGTTCTGTGAGTTCCTAGACAATTTTTTTGTGGGTTTCATCGATGACATCCTTTTGTACTCCACATATGAAGAGGATCATGTAGAGAACATACATGTTGTTCTGGGAGTTCTTCGTAAAACATCATTTGTTTGGAAATTTGTTGAATTGTGAGTTTTGGGCTTGAGAAGTCCTTTTCATGGGCCATTTTATGTCCCAAAAGGGAGTATCTATGGATCCATTGATGATAAAAGTAGTCGTGTCTTGGAAAGCCAACAAGACAGTGTCAGAGGTGTGAAGTTTCCATGGCCTCGTAGGCTACTACAGGAGGTTCGTAGCCAATTTCTCATGAGTTGCAACTCCTCGGGAAGTTTTGACCTGGAAAGATGAAGCATTCATATAGACTGATCAGTGTCAGGATGCTTTTGAGTATCTAAAAGAGAAGATATTAAGTGCTCCAGTTCTCTATCATCCGATTGAGGGAGTTTAGTTTGATGATTTCTGCGATGCTTCGCATCTGGGGTTAGGATGTGTCCTCATGTATTAGTGGTCAGTTGTTTCTTATGGGTCTCGGAAGTTACGTCCCCATGAATATAACTATGCCACTCATGATCTTGAGTTGGCATTCATTGTGTTTTCTCTGAAGTTGTGGAGACATTACCTCATTGCTGAGCGCTTGGTGGGTTTCACCGATCATAAGAGTTTGAGGTATGTTTTCTCCCAGTGTGACATGAACTTACGATAGCATCGGTGGATGGAGTTCCTGTAGGAATACAACTTCGAAATATCATATACACCTAGAAAAGGGAATATTGTAGCTGATTCACTGAGCCGAAAGTCACATGGTGATGTTGTGCGTGAATCTGGTGATTCTTGGAGAGTAATGGAAGAACTGTCAACATTTCATCTTGAGATGGGAGAATTTGGTGTAGAGGTTGTCTTTTTCAGATGATGGTACAATCATCCCTAATGCAGAATGTGGAAGAGTCAAAGTTGTGGATTCTAGAGGTGGTGATCAGGAGAGACCGAGTTATCTGTAGTGAGTCCCCTGATGGTTGGACGGAGGACAAACAACACTGATTGTTGTATCATGGAAGGCTTTTTGTTCCCTTGGCGATGCGCGAGATAGTTCTTAGAGTGTTTCATATTTTTTCCTTTAGGAGTACATCTTGGCATGAAAAAGTTGTGCCGATCCTTGAGCAGTCAGTTTTGGTGGGCTCGGCTGAAGCGTACGGTTGCGGAGTTTGTGTATTGATGTTTAGTCTTCCAGAAGGTGAATGTTGAACACCATGTTCCTAGTGGTCTTCTCCAGCCATTAGAGATTTCTCATTGGAAGTGGGTGGACATCTCAATTGACATTGTTACTGGTTTAACTCGAGCTCTGGAGGACATTATTCTATTTGGGTGGTAGTGGATCATTTAACAAAATCGTCCAACTTCATAGCAATAAAGGAGTCGAGCTCAGTGGAAGTATTGTCGAGGTAGTATCTTGAGGAGGTGGTGAGACTTCATGGATTCCCTAGGATGATAATTTCTGATTGAGATACTTGTTTTACCTCCAGGGTGTGGAGAGGTCTCCAACATGCTTTTTCTTCTCAACTATGCCTTAACACTGCTTTTCATCCTCAAATGGATGGTCATACAGATCAAACTATCCAGACCCTTAAAGACATGTTACGCTTCTATGTTCTTGATTTTTGAAGTTCATGGATGAGGCAATTACCCTTGGTGGAGTTTACTTACAAAAATATTTTTCACTCCACCATAGGCATGGCGCCATTTGAAGCCTTGTATGATCAGCCTTGTCATTCTCCGTTGTTCTGGAGTGGGTTCAGAGAGTCAGCAATTCTCAGACAGGAACTACTGCAGAATAGAACATAGATGGTATGGGTGATTCGTGAGAGGATGAAGACAACGCAAGATAATCATAAATCATATGTGTATCAAAGCAGGAGACCCTTGGAGTTTAATTTTGGGGGAACATGTTTTTCTGAAGTTAACTCCCCGTCATGGGAATCGAAGGTTTGGTCGTGGAAGTAAGCTTTCTCCCAGGTTTGTTGGGCCTTTTGAGGAATTAGCTCGTGTTGGAGCTATGGAGTATCATGTAGCACTTCCCCCACAGATGAGTCATATACATGATTTTTTCCATGTATCACAGCTCTGTCGTTATCTTGATGATGAATATCACATCATCGATTAGGGAGAGATCGATGTTGATGATGATGCAACCTTGGAGGAGTGACCTGTGGATATCCAAGATTGCAAGGAGAAGGTGTTGCGTGGGTGTTTTATCCCCTTAGTTCATGTCTTGTGGCAATATGGTGGCCTGGAGGAGAGTATCTGGGAACGTGAGTCATAGATGTGTGTCCAGTACCCAGAGCTGTTTTAGGTTGTTGTGATGAGTTTTATTTGATCTTTTCTTTTATGTACCTTTGAAGTGATGCTATGCATGAAATTTTTAGATATGGAATGTCGGTTCCCTTTCTCTTGGATGTCGTGGGATTTTTCCAGCTTTCGAACAACTAACGGTGGTTTTCCCCTGAGAGGTATCTTACCTGGTGGTTGTTTAGACCCCTCTTTTTTTCTTGGTTGGTTTTTAATTCTCTAGTAAAAGAATGTTTTGATAGGTATCTAATGTAATGGCCTGGACCTCTCTGGTACATTACTTTGTTGAATTATGGTTTTGGAGGTGTTCAGGGAGGTTAGGGTTTCTTCTTCCCAACACTTTTCCATTTTTTCAGTTTTGTGAACAGTGTTTCTAGTTTTATGATTTTTTCCATCGTTAGGTGCATAGTAATGGTAGGTGTACAGTAACGGTAGATATACAGTGTGTCACATATCGGTTTCACAGATTGGTTTCATAGATTGGTCTGTGTACAGTAACAATAGGTGTATAGTAACAAAAGGTGTATAGTGTTTCACAGATCGGTTTCATAGATTGGTTTCACAGATTGGTTTCACAGATCGGTAGGTGTACAGTAACGGTAGGTGTACATTAACAGTAGGTGTACATAGTTTCACATATCAGTTTCACAAATTGGTTTCACATATCGGTAGGTGTACAGTAATGGTAGGTGTATAGTGTTTCACATATCGGTTTCACAGATCGGTTTCACAGATCAGTTTCACATATTGGTAGGTGTATAGTAAGAGTAGGTGAACAGTGTTTCCAGCTTCATACAGTTTTTCCCATTTAGACGTTTCCTTTGACGTAAAATACATTTAAAGCCTTATTTTATGTAATCTTAAGGCTAATTCAAATGCCATAACTCCTATGTTAATTATTCCTATGGCTCAGGAAGTTTTTTACTTGGTCAAACTGCATGGGTTAATATGATCCGTGTTTAATGGGGAATTAAGCATATCTTAAAGCGTCGCCCCATTAAATATATAAAAATGTATGAGATATCATTCTACCTTGTTCTTCCTCTTTTTTATCGGCTATGAGATGCTAGAACCTTTCAATCCTTCCTGTAGGAGTTTCACAATCATACTTTACTCCTAGGATTAGTTCTGCTCTATTTTGATGCAACTAAGCTGTACCGATCAATATTCGATATAAGGTATGTTGTATCATTGTTCTTTTGGGGTTCATCTTCTCCTGTTATGATTTACATATTATAGCATGTAATCTCCATGCTTTTAATGGGTTTTTATTGTGGTTTGGTTGGTGATGTTGTACCGTGGCATCCTCTGGTGGATGCAGTTGTCGCAAGAGGAGGATTGTAACCTCTGTTGTGCATAAAGAATGTCAAGAATTGTTGAGGTAGGGGATTCATTGATTCTATTTCTTTTACGTGCAACTGTATTTTTAGCATGTTTAATCCCACTGGATGATAATGGAATTAACATAATAAATAATTTAGACCGGATAAAAAAATTGTTTTGATAATATGTTATTGCCTCTAGTTTTTCTAGATAGTGTGATATCTATGCATTATTTTCTTAGCTTTAGTTCATGAATAAAATTGGTAAAGATTGTAAACTGAGATTAGTTGATAATTTTCTGGCTAAAGATAAAGAGGCATGAAAACGAATCGAGTTCTGATGTATTTTGATCATAAGAAAATTAGTACAGTAAGCATGATTATTTATTTTTGATAGCTTACTGATTAGGTTTCCCATGTTTTGGTACCTACATTTAATAAATCTATTAATTCAAGATGGATTAAATAACAACTTTTTTGATAATTTCTAAAAGGGTTCTGAGTTACCCTCTTGATTTTTAAAGGGCCAAGATCCTGTTGATGTGATGTTTGCTTCCTACTGTTTGTACTGTAATGTGAGGATGGATGGCTGTTGTGATATGTAGAGACATGGAGACTTTTGGTTGTGACAGTAGATGAAACCTAGAGTGGATAGATGCATCGGTTTATGTATGTGGGTGTCAGGGACAACACCAGGGATGATTGAATGGAATGGATGTGATTTTTGGATTCTTGGGGATTTTAATTGGTTGCTTATCTCCTTTACTTTTCCACACTGTACAAGGTAGATGGTCGTACTTACCCTCCTTCTGAAAGAGGCGAAGATGCACAGGGTATGTCATGTGATTTCCATGTTTAGCTTCTCCAGGGAGTATGGGTCTACAATCTTTCTGTAGGTGTCAAAGATTCGATGGGTAGTACATCTACTCACCTTGTTGATCCCCTTGTGAAGTAGCATAGGATTGTTTTCTAGAATTCCTGGGAATATGGGAAAGTAATTTTGTAATGAAGGTTTGAATAAATGTCGTTAACCCATGGAGATGGGGTTCCTGGAACATAATAATGAGGTGTAAATTTTGAAAGAATATGTGACTTTGGGTGTGATTCTAATGGATCTTAATGTGGAACTATTCATGGTTAATGTTTAAAGAATTAATTAAAGTACACTAGAACTAATAAGAAGGGAATGAATTAATCTAATAAATCTCATTAAATGGTTGTGTGATTATAGGATACCTAGACATATAAGTAGAAGCTCGGAGTCTGAGAGACATTAGTTGCAGTTGTGTCTAAGACTAGGTAATGCCCATAGTTTTGTTGTGTGATAAAATATATTCGGTACTTTTTGGGTTTCCATACGCTACTCCACCTTGTCAATAAGGGAAAATGACACCCCGGGGATTCTAAGCTTTGGAGGGGTGTTTTCCCAAACATTCTGGTGGGAGGATGAATGGCTGACAACCCCCTTTGGCCCCACTCTCTTCTCTTGGTAGATACTTGTTCCATTCTGAACAACGGTTATTTTTCCCCATATATGTGTGTAGAGGGCTGTATTGGATTGTGGTTATTCACACACATATATTCTGGATATAGTATCCTATAGAATACTATTGGTGTAACGTGTATAGTCTTTGATATCTTGAGGATCCTTACTCGGTGTATGGGATGTAATGGCTTGAGGTATAATACCTGACGTATGATACACGTTACGCGAGCTGTGGTGGCTCCCAGAAACTACCTGGTTACTTTGGTTGTGAGGATGGTGTGGTGCTTCGCGCAGGTGTCTGTGGTCATGCCTTTGTGGTGCATGAGGTGCATATTGTGGTGCATCACCCAGGTGTATACGGGAAAGCCTTTTTGGAGAGAGATTCTTAGGACGTGCGATGTTGGGGAAAAGCGGCAAACCAGTGAGGAAGTAGTAGAGAGGTACCCTTGATATTATTTACTATATGCTATATTCTTGTATTCATTACATGGTGAGAGTATCCATGCTGGGTTGTGAACTTAGTATACCTTTTTATGTGACGATTTAGTTTCACTTGTTGTTCACTGTGCTTTAGCATGCTTTCTTTACATTTTTACAAGAGGCTTCAGGGAGGATCCTACTGAGTATACTGTTATACTCACCCTATGTTTATATAAACTATTTTTTTCAGGTCACATGGAGAAGGTTGGAGATCAAGCTGGTTTCTACTAGCTTGGGGTTGCAGGAGATGTTCGGGCATGTGGTTGTGGCTGTTTTTATTTTCTTTTAGGTACTTCCAGTTTTTCCCTTCTAGTTGTAGTAATTTTTCATGACATTTCATATATGAACTTGGGTTTCTTTTATATTCCAATTTTGAGTTGGATTTGATTGGTGTTTATATTATCTCCCTCTTCCGCATGTGTTCTCTTAGAGGGTAATGCCTCACATTTGTGTTTTTAAAATACCCTTGGTGCTTGTCTCCATCAAGGGGCCTACTAGAGGCGGGACTCAGGGGTCATTATCTCCCTTCTCACATTGCTAGCCCAGGAAGGGTACACTTTGTGGGGAGGGGTTGTGATATATAGAGAAGTTATGATTTTTAATTGATGTATGTATTTTCAATATGTATATATATCAATTTTCATACAGTGGAACCCATATTTCATTATCTTCATGTTCTTCATTCCACACTAATATACATTTTTGGTTACTAATTGTTCTTTATGTATTATATTATTAACTTAATCATAAGATAATACTAATTATTGAATGATAAATGAATAAATTCTAATAAAATAGGCTAATAATAAAATGTATCTATTCCATCAAAATATGGAATTTCTTTTCGAACTGAAATATCATAGATTTTCTCATTCTATGAAATTTTTTATTCATAGTAAATCTTGTGCTATTTGAAATTTCCTTAAATAGATATTTTTATTTTTATGTACTTAAAAGATATGAAATTATATTCCATGAGATTGTTAAGAGATATCATGACATTTTATACTATTAGATTCTCATAGGATATTGGGTAAATATACTATTTATCATCAAATATCTTTCCATAAGACAATGAATATTTTCTTTGTATGATTACCAGACATCAGCGTATTGTACGAAAATTCACCGGTTTAAGGTAAAGTGTTAATCACATATCATTAACCTTAATTCGACTTATTATATCTTAAAATATTACCTAAAAAAATAAATCCTTTCATATTTCAACTCATGACTAGAATTCTTTCATAACATTGTTATATAATGTCTTTTCTTGTCATCTTTTGTTTCTGGGTAACTTGGGATGTTCTTTGAATTTATTAATAGAGAATATTGGAATAAGATAAATACATTAATATAAATTTAATGATGAATGAATTTTTAAAATAGTTAATAAACTTGTTAGAATAAAAGTACGGATTTTTTGAATCAGGTAAACACATTAAGTTGAAATTTAATAGAAAATAGACATTACAACATAACATATTTTGGATAAATCATTATGGGGTTATTTCAGAATATAAATCCTATGAGTAAATTATTTACTAGTAATAAAATTCGGTTTTATATTTTTGAAGACATATTATTTAGAAAAAAATTTCATAATTAAATTTATTCCCCTAATAGAAGATATACTCAAATTATTATTTTCTCGATCTATTTATAAATTATTACTTTTCAAAATTATAATATTATGAAATAGTGGAAGCATTAGTTTTCTCAAAATTTAGGTTTTCTAATTATTAATAAAAATTATATATATAAGTAGTAAGTATATACATTTTAGTGATTTTTTTATAAAGTTTATCATCATCATTGTCAAGTATTTTTAGTGATTTTTCGATTTTAGTTTTATAAATGTTTAGAAAATATACACGCCTCTTTATAACTAAGTAACATATTATTTTCTTCTATATAATAATATTCCTCACAAAAATATTTATATTTTTTTATTTTTATCACTTTCAATATTATTTTAATTTGATGTATATTGCTAAATAATTTTACAACTATATTACCCATAATGAAACTATTTTTCTTTAGAATATCAGCATAAAATCCAAGGTTCTTCATAGCTTCACATTCACTATCAGATGAAATTTATTATGAAATATAACCTCCATATTCATTGCATGTTTCTGGTACTTTAAAACATTCCTTACTGTTGTGTGTTTTAATTTTATAGATTTATTATCCAAATTTACATTTTTGTATCATTTTGACTAGATTTCTTTCAGTCATTATAAATTAGGTTATAAGAGTATTTTATATAACTTATGTATTAATTATTTTTTTAAAATCATATATCAAATAATTCTTCCCAAAAATATTTTTCATCATTGAATAATTATTAGCTAATTCATTCCTTAAATTATCTATAGAAATATTTTCTATTTCAGCTAAAAATATCATTTTCTTTGATGAGTTTGAAACCTTATCTACTAAATGAACATATTTAAAAACATTTGAATTAGTATAGAATGAAATTCCTCTATTATTTTTCATCATATTCTATGAATCTATTTTTCATCTACTATCATAATTCGTAAGAGTACTAATGAAATAATTTATGGTTAAATTCATTATCCTTCTCAAGACATCTAAAGATCGTTATTTAGATTATAATTATCTTGAAATTATATCCATGATATTTTCTTCAAAAATTTCATCAGTAAGATACTTCTCACGAAAATATTTAAGTCTATTCAAGATTTTCATAAATCTCAATCACATATTCGCCACATATTAACAAGGTAGAAATTTAAAAACATGATATTGAACCCTTATGATTTTATCTAGAATAAGTTAATTAATATATTCCAAAATGTGTAATACACAAATTCATTCCCATATTTTTAGCTGCTTTAAAATAATATATTTTTCTCAATATATTAATTGTCATATAATATATAAAATTATTCCTGACCTAATATCTCAACTGATATTTCATATTTTCGAGATTTGTAAATTTAGAAACTTCTTTCTTAGGAATCCTGTAATTTATAATCAACAATACAAATTTATCAACTCAATTTTTAATAACAAATATCTTCATTCTATCACCCTAGTATTTATATCCTTCACAATAAAAAAACGGTGGTCTACTAGGATTAAAAATATCAAGGGTACCAAAACATATACCAGACATCTTAAACAAATAAAAATGATTTGTACAATACACATGTTTGTTTAATAATGGGTTTTAGAAAGAACTTACAATAAATGTCTATTATAACAATAAAAACCATCATAAAATAATAAAAGTAAAAAACTAGTAATTCAAGAGTATATCCTACTTTGATACCAATTTATGGATTATAATAATTTATAATTTACACAAGAAGGGGGTGAATTATATTTTAAAACAACTAATTAGAATAAAAAATATATATTTATAATTTTTTATCAAACATAGTCATTTTAAAATGATCAGAGTACTTATAATTGACACAGAGTACATTTGGTAAATCAAAGTATCAGAAAGTTTAGTTAAATAAGCATTACATATAAATGAAAAGTAGAAAAATATAACATGAGGAAATAAGTAAAATGAAGCATTAAAAACTTATATAGTAAAAATAACTAAATATTATTAAAAGGAATAAGTATAATATTTCCTGATGTGTAATGCATGTCAATTACATTGACATATGGTATCCATAGTTTTATCTAAACTACATGGTTCTTTCATTCCTTAAGAATAAATCCAATAATCAAAATGTTTAGAATCTATTCTACATTCCTATCCATAGAAGCCCTCAATCATCTTGATTATAATTATCAATCTCTTTATCCCCATATTCCTTCAATATACATCTATATCACACATAAAATAAAAATGAAAAAAATACTAATGAATTTAAAATACCCACAAGGATTACTTAGATTAAAATCTCTGTGAATGTATATAATGAGAATGTTGTGATATGTTTTAGAAGATAAAAAAAAAGATAGGTTGATTAAAAAAGGAATTTTCTAAAAACTCTTGAAATTCACCATTATTTATTGGCACACCTCCAATAGTCATATATTTTTTTATCAGGGAGTTGGTTGTAAAGAACACAGATTATCACCATCTTGATAGCTGAAAATGTACATCTCCATTTGATAATGTTTCAGTAGCACCATTACAATTAAATAAAACATATTCCATTAAATAAAAATGGTTATAAAAATCTTATTATAACCTTTATTTTCTTCCAACTTCTTGTGTTTAGATTAATGAATAAATATTGGTGAGTCTAATAGTTATGAAATGGTTAGTTCAATAGACTAAATATAGTATATCTGATGGAAAAAACATTATTATCTTGATGGACAAAGCATTTTTGGTCTGATGGACTAGACTTAGTGAATATGGTGGACTAGAATTTTTCATCCTGATATACTATAAATTTGTATTCTTAGGGACTAGATTTTTTTAGTCAAATGTAATAGTTTTTTTCTGATGGAATAAACCTTTAATTGAAATTTTATAGTTTTTTCTATAAAATAATTTCTATATCTTATTAAATAAATTGTTTTCTACAATATTATTAAAAAATGGGAAATAAAAAGTTAATGAAATATATTTTTGAAGAATGTGTGTTATGATTTTCATGAACAATGGATAAAAAGTTTCAAAAGATAAACATTCGACTAAACATGTTTTTCAGGAATATAACATAGATATATTATACGGTAATAAACCATAACGGGTAATAGATTTTCTATAGGTAATTCTACTATTAAAATGATAAGGTGATGGATAGTATAAAATAAATGAAATTTAGATCAATTGAAAAATATAGTTCGGGTGTTGAATGATAAGATGAAATGATGAAAGAATCATGAAACACAGTCTACGTTTTAACAATAATCAATATAGATAAAATGAAAACATATATGGTTGAAAAATAAAGAAGCCACCCTGTTATATAGAAATACACTGGAAAATATGATAAGCATGATGCATGACTGAATATTTTTGTTAACACCAACACAATCAAATACAGTAAGACCGGTAGAAGATCTCTCATATTATGGAGGATTTTTTTTTGAAGGATACAATAATGATACATATCAGGAATAAACATGAACTACTAATATTAAACTCAAAATTGGTAAGTATTTCAAGAAAAATATTATCAGGGATTAATAATCAAATATTATGAAATATGTATGCATAAGGGATTATTTTCTAAATTGAACTGAAAATAAGGCTTCGAATGATATTTGATGAAAATGGATGGTTTCCCATGACCAACTACATTACTCAACCATAGGGATATCACAAATTACCCATTTCCATATGAATTAAATTTTAAAAAAAAAATCATGTGATATAGGTTTAATGTGGACCTATAATCCATGGAGAGAATTCATTCTTAGATAATTTATGCATAACATAGAATAACAAATTTAGAAAATTTAACTAAACATAGGGAGTTAAATAAAGTTAATTTATAATTTCTAAAATATAGAATAATTTATATTAGTTCAATATTGGTTTTTCCCTATTTATTTTAAATCCCAAGTGAAATCAGTGAATTTCAATCAATTATAGTTTCTATTAGAGAAAATAATTTTCCATGAGATAGTGATGGAGCAATTCATATGGTATCAACCCTAATATAATGGATATCACAATTGGTAGTAAGCATAATAGGGAATGAATAACAATTATTATTAAAATTTCGTGTATATTTTATCATCAAATATATATGAGGATAATAATTTCATGATGTAAAATTAGATTTTATATTTAATGACTATTTTATGTTTAATTATATTTTGATATAATAAAGGTATATTAACTTTGATTTTTTATGCATAACACTACTAAATGGAAACTCCAATAATGAGTATCAATTTTTAATCGGTATGACATCTTAATGAATATTGTGTTCGTGAGGGAAAATATATTTATGTTTATAAGTAACAATAGGATTCCAATATATCAGAATATATAAAATTGTAATCAAATAACAATAATATTATCATATTGTATCAAGTACCCTATCATAATGAAAAAATGTAGATTCAGGTTGTATAACTCGCACATTTTTTCAATAGTGTTTATTTGCTATAAATATATTGAGAGTGTGATTGATATCATCAGTAGATTATTGAAATAAATGAGTGCTCTAGTGGCATGACATCATATACGAAAGTGAGTAAATTAAAAAACATTGAAGTTATTGAGATATAAAATTTTTTATCTTTAGTTATATTTTACAAATGTAGGCTTATAATATTTTTAATAACTCATTTAGAAGGGATATTTTTTTCTTTATGTAATTTCTAGATATTATGATATATTTGGGAAATTCTTAAGCTTCATAGAAAAATGAATCAATTATGTAAAATTGGTATCATGTATGGAGTTATGTTGTGAGGTAAGTGATGGAAACCTATAATGATGTAAATGTAGAAAAATTTCTGAAATTATAGTGTATTATAGGTTATAAATACTTTTATTAGTTTTTGACTACATATTTATTTGAAAAATATGGAACCTAAACTCTCTGAATCTATAAATTTATATTTATAGGTAAGATTCCTTCCTGGAAAATATGGTGTAAGAATTTAATATAAAAAGGTGAAGAATGAAAATAATATATAGCTAAGATATAATTTGTATGTTATCAAAAAATAGGGATAATTAAAATCCATAAATCCATATATTTTTCTAATCAAGGAACCCCATTGGGGGATTTGAATCATGGTGATGTGAAAGTTATAATTTTTCTATTACTCGTTTATTTTTCTTATATGACTATATTAAATGATATAAGAAATTTCACTCAACCTGTTTCACGATTATTAATAAAGATAAAGTAATTTAATGATAAAAGATATAAATGAATTTAAAAAGTGAACATATAATGATTTTATGTGATTATATTCAAGGGAATAAAAAACTAGCATACACTTGGAATTGTTCCATTGTACTAGAATCCACTACATCACTAGTTTGTTGGATACAATTTTATATTTGTTTATCCCCATTAAGGATTGCAATATTATATTGTTTTGGGTTCAATAAATACTCAGAAATGAAACACTTCCTTCCCATATCATTTTTGAATAACTTTATAATGACCCTAAAATGTAAATAGATAACTGGTTCTCTCCATTATTGACAATGAATGAATATCTTTTATATCTTCAACATCATGAAGATACATTATATATTTGAAATTTCTGTTTCTCTCTTTCACATCAATTAACAAGAGATTATCCTTTATAGTAAAGGATTACTCTATTTCAATCATGACCTGATCCACAAGGGGGAACATGTGTCATGGAAATCCAAGGGTAACACCACCAAGCATGCCTCCAATTGGAAAAAGTCTATCAACAAGAATTGAGTAGGCATATCAAATACATGGAAGGTCATATTTTATTAATTACACACATAAACATCTCTAAACACAAATATAATGTAGAAATTAATGATAAAATTGATACCACGAATAATTTATACAACCAAAACCCACATCAAAGTATGACTAAATTATGGGAATACAAAAGGTATAAATATATGGCCACAAAAGATATAAATTCCCCCTAGTTATATGTAAGGGAATGATATCATAATTAATGTCATGTACAGAATATAGAATGTCTAGTGAACTATGCTACAGAAGATCTTGGTCCACCTTGGACACCATGGACAGGCATGTCTTTAATATAATAATTGACTTGTGTGGTCAAATACGAGGAAGGGGTGATTTTAAAAATAACCAATCGGATAACCTAACTTTAGTAAAAATATAAAATATATTTAACTCATAAGAAAGTATAAGATCAACCTATTTATAATAAATATACACACTATTTCTAAAATTACTGACATAACCATACTTCAAGCCTAGGATTCCTCATAATTCTTCAAGGTAACACTCAGAATAACTCACGCCTCAGGTTCTATTATCTCGAATGAAACTCATAAAATAGGATGGTCTCATCTGGTATCACCAAGAATATGTACACAATAGTTCTCAAAATATCTTAATACATGGATAGGGGATCACATTGAAGGTTTATAGGGGATGCCTAATCCTACATGGAGTAATCCACTAGGATGACAATCACATTACCTAGAATTCATTAACGAGATTTCTAACCCAATGTAGGAAAAAAATATTGAGGATCACATCATTGGACTCCAAATGGGATTCCTAACTCTTTACAAGACTAAACCTTAGATGGGATCAACAATCCCATGCTAACAATGTAATTTATCACTATATCCATATATAGATGGACTATGTGGATTCACCTTACTGATATGCTTCTAGACAAAAGAAAATGGGGGCTTCAACCTACCATTGAAGAAATACATGACTTGTATATGTAAAATAAGGTGTTTTCTAGATAGTGAGAAAATTAAAAAGTTAGTGTATATTCTTTTGGACATGAGAACTTTTTTCATTTACTTTGGTTGTGCTTGTTTACAATGGTCTCTGCCATGTACCAAAGTTGTTCTCATTTACTATGGTTGTTCCTATGCATGTTGGTTGAGTCCATAACAGTGTACCCCCAAGGTATATCTCAGGTTTCCAATTATGAATCACAAAGAGATTATAATACCATATGACGTATGATATTTAATAATTCATGTAAATTCTATCCACCATCGTAAATAACCACACGATGTGTGTTCCTACGAACTATATGCTGTCTATTTAAGATATTTAGAGAAAATCCATAACTACTCATATGTCTCACCCACAATAATTTTTATTGTGTATCCCCCATAAATCATGCTCTTCGATCTGAAATCTATGCTAAAACATTATTGATCCATCTATATTGACAAGATTATGAGCACCTATATATTCAAATTTCAATTCTTATAGCAACTTATCATCGAATTACTAACCCAAAAACAATGGAAACCATATCCTAAATCGTGATATTCCATTTTCATCATCACAATTCAATAATTATTTAATTACCATGTTTGAAACCCTAAATATGGTCCATTGTTTAAAAAATCAATTTTTAAATGATCGATTTCCAAGAATTTTCAAAATTTCAGTCATTTTAACATCAATAGTAAACACTCATATGATGAGGGAGAAATAAGGAAACCAATGTGTGGGAAAATAATACCACATATTATTCAAATGGGACTTGATCTATTGATTTAGTAATGAGGATCATTGATGAATAAACAAGGATTAGTAAATTATTATCAATTCCCAACTCGATGAAGATAAAAACAAACTAAAAATAAAAATATCAACTAAGAATTAACGGGATAAACTGATTAATTTACATTTGATGTCAGATAATAAAAAAGGGATCTATTAAAAACCAACCATGAAATTTGATCAATCGCTAATGAAGAGTTATTTGGTATCATTTTCGTTGGTGAGATCCTCAACACTTTTTTGAAGACGAATCTATGTAGAATAAATCACTAATCTATGATCTCATTGACGTCCATAAAATCCGTCCACTATGGTCCTCGAAGAATTATAAGTTTATATAAATAATCATAGGATTTGTTCATGACTATGTATAAAAAATATTAACATGTTATGGGCACTTTCATAACCATTAAATAAAATAATTATGTAAATTGATTATTATTCCACCCATGATGTCTCTTTAATAAAATATCTAATATGAAAAAAAATTAGGAATTTAATTGGGAAAACTGATAGTTTAAATTAAATTCAAGTCTCATATTTTCCATTCTAAACACTATTTATGAGTTATTCTATTATTTTGAAAAAACTACATGTGTATGATAAAATATATTTACTGTTTTTATTATATTAATTAAAAATATCCATAATCCTTCAAATCCCACTATAACTTCATGTAAGATATTAAAAATACTATTTTTATTTATTTCATGTTTTATATGGAAATTATACGGATTATATTCTCCCCACTTTGGGCATTTATCACAAAGAAAATTAAAAAATATAATAAAAAACACAAAACATTGTTTTTGCATCTCGTTTTCACACTCTGAGGTACTCTCATAATGTTTCTTGTGATACCATAATTCATACACCATGGGAATCACTAACATGAAAGGATATCATCGAATAATCCTCAATCATTATTTGGTACTCTATGAAGGTACATTCATCCTTGATGTTTATCATAAACCAAATAACAACATGTGATAGGCCTTACACAAACCTCTTCAATTGTGACATGTGGAGGACATCGTACACTCAATCTAACTATGGTGTTAATTGTATGTTGTATTCCACTTCAGAAACTATAATAAATATCTGGAAAGGTCAATAAACCTCATAGATAATCCCCCCCCCAATCTAAATAATCCTCACTATGATAAGACCATAAAAACACATGATCTCTCTCATTAAACTCCAATTTCCCCCATAATCTGTTCACATAAGAAATTTAATATCTCTGGGTAGTCCACATCTACTTTTTTATGATATGAACCTTTAGTATCATCACTCACAAACACTTTTTTCCTGTGGGTACTAAATCACTCATATTAATCTATCATAGTTATGGAATGTAGGGTCTCTCATACAAGGCCTCAAATGGTTCAAACCCAATGATTTACTAGTAGATATTATAATATGAAAACTCCAGTAAGGAAAGTTGGTCGTACCAACTATGGATAATGTAAAACATTCAAGACCACTTCAAATCCTCTAGAAACTCAATTGGAGGATCATTATAGTTATCTTTCTTGGGTAGATATGTCGCGTATAAATACAATTTAGTACCATTGGTATTCTATAATCCTCACCATAAAGATAAATTCATGTGAAAATCACCATGTGAGATGATCATTGAGCGAACTCTATGAATTTGGACTATCTTTTAAACATAATGTTTTTCCAATTTTTTTAATAAAATCAAACCATAGATTTATAGGATGCTGGATAACATGGAAATTCATTCTAAAAACACATAGATAGCTTTATTATCTCTAGATGATTTTTAAATAATTATCATCAAATCAATAGAAGTACCATCCCACTTCTACATTGACACCTCAAGGGGTTGTGCTAGACTCACTTCAACCTAGTGTAGATCATTATCCTTTTTTACAAGTGAGGCATTACGAGATAAACTCATATACACACCTCTTCATTACAAGATTTCATAACTAACTCTGAAGGACCTGGTACATCATTTTTATTCATGGATGTACTATTAATAAGTATGTTTGAAACATCATCCACCCCTCCATTATTATCACCAATGGTACCATATTTTATCCTCAGGAAAATATGAAATGCTCCCCACATACATAAAACCCGTCAGTAGAACATCTAAAGGATATTTTCCTTAAAATGTCTCATAATTGATATCTCCAAGATAATCCAACATAACACAATAAAGAAGAGGATGGTTATCAACCAATTATTTGGGATACGATGCACTACCCTCATCCATGAATGACAACCACAATGACCAAAACTTCTTTAACTCCACACTCTACAATTACTAAAAATATCATGTTAAGAGAATCAATCATCATGTTCCACATTTAGGGGTGTCGACTATCTCAGAGTCATAATATTGTTGGAGCTTCAGTCATCTACTCTTACTAAATTTCGGATCTAGCTATGAAAATATATACCTAATAACATTGTCGTTATAGCATAAGATAATTCAATTTCTTGTTAGGTAGTATCTCAATATCAATATGACATAAAAAACTATTGTCATCTCCAGATAATGGGTTAAGTAGTTCTGCTCATGGGTTCTCAACTGCCATGACCCATAAGTGATCACCTATTTCATCAGCATAAAAATTAATACAAGCCCATATCACATTGAATCAAAGATGTCAAGATACTCAATAACCTCCTTTTGAAGTCTCATGATGGGAGATATTTTCATCCTCTTCCACAAAATTTAAAAATAGTGATGCCTCTTCTCCATCGATCTAAAATGAAACCCTTTTCAAGTTAATGTAGTTAAGGGTGTCGATTTCGTATAGAAACTAGGTAAATATCTCCATTCATATCCTACCTACCCAAGGAAACCACATATCTCATTAACACTCTTTTCTCCTTTTTAAGAAATAATTTCATTAACATTCACTAGTTCCACTACTACCACATCTTCAAATATGACATGTCCCCAAAAGATGACCTATCAAATCATGAACTAACACTTCATGATATTGACATAAATCTAGTTCTCATGGAGTATATCTAGGACTGTCTTGATGTATCGTGCATGCTCTTTGTCTAACATATAGAAAACAAGGTTTCCATAAATGTAGACTACCATGAATTGGTCCAAGAAGGGATGAAAGATATGGTTCATAATCCCTATGAACACAACTAGGGACTTGTTCATGCTAAGTAGAATCACTGAATACTCATAGTTAATACAGTGACATAATAATTCCATATTAATTATATCCTCATCTCAAACTATGATATGTTGATATCCCAGTCTATGTTAAATCATTAAGAACCATAATTCCCTTTTCAAATTGATAAGAGGCCACCGATTATGAGAAGTTGATTCTTATTCTTGATGACCATCTTATTTAGGTGAGGTATACCAAAGATATCCTCATTATCAGGTCCACCTTCTTTGTGAAAAAACTAAGTCTACTCAGGGAGACCAAATGGGGAGATAGTCATTATTCAAATCCTCCAATAACAAATTCATATTTTAAAACTCTACTGGGGCCATTGGATTTTCCAACCTCGATATTTGGGTAGTTTATAGGGTGAAGTCAATAGAAAATTTTATATATTTATTGTGGTTAGGTGACAGCGCGGCCGATTGTCGCCTATCGACCGGTCAAAGTTCCGGTGCTCTGCTAATGTGTATAGCAGCACTCGGGTCGAATCCTCGACGATGGTACTTCGTAATAGTTGATTGTTTTTAGTTGATTGTATTTTAATTGGGGGGGTTTTTTTGCAGATCTTAATTAAAATGTTTAATGAATGATGTTTAATTTAACAAGTTGATAAATATTGGGGTGAGTTCATCATTAGGTTAGTTAAGCTTGTGATATCCTTGAGCTTTGCTTTATATTGCATTTAAATTAACACACATGTCACAAGATGATGTTGATTAGAATTCCTAAGTGTTAAGGCTATAATCAAAGCCTTAAATTAACTTAGGGTTCTAATATTGATCAAATATTGTTTATGGTAGTGTATTTATGGTTCCAATAATCCATGGAAACCACACGTTAAACAAATCAAGTCATTAACCCATGACATGCTAAGTCCACATACACAATGTTAATTCAACGAATACTCATCGAGAAAAAGATCTCAATCGCTTAACATACCTAAATTAAAACACACCGCAATGAGAAATTTACTCAGCCATTATGATGTTTATTAATCTGGTAATATATGTGTATGGTGATTAATTATAAAGAGAAAAAAAGAAAGGGACAAGATAAGAGTAGTGTGCCAAACACACACACGAAATATTTTGAGAATCAAAAATGGAATTTCGATTGAATGAGGAAGCAAGATAAGGTACTGTAATATAAAATGATTCAAACTATTTTAAGACCATGAATATTATACAACAGAAGGTGGAGGAGAATAAGAGATATTGAAGAAGAAACTTTTATTAAAACAGAATTACAAAATAAAGGACTTACAAAATTACAAAAATGAAGAACACAAAAGTAAGTGAAAACAAAGAGAGGAGGAAAGGTCTCTCAAGTGAAAACTTGAGTATGGAAGGTCCTCCCAATCCTTTGTAAAATCTTTGTTCGTGCCAATATGATCTCCTCTCTTCTGAAATTCCAACCCCTCTCAAGGAGAGAAGCGGAGAGTATTTATAGCCAAATGAGTGGACTGTTTGCATTTCCAATCTGTCCCTCCACTTGCATCGATAATTTGGCTATACAGAAAGCCTAATATTCAAATATCTCCTTCTTAAAAGTTGTAGACAATAATGTTTTCCGACTACTCTCAAACTTTGGAGTCATTTAGAATTAAGGATCAAATGTTATGGCCGGTTGATTAAACAAAGATAAACTGTCCATTTCAATCCAGTCTTTTTTAAGTCCATAATGTGAAAGTGTTTTTGAATATGAATATGCCTTCAAATCCGAATGGTTTCTTCAAAAAAGTCGGCCAACTATATCTCCTCTGTCACACTGAAAAATTTCATCTCGATTTTATGCTTACATCATGAGAGATGTCATTCATACTATACTGATTTTAATTCTCGGCCAGAATGGTGGGTTGGACTTCAATGCTTTATTTGGGCCTCTTTCACTTGGATTTGGGCCTTGAAATTTTTATCCAAGATGACATGTAGTGTCCCCCAAATTATGGTGGAGATTTAATGTTTTTGGGCTTCTGTATTTATCCCAGTAAATCAATCTTCAAGGCTGGTCCAGTTTGTTCACAGATTCTTTGGTCTTGTTTGTGAGGACCATATGACCCTTCATATGGCAGAATTGGATCATGGTTCCTTCTAATTAAATGTTGTATATTGAAAGGAAAATAATAAGAAACAAGAACCAAACAATTTGGATCAGTATAGTGACAGTTATTATTAAAACATTAAACTGAATCAATTGGACTACTTCTAAAAATGCTCAAAAATTATACTTTATATTAAAACATTAATATTTCACACAAATTATGCACATTTCATATAAAATCAGTAAAAGGAGTATATATTAAGTCATGAAAATATTAATAACATCAACTCCCCAAACATAGTTTTGTGCATGTCCTCATGTGCAACAAATATAAAAACATGACAAAAATCATTTTCACTCACCAACAAATATTAAAATTTTGTTTTCTCCAATCAGGGGAGGTTTAGACTATTTCACTCATCCATTTTGAATTCCACCACAAGTTGTTACAAAAACAATGTTCCAAAACTAATTCATTTTTTCATGCTCAAATTTAGAAATGCAAAATGTGGACACTCAAAACTCACACCTCTCAAGAAGATAAAATTCATTTGTGGAGGTTCACTCTTTCACCAACCAAAAGTGAAAATCTTAGAGTTTGAAAAGAGATCTCAGATTCCAATCCCTATACAAAGTTCACAAGAATCAAGAGGTCTTTTTAAGGGGTTTTTCTGTGGCTATGGGATGGTAGGAATATAATGTCCAAGAGAGAGAATAAGAGGGTTAAAATACCAACATAGAAAAACAATGCACATTTTTGTGAAATAAAACATAGAAGGAAATGAAAATACATATTTACAAGGGAATGATTGTGTGAAGAAAGACACAATAGAGGAAGAAAATATGAAGGGTATGAGAAGATGAAATATTTACAAACCACCAAACTTCTCACAATGATTTAAGAATATGATGCAAGTGTTCTTTTTTTCCCTTTTTTTCTTTGTTTTTTCCAAAGTTGACCTTGTGACAGATCTCACACTCATATCCCAACCCATAATTGATCTCCTCATGACACTAATTGTAATAGTTATAAAAAGATCAAAGGTTGAGGAAGAGTGATTTTTGACCTACCCAAGACACAACCCATTTGATTCATTTTTTTTATTTGGAATTTTTTTTTAAATTTTTTTTTGAACACTTTTCAATATCATTTGTACAATACATTCACTGAATGAAAACCTCCCCCCCACACTGAAATGGACGCTTTCCCTCAAGCATATGATAACAAACCAGAAAGTAAGGAAATGATACCCAAAAATGAAATCCAGTCCCCCCCTCACTTAAATTTTAAAAACTTATGCAATGAAAATCCATCTTCATATTGGGTGGGATAAGGTATTGGGCTTGTAATGTGGCTATCAAAGAAAAGGATTTCATAGGCTTGAAGGGTCTTTCAAAAAGAAGATTAATGTAAGGGAAATGGGAGGCTATTTGGCTATTGTGATTCTCATGTGGTTCAGAAAATGCCTCTATCATATTAATGCACACTAAGGAAGGAAATTCAGCTCGAAGGTCCACAAACTCAAGACTCACAAATGGGGGTGAAAAAACACATTTTGAAAAGATGTCCATAGGTGGGCTTGGCATGAAATCAATTTTTTGTTCTCACGGTTTGGGAAAAGCATTTTCCAAATCAAAAATTGAGCATTCAAAATGTGTTGGTTTTGACACAAAATTCTTTATCCAAAGTCATGATGAAAATAAAAAAAATTTGAGATGAAAATATGTCTGTTAACTCCCCAAAATGGTTGGACAAAATTTCAAAACTCGATGGTGAGTAAGCATGAATTATAATTTTTTTTGTATTTTTTAAGTGATTTTTTTTGGTTTTTTTTTAGGTTTTTATTTTTGTAATGATACACCCACACAAAAGAGAAAGTGAAAAAGAAAGGGTTTGATGAAGAAAATGGTTAAAAAATGAAAGAGAGAGGAAGAAGAAGAAAGAGGTAGAGAGAGGAAAAGATAGATAGAGTTAAAGGGAAAGAGGTGCCCCTAGTTTGGATTTGGTGGGTTCCTATCTCCATCTAGTGGTGGGTCGGCTAGAGAATTTGGGGATTTGGTGGAAGTCGAGGTGGTTCCAGGACAGTGGGAAGTTACCCGAAAAATAAAATTCATTTTTCATCTAATGAAAAACTAAAAATATATTGAAATTTCATAAAAGTAAAAGAAAACATGGGTTGCCTCCCAAGAAGCACTGCATTTATTTGTCTACAGCTGGACAGTTTCAGTGGACTACCCATAGTCTGACAGTGGCCATTGTATTTTCTCAACTCCAGTGTGCTTCCAGAAAAACTTTTTCTTTGGGAGGCCTGATGATTCATTGGATAATTTCTTCCTATCCTTGTTGGTATGCTTGCAATTCAATGGGGGTGGAAAGAGAATATTTCTATCCCCACTTTGGTCTTCAACCTGAGGAATGATGTTATCCACAATGTTCTGGTTTTCTATGCTTGGAAATTCAGGAAGATGGTTCAATTCTGATGGTTTAATTTTTGTATGGATCATATAACACAGTACCACTGTATGATATCCCAATTGTTTTTGACTCATTTATTTCATCATTTACCGATGTAGAGTAATGAGGATCAATGGAGTCATAAGACTGAATAAAATTTTCAATATCCTTTATTTGAATATTGTTCTCCATTAAATTGTCAATTTCAACCTCACCAGTGATCACTTTATTAATTAGGGAACAAATATCACAAACATCACTACCATCAGGACAATATAAACACATTGGTTCAAGGTTCACATCACATATAACATAATTTTCAGAATCATGGATAGGAAAGGATGAATGTTGGATAATCTGATCTGAATCCACAAATGAGTATTCTAGTTCATTTTCCTCATTACCATCCATGTTAGAGCATTGGAGGTCAGAGGTGAGATTAGATTCCAAAGAGTTTTCAAGATCCTTTAGATCAATGGAATTTGCATTTGTAATATCAACATCAATTTCACCATTTATGACTTTGTTAATCATGGTGCAGATTTCACAACATCCTATCTCATCAGAACAAGATGAACATGATGGAATGGGGTTCAATGGACTCTTAAAAGTGTCCTCAAAAGCATGGACTGAGAATTCAGAGTGATCCTCATATGGGTATCGCATGGCTAGGAAAATGTTGAACTTGACCTGTTGGTCACCGAATTCCATGGATAGGATGACTGAATGGACATCAATCTTGGTTCTCGCAGTCATGAGGAATGGTCTTTCTAGAATTAGGGGATATCAAGAAGATTTCATCTCACCTTTCATGTCAAGGACATAGAAATCAGCTGGGAAGATAAGATCATTGACCCGAACAAGAACATCCTCAATTATCCCCTCAGGACTGGTAGTGCTTCGATTGGATAATTGAATGCCAACACCCATTGTGTGCAAGGTACCTAGACCAAGGTTGGAGAAAATGGATTTGGGCATGCCATTTATTCAGGCTCCAAGGTCTATGAGTGCATCATCAAAGTTGGAACTCCCTATTTGACATGGAACCGTGAAGGTCCCTGGATCTTTGCACTTCATGGGAATAGACTGCTGGGTGGAAACATTTTCAAAGGTCCTAAGTTGCCTCTTGTGGGTACACAACTCCTTGAGAAACTTGGCATACTTAGGAATTTGTTTTATGGCATTTAAGAGGGGAATGTTGACTTCAACACGTCTAAACATGTCAAGCATTTCATGATCAAGTTCAAAGGACTTCTTAGGCTTGGAGATGGCTTGAGGAAAGGGAATTGGGTTCCGTAGAGGAATGGAAGGAGGTGAAGGAGTGGATTCAAGTTCCTTTTCTAGCTTTTTGTTCTTTTCATTTTCTAGATCAACATCAAAAGGGGAGGTAGAGGAATCGTCATGGGGAATAACAATTTTATTTCCCGATCTAAGTGCAATTGCACTTACATTAACCTTAGGGTTGGGTAATGGTTGAGCTGGGAGTTGGGATGAATTTGATGGTTGTTTCTAGCTAAGGTGGGATGCAAGTTGACCTATTTGGGTTTCAATGTTCTTGAGGCTTGAACGGGTGATGGAACCAAGATCCTCTACAGCACTTTCCCATGGTTTTTTAGAAGAAGAGGCTTTTCCCAAATTGGGTTGTCCTTGATTTTGGTTCTTGGGAAAGCGATTTTATTGGGTGGGGAATTGGGAAGGCTCATTTGGATAGTGGAATCCAGGAGGAGGATTGTTCCTTTGGGGTTGAGGAACAAAAGGATAAGGTTGATGGATGTTACCACCACTTTGACCATATTGGAACTGGTTTGTATTTTGATGAGGGAACTGAGGAGGATGAGAAATGGGATTACCATACCTCAGAGGTGGGTTAAAGGTAGAAGAGAAGGGTTCAGATTTGGGTTGGTTGAAGTTTCTAACAAACTGACCTGATTGTTGAGGGTTGAAGTTTCGCTGAGCACATGCCGCATTGATCTCCATTGGACTAGATGAATCAGATGGATCATCTTGAAGTTTTGGACATGTGTCAGTCGGATGAGTTGGTGAGTTGCAGATTCCACAGTTCTTGACAGGCCCAGAGAAAAGAGATTGTTGAGGAGAGGAGTTTGGGGCTTTGGAAGCCACAGATTGTTGACGCACAAGACCTGTAAGTTCACTCATCCACTCGGTCATTTTTTTCGACTCAATTGATTGATTATCTTGGGCTTGTTTGACTTGAGAATGTGCTCGAGTATGTAATTGTTGTGTGTTTGCAGCCATGTTACTTATGAGATCTCTTGCAACTGCGGGAGTTTTGTCAACAAGAGCACCGTCACTTGCGGCATCTATGAGAGTTCTCTCCATTTCCAATAACCCCTCATAGAAGTTTTGGATCAGGAGTTGGTCAGGGATTTGATGGTGTGGACAAGTTGCCACAAGCTTTTTGAACCTCTCCCAATACTCATGGAGTGATTCATTAGGGAATTGATGGATTCTGCTTATTTCCTTTCGGATAGAAGCTGTTCGGGAAGCGGGAAAGAACTTCTCAAGGAAAAGTCTCTTCATGTCAACCCATGAGTTTATGGAACCAGGTGGGAGGTAGTAGATCCAAGACTTGGCATAATCCTCTAGGGAAAAGGGGAAAGCTCTATGCTTGATTTGTTCTTCAGAAACCCCTTGAGGTTTCATGGTAGAGCATACTACTTGGAACTCTTTAAGGTGAAGACGTGGATCCTCACCGGCTAGCCCGTGAAAATGAGGGAGAAGATGAATCAAACCCGATTTGAGTTCTAAGTCAGCATCAATGTTTGGATATTGAATACCAGGAGGTTGGTAATTCATATCAGGGGCAGCAAGTTCTTTCAATGTTTATTCCCTAGGATTGGCCATATCTAATTCAATTGCTAGGGCAATGATTGGTTCTGGGGTGATTTGGTTATCCCTAATGGTCCTCCTAAGTCGACGAAGAGTTCTATCAGTTTCAGGGTCAAACAAATCCGAGGGATTGTTTGGGAGGCTGCGGGGCATTCAGAGAGATTTATAAAGGATGAGGAAGATATGTTTTCCTTTTTTGTTTTTTTCAGTTTATGATTTTTAATAGGAAGACGGGTTTTTCTTTGTATTTTTTTCAATTTTTTTTTTAAATTTGTTTTTTTTGTGTTTTCTTGAAAATAACCAGAAACTAATGACTACTTAAAGCACCATCCCCGACAGTGGAGCCATTTGAAATGCACGGCCGATTGTCGCCTATCGACCGTTCAAGGTTCCGGTGCTCTGCTAATGTGTATAGCAGCACTCGGGTCGAATCCTCGACGATGGTGCTTCGTAATAGTCGATTGTTTTTAGTTGATTGTATTTTGATTGGGGGGGTTTGTTTTCAGAGCTTAATTGAAATGTTTAATGAATGATGTTTAATTTAAAATGTTGATAAAGATTGGGGTGAGTTCATCATTAGGTTAGTTAAGCTTGTGATATCCTTGAGCTTGCTTTATATTGCATTTAAATTAACACCCATGTCACAAGATGATGTTGATTAGAATTCCTAAGGGTTAAGGCTTTAATCCAAGACTTAAATTAACTTAGGGTTCTAATATTGATCAAATATTGTTTATGGTAGTGTATTTATGGTTCCAATAATCCATGGAAACCACACGTTAAACAAATCAAGTCATTAATCCATGACATGCTAAGTCCACATACACAATGTTAATTCAACGAATACTCATCGAGCAAAAGCTCTCAATCGCTTAACATACCTAAATTAAAACTCACCCCAATGAGAAATTTACTCATCCATTATGATGTTTATTAATCTGGTAATATATGTTTATGGTGATGAATTATAAAGAGAAGAAAAATAAAGGGACAAGATAAGAGTAGTGTGCCGAACACACACACGAAATATTTTGAGAATCAAAAATGGAATTTCGATTGAATGAGGAAGCAAGATAAGGTACTTTAATTTAAAATGATTCAAACTATTTTAAGACCATGAATATTATACTACATAAGGTGGAGGAGAATAAGATATATTGAAGAAGAAACTTTCATTAAAACAGAATTACAAAATAAAGGACTTACAAAATTAAAAAAATGAAGAACACAAAAGTAAGTGAAAACAAAGAGAGGAGGAAAGGTCTATCAAGTGAAAACTTGAGTATGGCAGGTCCTCCCAAGCCTTTGGAAAATATTTTTTCGTGCCAATATGATCTCCTCTCTTCTGAAATGCCAACCCCTCTCAAGGAGAGAAGGGGAGAGTATTTATAGCCCAAGGAGTGGACTGTTTGCATTCCCAATCTGTCCCTCCAATTGAATCGCCAATTTGGCTATTCAGACAGCCTAATATTCAAATATCTCTTTCTTCAAATTTTTAGACAATAATGTTGGCCGACTACTCTCAAAATGTGGAGTCATTTGGACGTACGGATCAAAAGTTATGGCTGGTTTATTAAACAAAGTTAACCTGTCCATTTCAATCCAGTCTTTTTGAAGTCCATAATGTGAAAGGGTTTTTGAATATGAAGATGCCTTCAAATACGAATGGTTTCTTCAACAACGTAGGCCACCTATATCTCCTCTTTGACACTGAAAAATCTCAGCTCGATTTGATTCTTACATCATGAGAGATGGCATGCATACTATACTGATTTTAATTCTCATCCAGAATGGTGGGATGGACTTCAAAGCTTTATTTGGGCCCCTTGCACTTGGATTGGGGCCTTGAAAGTTTTATCCAAGATGACATGTAGTGTCACCCGAATTATGGTGGAGAGTTAATGTTTTTAGACTTCTGTATTGATCCCAGTAAATCAATCTTCAAGGCTAGTCCTGTTTGTTCACAGATTCTTTGGTCTTGTTTGTGAGGACCATATGACCCTTCAAATGGCAGAATTCGATCATGGTTCCTTCTAATGAAATGTTTTATATTGAAAGGAGAATCTTACAAAACAAGAAACACACAATTTGGATCAGTATAGTGACAGTTATTATTAACACATTGAACTGAATCAATTGGACTACTTCTAAAAATGCTCAAAAATTATACTTAATATTAAAACATTAATATTTCACACAAATTATGCACATTTCATATAAAATCAGTAAAGGGAGTATATAATAAGTCATAAAAATATTAATAACATCAGTAGGCCTGTCACATCCTATGGGTGATACACTCATTCTCTTCCCCAAATATATGTTGTTGAAAGATCATAACATCTTCCACTAAAAGGATAATTCTTCAAAATTGAGGTGTAGTCTTTTATATAATCTTATGTTTGAGCCCATATTAATCTATCTGGACTTCCTTTCAACCAATGAATGAATACCTCAACCCATCAACCTAGAAACACCACATAGTCCCCCCTAAAATAGTAAATTTATATAATAGATATGTATAAATTTTCAATAACTAGAATGATGTCCTAAGTAATAATCATGATCTTTAAAAGATAAAATAAGTATCTGTTTCTTCTAAGGGCTAGGTTTGATGATTGGAAGAAGTGGTTGATCCTATAATATCATCCGGTTGGGGTATCTAGTAGTAAGGGTCGATCCAAAGGCTCCACTTGAACCCCTATATCTCAAATATATAATGCATAATGAAAAGAGTGGATCCTATAAATGACTATAAATTCTCTTGAAAATCTATATAAGAAACATATTATAACTAATATCATCCCTAGTGCCTATATATCATAAGGATATTCTTCCTATAGTTTCCCATTTATCTGAACAATAGATCCAAGATCCTATTATAGATCACATGCTGGTGGTGGTGGAGACATATCAAAACACCATCAACCTACTGCCACTACCCTTTCTCATTTACCCCATCCTCCCCCCTATTGTCCTCCCAATACTATCCACGATCTTTTTCCTAGTTGTCCATCGATCGTCTCAATATCCACTACATGGAGGTTCAAACTATTTTGTGTGATACATCATCCCCCATTATAGGAATAATTTCATTTATTTCTTGGATAACTAAATCCATCCTATGAACCATGGATGGTAGATCCCAAATCAGGATACTTTTTATAGATATATCTCAACATCTAAGGTCCTTGAATGTGTCATCAAGTACCAGAATAAAAATAATCATTTTCTAGGTTACCATTTCTATAACTATCCATCGATTTTTACTCATCTAGAAATCTATCCACCAACCTAGAACACTCCAACACTCTATCTTAGGAGGGGACTTATAGAGATACCACTATATCTTGGATATCTTGGTGAAGGCTAAACTCAACGATTCATGCTCTAAGGTACTCATCCTAAACCATTAACATGGAGGACTATGAAAGATTAATACACCTATATGAATAAAATTTTACTGAAATTCTACCCTATGGTATATTTTAAAGATTCTGAATGCATAATTCTCTCAATATCTCTTGTTCTAAATATTCTGATAAGAGACACTCAAACAATGACCAGTATTGAGGTGGTTGATCTTTTGTCTAAGTCTCCAAGCACCACCATCTCCCAATAGAGTAATAGAGAATATCTCCTCCGTTATCAAAAATATAATTAACAGTACATTAATGATAAAAAATTAAACAAAAAACCTAAATTCAATCATATACAGCCTATGGCCTCTCTCTACCCGATCCATGAAGGTTGTATACATCTAGAAATCATGTATATTTCCTAAAAAATGAACATCATATTTCATTATCTCTATAAACATCGGGATTTTTACCTAGTTCAGGTAGGATTTGAATATGAGCAAGAGGTACCACATCAAGTATAGGACACAAAACGGAAGCATCATTACTATGAGGATCATTATCATGATAATTATGTGGTATCCATGTTCATTGTCCTTGTAAAGGTATTCTACAAATGTTAAGACACACCACCATTAAAGAGTACATCTAGAGATCATACTCAAGAGGGTCATTGAAAACACAACCCATTCCTATATGATTCATATATCAATGTTTTCCATACAAACAATGCCTGCATGTACTGAGTCAACAAACAAGTTATCAGAGTCCTCATGAATGGATACATTAGTTGTTTCCCAATTACCGGGATGCCTATCATGAGACCCAAAACATGAGAAATTGTAACACTATTTCTCAAGATCTTAAACCCACCCTCATATAAATAATATCTCCAAACATTGGTCAGAATAAGAATAACCACTAATACAACTTTTTTATAACCTAACCCACTAAGGCCTTCTTGGATGATGAAAAGATGAGTGTGAAACCCCAATACCTCCATGATTAGGCCAAGGGCTAGCAATAATCACTAGGTTTTTATATCACATACATGGGAGGCCTTGTAATGAGGCTCATGTACACATGAACACATATAAAAATAACAATATAATTTTTAAAATAAAAAAACAATTTATTCCAAAATGAATTTATATAAATAATTCTTACATTAGAGTATGAAACAAGTATGATAATATAAAAGTTACAAATAAAATTTAAAAAAATTGGACGACATTAAAACAATCTCTTAAGGGGGGTATTACTATTAAAATGATTGTCCTGGAACCATAAATGTTTTATCAAGAATAACTATTCTTTACTTGCTCATTGTTCACCTAAGACTCTATCGAGAGATGTTTTTCAGCAGAATACATGGAACGTGTGGGTAGATCACTCAAATAGTTGATTATAAACATACTCATTTTGATACCCTAAAATCAAAAAAGAAAACAAGAATTATAGAGACTTATCTCATAATAATGGTAAACATAAACCCAGATATACTAAATATAGACATTGAGTCTAAATTAAGATCACAACTATACTAATAGCCTAAGATTATTCTTCCAGTATAAAGATGACACTTATTTAAGATAACTCACTACTTGAGTATTTATAACACTGATGTTTCTCATCTGAGTGGTCACCCTCCCCGATTCTTTCCAAGTGTAGGAACATGTTGAAATTTATATGTTCTCGATACAAATATAGGGGATCACACTAATGACCTATGGTGGACCCCAATCATTACACAATGTAATATACTAAGATATGGATCTAACTCCTTGGAGTTCTATATTGGGACACTTGACCAAAACTAGGGGATAATGATATGTCAATAAAACCCATTGCATCCCAAACTAGTTTGTTGAGGGGATCAATCATCTTTTCTTAGGATGATATTCGCCAATTTACCTTCATAGGAATAAATTAATATCACACACCCTACTAATACTTAGCTAGACTGAATGGAATGGGTGATTCAACCAAACGTTGAAGAATTAAAATTCATGTAATGGTAAATAATGGTGTTCTATAGGGACATATGACATTCTAAATTCGATGGTTTTGATTGTGTATTCCATCCTGTGTCTATAGACTGAGATTATTCCTATGATGCTAGAGGTGAATGTGCACTCTGGGCATTCCATCCACACAATCCATTTATATTCACGTGTACCCTTGGGGTACAAGATGAGTAACCAATCTAAGGTCACATGGTGTGTGGAATTGTATATTATATGTAATTTTTAATTATTCATGAAAACCCTAGTGACATTATTGGTCTCCACATGATGTGTATTCCTTTGAACAATGAATAGATTATTTAGGATTCTCACATAGACACCATAATTTCTCATATTAAATTCCATTCAACCATAACCTATATATACACTAAAAATAAAAATTCTTAATATTGTATAAATTTTTTACTAATCACAATCATTCTGTAGTGGCAAGATTTTTGAAAACAATCCCTTCATAAGTCCATTCTTATCACACTGTAACACTTGTTCACTAATCCGTGAATAAAAAACACCTAATCCTAACATCTAATCTTACAAAACCATCAACATACCATGATATTACTTTATATATTGATTTTATTCCAATTGAAATAGTATTATATTTCAAATATAAATTTTTTGATGATAATTTTTTGGGTATTTTCAAATCATTGGTCAGCAGAACACCAACAATAAATACACTATAATTTAGGAATAAATTATTGAAACAAATTAGTTCATAAAAAAACATAATCAATATTTCAGTATTCTTTGATCAAATGATATAGGAAATGATGATCATATAAGAATAAAAAAGAGTCGATAAAACATTTTAAAATAAAAATTATTGGAAGATAAACCTCAAAAAAAATATGAACATTGACCCATGAATTAAACATTAAAAATGATTAATTTAGATTTGATATGATGTAATCACAAAATGAATTAATATATAATTTTCAATAATCCAACTTTGATATTATATCAATCACTGATAAAGAAAAATTCCCTATCATTTTCATTTTTTAGATCTAATAACTCCTTTGTTGAACAAGTCGCTTGTGAAAATGGATGGTCAATTCATGATCATATTGATGTTCATTTATTCCCTCCTCTAAAATCCACTCATATACCTAGTGTAATGATGATAACCCTTGTATTGGCAAATAATTGGGTGTATGTAATAGGAATTAGGTATTCCACAATTAATAACAAGTTCATTATCTACTAAAGTTGATTATTATTCTTTCCTTGACCGCTCTTTAATAAAACACATCATGTGATGAATAATTATGGTGTGTTTTGGGTAAAATTCATACTCTAAAATTAATAGTGTATTTAGATTTAACATATTAAATATCATTAAATAGATATTCTATTATTTCAAAAAAAACTGTCTTTAATATAATATATGTATTATTTTTATTATATTAATATTGTGGCTCATTTATCCCTAGAATCATATGCTCACTCCGCAACAGATTTTGAAAATATTTTTATAATTTTCTAAATTTTTACAGGACCCAATACTATCATTATAATGTGTTCCTCTGATCACGAGCATTGATACACAATCTCCAAATCAATAAAATTTCACACTAGAATTAGGTTATTTTCACTTGTTCTCTTTTCAAAAGATATAGTAAGAGAAAATCTTTTTCATTAAATCTTTTTCTATCAATCTACATAAAATATGTTAATGGAACCCTCTATGTCTCTTCTAGTTCCTTTATGATGGATATTTTGGCATGTATATGCCAACATATTTTTGATTTTTATCTACTACATTCTCTTCATGAATATTGTACTAAACGACGATCATATGATATTTTACTCTTGAAATATAATTTGTTTTATATCATGAAATACACACTACCCGGATATTTTAAAAAACCCCAATGTATGATATCATATATGACGCAAAACATCAAGATTATGTAAAAATACTAAATATTATTATAAGACCCTTAAAAATAGTAATTGAATTAATGGGTGCGAATAAAAATAACTGAATAATGAGATATATATATATATATATATATATAACAATATCAATATAAATGTATTGATAAATTATTAGTAAATATGCCTGAAATTATAGTAAATTCATTTATTTCATCCACAATATGTTGTTTTAATAATGGTTTGAATTATAAGGAAAAAATTTAGTAAAAATGAACCTTTGGTTTTCTTTTTGTTCTCATTTGGTTTTGTAATGGGTTCCTTCTTTTTGACAATATTTAAAAGGATTCTTTGTTTGCTCAATAAACGGGTTTCACCCCACACTTTCTCTCAAAAACAAATGTATTCATGATGATTTAGTGGAATCTACCCTTTAAAACCTATAATTGTGTGGAGGATCCATCTTTAAATACAACACATAATCATCAATTATTTTTAGGATGCCTTCACAATAGTTGTGAGGCTGGACAATGAGGCCATGTGTGATCTATGATAGAAAATGCATTGTGTATTATAAGTTATCATGACCATTAAAATGACTTGAGATCATGTTTCCTATTTAATGTTATGAAATCCCTATTATTCAGCTACCTTCTCTTGAACTTTTTCAGGAGAAAATAATACCCATGCTCTGTGTAATTTTCCCTTTCTCGATTTTTCGATGATAATTTGGAGGACATCAAAAATATCCCTCTATTAATAGGGACATATTAAGGGACAAAGAATCATTAATGATGAAGATAACATTCCACTTGAGTAGTTTGGGTTTCAACCAATATGTGTCTTGGATGAAATTCGTTCTTCTGAGTGATTGATTGTATTATGTGGATTTCTCAATAAATATGGGGTGAAGGAATGGATCCTTCAATAGTGATCTCAACAATATATATATCTAATGATTACTCTCATAATGTGGTTCCTTAACAAGACATTTTTTCATGACCCCATTCACATTTCCTATCCATGATAAATGAACAAAAGATCTATTTCGTATGAATTTTGGGAAATTATATTTTATGATATATAATAACATTCTCACACAACTGAACATATTTTTCAAAGAACATGTTCAAATCAATAACAAATCAAATCATATTAATTAATTGAACATTAACAAATATCCTTTTCCATATAGTTTCCTTTCATATTTTTCATGATCTGCTTGTTTGGTCGAATGATCACGTTTCATAATTCAGTATTTGTGACCATCTAGCAGACATGCGATTTTACATATTGTGCATGGTTTATTGGTTGGATTCCCTATAGGTTATGCGATAAATGAGATCTTAGTGGGTTATGTGGTTTGTAAGACTTCATTCAAGTCATGCGACCCCAAGTCCTTTCAATTTTCATGTCATTTTCATGATGATTCTAGAGTCATGCATATCTTCTAATAGGATTTCACATTAATCTAACATGTATTTTTTTATTCTATACATATTCCTTCCAGTTTTTATATTTCATTTATTTTGGTTATCCATAGGTCCAGGATTACTCGGATTCATAATGCTAACCCCTGGTATCTCGTGCGCTTTTATAATGAGGTTTTGAATTTATTTTATTTATCTAAAACCCATATATATCCTCTATTATGTTTTCATATTCTATATGTATTCAGAATGTTGGATGACATTTTAATTCCCTCTCATGACATCAATACTCCAACATACTAGTTTTTATCTTCCCATAATTGTATTCAAATGAATATTTCTGATGATTGTAAACTGGTTATAGCATGGTCCTACAGGTTGTCATATATTCTAGTGAACACCCCTCATAGTCCACAAGGTTATGTTGTTCCTTAATATCTAATCACTAATATTTATTCAAACATATTTTTACCCTCAATGAAAAATCCTAGAAGCTTTTGAAATTTGTAATGCCACATATGAATTGGTTAAAAAAATATAATTAATGGGTATAACAATTTTGTGTTAGACAAATCTTGTCATAATCTTCAAATTAGCTACACAAAATATAAATTTATGAGACATTATGGGTTTATCAGTTCATAATTAACCATTAGTGGGATCTTTATTAAAAAATATTACCTACTGGTGCCCTGGAAAAATATGTTTCATCTGCCCGAAGGATATGTATGCATTATCCATTAGGACATTTAATGACTAAGAGGGATATCTGTACGTGGAAGATATACACTATGTTCCTTCCTAATGTGGATGTCTTGGACAACAATACACAATCATTAGTATTATAGAGGGACATTATTATCATTGTGGAGGAAAAATTAATGAGGTATTTGAAAATATTCTCACTCATTTCCTTTAAGTATTGGATATGAATCTTTTTATTCCATAGGAAATCTCAACCAACTACTATATCCCTCACCGATTCCTGTCTCGTTAGGTTCATGATTGTTAGGGATCTTAATAAGAAATCCATGAGTCTAGGGATCCTAGAACATGGGGATTCTAGGAGGTACTAGTGATATCCCAAAGACTTTGGATTTTTGGATTCTTGGTGATGTTCTTGAATTGATGGCTTTTGTCGAATAGAGATTCATGTTTGGGAACATGAATTGTCATGCTGGTGATTGAAGCTCAATTAGAAGAGGGGAGTCCTTTTAACCTATACATACTAACTCATTCCCACCTTTAACAACTCTTAAGGAATATCAACCAAGGAAACAATCCCACGAGTATTGGTGTCCCCATCACATTTTCATTCGCCTAGTTTGGAGTGTATTTTCACTGTTATAAATACAAAAACACTATTAGGATCACTGAATCCTCATTCCAAACCTAACATTTAAAAATTTCGTGAGATGAGGAATTTCCCCTTGGACCTGATGAGGTTTTTACATGTTAATATGATCAAATCATTTAATCATATTCTTTATTCCACACCGACTAGGCCAATTATTGATAATGGTGGTTGATATATTAAGGGATAGACATACAAAATATCTCTTAAGGGTGGGTTTGTCATGTCTTGGGTTGATGAGTTAGTTATATTATACTCCATATAACCACTACAAGATCACTCTCTAATTATGTTGAATCCAATGAGTTTCTCCCCCTCCCTCAGTTGGGGTGATGGGAGGACGACATGAAGGGATTATCATCAAATATTGGATTATATTAGTTCATTAAGATAAAAATGATGAAATAATATTTTATCCTATTAGAACCCATGTCTTCCAATCATACAATGATATATGGTCTTGTGTGAAAACATACCTAGGTGGTAATCAAAATAGTCTAGTCCATCAAGTAGATAGACCATCTGCTTCGCAAAACCCTTTTTATGTATAAATAATAAAGTTTATTCATGATTAGGGAGAGCCCTCGAGAGTGCATCCTCAACATAGATAAAAAAATCCAACAAATGTGGAATAATTTTTTAAGTAATATAGTCTTATAATATGAGTGGAAAATGATACATTATATAAAAAAAGATAATATGGTACTTCAATTCATCTTCATCACGCCAACCAATTGTTCCCCCTTGTGAAGTACCTACTTCAGTACTTATAGGGGATCAACCCTAACACAATAAAATCTATAATCTGGGTCATACCTTCATCATTAAATTACTCTAGAAACATTTCATGGTGATAGGGAACTCAATCACTTGTTTTATCATCATATGGGGGAGGGGGCGTCTATCTCCAGCCACTATATGACATCATTGGGAAAATATTTTGACCAAAAAACAATTGGATAATAGGATTTTATTCAAGAAAAATTTCAATGATGGTAATCCCATGGTGGTACTAATACGAGATTTGGTTTTAGGCCCTAGAAAATATTCAACATATATTATCTCAGCTATTTGCGGAGATAGATACCTTGAGTGCACCAATAGTGATACATGATTATATAATTTAATGCTCAATGTCTTATCATTATACATAATTATCCTTATCAATGACCACTAAAAAATAGTTGAGTATTTTTCTTCCCTTATAAAGACTCTACATCCCTAGGAAATAGTAGTGGAAGAGATGCAGACAACACTTCAATGCTCAATTGATGATTCTCATCTAACTCTCACCCATTTAATAAATTTATATAATAAAATATTATTGTTTTCTAACCATCAATGATTTTGATTTTATAGAATCCTCATAGAATCTTGGAACAATGTATATTTCTCATTTTTTGTTCCCATTATTAGTGAACAAATCTTCCGAAAATTTCATATCATTATCTACTTTTCTTTCATTCGTGATGTGCATCTATATATACTGATCTGATGATTCAAAAGTATTCAAATATACCCATCTATTATTAGGTAACATGTAAATCATATCACCTAGATATGAATTTTTAAATCACAACCTATTTTCCTTCTGTAATACCCATGAATTCCCTCTAACATGAGATCCCATATCGATGAAATCGATTCCGATATATTGATATTAACAGACATAAGAAAGGATAACATTTTTAGAATATATGTCTCATAGGGGGAATAAACTATCTTTTTCTAGAGTTAGGGGACTTGGTGAGCATATTTTGATTTGTTTTCTTGGAAAAAAATGGATTTCTAACAGCTTTAAATAAATTTTGTTCATTTTGCCTATTTTTTTCAAAATATTCTTATAGGGTAAGGCATATCGGGAATCAACGGGGATTTAACTCGTGATTTTTTTCTAAGTTGTATTTTCCTTGAGATGATATGTTCTATTTCTATTTTTGAGTACTCAATATTTTCTAAATCACCTAATGTGTATGTCTAGTGATTAGATATTCAACTTTTTCCCAGGATTCCCTTATGAGGTTTTCACCCATTTGAGAATTTTTTTCATATATAGATTTATATTTTATGGTCTTAAAAACATGTCTATTATTGTAATATATTTTTAGGTCTTCCATATTTGTCGTATTTCTACTCTAGTTTAAGGTCTTCTATGTCAGACCTTATGTTTTTGTAGTTTGATGTCATCAGGATCAGAACTTCTATTATAATAGTTTAAGGTTTTTTTCATGGATCTCTTATTGTTTTGGTTTATGGTTTTTATCTCGGACCTTCTATTACTATAATTTTTGGTCTTCTATCTTATACCTTATGTTGTTGGTAATATACCTCCCATGAACTATCATTATCTTTCCAATTTAATGCCATGAAATATGGATATCTTTTTTTAGTGAAATGTCAATCTATGAGGATGTGAATGATTTATATAGGATGGGACAGACATATTGAGGATTAAGCAGAAAAACCTAAGGCATATAGTACCTTTGTGGTGTTTCCAAGGACAATAAGGTTTTGATTTCTTTTCCTGTATGTAGGGTATCCAGATAGTAGGTTGATTTCAATTTATTATGCATGAGACCATAGATATTTGATAAATATCCATGTTAATAGAGTCCCATCTCTTTTATAAGGGCCATGATAGTTTTATGTGGATGGTATTAGTTAAAGTCACCAATATAAGGGAATTCATGTCTTCTCGGATAGATGAAATCTGGGTGGTGTGATTCATAGACCCAATGTTTGAGCCAATAAAAATGGAATTGGGAATACATACCATGGATGGCCCAAAACATCCTAAGGGGTTGGGTTCCACCATGGAGTTACTGGGGCTCACAAGGAGTGAGTTCCTTTTCTTCGTAGAGGAGATTCCTACAATTTGTGGGTCATAATTACCTATTCCTGAGCCCATAAGGATTAAATTCACGGTCATGAAATGAGGATTTCCACTATTTTCCATGTACTAAGAATGATTTTGAAGCCTAAATTTTCTGGTTGGTGTAGTTTGATAAGGATAAAAATCTATCCAAGAAGGGTTATTAAACCCAATTATAGCTTTCATTTTCATTGGGAGGATCGATCCCTACTCTATATTGTTTCGAGACATGTGGTGTGGGCCGTAAAATGTTTGGGGAATGGACTATCATATTAATTATTTCAAAATGGTTATAAATCATACTGACATAACATTGGGGATGTCGAATACTCTTGAATAGTCTGGTTTGGGGATCATAAATTAGGGTCCAAGAATTTCTCAGTTAACTGAAGGTTGTTACTCGTGGGTATTGGTCAAACATTAGTAGTGGTATAAGTCTCTTATTTCCCACAACGTGAAAACCATAAATCATCAGTTTTAAGAGCCCTTACAAGGATCCAAGGATCCATTTCGAGGATTCTGTCCCTATTACCAACCAATTTTGGGTATGAGTTGAGAGAAAAGAATCAAAAGGTCTACAGGGATCCAGGGGATGGATATAAACTCAAGTCACTAGTAGTGTGAGCATCACGACCCCCTCCCCACAAAGTGTACCCCTACTGTTCCAACAATGTGAGAAGGGAGATAGTGACCCCCCGAGTCCCACCTCTAGTAGGCCCGGGTTTGGAGACTAGCACCGAGGGTATAATTAACACACAAATGGGAGGCATTACCCTCTAAGAGAACACATGTGGAAGAGAGAGATAAGATAGACACCAACCAACTACAAATAAGAACTGAAGTGTAAAGAAAACCCAAGTGAACATATGTAATGTCATGAAAAAATACTACAACTAAAGGGGAAAACTACAAGTGCCCAAAGGAAAGTAAAAACTATAGTGACCACAAGCCCGAACAGCTCCTGTAACCACAAGCTAGTAGTAACATTCCTGATCTCCAACCAGCTCGAAGTGACCTGAAAAATAGTTAATATATAGGTAGGTTGAGTATAATATTATACTCAGTAGGATCCTCCCTTAAGCCTCTCATACAAAGGTAAATAAATCATAATAAAGCACAGTGAACAACAAGTGAAACTAACACGTCACCTAAACTGGTATACTATGTTCCCAACCTCACCATGGCTACTCTCCCCAAGTAACTCATACAAGAATATATCATATTTGTAAAGAATATCAAGGTTACCCCTCTACTACTTCACCACTGGTTTACCGCTTTTCCCCAAAGACATACATCATGTGCATCTCTCTCCAAAGGATTTCCTGTATAAACTTGGGCTAAGCTCCAAATTCTGCACCATGTTCCCCACAATGGCTTTCCCACAGAAACCTGGGCTAAGCACCACACCATCCTCACAACCAAAAGTATCCAAGTATTTTTTGGGAGCCACCACAGCCCGTATAATGTGTATCATAGGTCAGGTAATACACCTCAAGCCATTATAGCCCATACTTCGGGTAAGGATCCTCAAGCCATCACAACCAATACACGTTAGACCTATAGTAGTCCAAGGATACTATATCCAGAATATAAGTGTGTGAATTAACATAAGCCATTACAACCCTCTACACACATATATGCAGTAACTAACCGTTGTGCCTAAGGGCACAAGTATCTAACAAGAGAAGAGAGCGGGGTCAAAGTGGGTAGTCATCCATTCACCCTCCCATCGAAATGTTGGAGAAAGCACAACCCCAGTGCTCAGAAACCCCTGGGTGTGAGTTTCCCTTACTAACAGGGTGGAGTAGCGTATAGAAACACAAAGAAGTTCATAATATATTATAACTCACAACAAAACTATGGGAATAACCTAGTCTTAGACACAACTACATCTAACGTCTCTCGGACACTGGGCTGCCACTTTTAGGACTAGTTATTCTATAATCACACAACCATTTAAAGGGATTTATTAGAATACATCATTCCATTTTTATCAATTCCACTATACGTTAATTAATTCTTCAAACATTAATTATCCATGAACAATTTTCACATTAAATTCCATTAACATCACAACCAAAATCCACTGTCCCTTCAAAAGTTCTCAACCTCATCATTATGTTCCAAAAAACACCAACCCCATGGGTTAACATCATTTCTTCAAACATTCATTACAGAATTACTTTCCCATATTCCCAGGTATTCTAGGAATTCATCCTATACTTCTTAACACAAGGGGGCTCAACACGGTGAGTGGATGTACTACCCATCGAGTCTTTTCCGCCTATAGAAAGAGCATAGATGAATTCTTCGTTGAGTGGAAAACACGAGAAGCATGTGGCATACCCCGTGTGTCTTCGCCTCCTTCAGAAGAAGGGTAAGAAAGACTAGATTCCTTGAGCAGTGGGGAAAAGTAAAGTAGATAAAGAATAAAAGAATGCACAAAGAACCCAACAATCACATCATCCCCTTCTGTCATCCCTGGTGTCCTTCCTGACACCCACGTGCATAAACCGATGCATCTCGCCACTCCATCATCTCAGGTGTCCTCCCTAACACCCACATGCATAAAATGATGCATCTTTCCACTCCAGGCATCATCTGCTACCACAACCACAAAGCCAACATGCCCCCACATATCACTACATCCATCCAAGATCACATCATAGCACATGCAGCAGGAAAATAAATATCACAACAAATTGGGCTCTTGGCCCTTTAACAAGGCATCTAGCCTTTAAACAGCAAGCACCAACAGATTTTGGTTTCATAACCAATTTAATTAATCACCTACATCGGCATAAATTTGATTAACATAAATTTGGATCAACAACCACAACAACAAAAACCAGATTCATTTATATGCCTCTTTATCTTTAGCCAATTAATTATTAATTATCTCCAGCATTACGTTCTTTTTCAATTTCATGAATAACCCTATGATAATAAGCAAGTCATAGATATCACACTATCTACCAAATCCAGAGGCAAACCATTATCACAGTACAAATCAACAACATGTGATCAAACCAATTATTTTAATCTGGTTAAAGTATTTAATTAGGTAAATTCCATTGTGATCCAAAGGGATAAATCATGCTAACTCTATGATTTCACATAAACAATTAGTGAAGCCACAAATCCCCTAACTCAATGGTTTTGACGAAAACCACAACGTTCGGAGAACGCCCAAGAAGACCGGGCCGATTCTCCACGAATCCTCCTTAGATCTCGTCTCCTAACACAACCAATACCAATGATTATCACAATCGACATCCACACGCTTAGATCTACCCATATCGGGCATAGATCTATGAAACCGAGATAAGAGGAGGAGTAGATCTAAGTAGATCTACGAAACAAAACAAAAAGGATCACGTACCATGATAAACCAGCTTTGATTCACGAAGTGAAGTTTCTGGATCACCTCTAAAATGCTTGGGAGAGGTTCTTCTATCTCCAAGGAAGGGTAATCCTGAGTTATGGGCACTTAGGGGCATAAACGAAACATTATGTGGAAAAAGAGTTCAGATCCACAATTTTAGTATCTAACTTTATGTGCCTACATGGTTAGTCCACAGGGTTCAACAAACCATGCGCTAACCGTGTGTTAGCTTCTGCCTCACCAAATACTCCTCGCACGGTTAGTCCACACGGTTAGACAAACCCTGTGCTAACCAGGCGTTAGCCACTGCCTCCATCACCAACCTTGCATGGATTGGCCACACAGTTTAGGAAAACAATGTGCCTCCCATGCGAAGGATATTACCCTTAATTTCACTTAAAGGTCCACCCAAACACACACCCAAGTCACCTTGACCTCCCAGAACACCTCTAGTACCACATTTCACACTGGAATGGACTGAAGAGGTTCGGGCCATTAAATCAGATACCTCTCAAAACATTCTCATCCTCGAGACTCCAAAACACACCTAAAGAGAAACGAAACAGGGTCTGCACAAACAGCTATTGAGATACCTCTCAAAAGAGAGCAAGCCACCAAGGCAAAAAAGGGTTCCATCTCATAAACATGAATGTTCCACAACCACATTAGCTAAAATGATACATGAAAAGTTTTAAACATCAAACAACTCTAGGTAGTGAGCACATATTTGTGATTCACGTTCCCAGGTACTCTCCTCCCTACCACCGGGTCGCCACAAGACACGAACTTAGGGGATAGAATTCCCGCGCAACACCTTCTCCTTGTGGTTTTGGATCTCCACAGGTCCCTCCTTAGAGGTCGCATCATCAATGACATCGATCTCTCCCCAATAGATGATGTGAGAGTCGTCATGAAGATAATGACGTAGTTGTGATGCATGTAAAACATCATGTATCTGACTTATCTGAGGAGGAATCTCTACAAGATACGCCAGAGCACCAACATGAGCTAATACATCGAAAGGCCCAACAAACCGGGGGGAAAGCTTACTCCCATGACCAATCCTTTGTTTCCCACGACGGGGAGTCGCCTTCAGAAAAATATGATCCCCAACATTAAACTATAATTGTCTCTTCCTTTGATCGGCCAAATATTTTTGATGATCTTGTGCTGCCTTCATCCTCTCACAAATCACCCGAACCATCTATGTTGTATTCTACACTTGTTCCGGTCTGAGAATTGCTGACTCTCCGACCCTAGTCTAGCACAACGGAGAACGGAAAGGTCGGCCATACAAGGCTTCAAATGGATCCATACCGATGGTGGAGTGAAAACTATTATTCTAAGAGAACTCCACCAAGGGTAAGTGCCTCATCCATAAACCTCCAAAATTAAGAACAGAAGAGTGTAACATTTCTTCATGATTCTAGATAGTTATCTCAATCTAACCATCCGTTTGAGGGTGAAAAGCAGTGCTAAGGTATAGTTGAGAACCAAAAGCATGTTGGATACCCCTCCTCACCCTGGAGGTAAAACAATGTTCTCGATCAGAAATGATCGTCCTTGGGACTCCATGAAGTCTCACCACCTCCTCCAGTTACTGCCTTGACAAATCATCCACTGAGCCCGACTCCTTGATCGCTATGAGGTGGGATGATTTTTTCAAACGATCTACTACCACCCAAATAGCATCATGTCCTCCCAGAGCTCAAGGAAATCTGGTAACAATGTCCATTGAGATATCCTCCCACATCCACTGAGAAATCTCTAATGGCTGGAGAAGACCACTAGGAACACAATGTTCAACCTTCACCATCTGGAAGCTTAAACATCGAGACACAAACTCCACAACCGCGCACTTCAGCCCAGGCCACCAAAACTGACTCCTCAAGGATCGGCACATCTTTGTCACACCCGGATGTACCGCTAAAGGGGAACTATGGAACTCCCTGATAACTATCTCACGCTTCATCAAGGGAACAAAAAACCTTCCATGATACAACACTCAGTGTTTCTAATCATCTGACAAATCATCCGAGGCCTCACCACAAACAACTCAGTCTCTCTAGACCTCCAACTCAAGATCCCCTAACTGGGACTCCTCCCCCTTCTACATCAGGTATGATTGTACTGTCATCTGAATATGGCAACCTCTACCCCAACCTCTCCCATATCAAGATGCAGTGCTGACAGTTCTTCTATTACTCTCCAGGAATCACCAGATTCACGAATGGCATCACTACTTGACTTTCAGATCAGTGCATCAGCTACCACATTCCCCTTTCAAGGTGTATAAGATATTTCGAAGTTGTATTCCTATAAGAACTCCATCCACCGATGTTGTTGCAAGTTAAAGTCATGCTGGGAGAAAACATACCTCAAACTCTTATGATCGGTGAAAACCACAAAGCACTCACCAATGAGGTAATGTCTCCACAACATCAGAGCAAACACTACGGCTGCCAAATCATGATCATTGGTGGAATAGTTGCATTCAGGGGGACACAACAGCCGATACCCATAAGAAACAACTAACCGATGCTCCATGAGAACATAGCCTAACACCAGATGTGAAGCATCGCAAAAAACATTAAACTAAACTCCCTTAGCTGGAAGACAAAGGACTGGAGCACTTAGTAACTTCCCATTTAGATACTCGAATGCTGCCTGACACTGATTAGTCTATATGAAAGATTGGTCATTCCTAGTCAATGCTTTAAGAGGGGTCACAACCTGTGACAAATTCACTATGAACCTCATGTAGTAGCCCACGAGACCAAGGAAACTTCACACCTCTAAAACTGTATTGGGGGCTTCCCAAGACACAACTGCTTCTATCTTTGATGGATCCACAGCTACTCCCTGTTGGGACACAACATGCCCCAAGAAACAGACTTTTCGGGCCTAAAAATCATACTTCGACATCTTCCCGAACAGTTGATGTCGACGAAGAACTCCCAAAATGGCTCGTAGATGCTCAGCATGCTCCTCTTCAGATGTAGAGTACACAAGAATGTCGTCGATGAAAAATACCATGAACTTGTACAGGAACTCATGGAACACAGAATTTATCAAACCCATGAACATAGCTAGAGCATTCGTCACACCAAACAGCATTACAACGAACTCATAATGCCCATAATAACAACAGAAAGCCGTCTTTGGGATATCCTCATCCTTCACATGCATCTGATGATATCCTGACTACAAGTCAATATTTGAGAACCAACTTGCACACTTCAGTTGATCGAATAAGTCATCAATCCGCAAGAAGAAGATAGCGATTCTTTATTGTCACTTTGTTTATGCGATGATAATCGATACACAACTGTAAACTATCGTCGGCCTTCTTCACTAAAAAAACAGGTGTACCCCATGGTGACACACTTGGCCGAAAAAAACCGCACTACAACAAACCATCAAGATGTATACACATCTCTCGTAACTCAGAAGGTCACATCCAATATGGAGACATAGATATAGGAGACACTCCTTACTATAGCTCGATCCCGAACATGATCTCTCGTCGAGGGGGTAAGGCTACAACCTCTTCTCGAAAGACATCAGGGTACTCCTCTATGACCCTCAGAAATGCCAACTGTTGAACCTCTAAAGAAATTAGCATCATCTCAGCCTCCATGGATGATAAGGATGAAACACGCCTATGACCCATCTGAGGGTCCCGCTTATCAACAAACACCACTTTCTCTCCATCCAAACGACCTTCTTCTTGAACCAATCTATGATAGACTACACCGAATACAACCAATCAATGCCAATGATGTCATCATACGGTTGTATCCGTAAACATAGGAAATCTCCCCAAGAGAGGTGTTGCCCCAACACTAGCTCACAGTCTCTACATACATTAGACAAGCTAGCTCAACCTCCAACTGGCGTAGTCAACGCCAACGGCACAAGGAGCCTCTCAACCTAAAGTCCCAAAGCATGGAAAATGGTAAGGAATATGAAGGAGTGTGTCCCTCCTGAATCAAAAAAAGCATACACCAAGGTAGAAAACAAGGAAACGGTACCTAGAACGACATTTGGGTCGTCTTGTGCTGGCAACGCTAGGGCATGAAACTGACCATGACCTCGTCTACATCCTCTTTGACCCTGATGACAACCACTGCCACGATGGCGCTCTACTCTCTGAGGATGGGGAGCATCATGGGGTTGTTCTCTTCCTGTCCTATATACTCTCTGCTAATCTAAAGCTGGTGAAAATTGTTGCTGCTTCTACCTTGGCTGGAACTGCCTCAAGGGAGGAACCTGGAGCGTAGAGCCTGGTGCACGATGACTGCTCGGAAAGGTCTGGCACTCCCGCTATAGATTTACACAACCACCACAACTTAAACAAGTGCATGATCCCTTGGAATAGTCCTGAGAGTTCCTGCCTCCAGAGAAATGAGACGTGAAGGTCTGGGACCTACCCCCGGCAGAACGGAAACTCTTCTACCGTGAAAAAAAAGGGAACCCCAAACCATAGCTCTACTTCATGAGAAAGCATGCCGATTCCCCTCTCGTGATGATCCATTCTTGGCTAATGTCCTCTCAACAACCACTTCCCTTTCCATCACCTCAAGATAAGTTTTCAGCATAAATACGGTGACCTGGAATTGGATCTCTAGATGCAAAGCCTCCTCGAAATGCCTCGCTCTGGCCTCCTCATCTGGTAATAGGTTCTTAGAATATCTTAAAAGGTTCTTGAAATGGATTCCAAAATCTCAAACACTAGAGATCCCCTGTCGAAGTTTATGAAGCTCCTGGAAACTGGACACCTTTAGAGTTGAGGAAAGAAACTCGACTCTAAACTTGTCTAGAAACTCCTCCAATGAAATTGCTAACTCCTCACGATCCCTGAGGAACAAGAACCACCACTGCCATGATACTCCACGCAGCATCGTTATAGCCAAGGACACCTAGTGGTCCTTCCGAACACGGATCGAACCGATGCCTATCTCTAACTCCTTCAACCAGTCTTCCGTGACTACATCTGAAATGGAGCCCTCATACTTTTGTAGACTCTGGTGATGAAACTCTCGGAGTGTCTTCCTCTATGTATCTTCTTCATCAATCTCTAGCCTATGTCGACCTGCTGGAACAACCTGCTGAACATCTTCTACACAAACCTGACTAGGACGTCAGCCTGGAGCCATACCTGCAAAATAACAAACACTTAGAGCTCCTAAGCCTAGAATATAGAAGGCTCAACATTTATTAATTAATTTTTTTATTTTATTCATTTTAGGGTTCCCTATCCCAAGGTCTACCCATTTAAACACAGGAACAAAGAAGAATGATTCATGATCCTTTCCGAGGTCTGTACCCATAAAATAGTATCACCCCATTTAGTAGCCATTGTAAACTTAATGGTCCATACATCAGATCATAGGGAGCCCTAAATGACTGTGTATCAGCCAGTCTACAGTGTTTACCTCACTTGCTAAACATGAATGGCACTATTTCCCTACCAACCCATGAAACCTCGCCTATGCCTAACTCCAAACTACATCCTACCCCTCAACCAGACCTCTAATACCACTCTGTCTTGACCCCCTACCCAAAAAGTGTACCCCTCCTAGGACGGAAATGTGAGAAGGGAGATAATGACCCCCAATTCCCGCCTCCAGTAGGCCCCAAGTTGCTGACTAGCACCAAGGATATAATAAACACAAAAATGGTAGGCATTACCATCTAAAAGAACACATGTGGAAGAGAGAGATAAGATAAAAACCAACCAAATCCAACTCAGAACTGAAGTGTAATGAAAACCAATGTGCACATATGTAATGTTATTCAAAAGTACTACAACTGAAGTGGAAAACTACAAGTTCCCAAAGGAATGTAAAAACAACAGTGACCACAAGCCCGAACAACTCCTAAAACCACAAGCTAGTAGTAACCATCCTGGTCTCCATCCTACTCTAAGTGATCTGAAAAATAGTTTATATATACATACGGTGAGTACAACAGTATACTCAGTAGTATCATCCTCGAAGCCTCTCGTGCAGACATAAACAAAACATACTAAAGAACAGTGAACACCAAGTGAAACTAACACATAACCTAAACAGGTATACTATGTTCCCAACCTCACCATGGATACTCTCACCAATTAATGCATATAAGAATATATAATATAGTAAAGAATATCAAGGGTACCCTGCTACTACTTCCCCACTAGTTTTCTGCTTTTCCCCAACGACATGCGTCATGTGCATCTCTCTCCAATGTCTTGCACATAAAAACATGGGCTAAGCTCCACAATCTGCACCACGTGCATCACAAAAGCTTTCCCACAGACACCTGGTCTAAGAACCACACCATCCTCATAACCAAAAGTAACCAGGTAGTTTCAGAAAGCCACCACAGCCTGCATAACGTGTGTCATACGTCGGGCATTATACCTCAATCCAATACATCCCATACTCTGAGTAAGGATCCTAAAGCCATCACTGCCAATACACGTGACACCTATAGTAGTCCACAAGATAATATATCCAGAATATATTTTTCATAATAAACAAAAGCCATTACAGCACTCTACACACATATATGGGGTAACTAATCGTTGTGACTAATGGAAAAAGTATCTACCAAGAGAAGGGAGCGGTGTCAAAGGGGGTAGTTAGCCATTCACCCTCCCATCAGAATATTGGGGAAAACACCCCATAGGGCTCAGAATCCTTGGGGTGTCAGTTTCCCTTACTGACAGGGTGGAGTAGTGTATAGAAACACAAAAAAATACAGAATAATTTATAACTCACAACCACACTATGGGCATAACCTAGTCTTAGATGCAATAGAAGCTAACGTCTCTCGTACTCCGGGCTTCCACATTTAAGACTAGGTATCCTATAAGCACACAACCATTTAAAGGAAATTATTTGATTACTTCATTCCCTTTTTATCAATTCCATTGTACGTTAATTAATTCTTCAAACATTAATTAACCATGATCAATTTTCACATTAAATTCCATTAACATCACAACCAAAATACACTATCCCATCAAAAGTTCTCAAACTCATCATTAAGTTCCTACAAACTCCAACCCCATGGGTTAACATCATTTATTCAAACATTAATTAAATAATTACATACCCATATCCCCAGGCATTCTAGAAAATCATCCAATGCTACTAAAAACAAGGGGGCTCAACACGGTGAGCAGATGTACTACATGTTGAGTCTTTTCCACCTATAGCAAGAGCATAGACCCATTCTCCCATAGGTGGCTAAACATGGAAAGCACTTGGAATACCCCATGTGTCTTCGCCTCCTTTGGAAGAAGGGTAATCAAGACCAGCTGCCTTGAGAAGTGGGGAAAAGTAAAGAAGATAAACAACCAAACAAATAACCAAGTATCCAAAACTCACGTCATTCCATTCCATCATCCCCGGTGTCCTCCCTAACTCCCACATGCATAATCCAATGCATCTCACCACTCCATCTTCCCTGGTGTCCTCCCTGACACCCACATGAATAAAATGATGCATCTCTCCACTCCAGGCGTCATCCGCTGCCACAACCACAAGGCCACCATGCCCCCACATATCACAGCATCAACCCAAGATCACATCACAACACAAGCAGCAAGAAAATAAACATCACATCAAATAGGGCTCTTGGACCTTTAACAAGGAATCTGGCCTTCAAACAACAAGCACCAACAGATTTCGGTTTTCAGACCAACTAAATTAATCACGTACATCGACATCAATTTGATTAACATCAATTTGGATCAACAACCACAACAACAACAACCATATTCATTTACATGCCTCTTTATCTTTATCCAATTAATTATAATTTAATTTCATCTTTACGTTCTTTATCAATTTCATCATGAACCCCATGCTAACAAGAAAGGCATAAATATCACACTATCTAGAAAATCAAGAGGCAAACCGTTATCACGGTACAAAGAAACAACAAGTGATCAAACAAATTCTTTTAATCTGGTTCAAGTATTTAATTAAGTCAATTCCATTGTTATCCAAAGGGAAAATCATGATAACTCTACGGTTACACATAAACAATTAGAGAAGCCACGAGTACCCTACCTCAACGGTTTTGACAGAAACCACAACGATCGAAGAACGCCCAAGAAGATCGGGCCGATTCTCCACGAATCCTCTGTAGATATCCTCTCTTAACACAACCAAGACCAAATCTTATCACATTCGACATCCACACACATAGATCTACCCATAAAGGGCATAGATCTAAGAAAACGAGAGGAAAGGAAGAGTAGATCTATGTAGATCTAAGAAACTAAACAAATAGGATCACGTACCTTGAGAAACCAGCTTCGATTCTCAAAGAGAAGCCTCCAGATCACCTCCAAAACTCTTGGGAGAGGTTCTTCTATCTCCAAGGAAGGGTAATCCTGATTTATATCCCCTTTGGGTCTTAAAAGAACCATTTAGAGGCCAAAGAGTTTAGATCCAAATTTTTAGGATCTAACATTAAGTGCATGCATGGTTAGTCTGCATGGTTTAACAAACTATGCGCTAACCGTGCATTAGCTTCTGCCTCGCCAAACACTCCTCGCATGGTTAGTCGGCATGGTTAGAAAAACCGTTTGATAACCATGCATTGGCCACTACCCCCAACACCAACCTTGCACGATTCGGTCGCACAGTTTAGGAAAACTGTGTGCTTCCCGTGCAAAGGCTATTACCCTTCATTTTCCCTTAAAGGTCCACCCAAACGCACCCCCAAGTCACCTTGACCTCCCGGAACACCTCCAGCACCATATTTCACAAAGTAATGGACCGGAGAGGTCCGAGCCATTACAGTGAGATCCTAATTTTGATATAAGAGGAGGTTTTATGAATAATATTGTATTAACTAAGGGTTTGATCACCCTAAATGTTGTTTCACAACCTAATAAACATGCTATCATGGTGGGGATGTGTAACAATTCATTACTCTAACATTTTCCTACACATGGAAGGTAGGGAGCGTGGATTGGATTTTACTATGGCCAAAAAGTGGGCCCAACAATATTTATGCTTCATTTACTAACACATTAATTTTTACCTAAAATCTTTATAAGAAGAGTACATCATCAGGGATGTGAATATTTCTCATTCATCCATTTGAGGTCTTCGTCCTGAAACGTTTTATGTCTCGTTCATTTGTAGTTTAGGGTCTTTTGATTTGGACCATCAAGGGATAATGTTTATGTTTGTACAACATTGCCCAAAGTTCATGAAATTTATGGTCGTTATCATGTGTACATGGTATGATTAGAAAGTTTTACTATAGTCTCATTAGAATACCCTGGGCCAAGAGAAATCAAAACTATTTCTAAGTGGGAGACGAGATTGTTTTAAATCATGTCATGAGGTTATTAGGTTGTGAGTATTGATATGGGACTATCACGTCAGGGAAAAACCAACACACATTTTTTTGATGAGTCCTATCTTTTTGATGTTTTGATCACAATGATTAGAAAGACCTTTTTTAAGGGACAAGATGTGTCTATATAGTAGGTAAGAGACCTTAAAAAAGATTCAAAATCCAAACATAGATATATATTTTCATTAACAAGGGACATGGAAGGTTTTTTTCGACCTGGGGAACTCAAGAAAAAAGTGTGATTTATCTCTTGATGTACATAAAAGACAATAAAATAACCTTGTACTCTGGTTTACCAGGGCTAGGCACTTTTTTTCATTTGATAAATAATTATAATGGGTTATGTCCTAGAAATTTAAATTTTTGTTAATGGATATGTATCTATCATGCAGTTTAACATTACAAAACATGGGCGTTTTTCTTATAGTTTAATGTCAAGAAATAAGGAATTTTTTTCCTGAATGTTTAACATTGAGTGGTAAGGAAATTAATATTATTTTAATTTTATATTACTTTTGTGAGAAAATGGTCTTGGATTTAATATATTCCAATTTATCATTGGCTAGAGTGAATTTCCATGTCCCCTATGTTCACATGAGCAACGCATAATGTGGGAAACAAAGCGAAACTGGGAAATCAATTAATCTGAAAATTAGTGGGTATTATATAGATCACTGAATATATATATTCTTTCTGTAGTTTTGTGTATATTTTTTCACTTTATAAGCTGTGTCTATGCCCTTGATTGGATATATGGGTGAAAAAAGTATCCTCTAATAACTGGATTCAAGATGTGCAAAGTTCTCGAATTAAATCTACCTATACAGGTCTACCCCATACACGAGGAGGGGGGTTAAAAGATTTTATTTTTGTATTTGTACCCATGATTTGGGATTTGAGTATTAGTACATATTCTGGGTTGATAGGAATCATGACACATGTAGTTCTTGAATTGTATACTCTCTACATAAGTCTATCCCAAACACAAATGGTGGGATTGGTCTTATTGGTTTTTGTAGATAGACCATAGAAGAGAGACATGGAATTCACTAGATAGCCTATAATGGTAGGAATCAAGGGACACTTTTTTCCTTAATATGAAACTCTTCACATAGGATTGAACCATATATAGAGAAGACATTGTTCCATTTGACTATTGTAGTTGGATACATGATTTGAGATCTGTGTTTCACTATGTATCAAATGATGAATGGAATCCATTCTGATGTAGTTATTGAATGGGAAACTCTTCATAGAGGTCTAACTCATATTTAGGATGGGTGCGAGGGAATTCCTCCCATTTAATATTCTAGTTTTATCTAGGATTGGATATTTGGATTTCACTATATATCTAGTGATGATAGGAATTAAGCCACATGTAGTTCTTGAGAAACAATGGATTTTGATGTCATCCATTAAGAAAGTGGCTTCCCTGATGTGAAAAGGAAATATTGTGGCTATAACCATTCTATACATATAGGTGTTACTATATATCCATCAATAGTTCAAATAAAAAATATGTATTTCTTGAAAATAGGTGTTGTGGGAGAGAAACACCAAGGATAGTGATCCTCTCGGGTGAAATCTATTGTATTGTGAAATTTCATGTCATTCAAATGATATCAATCATAATGTTCAACATCATAAGTCAAGGAATAATGGTGTTACTTTTATTGTATTCCATAAAGGATCATGTTTACTCTTTCATGAAGTGATATGTGTGGAGACCCGAAGCTTAACGTACATGGAAATTACATTAATTTTGCGGAATACTTAGTACATAACAAAAACACACACATAAGGACCGTAATAGTTTAGTGTCTTTGGAAACTCTGAATATAATCTTCTAATCGTGGTGAAAGATCTTCAAAATCTTCCATAAAGATCATCCTTTTTTTTACCTAAAACCATTCTTTATATCCTGGGGAAAAGAAAACATAAAAGGGTGAGCTCAAATGCTCAGTAAGGGTAAACAAAAGAAATATCAATCACATAATATTCATAAGAACATAACATTTTGGAAATCTTACCCTGCAAAAGAGATCCTAATTTCATAACATGGGATAAATCATAGTAGTGAAATGTAATCCCAATAATCATAACATAAACCATGAAACATTGTGGCATACACACATAATCATAGAGAATCATTTCTTATTAGTCAAGACTCGTCGCCAAGACTATCTTAGTGGACAAAGTCCATTTCTGAACCGAGTTCACTCCTCGTTTCAATCCTGTTTCACTGAACCGGTATAACCTACCATTCCAGCCATATCTATCTCATGAGATATAAAATCTTTACCCAATGCATTGGAGGGAGATATAGGTCCCACCCATCTCATAATGATACCATTCTTATGTGTTCCACAAAATCATAAATCATACATCATTGCATAACCCATGTAATAAAAATGGTATTCTTAAAAAACATGACATCATAAAAAAATTCATATAAGATAAAGTGATTCCTAAAAATAATTCCATCATAACATCATCAAATCAATGTAATAATAGGGATAGAAACAGAACCCTATATTATCTTAGATGGAAAATAATTTTGATAAAACACTTGAACTCAATTCTTGAGGAAAATATCCTTTCAACTTCAAAAACATTTTCCTTTCTTAAAATGTCATACAATTTTAAACTAAAAGAAGTTGATTAAAAATAAACTTGAAAACATTTAAAGGAAGATTCATGGAAACAATGTTTTAAAAATCCATTCATGCCGTATAAGTTTAAAAAAACACTTTTGTCGGAAAAGTCAAAAAGTACCTCATAAGAAAAACTAAAAAAGATTCCTTTCATATATTTTACTAAAAACTCACCGATGGGTAAAATTGGATTTAAACAATTGTAGGTGGATGGAAATAATATTACATATTGAGGAAACATGGATGTGGATGATAAAATACACCCCAGTAAATTTCAAAGTATAAACAATCTCGGATAAAAATGAGATTGGATATTTCCCTTACCTTATGTCTAATTTGCTTCGTAAGTGTCTGAACCTCCTGTATAATGATTTAAATAATGTCTTTTACTTATTCAAGAATCATACTCATTGTTATGATATCATATATGGTTCACTTATTACTTTATATTACCCGTTCTTTTGTACATTCCAAGTTAAAGAGCGTTTTGGGTAAAATTGTTTCATTTGTCGTCCGTGTTTTGACTTGTAATTATTCATATGATTACATAGATCATGATTACATAATTCCAGAATATAAAACATGATTTATATATAATATATATTCATAATATACATATATATAAAAAATCAGTAAATGGAAAGAAATACACCGTTCATGGAGACGGTAGGCCGTACGTATGGATGAACGCTGTTTTCGTTTTCCTTATTGAGTTGAATGGAATTAAGTAGATGACATACATATATATACACATAAATCAGTATAATTATTATGTAATATATTTCATGATTAATTATTATATATACTTTATAATCATTCATGAATGGTTAATGTGGAGAATGAATCTCATCGCGGCGTGGAGACGGTAGTCCGTACGTACGCACGAGCGATGATATCGTTCTCATGATCGTGGGATTGTATTGGAGTGTATGTATACTATTTCATAATCAATATCACTTTACAATAATCATATATAGTTATTAATTACACCATTATACCCATCCAAGTAAGATGGTGGTGGAAAATAGATTACACCACGGTGTGGAGACCGTATTCTGTACGTACACACGCGCGGTGATTTCATTTTTCGTAGGATGGATAGATGGTGAAATAGGGTTGTTTCGTACTTATAATAACATATCAGTATATGAGTGATACTTATGTTTTTACTTCATAGTGAAACAACCTAAGAAGAAGATGTGGAAGAAGAAATAAAGGTGAAAGAATCGGTAACGGGCATTACCTCTTCTTTGAAACGCTTCTTTGAGACCTCCTTTTAGGGCACTAAAATTGGTCTTTGATAAAGACCAGAACCTCTAGGATGTTTCTAGGGAAGTGGAGAGGAGAAATTGGCAGGGTTTGGCCGAGCGTGAAGGTTCAAAGTGGTGTGAGGAAGAGAGGGAGGAGGTGCCCTTTTATAAGGGAGGAGAGGGGCACCTTTGGAATAACTAAAAATATTATTTTATTATAAAGTCAAATTAGTTTTTAATAGCTCCAAATTGATATATTTAGAAGCTAAAGTGTGTAGGGGTCGCAATCCTCCAATCCAATAGAATTTAGACAATTTTAGGTATCAATTTTAACCTTACAATTTAGATTTAACTTTAAGTTAGATAATTTAACTTTTACCGTGTCTTCTTGTTTTCTTACACTATAAGGTTAATAAACTTACTATATCAAGCCAAAAGAACCCCAAGTTGTTTATTATTAATATATATAACCTTATATAAGTCATTTGGACTAGCCTTAGATTTTTTAGGAATAACATAACAATTAATAATATAATATTTTTTTAAAAAACTATTTTATGTCAATTTTGACACTATTTAGTAATTTATTTTTGTGAAACTCATAACAGAATGATTAGTTAGAACCAAGTTACTTAAATTAATAATAACATATCATATTAACCTAGAAGATTTTTCTAATTCATAAAAAGTCTCAAATTAAATTTATTTGGGTATTTATAACATCAATTATGTCAATATTTCATTAATAAGATAATTACTACATCATCATTGTGTCATAAATAAATTAAATTACTTAATGTCTAAAAATTACAAATAAAATACCATTATGTAGGAAATATTTTTATCTTTCTAATTAATATTTATAGTCGAATTTATCTTATGTATAACCCCATATTAAAAATGATTTACTTATTAAACATTGATTTCAACTATTTTTAACCCTTCATTAAATAAATTAATAATAAATGTCCTAATTTAATCCATGTGGGCCTAAATGGTCATATTTTATTTCTAAGGTTGTTTTTCGTCGAATTACACTTGTCCAATTGAATTACGACATGTGTTAGGGTAATAATAATATCATTTTTACCCTTAATTACCCTATTTACTTTTAACCGTGGTAAAAAAAGTAAAAAGTTACTATTCACCAAAAAATTATTTTCATCTCATTGAACCACGTTTTACTTAATAACATGAATTGTGTCTCTCGGAATTTTGAAATTCCACTCACAGAAGCGGTAAAATTAAATTTTATGAAAAATTCATTTTTTAACTACCACTTAGTGGTTTCACTATTAATCAAAAAATGAACGTTTCCAGAAAAATACCAAAAATTAGGCCTAAGCTATATTTGATATTATGAACTCAAAAATGATTTCTATTTTACCAAATTCAAAACATATCAGTTCCATTAATTAATTTAAAAATTAATTCCCGTCGTCAAAACAAATAGCGTGTTCTTAAGAGATAATAACTATCAAAAGATTGACACTTGTTTATGTCTGGTTTAAATGTAGAATTACATCCAATGAACAACATTGAATTAAATTGTAAAAATATATTACAAATATACTTTAAAACCACTAAAATTAATAATTTATCACTATTAATAATTTCGATTAAAAAATTTGTTTTTAATTAAAATTTAGTAATTTTCACTATTCATTAGAATAAGAAAGTTATCCGAAAAGTACCAAAATTTCACCCTAAGATAATTTCGATATTCCGAATCCAAAAATGAAGTCCATTTTGAAAAATAAAATTTACAAAATTTCAAAAAGTGGTTATTACTATTCATAACGGCTAGTTTTAATAATATTTTAATAGCACATCATTGTTTAGTGAAACTCGGTATTGCGTACTACACACGCTATCGAGGAAGGTCGTGATTGCGTGTAATGCAAGGCAAGTCAAGGATGCGTGTTGTGAAATCTCCTTTTGGTGTAGCTTACAACACAAGACATTAATGAAATTAAAAAGATTATTTTTCATAAAATCTCGGGGTGTTACATTCTACCCCCCTTAAAATGAATTTCACACTTGAAATTTGTCGTGGTTATAAAAAGTTTAATACTTGAATGTTTCTTTGATAGAAACCCACATCGTAAAAAGGAATACCAAAACATGTCTTTAAAAACTAAAGTATGAAATGTAACGGTCACCCAAATTAACTCATCACTGGGTTTCCATGTATGAGAACATAGGTGAAAATATGGATATAGAAGAGAAATCTAACCATCATGTTCTGATGGAGAGTGGTAGAGAACATGGCTATGGAAAATCCAGCAATCACAAAACCATAAATTTGTGATGATCTAAGGTACCATCTGAATCATCAGATATAAGAGCACTAGGAAAACATTTTTGGTTTTCAAGATCCTTTCCCTAAAGTTGATGAAATTGGAATTAGAAGAAATACTTTCGTGATTTCGGTATAGTCTCACCGTTGGTTGTTATTTGGACAATTTCCACTTCATCTTTTTAATAAATGAAGTTGAATTTTTCATTCGTGATGTGTTATCAGATCATGTGATAGAATGATGGGTCATTCCATCTGTCTCAAACAAAAGGTTAGAAAAGTTATCAAAAAATACATAAGTCCATCTATAGTGAGATTAATGATATATGGTTCCTGAAATGGACTTATACTTCATATATCATACTACTTAATATAATAAATCTAGTTTCTACTAAACAGGGACTTCCTGTAGGCCAGTGGTAGGCGATAAAGGTCAGTCGCACTTCAGTTGTGGGTTCGATTCCCACAGCCTTGTCCGACGTGATGGGTTGTCGCCCGTCCTGCAGGTTGTCCTTTTTCTAAAACTATATTACTATAACATCCCATAAATAATATCGAAAAAACTTCTAACCTTAAACAATACTAACTTATGTCCAACATAATTCATTCCAATCTTTAGGCTTATCCATAATACTACAGTCCACTCTCATAATATAGTGAAAATGATTACCAGAGATTTAATACCATCGTTGATCCCCATATATCATAAGATATGTCTTGTTGGTCACATTCCAAACATTCAAAGGCCTTAATCATGTATTCTCTTGAATACCCATTGAACCATAGTGAAAACATGAATGCAGTTAAAAGTTAACACTTTCCACATACCAAAATCCTCAAAATTCTATATACTCAAACCATGATATCACTTAGTCCTTATATCAATCATGAGCTCATGAATACAATCAAACATCTCATTATCTTCTTATTCCTTCATTATGCGCATTTCATCTACTTTACAAAAATATCTGAATCACTTTCCATGTTTATCGGTACCATAAAATTATTGAAAACCACAATAGACCAATACATAAATATTCCAATATTCCACGATACTATATACAACATTATTTTGGAATCCCATTACATAAACACTTAATCATTCCACCACATCGTTTTCATATTCAACATCGCCAATGGTGATCGCATGTGACTTCCCTTTGTAATTTTCCTTAAGTGGTTGCTCATGTCGATCATCACTAACTCTTGGATTAGGGCATTTATTAGCATAATGTTCCATTTCCTTGCACTTGAAGCATTGAAGTGTAGTAGGTTCATTCTGTGTATCCCTTCCTTTTTTGCATCATTATACATCTTCTTCCCATCATTGCGGCATTCAAATGCCAGATGACCTTCCTTTCCACATTTGAAACATTTACTTGTCCCTTTAAGACAATCTCCACCATGCTTCTTTCCACACATTGAGCATAAGGAAACATTCATCTTCTTTTCACCATTATTCTGAGATTTCTACTTGAACTCCATCTTTCGTTTCTTGTCAAAACTATAAGATGGATAAGTAACACCAACTTCCATTTCTACCTTGATAGCACAACGCACAATTTCTTCATAGCTAAGGAAGTCTCTTATAGCTAATTCCCTTCAAAGATTTGGTTTTAAGCCACTGAAGAAACGATCAACTTTACTTTCAGGTTGGATGATAATTCCAGATTCATACCTTGCAAGCCTTGTAAAATTCGCTTCGTATATACCAACAGATTCATCATCCTTTTGCTTTAGTTCAAGATACTCCTTCTCCATCTTTGTTCGAAGAATACGAGGGATGTACTTATTGAAAAATAAGTTCTTGAACTCGTCCCATTCCATGGACTCAATTTCATCTCTTTGCCCCGTATTCTTGATAAGATTCCACCATTGATCAGCATCACCTTCCAAACGATATATTTCTAAAGTTCTCGCATCCTAGTTTCCAAAGGTTGACTAAACCTTTCCTCTGATACCAACTGTAGAGACCCGAATCTTAACGTACATGGACATTACAGTAATTTTGCGGAATACTTAGTACATAACAAAAACACACACACAAGGACCGTATTAGTTTAGTGCCATTGGAAACTCGAAATATAATCTTCTAATCGTGGTGAAAGATCTTCAACATCTCCCATAAAGATCATCTTTTTTACCTAAAACCTTTCGTTATATCCTGGGGAAAAGAAAACATAAAAGGGTGATCTCAAATTCTCAGTAAGGGTAAACAAAAGAAATATCAATCACATAATATTCATAAGAACATAACATTTTGGAAATCTTACCCTGCAAACGAGATCATAATTTCATAACATGGGATAAATCATAGTAGTGAAATGTAATCCCAATAATCACAACTTAAAACATGAAACATTTTGGCATACACACATATTCATAGAGAATCATTTCTTATTAGTCAAGACTCTTTTCCAAGACTATCTTAGTGGGCAAATTCCATTTCTGAACCGAGTTCACTCCTCATTTCAGTCATGTTTCACTGAACCGGTATAACCTACCATTACAGCCATGTCTATCTCATGAGATATAAAATCTTTACCCAATGCATTAGAGGGAGATATAGTTCCCACCCATCTCATAATGATACCGTTCTTATGTGTGACACAAAATCATAAATCATACATCATTGCATAACCCATTAATAAAAATGGGATTCTTAAACAACATGACATCATAAAAAAATTCATATAAGAGAAAGGGATTAATAAAAATAATTCCATCACAACATAATCATATCAATGTAATAATGGGGATAGAAACAGAACCCTATATTATCTTAGATGGAAAATAATTTTGATAAAACACTTGAACTCCATTCTTGAGGAAAATATCCTTTCAACTTCAAAAACATTTTCCTTTCATAACATGTCATACAATTTTAAACTAAAAGAAGTTGATTAAAAATAAACTTGAAAACCTGTAAAGGAATCTTCTTGGAAATAATGTTTTAAAAATCCATTCTTGTCGTATGAGTTAAAAAAAAGTCTTTTGTCGAAAAAGTCAAAAAGTACCTCGTAAGAAAAACGACAAAAGATTCCTTTCATATCTTTTACTAAAAACTCACCGAAGGGTAAAATTGGATTTAAAAAATTGTATGTGTATGGAAATAATATTAAATATTTAAGAAACAAGGATGTGGATGATAAAATACAACCCAGTAAATTTGAAAGTATAAACAATCTCGGATAAAAATGAGATTGTGATATTTCCCTTACCTTAGGTCTGATTTGCTTCGTAAGTGTCTGAACCTCTTGTATAATGATTTAAATAATGTCATTTACTTATTCCAGAATCATACTCATTCTTATGATATCATATATGGTTCACTTATGACTTTATATTACCTGTTCTTTTGTAAATTCCATGTTAAAGAGCGTTTTGGGTAAAATTGTTTCATTTGTCGTCCGTGTTTTGACTTGTAATTATTCATATAATTACATAGATCATGATTACTTAATTCCAGAATATAAAACATGATTTATATATAATATATATTCAGAATATAAATATATATAAAAAATCAGTAAATGAAATGAAATACCCCGTTCATGGAGACGGTAGGTCGTACGTACGCATGAACGTTGTTTTCATTTTCCTTATTGAGTTGACTGGAATTAAGTAGAGGACATACATATATATACACATAAATCCGGTATCATTATTATTTCATATATTTCATGATTACTTATTATATATACTTTATAATCATTCATTAATGGTTAATGTTGAGAATGAATCTCATCGCGGCGTGGAGACGGTAGTCCGTACGTACGCACGATTGATGATATCATTCTCATGATCGTGGAATTGTATTGGAGTATATGTATAGTATTTCATAATCAATATCAATTTAAAATAATCATATATAGTTATTAATTACACCATTATACACATCCAAGTAAGATGGTGGTGGAAAATAGATTACACCACGGCGTGGAGACGGTATTCCGTACGTACGCACGCGCGGTGAGTTCGTTTTCCGTAGGATGGATAGATGGTGAAATAGGGTTGTTTCATACTTATAATAACATATCAGTATATGAGTGATACTGATTTTATTACTTCATAATGAAACAACCTAAGAATAAGAAGTGGAAGAAGAAATAAAGGCGAAAGAATCGGTAACGGGCATTACCACTTCTTTGAAGCGCTTCTTTGAGACCTCTTTTTAGGGCACTAAAATTTGTCTTTGAATAAGACCAGAACCTCTAGGATGTTTCTAGGGAAGTGGAGAGGAGAAAATGTCAGGGTTTGGCCGAGCATGAAGGCTCAAAGTGGTGTGAGGAAGAGAGGTAGGAGGTGCCCTTTTATAAGGGAGGAGAGGGGCACCTTTGGAATAACGAAAACTATTATTTTATTATAAAGTAAAATTCGGTTTTTAATAGCTCCAAATTGATATATTTAGAATATAAGGTGGGTAGGGGTCGAAATACTCTCATCCAATAGAATTTAGACAAGTTTATGTATCAATTTTAACTTTATCATTTAGATTTAACTTTAAGTTAGATAATTTAACTTTTACCGTGTCTTCTTGTTTTCTTACATTATAAGGTTAATAAACTTACTATATCAAGCCAAAAGAACCCCAAGATGAATATTATTAATATATATAACCTTATCTAAGTCATTTGGCCGATCCTTAGATTTTTAGGAATAAAATAACAATTAGTAATATAATATTTGTTTTAAAAACTATTTTATGTCAATTTTGACACTATTTAGTAATTGATTTTTGTGAAAAATCATAACAGAATGATTAGTTCGAACCAAGTTACTTAAATTAATACTAAAATGTCATATTAACCTAGAAAATTAGTGTAATTCATAAAAAGTCTCAAATTACATTTATTTGGGAATTTATAACATCAATTATGTCAATATTTCATTAATAATATAATTACTGCATCATCATTGTGTCATAAATAAATTAAATTATTTAATGTCTAAAAATTACAAATAAAATACCATTATGTAGGAAACCTTTTTATATTTCTAATTAATATTTATAGTCTAATTAATATTATTTATAACCCCATATTAAAAATGATTTACTTATTAAACTTTGATTTTAACTATTTTAAACCTTCTTTAAATAAATTAATAATAAATGTCCTAATCTAATCCAAGTGGGCCTAAATGGTCATATTTTATTCCTAAGGTTGTTTTTGGTCTAATTACACTTGTCCAATAGAATTAGGACATGTGTTAAAGTAATAATAATATCATTTTTACCCTTATTTACCCTATTTACTTCTAACCGTGGTAAAAAAAGTAAAAAGCTACTATTCACCAAAAAAATATTTTCATCTCATTGAACAACATTTTACTTACTAACATCAACCGTGTCTCTCGGATTTTTGAAATTCCACTCACAGAAGTGGTAAAATTAAGTTTTATGAAAAATTCATTTTTTTTAACTACCACTTAGTGGTTTCACTATTCATCAAAAAATGAATGTTTCCAGAAAAATACAAAAAATTAGGCCTAAGCTATATTTGATATTATGAACTCAAAAATGATGTCTATTTTACCAAATTCAAAACATATCATTTTCATTAATTAATTTAAAAATTAATTCCCATCGTCAAAATAAATAGCGTGTTCTTAAGAGATAATAACTATCAAAAGATTGACACTTGTTTATGTCTAGTTTAAATGTAGAATTACATACAATGACAAAAATTGTATTAAATCGTAAAAATATATTCTAAATATACTTTAAAACCACTCAAATTAATAATTTATCACTATTAATTATTTCGATTAAAAAAGTTGTTTTTAATTAAAATTTAGTAATTTTCACTATTCATCAGAATATGAATGTTATCCGAATAGTACCAAAATTTCACCCTAAGCTAATTTCGATATTCCTAATCCAAAAATGAAGTCCATTTTGAAAAATAAAATGTACAAAATTTCAAAAAGTGGTTATTACTATTCATAACGACTAGTTTTAATAATATTTTAATAGCATATCATTGTTTAGTGAAACTCGGTATTGCGTACTACACACGCTATCGAGAAAGGTCATGATTGCGTGTAATGAAAGGCAAGTCAAGGATGCGTGTTGTGAAATCTCCTTTTGGTGTATCGTACAACACAAGACATTAATGGTATTAAAAAGATTATTTTTCATAAAATATCGGGGTGTTACAATATGTATCGACCATACTGGGATGCCTTTTTGAAGTTCCTAAGCCCACATGAGCTATGCTTAGTGTGAGAAATAAGGAATGACATTTTTTTTAGGATATTGATAAAATCAAAGGGAATGAAAGTGTAATTTTTTATTTTGGGGTGGTTGCTTCAAGATATATATAGTTCTATGAATCATATGTATCTAATTGGACTGAGAATAAAGTCATATATACTTATGGAAAATAAAGTAGATCAATGTCATGCGTAAAATAAATCAGGTATGCATTTTAAAATCATACGTTAAGGAAAATGTGACTTGATGTGAATAAATATCATTCTTGGATAGATGAATGTAGATCGGGGCATCACTACGTATCCTATAATGGTCTAAATAAAAAAAATATGTAGTTCTTGAAAAACAATGTTGTTTAAAGTCCTAATTTTTATACATTAGACGTTCAATTTAATGTCATGTTATATGGATGAAGGTTTCCTGATGTGAATAAAAAAACTAAATCCATCTCATTATCAAAATATTTGATGTCTAGTGACTAAGATGCATATATTATATCTAGATCCAGGATTTGGGATCTAGAAGTCACAATATATCTTACAATTTAAGGAATAAAGTTACACTTAGTTATTGAATGGGAGATTCCCTAAGTGGATCTGACTCACACATTAGGGTGGGGAAAATTCATCTTTATTATGTAAGGATATGGTTCATGTTTTGAGATTCATTTATCAAACAATGCCTCCCATGTAGTTTAACATCATGCAGTAAGGACATATTGTTCATAGTTTATTGTTTTGTGTTTTGAACATGCAGTTCAGTTTATCATAAGGAAACCAAGACATGTCATGTAGTTTACCATCATACTGTAACACCGCAAGATTTCATATTACATTATTTCATCCAAGTAATTCAATAACTTGCACTACAAGAAAAAACGAGTTCTAGTGCACCGTGACATACCAAACAAGCTGTTCAAAAGCAGTTATGAATAGTATTAACTGAATTTCGAACTTTATATAATCCTTATAATTTTAGAATCCATATTACGAGTTTCTGAGAAATAATGTAAGAACATATTAATTTTTTCAGATAAAAGAAGTATTTTTAAAAAAATGAAATTTTTCCGACTTTTAATGCTGAAGCCTTTTTAAATCCAATATTTGAAAGTTCTGTATATTTAATTTGACAAAATAATCTTTTTCTTTAGAATCGGGAAATAGTTATTTAGTTTCAATAATGTTTTGGTGATTTTTTTATAACATTCATATTATGGTGAATAGTGAAAAATACTATATTTTAACTAAAAAAACTTTTTAAATCAAAATAATTTATATTGGTCAATTATAAATTTTAATGTTTTGGAAGTATAAGTATATTATATTTTTACCATTTAATCCAACGATGGTCATTGTACGTAATTTCACTTTGAAATTGGACATCAACAAGTGTCAAAACATTGGGTAGTTATTATTTCTTAAAAATAGGCATTTTTGGTTTTGACAGTGTGAATTAATTTTAAATTAAAAAAATAAAACTTCAATGTTTTTAATTTGGTACAATAGATTTCATTATTGAATTCGGAATATCAAAATTAGCTTTGGGTAATTTTTTGGTATTTTCCTGAAAACTTCTAATTTGTTATGAACACAGAAAAAAAACTGAGTTATAGTTGAAAACCGAATTTTTATTTATATAATAATTTATTTTATATTTATTTATTTTTTATCAAAATAGATACATAATGCCTATATAAGTTCAATTTAATTCATTGGATTCAGTATATAATAATTTTTGATATATAAAATTTTTATTGAACATTTCACAGTCTTTTACCCACCTCCTAGGAGAATTTAGAAATTCACATAAAACTTAATTTTACCACTTCATTGAGTGGAATTTCAAAAATATGAGAGACACGGTTAATATCAAGGAGTAAAATTTGGTTCAATAAGATAAAAATAATTTTGATGAATAGTAACTTTTTACTTTTATTTACCACGGTAATAAGTAAATATGGTAATTAAGGATAAAAATGATATTATTATTACCCTAAAACATGTCCTAATTCTATTGGATAAGTATAATTCGCCCAAAAACAGTATTATGAATAAAATATGAAATTATTTGGTCTAAATGGAATAGATTAGGACATTTATTATTATTTAATTCAAAGAAAAGTTAAAAGAGTTAAAATCAAAGATTAAAAACTAAAACATTTTTAATATAGGGTTATACATAAGATAAAATCGATTATAAATATTCATTAGAAAGATATAAATATTTCATAAATAATGGTATTCTATTTATATTATTTATACATTAAATAACTTAATTTATTTATGACACAATGATGATTTAGTAATTACCTTATTAGTGAAATATTAAAATAACTGATATTACAAATACCCTAATAAATATAATTTGAGACTTTTAATGAATTACGAGAATTTTATTGGTTAATATGGAATGTTAGGATTGATTAAATGATTTTTATCAAATTAATAATGTTCTTAAGACTTTAAAAAATTTCAATTTTTTAATAGTGTCAAAATTGACATAAAAGAGTGTTTTAAAACAAATATTATATTATTAATTGATTTAATATTCTTAAAAATCTAATAATCGGCCAAAGGACTTATATGATGATAGGTATGTCATTAATGAACCACTTGGGATTCGCTTGGCTCTTTATAGTATGTTTATTAACCATATAATATAAAAATACAGAGAGACATGGTAAATGTCATACTATTTAACTAAGAGTTAAATCTAAAAGATATGGGTAAAATAGAGACCCAAACATATCTAAACCCTATTGGTTGAGTGGTTTGAAAACCATCCTCATATTATACTATAAATAATCCACTTTGGAGCCATTATAAACCAAATAGGAATTTATTATAAACTAATACTTTAAGTTTTTCCTAAAGAGCCCCTCCCCCACTTATAAAAGGACACCACTTCTACCCAATTCCTTACACCTAAAAATCTTTTTTTAGTATCCAAAATCTAAAAACTTAAGCTCCATATATCCCTCTCCTCCTCCTAGAAGCCTTAACTTAGGCAGAAGTCACTTTAGTAGTCTTTTTTGGTTCAAACCAAAGGGAGTTACCCAAATTAAAGGTAACAATTTCTCTTAGCTTCTTTTCATTTATTTTACTTATCAAACCCCAAAGCTCTTATTATTCTTTTCTTTTGTAACAAAACCATTATCATAAATATACTAGTATTTTTTATGATATGTATTCAAACTACACATACACACACCTCTATCTAATGGGTGAAGAACATAATGTTTCTCTGGATGGAAACCAAACGTCTCACGAAATGATGATTGTTAAATTATCTTCTACTTCCTCTCATGGTGGCCATTATGATGGAACTAGAATTAAATATTATATTAATGATATTTATATTATATATAAGCTTATTTAATTCCATTTTATAGAATATCATTATTCATTTCATGTTGTATATATATATATATTATAATTTCATTTGAGGAAGTGCGGACTACCGCCCCCTCAAAGTGATAGGACTCGATCATACAATACATGGAACGTATAAAGGATGGTGTTAATGAACATAATTAACACATATAAGATATTATATTATACTGTAATAATATTATACCTATGTATCATTTGGTTTTGATTCCTTTAAAATGAAAACTGAAATAGAAGTGGCGTTTATGTGTACGTACTAACTACCGTCTCCACGAACGTGATGAGATTCATTCCCCATCATATCCATTCGAAGTATAATTTGCATTTTATGATTAAAATAATGTTTGAGTACTTGATATCATTATGGATATGATTAAGATACAACCTATACATAAAAAACATCTTATGTAACAAAACATAAAAAATAAAACGAGTAAGTTAATACCCGAAACGACGATAATACTAAGATATTATTACAAAGCAATGTTAAAATATAATATATGATATCATATTAACGTATATTATTATTTTATAATTTAATAACGATTATTTCACCATTATACAGGAGGTTAAACTACCCTCAACCAAGGAAAAGTACCAGGTAAGGGGTTTTCATCTCAATTCTTATTCCCGTGAGATTCGTGCCATATTTCCACTATTACCTTTTGCGTGGTGTATGTACTGCCCATAATTTTATTCTTTGTGTAATAAATTTTAATTTATGTGTATTTACATATTAATTGTATGATACCTATTTCATGGGGTGCATGTTTCCTAAGTTACCTAATTGGTAAGGGTTTATTTCACAATCTCTTCATTATACGAGGTTGTTTATACGTAATTATCTATTGGGACCTCTTTATCATCCACATACATGTTTTTAAAAATGTATTCCAAAACATTTTTCTTGTTTAATAGACTATAGGTTAAATTCATTTATACCCTTTTTTGACTTTTTATAAATTTTTTTGAAAGTAATATTTCCCTCGTTTTCCAAAGAAGGTCTTTTTTAACCTTTTCGACAAAATTAATGTAAGAATGACTTTTTAACTTATACGGTGGGTGTGACTATTATCCACCATTATAAAATCGTCGAAGCTTCACTTGCAAGATTATACGAATATTTTCAAAGTAAATATTTTCTTTTATAATTATGTGACTTAAATGATTTCAAAAAAAGAGAAAAATTTCTCTCAAATAGTTTTGATTTCATCTATGTCAACATCCTTTAATGGGTTTTAAGATTATTTGAAGTTGATTTATTATGATACAAAGCTTCCATATTGTATTGAAGGTTTTGTGATATATTAGACTGTGGATGTGTTATTTTTATACCATTCATGGTTTATAGATAATTTATTTACATTTCGTATGATAGTTTTAATACGAATGTTAATGTTATGTTAAAACCGTTTCATATGGGAATACATTGGACTTAGTAAGTGATGGGTGGAGCCCGCTATAACTCCCCAATGCATCGGTAGGTCTAATGAGACAAACTAGTGTCTTGGCACAAGGCCTTGACAAAAAGTTATTTGTAATCTTGGCACAAGGCCTTGAATATGTGGTTATGATAATCTGGCATTATGCATTCCATAATTATGAAAGTGGTTATTGATATTGCATGTGATTATTTGACTAGTAGAATGTCCATGTGAATAAGTAAATGGAATTATTTCATTTTATTTTTCCATATTATGTTTAAGTTCACTTTTAAAAGGATTTTTTTATATTTATACATTGGCTTAAATGTTTATTCTTATTTATGAAATTTTCTACTATATTGTTATCCTTACTGATCATCTGAGGACACCCCTTTATATGTTTTATTTTTCCCATGATGTGAAGAAGTATTTTATGAATGACCTATAGGGATAGTATGAGGATATGAGTGTCGTCTATAGAGACAAGATGTTGTTGTAGTTTTTCACTTTATGATGTAATGTAATCTTTATGAATGTATCTAGTGATTCCAAGGCTACTAAACTAATCAGTCTTTCGAGACTTGATATTTTTTGATCATGAAAATGATACGTAATAATTCACCGACTCTAGGTAACTGGGGTCGGGGAATCACAGTTGGTATTAGGGGAGTTTAGTTCAATCCTTGGAAGCTATATTTAGATAAACTCTAATTAGAGAACATAGACCTAAGATGGACTTTGAGTATTAGTATAGAAGAACTTACTAGAATTTTGGTATTGTAGATATTTAATGAGTTTTCCAAGTAATACATCCCTGTATAGATACGAGCAGGTAGTGGCGGCTCTGGAAAAGATGTACCTAGGGGTGAAACCAGAAAACACCGCTTTGAGCTAGACTCGAACGGGAACTGGTGAATGACAACGGGACTTGCTGCACTCTTGGTTACGACACTCCTGGGGTATATGCTTTGGATAATTCTCATTTTCATTAAAAATCATTATGAAGGGTTTATGAGTGTATAATTACTCAATGAAAACATCTTTATGATTATGGATTATATCCATAAACCATTCAATTTGCCTTAGGTATTTTAAAAGTTTGAAATTATTCATTGCAATTCATAAAATGACCTAGTTTTTGCTATTGTATTGAAACGACACCTAGTAGAAGGAATGTGATCTATCGCAATACGTATGATCCAAAGAGTAAGAAGGACCATATCCTTCACGGTATTAAGCCAACATTTAGAAGGGAAATATTATACCATGTATTCTCAATATATAAATAAATAGTATCATGTGTTAATAAGATAAGTAAAGAATACTCCGAGTCCTATGGATTTGAAGGGAATAAATTGAAGAAAAGGATGGAAAAGAGAATGATGGATAAAGGGAAGAGAGAAAAGAAGAATTTTCCCATATGTGATAACTGTGGGAAGAAACTCCCTGGAACTTGCCTGAATGGAATAGGAGTTTGTTATAAGTGTGGAGAAAAAGGAAACCAAGTACGTGACTTCAAGGGTAAGAAAAATGTTTCAAAAGAAAATGCTTCCTCTGCAAGGAGTTGGGACGCTACGCGAACCGATTTCCAAATCATCAGAGTATTCCACAAATGATGCTATTGGATAATAATCAAGTTATGATACTGCCACAGATGAGGAGGAATGATTAGAGTTCTTATGTTGTTATGAGAGAATTATGTCATTTGAGTGTTGTATCAACAATGTACTGGTTATAAAAATTATGGAGTAGATAAGGATTGTACTGTAGTACTATTTCATTAAGGACTTGAGATTGTGTGGAACCAAGAAAAGTGACTCAATAGCAGGTTAAAGATTTGGAAAATTTATGGTTGAGAGAAAGATAAACAATAATATGGTTCTTATACTAAGGTAGTGATTTTGGAATAATACACGATTGATTATGATAAATTATATTGGATATTCATGATTTACTTGAAACAAATTAATGATTTTTATATTCCATAATTGTTGGATTTTACAACATTATTGGATAGAAGAAGTATATACAGTATTCTATAAGGAATAAGGGATCATGAATGTAGTCAATAAGGTTTTATGGTAATTTAGGATGTTGTAGTGTTTTAAAATAGTACTTGATGAAGGTGTTCACATGTTATTACGTGGAAAAAAGGATCTTCATTGTGTTTACCTTCCTTATAAATTTTTGACTGTGAGTTTGGACAGAAGTATTTTGGATAATTCTAGTTTGACATTATTTTTGGATTGCCATAAAAGGACAACCCGGAGGTCGGGCGGCAACCCGCCACATCCGACAAAGTCGTGAGACTTGACCCCGCAACCAAAGGGTGACAAGGGTGTATCACCTACCCTTGGCCCACGTGATTTCTTGGATTGAATAATGTAGTCATTTTTAATAAAATTCTATTAGATGAATTATAAATTCATTTCTATTGAACCCTATACGTATAGGATAAATAAAATATTATTTTTATGTTCTGTTATCTTTTTTAGTGAAAGATGAGTTTGTGGTAGAAATTAGTTAAAGGATTGGACTCTACTTTTCAAGTACATATTTTTCTACTTCACTTATTCTATGAAGAAATTAATTCTTATAATTTTGTGATGGGATCTTAAAACAAAAAATGTGTTATCCTAATACCATATGTTTTTTGAACCGATGGTATTTTAAATCATCATAGATTGATGAATTTAAGGCCTTCAATTTAACAATTTTTTGTGATTGATGACCTCAATCACTACCTATAAATATTTACGTTTTCCTTCAATTATATGTCTTTAATTACCATCAATGTTCTCCAAATCGAGATCATAATTAGGTGGTGTCCCTTTCATTTCCCTTTTCCTCTTATTAAGACTAAATTTTATTTACCTAATTTCCAATGTGGGTTTTCCCAATGGTATTTTATATTTTCAACCTTCTATTTTTGAAAAATAATTTAAAATTGTGAGGACGCAATTTATTGAAGGAGGGAAGAATGTAACACCCCAAGATTTCATAGTATGTTATTTCTTCAAATTAATTCAATATCTTTCACTACACGCAACACCGAGTTCTAGCGCACCACTACTTACCAAACAAGCCGTTCAAAAGTGGTTATGAATAGTATTAACTGAATTTTAAACTTTATATAATCCTTATAATTTTAGAATCCGTATTAGGAGTTTCTTAGACACAATTTAAGAACAAATACATTTTTTCAGATAAGAGAAGTATTTTTAAAAAAATGCAATTTTACCGCCATTTAATGGAGAATCCTTTTTAAATCTAATATTTGAAACTTTTATATATTAAATTTGAAAAACTAAACATATTGTTTTGATTCGATACATGAAAACTTAGTTTCAATAATGTTTTCTTGTTTTTCTGATAACTTTCATATTTGGGTGAATAGTTAAAAATACTATATTTTAACTGAAAACAACTTTTGAAAACAAAAATTATTTATATTGTTAAATTATACATTTTAATGGTTTGGAAGTATAAATAGATTATATTTTTACCATTTAATCCAATGATGGTCATTGTAAGTAATTTCACTTTGAAATTGAACATAAACAAGTATCAAACTTTTTGTAGTTATTATTTCTTAAAAATACGCCTTTTGGTTTTGACAGCAGGAATTAGTGATAAATTAATAAATGCAATTTATATGTTTTTAATTTTGTAAAATAGACTTCATTATTGAATTTGGAATATCAAAATTAGCTTAGGGTAAATTTTTGGTATTTTTCTGAAAACTTTTAATTTTTGATAAATAGTTAAAAACACTAGGTTATAGTTTAAAACCGAATTTTTATTTAAATGAATATTTATTTTATTTAAATTTATTTTATGTAAAAATAGATACATAATACCTATATTTGTTCAATGTAATTCATTGGAGTCAGTTTATAATAATTTTAGATATATAAAATTTTTATTGAACATTTCACAGTGTTTTACCCACCTCCTTGGAGAATTTGAAAATTCACAAAAAACTTAATTTTACAACTTTTGTGAGTGGAATTTCGAAAATCTAAGATACATGGTTAATATCGAGTAGTAAAATGTGGCTCAATAAGTTAAAATTAATTTTTGGTGAATAGTAACTTTTTACTTTTATTTACCACGGTAAAAAGTAAATAGGGTAATTAAGGGTAAAAATGATATTATTATTACCCTAACACATGTCCTAATTATATGGGATAAGTATAAATCGACCAGAAAAAACCTTTTTAATAAAATATGAACCTTTTTTGTCCACTTGGATTAGATTAGGACATTTGAATTTATATAATTCAAAAAGAGTTAAAAGAGTTAAAATCAACATTTAATAACTAAAACATTTTTAATATATGGTTATTAATAAGATAAATTAGATTATAAATATTCATTAGAAAGATAAGAATTTTTCCTACATAATGGTATTTTATTTATAATTTTTAGACATTATATAATTTAATTTATTTATGACACAATAATAATGCATTAATTACCTTATTAGTGAAATATTAAAAAATTGATGATATAAATTACTAAATAAATATAATTTGAGACTTTTAATGAATTAAAAGAATTTTATTGGTTAATATGACATGTAATTATTGATTAAATGATTTTTTTGAATTAATAAACTTATTAAGACTTTAATAAAAATCAATTATTAAATAGTTTCAAAATTGACATAAAGGAGTTTTTTGAAACAATTGTTATATTATTAATTGATATATTATTCATAAAAATCTAAGGTTCGGCTAAAGGACTTGTATGATGATAGTTATGTCATTAATGATCCACTTGGGTTTCTCTTGGTAGTTTATAATAAGATTATTAACCATATAATATAAAAATACAAAGAGACAAGGTAAATGTCAAACAATTTAACTAAGAGTTAAATCTAAAAGATAAGGGTAAAATAGTGACCCAAACTTGTCTAAAACCTATTGGTTGAGTGGTTATCAACCCATCCACACCTTATACTTTGAATAATATATTTGTGAGCCATCATAAACCGAATATGAATTTATTATAAAATAATACTTTAAGTTTTTCCTAAAGAGCCCCTCCTCTCCCTTATAAAAGAACACCACTTCTAAACAATTCCTCACACCTCTCAAGACTTTTTGCTAGTCCAAAATCTTCCCAATTAAGCTCCCAACATCCCTCTCCTACTCCTACAAGATTTACCTTAGGCCGAAAGCACTTCAAGATTCTTTTTTGGTTTAAACTAAATGGTGTTACCCAAATTAAAGGTAACGATTTCTCTTAGCTTCTTTTCTTTCATTTTACTTCCCCAACCCCTAAACTCTTCTTATTATTTTATTTTGTAAAAAAAACAGTATCGTAAATACACTAGTATATTATTATGATAATTATTCAAACTACACTTACACACACTTTCATCTAATGGTTGAATAACATAATGTTTCTCTGGATGGCAACCAAACGCCTCACAAAATGATGATTGTTCAAATATCCTCTACCGCCTCTCATGGTGGCCATTATGATGGAACTATAATTAAATATGATATTAATGATATCTATTTTATATATAATCTTCGATAATTCCATTTTATATCATACTATTATTCGTTTCATTTTGTATATATATATATGATAATTTCATTTGAGGAAGTGCGGACTACTGCCCCCTCAAAGTGATATGACTCGTTCATACCATACAAGGAACATATAAAGGATGGTGTAAATGAACATAAGTAACAAATATAAGATATTATATTATACTTTAATAATAATATACCTATTTATCAGTTGGTTTTGATTCCATTTAAAATGAATAATGAAATGGAAGTAGCGTTCGTGCGTATGTAAGGACTACCGTCTCCACGAACGCGATGAGATTCATTCCCCATCGTATCCATTCAAGTATAATTCTCATTTTATGATTAAAAATAATTTTTAAGGACTTTATATCATTCTGGATATGAATAAGATACAACCTATCTATAATAAACATGGCTTATGTAACAAAACATATAAAATAAAATGAGTAAGTTAACACCTGAAATGATGATAATACTAAGATGTTATAAAGAAAGTAATGTTAAAAGATAACATATGATATCATATTAATGTATAAGATTATTTTATAATTTAATAAAAATTATTTCACCATTATATAGGTGGTTAAAATACCCTCATCCAAGGAAAAGTACAAGGTAAGGGGTTTTCATCTCACTCCTTATTCTAGTGAGATTCGTGCCATATTTCCACTATAACCTTTTGTGTGGTGTATGTACTGCCGATAATTGTGTTATTTGTGTAATACACTTTCATTTATGTGTATTTACATATTAATTTTATTATACCTCTTTCATGGGGTTTATGTTTCAAAGTTACCAAATTGGTAAGGGTTTATTTCACAATCTCTTCATTATTCGAGGTTGTTTATACGTAATTATCTACTAGGACCTCATTATTATCCACATCCATGATTCATTAAAATGTATTCCAAATCATTTTTTTTTGTTTACTAGACTATGATTTAAAGTCATTTATACCCTTTTTTGACTTTTTATAAAATGGTTTGAAAGGAATCTTTCTGTCATTTTCCAAACAAGGTCCTTTTTAACCTTTTCGACAAAATTAAGGTAAGAATGTATTTTTAAATTATATGGCGGGTGCGGCTATTTTCTGCCATTATAAAATATCTAAAGATTCCCTTACAATTTTATAGGAATATTTTATACGTAAATGTTTTCTTTTATAATTATGTCACTTTTAAATGATTTCAAAAAAAGAGATATTTCTCTGAAATAGTTTTGATTTCATCTATGACAACATCCCTTGATGGATTTTAAGCATATTTGAAGTTGATTTATTATGATACAATACTTTCATATTTCATTGAAGGTTTTGTGATATGTTTGACTGTGGATGTGTTACTTTTATACCATTTATGGTTTATGGATAAAGTATTTACATTTCATATGCTAGTTTCAATACGAATGTTTATGTTGTGTTTAAACCATTTCATACGGGAATTCATTAGACATAGTAAGTGATGGGTGGAGCCCGCTATAGCTCCTCGATGCATCGGTAGGTCTCATGAGAAAAACTAGAGTCTTGTAACAAGGCCTTGACACAAACTTATTTGTATTCTTGGCACAATTCCTTGACTATCTGGTTATGATAGTCTGGCATTATGCATTCCATCATTATAAAAGAGGTTATTGATATTTCATGTGATTATTCGACTAGTAGAATATTTATGTGAATAAGTAAATGGAATTATTTCATTTTATTTTTTCCATATTATTATGAAGTTGAAGTTTAAAAGGATTTTTTAGTTATATATTGTCTTAAATGTTTATACTTATTTATGAAAGTTTCCACTATATTGTTATCCTTACTAAGCATCTGATCTCACCCCTTTCTATGTTTTCTTTTTCCCAGGATATGAAGAATTATTTTATGAATGACCTGCAGTTATAGTATGAGGATATGAGTGTTTTCTATGGAGAAAATATGTTGTTTTATTTTTTCACTTTATGATGTAATGTAATCTTTATAAATGTATCTAGTGATTCTAAGGATTCTAAACTAATCGGTGTTTTGAGACTTTATCTTTTGTGATCATGCCAATGATATATAATAATGCACCGACTCTGGGTAACTGGGGTTGGGGCATTACAGTTGGTATTAGAGGAAGTTTAGTTTAAACCTTGGAAGCAAGATTTAGATAAAATCTAATTAGAGCACATAGACCTAAGATGAAGTTTAAGAATTATTATAGAAGAACTTCCTAGAATTTTGGTATTGTAGAGATTTTGTGAGTTTTTCAAGAAATAAATCTCTGTCTGGATATGAGCAGGTAGAGGCGGCTCTGGCACAGATGTACCTAGGGGTAAAACCTGAAAACACCTCTTTGAGCTAGACTCGAACGGGAACTGGTGCACGACAATGAGCCTTGATGCACTCTTGGTTACGACACTCTCAGGGGATATGCTTAGGATAATTCTCTTTTTCTTTACAAATCATTATGAAGGGTTTATGAGTATATAATTCCTCAATGAAAACATCTTTATGATTATGTATTATATCCATAAACCATTCAATTTACGTTAGGTATTTTAAAAGTTTGGAATTATTAATTGTAATTCATAAACTAAGCTTCTTTATGATATTGTATAGAAACGACGCCCAATGGAAGGAATGTGATCTCCAGCAATACGTATGATCCAAAGAGTTAAAAGGATCATATCTTTCATAGTATTAAGCTAACATTTATAAGGGAAATAGTCTCCCATATATTCACAACATATGAAGAAATAGTATCATATGTTAATAAGATAAGTAACGAATTCTCCGAGTCCTATGGCTTTGAAGGGAAGCAAGAGAAGAAAAGGATGGAAGAGAGAAAGATGGATAAAGAGAATAGGGAAAAGAATAATTTTCCCATATGTGATAACTGTCGGAAGAAACACCATATAACTTGCCTGAAAGGAATGGGAGATTGTTATAAGTGGATAAAATGGACACCGAGTAAGTGACTGTAAGGGTAAGAAATAGGTTTCAAATGAACAATGCTTCATCTACAAGGAATTGGGACACTACGTGAATCGATGTACAAATCATCAGAGTATTCCCCAAATGATGCTATTAGATAATAATCATGTTATAATACTACCACAGATGAGGAGAAATTATTAGAGTTCTTATGTTTTTATTATAGAATTATGTCATTTGAGTATTGTATCAACAATGTACTGGTTATAATAATTATGAAGTATATAAGGATTGTACTGCAGTACTATTTCATTAAGAACTTGAGATTGTGCATAACCAAGAAAAGTGACTCAATAGCATGTTAATGTTTAGGAAAATATATGGTTGAGAGAAATATAAACCATAATATGGTTCTGATACCGAGGTAGTGATTTTGGAATAATACATGATTGATTTCGAGAAATTATATTGGATATTCTTGATTAACTTTAAACTAATTAATGAGTTGTATATTCCATCATTGTTGGAGTTTACAACATTTTTGGATAGAAGGAGTATATCCAGTATTCTATAAGGAATAAGGGATCATTAATGTAATCAATAAAGATTTATGGTAATTCAGGATGTTACAGTGTTTTAAAAGAATACATGATGAAGGTGTTCAAATGTTATTAAGCGGCAAAAAGGATCTTCACTTTTTTTACCTTCCTTATAAATTTTGGACTGTGAGTTTGGACAAAATTATTTTGGATAATTCTAGTTTGAGATTATTTTTGGATTTCCATAAGAGGAAAACCCAGAGGATGGGTGGAAACTCGTTGCATCTGGCAAGGCCACGAGACTTGAACCCGCAACCGAAGGGCGACAAGGGTGTATCACCTACCACTGGCCCACGTGATTTCATGCATTGAATAATGTAGTCCTTTTAAAAAAAATATGGTAGATGAATTATAAATTCATTTTATTTGGAACCCTATATGAATAGGATAAATATAATATTATTTTTAAGTTCTATTATCTTTTATTGTGAAAGATGAGCTTGTGGTAGAAATTAGTTAAAGGATGAGACTCTACTTGTCAAGTATATATTTTTCTTATTCTCTTATTCTATGATGAAATTAATTCTTATACATTAGTTAAGGGATCTTAAAACAAAAAATGTGTTATCCTAATACCATATGTTTTATTGAACCGATGGTATTTTAATTCATCGTAAATTGATGAATTTAAGGGCCTCAATTTTACACTTGTTTGTGATTGATGACCTCAATCACTTCCTATAAATATTTATGTTTTTGTTTCAATTATATGTCTTTAATTTCCACCAATGTTCTCCTAATCGAGATCATAATTTTATGGTGACCCTTTCATTTCCCTTTTCCTCTTATTAAAACTAAATTTTATTAACCTAATTTTTTATGTGGGTTTACCCAAAGGTATTTTCTATTTTCAAAATTTTATTTTCAAAAAATAATTTCAAATTGAAAGGATGAAATTTATTGAAGGATTGAAGAATGTAACACCCCAATATTTCATAGTATTTTACTTCATCAAAGTAATTCAATAAATTTCACTACACGCAACACCGAGTTCCAGCGCACCATAACGTACCAAACAAGCAGTTCAAAAGCGGTTATGAATAGTATTAACCAAATATTCAACTTTATATAATTCTTATAATTTTAGAATCCATATTATGATTTTATTAGACATAATGTAAGAAAAATTACATTTTTTTAGATAAAAGAAGTATTTTTCAAAAAATACAGTTTTACCACCTTTTAACAGCGAAGCCTTTTTTAAATATAATTTTTGAAACTTTTATTTATTAAATTTTACAAAATAAACATCTTCTTTAGAATCGGGACATAAGGATTAAGTTTCAATAATGTTTTGGTGTTTTTCTGATAACTTTCATATTTAGGTGAATAGCGAAAAATACTATATTTTAACTGAAAACAACTTTATAAATCAAAATTATTTATATTGTTAAATTATAAATTTTAATGGTTTGGAAGTATAAATGGATTACATTCTTACTATTTAATCCAATAATGGTCATTGTAAGTAATTTCACTTTGAAATTGGACATAAACAACTGTCAATCTTTTAGTAGTTATTATTTCTTAAAAATATGGATTTTGGTTTTGACAGTGGGAATTAATTTTAAATTAATAAATGCAACTTATATGTTATGAATTTGGTAAAATAGGATTCATTATTGAATTTTAAATATAAAAATTATCTTATGGTAAATTTTTGGTATTTTTCTGAAAACATTTAATTTTTGATAAATAATGAAAAACACTGAGTTATAGTTTAAAATTGAATTTTTATTTAAATAATTATTTATTTTAATTAAATTTATTTTATGAAAAATAGATACATAATACCTATATATGTTCAATGTAATTCATTGGAGTAATTTTATAATAATTTTAGTTATATAAAAATATTATTGAACTTTTCACTGTCTTTTACCCACCTCCTTGGAGAATTTGCAAATTCACATAAAACCTAATTTTACCACTTCTGTGAGTGGAATTTCAAAACTCCTAAAGACACGGTTAATATAAAAGAGTAAAATGTGGTTCAATATTGTTAAAAATAATTTTTGGTGAATAGTAACATTTACTTTTATTTACCATGGTGAAAAGTAAATAGGGTAATTAAGGGTAAAAATGATATTATTATTACACAAACACTTGTACTAATTCTATTAGCTAAGTATAATTCGACCAGAAACAACCTTAGAAATAAAATATGAACCTCTTTGGTCCACTTGGATTAGATTATGACATTTATTATTATTTTATTCAAAGAAGAGTTAAAAGAGTTAAAAGAGTTAAAATCAATGTTTAATAACTAAAACATTTTTAATATAGGGTTATACATCAGATAATTTCTATTATAAATATTAATTAGAAAGATAAAACAATTACCTACGGAATAGTATTTTATTTATAATTTTTAGACATTAAATAATTTAATTTATTTATGACACAATGATGATGCAGTAATTACATTATTAGTGAAATATTAAAATAATTGATATTATAAGTACCCAAATAAATATAATTTGAGACTTTTAATGAATTACACAAATTTTATTGGTTAATATGACATGTCAGGATTGATAAAATGAATTTGGTTCGAATTAATAAAGTTATTAAGACTTTAAAAAAATTCATTTAATCAATAGTGTCAATATTGACATAAAGGAGTTTTTTAAAACAAATATTATATTATTAATTGATATAATATTCTTAAAAATCTAAGGATTGGCCAAAGGAATTATATGATGATATTTATGTCATTAATTAACCACTTTGGGTTCACTTGATGATTTATATTACGTTTATTAACCATATAATATAAAAATACAAAGGGACATGGTAAATGTCAAACTATTTAGCTAAGAGTTAAATTTAAAAGATAAGGGTAAAATAGTGACCCAAATATGTCTAAAACCTATTGGTTGAGTGGTTTTATTCCCATACCCACCTTAAACTTAAAATAATCCAGTTTGGAGCCATTATAAACCGATTATGAATTTATTAATAAATAAAACATTATGTTTTTCCTAAAGAGCCCCTCCTCCCCCTCGTAAAAGAACACCACATATAACCAATTCCTCACAACACTCAAGCCTTTTGGATCGTCCAAAATCTTCCCAATTAATCTCAATACATCCCTATCCTCCTCCTAGAGGCCTTACTTTAAGTAGAAGGCACTTCCAGTGTTCGTTTTGGTTCAAACCAAAGGGAGTTACCCAAATTAAAGATAACGATTTCTCATAGCTTCTTTTCTTTTATTTTACTTCTCCACCCCTAAACTCTTCTTATTATTTTCTTTTTTTACAAAACCAGTATCCTAAATATACTAGGATATTTCATTGATAATTATTCAAACAACACTTACACACTCCTCCATCTAATGGGTGAAAAACATAATGCTTTTGTGGATGGCAACCAAACACCTCATGAAACGATGATTGTTCAATTATATTCTACCTCCTATCATGGTAGAAATTATGATGGAACTACAATTAAAAATTATATTAATGATATTTATTTTATATATAATCTTATTTAATTCCATTTTATATCACACCATTATTCGTTTCATCTTTTATATATATACGATAATTTCATTTAAGGAAGTGCGGACTACCGCCCCCTCAAAATGATAGGACTTGTGCATACCATACATGGAACGTATAAAGGATGGTGTTAATTAAATTATGTAATAAATATAAGATATTATAGTATATTGTAATAATAATATACCTATTTATCATTTGGTTTTGATTCCTTTTAAAATGAAAAATGAAATGGAAGTAGCGTTCAGGCGTACGTATAGACTACCATCTCCACAAACGTGATGAGATTCATTCCTCATTGTATCCATTCAAGTATAATTCTCATTTTATGATTAAAAATAATTTTTAAGGTCTTTATATCATTATGGATATGAATAATATACAACCTATCCATAAAAAACAAGGCGTATGTAACAAACATATAAAATAAAATGAGTAAGTTAACAACCAAAACGACGATAATACTAAGATAATATTAGCAAAGCAATGTTAAATGATAATATATGATATCATATTAACGTATATGATTCTTGCATAATTTGATAACAATTATTTCACCATTTTACAGGAGTTTAAACTACCCTCAGCCAAGGAAAAGTACAAGGTAAGGGGTTTTCATCTCACTCCTTTTTCGCGTGAGATTCGTGCCATTTTTCCACTATTACTTTTTGTATGGTGTATGTACTGCCCATAATTGTATTCATTGTGTAATAAACATTAATTTATGTGTACTTACATATTAATTGTATGATACCTCTTTCATGGGGTGTATGTTTCATATGTTACCAAATTGTTAAGGGTTTATTTCACAATCTATTCATTATCTGAGGTTGTTTATACATAATTAGCTACTGGGACCTCTTTGTCATCCTCATCCATGTTTCTTAAAAATATATTGCAAAATATTTTTATTGTTTACTAGAATATGGGTTAATGTAATTTATATTATTTTTTGACATTTTACAAAATGGTTTGAATGTAATCTTTCCGTCGTCTTCCAGACAATTTCCTTTTTCACCTTTTCGACAAAATTAAGGGAAGAATGTATTTTTAACTTATATGGCGTGTGCAGCTATTTTTGGCGATCATAAAATTGTCGAAGCTTACCTTACAATCTTATTAGAATATTTTCAAAATAAACCTTTTATTTTATAATTATTTTAATTTAAAATTATTTAAAAAAATATATATTTCTCTCAAATATTTTTGATTTCATCTATGTCAACATCCTTTGATGGATTTTAAGCTTATTTGAAGTTGATTTATTTTGATACAAAAAGTCCATATTGTGTTGAAGGTTTTGTGATATGATTGACTATGTATGTGTTATTTTTATACCATTCATGGTTTATGGATAAAGTATTTACCTTTCGTATGCTAGTTTTAATACAAATGTTTATATTATGTTTAACCATTTCATATGGGAATGCATTGGACTTAGTATGTGTAGGGTGGAGCCTGCTATAGCTCCTCGATGCATCGGTAGGTCTCTTGAGAAAAACTAGTGACTTGGAACAAGGCCTTGAAAAAAACTTATTTTTATTCTTGGCACAAGGCCTTGACTATGTGGTTATGATAGTCTAGCATTATGCATTCCATCATTATGAAAGTGGTTATTGATATTAAATGTGATTATTCAACTAGTATAATATCCATATGAATAAATAAATGGAATTATTTCATTTTATTTTTTCCATATCATGATGATGTTCAAGTTTAATAGGCATTTTTTAGTTATACATTTATTTAAATGTTTATGCTTATTTATCAAATTTTCCGCTATATTGTTATCCTTACTGAGCATCTGAGTTCACCCCTATCTATGATTTATTTTTCCAAGAATGTGAAGAGATATTTAAGGAATAACCTGTAGGGATAGTATGAGGATACGAGTGTGGTCTATGGAGACAATATTTTGTTGTAGTTTTTTACTTTATTTTGTAATGTAAACTTTATGAATGTATCTAGTGATTCCAAGGCTTCTAAACTAATCGGTCTTTCGAGACGTGATCTTTTGTGATCATGCCAATGATACATAAAAATGCACCGACTCTGGGTAAATGGGTTCAGGGCGTTACACATGCGGTTAGGAATAATGATTCCATGTAGTTTATAGTCATATTTTAGGAATTCGTCCATATAGTTTAATATCATGTGATTAGTATGTTTTGTACAATTTCACATCAAGTGGGCATGATGAGAATAATGCTTGATGGTTGCTTTGAAAATCATTTCTTTAGAAACCATGAATTTTTTGGTGCATGATATATTCCCTATCCACTTGTGTCAATGAGTAAGATATGTTGTCATAAAACTTATATATGATATAATTCCCTCCTTATTTACGATCTAGAATTTGTGGTTTTGGATCTTGTATAATTGGGGTTCTAATATCAAATATGTGTTATCCTTGAAGGAATTAATGGAGGAGAACATTTTTACTGAAGCCTCTTATAATCCAATTCGGATGGACATCAAGGTTGTGTTATGAGAGAAACCTAACCTCATCGAGCCATGAAAATTCATCCAAGTACTTTATTATTTCTCATCATACTCAATCACTCCTTAGATAGATATTCTATGTGAGTGTAAGTGGACTTTTAGGGGAAACACTACATCATTTACATACACTAATGAATATTACGTTTCGTGTGTAACTCTACATGTGGTTGTATAGTAAGCCCCAAAATGATGGGTGGTCTTATCTAGTGGGGGATTCTTATCCTTATACACCATCCTAATGGGTATGTTTGATAGAGTCTTATTTAAGGCCTCTATTTATCCATTTTTCACTGCAAGATAGAAAGACTAAGGGCTGAACTCAATTTTTTACACCTATTTTGTTACATAAAATTAAATATTTTTTTGTATTTTGACGAATTGATTTAAATACCCAATGATAGGATCTCTTCACGAGTTGTTTCGGGTGATTTATGTCCTTTTTGGAGGTTTTTGGGCATGTGAAGAATTTGCACATGGTTTGAGCATGGTTTTCCAACATTTCAAACTTGGATAGAAGGGGTCATATTATTGGGGTATGGTTAAACTATGTGTCTATCCAAACTATGAGACTATTCTAGTGGCTATGTTTTGGGCACAAATTTTGGAACATATTTAGTAATTACAATACGAGATATGCCATTAAATCATGTTGAAGGTAATTAAAGACATAAAAATAAAAATTAAAAGCACTAAATCCATTTATTTTCCCTAAAGTCCCCCCCCCCCCCACTCGAACCAAAATTGAGTATTTGGATTTTCAAATCCCTATAGAGCCATTTTGGCTCTCTAAACCTCATCTATTTGTGGATCAATGTGAACATTGAAGTGGTCATCATCTTATGGTGAGTTCTTTTCATCTGGATTTTTTGATCTCCCTTATTCTCTTAATTTCTTCTTTCTAAAGGTCATTATGGCCTTTAATTTTTGTTGGATATTGGTAGATTTTTATGGATGTTTTAAATAATAAATTTATCTCTTCTATCAAGATCTATCATTATATAATATGTGATCACGATCAAAGGTGAAATATTTCAAATTCATTGTGGTTGGATTCCAAATATTCAGTGTAGGAGTTTCTATAATTATCCTTCATTTTTTGATTCATTATTTTTAACAGTTTCCTAGATATGTGTTTCTTAATTTCTAACACATGTTCTATGAAATTTATCCTTAATTTTTTTATTAAATATTCTTTTAACATATTCTATTTGAAATGATCATGCAATTAATTTAATATCTATAATCCTTATATCTGTATCCTTTTTAAGAATTGTATAAATGGAATGTTCATTTGTATTCATTAAAAAAAACATTTCAAGTATATTTTGGTGAAATTGATGGCTTTGACCTTGGTATTAATATATAAAATGAAACTCCTTGATAATGAATTAAATTAATTGAACTATTTGATGTTTTTATTAATATTTTATTTTTCCTGAATTTATTTAATGACCCAAAACCCACTTTGAATGATATTACCAATTTTTTGGAATTACTTTTTTTGGGGTTATTTTAAATAAATGATATACCTATATGGAAAGAGGGTGTAAAACATTGATTTGAAATGTATTTAATCCTTTTAAAATTATACTAATTCCATCAACTTTTTTAGGGATGATTTGATATTAATGATTATTTTAAAGGCTAGTTTGGCATTAAAAAAATTATTTGGGAAAAGGATCAGGTATGCTTACCCTTTTAGAATATTGATTTATATAAAGAATTTTAATTTAAATGATGACTTTTGAAGGCCTGATTTGTCTTTTATGATTATCCTCTATTATAATAATCCCTTTATTTTACTTTCATTATTCTTGTAGTTCCTATTTTTGGTGTTTAAAAACATTTATTTTCATGTACTAAATTGGGGGTTAGTGTGAGATATGATTTTAGGAAAATGACCATGATTCATAGGGATACCAGTGTGATCCTCAATACTCTATTATCTAAATCACATATAATGACAATTCATTGACACCTTGATAGATAAATGGGTTGACCAATATTTATTCTTCCCTAAAGGATCTCTACCATTCCAGTGTATCGATAGAGAATATGAATGGTTTTGGTAACGAATGCGTTCCTAGGAGAGGGGGTGTGTATGGAATGGTTTTCTTGAGAACAGTTAGACCAGATGTATGTTTGAAAATTAGACATGGAGTAATTTGATTAGCTATAATGAGTTAAACCCATTATCATACATTGGTTGTACCCATGAAATACATATACTTGATTCTCACCACATAACAACAGTATTTTTTAATATTTTGCATAAAAGTTTTATTTTCTTGATTCATTTATTATAATTATGAAAATTTAACTATTGTATTGACTCATTGTCAAATTACTATATCGGTTGAAAATTATCATCTTTTCTTGATTATCAGATATTATCATGTAAAATGGTTTTTATCTATTTTAAAGAAATTGTTTTGGTTTTAAATGTTGAAAGATATTGTTTTGAATATCTAGTTTGATAAATGAATTTTAAATTTTAAAAATTGTATTTTTAAACTAATCCTCAAACTCTATTATTTCTACTGCACTTTTAGAATATATGAATTACATTATAGGGTAACTACAAAGAACATTTGGTGGAATCCTACTGGTATCTTCATCTCACACACTTATTATGCCTTTAGGTGTTTAGAGCCCCAGTATGATCTTATATAAGGTGTTTGTGGTCTCAACTTCCTTTAACATTTCATGCATGGGTGACCAAGGGTGGGTGACTTGGGAAATGGTGGGTGGTCATGGACCATCAGGAGGTGAGTTTTGGTTGTTATGTTCCATTTTAAGTTTTCATATTGTATAATTGTACATTAATATATATATATATATATACTAATGTTTTTGGATTAATCTCCCTTATTGTAATCATATTTGGGTGAAATCATTCCTAATTTCTATTTGATCATTCCATGGTACTTGTCACTGACCCAGAGAGATCAGGAATGTTCTTTGAGTTAGTGGAGAATCGTCTTACGTATCCGTTTAGATGGTATCCTAGGTTGGTTTATTTCAAATGGAATTAGAGGAGGTCCTTCATTTAAAGGAATAACTTCCCATTGAAATTCCCTGTTTTATATGGGGTTTCCCATGGTTGAATAGAGATTAATATTATGTTGGGACTTAAGAGGATTTTCGTGAGCTGGTGCTTGATAACCGCCCCCACATAAAAAGGATTGACTTACTAGGATTTGGGGACTTGATCCCTTCTATTGAGTTATTGGTTTTATAGGGATAAATTATATTCAGATTCTCCATGATATGATATTTGATTTGAGGAATCTATTATCAGTTTTTGAACTATAATGGAGGGATGAACATAGTCACACAACATTTTAATTATATAGTAAATAGTGAAGAATCGATGCAACTGGTCTGGAAATACATCCATGAATAGTTTTGAGGTTGTTATGTGGTTTAATATCACATTCACCAAAGACTCTTTTAGTTCTAACATGGTTCTAAACATGAAAACATATCCATTTTCTTATAAGTTACTTCACTTATTTTTGGTTGGTTATGTGGGTTATGGATGTGTTATTTACATTCTCTCATGTTGTTGCTTCACATTAAATCAAGAATTAATAATTTATAATCACTTATGAAAACCAAATTGTTTCTTAAAACTTGTTTTACAATGTTCATTATGAAATGTTTTTTTAAAAAACTAATTATCAAAGACTCTTGTGTAACATGTTAAAAAATTGTATTAAGTAGGGATTTTTTTGTTATTGTCGTATTTAAAGGGAAATGTGTTTTATAATTGGAAAATTGGATTAATGATTTTGAATACATGGAATAATTTATAGGCACTGGTAAATGGTTTTTTATACCATGATAGATTCATAAAAAATATTTATCATTTTTAAATGATAGAGTAATGTTTTATAAATGGGGAAATATTTTGTGATATGAAGTCAATGGTGTTATGATTAAATTTGTTTGTGAATTTGTTTAAACAATTTCTATGTATGATTGTTATTTGATGCATGAGTTGATATTCCATTTTTGTGATATTCCAAATGGTCTTGTTGAGTGTCCTTAAAGAAATATTAATGTTTCTAAAGTGGTCTGGTCCATAGGTTAGTTCAACATATTTTCCAAAGTTATAATACCTTATCAATAACTCTACCCAGAATCAATATCAAGTGGTTGAGCTAGAGGATTTCCATACATTGAACTCCATCCTTGATTTTTTGAATTTTCATCTAACTTCTTATAAATTATTAAAATTTTATCTTATGGAAATAAAGTTTCTTGATGAAGTACATGATATTTTTGATTATATCAAGACTTATAATGCATTTAAGGTCTATTCCATGAATTATATATTTGGGGTTCCTTCCTAGGAGTGGTGGGGAGTTATTATTCCCCATTTTATTCATGAATTGATGACTTAAGAATTATCCAAATCAATATTCATTAAAAAACAATATCTCAAGGAAGTGGTGAAAGAGAATGTTTTTGATTTCATTGATTTAGGTAATGATATACTATTATTTTTTGTGTATGCCAATAAATTCTCAAATTTTGTAAGTTTCATATTAGGAAAAAATCATGATGATATCAGTAAGGATATTTTTTTAGAAAAGGTATTAATCCATTACTCTTAACCATTTTTCATGTCGAATGGTTGATATTTTATTTGGTTAAGCAGAATAAGGCTTTATCAGTTGAAGTGGATATGAAAAAACAAAACTAATGGATAAATTACTCTTTTAGGGTTGTGGAAGGATGGTCTCATTAAAAAAAAGTGGAATAATATGTGTTTCTTGTGTGTAAAACCTGGTCATTATATGATAGTGTGTTCAAAATATCTGATATTTTTTAAAACGTATCGTCGTTTAGGTCACCATAAATGGTTTTCTAGGTTTTTAGGCTAAAGAATAGTGTTTTTTGGGAATATTGGTTCCAAAATGTGGGGAAATAGATGATTTAAGAAAATGAGGCTCTATTAATTGGACTTGGAGTAAAGTCATTCACACATTGGAGGATATTCTAGTTGTTTGTGGTAAATGTTAATCCATATTTTTGTTCCTGTAGTGAAAGTGGAAAATATTTACATTTTTCCTTCTTGTAGTTTGTCTATTTTGGAATCCTTTTATTTCTAAATATTGGAATATTATATATGGGGGACTTTGGTTTGGGTCATTTCTGTATTGTGGATGTAATAATGGTTTCCTTACTTGTATATATTTGTCTAGTTTTGTTTAATCATTATGCCCTCTTTTTTGACATGATGGTTAGATCTCAATATTGATATATTGGTTGATATACATTGTGAAAGGGTAGTGCCCTATTTTTCACTGATCTATATGTTTCATATATTTCTAGATGGTCTTGGATAGACCATTACAATGTACATAGGTAACTAAGATGATGTGGATTTTTGATAGACTCAGCACCCAGTGGTATTGGTGTTTTATTTGTTGTGCTAATCAAGGTATGAGGGTTAAATTTTAAAATAATACATAACCATTGAGTATATAACATGGTTTAGAATCCTATTCAATTCATTAACATTCTTGTGGAATCTCAATCTTAGATGTTTCTCTTTAGTGAGTGGTCTAAGTCTCTACATTGGGTCAAAGGGACATACTTTTCATATGTTACATCTTTTGGGTGAATATTTAAATTGTGGGGAGACCAATTATATGGAACTAGTATTTATCAAGTTTGGATATGGGTGATGATATTGGTGTTTTGATCTTGGAGTTTTTTGTGTGTTGTTATCCCCTAGGCATGTCTCTCTTCTATAACACAAACCTTTCACCACATGATATGAGTGATGAATTTCCTCTTATGTCATCATGTTATATCATTCATAGTGGATTATTTATTGGGATAAAAAGTCGTATTTTGATGAAGTTGTAAAATTGAATTACAAATTTTTATGTGTTTTGATCCATTGATTTGGGTACCCAATGATTGGATCTCTTTGTAGGTTATTTCCACTATTTCGATAGACTTTGTTGGAGGTTTCTCGGCCTGTGAACAATTTTTGAAAGGTTTGACCATATATTATCAATGCGTCTAACCTATACATAAGGGGTCATACAGTTGTCCCACATTATAATATGTGTGATACCAAACCATGTACCCCTTCTAATGGATTTTTTTAGGTGCACAGTTAGGTTCCCAGTTAGTAATAACTGTGAGATATAACCTTGGAAATCATGAAGAGTGTAGGTAAATCCCTGAAAATTAGAATTAAAAAGATGAAACCCCCTAATTAATTATGAAACCCTCCTACTGAAACCTGAATTGATTCTTTGTCTTCTAGGATCACTCTAGAGCTAGTTTTGGTCCCCAAAACATATATCTTGGGGGGGTCAAAGATCCAATCAATGTAGTTATCATCATTTAGTGTGTTATGATTTTTTGATTTTTATGCCCCTTTATCTCTTGATTCATTAATACGAAAAGTTATGATATCCTTTAATTTTATGGATCATGGTAGATTTTTTAATGATTTTGGATCTAGTATTTCTTCTCACTCCATTCAAGATATATCCTCCTTGATCGATTTATCACCATTGAAGGAAACACATCACAGAATCAATATGTTTGGATTTCAAGTATTTTTAGTAGGTGTTTCTATTATTTACTTTAATTTTTGATTAATTGTTGCATGAAAATTTCATAGATAAATGTTTCTTAATTTCCAACACATATTCTATGAAATTTTAAATTAAATCCCATAAAGTACCTTCTTTGACACTAATCTTTTTGAATTGAACATGGAATTAGTCAATGGGATATAATCCTCATATCTTTAAGAATTTTATAATTTGTTTAAATTACATGTTAGTTTGGATTTATTTTCAAAGAACATGAAAGGATATTTTGGGGATATTGTGGGCTTTCACTTGAGTCTTGATTTATAAAATGTAATTAATTCATTTTAATTATATGAATTGAAATATTTTATGTTTTTTTAAATATTTTAAAATGACTAAATTTATTAATTTACCAAGAAAACCATTTGAATGATTTAACATTGTTTTGTAATTGGTGTTCTTGGGTAATTTGAAATAAATGATTTATATATGTGGAAAGAGGGTGAAAACCCATGTTCTCACATGTATTCAATCCTTTGAAAATCATAATACATACTATAAATAATTTATGGATTATTTGAAATAAATTAACATTTTAATGTACCATTTGGTATAAAAATGATGATTTTCGAAATGGCATGGGTATGGTTACCCTTTTGGAAGGATGCGTTATTAAAAAGGATTTGAATTGAATTGATAATTATTAATGGATATGTAGGACGTTATAATGATCTTATCATGTAATAAACCTGTTATGTAACTATCTTGATTCTTTTACTTTTCATTTTTAGGTGATAAAAAGGGATTATTTACTTATATGGAATTGATGGTGAGAGTGAGATTTGATTTATTGAAAATTCCATTGATTGATAAGGATATTCATGTGATCCTTGTAACTAAAATATTTAACTCAAAACATTAACTATTTATGAGAACCAAGACCATTATATGGGATGTACAAGATATATTATTCACTATTTGAATAACACCTTTCAAGTGGATACATAGAGAGCGTGAATGGTTCATGATATGGACGTGCAACAAGGAATGTAGGTGTTTGTGGAAAAAGTTTTCATGAGACCTGTGAGACTAGAAGTTAGCCCATAATTTTTTAATGTAGTAATTTGATTATCTACTCTGGGGTGGAAGCTATATCATTCCTAGGTCTCACCCATGAAATCCATATACATGATAATCGACACATGAAAGAATTAGTTTCCAATTTATGGAACTAGATTTTCCTTACATGATTCATTTATTGATTTTATGCACCATGACTCTATTTTTTTGACACATTTTCATCATTCTATATTAGGTGTATATTTTCAAATTTTCTTGGTTATCTGAATTTTTCTTTTTAAATGGTTTTCATTGATTTCCAAGAAAATTGTTGTTTTTTAAATGGTGTGATGGAATGATTCATATATTTAGTTTGAAAAATGAATTTTATATGTTTAAAACTCTATTTTTAAACTAATACTCATGCCCTCTTATTTTTAATACAATTATATAATATTTTAATTACCTAATACGGTAACTACATATATTATTTAGTGGAATCATATTGGTCACTTTATCTCAATCCATGCTTATACCATTTAGTGTATGCATACCCTTTATGATCATATAATAAGTGTTCATATTCTAAAATTCGTATATGGGTTCATTATTGGATGACAAAGGGTTGGTGACTTCGACATGGTGGGTGGTAAGGGATAACTAGGTGGAGGGTTTTGGTTGTTTTGTTCTAATTTTATTTTTATTATTGTATCATTGTACGTTGATATGTATGTATTGATTTATGTATCTGATGATGTTTTTGAATTGTAATATGTTATACCAATATTGTATAGATAAATCATTCCAAATGGGGTTTTTCGATTCCATGGTTCTTGTCATCATCCCATGGAGACCAGGAATTCTCTTCATGTTAGAGGAGAATCAGCCCAGGTGTTGTTTTTTATGGAATCCCATGATGGTTCATTACATGGTCAAATGTATTCTAATTATTAGTAAAAATTTGTTTATGTTTTTCATCAGTATCATGTGAGGGACTCTAAATATAGATAAAATATTGAATATTATGTAGTTAATAATGTAATTTATTTGGACTTCCTAGAGGGGTATTTCTTTATGAAATTTAAGAAATATGATTTTGGTTGTAAGGATGTACCTAAAATTCATGGCTATATCTAGGGGATGTGGCCCTACAATGTCCATTCCCCATATAGAAAATGGATAGGAATTTTTTTCTATATGTATAAATTCATGGGGCTAATTGATTAATACTACTTGAATCTTTCATGAATGAAATTATATAAGAAATTACACATAGTCTTGTATCACTGTTTTCCAATAACCCCCCCCCCCCCAATTTTATTGGTGAGTCTATTCTCAAACTGATGAGTGTTGTATGAGACTTCACAGACTTCTTACCTGATGGTGGGAACCTCTCATTATTTTATGCATTTGAGGAGGAATCCATTAGATCATCATTTTTAGATGGATTTATCTTCATTTATCCCACCCTATAGTGTAATGTCTATTTCTTGATATTAAATATGTTCTCTCCTATATCGATATGTCTATAGAGTCCCATTTTTTAAATAACAGTGTATGTGATCCATCCATACATGGAAATATATTGTTTCATCATCTTCTATGGTGGTGTTGACCTTAATGGTTTCATTATTGTCACAAATAATGGCATATGTTACCATCATTTATTGTCTGATGCGGAAGACCATCTCATAAATATCAGGTTCCATTTGAGCTATAGAAACACTAGACATTTGATCGACATGATTATTCTTTGATCAAGGAACATGATGTAATGTTGGTTCAAAAGTTAACATTGAAATCATTCCCTAGATAAAGTGAACAAGAGGGGACAATTAAACTATTTTGATAGAATATTTACTGTCACACCTAACTTTTTAAATTGATTTTTATTAATTCTTAGCCTCGGGTTCTCGCGCCAAGGTTTGGGCTTGGTCCCGGATAAAAATCATCGTCATTTAATATTTTTACATGGTTTTAGACTGGTGCACGATCACCGTGCAGTCGGCGGTAGCCGTGCAACCGGACCGAGTGCCAAGCAATTGCTCAATATTATTATTGTTATTTTTATTATCATGATTGTTATTATTATTATTTTATTACCATTATTCTATATATTATTATTTCTATTATTTTTGTGTTATAATTTTATTATTATTATTATTATTATTTGTATTATTATCATTATTATAATTATTCGGGTAATATTTTTTTTTTTTTTTGTATTAATTCAAATATTTTTAATAAACTAAACTAAAAAATTTAAAAAATTAAAACCCCAGCTACCTAGGAATCTCCCTCATGCCTCCCAGTCCCTTACCCATACCCCCTATCTACCTTTCCCCCTTACCAGAGCTGGCCTCGCCCTCTTTCCTCCATTGGTGCCCCCTCAACACCCCGATCAGCCTCTTTCTCATGCCCCAGCTCCCTCGGACCATCACTCTAGCCTCTAGCCACCTGCGGCCCACCTCTCCATATGCCAGCCATTTTTTCCGACCAATGGTGTTTTCCGTTGACCCGTTTCTCTGAACCCCTCTCCCCTTACATGCGCAGTCTTCTGACGACCCGACCCCACTACACTCCTTCTTCCAACAAGCAGCACAACTGAACCCCTCTCCCATTGCATGTGCAGTCTTCTAACAACCTGACCCCACTACTCTCCTTGTACCAACAAGCAGTAGAACCTAACCCCTATGCGGTGCCTCTTCCTTACTCTAGTGTGGTCACCCCCCCACCTATCCGGCAGTGGCCTCCTCTGGTATTGTTATTTATTCATTTATTTATTTATTTTATCATTCCTTCATTTCAACAGTGGTGTTTTTATTTGTTTTGTTTGAAAACCTAATTTCACGATTATGTTATGTATGTTTTTCACGTTTCTTAGGTGTTCAGTTAATCCGTGGGGCATTGCTGGACCTCCGGCTAAAGTGTCGTCACGTCCGTGCTACATTTGAGGTAAGATAAATTTTCTTTGTGCTTTAAATTTAGTAATACTTATATTACTTGTATTTTTCACACCCGCTGAATATTAATAAGTTATTTTTACATTTATTAATAGAAAAAAAATTGGAGAAAATTAGTTGGCTTTGTAGATAGTCATTGTTTCGCCAATTATTTTTATTCTTCGGTTTTTTTGGCATGCCTTTCAATTAATTAATTGGGTGCAAAATGGTTCATTCTTTTGAATTTAATACTGTTCACCATATTGTAGTGTGTTTTCATGGTATAAAGGAAATTTTTTATGAAAACCAATCTTATGCTATTTAATCACTTTTCGTAAATTTTATAACTTGTTCTTTTAACTATGCAGGTGGTGCATATTTCGTTTTAGTTGTTTGTGGGCATGAATTTGATAAAAAATGTTTTCTTTGAATGAATTTTGTTTACATAAATATGTGGTCACTCATTAAAAGGCATTTATAAAATTTTAATTGGTTATTTAAATAATTTTAATGTTGTGAATCATGTTTTGGATACGTTTGGACGTTTGCATGCATTCAAATGTAAATTTTAACATGTGATTCTTTTTTTAATCATGCATACCAAGTGTTTATTAAATGCATGGGTGTCCCTTATGAATTTATTCTAAAATTAAAATGGTGGTTTTTTTCTTAAATGGTTCCCATGTGGACTTATTTTGACTACAATTGATAAAGTGGTGTGCTCGTGATTTTAAAACGGGCTTTGAGCATGTCGTGTGTTTTATTTGGGGTTTGCACACCTAGTGTTGGATAAGTTGCTATGTTTTCTCTTAGACATGGTTAGTGACTTTGATAATCATTTTTTGGTTTTAATAAATATATTTTAGAATCCAAAAATGATGATTTATGTTTTCAAATAGGTTTTCATGATAAGTGCTTGTTGTGATGTCTCTTTGGCCTTTGTAAATAGTGTTTTCGAATTAAAGTGGTGATTTGAATTTATTAAATCGGTTTACTGATGGTGTGTTAGGTTCTAAAAAAGGTCGTTCATAGTTTAATTCAGTGAAAATAATTATATGGTTAAATATTGTGAAACTAAAGGCCCATTTGTCCCATTGAATGACTATTTGGAAAAATCCCCACTTGGGTTGGGTCTCCTGCCTAGTTGGTTGACTGTAAGTTGGGAAGGTCCTCGGTATGGGATTTCCCTCATATGATAATTATTTTTAGGTATATAAATATCTTAGAGGTGGTCAGGGTGTTGTCTGTCTATGAGGTGTGTGTGTGGTGATATATGTATATATATGTGGCTTGTTGTTTAAATTTCATGGCACACCCCTTTGTAAAATATACCTAGGAATCAAGCTTAGCAAAGCGGGTTACGGAGAATGATTCTTTCACTAGTTAGGGTATGTACTACACGTGCCCCATTGTATGGGGTGTTTTGTTTTTATTACTATGGTATTGGTCCCCTCAACAAGGCCTGGTAGGGCAACGGTCGAGCGTTAGGGCATTATGACATCATTTAGTAGGGAATGCCTTTAAGTTGAGTCACATGTATAGAATCTTCTGGTTTTCCTCTAAGTTCTTAGGTCTTCCTGTGTTCGTCTGACCCTTGAACCCTTAATACCATTACCCTCACCATGTGGAACTGTGTCCTCACGCTTGGTTTTGATGTTCTTTTATGTAAATTTTGAACATGGTTTTATGTTAAAAAAATGTTTTCAAGAAAAATCATTTTGCAAATATTTAACATCCTTCTATTTACTCAGTGTTAGAAAAATTAGTCTTTACTCCCTTTCATTGTTTTCTTTTTCTTCTTCCCTTTGTCATTATTTCATATAAAGATGGTAATAGGTCATTCAGGATTGTTTATAAAATATAGAGCATGAAAAATACTACTTTTATATTTATAGTTCAAACCTGTTAATCAATGTTTTCTTTATTTAATGGTGGGTCATTGGGAAAAGGTTAGTAGGGCCTACCTACTGAGTATTAATACTCATGACTATAGTATTTTCTTATTTTTAGAATCTCTTGTATGTTCCATCATTGGTTCGGATCGCATTGGGTGATGTTTGGTTTCGGTATCAGAGAGTAACCCATAGGGTTACATGGAGTATTAGTCTTGGATAGGTTAGTCATGTTTTTTAATTCTTTTATTTCATGTTATTTATTTATTTATTGTTTATTAGTTTATTCTTGTTTATTTATTTATCTTTATGGGCCAAATTATTCCCATCGATTAAATTTTGATGCCCAACTCTATTTGTCAGCCCGTGGAGATCGAGAACGCCCTTCAGGCCATGCCGCGGACCGGGCCGAGTGACTGGTTCAGGGTCGACCCGGGTTGGTTCGTGAAAAAATGGAATCAGAGGAGGCCCTTGTAACATGGGGTGTCCGGTAGATAGAGATTAGGACTGTCAGGACTCGAGGGGTTGGTATGGAAAGGACGTCATAATCCCCCATCTGTTCCAAATCTTGAGATTCCAGGGGTAGTCTAGGTTTTGTGTCTTCTGCTTTTTTTTGGATTGAGGAATGATAATGGAGGTGTAACAGTGTCATGTCATGACCTCACATGGAGTAGGGACCCATGGGGAGTCTGATTGCACGGTTGAGATTCTCCTAGTCGTTTACGCTTTCCTGCGGCATGGCTCATTACCATGTCACCATGTAAAGTGAAACTACTAGTTCCTCATCCCAATGGTAATTTTTCAGATGGGTTTTGTTTTGGTTTTGATGGATGTAAGCGTGTTTTTGAAAATGAAAAGGGGAAATGATTTTTGGAAAATTTATTTTGGTTTGAAAAGTGGCTTTGACATTTGGAAAAGTGGCCATGAAAAAAGGCGGTTATTAAATCATAAATGGAAAAGGGATTTTGAACAGGGGAATATTTGTGTGGTTTTGTATTTTTTTGGCCTTTGAACTGGCTATTTTTGGATGAAATCACATTTAAAGATGTTTCTTCAACATGATTTTGGTTTTAGATCTATGTTTTATATGTTGTTCAGAAAATTCCACCCAAAAAGGATGCCAAGATTGCTGATAATTCATGCCCAGTTTTTGGTCCTTTTCGGACATTGCCTATAATTCATGGTGATTGGTGTTTATTAGAGGCAACAGAGTGGCTTGAAGAGGTTGAACATGTCTTCAAGGTTTTGGTAACTCCTGAACCTGTCAGAGTGCATTCTGTTTTTGTCCTATTTGAAGGTTCATCCTTAGACAGATGGGAGTTATGCACCCCACCAAAAATGAAAGTTGGGTTGACGTGAGATGTCATTATGTCCGTTTTCATCCGATGATTTAAACCCTAAGAGGTGAAGATGATAAAAATGGAAGAACTTATGCACATTCAACAAGGACAACGAACAGAGAAGAATTATGTTGACTATTTCACGGAACTTATGTCCTTTTCTTCGGGGGTAGCATTGTAGGATTTGATGAAGACTTCTATCTTTATCGGGGGTATTCATCTAGAGATCAAGGAGTGTTTTATCCTTTCTAAAGACCATCATTTTTAGAAGCTGGTAGAAGATTCGTTCTTAGCTGAATTGGTCTTTGAAGCACAGGTGTGTGGAAATCTAGTGATTCCAATTGCTTTTGAAGGTTCCCCATCTAGTGAGAAGGGTGTTCCAGCGGGACCTGTTTCTAAAGATTCCACAGTAGTGGTTTTGGATTCTAGTTTGTCGGGCTGTTTAGTGGTGTTCCATGAGTATAACCAATTTGGGCATGTGAATACGTAATGTCACATCCCTCTAAAGATGTGTCATTGTTGTGGATTTCTGGGTCACATGGATATGTTTTACGAGAAGCATTGCCTGAAGAATACTTTTTGGCCCGAGGAATTCTAGTGCCTAACTATGAGGCATGAGATGCTTTGACCATCAGAGCCCCTGCCACAGGGCATTGGTTGAAGCTCATGCCTAGTCAGAAGATGTCGGGGGTGTGAAGTTTTGGTCCTACTATTGTGTTCTGTGTTTCCATTGGAACATTTAAAGTCTTTTCCTACTTTTTTTCTACTATTAATGTTTTCATGTTGTTGTAGGCCCAGAATTTCATTGTGAAGTTTTAATAAACAAGTTCTATTGTAATCCAACATTTTTTTTTCTGATTATGGTTTTCTGGAATGTTCATTTTTTTTAAAGTGGGTATGGACCATGTGTGGGTTAATATTAGTTTGGATGTATTCATTTGGAGATGTAAATGACTATGGAAAAGTTAATGTTTGTTCTTACGCTCTACTTTATAGTTTGGCTAAACTTTTGTTCGGAGGTTTTTCTCTAGTGATGGGGGTTTTGGGTTTAGTTCAAGAGTTTCGTGTTTCTGTGGAGGAGTTGTTCACTCGTGTTATAAATGATACTTTGGATCAGTTTGGAGTTCATGCATCGGCCCTCCCCCTTCCAGGGTGGTGTGTTTGGCTGTTAATTTTCCACCCTAGTTGAGCTCTTGTAGTGGGGAGAACCCTTCCGTGTTGTCCTTCTCTCTTGTATTGTGGTTTCTGTTGGTCTCAATCGGGCATGTATCCTTGTTAAGGCTATTGTTTAGTTGGGGACTTTTTGGGGGTAGAATGTGTCTGTTGTGGGGAGAAATGTCACGCATACCTTTTTAAATAAATATTTATTAATTCTTCGCCTCATGTTCTCATGCTAAGGTCTGGGCTGGGTCCTCCATTAAAATCTTCGTTGTTTAATATTTTAACTAGTTTTACGACACATTAGTGGTCACCCCGTGGTTGGCGGTAGCCGCGCAACCGACCCTAGTTTCATGCATTTTCTTAATATTATTATTGTTATTTTTATTATCATGTTTTTTAATTTTTTTTATTTTTTTATCATTATTATATATATTATTATTTCTATTATTATTGTCTTATTATTATTATTATTATTATTTGTATTATTAACATTATTATTATTATTATGGTATTATCATCATTATTATTATTTTTCTTATTACTAATATTATTAATATAAATATGTGAAAAAAAATAAAAAAATAAAACCCTTGCTACCCAAGAGTCGCCCCCCTCTCCCCTCCTTGTTCCCTCTCTCCCCATAGCCTCTCTCCCTATCCTCGTGCACACCTCACCCCTACGCGATCCCACCACTAGATGACCAGCCGGCCAGCCTCACTCTGTCTCTCGCCCCAGGTTCTGATGCATCTTACCTTCAATGCCTCCTCAACTTCGACCACCATTAGTGGCCCGGCTCCCCGCACCCAACACTCAAAGCCCTGCCTTCCAGCCCCCCTTCCCCATACCCCCGAGTCGCCTTGCCCCCTTACCAGCATCGGTCTCGCACTCCGCCCATTGTCGTTACCCCCTTAAGACCCTGACCAGCCTCCTGCTCACGCCCTAGCTTTCACGGACCGCCACTGTGGCCTCCAACAACGCACGACCCACTGCTCCAGCCGCCAGCCTGTTTTCTTCGCCCAGCATCACGTTCCAGGGACCCACTACTCTGAACCCCTCTCCCCTTGCGTGTGCAGTCATCTGACAACCCGACCCCACTACTCTCTTTATTCCGACAAGTTCCGCAACTAAACCCCTACGTGACACCTCTACTTTACTCGGGTGCCCCCCCTATGGCTGGTTGTGGCCTCCTCTGGTATATCTAGTTATTTAATTATTTATATTTCCATCATTTCATCAGTGGTGTTTTTATTTGTTTTGGTTGAAACCCTAACATCGTGGTTGTGCTATGTACGTTTATCATGATGCTTATGTGTGTGGTCTATCCGTAGGGTGTTGTTGGCCATCCTGCTGAAGTTTCATTACATCTACGCTTCATTTGAGGTAGGATCCCATTGCCTTGTCCTTTAAATTTAGTAATACATTGATTTCTTGTACTTTTCACACACACTGAATATTAATCAGTTAGTTTTACTTTTATTTTTAGAATAATATATTTTAGGGAAAAATTTGTCTTTGTAGATAATAATTGTTTGGGAAATTATTTTACTTGCTCAGTTACTTTGACGTGTTTTGCGATTAATTAATTTGGTGCAAAATTGTTATTTTTTTATTTAGTTTCGTTCACCATATTGTAGTGTGTTTAAATGGTATAAAGTAAATTTTTTATGAAAACAAATCTAATGCTATTTAATCCCTTTTCATTAAATTTGAAACTAGTTATTTTAAATGTGAAAGTAGTGTGTATTTCGTTTTAGTGGGTTGTAGGCATGCGTTTGAACCAAAATGAATTCTTTGAATGAATTTTTTTTACATAAAGATGTGGTCACTCATTAAAAAAAATTATAAATTTTAATTGGTTATTTAAATAATTTGAATGTTGTGAATCATGTTTTTGAAACGTTTTGAAGTGAGCATGGTTTTGAATATAAATTTTAACACATGATTCTTTTTTTATGTGGTATGTACCATGTGTTTATTAAATTCCAAGGTGGACCTTATGAATTTATTCTGAAATTAAAATGGTGGTTGGTTTTCATAAAATAGATCCCAAGTGGACTTGATTTGTCTGCGGTTGAAAATGTGGTGTGCGAATGATTTTAAAACAAACATTGAGCTTGTTGTGTGTTGTGTGTTTTATTTGGGGGTTTCCCACTAAATGTTAGTTAAGTTTCTCAGTTTTCTCTTAAAAATGGTTTATGACATTGAGAATCATGTTTTCATTTTAATAAATGTATTTGAGATTCCAAAAATTATGATTGATGTTTTCAAATAGGTTTTAATGCTACGTTCATGTTTTGATGTCTCTTTGGCCTTTGTAAAAAGTGGTTTGGAATTAATGTGGTGATTTTCATTTATTAAATGGGTTTAGTAAAGGTGTGTTACGTTCTAAAAAAATGGTCGTTCATGGTTAAATTCTGTGAAAATGACTATTTGGTTAAATTTTGTGAAACAAAAGGCCCATTTGGAACATTGAATGACAATTTGGAAAAAAACTCTCCTAGGTTGGGTCTCCTACCTAGTTGGTTGACTACGAGTTGGGAGGGTTCTCATTATGGGATTTCTCTCATATGATAAATATTTTAAAATAGTGAACCATATTAGAGGTGGTCGGGTTGGTGTCGGTCTATGAAGTGTGTGTGGGTGGTGATATATGTATAAAAATGTGTCTTGTTGTTTAAATTTCATGGCACACCATTTTGTGAAATATACATGGGAATCTATCATTGCAAAGAGGGATACCGAGAAATATTTCTGCACTAGTTAGGGTATCTACAGATAGTTCCCTATAGTAGGGGACTTTTATTTATTTCTATGGGATTGGGCCCCTCAACCAGGCTAGGTAGGGTGACGATCGGGTGTTAGGGCGTTATGAAATCATTGATTAGGGCATGCCTTCAGGATGAGTCACATGTATAGTTTGTTCCGGTTTTCCTCTGAGTTACTAGGTCTTCCTGTGTTCGCCCATCCCATGTACCAGTAGTACCATTACCCTTCCCATGAGGAAAAATAACCTCATTCTTGGTTTTAATTTTCTTTTTGGTAAATTCTGAACATGGGATTATGTTAAAACAAATTCAAGAAAAACGTTTTGGAAAGAATTAACATCATTCTCTTTAATCAGTGTTATAAAAAAAAGTCTTTAATGCCTTTCTTTGTTTTCATTTGCTTCTACACTTGATCCTTATTTCCAATTAAGAGGGTAATGAGTCAAGCGTGTTTTTTTGTAGAATACATATCATGGAAAACTCTACTTTTATATTTGTAGTTCAAACCTATTAATCAATGTTTTCTTTATTTAAAGGTGGGGAATTGGTAATAGATTAGTCAGGCCTACCTACTGAGATTTAATACCCATGCCTATTTTCTTTTCTTTTTTTAGTTTATCTTTTAGGTTACAGCTTTGATTTGGATATCCTTGGGTGATGTACGGTTTCGGTATTGGAGAGTAACTGACGGGGTTATTTGGAGTCTTAGTCTTGGACAAGTTAGTCGTGTTTTGGTCGTCCTTTCATTACATGTTAGTTATTTATTTCATGTTGTTCTTTTTAATCTAGTTTATTTATTTAATTTTATGGTCTAAATCATTCCCAGTGATTAAATTTTTATGCTCGACACTATTTGACATCCTATGGGGATCGGAAACGCTCTTCGGGCCATGCCACAGACCAGCTCAGGTGATTGGTTCAGGGTCGAACCGGGTTGGTTCCTGACATTTACTATTGATCTATCTTATTAATAAGGATGAATTAGATTTTACATTAAGGTAGTCTCTCTATATAAATAAGGATAGTTCTATGCTAGTGATAAGGGATTGTTATTCTCCCACATTGTTTACAAAACATCTGGATAGTGATTAATCGTAGGGAAAGTTTTTTTTCAAACACAAAATTCAATCCCTACACCAAATCGATTGAAATTCAAATATTCTGTAATATTCTGATAGTACTTTAGAAGGAAATATAAAAACACATCTCTAATATATAGGGAGTGTATTGGGTATAAAAAACATCCTCATATGAATGTTTGGTGTCTACCATTGTACATTCTAGTGGGGTATGTTCGAAATGGAAATCAATCATGGAACTACCTTTCACTGACTTCAGTGACACAAAATGGATAACATACTGCAATAGAATAACATCCCATTAAGCCCAACACCCAGTCAAAATAGGGTATCCAATGATTTACATGAGAAAGAGGATAAGATATTCCAACTGGGAATCATTTTGTTTCATGTAACGAATCAAATTTTTTAATTAAAATATGTGTGTGATGGTGATCTTTTCAACCTTAGCATATCTTTTATTCATTCCTAACATCATTCGACTGAGGTATTAGAAACTTTTCTCATTACCCTCATCATTTTTTATGTGTGAAGGGAGTTTTAGTTTATTTTCCCTTTCTGATCACATATAGGATGAACATATTTCCTTCCAATGGTGATATCAACATTATTGGGTGAAGTAAGTACTACTTCAGACTCTCAAAGGATTCTTGGTTGTCCTCATACCGTCACCTGGTGACTCTATTATTCATTATCCTAAAAGTGATAGATTTTCCATCCCTATTAGCACTGAAAAATTGAATGAAACTGTGATTTCCTTAATTACACCTTAGATTGTTAAGGAACCAAGGGGGTAACATTTCCAAGAGTGCACAAGTCATTTATGGGTCAACCTTGATGCCATAGCGGCATAACACAAAACCATGTAATATCCCCGACGTTACCCTAAAAGTGAATTTCAATAGAATCATCTTCAGAATATGATGTTGTAGCACATCACTTATTGTTTGATGATTCATATGATGTTAAAAATGTTATCAACATTTGAACACCAGGTCTTCATCAGAACATTTGGTTATTTATCCCAATAATTTCTTATGAACAAGATGCATGGCTCATTGACAATTTTCACCAACATTTGTTAACCCAAAAGGAATGACCTAGTAAAAAAAGATCCCATGAGGTTCTCTAAAGGATGTAAATTCCTTATATTTAAGTTCCATCGTTATTTTATTCTATCTTAAGTACCCATGCCTAAAGGAAATGAATTACAAACTATCAGTTTCATCGATTAAGAGTTTTATGCTCAGAAATGGTACATTTTCCTTCATAATGTGTTGATTATAGTCTTCTAAAATATATTAATTCCATAACCCTCCTCTTATTTTTCTTGATAGGGAAAACATTGGAAATCAAAATTAGTTTTTACACCTCCTATAAAAAAATTGATTTCATCAATTTTTCTACTTCTGATTCTACATTAGTAGCATGAAATGATTGCATCCACCAAGTCACCCTCTATAAAACATGATGTTAATTGGGTAAGCCTGTATTATGTGTGGGAATAATGGTGTTTATCCTCATAATTTTTGTATATATTCAAGGTAAAAGATATCTATGTTTTATTATAAATGAAATTTACATCTATTTCTCATCATATGTTTTGGATAGAATAATAAAATAAGGCTATTGGTCTTATTTTATTCCCAAATTCACCTTATTATCTCACAGATTTTGTTGGAGACTCCTTCCTAAATTATGGTGGGGAATTCTTGAGAACATCATTTAATTTTTCCTTCTCAATCTTCATGGAGGAATATCAGGTGAGGTAGGAAACTTGAGGGAATATCTATCTCCATCAGAATGATGGAGGGTATCATAAGAGAAATTTTCATCCCCTGCTACTAGGTTCATTATATATATATTATAGAGACGATTATATTTGTTTCATACTATCTATAGGGATTGGAATATCATTGACATCTAGGATTAGGTCTACCACCATGATCAGTTTTATGTGTAGCACACAATCTCTGTTAAGAATACCCTGGGACATTGAAATTATCATCGACCATTGGTTTTTTCCCTATATCTTATAAAAACATACATCAACATATATGGACTTACTAGGTTCGAAGGGTGTCTTTTCACCATGTAGTATAATGACCTTCCCATCAATTAGGTATTTAAAAAACTAATGAAATTTTGAAGGTATAGCCATAGGACTGTGAATCCTAGACCATGTTTAGGAAATTTTATTTTGTAACTTTCTAGATAACCATGAACTCAATATTAGATTTTGGATCCCAAAAATGATTCATGATCATTATCATCCTGGTAGGTTTTTCTTCCATCTAATCATACTTTTTAATGGCTACCTTGGTGGGATATAAATTGAACCCACTTTATCCAAAAATTCTATGTGTGTTAATTCGGATGAGGGTGAGATTTGGACCGTTATCAGTCAGATGTATTTGGATTTTGACATAGTCATGTTATCCGGAAACATATAGGGGTTAGATGTGTCCAATGATTACTTCTTCTTGGTCTTACTCTCTGAATGTGACAGTGGAAAGGAATTCTTAGGTAATAATCTCTTCTTGATAAACCTCATCATAATAAACTTCTATCTATAATATATTTGGGCTCTAGAGGGCCATGATAAGAGCATAACAATGTTCTTTTGAAATATGAATGTCATCCATGAATGAGTTATTGGATGGTTAAATCACAAACTATTATAGAATTTCTAACATTTATGTTGAAGGATGTATCATACCAATGAGTGGATTCTCCTTATTATGTGGATCAGGAGATGAGGTGTTTGAGGAAGATGGGATTGGTTCTTTTGTATGGTTTGAAGGATAAACTACTCCAAGTGGTCAAGATCACACCTTCCATCAACATTTTCTAGATTGATCAGGCATTCATGCTCTCAGTATTTAGTCATGTAATATGACTAGTCTTAGAAGACTATTGGATAGTTTTGAGACACCAATGTATTTACATTGGTCTTGCTGGAGTGCTTTCCCACTAACCTTGGCTGTATATGTGTTCCTTATCAGGATGTGATAAAGGTATTAGGTTTGTCCACACTCGCATTGTCCCATGTATCCTCAACTACTTTTCCTTCATCCTCTAGCTACATGGTTATGTATGGGATTCTCATACATGGGGGAAGATTCCTCATCGATGAAGGGGTTAGACATCTATATTAAATTGATAAAACAAACCAAGATACCATTACCCAGTTAGGGTTCCAATTGGTAAGGTGGTTCCCACTCCATGGAAGCTATGGGAACTAAGTTTGTAACAGTTAGTTCTTAGATATGAGAAGTATATGACTAATCCTCTTATCCATCTTCCTATGTCTGATTCTTATTCCCACATCTAAGAAGAATATAAAATTTCAAATCCCAATGTCATGGAATAGTTATGGGTCTATGAAGCTGTGCAGTTATAAAGGAATGAGCCCGATAAATACTCTATCAAGTCATCATGTATTTGAAAGTATATTTGTGCCTTGCTAGAACATCATCTAGTCACATTGTTCCTCTAGTTGGGGGAAGGACTCACAAGTTTCTAGTGTCATGGATTTCTCCAATATAACTTCTTCAAAATCAATGACTCTTTGGAGAAATTATTTAAAGAATAATCAATCTCGGCTGGTGAGCCCCAACCTCGTATGGAAAGGGAAACAGTCAATAAAATCATTGTGGTTGACTTCATAGGGATTCCTAGGAAGTGGAATTTTGAGTATGATTTTTTCCACATATAATAAAAAATTAATAGAGACCAACTCATTTCATTATGATCAAACTATATTCATCCAAATTTTTCAAACCCCAGGTGACCAGGATTTCATTTCTCTTATTGTCAAGGGAAATTTTTTTGTTTCTACCACTAGATGATAGGCACAAGATGATTTGGAGACTTCCTAGGTTCATTAATATCATCTATTACTTTTTTGAGGGTAAAATTTTTAGTATTTAACTTTCTAATCCTTTTCCCATGTTTTGAGGCTATGAGTCGATACTTACCTCATGTCCACCGAATAGTGTCATCGAAACATTGTTCGGTTTCTACAAACTCACTGAATAATCCCAGATACTACATCAGGATTAGAGGTGTATAAAAATAATCCTAGATATATTAATCACATAGCTCAATAAATTTCTCTTACAAGTTAGGGATTCATAGTAAATACATTAAACCATTCTATCTGTCTATGAATTCAAACACCGTCATTTTTTCACGAAGCTTGTAGTTTGTGAGGATGAAAATTAACATTTAATTTACTGTAGAACTGAGATGACAAAGGAATTAATGATTGAGATCTTAAATACTTTTTAAGGATCCTATTAGAAAGATGTTATTACAAATTTTAGACTTATTAGAGTTTGTACAAAACACATCACCATGGTGGCCTCCTACTGATCTCGAGGTCCTACCATTAGACTATATCATGACAGATTGTCTGTGAGATGTAGTTCTTCATCTCCTGTGTATTCAAAGGTGATGAATATGGGATTATATAAATTTTTTGGGGGTAATATTTTATCATCCCATTATAGATATAGATTCTTCATAGGCTGTAGAGGTTTCTGTTACCCATCCATTGTTTCCATTTGAGCATCCAGGGACTCAATGGTATTGATAAGTTCTATAGGAAATATTTTCTAGAAAAAATCCTACCTATATAGAGTATGTGAGGATTTATGGGGTTCCCCTTATTCATGTTTTACTAATTCTTTATCTGTTATAATTATAATCAATAAAATAATAATTGGATATGCAATATGTATAATAGGTTGAATTTGTTATCATCTTTGAATTATTAATTTATGTACACTAACTGACTATATTTAGGGCTATTTTGATGAACAGATTCCACTCTTGTAGGTGTATTGGCTCTTCCCCTATGTAAGAGAGGATATATATTGGTCTTATCCTGATGATGGTAACCATTGGTAAAGTTTTTCTTACATATTTCCAAAATTATTTTTCTGAGATTGTGTACCTCATACTCATATTGTTGCAACAGATCATTAATGGAATAAATTTTGGTTTTTTTGGGTGGAATGTGGGATACATAAACTTCTTTCTCTTTATAATTGGCATCGTTACACTATTGATCTCGAGCCCAACTATTCATAGGTTCCATGTTTAGTATTCTCATATGCTTCTCTGTGTGTGTCGCCTTAGTTAGTCCATCTATAGAACCCTCATATCAGTGTATATATTCTACATTATTCCCCTATTAATTTTTATATTGGTCTATATTATCTATTGTATGATGGTTATGATATTCACAGAGGTATATTAGTCAATATTGGAGACCCAATTTCATTTAATGCAATACACCGATTCTGAATTACTCACATTTGGGATCATTATCTATAATAGACCATTTCGGATTATTCCACTTGTGGGTTTTATTTCCCTAGTTATAAGTTCATCTCTTATCTTCCTATGAATAAGGACCATATTATACATTCTTGTCATATTTTCTATATGAGAATAGAATGTAGGAGTTTGATCATATGGAGGGGGCAGATGGGATACCTACCATTGATATCTACCTCCATACTAGGAGATGACTAATTACCTGTATTATGATGATTATGGTGAATATTTTCCCTTCCTTGTAGGTTGGGGGTAATTAAACACCACAATTTGAATTTAATAATATAGTTATAGAAGATCTTATGATTCCATCAATGGATTTGATGACTCCTAAGATAGGAATTGAGATATAAATTCTCCTAGTTGTACAGCCTATGGTTGATCTGGAACAACCCTTCATTTCCCAAGGACCCTCCCGAGGGTTGATGGACTTGGTGGTGGAGATTTAGATAAAAAATACCATATCCCAATGGTATGGGGTTGGTTTGAAGATAATTTTGATATGTCGCGGATTCGTAAATGATATGATAGTCCATGGGGTGGAGGTGGGGGAAAATATTCCCCTAGATTGGTGATTTGTGTTCACTTGTAGATGGTTGTTTTGTATTCTGATATTGTGACCTATTTGATTTGGCACAAAGGTCGTTGAGTATGATTTTAGTGCCATGGTATCCTATGAAGGGGGATTTTCGATGAGTATTTTTCAAATGTATCAAACCATTTTCTTCGATTTCTAAAATGGATTACTAATTCATTTAGGTTCCAAATTAAAAAAATCCTTTGGTAGTCCTCTCACTCAATTAATGATGTTTTGGCATCGTTAAAATTTGTGCATTCAATTATAGTGACCAACAAGAAGGAGCGTTACCTAGTCCACTGATCTCTCTGGGGGATATGAAATTATCAAATACCATATCTAAGGAGGTTTCATGTTCTATGATTTTAGTGAAGTTAAATGATCCATATTTTCTTCATTCTGGTATATTGATAAATGATAAATCTTTTTCTATCAGATTTAGAAGATTTTTGATGATTTTTTTATCAATTGTGCATTACATTTTCACTGTGATTTTCAGTTTTTTGGTCTCAAGACAGAGTGGTAGCAGACAGGTCTATCCATTAACAAAGCATATTGGTCATCTGATGTTAACCCTCTTATCCAAGATTATGTAGGTGCTTCTCAGTTAACAACTAATGAGTTTCCCACATATTTTGGAATAGATATGGCATGATTCATTCTCTAGATCATATAGGATATCTTCTTTAAATACGGTGAGGGGATAAAACATGGGTTGGAGGTTGTTTCAAGATAACTATATCCACATATCAATGTCACCTTCATCTTCATCAGAATAATACACCTCTATCTGGTTAGACTATATAGTTAACTTCCTTGGTTCTCTGACTAACCACGGTTAAGGGGAAATGGTAGTTGATGCAGAACAATATATGGTTGACTCTAATTTTTTCATCATCTATGTATAATAATGTGTTTCTATTTTGACAAAATAATTATATGGATGATTCTGAGAAAGGGGAATATTTTCTTATCTATGGGAGGAATCACCATGGAATGGTTGATCACAAGGATTCTAGAAGTAGGGTCCCTATGATCTATATTCACCCTACCAGGAGGAGAAGTACCATTGTAATGATCACCTATAAATATGTAGGAAGAGTTAGAATACTGTTAGGGTGTCGAGAATGTGTCTCGAAAAACCTCAAGGACATTGTTATTGAACTGATTATGGATATGAGTCTCATTATTTGTTATTTTCGTAAAATGAAGACATGCCGTTTTGGGTTGCGCATAGATATGATCTTATTTTACGATGGATGATGAAATGGATTAATATCCATGGGGTACTATAAGAGTATGATCTTTCTACTGAGAAGCTGATGCAGTATGCCAGTGGGATTCTATTTTTTTAGTGGGAATATGATCATACCTTTGGGTGGATGCTATAATATGTTAGTTAAGCCTAGTTTAAGTAGGTATATGAGCCAAGATCAAATATTCCTTTCCCCTTATATTATTCCAACGGTCCTCTAAAATGGAAGATAATATAGGAGCATCATTTTATATGGCCTCTAAATGATTTTGATGTATTCAATCTCCAGTGGATGTAGGGATATGAACATAGTGTTTGGGATCTACTTGAATATGCCAAGAAACTACATTTCTAGGAAGATGTTCCAAACCAAAGGCATGTTATACCCTCACCTGGAGATCCCTAGTTTGAAAGAGAATATGATCCCAGTCTTATTCCTTTAATGTATTCCACTAGACTTTTTTCATAGGGATATAAGACATTTATGAGGCATATTAAACGATGACCTAGTGATCCCTAGTTGGTATGGTAATATAAGACCAATAAAATTCATTAATAGTGTGTTATTGATATTTTTCAATGGGATGTGTGACTTTCCACATACATTTGATGCTCTCAGTTGGTCATCCTCAATTGGAATGGGAATATGAGCCTGGTCCAGTTCCATTGGATTATTCTATCGGTATTTTCTGATTGGGAAATGGACATATCTCTAAGAATGTTCCCCTATCACCTGATGATACCAGGTTAAAACATAAATAAGATATTTGTCCAGATATTGGTCAATTACTAAAATATAATGACAATATTCCTAGATTGGAGCAAAAATGTTATCTTAATATGCAGAATCACTTGTTCATACTAATCAGAGTGTTGTGCTACCCTAGCTATAGAAATAATAATATGATTCAATCCCTATATCTATAACAATGTCAAAATATTCCAAAGGAGTTATTTTGATATTACTAAAATGTAGTGAAATTTTAGTAATTTGTGATTTGGAATTTAGTCTTGCACATTTTCTATCACCAATATATACAAGAATATATCTTCAATTAAAGCGAGGATATGATCCCACTTATTTCCTCCTTGTGACATCAGAATATGATGATGGGAATCATGAGTGGTTGTAGGTAAATGAGCTTCCCCCATGCCTACATCCAGAATATGATTATAAAATTTCTCTATGTGAGCATGGACATGATCCTGATTACAAGATACTACTTGAATTTTTCGGTAGTCTTCATTAGTTATCATGGGGATATTTGCTCACTATTAATTATTCATGATTTCATCACCCAACAATTCTTCCTTAGTTCATGCGGATGAACGTCAGAGGTGAAAATGTGTCGGGTGGTTCCTTCTATAGGAAATTTAGGGGCACATTTAAGATGTTGCTCATGATGGTTTTTGAGAGGATCACTCCTCTGTGGATCTGGAACTAGAATGGAGTCATATTTTACTCCTAAAGAAATCATAAAAATATAATAAAGGCGGGGATTTTCACTATTCATGGATAATTTATCGAAGGTATTAGTAGTAGTAAAAATCCACACTATATTATACATTTATTTTTTTAGATGATGAAGACTCATTGGTTTTAGAATTTAGAGACCCTCTCATGAAGATTCCAATGTTAGGGTTATACATTTTCGGTGGTATTCCTAAACCATTTCATTCGCCACCCAATGTTGAAGGTGTTGTGTAGGTGAAGGTATTATTTGACCCATAGGGGTTGAAATAATGGATGATTTTCTATAATATTATATTGATGAAGACATTTTCTTGGGTTGATTGGTTTCTATGAGACCCATATTTTCAGTAAAAAATATAAAAAAACATGGTCTCCAATAAGTGCATCATTCTATGCATGATAATTTCTCAATAATATATGCATAGGTAACACATTTTCCCTTTATTATTCATGTTTTAATTATTATTCTCATGTGTAACATTGACATCAATGATGATATTATTTCATGATAAATCTAGTTATAATTGGTCAACCAATCATTTTTACTATTTGAGAGTTTCACTTCAATTTCACATTTTTTATTTCATTGGGTGAATACATTTTGTTTCACCTTATAGTTCAATTGTGGTTGGTTCCTTATAAGTAAAATAATTCATGTCAGGATTCTCATTTTTCAATATTACATTGAAGCTCCCAATGATTCCCACATCCATAACTTATTACGGACCAGATTTACAAATGAACACAATCAATTGGGGTTTCTAACACATCGATACTTTAGAACTCACATTGGTTGAGATAAAGGGAGATCAGTATTATCACAACCTCTTAGGGATAATTTTTCCCTACTATAGGAATCTCTTATATAATTTAAATATGTTCAATAATATCTTACTAATCCCAATAATAAAGTAGTTACCCAAAAATTGATCAAATTTTAAACACTTCCTTGTATTAAGGGGGTCTATTGACCAGTACATTTATATGTATCTAAGGTTCTTCATCTACATCCCCTCATAGGTAGCCACATATATTTTTCATCCCAATATCTATAAAATCCAGAGTTTACTACCACATATGTTGATGATTAATATTTCAATGATTGGATTTAACCTTTATGAATTGTCCAAGATATTTTTTATGACACAAAACAAAAACCACATAGCTCATTAAACCCATGATTTTTAATTTCATGGAGAAAAGAGATATATGAGTGAACATAAGCACTAAGAATTGAGGTCGATCCTTAGAGTGGAATCCCACATACCCAGTTTATAGAAAAAATCAGATTCCTTATATTTTGATCTTTCTTAAGGGATTTCCCTGAGGTGTATTCCCTCATGTGGGGAAGTATTATCATTAAACTAAATAAGGCATATAAACTATGGTTTCCTTGGTTGGGGGATATTCTAGATAAAATGGAATGTTTATTTCAAATCCTTATGCCCACATGATCCATTCATAGTGTTAGATACAATGGATAATAAATGATCAGTCTGATCATATATGGATACAAAACATATTCCTTGAGGCAACCCTTGTTGGATGTTTGATATGAAACTGGAACCTATGAAAGGAATACTATATATCGTAGTTATGTTAGGAATAGATTCATTGTAGTTGAGTTTATTTTTTATTCCCATATAGTATGCGTATGAATAATAAGACCATGGGAGATATTTGGTGATAATGGTTAGAATGTCATAGACATGGAAGGACTAACACTGAGGTGGATGCCCATTTGAGATCGGGCCTTAAGAAGGCATCTTATGTATCCTAGTTATAGTATAAATTAGATCCATTATTTGTCGATTGGATTCATAGTTCATTGATGGACGAGATAGGGATATGAACCCATGCAAGTGTGGGTCCAATGAGTTTGAGTGTCAGAGACATGGAGAGAATGAAAACGTGGTGCATTCTTATTAGAGCTTAGTCATTATGTGGGAATCATTTGTATCATATTAGGAAAGGAATCAGAGTTTTCATAGTTCAATTGGGTATTTTCATAGATATGTCCACCAGATGAGGTAATCATGATCTGATTTGTCTTCTATACATGTCTATGGATTTCTATATGACATGTCATAGGATTCTTTTTTGAAATGTCTGAGGTTGTCTTGACATTTCACAGTTTATTAGAGGACATGTACAATTATAATTTCATTGTCCAATTCTCATTACTTGAAGACATTGATTGACTTAGATGGAATTTCTCAGAAGCTATCACATGATCTAAGTTAACATGTTTGGTGGGTGTCAGGAGACCTGGATGACTTTTTGGAAGGTCATTATAAGAACTATGGTACATTACCTTATGCTTACACATGACTTTATCAAACATTTCTAGAGAATACCACATGGTATGGATTACATTTCCTAGAGACATTGTGAAACTTTACAGAAAATCCCTAGTTCCACTGTATAACATGGGGGACATTTCTAGAGTTCAATTCATTATATGTCTAAAAATACTAGAGGAACTCAAAAGGCTTGGGTGGAATTCCCTAATAGTGTCACATGACTTTCTCTAAAGGTAATAGGGACATCACATGTTCCAAATTACCAGCCGAGAGAGTGTCACATGACTTTGGTGACACATATTGGTGCCATAGAATAATAAGGGCTGGTCATTATAAGGGAATTAAGATTATCATATCTATCATTTCATAAGTATCTCATCATTTTTAATATACTATTCTAGAATTTATTTCATATGTATCCCCAGGTTTTTCTTGTTTTGGATTATTTTATGTTTCGAATGACCTGTCTGACATATGAGGCCTTATTCGCACAATACGATTAACAAGTTAGAATTCCATCATGTGATATATGGATTGATAAGAATGCATGCCTATTCATGTAGTGTGGCCCCTTAGGTCATTCCATAGAATTTAGATTGTGAAATACCATTGTGATCACATGACTATCTACTCTACGAATTATGCTTCTATGCTTTCGTGTGGAAGTGTCTCGTCATTTGTATTTTTTTTCTGTTGAGGGAGACATATTTATAGAATTAACTCCTTAGTTACACACCTCTATGAGTGAAGTTTATCCCCTAATTATGAGTTAGATTTTGTAGAGGTAATATTGTGTCACATTCTTTTCATGATTCTACATTGGGACATCCACGGTTCTACTTGATGAAAATAACAATGAGAATTTTCTGCCATTTTCATGTTTTTCAGACCTTGGTTGATTAAATGGATTTTATATAAGCATACAGACATGAATAGGATCTTCCAAAATGTATGGATGACTTGTCTAGGGGTATTTCTAGGATCAGGATTCCCATGAAATGGATTTCATGTTATTATAGGGGTCTTCTATTGGGTTCTTTGTGAGAATAAGGCATCATGTCAAGGTGACTTCTACAGGATCATTCTGGCTTGTTGTGGGGTATTTTTGTGGAAAAGATGGGTTTTATTGGGTGATATCCCTGGGTGTATAACCCCTTTCTTGTGAAGATCTGTGTATCTCTACTTTTTAAGAATATTTTAACTTATCCCTCCGTTATTTGATTGATTTTTTACAAGGGCATGTTATCTCATGGAATGTGGTGAGTTATTTTAGGGATAATCATTCTCTTTGTCTATGAGGCATCATGTGATCAGTGGTGGACCTAAATATAACAAGGGTGTATTTCCACAAAAAATCCCTTAACTGGTCTATAGAGACATAGAGGAGTCATATACATAAATGGACGTGTTTATCCCCTTTACACGATGAAGGTGATTTTCCTACATTATTTTGTTCAATAAGGTGAAGATACAAAAAGGGGATGCAATATTTCTTGTGGATGACATGAGTACATTGTGTGAAGAAGAATGTAAATACCCTTTTAAACATGCTTCTTCATCTGTATACATTTTATTTTCTAAAGGTGTCCTGGATGATTGTGGGGAGTCCTCCAATTTATAATTCGCAAGGCATAGAGGATCTTGCATGGCATCACTCTAACAATCATCAATTCTTGTACAGATTCCTTCACAGTAACAAATAGGATTTTCATATGGGGAGTGTGTGATCTATAGAATATCATGTAGGGAAAATGGTCCATTCTCATGAATTTTAAAAATTCATGTGATTTAATTTCCTTTTGAATGTTACATGATCCTTGTGAGTTTGACTCTTTCTCTTCTTTTTTTTGGATAAAATAATAATCACTCTTTGGAAATTCATTCCCATATACATTTTTTTATACTAATTTTGTATGTGTGAATATTATATTATGTTTTCCCAAGAAATCTATCCCAAAATATTAGTACCATCTTACCAAAATTTGAAATATACAGATCTTAGATACTATGTTTAGTCGAGGATATTTATCAACAAAAAATTTCTATGATGGATCTACTAATATACATTCACATTAAATTATTTGAAAGATGAATGTAGATTTTCAAAGAAAATATTCACACATTGTAAATGTGACATATATCTTCTCTATCCTTTGGGTCTTCAGAACAATCCTTAAATGTAATTCATGCTCTTCCTTACCCATGAAATATATAAGAATACCTTCTATAAATACTAAAAAAATTGATCAAGGTAAATTTTAAAGACGCAATTTAATAAATCAATTAATATAGAATGATTATTTATATAAATAAATAGAATTACTATAATTTCATGATTACAAAACCACACACGAAAGGTTGTATTGGGTTTATCCTCTTTATTATAACTTAGTTGATAATGCATTTTTTAAGTTGAATAATAGAATGATATTTAGTAATTTGTAATTAAATAAATAGTGCATCAATACGGGGTAGATGATACCTTTTCTTAATATTAATTTTGTTATGTTTCGGATAATAAATGTAAATATGGATCGACCCATATTTCTTCTTAACAAAAATAATATTTTCACCCCATGGTGTAAGCACTAGGTTAAATGAATCCCTTTTATAGATTCTCCTGGAGTTCTTTATTAAATTATTATAACTTAATTAAATTTATTCTATATGTATTTATTAAAATAGGTGTAGCACTAGGATGATTTCTGTTAAAAAATCAACATCATGATTTTGGGGATGAATATTCTACTCTTTGAGAAATACACTAATAAAATATTGTACGATATGCATGTCCTAAATATTTAGTTTCTTCCAAACCATATGTGATAAATATCCTTCATGAATATGGTATAAAACACATATGAGGGATGTAATTTCTAATGGTAGTTCATGTTCATCCTAGAACTGAATGGCTCACGTAGGTTGATTTATATTATTGAATATAATTTCCCTTCCTCAATCATTTATAAGAGATCTATACTATGAGAGTATATCCATTACCAAAATTACATAAAATTCCACTAGAGAAAAAATAAAAATATTCATAGGAAACAAAATTCCAAAAAATTCTATTGGTGAGTAGTAATAGGCGTGAGTTGCAACAATTATACCATTTGGAGTTTTAAATGTGAAATAAACTACTAATAGTTGAGATGGTGATGCGAACATATTATAAAATTCATCAGATAAACATGATTTGATAGAACCTGAATCAAATATAACTTTTTCAATTCATGAGTGGATGATAAATTTACCTTTCACTATATCGCTAAGAACTTATACATCATTCATTGTAAGTCCATATTTATAGCATTACCACCTTGGATTATATTTTGGTATGTTCCTTTGACTATCAGGGATCTAGGGTGAGCAATTAAATATCTATTTATTGTTGAAGATCTAGATTGTTGTGGGCAGTTTTTTTGCCTTACATTCATTATCTACATGAAACATTTCTATACAATTATAATAGATTTTCATTCCAATTTAGCATCTTTTTTTGTTTTTTTACATATTTTCTATCAACATAGAAATTGATTATTTTGATTCTTATTTATTGATGAGTTCCATTTTTTTTGTTCTTAGCTGACCTCTTCTTCCCCTGGTTTCCTTTGATGATATAATAACTAGAAAATTAATTCTTAGTCATAAGATCACATTATACTATATCATCAAATGATAAATTGTTTTATAAACTAGTGCCTTTTGAAGACAAATCTTAACCATATTAAAGAATGGGTGAACATTGCTTTATGATTTAATTTTGCGATCTAAAACATGAATATATAATCTGGTGAATTTTTCCACATACTCTGCTACACTTTCTTCATCCATTTGTTTTAAATTGAGAAACTTCTACTCAATTTTTAGCTCATTTTTATTATGGGAATTATTTCTCAATAAATATCATGTAAAGAGTTCACAATTCCATTGTTGTTATTTATTTTCCCCTTGTGTATTCAGGATAAATCACTATGGGAAAACACATCATTTTCTATAGGAAAAGGTCATGTTGCAAAATGACTGTCCTCAGGGACTATATGCAACATAACCTTTTTCTCTTTTCAAATAGATAGTTATTTGTGATGGGGGGAAGACCACCCATAAAAAATGGTTTCATATGTACTACACGCAAAATCATGGGAAGGTAATTTGTGATAGGTGGGTTTTATCCATCACAAATAACCTTAAGAGGGTTTCATTATTTGAAACAGGTCCCGTCATAAATAGCATTCACTAGTTTCATCATTTTCCACAAGAACCATCACAAATATGATATTTAACCACCACCACATAATTAACAGGGGTTTAAAATTCACGAGGGGTGCTACAACAATTAATTGTATTTGCGACGTGATTTATCAGTCCTCCCAAATGCTATGTCGCTAGGTAGGTATTGACAATGAGTCCCATCATAAATAATATTTTTGTTTCCATCTCTAATTAATAGTGGGTTAGTATTTGCGATTGGTCCTGTTGTAAATACTCTAGTAAAAAAAATCTGCCTTATATATACCCTGACCCATTTTTTCAATTCACTTCTCTCTCAACACTAGTCTCTCTATAAACTCTAATATATATCTCTAAAATTTTTCAAATGTTTAAAATTTCATATCTGATCGATTTTCTAGCCATACAACATACAGATGACCTAGTTTTATGGTATTTGTCTATTTCATTTATCTTTTAGTCAATTTAATTAATTTTACGTTAGTTATAATTTTTTTTAATTACTAATAATTAAATTAAATTAGAATTAGAATTTTTTTATTTTACATTATTTATGATTATGAATATGTGGTTTCATTGGTAATAAATAATAATAAATTTCAATAAATAATAACAGTTAGTAATAATTTTTAATAAATAGTAACAATTAATAATAATTAGGAATAAATAGTACAAAACAGTAATAAATTGGAATAATTAGTAATTAGTAGTAATAATTTGTAATCTATATTAATAGTTAGTAATAATTAATAATAATTAGTAATATTTAGTAATAATGAGTAATAATTAGTAATAATTTCTAATAATTAGTAATAATTAGCAATAAATTGTAATAAATAGTAAAATATAGTATCTAATATTAATGAAAAGTATCTAATTGTTATAAATTGTAATAAATTATAATAAATAGTAATAAATAGTAATAATTATTAATAATTAGTAATAATTTTTAAAAATTAGTAATAATTATTCATAAATAGTAATAAATTATAATAAATTGTAATAAATAATAATAAATAGTAATAAGTAGTAAAAAATAGTAACAGATAGAAATAATTATTAGTAAATAGTGATAATTAGTAATTAATAATGATGAATAGTAATAATTAGAAATAATTCGTAATAAAAAGTAAAAAATAGTAATAATTAGTAATGAGTAGTAATAATTAGAAATTAATAGTAATAAATTGTAATGAGTATAAATAATTAGTAATAAATTGTAATAAATTCTAATAAATAGTAATAAATAGTAATAATTAGAAGTAAATATTAATAAATAATAATAAATAGTAATAAATAGGGATTTTCAACCACTTAATTTGTTGTTGGATGACTGATTGTGGATTGGGCAGGGGTAAATACCTTTCTCCTATCATTTTCTTCCAATATGTAGTGTTAATTAGGAGATGTGAGAAGCTTGGATTCCTTGAGATGTGTAGTAATATTATGTGAGGTCACTTCAAATATGATTCTTTAATTAGTAGTAATTAGTAATAATTAGAATCGATTAGAAAAAATTAGTGACAATTATTAAAAATTACAAATAATTTGTAACAACTTGAAATAATTATGAAATCACAAAGCCTGCTCCACCTTCTATTTCCAGCCGGCAACAAAATTTACCACTGATTGGTGCCATCTCTTTTTCCCGAAAGTTCATATCCTTTCATATTTATCAGACTGAAATCACTATAAAAAAATTTCTCTGATTTACATATATCTATTTTCTTATAGACAATAATGAAGAGCAGTGCAACAATGCCTCCTTGTTCTCCAATCTCACACATATGAAAATGGATATTTGTATGTCAACGTAGATTTTTCATTGTTATTTCAGTGAGATAATGTTGGATAGAGATGAGTTGTCATGAAAAAGTGATGTCGCCAATCCACAGGAAATTGGCTCGCCTGCCACAAATAGAAAGCAGACTACGCTTGGTGTCTTCCTATTTATTTCTATAAATATAAATAATTAGCACTAATTAGAAATAAATACTAATAAATATGAATAAATATTAATAAATAGGAATATATAGTTATAATTAATAATAAATAGGGATAAATCAAAATAAATAATGTTAATTTGGAAATAAATACAACTAATTAGAAATAATAAGTGATAATTAGAAATAATTAGGTACAATTAGTAATAATTAGTGATAATTAGAAATAATTTGTGATAATTAATAATAAATTATAATAATTAGAGATAATTAGTGACATATGATAAAAATTAGTGATAATTGGTGATAATTACTCATAAGTATTGAAAATTACTAATCACTAGCGATAATTAATCATAATTAGTGTTGATTACTAATAATTAGTCATAAATAGAAAAAATTATTTATAAATAGAATTGAATATTCATACATAGAAATAAATAGAAATAAATAGCCCTAAATAAAATAAATGGTAATAATTCATAATAATTGTAATAATTGGGAATAATTAATAATAAATAGAAATAATTGATAATAAATTGTAATAATTACTAATAAATTGTAATAATTACTAGTAAATGTAACAATTACTAATAAATGTTAATAATTACTATTAAATTGTAATGATGATTAATAAATGGAAATAATTTGTCACAAATTGTAATAATTACTACTAAATGTTAATAATTATTAATTATTTGTTATAATTAGTAATAATTTTCCATAAATGGTAATAATTAGTCGTAAATATGTATAAATTGTGATAATTAGTAATAAATAGTAATAATTAGTACTAAATAGTAACTGCTAATAAATGGTAATAATTTGTAGTAGTTGTAAAAAATGGTGGTAAAAAAATAATTAGTAATAGTGAGTAATAAATAGTAATAATTAGTAATAAATATTGATAATTAGTAATAATTAGTAATAATTAGTAATAATAGTTAGTAATTAGTAGTAAATAATACATAATAGTAATAAAATTTACTAATTAGTTCTAGATAGTAACAATTAGTATTAATTTGTAATAATTAGGATATTAATTGTTATTAGTGGAAATTAGTAATAATTGTTAAATTAATGGTGATTAGTGGTAAGTAGTAATAATTACTAACCAGTAGTAGGTAAGAAATTAGTGTTAATTATGAATATGTAAAAATAATTTTTTAATCTATTTTTTATATCATATAATTCAAAAAAATGGTTATTTTTTATTTTTAGAAAAATATAGAACATGGAAGTCGAAAAAATATATTATTAGATGATCACACATGGATATATTATTACAGGAATCCAACCAGTTCTGGTGTAAATCCTATATATATTGAGGGTGTTGAATCTTTCTTATTATTTGCATCAAAAAAACAATAATTTGTTTCAAAAGTTACAATTAGGTGTCCATATTAAAAATGTCATTTTGGGATGTTTGTCACATTTGGCAACATTGAAGGTGATCTATTAATTTTTTATTTAAATAGATTATGATTTTTGGTTTTCATCAATTTAAATATAGGTCCAGAGAGGGTACTAATAATTTTCTTATGGATCCATCACAGTTTGAAAATTTAGTACATAAAGTGGGAGGTCCATATTTTCAGCAAACAGAAACATAGAATGATATTTATTTAAATCTAGAGACAAAACCATATCAATTTTATAATTTTCTAAGTTTGGATGGGGAAGATTTATATACTTGATGAAAGGAAAGTGAATTTGAAGTGGTTGTAATGTTTTTGTCTATTAAATCAGATATTGGAATATCAAATAGCTATTTTGGTCAGATATTCTCTTGGGAAAGAATACTATTACCTAAAGGAAATGTGTCACATACAAATTCCAATATGTGACTGTTGTTTGTTCATAATTGGGTCTTGGTTATCTTATTATTCAATTATCTTAAAATGATTGGATCTTATATTATGGTGAAAATGAGGCATCAAATAGTTTTTTGACATGTGTAAAATTAATGTATGAAGAGGCCCAACTAGGGACATTTGGATTGATTTCTGTAAAATAGTTTCCATATTTCATACTTTCACCTAGATTGTAGAATTTTTGTGTGTCTCAGAACGCAACGACATTGATTTCGTTCCACAAAACTAATATTTCAACTGGTAAAAGATTATATCACCCAATAATGATGATTCATTGAATTATTTTTACAATGTAAATCATTATTTTTCTTCAGAATCCCAAAATGTGTGATTGGGTCTTTCAATTGATGGTTTTAGTACATATGGTTCTTACAGTAGTCATTTATAAAGTTGGCATGTCTTTATAACTCCATTCAATCATCCTCCTTGAATGTTCATAAAGGTTACATATATATTTTTGTCATTATTAATTCTAATACATATAAAAATAATATAGATGTTTATTCTCAACCATTTATGGAGAAGTTATAGTCATTATGGAATAATGATTTTAGTATATATAATGAATCTAAAAAAATAAATTTCATTCTAAACACTATATTGATATGGACAATTTGTGACCTACCAGCAAATAGAAAGTTATCTGGGTAAAGTAGACATCGTCCAAAATCATATCTATACTATAAGGGAGACAGAAAAACATATATTCTTGTTAATGGAATAAAACATGGGTTTTTTAATGGTCATCATATATTCCTTCCCACCGATAATTTTTTCATAAAAAAAATTCATTTCAGAAAACGAAAAATTGAAACATATGGAGCTCCAACAATGATCTCAATTATGGAGATAGATTCATTATCCTCTTCATTACCTCCCATTATATATGGACCAAATATAATCCAATTTAAAATTAATGGTTTTGGGAAAGAAAACAATTGGATAAAACAGAGCATTTTTTGAGATATACCATTTTTGTCTGATTTGTTTGTTCATAACATGATGGATGTCATTCATATAGAGAAGAACTATTTTGATAATACAGTTTATATTTTTTTTGGATACACTAGTTAAGGCCAATGATAATTCAAATTCACAATTAGATCTTGCCAAATTTGTAGTGGATCAAAACTTGAAAAGTTTGAAAATGTCAGATCCTAGAAGTTAATGATTCCAAAAGAAGCTTATATACTTTAGAAATAAATTCATTTATTATTCTTTCAATTGATTTAATATTTGATAATTTTTATGGGTATGTTTCCAATTTTTAATGATGTGGTTAAAATAGAAATATTATCAGATTAAAAAGTCATGATTGTCATGTTATAATATGACAAATTCTCTTGATTAAATGAAGAGGTCTATTGAATTCTATGATTTGGGATGTTCTAATAGATATATCATATTTCTTCCAAGACATTTGTTTTGCGATAATATACTTTGATGCACTATGAAAAGTGCAATCTAATTTTGTTTTAATTTTATCTAAACTGGAAAAAAATTCCCTTAGGATTTCTTTGATTCAATTAAACATTGGATATTACATTTTCCATATGAAGAAAAATGTGGAGGAATGGAATAGTTCCGATGGATATTCCTATTCGAGAGATTCATCTAGGCATTAATGAAAAATTTATGTAACAAGGAATCAACTTAACGATCAATTATAGAAGCATATTTTTAGTAGTAAACTTTATTTTGCTGCTCTCATTATTTTCAATTTTAATATCCCTCCAAAAAACATATGGGGTGTATGAAGGGAGATGATGAAAATTAAATGATCAACAAATTATCAGTTTTTAATCAGCCCAAACTTAGGTTAAGTAGAGTTCATGAAAAAAGGATTATAGATGATGAAAATCATAGAGCTCATACATATGTTCATCTCAATAGTGAATAAATGACATAATTTGTACAGTGAGTTCTACTATAACTTTTTATATAATATTTGTTACAATAATAAAATATTATTTTATTTTTATGTTATATTATAATTATAACGAGAAACAAATTCCAAAAATTATTTTAGATGCTCTAGAATAACCTCTAAATAATAATTTTTTTCTACAAGTTTCAAAAATGGGTAACATAAATTATTAATGTTTAATATATAAAATCAATTTATTACTTTTTATATTTATAACTATTTTAAAAAAATTCATGTATCTCAACATGCTGATAAAATTTTTAATTGAATTGGGTGTCTTGATTTACCCACCATCGAAATTGGTTATATATTATACAGAATATGTGGGGAATGGTTTTCGATTTCATACACGTGCATTTGGGGAATCAAAAAAACAATGAATTGTGGTGTTTGCTGAGAGGATCTCATTTTATAGAAATTTTAATTGCCTTTTATGATATTATAGAAGAAATTATGGAACTATGTTTTCTGGGGAAGAATTATCTAACAATGTATAAATGTCAATGGTTGTATAATGAGAGAGGATTTCATGTTCATACGAGCCATAGAATAATTAATGTTAAATATAGAATCCTTCTTGTAGTAAGCGAAATATTTTTATTAGTTCATCAGGCACATCAAATTAATTATTAAAATTACTATGCAACATCAAGAAAAATGGGTTATTGGTGGTGCATAATAAAAAAAAATTCCCAGAAAAATAATTTTACTCAAAGTGATTGTGTTTCCTCTTATGTGAAAGGAATTAAAAATTTTCAAGAGACAACTCCAAATCCCTCTTTTCATGAAGAGACATGAATATCAATGATGACACCCCACAGTTAAGGGTCGATAGTGAAAATGAAGTTAATGATGTAACAAATGAATCTGAAATGAAATGTGATTATGAAACTAAAACTTATGTGGAAATGGATGATGCCACGAAGGAATATAAACATATCAAATATGTCAGATATTAAGATGAATATTGACAAAATTAAATTCTGGTTATAATCATATAAAATATATACCTATATATAATAGTTCTTTTAAACTATTATCTTACATCATCCATTTCTTGTTTCAGATGGACATAGATAGGTTCTCTCAGTTGTAGGAGGATGATCGATGTGATGATGTGCATGATGTCGGATCATAAAACCCCTAAACTGCATGCAGATTAGAGAGGAACTGGAGGGGGTGTGGTCTTACACGATTGACGATTCTGGACCTGATCCCAAGCGATATCCATGTCTTGGCTTCGATCCATCCAATCATAGGTATATTTTGCAACTTATCTTTAGTTAATTAACATTAATTTATTTATATACTAATTGTTTGATTGTTTATTTTTTTATCACAACATTATGTATATAGATATTGGACATGGGAGTGTTATATTGTGAAATTCTGTTTTTAATACATGGGTGAAATAGCATCAGATTCCAAAATATGTTCATCTCTTCGTGCTTGATCATTTTCTATCATTTAAATAAATTAAATTTATTTGTAATTTAGTTAATTAAAAACATTATATTATTAATTGTTTGTAGTGTTTATGGTTTCACATCAATGAGAGGGTTGTATGTGTGATAGTAGCTGCCATTTCTTCAGAATTTTGGAGGAAAACAATGAGTAAAACACAAGTCAAAGAGTTTGGTCAGTCTTGTTACACCCACTAAAATGATAACATTTCATCTCAAGTTTTGGATGTTTTATGTTCACACTAGATGAGGGGTCTTTTCTAAATGATATCGTCAGTAGATTGGACTAAATGGGGGAGATAGTAGTTGACACATCCAGATGGTTATCGTACATTCAGTAAGAAAAGGGATCATATGGTAAGTACCTTTTCTAAATTAATTTATATAACTTTAAATGTACAAATAATTATTTAATATTAATATATGCTGTCAAACATCCTAATATTATGGAATTCATCATTTATAAGAGGATGTATAGGAATCCTTTCATATGAGAGATTATAGGTGACTGCAAGCATCATATTGTGGTCAGTATAATTTCTTTTAGAGTTTTAAAAGTCTCGATTAATAATATTTTATATATTTAATTTTAAATTTCAATTGATAGAGCCAAATGAGGTTATGAATTCATAGAAACATATTGTTATTCAGGTCGAGACCGATGATTAGACCAGTGCAACAAGATTCAATGAGGTGACATGGATACAGACAATCTAGTATCCCTTCAATAAAGGATGGGTTATTAGTATCGGCTCTCGACTATTGCTTGGGAGTTATTATGGTACTGCTACGATGTCAGCAGGAATCTCGAGAGGTTCCCATGGAGAGTTATCATCATATAATGCATAGTATCAGGAAAAGTTGTGAGCTTAGTGTGGCCTTATAAGGAGTATGCATAGGGAGCCAGAAGAGCTCTGTGAATAGCAATAACAAAAGGAGGAGGATACACATATGTGGTAGCAACAACAGCTTGAGCATGCACCTGAGTACATGCAACATCTAACTCAAGGTTTAGCGATAGATTTCCATCCAATATCTCCTCAGCCACCTCCACCTCTTCCATGCGATCTTCCAGCTCAGTGATGTATTATCTTTTTATGATATGACATTTGACTGCAATTTCTGTTGTAAAATTATATATTTAAATTTCTATATACTCATGTTTTTATATTATTTTGTATATTTTATTTTTTTATAATTTTATTATTTGTTTGTTTTAAATTTTATTATTTCGTTATTTATTTATATTTGATAATATTTTTACTAATTTTTTATTATTTTATTAAAATTAATAATTTGTTATTAATAATTTTTTAATATTTTTGTGAATATTGATGTTTTTATTTATTCCTAGATTTTTCATATTTTTATTGATTTTATTGATATTAATTTTACATTATTATTGATATTATGTAATTAATTTTGTTATATTTTTAATTATTTTTAAATAGTATTTTCTTTCTATTATAATAATAATAATAATTATTATTATTTTATTCAAATTTATTAATATATATATATATATGTTTTTATTTTTTTCTGTTATTTTCTATGGGGCCATCATAAAATGGTTTTGAAAAAACATGGAGAAACTATTTGCAATTCCATTTTCTATAACGGGTTATTTGTAATAGGATCAAATTTGAAAAAAGTAATTTGCAATGGGATCCCATAAAAAATAAACTATTTCTACTAAAATAATTACCCGTAGTGAAGGACACTATTGTTCATCATTTCATTTAAAAAATTACACTATCAAAAAAACATTTTATCTTTTATTATGTCCTAATGATAGGAATATATTTTGGAGAGAATTAATCCATTTTTCACCTACAAATGGATTAGTAGTTACAATAAAATATGGAGGATTTTATCCCAAAAAAGTGACCCAATAGTGGTGAATCACAGTATAGCACATTAAGTTGCTCTATTTGGATAATTTCATTTTTCATTACTTCAATCAGCTACCTGGATATGGCTATGATATTCTATGTTTCAACACTAATTATATAGGCTTACTCTGCAAGGCAATCCCTACATTTTTGAAATGTATTAATTCTTTTTATTTGTTTTTCACCTTCACATACTAATGAAATACAATTAGTTAACACATTATCCTCTTGAATATTGAGCCATAAAATAAAAATACCTCTAATGTAAAAATATTTCAAACACTCTAAGGGGTTATCATGATTCTTATGTTAGCTGTATTTGTTTATAATATAGTTTATAATGATTCTACTAATCATCTTCTAATACCAAATGAGACAACCTTAACTCATGTAACATATATATGGTGTCTAAATTATTACAATTTTTTAATATAAAAGGCTCTAATATGAATGGATCAATCAATTTTGTTGTCTTCCAGAGAAAGATACATGAATCACTTTGGGAAAAACAGTGTTTCGCGAAGGGGTATTTGTTTTAGGATTAGTTCTTGTTGAAAATAGTCCATCGCAGGGGTTATTTACGATTGGGGGTTCATCCCGTCGTAATCAAAAAGTTATCTGTGATGGGATGTTTGGGTCCCATCGCAATAGGTATTGCACACATTGGCGTGGGATGCGCGCTTTGGTGAGGGAAGCGCGTGAAAGCACGGGAAGGTCATTTGCGAAGGGGGGCTCCCCCTGTCACAAATAGTGTATCTCTCGGAGGGTATTTGCGACGGGACCCATCGCAAATACCAGTGGCAGTAAATCAGTTTTTTCAACGGGATGTTGTTATGTCTAAAAAGGGGTGTCGGTAGGTCACCTTTTGTGATGGGACCTATCACAAAGTACCCTTTTATCCACTGAAAGCAATTGATGTAGGAAAAGTTATTTAAAACATGCCCGATCGCAAAAAAGTACCTTTTCCGATGTTAATCCCATCAAAACTACCCCGGTCACAACTAATCTAACCTATATATAATATAAAGACCCACGAATCCTGTGGAATTTATTTTCATAAATACATTTAAATTTTATGATTCCATTGTTTCTGACGGCGCCAAATTCTAAGGCCAGGTGTTCCCGAAATCAATTTCTGAAGTTTTGTTCGGGTACGTTCAGTAAACCTACCTGTGAGATTTTATATCTTTTTAACAAGTGCTCAGAATTTAATTCTGAGGGAACCGTTGAACTCACATCGCTGATTTTTTCTTAAGGATACCTTTACCACAGTTGTGTTTTAGCATGTTTGAAAGTTAGTTTTTTTGGATTCTTATAAAAAAACTGAAATAAAAATAAGTGGAGGCTTATTTTTATTTCGGATATTTTTTTCTCCAAAGGGAAGTTGGAGGTGGATCCCACCCACACACTACATCCATGAAAGGATATTATGTGGTAGGTCCCACAGGGGCATCAAATCCTCAACTCCCCCTTGAAACCCTTGGAATCCCCCCATTTATGTGGGTTAAACCCTCCACCTTCCACCTTCCACCTTCCCTCATAATGAAGCCATCACTCTTCAATTAATTGGGTGAACTCTCCTTATCCCTCCCCTTAATTGTGCCAACACAATTAATTAATGTCTCCATTAATTAATTTGAGAATTTTATTTTATTTGAATTAGATTCCAACATTAAAATAAGAGAGAAACTATTATTTTACATGGGTTGGTGATTATACCTTGGGGGAAGCTTTAGAGAGTTGGAGGAAAACATTCATCCCACGAAAAACATGAATAACTCCTCCAATGTCCTCCATCTGCATTAAAGAAATAGACGTCGTCCGGGATGAACTTCACCAACAATGACGCTTCTTCCTCGGACGCACCCAGATGAAAAAGAATCGACGCCATCGTCAACGAACGAACTTTGAATCAAGGTTGGGTGTTTTTTATAATTTTAAATGAAAAAAATATACCCTCATTCTTGATGAATGCTTTGGTTCATCATTTTCCATTTGTTATCTCCTAACGCGGAGGGCAAGGGCTGAAGAAACATGGTATGACGACCTTCCGTTGATTCTTGATTGCTTTGGAAATTGAGGCGGAGTCAGAAGAGGCTGTGGTGACCAGAGGCGGTGATGACCGGAGGCAGTGGTGGCCGCATTATGAGACCGGTGGCTGCTCAGGCCGCATGGTGCGTTGGACCTTGGGGGAAGCTATGGAGATTTGGAAGAAAACATTCTTCCCATAAAGAACATGAACAACACCTCCAACGTCATCCATCCGCCTTAAATAAATAGACGTCACCCATGAAGAACATCACCAACAATGACGCATCCTCCTCGGATGCAGCCCGATGTCAACGGATTGATGCCATCGTCAACAAACAAACATTGAATCATGGTATGGGGTTTTTTGTAATTTTAAATGAATAAAATTATACCCTGTTTCTTGATGAATGCTTTGGTTCATCTTTGGCCATTGGTTATCACCCAACACGGACGGCGCGGGCCGAACAAACATGGCCCGACGACCCTCTATTGATTCTTGGTTGTTTAGGCAACAAAGGCGGAGTCAAAAGAGGCAGCGGTGATAGGAGGTGGCGGTGACTGGTGTCAGTGGCGGCCACACACCAGCCGTGTTAAGAGACAAGCGGCCGCTCTGGCCGCCCGGTCTACAGGACGACTGGTCGGCCAATCTGGCCGACCCGCTGGGAACTGCGGCAACCGCAGGTGCTGCATGGAGGGAACCGCGACCCGCAACCTCATACCTCTTTGCTAGATGAACCAGTCGGCTACCTACTGTCCGGGCTGAAAGACCGCGACACCCACAGGTGTCGCGCGGATGAGACACGGTCCGCAACCGCGGGCCGCTCGGTAGGCGAACCGGTCGGCCGCCTGCCAGCCAGTCTGAAGAAACCACGGTACCGCGTGGGAAGAACCGTGGCCCGCTGTGTAGGCCGTGCATGCCTACCAGAACCAGTCGGCTACCCGGCAGGGATGAGGAGGGGCGGCGCTGGTCGGCACCGCCGGGCGAACCGAACCATCCCGCAATGCAGGCCGGAACCATGGGTGGGCCACGCCCAACCGAGCCGGTCCAACCCCCTGATCAGGTCGGACCCGCCAAACCGGTTTGGGCCGACCCACCATCCCACTGGGCTTGACAGGTCGGGCCCATTTTTACTTAAACGTGAATAACTTCTAGACCGCGAGTTCGATCGAGGCACCATCTTTGGAACTAGGATGCTTGCGATGAGTTGGTACTTCTGTGATACTATAAGTGAGTTTTGGACAACATTGAAAAATGTTGGGGTTGGGAATTAGCATAAATCCAACCGGGTCTCTAGAATGGAAATGCCAATAACACTCAGAAAGGGCGTCTGATTGACGAGTCGTCTGTCGCGTTGGGTTCCTAATGAAGATACGTAACTACAGGATGCATCAAATCAGGACATTGTGATAGTTGGTGTATAGACACTTTACTCGAGAAGAGGACCCTCCCGGAATCGAGCATGCTGTGTGCGGGAACCCTAGAGCTAGTTGCGACGACTACTGTACCGGAATCCTATGTGGGTTTGACAGTGAGGATTACTGAACCAAAATCCTTCATGGGATTGATAGCGGTGACTACTGTACCGGAATCCTCTGTGGGTTTGATAGTGATGAATTTTGTACCATAATTCTCTATGGGTTCGACAGTTCTGACTTTTGTTCCTATATGTTGTGTGGGTCTGACAGAGTAGCTGGTCCTGTATCCTGTATGGGTCCGAAATCTTAGCTGGTCCTGTATCATGTGTGCGTCCAACAACTTAGATTAATCAGTGACTACATCTAATCATATCTATCACTATAAGAACGATGTATACATGTTTGAGCTTAGTCTTGTCTTAAAATCATTATCATTGATGAGATTGACTTTGCTTCTTGTGTGGACTGGATTGTGATTGGGATCGAGAGATGGAGTCGTTTTGTGACAGGTAACTTAGGTTTATGTATGGGAATATACCTAAGTAGGGTTTCTTGATACTACATGATTTTATCTTTCTTATGTTGTTTAGCCTTTGTGTATTCTGAGAGACTTTCTGGGGTCTTGGGGTCCCCTAATGAGTATCGTTATACTTAACCTTGCACGGGTTATTCCCACACATTATTGTGTTGGTCTCAGAAAACAGACATCACTGATCGAGGCATAGAGTTGTAGAGATGGACGTTACCCAGAGGTGTACCACTTGGATAGATGTACTCGGAGCGGACGGACGGGCCTGGGGTGCTGAGGAAGCCATCTGTACCCACCCTTCAGGTGGGATTCCCATAGTATGACTCAATAGTTGATGTTTACCTTTTTACAGTTGTTCTAGTTTTTCAGTTGTTGTACTTTAATGTTGGGCTTGTATTTCCGAAACCATTCCTTTCAGCACTTAATTTTGTATACATTTTTAATTACTGTTTAATTTCAGTTGTGTACTTTGATGCTTGTGTTCGTGTTATGTGTTTGTTATAGGTTAAAATTCAATTCCAGCCCTTTTTATCAGGATTAAACCTTTAGTGCTAGTCTCCAGCCTATGGCCTATGGAAGGCAGGCCTGGGGTAGTCACGGCACGAGCCCCGAGTATGGGTCATGAAAAATTGGTATCAGAGGAGACAGTTATATCTCAGAACATGGACTCTGATTCTTTTAACAGCAATAGTGTTAAGTGTTTTCATTATGGTTATCAATTTTGGGAAACTGATGTTGGTGTTGCTATCGATGTATCCATACAGTATGACTCTGACTTCTAATCTCTGACTCAGTGCACGAAAACACTGATTGCGTGTGTGTTTCCATTGAAAAAGTTTTCTTCGTGAATAATTTGTGTCATCTCACCATGTATACTGTTTTAACCATGGAACATTTGTTTCTTTTCAGGATGGCCCCATGAATGCTGCCAGCTAGGGTTCCAAGTTTCATGCGAGATGGTAGCCCACCGAGAGACGAGGCCTCGGTGTAGGGCACCATCACAGCATAGGTACCAGTGGTACCACTACCCGTTGGTCCACCGATACCACCAGCTCTAGGAGCAGAGAGTCCACACTACCTGAGTGCGATGAATGAGTTCCAGCGTTAGAGGCCGCCTAGGTTCCTGGGACAGATGGACCCACATGCATCTGAGGATTGGGTGGAGGCTGTCGTGAGAGTTTTTAGATTGGTAGGGACACTAGTTGACCTCATGGGGATCCTTGTTTTGAGTCTCCTGCATGAAGTAGTAGGCAGATGGTGGAGCCTAATTCTCCAGTTGCATGACGAGGCATCATTACTCTGGACTGACTTCGAGAGTCTCTTTCGCTCAGAGTTTGTTCCAGCAACCCTTCGTACAGTGCGGATTCAGGAGTTACTTCATCTACAGCAGGGAAGCATTACAGTAGCTCAGTACTCAGTGAGGTTCATATACCTCTCACGCTACTCCACAGACATGGTACAAGACCCATTCTTCAGGGCCCAGACCTTCAAGTAGGTACTCAGTCATGATATCAGGGCTTCGGCGATTCCCCTCAGTATTCCAACGCATGCGGGGGTGCTGGAGCACACCCTTCTAGTAGAGAGTTTTCTCACTGAGCAGTCACTAGTGGCGAGACCCACCACAGGGAAGCACATACCAGAGTCTTCTGCATTCGGAAGTAGATAGATGACACAGAGGTCCAAGAAGACCAGGCCATTAGGTGGGAGACCCTAGGATATAGGTTCAGTTGTGAGGGGCATATGAGATAGAGCCATCTATACAAGGAGCAAGTACTGCTATGCATGCGGTGGGCAGGGCCACATGGCTCGAGAATGCCCGACCCACCATGCAGAAGAGAAGGAGACAGTAGAGGGACCTCCCAGGCATAGGTAGAGTTTTTAATATGGTGGTTCACCAGGAGTAGCCAGACGTGGTAGTGGATCTGGATGAGAAACGGGTGGTGGAAGATGTTTTGAGGCTCTACCACCACCACCACTAGGAGGTCCTCCCCGACCACAGGGAGCAGGCAGACAGAGGCGGTCTCATCTCTAGGCAGTCAAGGCCTATGACCATGGAACACCTGAGATGATTCGAGGTACTACTGTGTCTAAACCACCCTTGTTGTATTACTTATAGACATAGGTGCGAGTCATTATTTTATTTTCACTAACCTCATTCGGAGGTCAGATATTCCGACAGAGCCATTGGCTAGATCCTTACGGCTAAAGACTCCTACAAGAGCAGACTCGATGATTACGCACTCATGTAGGCAAGGTGAGCTTACTCTAAGAGGCGAGATCTTCGGCTGGGATCTTATTGTAGTGGCGTCGAGGCCTTACGACGTTATTTTGGGTATGGACTGGTTATCCACAGTTCATGCTTAGATTGACAGTATTAGGCACAAACTGTTGTGTATTCGCATATATGGGACCAGGTTCACCTTCACCGATGATAAGGGAGCCTTTTTAGCACAGTACAGACTTACGTAGAGGAGGGGGAAGCCGATCACCCATCAGTTGGCTAGTCTCATCCTCGGAGTGGTTGATGTGCGGGGTCCGAGTTTTCCTGTTGTGGTGGACCAGTACATGGATGTTTTTTCTGAAGACAATCTGGGACTAACTTCTTGCAGAGACGTATATTCTACAATGACATGTACCTCGGGACAACACGGATATCAACTCCTGCATTTCTGATGGCTCCCGCCGAGATTCATGAGATGCGGGTACTACTGGAGGATTTGTAGGGGAAAGGATTTATTAGACCTAGTGTTTTAACCTGGGCATCTGTGATATTGTTCTCCAAGAAGGCGTATAAGAGCTTGAGACTGTGTGTCGAATACTGTCGCCTGAATCAGGTGATCGTGACGAATAAGTACCCACTCCTAAGGATTGTCGACCTCTTTGAACAGCTGATGGGAGCACGATAGTTCTGTAAGATAGACCTCAGGTCAGGTTATCACCAGCTCGGAGTTCGTGATGAGGATGTGCAGAAGGCAGCCTTCATGTGTCAGTATGGCCACTACAAGTTCTTTATTATGCCCTTCATTGTTACCAATACTCTAGTAGTGTTCATGAGTCTCATAAATAGGATCTTCCAGCCTTACCTTGATATATTTTTTGTAGTCTTCATCGACGACATACTGATTTACTTGAATACTGAGGAGGAGAAAACCAACCATTTGTGGGTAGTATTGGATACACTCCGAGAGAACCAGCTTTATGGTATGCTCTCGGAGTGCCAATTCTGGATTCGAGTGGTTCAAATCTTGGGAAAAGTCATCTTAGAGGCTGGGGTTGTAGTGGATCCTACGAAGATTGAGGCAGTACTTTCTTGGGATCCACCCAAGAGTGTGATGGAGGTATGGAGTTTTCTGGGACTGGCTGAGTACTATCAGAGATTTTTTCCAGACTTCTCCAGAGTTTCATCATGGTTTTCAGCATTGAAGAAGTAAGGTCATCCCTTCTTGTGGTCATATAGAAGCCAGCAGAGCTTTCAAGAGCTGAGGCAGAGGATGACCAATGCGCCCATTTTGAGGCTAACTGAGGAGGGCGTAGGGTACGTAGTTTACTTCGACACATCAGGGACCGGACTCTGGTGTGTCCTGATGAAGGAGTGAGAAGTGATTGAATATGGTTCATGGTAGTTGATACAGCATGAGAATAACTACACTACCCATGACCTGGTGTTAGCAGCAGTGGTCTTCACCTTGATTATGTGGGGGAACTATCTGATGGTCGAGTGCTTTACAGTATACTCTAACCACTAGAGTCTCAAGTACATCATCTTACAGAAGGACCATAACCTAGGACAGTAACGATGGCTCGAGATCCTCCAGTAATATTACTTTGTGATAGTCTATAATCCTGGGAAGGTGAACGTTGTAGCAGATGCTCTCAGTTGGAGATCAGACATTCAGCTGCAAGGAGAGGCGACAGAGCAGTTACCCGCGTTGCAAATATCCTTTGTGGATAGAGATGGAGCGGCCTTTCTACAGTCTCTCACAATCACTACTCTACTTCTTCAATGAGTCAGAGAGGCACAACGTGTGGACATTGACTTTGAGACATGATGTGCTCAGATATCCACCGGGCAGGTACCTGATGGGTTTTCAGAAGGTGGGGAGTGCATCATCCTCTTCAGAGGACGTACCATGGTACCAGTATCACTACAGGAGGAGGTGTTGAGGGAGTTCCACACATCCCCTCAAGCGGTACATCTAGTAGTGGAGAAGATATATCAGGACCATAGACGGTAGTAATGGTGGCTGGGTTTGAAGAAGGTGGTAGCAGAGTTTGTCTGACGATGCTTCACTTGTCAGCAAGTGAAGGTGGAGCACCAGGTTCCAGCAGGCTTAGTTCATCCCTTAGAGGTCGTAGAGTGGAAGTGGGACGGGATATCCATGGAATTGGTGATGAGACATCCACATACATCCATATGACATGACTCTATTTGGGTGATTGTCGACTGACTCACCATGTTGACCCACTTCCAACTGACCTAAAATCATGGATCATTAGAAAGATTGGGATGCCCTTATGTGCAGGAGATTGTGCTTTTACATGGAGCACCTTCTTCTATTTTCTCAAACTGTGATGAAAACTTTACTTCCCAGCTTTGGAAGGGGTTGTAGGAGGATTTTGGGATGCAGCTTCGCTTTGGCACGGCCTTCCATCCTCAGAAGGATGGCCACACCGAGCGGACCATCCATACGCTTGAGCACATGCTCCGTGCATGTGTCCTTGACTTTGGTCGCAGTTGGGAGGATCATTTACCCTTGGTGTAGTTTTCATACATCTAAAACTACCACTCCACCATCGGGATGGAAGCTTACAAAGCACTTTACTGCCGACCATGTAGATCGCCTCTGTTCGAGACTGACCCAGGGGAGTCAACACTCGTAGGACCAGAGATGGGGCAGGCTATGATGGAGAAGGTGCAGATAATCCAGGAGAGGATGAAGACTCCACTGGGTAGACAGAAGTCCTATGATTATAGGAGATGGATACCACAAGATTTCGAGGATGGGGACCACATATTCCTACAGGTATCACCCCACTGAGGTCTGCATAGATTTGGCCGAGGCTGCCAGTTATCTCCTCGATTCATCAGACTATTTCAGGTCCTAAGTAGAGTAGGCAAGGTGGCTTATCTCTTGGCTCTTCGAGCCTCATATGTGATGCAGCTTACAGGGAAGTAAATCCCCAAGTTGTGGAGAATTTGAAGATCTGGAAATCCTGTAGAAATTTTTTTCTTAAATACATGAGAATTTTATGAGCCCACAGTTTCGAACAGCGCGTGATTCCGATGCCCGGTGTGCCCAAAATCAATTTCTGATTTTTTTTCAGGTACATTCAGTAAACGTAGGTGTGGGGTTTTATATCTTTTGATATGGTGCTTGGAATTGAAATCCATGGGCACCTTTGAACTCGTAGCGCCAATATTTTCTTTGGGAAACCTTTAATACAGTTGCGTTTTTGCATGTTTGGAAGTCAGTTTTCTGGGTTTCTTATAAAAAAACTAAAATTAAAATAAGTGGAGGCTTATTTTTATTTAGGTAGTTTTTTTCTCCAATGTGATGTTGGGGGTGGGGCCCACCCCCACATAAACTCCCAGGGGAGGATATTATGTGGTGGGGACCACATGAGCATTGACTCCTCAACTCGCCCTTCAAACCCTTGGAATCCCCCCATTTATATGGGTTAAACCCTCCACCCTCCACCTTCCCCCTTCCCTCATAATGAAGCCACAACTCTTCAATTAATTGGATGAACTCTCTATCCCCATCACCTTAATTGTTCCCACAAAATTAATTAATGTCTTCATTAATTAATTTGTCTGTTTGATTTTATTTGAATTAGATGCCAACATTAAAATAAGAGAGAGCCTATTATTTTACGTTGGTGGGCGATTATAACTTGGAGGAAGTTTTAGAGAATTGGAAGAAAACATTCTTCCCACGAAGAACACGAAGAACTCCTCCAACGTCTGCCGTCCGCATTAAAGAAATAGACGCCGTCTGCGAAGAACGTCACCAACAACGACGATTCCTCCTCTGACGCACCCCGATGACAACAGATTGATGCCATCGCCAACGAACTAATTTCGAATCAAGGTAGGGGGTTTTGTATAATTTTAAATGAATAATATTATACCCTCATTCTTGATGAATGCTTTGGTTCATCTTTGGCCATTTTTTATCGCTTATCGTAGAGGGAGTGGGCTGAACAAACCGGGCCCTACGACCCTCCGTTTATTCTTGATTGTTTTGGCAACGAAGGCGGAGTCGGAAGAGGCGGTGGCGACCGATGGAAGCGATGACCGGAGGTTACAGCAGCCGCGCGCCAGCCATGTGAAGTGGCCGGCGGCCACTCGGGCCGCCTGGTCTGCAGGACGACCGACCTTCCAATCTCGTTAGCCCGCTGGGGTCCGTGACACCCGAAGGTGCCGTGCGGAGGGAACCATGGCCTGCAACCGCGGGCCGCTTTCCTGGGTGAACCAGCCGGCTTCCTGCCGACCAGGCTAAAGAAACCACGATGCCACGTGGAACCGTGTGGGAAGAACCGAGGCCCACTGTACGGGCACCGTATGCAGGCAGAACCATCTGGCGATGACCTGCTGGGCAGAGATGTGGTGGTGCCGCTCGATGCCGCCAGGGGAACTGAACCGACCCGGAATGCGAGTCGGGCCTGTGGGTGGGTCGCGCCCCACCAGGCCAGGCCGACCGCCCAACCGGGTCGGACCCAACGGGTCGGGTTCGCAGGTGGGCCACACTCTATTGGGCCAGGCCGACCCCCAGCCGGGTCGGACCCGCCAAACCTGGTTGGGCCGACCTGCCAGCCCTCTAGGCTTGACATGTCGGGCCCATTTTTACTTAAATGTGAATAACTCCTAGATCGTGCGTCTGATCGACACGCCGTCTGCGGCACTGGGATCCTCGTGATGAGGCAGTACTTTTGCAATACTCTAATTGAGTTTTGGACAACATTGAAAAATGGCCGTGTTGGGAATGGGAGTAAATCCAACCGTGCCCCTGGAACAGAAATGGAAATAACTCTCAGACCAGACGTCTGATTGATGCGTCGTATGTCGTGTTGGGCTCCTTATAATGAGATGGAACTACGGGATACATCAACTTAGGACTTCATGATAGATGATGTATTGACACTTCACTCGAGGATCGGACCCTCCCAGAATCGAGCGTCTTGTGTGTGGGAACCCTATGGCTGGCTGCGACGACTACTGTACTGGAATGCTACGTGGGTTCAACAACGATGATTACTGAACCAGAATCCTCCATGGGTTCGATAACGACAACTATTATACATGAATCCTCCGTGGGTTTGACAGTGATGACTTCTGTACCAGAATCCTCCGTGGGTTCGACAGTTCTGACTTCTGTTCCTGTATCCTGTGTGGGTCCGACAGAGTAGCTGGTCTTGTATCATGTGTGGGTCTGACAGCTTAGCTGGACCTCTATCTTGTGTGGGTCCGATAAAATAGATGAATCAGTGCCTACATTTGATCATCTCTATCGCTATATGAATGATGTATAATTGTGTGAGCTGAGTCTATTCATTCCATCATTATCATCGATGAAATTGAATTTACTTCATGTGTAGACTGGGTTATGATTGGGCTCGAGAGATGGAGTCGGGCTGTAACTGGTAACTTAGGTATATGTATGGGCATATACCTAAGTAGGGTTGGTTGATACTTCGTGATTGTATATTTCTTCTGTGGTTTACCCTTTGTGTATTCCGGGAGACCTTCGGAGGTCTCAGGGTCCCCTACTGAGTATCGTTATACTAACCCCTCCACAGGTTATGCCTGCACATTGTTGTGTTGGTTGCAGACGATGGACAACACTGATTGAGGCAGAGAGTTGTAGAGATGGACGGTATCTGGTGGTGGACCACTTGGCGAGACGTACTCGGAGTGGACAGACGGACCTATGGTGCTGAGGATACCATTTGTACCCACCCTTCATGTGGGATTCTTGGAGGACGACTCAGTTGTTGATGTTTACCTTTCCGCAGTTGTACTAGCTTTACAGTTGTTGTACTTTACTATTGGGCTTGTATTTCCAGCCCCTTTCCTTTCAGCACTTACTTTTGTATATAGTTTTACTTTGTGTTTACTTTTAGTTGCATACTCTACTACTTGTGTTTTGGCTGTGTGTGTGTTACAGGTTAAAATGCAATGCCTTCCCTTTCTATAGGGATAACGCCATTGGTGCTAGTCGCCAGCCCCTGACCTATGGAAGGCAGTCGTAGTCACAGCCGGGCCCCGAGGACGGGTCGTGACATATACCCCCCTCTGTTTTTCTTTCTCTTCCTCTCATTTCATACGTCCTCTCTCCCTAAACTCGAATTTTAGATTGAAAATTTCTCTCAGTTAATTTGGTTTATAGAGAAGTTGTGAATAGTCTTACATCAATTGGAGATCATGTTTAATGGTATTTATATTTTATTTAATTTGGTATTTATTTAATTTTTTAATGTTAATTTTAATTATTTTTGATTAATGGTAATTAAATTAGATTTAAATTGTTTTTTACTTGTATTTTAGCAATAAATAGTAATAATTAGTAACAATTAGTAGTAATTAGTAATAATTAGTAATAATTAAGAATAAATAGTAATAATTATGAATAAATAGTAATAATGAGGAATAAATAGTAATAAATAGTAATATTTAGTAATAAATAAGAATAAATAGTAATAATTAGAAATAAATTGGAATAATTAGTAATAATTAGTAATAAATATTAATAATTAGTAATAAATAGTATTAATTAGTAATAAATAGCAGTAATTAGTAAAAAATAGTAATAAATAGAAATAATTATGAATAAATATAAATATATAGGAATAAATAGTAATAATTAGTAACAAATAGGAATAAATAAGAATAAATAGGAATAGATAGAAATAATTAGAAATAAAATGGAATAAATAGTTATAAATAGCACTAAATAGGAATAATTAGTAATAAATAGTAATAAATAGCAATAAATAGCAATAAATAGTTATAAATAGTAATAAATAGTAATAAATAGGAATAAGTAAGAATAAATAGTAATAAATAATAATAAATTGTAATAATTGTAATTAATAGTAATAAATGGTAATAAATAGTAGTAAATAGTAGTAAACAGTAATAAAAAGTAATAATTAGTAATAATTAGTAATAATTATGAAGAAATAGTTATAAATAATATTAATTTGTAACAAATAGTAATAATTTGTAACAAATAGTAATAAATAGTAACAAATAGAAATAAAAAGTTACAAATAGAAATAAATAGTAATAAATAGAAATAAATAGTAATAAATAGAAATAAATAGTAATAAATAGTTATAATTAGTAATAATTAGTAATAATTAGTAATAATTAGTAATAATTTCTAATAATTAGTAATAATTACTAATAATTTGTAATATTTAGTAATAATTTTTAAAAATTCGTAATAAATATTAATAATTAGTAATAATTAGTAATAATTAGTAATAAATAGTAATAATAAGTAATAATTAGTAAAAAATAGTAATAAATAGTAATAAAGAGTAATAAATAGGAATAAATAGGAATAAATTGTAATAAATAAGAATAAATAGTAATAAATAGTAATAGATAGTAATAGATAGTAATAAATAGTGATAAATATTAATAATTAGTAATAATTAGAAATTATTAAGAATAATTAGGAAGAATTATGAATAATTAGTAATAAATTTGAATAAATAGTAATAAAGAGTAATGAATAGTAATGAATAATAATAAATTGTTATAAATAGTAATAAATAGAAATAAATAGGAATAAATACGAATAAATAGTAATAAATAGTAATAAATAGCAATAAATAGCAATAAATAGTAATAAATAGTAATAAATAGTAATAAATATGAATAAATATGAATAAATAGAAATAAATAGAAATAAAAAGATATAATTAGATCTAATTTGTAGTAATTGGTAATAATTTGTAATTATTAGTAATAATTAATAATAATTAGGATTAATTATTAATAATTAGTATTAATTAGTAATTATTAGTAATAATTAGCAATAAATAGTAATAATTAGTAATAATTAGTAATAATTAGTAATAATTAGTAATAATTTGTAATAATTAGTAATAATTTGTAATAATTAGTAATAATTTGTAATAATTAGTAATAATTAGTAATTGTTGGTCGGAGTAGTTAACTCAAGAGGTGAGGGGTAAATTAATTTTCAATATAAAAATTTCTGTTTAAAAGAATATTAGTTTTACAAATAATGATTTCCCCATACATAGATACAACCCAGTTAATCAAGGTTATACGGTTATAAAAGTTTGACTGTTTAAACAACTTCTTAGAAGATTGATTAATTCTTAGTAATCTTAACTGGTATTACTAAAATTACATTTGAAGTTATCCTACAAAGACAAATCAGATTTATCTTCTTTTCAAGACTAACTATCAATGTGAATTTAGTGTTTTTTTTGGATTATGCAATAAGCAGTAAAATAGATTAGACTAAATTAAAATAGCACAGGGGATATAAAACATGTGGTTCAGTCTCAACCTGAGACCTAATCCACACAACTTGGTGATCACCTGCCACAAAGTAGTTTATATAAATAAACTCTGATCCACACCCTGGAATGGGGTTAAAAATAGTACATGGACTGTCCAGGCCATGTAGGGACCTCTTCTAAAATTTTTGTGGGTAAAAAAAATAATTTCCAGGCCACACATGGACCTCTTCCACAACTGTCGTGGGATAAAATGGCTATAGAATATTGTGTGAGGATTTCTAAATCCTCCAGTTCAGTGCAGGATTCAGTGTGTGTGTGTGAAACATTCAAAGTACACACACTGCTCGAAATAAAATTAAAATAATCACTAAGAGAGAGTATATGTGAGTTTAGAGTGCTCTAGTGATTAGCAGTGCAGCTCTGGACTCCATGGATAAGACAGAAATGTTTTTGAGTCCTTCTCGAGTTTTTGTGTTGAAAAACCGAGTGTCACGATTCAGCTTTTGTTCTTCACAAGTAATGATATTCTCTTTATTCTAGTGTTCTTTGTGTGTTCTTCATTAGAGTTGGATTGCATGCATGAGACAATGCTTTCTATGGAGATCTTGCAATGCATTCTTAGTGGTTATGCTCAGGCTTTCATTTCTGTTGAGTACAGTGCACTCGTGTTTCTTGTGTTGTCGCATTTATGTTGCTCTTGGGCACACTTCTCTTTATCTACACAATGCATGAGCTTTAGCCAGTAGGTTCCATATGTGTCGTACCTCGTGCCTCGTACTTTGTCTACAAGAAAACAGTAATTATTTCAGTGCCTTAAAGACGTAAAATATGACTGTTAAAAAGTTAAATTGAAAGACAAAAATGGGTTAAGAAATGGTGTCACAGTATGTTATGAAAACAGTGTCGTCTTCATGGTATCTCCTTGTCACGGTGTCTCCTTCACGTTGTCTCCTTTACGATGACTCCTTCACGGTATCTCCTTCATGGTGACTCCTTCACGGTGTCTCCTTCATGGTTTCTGGCATCTGGTTCCTTGCTCATAATTTATGGATTCACAGTGCCATGATGACTGTGTCTCGCTAACTGTATCTGGAACTTAGGAAAACCAAGTGTCTGGATTACAGTGTCTGTTCTTAGTGTCTTTCTTCACAGTGTTAGGCTTATTGTGTCACGGTATCTCATGGTCCCGGTGTCTGAGACTTAGGCTTCACGGTGTCTGGGTTCACTGTGACTTTCTCATGGTTCCCGGCTCACTGTGTCTTACTTAATGTGTCTAGCTTCATAGTGTCTTATACTTAGGCAAATAACTGTATTCAGACATAAAACAGTAATATGCATGAAATGAATTGAACTTAGCCATTATCAAGTATGAGATAACTTGAAACATAAATACACATAATTGATAATATTTTTGAGATTTGTGATCATGAAATAATATTTGTAGCCACTAATGAGATTTGTGATCATTAAAACATGATTACATCATGATGAGTCCAACAATCTCCCCCTTTTTGATGATCACAAATCTTATTTAGTTAAATTGTAAGATAGATGCAACTATAGAGAAAAAAACATATAAAAGAGAATATAATAACTGAATACCTAATGATAACTGATAACTTCTCCCCATTTTTGGATTATCAAAATTTTCAAAGAATAGAGGGAGAATAGTGCATGTGGAATTAAAAGCGTTCAGAATACAACAGATAGTAGAAATATATGAAAAAAATAGTCACTGGTTTTCTTTAGGAAGTGGCCTTCTCATTGCCTTTATCAAAAGCAGAAGAGGAATCCATAGGTGTAGTTGCTGATGTGGAAGAAGGCATAGAAGTGGTAGAAAAAGAAGGTAAAGGTAGAACATCTAAGACTGATGGAGCCAATGTTTGAGAAGTAGAAGATCAAGGCAGTTGCTGGTCAAGGATGACTAGCCTGATCTAACTAAGATCCTAGCCAACATACATTGTTTTTGAGGGTAAGGCAGAGGTAAAATTTGGTAGGCCAGGTCTGAGAGTATCAGCCACTGGAGCGACAATGGATGTACATTGAACATGAAGATACTGTCTCATAAGTTTAATGATTTCTTCAATAATCTCCCCTCTATACAACATGGCCTTTCCAAAATCGTCTTTTTTTACATGAACTTTTCCAACAATATGGTAAACTCGGTGAGCTTCTGGACATGGTTTTTGAAGGCTTGGGTTACAGGAGGAATTCTCATATTCTCTACAAGGTATTTGAAGTGATTGGTCATATAAGTCTTGGAGAAAATTTGGTTGAAATAGAATTCCACTTTCTTAGAGATATCCTTCTTGGCATCATTGGCAATATTTTAGTGAATTTGAACCAGGTCAAGCACTCTATCACTATTCATAACAACATCATAAAAAAGAGCCATATCGAATCCACTGAAAATATTCTGAATTTCTTCCTTTACTATGGATCTGAGCAATGTATTGTCCAAGGAAGGAGTAGAAATCTAACCAGAACAAGGAGAATCTTTGACAGTAGTGGTCAGAGATTTGAGATGTTTCAGGACCTTTTGAAGATAGATAGTATATTCATCCGTGAGCTTATTAAGGTTTTCCACAAGCTCTCTCATGTGTTTCTACATGTGTTTGTGCCTTTATTCAATAATTTCATCAAAGGATAAGATGTATTGATTAATCTGGGACACAATATCTATAGAAATGTGAGAAGCATCAGGTTCAAGAGAAACAACAATAGGTGCAGGCTCTGATCTAGAATGCAATTCTCTCTGGAGGTCTTTACCCATGATTTTTAGAGATACAACTTCATTATGGAGAAAGTTGATTTCAACTCGAAGTTCTAGAATTCCATGGAGCATTTTGGGTTGGATCTGCAAGATAATATTCTCTAAAATAAGTGAGGCACCTCTCTTACTTAGATGTGTCATAACACGAGGTTGAGAGTTTAAAAGTTTCTCCACTCCAGCTAAGATAGTGTCACCAAAATCCTTTAATTCATAATTGCTTACAGAAGACTACTGATCAGGTAAAGGTGTCGGAAGTGGTACAGGTGTAGGCTCAGGTTGAGGTATAGGTTGAGGTTCAAGTTCAGGTGCAAAGTATGTGGCATATTCAGTTGAAACAAGGAATAAAGATCAATCTCAGTGGCAGTAGTATTTTGAGATTCACTCACATCATATAAGAGAGGAAATATATACGGATTTTACACAAAATATGATTCAGTAGGTTGAGATGCTTCAACAGACTCAACTTCACCAGTCTCAAGATTTTTAGGTTCCTCCCCCTCAATAAGTGCTTCCTTTTCAGGACCTTGAGGCTCAGGTACTTGTTCTATATCCACTGGTTAATCTCTAATTTCCTCAGCCATTTCTTGACTAGCCAACTGAAAGGCTATCTCCATCCTCTCTTCAGCAGAGGGTATTATCTCAGGAAAAAATTGATCTTCATGGAGTTCTTTTTTATTTTCATCTTCCCTAACAAGTATTTCTTCTAGATTTTCTTCTTCCACAGTAGGGAGTTGTTCAAGATTTGTTTCTTCTATAACATGGTGTTCCTTTTGAGTTTCTTCTTGCATAGTAGGGAGTTCTCCTACTACATGCTCTTCCATTGCATGCTGCTCAGATTCTTGGACAATTAATTCTCTTACAGCCTCATATTGGATTTCCAGATTAACATAATCTCTAGGGGCAGGAGGTTCTTCTTCAAGAACAGCAGGAGGAATAATTGGCCTTTCTTCCCCAATAACAACTTCTTCCATATGAGGTATATCAGCCTCTTCTCCATGTGGTACTTCAGCTCCATCTTCCTCTTCTTCTTCATCTTCTGGATAAACAATAACTTCATATGGTTCCAATCCAAGATCAGAAATGTCCTTTGGCCTTGTTGGATAATCCATAAGATTATACTTCTCATAAAGATTATCATTATCTTCACCCCATTCCTTCTTCTAAGGGTTCCATTTTATTTTCATCATTATGATGGTAGGTTTAGATAAAAAAATATTCATATTCCACCAGTACTTCTTCGTTGATTCAAACTACTGCTTTGGAAACACGCATTACTGAAATCATCCTATAATAGAACAAAGAGGTGGATTTGGATGTGACCTTGATCAATTCACACATATGGTGAATGATATACTTGAACAGATTGATTTTGTGTCCATTATTCATAAGATGAATCAAGAACAGATCTTGATACTACAAGAATGCAAAGTCACCTTTCCTCAGGCTAATCAGATTTTGAACAAATCTAATCAACATCCTTGTCTCCCCATCAAGTTCAGCAACTATGGCCATTTTCTTGGTGCCATTTCTAGTTAGAGTTTCTAGTGCATTTTCTAGGTCAAATAAATCGGTTGTAGGTGGGGGGGTCTCTCCGATAATCATCGCAAATCCCTTTGTGAGGTATCTTAAGGCATGCCGCCGAAAACCATGGCAAGAAGGTGCATATTTGACCATTAATCCACCTTCTCACAACAAAACATTCACCAGCATCAAAAAAAAACTATACATACTGATTGAAATGAGCTACCAACCTCGGGTAAATGGGTTTATCCTTCCTTGAGAACCATTCGAGCCATCCTTGTTATCTTAAACGTTTTAAAACCAAATATTTTCCAGACAACAACCACTCAGGGAAAATTTCCTTTTTAGGTACAACACTACGGTTTACCAGGTTTGGATTTAGGGGTCCTTCGGGAACCAGCTTCAGTGCTCTCTTCATCTTCGAGCAACGCTTCTCAGGATTAGATGAAGACAGACGCTTCATCCTTGGAATCCACTGAAGGTCAAGAGAGATAGATAGAGAGAGTTTCTAGGTTGAAAGGGTTTGGATGGAGTGAGTGGGAGAGAGTTCAGGAGAAGAATCGATTGAAAACCCTTTTGTTTTATCATTTGGAAATGCCAAACATCAGAAAAGTAATAACATGGGAATGTAAAAAGGGGTGAAATACTTATTACCGCGATACAGATTAAAAGAAAAACATAAATAATTTTCACAGTGAGACAATGAATAGTCGTTACGGTGCCATGGTAAATGGTCGTCACGGTGAGATAGTCAGTGGTCATCATGGTGAGATAGTGAATGGTCTATTCTGTCATGGTGATACAGTATGTAAACTATGTCCAGTCACGGTGAGACGGTGAGTAATAGACCGTGGATATAAAGTGCTAACTGTGAGACCATAAACAAGAGACAGTAACTGAGAAACTATGAACATAAAACAGTAAAGTAAAAAAAGTAGTGAAATATTAAACAGTATGACCAGTAATATATCTATTTGTTATTGATCATGCCTAGATCATGTAATATGTAGTCTATTCTCTCAGAATTTAATGGTTTAGTGAATATATCAGCAATTTGATATTCAGTGCCAATGAATTTCAAGGTAATATCACCTTTTTGATATTGATCTCTTAAATAGTGATGTCTTACATCAATATGTTTTGTCCTATAATGGGAAACACGATTTTTTGAAATGTTATTTGCACTTGTGATGTCACAATTTATTGGTACATGTCTGAATTGATATCCATAATCCAGTAAAGTGTGTTTCATCCACAAAATTTGTGCACAACAACTGCCAGCAGCTATGTATTCAGCTTCTGCAGTAGATAATGCAACAAAATTTTGTTTCTTACTACACCAGGATACTAGTGACATGCCTAAAAGGTGACATGTTCCAGAGGTGCTCTTTCTATCTAACTTACAGCCACCGAATTCAGCATCAGAATAACTATCTAGTTCAAATGATTATCCTTTAAGATAGAACAGTACCAGATTAGGTATATGCTTGAGGTATTTGAAAATTCCCTTTACAACATTTAAATGAGATTCCTTAGGGTTTTCTTGAAAACTAGCACACATACACACACTACACATAATATCAGGATGGATAACATCTATGTAGAGTAAACTTCCAATCATTCTTCTATAAGTGGTTTGATCAACAGATTTTCCATCTTCATCAAGATCTACCTTACAGATGGTACTCATATGATTGTCACAACTTTTTGTGATTTCCAATCCAAAAAAATTTAAAAGATCTCTTCTGTATTTATTTTGAGTTAAAACAATTCCATCATTGTTTTGAAAGATTTGAAATCCAAGAAATAATTTTAGTTCACCAATTAAACTCATTTCAAATTCTTTTTGCATCATTTTAGAAAAATCAATACATAATGAATTTTTTGAAGACCCAAAAATAATATCATCTACAAATATTTGAAAAACTAAAAAATCATTTGAAATTCATTTTATGAAGAGGGTAGGATCAGCTATTCCTTTTGTAAAAACATTGGAAATGAGAAAAGTACCCAATCTGTCATACCAAGCTCTTGGAGATTGATTTAAAACATATAAATATTTTTATAGTTTAAAAATATGATTGGGAAAATGCGAGTTTGTAAATCCAGGGGGTTGTTCAACAAAAACATCCTCAGTTATATACCTATTTAAGAATTCACTCTTAACATCCATTTGATATATTTCTAAATTCAGATGTGAAGCATAAGCAAGTAGAATTCTAATGGCTTCAAGTATGGCTACTGGAGAAAAAGTCTCCTCAGAGTCAATTACTTCTCTGTTACTTTACCATTGTGCAACTAATCTATCCTTATTCCTAACTATACTTCCAGCTTCATCTACCATATTTTTAAACATCTATTTAGTGCCTATGAAAAAAGTTTCCTTGGGTCTTTCAACAAGTTTCAAATCTTTATTTATTTCAAACTGATTTAGTTCTTCTTGCATAGCCACTACCCAAAATTCATCGTCGATGGCATCATCAATGATTTTAGGTTCAACCTGTGACAAGAAGGCTTTTTGTTCAACCTGATTTCTAAGAGAAGCTCTAGTTTGTGTTCCTTTCTATAAGTCTCCTACAACAACATTTAAGGGATGGTTTCTAAGGGTTCTAAACTTTATAGAAAGATAGGGACTAGTGAATTCAGGTTGATAAATAGATTTAGGTTCATTATGACTCGATTGCACAGAATTTCTAGAATTGGAAGTTTTCACAAATTCTATCATAGAGGTATTTGAGGATTATGAGTTGATGTTCATATTTGATACATCATCCTCTAGATTCTTTAGGATGGTTCTATGCTCATGTGGATCTATTTCATCAAACTTGATATGTACAAATTCTTCCACACATTTAGTTCTCTTATTGAAAACTCTATATGTTTTACTTAAAATTGAATAACCTAGGAAAATTCCTTCATCACTTTTGGATGCAAATTTGTCCTGATTATTCTTAGTGTTGAGAATAAAGACTTTGCAACCAAAAACTATAAAGTAATTATCCTTATTCTTTTTATTTTTCCATAGTTCATACAGGATCTTTTTGAGAATTGGTCTAATAAAAACTCTATTGAATATATATCATGTTGTATTAACAGCTTCAGCACAAAAGTAAGTAGGTAGGTCATATTCACTAAGAATTGTTATAGCAATTTCTTGCAAGGTTCTATTTCTTCTTTCTACAACACCATTCTACTGTGGTGTTCTAGGGGTAGAGAAATTGCGACTATAACCATTTTGTGAGAAAAATAATTCAATCTATCGATTTTCAAACTCACGGCAATGAAAACTTCTTAATGATTTAATTTTAAGGCCACTAAGATTTTATAAAGTCTTGGAATACTTAGAAAAATAAGAGTAAGATTCACTTTTGTGAGCCATGAAGAAGGTCCAGGTATATCTAGAAAAATCATCTTTTAGAACATAAACATAGTGCTTCCCATTTAAACTAGAAACTCTAGATGGTCAAAACAAATCCATGTGAACCAATTCGGGAGGTTGAGAAGTAAAAACTTCTTTCATTGTTTGGAAATAAATTGTGTGAAGTTTTCCCTTTTGACAATGATTACACACTTTGTCATTTGGGAACTCACGTTTGGGTAAGTCTTTAACTAGGCCTTTTCTAGTTAACTTTCTAAGGGAGTGAACATTACATTGTCCTAGTCTCCTATGCCAGATCTAGGATTCTTTATGAAATACACATAAGCATGAAACATTTTGAGAAGATAAGGAATATAAATTAACAGAATAAACATTTTCATTCCTTGATATAGAAAATACTAATTTATCTTTAGAATTAAAGACATTAAAAGCATCATTTTCATATTTAAAATGATATCCATCATCACACAATTGTGTGATACTATGAAAATTATATTTTAGACCATTAACAAATAGTACTTTAGAAATTAGAATGGAATCAGAGTTACCAATCCGGACTAAGCCAATGATCTTCCCCTTTGCTTTGTCACCAAATGTGACATATCCTTCATATACTTTTACCAGGTTCTTGAAGCATGAGTAGCATCCTGTCATGTTCCTTGAACACCCACTGTCCATGTACTACAGACTTGTGCAGGAGCTCTTTAAGCAGCTTTCCTACAACATGATCTATCAAAGACATATTTTGGTACCCATACTGGTTTGGGTCCAATAACATAAGTAATAAGTACTTTAGGAACCCATATTTCTCTCATAGGTTTCCTATAAGCATTATGTAATTATTTGAAAAATAAACTCTGTTTGGTCCACAAAAACATGAAATAGTTGAATGTGTATCATGACTCGAGCTAGATGAGTTGTGTCTAGAACTGGGAACAAAACTATATGTCCTAGTCATTGAAACAAAATTTTTTATACCACAGTATCTTTTACTAGGTATATAACCAATTCTAGTATTATATTTAAGAGCAATTTGTTTTCCAAGCATTTGGGTGAGGGTATTTTTACCATTAGTAATCTATTTTATGTCACTTTTTAATTGCTCATTATACATTTTTAGTTCATTATTTTCTTTGAGTAGTTGAGCATTTTTCTCTTTTTCAGTAGTAATTTTAGATTTAAGAGTTATAGTGAGAGCATGTTGTTTGTTCAATGATGTATATGTTTCCTTTAATTCATTAGATGTCTCTTCAAGAATGTTGCAATATTCAAAAATTTCTTCATTGGTGATATTTTTAGAGTCACTTTCCTCTTCAGAATAGTATGAATTATGCATAGAAGAGTTCAGTCTTACCTCAGATGTCTCTGTCATAAAACAGATATTGGCTTTGTTAGCCTGTTCATCATGTGATGTCTCTGAGTTTCTTGAACTATCCTCAGAGGCACTCCATGTTTCTTTCCTTTCCTTTTTATACTTCTTGTCAGTATCTTCATATTTCTTCTTATATTTGATCTTTGGACAGTCAGCATTTATATGTCCTTTTCCCTTACATTCATAGAATTCAGTCTCATCAGTTTTTTCATTTCTCTTCCAGTACTTTTTCCAATTTCCTTTTTGATCATACTTTCCCATGAAGTTAGGCTTTCTGAAAAAGTTTTTCTTCTTGTAAAATCGTTTGAATCTTCTGGGGAGTTGTGCCATCTCATCATCACTATCTATTGATGATTGTTCAGTGGTGGAACTGTATATAGAATATTCTAGTTTTCCATTGTCTTTATGCTTCGAGAGGGTGGTCTTGAATGCTACAGATTTTCTCTTTGGTTCATCCTCCTCTTATTTTTTGACTTTCAGATCTTCCTTATACATCATAAGTTTTCCAATTAGTTCCTTTACAGGTATCCTGCTGATGTTGCATGACTCTCTAATTGAGACAGAGGTTCCCATCCATCCGTCAGGTAGACATCTAAGAATTCTCATGATCTGTTCTTTGGCAGTGACTTCTCTTCCTAGAGAAATCATTGTGTTAACAATCTCATTGAACCTAAGATACATATCATAAATAGCATCATCAGGTTTTATCTTGAAATTATCATATATTATAGTATAAGTATTATGTATTATTTCCTTTACACTAGATGTGCCTTCATGTGAGACAGACAAGGTATCCCAAATTTCATGGGCAGTTTTACAAGAAGAAATCCTATTAAATTATTCATCTCCTAAGGAATAGTATAGAGAATTCATGGCTTTGCAATTGTTATTGTTGGAATGTTTTGTAGGTTCATCCCAAGCAATTCTATCAGTCACATGAAGTTTTTATTCATCTAAAATGGATGACCAAATTTCAAAACTCATACTCTCGAGATGCATTTTTATTTTAATATTCCATAGAGCATGGTTGGTTTCATTAAATAATAGTGATCTGTTAGTTACATCACCTTCAAATATGTTGTCCATACTAAAAAATTACATTAAAAGAGATATAAATTAGGAATAAACAGAAATATACAGATCTTTAATGTAAAACTATAATCACAGTTGGATAAGATTACCCAAAGTCTTAATAAATCAACCTCTGATACCAAATGATGGTCAGAGTGGTTAACTCAAGAGGGGAGGGGTGGATTGAGGTACTATATAAAATTTTATTTTTAAAAGAATATTAGTTTTACAAAAAATGATTTCTGAAAACAAAGATACAACCCATTAAATCAAGGTTATACTGCTATAAAAGTTTGACTGTTTAAACAACTTCATAGAAGATTGATTAATTCTCAGTAATCTTAACTTGTATTTTTAAAATTACTTTTGAAGTTATTCTACTAATACAAATCAGATATAACTTCTTTCCAAGACTAACTATCAAAGTGAATTTAGTGTTTTTCTGGATTATGCAGTAAGTAGTAAAATAGAGTAGACTAAATAAAAAGAGCATAGAGGATATAAAACAAGTGGTTCAGTCTCAAGCCGAGACCTAATCCACTCCACTTGGTGATAACCTGCCACCATGTAGTTTATATAAGAAAAAGCTGATCCACACCCTAGACCAGGGTTAACAACATTACATAGACTGTCTAGGCCATGCAGGGACCTCTTCAACAGTTTTTGTGGGTAAACAAAATAATGACCAGGCTACACAGGGACCTCTTCCACAGTTGACATGGGAAATAAGGATAATAAATTTGGTGTGAGGATTTTGAAAACCTCTAGTTCAGTGCAGGAGTTAGTGTGTGTGTAAAATATAGATTACACACACTGATATAATGTAAAATAAAATAATCACTGGGATAGAGTAAATGTGAGTTTATAACTATCTAGTGATTAGCAGTGCAGATCTAGACTCCATGGATAAGACAGAAATGCTTCTGAGTCCTTCTCTTGCTTTTCTGTTGAGTACAGTGCACTTGAGTTTCTTGTGTTGTCACGTATATGTTGTTCTTGGGCACACTTCTCTTTATCTTCACAATTCATGAGCTTTAGCCGATAGGTTCCATATGTGTCATACCTCGTACCTCATACTATGTCTAAAAGAAAACATTAATTATGTCATTTCATGGAAGACGTCAAATATGACCGTTAAAAAGTTAAATTGGAAGGTGACAAAATGGGTTCAGAAACTGTGTCACAATATGTTATGCAAACAATGTCTTTTTCAAGGTATCTCCTTGTCACGGTGTCTCATTCATGGTGTCTTCTTCAAGGTGTCACCTTCATTGTATCTCCTTCATGGTGTCTCTTTCACAGTGTCTCCTTCATGGTTTCTGGCCTCCGGTTCCTTGCTCATAATTTCTGGATTCACGGTGCCTTGATGATTGTGTCTCGCTAACTTTGTCTTTCACTAAGGAAAATAGAGTGTCTGGCATACGGTGTCTGTTCTCAGTGTCTTGCTTCACGGTGTCAGGCTTACTGTGTCATAATATCTAATGGTCATGGTGTCTGAGACATAGGCTTCCTGGTGTCAGGGTTCACAATGCCTTGCTAACGGTGCCTGGCTCACTGTGTCTTATTTACTATGTCTGGCTTCACGGTGTCTTATACTTAGGAAAGTAAATATATTCCGACTTAAAATAGTAATATGGATGAAATTAATTGAGCTTAGAATTTATCAAGTATGAGACAACTTCAAACATAAATACACATGATTGATAAGATTTGTGAGATTTGTGATCATTAAATAAGATTTATAAACATTAATGAGATTTGTGATCATTCAAACATGATTACTTCATGAGGAGTCCAATAGTAATATTTAGTAATAATTAGTAATAATTAGTAATAATTATGAATAATAAGGAATAATTAGGAATAAATAGGAATAATTAGTAATAAATCGGAATAAATAGTAATAAATAGTAATAATTAGTAATAATTAGTAAAAATTAGTAAAAATTAGTAAAAATTAGTAATAATTAGTAAAAATTAGGAATAATTATTAATAATTAGTAATAATTATTAATAATTATTAATAATTAGTAATAATTAGTAACAATTAGTAATAATTAGTAATAAATAGTTATAAATAGTAATAAATAGTAATAAATATTAATAAATAGGAATAATTAGTAATATTTAGTAATAAATATTAATAATTAGTAATAAATATGAATAATTAGTAATAAATAGTAACAATTAGTAAGAATTGGTATCAATTAGTAACAATTAGTAACAATTAGTAACAATTAGTTACAATTAGTTATAATTATGAACAATTAGTTAGAATTTGTAACAATTAATAACAATTAGTAATAATTAGTGACAATTATTATGAAATAGTATCAATTAGTAAGAAATAGTAACAATTAGTAAGAAATAGTAACAATTATTAAGAAATAGTAACAATTAGTAAAAATAGTTACAATTAGTAAGAAATAGTAATGATCAGTAAGAAATAGTAACAATTAGTAAGAAATAGTAATAATTAGTAAGAATTAGTAATAATTAGTAAGAATTAGTAAGATTTTGTAGGAAATATGTAGAAATAGTATGAAATAATAAGAATTAGTAAAAAATAGTAAGAATTAGTAAGAATTCGAAAGAAATAGTAAGAAATAGTAAGAAATTGTAAGAAATAGTACGAAATAGCAAGAAATAGTAAGAAATAGTGAAAATTAGTAACAAATAGTAAAAATTGGTAATAATTAGTAAAAATTAGGAAAAAAAATCAATTGTAATAACTTGTAATAACTTTTGATAACTTTGCAAAATTTTCAGTGGATCGATGGTACTCTTTTTGCTCGATGATTCTTCTCCTTTCGACTTTCACCGGCTTCAAACATTATGAAAAGTATGCTTCTTCGTATACATATCCAATCTCATATGTATGCGTTTGAATATGAATTTGTAGGACCATATTTCTTATAATGTGTTGAGGCAGTGATAGTTGCAAGAAGATTATTAATCGACGAAAAGGGGATTATTTTGTCCGACGGCTCATTTACTTGCAACTTTCTCACACAGAAATCAAAACAAATAATCTTCTCAAAGGAACACATATTCATTCTCATGCGTATGAGAATTAATATGAGTAACTTCGATCAGATTATTCAATGTGATTTCTATGTGAGAAATTTGCAAGTAAACGAGCCGTCAGACAAAAGAGAATATGCAAATCCACAGGAAATTGTGTCTCCCACAAGTAATATTAATTATTAAGAAATTGTTGTAATTATTTATCTTTTTTATTTTAGATACTGTTTTTATAATTTCAAATTATTCAAAAATAGTAATGATTTTATACTTTTAAAAAAAATATGGAACAAGGAAGTCGACAAAAATAATTATTAGATGATCGTTCTTGGATAAATTAGCATAGAAATCCAAATGGTTCTGGTTTAAATCCAGTATATATAGAGGGCGTTGAAGCTTTGTTATTATTTCCATCATCAAAAAAAGAATATATTTTAGAAGGGACAATAAATTGTCCTTGTTAGAAATATACTCTAAGAACGTTTGACACATTCGACATGGTTGGGGGATATCTCTTGCGGTTTGGTTTTCAACTAGAATATGTTTTTTAGTATCAAAATAGTGAATGTAGTTATAGATAAGATACTAATAACTTGATTCCAAATCCATCACGGTATCAAAATTTTGTACATGATGTTGCAGGTCCATCTGTTCGGAAAACTGAAACTCAAGATGATATTGATTTAACTCATGAGTTGGCACTATCCGAATTTTATGAGTTGTTGAGGTCAGCTGAGGATACATTATATCCTAGTTTCAAGATAAGAAAATTAGAAACATTTGAAAAATTTAGGGCTATTAAATCAGATAATGAAATGTCAAATGACTGTTTTGATAAGATATTTTCATTGTTTAAAATACATTTACCTGAAAGAAATGTGTTCTCTGCAAATTACTATGAGAGGAAGAGCCTGGTTCGTAATCTAGGCCTTAGTCATTGGAAGATTAAAGGATGTACAAATGATTGCATCTTTTATTCAAGTGAAAATTATTTGTTGGATAGTTGTCCCACATGTGGACAATCGAGGTATAAAGAAGCATAACCAGGGAAGTCTAGATCGATTATAGTAAAACAGTTGTGATATTTCCCCCTTACACCCAGGTTACATCATTTACTTATGTCTCAGAACAAAATGCCAATGATGTTATGGCACAAAACCATGATTTCAACTAATAAAATCTTGAATCATTTAACTCATGGTGATTTATGGAAACATTTTGACCATCTGCAACCGTCGTTTTCTTTAGAAGCCCAAGACATGCAATTGGGACTTTCTGCTAATGGTTTCTGACTGTTTGGTTCTTATGGTAGTTTGTATTCATGTTGGTATTTCTTTATAACTCCGTACAATTTACCGTCATGGATGTTGATGAAGGAGCCCTATATCATTTCGACCTTATTAATACTAGGACATCTGAAAAAGAATATTGATTTTTATTTGAAACCATTGATTGATAAGTTAAATGCATTGTGGAGTGATGTTGATAGTACATATGATGTTGATGTGAAACATAATTTCATTTTAAAAGATGCATTGATGTTGAATATTAGTTGATATCACCTCTCATTTGACTCCTCATACTTATTATGGTACTGTTGTGATGTCAGTGTCCAACTCGAGATGAGCTCGTGTAGAGGCATCATCTTCTAACTCACAGTATCAGGAGCAGTTGTGAACTCCGTCTGAGCTTATAGAGAGTTTGCAGAAGCAACATTAAGAGATGTGTCAGCGATAGCAGTAGCAGAAGCAGAAGCATGAGGAGGAGATTCGTCGATTGCAGCAGCAGCAACATCATGAGTAGATGGAGTACATGAACCTTCTGTCTCGTAGTTTAGGGATGGATTTTGCTACACCATCTCCTACAGCTCCTCCACCTGCTCCAGAAGACAACCCCCAATGATTTTTTATGTGAAAAACATTTGTATTTATGATTTATTATAATATGAACTATTTACAGTTTCTGCCTTTTATATTGGTAAAAATATTGCATAATTTAATTTTTTTTTAATATTTTATGATTAATTATTAGTATTATATTTTTTAATATTTGTTTATTTTACTAATAATAATAAAATTTTATGATTTTTATATTTTTTTGTAAATATTGAGAATTGTAATAATTTTTTATTTTTTATTATTTTAAAAAAATTAATATTATTTTTTTATGAATCACAATTTTATTAAATATATTTCTTCAGTATTATATTTTTTAATGTCCGTTTATTTTACTAATAATAATTTTTTTATTTTAATAATTTTAATATAATTTTTTAATTAATTATAATTTTATGAAATATTATTTTATTATGTTTAGTATTTACGACGGGACCTTTTGCGATGGGATCCAGTCGCAAATAATTTAAATATAATTTTTTATTAATTGTATTTGCAATGAGATGACAAGCCCATCAAAAATAGTATTTGTGATGAGCCTGTCACAAAAGGTTATTATATATATAATGTATATAATCTAAGGATTAGTTGCGACATGGAAATGCCCCATCACAAATAGTATTTCTGACGGTCCATCACGAAAGGTTAATTTATATATATAATGTATATAATAGGAGGATTATTTTCGACGAGCTCCTTTTCCCATCCCAAAAACTATTTTTTTGCAATGGGCCAATCGAAAAATATAATATTTGTGACGCTGTTTTCTCCAACAGTCTATTTAGGATGTTGCCCCATCGCTAAAGCCAATTTGCAACGGGATCCTCTCGCAAATAGCCCATTGCAAATACCTCTAATTCCAATAGTGAATTATTCCTATATAACATAGGAAATGTAAAATACATAACATAATGATAAATTATTAATCATAGATATTATTCAAAGTATTCACCTTCATATCATTGTAAAATGAATAAAATAAAGGTTGATCACAAATAATCAATTATGGTTATGTAAAGTAGAAACTATCTTGAGTAAAAAAGGCATCCCTAATAATAAATGGTAAATAATTAAAGGAACATGCCATTTAATCAATAAAATAGGAAAAAAATGAATACATAGATTATATCGATGTAGTAAATTCATGGATAATAATAAATAGATTAAAAATTAAGGAAATGATTAATATTAAATGTCAGGATCTCATACATCATGAAATCTATTATCATGAGTATCATGAACTAATATAGTTTAATCTATTGGTATGTATACACCAATGAACATATTTAATTTGGCCATCTGATTTCTCTCATGAGACATGCCGATTCATCAATGAAATATATAATTCTGCATCCCACCCATCATTACATGTCTACTGCATTCTTCATATGTTGAATGATCAACATGAATATATACAAAACATTACTTATAAAAAACATTATGTATCGAGTAAATAGTCTAGATAAATCATGTGGTCCCTAATAAATAAAAAATATTCATAGAAAAACAATGTTTGTAAAAATAATACATGTTTTAAGAAATATTGATATCCATAATAAATAATATAGATATTTATGATAAATTTACTTTTGAATGAAAATGAGAAAATAAATTTTTTAAGAGAATGTTAATGTAAAAAAATTAACTAGGAGATTATATATGGCCATTATAAAAGTAGATATTGTATTGAAATAAAGTTTTATAATAAAATAGAAGAAAAGGGACTGAAAATATATGAAATATGTTTTTATTAAGATTTTCAATTAAAAAATTATATAAATAAAATAGATGATTCTAAAGGTTATAAAACTATAATAGTGGTGGGAATGTTCCTTAACATCGTATATATAATAAATTCTTTTTGAGTTTTTAGTTAAATTGCATTTTTAAAAAAATATTATAAATATTTTTTTTAAAAACAATTTGAATTGAAATATAATTTTTATACAATGAATCTTTGTAAAAAATAAAAATGGCGTGTAAAATAATATTTTAAAATATTGATATGTAATAAAAATATACTCCATCAAATGGTTAATAAGACCAAATTTTATTTGAATAATTTACCTAGAAATGTTAAAATTGATTGTATCCTTATTTATTATTAATAAGTATATATTTATGTCAAACACCTCAAAGAGTCAGTATTTACACCATATAAAAGTAATTAGGGGCATAATATAGAATATGTCTCAATGGTGTGGAAATTGAGACGAAATCCCTTACCTCAAGTTTGACTTCCCTCATAAGTTCTTTTGATAATATGAATAATACATTTATATTTTTTATAATTATATAATAAAATCATACTCATATATATAATATTATATATGAAATATTTATAACATTTTATCTTTCACTTATTAATAATATTTCATTTTTATAATGTTTTTGGGTGTTAACTACTTTGTTTGTCCTATATGTTTTGAATTATTAATTTCTAACATTTACAATTTCTCTTGGTTCCATAACATACATAATTTTACTAAAGATATAAATATAATATATATTCAACATATTGTTTTGTAATAATCCATAAAAGATATAGATAGAAAAGTTATTTAAACCATTCAAAGAGTCGATAGTCCATACTTACGCATGAACATAGTTTTATATTTTGGAGGAATGGAATGAAAGGAAGATAAATAATAAATAAATATTATAGTATCCTTATAATATCATATATATTCATTTATTTAATCCCTATTACAATCACCATAAATTTGAATTGAAAAAATGATCACATCACTTCTTGGAGGTGCTAGTCCACTTGTATGCACGAGTGATATTATTGCATTCCAAGGGATTGGAAAGTAAGAAGGTAAATGTGATATTAAAATTATATAATAATAATTTTTTCATTAATATAATATATATTCATTATTCCAAACAATATCAATGTCCATGTAATGTGGGGGTGATAAACAAATTATACTACACTGTAGAGACTGTATGTCGCATATACATCTGAGCAATGTTTTCACATTTCATAAGATGTAAATTAGATGGAACGTTGTTTTACCTCAATCACAATGACAAACCATTGTATTTATTATAGTTATTATTATTATTTTGTAATGGTTATGAAAAAATAAGAGGATGTATAAAATGAATTTTAACTGGCTGATTCAGTAATGATAATTATTTTATTTTAAATAAAACTACATTGAATCTCTTATTTGGGACACTAGGGATAGTATTTTGGGAATTACAAGACCCCCAAAACATGTTTGAGGATTTTTTGAAGATAATTAATTAGGGTTCTCTAGAGTATGGTGGCATAATGTGTTGTTTAGAAATTAGATATGTGGTGTCCCTTAATAAATGATAAAATGGTAAATCATGAAATTTCATGAAGTATTAAATTAATATAAATTATTTTTTCATGTTAAAATGTGAAAAATTGATTCACTTTTAAAATATGACATGTATGAGTCTAAATATAGTCATTAAATAATATTATTACAGGTTTTATTTATGTTTTCATTCTCATTTTTTTGTTTAATCCACTGTTAACTGATTTGGAAATTAACATAATATAAATGTTTTCTACCCATTAAGGGTCATGAATATTACCCTAAGAATAAAAAACCCTGAAAAAGACCATGTATGGTTTTTAAATCTGTAAGACTTTATTTTTTTTGAATATAATATTTTTATTAATCTTAATTCATTTAATAAATTATTTTCTATTATTAAACATCATTAATTCCAGTTATTGATCTATTCATTTAATTTACATTAAATAATTCTAGTAAAACTAAGATTTAAAATATATGCCTTTTAAATTACCAAAATAGGATATAAAATTTGTGGAAAACAACAATTCTTTGATATTATATTGTTTTTAATATTTGGGAAATTATTATTTTTATTTCTCTATTAATTAAATAAGGGTTCTATTGGCGTTAAACACTCATTTAAGGTAATTATTTAGACATTAAATGTATAAAATAAATTTAAAAAATATTAAAAAAAAATATTTAAAATTTTTATTAATAATAAAAAACAATTTGTTTCTTCCTTATCGAGAAATATTATAGGTATTAAAATAAGAAAGGTTACATTTATATTATTATCTCTCAATTCAATATTATAATTGTTAAAATAAATGAAATATGAAATCAAGTTGACATATGTTTAAAATATTGATGGGAATATCCATATTACACTCATAAAATTGTATCAAGGGATGTTTTTGGGTCATTTTTAGTCCTTATCATATTATATTTAATCTTTATTATCTAAATTACCTTTTCCCATGAGTAAAAACATACAATAGTTTCTATTGACAATGACTATATATTAAAGGGTCATTTTTACTATATATTAACCTTATAATTCAATGTATATGATCCAATTTGCATTATTCAATTCCTACAAATCAAGGAGATCCATTGGATAGCCTGGAGGAAGATAAATTGTTGAATGAAAACAAGATCGAGGATCTATAATTAGTGTGAAATAAAATAAAAGGATATCACCAATGAAAACTACTCAGTTCCTATTTTCATCATTGTTCAATCCAAGATCAAGGTATGATGTTGATTTATTTTGTTTCTTCCCAATTTTTGATTCCTATGTCGAACCAAAATTATTCAACTAAAGGCTTGATTTTTGTATTCTGGTTTTGGGATATATATTATCCAAGAATGGGGATTTAATTTTTCTGATTATATATATCATCAATTATTGATTTAATTTCAATGAATAGAGACTCATATAAACATTTAATGAGGTCCATTCCTCTTAGTTATTATTTTTTCCATTTTCCCATTATTCATTTAGTGTGGGAAGTCCCTTGGCCCCCGATTCAATAAATACTTGATGCATAAAAAGTTGTGTAGTCAATTCTTTGTAAAATGTTTCAATGTCACATATTGGAGTTCAATGTTAATATGGTATCATGACATGAAAATGGTGATGATATATCATTATCAGTTTGACAATTCATGTTCATTCCAGATTTGATATGCTGATACAGATGCAACAACTAAGAAATTTCCAATCAAGATTTGTTTCGAGGATACAATTATTATTTATAGAAAGGTTCTTATGGAGTACATCGATGCTAACTAGAATGATTGAGGTCATAATTTGAGGTGGTGGAGGAGTGAGCATATATAGGAGGAAGGACTTGGGTTCTAGAAAATTATGACACACAGAATATGATCTACGAAGATACACAATGTGTGGGAACCTCTTTGTGGAGGTTATGGATTGGGATTAAATATATTTATCACATGTAGTGTTCCCTATTTTACATGGAATGTGACCCCAATCCAGTTGGCTTATATTGTTCCATATAGCCTACATAAACATGGCATGGATTACTCTGTCACTAACACACGATGTACTCTCACATAGACTCATATATAATAAGTTTATATGGGTTGATCCCAATAATGGGAAACATTATTAAGTATAAGGGAATATTAAAACATGGTACTTTTACAAAGAAACATGCATGGGCTATTTATATGGGCAGAACCTTGTGCCAATAGAAGATGCCATGTAGGAAAAGTACACATTCTATACTCCTTCAATGTTATCTTGGAGCCATTATCCTCTATATCTTCATAAAGTTTCATTACTGTGAATTCCATTTATCCTTTCATTGAGGGTTAGTATGGAATCTCATACTTCTTATAATATAAGGATCCCTTAAGTTTGGCTTCTTTGATAGAGATGTTGGAATCATTTTGGGATTCCTAAAGTGAGTTCAACTATAATATTTTTTCCTTAAATATAGTTCTCAATATCATTGTGACTAAAAAAATTTGGGGCTCTATCCTCTTTTTAGAAAGTTATTATAGATCTATTTTTTGACTACCAAATGGATGTGGGTGTAATCCTCATCTGAGTATAATAATCTTCCGACATCCATCATATAATTCATATAGTGAGACCTGATGAGCTGTACATATGAAATGAATGTCATCATTGTTATCTAACTTCTGTATTATTTTCTCCCAGATGAGTGATATATAAAACGTTCAATATGGAATCCTAGGTTGGTATTATGTTTCAGACATTACCTTTAGATGGTGTTTATTTTTTAAGTATATCTTTATATTATTTTTATTCTTATTATAAACATATTCATATGTTGGGGATTATTTTTATTCTTGTGGTTATATGATTTTTGGTTTCATGGAATCCTATTTGGTATTTTTATAATCACCCCTACATGGTATTTTCTATGATTTATCATATCTTTTTTAGACAATCTACTTTTTTATAGAGTTATAGAGGGACATGGGAAATGCATTACCTAGTGAGAAAGACAGATCATGTTTTGTTTTTGCATTTATCTTCACATTAGACCCTATATTTACATTTAGGTTGGGATTGTTTTAAAAATATTTATGGTGGGATTTTATTTGGCCCAGATTACCTTCCATTACATATTTTCATACTCTAGTTGTGATATTTATATATATTCAACCATGATTTATCAGTTGTTTTACATTTTAGCACATTATGGTCATGTAAATGTATGAATGTGTATAGGTACATATTCTATGGTGTCCCATGATAGTGATATACCTTTCTGGTGCATGTCTCCATCCCCAGTATCATTATATGCGGGATTTTGAAGTCACAAATGGGGCCCCACTGGGATTTTTTGGGAATCTCTATGCAAACCTCCTCATGTTGAACTTTCCTCTTTTATCTAAAAATTATTTTACTTTATCATGATATTCCCTTTAGAGGGGTTTCTCTTATCTTTTATTTTATTCTTATAGAAATACAATAACACGTTATAGATCATCAATCCTTCTTTCAATTGGTATTAATTAGAAAATTATTGACTTTTGTGAATGATTTTAATGATCATTTCACTAAATTTAATTTCTCTTCAAGAGTGTTGTTTGAGTATATTTTAACTTTTAATATTACTAGTGATTATTTATTCAAAAAGATGTGTTCCTTTAAATTATTTAATTATGATATCTGTTGAGGATATTGTTATAATCCCCACGATGTCTCTCAATAGATTCTCGAGTGGTCTATTTCTTTCTTATATCTCTTCCTCACTTCCCTTCATTAGAACCATGTTTAGTTTTTCTTTATTCACATCCTCATCATATAAATGTGACTCATATTCATCGAAAAAGACCACCAAAAGTTTTATTTTTTTATATAAGTCACCTTATTAGAAATTCATAGTAATCATTATTTACAAATTAGTTACTTTTTTCTTCTAGAGTCTTGATATTTTTATTTTATTCTTCAATTAAAAAAATTATATTTCTAATCAACATTTCTTGTTTCTCAATATTCAGTTTCTACTTAGCTACAATCTCTAAGTTCACATGACTACATAATTTATCATTTAACACTTCATCAAGTTGGTTAACATCTATATTGACTAGATTAACAAATTAATAGCAATATCTTAGAAATCTACAAATCATCCAAAAATTCTTCATATGAATGAATAATTTTTTGAGAATACTTTAAGGACTACATGAAGGTCAGTAGCTCCCTCTAGGAAATTATTCTCTTGAAATTTCTTCATACTATTTTTTGATATAGTATCCATTTTAAGAGGCTTATGGTCTTCATGATCACCTCAATCCAATTATTATTTATTGGACACTATGTTAGAATACTTTGGCACTAATACCACTTGTTATAAACCCAGACACCTTGGGTGGTGGAGAGGGATGGGGTAAATCTAGTTTATTCCTAATTTAATTGTTTTTTTACTTGCCTATTTTTATTTTATTAAATTATTCCCATGTTAGTGGGTTTTCCTTTAAACCATTATCTTGTTTCCTTTTCTTCTAACATCAGCAAAAGATAATTTTATATGTAGGTAAGTAAAGAATGAACATAGTAGTGTTTCATATGGTTCACCAGTAATGTCTAATCCAATGAGAATAAACATTGAGGTGTGTAAAGGTATCATAATACACTACTTCACTAGTTACATTATACATATTTTTCATGTTCACTTCATATTAATGATCAACCCCATATAATGTTTTTGGTTTAGTCACTCATAACCCACATTTCATAGATTTCTCTTATAATTTGCACAATGATATTAGAAGATATTCAAAATTTTATATACATTTGGATATATCCATGATTGAGAGGAAAAGAATAATGTTTTAATATTTATCATTAGGTAGACTCACAATGATTGTTCCATGTATTTCACTCACTTGTTATACAAGAAAATTGAGATCATGCCCTTATAGTAACAGATTACACATTGTCATCCTCCAATCAAAAAAATCATTATACATCCTCTAAATAAAGATAATTTCACACTGGATGTATCCTATTTTTACTATATCAATAATGAATAAATGTATCAAGTGAACATATCATTAATCTAATATTTATATCTAAAACTGACCTATATATATTTACAGAACTCTACGATTCTCTACTACTTCATAATACTACATGGTTTGATATGGAAATTTCTTCCACTCTTTTAATTTTCGTTATAGTATTTTCATTATGAAAATACTTCATATTTGTTCCTTCATGCCAATGCTTTATGTAATTACCTTAATTTTCTTATGGTGGAACTTTCATTTATGTAAATTCCTCGGGATATATTATTCAAAAACACCCCTTTTCAAAACCATTAATATTTATTCCCCTTCACAGACTACTTTATGATATTCTCCATGGTATATACCTTTGAAAACTACTTCTTATTACTACGTGTCATAGACTACTTCATAGAACTCTTCTATTGTTCCCCCTTCATGAAACATCATCATGTGATTCACATCATGGTAATTTCCTTTACAGAAATATGTTTTTCAACTTTTATCAATAAATAGATTTCAAATATATTTTATATACACTTCCTCCAACATAAAATAATTTATCATCCATTTTATTTTTTAACTATTCATAATTATCATTTCAATGGGTTTTTTATTGGTAAACCCTCCCTGAAAATTTTTTTATTCATATGATTAAATTTATGACCATATCAAAATTAGACTATGTATAGCCCCACTTCACAAAATATATTTTCATTTATGGTTTTTATAAGAACACTTTTATTCACTCATAATTTAATTTTTTTCTTTTGTGGTATCTAGATATGTTTTACACTACATGGTTCACAAATGACTACCTTTTTTGATATGCAAAGCTCAATTGTGAGAAACCTTCCACTACTAAATATCACTAAAATAATTCATATGATGAATTTTTTATATCCATCCATCAATATTATAATACAATTTTTACGATGGATTTATCAACAACCTACCTCATAATCCATTCTATCATTTTCTAATAAACAATTTTTTGTGGGAACCTCACAATCCAAATTCAAAAAAAAACTACCCCCCAAAAAATGAACACATCAAACATTGAAAACAATAAATTAAATATAATACTAGTTTAAAATTTCCTCGAGGCCACTATAAATGATCGATCCACATACCAACATGATTCAAAATTTCAAAATGCAGATTTCAGACGAACCCCACCCAAAATGATTTTAAATTTTGAAATTATGATTTCAAACAAATCACTATCACACCACCTTGGTTGAAAAAAACACTAACCGTATGAGAAGATGGAATCTCACAATGAAAATACCTACACACATTTGCAAAATCTGACTTTTGGTCTCATTTCAAACTTGTGGGAGAATGATTGAATAATCAGGGACACACATGTTGATTTAATCAATGTTCATTAATCTCACCATTATATTGATATGGTACTAGATAACCATACAAAAAATATATGGATCGTTTATCATTTACGTAAAATATATTGGGATTCATTTGAATGTATCTGAGGTTCTTCATCATTTTCTGGTAGTCGACAATCACTGATGTGCTAAAGTCACATGACCAAGTGCTTCAGGCTATGGTCTCATGTGTGGATGAGGTTGATATTATATGGTTGGGAATTAGCCATTATCAGATGCATGGTTTGTGTTTGTGGGATATAAATATTAGGTAAGTTCTTGAGATATTTGATACGAATAACAAGACTTTTTGGAGGCTCCCTATATATCATGATTATTGTTGGAATCAGATTCATGGTAATTCTTTATGGATGGGGCTTACACACTGATGATTCCCTATTTGTGATGCCTACTGAGTTTTTTGTTGATTCCATGTAAGCCCTCAAAATATTATTTTTATGAGAAATAACAGGGAGTGCATGATCTTCTTCATGGAATGTGGATGTGGGATCATCATATTAGGGATGTCCTTAAGATATTTGATGTGGAGATCAATCATTTAAAGAGGAATCCTATGTGTCCCATATGATGGGAATTAGGTTCTCTTAGTTTATTAAAGTTGGATCATACACACTGAGGCTTCCCTGATGAATGGGCCTTCAAAACTAGAAGTTGTCTCGTGATCCTGTTGGCATACCATGGGGGTCATCATGTGACAAGGCTCAACACATATGGGGGTGTTATGAAAGACATGATGGAATGGTCGGAGGGGTTGTCACATGTATTTTCTAATTCCTCAGGGGGGACATCACGAGTCTAGGATGACATGGACAAAGGTGTGTCACATGTGTTGGATGATTTTCCTAGGAGACACTATGATACAGGGATGATATGTCCAGAGGTTTGCTGTAAGTCTTGGATGAATTGTTGGGGAGACACAATGAGATCATACCCACATGTCTATATTTTCCTAGGGTCTTAGATGACTCATTTGGGGGAAGGTGGGTTCAAGAGTTTTTTATTGATGTCTACATGATTGTATGATACTTGGATGACTGAAGTAAGAACAATAATATGATTTAAGATATGCATCTAAAGAACTTCGATAGTCCAGGGTGACAAACCCAAAGGGTTCATGGGATCTGTTTGGTGCTCCCAGAAGGTTCAAAAGACCTATCCAGACATGTCAGAAGCATTCCAAATGTCCCATTGGACATGAATAAAATATGTCGTTAGATCTGGGTGGCATGAATTAGTGCTTTCATAGGTCTTCATATCGCACAAGTGATGCCCCTAGAGGCATCAGATCAGGTCCTCCAAATGAATTTTCCACTATGAAACCTATCTATTTAACTTGTAATATGAGTGACTCAGCTGTGAACATAGTGTGGCCTTATAGAGAGTATGCATAGGGGGCTAGAAGAGCTCTGTGAATAGCAACAACAATAGGGGGAGGATACACATATGTGGTAGCAACAACAACTTGAGCATGCTACTGAGTACATGCGACCTCCAACTCAAGGTTTAGCGATAGATTTCCCTCCAATAACTCCTCTACCACCTCCACCTCTTCCTTGCGATCCTCCAGCTCAGTGATGTATTAGCTTTTTATGATATGACATTTGACTGCAATTTTTGTTGTAAAATTAAATATTTACATTTCTATATACTCATGTTTTTATATTATTTTTTATATTTTTTTATATTTTATTATTTCTTTGTTTCAAATTTTATTATTTTATTATTTATTTATATTTTATAGTATTTTTACTAATTTTTTATTATTTTATTATAATTAATAATTTTTTATTAATATTTTTTTTTATATTTTTGTGAATATTGATGTTTTTATTTATTTCTAGTTTTATTTAATATTTTTATTAATTTTATTGATATTAATTTTATATTATTATTGATATTATGTTATTAATTTTGTTATATTTTTAATTATTTTTAAACAATATTTTGTTTCTATTATTATTATTATTTTATTCAAATTTATTAATATATATATGTTTTTATTTTTTACTGATATTTTCTAGGGGCCCATCATAAAATGGTTTTAAAAAAACATGAAGAAACTATGTGCAATTCCATTTTTTACAACGATTTATTTGTAATAGGATCCAATTTAAAAAAAGTAATTTACAATGGGATCCCATCAAAAATGAACTGTTGCTACTAACTTAATTACTCGTAGTGAAGGACACCATTGATCATCATTTCATTTAAAAAATTACACTATATAAAATCCTTTTAACTTTTATTTTGTCCTAATGAAAGGAATATATTTTGGAGAGAATTAATCAATTTTTCAGCTACAAATGGATTAGTAGTTACACTAAAATATGGAGGATTTTATCCCAAAAAAGTGACCCAATAGTGGTGAATCACAGTATAGCACATTAGCTTTCTCCATTTGGATAATTTCATTTTTCATTACTTCAATCAACTACCTGGATATGGCCCAGATATTCTATGTTTCAACACCAATTATATAGGCTTACTCTGCAAGGTCATCCCTACATTTTTGACATGTATTAATTCCTTTTATTTGTTATTCACCTTCACATACTGATGAAATACACTTAGTTAACACATTATCCTCTTGAATATTGATCCATAAAATAAAAATACCTCTAATGTTAAAATTTCTCAAATACAGTAAGGGGTTATCATTATTCTTATATTAGATATATTTGTTTAAAATCTAGTTTATAATGATTCTACTAATCATCTTTTAATACCAAATGAGACAACCTCAACTTGTGTAACCTATATATTGTGTCTAAATTATTACAATTGTTTAATATAGAAAGGCTCTAATCTAAATGTACCTATCAATTTTGTTGTCTTTCAGAGAAAGATACATGAATCACTTTGGAAAAAATAGTGTTTTGCGAAGGGGTATTTGTGACGGGATTAGTTCATGTGGAAAATAGTCCATCCCAGGGGTTATTTGCGATTGGGGGTTTTCCTGTCGCAATAAAAAAGTTATTTCTGATGGGATTTCGGGGTCCCATCGCAATATGTAATGCATGCTTTGGTGCGGGAGGCGCGCTTTGGCGCGGGATGCGCGCGAAAGCACGGGAAGGTTATTTGTGACGGGGGGCTCCCCCTTTTGAAAATAGTGTATCGGTCAAAGGGTATTTGCGATGTGACCCGTCGCAAATACCAGCGGTGGTAAATTAGTTTTTGTTATGGGATGTTGTTCCGTCTAAATAGGGGTGTCGGTAGGTCACCTTTTGCGTTGGGCCCTGTCACAAAATACCCTTTTAACCACTGAAAGAAATTGTTGAAGGAAAAGTTATTTACAATGTTCCCCATAGCAAAAAGTACCTTTTGCGATGGTAATCCCATCACAACTACCCCTGTCGCAACTAATCTAACATATATATACTATAACGACCCGGAAATCCTATGGGATTTTTTTCTTAAATACATGGAAATTTTACGAGTGCGTATTTTCTGACGATGCCTAATTCTGAGGCCAGGTGTTCCCGGAATCAATTTATGAAGTTTTTTTCAGGTATGTTTAGTAATCCTATATGCAGGATTTTATATCTTTTGAACCGGGGCATAGAATTGAAATATGAGGGAACCGTTGAACTCGCAATGCCGGTATTTTCTTAAAGAGACCTTTAACACATTTGCGTTTTAGTGTGTTTGGAAGTTAGTTTTCAGGGTTTCTTATAAAAAAAGTAAAATAAAAATAATTGGAGGCTTATTTTTATTTAAGAAGTTTTTTTCTCCATAGGGAAGATGGAGGTGGGGCCCACCCACACATAACCTCCCATGGGAGGATATTATGTGGTCGGGACCACACGAGCATCAACTCCTCAACTCCCCCTTGAAACCCTTGGAATCCCCCCATTTATGTGGGTTAAACTCTCCACCTTCCACCTTCCACTATACCTCATAATGAAGCCACCACTCTTTAATTAATTGGGTAAACTTTCCATCTCCCTCCCCTTAATTGTGCCAACATAATTAATTAATGTATTCATTAATTAATTAGAGTATTTTATTTTATTTGAATTAGATTCAAACATTAAAATAAGAGGGAAACTATTATTTTACATGGGTTGGCGATTACACATTGGGGGAAGCTTTGGAGAATTGGAGGAAAACATTCCCCCCACGAAAAACAAGAAGAACTCTTCCATTGTCCTCCATCTGCATTAAAGAAATAGTCGTCGTCCACGATGAACGTCACCAACAACGACGCTTCCTCCTCGGACGCACCCTGACGAAAATGGATCGAAGCCATCATCAACGAACAAACATCGAATCAAGGTTCGGGGTTTTGTATAATTTTAAATGAAAAAAATATACCCTCATTCTTGATGAATGCTTTGGTTCGTCATTGGAATTTGTTATCTCATAACGCGGAGGGCGCGGGCCGAACAAACATGGTCTGAAGACCTTCCGTTTATTCTTGATTGTTTTGGAAATGGAGGCGGAGTCGGAAGAGGCGGCGGCGACCGGAGGCGGCGACAACCGGAGGTAGCGGTGGCTGCATTATGAGACCGGCGGTTGCTCAGGCCACCCGGTCAGTGGGACCTTGGGGGAAGCTTTGGAGAATTGGAAGAAAACATTCTTCCCACAAAGAACACGAAGAAACCCTCCAAGGCCCTCCATCCACCTTAAAGAAATAGATGGCATCCATGAAGAACGTCGCCAACAACGACGCATCCTCCTCGGACACATCCCGATGACAACGGATTGATGCCATCGTCAACAAACGAACATTGAATCATGGTAGGGGGTTTTGTATAATTTTAAATGAATAAAATTATACCCTCTTTCTTGATGAATGCTTTGGTTTTTCTTTGACCATTGGTTATCTCCCAACACGGAGGGAGGGGGACGAACAAACATGGCCCAATGACCCTCTATTGATTCTTGATTGTTTTGGAAAGAAAGGCGGAGTCGAAAGAGGCAGCGGTGATAGGGGGCGGCGGTGATTGGAGTCAGCGGAGGCCGCGCGCCAGCCGCGTTAAGAGACCAGCGGCCGCTCTGGCCACTCGGTCCATGGGACAACCAACCTTCTAATCCGGCCGACCTGCTAGAAACAGCAGAAACCGCAGGTACAGTATGGAGGGAACCACGGTGTCACGAACCATCCTTGGGGCCGGTTCTGTGACTACCCTAATCCCGCCTTCCATAGGCCAGGGGCTGGCGACTAGCACCAAGACGTAATTCCCGATAAAAGGGAAGGCATTTCCTTTGTAATGTAAACAAACACCACAGAGCAAGCAAGAAGAAGTAAACACTAAGTAAAAACTGGGTACAATATTTAGTGCGGAAAAGTAAGTGGGCCAGAATACAAACCCAAACTGAAAGTAAAGTACAACTAGAAAGGGAACACAACAACTGAAAGTAAAGCCGTAATGTCGAGCTGTCCACTGGAAGTCCCTCCTGAAGGGTGAGTACAGATAGCCTTCGCAGCTCCTCGGGTCCAGCCGTCTGCTCCGAGTACATCCCGCCCAGTGCTCCACCTCCAGGTATCGTCCTGCTCCGCAAGCCTCAACAACCATCAGCACTGTCCATCGTCTACAACCAACACAACGTAGTGCGGGCATAGCCCGTGTATGGGTGAATATAAGCTACCCAGTAGAGACCCCGAGACCCCCGAAGGTCTCCCAGAATCCATAAAGGATAATCCAAAAAGGAAAGATACAATCACGAAGTAACATCTGACACTACTTAGATATATGCCCATACATGTACCTAAGTCATCAATTCCAGTTCGGCTCCAACATCCTTGCTCAAGTACAACCTAGTCCACACAAGAAATCACAACCCAGTCAACACAGGAAAGAAAAACGTAATACACACAGGATAACACAACACAATCCACATAGGATAGAAAAACTGGATTCAACTCACATAGGTATACTTCTTCGTATGACGATAGAGATGATCAGATATTGCCACTGATTCATCTAATCCATCGGACCCACAATGGATCGATAGGTACTAACCCCCGCAATGACCCACAAAGGATCTGAACCACACATGATCGATAGGTAACTAACCCCCGCAATGACCCAAAAAGTATCGATAGGTAACTAACCCCCGCAATGACCCACAAAGGATCGATAGGTAACTAACCTCCCGCAATGACCCACAAAGGATCGATAGCTAACTAACCCCCGCGATGACCCACACAAGATCGGACCCACATAGGATCTGTAGGTGCTGGCCCACATAGGACCACTGAGCGCTGACCCACATAGGATCTGACCCACACAGGATCGGTGGAACTAATCCACGTAGGATCGCTGAGTGTTGTAGTCATTGCTGTCGAATCCACGGAAGATTTTTGCACAGTCGTCACAATCGTCGCAGTCGCAGCCAGATCTAGGGTTCCCGTACACAACAAGCTCGTTTCAGAGGGTCCGATCCACGAGCCGAAGGGATGATACATAAACTGACACATAGTCTGGATTTGATGTATCCAAATGTTTTGTATCGTTAAAAGGAACTCAACACCACAGACGGCGCGTCATTCGGACGCCCGGTCTGAGTGTTATTGGCTTTTTCGTCTAAGGGTCCCGGTTGGTTTTTAAGTCAAAACCAACGTGACCATACTCCAACTTCCTCCAAACCTCGAGCAGAGTAAGCCAAAAGGTCCATCTTACTTAGAGTAATCCATCAAAGTCGACGGCACGTCAATCGGGCGTCCGAAGCTCAGGTTATAAGCATTTCTGCTCCGAGGGCCCGGTTGGTTTCGTGTACGAACCATCCCAGACAAACCCAAAGTACTCCAAAACCTTGAATGTAATATATCTAAACGACCTTCTCATTCCAAGGATCGCATTGCTGCTGACGGTGCGTCGATCGGAGGTCCGCAGCCCATGTTATGGGCAACAGACCGAAACAGTCCGGTGAAAGGGGGTTCGGGCCCGGTCCGACCCGGCCCGATACCCTCTAGGTCGGCCCGAACCGGGTCGACCCGTCCCAAGTCCGGATCCGGCCTGGCCAGGGCACGGCCCGGTTTGGCGGACAGGCCAGGGCAGCTGGCCCGGCGCGCTGGCGCACTAGCGCCAGCCAGGGGCTCGGCCGTTTGGCCGAGCAGATGAGGGGGGTGCAGGTGCGTTACTTATTTAAAGTAGGGGGGTTGAAAAAGGTGAATGAAACGGTGGGGCTCTTGTGGGCCCCACCTCCAAAATATCCTACCAAGTGGGTAGGATATTGTGGGTCCCACATCACCCACTTAACATAAGTTAAGCAAAATAAAAAAAAAATCGGTCGTACCACTTTTATTTTATTTCTTAACTTAACCCCAAAAATTAAAAACCACACCCGAGGAAACGCAACTCCGGAGAAGATGTTTATAAGAAATTACCAGTTCTGCGATTCCAACGGTGCCCTTAGAATCTGATTCCAAGTACAGGTTCAAAGATAGAAAAGCCTGCTCGTTCGTTCATTGAACGTACCCGAGCTAAACTTCGGAAAAAGATTCTGGGCACACCGAGCTTCAGAATCAGGTGTCGTTAGAAACTGCGTTCTTGTATAATCCCCAAGAAAATTAAGGAAAAAAAATTCCCTTGAATTTTTAGGGCCTTTACATCACTTCCACCTTAGGGATTTACGCCCCCGTAAAGATAAATCAAAAACTACGGAAACAAAAGTGGGTACTGAGCACGCATCTGAGCCTCCCGCTCCCAAGTTCTCTCTTGGAGGATCTCGTGCTTCCATCAGATGCACACAAGAAGAATCGACCGTTCATGCAGGACCCGCTCCTGTCGATCCTCAATCTCCACCGGGACCTCTGCAAAAGTATCCCCATCATCAATGTCCAGCTCCCCATGGTCAATGATATGTGTCGGGTCATGCACGTATCTCCTCAGCTGGGATATGTGGAAGATGTCATGCACCCGGTGCAACTGAGGTGGCAGAGCCAAGTGATAAGCCACCTCGCCAATCCTACTGAGGACCTGAAATGGTCCGATGAAGCATGGAGACAACTTTCTGCCTCGTCCAAATCACCGTAATCCATGTCGAGGTGGGACCCTCAAGAAGACGTGGTCGCCATCCTCGAACTCTAGTGGCCTCCGCCTCCTGCCAGCATAAGACTTATTCCAGATTTGAGCTATCCTCGTCCGCTCCTGGATGACCTGGACCATCTCTATCGTGGTCTGGACCATCTCCGGTCCCACAAGTGCTGACTCCCCAGGGTCTGTCCAGCACATAGGAGATCTGAAAGGTCGGCTTTATGATGCCTCGTATGGTTCCATCCTGATGGTGGAGTGGTAGCTGTTGTTGTACGCGAACTCCACCAAGGGGAGGTGGTCCTCCTAGCTACGACCAAAGTTGAGGACACATGCACGGAGCATGTCCTCGAGAGTCTAAATGGTCCTCTCTGTCTGACCATCTGTCTGAGGGTGAAAGGTGCTGCTCAGACGTAGCTGTGTCCCGAACGCCTCCTGTAACCCCTTCCAAAGAAGGGAAGTAAAGCGAGTATCTCGATCGGAGACGATAGATGATGTCACACCGTGAAGGTGTACAATCTTCTGAATGTAGAGACACCCCAAGCTCTCCATTGAGCCCTTCTATCTAATGGGTAAGAAGTGAGCTGACTTCGTGAGTCGGTCGACAATCACCCAAATGGAGTCGTTACCTCTGGAAGTGTGTGGAAGTCCAGTCATGAAGTCCATAGATATCCCGTCCCACTTCCACTCTGGGACCTCCATGGGTTGTACCAAGCCTGCTAGTACCAAGTGCTCTGCCTTCACCTACTGGTAGGTGAGGCATCGAGAAATGAACTCTTCCACGTCCTTCTTCATGCCCAGCCACCCGTGCTGTCGTCTGAGATCCCAGTACATCTTCGCCACGCCAGGATGTACCGCCAAAGGGGAAGTTTGAAACTCTCTCAGAACCTCCTCTCATAATGAAACTGGTAATAAGGTACTCCCTCTGAAAAGGACATCGTTCTCTCCTCCCACAGAGAATCCATCAGGTGCCTGTCCTGGGGATATCTGTGCACGCCGCGTCATACAGTCGGTGTCCCCACACTGTGCCTCTCTGACCCGCTGTAGTAGTGGAGGAGTGACTGTGAGTGACTGAAGGAAGGTTGCTTCATCTCTATCTAAGAAAGATATCTACAAAGCCGCTAGCTTCTCTGTCGCCTCCCCATGTAGCTGAATTCCCGTCCTCCTGCTGAGAGCATCGACTACTACGTTCCCCTTCCCAGGAGTATAGACTATCTCAAAGTAATAGTCCTAGAGGAACTCAAGCCATCGCCGCTGTCTCAAGTTCAGTTTCTTCTGAGAGAATATGTACCTGAGACTCTGATGGTCAGAATAGACTGTAAATCGCTCGCCCATCAGATAGTGTCGCCAATCATCAGAGCAAATACCACTACTGCTAACTCCAGGTCATGGGTAGCGTATTTCTACTCATACGACCTCAACTGACATGATCCATAGGCGATCACTACCTGCTCCTACATCAGTACACATCCGAGTCCGGTCCCTGATGCATCGCTGTAGACTACGTGACCTACTCCCTCCTCCGGAAACCTCAAGATAGGTGTGCTGGTCAATCTCTGTCTCAGCTCTTGGAAGCTCTGCTGACATCTGTCTGACCACACAAAGGGTTTCTCCTTCTTCATCCAAGTTGAGAGTGGTGCAGTAACTCTGGAGAAGTCTGGTACAAATCTCTGGTAGTACCCAGCTAGTCCCGAGAAACTCCGCACCTCCATCACGCTCCTAGGTGGCTCCCAAGCTAGCACTGCCTCGATCTTCGCATGATCCACCTCAACTCCCACCTCCGAGATGACGTGTACCAAGAAGTGGACCTTGCGTATACAGAACTGAAACTTTGAGAGCTTTCCATAAAGCTGGTGCTCTCGGAGTGTGTCTAGTACAACCTGTAAGTGGTAGGTGTGCTCCTCCTCAGTCGTCGAGTAAATAAAAATGTCATCGATGAAGACCACAACAAATAGATCGAGGTATGGCTGAAAGATCCTATTCATGGGGGCCACGAAGACTGCTGGAGCATTTGTTACGCCGAATGGCATAACCAAGAACTCATAGTGGTTGTACCGACATCTAAAGGTCGTCATCTACACATCCTCATCCCGAACTCTGAGCTGATGATAACCAGATCTAAGGTCTATCTTTGAGAACCACCATTCTCCCTTGAGCTGATCGAATAGGTCATCAATCCTCGGTAGCAGATATTTTTTCCTCACTGTCACTTGGTTCAGGCGACAATAGTCGACACAAAGTCGCAAGCTCCTGTCTGCCTTCTTAGCGAACAATATCAGGGATGCCCAGGGTGAAACACTTCTTCGTTTGTATCCCTTCCCCTACAAGTCCTCCGACTATACCCGTAGATCTTGAAGCTCAATGGGGGCCATCCGATATGCTGGAGTGGAAATCGGGGCTGTCCCAGGGTACATGTCAATATAAAAGTCTACCTCTCTACGAGGAGGTAGTCCCGGAACGTCATCGGGGAAAAAATCCGCATACTGATCCACCACTGTAGGAAAACCATGACTTTGCACGTCAACTGATCCTAGGATGAGGCTAGCCAACTGATGAGTGATGGGCTATCCTCTCCTCTGCGGGAGTCCATCCTATGCTGCGAAGGCTCCCTTCTCGCCGATGAAGGTGAACCTGCTCCCGTCGGTGCGTACACATCGCACCTTGCGCCTAATACAGTCGATCTGATCATGGATTGTAGATAACCAATCCATACCCAAGATGATGTCGTAAGGCCTCGATGCCACTACAAGAAGATTCCAGCCGATGCTCTCACCTCCTAGAGTAAGCTTACACTGCCGGAACCAGTGCGTAGTCGTCGAGTCTCCTCCCGTAAGAGTCTCTAGCAGTCAGGATCGAGCCAACGGCTCTATTGGAATCTCCGAGCTCCGAACAAGGGAAGCAACTATGAAAGAATGACTCGCTCCTGTGTCTATAAGAAGTGAATCAAGGGTGGAATAGACACATATAGTACCTAGAATCATCTCGGGCGTGCCGTGGTCGTAGGACTCCGCTGCCTGAAGCTATGCCTGTCTCTGCCCGTAAGCTCCCTGTGGTCGGGGTGGGCCTCCTGGTGGTGGCAGTGGTAGAGCCTCAAAGTGTCGCCCACCACCTGCTGCATTGCCAGCTCCTCTGCCTTGTCTTCCTATTCCCTACGGACCGCCACGGTCGACCCTCTGCCTCTTCCTAGGTGGTCCCTCAACCGTCTACTGCTCCTCTGCATGGCGGGTCGGGCTGTCACGAGCCTTGTGGCCCTGCCCGCTGCATGCATAGAACTGTTTGACTCTCGAAAGACTGGCTCCGCGTTATGTGCCCTGCACTGCTGAGCCAGTGTCCTGAGGTCGTCTGCTTGAGGGTTTGGCCTTCCTGGACCCATGAGTCATCCGTCGACTACCTGCTGCAGAAGGCTCTTCTACGTGCCACCCTGCGGTAGGTCTCGCTGCTGATGTAGGCTCAGCAAGGAAGCTCTCGATCAGAAGGGCTCGCTCCAGTACCCCTTCCTGTGTCGGAATTCTAAGGGAGATCATAGATTCCATGATCTCCTGCCTCAATCCCTGCTCAAAGGTCCGGGCCCGAAAGAATGGGTCTCGTACCATGTCTTTCTAGTAGCACGAGAGATCGGTAAATCTCGCCGAGTACTGGGCAACCGTCAAACTGCCCTGCCGCAGCTGTAGAAGCTCCTGGATGTGCGCCGCACGGAGGGTGGCTGGGACGAACTCCAAGTTGAAGAGGCTCTCAAAGTCCGTCCAGATAAGAGATGCCTCGTCGTGCACCTGGAGCATCAAGCTCCACCATCTGCCTGCTTCCGCGTGCAGGATGCTCATTGCGGGGATCACCATGAGGTCTACCGGTGTCCTCACTGACCTGAAAACACGTACAACTGCCTCCAGCCAATCCTCGGCTTCCTGAGGGTCCGTCTCCCCACGGAACCTGGGCGGTCGCTGACTCTGAAACACGTGCAGTGCACTAAGGCGACGTGCATCGTCAGCGGCTGGGGTTGGTAGCATCGGTGGCTCGGTGGGTAGACGTACCGCCGATACCTCTGTTGTCAAAGGGCCCTATACCGAGGCCTCGTTGCTCTGTGGGCTGTCATCACACACAACTCTCGGAACCCTAGCTGCCTATCGTCGTGGGGCCATCCTGAAAAAAAACAGGTGTGCCACGGTCAAACAGTATACCTAGTGAGCTGACATAAAGTAATCACAAAAAAAACATGAAACACACATGTAATCAATGTTTTTGTGCATTAAGTCGGAAATCAGAAGTCAAGGTTCTGGTGTACGGATACGTCGGCCACCGCACCAACACTGGACTCCCTGGACTGATAACCACACTCAATACTCTTAACACTATTGCTTCACATAGAAAAAGTTCAGAGTCCTGAGTTCTGTTGTAGAACTGAACTCCTCTAATACCAATTTGTCACGACTAGTCCTCGGGGCCCGTGCCATGACTACCCCAAGCCCACCTTCCATAGGCCAGGGGCTGGCGACTAGCACCAAGGCATAATTCCCGATAAAAGGGAAGGCATTGCCTTTGTAAAGTAAACAAACACCACATAACAAGCAAGCAGATGTAAACACTAAGTAAAAACTGGGTACAATAGTATATGTGGAAATGTAAGTGGGCCAGAATACAAGCCCAAACTGAAAGTAAAGTAGAAATGGAAAGGGAAAACAACAACTGAAAGTAAAGCCACAACGTTGAGCCGTCCACTGGAAGTCCCACCTGAAGGGTGAGTATAGATAGCCTCCATAGCTCCTTGGGTCCAGCCGTCCACTCCGAGTACGTCCCGACTAGTGGTCCACCTCTAGGTACCATCCTGCTCCGCAAGCCTCATCCACGATCAGCGTTGTCATTCGTCTGCAACCAACACAACGTAGTGCAGGCATATCCCGTGTAGGGGTGAGTATAAGCTACTCAGTAGGGACCCCGAGACCCCCGAAGGTTTCCCAGAATCCACAAGGAATAATCCACAAAGGAAAGATACAATCACGAAGTAACATCCGACACTACTTAGGTATATTCCCACACATATACCTAAGTCATCAATTCCAGTTCGTCTCCAACATTCGAGCTCAAGTACAACTCAGTCCACACAGAAAATCACAACCCAGTCCACACAGGCAAGAAAAACGCAATCCACACAGGATAGCACAACACAATCCACATAGGAAAGCAAAACAGATTCAGCTCACATAGGTATACTTATTTGTATGACGGTAGAGATGATCAGATATTTCCACTGATTCATCTAAGCCGTCGGACCGACAAAGGATCGATTGGTTCTAACCCCCGCAATGACCCACAAAGGATCTGACCCACACAGGATCAATAGATAACTAACCCCCACAATGACTAATAAATGATCGATAGGTAACTAACCCCCGCAATGAACCATAAGGGATCGATAGGTAACTAACCCCCGCAATGACCCACATAGGATCGGACCCACACAGGATCTGTAGGCGTTGGCCCACACAGGACTGCTGAGCACTGACCCACATAGGATCTGACCCACACAGGATCGGTGGCACTGATACACATAGGATCGCTGACGGTTGTATTCTTCGTCATCGAATCCATGGAGGATTTTGGCACAGTCGTCATCGTTGTCATAGTCGTAGCCAGATCTAGAGTTCCCGCTCACATCAAGCTTGTTTCGGAGGGTCCGCTCCACGAGCCGAAGGGCTGATACATAAACTGACACATAGTCCGGAGTTGATGTATCTAATAGATCTGTATTGTCAAAAGGAACTCAATGCCACAGACGGCGCGTCATTCGGACACCCGGTCTGAGTGTTATTGGCTTTCTCGTCCTAGGGGCCTGGTTGGTTTTTAAGACAAAACCAACCCGAAAGTACTCCAACTATGTCCAAACCTCAAGCGGAGTAGGATAAAAGGTCCGTCTCACTTAGAGGAATCCAACAATGTTGAAGGCACGTCAATCAGACGTCCGGAGCTCAAGTTATAAGCATTTACATCTGAGGGCCCGGTTGGTTTCGTGTACGAACCAACCCGGCCGAACCCAAAGTACTCCGAAACCAGGAATGTAATATATCAAAACGACTGTCTTATTCCAAGGATCACATCTCCACTGACGGTTCATCGATCGGAGGTCTGCATCCCATGTTATGGGCAACAGACCGAAATAGTCCGGTAAAAGGGGGTTCGGGCCCGGTCTGACCCGGCCCGATCCCCTCTTGGTCGGCCCGAACCGGGGAGAACCGTCTTAGGTCCGGGTCCGGACCGCTTGGGTGTGGCCCGGCCCGGTTTGGTGGACTGGCCCGGGTAGCCAGCCCGGTGCGCTGGCGCCAGCCAGGGTCTCGCCTGTTTGGCCGAGCAGATGAGGGGGTGCGGGTGCGTTACTTAATTAAAGGAGGGGGTTGAAAAAGGTGAAAGAAACGGTGGGGCTCGTCTGGGCCCCACCTCACAAATATCCTACCAAGTGGGTAGGATCTTGTGGGTCCCACATCACCCACTTAACTTAATTTAAGAAAAATAAAATAAAAATCGGTCGTACCACTTTTATTTTATTTCTTAACTTAACCCCAAAAATCAAAAACCACACCCGAGCAAAAGCAACTCCGGAAAAGATGTTTCTAAGAAATTACCAGCACTGTGATTAAAACGGTGCCCTAGGAATTCGATTCCGATCATCGGTTCAAAGTTAGAAAAACCCACTCGTTTGTTCACTGAACGTACCCAAGCTAAACTTCGGAAAAAGATTCTGGGCACACCGGGCCTCAGAATCAGGTGCCGTCAGAAACTGAGTATTTGTAAAATCCCAATGAAAATTAAGAAAAAAAAATTTCCTTGATTTTTTTGGGTCTTTACACACGGCCCGCAACCTCATACCTCTTTGCTAGACGAACCAGACGAATGCCCACTGGTCGGGCTGGAAGACCGCAACACCCGCAGGTGCCGCCATGACGAGACACGGCCCGCAACTGTGGGCCGCTCGATAGGAGAACTGGCTGGCCACCTGCCGGTCGGGCTGAAGAAACCACGACACCACTTGGCACCACGTGGGAAGAACTGTGGCCCGCTGTGCAGGCCGTGCATGTCTGGCAGAACCGGTCGGCTGGTCGGCCGGGAAGAGGAGGGGTGGCGCTGCTCGGTGCCACTGGGCGAACCAAACCAGCCCGCAATGCAGGCCATAACTACGGGTGGGTAGCGCCCCACCAAGCTGAGCCGACCCCCCGACCAGGTCGGACCCGGCGAACCGGTTTGGGCTGACATGCCAACCCACTGGGCTTGACAGGCCGGGCCCATTTTTACTTAAACGTGAATAACTCATAGACCGCGAGTCCGATCGATGCGCCATCTTTGGAACTAGGATCCTCACGATGAGATGGTCCTTTTGGGATACTATAAGTAAGTTTTTGACAACTTTTGAAAACGGTGGGGTTGGGAATGAGCGTAAATCCAACCGGGCCTCTATAACGAAAATGCCAATAACTCTCAGACAGGGCGTCCGATTGACGCGCTGTCTGTCGCCTTGGGTTCCTAATGATGAGATGGAAGTATATAATGCATCAACTCAGGACTTCATGATAGTTGTAGTATAGACACTTGACTCAAGGAGTATACCCTCCCGGAATCGACCGTGCTGTATGGAGGAACCCTAGAGCTGGCTGCGACGACTACTGTATTGGAATCCTATCTGGGTTCGACAGCGAGGATTACTAAACCAAAATCCTTCGTGGGTTCGATAGCGTTGACTATTGTACTAGAATCCTCTGTGGGTTTGATAGTGAGGACTTATGTACCGGAATCCTCTATGGGTTCGATAGTTTTGACTTTTGTTCCTGTATGCTGTGTGGGTCCGATAGAGTAGCTGGTCCTGTATACTGTATGGGTCTGAAAGCTTAGCTGGTCCTGTATCCTATGTGGGTCCAACAACTTAGATGAATTAGTGACTACATATGATCATCCCTATCACTATACGAAATATGTATACATGTTTGAGCTGAGACTTATCTTTTAATCATTATCATTGATGATATTGACTTTACTTATTATGTGGACTAGGTTTTGATTGGGATCGAGAGATGAAGTCGTGCATTGACTGGTAACTTATGTTTATGTATGGGAATGTACCTAAGAAGGGTTTGTTGATACTTCATTATTGTATCGTTCTTCTGTGGGTTATCCTTTGTGTATTCTGGGAGACCTTAGGGGGTCTCGGGTCCCCTACTGAGTATCGTTATACTCACCCCTACACGGGTTATGCCCGCACATTATTGTGTTGGTCTAAGACAAAGAACATCATTGGTCAAGGCAGAGAGTTGTAGAGCTGGACGGTACCCATAGATGGACCACTTGGAGAGACGTACACGGAGTGGACGGACAAACCAGGGTTGCTGAGGATGCCATATGTACCCACCCTTCAGGTGGGATTCCTAGAGGATGACTCCATAGTTGATGTTTACCTTTTTGCAGTTGTACTAGCTTTACAGTTTGTTTAATTTAATGTTGTGCTTGTATTTCTGGAACCATTACTTTCAACAATTAATTTTGTATACAGTTTTATATAGTGTTTACCTTCAGTTGTGTACTTTGATGCTTGTGTTCATGCTCTGTGTGTGTTACAGTTTAAAATTCAATTCTTTCCCTTTTTATCGGGGTTAAACGTTTAGTGCCAGTCTCCAGCCCCTAGCCTATGGAAGACGGGCCTGGGGTAGTCATGGAACGGGCCCCGAGTATGGGTCATGAAAAATTGGTATCAGAGGAGATAATTCTACCGCAGAACATGGACTATGATTCTTTTAACAGCAATAGCGTTAAGTTTTTTCAGTATGGTTTTCAGTTTAGGGAAACCGGTGTTGGTGCTCAAATTGACGTATCCATACAGTAGGACTCTAACTTTTGATCTCCGACTCAGTGCATGAAAACACTGATTGCATGTGTGTTTCCTTTGAAAGGGTTTTATCTATGAATAACTTGTGTCAGCTCACCAGGTATACTGTTTTAACCATGGAACACCTATTTCTTTTCAGGATGGCCCCACGAATGCAGACATCCAGGGTTCCGAGTTTCGTGCGATATGGTAGGCCACTGAGAGACGTGGCGTCGGTGTAGGGCACCATCACAGCGGAGGTACCAGCAGTACCACTACTTTTTGGGCCACTGATACCAGCAGATCTAGAAGCAGAGAGTGCACGCTGCCTGAGTGTGATGCATGAGTTCCACCATCAGAGGCCACACAGGATCCAGGGACAGACGGACCCACATGCAGCTGAGGTTTGGCTGGAGGCTGTCGTTAGATTTTTCAGATTGGCAGGGACACCGGCTGACCACGTGGTGATATTTATCGTGAGTCTCCTGCATGCAGTAGTAGGCAGATAGTGGAGCCTAATGCTTCCGGTGCATAACAAGGCATCATTACTCTGGAAAGACTTTGAGAGTCTCTTTCGCTTAGAGTTTGTTCCAGAAACCCTTCGGGTAGTGCAGATTTAGAAGTTACTTCATCTGTATCAGGTTAATATTACAGTAGCTCAGTACTCAATGAGGTTCAGATACCTCTCACGCTACTCCACAAACATGGTAAAAGACCAATTCATCAGGGCCCAGACCTTCCAGTAGGGACTCAAGCATGATATCAGTGATTCGATGATTCCCCTCAGTATTCCGACGCAGGTGGGGGTGCCGGAGAGAGCCCTTCTAGTAGAGATTTTTCTCTCTGAGCAATCCCTAGTAAAGAGACCCACCACAGGGTAGCACATAGCAGAGTCTTCTATAGCTGGTAGTAGATAGATAACACATAGGTCCAAGCGGACTAGGCCATTAGGTGGGCTACCCCAGGATATAGGTTCAGTTGTGAGGGGCACATGAGATAGAGCCATCTATACTGGAGCAAGCAGTGCTATGCATGCGTCGGGGAGGGCCACATTGCTCGAGACTACCCGAAAAACCATGAAGATGAGCGTAAGACAGTAAAGGGACCTCCCAGACATAGGAAGAGGTTTTACCATGGTGGTCCACTAGGAGTAGGCAGACGTGGCAATGGAGCTGGCCGAGCAATGGGTGGTGGACGACGTTTCGAGGCTCTACCACCACCACCACTAGGAGGTCCACCCCGACCACAGGGAGCGGGCAGATAGAGGAGGGCTCATCTCTAGGTAGTCGAGGCATACGACCGTGGCACACCTGAGATGATTTGAGGTACTATCTATGTCTACTCCACCCTTGGTGCAGTACTTATAGACATAGGTGCGAGACATTCTTTTATTTTTACTGCCCTCATTCGGAGGTCGGAGATTCTGACGGAGCAGTTGGCTCGATCCTTACAGCTAGAGACTCCTACGAGAGCAGACTCGATGATTACGCACTCGTGTCGGCAGTGTGAGCTTACTCTAGGAGGTGAGATCTTCGAGTGGGATATTATTGTAGTGGCGCCAAGGCCTAACGACGTCATTTTGGGTATGGACTGGTTATCCACAGTTCATGCTCAGATTGACTGTATTAGGCGCAAAGTGTTGTGTATACACACAGATGGGACCATGTTCACCTTCACTGGTGAGAAGGGAGCCTTTACAGCACAAGACAGACTTAATTATAGGAGGGGGAAGCCGATCACCTATCAGTTGGCTAGTCTCATCCTCAGAGAAATTGATGTGTGGAGTCTGAGTTTTCCTATTGTGGTGGACCAGTACGTGGATGTTTTTTCTGAAGACATTCCTGGACTACCTTCTCGCAAAGATGTAGAATTCTATAATGACATGTACATTGAGACAACATGGATATCTACTCCTACATTTTTGATGGCTCCCACCAAGCATTGTGAGTTTCAGGTAACACAGGAGGATTTGCAGGGGACGAGATTTATTCACCCTAGTGTTTTACCCAGGGCATCTTCAATATTGTTCACCAAGAAGGCGGATGAGAGCTTGCGACTGTGTGTAGACTACTATCTCCTGAATCAGGTGATCGTGAAGAAGAAGTACCCACTCCTGAGCATTGACGATCTCTGTGATCAGCTAAAGGGAGCATGGTAGCTCTAGAAGATAGACCTTAGGTCAGGTTATCACCAGCTTGGAGTTCGAGACGAGGATGTGCAGAAGGCAGCCTTCATGTGTCGGTATGGACACTACGAGTTCTTAATTATGCCCTTCATTGTAACCAATGCTCTAGCAGTGTTCCTGAGTCTCATAAAAAGGATCTTCCAGCCATACCTCGATCTATTTTCATAGTCTTCATTGACATCATACTGATTTACTCGACTACTGAGGAGGAGCACGCCTACCATTTACGGGTAGTATTGGATAATCTCCGAGAGCACCATCTTTTTGGTAATCTCTCTAAGTTACAATTCTGGATTCGAGTGGTTCACATCTTGGGACACATCATATCGAAGGCTGGAGTTGCAGTGGATCCTGTGAAGATCGAGGCAGTAATTTCTTCGGAGACACCTAGGAGTGTGACAGAGGTATGGAGTTTTCTGGGACTGGCTGGGGACTATCATAGATTTTTCCCAATATTCTCCATAGTTGCAGCACTGTTTTCAGCATTAAAGAATATGGGTCATCCCTTTGTGTGGAAAAATATATTCCACCAGAGCTTTCAGGAGATGAGGCAGAGGTTGAACAGTGCGCCCATTTGGAGGCTACCAGAGGATGGCGTAGGGTACGTAGTTTACTGCGACGCGTCAGGGACTAGACTCAGGTGTGTCCTGAAGAAGTAGTGAGCAGTGATTTAATATGGTTCATGGTAGTTGAGACAACATGAGAATAACTATGCTACCCATGACCTGGAGTTAGTAGTAGTGGTCTTTTCTTTGAAGATGTGGTGGAACTATATGATGGTCGAGCGTTTTACAGTCTACTCTAACCACTAGAGTCTCAAGTAAATCTTCTCGCAGAAGGACCTTAACCTAGGACAATAACGATGGCTCGAGTTCCTACAGGACTATGAATTCGAGATAGTCTATACTCCTGGGAAGGTGAACGTTGTAGCATATGCTCTCAGCCGGAGATCGGGCATTCAGCTGGTAGGAGAGGCGACATAGCAGTTAGCCACGTTGAAGATATCCTTTGTGAAAAGAGATGGAGAAGCCTTTCTATAGTCTCTCACAGTCACTCCTCTACTTAATCAATGAGTCAGAGAGGCACAACATGGGGATGTTGACTGTGAGACGCGATGTGCTCAGATATCCACCAGGCAGGTACCTGATGGGTTTTATGAAGGTGGAGAGTGCATCATCCTCACCAGAGGACATACCATGGTACTGGTTTTACAATAGGAGGAGGTGTTGAGGGAGTTCCACACATCCCCTATAGTGGTACATCTAGTTGTGGTGAAGATGTATTAGGACCTCATACAACAGTAATGGTGGCTGGGTATGAAGAAGGTGGTAGCAGAGTTTGTCTTACGATGCTTCACTTGTCAGCAAGTGAAGGCGGAGCTCTAGGTTCCAGTAGGCTTAGTTCAGCCCTTAGAGGTCCCAGAGTGGAAGTGGGATGAGATATCCATGGATTTGGTGATGGGAATTCCACGTACATCCAAAGGATATGACTCTATCTGGGTGATTGTCGACGGACTCACCATGTTGACCAACATCCTACTGACCAGAGATCAGGGCTCATTAGAGAGATTGGGATGCCTCTATGTGTAGGAGATTGTGCGTTTACATGGAGTACCTTATTCTGTTGTCTATGACCTTGATGAATGCATTACTTCCCAGCTTTGGAAGGGGTTGTAGGAGGATTTTGGGATGTAGCTTCTCTTAAGAATGACCTTCCATCATCAGAAAGATTTCCAGACTGAGCGGACCATCCAGACACTTGAGGACATGCCCTGTGCATGTGTCCTTGACTTTGGTCGCAGTTGGGAGGATCACTTACCCTTGGTGGAGTTTTCATACAACAACAGCTACCACTCCACCATTGGGATGGCACCTTATGAGGCACTGTATGGATGGCCTTGCAGATTGCCTCTGTGCTGTACTGACCAAGGGGAGTCCGCACTCGTAGGACCAGAGATGGGGCAGGCTACGATGGAGAAGGTGCAGATCATCTAGGAGCCAATGAAGACTCCACAGGGCAGATAGAAGTCTTATGATTATAGGAGATGGATACCATGAGAGTTTGAGGATGGGGACCACATATTCTTACGGGTATCACCCCGAAGAGGTCTGTAGTGATTTGGCTGAGGCGGCAAGTTATCTCCTCGATTCATCAGACTGTTTCATGTCCTCAGAAAAATTGGCAAGGTGGCTTATCTCCTGGCTCTTCCAGGTTAATATGTGATATAGATTACAAGGAAGTAAATCCCTTATGTGGGGATAATTCAAAGACCTGGAAATCCTGTATAAGTTTTTTTCATAAATACATGGGAATTTTACGAGCCCGCAGTTTCTAATGGTGCCTGATTCCGAGGCCCGGTGTGCCCGGAATCAATTTCTGATTTTTTTTGTTAGGGCACTTTCAGTAAACGTACGTGCGGGATTTTATATCTTTTGAAACTGTGGTTGAATTTAAATCCAAGGGCACCTTTGAACTCATAGTGCCAAAATTTTCTTTCGTAAACCTTTACTACAGTTGCATTTTAGCGTGTTTGGAAGTCAGTTTTATGGGTTTCTTATAAAAAAAAGTAAAATAAAAATGAATAGAGGATTAATTTTTTTGGGTAGTGTTTTCTCCAAAGTGAAGTTGGAGGTGGGGACCACCCCCACATAACCTTCCATTGGAGGATATTATGTGGTGGGGCCCACATGAGAATTGACTCCTCAACTCACCCTTGAAACCCTTGGAATCCCCCATTTATGTGGGTTAAACCCTCCACCTTCCACCTTCCACCTTCCCTCATAATGAAGCCACCACTCTTCAATTAATTAGATGAACTCTCCATCCCCCTCACCTTAATTGTGCCCACACAATTAATTAATGTCTTCATTAATTAATTTGAGTATTTTATTTTATTTGAATTAGATTCCAACATTAAAATAAGAGAGAGCCTATTATTTTATGTAGGTGGGGGATTATAACTTGGAGGAAGTTTTGGAGAATTGGAAGAAAACATTCTTCCCACGAAGAACACGAAGAACTACTTCAACGTCTCCCATCCACATTAAAGAAATAGACGTCGTCTGTAAAGAACGTCGCCAACAATGACGCTTCCTCCTCTGATGCACCCCGATGACAACGGATCGACACCATCGTCAATGAACGAATTTCGAATCAAGGTAGGGGATTTTGTATAATTTTAAATGAATAATATTATACCCTCATTCTTGATGAATTATTTGGTTCATCTTTGGACATTTTTATCGCCTAATGCATAGGGAGTGGGCTGAACAAACAGTGCCCGATGACCCTCCAAGGGTTCTTCATTGTTTTGGCAATAGAGGCAGAGTCGGAAGAGGCGGCGGTGACTGAAGGCAGCGGCGACTGGAGGTAGCAGCGGCCGCGCGCCGGCCCCGTGAATTGACCTGCAGCCACTCGGGCCGCCTGATCCTCGGGACGACTAGCCTTCAAATCTCGTTGGCCCGCTGGGAACCGTGACACCCGAAGGTGCCGTGCGGAGGGAACCACAGCAAGTAATCGCGGGCCTCTTTCCTGGGCGAACCGGTGGGCTTCCTGCCGACCGGGTTGAAGAAACCGCGACGCCGCTTGGCACCGCGTGGGAAGAACTTCGGCCCGCTGTATGGGCGGCACATGTGGCCAGAACCGACTGGCGATGGCCGGCTGCGTAGAATTGGGGCAGCGCCGCTCGGTGCCGCCATGCGAACCAAACCGGCCTGGAATGCGAGCTGGGCCCGCGGGTGCGCCCCGCCCCACCAGGCCAGGCCGACCGCCCAACCGGGTCAGACCCACCGAGCAGGGTCCGCAGGAGGGCTGCACTCCACCGGGCCGGGCCGACCCCCAGCCGGGTCAGACCCGCCAAACCGGGTTGGGCCGACCCGCCAGCCCTCTGGGCTTGACAGGCCAGGCTCGTTTTTACTTAAACGTGAATAACTCCTAGATCGTGAGTTTGATCGACGCGCCGTCTGTAGCACTGCGATCACCGTGACGGGGCATTCCTTTTGCGATGCTCTAATTGATTTTTGGGCAGGTTTGGAAAATGGCCGGGTTGGGAATGAGCGTAAATCCAACCAGGCCCCTGGAATAGAAATGGAAATAACTCTCAGACCAGGCGTCTGATTGATGTGCCATCGGTCACGTTGGGTTCCTTATAATGAGACGGAACTACGGGAAACATCAACTCAGGACTTCATGATAGTTGATGTATTGGCACTAGACTCGAGGATCAGACCCTCCCAGAATTGAGCGTGTTGTGTGCGGGAACCCTAGAGCTGGCCGCGATGACTATTGTACAAGAATCCTACGTAGGTTCGACAGAGATGATTACTGAACTAGAATCCTCCATGGGTTCAATAGCAGCATATACTATACCGGAATCCTCTGTGGGTTCGACAGTGATGAATTCTGTACCAGAATCCTCTGTGGGTTCGACAGTTCTGAGTTCTGTTCCTGTATCATGTGTGGGTCTGACAGAGTAGCTGGTCCTATATCCTGTGTGGGTCTGACAGCTTAGCTGGTCCTCTATCCAATGTGGGTCCAATATCTTAGATGAATCAGTGACTACATCTGATCATCTCTATCGCTATATGGAATATGTATACCTGTGTGAGCTGAGTCTTTTCATTCAATCATTATCATCGATGCGATTGAATTTACTTCCTGTGTGGACTGGGTTGTGATTGGGAACGAGAATTGGAGTCGGGCTGTGACTGGTAACTTAGTTATATGTATGGGCATATACCTAAGTAGGGTTGGTTGATATTTCGTGATTGTATCTTTCTTCTGTGGTTTATCCTTTGTTTATTCTGGGAGACCTTCGGAGGTCTCGGGCTCCCCTACTGAGTATCGTTATACTCACCCTCCACAGGTGATGCCCGCACATTGTTATGTTGGTTGCAGACGACTGACAGCACTGATCGAGGCAGAGAGTTATAGAGCTGGACGGTATCTGGTGGTGGACCACTTGGCGAGATGTACTCGGAGTGGATAGACGGAGCTAGGATGCTGAATAGGCCATCTGTACCCACCCTTCAGGTGGGAATCCCGGAGGACAACTCAGTAGTTGATGCTTACATTTCTTCAGTTGTACTAGCTTTACAGTTGTTGTACTTTACTGTTGGGCTTGTATTTTCAGCCCCTTTCCTTTCAGTACTTCCTTTTGTATATATTTTTACTTAGTGTTTACTTTCAGCTGCGTACTCTACTGCTTGTGGTCTGGCTGTGTGTGTGTTACTAGTTAAAAGGCATTTCCTTCCCTTTTCATAGGGATTATGCCATTGGTGCTAGTCGCCAGCCCCTGACCTATGGAAGGGGGGCCTGGGGTAGTCACGGCACTGGCCCCGAGGATGGGTCATGGAATATACCCCCCTTTGTTTTTCTTTCTCTTCCTCTCATTTCTTACTTCCTCTCTCTCTAAACATGAATTTTAGACTGAAAATTTCTCGCAGTTAATTTTGTTTATAGAGAAGTTGTGAATGCGCTTACTTCAATCAGAGATCAAGTTTAAAGGTATTTATATTATATTTAATTTAGTATTTATTTAATTTTTTATGTTAATTTTAATTATTGTTGATTAATGGTAATTAAATTAGATTTAAATTGTTTTTTACTTGTATTTTAGCAATAAATAGTAATAATTTGTAATAATTAGTAGTAATTTGTAATAAATAGTAATAATTAAGAATAAATAGTAATAATTATGAATAATTAGTAATAATTAGGAATAAATAGTAATAATTAGTAATAATTAGTAATAAATAGGAATAATTAGGAATAATTAGTAATAAATTGGAATAATATGTAATAATTTGTAATAATTTGTAGTAAATATTAATAATTAGTAATAAATAGTAGTAATTAGAAATAAATAGTAGTAATTAGTTTTAAATAGTAATAAATAGAAATAATTATGAATAAATAGGAATAAATAGTAACAAATAGTAATAATTAGTAACCAATAGGAATAAATAAGACTAAATAGGATTAGATATAAATAATTAAAAATAATTTGGAATAAATATTAATAAATAAGACTAAATAGGAATAATTAGTAATTAATAGTAATAAATAGTAATAAATAGCAATAAATAGCATTAAATAGGTAAAAATAGTAATAAATAGTAATAAATAGGAATAAGTAGGAATAAATAGTAATAAATAGGAATAAATAGTAATAAATAGTAATAAATAGTAATAAATAGTAATAAATGGTAATAAATAGTAATAAATAGTCGTAAACAGTAATAAACAATAATAAATAGTAATAATTAGTAATAATTATGAATAAAGAGTTATAAATAATAATAATTTGTAACAAATAGTAATAAATAGTAACAAATAGAAATAAATAGTTACAAATAGTAATAAATAGTAATATATAGAAATAAATATTAATAAATAGAAATAATTAGTAATAATTAGTAATAATTAGTAGTAAATATTAATAATTAGTAATAATTAGTAATAATTACTAATAATTTGTAATATTTAGTAATAATTTTTAATAATTAGTAATAATTAGTAATAATTAGTAATAATTAGTAATAAATAGCAATAATAAGTAATAATTAGTAAAAAATAGTAAAAAATAGTAAAAAATAGTAAAAAATAGTAATAAGTAGGAATAAATAGTAATAAATAAGAATAAATTGTAATAAATTGTAATAAATAGTAATAGATAGTGATAGATAGTAATAAATAGTAATAAATAGTAATAATTTGGAATAATTAAGAATAATTAGGAATAATTAGGAATAATTAGGAAGAATAATGAATAATTAGTAATAAATTGGAATAATTAGTAATAAAGAGTAATAAATAGTAATGAATAATAATAAATTGTTATAAATAGAAATAAATAGGAATAAATATGAATAAATAGTAATAAATAATAATAAATAGTAATAAATAGCAATAAATATCAATAAATAGTAATAAATAGTAATAAATTGTTATAAATAGTAATAAATAGGAATAAATATGAATAAATAGGAATAAATAGGAATAAAAATAAATAATTAGAACTAATAATTAATAATTGGTAATAACTAGTAATAATTAGTCATAATTAGTCATAATTAATAATAATTACGATTAATTAGTAATAATTAGTAATAATTAGTAAATATTAGTAATAATTAGCAACAAATAGTATTAATTAGTAATAATTAGTAATAATCAGTACTAATTAGTAATAATTAGTAATAATTAGTAATAATTAGTAATTGTTGGTCGGAGTAGTTAACTAAAGAGGGGAGGGGTAAATTAAGTCACTATATAAAAATTTATGTTTAAAAGATTATTAGTTTTACAAGTAATGATTTCCCCAAACATAGATACAACCTAGTTAATCAAGGTTATATGGTTATAAAAGTTGGAATATTTAAACAACTTCTTAGAAGATTGATTAATTCTCAGTAATCTTAACTGGTATTATTAAAATTACATTTGAAGTTATCCTACAAAGACAAATCAGATATAACTTCTTTCCAAGACTAACTATCAATGTGAACTTAGTGTTTTTCTGGATTATTCAATAAGTAGTAAAATAGATTAGACTAAATTAAAATAGCACAGCGGATATAAAAAATGTGGTTCAGTCTCAAGATGATACCAAATCCAATACACTTGGTGACCACCTGCAACAAAGAAGTTTATATAAATAAACTCTGATCCACACCCTAGACTAGGGTTAACAATAGTACATGGACTGTCCATGCGACGTAGGGACCTCTTCCACAATTTTTGTGGGTAAAAAAATAATAATGTCCAAGCCACACAGGGACCTCTTCCACAGCTGTTGTGGGTAAACAAGGTTATATAATTTGGTGTGAGGATTTCTAAATCCTCCAGTTCAGGGCAGGAGTCATTGTGTGTGTAAAATATTCAGAGTAAACACACTGGTCCAAAAGAAAATTAAAGAATCACTGAGAGAGAGGAAATGTGAGTTTAGAATTATCTAGTTATTAAAAGTGTAGCTCTGGACTCCATGGATAAGACAGAAATGCTTTTGAGTCCTTCTCTGGTTTTTGTGTTGAAAAATAGAGTGTCGCGATTCAGTTTTTGTTCTTCACAAGTAAAGATATTCTCCTGATTCCAGTGTGCTTCATGTGATCTTCATTAGAGTTTGATTGCATGCATGTGACAATTATTTCTCTAGAGATATTGAAATGCATTCTTCGTGGTTGTTCTCATGCTTTCTTTTCTATTGAGTACAATGCACTCACATTTCTTGTGTTGTCGCATGTGTGTTGCTCTTGGGCACACATCTCTTTATCTGCAAAATGCATGAGATTTAGCCGACAAGATCCATATGTGTCTTACCTCGTACCTCGTACTATGTCTACAAGAAATCATTAATTATGTCAGTGCATTAAATACATAAAATATACCATTAAAAAGTTAAATTGAAAGAAAAAATGGGTTAATAAAGGGTGTCACAGTATGTTATGAAAATGTTGTCTTCTTCACGGTATCTCCTTGTCACGGTGTCTCCTTCACGGTGTCTCCTTCACAGTGTCTCCTTCACGATATCTCCTTCACGGTGTCTCCTTCATGGTTTCTGGATTCCGGTGCCTTGCTCATAATTTCTGGATTCATAGTGCCTTGATGACTATGTCTCGCTAACTGTGTCTGGCAGTTAGAAAAATAGAGTGTCTGGCTTACGGTGTTTGTTCTTAGTGTCTTTCTTCACGGTGTCAGGATTACTGTGTCATAGTATCTCATGGTCACTGTGTCTGAGACTTAGGCTTCACGGTGTCTGGGTTCATTGTGACTTGCTCATGGTGCCTGGCTCACTGTATCTTGCTTACTGTGTCTAGCTTCATGGTGTCTTATTCTTAGGAAAATAAATGTATTCAGACATAGAACAGTAATATGCATGAAATTAATTTAACTTAGCCATTATCAAGTATGAGATAACTTGAAACATAAATACACATGATTGATAAGATTTTTGAGATTTGTGATCATTAAATTAGATTTGTAATCATTAATGAGATTTGTGATCATTAAAACATGATTACTTCCTGAGGAGTCCAACAAATCTCCCACTTTTTGATGATCACAAATCATATTCAGTTAAATTGTAAGACATATGCAACTATAGAGAAAAAAACATATAAAAGAGCATATAATAACTGAATAAATAATGATAACTGATAACTTCTCCCCATTTTTGGATTGTCAAAATGTTCAATGAATAGTGGTATAATAGTGCATATGGAATTTAAAGCGTTCAGAATACAACAAACAGTAGAAATATATGAAAAAACAGTCACTGGTCTTCTTTAGGAAGTGACCTTCTCATTGCCTTTATCAATAGCAGAAGAGGAATATATAAGGGCAGTTGGTGATGTGTATGAAGGAATATAAGTCTTAGAAAATGAAGGTAAAGGTAGACCTTCGAAGACTGATGAAGACAAAGTTTGAGAAGTAGAAGATCAAGGCAGTTGCTGGTCAAGGATGACTGGCCTGATCTGACTAAGAGCCTAGCCAATATACATGGTTGTTGAGGGTAAGGCAGAGGTAATGTAGTTAGGCCAGGTCTGAGAGGAGCAACCACTGGAGAAACAATGGTGTACTTTGAATAGGAAGATAGAGTCAGAAGTTTAATTAATTCTTCAATAATCTCCCCTCTATACAACATGGCCTTTTCAAATCGTCTTTGTTTTCCATGAACTTGTCCAACAATCTTGTAAACTCGGTGAGCTTCTAGACTTGGTTTTTGAAGGCTTGGGTTACAGGTGGAATTCTCAGATTCTCTACATGGTATTTGAAGTGATTGGTCATATCAGTCTTGGAGAAAATTTGGTTGAAATAGAAGTCCACCTTCTTAGAGATCTCTTTCTTGGCATCATTGGCAATCTTTGAGTGAATTTGAACCAGTTCAAGCACTCTATCACTGTTCTTAACAATTTCATATAAAAGAGACATATAAAATCCACTGAAAACATTCTGAATTTCTTCCTTTACAAGGGATCTGAGAAATGTACTATCCATGGAATGAGTAGAAGTTTGACCAGAAGAATGAGAACCTTTGACAGTAGTGGTCAGATATTTGAGCTATTTAGGGACCTTTTGAAGACAACCAGTATATTCATCAGTGAGCTTATTAAGTTTTTCCACGTGCTCTCTCATGTGTTGCAACATGTTTTAGTGACCTCTTCAATATTTTAATCAAAGGATAAGAGGTATGGATGAATTTAGGACACAATATCTCTAGAAATGTGAGAAACATCAGGTTCAAGAGAAACAACAATAGGTGTAGGCTCTGATCTAGAATGCAATTCTCTCTGGAGGTCTTCAAACATGATTTTTAGAGTCGCAACTTCATTACTGAGAAACTTGTTTTCAACTCGATCTTCCTGAATTTCATGGAGCATTTTGGGTTGGATCTGCCAGACAATCTTCTCTAATATAAGTGAGGCACCTCTCTTATTAGATGTGTCACAGCGTGAGGTTGAGAGTTTAAAAGTGTCTCCACTCCATCTAAGATAGTGCCACCAAAATCCTTTAATTCATCATTTCTAACAGAAGACTGATGATCAGGTAAAGGTGCGGGAAGTGGTATAGGTGTAGGCTCAGGTTGAGGTTCAGGTTGAGGTTCAGGTTCAGGTGCAAAGTATGTGGCAGATTTTAATTGAAACAAGGAAGAAAGATCAATCCCAGTGGAAGTAGAATTTTGATATTCACTCACATCATAGAAGTGAGGGAATATATACCAATTGTACACATGATAAGAATCAGTAGGTTGAGATGCTTCAACAGACTCGGCTTCACCAGTCTCAAGATTTTGAGGTTCCTCCCCATCAATAAGTGCTTCCTTTTCAGGACCTTGAGGCTCAGGTACTTGTTATAAATCCACTAGTTAATCTCTAATTTCCTTAGCCCTTTCTTGCCTAGAAAATTGAAAGGCTATATACATCATTTTCTTTAGCAGAGGGTATTATCTCAGGATAAAATTGATCTTCATGGAGTTCTTTTTGATTTTCATCTACCCTAATAGAGATTTCTTCTAGATTTGCTTCTTCCACCGCGGGGAGTCATTCTCGATTTGTTTCTCCTATAACAGAGAGTTATTTTTGAGTTTCTTCTTGCACAGTAGGGATTTATCCTATTACATCCTCTTCCATGACATGCTACTCAGATTCTGGGACAATTAACTCTCTTACAGCCTTAGATTGGATTTCCAGATTAACATCATATCTAGGGGCAGGAGGTTATTCATCAAGAACATCAGGAGGAATAATTGGCCTTTCTTCCTCAATAATAACTTCTTCCCTATGAGGTATATTAGCCACTTCTCTATGTGGTACTTCAACTGCCTCTTACTCTTCTTCGTCATCTTCTGGAAAAACAAAAACTTCATCTGCTTCCTAACAAGGATCAGAAATGTCCTTTAGCCTTGTTGGATAATCGATAAGATTATACTTCTCATAAATATTATCATTATCTTCACCCAATTCCTTCTTCTAGGGGTTCCAGTTTATTTTCATCTTTCTGATGGTAGGTTTAGATATACAATATTCATACTCCACCAGTACTTCTTCATTGGGTCCAACTACTCTTTTGGTAGCACGCATTGCTGAAATCATCCTAGAATATAACAAAGAGGTGGATTTGGATGTGACCTTGATCGATTCACACATATGGTGAATGATATACTTAAACAGATTGATTTTGTGTCCATTATTCATAATATGATTCAGAACACATCTTGATACTTCAAGAAAGAGAAGTCACCTTTCCTCGGGCTAATATTATTTGAAAAAATTTAAACAATAGCCTTGTCTCCCCATCAAGTTTAGCAGCTATGGACATTCTCTTGGTTCCATTTCCAATTAGAGTTTCCAGTGCATTTTCCAGGTCAAATAAATCAGTTTTAGGTGGGGGGTCTCTCTGATATCTTCATAAATCCCTTCATGAGGTATCCTAATGCATGATTCCCATAATCTTGATGAGAAGGTGCATCTTTGGCCATTAATCCACCTTCTCACAACAAAACATTCACCAGCATCAAAAGAAAACTATAAATACTGATAGAAATGAGCTACCAACCTCGGGTAAATGGGTCTATCCTTCCTTGAGAACCATTCGAGCCATCGTTGTTCTCCTAAAAATTTTAAAACTAACGATTTTATAGACAATAGACACTCAGGGAAACTTTTCTTTTCAGTTACAACACTACGGTTTAACAGGTTTGGATTTAGGGGTCCTTTATGCACCAGCTTTGATGCTCTCTTCAACTTCGATCTACGCTTATCAGGAGTAGATGAAGACGAACGCTTCATCCTTGGCATCCACTGACGGCTGAGAGAGAGAAAGAGAGAGTTTCTAGGTTGAAAGGGTTCATAATGAGTGAGTGGGGGAGAGTTCGGGAGAAGAATCGAGTGAAAACCCTTTTGTTTTATCATTTGGGAATGTAAAATGTCAGAAAATTAAAAACATGGGAATGTAAAAAAGTGGTGAAATACTTATTACCACGATAAAGATTTAAAGAAAAACATAAATAATTTTCACGGTGAGACCGTGAATAGTCATTGCAGTGCCATGGTAAATGGTCGTCATGGTGAGACAGTCAGTGGTCGTCATGGTGAGACAGTGAATGGTCTATTCTGTCACGGTGAGACAGTAAGTAAACTTTGTTCAGTCTTGGTGAGACGGGACTAACAGACCGTGAATACAATGTGCCAACTGTGAGACCGTAAACAAGAGACCGTAATCGAGAAACTGTGAACATGAAACAGTAATGTAAAAAAGTAGTAAAATATTAAACAGTAAGACCAGTAAGATATCTATTTGTGATTGATCATGCCTAGATCATGTAAGATGTAGTTTATTCTCTAAGAATTTAATGGTTTAGTGAATATATCAGGAAGTTGATATTTAGTGCCAATGAATTCCAAGGTAATATCACCGTTTTGATAATGATCTCTCAAAAAGTAATGTCTTACATCAATATGTTTTGTCCAATAATGTGAAACAGGATTTTCTGAAATGTTATTTGCACTTGTGTTGTCACAATTTATTGGTACATGTCTGAATTGATATCAATAATCTAGTAAAGTGTGTTTTATCCCAAAAATTTGTGCACAACAACTTCCAGCAGCTATGTATTCAGCTTCTGTAGTAGATAATGAAAAATAATTTGGTATCTTACTACACCATGACTCTAGTGACTTTCCTAAAAGGTGACATGTTCTAGAGGTGCTCTTTCTTTCTAACTTACTACCACTGATGTCAGCATCAGAATAACTAACTAGTACAAATGATTTTCCTTTAAGATAAAACAGCCACAGATTAGTTGTATGCTTGAGGTATCTAAAAATTCACTTTACAGCATGTAAATGAGATTCCGTAGGGGTTTCTTAAAAGTGAGCACACATACTCTCACTAAACATAATATCAGGATGACTATCACTTAATTAGAGTAAGCTTCCAATGATTCCTCTAAAAGTGGTCTGATCAACAGATTTTCAATCTTCATCAAGATCTTGCTTACAGATGGTACTCATAATAGTGTCACTATTTTTTTGTGATATCCAATCCAAAACATTTATAATATCTCTTTTGTATTTATTTTGAGTTAAAACAATTCCATCATTATTTTGAAATATTTTAAATCCAAGAAAGAATTTTAGTTCACCCATTAAACTCATTTCAAATTCAGTTTGCATCATTCTAAAAAAATCAATACATAATGATTTTTTTGAAGATCAAAAAATAATATCATCTACATAGATTTGAAAAACTAATAATCCTTAGAAATTCATTTTATGAAAAGGTTAAGATCAACTATTCCTTTTGTAAAACCTTTGGAAATAAGAAAAGTACTCAATCTGACATACCAAGCTCTTGGAGCTTGCTTTAAACCATATAAAGATATTCATAGTTTAAAAATATGAATTGGAAAATGAGGGTTTGTAAATCCAGGGGGTTGTTCAAAAAAAAATCATTAGCTATATACCCATTTAATAATGCACTCTTAACATACATTTGATATAGTTTGAAATTCAGATGTGCAGCATAAGCAAGAAGAATTCTAATGGCTTCAAGTCTGGCTACTGGAGAAAAAGTCTCGTCATTGTCAATTACTTCTTCATGACTATACCCTTGTGAAACTAATATATCCTTATTCCTAACTATATTTCCAGCTTCATCTACCTTATTTCTAAACACCCATTTAGGGCATATGATAAAAGTGTCCTTGGGTCTTTCAAAAAGATTCAAAACATTATTTCTTTCAAACTGATTGAGTTCTTCTTGCATCGCCACTACCCAAAATTCATCATTGATGGCATCATCAATGATTTTAGGTTCAAGATGTGACAAAGAAGGCTTGTTGTTCAACCTGATTTCTAAGAGAAGCTCTACTTTGTGTTCCTTTCTCTAAGTCCCCTACAACAGCATTTAAGGGATGGTTTCTAAGGGTTCTAACCTTTATAGTAAAAGAGGTACTAGTGAATTCAGTTTCAGAAACAGATTCAGGTTCATTATGACTTGATTGCACAAAATTTCTATAATTGAAAGTTTTCACAAATTCTATCACAGAGGTATTTGAGGATTTTGAGTTGATGTTCATATTTGATAAATCATCCTCTAGATTTTCTAGGATGGTTTTAAGCACCTGTGGATCTGTTTCATCAAACAGGATATGGACAGATTCTTCCACACATTTAGTTCTCTTATTGAATAATCTATATGTTTTACTTAAAATTGAATAACCTAGTAAAATTCATTCATCACTTTTGGATGAAATTTTTTCAATATTATCCTTAGTGTTGAGAATAAAGACTTTGCAAATAAAAAATATAATGTAATTAACCTTATTTTGTCTATTGTTCCAGAGTTAATACAGGGTCTTTTTGTGAGTTGGTCTAATCAAAACTCTATTGATTATATATCATGTTGTATTAACATCTTCAGGCCAAAAGTAAGTAGGTAAGTCATATTCACTAAGCATTGTTCTAGAAATTTCTTGCGAGGTTTTATTTCTTCATTCTACAACACCATTCTGCTGAGGTGTTCTAGGGGTAGTGAACTTTTGACTATAACCATTTTGTGAGAAAAATAATTCAAACTCTTTATTATCAAACTCACGACCATGAATTTTTTTGAAATATTTAATTTTAAGGCCACTATGATTTTCTAAAGACTTGGAATACTTAGTAAAATAAGGGAGAGCTTCACTTTTGTGAGCCATGAAGAAGGTCTAGGTATATCTAGAAAAATCATCTTTTAGAACATAAAAATAGTGCTTCCCATTTCAAATAGAAACTGAATATGGTCAAAACAAATCCTTGTGAACCAATTTGGGAGGTTGTGAAGTAGAAACTTCTTTCTTTATTTTGAAAGATATTTTGTGATGTTTTCCCTTTTGACAAGGATTACACAATTTGTCATTTGGGAACCCACGTTTGGGTAAGTCTTTAACTAGGCCTTTTCTAGTTAACTTTCTAAGGGAGTGAAAATTACAGTGTCCTAGTCTCTTATACTAGATCCAGGATTCTTTATTAAATACACTTAAGCATGAAACATTTTGAGAAGATAAGGAATATAAATTAACAGAATAAACATTTTCATTCCTTGATGTAGAAAATACTAATTTATCTTTAGAATTAAAGACATTAAAAGCATAATTTTCAGATTTAACATGATATACATCATCACACAATTGTGAGATACTAAGAAAATTATATTTTAGACCATTAAAAAAAGTAGTTTAGAAATTAGAATCAAATCAGAGTTACCAATCTAGCTTAATCCAATGATCATACCCTTTTCATTGTCACCAAATGTGACATATCCTCCATATACCTTTACCAGGTTCTTGAAGCATGAGTAGTCTCCTGTCATTTTCCTTGAGCACCCACTATCCAAGTACCACAGATTTGTGCAGGAGATCTTTAAGCAGCTTTCCTAAAACATGATCAAGGAAAGACAGATTTTGGTACCCATACAGGTTTGGGTCCAGTAACATTAGTAATAAGTGATTTAAGAACCCATATTTTCCTCATAGGTTTCCTATAATAATTATGTAATTATTTGAAAAATAAACACTATTTGGTCCACAAAAACATGAAACAGTAGAATGTGTATCATGACTCGAGCTAGATGAGTTGTGTCTAGAATTGGGAACAAAACTACATGTCCTATAATTTGAAACAAAATTTGTTCTACCAAGGTTTCTTTTACCAGGTTGATTACCAATGCCAGTATTATATTTAAGACCAATTTGTTTTCCTAGAATTTGGGTTTGGGTATTTTTACCATTAGTAAACATTTCTATGTCACTTTTTAATTACTCATTTGACTTTTTTAGTTTATTGTTTTCTTTAAGCAGTTGAGTATTTTACCCTTTTTTAGTTGTAGGTTTAGATTTAACAGTTACAGTGAGAGAATGTGGTTTCTTAAATGATTTATATTTATCCTTTAATTCATTGGATTTATCTTCAAGAATGTTTCAATATTCAAAAATTTCTTCATTGGTCATATTTTTAGAGTCACTTTCCTCTTCCGAATAGTATGAATTATGCATAGAAGAGTACAATGTTACCGCAGATGTGTCTATCATAAAACACATATTGTCTTTGTTATCCTGTTCTTTATGTGATGTCTCTGAGTTTCTTGAACTATCCTCAGAGGCACTCAAATTTTCTTTCATTGACTTTTTGTACCTCTTGTCCTTATCCTCATATTTCTTCTTATATACGAGATTTGGGTAGTCTGCCTTTATATGTCCTTTGCGCTTACATTCATTGCATACAATCTCATCGGTTTTGTAATTTCTCTTCCAATGCTTTTTCTAGTTTCCTTTTTGATCATACTTTCCCTTGAAGATAGGATTTCTGAAAATGTTTTTCTTCTTGTAAAATCGTTTGAATCTTCTGGCCAGTTGTTCCATCTCTTCATCACTGTCCATTGATGATTGTTCAGTAGTGGAACTGTCTATAGAAGCTTCCAGTTTTCCTTTGTCTTTATGCTTAGAGAGGCTGGTCTTGAATGCTATAGATTTATTCTTTGCTCCATCCTCCTCTTCTTTGTTGACTTTCAGCTCTTCCTCATACAACATAAGTTTCCCAATTATTTCCTTTACAGGTAGCCTGCTGATGATTCATGACTCTCTAATTGATATAGAGGTTCCCCCTCATCTGTCAGGTTGACATTTGATTATTCTCATGATCTGTTCTTTGGTAGTGACTTCTCTTCCTTGAGAAATCAATGTGTTAATAATCTCATTGAACCTAAGATACATTTCAGAAAAAGGATCATCAGGTTTCATATTGAAATTATCATATTTTATAGTGTAAGTATTAAGTATTATTTCCTTTACACAAGATGTGCCTTCATGTGAGATAGACAAGGTATCCCAAATTTCATGGGATGTTTTACAAGAAGAAATCCTATTAAATTTTTCATCTCCTATGGAATAGTATAGAGCATTCATTTCATTGAAATTGTTATTGTAGGAACGTTTTGTAGGTTAATCCCATGTAATTATATCTGTAACATGATGTTTGAATTCATCTATAATGGATGAACAAATTTTAAAACTCATACTCTCTAGATGAATTTTCATTTTAATTTTCCATTGAGCATAGTTGGTTTCATTAAATAATGGTGGTCTGTTAGTTGCAGCACCTTCCAATCTATTGTCCATACTAACAAATTACATTAAAAGAGATAGAAATTTAGAATAAACAGAAATTTACAGATCTTTAAAGTACAACTATAATCACAGTTGGATACGATTACACAAAGTCTTAATAAATCGACCTCTGATACCAAATGTTGGTCAGAGTAGTTAACTCAAGAGGGGTGGGGTGAATTTAGTTACTATATAAAAATTAGTGTTTGAAAGAATATTAGTTTTACAAATAATTATTTCCCCAAAAAAAGATACAACCCATTAAATCAAGGTTATACTGTTATTACAGTTTAACTGTTTAAACAACTTCTTAATAGATTTATTAATTCTCAATAATCTTAACTAGTATTATTAAAATTACATTTGAAGTTATCCTACTAAGACAAATTAGATATATCTTATTTCCAAGACTAACTATAAAAGTGAATTTAGTGGTTTTCTAGATTATGTAGTAAGTAGTAAAATAGAGTAGACTAAATAAAAATAGCACATCAGATATAAAACAAGTGGTTTAGTCTCAAGCCGAGACCTAATCCACTCCACTTGGTGATAACCTTCCACCAAGCAGTTTATATAAATAAACTCTGATCCACACCCTGGACCGGGGTTAACAACATTACATAGACTGTTCAGGCCACACAAGGACCTCTTCCACAGTTTTCATGGGTAAAAAAAATAATGACTAGGACACATAGGGACCTCTTCCGGAGTTGACGTGGGTAAATAAGGGTAAAGAATTTGGTGTTAGGATTTTGAAATCCTCCAGTTCACCACAGCAGTCAGTGTGTCTGTAAAATATAAAGAGTACACACACTGATCTAAAGTAAAATAAAATAATCACTAGGATAGAGTAAATGTGAGTTTAGAATGCTCAAGTGATTAGAAGTGCAGCTCTAGACTCCATGGATAAGATAGAAATGCTTCTGAGTCCTTCTATAGTTTTTGTGTTGAAAAACAGAGTGTCACGATTCAGATTTTGTTCATCACAAGTAAATATGTTCTCTTATTCTAGTGTGCTTCTTGTGTTATTCATTAGAGTTGGATTTCATGGATGAGGCAATGATTTCTCTGAAGATCTTGCACTGTTTTTTTCATGGTTATGCCCAGGCTTACTTTTATGTTGAGTACAGTGCACTCGAGTTTCTTGTGTTGTCGCATGTAGGTTGCTCTTGGGGACACTTCCCTTTATCTTCATAATGCATGATATTTAGCCGAATGGTTCCATATGTGTCGTACCTCTTACCTCATACTATGTCTACAAGAAAAAATTAATTATGTCAGTTCATTAAAAAAGTCAAATATGACCTTTCAAAAGTTAAATTGAATGATGAAAAAATGGGTTAAGAAACAGTGTCACAATATGTTATGCAAATAGTGTCTTCTTCAAGGCATCTCCTTGTCACGGTGTCTCATTCACGGTGTCTCCTTCACGGTGTCACCTTCATGGTATCTCCTTCACCGTGTCTTTTTCACAGTGTCTCCTTCATGGTTTCTGGCTTCCAGTGCCTTGCTCATAATTTCTGGATTCACGGTACCTTGATGACTGTGTCTCACTAAATCTGTATTACACTTAGGCAAACAAAGTGTCTGGCTTACGATGTATGTTCTCAGTGTCTTGCTTCACGGTTTCAGGCTTACTGTGTCACAATATATCTTAGTCGCGGTGTCTAAGACTTAGGCTTCATGGTGTCAGGGTTCACGATGCCTTGCTAACAGTGCCTGGCTCACTGTGTCTGGCTTCACGGTGTCTTATACTTAGGAAAATTAATGTAGTCAAACTTAAAATATTAATATGGATGAAATGAATTGAGCTTAGCATTTATCATGTATGAGACAACTTAAAACATAAATACACATGATTAATAAAATTTATGAGATTTGTGATCATTAAATAAGATTTGAAAACATTAATGAGATTTATGATCATTAAATCATGATTAGTTCATGAGGAGTCCAACAGTAATAATTAGTAATAATTAGTAATAATTAGTAGTAATTATGAATAATAAAGAATAATTAGAAATAAATAGTAATAAATAGTAATAAATATTAATAAATTGTAATAAATTGTAATAAATTGTAATAATTAGTAATAATTAGTAAAAATTAGGAATAATTATTAATAATTAGTAATAATTAGTAATAATTAGTAATAAGTAGTTATAAATTGTAATAAATATTAATAAATCGGAATAATTAGTAATAATTAGTAATAAATAGTAACAATTAGTAATAGATATGAATAATTAGTAATAAATAGTAATAATTTGTAAGAATTGGAATCAATTTGTAACAATTAGTAACAATTAGTTACAATAAGATAGAATTAGGAACAATTAGTTAGAATTAGTAACAATTAATAACAATCAGTAATAATTAGCGACAATTAGTATGAAATAGAATCAATTAGTAAGAAATAGTTACAATTAGTAAGAAAGAGTAACAATTATTAAGAAATAGTAACAATTAGTAAAAATAGTAACAATTATTAAGAAATAGTAACGATTAGTAAGAAATAGTAACAATTAGTAAGAAATAGTAATAATTAGTAAGAATTAGTAATAATTCGTAAGAATTAGTTAGAATTTGTAGGAAATAGTAATAAATAGTATGAAATAATAAGAATTAGTAAAAAATAGTCAGAATTAGTATGAATTTGAAAGAAATAGTATGAAATAGTAAGAAATAGTATGAAATACTAAGAAATAGTAAGAAATAGTGACAATTAGTAACAATTACTAAAAATTAGTTACAATTAGTAACAATTAGGAAGAAAATCAATTGTAATAAATTGTATAACTTGTAATAACTTTGAAAAAATTTCAGTGGATTGATGGTACGCTTTTTTCTTGATGATTCTTCTCCTTTCAACTTTCACCGGCTTCAAACATTATGAAAAGTATTCTTCTTCATATACATATCCAATATCATATGCATGAGTTTGAATATGCATTTGTAGGACCACATTTTTTATAATGCGTTGAGGCAGTGATTGTTGCAAGAAGATTATTCATCGATGAAAAGGGGGATCTTTTGTCTGACGGCTCATTTAATTGAAACTTTCTCACACAGAAATCAAAATGAAGAATCTTCTCGGATGAACCCATATTCATTATCATCCATATGAGAATTAATATGCATAACTCTGATCAGATTATTTAATGTGATTTCTATGTGAGAAATTTGAAAGTAAATGAGCCATCAGACAAAAGAGAATCTACCAATCCACTGGAAATTGTGTCTCCCACAAGTAATATTAATTATTAACAAGTTGTTGTAATTATTTATCTTTTTTATTTTATATAGTGTTTTTATAATTTCAAATTATTCAAAAATAGTAATGATTTTATATTTTTTAGAAAAATATGGAACAAGGAAGTCGACAAAAATAATTATTAGATGATCGCTCTTGGATAAATCAGTATAGAAATCCAAATGATTCTGGTTTAAATCCTATATATATTGAGGGTGTTGAATCTTTCTTATCATTTCCATCATCAAAACAAGAATATGTTTCAGAAGGCACAATAAATTTTCCTTGTAAAAAATATGCTCTGAGAACGTTTAACACATTCAACTAGGTTGGGGGACATCTCTTGCGGTTTGGTTTTCAACTAGAATATGTTTTTTGGAATCATCACAGAGAACGCAGTTCTAGAGAAGATACTAATAAATTGATTCCAGATCCATCATGGTATCAAAATTTAGTACATGATGTTGGAGGTCCATCTGTTTGGCAAACTGAAACTCAAGATGATATTGATTTAACTCATTAATCGACACCATCTGAATTTTATGAGTTGTTGAGGTCTGCTAAGGATACATTATATCCTAGTTGCAAGATAAGAAAATTAGAAGAATTTTCAAAATTTATGGCTATTAAATCAGATAATGCAATGTCAAATGACTGTTTTGATAAGATATTTTATTTGGTTAAAATACTTTTACCTGAAAGAAATGTGTTCTCTTCAAATTACTATTAGAGCAAGAGGCTAGTTCGTAATCTTGGAATTGGTCATAGGAATATTAATGGATGTACAGATGATTTCATCTTATATTCTAGTGAAAATGATTTGTTGGATAGTTTTCCCACATGTGGACAATCGAGGTATAAATAAGCTCAATTAGGGAAGTTTAGATCGATTACAGTAAAACAGTTGAGATATTTACCCCTTACAACCATGTTACATCATTTACTTATCTCTGAGAACAAAATTTCAATGATGTTATGGCACAAAACCATGATTTCAACTAATAAAATCTTGAATCATTTAACTAATGGTGATTCATGGAAACATTTTGAGCATCTGCAACCATCTTTTTCTTTAGAAACCCAAGGCATGCGATTGGGACTTTCTACATATGGGTTCTGTCTGTTTGGTTTTTATGGTAGTCTATATTCATGTTGGCATGTTTTTATAACTCCGTACAATTTACCGTCATGGATGTTGATGAAGGATCCTTATATAATTTTGACCTTATTAATCCCAGGACATCCGAAAAAGAATATATATTTTTATTTGAAACCATTGATTGATGAGTTAAATGCATTGTGGAGTGATAGTGATAGTACATATGATGTTGATGCGAAACAAAATTTCATTTTAAAAGATGCATTGATGTTGAATATTAGTGACTTTTTGGCATATGGAATGTTATCTGGCTAGAGTACACATGGCTCGAAATCATGCCCTTACTATATGAAAGACAATAAATCTTTTATTCTTGTTAATGGAAAAAAACTTTGCTATTTTGACTGTCACCACTGATTTCTTCCAACTGATTATCCTTTTTTGAGGAATAAATCTCATTTCAGAAAAGATAAAATTGAAAGGGATGAACCTCCACAAATGATCTCAGGTACAAAGTTAAAATCATTTGTACTTTCATTACCTCCAATCACATTTGGGCTAATAGTAAACCAATAAAAAATTCATGGCATTGGGAAAGAACATAATTGGATAAAACGAAGCATTATTTGGGATCTTCTATATTAGATTGAGTTTTTGGTCTACAACATGTTTTAGGCCATGCATATTGAGAAGAATTGTTTTGATAATTTATTTCATACAGTTTTGGATAAACCATGTACGATCAAAGATACTGTAAAGGCATGAATATATCTTGCCAAATTTTTTAGGCGATTAGAGCTTGAACTATTTGAAAATGTCAGATCTCAGAGGTTAATGAAGCCTAAAGTAGATTATTCACTGTCTAAAGAGTGTATCTTACTATTTTCTTTGTGGATTACAGTTTTGGGACTTCTAGATAGCTATGATTTGAATTTGGGAAGATTTGTTAGGAATGGTTATATTACGGGATTAAAAAGACATGATTTTCATGTTATAATGGAAATACTTATTCTGATTGGATTTTGAGGTTTTGTGAATTATATGATTTGGGAATCGATAAAAGATATATCATTTTTTTCCGAGACATTTGTGCAGCGACAACAGACAACGATGCTCCAAGAAAACTATAATAAGATATTGATGTAATTATAAGTAAACTGGAAAAAATAATTTCACCAGCTTTCTTTGACTCAACAAAACATCTGATATTAATTTTTCCACATGAAGCTAAATGTGGAGGTCTAGTACAGTTTCAATGGATGTAACCATTCAATAGATGCATACAGAAATTGAAGAAAAAAGTACTTAACAAAGCATCAGTTGAAGTATCAATTTCTGAAGCTTATTTGCAAGAGGAAATTGCTTTTTTTTTTGCTCTCATAATTTTGAATCTAAAAATCCCTCAATACACAATCACATGGGATGAAATGAAGGGAATGTTAATGATGAATTTGAATATAAATTATCAGTTTTTAATCAGCCAAATCTTAGTTTTGGTGGAGTTCATGAACGATGGCTTTCAGATGATGAACATCACAGAGCTCATACATAAGTTCTGCTCAACTGTGAAGAAATGACATCATTTGTACTGTGAGTGCTTCTATCACATATTCTATAATTTATGTTACCATATGAAAAATTATTTTTTTGTAGGTTATATGATAATAATTTCAGAAAATAACTTCCAAAAATTACTGCAACTGCTCTTGATGCACGCAGACAAAAAAAACTTCCACAATGTTTTCAAAAACTGGTAACATAAATTATTAATGGTTAAATCAATTATGTTTATTATTTATCATATTCATAATTGTTTTAAAAATGGTCATGTGTCTCAACATGGTGATAAAATTGATAAGCGACTGTGTATATTGAGTAATCCACCATCCAAATGGGTAAATCTCTTAATGCATATGTGGTTAATGGTTTCCAATTTCATAAACTTGCATATGGGGAATCAAAAAAAACAACGAACAATGGAGTTTTCTTGAGAGGATTTCATCAGAGAGAAAATGATATTGGCTTTTATGGCATTCAGGATGAAATTTTTGAGCTTTGTTATCTAGGATAAAATTAAATAATGATGGTTAAATGTCTATGGTTTCATACTGAGAGAGGCTTGCGTGTTCATCTGACTCATGGAATCATCATTATTAAATATAAAAATCTTCTTGCAGTAAATGAACCATTTTTACTAGCTCAACAATCACATAAAATTTATAACAAAAAATATTGTGATACTTCAACAGACATGAGTGATTGGTGGAGAATAATAAAAACGAAATCTATGGAAAATCAGTTTACTCAAACTAAATGTGGTTCCACTAAAGTGGAAAGAATTGAAATTTTTCCAGAGACTGCTCAAAATCCATATTTTTCACAAAGAGATGTGAATATAGAAGATGAAACTCCATAATTAATGATCGACGATGGTGAAGATGTTAATGAAGTTACAAATGAATTTGAAATGACAAGAGATGATGAAATTGAAACTCATATGGATATTGATGATGCTGGGGAGTAAGATAAAGACATTGACATGGACAGCTATGGAGATGAGTATGAAGAAGGATATTGACATAGTTAAATACTGGTTATAGTCATAACTAATATATATCTATATATAATAATAATTTTAAACTATCTGATAACAATAATCATTTGGTGTTTCAGATGGATCTTGATCTATTTTACAAATTACAGGAGGTAGATCTTCCTTTGGATGTGGTGATTTTGGACCATCTGACCCTCAACCTACTGACGGTTCAAGGGGTACGTGGAGGGGGCGTGGTCTTTCATGATTGATGATTCCTGACCCTATCCTCGAGTGACGTCCACGTACTGGCTTCAATCCATGTACACGAGGGTATCATAACATGTATATTTTAGTTAGAATTTATTAATTTATTTATATATATACTAATTATTTCATTATTAATTTCTTTTTCATAGTTTTTCACTTGTATATATTGGATAGGGGAGCACTATCCTGGGAAATTATTTTTCTCAGCCATGGATCACATAGGAACAAATTATCGTTGATGTGCGGTGTGACATGTTCAATCATTGGCTAGTACTTAAATAAAGAATATTTATTTTTAATTTAATTTTTTTTAATAAGTTGATATTATAAATTATTTTTAGGGTTTATGGTATCCGAGTGATGATAGCATGCATGACACTATCCACACGGCATGGAAGGTGTCTATGTGTGACCATTTCCATCAGTTTTTGCACAATTTGAGAAGAACAACCATTAAGAATGTAGGAGTGGTAGAATTTGATGAGTCGTGTAGAACCCATTAACCAGAGTACATTTCATCTCTTATTTGGGATGGATTATGTTTACACTGGTTGGGTGGTGGATTTCAGAGGAGATCTTTAGTGGGATGGCATGACCGGGGGAGACAGGAGGTGACACATCGAGCTGGTAACCAATAATTAAGTATGCATAGAGAGTTCCTGGTAAGTATATTTTTTAAATATTTTATATAACCTAAAATATAAACAAATTATTTTATATTTCTGTAGGCAGTCGAGCATCCGGATATTGCAGAGTTCGACGTTTATCAGAGGATGTATAGTGATCCAGCCACTAGAGATATTAGAGGTGATCACCAAGGTCGGATTGTGGTTAGTATTATTCTTTTTTTCAATTTTACAATTAACTACACATAATATTTTCACCATTTTAATTTCACATTCGAATTAAAGGAGTCATTTGAGGCTGCGACCTGTCAGACATAGGCTGAAAGTCGGGACAAGACGACTGAGCAGACCAGTTCCCACCATTTCGATGAGGCGGCATGGATGCAGGTGACGTAGTGCAGCTTTGATAAGGGCCATGTAGTTGTTATCGCCTCTCATTTGACTCCTCATACTTATTATGGTACTGCTGTGATGTTGACGTCCAACTCGAGAGGATCTCGTGGAGAGGCATCATCTTCTACCTCACAGAATCAGGAGCAGTTGCAAACTCCATCTGAGCTTATAGAGAGTTTGCAAAAGCCGCATGAAGAGATGTGTCAGCGATAGCAGAAGCAGCAGTAGTAACAACATGAGGAGGAGATGCGTCGATTGCAGCAGCAGCATCAACATCATGAGTAGATGGAGTACATGAACCGTCTGTCTCGTAGTATTGGGATGAATTTTCCTACACAATCTTCTATAGCTCCTCCACCTGCTCCAAAAGACAACCTCCAGTGACTTGTTTTTTATGTTAAAAACATTTTTATTTATGATTTATTGTAATATGAACTATTTACAATTTCTATCTTTTATATTGGTACAAATATTGCATAATTTAATTTTTTTTAATATTTTATTACTAATTATTAGTATTATATTTTTTAATATTTTATTATTTCACTAATAATAATAACATTTTATGATTTTTATATTTTTTTTGTAAATATTGAGAATTTTAATAATTTTTTTTATTATTTTAATAAAATTAATATTAATTTTTTATGAATCATAATTTTATTAAATATATTTGTTCAGTATTATATTTTTTAATGTTTTTTTATTTTACTAATAATAATATTTTTTTATTTTTTTATTTTAATAATTTTAATATAATTTTTTCATTAATTATAATTTTATGAAATATTTTTTTCTTATGTTTTGTATTTACGATGGGAAATTTTGCGATGGGATCCGGTCACAAATAATATAAATATAATTTTTTATTAATTGTCTTTGCAATGAGACGACGAGCCCATCACAAATAGTATTTGTGATGAGCCCATCACAAAAGGTTATTATATATATAATGTGTATAATCTAAGGATTAGTTGCGAGAGGGAAATGCCCCATCACAAATAGTATTTGCAACGGTCCATCGTGAAAGGTTTATTTATATATATAATGTATATAATAGGAGGATTATTTGTGGTGAGCCCCTTTTCCCATCCCAAAAACTATTTATTTGCGATGGGCCCATCGCAAAATATAATATTTGTGACGCAGTTCTCTCCAACGGTCAATTTGGGATGTTTCCCCATCACTAAAGCCAATTTGCGACAGGATCCTGTCACAAATAGCCCATTGCAAATAACTATAATTCCAGTAGTGAATGATTCCTATATAACATAGGAAATATAAAATACATAACATAATGATAAATTATTAATCAAAGATATTATTCAATATATTCACCTTCATATCATTGTAAAAGGAAAAAAAATAAATGTTGATCTCAAAAAATCAATTATGGTTATGTAAAGTAGAAACTATCTTGAGCAAAAAAGGCATCCCTAATATTAAATGGTAAATAATTAAAGACACATGCCATTTAATCAATAAAACTGTAAAAAAATGAATACACAGATTATATCGATGTAGTAAATTCATGGATAATAATAAATAGATTATAAATTAAGGAAATGATTAATATTAAATGTCAGGATCTCATACTTCATGAAATCTATTATCACGAGGATCTTGAACTAATATAGTGTAATCGATTGGTATGTATACACCAATGAACATATTTAATATGGTCATTTGATTTCTCCCATGAGACATGCCGATTCATGAATGGGATATATAATTTTTCATCCCACCAATCATTACATGTCTAATGCATTCTTCATATGTTGAATGATCGACATGAATTTATACAAAAAATTACTTATAAAAAAAAGTATTTATCAAGTAAATAGTCTAGATAAATCATGTCGTCCCTATTAAATAAAAAACATTCATAGAAAAACAATGTTTGTAAAAATAATATATGTTTTAAGAAATATTTATAACCATAATAAATAATACATATATTTATGATATATTTACTTTTGAATGAACATGAGAAATTAATTTTTTTAAGAGAATGTTAATGTCCAAAAATTAACTAGGAGATTATATATGGCCATTATGAAAGTAGATATTGTATTGAAATAAAGTTTTTTATTAAAATAGAAGAAAAGGGACTGAAAAAATATGAATTATGTTTTTATTAAGATTTTCCTTTAAAAAATTATTTAAATCAAATAGAAGATGCTAGAGGTTATAAAACTATAATAGTGGTGGGAATGTTCCTTAACATCATATATAAAATAAATTCTTCTTGAGTTTTTAACTTAAATTTCATTTTTCAGAAAATATTATAAATATTTTTATAAACAGAATTTGGATTGTAATATAATTTTTATTCAATGAATCTTTGTAAAAAATAAAAATGACGTGTAAAATAATTTTTAAAAATATTGATATGGAATAGAAATATACTCCATGAAATGGTAAATAAGACCAAATTTTATTTGAATAATTTACCTAGAAATATTAAAATTAATCATATCCTTAATTATTATTAATAATTATATATTTATTTCAAACACCTCAAAGAGTCAGTATTTACACCATATAAAAGTAAATAGGTTCATAATATAGAATATGTCTCAAAGGTGTGGAAATTGAGATGAAATCCCTTACCTCAAGTTTAACTTCCCTCATAAATTATTTTGATAATATGAATAATACATTTATATTTATTATCATTATATAATAAAATCATACTCATACATATAATATTATATATGAACTATTTATAACATTTTATCTTCCAATTATTAATAATATTTCATTTTTAAAATGATTTTTGGTGTTAACTACTTTTTATATCCTTTATGTTTTGAATAATAATTTCTACCCTTAAATATTTGTCTTGGTTCCATAACCTACATAATTTTACTAAAGATATAAATATTATATATATTCAACATATTTTTATAATAATCCATAAACTATATAGATATAAAATTTATTTAAACCATTCACAGATTCGATAGTCTATACTTACGCATGAACATGGTTTTCAATTTTTGAGGAATGGAATGAAAGGAAGATAAATAATAAATAAATATTATAGAATCATTATAATATCATATATATTCAGTTATTTAATCCCTATTACAATCACTATAAATTTGAATTGAAAAAATGATCACATCACTTCGTGGAGGTTGTAGTCCACTTGTATGCACGAGTGATATTATTGCTTTCCAATGGACTGGAAGGTAAGAAGGTAAATGTGATATTATAATTATATAATAATAATTTGTTCATTAATATAATATATATTCATTATTCCAAACAACATCACCATCCATGTAATGTGGGGTGATAAACAAATTATACTACACTGTAGAGACGGTATGTCGCACATACATCTGAGCAATGTTTTCACTTTTCATAAGATGTAAATTAGGTGGAACATTGTTTTACCTCAATCTCAATGACAAATCATTGTATTTATTATAGTTATTATTATTATTTTGTAATGGTTATGAAAAAATAAGGTGATGTAAAAAATGAATTTTAACTGGCTGATTCAATAATGATAATTATTTTATTTTAAATAAACCTACATTGAATTTTTTATTTTGGACACTAGGGATAGTATTTTGGGAATTCCAAGACCCCCAAAACATGTTTGAGTATTTTGGGAAGATAATTAATTAGGGTTCTCTAGAGTATGGTGGCATAATGTGTTGTTTTGATATTAGATATGGGGTGTCCCTTAATAAATGATAAAATGGTAAATCATGAAATTTCTTGAAGTGTTAAATTAATAAAAATTATTTTTTCATGTTAAAATTTGAAAAATTGATTCACATTTAAAATATGACAGGTATGAGTCTAAATATAGGCATTAAATAATATTATTACAGGTTTTAGTTATGTTTTCATCCATATTTTTTGTTTAATCCACTGTTAACTGATTTGGAAATTAACATAATATTAATGTGTTCTACCCATTAAGGGTCATGAATATTACCGTAAGAATAAAAAAAACCCTAAAATAGACCATGTATGGTTTTTAAATATATAAGCCTTTATTCTTTCTGAATATAATATTTTTATTAATCTTAATTCATTTAATAAATTATTTTCTATTATTAAACATCATTAATTTCAGTTATTGAACAATTATTTTAATTTACATTAAATAATTATAGTAAAACTAAGATTTTAAATATATGCCTTTTAAATTACCAAAATAGGATATAAAATCTGTGGAAAACAACAATTCTTTGAAATTATATTGTTTTTAATTTTTGGTAAATTATTATTTTTATTTCTCTATTAATTAAATAAGAGTTCTATCAGCGTTTCACACTCATTTAAGTTAATTATTTATACATTAAATGTTTTAAATAAATTAAATATAATTAAAAATAATTAATATTTAAAAATTTTATTAATAATAAAAAACAATATGTTTCTTCCTTATCGAGAAATATTATAGGTATTAAAATAAGAAAGGTTACATTAATATTATTATTTCTCAATTCAATATTATAATTGTTAAAATAAATGATATATGAAATCAAGTTGACATATATTTACAATATTGATGGGAGTATCCATACTACACTCATAAAATTGTATCAAGGCATGTTTTTGGGTCATTTTTAGTTCTTATCATTTTATATTTAATCATTGTTACCTAAATTACCTTTTCCCATGGTAAAAACATTCAATAGTTTATATTGACAATGAACATAAATAAATGGATCATTTTTAATAAATTTTTACCTCATAATTCAATGTATATTATCCAATTTGCATTATTCAATTCCTACAAATCAAGGAGATCCATTGGATAGCCTGGAGGAAGATCAATTGTTGAATGACTACAAGATCAAGGATCTATAATTAGTGTGAAATAAAATAAAAGGATATAACCAATGAAAACTAGTCAGTTCATATTTTCATCATTGGTCAATCCAAAATCAAGGTATTATGTTTATTTATTTTGTTTCTTCCCAATTTTTGATTCCTATGTCGAACCAAAATTATTCAACTAAAGGCTTGATTTTTGTATTTTAGGTATGGGATATATATTATCCAGATTGGTGATTTCATTTTTCTTATTATATATATCATCAATCATTGTTCTAATTTCAATGAATAGAGCCTCATATAAACATTGAATGAGGTCCATTCTTCTTAGTTATTCTTTTTTCCATTTTCCCATTATTCATTCTCCGTGGGATGTCCCATGTCCCTCGATTAAATAAATACTTGATGCATAAAAAGTTGTGCAGTCAATTCTTGGTAAAATGGTTCAGTGTCACATATTTGAGTTCAATGTTCTTATGGTATCATGTTATGAAAATGGTGATGATATATCATTATCATTTTGACAAATCATGTTCATTCCATATTAAATACGCTGCTACGGATGCAAAAACTATGTAATTTCCAATCAAGATTTGTTTCCAGGATACAATTAATATTTATAGAATGGTTCTTCTGGATTATATCGATGCTAAATAGAATGATTGAGGTCAGAATATGAGGTGGTGGAGGAGTGAGCATATGCAGGATGAAGGACTTGGGTTCTAGAAAATTATGACACACAAAATATGAGCTATGAAGATACACAACGTGTGGGATCCTATTAGTGGAGGATATGGATTGGGATTAAATATATTTATCACATGGAGTGTTCCTTATTTAACATGGAATGTGACCCCAATCCACTTGCCTTAGATTAGTCCTTATAGCATACATAAACATGGCATGGATTACACTATCACTAACACACTATGTTCTCTCACATAGACACATATATGATAGGATTATATGGTTTGATCCCAATAATTGGAAACATTATTAAGTACAAGGGAATAGTAAAACAAGGTACTTTTACAAAAAACATGAATGGGCTATTTACATGGGCATAACCTTGTGCCAATGGAAGATGCCATGTAGGACAAGTACACATTCTGTACTCCTTTAATGTTATCTTGGAGCCATTGTCCTCGATATCTTCATAAAGTTTCATTACGGTGAATTCCTTTTATAATTTCCTTGAGGGTTAGTATGGAATCTCATCCCTCTTATAATATAAGGATCCCTTCAGTATGGCTTCTTCGAAAGAGATGTTGAAATCATTTTGGGATTCCTAAAGTGAGTTCAACTATAATATTTTTTCCCAAAATATAGTTCTCAATATCATTGTGACTAACACAATGTGGGGCTCAGTCCTCTTTTTAGAAGGATATTATAGATCTATTTTTTTGACTACCACATATATGTGGGTGTAATCCTCATCTAAGTATAATATATCTTCTGACATCCATCATATAATTCGTATAGTGAGACCTGATGAGCTGTACATATCAAATGAATGTCATCATTATTATCTAACTTCTGTATTATTTTTTCCCGGATGAGTGATATAGAAAACGTTCAATATGGAATCCTAGGTTGGTATTATGTTTCAGACATTTCCTTTAGATGGTGTTTATTTTTTTAGTATATCTTTATATTATTTTTATTTGTATTATAAACATATACCTATGTTGGGGATTTTTTTTCTTGTTGTTATATAATATTCGGTTTCGTGGAATCCTATTTGGTATTTTTATACTCACCCAAACATGGGATTTTCCTACATTTATCATATCTTGTTTAGACAATCTACATTTTGATAGAGTTCTAGAGAGACATGGAAAATGCATCACCTAGTGAGAAACACATATCACTTTTTTTCTGCATTTATCTTCACATTAGACCCCATATTTACATTTAGGTTGTGCTTGTTTTAAAAATATTTATGGTGGGATTTTATATGACCTAGATTACCTTCCATTTCATATTTTAATACTCTAGTTTGGATATTTATATATATTCAACCATGGTTTATCAGTTGTTTTGCATTTTAGCACATTATGGTCATGGAGATGTATTAATGTGTATAGGTACATAGTCTATGGCATCCCATGTTAGTGATATAGCTTTCTGGTGCATGTCTCCATCCCCAATATTATTATATGTGTGATTTTGTATTCACAAAAGGGGCCCCACTAGGATGTTCTGGGAATCTCATTTCCAAGCTCCTCATGTTGAACTTTTCACTTTTATCTAAAAATTATTTTACTTCAACTTGATATTCTCTTTAGAGGTGTTTCTCCTATCTTTTATTTTATTCTTATAGAAATACAATAAAATATTATAGATCATTAATCCTTCTTTCAATTAGTATTAATTAGATGATTTTTTACTTTTGTGAATGATTTTAATGATCCTTTCACTAAATTTAATTTATCTTCAAGAGTGTTGATCTAGTATATTTTAACATTTAATATTATTATTCATTATTTATTCAAGAAGATATGTTCCTTTAAATTATTTAATTATGATATCTGTTGAGGATATTGTTATAATCCCCACGATTTCTCTCAATATATTCTCGAGTGGTCTATTTCTTTCTTATATCTCTTCCTCACTTCCCTTCATTAGAATCATGTTTAGTTTTTCTTTATTCACATCCTCATCATATAAATGTGACTCATATTCATCAAAAAATACCACCAAAAGTTTTATTTTTTTATATAAGTCACCTTATTAGAAATCCATAGTAATCATTATTTACAAATAAGTTAATTTTTTCTTCTAGAGGCTTGATATTTTTATTTTATTATTCAATTAAAAAAGTTATATTTCTAATCAACATTTCATGTTTCTCAATATTCAATTTCTACTTAGCTACAATCTCTAAGTTCACATGAATACATAATCTTTTATTTAACACTTCTTCAAGTTGGTTAATATCTATATTGATTAGATTAACAAATTATTAGCAATATCTTAGAAATCTAAAAATCATCCAAATATTCTTCCTATGAATATATTTTTTTTTGAGAATACCTTTATGGTCTACTTGAAGGTCAGTAGCTCCCTCTAGGAAATTATCCTCTTGACCTTTCATCATACTCTTTTTAGATATATTATCCATTTTAGGAGGCATATGGTCTTCATGATCACCTCAATCCTAATATTATTTATTGGACACTATGTTAGAATACTTTGGCACAAATACCACTTGTTCTAAACCCAAACACCTTGGGTGGTGGGGAGGGATGGGGTGACTCTAGTTTATTCTTAATTTAATTGTTTTTTACTTGTCTATTTTTATTTTGTTAAATTATTCCCATGATAGTGGGTTTTCCTTTCAACCATTGTCTTGTTTCCTTTTCTGATAACATCGACGAAAGATAAATTTATATGTAGGTAAGTAAAGAATGAACATAGTAGCGTTTTATATGGTTCACCAGTAATGTCTAATCCAGTGAAAATAAACATTGAGGTGTGTAAAGGTATCATATACACTACTTCACTATTTACTTTATACATATTTTTTCATGTTCACGTCATATTAAAGATCAACCGCATATAATGTTTTTGGTTTAGTCACTCATAACCCATAGTTTATAGATTTGTCTTATAATTTTCACTGTGATCTTGGAAGATATTCCAAATTTTATATACATTTGGATATATACATGAATGAGATGAAAAGAAAAATGTTTTAATATTTATCATTAGTTTGACACAGAATAATTATTCCATATTTTTCACTCACTTGTTATACAAGAAAATTGAGATCATCCCCTTACAGTAATAGATTACACATTGTCATCCTCCAATGAAAAATGATATTATACATCCTATAAATAAAGATAATTTCACACTGGATTTATCATATTTTTACTATATAAATAATGAATAAATGTATCAAGTGAACATATCCTTCACTTAAGATTTATCTCTAAAATTGACCTATATATGTTTACAGAACAATATGATGCTCTACTACTTCATAATACTATATTGGTTGATATGGAAATTTCTTCCACTCTTTTAATTTCTGTTATAGTATTTTCTTTATGAAAATACATCATAGTTTTTCCTTCATTCCAATGCTTTATGGAATTACTTTAATTTTCATATGGCGGTACTTTATTTTATGTAAATACTTCAGGATATATTATTCAAAAACATCCCTTTTAGAAACCATTAATATTTCTCCCCCTTCACAAACTACCTAACGATATTCTCTATGGTATATACCTTTACAAACTACTTCTTATTATTACCTATCACTAACTACTTCATAGAACTCTTATATTGTTACCCCTTCATGAAACTTCATCATGTGATTCACATCATGGTAATTTCCTTAACATAATTATTTGTTTCAACTGTTATCAATAAATAGATTTCAAATATATTTTATATACACTTCCTCCAACATAAAATAATTTATCATCCATTTTTTAAAAATTCATAATGATCATTTCAATGGGGTTTTGTATTGGTAAACCCTCCCTAAAAAAATTATTATTCATATGATTAAATTTATGACCATATCAAAATTACACTATGTATATCCCCACTTCACAAAATATATTTTCATTTATGGTTTTTATAAGAACACTTCTATTCACTGACAATTTAATTTTTTTCTGTGTGGTATCTATATATGTTCTACACTACATGGTTCACAAATGACTACCTTTTTTGATATGCAAAGCTCAATTGTGAGAAAATTTCCACTGAAAAATATCACTCAAATAATACATATGATGAATTGATTATATCCATCAATCAATATTATAAAACAATTTGTACAATGTAATTATCAACAACCTACCTCAAAATCCATTTTATCATTTTCTAATAAACTATTTTTTTGGGAACCGCACTATCCAAATTCCAAAAAAACTACCCCAAAAACAAAATTAACACATCAAACATAGAAACCAATAAATGAAATAGAAGACTAGTTGAAAATTTCCTCGAGCCCACTACAAATGATCGAGCCACATACAAACATGATTCAAAATTTCAAAATACAGATTTCATACGAACCCCACCGAAAATGATTTTAAATTTTGAAATTAAGATTTCAAACGAATCACTGTCACACTACCTTGGTTGAAAAAAACACTTACCTCATGAGAAGATGGAATCTCACAATGGAAACACCTTCACACATTCACAAAATTTGACTTTTGGTCTCATTTCAACCATGTGTGGAATGATTGAATAATCTGGGACACACATATTGATTTAAACCATGTTCATGAATCTCACCCTTATATTGATATGGTACTAGATTACCAGACAAAAAAAATCTATGGATCATTTATCATTTACCTAAAATATATTGGGATTCATTAGAATGTATCAGAGGTTCTTCATCATTTTCTAGTAGTCGACAATCACTGATGTGCTAATGTCACTTGAAAAAGTTCTTCAGGCTATGCTCTCATGTGTGGATGACGTTGATATTCTATGGATGGGATTGAGCCATTTTCAGCCACATGGTATGTGTTTGTGGGATATAAATATTAGGGAAGTTCTTGAGATATTTGATACGGATAAAAAGCGATTTTGGAGGCTCCATATATATCATGATTATGGTGGGAATAAAATTCCTGGTAATTCTTTATGGATGGGGCTTACACACTGATGATTCCCTATTTGTGATGCCTACTGAGTTTTTTGTTGATTCCCTATAAGCCCTCACTATATGCTTATTATGAAAAAAAACAGGGAGTGCATGATCTTCCTCATAGAATGTAGATGTGGGATCGTCATATTAGGGATGTCCTTGAGATATTTGATATGGAGCACAATCACTTAAAGAGGAATCCTATGTATCCCATATGATGGGAATTAGAGTTTTCTTAGTTCATTAAAGTTGGATCATACACACTGAGGCTTCCCTGATAAATGGGCCTTCATAACTAGAAGTTGTCCCGTGATCTTGTTGGCATACCATGGGAGTCATCGTGTGACAGGGATCAACACATATGGGGGTGTTATGAGAGCCATGATGGAATGGTCTGAGGGGTTGTCACATGTATTTTCTAATTCCTTAGGGGGATATCACGAGTCTAGGACGACATGGACAGAGGTGTGTCACATGTCTTGGATGATTTTCCTAGGAGACACTATGAGACCAGGATGACATGTCCAGAGGTTTGCTGCATGTCTTGGATGAATTTTTGGGGAGACACAATGAGATCATACCAACATGTCTATAGTTTCATAGGGTCTTAGATGACTCATTATTGGGGTTCAATAGTTTTTTCTTGATGTCTAGATGTGTCTATGATACTTGGATGACTGAAGTAAGAACCATAATCTGATTTAAAAGATGCATCTAAAGAACATCAATAGTCCAGGGTGACAAACCCAAAGGGTTCATGGGATCTGTTTGGTGCTCCCAGAAGGTTCACAAGACCTGTCCAGACATTTCTGGAGCATTCCAAATGTCCCAAAGGACATGAATAAAAGATATAGTTAGATCTGGGTGGCATGGATTAGCGCTTTCATAGGTCTTCATATTACACAAGCGATGACCCTAGAGGCATGCGATCAGGTCCTCCACATGAATTTTCCACTATGAATCCTATCTATTTACCTTGTAATATGAGTGACTCAGCTGGGTTTAGTGTTTGTTAGTTTGGGACTCATGTGTTCTATAAGACATGCGATGTGGTATTCGCATGTCTCTCCAAGAGTCCTTTGCGTGATCATTTCTTGGCGATGTGAAGGACATTATTCTTTGAGAATGACTATTCCGACTACCTTCATACGTGTTACTTGGTGTAAATATGGTCTGTCAAATGATTGGATGTGCATAGAATCCCCAGATCAGATCGATGACATGCGTAACCACTAGCATCCAGTGAATCGACCAACGTACCAACCGACTAGCCAACCTACCCATTTTTCATGTTGGAGTATATAATTTATAGTAGAATCTATCCCGCATACTTGTCGATTTGTGTGGTTCATCTTGAATGAGTCTAGATGGAGTAGAGGTGTAGTCTGGAATTATGTGGTTTCATGAGTCTCTATGGTTTCCCATGGCAGGGGGTGTTGCCATATTTTTAGCAGTTTTAGGTCCCTCCATCCTTTAACATTTTATTTCCAATTATTGAATACTCATTCCATGACAGGATTTCGTTCCATCTTGTCGAAATGTATAAGGTTATTCATGAAATCAAAGTGACTTTTAAATGTCACTCGTGAGTCCTTGGATGTCTTATTTAATGACCTCACAGTCCATGTTGAGGGTTCTTTGGATGCATCACATGTCCTTCAATGACCGTAAACCATGCTCACATCCCCATTTCTATCGTCTTAATTTATTGTGATGATGGTCGGGAGTAAGGAATAATTTCATGTAGAGAATTGATGATATTTCCTCTATTTTTTTTAGTTGAGCCACATGTCCAACATGGGTCACATGGATATGCATGGTTATTTCAAGGAAAAAATTGTATGTTCATCCATAGAGTGCCACTATGTTTCCTAGACATATATTAAGTCTCTTGTGTGGTGAAACTGAAAAGTAAGAGGGACCTCACAAGGTGAGGCGGTCATGTCCCAGAAGTCTTGATGTGTCTCCCTAGTTTCTCAGGGTACATGTCACATTTCTTTTAGTAACTGCAGACACCACTCGCCTCCTCCCTTTTGACCCCCTTTGTTTTATTGGATATGTTTTGGGAGGTACGTGAGTTTTCCAAGTAATTTTTGTGATTTTAACTCAATTTTCCAATGGGGTATCGCATGAAAAATGCCGGTTATTTGAGAGTGCGCTAGTATTGTGGTCCAAACTATGAATTTTTTCTTAGAGCACTGTAGAGTTGTCTGGCTGTTCCCCTATGACACGGCTGAAGAATCGAAGGGGCTGCACAAGATGCACCAAATAGGTTGTGGTGTGTCGCATATCTTTAGGGGTGCACCTCATGTCCTCCAGTGACCAATGACCCATCTCTCTTACTCTTCATTATCTACATTGTTCTTTGTGGAGAAGGCTAAGAGGTCTCACAAGACGGATTGGACATCATCTAGAGAATTTGTTTCTCCCCAATGATAATTTTCCACCTGATCTTTCCCAATATTTGGTTCTGTTCCTTGGGTTATCTCTTCCCATTATTTTTGGTGGATTTTTTATGGTTTTTCTAACACTTTTCAAAGAAAATATGGACATCCTTGGGGCACAGTAATCTTGCCTTCACCATTCAGTCACTGGAGAGCAATGGATCTTGCTGAGGTGAGTTTTGTGAGGATTTCCATGGGATAAGAAACATGAATGGAGAATTCTCTTGACCATGATGTGGCCATGCGATTATGAGAATTGTAGGGGTTCCAAAAATCATCGACCATCCTATTCTTTCTTTCTTTCAAGGGAAAGATAATACCCATGTTCATGTATTTCGTCCTTTTTGGTATTTTTCTAGTGCTCATTTCGATGGTGTCAACAAATTCAATCCTTCTATAGAGATGTTTGAGGGGACAATGAATCAAATTGAGGAAAAATAGATACTTGCTACTATTTCTTTATTTTAGGGTATTTTATATCATACCATCTATTTCATATGTTTACGGTATTTTGCCTCAGACAATATTTCACTTTAGTTTAGGGGATTCCATCTTGAACCATTTGTCATATGACTTAGTTTTGGTTCATTTAGCTCCAACCATCTATCAAATGCTTTATTTTATGGTCTTTTATTTTGTACCTTATATTGCTTTATTGTAGGGTATTTGAGCTGATACCATCTATTGCTTTAGTGTAGGGTGTTTTATCATAGACCTTCTGTCACATGATTTAGTTTAGGATATTTTTTCTCAGACCATCTATCACGTTCTTTAGTTTAAGTTATTTCAGTTTGAACCATCGGTCAAATGATTTGCTTTAGGTTCTTTTACCTTGGACCAACTATTTCATTAGTTTAGGCTATTTAAGCTTGGACCATATTTTGCATTAGTTTGGGGACTTTTAGCTCAGACAATTTCTTTCTTTCTTTTTGGGTCTTTTAGCTTAGACAATATGTTGTGTTAGTTTATGGTCTTTTATCTCATAACATATATTGGATATGGGGCCAATATGATAGAAATGACCCAAAATATTATTAGATGAAGAGTTATGTTATGATACTGATAGGGATCGTAAAGATAGAAGTTACAAGAGATTTGTAAGGATTTTTGGGGGTGAACATGATTGAGGGAAAAATACAAGGGTATCTAGGACCACAGGGATAGTTGGAATGTGGGTGGTGTAAATCCCAATCCAAAATCTTTAGCTGAATGATATTGAATGGGCTAGACATGCTGGGTATTTTCCTTGAAATAATATGGTTTTCAAGTTCTGAAATAGTGTCTTTGAGGATCACAAGGATTAGGAGTCTATTTATGTTGGGCTAAGATATCCCATGTAGGTTGTTCTGAGCCCTTATGCGTTAGTGGTATGACCAGGTGGAGAGATCTATTTTCCATTCTAGTGAAATGATATATTCATGAAGGCTCAAACAATATGACGATGATGTTGGGTATGGAGGGAGGGATATCAATGAAGGGTTTTGGCACCTGTTGACGCCGAAAAAAGCCCGCAAATCCCGAAGGAAGTTTCGGAATGACGAAGCGAAGTCATATTCAGAATCAGAGGCCCGATCCGGAGGCCTGGGAAGTGGTGTGCGAAATAAAGGAGGATCCGCACACACAAATGTTCTACACGCGAAGTGCTCCCAGGATTCGCAGAATTTGACCGGTGAGGCGCGCAATAATTGTGCGCCCCATTTCTCCACGGTGAGATTTTGCGCGCAAACATTTCCCGGTGCGGAAAACTTCGCGCGCCGCCTGGATTCCGTGCCAGAGGTCGCCTATAAATATAAGGTGACCCTGAACGGTTTGTGGGTTGAGGAATCCGAAGCAACTCTCATGCGCGCAATTCGGCTCCCCCCGCGCGAATGATGACATCCAGGTAATACCGAATTCCGTGCAACCTTGCCACGGAGTTCGCCTTTGCGCGCAACTCCACCGGCTTCAGTGAATTTTCCCTTTCCCCCGATTTCCCCACTTGTGCGCAATCCCTGGTTTGCGTGCGCAATACCCTGCCGTACGCGCAATACCCTACATGTAATTCCCTCTTCGCGCGCAATTTCGTTGCTCCTATTGCGCGTCGTCCCGGTGTTTTGCGCACAAATCGTCCCTTTTTCACGCTCAGAGCCGAGGACCCCTCACCTTGATGCCCCTTGGTTTTCCCCTGCACCAGCACCTGATGTCTCCCCTGCCGGGCATGAGCACCATGCATTGTTTTCCCGCACGGCCTTCAAGGCTCATGTGAAGTAACCTCAAGGTCCCTTGGGTTGTGTTTCCCGTTGCGTTGCTTTGCCTTATGCTTCTCCGCATAGGCACGCTAATGACTATTTCTTCTTCGCATAGCTACGCTAACGTGGACCCCCCGGTGGTTTTCCCTGCGGCCCCCCTTCACCACGGCCTTGCTGATGCCTTCCCTTCCACAAGGGGTAGAGGGCGTTGGGCATGTAAGCCCTAGGGGTGTGGAGCAAACCCACCTCGTCCAAGCTGCAGGACGTTAAACTGCTAATCACATCGTCCTTAACACAAGACGTTAAACTGTGGTCCGACCCCGTGCTTCGCACGCAGGGATCCCCCAGCTCAGACATTTTTTACGCCCACTCGTCTACATGGGAATGGACTCTTCCTCACATGGAATGAGATCCTCCTTGTCGGAGCGGCGTTTGTCCGCGGGGGAAAGGGCTGCCTCAGAGCGTAAGCCCCTAACCTTTCGTATGGATGATTTCACCCGTGCATCTCCGTACTTCCCCCCTACCAAGGCTAGTGGATTCTTTCCCACTGCGCTTTGTCGCACCACGGGCCTCCACCCTGGAGTAAGCCTCGGCACCAAGGGCCTCTAACCATGCGTAAGCCCCTATTTCCTCTTTGGGCCGCTCAATGCGTAAGCCCCATTCCACTTGTCACGGACGCACCCTTCGCGACGTGATCGTCTGGTCCCTGGTGCCTCTTGTTTCCCACACCGAGCATGACTCACGTCGGCTTAGAGCGCGCATCGACCATGACCTCCTCCATGGGCCGCCTCAGAGCGTAAGCCCCATCCCAGCGAACTACGTTGACTTTGATCTGTGATAACGCATGGTATGTAGGAAGCATCCACGAGGTTCAAGCCCACCGCCCGGTCGTCCCGGCCTCTCCATGTCGGTCCCCTGACCACCTTGGGCTGCCTCAGAGCATAAGCCCCAAATCTCGTGTCCTGCATGACATTAAACTGTATTCCGTCCCGCTTGACGTTAAACTGTATCCCCCCTCTTGGGCCGTCTCAGAACGTAAGCCCCATGCTTCACCCCACCATCTATCCTGATCCTTACCCGGGCCACCACATCCTGGTGAGACCATGCCACCCTTTCCCACTCCATGTTATACAGGAGGCCGCCCACGTGCTGGCCCCAACATCGGTGTTCCCCCTAGGGGCCCTTTAACCTGATCCGTCGCCGCAGGATGTTAAACTCGCGACATACCCCGTGTTAAACATAGGAAGCTGAGGAAAACCTCAGATGGCACACGTTCCCCACGTTCGATGTGGGATGCCCCGGGCTTCCGCGCCCTCGAGGAGCCCTGTGAAGAGGGACCAAAGACAGACATGCTGACAATGCCCCAACGTGACCATTCTCCTCACCGCAGGTTGCTATCATGAAAAGACCCCTTGGAGCGTCTTGACAGAAGCAGCGTAATTAACTGGCATCCATGTATATATGGCACCAGGAATGAGCTTCACGAATCCGTCTTAAATCTTTGAGGGAGACCCGGACTAGGTGACGAGCTCCGAGGAGGAATCCACGAAAGGAAGAACCGACATCCCATCATCCTGGTTTCGATCAAGGAGCAGACGTACCTGAACAAGGAACGGATGCCGCCCGCCTTGGGAAAGCGGGAATGCGGGGCCACAAGCAGTGCGCCCTCCCCCGGCGGACGGACGTGCGCGCCCCGGCGAAAGCGTCGGAAACAAAAAATGGTGAACCCAACGTGAAGCTCTTCTCCTCAACATGGAGAATGGTAGCCGTTGGAGCATCAGAATAATAGCATGTCACCAGGTCCGGGTAACCCTCACTGGGACGTGAACCCGCCAGGGGTCGAGGCCGTCAGGATGTTGACTACTCCGTTCTGTGACATCGTCAGCATGGTTCCCTCTCGCCGACCACTGAAGACGGAATGATGTTGGGCCTTGGTTGTTGATCTCCTTTCCTGTTGATACTAATGGGTTCATCTCCCTATTTCCAGGAATCAGATCACTGAATTCGGAGCTCGATCGCCACCTACCCGTCGGCGCAGGGGCACGGGCAGGGCCGACGCGGCTACCCCACGCGGTCCTGCCTATCCCACGGTCACTCCACCTTCAACCGTCGTAGCATCTAGGCGCTTGCGCCCCCTCTCCCTGTCAGAAATCATCCAACAGAGGGTGATCAATAACCGGGTTCATAGGTATGACGAGGAAGGGATCATCCCCACCAGGGGCATGGCCCTCTTGGATCTAGAGGCGGTCATGCCTCACTACCATCGCCGCCCTCGAGGGCCGCACAGGGAGCCACCAATCCCCACGCCGACGTTCAACTACTTCGGGAGCCTGTCCCCGGAGCGCTGTGACACATCCCTCCCCTACGCCAATGAGGTGGGGGATGTCTGGGTCCACCCGATCGGCGATCCATCACAGGGGTTACTGGCAAGAACCCCTGCCAGGCTGCGTCGACACCACCGCCCGACTCCCCTAGCCGAGGAGCAGGCAGTCTTCATGCCCGCACCGCTAGCTCCAACCCGTTTGACTCGACGCCAGCGTCGGGTGCGAGTGGGGGAGAATGCCCGTCCTGGGGCACCAGCATCAGCAACCATTGTGGCCCCAGCCACTGCTGACTTCTGTTCCCAGATCCCTGCGCATGTTGATCATGGGCAGCCGCGTGCCCGACTGGGATCGAAACCCCGACCGCCCTGCAGGCAGGTTGGGTCAAATCTCCCGGTCGCGGATACTGGAAATGGCCACTGCGGACCAATCTGCGGTAGTGCCGCTCACCATGAAGGCTCATCCCGTGCCACCGATCTGGGAAGCCGAAGGCTTCTTCGCGACAGCTATGCTTCGGGTACGACTCCTTCCAGAACCCACTGCATGGGGTATGAGGTCACTCCCCCTACCATCGGTTGCGAGCATGGAACCGTTGTGTATCCAGTCACCCACTCACATGGAGGTCCTCTCCATGTCCCTTTCGACATCTGTCCCGGTGCTACTCGCACCTCGGCCTTCGGTCCCCTCTGCCCCAGCTCTATTGTGGCTGGGGGACCCGATGACAGAAGTCGTCCTTACCTTGAGGAACTATCCATGGGCAGGAAGGCCGGGCGTCGTCGCCGTCGGAGGAATGTCAGGGGAGTCCGGATGGGAATCAGACCAGTCCGTTTCTCAGATTCTGAGGTAGAGTACGACTCGACGATAGAACATCCCCCCAACCTTTCGAGTTGAGGGCAGGGATGGGGACACGGCGCGTCAGTCTCGTACTCCCCGAATGCGAGATCCGTATGATTCCCTCCTCCCTTCGAAGGTATATCCAGGAGGACTAAGACTTGGCGTACCGCCAGGGATCAAGACCGTAGTTTCCGCTGATCTCTTCAGAAGAACCTCCCGCCCCTGTTAGGAAGGATGAGGAACCTTTCTGGGGACCGACGGAAGGATCACGAGGCGACACACCCTCGGTGATCATCGACGTTGTGACAGGAGGCCCATCCACCGGCCCATCCTATCGCGACATGGCGGCCAGGGAACTGTAACCTCGGGAGGATGACCCGGGGATCGGCGAACAATTAGCCTGTTCACTGTATTCCCCGCCGGCCAGCCCACCGCCCCGATGGCCCGCCTCGTCGCCATTGCCAATTCCCCAACTTTCCTCGGTGGACGAGTAGGGCCGGCATGTTCCGGACCCCGAGCCGGAGCCGTGGAGCTTCTGGACCGTTCTTGCAGCGGGCCACTTCCCAGAGAAGTTTTGGCCGGTCGTAGAATCGGGTTTTGATGTGACAGCGTCACTCACCCCAGGAGAGTTTGAATGCTTCTGCCATATTCTTCAGGAGTCTCACCCCCGCCTCCGTCACCAGCTAGCTCCTTATCCTGGGAACCAAGCGCATCTCGAGGAGATTGGTGAGCAGTGCCGTCGGGTTGACCTAGCAGCACTCCCCGCGGTCCAGCACCCCGAGTCGCCAGGCCTCCACGAGGCCCTTCAGCAACAATGCGTCAAGAGTTTTCAAGTACTCCGCAGAGTTATTTAGGAGGTCACCCCCATGTGCACGTCCGCGGGTGGGGGCAGTACGCTGATCTCCTCTTATCTGCGATCCGCCGGCAGCCCGATCCACTGGGCAGCCCTGATGGAACGTCGCCAAGGGCAGTACAGTCAATATTTTCGAACCTTCAGATGAGGGAAACATTGTGGAGCCCCTCGACGGGGACTCACCCCCCAAGGACAGGCCGCTGCTGGACCCATCTGGGAGGATTACTCGCCAACAGAGGAGCCTCCTAGGCCTTCCTGTACCCACAGAGGCACTGGCGCTGAGCCGAAACATCTGCAAGGGTAAAGAGCCCGTCGGGTCTGTCAAACTCGCCGACCCATCTGCCTCAGTGCAGAAGGCAGAGAAAGATCCCGAGAAGGCAACGTTGCGCCAACAGCTAGCTGAGAAAAAAAGGATGGTCGATGAGCTCTTGGCCGAACGCATTGCAGAGCGGCGGCCTGTCTACGGCAACCCTAGACCAGGACAGCAGGGGCAGGAGCATCTACCCCTTGCTGAGATCCCCCCAGGCAACCGTGACCGTGTCGTGTTCGCCGACAAGGGAGACACTTGATCCCAAGGCAAGAGGGCGTGATATGTTTCATCGAACCCTCCCGAGCAGCAATGCAACCTGGGATACCCTGCTCGGTTTCCTCCCGCCGCTTCGACAGTCGCTCCGCCAGCTGCCCCCCGAGCCGCTGAGCGCGACCATCATATCGAAGAGCCTAGCAATGCGCTTGTGGTTAGAGGTCCCTGTCAGGACATGTATCCGCCTCTGGATGATCTGATGGAAGTACTCATCGCTCGCTTGGAGGTCCTGGAAACTCGGCAGGTGGCGATCCCACCGGATGGCAAGCCGTACCCCGTATGGGTGGATGACATGCCGGCCCCGCCAGGATTTGGGAATCCCACTTTTCCCCCATTAACTTGACCGGATACCCGCCACAACACTTGGACCACTTCAACTCGAGGTGTGGGCTTATGCTGGGGACTCAGGCGCAGCAGGAGGCTGCCAAGCTCCGGTGCTTCATTCAGATGCTGGAGGGACCATCGTTCGTTTGGTACAACCAGCTCCCTATTGGATCAGTGACTAGCTGGGAGGACCTTCGTCGACAATTCCTCTACCAGTTCAGTTCCACAACCCAGAAGACGAACATTGAGAAAATTTTCAGGTGCAAGAAAAGGCCCTACGAGCGAGTCGCAGACTTCGTCACCTGGTGGAAGGGGCTCACGTACTCCCTTGAAATTCCACTGACTCAGGAGAAATTACTGACGATGTGTGTGGGGAACATCAAGGTGGAGTTGGTTCCTTCCCTGATCATGCAAAATTACCCTGGAGGGTTCTGGGACTTCTCGGACAAGGCTCAGCGCCTCGAAGAAGCCCTGCAACAGGCCAGCCAGGCACGTCCGCTGCCTCCTGTGATCTCCGCAAGGAGAGCCACCAGAGCCGAGCTTGCTACTGTGGCGTAGATAAAGGCCCCCAGACAGCTAGAGTTGCTGCCGGTGAGGCCAGCTCGGCAGGCTCATCGGGGTCCACCCCCACAGCCTCCGGCCCAGCAGCGACCGCCTCAAAATCGACAGGCGCCTCCGCGTAACGCACGGCCACCACCTAGGGGAGGTAATCCGGCTCCGCCTCCTCGGCCTACTCCTCCGGCCCCTGGCCATGGCCAGCCCCCAAGGGTCCCCTTTCCAGGAAGAAGGAATCAGGCTTACTCGTTTGACGAGGCCCAGGTCCCCGGTTATTTCCGTAGCACCTTGGAGCAGAGGATCGTGTGGCTGCCTGAGTGCCGGAAGCTAGAAGAGGCGTGTCTCGCAGAGCTCCATGACTACTGCCCTTATCACCGGTTCCAGGGATACACCATCCAACAATTCTATGTGTTCAAGGACTGGCTCCATGACCAGATTGACAACAACATAGTCAGGTTGGGCCCAGCCCCGGCACATGTGGCAGGTGTCTTCGTGGGATCGGATGACAGCAGTGATGACGGGGACGGGTGGGAACAGGTTTCCGACCGTGGGTCCAAGAAGAATAATGACTGGATTGCCCGCAGGATGGTCGCCCGTGCCCATGGCACCATTTGTGCCTGCCTGGACCGGCCAGAGCCCTCAGAATCCGCGAGCGTCGCTTCGGCCTCGTCGTCCCAGCCTGCTTCTTCCCAGAAGAGCAGGCGGCGACACAAGAAGAAAGAGTGTTCCCTGCCATTGTCGTCATCTTCTCGCACGCTTGGCGATTTCATGCCCCCGAGAATGGGGATCCCTCCGAGACCCCGTCCGTTAATGGATGACTCCTCGACCGAGAGCCCAAGGTATGCTTCAGTTAACACCATAGAGTTGGTAAATCCCTTTGTGGCTCCCGACGAAGAGGAGCGCCGGGTGAATCTCCCCGAGAGCCCGGGGTACGCTTCGGTTAACAACGTAGAGTTGGTAATTCCCTTCGTGGCTCCCGACGACAAGGAGTGCCGGGTGAATATCCCCGAGAGCCCGAGGTACGCTTCGGTTAACACCGTAGAGTTGGTAAATCCCTTTGTGGCTCTCGACAACGAGGAGCGCCGGGTGAATCTCTCCGAGAGCTCGGGGTACGCTTCAGTTAACACCGTAGAGTCGATAAATCCCTTCGTGGCTTCCGACAACGAGGAGCGCCAGGTGAATCTCCCCGAGAGCCCGAGGTACGATTTGGGTAACACCGTAGAGTTGGTAAATCCCTTCGTGGCTCCCGATGACGAGGAGCGCCGGGTGAATCCCCCCAATGTCCCCAGCCGTCGTCAACGTCGACGGAGCCGTGGCTACGTGAATCGTCGGGGCACGGAGGTCGTCACCTCCAGTCAGGTCGTGCACGCTACTGAGACCAGGCAGCATGCCCGGTATAGGGAGCAGCAATCGCAGCTCCCTCATCTGGTGACAATAGGTTCCCTTCCACCACTGTTCGTGCTGCTGGATCGGGTGGAATCGCCTTACCTGGGTTGCAACAAGCCCAGCCATGCCGCTGGCCGACTACGGCCTTCCAGTCCTAGCATGGTAGCCACCTCCTGGGCTTCAGCTAGTGAACACCAGGACGTGCCTAGTACCAGTCAGTCACCGGTCCCGCCAGCAGGGCCCGTCATGCCCCCAATCGCAGAGCGACCTCCTGTAAGTAGAATCTCGCGTTTGGCACGAAAGTATGATGTCCTGAAGCATCTGACCGGCATTCCGGTGAGTCTTTCCATCCTTGAGGCCCTCCTCCTATCGTCTGAAATGCGTGAGGTGCTCACCGAGGCTCTGAGGAGCCCCCTCCAGTTTGAAACGGAGGTAGCGGCTGCGGAAGCCTTCTACACCGAGGTGATTGAGGACGCCGAATGTCAGGCGGTTATCTCATTCTCCGGTGAAGATGAAGACCCACCCATAAAGGGGCACATCCGCCCGCTGTACATCACCGGACAGTTCAATGGCGTGGAGGTCTATCGCTGTCTTGTCGACACAGGTTCTGGGATTAACTTGATCCCAACTCGGACACTGTGAAAACTGGGGTTGTCCGAGGATGATTTAACTCCCTCCGACCTCAGAATCTAGGGGTATGACAGGACCGAGCAAACTTTACTCGGCAAGATTCGTCTGAAGACCCATTTCGGCATCTTAATTGCCAATAATGAATTCATGGTTGTCTCTCAAGAAACTGGCTATACCGCGTTGATGGGCAGGCCGTGGCTCCATCTTCACGTAGCGGTTCCCTCATCATACCATCAGTGCCTCAAATACTCCCTTAAGGGTCGAGTGGATGTGCTCCAAGGAGATGCGTCCCCGTTTGCCTCTTGTGAAGCTCGTTACCTGGACGCAGACTTTTACAAGAGCAAGGACAAGCAGATCCTGACAGGTGAGGTTGAGCCTGCCGCTGTCGCGAGTGATCCCTGGGTAGGTTTGGATGACGCATATGTCTTCCCAATCCATCGGTTGGAGGCTAAAACTACTGATATGGGAGAGTGCTTTGTTGTCTCGGGTACCGGAGGAATGCATATTTCTGGGTCTAAGCGACGGTGGGAAATCACCTCGTACTCTTACACCAACCAGGACTAGGTGATCCCCGAGCCTCCTACCCCCGTATGATATCGGGACGTTGGGATTATAGCAATGGTGGTGCGTCATATGTGCATGTTTCGCCGAGCCGGGATCGACCGGCTCAGGACAACGTGACACCACTGCTTCGATGTCGTAAAGCGTGGCCCCTTAGGCCGCAGGCCGGATGGGATTGGATCAACCGCCTTTGTCGATGTGGTCTCCGCGGTGCATGAACCTCTTGTCGTGACGACCGCAGCCGCCCAAGCCGGTGCTAGCTCCCCATCAGGGTCGAGCAGCCCCGAAACGGATCCCCCCATGGACGATCTTTCCCCAAGCAGAGAAAAAGACATGGAAGATTCTCCTCCTGCCTTTGAGGAGGGCATCTCCGCCATGGTCGACGAGCTCGTAAAGGTGAACCTCGGTAGTGAGGCGGACCCGAGACCCACATTGGTCAGCGCCGCTATGACTCCTGAGGAACGGAAACGGTACATAGACTTCCTCAAACAGCACCGTGATGTGTTTTCCTGGAGTTATGACGAGATGCTGGGACTAGATACCTAGGTAGCCGTCCACCGCCTTGGCCTCCCAGGAATCCATCGCGGGTTCAAGAAGCCTCCCAGAAAAATTCACCCCTTTCATGGTGGCATGGTTGAGTCTGATGTTGATAAGCTCATTAAGGACAACTTTGTCAGGGAAGTCCAGTACCCCGGGTGGATAGCCAACATTGTTCCCGTCAGGAAGAAGAACGGGCAGATCAGGGTCTGCATCGACTTCCACGATCTTAATCGCCACTGTCCGAAGGATGACTTTCCCCTTCCTGTGATAGAGTTGTTGATCGATGCAACAGCCGGGTTCCAAGCCCTCTCTTTCATGGATGGGTACTCCGGGTATAACCAAATCTGGATGGCCCCCGAGGAGGAAGAGTACACTGCCATCAGGGCTCCCCAGGGCACTTTCTGCTATTGGGTTATGCCTTTCGGCCTGAAGAACGCCGGTGCCACCTATAAACGGGCCATGCACCGCATATTCAAGCCGATCCTCGGGACACTGGTGGAGTGCTATGTAGATGACCTGGTGGTTAAATCTCCTCAGCACCGGGACCATCTCAGAGACATTGAGAAAGTGTTCGGTTTTCTCCGTTCTCGTCACTTGAAGATAAACCCGTTGAAGTGTGCCTTCGGGGTCACCTCTGGAACGTTTCTTGGCTTCATCGTTAGGTATCGAGATATCGAGATCGACCCCGAGAAGAACAAGGCCATCAGTCAGATGCCTCCCCCGAGTAATATTCGGGAGCTTCGAGGCCTCCAAGGCCACTCAGCCTATATATGCCGATTCATTGCGAATCTGGTCGGCAAGTGTAAGCCCTTCTATCGTCTCATGAAGAAAGGTGCCGCCTATGGATGGGATGAAGAGTGCCAGACCGCTTTTGAGGAAATCAAGCAGTATCTGCTTCAACCTCCGGTCCTGATGCCACCCGTTCCCGGAAGACCGCTGGTCCTTTACGTGACCGCACTGGAGCGATCCCTTGGTGCGCTTCTCACCCAGAAAAACAACGAGGGAACAGAGAATAGCCTCTACTACCTCAGCCGCATGCTTCTCGACACGGAGATTAGATATTCTCCCATCAAGAAGAGCTTCCTGCAACTCGTATTTTCCGTACAGAAATTGCGGCACTACTTGCAGAACCAGGAGGTAATGTTGGTCTCTTGGATATACCCATTTAAATTCATTCTGAGTTGGCCTATGTTGACCAGCCAATTGGCACGCTGGGCGGTGATCCTCCAGCAGTTCGACATTAGGTTCGTATCTCAGAAGGCCGTCAAAGGACATGCGTTGGCAGACTTCTTGGCTGCTCATCCAACCTCTGCGGACTAGCCACTAGATGTGGGATTTCCTGATGAGGCAATCCTCTCAGTCGATCACGCCACCCCATGCTGGCAGACACACTTTCATGGCGCCTCCCGAAGTCCTACCGGTAGAAGGCTCAACGATCCTAGGCTTAACAGAGTGGGCCTGGGTATTGTCTTCATCACCCCGGAGCGAGCCATGTTGCCATATTCTTTCTTATTGTCAGAGGGTTTCACTAACAATGAGGCTGAATATGATGCCCTCATCACTGGCTCCGAGTTGGATTTGGTGGTTAACGTACCCCACCTGTATGTAAAAGGGGACTCCGAGCTAGTTATCAAGAAGGTTAACGGTGACTACGCTGTCAGGAAGCCATAACTCGTGCTGTTACTGGAGTGCACCCTCCATCTAATGGCTATGTTCCCCTCCCGACCAGATGTCGTTCACGTTCCCCGGTCGCAGAACAGTCGAGCAAATGCTTTGGCCAGCCTGGCCGCATCACTCGCGGAGCCCGAACAGGATGGCCTAATCATCCACCTGGCGCACCGAAGAGTCATTACTCCTGTTATCCCGGAGGGCGGTCATGGCCCATGGGTGAACCATCTTACCGCTGGTGCCCCCGCGTCGGGACCACCCGAGGTTCCAGGTGTGGTGATCGAGACAGTCCCTGACTGGAGGACACCCCTGGTTGAATATCTCTAGCACGGAAATCTTCTGATGGACCGAGCGAAGCGGGAACGAATCCGGCGCCGTGCGCCGTAGTTCACCCTTCAAAGTGGTCCCAGTCGTGAGCAGGTCCTCTATAGGCGTGAGTTTTATGGTGTTATCCTCTGTTGTCTTCAAGGAGTTGAGATCCCACAGGTCATGCAGGAAGTTCATGCTGGCTCCTGTGGCGCCCACCATGCCGGGTCGAAGTTGTCCCACCAGATTCGGAGATTGGGATACTTCTAGCCCTCCATGATCCACGACTGCATCGAGTACGCCAAGAGGTGCCACGCGTGCCATGTTCTTGCTAGCTTTGTGCATCGGCCACCGGAGCCTCTCCATACTACTAAGTATTCCTGGCCCTTTGCAGTCTGGGGTTTGGATGTCGTAGGGGTCTACCCGCCGGCGACGGCCCGCCAGTGCCGGTTCATCTTAACCACCACAGATTTCTTCTCAAAGTGGGCAGAGGTAGCCCCGCTTAGGGAAGTCAAGGATGGTTCTATTGCCGACTTCGTGAGTTCCAATATCATTCACCGGTTTGGAATACCTCATGTTATCCTCACGGACAACGGAACCAACTTCCGGGTGGCCGAGATGAAGAGATTGTACGCCAAGTACAACATTCGCTCGAACCACACCTCCCGCTATCATGCGCAGGCGAATGGACAGATTGAGGCGTTTAACAAAACCCTCTCTAACATTCTGCAAAAAATGGTTGGTCGGAATAGGAAAAGTTGGCCGGACAAGCTCCCCAACGCCCTCTGGGCTTATAGGACGACGACTCGCAATTCCACCTAGGTGACCCCTATTCCCTGGTGTACGGAGCTGACACCGTCCTTCCCATCGAGGTCCAACTGCCCTCATTGCGCACAGCGATCTACGACCAGCAAGCGCCGAACAGAGTTGCAGAGATCCGTCTAGCCGTATTGGAAGCGCTAGACGAAAGTAGGCTTTGCGCTCTACATAACCTGGAAAGGCATCAGAGAAGGATGGCTCGAGCTTTCGATAAGAAGGTTTGCCTCCGCTCCTTCCTGCAAGGTGACCTGGTGTTGGCTCTCAGAGCGCCAATGATTCCCGGCAGGAAACCACCCAAGTTGGAGCACAAGTGGGAGGGACCTTTTATTGTCCACAAGGTCTATCCCAATGGTGTGTATTCCCTGGTGACTATGGATTCGGAGAGTATCACTCCTCCCACCAACGCCAGGTTGCTCAAGAAGTACTTTGCCTAAACAGTTGGTCCTACATGACCTTAAACTATACGGTCCAGCATGACCATAAACTGTATGGTCCGACACGACCTTAAACTACACTCTATCCTACATCTGGGCTCTCAATGGTCCGAGTTCTAAGACCTAAAACTAAGATCTATATTCCGTCCAACATGACGATAAACTGTAATGTCAAGAACTAAGTGTGGCTTGATTCACATCCCAATGGGATACGTAGGACCGCCTGAACACCTAGATGTCAGGTCCATCCCCATCTCTTAGGAGATCCCACGATCTCCCGGTGCCCTGGGTGTTTGGCATTACGCCCCCTCTTTTGCCCAGGGATCCGCCATCTCTTGGCCACTCTCGGACTGAGACCTCTGACCCTTTCCAGTGGTCTGCTGATGTGCTCAAAGCACTCTGGTCTAGAACTTTGAGTGCCAGATTCGACTTAGGAAAGTTCCATCCACTTTCCAAGTTTCATGTTCCCCTTCATTCGGGCTCCCATAATCTTTCATACCCGGAGGGACCCCCAAGAACAGTCTGGATACAACGCCCAAGGGCTCTTCTACCATCATGGGCCAACTCCCCCAAGGGTTTCAGACAACAAATTGATACAAATCCCGCATTGCGAACATGGTCAGCGGTTGATGCTCATTTGTTTGTCGCCATGGCTAACACGACAGGATGTTGTGTTGCGAACATGGTCAACAGTCGTCATCAGTCGTCATGTCGGTTCCCCAGGCCCTGAATATTGGTGGCATGGTTCATGTCATTTTCCTCCCTGTCGTGCCAAGGTGGAATCTCGACACTCCTTTTACTAACCCTCAGTACACACCCACACATCAGACAGACCGAGCTGCGTAACGGTGTCTCTTAGGGCTCCCATGGTCTGAGCGCTAGAGTATGTGCTTGGGTCGTGTGCAGCTTGACATTCATCCCCTTAGGGGAATGAGGAGTCGCCCAGACACTGTGTATTGGGACTGGCAGAGCTGGGATCTAGCATCTGTTGCCCCTCCCTGATTGTTGAACCCTCGTATGCTCCTTTGCCCGAGGCTCCTCTCTCGGTTGGTCCAAACAATATGACCTTAAACTGTGTTGTTGGTCCAAACCATATGACTGTAAAACTGTGATGTTGGTCCTACCACACGACCCTAAACTGGGATATTATCGTCCTGGCCGCACGACGAAAAACAGCACTGCATTATGGTGACCTCATTGTAGAGGACTTCACGTTGGGTATTGGTTTTATGTCATGCCAATTGTCAATGCCTATCACAGCTTGATGCTTGTAGCGACACCATGGCCTGCTACTCAAGGCATGTCGCATCAAAACAAAAAAACCACTAACCTTAAAGGAAAAACAAGATTTATCAAATGCTTCTTCTTTTAGTGCAAGGGCCACGCCCACACTCCCCCTTTTCCTTTGGCACTGGTATCTTACCATGTCATTTTCAGAACTACATGTGGCTTGATTCTCATCCTTATGAGATACGTAGGAACGCCTGGGGCACTTCCCCGTGGGTCCATCCTACCTCTGTGTTCGGTCCCTCGACTAGATCGTTTCCCCGGAGAGCACATGTTAAGTAGGGCTTAGGTCCTCCTTCATGTCGGGTTTTGTAACCGCCTGGCCGTGTGTCCGTTTCTCCCCATTCCCTCATGGCTCGAGCTCTAAGACCTAAAACTACGATCCTCATGTTCCGATCTCTAAGACCTAAAACTAAGATCCTCATGGTCGGAGCTCTAAGACCTAAAATTGAGATCCTCATGGTCCGAGTTCTAAGACCTAAAACTAAGATCCTCATGGTCCGAGCTCTAAGACCTAAAACTAAGATCCTCATAGTCCGAGATCTATGACCTAAAACTAAGATCCTCATAGTCCGAGCTCTAAGACCTAAAACTAAGATCCTCATGGTCTGAGCTCTAAGACCTAAAACTAAGATCCTCATGGTCCGAGCTCTAAGACCTAAAACTGTGATCCTCGTGGTCCGAGCTCTAAGACCTAAAACTAAGATCCTCATGGTCCGAGCTCTAAGACCTAAAACTAAGATCCTCGTGGTCCGAGTTCTAAGACCTAAAACTAAGATCCTCATGGTCCGAGCTCTGAGACCTAAAACTAAGATCCTCATGGTCCGAGCTCTAAGACCTAAAACTAAGATCCATGTTTTGTCCCGCATGACGTTAAACTGTATTCCGTCCCACATGACGTTAAACTGTATTCCGTCCCGCATGACGTTAAACTGTATTCCATCCCGCATGACGTTAAACTGTATTCCGTCCCGCATTATGTTAAACTATATTTCTTCCAGCATGACGTTAAACTGCATTTTCAGAACTACGTGGGCTTGATTCTCATCCTTACGACATACGTAGGACCCCACGGACGTTTCGTCTTAGGTCCAGCCCCAGGGATAGCTGAACACCATCCTTCTTTATTGTCGGCCCCTCGGCCCGACTTCATGAGAAATGGTGTCATCAGGATATCTACCCCGAGCATGTTCGGGATGCCCCATGGTAATGATGGGAAGCTGCAGTTCTCTTGCCAAAGAGGTCTTGCCCGGAAATTGGGACGACCCGTGATCAAGTTGTTACGTCCGCCTAATGCACCTTCGCCCTGGTGGCGCAATATCGAGAGTGTTGGACTCTGTTCAAACAAGCCACCACTCCACCTCCCGCGCTTTGCGTTCTCCCCTTATTCGGACCCTCGTTTCCTTTTGTGTTTGACGGGACCCCCTAACAGTATGGATGCTCGACCTATGGTCTGCCTACTGTCCTAGGCTAACGTTGCGGAGAACTGGTCATGTTTGACGGGACCCCCTAACAGTATGGATGCTCGACCTATGGTCCGCCTACTGTCCTGGGCCAACGTTCCGAAAAACTGACCAAAGATATTTGAGTTAGGCCATGTGTTGTGAACATGGTCAGCGGTCATCCCTCATTTATTGTCCTCCCATTCCGGGCCAACATGATATGGATGCTGTGTTTCCGCCACGGTTGACAGTTATCCTCCATGGTTGTGCCCCATTGGGTTCCAAATTTGGGCAGCGTGATGCGCCCTTTCTCTCCATTCCCCTGTGTTCGGATGGATTTCAATGCCCCTGGCATTGCCCCGCTCGTGTGTCAAGACACATTGAGAAGTCGACACATCAATCGGCCCGGGGTCTCTTCAAATGTCCAGGCCCGATTTTTGAGTCCTGAAGCTTGGTCAATTCCCCACAGTTGAACGGAATGATGGTACGAGAACCTCTTGCTTCTTGCGTTGGGCATGTCCCATAGGAGCCTAGGGGTGAGTTGTTATTCGTTTCGAAACTATGGTTGAGCACATTAATCCAAGGGTACAAAAGAGTGGATTTGGCCATACATTGGATTGAGACGATGAGAAATACAGGAAAAAGTTCATGTGATGGAAAAAACAAAGACCTCAGGGTTTAGCGTGATGAAGCGATCTTTCCAGCGCTGCTACCCTCTGGCTGGTAGCCTCCAGGGCCGCTTTTCTCTCTTCGAAGACTCTCTCCTCATCGGCCACCATAGAGCGCAGCTCATCGGCCCTAGCTTGTGCCTGCGCCTGCTCACTTAGAAGCACGGTCATCTGGTGACCCGCCTCCACCAGTTGTTCCTGGGCATCAGCCAGCTGGGTGGTCGGTTGCTCCACGAGCTTAGAGCATGTTGCGATGAAGACTTCTTTTTCTGTCGCCTACCCTTTGAGGTGCCAGACTTCTTGCTCCACCCTCAGCAGCGCTTGAGCGCTCGTCGATCCTTCCTGACACTGGGAAATGTCGGTGCGCCGGCTACTCTCGCTCATCTTCTTGGCCATGTAATCACGGACCGTTAGATGAAGGCGCTGAGCATCAGCCCCTCCGGCGCACAGGAAGCGCAGCCAAGTTTGGAGTGATCCCATCCGCCTCAGCCAATTGGACTGGGGCTACCTGAGAAAGCGCTAGATACACTTCCACCCCTTGCGCCTTGTCATCTGGCTCTCCTCGGCTGGCTCTGAGTCTGAGTCATCAATCTCCTCAGGGTCAGCAGGTCGGTAGATGGGGAAGGCCGCCAGCAGGTCGGCAGCAGGATCCACCCCAGGGATGTCTTCATGAGGAATAGAATCCTCGACGTCTGGGTGATCTTCCCTCGCCCCAGCAGCAATGACGCCTCCACCAGCTTCTGACCACGTTCCGGGAACAGCGCCGCTGATGTCCGCTGCCCTCTGTTCATCTATTGTCGGGGTCGACTCAGTGCAGAGAGCATGTTCCGGGCGAGGTGGTATGTCCGCCGCTGGTCCACTCGCGGATGGCCCAGGCTCCGCAGCCCGACGTGCCTCCAGTGTTGAGATCACTGCGCGGGGCATACGCTGGTCAGACCAGACACCAAGCACCAGTAGTGAAGCGTGAGACTTACAGGAATCCAGAGCGTCTGTCCCCAGTGTTCCGGCCGCTGCATGAGCCGCCATAAGGGGAGACCCCTCTGCGCTGGTTAATTCAATGATGGGTGTCGGATCCCCATCATGTCCCACTGGATCCTCTCTGCCTTCCTCTGGTGGGGACGCCCGTCCACCGCTCAGTTTCTCCTGAGTAAGATTGGGAAGTGAGTTAGAAGTTGGAAAGTAGAATGGATGAATGAGGGAAATAAATGAAGACAGAGGCAAATCTCGAGAATCTTGGTTATGTCGAGATCAGAGTCAGAAATCTGGCCGCTCTCTCGGAGACTCCCTTGGTAGGTCACCCCTTGCGAATACTCACGTTCGGGCTCCTCTTCTTCGTCTTCTCCCATGACTTTGTCCTCTCCAGTTTCCTCCTCCCCCTCAGGCTCTTCATCACTGTCGCCTTCTCCCGGTGGCATCGCATCCGGATCATGATCCTGGCCGAGCGTCACTTTCACTAGGAAAGTTGACTCCGCACGCCACCCCCTTTGGCGTGTGTCCATGGCTGTCACATAAGCATGCCGCCGATGGAAATTTACTCGGTCAGTAATACGAACGAGCCCGACCTCTGGCAGTTGGATCCCATTCTGCATTATCTTCTGCCAGATGGCTTCGACGCTCAGCGATTGCCGCAGGGTCATCCAGGCCGACCATAGTTCTAGGAAAATTGCATCTTGGGAAGGTTCAAGCAGATATCTTATCTTCTTCCAAGGCAGTTCCCTGGCCGCCTCATGTGACCCACCTACGGGTAAATAGGACGTGGAGGCACCATGTGATGTCCTCACTGCCGAAGTCCCAGCTTGCGCCAACCTCACTGCCTGACGCGCCCTTGGTTCTCCCCTTCCGACGGCACCTTCCATTCTTTCCCGTCGCCCGGTTTCCACGCAAGTATCCTCAAGTTTCCGGACGTGCTTGCTTAATAGCCCCTCAGGGTACGCGATGGTCCAGTTTTCGGCATATTCGGTTGCTAGGCCGGCATCGACCCCGATGGGTGGGAGAGTAACAATGTCGCCAGAGCCGAAGGTGGTAAACATAAACCACATCTGGCGCAGGATTCATGGATTCTTCTCCTTCCAGACAGTCGTGAATACCTTTTTCAGCATTCTCTGGAGGCACCCAAACTGCCTGGTGAATCGGGATGGAACGTACGGCTCACAGATCACCTTCCCGTCGATATGAGCCACGAGCACCCCGCCCCGAATGCTCTGGAAGTATTCCTGTTGTTCCATAGAGCCTCGCCCGTTTTCCACCAGCTGGCCAACCGGGGTGGGGAACGGGATGAAGTTGAAGTTGGCATGGTTACCAATGCGGATCCTCACGCCCTCCTCATTGAGCATCAATGGCGCCACCCCTGCAATGTTTATCAAGGACGGTCTCAAGCCATTTCTCGGAGGACGGACAGACTTTGGGAAAGTATACCCGCCGAGATGAGCCGCCACCCAGCCATGGAAGATCTGGAAGGGACCACAGACCCTCCGAGGCGACCCCCCTCGTGAGATGCGCCCCAGAATGGTATACAACATGGCCAGCACGGGGGACGGCCAAGTTGAACCGTTTGTTGGAGGCCATGGAGCCCGCCATCACCAAAGTCGCTGGACGGACGCCAATCCTCACATCCCGCACCGGCAGGAGCCACCCGCTCAGGAAGGCGGCAAGGAACCCGACATACCGGACGTTCGGGTCCCGGGCCTCAATAACGCGGTAGCCCCATGATTGGTATTTCCCTGCCTCTAGGGTCTTCCAGTATGACCCGTCTTTTCTCCTCTGAGTCGCGGTTGGGAACTGTTTGCCCCGTCCTGACATCTTGACGGCGGGATCCTTCTCAAGGAACAGGCTGAACCAGCCCTTGTAGGCGATGTCCTTCAGGATGTCCTTGACCTCCAGCCTCTCCTTGGCCAGCTGCAGCAGGTGCCATGTCAGCATCGGCATCCGCGACCTGTCTCCCCAGGTGTTCTTTGGAGGAACGAACTCGTCGTATTGTTAAACCTCCAGTGGGATACCGCTAATGCAATGAAAGTCCCAAAGACTGATGCCGACTTCCCTGTGATGAAGGTGGAACGTGTTGGTGTCGGGAGACCACCGGGTGAATAGATCTGGTCCGAGTTCAGGCTGACGGTGGAAATGGAACTGCGATGTCCATACCGCCTCGAACAGGACGATATACCGCAGTTCCTCTCCGAAATGGTCGCAGGTATGGAGAACCCAGAACGCCCAGGCCCATTCGCTGGTGAAGTTACCCCCGGACCGCAGGTCCCAATCCTTCAGCCAGCCCTTCGTGTCGTCCGTGATGCTCTGAAGGAACATGCTTGCGTAGAGGGCCAGAGAATCCTCCGCCACAGGCTCGTCCCCAGTAATGGTCCTAGTCCTCGGGTTCAGAACATATACATCCATGAGTCTAGTTTCCCTAGCAGGACGGCCGTTGTTGGAGATGTTTTAGTGAGGAAGTTCGTCTTCCCGAGTCACCCAGGATCACGGTGTGTCCACCTCGAAGCCCGGTAATGGTACCTCCTCTAGGATGCCAAAATTCCAGAGTGGGAGGTTGTCTGATAAGGGATATGCCTTTTGGGATGGATTCAGTAGATTGAACAAGGTGAGATTGTTCGAGACGATCACCTTGGCACCATATACCTCCTCGTTCGCCGCCATTTCTGCCCTATGGACAGCGGCTTCCCCCTCATCGACCCGGTTTACAGCCATCTCGAATTTTTTGGGAGTTGGGTGAAATCAGGATGTAGTGCACGGAATCGGAGTGTTCGACACGCAATCTGGTTGAGTTGCGCGAAATCCTGGAGTTGAGCACGCAATCGGCACGCTAAGCGCGGAAGATCCCAGTTTGGCATGAAATCACGACCAAATTTCGGAAGGAATTCCGCAATGCCAGTGCGTTATTACGCGTAGCCGCGGAGTGATTTCGCGCACAAGAGTGGTAAGCTTATCGCATGGAAACAGCGGAAGTACGGATCTGGGACCCAGCGCTCCTTTTTATAGGCGAGGCCAGGGTTCCGTGCCGCGCGGAAAGAATATTTCGCGCGCGTCTGTAGGTTTTGCGCGCCCCATCGGATTTTTTACGCGCAACTTGATCAGGAGACTTAGAATTTTGGCGTTTTAGTGTTTCCCTTGGAATCCGATCGTTGCGACCTCTCGCTGATCCAATTCTAAGGGGGGGAATTTTTTGACCCCGAAAGAAGACCGCAACTCCTGGAGGAAGTTTTGGAATGACGAAGCAAAGTCATATTCGGAATCAGAGGCCCGATCCGGAGGCCCGGGAAGTGGTGCGCGAAATAAAGGAGGATCCGCGCGCAAAAATGTTCTGCGCGTGAAGTGCTCCCGGGATTCACGGAATTGGACCGGTGAGGTGCACAATAATTTCATTCCCCATTTCTCCGCGGTGAGATTTTTCGGGCAAACGGTTCCCAGCGCGGAAATCTTCACGGGCCGCCTGGATTCTGCGTCGGAGGTTGCCTATAAATATAAGGTGACCCCGAACGGTTTGGGGGTTGAGGAATCCGAAGCGACTCTCGTGCGCGCAATTCGGCTCCCCCCGCGCGAAAGATGACATCCAGGTATTCCCGAATTTCGCGCAACCTTGTCCTAGAGTTCTCCTTTGCGCGCAACTCCACCGGCTTCAGTGAATTTGCCCCTTCCCCTGGTTTCCACACTTGCGCGCAATCCCTGGTTTGCACGCGCAATACCCTACCATGTGCGCAATACCCTGCGCATAATTCCCTCTTTGCGTGCAATTCTGTTGCTCCTATTGCGCTCCGTCCTAGTGTTTTGCGCGCAAATCGTCCCTTTTGCGTGCTCAGAGCCGAGGACCCCTCACCTTGACGCCCCTTGGCTTCCCCCTGCACCGGCACCTGATGTCTCCCCTGCCGGGCATGCGCGCCATTCGTTGTTTTCCCGCACGGCCTTCCAGGCTCGTGCGAAGTAACCTCAAGGTCCCTTGGGTGATGTTTCCTGTTGCGTTCCTTTGCCTTATGCTTCTCCACATAGGCACGCTAACGGCTATTGCTTCTTCGCATAGCCACGCTAACGTGGACCCCCCGATGGTTTGCCCTGCAGCCCCCCTTCACCACGGCCTTGCCGATGCCTTCCCTTGCACAAGGGGTAGAGGGTGTTGGGAATGTAAGCCCTAGGGGTGTGGAGCAAACCCACCTTGTCCAAGCTGCAGGACGTTAAACTGCTAAGCACCTCCTCCTTAACACAAGACGTTAAATTGTGGTCCGACCCCGTGCTTCGCACGTAGGGTCCCCCAGCTCGGACATTTTTTACGCCCACTCGTCTCCACGGGAATGGACTCTTCCTCACATGGAATGAGATCCTCCTTGTCGGAGCGGCGTTTATCTGCGGGGGAAAGGGCTGCCTCAGAGCGTAAGCCCATAACCTTTCGTACGGATGATTTCACATGTGCATCTCCGTACTTCCCCCCTGCCAAGGCCAGTGGAGTCTTTCCCACAGCACTTTTTCGCACCACGGGCCTCCACCCTAGAGTAAGCCCTGACACCAAGGGCCGCTAACCACGCGTAAGCCCCTATTTCCTCTTTGGGCCGCTCAATGCGTAAGCCCCATTCCGCTTCTCATGGACGCACCCTTCGCGACGTGATCGTCTGGTCCCTAGTGCCTCTTATTTCCCACACCGAGCATGACTCACGTGGGCTTAGAGCGCGCATCGACCATGACCTCCTCCATGGGCCGCCACAGAGCGTAAGTCCCATCCCAGTGAACTACGTGGACTTTGATCTGTGCTAACGCATGGTACGTAGGAAGCCTCCACGAGGTTCAAGCCCACCACCCGGTCGTCCCAACCTCTCCATGTCGGTCCCCTGACCACCTTGGGCTACCTCAGAGCGTAAGCCCCAAATCTCGCGTACGGTATGACGTTAAACTGTATTCCGCCCCGCATGATGTTAAACTGTATCCCCCCTCTTGGGTCGTCTCAGAACGCAAGCCCCATGCTTCACCCCACCATCCATCCTGATCCTTACCCGGGCCGCCACATCCCGGTGAGATCATGCCACCCTTTCCCACTCCATGTTATACGGGAGGCCGCCCACGTGCTGGCCCCAACATCGGTGTTCCCCCTAGGGTCCCTTTAACCCAATACATCACCGCAAGACGTTAAGCTCGCGACATACCCTGTGTTAAACATGGGAAGCTGAGGAAAACCTCAGATGGAACACGTTCCCCACATTCGTTGTGGGATGCCTCGGGCTTCCGCGCCCTCGATAAGCCCTGTGGTGAGGGACCAAAGACAGACATGCCGAAGATGCCCCAACGTGACCATTCTCCTCACCGCAGGTTGCTGTCCCGAAAAGACCCCTTGGAGCGTCTTGTAGGAAGCAGCCTAATTAACTGGCGTCCATGTAGTTATGGCACCAGGAATGAGCTTCACGAATCCGTCTTAAATCTTTGAGGGAGACCCGGACTAGGTGACGAGCTCCGAGGAGGAATCCAAGGAAGGAAGAACCGACATCCCTTCATCCCAGTTTCGATCAAGGAGCAGACGTACCTGAACAAGGAATGGATGCCGCCCACCTTTGGAAAGCGGGAATGCGGGGCCACAAGTAGCGCGCCCTCCCCCGGTGGACGGACGCGCGCGCCCCAGCAAAAGCGTTGGAAACATCACCTTATGAAAACATAGATCTTAATTGAATTCTCTAAGACATACACCTTCTGGTTCTGAATCATGAAGTGTGGGCCAAAAATAATTTCCTGAAAGAAGGGTTTCATATCAGATTAGAGAATCGGTACAAAACATGGTGATGTAGTGTTTTTGATACCTAATGTTCTTTTATATTCTGATATGGAGATCGTAAATCATAGTCCAAAGTGCTCAAGTCATGGAAAAGGTTTGGGACAGTCATTCAGGGTAACCTATAACACAATGGGGTGTTGAGTTCAACCTTGGTGAAGTTAGGATCACAAGAACCATAAATCCATTTATGTCAGGACGAGATGTATCTCAGTGGTGGGTATAAGCCCTTGCATCAATATCATGGCCAATAAAAGAGATTTATATTCCTCATCAAGGGTAATTAATGATTTGTGTTGAATTGAGATCCATTAGATCATGAAGTGGGGTATATGGAAAATGTAAGATCCAAGAGGTGTTAGACCACCCTAAGATTTTTACCACTACATGTCGAACATATTCTCACAGTGAGGAGATGTGACGAATCATTGCACTTATTTTTTTCTTGGAATAGGGGGTCCGGCGAGAATAAAATTTATTTTAAAAGGGATACATATTAAAGACTAAGAGATTTATGTCTCATTAACTTGTTCCTAAAGTTTTCTTGAATATCAAGAGATGATGAGTATATCAAGTGAATACATGACTTTTTCTTAGGTTTCTCATTGCATGTTTTCGGCCTGATGAGTTTTGTGTCTCTATCATTTGTAGTTTACTTTATTTTGTTTTGGGCCATTATGAGGTAGATATTATGGTTATATATCTTTGACCAATGTTTGAGTAGTTTAAGGTCATTATACATGGAACTAGTATGGGATATGATAAATAAGAGGAAAATTTGGATGCCTAGGGTTAAGAGTGCTCCAACATCCTTATGAGAAGGTGATAGAAATGTTGTAATTCATGGATCAAGATTCTCAAATCATGTGTAATGACATGGTATAGTCATACAGAGAGAAGATCAGACACACTAGGGTGTTGAGTCCTGTCGTGATGATTCCATGGCTCACAAGAATTGGAATATCTGCCTTCAGAGTGACATATCTTATTGAAGAACATAGGTTCATATGCAGTAGTCATGGGAATGCATGTATAGTAAATCCAAGGTTCTTTAAATTTGGATATCCATTCCATGGTCCATGGAAGGTTAACGGTGGGTTGAGACACTTAAGACATGAAGTGTGGGGTATGTGTTTAGGTTCTTAAAAAGGATATAGAGGCAATCTATTATCTGGTTGTCTAGGGTAAGGATCTTGTTGTGCTTTGATAAGGAAATATTATGGATGATGACCTCCACATTCTGTTGTTAGGTAATTGGATTTTCTTCCATGTAGTTTAACAACATGTGGTGATGACTTTTACTATTTAACCTCATGTAGTAAGGAATATTGTAGAACATCATGAATAAATAAGAATTTATTTGGTCTTTGATTTATTGGGATTGAACCAGGATGGGATTGTTATGTACCCCAAGTAGTTGGGAATAAAATTACACATAGTTCAGGGAGAACTGTTCATTTTAATGGAATATAGAGAGGAGGTAAGATTCATAGCATTTTATTATCATACGACTAGGAAAATGGAGGGTAAATTTTCCACAGGGGGACCCGCATAGTGTGGTAGAATAAACTTGACTTGAATGATGAAAAAAGAGGACCAAACCAAACCAATTTCATTTTCAGAGATGAAATGAGCCAAGAGTCCAAAAAATGAGATGGAATTATTTTTAGTGCATGGGGATACTATCAAAGACAAAATGTCCAGGAGTTCCTACATATCTTGTGGTAGAAGGAATCAAGGCACTTGTAGTTATTGATATTTCATGTAGTTTAACGTCATATAGGGAGGATAAAGGTAGAACTGACATTAATGAGGGAAAAAAGAGACCCACAAAATTCCATGCATCCCTAATGGGGATCAGGACAAGATGACAAAAAGAAGGCTAGTTTTTTGTCCGGGGGTAGACCCAATAACTAAATTCCCAAGCATTCCAATGTATCCCTTATGGATGGGAGTCAATCCATACATATTTTTAGTAGGTCCTATGAAAATTAACGTGATGTGGAAAACACAAAGGGCACTAATTCAGTTTATTGTCATGAGGCTAGGACAACAAAGGGTGGATAGTGACCAAAAGGTGATGCACCTGGCATGGTTAAACAAACCCAACGTGAATGGGGACCAATGTAGTCTGCACCACACCATGCACTCCTAGAGAAGACATAGGCCATGGGGCCAAAAAAGGTCAAAGGGGCCTTCGTATGGACCCAAGCTATAATTCCTGACCAATCTTATATATCCCATGAATATGGAAATAAATCCACACATAGTTCTTTATGTTTAAAGCATTTTAATGTCAAACAGATAGGAATATGGTTGCCCGAAATAAATGGAAGATAATCCTATTGTGAGGCCCAGAATCTAGGGTTATGGATTAACTACATATATCATTGATAACGAGAATAATGCCTTCACATTGTTCTTGAAAATCCAGCAAGTAGGAGAATGCCACGAGTAATGGTGTTCCTCTTAGATGAGGTCGACAGGAGCATACAATTTCATATTTTGAAGGCAACATCGACCACGCAGTTTATGGTCATGAAGCAAGGACTCACAACATCCCATTTGTCTCTATATATTTAGAATGATAATGGGTTCATGACAAGCCTCCACACACTATTTTTTATGTGGAAACCCCTATTAGAATTTTTAATCCCACATCAGCTATGCTCAATGTGATAAATAAATAATGACAAGGAACCCTCCCACTAATTGGAGGCATGGTGGATAGAATGGATGTCTTGTATATTTTTTTTGATGAGAATGATAATCATGACGTATGTAGTTATAGATAGACCATGCAGTTTAATTTCATCCGGAATTGACTTATCTGCATAGTTTATTGTCATGTGCGAGATGTTCCATGTAGTTTAATATCATACGACATGTATGAGTATGAGGTTAAACCAACATGGATTCCCTATTTCAGAAAATTATGAAAATTATGTCTTGAGAAAACTCACACTTGTGGGTGGTGTTACACACTCCCCATACATGGTGTTCAATGAATAGGATCCATTATGATAAACCTTATGAATGACATTGGGTACCTTCCACATGGGTTCAATATTCAGGGGCTTCTTCCATGGTATCATTGGTGTTCTAAGAGCTATCACCAATTCTCTTTGTAGGAATGAATAGTGGATCCCCATTTTATTTAGGGCATGTGATATCTGGTTTTTGTGGACTTATATGATGTGTAGTGTGCACAACCTCTTCTCATCTGGGTACTCCAACACATCTAAAAAACTTTTTTAAATTGTTCGTCATATGAGAGTTACCCACAAATGACTATTCGGAGTGAGGTGGTCATGACCTATATGGGTAGAGATTCATTGGTCTCATACACCAAGGAGTGGTATGGCTTGTGTAGTAGTAAAATTTGTGACAACAGGCCCATAAATCAAGGGGGAGTTTTTTCATCCATGAATTCTTATCCTTGTTAACCATATTCTAAGGTATATTCAACCAAGTCATATTGTAGGCCTCTATATCTCTATTTTCCACTACATGATTGCCTGATCAGTGATTATATTCAATGTTATACTTATTATATAACTTTATCAACTCTTCATAATAGAAGTTGGTGATATTTTCATTCAATATCGTGTGAGGTACTGTAAACCTGGTAATGATTTGGGATTATACGATGTTGATGATATTATTATTCCCTACTTCCTTGAGGGGTATCACCTGAGTACATTTGGAGAAGAAGTTGGTTTAATTAAAGATTTACATAAACTTCTTGGTTGTGGATGGGGGTTACGGCCCCCAAAAATCCATCCCCCAAGAGGTGAATGGCTAGGAGTATTTAGCTTTGTTCAGTAGTTCTGGTGTTTGACTTATTTAGTTTTAATGAATCAATAATGCATGGCATTTTATATTAAATTCAACAGATTCTTGTATCACGGTTTTCTAGTAATTCCTCGACATTCTGATTTGGTTATAAAGCCTAGTTCCATATTGGTGGGAATCGTAGGTACCTACATGGAATTCATCCATAATGGTGAGAATTTCTTTTTTTTATTTGCATATGAGGGTAATTTCATTGATTCCATTCTTGTACGTTATTTTCTGATCTTTTGGACCATCCTACAAGGTGAAGTATTTCACTCCGTTCCAGATCAATTATTTTGCATCTCGATCTGTTGGGAGAGTCCCATCCTAAAGATAGGTAAATATAGGCACCAATCACCCTAATATGTTCACTGGTTTATCACTCTCTATGGTGGCCTTGATCTGACATATTTTGATCATATAACACACAATGATAGATGACACCATTCTTTGAGGTGTTATGCAGAAGGGTTCTTCCTCTTGATCAGGGTCTGCCAAGATATATTCTATATTAGCTAGTTCATCATAATAATAATTTTGTGATTGAGGGATATAATGCAATATGGTGTTAAAGGGGAACTCCACCATTACTCCCTTGACATTGACATTGAGAGGGACTAGTTCTTCCTTTTTCATGGAAGATTAATTTTGGATCCTCTTTATCAACATATCGGAATCCCATTTTATGTATAAGTAGGATATGTCTGACATTAATTCTAGTTCCAACCTAGTGATGAGGTATATGTACATAACATTTCTGTGTGTCCAGTCATTGGTTAGTGAGAAAGAATAAAGTAGATCAGCTTTATCCAGGGAGAAAAATTTGACCCCAAGGACAACCGGTTTGAGATTCAAGTTCCCCATTATTATTCCTATAGGATTATTATAGGATTACTAAAAATACATCTCCTATGTCTGAGGAGTTTTATAGGAATTGGAAACCTATTCATCTGGGATTTCAGTATCCTCTGGTTCATCTTTTGGAGTAGAATGTGTTTTGAGGAAGTCATCCAAGGCATTCCCTTGTTCTGATTTCTAGGATATGAAGAAGTTGTCATATAGTTTTAGTATGAATTCAAACCGATCCAAATTCCCAATCAACATAGGGAGATAATGGATGTACATGATTGGATTCATATGAGAGACCGAGTGGACATCATGGTGCTATATGTAATGCCTCATCTTCTGCACTACGAAGATGAGTTCAACGACGTTCTTTCTGACATCAAAATATTTAGTCTCGGTACCCAACAAAGTCCAAAGGAGGTAGTATAGACTACTATTTCCCCATGAATAATTCTTTTTATATAGGAGGGTGCCTAGTGGGAATTCCATGGTGGTAACATATAAGATGAGTGGCCTCCCCTCTACCTGAGGTATCAAAACTAATGTGTGAAGTTGATACTGTTAGAGATTCTTGAAGGATTTTTGGCCATCATAGTCCCATTGGTAGGTGACTCTCTTCTATATCATCCACTTTAAGGGGAGGGCTTTGTCGTCCTGGTTCACTATGAATCGCAAAATATAGGAAGGTTTTAATTAGAGACCCATCAGTTATTTTAGGTTTCTGGTGGGGGAATTGATAAGATATCATTAGTCTTATCCAATTCAACATCAATGCCACATTGGTGTACCATAAATCTAAGGAACATTCCTGATGATTCCCCAAAATCCCACTCCAACAGATTCATCATTAAAAAACGATGTCATGATTTTTTGAAGATTGATTGGAGATCCTTGAAGTGATCATGTCACTATAAATATTTGATGACTGGGTATTTGGCATAACACTCATCTATCTTCATTAAGAATGTCTTAAAGATGTGATGCATGGATCATTGATATGTGGCTCCAATGTTCTACAATCATACAGGCATGACTTGGTAGAAGAAGATCCCCTAGGTTTACCTGAAAGTAGTGGCATCTTCATCCTCATGGTCTATTTTGATTTAATTATACTGCGAGTACCCATCCATGAAGGTAAGGGTTGTCAAGCTAGCAGTTGCGTCAATCAATAGTTTTGTGATTGGAAATAAAAAATCATCTTTTGGGAAATGTCAATTAAGGACTCTAAAATAAATTGAGATTCTGATCTGCATATTAATTTTCATGAGAGGGATGATGTTGGAAACCCATTTGGGGTATTTCACCGCTCATAATAAGTTGGATTTTATCAAAATGTTGACCTATGCTACTACATTTGAGGAATTGGAGGGGTTTATTCTTCTAGATTCCTACTTGAAACCATGATGGTCTTTGGGTAGTCTAAGATGGTGCGTAGATATATCTATATTCAATCAAAGAATTTCATTATTGTTCCAAGTATGTAAATATCAGTGCATCCATAGGAATGGTATGCACATATCCTTCTCTTTATGAGGCATGTCAGTGCTAATCAATGTACTCCATGGATCTTATTCTGACCCAAGGTTTATCTGTATGAGTTCATCTATGGTGGTGGAAACACATTCCTCAATTAATTGAGAGAAATTTCTAATAGAATCCTCATCGAATTCGATTCATGAATCAATGTGGAAAAATCCATGTGAGGATATAAATTCGGAGGACTCTACGTCACTGTCAGGGTGAGGGAGATTATCAAGAGAAATATCATCATTTCCCTAAATCTGGGTTGTAGTAGGGAGATGTTAAGGGTGAATATTTCTAAGTACAAGAGAGGTTTGGACCTCAGGGATTGGGCCCACTATTATGACTAGGCATATGTGGATAATGAATTCCTCATGAAGATTTCCCTTGGAATTTACAGCAGTGGCCCCCAAGCCATTGGGGGTCGAAACCTCTGTAACATCATCTGCTATTGTCTATTTTCCTCCCTTCTTGTATAATTATTCATCATCAAGTATGGCTCTGCATGTTTCTTATAGGGAATAGTTTCTATGGTCAATTCCAAAATTTCCATTGATAGATCCCTTTAATCGTTGATGTAATGTTTATGGGACTACAGAGTGGATATGGAGATAGGGCCTTCGAAGCATGATGTTTTATATGGTGTCTTGTTGGATAACTATGAACCCATCATTAGATATGATCTCCCCAAATTGGGTGTCTATCTTAATCATTCCAATGGGAATTTTCTCAAGCTCATCATACATTTGAATGATCAGCATTGGGGATAGACCCCCTTCACTATACCCTAAATATCGGAGTGTCTGGCCTAGGATGAGATTGATCCCAGATTCATTATCTACCATCACCCTTCGGAATGTGAAATTATTGATCCTTCCTGAGATGTAAAATAGTCTAATGTGTCCCTGGATGGCCTCTTCCTAAACATAGATAAAGGATGAAATGGAGATAAGACATCCTAATTACAATGTTTAATCTCGATAGACCTCGACTATAATGACTATTGTCTCAAATTATTGTGGACATAGGAGGGCTTCAAAAAGTTCCTCTAGAAGTTCTTTGGAATGAAAAAGAACATCAAATATTGAGAGATTGGGTGTGAACATGTCTATCAGTTTCATATCATCATTAATATGCGTTGTAGGTCCCCACTTCTTAGTGTGGGGTTTCTCCTAGGAATGTGGATTAAGAGATGGTGTGACTAAGGATGATAGAACTAGGGCTTGGATGAATATCGATGGGATATCTACCTTCAATGGAATAGGTTGTGACTACCTTTTCAATGGCTTGATTAGATCAAGTTATATCCCCTTTAATTGGCCATGCAACTCAATTGGGTGTAGGTAGATACTGGAGGGCTTTGAGGCACCTCCATAAATCCATCAAGCATGATGGAGAACTTGCCCATGATTCTAATTTTCATATGATTTTTCTTTGGGCATATGAAAGGGATATAGACTCTCGCCATATCTGCATTGTCCCTTGTATCATTGGCTTCATCACATGATGCCACCTGTTCCCCTATTATATTTTATAAATATATATTTAGTGGGATTACACATTATATAATAAGGGGGTTTTCAAGTGTATTATGTTGAATGAATCAAATATGAGTTATTCGCCTGATGAGGATTCCATTTGGCGGGGTGGTTCCCATGATGTAGATATTGTAGGGAAGAAATATATGAAGGTTATATCCTAATTTAGGTAATAATATGACTCCTTATCCACTATTCCATTATGCTTTTGGTGTTCATGCCATCCCTTGGGAGGTATATTATATTTCTCTTTTTTGGGTAGTGGAGATGTTGAGAGTTTGCGCAACTATTACTTGGGGCCACATGGTCTCAATCATCTGTTTTATAAATCATTCAATTGTATAACTTTTTTTTCCTGGTATGAAAATTATTACTTACTTCCTCTTCCTATTAACATCCATTGGTTGTGAAAGAAACTTTTTCTAGAGAATAATTTAATGTCAACTATCTAGAGTCAATCATAATTTGAAGGATACATTTAATGGAGAAAAAAATCAGGATAATATGACCCAGCCCTCTACAGAAAGGGAAGTAATCGGGATGGCTGGTGAGATTGAATTCATCGGGCTTCTTGGGCTATGGAAGCATGAGCTGGTATTGTCCATTGCTGCAAAGAACAAGCATGAGACATTATCATTTTATAAGGAGTAATCCTTATTCATAAACTCCAATAATCCTGGGAGGAACTAGTTTTTTTTTGCATCCAGCTGAGGAAGATAATGTAGTTTCTATATGTCAATAGGGGGTGTTGGACAGTTCAGATCATTCCTGAGTGCTTGGACCATTGTAGGATTTAGGGTGACAACTGCAGCTTTTTCTTTTCCTTCCCATTTCCCTTGGGTTGCGGGTGTGAACTGAGACATGGATTGGGTTCACTATATAGCTTATTCAAGTCATTGTTCTATTTTAGTAAATTATCATATTCTACCTGGATATTTCATGGGCATTAGGGGTTCCTGTAGCTCATTTCTATGACCTTCAGAACAATGTTCAAGCAGTTTATCCTGTGAGAGAGAAATGCTGAGCGAATAGGTCAAACCCTTCCACCTTTCAATGAAGTCGAACACCCTATCATTCTCATTCTATATGTAGTTAGGTAGGATCATGATGGTCATATTCCTCAGTGTTGAACTTAATTAGTAAAGGAACTGATAGTGAAGGTTATCCCATCCTGTGATGGAACCTATTTGTTGATTGTTATACCAGACGACAGACGACCCTGTTAATTTTTGTAAGAAACACCTTAGTTTGGTCACATCCTAGTGATCCCAAGGGCCCATTACTAGACCAAGTCAAGACACAAAGTGTGCGATATTTTTCTCAAGATACCATTCACCATTGAATGTGGAGTACGTAGGATTTATGAAATTTGGTGGAGGTGGGGTATCATCTACCCATCCGGGGAATGGATTATACTCATGTTAGAATGGCATGTGTCACCCCTTCCAAGGACTTCATCTGAGTATCTAGGAATTAAATGGAAGCAAGTATCTATAGGGTAACTGCCATCTTAGTCACATTCCATATGTTAGGAGTAGCTGGGGTCTGATAAGGTTGTCCCACATTCATATCTAATTGATCATTTAACAATCCTATAACTAATGAGTTATCCTGGTGAGGGATAGGCTATCACCATGACAGATGGAAGTCTTGATAGTTTACAGCTTTCTCATTTATGTGAATGGTTTTATAGACCTAAATATAATTGATATATATTTGATTCTCTAGCTGGATGATCAACCCTATAAGGCGGAATATCTATCACTTACTGGAGATGATACCCAAAGTGAATATTCCCCCCAGGTAGACCTATATTGAGCTTTCAAAGAACTCATATATCACACTCATACTATGACTATTTCTCATCCAAATATGGAAACCTTGCCATAATCACATGTTTCCCTATATCTTTAGAGATGTTCTTCCTTGGAATTCAGAATTCACAATTCAGTGGTTCCAAATATTGGAGCCTTCATTTAATTTTTGTGGGCGCACCCTCGTTGGTGTGTCCGAATCACCCTCCTCCCGAGGAATGTATTCCTTATTAATATAATCAACATATATATATTGATTTATTTCTACCTTGTTGATAGTGATGATGCTCACAATGGAAAATCAATCAATGGTGGTTGTGACATTTGTTTCCACATGTAATGTTGTCTCTACAAGGGTTTCATTAGTGATGGAATTCAAACCCTTGGCCTTATTGGGACATTTAGGCTTGCAACCTCAGTAGAGCCTAATTTTTTTAACCATCATCCCCTTTACACTTAATTTATGAATAGTTAAATTGATGGAGTTTCCTATTAGGGTTTCTAAATAACCACCATCCAAAAGTGGTTTCAATTACTATATGAGGAACTGGTGGGACACTGACTGATGATCTTTTTCACCCGACCTGGTGAATACCAATTTCTTTTTTGGTGGTGATGATGATAAAAATGCCCCCAGCACAATCGGATTGGGTTGATCTACTATCAACAATGATGTGTCCTCATTCTTTTTAGGGGTTTATGAATTTGGATATGGTGATTGATATATAAATTATTGTATCCCTTTGAGATGGGGTTTTCCTTTGACTGATGTAAACACATCATGAATTTTCTTAGGGACTGATGAAACAAGAGGTTGAGGTAGTAGAAAATGTTCTCCCAGACCAAGTGGTTGAGTACACTCTAGGAAGACTCCCATAGAAGCTACTACTATGCTATCCATGATTTAATTCACTTGTGATTGAGAGAGAGTTGGGTGTGATGGCATCCCATGATGAGGTTCGCTCCTTGCGGATAGTTGATCGGGTGATCAAAAATTTTATCTCTATGTCCATGACACCATCCTCTTATCATGATAGTTATAATTTAAGGTTTTTTAGCTATCATTTCTACCCATCTGTGATGTCTGGGAATTGTTGTAGTGGGGGAATTATGTTGCATTGACCAACTAGCTCAAGTATTCCCTGGTACTATGACATTTCCAGTGGCTATAACATTGCAGGATGTGTGTGAGGGAATCAGTTGTTCTAAGGGAGAGGCGTTGTTTAATATTCCACATTTTACCCTTAGTTATCTAATTTTATGGTTTTGGATTCAGGGCCATGGAGAAAGATTCTAGGTCTAACTGGAAACAGAGTATCCTGACAGTCTGGAGGTCAAACTCGTATCCTGGATAAGGGCGATTTTGATCCTTCATTCACTGATGAGTGTACCACATATTATGGTATAGATAAGGAATGAACACCTTTTTAGATCATCTGGGATCTCATATCTAGAATTATTAAGGGTCCATAACATGATGGGGAGGATGTTTTCTGATAACTCTCCCTATATATCAATATCCACCTCTACTTCGTCGGACATACAAGCCACCATCCACTCAGACAACTATAAATTACTCTGATGGTAACCTACAGATGGGAGTGGAGTGTTTCTAGATGCTAATGAGGAACTATATATAGTTGTTCATGATATTTCAATAACCTCTCTATATGAAGGTGTTGGTGTTTGGTACACCTCTCTATATGAAGGTGTATGGACAAAGGGGGGATTACCTTTACCAAAGGAGATGTTGTCGTGGTGAGGATGACCATGTTGGATGTTAGAATAAGAGTCTCGATGATCCATCTCATCATTTCCACATAGAGGACTATCAAAGAAATGAATTCCTTCTACTTCATATTCGATAAAAGAGTTGACTGGACCTTTTGATGTTTAGAGGGTGTTTGGAACAACCTCAAGGGCATTGTTATTGAGAATAATAGAAATATGAACCATGTTATGTGTCGTTGTCATAGTATTTCAGCCTTGATTTGGTGGTTGTGCAATGATATGGTCCTACTGTATGGTGGTTTTTGGAATTCTCATTTAACTTCATGGTGTTGTACGGAAATGAGCCCCCTGATGATGAGCTATCATAATATGTCGATGTGTTGCCTCATTGTTAATAGGGATATGATCATTTCAAGAGGAATGTTCCACACTCACTTGATTATCCTTAGTTGGATCAAGAATATATTCTTGGTCCAAATATGAATTCCCCACAATAATATGTAGGTGGACCCTAGAATTCTTGAAAGAATATGATCCTCCTTTTATATTACATTGGAACTATGCTAGCATAGTTATTCATTTGTAGATGAAGGAATATGAACCTTGCTTCTGTGTCATGCTGGATAATTCCAGGACAGTTCACTGATAAGAATATGGGAATGTCCTGAGGCTTTTCTCACTCTCAACTGGTTAAACTCGACAAGAATGGGGATATGAGACCAATCCTGGGCTTTCAGATTGTGCTGTTGTACATGTTTGATAAGAATGTTCCCCTGTCCCGAGGTTTTTTACGCTCTCTCCTAGTTCGCCCTGGTTTCAATGAGATTATAATATCAGTATATTTCCTCACCATTCATCATGATATTAAGATAATTATCTTGGTTGAGAGAAATAATGTGTGTATTCTTCAGTACAACCACTTTATCATGATTATTAGAGTGTTGAGTTGTCCTGGATATAGAGATTAGAGTATACACCTGTCCCTTAATCTGCAACATGTCTGGAATATTCTGGTGGAGTTATTTACCTGTTGATAAAATCTATTGTCACTTTATCATTGTTTATAACAAAATATAATTCTACTCATCATGTATTTCCACAACCAGTTGGAAAATATCTTCTTTTGATGTGGGGATACGCACCCACTTCGTTCCTCCATGTTCAATCAGGATACTCTCATGTGAATCATGCATTTCAGTTGTAGTATATGAGTCACCCATGTTTGATGTAGTAATATTTCCATATATGTGTTCAAGGAGAGTAGGTATATGATCCCGCTAGCTTGTCCCAACCGGAGTATGCTGGCAGGCATTGTCAGCAGGTGCGGGGATATTCTCCATCTCTTGGGAATCCAATGTCCTCTTCCATCGATGATTCATTGTCAGGAGAGCTTGTTCATGGGTTTACAAGATGGTTGTTTGTCCAAAGGATCCCATAGTGGGTGGATAATAGGTACTAGTATGATGATGCGGGTGAAGATGGTTAGAGGGAACCCTCCTCAGCGGTGGCTAGAACATTGTAGAGCTAGGTCTGGCCTCCATATCCACCTTCATCTGGTATGATATGTGGTGGTTTTTATTCTCTAGGGATAGGCTCCCAAAGTTATTAGTTGTGATGAAGTGGTCCACTAGCATATCGACTATATTTGTCGAGTGACATAGACTCACTGGATACCAGGATTATACAATATGATGAGTAGAATCCATAGTTGGGATCAAGTTGTATCAGTGGTACTACCATGTAATTGGATTTTATACCTTTTGCTGGAGGATTTTGGCATGTAATATCGTTTTACAACCCATGAGGGTCATGGTAGCAGATGAAGTGCCATAATGAGTGTCGGAAGATGAAGACAATTTCCCGGACCATGAATCTGGAAGCATATAGACAATAAAGAACAAGGTCACTTATTAGTCATATATCATAGGAATGATAATGCTCAATCTGATATGCATGGTTAACAAAATTTTCCTTTCATCCATTTCCATCCATTCTGCTCATGTGGACTCATCAACTTGAGGATTGACATATATGAATCCCAAATTATGGTGGTCTTTCAAATTTTCTTATGTACAAATTACCAAAAAATGTGGCCCAAGAGGTTCATGTCAAGCCTATCAATGTTTTTCATATGTGAGGGGTAAGAAACATGGCCCCACATATTATAACCTAGTATTATTTTATTTTATATATTCATTTCAGGTTCACCATTTCAATTTCAGATGGATTTTGTTGCGTGGAATGGGTTTTTCTCATCACATTACCATTTAAATTTTACCTGAAACTCCCAATGGTTCCCTAATCTATAGTAGAATATGGACCTTGTTTCCAATGGTCACAAGTCATCTGGGTTTTCAGGCCCATCGTCTCTTATAGAGCCAAATTAATTTAGAGGATGGGAGGTCAGGCTCATCGAACCATTTTGGGGGTAATTTTTTCCTACATAGGGACTCTCTTTTAGAATTAATAAATGTTTGTGAATCACTCCAAAATCATGATACAAGACTGGTTACACTGAAAATCAATATGGATGAATTTTTTTTTGTATAGAACGGACCATGATTCATCTATATTTATCGGAGGTTCTCCATCAATTTTTGGTAGTTGGAAATCTCTTATTTGCTGATGTCACATGACCAAGTGCTTTAGGCTATGCTCCCATGTGCGGAGGCAGTTGATATTCTGAGGAATGTATTGAGAAATTATGAGGCATCATATATATACTAGTTATTGTAAGAATCAAAAACCACATAGTTCGATTGGCGTTGGGACTTATTCACTATGACTTCCCTATTTATTATTTCTAATGAGGTGCTCATTGCAAACTCCTAATCCCAAATGATCATTTCTCATTATGGGAAACAAGAGGGATTTCATGATTATCCTCAAAGAATGTAGTATGGGATCTTCATATTGGGGTAGTACTTGAGATACTTGATATAGAGTTTGAACCTTTAGGGAGGGGTCTTACTTTTCCGGGTTATAGTGGGAATTAGATTCATTGTAGTTATTTAAGGAAAAGGATTACCCACTGAGGTTTCCCTATTTATGATTCCTTATTAGGATTTCATTATGTCCCCCTAAGACCATGTGATCCATGATCATTATGAGAAACAATAGGGAGTGCATGATCAGACTCATGTCCTGTTGATATGGGATATGCATATTTGGGAATTCCTTGAGATATTTTATGTAGAGAATTAGACATTAAGGAGGAATCTTTCATTTCCTTATTATGGTAGGTATCATAGTCATCATAGTTCTTCAAATTTGGGGATTACACAATGAGGATTCCCTACTTAATGCGCCATCACAGATTAAATTTCTCTCATGATACTATTGGGATAACCTGGGAGTCATCCTGTGACTTGGCACGACACATATGGGGGGATTCGTGAGATCCATGGTTGCATGGTCTAGGGGGTGTCTCATGTCTTGTCTAACACCTCATGGAGACATTGTGAGTCTTCGTTGGAATGCCCAGGGTTGTTCCACATGACTTTTATGACTTTTCTAGGAGGCATTACAAGACTGGAACGAGATGTCAAGAGGTGTGTCACATATCTTTGCATACATTTTTTGGGAGACACCGTGAGACAAAGGTGACATGTAAAAAGGTGTTGTTAGTCTCAAATGACTCATTTATGGGGTTGGAGATGGTTATTATTGTATAAATGTGTCAATGAGACTTGGATTATTTGATTAAGAATCATCCAATAAGTCAGGTGATGATTCCATAGGATGTCTCATGTCTAGAGTCACAAACCCAGAGGGTTCTCAAGATCTAGGTTGTGCTCATAGAATGTTCATAACAGCTATCTTGTCATGTCTAATGAATTATGAATGTCCCATATAACATGATAATGAGATGCATAATTATCTAGGTTTCCTGAAATTTGATTATTACATTTCTTTAAATGGAACACATTTATCCCACATAGGTCTGTAATTGTATCATCTACTTGTGTCATCCGTTTTGAATCCTATATTTTTCCATTGTATTTTGAGTACCTTATGATGGTTCATTGTTAGTTTTTTGGGGCTTTCATGATCTAGAAGATATGTGATGTGGTCTTGAAATGTCTTTCCAGGATTCCTTTGTTTGATATTTTATTGATCATACAAAGGACATTATTATTTTCACATGACTTCTCTTGCAGTCTATCAGTGTATTACCCTGAGGAAAGTTATTCGATCATGTGACGGAATGTGCATAGAATCCTGAGATCTAATATTTGATGTGTGTTTCCTCTAATGTTAATTCAATCAAATAATACACCAACCAACTAGCCAACCAACTCTCTTTTCAATTTGGAGTATAGAATTTATAGGTGAATCAATCCTTTGTACTCACCAGTTTCTGTGGGGCATCCAACATGAGTTTAGGATGGATTCGATGCTATGTTTGGCATTACGAGGATTCATGAGTCTCTACGGTGGACTGTGTTTGGGGCTCCACATGAATTTTAGTGGTTACAGACACATCCATCATTTATTGTATTATTCCCGATTATTGAAGACTCACTCCTTGATGGAATTAAATGAAATCACGTCAAATTGTCCAATGGTTTTTTTGAAATCCATGTGCCTATCTAAGGGAACCTGTGATTCCTTCGATAGCCAATCTTGGGATATCTCAGTCCATACTAAGTGTGCACTGAACACATCGTGTGTCCTTCAGCGACCACAAATCCTACCCACGTCCCCTTTTCCATCTCCATACTTTTATTTCGTGAAGGTCAGGAGTCATGTGAGATTTCATGTATTGAAATAATAGTTTTTCCTATATTTTTTTAGTGGAGTCCCATGATTGATATGGGTCACATGGTGATGCAAGAACATTTCCTGGAAAAACCTGTCTATACATCCTTATAGTGCCATGGAGTATCTAGGACATGTGTTGGGTCTTTCATGTGGTAAAACTAACAAGCATAAGGGACCTCACGAGGTGAGGTGGTGGGGACATTGAGGTCTCACAGTTTCCTGAGGGTCTCTTGGGGAACAAGTCGAATGTCTTTCAGTGACCATAGACACAACTTTTCTCCTCTCGTTTGATCCCATTTTTTTATTTGACATGGTTTGGGAGGTAAGTGGGATTCTTTTGGTATTATCAATTATTTTTACTCAATTTTCTTGTGGTGTATGATGTAAAAAATGTGGATAATGTGGGTTTTCACATGTATTGTATACAAAACTATTCATTATCTTCAGAGAACCACAGAGTTGTCTGAGGGTTTCCATGTGACATGGCTGAAAGGCCGAAGGGGCTTCGATAGATACACCAGATATGTCTTATTGTGTTGCGTGTCTTCAGGGGTGCACCACATGTCCTCCAGTGATCACATACCCCTATCACCTCCTTCTCTTTATCTCTATCATTATGAGCGGCAAAGGCTCATATGTCTCACAAGATGGATTCAACATCATTTGAGGATTTTATTCTACCCAATGATATTTGGTTTTGTGATATTTGGGAATACAAGTGGTATCTTATTGGGATGTCACTTCTAGTTATTTTTGGGATATTTTGGATAGTTATTCAGGCACTTTTCAATGAAAAACTGCACAGTCTTGAGGGATGCTCATCCGACCATTATAGTTCAATAGCTGGAAAGAATGGGTGCTTGATGAGGATGGTTTCATACGGATTGTCTCAGGCTAAGGGCCATGTATGGAGACTTAATGTGACATTGAGGATGTACCATGATCACAAGCCTTTTAGGGGTTCCAAAGGTCTTCGCCTATCCTATTCTCCCTTGTATTCATAGGAAAAATAATATCAATGTCTCGGAATTTCTTCCATTGTCATTTTTTTCTAGTTCTTATTGGTGGGTGTCAACAGCATCCTGAAGCATTTTTCATATAACTCACATTTGTTTGAATATATGAATCATGGAAATCATTAATTTACACTAAATACCTAGGTTAAATCTACAAAATCGACAAAATTCTTATGAAATATTTCCATTTTATAGGATATTTCTATTACATTTAGAATATAAAATTTGAAAAAAAAATATTCCTATATGATGATTTTTTTTGAATTATTATAACAATAAAACTAATTCAAATTAAAATTATGGATATCTAGTTTTGTTAGAATCTTCAATAACACATTATATGAATGCATCCTCAACAACTTTTGAAAGACATATTTTTGACCGTTAGCTATACTGATATTTTTAATAAATAATGTTTTTTCTTCTTCTCAATCATTTAATGTTTCATTGCATATTTTGATCATAAAACATATAAACCCTAAAATCAATACGTCCTCTAAAACATCTCTAGTTTAAACTTTTATTTTTTTCCCTTTTATGACATCAATTTAATGTTCCATGTTCTTAAACAGACACCATAAAAACCTAATAGTGTGTTATTTATTAGGTCACTGAGTCTTCTAAAAAAACCATTTATTACGTTGAATAATATTGTAGATCATCTTCCCATGATCATGTATTTTAATACCATCATTAACTCATTATCAACATTTCTAATAACAAAACTCAAAAAATGAGACACAAAACGTATCGATTTTAATAATAATCCTTTTTAATGGGTGAAAAAATAAGCCTATAAAAATTCATCCAAGAAAAAAATTTAAAAGAGTATTGAAATAACTCAACCTTTTGATGGTGATTGGATTTTAAGAAGTATTTTAAATGAAATAAATTTGGATAAATATTTACATCAATAGATTAAATTTTTCATACGCCGACTGTTAGATAAGAGGACAATTTAATGATTTTTTTGACAATCCAGGTCGGTAGTGTTGTATATTCTTGAAATCAATAATGGAGATGATGATAATCCATGGTTATGATCAATTTTTTTAATGTAATTTTTTTTAAAAGTAACATAGTGGTTTTGTTATTAGATATTTATAAATTCAAGAATATTTTGTAACCATATATATGTTAGAATATTGATATTGTTATGATCAAGAAATGAATCCAAAAATTTTTCGTGATTACAAATAATATATTTAAAATTTCATGTATAAGTACGATATTATTTGAAGGATTATGTGAAAAATTGGGATAATAATAAACATTTTTGAGGAATGATTTATTGATATTTGTTTTCTAGATGTCATTATGAAAAAAATATATCAATACTATAATAGAATGTAATTTAAATAAGAATAAGATTCCATGTATGTTTTTAATAGAATGATAGAATTTTTTTATAGATCGAAGATCCAGGCATGTCATAGTGGTGGATATTCAATTTTTTCATTTCATTAAAGTTAATGAGATTATCATGGTTATAACAATTTTTGTTATTATAGTTCAATTAAATATCTATATAATTAAATTTATACCTTGTGTGATATAAAAATGATGATGAATTCAGTTGATTCGGATGGAATAGTAATGAGGTTCTTGTGGTTTGAATTTATGATGGGTGATGGTCTATTTTGGTAATTAAAAACTAGAAGTGATGGATTTATACATGTAGTTTTCTTGGTCATGGATTTAAAGATTACATTTTTCAAGTGAGAATTTCAATTTATCCATTAAATAATTTATATTCACTACATGGTTTTTAATTAAAATTTCAAAATTAGGGAATAGGAGTTCACCATGTCAAAATAAACATCTTGGTTTGACAAAATTTTAATAAATAATTAATCTTTGATGTTAGATGAATAATTATAGAAATAATTATGGTTGTGGTGTTTATAATTTGATAGAAAATTTGGTTGTTGGATATGGACATTGTATTGTGAATTTTTTAGTCGAATATTGTGTTTCATAGAGTTAAATTGAAATGGTAAGGATATACATTTTTTATATCATTAAGCTAGGCCAGTTTAAGATACAAAGATTTTTTTGTCGTATTTAGATAAAAACATGTATTAGCATTTATTCATGGATAAATGAAATATTATAATCAGTTTTAGAATAGAGAATATTTTTTTTTGAATATCATGGTTTACATTATTGGGTGGATGTGTTGTAATTGGCTATTCCATAGTGACAATTACAACACAACAAGGAGAAATGTGATTTTTGAAAATTAATTATTTATTATATTTCAAAAGTGATATATATTTCTTAAGTTTCAAATGGTTTACATTGTGTATTTTGATAATTTGGACCACACATAAATACATTTGACACATTGAATGATCCTAGATCTTTATGGATAAATGGATTTATTCGTACCATTGATTAATGATCATTGAGATTTCAGAGAACTTATATACTCTACAAAGGAATATCCAGGATGTGTAAATGATAACCGATATATTTATATTTAATTTTCAAATAGTGATGAGAAAAATGTAGATAATCTATTCATTGATACATCCATTTAATTAGATGAAGTATCATAATCCATTGAGTGTCCATGATCATATCTTTCTGATTGGAGAACAAGACCTTGGGTATCAAAGATAATACATTTTTATGGATTATTTTATCTAGGGGATATGTTTACTACTATTTCTGATTGTGGCCCCACAGGATAAAAATATTATTAATTATTTTATCACAACAAGATTTAGCGAATGGGGATGATGAGATATATTTCATTAGTTCATCAAATATTGAGTTTTGTGGTAAAAAATAGACCAATTTCATGCATGATTCAGGGAAATACCCCGATGCCTATAAAATAATAGACTTCTTGAAGAAGTTTATATATGAGGAAAAAAATAAATTTCCCTTGGGTGGTCGTGTAAAATCCTTTAAAATATTATAAGTTTAGTGGTCCTTTTCATTAAGAGGACATTACATTAAAATTGTATTCAGTACAATTGTTCATTAATTGTTGATTTTGGGACAATGATACATCATGTTGTGTATACATCCATGGAAAAAACTCAGTGTAGGTGAACCAACAAGAGTCGTTATGTTCTCATTTTACTTAATTTTTGGACATGTGCTCGATATTTAGTGAGTTGATTTCAGTGAGTGGAAGAGTAAAAATTCAAACTATTAATATGATAGAGAGATCTAATGCTATGTGAGAGTCAATAATATAAAGTTAAAGAGAAATTAAATTTTTTAGAACCTTGATTCACCCAATTCTCAAGGTTCCCTTGCTATCACATATTAACCTCATGGTCCTCACATATTTATTAATAACCAATTTCCACTATGGAAAACAAATATTCTCTTTCAATAACTATACGAGATTTGATGGTTCTCCTTGATTAATATACATTTTGAATATCGTCTTCTATATTTTTGAGAGTATTATTTACCAAATATAATTTTCAGAACTTGATACAGTTTGGGTTCATAGAAATTTATTTTTGGGAAGGAAATTATCCAACTATGTTTATATATTTGATGAACTTAATAATTTTACCTTATATAGAATCATATATGATAATTTTTCTTATTGAAATATTATTTTTTTCATTATTTAATGATAAACATCGATGGTATTGTATGTATTTTCAAGGATATAGTATAACCACATAAATATTATACTAAAACCTTGATATTTAATTTCCAGATTTTATAAATAAGTTTCAATTGATATTTGATTTTAGATTCCTCAAAATTATTCCACCAATTGAATGTGATAGAAGTAATTATAGGGGGAGTGACATGGAATGTTTTTAAGATTCAGCGTATATTGTAGTTTGAGGGAAATTTTTATTGATTCATTCATGTGTTATCTAATTTGGAAGTGGTGAATATGGATCTAAACAATAAATGGGTGATGTTCTTCAATGATAATTAGGTTGAAATTTTTTAGGAATTGAAGTGTATGTTAACTTTTTATCCTAATTGAAACATAACAGATATTGGTATGTGATATTTAGTTTCTAATGACACGACAATTTTTAGAATTGGATATCTAAATGTGTAACATGATTAGATTGTGTGTGTTTTTATTTTACACTTAGGAAACATGATAGGACTTATCCCACTCATTAAATTAAACTAATTTATATAGTAGATGACCATAAGAGTTTGTAAATTTATATGTTTGTGGAGGGGTTTAATTTTTTACCTGACCTTCACTATGTTTGATCTCTGTGTTGGAGATTAATTTTCTTCTAACCTACATATAGTATTTCCTTCCTCTATAGTGGGAAACCTTATTCATGGGTTCTTCCCTCCCCTTTTTCTTCATGAGAAATAGATATTCTTTTATTTTTTACACTATTATTATTAATTATCTATCTCAAAACAGTATTCATTGATAAATTTCTAGATTATTAATTTTTTTCCAAGGATGATTCATTGACATTGTTCTCCCTTATTGCCTTTGTGAGAAAAAAATTCATATACAGCCCAGTTGTTTTTTACCCAATTCTCATTTTCCAAAAAAAAATTTATACCTATGGCACCTGTAAAGTGGAAGTCAGATTCCTCTCATAGTGATATTTTATATGCACCCTCTTTATAATTTTTACTCTATTATTGATTACACCCACTCATCATCATCTTCTTTTGTTGAAATAAACCCATGTACCTCTACAACAATGATGTAATCTAAATACCCTCTGATAGTTTTTTTTACGTATTTTGGAACTCCCATTACCTATTCTAAGATATCCTCTTTTAACCTATCTTATTATTCTTACATTGGTGTCAATGGATTGTACTTTTGTTCTTATTTGAATAAAAAAAATTTCTTAAAAAGAATTCATTTAATAAAAATGAAAATTATATGGAATAATAAATAATATATTGTTATATAGTTAAATTTTATTTAATTATATATGTAATATAAAACTCTGTAAATGAAAAAAAGGACATTATAAACTGGTTAATCTATTAGGTATCCATTAACTTGGAATGAAAAATATGCACGTTGAACCTAAACAGACCATGACTATACTAGCATTGAAATATTTTTTTAAAAAATAGAAATCATATTATTCATGAAGTATAAAATACAAAGACCCCTAGAAATGTAATATAGTTTTGGAAAAAAATTAGACCTATAAACAGAGACACAATAATTAAACAATCTACATCAACAATAACTAAAAGTTTGAAATCAGTAAAATCCAAGGATCAACCAAAATATATACAATGATGATAGTTAAATATAGTAAGGAATAGAATTCAACCTAATGTAGATGGATAGTGAATCAAAGCATATGGTAGTCTAAGTATACTAACCCAATAGATATATAGGCTGACCTAGAATGACTCATATAACACTCAATAAGATCAAATCAATCAACTAACAAGGAAAATATGTAATATTAAATTGAAATTAACAAGGACAATAGTAGGACCATGCCCATAAAATCTTGTGAAGAAACATTTAAACCCACAATAAGTATGACCAAATCCCATGATTCTTGTGGAAATTCTGAACACCATCAACCATATTGATTGTTAACCCCCACGACCAACTGATTCTTGAAAGTATCAGTATATGTCACCTCGTAAGTCATGTTGACATAAAAAATGAGTATGGTGCCATATCTTCTTCACCACACTCCCTTATCAACATTATTTATGGAGATAAAAAGTGAATCCAAGTAATAGGTAAATCAGAAACAAATAGAATTCTCTGTGACACATGTCAAATAATCCATGAGCACCATAATAAACACATAGAAGAATAACTAGAAAATACTAGTAGTATAATATCAACAACTTCCCATCATAAATAATTGTATGGGGGCCTCCAAAAAAGAGATTAATAGTAAAACTACCTAAAACCCATCAATTAATCAGAATCTTCTTAAATCTTTGAAAAATAATTCCATGAATGATTTTCAGTATGAATAAAACTAAGATATAATTAAGTCCCCAAAACTACACCACCATCTATAGAAAAAAACCATGTTAAATGAAATTGCATAATAATCCCTTTAAGACCAAATTAAATTATATTTATTGATTAGGGAAAACAGAGTGAAACACTTACTGTGTGATGAAAACAATCAAAAAAAACCAAACAAAAACTAAATCCAATCAAAAAACATCCTAGAAGACATCCCAAAAATAATAATATTCAATTAAATCTAGATTAGATAGACCACCCTCAAAATATGAATCGAATACATGAAAATAATATCTGAAAATGTTTAATATATTATCCATCACAAAAAAATGGTCTTGTATTAGATTCATACCAGAGGAGGTGACTATAAGGAGAATAAAATTGAATATCAATAATTACCACTGGTAGAGATTCACAATCCATATGAAAAAGGTCAATATATACAGTACTATACCTAAAAAATTTGAAAAAACAATAGCATAATGACTGAAATACATAGTACATCATTCCCCAACCACCAGATCACGAATTTGAAACTAGGTAGAATCCAAAAGGTAGATGCATCACCAAAATCTCTAGGAATGTTGAACCTCTAAATCAGAAAAAAGGTGTCACAAACACAACCCCTTGAGTAAAAAAAATTAAAATATAGTCCTAAGAAAAAGTTCATGAAATAAAGATAATGGGGAAGTAATCATCAAGATATACAATTCCCCTGATGATACGATGAAACCATTATCTAAATCGTCTCATGTGAATATTATAGCCAAAACCAAGCCAAAAGAAAATAAAATATAGAGGAAATGAGAGGAGAACACCTGAAACATTGAGGAACCAGCCATGGGTAAGGGAAGTTCTTTATGAATGCAAATCTATATGAAAAAAACTATCTACCAACACTATAAAAAACATTTAAGTAGTAGCTATGAAAAAAATGTTAAATGCTATTTTTTTGTTTTTCATGATAGTATTGATATACTATTACATATAATTAAATTTATATTTTTATATGTAATTTTCATGAACATTCAATTATAGTGGTTCTAAAACTCTCAATATTTGTTACAATATAGTTTTTATTTAATTTAGGGAAACTTTATAAAAAAATAGTTGCATATTATTTTATATAGATGTGTTTTTTTAAAAATGGTCATTAAATATATTAAAAATAATTATTAATAATAATCATTAGTTAATATTTAAATATTTAATTTTAATAATTTTTCTTATTATTTCATAATTAATATTTAAAATATATAATTATTAAATTAATTAAAAAAAATTAACAATATATAATTAATAAAAAATATTTAACCATTAAAAAGTACTTATTATTTACTAATAGATGGATAATAATTGTAAATTATTACTAATCAACAATCAGTATTAATTAATTAGTAAATCATATTTAATAAAATGTATTAACTATTTAAAAAATATTTAAAAAATATTTCCTTTTAATTTTTAATTTGTACATTTAAATTCAAAATTAGTTATTAAATAAAATTATGATTTATTACTAGATAGTTATTAATTACGATACCAATATTTTTTTAACAAATATTTATTTATTAAAAAATTAAAAATTACAATTTTTAAATGTATTAAACTTTATAATAATAATGTTATATAACCATATAAATGAATAAAATATTTTATGATTTATGTATATAAATACAATATAGATTAGTTTATGTAATTATTCCATAAAAATACACTATATAAATGTATTTATAATACATCATATGAAATTATGTAAATTTATTATATAAATATATTTCAATATATATAATGATATATATAAATATCTCCATGTTTAAATACATATGTTTGTATAAAAATGAATATATATATGTAAATATAAATAGATATGGGACTATAAATATAAATACATATTTAAAAATATATGTATATATATATGTGTTTGTTAAAACATAAATGGTTGTGTGTAAATGTAAATATTTGAATATATATATATTTGATTTAATATGTTTGTTTGAAAATATAACTATGTATGTTTGGGTGATAAAGGGTCTCATGCCTATGATATTTGGGATACCCAAACATTAAACAACTTATTGTTTCAAAACGTGATTCCATATATAACCATTTATTTTTAAAATTTATTTCCTTAATGCTACCATATTACAATTTAAAATTCTCAGTTCATTACCCTAACCAATTTAAACGGAAATGTATATTGAAAATATCATAATTTTCATTAGTAAATTAAAAATTAAAAGATAAAAAATTAAATAAGTATATATTTAGATTTTATAATCATATAGAAAATTATTACTAATGAAATAATAATTATTATTTTCATATAATTTTAATTTAAAATTCATCTATAAATTGAATATGTGAAAATATCAAAATAGATAAATATTTATTTACTATAATTTAAAATAAAATATAATTAACAAATTAATTTTAATCGGATACAGTATGAGGGCAATACAAATAAAATATACCAACGCCATCAAAATAATCAGGAACACTTGACCTATAAACATCCTTGAGACACCTGAATGGCGTAACACCTATTATTTAAAAATATATAATTATATAAATTGTAATAATTAATTTAATCATATATGGGTTTTTAATATCCAAAAAATACTACCTTAACCATTATCTTCTATTAATTCAGTTTTGAATTCACTACCCTAAACATATAAATACATTCTTAACCACTACCCTAACCCTACATAATTGAGTTGGGTTGTGTATGGTACCCTATTCATGGGACCCGGATCCTAGAGGTTTGAGATCAATATTATAATCCTTTATGTGGGGGTTTGAATACACCCATACAAAGATTAATATTGTATTTGGGTGAGTTCATATGTGGTGTTTACTATGGGTATCACTATTAGCCTGAGTGTGGGGTTCTTTTTGTGAGGTAGTACCCATGGGTGGGAATGGGTTATGGATTAGGCATATGGGTGGTGTGTGTCAACATAAAACGGGTTTTTTAATCGATACATTTTTCATAAATATTAATAAATTAGAGTTATACCTGGCTCGAGGGTTTCCTCCGCAATGAACTTCCCCTCCCGGTGACGACGGTGGCCTCTGTGTCGGCTCCTCCCCCCTCGGTGGGGGAGGGGAATCGCCGTTTCATGGGTAATCCAGGCCATTTCGACCCTTCTCTAACCCGGAGATTCTTCCCCCATTTCCGAATTCCTCTTTAAACCCTAAAGTTCCAGATTTGATCGATGGTTTGCTAAACCTTCAAATTTCCTCTGCTAAGTTTTCGGAAGCCTCAGCTTTGTTGAACCTCACCCTGGTGGCTCGGTTCAAGCACAAGAGTCCGTCAGTTGATGATTTTGACCAGTTTATCTTCAGTTCTTGGGATCTTCGTGATAGAGCGGTGGTCGGTTTATTGGATAGCAGGCAAATAATGATTAGGTTTGATTCAGAGGAAGACCCCATTCGAGCTTGGTCGTCGGCTCCTCGCAGCTTCAAAGGTTCTCATTTTATGATTTTGCGATGGTCATTTAATCTTCATATGAACTGCAATTCTCCATCCATGGTAGTGTGGGTAAGTTTTCCTTCCCTGCCTTTTCCGTTTCAAAACCCTTCGATTATACGTATGTTGGGAAATCTAATTGGTAGATATTTATGCTCTTTTTGTCGCACCGAGACGGTCTGTCATCCAGTGAACCCGTGGGTATGCGTCGAAATGGATACTTCTCGCACCCCTTTTGAATTCATTTGGATTACAATCGGTGAGGAATACCGATGAAAACAAGGATTTGTTTATGAGAATTGGACTATTTTTTGTGGCTTTTGCATGAGATTTGTGCATTCAGTCGAGGTTTGCCAATGTGAATGGAGGTCACAGATGTCGTAGGCTTGTTGTAATGGGAATTCTGTTTCTGTGAGCACTGTGGATGGTGCAAGAAGTGGCATTAAGGCAGGTCCGGTTTTGAGATCAATGCAACTGGCTAGAAAATACAAGGATACTTGTTAGTCTGGTGATACTGGGGCTGCCAATTTATCGAGGTACAGCAAGGTTTCTTTCGAGGGAAATCAGATCACTGAGGTAACCGCTACTAAGTTGAGCCAGGGTAATCCACTGGTGTCTGCTGTTTTCAAAAGATTAAGGCAGGATTTGGGAGTCCCTGATGCTACCATGTCTGGGCTAAGTTAAGCGCAAAGCGGGGATGGAAGAGAACTCAGTCTTGTGGGGGAAATAACCACATCTAGTTCTAAGGTTCCTAAAAACCATGATCCTTGGTGAAGGCATTTATTTCTTTGAGAAACAGGTTCAAAGGACTCTCTGAAGACCAGGGGATGCGGGTTTGGAGGAGGGTGTTGTGGTAGGAGGCGAGGATGGTGCAGAGACCTTGGAAGAACAAAAAATTGATTGTCGGGTGCTTGAGACAGTTCTAGTTGTTGATAAGCCAGGGGAGGACCAAAAGGCTGGATGGTTGAGCCATGAAGCAGGTACCAAGATGGTGGATAGTGCTGCTTCTGAGGATTGGCGTAGTCCTGTGGTGGAGAGTCCTATGGTGGAGATTCCAGACCAGAGGTTGGGGAATAATGTTGAATCCATTCTTGAAAGTGCTGCTGCTGAGGATAGGCACCTCCCGCTAATGGAGTGAAAAACTCCAACCCAAAGACAAGAGAGAAACTCAGAGTTTGGTGATTCTTCTTTGAGGGAACGATCCAGATTTGAAAGGGAGAATTTTGGGGAGGGTAAAGAGAATGTGATTTTTCCATTTGGCCTTTCATTCAGTGATGTTGTTAAAAGTGGGAATAATATTTTGGCTGCAGATGAAGGTCCTTTGTCTGCCACCCCAAGAAGAAGACCAAGGAAGGACTATTTGTTTATTCTGAGACCGATGCAGACTCGATCTTCAACAAAGCAGAACAACGAGGTGACTGTGTCCTTTAAAAAGGGTAGTGTGGTCATGAAGGCATGTCCCGAACAATATTTTCTTGATCATCTTAGGAGTTGGGTTCAAACTGGGAGTTTTTGGAGGCATCCAAATTGGGAATCGGCTACTGGAAAAGAAGATTCCTTCTTGGGATTCAGAGATGAATCTGGTTATTATGATGTGTAAGTCCTTTTATTTTATGGTGTCTATCTTGTTTGTAGTTGTTTTTTGGGGTACCATGACACCTAAATCAGCTTTTAAAAAATTAAAAAAATGATTTGCTGCTAATAAATTATTATATTTTTAGAAACTCCATGAATTATATTTTAAAAATATTAAAAATAACAAAAAATAAAATAAAAAACACTGTTAATATTTTAAAAGAAGCTACCAAATAAAACAACCACTACTAAATTATGTTTTATAAATTAAAAATTGATAATTCCAAGTCATGTTGAGTGAAATAAACTTTTCAACTCAAAAATTTGTGATATTAATTCATAGCAGCAAAGTATAACTTTTGCGGTTTTATGGGCCCCAAAAGTGTGTGGTGATTCGAAGAATGATTTTAGACTTATGTATTTAGAATGATTAAAGATGATAATGGTATGAGGAATTGATAGTGTACCAACCAAATATTTTCAAGGTTGGTAATTTCATGTATAATTTCAACTTTATTTTGTTTTTGTGAGATGCGTTTTTTGAGAATCATGATTTAGAATGGAATTTTTATTGTTGAAACACCTATGAGTGATGTTTTGGACATGGATTAAAGCAATATTTTGTCTATGAGTTATTGGTTGATCATCACATAAGGGATGAAAATCCTAGGATATATCTTCTCAGCTAATGTATCCATTCACATTATGAATGGAGCTGACCAATGGGTGGAAATATGTTCTCTAATAATTTTATATTGTAATCCATAATTGAAATTATGAATGGAGTTTGTCAGGGGGGTCCCAGTTCCAGTTTATTTCACTACATGATACGCTTTTTTCATTTCATGAATGATGAAGGGTTCCTTAAATTATGGGAAATTATTATATCAATCCAGCATGATTTTTACCCCTAAACACACTCTTACCCTCCACTTACATGCGATGAACCAGGTAAGACCCCACTCCCTATTTCTCGTTGAATTCAACTCAATTTTCATGAATTGTTTGGGTAGTTTGTGATCTGATATCCTCCTTTCTTTCCACATTTCTCTCCCATATTTTTCCTCTATAATTAAATTTCTAGATCTTAGGTTTTCTTTCATATTCCACTAGATTATGGTCTCATCTGTCGATTTTTTTGGTCCTTTCATATGGCTTGTCTAGAATGAATCCTATGAAATCATTTTTATTTTTTATCACATCATTTTTATTGAGTCACATTAATATATGAAATTTTATTTGGATTTACTGTAAATTAAATTATCTTTAAAAATAGATTTCTATAACATGTTTAGTATTTTTCCAAGGATAGTTTTGAGAGTCCTATAAAGAGATTCTAGGTTCATTTAAATGTGTTATTTGAATAACAAGAGCATCAGGTTCCTTTTTTAGAATTATTACTATTATAATTATTTATCGAATTAATTATTATTCATTAAATTTATTAATTTAGTACTTGCTTAGTTGTGGGAACATATTAAGAATTGACCTCAACATTTTCCTTATGTTTTAATGATCAGGGAGGGATTAATGTAAAATTAGGCTTAATACATATTTATATTAATTTTTGGATTATTTATAATTTTTTAAATTGAATTTAATAATTAATTTTTAGTTTTTCTAATTAATTTTTCAATTTTGTGGCTCAAGACAAGTAATTTGGATGTTATTGAAAACATAGATAGGTTGAGGCGAAGATAGTCAATCATGATTTTAAAAGGATAATAACTCCATCGTGAGGTAGGTCTTATCATATAAATACTATTAGGATATTGTGATTTATTATGTATGTAATGTAATAAGTTTTGTCCTGCCTCTATGAGTAACAAAAACCATTTTATTAAATAAACTGATTTATTTAAAATAAAAATATTGTTCACTAAACAAAATGAAAAGCACCAAATTGGACACCTTGTGCACTAGATTGTTTCCCTCAGGCACTCATGGTTGAGACCATGATGTTTTTTTGTGTTCCATGAGAAATATGGAACCCTGATGGGAATTCTTATATTCTGTAATAAATTTTTCCATTATTATTGGTTTCATTTTGACCTTTGATTATAAGTACATAATGTTTTTTGCAAGAATACCCTCATAGGCCATAGTGGACACATGATATGACTTTGAGTCATCTGGATAGTTGTGGTGGCCATGGGTAAAGGGTTCACTTCTCTCCTCATTTTTCTTGATGTCTTCGAAAATAAACACAAAATTTTCTTATTTACTGAAAGAATATCTTCATCATCTCTCATGTAAACATCCCAAAAAAATCAAAACATGTTTATTTGACCACTTTTATCTGATAAATACTTTTACATTATCATTATATTCTATTTTGTGGAAATTCATCAATATTTAATTTTCTTACAGTAATGATACTATAGAAAAATTTATATGACTAATATTTTTTCCATTTTCATTTAGTTGACGAATTTTGGCTACCATGATTTCTTTTAATATTATTTTCACTGTATTAAATTTTCTATCAAGGGTTATGATAGTCCATTTTTTAAATTAATTTTTCTTAGTCATTTTTATTCAATTAGTATTCTTCCTATACATTCATTATTAATGAGATCTATCGATATTATTATTATTGTTATAAAAAATATGTTAATATATTCTCGTGGTATTCATTATTTTTTTTAGATCTTCATCATTTTACTTCATTAGATCTCTGGAAATCAAATCTTCATCATTTTCATCAACATATAATTTTGCCTAATATTTGTCTCTAAATCCCCCCAAAAAAATCATTTTATATATTTCACCTTCTATGAATCATTTTAGGTCTTAATTTTAATACAATAATCTTTTTCCTCACTAGATGTAATATTTTTATTTTTTTATTCAAAAAAATTAATTATATTTTTAGTCAACATGACTTATTCATCAATCATAATGTTGAACTCCACTATGTATTATTTGTATAATTTAGTCATTGGTTTATCACATAAAATATTTTTGAGAATATCAATCTCTACATAGTTCTGATAGATATATTTAAAAGATGATTTCAATAACATTAGACTCATTTAATTTTTGTTCCTTGTAATTTAAAACTTTTCAAGTTTTCCTTCATGCTATAAATATTTTTCAAAACCACCCTCTTCCTAATTTTTCTCTAAAACATTCAATATAACCTTTTTAGATAAACAATCCATTGTAAGAGATATCATGTATTCATGATCACCGGAAACATCATATGGATTGTTGAACAACATGTAATCAACATTTGTCTCTAATTCTATATGTTATAACCTAAGAAACTATGGGAGGAAGTATTTGGGGGGGGGGTTAATTATGTTGTTTCATAAATTAAACGTTTTTCATTTACTTTCTTATTTTTTTGGATTGTATAACTTTTTCCGTAGGAACTATGTTCATATATTTTCATCATTAATCTTCTACTAAACCCCAAAATATTATAAATAGATATTAATGTAAGTAATAAATTAACATTGAAAATTCATACTCATTTAACTACTAAATTCTATTAAATTGAGAATACACTATGTTTCTTTTCAGTGAAATGGAATCAAATACTGTACTAGCTTGGTTTATGCAAGTCTGGTCATGGTCACATCATGATAAATATAACATCCTTATAATTATTTTTTAAATCACTCATCAATTAGGGAAAAATAAGTTTTCAAATAATTCACATGTTATCTAGTAAGATCTCCATAATTTTATATAAATCTGCTTCTCTCTATGATTGACACTGAAAATGCAAGATTTTGAATATTTAACTTCTCGTTGAAACAAAATTATTCTTCAATATTTTCCTCTCCATTATTTTTCAATGGTGTTGAGTTAATCTTCTTATAGTAAGGGATTACTTTTTGAATTTATCTAATTAAATAAATTGATATAATTTGGTCCAATTATGATAATTCTACACTAGAATTATAAAATTTTAACTCCTTCTATAATGACCAGATGTAGTAAGGGAGCTTCTTCTTCCTTCGACACATCACTCTAAAAGTGAACTGTATATGTTAATAAAACTATATATTTATAGAAATATTCCTAAATGAATTTTTTTTCAATATATATATGTCTTATTATATTATATTTCCTTCATATTATTCTCTTCATGAAAATACATCATGATTTTATCTTGAAGATAATGCTTTGTGGTATGACCTTCATTGTATACCAGGGGTACCTTCTGATATGGAAATACATCAAGTTCAACCATTAAATTACTATGATTTGAAAAAATCATAATTATTCATATCATAAATTAATTTATTCCCATTACTATTCCTTGTTTAATCCCCTAGAGAAATAATTTTTAATACTGCAATTGAAAAACTAGTTCACCAAACACTTCCATGGACCCCTCTTTATAAAAATAATTTGTGAAATTAAAAATTATTATCATCATAAAAATATATTTTTTTTCAACATTAAATATTAAGACATTAATAAATTACTAAAAAATATCCAACTCTATAAAAAATCAACCTTATTTTGAGTTTTAATCCCTCATTAATGAGTGAATCAATGGGTTATTTGTAGTGGAAATAATCCCTAAAAGCATTTTATGCACAGGATTTCATTTAAGGCCTTGATAAATTTATCCTATAAATAGACCCACATTGATAACTATATTTTAATTTAGGTTTTTTATTATAACACTACAATTCACTCAAAAATGACCAACTCTTTTTGCGGTTTCTAAATATGTTCTACACAACATGGTTCACAACAGAATTACTTTTCATCTATGCCTAGATCCTTTAAAAGATCTTATATATTAGAAGAACTTAATTCATATAAATCAAATGAGGATTTTCATAAACACATCCTTCATGATTTAGAATCCATATACCCTAATAATTTGTGAATAATAAGCCCCACATGATTTATTCCTGGTCACACAATTGGTCCATGAACAAGTTGTTGTGTAACTAATATGAGGAGAAAATGTTCTAGGAAACAATACCTCATTTGAAGAATATTTGTCATTAATATCCATTTAAATCATATTTTTTTATTAAAAGTGTACTATTATATGAAATTTCTTGTACATTTAGAATATAGATACCTATAAAAGGTTCATCTACACAAATTATTTAGTTATTTTTGAACAATAAATTTATTTCAACTTAATCTTCTTAAATCTTGTTAATTCAGTATCTTTCAAAATATTTTCCACAAATTCATCCTCAACACCTTAGGAAGAACATCATATGAACCATTATAATTCACAATTTTCTAAAAAGATTGTTTTCTTCTTTGTGAATATCTTTGGTACATTCATTTCTTATATTGAACATATTACTTATATAACATAAAATGTTCACAAATTTTGGAATATCCCTATCATCACATTTTCATTGAAATTTCATTGATTTAATGTTCTTATGCTTACACATCCTTAAACCAACATCATATTTATCCACTTGTTGGTTGTTCAACAATTAAAATTGTGTCATAAAATAGAGTTATTATATAGAATAATAAAAATTTCATATCTCTATCACCATGTATTCCAATATCATCTGTACACACTCCCCACATGTCTAACAAGCATTATCCACAAATGAAACACACAACCTATTTGTTGCAACAATATAACATGTAATATGGTTTTAAGATATGTACTTATAATTGCATTATATATTAAAAGATAAATGAGTGGTGAAATATCTCTATCTATCTTAGTTTAATGGATTTATGGAGGTATTGTAAATTAAATCCAAATGGGTGAATATTTCAATCAAGTGATTAAATTTTGGATGTGCTAACAATCAACTAAGAAATTTTTTTTAAAAGTTTATTGATAATTTTTGTTAATAGTAATTGATATCCTACAAATAAATTGTTAATATGACGATAAACAATTGTTATATTCATGGGTTTTAAAGTAAAAAATTTTAAATGCAACCAAGGGGTTGTGTGATTGAACTGTTGTAAATAATAGTGGATTTTGTGACCATGGATTTGTTAGAATATTTAAATTAGGATGATAAAAATAAAAATCCCTTGAGTTATTGTGATTATATAGAGTATATAGATAAGGCGATGTAGATTTAACATATTTTGTCATGTTTAATAAGGTTAATTGAGATAATATTAATCTTTTGTGAAGAATGATCGATTAATTATGAATTTATAGATACATTGAATGTATAACACAATAAATTCTATAATTTTATTAATTTATAATATTAACGAGTATTAATGGATGTAGGTAGTTAAGGGTAGAATTTTATTTGAGAAATAAGACCCATCCATGTCATAGAGGTTGACAAACCATGTCATGTTTTATAAAAATAATGGATTTTATCACATTTGTGACAATGGATTTTCTCTATAAAAATGATTTAGAGTTTTTTGAAACCATAAATATAGTTCAACATAATATTATGAAATCTAGTTAATTCAATATCTTTTAGAACATTTTACATAAATGCATCTACAACCCCGTATGATGAACATCTTTTGAACCATTGAAAATCACAATTTTCTAAAACAATTGTTTTCTTCTTCTCGAATATTGATATCAAGATGATAGAGATAAAAATCCCTTGAGTTACAGAAATACATAGCGTATATAGCTAAGGTAATGATGTTTCACCATAGTATGTCACTTTTGATAAGGAAAATTGATATAATATCAAACATTATTAATGAATGATTGACTGATTAGGAATTTTTTGGATATATTAAATATATAACACAATCAATTATAATTTTTTAAATTTCTAATAATAATGAGTATTAATGGATGTATTTAGATAAGGATAGAATTTTATTGGATAAAGAAGACCCATCCGTGTTATAGAGTTTGATAAACAATGTCATGTTTTGTGAAAATAATGAACTTTATCAAATTTATTTCTATTTTTATTCTTTCGGTTCAATGTTGAATTTGTTGAATTAAATATATAATAGGTGAGAGGTAATATTTAACATGTTTTTGGTCATTTTTGATGCATCAAAATTGTGGTGAATAAGGTTTGAATGGATTAATAGTGATGGTATGATTATGTAATGTCAAATGGGATGAGCTTGATATATAAATATCATTTTCATGGTCATGGTTTTGTAAATTATTTGAAGAAAGTGAAAATTAGAAATCATCCCTAATAAAAGTAATAATAACATAATAGTAGTCACATATGCTTATAAAATTTGGGGAAAAAATTTTATCATTTCAAAATACACAGTTGGGATTGAATATTTTTTAAAAAAAATTGATGTTAGAAATGAGATGAAGAGTTATAGTAATAATGATAGTTGTGGTAATTTGAAGTTGACATAGAGAAGGGAGTTGGATGTGCCAATATATTTTTGATATCATTATAGAATAAAAAGTCTCCTAACGTGAACTCAAAATATGAAATGTAGTAATGGTGGCTATCGTGGAGTTAGGTATTTTGTAGAGATAAGGATTTTATTAAGTTCTAGAGACAAAAATGTATTTGAGAATTGATTTATGAAAAAATGAAGTATTTCAAATAATTATTGAATTAAAACATGATGTTTTATAATTTTTTTTTTCATTATTTAGATGATAATCCAAAAATTACCTTTCATTATAGAAAATAAGAACCAAACATGGCAGATCGAGTTTGGAAAATTAAAATTTGTTTGAATTAAAATGGGATAGAATTTTATTGAGTTTTGTAAGGTTTAATTGTCTTATTTTGATTATTATTGTTACACATAAACATTTTTGACATATGTAATGATTAGAATGATTTTATAGAGCATGGATTCATTCAAATCGCTAATTAAAAGTTTTATAGATTTTGGAATACTTTATAAATATTACTATGTAATATCTAGTAGAGATGATAATTATTGATATACTCAGATTTGAAGTTGATATGGTGAAGAGATAAACAATGATAAAGTAGTAATTAATAATTCCATTTAATTTATGGAAGGATCATAATCCATCAAGAAACATTTATCATATTCCACTTATTGGAGAATATGACCATGTCTTTGATAGATAAATTTTTAAGAGAATTATTTTTTATTTGGAGGAGTTATTTACTGTCATTGATAATTTTTTAGAGTGAAATGATTTTAATATTTTCAATAACTTAATCATGTATATATTTATAGTATGGGGATGACAATGTGTATTTTATTAGAGCATAAAATATAGTGTTTTTTAGGTAAGATAAATCATTTTATTATACTGATATTAGAGAGACCTTTATGATTATAAACTATTAATGACATTATTGATGTAGTTTTAAGAGGAGGAATTATAAAAAATTCCTCATTAGTGGTAGTGTATAATCACTAAATATCTTATTGGCGTAGATTTACTTTTTGTGAAGTGATCGTGACCTTACCATTTAATTCATTGAAATAATTTGTTAATATTTGGTTTTGGTAAAACAATACAATATAATGTGTATTCCCTATGGAACTAGTCTAATGCATGTGAACCAATTAGAATCAATGTGTTATCATGTTCTTTAATTTATAAAATTCCGTTCGATATTAAATGTGAAAGGAATATATATTGGTTTTTATGTTAGGTCTAGATATCATTGAATGAATAATTATTTTGAAGCGTAAAATGAGTAGGCATTATAAAAAAAATTTAACTTCCTAGTCATTATGTGTTTTATGGTTATTTTGGCCGTGAAGTATACAATTTTGTCCATAATGAGATAACTAATAGTAATTATGGAAGATATATTGGTTTTATGTTATGTTGGACATGATACACTATTAAAAAAACTTTTTTAATGTGAGAACAATATTAACAAGTAACATTGGAGGATGAATCTCAACTATTGAATTAACTCTATTGAACACATGAAAATTTATATGATTGTGTGATGTGTCATCAAAAATTTCTAAAAAAATAAATGAATATAAAGAAATATTTAGAATTTTATTTTATAAAAACTAATGTAATGTAGGAAGAAATTAAAATTTAAGTAACACTGATGGACTTATAAATGTTACATTCATTCTTATTAGATATTTTTTCTTCCTCTCACATTATAGGAAAATCGATGTAAATAAATATTTTTAAAAGATCAATGGTTTCTTATTATTTTAGAAATGTTGGATCTATTATGATAATTTTTTTCATTCAAACAATGATATAAAAAAATGAAAATGCTAAATAATGATTTATTTTTAGAATGATTAAAGTAAAAATTACAGAGTTTATTAGATGTGTTATGAAGGAAATGAAATAATTTTTAATATGTATTAAGGAATATTTTATCATATAAAAAATTGTTATATTTGTACAATGGTATATAAATATTTCTAAAGAAAAATATAATTTGGGGTCTGTAAAAGTTTTTTGGAATTTTTTAAAAAGGGGAAATTGGTTAGTGGTGGTTAGAAACTGATCATATTAAATAATAAGATGTTAAAATACTGACTTGAAAAGGGTGGGTTGATATTTTTTTTATGATGACAAGAAAAAATTGATAGATTTTTTTTACTAATTAGAATAGATATATTATTAATAATTTAAAAAAACAAATAGAGCTTTAAATAAAATAACCATTGGGTGGCCCCTAGTGGAACATAATCTTGGATATGCATTATTAGGTGGTTGTGTATATTTTATGTGACTAATGATATTCCTTTAGTTAACACATTATATCAATGAGAAATAAAACATCTGGGAAAATGAATCCAAGAATAATCAATAGGAAATGCTTGGATGAATAAGTCCCTTAGTCTATATGTACTATAATTGGGACATAAGATAACAATTCCCTATCAGATCAATATGATTAGGTGGATTTGAAATGATTTGATCTCTAGAAATAAGTTCAAAAGAAAACCAAATATCAATCTAATGTGTAAAAATATATAGGTTATCAATAAAAACATCCTAAAGCATTTAACCTATAGGTGAAAATTTTACCACTACATTTTTTCATTGTACATCATCATATAAGAATGATGGAACTTAATCCTTCCTCGTTTCTAATGGTTTGGTCATGCTTGACCTAGCCTTAATTCATATTATCCATTTTGAACATCTTCATTGACTATCGAATATATGAAACAAATTCATCAATGGTAAAATTCAACTTGATCTTGGTATGGAATAAATTAAAACAACCCAAGGGCTAGGTCTAAATAAATCATTTCAAAAAAGAAGTAGTCCAAGAGAAAGTAGATATATCAAAATCCCATTATTTGATTGAGAATATATTACTTTGACCTTTGAACTGTTCGAGCCTAGGATTTGAGCCGTGGAATTATTCAAGCCTTGATTTGGTCATCGATTGACTATGGTGGAGCATCGATTGAGAGTGGATTCCATGAAATGATATTGATATCATGACAAGTTCGTGGCTGGTTATGGTTTTTTAAGTAAGCCAATACACTTTTAGCAGCACTTCCAAAAAATAATTGATAAAGATATCTTTTATGAGCGCTAGAAAAGCCCTGATAAAAATTCCTTTCATCAGCACAAATTATTTTAGCACAGATACTGTATTTACAATTATATTCACACAAAAAAATTGTAAATATATTTATATAATTTTATACACATATATATTCAAAAAATATATATAAATGTAAATATAGTAAATGTATTATTTATTTAAATATTTTTATTGTAATTTTATACTTATATATATAATTATTTATTTATAAATATATAAATAATGTCTTAAAAATTATATTTATATCAATATATATATTTATATAATTATATATATAATAAATAAATATAAATATAAATATATTCATTATTTAAATACATTTATTATAAATTTTATAATAGTTTTTGTATATATAATTATTTACTTATAAATAAATATATACTTTTTTTAAAATATATTTATTTATTTAAAATTATAAATATATAAATGTAAAATTATAGTAAATATACATTTATAATGTGACGTCCCATAATGATAAAGGGTTAAATGTTTAAATGATATGACTCATGTCAACAAGGTGCAAATTACTTTTCTGGAGCTTACCTGATTAGAACTACACAGTTATGCGTGCATAGCCTGGAGTAGTGATCAGGATTGGTGACCTTCTGGGAAATTTCTCAGGGTGTTTGTGAGTGAGGAAAAAGCACACTAGAAAGGAAATGTGTTGGCATGTGAGGACAATAATTAGTATATTTACCCATTCGAGCACATGGGTGGGACCTCGGGTGGGGACCATGTGTTTGCGGGGCAACTGGTGGTTCCTAGTGAGGGACCACGTGTTTACGGGGCAACTAGTGGTACCTAGTGGGCCAGTTGTTACATTTGGGATCAAAGGTGGTACCTGGCCTTAAGTGAGGTGCACTTCCTCGGTTGAGATGTTGAGCTCCCAACGAGGATGTTGTTCTCTTAAGGGGGGGGGGGGGGTGATTGTAACATCCCAGAATGTTAAAGGGTTAAATGACTAAATGATATGACTCATGTCAAGAAGGTGCACCTTCCTTTTCGAGAGCCTACCTGATTAGAACCCCACAGTTAAGCATGCTTGTCCAGGAGTAGTGATCAGGTTGGGTGACCTTCTGTAAAGTTGCTAATGGTATGTGTGAGTGAGGAAAAATCACACTGGAAAGGAAATGTGTTGGCTTGTGGGGACAGTCATTAGTCAGATGACCTGTTCGAGCACGTGGGTGGGCCCCACAGTGGGGACCAGGTGTCTGCGAGGCAACTGGTGGTACCTGGTAGGCCAATTTTTACATATAAATATATTTATTTATATATATATTTTAAAAATATATTTTTATCATTATTGATGAATATTTATTTTTAATTTCGTGCATTTCAAAAACCAGTAAAATATAATAATTGGAAATGAGTACCCTTTATCAATATTTAAAAATTTATACGTTTTATTAATTAAATATAAATTATTAAAAAAATATGGATATATATTGAAATAAAATTATTACATATTGAAAATATTAAAACATAGTAAATAAATATATACAAAATAAATATTATAAATTGATTAAATTTCCAAAAGAATATTAATAACATATTAATAATGAATTAATACATAACTGTTATAAAATTATAATAAATAAATAAAATATACCATAATTAAATACCTTATATATTAAATGTATTATGTAATAATTAAATTTTAAAATGAATACTAAAATTTGAATTAATTTCATAAATATTTTTTGAATGTGTTTTAAAAAATATTTCATTAACTGTGTAAATATTTGTGTTGGTAATTTGTATATAAAAATGCATTAAATATGTATATGTGAAATCAATATAACATTTTTTTTACCAATGTTAAATTGAAAAATAAGATGAAATTAAATTATGTATATTATTAAATTCAATTAGTCAGTATTTTTTATGCTTTTTAATTTTAAATTTTAAATCATTTTTCAGTAAATATAGAACTATTTAATGCAAAGAATAAGTATTTTGTCTTATATAAATAACATTTATATAAATTCATATATATATATATATATCCATATATTAAAGATTTTTTTTTAACATTATCAATAATTATTTAAACAATAAATATTTTTATATTTTTCTCAATTTACTTATTTTTAATTTTTTGTTGTTTCATTTTAATTTTACAAATATATATTATATACTATGTTTTAGTATTATAATTTATATATTGTATAATCAATTTACAAATTTTTAACAATAATTATTTAATTAATTATGTATTTTACATTTTTTAACATACTCACTTTAGTTTGTTATTTACTTAAGTATTTAATTTTATTTAAACCATTAATAGAACTAAAAACGTGATGATTGAGGATAAATTTATCATCGCTAAAAAGGTATTGATAATGATACCCTTTATCATCACTGAAAATAAATAACTGATTATGGGTACCCTTTATCATTTCCTATTTTAGCACTCATAATGGAAAATCTAGTTAATGGACGGTTTTGTAGTCGATGTTGAAAAACAGAGTGATCAATTAGAGAAATTACCCCTTATTGAACCTTTAGATCTCCTCTAAATGACTATAGAGTTGGTCCATCGAGAATACCAAAACCTCCATAATGTGGCTAGGGAAGTGAATATTAGAATTTGGTAGAGGTTTTTTAAGAAAGAAGACTCAAAATGTTAATATGAGATGCGAGAGGAGTTTCCCATTAATAATGAATTTTAGGGACACTTTTGGAATTTATCAAAAGTTAAATTTATAAAAAATCAAATATTAATGAAAATACTTCTTAATTGAAATGAATTATATGAAAAAATAGGATAGGGTGTATATATCATCAACCAATATATTTTATTCATACTTTTTTTTAATTTTAAATCATACGTTCTTTATTATCCCCTAGTTAACCTGTTTTAATTTTTACTATTCTAACATCATTTTCCATTTAAGAGGTGGAGTTTTTTAGTTATAAGGTGTCAATTTAACTAGAAAAGGGCCATTAATGGTATTTTAGAGCATACTTTATCCCATTTTTCCTTATTTAGTAATTTTATGATTTTAAGAAATTTAATAAAATATTTTTTCAAAATATAACATTTGTGTCAATGTTTACACAAATCATTACATTTACATTATGAAAATCAATTAAAAAATATATCTTTGGTAAAATTAATTTAGTAGACCCCTAATATGTCATATTTATCTATTAAATTCACGGATAACATTAATAATGTCAAATTATATTTATTTTAATATTTATAATATAATATAATTGATTGTTTCTTTAATTGAATAATTAATAAATAATGAATGTATAATTATTTATTATAATTATTTATTCACTGAAAATTAAAAATGAAATTTCAATACATATAAAAACATATCATATGTTATATAAATACATATGGTTGATCAAAAATATTAACCACATATAATAATTATTAAACTTATTAAAAGTAATACTGATTCAATTTTTCACTCTCATTGATTTTAATAACATCCATGTCATTTTCAATGAACATTTTCCATTAATATAATAATTTTAGAACCATAGGGGTTTAGGTTAAAATAAACTTCATCCAATAACTTTTTGGAAATCTTTTGTGCAGTTTTATAATATTTAAAAAATAATTATTTAACCTTAATTACCTGACTTACTCATAACCATGGATGTAAAAATAACTAAAGCTACTATTCATATTTTCTAGAAAAAAAATTGACATATTTAAGAAATTTGAAAATTCTAATTCCTAATATGGAATCCATTTTACTAAATTTAAAACACAAAAAATGATAAAATAAATTTGAAATTAACCCCTTAAATGGGGTGATAAAACATTGTTTTAATATGAGAATGTTCAAAAGATTTAAATATTTTTATATCCAAATTCAACATGGGATTAATTCTAATGACCTAAATTGTATTACAAAAATTATCTAATTATATTTTAAAACAAATTAAAAAATTAATTTAGCACTATAAATTATTTATATTAAAATTTTATTTCCAATTAAAGTGCAATATTCTTCACTTTTCATCCAAAAAAATTATAACACAAAAATCCCAAAAAAATATAGCGTACATAAATCTGATATCCCAATTTCAATGAATATGTAAATTTTTTAGAATTAATTTATAAATGTATCAAAATAAATCTTTAAAACAAGTGCTCCATCAAAAGGTGATAAAATTGAATTTTTATAAAAAATCATCTTTTTTGCACAAAATTGGACTTATTCTAATATTATATACGAAAAAAAACATAGGATGAATGTGAAAAATAGTATTTATCATATTATATATATATATATATATACTTAATATAATCTAATAAAAGTGAATTTTTTATTTTATTAGTATAAAATACACTTTTTTCATTAAAAATGTTTTCTAAAAATGATTTATTTTTAATTTCAAAAGGGTTATACATGTGTAATTCAAAAATTAAAAATTAATTTGACCTTATTTATATCCTCCATTTTAATTTTTAGGTTATAAATTTATTTTATAAATCATTAAAATAATAAAATGTTTGTTTGAAAAAAACTCATTGTTCTGTGTAACACAAGCTAAGACAATTTTGAGTGTAGGAAAAAAACATGACGTCTGGTATAAAAAAAATCTGTCAAAGAAATAAAATTATTTAAAAATATATTTGATGTTATTAATATTTTCATGGCTTATTATATACTCCCTTTACTTATTTTATATGAAATGTTCATAATTTGTGTGAAATATAAATGTTGTAATATTAAGAATATTTTTTGTGCATTTTTAGAAGTAGTCCAATTGAGTCCGTTTAATGTTTTAATAATACCTATCAATATACTAATCTGAATTGTGTGGTTCTTGTTTTTTAGGATTTTACTTTCAATATAAAACATTTCATTAGAAGGTACCATGAGCCAATTCTTCCATTTGAAGGGTCATATGGTCCTCACAATCAAGACCAAAGAATCTGTGAACAAACTGGACCAGCCTTGAAGATTGATTTAGTAGGCTCAATCCAGAAGTCCAAAAACATTAAATCTACACAATAATTTAGGGGACACTACATGTCATCTTGGATAAAATTTTCAAGTCCCAAATCTAAGTACAAGGGGCCCAAATGAAGCTCTGAAGTCCAGCCCACCATTCTAGCCGAGAATTAAAATCAGTATAGTATGCATGAAATATCTCATGATGTAAGCATCAAATAGAGCTGAGAGTTTTCAGTGTGAAAGAGGAGATATAAGTGGAAGACTTTTTTGAATAACCCATTCGTATTTTAAGGCATCTTCATATTCAAAAACCCTTTCACATTCTTAACTTCAAAAAGACTAGATTGAAATGGATTGTTTTAATTTGTGTAATCAACCGGACATAACATTTGTTCCTTAAGTCCAAATGACTCCAAATCATGCGAGTCATCGGAAAACTTTATTATGTACAACTTTGAAGAAGGATATTGGTCGATATTCGGATGTATTGATGTCCATATCTGCGAGCCAATTGGAGGGGTATTTCTAGAATGTAAACAGTCCACCACCTTGGGCTATAAATACATCCCCTCCTCTCCTTCCAAAAGGGTTGGCATTTCAGAAAAAAGGAGGATTTATTGGAAGTACCAAGGCCCTGCCAAAGGCTTGTGAGGATCTTCCAAACTGATGTTTTCACTTGATAATCCCTTCCTCCTCCCTTTGTTTTCATTTACTTTTGCATTTTCTTCGTTGTAATTTTGCAAGTGTTTGTCTTTGTAATTATGTTTTAATGCAATTTTCTTCTTCTTAATTTCTTATTCTCATCCACCTTCTATAGTTCAATATTAATGTTCTTATTGTAGTTTAAATCAATATTAAATCCATCAACTTATTTTACTTTATTATTCAATAAAAAGTCCGGTTTTTTTACTCTCATCATCGTTCGTGTGTGTGTTCGGCGCACAACTCTTTTCTTATCCATTTCTTTTTCTTATCTTTGTAATTCATCACCTTAAAAATAATAGACCAGATTAATAATAATTTAAATAGATGAGTAAATATCTTATTGGGGTGAGTAATAATTTAGGGATGATAAGTGCTTGAGAGGTTGTTCTCGATGAGTATTCTTTAATTTAACATTGTGTTTGTTGGAATTAACATGTCATGGATTATTGACATATTATGTTCAACGTGTGGTTTCCATGGATTATTGGAAACATAAATACACTTCCAAAATAAAGAACTGATTGAGATTAGAACCCTATGTAATGTTAAGGCTTGGATTAAAGGCCTAACACTTGGGAATTCCAATCAACATCAACTTTTGATGTGGGTGTTAATTTAATGCAATATATAGCAAAGCTCAGGGATATCACATGCTTAACTCCGTAATAATGAACTCACCCCAATATTTATCAATTTGTTAAATCAAACATCATACATAAATTATTTCCTAAGCTCTTCAAACAAACCCCCCAATCAGAATACAATTAACTAAAAACAAACGACTATTAAAAAGTATCATCGCCGAGGATTCGACCCAAGTGCTGCTATACACATTAGCAGAGCACTAGAACCTTGACCGGTCGATAGGAGACAATCGGCCGTGTGTTTAAAATGGATCCATTTCCGGGGAGGGTTCTTTAAGTAGTCATTAGTTTCTGGTTATTGTAAAAAAAACAAAAAAAAATTTAAAAAAAATTAAAAAAAAATCACAATGAAAAACCCGTCTTCTCATAGAAATCCTAAACTGAAAAAAATACAAAGAAAAACCCATCTTCCTCTTTCTTCCAAAATCTCTCTGAATGTCCCATAGCCTTCCAATCAATCCCTCATATTTGTTTGACCCTGAAATTGAGAGAAAACTTCACCAACATAGGAGGAACATAAGAGATAATCAAATAATTCAAGAACCTGTCCTTGTCAAACCAGTTGAATTAGATATGGCAAATCCTAGGGAACAGACACTTAAAGAACACGCTTCCCATCATATAAATTACCAACCTCTTGGTATTCAATATCCAAATATAGAGGCTAACTTTGAACTCCCTCATTTTCACGGGCAAGCCGGTGAGGATCCACATCTTCACCTTAAAGAGTTCCAAGTAGTATGCTCTACCATGAAGCCTCAAGGGGTTTCTGAAGAACAAATCAAACTCCAAGCATTAAATTTTTCCCTAGCAGACACTTCTAGGTCATGGATCTACTACCTACCTCCTGGTTCCATAACCACATGGAATGACATGAAGTGGCTTTTCTTAGAAAAATTCTTTCTTGCTTCTCGTACTGCTTCTATCTGAATGGAAATAAGTGGTATTCATCAGTTCCCAAGTGAATCACTCCATGAGTACTGGGAGAGGTTAAAAAATCTTGTTGCAACCTGCCCACATCATGAAATCCCTGAACAACTATTGATCTAATACTTTTAATAGGGGTTATGGGCTATGGAGAGAACTCTCATAGATGCCGCAATTGGAGGTTCTCTTGTTGATAAAACTCCTGCAGCTACAAGAGATCTCATAAGTAACATGGCTGAAAACACACAACAATTCCATACTCGAGAACTTGCTCAAGTCAAACAAGCCCAAGATAATCAATCAATTGAGCTGAAAAAATTGACCGGGTGGATGAGTGAACTTACAGGTCTTGTGCAACAACTAGCTGTGGCTACCAAATCCCCAATCTCGTCTTCTCCGCAATCAATGTTTCCTGGACCTCTCAAAAACTGTGGAATCTGCAACTCTCCATCTCATCCAACTGACACATGTCCACAACTTTAGGAGGATCAACCTGATTCATCTAGACCAATGGAGCTCAATGTAGCATATGCTCAGCGGAACACCAATCCTCATCTATCAGGTCAGTTTGTTAGAAACTTCAACCTACCTCACTCTGAGCCCTTCTCCTCTAACTTTAACCAAGGATTGAGGTATGGTAATCCCATCTCTCATCCCCCTCAATTCCCTCCTCAAAACCCAAACCAATTCCAATATGGTCAAGGTGGTGGTAACTTCCATCAACCTTATTCTATTGTTCCTCAACCTCAAAGGAACAATCCTCCTCCTGGATTCCATTATCCTAGTGAGCCTTCCCAATTCCAAAACCAATACAATCAATTTTCCAAGAACCAAAATCAAGGAAATCACAACCAGGGACAAGCCTCTTCTTCCAAGAAACCATGGGAAAGTGCAATAGAAGATCTTGCCTCCTTCACCTGTTCTAGCCTTAAAAACATTGAAACTCAAATAGGTCATCTTGCATCCCACCTTAGTCAGCAGCAACAATCCAATTCTTCCCAACTCCTAGCTCAACCATTACCCAACCCCAAGGGTAATGTAAGTGCAATTTCACATTGATCAAGAAAGACACTAGCTATGCCACAAGAAAAATCCTCAAACCCTCCTTTGAATGTTGACCTATAAAATGAAAAGAAAAAAAATTGAAAAGGAATCTGAATCCATTCCATCACCCCCTTCTTTTCCACTTAGGAACCCAATTCCTTTTCCTCAAGCTGTTTCTAAGACAATGAAGTCCTTTGAACCTGATCCTGAAATGCTTGACATGTTTAGACGTGTTGAAGTCAACATTCCCCTCTTATATGCCATAAAAAATTCCTAAGTATGCCAGGTTTCTCAAGGAGTTGTGTAACCACAAGAGGCATCTTAGGACATTTGAAAATGTTTACACCCAGTAGTCCATATCCATTAAGTGCAAAGATCCAGGTACCTTTACGGTTCCATGCCAAATTGGAAGTTCCATCTTTGATGATGCACTCATAATTCTAGGAGCCTCAATTAATGTCATGCCCAGATCCATATTCTCCAACCTTGGTCTAGGTCCATTGAACCTAATGGGTGTTGTCATTTAGTTAGCCAATCGAAGCACAACCAGTCCTGAGGGAATAATTGAGGATTTTCTTATCCGAGTCAATGATCTTATCTTCCCTGATGATTTCTATGTCCTTGACATGGAAGGTGAGGAAAACTCTTCTCGATCTCCCCTAATTCTAGGAAGACCATTTCTCATGACTGTGAGAACCAAGATTGATGTCCATTCAGGCATCTTATCCATGGAATTCGGTGACCAACTGGTCATGTTTGACATTTTCCAAGCCATGCGATACCCATCTAAGGACCACTCTGCATTCTCCATTCATACTTCTGAGGACACCACTAAGAGTCAATCGAACCCCAATCCACCGTGTTCTTCGTGTTCTAATGATAAAGGATCTTGTGAAATATGCACTATGATTAACCAAGTCATAAATGGTGATGTTGATGTGGACCTCTCATTCATAGAATCCATCAATCTAGATGAACATGAATACTCTCTTGAATCCCACATAAACTCTGATATCTACTGCTCCACCTTAGACAGTATTAAGGAGAATTAATCTGAAGCAACTGAACTCCCTTCATCCATTCCTGAGATGTCTAACCCACAGATAAAATATGAGACTAATATGAAACCCCTTCCTGCACACCTGAAATATTCGTTCCTCTTCCATGATCACTCATATCCTATCATTATCTTTTCCACCCTTACAGAAACCGAGGAGTCCAAACTTGTTCAGGTGTTAGAGGAAAACAAAAAGGCCTTAGGTTGGACCCTAGATGACATACCAGGAATCAACCATGACCTTTGAATGCATCACATCCATCTTGAGGAGCCATCCAAACCAATTAGACAACCACAAAGAAGACTCAATCCACTCATCCTTGAGGTAGTTAGGGAAGAGATCACCAAGCTTCTTCAAGCTGGTTTTATCTACCCAATTTCTGATAGTGAATGGGTTATTCTAATTCAATTTATACCTAATAAGGGTGGGATAACTGTTGTCACAAATGAACATGGAGAGGTAGTCACAACTCGAGTGTTGAACAAATGGTGTGTGTGCATAGACTATAGGAAATTGAATGTTGAAACCCGAAAAGTTCACTACCCTCTTATATTCCTTGATCAAATGCTAGAAAGATTGGCTGGAAAGTCACACTATTGATTTCTTGATGGATACAATGGATATTTCCAAATCCCAATCGCACCTCAAGACCAAGAAAAGACTACATTCACATGCCCCTTTGGAAGATATGCATATAGAAAAATTCCTTTTGGACTTTTCAATTATCCTGCAACATTCCAGAGGTGTATGATGAGTATCTTTTCTGAATTAATTGCACATTTCATGGAAGTCTTCATGGATGAATTCACCATTTATGGTGAGTCATTTTAATCTTGTTTAAATTCACTCTCTCTTTTCCTCCATAAGTGTGTCAAGTGTAACCTTGTGTTAAATTTTGAAAAATTTCACTTCATGGTTGCAAATGGGTTTATTCTAGGGAACATAGTTTCAAAATATGGTATTGAAGTCGATCCTGCCAAAATTGAAGTGATCCAATCACTTCTTGAACCCAACTCGGTTCGAGACATCCATTCATTTCTCAGTCAAGCTGGTTTCTATCTAAATTCATCCATAACTTCAGTAAAATTTCCCTCCCACTCACTCATTTTCTCCAAAATGATGTCACTTTCTATTTTGACGAGGTTTGTAAGAGAGCCTTTGTTGAACTCAAAACTACTCTATCATCATCCCCAATAATCCAACCCCCAGATTGGTCCTTACCCTATGAGTTAATGTGTGATGCTTCTGATAGAGCTGTTGGGGTTGTTCTTGGTCAAAGAAGAGAAAATATTCCTCATGTCATGTATTATGCCTCAAAAACATTGGATGAAACTCAATCTCACAAAACTGTAACTGAAAAGGAACTTCTAGTAGTGTTTTTTGCCTTAGATAAATTCCGGCCCTTCTCTTAGGTGCCAAAATCATAATCTTCAAAGACCATTCTGCTGTAAAGTTCTTCCTCAAGAAAAGTGATTCCAAACTGAGGCTAATAAGTTGGATCCTAATGCTTCAAGAGTTTGACCTTTAAATAAAATATAGACCAGGAAAAGAAAACCTTGTTGCTGATCACTTGAGTATAATTTCTAATTCTTCTCAGTCTAAAATCATCGATCCCAAATTCCCCCCTGAGCACCTGTCATCTCTCACTCCAAAAATACCATGGTATGCCCTAATTGTAAATTACTTGGTTTCTGGTATTTTTCCAAAAAAATTTTCAAAGGAACAAAAAATGATGTTGAAAAGTGATTCAAAATACTATTTTTGGGAAGAAAATAAACTTTGGAAAATTGGGGCCGACATGGTAATAAGGAGATGTGTCGATGCAAATGATCATTCTTCCATATTAGAATTCTGTCACTCACTTCCCGGAGGTGGCCAATTTGGACCACAAAGGACCTCCCGAAAGGTCCTAGACTCTGGATTCTTCTGGCCTTCACTCTTCAAGGACTCAGATGAGTTCTTTCAATCATGTCCCACTTGCCAAAAGTTCGGCACAATCTCCAAAAGAAATCAAATGACCCAAAAGCCTTTAATCATTTGTGAAATCTTCGATGATTGGGGCATCAATTTCATAGGACCATTTCCCCCTTCCAATGGATTCTCAAAAATTCTTCTTGCGGTCGATTATGTTTCAAGGTGGGTTGAGGCCAAACCCACTAGGAAGGATGATGCTCATACTGTTAGTGAGTTCCTAAAGTTCCACATCTTCCAACGATTTGGCACACCATGTGGCAACCGGGTCCTGTTGACAGCCCAACCACCCCACCTTAACATGGTCGTCGGGTCCTTGCCTACCAGGTACCACCAGTTGCCCCGCAGACACGTGGCGCCCACCCCAGGGTCCACCCACGTGCCTGAACAGGTCATCTGACTAATGATAGTCCCCACAGGACAACACTCGTCCTTTCCAATGTGCTTTGTCCTCACTCACACTCACCCTAGGAAAATTCCCAGAAGGTCACCCATCCTGATCACTACTCCAATCCAAGCACGCTTAACTGTTGAGTTCTAATCAGAAAGGCGCCCGAAAAGGAAGGTGCACATTGTTGACATGAGTCATATCATTTAGTCATTTAACCCTTTATCATTTGGAGATGTTACAATCACCCCCCCCCCCTTTAGAGCACAATGCCCTCGTTGTGCGCCCTACATCTCAACCCAGGTAGTGCACCACGCACTTAAGGCTTGGTTCCTCCTCTGATACCAAATGTGACAACCGGGTCCCGGTGACAGCACAACCAACTTGCCTTAACATGGTCGTCAGGTCCTTGCCTACCAGGTACCACCAGTTGCCCCGCAGACACGTGGGGCCCACCCTAGGCTCCCCCCACGTGCCTAAATGGGTCATCTGACTAATAATAGTCCACACAGGCCAACACACATCCTTTCCAGTGTGCTTTTTCCTCACTCGCACTCACCTTGGGAAATGTCCCAGAAGGTCACCCATCCTGATCACCACTCCAATCCAAGCACGATTAACTGTGGAGTTCTAATCAGACGGGCTCCCGAAAAGGAAGGTGCACCTTGTTGACATGAGTCATATCATTTAGTCATTTAACCCCTTATCATTTTGGGATGTTACACACAACGTGCCTTGATCAGTGACTTAGGAACCCATTTTTCTAATAGAACCATAGAAGCTCTTCTGAAAAAGAATGGGGTTGTACATAAAACTTCAACTGCATATCACCCTCAAACAAATGGCGTGGCTGAACTCTCTAATAGAGAAGTAAAAAGGGTACTTGAGAGAATTGTTAAGCCCACTAGAAAAGACTGTCCTGAGAGACTTAGTGAATCCCTTTGGGCTTATCGAACTGCCTATAAAACACCCATTGGGATGTCTCCTTTTAGGATAGTTTTTGGTAAAGCGTGTCACATACCAGTTGAAATACCACATAATTCTTTTTGGGCTATGAAAACATGTATTTTTGATTGTGAAAAATCTGGTGAAGAAAGATTGTTGCAATTGGCTGAACTGGAGGAGCTTCGACATGAATCCTATGAGAATTCCAATCTGTACAAAGAGAAGGCTGAGGTACTCCATGATAGACACATCCTGAAAAAGGTATTTCATGAAGGTCAAAAGGTAATTCTCTTCAATTCTCTATTTTGGCTTCACCCAGGTAAGCATAATTCTCATTGGGAAGGTCCTTTTGTTATTTCTAACATTTACCCATTTGGTGTAGTGCAAGTCCATGACCCCTATTCCAAAAGGACATTCACGGTTAATGGACATTGGATAAAGCATCACCATGAGGGGATGCACAATCCTGGATCAACATCGACATCCACTGGATCACCAACTTCTGTAGCCGACCTACCACTAGATGGAGAAGGTGACCCGCCAAATCCAAACCAGGGGCACTTCTTTCCCATTAACTCTCTCTATCTCTTCCTCTCTCTACCTCTTTCTTCTTTTTCCTATCTATTTAATTTTTTTTACCACTTTCTTTTTCAAAAGCTTTCTTTTTCACTTTCTCTTATATGTGGTTGTATCTTTATAAAAAAACAAAAAAAATATAAAAACCTAAAAAACTAAAAAACCAAGAAAAAAATCACTTAAAAAAATACAAAAAAAAATTAAAGAGTCATGCTTACTCACCATCGAGTTTTGAAATTTTGTACAGCCATTTTGGGGAGTTAACATACATGTTTTCATCTCAAAAATTTGGTATTTTCATTATGAATTTGGATAAAGAATTTTGTGTCAAATCCAACACATTTTGAATGCTCAATTTTTGATTTGGAAATTGCTTTTCCCGAACCGTGAGGAACAACATTTTCTTTCATGCCAAGGCCACATATGGCCATCTTTTCAAAATGTGTGTTTTCACCCCCATTTGTGAGTCTTGAGTTTGTGGACCTTCGAGCTGAATTTACTATCTTAGTGTGTATTAATATGATAGAGGCATTTTTGGAACCACATCATAATCGCAATAGTCAAATAGCCTCCCATTTCCCTTACATTAATCCTCCTTTTGAAAGCCCCTTCGAGCCTATGACAACCTTTTCTATGATAGCCACATTACAATCCCAATACCTTTTCCGACCAAATATCAACATGGATTTTCGTTGAATAATTTTTTTTGAAATTTAAGTGTGGGTGGGGGGATGGATTTCATTATTTGGGTACCCTATTATTGATTTTCACCATGTTATCATTTGCTTGAGGTAAAGTATCCATTTCAGTATGGAGGAGAGGTTGTCATTAAGTGTGTTTTGGGGAATTTAATGAACTTCCATTTATGTAATTTTGTTATTATTATTGAAAAGTGTTAAAAAAACGATGAAAAAAAAATCAAAAAATAAAAATAAAAAAAAATGATGAAAAAATGGGTTGTGTCTTGGGTAGGTCAAAAATCACTCTTCCTCGACCATTGATCTTGTTATAACTATTACAATTAGTTTTCTGAGGAGATCAATCATGGGTTGGGTTATTAGTGTGAGATCTTTTCCATGTTCAACTTTCGAAAAAAAGGAAAGAAAAGAAAAAAAAGGAACACTTGAATTATATTCAATTTGGGAGAAGTTTTGTGTTTTGTAAATATTTCATCTTCTCATTACCTTCATATTTTCTTCCTCTATTGTGCCTTTCTTCACATAATCATTCCCTTGTAACTATGTGTTTTCATTTCCTTCCATGTTTTATTTCAAAAAAATGTGCATTGATTTTTCTATGTTGGTGTTTTACCCCTCTTCTTCTCTCTTGGAAATTATATTCCTATCGTCCCATAGCCAATGAAAAGCCCCTTAAAAAGACCTCTAGATTATTGTGCACTTTGGATAGGGATTGTAAGCTGAGAACTCTTTTCAAACTCTATGATTTTCACTTTTGGTTGGTGAAAGAGTGAACCTCCAAAAATAAAATTTATCATCCAGAGAGGTGTGAGTATTGAGTGTCCACATTTTCAATTTCTAAATTTGAGCATGAAAAAATGAATTAGTTTTGTAACATTGTTTCTGTAAAAAATTGTTGTGGATTTCAAAATGGATGAGTCAAATAGTCTAAACCTCCCCTGATTGGAGAAAACAAAATTATAATATATGTTGGTGAGGAAAAATGATTTTGTCATGTTTTTATATTTGTTGCACATGAGGACATGCACAAAACTATGTGTGGGGGAGTTGATGTAATTAATATTTTCACAACTTATTATATACTCCCTTTACTTATTTTATATGAAATGTGCATATTTTGTGTGAAATGATAATGTTTTAATATTAAGAATAATTTTTGAGCATTTTTAGAAGTAGTCCAATTGAGTCAATTTAATTTTTTAATAATAACTACCACTATACTGACTTAAATTGTGTGGTTATTGTTTTTTAGGATTCTCCTTTAAATATAAAACATTTCATTAGAAGGTACCATGATTTAGTTCTTCCATTTGAAGGGTCATATGGTCTTCACAAACAAGACCAAAGAATCTGTGAACAAACTAGACTAGCCTTGAATATTGATTTACTGGGCTCAATCCAGAAGTCCAAAAACAATAACTCTCCACAATAATTTGGGGGACACTACATGTCCTCTTGGATAAATGTTTGAAGGCCCAAATCTAAGTAAAATGGTCCCAAATGAAGCATTGAAGTCCATCCCAACATTCTGGCCGAGAATTAAAATCAGTATAGTATGCATGTCATATCTCATGATGTAAGCATCAAATAGAGTTGAGATTTTGCAGTGTGAAAGAGGAGATATAGGTGGCCGACATTGTTGAAGAACCCATTCGTATTTGAATTCATATTAAAATTTCGAAACCCTTTCACATTCTTGACTTCAAAAAGACTGGATTGAAATGGACATTTTCACTTTGTTTAATCAACCTGCCATAAGGTTTGATAATTAAGTCCAAATGACTCCCAAGTTTTAGAGTAGTCGGCCAACTTTATTATCTATAACTTTGAAGAAGGTGATTTCTCGAGATTCTACTGTCTTGATGTCCATATTTGTGAGCCAAGTGGAGGGGTATTTCTAGAATTTAAACAGTCCACCACCTTGGGCTATAAATACATCCCCTCCTCTCCTTTCAAAAGTGTCGACATTTCAGAGAAAAGGGTGATTGATTGGTAGCACCAAGGCCCTGACAAAGGCTTGGTAGGATTATCCAAACTCAAGTTTTCACTTCATAATCCCTTCCTTATCTATTTGTTTTCATTTACTTTTGCATTATTCTTCGTTGTAATTTTGCAAGTGTTTGTCTTTGTAATTCTGTTTTAATGCAATTTTCTTCTTCTTAATTTTTTATTCTCATACACCTTCTGTAGTTAAATATTAATGTTCTTATTGTATTTTAAATCAATCTGAAATCCATCATCCTCTTTTACTTTATTATTCAATAAAAAGTCAGGTTTTTTTACTCTCATCATCATTCATGTGTGTGTTCGGCGCACAACTCTTTTCTTATACCTTTCTTTTTCATCTCTTTGTAATTCATCAACATAAACATAACAGACCATATTAATAATAATTTAAATGTATGAGTAAATATCTTATTGGGGTGAGTTATAATTTATGGATGTTATGTGTTTGAGAGATTTTGCTCGATGAGTATTCTTTAATTTAACATTGTGTATGTTGGACTTAACATGTCATGTATTATTGACATATTATGTTCAACCTGTGGTTTACATGGATTATTGGAACCATAAATACACTTTCACAATTAAGAACTGATTGAGATTAGAAACATAAATAATGTTAAACCTTGGATTAAAGGCTTAAAACTTGGGAATTCTAATCAACATCATCTTTTGATGTGGGTGTTAATTTAAGACAATATAAAGCAAATCTCAATGATATCACATGCTTAACTCCCAAATGATGAACTCACCCTAATCTTTATCAATTTTTTAAATCAAACATCATATATAAATTATTTCATAAGCTCTGCAAACAAACCCCCCCATTTAGAATACAATTAACTAAAAACAAACAACTATTACAAAGTATCATCGCCGAGGATTCAACCCGAGTGCTACTATACACATTAGCAGAGCACCAGATCCTTGACCGGTCGATATGCGAAAAATGGCCGCGTGTTTCAATATTTCATTAAAATATCAAGGTGTTACATTCTAGTCACCTTAAAATGTTTTTTTCTCTCGAAATTCATATGGGTTATAATTTTTTTAATATTTGAAAGATCCTTTCATAGACATCCACATCTTAAAAAAGAATACTAAAAATACCTTTAAAAATAGAACGATAAAAGATTAATGGTTCTCCAATGTAACTCAGAACTATTTTTCCAAATAGAAAAAAATATGAGTACAGTGAAAACATAGACGTGGAATGTAAATCTAACTGTCATGTTCTGATGGAGAGTGATAGAGATCATGAATAAGATAAAGTTAACAATCACAAAGAAAAAAATCTATGATGTTATAAAAGATCATTTGATTCATCAGAAACGAAGGTACTATGATAAATTTTTTATTGGTTTCAGGATCCTTTCCAAGTTGTTAAATAATTTTCATTAGAAGTAATACGTACTTGATTTTATTACATTTCATAAGAACACTCTCATCCTTCCATAGTTCCTTGATCAATTTGAACTTCATTTAATCGTTCATGAAATGAGGTAGAAATTTTAATGCTTACTGAACTAGTGGATCATAAGAAATATAATGGGATGAAATTTTATTACTTCTGCCCCTAGTTTTCATAAAACTATGGTTATCATAAGTTACCCAATACAGATAAATCATTATATGGTTAAGTAAAACATTAATATTTAAAACCTAATCCAAGGTTCAAAAAAATCAAAAATGGTTTATCCCAAAACATTCAAAATAATGTATCTATATTTAAAAAATTATCCTATCATTAATACCCCAAACAATATTGAGTATCTATTAATTTCCACACACCAAACATGTGAATACTATTATCCTATATTTTCTTAAAAAATGATAACAACCGAAATTACTGAAAATCCATAGTGAAGACATGCATGCTTTAAGAATACAAGTATTATATTGTAAAATAAATCCAAAAAATCAACGAACTCAATCTATTCCGTAATATGAAACCCAAGGTTATTAATAATATCCCATTAATTTTATAATAATAAAACATATCTTCGTTTCATTATCCAATCATCATGAACATATTAGGGATTATGCTTCCCTTAATCTTGTATTCTCAAATAATTTCAACTAGAAATATCATTCACTTTTCATGTTGACTAATATCATTTGAATCATGTTATAAAATTTGTAAGGAAAAAATAAATGATAACAATTCATAGATGCTTCATTACATCATTAAAACATTAAAGTAATTCTACAACATTATAATAGAATTTAGTTACATAATCACATAATCATTTCACTATTTCCTTTTAATTATCAACATCCATAATAGTGATCACATGATATTTCTTTTTGTCTTTGGACTAAGAGAGTTTCTAATGTTGATCATCATTTTTATCCCTTGTATTTGGGCACCATTAAACATAATAACAATTTTCATTATACTAAAATCACTAAAGTGTAGTGGTTCATTCTTTGAAGCCTTCTCTTTGTTTATTTTATTAGATTGCTTCTTCCCATTGCATATGCATTCCTTTTCTTGGTGAAAAACCTTTCCCCAGTATTGTCATTTACTAGTAAACTTTAGAAAATTTCCACCATGGTTTATCCCACACATTTAACATAAAAAATTAATATTATTTTCTCAATGGTTTTTATATTTCTTATTAAAATTCATTATTATTTTCTTTTCAAACCACTAGATGTATGTATAACTCCAACCTCCATTTGAACCTTGATGGAAAATAAAAGGGTTTCTTCATAAATACTAAAGTCTATTTATCATAACTCCCTCAGGATAATTTTCATTAATCCATATTAGAATAAGTCAACATTACATTCTGGATGGATAATAATATTTGAAGCATAACTTGAAATTCATGAAAACTTTACCTCATAGGTTGCAACTATTGTATTGGTTCATAGTATGAGGTAGCCTTCCTCTGATACCAATTCTTGAGATGGTATTCGAAGTATAATATACTCTATAATACCAAACATAGGATTGAAATAATATAGATACAGAATGAAGTATCTAATAATGCTCAAAATACAAGAGAGGGGTGAATTTTATACATTAAAAAACCCTTTTGAACTTTTCATGATATTTATTTTTTACAAGGTAAAACAAGGTAATTCACAAAAACTCTAGTTCTACACACTTGCTAAATTCTAGAAATTTGATTTTGAGAAAGTGATTCTTGAAAATATGGTTCCGGAAATTGAAACTTAATGAATGCTTACAAAGATAAATATTCTACCTTAAAACGTATAAAATCTTAATAAATAAGGATATACAAGTATAAGGAAGTATAAGATAGTTATGCTTTCCTCCAAAATCAAAATGCAACGAAAAACATGAAACAAACCAAGTAATAAGTAATAAATATTTTAACCCAAAGAGAAGGGTATCCAACAACCTTTTATAAAGGTCCCTTGATTTATACTTTCAAGATAGTCTGTCTTACCCACACCAGGGTAAGACCTTGATACAATGATCGGAGTCTATCTTACTATCCCCACAATCCCTCAACTTCATGGTAGTCAGAACAACTGTCTTTCTCATCACGGAAGTCCTAGAACTTTATGCTAGTCAGCACCTCTGCCTTTCTATCCCCAGAAGTCCTCGAATGTAATCTGCATCATTCAGAGTCACACGAAGAAAATATGAAAAAGGCATTCAGTACACACTAATAATGAGAGTCTCTCTCTTGAAATCACTTCAACAGCATGTGATAACTAGATTCATAGAAATGTTATGAGCTCTTTCAAATGAGCTCTTTTTTATAGGCACAACTCCAATGGTCAGCTCCCTCCTCCAACAGTCATATTTTTTCATTGAATTTTAGAGTGACCTGTACATGTGTCACTCAAACAACTGTTAGTTAGAAACTGACTTCACGCCACTATTTTATTACAAAAACAAGTGTAGGAAAAAATATGGTTACATTACCAAAATCAAATATTTGGAATGTAATAATATAAAAGTTCAGAGTCTAATCAAAAACACATTAGGTGTCTATAATAAAAGGATATTCAGATTCCCTTTTCTATGGAATTTAGAAATTGAACTCTATAGAATTGAAGAGTCTATATTTAAAGGAAATTCAGTATGTAGATTCACAAGAATTCGGAACCTGAACTTATAATGTTCAGAGTCAGAGTTCATGAGAATTCAGAGTCAGAACATACAAAGTTCATAGTCAGAATTCATTAGAATTCGGAATCTGAACATACAATGTTAGGAGTCTGAATTCATTATAATTCGGAGTCAGAACTCATAAGAGTTTGGAGTCTAAATTCAGAGAACTCTAAGTCAGAACCCAGAAGATAATGGAGTCTGAATTCAAAGAACTCAGAGTCCGAACTCATAAGAGTATGAAGTCTGAATTCAGAGAACTCAGAGTTAGAACTCAGAAGAGTTTGGAGTCTGAATTCAGAGAACTCAAAATCTGAATTTGGATCCTAAAAATAAAATGCACTTTATCTACATATTGTATGATTCCGAGGTTTTATATATAAAACCAAATATTAAACTTAGACAAGATAATGAACAATGAAAAACATGGTAAGGATAAATTTCCATGGGGAAGGAAAATTTTCCATATGAAAGTAAAACATAGGGTATAATGAAATTTGCCTTGAGATAATGTGTTTGTGATTTTCGAAACATGAGGACTGGTAAATTCATAAAAAACATTATTGACTCAATAATCTCCCAAAACATGAAGGAATGGAAAAGCCATATGGAAACCTTATTGAATCAACAATCTCCCCCTTTTTGGAAATCCAAAAAATCTTTATAAAAAAGAAAATAAGGTCTTAGATAATATTTTTCTAGACATTGAAAATAAAACTTTTCACCCATATCAAATTGAAAAAGTTGAATACGACTAACCCCCCCAGGATTTGGAACACTACGGATCGTATTATAAATATCCAAAATGAGATTTTTCATTATCTTGAGTACGAAAATACTTGTAATGAAACCCCCCCTTAGATAAAGTCCCCATTACTTGGGGATTTTTCTTCTTTACTTAGTATTCTTGTTACATTCTCCCCCTTGGTGATTTTTAAAAATAATTTTAGGAAACGGAAAAGAAATTATGGTACCTAAATGATTAGTACAACACAACCAAAAGACAAGCAACCAAAAAATTCATTATGATTAGAAAGAATTTGTACAAGGAAGAAAAGTACAAAAATAGATCATATTGCAACATAGTTATCCTTCTTTTTTCCTTTGGCATCAACTTCTTGACTATAGTCTTCATCTTTTTATGCTCCTTATGATCTTCCTCTGATCGCTTAAAAAGATGATCCTAATCCTCAGATTTCTTCTCTAAAGCCTTGATTTATTATTCCTAACACTTAAGAGCCTTTGACAGAGCCTTCAAGACTTCTTCCTACTTGACAATATTTTCTTCTATCTCAATCAGAAGATCTCTTTCTCTCTTCCATCTTTGTGAAACATAATACAATTTTCCATTCAGATCCTTCGTTTCTTGAATCTGAGAATTTTGGTCAAAAGTTAGATTTTTCTAAAATGTAATCATGCGATCATTGATCTTTCCATCTTCTTATGTCAAAAGCCACCTTGACACCATATTGAAACTCATCATGTTCTCTCAAATCTAGAACTGTATTATTTGACCAGCCAACCATTTTCTTACAGGAAATTTTGTGGGCATCGCAGTTAATGAAGAAATTCTTGATATCAGCCTCATGCTTGACACACATGTCCGTAACTATGGACAATGAATCTGATATCTGATTTAGTGTGTGTTGAAGCATCTGGTATTTAGAGTCTATGGTTGGGAAAATCGGAATGGTCCCAACAATCTTCTTCAATGACTGCACAACCAAATCATGTCCTAGAGATAATGATTCCAAATTTGAGACTTTTCTAGGTGAGGGATCATTAACTAGCACAACAAGTTTCCAATTTTAAGATCCACCGGCTTCCTTCTTCTTCACAATATAATTAGTAGATGTATCAAAAACCACCTCTTTCCCCTAATCAGTTCTTGAAACGGCTTCCTCATCCGAAAATTCATGTTCACTGTCAGACAGCTAAACAATTATATCTTCATCTATATTCTCCTTCTTAGCTCCTGCCTCAACATCTTCAGGATGAATTAAACGATGAATAATACATTCTTTATTAGACATCTGGTTCACTTCATCATCATCTTTCTCATCCTATTCTTTTCGATCTTTTGCAGGTGTAGAATGTTTTGAATATTATGCTTCTGAAGTTCAGATTGACAATTTCTCATATGGAATTTATTTCTCATGGAAGTCTTCAACTTTCTTTATGATATCTTTAATGTGACCACTACTTTCTTCTTCTTTAACTTATTCCACAACATATTCCACTTATTTTTCTTTTTTCGGAGTGACAAACCATTTCCCCATAATTTCATATAAAGCTTCTACCAGTAAGGATTCTTGTACCAGAATTTGTTCAGATGATTTTTCAGTATCCTTCAGAAGGAATTTCACAATATCTCTTTCAGACATCTTCTTCTTTCTCTTCATTTATTTTTCTTGTTTCTCAAGCTCATCAGCAGTTTTCTCTTTCATGGCATTGGCTTCAGCAGGATCCAAACCAAAACATGGCTCCCCTTCTTTATTATTTTTCTTATCTTCCCTCCATTTTTCTACTACCTCATCTGGATAGAATTTTTGTTTCTTAGGTTTTGGAGATGCGGATTGGGATTCCATGCCTTTCATGGTTTTCTCTTCCTCTAATAATTCCTTCAACTTCTTCTTCATTCCTCCCTAATTCGATGGTTTAGGAACTTCTTGTTTCTTCAGAATAGCTTCGGCTACTTCCACTCTTAGGTCATAAAATTCTCCGGAGTCATTGGGAAAACCAATGTACAACCTGTTCAATGTATCATCACTAACTAGCATGAATTTGAAATTCCTTGGCTTTGAACTACAAGGAATTTTGAAAGATTCTAGACACTTAACAATCATCTTAGATAAAATGGTCAGATAAATAATTATCTGAGCCTTCATGTTTCCATTCATAATATTCTCAATCGTAATGAGAATATTCTTAACCAAATTGGCCTTCCTTAGGTTCACCAAAAAAATCTAGGATGTACATGTCACTCTTTTTCAATGTGTTCGTGTCACCTTTTCTATGAATGATAAATCCTTGAACCCATAATTCAAGGATCCGATTAGTTTTTGAGTGGTGCGAATTCTTCGGAGTCTTGACATCTGTAAGACGTAGGCCCTCTATAGATTTCACCTAACCAAAAGCATCCTTGAATATATGACATCATATGAGAACAGAATTCGGCTTCTCCTTCATACAGAACTCCAATCAAACTAGATACCTTAGTGTATGAAAGAGAATAAGTATTTCCATAACTTTGGAATAAAAACATCCCTCTTCCATCATCCATGAAAAAACTAACTGATTCATAAAACTCAACAAGAAATCTAGATATACCAAATCTTGAGCCCCTGGCTTCGATATGCATACACTCTCTCATCCATTCAATTTTATGTTCTTCGAAATGATTGAATAATACTTAGAGAATAATTGTGGAAGAACCATCCTTTCTCTATACACCAGCCACTCTGGAATTGGCTGGACAGTAGGCATATCTTTCTAAGAGGATTCTTCTACAAACATTTGGAATTGAGAAAACTCTGAGATGTTCTGAATATACTTAAGTAGATTGTCAGAACATCAGCATGTGAGAGCTTGAGATCGATGTGGGACAACCCTTTGAGGGTCCTTTATATAGGTGTTAGAAACAACGATTCATATTCTAAACTGAATCCAATGGCTGCAAATCCTTCCAATCAGATCTGATTATTGATATGATTTCCACTAGGAAAACTTGATAGAATCCGATATTTTGAGGTTTTTGAGAAAAAAATTTGTATTTAAGGAAAAGCGAATTTGAATTTTCTTAAAAACAAATGAATATACCATCAAGAAAATGATGATTATGAAAACTTAAGAAAGGAAACATACCTTTTGGATTTCTAGGAAGATTATTCGTATTAAGGAAACTAATTTTCTTTATGAACATTAATTTCTGAAAAATTGTGATTAAGAAAAAATTTGATAACAAAAAACTTCATTACGAAAAATTTTGAGTACAGAAAACTCCATTACAAAACTTGTGTATACGAAAATCTTCATCACTAAAATTTTGATTATGAAAATATTCATTATGAAAATTTAGAGTACTATAATCTTCATTATGAAAATTTTGAGACTACGAAAAAAAATTTAGACTACGCAAAATTTCTATTATGAAAACAAAATTAGCCTTATGAAAAAATTTATGAAAGAAAAACTGATAAAAAAGTGTACTCCCCCTATGGAAAGGTGTTTATTACTATAAGGAGATTGATTTCAGCTGGAAATTAATAGATATGATTACCTGATGGTTATCATTCCTAACTTTTTTTAATGTATTGAAATCAATAGGAGGGTAAGGATTTTGTGAAAATATCAGCAAGTTGATCTTGAGTTCCGAAAAATTAAAGAATGTTATCTCCTTCTTGAGTGTGATCCCTAAGAAAGTGATGCCTAATATCTATGTGTTTCACAGAAGAGTGATGTGCATGGATTTTTTTTAAAGCAACGACACAAGTATTATCATAAAAAAATTGTGTTTTGATAAAAATCATACCACAGTGAATGAGTGTGTGTTGCATCCACAACATTTGAGCACAACAACTTCCAACTGCTACAAATTCAGCTTTAGCAGTGGAAAGTGCTTCTGAGTGTTGCTTATTTTATGACCAAGAAACTAATGAAATCTCATAAGAAATGACATGTTCAAGATGAATTTTCTCTATCCATTATATATCCACCAATGTCAGCATCGAAAAAACTTTTTAGAACAAAATCATCTCCAGAAATATAAAGGAGTCCTAAATCCATGGTTTTCTTTAAGTAGCGAAAAATTCGTTTCACTTCATATAAATGAGATTCCTTAAGATTGGATTGATATCATTCACATAAGAATACTAATAACATTATGTCTGGAGGACTAGCTAGTAAGTAATGTAAACTTTCTATCATAGCTCTAAAAGAAGTTTGAACTACTGGTTACCCAGCTTCATCAAGATCATGTGAATTTTAGGTACTAATGAGAGTACTTATACTATTATTGTTTTCAAATAAAATACTTTTTGAGAAGATATTTAATATACTTATGTTGGGATATATAGATTCTTTTTGGTTCTTGAGAAATTTGAAAACCAAGGAAAAATTTAACTCACCCATCATACTCATTTCAAACTCAGATTTCATTAGATCCACAAAGGAATCAGTTAAAGATTACTGAGCTGGACCAAATATAATTTCATCGATATAGATTTGAACAATTAAAACATTTTTCTTATATTTCTTTATAAAAAGGGTTGGATCTGCATTTCCCTTAACTTAATTATTTTGAAACAGAAATCATATAAGTCTATCATACCAGTCCTGAGGGGCTTGCATAAGTCTATACAAACCATTGGTATGTTTAAAAACATGTTCATGATGTTTTGTATCTTCCAAACTAGAAGGTTTTTCATCCAAAACATCCTCTTGAACATTGCCATTTTGGAAATCACATTTCACATCCATTAGAAAAATTTTGAAATTGAAGATTGCTGCAAAGGCAAGTAAAATATTAATATATTCATGTCTAGCTACTGGATCATAGGTTTCATCATATTCTATTCATTCTTGTTGATTATAGAATTTTGAAATCATTATATCTTTATTTCTTACTATGATTCCACTTTCATCACACTTATTTATGAAGACCTATTTTACACCAACAATAGAATTTTCCTTAGGTCTTTCAACCAAGGTCTAGACTTTATTCCTTTAGAATTAATTTAGCTCATCATGCATAGCGTTTATCCAATCATCATCACTTAAAGCATCATCATTGATTTTTAGTTCTAATTAGGAATGAAATGCTAGATTTTCTACTTCATTTCTTAAGTAACTTTTAGTCTTTACAGGTTGATTCACATCACCAATGATACTATCACTAGGATGATTCTTTAGAAACAACAGATTTGGGTTTTGTAAAACCTGTTCATCAAAACATGGTAGGAAATCTTCTGGGGTAAATGTTTCAAAAATATCTTCTTAGAAATATTCCTTATCAAAAGGATCTTCTAACAAAGGTTGATAATTAGTTTTTGAAAACACATCTGAAGATGTTGGTTGGGGTTGTTTAAAAAAGATGGGATTAGTTTCATCAAATTTAAAATGTACTGTTTCTTCAATAGTTCATGTGTTTTTATAGAAAACTCTATATGCCTTAGAAGTTGAGGAGTAACCTATGAAAATTCCTTCATCAGATTTTGGTGTGAATTTGTGTATATTATCTTTAGTATTAAAAATGAATACCTTTCAACCAAAAACCATGAAGTAGAAAAGTCTAGGTTTTATACCATTCCATAACTCGTAAAGAGTTTTATTAAGAATATGTCTTATCAAAACTCGTTTTATAGTATAACATGTAGTACATACAGCTTCAGCCCAATAATGTTTGGCTACAGAATACTCACTCAATATGGTTCTAGTTATCTCTTGAAGAATTCTGTTTCTTCTTCCAACAACACCATTTTGATGAGGTGTTCTGGGTGCTGATAAGTTTTGAGTAATTCCTTTTCAAATAAAAAATGTTTTAAAATCAGAATTTTGATGTTCTCCTCCATGATCACTATGAATAGTTATCAAAGGAAGGGTTTTCTCATTTTTGACATGGGCTATAAAACTTTTTAAATAAGAAAAACCTTTATATTTCTTTACAATAAAATAGACCCTCGTAAATCGAGTATTATCGTCAACTAAAACAAATACATAATACATGCCTCCAATACATCCAGTTTGTGTTGGATCAAAAAGATCCATATGTACTAACTGAAATGCATCAGCAGCTGAGACTTCACCGACTGATTTAAAACATGATTAATGTTTCTTTCTATATTGACAAGGATCACAAACTTTTAAAGAATCTAATATAAGCTCTGGTAGATCCTTAACTAATCTTTTCTTTGACATTTAGCATAGATTTCTAAGGTTACAATGTCCGGACCTTGTATGCCACAACCAAGAATGGTCTTACATTGCACTAAGGAAAGGTAAGTATTGGATCTTAGGGTCTTTTATGTTTAGTGTATATACATTCTCATGCCTATGGACATAAAGAATAAATTCTTCCTTTTAATTGTGTACTAAGGACTTTTTGTTCCTAAAATTTACAAGGTAACCTTCATCACATAATTAACATATGAAAATGAGGTTTTTCTTAAGACCCTTAACAAACAAAACCTTAAAAAGCAATGTTTTTTCATGAAGAATGATGTTACCTATACCAATAATTTCTCCTTGATCATTATATATGAATGTTACTTTTCCTCCATTCATCTTGATAATCTTTTCAAAGTAGTTTTTGTTACCAGTCATATTTCAGGAACATCCACTATCCATGTACTATTTATTGTTGTTGGTACTTTCTCTATTTTTATGAAAACAGAAGAGTTATAATATTAGAACCCAAACATTATTGAATATGGAAATTTCAGAAAGCACAATTTTAGGCACCCACATTTTCATAGAAAAATATGATTTATGAAATCCTAAAGATGGGGTTTTGTTTAGGGAACAATTTCATTCCAAATTCCCACCACACTAACACTTAGTGCAGAATGGAGCACTTTGAAGAAAAAAATAATTATTACTAAATATCGGTTTAGAACTAGTATAAAAAAATGCGGAATTATTCCCTATAGGTCGGATTTGAGAAATCATCTTATAAAAATTTTCATTACCTAAGGTAAAGTTTGACAAACCCTTCGTCAAGGAAAAAATATCAGATTTCAGTCTGATAACTATGTTCTTGACTTCAAAAACATTAGCTTTAGAACTAGAGTTATACTAAAAAACATTTTTCATTGAAATTACATTTTCTAGATCCTTAGAAAGTTTATCTTTATCAGAATTTACTTCCTCAAGGTTTTTTGAAACACTTTTGAAATAAAAAATGATCTTATCAAGATCTTTTGAAAGATATGATATTTCTTTTGTAAGAATAGTATTTCTAGAAATATCATTTATCAATATTTTTCTAGAGTTTTGAATTATCATTCTTAAAGAGCTTATCAAACTTAGAAACTTATTAATAGGTAGGTAAAGTATCATCTTCATCAGAGGAAGATTATTCATTCGAAGATTCATAGTATTTATCATTACTATAATTTGCATTCAAAGAAACATGGGTCATTTGATTCAGCATTGTGTACCTTAGCCATTATGAAATGACTGTCTATAGGTAGTCTGGATATTAGACCAAGATTCTTTTGTCCAGAAGATTCATAATCTGATGATTCATTAGAAGAGTCACCACCACTGACACTCTAGGTGTCATTAGATTTTAAGACTTTCATAGATTTATCTTTGTAGTAATTATTTATTTTTCTCTGAAAATGCTTTTCCTCTATTTCTTTTCTCTTAAAAATAGAACAATCACATATTATATGGCCAGCTCTCTTGCATTCATAACATGTAACTTCTAAATCATTCTTATCTTTCTTTTATTTCTTCTTATATCTTGATTGAAAGATCTTCTATCCATCTATCTTTTTCATCCTTCGAGCAATATTGGCTAGTTCATTTTCTGATGATTCACCTCTGCTAGATTCTAATTGTATAACAACCTTCATAGATTTGGATCGTGTAACTCTCCCAGGAGTCTTGGAATTCATATGATTTGAATTTGTAGTAAAAGAAACACTACCATTCCCATTCTTCTTCTTTACATTATCAGAATCTCTCTTCATTCTAGTCTCAAGTTGAAGAAGAGTTCCCAGAATTTCATCAAGAGTAATCTGAGTAACCTTTCTATTTTCATCAATTGCAGTTCTCTTGGATTCCCACTCATTAGGAATGATGTCTATGATCTTGTCCACAAGAGTTTCATCATATAATCCTTTCTCACCCATAGATTGTAAACTACTAACAGTAGTAATTACTATTTGTTGCACCTTACATATGGGTTCTCCATAAGGAAAAAAATCCATGATATTTATATCTGAGCATGGTTCTTCTTGTATCAATGACTTTTGAAGTTCCAAAGTGTGTAAATTCAAGTTTATTCCAAATACAATTTTTTTTCTTCACAAGATGAAATTTGGTTATATATATTTCTAGTCATGGAACAAGGAAATGTATTGCGTACCTTATAATTCAGTTGATATTGGTTCTTTTCTTGATTTGTGAAAGTACTAACTTCCTTGTCATGGATTTTATATCATGTAGTAAGCATAAAAAAATTGTCTACTCTAGTGTTGATAATAAATGTCTTCATCCGATCTCTCCGATATTTGTAATCATTCCCATCAAAAATAGGTGGTCATTTTAGATTTAGGTTGTCAATGGAGCCAACATTTATTCCTTCCAGCTTAAATAAAACTGTCTCTACACAAACTTGTCAGTAGTAAGGTTAAGTAAACAAGGAATATATTCCTCAGCAAGGAAAAATCGTAACAATAAAAAATTGAGAAAGGAAAACTTATATGTGAATATAAGTTTTTTAGAGACCTGATTTGATACCAATTCTTGGATTGGTTCAGGGTATGAGGTAGCCTTCCTCATATACAAATTGTTGAGATGGTCTGTGGAGAATGATATACTCTATAATACCAAATGTTGCATCGAAATAAGTTATATACTGAATGAAGTATCTAATAATCCTTAAAATACAAGAGCGGTGATTTGTATACTTTAAAAAAAATCCTTTGGAACTTTTAAAGATGATTATTTTTAACAAGTTTAAATAAGGTAATTCACAAAAACTCTTGTTCTATACACATGCTATATTCCTAAAATATGACTCTGAGAAAGTGATTCTGGAAAAATGGTTCCAGAAAATGAAACTTAATAAAAGTTTACAACGATAAATATTCTACCATAAAGAATATAAAATCTTACTAAATCAGAGTATATAAGTATAAAGAAGTATAAGATAGTTATACTTTAATCAACAATCAAAATGCAGTGGAAATCTTGAAACAAACCAAGTAACAATTAATAAATCTTTTAACCCAAAGAGAAGGGTATCCAAAAACCTTGGATAAAGGTCCCTTGATTTATACTTTCAAGAAAGTCTGTCTTACCAAAACCAGGGTAAGCCCTCGATTCAAGGATCAGAGTCTATCTTGCTATCTCCACAAGCCCTAAACTTCAAGGAAGTCGGAACCTCTGTCTTCCTCAGCATGGAAGTCCTCGAACTTTAAGGTAGTCGGCCACTCTGTCCTCCTATCCCCGTAAGTCCTTGAATATAATCACCAACATTCGGAGTCGCACGAAGCAAATCTGATCAAAACAATCAGTACTCACTAAGCATGCGAGTCTCTCTCTAGAATTCAATTCTACATCATGTGATCACTAGATTCATAGAACAACTATGAGCTCTTTCAAATGATATACTATTTATAGGGAAAACTCCAATAGTCGGCTCCCTCCTCCAACAATCATATTTTTCCTTCAATTTTAGAGGGACCTATAAACATGTCACTCACACAATGGTTAGTCAGCAACTGAATGCACGACATTGTTTTATAAAAAAACATGTGTAGGAAAAATATGGTTATATAACCAAAATCAAATATTCAGAAGATCAGCAAATAAAAGATCAGAGTCTAATGAAAAACACATTCGATATCTATAATACAAGGGTATTCATATTCTTTTTTCTAAGGAATTCAGAACCTGAACTATATATAATTAGGGAGTCTAAATTTCAAGGAAATTCAAAATTTGGATTCATAAGAATTCAGAACCTGAACCTACAAAGTTCAGAGTCAGAGTACATGAGAATTCGGAGTCCAAACTTACAAAGTTCAGAGTCAGAATTCGTTATAATTCCAAATCGGAACTTACAATGTTTTGATTTTGAATTCCATAGAATTCAGAGTCAGAACCCTTAAGAGTTTAGAGTTTGAATTCAGAGAAGTCAGCGTCTGAACTCTAATGATGTCAGAGTCTTAATTCAAATAACTCAAAGTCAGAACTCATAAGAGTTAGGAGTCTGAATTCAGAGAACTCAAAGTCAGAACTTAGAAGAGTTTGGAGTCTTAATTCTGAGAACTCGGAGTCTGAATTCGGATCCTGAAAATAGAATGCTCTTTATCTAAGTATTATATGACTCCGAGGTTTTAGATATGAAATTGAATTTTACACGTAGACATGATAATGAACAATGAAAAACATGGTAAGGCTAAATTTCCATGGGGAAGGAAAATTTTCCTCAAGAATGTAAAACATTGGGTAAAATGAAATTTTCCTTGAGATACGGTGTTTGTGATTTTCAAAACAAGAGGATTGGTAAAGTCATATAGAATCCTTATTGACTAAAAAATCACACCAAACATGAAGGAATGGAAAAGTCATAAGGAAACCTTATTGACTCAAGAGAAACATCTTTGTTATCCTTTTTTCATAAGCTTAAGGAACACCTTATCCATCATTATATGAATAATCTTAGGAATGTAATTCTTGAAAAATAAGTTATTGAACTCATCGCGTTCCATATATTCTATTTCATCTTTTAACTTTATTTACTTAATAAAATTAAACCATAAATCTAAATCACCATCCAAATGATAGGAAACCAAAATGATATTCTCATGTATTGAACATTAGAGAACATAAAATATATTTTCAGGGGGATTAGTCAATTTCTCAGCCACTACTAGATTAGAAGACCCGCTGAAAGAAGGTGGATTATACCTCATGAAGGACTCAATAAATTGTGTTCTCACTATTTCTCAATGTCTATCCAACATGATTCATATCTTGAGAAAATTTTAGGTGCATATTGTTTTTAATTCCATCCCCATAACATATGGTTTCTTAGGTTGAAAATCATTTTATTTCCCATCGCACTCACAACTAATGTGGTTATTTAAGGTTCTATCCATTGGATAAAATGAAAATAATAGTGTGAGTAATACTAATCATTGAGTAAAACCACAAAACTATGAAAAATCATATAAAAAATGACAAAACTATAAAACATATCTAATTTAAAATGCCTTAGGGTTATCCTTAAATACATCACTCGACATATCCTTAGAAATTTATCTTGGGATCTCACAAATGTTTTCTCTTTCTAGTTTCTAATGGTTGATTAAACCTTTTTTAGGATTCTAATAATAACGACACATTATTTTCATACCAGTATAATACATACTTTTATATGATTATTAATTAAATTTCACAAACACATTCCTTATGAACATAACAGTTTAGTCACATTTGAAACATGGAACACATTTTTATAATTTTATGAAATATCTTCAATAAATCTCATTATAACATCCCCTTTAGTAATCATGCATAAAGAATTTCATTATAACCTAGGGCATTAATACATAAGAAAGGGTGATATAAGATGATAACTAAGGGTTAAAAATAGAATTTAAATCAAAAAATATACATAAGGGTGTAACAATATGATCAAAACAACTCAAAATTATATCCCTCATATCAAAGATCATAATCTGGAGTCATCGAATAAATCATAAAAATTTACAAGATATCAATCATATGGGAATCAAGAGCATAATAAATTGGATCATAACCTATGAAGAATACAATTAATTATTTAACAAAAAAAATATAATATCATTCTATATAAGTAAAGTCCCCTTACCAGAAACATATCAAGGAACTTCATGGGGGATGAACCTACTTGGTGGGACACACCACCATCTATAGTCATACTAACTTCCGTAGAGTAGATCGGGTTTCCCCTACTTCCCATAGTGGATCACGCCATCCAACATTTTTCCCATCATTATCTTATGAGATATAAATCTTTTACCCAATGGTTTGGAGGGAGATATTTTTCCTACAACTCACATAATTAAAACCATACAAATATGTTCTATAAGAACATAATTTTTTCATCTAATCAAGAACCATAAATGGGAAATGTGTTTCATAAACATCATATCATCATCCCATAATCCATTAAAATTAAATGGGTTACATAAATATCATTCCCTCATAAACATAAAAAGGCATACAAATCATATCGATACTATAATAGAAAAATATTCCCAATTAATCAGAAGTAATATAAAATAATGTTATTGTGAACGAAACATAATTATTAGGTATCACGTCTAAATAATTATTAAGGAAAACATTGATTTTTCTAAAAAAATATTTTCAATTTATAAAATGATGCTAAATTTAAAATAAAATTCATTAAAATTAAAATTGTAATCTTGTAAGGGAATATTCAAGGAACTATGGAGTCATGAAAGCAGATAAATTATTATATACGTGATTGTTAAAAAACATTCCTTTCATACCTTTTCTAGAAAATTCACAATGTACCACATTTAGAAAACTAGGAAAAGATTCTTTTAAAATAGTTTAGTAAAAAATAACACATGGGTAAAAAATAATTTAAACCACTTTTGAATAATTTTAAAAAAAACTTCTGATTTTTTTAGAAACATTGAAATTGATGATAAATATTAACAGTAGATACTTACCGATAAACAATTCTAAAAAATAACAATATTGAGAAATTAAACCATACAACAAAATAAGTATAATAATATTTACCATGGATGAATGAAAATTATTAGATAAAAAAATACCATATTTTATATAATAATACTCATTAAATACATTCATTGGAAGTATATAAACCACAAAAATTAAACAGGTAGTGTATAAGATAAGTGTCCCTCATAAATAAAAATGAGAAAAAAATCCCTTACCTTAATTATAGTAATCATTCATACACATTAAAAGCTCATATATAATAAATATAATTTCATTATAAATCTAAAATATTAACATATTCATATATATAATACCACATATTATTTACTACTGAATTTATATTACTCTCTTATTAATAATTCTAATTTTATGTTAAGTTTCGGGTAATACCAACATTGTTTCCGGTATATGTTTTGACTTGTTATTCTTGGTTCTCGTACTTATATAATAATTTAATCATATTATAAATATAAAAATGATATAAATATCATATATATTCCTTATATATTTTTATATTTTTATCTATAAAATATATTGGTAGAAAATAAAATGCACCCTACATAGAGACAGTAGGCCGTACGTATACAAGAATGTGGTTTTAATTATCAATTAAAATTAAAATAAAGAAATGTATAATATATATTATCCTAAATTAATTATTTTTATGTTTTATATATCATATACATTGATAAAATTCATCCCCATCACCAACCATGTGAAATATGTGTTAAACATGAATGATACTGCCTCGTGGAGACAGTAATCCATACAAACACACGAGAAACATTATAATTTCCCAAAAGATTCAGTGTTATAAAGATATATATGATATTATTATCAATAAATTATTATTATTTCATAAATAATATATATAAATTTTAAATCCACCATAAAACACATTCATAAAATATGGTTGTGGAATATAAATTGTATCGATGTATGGAGATGGTAAGTCGTACGAATGAACGAGTAATACATTCACTTCTCATTCGATGGGAATGTTGATGTATAATGGTGTGATAATTTTAATAAAAAATTTCCCCATGTTTTCAATAATGAATTTATTATTATATCATATATATCATATAATTATAAGTGGTATTCAATAGTAGAAAAAGTGAGTGGTCTATTAGAAAAATTACATCTTCTTAGATATTGATCCTTTAAATCTCCTCTAAAATACTATAGATGTTGTAAATTAGGAAGACTATAACCTCTAGAATTTGTATTGGTATGTGGAGAAGAAAATTTAGAATATTTCTATTTGAGAAAGTATACTCATAATTGTTAAATGAGATAAGTGAGGAGGTGTCATTCTATAAGGAATGTGATTGAAAGTTTTGGATTTTTTTCAAAATATTAATTTATAATAAAGTAATTCTCAATCAAAATACAAAAAAATGTAAATTAATACAAAGATAATTTTTTATATGATTCATATCCCACTAACCAATTGATTTTAGTCTTGTTTTTTTGTAACTTTAAAACAAATATTTTTTTATTAACTCTTAGTTAACCAATTTTAATTTTAACTATGGTGACAATATTTTGAATTTCAAAGGTGGATAATTATACTTATAAGGTGTAAATTTAATAATAAATAGTGAATTATTAATAATTTAGACCTTAATTTATCTCCTTTTAAATTTATTATTTATTTATTATTCTTAAATAATTTAATAATATATTATTTTCCTAAAATATAATTTGTGTGTATTTTGACATTATTCATTACATTTACTGTATGAAAATATATATAACAAGCTAAACTCTACATAATTCATTTAATACCCAATAATATGTTCTATAAACCTATAAAATTCTCCAATAACGTTAATTATGTCAAATTATATTTCTTTAAATATTTATAATATCTGTTAATTAATTGTTTTGTTAATTGAATAATTTATACGTCATCAAGGTATACATGTTTATAATAATTATTTCATCAAGAAAAGTTAAAATAAAATCCCATTATATAGATTTTTTTTATCTTTAATAATTATATATATGGTCAAACAATATTTTAACCCCATATAAACATTTCTTAACTTATTAAATGTAAGAGTTTATCATTTTTCACTCTATTTGACATTAATAATATCTATGCCATTTTCATGGACAAGTATCCATTAGAAAATTAATTTTCAATTATTATGGATAAAGATTATAATTAATTTCAATAATTATCTTTTTCTATAATTTTATGTTTGCATTATAATATTTATAATATATTTTTTCCCTTAATTAAATGATTTACCATTGACTGTAGATGTAAAAATTAATACAGTTACTATCCATATTTTCAATAAAAAATGTAACTATTTAATATGTTTGGGACATATGATTCGAATATATGGAATCCATTTTTCATAATTGAAAAAACATAAATTGAAAATTTTAATTAAAAATTTATCATGTAAATGGGTTGAGAAAACAAGTTTTTAATGTGAAAATGTTCAAAAGACTGAAATGTTTTTATATCCAAATATAATGCAAAATTCATCCCACTGACCTAAATTGGACAAAATGTAAAAATTTGATAAAATCATATTTTAAAAGAAATTAAAATTATAATTTAACATAATAAATTATTTTGATGAAAAATATATTTTAATCAAAAATATAATATGTTTCACAATTCATCAAAACACAAAACATAATAGAAAAATACCAAAAAATTCAACTGAGTTAAATTTGGATATCCTGATTTCAAATAATATGATTATTTTTTAAAAAATATAATTTATAATTCTGTCAAAAACTATATTTAAAATAATATTTTTATCAGAAGGCATTAAAAGTTTATTTTTATAAAAATAAATATATTAGGCAAAAAATTATATTTCTTTATATATTTTCTCTAGAAAAATGGGTTAATTTTAAACATTATATTTAATATATTACATATATATTTCATTAATATAATAAAAAATGTGTGATTTTTGGATTTTAATGGTTCAAAACAGAGTTATGTACATTTAAATAGTTTTTCAGAAAAAAAATCCTTTTAATGTTAAAAGGATTTTACATGTGTAAACAAATATTTAATATTTAATTTAATCATATTCATAGAGAACATTTTAATTTATTGGATATCATTTTATTGTTAAAATAATTGAATTAATTTTCTTGTTTAAATAATTACAATAAAGAAATAATGTTACATGGAAACTCATTGTTGTGAGTAATCAAAGATAAGGTGGTGTTTCATGTAGCTCATGATTAACATGTTGTAGTGTAAAATTCAATTTAAAAAATAAATAAAATTACTTAAATATGTATTTCATCAAAATTTAATTGTTTTCAATTTACAGGGAAGAAAATTAGGTTGCTAAAGCTCTCTCCAAGACATCCATTGTAGTGGACACCTTAAGATGGCCCTTTGTGCTCCAGAGTTTTTGTTCATATTTAGATTAAGTAGATGCACATGGTTATTTTCATACCCTTCATTTTAAATCTCCCTTATAATGTCTCTTTTTATAATTTTATTTTTCAAATAAAAATTTGATGATAAGGATTTCATGCCACCTGAAACTTCTGGTTATATTTAATAAAATTATAATCCATTAAAAAAATATTATTAATGAACTAATAATAAATATATTAATATATTTTTATTGAAAATTAATTTATAAATCCAGTATAATAAAATATAAAAAAGATAAATATAGTTTAATATAATAATATTATTTAAAAATATATAATTATCAAATTAATTATCATTTGTTCAGGTATGAAGAAAAATAAAGATATAATCGATCAACACAAAATTGTAAATAGCAAGACTGGTCCTGAGAACTCTATAATTCTCACTAAATGTGTAACCACTATTATTTAAAAATATATAATTAACAAATTAATAATAATTAATATAAATTGTTTTGATTATTTCCATACCTTAACCGTACTACCATGTCCACTCCCCTTAATTAGTTGTGTTTGAATTCGTTACCCTAATCATATATAATACCACTAATCCCCTTACCCTAACCATACTTAATATTGTATGGATGTTTTAGGTACCCTATTAATCGGTACCAAATTCTATTGGTTTGGGTGTTGCTTTAATGTGCTATTGTGGGGTGTTTTAATAACCCCATCCATAGATAAATCTTGTATTTTGAAAAGAGTTTATATTATATTTTCTTTGGTGAACACCAGTTTTAGGAGTGTATTATTTCGTGAGTTAGGCCATACTGGTTGGTTGGGATGGGTTGGGAATCAAGTTATGTGGCTAAGATGTGTTTTCATGCATCTGGTAAGTTAGATCCGATTTTATTAAAAAAATTGTAATTACAATTTGATTTAAAACTAACTTTAATTAATTAGTTCTTAAAATTTAAGAAAAAAATGATACAAAATGAATAACAAACATTAAATAAATAATAAATCCATGAAATAAAGATCCACCATTAAATTAAATTTTTTATTTTGTAAATTGATAATTACATTTCAAGTAGAATGGAAAAAAATTCCAATACAAACATGTCACGACCCACCGTCACCAAGGTGAGGGAAAGGACATCATATTTTTTAGACCATTCTTTATTCTAGTTTAAGGAGATATAATGACCCTCAATTCTCTCCTTTAATAGGTCCCAGAGTGGCGACTAACACAAAGGGTATGGAATCATATGTAAAATAGAAGGCGTTTCCCTTTTTATTTAGTAGGACCGGGAGAAAAGATATTAAGTCTAAAACAACACAAAAACTGGAAGTGAAAGTAAAGCCCGAAAAATCCATTCCAATATGCATGTTCCAATAATAATGTGATGTAAGGTATAAGAACACTCCAAAGGGAAAGTACCAACAGAAAAGGGAAACAACAATGTCAACTGTCTCTATGTCTGAGATAATAGGGTATGGAAATGTCTTCTAAGTGCTCGTAGATACTATAAAGGAGTTTATTATACATAGGGTGAGTATACAGCTATACTCAGAAGGGAAAAATCAAAAGCTCTCATGTAGAGGTGGGGAGGCATACAAATTCCTCATGAGAAAAAAGAGATAACCAAAGCACCTAGCAAGGAAAAAATCCACCCAAACCTCACCATGGAGGACTCCCCAAATAAAAAAAGTCGAGTAAGATAATATTAATAACACATCCACTTTTGGGTACCCCACCCCACTTTCCCACTAGTTATTGAATACATCATATGCGTCAGACCTTCCCTGACATTTTCACCACTTTCCCACTACCATACCGTACCCGCACACACATGGACTACCACAACCACACATCCTGCCCGCAAACACCTGGGCCACAACCACACATAACAAGACCTGTGGAAACCTAGTCCAAAAAAACTACTACCACACATGAAGACACCTGGGATCGAACAACTACTTCCATACCTGATGACACCTGGGCCTCTTCCTGAAGACACTTGGGAATCAACATTCTTGCACACAACTCAGCCAACCACCACAACAACCCTGCCTAAAGAATCATGTTCTATAATGAACCTCAAGCCATCACTACCTACTTGATGAGTCTTGGGGTACTCGGGACAGGGATAAGTAAATGATCTAATAACCATCCACTCATTGGAGTGTTGGGAGAAACACCCTCCCCCATGAAATGGGTGAGTTTGGCATGAAGTGTTCATCATGGGTGGGGTGTGAATAAGAAACATAAAAACTAAATTATACATATAGGAAATAAGCACTCATCCCATTCTAAGGGTTCCAAAACCAACCCATATGCAATCACCCTCATTACTATTCATTCATAAAAAGCACCACAACCACAAACATGTCACAGCTTATTCCTGGAAAACAATTCCCCATTGAATCCATTATTGTTTTCATATTCAAGTGATTTCATTTAGATAAATCCTCACTATCGGGCAACTAACAGTCATATCCACAAACCAAGGACGAAAAAACATCCAAGAAACAATTTAATCATTCACACCCAGTTCCCTTGTGAAGTATCAACAACAGAAGGGCTTAGTGGGATCCCTCAAAGTACTTCAACCAAACCAAGACCCAACATACGAGACCACATGGCCCCAAATCCACAAGCTAACAACTGCACAACAGGGGGCCCATCCCCATCCTTTTCACCTCACAAGCATCAAGTAGAATAACTATACACATCACCAGAATAGAGAAAGAGTGTTTTCAGAATTTTACACACCTTTCCATTACCTTTTTCTTTCTGTTTGGTTAACCGGGGTGAACACATAGGGATTCTTATTCCTTGGGAATCCATTTAGTCAGCCAAGTTTACATGATTAACTAGTTTCCATTGAACAAACATTCAATAAAAGAATAATCTTGAAAAAAGGTTCAATATTACACAAGGAAGGAACACCAACAACCATGATTTTTAGTGTAAATAAACCCATATAATACACAACATATAAGAAAATGAAGAAGAGTACAACATCATCATCAAACACACCCCAAAATTAATTAAAAACCATTTATTATCTTCATTATGATTTGGATTCATCCATATCTATATGAATATCGTCATACCCACCCCTCATGATACACAATAAAGGGAGATGAAGTAAGAACCCTATTTATATGTTCAATAATTGTTTTTTTTCACCCTACGCTAAGAATTACAGATGTGCGACTTGCAGAGGAGGAAGTTCGGTGACTCCAAGGGTGAGTAGGAAAGGTCCAGCATAAGAGCACCACTTTCCTTGTAAAGGGGGGCTCCAAATGCACCGAAGAGAAGAAGTAAAGGAACCATGAAGAATAAGGGTTGCGATAAAAAGGCGATATCATTGATTTATGGGATATAAAAAAATATAGAACAGCTTTAAAGTCAGATCATGGTGTCACCATGCAGTTGGATTGTTACAAATGATGGAATTAATTTTTATATAATAATTTTCACCAGAGAGGTGGCTGTAATAGCTATGTTTTATATTATTTTCATTAATCAAAGGAAAATAACTAACAGTGGAGGTATTGAAAAGTATGGGAAAAGGTGTGACACTGAGGAAAAGCCACATGTTTTTGTATGTCATGGGTCGCCCGACTCTTGGGGGATTTTAGATATCATTTATGGGATTTAAATGGATTTGAAACGGGTAGTAAAACACTTTTACATCATAAGTTATTTTTTGGGATGGGATGGGAAGAAGAAACAAATGTGTGTCACTGGTTGGTGAGACACCTTAAGCGGTGCCACTGTCCCGATGCCACCGTTTCGGTCTGCGACCGTGACAGTGTGACTATTACAGTGCCAATGTCACTGTGCCACCATCAAGGTGCCACCTTTACAGTGCCACCATCATGGTGCCACCCTCACAATGCCATCCTCACAGTGCCATTATCACTGTGCCAACTTAAGCGGTGCCACAATGAGTGGTGCCACCGTTTCGGTGTGAGACTGTGACTGGGGCCACCATTTCGTTGGAACCGTTTAGTAGAACTGAGTTTTTGGAAAATTATTTAAAGGGTCATTGTCCGGGCCACAACATCAGATACATCTCAAACTATTCATATCCTCAAGAATCAAAACTAGTCCCAATGAAAATAGAGGGGTCCGAACAACCCCCTAAAAAGATACCTCTCTAGAGAAAACCTCCTCGACACCTAAGAACAACTATACCTAAAGTAACCTAACAACATATAAAGGTGTCTCTATCCAGACATAAGTATTATGGAGTCCTTTCCCCCATATCAAGATACAATTTTCTTTGGGTAGCACTGAATCACCTGTACGGGTTTAATCGCTTCCACCTAAATGTGTCTTGATTAAATATCGGGTCCTTCCTTCCCCATAGTCAGGACTCTTCACACACATTTAGAGAAAAAGGGAAAAAAAATTCCATAGTTAAGATGGTCAAGCACTACATCACAAACAAGTACGAAATATAACCGAACCAAACTCATAATAGATTGGGTTATTGGGCGCTCATCTCTGCCACCCATTCCTAAGTACTCAGCACCTGCCCCCCATGCATCCATAACACATGAACCAAGGGAATTCTTCATCGACAAAGCACCTTCCCCTCACGATCCATGATCTACACTAGTCGCTCGACGAATGTTGCATCATCCACGATATCCATATTTTCCAAGCCGAGGATGTGTGAATCATCGTGTAGGTACGGATAGAGCTAAGACACATGGAAGTCTTCGTTCACTCTAAGTAGAAGCGGTAGTAGCGCTAGCTGATAATCCACTTCTCCGACCCACCATAACACCTCTATGGTTTTGAAAAACCTAGGATAAAGCTTACTCCCCCTATCGAACCTCTGTTACTCATGTCGAGGGGAGACCATCAAGAACACGTGGTCCACAACCTCAAAATCCTAGGGTTTCCTCATATTATCTACAAATGAATTATACCGGTCCTGAGCCACTTTCATCCTTTCCTGTATAAGCCTACATTCTCCGTCGTGCTCTGAACCACCTTTGAGAAAAGAACACCTACTTACACGACCTCTACCAAACACATGGGTAATATACATGGACACCCTTAAAATTATTCGAATAGATCCATGTAAATAGTAGAGTGATATCTATTATTGTAGTAAAACATTAACAGAGGAATGTGTCACACCCACGATCCCCAAAATTTCAAGACACATGCCCGTAGCATATCCTCTAATGTTTGGATGGTGTGCTCTGTCTGCCCATCTGTCTAGGTGTAGAAACCAGTGTAGAGGCATATATGGGTTCCAAAAGAATGTTTTATTCCTTAACAGAACCGTGAGGTAAACAATGTATCCCAATTGGAGACGATGGGACTTGTAACTCTATGCAACCTCACAACCTCGTTCATGTACCGCTGTCCTAGGGAATCCATCGCACTCGACTGCTTGATTGCATAGAAGTGATCTGGTTTTGTCAGACGGTCTACCAATACCTAGATAGCATCTCAACCCATTGAAATCTAGGAAGTACCAGGGATAAATCATCGAGATGTTGTCCCACTTCTACTTAGGGACATCTAAAGGGTGTAACCGACCTCCTGGGATGTGGCATTCTGCATTCAAATGCTGACACATGAGGAACTTTTCCACAAACCCCACCACTGCCAGCTTCACCCTAGTCTACCAAAACTAACACCTCTGCCCTTGGTACATCATGGAAACTCATAGATGCACTAGTAGGGGTAATTTTTGGAACACACCATGAACTCTCTTGTTCATCATCTCTGGAACATACAAAATCCCTAGGAAAATAATCACATAATAACCATCCTCCGACCACCCTTCTAGAGAATTTCCTTGGTTAACTAGATCACGCATCACTTCACACTTTGAGTCTCCCCACTGAGGCTCCACCACCTGCCACAATAGAGAGCAATGCATTGTCATCTAAAACAGACAACCTCTACAACCATCCACCCTTTTCTTCCAGGTGTAGGGTTACCAACTCCTCCATCACCTTCCATGCATCTGCCGACTCTTGAACAACATCCTTCTATGACTTCCTGCTCAAGTAATCAGACACGACATTCATATTTTATGATGTGTAGGAAATTTCAATGTCGATGTCTTGAAGAAACTCCATCCACCTCTATGGTCACATGTTTAGGTCCCACTGGGAGAAGATATACATCAAGATCTTATAGCCTGTGAAGACGAAAAAGCGCTCACCGATTAGGTATTTCAACCACAACATTAGTGTGGACAATTCTACAAAAAGTTCAAGATAGTGGGGGGAGTAGCTACACTCATGGGGACGTAACTACATAGACCCAAAAGATATCACCACTTGCTACTTTATCAGCATACACCCCAATCCATGGGCGGAAGCATCACATAACACCTCAAATGTCACCCCTTCTTCATGAAATCTCAATACTGGGGAACTAACAAGCTTCCCCTTAAGATAATTGAAGGTTTCTTGGCATTGATCACTCTATATAGAATCCTTGTCTCTCTTGGTCAACGTTGTGAAAGGTGCTGCAACTCTGGAGAAGTAGGGTATGAATCTTCGATAGTAAACTCCTAGTCCCAAAATACTATGACCCTCTACCACATTCTTGGGTGCCTCCCAAGAAAAAACTGCTTTGACCTTCGATGGATCAAATTCTATTAACTTCTCAAACACCACATGTCCAAGGAAGTGCACCTATCATGTCTAGAACATTCACTTGGACAACTTCCTATAGAGATGGTGCTATCATAGGACCTCTAAAACAATTTTCAGATGCTCATCATGATCCTCCTCTGATCATGAGTATATCAGGATTTCATCAATAAAAATTACTACAAAATAGTTCAGATAATCCCGGAATAATGAGTTTATGAGACCCATGAACACGGCTGGCATGTTTGGAATGCCGAACGACATGACCACGAACTCAAAGTGACCATATCTGCACCTGAAGGAATTAGTTGAGATTCCACCCTCCTTCACCGTCAACTAGTGATATCCTGAACATAGATCGATTTTGGAGAACCATCCTACCCCTTCAACAAGTCAAAAATTCATTTTATCATCGGGAGAGGGTAACAGTTCTTGACCGTTACCTGATTTTATCTCTGGTAGTTTATGGAAATCCTAAGACAACCATCATCCTTCTTCAAGAATAAGACCAGAGCTCCCCATGGTGATGCACTTGAGTGAACAAAACCCTTTGTCATCATACAATCAACATGAATCAATTACTCCCGTAGCTCAGATGGATCCATCTAATAGAAGGCCATTGAAATAAGATGGGCACCAGGTTGCAAGTCTATCCCGAACTCAATGTCACGTTGAGGGGGTAGAGTCATCACCACCTCAGGGATTACTTCCATGAAATCAATAAGAATCCCCAGGACTACCACCATCTCTATGTCTACAAACTCCACTAACAGCTTGGCTAACAAGGAAATAAGGGGCCCCACTCCTCGGCTGCCTTACCGGAAACCATGTTCACCGACGAAAGTCACAAGTTGTCCACCCATATCCGAAAACACGATCCTTATTTATAAATAGTCGATAATAGAACATACCGAGGACAACAAGTTGATGCCTAGAATGAAATCACATGGCTGGATCTTTAGAAAAAGAAGTTCCCCACTAGACTGATGTGGTCCCAGCATCAGTCTACTTCCTCAGAAAACATGAGACAAGCTAGTATAAATTCCGACTAGTGTACTAAAAACTACAGGTATGGGAAGTCTCTCTAGGTCTAGTCCCGAAGTATGGGATACATTGGGTTCAACAAAAGAGTGTGATGCTCCTGAATCAAATAGGGAATAGGCTATAGTACTAAACAAACTGATTGTATCTTGAACCACTTCCTGACCTGCTGGAACTGCTACCTCTAAGTCATGTAACTACCCACACCCAGCTCCTCTGCCCCTCAGCATTCAGCCACCTCCCAAACCACACTCTGACCGAGGACACACTGGAGCACCCTAAGGTGGGCCTCCTCCTGCAATGTCTGCTCTCAAAGGAGCGAGAGCGCACTGTCCCTACTGTTGCTGCTGAAAGGGCCTAGCTGGAAACTGCTGCTACTAAGGTTGGCACTGAACTGGCCCACCACAACTATTCTCCACTCGATTTTGGAACTGATTCCAAAGATTTCCACGGCTACCAAAGATGAAGAATCTTGGTCCTATCTCCGAAAATAAATGGAGAGGAGCTGGAGATCGAAATTAGAACTACTAGGGACTGCTCCCCATTGGCCGAAACCTGGAAGGCCCTGATGCTGGAGGCTTGCTGTGGATGGCCTTTCCCTTTGAGGGGACCAACATGCTCCCCTCTCATGGCACACCTCCTAGCGTGTACATCCTCTCCACCACTTAATCATTATTCTGAACTTCCATGTACGTAGGTAGGGTGAACAGAGTGATATCATACTGAAGAGAAGGTCGGAGTGCCTCCTCTAAACGTATCACCCATGACACCTCATCTAGAAAGAGATCCAATGAAAAGAGAAGGATAACCTCGAACTTGATCCCCAACTCTCTCAATAACATACACCCTACTGAAGAGAGAGTAGCTTATGCCTCTTCTCAGCCTACATCATGTAAGGAAGGAATTATTCCTAGAACTCCCTCTCGAAGTCAATCCACGTAATCTCCACCTCCCTCTTCTCCCCAAGTGTTTGGACCTGACCCTAGTTTCCTAAATACGGTGCCTTAATTAATTACATTGGCATACAAACAAGGAATAAGCACCCCGAGGGACCAAGTAGTTTAGTATTATTGGAAACAAGATACATAAATAAATTCAACATTACACCAAGAATGGAAATACGACAATAATTTATTCCATTAGAAATATCCATGCCTATTAGATTATGATTCAAAGTCATTAATAATTTACTTCATAATATCATGGGGAAAATGAAACATATGAAAGGGGTGAGCTCAAACGCTCAGTAATAATAAACAATACAGTGGAAGATAGAACAAACAAATGACATGGTGCATAATTGAAAACACATGCCTTTAACAATAAACCATAACACATTATGTTAGAAATATGAGTTGAGAAAATAATCCCATAATAAAACATAATTATGGGTATTCTACTAGTCGAATAACCACATTTACTTTCAATTACTATCTTCATAATGAGGGAAGTGCATATATCGGGCATTCTGAAACATATTTCAAGGCCTCGTCCAAGATGTCTAATGATTAAGACCTCGGCCGAAATCCATATATCGCATTGGGAAAGGCCTCAGCTAGTTCCATGTCTATTTGTCTCATGAGAACTAATGATGCATCGAGGGGATATAGCGGCCCCATCCATCACATAATAAGTCCAACGCATTCCACATATGAATAGGGATCAACATAAACAACATATACATTCCTATTGAAACTATCATATGAATTGTAACTAACTTTCCCCAATCATTAAAAATAAAACACTAACCATTCCGAGTAATATGGTGAATGGTTTTATGAAAGTTCATCCACAATAATGTTATTCATAAACCATTCAATAAAATATGGTATATGACATTAAAAATGATTAACCCCGACAAAAATTAAGAATCAACAAGAGTGTTGAATCAAACGAGAATAATATTCTAAAATAATTTTGAAATTATTGTGATAAATAATCCTTTACTTTGAAAAGAAATGTTCTTTTCAAAAAATCGTTGTTTTTATAAGGATAATGGTTTCCAAATATAGATTATAGCTTTCCCTTGAAAATATATATGAATTTGAGAAATTCCCTTGTATCGGGCTCATATTTTTTGAAACAGTTTTGAGAGCTTCTTTTAAAACATGTAATTATCTGGAAAAATGGGAAAGATTTTGGTTGGTGTACGTATATAGAAAACTCACACATAATTTATTATAAGTACATGACAATAAATAATAATTTCATCAAGGAAAATAAACGATAAAAGTAACCTGAATGAAAATGGATGTTCGGGTGGAAAACCCTTACCTTAACTCTGGACGTGTTCTGCTCTTGAACACAACATCCTGGAATATGAAATTATACTTTTGAATAAATTTTTTAAGAACCTGTTAGAATTTTTTTTATTTTATCATAATTCTTTTTTGTTCATTTATACCATTATTTCTATGTTATTATATTGAATTTCATTGTTCTGGGGTATTTGATTTCTTTATTTTCATAATTTGTTCACTTGTTTTTATGTAATGGAGTTCTTGTGGAATGGTTATAAGTCTCATGAATTGAAATTATATATTATTAATGAACATAAATAATTGATAATGGTCATTTCTATAATTTTTTTACATGGAATGATGATGAATCATTTGATGACAACCAATTCGATTATTCAGCGGTATTTGGATTTTTATGAACTAGTTTTGTCATATAACTTAATTATATGTACATATTATGGTTCTTGAATATTAATTAGGTTATAATAAAAATATTATAGTCTGGTTCAACTATAAATATGGTTTCATGACAATTAATGAAGAATAAATTGAAGAACGAAACTTCAATGTCCATGAAGGCTATAAATTGGAACCTCATGGACGTTGATTTCGTTTATAAATATAAATGGGAGGGAGTAAGAATATTTTTGAGGTTTATTCCATTAACATGATATAATTAAAGTATATCGATGATACTGGAGTTAACCTGATCATTTGGATAGAGTAGGTGAGGAGAGGATTGAAAAAGAAGGTAAATTGAAATGAAACAAAATGAAGAAAAAGTAGGGTGCTTTACCTATTGAAATAACCTCCTTGAGAAACTCCTTAAGGGAAAGGGTTTTGGTTTTTTGGCAAGACCAAAAGATTCTTGGACGTGGGGAGAGACTATAGAAGGGTAATTGGGGTGAAATTTTTAGAGCTTCAAGTCTTAGAGGAGTGAAAAGAAGAGGGAGTGGTGAGGGGTTTTTATAGTGGAGGATGTGGGTAAATTTTGAATATTAAATTCGTTATTTTATCATTTCCCTCAAGAAAACCAATAGTGTTGTTTCATGTAAACCCTAATAGTAATAAGTGCATGTGAGTTCGAAACAAGTGGCATTAAATCTCTTATGATATCATAAATACTATATTTAACGGATAATTTTATATACAATATTTTATCACATATCACAATTCATAAAAAAATCAAGAATTTTAGAAAAATACAAAAAATTAACCCCAACCATTTTTCAACGTCTATAATTCAAAAGTAAAATCCATTTATCAATAATTATTTTTTAAATATTATTAATTTAATTTTTAAATAAAGTCATAGTTAATTCTAAAAATGACAATCTTAGAGGTGTAATTAGTTTTATGTGGCATTGAAAAATTATTTAAGATCTTATTATCTTATTACCTAAATAAAATAAAATAATATCATTATTTACTATTAATAGGGGTCATATTACTATTCATATTACTTTTAATATTACTATTCATAAGGGTATACTACTATTCCCCAAAAATCATGTTTGTTCTATTATACTCCAAAAGACTTACTGAACACAACTCTAGATGACCATTTTTTGAAATTCAAAACATTGAAGAGGAAAAGTTGTGTTTAATTGCTAGATTATAAAATTTCATTCTATATTTATTTTAAAAACTTTGGCATGTTACATTATCCCCTCCTTACAAAAATTTTGTCCTCGAAATTCACAAAATATTACCTAAAAAGATTCGAATATTTATTTAACATAAGCTCCTTAGGCTCCCATGTTGCTTCCTCCATCTTATGGTTCCTCCAAATAAACTTTACCGGATGAGTCATATAATTTCTCAATTTGTGTTCTCTAGTATCAAGAATATTGATAAGCCCCTCACAATAAGATATATCGAGCTCAAGTTCTACTTCTTGATAAGTGAGTACACGTGCTGGGTATGGCATGTACTTTCTTAAAATTGACTCGTGGAACACATTGTAAACCTTGGAGAGACTTGGAGGAATTTCCAAAGGTTAAGTTAAGGTTCCAATTCAGTCCATAATTTCAAATGGTCCGATGTACCTAGGGCTCAGATTCCCTTTCTTACCAAACCTTAAGACACCCTTCCATGGAGATACTTTCAGAAATACATGAACTCCCACCTGAAATTCCAAGTCCTTCCTCTTGTTGTCATCATAACTCTTCTGCCTACTTTGAGATACTTTAATATGGGCTTGTATTTTCTTCACCTTTGTTGTGATATCTTCAATATGTTCTTGGCCAATAAGTTTCCTTTCACCAACTTCGTCCCAACATGTTGGAGTTAGAAATCTCTTTCCATATAATTCTTCATATGGAGTCCTTTGAATACTAGAATGGAAACAATTATTGTAGGCATATTCCAACAAAGGCCAGTATTGATCCGACATACCTTGGAAGTCAAGAGAGCACAATCTCAGCATGTATTTCAATCCATGGGAAGTTAGCTTCATACTTGGCAACATTATCATCTTCCTTCTGCCTCATATTCAAGAATTTATTCTCCCTATCAGCACTTTGTTCCTGAGGAAAGTATTCTTCCAGGAATATTTCCTTAAAGTTCCTCCATTCCATCTCCTCTATTTACTCATCCTTCTTTGTGTTTTGGATTAATGACCACCACTTATCCGCATCTCCAGATAGACTATAGACTACCATGATGTCCTTATCTCTTTCATTACATCCCAAGGTGAGAAAACTATTCTCAAGGGAACATATCCACTGCTCTACTACAAAAGGGATTGTAGTCCCATTGAATAATAGAGGCTGTTGTCACATAAAAAGATCTTACATAGCTACTCCATGTGGTGGATCTGGATGATCCATACAGATAACTTTATTATTCAAAACATGAGTAAGTTATCCCAGTATAGTTATGAGTTGCTCAGAACCAGAGATAACCTCATTATCTTGCATTGGAGGGAAATCCCTATAGGGGACTTGTGTGTTCATGTGGTTTCCATTCATTCCACTTGGATCTATCTCTAGATAATGGCTTACACTATATTAGTTTATGAATCATAATGTATCATCTTATCTTAACAAGAAACATAGAAAAAAAATTGACATCCTATGCAAGGCTAATCCCATATTCACAAAAATGGTTTCTTTGAGGAATATTTTACATTTCTATCCTTTATAATGGCTTGTAAAGAAAATGTGAATTATCCTAAGCATATCCCCTAGGAGTGTCGTAAGAAAGCGTGTAGCAAAGCCCGCTATCGTGCACCAGTTCCCATTTGAGTGTAGCTCAAAGTGGTGTTTTCAGGTTTTACCCCTAGATACATATGTGCTAGAGCCTCCTCTACGTGCTCGTATCGAGATAGGGATGTATTGCTTGAATGAACCACTTAATCAATTCCTTACCAAAATTCCAGGATTTTATTGTATGTATATCCTCAAAGACTAACTTAAGGAATCTCCTATAATTCTATGTTTTCTTAATCTAGTATCCATGTAATCTACTAAACTTCCTCTGATACCAAATGTAAGGATCCGACCCTAGTTGCCCAGAGACAGTGCCTTATTTGATTACATTGGCATGAAAATAAGTAATAAGCATCCTAAAGGACCATGTAGTTTAGTTTTATTGGAAACAAGATACATAAATAAATTAAAATTTACACCATAAAAGGAAATACAACACTAATTTATTCCATTAGAAACATCCATGCCTCCTAGATTATTCTTGAAAGTCATTCATAATTTACTTCTTCATATCCTAGGGAAAATGAAACATAAGAAAGGGGTGAGATAAAATTCTCAGTAAGAGTAAGAAATACAGTGGAAGATATCATAAACATATGACATGGTGAATAATTGAAAACACATGCCTTTAACAATAAACTTTAACACATTATGGCATGTATATGAGCTGAGAAAATAATGCCACAATAAAACATAATCATGGGTATTCTACTAGTGGAATTACCACATGTAATTTCAATTACTAGCTTCATAAAGAGGGAAGTTCATATTCCAAACATTCTAAAACATTTTTCAAGGTCTCATCCAAGACTTCTAATGATTAAGGCCTCGGCCCAAATCCATATATTACATTGGGAACGGCCTTGGCCAATTCCACCTCTATATATCTCATGAGACCTACCGATGCATAGATGGGCTATAAAAGTCCCCAACCATCACATAATAAGTCCAATGAATTACTCATATAAGTGAAGGCCAATATAAACAACATATACATTCATATTGAAACTATCATATGAAATGTAACTAACATTCCCCAATGATTAAACATAAAAAACTAATCATTCCGAGTAAAATGGTGAATGGTTTTAGGATAGATCATCCACAATAAAGTTAGTCATAAACCATTCAATAAAATATGGTATATGACACATAAATTATTAACCCAAAAAATAAATAAGAATAAAAAATAGTGTTGAATCAAATGAGAATAATCTTCTAAAATCATTAAGCAATTCTTGTGATAAATACTACTTTATTTTGAAAAGAAAAGTTCATTTGGAAAAATATTTGTATAAAATCAGAAGTAAAGTAAGATAGTATTTCATGATTAAATGAGTGTTTTTACAAGGATAATGGTTTCAAAATATAGATTATATCTCGACCTTGAAAATAGATATTAATTTGAGAAATTCCCTTTTATGAGGCTCATATTTTTGGAAACAATTTTGAGAGCTTCTTTTAAAACACGTAACTATCCAAAAAATAGGGAAGGATTATGGTTGGTGAACATATATAAAAAACACAAACAGAATTTATGATTAGTACATTGCAATACATAATAATTTCATGGAGGAAATTAGACAATGAAAGTGACCTGGATGAAAATTGATGTGGGGTTGGAAAAACCGTTACCTTAACTCGAAATGTGTTCCACTCTGGAACTTAAGCTCCTAGAATATGAAATTATACATATTAGTAACTTAATTAATAAACTATTAGACATGTATTTAGTTTATCATAATTCTGTTAAGTTCGTTTATACCCTTATTTCTAATTTATTATATTGAATTTCGTTGTTCCGGGGTGTTTATTTTCGTTATTTTCATAATCAGTACACTTGTTTTTATGTAATAGAGTTCATGTGGAGTGGTTATAAATATCATTAATTGAAATTATATATTATTTTTGAACATAAATAATTGATAATGGTCATTTATATCATTTGGTTACTTGTAATGAGGATGAATCATTTGATGAAAACAACTTCGATTATTCAACGGTGTTTGTTTTATTATGAAGTAGTTTTGTCATATAACTTAATTATATGTACATATTCAGGTTCCTGAATAATATTTAGGTTATAATACATATATTATAGTCTGGTTCAACCATAAATATGGTTTCATGACCAGTAATTATGGTGAAATTGAAGAACGAAACTTCGTTGTCCACGAAGGATATAAATTGGAAACTCATGGACGTTGATTTCGTTTATAAAAATAAAAGGAAGGGAGCAAGAATATTTATGATGGTTCTTCCATTAGCTTGATATAATTCTAGTATATAGACGATACAGAATTTAATCTCATAATTTTTATAGAGGAGGTGAGGAGAGGATAGAAAAAGAAGATAAATTGAAATGAAACCAAATGAAAAAAAGAAGGGTGCTTTACCTCTTAAAATAACCTCCTCGAGAAACTCTTTATGGGAAGGGTTCTGGTCATTTTACAAGACCAGAAGCTTCTTGGACGTGGAGAGAGACTAGGGATGAGTAATGTTTTAGAACATTGAGGAGATTCAAGTCTTAGAGTAGTGAAGAGATGAGGGAGTGGTGAGGGGTTTTTATAGTGGAGGAGATGGGTAAATTTTGAATATTTAATTCATTATTTTATTATTTCCTTCCAGAAAACCAATACTGTTGTTTCATGGGACCCCTAATAGTAATTATTGCATTCTAGTTTGAAACATGTGGCCTTAAATAACTAATGATTTCATAGAGTATTTAACTAATAATATGTATATACAGTATTTTATCGTATTTCACTATTCATCAAAAATTCAAGAATTTCAGAAAAATCCCAAAAATTCAACCCTTCCATTTCTGGATGTGTAGAATTAAAAAGTGAACTCCATTTTTCAAAAATAATTTTCTACATGTTATTAATTTAATTTTTAAATAAAGTCATAGTTAATTCTAAAAATAACAATCTTAGAGGTATAATTAGTTTTATGTGACATTGAAAAATTAATTAAGATCCCATTATCTTATTACAATAATAAAATAAAATAGTATCACTATTTGCCATTCATAAGGGTCATATTACTATTCATATTACTATTCATAAGGGTATATTATTATTCAAAAAAATCCAGTTTGTCCTATCATACTGCAAATGACATACTGAACACAACTCCAGATAACCATATTTTAAAATTCAAAACATAGCAAAGGCATTGTTGTGTTTAATTGCTAAATTATAAAATTTAAATCTATATTAATTTTCAAAACCTTGGGGTGTTACACAATGATAGAGAATCCACCACTGACGAGCTTCTTCCCGTATCTCGCTTACGTCAAGAGGAACCAAACACTCCTTCAGAGCCTAGATCAAGCTAAAACCTATAACCAGCTCCTCAAGCCATCTCTCCTTTTCAATATATGAGACGCTTATCTCGTACTTCCTAAGGTTCATCCATTGAAAGGAATGAAGCATCATCTTCCACATATCGTCCTCCTTCTATCAGTCATCCCTCCATTGATCCGCAAAATCAATCTCCTAGGACATGATCACCCACACTACTTGTGGTCGTCATCTAGGTTCCCCAGTATTAAGGTAAACAATGAATTCCTACACCCGAGTAGTGTCGATTAATGCCTTTAATTTTTCCTAGATTATTTATTCATTTTAAATCCACAAAATACCCAAGACACACAAGTCATTATGATGCTTGTACCTTTCCTAGGGTCTCTACCCTGCAATTAGTGTAGCCTCACTTGGTTGTTCAGTAGGACGAGTGTCCTTTCATTAGAATATAGGGGGCCCTAATATCTCATTTCCATGCCGGTCTTCCCTGGACTATTTCAAACACCAAGGTTTCCTAACATTGTTACCCTACCATCCCATGCAATCCTCACTAGGCCTAACTACGAACTGCATCCTATCTCTCATGCTATTCCTCTGATACCATTCTGTCACGACCCACCTTCACCAAAATGAGGTGAGGGATAGAAGATTTCCTAGAACCATCCTTATTCATGTAAAAGGATAGATAATGACCCCCAAGACCTACCCTCAACAGGCCCCTGATTGGTGACTAGCACCAAGGGTATGGAATCATAATCAAAATGGAAGGCATTACCCTTTTTATTTAGTAGGATCAGGAGATAATATAATAAGTCTTAAACTACACCAAAACTAGAAGTAGAAGTTATTCCCAAAAAATCCATTCCCATTTGAAATTTCAAATAATAAAGTGTTGCAAGGTACAAGACAATTCTAAAGGGAATGTACCAAATGAAAAGAGAAACAAAAATTTCAACGGTCTTGGCATCCGAGCTAATAGGGTTCGACATGGTCCACAATGTCATCATGGAAACCTAAAAGTAGTTTTATATTTGTACGGTGAGTATATAGGTATACTCAGTAAAGAAATACCAAAAGCTATTGTGCACAGATGGGGAGGCATACTATAATTCCCCATGAGAAAAGAGATAACCCAAGCACCGAGAAAGGAAACTATCCACCCAAACCTCACCAAGGCATGCTCCCCGAATAACACAATTCAAGTAAGGTACTAGTAATAAATCATATTTGTTTGGATACCCCACACCACTTTACCAGTGGTTATTTAAGACATCCCACGCGTCAGACCTTCCCCACAATTTTCACCACAGTCCCACTGCCATACCCCACCCACACACACTTGGGATACCACAACCACTCATCCCACCCGAAAACACCTGGGCCACAACAACATGTAACCATGTCTGCAAACAATTGGGTCAGAACAACTACTTCCATGCATGAAGACACATGCACCCAAACAACTACTGCAATGCCTGAAGACACCTGGGCCACATCCCAAAGACACTTTGGAATCAACCTTCCAACACACCTAGGACAACCACCACAACTACCTTGTCTGAAGAATCATGGGATATACTGCACCTCAGGCCATCACAGCCTTCCCTAAGAGTCTTTGGAAACTCAGGAAAGGGAGAAGAAAGGAGATAATAACTAGCCACTCAAAGGAGTGTGGGAAAAAACACCCTCCTCCATGAAATAGTGGTGTTTGGCATGAAGTTATAATCTTGGGTGGGGCGTGAATAAGATATATAAAAGCTATATTTTACATATATATAACAAACACTCATCCCAGCCTAGGGGTTCCAAAAACAACCCATTTACAAACACCCTCATTACTATTCATTCATATGAAGCACCATAACCACAACCATGTCAGAACTAATTCCCGGTAAACAATTACCCATTGAATTCATTCTAGTTTTCATATTCATGTGATTCCATTTAGATAATAAATCACTACCGGGAAACTAAAAAAAATAGACACATGCCAAGGAAGGAAAAACAGCCAAGCAACAATTTAAGCATTTACACCCTGTTCTCTTGTAAAGTCACAACAACAAAAGAGATTTCTGAGATCCCTCAAATAATTAGAACAAAACCATGCACCAACATATGACCCCACACGACCCCAAATACAAAAGCTAACAATTGCACAATAGGGGATCGCATCCCCATCCATGTCGCCTCATAATAATCAAGTAGAACAACTATACACATCACCAGAATATAGCAAGAGAGTTTTCAAATTTTGACACACCATTCCTTTATCTATGACTTTATGTGTGATTAATTAGGGTAACCACAAAAGGATTAATATTATTTGGGAATCCATTTAATCATCCATGTATACATGGTTAACTAGTTCCCTCCGATACAACCATTCAAAAACAAAATTATCCAAAAAATAATGGATTATTAGTGCATAAGGACGGACCACCAACAACAACGATTTTCGGTGGGCATAAAAACATATATTTCACAACATAGAATAAAATTTAGAAGTGTAAAAAAGCATCATCAAACACACCACTTCATTTTTTAAAAACCATTTATTATCATTGTTAAGTTTTGGTTTCATCCATCCCCATAAGAACATCATCAAACCCACACTGCATGATACATAGTAAAGAGAGACGAAGGAAGAACCCTACTAGGATTATCAACATTCAATGTTTTTCTCTAGGCACTATGAATTGGGGATGCACAACATGCATGGGAGGAACATCAGGGACTCCATGTGTGAGTAGGGAATCTCCAGAATAGGCACACCACTTCTCTCGAAAAGGGGACTCCAAATTTAAAAAGGATAAGAATGAAACCATCCAAGAAGAAGGAGTGCGATAAAAAAGGTGAAATCTTTGAGTTACGGGATATGAAAAAATCATGAACGACTTTAAAGGTAGAACATGGTTTCACCATGAAGTTGGATGGTTACACATGATGAAATTAAATTTTATTTAACAATTCCCATTAGAGAGGTGGCCATACCAACTGCACGTTAACCGATATCCTTTAATCAGAGGAAAACACGTAACTGGGGCGGAACTAGAAATTACGGGAAACGGTTTGAAATCGAGGAAAAGCCACACCTTTTGGTAAGTCAAGGGTCCCCTGACTCTTTGTGGAATTTAGATTTCATTTATGGTCATTAAATGGATTTTAAAGGGTTATTAAAACACTTTAACATCAAAATATATGTTGCGGTGGTAGGATGGGAAGAAGAAAAATAGTGTGAAACCATTTAGTGAGACACCATAAGCGGTGCCACGATCACGGTCCCACAATTTTGGAATGCGACCGTGATGGTGCCACCTTCACGATGCCACCATCACAGTGCCATTGTGCGACTTTTACCGATGCCACTGTTTCGGTGGAACCGTTTGGTGGAACTATATTTTTGGAAAAATCATTAATGATTCATTGTTCGTGACATAAAAAACATTATGGTCAGTAGTTCAAAACCTATAAATCTCATTTTAACAGTTTTATTTGAATACAAATGTGGGTTGACATTCAATTTAATAATTAGATATATGGATAGTTAGTATGGTCAATGTTAAAATTTTTTCAAGGAAAAGATAATTTAAAGACCCTCCCTTTTCTAGGTTAGAAAAATAAGTATTTTTTTCAGTTGGTGAGTGCTTTAATTTAAAAATAAATTTTTAGAATGGAATTAAAAATTTTATAACACCTCTTAGTGATTTTTTTCTTGAAACTTTTCATGACCCAATTTGAGAATGGGTGCTTCAGTGAGCATTGAAAAAGGCGATAGTGGACAAAGAGATGAGTTTTTAGTTGACATATCCATTCATGCCATTAATGGGGAAGAGTAAGGTGTGAAACTCTTTAACGTATGTATTTCATGATGTCAACCATTTTTCAAAAACGTATATAGAGTATGGAGGAGGGGGATCCTATTTCACAAGTATTTCACTGCATGAACCTTCTATTCATGCAAGGAATGAGACAAGGATCATAAAAATATTAGAAATTAATATAATGAATATGGGGGTTCTTTACCACCTAGACAATATCTTCCCCATCTATAACACCCAATGGACCAATAAGGACCCATATAGTTTATATCTTTTGAATCCCTTGAATTTTGGGGTGTTTTTTTACATTTTTAGGTGAAATATCCACTCTTTCTTTACATTCACACTTCTTATTTCTATGTAATTTTTTATTATCTAGTTTAGGATTTTAGTGTTGATTTAAGTCATGTATGGTGGAATCTGTCTTTTTTTTGGGAATTTCATATTACATGTCTAGAGGGAATTGTGAGACAATATATGCAAATTGTTGTACATGATTTTAATTATGTTACATCACTTCATAAACATTTCAACGGTTTTAGATTAAATTAAATTAATTTATCTAATTAATTTCATTCTAATTTTTGATATTTTACCTAGTATGGAATTACTAGTGATTTTGGGTGATTCCATAAGGGTTTGGTTATGATCTTAGTGCATCATGAACAACTAGTGAGTTATTTTTTATTATACTTTTTGGGATAAATTAATTAAATTATAAAAATACATTGAATTTATTAAAACAGTGTCATGAGATCAGTTTAGGTGGATATCAGAAGTTTACAAACATCATGGATTAAGTTATTTTGGAGGGGTTTTGGATTTATTTTATTTTAGGATTAATTTTCAATTAAATAAGTTTTTTTTTGATTAAATTTTTTTGAAATTAATTGATTAATTAATTATTAATTTTTTATAATTATATAATTTATGTTATGGATTGAGATGGATTCTCATAATATTAATTCTTGATTTGAAGTTTATCGACAATAATAACTAATAATGAATTAAAAAAGTAAATAACTTCATTTCATGTTTTGTTATCACTTATACATACCTCAATCGAACTGTAATTTATTATGTATGGTATGTGATGTGTTTGGTGTCTCCAATATGAGTTTCTATAATGATTTTTATTAAATTAATTATTTTTTTAAAAAATAATATTCTATTTACATAATAATGTGACAATAAACACCTTGGACCACATTTCCCTTACTTATTTTCCTTAACTTTTGAATGGTGATACATGGGTCTTTTGGTGTTCCTTGAGATACTTTGACACCTTGAGCAATGACTTTATATTTTACAATCACGATGGCCCTAAGAATATGTAACCTTATGACCTAAAATTGGATGGATGTATTTGTTATGAGAAAGAAGAGATAAAAATAGAATTATTGTCGCTTGAGATGAATTTGATCTATCTTAGTATTTGTGATGACCATGGGGTGAAGGTTCCAACCTTTCTAATATTTTATTAGCTAGGTTTATAGACCATATGATGGATGGTGTAAATATTATGTATTATGTTCAAAATGTGGGTGTGGTATGGGTTTTTTTTGAGGCTACCACCCTTGTATGATAGCTACAAGAGATTACCTATGAGAAAAATGAAGCGATGTGATGGGATTAAGATAAAGGAACCCTGATGGGGGGGGGGGGTCCATGCAGTGATGATAACTAAGGGACCAAATGGTTTTCCTTAGGAGATCCTGACACTAGAATGTTTGTGTTTGGGTAATGGGTTGTGTGGATTTTGGGGTTCACATTAGAAACTAGATCAATAATGTGAGCCTACAGAGGCTATGATGACTTAGACATGAGATGTTTTTTATGGGATGTTTTCCAACCCAAATTTATTGTGAATCATCGAATTTGATATTATATTGGGTTTAATCCTTTATGACATATATCAGTTTCAAATTTCATTGAAAATATACATATATTAGTATGGTGGGAGTCCCATTCTATTTAGATTTAGTCACCAGAGGTTTGGATTCTATAGATATGCACAGTTGACTCGTATGGTGGGATGCACTATCGAAAAGTTGTTTACACGTAGTTAGGGTTGCCTAGGATATGATCCATGGAACTATATGGATATATGAATAATCCACTAAGACTAACATATTATGGTTTTTAAATAAATTGATATTTTCCATAGATCTGGATGATGTGATGTCTAGTAGTGGAGAGGAGAACCACTGGATCTATGTAATGTATTCTGAGCAACAAAATCCTCAAACATTCTAGATGTTATTGTATTTTCGAAGAAATTCTCATATGAATTGGTTTTAAATAAATTTTTTTATTATTAAAATTGTCCCTTGATTTTTATGTGACGTTTATTTGAGTTTACATGGAGTTTATCATTAGAATTGGGGATAGGGGTTGCGACACACATTGTAGGAATTTGGACATATTTTTTATTTCCAAGGAAATGATCCATGAAATCATATATTGATAATAATTTGGCTTTATTTCCATTTAATTGATCCTAGTAATTGTAAATGGGACTCATTTTTGTAGGAAAAGGGGTATAACATACTTTTATAAACTCTATGAACTGACATTGGTTACTGTCTACACTTTTACAAAATTATTTATTTTAGATTATAATAAAATTACATGCACATATAAAAAATTTATTTATTATATATGGGTCCAAAATGGTGGTTAAATATTTAGTAATACAAATTCTAGGATTTGGAGTCCATATAACTAAGGTTCAAAGACATATATCACAAGTTTCATTATTAGGTTGTCTGTCCCTATACTGGGTTGGAAGATCAAGTGGGATAAGATGGATACGTTTTGAGGTAATGATTAGTTGATACATGGGGATAATATTAGAGTATCAATTTTGTTTTTTAACTTTTGATTTCATATTCATAATCATCCATGTGGGCAGTTATGTGAGGAATATTGTAAAACTAAATTCTTCCACAATTCTTTTGACAGGGCATGATATGTCTTATTAATTTTTCATACCGTGTTTTTTAACGTGAAATTTTTTTGGTTATTTTTATTATTGTGCACTAGGATATGGGGTTATAGTCTCCCCATGTTACTAACCTACACCACCGTTACTAGTTATAATCATCTGGCATGTGGGAGGCAAGTTTGAGGCCCTTGGGAGGCCTACTTCAGTTATTGTTCAGAGTAAACTAGGGTTGGGATACAACAAAGAAATATAGGAGAATTTATGTGAATAATATCATAGACATTATCATACATTTTTTTGTCTTACTATGTTAGGATTTGATAGATATGTGATATATGAATTTATTGGATCATTTGATGGATATCATATAGGTGCGTCAAAAACCGATTTTTCCAATAGGGATTCCAGGTTATAAGGTTTATTTGATATCAATTTGGGGGTTATTTTTTGTGGTTACAACTAGAATGAAACACATTATTTTTGAGATTTATGATTTATAAGTTTTTGGATCTTGTCCCATTATAAGGATCCCATGTATATACATAATTCTTGTCATATAATATTTACACGACATTCACGTGCTACTTGTGGTTGGTTTTACTGATGAAAAAGGGTTAAACTAGTTACAGTTTTTGTAATAACTTATGTCATTTTCCCATATAACATGGTGGAAAATTTTAAATCAAATAGAACATAATATATGTTTCTTCTAATGATAGTTTATATTGATCAATGAAAATATTTTCCTTGACTAATTATATATAGTCCATCGGTATAAGGGATTTATAATAAGCCTAACTAGACTGATATAGTTATTTGATGACATGGTACTAATTATCATAGAAAATTGGTTCGGTTAACTAATTTTTTCACAAAAACTTATATGATCTTCCATATATCTTATTGTGTTTATTCTACTTAATCTAAATTTATATTTATTCTAAACTAGACATAAATCATGTAATCGTGATTAAAATATTTTTAAATGTGTTGAAATATGAGAAGATGAAGAATGAGGGAATGGATCCAAAATATGGAGGACTATTGAGGATCCAATAAAGAATTTTATTCTCAAGGAAGTAGTTCCACATGAGTTTTCATGATGATAATTAGTTCCCTAGTATGATAAAAATTTAGCATCCGATTTCAGATATGTATACATTTAGATAAGAACAAGGGGTGGGTATTTCGGCATGTGAGTCTTCATGTTAAATTTAAAACATGAACAAATAGGTGTTTCCGATGAGTTTTTACTGATGTGACATATAACTAATTGGATAAGAAATAGACCCCTGTTTTTTTTATATTCAGCATATGAGATTACTGAGGTGGTTATTATGGATGAGATGAGGTGTACTATGCGAGGGAAACTTGATAGGAGGTTTATCCTAATCTTGTGAGTTTTTTAATATAATTCTTAATGAGTAGATACTTTTTTTAATGATATCAGGAAAAGATGTATTCTATTTCTTATATGATATATTAATGGAATTTCATTTGAAATTTGAGATGGATAACATGAGTTATGGTGCTTCTGCTGTGAAGGTTTGTGTTTTGAGGGAAGGATTTCTATTGTTCATATCCATATGTGTTTTGGAATTGTTTTCAAGTGGATCGGTGATAGATCATGGTTGGATTCTTATTTTTATGATGGGAACTCATATATTTATTTATAATGAGATAGATCATGGAATAAGACTGATACATGATTTTTAAGTGGATAATTGATGGTAAATATGTAATGAAATATATTGTCTATGGAATGTGGTTTCGGCTTTAAGAATTTTATCCTAGGTATGTTGATATATGACATGTGGGATCTTGAATTAGCTATAGTTACTGTGTTGTATAAAAGGGTACATTTTTTGCATATACATGAAAGTGATGTTGTGTTCACTAGTTAAACAATGTCCTATTTGGATTATGAATTGAAGGGTGGCCAAAATGGCTCTAGGATAAATGGGATTTGGGAATATAGAAGTTTATTGTTTCCCATATATTTGATGAGAATTAGAAATATCCCACTACATTTAGAGTTGAACATATAAATATATTGGAATTTTTTGTAATGGTAAATAAAATAATTTCTAATATATTGGTGTCTATTAGTTTGACTAGATCATGGATATAGTAGAGTGAAACCCATGCAGATATGAATGAAATTGATATTGTGGTATAAGAGTTTTTTATTTTAACTCATATGGCGAGGAGTAAAGAATGAGTTGTTAGTTGTAATGGACCTCATTTTACATCAATTTGGGTGGATGAGGAGGGTGGCATTCTTAGGATTCATGAAAGCATGTTGGTTTATTTCTCGAGTTGTTGTTTATGAACAATGAGGGCCATGTCCAGCCATTCTGTTTGTTGATGGTTATAGTGTGATTTGAAGATCTATGACCAAAATAGAGATGGTATCAAAAATTTGGTTGGACAGATCTTTGGACACTCTATATGGAATTTTGATTTCAATGAGTAGGTCAATATGGTATTTCTCTATCCATGTCAAAAAATGATTTGGGATTCATATGTGGTACTATAAAGAGTCTAAGAATTGATATTGAAAATGATATTGTTTTGATGAAATCGATGCATGAAGCATATATGAGGTGTCAATTTTTTAGGTGGGAAAATGACATTCATTTTGGTTTTATGTGGAAACAACTAGGGAATTACACTTAGGATCTTGTTTGGACTTCTGTGTATATTTTTAAATGACTGTTGGGTTCTTTTTATGAAATGAGTAATCATAGATAGCATTAAAGATATAGTGCATTAGAAGGTGGGGATTAGTGATTTTGAAAAGGCTAAGTAGCTGAGGTTTGATTGCTGGTCTTGAATGTAATTTTAGACATATATTTGTACACTAGATTAGTTAATTTACATAAACTATGAATACTGTTTTTAGGGTATTTTCCAATTATTTTCATAGAAATATAATTGTTCTAGGCCTTGTACATAGATGGTGGAAGCATGTATGATTTAGTTTTAATTTGGATATGGGGAGTGGTAATGAATGTTTGATCAATGTTTCAACTTATAATTGTTTGAAATGATAATGTATTAGTAGTGATTGGGCCATTAGATCAATATAATTTTGTTTCTCTAGGGAATATAAATGTTTGAGAGCACTGTAAATATGGATCGGTATTTGTGAGATTAGTCAGATGAGGAGTTGAACAATGAGCCTGCTGATGAGTTGATCAATGGAACAATGGTGTCTAAGAATATATGGTAACCTTGAAGTGATGTATTCATATTTTAATGTCATAGAAGAGTGGTATCTAGAATTTTTATGAATTATACACCTTATAGTGTGAGGTATATATAGTGATATTGATTTATATTTTACACTATAACATAGTGAGCGGATTGAGATAAATTGATGACCTATGTAATTCAGGATATGAGACAGGAAGACTATCAAGGCTTCTTGGGGATGAAAAGTGCTATTGTGTTGAGGTTGTAAATCCCTCCCCTTTCAGGGATTGGAATTTCAATAGAAAGATAATTATTTTACATTTTTTGAGTGGTTCATTTTGAAAAAAGAGATTCAAAATGGATATCAAAGTGATTTAGATCATCAGTTGTTTTTTTATGGATGAGGTTTGTGATATGTTTGTGGAATGGGTGCTTGTTACAGTGTTAGAGAAGGGTCATGTAGTATCATATATGATTTTTAGCTACTTCTTCTATTCGCATCATGAATTATGGGGTTCACATAATAAATGGGGTTAGTAGAGTGGGGTTTCTCACTTCCTTGATTATTTCATTGCATGAACCATATATTACAACTTGAATGGATTTTTTCTAACTGGGAAAATTCTACCAGAGTATTTAATGGTGTGAACCTTCTTTTCATGAATAAAATGTTGCATGGTTCTTTAAAATATGGGAAATTATAATAATTACCATAAAAACTATTACACATAAACCCCCTCTTCCCATTATCTTGTGCGTGAAATACTGGGGATGAACCCTCCCCATCATCTCCTCTAATTATCTTTGATTTTGTGGTTTTTTTAGCATATTGACATGTGATCTCATATATTCCACATTATTTTTTGTTCCACCTTATTTATCTCCAATTATATCTCCATATTTTGTGTATTCATTTGATTTCTAGTGGAAAACGGGGGAATCAATATATTTCTATGTGTATTTATTATTTCATGGATGAAGGGTGTCCCTAGACGACATATTCATGTTTTAACGCACATTTTTGACAAAGGTACATCATTATTTTATTTTATTTTTCTTTAGATTAAATTTAATAAGTTATTTTAGAAATTAATTTAGGGTGTAATGGTATTTACTCATTATAGTTCAAAGAGTGTGTTGCTGAGCTTCCATGTGTTTTTAGATTATTTTATTGAAATGGGGGACCCTTTTGAGTTTTTTTCATTACACCTATATGGATTCTTTTTAGAATTAAATAATTATACAACTATTAATTAATAGTGTGTTCGGAATAAGGAGATGGTTAATTTTGGGAGTAGACCAAACTCCCTGGATTGAGTTTGTGGTGAATGATAATAGTTCAATGAGATTTTAGGATTTATTTGAAATTAATATAATTTTGGGGTTACATTAATTTATTAAATTGAATTGAATAATTTTTTATAATTATTTTATAATCAATTTTGTGATGTTGTGTCATAAAATATGTGTTCAATATATTTATGAGAGCATCGATGGAACTTTTAATGACCAAAACTTTCATTAATATAAATTCCTCTAGATCTAATTAAATTTATTATTATGGTTATATAGAATGTGAAATTCATTGGTTTTATGTTTCTAGATTTTAAAATACTTCTATTAATTGTGACCGTTTCTAATATAGTCGTTAAACAGTGATCACATGATTAGTATAAATATAGGGCTTTATCAAATCCAATTTACTCAGACAAAGGAAGCGAAGGCCTCATGCAGTAGAATTAACCCATACGAAAACCATTTGTCGGATCTCAGAAAGCAGGTGGTGTCATTAGGGTTCACTCGTGACCAAGACCAAGCTGATCTTGAACACATTAATCTTGAGTGGAACTGACTACGAGGGAAGTAAAAGTTAATAGAGATTACCACCTGATCGATATCATCCGAGCCAGCACAAGAGTCTGTCACCGTCGCACACCTTACCTTTCAGTCTTATGTGGGTGTTATAAGGGTTTATGTAACATGACACAAGCACTATGACTATGTACATTAATTTTTTATAAATAATTTGCATTCATTTTATTACTGTTACTTTGTAAATAGTTTTAAAATAACAAATAATATTTTTAGTTAATATTCTACTAATAAATCTATTTTGATGAATTAATGGATTTTTGAATTAAATAACATTTCAATAAAATGTTATTATTATTATAAAATTAACCTTTATTAAAAAAATTATTACATAAATTTATGAATGAAATTGTAATTTTTATTAAGGTTTGAAAGCTGTTTTTGTCAAAACCCATGAATTTTTGATAAATGTCTATTTTTATATTAAAAGTAAAAATTCACATATTTATAAAATTATTTAGATAAAATGAATCTAATTTTGGTAATCAGGTTGTCGAAATTATACAATGGTAATTTTTTCATAATTTTTTGAGACAGTCGAATTTTTGGGTAAAAATTAAATTCTGTTTAAATATATAATGTGTATTATGACATCATAATGACCCAATAGTGACGTAATAAAATAATCTAAAAATTATTTTCGGACAAAATATGTTTTACTATTACAATAATGTAATTTTGGGTTTGTTTTATTTATTTTATAATTATTTAGTGGACTTTCAAGGCTTATAAAAAAAATTTTCTTTTTAAAATGTTTTCCCTAAGAGTGTGACTCACCTCCACATATGAAACCCTATTATTTTAAAATGTTCGGCCATTGTACTTATAAAAAACGTTTTTCCACTCCCCTTTGGAAAAAACAATTGGAAAAAACCATGGGAATCTTTTTGGTTTTGATTAGTTAAATGTGAAGTGTCTCAAACCTAAATAATAAAGAATTCCATCTCCTTTTCTATATAAATCCACCCACGCTCCCACTTCCACCTCACTCAAAGCCTTTAGAGTTAGATAAACCTTTTCCCTCCTCTCTGTAGAATCCTCTCAAGGTTCAATTAGCCCCCATGATACCTCTCTCAAGCCTCTCCCAATCCTTTGGGATCACACTTCCAAGTAAGGGATTTCTTCCATTCTCATTTATGTCCAATTTTTTTAAGTTTTTATACCCTTTTGTTTTCAATTAAAAATGTTGGGGTATAATTTCTCACCACTCCCATACTTCCCTCTTCATGTTTGGATGATGGGAGAGCCCTTTATCTCACATTAATTCCCCCCATGTACCCCCGTTACCATGTCGAAATTCCTTGAGGGATTTCTCTCTCCTCTTTTACATCCAAGTAATTCTTTTTCATTATGCATCTAAGATCCATTATGTTTTTTGGGACATGTATCTATATGAAACTCTTACTTTCCATTTCATGTGTATATTATGATACAACATTTTATCTCTTATAAACCTTTTTCATGAAACCTTATGTCACACCATTATGCTGCAGTAATTGCACCGCGTTTTTCCAATCCAAGATCACTGTGTAGTGAATACCAAACCCATGTATCTTTCAAGGTTATCAAATTTATACAAATATACATATTTAATGTTACTTTCTAGTATTTATTCCAAATTACTTAATTGTGTAATAACTTATGATGTATGTTGATTCCATAATCCATGTGGGACACTTCTGCATGAAATAAAATTTTTAAGAAGGGTGCACCAAGATAGCACTCCAAGGCATTGGGTAAAGTATATTATCATGATAAATCATGTGAAATGGGTTTTGACTCAAGATAATTAATTTGCAATTACTTTTTTCTTGTGATTCATGTGCAATTAGGGTTTACTCATGCTTAATGTGCAATGAGACTTGGATCATGCTAATTCCATGTTACGTGTTGTTGCCACATTTCCATGTTATGATTATCATATTTTTTCATGATTTTATGATAATGTTTCTCTTTTTCTCCATTTTTATTCTTTTTGTCTAATATTTATTTTATTCCTCTCGTTATTGTATGTTTATTTACTTAATAGGCTTTATAGCTCACCCTTTTTATGCATGTCCTTAGGTTATCCCTTGCAATGCTATGTAAGAGGGTATATAATGGCCAAGTAAAGGATATTTTCAACAAAGTTGTTATGTTTTTATGTTCTAAGATGTTATGTAATGTTACTAATCTCCAAACACACTATACCTATCAATATTCTATGTTGTATCAAGTGAATATTTTATGTGAAAAATCATGTTTTTGTGTGTAATAAAAATAAGGGTTGTTATAGTTGGTATCAGAGGATAGGATTAGTTATTTTTTGGATTATGATTAGAAAACCCTAGTGAAGACTTATAGACAAGATTAAGTATAATGAAAACATTCATAAGTTCTGGTGAGTATTTAGTATGTGGTTTATCATGAAAATACATCCCTATCTTGATACAAGCAGGTAGAGGCAGCTCGGGCACAGATGTATCCTAGGGGTAAAAACCCAAAAACACCACTTTGAGCTAGACTATAATGGGAACTGGTGCATGACAACGACCCTTGCTGCACTCTTGGATACAACACTTCTAGGGGATATGATTTGGTAAATTCACAATCTAGGTATTAAACGTTATTAAGGGAATTAAAAAATTACCCTATGAATATATGTTATAATGTAGATCATGAATATCAGAGATTGAATCCTATGGATTCATAAGTTAAGGAAATAAAAGTTATTTATAACTCATATGTTTTGTCCTTGGATGTACCTTTATGTGTTTAATAGTTATCTTCCCTAAGTTCTTTTGGATGTAGTAAATATGTTGAACCAAAATAAAATTTTTAATGGTATGGTTATCATCCATAGTGTTACGCATTCTTTTATATCCTGAAATTTTAGTAGATCAATCCCAACACCACCACAAATAATGGATGTAAAGATTTTGGTGAGTACAATAAATGGGGAAATTAATTCATCCCAATAATATAACTCCTCCCCTATCTTAATTGGTTGTTGAATCTTCCTAGAGAACCTCTTAATACTCCCTCTGGTGGTATTTGATGCAATTCATGGCATGGATTAGATTTCCTTATATAGAGCCAACATAAATTGTCGTGAGAGGGAAATCACTCTCCATGTGGAGAATCGACCCACTATTATATATAATTGCAAGAAAGAAGTTGAATATTCTTTAGATCCATCATCTAAAGTGTGGATATTACTTCCCTATGAGCATGCGTATCTATCTCAGAAGATTTAGTCTAAGGATGAAACCATCCTTAATGACCTGGCTATTGTGAGGGAATTCACTGATGTGTTTCCTGAGGAATTTCCTTGTCTTCCTTCTAGAAGAGATGATGAATTATCAATTTATCTTATACCTGGGGTGTTTCCATTATCGTAGACTTCATATAGAATTGTTATTGTGGAGCTTGAGGAGCTGAAGAAACAACTACTTGTGAGTCTGGATGAAGGGTTTATACACCCAAGTTCATCACCATGGGGTGCACCGGTCCCCTTTGTCAAGATGAAAGATGGGCCAATGCACCTTTTCACCAATTATCGTAATCTTAACAAAATCATGATAAAGTACAAGTACCCTCTCCCACGAATCTATGACTTGTTCGATCAGCTGCCTGGAGCACAATACATCATCAAGTGGGATACTCGGTTTGGATATTATCATGTAAGGGTAAAGAAGGAAGATATCCCCAAGATTGATTTTCGTACAAGATACGTGCAGAATGAATTCATTGTAATGCCTTTCGGACTCACTATGCTCCAGAAATCTTCATGTACTTGATGAATATAGTCTTTAGCGATTACCTCAACAAATTTGTGGTAGTATTTATAGATGATATTCTGATATACTCCAAAACAAAGGAGGATCATGAAGAGCATCTAAAAACTATACTAGAGACCTTGCAGAAGGATAATCTCTATGAAAAGTACAACAAGTGTGAGTTATGTTTGAAGGAGGTCTCATTCATGGGCCATATCATCACAAGCAATGGGATATCTGTGGATCCCTCCAAAATAGAATTAATTGAGGGATGTCCAAGGCCAACATTTGTAACGAATATCCGTAGATTATTGGGGTTAGTAGGATATTATTGACGATTTGTATGAAATTTTTCATTATTTTCTAACCCTCTTACAAAGATTACTCAAAAGGGAGTAATGTTTTCTTGGAGTGATGAATGTGAAGAATTTTTCAAGGAGTTAAAAAGGAGGCTTATCACTATGTCTGTGCTCACTTTACCCACTAGTGGAGAACTTTTTGTGGTATTCAGTTATGCTTCGAAGAAGGTCATGGGTAATGTGTTGATACAAAATGAAAAAGTCATTACCTATGCTTCAAGGTAAATGAATGTTCATGAGCAGAATTATCCAACACATGATTCGGAGTCGGCTGCAGTGATCTTCTCTTTAAAAAATTGGTAGCATTATCTCTTTGGATAGAAGTGTGAAATATATATGGACCACAAAAGCTTCATGTATATATTCACACTAAGTGGGTTGAACATGTGCTAATGAAGATGGATAGAGATGATCAAATACTATGACTGATCAATCCATTACCTCTATTGGATAGATAACAAGGTGGTGGATGATCTAAGTTTAAAGGACCTCATGATTCTACCATTTATGAGAATTGAGAAAGATCCAATCTTCTTAGACTTGATGAAGATGGACATGGGAATCATAAAGAATGTAACATCATCAATCATTTCAAAAATTATTTCTCAAAAATATCATTTGTAATGGTTAAAGGATGCCCAAAAGGATGATGTGGGAATTCAGAAGAAAGTGGAAGATATCAGAAAAGGGAAATCCTTGGAGTTCAATGTTAATGAATATGGAATTTTGAGCTTTGGGAAATGACTATGTGTTCCATCATGTCTAGTGCTAAATAAGGATCTTTTGGATGATGCACATTGTTCAAATTTCTATATTCACTAAGGAAACACAAAGATGTATCGAGATATCTGATAGCATTATTGGTGGTATAATATAAAGAAGGAGATCGTTAAATTTACATCAATGTTCCTGGTGTTTCAGCAAGTGAAGGCTAAGAGACAGAAGTATAAGGGGATGATGCAACCATTTACTATACCAGCATGGAAATGGGAGAACATCACCATGGATTTTTTTCACCGGAAATTTGAAGACATCCAAAAGAAACAATGAAATCTTGGTTGTTGTGGATAATCTTAAAGTGTTTTCAAACATTATTGAAGTTTGAGAGGATTTATCATTAGATCAACTGGCACAGATATATATTAGGTAAGTGGTAAGGCTGAGTGGAGTACCACTATCTATTGTATCCGATTGAGATCCAAGATTGACCTCTATGTTTCGGAAGAGTGTTCAACATGCTCTAGATACTAAACTGAACATCAGCATGACCTATCATCATCCAACTGATGGAAAATCTGAGTGAACTATTCATACACTATAGGATATTTTAAGATCATGTTCTATGGACTTCAATGAAGTGTGGGACCAACATCTTCCACTGGTTGAATTCTCCTACAATAACAGTTTCCACTCGAGCATCCGAATGTCACCTTATGAATCCATATTTGGGAAAATGTGAAGAACACTAACATGTTAGGATGAATTCTGTGAGCGTAGGATTCTAGGACCAGAGAAGGTCAAAGAAATTTTGGTGAAGGTGAAAACCATTCTGCAGCATATCAAGGAAGCCCAGAGTCGACAGAAGAGTTATGAAGATAAACTTCCACGAGACCTTGAGTTTAAAGTTGGATACATGGTATTTCTAAGAATATCTCAATGTAATAAGGTCATGAGGTTTGGAAAGAAATGGATGTTAAGTCATAGGTACATCTGCCCTTTAGAGATTCCTGATTGTGTCGGGGTTGAGGCTTATCGACTGCCACATCCACCTACCATGGCCAAAGTACATGATGTATATGATGTATCCCTCTTAAGGAAGTACATAACAGACCCTTCACATGTACTATCTTTATAGGTAGTACAATTATAGGATGATCATTCTTATGTGGAGAAACCGGTGAAGATCTTAGATTGTAGAGAAAAGGTTCTACGAAATAAGACAATGCCCCTCGTCAGGATGTTGTGGTGAAACCACATGTTTGAAGAAGAGACATGCGAATCAGATGAAGTGATGAATCAAAGTTACCACATTTGTTTTAGAGTGTGAAAATGAAATTTTGATGGTGATATTTTCTAAGGGGGGAATATTTTAACGACCACAACTTTAATTAATGGAAATTTCTCTTGATCAAATTAAATGTCTTATTATGTTTTTATAAAATGTACACTTCATTGTTTTTATGTTTATGAATTTTAAAATACCATTATGAATTGTGACCATTTCTAATATAGTTGTTGAACAATGATCACATGATTAGTATAAATATAGGGCATTAAAAAGCCCAATTTACTCATGAAAAGGAAGTGATGGCCTCATCAAGTAGACGTTCCCTATATGAATCCCATTTGTTAAAGCTTGGAATGAAGGTGGCATCATTGGGATTCTCTTGTGATCTAGCCCAAGCTGAGCTTGAACACATTAATCATTAGAGGAACTGACTATGGGAGAAGTGTATGTTAATAGAGATAACAACTCGGACAATGTTATCTGAGCCACCCCAAGAGTCTGTCACCATCACACACCTTACCCTTCGGTCTTATGTGGGAGTTATAAGGGGTTATGTAACAAGAACCCAGCACTATGACTATATACATTATTTTTGTATAAATATTGTGCATTCATTTTATTATTGTTACTTTGTAAATATTTTTTAAAGAATAAATAGTATTTTTAGTTAATATTCAACAATGAAATCAATTTTGATGAATTAATGATTTTTTGACTAAAATAATATTTTAACAAAAAATTTTTATTATTAATATTAAATTAATTTTTATTAAATAAATATGAACATATAATTTTATGAATGCAATTTTAAATTTTTTAAGGTTTGAAATGTGTTTTTGTCAAAAGCCAGGAATTTTCGGTAAATGTCATTTTAATTTTAAAAGTATAAACTCACATATTTATAAAATTATTTAGATAAAAGGAATATTATTTTTGGAATCAGGATGTTGAAATTATCCAACGGTGAATTTTTGATAATTTTCTAAGGCAGTCGAATTTTGTGGTAAAAATTAAATACCGTTTAAATATATAATGTGATTTACCATTAATATAATGTGTTTTTTGGTTTGTTTAAATTAGTTTACAAAGATTTAGTGGACCCTTCAAGGATTTTAAAACATTTTTCTTTTTTAAATTTTTTTCCTTAAGAGTTTGACTCACCTCCACATAAGAAATCATATTATTTTAAGAAGTTCGGCCATTGGCCTTATAAAATATTTCTTTACACTCCTATTTTAAAAAATCCATGGGAAAATACCATGGACATGTTTGTGGTTTTGATTTGTTTAATGTGATGTGTCCCAAACCTAAATAATAAAGAATTCCCTCTCCTTTCCAATATAAACCCACTCGAGCTCCCACTTCATCATCACTTAAATCCTTTGGAGTTCAACCAACCCCTACCTTCATCTATCTAAAATCCTCCCAAGGTGACTCTGTCTCCTAATAAGCCTCTCCCAATCCTCTCCCATGACTTTGAGATCACACTTCCAAGTACTGGATTTCTTCCTTGCTCATTTTTTTCCAATTTCCTATAAGTTGTTATGCCCTTTTGTTTTTAATTACAAATATTGGGGTATAATTTCAAACCTTCCCCATACTATCCTCTTTATTTTTGGATGATGGGATACCTTTTTATCTCTCATTAATGCCTCTCATATACACCCATTACCATGCTGAAATTACATGAGGAATTTCTCTCTCCTATTTTACATCAAAGAAATTATTTTGTATTATGCATCTAAATTCCATTATGTTTGTTGGGAAATGTATCTATATGACCCAATTACTGTTAATTTAATTTTTATATGATGAGACACCCTTTTATCTCTCATAATCTGTTTTCATGAATCCTTATGTCAAGCCATGATGCTACTGAAATTGCACTGTGTTTTTCCAAGCAAAGATCATTGTGTAGTGAATACCATACCCATCTCTCAATCAAGAGTATTCACCATTATACACATATATATATTGAATGGTACTTTAATTTATTTATCCCACGTTACTTAATAAAATAATAACTTATGATGTTGATTTATTCCACAATTCTTGTGGCACACTTATGCATAAAATGAAATGATTATGAAGGGTGCACCCTGATAGCGCTCCAATGCATTGGGTGAAGTATAGTATCCTGATACATCATGTGCAATGGGTATTGACTCATGATAATTCAAGTTCAATGTGGTTTTACTTGTGATTCATATGCAATGAGGGTTTACTCATGATCCATGTGCAATGAGCCTTGTCTCATGCTAATTACATGAATAGTGTTGTTTCCACATTTCCATGTTACGATTATCATGCTTTATCATGATTTTATGTTCATGTTTTTCTTGTGATCCATTTATATTATTATAGTCTAGAATGTATTGTATTCCTCATTTAATTCCATGTTTATTGCCTTACTGGGATTTACAACTCATCCTGTTTTTATGCATGTTCTCAGGTTACCCATGCAAGGCTTAGTACGAGGGAATGTTGTGGTCAGGTAAAGGATGTTTTCAATAAATTTGTTGTGTGTTTTTTGTTCTATGATATTATGTAATGTTACTAATCCCTAAAGACACTAGACCTATCAATATTATATTTTTTATCAAGTGAAGATTTTATGTAATAGATCATGTTTAAGTCTGTAATAAAAAGTAGGGTTTTTGTAGCACTCATTGAGAATGGATGGTCATGATTCCAAAATGGGTATAACTCTTGTTTGAGGTATGTTGTATTCTATAAAACCCACTATAAAATTATATTTTATCCCATATGGATTTTTTAGTTACAGTCTATCCACCTAGGGTGATCAAACACTTAAATAAATTATATAATTTAAACTAGAATTCTAATGGACTGAACCTAATGTGAATGGCCTCATTAGACCCATGTGCACTGGATTGTAATCCTCAGTATCCAAAGAACGATTCCATGTGTTTTTATTGTTCCATGAGATATATACACCATGTAACTGTCATTATTAGAATATATAAAAATATTGGTCCACGGTATAGGTTCCTTGTAGACATCTGAGTAGAGGGATGTGATAATATTAGAATGAATGGACCAAAAAAGCGTTATTAAAACCTTGAGATGTATAATAGTTAGTAGTCTAGTACTGATAAACATGGGGTTAGGGTTACTATCCCATTTAGATGTGATTACCTCTGTGGTAATACCCATTGATGATTGCTGATAGGTTGGGTGTGAGGATCGACCTTGTGTGAGTTGGATGTTTACTATCTTGATGATATATACATTCTATTTTACAAACATGGAGTTTACATTTAGGCGAACAAGTCTATATTATGATATTGGGGTACGAGAGGTATTGTGGAGTTTCTTAGTATATATGAAACCTAGGGGACCCTGATGGGTGCCCGGGTGAGATGTTAAAACTAGAGAGTGTGCTTATGGGTGATGGTTAGTGATTTTCACAACTGCCAATGTAAAACATAGAGTAATTATGCGAGCCCAAGGATTTTTATTGAGAATAGGAAATGATATGTCTGGGTGGGAAGTGATTCCCATGGAGATAAATTGTGATACATGGGATTCCTAGGACATATGCCTATGATCAAGACTTTATTAATGGGATTAGTTAATGGTGACATCAAAATTCTACATGGATCTATATAAATGGATTAACAACTCATCGACATAGGAAACCTATATTTTATATAGCCACAGATACACTACATAGATCCAAATGGTTGGATGAACAATGATAACACATTCTTTAGGATTCCTTAGACACACTACTTAGATCTGAATGGTGGAAGGAATAGTACAATGAGATAGACTTGTTAGAGTTTCAGATTCCTTGAACACACTCTATAGATCCAAATGATGTGATATCTCACAAGAGAGAGAGACACCCTTGGGTCAAGGTAAAGGTTTCTACATAGAGAAATTTCTTGATTTTCAAAATGATTCTAGATTAACAAGAACATGATCGAAGGAATATTTATGGTATTGGATGGAATGATGTTGACTTATTCATTATAATAATATGTGAAAATAATTTGGATATCCTTAGGGTTTTTCTATTAAATGAGGATTAGGTATGTGACCATCTTAACTGGTATATGGGCATGATTTGGATAACCTATGACTTGATCATGAGAATATTCTATTGAGAATGATGTTTTTGGATTTTTGAGGACATTCACTATATACTCACAAATGCAACTCATATAGGTAGGAATTTTTGTGTGACATTATCAAATAAAATTCAACACTTGTAGAACCAGGTTTGGGTTTGTCATGGGTTCAACATAAAAATCATGGATAAAATATGGTCTTACTTTACTCTTCTATGTTATAATTTGTTTTATATTATGATATTTTCAAATGTAATTGTTTTCATTTATAGGGGACGTATGTGACCTTTTTTGAGGTGCCTTACTGTTTTTTACTTATAAAATACTTGGGTGTCCATGGAACATGGGTACCTAATCATAATTCTTTGGTTGGGGGCTCAGGTTATGTAGAGGCCTAATGTATCTTGATCATGTGAGATAGCTCAGATGGTATTTTATGATGGGATTTGATGAGGCTCAGGGATAAAAGTGGAGCCTTAGTTTCATTTTATTATTTATACAATAATATCTTAATCAGTGGTAAAATGTGTTATGTTTTACGATAGTGTGCCTTTTAAATTCTTTTGACATTCCATGATATGTGTTATGTATTCCACATAATTTTATTTATTATTTTTGGAATTGATTAGTTTCTTTTTTTATACACTATAATACTTTGGTATACCCTCCCCGTAGTATTACCCTAGACTCATAATACTAGTATGTACTTCTCTAGAAAATGGGGAGGTGTGGATGAGGCCCTAGTGAACACCCACTCCAATTACCATTGAGAGTTAACTAGTGTATAAATGTTACAAATAAATTTCAATAACATTTCTCTTCCATGCATATTAGATTCCTCCAAAAATGGTTTACATACCCAAAGGCTTCTTGAAAACTTATAAAAATGCCTAATTTTTTTTAGCAATACAATATTTTTTAAAAATTTATTAATTTTTTTAAATAAATATTATTTTTATAAAACTTATTTTAACACTAACACTCAATCATTATTATAAGGAAATAATAAACTAGTTAATACACTAGTAAAAAAATATTTTTAATAACTTTTATTATAGGTTTTCCTTAATAGATGATATACATTATATTTTCAACATCAGTTATTTAATAACCAAAATTGTTGGTAAATTTCCAAAACAATTAATATTTGATTGACCATCAGTGATATTAATTTTTCATTATTTAGTTTGAATTCTAATAGAGAATAAATTAATTAATGAATAAATTAGTTATTGAATAAATTAATTTGAGAATCAATAAATTTTTTGAAAATGTAATAAATGATAATTGATATATTATTTTTTAGATACATATTCGATTCATGGAAATTTATTAATAGGTGAATTTGGAATCCGTGGATAATAAAACAAGATATAAAAAAGTAATTTAAATGAACCATTATTCTACCAATAGGTAATTATTTTGATGATGAATGAATTTAAAATACCATTTATTATAATAAATTAAAATTAAATCACGAAAATCAAAATAATAGGTAATTTAACATATTTGTTTTTATTTTTGGGCTATATATAGAGGGTTTTACATATCCAAATATCATTTAAATATTTTCTTCTTAATTTTGGGTGATCTAAAGAAGATTTCAATTTTATTTTCTATTGATTATTCTAATTCGTATTAAGAATATTTTTTCTTATATGTGGAACTTATAAAACTCATTTAATCATGTGTTATAAAATAAATTCAATAATGGATATTGAATTTATGAAATGATTTAGAAAAATGATAAGTATTTTTTATTATAATGTTATTTAATAATCCATAGTTATTGTTTAAATTGTTTGAATATAGACTGTTATATAAAATTATATTTATATAAGATGATTAATAAATACACTTCCATATTTTGTAGTGATTATTTTTCAAGAATATTAATGAATATTTTTATGATTAATATATTATGAGATATTATATTCAAAATCACATCATCTTCCTCTGGAACACTTAAATTGGAAAAAGTTTATATTTTTTGACTAAAAATAAAATTTAATGGAAGTTACATTAAATGATGGAATAAATGAATAATGATCTGGTTTATAATTTTTGTTATGTTTGATATGATTTAGTTTGAAGGATTTAAAATGAGGATGAAACCCAAAAAGATATAATTTATTTGTGTAATGAATGATATATATTATCTGAGGGGATTATTTTCTCCCCATTGTCCAACATTATGTTGATTGTGTTCTATTTTGAGTCATACAATGTAAAATAAAAATGAAATTAATTGAATAATAAATATAAAAATCATTAATTAGCTCTATAAAAGTATTATGTTTTGAAAAAATTAAAAACATGAAATAGTTAAACAAAAATTAATGGCTAAACAAAATGATGATCTTATATAGATAATACTTTGACTATTTTAATAATTTATACAGATTCCTAGAATTTTTATTATATTTAAATTATAAATAAATTTACCCAGTTTGGGGTGGGTTTTAGTATGACTCTAAATCATTCGAAATGAAAATTATCTCATGAAGAAGTTATTATTTTAATTTTTATGAAAAAACAATATAAGAATGAAAATTGTTCGGTTCCAATTGAAATAAGTAATTATATGATAATACATGGTTTAAATAAAAAATTTAATAAAATTACAAATTGAACCCCTATTAAAATCCAAAAAATAATGCTAAAAGGAATCCTCAAAAACAAATACATGGATCAATACTGGAATTGAACACATGTTTGGAATTTGAATAACGATTATCCTTTAATAAAATATATATTGAAGAAATAATGTATTTCTAATACATAGGATAACATTGTTGTAGAATTTTGTGAGGATAATATAATTGATATAATGACCTTTATACTTATATTCATTTATCTCTATGTTATAATTTACCAATAATTTAATACTATATATAACCCTCATCAGTGGATAACTTATTATTTTAAAAATGTTCATGATTCTGCTAATTTTTTTTCTTCATAGACAATAGATGGAAGGAATTTGTGGATGGGAAATAATTGTTTTAACAAGTCATATGGAATAGTATATATGAACATTATATTTCCTTTAGGTCATATTATATCATTTCATATGGTGTAACATGTACAATAAATTCATGATTTATTTTGAGTGATTCATGTTTAGTAAAATAGTTTTTATAATTATCATTCTAATTTTCTAATGGTCTATTTAAACATATGGATGAACATGTTGTTACTTTTTATGTAAATATTTTTTCAAAAAAAAAATACTATTTTAAATTTTATTGTACGTTATAATATTTTGTATACGTGAATTATTTTGTTGAATGTTGGAAATATAAAATTTATTAATATCCAATATCTAATACCAAATAATTGCATTAATAACAAATCATGATTTCTAGTGTTTACAAATACTAAGAAAATAAAGAAATTTTACATATCAATTAAAGGAGAGAAATATTTCTTTGAGCTGATACACATATATATTTTTACTTCTTATTGACTATGTAACACAATAAATACAACATCACATTTATTTATTATTATATTAGATATTTTCATGTTTATTTTTTTACTACTCATCATTATGGAATTAAATAAAATCATTTATAATAGTGATATTCAACATCAAAGTGGTAAGGAAAATAAATAGTTATTTTTTAATAGGGTAGATAAAAAGTGATGAATCAGTTTTTTGAATAATAACATGATAATGTCACCATCACAGAGTAATTTTGTTCTTTCACTATTCAATATAAAGGGGAAACTAAATAACTAAATATGAAATCGAATTATATTAATTATATTCTTATTTTTATATATGGATTGCCTAAATATATGTTTTGAGATACTTTGAATATGCCTTTCTATATTTTGAATTAATTATCTTCTAAAAAAGTTGAAGTAAATCATTTGATCTTTATAAAGGAATAAATCCAATATTATGATATCTCATACTGTGTATATTTACTTCTAATGTGTTGGTCCCCAATCAGAAAAGGAAAATTATAGGGACTAAAATAGTTGATGTTGTATTTCTAGAGTATGATTAAATATCATATTATTTATATTTTTATGTAGCTAAATATTATATTTCATGCATATTTATAAATACCATTATTGAGTCTCATGAATAATGTTTTTTTGGGGGTATTTTTATAATGATAATCCCAGAATCCATAAGTTGTTTTTTCATTAAATCACACACTCACATCTATGTCTACTACTCAACATGTATAGAATTTAGAAATAAATTCTGAAATTTTTTAAATATATTTCAATACCTAGTGGGTCGGTTGAAATAAATTAATCTAAATTGAGTGAAAAGAAATTTTTTTATGATATTTGGATTTGGTTTAAATAAAAATATTATTATGGTTGGATAATCCACTGATCAATAATCCATGCATTCCTCTAAAGTAAGGCATTATAAATTTGTGTCCAAAACAGATATTAACTAAATTTGTTCTATTTGAAACATTTATTTTTTTTATATTTATTCTTATAGAAATACTATTGGATGTCAATGTATATTTAAAATTAATTCAAATAAATATGAATCCATTAAAAAGTACAAATCGATATTACTCTCTAATAGGATTAAATAAAATGATGAAATATAATACTTTGTCCCATATACGTCTTTTTCTTATTTGAGTGTCATTGGAATAGTAATAGCTCTATGATTAATCTATTATTTCAACAGCCAGAAAATATAATTGAAAATGTATTTTGATTATGGGGATTTCTTATAGGATATTTATATGGATCAACAAAAACAATTTATAGAACCTAGTAACGACCATATTGAATAAGAATAAATTAATTATTTTTAATAGATTAAAGAAAACACATTATAAATTTTGTAGAAAATTTGATAGAACAATTTTATATTTTTTATTTGAAAATAAATTAAAAAATAATATGTTTACATCAAATAAACAGGTTGTTACAGTTTTGTGTTGTAATAATATGTTGATAAAATTATTTTATTTTGGACCAATATTTATATTATAAATTTGATAATGAAATTTTTTGAATATCATATTTTAAATTAAGTATATGGTAGTTCAAAAAAAATTTGGCCCTATAAATTTTCTTTTAGTTTAGGGGATAAAAATTTAGTAGTCTCATTATGTTGAGAAAAAATAAACTTTAGATGCATTGTCATAAAAAATTTAAAAGTGTTAAAAATATGTATGATCATTCAAAAAAATTTATTCAAAAAGAATATTGGTATTTCTGTGACTTTGTTTATAAAATATCCATTTATATAAAGTATGTAAAATACTTGTAATTGTATGAGACCATATATTTCTTTTAATGTATAAAATTTTTCATGATATAGTATTTGTCTTATCAAGACACATTTGGAGGAACTATATAGGTCAATTTGAAATTTTATGTGAAATAAATACCTTTTTTATAATAGATTAATTCTTTTATTGTAGGAGTATAGATATGAGTGGTAGATAGTTAAAAAGTATTGGAAAAATGGATATAGAAGGAATTTCTTTACATTGGGTGGTGGCGTGAAATCTTGGAAGTTATGTAGGTATACCATTCTAAGTCAGTTATCTTTTGATGGTGAATTAGGTTCCTTAAATACTAATGAAAAGTATGTTAAGTGGATGTATATACTCTTATCCACATTGGTGATGACTAAAAAGACTACTCAAAATATCTCTCTAATTTTTTTGATTTATGCTAGTATAGAAAATATCAATAGTTTCAAGTATAAAATGCATTAAATTAGACATGATAAATAGAAACATAATGGTATCAGGATTTGGTGTTTAATGTTTTTATGACTATTGATTTTTTAGTTCCATAGAAAATATATTTGATCCTTTTATTATGGAAATTGATGATTCCTTGTTAAAAATATTTTTATTTTCAATTAGGAGGAAAAAACATGATTCATATATCTACCATAAAAACCCAACACACTACGTAAATATCCCACAATATAGGTTCGATTTGGTATAAACAAGTGGTGGGATGTATAGAGAACCTATAAATATATTTTAATATATATTTACCTAAGTATATCCATCAGTAAACTAAATTTTAATAAATAAATTATCTTCAGTGTAGTTTACTATGAATGGGATAAATATGGTTATTAAGTGTGTCAGAAGTACATGTTGAATATGTGTATCAAATACAATATTGTGTTGTGTTGGCCATTATGGTGTGGTGGTCTTTATAGTGATCCAATTAATAGAAAAACTCATTATTCATTGGTGGTGGGCATAAAAAATTTCATATTGTATCACAATCCATGTTTCAACTGTTATCTTCTACTACCACCATCATTTTTGGTCAAATCACCTTTTTATGATGATTGTACTTTTTTGAATGTCTATTTAAATATAAATTGATAAATATGATGATTGAACATTTCATTATAGGAGTTTAAATTATAGATTGATTTGGAAAATCTCCATTATTATAGTTGGATGTTTTTTATACTAGGAGGTCATTTAGATAGATATACAAATATGTTCAAAACATACATGTACAAGACGGTTTCATTTTTGTTGATAAAATGGGAAAATATCCTTGACCAAATTTCCACTAAATATAATTCTCTCTTTATAAAATTAAAAAAATGTTCATGAAAACAATGGCCTAAAGGGGTCCCTTAAAATCATTAAGAGATTAACATAGTGTATAGATATCATCATATGAGTTTCTAGATATTTAATTTTTCCTCATTCAATCTCATGTGATATGCTTATACCAAATTTATCATTAATGTTGACAGGTTTTTATTTTGTTCATCATTATATTAAATCTAATTTGTTTGTACGATTTATAGTAATTATTGATTTTTTTTATTTGTTGAAAATGGCTTCAGATATTCATCATCCGATTATAAAACCCATTTTTGATAACATATATAGGATCATTATAACTGGATTAAAATATTGTATAATGTAGAAGATAGAAAATTACTTTTATAAGAACCATGAAATGGATTAGAGATAAACCAATGGTTTCTCTTATAAAATTTTCTTATATAGGAATTGACTTCTTGGATATAGGTGTGGTTTTATCTAACCACATCATGAATAATAATAATTGTCACAATTTTCTATAAATATTATTAATGAAAAACATAAAATTATTGTCAATGTCTCTATGTTTTAGTATTAAGATTAATTTTTTTTGGTTTCTTTCTCCGTGAGGATAGATCACGAAATTGTAATTGTTGGAAATACATATAAAAAGGGATTAGGTTAAAATAGAAAAAATAGAAATAATTCATATGATATATCATAGACCTTGTCTAAAATACTTTCTAAAATAAATGTTTTATATTTTACGATAATAGGAACTAAATTTTTTTATGGAAATAATAATGGAACTTTTCATTAAAAGAGTTTTACTTGGGGAAAATCATTCCATGTTGCAAATTTTTTTGTGAATAATTTTAATGTAATTTATATTTCTATTAACTTTATTTAAAAAACATATTTGATTCATTCTGAAGGGACTTTAAATTTTACAAAAAAACATTTTGGTTCATGTGATGAAGGTTTAAAGATCATTTAAATTTTTTGTAATAAAGTGATATATAATGTTATTTTTATTGATGTATGAATATCTCATAAATTAAAATATAAAATGTTTATATTATAATTCTTTTTTGGAAATTGAGTAATTTATATAGATGGAACCACAATTCATGGAATATTTATTATCTGATAATTAAATTATAAATAAATTTCATAAAATTGTAAAATACGAGGGATTTTATATTAAGAAAAAGTAAATAACATTTTTTTCATGTTTTTCTATGCCTAAATTATACAGTGTTTACAATTTTATTTATTTGTAAATTTTTTATAAATGTTTATATCATGTTTAAATTTTAAAATTGATCATTTATTTAATATCATATGTTTCTATATTCATAGATCTAATGTGTTATATAATGGGTTTATGTACAATTTTTTTTAAAGATTTTAGCTTATTCTGTAAATTATTATACATGCATTTAGTGATTTACATGCTAAGTATAGTAATTAAACCTTTTTTACAAGATTAACTCCGGATTCAATTAGGTAATTATGTGGTGTTATAATTTTAATTATATTTTAAAAATATTTGTAATTAAATTTATAATGTGATATAAATTTATCCTAAATAGAAAGCAGTGGATAGAGGGTCTTTCTATAAAACTTCTCACTGAAATAACCATATATTTCTCTAGAAAATATGAGTTCGGCTATCAATTGGTTCATTCTTACACATATGGGATATTTTATTTTTTATTATAATATTTTTTTTGTATGAAAGGGATTTATTTACCATATTAATGGGATGAATTTTAATATGTATGAATATAGTTATATTTTATTTTCAATTAGTAAATGAATCTATTTTCGTGAAAGTAGATCTATTTAAATATGTTTTCATAATACTGATTTAGTAAAAGGAAAAGGGATAAAAAAAACATTAAAATCATGCATAAATATTAAGGGAATATCATGAGATATGATGTTGTGACTAGACCCAATTTAAAAAAATTTATGTACTAGATTCCTTAAAAATCAAACACTTATCATGATCTTAATTATTTGACATGTAATTTTCCAGGTGAATTTTTTGGGACCCTAGATTATATTTTTAATTGGAAGAATGTAATTAGTGGATAAATAGTATTTGGTTTTAATTTGTTGATTTTTATTTGGTTCAAACATGGTTGGTAACACAATGGGATAGATACTAGAGGAATAGTATTGAGATTATACATTTTTCAAATTAGGTTAGGAGTTTTCCAATCAATTTGTCTGAGTAATGTATGACATGATTGGATTTATGGAATACCAAAATATATATGTGATGGGATGAACACTAATTTAGTTTAAATACATCATGAAATATAGAACTTGGAATCCAAAGGGATATGATGTATTTTGAATTGGACATCATTTTCAGAGGTGAATTTTTAATGTAATCAAATTTTAAATGAATATAACACAAAATAAAAATATGGTAAAAGCATATAATATTAATAAAACTTAATCATTTTCACTTAAAAATATATTGATATAATTTTTTGAGAAGGATAATCATAAAAAAACTTAATTTTATATAGGTATGAAAATATAAGAATTGTTCTTAAGGAAGTAATAATTCTTTATTTGTTATAGGAAAAAATTCCTTAGTAACTAAATACAAGTTTGGTTCAACAAGTGGATATAAATTATCATGAGACGTATAGATTAATTAAGTTATGGTTTGGAATACATTATTGTATGCATGATTCCCAGGTTACATTAGTCCTCACACATGCTATCAATCAGGATGGTTATTTTAATGACATGGGTAGACTGTAGGTTTTCATTAAAATTGGATCTAAATATTTACTTTTTTCTGTAATAATCAATTTAAATGTTAGGATAATATTATAGAGTTCAATTAAAATTTTACCATTCTTACTCAAAGTGTTGAGGATAGATATACCGGGTATAAAAGGTTTATGATTTAGTGATTTATTGACAAAAGATGTTTATAAAAGATCAAACCAAAAGAAGAAAATTTCATGGCAAGACAATAAATAATCCATTTAGTAGCTGGTTAGTAGGTTTTCAAACCAAATATTTGTACCAAAATTAATGTAAATTATATAGTATATGATTTTATTGGATACATAAAGGGGGTTTGAGAGAAACCAAGTATAGTTTATGTTAGGTATCAATGTTATTGAAAAAAATTCCTATATCTTCAAGAATATATGATTCCAATTATATCATGAAATTTTTTCAAGACCCCTCCCCACAAGGTGTTCTCCTCCTGGGCCATCATTGTGAGAAGGGAGATAGTGACCCCTGAGTCCCACCTCTAGTTTTCCCCAGGGTGTGATGAGCACTGAGGTGATAATCAATACACAAATGAGAGGCATTACCCTAAAAGAGAACACATGCAGAATAGTGAGATAAGACAGAAACCAACTAAATCCAACTCATACATCAACATTAATGAAATATAAAGTACGCTAATTGAATGTCATGCAAGAACTACTGCAACTAAAAAGGAAAAATAAAGTACCAAAAGATGTAACACAAAAACAACCACAAAGCCTGAACAACTCATAAAAAAACCCACATGCTAGAAATAACCAACCCGGTCTCCAACTTACTCCAAATTCTTAAAAGAAATAGTTTATATGAAATTGGGTGAGTATGATAGTATACTTAGTAAGATCCTCCCAAAAGTCTCTCATGTAAAAGTAATAAAATAATGCTAAAGAATAGTAAACAACAACGGAAACTAACTCATCATCTGAAGAGGTATACTACGTTCTAAGCCCCACACTGCCTACTCTCACCAAGTATCACATACATGTGTATATAATATAATAATTATTATCAAGGGTACACTACTACCACTTCACCACTGGTGTTCCACATTGACCTAACATTGCACATACTAAGCATCTGTCTCCAAAATGTTTTTCATGCTGACACTTGGTCATAACACCAAAACATGTTCCAAGGGAAACACAACCACTACGTCCATGTAACCAATGTAAAAAGTTAGTTTTTTTGTGCCACCACAATACACATAACTTTTAACATATGTCAGGTATTAAACCTCAACCCATTATAGTCCATAAATAGTGTAAGGATCATCATGATATTACAGCCTATACACATTACACCTATAGTAGTCCACAAGAAACTATATCCAGAATATATATGTTTGAATAACCATAAGACACTACAACCCTATACACAAATATATTGGGTAACTTACTGATGTGTTGACCAACACAAGTATATATGAAGAGATGATATTTGGTAAATGGGTGTAGTCAACCATCCATCCATCGATCAGAATGATAGGGAAGACACCCCCTAATGGGCATAGAATACCTAGGGTTTCAGTTTCTCTAACTGATGGTGTGGAGTATCATATAGAAACTAAAAAATAACAAAATAAACTATACCTCACAACCACACTATAGGAATAACCTAGTCTTAGACTTAACTATAGCTCAAGTATCTTAGACTCCTGACTTCTATAGTTAAGACTCAATATCCTATAAAAACAGAACCATTTAAAGAGATAAATCAGATTACTTTATCCCTCTTTATCAGTTCCACTTTAAATTAATTAATTATTTAACCATTATTTAACTATTAATAATTCCACATTAAATTTCATTAGCATCACCCAAAAGTTTCATTCTCTCCATGCATAAGCAAGCCATGTCCATAGTTTCTCAAAAATATTACCTCAGTATTGCATCCCAACAATTTCCAACCCCATGGGTTAACATTTTTTATTCAATCATTTATTAACCATATTATGACTTTCCCATATTCTCAATAATTCTAGAAAAATTTATAAGCTACCAAATAGAAGGGTGTCAACACGGTGAGTAGATTAACTACATATCAAGTCCGTTCCAGCTATAGTAGGAGCGTAGACCCATACACCATTGAGAAGCTAAACACATAATGCATGTGGCATATCCAGAATTACTTTTATTTTTTCGAAAGGAGGGTATGCATGACCAGCTTCCTTGAGTGGTGGGGAAAGTAAAGAAGGTAAATAACCAAAAAGATTCAGCATGAATCTAATAATTCATATCCAACATGTTTCGTCATCTCAAGTGTCCCCCCAACACCCACAAGCATAAACTAACGCATCTCACCACTCTAGGAGTCAACTACTACCATAACCAAGGGGCCTCCCTACCCCTAAATATCATAACATCTATCCATGCTCACATCACCACACGAGTAGTCGGAAACAAACATAATCAAAATCGGGCTCTTGGCCCTTCAATAAGGAACGTGACATTCATACAGAATGGGAACTCATGGATCTGAAGAACAAGGCACTCGGCCATATAAGAAAGATGGTGAATTAGAACTATACCAATAATTATATTTTTTCAAATATCCCATTATTCATTCTATCTGGAATTATCAAATTTATTATTTTTAGGTTCCAAATAAGAGCAACCTAAATATTAATCTATCACAAATTAAATAAACAGTTAAATTGCATTCCATTAATTCATTATCAATAAGAACGAACATGCTATTAGCTCATCAATTATTTCAATTAAAGATTATTACTATAACAACTAAAATATTCACTTACATGACACTTTATCATGGAAAAATAATTAAAATTAATACCACTATAGGTTCTCAACCAATTTCCATCAATAATGACATGATAAAAAAATGAAAGCATATATTTCAAACTATTTTGAAAAACAAGAGGCAATAACATATGATTGAAACTAATTTATTTATTTGGTTAAAATATTTATTATGTAAATTCTATTGTGATCTAGTGGGATAAAACATTGTAACATTACAGTTGAATATACAATAATAGAGAAGACATGAATCTCCTACCTCAAAAGGTTCTTGACATTCTTTATATGAGAACAATCCATAATATAGATCAAGATTCCCCCCCCCCCATCGTGAGAACTACATCTCCCCAGGGATGTCTCAGTAAGATAGCCCCAATCGACACCAACGAAAACTCTATTAAAAGCATGGATATCACATGCCATAAAATATAAATGATTGATGAGGTAAGACGAAATGAAGAATACATAAGAACATGGGAATATCATTCCTTCTTTCAATGATGGATAAATATTTACTGCAAGAACCAAAATAAGGGGTTTGCATGCCGCAAGAAGAAACTTCATGGGAAAAAATTCATGGATTAAGGTTCAATCACACCCCTCTTATAGTAAGAAAGTCTCTAGACACCTCACATCGAGATAAAGTAGAAGGAATTAAATTTGGGAAGGTTCTCGACTTTCATTGAATAGATCTGAGACTAATGATATTTGGAACGGTTTAGAATTTAAATTAATTTGAATCACATTAATCCATGAAGTTAAAAAATTTAGTGTCAATCTGAGCCTTAGGAAAATTACAATACAATTTAGGGGCATTGGATTGGACTTATATCCCCTAAAACATGGCCATGAATGTGTTTTTCATCAATGAAAATGAAAAATTGGATAACTATAGGAAACTAGAAACAATGTAAACCTACTAACCTGGAAACATTGTACACCTACTATTAGTTGGAAACATTGTGCACCTACAGAATACTAGAAACACTATACACATACTGATGGCTAGAAGAACTATACAACTATCAATGGATAGAAAAACTATTCACTTAATAATGTTTGAAAGCACTATACACCTACCGATGGATGGATAAAATATACACCTACCAACAGCTGGAAACCCAGTACACCTAACGATGACTTGAAACACTATACACCTTCTGAGGGTTTGAAAAAATTTACACATAACAAAATCTGGGAACATTGTAACCCAACCGACAGCTCAAAACATTGTACACCTATCGATGGCTAGAAACAATTTACACCTACTGACAGCTAGAAACACAATTCTCATTACTAAAAATGTGGAAACAAATTTAGGATAAGTTACCTTGACCTCCTAAAACACCTAAAATGCCATATATAAGAAATGGAATAGACTACAGAGGTCCATGCCTATACATAATACACCTCTCAAAACAGTTTCATTCCCAATAATTAATAAACAACATAAAAGGTAATAGAAAAGGTGTTGAAATAACCACCCATAGAGATACCAGTCAAAAGAGATAAAGCAGCAAAAATCAACAAAACAAATCAATATCCTAAACACAAAAGGTCTCCAATCAAAAATGAACATAATTCTAATAAAATATATATGCATCAAATGACTCAGGGTAAGGAGATTTTGTCTACGACTCACACCCCCACGTACTCTACTCCATGTCATTGTGTCACCACAATTCCTAGACTAAGGGGATATGATGCCCATGAAACACCTTCTCTTTGTGGTTCTGGATCTCGAAATTCAACTCCTTAAAAGTCACATCATAATCAACATCGATCTCACCCCATTCGATGACATGGGAGTCGGGATGAAGTTTATGACAGGGAATTTAATCATGAAAAACATTGTGTATCTAGCTCATCTGTTGGGGAAATACTACATGATATAACACAACTCCCACATGAGCCAACACCTCGAAAGGACCCACATACTGGGCAAAAATATTACTACTAAGACCAAATATTTGTCACCCACAATGGGGAGCCACCGTTACAGACATGTGATCCCCAATATCAAACTCCAGAGGTCTCATCCTATAATTGGCACCAGATTTCTGAGGATCTTTTGCTGCCTTCATCATCACATGGATCCCATGAACCATCTCTGAATTTTTCTATACCAGTTCATTCCTGAGAATTTATAACTCTCTAATCCGAGTCTAGTACAATGGATAATGGCAAGGTCAGACATAAAAGGCTTCCAATAGTTCCATACCGTTGTTGGAGTTGAAACTATTAATGTTGGTGAACTCCACCAAGGGTGAGTGCCTTATCAATGATCACAAAAAATATGAGACACAAGATCACAACATGTCTTCACGATTCTAGATTTTCATCTCTGTATGACTGTCCCACTATGGAAGAAAAGTTCTGCTAAGACCTAACTGAGAACTAAAATCATGCTAGAGACCTCTCTACAAACTAGAGATAATATGAGGATCTTGATCAGAAATGATCATCCTTGGGACTCTATGGAGTCTCACCAACTCCTCTATATATTTTCTCAACAAAACATTTAATGAGGTCAACTCCTTGATATGTAAGATGTGGGATGATTTTGGTAGACAATACACTACCACCCATATAGCATCATGGTATCCTTGATCTTGAGGTAATCTGGTAACAATATCCATTGAGATGTCCACCCACATTCACTAAGGAACATATAATCATTGTGGAAAATCATCGGGGACATGGTGCTTGACCATCATCTTCTGAAATAACAAACATCGATACCAAAACCCTACAACTATACGAATCAACCCATTCCACCCAAAATCACTCCTCAGCGATTGGTACATCTTTGACCCTCTAAAATGCACCTCTAAAGGATAAATATGGAAATATTTGAGAACTGTCTCATGCATCACCAAAGGAATGAAAATCCTTCCCTAATATAACACTCGATTTTATTAATCCTCATAACGACCATCAGTGGCCTCACCACAAACAACTCAGTCCCAGAAGACCTCTACATCAAGATCCCCCAACTAGGACTCTTCTACTAGCTGCACCAGAGATGACTGCACCATCATCCGAAAAAGAAAACCACTACCCCCAAATAATCCCATATAGATATGTAATGTTGTGAGTAATTATATCACTCTACAGGAATCACCATATTGACACACTTCATCACTACATGACTTCCTGCTTAGCACATCAGCTACATCATTCCCTTTACTTGGTGTATACGATATTTTGATGTCGTAGTCCTATAAGAACTCCATCCACCGATTCTTCCACGATTTCATGTAAATCAAGGAGGAAACATACCTTAGATTATTAAGATCTCTTAAAACCAAAAATCTCTTTCCAATGAGGTAATGTCACAAAAAATAATGATAAAACCCCACTAATTACAAAAAATGATCATGGGAGGCATAATTACATTCAAGGGGAATGTAACTGTTGAGACCCATTAAAAAAATGATCTCTGATTCATCAAAAATCAGCCTCACCTTAGATGTAAAGGATCCCATAAAAGATTAAACTAAAATCTCTCTACTGGAAGACAATGAACTAGTGTACCGAACAAGTTACCCTTTTTATACTTGAATGCTTCTTGGCATTGATCAGTCTAAATTAAATCATGATCCTTTCTATTCAATACTATAAAAGGAGTCTCTACCTGAGAGAAATCAGCTTCAAACCTCATTTATTAGTATGTTAGATGAAATAAAAATTTCACCTCTACTAATTTCATGGGGTCTTCCTATGACACAACTACTTCTATCATCAATAGATCCACAACTAATCCCTATTGAGATACAAGAATACCCCTGAAAAAAAACTTCTCAAGCCCATAACACACACTTCGACAACTTCCCCAACAATTGTTGTTGATAAATAACTCCCAAAGTGGCATGAATATTCTCCGTATGATCCTACATAGAAGTGGAGTACACAAAGATTTCATCAATGAAAACTACCATGAATATTTCCCGGAACTCATAAAACACACCGTTCATCAACAAAATGAACACAGTTGGAGAATTAGTCACACTGAATGGAATTTCAATGAACTCGTAATGCCCATAATGACAATAGAAAGAAGACTTTAGGATATCATATTCATTCAAACACATCTAATGATATCCTGAACTCAAATAGATATTTAAGAACCAATTTTACCCTTTAGTTGATTGAATAAATCAACTATACATGGAAGAGGGTATCAATTATTCACTGTCACTTTGTTCAAGTGTTGATAATTGAAACAAAACCAAAAACTGTTATCAGCCTATTCCACGAATAAAACTAGTGCACCCCATAGTGACCCACTCGATTGAAAAAACCAGCCTACAACTAACCATCAAACCATATATGCACCTATCGTAACTATGAAGGGGTCTTCCTATACAAATACATTGAGATTAGATACACTACTGACTATAGATTGATCCCTAACTCAGTCTCTAATTGAGGGGATAAAGCTAAAACTTCTTCTGGAAATACCTTAGATTACTCTACCCTTGCTCAAAGTAATGACAACTACTGAACCTATGTAGAACTAAACATCATCTCAGCCATCATGGTTGTTAAAGAAGGAATATGACACCGAACCATCTGAGGGGTTTGGTCGCCAACAGACACTATTGTCTCTCTATCACCATAAAAGAATAAAAAATACCTCTAAAAGAAATCTATGATACCTTTCTCTGAATACAACCAATACATTCCTTGTATTAAATCATACCATAGTGTCATTAAATATTGGAATTCCCCTCAAGAGCAGTGTTGCCTCATCATTAACAGTCACTCCATACTTGAAACAGGTCAGCTCAACCATTAATTAGCAAAGTAAATTACAATATCATTGGAATCCAATCTATATCAATTCCCATAGCATGGAAATCGTTAGGTGGTAGAAAGTTGTTCATGGATCCTGTTTCAAACAAGGCATACATAAATGTAGAAAAAAGGAAAATGGTACCTCGAACAAGGTCTGGATTTCCATGAAATAGAAATGATAAAGCATGAAGCTGACTATCGCCTTCTCCATGACCTCTCTTACATTGATGAAAAACACCACCAAAACCATAATCTACTCTTTGAGGATGGGGATAATCATGAGACTATCCTCTTCTTATCCCATTTTCTCTCTACTGATCCAATGCTCGTGCAGCATACTGCTGCTGCCTTGGCTAGAACTCCCTCCATATAGGAACTGGGAGTGGACCACATGGTGCATGCTAACAGCTCTGAATGGTCAGGCACTCTCGCTACTGATGATGTCAACCTCCATAAAAAAAACATGTTCCTAATACCTCGGCATAAGTCTGAGAGCCCCTTACCCCAGAGAAATGTGATCCTGAGGGATGGGACCTACACCCGGACGAATGGAAACTCTTCTAACCTAAAAACTAGGAACCCCCGACCATAGCTCTACTTTGTAAGGAATCCTGATGACTCCCTTCTTGTGATGATTTGGTTCTAGAAAACATATCCGCAATGACTGATTCCTTCACCAGAACATCATGATATTCCATCAACATAAATGGGGAAACCAGGAGCATGATATCAGGATGCAAAGACTCCATGAAAGGCCTCTCTCTAGCCTCCACATCTAACAACAAGTCTGAAGGATATAGTAAAAGGTTTCTGAAATGGATTCCAAACTCTCTAACACCGGATCTCCCTTATCCGAGCGTAAGCAGCTCCAAGTGAGTAGATGCCTTTTCCATCGAAGAAATAAATTAGACCAAAACATGTCTCGAAACTCCTACGATGATATCACAAACTCCTCGCAAAACCTAAGGAACAGGAGCCAACACTGCCTCACTACCACAAGCAGCATCATCACAAACAAAGAAACGGATGGCTCATTCTAAGCAGATAATGAATAGAAGGATATATCAACCTCCTCCAACATGTTATCCATGACTACATATGAAATTTACTACCCATAATTATATAGACTCTAGCACTAAAACTCTTGGTGTTTCCTCCTCCATGTTTCATCTTCATCCACCTTTACCCTATGGTGATGTACTAGCGCAGCATGCTGGACATCTTCTGCGCGAACCTAATGAGGATGTCACCCAAGAAGCATACATGAAATATTACAAATACTTAAAGCTCATACATCTTGAATATGGAAGAATCAACATTAAGTAATTAATTTTTTTATTCAGTTTTTTCATTTTAAGTTAATCAATCCCAATGTTCACCCATTAAATTATAGGCACAAAGAAGAATGATGCATGATATTTTTATAGGACTCTTCTGTGTAACAAGTATCTCATAATTTACTATCCAATGTAAACATAATGGTATGTTCATCATATCCCAGGGGGGTGGGCTATACACCTATCTCTCATCTGGTCTCCAATGTTAACATCACTTGATAAACTTTACTGACACTGTTGCCCTACGTACACATGCAACCTCACCTAATCCTAACACAAAACTCCATCCTATCCCTTAACCTTCCTTTGATTCTCCTCAATCATGACCCCCTCCTCAGAGGTTGAACCCCTTCTGGGCTGGCAATGTGAAAAAGGAGATAGTGGCCCCGGGTCCTGACTCTAGTAGGCCCCAGGTTGGTGACTAGCATGGATGGTATAATAAGCACACCAATGATAGGCATTACCCTCTAAGAGAACACATGCAGAAGAGATGGAAAAATCATACACCTACCAAATCCAACTCATAATGAAATATAAAATAAATTCCAAGTACATATATGTAATTTCATGAGAAAACTACTAGACATGAAAGAGAAAACTACAACTACTAAAGGAATGTATCATAAAAGTGACCGCAATGCTCAAACAGCTCCTCCAAAACCCCCTAAGCTAGTAGTAACCAGCCTGATCACCAAACTTCTCTAAGTGACATGAAATAAATAATTTATATAACATATGGATTGTATAATATTATACTATGAAGGATATTTCATAGAGCCTCTCGTAAAAGAGTAAAGAAACAATGCTAAGGCACAATGAACAAAAACTAAAACTAACTCATTACTTAAATATATATACTATGTTCTAATCCGTACAATGGATACTCTCACCATGTATCACATTCAAGAGTACATAATATAATATATAATATCATGGGAACTCTGATACCACTTCACCACTAGTTTTTGACTTTTCCTTGACATCACACATCCTATGAATTTCTCTCTAAAACATATTTACTAAAGACACATGTGGTCATCACCATAACATGCACCTCATGCATCAAATCCACTACATCTACATAACTAAATTAACTATGTAGTTTCTTTAGAGCCTCCACAAATCTAATAACCTGTATCATACGTTTGGTATTAAACCTCAAGCCATTATCACCGATGCGCCAAGTATGGGTCCTCAATCCATCACAACCAACTCATGTTACACCAATAATAGTCAATTGGAAACTATATATAGAATATAAGTGCGTGAATAAAAACAAGCCATTAAATATTTCTACACACATATATGGGGAAATCTAAATATTGTGCCTACCAACATATGTAACTACCAAGAGAAGATATTTGTTACAAATGGGGTAGTTATCCATCCATCCTCTAACCAAAATGTTGGGGAAAAGAACCCAAGGAATAAAAATCCTTAGGGTGTCAGCTACCCTAACTGACGGGGTGGTGTATCATATTAAAACACAAATAGTACAGAATATTTTATAGCTCACAACCACACTATGGGAATAACCAAGTCTCGGACTCAACTATAGCTAACGTCACTCGGAATCCCAACTACCACTTCTAAGACAATGTATATAATCCAACAACCATTTAAAGAGATACATTAGATTACTTTATCCCCTTTTATTAGTTTCACTTTAAGATAATTATTTTTTTAGCCATTAATTAACTGTTATTAATTCCACATTACATTTCATTATCATAAAACCAATGTATCATACCCTCCATGCATAAATAAACCAAGTCCACATGTTCTCAAAAATATTACCTCTGTATTTCATCCAAGCATGCTCCAACCCCTTTGGTTACCATCATTTATTCCATCACTTATTAAAAGAATTATAATTTCTTGTATTCTCAGGAATTCTAGAAAAACATTATAAGCTACCAAAATTAGGTGATCAATGCAGTGAGTAGACGAACTACTCTACATGACTTTTCCACCTATAGAAGGAGTGTTGGATTATTCTCCCTCGATTTGATAATCCTAGAAATCATGTGTCATACCATGCTTGTCTTCACCGTTTTTGGAAGATGGGTAAGCAAGACCAGCGTCCATGAGTTGTGGGGAATATAAAGAAGATAAAATACTAACAAGATTATACAACCATCCAACTATTCAAATAAAACCCATTTCATCATATCCAGTATTCTCCCCAACAACCACATGCATAAAATGATTCATCTCCCTAGTCTAGGAATAAACTACTGCCACAACCAATGGGCCTTCCAGACCCCACATATCACAAAAACCATCCAGGATCACATGAAAACTCAAGAAACATCAAAACAATCATCTTATCAATTGGGCTCTTGGAACATAAACAAGGCATACCACCTTCATATATAATGAGAACTCATAGCTCCAATGAATAAGGGACTTAGTCTTACATGCAAGAGGGTAACTCAGAACCTTACTAGGCATTATCTTTTATCTAATAGTCAGTTCTTTAATCTATATAGAATTAAAGGATTTATTATTTATAGGATCCAACTTTGGGAAACCTAAAAGTAAGATATAAAAAATTAACTAATCAATTAATTTACATTCCATTTAATCATTATCAATAAGCATAAACGTTCCTCTAACTCATCAATTAATACAATAAAACTTTCTTACTCCAATAAAATTTATATTCATTTACATGCCTCATTATCTTTGAAAAATAATTAAAATTAATCCCATTTTATGTTCATTACTAATTTTCCTCAAAAATGACATGCTAAAACAAGAAACAAAAAGATATCATAGTATCTATAAAAACAATATTCAATAACATATGATCGATAGCAATTTATTTCTCCGATCCAATTTTATATTTTAAATATTTTCATGTAATGTAGAGGGATAAAACATGGTAACTCTACATTTTCACATAAAATAATAACGAATCCATGAATCTCATAACTCAAATGGTTATTGACATTCTTCTCATGATAACGATATGTACAACATATCAAGATCGCCTCCCCTACAACAATTTCATTCTCCCAAAAACGGTGTGGCACGACCGCACCAACCGACACAAAAGAAAACTCTGTTAGAAATATAAATATCACATGACCTAACATGGAAAGGTGAAATAGAAGAATCTTGAACAATGAAAACACAAGAATAGAGGTAGATCATACCTTTTATCGAAAATGGATCGACAATTGTTAATTTCCCCAAAATAGGGGGTGCACATGTAGTAGGGAGAAAACTCAAGGGAAATGAATCGAGGATTATGGTTTGATTACACCACATGTATGGGAAGAATGTCGCAGGGTGACTCACATTGAGAGAAATTATAATGAATTAAACATGGTAAGGTTCCCAATATTTAAGGATGAGAGGAGTGGCTAATGGGATTTGATACTTTTTCTGAATTTCTATTAATGCAAATCACATAATTACATGTGGTTTGACCATGTAATGGAATCCTGCACCTTAGGAATATTAAGATAAGAGTTATGGGATTTTAATTGTCTTTAAATGCCTTAAAAATGCGTAGAATGAATTTTTAGTCAAATAAAATGCTAAATGGGTGAATTGTTGGAAGATGGAAACACTAAACACCTACCAACCTGGAAACAATGTACACCAACCAATAGTTGGAAACAATGTACACATATTGATAGTAGGAAACACTGTACACCAATAGATTGCTGCAATAACTATACACCTAGTGACAGCTAGAAACATTATACACCTTTTGAGGACTCTAAACACTGTGTACCTATCAATGGATGGAAACACTATATACCTACCAATGGCTGGAAACATTATACACCTACTGACGACTGGAAACACTGTACAACTACTGATGGATGGAAACAGTGTACACCTACCGATATTTGGAAATACTATTCACAAAACTAGAAATTTGTAAATGTGTTGGGGATAAGTCACGACGACCTTGTGGAACATCTCAAACCCGAAACTTTAGGAATGGAATGGACCATAGAAGTATGATCCATTACAAAAGAGATGTGAATATGTATATTAATTAAATATTTATACATAATTTTTTATTAAAGCTATAATTTTTTATTCTATAGATGGATAAAAGTGTTTCTATATCAATGATTTTTTTGATGGATTAAATCATCTCATAGTTGAATATAGAATAAAATAGGATTATTTTGGCTCTTATTTGATTATTTTATAGGATAATATGTGCTTAAAAAAATTGGTTATTTTATGAATTAATTAAATGATCATTTTATACATGTTTCTTTTGGATTTATTATAGTTTATAGCATGTTTTGAAATTAACATATAAGTAAAATGAGATTTATTTAACATAATAGTGTTTTATCCAATTTAATTTTTAAAATATATGGGATATATTTACCATAGCCCTTAATTAAAATATTTTAAATAAATATTGTATTTTACACAGTTATCCATACACCTAGAATAATATATTATAAATGGATAGTAGTATTTTTTCTACTAAATATTACCATTAAAAATAAATAATTGTTTTTTCTTGAACCTAAATGAGTTTTTGTTTCACAAAATATTATCACATAGATAATGCTGTTTTTAAGATGTTGGTGTGACTATATTTGGCCTATTTGGAGTTCATGTATAACTAATAAAAGACTATTCTTGTCCAATATTCAAAATTAATGTCACATAATATATTAAAAGATATTATTTTTTGTTAGTAAAGAGATATTTTTACAATTTCATTTAGTTATCATAAAGATGTGAATACTACATTATATGTTTGTTGGTTTATAATGTGTTTATAAAGAAAAAAATTAATGTATTGTATTAAATTTATGAATAAGTTAAATAAATGGAAATTTTGTATAGAAAATGTTGTATGATAATGATAACAAACATGAAAATCAATCAAAGTAGAAAAAAAATTTATCATCAAAATTACATTGTATTTTGTGGAGTGATTAATTTTAACTACTAAGATCAAATGGTTTAAAATTATAAATATGATCCCTTGGTCTCATCATCATTAAAATAATTTAATTCCTAGATATTAATAACTAAATATTTTTATATTATTGTTTCTTTAGAGGAACGCATAAAGTGGTGGTAGAAATTACATAGTGATGTATTGTGCAGTGAACTATACTTTTACATGTTTATGATTTAACTATCGTTCCTACTGTGAAGTCTTTTGTCACTATAATGGTCAAATGGTAAATTTACCTGATCAAATGATCTAGGAATTATATTAAATTTTTTGTCCTGAAATTTTTTGTGTCTACCCTAGGGTTGGATTATGATGACTTTTATAGAATATTGTTTTGTAAGTGATATTATTTAGTTATTTAATTAATTAATTTATGTCTTTCACATGCGACGTGTGATAAATCATACACGAAGAATCAAATCGATATTTTAAAACCATATTTATAAATGATAACATTTTTTACCTCAAAGATGTATAATTCATATGTATGTATTTCAATCAATATATCCCAATATTTCTGGTACATAAATGGGTCAGTCGGTTAACCTCTATTGGTAATATAAAATCCATCATTTTATTTATCTATAGAGGCAATTACATGTAGCTTCAACAAGAAATCTAGATTGATAATGGGTATTATCATGGGTATGATTCTTAAAATATGAGGAGAAACCAACATCAGATCTTGGGGTTGAGATAGATTTGGGTGGCAATAATGAACAAGCCTAGTGGAATCATAATGTGAATCAAAACAATAGAATTTACACCATTATGTATGAAATCTTTATAATCCTTGCAAACCATTATATTAGCTATTAAATTTTTATATTCAATAGATTGAATTAATAAATTTCCATTGGTGTTGACATGATAAAAATTAATTTTTATATTATTTGGAATTGATTTTGATTATAGTTTTATTCTAATATAATTTCATGGAGAATTGGTGAAAACATTTAATGATTCACCCCATGTTTTTATCCACCAATTCAATATATGTATTAAAAAAATTATTATTTCACAAAACCATGTTTGACATGAAATGATCAATTAATGGTGACTGGAAATATATTCATTAGCCAACTATAATCCTCTCCCCACTCCCATTATATTTTTAATTAATGATCATGTAATCAGTTTTCAAGGATGAAATTTTAATGATACATGATGGATATAAAAATATAGTTGGAGATGTGTAGAGTTATATATGGTTTTAGTGATGTGGCTATAAGGAAGATTGAGGTGCATATAAGAGCTCCTAAAACGTTTTTGGGGTGTGATGTCGGAAAATAAAAAATGGTTTGCAAATTAAAAATAAATGTAAGATTATCAGTGATAATTTGTTATAAGAAAGATACTCTGATTTGGTCCAACAATGACCTTAGATGGTTTGAGCATGATCAGAAGGTGTATCATGATCAGAGAAAGAAATAATCGGTGATGGTTGTAGTTTTAAAATATTGAAGTAAATCTTCATTATCAAGTTGAAATTATCTAACTACATGGAATGTAGTCTCCAAAATAAAGTCAATGTATTTTTTTATTTTTTAGGTGATAGGGTTTTGTTGGGGTTTGAAATATCACATGATACTGGTCTCAAAGTTATAAATATTCTATGTTAGTGTGTTCATGCATGAAATAAAATATTTTATATGGTATGAATTTGAGTCACATATCATTAATGGAAATGAACATTCCTCGACAAATACCCATGGTTCATTTCAAGTAACCCTAGCTCCACACACTATGTGTAATATAATAAAATCAACGTACTTCTGGTAAAATACTTGAAATACAATGCTATTACAATCCCAATTATCCCATAATGCACATATATTGTAATCCACAATAAGATATTCCAGGTTGATTGTCTACACAAAATTAGATAGAAATTATACATACCTAGTTTGAACTTCAGTTTTACATGTCAGTTTCAAAATAGGGAATGGAATGTAGATGGTTAACTCTATATATTTCGATAATTTCTCACCAAATTAACATAATTGGGCATCAAATTTGTCTATTTTTAGTGTTTTTATACATAGAACATGTAGTATCCATTCCTCTTATTCATAATGATTAATTATCAAGGTATTTTTTTAGATTTAATATCTTGTCTTTTTCAGGATGATTATGAGATGTGGGTGATAATTTTATTGCAAACATGAGGTCATTAACCCCCATAGTGACTTTTGAACCTCAAAATTTATAATGGATGAAGCCTTAAATACTATGATTGAATTTTTATAACAATGAATACATAGTGAATTGAATCTTATTACCCAACCCACACTGTGCCTGCTTGTAGATCAACCACCCTCACACTCGTGTGACACCCATACTCCACTACAATTACTTCTCACTATTTCAATGTTTCACATACATAACTAAAACATATAGTACATCGATTACATGATCATGTGAAATCATGTTTGGAAACCCCCTCGTCCACATGTAGCTACATGATTTTGGGGTCACATGGGATCCTAAAGTGGCTACTAGTAATTAAAACACCACCCATGATACCCAACCTTTATTTGCCTATTAAATTTTCTGAAAGTCATATTAATTGAAAAAAAGTCACCATAACTGGATGAAAAATATACTAATAAACCATTATAAATTTTCAGGGAACATAAATTTCCCTCATGTGAAATTCATAGACTACGCCTAGAGGAATTAATGGTAGTTGTGGGCATTTGTATCCTTTTCATGTTTTGATATTCAAAACCATATTGACTGAAAAAATCTACGTATTTCTCATTATTTATAAAATACTGAACCTTGAAATAGGAACCCAACATAAGCCCAACATTACCTATGTTATTAAGAATATCATGAACTATTTCACCCATGCATTGATTTTTGTCATATGGGAAAAATATTACCTTTAAGTTTAAGATAACAAATTGCGAACCACTTATTATATGATTTTATGTGTTCTAATCTTGAAGCAGTTAAATTATGATTTGAAATTCCTCCCATGGTGGCTAATTCTCTCGTGTTTTGAAGAAATCCTTACTTGGGTTCCATTTCCCATAGACCTCATGGTTACTCTAATAGGGGTAAAATTTTATCTTGCATGGAGTAATTAGAGAATGACCCCAGCCATGAATACTATTTGAGAGTTCTCTTAGAGAGACCATCATTTGTTCAATAGTCACTCTAATAGGAAAAAATGTTAAGACCTAATAAATATACTTGGGTTCCCCATGTTCTTTGGCCTCTCACTATAGTTATATCCAATCCTCTAACCAAAAATTCCTAAAATATATTGTTAGAGTTCCCCTCCACGGTTAAATATATAAAAATGTTTTTTCATGGTGTCCTATAAAAAAAATAAGATACGAATAATTTGATCATTAGGAACATTCTTAGTTTATAAAACGTCTTGATTTTAAGCTGTATTTTCCATTAAATAAAACTATATTTAACAAGTTATTTCCCATAAACCACCAAATTAAAAAGAAGTATGATACATTATATCAAAGAAAATATATGTGGACATAACAGAATGATATCATCTTGCCTATATGGATTTAATAACTCATTTATTATGAATTTTTGGCATATTATAAACTATGATGTTTGCATAATGGTTAATCAGTTTCTAAAGGTTGTCAGCTAACATAGGTAATTGATGCTAAATTACATTCCATTATTAAAATTGTGGGGAATTAACATGAGATTTATTTATTCATACCAATTTTCCTTGTAAAAACTATTTATTTAATTATTGAATAAATTCTTGAGAACATGTTTTCTAGCATGCCAACTTGATCATGTCCTCAAATGAGTTTGGATTTGTCAAAAGAAGAACCATCAAATATTTGATTCTCATTCTTATTAATTTTTAACCATATTTGTAAAACCACAATAATAGGTAATATTTCCCTAAAAATGAATTTGAAATAATAGATTTGGGCTTTATTCGAGCTGTTTTGTTAAGATTTGGATGACATGTGGTCTTAATTAAATGGGAAAAAATAATATAAAGTTCATGTCACATTTCAGCACTTATGAATGGATATATATAGTTACACATAAATTTCTCATGTGGTGTTTGGTAAGGGGATCCCCTTTTATCCATTCCTTCGTCTATTATTATGGATTATTTAATCTTCCTTGTTCTCACCATGGTAAATACTAATAAAATAAATCCTATCAGGGATGGTAGAGATCTTGTTGCTTTAAATAACTTATTATATTCCAATTAGTTAATTGTTTTAATTCAATCTGACAAAAATAACATCAATAACAACAACAAAATTATATACACTATGAAAAAGATTCAAGGTAGGAAATTAATTAGAATAATTTTCAGTTAATATTCTATAAAATAATCCCTGAAAAAAGAAATGTGAATATCATGAGTGACTTGGGAATCATAGAAGGTGTAGTTCCTTTCACATAACATTGTGTCCCAATGTATTTTGGTAAACCACATTTTGGAAATTTTTCTCATATTACGAGTCATTTTAGAAATTAGTTTTCCTCATGGTAGGGAAAAATGATATCTATGGAAGGAAGTATTATCCATGTTAATTTTTTTATTATCTCAAAATTTAATTACAAATTGTGGTTTAGAGATTTCTAGCTGAACTCATGAAATGAATACGTAATCCTATAAGATATTTCATACTTACTGGTAGAATCTAGAAATGAATACAGTGAATTGTTCCATGCAAACAATCCTGAAAACAAATCGATTATGGTGGGATTGGAATTAATAATATACAAAAATTCAATCAATAACTAAAAACTAGTTTAATCTAGAGACTCATCAAAGAGAATTAATTCTCGTAATTTTTTTAAGGTGATATTTTTACAATAACATAAGGATAGAAAATAAAATTGCATGAAATTTTTTATTTTGAATATTCACAACAAATCATTCAAAATTATTTCCTTGAATATCAATTGATTATTATCTCTAATTCTTCCTTTCATTTTTTTTAGATAACATAAAATTAATTAGTATTCAAATTATCATAATATCCCTTAACATTTTATTAGACATTTGTGTTTTTCTTTAATAACAAATGGAAAAATCTTTGTAAACCCTACCTATTATGATTAATGAAATTGGATTGAATTAAAATTTCATCAATGGGTATGACATACTAGTTTTGGGAACCTACTTCTAATGGAATTCTTTTCTTAAATACATTATACCATGAGACAATTCATGAACACACCCCCAGTTGGTAAAAAAATTTAAATATAAATTGGATTCTTCCATCCAAATTTGCCTTTTTATGGAGAGTGATTCATTCAAAACTCCCAATTGATGACTTCTTGAAGGATTTGGTTATTAACCTATGTTCTAGATGTATCTTATGTAATCAACATGGATATGATATTGATCAAATATTCCCCATTTTTTAACAACCATTGTGCTATGGATAGTAGTTCATTATCTCTTTAATTTCAAGACCCCATACTTTTCCTCAATCAAGGCATGCATTTAGGAATGTATATAGATACATTATTTATATATGATTCAACATATTCTACTCAGGGCATGCTCTAGAGTTTTAAACATGATCTGGACTATCCAAAAAAACATATTCACGACGACATCATCTTATGACTTTAAAAATCGTTAGTACAAATAATTGATACTGTTAATAGAGAAAATTAACTTAAATATTGTTTTTTTATCACTATATAAACAATTTAACTAATCATTAATTCTTTTGAATTAAATGTAATTACCATCATATCGGAGGAAAAATTGAAGTTATATGGACATATCCCTTTCTTTCCTGGATTGAATGTAATAATGATAGTGATTCAATAGGAAATCTAGGTCCTTATGGGTGTGGTTAAATTTTTAGAAATAAAACTAGTAGTACATTAATATGTCTCTATAGTCTAAGTTGAATCACTAAATCCCTATATGGATAGATTCTTTGAGTCTTCATGAGGGTTGATGTTGGAAAACAAATAAAATGGTTCAATCGATGTTTTGAATGTGATTCCACTACTGTGTAATGGACATCAGAAATGGGGCAATTCATCTATCTTGGAATATCTATGATTTATGAATTTATTTCAAAGAATATCTTTCATCTATGACAATTATCATAACACATTAATTATATGTAGAAAACGACATGGTGGATGGACTTGAAAATAAAGGGGTTATGGCCCATTAGTTTACAAGCCTTAATGGTGTTCTTAATGATATACCTTCTTTTTGGTTACATGATTATAATAAAAAGAAACATTTCATACATCTTTAATTATATTTTAATTGAATAAAGAATATTTCCCTTTTATGAATGTCCCAAATCAAAAAAAAATGTAAACCTCATTATGTTTGTGGGTTTTCATGAGGATAATCACCACAATTTCAAATTAAAAAATAAGGATAAGATATAGAAATACAATAAGTATGTCGAGATTGGCTTAGTAATGTATTTTTAAAAAATTATAGGAATGAAATACTATTGTTATATTTATAGTCATGGGAAATATTATTATTGGATATAATGTCATTGGTTATATCAAATAAAAAATTTGGGTGAATGAAAAAAGTAATTAATTTTTTAAAGAGATAAATAGATAATATATAATTAAAATATTTTATTATATATTTTTATTCGTTATATATAATTATTAATAAGTAATAGTTCGATGTCTTTTTGAAATTAATATAAATATCTACTGACCAACAGATTGTTCAAATTTAATAGTTACATGATTAATAACAAAATTTAATAGTATATGTTTAAAAATATTTAATGTTAAAATTGTTATTTTTTAATAGAACTATTTATCATAATTGTTGTCAATTTTTAACATAATAAATAATATGCAACAGTTTTTATAATGAATCAAATGAAATTTTTCAGTTAATAAAAATTTATATTAACAATCATTTTAATTTTATATGACATAAAATAAGAATAGGAAAACATAAATTTTTAGTAATCATCTACTTTATAAAAATAATACTATATAATTTATATTTACATTATATTTTTAAATTTTAGATATTTAAAAATTGAATTATATTAAATGGTTTTAAATTTTTTTATCATTATATATAAATTGATTAGATGGGTGCACTTATTTTTTTAGAAATAAATAATTACCACTATAAATAATTAAACATGGTAAAATGGGTAAAAGAGTAAAGTTTCCAGGGTTCAATTTTTTTAATTAATATGTTATTAATTAATTTTATAAGTCCTTTATTGGGTTTTAGATCCAAAATTATATTTATCACCCATATTTACTTACACAACTCATCTATCCCCCTTGTGATTCAATCTTTACCAAACACCAAAAGTAGGTTTCCAAAGAAATGTCTCTCATTTCAGTATTTTAAAATAATCTAAAATACCAATATATATTACTCAAGAAATTATAATATATATTAAATAATTTTACATTTATTTCTATAATAAATCTTTACAAGGCATTGGGAACCTTCTTGTTCAAATAATGATTCCTGCAACCTATATACTGCCAGAACTCATTTCGAGAAAGAGATAATAAATCACGTATATATGTTATACCATTAATTTTTAAGTTACCTTAAAATGTACACTCTTTCATAATATATTACACACTATAATTATGGTATGTGAATGTTATAATGATTTTATGTAATTTATAATAGAATTACATAACTCTGGAATCTTACTTATTCACAAGTATATTATTTCCTTGTTTGGGTCAGTTCCAAAATTATTATTGACAATGTTATATAAATAATAGCATTTCTCATGATGTATAAGTGTCATGAGACTAATATAGGTAATATATAAAATTAATGTGTAATATAATCCAGGAATGTGGTTTAGTAAATATGGAATACAAATGAATGGTCATTATAAATTAACTTGTTCTCATTCGAAAATTAACCAAAACATGCATGTTGTGGATTCCATTCTCATGATCCACACCCGTACATTACGTGAAATAAATATGGGAATATAAAATAAGTAAAAAATGATTATAATAAATTTAAAAATATCATATTGATGAAATTGGCATCAAATAACATGGATGAACATCTCTATTATGAATATTACAAGAAACAATTAATTATAATAATATATTATGATAAAAAATTAAAAAAATAACTGATATATGGATAATTTATTATTATAATTGTAGGATATAAGAGGTACTAAATATGGATAATTTTTTATAAATGTTATTAGTATGGTTGTATTTTTTATATAGCAGTTTATCATGAATTCATGGAATTTGGGCATAAGGGAAAGGGTTTCCTTCTAATATGAATTTGATGCTTAGATTATCTATGTATAAATTAATATATGGGAAATTTATATATTTTTCAATAAAAATGATTATATTTACTTATATTATACTTATTAATTTGTTTTACATGTATTCTTATCGTTTTACATTGTGTTGGATCATAATTGAATCAATATAATTCTTGTAAATTCTGATCATCCTTTATATTAATTTTTAGTGTAGAGTCATTATGATAAATATAAAAATTCAATATATTTACATAATATTATCCAAATATGCACATAAATATTTTATTATGGTCACTTTATTCATTATTTGGATTAATTTTTTATTGTTTTAAAGGATTCATCTTAATGTTTTTTACATGGGTTATTTTCTAATGACATTTACTTTGTTTAAAAATGTGTGAAAGGTATATCCTTTTTAGATGTGTTATACATGATAAAATAATTTTATAGCCTTTATTAGTTTTAATTATGAAAATTAATCCTTCATTATTAATGGATTTTCAGATGAACTTCTGTTCAACTTGTGTAATAACATATTTTATTTAAAGACACTTCACTAACAATATAAATGGTATATATTTTTCCTTCTTAAATTAAAATTTAATGCTACAATACATGTTTTTTGTCTTATATATCAATATCCTTTTATTTTAGTTATTCTTATTTTTGAGTATTCTCCAATGATACTGTTCTCATTATTTCACTCTATTTCTTATGATAATGTCTTATGGATATTTTTATAAATCCAACATTTTTAATACTGTAAACTAAGCTTTTATGGAATTAAAAATGTTATCATGTTCATATGGAAGTAATTTCTATGGGTTTTCATAATGTGGTGGGTGGGCCTATAATTATAATTATATATATATATCCTCATTTTATTAGTTTCATCATTCTATCTCATGAGATGAAATGTTAGGGATTAGGAAGAAAACTTATTCCACTATTTTACTTTTTCCAATATGTAATGATGGTTTTGATAGTGAGCCTTGATTCAATGAATTAATTTATATGTTTTTGTATACTATATATTATTATGTTCTATTTTTATTTATCCTTATTATTGAAATATGTTTTAATATATATATTTCTCGTATATTATTTTATTTCAAAATTATTATTCTAGGATCTATTATTGGTAATCTATGATTTGGTAGGTTTGATTATCATATTCAATGTTCATACAAAATGTTTATATTCACATACCTATATATTTATCATATTCTTGGATATCATATTGAACATTTATATGTTATGTTTACACTTACTGAGAACATTAGACCAATATTTCTAATGCTTCCAATCACTAGGTTAAAATGAAGATTCATATGTATAATTTTTTCATAGGGTATCATGTGAGAATACAATTTGTGGTAAATATTTAAGATATTTTAAAATAATTTTATAGTGCAACTAATCTATAAAGAAACATGAAATGTTGGTTTTATTGTGTTTTCTATTGTGTGATCTACTGAATATTACCATAAAATGAAATTATATAAAACTATTTTGTTACTGGGTCTCCATAGTTGGTAATAGAGTGGGGTTTAGTTATTTTTTGGTACTCATATATTATGAATAAAAGGATTGAACATAAAAAACTATAATGAGTTAAAAAATTTATAGAGTAAACATAAAATGTCCTTGGTTGAAATTATGGTATAATAATTTAGTACAAATTGGGATTTACTTCATTTATCATATGATTTATTAACTTGATTATTATTTACTGATAGTCACAGTTTCATTTTTTGTTTTAGTCAATTGATGGAACTAGGAGTAAAGGAGTTAACAAATAGTGTAATAGAGAATGAAATTATTTTTCTTGTAAGGAACCACATAAAATTGGAGTTGGGGATTAAAATTTTATTTCCATGATCACCCAACTCTCTTAATCTATGAAAAATATCATGAATCCTATCAAACTCCCAAACATGAAAAAGAGGGAACATATTTTTAATTATTACTGCATATATCCTTATGCAGCCTTCGATTAGTAGGTCTTCAAACCAACTTTCTTCCAAGAAAAATCAACACAATAGAAAAATATTATATTTCTCAAATTGTTATGAGAAATAGAAGGGTATATTATATTTTTAATCATTTGGAAGGTGGAGCTAACAAATAGTATACTTTGAATATGGATATTGGATAGGAGAAAGAAATAAACTCCATATAACATGATGACTTTATGAATTTATTATTCACCAAATACATGCCTCAAACTCATCACAAAAAAATAATTAGAGAATTCATGGTGTAATGAAATAGCTTCTTAAAGAGGTATGGAATAATTCTAATAAGATGAAAACCTCATTGATTTTTATTTTACTCATCAACATAGGGGATCGTCCCCTTATCCCGGGTATTTTACATCTAGGAATGATGTAGCATGGTGATAGAGGATCACTTAAGGCCAAAATAAATGAAGTTTATTATAAATAAATGGAATGTATTTTTAGTAAAAAAACATAAAATGGGTATTCCAAACCCCTTATAGACCATGAAATAGTTTTTCATAGCAGGGGAAAACCCCAAGAATTATAGAGTGTAAACATTTCCTACCATGTAAATTTCAAGGGAAATTTTTTAAAGGATATATGGAAACTTATTTGGGAAAGAGGATAAATTATTCCTTCAATATCACAATAAGAGTTGTACATGTGACCACCTCCAAGAAACCCAGAAAGGTTTCTCATAATCTCCTCGGTCTGGTCATCGTTTTCATCACCGTCATGTGCAATGGATCAACAATTGTATTTTCTCCACTACATTTCCATCCTATATTTTTTATGTTTTTTGTTATTTTTGATATATTATTGAAATACCATGTGCCATATTTTCAATGTTTTTTGTTTTTTATATCTCTTTTTTTCTTCTTTATTTCAAAGGCAGATATTGGATTGGTGGTCATCCAAGGACCAAAGGTAGGCAGTCTACTAATTATCCATTAACTTTTTGGTGTTTTATAGAATTTTTTCATTTTCACACACAATAAATATTTCTTTTCATTTACTTAAAATGAATTTTCCCTTTATAAATTTAAACATGGATGTTTTGGTGGTCCCTTGAGCATTGTTAGACTTTTATCGGATTTTTACCTCATTGTTCAACACACCTATGTGGTTTTTAATTTAACATATATCCTTGATAAAAGTATATAAATGTACAACCACCTTGTTTGTATTTTTCCATGGATGTAAATTTGATTCCCTACTTTATAAATTAAATAGTTTAATTTAATTAAATAAAAGTGTGTGGAAAGGCCACCACATGTATCGAATATTTATTATTATGAATTATATGAAATATGACATTGATTGTTATATTTGGACAAATTATTATAAATTCTATAGAAGTAACTTATTATTATTATTATTATTATTATTATAACCCATGATTATTGGTCTTTAGATAAATGTGGAGGTATTTTTCTAGCATGGAGTTTTACGCTCCCATACTTTGGGTGATAGGCATGGTGTCTCACATCTTTTACTTTTTCTTTAAAAATGGGGATGTCATTCCACTTTATATTGAATCAAGTGTAGGTAATGTAGACTCATCCCACTATCTTGAGTTATGAGCATGATGTCTCGCAATAATATGAGATTCATGGCTGGTACCCTTGATAGAGCATATAACATGTTTGACTATTCATGGACTCCTATGTTATTCCTCGGGTCTAGTTACCAATTAGTATCCATGTATATGAATCTAAATTTCATTACATATATAGAAAATTTATACATGTATAAATATTACATATATATATATATATTATATGGAATATTTATTTGACTCATTCTGTCCTATAAAAAAGTGCTTATATTCTACCATGTTCCCTGAAGATACCTTAGTTGACTAGTATTTGTTAGAACCAATCAAAAGAGTAATGTATTTGTTTTCATGATTTATTTTTTATTATAAATAATTGTTAATATAAAATATTTAAGGGAAATCACCTCAATTTGTATTTGGTGGAAATCATACTAACCATTATTTTCAAAAGATTCAGACTCACTATATCCATCATAATGAGGATTAGTTGATTGATTGAAAATTTCTAATTGGACATTCCTTGTGTACTAAATGGGGGAAAATTTTAATGATAAATTCATAATTTTTTGGAATTAGAGAATCAGTTTCACTGAGAATGTATCTGGTTAAAAGGAAAAGGTCATCATAATCTCTCTGGATAAGGTGCCAAAAAAGTGATTGTTTTGATAATGTATCATAGTTTTTATGAATTTGATAAAATAAAAGATGAAATTATTTTCTGATTCTTATTTTATAAATTACATGTTATATAGAAAACTTATCATGAATGATTGGTGAAATAAATTGGGAGTGAAAAATATTTAGCCTAATTGTTTTCTGAGAAGAAAAGTTTGTTGGGAATCGTAATCTTGAGATAATAATCAGTATAATCATTTCTAGGCTGATTGTACTCATAGAAATAATATTTGACATGATAAGGAAATAAAAAAGTTGATATGGATCATAATAAAAATTATCATACCAAGAATGATCGTTGCATATGATTGTAGCATCCAATCATCCATCATATGCATAAGAATACATTCATACCCAGGTTGATCATTCTCAGGCTCAGGAATAAAATGATCATATCCAGGTAAATCAGACTCCGAAAGATCCTACTCTAAGAAATCATATTCTGTGATGGAATTTCTTGAGAAAAATTCATGAAAAGTGATTAATATAATGACATAAATTACGTAGTCACCAATTATAAAAGGGTTTAATTACATTATAAGCTTCCAAATGGGTCAAGAGAAGAGTAGTAGATAAAGTCTTTTATCTCAACTAGGACAATAGAAAATGTGAAGAAATTATGGAGATGATGTGTATTTCAATTGGGTCAAGATCCTTTATATCATATTTTAATTATTTCATCTAGGTCAAGAAAAGATGTGAATAATTAAATGTGGTTTGAAAGAGGAAATTGATGAAATACGTTTCAAGGGGGATCTTGGAATTAAAATAAATTATTTCATTCAGCAATCAAAGTGTTATCAGTTTCTTCATAAACATTCATACAATTACAATATATATTTTATTTTAAGAGATTGAATTCCAAAAGATATAATCATGAATTTAAATCACACTTTTAATTGAAATTAATTTCTAGAAAAGAAGTCAATATTGTACAATTATTAAAAGGTTTTTAGAAAACTAGAGTAATTCTATACTCACCCAATATATTAGGGGAAATAGAGATTATACTGATTTTGATTATGTGGCAAAGAGGGAGAAATAAATTTTTATTTTTTGTTGTGTTGAATAAATTTTTACATATTAGAGTGAAAGGAGAAGAGAAAATATTGAAACATTTTATTCATCTAAGCATCATAGTCAATAAATATCATACTTGGCTGATTATTTACTCATATTTTCAATTGAATTTAGTGGATCACTGCAAGATGTTGTATAATCAGGTTTTGGATTCTCATATTGATATTTACAAATAAAGGAAGAATGATATTGGTTGAATCGTACTAGGATTTATAAATTCATAATTGAAATGGTGCTGATTCATTTCTATCATATTTTGTGAAAGTCATATTTTTTATACTAGGGAGAATCATACTTGGAGAATTTAAATTAGGAAAATCAGACTTAGTTTTCAAAGAAAGTTCCATGAATTTCTTACCTTCACATGGGTAAGAAATTGAATAAGTGTTTTCAATTTAATTCATTTGTGAAATTTAAGTGAAGCACGTGTAACATGAGTTGTTACATAATCATTGTATTACCCTATTAGCTTTAGGAGGGTGTATATGAACTATTATAATTTTTTACATAGAGATACATGAGTGAAAGGGTATATCCTACTCATTGTATTACAAGGATTTATTATTAGTGGATTTTAGGGAATTGGATTATTTTTTCAACCATACTATATATATATATATATTATTTTTGAATAATGATCCTTTTAAATACTTGTGTTTCTACGAATGTGTGCATTAATTGTTTTCATATGTTAATAAAAATTTTAATAGGTTTTGAATGTTCTTTAAATTAAAAATCGCAAAATATAAAAAGTACAACTGATTCACCCTCCCAATCTTAGTGATATAATTACTCCAATAGGGCACTTTCAACCGGTGTTGTCAGGCAGTTCGCTTCAATGAAACATTTCTGATGGAGAATTTCAATTATGTGAACAGTAAAGGTATTCAAGTTATTGATGTAGATAATCTCCATATATAAAAAGATAGAATGTTTCCTTATCATATTTCTTTTGGATATGGCGTGCATAAAGATATAATAGTTGGGTTTCCTCGTATTAATTTTAAAACTCCTCTAACATATGTTGATTAGATGAATATGGTGAATGATAGAATGGAAAATAATTCTATATTATCATCAGTTTTGGAAAGTGAATTCCTATGGGTGAAATGTGTTTCCATAGACAAAGGTAAATGGGATAAATTTAAAAATATATTTCAATGGAATACAAATGTGAAGAAGGAAAAACTTCAAATATGGATATTAATGTATGATGACTTAAATATGGAAGAGTAATAATCTATTGGGGGACTTTTATACCATCGTAAATCACATTGTGAATACAAGTAGATGTCTTAGGAAAATGTTAGAGTATTGTATATATGTTTAAAATATTCTGTGAATCCTTATCGATAAGTATGATGGAAAATATTATTCATTGGAATATAGAGATCATGAAACATAATCTCTTGATTGTCTTAATATAACTATAATAACATATTAATTGAGAAAGGATAAAGATATGAAGATACAAAAAAAATTTGATAGGGAAATGAATTTGAAGTCATCTGTTATAGAAGTGTTGAAGAATACTATTACTAAATATGAAGTCGGTGAATAAAATTCTAAAAATGAGGTATGTAAAAATTTTGATTATATTTTAGTTTTTTTTATAAAAATGTGAAAAGATGTATAGGAAAATACAAAGGGAACAACCATTGAACTGTTTTGAATGTTGAGGCATTGGTCACATTACAGATAATTGTCCTCAAAGATAGTAATAAGAGGATAATGATGATGATGAAAGGAATCCAAGTAGATTGTGGACCAAATAGGGTGACAAAGTAAAATCAAATTCCATAAAGAATAATAGAAATTTTTTCAATTCAAAAAGAAGAAGCTTCATATCAAAAGATGAAATAGTAGAAGGTAGTGTTTTTTAATCCAAGAAATTAGTTGAGTATGGTATTTCAAATACTATTATTGAAATATTGAATGATGAATAATTTTGAATTAGTAGTTATGAAGAAGAAGAAAATCTACATGAAATTCATTTGAAGTTAGAATTGAAATAATGTCTAAGAATTATCAAAAGAATTGAAAAGTGTAGAAAAAAATTTAGAAGGAGAATTCTCTTCCATAATAAATCAAGAATTATTTACTAATGGGAAATTAAATACGGTAATTGAGATTGATGATTTGAATAAATAAATTTAATAATAAAATAATCTCAATGAGCATATTGAGATCTAGATAAAGTTAAAATAATTAGAGTGGGAACTAGTCTAATAAAAACTCTCCAAAATTGAATTGAAAAATACAATTTTCCAAAACTCAGTCACTGAAGTATTTGAAAGTTATAAAAAGGGGAAATTGTATAATATTAAACAAAAACATAGATTCAATGTTTGAGAAGAATTATGGAATTATTTCTGAAAAAAAGAAATCTAGGAAAGTCATATGTGTGGCCAACAAAAATATTGTTGGGAAACTAGAAGTGCCAAAGAACATTGTGTATAAAAATTTCATGAAACAATTTGGGTTTGTAAAATATTTAAACACATCTGGTTTTGATATGGTAGAAAATAAATGGGAAAATATGATTGATAACAGAATGGGTTGTGGCTCGAAAAATAAAGAGAAAAAGGTGACTGAGAAATTCATTCGTAGTTCTAATCAATATGGATGTTTGGGAAGAAAATTCTAATTCTATGAATATTTCTGGTATTATAGTGGATTCATACATATAGAAAATATGTGTTGGTTTAACAAAAATATTATTATTATTCCATAGGTTATGAAAGGAAGATGTTGAGGGGGAGTCAAATTCATCAAAACAGGATTTCAGGGAAGATTGATAAAGGTGGTGTAAAAGGTGAAAATAGGATCCAAACATTAGATAATATTTGGGAAATATGTGAACATGTTGGACACCTTTCAAAAGGATGTTTGGTCTTTTAGCCTTTTAATAAAAATATTCTTAATAATTTTCAGATTCCGAAGTTGATGAAAAAAGGGTAAGATGTAAAATATATTGTTGTCGAAACTACATTGAAATCTACAAAAGGAGAATGACTTGGATCCTAGATAGTGGGTGTTCTTCTCACAATAATGGATATTTGAAATTATTGAATAATGTGAATGATTTTAAAGATGGAACAGTGACATTTAAAAGTGATGAATCATTGGATAATCAAAGGTTTTGGGCCAACCATCATTTGGAAAAAATATATGAAATCCAAAACAAACATGTATGTTGATGGGATGAAACACATTTGGATAAGTGTTTCACAATTTTTTGACAAGGGTAAAAATTTTATCATAATAAAATATTGTTTTTTGTGTGATGTGGAAAAGAAGGAATGATTGTCACAATATTCCATTGTACAAAAGGAAATTTGTTTCAGGTTGGGGAAATACAAAACACTTGTTACATGAGTATGGTAGATGAGAATAAATTATGGCATAAATGGATAAGAAACTTGTATCGAAGAAAACTAAGTATGTTATCTAAGATATATAGAGTCTAAGACATTCATGATTTTACAATATCAAGAGATTTGCGTTTCAATAATTTTCAAAAAAATAATGATTACAAATTATGTTCATAAGAAAGTCAAGATTTGCTCAAAACAACCAACGAAGTTTATTCATTATGATTTAGTGAGATAATGAAAAAATAGTCAACAAATGAAGATAATTAATTCATCAATATCCTTGATAATTTTACTCATATTATGCATGTTATGTATATGAGAGAAAAATTAGAAGCTTTGAAAATGGTGAAGAGTTACAGAAGGAAAGATGAGAAAGATTGTGAGTATTAAGTGATGAAGCAGAGAACAAATAATGGCGGTTAATACAGAAGTGATTAATTTGAAATTTAACTATATAATCACGGAATTAAGCATGTGAATAGTTCTACATACACTCCTCAACAAAATAGGGCTTCGAGATGAAATAATAGAATTTTGGAGGAAATTGGAAGAATCATGTTACTTGAACATGGACCCTCTCATTAAATTGGGAGGAAAGCCATGAATATTGTTATTTATATCCAGAAATTTTTTTTCTATAGTTCCCATTTAGATATAAATCTACGGTAATTGTTTTATGAAAAAAAATCTAATTTTGAAAAATGCTAAAGTGTTTGGGATTCCATTTATTATGATAAATAATGGTTGAAACTATGGAATGTTTAAGAAGAAATGTTACAATTGAATACTTATTGGCTATGCATTAAAAAGAAGATGATATATATTCTTCAAAAAAAAAATGTTGAGTATGTTGTTGTGAATGTAATTAAAATATGATAGAATGAAAACATATTCAGATAAAAAATGATTTTGAATTAGTTAAAGAAAAAAATTCACACAAGGACACAAACAATTGTATCCCTACTCAAGAAGATGAAACAGACTCAGCTATTTCTAGTGATGAGGAAGATACTCAAAAATATCATCCCAGGATGTGGTAATAAGTAGAAACTTAGTATATAATTGGAAATCAACATCTTAATGTTCAAAAAATAATAACAATATGTTTAGTTACACATAGGTATTTGTACTCAATGGTCGAGTTGAATAATGTGAAAGAATATTTTTAGAATTCAAAATAGATTCATGACATAAATTAAGAGTTGAATAAAATTGAAACGAATGATACATGGGAACTCATATCCAATCCTGAATAGAAAAACATTTTTTACACAATGTGGGTTTTCCATAACAATCTGAGTGGAGAAAGTGAAGTGGTAAAAAACAAAGCAAGACTTGGGTAAAAATGGTATTCCCAAATTGAAGGTATTAATTTTAATAAAACATTTTCTCTACTAGAAATACTCTAAACAATCCTATTAATTGTTTCTATTGCTCCACAATAAGACTTCAAGATCATTATAATGGATGTTAAATCACAATTCCAAAATAGTGATCTTGAAAATGAAGATTATATTGAAAAATATTTTGGCTTTGTTGTTGGGAAAGATAATAGTTATGTGTACATATTGGAAATTATTTATATGGACAAATATAGGCTCTAATGGAATGGTATTCCAAATTCGATACATGATTATGGAATATAAATTTCATAATGGAATTTTAGATAAAAATTCATAAATCATACATAGTTATGATTTTTCCATCATTGTGATTTCTTTTGTTGATGATGTTATCATTGTTGAGAATTATGAAATAAGCGGTGAAATATTTTATTAAAAAATGAATTTTTTTTTGAAAAGTTCAAGCTGGGGGAAATGAAATACTTTCATGGGTTACAAATACCTCAAAGGAAGGAATACATTTTCCATTCAAAACAAATTATTCAAAGGAGATTCTTAAGTGTTTTGGAAATAAAAAAAACCTATTTCTGGAAAAATTTCAATGATTACAAAGTTTTCTAATTATGGATATTAAAAATATGTTTATGAGAACGGATTTTGAATGTTGAATGAATGTTTATTGTATTTGACTACCTTAAGACCTGGCATTTTTTATTCTATTAATCTATATTCCAGATTTCTAGGTTCTCCAAAATAATCACATTTACTTTATAAAAAACTATTCTCATATACATCCATGGAAAAATGATTTCAGAATCATGTTTAAAATCTCAGATATTATTGAATTTATTAGAAATTAATATACTTATTGGGAAATAAATGTTCATTATATAAGTTCCAGATATGGTTGATTAATCTTTCAAGGAAAGAATTATAATACATTGCATTCAAAGAAACAAAATTTTTTATCTCTCATTACAACTAAAGATATGTTTGTTTCTTCCAATCAATCCACTACTTGACATAAGTGGATGAATCCTTGATTTTTCGATTTACAAGTTCAAGTGAAGTTACACTTGCTATTGGGTTGTGCAATTAAATTTACAACAAATATCACCATGAATACAATTCAACATTCTCAGTCAAATCATATTTATATCAAATATCATTTCACCAAATTTCTTGTGGAGAATAATGAATTAATGCTAAAATATATTCTAGTATCAGAACAAGTTGCAATAATTTTCACAAAAACTTTACTGATAAAATCCTTATCTAAGTTGATAATGAACATGGGTGTCTAACATATTTCACATCAATGTTGAGGTATGTGTTTTAGTCCCCTCTCTCTTCTTACCATTGGATAATATTGTCAAGGTAGAGAATGAATTTTTTTTATAAATCATTGTATTTCATTTATAAAGAGAGAATTGTGGTTATGTTTCAAATTTAAAAATTTTATTTAAAGAACTTTTATAACTATTTTATTCAGAGGTTGTATGAAAAGAAATTGTTTTTCCTTCTAGGGAATTTGAAGAAGATATGAGGAATGAAAAAGGTACAGGTTGTCATAAACATGACTTTTGGATAGCATGGTTTTTCTATCAGTGATTCTTATTTTCAATATTGAGATTTCTCACATAGGATCAAAATTATTGAAACATCATCCATTTATTGAGGATACAATGTTCAGTTATTTAGGAAAATTGGTTGACAACAAAATAAAAAGGGGGAAATTTTTAGGACCAAGTTGAAATGGAAGGTACTTGTTTTCAATATTAATTTTTTTTCAAGAATATTGATGATAAAATATATAAGTGAAATAATCTGACATTGTATTTGGTGGAAATTGTAGATAACATTATTTTAAAAATAATCATACTCACTCCACAAATCATAACACAGAGAAGATGATTGAATAAAAAGGTTCTGATTGAAAATTCATTGGGACCTGAATGGGGAATGATACTAATGGGGAATTTATCATTACATGGAATGAGACAATCAGTCACATAGAGAATGCATCCTGCTCGATGTAAATGTTCTTCAGACTCACTCTGGACCTGGTATTAAAGAAGTGATTATTTTGATAATTTATTAAATTCTATATGAAAAAAATAAAATAAATTTGATGATTCTTTTATGATTCATATTTAATAAATCCTAATATCATTAGAGAACATATAATGAAATATCTGTGAAGGTTGTTGGAGTGAGAAGTATTTAGTCGAATTGTTTTTAGAGAAGAAAAGGTTCCCGAGAGTTGTAATCAATAGATTATATTTAGGATAATCATGTCCATACTGATCGTACACATGGATTTCAGATGTGGGATGATATGGAATGAAAGAATGTGATGGGGATCATACTAGGAATGATCATATCCAAAATCATCATTTTCTGGGACTGTAGCATCTTATCATCCATTATATGAATTAGAAAACATTTATAAGTAGGATGATCTTACTTAGGATTAGGAATAAAATGATCATATCTAGGACATTCTTAATCAGAATGTTTGTACTATGAAAAATATAAATCAGAGAAGAAATTTTGGGAGGCTTTTGAATGATTAGATAAGAATAGAGTGAGATCCAAAATTTATTCAACCATTTAAAAAGGATTGAACTGCATTACAATATTCTAATTAGGTCAATATATGTAGAGTAAAAGAAGTATTTTATATCAACTAATTCAAGAGAAAAAATAAATAAATAAAGCAGAATATGTGTATTTAAATTGGGTCAAGAGCCATTGTATTAGATTTGAATTATTTCCAAATCTGTCAAATGAATAATTGAATAATTAAAAGATATTTGAAATAAGTGATTTTTTAATAAATTATCTAGGGGATCTTTGAATTCAAAAGAATGATTGTATTTAAAAATCATAGCTGTATCCATTTCATCAAATAATTTTTTACAATTGGTTCAGTTCTTTGTTTTGAATAAAGAGGATTCGGACAAGTGGACTAATGTATTGAAATTATACTAGAAATTGAAATGAAATTTTGAAGAAGAAGTAAGGATTGTATAAGAATGAAGAAGTTTCATGAAGAGTTGACAAAGTCAAAATTCATAAGATATTTTAGTTGAAATTTAGATTACATTGAATTTGAATGAGAGGTAAAATTTGGGGATTCCCACCAAATACACTCGAGGGTCAACTATAAAAGGAGAAACATACATTTTACCTCTCTGATGACCGATGTGTTGTTTATGAGACACAATATTTGAGTTTAATAATGAAAAAATTTACATAATCACTTGTGTTGAAAAAGATTTGTGGATTAGACTGAAAGGATAAGAGAAAAGATCACAATGTTGTGTCTATATTTTCATTATACTCAATGATTACAGTACTTAGCTGATTACTGTACTAATTTTGTCAATAGAATTTGGCTGATCATCATATCAAGTTGAATAATTGGATTATGGATTTTTTATTGTGACTTCTAGAATGATGAAGAATCTTATAGTGAGAATTGTACAATGTTTTACATACTCAGAATTTATGTGGTGCCAATTTATCTCTATCATATTCTATCAAAGTCATATTTTTGATACTCAAGAGAATCGTACATGGAGAAATCAGACTCTGAAAATTGTATTGGTGAAATTGGACAGATATTTCATAATAAATTCTAGGATGTTTTTTCCTTATTCTGGGAAATAAATGGATGAAGTTTATCAATAGAATTAAACATTGAAATTGAAATGAAGCATAGGTAACAGGACTAGTTAAACATTCATTGTGATACCCTATTTGTTCATAGAGGATGTACACTAACTATTGAAATTGCTTACACAGTTCTACATGAGTGGAATGGTATACCTTACTCATTGTAATCCCAGGATTGATTTCCAGTATATTTTTTTGGTAATATACTATTTCCAAACAATACCAAGGAAGTAGTTATTCTTATTGAGATATGAACCATGTAAATACTTTTGTTCTGGTGGATGAGTGTTTGAATTATTTGCAACATGTAATTGAATAATTAAGATGAGGAGATGTTTTTTAAAACTGAAATGAAACATAAAAGAAAAAAACTATCACTGATTCACCCCTCCCCCTCACAGTGATAAAATTACTTTAACTAAGAACGTTCAATATTTATTTTATAGAATTTATTTAAAAAATTATACCTTGACATTTCCATGAATTATACATTGACTAGATTATTCTATCCACTATTTATGGATGCATATTAATTTATATTACAACCCACTCGAGACTCCTTTCATACCAGAGTATAAATCATGCCTATAGGTTTAGAAAAAACAGTGAACCCTAACAAGGATACTTGTTTTATTTTACATATAGCTTAGAGAATGGGATTGGAGGACCAAGCTTATACTTGTAATGCAAATGTATTTAATTTTGGTTTTTTGAAATTTTGTATAGAATTTGTTATATGGATGTAATTTTTATTTTCATTATCCGCATTTTTATTTTATCATGACAAGATATCCATTTTAGGTATGACTCATGATATGGATTGATTTTTATTATAGATTGGAAGTCTCTTATTTTCACTTGTTTTTGGTATATTTTTCTGTGAAGAATTTGGTTATCTTTTATTCAATTTTTATTTAATATCATATTTTTTATCCACTCTTACACTCTAATATGAGAATATAGTCTCTCCACAATACCACCATAGACCATCAATACAAGTTTTCAGCCTCTATAATATGGGTATGTGCGCTTGTGGCAATGGGACCCATTAGCTTGGGGAACTATATAGTGGCTCCCTGGCCGGGATGTTACAAAGTGGTATTAGTGAGCTTTATTTTTTTCATTTTCTAACTATATCAATATCATAAAGAAGATATATATGTATAAGATGTTGGTAATGATCATATTCCTGGGAATATCCAACCCATGTATAGGTGAAACCCAGATTACCTAAGATGGTATATTTTTATTATTGGGTTTCTCTTATTACTATTGAATGTATTTCACCATTAAGTGAGACACGTGTTTTGTGATTTTATTATTTAGATTATTTGTATAAAAGCTTCTATATCCTCCTTTTCTAGTTATGATAGAGAGATACTTGTTCATGCATCATAATAAGAACTCAGGGACTTACAAGCCATGTAATTATTAATGCCTCATTTACATTCTATGTGCATTTCTTTCTATATATATATATATATTGGTGTCATGTTATATATTAAATTGGGGTAACATATCTTATAGGATTAAACTATTGGATTATTTTTTTCATCAATCCAAATATTTTTTTCGATATAGACTGATGATGGAACAAAAATTGACTAATTATACGACGTTATGAGTTTGGAACCTATTGGTTCTATGGATATTAATATGTTTAGTTCATTTGATTTAATGTATTATAAACAAAATTTTGGAAGGAAATTATTATATAAATTTTCAATGGCGGTTCATTTAATAAAATCAATTGTTATACTTGTTACATCATGCTACTTAATGTATGAGCCAATTCGTAGTTATATAAACTTCCAATTTAAATTTATAATAAGTATTGAAATGATAAATTTAGACTAGATAAACATTGAATATAATATGATATATATATAAGTGTGATAAATTTAATGAAAATTAATTTGAAAATTTAGTTTAATTTCCACTAAATGGGATTTCCAATTAAAAATTAAAGGATTTTTTCCCTTATACCATGGAATTAAAACTACATATACTAGAACCTATGTGATTTGATAGAGGACCTAGACCCAAACATGGAAGTAGTATTGGGTATATGGTGGTGTATCTAATGTTTTTAGAGCCTATTATAGTCTTCCATTATCACCTAGACTTATAATTTTGAGTAGGTATATAGGTTTTATCTTTTCCATTGGAAGGTTATGTTCATTTCATATTGTGTATCGTTGATCCTTTATAATATAAAACTATATCTTAAAGTGTGTGTGACATCACCATCCCAGAAAACGCTAACTGATGCCCTAAGCTGGGTCATTACATGACCTCAAGCACACCTCCCCATTCTCCATAGGTTGTCAACTAGTAGCGAGGGTCTAATGAGTAACGTGGGGAGACTATTCCCTCTTGACTAGAATAATCCATAGTTGAACCCAATGTGAATAGAGGAATAATATGAAGAACTCATAAAAATTAATAACCAACATTTCCCAAACATGGTACAAACACAATCAAATACAATGATGTTATTCCATAGTTGTAGTGAAAAGTTAAAGAAAAACCAAAATAGAACAAATGAACAAAACTCCAAATAGTTTTCGACTCTATGTTTGGATCCTTCTCCATGTATATTCCATGGCCAAATCAACCTCCTAGTGTAGGGACATCGCCCTTGTCCTGGACTGCAACTAATAATTCTACTCAATTACCCTACAATGACATGAGTAGGGTGTGAGTACAATACTCAGTAGACCACCACCAACGATATCTAAAAAATATATAGTCTAAAATATAGTGAATGAAAGTACAAAATTTATGTTATGTAAACATGGGATAGTTCTAGTCCTATTCATTAACAAGGTTTCTTTATTTCTAGACTAGAATTTATCCAAATTGCATTTCTTATACCATCCTAATTACATAAGCCATATTGATTACATGTTCCATGAGTTAGGCATTAATATGATTTATACCAGGGTCTAAGGCAACCCGTCCCAATGAATAGGTAAATCAAAGCAACTCCATATCTCACTAGGGATCCACATATCACATCATCACATTTTCCACTCCTCTAAGCCTCAGTCCTGGTGGAATGAAACTGTTAGGGTAATAGAGCCTCTGTCCCCTTTCCTAACCCATGCAGTTTGGGGTGGAGTTTAGAGCTTCAGTCAAACACGACCCATGGGCATATAACCTCAATTCAATACCCCACTCTACCAAGCCATGTCAACATGCTTATTTTTTAAGTCACCACAACCATACCATTACATAAACAAGAATATTAAATTCCATTGGATATCACAATATATAACATTAACATGGGAAATAATATTATTCCATAACCCATTAATACATTTTCCATTTATAATTCCTTCCCATTTAGAAAAATTACCATTCATGTTCCTCAACCCATTAGGTGTATTCAAAAATCCCAATGTCTTTGCCAAATTCATCAATGACCATACATTTACCTATTTATCCCATTTATCATTTCCCAAACTTTAACACATTTTTTCATTCCAATACATTTCTCATATCACGTAACATAATAAATTTATTACATTCAATCATTTAGGTATACCACCTAATTCTCATGTATTTACCCATTCCACAATTTCACCCATTTCCCTTATTTCATCCCATTAACACATTCCCCATTTCTCATTCCATTACACAATTTCAAGTTCACCATTTAGCATTCTATAATCCCCAGATGCATTTTTAACCAAATTCATGAAACAATCGACATAATATCTTCCAACCCAATTACCCATTTTCAACAACTTATGCCTTTATCACCATAGAAATATTTATCATTACTCCATTTAAATCTTAATGAACAATTAATACATACTCTACATGGATTTCACATTATTCTTCGGCAACCCATCACTTATCCCGTCCCCACTCTAGGTCTGGGTTTCCCTGCATACCCCATTGGTGGCCCTAATAAGGTCAATTCATCCTCAATGAATCCAACGGGGATCGTGAGGGTTTCAATTGGTTACATAGACACCCATTTGTATCAAAAACATCAATGGATCAAAGAACACAAAAAGGGAAAAACAAGAACACCAACATCCATGCACAAATCCCAAAATAAAACTATGGGATAATACTTGTAGACCACCTACCTCAAATATGATGATGGAAGCACTCTCAATCATTGATATAGAACCAGAATCAGACACCCCTTGATGCCCCAACCGAAATTACTTCGGGAAAGAAAGATTTTATAGATTCGGATATAAATAATCAAGAGGTGAAATCCATAAACCAAAAAGAGATGAAAAGTAGAGAGTAGAATTACCGGAACTTTGATTTGCAACTGACGACACTCCAAACGACAAAAATATAAGTTAGATTCATCCGTGGGAGCTGTTGGCGTCCTTGGTTCATCAGTAGGTTTTTCAATGGAAGAATGGACGAAAATTCTCAGTGGGGTTTTAAAATCCCATGGTGGCATTTTTTGTAATTTTCTCAATGTTTCTGGGCCTCACGGTTTACAAGAATGGTTTGTCGAACAGTGTGCAAACCATGCATGGGCTGCTGTCTGAAAAACACCTCAACTAATGGTTTCCTGAAGATTATGCACAGTTTTATTTATAGTGCACCAACCTTGTGTATGCCTCTGTCCATTGTTTCACGGTTCCCACATGGTCCGCACTAATCGTGCGCAAACCATGAATCATGCCCAAGAACTCTATTTTGTTCATCTTTCACGTCCTGATCCCCTAGAACACCCCCCCAAGAATTCATCTAAATATGGGGAAACACATATATAGCCAAAAATAAGACACCAAACAAAAACTTACCATAACATACCTTACGGTGATCAGGGATCTTAAAACCTCCCCACCTTATAACGGCTCATCCCCGAGCTTCTATTTTGAGCATCACTAACATCTGTAACTAATGTTATTTCCACTATGCCTATCAATCCATTCCCATCCACCATATTTCTAATTACACACCACAAATCCCATCAAATATGAAACAAGGGAATAGACTTTCCCCACCATCCTTCCTCACTAGAACCACAACACGAGCTGAAAACTCCTCAAGGATGCCTCAACTTCAACCATTCTCACCACGAGAAATCCATGGGAGAAATCATAGGTTACAAAACATAACTCAAAACACATGGGGACTTAGGACACAACATCACATCATCATGGATGAACCTGTCAGGGTGCCGTAGGTTTGATCCTCAATACAACTCATGACCCAAATCACTTGGCATCATTTTCCTCTATTTTACAACTATAACGGTGACAAACCCAGTATCCCCTGGTGGAGAACACATGATCTTTCCAATGACATCTCTTGAAGATTTAATTACACAACTATACAACCAAAATCCACCAAAAACACTCTGTTACTCACCCAACTAAACTAGTGACACAGAATTCTACTAGGGACGACTCACCTGAACAGTTACAACTCGAGTTGTTCCAACCTGAAACTCTGATCACATCATCAACCAACCAATTATCTGGCTTGGTTCTTTCCACCATTCCGAGTAACTTGGCACCTCCACTTTTGAAGAGGCACCACCATAACACAACCCATCATTCCAATTGCCTAACATGTTCCAAATCACCACGCCCAAGCATCCATAGTGGCATTGCCCTAAATTGGCATCCAACCACACCATTGACACCATTCATAATGACATTCCGACTATATTCCTTCATGTAATAAGATCAACATAACCACACTTATCTAAAACTTCATTTCGAAGAAGGTTCTTTCTACCACATCATAAACCTAGAGGTTGGTCAGCCTCACCACACGCCTTGAAGTTTACCATATCATGTCAAACCACCATGACTGTCTTATCCCAAAAACCCCACCTTTCACTAGTGGTATATTACCATTTTCTCACCTTTTTGAGGTGATTACAGACTTGAATCATATCATTATCATCCCACACACCCAAAGTAGTTTGTTCCCTAAATTCTAGTAGAATTCCATCATCGCGACGTTACCACCATCTAGACCATCATCAGGCATCACCTAGGGCATGACACCAAATCACATGGCCAAGGCACACATAACCTCAAGATTTCCAAAAACCACTTGAGGAGAAATTTTTAGTGCCTAACACCGATCATATTTGGAGTTATAGAACACATCCTCTCTTTCCAAAACGTATTTTCATATCAAAGCACATTGTTCTATGACTCATCACTGACATCACCAGCATCCCATGGACTCACCCTGAGCTCAATCCAACACATGGCTAATCATTCACCACCTCGAAGTCCCACATTGCCTCCATAGGGGACCTAACATACCCCTTAAAATATCCTCATTGGCATCCCAGTGCCACCACATCAACTCAATATCCTCCTCTCCACATCCAATAACAGAATCATCACACCCCACATTAGGAGTTTTATTACCAATTATCCCAAAAGGGATTTCAACAACAGTATATAATACTCAATCAAAAAATGAACCCCAAACATAAACATGGCCAACCATATTTCACCAAAAAAAGAAATAAAATGTCACCAGGGATCATTCCCGGCTTCCTTGGATGACACCCAGGACGTTTATTGTCACTCAGTCTATCCTGATGACCTCAACCTACGGCATATAGATTGTACATCCCATCATCAATATCTACATAGACCATTTCCATGAGCGTAAACTCTATTATGTCCCTCAACCAAGCAAAAACCATTATGTCTATTTACATGAGTGAGAGCTTCTCAACATACCTTGGACGATGTCCCGAAGTTGGGCATGCTCATCACTAGTTTAGGTATGCTTAGAAGTCGTCGAAGAACACCACCCCAAACTAAACCATTTTTGATGTCAATCTATGTGACACCATGACCTTCCAGGGATCTCAGGATTCACTACCAAACATGTCACATCAACAATTAAACATCACTAATCAGGTGTTATTTCCAAGCATGTTCCACCACCGATCCACAACCAATCCATTCATACTGACCAGTTCGTCCACATGACCATTGCTTCCTTGGGTGTCACTATCAAGTGAAATCATATAACCACACTCCATCCACCTTTCTCTCTTCCACTCAAACAACCTCAAGCCTCCATTAATGATCATCCAAAAATGTGAGTCGAGAATCCATAAAACACAACCCTTTGATACCAACCTTATACCATATCACAAGCACCCAGGATCCCTAACAAAAAAACCATGTATAATTATACAATCTATTAATAATTAGTGGTACTCAAAACACATTAACATCCCTCTGAATCATCTTCCTTGCTTCATATATTGAGGTACCCACACAGCTAATCTAACCTCCCATGTGGTCATCCATTATTTGTTAGAGTTATAATCCAATAATCATAACTCTAGTTGCACTGCCGACCCTCATCCTTCCCACTAGGCCCTATAGACCAAATCCACAACATACAACACCTTGAGTTCCAATATTAAAGTCCAAACCACTTATATGTGTGACACACACCCAAAATAACTAGAATACTTCTCTTACCTCTCCAACAGGTGATAGAGTTAATATTTTCATTATTATTAATCTGTTTTTCAATGACCTAATCCCTCCTCAATTTTAGTATTTTTTCATCACTTATGTGTTTTTGGTGTATTTTGGGCTTAAATGTGAAAATGGTGTAATTCTGTAAAATTGACAGTTTATTGGAGATTCTATATTTCGAACATAAAATTCACATTACTGATTCATTTGGAGTTAATCATTTATTATAGGATTCATATTCTCATGGGATTAAATTTTGTCTTCTGAACTAAGACCGAATTCCAAACCCAATGGTACATAAAAATTAATCAAATGGATAAACTTGTCTTGGAGACATAATTGACCCCTTTATATTAAATTTGAAATATCTAATTCAACCGACCTTATAATGAGGTGATTCTATCCGGTGTTAAAATTGTACATTCAAATGACTTTTCACATTAAATTTATGAAAATATGATGCTCATTTATGCATATTTTAGCCACATCAAAATGGTGTGGGTGAAATAGTGTTTGGCATCCATAAGAAGTTAAATACACTAATAAAATAATATATTCCTTTAAACCTATCAAAAAGTCATTGATATTTTGAGGATCGAGAGAAAACTAAATTTACAACATCTTATAATAAGGAAACACGGCTTGGATGAGAGGTGTGTTAGTCATAACAGCGGCAAACATATGAAGGAAAAATAATGGAGGATCAAAATTTTTGTTCTTGTTTTTCTTTATTTTGTTCTTCTTAGATTTGTAGTGAATTATTAATTCCCCATCAACATGGTTACCCTTACCATAGTGGGGTACATGATATGAGTTATTAGGGTGGGGTAGGTTTAACCTTTTGTAATTCTTGATTTCTTGAACTTAATATCTTATTTTCCTCTTTTCTCTTTTGCGAATCAGTTTCAATTTCATATAAGAGTAATTATTATCATGTATGATTGTATCTAATTTTAGATTTTGTTTTTTATTTTTATTTGATCAAGTATAAATATCTCCCTCCACTTGGTTATGGTTTATATATGATGGAATAGATTAAAACATAATGGTGAAGTAATCGATGATCACTGGTATGTGTGGGGGGAGTAGTGAATGTTCTTGATTACTAGGTATGAACAAGACCTGATTGGGAATTGCCTAAGATAATTAGGGGTATTCTCTAAAACTATATTACACATTGGTATGAGAGTAGAAAAATCTATGGTTTTAGTAAGGTTTATTCTCACATTATTATATTTATAAGGGCTGAGGAGAAACGATTGTGTATTCTCACTCTAAACAATTTAGCAGAAGAGAATTGGGTAATGGGAACTGTGATAGAATTACAAATTGAAACCCAACCCTAAACTAATCACCATTTCATAATAATAATTTAACTCATTTAATTTTTCCATTTTTTTAAACATTCAATCAATTTCATGAATTTATTTAGTTTCCTTCTTGTATTATCTAAATCAATAAATTTGAAAAACAACATCACTTCATTCACTTATTGTAAGTGACAAACACTATTGTTGTGCACTCCTCTCTGAAGAAAACCAAGGAAACCCAGTATAATAAATTTTAACATTGGTTATATTTGTTTTCCCCACCCCATGACAAGAATGTGTCAAAACCTAGGGCTGTTTTTGGGGAGGTAGCACCAATATTTATTTTCTTTTGTTTCTTTTATCTTCTTATCTTTTCTCAATAAAATTTCATGACTAGAACCTCAAAAACTGAAACTTTACCTCTAGATCCTAAAATTGAAAGATACTTGATGAATAGACATAGAAACCATTATTTTCAATCTTAATTTTAGTGAATTCCCCTTGAAGACTCAAGTGAAAAATCAAGTGTTCAGTCTGAGCCTGTTATCATGGATGAAAATCAAAACCCAACTCATAGAGTCCTCAGTGAATTACAATTCCATAATCAAAACATTAACATTCTATTCCAGTGGTATAAAATTATTTTCAAATGAATCCTAGTATGATTTATTTTCTTCCAAATTTTCATGGTTTGGCAGGTGAAGATCCAAACAAACACATAAAAGAGTTCACAAATGTTTCCTCAACTTTCAGACCCCGTAGAGTTGCTGAAGAGCAGGTAAAGTGGAAGGCATTTCTGTTTTCATTGGATGGGGCCAAAAAATAATGGTTGTACATTCTACAAACATGAGATATTCATGACCGTAATTACATGGTAAGATTTTTTATGCAAAGATTACTCCCCACCTCTAGAAGCACAACCATTTGGAAAGAAATCTACATCATACGAAAATCATTTGGAGAAACCCTTTATGAATAATGGGTAGATTTAAGAAGCTATGTGCCTGCTGCCCACATCAAGAAATTGAGGAATATCACTTTCTTTTATTATTCTATATAATACTACTGGATAATGATAGAAACTATCTTGAAGCATCATCTATATGTGAATTTATTGGCAAGTCACCAGAAAAAGACAGGGTCTTGATTAAGATGATTTCCCAAAAATCGTAGAAGTTTGCAATAATAGGTATTAAAACTAGAGGTATTCATGATGTACAAACTTCTCATCCATCACCATTACTAGAAAATAACATTGAAGACATAAATAGTATGGTGAGGTAGATGTACTTGAAGTATGTTAGTTACCAACATGCGCCAGCTAAGGTATGTGATTTATGCTCATCACCTGATCATTTCACTTACCGGTGTTTAGAAATATAGAAAATAGAAACATGTGTGGAATCCTTTCATCATAGATAGTTCCAACAGAATCAAGGATGGAGAGATCCAACCATGTTGAATATGGTTTTGGAAATCAACGGAATCTTTATAGACCCCCGTACCAAAACCAATTTCAAAACCAACCACCATTCAAAAATCTATTCAAGAACCCACCACCAATCCCACAAAAGTAGTCTTATAACCATCCTTCTTACCATAAACCGACCACATTCCAAGGACCCTATGAGAAACCATCTAGCAGTGCACAATATCCAATTAAAAAAACAATAGAAATCTGATTTTGATGGGATGACAAACACCTATAAAGATTTTTCCAATAAGATTGAAAGTCTCATAGATTTTCTAACAAAAAATCCATGTAAACTAACTTCCTAAACACTCACAAAACCAAAAGTGAATTTCACTATGATAACAACTAGAAGTGGAAATTAACTCCCACCACCATCTACCATTGAGCCTAAAACTAGAACACCTTTGCTAAGGGAGAATGAAGTGGGAAATGATGAAAATTCTATGAAAATTCATCGGGAAGAAGATAAGAAAGAGGAGGAGAAGAAGGATATTCCAAGGAAGAAGAAACAATAAACACCATTTTAAAGGCATCAAATAGAGAAAAAATATATACCCCCACCATTTCCATCAAGTTTTATTGAATCAATGATGTTGCAAGAAGAATCACTACAAAAAGAAATTCAAGACACCTTCTAGAAAGAGGAAATCAACATACCTATGCTTAAATCACTCAAAATAATTCCAATGTATGCTATGTTTTTAAGGATATTTTAACAAAGAAGAGGATACTTCAAGAGAATGAGAGGATAAATTTTGGAATATGTTTCTTAGACCTTATCACAACACAATTACCAACCGAATTTCATGATCTGTGGAATATTTCTATTACATGCACCATTGGTTCATTAAATTTCTCTAATGATTTGTGCGATTTAGGTGCATCAATTAATGTATTTCCTCACCCAGTATATTCTTCTTTGCAGAAGAGAGACTTGAAGCCCACAAGAGTAGTGGTCTAGCATGCAAACAGATCTACAGTTTCCCAAAAGTAGTTCTGGGTGATGTCCTATTAAAATTTAAAGATATTTTATTCCCCAGTAACCTTTATGTGTTGAATATAGAAGATGAGAGAATCACATCACACTAACCCATAATTTAGGGGAGTCCTTTCTTTAATACAACAAAAACCATCCTCAGTGTCCATGAAGGGACATTTTCCATGGAGGTTGGAGACAGCACTATTGACTTCAATATTTTTGAATCCATGAGGTACCCATCAGACGATCCTTCACTCTTCTCACTCTCCCATAAAGATGGTAAAGAACCTACTGAAGAATCAGGTACGTTTCATGAATTATTATCATTTGGAGATAATTTTTCCATTAAAAAATTCAATGAACCTATGGATTCCCAAAGCACTGGAGATTCTGATTTCTTGTGGGTAGAAGAGGTAAAGTCTGATGTAACGCCCCGACCCTAGTTACCCAGAGTCCATGCATTATTACATAACATTGGCATGATCACACATAAATCATGTCCTGAAAGATAGATCGGTTTAGTATTATTGGACAAAATATTAATACATAAGTTTAACATTAAAACATTAAAAATAAATACAACACTAATTTATTCCATTAAAAACATCCAAGCCTCCATGATTATGCCTGCATGTCACTCATAACTTACTTCTTCATAAATATTAAGCATTGTGAATAATTGAAAACACATTCCATTAAAAAATAATAAACATGACCACTTTTATGGAAGGAATAAGAGTTGAGTAAATAATTCCATAAAAAAACATAAACATGGGTATTCTACTAGTTGAATAATCACATGAACCATAACTATTATTTTCATAATGAGGGAATTTATAATGACGGACATTCTGAATTTTTTTTCAAGGCCTCGGCAAAGACGTCAAAAAATGATTTAGGCCTTGGCCAAAACCATTTATCAAATTGGGAATGTCCTCGACCAATTCCACGTCTAGTTGTCTCATGAGACATACCAATTAATTGAGAAGCTATAACAGGCTCCACCCATCACTTACTATATCCAATACATTCCTCATATGAAAAGGTTGAAACATAATATAAACATTCATATTAAAACTAGTATACGAAATGTCAATAATCTAACCATAAAACATTAATGGTATAAAAATAACACATCCATATTCAAACATATCATAAAACATTCAATACAATATGGAATATTTTCATCATAATAAATCAAGTTCAATGAAATTTAAAATTCGTCAAAGGATGTTGACATAGATGACAATGATTTATGAAACTCTTTGAGATAAATATCCCTTTTTCATGAAAACATTTAAAAGACACACAATTTAAAGAGGAATACATTTGAAGACATTTTTGAATCAAAGTGTCCCATACCACTTTCAATCTTTTGAATGGGATTAACATTTTAAAACATTCAGGTCCATATACATAAATCCATAAAACCATTTTGAGCACATGGACATTAATGAGAACGGCTTACAAGAATAAATATTTAAACATTTAATATAATTTTTTAATAACAGAGACCCTTAAAAATAATCCATTTGAAAACCCTTTTATGAATAATGGACATGGATCATAAATATGTCTCAGTATAAACTTACCCATAAACTATCTCGAATAATAACGAGATTGAGGATTAACCCTTACCTTGTAATTTTCCTTGGTCAATGGTAGGTTAACCTATGGTATAATGGTGAAATAATTGTAATCAAATTATACAAGAACCATATACATTAATATCATATCATGTATGATCTTTTAATATTTATTTGTTAATAATATTTTAGTATTATTGTCGTTTCGGGTGTTAAGTGATTCATTTTCCTTTGTATGATTTCTTAAAAAAGTATTGTTTGTTATGGGTAGGATGTATCTTATTAATATTCAGAATTATATTATGTATTTAAAAATTATTTTTAATCATCAAATGAAAATTACTCTTGAATGGAAACGATGGGGAATGAATCGCATCGTGTTTGTGGAGACTGTAATCCATATGTAAGCACGAGCGACAATATCATTCTTTTGATATTAAAATAGTATATAATTGGATCGTATATCATATATATAGAATTATTATCATGTTATATTTATTATTTATTTCAATTATACATCATTATTATACCCATCAAAAGAATAATGTAAAGAATAACAAGTACACCATGATGTGGAGACAATAAGATGTACGTATGCACATATGGTGACATGTCATTCCATGGATGGATAGAATAATGAATATGGTTGTACTGTATTTATAATAACATCATAGTATATATAAGATACTGTAGTGATTATTTTATAATTAAAACAACAAGAAAAGAAGAAGTGGAAGAATAAAAAACGTGAAAGAGGTGATGAAATATGTGCCTCTTCTTCGGGTTCTTCTTTTAGATTATATAAAAAGGGATCCATAGGATGTCTTTATGACTAATGTAAGGCCTCTAGGATTAAAGAATGATAGTGTAGAGGATATTTGGGTAGGGGTTGGTAGAGACAAATGGCTTTGAAGGTGTGAATTTGAGTGTAGGGGAAGTTCCCTTTTATAAGAGGGGTGAGGGAAACCTTAGGAAAAGATTAAAATATTATTTTATAATAAACTCATTTTCGATTTCTAATGGATAGAAAATGATTTTTTTGATGCTAAGGTGGGGATGGGTTTAAATACTTTCAATGAATATGTTTTAGAAAATTTTAGGTCACCATTTTAACCTTATCATTTAGATTTAACTCTTAGTTAAATAGTTTGACATTTACCATGTCTCTTTGTTTTTTTATTTTATATAGTTAATAAGTTTACTATAATCATCTAAGAGAACCCCAAGTGGTTATTTATTAATATATATAACCTTATCTATGTAATTTGGCAGAACCATATATTTTTAGGAATATTATATCAATTAATAATATAATATTTGTTTTAAAAACTCTTCTATGACAATTTTTCTACTATTTGGTATTTTGTTTTTTCAAAAGTCCTAACAACATTATTACTTCAAAAAAAATCTTTTAATAAACCCTAACATGTAATATTAACCTATAAAATTAGTGTAATTAATAAAAAGTCTCAAATTACATTTATATGGGTATTTATAATATCAATTATTTTAATATTTCATTATTAAGGTAATTGCTACATCATCATTGTGCTATAAATAAATTATATTATATAATATCTAAAAATTATAAATAAAATACTATTATGTAGAAATACTTTTGGGTTTCTAATGAATACTTATTGTTGAATTTATATTATTTATAGACCTATATTGAAAATGGTTTTGTTATTAAACATTGATTTTAACACTTTTAACTCTTCTTTAATTATATAATAATAAATGTCATAATCGAATCCATTTGGACCTAAAGAATCGTATTATATTACTAAGGTAGTTATTGGTCGAATTAAACTTATCAAATATAATTACAACAAGTCTTAGGGTAATAATAATATCCTTTTTACCCTTAATTACCCTATTTACTTTTAACCGTGGTAAAGAAAAGTCAAAAGATACTATTCACAAGAAATTATTTTTATCTTATTGATCCAAATTTTACTTACTAATATCAACCGTGTCTCTTGGATTTTTGAAATTCAATTCAGGGAAGCAGTAAATATTTTTTTATGCAAATTTTCAAATGCTCATAGGAGGTGGGTAAAAGACAGTAAAAAGTTCAATAATTTTTTTATATATCTAAAATTATTATAAACTGACTCCAATGAATTATATTGAACACATATAGGTATTATGTATCTATTTATAAATAAAATAAATTTAAAAAAATTTAAATAATTATTTAAATAAAAATTCGGTTTTTAACTATAACTCTGTGTTTATCAATATTAATAAAAAAATGGAATGTTTTCAGAAAAATAATAAATATTTACCCTAATGTAATTTCAATATTATGAATCCAAAAATGAAGTCCATTTTGAAAAATTAAATTTATAAATTTTCCAAAAGTGTGTACTACTATTCATAATGGATTGTTTGATTGGTCGTAGTGTGTTAGAATCTCAAAGTTGTGTACAATACAAGTTATCCCATTATTCAAAGGGAAACATACTATAGTAGAATGGGGTGTTACAGTCTCCTCTCCTTCAAATAATTTCATCCTTGAAATTTATAGAATATTACTGTATAAAATGATTCAGTTGGTTCTTCGTCCTAAGTTCCTCGGGTTCCCATGTTGCCTCTTCTATTTTATGGTTTCTCTATAGAACTTTTACCAGATCAGTCGTCCGGTTTCTCAACACTTGATCTCTTATATCAAGAAACACGACATGCTCTTCACAATAAGACTGATCAGGTTCCAGTTCTAATTCCTCATAGGTGAGCACATGTGTTGGGTTAGACAAGTATTTTCACAACAGTGATATGTGGAACAAATCATGATCATTGGAGAGTGTTGATAGAATTTCCAAACTATAGGCTACAACCCCAATTCTTTTTCAAATTTCGAAAGGTCTAATGTACCTGTGACTTAATTTAACCTTCTTATTTAATCGTATAACTCCCTTCAATGGAGATACCTTCAAGAAAACATGATCTCCAACTTAAAATTCCAAATCATTTCTTTGGTTATCCCCAAAGCTCTTCTTCCTACATTGAGCTGCTTTGATGTGGGTTTGGATATCCTTCACTTTCTCCATCGTTTCCTCCATATGTTCTGGGCTTAGGAGTTTTGTTTCACCAAGATCATCCCAACAGGTTGGTGTGCGACATCTCTTTCCGTATGATGCTTCATATTGAGCCATCTGAATACTTGAATAGAATCTATTGTTATAGGAAAATTATACCAGAGGTAAATATTGATCCCATGTACCTTGAAAGTAATGGGAGCAAGATCTCAACATGTATTTTAAGGGTTGAATAGTCCATTCTGATTGTCCATCAAATTGAGTGTGGCAGGCAGTGCTCAAATGAAGTTCAGTATCCCAGGATTTCTGATGATTTTTCCATAATCATGATGTAAAACGTGGATCATGATCAAGAACAATAGATAGGGGTACTCCATGAAGTCTTACAACTTCATTAATAAATAGTCTTTCTAGACGTTCAAGTGGTAAATCTTAACTTATATCAAGAAAATGTGCTGACCTGGTAAGATGATCAACAATTACACATATTGCATCATTCCTTCTAGGAGCCTTTGTTAGTCCAATTACAAAGTCCATCATAATATTATCCCATTTCCATTCAGGTATGAGATGATGTTGCAAGACTCCTCTAGGCTATTGCCTTCGAACTTTCACTTGTTTTGCAAACCATAAATCTTGACACAAATTCTGCAATCTCCCTCTTCTTGTTGTCCCAACAAAAATGTTCCTTCAAATCAATATACATCTTGCTGCTTCTAGTATGTATGGAGAAATTGGAGCTAAGATAATCATATAATAATTACCTTTTCAGATCTAGTAAATTTGGAACACAAAGTCGTTTCCCAAATTTCAAAATCCCGTCTTTATATAATAAGTCGATCAATCTCCCATCATTCACAGATTTATTCTTCTTATGAAATTACTCATCCTTAGCCTAAGAACAATTTCTTTCTTTCTAGTAAATATGGTTTGGAAACCATTTCAAAAAACATTGATGTTTCACCTTCCATGGATACTCCCATATCCATCTTTACAAGATCCATGAAACTAGGATCCCTTGCAACTGTGATCTTATTCAAAACTCCATGATATTTTCTAATCAAATCATCTTCCACATTATTTTCCTTCTCCGAGTGGTAGTCTATCGTGCAATAATAATCCTTGAGTAGTTCAATCCATCTCCTTTGCCTCATGTTGAGTTCCTTCTGAGAAAAAATGTATTTCAAACTCTTGTGATCATTATAAATCTCACATTTTTTACCATAGAGATAGTGTGTCCAAATCTTCAAAGAAATAATTACAATTGCTAACTCAAAATCAGGATTATGATAGTTTTTCACATGAATTTTCAGCATTCATGATGCACATGAAATAACTCTATCTTTCTGTAGTATAACACTACCAAGTCCTTTTTGGAGGCGTCACTATAAATTACAAACCCATAATTCCCTGATGGTAGAGTCACGATAAGAGCATTGACTAATATTCTCTTTAGTTTGTCGAAACATTCTTCTCACTCTTTTTCCTAAAAAAATTAACTCCTTTACCAGTGGGCTTTGTTAATGAGTTAGAAAATCGAGCAAAATTTTGGACGAAACATCAATAATAACCTACAAAACCAATAAAACTATGTACCTTAGTTATACTTGTCAGTGGTGGACATTCTTGGATTGCCATTATCTTAGAAAGTTCAACAAATATTCCATCCATAGAGACAATATGGCCAAGAAAAGAAATCTTCTGAATCCAAAATTCACACTTTCTAATCATCTCTTATATTTCATTTCATCATAGGGTTTTCAGAGTGGTGCACAATTGATTTTCACGATCTGCATAGCTTTTGGATAATACCATGATATCATCAACAAATACAACTACAATGTCATCAAGATATTCCTTGAAAACTATTTTCATTAGATCCATGAAAACTGAGGGTGCATTAGTCATCTCAAAAGGCATTACTGTAAACATGTTATTCCCGTACCTGGTTCGAAATGCTGTTTTCAGAATGTCTCCCTTCTTCACACACAAAAAATGATATGCAGATCGAAGGTCAATCTTTGAAAAACATTGAGCTCCATTATGTAGTTCAAACAAATCATCAATGAGAGGTAGGGTATCGTTGTTCTTTATTATTATAGCATTGATCTCACTATAGTCCATGTACTACCTCATAGATCCACCTTTCTTCTAAACAAAAAGAAGAGGGGATCCCCATGGGGAAACACTAAGGATAATAAATACCTTATTACTCTATTCCTCTAGTTTTTTCTTTAGTTCCACTAATTCCACAGTGGCCATTATATAAGGTGTATTTGATATGGGCCTTGAAACATAAATTTAATCAATGGAAAACTCAATTTCTCGTTTTGGAAGATGTCTAGGTAAATCCTCTGGAAACACATCAACATATTCTTGCACAATAGGTACGTCCTCTATTTGAATATTCTTTTCCTCACCCATAGTTATTTCATTCTCTTAATCCCCAATAATTTAATCTAGTTGAGCTACTAAGGGTGGATCTAGATAAGAATGAGGTGGTGATGTATCTGATCTAATGATAACGTACTCCTTATCATCATCAAAAATTGTAACCACTTTCTTCTTACAATAAATTTTAGTATCATGGTCTGAAATCCAACCCATTCTGAGGATTATATCAAATTCAATCATGGGTATGACAATGAGATCTAAAGATAAAGAACATTTATATTCCATAATGGCAACTAATTCAAAAAAAATTGTTGCAATGATACTTCCCTTAGGGGTTTCTACTAACAACCCCATTATCAAATATAATTGGAAATATCTAATTTTCTGAGAAAACTTTGAACATATGAAACAATGTGATGATCCAGAATCAAATAAAGCATTGGATAAACTTGAGAAAACCATTAAATTACCGACCTCCACATCATTCGAAGCATTAACCTCAGAAGTAGTGACTGCATAAGCTTAGTCTTGATCCCTTGCCCTTTTCTGAGGTAATTTTCCTTGACTCTTAGGAAATTCATTGGTATAATGTCCCATATCCCTTTAATTATAGCATTGAACATTGTTAGCATCTTTCTTTCCCTTACAGTCACCAGCAGGATGGCCTTTATGTCCACCTTGGTATCATACTACCTTTCCTTTTAGACAGGCACGAGGGTGCATCCTTCCACAATTATCACAGGGTGGAAATTCAAATCTTCCCTTCTTCATTATTTCCATATTTCCTATCCCAGAGTTTTCGGTAGATCTATTATTCTCTTTTTTTCTTTAAATTCATAAGACTTATAGAATTCCTTTTTCTGTCTTGATAGCACATGAGACAATATCTTTATATGCTAAGAAGGATTGTGATACTGATGCTCGATGGAGAAATGGTTTTAACCCATAAAAGAAACGGTCAATCTTACTTCTTGGGTTACATATATAATCTATTTCATACCTTGCTAACCTTGTAAATCTAGCTTTATACTTTACGACATTCTCATCCTATTTTTGTATTTGACTCAGTAATTTCTTTTCTATATATGCTCAATGGTATTGAGGAAAGAATTTTTCAAAGAAAAGTTCCTTAAACTCCCTTCATTCCATACTGGACACTTATTCATCTTCCTTTGTGTTTTGAATCAATAACCACCATTGATCAGCATCTCCAGTGAGGTGATAATCTTCCAGGATATCTTTTTCCATTTTGCTACTCCCTAAAGCGTGAAATATTTTCCCTAAGTAAATTATCAATTTCTCAGCCACTAATGGATTTGTACTCCCATTTAATTTTGATGGTTGTTTCCTCATGACGCGGTCTAACATTGATCCTCCACGTTATGGTTCAGGGTGCTCCATACGGGTAATGTTATTATTCGTCACCTGAGTGAGTTTTCCTAGTATGGTGATAAGATGATCAGCACCCGATTCTTCACCAACTCCACTATAATTATCATGAGTAGGAGGGAAATCCCATCATGGATTATGTGCATTGATATGGTTTCCATTCCTTCCACCAGGTTCCATTTCTAAACAGTGGCATAAACTAGATTAGTTTATGAATCGAAATACATAATTCAATAATTGTGAAACAGTTAACATAATTTGAACTCTTTATGTATATAATCCATAATCATAAAAATGTTTTCATTGAAGAAGTATATAATCATAAATCCTTAATATTGGCTTGTAAAGAAAATGATAATTAACATGAGCATATCCCCTGAGAGTGTTGTAACCAAGAGTGTAGCAAGGCCAGTTGTTGTGCATCAGTTCTCATTCGAGTCTAGCTCAAAGCGGTGTTTTCTAGTTTTACCCCTCGGTATATATGTGCCAAAGCCGGCTCTACCTGCTCGTATCCAGAAAGGGATGTATTTCGTGGAAATCTAACAAAATATCAATAGTACCAAAATTATAGAATGTTCTTCTACACTAATCCTCAATATCTATCTTAGGTTTATGTGCTCTAATTAGTGTTTATCTAAATCTTGTTTCAAGGGTTTTTACAGAACTTCCTCTGATACCAACTGTAATTCCCTGACCCCAGTTACCCAGAGTCAGTGGATTATTAAAAAACATTGGCATGATCACAAGGAAATCATATCCTGAATGACCGATCATTTTAGTATTATTAGAAACAAGATTAAAACAAAAGTTCAAATTTACAACTTGAAAAGGAATACAACACTAATTTATTCCATTAGAAACATCCAAGCCTCCTAGTTTATGCCTGAAATTCCGTCATAACTAACTTCTTTATATCCTAGGAAAATGAAACATAAGAAAGGTGTGAGCTCAGACGCTTAGTAAGGGTTTGAAATATAGTGGAAGATATCATAAAAATTAAACATGGTGAATAATTGAAAACACACTCCTTTACAAATAATAAACATGAAAACTTTTATGGAAGGAATATGAGCTGAATAAATAATTCCATAACAAAACAAAAACATGTGTATTCTACTAGTCAAATAACCGCATGAAACATCAATATTATTTTCATAATGAGGGATTGTATAAGGCCAGAAATTCTAAAAAATATAGTCAAGGCCTCCGCCAATACGTCTAAAAATGAGTATGGCCTCATCCAAAACCATATATCAAATTGAGAAAGGCCTCAGCCAATTCCACATATAGTTGTCTCCTGTGACCTACCGATGAATCTAGGAGCTATAGCGGGCTCCAATTGTCACTTACTATATCCAATACATTCCTCATAAAAAACGTTGAAAGATAATATAAATATTCCTATTAAAAATAACATATGAAATGTCAATACTTTATCTATAAAACATGAATTTTATAAAAATAACACATCCATATTCAAACATATGACAAAAACATCAATATAGTATAGAAGATTTGTATCAAAATAAATCAACATCAAACAAATTTAAAATCCATCAAAGGATATTGACATAGATGAAAATTATTTGTAAAACACTTTGAGAGATATATCCCTTTTTCATGAAAACATTTAATATTCACACAATTTATAAAGGAATACATTTAAAGACATTTTTGAATCAAAGTGTAACATACCACTTTGAAACTTTTGAATGAAATTAACTATAACGACCCAGACCCGAACAGCCACCCAAAAGGTGCCAAAAGAGTCAGGTATTAATACCGTAGTCGCACCTCTCTGAATTCCAAAGGATGCCGACAAGAAGAGAGGGGTTGATAGGTACAGCGGGGAGGCTATAATTATAACAACAACATCAGAAATAAACACAAAACATGTTGATCACATGAAACTACTACTGAGGAACAAACATGCATCCAAAGTTGGTTATACATAATTGAATATAAAAGAAACCAATGGCTATCCAAATGTAGCTACAACAAGTTAGAATTCTAATATAGAAAAGAAAAAAATTTAGTAACTCCAACTAGGTAAGACCTCAATATCTATACCATCTCCATGCAATAACTAACATATCCCAGCTCCTGAAGCTGGCCTCATTCCTATACGTAAATCCTAAAATTCCTCACATGTTCCGAAGGGCCCATACATGGTGTGAGACAAATCTCATTTGGATACCACCTAATTGTGCATACCCAATATAATTGTTTAATCAGGCATGCATTTATATGAAAAGTAGTAAATAGAACAATGAACAAATAAACACAAACTCCACTAGTGCTCAACGGCCATCATGGTGTGTCACCTGCTTCGTCCAACACCGGAATCTCTGAAATGTGATGTGGCACCATGTGTCTCCTGACTCCTCATGTCTCATGTACTGATGTCTAGAAGGCACACCCAAGAATAGTAATCTGACACCTTCTACCTCCTGACACCTCGTGCTTCAAGTACTAACATCCTGAAGGCATGCCCAAAAGTTACCCGGAGGAATATCGATGCATGTCCTCAAATAAATAACTGGAGGGAAAGTGATGTGTGCTCTCTAATAAATATCTTTAGGGATAGTGATGAATGCCCTCAAATCAAGTAACCTGAGGGATGTTGATATCTTCCCTCAAATAAGTAACCCAAGGGACATCGATACCTGCCCTCAAATCACGGTGAGCCTCAGCGCCCAACCCAATATCCACAAGCTATCCCCTGGAGTCTCCTCACCTCTCACGTGACTTCCTATGGCAAGAAACCCCAAACAAAGTACCTAAACCGCATCTACGAGGGCCTCTACCAACAAGTGTGGTCAAAGCCACCTCATCATAGAGTATCTCTATGTGAACACTACACAAAGTTCCAGTTGAGTGGTAATCACCAAAATAGTACCCAAGACACCACACATCTGACACCTCATGTCCCTATGACCGTGACACTCATGTCTGAGGGCCTCACTATCCTTGTAACCTGGTCCATGACCAACCTAACTATCGTATTGCCCTAAGACGATGTCCATGAAGCCCAATCTTATGGTCAAAACTACCCAAAGTAACCCAGGCCAAGCCCATCCTGTGATCAGCATCACTCAAGAATATACGTGCCATGCCCAACACCACTCAAAGGGTCTAACATATGAAATTCAGCAATTGAATATATAACATATTTAAACAGAAAAAATAAACAGGTAAAATATTCTAAACAGTTGATTTGCACTATGCAAGTTTTTGTCCCATACCAACACTGAGGTCTTGAATGCCTCTAACAAAATTATATCAAGTTCAATAAACCAAACTCAATAGTTTAAAGCATTCTAATTCTAATATAACCATTTTGGCATCCCCCGGAGAAAATTACTCGATGAGCTATGACCCCTCATATGGCCCCACTCATCAAAACTGGTAATAGTGCATTCCCAAAGTCATCTCATAGGTCCAAAAATCAATTCAATATCTAAAAGCAGATAAAATGGGTCCTGCTCAAAATACCTGAAAACACACAAAATTCTGTGTCACCCAAATGACTACGAAAACAATAAAAGATGTATACACCACCTACCTCGTACTAGTACGATATTACTCCTCCGATGACAGCCTCCAATTAGGTCTATAACGCGGTAGATCTACAAAAGAATCAAAACCACTAAAACCCCAAAAACTCGTTCTAGAACAGAAATAAAAAAAGGTTCAAGGGGAATCAAGGCCTTACCGAGGGGGTTCTAACGCATCAAAATATGTCCAAAACGGAGTTCAGAAGAAGATCTGGGAGGGATTTAATGGTCTGGTCAGCTCTCCTCGTGCGAACCACAAGAGTGAGGAAGAAAAGAGAGATGAATGGCAAAGCCTGAGTGGACCAGAACTTAAAAATCCTAACATTGAGTGGGCGCATGGTTACCCTGCATGGTTTGGTAAACTTTGCACCAACAGTGTAGTTTCTACCATCTCACCTAGGGACTTCACATGGCATGCTCGAACGGTTTGACAAACCGTGCGCCGCCCGTGCAGAGCCCACTATCAAGGGTGCACGATTTTTGGGACTGGCCACACAGTTTGTTAAAACCATGATCCAACCATGCACCCATGTACGACCTCCACAACTTTAAAAAAATTTCCTAGATTCTCCCAGTTTTCTCTGAACAATCCAAAATTCAAACAAGTTCGGGATTTGGTCCCGTTCTAAAAACCCAGTTACTTACATTAACATTTTAAAACATTGATGTCCATATAAATAAATCCTTAAAATCATTTTTAACACATAGAAATTAATGAGAATGGTTTAGAAGAATAAATATATCAAAATATTTAAAATAATGTTTTAATAAATGAGTCCTTATAATATAATCCTTTTGAAAACTCTTTTATGAAACATGGACACACATAATAAATACATCCTAGTAAAAACATACCCCTAAACATTCTTGAATAATATTGAGATTGAGGAATTAAACCTTACCCTATAATTTTCATTGGTCGAGGGTAGGTTAACCTCTTTTTTAATGGTGAAATAATTTTTTCTAATATTTACAAGAACAATATACATTAATATCATATCATATATGATCTTTTAATATTTCCTTGTCAATAATATTTTAGTATTATCGTCATCTTGGGTGTTAACTGATTCGTTTACCTTTATATGATTTGTTAAGTAAGTAATGCTTGTTATGGATAGGATGTATCTTATTGATATTTAAAATTATATTATTTCTTTAAACATTATTTTTAATCATAAAATGAAAATTAGTCTTCAATGGAATCAATGGGGTATGAATCTCAACAGATTCGTGCAGACTGTAATCCGTACGTACGCATGAGCGACAATATCATTCTTTTGATATTAAAATAGTATATAATTAGATGGTATATCATATATACAGAATCATTATCATTTTATATATATTATTTTCTTAAATTATACTTCATTATTATACCCATCCAAAAAATAATGTATTTAATAACAACTACACCACAACATGGAGACAATAAGTTCTTGGTACACACGTATGGTGACCTGCCATTCAAAGGGTGGATAGAATAATTAATATTGTTTTACCATATTTATAATAACATCACAGTATATATAAGATTCTGGATTTATTATTTTAGGTTGGAAACAACAAGGAAAGAAGAAGTGGAAGAATAAAAAAATGAAAGAGGAGATGAAATATTTACTTCTTCTTTGGGTTCTTCCTTTTGATTTGATCAAAAGGGCTCCTTAGGTTTCATTTATGACTAATGGAATGACTATAGGATTAAGTGTGGATAGTGGAGATGATATTTGGGCAGGGTTTGGCCGAGACAAATGGCATTGAAGGTGTGAATTTCTGAGAAAGCGGAAGTTCCCTTTTATAAGTTGGGTGACTAGCATCTTAGGAAAATATTGAAATATTATTTTATAATAAATTACTTTTCAGTATATAATGGCTCCAAAATGATTTATTTTGAAGATAAGGTGGTTATGGGGCGAAATACACTCAACCAATAGGTTTTAGACAAGTTTATTTCACCGTTTTAACCTTATCATTTTAATATAACTCTTTGTTAAATAGCATGACATTTACCATGTCTCTTTGTATTTTTTTATTATATGGTTAATAAACATAATATAAACATCCAAGAGAACCCCAAGTTGTTCATTATTAATATATATAACATTATATAAGTAATTTGGCTGAACCATATATTTTTTGGAATATTATATCAATTAATAGTACAATATTTGTTTTAGAAGCTCTTTTATGTCAATTTTGACACTATTTGGTATTTTGTTTTTTCTATATTTATAACAGAATTATTACTTCGAAAAATATTCATTTAATATACCCTAACAAGTCATATTAACCTATAGAATTAGTGGAATTCATGAAAAGTCTCAAATTACATTTATTTGGGTATTTGCAATATAAATTATTTTAATATTTCATTAATAAGTTAATTAGTCCATCATCATTGTGTCATAATCAAATTAAATTATTTAATGTCTAAAAAATATAACTAAAATACCATTATGTAAGAAATATTTTTATATTTTAAATGAATATTTATAGTTGAATTTATCTTATGTATAACCCTATATTAAAAATGGTTTACTTATTAAACAAAGATTTTAACACTTTTAACTCTTCTTTGAGTTAAATAATAATAAATGTCCTAATCTAATCCAAGTGGGCCTAAATGATCATATTTTATTCCTATGGTTGGGTTTGGTCTAATTAAACTTATAAAGTTGAATTAAGAGATGTGTTAGGATAATAATAATATCATTTCACCCTTAATTATCATATTTACTTTTAACGGTGGTAAATAAAAGTCAAAAGTTACTATTCACCAAAAACATTATCTGATTGAACCACATTTTACTTACTGATATCAACCATGTCTCTCAGATTTTTGAAATTCAATTCACTGAAGCTGTAAAATTATGTTTTATGCAAATTTGAAAATGCTCCAATGAGGTTGGTAAAAGACAGTAAAAAGTTAGATAAAATATTTATATATCTAAAATTATTGTTAACTGACTCCAATGGATTAAATTGAAATTATATATGTATTATTTATCTATTTATAAATAATATAAATTTAAAAAAATATATAATTATTTAAATAAAAATCGGTTTTAAATGATAACTTTGTGTTTTTTACTATTTATAAAAAATTGAATGTTTTCAGAGAAATACCTAATATTCACCGAAAGTTAATTTTGATATTCCGAATCAATAAAATGAAGTCAATTTTGAAAAATAAAATTAATAAAATTTTAATAATTGGGTATTACTATTCATAGTGGCTAGATTTTTTGGACGCGGTGTGTTAGAATCTCGAAGTTGCGTACAATGAAAGGTATTTCCTTATTCAAAGGGAAACATACCATAGAAGCTTGGGGTGTTACATATGATATCTTTGATAAATTTTTAAATGATGATGAAAAAAATATTAATTCTTATGTTAAAAATTTCAAACCATTGATTTTGGGGAACCTCATTTTAGTTTCATCCCTTGATCATCCACCTGATCTTGAATTAAAACCACTCCCCACAGATTTAATAAATGATTACCATATGGAGAGAGAGAAATTACCAGTAATAATAGATAATAATCTATCTGAAACTCAAGAAAAGTCATTTATTGATATTTTGTGAGATAATTCACAAGAATTAGGGTGAATCTTAGGTGATATTCTAGGAATAAACCCAAAAGTTTTCACACATTGAATTTTTCTTGAGGGAGATTCCAAACGTTCCAAGGCAACTTCAAAGGAGGCTGAACCCCACCCTAATGGAGGTTGTGAAAGAATAGATTGAAAAGCTAATATAATCTAGTATGATTTATTCCATATCGGATTCAAAATGGTATAGCCACATCCATTGTGTTCCAAAGAAAACTGGCCTAACCATTGTGAGGAATGAAAAGAAGGAATTAACCCCTATGAGAATTCAGAATAGCTGGAGAGTGTGCATTGATTTTAGAAAGTAGAATCAGGTCTCTTGAAAATAACATTTTTCTGTCCCTTTAATTTACCAGATTCTAGAGATATTGGCATGGATAACAAATTATTTCTTTTTGAATGGATTTTGGGGTTATTTTCAAGTACCCATTCCTCCCGAGGATCAAGAGAAGACTATCTTTAGTTGTCCATTCTGTACTTTTTTCGTACAAGAGGATACCATTTGGACTTTGTAATGCTCTAGGTGCATTCCATAAGTGTATGGTATGTATATTTTATGATCACATTGATGATTTCATGGGTCTTTTCATGTATGATTTCATAGTTTTTGGAAAATCATTTGACCATTGTTTAAAAAATATGGACAATGTTTTGAAAACATGCATTTAAAAGAACATTTTTTTTTAATTTTGAAAAGTGTCATTTTATGGTTGATAGAGTAATTTTCCTTGGGCATGTCATTTCACAGAAATGAATTGACTTTGATTAATAAAAAATTGATCTGATAAATTCTTTTCTATACCCAAATAGTGTCAAACATGTTAGATCATTTTTTGGACATAAAGAATTCTATAAGTGGATTATCAAAAATTTCAATAATATTTTTATCCCTCTTTCGAGATAAATTTTGAATGATTCTGATTTGGATTTCAATGGTTCATCTAGGGAAGCCTTTGAAACGTTGGTAAAGATATTTATTAAACCACCAGTAATGCATCTCCCCAATTCGGTAGAACCATTCAAGATACTTTGTGATGCCTCAAACTGGGAAGTTCGAGCAGTCCTTTCTCAAAGAAATGATGGTAGGACACAAGTAATTTTATATTCCCCATAAACATTACATGCGGCCCAATTCAACTACAAAACAATAGAAAAAAGAGTTTTTAGCAGTTTTTTTTCTTTAAAAATATTTAGATCATATATGCTAGGAATTAAAGACATTGTGTTTTCTGATCATGCATCTCTTAGGTACATGATGATGAATGCTGAAGCAAAACCAAGGCTTGTGATATGGATTCTATATCTACATGCATTCAACATAGAAATCAATGATAATAAGGGATCTATGAAACAAGTGGATGATCACTTAAGTAGACAACCCAACATTGCTAAAGTCCAAATTCAAAAAACTAAACCACTAAATGACCACCTTCCAGGAGAGTAGTTGTACCTAATTGAAGGATAAGTACCTAGGTATGCTGACATGGTCAATTATCTGGTAACATCCCAGGACCCATCTCATTTAAATTCTAACCAAATTCACAAATTGAAGTAAAATATAGATATTACTTCTGGGATGAACCATTTCTTTGGAATATTTTCAATGACCAAATGATAAGAAAATGTTTACCTAAAAATTAAAATGAGTCAGTGTTTATGTTTTGTCACACATTATCTTGTTGAGACCACTTTGGACCTCAAAGGAAATCAATGAAGGTTTTAGAATCTAGAGTTTATTGGCTGACACTTTTCAATGATTATCATGAATTCTACAAAAGGTATGAAAAATGTCAGTTTATAGAAACTATTTCAAAGAGACAAGAAATGATCCAAAATCCACTTCTTTTTCTGTTAAATTTTTTATGTTTCGGGGATATATTTTATCGTACCTTTCCCAATTTCATTTGAAAATTCATATATTCTACTTGTTATTGATTATGTTTCCAAATGGGTGGAATCAAAATCCATGTGGACTAACGATGATAATATTGTTTGTGATTTTGTTATGGATAACATATTTTGTAGGTTCGGAGTCCTTAGACCCATCATTAGTGACCAGCAGACTCACTTTTGTAATAGGAGAATAAAGGCTTTGTTGAAAAAGTGTGGGGTGAGTCATAAAACATCAACTCTCTATTATCCACAGACAAATGGGAATATGAAATATGTAATAGGGAAATCAAATGAACTTTGAAAAATACTATTAATATAAATTGGAATGGATTGGATCCAATGTTTAGAAGACACATTATGGGATTACTGGATATCCTATAAAAACCCAATTGGAATGAGTCCATATAGGCTGATTTATGGGAAAACTTGTCACCTACATGTGGAATTGGAACACAAGGTCTGCTGAGCTGTGAGGAAAATGAATCTAGATCATTAAAGTGATATTAAATATAGAATACTATAGTTATAGAAGATGGAATAAATTAGAAGGGAAGCATTTGAAAATTTCGAGATTTACCAAGAGAGAACAAGTGTGGCTCATGAAAAATGGATCCAACCAAAATACTTTCATACCCGAGACATAGTATTTTTATTCAATTCAACAATCATTATGTTGCCAGGTAATCATTGTTCTAGAAGGGAAGTTCCCTTTATAGTTACTCATGTATATCCTTTTGGTGTTTTGTACATTGTGAATGATGGATAGAAGGAGCCATTCACTATCAATGAGAATATGATCAATAAATTCCTAGGGACAATGCGATAAGGGAAATAGAGGAGATCACACTCCTCCAACCATTTTATCAATAAACTCTATAAGGTCATACCTCTCCATTAATTTTTCTTGATTTATGTTATTCAATTTCAAACCCTCTTACAAGTTAAATCCATTTGAATTCATGGCGTACACTACGTCATTTAGGTGTGGGGGAGAGAACCTTTGTAGTTTAGGATTTCTATTTGTTAAAATGTTTTTGTGTTTTTTTAAATTTTGGTGAGTTTTTTAGTATTTTGAGGTGAAAAGATTATCTTTGACATTTTTGAAACTCATTTCTCTAGGAAAATTAATTTATTCCATGAAATAGAGATTAAATGAATGTAGAAAACTACTTTGTTCCAAGATCAATTCTTTTTGAATTTCCTGAATTGTACTACAATTTTTGAATCTAATGCCACATATGACTATCTTTATATTTAAAATTACATTCTCATGAGGATTTAGAACGTATTTTTTTATTTTCTTTATATTCTACTAAGCTCTTAAGAGAATCAAACAATTCTTGATTTAACCCGAATTTGATTTATTCCTATTAAAAAATGTGGGTTTGAGGTACATGTGTTTTAAATTATTGAGGAATGTATTTTGTTTTAATGAACCCTTTTCAATTAATCCACTTTATTATGGCCCACCATTAACATTTAATCAGTGTAACCATTAGAATCTATGAACATTTTCTTAGGATAACCACATTACAAGAAAATTTTCCCTATCCAAACTACTCTTGAAGTAAAATTTCATGATCTTGTTGAACATAAGTTTGAAGGAAGATGTATTGTATTGTCCAAAATTATTTGGGGATAATTTGGGTGAATATAAAATGATAGAGATATGTTATTGCTGCTAAAAAAGAAAATCATTCTACAGGAAGCATTCCTTTTCTGGAGATTCTAATAGAGAAAGAGAGTTATGCCATTTTTGGAGCATTCAAGAAATATTACCTTTGAGAATATTGAAATGTTTTCTATGGAAATGATGATCTGTGTTAACAATCCATGATATTTAATTATGAAATAGGTGATTTTCTACTAAGGGGAGTAAAGAGGAGAGCATACTTGTGTAAAAAGTAGAGTAATGAAATTTTTTCTTCAAAGAGACCCAAGAACACATCATTTATCCTCATAATTATCACATCTAAATCCATCTGAACCAAATCTAAATAATAATATGGAAAATTACACATGATAAAAATATGTCTTTGACTCACATCGGGTTGATATATAGAAATTTATCAATCCTATGGTGACCCTTATATGAGTTTATATGAGAAAAACACTACTAAATAATTAATATTTGTGTGATGAGAGACAACAGACGATAGATAAGTTTTTTGTGTGAATGGGAGTATAAATTAAGAGGAAATATATTGAATAATCTGAAATTTAAAACTTGAAATAATATATTTTGAGGAGGCATGATATTGGTTTCTTTTTGTCAAACTGGAGGAACTATTGGATATGTGTTTTGAATTGGATTTGAGTTTATTTTCATTCTGACTTGTCTAGGAGTCCAACTGATAAGTGTGGGGGAATTGATATAGATAATATTTTCATTAAAATAATTATGTTTTTCAAGGATTTAATCCCTCCCAATTATTAAATTTGTGTATATTTTCATCATTTATGTGCTTTTGGTGTATTTTTGTCTTAAATGTGAAAATGGGGTAATTGTGTAAAATTGACTATTTTTTTGGAGCTTCTGTTTTTCGAGAATAAATATTAAAATATTGATTCATTTGGATTGAATCAATTTAAAGGATTTATATGCTCATGGGATTCAATTTTTTCTTCTCGACCATGACCCAATTTGAAACCCAATGGTACAGAAAAATCAATAAAATGGAGAAATTAGTCTGGAAGGCAGAATGGACCCCCTATAGTAAATTTCAAATCTCTCATTCAACCTACCTTAAAATGAGGTGATTACAACTGTTTTTGATAGAGGACTTTCATAGTATGGTTCAAAATTATTTTCATAAAATATGAAGTCCATCAAGGAATATTTTGTGTGCGTCCAAGTGGCATTGGTGAAACAGTGTTTGGTGTCCATAAGAAGTTAAACTCACTAATCAAGTCATATAATTATTTACGCCAGTCCAAAGGCTTTTATATTTTATAGATCAATATAAATCAAAATTTGAGACTTCTTATAAAAAGGGATCATGGATGGGTTCAGAGTTCTTGTGGTCATAATAGAGGGAAACTTATGGAGGGTAGATTCTGGAGGATCAAAATTTCTATTCTTTATTTTCTTTCATTTGTTCTTCTTAGCTTTGTAATGACTTATTCTTCCCCCTTAAACACTATTACCCTTACCATGGTGGCTATATCTTATGAGTGTTTGGGGTGGTGTAGATTTAGCCTTTTTTAATTATTGTGTTCTTTCTGATAATATTTTAATATCCTATTTTCTCTTCGGTGAATCAGTTTCAATTTCTTATAATAGTTTTTATTATGATGAAAGATTGTATATGATTTTAGATTATATTGTATATTTTTAATTTTTCAATGATTAATATCTCCCTCCACTAGGTTATGGTTTATATATGATTGAATATACCATGACGTAGTGGTGAATTACTCATTGATCACCAGCACATGTGGGAGGTGTAGTGAATGTTCTTGATTTCTTGGGATGAACATGACCCGATTGGGAATTTCCTATGATAATTGGGGGAATTCGCTAAAACTCTATTACACATTGGAAGGAGTGTAGAACAATTTTAATTTTTAGTATGGTCTATTATTACATTATTATTTGACCAAGGGAGTGAAGAGAAATGATTTTGGATTCTCACACTTAAAGACATAACCGAAGAGAATTGGGAAATGTGAACTATGATAGAATTAGAATTGTAAAATTGACCATAACCTAATCACCATTTCATATCACTGATTTAAATTACATAATTTGTAAATTTGTTTTAAAAATTTCACTTAATTTCATTATTTTATTTATCTTATTTCTTTTATTTTCTAAATGGAACAATTTCAAATAAAATATCACTTCTTTCCCTTATTTGAAGTGAAAAAAAATATTGTTGAGCACTCCACTCTGGAGATAACTTAGGTTACCGACTATAATAAATTTTATCATAGGTTATATTTGTTTTTTCGACACCCCGTGTTAGGCACATTTTATAGGTAACCTGAAGTTTTATTGATACCAACTCCCTAAACTGGAGTCACAACTAGGAGAAGCCATTATTCCCCTCTCTAACCCATGATTATCATGACACGAACAATGTAATGCTCGTAAATGGAACTCTGACTCCCATCCTGATGCACACAATTCCTAGCACGCCGACAACCATATTCTATAGGTTCCCTATTAAAGGCGTACACATTCATCGGCATTACAAGAAAAACATCTTCTATGGTATTCGAAACACAACTCATAAGGTCTCTACTCACAAGGCCACAAAGACCCAGGAACCATCCATTGGGTCTAGAATGGACTCCGTATAGTCAAAAACCATAACTGCTTCCTCACTCACATTACCGAACGACGCCTCACAAAAAAATGTCCACAACCCTACCAAGTGTACCCAAAACACACTACCTAGGCCTTTCCACAACCGGCCCGACCTCACAATCATAATCCAAGGTCTCAAACTAGAGCAATCTCACTCTCCCAAAACACACACAACGGTACAAATAAGAACAAAATGGATACCCACTATTGAAATCAATCATTCCCATTTTGAAATTACCATTCACACAATGCTTTGAAGAATGACCAACAGTACTTAACCACATATGGAAGAGGTCTCATAATAGAAACCTTTAACAACTCATTCTTTATGCTCTATCCCAATGGGCATCATCACACATAGAACACATCCCTCTACCATACCTACTATGGTTCATCTTCAACATGGGGTAACTAATATTCTTAATCATGAGTCTTTCGCCATCAACTATTCAAACCAATTCTTCTTTTACAACATGATCTGTTCCTCTTAAGTAGATTTCATACTTCACAACATGTTAAAATCATCATTCTAAATCATTTACATCCTTCATCAGAAAATGTTCATTGAAAATTTTGTCATCGTTATGAAACACTTTTATCTTTTCACATACCCCCTTTAATTTATATTATTAAGCATCATTTATTTTATATTTATCAAGTAAATAAAATGTATTCCACTCTCTATGCCCCACACACACATCCCGTTTGTGTTTCTATAATGATGCATGCCACCTATATCCTTAGGTGCCTAAAATTATTCATGAATGCACAACCCCATGCCATTATGAAAATGATAAAACTATCATAAACTAGTCATATCACACAACATGTTCATCCCCCAATGAGGAAATATCATTCATCTGTAACAACTCACATCAAGAACAATAATTCCCTCCTAGGGTGACATGGGTTTTCCCTCGTACATGGGTTAGCTATTCCAAACCATGAGCTCATTACCAAGGCAAGACACATCCTAATCTCTTATCTATCATCCAAAAATAGTAATGAAGAGAAAATAACCCCTTTAATACCAAATTTTAAACTCCCTGGCATGGAATCCAATAACCGATGCTTTGAGATGGGGCATTACATGACCTTAAGAGTGCCTCCTTGTACACCAGAGGTTTCAAACTAGCAGCGAGGGTCTAATGAGTCACATGGGGAGACTATACCCTCTTTACCAGAGTAAGACATAGTAGAACACAATGTAAATAGTGTAATAATAAGAACAACTCATAACCATGCATAACCAGCATTTCCCAAACAGGGTACAAACACAATCAAATAAAATAATGTTATTCCATAAAAGTAGTGCAATGTGAAAGAAAACACAAAATAGAAATAATGACCAAAAGACCAAATGGTTCCCAACTATATGTTCGGATCCTTCTCCATGTACATATAGATCCCAAATAAACCTTCTAGTGTTGGGACTTCTCCCTTGTCGAGACCTATAACCAAGAAGTTTGCTCTGGTACCCAACGACGGCCTGAGTAGGTTGTGAGTACAATACTCAGTAGGACACCACCAACATTGTCTACATATTATCCATTATAAAAGATAGAGCATGCAAGTACAAAATGAAGGGTAAATAAACATGGGATAGTTCTTGTGCCATTAGTTAACAAGGTTCATTTATTTCATGAATATCAATTATTTCAATTCCATTTCTAATACCATCTTCCTTAAAAAATACATATTGATTACATGTTCCATGACTAAGGAATAAATATCTTTTATAAAAGGTACTAAGGAAACCAATAACAATGCATAAGGAAAACAAAGAAAGTCCATATCTCACTAGGGATCCACATATCACATGAACACATTTTCCTCAACTCAAAGCCTCAGTCTAGGTGGAATGCAACTGTTCTGGGAATAGAGCCTATGTCTCCTTCTGTATCCTGTAAATTCTTGGGTGGAATTTAAATCCTAAGTCTAACATGACCCATGGGTGTAGGACCTTAATCAAATACCACACTCTATGAATCCATGTGCCCATGCTTATTTTTCAAGTCACCACAACCATACCATAACAAAACCAAGCATATTCAATGGAATTGGATATCACAACACATGACATCAACATGGGAATTAATACTCTGCCATGACCTATTAATTCATTTACCATTCAAAATTCATGTCCATTCAGCCAAATTCCCATTCTTGTGCGTTAACCCATTAGGTGTATTCAAGAAACCCTATGCCTTAGACAAATTTATCAATAACAATACATTTACCCATTTATCCCATTTAACATTTCCCAAGAATTCACCCATTAATGAATTTCAAGTACATTTATCATGTCACATTACACAATTCATTATTCACATTCAATCATTTAGGCATACCACCTAATTCTCATGTATTAACCCATTCCACAATTTCATCCTTTCCCTTATTACATCCCATTAACATATTCTCCATTTTCCATTCCATTACCCAATTATAGGTTCACCAATTTCCATGATCCAATCCCCTTAGGCATTTCTAACCAAATTCATGAAATAATCAACATAATATCTTCCAACCCAATTAACCATTTCTAACAAATTATTCCTTTATCAACCTATCCATATTTATCAATATTCCATTTATAACATAATAAACCATTAAGACATACTCTACATGGGTTCCACATTATTGTTCGGTAACCCATCGCTTAACCCAACCCCCCTCTTGGACCGAGTGTGTCGGCACACCCCATGAGTTTCCCTAAGAAGGTCAAATCGTCTAGAATGCATCCTACAGGGATCATGAGGATTTAAATTTTCCACTTGGACACCCATATTCATCAAACACTACAATGGAACCAAAAAAGAAAAAGGGAAAAACAAGAAAACCAACTTTCATTCACAAATCCCAAAAACAACTAAGGGATAATACTTGTAGTCCACCTACCATGAATCTGATGATGTTCTCACTCTCAATAATGGACTTAGTTCTGGATTTAAACACCCCTTGAAGCTCAAACCTAATTCTCTCTAAAAAAAGTTGTTTTAGAGCTTCAGATATAATGAAGGAAGAGGTGCAATCCATAAACAAAAAGAGAAGGATGAGTGGGTGTAGTCTTACCCAGAACATTGATCCTCATTTGATGGCTCTCCAAACGACCATGAAATAAGAGATATTGATCCTTGGGAGCTCTTGGAGGTCTTTGTTTTTCCCTAGGGTTGAGAGAGAAATCATTGAGGAAAATCACAAGTAGTGTTTTATAATCCAGGGTTGGCATTATTGGTAATTTTCTTAATGTTTCTGGGCCACACGATTTACTCGCACGGTCTATCAAATCATGAAAAAACTTTGTGTGAGTCACTATTCGAAGAACATATATTCGCACAATTTTTTTCGGATTATTCACGGTTTGCAGAAATGTGTGCCCACCATGCGTAAGACTCTATCCATGGCTACATGGTTGCTTCACGGTCTGCACTAACCAAGAGAAAACCGTGCAACATGCCCAGGAACTACCTTTACTTCCCCTTTCCAGTCCTGAACCCCCAAAACACCCCTGAGGCATCACCTAAACTTGGAGGAACACATATCTAGAAAAAATTATGAGGCCAAACCAAAACACAGATAAAAACATACCTTAAGAAGATATTGGATCCTACCGTGTGTGTTTTGAGTTTTTTAATCATTCCACAATGAAATCCTTGAGTCAAATGTCAGGATGTGGATGAAAACCATTTTCTTGAGGTGGTGGACCCTGAGCCTCCAGTATTACCTCCCCTAGTTCCCTTGATGGAAAAATATTTTATTCTTTATTTTGGCACTGAAACTTATTTTTATAGGTTTTATTTCGCACGAATTAAGTTTCTAATCATTCCATGACTATGGGAGAGTTGAATTCATAATTCAATAAATATCATCATCCCACGTTTTTGGGGGTTTGTTGACATCAGGCGGTAGCATTATTGATTGTGTCCATGTTACAAATACATGAGCATCTGGAGATGCCTCTAGGAGGGGGGGGGGGGTCAAGCTCACTTCTTAAATTATATTTGGTTCTTCAGACTGATGGTGGGATCACTACAAGAAAAAAAATATACCAATAGTTTTACAAAACGTATGGGTATAAGTCCACCTTATAACCATAGTTTATATAGAACCATGGGTATATGATTCATAGAAAAAAACATTCATGGGAAGGACCAATACCCAAAAATTTTGGAGGACCATGTGTATGGGTTTCATGGGAAAATATTCATGGGAAGGATCTATAACACCTTTTTATCAAAACAGTTCGTATATGTAGGGTTGTACAGATAGTTTTTGGAAACTGAAGATCAGGTTTCATAGGGAGAGTTTTTTTAATAAATGACATATACCCATTTTGACCAAACTATGGGTATAGTTCTATACCTATGGTCAAGTAAAACTATGAATATAGGTCATTAAATTTAAATTTCTTACACTAACTATTTTAGAACCACATTTATAGGTTCATTTGTCAACAATTTTCTCAATTTGTGGGTATAGGTCGACACCGACACATCCTATTTCCCCGGTTCCTAGAAAAGTAGGTTTATGGTGTTTTCTAGTAATGTGTATCATTTACCAATAAAACCAGAATCAGGATATTATCTTGGTGTACTTCCTGATTGTTTTATATGATAATTTCCTTTTGAAAACATTTAGCGTTGACTGGGCTCGAGATTTCATGAATTGTAGTAGGGATCTATTTCTGTGATGGAGTATTATTCTTGTATTACTGAGCTGCAGTGATTCACAGAAACTCTAGTATGTGATGAGATTAATATTATAAGGAAATTTTAGGATCTACTGGTATACATCATTAAATTTTTGGTTAATTTCTTATGTATTACTATTAATTTTGAAATAGTCAATCATGGCCTCATTAAATAATAGAAATTTGGGGGAGATTCTGTTGTGATCCAAGATGGATCAACACCCATACCTAGATATGGTTATTTTTGATGATGGAAGTGTTTCTTTGAGGATAATCATGGGGGTAGTGGTAGTCATTATTGTCAAACCAATAGCTTCATTATATTTCATTATTTTGGGAAAATAAGAAACACAAAACATCAATTCATGTAAGATCTAGTTGAGTGTAAAGGATGTGATAGGATTAGGAATATCTAGCGCTTATGTTGAACATTCCCACTATAACCTAGAGTGAAGGGGTCTACACCAACACCATGCTCTAGAGAAGAAAAAATAGTATTTCACCCGGTAGGTAGCTGGAGTACCACCGATCACTGAGGATGAGGTGGTGGTGATGATAGGGGAAATCAAACTCATAATTCATAGTTCCATCAGAGCATGTATGATAAGGATATATCAGTTTTCACTCAGGGCCATCGTACAATATAGTTACATTCAAGGGAAAATATGTTGGAGGATTAGAGTGCTGGAACACCATCTTTTACAGGAACTATTCTATAGTCACTACTTCAGTTTTTTCTTTATTTGACATAGGTTTATAACACACTTTTATATTTGAAGTTATTTTGTGGTGTTTGGTCATCAATATAGTATATATATATATATATATGTTTTCATGAAACATGACACCACATTAGGTATCCCAATAATGAGTTTTATCTGATTTCTATATTTTCTAGTATATATATATATTCATATGGAATATTTTCATCCTAAATATGACAGGGTATGATGTAATTATACGGAAAGACATGTTAGTTACCTATTGAGATCATGTTAATTTTTATTTTTGTAGGGTGATGTTTACAACACCATATAGAGATACAGATGTGCACATGGGAGAATAGGATGTCCATGCATCATGATATAGACCTGATCATCGTGGTATGTGTTGGTTGAAACCCTAAAATTGTTATTCTATTATTGGATAATTAGGGATTATGAATCAAAATTTTCCTTCATATGGTCGTTCATTTAAAGGAAATATTCCTTGAAGAATTTTATGTTCTACCTCTAGTGAGAGAGGTAGAATCCACCTTATAATTAGTGCATAGAGAAGAATCAATGTCTATTACTCATTATAGGATGGAACCTAAAGAGAATATGGAGATCAAAAAATAATTTTAAGTCCTAGGAAATATTGTTTTTATCTATCCTAGTACCATTACATGTGGTTATTCTATACTTTTTTATGAGAAGTTGGATTGAATCGTTGTCAGTTTACTGAATTATTAATAGTTATACTAACTTACAGTTAAGTCCTACTATCAACTACCTCGAACAGAAGACCTCTATGATTAGATTTAATTATAGAGGGTGATGTGAAAAAAAATTTTAGAATGGGATTCCATTTTGGGTGTTGTATGCCATAATAAATACCTCATACATAATTAAATAAAATTTATGCATTTATGAGTACCCATTAATTATATTCGGCAACACAAATGTGATAGCTCTTTTTATGTGCATGACGAATCAAGTTTTTTATTGTATGTAGATTTTTTAATGGTATAATTTATGGATGACATGTTAGTATATTCCAGCAGCCAAAATGACCTTTCAAAACATCTTGATATCATGATGATTAGAATTAGAGAGCACTATATTTACTCAAAGATCTCTATATTCAACATTTGGATCGGAAAATTCAACTTAATGGGTCACATCATCTTGATGATGGGAGTATCAATAATCCCCAAGACAGTGATAGATTTAGTTTCGTAGAATCATCAAAATGACAAAATTGACATACAGAGTTTCATGAAGGTAGCTAGGTATTACAGATACATCATCTAGTATTTATCACCCCTAGTAGTTCATTTTATGGTTTTAACGAAGAATATAGTGAATGTTTTATGTTTGGATGATTATGAAGATACCTTTCATGAATTTAAAGGATAATTGACCTCAATAGCTATCCTAATGCTTCCGAATCATGGAATAAGTTATAATGTTTCTTTTTTATTTACCAGGTATTGGGCTAGTAGAAGTTCTGTTGTAGGATGAATAAGCTGTATCAGGTGGGTCGTGTTAGTTGAGCCCCCACATGCAGAAGTAACTGACACACGATTCTAAACTAGTTTCTATAATTCATTATTTATTATTTTGGAGACATTATTATCATGGGGATCATTTTGTGGCAATAACTGATCACAATATCTATAAGAATATCATTTTGTTTCACAATATGAATCTCAGTTAGTGTAGTTGGGTTGAATTTCAGTAGTCCTTTGATTTCATACATGCTAATAACACTAAAAATGGAAATGGATTAGCTTATTCTATTAGTTGAAAGACTAAAAAATAGGTGGTGGATGAGGCCAACGTTGAATGGAATATTATTTCCATATTTATAGATATGCATGTGGAGGACCAAAATGATAAACGATAGACTATACTTTATTATTTTCTAGAGACATCCAGCCATATTGTATGGGTAAAGATGTAGTACATCACATATCTCGGGGGCATAGTCCTGAGAGAGATAATATAAATGATGATTACTCTTTTTCAGGGACCATGGATAAGGATGAGACCTTAATCATATGTGGTAATGTTTAGGTTCTAGTTGACATCCTAGAGGACTTGATGTTGGAGTTTCATGCCTCATATTGGGTAGTATATCCCAACACCACCAAGTTGCATCGAGAAATATTCCACCAGTTCTGGGGGCATGCAATAATATTGGAGATGTATGGATTTATCAATCAGTGTTCCACATATCAGCAATTGAAGAAAATGCATCAGGGACTGGTAGGACATTTATGGTTGTTATCTATTCCTGATTTAAAATGGGAAAATGTCTACATGGAATCTGATATTGGTTTTCCTAGATCACCTATATGAAATGATATAACTAGGATACTTTTTGACTGGTTGATGAAGGCATCCTACTTCATACATGTTTGAGAGGCCTTCTCGATAGACGATCAGGGGAGGAAATATGCCAAGGAGTTCATACGTCTTCATAGATCTTCACATTCTATCATATCTGATAGAGATTATCATTTCATATTGTTTTTCGAGAAGGTGATGTATAAGGAATTGGTTTTATAGGTGCTTATGAGCAATTCCTATAACCCTCAAACTAAAATATAGACATAGCGCATGATTCATGTGATAGAGGAAATGCTTCATGCATGTGTCCTTGACTTATGACGTTCTTGGGAGAAAAACATACACCTATATGAGTTCACATATAAAAATATGTTCTATGATACCATCCATATATCTTTTTTCAAGGCCTTATATTATAGGCCATATCAATCACCTCTTTGTTGGTTCCAGGCAGGGGAGGAAAAAAATGGGACCACATATATATTTGGAGACTTTAGAGTTTGTTGAGTTATGTAGGATATGAATGTTGACAGCTTAGTCTAGAAAGAAATCATAAGACCATGAATTCTTATGACCTCTTGAGTATGAGTTTAGGGAATTTTTTTTCTTTCCTGGTGTGAATGAGTTGGTCCATAGATCAATTTAGATTAAGGGAGTTGTTTTCTCAAAATTTGTTAGACCCTTTGAGGTATTATATCAAATTTTTCCAAGGGATTATATTGTACCAATACCTCATAGATACTATTATATGCATTACATTTTTCATGTGGATCACCTCTGCTACTATTTCCTAGACACATTACATGTTTTACAACCCATAGAGGCTAAGTTTTATGAGGACGCTTTCACTAAGGAGTACCAATTGTGTATCATGGATCATTGATTGAAGACACGTATATGTAGGTATCTTCATTTACAATGGGTTCTATGGACGCTTGACTGAGTATAAAACAAGACCTGGGAAAGGGAAGATAGAATACGTACTTAGTGGCTAGATATTTCTTATATGATCATTTAAAAACCCCAGAAGGGAAAAATTGGAGGAGTTTATTTAATTATGAGAAGCTATAATGACTGATATTTTAAGAGAGGTATATTCCCATTAAATTATGTGAAACATTCATTGAGATTTCATTTTGTCTTAGAATTTGGGGAACAAGCCCTAAGGATGGATTGTTTTCTTCTAGGAAGAAAGTATCAAGGGCTCGAAGATGGCTGGAGGCTGGAAGCCGGTCAAATACACATTATTAATTATAAATACATGGAATGTATTTACAATACATGATGTGAAATGGGATGTCCATACCCCTTTCACATCTTAAACATTTTTCTCCTTGGAGCGGAAAACCATGAGCTTTATGTAGTGTGTACACATTAGACATCACGTAAATTCCCTTGATTATTTTTAAAGGATTTGCGGCCTATTGTTTTTATAAATTAAAAATTCTTCCATATCTTTCATGGTAGTATCCATGCACATGAACTCCTCAATACCATCCACCTAGGTTTTTCTTGACATCCTCCGTCTGAGCTCTCTTTTCATCACTGTTAGAGGCATCCGATAAAAAATTGTAAGATCTTCACTCCTCTTCCATGGAATCATTTTTCATCTCATTATTCATTGTTCTATTTTGGTTCAAGCACATATGACCTACATTAATGCTTTTATCCATTTGTACAATATATTTCTTCATAATTAATTTCAAAGGCAGATACTCGATGAGTGGTTATCCACATACATAAAGTAGGTATTCTAGTATTTTTCCATAATTTTTTAGGTGTTTTATTAATTTTTTTTGTTCTTCTGCATGCCCTCAATTTTAACTCCTTCATTTAAAATGTATTTCCCCATTCTAAATTTAATGAATCATATAATTATACTACCATAGGCCTTTTCAAACTATTATATAGTGTTTACCTTTTTGATATCCACCCCTTTGGGTGTGTTGAATTAACTTCCCTCCATGATATAAGAATATAAATGATCAAATTCGTCATAAGTGGTATATATTGTACATAAATTTTATTTTCCTTCATTTATTAATTAAATGGTTCATTTTAATTAAATTTATAATGTTTTCAAGCACACAACATTTGTTAAATATGTATAATTATGAATTATATGAAATTTGTACCCCATTGTTTGATTAGGTTGAATTATATTTTATTATTAATATGTAATTATTTATGATTATTATGATAGAACATGGATATTTTTCATTGGAAAATGGTTTTGGGATTTATTTAGAATTGTTTTTCACACTCCCTTATATTGGGGGTTGGCATTTTATCCCACATTGTTTAATTTTACCTCGATGATGGGAAGAATTTTCCATGTTCCCTTGCATCGGGTGATGTTCATAGAGACTCAACCAACTATCTAAAGTGACAAGACTTATTCCACACATTCATATGATATTCATGGTTAGTAAACCTTCTAGAGCCTGTATCTCAATATATTAGTTATGCATTCATGGGTTACACCCCAGGTCCAGCTTCAACCTAGTATCTATGTATATGCATCAAAAAAATCCTTAAACATATAGAGTGTATAAACAAATATACTATTACCAATACATATATATATATATATATGATTTCATTTATATGGTCGACTGATCGGACCCATTTTTGCCAATGCCAAGGTAGCTATAGTCATCAAGGTGTCCTATAGGAACCCGAGAGAACAAAAATTTATTTTCCAACAACTATTATAATTTATTACACTTGTACCCTACCATGCTATTTTCGCTGACTGTATTATTATTGAACCCGTTAGTGGTGGCCTATGTAGTTTATATTTCCAACTACTCTGGCCACCATTTTCACCTTAGTATACTTCATGATTGTAGGATGGACAATGGAAAATCCATATCATTAATTATTGATCAATTTTACTCATATCCTGGAGCATGAGAATAGAGGAACAAGAATATGATCAAGATGCTAGTGGATCTGTATTTCGGTCTCTTTCATTCTTTATATCATGTGGAATATTCATTTAATCATTATCCCATGTATCCACATTTTTATATTATAATTCAATGACAATATTTTCAACATCCTATGGCTTTGATTATTATAATTTCTATGATATTTCATATTCCGCTATTCTTATTTATGGTATCTGTGTCTATGGTGATATTGGTTATCTTTTATTCTACTAAGATATATTATATCATTTAATCTCTATTGTGCTACTCTCATATGTGTGTATTATCACCCTACCATACAACTATAGATCCTTATTGCTAGTTGGAATCATCTGGTGTAAGGGGATGTTTTCATGAGGTGATGTGACCCACTGGATTTGGGTACCATATAGTGGCTCCTAGTTTAGGACATAACTCAGGGTGCTAAATGTTGATAATGAATAGATTGGTACCTATGTGAAAAAATTCAAGAAATTTCAAAGTCATATATATTATTTTTATCATTTACTAAGAATGCAATATTGATACTTTATTTAAAACAATAAAACCAAGTCTAAAATAATTGTTATATATAAGGGACATCCATTTCTATGATGAAATTATAAGATGTGATATCACATTTGAAATGATAATTAGATACTAAAATTATACTCATTTTTTGGGTAAAAGAAGAAGAAATTAATGTTTCATATAAAATAAAATGAGATATTACATTAGGGATTGAAGATTAGTCGTCCCACATGAAAAGGAAATGAAATAAATCATGGGGGAATTATCATAATGTGATAAATAATTGATCCATGTGTGTAAGAAAATTAATTCATGAACATGAATTCCTATGAGATATGATGATACCAAGAAATGAAATGTGTGAATTAAATGATAAAAAAATTAAACACCCACACTACAATGAGTTAATTATAAAGATTATGAACCTAACAAAAATAGTACATTATTCCACGTGTTAATGATAAAAATTGACAACCAAACCCTCTAAATATAAATTATAAAGGGCAAACAAAATAAATTATAACTGTTCAAGTGGGTTTTAAAAATAAAGTGGTGAAATTTAAACTAATCATATTATATAGAACAGAAAATGTCCTATTTTATTAGAGATCTAACTAATCCTTCATATGTGGGATTCATTATAAATATTTAAAATCAGCACAAAATTGAAGGATAAGAAATTGTAGATGAAAAATACAGATTGTATGATGATGGCACCCGAATTCTATTACTACCTTCAAGTAGAAGACTAATAGAATGTACTTTGGAAAAAATATTTTTACAATAACATTGGAAAATTTTATATGATATTAGGTATATATTGGATTATTTAATGTAGAAACCACATTATTTTTCATGATAGGGATGTCAAAATTCAAATCTAAAGTCAAACTATGATCATCTATCTATGCAAATATAACCATGAACTCCATACAAATAATATATCCATTGTTTGGGTCAAAATTCCTAATCATGATGTGAAATTATCTAAATTTGTTGGGGTGAAAACTCATATGGGAAATATGATACTTTTTATTAAATATATCGATATATTTATTATAGAGTTTCCTAGTATTTTCCCAAATCCTGAGGTTCAAGAATTAGTTGAACTCAAATATGTTTTATTCCAATATTAAAGACTCTATATTGAATTTCCCTAATTTAATTGAAATAATTGAAGAAGATACTCATATAGAGTCGAGATAAGTGATTCATATACTCATGTTATTCACCCTAGGGTATTCCAATCCTCTTCATTAAAAATAATGACAAATCGATTCATATCTATGTTGATTATCATGAATGTAAAAAAATATCAATCTTGAATGAGTACCATATTCCTTGCATTTGTGAATTTTTAGATCACATAAAAGGGGACCAATACTTATTAATGATTTCTAGATATCAACAATATTGGGTAAAACATTATGGTATTCTCATGTCAGTCCTCTATAAATCATATGAACCAAGGGAATTCATATTGATAACATTCAAACTCTCAAATTCCACTACTATCCTCATGGATCTAATGAATATTTTCTTTAGAGATTTCCATGATCAGTTTATAGTATTTGTTTATAGATAAATATTTTTATATTTTTCAATGAAATATAATAGTGTCAATAACAATTTATTATTTTAATGAACACCATTAGAATGTTGATATTGTAGGAAAAAATCTATAGTGATTCAATTATGGATATTGAATGTATCAATTAAGTGTTTTGTAATCACAACAGATGGTATATATTTTCATCTTTTAGATATAAGGTTCATTAATGAATGTTCTAGAACAATAAATTTAATAAAGATCCATATATTTCTAAAATTATATTGGATAATATTGATTCATTTTAATAATTTTACAATTAATTTCAAATATCATAAAAATGTAAAGAGGAAGGGATATTATTCCTTAGACATGATGAATTTAAATAAAATTTTACTGAGATTAAGAGGACATTTTTTAATGACCATGTACTCAAACTACCATATAGTAAAGAATGGATTATGATATACAAAAACATACCGTATATGGAATTTGGATGTGTCGTAATTTAAGATGAAATGGGTCTAACTTATGAATCATATAAAATAAATATCCATGGCTAAAATTATCTTAAATAATATTTAAATCTGAAGAGGTAATATTTTCATTAAATATATAGAAGCATACATTTATTGTGAAATCAATTAAATATATCTTGTTAAAAATATCATAAAGTATATATTCACATAGAATGAGTTGAATATACAGAAAATTATATGTTTAGAGTAGATCAATGTATATTATTACATAATAAAGTACAACAATAGGAAGGAAAATAAGGTGGATGATTCTTTTGGAATAAAGGAATCATGATATATTATCCCATGTAGGGACTGAATAAGACCAAGTAGTAATGGATTTTTTAAGGATAGGAATTAAAATAAAGAGGTAAGGGGATAAATCATATCTTACCCAAATTAATGCTCGACCATGCATCTATATAGAGACTCGGGATGAAAAAAAAAATTATTATAGGGAACTACTGAAGACGGTAGGTAATATTCTTGAGCTTGACTTTGACAATGATTGAATTATAAGAATCATGAAATACATACACTTCCCATAAATAATGGAATTAAATATGTAGCTATTGGATGAGTAATGTGACTCACCATTCCCTATCCAACCAAAAATTACAGAAATGTTTAGAGATCTCATGAATCATTTATAGTGAGAAAACATGAATAAATATACTGAACTCTATATAACATGATGCATGGAATTCCAATAATCTGAGGAATAATGGAGTATGTGTAAGGGTATGGTGGAATTATTACCAATTAATATATGTAAATGAGACAAGAATACCTTTTTTCTAATTATTGGTTATATTAGGATATCTAAAGTCTATAATTTAATATGGCTTATAGTTTATCACCCCACAAAGTTATCACATTTCATTTCAATTCAAGAATATTTTTTTCTTGATAAACAATCTAGGATATAAATAAAGGAAGTAGTAAGTATTTATGGACTACTACTCTTAATTTAATCAAATTTAGATATAAATTTTACCTTCATGCTCTATATAAGTCATCAAAAAGCATTAGATACAAATATAAACTTCAACAACACATATCATCTTTGGAAATATGGTCAATCTAAAATGACCATTAAATATATAGATAATATGTTGGGATTTTTATCAATGTATTTCAAGTAGTAAGAGATATAAACATTCCCTAGTGGAGTTTTTATATAACAACTTTTTCCAATCAAGCATTGAAATAGAACCCTATGAGGATTTGTAATGGAATTGGTGTATAACTCAAGCGTGTTGTGATGAATTTGGATACTATAAACTGATAGAACCAAATATTTCTCATTATATAGAAGATAAGATTCAAAAAATTTGACTTTACATTAAAACTACATAAATTTATTATAAAAGATATATCAATAATCAATAGTTAGATTTTTAGTTTCACATCAGTGAAAAGTAATAAATTTTAAAATCACAATGGAATAGGTTATGTGATTTAGGTAGAAAAGAAATGTGATTTCTAGAAACATTGTAATTTTTAAATACTCAGTCATGATGGTATGGTAGATTATCATGTTTTAAATCCAAAAAACCTCTTTGAGGTTCATGATTTCTTCCATGTATTAAATTTGATGAACCACATAGTTATATCTTTATATTTTCTCGACATAGAGGATCTACATCTAGAACGTTATCTTTGTTATGGAGAATTTTTTTTTGAAATATTAGATCATAGAAAGAAAGTACTGTTAATCAAGAAAACACGACTCATTAAAGTTATCTATATGAATCATGTGTTTAATAATGAATCCAAGGAACCCAACCAATAAATGTGCCATAAATACTATCATTTTTTTAAGTAATTGAAATTATATGGTACAATTCCATTATAGAGGGTAGAGTATGAAACCCCAATACTTTACAATGAATCATTTTATTAAATAAAAACTGGGTTGAATAGGTTCTTTCACTAGAGATAAAAAATTGAAATGAACCATGATAAATTTTGTTGGGATAAAGTATTTCACATTATGATAATGAATAATACATTATGAGAATTAAAAATGAAACATATTTAAGAAATGTAAAAGTCCAAATAATCTATAAGTCAACTATAATACCATTAAAATAAAATATATAACCCTACTTTTTTTGTTGAATATCATTACCTCAATTTCAACAATATAAATTTGATATTTAATTATAAAAATTATAGTCATTCTGGGAGAGATCTAAACAAATAGAATGGATGATTTTAGAAATCTATGTCAAGATATATATTGGAAAGAAATCATATTGGTTCATATATGTCCATTTGGAATATGTTCTTTCAATATAAGATTATTAGTTATATCCCATGGTTATATTCTATAATTAAAATTAATAGATAATTATGTGCACCCAAAATCATGAAATTGGAGGCATGAACAATGTCACGACTGGCTCATGATTAATCCGAACCCAAATGGCCTTATAATCCCTCAAAACCCAACAAAGGATCCTATTTTGTGATTCTCCTTTATTGGGATATCCCACCTCTTCTATTGAAAACACTGGTGATGATATCATTGTTAGCCATACCAAGTCCAAAAGAGCCCCATGGATCCATGAAATCATTTTTCCTATGTGTTAATCCCCATGATCACCAGTATGATGGTCCCCTTTCTATATCCGAACAAGTCTGACAATGCCTCATCTCTCTGGGGAATCAATTTTTCTTCACGACATCATTTTTTCTCTATGTGGAATTCTGTGAACTCCACCGACCTTCGTTTCATATAAATACAAGGCCCCTTACTAGCCATTATTACTCCAACCATTCACCTTCCACAGATTCTGGAATCAAAAAATGGATCTCCTAAGGTACATGAGCTCTGCATGCCGAACAAACATTTATTATTTATTATCCATACCAATGGTATGTATTCCCTTTGCAAAGGCCTCCTCCCTTCACAATATAGAGATAACCCTCTAGTTTTTCGAGGAATTATGAATCAATAAACTTTCACAAACAACTCTCCAAATAAATTAATCTTTTCTAAGGGGAAGCACTAATCTAAAGAATTCCATCCTTCAGGAAGCATACTTCTTTCACGAAGCACTCTTCTTCAAGGAAGAAACAATCCTTTGTGAGAACCATTCCATCAAGATCCCCTTTCTTGTACTTCCATTTAGGATTGTGCGATGTAATTTCATGGTTCCTTGAGTGGAGATGCATGTTGTGTTTCCCTACCTCATGATTATTTTTATAGGTACAAAGTTCTATTTTTCTTCTTGAAAAAGCTATTCTAACATGAATCCCTAAATCGACCACTCCTCCACCTCACTATTATCATGCATTACATGTGCCTTCCCACCCCAATTATAGGTTGGTACAAGTTATGTAAGCCCAATGAATGAGGAGTGAGTCCTCTTCATATGAGCTGTAGAATGTTAAACTACCAAGAATCCATGTCCTCATTATACGATGTTAAACTCTGATCAATGCATGTGTGAAATTTCTAAGGGGACCTAAAGGGGAATGCGCATCATCACACTCTATCTCTACCTCTCCCTTTGGGATTTGGAACCATGTTCACCTCGGGACGTCTCTATGTAATCCCCAAACTATTTATTAAATCTTTCATCTGAGAGTAATTTTCATTATCCACCTTCTTTTTCCACTTGAAAAGAATAATCCCCACACCATCCCTCATAGAAGCACTACCATGACATGATTTTTAGGTCTACTGGATACTCTTGTTTATCACATAGAGAATTAATCTTGTGGGATTAGGGTAATAAACGAACTTGAAATTATATTTTGGCCACTATCCATGTGTAAACCCCAACATGTCCTCTTTGGGCCACTAACCACACGTTATCCCAAAATTACTATGGGCCACTAACCATCTGTAGCCCCATTCCCCTCATCCAGCTTGATGTTAAACTATATGCCCCACTAAACTATGTGGACATTGATCCCTACCTTTTATGTAGGGTACATAGGAAGAATCGTTGAGGTTTGTTCCCACCACACCCCCACAATCCATTTGTCCTGACTATTTCATGTTGTTTCACACGTAAAACATAAAATTAAATCAATCCCCCCAAAATACATAGGTTTTGATCCCTTTCAAGTATGTAGGACACCTCTTTGAGGTTCAATCCCAACAAATGGTGAACCCATGTTCTCCCTTTCGGGGATGCACCTTCCTGATGTCAAATCATCCCTTTTTGAACAAATATCTTAGGTCCATCCTTTGATGTGTTCTTATCCTTGTTGGAAGATAACCATGTATAATCCTTGCACTTCACCATACTCCACTAGCGATGAGTGCCCCTCTTATGAGGGGTCTCTAACCATGCGTACATACCTCTTGCATCCTCATGTCGGAATCGATTGTGTACACCCCAGTTATATTCCCCCATCATGAACTGTGAGAAATTTATTTCCCATTTCACTAGGATACATAAGAATACTCTTTGAGGTTCAATATCATAACCCATTTCCCATCTTAATTATTCTTTGAAGCCCTTGTATTTTGAGATGAGCATTCCCCAACCCCGAGGTTGTAATCCCTTCAGGTCCTTACCCATGCACTCCATCGTTATGGGTGGCTTCACTTGGTGTCTCATCACCCCACCAAACTATGTGGATAATGATTCCCATCCACTAGCATATGTAGGAAACCTCCCTATGGTTCAATCCCTCCACTATGACCTTCATGTCTTTCCCACATTATTCATTCCACCCACTTCATTCAGTCTTCCATCATTCATCCAGATTATTACCTAGACTGAAACATATCGGTGAGTTTAAGCAATCCATTTGGGTACATAACAATGTGTATTCCCCATTAATCCAGTTTCACTCTATAGCACCCAAAAACTAACCCTATGTAATCCCCAAATCACCCATTCTTAGTACATGGGTTTTGATCCATTTCATCTATATAGTGTTAATAGGAAGCTTTTTTTAGGTTCTATCACAGCCAATGGTAACCCTTGGTTTTCCCCTTTTGGGATGTGCCTCCATGATCATTCCTTTGTGATTTCCACAAACACGTTTCTAGTGAAAAATCTTTTCTCAACAAGAGGAACCATCCTGGGTCCGTCCTTATTTATCATTTTGATCAATCCATCTGGTAAACCTTCTGGCTGATCCCTCTTAGGGATATACCCATCAGATCCACATGCATCAATGTTCTTGTCAGTCTGACTCATGTCCTCATGAATTTAAACTGAAGACATAATCCGTGTTAAACATGGAAGTACAAGGAATGCCTTTGAGAAATGCCCCTGGAATAAGATTCCATGGATTCAATGTAGAATTACTCAAGCTTCCATTCCCTCGAGAAGCTTTATACTAATGGAGAATCATGGTGTTATACGTTTTCAATGTCAAGATATTCCAAAAATTACCAACATGACTACTTCCCTGACTGATGGTTTATTCCATAATATGACCCTTTGGAATGTCTTGACAAAAGCATCATAATTAACCAGTGTCCACAACAAGATAGAACTAGGAGGAGTTTCAAGAACAATTTCTTACACTATAAGGACACATAGACTAAGAGACGAATTTTGAGGAGTAATCCAAATAAGGAGGTAATGACATCTCATCATTTCATTTCCATCATAGAGAATACATTTCAGAAGTTTTGATAAATGTCACACACCTTTAAAATGTTGGAGTGTGGGGCAATAATGCATCCATTTAGTAGAGCGTTGACAGATGCATTAGGCAGTCTTCCCCTGCGAGAATTTTTTGTAAATAGAAATGGTGAATCTTACATGATATCATTTCTCCTTAAACCATGAAGATTAGTTACATTCAAGACATCAGCAGATAAGTGTGTTACCATATCCTGTTATACAGTGCTAGGTCCTTCCAAGAAAATAGTAGTATTGCCATGGAACTCAATAGGATTTGGGGTAGTTAATAACTTGTTATTATGGTCTACGACATCATCATCATGGATCACTCTATACATATATGGAAGACTTCATGGTGGTGGGGAACTGGGAATTTAATTCCAACTATCTATTTTGATATCTATATATTCCTTCTTGGTAGGACCCAAGCAATAAGAAACTAGTCACATAATACCTGTATAGGAAATGGACAGGGAAATTCCCAGGTAGCAATCCCAACCAGCTCTAGCTCCACCACGACATCCTCCAAAACCATGGCTATTGGGTGACCATAGACCATTTCGCCCTATGAATTCTTCCAGAGAATGGTGATTGACATTTTAACTAAATGGTAATAAAATGAAGGGGTCATCCCATTGAAGAATATGGCATGCATGGTTTTAGATGCTTTTACTCCTTTCTGTCATCACCACCCCCATGGGTCACGCAGAGAGACAATAATCCCACATCCAATGTACAACTACTTTAGGAGCCTCTCCCAATAATGTTCTGATGACTCGTTCCCCTATATCGATGTGGTTAGGGATACCAGAGTCATCTAATCTACGAACCCTACCTTGGAGCTACTGAGGAGGGACCCCTCTAAGAAATGTCAACAATGCACCTGGTCCCCCTGGTCGTAAATCATGTTACTCCAACACATGCACTGCTAGCCCCAGCTCTGCAAAATTGACATCAACGTTGGGAACAAGCTGAAGAAGATGCTCTATTGGGGGGTTTTTTCTTCTACATCTTAAATGGAATATTCCACCATTGACGCTTAAAATCATCAACCTGGTATTATGGAATAGGGGATATCCTATGTCTGATCAAGATTCAGACCACAAACACCTCATGGGTCGGTTGGGTTGACTCTTCCAAACACCAGTAAAAGAAAACGTTACTGCGAGCTTACCCATGCCAATTATAAATGTGAAGGCCTTCCTCACATCATCACAATCTCATCCAGAGGCCCTCCTCAAAGAATAATCATCCATATAGAAGTACTTCTTGATCTGTACCTTATCAGCATGGAAGGCCTACCCATGTACCATCCATCTCCAGCGGAGGTCCTCCCCTCTACAACACTCCCTCAAATGGAGGTCCTCGTCATGCTTTAGGCATGATATGTGGAGGTCCTCTGAATTTTTTGTTTGACATATTCCAAGGTTCTCCTCACACACCAACTTACCAAGATGGGGGGTCCTCCTCGTATCCCATCAAGATTTAGGAAAATCCCTCCCCACTCTAGAAACATCCCTCATGGAGGTCCTCCACATTTTGATCACCAACCTGACAGAGAAGGACTATCCTGGGGTAGAAGGGATAACCATCACCATCGATGGAATATTATTGTGAATCACTAGATCATGGTCCGTCATATTCACCATTCAGATTCCCAAGTAGAGTTTGATATAATGATGGATCCTTCAAAACAATCCTCTGCATTAGGGTCTAGGTAAAAACATGGTGTGATACCTTCATCCTCCTGTATATTTATATGAGTCAAATCCATAAATCCCTTCATATGTATATAAAGTAAAGAAGATGATTTGGCTCCCTTTCATTGCCTTTCCATGCAGTCTTCTCTACCACCGCTAGATTAATTCTCTTCCTCAATACAAGATCCCAAGGTGTTTTTTTGCGTTTTGGAAAATAATGAACACTTGACTGATCCACGATCAATGACCACCATCCATGTATAGGAACCTGTGGTCAGCACTCAATTCTAACGGTACATGATTATCAAGTTGGTTCTGTCACTGATAGATATCCCATCGAGTTGTGGCATGTCAACGTGTGAAGAGTTTTCTCCATTGAAAAATCATCTAACAAGGTAGTCTATATCATGTCCATTAAAAGATTCTTATCCTACCTGAGTTTCAGAATGAGTTAGCCGAGGAACATATCCGTCTTTTTAGAAAAGAATATTGTGGAATATTCTCACCCCAGACCACTTACGCAAGATTTTCTGGCCAATTTCAACTCTAGACATCAACATCCTGAAGTTCCTCTACCTGGAAAAAGTATAGTGTCTCTTCTGAACCTTGGAAATGATTCATTGACACAAAAATCATCATTAGTTGTCCTTTCCAAAGAGCGGGGATAACTATGATGACATTTTCCAACAATGTCACATTATCATGATGGCTAGGATTCTTATGGATCATCACTCTTCATTAACTCATTATTGTCACACACTCCAAAAAAACGATGCATCCAGAGCATTACTATACTCCACTGAGTTATTGTGGATGCATCTCCACATGTCCAAATTCGTGAATGGGGGCAGTATGATTCTCTTCATTTTTGCCTGATCCTATGCCTGCCTTATTTTTTGAGTGTTATTGAGGTTATAAAACTACATGATCTCTTGGTAAACATGGATTATATCACAAAGAATGATACAAAGATATGAATCATTGAAAAGAATACTTCCCCCATTGATGAAAGAACATTTATTGGATCCACCAGACATTTTCACTCTCTAAAAAATAATTTTATGTGGCATTGCAGACCCTTCTAAGTCATTGAATCTAGGTAGGGACCCCATTTAGGGAAAATGACACTCTGTGACTATCAATCATTCTGACCCATTTGGTTCAATAAGAAATTGATAATTAACCTTGAAAAGGCCACATTTTACGTAAAGATCATATAACAGAAAAGGATCATCGACGAGCTCCTTGTCGAGGGTTCTGCAGAATGAAATCTAGATTACATTGATCCCTAATATGATCCCATTCATCTGACACAATGGAAGAATGAAAATTCATAGGTTCCAGTTGGAGAGTTTCCACCTGATGATCTCGAAAACCCTATTTATCCAAATAGGCCATATGTCTCATTTTTTGGGAAAATACCAAGGTATGAATATCCAAATTTTCTTGAATCATATGAGAAATGTCCTTAGGTCACCCTTCATGTAATTTCTCTAGATACTTCATAATCCATTCCTCCAATAGCTCCATGGGACATTCCACCAGCTGCTCTACAAGCCTTTGAGTAAGATTATCTTGCTGAAGAGATTACCAAGACCCTGGTGATCAAGAATCCTCTCAAAAATAGGAATCCTACTTAGGATGACGTGATGGCCGGTCTCATTGCTCGATTTGAGGCTCTCAAGAGAAGATAGGTTGCTACCTGAAAGGATGGAAAGCCATATCTATTAGTGGTGGATGATATGCCAGCAACCCCATGCATAAATAATCCCCCCTTCTTCCATTTAAATGGTGTGGGTGATCCCCTACAAAATCTGGCCCACATTATTTCAAGGTGTAGACACATTCTGGGAACTCCAGCATAGCAAGAGTCTGGTAGGCTATAGTGTTTCATACATACACTGGAAGGGCCCATGTTCATCTGGTTCAACCAGATACCCATCTATTCCATAGCTTTTTGAGAGAATCTTAACAGGAAATTTCATTATCAATTCAACTCCCCACCCACAAGACTAGTATTCTCAACCACTCCAAGAACCAAAAATGACTACATGATTATGGAACAAATTTTTTTTCTAGGTTGATAGGCCCCATGTATCCATTAAACATGACACTAACTCAAGAGTAGCTACTAATGATGTTCATGAGGAATCTAAATAATCAATTGCTTCCCTCCCATATCATATATAATTCCCCAAGAAGGTTAACAGACTGCTCTACCAAATATTGAGACCTAGAGGAAGACTAGAGACAAGCCAAGAAGGCATGGTCAATGCCTCCCACAACAGCTACAACAAGTGCTGCCAAGGCTGATGCTTCTCTCATTGCACAAGTAGAGGCACCCAGGACACTAGATTAGTTATCGGAAGATCCACCCACGCAGCCTCACTGAGGTTCAAAACCTCAGGACGAGAATAATGATTATAATTTTCCACATAAAAAACATCTAGCACCCAAAAAAATGCTCCCGACCACCATGAAAAGATAATCATGTACCACTTCCTCATTAGGGTCTATCCCCCTATCATGGCCAAGTTCCTAGGGTCCCTTTCCCATAAATGAGAAATCAGACCTACTCATTTGATGAGGCTTAGGTCCCTATATTTTTCTAGAGTTCCTTGGATCAGGAAATCCATCCATTTCCAGAATGGAGGATACCCTATGATGTTAATTTCACTAATCTCCCTAACTATTCCCCCTATCATTTGTTCCTTTAGCATACCCTCAAGCAGTGTTATGTTTTCGAGGCTTGTCTCCAGTACCAGGTAAAAAACAACATAGTCAAAATGGTTCTAGTCCCAGCACAGGTGGCATGTGTTTTAAAAAATATTGATATCTACAGTGATGATAAATGGAAATGGGTCTCCTGTAGCGGGTCTTAGAAATATGAAAACTGGATCCCTCACAATGCAACTACTCACTCTATTGGTATCATTCATCCATGTATCAATCAGCCTGGTCCATTCATGTTTGTCACACCTCCTCCCACTGTCACTTCTTCATCCACACCACATCTTTCTTCTTATATGAATTGGAGGAAACGATAGTGAAAGGGGAAGTAAAAACCCTCACCAGTGAAAAATCTATCTCATGCTCTCAATATCTTCAGGCCACTAATGATGGAAATAACACCCAGAGTCTACCCAGTGATGGTGGATTCTTCATGTGATTATACGGAGTATGCCTAAATGAATATCATCAAGCTGGTGGACCCTTATATGGTTCTGGGTTAAGATGAGTACCAAGAAGATCCTCTTAATGTCCCCAGTTTGTGCAATCATCGACATAGTGTTAGATATGTTAACCCGTAGAAGGAATAATCCATTTCCTATTGCCAATAACACTATTCCATTGAGTCTAGAAATAAGGTTTAGTGTAGCAATCTACACCCATAGTCCTCTTATCTTATTTAGTCATACTCGTTTCAACAGTCATTTTTGATACTCGACCAGACAGAGTTGCCTCAACTGTACCATTATTAGAGACATTCAGGCATGGATATACCATATTCAATTGATAGTTGGTTGGTAGTAACTTTCTATGGCACAACAAGGGTGAAATGTAATATCCCAAATACCATATAGAATCTTCAGATTCAACGATCTATGATTTTCATACCTCTTAACATAGACTAACCTCGTATTTTTAAAAATGATTGTCTAACACAAAAGTGTGATGTGATCAAGCATCATTCCAACATTCATGGAAATATATAAATTCTCAAATTCCAACATAAGTCTAGGGATATGTGTTAGTCCCTCGTAGAGGATTTGAGAAGCCCCATCGAGTTAAAAATTTTGGCAACAGTTGCAGATGCATACCATGCTGAGGAATCTGAGCATGCAGAATGTCCGGTCATGATCTCATTCAGAGGGGAAGATGATGGATCCCATATATAGGGGCACATACACCCATTGTACTAGCTTGTTTAGTGGAAAGGAATTACACAACTATAAATTCATCATAGTTTATGGGATTAATTTTATCTTGACCTAGACAGTCCATGATCTTGTATTTTCTGAAGAAGATCAGAGTCCCATTGAACTAAAAATTCCGGGTTATGAATGGACCAAGAAAAGTCCATGTGGAAAAATTCAGCTATAGATCTAGTTTGGTGGCCTAGTTTCTGACACTAATTTTATGGTTGTCTCACATGGAACTTACTACAACAAATTTATGGGTAGATCATGGATCTATCTACATTCATTAGTTCCCTCATATCTTCAGTTACATATGTACTCCCTCCATAGTCGGGTGTACATACTCGACGGTGATGAATCTACCTTTTCATACTGTGAAGACCTCTATTTAGATTATGAGTACTACAAGAGTGGTCGTTATCCATCGTGGACTAAAAGGGGCCTCTACAGATTTTTTATTATCATGTGGGTCCCCTTGGGTTGAAGGCCTAGTGTAATTGGATCAATATCTTTTGTCTCCATGGTTTCAGCAGTGCAGAAGTCTTAGGATGAAGATTCCACCATTTCATAGGATGGCATCTTCATTCCATCTATATCAACCAATTTAAAGGATTTTCCTTCATCAAATGATCTTATTACTATGTATGACGAAGAAGATATCAGATACACTCCTACCACATTTGATGAAAGAATCTCCACCACCATCAATGAGTTGTATATGTGAATTTCGATACCGAGTCTAACCTGAGGCCAACACTGGTCAATGCAATAATTCTTATGAAAGAACATCAGTAGTTTGTGGATTTTCAAAACTATCATAAAGTTTTATTTTCCTAGAGTTATGAATAGATCCTAGGACTAGATCCTTATATCTTCTTCCACCATATTAGTCACCCAATAGGTCATCACAGGTAAAAACAAGCTCCCAAAATGTTGCACCATTCTCATGGTGACATGGTCATGGATAAATTAGATAAGGTCATTAAAGAATAAGTCAACATGGAAGTCCAATACCATATATGGTGTTCTAATATTGTTCTCATTTGGAAGAATAATACACAGTTCAGGTTCTGCATCACCTTTAGTGAACTCAACTGTCCCTATCCAATGGATGAATTTCCCCTTCTCGTGATAGATATGTTGATCTACATCACCACTAAACTCCACGACCTATCCTTCATAGATGGATAATATTTATATATTTCGCTCTGAATTTCTGTAATGGTTGAAGAGACCACTGCCTTCTGATCACTTCAAGGTACCATGTAATTTCTATTAGTCTGAATAATGTATGAGACACTTATTAGTGTTCCTTGCACCACATATTCAAAATGAACATCGGGACATTTGTGGAATTCTACGTAGATGATTTGGTGGTCACGTTCCTTTAGCATTAGGACAATCTCAAATATCTTGAAAATGTTTTTGGATTATTCTATTCCCATGATCAAAAGATGATCCCCTTGACGTGTGCTTTCGTGATTAGCTCAATAATTTTTATTTGATTTTTTTCTGATATAGATGCATTGAGATCAATCCAGAAAAGATCAATTCTATTAGTAAGATGTTACCTTTGTGAAAATTTATATATATCTAAGGATTCCAAGGACACTTAGCCTATATACACATATTCATTATGAATCTAGATATAATGTGTAATTCTTTTTTCTGACTCATGAAGAATCTTGTCATCTACAATGGGATAAATAATTCCATAATTATTTTGATGATATAAAATAGTACATGAAATAGATACCAATATTGATGACACTTGTCTCCATCAAGGCATTGGTCATTAATGTGACCACCCAAGAATTATCTCTCTACACACTTCTATCCCATAAGAATGAAAAATTGTCATATAAGTATTTATACTATCGTAGCCACATGCTCCTCAACACCGAAATAAAATATTCTTCTATTAAGAAAAGTTTCACCACATTGGTTTTTTGTCCCAAAGTTTCATCATTAACTACATCACCATGTTATATTGATGGTGTCCTTCTTGGATCTTCTAAAGTAGATTATGAATCACCCCCATGTTGAAAGGACTTCTAGATCAATGGTCAGTGGTATGTAATTATATAGATATCATGTTTCCTCTACTGAAATCCATCAAAGGTATGGCATTGCCATATTTTTTATTCACGCATCCAACTCCCACAGAGTAGTCTCTGGATCATGAATTCTTATATGAGGCCAACCTATTAGGGGATGTGGACATGTCCTGTTGTAAAATGAACTTTTATTGTGATTTGTGGAGCCCCACCTCTAAAAGGATCAATGATCCCATGCTCAATAGATTTGGATTGGGTATTTTATTTACAACTCCCACATAGTATATATTTCTATATTCATTGTTTCTATCTGATGGTTGCACAATAATTATGGTGGTGTATCAATTTTTTATAATTGGGCTTAAACTAACCCTTGATATTGATGTTTCCTATCTACATGTGAAAGGGGACACCATACTAGTCTTCAAGAAGATCAATAGACACTATTTCATCATGAAGCAGGAACATGTGCCCTGTTAGAGAGAAATCACTAGCTGATGGACAAGTTCCTTTAATATATTAAGGTCATTCATGTTCTTCTATGATATAAAATCTGAGTTGAATCCTTATACATCCTTTTCTTGTCTCTTATAGAGCCTGACCCTGATGATTAGATCATATATGTGGCACATCGAAGGGTAATCTCTCTTGTCACCCAAAACGGTGGTGATAAACAGATGGTAGAAAATATTACCACCATTTCTTCTACATCGGGACCTCTTGGGAACCCTACCACTACATAAGATCCCTCAATTTTGATGTCCCCTTTTGTTGAGTATCTCTAATGTGGAAATATTTTGACAGACAAAGTTGAATGTGATAAAATCTGTCATTATGTAGCGTATTTAAACACTAGAGTTGTCCTAGCCTTGAGTCGATCCTCTCTAAATGTGGGTTTGATAGATCACCCCTCCATTGCATTCAAGGGTTGGAGATCTCCCATGTTATGGTAGAAGTATATACCAGTTAATGCGAAGTTCATCAAGCTGGTCCAAAACTCTCCCATTAGATCCAACAGATGGTCTGATTCTAGGCCACCATGGTTCATAATTATATTGATTTAACACAAGGGTTTCATTAATTTGATATAAATGAAATCTTTTTTGCATCATAATCAAGAGCCTCTCCATACTTCCATATACTATTGACCCTTTAGGGTTTGGGGACTCGATGTGATGGGGCGATATCTGCTAGCAACATAGTGCCAGTTCTAGTTCATTCTGACTACAACAGATTTATTTTTCAGATGGGCAGAAGAAATTACACTAAACGAATTTATGTCCCATTATATTAATGATTTCATGTGATCCAACATCATCTACCAATTTAGAGTTCATCACTCCATTGTAACCTCCCTAACGTCTTTTACAAGATGGTTGTGCAGAATAGGAAGAGTAGGCTAGACAAACTCCCCAGCTCTCTCAAATCTTATAAAAAACAACTTCTAATTCCACCTAGGCGACCCCATATTCCCTAGTGTATGAATATATGGAAGTCCATCCCATTTATATTCAGTTACTATCACTCTATAATGCTTTATATTATTAGAAGACATCAAAAAGTAATGGAAGTCTTTCTGGATGATCCGGAATCCCTCAATGAGAATAGGCTTTAGGCCATGCACAATCTAGAAAGGAACTATAAGATGGTATCCGGAGAAATTAACATGAAGGTTCATCTCATATCCTTCCTTCAAGGTGACATGGTAATATGGAATATGACACCAATGATACCTGATAGTATGCCGCCAATGTTGAAACATAATTGGGAAGGACCCTATATAATTCACATGGTTTTCCACAATGTTTTATACACTATGGTCACTATGGGTGGCAAGAAGAAGACTCCTCCCACCATATCCAAATTCCACAAGAAATAATTTTCAAGAGTAAATTATCTCATATGGGATATAAAACATAAAACTATCCAACAGTATCATTCTATATGATGTTAAACTACCATAGATTTCCCACATTACATTAAACGTAACTAATCCTCCATTCGCCCTTAACACATGATGTTAAACTACGTGAACTTTATTGTCCTACGTGAATATAAATTAAAACTCTAGTATATTTTATGATCTCTATAACCATAAACTAAGATCTCTTTCATCCTACATGATGTTAAATTATTATACCATCAAGGATACATGATGTATATCTACCCAACATCATCATCCCTTATCATGTTAAACTGCAGATTGTTTAGGAACTATGTGTGGATTGATTCCCATATTTATGGGACATGTAGGAATTCATGGACATTTTTTCTTCTGGACTAGTCAATTTTTTTTAGCACCATTCTCTTTGAGGGTTCATGGTGTGGTTTGGACCTTTTTATTCCTCATTCACGTTGTATTTCTTACCTATCCAAACTACGTATTCTCATTATAATGGATCCATATTACAGTCTGAGATCTATTATCTTAAACTTGGATCTCTTATGTCCCTAATGATTTCATAGATTCTCATCTCACATGATGTTAAATTTCTTTTCTCCTTTGAGCTAGAGAAAGTAAAACACCCCAGAAACATCATCTTTCATGATGTTAAACAGCATCGGTCATCCAACATGATGTTAAATTGTAAACCCAATTTCCATTTTCTTACGTACTACATGATGTTCAACTATGATTATTTTTTACCCCATCCCACATGACATGAAACTATTCATCCTTACTTACCACTTGAAATTAAACTGCACAAAATTAAATAAATACATATGGATTGATTCCTTTCCTCGTAGGATATGTAAGAATTCCTGAGAATTTTTTGTCTTCACATCTAGGCTCCATGCGCCTCTGGAATTCAAAATATTTCTGGACTTACCTTACATGGTCTGAATTCTACAACCTTAATCTAATATCCCACACATATCACATGAGGTTAAAATCCTCTTTCTCGACTACAAGATGTTAAATTGCTAACACTTATGGTCCTTTTGTATGAACATATACAACATGTTCCCCTTTCTTTTGCATGATGATAAACTACTGCTTCATCCTTACTGCACGATGTTAAACTTTATAAAATCCAAGAAGTATGTTTGTCTTGATTCCAATTCTTATGGGATACATATGAATGACCAAAAATTTGTTCTTTTGGTCCATCCCTAGTTTCTTCTGTTCTTTCTCATATCCCCTTAGCCAATGTTCTCTCTTGGGATTGTGAATGGTATAGAGTGGAATTATTCTGTCCAAATTCACATCATGTTATTTTTTCCAAACTATACACATGTACCTTTTAGGATACCTCTCTTCCATTAGTCCATACTAGAAGATGTTAGACTTGATGATATTTGAGAACAATGTATGGCTTGATTCTCATACTTATGGGATACATAGAAACATGTAGAATTCTTTTGGGTCCATCCCCGTTTTCATAGACCCATGTTGCCTCTTTACTCCAAAAAACTTATTGAGTAATATTTCGTTAATTCTATCCCTTAACCTACTATATGACTTATCAATCACTTAGATGTGCTGGGGTGTAGGGCTCAAAGTACTGGATTCTTCATGGACATGTTATCATCAAATTTCCATACATCATATGTCCCCTTATTTGGGTATTCATCATCTTTCACGTCCAAAAGAACCCAAAAAAGTATGGATTCGCTACCTCATTAGTCACTTACAATCCTAGGAAAATGTCTCAAAATATTCTAGCTGACATTTAGGATATGTCCCTTATTGTGAACATGGTTAGTGGTCTGCCATCATTTGTTTGTTACTATCCTATGTCACACAATATAATACTTTGTATTGAACATTGACAAAATTTATCATCCATTTTTATGCCACCGCCAATGCATCCTAAATATCGGATGTTGTGATTCACATTTTATCACGATTTCATTTAATGGGTCTCTAATATCATTGTTATTGTTCCTCCCTGAAATTTTAAACGTCGATGATGAATGGTAGCTACGTTGCGATATTCCAACCTAAAATTACTTTGTCACATTTTTACATCCTCATGTGATGGGTATAGCCTAGAATCACTCCTTGTTTCTTACACCGAGCACGGATCATGCAGGATTGTGAGTTTTGGACGGGTAATACACACACATAAGACTATGAAACCCCATGGTATGAGTTATATGACCTTAAAATAAGTTATATTCCATTACATCCATATGGATCTAAACTATGATGCCTCATCCCACAAGACAATAAACTAGTTTGTCATTACTATGTGACATTAAATTACATGGAGTGGTCTTATAATATGAATTTAACCTATGGCTTCATCATCCAAACCTCATGAAGAACAAGGAACAACATTTTGTGTTTTCTCTCTTGATAGGGCATCACACTTGGTACTATTTATCCAAAATGCAATTTTTCAAGACGAACACGTGTCTTTATTCCTGTAATGACTCCTAAAACATCCATCTCGGGTTGGTCGCTAAAAAACACACCATTAGGAAATGAACATACATGATATGTAAAATTTCTTTTTTTCCTCTGTACATGGGTCAAACATGTATCAATAACTATGTTTGGACGGATTCCCTTATAAATAGGAGACGTAGTGGCCCCCAGGTTTTTGATCTCAAACCCAGATGCAACATTGTGACTCTTCTCCTATTGAACCCATATCCCATTATCGAATGATGTAAAATTTCCTAAAAGTCAATAACAATGCATGTATTAATTCCTTCCTTTTCATGATTCATGGAGACATCTGAGTATTTTATTCCTGAGTCCAGTCCAAGAATTTTAAGCCTCCCACTTCGGCCTTGTTGGCCCCGTCTCCCATTTTGAGAATGCATGGTGTAGTTTTGGATTCTTTTACACCCATTCATGTTGCGTAATGTACCTCACTATACATTTATCCTTTGGGATGCCCCTATCCTAGACATATGATTATAAAATGAAACAAAAATTTCATCATGTACCATTTTAAACTATATAAACCCTCAATAACTATATCAATCACGATTCTCAATCCTATAGGATATGTAGTGATGCCCAGACAAGTTATCTTGTGTCCAACCCCAAGTTCATTAACCATTCTAAAACTCAGGCCCTGATTACGGTCTAAAATCTAGGATCTTAAAATCTGATCCTCATAGGAATATGTGGTGTGATGGTTGGTGGTATCACTCTTTGTCCATCATTAATGTCAGGTTTCATCCCTCAAAACATCACATATGCCCCATTTCCATTTTTTTTGTATTATTTGTATGGTTCTCAAGCCTCCTTTGGCTCTTTCACACTAATTTTATATCCTCCATGCCATGAAAACATTATAAAGATAGAAATCATAGTCTATATGACACAACATTAATCTCATGTCTAGGGTCTCAGCAGTATGACATTGAAATATGTCCAATTTCCTGATCATATGATGATAAACTATTCTATTAATATTTATCACTGTATTACATTAAACAATGTGTCCATTATCCTAATTTGTGAGAAATTACACGTCCTCACTAGAGGGTTCATTTCAAGATATAGGTTCGAGCTGGGATTAAACCAATACAGTCACCCGATGTTCATTTGTTAGGGTGGAGTAGTTTCAAGAATGTTGGAATCCTTTTGAATAATCCATTACTCTATATCTACACATTGTGTACCCATTATTTAGATCATCTTTCTTTTACACATCTGAAGGGACCCCCAAGTGGTATGAATTCTCAGCTTCATATCTCACCTACCACATTGGGACAACACTCCCAAAGACATCATGCAACATTTTGAGTTAAGCCCCATGTTTTTGAATTTAGTAAGTGGATTTCCCTCATTTTGTTGTTCCCATTTTAGGCTAATATGTGGTGGATGAAATATTTTGAATACAGTCAATATTTATCCCCCATCATCATTCCAACATCACTATCTTCAAAATTTTGGGTGTTGTGATTCATGTTTCTCATCCCCCCTTTTTCGGATTTATTCTAAATCCCGTAGCATTTTCCCACCCATGTACTAAATTGTGATGGGAAATGTAGGTTGAATAATATAATAACCCTACTATCTAATCACACCCCTCTCTTAGTATGAATATTTTGGGTAGTCACCTTAAAAATAACAGACCCATAGTGTTCAAGGATTGGATAGCACTCTCATATACATGGTGGATTGATAAATGATCATACCTTTTTCCTTATACTGGGCATGACCCATGTGGTCTTAGGGATTGATCTTCAGGAAAATCACAAAAATGATCGACATGTGGTAATCAAATCAAGAAAAAATAGGGTATCCATGCATACAATTAAAATAATAAGGTTGATTGGGAAATGTATGTTTGAGTTTGGAAAAAGAATAGCCCTTACAAATTTCCTCCCTCAATGGAGTTCCTCAGTTCTACCACACAATAGTGTGTAGACTCTAGGGTTTCTCACTGCATCCTAAGATCCTCCTCATCAGCAACAGCCGTAGGATAAAGTGAATCAGCCGAGATCTTTTTTGGACTCATTAAGCATTGATTTATTCCACTTGATGATTTTCCTGTGCTAACAACTCTTGGGATTCTTCTAGTTGGGACTTCAGTAAATCGACCAAACATGTCTTCTTAGTGATATATATGAAATTCTCAATCATCTACACATCATGATGATGGATTTCATTCTCGGCCTCTTGGAACATCTGTATTTTCCTATACTTTATATGTCTCCAACCATCATACTATTTTTGTCTTCTATCATTCAACATATTTGAATGTTAGTCTTAGATCAGCATGTGAAAAATTTATGCATCCTCCCCTCTAGTGTATAGATCCTATATAAATATATGATGTGATCCAATCTAACTTATGAACTCATATTATGAAAACTTTTTTAGGAAGCTCTTGATCAATATCCACGCTCGGCATCAGGCCGCCTGACTGATGTTGAATACATCAGAGTTGGATTCATTTTTCACCATGTGATCAACAAGTTAATTTCCAAGAAACACATATAGGATCTCAATAAATGAATATTTTTTAGGAAACACATATGATTATTCAAGATCCATATTGTCAGGTTAGTTCTCATTTCTAGATTCTACATCGATGAGGTGAACTTGGTTGACTCCATGTTCATCCCCACCAGTGTTTCCACTCTTCATCATAATTGATCACCCGTGGGGAACTATAGCCTATCCATATTGGGTACTTGAATCCATATTTAACTATTTCATTCAAAGTAAAGGGGCCACAGGCCCTCTAGCCATTATTACTAGCAGTGTTCCCACCAATCATGAGACTGCTCAGAAAAATTTCATATTATCCAATTTTATAGGGAAGACAACATATACATCTCCAAGAGTAGGGAACCTATAGTGGTTAACCATTACGTCTCACCCTTGGAATTTCATTTATGGGGAACCATGGAATATTCCCCCATATATGAATATTGGTTCCAATGATTACAAGGAGACCACCCATTACTTCACAGTGTTGTTTGACGCTGCAACTACTATTTCAAATGATGTGGGTCTTAGTGCTTGGTCCTCCACACCCGTTACCACATATTCATCACTTTTAGTAGGGAACTCTACAAAATATTGTCATATATATGTATATTTTAGTGTAAGATATAATATAACATTGGAAGGATAATGGAACTATGGGTACGTTAGAGCTTACTTGAAGGGTTGCAGCGAACCCACTCAAATAAGTTCCCTATGAAGAAATTATCTCTCCATATTTAGGAGAGTATCCCCTAGATGTTACTCCCTCATCAACCTTCCTATGAACCATCTCATCATCTTCTTCCACCCAGGACCAATCCAAGTTACACAAGGGTATGTTCTCTGCTAGCTGAGACACTAACAACATTGATGTGGAAGTCAGGATCAACAACAACCTCACTCAATTTTCCAATTGTCACATACTGCCTCAGGAGTACACTAATTTATACCATTCTATATTGAACCTTATCCCTACTGTCAAGGCTACGATGAAGCCATATTTTTCAAAAAATATTTCTCCCAACCCCATCACATGATTTTTCAAATAAGTTTAAATTTAATTGTAATTGAGTATATTTATTCATAACAACTAGTCATTCCAGGCCTATGGATATACATTCTTAAGTGGAACCACTAACTGATGAACCTTATTCCATGGTTCCTGAGGAGCCCTCTTGTGGATCCCATTAATAATTCTAATTTATCTCAGGTGGTACCCATTGTGTCCACTAGGTCTGGCACTGCAACTTAACATTATTTATCTATATTCAATGTCGTTTCTTGGACTATTTCTCTTACTTCCATCACCTCATCACCATGAAATGAATCAACACTGCCCCCACAATGTCTTCTTGCTGCCACTCACACTTAGATTCGAGGCATGGGGACTATTTATTTAATGGACTTGATTGTTGGATGAATTAATGTCTCACCTGGATAAGTGACTTCCCATTTATTTGAAAACATTTGAATCATATTGAATGCATAGAGAGATGGTGGAAACTCATACTATAACTTTGCATCCTCTCTTGTGAACATCTGCCATTTTTTCCTGATCACTCATGTGTGGAACCCATGATTCACCCCAAGTACACCATTTGGATAAGCCTCTACATGAATTTGAAATTTCTTGTGAATCAGTGTGGAGTGTATGGATCACATATGGGTTCATAGTCCACCCATTCTAGTAGAACACCACTGATGAAGGACATCAGATATGAACACATCTCAGTAGTGTATGTTTCATCATTAGTGTATTCTTTAGTTGGTAAAGGAAATGGGTGGAAGATTAACTGGTCTTCTTATCCATTCTTACACATCATAACCACCAGACCTAGCTTGAGTGGGGATCATCCAGTAATATTAAGGATTTTCATTAGAGAGTATATACCAGGTGGAGATATGGGATTGATATATTTAAATCCTCCCATTTGTATGGTGACCTAGCTGTGTATGAAATGAAATGGCCCACACACACAAAAACTGCTTTACCTCACTGATGTGCTGATGTAAGTGATAAAACATCGCTGGTAAGGTGTTCCTTGCATGATTACTTTCCCAGAGTCTATCATCTATTCCATGATAAATTTTCTTGGATGTGCTCCCACGTTTTCATCCCTCACTGGTAGCATCCATCCAAAGATCTATGCTGAGATAATCCTAGCTAGTCTAACTATTGGTCACTAAGCATCCTTGATGTGTATCCCCATATTTGGAACGGGAAATCCTATCTTATTTTCCAAAAATAACCATCCCAACTTCACTAAGCTCTCCTAGATAGGTGGTGGGCCTCATTGGTTGTTTCTATGGAAATTCCTCTCATACAACAGGCCTCTCTGGTGGGATGATCAGAATGTAGTTGAAACGTTGTTTTATGTGAACTTCCATGGTGTTATGTTTATCATAGTTTGTGCTAGGTACCCAATTTTTTAGTTCCTTTTCTAGTGGAAACATATGTTCTTTATCCTCCCAAGTATTCTCAGCGGAGATAAATAGTTTGTATAGGGCACGTAGAATTGGGATTCCTAAGATCTGATAGAAATATAGGATGATGATGTCGACCTCCCCATGTAGCAGGTGAAATGTGTTCATATTTGGTGACCACTGGATTAATAGCTCAAGGATGATTCCCTTTAGTTGGGAGACATTTAATTGGGACGTCACTCCTTCTTTATACAGGCCTATACACCTTAGCACAGTCGCGAACTTGGTAGAGTACTTGCACACCTAGTAATCCCAGGGCCACTCATCTATGATGTTTCCACCTCGGCACATATCCCAGCTATCCATCCACCCCTTATCTAGGTTTATAAGCCCTACCTTGAAGGTTTTTTTGTAGGACCCCGGGACACCCTGAGAGGGGAGGGGTGAATCAGGGTGACCACTTTTTCTTTTAAAGTGATGGATCTTGTTCCCACGTTGGTAGGAACATGTTGAACCTGTATGATGATTATGATTAGAAAGCAAACATTCACATGCACAGAAGACGAAGCCCTTTTTACTTGGTTCACCACTAAGGGCTATGTCCAAGGAGCATACGCCGACAGGTTGTAGGTCGTACCTAAATCCACTATGCTTCACTAGCTGTAGATTACAAAGGTTCGGGTACAGTCACTCTATCCCAGGCTCACTGCCTTTACAATTGTTCAGGGATAACTCACTGCATCCCTCGGGTCACTCCCGTTGACTCCCCCTGGCTCACTGCCGTTGGTGAAGTCCCACTCAGTTTATAGACGTAAAGGTCTCTTCATCATTTCCATAAGAATGCATCCTTTGTTGTATGTAGATTCTCTATTGAAGTCCGATTCTCACCAGAAGAAGAATATCATTTTTCCTCGAATGTATCGGGTAGTCTCTCGGCTTTTGTGAAGCTCCAAACAGGCCGGTGGGCTTCAGCATAACCAGGCGCGCTTCTCCAAGACAGTCGCGCAAGTCCCACTACGGCGCGCCAGTCCAAACTGGCGCGCAAGTGTCATCAACACACATGTGCGACGATTCCTTCCCCAAATTCAAACTTGCGTGGTCCACTTCCTTTCTCTTCTAAACCACCTTGGGCGCACAACCAACAACCGGCACGCAAGCTCTACTTGCGCGACAAAACTACCACCTGCGCGACTCGACCACCTGCGCGACGAGAGCTCGAACAATCTCGAAGTCTTGAGCTCCATGAGAAATGAGAAGGGGTGGTCCAGTATTTATTGGCAAACTAGACCCCCTGCGGGGCGGCACGCAAGTCCCTCGACGGCGCGCAAGTCTTGTCTCCAGTAACCTCTATCGCGCAACTCACTTGCGCGACCCAACCAATACTTGCGCGACCTTCTTTCCTTATCCAATTTTTTACATTCTTATTCTCAAAAACATATGGCGCGCAAGTCTTCTATCCTCCAAGACCTCGGCGCACAAGTAACTTTTCCAAAAACACTTAACTTTATTGGCTGATTTTCAGGCCCAAAAATTTGGAAAACACTGGGAAATGGCGCCACCTTCGCTACTGTTTTCTGATTGAACGGTATGATCTTTTTGTTGGTAAACATCCTGAACTTCCACTGAGGATTGACAAAAAACACACACCATACGCCAAATCATGCTTTGAAGAACCTGGTTCCAACAATCTCCCCCTTTGGGTTTGTTGGCAATCAGAATAAATTCAATAGATCTCCAACCATGAGCAAACCCAAAACGCAAGAATCAACTCAGCCAACACTCTAAGTCTACGTGAGAAATGCTCAGTGTAGAAAACAAGAGAGGAATCTTGAATTGGGTTCCAGTGTTTTGAAATTCTCCATGACGCCTGATGTTATCCTTATAAAACTTCTCATCACAATCTTACACTTCTCATCACAGAAGAATTTCTTACTTTCCAGTGTTTTGAAATTCTCCATGACGCCTGATGTTATCCTTATTAAACATCTCATCACAATATTACACTTCTCATCAAAGAAGAATTTCTTGCCATGAATTTATTCCTTTCTCCCCCATTGACAATAAAACCAAAGACCGATAAGTTATTCAACGTTCAGCTCAAGCCATACTCCCCCTGGATAGTATCTCCCCCAAAAACCTGCATCACAGCCATAAGCAGATAAAAACAGTTAAAACAAACGGGGAGAGGGGATTTTTGGAGCCTCCTTAAGCAGTAGGAGGTGGTTGAACACCGAGGTTCAACCGATGCATCTCAAACACAGCCGCGAACAATGGCTTGGTCAGGAAATCAGCCACTTGCTCATCAGTTCCAACATGTTCCATTCTAATCATGCCTTGATCAACCTTTTCATTGATAAAATGATACCGTATTTCAATATGTTTTGTACGAGAATGCTGAACCGGATTCTTCGTAAGATCAATTGCACTTTTTTTATCGCAATAAATCACCATTGGTTGCTGCAACTTATCACCAATATCTGTTAGCTGCTGCTTCATCCAAAGAAGTTGAGTGCATGCTTTTGTGGCAGAGATATAATCAGCTTCAGCCGTACTAAGAGAAGTACTTTCTTGTTTCTTGCTCAACCAACCGACACATTTCTTCCCAATATAGAAAGCTCCACCACTAGTGGACTTTCTGTCTACCACATCACCATCCCAGTCAGCATCTGAAAATGTCGACAATTCACTATCCCTGCCTGCAGCAAAAAATAACCCGAAGTTATGTGTACCGTGAATGTATCTCATGATTCATTTTACTTCTGCCATATGTTCCCCTTTTGTATTACTCTGAAAGCGGGCTGTAAGGCATGTGGCAAAGAAAATGTATGGCCTTGTCGCTGTCAGGTACAGTAGGCTTCCAATGATCCTCCTATACATGGTGGGATAAACAGAGTCCCCATCCTCATGCTTTCCGAGTTTAGTTCTGACTGCAACCGGAGTTGACATTGGTTTGGAGTCTTGCATATTGAACTTCTTAAGTAGCTCTCTTGCATATTTTTCCTGAGAAATGAAAGTGTATTCTTTCTTTTGAATCACCTTCAGCCCCATGAAATATGTGATCTCCCCAATCATAGACATTTCAAATTCTGATTTCATGTGGTTCTCAAATTCATCCACTGATTTCTGCCTACTGCCACCAAATATGATATCATCAACGTAGACAAGAACCATGAATTGATCTTTTGGAGAATTATTCACATAGAGATTGTGATCAACTCCTCCTCTTTTGAATTCCAACTTCTTGAGATATGAGTCCAGCCGTGAGTACCATGCCCGTGGTGCCTGTTTCAAACCATACAGAGCTTTCTTCAGTTTACAGACCTTTGTTTCATTAGTACCCAAAACAAATCCCACTGGTTGTTCAATATAGACTTCTTCTTCGAGTACACCATTCAAGAATGTTTTCTTGACATCCATTTGATATACTTTATATCCTCTTTGGAGTGCCATGGCAAGGAAAAGCCTGATTGACTCCAGTCTAGCCACTGGAGCAAAGGTTTCTTCAACATCAATGCCTTCAATCTGAGAGTATCCTTTACATAACAGACGTGCCTTGTTTCGGATAACACTTCCATGTTCATCAAACATATTTTTGAAGATCCATTTGGTACCAATCACATTTTGACCTTCGGGTCTCTGGACAAGATCCCATGTCTGATTCTTGTCAATCTGATCTAATTCATCATTCATGGATTTCACCCAAGATTCATCATTAGCAGATTCTTCGAATGAGGATGGATCTACAACTGATAAAAATGCAGATTGCGTGTTATTCCTCATTCTCCTTGTTTGAGTGGGTGCACTCCTGTCCCCAATTACGTTGTATGGATCAATCTCAGCTCTTCGATTTCTCCTGTGAGGTTCAGTAGCATTTTCTTCAGCCATAGTTTCTTCTTCAGATTCTTCTTCTGAGTCAATATCATGATGTGACTACTGAGTGTTTTGAACAACTTCATCTATTTTTGCATTTGTATTTTCTTTACGTTCACATTCTTCCTGACTTTCTATCACATCAGTATATGAAGTCCTTGAAGCAATTGTGGTTATCTCTTCAATTATCTTAACATCACTGCTTTCCACAATTCTTCCCAAATGCTTGTTGAAGCATTTGTAGGCTTTCCTGTTCATTGAGTAACCAAGGAAAATTCCTTCATCTGCATTGTCGCCATATTTCCCTTGATTTCCTTCTTTGTTCCTGATGAAGCATTTACTTCCAAAGACACGAAAGTGTTTTAGAGAAGGCTTCCTTCCATGCCACAATTCATATGGTGTCTTCGTCTCACCCATATAAAGTCATGTTCGATTATGATTGTACACTGCAGCTTGAACAGCCTCTTTCCAGTAATGTCGTGGAATACGACTCTCAATCAGCATAGTTTGTGCCATGTTGTTCACCTATCGATTCCTATGTTCAACAACTCCATTTTGTTGTGGAGTTCTCATAGAAGCTACTTCATGTTATATCCCATGCTTCTCTAGATAATTCTCAAATTCAATGGACGTGTATTCTCCTCCGTTGTCAGATCGCAATACTTTGATTGTTCGTCCAGTATCATTCTTGGCGATTTGCCGATATGTTTTCATGCAGTCAAGGACTTGTCGTTTCCTGTGAATGACCATCACACATGCCATTCTACTATAATCATCTATGAAAAGGACAAAGTACCTTTCTCCATGTGTTCCGAAAACATTTATTGGACCACAAACATCTTTATGAATCAGATCAAGAAGGTGAGACACCTTTTTCTTCTTTGGCTGATATGAACTGCAGACCCGCTTCCCACAAATACAAGCATCACAAGATTTTTCACGCTCACGCTTCAGGTTGGGGATGTCCATGACAATTCTCAATTTTGATATTTTCTCCATGTCTTGTTGATTGATGTGTCCCAATCTCCAATGCCACAAATTGTTTTCTTCTCCAACAGTCATGTAACATTCACTTTCTTCACTATCAACCTGATACAAGTTTCCTTCTGTTCTACATCCCTTCATAAGCGAATTGCCGGTTTTTCCATTGATAGTGAAGCCTTTCTGATTAAAAGTAACTATAAGTCCTGAGTCACATAGTTGACTCACGATGAGAAGATTATGACGTAGGCCATCCACGTAAAGGACTTCAGTCTTCCTTAGTTCTCCATTAGCTAATTGGGTACTTCCACTCCCTTTGATTTTCAGAGCCCCATCATTACCGAATCTTACTGTACCATCAACATTATTTATGATATTCGTTAGTAGGCTGGCATTACCTGTCATATGAGATGAACAACCGCTATCCAGAATCCAGGTACTGTTGTTCTTTGTAGCTTTGAGGGCTACCTCTGCAAGGTTCGATTTCTCAATCTTCTTCCTTTCCTTCCATGAGACATTAGATTTAGTATATAGAACTGATGGACATTCAACTATATCTTCCCCATACCCAGGTTCTTCATAGTAAAAGTTTTCTTTGAGAGGTGAGAACCTGTTTGAAAGAGAAACAATGTCTTGCTGACGAGACTTGACTTGTCTTGAACTTCGGTATGAGGTGTCTATGTCCCTTCTCTGCCTGCAATTAATGGCCTTATGAACAGAGTTAGAATAATGAAAACAATATCCATAGAAATTATTTCTTCTATAAGAATTAGGATATGAGATTATTCTCCTTTGTTGAGCATCTATATCTTCTCCATTCAGATAGCTTCTTGCCTCTTCACAATAAGACATGGTATGGCCCAGATAGCCACAGAACAGACACTTCATGAGAGGAAATGTCTTCTCACTTGAATTTATCCTTATACCTTCTTCCTTGGGAGAATAGTAAGACTGTCTGTCATTTTTGAAAGATTGAGGATAATTTTCAGGTCTCCTTTTAGTTTGGATTGAGTGTTCCTTTTTCAGCACTCTAGGTATCATTTCAACATGTTCAACTTTCATCTTATCTTTCTTTTGGATCTTTTCACTTCCAGTAGTTGATGACTCAGCCTCACAGCCAATTCCACTCATTCCCATGCAAGCGGGTCTTTGATCACTCAAGATTTTTCCAACCCCATCTGAACCACACTTGTCTCTTGCTAGTATTTCTGCATCTGAGAATCTTCCGAACTGTATTTTCTTCCTTGATTCTTTTGAAACTGATTCTGTCTCCAGTTTACTCCTTAGAGTAACTAATTCCTCCTCAAGACCCTTATCAGTCTTGGATTTTTCATCCAGTCTGGATGTGAGGTCATTGATGACCTTTTCCAGCTCTTCAATTCGCAGCTTCAGATCAACTATGTCGTCATTGCTTTCAATTATTTTAGACTGTACCTTCACAAATTATTCCAGTCGTTCAATTTCAGCTTCAAGTTGATCAACGTATTCAGTTGATTCTTCTACAATTGATTTCCACTTATTGCAACTCTTACATTTAATTTTAAGCTTACTAACCGCATCCTTAAGTTTCACCTCAGGATCTACACAAATTCTCAGTTGTTTTTCTCCATTAGTATCTTCTGACTTTTCAATAGTGGCCATCATAGAAGCATGGTTCCCAGTTTTGAATTCTGGTTCTTCTTCATCACAGAATTCACTGTCATCTTCTTCCTCTTCACAGACAAAACTCTTCCTTTGCATTTTCATACCAGATTTGAAGTCTCCCTTTTTGAATAACCTTCTCTGAGGCTTCTTGAAGTTTTCATCTTCACTGTCATCATCATTGATATTCTTCAAGCACTGAGAGGCAATGTGCCCAACTTTTCCACAACGGAAACATGCGAGAGGTAACTTCCCTTTGAATTTCTCTTTCCCCTTCTGGAACTTCTTTGCAATGAGAGAAAGAATTTCATTCTCTTCGTCATCATAACTACTACTATCCTTTGTGTTTTTCAATTTATCCATGGTCTTGAATGCCATTTCCTTGCTCACCCGAGTTGTAGCATCTTCTGGCTTGACTCTCATTTCATATGCTACCAAGCTGCTCAGTAGACCATCTAGAGAAAGTTTGGAAAGATCTCTTTCCTCAAGGGCTGACACCTTCACATTATAAAAAGGTCTAAGTCTTCTTAATATTTTCTTTACAATATCAATGACTTTGATTTCTTCTCCTAGACCGCGAATTGCTCCAACCACTTCAGTAATTCGATTGAAGAAAGAGTCTGCATTCTCGTCTAGATGCATCTTCAGATCATCAAACCGATTGTGTAGCACTTGTAGTTTCGCCTCCTTCACTTTGCTATCTCCTTCTTAAATATTCTCAATTTTATCCCACATAGATTTTTCTGAGGTGCAATTCATCACCTTTAGGTAGATCTGATCAGAAAGGGCTGCAGTGAGAGCATTCTGTGCTTTAGCATCTGCATCAAAAAGTTTCCTGTCTGTTTCAGTCATAGCCAGACCTGTTGGATCAGTGACTTGTATTCCTTGCACAGTAGAAAAAAGAACTTACATTCCAATAGATCTTAGATGAGATCTCATTTTGTTCTTCTAGATCTGGAAATTTCTTCCATCGAAGTGAGGGACTCCCCTGACATTGACCACGTTTTACATGACGAAGAAGGTCAGATTCAACACCAGCAACCTCGCTCTGATATCACTTGTAGGACCCCGGGACACCCTGAGAGGGGAGGGGTGAATCAGGGTGACCAATTTTTCTTTTAAAGTGATGGATCTTGTTCCCACGTTTGTAGGAACTTGTTGAACTTGTATGATGATTATGATTAGAAAGCAAACATTCACCTGCACAGAGAAGACACGACCCTTTTTAGTTGGTTCACCACTAAGGGTTAGGTCCAAGGAGCATACGCCGACAGGTTGTCGGTCGTACCTAAATCCACTATTCTTCACTAGTTGTATATTACAAAGGTTCGGGTACAATCACTCTGTCCCAGGCTCATTGCCTTTACAATTGTTCTGGGATAGCTCACTGCGTCCCTCGGGTCACTCCCGTTGACTCCCCCTGGCTCACTGCCGTTGGTGAAGTCCCACTCAGTTTATAGACGTTAAGGTCTCTTCATCATTTGCATAAGAATGAACCCTTTGTTGTATGTAGATGCTCTATTGAAGTCCGATTCTCACCAGAAGAAGAATATCATTTTTCCTCGAATGTATCGGGTAGTCTCTCGGCTTTTGTGCAGCTCCAAACAGGCCGGTGGGCTTCATCATAACCAGGCGCGCTTCTCCAAGACAGTCGCACAAGTCCCACTACGGAGCACAAGTCCAAACTGGCGCACAAGTGTCATCAACACACCTGCGCGACGCTTCCTTCCCCGACATCAAACTTGCGCGGTCCACTTCCTTTCTCTTCCAAACTGCCTTGGGAGCACAGCCAACAACCGGCGCGCAAGCTCTACTTGCACGACAAAACTACCACCTGCGCGACTCGACCACCTTCCCGACGAGAGCTCGAACAATCTCGAAGTCTAGAGCTCCGTGAGAAATGAGAAGGGGTGGTCCAGTATTTATAGGCAAACTGGACCCCCTGCGCGGCGGCACGCAAGTCCCTCGACGACGCGCAAGTCTTGTCTCCAGTAACCTCTGTCGCGCAACTCACTTGCGCGACCCAACCAATACCTGCACGACCTTCATTCCTTAGCCAATTTTTGACGTTCTGATTCTCAAAAAAAATATGGCGCGCAAGTCTTCTATCCTCCAAGACCTCGGCGCACAAGTACCTTTTCCAAAAACATTTAACTTTATTGGCTGATTTTCAGGCCCAAAAATTTGGCAAACACTAGGAAACGGCGCCACCTTCACTACTATTTTCTGCTTGAACAGTATGATCTCTTTGTTGGTACACATCCTGAACTTCCACTGAGGATTGACAACAAACACAAACCATACGCCAAATCATGCTTTGAAGACCCTCGTTCCAACATTTTTTTGTATTGAGGTGGAGATTTCTCTCTTTCTAACACCTTTCTATCAACATTGTTGATATATTTATAGAGTTAATGTGTTGTGATAGGGGCATGGTCCATCTCGATGTGACAATTCATAGACATTTAATACTTTTTTTATTCAGGTGTGCTCATTATTTAGTAGGAAATCTCATCTCTACTTCCCTCTATAATTAATATGTCATCTAATCCGCCAAAGTTGTATAGTGGAAACCTTTTTCATAGTGAGTAATACATTTATGCAATTTTCAGCAAAACCATCAATGAATTACGGTTGGAAGTACACAAAATATATTTCTATATGAGGAATATCTTCACCATTTTGTTTCTTTGAGAAGAATTTGACAAAACCTCCCAAGCATCATCCAGTGTAGCCACCAATCCAGGACTTAGGATTTTTTAATGGTTCTATTCACAAATCCTGGTCACAAATATTGTTTTCATAGGATATTTTTGAAGTGGAAGCCCATGGAGAATCCTTGTACTTTGTTTTCACTACAATGGAGTAGCAGATCGTGATGCATCGATTCACTACAATGAATTTTTGGAGCACCACACTGAAGAACATAGTTCTTTTTGTCACGCTCACGTGGGGGATTTCTTGGTGAATAGAGAGCATTGATGTAGTCATTAATAGAGATCCAAGTGTAGAAAAAATATAATATGGCCTTATTTATAAGTGAGGATGATTTAGGCTTTGTGAAAACCATATCCTACACTTTACAGTGACCTCCCGCCACTGGAGCATCATGGCATGTCACACCCTTCATGCTTCACGATCCATCATCACAATACAATGAGTTTTATAGTGACATACCATTTTAATACAATCCGTTTTTCTTTTATCTCCCATTAAAATGGGTGAATTAGTTAGTGTCAACAATCCTACTACTAAATGCACGAATAATGTCACATCTGATTTGAGGTTAATCCAAACCCAACTGGCCTTGGAATCCCAAAAAAATGATCAAAAAAGAAAGATTCATAATTCTCCTTCATGAGGATCTCCCACCTCCACCATCAAAATCACAGGTGGTGACGTCTATTTGAGTCTGATCGAGTCCTATAGAACCACATGGATCTATTGTGTCCCTTTTCCTCTATTTCATGTCCCACGATTGCCACTATGATGGTCCCCTTTGGGAGTCCAACTGAGTTCAATTGTTCCATGTTTCTCTATGGCATCATTGTTTCATCACAACACCATGTTTTCCTTCACATTGAGCTTATAAAACTCCACTAAAATTTGATTCCTATATATAAAATGTTCTCCCCCTCTAAACCAATTTTACTCAATCCTTCCTCCTTCCAAATCTCCCTTCTCACAAATCACTTTAGGAAACCAAAAAAAAGATCACCTAAGGTACATGAGCCCCATGATTCAAACCTATTTTTAATCATCATGGACCCCACCTAGGGTAGGGATGCCCTCATAAAGGCCTCCATCCTTCATGAAGGATGGAGAACCTTTGGGTCTCTCAAGGATCTATGATGCATTAAACATTAACAGATAACCCTCCAAAAATAGAACTATTTTTGGAGTAAAAGCTCCACTCCACTGAAGTCATTCCTTCATGAAGCACTGTGAAGAACCATTACTCTATTAATAACCCTTCCTTCATGAAAAACCATTTCATTGGGAGCCTCATACCATTCTGAACCCCTTTTCCTACATGGACCACTATGCTTGTGCAAATAGATTTTATGGTTCCTCATGTGGTGATTCCTATTGATTTTCCCAACCTTATTCTTAATAATGTAGATTTGATAATGGATATTAATTCTTCTTATAGCTATGCTACCATAAACCTGTCGATTGACCACTCCTCTCCCTCACTCTAGTTGGGAATATCCCTTTCATTAACTTCATATTTACATATTTATATATGTTATGTAAGTCTAAGGGATGAGAAGTGAGTCCCCTTTTTTGAGCTGCCGGATGTTAAACATCGAGGAATCCACTTCTTCATGATAGGACATTAAAATAAGTTTATCATATGTGGGGAATGTATGAGACAAGCTGAAGGGGGATGATCATTAACACTCTCAATCTCTCCCCCATCCTTTGGGATTTGTTTCCATGAGAACCTTGGGATGTCTCAACATAAGCCCCGACCTTCTCCCTCAGGCTTTCATCTTTGAGTAAGTCCCAATATCCATCTTCCTAATCTGATATACATGCATATAAACCTCACCATTCCCCGTGAAAACACCCTCATGACAAGATCATCAAGTATGCTTCTTCATCTTATTTGTCACACCAAGTACAACTCACATTATCATTGGGTAATCAGTTGTAGTGATATCCTTTTTGTACCGCTTACAATGTGCAATCCACACCATTTCATCTTTGGGTCGCTAACCATGTGTATTCCCTAACATAGATGTGGTCCTCTAACCACTTTTAAGATCAATGAAACTCACCCCACAAGACATTAAATTGTATGCCTCACTGAAATAGGTGGACTATTATCTGTACTTTTTAATCTGGGTATGTATGAATCCTCTCCAAGGTTGAAGTCCATACTCTAAATAAAACATGTTCCTAACTATTTCACACTGGTTCACACATCCTACATGACGTTAAACCACACCATTTGAACTATGTGGGTTTTGATCCCATTTTTGATTATAGGAAAACACTTTGAGTTCCAATCCCTTCCAATGGTAAACCCTGGGGAACCATTCTAGGGATGTACCTTCTTGATGTGGCATCATTCCATTTTGAGGAACATCTATTGGATCCATCCTTTGAGGTGTTATGTTACACATGGGTAGCTACCCATTCATAATCCCCACACATCACCATATAACTACAACCAAGAGTTCACCTCTTTTGAAGGTATTATAACCACAAATAATTCACATGTACGTCTTCAAATCATTGTCCTTTGTGTATAACTCAATTCAAAACCTCATCCTGAACTATGTGGATATTGATTCCTAGCCACTAGGATACATAGGATGACCCCCTGAGGTTCAATACCACTACCCATTTCCCATCATAATTATTCATTTGACCTTTTTTGTATCACAAAGATCATTCCCCAACCAATATGTTCGACTCCATTCAGGTCCCTACCCATGCACTCCATCCTCACGCGCCGCCTACTCAGGTGTCTCATCACCCGACCGAATTACATGGACTTTGATTCCCAGGCACTAAGATACAAATAATCATCCCTAAGTTTTAATAATAGCATCAAAACCTTCACATAGATTACACAATATTCATTCCATCCACCCATTTAGGCCAACCCATCCCGGTGAGTTCACACCATCCATTCAGGCCGCTAATAATTCACTATCCCCATTCATCCCATTCCTCTCCACTACACCTGGGAAGCTAAAAATGTGTAAGCCCTAGATCACCATTTAGAACTACATTGTTTTTATCCATGTCACCTGAACAAGGTATGTAGGAAGCCTCCTTGAGGTTCAATCCCATCCAATGATAAACCTTGGTGTTTCCATTTTGGGGTGTGCCTCTCTAATATTCCTTTTGTGATGTCTATATCAGCCTTCATGATGTGGAACCATCTCTCCATGAGACATAACTTCCTAGTTCCATCTTTATTGGACATTCAGATTTATCCATCTGGTAATCCTTCTACGTTCTTCTATATAGAAATTTACCCTTCTATTCCAGTCTCATTAGTGTTTTAACCAATTTAATCTATCCCCAAAAGACGTAAAACACACTGCATAACCAATATTAAACATGGAAATCATAGGAAAACCTTGGATACCTTCCTCCAACATAATATTCCCTACATTCAACATGTGATTCCTCGGGCTTCCAAGACCCTGAGAATCCCTCTGATAAGTGATTATTCATGTGTATGATGGTTGATCATCCAAACATGCTAGTGATGGCCAATGTGACCACTTCGCTGATCGAAGGTTGCCTCCCTGACTTGAACCTTTGGAATGTCATGAGAAAAGTATCATAATTAACCAGGGTCCACAAAGGGATGTCACTGGTTAGAGTTTCATGAAGAAATCCTTAATCTTTAAGGTAGTCCAAGTCTGGTACATGAATTCCGAGGAGGATTCCACGAAAGGAGGGACCAACAACCAATCATCCTATTTTGATCAAGGACTGGACATCTCAGAAGATATGTTAAATGTCACCATCATTTTGAATGCTAGAATGTAGGGAAACTATTCTACTATCGAGTCGTGCATTGACATGAATATCAGGTGGTGTGCCCTACAGAGAAGCTTTTGAAACAATACTTTTCGAATAAAATAAAAAATAATATTAAATTAAAATATTTTAATATATTATTTAGGAGTTATATTTTAATTTTCATAATATTATTATTAACTGATTTAATGTATTTATAAAATTGAAAGAAATAAATTTCTACCATTGGAATGATATAATTAAAATTTTAGAAGATGAATAGCTAAATTTTATATGATTTGACAATAAGTATTTAATGTTAAATAATGATATAGTTTTTAAATTTAAATTTTTTCTTATTTAATGATTATTTTTTCAATAATGAAATAAAATTTTGAAAATATAATGATTAATATATTGTAATATTTAAATGGATAAAAATGAGATCAGCACATATTTATATTAGTAATGGAAGACATATAATAAATGAAGCACATGATGTTTGATAAGTCTTTTTTCTATTGAATAGTTTTTTATATCTATTTTTTTAATTTAATATAAATTTAACATATTTAGAAATTGGAATAGATTAAAGAGAGAATTCATTTTAATTAACATATTGATATTCTATAATAGTGTTCGTCTTATATTTCTAGTGAAAAATAATTACTATTGTAAATAGTTAAATAATGAAAAAGGTGTCAAGAGAGGTAAATTATTAGAGCTCGAATATTATTGAGTTAATATGTTATTTAATAATTCTAGAACTCATTTTTTAGGCTTGATAATCAAAATTATATTTCTCACAAAAATTTCAATTTCCTCACTCGCCTAGCTCACATGTGGTTATATTATTACCCATAAACTAACTTGATTTTTGATAGGAATGTCCCAAATTTACAGCTCTAAACAGATCCAGCAACCACCCCTTACAAACCACTCAAACCAATTAGTTAACTCTTAAACACAAAAATTTATTTTATCTCCTATTTTTTCAAAGCATTGAGACGATTTGGGTTCCTTGATGGAAGCCTAAATCTTCCCGCCCGATGGAATCCTTAATGGGAAAGAGATAATTCATCAATAAATTATCTAGGATCATCCCTTTATTATACAATTTCCTTCACAAATACACAAAATATAAATATCATCATCCACTATAATTATTTTATTTTAACTTTTTTTTATTTAAATGATTATGCTATTATATAACTCTAAAATCTTGTTCTTTCACTTTTATTTCATGTTCATGAATGAGTTAGTTCTACCAAAAAAATTGATGATTGTATAAACACAATAACATTTTTACTTTGAATATGTCTCAAATAATTAATACTTGAAATATATAATATTAATGAGTAATAGAAGTTCATTTTCATTGAGTATATAAACCACTGAGAATAGTCGATGAGTCATTATTGATATTTTATAATTTCTTTTACACCAAGAATTAACCCCAAAAACATTTTAGAGTTTTCATCCTCACAACATTAAAACTCAACCTCACTCTCATACAATTATTAGAAATGTAAATATAAGTATTTCCATGAACATATATGTATATATATATATATATATATATATGGTTCAATCACAATTTGGTTACCTAATCTATGTTGTGTATGGTTATTATCTATGACTGTAGATATTCACTAAATAATAACAAGTGAATAAAAATGATTCATATCCAAATGGGTCTTTTTTTATCCCTAAGTAAAATAATAATAGTTCCTAATAGTTACAAAGTATGGTACTTATTTTGAGCCTTTATAATATTTAAGGAATGATTTTTATGTGCAATGTATCTTTTCAAAAATAAATGATCTAGAACCTCTATCATTGAGATGGGTTTTTTTTATTTCAACATTGTAGTTATTTGTAATTTCAAACATCTTCTTAAGATTTGTAAAACTAAAAAATGCATATAATTCTTTATCCCTTAAAAATCAATGAAATTTTTTTGTTGGAAGAACCTTAATAATAAAATATCTATAAGTTACTAAAAATTAGAAGTATGACTTGAATAAACTCACTTCGTATATAATATTCTATTATATAAATATTTAAGAGGTTCATGTAATTTGAATACAGATATTTTTACACAACCATATTTTTTTATGAATACCTTCAAAACCTCTTATTATATTATATAAAAAATTCTTCCTTAGACTGTCCCTAAATACTAGTTTCATGGAAAATAAATGATTCGAAAGATCATGGAATGAATCACATGATTTATATCATGTATAATATCCTTGGGAATCTATCAAAATAAGATCAAAAAATTTAATTTTTTAGGATTTTTGAAATTTGAGTTATACTCACATTAATTATATAATGCTACCATTAAGTATTAGGGTTTTCTTGAAATTAGATACAAAAGTTTTTATATTCATTGAGATTATAATATTTCAGTATTCCTGTTTAACTTAAATCCACTCTTCTCTTTATCTATCAAGTACCTATATTTTATTATACACAACACTCGGACATATATAGACTATAATAGATCATACATATTAAAAACAATTGAATATAAAGATCCATATCAAAAAAAATATTTTATAAAATTTTGTTCAATCTCTAAAAAATCATTTTTAATTATTTAAAATCATTATTTATTTGGTCACCTACTTCCATCAAACTAAAATCAAATCCTCCAAAATGACTATGATCAAGATGGGTTGTGCACACAGTAGTTTTTAATAACCTTCCATCATAAATCCATCATCATAGTTCTGAAACACTCAATTCACTACCCATTAACACTTAGATGAAAGTATCTTCCAATCACATGGATCATATCCTATTTCATATCATTACAACACGATCATCGCCATTGTGCAACTTATATACACTATAATCCTAAAATAAATTCTTTTATATAATGCGAAAACTATAATCAATGTGGAAATATGATAATTTTCTATTTAAATTACAATTTATGTGTCACTATAATTTTTATGTAGTAAGATTCAAAAATAGGCCTCATCTACCACTACATTGTCATATGATTTTTTCTTTAGGAAACCAAAAAACAATACTTATTCGAATACTTTTGACATAATGTTTTGAACTTTATGAATTATTAAAAACAATTTGTGTTGGAATCATTATCAATATAAGCTTCCCTAATTTCAATCAGCTTAACGCTTTACTTGGTGGTGTATCATCTATGATGTGGAATTGGTTTTACCTAACAATTAAATGAATTATATGATACTCATGAGAAACATACATGAACAATATTAACATTAGAATATTTATTAATTGATATAGGCATTAAAAACAACCTACTGACTAGATCGATGATTATTTAGAGATATCATGAAAACTACATGTGTTTTAATTATGGGGGAACACAATCTCAAAGAATAAATTTCACATAGGATTATAATGTTTGATTAACACCATATCATTATACACTATGTGCCACTCTTCCTTTAAAAATACCCCACTAGGGTAATAAATTATAGTTATCTACTTTTTCCCCCCACATAGTGGTCCTACCCAGCATCCCCTGTGAAGCGAACAACACATCGACTCTTTATATAAGTTTTGATTTGTTCTATATATTATTTATATATATTATCTTCCTTGACCATATAGTATCAATAAAAAATTAATCATGGACAATGTGAATTTACTATGCTACTTGGGTGGGTGGCTATGTTGGGAATCCTTTTTTATCAAACATTAAAAAAACAACCTTTTTAGATCCATCAAATGTCATTAATATAATATCATCTACTGAAAAAAATGTTTACCTTCAATTCACCTTCAGAACATAGACCATTGGAACCAAAACCTTCATTTTTATGTAAAAATTAAATAATATTCTAATGATTTTTAGACTGAATAATATAAAATTATTAATTAAAAACCATTGGTTATTATGTTTCTCATATAAAAGTGTTTTGTTAACTTAATCATCCTCGACTCTTACATAAGATTCCATCAAATTTTCCACTTGACTTAGCCTTTTTTATATTGTGGATTCCAAGAACCAAATTTTTGAATTAAATTTTTATTTTTTAATACTATACCTAGGTTATATTGATTATTATTTCCATGATATTTCTGTACAACCCCTTAAATACTTTCCACTGGTATTACCTGCAAATCTATTACACTCCATTAATTATAAAAATGGGTTTCAAATTCCTAAAATATAAATAAAGATTAGAGTTTCAATCTTCTTATCCCCATTTTTCATTATAATTCAAGATAAGATGGTGGTACTGTTAAAACCTTTTGATTATTATAGGATGAACATTATGTTTAACCAAAATTACTCAAATATTTCATTTGTAATAGAATTCATGAAAATGATAACAATTTTATAATTTTCATAAATATAAAATTTAATAACCCGGTTCTTATTTTGGAGGTACGAGTTTCATATTTTCTCATTTCTTTAAGTGTTTATTAGAAAATAAGGAAAATGGGGAAAATCTTACATTTTGGGACTACACGCTGTGTACTTTTCCACACATCGTGTACTTTTGACTATGTGGGAGGAGTACACATGGCATGTAGCCATGCTGATGACTAAGGGTGTAAAATCTGACTGCACGTCGTGTAGTGGTGCTTTACACATCATGAAGTCAGTCGGTAGATGAAACAGTAAGGTCGTGAGAGCAGCCGCGAGTTGGGCGACAGTACACCCCGTGTAGTCGGGAATACATGCCGTGTACTCATGTCGACGGATGAACAGTTTGGCGGTGCCGCTAGATGAACAGCTAAATGAAGTAAGTGCACGCCATGTACTAGGAAGTACACACTGTGTACTTTGTTTTTTTTTTTGCTTAAAATGGTCTTTAGCCAACCCTATTTATAGGAAAGGCATAGAACCGGATGGGAGCATGGTAGGGGAGGGCTGAATCTTCAAGGATCTCCAGATCGAGCATTGGGAATCCGTTTCCCCCTCGGATGATCTCGTTGAAACCGCGAGGGTAAGCCCTCTCATATCCTGGCTTAGTTCTTTCCAATTCATCCTCTAATGGATGTTATTTTGTTTTTAATAGAGTTTTATTTCACCTCATATCTACCTCGTTCTGGGACGATTCGTGGAATGTCATTCAAGTATACTGATCAGGGGCGTTTAAGGTCGGTGGCTTGTTGTTTATTTTCCAACTGTTGTGTGTTTGTGTGTATTTTTGAGATACACACCCATGAATGGGGTGTCGTATGGCTGAGGCCTTGTTGAATTAAATACCTAAAATTGATTAGGTAATTAAATGTGATATTAAACTGCAGTATGGGATCGCCGCTTGGATCTAGGACTACCCCTGGGGTGCGTTCCTCTGTTTAGCCATTTGGCCAGGATACATGAGGGTATTTTTTTATAATGATGATTATAGAATATCCATGAGAGGAATTTGTTTTTCATTTCATGTGTATTTCTTGTTTACAAGTTGGGCATTGCCCGGTTACTCGTTTAGCCTAAGGGCAGTGTTGTGATTATCCTTTGGGCAGTGTACTACTTAGCCTATGTGTATCTTCTTCCGTGCCTGTGGGCAGATGATTCTGTTCTTTTCGGCGACAGTTCGTACGCCTGAGGGAAATATTTGTTATGCCTGTGGGCAGATTCCTATGTTTAGAATCTCTTAACCCGAGGGTAAGGGATTACGCGTCCGAGGACACTGACTGTTTACGTAGAAATTCACTGTGGTGATTTCTTAATAATAAATATAAAAATTAATGTTAAATGGCCATATAATTGGTATGTTAGTTAATTTTGAGTACAGAATAGTTTATTGCATTTACTTTTCCACACTTCTAATGCATGTTTACACACAGTTGAGCACATGAATTTGGTGATTGCCTACTTAGATTTTTTCTCACACCCTGTTTCAGTCATGCTTTTCGGCCCAAACTGATTATGTTTCTGCAGGTATGGATAAGGGAAAGGGTCCCATTATAAGTACGTGATTGCTGCTGACGAGCAGTGAAGCATGGGACCGGGCTTAGGCTCGCAATGCTACTGGCTATTTTGCTTAGCATTGTTCTACTTAGTATTCTATTGTACTGTATTGTTGTGTAACATGTTCTGTCTATTTTTTAGAACTTGAGGGATGTATCATCAACATTTTATATGAATGTTGGTTGTTTTTACTGCAATTTTTTATCTTAAAAGGGATTGGTTTATTGATTTCGCTTTTGTTTTATGTTCATATTATATTCCACTACACTACACATTGACAAATGAGGGCATAGTTTCCCCACTACCATACCTGGGCCCTCACTACTAGTCGGCAGCCTCTGGCGTTTGGAAAAATGCCCTTGAGGTCATGTAGTGAACCGGGTTCGGGGCACCAGTTGAGTGGCACCCAGAACCGGGTGTTACAAAGTTGTATCAGAGGGGTTATTTTAATTGACTTACTAATTGGAGCCTTATTCAAGGATTGGACGAGAACGGTAGTTGGTAAAAGGTTGTTCCCGGGAGTAGCTAACCCGTGTACCGGGAAAAGCCAGTTTACCTCGTGTTGCAATTTTTCTGATTTTGAAATTTGACAGTCAAATTGATTTTCACTGAAGGGTGACACACTTTTATTGTGTTGTTTATATTTTATTCATGGGTTCTATTTAGTTGCATCCCGATGAGATGAGGGTATTCCATCTCATGCATAATTTAGGAACATACTAGAAATCACATGCCATTCATAGTTTCCATGCCATGTAGGTGCATTAGAAATTGCATGTTGTTATGATAGATGTTGTGCTAGTAAAAGCATGTTGTTGTGATTTCTTCTTAGATAGATACCTACTGTTTGATTTGGTATTATTGTGTGAGGCTGATTATAGAATGGACACCAAAATTTGGTTTTTGGGGAGTATGGGACCTCATTGACCAAAATTTTGTGGATCATTGGCGTTTTATCCGGTTATAACACATGTAATATGCCAAAAATTGATTCTCATGGAGTATGGGCCCTCACGGATCAGAATTACGCACTTAGGTGTTGCTTTTCAGTAATTTCTGGGTTTTGGAGATGTTTATGAGGCATACTGTCCAGGCTCCCAGTATACACACCATGTTGTACCTTAAACACATCGTGTATGTTATTCTGTTCGAGAAGAAAAGAAAACCTTTTGAGTACATGTCGTGTACCCTAAGTACACGCCGTGTATTCTCTTCCCATGACATAGACCGTGTGGGCGGGGGCATGGGGAAGGGAAATGCTTGGGGAGAACACGTCGTGTACTGGGTGTACACGCCATGTTGTAATGACCCGGAGTCCGCCCGTGTAACTAACAACACGGACGAGGGAGACCTTACTATATACACGATGTGTCCACTGTGAAACACACCGTGTGGTCTGACCAAGGATCCAACTATGAATCTAACAACACAGGTCGGTTAAATAATTTCATGGACATCCCGTGTGTGTATTGAAAACACCGTGTAGTTGGAGCTGTGTGTTCGGCCGTGTAACTAACAACACGGGTCGACAAAGCTCGTCTTGTACACGTCGTGTACCAGTGGGACACGCCGTGTAGTCTTGACCAGTGACAGACCATGTGGACTTAGCCATGTGGATCGGAATATGGAGTGGTTTACACTCCATATACTTGTGTAACATGTCGTGTAGTATCAAGCCGAGTAGTCGGTTGTGACACAAATGACATGGGTAGTTGGAAAATTACACCATACACACCGTGTAGTTTTTTTAATGGGAGACTTTTGGCTTGGCCATATAGAAGGACCCGGGGAGGGGAAAAAAGTCAGGTACATGCGGTGTAGTAGGTATACACACCGTGTAGTCTTGTTGGGAAATTTAAAATGCCTTCTTCCTTCTGTTTCCCTTTTGGTTCCTTCGTTTTCAGACTGTGATAATCTTGATCTAAGGTGTGTGTTTGACCTTGTAGTGTCATGTCGCCGAGACGTTCACATGTTGTTCTCCAGGAGAGCGGAAACGAGTATACTCCAGAGATGGTGGGCCATGGGCTACCAGTTGATCCTCTAGAAGAGCCAGACACGGTACTAGCTGTAATACCGGACACAGGCGCAGAGGCACCGTTCCGTGAAGGCTTTATGCGGTTCCTGCAGACCTTTCAGGGAGCACTGCCAGCTGCCACATCTATGGCCGAGCTGACACGTATCTTTTAGTAGTAGCATCCGCCTACGTTTTTAGGGGATGGAGGACCATAGGATGTGGAGTCATGGATAGGGTATATAGAGACTATCTTTGAGCATCTTGAGACGCCTCCAGGGAAGAGGGTCGAGCTCGCGTCATATATGCTGCGTGATTCTGCCAAGAGGTGGTGGGATGTTACCACCCAGTCGGAGCATCACAGAGACATGGCATGGGAAGATTTCCAGACAGCCCTCTATGACTTCTTCTTCCCAGATATGCTGAGGGAAGATAGAGCTCGAGAGTTCATGAATCTGCAGCAGAGCGTTATGTCGGTGATGGGTTATTCTGATCGTTTCACTGAGCTTCCGCGTTTTCCACCATTCTGGTGGGCGATGAGAAGATGAGATCCAGAATCTTTGAGTATGGTCTTCGATATGACATCTGAGAACTGGTAAATGATATCAGGTTCCCATCAGTACATGCTTTTGTGAACTAGGAGCTGATTACATAAAGGAACCTGTGGGAAGCTAGTGGTGTGGGACAAGGCGTTTCAGCACCAGTTTTTGGTACTATTTCTTCTAGTAAAAGGAAGAGAGGGTTGGACTTCTCTTAGGGTGGTAGTACCAGCCAGAAGAATGATTCAGGGTGCCAGGACATGTGCTACCAGTGTGGTAAGGAGGGGCACATGAGACCTCAGTGTCCACAAGACCTAGTAGAGTGTCGAGATTGTGGCAAGATGGGTCATCTGTAGTTCATTTTCATGGCGTTTCCACTAGTGGCAAGTGATAGGGGTTATGTGAATACTCCACGTGTAGGGAAAAGATGAGAATCTTCTTACTAGTCAGGGAACTAGAATACATCAGGGCGTGCTGGTAGAGATGGTGCTCGTGGCCATGGTATCCAGACACCAGGATCTCAGAGGCAGCAGGGTGGGACAGCTCAGGGTAGACAGGCTGTGTCGTAGGGCCGTGACATTGGGCAGACATATGCAGTGCAACTGACCCAGCAGAAGCAGTATCCCAGACCTTATACTATTAGATGTACTATTCTAGTAGATTTTGTCTTATCTTCAGTACTTTTTGATACGGGCGCTACCCTTATCATTATATATGTACCCATTATGGAGAGCCTTGGGCTCTATGTTTCTACTTCTTCTGTTGTTATGATGCTAGACACTCCGTTGGGGACTAGAGCGACTACTGTGCGTCAGTGCAAGGAGTTCCCCCTTGAGGTTGGTGGGTGTCACTTCCTTTGGGACCTCTATGTCATAGAGATGATGAGCTATGACCTCATTCTCGGGATGGACTGTTTGGTTCCCTTTAGAGGCTTTGAGGATTGCTATCGTCACAGGGTGAGTTTCACGTCACCAGAGGGTGGATAGTTTCTATACAAGGGTGAGTGGGACGTTCAGACGATTCGAGTTAGATCAGAGCATCATGGGCGAGGTGGAGTCACCGCCCAAATTTCTATCTTATATATAGATGGCCAATTGAATTGTCAGAAGGATTTCCCTTTGGTGGTTGATCATTTCATGGATGTATTCCTGGATGACTTTTCAGGTCTTTCTCCAGAGTGTGAGGTTTATTTCCCTATTTAGCTTGTTCCAGTTGCATCGTCAGTGTCCATTCCTCCTTATAGGATGGATACGCCTGAGTTGTAGGAGCTCAATAGGTAGTTAGAGGGGTAACAGTAAGGGTTTTATCTGACCCAGTACTTATCCTCGGGGTTCACCAGTTCTTTTTGCGAAAAAGGCGGATGGTACCCTTAGACTCTGTGTGGATTATCGGATGTTGAACGAGTTGACGGTTAAGAACCGATATCCCTTGCCAAGGATTGATGATCTTTTTGATCAACTTCGTGGAGAACGAGTGTTCTCGAAGATTGACTTGAGATCAGGATATCATCATCTACATGTTAGACCATTTGATATACCTCTCACAGCTTTCAGGAGCAGGTATGGTCTATATGAGTATACAGTTATGCCGTTCGGGCTCACGAACGCACAGACAGTTTTCATGGCTATGATGAATCATGTGTTCCATCCCTATCGGGATTCTAGTGTGGTAGTATTCATGGACGATTTCTCGGTGTAATCTCACACTCAACACGACCACGCCACTCATCTTAAGATCGTATTAAGTACACTGAGAGAGAATAGACTATATGATAATCTCTCAAAGTGACAATTTTGGATGGACCAGATACACTTCCTGGGTCATATCATCTTAGAGGCTGGAGTTGCAGTAGACCCAGAGAATGTGAGAGCAGTAGTTTCCTGGGAGAAGCCTAGGAATGTATTTGAGATAAAGAGTTTCTTGGGGATGGATGGTTACTAAAGGCGCCTCATACAGGACTTCTCCCGCTTAGCAGTGTCGTTCAAGGGTTTGACAAAGAAGGGTTGGAAGTTTGTTTGGTCATAAGATTACGAGACAGCCTTTCAGGAGCTGAAGGGAAAGTTGACATCAGCACCGCTCCTGATAATCCTAGAGCATGGGAAGAGCTATACAGTTTACTCTGATGCATCGTGTATTGGGGCAGGAGTTGTGTTGATGCAGTATGATCGAGTAGTTGTGTACAGGTCTTGGACGTTGAGGCCACATGAGAGGAGTTACCCGACACATGATCTCATGTCGGCTGCAGTTGTTCATGGGTTGCGTTGTTGGAGACACTATCTCGTGGGAGAACATTTTGTGGTGTTCACGGACCACAGAAGCCTCAAGTAAATCTTTACCCATAGTGACTTGAACCAGATACATCGAAGGTGGGTTGAATACCTTTAGTCCTTTGATTTTGAGCTTGCCTATACACCTGGTATACTTAATGTAGTAGCTGATGCACTGAGTAGGAAGACTCAGATACAGGTAGTGCAAGAGGCCAGTGGTGACTGAAAGATTATGGTTTTGTTCTCTAAGAAGCATTTGGATGTGCACGACAGTCAGGGGAAGACCTATCTTTCAACATTAGTTATGACCTCTACTATCCTGGATAGAGTGAAGACGAGATAACTATCCGATTCATAAAGACTAGTTCTAGTGGATTCGGTGGTAAGTAAGGACCCTTCTCTGGGTTGGACGATAGACGATGATGAAGTATTGCATTTCCATGGATGAGTGTGGGTTCTAGGGGATATACGCGAGGAGATGATGTGCGATTTTCATGCTTTAGCTTGGGCTGTTCAACCCGAAGATACCATGATGTACCGTGATGTGAGACGTTAGTACTAGTGGCCGGGTTTGAAGAGGAATGTAGCTGGTTTTGTTACGAGGTGTTCCACCTGTCTGCAGGTGAAGGCAGAGCATCAGAGGACAACCAGACTGTTACAGTAGTTACCTATTCCAGAGTGGAAATGGGATGATGTCACGATGGAATTCGTGATTAGGATGCCGAGGTCACCTCGAGGCAATGATGCCGTGTGGGTTGTTGTGGACAGACTCACAATGGTAGCTCACTTTTTTTCCAATCAAGGAGACCTTTGGAGTTGACGAGCTCGGGAAGTTGTATATTCGTGAGGTCATATGTCTTCATGGGTTCCCCCGTTCTATCATTTCATAGAGGGATGCCCATTTTATGTCTCATTTCTAGAAGAGTTTTCAAAGGGCACTGGGTACATAGGTTCTTCTGAGCACAGCTTACCACCCTCAGACTGATGGTCATTCAGAGCGTACGATACAGGTTCTTGAAGACATGTTGCGTTCATGAATCCTAGACTTTGGGTGTTCTTGGGAGAACCATATACCCGTGGTCTAATTTTCCTATAATAATAGTTTTCAGGGAACTATTGAGATGGAAACTTATGAGGATTTATATGGTAGTTCATTCCAATCACCTTTGTGATGGTTAGAGGCAGGTGAGGCAGCCTTACTGGGACCACGTCTCAAGAAGGAGACTTCTTAGCAGGTCCAGTTGATTCCGAAGCAGATGGATACCGGACAGTCTCATCAGAAATCTAATGTTGATCGCCACAGACGACGCTTGGAGTTTGTGGTCGGGGATCAGGATTTCTTGCATGTTTCACCGAGGTTGGGACATAGGCAGATCAGGAGACAGGGTAAACTTTCACCAATGTATTTGGGTCCATTTGAGATTTAAGAGAGAGTCGGGACAGTTTCCTATCGGTTTCAGTTACCGTAGAGGTACTGAGCCCTTCAAGACGTCTTCCACATATCTCAGTTGTGCTGCTATCATTCAAACTCATCTCACGTTTTTCAGCTCACGGAGGTTGAGCTTCAGGTAGATGCGTCTTTTGAGGATCATCTGATTCGTATTGTTGATAGGAGCACGAGGGTTCTCCGAGGCTGGTCAGTTCCTCTCGTACGTGTTCTATGGCAGCATGGCCGAGTGCAGGACGAAACCGGGGTGCGAGAGACCGACGTACGTGCTCAGTGGCCAGAACTATTTACGACTTTATCTTCACCACCCTTAGAAGGGAAATTCGGGGACGAATTTCTTTAAGGGGGGATGTTTGTAAGAACCTGGTTCTTATTTTTTAGGTATGGGTTTCTTCTTTTCTCCTTTCCTTAAGTGTTTTTGAGAAAATAAGGAAAATGGGGAAAATCATACATTTGGGGACTACACGTCGTGTACTTTTCCACACAACATGTAATTTTGGCCATGTGGGATGAGTACACAAGGCGTGTAGCCATGCTGATGACTAAGGGTTTAAAAACCGACTACATGTCGTGTAGTGGTCCTTTACATGCTGTGTAGTCAGAAGACAGACGAAACAGTAAGGCGGTGGGAGCAGCTGCCAGCTGGGCGACAGTACATGCCTTGTATTTGGGAATACACACCGTGTACTCATGTCGACGGATGAATAGTTTGGAGGTGCCGCTAGATGAACAGTTAAATGAAGGAAGTACACGCTGCGTACATGGAAGTACACGCCGTGTACTTTGTTTTTTTCATTTAAAATGGGAAGTAGCCAACCTTGTTCACAGGGAAGGATTAAAACCGGATGGGAGCATGGGAGGGGATGACTGAATCTTCAAGGATCTCTAGATCGAGCATCGGGAATCCATTTCCTCCTCGGGCGATCTCGTTGGAACCGCGCGAGTAAACCCTCTCATCTCCGGGTGTAGTTCCTTCAAATTCTTCCTCTAATGGAAGTTATTTTGTGTTTAAGAGAGTTTTCTTTCACATCATATCTCCCTTGTTCTGGGACGATTTGTGGAACTTCGCTCAAGTATACTGATCAGGGGCGTTTATGGTAGGTGGCTTGGTGTTCATTTTCCAACTATTGTGCGTTTGTGAGTATTTTTGAGATACGAACCAATGAATGTTGTGTATTTTGGCTGAGGCCTTTTTAAAATAAGTACCTAGAATTGATTAGGTAATTTAAATGTGATAATAAACTGCTGTTTGGGATCACCGCTTGGATCCAGGACCACCCCTGGGGTGCATTCCTCTGTTTAGACGTTTGTCTAGGATACCCGAGGGTATGAATTTATAATGATGATTATAGAATTTACTTGAGAGGAATTGATTTTGTATTTCATGTGTATTTCTTATTTACATGTTTGGCATGGCTCGGTTACTTGTTTAGCCTGAGGGCAATATTGTAATTACCCTGTGAGAAGTGTACTACTTGGCTTGTGGGGAAATTCTTCCATGCCGGTGGGTAGATGATTTTATGCCTGTGGGGGGCACTTCGAATGCCTGAGGGCAATATCTGTTATACCTGTGGAAAGATTCCTATGTTTGGATTCTCTTTACCTGAGGGTAAGGGATTACGCGTATGAGGACACTGACTGTTTACGTAGAAATAAAATGTGGTTATTTCTTAATAATAAATAAAAAATGAATGTTAAATGGCAATATAACTGGTAAGTTAGTTACATTTGAGTACTGCTTAGTTTATTACATATACTTTTGCACACTGTTGTTTCATGATTACAGACAGTTGAGCATGGGCCTTTGGTGGGTTCCAAATGAGATTATTTCTCACACCCTGTTTGGGTCATGCTTTTCAGCCCAAATAGATTACGTTTCTATAGGTATAGATAAGGACAAGAATCCCTTTACATGGACATGATTGCTGCTAAGGAGTAGTGAAGCATGGGACCAGGCATAGGCTCGCGATGCTAGTGGCTTTCTTGTTTTTCTTTGCTATAATTTTTATTGTACTATATTGTATTATTGTGTAACATGTTCTGGTCATTTTCTTAGAACTTGAGGCATGATAAATCAACATTATATATGATTGTTGGTTGTTTTTATTGTTGTTGTTTATCTTAAAAGGGTATGGTTTATTGCTTCCGCTGTTGTTGTATGTTTATATAATATTTCGCTACACTACACTTTGACAAATGAGGGCATAGTTTCCCCACTACCAAGCCTGGGCCCTTACTGCTAGTCGGCAGCCTCTGTCATTTGGGGAAATGTGCTTGTGGTCATGTGGCGATCCGGGTTCAGCGCACCCATTGAGTGGCACCCGGAACCAGAACGTTACATAAAAATTCTTCATATCTTTACTAGAATCTCTCTCCATTACAGAATGATACTTAATATCAATATCCATGGATCTATAGTGTTACAATTTATTTTTTAGATATTTCAATTTCACTGTTATTATCAAAAAAAATTAATTGTTGTTGAATATTTACCTCCAAATATTCTAGTTCAAAAACACATGAAAATAATTTCTGTAAAATGAAATTGTGGTGGTTATATAATTTTCTTCCACTATAATTAAAAACCTAGATCATTTCATAAGTATTCCATCTCAAAAAATTATCTCCAAAAATGAATATTCCTCATGATGTTGACTTTTTATCATCATAACCTCTATCCTAATCAATATCAGTGAATCTGAGTAAGTTTGAATAATTATCCCAATAAAGTTTACCATAATTTTATTTAATTTTCAAATACCCAAGGATTATTTTTTTCTTCCATCATGAGTGATTCAACCGTATCACTAGAATATATAATTCATAAGGTTTTCCCATATAAACTGCCTATCCATGATGCAGTAATATACTATAATCATTTTATTTTCTTTTGAACTACATTTTTATTCAAAAAAATTTAAATTTTACATTTTACATTTTACTTAAACTAAAATGGGTGTGATTACTTCCTTTTATCCTTACATGAAAAATATCTTTAAAATTTTCATTGAAAAATATTCATGGGAAAGAAATATATATCTTCATTTCTGTTGAACTCATTGTGTAATAAAAAATAACTCTCTAGGCATTTATATCTCAATTTTTCAACTCATCTATTATGAAAATTCCTCATAATTTTGAAACCAAAAATAGTAATAAAAATTAACTTTTAACATTAGAAATTAAAATCATGGTACCTACCCTTATTTATATCATACATATGTTTCTATCAATACTTCGATTATAAAAGTACAATTTCATAATTAAACTATCAATTATTAAATATTAGGAATGAGGGTAATTCTATAATGATCTGTTTTATATACATACTATGGTTACAATATAATGAAAAAAAATCATTTTATGAACATAAAATTACTCATAAACCCAACTATTAAAAAATTTAGACATTACATACATCTGATATACAATCATATTTTTGGGATCAAAAATATCCAAAAACATTCTGATGGGTTTGGTTCTTGAAACAAGAAAATATAGATTCTTCAAAGCCAAAACTATCCACTTATGAATAACATTTAAAAACTAACTGATCTAAATTACTACAAATATCACCATTTTCTTTATGCCTACTTATAATAACCAACTTTTTTCCTATAAAATTATTAACATAATGTCTAAGAACCAGATTTCATTGTTTTCCATTGAAACGATACAACTCTTTATCTATATAATTTCACCACAATATATTCACAACTTATTTCTCAACATATTTTAGTTCCACGAATGAAAAAGGTGCCATTTTATTTTCAAACATCAAATTTTATCCAGTATAAATTAGGTTTTCCTAAAATATTGTGGTATTATCTAATACTATCATTTTTTTAATTTGTATAATTTTAGTGGTTTTCCCATTGTTTTTTTCCTCTAAAATAGATTGATCAGAATATATTTTTATAAAGTTATCCTCATGTTAATCTAAATTTTCAGCATATTCTGTAGATGTTATAATTCAATCATCCATTAAAAAATTAATATTTTCATTAAAAAATTCCGATTTTGTGGAATTTTTTCATGGAATATTTATCATATAAATCAACATTATTATGTAGCCATTTATTCCAACAATTATAGGGTTATATTCTCAATGAATATCCTATGAAAACAAATTCTTCTTCACTTTTTTACATTCCCTAAATCCAGAATTTTTATCTTTAATAATTTATGGCCTCTAAGCACTATAATTTTTTTCACAATAATATTATTTTGACACCCCATATCATTGGGAGAACTTTTAATTTTAGGATTTATAAATCATATATTCTGAATATGAAAATCTATACATAAATAGTCCTCCCAAAATAACATTAAAAGATTATATTCATCTAGAATTTTTCATCCCATATTCACATAACATTTATTTATTATTTATGTAAATCTATTCTACTGATTATTATATAGAGGAATTTGGGGGGGGGGGTTCAATAAAATTTATATAAAGGTATAACTCAAATAAATTTCTTATATACTCCAATACATGGTCTATTATTAACTTTGAAAAATAGACCCTGAACTCTTTCTCAGCTACTCTGATGGAAAATTTAAGTAACTCCAAGACTTATGATTAATGTTAAATGAGAATTATATGTTCTATAAGAGTGAAATAATCAATGAATGAAATAAAATATAAGAAACCCTTTTTAATTTATTTCTCAGAATCGTACAATGATTGAAATATGTGAGATCAATTGCCCTGATGAACTAAAATTATAAATTAATATGGATTTCAATAAATTCCCCACAGTTATAGAATGTTGCTTAAACAGTTTAATCATTCATATTCAGTTGTCATAAATCTCTAACAACATCATAACTTAATATTTAATTCATAATTATTTATCCAAGATTACCTTGTATATGATGTGATGTCATATTACATCATCAATACTGTAGCATCCTGAATTACGGAAGTAACTAATTTGGAACAAATTTCTGCTAGTTTCAAAACCTTTGATAATAAATTTTCTATATTTCAATCACCATATGATACAATATTTTTTCTTATGATAACTTCATTCACATAATCAAATAGTATTCTAAAAATAGGTATGTTTTGTTTATATATATCTATAAATATATCCTCTTTAGAATATTAATCCCCAAAACCATTTTTAGTCATAACAATTATGATTATTTTTAAGGAACTAAAATTTATAATGGTAACTACTCCTCCCGCATGTACTTTAATTTTTTTCAAAATTATGGAATCACCTATAATATTTTAGTATCAATCAATTTCATTTGTCCATGGATTATAATTTTTTCAGACCTTTAGTGAAATATCAAAAAAATAATTTTTTTACTACATTCCATTTATTAGATTTTTTTTCATTTTTTAAAAAAATTAATTACCTTAAAATTTATGTCATACACACTTCAACATAGTTTCTTGGTTGGATAAATCACTTAATAAATATCCTATATACAATTAAAATAGTTCTACCTTGGAGGATTTTTAATATCCAGTTTATGTATCTTTTATCTTCATTTAATGTTATGAAGTTTATTCCGTCTATTTTATTGTTTCTTCCCCTATAATAATTTTTTCTTTTTTATTTATGAAATGGTGTGCTAGTTTTCATATAGTTTTTGTTTGAAGATCACAAAATACCAAAATAAATATATTGAACCCTAAACATCTATTATAGTATGAATGTTTTTAGGATGAGTTATTAGAGATTCAACGGTGCTTATAACTTCTATTTTCTATTGGAGCAATGAGTATTTTTTAATGAAATTACATTCAACTTCCATTTATGTTGATGATTTTCCACATCCTTATACAACCTAGGATCTCAAATTGGTAGTTCATGAATATTCATCATTAGTAAATCTACATATAATTTAATGTCTAGTGGTTGTATGTTTCCCTTAGATTTTTGATTCATTTTTATCAACTACCTGGGATGATTTATCCTTAACATATATGGTTATTTTGGAATCCACAATTGTTTTTCTCAATGTTTTTCCACATAAAAACTCCAAGATTTTGTCTTACAAAAAAAATCATCTTTTGGTATGTTTATCATCAATTCATCAATAAATTGTCCTTATTATAAAAATTCCAATTCAAGGTTTTTAAATATTTATACATAATAATCATCCATTATTTGAAATTATACTTTTTTCTATTCTTCTTTTCACCATCCTTTCCAAAACCCCTTCAATGTTTCTGGATTATAATATTTTTTTCAATAAAATCCCCTTGTATGGATCTCATCATATATTGCATATAAATCCATTTACATACTTCTACACTTATTTTTTAATCATTCCTTCCTTCATCATGATCCATAAAAGTGATGAGTATCAATGGAACCTCAATTTTTGTTGGGATGTTATCAATGGAGTAGTCCTCCTATTTATTAAAAAAATAATTATTCTTTTTTTGTGAGATTTTTCATTATTTTAATAGATATTTAAACATCCTTTGATGTATTAACCAACTTATTATCCTGTTTTTCTCTTCCTGAACATCATTATCATATTCACCGCGCCTATTATAGAAACAATTTTTATTGAAGTTAATGATTCCCCTACACCGAAAACATTTTAATGTTAGTTTTACATTATACATGACTCCGTCATTTTTAAAATTCCAAGATATAAGTGTCATAATCCTCTTACAAACATCATCATCCTCTTTTAATCACTTTATTTTGTAGATCACATATCCATATATTCCAAATCAAGAATTTTTTAATTCTTCAAAGATTAAAAAATTATTACATCTATGTCATATTTTTTAATTGTGATTATTTTTTAATTATATAATAAAAATTATGTTATGTATTTCATTAAGAAATAAATATATTTTATATTTTAATATAGATAAATTAGGGTCAACCTTATCTACAAGGTTCTACATAAATGTTTTAACAATAGATGAGTCATCCAGAATGCATCAGAATCATTTAATTTAATTTACTACATTATTTACTCTATTTAAGTAAAATTTAACAGTATCTTCCTCATCAATTTTTATATATTTATATTGGAATTTTTGGAAAATAGTTTTTTCATTATTTACATTTACATTTCCCTTAAATTTTCTTTCTATTTTTACATATTTTCCTTCATTTTTTATTAACAAGTCACATTTATATACACCATATAAAACAAGGACCAAAGAATTTATTTCTCGTATTTTCAATATAATGTGATATTCCATTTTTCAGATATGACATAGGATAATAATTATTTTATGGTGTAAATCCAATATTTTTTGCATTCATCACTTTTAGTATAAGAGATATAAGATAGGGTATCATTATACTTTTCCAGCTCTGATACTTTTTTCCATCAAATGTAGGAATAAATATACTATTAAATATGTTGTGATTTTCTAGGATAAATATATGGGGACCATACAAAGGAAACATGGGTTTCTTTTAATCATGTTATTGATTCCAGGAATATATTAACAACTGAGATGGGAATGGTTGAATTAGTGGTGAAAAGTTATCATTTTTACAACTCATAAAATTAACTACCACATCTTGTATAATTTTTAATCAACTCAATATTAAAAATCCACTAAAAATATCATAAAATTCTAGAAAAAATAAATAAATAGAACATGTTTATTTTAATGGTTTGGTTGTAATGTGGGAACCTTCTATTTATTGTGTCATGTTATTATCTCAAGAAAAATATATTTACTAAAATACCATAGGTGAAAAAATTTGAAATCTATTGAAATTAAATTTTTATCTCCTAATAAGAAGTAATACTACTTCCAATAGTTATAAGAAAATTTTCTTCTTTCAATCCTGTATAATAGTAAAAATTTACCTTTTAATCAGATTGTAACTTGTTTGAAATAAAAGGTGTAAAACATTGTCCACTTGGAGATGTATTTCTCATTTCTCAACTATACTTTTCTATTGAATTTTAATATTCTTCTTAAGATATCAATATTTTTAAAACACTAAAAATACTATATCCCTTCCAATTATTCATAAGGGGGCTTTCATATTCTCCTCAACAATAACATATCTTGTAAACACTCAAAATATAGTCGTAAGGATCAAATGAACTCATTTCTTATATACTACTCAATTACCTACAAAGTTAGCATTTTCATCGTAATTGAGAAGTGATATCTTTTAAATTCCATGTATTTAATTCAATACTTCCAAATCACTATTGAAAATTATAGTTAACATTCCCCATCTGAGCTTCCCTAAATAATGTAGTAAAATCCTTCAATGACTTGTGTGATCTCAGAGTGAATCAAAAGTGTTAATTTGTAAAAATTATACATGGAATTCCTACATAGTACCATTATATCATGATTTTTCAGGTTCTATAACAGTCGTTAGTTATATTACTATAAATTTTATCTTGCAATAATTATATCCTAATATTTAGGTAAACATGGATATATATGTTTTATTTATTCCCCAAATAGAAATAATATAACATGCATGCATACATAAAATCCACTACCAACTTTGTCTTATTCAAATATACCTTTATATTTTCACAAAACATAGAATATCAAAGCCCATAAAAATCCACACACCCACAAAAAATGAGTCTAAATATCCAGTTAACATAATTTTTTTCTTAAAAATATATATAAAATCACCACATCAACTTACTGTTTTTATCATCAAACTCAGCATGAATTTGGTTTCATAATGTTGTAATACTCATATTTCATGGTCCAACATGAATGTGAACAGGCTGACTTACAAAGAGACCATTTCTGAAAAAATTCGTCAATTTTTCCATTATATTGATTCAAAACAACTAAATTGACTACACATGAACACAAAGATACATTAATCTTCTATTAATTATTATTATATTAGATTATATGTCTTTACAACTCACTTTTCTTCATTGTGAAACCTATATACCATCTTTACATGATATAATTAATTCCATATAATCCTCATGAATGAATAATTGTTGTGTTATGATATTTGTTTGTTTAAGGAATATGATATAATCATGATATTTTGAAATATTATATTATTCCATGATAATTTACATATACATATACTTCAACACAACATATTCATTATTAGGGAACCTGTCAAAAATACAAAATATTATACTTTGATTTCAATTATTTTAATATTTAGTGTATCTAGAAATAAATTATACTAGAAGAATAAAATTTAAAATCTTTTTTAGTTATTATAATCCATAAAACATAGGTGGTAGTGAAACCTCAAATTAGAGGAATCGGTTTTACTTAACTATTTATGGCACAAAATGATACTCATGAGCTACTTGCATGGCCTCTACACAATATGGATGTTTTCTTGGTTGATGTCAAAATTCAGAAAACCCTAGTTGTTAGTTATAGGATGATGTAATGTTCTTTTTAAAATATTGTGTGTTTCACTAAAGGATGAATAATATTTGAATGATGTAATCCCATATAGAATATTTATATTGTATTTTCTCTTCCTTATTGTAATCCACACAACTAACTACCTTAGAACAAACCTAAATGGAGCTACTAACTCTATTAGTCTACAATTTCCTTCAATGAAATGTGAACTAACACAACAGAAGATATGAGAAAACCTATCAATCAACTCATTTTACGAGTTTCAACTCTTTCTGTTGAATATCAACCTATATTCTCCTCCATGGGAACCTAGATATAAACCACTTTTATACTTGGCCATTTCTGAATAACTAATATTCTTGGGGTCCTGAATATGGTAAGAATCATTTTTTAACTAAATCATAATTTTTCCCTTTATATATCCCACTAAAATAATTACTATACTATATTCTTGTCACAATTCCATATTACCTTCAATCAATATTTCAAACACTGATCATCGAAACCTACAACTCCATATTTACGAAAAAATTTAAAAAAGTTAAAATATATCATTATAAATGAATAAAACAACTTCAATAATTCCACTTCATGGGTTCTTAAAATTTAATGAACATGATTCAGTAAGGATAACATAAAAATGAATGTTCATTATAAATAAAATTATTATAACTGATAAATTACCAAAAACAAGATCATATTGGATTATATTCAGATAAACCATACCCATATCTTCATCCAAATTAATAATATACTATATTAAATATTGGAACAAAATTATTCCACTACCTTGACTAATTTTGGAATTAATAACTTAGTATCAATGAACAGGAATCATTATAGTCGTTATAAAACTTATACAAAATAATCAAAATTACAAAAATTTAATAATTAAAATAATCAATAACTAACTAATATATGTGTAATAAATTTTTATGATTTAATACTATTAAAGGTAATGAATATGAATAATGTTCTAAAATGAGTTATTAATATGGTTGTGATTATAATTGTAGGCTAATGTTCTTTCATCTAATTTGGAAAAAATGGGCATTGTTTCTATCCAATCTCAATTCAAAGTCAATATTGTTAATAGTAAAATTTATATTTTGAGAAATTAAATTTTCTTATAAAAAAAATCTATTTTCTTCTCATATGGTTATTAATTTAATTTAGATACATTAGTACCATTTTACATTCCTTTTCTTATAAATTCATCAGAAATAATTTCCTTAATTTAGAAGAGACCACATCTCTTATTTTTTAGAAGGGAATCATTTCCAACCGTTCATAATATATTTATTTTGTCACATAATTTTCCTTAAATACACTTAAATTATTTCATAAAGAAAAATGTTTACATTCTTTGACTTGTGTTAAATTATTTTAGTGTAACCTTCTAAAATTCTTCCACACAGGTCATTTTCTAATTACTCAAAATTTCCAAAAAAAAATTGAATATTATGTCGTTGTTTAAAAATTTTAATTTGAATGAACCTTCCATAAGACTTGTTTGGTATTTGAGGAAACATCCCATATAATTATTTAATATTTTATAAATATATTTTCATTCATTTTTTTCTTATAAAAAATTTTATTTTAATATAAAAAGTATCCATGATTTAAAATGTATTTTTTTCTATAAGTAAAATTTAATGCACTTATAACTATGATTTCAACTATATCAACATCCTAATATGTTTATTATACTTCAATGGGAATATTCTATAGTGATACCATGCAGCTTCATTCTTTGAATGGATTTTGATAATATCATATGGATGTTTTTGTGAATTTAATTTCATTACATATATTAACTAAGATATAATGGAATTATGAATTCTATTTAATTCATGTGTTATAAGAATGTATTTTTTGTTAGTATTTCAAGGGTGGTATTTGAATATTATATTCTTATAATGAATTGATTAGTGCTTTATATCTCATGAGATTATTTAGAATGCTTAGTGAAACTGTAACACTAATAGACTTTGTCCACTATATGATGGTTGGTCCCAATATAATACAACAATCCAAATTTTTTGATAAGAAATTATATCTAATGATGTACAATGTTAGAAATTTACAAGAAAACACAATACACTATTTGAATTTTAATTAATGTAATAATTTACTTATTAGGGATCCTTGACATAATGAATGATTTTATATACTTATATATAAATATATATTATGTTCAACTGTTATCTTTTTATGGCTACTGAATATGGAATAATGTTTTAATTATATTTACATGTATTAGGTTGTTATAAAATAATTATTCTACGGCCCATTACATGAGATATATTCTTTATTGGGTATGATTTTATTTTTTTCTTGTCTATGAACCATGATTATGTTCTCGTACCCACATGTTTATTTATTGGTATCTTTTGATCTTTGACTACAATCTCATATGTTTACACATAATTGTCTTCTATGATCACCCTTTATTATGCTTCCATTTCCCATTTTATGATGAATATTATTATGTATGATGTGTTGAAAGCGGTATCATATGAGAATACTGTTTTTGGGAGATTTTGAAAATATTTTAAAATAAGTATTTTTTGTGTATAATCTCCATATACTACAATAATATTGGGCAGGAGGTTATAGAATTATTATATTTAATTAATCTTCACAGAAATTTATGTAATATATATATATATATATATATATATATATTTTGTGATCAATGTTCCACATATGACGAAATTTAATAAGTTATCCTTTTATAATAAAAGGATATTTCCACGTGAGAGACCTGAAACTAATTTCCCACCATAATCGGCAGGGTCCTTTGGGTACAACCAATAATTTATTTCTCTAAAAATTATGATCCACCTTATTATGAAACTAGATAGACTCACTCTAGAATGGGGTACTTATCATGGGTTCTCTAGGCTATTCTCCAAAAATCTTAACCATGTGGTTAGAATTCTTGTGTCTACTTAGGCCTTATTTTTTATAAAAGAAACAGAGTTTAGGAAATTGAAAATGGAAATAAAGACAAGTTTTACATTTTTAGAATAGATTAACCATTTTCAATTATAATTTAATATTCAATCAATTGATGAAAATTTTTTCCTATAAAAATGATTTAAAGGTTTTCCTTTCTATGGAAAACAAATGTTAGGAAAAAATATTCTCTACTCTATAATTTAATAACCTTTATTACGCAAATATATGGTATATGATGACATGAAATATGATACATTATTCCATTAAAATAAACCCCTCACCAGAGACCATTTATGACTAACATGATTAGAATTTATTAGTTCCTAAATATCTTTAACACCTATTCCGGAAGAGTCTCTCACATGGAGACACACAATGATCTAAGAAACACACACCCCTTCTATTTTTGTGACATGACTGCATACCCCCATTCCTAAATCTGTTTCCCCACAAAACCAATCTCTCAATGACAACACTACCCATCCATAAATATGGAAGAACACCTACCAGAGTGAAAATATATTCCTATTTTTTAGAGAAGAAAATAAATGAGAAATGAGTGTGTTTAAAGTAAAATTATGACATATATAGAAACATTGCTACAGAGGGAGACATGGATGTGATATCCAATTAATTTATAGTAGAAAATAGGTTGAAATTCCTTATAGAGATAGGTTATTGGGAGGGTAATGAAATAGTGAAAGGTTATATGAGTAAGATATGTGTAGGATTATCATTTCAAAATTTTAATCATCCTAATTGTAAAGTATTTATAAATGGGATATTAATGTTGTGTATATCCCAGACATTGTTTAAATGATTTATTGATTATGTTCAAACATAATTGGATGGTCATCGATGTGTATGACACAAAAATATTCATAAGAGATATTTATTAGAAGGAAATTAAAAATGATATTAATTTTTTTGAGAATATTTATTTAACAACATTATTTTTAAATAAAAGACACATATCTATTTTTTTTATGAACAAGAACAAAACGAAATATTTTTCCAATTCATGTGACCTTAATCTATAATAGAGTATTTTCATGGATGCAAAACCATAAATTGCGCATTTATTGTTATGGTTAGAGGAAAAATTCACCACAAACAATATTTTCACATAACATAATTGTGAATTATCAACCTCATTAAACGGAGCCAAACTACATTGGTTCTAATTCACATTATAGGAATATGTAAAAAGACCCTCTCTTGGGATTTCTCCTTAATCCACGATAACAATATCCTCCCTAGATGATGATAAATTCAATTTTTAGTAGGTGATTATCATTTTAATATATCATAATAAAATAATAAATAATATAGATAATATGTACACTCTCATACATATAGATTTAGAGACACTCATTAATTTTATCAATGGATATAGGGTATCAATCTATCATTATCATGAAAAGGGTAATTGGAATTATTTACAAGAATGATTTCAATATTATAAATTTATATATAAGAGAGAATTAAAAAATTTAATTAATATTCCTTATGAGATTATTTAACCAATCACACCATTTTTTCATCTCATGAAACTCTTAAAGTTATTAATTGTTTTAACTAAATGGTAGCCTTTAGAATGTTTTTCTATAACCAAAATAATATGGTTATAAAAAATTTATTAAATAATTGGAATATGAAACTAAATCAATATATTTTTTATGAGAGTGACATACCATTCTTTCATACATGTAATTTTTCACTAATGAGTTTTTTTCACTTATATTTTTATCACATCCCAAAATATTTTTATATGAATTCTCCATAAAGAATCAGGTTTCCCCTTAGGAAGATAGTAACCATAGATCAAACATACTATTTATGACTCACAAGATGATAAAAACTATAATTTACAACCATAAACTAGTTGATGTTGATTACTGAAACACCATAACCTCAATGAATGAAATCAAAAACCATGAACCTTCAATGTAATGTGTAAAAATGATATGCTGCATGAGTGAATTTATAATGTAATCATTCCAAACACTTAAATATTATATCCTAATTTACATGACCTAATACCATGCCATCCATCATAACAGTAATGGACTAGTAGGGGTTGGAGGCCTCCACCACCACATGATATTTTATTGGGTGTCCCTCCTAAAATCAAATAAATTCCTAACACCATAAATTTGAAAAGCCTAAAAAGAAAATATCTAATATCCTAATATCTATTGGAAATACTTCCATGGGTGATATCATAAATCAAGTATATCTCTATCACCATGTAACCTCTTAATCTTTTAAATAAAATATTGATGATTCATCTACAATCACTTCATATATATAAAAATATGTCTCATTAGGAGAATATAAATTCAATTTTCAAGAGAATTTACAAAATCTCACTACTAGAAACAGAATTGAGGATATTTAAATATCTAAATATATTTTAAAGGGAAATAAAAGATCCCAATAACAGAAATTTCAGTGACACTAAATTGGTTTAGTATTTTTGACCACCATTTTGACACATCATTAGCGAGGGAAGGTAACCAAAAATTCATATGTCCACCGCATAAAAATATAAAATAGTTCTGAAGTTCATTCATATAATGACTATGGGTATGGTATCCCAAATGAATATATACATATTAATATCTTTTATGGGGTCCCTCTTAGGGAATTTTGTGTGATGATTCTCTTAATGTAAGAAGATACAGCCATAATTGAGGTCATCTCCATAATGATTCCAGAAATGTTATCAATCATGGATGTCTAACCATTTTTTCTAATAAAAAATTCACAAGTCATATAGGTCCTTCTTATAGGTAATATCAATATAGATATATTGTAGGTCCTCTTCATGGGGGTCAAGAAAACTACTAATTACGATTCCCCCCTTATACTGACAATTGTGAAATTATTATCCAAGGAGGTCTTCCCCATGCTACCTTTAATGAATGTACTCCTCATAAACAATGTATTAATTATGGAAGGACATGAAAATAAAAATTATAATATCATATATCAATAATAAATTTGACCATAGGTCTATCAATCGATGACCTAGTCATTAAGAATCACTATTCTTATAGATAAGACTATTTTCATTTGTTTTCTATTTTTTTGAAAGTGGGAAAGAATAAAATATTGTTTAGTATTTTATTATTTGAAATAAGAAAAATAATGAATGGGAGAAAAATATTTTTTCATAAATAAAATTAGACGTTCCAATGGTGAATCCAAATGTATTATATTATCTCAAACATTTTTTCCACGTCACCAAATCAAATATGAAACATCAATACAATTTAAAAAATTATAACACGCTATTTTCTCGAGTATGAGAATAAAAACCCACTAAAGGATCATCAAAATGGTCATCAACTCATTTTACCTCATTGGTGAGTATTCAAAAGCTCTAATTGAGGTGGTCAAAAAATTTCATACATACATAATAAATCATTTCATGGGAATATTCCCTATATGTCTCCATAAATCAAACCCCATAATGCAATATTTTAGTGTCATTAGATATTATATGCATAATTGAATTATTATACAAAATTATCAACATCTACCAAAAATAGTATTATCTAATGTATCCACCCAAAATAATTTACATAATATTATTCATTATTGCATAGGTAATAGAAACATAATAATGTGTAATCATAGATACTCAATAAGGGAAACAATAGAGACTTAAATTAAGGGTAATATGTGAGAAAAATATGTGCATATGGCTATGTGAACATAAATAATGTGAATGAACATAAAATAATTGAATCATAACCAATAAAACCTATATCATAAAACATGAGTCGTTGTATATGGATTTTAGAATAACATAATACATGACTTTTAAGCATGTGGAAACTTGATCTAATCATCATATTCAATGACAAAATAACATAACTACATTGACTAATATAATATTGTGTAAAAAACATAATAATAGAAATCATAACATATTTTATGGATAACCACCGTGATATTCACATCATAATGAGATTAGTTAACCTCATTTATATAACATATTAGACATGGGATAACCACTGATGTCCCCTAACGTAGTGGACATAGGATAATTACCCATGTACCATCAGGATATCAATAGATTTAAATCATTATCCAATGAATTTTATGGATATAGAGGGTACACCAATTATTTAATGATAAACCAAACATAATTTTTTCCACAAGAACATGAAAAAATTCATAATTCATCCATAGCTTGATTAACCTATGAAAATGAGATTTTTTTCAATAAAACATGTATATGATATTATTATAAGCTATCCAGAGAAATAATCTGGATAATATAATTAGATAATATTCCCATTGATTTATAAAAATCATTAATGGATGTTGAATAGGATAATAAACACTTTTAAAAGATGATTACAATTTATTAGGAGAAATACTAATAAATAACCTTCTTGATTTTAATATATTTTGTGAAAATATTTCCTTAAAAATAATGAATTGAAACTTTTAGTAAAAAAATGGGAAATTATATATTAATATCCCTAAATAAAAATGACACTAATGTATGAAAAATGAATTAGTACAGAATAAATTTTCAGAAAATATTACATTAATATTTGTTAAGGGACGTAATAGACTTTATAAAATGATTAATGATAAAATATTAAAACTATAATAGTTAGATAATTAATGTCACATTTAAGTAACAATACCATAATAAATCATTTAAGAAGAGAAAATGATATCCATAAAATAAAATAAATAATATATAACAAAAGGAAAAAAGATACCTCACTGAAATGAATTCGAAAGGATAGTTTCCCTTAGATGCTTCACATTGGCTAAATTACAAACCAAATTTGAGAGGAAATACTATAAGGACATGGAAAAATCATGAAAAATGAAAAGATCATAAAATGTAGTGTATTTTTGAGATAAGGGTGATACAGATTCCACGAATAGAAATTTACTCATAACAAACTCAAATTCAAAATGAGATAAGAAATTAACCCCATAACATTTACAAAATAATTTCAATAAATTTATTCAACCGAAAATATGATAAAAGTAACCATAATAATAAATTTTTCTGATAACATTATACATATATATTTTCCTTTATAAATATATTTATTTTTAATCAATATTTATTTTTATTGTCATCATTCAGTGATAAAAATCTTAATTTCTCTGACATTATTCATGATGAAAATGTAGAACTTTTTTCTTTGATTCCATGTATATCTTCAAAAAATTAGTCAGGGTTTTGGTATCATGATGTTTCATTTATTTATTCATCACCATGATTTTTTATATATGTTTACGTAGAAACAACATTCTAGTGGGTGGTTAAATAGATATTTTAAAAACAATAGCTAATTTTTTTTAATAATTATGACTTATTATTTTGTAATAGTTATTTTAACATTAATTGGAAACTGATGAAAACATGAATCATATAAATAATTAATGTATTTTATAGTATATATCAAAATTAAATATTACATTAATAAAAGTGATATAAAAAAATAAATGTTCACAATACTTAATATCATCAAGATTCTACCTCTAACATTCACAAAAACAATGGGATAAAAATGATATTCAATAAGAACCTAACATTTGAAATGTGACAAAAACGTCCAAAAAATCTTTTTATATACCTATAGGAAAAAAATAATCATGAATATTTTTTGCGGGAATCACAACCAAGAAGATCTTCTATTTTGTTTGGTGGTATAACCAATAAGATTTATTATTGGGTATGTGGTATAACCAATGATATTTTGAATGAATATATTAAAAAAAATTATAAAATTATTGAAACAACAATGAAACTAAGAATAACATACTATAGATGAATATCAAAATGTTTATGAATAACATAGATGACCTCATTATAAGAATGAATGTTGAATTTATTTTTTCATGATGTAGTGGAATAGTTTTCATAGGTGAAAATCCTCAAAAAAATAGCCCCTTAAAAAATATATCTCTCATTAGTATTATATAAGTGTATCATCAATTCATAGTCATTACATTGAAATGACGTATAATGAAATATTTTACCATCTTTTCTCTATACAACCAATGAAATTTTCCCTCTTCATTAACTCCATATTATTTAATAGTGGGTGGAATTTTATAACATAAGAATCATAATATTCCCTAGTTAGACACAATAAAATAATATTGTATTATCATTTAACAATATGATGTATTATCCCATTCTTAATCATTTTTAAATATTTAAAAACGACTTCCATTACCTTCATTAGAGAATTAATGTAATTTTAAATTTATAAAAATAGATAAATAAGTCATCATAAACAAGATTAAATCAAAATGAAAAACTATATAAGAAAATTGAGGATAAAACACTCAAAAATTGATGAAATAAAAACGAATATGACTTTATATAAACTTAATAAGATATGGAATTTCATAACTCATCAATGATAAAATGTATTTAAAAAATGGTATGGCTTTGAAGAATCCTAATTATATTAATCAAACATCATGTCACATTAAAATATCATATTTTTTTGTTTCATAAAATATTATCATAGAAACTGCACAACTTTAAGTTTTTATAATACTTTTAAAATAATTATTATGGCCTCAAAAATAATTTCATAATAATTTGTATTTCTCTATGGCTTTATAAATTATTTTTTCATAATTTAAATCATTCTATAAGACATTAAAAATAAGTTTTACCTAATAATTGTTTCAATTTTCTAATTTTATTTCTATTATCACCATGATTCATTAAAATGATCACAAGAAATTGTGAAACCCAAATTACTTATGGCTTGGAGGGAATTGTAACTCTTCATATAAAGTTCCAAGAATTCATTTTAAATCATATAACATTGTGAAAATCATTTTCAAATGACTTCTAAAACAGGGTCATATAATTTCAATAAATTTATTTAAATTTGAAAAAAAATTCACATTATATAAAAAAATTTCATATTTAAATGTAATAATTGTAAAAAACAAAGATGTTTTTGAAATAATAGTGAAACATAATGACTATAAAAACCGTTAAAAATTTATAAATACTTAAATCACATTAGGTTTAAAAATATTTTTCTTTTAAAAAAGAAAAAATATTATATTTATACATTTAAAAATTGAAGTATCTATAGAAACTATAATACGTAGAGCATGTAATGGTAGAACACATTTTATGTAAATGTGTCATAAAAAATATATGATATATTAAATGTTAAAACATTATTGTTTGAATTAAACCATATTAAAACTATAACTATGTAAGGGTAATATATGGTCTATTTGAAGTTTATACATTGATATTTAAAGATGTTTTTAGGAAAATTAATTTCAAACATTTAAAGATGAAGGGTTAAATGAAAATGAGTTGGAGGTAAAATAATTAATAAAAGCGAGATGAAAAATTAATGAAATAAAATTTAACATTGTTAAAACATTAAAAATATTCCCATATACAAACACTAATGAATTTTATGGAGATTATCTATATGAATACTAATAAATGAATCTATAATGAAAATACTTAAGTTATTTTCTTATTACCATGAGCTAGATTATATTGATCCTTTATTTTTATTTCATACATTTAGAATATTTCTCATTACAAATATCACTTCCTAAAAGCACATATTTATAGTATATATTTCATGATATATATTCACAGTGAAAATGGAAATGTTGGTTTATTATTGTTCATGTTTTTGGTTGATTTGACCCCTAAAAGAACATGAAATACATGTAAATGAGTTAGATTTCCGAGTTATATAATAGTATTATAATTTTCTATACATCATAATGATGTTAATATAATATCATTGTTTTTAAGGTTTTAGAATTATAAATATTGGATAGGGGTAAGTAACTGAAATTTTAAGAGAAGAACTTAGATACTAATGTGATGAATTACTTCCTTATTTGCATGGCTTTGATTTGAATATAGGATTTCAGATTCCCTATTAGAACTATACTCTAACCAATTCCAAATAAGGGTTTAGAATATTGAATAATGGAAAAATTAAAGAGAGTTTAAAAGGATTAGGTTGATTTAGAGGGTGCAGAGGATATATCCATTTATAGGTGAAAATGGTGAACATTTATTTGGAATCTTACGGTGTTATGTAAGTAAGGTTCTGAAATGACGGGGATTCATTTAGGTATAACACCAAAACCTAATATATGGATTTTAAAAACCATAAAAATCATATTAAATAGAAATAATTTGATCCCATACAATTTACCATATTTATCCCTTTTTTACCTATATTATTCTTTTTTCCATTGTCATTAATTTTTTGGACTTATACATATTTCCTAGATATTTATTATTAACTAAATTATAATATTTATATATATAAGTGATAAATTTGATTCAACATTTAATATAGAATAATTAAATTTACGTAGAATTAAATTAAATACATATGAAAAAATATTTCTTTCAAAACATTAATTTTTGAACATTAAATAATATTAACTAGATCGTATTCAATTTGATTCTTTATATTATATCTATTTATTTTATTCATCCTTTAGTATTAAAATGTTTGGTATAATTCCAAAAATTAAAATAATATTTTCAAAAGGAAAAAGTAATAATATGTAAAAAAATTAAATATATTTCTATAATATATTAATTAAATATAGAAATTTTATTTCATTGTTTAATTATGTTATTTTTTGGACTTATATTTTTATCAATTAAATAACATGCCCATTATATATATCCAACATGTATATTTTGGACAACCATATTTCAAATTTCTATATATCTGATGACCATATTTTCGATGACCATATATATAATTTTCAAATTTCATTCCTATATATATATCCTTTGAAATTAATGCATTATATTAATTCAACTCCCTCTTAACATATATATATATATATTATTTCACGTTTTTTCCCTATTACTATAGTTGAAATTACATTGTTAATCATCCTTAAAAACCATGATGATAAAAAATTTATATTTCTTAATTTTTTATTTATTGGTCGTTGTATCCATATTATAATTTTAAAAATATTATATTATTTTAAATTACCATGATGTAATTATTTTCATTCTTAATTTTAATATTATATCTAAATAAAATTTAATGTGGTTCTTTTTTTCAACATTTTATATAAAATATTTTATTAAACACGATAATTATTTTAAATAAAAATACATATTAAAATAATGTGTTGTAATATTATAAAGCCCATAAAATAATTTCACCTTTAAAATTTCATTATTCTGGTGTAAAAATTTTGGTACTTTATCCCCAATACATTTTTCTGTAATACATTTATTCCTCAAACTACTAATTCCACTATTGAGATTTAACAATGTTAGTGGTTCTTTTTCAAATTAATTTCTCTCAATGATCTATGATTTCAAATGTTTTCTCCTCATTAGAAAGATCCGATTCCATATGTACAACATTTCAATTCAATATAGTTAAACAATAATGTGTGAACAACCTCAAAAGGGATACATGGAACACATATATCACTTAATAGAGGTTTAGTGAATTTTAAGAAGATATTGTATCATTAAAAATGATTATGGGTTTTGAAGGGGCCAATATATCATGGTAATAACATCCATTAATCCAAATTCTCATACCCCTCTTTCATGGCGGTATTTTAAAGAATACATTATCTCTAACTACAAACTTCGGAGATCCTAAATGATTGTTAGTGATTTTTTATATATTTTTTGTTGCATTAAAGCATTGTTAAATAGATTTAATAACATTTAAAATTTTAGAGAAAGATCTTTTCCTAGTTGCCTGTTATTTCCATCTTTATCCAAACATATTCTAGTTCAACACCTCTCCCCTTATAGGGCACTATATGGTTACAATTTATTTCTAAAATGGAAACTATATATATATGATAATTTTTTAAGGAATGGTGTTGATACCATCCTCCTTTTCCATCCATTAAATAAGATATGATCATATATTCTAGAGTTTGAATGGACATTTAATATTGGGTAGTTCATTTGATAGTCATGAGAAAATTCTCATGATGTTTTATTGTATCCATGCAATCTAAAAAAACTATAGCTCCCCATTACAATGGATGATTATGACCATTATTCAATAATATATTTCCTACATGGATCCATAGATATAACAACACTGGTGATTTTATGACCCAATAATTATACAATCTATATCCACAAATCACTCAATCTAATTTTTTCATAAAATATGCACTTTATCATGGTATTTAGGACATTGTAAAAATTATATTCATTCTTATTTCTAACTCATGGAATTTAAAACCGAAATCTACATATACATCTAATAATTGATTTATCTAATTTCTACATACTCTATAAATTAGATCCATTAAGAGGGTTACATAATATTGAAGTCTGTATGTAATCACTATGAAATCGTTGTGTCCATATAATTTACAAAATTTTATCTTGTGTAATCCTTTTCTATTCATCCATATTTGATTATATCTAGTTAATAATTCAATATATTATTATTATTTATACCCTCACACATTATTAAAAAATTTATCAATTTTGTGAAGAGGATACTTGTTCTGGATTGCGATCTTCTTATGTTCTATGTAATCAATGTAGATTTCATTGATCCTAATTTATCTAATCAATGGGGATCAATGCACCCTATGGTGCATCAATTGTGTTTATAAACCACATATCAATATTTTCTTGATGTTTCTCCTTCAATTTCTCCAATTAATGTTGATATATTATATAAGGATTATTTAATATATTCCTAAAACAATATAATATTATTATTGAAAATTCTAACATAATATCCTGGGTAAGATCTAGAATTTTTTTTTTGTATTTCATCAACATATTCCTAAAAAATTGGAATAACTTCAATATCGAGTTCCTCCAAAGTACATTCATTAATTTATACCATGTAATTAGTTATCTTGACCAATAGTAATAAGTTTATTTACAAGTGGAGTACATCATCAGTTTCCATCATTGTTTGATAATGGGATGATTTTAGATATGAAATGAGATTTCCCAATTAAAATAATTGATATGAACTCTATGTAAAAAGATCCAATCTATTCCCAAAATATCATCAGATTCCACTAAGGGAATAATAGAATTATTTTTAAAAAGCATCGTTCTAAAACCATGGTATGTGAATAATTATATACCTTGTATGAAATATACCCACCCCGCCATTTTTTTTGTGAAGAATTTAATTTATAGCGATCTAGGTGGTGGATTTATTCCATTAATATTTACTACAAAAAAATATTGGGTATATCCATAATAAAAAAATTATATTTTAGTTTGGTTTATAGTTTCATCTTTCCCGACTTCATTTTCCTTATTGTATTTATTAGGCCTGGTGGCATATTATTTCTATTTTTTAATTAGCATATGAGGATGATGATGTTGGTTCTCATCCTTAACCCTTGGATTGGTGCACTTTTTGGAATAAGTATTATACCACTAATAATTGATGCACTGGATTGTGGGTGTTTCATTAGGATGAACATTATTTTCAACCATGATTTATATTAAATCTTCAAATATATCTTGAATTCATTTACATTATGACATTCTCTTCCACACTTAAATCATTTAAGAACTCAATGGATAATGTTCCCCTAATGCTTCATCGCATATTTTAAACATATTAGAATATTAATTTTCAATCCTCTATGGGTTTTATCATTGTATATAAATTGAAAACCCATTTACAAATTCATTCCCCCAAACAAAATAATAACGGGGGTCTATAATTGATATTTCTTCCTTTAATAGAAATTGAACAATTACTTCATATATTGAAAACTCCCTTATAGATAATTTAATTTAGATACATAGTTTTAATTCAATATATAAATTGATTTTTTACCATGTTCAATAGTAAAAAAATAATAATATCTTTAAATTATTATGATGTTTTTTTTAATAATTATCATTGTGGTCATTTTACATTTTTTTCATCTCAAGGAATCGTCTCAATATTTTTGTTCAAAAAGGTTAGATAGTTTTTTTTTGAAAAATATATTATTAAACTATTTGAATTAAATTAATTTGATTATTCCCTCCTCAATTATATTATTAATGATAATACAATATTTCCCACCTTCAATTTTGAAAAAATAAAATGACAAATCAACATTTTCATACTCCAAGAAATGAATTATGAAATATATCTTTTCTGTTTTATTGATAAATTGATTGGGTATTAGTGGATTATAGGATCTACTAAATTAGTATGTCCATTAACCCATAAAATTATAAATTTTTTGTTGTTTCATCCATGGAATGTTTATATGTTTGATATTAATTTTTTGGTCATGACATAATAAATTTTATCAATCGTAGTCTAAAACAATTCCACTAAAAACCAATTCTACTATCCTTCCCATTAGAAGACTGATTTCCCTATCCATTATATTAATTGTTAACTTGATTATTATTACTTAGATCCATTTAATAAATAAAATAATTTGACTTTGTTTATCATTTAATAATAATAAAATTAATAAATCATATGTTAAGGAAAATAATTCCTAAAATGTCTTAAAATAGGAAAATTTTATTTAATCCTATGATTTATTAGTTCCATCCAATATCATTTTTGGTTAATTATAGTACATTAAGGGTGTATACACATTTAATTATTCATATACTTTTATAAATATATAATAACCCCCCTTTGATATGAACTGAGGTGACCCAAGAATTTTTTACACACATAATACATCATTCAGAATTAATATTCATTATATCTCCCCATAAATCACACACAAGAACCTAAAGGGTTTTTTTATTTTGGGATTATATACATAATAAATATATTTAAAAAAATATTCAATATATTAAACTAATAACAATATAACATAACACCCCTTATGAAATTTAAACATAATATTTTTCTTCATAACACAGGGAATAGAAACATATGATAGTATGGGATTAGAATCACAATAGTTGAAAATATAATATTCATCAATTAAATATCATATAAGATCATAAGATAAGTAAATATGTATTATAAAATAAAAATTATGAATAGTAATAACAAAATAAAGTCAATGAAAATTAATCATGTATCATAAAACATGAATAATTGTATAATGATTTCATAACAACATAATACAGATGTCATAGAAGTGTGAAAATATTAGCCAATAATAATGATATGAGAGTCTATGGAATAGTAATGTTTAATAAATTATAAACATTAAACCATAATAATATTTAAATAATTAAATATGTGATTTATAACCACCAATACATTCATATCAACATGTGAAATACTAACTGCCTCTTCATAACATAATGTACTTGGGATATGAACTATTGTCCCATAACATAGTGTTCCTGGCCTACCTAGTCACATCCCATATTAAATTCATGAGATTTAAATCAATTAAAAAATTAATTAGAAGCCTATATAGGTTCCACCAACCATACAATAAAAAATAAAATAAATATGTTCCCCTAGAACATGAAAACACCCATAATTCATTTCAATGTTGATCAACTCATGAATGATTTACTGGTTTCCAAATAACAACCATAAAAAACATCCACAATTCATACAGTGAATGAATATGGATGGTATCATTAGATTATATTAAAATTTAAGAAAAATAAATTATCTTTGTTCATATAGAAAATTAATTTTTTTATAAGGTCATTTAAATTTACTTGGAAAAAAAGTAAATAAGTTTATTTTTTGATATATTTAGATAAAATATTTTATGGAACAAAGGAAATAGAAATTTATTTATAATAACAATGACAACATGGTGATGAATCTTATTATCTAAAACCCAAAGGTATTTCAGTGAAATGCATTAGTATGGAAAATGTTTAAAAATTATATTCCTTGTACACATTATAACGATTGTCAATGTCATTAGAAAAGTTCTCATGTGGAATATTTTAAAATTTAATTAATTTCATATAAATTATAAATTTAATTGAAAAATTCCTTCATAAATAATATAATTTTAGATAATTATGTCCATAAAATAAAAAAATATTTGACGTCATTTAAAATGATTTTCAATTGATAAGAAGAGATAAGGTTGAAATTTCAAATAAGCAACAGTTCATGTGGTTTATGAACCAATAAGAAAGTGAAGTGGTAGGAAAGAATAAAAAATAATATAAAGCATATGATATAAAAATAGAGGAGTTATTAGAGTCAAATGTCATATTATCTTACAAATTGACCCTTAGTAATAATAGTCTAGAAATCAAAAGATTAGAATTAAGGGTCTTACCTTTTTCAATGAAAATCCACAAAAACACATAAAACATGTGTGTAAAAAACATGAACCTATTGATAAATTATTTAATAACCATATTTTTATCTATTAATATTTTATATACACTAATTATTAATATTCATTCCACTTATATTATTCAATTAATGTTAATTTTCATTGTCAAATATCAATAATATTGATTATCTTGTACATGTTTCATAATGGTGAGGTTGTACCCCATTATTTGAACACATGTTAATATTTATTAGATTAATAAAGGTTGTTTAACCATTTTTTCATTGATTTAAATATCACCGTGTTAATTTGATGTCAGGTTTGGGTATGTTTTTTCAGAATTGAATCCTTGATGAACAACCTTTGTGATATTTAATAACACCCATGAGTTAGTTTCTAATAATATTTTATTTTTTTCCTTGTTTTAGAACCCTATTAATGAAAAATTTTAATATTTAATATCATATATTTCCACAAATATTTTCTTTTTTACTTATTCATGGTGGAAATAGTGATGTTGGTATAACATCACTCAGGTTGGTGATTGATCCAACCCAAACAAGAACATGTTAAACTAGTAAATGAGTTACATATTAGAGTTATATAATAGTAGTATCATTTTCTTATAATCATAATGATGTTAATATAATATAATAATTTAATTTAATTCTATTTTTTAAGACCGGAAATGAAAATGTAATTGAAAAATTAATAGATCAACTATGATACTTTCATGAATAATTTGTTATTTCCTAACATGGGTCCCTTTAAAATAAAGGATTCCATTTCCTTTTTTGGACCAGAATCCTCCAAAAATATATATTAGATTTAATAAACATGAAATTTCTATTAATTAAAGTGAACTAATAATTAATTGAGTATTTTGTTAGGGGTAAATTATATATCCTTTTATTGGTCAAATTGAGCATAATTAATTTGGAAACACAAGTTTGGTGAAGAATAAAGATAGAATCAAATTATGGTTAGGTAATTTAGGCGGGTAAATGTTTCTCTGACATTTATGTATGACCCCCACATCTAAAAAACAACTTATATAGTTTATAAATATCATCTTAATTAGTTAAAAACCGATCTATGATTATTTACCTTATTTTACCACTTTTACTTTATTTAATTTTTTTAACATGTAATGATTTTTAATAAGAATGATATTATTACATCTCTTAACAAATTGCAAAAATATGATTTAAAATTTTGAATCCATTTATTCATATTCAAATCCTTCATATGAGAAATTTTATTCTTTAAAAAACAAAAGATATAATTAAAAAAAAATTCTACTAAAAAGGGATAATTTAATAATTAATTTTTCCTATTTTTATTTCATGTAATATATTAGTTAAAGAAGGGCTAATATATTTAATATATATGTTAAAATTAAATTAGAGTTCCCATTTAAATGATATCAATATAATTTATTTACATAATAATACAATACATAAAAAGGAAAAATTCTTTGAAAATATCATATTCTAAAATCAAATAATTTGAACTACATCCAAAAAGAAAATGTAATGATTTCCATGGTTGATATCATAAATAAATTCCGTCACTATCACCATGTAACCTCGTACTCATTTAAATCCAATATTAATGATACATCTACAATCACTTGGGATAGAAAAAAAGGATGCCTCAATATGTTCTAATAAATTTAAAATATCTAGAGAATTTACAAAATTTCACTTCAAGAAACAGACTTAAGGGTAATTGAAATATCCAAATATATTTTAACATGAGATAAAAGATCCCAATAACTAAAATTTTATAGAGATTAAATGGGATTAAAATTTTTTATCACCCTAGTTGACACATCATTTGCGAGGGAAGGTAACCACTACTTTAAATTTCCTCCCCATTAATACATATCAAATAGTTTTGGATTTAATCCCTCTATTGACTAAGAATAAGGTAACCCAAATCAATAAATACATACCAATATCACTTAGGGGATTCCTCTATGGATATTTAATGTGAAGATCCTCTTAATTTAAGAAGACATAGCTATAATTAAGGCCCTCTATAGAAAGTTTCTTAAAATGTTTTCAATCATTTAGATCATCCCCATATTTTTGATAAAAAATCATTAGTTATAGATTTAAACCTTATAGGTAATATCAATGTTGATATATTTTAGTTCCTCTTCATGGGGATCAAGAAAACAATAAATGAAGAGTACCTCATCATACTTAAAATTTATAAATTCTCAGCCATGTTGGTCCTCCCTATAGTACCTATCATGAAATAACTACTAATAAAATATATTTCCATTATAGAGGGATATAAAAGTAGAATTAATGATATGATATGTCGATAATAAATTTGACCACGGTTCTATCTATCGATGATATAGTCCTTAAGAATCACTATTCTTGTAGTTATGTTTATTTTCAATTTATTTTCACATATTTTGAAAGTGGGATAGAATAAAATATTTTTTAGTAGATTATTATAATAAATTTAAAAATAATTAATGGAAGAAACACATAATTTCATCAAGAAAATTAGATGTTCCAAGGGTTTATTCAAAGGGTTTATATAATCATTTATTTTTTTTCTAAGTCCCTAAATATAGTATAAAACATCACTATAATTTATAATATTATAGTCCACTATTTTCTAATGTATGAAAATTAAAACCCACTAAAGGATCATCAAACTGATATTCAAATCATTTTAACTCCTTGGTGAGTTTTTAAGAGCACTAATTGAGGTGATCGAAAAAATTCATGCATGAAAAATAAATCATTTAACATGAATATTCCCTATATCTATATATAAATAAAACCCCATAATCCAATGATTTAGTTTCATTATAAATATATGCAGAAACAACTTATTATATAAGATTTTAAAAATTTCCCAAAAATAGAATTCTTAATTTGATATACCTAAAGAATCTTACATAATATTATTCTTTATAACATAGTTAATAGAAGCATAAGAATGGATAATCATGGATACTGAATAAGGGATGGCATAAGAGACGTCAATTGATGGTAATATGTGAGAAAAAGATGTTAATATGGATATGAGAACATAATAAATGTGTATGAACAAAAAATAATAGTATCATAACAAATAGAACATATAACATAAAACATGAGGCATCGTATGTGGATTTTAGTAGAGCATTATAAATAAGTTATAATTATGTGGAATCATGATCCAATCATCATATTCCTTGTGAAAATAATATAACTACATAGAATAATATAATAGTGTTGAACCGACATAATAATATAAATGATAACATATTTTAAGGAATAACACCACGAAATTCACATCATGATGAGATAGGCTAACCACATTCCCACAACATTGTGGACTTGGGATAATCGTTGATTTCCCCAAATGTAGTGGAAATGGGCTAATAACCCAAGAAACATCAATATATCATTATATTTGAAACACTATCCAATAAATTTGAGTTTTATATAGGTTACAACTACTATTTAATGATTAACCATAAATATGTTTTTAATATGAACATGATAAAATTCATAATTCCACCATAGATTGATTAACCCATGAAAATGAAATTTGATTAATTAAAACATGTACATGATTTTATTATAAGATATCCACAGTAATAATTTCATTGAAAACCTTAGATCATATTCTAATTGGAGTATAAAAATCATTAAAGTATGTTGAAAAATATTATAAACAATTTGAAAGGAGCATTAAAATAGACAAGGTGAAATATGAAAAAATACACATAATGATTTTAATATATTTTGATAAAATATTTCATAAAACATAAGCAATAGAAATTTATTTCTAAAAAATGGAAAATTATTGATGAATATATTTAAATACAAAGGACTCAAATGATGAAAAATAAATTAGTATAGAAAATTTTTAAATAAAATATTACATTCATATTTTTTATGGATCATAATAGACATTATAAAAAGTGTAATATGAAAATATTAAATGAATATTTAATTGGTAATTAATTTCATATCCATATAAAAATACCTTAATCAATCATAGAAGTATATATAAGATTGTCCATAAAATAAAGTAAAGAATATCTAAGGGATGGAAAAAAGATACCCCACTAAAATGTAGTCGTATGAATTATTTCCCTTAAAATATTCACATTGGCTGAATTATAATCCAAGTTAGAGATGAAATAGTCTAATGACATGTAAAAATCGTGAAAAAAAAGAGAATAAAACATAGATTATTTTAGAGAGAATGGTCATATAATTTCCATGAATAGAAATTTATTCATAACAATCTAGAATTCAATATCAGATTAAAAATTAACCCTTTAACATTTAAATTAGAATATAAATAAAGTTATTTAACTGAAAACATGAAAATAATAACAATCATAATCACTTTTTGTGAAAATTATTCATATATATATATGCCTTTTAATAATAATTAATTTTAATCATTAGTTATTTTTTATTTTCATCACTGACTGTTAGAAATAATGATTTTATCTGAAGAATATCCTAATGAAAATGTGGAACCTTTTTTTAAATAACAAGTTCATTTTTTACAAAATTATTCAATGTATTTGAATCATGATGTTTCTTTTATTTATCTATCACCATGAATTTTTTTCTATGTTAATGTGGAAACAACATTCCCTCGGGTGGTTAAATAGATCTTTTAAAAATATTCGATAAACATTTTGAATAATTATAACTTATTATTTCGTAATAACTTTTTTAACATGAACTAGTAACAGATTAAAACATGAATAATATTAATAATGAAGGTATTTTATAGTAAAGATCAAAATAAAAAATTATAGAAAAAAAGTGTCATGAAAAAATATTTTCATATTACTTCATATCATAAAGATCCAACGTCTAATATTCTCTCTTACCTACTAGGTGAGAAAAATGATATTCGATAAGAACATAACATATTAAAGGTGACCAAAACATTCATAAACTAATTACAAACCTAGTGGAACCAAAATAACAATAACAAAAACTATGATTTTTTGTGGAAATTGATTCCAAAAAGACCTTTCATTTGGTTGGGTGGTATAACCAATAAGAGCTTCCAATTGGGTATGTGGTATAACCAGTGAGATTTTGAATGAATAGACTACAAAATAACATGAAAAATAAAATAAACAAAAATATAAAAATTTTAAAATAATAATGAAACTATGAGTAAAATAACATAGATGAATATCAAAATGACTAGGCAGAACATTTATCCCATCCTTATAAGAATTAATGTTAAATTTCATTTTTGATTGTGTAGTGTAACCGTTTTTAGAGGAGAAAATTCTCAAAAAAATTTCCTCCCTAAAATTATATCTATCTTTAATATTATATAAGTGCATCCAGTATTTTTGGTCATTAACTTGAAATGACATATAAAGAAATATTTGACAAAATATTCTATATCAAACCAATGAAAGGTTCCCTCTTTATTAACACTAAAAAATTCAATAGTACTTTGGATTTTCTAGCAGAAGAATCATAATCATCCATTGCTAGAAACAGTTTTATCATAGTGTATTACCATTTACCTATATGAGGTATTATCTCATTCTTAATCATAGTTACAAATATCAAAAATACATTCATCGCCTTCATTATATCATATATGTATTTTTCAATTTATAAAAATAGGTAAATAAAACATCATAAACAATTTTAAATCGAAATAAAAAATATATAGAAAAATAGTATCCAAATCCACTAAAAATGATCGAATAATAATGAATATGAAATTATGGAAACATCATAAGAGTTTGTAATTTCATAACTAATTAATGATCAAATGTATTTAATAAAATAGTATGGCTTTCAAGTATTATAAAACTATTGAGCAAACATCATGTCAATTTGGAATATAGTATCTTCTATGATTCATAAGACATTAACAAATAAATCTTATGATGTTAATATTTTCAGAAGAAATTTAAAAAAATTAATGAGGCCTAAAAAATAATTTTCCAATTATTTAATATTTCCATAATACTTTCAAAATCATATTTTTACAGTTGAAATAATTTCATATGATGTTAATTTTTTTACTTGGTCATTGAATCACTTTTTATAATAATAAGTCTATGATAACCATTATTCTTTGTAATGATTATAAGACATTTTCAAAACCCAATTATATATGTATTTACGGGAATTGTAATTATTCATAGAAATTCACAGGAATTCAAGTAAAAGCATATGACATGGTGAAATTCAGTGTCACATGATTTCCAAAATAATTTTTTATTCCTTCAAATCTTTTGTAGTAATTTGAAAAAAATTTATTTTACATCAAACAATTTTCATATTTCAATGACATAAATGTTAGAAACACAATATTTTTTGAAATAATAGATGAACAAAGTGACAATATAATCCTTCAAAAATTTTAAATAATTAAATCACTTTAGGAAAAAATATTTCATATAAAAAATAATGATAAATTAAATTTATCAATTTTAAAATTGACATATTTTTAGACACTATAATACATAGGCCATGTGGTGGTTGAAAAATTTTTATGAAAATGTGATAATAAATATATAAAAGATATTTAAAGTTATATCATTGGGATGTGAATGAAACTTTATTAAAACTAAAACTATGTATGTTTAATATAGGTTCTATTTAGAGTTTATACAATGATATTTAAATATGTGTTATGGAAAAATTAATTTCTAAAATTTTAAGATGAATGGTTATAAGTAAATAAGTGGTAGGTAACCAAACACAAATAAAAAATTAATGAAATAAAATTTAACAGTGTTCAGACATTAAAAATCAGCCCATGTACAAGCACTAATGCATTTTATAGAGATTATGGCACGATTACTAATATTATAATTCCGAATGAAAATTCTCCTACGTTATTTTATTAATAACATGAGTTACTTTATATCGATCCATTATTTTAATTTCATAATTTGAGAATAATAATTGTAAATAGATCATATATTTATATTATAAATTTATTGATACTTATTCATGGTGAAAATGAAAATGTTGGTATATCATTGTTTGTGTAGTTGGTTGATCAGACAGGTACAAGAACGTGGAATACAAGTAAATGAGTTAGATTTTAGAGTTATATAGTAGTCTAATAATTTTCTAAAAATCATAAGGATGTGAACAAAATATCACTATTGTAAGAGATTATATTTAGAAATAATGGATAAGAGGAAATAACTAATAATTTAATAGAATAAATTAGATACTTATGTGATGAATTCAGTCCCTATTGGCATGGGTTCCATTAGAATGGAGTATATTAGATTCCCTATGATAACTAGATACTACACAATGCAAAATATGTGTTTAGGATATTTAATATGGGAAATATTTAAGAGGGTTTAAAAGTAATAGGTTTGTTTTGAGGGTGTATAAGAGATATCGAATTATAGCGGAAAATGTTAAAAGTTTTTTTGGAATCATAACATAAGTAATGTGTAAAGATGGAATCACAAGGGTGTCAGGTATGTATAGTTATGAAATTGTGGTGATTCACATTGGTATAACACCAAAATGTAACATATGAATTTTAAAATCCATAAAAATTATATTAATTAGAAATATTTTGATCCCTAAAAATTTACCTCTTTTTTGTCTTTTTTAACTACAATATTATTTTTCCGTGGTCATTATTTTTGTGGTCTTATACGTATTTTTTATTAATTTCATATTGAATAACTTTTAATTTTAATATATATATATATAAACATTAAATTTGATCCATAATTAAATATAGAACAATTCAATTTATGTATAATAAAATTTCATACATATGAAAAAAAATTCATTCAAAACTAGAGTTTTTTAACATTAAATAATATTAACTACATCTTATTAAAATTAATTGTTCATCATCTATCCATTTCTTCAATTCAACCATGAGTATTAATTTTTTTATTGTAAAAAAATAAACAAATAATTTAAAAAACAAAAAATATTAACATATAAAAAATAAAAATATATTTCAATAATATATTAATTAAATATTGAAAATTTATTTCATTGGAAAATTAAATTATTATTTTTTAATTATATTTTTATCAATTACATAACATACCCAATAGAGATATCCAACATTTATATTTTCAATAACCATTTTTCCAATGGCCATATATTCGATTAGCATATTTCCAATGACCGTATATATAATGGCCAAATTTCATTTCTATATGTAAAACATTAAAAATTCATTCATTCCATTCATTTAAGTCCCTCTAAACATATATATATATATATATATATATATATATTTATTTATAGTTATTTTCTTTTTTAACATAGTTGAAATTAGGTTCATAATCATCATGGAAAACCATAATGATAAAAAATTTATATTATTGGATTTTTTATTTACTAGTTGTTATATCCATCTTGTATTTTTTAAAATCTTGTTTCATATTATATTACCATGATGTATTTATTTTTATCCTTAAATTTGATATTTTATATAAGTAAAAGGTAATGTGGTTCATTTTTTTCAATGTTTTATATAAAACAAGTTCTTCCAAAAATATTTATTATAAATTAAATACATAGTAAATTAATGTTTCGTTATATTATAAACCCATAACATATTTTCATCATAGAAATTTCATTATTTGGATGAAAACATTTGGGTACTTTAGCCTCATTACACTATTTTGTTCCACATTTATTCCTAAAACTAATGATTCCATAATTTATCTTTATCCACGTTTGTGGTCCTGTTTCAAATAAATTTTTCTCTATTATCCATGATATCTAATGGTTTCTCATCATAAGAATGATCATGTTCTATATGTAGATCATTTAGGTTCAATACATGTAAACTGTTATGTGTTTACATCCTCAAAAGTGATAAATTGAACACATAATGCACTTCAGATAGGTTTAGTAAAGTTTAAGATGATATCATACCATTCACAATTCATTAGGAATTTTGAAGCGCCCAACGTATCAAGGGAATATCGTTCCATTAATGAATGTTCTCATACAACTCTTCCATGACGGTATTTTAAGGAACACATTTTCTCTGACATCAATCTTCAGATCTCCTCAATGATTATTAGTGATAATTTTATTTTTTTTCTTATTATAATGTTATGTTGAATGGTTTTAATATCATTCTAAATTTACTGAAAAATATCTTTTCCCAGATGCATATCCATTCCATCTTTATCCCAAAATAGTCTAGTTCTACACCTCTTCCCTTATAGGGCCCTATATGGTTAAAATTTATTAATAAAATGTAATCATTATTTATACAATTTTTTTTCAAGGAATGGTGGTGATACCAACCTCCTTTTCAATCCATTGAATATTATATGAACATATACTCAAGGGATTGAATGGTATTTTCAGATTGTTTAGTTCATTTGATAATCTTGAGAAAATTCCCATGATGTATTATTGTATACATCCTATAATATAAAATTATGGCTCCCCATTAAATTTTTTTGTTACATCCATTATTCAATAATATCTATCCTTAATTTATCCATAGATATACCCACACTTTTTCTTTTATAACCCAGGAACGATACTATCTGTATCCAAAAATAACTCATTCTAAAAGTTCCATAAAATTTGTATTGTGTCAATGTCTTTAGCACAATATAAATTTTATATCCTTTCAATTTCAAACTCTTGGAATAAAAACAAAAATCTATATAGACATCATAAAATTGATTTAGATAATATCTATATACTGTATCCATTATATCAATTAAGATGGATATATAAAGTAAAATTCTAGATGTAATCACTATGAACACATAGTGGCCACATAATTTACAGAAATATATCCTGGGTACAACTTCTATCTTCACCCATATTTTATTTTTTCTAGTTCATAAATAAATATTTGAAAATTATTAATCCCCTTATAACTAATTGAAAAATTGAACAATTTTGGGGAGATTATACTTGTTCTTGATTGTGATCATATTAGGCTCTAGGTAATCAATGAAAAGGTTCATTGATCCTTATTTATCTAATCAATGATGATTTGTGCACCCTATGCTGCATCAATTGTGTGCATAAACCCCATATCAAGATTATTTTGATATTTCTTCTTCAATTTTTCCAATTCCCAAAGATCCATTTTATAAGGATTATTTAATATATTTCTAAAACCATATATGAAAATTGTTGTAAAATCAAACATAATATCCTGGGTAAGATCTTAAAAGAAAATTTGTAATACATAAATATATTCCTAAAAATGGAATAATTTTATTTTTGAGTTCCTCCCAAGTAATTGTATAAATTTACACCTTCTAATCGGTTATCACGACCCTTAGTAAGAAATTTACTTATGTGTGGAGTACATCATCATACTTATATTACTGATTGATCATGGGATACTTTTAGATATGAAATGAGATTTCATCCAAGGTATATAACTATTCTCTAAATAAGGATCTATAATGATACTTCTTAAAAATCATTTTATTATTTACTTGGTGGGATTTGATAACATTCTTAGAATATATTTGATCTTTTTAATATTTTTCAATGAGGTCATCTTAATTTTGTTTCATCTCGAGGAATTATCTAACTATTTTACTTCAAGAATGTTAAATAAAATGTTTATTGAAGTATAAATATTTAAAATATTTGAATTAGATGTAGTTAATTTCTCCAACAACAATTATTCTATTAATGAGATTACATTATTTTCCACCTTTAATTTAAAATAAATAAAATGATACATCAACATTTTCATGCTACGAGAACTAGTGTATGAAATATATATTTTCAATTGTATTGATAAAATGATTGAGTATTTGTGGATTAGAGGATATACTAAATTATTATGTTCATTAACTCATAAAAGACTAAATAGTTTGTTGTTTCATCCACGACATGTTTATATGATTGATATTATTTTTTTGGTCATAAAATGATAGAGTTTAACAATCATAGCCAATATATTTTACACTGAAAACCAATTATATTGTCTATCCCTTTGTGAAAATTATTTCATTATCCCTCATATACATTGGTAACTTGATTCTTCATTTTTATTTACATTTAATAAATAAAATAATGGTAGTGTCTATATCATTTAATAATAATCAATTTAATAAATAACATGTTAAACAAAATAATTCATAAAATGTCTTCAATTATGAAACATTTATTTAAGACTATGATTTATTAGTACCATCCAACTCCAGTTTTGGTTCATTATAGCATTTGTATGATATATATAATTATTTATTCATATCCTAAACCAAAAAAATTATAACCCCACTTTGATACAATCTAATATTACCTAAGAATTTTATAAAAACATTAGACATCATTCAAAATTAATATTCACTACATCTCACCATTAATTACACAATAGAACCTAAAGGTTTGATTTATTTAGATATTTTATAAATAATAACCATATTTTTAAAATATTCAATATATCCCACTAAAAATATTTTACCAAAAAAACCCCTTTAAAATTGAAATATAGTATTCTTCTTTATGACTAGGGGAATGTAAATATACAATAGTGTGGTCTTAGATTTGAAATAATTGAAAAGAAAATATAAATCAATTGAAGATCCTATGTGATCATTACATAAGTAAATGGGTATTGTAAAATAATCATTATGAATAGTAATGACATAACAAAATCATAAAAAAGGTATCATAAAACATGAATACCGGCATAAGGATTTCTTTCTAACATAAAAAAGAAGTCATAGCTGTTTGAAAATATGAGTAAATCGTAATGATATGTGATAATGTGAAAAAGTTATGGTTCTTAACATAATCATATAGAACAATAATAATTACTTCAATCATCAAATATTCAAATTATAACCACCAATACATTCACATCAAAATGTGAAATGCTAGTTTCCTTTGCATAATATAATATACATTGGATAAAAATTATGGTCCCATAACATATTGGTATTGGGATAACTAGTCACATCCCATATTAATTGACTGAGATATATAATATTTCAAAAATTAAGTACAGGTTTATATAGGGTCTATCCATAACATAATAAAGCATATAAATATGTTCCCAATGCACATGAAAACACTCATAATTTATTTATAGGTTGATTAACCCATGAATGATTTACATGTTCCCTAATAACATCAACACATAATTACCTTAATTCATAGAGACAAGGAATATGGATTGTATCATTAGATTTCATTCCTATTTAAAAAAATTATATATGTTGATATAGATAAATAATTATTTTCTAAGATCATTAAAAATTACATTGAGAAATAAGAATAAATATCCTTTATGTTTTGGAAATATTTAGATAAAATATTTTATAGAAAGAGGAAATAGAAATTTATTTAAAAAACCCATGAAAACATATAGATTAATCTTATTAAAGAAAACTTGATGTGATGTGTGGAAAATCAATTAGTGAATTAAAATTTTAAAAAGAATATTTCGTTTACACATTATAATGATAATTAATTTTATTATAAAAAGTCACATGTTAGAAATTTTAAGAGGGTTCATTTAAAAAATATTAAAAATTTCATTGAAAAATACATTAATGAATATCATAATTTTAGATATTTATGTCTATAAAATAAATATTAAATGTGGATGTGGATTAAAAAGATTTTCATTTGATAAGAAGAGGTAAGGTTGAAATTTATTACAAGAATCAAATCAGGTTGTTTACTAACCAAAGGGGAAGTGAATTGGTAGTATGGCATGATTTTTTTTTTTTTAAAAAATATAGGATATAAAAATAGATTTGTTATTAGAGATAAATATCATATCATTTTACCAGATTGAACCTTTATTAAAATAGTCTTGGAATAAAAAGATTAGAATGAAAACCCTTACCTTTTATAATGGACATACATGAAATCACCTTAGCCTTGTTTATAATAGACATGACCACGTTGATAAATTAATTTAAAACCATATTTTTATCTATTACCCTATTATTAAATTAATTATTAATATTCATTTAACATATATAATTCAATTAATGTTAATTTTTATTGTTAGATTTCAATAGATTTGATTATTCGGTAAATGTTTCATAATGATGAGGTCATGCCCCATTATTTAACCCCATGTTCATAATTATAGTGTTAATCAATGTAGGGTGGTCATTTTTTTCATCTATTAATATATGCCTATATTAATTTGATGTAAATTTTTGGAATGTTTTGTGAGAATTGAATCAATGATGAACATTGTCTGCGAGATTTACTTACACCCATGGCATAATTTCTAATGATAATTTATTTTTATTTATTCACTTAAAAAACTATTAATAAAAACTATTAATATTTTATATTATATGATTCTAAAATTATTTATTTTTTTTATTCATTGTTGAAATAGTGATGTTCGTATAACATCACTCTGGTGGGTGATTGAACAAACCCAATCAAGAACTTGTTATACTACTGAATGAGTAAGAGTTTAGAGTTATATAAGAGTAGTATCATTTTCATGGAATCAAAGTGAAGTTAATAGAACATAATTATAAAATTTAATTATATTTAGAAATACTGGATATTGTAATGTAATGGAAAAACTAAGAGATCAACTAGGATAATTTCAGGAATAATTTTATCCTTCATACATGAGTTCAATTGAAATAATGTTCAGATTCCTTTTTTAAACCAGAATCCACCCAAAAAATTTAAATAATTTAATAGATTTTTAAATTTCCATACATTTAATTGAATAGAAAATTTATAAAGTGTTCTTGTAGAGGTAAATCATATATCCTTTTATATGTTAAAATGGTTTCCATTTGTTTGGAATCATAAATTAGGTGAAGGGTAAAGACAGAATAAAACTAGATTGAGGTAATTTAGGTTATTTAATGTTTTAGTACATTTAAGAATGACTACCACACCTAAAAAATAACTTAAACAATTTATAAATATCGTATTAATTAGTCAAAAAATAATTCATCCTAATTTCACTATTTTTACCTATTTAATTTAATTTATTTTTTTTAACATGTTAATTATTTTTTACCATGAATGATAATATTACTACTATTACCAATTTTGAAAATATGGCATAAAATTTGGAATCCATTTAGTCAAATTCAAATCCAACATATGATAAATTTCAATTTTTTTAAACATAATATATAAAGAAAAAAGTATTTCTACTGAAAACTGATTATTTAAACATTATGTATTCATAATAATATTTCCTAAAAATAAATAATGTAGTAAAGTATTATATTTTTAATATATATCAAAAAAAATAAATTAATGGTAGATTTTAAATTAAATCAATATATTCTATCAATATAAATAAAATACATAAAATTTAATTATTCTTTGAAAAATATCATTTTCTAACATCAAATAATTTGAACTATATCCTACTAAATTTAATTTTTCAGCATCAATACATTTATTGTATCCCATAAATAGGTGTGAAAATTATTATTATAATTTTATAAATTCATAAAATTATTATTTGATAATTAAAATAATTATTATATGTAACAAAAAAATTAATTTATTATCTTATATTATTTAAATATTATTAATTTTCTTCATTTTTTAATTATATTTTTATATATGAATTAATTTTTTGCAATTACAACAAAACCATTTGACATATCAAATGAATATATTTCTAGCATCAATATTTTTTATTACCATATATCCGACTAATATTTTTCTAATTAAAATATGAATGGCATTTAGATCACAATATACTATATATCCATACTAAAATCAACAACTAAATGCATTCAATTATATCTTGATATGTTTATATTATTTATATTTAACTTCTTTTTTCCATCATTGAAATTTAGGTGACGATATTCATGTAAATAAATGTGGATAATGGTTTTATATTTTCATAATTTTTATTTACATGGATTTGTATTCCACTTATAATTTTCTTAAGGATTATTATTATTTCATTATAATATGGTATTAATGTTCATCCAGTATTATAATAATTTATATCAATAAAATGTATCCTCGTAAATTTTAGACTTTTTATGAAATAATATAATCACAAAATATGTATTTTAATGGGAGATACATAGATAATTCATGGGGTATTACACTTGTCAACTCAAGTAGTGATCCAACACACATTCCTACCATGAACTACACAACAATAATCCACTCAGACCACACAACACTAATCATGTAATATGTGATTATATTTGGGGACAATTTTAACTAAATATATGGGTGAGTACAATAGTAATAACAGATAATATAGTTTTAATTACTTCACTAACACCTTACATTCTGTGTTTTATAGTAGCATGAAAATAGATTTTAGAATTATGTATTTAAAATCATTAATTCATGTTATGACTCCCCTTGGACCAAAAAATTTGTTAGTTATATATTTTCATCAATCTAATGGTCATGGGAAGTTTACAGGAGGTGAGAATTATATAAAAATGTGGAAAGATAAATTACATAACATAATTGAATTAACAAGAAAAAAATATAATATTATATCATAATATATCAATGATAAAAGTTAAGATATTGAGTACTTTTAAAAAGTGTAAGGGAAATATTTTTAAACATTGATGGGTCATATTATCCATTTTAGTAGACTATAGTTCTGTGTGAGGTGATCTCCTTCTTTATTATTTTTTCTATATGTGTCGAATCAGGGTATAGATCCTAGTAGAATATATATGAAATCTTTTCCTAGATTTAGAATCATTCCCACAATCACTGCTTTCTTATATAATTAGATGATTATCAAATCGATAACTTGGATAGAATATACATAAATTTCTAAAACCACATAATTGAATTTTATATTTATTTCAATCCCATTTCAATATCAGAAAATATATTATTTAATTACATGTGGAATCTAATTTTATCATTGTCCAAATAATTTATGCATTATACTGTCTGGGAAAAAATATATTACACATGAACTTATATATATTTCAATAAGTAATAAAATATAATGAATAATACATCTTACTAGGGAAATATGTTATATATTAGTCCAATAACTAAGAAATAGATTACATATCAACCTCCTCCTTTGAAAATAATTTATGTGTCTAACTCAACGGAGAAAAGAGTTACATATTCACCTCCATTTAATTTTAAAAAATGTAATATATTACATGTTTCTTAGATATATAAAATTTATTACATATTTTCCACTACATCCAAAAAATTATGAATTTTTATTTATCTTTGAAAATTAATTTTATATCAGTAGATTCAAATTTAGGTTATCTATCATCTCTATCCCATAAAAAATTATGTTATATATGAAGCTTCCATAAATTTTTGAAATAAAATAAGGTTACTCATTGTCTCCCCTTCCTATAATAATGTTATATATTCACTAAAACTAAAAAATTCATACTAATTGTTTTATTTGGGATAAAATATGATTCACATGGCATATTATTCCTTAGAAATGTCACATATTCTTCTATCCTTTCTCATAAATGTTAAGTATCTCTTCTCTAAAAGAGAAGAATATACATATTGACTTTTCTCCCTCAAATTATGGTACATATCGATATGATATCCAAGAAACCCTATGTGTCTCTTAAATCACCATCATCTAAATCATTAATGATCCAAATCTTAGTAAAAATGTAGTCATGTTCTATTCATTTATATAATTCAATTTACTAATAAAATTATATTTTAAAAAATATTTATTGTAAAAATTAGATCCCAAAAAATCAATGTATGATTTTTATTTATTTTATGAATAGTAAAAAACAAAAAAACATATATTTAACCTATTTAGAGATTCAATTATATATATATATAAAATTATTAAAATTGAAATAATTTGCCATGTCACAGCCTTATGTCACTCTTTTTTTACTTTTGTTAATTTATGGTTACTATGAAATTTTATATTGTTCCAACCATTTGTTTGGTGTTTGAGGGATCTCTATATGGTATTTTTTTGTTTTAAACCACACAACCCCATTTCACCCCATCATTTTCCATTTCACTATGAATTTTGGAATTATATTTTTTCTTTGGAAAATGGTCGGCACCATCATGGTGTAGAAAATGTTATTTCAGGTTCCTTGGGGGAACCTTTCTAAACTGAACAACATGAGGATAGGTGTGGAACTAGGTTGTGTTGATTTTTTTTGGGATTCCTAGAGGACCCCACAGTTTGGTGTATGCATTTGTGTAGGTTATTAGGACTTCTATATTATTTAAAATTTTCTGCTTTATAATCCCCCTTAATATTAAAACCCCCATAATAAAATAAAACCCCATATCACATCATTACTTCATTTGACTTAGATTATATATAGGGTCTCCCAAATTTCATCACCTCACTAATGTTTTATATATATTCTTATAGATTTCATCATAATTAAATGATTAATCATTGATGTAGGTTCTCCTTTTCATTCTATTCTCCCTTTCATATTGTTTTCTTCTTCACCATCAGTATGTCCCTTTTAGACATATCCATGTAGGGTTTTTATTCTTGTTTTGGTTTGGTTCATGATGTTAGTGTGTTCTTGGTCATCCTCAAGCACTTTTCATCTCGTAGTTAATATTTCAGACCATTCTCCTTGAATTCTTGGTATGTATTCCCCATATCCAAATGTTTAATTTAAGAACCATTGAAGTCTTTTCATCAGTATTTATATTTTGATTTTGTAATGATAGTATCAAGAAAATCCTAATTCTTGTAACCTATATTTGGTGGATAATTTGTTACATTTCCACAAGAACCAGGTGATTGAATCCCACATAATCTAATAGTTTAATAGACATAGGATACTAGAAACAACATATTTATAACTATACATTAAAAAATGAATTACATCATTAAATTCCATTGAGAACAATATTATATCATTTAGTATATATATTAAATCTTTAAATGCTTACTTCTGGGTATGCTAGGCAATTGAAAACATAATGATGGGTTAGATCAAATAGTTTGTAATTTAAAGAGTACAGTGAATTCCATAATTGAATAAAACATTAATAATATGGAAGATGTAAAAAAATAATAAAAATTAAACAAAAAAATAATGTGATATTGGAAAATATCCATGAAATACTTATTAAAATAAATAATAACATGGATAATAAAAAATAATATCATAATTATAGAATACATAATTTTGAACATCATAATATTTCTATCAAGGCCATATTCCAAGATATCTTACATAATTAGATATAGATTATAACAAATACCCAATATAGTTTGTCTCATAATTACTATAAATACAATTAGGGGCCATCTAATATTTTACCCCACCAATCACATACTATTATTAATTAATTCGTCCTAAGAAAAACGATTATAAATACAATTTACAATATAAAAACATTTATATTTAAAAACTAGCTTACAAAATATCAATATTATCCTTAATCAATAAATTGAAAAAAATGTTCCTAATATGACTATAGAGATAATTTGGAGGATATAATTATTTTCTATACCCAGTGAATCATACAAATTACTTAAGATTTTTAATACAGATAAACCCATATTTATAAATATATAACAAAGTCACTTTAAAAAACAAAAATAAATCCATTTCTTTTGAAAATATTAAAAAATTAAATCTTCTGATGATATTTAGAATAAAATATTATTTTAAATCCTTTAAAACATCAAGTGGAAACTAAATAATGATTATTATCTATGACTTCTTGGTAAAAATGGCATACGAGAAATGTTAAAAAAATTATTTTCTACTTTCTTAAAAATTCAGAAAAGAATTTTATGGAACACAATAAAAATATTATTTTTAAACTCACAATTAAAATTAAATTCTAAATAAATTGACCTAATTAATTAATTTCTGTTTAAAATATAATAAAAATTTAACAATTTAAGGATTTTCAACAAAAAAAGAATGATTCCTAACAAAAAAGGTTAATTAGTTCAACTTGTTCTACGATATTTATTTCAGTGGGTTTGAATACCAAAAATAGATAAAATGGAAATAATACTTGATATAAAAAGAAAATATCATATGATAAGAAAAAAAAATTATTATTATGAGATAATTAACATATAATTCACCCAATAATATTTTAAATGCAAACAATCCTGAATATAAAATGAGATTAAATAATAAACCATTGCCTCATAATTCTATATGGTTGTACATTATCTTATATAATGTATAATAATTTTTGATTATTATTAATCTAGTTTAAGATCATATTTTGATTTATATAACTAGATACCATTTATTAATAATTCTTTCTTATGCATTTAATAATATATTTTTTAAATCAACTGTTGAATGTTAGCTATTCTAAATTCCGCACATGTTTCAGTTTGACGATTCTAGACCTTGAACCTTAGTAAATGTTTAATCATCTCAAAAATAATAAAAATGATATTATTTTCTTATATATACATTCAATTTAATTTTTTAACAATCTATTAAAATGTTCATGGGAAATGATATTCTTTTTTTCATGGATATTGTAGTCCGTATATACACCTAAGAAATGTTGTGATTTTTATTGGCGATGAAATTGAAATAAAGTAGATAAATTTTAACATTTTAAACATCGAAATAAAAATATAATATATTGTATTTAAATATGAACATATAAGTATCTCTACTGGGAGGATTTTAAAGATGATTTTTATATCTTCATGGATGTGGTAGTTCACTAATACGCATATGAGGTGCAATGGTTTTTTAACTTACATAAGATTAAGATGGTAGATAGTATATGATCTTAATTGGATAAAAAATATTTCTTAATTTTTTATTATCTTCATTTGTTATATATTTAAAACTATTTTTTGTGGTAGTGAATAAAAAATTAATACATTAATTCATGGAGATAGTATTCCAGATGTACGCAAAAGCAATACATTTTTCCTTATAGGATGGAACAATATTTAAAAAAGTGTATTATCAGAAACAAAATAAATATATAGTTTTATTAGAGAAATTGATTTGATTATTTAATCATGTTTATGATATGTTTTAATGGGTAATAATATGAAATAATCACGTAAAAACTATGTTAAGAGTAATTCGTCTTATTTGCAAAACATCTATTGGACTATACCCTAAGCCTTCTAGTATGGCCTTTTTGATAAAACAGATAATCTAAGACATGTATATGGATTTTTTCTAGGCAAATTAGTTATTTGTTTTCAATCATTTTTTATTTCGGAGTGGTTTTCCTAGGGAAAAGAGAAAGTGTATTTATACTATAAAAGTGGGGTGTTTTGGGGTAAAAATAATGCTTATTTTATAATTTGTGACAAAAATTTTGATGAGTGGTGATTACTATTAATTTCATGATTTATTATTAAAAAATTATTGTTAGTTATAATTATAACCCCTTTAAAATTTAATGTAATCCTTTAACCACCTTATTAAAAGTAAAAAAAGCGTATAAAATATAACATAGGTTTCATTTGTTTTAAATGAATGTTAATAAGTTAAACATAATACTTTTAAATTCAATATTTTACACTTTAAATACATATATGGTAAAAAAAATACACATTTTTATACCGTTGTTACATCATAATGATGAACGAAAAAATTTTATAAGTCTTATACACTTTATTTTTCACTATTCATAAAAATCAACTTTTTTAAGAAAAATATCAAAAGTTCACCATAATCTAAATCTGATATTCTGATTTCAAATAATATTTCCATTTTATCAAATTATAAATGTAAAATTTATAAAATTTTCAAAGAAATAAAACCATTTATTTTATTATTAAAATGATAAATAAATAGAATGTGCATTGGGAAATAGATTATTGGTTTAGTGTTTACCTGAGATATGATAATTTCATATTTAATATTATCCCCTATAAGTATTTTCCTTCTAAAAATTGTGATAATTCTAGTTATTAAAAAAAGTGGAAAATTCCTCCTCGTACGTTGTTTAAGCTCCAATATTTCCTCCTCTAGTTTGTTATTTCTCCATAGAAGCTTCACCAATAGTGTTTCCTGATCCCAAAACAATTTCTCTCTAGTTTAAATAATTTAGATAGGCTCTTCTATATAATAAAATTTATGTTTCATCAATATTAATTTATATTAAAATACATGTTAGGGATATAATATTATTTCCTAAGTGAAGAATTTTGGATGATCTGATGAACTCTAGAGACCTTGGGTGACCTATATAATTGGTAAGTCACAACTCCAATTATCTCAAAATACTAAAAAAGACCACATAAATATGGAATGAATCAACATTGAAAAATATCCTAAAAATATTTTCTATGGATGTAAACTTATTAAATCAGGACCCCTACTTGAAATTTACTTTCCTTTCATTGGTTATATTTAAATAGATTTTTATGGCATTGAGCTTGCTTAATTAGATTTTGAATGTACCCTATATTCCTTGTTTTCTCCTCGACATAATTTTTTCCAACTAACATTATTTATTCAAATTCTTTTGAATAAGTTGTAGTATTTCATCAATTTATGTATAATGCGTTATAATGTTCTATCTTGATGCATAAATAAAAATTTTTATTTTATAACAATTTTACAAGAGGTTGATATTGATCCCATATATCATAAAAATCATGGGGGAAATATCTTATTTTATTTTATACTACCTGAAATTTCATTTAAGACTTCCCATTAGGTTGAAGATGATAGGTGGTGCTCAAATATATCTCAGTATTAAGAGTCTCCTATAAATATTATATGTGAAATAAGGGTCATGATCTGATACAATTGATAATGGAATATTTTAAAGTATCACAACTTCATTAACATATAGTTGGGAAAATTTCATTAGGGTTAGATCATCCACTACTATGATGAAATGTGCATGATTGGTAACATAATCACCAATAATCCATATTTCATCATTCATAAATGTTATATTTATATGTATAGTGACAATTTAAATTGTAACATTATCACAAATTCCCATTTCTATATTTAATGGAATCGTGAATTATTATGATTTTTAAATTTCTTCTTTACCTACTATCACACAAAATATCTATACACATAATCCAAAATTTCCAACATCATACCATCCCTGAAAAAGATATTTATTTAAATCCTTTTATAACATTGTGGTATTATGGTGTATTTATATGTTCATGTTATTTGATTCATCTTGTTTCTCCATTTTCATATTTCTTATAGATAGAATAGATAACCGCTTCCCAAAAATCAAAACTCCATATTTATAAAAGAATTTGTTAAATTTCTATCAATCATTGTTTTAATCATCCCATATAAATCTTTATCATCATACTGAGACTTTACTATCATATTTAATAAATATTGTATTTTAAATTTCTTATAAGATTAATGATGAAACTCCATGACAAAAAATTACACAATCTAACTTTACTAAATCCTTGAATATAGGATTATTTTCAATTCTCATCCTAGATACAACCCCATAGTCTCCCCTACTCAATTTATCATCCACCTTATCAATCTTCACAATGTGGTGGTGTATCATGTAATCGTAAACATTGTGAAGTTTTAACCATCTTATTTTCCTTAGGTTTATATCTTTTTGAGAAAATATGTACTTGAAACCATTTTGGCAATATATATGTTCCATATTTTTTCATAGACACAATTCCTCTATATCGTCAAAGAAAATATTACACCTTCTAACTCAAGATCAAGATTATGATAGTTTTATTCAAGGTTTCCTAGATTCTTTTATAAATAAGAAAACATTTAAATCTTCTATATTATGACAAAACCTAGTCTTTTCTTTGATGCATCACAATATATTATAAACCATTACTTTCTTGATGGTAATGTAAATACCAGTTTGTTATCCAATATAATCCTTATTTCAGAAAAACTTTCTCCCAAATCCTTTAAAAATATAAATTTAATCCCATTATATGTGAACTTTGTAAATTAGTTGGATAATGCGTTAGAATTTTGGAAAATTCCCTAATAATGACCATCAAAGATAATAAAACTACTTATACCAACTATATTCATTTGTTTGGTAAATTCATTGAAAACTCCCTTATTTAAAGTATGAAAATAAATTCTATACATAGTGACAATATATCTATGTAATGACTATTTATAGATACCCTTGATTAACATACTTGGATATTATATCAATTTTTATGAATATTACGAACATTACAGAAAAATCATGAGGACTATAATAGTTCAACGTCTTTAGAAAATTTGAACAAAATATTCTAACTCGGTGAATGATCTTCATTGTTTCTCACATTTATCATACCCTTTATTATTTATATATAAAATAATTCTTCCTAACTAGGAGAAATGAAACCTAATAATGGGGATTGATCAAATGCTCAATAAGGATAATAAAATATATACATAAGAATAACATGAGCATAAGGGTATTGGAACATGTGAATACCATTTTAAGATCATACCTTTAATATCAATGATCATATACTTGATTCCTGGAATAATGATTGGAAGTTTATAAGACATGAATCATAAGGGAATCAATATCATAATCCATGACAGCATAACATAGGAATAAGACATGGAATTTTTGGTGGCCACATAATCATATAAAATGATTTTCATTATATTTAATGAATAACAATAAAGAACACTATAGTTTTACCAGTTAACTCCCCATACCCTCATGGTTGTTATAGATCACCATCATGACCATCACAGTTTTCAATGTTCACTCCTAATACTATCTTAGCAGAAAAAGTTATTTACTAAATCGATTTCACTCCCTGTTTCAGCCATGTATATTTTTTGATATAAAAATATTTACACAATGCATTCTAAGAAGATGTAGGTCCCACAACTATTATAAAAATAGGCTTCAATTTTAGAGATATGACAATGGTTTTTTATAATCCAACGCAAAAAATGTAGCTACATGGAATGTTTTTGTGTTGTTTTTAACATAAAACAATGTGAAAATATCTTTATATCTTTTTTCACTTAGATTATAAAAAAAATGCAAATGAATCTGTATAAAATGATTTTAAGCATTAGGTTTTTAAAAAAAAATCTATAATGATAAGTTTTAATCAGAACATTATTGCATCTGTTTTGGTAAAAACAAGTGACAAATTTTTTTTTAAAAATACGGCCTCTTGATACAATAATTTTATTGTATTTATAAAACTATTCTCTTAACTTGCAATGACTCTGACAGAGACCAACTAATCAGAAAGGCCTATTATAGTTTTTTTTAATATTTTTAGGGTTTTTGGTCTAAATTATTCTTCCTTATTCATTGTTACATCATCTATGTAATTATTTTGTTGACAGAAACTGTTTTATTTCATAGAATCCAAGGTGTATCGATTTAATTTTTTTTCTTGTTTATTGTTAATTTATTCAAATGTTTCTATTTGATATTACAGTTTTTATTCTTTAATATTATTTGATGTGGAAAGTCCCATATTAAAGGTCCATTTTCGATGTTGAACTCAGAATTATGATAGTTTTTTCAATTTTAAAGATTAATTATACACATGTTCCCCTTTTTTCTATTTTTTTGTTTATTGTTTTGTACTTTTTATTTATTCCTGATGAAATTTTTATTCTTCTATAAACATATAGCACCAAAATTTAGTGAATACAAATTATATTCATGGTTATTATTAGATATGTGACATATAATGTTCTTATCTACCAATATGAATGAAATTTGATATATTCTTCTTGATCAGCTAGTCTGTTGAAAGATTCATCAATTTATAAGTTTTTCGATAGTATTATGAAATAATCCATTTCCAATTATATGCCTTAATGCCATCGACATAATGACGCAGTTATTTATATTTGTTTGAGAATAAAATGAATCATTACAAGGACTTAAGCGATATCCCCAAGACAAAAAGGGCTAGAAATACATGCTGAAGGATTTCAGATACAAGTGGGGGGATGATTTACCCTTTCAGAAATAAAACCATTTTTTAATAAACCACAACCTAACTACTCCTGATTTGATTCATTAATAAATTAAGGAAAATTCAACTGCTTCAATTATATAAAAACCACACCAAAAGTTTCTATAGTGAACGACATAGAAACTATCGAAGTAAATAGTAGAAACGCAACTAATTAACTCTAAGATGACTACAAGAATCAATGATCTACTAGCTCCATGCTCAAATCAACAATTATCCCATCTGTCATGATCTGTTGATAAATATGTTTGATACTTTACCATTTTCCATGTCTCAAAAGATATCATCTGCAAAATCACTAATGTTCCCAAGAAGGAGTGAGTATAAAACTCAATATATTTCTCCAATCAATTCCCTACTCACGCCACTAGGATTGAAAGGATATAAACATTTTTATAAAACAATTTACATAAAATAGTTTTCCAAAATAGTTTATAAATAAATAAAAGTAATCATGAAAACTATTTAAAAACTGTCCACAGTTGTTGTATCAAAAATTCCCAATCAAGTCATACTTCTATAAAAATTACCAAACCATTCACTAAAACCATTTCTAAATATCATTTGTACATTCCCATTCCACAGTTCACAACACAGACACCCATACATGCTCTATTTTCCAGTACCATACTCATGAGTGGTCTCTCGTCCAATTTCTTTGTGTCCTAATGACACATTCCCATGATCTAGTGTTACAAAACATTTAAACCAATGTTACACATCGTTTATTTAGGGTAACATCCAACATTAAATCATACATCCCATATATTCCACAACATTCTAATAACCCAATTCAAACCATTTAAATAAAAATGTACTATTATTGAATACCATTAATCAATCCAATTACACAAAAATATTTCATTTCAAAATACCATTCCATTCATTGATTACACTTTAATCAAATCCAATAACAATGATTTGAGAAAAATACCGTTTTTAAATCATCATTTTAAAATTAAGAATCAGCATACATTATTCAAGGACACCAATTTTCTATAATTATAATATTTACCAAACCACCACAAAAAGACAGTTTATAAAATTTTATAAAATAAAAATTCACAATAAATTCGACCCATGATGTTAAATTTAAAATCATTCAAATCAGTTCTGCTGAGAGGAGTTGAGAGTGAGGCCACCTACCTCAACCTTTCTAATGAGAACTTAAAATAGACAATGAATACTCAAGAAATCAGGTTGATTCTACATAAAACCACCTTAAATATATTATCCTATCATGATAAATACCAAATCACAACACATATAGAATCCAAAATCATATAATTACCCATAATGGGTGTAAATTATAGAAATGAGGAAGGGAGGAGAAGTATATATAAGTAGTACTTAGAATCTGATTGATAACAATGATGAACGATCACAAACATCAGGAATCCAGCTTCAAACCACATAGAGAAGACTTATGAATGACTCCAAATACCGTAAGAGATATTTTTAAACCCTCATGGATGTTAAATTCTGATTTTGGGCTATATAGAATTAATAAAAACTAGTTTACACAAAGAAATGAATGTGATCCAATTTTTTAGGATCTCTCTTTAACCCCATGCATATTTCTTTTAACCAGTTAGCCATATCATGCACTTACTGTGCATTAGATACTACCTCATAAAAATCCTCTCACAACCTTCTCACTTGGTATCCCTAACCTTTTGCACTCCATTTAAATGCTACTATATGGAATTTTCAACTTCGCATGGTTTTTAATAGGCTTTCCACAATGTTTAGAGAAACCGTGCACAACCTGGGAACCTCTCCGTTGGACCCAAACCATAGTGAAATATCACCAAAATATCCCAAACATCACTTTTACATGTTATAACCATTAAAATAATAATTTAAGGGTTACATAACAGAAACCATAGGCACTATATTCTCTGCCCCATTGGCTTTTTAATCCACAGAATGTAGAAGAACCTCACTTCTCTAAAAGAGTTACGCCCATTTCTCTTTCATTTCCTTCTCACATTCTCATTTCTCTTATGAATTCTAACCATGTTTCCTTAAAACCCAAAGTAGACTGATTATTTTTTCATGTAATACTTTCTCATCCCTATCCATAATCTAAACTGATATAATTACTAATACAGCATCCTTCTCAATGTCTATGTAATCCCATCTGATCACATGGTTTGGATGAGGATGATATTTTTTCAATTGTGATACATGGACCAAATATTGCACCACCCTAATCAATTGTGGCAATAAAAACCGATATGCAACTTCTCCAACCAATTCCATTGTCTCGAAGGGTTCAATGTATTGAGGAGATAACATGCCATGCTACCCAAAATAATGATGTCAAAGTGTTAGAGTGATCCAAAAGAACAAATGATCACTTACCACAAATGTCAACGGACTTCGAAAATGATCTTCATCTAATTTATTATTATTCTAAGCCATCATCATCTACTTTCTAATCATCTAAATCTTCTCCATATTTTTTTAGAAAATGATCGACCCAACTAGAAAAGTCTCAGCATTTTCACACCAACAAATTAGAGAATAACAAGGACACCCATAAAATTCTTTAAAATGATCATTATGTATCGAGGAATAATGATTTTATTATAAAAGTATTCCAATTGCACTTCCCATGAGGCTCCAAAATCCATTACACAGGCCTAAAACATATCTTACAATGACTATATCATCCTTTGGGATTTCCCAACTGTCTGAGGATGATATGTAATTCTCATAGTCAACTGAGACCTAAGGGTTTCCATTACGGATTTCTAGTAACGAGAATTGAACAAAAAATCCCTATTTGAGTCAATCAAAAGTGGTATCCATGTATCTTTAAGAATTATTTGTTATATATTTTGGACATGTAATCCACTAAATGAATTTCTTGAATATAAATTAAATTGGCTGACTTTGTGAGACGATCTACTATCACACTTATGACATCATGTTTCTGAACCCTTATTGGGAGACATGTAACAAAATTTATGGCTATCTACTCACATTTCCACACTAGTGTTCATAAATATGGCAACATACCCACAATTTTTTGATGTTCTTCTTTATCTTGCAGACAAGTACAAAAACTTGAAATGAACTCTACAAACTTTTGTTTTAGGATGCTCCACTGAAAATGTTCCTTCAATGCCTTATACATCATTTTTATACCCAGATGAGCAGACCATATACATTGGTGGTAATCACGATAAATTTATTTTACATTACATAAGAACAAATTTCTTATCTCTTAACCATAACACTAAATCCCATTAATTCTATAACCCTAAATGGTCTTTCTGCAGTTGAGTTTTGAACTCAGAACATAGAATTCTTCATCAAATGTATGTGCCTCTATAATCCTTTTTACCAAATCATGAACCATTGAAACTAAAAATAAAACCAAATCATCACATTGGTTTTCACATTCCACATGCCTGTTTGATAAGACTGACATCAACTACCACTCATCTGAATCTTCTTTGACCAAATATGGATATTAGTTTCCACTTAATGAATCTTCCACCATGTTGACTTTACCTAGTGTATATATTATGTTAGAGTAAAACATATAAAGATAATATATCCTTATTTTTGTCTCATCTTTGAATCCCATTTTAGGAAATATGTTTTAAGCTTTTGTGGTCTGTGAGAAAAGTAAATTTCTCAAAAATAGTTAATTATGCCCGGTCTTCAAAGCATGGACAACTAAAACTAACTCCAAATAATATTTTGGTTAATTGTTCTCATGAACATTCAAATGTCTTGAATCATAAGAAACGACTTAATCGCCTTCCATGAGAACACATCCAAACCTAGATCATGAATCATCACATTACATTGTGTACCCCTATACTGATTCTAGAAAAATCAGAATAGGTGATGATGTAAGATGAACTTTCATGTCTTGAAATGAATTATCTCATTCTTCAATCCATTTGAATATATCATTCTTCTTTTTCAAAGATGTCATTTGTGAGGCTAGTCATGTTATGGCGCAAAAAAAAGAACCCATAATAAGTAGCCAGAACCAAACCAATATGTATTTGTAAGGCATACTTAAGAGTTTACTAAATGAAATTAACTTCTATATTCTATGTATAAGAAGAGACACCATGTTTAGAAATTATATTGTTGAGAAAAAATACCACTTGTATCCAAAAAATAAAACCTTTCCTATTTTCAATATAAAAAATGAACTCTGAAGATTTGCAACACTCCCTTCAAGTGTCGGCCATGATGATCCACTGTTCTTGTATACACTAATATGAAATACAAAAACACCACAATAAAATAATCCATATATCATAGAAATATTTGATTAATTAATTCCAAAAAGACCATTGCTGTATTTTTAAGAAAGAATGGCATGACTATATATTAAAATTGGTTTTATCTGATTCTGAATGATGTCTTCAAAATATCCTAATTCGAAACTAGAAATTGATGATATCTTGTTCACATGTTACTTTTAGAGAACCACTGTCCTCCTCTCAAATGAGAAAATATATTATCAATGTGTGTAAGTGGATACCAATTCTTTATCATTACATGGTTAATCATACGATAATCCACATACATCCTTATAATTCAATCTTCTTTCTTCATGTACAAGACCAATGGTACCCAAGGAGACATATTGGCTAAATGAAAGAATTTCTTTCCAGACATTCCAACCACTATATCAGTTCCATTAACTCTATTTGTCCCATCCTATACAACTAAAGGGAAATTTGATTTTTCCATGGAAGAAGATCAATTGTAAACTACACTTCACTTCTTGATTGTAACCATGATAATTATATTGGAAACACATCATAAAATTTATCCACAACTACAGGAATACTATTATCCTTGATATCTTCAATAGATAAAAAATTAAATACTTCCAACTATTAAGAGATCCTTTCCACTACTAGTGAAAAAAACCTATTCACTTGTCTTTACAATCCTTTCTTATTTAAAGAGATGCATAACACCATCCTCAATTGTGAAACTACCCCATCTTCTATAACAGTCGATGTGATCCTTGAACATTGTTAACCAATCCATTCCTAGGATTACACCAAATACATCCTTCTCCAGCACTGTGAAGTACAACTATAGCTTAGCTCCATAAATCGTTATAGAAGATGATCTACACAGAAATGCTCAAAATTATCTTTCACTAAGAGGGGTTTGATGTTTTAACATAGAAGGAATCATATCATGTTTTAAACATAGAAAATAAATAGGATGAGATTCAATTAAGGAATGTGATGCACCAGTATCCAATGACACTTTCATGAAGGTAGAATTCAAAATAATCATACCTATCACTTTAGATGGCCCGACCTAATCATCTAAAATAATTGACTTTTCCCCATACACCTCCTTCATCACTAAACTATGATACTTGTTGCGTTGCTGATATTTCCCTTTATGAGGAGTCATGGTGTTCTTAAAATCACTTTTGATAGCCCTAATTTATGGGTGATACTATGTCGGCTATCCTCACCCTGTCAAAGCATAAGATGATTGTGACACCGGAGAAGTGTCTCGGGCACATGAACACAGAGAACTATGACAATAGTGAAAAGGATTCCCCATCTCATTGCACCTATGGAATCTTATAGGTTGTTATTCACACTCACGCTTTATGTTTTCAAGTGAACCACTATGTAAATAGCCCTCTTTGCTCTTGGGTCATGGAAGAAGGAAAATTGATAAAGCATTATGATTTTGATTCTTACTTCCACCATGAAAATAGGTGTGTTTCTTCTTCATGGTCTTAGACTTAGAGTTCCCACCAATTTATAAATGTATCATTATACATTCTCCTCCAATAGATCCTGAGATGTCATGTTCATACACTATTTCTATATTCACTATCTCTATATTGTCTGTTACATAGATCTTTATAATCTTCGAGTGAATCTCTTACCTCAACCATGATTAAAAAATGATTTCCTTCAAAGATGAACAAGCCACATCCTCGGGTAAAAATCGATATAAATGCATGAATTTAACCACATATTTTGGGAATGATATATATTACTTTTTAAAAATGAAGAAGTATATATTTCCATATAACATGAACATGTGAGCATAGAATTTTTAGTAAAATAATTCATCAAACTCCTCCTTACTATGTCCTTGATCTAGTCTATCCACCACTGCTAGATCCCATCAATGCCATGCCAGATCCTTGAGAATATAAGTCACTAGCATGACTTTATGCTATGATGGTGTGTCGATGAAATTAAAGATACAATTCATCCTATTCAGACATACCTTTACCATTTCTGGTTCAGTATCACCTAAGAAGATGGGTGGATCCTACTTCCAGAACATGATAGAATGATGCACCTACCTGGGATCATCCCTCTGATTCTGCATATCCATAGCTTGGAATACATTAATAACAATCTGAAACAGTTCTTGGTTTACCTATGGATCAAGTACAACCATATTCTCTACACCTTCATATTTTTTCTTTCCATGATGTCTATCGGGTTCCATTTCCTAAAGCAACATAAAATTATGCAAGTATCACTCTCTAGAAACTGATGTCTTAGCATTTCAAATTCTATAAAATCAACTATCGCTACACTGTTTATCAAAAAAATATTTTTCCACATTCCACCAATTTTCAAAAATCTCATTCTTGTTTTTTGAAAATCAAATCATTTTCAGGATACATCAACCATACCCTTTTTGAAAATATTTCATTTTAGAACAAAGGCATCATTTTTTTCAAAATATACACCTTTTCACAAAATCATAAATCATGATTCTTATGAAATATTAAATCATATTGGGAAGTCATTTTTCTACAATTTGTTTTAGGTTTATCTGATTTGATAAACCCATGAAAATGAGATTTTATAAACATATAAGTGTCTCTAAAGAAGTTATGTACCCAACTCCGTGATTACTTGAATTTCAATAGAAAAACGTTATCTTTTTATTTTTATCACTATATTTAATGTACCAAAAATACTAATCTATTATAAGATCAAAAACCAAGGAATATAAAAAAAGGAATTTCTACTCTAAGGCAATGAAAACTTATGATCACTTGTTAGGAAATAACTGAAGACGGTGATACCATTATTAAGGACCCACGTATTCCCATTGGCATGAGAATGAAATCAATGATTAATAGGCCTTAAGAATCTTCCCCGTGATGCCAAAAGATAGAATTAAATGTTGAAGGGTATTAAATACTAGTGGGGGAATATTTACCCTTTATGAAATAAAACCATTATCTAAAAAACCATATCCAAACTACTCACTATATGATACATTAATAAATGAAATACAACTTAACCACTACACTTATAACAAACCCACACCAAATTGTAATACATAAGAAGATAAATATACTATTAATGTAAACATCAGAATGATAATTAATAAATACAAATATGACAACAAGAATCCATGATCCATTAGATCCGTACTCCAATCACCAAATAACCCAAGTGTCATGAGTTGGTTTTAAATATGTGCGATACATTACCTTTTCCCATTTCCCGGAAGATAATATTTGAAAAAGTACCAAACATCCAAATCAAGGGTGAGTATAAAACATTGTTTTTATCTCTAATGTCATTCCTACTCATTCCCCTGGGAAAGAGAGGTTATCAACATTTATATAAAAAAGTTTACATAATATTTTTCCCAAAATAGTTTATAAATAAATATGGACAATATTCAAAACAATTTAAAACAAAAAGTGCACAAGTTATATTTTAATAATTTTACAGCAAGTTGTGAATACATAAAATCAAACAAAAAAATCATTAATTACATTTCTCTAAATCATTTTTTCATACCGATTCCCCTATTCACAACACACACACCCATGCATTATACATTTGATAGTTCTATCCTCATGAGTATTCTCTTTTCCAATTACCATATGTCCACATGAAACATTCCCCCAATATATGGTCATTAACCTTGTACCCCAATGGTACATGTATTTTAATTTGGGGCATGTTTAACATGAACACACACAACCCATATATTTCAAACCATTCAAATACCCCATTTCATACCATTTTAATAAAATTTTACTTTTATTGAAAATAAATAAACAAACCAATTCCAATCATCCATTCCATTTGAACAAAACCACTCCCTTAATTAAAAAAACATCAATAAAATCAAATTTCAATGATTCCCAAATAAATCCCAATTTTTAAAAACAAAATTTTGAAATCAATAATCAAATCACATTATTCAAAGACACCAATTTACCAGATTTCTGAAATTTAACAAACCATCAATTAATAGGGTTTCTCAAAAATTATAAGAATAAAATTAACAATAAATCCGTCCCAAGATATTCAATTTTAAATCTTTGCAATAATTTACTCTATGAGGAGTCATGATTGAGTCCATCTACCACATCTCTTTTGATGAAAATAGAAAAACATATGAAAACCCCTCAAGAAACCAGGTCGATTCTACACGAAACCATCTTTAATCTCTTATCCTATCATGATAAATACAAAATATCAAAATATTTGGCATCCATAATCACTTATATACCCATATAAGTCATATGTCTAATAAACAAAGAAGAGAGGAGAAGTAGATCTAAAAAGATATAAGAAATTGATTAAGAATGATGTAGAACGATCACATAAATCATGTATCCGGCTTCTAATAACCATTTTTAGAATTCACATGGACATAAAATAAATTGTGAGTGGTTCTATAACCTTACAATAAGATAAAAACCAAGACAGGGTGGATTATATGAAAAAAAAGATTTTTTGAGGATGAAACATGTGAGATCCTCTTTTTGGGATATCACATTAACCCCACACATGGTTGGTTCACATGGTCAGAAATACAGTATAAAAATCGTGTGTTAGTAACTGCCTCATGGAAACCCTACCATAGCCTCCTAGCATAGTCTCCCTTACCGTGTGCACACCATGGTGAAGCTAATGTCTGGAATCTTCAACTTTCCGTGGTTTGTACTGGGTTTTCTGCACTGTTTTGAAAAACTGTGCATAGGCCATGTGCCTCTCCATTATCCCCCAAAACATAGTGAAAGTTGACCAAACTCTCCCATCTTCACCATTATAGTTTATAGCCAAAAATATCACAATATAAGAGTTATGTAACAGAAACCATGGGTAATATATTGGTTATATATATCATATTAGTATTCATATAATATATTGATATTAATCTTGATGGCATGTTTATATAGAGATATGAGTGTTCATAATAAATATCATCTGAAAGCATTTGTTATTTTGAATAATAAAATATTTGATTGTGAGATTTCGTGGGTTATGATAATGAATTAGATAATTTATAATCATTTTTATTGAGAAAAATTGCCCATAAGGTCACACAATTAATATTGGTATTAATGTCCGATTTTAGTATAATTTTTCTCTACTATGAGAGAGTTTATATGTCAATTGTATCAAAAGTAGTTTGGATAGAATATCAATAGTTGTGTTGTTTTTCAAAAGGTCTATAATGATTTAGTGTAAGTAGAAAATTGTAGGTTTCATGGACAAAAGAGTCATACCATAATTACCAAACATTTTTATTAAATGTTTTTATGTTTACAATATATATATATTTTTTTTATATTGTTATATTTTTTTAATATATTCACCTATATTGTGATATCAGGTCTTGAATGGATCATAATAGGATAAATTTACACACAACCACAAGTGAATATAAAAAAGGAGTTGATGATTTCTTTGAATTTTCTAAAAAAATATTCAAAACATAGATTTTATTATATGTATATGTGTGACATTTTTGAATATAAGAAAGTTAAACTCCAATGAAATCAAGGATCATCTCATTTTAAATAGTTTTACCTATAATTATACACATTGGATATATAATGGTGATAGAACTAAAAATTCAACATCTAATGTTGGTGAAACTATTCATATTGATGCAAAGGATCTCGTTGATGAATTTATTCCAGATTTAGGTTTTGAAATAATAAGTTAAACGACAGATATTGAAAAATTTCATAGAAATTATGAGAAACAATTATTCCCAAGATGTAGTAAATATACATTGTTATCACCTGTTTTTGAATAGTTAACTTGAAAGAATGAAATGGGATTAGTGATAAATGTTTTTCCAACCTCCATAAGATTTTAAATATATTTACTTTATGAAAGAAATGGGATTCCTAATTCCAATTATGAAGAAAAGAAAATATTATTCCCAATGTAATTAAAGTATAAAAAGATCCATGATTTTTTCAATGATTTTTTGTAATATAGAATTGAATAAGAATATTTATCATGTTGACCTTCATGTGGGAAATAATTCTACTGTAAGGAAGAAAAGTTAAACTCAGATCCATTCCCATGTACTGACATCTATCCTCATGAAAATTCAATTTTTTTTTGTAATTTCTAATGTTATCATCAATAATTCTATCACACTATTCTAATAATTATTTTGTGACTGATTTTTAGGTACCTGTTTTAAATAACTTATTAAATAAATTTTGTACCTTCCAATTATTCCTTGTTTGAAGCCTCAATTGAAAAAATTCAATTGACGTAAAACTTTTATAATGAAACTAGGACGAGCACATATCTATTGTTATTTTATGTCATCCTACTGACTCACTACAATAGAATATATTTGATAAAAAATTTCCTAATTTTGGAAGTGTAGTGAGAAACATCAGAATGGGGTTCTGAATTGATGTAATGAATCCATATAAGATCCTAAGTTGCCAACACAGTTCTTGTTCAATTTTTTGGTATTTTACAACTTTTCCCTATATATATGTATGAAAAAAATATATGTTATGATGAGATGGATGATTTATGGACCAAAATAGCTGAGAAATGATATTGATGTGTATCATTCACCACTGGTTGATTATTTGAAACATCTATTGTATACAACTGTTAATGTTTTTGATGCATAAAATAAAAATTATTTTCTTTTGCTTGAAATGATAATGTTAATTACAAAGTAATTTCCAACATATAGAAAATTATCTTAATACAGTGTAATGGGACAATAAAGCATGTCTAATTTTTGAATAAGTGACATCACATTATTAATTTCATAATGGATGAAAGACATTATATTTGGGACATGAATGATTTTTTCAAATTAATTAAACTTATCATATATTGAACAAATATTTTAATTGTTTACAACCCTAAAATCATTTATAATGAAAATTTTTAGTTGAATCATATTACGATATGGTGAAAAATATTTATTTGACATTTAGAATGAATATATGTTCTTGTGTTCAAAAAATATCCAGAAGAAATAGTCTATCTTTTTTGAACTACTTATTTGAAATTTTTAGAGATAAAACATAAAATCGATGTTATACCTATTGAGAGAAACCTATGGTATGGTCTGATTGGAACTATATTAGACATAAAAGGAAAGAAAAAAAGATGGATTACATGCTAGATTATTCTTGACATCAATGGGAATATGTTTGTTGTTGGCTCACACTAGGAAAGGAAACGTAACATATTTACCTCTGGATTTCCACACATTAAGAAAGATTAAGTTGTTGAATTTTTGTTAGTGTCTTCATGGTATTAATGTACCTAGTGCTTATTCTTCAAATGTGAATAATTTAGTGCCCTTAAATGATTGGAAATTAACAGTTATGTAATCTAATTATTTGGATGAATTGATGAAACAACATCTACAAGTCACATTGTGTCATATATTTAAAATAACTTTTTGAATTAATATCATCATGTTATGTAATGTTTTCAATTCCAGCTTTTGGAAATATGTTGATCCAAATTTTTTAGATGTGTTAGAGAATTATTATAATATTATTCCTTGTCGAATAGAAATGTTTTTCCTACCTACATTTTTTGACTTAATTATCCATCTAGTTATTCACATGGTGAATGAGATTAGAATATGTGGGACTGTATATTTATTATGGATATATCCTTTTGAAAGTTATATGAATTTTTTTACGAGATATGTTAAAAATCCTTATGGATTTGAGACCTCTGTTGTTCAATAATATGTATCCAAATTGTGATTGAGTTTTGTAATGATTATTTTTATGAAGTGGATTATATTGGTCTCCCATTATCTTGACATATGATATTTTATAGTTATGGTAGAGGTATTTAAATCTTAATGATAAATTTCATTCCCCATGATGAAGAAATTATGGAAAATTTACACATTTCGAACAACACATGTGCAGTTCAATCATATATATCATCAAATACTGTATAATTAAAGTTAAAAAATCTAAAAAAAATGAAAATTGTCTATTGATTGAGCATAAAAAGAAATTTGTTTCATAGTTTGTGGTTAATGTCAATAGAGATACATCTGCATTAGAAAAGTTGAAATAGTTGGTAAGGGGACCATCTCTCAATGTGATCACATGGTCTAGTTTTGATATTCATGTGTAAAAATTCAACACAATGAATATGGTTGATAAGTGTACCATTAAAAATATTGTTGTAATGGTCTCTACTGAATAATATCATTTTTCAAGTGCCAAGGATTAAAAACCAATTTCTATATCAACGACATATTGTGGAGTTATTGAAGATTGATAGAAAATTGAATATATTTAATTTAGAGTCACCATGTTTATGTGTAATTGGGTTTAATGTATTAGTGGAGTGAAACATGATTAACATGGGTTTAAATTGGTTGATTTCAAAATATTTAATTGCAATAAGGAACTATTTATCATGGACATACATTCAAAGCAGGTGTTTTATGTGATTGATCCATCGAATTATTAGTGGTTTTTTGTTTTGAAAGGGAAAGAATCCTTTTTGTTGATTACTGTGATGAGGATGTTATAGATTTATATGATACCTCTTTGTTAATGACATGATTTAATGATACAATTGACTATAATCTAGACATAGTGCATGATGTATGAAATGATCATGCGGAAGGGGTATGCAAAAACACTAAACTACTCTCCTAAATAATCTAGTAGTTAATTATATTACATTTCTTTTTTTGAAAATTACATTTGTAAAAAATTTATTATTTAATAACTATGGAATATTTAATTATGTATATATGATTTTTTAAACATTGTTTGTGGTAAATTTTAATATTTTATGGTTATTGTTAAACATTTTTTCATTGAAATACCTGATTTACAATATTATATTTTGGATTACATTATTCATAGTAGAACACCTTCTCAAACTATGATATTAAATTTTTTAAATGTTTATCTATTTATTGAAGTAATGTTTATATTTAATAATTCACCTTGAAATTGTTTTTTAATAGTGAAAATATAATTATTTTTAAAAAATATACACATGTGTGGAACTTTATTTACTTACATATTTATGTTTAACTATTTCCTAATTACTCACTTGTCTAATTATATTCTGGTACCCAATATTTTCATTACATTATCCTGTTACAGTAATAGATACATATATAGAGATAAAAGAAAATCTATTGAGGTATTTGTCTGTCTTTATATTATTAAATATCAAGTAATATAATTATTTAATGAAAAAAAAATTAATTTATAGAAAATTATTGTAGGTCTACTGATGAGACATCATTGGAACAATATTTTACTTTAATTATTCCAAAATTGAATTCTAGAGTAGGTAAATATGGGCTTACATGTTTTCCAAAACTGTCACATTCTCATGAAGACAAGAAATTATATATTATTTAGGATGATTATAATAAGAAAACTGACCCAAATCAAACTTATTTTATCAACTACGTCTACATGTCAAGCCTTTTCCGAATTATAATTTTATATCCTGATTGTACTCTATTGACTAGGAGGTGATAGATCATATTTGGGAGACTTTAAATGTAAAACATCTCAGATGATTTATTTTTTATCATTTTTTAATAAGATATATTTTAAATGACTAATAATTTTGTTATGAAATTACTGATGACATTCAATTTTGACGAAAGAATACATGTTAAGAAAAAATTTCCGACTTTAGAAGTATTTTGAGGCATGGATTTAAAAACAATGTTTATTTTTTTGATAGAAAAAAAAATAATAATCTAGGCCTCAATTATAAATTTATGAATGAATATACATGGATGATATTTTTTCCACCATACATTATTAAAAAATTTAGGTATGATAATTATATTATATTATATTGTAAAATTTCTTATATATGTACCGAATTACTTATAAGTTTACTTCTTATATAATAATATTTGAGGAAATATCATAAATACATCCAATAACCTATTGTAAGCCCCCAAACGCTTTCACATGGAGGGTATCATTTATTGGAGAAAAAATGATTGATGAAAAATTTGAAGCACCAATAGCATACTCCACTAGTAGTTCTGATGAGGTCTAACTTGGTCCTCTATCTCCACCCACCAACCATGTGAAATGAAAAATAGATAGAAGAAGAAAAAAATTAAAATAATATTATACAGAATGATAAGGAATTAGTTGATTGAATTTAATGTAAGCATTTATTATTTTACATGAATTTTTGTAATTTATAAATGAACAAAACTAATATTCCATTTTAATTTTTCGTTTCTGGATGAACTTCTTGAGAAATACACATAGGGAGATTTTATTCCTAAGGGTGGTATAAAAATCATAGGCACTACTTTAATAATTTTATAGCCCCCATGCTGCATAAAGGTATATGAGGTGGGTGTTAGTATTCAGAATCTTGTATGTCAAAAAATTAAACAATCAAGAGACCCTCACATCAAACCCTTAAAATCATGACTAGAATGTAGTAAATAATCCATGGGTGATTGAATCCAAGTAGTTTTGAAATAGGATATTTTAGAAAAAATTATGAGATAGTCATAGTTTGTGTATCCTACCCATCCCACCTACTTAGATCCTACACCTCCTCGCTTAGACCCAAGAGTATAGTATCTGTTATATATAGGAGATCTTGATGTAATTATGGTAGCTTTTATAGTCATGCATTTTTTGGTGGATTCTATACAATACCATCCTATTATGATGGGTTAGGGAAGACTACTAGTACATGATATTATTAATCCTAATACTCTACTACTATTCCCAACCATGGAGGCTACCCGAGTTTGGGATTTTACGAGTCATTTCTGATATTTTCCATATAGAATTCATCATCTTTTTTCTTTCGTGGTATGCATTTTTTTAAAATTAATTACATATAAATAATAATTATTTATAATTTTTAGGACATTTAAAAAATACATGAGTATATAAAATCCAAAGAAACAACACACGAGAAACAAAAGGATCGTCGACAAACAACTTTAGATACTTATGATATTTATGATGGGATAACAATATTATCTCTGGTTTATTCTTCCTTAAAAACATATTTGAGATATGGAAGTCATCTATAATATGTGGACGAGGCTATCTATTGAGAATATTCCGAAATGATACCTTGGATCTAATTAATTTTAAAGAGAACATTATTCATGTGTTGTAGTTGTTTTCCATGTAAGTAAATTGACATTTATGTTTTAATTTTTTAAACAATGAAGGTTTAACATGACTAACTGTATTACTTTTTAATTAGGTATTTAGACATTCTTCTTGTCCAAAATGAAAAAATAGGCATTTATGGTTTTAAATATCCTTCATTCATTCCAACAGTTTTTCTATATTTTTCGACTAAAAATAGTGAGGCATATATATGTGACAGGTTATTAATGATGAATTTTGGGTGTTGGGTATTTCCATTTCATAATGGGTTACAAAAGAAACATAATTATAATGTTATGTTCTTTATAATGTCATTAAATATGATATTCTTTTATTATAGGGGGGATTGGATGTTAAAAATATTTTTTCCGAGTGAAGACACATTATATTTGTTTTTATCATTAGTATGTGGGGTTCTTAGTTATGTTTCCACCATATTAGACAAGTATGTTTACTTTTGAAGATTTTTATGTTTAATTACCAATTTTTATACTTTTATTATTAGTTTTTAAATATATGAAAATGTAGGTCATAGAAAAAATTTAACAAAGATCACTCGTCAAAAGTGAAGAAAAAAGCAATCAACTATATGAAAGTAAATTTAATTATTATTTATATTAGATATTATATTGAATTTTTGATATATATATATATATATATTTTTAAATTATTATGTTAATATTTTATTAACTGCAGTATCATCGTCAAAAAGGAAATGTCGAATGTGGATGTTATGTTCTACGATTCTTCAATGAGATAGTCGCGACTGGGGTAATGATTAATTTTTATTAGTTTAGTCATATTAATAATTTAATATTTTTCAACATAGTATACATTTATTTAATATTATACCATTTAAAGTTAATTTATATGTTCAATAATGATGATTCATACATGAAAGATGAAATTAACCATCTTAGATCTTTTTTTGCAATCTATCTGTCAAGTATGATTATGATTTATAGTATGTGTATTCTATTTTTTATGAATATAATTACATTTACATAAAAAAAAGTTTTCATAAATGAATTATATTTGTATTAAAGGGATTTTAAAATAAGTATACCAAACGAATGATTCAACTGCGACCATCAACGATCATGATTTAAATTTCATATATGTGTTTTTAAATTTTACTTTATAATAGAAAGTTATAAATGATTTTTTTATTAACTTGTAAAATGTATGTATGTTTTTATATATTTTTAGACACTAGTATATGTTTTTTATGGATTTATACTGATTTTCTATTAAATTTATTTTGATTTTCTATGGGGTGTAATATTTGTAATTTTTTAAAAAATATTTTTTATCTTTTAGCATTGCTGTCAATAAAAATCGATTCTGAATCATTTAAAAAAATCTATTGGTTTTCAGCATTCATTTTTTTGAAAACCATCACTAAAAAAAATGCAGTTCACATTTTTGGAGATGGTTTATCGAAGAAATCATTGCAGAAAATGTGAAGCATAGTGGTTTTTGGCATCAGTTTCTTAGATAACTTGATACCTAAACTTAAGCCCATTAAATTTTAGGTTTATATTTTTAAAATACCAATGCGTAAACCTTATTTTTTCATCACTTTTATAAACATTGGATAAAAAAGATGTTAAAATTGTATAAAAATGGGGTTAAGTCATGTTTTTTCCCCAGCACACCCCTCTCATAATGAAATCATACATATGTTTGACACAATATCATAAAAAATAGTATGATATCCCATTAAAATAAATGGTTATCATAACCAAGTAATCATAAATAAACATGTATAGAAGAGATAGGTTTCATAATCATTTCATCAAAGAACGCCAAATAAAAATAATTAGGTTTCATAAGCATATAACCTCTGAAAGAGGAAGGTGATTCATAAAAACATTACCCATGAAAGTGAAATAGGATTCATAAATTTCATTCCATCAAAAAATAAACCATCAATAGAAATAACATGAATGCCTGAATGGCCTAAAGGCCTTCTTTTTTTTAATGATTTTTGATAACCCTCATTTCAAGGGATGAGGAGTAACCCTTATAAGGACTGTAGGCTCAGAGATTACATGAAATGTATATATTAGGAAATACATAGACTATACATAGAAATCCTCCTCGCAGATTCTTCATCGCGATATCATCTCTCCACCTCATTATGGCTGTTCGACGAGGCTTTCCATGCAATCGTAGGATGGTCTTAGTTTTAATCCCACACACTCTCTTTATAAAAAATATCTGTAGCTTCCTCTTTGGTGAATTCACCTTCTCTGATTCCCTATCTGGATTCCTCTCCTTTTAGAGTCTATCTGATCATTATGGACAATTCAGGTGGCCCAAAGGCCTTGACGTTCCCCGAAGGCCATGGGGATGCCCAAAATCCTTACTTGCCTGAAGGCCTTGGGTAGCCCAAAGGCCTTAAAGGACCTGAGGCCCAAACCGGTGTCCAGAAATCCCAAACAAATGAATAGTTATTTCTTCTATAGTACTAAATAGTATATGTTACAATGTCTACAACAATACTACTACATTACTGCTACAATACCCCAAAATTATGTCTCCGCCCGGTTTTGAACTTAGGTCTCTTGGATGCATTTGTTGAGTCCTCACCAACTGGGCTAAGGCTCTTGTGCATAGAAATAACAAGAATGTAATCCTTGGATCATTTCTAAATAAATGTCATGAGTAAGACCAAAATATGTCATTTAAATGTAAAATAGTTTTGAAATATCTTTTAAAAAAATTATTTTTAGAAAATATCCTTTCATCTTTAAAAAATTCTATAAAAAGCCAAAAAGATTTTGGAATCTTTTATCATCAAAAATATACCTAGAAACTTAAAAATTAATCTAGAAATAATTTTTAAAACCACTTTCATCAAAATCATATAAATGAATTTTGAATATATTTTGAAAACCTTTTTCATTAAAAATAGCTTTGAAAACTTTTAAATGAGGCTTTAAATCATTGAAATAGTATTCACTAAAATTAATCTTTTTAAAAAATATAAATAATTCTATAAAATTTTTTAAAACACATTTTTTTATATAAACATTTTGAAAACCTTTTTTGAAAACATGGATTTGGAAGAACACAGATTCCCATATGAAAGGAGAAATAGTGTCAGATTTTAATAAAAACTATATAATAATCATCTTAAGTACAATGTTGTGAAAAATGTTACTAATATATTATTATGTCATGCATAACCATAGTATAATAATTTTATTTATTGTTATTGAGATAAGAATCATAAGATTTCATCAATGGAATCATAATCATAGACAATCTTGATAAATGTTACGATTGTAGCAATAAACTGTTGCAACTTTGGTAATGTTGAATCATAATCCCAAAGTAATAATAAAATTATATTATGAATATAATATCATTAAATTAATGATATTGATTATATAACTTGTAAATGGGAAGTATATACACCCCATAGAAAAATATAGGTTTATAACAATGCATATATCCTAAGGAAGACAAATTGAGACAAAATTACATTGACAATTCGGTAACTTTTGAACCATCATAACCATGATATAAAAATCATAAAATAGATTTAAAAATACTCAATAATTTAATTAAATAAATCATAGAATAAATTCATTGGAATTATATACACAACACAAACATGAATTTCTGATGAACAATGCCTAATTTTAAAGAAATACAAGTGACTCGAGAAAACCATTAATACATTAGAACACTATGAAAATGATCCCCATGAAAAAATAACATAAATAAAATGTATGAATATAATTAAATAAAGTAAAATAATTTTATAAATTTTCATATGGTAATATAAAAACATCTCAATAATATGTGAGTAGTGAATATGACATGTAGCTCATGGAAATTAAAAAGTGAGATGAATTTAAATTACCTTAAGTCTTGAATTTATTTTTACACATTATAACATCATGTATAATAAAAATGATATTATTATAAATATACTATAAGAACTTATTCTTATATATAATACCATATATGAATTTTTTATAACATTATATTACCTTTTTATAGAAAACTCTAAGTTATTGTTACGTTTCTGGTAATATTTTCTTTAGTTTTCATATATATTTCACCTTGTAGTTATTCATCCTATTATATAGTTCTTGATTTATTTAGTTAAATAATGTAAAAACTGATATATATTTCTTATATATTTATTTTATTTTTATTTATAATAATCTATAAATGATAGAAGTATGAAATGGAAAACAATGTTCTTGGAGATGGCATGTCACACATATTCATGAACAATGTTTCCGATTTATAGTCACATTAAAATAAATAATGTAAATGATATATATATATATTCAATAATTTGGAATAATAATTTCACTTATATAATATACTTTTACTAAATGATCCATTTTATGTTCCATGTAATGTGTGAATAAATCAGATCGTTTGGAAAAGGTGGTTGTCCACACATCCACTAAAAATTTATCTTTTTTAGAAAAAATGGAAAACATGACGTTATTTTTTATATAATAAATTAATAGATTAAATTAATCATAAATATTATATATATCATATAAAAACATAGTGTCTATCTTAATTACTAACCATGATAGATGTTAAAGGATGAAATGAACATCATCATTTAATAAGGTGGTAGTTCACCATACACCAGAACGGTATATTCATTGACCATGAGATTGAATTGTGTGAAATTTTTGGAATAAAACATAGAATAACAACATATCAGAAATTTTTTTATAATTTTTTTATTATATAAATTTGGAATAAAAATATTTTAAGGGGTGGGTTCTGAAAATAAAAAAGAGGAGCTTGAGAAAGGATGTTACCTCTTCTTTGGGTAACTCTACTTCAATTTCACAAAAAGGCATCCTTGGCTGGATCTCTTCCAAAAGGGAGGATTATATGATAAAATTATGGATGTTATGAGATTATTTTTCATATTTTTATCTATTAATTTATCTTTATAGGCTTTAATATGTGGGAGGGGTGAGTGACTTTTTATATTGGAGGAGGAGTGATATTCTTGTAATTTTTTAAAGGGGAATTCCAATCACATTCTCCCCTATCAAAATAGATTAAATAATAGTAAATAATAGATATATGGGAGTATAGGGTAACAATATGCATATAAAATGGATTTTTCAAATTTTTTTTGGTCTTTGTGGTCCTTATGTTTAGGTCTTATTAATTTTTTAAGATTTTTTCTCTCTTAATTGATCTAAGTAATTCTAGACACAATCCCTAACATATTTGGTTCAAAAACTAATTAGACCTTACCTTAAATTATAAATTATGATCACTAAAAAAATTTAATCCATTTTCATAATTTAACTCACATAATTAGTAGAAATTAATTTAAAATTAACCCCCCTAACATGACGACAATACAAGTTTTTAAATCGAAAAGGTCCAATATATTGAAATAATTTTATATCGAATTTCATTGTGAAATTGGTTCCAATTACCTAAATTTCACTAGGTGTTGATTAATGTTGATAATTATAAATAAAAATACATTAAAATTTTAGTTTTTACATTTAAAATATTCGGAATAAAATACCGTTTTTGAATTAAAATTCAGTATTTTTTCAATTTTCCTCAAAAATTAAAACATCTTATAAAAATACCTAAAATTCACCGAATGAAAATTTTAATATTAATCATTAAAAAGTTATATTTATTTTTATCAAATATTTATAAAAGTGTTTCAAATTATATTTAAAATTTTTTAGCAATTAAAAGTCATTAAAATTACCCTTTAGAAAAATACATCTTCTTATTCATAAAATTGGATTTATTTTTATCTTATATATATAATATATATTGGATGAGTGTCAAATATACTGATTCAATATAAAAATTTTACAGAAAAAATTAATCAAAATTGGCTTTCTTAATTTATTTAGATAAATTTTTGATTTTACATAGAGGAATAGTTTATCTCATAAAAGTAATTTCTTTATTCTCACATTATTTTTCATTAAATTTTACTAATTTATAACCAAAGGATTCATTTATTATAAATTTATTAGCCATATTTTTATAATTTAGTTATTCATATTAATGAATTCCATTACAATGGCTAGGTGGTAAACTTACTAATATTTTAATATTAATATTAATAGTATATTGTAGTTCATTAAAACTCATCCTTTCATGTTATGAGATATATCTAGGGGATATGTATTGTCTTTAATGAAATAAAAACATCGTTCTGTTGGTATAAAAAAATAATCTAATTGTTTCAGGTGGAATCAGATTAACATGGTGCTGTGAATATTAGAATACAAAAGTAGTAATTTTATATATATAAAATTTATATTAGATTTTTTATAAAGTGAAAAATAATAAATTGTTAAATTAATTACAAAAATAATAATTTCAAAAAATACTACGGTGTTACATTTTACCGTCTTTAAATGTGTATCACCCTCGAAATTTATCTGGGTTTTCAAAGGTGTAATACTGGAAAGTTGGTTTCATAGAAACACACATCATAAAAACAAATACTATAATTTCCATTAAAATGGTGATTTCCAAACCATAATAGTTTCCCAAAGTAAATTATAACTAGTTTCCCATAAATGAAAATAATGTTGGGAACTGAAAACTTGTACATGGAAGAAAATTCTAAGAACAAAGTTCCCATGTATAGTGATATAAAACATAGTAAGGAGAAAGTTAAAAATTAAAAATCCATAAATCTACAATGATATAAGGGGTTATTTGATTTATCTAAAATGAAGGTATTAGGATAACATTTTTTGTTTCAAGATCCTTTTTCCTAAAGTTAATAATCTTTTATGAAATGATAAACATTCATTATTTCATGAAACCTTTCACTTTGTTGTTCCTTGACCGACTTCAGCTTCATCTATTATTCCCAAAAAGGGGAATTTTCCATTCCTGAATAATTAGCATATCATGAGATATATAAATAGAATTATAGCTCATCCAATATATGTTTATCCCAACACAAATGGTTTCAAGAGTTATCCAACATGCATAACTCCATATATAGAGAGACAATACATTAATCTCTCAAACTTCTTCCAAATTTTATCATAATCTATTTCATAAATGGTTAACCTTATATCCCATCTGAAATATGAAATTCCAAATCTTTATAAGTAAGGTTACTAAATTTCCAAGAACCACCTTAGCATTTATCCCCTAAATATCAAATATAATATCTTCGTTGTCCCATTACAATTATGTGAATACCTTCTCCATTTTTTCTCGTGTTACATGGTAATTACAAGACATATAACCAATACTTATTGAAAAAATGTTTGATTTTATATTTCAAAGATTATTTGATATATTTAAAAAATAAAAAAAATGTTTTAAACTTCATAAATTATAGACTAAACCACTTTTCAATAATTAATTAGTCAGTTCCTAGGTAATTTGTGTCATCCAATTTACTTATTCATATCCAACATATATGTTTCCAAACTACATTATCATAACATAAAGAATATAATAAGGGTTTTATTTCCCTTAATCGTGTGTTTTTTATAAACATCACCTTCCCATTAAATCAATTTTCATATGACTTCTTGTAAATACATAGTGAAAAAACATAAATTGAACAATTCTTATATATTACATCATTCGTATTACATAATTATTTAATCCAAATAGATAAAAACATTGATTAGTACACTTCATCTTAATCCGCAGTAAGGCTACCTCATCTTATTACTTAATACCACCTTACATTCAAATTTCAACAATAATTTCATCATCATCAGTGATAAAGCCATTACTTGTACCACCTTTCTGATTCTCTTTAGGATATTTCCACAAAGGACATCGATTAACATAACGAAAATTTATCCCAAAATTAATGCATTTAACCCTTGATGATGTCTTATGGAGGCCAATATACACATCCATTTCTTTAACTAAACTTTTAAAATTTCATTGATGTTAAATAGTCTCTGTCCCTCTTTTTTATAGTAATAAAATATTATTATTCCTATATTACCTCTAATAAATTCAAATAGGAGATTATTTCAACATTTTTGATAGAATTGAAAATGAACCATATTTCTTTCATGGACTCTATTACATGAAATCCCATCAAAATTCATCGTTATCATCATTGGTGTGTATGATTGGTTATTATGTTATACATTGTTAATCATGTTCCATGAAAACGTATTTAGCGTGATCACAACATCCCTAACTCAAGTGATTAACACATTTGATAGATCATTAGAAATGTTTCCATTAGATTCATTGTTTACATAGTTTCTTCTAGTTTCCTCCATTAAGTAAAACAAGAAAGAATAACATGATCATCACTTATCATAGTGAACACATACATAATCCTAAAAAATCACTTCTAGGATGTCAAAATTAGGACACCTTCCACTGAAACTCCTGAATTATCATAGGTTATTTCGAATCATATTATATTTATATCCAAAATGAAATTTTTTAAAGAGTTTGTGAATATACAATGAATATCTCCCAGGAGTATCAAACCAGGAATGAGGAAAGTCATGTTCTCGGGTTCTAGTTCCTAATCAATACTACATCAATATGGTGTTTTCTTGTTACCCATATCTACCTCTTTTTGACATCCATATCCACTTGTAGTATCTAGACGAGGATTTATTTCTAGAAAACCCACTCACTCTTTCCTTTTAAAAAATTCTAGAATATTTCCCAAAACATTTAATAATCATTACACTCATCCTTAGAGATATCCCTAATCATATTTATATAAATATACATAGGGATCCCTCTGAGGTTTTCTCAACCGAGTTATCAAAGTTTAAATAAACCATTGATTTGATACCAACTATTTCAACAAATGCATAACATACAACAATATTACATCATATTAGATAAACATTCAGTGAATTACAAAAATACATATTTGACTACCATAATAGTTTATTGTGTTTGGAATCATAGAACAAAATATTTTAAGATGGTCAAATATAAACAATGCTTCACACAAACATATTATATTTAGTAATATAAATTAAAACCTATTTTCATAACCCACGGAAAAAACATAAGAATGGGGTTAGATAAGCTACTCAATAAGTTAAAAATATATATACATAATAATAATATGACCATAATTGTATGAGAACATCATAATTAAATATAAATATCACACCCTTCATATAAAAGATTATATACATTATTAATGGAATAAATATAGTTAGTTCAAAAGATTCGAATCATAATAAAATTTAGAGAATAATCCATGAGACCATAACAAAGAATAATATATTAAATTTATGGTGGACATATTATAATATAACATTATTTCCATAGAAATAAAGGAATTACATACAAGGACAAATTAATAGTATGGTTTCACTCTTCATACTGTATTGGTACTCATGGTTCACTCCCATAACCATATTAGTATCCATTGTTCACTCCCAAGGTTTTCTTCACAGAGGAAGTCATATATGGAACTGAGTTTAATCCATGTTTCAGCCATATCTATCTCGTAATATATAAATCATTACCCAATTCCTTATTGGGAGATATAGGTCCCACCCATATCATAATGCAATCATACATATAAGTGCCACTGGATCATAAAAAATTATATCATAACCCATGAAATATAATTGGTATCATAAATATGTAATCATATCAAAACATATACAAAATATATAGTTTTCATAATAATTTCATCATAGAATAACTATTGGAAATAAGTTTGTTTCATAAGAATATAACCAATGAAATAGAAAGTTTTTTCATAAACATATAATCCGGAAAAGAGAAATGGGTTTCATAAATATCATGTCATCAAAACATAAAGCATTTAGATAATGAATATAAATGGAATCCTTGGATCATATCCCTATAAAAATAATTATTGACATAAATGGATGTCATATAATATGGAAGAAATTATCAAATATCATTTAAAAACTCAACAGGGGAATATTCTTTGTTATTTGAGATATTATTTTGAAAACCTAAAACCCATTAAAAATTTTAAATTTTAAATACAAATTTATATATAAAAATGAAGCTATAAGGTATTTTGAGTACCTCTTTATTTTAGAACATATAAAGGAATCATGAAATCATTGAAATAATTTTAATTGTAAATAATTTTTTTAAAATATATAAATGAATCTTTAAAAAAATATAATCCTTTTTCATCCTAAAAAACGTTTAAATCCTTTTTGGAAAACTCAGTTTTGTATGAACACATATTTCCATATTAATAGAGAGATGATGTCACATTTTCATAAAACAAATCATAATTTTCTCAAGTACCAATGAATGGAAATGGTAATAGAACATGAATATATAATGGAAAAAATATTATAATAAATTTAATGAGTGTTTTTTAGATACAGATCAAAATATTTCCTCAATTGATGCATAATCACAAGCCATCACGATAAGTGATGAAATTGTACGAATAAATTGAAGCCAATTTGGAAACATAGAATCATTAAAACGATGATAGAATAATATTAAATGAAGAATTTAATAAAATTAAAATAAGTAGATAAATGTCATATCATCTCAATATATTTTATATACACCCCCATATAAAAATATAGGTGTATAACATGGTAGGTATCCCAAAGAAGCAAAATTGAGACAATCATTCCTTATCGATTTGGTAATTTTTCCCCATAAACCCCATGAAATAAAGATAATAAAATGGATATTTAAATTCAAAAAACAATAATTATATTAATTTCATAATACATCCATGGTTAGTATATACTCCACAAAAAATAAATTATCGGAGATTAAGGGATGAGTCTTAAAGAAATAAAAGTTATATGAGAAATCCCTTACTACACGAGTAACTTTAAAATCATGATCCCCATGAAATAATAGCATAAATTAAAAATTTTCATATCATTAAATAAATTAAAATTAGGAAAAATAATTCATAGGGTATTATATAGACCATATAAAATAAGTGAGTAGTGAAATGGCACTTATCTCACAAAAGTAAAAAGTGAGATGAATTTTCATTACCTTAACTCTTTATTTCATTATAAAAGTTAAAAAATTATATGTAATAAATATATATTTATTATAAATCTTCCAATGAAACATATTATTATATTTTATACCATATAAATTTTTTTATGACTTTATATTACCCATTTATTATCAACTATAAGTTAACATTACATTTCAAGTAATATCTGCTTTAATTTTTGTATATATTTTGACTAGTAATTCTCCACCCTCTTACATAGATAATGATTTAATTATTTACATAATTAAAAAATTGATTAGATTATCCTATATATTCATTATATTTTTTTGATAATACTCAATAAAATATATAAGTACTAAAAGGAATACACTATTCCTAGAATGGTTGGTTGAATGTATGCATGAATGTTGTTCCCGTTTTATTGTCTTATTGAAGTATAGAATGTAAATGAAATATATATATATATATATATATTGTCATTAAAATTTAATTATTATTTCATATATTTCATATAAATTTACTTATCTCATCCTTACTACATTCCATGTATTGTGTGAATGAATCATATCTTTTTTTTGAGGTCATAGTCCTCACACCCACGAACTATGTTATCATTTTTTCATAAAATAGAAATCAGGATGTTATGTTTTATATAATAGTTAAATAATATTAATATAATCATGAATATAATATGTATTAAATAAAAATATATTTTCTATCGTAATTCACAACAATGGGATGTGGTAAAGGAAAAAAAATGAACATTATTTTGTGAGGCGGTAGTTCACCGTACATAATATTGGTGTGTTCATTATCCATTAGATGGAATTCTGGGTAAGTGTAGGAAGTTTACATATACTAAAAAAATAAATGTATATTTAGTATATATAGGGAATTATATAAGTATATAATAAGAATATTTTTGGATGTGTAAAATTAAAATAAAACCAAGGGGCTTTAGGACGGATGTTATATCTTCTTTGGGTAACTCTTCTTGGCTTGGACCAAAGGGCTTCCATGGTTGGATTTATTCCAAAATTTAGGCTTCTAGGAAGAATTTGAGAATTTTTAGAGATTATTGGAGAATATTTTTAGTGACCCAAAATTCTACAAAGGTGTGAATATTTGGGATGGTTGAGTGTCTTTTTATAGTGGAGGAGGAGTGGCATTCATGTAAACATTTAAAATGGGAATTCCACCAAAGTTTTTATCATCTAAAGTGGATCCAATTTCCTTCAAAATTATAAAAAAGAAAATATAGGTTCTAAATATTAACATAAAATCTCTTTTTTAACATGTTTATATTCTAATTTGCGCATTAATTTTAATTCATAGTCATTTATTAAGATTATTTTACTCTTAATCATTCTAATTAATTTCATTTCACATCCACTGATATTTTTGTTAAAAACCTAAGGTAAACATATTATAAATTATATATTATTCTAATAAAAAATATTTAATCAGTATTTATAAATTCCAATAACATAATTGGAATAAATTAATTTAAAATTAATCCCACCGATAGGACGAAAGTGTGGTGTTTTAAAGCGAAAAGGTCCAATAGATTGAAATATGTTTTATCCATTTTCAATGTGAAATTGGGTAAAATGGAATATATTGGATTAAATGATGTATATTATACATATTAATTCTATAAAATAAATTATAATTATAATTTCTCCATATATATTATTTATATGTAAATGTGGTTTTGAATTAATAATTTGTATTTTTCTATATTCATTAAAATATGAGGCTTCTAAAAAAATTGAAAAAAAATATTCCAAAGTAAATATTGATATTATGATTAAGATAAAATCATATATAAATTCTAAGGCGTCAATGTTCATATTTAAAATGTCTTCACCATTAAATGGAAGTAACATTACCTTTTATAAAAACATATCTTTTTATTCATAAATTTGGATTTTTTTCTTATCATATACCTATAAAATATATTGGATGAGTATGAAATATATTGATTGAATATATAAATTTTAATGAAAACATTAGAAAAAAGTTATTTGTTTAATTTATTGAGAGATAATTGTGTTTGTACAAAGTAAAATAGTTTTCCCAGTAAATTAATCTATTAAATGTGATATATTTCTTTCTTTCAATTATATTAATTTATAACCTAAGGATTCATTTGTCATATATGTATAAATTATATTTTTAAATTACAGTTTATCTTATTCTATAATTTCTTTACTATGTCTAGGTTGTATCAATTATAATATTTTAATAATATGATTAATTGTATATTGTAGTTCACTGAAACTCAATCATATGGGTTATAAAAGCAATCAAAGGGACTCGCTACTGTGTGTAATACAAGACTAACATAGTGTGGGGAATACTAAAATAAAATCAAATTTTTTCTTGTGGATCAATATTAAATTGGTGTTGCTTATAATTTTATTCAAAAATATTGATTTTATATATTGAAAAGTTATATTTGTGTTTCAAGAAACGAAAAATATTAAAGGATTAAAATAATTATAATTCAAAAAATCTCATGGTGTTAATATATGATTGTTTCTAAATTTCTTAATTATTGAATTTCCTATATAATTTCTTTCCTTTCATAATCTCAATAATTATTCACAAATGATTCTCATTCACTTCATGGATTTTATAGTATATAAAGATATCATTAATGAATACTGTTATGAAGATATCAAAATAATCCTTAAATACTCTTCACTTCAGACCTATATAAATAGATTTTTCATTAGTCAATCTAAAGGGAATCACTATAAACATAAAATTCACATACCTCATTTGATAAATTCTCTATACTATATCATACATATACACCATTAATCGATGATAAAAATATTGAAGTAAAATCTTTGAAAAAATATTATGGTCCTTGATTTTTCTTAAATAAGTCATTAATTCATTGAAAAGGAAACATTTTCATTATTGTAATGGAATTGATATCACTAAAATTTATGTGTATCCTCAATACCCATCCTTATTTTTTAAAAATAGGATAGGAGAACCTCTAGTTTAAACAGGTTGGTATGTAAATTCATTATCATGCATCTCCAATAGTTTTTTCATTAACTCTATCAATTCTACTAGTTCCATTTTATTATGATTATTGGGTGTAGGTTTTTCATAGAGGTGTGATCAATATCGAACTCAAAATAACCCTTAAGTGGATTTCCTAGTAAGTATTCTTGAAATATAGCAATGCATTCCATTACAATATGATATCCTATAGCTTTATCATATTCTCCCCTTCTAATGATAATGTCTTATGTTCCTCTACTACTATAATTTCATTATGGTTTTCTATCAGAGGAGGATCTATAAAATAATCATATAATTAAATCTCTCCCTGAAAATGATTTTATACCACATGATAAGTAGTAATATCCTTATATTTGAAACATATTCACTTGTTATATAATGAAATCCTCTTCTTGTAATGAATTCTGTCAAATTAAATCATATTTATGATAATGATGCCTAATACTCAGTAAGATACATGGATCTAAACTATGAATGCATGATATTTGAGGAACCCATGTCTAGTAACCCATATCTAGTGCCTAATTTATTAAATGGGGAATATGATGTCGGGGATATCAAATAGATGTTTGGATTTGTTTAGTTGTATTGTATAACATAACAAGATTCCAATTTTATATTGGAATTGAAATATAAAACATAAAAAATAAAATGATTATAATCCATGAAATTCATTCAATTATTTAGTCTCCATATCCTTTGGAACAAAATAATAAGGGAAATATAAAATTCACATTATAGGTTGTGTTAAAAAAAATATTTTCAAGGAACAAAAAATAATTAATAAAGTATAGTAAATAATTGAAAACACATTCCATTTAATCAATAACGTGTGAAAAAATTATATACAAAGATAATATAAAATTAAAAAATATCATGGATATTAATGAATAAATTTTTTATATATGAAATGAATGATGATGGAAATCATGGTCTCATAATCATTATATATTTTCTTCCAAGGCATCATGAAATGTCTTTTTATCTATGGGTAATAATACTAAAAACCCCATTTAATAAGGATATCCAATTGGTTTATCTCAAGGGACCGATTGGTTCATTGAAGGGTTATATAATTCTGGAAATCATTCATCACTAAATGTTAAATTCATTCCTAAAATATTGAACAACCAAACTAATTCATAAACAATCTTCCTTATAAGAAATATATTTATTTAGTAATAATTATTAAATATGAATACTTACTAGGTCAATGAAATAGAGTTAATAATCGGATACCATATGTAAAGATGATATACAGTTTATGAAATAATAACATACATGATACCAACATTGTTGATATTTAAGAGAAATATATTGTCTAATGTTAAATTTCCATAATAAAGTAAATGATTAAAGAGAATGTTAGAATCCATAAAATAAAATATATTATGAGATATGAACATTGTTTCATAAAAAATATCGGTTATGTAGTAAATTCAAGTCTATTGGAAAATGAAAACGAAATATTTAAGTAATTTTTTGTTAAATTGTTTTTTTAAACCACATAAAACATATTGATGTATCTAAAGTGCATAAAACAGGTATGGTATGGAAAAATACTATTAATTTCATATTACATATTGTAAAAAATTCATTTTTTACTTTTATAAGGAATGAAAAAAATGATCCATTCGGAAATACTTATGAAATATTATTATTGTAAAGGACCAGAAATTCAACATAACTTTTTGTAATATAAGGGAACTTTATGAGTCCGCAAAAAATGACGGCGTGTGATTTCGAGGCTCAGTGTGCTTGCAAAAAACCTCTGACCATATTTCCGAGTACGTTCAGAAAACTTATGAGCGGGATTTTCTAACATCTGAACCGGTGCTCAGAATTGGAATCTGAGGGTACCATTGAACTCACAGTGCCGATATTCATTTAAGGGTACCCTCACCTCGACCGTAGTAGGTCGAGGGTAAAATATATAATTTGGGGTTTTTGTGGAAATACAATAAAATAAAATAAAAAATAATTTTATTTTACATTTTGTTGAAACCTCCCACGTGGACGGTTTAAATGTGGGGACAACCTGAACTAAAACCTCTCACATGGGTTATGGTGGTGGAGACCACCTAAGACTAAAACCCCCCATGACCCCCATATTAATAGGAGAAGCTCTTAAACCCTCTCTTTAATGTGGATGAGTCTCTTGAACTTCCTCTACAATAATAATGCCAAAAACTCTTAATTAATGGTTCGAATTCAAATTAAATTTATAAAAACTAATTTAATTTATATTGGATATTCTTTTGTTGGGAGAAGTGTTGGAAAATAATTTCTAGAAACTTTTACCCTCTCCAACTAAGAAAACCTCCCAATGAAGAATGACCATCAGAGATCGAAGAATGAGGAAACCGACCATGAGCTGGGTCGGAAGCACCTTGCGGAGGAAACCAATGAAGGATGTATTGGATGATAATGAAATGACGATCATGTAAACACTGACGTCATCGACATCACCCTGTACAACGTCAAAGAGCATTCTAGGTAGGGGTTTAGTTGTGTATGATTTTATATTCCCATGTTCTTCCCTTCTGAAATAAAGAATGCAGATAAAATCTCTAACTAGTTGATCCACAGATGATTTCTTTTATGGGTTTGGGATAATCAATTAAAGGAGGTTTTTGGGTTTGACATTCTTCATTTATGTTTTTTTTTGAAAAGCTTCCTACCGATCTATTGTGAATGGTGAGGTCCAAACAAACATGGACCGACCCCTCCGTTGTTCTTCTTGAATAGTGTGTTCTTCACAATGGTCATAGTGACCGGTGCCGGCGTTTGGAACTAGTAGAATTCGAGAACTGTGGCGACGGCAGGGCTGGCTGCGACGTTGGCGATGGTGCAACGACGCCACCCCATGGCCTCCACTGACCCCGTACACCGCCGCCCAGCGGCCTCCACCGCCTGTGACCGCTGCCACCCTACGGCCTCCGCCAACCATGGCCTTCGCACCGCCCAGTGCGGCCGGGACGGATCCATCGGCCCAAACTAGACCCAGCGGGCTCGGTCAACCTGAATCGGGTCAGGTCGGCCCAGGATGGGTTGAGACGGGTCGGTCTGACCGGGTTGGACCAGACCCGAGCCAACATTGATCCTTACACTTTTTGGCCATTACGTTGGCACCAGATGTCTGTTTGACTAACCGTCAGTGGATTTGGAAACCATATAAAGAGATGGTCCCTTTGAGTATACCAAACTATTTATTTGGATAAAGATGGAGTATGGTCGGGTTGGTTTGAGCACGAATCCAACTGGCCCCTTGGGACTAAAAGGCTAATAACTCACAGACCGAGTGTTTGACTGATGCACCGTCTATTGCGTTGTGATCCCTATGACATGGTGGTCCTTGGGGATACTTCTTCATGAGACTTCATCATAGATGGAGTATCAAATAGTGACTTGTGGAGATAACCCCCCCAGAGACAAGCGAGCGTAGTGTGGGAACCCTATACCTGGCTGTGACAGGAAGAATAAATAGAGATCCTGTGTGGGTTAGCACCTAGTGATCCTGTGTCTGTCATCAGTGAGAGATCCAGTGTGGATCGTCACTGAGCGATCCAGTATGGGTCAGCACCAAGAGATAATGTTTAGCTCCACAGTAGAGACTCTTAATAGAATAAAATGATTCAGTAGTTATATCTAGGAATCTCTACTACTGTACCTAAGAAATACCTGGTGTGGGGTGAATCTGTACCTGTGTGTTACATTCCATTGTGTTTATACCTTTGTGGTATTCTTTTGTGTGGCATACCTATGTGTTACTTACCTTTGTGGTACTCCCTCCTTTGAGGAATAGTTGATCTTGTGCATTTGAGTAGGACTCTGTGTTTCCTCATGAATGATATGGGTATACTTGATAACTTTGGTATATATATGGGAATATACCTAAGTAGGTTTGTTAGTCGATTTCATGCTTTGTGGTTCATCCTTGGTGGATTTTGGGAGACCTTGAGGGTCTCGCAGTCCCTACTGAGTGACGTTATACTCACCCCTGCATAGGCTATGCCCGCACCCTATTTTGTTTGGTGCATACGACGAACATTAGTGACTAAGGATGATAGTACCAGGATTGGAGGTAGCTCGGAGGTGGAAGTTATATGAGGCATACCATAGAGACGAACGATCAAGAGGTGTACCTACCCTATAGGTAGGATCCTTGGTGGGTCTTCACAGGAGTTGTTCCAGTTTACGTGTACATTCTATTTCTTGTACTTTCTAGTTAGGCTTGTTTTCTGGCCCCCTTTTTTACTACACTCACTATGTTTACTTTTCAGTTTACTTGAGTTTGTATCTTTTTTTGTTCTAGTTTGTTTGTGCTAACAGGTTATAAAAGAAATGACTTCCCAGTTTTAGGGTAAAGGCCTTCGGTGCTAGTCACCAGCCCCTATCCTATGGAAGTAAGGCTTGGGGTAGTCACGGCCGGGGCCCCAGGGGATGGGTCGTGAAAAATTGGTATTAGAGGAGTTGGTTATACCATATAACATAATACTTTGATCTTTATTTTTAACTAAAAATAGTGTTAAGTGTACTGAGTGTGGTTATCAGTTTAGGGAATCTATTGTTGGTGTGGCGGGTGAAATATCCATTCAATAAGACCATGACTTCTGATTTTTGATTCAGTGCACGAAAATATAGATTGTGTGTGTGATTTCAAGATTCTTCATTGTGAACTCTTTGAGTCAGCTTACCAGGTATAACTTTTTGACCGTGGATCACTTGTTTCTTTTCCGGATGCCTCTACGTAGACATCCAGCTAGGGTTCCAAATATAGTACGCACCGATAGGTCACTGAATTCTGAGGTGTCAGTGTTAGGCTCCCTTCTAGTCGAGGAACCAATGGAGGAACCATTAGTACCATTAAATATTGGGCCACATATTCCACTATCCCCAGCATCAGAAGGTTCTCTCCACATGAGCGCGTTTCACGACTTCCAGTGCTATAGGCCACCCAGTTTTAGGGGAGAGATGGACCCATAGGCGGCTAAGGATTGGTTGGAGGCCATGTGGAATGTATTCTGACTGATAGGGACATGAGATGATCTCATGGTTATCTTTGCATCCAGCCTTCTATAGGAAATAGCATGCATATGGTGGAGTTTGATTCTCCAGGTTCATGACGAGGGGATGCTTCTCTAGAAAGACTTAGAGAGCTCGTTTCAGGTAGATTTTGTTCCAGCGACTCTTCATACAGTGCACATACAAGAGATTATTGATCAACAGTAGGGCAGCATGACTGTGGTTCAGTACTGAACGAGGTACACTGACCTCTCACACTACTCTAATGATATTGTGCAGGACCCATTATTCAGGGTCCGGATTATCAAGCAGGGACTCAGGCGAGAGATCAGGGATTCAATGATTTCTCTTAGCATCCCGACGCATGTGGGGGTGTTATAGACAACCCTCTTAGTGGAGATATTCATTATTGAGCAGTCACCAGAAGTGAGACCCACCACCAGTCATCACATAGTGGAGTCTTTTACATGTGGCCCAAGACAGATGTCACAGAGGTCCAAGAGGAATAGACCTACAGGTGGAAGACTGCATGATTTAGGGGCAGTTGTGCGTGGTAGTCGAGACAGAGCCTGTCATGCATGAATAAGGCAGTGTTACTCATGTGGCGGGTAGTGTCCCATGGCTCGTGACTATCCGACCTATCGTATGGATGTTTAGCAGACAGTTGAAGGACCGCCCAGGTTGAGATAGAGGTTCGATCGAGGTGGTATGTAGGGAGCAGGCAGACATGGCAGAGGAGCTGGTCATACAGCTGGTGGTGGGTGATGATTTGAGATGTTATTCCACCACTACTAGGTGGTCCACCTCGACCACATGGAGCAGGAGGATAGGGGAGAGATTAGGGTCAGGTAGCTGAGGAATATGATCACGACACTCCGAAGATGATATAATGTATGATCTGTGTCTACTCTACCTTAGCTGTAATCCTAATAGTCACAGGTTCTAGTCATTCTTTTATTGCCACTAACCTCATTCGGAGCTCGATGATTCTAATGGAGTCTTTGGCTCAATACGTACGGAAAGAGACTCCTACAGGCGTGTATTTGATGATTACACACTGGTGTCAGTAGTGCCAGCTTACTCGAAGAGGTGAGAGCTTCGGCTGAGATCTCCTTGTAGCAGTGTCAAGGGCTTAAGATGCCATCTTCTATATGGACTTGTTATCTATAGTCCATGCTCAGTTTGACCGTATTGGGCGCAAAGTGTGGTGTGTCTGCATGGATGGGACCAGGTTTACCATCATCAGAGATAAGGGATCCTTTACAACACATGATGGACTTAACCGGAGGAGAGTGCAGCCGATCACTCATCAGTTGGCTAGCCTTACCCTTGGAGCAGTTAATGTGGAGAGTCTGAGTTATCTGATAGTTGTGCACTAGTATGTGAATGTCTTCCTTGATGATTTTATAGGTCTACCTCCTCATAGAGAGGGGGACTTTTACAATGGCTTGTACCCTGGGATGACATTGTTATCTATACCAGTGTATCAGATGGCTCCCAAGGAGCTTCATGAGCTGTAGGTATAGCTGGAGGACTTATAGGTGAAAGGGTTCATTCGGCCCAATGTTTCTCCTTGGGAAGCTCCAATTTTGATCGCTAAAAAGATGGATGGGATATTGAGATTTTGTGTCTACTATCAGTGCCTAAACAAGGGGATCGTGAAGAACAAGTACCCACTTCCAGGGATTGACATCCTCTTTGATCAGTTGAAGGGAGAACAGTGGTTCTCAAAGATAGACCGTAGATCCGGCTATCACCAGCTTAGAGTACTAGATGAGGACGTGCAGAAGATAGGTTTCAGATGTCGGTATGACCACTACGAGTTCTTGGTTATGCCATTAGGAATGAACAACGCTCCAATAGTGTTCATGGGACTCAAGAATAGTATCTTGCAGCCACACCTTGAACGCTTTGTATTAGTCTGCATCAATGACATTATGATCTACTTGACTATTGAAGAGGAGCATGCCTATCATTTGTGGGTAGTACTGGACACACTCCGAGAGAACCAACTTTATGATAATCTCTTTAAATGTCAGTTCTAGATCCAAGAGAGTCACTTTCTAGGACATTCCCTATTGGGGGCTGGAGTTGCAGTGGATCTAGTGGAGATTGAGGCAGTACTTTCTTGGGACCCACCCATGTGTGTAACGGAGGTACAGAGTATCCTAGTATTGGATGGATACTACCGAATATTTGTATTATATTTCTCTATAGTTGCATCACCACTCTCTACATTGACGAAAAAGTGGAAACCCTTCATGTGGTCGTAGAGATGTCAGTAGAGTTTTCAAGAGATGAGGCATAGGCTTACTAGTGCCCCTATCTTGAGGCTTCCATAGGAGGTCATATGGTATATAGTCTAATACAATGAATCAAGGACCAGGATTGGATGTGTCCTAATAGAGGAGAAAGCATTGATCACTTATGATTCTAGACAGCTGTGACAACATGAGAAAAACTACGCTACCCAAGACCTAGAGTTAGTAGCAGTGGTCTTTTCCTTGAAGATGTGGTGACACTATCGGATGGGCTTACATTTTACAGTTGACTCTAATCAAAAGAGTCTGAGGTATATCTTCTATCATAAGGACTAGAACCTAAGACATCAACATTGGTTTGAGTACCTACAAGACAATGACTTCAAGATAGTCTATACTCTTGGGAAGGGGAATGTTTTAGCAGGCGCACACAGTCGGAGGTCTAGTATACTGCTTCTAGGTGAGGCGACAGAGCGACTGACCACTTTGCAGATATCCTTTATGGAATGAGAGGGAGCATCTTTCCTTCAGTCACTTACAGTCACTCCCCCACTTCTTCAGTGAGTCAGGGAGGCACATCGTGGGTACGCTGACTGCGAGACTAGATGTACTCAGATATCCATAGGAAAGGAACCTGCTTGATTTCATAAAGGTGGGGAGAATGTCATCCTCTTCAAAGGACATACCATGGTACCAGTGTCACTTCAGGAGGAAGTGTTGAGAGAGTTCCACACATCCCCTCTAGTGGTACATCAAGGAGGGGTGAAGATGTATTGGGATCTTCGACAATAGTACCAGTGGCTAGGAATGAAGAAAATAGTAGCATATTTTGTCTCTCAGTACCTCATTTGTCAGCAAGTGAAGGTGGAGCATCAGGTACCAGCAGGCTTGGTTCAGCCTTTAGAGGTTTCAGAGTGGAGGTGGGATGGGATATCCATGGATGTCATGAAAACAATTCCACATACATCCATGGGTCATGACTATATTTGGGTGATCTTCAACCAACTCACCAAGTTTTCTAACATACTACCGATTAGAGAGAAGGGTTCAGTAGAGAGCTTCAGACACCTCTATGTGAAGAAGATTGTGTGGCTACATAGAGTACCCTCGATGATTGTCTCTGATCGTGATGCGTGTTTTACTTCCCATCTATGCAAGTGGATGCATCATGGTTTTGGGAAAAAGTTTTGTTTGAGAACCACCTTCATCCATAGATGGATGGCCAGATAGTGCAGACCATTCAGACCCTCGAGAACATGTTCTGTGCTTTCATCCTTGACTTCGGTCATAGCTAGGAGGATCAATTTCCTTAGGATTAGTTTTCATACAACAACCTCTAACACTCCATCATCAGGATGGAACCTTTTGAGGCATTGTACGGGAGACCATATAGATCACCTTCGTGATGGACTGACCCAGGGGAGTCCGCACTCATGGGACCATAGATGGTACGAGCTACTGCATAGACGGTTCTGATCATCCAGGAGCAGATGAAGATAGCCCAGAGTAGGAAGAAGTCGTATGCCGACAGGAGACATAGACCCCTAGAGTTTGAGGATGGTGACCACATCCTTCTACGGGTCTCGCCTTGATAAGGTTTTTGGAGATTTGGTCGAGGTGGAATGTTATCTCTGAAGTTAATTGGACCATTTCTGGTCCCCAGCAGAGTTGGCGAGGTGGCTGACCACTTATCTCTTCCACCTAAGCTGCACTGGGTGCACAATATCTTCAAAGTATCATAGCAGAGGAGATACTTGCATTACCCTTATCACATCATTGACCAAGGCCAGTTACACATCAATGGTGGGGAGAATTTTAAGGAGGTTCTAGTAGAGATTGTGGATCGAAAGAAGTTTTCCTTTTGTGGGTATTCAAAACCTCTAGTTCACTTTCTTTGGCAGAACGTGAACCTGCAAGAGAGCACATAGGAGCGGGAGGCTCAGATGCGTGCTTAGTACCCCCACTTGTTCCCTAAGTTTGAGTTGAGGCTTAAAGTGATGAAAATACCTAATGTGGGGAGAATTTAAAGACCCATGAAATGTAAGAACCCATTTCTTATTTTTGTGGTACGAGTTTCTTCTTTTTCCTTTTCCTTAAGTTTTTTTGAGAAAATATGGGAAATGGGAAAGAATACTAAATTTTGAAACTACACGCCATGTATTTCTTCCACACGTCGTGTACTTTTAACCGTGTTAGGATAAGTACACTGGGTGTGCAGCCTCGCCGCTGACAGAGGGTGTAGGAACCGACTACACGTCGTATAGAGGTCCTTTACATGCTGTGTAGTCAGTCGGCAGGGTAAAAAGTAAGGTAGTGGAGTCACCACCAACTAGGCGACAGTACACGCCGTGTACTTGGGAGTACATTCCATGTACTCTTGTCGGTAGATGAACAGTGTGGCGGTGCCGCCAAATGAATAGTTAAATGAAAGGAGTACACGTCGTGTACTTTGAAGTGCACGTCGTGTACTTTGTTTTCGGGATTAAAACAGGCAGTAGCCTCCTCATTTGGCAGAGGAGGCGTTTGAGCCATTTTTTAGCCAAAGGAGGAGGTAGGATCTTTGAAGATCCATCGGGCATTCGTCAGGAATCTGTTTCATCTTCGGACGATCTCGTCGGAACCGCACGGGTAAGCCATGTCCTCTCCTGGTACCTTTCTTTCCAATTCTTCAACTAACGTAAGTTATTTACATTTGAACGGGTTTTGTTCTTTGTCAGATCTACGCCGTTCTTGGGAGTTTCTGGAGCCGTCGTTCGGGTATATCGTTCGTTGGCATATAAGGTAGGTGGCTTGGTGTTTATTTTCCAACTGTCATGTGTTTTTGTGTGTTTTCGTGCCACGAACCCATGTTGGGTTGTCGTGTGGCTGAGGTCGTTGCTATATTTAATGCATAGAATTGCATAGGTGATTAAATTTTGATAATAAAATGCTGTTTGGGATTGTTGCTTGGTTCCAGAAACACCCCGAGGGTGTGTTTCTCTGTTTAGCCGTTTGGCCAGGATACCCGAGGGTATGCCTTCAATGTAGTAATTGTAAGAATTTCCTTAAGAGGATTTGCTTGTTTACTGCATTTTGATATGTTGGGCATGGCCTGGTTAACTATATTAGCCTGAGGGCATGACTATATTATCCTGAGGGAGTGATTATACTAGCCTGAGGGCATGACTATATTAGCCTAAGGGCGTGACTATATTAGCCAGAGGGCGTGACTATATTAGCCGGAGGGCGTGACTGTATTAGCCCGAGGGATGTCGTTATTCCACCTGAGGGAAACCTTTCGTGCCTGAGGGATTGACTTCTGTGCCTGAGGGCGACACTTCGTATGCCTGAGGGCGAGAATTTTGTTACAATGCCTGAGGGATAGATTCTTTATAGCATGAGGGTGTGGTTCACTATATTAGCATGAGGGCGAGATACTGGTTGTCCTGAGGGCATGGTGCTATTGAGCACAGAAAGATACTAAATTAAATAAATTTAATGAATAATAAAATGTAAATTTAATTGTTAAGTTAGTTACTTTTGAGTACTACATACCTTATTGCATTTTACTATTGCACACTGTTGTTGCATGCTTACACGTTGTTGGGCACGGGCCTTTGGTGGGTGACTACTGAGATATATTTCTCACACCCTGTTTGGGTCATGCTTTTCGGCCCAAATAGATTACATTTCTGCAGGTGTGGATAGGGGAAAGAGTCCCTATACAGGTACTTGACTGTTGCTGTGGAGTAGGAGGGCATGGGAACAAGCCTAGTCTCGCGGTGCCGCTGCCAGCTGTTTACTCATTTTGTTGTACTTTGAGTTTGGTTGTATCACAGTGATGTATAACATGTTCTGTCTATTTTCTTAGAATATGAAATATGTAGAATCATCATTCATATACTGTTGGTTATATCCAATGCTTTAGTTTAATTCAGTTGTGTGTGTTTACTGCTTCAGCTGTTTTTTGTATGCTTATTTTAGTATTCTGATGCGCTACACATTGAAAAATGAGGGCATAGTTTCCCCACTATCAGACCTGGGCCCTCACTGCCAGTCGGAAGCCTCTGGCGTTTGGGGAAATGCTCTTGAGGTCATGTGGCGAACCGGGCTCGGGGCACCTGTTGTGTGGCACCCGGGACAGGGGCGTTACAAAGTGGTATCAAAGGGGGGTTCTTTTCTTTGACTTACTATTTGGAGTCGTAGTCAGGGATTGGACAGAACGGTAGATGGTAATAAGTTGTGCCCTGGTGTAGCTTACCCATGTACAGGGAAAATCCAGTCTACCTCGTATTTTGCATTAAGTGATTTTCAATTTTATGGTTGATATGTCTTCACCGTTGGGTGACGCACTTGGATTTTGCTGGTTATATTTTATTTGTGAGTTCTATTTAGTTGCAACCCGATGCGATGAGGGTATGCCATATCATGCATCATATAGGCACATGCCATGCATAGTTTCCATGCCATGTTGGTTCATTAGAAATTGCATGTTGTTGTGATAGTTGCTGTCCTAGAAAGGCATGTTGTTGTGATAGCTGCACTGATAAAAATACCTGCTATTTGATAGGGTAATTTCATTGTGAACTGGTTATAAAATGGATGTCAAACTTTGGTTTTTGGGGAGTATGGGCCCCCATTGACCGGAATTTGGTGGATCATTTACTCTATATTTTGATATAACACAGATAAGCTATCAAACATTGATTCATGGGCAGTATGGGCCCTCACGGGTCGGAATTTGCCACTTAGGTGTTATTTTTCTGTGTTTTCTGGGTTCCGAAGAAGTTTTCTAGGCATACTATCCAGAAACCCAGTATACACGCCGTGTAGTATTTTTATACATGTCGTGTATGTTCTTCTGTTCGGGAAGGAAAATGAACTTGTTGAGTACACGTCATGTACCAAGAGTACATGCCGTGTAGCCTCATCTCGTGTCACAAACCTTGTGGAGGGTGACCCGGGGTAGAGAAAGACTTGGGTAAAACATGTCGTGGCAATAATGAACACACCGTGTTGTATGACCTGGGGACTCGGCCATGTAACTAACAACACGGGCCGATTTCACCTCTCCCTTAACACGTCGTGTACCTTTGGGACACACCGTGTAGTCTTGTCTGAGGACAGACCGTGTGGAGTTAGCCGTGTGGCTGGGAAACGGGATAGTGTACACGCCGTGTACGGATGTAACACGCCGTGTAGAGTAAAGACGAGTAGTCGGCCATGTCAAAGATGACACGTGAAATTGGAAAATAACACCGTACACGCCGTGTAGATATTATACACGCCGTGTAGTTTTTATTGAACGGAAGCCATGTGGCTTAGCCATGTAGAAGGACCTGGGAAGGGGAAAGGAAGTCAAGTACACGACGTGTAGTCAGTGTACACGCCGTGTAGTATTGTTTTGAAAATTTTGAAACACCTCCTTTATCTTGTTCCCTTGTGGTTCCTTCGTTTCAGTCTTAATAACCTTAATTCTGAGGTGTTCTTTTGACCTTGTAGATTCATGCCGCCTAGATGACCGTGAGTTGTTCGCCAAGAGAGTGGAGATGATTATACTTTGGAGATGGTGGGCCATGGGCTACCAGTGGATCAACCTGCAGAGCCAGATGTGGCACCAGATATTATACCTAACACAGGTGTGGAGGCGCAGTTCCGTGAAGGCTTATTACAGTTCATGCAGACCGTTCAGGGAGCACCGCAGGCTGCCACATCTATGGCTGAGATGACACGTATCTTTCAGCAGCAACATCCGCCTAAGTTCTCAGGGGATGGCGGACCACAGACTGTAGAGTCTTGGCTAGGATCGATGCAGACTATTTTTGAGCATCTAGAGCCGCCTCCAGGGCGGAGGGTCAATCTTGCGACTTACATGCTGCATGATTCCGCCAAGAGGTGGTGGGATGTTACCACCCAGTCAGAGCATCATAGGTACTTGGCGTGGGAGGATTTTCAGACAGTCTTCTATGACTTCTTCTTCCCCAAGATACTGAGGGCAGATAGAGGTAGAGAGTTAATGAATCTACAGCAGGGCGCTATGTCAGTGATGGACTATTCTTATCGTTTTACAGAGCTTCAATGCTTTGCACCCGTGCGGGTGGGTGATGAGACGCTAAGATCCAGACGTTTTGAGGATGGTCTTCAGTATGACATCCGAGTGCTGGTGAATGTTTTCGGTTTACCTACTGTAAATGCGATTGTGAACCAGACGTTTATTACAGAGAGGAACCTGTGAGAATCTCGTGGTGTGGGCCAGGGTGGTTCGACACCAGTTACTGGTACTATTTCTACTGGCAAGAGGAAGAGACAAATGGACTTCTCTCAGGGTGGTAGTACCAGCCAGGTAGTCTCTTCAGGTGGCCCAATCAGGTGCTACTAGTGTATTATAGAGGGGCACAAGAGGCCGCAGTGTCCACGAGATCCAGTGGAGTGTCGAGCTTGCGGCAAGATGGGTTATCTGCAGCGCTTTTGATGGGAGGTTCTACCAGTGGCTTGTGAGAGGGGTTCTGTGTAGACTCCGCGTGTGGGAGCAGGACCAGTGGCTTTTTACCAGTCAGGGAACTGGAACACGTCAGGGCGTGTATGCTGAGATGGTGGTTGTGGTTGTGGTAGCCAGACACCAAGATCACAGATGTAGTAGGGCAGGACAGCTCTGGGTAGCCAGGTTGTGTCGCAGGGCCGCAGCACTAGGCAGGAATATGCATTGCAACAGACCCAGCAGGAGCTGGATCCCAGACCTTCGATAGTCATAGGTACTATTCTAGTGTCTTTTGTATTGACTTCTGTACATTTTGATACGGGTGCTACACATAGATTATTATATGTTCCCGTGGTGGAGAGCCTTGGGAACTGTGTTTCTACTTCTTTTGATATCCTGACGCTATACACCCCGTTGGGGACGAGAACGGCTGGTGTGCATCAGTGCAAGGAGTGCCCCATTGAGGTTGGACGATGTCACATCCTTTGGGACCTCTATGTCCTGGAGATGACAAGTTATGACGTAATTATCGGGATGTACTGGTTGGTTAACTTTTGAGCCTTTGTAGACTACTATCGTCGTAGGGTACGTTTCACGTCACCAGAGGGTGAGGAGTTTCTATACAAAGGCGAGTGGGATGTTCAGGCAAGTCGAGATGGAACAGAGCATCATGGGAGAGGTGGAGTCACAGCCCAGATTGCGAGCTTATATCTGGATGACCATTGGACTTTTCAGACGGATTTCCTCCGGTTGTCGATCGTTTCAGGGATGTCTTCCCGGATGACTTTTCCGGTCTTCCTCCGGTTCGTGAGGTGGATTTATCTATCGATCTTGTGCCAGGAGCAGCACCAGTGTCTATTCCTCCTTATAGTATTTCCACACCTGAGTTGCAGGAGCTCAAGAGGCAGTTAGAGGAGCTACATGCGAAGGGTTTTATCCGACCCAGTACTTCTCCTTGGGGTTCTCCGTTTATTTTTGCGAAGAAGGAGGATGTTACCCTTAGGATTTGTGTGGATTGTCGAAAGCTGAACCAGTTGACGGTTAAGAACTGATATCCCTTACCGAGGATTGATGATATGTTTGATTAGCTTTGTGGAGAACGAGTGTTCTCTAAAATTTACCTGAGATCCGGATATCATCAACTGCACGTTAGACCATCTGATATACCTCTCACATCTTTCAGGAGCAGGTATGGTCTATATGAGTGTACGGTTATTCTGTTCGGACTCATGAACGCGCCAACAGTTTTCATGGCTCTGATGAATCGTGTGTTCCATCCGTATCATGATTCATTTGTGGTAGTATTCATGGACGACATCTTGGTGTACTCTCACACGACCATGCCACCCATCTTGAGATCGTATTGAGTACACTGAGATAGCATCAGTTATATGTTAAGCTCTCGAAGTTCCACTTTTGGATGGACCATATTCACTTCTTAGGTCATATCATCTCAGAGGCAAGAGTTGCAGTGGACCCAGATAAAGTGATGGCAGTAGTTTCCTGGGATCATCCTAAGAACATGTTTGAGATACGGAGTTTCTTAGGGCTGGCTGGTTACTACAGGCACTTCATACAGGACTTCTCCCGCTTAGCAGCACCATTGACGGGACTGAATAAGAAGGTTGTGAAGTTCGTTTGGTCAGAAGCTTGTGAGACAGATTTTCAGGACCTGAAGGGAAGGATGACATCAGCACCGATCCTGATACTCCCAGAGAAGGGGAGGAGCTATACAGTTTACTATGATTCATTAGGGATTGGGCTGGGGGCCGTTCTGATGCTGGCCGAACGAGTTGTGGAGTACGAGTCTCTTCAGTTGAGGCCACAAGAGAGGAATTACCTGACACATTATCTCGATATGGCTGCAGTTGTGCATGTGTTGCACTATTGGAGACATTATCTGTTGGGATAGAATTTTGTGGTTTTCACCGACCACAAAATCCTGAAGTATATATTTACTCAGCATGACCTAAATCTGAGGTAGAGAAGATGGGTTGAGTACCTGCAGTCCTTCGATTTTTAACTTGCCTATACACCTGGTAAAGGTAATGCAGTAGCTGATGCACTGAGCAGGAAGACTCAGATACAGGTAGTGCAGGAGGCCAGTGGTGAGTGGTAGCTTATGGATTTGTTCTCTGAGATGGATCTGGAGGTGCATGATAGTCAGGGGAAGACTTATCTTTCCTCGTTAGCTGTGACTTCTACCCTCCTGGACAGAGTGAGGATGAGGCAGCTATCAGTTTCAGAAGGCCTAGTTCTACGGGAGTCGGTGGCAAATGAGGACCCTCCTCCCAGTTGGGTGAAAGGCGACGACATGGTTTTTCGTTTCCATGGACGAGTATGGGTTCCAAGGGATATACGTGAGGAGCTGATGAGGGAGTTTCATGCTTCAGCTTGGGCAGTTCATCCTGGGGTTACCAAGATGTATTGAGACTTGCGACGTCAGTACTGGTGACCGGGTATGAAAAGAGAGATAGGTGGTTTTATCACGAGGTGTTCCACCTGTCAGCAGGTGAAGGCAGAGCACCAGAGACTAGCTGGGCTGTTACAGCAGTTGCCCATTCCGGAGTGGAAATGGGATGATGTCATGATGGATTCCGTGACGAGTTTTCCAAGGTCACCTCGAGGCAATGACATCATGTGGGTTATTTTGGACAGACTCACGAAGGTAGCTCACATCTTTCCGATCAAGGAGACCTTCAGTGTGGACGAGCTCAGAAAGCTGTGTATCCGAGAGATCGTACGACTTCATGGGGTCCCTTGTTCTATCATTTCAGATAGGGACGCCTTCTTCACGTCTCGTTTCTGGCAGAGTCTTCAGAGGGCGCTGGGTACACAGGTGCCTCTGAGCACATAATACCACCCTCAGACAGATGGCCCGTCAGAGCGGACGATAAAGGTGCTAGAGGACATGTTGCGCGCATGCGTCCTAGACTATGGGAGCTCTTGGGAGAAGCATACGCCCTTAGTCGAGTTTTCCTATAACAATAGCTTTCAGGAGACTATTGAGATGGAACCATACGAGGCTTTGTATGGTAGGCTATGCTGATCACCTTTGTGTTGGTTAGAGGCAGGTGAGGCAGCTCTACTGGGGCCACAACACGTGCAGGAGACATCTGAGCAGGTCTAGTTGATTTAGAAGAGGATGGCTACTGCGCAGTCTCGTCATAAGTGTTATGCTGATCTCCGCAAACAACCTTTGGAGTTCATGGTCAAGGATCAGGTTTTCTTGCATGTTTCGCCAAGGCTGGGACACAAACGGATCAGGAGACATTGTAAGCTTTCACCGAGGTATGTCGGACCATTTGAGATTCTGGAGAGAATCGGGCTGGTTGCCTATCGGTTGCAGTTACTGCAGCGGTACCGCGCCATGCAAGACATTTTCCATGTGTCTCAGTTGCATCACTACCATTCAGAACCATCTCACACCTTTCAGCCAGAGGAGGTTGAGCTTCAGCATGATGCGTCCTTTGAGGAGCATCTAATCCGTATCCTAGACAGGAGTACGAAGGTTCTCCGAGGCCAGTCAGTTCCTCTCGTACGGGTGCTATGGAAGCATGGCCGAGTGCAGGACGAGTCCTGGGAGCGGGAGGCCGACGTACGTGCTCAGTGGCCAGAACTGTTCTGAGCTTTATCTTTGCCACACTGGAATGGGAAATTCGGGGACGAATTGCTATAAGGGGGGAAGTTTGTAAGAACCCGGTTCTTATTTTTGATGTACGGTTTTCTTCTTTTTCCTTTTCCTTAAGTGTTTTTTAGAAAATATGGGAAATGGGAAAGAATACTAAATTTTGAAACTACATGCCGTGTATTTTTTCCACATGTCGTGTACTTTTGGCCGTGTTAGGATAAGTACACAGGGCGTGCAGCCTCGCTGGTGACAGAGGGTGTAAGAACCGACTACATGCCGTGTAGAGGTCCTTTACTTGCCATGTAGTCAGTCGGAAGGGTAAAAAGTAAGGCGGTGGATTCGCCGCCAGCTGGGCAACAGTACACGCCGTGTACTTGGGAGTACATGTCGTGTACTCTTGTCGGCAGATGAACAGTGTGGCGGTGCCGCCAAATGAACAATTAAATGAAAGGAGTACACACCGTTTTTTTGAAGTACACGCCGTGTACTTTTTTTTCGGGCTCAAAACAGGTAGTGGCCTCCTCATTTGGTAGAGGAGGATTTTGAGCCGTTTTGGAGCCAAAGGAGGAGGCAGAATCTTTGAAGATCCATTGGGCGTTTGTCTGGAATCTGTTTCGGCTTCGGACTATCTCATTGGAACCGCACGGGTAAGCCCTGTCCTCTCCTGGTACCATTCTTGCCAATTCTTCACTTAACGTAAGTTATTTACGTTTGAATGGGTTTTGTTCTTCTTCATATCTACGCCATTCTTGGGCGTTTCTGGAGTTGGCATTCGAGTATAGCGTTCGGTGGCATATAAGGTAGGTGGCTTGCTGTTTATTTTCCAACTTCCGTGCGTTTTTGTGTGTTTTCGTGCCACGAACCCATGTTGGGGTGTCGTGTGGATGAGGTCGTTGCTATATTTAATGCCTATAATTTAATAGGTGATAAAATTTTGATAATAAAATGTTGTTTGGGATCGTTGCTTGGATCTGGAACCACCCCGGGGGTGTGTTTCTCTGTTTAGTCGTTTGGCCAGGATACCCGAGGGTATGCCTTCAATGTAGTAATTGTAAGAATTTCCTTAAGAGAAATTGCTTGTTTACTGCATTTTGATATGTTGGGATGGCCTGGTTACCTATATTAGCCTGAGGGCGTGACTATATTAGCCTGAGGGCGTGACTATAATAGCCTAAGGGCGTGACTATATTAGCCTGAGGGAGTGACTATATTAGCCTGAGGGCATGACTATATTAGCCTGAGGGTGTGACTTTATTCACTCGAAGGATGTCATTATTCCACTTGAGGGCAACCATTCATGCATGAGGGCTTGACTTTTGTGCATGAGGGTGATAGTTCGTATTCCTGAGGGTAAGAATTTTGTTACAATGCCTGGGGGATAGATTCTGTATAGCCTGAGGGAGTGGTTCACTATATTACCCTGAGGGCGAGATACTGGTTGGCATGAGGGTGTGGTTCTATTGAGCACAGAACAATACTAAATTAAATAAATTAAATGAATAATAAAATGGAAATTTAATTGTTAAGTTAGTTACTTTTGAGTACTGCTTACTTTATTGCATTTTACTATTGCACACTGTTCTTGCATACTTACATGCATTTGGGCACGGGCCTTTGGTGGGTGACTACTGAGATATATTTCTCACACCCTGTTTGGGTCATGATTTTCGGCCCAAACAGATTACGTTTCTGCAGGTGTGGATAGGGGCAAGAGTCCCTATACAGGTACTTGACTGTTGGTGTGGAGTAGGAGGGCATGGGACCAAGCCTAGGCTCGTGGTGCCGCTGCCAGCTGTTTACTCGTTTTGTTGTACTTTGATTTTGGTTGTATCACAGTGATGTATAACATGTTCTGGCTTTTTCATAGAATTTGAAACATGTAGCATCATCATTCATATATTGTTGGTTATATCCACTGTTGTAGTTCATTTCAGTTGTGTGTGTTTACTTCTTCCGCTGTTTTTTGTATTCTTATTTTAGTATTCCGCTGCGCTACACTTTGACAAATGAGGGCATAGTTTCCCCACTATCATACCTAGGCCCTCGCTGCTAGTCGGCAGCCTCTGGCGTTTGGGGAAATGCGCTTGAGGTCGTGTGGTGAATCGGGCTCGAGGCACCCGTTGCGTGGCACCCGGGACCGGGACGTTACATGAAATTCTATGTAATTATTTTTAATATATGAGAAATTTACCAGTCCGTGAAAATTGACTGCACGTGATTCCAAGGCCCGGTGTGAATAGAATAAATTTCTGAAATTTTTTCGGGTACGTTCAGTAAACGAACGAGCGATATTTTCTATCTTTTGAACCGGTTATCAGAATTGAAATATGAGGGCACCGTTGAACTCACAATGCCAGTAATGGCATAAGGATACCTACACCTCGACTGTAGTAGGTCGAGGGTGAAAGATAGAATTTGGTTTTTTTGTGGAAATAGAAATAAAATAAAATAAATTTTCTTTTTCTTTTTCTTTTTTTTTGAAACCTCCAATGTGGTTGGATTAAAGTTGGGGACCACCTGAACTAAAACCTCACTCATGCATTATTGGGGTGGGGACCACTTGAGACTAAAACACCCTTAAACTCCCATCATAAAGGGGGAAGTTCTTAAACTCCCTCTTTAATGTGGAGGAGTCTCTTGAACTTCCTCCACATTAATTATGCCAATATCTTTTAATTAATGGTTCCAAATCAAATTAAATTAATAAAATGTAATTTAATTTATATTGGATATTAATTTTTTTGGAGAAGTGTTGGAAAGGAACATTGAGAAACTTTTACCCACTCCAACGAAGAACACCATCCAATGAAGAACGACCACTGGATAATGAAGAACGAGGAAACTGATCCAAAGCAGGGTTAGTAGCACCTTACTGAGGCAACCAACGTAGAAGGTCTTGGATGACAATGAACCGATGATTATGGAAACACCATTGTCACCAACATCACCCCTTCCAACGACAATAATCAATCAAGGTAGAGGTTTAGTTGTGTATGATTTTATATTCCCATGTTCTTCCCTACTGAAACAAAGAACACGGATCAACTGTCTAACTAGTTGATCCGCAGATGTTTTCTTTTGCGAGTTTGGGAATAATCAATTATGGGAGGTTTTAGGGTTTGACATTCTTCATTAAATATTTTGTTTAGCTTCTTGCTACCACTCTAACGCAGATGGTGCGGGCCAAACAAACATGTCCTGACCCCTCTGCCATTCTTCTTGAATGGTGTGTTCTTTGTGATGGTGACGGTGACCGGTGTTGGTGTTTAGAATCGGTGGAATTCAAAAATCATGATCGACACCACTGTTTTCTGCATCGAAGGTGACAGTGCAACAGCGGCACCCCCGCGACCTTCACTGCCTGTGGCCCCCACCGACCGTGGCCCACACTGCCCCGCGTCCCTCACCACCAATGGCCACCGATGCCTCTGGTCACTGTCGCCTATAGCCACTGCATCCTGTGGCCATCACCGCCTGTGGCCCCCACCGTCCACGACCCCCGAAACCCACGACCTCCCACGCAGGTAGCCCCCACCACACCATGGCCTCTGCCATTTCGCGGCCTCTACGGCCTCGCGCTTCCCTCACAGTCTCCGAGCTGCCCAGTGCGGGGACAGCCGCCAAGCGCGGCCCGGCCGGACCCAACAGACCAGCTAGACCCCGCGTTCCGAACCAGACCCAGTAGGCTGGGTCGACCTGAATCAGGTCGGGTCAGCCTAGTCAGGGTCGGTCCGGGTCGGACCAGACCCGGGCCAACTTCAAACATTAAGCTCTTTCAGCCATAAATCGGCCAAAGGAGGTCCGTTTTACGAACCATTAGTGTCACTGGTGACCTGGAAGTGAGATGGAACCTTAGAGTATACCCCAATGTAGATTTGGATAATGTTAGTGTACAGTCGGTTTGGATCAAGCACGAATCCGACCAAGCCCACAGGACTAATAGGATATTAACTCATAAACCGGGCATCTGATTGATGCACCATCTATTGTGTTTATACCACTATGATGTGGATGTCCTTTGGGTTACTTATTCATGAGACTTCGTGGTAGTTGGAGTATTGACTAGTGTCTTTTGGAGAGGACCCTCCCGAAGACATGTGAGTGTAGAGTGGGAACCCTATAGCTGGGTGTAATGTGAAGAATGAATAGAGATCCTGTGTGGGTCATAACCTAGTGATCCTGTGTGGTTCAACACTGAGGGATCCTTTGTGGTTCAGAACCGAGTGAACCTTTGTGGGTCAGCAGGAGAACCTCTTAACAAATAAAAATGATTCAGTAGTTACATCTAATCATCTCTACTACTCAACCTATGAAATACCTGGTGTGAGCTGAGTTCGTACCTGTATGATTCTTTCCTTTGTGGTAATACCTTGGTGGTATTCTTCTGTGTGGAGTACCTGTGTGGTAAGTATCTTTGTGGTACTCCTTCCTTTATAGAACAGTTGATCTTGGGCTTTGGATATGGACTCGGTGTTTCCTCAGTAATGAGATGGGAATAATTGATAACTTATGTATATGTATGGCCACATATCTATGTAGGGTTGTCAGTTGATTTCATGTTTTTTGGTTTATCCTCAGTGGATTTTGTGAGACCTTGAGGGTCTTGGGGTACCTACTGAGTATCGTTATACTCAATCCTACACAGGCTATTCCCACACCCTGTAGTGTTTGGTGCAGACGACGGACAACACTGACTGAGGACGAAAGTACCCGAACTGGAGGTAGCTCGGAGGTGGACATTGGATGAGGTGTATCGCAGAGACGATCGATCGAGAGATATACCTACCCTAAAGGTTGGATCATGGGGGGGTGTTCACTGGAGTTTTTCCTATTTACTTGTAATTTCAGTTTCTTGTACTTTCTAGCTGGGCTTGCATTGTGGCCCTTTTTTCTTACTACACTCACTCTGTTTATTGTTCTGTTTACATGAGTTCTTATCTTGTTGTTTTCTTGGTTGTGTGTTTTTAGAGGTTATAAAGGCAATGCCTTCCCAGTTTTAGGGGAAGCACCTTCGGCGTGAGTCCCCAACCCCCAGCCTATGGAAGGCGGGCTTGGGGTAGTCACAACACGGGCCCCTGGGGACAGGTCATGACCATATTAGAAAAATTTAAAATGTAAATGATGATATAAAATGAAATTAATAAATCATTTCTATTTCTAAAAATAAATTTTTGAAAATATTTTCCACAAATATGGACATGGAATAAATATATACTTGATCAAAATGAGAAATAAGATTATATTTTCTTTTAAATGTTTCTCTTGAAATGGTAACTTGAATTGAATCATTAATTATCATGAAAATTATATATTCATGTTAACAACCTAACAGGGGTATTATATACACCATATAAAAATTAAATAGGTACATAATAACAAATATATTTCCATGGAGTGTAAATTTGGATGAAATCAATAAAATAGATCATATTATTGATGTGATAATTATATAATGAAGTGATAATGTGTAAGATAAGTAAATCAAAAAAAAATATTTTAAATAAAATATATAACAATCAGAATATATTTCTCACTTAATATTATAATAACTTAGACAACTAAGTAGAAGTATAACCCAATGAATGGAAATTGATTAAAAAAGCCCCTCACCTCCTGTTTGACTTGCCTCATAAGCATTTTTAACATATTGTAAAAAATATTTTTATTATATATGAAATCCAGAACCATATACATTGTATAAATTTTCTATGATGAATTTATAACATTTTATCACCTAGTTTTTTAATAATCATATATAAACATAGTTATTTTTGGGGTTAACTGCTGCATGTTTTATGTATTCTTGGATTCAGTTGTTTTTGTACATTTATCTTGATGATGGGTCCAAAATCTCAAAAAAATTATTCCTAATATAAATATAATAATATAATAAATATTTATATATATTTATATATATTTATATTCATCTATACAATATAGAGATATAAAAATTAATTACACCGGTCAAGGATATAGTAGGTCCTACAAACACATGAGTATTGTTTTAACCTTTTGATGGATGGAATGAAGGAAAGGGAATAATAATTTACCTTTTATATATAACATTATATCATATGTATCATATATATTCAATAAATCTACTCTTAATCTCATCCATGATAAATTGAAATGAAAAAATTATCGCATTGCTTTATGGAGGAGGTTGTCCATATGTATGCTTGAGTATTGTTATCATTTTAAAACATATTAGAAGGTATGAAAGTAAATATAATGTTATAATTTTGAAAAGTTAATTATTTCATATATATCCTAGAGTATAATTACTTCCATATTTATATGCAACTGAGTAAATTTTTAATGGAAAACAATTTACACCGCTTTAGGGTGATGGTATGTCGTACATACAAAAGAGCATCATTTATTCATTTCATTGGATGGAAAAGAAATTTAAAATGCTTATCCCATAATCATAATAAAGTCTCCTTATATTTATGATACTATATTATTTATTTTTATAAATTTAAATCACATTAATAATAAGTTTAAGAATAAATAAACTTAAAATAGTTGGTAAAGATGATTACAACTTCTTTGGTATTCATTCTTGATATCTCTCCCTAAGGGACCTGATGTTGGAATTTTGGGATGACCAATAGATCCAAAATATTTTAAAGTATGTGTAGAAGAGTGTATTTTAGGTTTTAGTAAATATATATTGCTCAAAGTGATGCAATGAAAAGAGAGACGGCATGTCCTTTTATAATTGGGGGTGGGACATTCTTCAAATGTCCCAAAGTATTAAATTAATATAAATTATATTAATTTAAAATTAGCATGAAATTGATTTAATTAAAATATATGAAGAATTTAAATTTAAATATTTTAATATAAGAAAATTCTGACACGATTTGGTTAGGTTTTCGCACAAATCTTTTTGTTTTAACCCATATTAACCCTTTTTTCAATTACTGCACTATCCAAATTTTATACATTGTGTGGGTCATGAATTAAAAAACAAAAGGAAAGAATTCCAAAAAAAATGAACATGAGTAAGTTTCTCAACTATTTCACAATAAATATTTTTAAAACAATATTTTTCTTAATTTATATTCATTCAATAAAATTTCATTAATTTTATTTTTTGAACTATAATTTTAATTTGAATATGAAAATAAAAAGATTATTAATGAATCTTAATATAATACATTATTCTATTATGAATTTGTTTAAAATAGATTAATGTTTTTTGGGACATGTTAATTCATTCTAAAAAATTAATTTTAGATATTTTACAATCATTCGATTGATTTTTCTAAAACATACACTGGCACTGTGTCAGCATTGCATAAGATTTTAAGCTAATTTTTCAATTATTAAAAATTAAAATAAATTTACGTGGTAGATAAATTAATTTAAAATTTATATAAACATATAAAATCAAACCTAATTTTTTATAACTATCATATAATATTTTAGTGATTAAAAAAGAGAATTTATATTTTTTGACTTTATCATTTACCAAAATATCATAAAGGTCAAAATAACTACCAAATTGAAAAAAATATATTTTATAAGTTTAGCTGAATATTGATTAAAAAAATAATCCAATGAAGTTATTTTAACTAAATTGTTTATATTTATTTCCTTATAAAGTTTTTTATATCCTTAATATCCTAATTTAATCCATACTTATGTGATAAATTTTTATGACAAATATTTTTCATAATGCCTAGAAATAAATGGAAAATCTCCATACATGAGCCCCCTGATTCCAAATATGTCATCAATTTTTCCATATTAATTTTATTTAAGTAATAGGGATAAATTTTATTATAAATATGTACAATATAATAAATCATAGTTTTTAGAAAAAATGTGTTTTTGGGCATAAAAATTTAATTTTATTAAAAATAGGAATATTGTTGACTCAAATTCGAATATGATAAATAAATTGGATAATTTTGACATTAATAATAAATATAAAATAAAATGGAACATCTAAATTAAATAATTTAATAATAAAATATATTATTTAAAAATTATGTATTTGTCATTTTTCAATGAAAAATCAATCATTTTTGAAAAATACCAAAATTTACCCAAAAATTTAATTTTGTTATTTGAACATAAAAAAATGTTAATTTTAAAAAATAATAATTTCAAAAATAATAATAAATTAATAATAATTTCCTCATATAAAAGTTATAGAAAATCCATTTTTAAGGAAAATCACTTTTAAGAGTATAAAATGATTTTACAAAAAATAGGTAATTTGAAATTTTTAATGAAAAAATTATATAAAATCATTACACATATTTTTCATAATATGGTTATCCAAATCCATTCATTATAATATTACTACTTCGAGATACCTATTACAATAAACAATAGTATTTTATGGTATATCATGGTTCTCTCATTTCATAGTTTTGGTGTTAAAAAAATATATAGAATAATATTCTAAATTTTCAGGGTGTTACATGATATATTCATACTGAAATAATATTCCCAAAAATGTTTGTTAATTGAAAACCAATTACTATATTTTTTATGGGAATATTAAATGCTATCTATAAGCATGTAAGATTTAAAAATGTGAATAGTTATATAATAATATAACATTAGCTAAATTTGGGGTTTTGATCAAAGTACCAATTATAAAATCATTTGCGAATTCAAAATTATCTATAAATATCGTATAATGTTTCCTTTAATTTATTTTCATTTTTTAGTTAAACTCCCTTGAAACTTTTTGAATAAATGTGTATAGTTCTCAATTTTATTTTGGTTAAAGAATTGGTTATAGAATACTTATTTATTTACCTTATGATAAATACCCATGTCCATTTTATATCAAAAAATAATGACAACTTTTATTCACATAAATCATATTTTAAATAGTTTCTTTCAAAAATTATTAAATTTTAAAACATATATCCAAACTTTACCACCTTTTTTGTATCTCTTTTTACATAGTTCTAAACCACCATCTTCTTTTCTGTATTTCCTCATAAAAAAAACTTAGTGAATTACTTCTCTATATTGATGGAAGATGGTACTATATCATTATATTCCAAAACGTTTTTAGACACTTATTCCCATTCAAGTTTAGTTTTTATCCAATAATTTATGTGATTAATATTAATTAATGTATTGCATATATAATCTGAAAAAATAATATAAAACATTGGGAAATTAGCTTTTTATTTGATTAAATGTTCCTACTTATTTGTCATTATATTGAGGAATTTCCTTTCCATTCTTGAACGTTGCTCATGAGGACTTATTTTTTTTATTAATATATCATTATAAGACTTCCATTCAATAAAATATATGTCTTACACCACTTTTTAATTCTTAATCAATTACCACTAAATATTAGTATATCTATTCTAATGATAAACTACCATGATTACTTTATATCATTCACATATTTTCAATGTTATAAATGTCTTCTCTAGGGACATGTACCATTATTCAACTACTAATATATTATTAGTGAAATTTTATATTGGATGTTGTTTTCAGATAATGTTTTCCAAGATTACTACATCATGTTGCGGATCATGTGGTTTCTATATATGGGAAAAGATTATTGGTCATGGCCTGAGATAACTAACCCAATATTGTTATAATTTTTTAATCTCTATCACCCGCCTAATGGAATTTATTGACATGATAATGAGGACAATACCTATATATGTTATGAGTATTGTTATGATTTTCCATCTGTATATGAGGAACATTTTCTATATAATAAAATATATTGGGTTTTCTAATTTCTGGAATGCCAAATCATAAAATGGGATTCTTTTGTAAGTAAATTATTTTATAAGAGTTTCATAAATATATTAATGGAAAATCGTTCATTATGTCATCATATATTCCTCTAGATCTAGTTTCCAACAGTCTTAAATTTATATAATACCACCTAAAGATGTTTGTACTATATTAAGTTAGATATGGAGATTACTATAGTATACTAGTAAAATAAAATAGAGATTGAATCTCATAGGATTATAGAGTTTAGTGTATTTGGGAGACCAGATACATACATGATTCTCACTTTACATTCAGAAACATAAAATACAAATTAAAATTATAGCGTGGAAATTATTATATATTTTATTATGTCCCATAAATCATTTAACATTCACTTCAATGTACCATGGAAAAAGAAATCATAATAAAGGGTTATCATAGATACTTAGTAAGGGAAATAATAAAATAGAAGCTCTCATATAATAAAGCACAAATAATATAGTAGAGTTTAAAAATAACCAAATATAATATATAACAAGTATCATGAAATGGTAATATATCCATAGATTACATTGTAACATGAATAATCAAATGGAAAATAATATCTTCTTTCATAATGATATAATGAATAATTTTGTGAATCATTATCATTTCATCAAGTATTCAAGAAAATACATCATAAATAACTATTTAAGGCATATTAAAAATACTCAAGGGAGTATTTCTCAATAGAACTCGTAGTTTATCAATAGGATATCTAATATCAAGTCCCTACCATAAATTAATAAGTCCAATAAATTCATCATATAAAAATATTAATAACAAAACAAAACACAATTTATATATATATATATTCATATCAAAAAATATTCATATGAAATGTCAATATTTTCCAACACAAAAAACCAATAAATAACATGATCATAAGAAATAATGAGAAATTTTATGTATGGTATGAATATATTAAATAACTAATGGGTGATAAGAATATTTAATGGTTATTGAAATAGATAAAAACGTATTTATAAATACAGTATAAATACTCTAAAAAAGAAGAAATGTATTTCTCTTCGGAAAATATTTTAAAATAAAAACTACAAGGATAATGGTTATAATATTTTCTATATAAAATAAGTAAAAAATTTGAAAAATCTTGATAATTAATAACATAAATGATTTAATGAATATTATTTCATATTGTAAATGATAAAACACTTTTTTCAAACTTTTATAAAAAGTAAAAAGTGATATCTAGATAATACATTTAAAAAATTCGGTTTTAATTTTCTAATGTAAACTCGATGTTATATATAATTAAATATATTAAGTAATTAAATTATAAAAAAATAAAATAAATTAAGTTATATAAATAATATCATTTCTGAAGAGATAGATTCCCGACCAGAAACAAGGAATAAGATTATATTTTCATATAATATTTCCTTCGATTGTTATAAGAAATAAAAAGATATCAAATGGAAATTATACATAAAATGCCTATAATTTACTAAAAGATAATAAAATATATGGGGTCTAGTAGAGAAATATAATATAATTTCTATAAATTAAACTTAAACATAATGAATCTCGAATAATAATTAGATTTTATAATAAAACCCATGCCGTAAATGTTTTATTTGTTATACACAGTCAAATTTAATGATAAAAATTTTATACATTCTATAAATTTATATATTAAAAAAATATTTGGATTTCTTAAACTATATGATATAGTGTAATAATTTTTTTTACACATTTATTAATAACATCTCGTAATAATAAATATTTGATTGTTAACAATCTCATTTTCAATAAATGTTTTGGTGTGATTATATTGGTCGTAAACCCTAATAACGGTTTGATAATTTCTATAATCTTAATAATGTTATAATTAGAATGTTTATAAATTCATATTAATTCTAAAATCATCCATACAAAATATTCATGAAAAAACATACTATATTATTTCATGGAGATAGTACTATCCACATAAGCATGAGAAATGTTTTAATTTTTCTAATAGATGAAATAAATATAAAAAAAGGATCACTATTATAGAATAATATATATATATATATATGTCAAATTTGTTCATTAAATAATTCAATTTTATCATCCATGCTTGGTGGAAATGAAAAAATATTCAAATAACTACATATTGGTCGTAATCCACATATACGCATGAGTGTTGTTATTATTTTTCTACTAATGGATGGTTAGGAATGTTGATTACATATTATCTATCCTAAAACATAACAACAAAAAAATTGGTACATATTTATTAACTCAATTATTATATCTATTCATGTGAGGTGATGATTAAAAATGAAATGAAAATTTTTGTGGACATGGTAGTCTATACATACTCACAAATGATGTTTCCATTTTCCATATGATGGAAAAAGATTTAAAAATAGGGGGTTCCCTAAACATAATAAAATTTTTGTATATTGGATATAAGGGTGTTATTATATCAGTATGGTTATGACATGTTTGAAGGAGTAATAGGAAGAAATAGTGAATAAAGAACTCGATTATGAGTTATACATATTCTCTAGAAAACTATATTTAGCCTACAAATTATGAAATCTTTCTTGGTACTTTGGATATAACTCAGCCTCTAAAAATGTTCATGGATTTTGGGGAGGTATTTGGGAATGTCTTAGTAATGATTAAGTTATTTAAGATGCTTTATCCATTGTAAAATATAGGTGGTTTTCATACTTGAGTATAAGGGTGATTTAATGTTATAGTATTGATTATTTTATCATTTATTCCAAACAATTTTATAAGACTAATGATTACTATAAATTTATTTGTTTAATGTTAAAACAATGAAGTTTATTTTTCATTAGAACCATTCCAAAACTAAATGTTATCCTTTAACCAACTTATTAAAAGTAAATAATAAAAACAAATAACTTATTATAATTAAATTAAACATAGCCTTTAAAATTTAAAACATAGGTTTGTAAATTTATATTAATGATTTTCAGATCATTATTTTAATTATTAAATATATTTTTTTGGAAAAATATTTTATAAATTTTTATGTAATTTTTAGATAAAAATTATTTTATAAAATTTATGAAATAATTTAAAATGGTATTATTTACTAATCACATAAAAAAATTTGGAAAAAATTCCAAAAATTTACACTAAGTTATTTTTACCAGATATATAAAAAAATTATCCATTTTATCAAATTTAAATTATAAAATATAGAAAATTTACTTTTAAATATTATCATGAAATATTTACATTATATTAATTATATAATGGGATGTGAACTAAGAAATTTTCTAGGGGTGTAGTGTTTACCTACTACAGGAAAATCTCATGTGTTATAATTATTATATGTGTTTAATGGATTTATAAATGAAATATAATTTCTCAATTTTTTATATAGAAGGAGAATGGTTTTCCTATTCTAAAGGTTAATTCAAATCTAATTCTTCATAGTCGTCCAATATAATTTTTAATTATACATCCTGTATGACTCATTAAATATTCTATTTATGTTACTAATGAATTTTCGCGTTATCAAATTAATTTTTCAGAACATTTTGATGTACATGGATTTCTGTTGTATTTTTATAATTTCGTAATTATGTTTTGTTATTTTTCTATCTATTGTGAGGATTTTTTGAATGTTTTTTGTGTTTTGTACTATTTTAGATATTTTGATTATTTTTTTTCTAATTTATATACTATTAATAAAAATTTCGTATTATTACTATTTTATATTAATTTTATAGTTTATTAAAATATAATATATAACACATTTATTATTTGTAATTGTTTAATTAATATTTTTTATTAATATTTACTTGTATTTGTATTATTTTCCAATATTAATATCATATTATTTTATATAATTTTAATATTAGTAGTTTTAAAATTAATAGTATTAATTTTATTAGTTTTATATTATTATTATATTTTTATTTATTAGGAGTAGTATTAATTAATGTATTATTAATAATATTTTTGTTGTTTTTAGTAATTAAATTATATTGACATATATTATTATTATTATTATAATGATTGGTTGCAATATTGTATAATTGATAATTATTTTTTAATTATTATATTAATATATCTAATAGGCATAAGCACACACACCCTTATTTATATTTAAATCTAATAATTATCATTTAATTATAATGATATTATCTCTCATATTCATATCATTATTTTCATCATTATTATTATTATCTTTATTATCATTGTTATTATTATTCATTTACTAAATAATTAGATTTGACTGTTTCAAATTTTGACATTTTAATATGGAATCTGATTTTGTGAATATATATGGGCTTCAAGTGGTTGGCTGAAAATAAATCATCGAGGGGAAACCTTATTGGGAATGTGTCGCCTCCCCTCTTCTGCTTCTATTAGGGTTCACCTCCCTTATATCTACGCCGCACACTAGTTGATGTCCTATACTGCAACACCCCATCCATGCGGTCGACCACACTCACGATGCATCTAGTCTAGAAAACCTCCATTCAAAGATAACAATGAGAAGCACCCAAGCACATTGGTGAATAACATCCACACTAGATACCCCCCATCTAATATATAGTTCAACCAATACTATGACCGTGTATTAATGCATCGATCCCAAAATTATCTAACCATATCCTTCTTCAATCACATCATCCATAGGGCATTGCCACCCCGATTTCCAGAACACAATGTTACCATTATATCTCCAATCATTTGCAGCAAAATAGGTGTAAATAATCTACTAGAAGTAGGTGGACACCATATCCTCGACTACACCATAGAAAACATGTAATTACACACCCAATACACCTCTTTTCTGATGTTTCATCGTCAACATCAGACATCGACTAACCTCATCCTCGTGTGTGTGTGAAATTAGACCCTTTGTGTTCTGTTTTATGTCGGATATTTTATGTTATTGATGGTCACAGACATTGAAAATTTATTGGTTGGTTCATTTTTTTTGGTTTAGATAGTGACATGGCATGGGATGGTTTGGTTTTATACGAAAGTGATTAGCATATCAATGGTTATTATTAGGCAATATCTATTGTGTCTTGTGGAAATAATCACATTGACATGGGTAATGTTATTCAAATTTTTTATTTTGTATTTCATTTTTATAATATGACTAGAAAAATTATATTTTGGGGAGTTGAGATAAATGTAATGTAATTTAATGCCATTATTTATGATCTATATATTATTTCCTTTTGAATTATTATGTTTAATTGTATTTTTATTTATTTAATTATATAGATTTTTTAATTATTTTTTAATTAGACTCAACACACCAACTTTGTTTCTTGTTCATATGATACCTAAGATGTATTTATGGGAGGGAGATCATCCGCTACTTTATTAATAAGGAATTCAATCATGCTGTTGAGATAATTTTTAGTCTCATGTGAGAGAATTTTGAATAAGTAAATATATTAGTTGGAAAATTAATATTTTGTGCGTGTTCTACATCAAAAAATAATGAATGATACCAAATAAATAATCTCATTTGGGAGAAACCAACATAGATAGATACTTTGAATCTATGAGAAACGGGTCATTTCATTTCACCATATAATTCAATTCTCTAAAAAAGAACAAATTATTCATCAGACCAGAGTACAAAATGAAGGATGGTTTGTGTCGAATATGGAATACAAACTATCATCACACAATAACACCTAATATTATTTTGATAAAAAAATTATCAATTATAGTTAAATAAATAAATTTTCCAATTTGGATATTAAATAATTTGAATTTCTTGCACCTTATCGGACATCACATCTCAAACACTTAAATATCCTCTTATTTCATCAATGGATAAATGTTTTCAAATATATTGTTATTGTTAATTTAAAAAGTAATTTTTTAAATATTTTTTTTATTTTTTATAATTTCTAGTTTTTCCCGTGAAAATATTTTCTCCATGAACATTTTTTTAATAGGAAATTCACAATGTCTATGCTCATTCTCTCTATTGTTCGACCCTGATCTCTACTTATATAGTTGATATTAGGATTCTAAATTTAAAACTATACATGCATTGTGATGCATGTTCCAAATTTCTTGAACTATTTCTACTAATAAAGTTCTCATTAAGAAGTCCATAAAATGTTTTATTTTGGTTAGAAATAAAAAAATAAACTCCCAAAATATGATTTCAGTTTACTACTATAGGAATTTTACATTTTAGGTAATTTTATGACCCTTAGAAGTTTTAAACTGAGTTTTTGGCACTATGATGCTGCAATAAACACCCTACATACATACCCATAGCTCAAGTTATGATGTATAATGAAACATATCACATGATCTCTCAAGGTAATTCTTGTTGTTTTAATGATTATTATTCTTGTTTGTGATACAATCTATATTATACTCTTATTTCCTATCAATATGTTAATAATTTTCAATGTCATAAAATTTAGAACACGATAATTCATGTGAACCAAATTATTCAATAATTAATCACATGCTTCTTTCATATATAATTTATAGAAATAGGAATTTTGAACTTCAAGATGATTGTAATGAAAAATAATTATCCTCAACGAAAGATCTATAAAATCAAACAACACTTCTTTCTGAAATAATCACCACACTAACAATTTACGATCCTATTAAAAATAATTATGTTTAAGAAACTATTTCATAGGATCAATTTGAATAATATAAAATTCAAAATTCTGAAAATTAGACTATTTTGACTGATCCTTCTTCATTCCATAACATTTTGGACTCCTCTCTATCAAAATTTTATTCTTAATATCTAATATCAATCCAATAATATAAGAGAACAATCTTATATTCTACTGAATACAACGGTCCTTTAGAAAATGTGATTTTATGTCCCTATTTTTTGAATTTCCATCCCATCCATCGCAAATTGAAAAAGAAATCATTCAATATCTATCAAATTAAATCTTCTTAGGATGAAGATGACATTGAAATAGGGCACTTATTTAATCTGACCGAGTCAAAATTGAACCATGGCACTACATATTTCCACAAACCAGAGAACATCACTTCAAATGAAATTAAATTACCTCCTTATAAAAATAATTTCATCTCTAAAACATTTTCCAAAATGAAAAAATGAGAAACAATTTGTTAGTCTGAAAATTAATCAAGGATTGTGGTGGAGAACACACAAATTATTTTATAAATTATGGATGAATGGAATTTAGTGTATGAACTCGATATCAGGGTGACACATGATCCAATAGAGAAAGAGGATAAGAGAATTATATAATAAAAGTGTAAAAAGATGTAATTATGGATAAAATGGAGTCACCTACTACAATTGATCCCATAATCCATTCCCCATGAATCAAGAATAAATTGATTTAGAAATTAATGGATTTCTTTGTGTCAGTGGTTAGCCATGAAAATGGGACGGGATACATCATAAACACAAATTCCACAATCAAGGGTATAATGGATATAATATCGATACTAAAAGATTCTGGTAAGGAAATTACTTCTCTTGTGAAAATTCAATGATATATTGTTTATAGTTATCATGATGATAACCACTTCCCAAATTTCAGTTATTTCGTGATCATTTCTTCAAATGAGGTATATTCAATTCATTATGAGTAGGTCTATTTTAATTTTATCCCCCCTATAAGTTTTTATGATAACATTCTACTTGGATGTTGATATTCTTATAATGTTAGAGTATTCTTGATTGATATATGAAACACTCCCATTGATGATGAAGATTATTAATGAAATAGGTTTCCATTTAATACAAGTGGAGTTTCATCAACGTATGGCTAACAACCAAGTAAAAAAAGTCACTCAATGGGAGGAAACCCATAAATAATTTATTTTCCCCACAAATATTTAAATTCATTTACATTAGTTTTTATGTAAAAAAAATGGAATGCATTTATCGTAATATATTTTCATCTAAAACTGTAGGGGATTTGAGATCATCATATATATTTTTATCATCCACATGATCTTGACAATAGTTTGAAATCTTTGATATGATGTGGGTTTTTTTATTGATGTGTAGATATTATAGGTTATGTTATTTATGGATCTTAATTGGATATAGGTATACTTTACACATTTATCAAAACTTACTCAATGATTTTTTTATTTTATGTTATATTTTATTGTTCTAGAAACACCTTGTAAAATAACAATATTAAATAGTAAATAAATTAACAACAAACTATCAATCTTATCATTTGTTGAACCCATATGTGAACATATGGATTTATTTAATAACAAATTTATGAACATACCACCCATATACCATGTTAGTTTGAAAATAGGGTTCCTATGTGGAATTCTTTGATCCCTGATATCATTTCATAAATGATTGTTGATATAATTCAATGATTCCAAAAATAGAAGCTTTTATTTTATTGAGACACTTATTTTCACGATTTATGACCTATGTTGACCAATATTTTATTTCCATACCCATGAGATTTATAGTCCATTTCTATGTCATCCATTTTTTCTCTTTTCATTAAGGTTATGTCTTCCATGTTATGTCTTCTTGAACAATCCATTTTTTCTGTCGAAGTGATGTAAATTTTGATTGATTCACTAAATTGACGAATCCATATATTTGATTATTTTACCAATTTAATCCATTGATGAAACTATAAATTTTTTTCATTTTTCATCCATTATAAGAAATGAAATATAATTTTTATGATGATCCCATAACCGACACACTTTTGTAATCATTTCGTAACAATTTTCATGATGATTTTCAATCATAGTTTGAGGAGAGATTTCATCATTGGAGGGTTGTTTGAGGGATTTTGAGGCCATTCATTCACATGGGTTGAAATTATATCATCCAAATCATAGGTTTTATATTCAATAGTATGCACATTCATTACGTGTTGTTTTATATTATAATATAGATTCTTCTTGCTTCCAACACTAAGTGATTTTTTTCCATTTTGTGATATACTCACATTTTTTATTACTTTTAAAATTTTGGATTCATTTCTATGTGATCTATAGAGTTTTATATATGATCTACATTCAATTATATGATAAAACGGATGCACAACTTGGGTACCATTATTTGATATTTTTTCTCACTTTAATTTCAAGGGGATTTTAAGTTGTTACTCACCAGTTTACATTCCCATGTTATTTGAGAGAGTTGTATCCCTTAAAAATAGTAAAAAGAAAAAAATATAAAAAATAGAAACAATTAAAAAATCATTGGAATCATTCAATTATCATTTTCTTGGAAAAAATGAAATGTTTTTTTTGTGGGGTTGTGAGTGAGATTCTAAGGTTTGTATTTTCACTTATCACGATTTTATTTCAATATTCAACCTTCCTTCGTCTAAAACCTGTCATGATTTTTTATGACCCACCATCCTACGGCCTTATAAACATTTGAATCTTTTTTGAAACCACATATAATTGTTTTTTCTTTTTATTTTGAATACTGAAGCTGTTGAATTCACGGTAGAACTATGGTAAGCATGTATTTGTTGGATAATTGAGAAAAGATTTGATCAAATTATTTGAGAGAAGAGAGTGCTGATGAGGTTGGACACATGATGTGTGAGTGTGTGTATATGTTTTTTAAATAATGTAAGAGGATGGGAAAGATATTAGAAAACATAAATTTTAAATTTGGAATGTTATTTTCAAGATAAAAAATATTGATATTTTTTGGTCATATTATTTTTACACATTGATGTGTCTAAGAGTTCAGTTATATATTCTTCATGATTTTTTATGAGAAGTGAAAAAATTTATGAGTGAGTTATTTGATGTACATTGATTTATATTTTATTCTTATAATTTTATAATTTAGTTTTAATTATTTTAATCTATTTTAGAGTTGTAATTTTTTTATTCATTTTTTTATTTTAAATAATTTGAAAATTTTTAGTTAGTTTATATAATAATATTAGTAATTCAGTTTTATAATTAGTTTGTATTAATTTTATAATTAATTAACTTGAAATATATAACAAACTATTATTTTTTGTATTTTAATAAATACTTGTCATTATTTTTTGTTAGTATTTATTTTAATTTCTCATATTATTATTAGATTATTATATATCATTTTAATATTTGTAGTTTTAATAATAGTAGTGTTAATTTTATAAGTTAGTAATTATTATTATTTTATTATTCATTATTAATATTATTATTTATATTCGTTTTAAATATTAATTTTATTTATTTTTTGTCATTAAATTATATAAATATTTTAATATTATTATAATTATTTTTAAGATATGTTTTAATTTTATGAAGCATTTAATTATTTTTTTTATATTAAATTAGTATATTTTATCATAACCGCACACTTTAAAAAATGTATGTATGTATGTATATATATCTAATAATAATTTTTTATTCTAATTTTAATATTTTTATTTTTAATATTTTTATTTTCATTATTATTATTATCATCATTAATATTTTTCTTTTTTAGTAAATAGTTTATATATATATTGAAATTTTAATTTGGAGCACGTTTCTATACAAATATATGTGTTTTAAGAGGGTTGATGCAAAAATAAATCGGTGGGAGATCCTAAAAGGGTGGTGTCGTCTCATGTCCTCAACATCTACCAGTCATCGCCTCCTATCTAAGAGAACCACACATCTGGTGATGTCCTCCAATACAACAACCCTTCTAAGCAGCTGACCTCCCACATGCTGTATCATGAGAGACCAACATCAATTTATATATCACCAGAAGTATCACCATATCACGTCATCCACCTATGCATCATCCACATCCAATTCCACCCCCTATGCTACGTAGCTGAACAAACATGATGACCACATTTCTTGTGCACCAAACCTGTGGAAATATCACCTCTTTCACATAATTCACATCAACCAGAGGTCATCGATACACCACATTATAGAACACTGTGATACCCCTATATCTCCACTCTTATGTAGTGAACCTTGTTGAAATCATTCATTCGAAGCAACATGACACCCTCTACTCTATCACACAACACACACCATGCAACACCACACTTATCTTGCCTCCGTTATTTTGTTTCACCCTCAACACAGAACCTCAACTTACATACTCCTCATGTGAAAATGAAATTAATCCATTTGTGTTCAGTTAGAGGGTGGTTAGTTCATGTTCTTGATGGTCATACTCATTGAATACTCATTGGTTATATTTTTGTGGTTTATATATTCACATAGTGCGTTATGATTTTGTTCACTAACGCAATAATCCGTAGAGTGATGGTCCTTATTGGGCGAACATTTTTGGAATATTGCATTTTATTTTCATCAACCTGGGCATGTTGAATCTAATTTTTCATTGGATCTGTCATGATTTTTTGAGTATATGATTAATTCCATAGTGTTGGAGATGTGATGAATGTGATGGAATTGCATGATATTGTTTCTGAACTATATTTAAATACATTTTTAATTATAATTTATATTGAATTTTATTTATTTCAATATATATAGGTTTAAATTAATTTTAAATTGGGATCTAAAACCCTTCATTAGTTAATGTTCATTTGATACCTAATAATTAATCAAATTTTCAATATCAAAAAATAATTTTTTTATCCTCATGTTGATCGTGCACGTGAGATAATTGTGAATCTCATGCGAGTGAGTTCCGAATAAATAAATATATTAATTTAAAAAAAATATTTTTGTGTGTCTTATTTCTATTTTTAATGAGTGATGCCTAATAAGTAATCTCATAGGAGTGAAACCATCGTGGAAATATACTTAGAAATTGTGAGAAACAGGTTATTGAATATCACCATGTGATTTAATGAAAGAATACCACAAAAATTATTCATTGGTATATTGAATGAGATGACATATGATATTTGTTATAATCAAAATAATATCAAACAAAATAGAATTTTTCAAAGTATTATTTTGATTTAATTTGGAATTTGATAAAATTGAATAAATAAATATTCAAATGAGGGAATTAAGAAATTTACATTGCATGCACCTGATTGGACATCACAACTATAACACTTCCATCTCCACTTGTTTTATCTGTAGATTAATTTAGATCAAATTGATAGATTTAGTTATTTGAAATAGTCATTTTTTCTTTTTTCATTATTTTATTAATTTTATTAATTTTAAATCACAAAAAACTAATTTTCCTTAAATTTTTTCAAGAGTATATTCATAGTGTCTACACACATTCTCTTTGTGGTTCAACCCTATCATTGCTTCTATATCTGTTAGTGGGTTAATAAATTTTTAAATATGAATGAGTTTTAACACACGTTCTAGTTTTACAATGAATTTATTATAGTGCATGAAATTCTATGTATTGATACATTATTTAAATGTTTTCCTTTAGTGAAATTTTATTTTTAAATGTGTTCTCTAAATGTTCAGTCATTTGATAAATTAATGAATGAGGTTTCATGGTTTTAATAAATTTTATATAATTTTCAGTATTTTATTAATGGATTTAAAGGGTGGGTTAAATGTGAGGTGTTTAAGGAACTATTTTTAAATTATTTTTTAATTTATAAATGATGGGTTGGGAATCCCATTTCCGAATTCTAGAAAGCTCATTTAGAACTTTTTACTAGTTTCTAGAATCTTAGTGTATGACCCTACTATTGCGCATTTTATTTTGATAGATGTGGATTGTTTCTATTAGAGAATATATTATTTTTTTGTGATAAAAAATATATATGATCAGTTATTTTTCATGACATGGTTTTTGAGGTTAGTTATTGATAATTGTTTTTTCTTATTATTGGTTGTATTGATTTCTTGTTTTCACACACATGATTTGTTTTTTTATTTGAATTCATGTAACTATGGTAAATTATATACATATTCTAAATTAGATAGTCACATGTTTCTAGGATTTTTTAGTTATGTGTTAGTTTTTGTAGAGTGTTCCCCCAATTCCAGGCTGAGTTCAAGCTATTCACGTAACTTATGTTTTTACGAAACAAAGGGTAGAATATTGGTTTTATTTCTGTAAATCCTAGGACTATAATATTTTATAACCTAGGTTACAACCCCTGATGCATATTCCTTGGTTGGTGATTTAAAATAATTTTTTATCTTCATCTTCAATTATATTACCCCATTTTATTGATTTATATGGCAATTATGATTGGTTTCATTAATTTAATTCTTTTCATATGTTGGCATGGTACCTTATGATTATTCTTTTTAATTATGTTGTGTGATAGGGGTGTTTTAAAGGATTGTGGAATGGTATTGTAAATTTTTTTCTTATTGTAAAATGTTGTCCTAAATGAAAATTGATTACCCAATATGGTAGGTGTTATTCTCACAAAATCATAATATATTCTTTAATTAAATAAAAAGAAATATAGAGGTTTTTAAAAATATCATTATTTGTAATGGATTTATTTTATTTAATAATTAAAAACCAATATTTTAATAATGTAATTTAAAATAGAATAAAATGGATTTCTAATTAAATTTTAGGCTTGGGGAAAAAAGGGTGGTGATCTACTATGTTTTTTCTCGCATTCATATTACATTTTATATTTTTGTTTCAGTACTTATCATTTAATTCTTTTAGATAGTTTATTATTATCAACATGGATAGCCCCTTGGGATCTTTAAGAGGTTTGTGTAAATTCTATTTTAATTTGTTTCCTTATATTAGCGGTCATATAGATCATACATTTTTCTTTTTTCCTTTCTTAAATTGATTATATAAATATATATATATATTTATTATGTGTGTGGAGTTTGGATATTGAAAATTGGGTTGTTTCAATGGTGGGATATATAGTTGATCTGAGGGAATTTCTTTGTTTTAAAATGATTAAATAGTATGTATTTAATATTCTATATTGGTTTGTGGTCCTTCAATGTATGGAGTGTCTATTCCCATTCTTCCCTAATTATATAACTCTGATTTATGTGTAACACCCCGAGCTTCCACGATACGCTTCTCATTCAATAATGCAATAGCTTGCATTGTACGCAACTTCGAGCTCTAAAACACCGCGACTAATCAAAGTAGCCATTATGAATAGTAATAACCACTTTTTAAAATTATAGAAATTTTATATTTCAAAATGGACTTCATTTTTGTATTCGTAATATTGAAATTATCCAAATTTGAATTTTTTGTAATTTTCTGAGAACTTCCAATTTTTTATGAATATTGAAAAATACTTTAAAACAACTTTTTTAATCAAAATAATTTATTGTTATAAATTATACTATTTAGTGGTTTTAAGGTATAATTAGAATATATTTTTTCCATTTTATCCAATGGTGGTTATTATAATTAATTTAACATTGAAATTGGACATAAACAATTGCCAATCTTTTGATATAAATTGTTTCTTAAAAACACGCTATTTGTCGTAACAGCGGGAATTAATTATAAAATTAATTAATGAAACTTATATGTTTGGAATTTTGTAAAATAGACATCATTTTTGAATTCGTAATATCAATTATAGCTTAGGGTGAAATTTTGGCATTGTTCTGAAAAACTTCAATTTTTGATGAATAGTGAAACCACTAAGTGGTAGTTAAATAGCTGATTTTTCGTTTAAATGAAATATTACCACTTCTGTGATTTGATTTTCAAAAATCCGACATACATGGTTGTCATTAAGAAGTAAAATTTGGTTCAATGAGATTACAATAATTTTTTGGTGAATAGTAACTTTTATGTTCTTAATCGCGATTAGAGGTAATTAGTGTAGTTTAAGGTAAAAATAATGTTTTAATAATATGATATGAGCTTGACACTTGTCCTACTCCAATTAGATGAGTCATGGCCGACCAATACAACTCATGGGTAAACTTGGGGACCCCATGGAGCCACTTTAGTTGGAAAATGACATTAATATATATTTATTTAATGTTAAAATTAAATTGACACAAACATGAGTTATTTTACTAAAACAGTTTTTAAGTGGGGTTACACAAGTCCAAATTTTGACTATAAATATTCATTAGAAATCTAAAAAGATTTCATACATCATAGTATTTGTTTTATAATTTTTAGACATTAAATAAATTAAATTATTTATGACATCATTATGATGCAGCGATGACCTCATTATTTAACGATTTAAATAAAATGAGAAGATAACGCAAAATCCAAGGCTTACACTTGTCCAACGCCTATTGGATGAGGAGATTTCGAAACCTTATCACCTTAGCCTCGAATTATATAAGTGTGGGACCTTTATAATCCGAAGAGCATTGTGAAATAATGTAACATTTCAATCTTTCCAAAAGTGCCCCTCCTCTCCACTTATAAAAGGCCCCCACCTCTCCCACCTCATTTACATTTTCAAGCCATTTGGCTCGGCCAACCTCTGCCCAAATACTCTCCCAACTTCCCCCTCTTACTCCTAGAAGCCTCACTTTGGGCAGAACCCTTCCCAAGGAAGCCTTTGACTCAAATCAAAAAGAGTTACCCAATTTTGAGATAATGTCTTCTCTAATGTTGTTTTGTTTTATTTTTCTTCTCCAACCCCCTAAACTCTTTTTATCCATTTCTTTTGTAACAACACCAGTATCCTCAATATACTAGGATGTTGTTATAAGAAGGATTCGAGCTACACATACACACACCTACATCTAATGGTTAAAGAACATACGGTTTCTGTGGATGGTGAATTTCTGCCTCACGAAACGATGATTGTTCAACACTCATATAACACCTTTAAAGGTGGCCATTAAGATATCACTATATTTATATATGATATAAAATATGTTTATGTTTTAATTATTCTTCTGTATTTCTCATTTATGGCATACTTTATGATTTCCATTATGGTTAAAACGCGATAATTTCATTTTAGAAAGTGCGGACTACCGCCCCCTCAAAGTGATTTGAATCGTTAATGCCATATGTGGGATGTATAAAGGATGGAGTAAATGGTATTATACACTATATTATACTGGAATTATATTATAAATTTATATCATTATGATTTAGTTCCATTAAATATGAAATTTAAATGAAAGTAGTGTTCATGCGTACGTAAGGCTTACCGTCTCCATGAACGGTGCATTTCATTTCTTACCTCTAAATGTTATGTAATATTATAAATGAATGTATATACTGGATATATAAGATATATATGACATATAAATCATGAATATAATTCTGGATATAATGGATATTCTACCACATGAACAACTTGTAATTATAAGAAGTTTATTGTTGACTCAAGTTACCAAAGATCGACAAAACGGTCGTTATTAACTTAAATAATTACATAGTGTTCATAACATTGTAATAAGTGATATAAAAAGGATAATGAAATTGAAAATGGTTCTTAATAAGGTAGATATTAACTCTAGTTTATTATTCAGGAGGTTAAAGAACGGTTGAGTCAAGTCGGACACAAGGTAAGGGAACTTCTTAACCCAACTTCCATTCTTTGGGTTAATCTCATACATTCCAATTATGTCATGATATTATTATGTATTATTTTGTATTTTTACTTTATTTATGTGTACCTATAGTGAATACACATAATAGATCTATTTTATTTTAAAAATGATCTTTGTAAGGGACTTCGTCTCAATCTCCTTTCATTGAGGCATATTTCGTTTTATACCCAACTTTCTTTTATACGGTGTATAAACTCCTTTGACTTTTACGTTTATTCAAAAGGAATCTTTTTTATACGAAGCGTTTTACTAAACGACAAAAAGGGAATGTTTTTCTTTCCGTACTTATGCGGCGACAATGACTTCTCCACCGCCATGACCATTATTTGAGTTTCGGCTTCCTCTACAAGCCATCATTTTTTTAATGAAAAATAAATACAAAGTTTTAACTTTCTTTTATTTTGGTATTGAAAATGGTTTTGAAAGCGTTTTTATTATATCAATGACCTGTATTTATATCTTGTGGTTGAAATGTGGAACTGTTATATTTCCTTTATGCATGTTTTATGTGATACGATTATGTTATGGTTTATGATATGTTTAAACCTATTCATATGAGGAATGCATTGGACTTAATAAGTGACGGGTGGAGCCCGCTATAGCTCCTCGATGCATCGGCAGGTCTCATGAGACAAACTAGTGTCTTGGCACGAGGCCTTGAAAAAATCTTATTTGTGGTCTTGGAACGAGGCCTTGACTACGTGGTTATGATAGTCTTGCATTATGGATTCCATCATTATGAAAGTGGTTATTGTTATTGCATGTGATTATTCGACCAGTAGAATATCCATGTGAAGAAGTAAATGGCATTATCTCATTTTACTTTTGCCATATTATGTTGAAGTTCAAGTTTAAAAGGCTTTTTTTTAATTATACATTGCCTTAAATGTTAATATTTATTTATTAAAGCTTCCGCTATATTGTTAACCTTACTGAGCATCTGAGCTCACCCCTTTCAATGTTTTAATATTTTTCCAGGATGTGAAGAAGTATTTTATGAATGACCTACAGGGGTAGTCAGAAAGGGATATGATTGTGGACTATGAAGACCATGTTATTGTAGTTTGTTTACTTTTTGATGTAATGAAAGACTTATGAATGTATCTAGTGTTTCCAAGGCTACTAAACTAATCGGTCGTTCGAGACTTGATCTTTTGTGATCATGCCAATGTTACGAACTAACGCACCGACTCTGGGTAGGTGGGGTCGGGGCGTTACATATGGGTGAAGCATTTACCATTAGGTTTTTATTCCCTGTAACTAGTCACTCGCCCAGGGTGTTTCAGAAACACCCCTTGATCCCAATCGATGATCATATCGGTTATCCAAAAAACACATGGCTTGGGTTGGTTCATGATAAAATGGTATCACAGCCTTAGTTATTAAGAGGTAATGAGTTCCAAAGAACATTTTTTTGTAATGGTTTTGTTTTGATAGTGTATTCAGGATTCTGGATAAAGGTTTGAGAGAAATTCAAGGTAGCTCTTTTCCATTTGGATCCTCAACATTCTCTTGGTTTTTCTGGATCATGTCTTGGATTTTGATTTCATCCTTGGATATTTTATATTTTTCAATGTAAAGGATGATTAAATTGTCAATAATTTCATCTTATTTGGAATTTATCTTGATATTAGGGTGATGGTGTAGGATTATCCTAAATATTTTAACTAGAATCCGGACTTATCCAACCGTGTAGACGATTTTATGGGCACTTCTTTACCCAAAAACTCCATTGTAAGTCATTTTATGATTTTTTAACCACTTTTAATTCTTCAATAACTCATAAGGTAAATTATCACTAGTTTGATATGAGTTAAAATTATTTTTTATATTTTATTATATAAATGTAATTTTTATTCATTCTAATATATTTGTATGATATGATTGGATATTATAAATGGTTGGTTTTAGTGAAATGATTTTTTTCTATATATAAATTATTTGGTTTAATTTTTTTTAAAATTGTTATTTTATTTGGTTTTTTTTAATGTATTTTTATATGGTTTTGATTTTGTTATGGGTTTTTTAAAATTCATTAGATGGTATTTTGGTTTTATGGAAATTATTTAAAGATTATCTGTTTAATTTGAAAATGGTTTCAAATGGTAATGTAATTATAAAATTATTTATTATTTATTTTCAAAATTATTTTGTTGTTTTAAAATTAAATATTTATAATTGTGGTTTTAGAAAAGAAAAATAATTTTTTTTTAATTTTCGAATGTTATGTTATGATTTAGTGAACTTCTTATTTTTGATTTCTTCTATAGTGGTGGAGTGACTAGTTGGGTAGATATATGTTGTGTGAACTATAATAGTACAAGACTCATGTCATTTAAATAGTAAATCCCTTGAAGTTAATTAATGATTGTGTTTCTCCTCTCATAATGGGTGATCATTTTGTGTTTCTATTTATCATTTGGGTCTAGTTCCTATAGCATGTGGAACTCTCCATAAATGGAATATAGAGCTACATATAGAATCATTCTTGGTTTTAGATCTTTGTCAATGATCATGGAAACAATATCCCACTGATTTTTTGTTTTCTATTTTCAACATGAGTTCTCAGTAAATATACTATTTAGAGTCCTAGAAATCAATGGATATATTTTTCATGGGGTGGTTACAAGATTTAGAGATTCCATCTTTCGGGGATAAGAGCTCATGATAGATTTTTTGGGGTATTTAATTTGGGTTTTCTAATTTATTAATCTATTGGGGTTCCTTTTAATTTTTTTATTGTGCCTTATATATTTTATTTTCTTCTTCTTGAGGTTTGTGTGTGTATGTTGGATTTCTTTGGACAGGTTTTCTGTGTTTGTGGTTTCCAAAGGTCCTTTTGATCAATATTTTTGGTAGTTCCTTGTTGAGTCTATAGATTTTGGATTTTAAAATGAAAGGAATAGGAATATGTTCTAGGAATGATATAAATTATATATCCTTTTGTGAGTAACCAAGGGTGATATATATTTTGGGGGTATCTGTGATATGATGTATGTGTGGTTGAGGTCCTACTTTTAATAGCCGGATCTTGATGACCAACAAATATGGTATATGTAAATTTTGATAGGGTTTTATTTTGGTTTTAGATTACTTTTCAGAACCGTATTTTTATTTCATAGTAGATGTTGAGTTTTTTGATCAACTGAGAGTCCATCTGAATTTGTTGGAATTATGTTTCATAGTTTGTTTTCATCTCAAAGATTGTGTTATGGTTAGTTTTCTATATTCATGATTAATTCTAAAATTGTAGGGAGACCTATGTTAGGTTTATATGTTCTCTTAGACTCATCTTATGGTTTTTCTAAGCTATATTAGGCTATGTTGTTCTTTGATACATCTATTGTTTTTGGGAGATTGATTTTTTTCATGATTTTGGGATGATGAGTTTGACTAAGGGATGTTGTCAAGTAGTTATCATTTGTTCGATATCTATTTACTTTTTTCCCAGTCCATCCATATCATAAATTGGAGTGGAATGAACTATCTCATTCAAATTCCTTCAATATTTTCTATAGACTTTCTATAGGATAATTTTGGCTCAGTGGTGACAATAATCACACCATTATGTCAATATAGTTTAATATAATTAGATTTTTGGATGTTTTGAAGTTTATAGTATTTACCAATGATGTTCACAAGTTTTTGTGATCCCCAAAGGTTTTTTTCTATTATGACACCTCACAACTCTATGATGTACCTTCCTTGGAATGACATTTAGGATTTTCATCTTGGGAGTTTCCCTAGGAGAAATGGTTGGAACCACAATGAGATAGTGTATTTCATGGTGAGTTCATGGAAATTCCGGTCTAAAAAAGCGTGTTTGAGGTTGGGAATTTAATCGGGAATGTTTGTGGTGTTTGGTAGGATTCCTATATGGAACAATTTTTTGTTCCAAGTTATGTTTTAGGTTGTGGAGATGGCCCAATTCATTAATTTTTATGGCCTTTTATGTGACCCATTTTATTTAAATACCCTAAACTTAATTAATCCCTTATAACCCTCTTCATAGTTGTTGAATAAAATGTCTAGGGATGGACCATCACATGTGTGTGCCTCCCCTACTTCAATATCTACACATATTTGGAAAACCTTATATATTTTTTATGATTCTATGAAAACTATTTGAGGTAGTATCTCATATTCCCTCTATTACACCTCTACCATTTTTCCCCTTCACTCATTAATGTTACTCTAATAAGAGAAACCCAGAGTGGTGTATCATTTTTAATAGGGTTTTATTTCTTGATGATAGAGAATGTGATGTATTGACCATGATCATTACATATTCTATTTGAGATTTTGGAACATTATCCCTTGATTCGATGTAGGTTTTCCACATATAACAAACATTAATTTTAAAACCATTGGTGTATTGTTAACTTAATTCATGGTATAAGATAACATTTATAGAATTATAGTTTTTTCATTGATTTCTATATGAAAAATTGATTTCTATATTTTTTCTATAGAATTATATATTTTTTCTTATTTTAGTGGACAATTCAAATATAAATGTTCTTATCATTTCACATTAATAATTAATATGATTCTAGGATACATCATTAACAACTATATTGAAGTTATTAAATATATTTTTGTTTTTGAAAAATTTCATCCAATGATCTAACAAGTAATTTAATGTGATAATTTAAATTCCAATTATTGATAATACATATAATGTTTTCATTTGAATAAAAAAATTTATTAAAAAAATATTATACCTCATTTGGATCATGGGATAAATTAAGAAATAATTTTCCAATAATTTAAGATATTTTTTAAAAAATGAGAGTAACTCATTAATGGATTTAAAAGGATTTCTTGAATTAATTTATTTTAAAAAATATTAATAAATGATTTCAAAATTTATAATGTAACGACATGACATCCCATTTTTACATCTAATAAAGATCGTTTATAACTATAAAGCTATTTTTACCTTGTGTTTTTTCGTGACCCTCTTGATCCCCAATTGATTTTATATTGATGTGGATTGTGGAACATGGTTCCTAATTTATATTTTGTATTATAGGATAGATATGTGATCATATCTATTTTATTATAGGGAGTTGGTGTTTATGGTGAGAATATTATTTATATTTATTATTGTTTGGGGAAATTTCATTCTTTATCACCCTAACAATACATGATAACGAGAAGCAAGTTTACTCTGTGGAAATTGAAGACTTAATAAATGCTAGATAGTCATATGATTTTAGTTTCACCTATCAATTATTAAGGGATGTTACAGAGTGTTTAAAGACCCGGAAATTTCAAGGTAATTTTTTTTCTTAATTTCTTTGGAAATTTAGGAGTCTGCGGATTCTGAAGGCACTTGATTCTGAGGCCCGGTGTTCCCGGAATCAAGTTCCGAAGTTTATCTTAGATACGATCAGTGAACGAACATGTGAGTTTTTATATCATTTGAACCGGTGCCCGAAATTGAAATCTGAGGTTACCGATGAACTCGTAGTGCCGGTAATTGCTTAAAGGGACCTTTACCACAGCTCCATTTTAAGCAGGTTGAGAATTATTTCTTGGGGTAATAGTTTTAAATAAATACAATTGTTGAACAATTTTATTTTGTAACCTTGGAATTTAGACCCTTCCATGGGATATTTTTGGTGGAGCCCACAACCACCCAACTTCCCATGTGTGGTTATATGAAAGGTGGGGCCCACACGAGCCGCAACCTATCATCTCCCTTAACCCTCTTTAAACTCCCCAAATAACTCCCTTAAACCCCCCCTCATTAAACACCCTTGTTTAATGTTTAAAACTCTCCAAACATTTATGAGTTCTTCCACCTCCTCTCCCTCTCTTTAATTATTGCCAACACATTTAATTAATGAGGTGGTTTGAATGTTTGAATTTGAAATGGATTTTGAAAAATAAAATAATAAGGTAGCTTATTATTTTATTTTGGGGGAATGATTTTGTGGTCTGCGATCTCTTGGGGTTTTGGGAAGAACATTGACCCTCCGATGAAGAACGAATACTTCTTCGACAAAGAATGGCAATGCACCTTCTTTTCTTTTCCCCACGACAAGAGGAAAGATGCCGCGTCTTCGGGTGCACTCCGACGATGACGGAATCGACACTGTCCTCCACGATGCTCAGCAACCGCGAATCTTTCTTGAGGCAGGGGAAACAAGTTTACTTTTAATGGATTAAAATTGTGCTTTACTTTTCATTGAGCATCTTGCTTTTCCAAACTTTTTCTATTGCTTAATGTGAAGGGAGTGAACTGAACAAACACGACACGATGACCCTCTGTTTGATATTGTTTTTTTATGGAATTGGCAATCAGAGGCGGAACACTGAAGTGGCTGGCGGCGTAAGGGCCGCTACCGCACACGCTAAGAAAAATTTCCGCCAAGAAAGCTGTGGCGGAGGAACATCACGTAGTCGCGCCGTGTCGGGGATGTGGAGCCGCGGCGAGTGGAGGCTGCAGCGGAGGAAGCCGACACCATCGCGCCGGCTGTGCAGCGGGAACCGTGGCCCACATCGGTAGAAGAACCGCCTGGCCCAACGTCCGGCCAGGTGAAGGGGAGCTGTGGCGCCAGGAGGGCACAACACTGGAGAATCGTCTGTCCCGTCAGCCGGGCGGGCGGAATCGAACCGCCACTCCAGGAGGGCGCCGTGCTGAAGAACCTTCAGCTCGCCGTGTGGGCCGCATGCGCCAGATGGTTGGCCAACCTAGCATGCATGTTTGGAAGGGCGGCGTGGCTACGCTTTGCCGGTTCGGGCAGTTGGGGGCCACAACCCCGCCTCGGACCGCTCGGCCCTCATGCCGAGCCGCTCAGCCGGCTGGCCGAGCCCCCCAGGCCGCGTGCCCAGCAGTGTCGCGCCCAACCGGGCTGAGCTGGGCCATGCCCCTTTTGGGCCGGGCCCCGCCACATCAGGTCGGGCTACACCCCTAGGGCTAGGGCACACGACTCACTGGGCCGGTCCGACCCCTTTGTCGGGTCGGACCCACCAAAACTGAGACTACCCGACCCGTCATCCCATCGGGCCCAAGGAACCGGGTCATTTTTCACATAAACATGAATTTCGTAAAGTCTGTGTGTCTGATCGACGTGCTGGATATGGAACTAGGAACCTTTCAATAAGGCTGTCTTTTTTCGACACTCTTAGTGAGTTTTGGACGACTTTGGAAAAACGAATGGATTGGTTCGATCCCGAACCCAACCGGGCCCTCAGAACGGAGACGCTTATTACATGAGTACGAGACATCCGATTAATGTACCGTCAACTATGTTAGATTCCACATTATGAGATAATTCTTTTGGCATACATCACCTACGGTTTGGACGTAGTTGGAGTATGGATGGGTTGGATTGTACCTGAAATCCAACCAGGCCCCTTGAAAAAAAAATCTAATAACTCACAGACCGGGCGTCCGATTCACGTGTTGTCTGTTGCGTTGAGACCCCTATGATGAGTCGGTACCTTGAGATACTTCCTTTTGTAACTTCGTGACACTTGGAGTGTCGACCAGTAGCTCGTGGAGCGGATCCTCCCAGGGATGAGCATACGGAGTAGGGTGACCTTGTAGCTGGCAGACACCTGATTACTGCTTGTCTGATTCGTATCAGAGTGACTTGACCAGCCCAGTGGGGAGCACAACTTTGTTGGGGTGGAAGACCAATGGCGGGGAGCACTACTGTGTTGGGGTGGCAGACCCATGGTACTCGACAAGAGTAGTACCTCTCTAGGCTAGTAGGGGGAGCACTACTGTGTTGGGGTGGCATACCCGTGGTACTCGATAGTGGAAGAGTACCTCAGCAGTCTAAGGTTAGTGAGTAGCACCTCGGAGTTGTGATAGGACTACTGCACTCGACAGAGGAGGAGGTCTCCATCAGCCATGTTTTCATAATCATGAATAAAAATCCTGGTTTGAGCTGAGTCAATGACCTTTGGGTTTTCCTCATGATTGAGATGGGTTATTTGATAACTTAAGTATATGTATGAGAATATACCTAAGTAAGGGTTATCTGTTGAGATCCTTCTTTGTGGTTATCCTTGTTTGATATAGTGAGACCTTGAGAGTCTTGGGGTCCCTACTAAGTATCTTTATACTCACCCCTACACAGGCTATGCCCGCACATCATTGTGGTGGATGCAGATGATGGATAACACTGATGGAGGAAGAGTGTACAAGGATTGGGCGACACATGGAGGTGAACCTCACGACGAGTCGGTACACGGAGGTGGACCTCATGACGAGTCGGCACCCAGAGGAGATTGACAGATGAGGGCGCTGATGAGGCTATCTGTACCTACCCTTCAGGTAGGATTTGTGGTGGATGATCCAGGAGCTTCTTGTCACCTTCCAGTTGTTTTTTCTTTTACCTTGTACTTTACAGTTGGGCTTGTATTTCTGATCCATTTACATTCAACTCTAAATTTGTTTTTAGTTTTACTTAGTGTTTTCTTTTGCTTGTACTCTGGTTGAATTTGTTTATGTTTTATAAAGGCAACTCTTTCCCAGTTATAGGTATTTACGCCTTTGGTGCTAGTCTCCATCCCCTGGCCTATGGAAGGCGGGCTTGGGTTAGTCACAGCATGGGCCCCGAGGACGGGTCGTGACAAATTTGAATCATAGGGAGATTTGTATTAAGGATATCTGAGCCAGAACCTTCCTTTATACATTCCAACTTATGTTAGGCTGCTAGAGAGATCGTTTGTGGAAGATAATTCTTTGGCGGAGTGGATACATCTAGTGAAGGTTAGTAGTGGGAAAGCAGAAATCTGGTGCTAGTCTCGGAGACATGGGCATGTAAAATGATTTAAGAATAGGAATTGTTAAGGATAGATGAATTTGCAAGGCAGAAGACGTGGAAGCAGAGTTATGGGGGCAGCATGTGGTGATGTACATTCCGACATGTTATAACCACCCGCCTTTGTAGTCCCCACCAGGCTCAGGGAGCAAGAGGGAAGGGGAAGAGAGTAGCTGAATTCGGTCAAGGAGTGTGACCGAAGGGCTCTTGGAATGATTCTAGGTACGGTCTATCTCTAATACTAGATGCCATATCTATTGAAATTGATACGAATCATTCATTACTTCAACCATTCTTCTCCCAAACCTAGAGTTTCTGGTTAATCCGTTGACTTGACCCTCATGTCTAGAGATACCTTTGGGAGGAGACTCGATAATCTAGATTATGGAGATGGTGTGATCTAACCCTTGAGGTGAGAGTTTTGGTTGGAACCTCTTGGTGGCAGCGTCGAGGCCTTACGACGTTATTTTGTGTATGGACTAGGAAACCACAGTTCATAAAAATATAGATTGTATTAGGAAAAAAGGTTATAGATTACCTACAACATTGGGATGGGATTTTCCTTGGTCGGAAAAAAGCAATCCCCAGGTAGCACAGAATGGAACCATGCATATGTGGGTGCAGTCAATCACTCATGATTCAGCCAGACCTAGATTTGTGCCAGACTTATCCAGAGTTGTTCCACCGCTTTTAGCATTGACGAAGAAGGGGAAACTCTTCGTGTGGTCAGAGAGATGCTAGTATAGATTTACAGGAGATGAGGCATAGGTTGATCAGTGAACCCATCTTGAGGCTTCAGGAGAAGGATAAGATCATCTAGGAGTGGATGAAGACTGCACAGAGCAGGCATGAGTCCTATTTTGATAGGAGGCGGAGACCACTAGAGTTCTAGGGTGGTAACACCGTCTTCTTACGGGTCTCATCTCGACATGGTCTACAGAGATTTGGCCAAGGCAGAAAGTTATCATCGAGGTTCATCTGACCTTTCTAGGTCCTCAACAGGGTGGGCGAGGTGGATTACCACTAGCCCTTCCACTTCAGTTGCACTGGGTGCACTACTTCATCCACGTATCTCAGATAAGGAGGTACATGCATGACCTATTCATCATCATCGACCAATGAGAGATGGACATCGATTACATGGCGACATTCACGAGTTTCCAGTAGAAGTTGAAGATCGACAGGAGCAGGTCCAACGGGGATGGTTGATTCCTCTTGTGCGCTTCGCTGGCAGCACGAGAACTTCTAGTAGAGCACATGTGATCGGGTGTCTCATATACGTACTCCGTACCATCTTTTATTTCCCTAGAGTGTGTTGTAGCTTTACGGGGACGTAAATACCTAAGGTGTGCGTAGTTTAAAGGACCTAAAATTTCTAGGAATTTTTTTTTATTTCTTTGGAATTTTACGAGTCTATGGCTTTTAACGAAACTTGATTCCGAGGCCCAGTGTGCCCAAGATCAAGTCCCAAAGATTAGCTCGGGTACGTTCGGGGAACGAACGAGCGAGTTTTTCTATCTTTTGAACGTGTGCTCGGAATTGAAATACAAGGGCACTGATGAACTCGCATCGTCGGTAATTTCTTAAGGGGTCATTTACCGTAGTTGCGTTTTAAGTGGGTTGAGAATTATTATTTGGGGTAATAGTTTTAAACAAATAAAATTGTTGAAAAAATTTATTTTGTAATCTTGGATGTTAAACCCTTCCATGAGAAGTTGTTGGTGGAGCCCACATCCACCCAACTTCCCATGTGTGGTTATATAAGAGGTGGTCCACATGATCCCCAACCTATCATCTCCCTTAACCCTCTTTAAACTCCCCAAATAAGTCCCTTAAACCCCCCCTCATTAAACACCCTTGTTTAATGTTTAAAACTCTCCAAACATTTATGAGTTCTTCCACCTCCTCTCCCTCTATTTTATTATTGCCAACACATTTAATTAATGAGGTGGTTTGAATGTTTGAATTTGAAATGGCTTTTGATAAACACCCTTGGTTAATGTTTAACACTCTCCAAACATTTATGAGTTCTTCCACCTCCTCTCCCTCTCTTTTATTATTGCCAACACATTTAATTAATGAGGTGGTTTGAATGCTTGAATTTGAAATGGATTTTGATAAATAAAATAATAAGGTAGCTTATTATTTTATTTTGGGGGAATGCTTTTGTTGTGTGGGACCTCTTGGGTTTTTGGGATGAACATCGAACCACTAATGAAGAACGGAGACATATTCAATGAATAACGACAACACACCTTCTTTTCTTTCACCACGATAAAAGGGAAGACACCACGTCTTCGGGTACACTCCAACGACGAAGGAATCAACACCGTCATCCACGATGCTCGGCTAAAATTAATCTTTCTCGAGGTAGGGAAAACAAGTTCAATTTTAATGGATTTAAATTGTTCATCGTTTTCCATTGAACATCTTTCTTGTACAAACTTTTTCTATCGCTTAACGCGGAGGGCGCGGGCCGAACAAGCATGGCCCGACGACCCTCCGTTTGATCTTGTTTTTTTATGGAATTGGAGATCAGAGGCAGAACATGAATGAGGCCAGCAGCATAAGGGCCGTCGTCGCACACGCTAAGAAAAGACATGGGACCAGGAGGGTGCCATGCTGGAGAATCGGCGGGCCTGTTAGCCAGCCGGGTGGAGCTGAACTGCGGCGCCAGGAGGGTTCCATGCTGAAGAAACCTGCAGCCTGCCGTGCGGGCCGTGTGAGCCATAAGGCCGACCGGCCTAGCCGGTCGGTTTGGAAGGGCGGCGCCGCCGGTTCGGGCAGCCAGGGGCCGCGTCCCTGCCTCAGACCGCTTGGCCCTCGTGCCGAGCTACTTGGCCAGCTGGCCGAGACAGCCAGGCCGGGCACCTAGCCGGTCCACGCCGGGCCAAGCCGGGCCGCACCGGGCCACGCACCTTCGGTTCGGGATGCGCCACTTTGGGCTGGGCGGTGCCACTTCGGGCCGGGCCGCCTGTCTCACTGGGCCGGTACGAACCCTTTGTCGGGTCGGACCTGCCAAAACCAAGACAACATGACTCGTCAGCCCATCAGGCCTAATGGATCGGGTCCTTTTCACTTAGACGTGAATTTCGAAAATACCTCGCGTCCGATCAATGCGTTGTCTGCGTCACTATGACCCTTGCGATGAGGGAGTCCTTTTTCGAAACTATAAGTGAGTTTTGGATGACATAAGAAAAACGGTCGGGTTTATTCGAACCCGAAACCAACCGGGACCTCGGAGCGGAAACACATATAACTTGAGGACCGGTCGTCTGATTAATGTACCATCGACTATGTTGGATTCCTTTTGATGAGATGGTTCTTTTGGAATAATTCACCAGAGGGTTGGACGCCGTTGGAGTATGGTCGTGTTGGATTGTACCCAAAATCCAACCGGGCCTTTCGAACAGAAATGCTAATAAGTCACAAGCTGGGCGTCCGATTGACACGCTGTCTATTGCGTTGAGACCCCTATGATGAGGCGGTCCTTTGAGGTACTACATTGTGGAACTTCGTGACACATTGAGTGTCGACCAGTAGCTCATGGAGCGGATTCTCTCGATGACCAGCACACAGAGTATGGTGACCCTGTAGCTGGCTGAGACCTGATGACTAATTGTCTAATTCATGTCGGAATGACTTGACTAGCCAAGTGGGGAGCACTATTGTGTTCTGGTGGAAAACCCATGGCGGGGATCACTACTGTGTTGGGGTGGCAGTCCTACGGTACTCGACCAGATGAGTACCTCTATAGGATAGTACGGGGAGCAATACTATTTTTGGGTGGCAGACCCGTGGTACTCGACAGTGGAGGAGTTCCTTAGTAGTCTAAGGATAGTGAGTGGGACCTCAGAGTCGTGACAGGACTACTGCACTAGACAGAGGAGGAGTTCTCTAGCAGTCGTGTTTTCGTCATCGTGAAAAAAATTCTAGTTTGAGCTAGGTCAATGACATTTGTGTTTTCTTAATGATTGAGATGGGTTACTTGATAAATTAGGTATATGTATGGGAATATACCTAATTAAGTGTTATATGTTGAGATCCTCCTTTGTGATTATCCTTGTTAGATTTAGTGAGACCTTGAGGGTCTAGGGGTCCCTACTGAGTATCGTTATACTCACCCCTGAATAGGATATGCCCGCACCTCGTTGTGTTGGATGCAGATGACGGACAATGCTGATGGAGGCTGAGTGTACGAGGACTGGACGACACCTGGAGGTGAACCTCACGACGATTCGGTACACAGAGATGGACCTCATGTCGAGTCAGTACCCGGAGGAGGTTGACAAAGAGGGAGATGAGGAGGCTTTCTGTACCTACCCTTCACGTAGGATCAGTGGTGGACGATCTAGGAGCAGTGCTTTATGTACCTACCCTTTAGTTAGGATCCATGGTGGACGATCTAAGAGCTTCTTTTCACCTTCCAGTTGTTTTGTCTTTTACCTTGTACTTTATAGTTGGGCTTGTATTTCTGACCCATTTACTTTCAGCTCTACTTTTGTTATCAGTTTTAGTTAGTGTTTGCTTCCTCTGGTACTCTGGTTGAATGTGTTTATGTTTTATTAAGGAAACGCCTTCCCAGTTATTGGTATTTACACCTTTGGTGCTAGTCGCCAGCCCCTGGCCTATGGAAGGCGGATTTGGGGTAGTCACAGCATGGTCCCCGAGGACGGGTCGTGACAGAGTGTCACTAATTCCAGGATAAAAGTAGGATAATAACGTGTATTGTGTTTAGATACAAAATATGCTAGCATTTTATTCCATTTGTAGTAAAATATAGAACTATCTTAAATTTGGACTTATACTATATTCAATTACACATATTCTTTAGTTTGTGGTTTGACATAGGGGTCTCTTATGATCTTATTTTAGGTTCCCCGATTTGGTTGAATTGTGAAGCACCGATTATTAGTTTTGTTCATTTATTTTGTTTTATTTGATGAAATAGTTCATTATAAATTTTTATATCATTTATTTTCTTTATGTGGGGTATTCTGATGGAATGTGAAATTTGTATTAAAATTTTGTTTATTGAAAATTAGTGTTTTGAATAAAGATGGGTAACCTGGTATGGAATGTGTGATTTATAAAATGTTTTCAATGATCTTGTCTTTATCTAATAAAAATAAAGTATAAGGTTCATAAAACAAAAAAGATGTGATATTTTTAAAATTAATTAAGAATGGATGACATATATTTTACTAATTTAATTCAAACTATCTAAAAATGGGTTTATAATTAAGCATTTTTATTATAGAAAGGTGGTTAGTGATCTATAAAGATTTTAGGCTCAAGAAAATTTCATATTAGTTTTAGGATCATGTTATTCCTGTGACCAATCATGGAGTTTCTATTTCATTATATTTTATATTTCCTTTGGATCTTTCATAGGATATTTTTTATTATTTTTTATTTAATTCCATTATGGAACCATCCAAATTGATCATTACTAAATCTTTTACTTTATTCAATAATCTATTATTATATATATATATATATATCTATTTATCTATCTATTGATGTATGTGTGAGTGACCTGGATAACGAAAATAGGTTATTTCTATGGTTGAAGATTATGGTGAGATAAGGGAATTACTTTGTTTTAAATTATTTAATTTTTTTAACTACTTTTTATATGAAGGTTCATGGACCTCAAACATATGGATTTTTCATACGCATTTTACATTATTTCATAACTATAATTTAAGTTTAAAATAATATCCATTAGATTTTTACAATTCAGTAGTTATTATTTCAATATTCGGTAAATTGGGAACACCCCACATGGCCTATCATGAAGCAAATCTGGATTCTCACACATAGAAAAATCAGGTTGGTTAGTGAGAAAAATGGTATCAATTACTAGGTTATCTAGATAGACTATGTTTCAAAGTTCCCATGTATATTTGTATAGTATTTTTAGTATGTTTATAAGGTGTTCATGACTTGGTAGGTTTGATGGGGGGACAGTCCATCTAGCTCTTTCCCCTCTTATCCTCAAGTTCTAAAAGGTAGTATAGGATTGAGTCCGAGTTTTAAGTTAATTATTGATCAGTTTTATGTGTTTTCTATTGAAATGATATTTTATTTTAAAAAGTGTTTTAATAGATTTTAGGGTTCTATTATGATTTGGGTTAGTCAGTAGGAAGATAAGAGGCTAAATGACTAGTCCCATGGTAATGGAAACCATGTGGGTCCCATATTTATGGTTCTAGGGACTCCACTAAACTAGTAAGGTGTTTAATATTTCATTTCTGACTTTTTGGTCACCTTTTTAAAATCCTAAATCACTCCTATAGTGAATTGCTGGATATCAAATATGAATAAATATTATATTTTTTATGTTATAGGAATTAATTTTATATTCCGTTTTTTGTTATGTTTTAGTTCTTATTGGAAATTTTAAATATATATTTGGGTAAAAAATTGATAGTTTTTCTGAGAAACAATTTATTTACCAATTGGATATATTCGGTTATTTTAAATAGTATTATTTTTTATTAAACTTTTTTAATAAACTTTTTTTTCACTATTGGTAATGGAGACTATTTTTAATGGAATGTGGGCTTTTACATAAATGCATTAAAATAAATTTATTGATCTTATAAACAGATTCAAATAGTAATTCAATAAATTTTTGTGTTTTTAAATTGTGTGTGGTGATTTAAAATTATTTATTGAATTATAAGGGTTTTAAAATTTTAAATTAATTTTATAATGTCTTAATTATGTGTTACGAATTGGGGAGTTTTTTATTTTTCATTTACCCTTGGTTGGTCTTGGATTGTTTTGATTTAGGTGAGAGAAATTAACAAGTTGACTTCAAGTATTATTTTATTTAAACTGCACTAATGGTAAGGTCATGAATAATTTTGGATCATATTTTTCATGGGAATACCCTTATGTTAATTATCTACTTCATTTTGTTATGTCATTTCTAGCTAGTAGCCCACCACAGACTCAAAATTGAGTTGTATGGATGAAATATTACATTCTCATATATTTGGTTAAAGGATAATTTTTAGTGTTTGGGAAAGACCAAGTTGAGTTTTAGTGAAATATATGTATCTCTTGATCTTGGGGAGACTATTTGTTTTGGTGATTCCCCCTTATTTAGATTGGCATTTCCTGAGATCTTTATAGATTTCTTTTGATTGTTATCTACAATGGGTGAATTTACAAGGGTGATTACCGAAATTTGGTTTTTAAGTTCCTTTTTATTTCAGTATCTTCTGGTTGAGGTTTGTGTGTTGTTTTCATTTATCCTTAGTGATGTTGGATGTGTTTGTGGTTTCTTATGGTACATGAAGTCAGTGTCTCTAGTTGGTCCTTGTGGAGATTGGAACCTTAATTGATTAGGAAATTTTGGACAAATGTTACTATGATTTTAAAACTATGACCTATATCTATTTCAATGGTAACATGAGGATTATTGTTTTGTATTGGGTATTAATATGATACTACTTGTGTGGCATATGTCCTAGTTTGACAAGGTGGATCATGGTTTCATCATTCAATGGGCCATTTCGTTATTGAGAGGTTTTTTATATGTGTTTAATTTCCTTTTTATTCACGATTTTATCTTCCCTTGTGGATGCTTAGTTTATTAATATATTGATTATTTTTGGGCTTTTTTCAATTTAGGTTTTTTTTATTAATGTTTCTATATGTGTGTCTCTTTTTGTTTTTTATCATTTTAAAATTATTGTAAAAGATGGGGAGACCTATGTTGGGTATTTGTTTATATAAGAAACATACTAGGAGTGGTGGTAGTGAGTTTAGGTAGTGTTTTGGTTGGAGAGGTGTCATTTTTTGAGATATATATTTTGATACATTATGGATTTAGGGATATATTATTTTTCTATAGGATTGTGTTAACTGGTACTCTTTTTTATGATATCTCTTTAGGAATTACCTATCCATCAGAAAAAAGTGAATTCATGTGGAATTGATTTTATAAGGAAAATGTATTCTCCCTTATCCAAAAACATATTTTTGGTATGAAATTAATATGATGGGGATAATTTTCATACCCTAGTATCATTGTGGTTTAATTTTATTTATTTTATTGTTAGTAAAAAATTTCAATTAAATTTTATTATTTTATAGAAATTTTATGGATCCTAGGAGTTTATAAATAATATGCGATACCTCTTAAAGTCATTGATCTCAAGATATTGAAATTTCCTTTGGAATTTTTGTATTGGAGTTTCCTTCAAAAAAATAGAGAACACCATCATGGATTATTTCTTGTTGTGGTAGAATCCAAGACATGCTTATTTGACATGAAAAATGGGATACTATTAGTGGTTTTTGTCATGGTTGAGGGTGTTTTATGGGGTGCCTAATGTGGACTATGATGCTGTAAAATCCATTGTTCATAGTGTCATAATCGTGAGTTCTTTAAATTTTTTATCATTTAAATTCCCTTTATACCCTATAATTAATACACCTAAAATAAAATAAATCATTTCTTCATCTCTCTTTTATTCCATACATATCCTAGATAGATACACCCCAATGTACCTTCCACCACTACTCTAATATTTCCACTTATATAGAGATTCTTCGATATTTCAACATGATTCCAGCATGATTCTTTAATATAGGGTCTCATATTCCCTCATTTCACCATATATTATTGCTTTTTTATTCCCCTATCATTGTTAACATTGTTAGATTAAACCTATTACAATTTATATGGTTCATTATGTTAGGGAATTTTGTGTGTTCTTCATACTCCTTTTATCCTGTATTTGATATTTTGGAACATTTTCCTCTGATTCAAGTTTGGTTTACCCCATATGTTAATTTTTTTACTTTATAAATATATATGGCGGGAGTTATAAGTTCATATTATAATTTTAAAATGATATTATTAATAATTGTTTTTTAAGGGATCTCATGATTAAAATTTATTTATATCTTGGATTCCATAGAATTTCAATGTTTTCCATATTCTGAATATTATTTAAATTATTAGTTTATTTTACCTTTAATAGAAAATCAATTATATTTCTTGGATTCCTCTTTAAAAATTATATTTCAGTTAATAAATATTTTTTTTCAAATTTATTTTTCAATGTTTATACATGGAATGTAATGGTTTAAATTAAATTCCATGTACAGATAAATCATATAAAATTTTTATTTTGAAAAAAATGAGGGGTTTAAAAGTGTTTTGACCTGTTTTGGTTAAGGGTAAATTTATGGAATGTTGTATCCTGAATTTAAGTAGTTGTATAAAAAGTTGAGTAATTTTTAAAAAGATTTCTACTGTTTTTTCAGTTATTTATTAATTGGATAATGTTTGGTAAATGATTTTAGTATTTATAATGGTAGGATATGGATTACATTATTAGTTTTAAAGAAAGATTGATTTTTACAATTATGTACATACTAAAATGTGTTTCTAACGGATTGACCCCCTAGAACCCCCATTTAACATTGATTGATATAGTTTGAGTACCTAGGGGAATTGTTTATTTTCTAAATGATATGATAGAAATATAATCACTATTATTTCTTATGAAGCTGTCAAGATGAGGCTACAATTATAGTTTATGGTGAATATTAGATGTGTTGATTTGTTATTTGTTTAACCTCTATTTATTTCTTCGTGGGAAAATGAGGAAAAAGTATAAATTATAGAATTATGATAGACTATATAGTCGCACAAATCTATATTCCCTAAAATATGTGTTAGAGATAATGGAGAGTGGACCTTATTTCCAACCTGGGGTATGATATTTTTGTGGAATTTGTTTACCTTCAAAAAATTATTATAGGTTAGTCGATGTATAGTAAAGTCTAAGAGTACTTCAATTTAGGAAAAATGGTATATATCCCTACACATATTCCTCATTTGGTTCTTTTACGTAGGATTTTATCTTGATATTATTTTATATTCCCATGTTTTTTTTATTTCTCTGGAACATATGATTGGTTTTTTATTTTTTTTGTTTCATTTTATGAAATGACATATTATTATTATTATTAATTAATTTAGTGTTAGTGGTGTATTATAACATATTTCGGAGGCTATTTTAGATAATGTTTTTTATTAAAAAAATGTTTATTAAATTGTATTGGGTTATCAGATATGGTTTGTGTGATTCAAAAAATATTTTCATAGAGAGTGATTTAATTTAGGAAAGATAAATAAATAGTTTTATAAAAATATCCTGACGAGTTATTAGTTTTCATCTAATTTAGAAGAAAAAATTATATTGTATAAATATAATTCATACTTGCTTAAAATGTGTTAATTATTAATGGTTAGGCTATATGAATTAATTTTGTTGACCTACTAAGATTTTCTGCTAATTCATATTATCTTTTACATCTAGTTTGGGTTTTACCCCAATCCACACATAGATAATTGATCAATATCGCCTTTTTTTGGTTCATTATTATCAAATATAGGTTTTCCTTTATTTTATTATAATATTTTCTCTTATCGAATATTATAAGTTTTCAATCCTTGTATATTTTTATTTATTTCATTGGTGGTGCGTATAAATATGTTTATGTGTTTGTATGTGGAGTTAGTATGATAAAATGGTTTGTTTTTTATGAGTTAATTGGTTTCTTACAAATTGTTTATATTATTATTATTGCATCTTATTTGCTGGATAATGGTCCTCCAACATAAAGAGGTGTAAGAATAATTTTTTAACTTTTAGTTAACTCTAGTCCCTAGGAAAAAACCATTCCCATTTTTTGTTTCTGATTCAGTTGTGTTAGTCTCAAGACCAGGTGGATTGGGAATTCCCATAGAGACCTATCATTGACCAACTCAATCATTCAATATAGAAACAAATCATTTTGGTTCCTAACATCTCTGTTTTGATGTAAATTTTTGGATCATTGTATGTTAAATAAAATATCAAAATTTTGTAAATTTTGTCTCTCCTCAATCCACCAAACGTTCATCATTCCTCACCCAATATACACAATGAATTAAACTAAAAAAATTTATGACACCTGATTACTGACACTAATTATACAAAAAATAGAAATATAAGATTCATTTTTTATTGAAAATATCATTCCTCCTCTATTAATCTAACCCACCTTCACAATTTAATTTATGTAAATGTTCTTGTTCTATAATTTTAAACATAATATAATTTAGTGTAATATATATTTTAATAATATTCATCTCCATAAATTCATAAATGTGTATGTTATTTGCATCCAATATAAATTTAACACATCATTAATACAACCCTAAATAACATTATTATAAGTTAAGATCACCCTTATTTATCAAGGATCAATGTTACCCTCAAATAAATCTATTTATTTTGGAAAATTAATAAAATATTGAATCATTCCAAACTTATTTGTGAAAATAATATATTTAAATTAAAAAGGGATTGTTATATTACTCACACCCACGGTTCCAAATTTTTTTTTCACATCATGGGAGATCCCTATTTCATATTTTACTCAATTTTATCAGGACATAAACTACATTATTTTGAGTAAAATATCTAAGGAATTTTTTTCCAAAAATTAAATTTTATATAATATTATATTCAAAATTCATGTTTCCTTATATTATGATTTTGATTACACTCTTATTTATTCAGTTACACACAATTTTCAAGACAAAAAAAATAAATTTCATATAAATCAACGGCATAACCTACTAAGAATAATTATAAATAATGTAAGTTTAAAATTTTTATAATCCTCGAATATTTTCACTATATTTTTCACTTGATGAGAAACATTTTAGAAAAAAAATTCAAAACCCTAAAACCTCCATTTTTTTAAAAACAATTGCTTTTATAATTCAATAAATAGATTGATTAAAAAATATCTTAAAATCCTATGAAAATATCCTAACCATGATTCAATTTCCTCCAACACAATATTATATCACAACTCATTTAATCGTAGAAAAATATAAAAATAAAAGTGTTTTAATGAATGTAAAAGGAATAACACAAATTCTTTGATAGATGGAGACCAACGTTTGATTATCTTGGGTATAATATAAAATATTCTCCCTCCTTGAAAGACTATATGAAAAAATAGAACCATACATGAGGAAATATTTGAAAACTAATCATAATTATAAAGGAATGTTAAAATATTAAAAATCTTGGGTTATACCTATCAATAAGGGTAGCATTTTTGATGTTAATAGCTAGAAATATTTTCTCCCATTCTCTTTTAGAATGGGTAGGGTATCATAAATTGGAATCACCATAACATTATTGTTTTCTTCTTCTGGACTACATGGTTCCTCTCTTAGGGGTCCACTTTATCATTATGGTGTATATATATCCCTTTGGAAGTGTCATAAATCTTCTTAAATGTGGATGGAATGAAAAGGTATAAGTAAATAAGTTTTTTTCCAATCCATCCTCTCTGTATTAGTATTGGTATTAATAAGGGGGGTTCATAGTGAATCCGCAAAAGTGTTCCAGTTAAACCAGAAACAATTTTTGGGATTCTCATTATAATTGTCTGACCAAGGTTTCTACATCCCATTAATCTACTTCTTCAAATATAGTCACCTCTATTATGGATTATTCATTACAAACAGATAGAGTATATTTAAAAAATTATTAAAATATACTTCATCCCTCTACTATTAATTTTTAAAATCATATTTTCCTCAAATTTAGATACATTAACTCTAATTGAAGCTTCTTAATATTCTATAAAGGATAGAAAAAATGGTAATGGTTCTATAATTCTGAAATGGGGTATCATGATGTAAAATAGACTATGTGAGGTCAGAATGAAATGAGGTTAATGTTTAATAAAAAACAACATAAATTTATGTTTGAAACTCTTATATATCAGGAAATTTGATATCAAAATAATTTAAAAATACATAAATATAGGGTACTAAGGTTGTTCCTCAAATCAATAACCCGCTAATGTGTCTCCACAATCATCAAAAATAGAATGGTTTGATCATTACCTACCACTACAGCATAAGGGAAGTACGATTTCACTGTTTTGTGAATAAAATGTGAAAAAATGAGTGAAATATTACATTATCCCCCTCTTATGTCCCAGTATGAAGCTTATTATCCAATTGAAATACCTATAGTATATCTTCTAGTGTATATTTTTATGTTTGTGGGACATCTAAATTTTCCTACAAATACTCCACATCAATGGATCATTTTACAAATGTCTCCAATATAAGATGTAACAGGACTGAATCTATAATTTCTAACTAGAGATAATTAGTAGATAATTTCCATAAAGATAAATTATAAAATATAATAAAACTAATGGTCTATTAATTATATTATTTTCTTCTGAAACACCTCCTCATTGAGTGTCATTTTTATAAAAAACTCAGTGATCATAACCAGTGGTGTTTATTAATGTTTCTCCTAAACTATAATAATTGAGATAAGATGGGATTTAATTAAATACAATCTTATTTTATGTAATTTTTATCTAATTCATCATTTTTACCCTATGATTCTAAAATATTGATGTGATTGGATTAATAAGGATCATTATTTCATCAATGTAGAGTTTTTATCATTACTCTATTCATGCACTATTGTGTGAAAATGTTATATATTATTATTTTTATCTAAAATTTTTTTCCATTAGGAGGAATTTTGTCATCTATTTATGTCTAAACATCATAGGATTAGTGGTGTACGATTTTTTCAAAAAACTAATAATTGAATTTTTTTAAAGAAAGTAAAAAAATAAAATAAATTGGAAATAAATAAATGAATTTTTAATGGACCCGGAAAATGTATTGTCATCTCATTTCCCTAAAAATGGTTCTACATTTGACAAAAATATCATTATAGAGTCTTGAAAAATAAAAAATTTCAAACAAATCTATATAAAAAGAAGAAACACATGGGATTTTATCTCAAGAAAAAAGGAGAAGAGAATAAATATCCTTCCATTATTTTTGAATTTTATTATAAAATAGTGACATAATGGAAGATTCATTGGGAATAAATTTTATGAAATTAAAATAGAATTAATGTAACTATCACCAAAATACACCATGAAAATTTGATGTTCATATGGTGAATTCAAATATTATCTATTAATATTTTAATTTATTATAAATCATTAAATTTAATATAAAAAATCAATACAATTTATCAATATATCTTTCAACTTCTTCTAGTTTAATAGATTAATAACCAGATTAAGGGCCCTCAAGTTTTTCATCAACTCATTTTACCACCATTTTGAGGGGGTGAGAAGACTCCTCAACCAAAAAAATGATCCTAAAAATAAAATTTCTTCTAAATAAACACCATTAATCCTATTAGGACACAAAACACTTCTCCTCATTATCACTATCGCACAAGAACTAGAGAAATATATTTAGGATCCATGTATATAAATTAATTATATCACACTATTATTACCCTCACACCACCCACAATTTGTTAGTTCTTTATTATATTGAATATAATGGTCATGGAAAAATTATTATAGTTGATAAACACATAGAAGTGCATGAAGATAAATTACAAAAAATCAATAAAAAATAATTGAATTTTATTAATAAGAAAAAAAATATACAATCATATATAAATTCATATTTTTTTTAAACAAAGGCTCAAATAATATATATATAATTGAGGTGAAAATAGTTAAATGAATTTATCATTTTTTATTACATATTCTAACAATTCGGTATAGTAAGGAGATAGATATTTTTTCTATGAAACCTTAGTTACGTATCCAAAATATTCAATTAAAATTTATCATTTTTCTTTCAATAATTGGTTTCATCCATTTATCTATGTTCACGAAGTGGATTAATTAAAAATCATTTCTCAAATTTTGATAAAATAATTGAAATGAGTTTAATTTTACTCAGGGGATTTTAATTTTAAAGATTTTAGTTTTTAATTCTACATATCATTTTATTTAGGTAAAGTATAAATATGTCACAAATGGTTATTTTAAGGATTATTTGTATTATTTATGTTGTTATTCATATTTATATAAGCTAATATATTATATGTATTTCCTTTTTCTATTGATATACATTACATATCAATATTACATTCAAAAAATACATTACACATAAACATCCCCTTTACTTTATTTGGAAGAATAAGTTTCTTATTCCACACCCACATATTTGAAAAACACCATTTTTTATAAACATCATGGATCTATAAAATTTATTCATTATTTCCAACTACTTATAAAAATTCTTTGAATGAAAATTTCTCTCTATGTATATGTTACATATCAGAAACTTCAAATTTTGGATAACTATCATCTCAACCCATTCAAACACTATTTTAGGATTTTTGGTTCACTGAATTTTGAAAATGTAGAAATGATTATCATGGTATCCCATTTCCTCAATTTTTTTATCCATTAAATTGTCCATAGAAATAATATAATCACTTTCCCTTTAGGGGGAAAACAATTTTACAGACTTTTGATCTTCTAAAAGGATACATATTATTTTTTCAATCTAAAAAATTGTAGATATCACTTATATAATAGATAAAATGTTATGTATCATCATTTATTGTCATAATTATGTCTTATATTAGTAGTTGTAACTAGAATACAACAATAGAAATTTTTTATTTTTTTATCCATTTATAATAATAAATATCCTTGGTTTTGGGTATGCTCGTTTATGATATTTATAGAATTGAATTATATAATCAAATTAGATTCAAAAGTATATAAACAATTTAGACCTAAGCGAATACAATATATGTAATACAAATTAATTACAAAATTAATAATAATTATATAATTCAAGATATTATAAATTTATCATTTCATTTTCATATTTACAAAAGTATCAAAAAATAATTTAACTTACCATGTTCTAAATCAATTATGGTGTTAATTTATGTAATAAAAGAGTTTAAAAATTTGAAAAATATTTCCATCATCACATACAATGATACAATCTATATATATGAATTTCATTGATATTTCCCAGTTATCTAAAAATCTCTCTCTTAGTGAAAGGCACATTAAAAAATTTAATTTTTTAAGGCGAAGTAATTCCTAAATACAAGACTATACATCCTAGAGATATATGAAAATAATTTACAATGATGGAACATGGGTGAACCCCAACTCACAGGGATTGGGAGAATTTTTAGAGCCATCGATACCTATGGAATCAACAAATATAAAAAATAATGAAATTAATTTTTCTAAAACTCAATACAATCCATCACCCAAGAGGTTGTGGTTATTGTTATCCAAAATCTAAGAAGGTTGGTATATCATGATTGAACAAACCTATTAATAATTTATAATATAACATGATATGCGTGTATTTAAAAAATATCATCCCTAGATGGGATCCCATTCAGTGGGAGTTATCAGAGGTTCCCTAAGATTACTTTTTCAAGAACAGCCTCCCACTTCATCTCAAGTGGATATTAATAGGAGTGGAATAAAATTAGTAGAGGGTATAGTAAAAGTCATATTTTATAAATGTGAATGTTGATGAATATTATTCTTGGTCCCTCTGGGATATTTTAATACTAATGAGGCCCCATATTACTATAATATAAATAAACATTTTGGTCCAATCATGGTATGTTTTTATTATTTTAGGTTGATAAAAATCTTATCAACATCACAATGTTAAGAACTAATGAAATGTTGGGTAGAAAATAATGGAAATCAATTAACAATTCCATCAAAGATAAAGTGAATGAATAAGTTGTTTGTACTAAATATTAATGGTAAGAAATGAATCTAGGACTCCCTCATTTAATTAAAATTTCTCATACTTAGTCTCATAATATAAATAAAAATGAAAATATGGATTTACATTTACTTTCTGCATTCCATATGAAGTAATCGAGTTTCCTCTGAATAAGGAATAGTTAACCTAAATAAAATATTAAACTAAAAAATTGAGACAACTAAAGGATGATATATTTAGCAAAAACATATCTACTTATTAAAACTCATATAATTATATAGTTGTTAATCCTTTTTCTAACCATCTTGCACAAGAATAAATTGGTTATATAATTAGAATATAGTCAAAAACCCAACTAATATGGGATCGAATCATCCTTTCTTCCATGTTTTAATACCAGTTTACTACCTAGAGTTCCCACCATTAGGGAAAAATATTCAACCATACCATATATAAAATACAATTATAATTTAAGGAAGTTACTTCGTATGAATATAGGCTGGAAAAAATTATCTAATCTATTAAATTTACAAATTCAAATAACAGATCAAATGATAATATCACAAATTCGTATTAATAAATTACCAATAATGTGGAAGCAATTGAAATTATTCATGTACCACTATTTCTAGTGACAAAATTAGACCCTGGATAGGTGGATTCAACTCATCCTCTACCAAAAAATGGAAATCGTAGACTATTAAAAGATAGTGGCATGAGTGATCCATATAAATAACTCAATATCATCACATCATAGAGAAATCCAAGGTTGCGAACTATACAGTATCATGGAGTGGAAATGATCATATATTTCATTTATTATTTATAGGGATCCACATTTTCCTATTATAATAATCAAGATTCATTATCCATTTATTTATAGGAATATCATTAATTCTAATTCCTCAATCAATTAATCTAAACACTGTGGAAGATGATAATTTATGGCTTATTGAATAAAAAACTGTGTAAATATGATAGGGGAAAGGACTTTATTTCAAATTATAAATGTTTAAATTATTTTTTAGATATGAAACACACATTAAAAGTATTTCTATATATCTATATTATGTATCCACCTGTTAAGATTTAAATTTTTATTTACCCATTGATGTATAATGACATAATTTTAGAGTCTACCACTATAGAATATCTGTTGGAATATTATCTTTATTTATGAAAATATAAATATCATGTGACATTATTAAAAATAGAATGGGACACCTGAAATATTGAAAATATTGTCTTTATATTCATATTAGAGCAACTATAATCTCCATACAATGATCTTTATAAGTAATATGTGGTACCTTATTATAAGAAATAACAGCAGTATTAGTGTCCAAAGAAAAATAGTTATAATAAAAATATAGATCATAACTATCTTAACTATGAAAATAAAATGATTAATTTTTATCCCCACCATAGATAAAGTGTTTTTGTTATGATAGGTTTAATAATCAACCCAACTACTTCCCTAACAATGATATGTTATGGAATAACAAATAAGACTATTTTTTCTTCAAATTCATCATCTAAAATTATCATAGTGTGGTTCAATGAAAACTAATGATGGCCAAAATTATATATATTACTCCTACAGAAACATTATCATTTTCATAACATTCTAAAAATATTTGTATTCATAATTGATTAAATATGACATAAAAAGTGTAAATACCACTAAGGATTAATTTTTTGATTCTATTAATGTATTCCACTGAACATATATATTTTTAATGTGCAAAATAGTTATGAAATTAGGTTCCAAAAAAGTATTCAAGGAGGAGTCCATAGATCCAAAGGGAGTTGTGATCAAGTTTGATCCCATAGCTCACGCATCATCCAAAATTAAAAAAAAATGTTACTAAATAAAGTAACATTTGTTATATTATCTATAATATTATGTTAATCAAAAAATACTAATATTTGGTTATATAAATGAATATTATTTGATCAAATTAAAAAAATTATCTTTTACATCATATAATGTGAATAAGGTTTGTTTACAAAACACCCATATAATAAAAATTAGCCAAAACTAAAACCCATGTGGGTTAAAATAATAATACATTGTTTATTGTACAAGACCCTAGGTGAATAATGAGTCACACCACATAGTGTATTGAATTTTTTATTATAATTTTGAGGAATTAATGCATGTCTCTATTATTTTGACCTATAATTTAATTTATCCTCCTATAACATATCTAATGATCACATATAATCCATAATTAAGCCTTTTTTAAGTATTATAGAGTTTCAATTTGAGTTTGAATTTGATTAAACAAATCACATATAAGTGTTTATAATAAGATTTCTTACAGTTATCTATTTCATGGTTCACCTTCATATGGATCAAATAATTTATTTTTTTGATATATTATTTAGTCAAAGTTGATTGTTGGTGCTATATTATTCCATTGTAAAAATATTCTTGTAGACGGATTTTTATTTATTTACACCCATGGTAAAAAAAGTAGTTCTAGGTAGTATTGAAGATTTATCTGTTAAATAAGTTTTATGAGGCCATTTTTGTTTGTTTTAGAAATTGTTACAGAATTGAAGATGTATTGAATATCAGCAATTATTGAATTTATGTGGAAATTCTTGTCTATATGTTATATTTAGAAAAGAACTCAAGGAATTCAACAATTAATTTTATTCTAGAAGCAGATTCGTTCAAATAGTGATTCTGCAAGTGGACGTGACATTATATTTTACTATAAGTTATAATCTGGTTATGTCTAAAAGTTATGTATGAAAATAAATTATGATATGGATGTATTGAATTTTATTTGGACTTGATATATATAAATGGTAAAAATATATTTGGGTTAAATAAGGGTATAACAATATAGAAATGTATTATATATTAAATTTATAAGGATGATATATGAATGTAACTATTAATAAGAATTTAAAAACGTTTGGATGTATAAATGTAAGAAAAAACCACATTGATTAATAAACCAAGATAAAACATACAAGTATCTAGTCCTTATATGTAAAGGTAACTAGTTTAAAGAATGTTTTAAAACATTTTATTCTAACAAGTAAATTTTACTACGTGATATGTAATGGTAACCAACATATATGAATGAATCACTTATATTTAAGAATACTACATTTTGGAAAAATTGTAATGTTTTGAAATACACTTACATACGTAAATTTAACCAAGGCTCATTTTTATAATAAAAATAGATTATATGTTAAAGTTCCCAAATGATATAAAATTTTCATTAGGGGATAAACAGGACTACATCAAAAAATGGAAATTTATTTAGAATCCTTGAACAGATACATAATGGTAACCAATGCCAATATATAATGTTCTCTATATTGTTAAAAATAAATGTATTATACACAAATGCGATATGTAAATTTAATCAAGACAATACCTAAATGTTTTCCACGAAAATTAATTTTGAAAATATTAGACAGTGAATTACACATAATTTTTACTAAGTATATAACATGATATATAATGTTTTATAAATCATGAAATATGTTTTATAATTTGACCGAACATGATTTATGATATAACACATTTCATAGTTTATGATATATAATTCATCCAGTACTGAATGATGTAATGTTGGGGGAAGAATTATAACACTATGAAGTGTATTATGTAGATTTCAATGGTTTTCCCCATTTATAGGTTTCCACTACAAGTAATTAGTTCACCACACAAAAATAATTAGGATCAAGGAAAGTAAATATACAATATTTAAAAGAGTAAAATATAACATATTTAGTTGATTCCATGGATCCATTTCATTCCAAATAATCACATCAGGTTGACATTATTTCCAAAAATATCTAGTAGGTATTATTAGAAAATATTATTATATAATATTTTCTTTGAAATGATTTGATGAATACTGTATATTATGAGGAGGTGAAGTGGGGAATCACAGTATGGATTTTGTGAATTTTATGTATTTAAATGAGGAATATATATCACTTGATTAATTTTTCAGTGAAGAATCCTCGACTCTATTAACTGAGAGATTATTTATAATTTATTACATTTATATAATATAAATGGGACATAATCCCAAAGGAATGATCAATTTATTAGTCTTAAAGAAAAGTATACATGTATGATTCTCATATAACATTGGAAAGATATAATTCAGATAAAAAATAACAATATTTAACCATACATATTAATCAAAATTTACATCTTTTTATCCAAGGTAATGGAAAAATAATAATGGGTGTGATAAAATTGTTATTATGGGTTAAGTATGATTAATTATACTAGGATTTAGTAAGGCACAATCACTATAGAAATGTAAATAATTTAAAAAATGTAACATTTAATCAATTACATGAGTAAAAAATACATCCATGGATAATATAAATGTAGTAAAATCTTGGATAATAATAAATGAATTATCAATGAAGGGACTAACTATGATTAAACATCATGATATCATATATAATGATATTTATTATCTTTAATATGTTTCACCAAGGAATTTTAATCGATGGGTAGGAATTCACCGAAGAACCCATTTAATTTTCCGACATATATTTCTCATGAGACATATCAATGCATTAAGGAGATATGTAATTATGTCCCACACCGATCATGGAATTTATAATTAATTTATCATATATAAAATGATTAATTTAATTCATGAACAATATACTTAATCAATAAATATCTCTATAGAGTAACGAATACGACTTATCAATATATCCATAGAAAATAAAATTAAATTAAAATTAAAACACTATATTTTTTTTATCATATATGGTTTCTAATATAATCATATCCCTTATAAAAATTATATGTATATTTTATGGTATTTTTAATGTACAATGATCATATGAATTTTATTGGAACAAGAGAATGTTATTAGCCATAAAATTTTAGAAATCAACATTAATTCATAAAAAATTATGATTTAAATAAAAAATTTATTTTTAGAAAATAAAATAATAAAAATATCTAAATAGTTATTTATTTAATATCATTTAAATAATTCAAATTACGCTAAATAATTGAAAAAAATAATTATCATGGTGAAATATTTTGTTAATGACTTATATGTTAAAAATAATATTTTTGACTTTTTTATAGAGAAAGATGAAAATGAATAATTTCAAGAAATTATTAGAAATAATCCTTTAATACAATGTTAAAAATTCGAAGATCATTTAAAATTTCCATAATAAATTATTTATGTAATAATAAGTATTCCTGTAAGTTGATTTAAAAAAATATGGATATTAAAGAAAAATATACTCTATCAAAAAGAAAAACTAGAACTTATTTTCATTTAAAAATTTCTATTGAAGTAGTGACATGAAATTATTCATTAATCATCATAATTAAATAAACATTCAGTTTAAATACATCATATGTGAATTATATAACCCATATAAAAGTAAACAGTTCCATATTAACAAATATGTCTTAATAGAGTGGAAGTTGAGATGAAATTATTTACCTCAAGTTTTAATAGCCTCATGAATTATTTTAATCACCTATATACTTAATATATATTTCTTATAATTACATAAAAGATCTATATATATATAATTTCAGATGTGCTCCCCTTATAACAATTCATCACCCACCAGTTATTAATATTTCATTTTTATCATGGTTTTTAGTGTAAATTGCTTTATTTTTCAAGTATGTTTTGATTTTGTAGTTTCAACACACACATATTGTTCGTGGTTCCATAATCTATAAGATGATATTAATGATATAAATATAAGATATATTCCTTTAATATATATAGTAATCCATAAAAGATAGATATATAAAAATGACTGGAATGGTTCAGGGAGATGGTAGGTCGTACAAAAATGTTGGGAAACAATACCTCAAGGTAACATTGATGAATTTTTTTGGTTGATTGAGTTTGTTAGAAAAGTGGGTTTCCATGGTCATTTTTGTTGTTCGAGAGAAATAATTTACCAACATTGTTGACAACGAACCATGAGAAATGAATAAATTATCTTGAGGAGGTACAAAAAGTTTGTATACAAGGTGGACTGTTTATAAGGTTTGAGATGTTGTGCATAATCAATTTTTCAAGATTAGTGCATCAAAATGATGCAAAGGAAAGAATATTTCACAAGTTATGAATTTTCCACAAAATTTGAGGTTACAAGAATCGAAGACTTATGCGTTCATGGATAAGTTTTGTGTCTTGTGTATAGGGTCACCCAAATAACTATAAATAGATTGCTACCCACTTCATTATGTAGAATCTTAAAAGATAGGGAAAATCAGAGCATTATTTTCACAAGTTGTGGGTTCAAAAAAGTTGTGAATTACACTGTAGTTTCTCTCCATAAAATAGTTGTGTTCCAATAGATATTTTAGCATAAAAAAGGGTGTATAGTGGATTTTTTTGAGTTGTGCGCTAGTTGATATTTACATGACAAATCTGACACTTGTGTTACATGCTAAAAATAGTGCACAAGTAACCCTGAGGTTTCATGTAAGTTATAAGTTTCCCATTATGTCTACTGGTAAATAATTATTCATTAGTGGATGTAATTGGAACATCAATATAGAACATATCAATAGTTTGGGTTGACATTAATGGAAATTAAGGGTCCTACAAATACATAAACTATGAGTGGATCCATTCTTAGAGCATTGTCTGAAGGAAGAGGAAGATGGTGGTCCTTTCCACTGTTAGTGATCTATAGAAAGGGACATAATGAGTTATCCTTGAAAAAATAGGGATTTTAACCTCAACCTTGTAAAGGAAGTGACCCTATTCATAGAAGTGAGATGGCCCAAAAATTATAACATTTGTGCACATTTAGTGGAATTGAAACATCAATAAATTATTCTTTTATTCCCATTGAATGCATCCCAGTGATGGTGAAACAAATAAATTTTTTGTGTCTCATGCGTTATTTAATTTTTTTCATATTTTTCTATAGGGGAAAGAGAGATGTGAGTTTTTTTAATAAAAAATAATATGATAAGGATATGTTGTTTTAATATGTCAAACCTTGATTCACTGCCACCACCTCTAGATATTTAACATAGTTGATCTAACAGTATAAATTAATAATGTTTTAACTTTTTGAAGAATAGAATGAAATAATGATAAATACTAATTAAGATTTACCTAATTCTTATTATACCATATATATAATTTATATTAATGAATTCCATTTCTATTACTATCTATGAAAATATGATATGAAAAATGGATCACATTGCTTTATAAAGGTAGTTATTCACACATATGCTTGAGCGACACTATCGTTTTCCAATGGAATAGAATGTAATTAGATAGGTATCATATTATATTTATATAAGAATAATTAAATCATAAATATAATATATATTTTTTATTTCCATCTTTATACCCATACATGTAAAGTTGTTTTAAAAATGAATTTCACAGCTACATATATATATAAAGTAATATCCACGGACATGTCATGTTTCAAATTTTCATAGGATCAAAAAGAGATGTAAAATTGATTTATCATATTCATAATAATATATAAATAAACATATGATTCTTTATATATTATTTAAGAATTTTTAATATTAATTTAATGGAATTATAAGAAGGAATAAAATGGAACAAATTGGTATATACAGTTACTGTCTCTTATAGAATCCTCCTTTTGATCTCCATTTAGTGAAACTAAGGTATGACTTTAGGGAAGGCCAGGAACCTAAAAAATTATTAGGATGTTGGAAATATAAGTAGATTTGTTTTGGTGAGTCTATATGGCTTAATTTATTATGAATAAATGAAATAAGGGTTGTCCTTTTAAAAGTGAGTGGAAGGGCATTCATGGAATTTCTCAAAATATTTTATCAATATTAATTAAATTTCATAAAAATATGGTTCAAGTTTAAAATAATTCATTTATAATAAAATATTATTCAAAATATTCACATCTAAAAATCATTTTATAGTTTTTTAATGTTTTGAACCTTATCTTATATTTTTAACTCGTCTTTAATGTTTTTAATTTTTTAAGTTGTTTAATAATATATTTCTTATTATATAATAACATTAAATTCAATTTCTGATATAATCACTTAATATTGACTAAAAAAACATCAAAAAAATTGTATATTTCAAATATGATCCTTTATAATAAAATTAATATAATAAAATAAAATTATAATTCATATAAAATAATTATACCATCATATTATTTAACTATATATATTTTTAAATTCATTTATTCTAATTTCATATTAATTAAATTAATATTTTATCAACATCATGCTGAAATTTAAGATAATTATTTTATCAATGAATATTTTAAATAAATTGTGATGCTGAAAAATAATTTATATTTTAAATTCATTTTTACCCTGTAGATAAGTTTTATTTATCTATTATAAAATATAATAGACATTATAAGAATAAAAGTGACATGTTTTTCATTATCTCTCAATTAAATTTTATAAACGTAAAAATACAAGAAATATGGAATCAATTTTACACATTTTCAAAACATGTATAAGAATTAATGAGATTACATCATCCAATATGATAAATTAATGTTTTATGGTCATTTCACACTCATTGTCATATTATTATTATCATTTATTACTTTATTTCCCATTCAGTGTGGTAAAAAATATTACATTAGGTACTACTCCTAATGAAAAAAATAAAGGGGATTATTTACCAAATAATAACCCTATAATTCCAAATATGGGATACATTTTTCAATATCCAATTCCTAAAACTATAAGAAGTTAGTTTAAATAAAAACCCACAATGCAATGCAGAAATTTTTTTATTAGAAATGCATTTTAAGATTAAAACATTTTTATTTCAATTTCAAGAACAATATTTATTTCAGTAAAGTTAATTGGATTATTTAAAATTTCTGAAAAATAATTTTACTGAAAAATACATTTTGTTAAAAAAATTATCTTCTCTAATTTCTAAAACAAAAAATCTATTTTTCCAAAAATGTATTAATTTTGACTACTCACTGAAAACATAATGTTTTTAAACAAATATAAAATATTCAATAGAACATAATTTTAAAATTTGAATTCAAATAATGTAAATTTTTTATTCAATAAAATATCTACAATTTATATAAATTAACATTAATATTTTCCCACAAAAACTCATAAAACAATTTTTAGAGAAATCATATTTTTGATTAATAAAATGAATTTAATAAAAATTCGGTTCTTATTTCTTATGAATTTATCAATATTTTTTTGTTATGAACATTATATATTTCATAAATTGGTTATTTCTATTCATATCCTTATATTCAATGGTAAGGTTATAGTCGTTATATTATACTATTTTGTGGTTCTATTAAGATTTTTTTGTGTCATAAATGCTATCGAACATAGAATGTTTTTAGAATAATGGGGTTTTTTGCCCCAAAATCTATGAAATAAATTTTATTTAAAGATAAATATATCACAAAATATATTGACGTTACATTATACCCAATTATAATAATTTCCTCATTGATATTCTATAACTCTGATAAAAACATCTGAGGATTCCTCAGTCTCATCACATCATTTGATTCTCATGTAGATTCCTTAATTTTATGATTTAGCCACAAAAAAATGATTAGATAATTGTATTATTTCACTATAATCTCTCTATGTGATCTCGAACATCCATTAGTTATTCCTTATAATATAGGTCTTTCTTTAAATATAATACCTCTGAGTTTAGTTCATGTCAAATATCATGTATGTAATTCCTCCGGATAGATATATGGAACACATCATGAACCCAAGAGAGATTCAGTGGAATAAAAAAATGATAAGCTTCCATCTTGATATGGTGAAGCATTTATAAGGGACTAATATATTTGGTTTTTAGCATTATTTGCTTCCCAATCCTTATAAACATCTTTCAAGGAGAAAAAAAGAATACCTTTTCCCCAAATATAAACTATAGATCTCATCAATGATTTTCAGAATAACATTTATGTCAACTATGAGCTGCCCTTTGCTAATGTATAATGTTTATAACCTTCACTTTCATTCCCTATCTAGATCAGGTCCAAATAGTTTTCTTTCATCAACATTATCCCAACACATTATTTTTTGTTACTTCTTTCTATATAGGGCTTCATAACGTGCCCAATGAATTCTAGAGTGAAAGCTATTTTGGAAAGAAAATTCCACATAAAAAAGGTATTGACCCCAACCATCTACCAAATCCATAGGGAAGACTCTCAAAAATACATCTAGAGTTTTAATGGTCCCATTATATTGACCATATTTCAATGGATGATAAATATTATTCATACTATACTCTATATATATATATCTTGTTGAAGGATTATATAATAAATTGTCGTAAACCACATATCTAGTTTTGATATAATTGATATTGGTACTCAATGAAATATTAAAATTACATTAATGTATAACCAATTATGGGGGTAAAAATAATAATATTCTATAATTTCAATAAAATATTCGTATTTACTAAGGAGATGGAAAACACCCTAAATAAAATTGTAACCTTTAGATGTTTGGGGATTCCAATGATAATATCCACTATGAATATTCCTATTTTTATTCAGGTATTGGTAATGGTTGTAACATCTAATTAAAATTCAATATCCTAACCCAAATTTAATTAAACATAATGCATTACGATACATAATCGGCATTATCCATTTTCTTGGTACACAAATTATTCATTAATATATCTAAACATATTTTTACACCCATGATTAGTAAAAAATAATGAACTATGAGCTTCAAAAAATTCCTCCTTTAAATCTATTACTAATCAAAAAAATGAATGATTTCTAAACAATTAAATTCTACCATGGTCATGGTAAAACATAGAAATATTCCTTATCTTATTCTATAATTCCATGTCTTACGTCTTCACCTTCTTAATACTCTCTTCAATGGATGATTAAAATTTTATATGATATATATAATATTTTTCTTCTTTACTCAAGATTTCAAGATCAAGATTCAACAAATCCATAATTATAGGATCACTTTCAATCATTATCATGGTAAAACTGACATGATATTTCATAATCTGAGCATCTACCTCATTGTTTTCCTTCCTAGGGTGTTAATATATTGACATGTCATAATATTTGATCAACTCGGAACAACTTCCCTAGTTAATATTCATATATTTTTATTTAAATATATACATAATTATTTTATAATCAATACATATATGGAACCATTCATCATACAATTAAGTTCATCATATATTTATTAAAAAATATTTCTTCAAAATCTAAATAATGATTTGTGTAATTATAAAAGTGAATTTTTAATTGGTGTGAGGAATAAGTTATCAACATATTAATTTTCATAAGGAATCATCCCAGTTCCTTATTCAATATATAAATATTGATAACATACATCTCTCCATTGTAAGGTAGTGTAACAATAGGATCACTGACCAACCTTCTATCCAGTTCTACGATATTCTCATCACATTCATCTATAGACATGAACTTAACCCAATTCTGAGTCTAGTTGGTATGTGTGTTAGATAGTCGTGATAAATATCCCACAAACACAGGTAGTATGTTACCAACATAAGAAAACTACCAATCTCAGTTACTATATATGGTAATTTCCACTACTCAAGTACTTATATATTTCATGGGTCTATTAATATTCCTTCAATTTAAATTATATGAAACAATAATGAGAGTTTTTTAGAAAAATTCACACTTGTTATGTTTAGAAAATAACTTCTTCTTCTAAAGATTAATCATAATAATCCTCCAGCATGGTTCATTAACTTCCTTGTTCTTGACAATATAATTATACTATCTATAAATAATACCAAAAATTAATCACATTAACCCCTAATGTCTCTATTCATTAAATCCATGAACATAGAAAGAGAATTGATAAGTCTAAATGGAATTACTAATAATAAATAATGAGCATAACTCATATGGAAGGTAGTTTTTTGTTTATCCTCCTAATTATCACATAATTGATAGTATCATGATCAAAGATAAATCATAGAAAAATATCAAGATCCTCATAATTGATCAAACATGTCATCAATATAGGGTATATGATATTTTTTCATTATAGTTGTTTTTTTTATTCCTGATAATTAACTAAAATACACATTGAACAATCAGTCATAATTAAAAGAAGTATAGGCCTACTCCATGGTGATGCACTGGGGAGAATAAATCCCTTTTATAGATTCCCCTACAGTTTATTAATCAATTGGTACAACTAAATCAAGGTTATTCTCTAAAAATTATTTCTAATATGTGCAGAACGAGGAATACATTTTATTAAAAAATCAACTTCATTATTCAGAGTAATTCTAGGAATATCTTATGGAAATAAATTAATGATATAAAATTTGATAGGAACATAAAAAATTAATTTCTTCCAAAATATATGAGTGAAATATCCCTTATGAAAAGGTATTAAACCCCATATGATAGATGTAATTTCCATTGGTGGTTCATGTTCATCCTCTGGCTAAAATATAATCATAAGATGATGTTGATTATCAAATATTAATTCCCTTCTTAGACAATTGATATGGGCTCTAAACTGAGATAGAAAATATTTTCCCAAAATTACTTCAAATTAAACTAGAGAAAGAATAACATGAATTATAATAATCACAATCCCGTAGACCTATATCAGAGATAATATATATAATTGAGATGAAATCAATATACCATTAGAATGTTTTACAATTAAATCATAATTTAATCATTGAAGAGGTGATTTAATACCCATAGAAATTTATTGAAATATAAATGAGTGGGTAAAATCTAAACCAAATTAAACACTTTCACTTTTAGAGTGGATGGTAATTGTACCTATCACTATATATGTAGGAACATCTACTTTGGGAAATGTAATTTTATATCCCTCTCCTTCAACCCTTGGTCTCTTTTTGGAAAGTTAACATGATACCTTGGGTTGTGGTTTGAGTAATTACCTAGAACATTACAATTTAATCATTCAATGATATTTTATTCTTTATTATTCTTATAGTAATTTGTTAGATGACCCTTTTCCAAACACTTTAAACAAAATCCCATTCAATTTTATATTTTTAAAATATTTTTTCCTTTAATAATTTTTATATAAAGGAAATTGTTTCATTCCCTTATTCTTCTTTAATGTGATTAATTTTTCTTATGGGTTGGGAAACCTCTTCCTCTTCTGATTTACATTGATAATATAAGATCTATAATATCCTTATTTTGATTAATGGAACATGACAATATATCTTCATATGATGAAAATTAATGAGAAATGTGTTTTTTTAGATAATCAGATAACCCTAATAAGAGAAATGGTCATTGTTTCTTTCAATATTATGTATGTCATATGATGCATGTTGGGATGATATTATTAATTTAACCTTATACTTTGCATCACCTATTATAGGGTGAGAAATTTACACTCCATTTAAGCTTGTTTTTCTTAAGGGTAGTATTTATCAAACAATATATCTTTGAATTTTCTCTATTATATTCTTTCAATTTTAGGATCCAATCCAGTTTTCAGGATTATTGAACTCCATTGACTGACATCTCCTTATGAAAAATTACACTACCAGAATAAAAATTTCACATTTAATACATCCCAAATACAGAAATGTATTTTTGAGAGAATTAATCCATTTTTCATATACAAATATATTGGTAGTTCCACTGATATAGGGAGGATTTTTTCACATGAAGTTATCCAAAATTGGATAATTAGGTTTTGGAAGAGTAGTTTTCTCCATTTTGGAATGATAATTTATCATAACCTATTCTATCATCACTAATATGGCCATTATCTACTCAATTACAACATAAACAAGTTTGGTTTTCTTATTAGAGAAATCCCTACATTTTTTTGGGTGTTAATTCCCTTTCTTCAATTTGGAACCATCACTAAATAATGGCATAAACTACGTTAGCACATAATCATCATTAATATTCATCAGTAAAATAAAAATACCTCTCATATTAAATATTCTAAAATACAATAAGGGATAATTATAATTATTTTGTTTTATATTGTTATATAAAATATAATAAAAAATGATTCTACTAAACAAACTCCAATACAAACTAAGAAATCCCTGAATCTAGAAAACTATAGATAGATTCTAATTGGTTAAAATGGTCGAAGATATAATGGATTTCATCCTAATGGAATTATTAGAATAGTAATCATGAAGAGTTGGATATGTAAATTATTCAAATATTATATTTGGATTATAAAATATATATCATTAAAAAATTGAATACTATATATTATTCAAAATATCATTCCTTATATCCTTGGGAAAGGGAATAATAAATTGCACACACATATGCTCATTAAGGGTTATATATAGAAGGATCTACCATGAATAAATATGGAATAATCATTATGGAAAGGTAATTAACTAAAATAAAATTTCATTTAATCAATAACATTAGAAAAAACATCAATAAGTATAAAAATTAAGTAATATCATGGATAATAATACTTTAATTTTCAATGCATTAAATTATTAATATTTTACATCATTATTTAAGACATCGTTATTTATGTTATTATCCAGACCTTTCACTAATGTAGTTTAATTCATTACTAGGTATACACTAGATTAAACATTTAATTATGAAAACTATTTTCTATCATGATACTCATCAATGCATCGATAGGGTATGTAATTCTAGGCCCCAACCATTACTACATGTCTAATTCAGTTCTCAATTACTTAATGATGAATTTAATTTAGGATCAATATATATTATAAATAAATGTCTGTATTGAGTAATATGAAAATAATATCAATATTTACTCATTCAAAAAAATAGCATTCAATGTAAATAGTAATTTTATAAATGGTAAATGGTTTAGAAAATATTCATATCCATGATACAATTATTATATATTCTTAAGGTAGATTTAATATTTAATTATCACAAAAATTTTCATTTTTTAATTGAATGTTTATAACAAACAAATTAAAAATATGACTTGCAATTACATAGAAATACTAGTTTAAAATAAATTAATTTTATTGGAATAGTAAAAGATAAAAATTCAGTGATGATTTGTCATTATAATACATTTTAAATGCCGTAGATGTATCCAAATGGTGTAAAACATTTTTGGTAGTTAAAAGGTTCGTCAATACTATATATATTAAAAAACAATTATTTTGACTTTTTTTGTAAATAATGTTAAAAATGACTCATTTTGGGAAAACAATAAAAATATTTCATTCATACCATTTAAAAAACATAGATAATATAAATTTGTCTTAATATATAATTGTATTAATAAAATGTTTATTTGTAAAATCCTTTTGAAAAATATGGATATAGAAGAAATTTATACCCAATCAAAAAGAGAAATAAGATTAGATTTTCTCTTCAATATTCTTATTGAAAGAGTAACATAAATTGAATCATTAATCATTATGAATAAATATATATTAATTTTAGAAAATTTAAATGGGTAGTATATTGACCACATATAATTTAATATGTGTATATGACCAAATCTTTCTCAATGAAGTCCAAATTGAGATGAAATCTATTACCCCAAGTTATGACATTTCATTTAAATTATTTTTGTATAATTAATAATAAATTCCGATTTATTATACTTGAATACCATAACCATGTACATATTTAATATCACATATATTCCACTTATAACATTTTATCACCTATTTGTTAATAATAATTTATTATTATCTTGATTTAGGTTGTTAACTATGAAAATTTTCATGCATATTTTGAATCAGTGGTTTCATTAGTTATATATTTTCATGGTTAAATTATATAAATAATTTTATTAAGGGTATAAATATTATATATAATAATATAATATATATTTATCTTCATTCATAAAATATTTATATAGAAAACTGAATTAAATCGTTCATAGAGATGATATGACATATATACGAATGAATGTAATTTTCACATTATCAAGGATAAAAAAAAAATAAACCTAAATGATAATTTTTATTAATTAATATTATTTCCTTTATATCTTATGTATTTATTAATTTCATCCATAATACAATCCATTAAATCTTAAATGAAAAACAGATCATATTGCTTTGTGGAGGTGGAAGTATACACTTATGTCTGAGGGACATTGTCTTTTTCCAAGAGATTAGTTGGTTAGAATCTATTGATTACATTATAATTATATAGTAATAATTTACTCGTATATATCATATATATTAATTATTTAAATATTTATAAATATCCTATTACGGTGGTTATTAAAAATGAATTAAACCGATATGTGGAGATGGTAAGCTATATGTACACACGAGGAATGTTCTGACATTTCTAATGATAGAAAAGAGACTTAAAATGGTTAAAAACAAAAATAATAGCATATTAGTATATTAATTATACTAGAATTAATATATTACATTTCATTCAACATGTTATGATGAACTATATGAAGAAATAAAATTGAATGATTCTGTAATGGTGATTGGCATCTCTTAAACAAACCACCTTTGGATCTCCTATTAGGGACACTAGGGTTCGACTTCTGAGAAGACCAAGAAATCTTATTTAATAATTTTGGGAAGATAATTATTTATTATATTTTAAATAATAATAAATAAAATTATTTTAAATAAATTAGAGAATATATTTCCTTTAATAAGTGAGGGGAGAATGATTCTTAGAATTTCATAAAGTGTTAAATAAATATAAATTATTTTTTATATACAAATTCCTCAAAATTTATATAATTACAATATTCTATGAGGATGAGTATAAATACACTAATAAAAGAAAATATGGTTAGTTTTTATCAACTTTTTCTTTTGGTTTTAACCCCTCGTTAAACCTTTAGACAATTATCATTAAATTAATTTTTTCTACCTTTTTAGGATCATTAATGTCACCATAAAATAAAAAAATACCCATAGAATAAACATATTTTATGTTTATAAAAATATCCCATTCATTATTATATTAATATTATTTTAATGAATATTAAATATTTTTTTATAATATTTTTTATTACTAATAGTCAATAATGTCAATATTAGAACAATATACATAATTTGAATTTAAATGCATCAACAAAAAGTAATAATTGAAATATAATAATTTATAAAAACCATAATATGATAAATAAATCTAAATAATTCATTAAACAAAATAATTATTTCAAATAATACTACTTTAAAAATTTTTAAAATCATTTATTTTATTTCTATATTAACTAAATAAATTTTATGTCAGCGATGCGTAAGAATTTATGGTAATTATTTCACAACTAAAAATTAAAAATATATTTCCATGAAAATGAATAATATTTTATGTTTAAAAATAATTTTTACAACCAAATTTGTGTTTTAATTATACATATCATTTAATATTATTTATATTAAAAGAGGAAAATGATATTTTTGTCATTATACCTCATCTAAATATTATTAAGGTCAAAATCAATGAAATATGAAATCATGTTTATATATATTTAAACCACGGAAGGTCTTGTAAAAATATAAACTCATCCAATTAGATATATAAATGTGTTAGGTAATTTTTTGAGTCCTTATCGTGTCATTTTTAACTTCAGTCACCTAATTTACCATTGACGGTCATAATAAAAATTATTGTAGTTACTATACATAATTTAAAAAAATAATAGGAATATTTTACTAAATTTTATCCTTATGATTTTAAATATTGGATCCATAAATTTTTACTCAATTACTAAACTTTCAAGAATGTATTTTAAGATGAAAATGATAAATCCAAACAAAAAAGATTTCAGAAAAATTATTTTATGTATAAACATATTTTTATACAAAATTCAGCCTTAAAATTGATTGCAATTAACATAATAATAGTATTAATAATATCAACTAGGTAATTTTATTTCAAAAACATTCCAATTGATTCATTTTTAATTCTTAAATCAAAAATAATGTTTTTAATAAAATCATTATTTTTCAATATTCACTAACTTATCATGCATTCAATAAAAATACTAACAATTCACAATAAGGTAATTTTCACATGTTTGTTTACAAAGAAATTATATTTTAATTAAAATAATTATATGAAATCTCTATAAATTAATTAGGGTAATATCCTGAAAAATTAAATTAAACCAGTATTGAATAAAATGTATTTTTGATGAATAAAACGACTTCACTAAAAATTGATTACTTAATCCTAAATAAGTAATTATTACCTTTTAATGGATTAATTCCTATATATATATATAATAATAATTTTTTACTTATTCATCATAAATAAAAAATCAATAGCGAGGTTATAACTATCATAAATAATATTTTGTTGTTCACGTAAGCCCTGTGTTGCGTGTTTTATATGAAATTAAAAATAGTGTTATAATAAAATATTGGTTTTGTGTGCACCAATGTTTTTTAAAATAAATTTTTTTAATTATAAATATATCATATAATCTTGGGATGTTATAGTTAGTATTATGAAAATAAGAAAAATGAGAACATGGACTGCAGTAGAGCATATCGTCGTTTTTTTAGAAAGAAGAAGAGATAGGATATTAAAAGAAGGATTACAATTATTTAATGATTTTTAGAAATAAGAAAGGTGTATATTCAATTAAATATCATTGAAGGTGGATTTTTATCACGAGGGTTTTCACAAAATGTTTTCAAAGTAGAAAATTTGTAGATCAACGAGAACATATATGCATCAATTAAATCAACAAAAATTTTGATACTATTTTTTATTAGATTTTATGATTTTTTGTTCCATTCATATGTTGTAATAAAAGAAGAATAGTGATTTAGTGAAGTTTCAAGTGATGTTAACCATCTTTAGTCCTTGTAAGGTGGAGTGACTATATTTTTTTAGTATCCTATTCTAAACCCATTACAAAATATTTTTTTAGTGGATCATGTTACAGAAATAAATTTTTTATGTATACTCATCGAATGATCCAAGTATGTGTGAACCATATCAAATTCATGTAACTTTTTTTCATGATCTAATTATACTATATAATAAATAACTTCTTTGGTTTGTTTAACGAATCACAAATTTTATTCAGTTAAAGAAAATATAATTTAAATAACTACTATATCATCATTGATAGAATAACATAGGTGTGAATCTACTGCCTACATGTTCGATATCATTTAGGGTGGTGAGAGTTTAAGTATAACATTGGCTTTGTAAGAATTATTTTCAAATGATGATTCAACCCTCCCCACACTTAGAGTATCTCTCATTGACTTCCCTTTTGGGGTTAAGATGTTGTATCATAGAAAATATTGTTTTATATGGGGTTTTTCTATTGAGTTGATTTGAATGTTTCTTATATTTATGTTTTTTATCTGTATATTATTCTAGTTACATTTAAAATGTAAATAATTTTGTATGAAGATAAACACCATGTTAATTCTATACAATTGACCTTTTAAAAAAAGATAATTCATATAGAATATTATAATAGCTCTACACTGATAGGTGTGGAAGATTATAAATTTGAATTTATTACACCATTAAAGGATCCTATAGTAAGAGACAGAAAACATGATTTTCATCTATTTTTGAGGAGTATATATCATAATATAAAATGTTTTAAACTATCAACATATTGATAATGATATGTCAGGGGTATAATAATGAAAACATAATGTTCTGATAGGGGGAATAAGTCTTTAGATACTCGTATCAGAGTACTCAATACTAAGGATAAAAAATTAAAAATATTGAACAAAATATTGGTTTATGTGGATACTGATCTAATGTAAAATAATGATTCCTAATATGAGGAATTTATCGATATGTATTTTAAATTTTATAATGTTAAATAAAGCTCCCAATATAAGGTCCTTAACTCAAAATAAGTTTTAAACATTATTTCTAATGAGGATGAGCTTGTTTCAATCATGGAAAAATTATAAGAAAGAAATGTTCAAATAGAGACTATAATCCCTAAATATTTCATTTCTCAAAATAACACCATGTTCAAATAAGAAAATTACATGTTGGAAAATCATTCCCACGTATTAGTGTATAAAATATCTAAATCCATGATGCTCTATTAAGACATGTATGATCATATTGAGAAAAAAATGATCTAGAAACATGATGACGAGTTTGTCTTGGTCAATAGTCATGTCTAACTAGCAAATATCAATGCACATTGTACTCTGAAATATTATTTTAATTTTTTTATTATGCTTAGGTATGATATATTATAGTAAAAAAATTATAAAATAACTTAGGATAATCATGAAATAATAGTTAATTCATAAAGTAGACTTTCCATAAGAAAACTCACCCATAGAAATGATACAACTATTCTGAGGAATGAAATAAATTAATCCTTATGAAATAAAAATAAAATGTATGATATTTGAGGAAATATAAACACACATACCAAGGTCCCTATAAATAGAAAGGATAAACAAACAATATTGAAAAAAAGGTAAAATGTAATATTATTTTATTGAGGAATGCATCAACATACTTCTATATTTTTATATAAAGCATTAGAATATATTTATTACTTTTAAGTCTATATATTATTATCCATGTGGGGTTACCAACCACAAAAATTAATATATGGATTTTATTTTTATAATTTTTATAATAAAAATCATTTCTCTGATAGATATCTCATGAAAAAATCTATAAGAATGAATCATCAAGACCAATATTCATTCAAGGATAAATATATTATTTCAAGAAATATATTTCATCAGATTGATAAAGAACAATAAAAATATTAAATGGGTCTGAGGAGGAGTTACAAATATTCTTATTCACAAATGTTTTCCTTTAAATAGAAATAAATATTGGTAGAAGAAAATTATGTTAAATGACATTAAACGTGACTACACTCACGTAAAAAACTATACCAAGTCATGGTATTTATACATATACCAAATGATTATTTCAGGGATAAAATATTATGTAGGAATTTTTAAAAGATAAAAATATGATTAGTTACATGTCTACATATCAATGTAGGTAAGAGTACCAATGGTAAAAACACATGTGATTTAGAGTTTAATGATAATTTCGATCCCAAAAAAATAAATAGAAATAAAATTATATTAAAAAAACCTATATTTTAAGATATATTTCAAATTAATTGATAAATGATACAAGGTGGTTTATAGTGACTCGACATCTTCCTCCAATTGAAGAAATTGGAAGCTCTCCTCTCCCCACAATGTTATATTTTTTTTAATTACAAAACGTTTTTAGGGATATGATCCATGAGGAGTTTTCATAAAAATATTCACGAGATATTGTAACATGTTTTTATGTTCTAATTAAATATTCATGTAGTGAAAGTGATTTCTTATTGAATTTATAATCTCAAGAACATGAATATAACATGAGGCATAAGAGTAATAAACATTGGTTTATCAATTGTTATCAAGATCCAATTGATATGTTGGTTTCAATATCACGTGAAATTCTTTAGTATTAGACCTTTAATTAGGATGGGGACCCCTAAATAGAAAAGTGAAAACAAAAAATATATAATGATTTATTTAATTTGATCTGATATGTTATGTCATGTGATTATTTTTAGGATAAGAAAATATAATATAGGTGGATGATTGTCCTGTAGAATAGTAATAATATATTTGGTGATAAATATTACAAGTGATGTAGTATATTTGATATAAATATCTAAAAGGTGGTATCCCCATAAACCATGGAATGACACCCGATAAAAGAGTGTATTTTTTTATCATGTTAGTTCAAAAAGAATATCATTAGATAATAAATATGTTATTAATCAGATACTTTTGGATTCATGTTTTGTTACCATATGATTTTGTGAATGTTTTATTGAGATTATATGGAGGGTTTCAAAAGTCAAATCCTAATATTGTGATATCTTATAGACTTATGGATTTAGGTGATGTTAAATTAAAAGCTATGATGTTGTTAATATAATATTTTTTCCCAATAATAAGATTCAAATCATTAGAATTACTGTTTCTCTTATAAATGATAATTAGGAAGATGATTCATTGAATTTTTTTTATAATGCATCTACATCTGAATAAGTTTCTTGATCTTGGAATCCAAATATATTTTTTGGTTTTTTAGTTGGTTCATAACTGAAGACAAGAAAAGAAAATTAGAATATCATTGAAGTGAATTGAAAATAGTGAGTCTATAATAATTGAATTCAATGAAAAGGATATATTGATAAAGTATTAGAATATTTTTTTATTATTCCACGTGCTCGCTAAATATAGAGTAGAATGTTTCCATGTAAAAAATATTATAAAACATCATTGGTAACTACATGAATAAATAATACATTGCATCATTTTTTATTCTAGTATACTAAAAATTACCAATAATGGTTTCCCTCAAGAACCATACGTTGATAATTAATTTATGGGATATGATTTTGTTTAACATTAATAAAATAGTTGATAAATATATTGATGATGAATATTATGCTCCATATCTCTCAAGGAAATGATTATTCAAATATCCTATAGTGTTTCTTTTGGATGGAGTTTTCAGTTATACATGATGTTAAATGGAGTGTAGGAGTCCTCAAGAGTCCCAATATATATATTTCTCTCAAAGAATGAGTTAGAAGAATCATGATAGCATTGAATTTCTTTTGATTCATTAAGGTTTTCATAACAAATCCAATGGAAAATATTATTAGTACCCAATTGTGAATTTTTGTTCGAGTTGAATTTTCTGTCGATGCATTTTTATTCATGGTGATTCATGAATATTTTTTCAAAACAAATTGGTTTTTTGTGTTTCATTTATTGGAAACAAAGTTAATAAGGAAATTTTGGATAGTATTAGAATGATCATCAAATTATTAGTATTTATGAAGAAGAATTTTTATTCTAGAATTTTTATTTATGTGGATGTGTTCAGAAGATCTAATGTTTTCAGTATTATGAGGAATCAGATGATCAAATGTTATTCTTGAAGAAATGATAAATAAATTCCAGAATATGTATAGTTCTAGAAGATTAGTAATTATCAAAATAATTTGAGAAGTGGATTTGAAGTTAGTATATTCTGTACAGTATGAGATCTAGATGTTCAGAAGATGATTTTCATCTAGATGTCTCATTCTTTACTTAGAATTAATATCAGGTAAGAGAAACAATATATATTTATTATTTATGTTATAAAAAATATGAAAATTTATAATATTTAAACGTAATCTAACTTACACATTTTGGTAACATGTGGAAGAAACTTGGAAAAGTCCTAATATGTAAAAGTAACAGTGACAATACAGAACATTCATCCAATACAACACATATATGTATTGGGTTAGATATGTAAATGTGACTAGTACTGAGTAGATTTAGAAAAATGGTTTTCTAATAAATAAATAGATCAAAGAGATATAAAAATGTAACATGAGGACATTTAAGATTTGTCTTCCAGGTAGCATAATGTGTTCTAGAAAAAAGTAAAACGGTTGAACTCTATTATAATACACAAAGGTTAACAAGGACTAAAAATAATATTTACTATGATAATGATTAAAAATGTCACAATGATATGTAAGATTCATTTTCCAATGGTAAGTCTAAGACAAAAAAATATAAAATTCATGGTAAGACTCTTTACGATACATAATTTTAACTAAGGATGATATTTAAAAGTAATCCACATATTAAAATGTAAATGTGTCCGGATACACATTGATATATAAATCTAATAAAGAAAATATATAATGGGTTTTCAAATATATTCACTTGGAAATCTATACATATATGTGAGTACAAAAAAGTTAATGGACATAAGATCTGATACATAATGTTTTATCGATCATACAATATGATTGAAAATGTGACTAGCTTTGGTTTATGATATGAATATTATTATATTATATAATTGATAATGAAGCCCCAATTTAATTTAATAATGACACGTGAATAATATAAATTTCCGAAATGGTTCTTGGTGGGTTTTAATGGATCTATCTATTTGAATGTGTTTACTCCATGAATGTAATTCATGTCGCATCAAGTGTGAGGACCAAGAAAATTCACACCATGATATATAAAGTATTTAAATATAATATATTGAGTTCATTATTTATTTAGTTGTTGAATTAGAGTCATTCCATTATATGGTAATTTCTATAATATATGACATATTCATTTATTAAATATAATTTAATAAAATGATATTTTTTTGGATAAAATGATGATCAATGATTATGACTAGTTGAATCAGGAAATCCCATTCACACTTTTTTGAAGAATCATTTTTCGAATATAGATACTATTTCATGTGATTATTATATTTATATAAGGAGTAAAATAATTATTGATAATAGGGATTATAATGAAATATATTGATGTATTTTCTTCATAGAAAGGGGATGAGATAGATTGTTAGAAAATAATTGAAACTCGTTTACAATCATGCCAAAGATGGATCGTGGAGATTCGATGACATCTTATGAAGGCGAAGTAGTGATAATTATGGTTTTCTTTGATATTCTATGAATGATCATAATGTTTTGATCAATAACAACATATCTATATATTGTACATCAGCATAGTTGGATAATATTTTTTATTTTTTAAATTTCCATGGTATTTTCATTTCTGGATTTTGGAGAAAGAGAGAGGTGTCGAAGATTTACCCTCTGGTGATATTTCATCATCCCAAAATATTTTAATGTAGATAACCCCTACTCATGTAGTTCACAAACCAAAACCCACCACCAAATAGTGCATTTAGTGGATTCGAGTACATCATCAAATTTCCATTATGTTGTGCATATATTATCCCAATGCGACTGAACGAACTAAAATTTGTATTTCTTGTGTGAATGCACCATTTATATTATACAAGACCTAAATTTGTGATTGTTGGTTATGAAATAACTGATAATATCTCATTATGTAATGTATATATTAAACTCAAATCAGATCATTATTTAGAGAAGAACCAATGTGTCACCCTGATAACTAGGAGGATGTGATTTTTTGGCTTGTGAAGGATTGAGGAAAATGATTTTTAGTATAGAACACATTTCATACCATGATTAAACCCCCCATATAGGGAATCTCTCATTGATGAACCATGCAGGACTAACAGGGCCACATATAGATTCCCCCATATAGAAGAATGTCATACCCTTATATAAACCTAACAAATTAGATGTTGTCATCATTTATCAATCCTTTTTGTAAAATGGTTAAAGAGTTAATCTCATTCCGGTTCAAACATCCTTTCATTTGGGATATCAAGAGGCTGATCTAGCCCAATTAAATTATAAAATACATGGGATCAGATGATTGATCTTGATTATCAAGTGAATTTCATGCTAAGATATCAGTTTTATTACCTTTAATTTGATATCAAGTTCACGGTGGTTCTCCAAGACAGAACCTTCAATGCTCTATTGGGAAGTCTATGTCACCTTATACAATAAGTAGTGCCATTTTATGATAAATAAATTATAATGTACTATATTGATAGAATATTTATGGTAGTACATGGAGAAAACTCCCCCTTTCAATATTTATCTTCTCATTACACAAAACACTATACTATAAAATATAGGCCAATTCAGAATTATTGAATGATTCAAAAAAACAAACCACCCTTAATCGACTACAAAATCTCTTAATCAGTCAATGTAATATCCTAGATATATACATTATAATTATTATAAATAAAAAAAATAAAACTATATTTTGTTTGGTATTTGTCAATATCATTCATTAAAATTAATTAGGCCAATGAATTAATTACATATATTATAATGGATAGAAAAATTTCTCTATTGATACACCTCATTCAATAACAGTAGGGATTCACATGAAATCTATGAAGATCAATTATTCCTCCAAGACTTCCTAATTAAATTCCATCCTAAATAGTATAAAATCAGTAGAATTTAAGATCATTGATATGTTATAGATCCATAAGTGATGAACGATGGGATTTGGTTCATTTTTTTCCATTCATATTATATCAGTCATCCCTGACAAGCCCTTTCACTCATTAATGATTGTGACCTCAATCGGGATAAGGACGCCCATGTATCACACAATAATATTTGGATGTGATCCTATTTTCTATTAATGATGAATCCATGAAAATGATCTTATATATTCCCCAATATCTTTCATGAAATTTTTTCAACCACCATCAATGAACCCAAGCCGGTGAAAATGGGTATTGAAGATGAAAAATGACTGAAGCTAGTCAATATATCCTCAACTCCCAAAGAATATAGGGAATATATAACCCTTCTTAAAGATTCATGATATATTAATATGTAAATATGAAAAAACAAATACCTATATATCCATTCAATATTTATGTTTTCTTGGTGACAGCTATCACAAAAAATATATAGTGCGATGTTTCAAACTCATGGTGATAAGGTGTATGATTATGTAAACAAGTTATTCCTGTTGAATTTTATCTAGGAATCCATGTATATCAGATGCATTTCACATATTATATTTATGAATAGGACTAATTTTATTATATGGATTTCAAAAATAATTACATGAAAGTGTACTTCCCTTTCTCAATTATATAATTACAGATTGATATAAAAACTAGTTTTCAATACCTCTAATTATTGGAAAAGTACTTTGGATGTAAAAATATCTAAATATAACCTATGGATAAAAAATAATCTACCTTAATATGACCTTTTGGTATATATTACTACCATGTAATTCCTTCAACCTATAAAAATATCAAGTCCACATACCCATGGGAGATAAATATTATTTTACGTCATTCCTAAATGTAAGATTATATTGTTATATATATTATTTTGTTTTCATGTCATGTAAATTCCAATATAAATTCACCAGATTTTATTTTTTATTCTCTATAATTACATCACAAAACATGTATATGAAGCCACTAAACATCCTCATTGGGGAGATATCATGAAAATTTCATTTATTTTTTTTATTATTCCATAAATGTTGATCATGAAATAGAATAATATATACTCGATCTTATACACCCTTGAACCCATTGAGAGCTGAGTGGAATTCATGGGTGCCTCACTTTCGTTTGGGGATTCATTAGAAACCTCATTGGGATTTTCCCCCTTTCTAATATTGATGAATAAGGAAAAAAATTAAAGATGGGATGAGTGTTTTTTAAGGATTTAAATGTTCTCACATAGTAACTAATACTTCCTACACATCTAAAACTACAAATAAAATTAAAACATTAATTATCTAGGTTTAAGTTATATTTGGATTCCATTGAAACACCCCATGGATTTTTGTGTCCCTACATTTTGAGGAGAAATATGGTTTTCTAGTTAGTGGATTTGGTGAAATTTTATTGGTTATTCAGAATCAAAATCATAATATTATTGAAGTATAAAATAATTATTTTAGATGTGGATCAAAGATTAGATGGTCATCGGGTGCTCAAGATAACATAATAGGAGGGCATGGTATGGCCAGGGTCACAATAGTTGTTCTATCTAGCCAATTATGGCACAATGGATAGTTACTTGGGTGACATGTAGACAATCATCGCGGAGGGTATAATCATCTAGTTGTCAAACACAGGCTGACTAGCCAATTCCCCACTAGCTAGCCAGTTCCCCCTGACTTCTTATCCGGTGGGGCTACTAAAGGGGTTCTATAAATAGGGAATTTTATTTTATTGAATAATCTAGGGAATTTAGGATTTATGAGTTTTATGGTTTCTATAATGTAAATTTCTGTATATTACTCCCTCCCATATTCCAACCATTAAATACCAATGATATGGGATTTATTATTTTCCATTCAGAAAAGATTTAAGGTATTTTCCCTCTTATTCAAACCCCAATTTAGCATCTCCTCCATCCGGTTATGAATTCAGTTTCTCGTATTAAATATTCAGTTCAAACTCAATAAGACAGTGGTGGAATCAACTGAATAATATAGGTTTTTAAATTAGTTTAGGTATGTGGTGACCCAATATTTCATCTTCACATTGTGTCTTTCCATTTTCATTGATTCATATTCTGTTATCGGTTTATTATACATTTTTTACTCTATTAAATTGAAATATCTTTTGATTTGGAGTTGGTTGTTTTGGATTTTTCCTATCATAGGGATGTGGTTGTGAGATAGGTACCTATTGTGTCATTGGATTTGGTTTCCTTGTGGTTATTATGATTAGTGAAAATCATGAGTTTCTTAAATTTTTTATAAAGAATAAAATTATTTATAATTGTTTATAAATTATTGTGCATGTTTCTTTGGTGTGTATTAGTTTTTGAAGAGGGAATATCGTAACTAGTTTGAGGTAGATGAGATTGTTTGTGGCCAATTGGGGACTTTCAAAATAATTTTAAGGCCAAATATTCTTCAAAAATGGTACGTGGTCTCACATACATGACCATAAAATTTATATATTTCATATATGGAGGATCATGTGTGAGTGTACCCTAGTTTGTGTTGCCCTATTGTTGAAACATAATATTTAAATTAAAATAAATGATTAATTCTATAATGAGGGAATATTTTAATAAATTGATAAAAATGAGTGAGCGCCTAAAAAACATTTTATTAACATCGGCATTAAGTATTGGATATTGATGGAAGAGGAATAAACTAAGACAAAGGTGATACTGAGGACCTATATAAAGTTGAATAAATTATATTATTACCAAGGGTACCCTTGGGGGTTCACCATTGATATACTGATCCTGAGTGGGTACATATTGAAAGGGTTTGAGATGGTTTCTCGTGTCACCATAGATCACTAACCCACAAATAATCCCAATAGTGATGATATATTATTGATGTTTTTAGGACATAGACCATATCATAATCTTCGTTTTATTAATGTAAACAAATTCCATATGTGGTGTCCATATATGTTACTACTAATATATGATACACACATATGGGTGGAATGTGTTACCACTATTATATTTTCCATTGATTTGAAGTGTAATGTTTGAGAATAAATTGACTTAGACCTCGATATTGGAGCTACAATAGAATTAGAGGATGAATGATTGAATTTTGTGTGATCGGTTCATGAGTTATTATGATAAGATTAGATTTTTCATGGATTTGGGGCTCATTTTTGTACATTCTATGGATTTAGAGATTAGTTGTTGAACTATCATGGGATCGTTCATTAGATTTGTGAGGACATGGTTTGTACAGTTGTGAATTTAGAGCTTATATGTTAAACTATCATGGGCTAGGGCCTTGATTTTGTGAATATATTATTGGGTCTCTAATATATTTGTATATTTTATGTTATTAGGTTTTCATAGTTGTTGTTTCACGCTCAGATACTCCCCAAAAAATTTCACTGTATGTGTATTTTTATCAAGGTCGCAGACCTATGGATTAACATTATTGGTAACGGGAAAATTGGTTGGAATGTTCAACATGATGTGCATAGAGACACTCTCGCATGAGGATAAAAAAGGTATTTTTTTGGTTAATTTATTTATTTTGTATGGTTTTACTATTCTGATCATTTCACATTCATTTAAAATATCATATGTTGTTAGAGTAAGAAAATGTCGGTGGTTCTATACATTGTTTTTTAGTCACGCAATACTCAAGAATCCACTACACATGGGTAACTGAATATTTGTTCATTCAAAGAAGGTACATAGTGGGATAAATCCTATGTATTATATGTTGGACATCTTATTTGGTATATTGGATGCTATTGGGAGCATAGGATGTGGTATGGCCAAGTGTAGTCGTGGATCCTTGTATTGAATTTTTTATTTCAGTTTTCAAAAATGATTAGAATATTGGGTGATCTTTATTGTATGATTATAATGCTTCCAAATCATATATTTTAATGGTTGGATGTTTTTATTTCACATAATCTATTTTTTATTATTTATAAATGAAATTTGGTTATTTATTTATGATTTTTCACCATTATATAAGGTGTATAAATTCCCCTTAGTACATCCTTATACCCTAGCTACTAGTCAGCAATGTCTAGAATTCAAGGATACAGTACAAATATCACACAGAAAAATTGACCAAGTCAATATTCATGGAGTGATCTAGGAGGGAGAGTTAAAATTTTCCATCATATAATTGATTTTATTTTTTCTTACTATTTACTGATATGTAATTTCGATACAAAGGAATTTTTGATAACATTTTATATATATTGGGTAGGCTCATTGAGAACACCCATTTTGATTGGATGTCTAGGATACTGGATATATGAAAATTCCATTTTTTATAGAATAGTTGTATTTGATTTTTAACTCAACATACTCGCATGGATTTTTGGGTTTCTTGGTATGTAATTGGTTTTTGGATATATGATCATTTCAAAGAAAAAATTATTTCATATGACTCTTTGATCATTATGGTAAGAGGTATCTCATTCAACATATAAAGAAATATGGAACCACAAGAAATATATTCCTACTAGTGTGTGACTTCATTATTGATTAAATATTAGTTATTTAACGTGTCAAAAACTGGTCATATAGTTTTTTTCTATAAGTACTTTGTGTCATTCTACTAATATGGACTGATTTGTATAAATATTTTCGTGAAAAGGCATTTCATGTGGGTATATGTTGAGGTAGTTGATAGTGATAATGTGATCCCTCGATGTACAGGGGAGTGTGGTGGACCTAGTGGGATGGAATGACACTAGATAAAAAAATACACTATATAGGTTGTTATTATTAATGATTGAATATTTAAAGAGCTAATAGCTACATATATATTGTATTGGAATATATCATATGATATAATTTTACATAAAAAATATAATGATCCAAAATATTATTAATTAAAATTCCAATTGATCTAATTAAATGTCTTATTATGTAGGATTTTTATATAAAACATTGGCTATTCTATGATTTTTAATTTTAAAATACCGTTAAAAATGTTAAAATTGCTAATATAGTCAATTAACGGAGATCACATAGTTTGTATATATATAAATCCATAACAAATCCAATTTAATCAGTAAATGTAAGGGATGGAATCATCCAGTAGAATTTCTCCATAAAAACCCAATCGTAGGATCTTGGATAGGAGGTAGAGTCAATGGGCTTCACTCTTAACCATTCCCAAGTGGAGCTTCAACAAGTTATGTTTTAATGGAACTGCCTATAGGATAAGTGGAATTTAATAGAGATTACAACCTGAATGATGTTATCTGATTCACCCCAAGAGTATGTCACCATCGCACACCTTACCCATAGGTCTTACATGGGTTTTATAAGGGGTTATGTAACAAGCCTATAGCACTATGATTATTTTCAATATTTTTATATATAAAGAATATCCATTCATTTTGTTATTATTACTTTCTAAATAGTTTTTAAAGAACAAATAGTATTTTTTAATAGTGTTCAATTATGAAATATATTATAATTAATTAATGAATTTTTTTATTAAATAATAGTCTTAAAAAATATTATTACTCAATTAATTTTTATTAAATACAAATGGGAAAATAATTTTTAGGATTACAGTTGCAATTTCTATTTTGGTTTAAAAACTATTTTTTCAACACCCATGAATTTTCCATAAATATAGGTGTACATTTTTAAATTGAGAATTCACAGATTTATAAAATTATTTAGATGAAATTAATATAATTTTTGTATTCATGATGTTGAAATTATCTAATGGTGAATTTTTAATAATTTTCTAAGGCTGTCGAAGGTTTTGGTAAAATTAAATTTCATTTAAATATATAAAGTGCTTTATAACATCCTAATGACCCAATATTTATGTAATAAAATACTAAAAATATATTTTTAGGCCAATATTTTTTTTCCTTTCAAATAATGTGATTTTATATTTGTTTGATTAATTTTATCATGCCTTAGTGGACCCCACATTTCATATAAAACTATCTAACCTTTTAAAATGTTTTCCTTGAGAGTGTGACACCCCTCAATAGAATAAATCTATATATTTTAATATGTTAGACCATTTTCCATATAGAATAATTATTTTCACTTCCCATTGGAAAAACCATGGGCAAAAACAATGTGTTGATTTGTGGTTTGGATTAGTTTAACGTGTAATGTCCCAAAACTAAATAATAAATAATTTACTCTCTTTTCTTATATAAAACCTCTCAACCTCCAATTAATCCTCACTAAAACCATGTGTTGATATACCATCTTTTATATATGATATTCCCAAGGTTACACAAGCTACCAAGAATCCTCCCTCAAGCTTCTCTCATGCCTTTGGGATCTCACTTCCAAATAAGGGATTTCATCCTTCCTCATTTTTGTCTAAATTTCAGTATGTTTTCATACACATTTATTTTCAATAAAAAATTATGGGTTTTGATTTCCCACCTCCCCTATATATCCCTCCTTATTTTTTAATTCCGATAAACCACTTTCTCTTTCATTAATTCATCCCACGTAAACCTAGTACCACGTTAAAATTCTTTAAGGAATCTCTCTCTCCACATTTACATGTGAAAAATTCTTTTATATTATGAATGTAAATTCCATTACATATATTTTCTAATGTATCTATATGACCCACATATTATAAAGATAATTTATATATTATGAAATACCCCTTACTCTCCCATCAACAATTATTATGAATTCTTACGTCATGACGTTATGCTGCCAAAATTGCACTGAGATTTTCCAAGCTAAAGTCATTGTTTAGAGAATACAATGCCCATTTATCTATCATGGGAATTCACATATATTCAAAATTACATATTTATTATTGAGTCTCATGTATTTATTATACATTCCTTTATCATCTAATAAATGGTGATGTTGACTAATTCCATGTTGTATGATCTGTGTTGCACACTTATGCATGAAATGAAATGATTAATAAGGGTGTACACTAAGGGCGCTCCAATGCATTGGGTAATGATTAGTATCATGATACATCGTGGGAAATGAGAGTATAATCATGCTAATTCATCTAATATGAGTTTCACTCATGACAATTCAAGTGTAATGATGGTTTAGTCATGCTCCTGGTGCAATGAGCCTTTGCTCATTCTAATATCATGTTAAATGTTGTTACCACATTTCAACGTTTTGATAATCATGCTATATCAGGCCTTTATGTTCATGTTTTTCTAGTGATCCATTGATATTCATATTTCCTAGCATGTATTATATTATTTATTTTATTCTTTGTTAACTCCCTAACTAGTCTTTATAGCTCACCCTTTTCTTATTCATGACCACAGGTTATCCCATGCAATGCTAAGTATGAAAGAATTTTGTGCTCATGTAAAAGATGCTTCAATAAAGTTGTTGTGTTTTATGTTATAAGTTGTCATTTAATGTTCATGATTTTTTAAGACACTAGACCTATCAATCCTAGGATTTGTATTAAGTGACTTTTTATGTAGTAAATCATGTTTAAGTGTGTAATAATGATCACAATTATTATAGATGGTATTAAAGGATAGGTTTAGTTATTTTTGGTATTTGGATTAGAAAACCCTAGTGAAAGACATATTGATAAGTCAAAATATTATAAAAAAATCCCTAAATAATGGTGATTATAGATTAATTAGTTTATCAAGAAAATACATATCTTTCTAGATATGAACAAGTAGAGGAACCTATAGCGTAAATGTATCTAGTGGTAAAATCTGAAACCTCACTTTCTGTTGGACTCCAACAAGAACTCATGCATGAAAATGAGTTGTGTTTAACTCTTGTTTACACCAATCCCAGGGGATATTCTTTATAAAATTTATAATCTTAGTGTGAACCGTTATTAAGGGAATAATAAATTCCACTGTGAATATATGTTGGGAAGTAGATCATGGATAACATATATTGAAGCCTATAAATTAATAAGTTCTGAAAATAAAAGTAATTTATCAGTTATCCATTTTTTACTTTGGATTACCCATTATGTGTTACCCCTAACTTTCCTTTTATTCCCTCCAATGGCCTGTAATAAGAGGACTCAGGAAAACAACTGACGCAAAGATCAAGGTGATGATTGTTCCAATAAATTACCCAATCCAATGGGAATGGGAATCACAAAAAATTTCAAAATACCCTCTCATTTAACTCATGTATTTAATAAAAACTTGGGTCAAGAAGAACATTCAATCACCCATAAGATTGAACGAGTCACATTTGAGAGCTTCATGAGACAAGGTCCTCCTACTTTTAATAGATCAATTGACACTCAATTTCCAAACAATGGATCAACTCCATTGAATAAATATTCTTCATTCGTTAATGTTCTGAAAAATAGAATGTACTTATGGATGCTTTTCGTATGGAGGGTGAAGCTGATTAATGGTTGACATTGATCAAAAATATCAAGCCTGAGGAGGAGATCGATGAGATGGAATGGAAGGATTTCTGGTAAAAAAATTCAATAAATATTTTCCTCACCCCCACTAACGTAAGATATAAAGGGACATCCTTTCCATAAAAAAGATGAAAAATCCATTAAAGTGTATGAGGAAAACATAAAAATGCATTCATGTTATGCCACCAGCTTTGTCATTAACCCCCAATTTAAGGTTGACTAATTCTTTTTTGGGATAAAACCTAGCCTAGGAAAATCCCTAGTGATCTGTGATTTAGAGAGCTATGAGAAATGTTTCAATGTTCTCCCAAAGTCAAGATGGAGATCAGTGAATATCTGTTGTATCATGGGGATAAGAAGAATATGGTGGACATTAATTCAGGCAGTCTCATTGATAAATCCAATGGTTCTATGAAATTCCAACACCCCACATTCCAAAGTTGATGAAAGGAGAACCCCATAAATTTTTTGAAGGGCATGAGGAAATGCATTAGGTGTAGAAGAGAAGGCCACGTGGCTATTAACTTCTGGCAAGAAAAACCCACTACTTCCCCAGAGGAGAGGAAGGCTCTGTTTGACCCTCAACACATATTAAATTACATCAACTAAAAAGTAATAAGGAACTTTTCAAACCACTTCCCTAAGCCATGGTTTTTTTAGGAAACTGACATCCTCTAAGGCATCAAGGGAGATATTTTTCCATCACTACCACTAAAGTGAACCTTGACAGTGAAGTGGTAATAGGTATGCTATTTATTCATTCAATAATATCAAATTTAAATTTTTATTCTAGTTCTATGTATTCTTTTTTATGTTGAATTTTTATTATGACATTCCCAACACCACTACAAATCATTGATGTAGAGATGTCCGTGAAAACGGAAAATGGGGAAATCATTGCATCACATAAATATAATTCCTACCCTCTCACTATTTGTGGATTAAAATTCCTAGATAACCTCTTCATACTCCATTTAGTGGAATTCAATGCAATTCTTGGAATGAATTGGATTTCCCTATTTACAGTAAACATAAATTTTCGTGAGAGGGAAATCACTCTTCATATGGTGATTCGACCCCCGATTTTGTACACATGAAAGGAAAAGGATGAATCTTCTTTAGCACCATCATCTCAAGTGTGTATATTACTCCCCTATGATAATTTGTTCCTTGTTCATATTATTGAGTCTATGGATGAAACCTGCATTGAAGACATGTCTATTTTGAGGGAATTTTCATAAGTGTTTCATGAGAAATATCCTGGTCTTCCTCCTATACGAGATGCTGAATTATTGATAGATCTTATACCTAGGGTGTTTACAATATCCAAGACTCTATATCAAATTTTTTTATGGAGATTGAGCGGAGAAAGAAACAACTACAAGAGAATATGAATAAAGGTTTTATACACCCATGTGCTTTATCATGGGGTACACCTGTATTCATCATCATGAAGAAGGATGGTTCAATGCAGATTTTCATTGATTATCATGACCTCAACAAAATAACGATAATGAAAATGTATCCTCTTTAATTAATTGATTTCTTGTTTGATCGACAACGTGTAGTGCAATAATTCTCCAAGTTGAATTTGCAGTTGGGATATTACCAAGTAATGCTGAAGAAGAAGGATATCCCCAAAACTAATTTTCATACAAGGAATGGGAACTATGAATTCATTTTGATGCCTTTTAGACTCAGTAATTCTTCAAAAATATTCATGGACATGATTAATATTGAATTTATAGATTACCTTGAAATTTTTTTTGTTGTCTTTATAGACAATATTATAATATACACCAAAACCAAGGAGGAGAATGAGGAGTATCTAACCACTATACTATAGACCTTGTGAAAAGATAAGATCTATGAAATGTACAGAAAGTGTGAATTATGGTTGAAGAAATTCTCATTCTTGGGTCATATTTTCATAAGAAATAGGATATCAGTGAGTCCCTCCAAGACAACATCAATTAATGGATGGTCGAGGCCAGCATCTGTTACAGCTATTTGTAGCTTCTTGGGATTACCTTGATATTATCATTTATTTGTGAGTGATTTCTCAAAATTATCAATCCCTCTTACCAAGCTCACTCGAAAGGGTATCAAATTTTATTTGAGTGTTGAATGCGATTAGAGATTATAGGAGGTTAATAGGAGGATTATAATTATGCTTGTGCTCAAATTACCCACAAGTGGAGAACATTTTGTTGTATTTAGTGATGCTTCAAATAAAGGAATGGGTTGTGTTTTGATGAAAAATAACAAATTCTTTGCCTATAATTCATGTAAATTCAATGTTCATGTGAAAAACTATCAAACACATGATCTGGAGTAGGATGTAGTAATCATATCTTTAAAAAATAGGCGGCATTACCACTTTGAGGAGAAGTGTGAAATATATAACTATCCCAAAAGCCTCAAGTATATATTCTCATAGAAATCATTGAACATACGCCAATGAATATGGTTAGATTTGATCAAATTATATGACTACTCAATCCACTACCACCCTAGGAAGGCAATCAAGGTGGTGAATTATATAAGCTAAAAGGACCCAGTGATTCTATCATTAATGAGATTTGAAAAGGATCCAATGTTCATAGATTTTATGAAGATGGACATGAGAATTTTTAAGTAGGGAACATCATCAATCCTTTCACAAATGATTTCTCAACCATATCTTTTAGAAAGGTTAATGGAATCTTAAAGTGATTATGTGGGAATTCAGAAGAAATTTTAATCTAGTTGAAAATTGAAATCCTCGGAGTTCAATATTAATGAAGAAGGAATTGTGACATTTTAAAAAAGAATATGTGTTCTACTAAATCCCAGCTTCCAGGAATGAACATTTGGATTATGCACATAGTTATAATTTCTCCATTCACCTTAGAAACAAAATGATGTATTGAGATCTCTGAGAGAATTTTTGGTGGGATAACATGAAGAAGGACATCACTGAGTATACATCAATGTGCTTGGTAGGTTAGCATGTAATGGCTGAGCGGCAGAAGTATAAGAGTATGATGAAACCATTACCCATACCAACATAGAAATGGGAATACATCTCCATGTAATTTTTCACTGTACATCCTAATACATCCAAAGGAAACAATGCTATCATGGTTGTTGTGGATCATCTTACCCAGACTGCACACTTCATTTCAATTTGAGAGGATTTCTAAAAGAGTCTCCAACACTTTATAAATACTTAATTTAACTTCAGTATGATTTATAATCCCCAAAGTGATGTCCAATCTGAGTAGACTATCCAAATACTTGAGAACATGTTGATAGAATTCTTAATTGACTTCAAAGGAGGGTAGGATCAACATCTTCCTATGGTTGAGTTATCCTACCATAATAGTTTCCACTAAAGTGTCAAAATGGATACTTATTTTGAAGATAATGGGAATAGGTTCCTAACACCAGCATGTTGGGATGAATTTGGGAGAGATAAAACTCCTCGGTCCAAAAATAAGCGAGGATATTATGGAGAATGATAAGACAATCCAATAGTGCATTAAAGCTGCTTAGTGTCGAAAAAATCTATGTTGATAATATTTGACGTGACCACGATTTTGATGTTGGGGACATGGTATTCCTCAAAATATCAACTTGAAATATAGTTATATTATATGGGAATAAGTTAAAACTTATTCCATGGTACATCATCTCTTTTGTGATCCTTGATTGAATTGGAGAAGTGGCCTTCTGACTATCTCTCCCACCAAACCTATCCCAAGTACATGATGTATTCAATGTATCACATATGAGGAAGTACATACCTAACCCATCACATGTTTTTAATCTAGAGGTGGTACCATTGGAGTATAACATCTCCTATAAAGGGAAGTCGGTGCAGATATTATATTGTAGGTAAAAATTTCTATCAAAGAATAAAAAAATACCCCTTGTCAAGGAGTTGTGGAGAAATCAAAAGTTTGAAGAAGCAACATGGGAATCATAGGAAGTGACGAAGGAGAGTTACCCTCATATGTTTTTGTGTGGGACAAGTAAATTTTGATGGTGAAATTTCTTAATGGGGGAGATTGTAAGGACCCAAAATTTTATTAAGGAACATTTCTCTTGATCTAATTAAACGTACTATTATGTAATATGGTTATAAAAAACATATTAACTTATTTAGTTTTATGATTTTGTTTATTTTAAAATACCATTAAATATTGTTATCATTTCTAATATATCCATTGTATAGTGATCACAAAATTATCATAAATATAGGGCATTACCAAATCCAATATACTCAAAAAAAGAATGATATGGCCTCGTCCTATAGACTTTCTCCACATGAATGCAATTTTTGGAGAAAAAAAGGTGGTAGTGTCATTGGGCTTCAATCTTGACCAAGGCCAAGAGGAGCTTCAATACATTATGTTTGAATGGAACCACCTACGGAAGAAGTGGAAGTTAATAGAGATTACCACCTGAGTGATGTTATTCGAGCCACCCCAATAGTCGGTCACCATCGCACACATTACCTTTATGACATACATGAGTGTTATAAGGGGTTATGTAACAACACCCAAGCACTATTTTTATGTTGATTGTTTTTTTGTATAACGAAAATTCATTAATTTTATTATTGTTACATTGTATATTGTTTTTAAAGAAAAAAATAGTATTTTCTATTAATGTTCAATTAAGAATTCTATATTGATGAATTAATGGTATTTTTGTAATTAAATAATATTTTTCATAAAATATTTTCACTAAATTAATTTTCATTAATTAAAAATCATCGTATAAATTTTTGGAATACAATTGTAATTTCAATTATGGTTTAAAAAATATTTTTTTAAAAACATTGTATTTTTAACGAATGTTAGTTTTCATTTTAATATTGAAAATTAAAATATTTAGAAAATTATTTAGATAAAATGAATATAGTTTTTGGATTTAGGAAGTCTAACATATTTAAAGGTGTATTTTTCATAATTTTATAAGACATTAGAATGTTTTGGTAAGAAATAAATATTGTTTAAATATATAATGTGTTTTATGACATCATAATGGCTTAGTAGTGATGTAATAAAATACTATAATTTTTTTTTCAGACAATATATGTTTTAACTTTAATATAATTTGATTTTATATTTGTTTTATTAATTTTATGATGCCTTAGTGGACCTCCAAGGATTATAAATTATTTTAACATTTTAAAATGTTTTCATTGAGAGTGTGACTCACCTCCACAAAAGAAAGCCTAATATTTTAATAAGATCTTCCATTTTCCATATTAAATAATTTTTTCCACTCCCCTTTGGAAAAAAACATGGGGAAAACCCATTGGTTGGTTTGTTTTTATTGATTTGTATAATGTGTAGTTTCCAAAACCATAATAATAAATAATCCCCTCACCTTTCCTATATAAACCCACTCAAAATATCATTCATATTCACTCAAAACATTTGGAGAATGACCATATTATTCCTTCCTTTATCTATAATCTTCCCAAGGAGCCTAAATCTCCCAAGAAGCCTATCTCAAGCCTCTCCCAAGCCTTTGGGATCACACTTCCATGTAAGGGATCTCTTCCTTTCTCATTTTTGTCGAAAGTTCTTCATGTTGTTATAAAATTTTATTTTCAATTACAATAGTTGGGGTATGATTTAACAACACCCCCATACATTAATACTTTTGTTTCAATTATTATAGGCCTTTTTATCTCTCATTAATTCCACCCATGTACACCTGTTACCATGTCTAAATTCCTTAAGGAATCTCTCTATCATCATTTTCATTGAATAAATTATTTTAAATTATGCATCCTAATTCCATTAAATATGTTGGTACACATATCTATATAGCCCCATTACATTCAATTTATTTTAAATATGTTGATATAACCCTTTAACTCTCATCAACCATTTTAATGAATTCTTATGTAACGATGTTATGCAGTAGAAGATGCATCACAATTTTCTATGCCAAATTCATTTTGTTGTGAATACCATGCCCATTTCTCTTTCAAGGTTATAAAAATTTATGATCATTTATATATTTATTATAGAGTTTCGTTTATGTATTGAAAATTCCTTTATCATGGAATAAATTATGATGTTGATTGATTCCATGTTGTATGATCCATATTGCACACTTAGGCATGAAATGAGATGATATAGAAGGGTGAACCCTGATAGCACACCAATACATTGGGTAAAGATTAGTATCATGATACGCCAGGTTCAATAAGGGTTTACTCATTCTAATTCGTGTTCAATGAGGGTTACTCATGATAAATCAAATGTAATGATGGTTTACACAAGCTCCATGTGCAATGACCCTTAGCTCATGAAAATATCATGTCAAATGTTGTTTCCACGGTCCAATGTTATGATATTCATGATATATCATTCCATTATGTTCATGTTTCTATTTTGATCCATTAATATGAATATTTCCTAACATGTACAATATCCATCATGTTATTCTTTATTTACACCCTTACTGGAATTTATAGCTCACCCTTTTTTATGCATGTCCTCAGTTTATCCCATGAAATGCTATGTACGAAAGAATGTTGTGGTCATGTAAAAGAAGATTCAATAATGTTGTTGTGTTTTATTATCTAAGTTGTTATGTAATGTTCTTAATTTCCCTATGTACTAGACCTCTCTATCCCCATAGTTTTCTTAGGTTCATTTTTATGTAATAAATCATGTTTAAGTGTGTAACAAAGAGAATGGTTGTTATAAGAAAACTATCAACATAGTGTTTATTTACATAGGTTGTCTAGGAAGATGTCATTATACAAATATATTTATGTGATCTTGACCAATGAGATAGTGATTTTCCAGAAGCATCCCATGTTTTATTTTTTTCAAATAATTTAAACCATATGCGAGTATGATTCATAATGTGATTCCTTACATACATTTCGGCCTTAACGAGGGAAGCATTATGATATTAATTGATGGTAATTTTGAGATGAAAGAATGTACTATGTTCTTTGAGACATGACCCTAGTGAAATACATTGACATGTGGGTTATGTGGTAAAATCTAGTGACCCTAGTGTGAGACCTGGATAGTTAGTCTTGATGGGAGACCTAAATACCCTTAGTTTCAGCTAGGGACTGTTGTATGATTTATTTAGTGATACTTTAAGAACACCCATCAAAAAAGATGTAATGTACTTGCTGTTATATTATAGGTGGTGTGCACTATTATGAATCTATTTTGAGATGTATGCACATGAGGTGCTTGGGATTTGTGGTATAGGAATTTTAATGCCTCAATTTCATAAATTGGTAGAACCTTAAGTGATTTGGTATCAAGACTGGCTTCAATGCGCTTGAATATTTTTGTGACTAACCCTTTTGACCTTGGATATTTATTATTAATTCAACAAGATCATCGATAGATTCTTGTGGGTTTGGAATAGTAACAATTGGAGAATAATGGTGTGCATGATATTGAAACGCCTTATATAAACATGGGATACCTACGGTGTTGTTATGAGACATGTAACTAAGAAGTGTGTGGTGAATCTTGGAGAGGTTTATATGCCTAATTATGATTAGATTCACTAAGGGATTCTGTATTTACGAGGATGAAATAAACTACGAGCTTGATCAGCCTAGTTCAGTTATGTGAAATAATTATGATTGATGAGACATCAGTTTAAAGGTAATTCCATGGATGGATAGTAAGTCCAGTGGTATGGTAGTATATAATTGTTATGTTTAAGGGGTTCTATGGAAACTCACCTCGTTCATTCATGAAACCTATTGGAATTGGAATCAGTGATGGTCATGATGGGGTAGGGGAAGCATTGAAATACTGAATATTTCTTATGGGCCTAATTTATTGGGAACTAAATAGGCATGGCTTGATAGTAAAGACACTTATCTTGGGTAAAAGAACCTACCAATAATGTTATCAAGGAGAGTGGTATGTGGAACCTTTTTGTGTGAACTCCCTCAGTTGCTAGATTTGGGTGGTGACCCTCATAGAATTTTGGATTTAAATAAAACTACTAGATAATTTTCCATTTGTCTAGGAATGGATGATGTATTAGTCTTGCAGGTTGATTCTCAGTAATGATTATGTTCTTTCACACTAGTCACTAAATAAGAGGATGGCTGGGTCTTAGGTTGTGGTGATATGGAACTTTTTTTCATAGTATGTGAAAAAAGATCTTATAATTGTGTGGAGGATGATTTCGATCATGAGAATGGGAACCTTTTTTCGAACTTACATGGAATCATAGAAGTGGACAATAGATATTCCTTGTGGAATTTTAATTCTAATGAAAAAATGGACCTGAGTACTAATGGAACCCGTAGTGAATTCTTAGTGAAATTTCATTCTTGGTTTTGTGTGGAGTATGAATGTGGGTGTCATTCTTGGGATGGATATTGATAATATATATGTGTAGGATAGGGAATAAGTTAATAATCTTGGTAAGAATGATGTGTGTTTAGTAGACTGATGATTCATATATGTATGTCACATCAATTGTTGGATATAGAATATGGTGGGGGTGTTTAGATGGTCGCAATATTACTCTAGCAATAAAGGAAACATGACTCAGTATGTGGTTTGGTGTTGGTGGACAAAGATGACTATTATAGAGGTGTGTTAGTTAAAATAGGATTTACTAGAGGTTATATGAGTTATTGAATTTGGCGGGTTCAAAACTACATAAGTTGTATTTAGAGGATTGGAAATTTATTTTCAATGAAAACCCAACACAAATGGGGTTTTATCCTAGTCTATTGGAATTGGATAGTTTCATATCAGAGTCAAGTACGGTGAGTAGAGTTCTAGGTTGTGGGGGTGTGATTAAATGGGGACTCTATCTTTTGTATCAATGTTACTTTGTTTTAAATATCCAATTAGTAAATCAAGGGGAAACCATCATAACATCTTAATTAAGGTTACAAGATATGACCTATTGTTGGGAGTACCGTATGAAAAATGTTTGCTTGTGTAGTGTCCCACCCTAGATGCCACATAATGGAGCCCCAAAAAGGTGAAAACCAGAAATCAAACCTAAATCCCTGAATGATAGAGGCATTTAACTAGAAATGAGGGATTTTGGTTTGTCCATGGGAAGATTATTCCCTCATTGATCATAGTTGAGTGCATTGGAAAATATACATCAAAAAATTTAAAAAGAAGACATGTTCACTGAACCCATAAACCACCATATAGGGAGAAGAAATAACATTGGTATAAGTTGAAATAACTATAAATAAATCTATCAATATAAGTAGATAAGAAAAAGTTAGAAGAATAAAAGATTTATATGATGATTATGTTATACATAAATTAATATTCATGGGGTTAGGGATATATGAATATTTCCAATGCTAAAATAATATACAAAAAGAACAAAAAATTCTACCACTACTATCTCATGAATTGGATGAGTCTATTTCCCTAAACTATATCCTATAACTAGAATTAAATAATCATATGTTGGAATCTTCCCATTATAAATACCTTTATTCATAAAGTCTACTCCGAAACCAATGATGGCTTGAGTAGGGTGTTAGTTAAAATCCCAGTAACCCACCACTAACAATAGTCTAGCTCAAACCATCAAGGAAATATGAAATGAATAGTGTTCTATAATTAATAAATGAAAGAAGGAAATATATAAATAAATAATTGAGACTAGAATATATTAAGAAACCAGTCCAATTTTACATGATTTAGCATAATCTAAGGAGTCTAAACATAGAAAACTCGTGAAGTAAAGGGTATTGATTTAATGTATAAATAAATGGACCATCCACAAGATTGTGACTTTACTAGGAGAATACGGACCAATTTTTTCAAAAAAAATAGATCATTTCTCATTTAATGTCATTTATATACATTTAAATTCAATTAACTATTTAATAAAAGCATTGGGAGTCTCCCTAGTACCATCCACATAAATTCTAAAATAATTCCATGTATCACTCTAGCGGCACGACATAAGTGTAATACCAAGGTAATTCATCCAAGGTTAACCAAGTATAAGTTTCTAAGTGTCACTCCAATCATGGTGTGATGAAATAATTAATTAACCTCAGATTCCATCCTATGTACCTCATATAGGGGTCCAATTCTCTCTCATGTAATGTTACAACCACCATTCCTTTGATTTCATCCAAGTGGTCTAGAGGTAAAAATTAATAACACTAAGTGATCCCTTCCTAGGAATATATTGTGTCTCCCCCATCATATTTAAAAAAACATAAAAAAAATATCTACGAAGGAATGATGATTCCATCTAAGGTTTCTTTAAGTCAGAACAACTTTTATCGCCCTTATAACCAAGGTGGAATCATTTAAAAAACAATTTTCCTCATAATAGGAATATTGTTCAAGAAATTTTCATTGGAAAATACATTTATGTTATAAGGTATAAGACACATTTCCTATTATTATTCCCAATTCAATAATATCTTCTTAAGTCATCTTTTCAAATAATCAATTATTTGAAAACACACCTCAAGTGTTGTTAATTCAATTTAGAACAATTACAAAATTGAATTAAATGTGGATCACACCCATTGGGGTTTTAAGTCTCAAGGAGAGAAACCAAAGGGTATGGTTCTCCTTTAGATCAGGTGTTAAAAGGCATGGTAACACTTTTAGTTTAATTAAATTAATAATTACAAGGAATAACAGGAAGTTTCTGGCACATGTAAAAACATGACATATTATATAACATCACAAAATGAGGGGAATAAACATAGAATATATACATATCCTCATTGTTCATCCCACATCCAAAGCCGACCTTTGATTTCAGCTAGAATGAATGATATTGAAGAAATCATCAAATTCTATGAAAAAAGGGGAATGAGTTTACACCTTGATAATGCAATAGGGGATGGATGCAGTGAGAAATAGTAGGAAGAGGATTAAAGATAGAACATTTAGATTCCCTATGTATTTTATGATGATTAAAATGGATGCTTGATATGAGAGTTAGGAAGGAACCTTGGTGGGTGATATGAGAGGCTTCATGCATGGAAAGGAGAAGAAAATAGCTTGAATAACGGGATGAAAGAAGAAATGGGATTAAAATAATGAATAAGGGAAATGGTATAATCACTATTATAGACAATATGGAATGGTTTGGATAGAATGTTGGACAAACCATGAACGATCAGTGTGTTTGGATCCCCTTCAAAGTGCACAACACATGGGCTAGGAACATAGTTTGGTTAACTATTGACAACAAATTCAAAATTCCACTTCTAAAAACTACAGAACCCACATGGGAATGCACATGTGGCTACGCAGTTACATGAAAATCCATGAATCCGCCAACACAAAAATGTTTGGAGATGCAAAATTTTGGAAAACCATATTGGTTAGGCTCCTAGGTTTATACTAACCATGTGTCCCCGTGTTCTTATTTAAATTTTGGGGCTGCAGGTTCTTAATGTTTCCCAAAATCCCTTAGTTTATCCCTGAATCTCGTAGAAAACATTTTTAGTGCCCAAAAAATAATTCAAGATGAAATCTAATTATCCATACCTATGAAAAAAGTAGGGACGTTACAACCTCTCATCCTTAAGACAACTACACCTCATGTTACCTTTCTGAGGGTGGTGATACACCATTAGATAAGTGTTCTAACCATTTCACATGTACATAATCTTTCTAATATCATGACACATCATATCATTTCCATTCTTTCATAGATTCTAAATTAAAGGAACCATCCTACCTCGAAGATCTCTTTTGTTCTGATCAACAATACGCATCAGATGCTCCTTGAATGATGTTCCCTCCATGACCCCTATGTCCTTAGGGTAATATGAATGAGATGGGTCTGGATGATAGTGTCATGGTTGTGATAAGTGGAAGATTTCATGCATGGAATGATACCTATATGGTAACCACTACCAATAGGCTACCTGTATGACTCTCTCCAAAATATTAAAAGGCATAACATGTCAAGAAAATGAATTTCCATGTATTATAATTTTTGGTGACCCAATATAGGTGGTACACATAGAAAGACCTGATGCCCTGTAACACCCCGACCCTAGTTACCCAGAGTCGGTGCATTATTACGTAACAATTTCATGATCACAGTAGATTAAGTCTCGAATGACTGATTAGTTTAGTAGCCTTGGAAACAGTAGGTACTTTCATAAATGTTACATTACATCATAATGTGAAAAACTACAATAACATAGTCTCCATGGACCACACTCATATCCCCTTCAGACTATACCTACAGGCCAGTCATAAAATATTTCTTCACATCCTAGGAAAAATAAAACATAGAAAGGGGTGAGGTCAGATGCTTAATAGGGATAACAATATAGCAGAATCTTTCATAAATAAACATAAACAGTTAAGGGAATGTATAACTAAAAAAAGCCTTTTAAACTTGAACTTCAGCTTAAATAGAAAATGTAAAATGAAATAATTCCATTTACTTATTAACATGGATATTCTACTAGTCGAATAATCACATACAATATCAATAACCACTTTCATAACGATGGAATGCATAATGCCAGAGTATCATAACCACATAGCCAACGCCTCGTGCCAAGACTAAAAATAAGATTTTGTCAAGGCCTTGTGCCAAGACACTAGTTTGTCTCATGATACCTACCGATACATCGAGGAGCTATAGTGGGCTCCACCCATCACGTACTAAGTCCAATGCATTCCTTATATGAAAATTTTTAAACATATCATAAACCATAGCATAATCCTATCACATAAAACATGCATAAAAGAAACATAACATTTCTACATTTCAATCACAAGATATCAATGAAAAAAATTGATATAATAAACCAATTTTCAATACCAAAATAAACGAAAATTAAAACTTGTTATTTATTTTTCATTTAAAAAAAAGTTTATGGCTTGTAGAGGAAGCCGAAACTCAAATAATGGTCATGGCGGCGGAGAAGTTGTTGTCACCGCATATGTACAAAAAAAATTCCCTTTTGTCGTTTAGTAAAACTCTTTGTATAAAAAATATTTCTTTTGAATAAATGTAAAATTAAAAGGGGTTTATACACCGTATAAAACAAAGTCTTGTATTAAAACAAAATATGCCTCAATGAATGAAGATTGAGATGAAGTCCCTTACCTTGTGTCTGACTTGACCTGATCGTTATTTAATTTCCTGAATAATAAACTAGAGTTAATTTCTACTTGATTAAGAACATTTTTAAAGTTCATTATCCCTTTTTTATCACTTATTACCATGTTATGAACATTATGTAATTATTTAAGATAATAACGGTCGTTTTCTCGGTCTTTGGTACTTGAGTCAAAAATAAACTTCTTATAATTACTAGATGTTCATGTGGTAAAATATCCATTATATCCAGAATTATAGTCATGAGGTAGATATCATATATATCATATATATCCATTCTATAAATTCATTTATAATATTACGTAACATTTAGAGGTAAGAAATGAAATACACCGTTCATGGAGATGGTAAGTCATACGTACGCATGGACGCTACATTCATTTCTATTTCATATTTAATGGAATGAAATCATAATGATATAAAGGTATATTATAATTCCAGTATAATAACATATATAATATCATTTACTCCGTCCTTTATACGTCCCACATATGGCATTAACAATTCAAATCACTTTGAGGGGGCGGTTGTCCGCACTTGCTAAAATGAAATTAGCGTGTTTACCCATAATGAAAATCATAAAGGTATTACATAAAAGAAAAAAACCGAAGCATATGGAAAACATAAACATAATAGATATAATATTAACAAATAGTTTTATAATAATTTCCACCATGAGAGGTGTTAAAAGAATATTGAACAATCATCGTTTTGTGAGGCAGTAATTCGCCCCACATAGAAACAGTATGTTCTTTATCCATTAGACTAAGGTGTGTGTATGCGTAAATAAAATAATTCAAATAAAAAAATCCAATTATATTGAATATACTAGTGTTTTTACAAAATAACGGAATAAAAAGAGTTTAAGGGGTTGGAGATGAAAAATAAAACAAAATAACATAAGAGAATACATTACCTTAAAATCGGGTAACTCTTTTTGATTGAGCAAAAGGCATCCTTGGGAAGACTTCTTCCCAAATTGAGGCTTCTATGAGTAAGAGACAGAAGTTTAGAGAGTATTTGGGCAGAGTTTGGCCGAGCCAAATGTCTTTAAAGGTGAGAGTAAGGCGGTAGAGGTGGGGGCCTTTTATAAGAGGAAGGAGGGGTTCTTTTGGAATGATTGAAATGTTACTTTATTATGAAATGATTTTTGTATTTTAAAGGTCCCACAATAATATATTTCAAGGATAAGGTGATAAGAGTTAGAAATAAACCCATACAATAGGCTTTAGATAAGTTTATGTTTTAGATTTTACCTCATCTTTTGATTTTATTTAAATCGTTCATTAATGAGGTAATCACTACATCATCATGGTGTCATAAATAAGTTTATTTATTTAATGTATAAAAATAATAAAAAAAATACCATGAAGTAGGGAATATTTTTTTTTCCAATTAATATTTATAGTCTATAAGATCATTTATGTAGACAAAATGAAAATTGTTTAACTTGGGTGATACATACATTTGTTATATTTTCCTTTCTTTAAAAATAAAATGTTAAAATGTCACTATCACACAAAAGTGATTCCATGGGGTCCCAAAGTTTGGCACAAGGAATCCCATGGTCGGCCATGACACAACCAGTATCATTAAGACACATTTTGGGGTCATTGTATATTATTATGATTTTATTTTTTTACCCTTAACTACCTGATTACTAATTAATCATGATAATTAAAGATAATTGTCATTGTTACTATTCATAATGTCCAAAAACAAAAGAATATTAATTACATCATTTGGACCTTATGATTTCTAATATGTAACCCATTTAACCAATTTATAAACACAGAAATTGTAGTAATTAATTTAAAACTTATTCCCACTGTCAAAACACATAGCGTGTTTTTAAGAAACAACATCTATCAAATGATTGACAATTGTCAATGTACAATTTCAAAGTTAAATTAATTATAATGACCACCATTGGATACAATGGTAAAATTATATTATAATTATACTTTAAAACCACTCAATAGTATAATTTATCACTATAAATTATTTTTATATAAAATGGTTTTTAAGTATTTTTCACTATTCATCGAAAATTGGATGTTCTCATAAAAATACCAAAAATTCAACATAGGCTAATTTCGATATTACGAATCCAAAAATGAAGTCCATTTGGAAATATAAAATTTATATAATTTTAAAAAGTGGGTATTTGTATTCATAATGGCTAATTTGATTGGATGCGGTGTGTTATAATTCGAAGTTGTGTACATCACACGCTGCTCTATTATTCAAAGAGAAGTATACCATGGAAGCTTGGGGTGTTACATTCTCCCCTCATTAAAATAATTTCATCGTCAAAATTTCTAGAATATTACTACATAAAAGGACTTGGGTTGTTCTTCATCATAAGTTCCTTGGGTTCTCACGTTGCCTCTTCCATCTTATGGTTCCTCCATAGTACTTTTACCAGACGATTCATCCGGTTTCTCAACACTTGTTCTCTCATATCCAGAATCCTGACAGGCTCTTCGCAATAAGATAGATTGGGTTCCAGTTCTAATTCCTCATAGGTGAGTACATGCGTTGGGTCAGGCATGTATTTTCTCAATAGTGATATGTGGAACACATCATGAACTTTAGAGAGACTTGAAGGTATTTCCAAATGGTAAGTTACAACCCCAATTTGTTCTAGAATTTTGAATGGTCCGATGTACCTGGGACTTAATCTTCCCTTCTTACCAAATCGTATAACTCCCTTCCATGGAGATACCTTCAAGAAAACATGATCTCTTACCTGAAATTCCAAATCCATCCTTTGGTTATCGGCATAGCTCTTCTGCCTACTTTCAGCTGCTTTGATGTGGTTTTGGATTAATTTCTCCTTTTCAATAGTTTCCTCAACATGTTTTGGGCCTACGAGTTTTCTTTCACCAACATCATCCCAACAAGTTGGTTTGTGACATATCTTTCTGTATAAGTCTTCATATGGCACCATCCAAATACTTGAATGGAAGCTATTATTATTAGAAAATTATACTAGAGGTAAATATTGATCCCACATACCTTGAATGTCAAGTGAGTAGGATCTCAACATGTCTTATAAAGTTTGAATACTCTGTTCTGATTTTCCATCTGTTTGAGGATGGTAAGCAGTGCTCAAATGAAGATCATTATCCAGGGATTTCTGAAGACTTTTCCAGAATCTTGATGTAAAACAGGGATCACGATCTGAAACAATTGATAGCGTTACTCCATGAAGTCTTAAAACTTCATTAATTTACAGTCTAGATAAATGTTCAAGTGGTAAATCTTCTCTTAGATAAAGAAAATGTACGGAATTGGTAAGATTATCAACAATGACCCATATCGCATCATTCCTTCTATGAGTCTTTGGTAGTCCCATGACAAAGTCCATCGTAATATTATCCCATTTCCACTCGGGTTTGGTAAGAGCTTGCATAACTCCTCCAGGAAGTTTCCTCCCATCTTTCACTTGTTGAAAAACCATGCATCTTGACAAAAAATCGGCAATCTCCCTCTTCATTTTTTCCCACCAAAAATGTTCCTTCAAATATATATATATCTCAGTGCTGTAACACCCCAAGATTTTATAGTGTGTTATTTCTTCAAAACAATTCAATAACTTTCACTACATGCAACACCAAGTTCAATCGCACCATGACTTACCAAACAAGCTGTTCAAAAGAGGATATGAATAGTGTCAACTAAATTTTAAACTTTATATAATCCTTATAATTTTAGAATCCATATTATGAGTTTCTTAGACATAATGTAAGAACAAATTCATTTTCAGTATTTCAATTTTACCAAATTTTAATAGTGAACCCTTTTTAGATACTATATTTTAAACTTTTTGACTAAATGGGGACATCAAAAATTTAAAATGAAACATCTCAAGCTTCCACGGTACGCTAGCGTGTGTTGTACGCAACACCGAGTTCTAACACACCGTAACCAATCAAACTAGCCGCTATGAATAGTAATACCTACTTTTTGAAATTATATATATTTTATATTTGAAAATGGACTTCATTTTTGGATTCTGAATATCGAATTTAGCCTAAGGTGAAATTTTGGTACATTTCGGATAACTTTCATATTTTGATGAATAGTGAAAATTACTAAATTTTAATTAAAAACAACTTTTTTAATCAAAATAATTAATAGTGATAAATTATGAATTTGAGTGGTTTTAAAGTATATTTAGAATATATTTTTACCATTTATTATAATGTTGGTCATTGTACATAATTTTACAATTAAACCGAACATAAACAAGTGTCAATCTTTTGATAGTTATTATCTCTTAAAAACACGCTTTTTGTTTTGACAGCGGGAATTAATTTTAAATTAATTTCTGCCACTTCTGTGTTTTGAATTTAGGAAAATGGATTCCATATTTGGAATCAGGATGTTCAAATTGTGTAAATGGGTAACTTTTATATTTAGACATTTTGAATAATTACTGCGGTAAATATTTTATTTACCATGGTTAAGGGTAAATCCGGTAAATAAGGGTTAAAAAATAATATTATAATAATACTAAATTACCCTAAAACGTGTCTTAACCCTATTGGCTGATACATGGTCGACCATGGGCATCTTTGGGTCTATTTTGGGACCCCATGGATCCACTTGTAAGTGATAATGACACTTTATTTTAATTTAGTTAAAATGAATACAAAAATGACACAAGCATATATCTTTTAGAACAACAATTTTTACATAGGGTTATATATGTTGGATTTTAGATTATAAATATTCATTAGAAAGATAAACATATTTCCTACATAATGATATTTTATTCATAATTTTTAGACATTGAATAATTTATTTTATTTATGACACAATGATGATGCAGTAATTACTATAATAGTGAAAAATTAAAATAATTGATATTATAAATACCCAAATAATTATAATATGAAACTTTTAATGAATTAAACTAATTTTATATGATAATATGATATATTAGGATTGATTTAATTGACTTTGTTCGAAGTAATCAATCTGTTAGGAGTTTCAAAAAAATCAACTATTGAATAGTGTCAAAATTGACATAAAAGAGTTCTTAAAACAAATATTATATTATTAATTGATATTAAATTCCTAAAAATCTAAGGTTCGGCCAAGAGACTTATATTATGATAGGTTCCTCATTAATGGACCACTTGGGGGGTCGCTTGGATGTATATAGTAAGTTTATTAACCATATTATATAAAAATACAAAGAGACATTGTAAAAGTGAAACTAATTAACTTAGAGTTAATACTTAAAGATAAGGTTAATAAAAGTACCCAAACCTGTCTAAATTCTATTGGTTGAGTGGTTTTCGACCTATCCCCACCTTAACCTTTTAATATTCAACTTTGGAGCCATTAGAAACCGAATATGAATTTATTATAAATTAATATTTCTAGCTTTTCCAAAGGTTCCCCTCACCCCTCTTATAAAAGGGCACTCCTCCTTCTCATTTCTTCACACCTCTAAAGCCTTTTGGTTCGGCCAAACTCTGCCCAAATACTCTCCCAACATCCCTCACTACAACCTAGGGGCCTTAGTTTGATCAGAAAGCCAACCTAAGGAGCCCTTTTGATCAAATCAAAAGGAAGAACCCGAAGAAGAGGTAATGATTTCACCACCCTTTTCTAAGTTCATTTCTTCTTCCACTTCTTCTTCCTTTGTTCTTACCATTCTAAAATAATAACTCCAGTATCTCACATATAATGTGATGTTATTATAAGTATTGTACAACCATATTCAGTATTCTATCCACCCTTTGAATAACATGTCACCATACGTGCGTACGTACGGCTTACCGTCTCCACGTCGTGGTGTAATTGTTATTCAATATAATATTATTTGGATGGGTATAATAATGATGTGTAACTCATGTAAATAATAAATATAACATGTTAATGATTCTGTATATATGATATACCATTCATTTATATATTATTTTAATATCAAAAGAATGATATTGTCGCTCGTGCGTACGTACGGACTACCGTCTCCACGAACACGATGAGATTCATTCTCCATCGTATCCATTCAAGTATAATTATCATTTTATGATTTAAAAATGATGTTTAAGGACATGATATCATTCTGGATATGAATAAGATACAACAAACATGGCTTATGTAACAAAACATATAAAAGAAAATGAGTAAGTTAACACCCGAAACGATGATAATTCTAAGATATTATTAATAAATCAATGTTAAAAGATCATATATGATATCATATTAATATATATGATTCTTGTATAATTTAATAACAATTATTTCACCATTATACAGGAGGTTAACCTACCCCAACCAAGTAAAAGTACAAGGTAAGGGTTATTTCACAATCTCTTCATTATCCGAGGTTGTTTATACGTAATAATCTACTGGGATATCTTTATCATCCACATCCATGTTTCTTAAAAATGTATTTCAAAACATTTTTACTATTTAAAAGAATATGGGTTAAAGTCATTTATACCCTTGTTTGACTTTTTATAAGAGGTTTATAAAGGAATCATTCCGTCGTTTTCAAAACAAGGTCCTTTATAACCTTTTCGACAAAATTAAGGTAAAATGTTTTTTTTAACTTATACGGCGGGTGCGGTTATTTTTCGCCGTTATAAAATATTCAAAGCTTTCCTTACAAGCTTATAAGAATATTTTCAAGAAAATGTTTTATTTTATATGGCTCTTAAATGATTTCAAAAGTAAAAGGAGATATTTCTTTAAAAATAATTTTGATTTCATCTATGTCAACATCCTTCATTATTCTTGATTGAGGTCAATGTGATACAATACAATCTTCCATATTGTATCGAATGAGTTATGTATGACTGTGGATGTGCTATTTTTATATCACTCATGGTTTATGTTTAAAGTGTTGACATTTCAGAAGTTATTTTTAATCCGAATGTTTATGTGATATTTCAAACCTTTCTTCAGATGAATGTGCTGAACAAGTATGTTCCGGGTTGGGGACCGGTAAAAGTAAGCCCTCCAGGTTGGGGACTGGTTAAAGTAAGCCCTCCAGGTTGGGGACTGGTTAAAGTAAGCCCTCCAGGTTAGGGACTGGTAAAAGTAAGCCCTCCGGTTTGGTCTCCGGTTATTAGAGGTACTCCGGGTTGGTGTCCGGTTATCAGAGGCACTCCGGGTTGGTGTCCGGTTATTAGAGGAACTCCGGGTTGGGTTCCGGTTAGAAGTAACCCCTAGGTCTTGGGATGAGGCCTAGACAATGAAATTAACGTTTGACATTATGCATTCCAACATTATGAAAGTGGTTATTGATTTTTGCATGTGATTATTCGATTAGTAGAATATCCATGTGAATAAGTAAATGGCATTATTTAATTTTACTTTTTCCATGCTATGTTGAAGTTCAAGTTTAAAAGGATTTTGTTTTAGTAATTCATTGCCTTAACTGTTTATGCTTATTTTTGAATGTTCCGCTATATTGTTATCCTTACTGGGCATTTGAGCTCACCCCTTTTCTATGTTTTATTTTTCCCAGGATATGAAGATGTAAGTTATGAATGTCCTGCAGGGATATTATGAGGAGATTATAGTGTGGATTATGGAGACAATATGTTGTTGTAGTAGTTTTTCGTTTTATGATGTAATGTAAAACGTATGAATATATCTAGTGTTTCCAAGGCTACTAAACCAATCGGTCTTTCGAGATTTGATCTTTCTTGTGATCATGCCAATGTTATGTAATTAATGCACCGACTCTGGGTAGCTGGGGTCGGGGCGTTACAGTTGGTATCAGAGGAAGTTTAGTACAAACCTTGGAAGCTAGATTTAGATAAACTCTGATTAGAGCACGTAGACCTAAGATGAACTTTGAGGATTAATATAGAAGAACTTCCTATAATTTTGGTATTGTAGAGACTTTGTGAGTTTTCCGAGCAATACATCTCTGTCTGGATACGAGCAGGTAGAGGCGGCTCTGGCACAGATGTACCTAGGGGTAAAACCCGAAAACACCGCTTTGAGCTAGACTCGAACGGGAACTGGTGCACGACAACGGGCCTTGCTGCACTCTTGGTTACGACACTCCCGGGGGATATGCTTAGGATAACTCTCACTTTCTTTACAAATCACTATGAAGGGTTTATGAGTATATACTTCCTCAAAGAAAACATTTTTATGATTATGGATTATATCCATAAATAGTTCAATTTATGTTAAGTGTTTTATAAGTATGAGATTATGTATTTTGATTCATAAACTGATCTAGTGTATTCCATTGTTTAGAAATGGTGCCCAGTAGAAGGAATGAGAACTCCAGAAATGCACATGATCCAAAGAGAAGGAAGGATCATATCTTTCATGGTCTTAAGCTAGAATTTATAAGAGAAATAGTCTCCCATGTATTATCATCATATGAAGAAATAATATCATGTGTTGATAAGATAAGTAAAGAGTTTACTGAGTCCTATGGCTTTGAAGGGAAGCAAGAGAAGAAAAGGATAGAAGAGAGAAAGATAGATAAAGGGAAGAGGGAAAAGAAGAATTTTCCCATATGTGGTAACTGTGGAAAGAAACACCCTGGAACTTGCCTGAAAGGAATGGGAGTTTGTTATAAGTGTGGAGGAAAAGGGCACAAAGTACGTGACTGCAAGGGTAAGAAAATTGTTTCAAATGTACAATGCTTCATTTGCAAGGAGTTTGGACACTACGCGAACCTATGTCCCAGTCATCAGACTATGATGCAAATGATGCTATTGGATAATAATCAAGTTATGATACTACCACAGATGAAGAGGAATGATTAGAGTTCTTATGTTGATTATGTCAATTGAGTGTTGTATCAACAATGTACTTGTTATAATAATTATGGAGTATATAAGGATTGTACTGCAGTACTATTTCATTAAGGACTTGAGATTGTGTGGAACAAAGAAAAGTGACTCAATAGCAGGATAAATTTTTGGAAAATATATGGTTGAGAGAATGATAAACCATAATATAGTTCTGATACCGAGGTAGTGATTTTCGAATAATACATGATTATTTTGGAAAAAATATATTGGATATTCTTGACTACCTTGGAACTGATTAATGATTTGTATATTCCATCATTGTTGGGGTTTAAAACATTTTTGGATTGATGAAGTATATCCAGCATTCTATATGGAATAAGGGAGCATGAATGTAATCAATAAGGAATATGGTAATACATGATGAAGGTATTCATATGCTATTACGGGGTAAAAAGGATCTATATTATGTTTACCTTCCTTATAAAAGTTAGACTGTGAGTTTGGACAGAAGTATTTTGGATAGTTCTAGTTTAGATTATTTTGGATTGCCATAAAAGGACAACCCGGAGGTCGGGCGGCAACCCGTCGCGTCCGGCAAGGCTGCGAGACTTGAACCCGCAACCGAAGGGCGACAAGGGTGTATCACCTACCACTGGACCATGAGATGTCCTGGATTAAATAATGTAGTTTTTATTAAAAGATCATGTAGATGAATTATAAATTCGTTTATTTTGGAACCCTATACGAATAGTGTAAATAGAATTTTTTTACATTCTATTATCTTTTAGAGTGAAAGATGAGTTTGTGGTAGAAATTTATTAATGGATAAAACTATAATTATAAAGTAAGTATATCTCCTTATGATCTTAGCCAATCCCATAAATAAATTCCTCAATATTAAGAAAAGCAACTTTGAACAAAAATGTTTTCCTAGATGGTACCTTAAATCATCACTAATTTATGGCTTTGGGATTGTTGTCCTTTTTATAGCCATGTTCTCTACCACTCTCCATCAGATAATTGATGGTTAGATTTTTCTTCCATATCCATATTTTCCTACATGGAACCCTAGTATGTGTTATTTTCGGTAATCTTCATACTTTAGACTCTTTATTTTAAATAGAGGCCTCATTAATTCATTTTTCAATGTGGGATTTCAACTAAGATATTTTGAAACGTCAAAAATGTGTTATCCCAATACCCTATATTTTGTTGAACTGATGGTACTTCAAATCATCATAGATTGATGAGTTTAAGGACCTCAATTTTATACTTGTTTGTGATTGATGACCTCAATCACTACCTATAAATATTTACGTTTTTCCTCCAATTATATGTCTATAATTGCCACCAATGTTCTCCTAATAGAGATAATAATTTGGTGGTGATCCTTTCATTTCTCTTTTCCTAATATTAAGACTAAATTTTAGTAACCCAATTTCCGATGTGGGTTTTCCCACAAAGATATTTTCTATTTTCAACCTTTTATTTTCGAAGAACAATTTCAAATTGCGAGGACGCAATTTATTGAAGGAGGGGAGAATGTAACACCCCAAGATTTTATAGTGTGTTATTTCTTCAAAACAATTCAATAACTTTCACTACATGCAACACCAAGTTCAATCGCACCATGACTTACCAAACAAGCTGTTCAAAAGAGGTTATGAATAGTGTCAACTAAATTTTAAACTTTATATAATCCTTATAATTTTAGAATCCATATTATGAGTTTCTTAGACATAATGTAAGAACAAATTCATTTTCAGTATTTCAATTTTACCAAATTTTAATAGTGAACCCTTTTTAGATACTATATTTTAAACTTTTTTGACTAAATAAGGACATCAAAAATTTAAAATGAAACATCTCAAGCTTCCACGGTACGCTAGCGTGTGTCGTACGCAACACCGAGTTCTAACACACCGTAACCAATCAAACTAGCCGCTATGAATAGTAATACCTACTTTTTGAAATTATATATATTTTATATTTGAAAATGGACTTCATTTTTGGATTCTGAATATCGAATTTAGCCTAAGGTGAAATTTTGGTACATTTCGGATAACTTTCATATTTTGATGAATAGTGAAAATTACTAAATTTTAATTAAAAACAACTTTTTTAATCAAAATAATTAATAGTGATAAATTATGAATTTGAGTGGTTTTAAAGTATATTTAGAATATATTTTTACCATTTATTATAATGTTGGTCATTGTACATAATTTTACAATTAAACCGAACATAAACAAGTGTCAATCTTTTGATAGTTATTATCTCTTAAAAACACGCTTTTTGTTTTGACAGCGGGAATTAATTTTAAATTAATTTCTGCCACTTCTGTGTTTTGAATTTAGGAAAATGGATTCCATATTTGGAATCAGGATGTTCAAATTGTGTAAATGGGTAACTTTTATTTTTAGACATTTTGAATAATTACTGCGGTAAATATTTTATTTACCATGGTTAAGGGTAAATCCGGTAAATAAGGGTTAAAAAATAATATTATAATAATACTAAATTACCCTAAAACGTGTCTTAACCCTATTGGTTGATACATGGTCGACCATGGGCATCTTTGGGTCTATTTTGGGACCCCATGGATCCACTTGTAAGTGATAATGACACTTTATTTTAATTTAGTTAAAATGAATACAAAAATGACACAAGCATATATCTTTTAGAACAACAATTTTTACATAGGGTTATATATGTTGGATTTTAGATTATAAATATTCATTAGAAAGATAAAAATATTTCCTACATAATGATATTTTATTCATAATTTTTAGACATTGAATAATTTATTTTATTTATGACACAATGATGATGCAGTAATTACTATAATAGTGAAAAATTAAAATAATTGATATTATAAATACCCAAATAATTATAATATGAAACTTTTAATGAATTAAACTAATTTTATATGATAATATGATATATTAGGATTGATTTAATTGACTTTTTTCGAAGTAATCAATCTGTTAGGAGTTTCAAAAAAATCAACTATTGAATAGTGTCAAAATTGACATAAAAGAGTTCTTAAAACAAATATTATATTATTAATTGATATTAAATTCCTAAAAATCTAAGGTTCGGCCAAGAGACATATATTATGATAGGTTCCTCATTAATGGACCACTTGGGGGTCGCTTGGATGTATATAGTAAGTTTATTAACCATATTATATAAAAATACAAAGAGACATTGTAAAAGTGAAACTAATTAACTTAGAGTTAATACTTAAAGATAAGGTTAATATAAGTACCCAAACCTGTCTAAATTCTATTGGTTGAGTGGTTTTCGACCTATCCCCACCTTAACCTTTGAATAGTCAACTTTGGAGCCATTAGAAACCGAATATGAATTTATTATAAATTAATATTTCTAGCTTTTCCAAAGGTGCCCCTCACCCCTCTTATAAAAGGGCACTCCTCCTTCTCATTTCTTCACACCTCTAAAGCCTTTTGGTTCGGCCAAACTCTGCCCAAATACTCTCCCAACATCCCTCACTACAACCTAGGGGCCTTAGTTTGATCAGAAAGCCAACCTAAGGAGCCCTTTTGATCAAATCAAAAGGAAGAACCCGAAGAAGAGGTAATGATTTCACCACCCTTTTCTAAGTTCATTTCTTCTTCCACTTCTTCTTCCTTTGTTCTTACCATTCTAAAATAATAACTCCAGTATCTCACATATACTGTGATGTTATTATAAGTATTGTACAACCATATTCAGTATTCTATCCACCCTTTGAATAACATGTCACCATACGTGCGTACGTACGGCTTACCGTCTCCACGTCGTGGTGTAATTGTTATTCAATATAATATTATTTGGATGGGTATAATAATGATGTGTAACTCATGTAAATAATAAATATAACATGTTAATGATTCTGTATATATGATATACCATTCATTTATATATTATTTTAATATCAAAAGAATGATATTGTCGCTCGTGCGTACGTACGGACTACCGTCTCCACGAACACGATGAGATTCATTCTCCATCGTATCCATTCAAGTATAATTATCATTTTATGATTTAAAAATGATGTTTAAGGACTTGATATCATTCTGGATATGAATAATATACAACAAACATGGCTTATGTAACAAAACATATAAAAGAAAATGAGTAAGTTAACACCCGAAACGATGATAATTCTAAGATATTATTAATAAATCAATGTTAAAAGATCATATATGATATCATATTAATATATATGATTCTTGTATAATTTAATAACAATTATTTCACCATTATACAGGAGGTTAACCTACCCCAACCAAGTAAAAGTACAAGGTAAGGGTTATTTCACAATCTCTTCATTATCCGAGGTTGTTTATACGTAATAATCTACTGGGATATCTTTATCATCCACATCCATGTTTCTTAAAAATGTATTTCAAAACATTTTTACTATTTACAAGAATATGGGTTAAAGTCATTTATACCCTTGTTTGACTTTTTATAAGAGGTTTATAAAGGAATCTTTCCGTCGTTTTCAAAACAAGGTCCTTTATAACCTTTTCGACAAAATTAAGGTAAAATGTTTTTTTTAACTTATACGGCGGGTGCGGTTATTTTTCGCCATTATAAAATATTCAAAGCTTTCCTTACAAGCTTATAAGAATATTTTCAAGAAAATGTTTTATTTTATATGGCTCTTAAATGATTTCAAAAGTAAAAGGAAATATTTCTTTAAAAAGAATTTTGATTTCATCTATGTCAACATCCTTCATTATTCTTGATTGAGGTCAATGTGATACAATACAATCTTCCATATTGTATCGAATGAGTTATGTTTGACTGTGGATGTGCTATTTTTATATCACTCATGGTTTATGTTTAATGTGTTGACATTTCAGAAGTTATTTTTAATCCGAATGTTTATGTGATATTTCAAACCTTTCTTCAGATGAATGTGCTGAACAAGTATGTTCCGGGTTGGGGACCGGTAAAAGTAAGCCCTCCAGGTTGGGGACTGGTTAAAGTAAGCCCTCCAGGTTGGGGACTGGTTAAAGTAAGCCCTCCAGGTTAGGGACTGGTAAAAGTAAGCCCTCCGGTTTGGTCTCCTGTTATTAGAGGTACTCCGGGTTGGTGTCCGGTTATCAGAGGCACTCCGGGTTGGTGTCCGGTTATTAGAGGCACTCCGGGTTGGGTTCCGGTTAGAAGTAACCCCTAGGTCTTGGGATGAGGCCTAGACAATGAAATTAACGTTTGACATTATGCATTCCAACATTATGAAAGTGGTTATTGATTTTTGCATGTGATTATTCGATTAGTAGAATATCCATGTGAATAAGTAAATGGCATTATTTAATTTTACTTTTTCCATGCTATGTTGAAGTTCAAGTTTAAAAGGCTTTTGTTTTAGTAATTCATTGCCTTAAATGTTTATGCTTATTTTTGAATGTTCCGCTATATTGTTATCCTTACTGGGCATTTGAGCTCACCCCTTTTCTATGTTTTATTTTTCCCAGGATATGAAGATGTAAGTTATGAATGTCCTGCAGGGATATTATGAGGAGATTATAGTGTGGATTATGGAGACAATATGTTGTTGTAGTAGTTTTTCGTTTTATGATGTAATGTAAAACTTATGAATATATCTAGTGTTTCCAAGGCTACTAAACCAATCGGTCTTTCGAGATTTGATCTTTCTTGTGATCATGCCAATGTTATGTAATTAATGCACCGACTCTGGGTAGCTGGGGTCGGGGCGTTACAAGTGCTACCAGGGTTTTTAGAGAAATTGGATTTATGAGCATCATCCAATAATTCTCTTTTTAGACCAGCTATATTGAGGACACAAAGTCTCTTCCCAAATTTCAAAATTCCATCCTCATAGACAAAGTCACTCAATCTCCCATATTTCACAACATTAATCTTCTTTTGAAACTCTTCATCATCAGTTTGAGAAATCTTAATCCTTTCTAGTAAAGATGGTTTGGAAACCATTTGAAAAATCATTGATTTTTCACCTTCCATAGTTATTCCCATGTCCATCTTCACTAGATGCATGAAAATGGGATCCCTTTCAATTCTCATATTTTTCAAAACTCCATGATCTTCTCTGCTCAAAGCATATTCCACCTTATTTTCCTTCCCCGGGTGGTAGTGTATCGTGCAACCATAATCCTTGAGTAATTCAAACCATCTCCTTTGCCTCATGTTGAGTTCTTTTTGTGAGAAAATATACTTCAAACTCTTGTAATCAGTATAAATATCAAATTTTTCACCATACAGGTAGTGTCTCCCTATATTCAAAGAAAAGATCACAACTGCTAACTAGAGATCACGAGTAGGATTGTTTTTCTCCTGAATTTTCAACTATCGTGATGCATAGTAAATAACCATGTCATTCTGCATAAGGACACAACCAAGTCCTTTCTTCGATGCATCACTATAAATAACGAAACCATCATTCCCCGATGGTAGAGTCAACATAAGAGCATTTAATAATATTCTCTTTAGTTCTTCGAAAAATTATTCACACTCTTTTGTCCATACTACTTTAACCCCTTTACGTGTTAGGTTCATTAATGGGTTAGCCAATCGGGCAAAATTCTAGACAAAGTGTCGATAATAACCTGTTAAACCAATAAAATGTCATACCTCAGTTATACTCGTCGATGCTGGCCATGATTGGATCTCTATTATCTTAGAAGGATCAATAGAGATTTCATCCTTTGAGACAATATGGCCAAGAAAATAAATCTCATGAAGCTAGAATTCACACTTTCTAAACATCCCATATAATTCGTGTCTTCTAAGTGTCTTTAGAATAATGCGCAAGTGATTTTCATTATCTTCATAGATATTGGATTATACCAAGATATCATCAATAAATACCACTATGAAGACATCAGGATATTCCTTGAAAACAGTATTCATAAGATCCATGAAGACAGAGGGTTCATTGGTCAATCCTAAAGGAATTACTGTAAACTCGTAATGCCCATACCTACTTCGAAATTCCATCTTTGGAATGTCTTCCTTCTTCACACACAACTGATGGAATCCAGATTGATGGTCAATCATTGAAAAGTATTGAGCTCCACTTAGTTGGTTGAATAAATCATCAATGCAAGGTAGGGGATAATTGTTCTTTACTATTATCTCATTGATCTCCTTGTAGTCAATGCACAACCTCAAAGATCCATCTTTCTTCTTAACAAAAAGAATAGGATCTCCCCAGGGAGAGACACTAGGGAGAATAAATCCATTACAACTAAATTCCTCTAGTTGTTTCGTTAGTTCCATTAACTCCACAGTGGCTATTCTATATGGGTTCTTTGATATGGGTCTTGAACCAGGAATTAGGTCAATAGAAAACTCATCTTCTCATTTTGGAGGATGCCTAGGCAAGTCTTCTGTAAACACATCGACATATTCTCTCACAATAGTTACATCCTATATTTGAGCATTCCCTTTCTCTCCCATAGTTATTTCATTCTCTCCCTCCCCAATAAGTGAATTTAGTTGATCTACTGGGGGTGGATCAAGATAAGAATTAGTTGGTGATGATTTTTCTCTAAAGATAATGTGTTCTTTATCATCGTCATCAAAAATCGTAACCTCTTTCTTCTTAAAATAAATCTTCGCATCATGGTCCAAAAGCCAATCCATACCGAGGATTATATCAAATTAAATCATGGGTATGATGATGAGATCCGCAGATAAAAAACTTTTATGTGCTCTAATGGGGACTGATTCACCAAACATTATTGCAATGATGTTTCCCTTGGGAGTTTTGACTCACAGCTCCCTTGTTAAATCAAATTGGAAATATCAAATTTTCTTAGTGAGCTGGGAAGATATGAAAAAATTCAACGATCCAGAATCAAATAATGCATTTTCTAAACTTGAGGAAACCATTAAATTACCTGCCACCACATCTTTCGGAGCATCTACCCCAGCAGTAGTGATAGCATAAGCTTGTCCTTGATTCCTTGTCCTTTTCTGAGGTAAGTTCCCCTAATGATTAGGACATTCATTTGCATAATGTCCCATCTCCCTGTAATTGTAGCATTGAACATCGGTAGCTTCTTTCTTCCCCTTGCAATCACGTTCATGGTGGCCTTTTTCACCACGCTTGTAACAAACTTCCATTCCATTCAAGCATGTACCGGGGTGTTTTTTCCTGCATTTACTACAGGATGGATAATCAAAATTTCTCTTCTTCCCCTTATTTCCATTTCTAGAGTGATCAGCAGATCTCTTCTTCTATTTCTTTCATTTATAGTCATAAGACTTAGATAATTCCTTTTCTATCTTAATAGCACATGAGACAATGTCTTCGTATAACGAGAAGGATTGTGAGACCAATGATTGACAGAGAAATGGTTTTAACCCATCAACGAAACGATCAATCCAACCTCTTGGTTTACTTATATAATTTGTAGCATACCTCACTAACCTTGTAAGGTTAGCCTCATACTTTAAGACATTATCATCCTCATTTTGTCTCAGACTCAGAAATTTCTTTTCCATATCTACTCGATGGTCACGAGGAAAGTATTTTTCTATGAAAATCTCTTTGAACTCCCTCCGTTACATATTTGATACTTCATCATATTCCTTTTTGTTTTGAATCAATTACCACAATTGATCAGCATCTCGAGTGTGGCGGTAAACTACCATGATAACCTTTTCCCTTTCACTACTCCCTAAGGCATGGAATATTTTCTCTATGGAATTTATCCATTTATTAGATAATAAGGGATTTTTACTCCCACTAAATGTTGGTTTTTGATGCCTCATTAAGCGATCTAACATTGATCCTCTATGTTGCGGATCCGGGTCCTCCATAAGAGTAAGGTTATTATTCATAACCTGAGTGAGTTGTCCAAGTATGGTAATAAGCTGATCAGCACCAGTTGTATCACTAGCTCCATTATAATTATCTTGAGCAGGAGGGAAATCCTTACATGGAGTGTGTGCATTGATACGGTTTCCATTACTTCCACTAGGAACTATTTCTAAACATTGGAATAAACTAGATCACTTCATGAATCCAAATACATAATTCCAAACTTATAAAACACTTAACATAAATTGAACTATTTATGGATATATTCCATAATCATAAAAAAAATGTTTTCTTTGATGAAGTATATACTCATAAACCCTTCATAATGGTTTGTAACGAACATTAGAATTATCCTAAGAATATTCCATGGGAGTGTCATAACTAAGAGTGCAGCAAGGCCCGTTGTCGTGCACCAGTTCCCGTTCGAGTCTAGCTTAAAGTGGTGTTTTTGGGTTTTACCCCTAGGTACATCTGTGCCAGATCTGCCACTACCTTCTCGTATCCAGACAGGGATGTATTTCTCAAGAAACTCACAAAATCACTATAATACCAAAATTCTTGGAAGTTATTCTATACTAATCCTCATAGTCTATCATAGGTCTATGTTCTCTAATCAGATTTTATCTAAATCTAGCTTCCAAGGTTAGTACTAAACTGCCTCTAATACCAAATGTAATGCCCTGACCCTAGTTCCCCATAATCGGTGCATTATTACGTAACATTGGCTGGATCACAAAAGATCATGTCTCGAAATACCGATTAGTTTAGTAGACTTGGAAACACTAACTACTTTCATAAATGTTAAATTACATCATAATGTGAAAAACTACAATAACATAGTCTTCATAGTCCACACTCATATCCCCTTCAGACTATCCCTGCAGGTCAGTCATAAAATATGTCTTCACATCTTATGAAAAATAAAACATAGAAATGGGTGAGCTCAAATGCTCAGTAAGGATAACAATATAGTGGAAACATTCATAAATAAACATAAACATTTAAGGAAATGTATAACTAAAACAAAAGCCTTTTAAACTTCAACTTTAGCATAATATGCAAAAATTAAAATGAAATAATGCCATTTACTTATTCACATGGATATTCTACTAGTCGAATAATCACAAGCAATATCAATAACCATTTTCATAATGATCGAATGCATAATGCCAGACTATCATAACCACGTAGCTAAGGCCTCGTGCCAAGACTACAAATAGGATTTAGTCATGGCCTCATGCCAAGACACTGGTTTGTCTCATGAGACATACCGATGCATCGAGGAGCTATAACGATCTGTACCCATCACATACTAAGTCAAATGCATTCCTTATATGAAAAGTTTTAAACATATCATAAACCATAACATAATTATATCACATAAAACATGCATAAAGGAAACATAACATTTCCACATTTCAATCACAAGATATTAATACAACACATTGATATAATAAAACCATTTTCAATACCAAAATAAAAGAAAAGTAAAACATGGTATTTATTTTTCATTTTTAAAAAGGTTATGGCTTGTAGAGGAAGCCGAAACTCAAATAATGGTCACGACGGCGGAGAAATCATTGTCGCCACATACATACAACAAAAAAAATCCCTTTTTTTGTTTAGTAAAATGCTTTGTATAAAAAAGATTCCATTTTGATAAATGTAAATATCAAAGGGGTTTATACACTGTATAAAAAATTTCTAGTATTAAAACAAAATATGCCTCCATGAAAGAATATTGAGATGATGTCCCTTACCTCATGTCCGACTTGACTCGATCATTATTTAATCTCCTGAATAATAAACTAGAGTTAATTTCTAAAAGATTAAGAACCATTTTCAAGTTCATTATCCCTTTTATATCACTTATTACCATGTTATGAACATTATGTAATTATTTAAGTTAATAACGGTCATTTTTCGATCTTTGGTACTTGAGTCAAAAATAAACTTCTAATAATTATAAGTTGTTCATGTGGTAAAATATCCATTATATCCAGAATTATATTCATGATATAGATATCATATATATCATATATATTCAGTATATAAATGAATTTATAATATTACATAACATTTAGAGGTATGAAATGAAATGCACCGTTCATGGAGACGGTAAACCGTATGTACGCATGAACGCTACTTTCATTTCTATTTAATATTTAATGGAATGAAAACATAATGATATGTAAAGGTATATTATAATTCCTATATAATATCATATATAATATCATTTAATACATCATTTATACCTCCTAAATACGGCATTAATGATTCAAATCACTTTGTGGGGGCGGTAGTCCGCACTTCCTAAAATGAAATTATTGGGTTTACCCATAATGGAAATCATAAAGGTATACCATAAATGAAAAATTCAGAAGCATAAAAAACATAAACATAATATATATCATATATAAAAATATTTTCATCAAAATGGCCACCATGAGATGTTTTAAAAGAAAATTGAACAATCATCGTTTCGTGACGCATTAATTCACCCATAACAGAAACAGTATATTCTTTAACCATTAGACGAAGGTGAGTGTAAGTGTAAATAAAATCCTTCTCATAAAATCATACTAGTATATTGAAGATGCTTTTTTTACAAAAGAAAGGAATAAAAAGAGCTTAAGGGGTTGTAGAAACAAAATATAACAAAAGAACATAAAAGAAGACAATACCATAAAATCGGGTAACTCTTTTTGATTGAGCCAAAGGATTCCATGGGAAAACTTCTGCACAAAGTGAGGGTTCTAGGAGTAAGATAGGTAAGATGAAAGATTATTTGAGAAGATTTTGGCCAAGCCAAATGGATTTATGCTGTGAATAAGGAGGTAGAGGTGGGGTCCTTTTATAAGAGGATAGGAGGGTCTCTTTTGGAATGATTGAAATGTTACTTTATTATGAAATGATTTTCAGATTTTCAAGATCCCAAAATGATGTATTTCGAGGATAAGGTGATAAGGGTTCAAAATACACCCATACAATAGGATTTATACAAGTGTATGTCTTATATTTTACCTTTTCTTTTCATTTTATTAAAATCGTTCATTAATGAGGTAATCACTACATCATCATGGTGTCATAAATATGTTTATTTATTTAATGTCTAAAAATTATAAAAGAATACCATGTTGTAGTAAATATTTTTATCTTTCCAATTACTATTTGTAGTCTATAAGATCATTTATGTAGACAAAATAAATTTTTTTTACTTGGGTGATAAATACTTTTGTCATATTTTCCTTTCATTAAAAATAAAAAGATAAAATGTCACTATCACACAAAAGTGATTCCATGGGGTCCCAAATTTTGGCACAAGGCATCCCATTGTTCGCCATGACAAAACCAGTAGAATTAGGACAAATTTTGGGGACATTGTATACTATTATGATATTATTTTATTACCCTTAACTACCAGATTACTAATTAATCATGATAATTAAAGATAAGTGTCGTCGTTACTATTCATTATGTCCAAAAACAAAAGAGTCTTAATTACATAATTTGGACCTTATTATTCCAAATATGGAATCCATTTTACCAAATTGTAAACACATAAATTGTAGTAATTAGTTTAAAAATTATTCCCACTGTCAAAACAAATAGCGTTTTTTAAGAAACAATATCTATTAAAAGATTGACAATTGTTTATTCCAATTTCAAAGTGAAATTAATTATAATGACAACCATTGGATAAAATGGTAAAATTATATTATAATTATAATTTAAAACCACTCAATATTATAATTTATCACTATAAATTATTTCTATTAAAAAAGTTGTTTTTAAGTATTTTTCCCTATTCATCGAAAATTGGATGTTCTCAGAAAAATACCAAATATTCAATATAGGCTAATTTCAATATTCCGAATCCAAAAATGAATTCCATTTTGAAATATAAAACTTATATAATTTTAAAAAGTGGGTATTACTATTCATAATGGCTACTTTTATTGGTCGCGGTGTGTCAGAACATGAGGTTGCGTACAACACACGCTGGTCTATTATTCAAAGAGAAGTGTACCATGGAAGATAGGGGTGTTACATGCCCCACCTCAAACTCTAGGGTTTGATGACAATAGTAGGTATATGAATTTTTCCTAGACTGAGATGTATTTATCTTCTTCTGAATTATTTGGACATGGTCTAATGTCTCCTGAATGATATATGGACTTAATATAGCTACCTCACTTTCCTCTAACCACTACAGAGATGAACTGAAAGGACCATCATAAAGGGATAAATAAAACTCCCTCTAAACTATTTCATGAAATACTTTTCTGTAGGGAAACTCAATTAGAGTTGTATACATTTCCCATGAACCTCCAATATCTAGGATACATTCCCAATGCATATTTTCAAACACATGTATCATCCCCAAGGTCTACCCATCAGTCTTAGGGTGATATGTTGTACTCAATAATACCTATGAACCCATTTCCTTTTGAATCCATTTTTATAATCGTGAGGTAAACTAAGGGTCTCGATATGAAACAATAGAAAGGGGAACACCATGAAGGCTTATTATCTCCTGGATGAAAATCATTACAAACTCATCAAAAGAGAAGGTCTCCTAGATCAGTATGAAGTTTGAAACCTCGGTTAAACTATTGAATATCACCCATACAACATCACTTCTTGGATGAGATCTTTCCAAGCCTACCACAAAGTCTATGGTGACATTATTCCACTTCCACTTAGTAATGGATAGAGTTTATAGAAGTCCATTAGATCTCTTATGTCCTCCCTTAAATTTATGACAAGGTGATCACCGAGTGATAAATCCTCCTATCTCCCTCTTCGTACCTGGCCACCATTAATGATGATGCATGTCTCGGTACAACTTGGAAATACAAGGATGAAATTCCCACATGAAGGCATGAGATTACCTTATCAACTCTTCCTATATATCACAAGGCACTCCAACACACCTATAGTATACTGATGTCTCATTTCCATCAAAACTAAATCAGGTGGTGGGTTTTTACATACAATGTTCTCTGTCAACATGGGGTCATAAAAATCAGATAACATCCTTATTTGGTCCCACTCCAGAAGGGTGTGTTTTACTTGAAAAGTTGTTACAAAAAGCTAAGCTAGTTTTTCCTAAACCTCAAGATTCATATCATAGAAAAAAATACATCAACTGCTACTAACTATTGGCCTCCTTGATGTCATTTTTTAGTGATTACTAGAACAAGCCATCAACTATGGTATTTCCATTCTTATGTCTGTAAGAAATATCAAAGTCAAAAAAATTAATGTATTACACCCACCTACACATCCAAATATTCATGTCTCATGATGTGGACATGCATTTGAGAATTTAAATATCTTTTTATATGAAAAATCTGTCACCCAAAAAGTTGTGCCCCCAATAGCATATAGCATGGACCATGAAAGATACATCATTGTTAGGTGTATGATAGTTTCACTCATAATTCCTCATCTGGTAAGTCCCATATTATAAAAACTGATCAAACTGCATCAAAAATTGAACCATCGTGATTCCCAAAGCATAAAAATAAATATTATTGCATCCTCCCCACTCTAGAAGAATCAAGACCAAAACTGAATTTATTCTCCCACATAACTCTTAAAAAGATTACTCAAAGGCTTAAATCTAGCTAAATTTCATACTCTTCTTGGTTGAACCCATAAGCATCACATCCTAGAATGATATGTAATCATTGAATCACCTGTAATTTCTAAAAATCTCCGAGAATCATTGTTTGTCAAACACATTATTTGGATTCTTTGTGTAAACCACGAGACTAAACTTTTATAGTTTAATTTATAAGGCTACCTCAGATATCATATGGCCAATGAATTGAATAACGATGATACAAATGTGGAATTTAATAAGAATTAAACATAGCTGGGTCACTCTCAGTGTACTCATCATGATCATAAGATGAATGGCTTGGTAATGTATGGGGAAATAATAAACTAAGATTCTATCTATGAAGACCACAACAAATGAATCAAGATACATGTGGAAAACCTAATTCAAACAATCCATGAAGAGTATTAGTGCATTATTTAGGAATAAGGTTATGACTACATACTTGTATCGTTGTACCGGCTCCTGAATTTTATGCATGGTGTGTTTGATGGTCCCACATGAACATGATAGTTGCTCAACCTCAATTTAATCTTATAGAAAACTATTTCTCCTCAGAGCTAGTAAAATATTTCATATATTTGAAGAATTTGAAACATATTCTTTATCATGAATTGATTCAGTTGATGGTAATCCATGTACAATATAAGGGTACCATATCCCTTCTTGGAGAAAAGGATATGTAAACCCCATTATGATCTTCTGGGAGAGATAAAATTGTTATCCTTTAGATCTGTAAGCTGATCCATATGTTCTTGGAGCTCTGTTGGTTCTATATTATATAAATGAATATAAAAAGGATCCACACATGGAACAATCTTGATGGTGAACTCATCTTATCTCTTAGGAGGCAATCTGAAAACATATTCAGGGAAGAAATCACTAAAAAATAAACAATAGATTTTAATTCAACAAATTATATCCCCTAATAACGCACAATGTGACCTTACATCTATATTATCACTCAACTATGCATGATACTCTTTGACTAGGTCCACTTTCCAAAATATACCATTCACCATTATGGATATACATGATTCCCTCAGGGGATGTGAACGACAAACAATGACGATAAAAAACCTATCATTGATAATGTACAAGCTAGTTTATATCGATAATGAAGTCGAAGATAGTCATATTAATGTGGAAAAATCTACAAAAAATTGTACACACCCATTTTGGGTGGGAATTCCTTGCACTAGAGTATACCCACCGCTTTAAATCCTAATAGTGTGTCTAGAGTGATAATGAAAATTGTGTATTCTATCACTAAGCCCAAACTTCCGATGGTTGTAACAGATAGAAAAGAGTGTGTATCAACTGTATCAAATTGAGCTGAAACAACAATAGAAGAAATCAAAATATGACCCATAATTGTATATATCCCATGAATATTACCTATTTCATTGTCTATATAACATATATGTGGCATAAACCATGACCCAAACATGCTACATGATTATCCTGAGTATGTCTAGTCTTCATTCGTTGAAACTTTGAGGCATGATAACATAGGACCTGACCACCTACTAAGATTTAAATACCTATATAAGGCCAAATTGTTTATTTAATATAAGTCTCAGATCATACACTAGAAGGAAGTGCTGACACAGAACCCTACTAACTTGGAACTATAGTAAATTATTAGAAAAATTGATAGAGGTGATCCATTTTTAGTAATAATGAAACTTGATCAGTTTCCACAAACACTATTTATTTTTCTAGAATATCCTACCACAACTGTGAGGAACCACATGGCTATTAGTGAGAGCCACCTAGCTAATACCACCCTACCTATAGCCTCGAAACATCACTTCATACATATTGATAAACCACTACTCTTCCTAGAATATGAACTATCATATTTCAAGTTGCCTAATTTTATAAAGTTACAATCAATGATGGGGGGTTGATTTATTATTTCAAAAATGGTGGTTAGTAAAAAGATATTCACCTGTGATATGATGTTGTATGGAAGCTCATCCATTAATCACATCACAGTTTTCAGAAAATCCTTGGTCAAGGTTAGTGAAAAACTCTATAATTTAGTGAAGCGTGCTGAGTATTCAATCACTAATATGTAACCATGCTGAAGGTTCACAAAGTCAGGATCTTTATCTATTATAAATTTCCAAGGAAATATGTAATCAAATAATCTTGTCTAGTAGTCCACTCAGGTCAAACCCATATATTGATAGAACTTGGTAAGAATATACCACCAACACTTGTGGGAGTCATATATCATGTTGGTTACACAGAAAACCCACTACTCTGGATTCATCTTGATATGATTCAAGATACAAAACATTTCAATAGACATGACTCAAAAACATAAAATCTTTCATCCCCTGAAAATGTGGGAGTATACTTCTACTAGAACTTCCTGGTCAACTCATCCATAGATGGGGTAGGTTGGGGAGCACACTTAACTAATTGCATAAAGAAGAAGGAGTTATTCATTGACTGAGAATTGGCACCCAATTGAAAATATATAGGTGGTGCCTCATGTGGCACAATAAAAGGTACTACGGGATTCTCATGGAAACCACATTAAGAGTATGCTCATCACCACTCTCTTGGAATACAACAGAAGGTATTCATGGAGGAATAGCTCCAAATTTTCGAAGAACACACCTCGGATAGGATTTATAATAGATTTCTAAACAAATTATAGAAACAAAACCAAACTAATAATGAAATACACCACTCTACCTTCTCTTGGAGTAAGGTCTAGGTGATAAGGAAAAGTAAAATAAGGATCATATGAGACACAACCTGCTTCCCAAAACTAGGTCTGGTCTGGGCCATGTTCTCATATTTTTTATATATGGTATCCATTTATTTTTTTCGGTTTTATTCATTTTAATGTATTTATCAATTTTAATTCCCATTAAATAGTTTAATAATATGGATCTCCACTCCCAACATATAAGGGCCCCTATATCATATAAATTCAAATGTGGCATCCACTTAATCCTAACCATAACACATTCTATACCATCTGACCAAAAGATAATGGATAAAGTTCCATAATATGGTTTTGAGTACATATTATATATACTATGTTAGTAAACACTTTTATGATAAAAAATTAAACTTTATGCCATAATTGTGTTTTTCTCAGTACAACAAAGAACTATCATAACGTTTCCAAATATAAAAAACAAATCACCTATGTCAATTATAATAAGGATCATAACAAAATAACACGTGAATATGAAATTCAAACTGATAAGTTGATATGGAAGGGCATAATGCATGACCCTTAAACCCATAGGTTCTTTTGATGGTACATGTTGTGGTTATTCCTTCATATCATCATAACAAGGTTGAAGAACCCCTTTCAATAATTTAATAATTAATAGTAGAATAAAGTATATGAGTTACCCAATAAGGATATCCATGAAATAGTAACAATGCAAGCAATAACTGAATTTACACATCCCAAAAATTTGGGTTTCACATGTTCATGGTTTAGCTAATCAATGTCGTAGGCTCATTACCAAATTCCTATTTCCTAGTTTCATGACTAAATCCCAAATAGTAAGAAAAAATGATAAAGGTATTTGATACTAATTTATACCATCCCTCCATAGAGACCAATTAAATGATACTTGAGATAGTTTCCAAAATACCTCAGGCACACCACCTCAAACACTATAGGCTACAAATTAGAAGAGAGGTGAACTGCTATTTATGTGGTGATACTATGCCCTCATTGATCAATGTGGAGTGAAATGATATATATATATATATATATGTGTAATAATAAATCACTTAAGAAGACATGTTTACTGGACCATTAACCCTCTATATAGAAAGGATAAATAACACTAGGTAGTATTGGAAATAAATACAAATAAACCAAGAAATACTAGTGGATAAGAGAAATATGAAATAATATTATATGCCAATGATGATGAATTTGTAAAAAATGAATATTCTATGTGCAGGGGATACAAGAATATATCACATGATAACAAAATATACAAACCATAAAAAAACTTCTACAACTAATATCTCAATCATAGGCTTGGAACTCTATTCCACACACCACCCTATAACTAAAAATAAGGCATCAGATGTTGTCCACTTCCTATTATTAATACATGTAGTCGTGAATTCTACTATGGTACCAAATGCGGCCTATGTAGGTTTTTAGATAAAATACTTGTAGGAAACACCGAATGTGTCTAAATAAAGCCATTCATATAATATAAAATTAATAGTGTTCAATAATTAATGAATTGAAAAAAAATTAAATCAGATTGGGTTCCAATACGAAACCCTTTCAATTTTTCATACTTTATCCTAATCTAGTGAGTCTGAACTAAGGATACCTGTGAAGGTAAGGTGGGAGATTTAAAGTATAAAAATATGCTCCATACCCAAGTTGTGATTGGCCATGGATAAAATGCCCCTTTTCTTCTAGATCCAATGAATCACTTCCCATATGAAATATAAATTTACTTTTTAATTCAATTAACATTTTAATAAATTCATTTAGTGTATCTTTAAGCCCATCCATTGAATTTATAAAATACATCCATTTATCACTCTAGGGGATCGACGTAATCCTAATGTCAAGGGATTACATCAATGGTTAAATAGGTTTAATGTCCCAAGTGTCACTCCAAGAATGTTTTGATGACAACATAAATTATCCCCTTTTCCTATCCTTAGTATTGTATATAGTGGCACAATTATTACTATGGAATCATAAAACCATCATGAAATCAATACCATCTAAGTTGTATCCCCTAGGGAACTCATGTCACTCGTCTGAAGGTAAAAATTTATAATGCATAGTGGGACTGTCCAAGGCATGTCTACTATCTCCATCAGCATATTTACAAATTATTTACAAATTCTAACTAATATGGCATGATGATTCCGTCTAAGGGGTCCTTATGTAAGAACCCCTTTTATAACCCTTAACACCAAGGTGGACGCATTTAAATAATAATTTTAGTTATAATAGGTATATTTGTTAAGAAATTTTCTTTGGGAAATCCATTTATGTCACAATTCATAAAGAACGTGGCCTAATATCATGGAAAATTTATTTAGTTCAAATTAATTCATTACGATAAGGAATCATTTATAAGAAAAAATGCCTCATGTGGTGTTTACAAAATTTAGAACCTGATAAATTAATCCTTAAAGGTGGATCAAATCTATTTGGGTGGAAAAACACAATGAGATTAACCCAAGGGGATAATTTGATATTAGCTTGGAATGAAAATTCCATGGAAGGATTTCCATTTAATTTAATTATCAATTATAACGCATCTCTAGAATTTTCCAACTCACGGAATAATTAAAAATATTATATAACAAAATTTAAAAATGGTAAATAACCCATACAACCTACCTTATCCACTAAGTGCATCCTTCCTCTACTTTATTCCTTTCATTTCAGCTATAATGGATCAAATTGAAAAAATTGTCAAATGCCCAGAAAATGGTGAAAATGATCGTACAATGAGATATTGCAATAGACGATAGAAGTCATGGATAAATATGTGGTAATATGTTAAATAGTATTCTTCTAGATTCTTGGTTAACCCAATGGTGGGAAAATTGATTCAAAATGGACTAGTTAGCAAGGATCCTAGGAGAATGAGAGGAGAGGCTTCTTGTGTGCAGAGGAGAAGAAAAAAACTAGAATAATAAGAATAGATAATAATGGGTGTTGAATAATTAAATAAGTCAAAATTTCCAAATCATCCGTGGAGATATGGTAAAATTATTTTGAGGCATGGTTGGACAAACCATGCATTAGGATCTCCTTCAAGGGGCACCCTAAATTGGTTATGAAGATAGCATGGTTAACAATGAGTAGACCATGAAAAATGCCTCTACTAAAAACTGCATATGGCCTATATGAGCATTCTCCATGGGTTTTATGGTTGAAAAAATATTTTCTACTCTCATGAACCCATTGTCTATAGCCTCGCAGTTTAGGTAAATAGTGTGGGATGGGTTTCACGGCTTCTACTGACTGTGTTCCCCAATATGCCTCTTTCTATTTTGTTTCTCAATGCTCCGAATGTTCCCTATACAACCTGAGAACGCACTACACCTCCTTGAGTCCCTTTTACAAAATCATTTGGGTCAAAAAATATTTAATTTTTAAAACTAATGATATAAGTCTTTTAGAAAATCCATGAAATCATAAGTTAGATTATAACACATATGTTTCTTTGGTTGGATGTGCACTATAGAGTTCTGTCATGATGTCTCGTGCATATTTAAACATTGCATTATGAATTTGGTAACATTAAACCATATTTTTTATTTAGTGATTTAGATACATGGGTGGGTTTTCATGATGGAATAAATTGATTTTTCAGTTGAATAACAATCGAGAAAAGTTAGGAGATATTGTTTGAGGTTTTCCATGACATATTAATGTTTTGAAGCATTATGGTAGTGATTTTTTCATTCCATGTAGAATTATAGGATTTTCTGTTTCATTGGGGAATTTGAAATTTGTCTTTTTGTTTCAAATATATTGTAAATTTGTATTCAAAATGGAAACCTAGATATTTCAGTATAATAAAATTGTTATTTTATGTGTGGTTCAAAAATAAAATGTGATCCAAGTGCTCAATAGATCAATGGTGGAAGGACCATGCTGGTAGGGATCTCAATTGATGAAAGGGAATACTGGTGACATCCCATATTCTATCCAATGGTAAGGGATATATCACAGCACCCATCTTGGGCTCTCTATCCTACTATTTCTCCCCCGGGGTTGTAGTGGGACCAGACCACTAGTTCATGGGGATGTTGGAAGGGTGTTTTAGCAAGGGAATTTTGGTCATCTTCTGTATCGTGGACCTTTGAATTGCATATGTATTAAGACAATGGGGGATGAAATTTCTATCCAGAACACCCTATCTTATTCCTCCCTGTGAATACCCATGATAGGGAATAACTTTCCGGGATTCTCAATGCTGGTTTGAATTATCTTTACTCAACTATTAACCCCCTGGAACATCTCCACCCTTCCTTTATGATTTATCTTTCTCCAAATAATGATTCAGTTATAATTAAACTAGAACATGTTGGGTTCAACTGAACACAAAGGAGGTTTTATACTTACTATAATGAGGTTTACCTTGGACATCATCTACAAGTTGTATATCATCATTCATGAAAATGGACATAACACCATACCTTTATATTTTTTTTATGACTAAATTAATTTAAAACACCTTTTTATTTGATTTTTTTGGTATTATTTTCGTAGTAGTTCAAATGGAGTGATATGTTCTCCTAGGGTGCTATTGGATATGGTTTTGGTGATGTAATGTCATTTAGTGAAAATTAGGTGTTATGAAAATTGTATATAAGATGTTTTAATTAACTATATTAAATTATTATTAATTATTAGTCATTTTTTGGTGTTCTATAGGTTCATAAGAGTATGATAAATGACATATTGGGAAAGATAATATTGGTTGAGTTTGGGTATGGATATTTTGGGTGATATAAAAACTAGAAATCCTTCTAAAAAAGAATGTGGAATCTCATAAATTCCCATAGAATTGATACTTTCTATATATAGAATATTATATGATGCATCACCCTATTCGGTTGTGCCCTAAATTTTAATTGGAATATATATATTGAGAATGTTTCTATTTTCATTAATAAAATCTAATTTATAACCTTGAACAAAATGAATGAGACCTTAGGAAACATTGGTTTTATAGTGTCGACAAGATTCCTTGACCATCTGAGACTAAGTCATGGAATTGAGACCTAGATGAGACTGAGGACCAATGTGAGTGTTCTTATACTCTGATATGAACTTAAGGACCCCCATGGGTTTCCCATTGATATAAAAACATGTTAGGTATGCATAAACATGGTAATAGATAGTATTGGGTGTTACATTACACCCCAAATCAACATGAAATATCGATGGTTCTAAGATATTGATGAAGGTTTTATGTGTTCATACTATAATTTTTTACCTTTTATTGGTGTACACCAAACATCCATGTTCCAATTCTTATTCATTTCTATCTAACTTATATTCCACAATAGTGGTGGTATATGTTACCACTATTTTAGATGCCATGGATTTTTGGATCACATTTAAGGATTCCTTGGATTTAGAGATTGGTGTTAGATCTACCGTGGATTTGGATATTGGTGTTGTAGATAACATTAATTTAGAGCACAAATTATGGACTAGCATGGTATGGTTCCCTTGAGTTATAAATAAATGCATGGAGTAATCATGGATTTGGATAATTGTGTTGATGCTTTTATTAATTTGGAGTTCAGCTGTTAGAATAAAATGGGATGAGTCTATTGAATTATCAAGATATGCTTATATATATATTGAATCTATCTTTAATAAATTAAATTCCAACATTAAAAAATTAATTACCTTTTTGATAAATGAAAATATAGAAAAGAAATCAATGTGTTTGTGTTTGGACCATTAGAAGTTTTATAGTATTGAATTAAAAAATTATTTGAGAATCATAATCATTGATAATATAGTAATCTAATATTGGTAATATTACATGTATATATAATGGTTTAGGAAAACGACTATTTTAAAAAGAAAAAAATAACTGATGGGCACCACAAGTAGGATCACTGAATATGAATCTAGTTTATCAAATATTAGGGGGGAGATAACATCACTTGGATTTGACATAGGCCAAAACCTATATAAGCATCATCATTATAGATTTTGTGGAACCATTTATAGAAAAATTTCAATCTCATTATGATCATGACCCAAAACTTTTATGTCAAACCACTCCAAGAAGGTCTCACCATCACACACCATACCCTTAGGGAATTTGTTGGGGTAATAAATAGATATGTGTCTAGAACCTAATTATAATAATTCATATATTTTATAAATATAAAATATATGATATTTTTCTCTTTTAATAATAATTCTGAAATTACTAAATAATGTGTCTGATAAAAAACTAAATTTCATACAATAGAAAAAAATCATAATTTTGGAAAATATATGGGTTCAATCCAGAAAATATTTTTAATGAATTCAAGAATTAGTGAATTAAGTTATTTTTTAACAAAATATTCTTATTAAATGGAGTTTATTATAATATAAAGTATAATATAATTTGAAGAATTAAAATGTAATTTTCATCGATTTCAGAAAAATGTAATTTTAAAAAAACCAGAATTTTTTATAAAATTTGGATTTTTTTAATTGTTTAAATTTTCATACACTAATATATTTTTTGATAAAATAAATAATACATCTAAAATCATAAAATAAAAATAATTAAATTGTTTTTTTCATAATATTCTGAGATGTTTGAATTTTTTTGTAGAAATAAAATATGGTATAAATGTATGGTATGTATTGCGACATTAGAGTGACATAAAATTGTTGTAATATATTTCCTAAAATGTATCCATAACCATATATATATATTCCCTTTAGAATATTGTGCTTTTAAAGTTATTTATTTAATTTTTTAAATTATGGAGGCATTTTCAACCATCACCAATGGATTGTTCAATGTTTGGGAGCATTGCTAATGTGTACATTAACACTCAGGTGAAATATCTATTGATGGTAATTTTTTAATAGTTTATTATTTATTATTTTTCTTTCGAATGGGGGGTTTGATTATAGTGCATAATTAAATTTATTTATGGATTAAATTTATGTTTAAAATATTGATAAATATTGGGTGAGTTTATTGTTGTCGATTTAAGATTTTGTCATCCTTGAGAATTGTGAGATATTTCATTAAATTAACACCCAATTCATAACATGATATTGATAATAATTCCTAAGTGTTGAGGAAATAATATAAGGCATAACTTATCTAGGGTTATAATCTCAATCATTACATATTTATGGTATTGTATTTATGTTTCCAATAATCCTTGTAATCCATATGTTAAACAAAACATCTCAATAATATATTGAATTTTAGGTTTAACACACACAATTTTAACCAAAAAAATATTTAACGAGAAAAAGATATAAATAACTTGATATCCCCAAGATATGACTCAATCCAATTAATTATTTTCTCAGACATATATATGGATATTAATCTGGATGAAAATAGTTATAGTGATGAGTTTTATGGAGAATAAAAATAATGCTATAAGAAAATAATAGTTTTCAGAACACTTAAACAAAAATTATGGTGGATGTTTATAATTATTTAAAATATTCTTAGTTCACTAATATTCCAAAAAATATGGTGGATTATTATAATATAATGTTTATATACTTTCATTAACATTTAAAAAAAATTAAAACTCATACTTTTAACAGATTACAAATGGAAGTGAATAGAATCAAAAATAAAAACAAATATTAGAGGAATGGTATATCTTTTGGTACTATGGTCATTCTATGCATGAATAGGAGTATGTTTTGTGTTTGTTGTAAATCCTCATTTGATGTTCATAATATCTTCCATTAATGTGATCATACAGTTCAATAAGATAACAGTATTTAAGGTGGCGTTGTTCTCGAGGGGGAGTCAATGGGAGTGACCTGAGGGTCGCAGGGAGTTATCCTTGTACATTTGTAAAGGCAGTGAGCCCGGGACATAGTGACTTTTCTCGAACAATTGTAATCCACAACTAGTGAAGAATAGTGGAATTATGTATGACTGAAAACCTGTCGGCGTCTGCTTCTTGGACGTAGCCCTTAGTGGTGAACCAAGTAAAAAGTGTTGTGTCATCTTTTTTCATGTGAATGTTTGATTTCTGATCATATCCATCGTATAGTTTTGACAAGTTCCTACCAATGTGGGAACAAGATCCATACGTTTAAAAGAAAATTTGACACCTTGATTCACCCCTCCCCTCTCAGGGTGTCCCAGAGTCCTACAAGTGTTATCAGAGGGTAAAGGTTGCTGGTGTTAGATCTATCCATTGTCGCCATGGAAAATGCGGTCAATGCTAGAGGAATACCTCTCTTCAATGGAAGTATTTTTCAGATTTGGATTAACAAAATTAAATATCATTTAAGATCCCTTGGAATGGAAGTCCTCTTTGCTACACTGCAAGGAATAAAAGTTACTAATCCAACAGGGATTTCTATGACAGATACACAAAAGAATGTTTTTGACGTAGATGCTAAAGCACATAATTTTGTCACTACGGCTCTTTCAGATCAGATCTATATAAATATTATTAGCTACACCTCCTCAAAGTCTATGGGGGATAAACATGAAAAAATTTATCAAGGGGACAATAAACTGAAGTAGGTGAAACTTCTAGTCTTACACAACAGTTTTGATGATATAATGATGCATCCTAATGAGAATGAAGATTCATTCATCCATCGAATTACTAAAATAGTGGGAGAAATTCTAGGTCTTGTAGAATAAATCAAAGACAATGATATCGTAATGAATATCATGAGAAGGCTTCCACCGATGTACAATGAAAAGGTGTCAACCCTTGAAGAAAGAGATCTATACAAACAATCATTGGATGATCTGTTATGTAGTCTAGTGTAATATGAGAAGAGAGTCAAACCTGAAGATTATATAAATTGTGTAAGAAAGGAAATGAAATTCAAAGCCATCGAAAAACTAAAAATTTCAACAGATAGTGGTGGTGGAGATGATGAGGAAACAAAAATTCTTTCTCTCATATAAATGAAGAAGAATAAGGGAAAAGTTAAATTTAAAGGTAATCTACCTCTCGCATGTTTTCGTTGTGGAAGTGTTGGGAACATTGCCTCTCAGTACCAAATAAAGTTTTATGATTATGAGAGTGAACAGAAGACATAGAGAATCCTAATAAAAGGTTTTTCAAAATGGGAGACTTCAAATATGGAGAGAAAATACAGAGGAAGAGTTTTTTCTATGAAGTGGAAGATTATGATATTGAATTTTTTGAAGAATAAGAACTATAATTTAAAATAGGAAGTCATGCTTCCATGATGGATACCATTGAAAAGTGAGAACCCTCGATCAGTAAAGGAAGATATAATCAGATTACACCTAATAGTGATCCAAAAATTCAAATTAAGATTGCCTTTTCCAAGATTGATAATAATTGTAAGAGATAAAATAAGGGGAAGGAAATGGTGGAAGAATCATCAGAACATGTTGATAAGATTGAAGTAGAAATTGAATGAATAGAAGAACTATTGGGATTTCATTCATCAATCCTTGAAAGCATAGATGAAATTGTGGAACTAAAGCATAGAATTGAAGAACAAGCAATGGTCAAAAATGACCATTCATCCAGACTGGAAGAGAAGTACAATACTGTTGAGGGTCTTCCGTAAGAATTTGTTACTCTTAGGAGTAAAATCAAATGTGAACCAACCACAAATGAGGTTAAAAAGAAAATTCATTTTGGAATATTAATAGATGCAGAATTACTGGAAAGATCGATGTGTGGTTTAGATGGGGTTTGAATAATCTTTAGTGAACGAAGACCTGGTTCCATGGTAAATAGTGGAATTGGATGTGAAGCTAATACATCAACTTCAGGAAGTGGAGACAACCAAAGGAAAGAGAAGATGAATGTTAGACATGTTGAAACATTTCCTGAAGTGATGAAAATGAAAACCACAATCTAAACTAAAAGAAGAACTGAAAATTATCCTCAAACATTCAAAATTGACAGGTAGTCTAACTATTCTCCCATGGAAGAAGGCATGAGGAGAAATATAAGTGAGAAGACATTTCCTCTAATGAAGTGTTAGTTTTGTGGATATCAGGGCCATACCAAGTCATATCGAGATGAGGAAAGAAGCTACTTGAATGGGGAAGATTTGGGACATCAAAGAAAGAGAATGACTTCATATCCTCCATCTTATAGAAGAAATAGTTTCCATAGATACTGTTTTCATTGTTCTAACATTGGCTATAAAGATATGTATTTTAGGTAGAGATTCGATAGGAGAGATTCATACAACTCTCAGAGATGGGTCAATATTCACCCTCCTAATGGTGTTGATCTCACATATAGGTTATCACCTATGGAAGAATATTGTGGGTATGAAGAATCTAATTATGTGGAAGAAATTATTATAAGGATATCAATATCTTAAACTCAATCTAATATATCTTTCAAATAAAAGAAGATAATAGAGAAATCCAATCTCGTAGAAGTAGCCTTCAAAGCTACAAAGAGCCGCAGCACCTGGATTCTTGATAGTGTGTGCCCCTCACATATGACAGGTGTTTGCGCCCAAATTTACCCTACTGGTAAAAGAAGTCGATGTAGTACATGTAGGGGTCGAATCCACAGGGACCGAAGAAGTAACCTTGAGACGCTATGATTTGGTAAAGAATGGGCTATAAAGTAGCCAACATTGGGTTTGATTTTGGATGGTTGAAAGAAATCTCAGAAACCTACATGAATTCAATTAAAAGAAAATGGGTTGATCTTAGGATTATGCTCGGGATGGATTGAATGCATTTTACTTCTTTATACAATTTTGGTTTTATAAATTCTTGATAAATCCATTCTTCAAAAATAACATTACATTCATCATTTTCTGGTTTAATACTTACTAAATACAATTACTAATACCCTATAAACATAGAGAACCAAATTCATGATCTCTCCAAGGTATATGGTCATTTAGTAATTGAATTTATTTTTTTCAAACACAATAAAGATGAAAGAGTGGAAATAACTGAAGAATGGATTTCTTAAACTAATTAACCAATTAACAACAATTCGTTCATAAAATAACATTAAATCCAGCCTTTGCATCCTCCTAAGATCATCCCATTAAATGGTTAGCCCACCATTGATGGTATACTCTCAATTGTGGGCGGAAGATGGCTAATAAGAATTGGATTGAAAAAATTAAAACTGCGGAAATAACGAGCACTCCTCCGTGTGTGTGAATGAAATTCACACCTATGTGTGAACTAATTCACAAAAACATAGAGATATCACTGTGCTTTGTGATAATAAAGTTTTAATAAATGAAATGGAAAATATAGAATAGAACAAAGTTTATTAAGAACATAAAGATACAAAAAAGAAGCTTACATGGAAATGGAAAACATTACAAAGGAAATTTGGAAGCATAACCTTCCAATGAAACAAGCAACAAAAGATGATATGAAAAATATCCACCATCTATTCCCTTAACCAATAGCTATTTATATAGGCATATTATGATCCTTAGGTCCATCCCCCAACAATTAATTCACCCCCCAACAATTAATAGAGTCAAATGGAGGGTGAATAATCAAAAGGAAATTGATGTTTTGAATTTGGCCCGGAAAACTGTCCAGATTCGTTCACAATATTGACGTGTGAATTAGAAATTGAAGAAGGCCGAATCCGTAGGGTTTGTAGGAGAGAAATATCTTCTTCCATATATCCTCTATGAGCTATAAAAATATCTAGAATTTGGCTCTTCCATTTGGATGTTATGGTCGAAATGGTGGGATGGATTTCTGTGCATTAATGTCGGGTCCACCATTTAAATCTCAACTTCAAATCCCTATATAATCATAAAAACTTTAGAATTAGCTCCGTCCAAAGTTTAATAAAATGATCCTCATATTTTTATCATTCTACTGTATAAATTGGATTTTAATTGGGCATGGTTTCTTAGCCCCACATTTGTTTCATGGGCCTTAGGCCCATTATGCTTTTTCCAGCAAGTTTCTGCCTTCAGGCGCAAAATTCTCCATCTTCCTTTGGGATTCATCCATCGAACCTAAAAGATAAAGTGTTCCAAACAAAGCTATCAATCATATCCCAAAATTTCAAATTCAGAAAATGAATATAATGTTGTCCACAAACAAATTAATGATTGGGCCCAAATTTGAATTTTAAACATGAGTTTCATTTTTGATGAGAAATGAAGTTCTATTTATGTAATTTACTAAAAAATGTGTATGGACTTTGGAACAATGAATATAAAGATATTAACAATTAATATTATCCACATTTAGTGACTAATCACACCCCTCAACTTGTGTTTTTATAGTCCTGAGCAAAATAAATTACAAATATGAAATTCAAATCCCCTTTTCCAAAAAAATTTTAATACATATTTCTCACCCAAATATCTAATACCAAAAAAATTATGAAAACCCATAAAAATAATTAAAAACAAGCTAGGTCCATAAGAATATCCCAAGCCCAATCCCATTCCTTTGTTCAAATTCATCGCCACATTTCATCCAATTCCAATTAATAATGATAAAGTGTTGTGCATCATAAAAGATATGGGACCCATTTTATTGTTCAAGGGGAAACAATGGAAGCGCTAGGTGGGAATCACATTAAACCTTAAGATGAGTATCCATTTTTTTTATTTTTGATTTTTATTTTTTTAACCACAATAGATATGAAAAGACTAACTCTGGGCAAGAAAACTATGGAGTCACGAACCCCAAGTGTCGAACGCCACACATAATTTCAATTTCATGCTCTACAATAGAGATATATGCCAAACTCTAGGCAAGAAAACTATGGAGTCATGATCCCCAAGTGTCGGACGCCATGCATTTGGACAAAACATTGCTCTATGTGGTCATTTTTTTGGATACTCAAATTAAACTAAATGTGACCCCAGAACCCTATGCTATAATGAAAGGGACCCAAGAACTCAAATTTACACCCACGATCTAGTAGACGTGCATTGTGGCATTTTTATTAAGAGGATGAAAATGTAAACATTGAAAAATCACATCGGACAACTGCACTTTCCAAAAACTATGCTCATGAACTTAAACATGCAATAAAATTAGAATCAAGGCATGCAAAATTTATTTGATATCCAATTTTAGAGTTTTCAATGTGTGTTATCATGTTTATTGTTAATGGAATTTTTCATTTCATGCATTTTTTTATTCACAAAATAAAAAAATCATTTTTTATATCCCCCCAACTTAGAATAACACTTTCCCCGGTGTTTAAAGAAAAGAAAAGTTAGAAGGGGGTCGGACAGGAGTTCAAAGATGAAATTGAAAATGATAATCATGGAATGAAGTCACTTGGTGGTTGATGATGATAGTGCATTCCATAGCCTCCATTCAATCCTTAATTTGAGTCTCAACATCTTGGATAGTGGTGAATGGATTTTCCTTATGACTTACGACATGCCCTTTTATTTTTTTTAACCTATAAAAACATAAAAATAAAACAAAACAAAATAAACTGATGATAGAATGTCTTCTTTTTAGATTTCTGGGTAAGGTATTACTTAGAGATCACGCCACGTGACACTGATGAATTTGGCGCTCCCCTTTCATACCCATCCTTACTCATAAAAGAAAAACAGGTCAATAGTCTATGGTAATTTATTATATGAAAAATATAATGATATAAAATGATTAGAAACGTGAAAACCATGGGCTTCCTTCTATACAACGCTTTTTTTAACGTCGTTAGCTCGACTTGAACCCCCCATCTTATCCAATTCCAACTTTCAAAATTTTAATGAACCCATCTTTCTCCACCTCAACAAGATTTAGATTATGCCTTTTTTTATAATTTTCTTCCATTTGAAATGCCATGCTTAACAATGAGTGTGAAAGTCCAAGGAATTTCCGTAATGGTTGATTGAGTTTCATTTGGTGTATTTCCTATGATTTCAAGGTTTATTCCTACTTTGTGATATTCTTGATGAAACTGGATGATAATTGAATGTTCTAGGTTTTCATAAATAGAGAGATTCTTTAGTGGGAAATAAAGGATTATAATGTTGAGTTCCGTTTCATTGAATTTTCCCAAAGATGAATGGAAATTTGAATCCAAATTTGTTTCTTTTACAAAACATTTTGAAAGAATTTGTTCCTTTTGAAAATATGATTCATCCATAAAAATTTCCATTTGAATTTCATGAGTGGGTATGGACTCACTATTCGTTATATCTCCCAATGGTTCAATGATCCATGATTCTAAAAAAAAATTATTGGAACAATATTCTGAACACTCAATCCATGAAGAAAAATTTTCCCCTTGTGAATCCAAAAAATTAATTTCTTCCTGATTTAAGCACCCATCAACAATTCCATGATTATCTTAAACTATCCCAAATTCAATGGTTGGTTCTTCAATAAATTCATGTCACGTTTGTGGGAGACAAGATTCTTGAATTAGTGATGAGGAAGAAACAACCTGAGCGGGAATGGGTTCCACAACCATTTCAATGCTTTGTAGTTCTACTCATAAAGATGAAACCACTGAATTCATTTTATCCATTTTTTCACACAAATCTTCAAGAATTATTTCAGAATTAGGATTTATAGATGTTTGGAAATCATGAAATTCATTATGTTTTACTTATTCAATCATCCTCGAGAGGTATAGAAATTGATCTTTTAAATAATCAGCTTCCCATTGATTGTAGATCTGATTTGGTGTGGTGTATTCAATCATGGTTTGGTCAATAAAATTTTCTATATGAGTTGATTAAAAATATTTATTTTCCAGTGGATAATACCCTTGGTATATTAATGGGTATTGTTGAAGATAATCCATTGGAGTTGATTAAAAGTTAATTTTGGGATTCATTGGACACGGAGAAAAAACAAAAGGGGGAATAGTGAAGAGAAATTAGGATGATAATAGAGAATTTGTGGTGAGAAAAGAAGATGAGTGTCTAAGGTACTTACTTGGGTCGCCGGAAATGGTTCCAGAATTTGGTTGCGCCAAAATTTACCATACTGGTAAAAGTGGTCGATGTAGTACATGTAGGGGTCGAATCCACAGGGACCGAAGAAGTAACCTTGAGACGCTATGATTTGGTAAAGGATGGGCTATAAAGTAGCCAACTTTGGGTTTGATTTTGCATGGTTTAAAGAACACTAAGAAACCTACGTGAATTCAATTCAAAGAAAATGGGTTGATCTTAGGATTATGCTCAGGGTGGATTGAATGAATTTTACTTCGTTATACAATTTTGGTTTTATTAATTCTTGATAAATCCATTCTTCTAAAATAACACTACATTCATCATTTTCTGGTTTGGTACTTAATAAACACAATTAATAATCCCCTATACAGTTAGAGAACCAAATTCATGATCTCTCCAATGTATATGGTCATTTAGTAATTGAATTTAGTTTGTTCAAACACAGTAAAGATGAAAGAGTAGAAATAACTGAAGAATGGATGTCTTAAATTAATTATCCAATTAACAACAATTCGTTAATAAAATAACATTCAATCCAGCTTTTTTCATCCTCCTAAGATCAACCCATTAAAGGGTTATCCCTATATTGATGGTATACTCTCAATGGTGGGCGGAAGATGGATAATAAAAATTGGATTGAAGCAATAAAAACCACGGAAATAACGAGCACTCCTCCGTGTGTGTGAATGAAATTCACACCTATGTGTAAACTAATTCACAAAAACACAGAGATATCACAGTGCTTTGTGATAATAAATTTTAATAAATTAAATGGAAAATATAGAATAGAAATAAGTTTATTAAGAACATAAAGATACAAAAAATAAACTTACATGGAAATGGAAAACATTACAAAGGAAATTTGGAAGTATAACCTTACAATGAAAGAAGCAACAAAAGATGATATGAAAAATATCCACCCCCTATTACCTTCACCAATATCTATTTATATAGGCATATTATGAGCCTTAGGTCCATCCCCCAACAATTAATTCACCCCCCAATAATTAATAGAGTCAAATGGAGGGTGAATAATCAAAAGGAAATTGATGTTTCGAATTTGACCCGGAAAACTATCCAGATTCGTTCACCATATTGACGTGTGAATTATAAATTGAAGAATGCCGAATTCGGAGGGGTTTTAGAATAAAAATATCTTCTTCCATATTTGCTCTATGATCTGTAAAAATTTCAGGAAATTTGGCTCAACCGTTTGGATGTTATGGTCGAAATGGTGGGACGGATTTCTGTGCATTAATGTCGGGTCCACCATTTAAATCTCAACTTCAGATCCCTTTATCATCATGAAAACATCATAATTAGCTCTGGCCACAGTTGAATAAAATTATCCTCATATTTTTTTATTTCTAGTATGTAAATTTTAGCTTAATTGGGCTTGCTTTCTGGGCCCCACATTTGTTTGTTGGGCCTTAGGCCCATTATGCTTTTTCCAGCAAGTTTATGCCTTCAGGCGCAAAATTCTCCATCTTCCTTTGGGATTAATCCATCGGACCTAAAAGATAAAGTGTTCCAAACAAAGTGATCAATAATATCGCAAAATTTAAAATTCATAAAATTTAATATAATGTTGTCCACAAACAAATTAATGATTGGGCCCAGATTTTCATTTTAAACATGAATTGCATTTTTGTTGAGAAATGATGTTCTATTTATGTAATGTACTAAAAACAATGTTTATGGACTTTGGAACAATGAATATAAAGTTATTAACAATTAATATTACCCACTTACAGTGACTAATGAACAGGAAATATTGACCTTTTGAAGAACATTAAAAAGATGGTTTATGGAACTGTTAGGTTTGGTAATGATGGTTCTTTAAAGATTAAAGGTAGTGGGAATACTTCCCTCAACAGCAGAGAGATGAAGAAGACTTAAATTTTTTATGTGGATGGTTTATGCCACAATAACCTCATTGTGAGTCAACTCTGTGACTCAGGGCTCACAGTGACTTTCAATCAAAAAGGATTCACTATAAAGTGAAAACAAGGAATTCTCTTATGAAAGGTTGTAGAACAGATGGAATCTTAAATCTAGTTAATAGAAAAGTAAACACTTGGTAATTTCCTGTTGAAGTAGAAAACAACCTCTAGCCTCGAAGGCTCAGGCACATTAACCAATAAAACCTGGAAAATATATCGAAGCTGAAATTTTTCATGGATAACTCCATTCTGAAATTTGAATGGGGAAATGCTTGTGATTCCTGCATATGGATGAAGCTAGTCTATTATTCATATAGACCAAAGAATAAAATGAAATCACACCTTCTTGATCTCATCCATACTGACATATGTGGCCTGATAAATTTCGTTGTAACTCAAGGAGATAGGTACATTTTCGTTTTCATTAATGATTATAGTAGAATATATTTTGTGATGGTTATTCACAGGAAGAGACAAGTACATGATTTCATGAAAACTTATCGTCGGATTGCTGAGAATGATACTAGAATGATAATAAAAGTCATGCGATCTGACAATACAGGTGAATAAACATAAATTGAGTTTGAAAATTACATAGAAAAACATGGAATACAGCATGATGTAGGAGCTATGAGAACTCCACAGAAAAATGGAGTTGTTGAGTGCCTGAATCGATAGATCAACAATATGTCCAGAACTATGCTAATTGAGAGTTGTATCTCTATACATTACAAGAAAGAAGCTGTTGAAGCTGCTGTGAACATTCAGAATCAAACGAGGCTTTATATGGGAGAAACGAAGACACATACAATGCATGAAGAAGTCTGAGTTGCATGGAAAATTTCGAGTTGCATGAAAAAAGGAAAAGATTTTTGAAAACAAAGACATTGTGCTAAAAAAATTTGGTTGAATGAAAAACTCCGAGCAACATGAAAAAGGGAATGCTGTGCGAAACATGTTTTGTGCATAAAGTTGCGTGTAAAGGAGGTTGTTGAGTGAAATATTTTCTGCACGAAAATCAAGTATTTTTCACAAAAGTGAGATATTTCATGCAAAGGGTTAGAGTTGTGAGAAATCTTTAGTATAACCTGTTTGCACATTTCATATTATCTGGTTCAGTGGTTCAGTGTGTTCGAGTGCTTCAATTCTGTTCTTCGATGAAAGCATAGTCTCATGCTATGTAGATACAATTTATTCAATGTGAATCTATTGAAGAGACCTTCATGTCTATAAACTGACTGAGACTTCACCGAAGGTAGTGAGCCCGGGGGAGTCAATAGGATTGACTCGAGGGAAATGATGGGCTATCCTGGTATATTTTTAAATCCTCTGAGTCTGGGATAGACTGACTATACTTGAACCGTTGTAATCCACAACTAGTGAAGAATAGTGGAATTAGGTAAGACCAAAAACCTATCAGTGTATTCTTTTTAGACGTAGCCCTTAGTGGTGAACCACGTAAAATGTGTTGTGTCATCTCTTTGCATGTGAATGTTTTATTTCTAATCATATCCAGCATACAGGTTTCACTAGTTCCTACCAATGTGGGAATAAGATCTATCAGTTTAAAAGAGAAGTTGACACCCTGATTCACCCCTCCCCTCCAAGGTATCTTGGGATCCAACAATATCAAGTAGAAAATTGATTTTGGAAGGTCATACATGAAATTTTTAAAGCATATTTCTCATGACAATATTTCCTTCTAATATCTTAAAATTAAAACGTTTTCACGGAGAACAGGTGAGTGTATATTTTGCTTAATGTGTTTGACTGTTTATATTTTAATTAATCTCCTCATGTTTCCTCACTAATTTTCTTATTTATATATACAAATATCATTACATTTTCTTATTTACTATTTTTTATAATGATATTTAAATATCACCCTCTCTATTTTGAGGCCATTAAAAAATTTTAGCAATATTTATGTATATTTTTCTCAAACCATGTGCTATTGTGTAGTTTTGAGTATAGTTTTTTCATACTCTAAATTTGAATTAAATTATTTCTGTGAATATTTCATAAAATGAAAAACATTTCTTCTAAAATGTTTTCATCCTATATATTCGGTTTCTCTCCATAAATTTTCAGCTAAATTTTTCTATTTTGTTGGGATAAAAGTCAATACAAGTTTGATATTTTCTAATCATGTCCAAAATCGTCAAAAGAGATTTTCTGCATAAATTGGGACTGTATAGGTTGAGTTGGGACATAAAATTTTTATCCATAATGTAATGATATTTACTTGGTATTATATTGGAACATTCAATAATTTAGACTTAATTATTGAGCCTACAAAATATAAAATCAGAGATGGTCCAGTTTCGTTGACAATTCTATAGGGATTTTTGTGCGGCACATATAACCCTTAAAATTGAATTGGCCCGAGATCTAGTTTAATGATTTGAAGTAAATAAAATTATGAACCATGAAAACACTAAACACTCAATGTTTATAATTAGCGTGATATCTATAATTAAAATAGTAAAATTTATTGAATACGTTTTAATTAAAATAACTCTCAAAAAAATATTTAATATTAAATCATGGGTATTTCACACCAATTATGCTATTTTTCTTGAAAATTAGTAAATTGAGTAGATAAAAAGATATTAATAAATGAATATAATCAACTCCCCGCAGTTATTCGTGTTTATTTTCCCATATAAATAAAATATAAAAACATAAATAAATCATTTTTACTATTAGGTCCACTAGGACAGATACCCTGAGAGGGGGGGGGGGGTGAATCAGGGTATGACAGATTAAAAAAACTGCCCCTTTAAATCTTGTTTGGTTGTTTAACAAAACCCTATTCTATCTCTCCTTCCCGATGCATAGTATGAGCAAGCTTTAAGGCATGCAGAGGACACGATGATTTTTACTTGGTTCACCCTCACTGGGCTACGTCCAAGGAGCATACACCAGCAGTGTGCTGATGTAACAATTCCACTATAAGCGCACTATTTGAAGCGGACTCATTGTCCCTCCTAGTTTACAACCACTCACAATTTGAGAACTCACTGCTCTCTCAACCGAAGTGAGCTCACTACTTCTTCAGAAGATCCACCCACAGTTTATATACCTGTAGATCTCTTCATTTGCATGAAAGAATGCATCCTCAGCTATTGATAGATGCTCTATTGAAGTTCAAAGTTCATCCACTGATGAATTCCCCTTTGACTCTGAACACAATGCAACAACCTTTGGAAACACCTTCACAAAGAACCCTACTTTACGAGGCTCCCAATTTCGAGAAGGTCAAACAAGCCTTCGCGAAGCTCCTGCCTTTTCGTGAAGCACTGTCACGAAGAACACTCGCAAAGCTTAAGCCGTCGTATAGCGACTTCCCTCACAAAGCTCACTGAGCCAACATGGAGGTCGCAACTTTCACGGAGCTATAATAGCCACCACAATGCTCTTCTTTCACGATGTGCACATGCTACACGAACTACCTTCGCGAAACAAGAGCGAAAGTTCTTCTTCAAATATTCTATACTTCTATAGAGGGGGTTGACCTCTATTTATAGGAAATTCCATTGACCCTCGACCCTTCCACGTGAAGTCTGCGCCACGTCCTCACCAATCGTGAAGCTCCGAAATTTCTACCGGGATTCTCTTAAAATCGCGAATCACTTCGGAAATTATTATATCACGAAGCTCATCGTAGTCACGGCGCATTCCATCAATTACCTCGCACAGTCACCACGAACCTCCCTTGCAAAGCCCTTCACCACCACGATGCGCTTCAACTCTAACATTCATGAAGCTTGACGTAATCGAGAAGAATCACATCCATCATTCTTCTAGTCTTTGCGAAATCCAAACCAGGAAGCCTCTCTTCGCGAAATTCATGCCTTTTCCATATTAAAAAATTATCATCATGGATATCCACTTTTTGTGATGCTCATCAACCTCCATATTTTAGACCCCCAAAATTTGGAAAACACTGGAAAATGGAACCACCTTGTACATCTCTTTTGTACCGCCTCTAGATCATTCGTTCCATTGTCATCATTCTTTTTTCAACATGGATTTTCAACAACTTCTTTTGAACTCGACAATTCTTCCTAGAAACCTTCTTTGTCAACAAACATAATCAACCGAAAAATACTGCAATGTTGACTTGAGGGATTTTTGCCCATCATTTACTTACCAGAAAAAATTAAAATTTTTATTTTCTCTAATTATGGGGTGAAAAATAGTTCAATCCTCTATAATTAATTCCACAAAAACAAAATCAATAATAATTTTCCAAAAATATTAAATTATTTATGTTCAAAATAAGTCATGGGAAACAATGTTCCATAGAACTCACTACTCTCTAGAAGATAAGAATTTATTTATGGAGGTCCACTCATTCACCAACCAAAAGTATAAAATCATAGAGTTTGAATAAGATCTCAGCTGACATTCTCTATTCTGAAGTGAAGAAGAATAAAGGGATCATTCTAGTGTGTTTTTAGTTTCTATGTGATGATTGGAATAGAATTTCAAAATTAATGAGAATATGTGCAAAGCACCAACAATGAGAAAGAAATAAAATTTTAGTAAAAAGAGATATTAAATTTTTTGGAAGCTCATATTTATAAGGTCATGATTGTGTGAAAGAATACACAAAATAAAATTATTATTAGAAGAGGATGAAAAAAATAAAATATTTACAATACTCACATCTCCTTTGATTGACACAAGAATAAATGATGATAGTGTCATTTCTTATTATTAATTATTTTGGAAGCTCAACATACAAAAATTATCCAACCCATCACTCAAAACATGTTTTATCGCCTCACAAAAATAATTTCAAAAGTTATATCAACATCAAATGTTGAGGAATATTGATTTTTGACCTTCCCAAGACACAAAACATTCATTTTATTTATTATTCTATCATATTTTTCAATTTAATTGAAGATTTTTCAATAACATGTAAAAATTAACATAATCATTATTCCATTCCAAAAATTAACCAAATGAAAACAATACCCTTATACTTAAAATGATGATTTCCCCTAGGAATATGATGAATCACTATAATTATGTTAAAGAATAATCAAAATGAAATTCATTACACCCCACACATAATTTTCAATAAATCATTCAATGAAAATCCATGTACATATTGGCTGGGACAAGGTTTTGGGATTATAATATTTCTATCAAAAAAGGTTTTTTAATGGTATGAATGTGAATTCAAATGGAGGGTTAATGTAAGGGTAATTAGAGGATAATTGGGAGTGTTTATTCTCAGGTGGTTCATAAAATTATCCTTTTATATTAATTTATTCCATAGTAGTAAATTCAGCTCAGATGACAAAAAACTAAAGACTCACAATTAAGAGTGAAAACACACAATATGAAATATGTTCATAGGTGATCTTGAAATGAAGGAAGATTGTATTCCTCGTGATTAGGAGATAATCACTTTCCAAATATAAAATTGATCATTCAAAACGTATTGTTCATGTTAAAAAAACATTCCCAAGCCTACGATAAATATAAAAAATGTTTCAGATGAAAGAATGAATATTGAACTCCACAAAATGGTTGAAAAATAATTTCAAATTTTAATGGTGAGTAATTTTGACTCATTATGTATTATTTATTTTTATATTCAAAATACACAGCCACAAATAATGATTGTAAAAAATGTTTTTATAAAGAATGTGGTAAAAACTGATTCAGTGATAATGATAAAGGAATAATAAAAATTATAAATAAATATATAGAATGATAATGAAATGGAATAAATGGACAGGGGGTTGATGTTAATGAGGTTACCAATAGGTTGTATTTATTTGGTTTATGTATCCTTCTAGTGTTAGGTTGGTGGAAGTCTATGTGGTTCCATGGGGATGTGTCCACTCAGGTGATGTTTTCAATAATTTAATTTACCAAAAATTTAACCTAAAATAAAAAACAATAATTATTAAATAATCATCTAAAAAACTATCATTTCCAAAATGTAAAAGAAAAAATGAGTTTCCACCAAAATAAGCACTTCATTTACTTCCAATATAGTTGGAATATTTTAATTAATACCTATAGTATGATGGTGGCTACCTTATTTTTTCAAATATAGTGTGCTTAACAAAACAATATCTTCGTGGAGGCCCCATTTTTAATTGGACAATTTATTCAATTCCTTGTTTTTGGGAATGTAATTCAATAATCCGGGGAATAGATTGTTGGTATAATCACTTTGGACAAAAACTTGAGGAATTATAAAGTCCATTGATTGTTGATTTTTTATTCTATTATGTTCAGGAAGATGATTCAATTATGATGGTGTATTTATATATGGTTCCGAGAATATGATGTTAGAGTATGAGATTCCAGATGTTTTTCATTAATATTTTTTATTTCAATCTATCATGTAGTGATGAGGATCAAATGGGACTTGAGACTCAACAGATTTTTCAAGATCCAATATATCAACATGAATTTAAAAATAATGGTCAACTTGAACTTTACTATTGATCAATTTATTAATAAGGGAACAAATCTATCAAAATTCATTGGCATTGGGATAAGATAATCATATTGGTTCATGTTTCAATTTATTTACAATGGAAAATTTTTGTTCATCGATAGAAATTGATGAATGTTGGGTAATATGTTTTTAATCAAAAAATGATCATGATAATTCATTTTCCTCATTACTATCTAAGTGGATATCATAGTTAAGATGGAATTACAAAGAGTTTTCTAGATTTCTTAGATAGATGGAGTTTACACATGAAAGGAAAATAGAAACTTATTCATTTATGAAGTGGTTAATATTGAGGATAATTTTGTAATCTCATATATCATTAGAATATAAAGAACATAATGGGTTAGTGTTAAATACACTCTCAAATAGACTTTAAGAAGCATGGATAGAGAATACAAACCGCTTCTCAAATTGTTATCACATGACATGAAAAATATTTCCCTCTACTAGTTGGTAACCAAATTCCATGGATAATATACAATCATGGAAATGAATATTGGTTATGGATTTCATGAGAAAATGTATTCCAAAAATAATATGATATTGGAAATAATTTATCTCACCTTCTATTTTTGTGACATAATAATCAACTTAGAATATAATATCATTGACTTGAACCAAGAATCCTTAGTAATTCCCTCTAGACAGGTAGTGCATTAATTGGATAACTGGATGAAAACACTCATTAGGTGAAAGGGACCTATACCATGATTGTAAGAAATAGATTTGACCATGGCATTTATTTTGGATCCTGGTTCTATGAGTGCGTCATCAATGTTGGAGGCCTATTTTTGAATTAAACAATAATATTCCCTATATCATTTCAATTTATGAGTATATATTTCTAGGATGGAAAATTATCAAAGAAATTAAGTTGTCCCTTATGGGTTCAAAATTTTATAAGAAACATTTAATACATAAGGATTTCATTGATGACATCTAATATGGGAATGTTAGCTTCTACCCATCTAAACATGTCAATAATTTAAAAATTGGCCTAAAATGGATTATTTTTCTTAGAGACAGATTGAGGAAATAGATTTGGGTTTTCTAAAGGAATATAATGTGGTGTGGGAGTTGATTCAGTTTGTTTTTATGGTTTATTTTTTTTCTTTTTCCAATTCAATCTATATGTGTATTAAAAGGATTCATCATGAGGCATATAAATTTTCTTTTTTGATATAATTATAATTACTGTAACATTACACTTAGGTTTGGGAAATGGTTAATCTTGGAGTTGATTTTTTTTTATTTTTTACAATATGATGAGGGATGAATGTTGATAACTTTGTGTTTCAATGTTTTTGAGGATATAATGGATGAATGGGGAGAAATATTCCACAACACTTCCCATAGTTTCTTAGAAGAAGGGGAATGTCCCACATTTGGGTTTCCTTGATTTTGGTTCTTGGTAAAATTATTGTATTGTTTTTGGAATTTAGAAGGATCACTAGGATAGTCAAATATAGGAGGAGCAAGATAATGATTTATCTTTTTATTTTTGGAAAAAAATAGATAAAGTTGTTGGAAATTACGAACACCTTGACCAAATTGGGAGTGGGTTATATTTTTATGAGGGGACTGAGGGGATGAAACATGGGATTAACATACCTCAATCTAGATTTATCAGTATACTATAATGTATCATAGTAAATTTGGGTGGAGTTTTTAAAGAACTAACCTAATTATTGACGGTTGGTGTTCCATTAATATTTTTTTTCCTCCCGTGGATTATAAGTATCATATAGAACAACTTGAATCTATGAACATGTGCTGATTAAATGAGCTGGTGATCTGCAGATTCAATAATTTTTTCAGACTATGGAATTTAGATTGTCTAGTTGGATATGTGGGGTCTTTAGCATCCATACTTAGTTGACTCACAACATTAGTAAGTTCACTCATACAATATGTCAAATTATTAGGCTCTATGGATTGATTCCCCTATAATTGTTTAACTTGAGAATATGAATGAGTGTGGTAATATTGTATATATACAACCATGTGGCATATGATATCTCATGAAACTATATGAGTTTTTCAACATGATCACCACAACTTTTGATAGCAATGAGAGTTCAGTCCACATCAAATAACTACTCATAGAGGTATTCGAACAATAGTTAGTCATATATTTGATGGTGTGGTAAAGATGATACAATATTTTTGAACATCCCCAGTACATAGAGACTGATTCCTTTGATAATTGAAGGATTCCACTAATTTCCTTTCAGATTGAAGCTATTGGATATGTAAGGAATAATTTCTATAATAAGAGTGGCTTCAATACAATCATTGAGTCTAGGGAACCAACAAGAATATAGTAGATCCATGAATTGGCAATGTTAGATATGGAGAAATGGAATTCTTGAAATTTTATCTTCCCTCTCAAAACACATTGAGGCTTCATAATGGATAAAACACATGTAACTCTTTTAGGTGAAGTTGTAGAGAATTACTAGTTGGTCTATAAAAATAAAAAAGAAGATAAGTCACAAAAGATTTGAGTCTGAAATAAGACAAAATATTATGATATTCAATTCCAAGGGTTGGTAATTAATATCATGGGGAGTGATTAATTTTAAAGTTTTCTCCAAAGGATTGTAGATGTCTACAATAATTGGATGGAAAATGATTGGTTCTATATTTATTGTATTATGCCTAAATTTCCTTCAATGTTAGTGAAAAGTTATCTCTATTATGGGTAAAAAATTTATTGTTTTGAAGGATATAGAGAGTTCAACGAAATTTTCATGGATTATTCAAGATGGGGTTTCTTTATGTTTTTTTTCCTATTATGAATTTTTATGGGAATAGAGGTTTTTCTTTGATTTTTTAGAATTTTTTTGGAATTTTTTCATTAAAAAACAACCAACTACTAGTTTCACCATCACTAGAGATGGATCCATTTGAGGCATGAAAGACTATCATATATTATCCATGAAAAGTTCTTCTACACTTCAAATTTTTCTAGTGACACTCGTGTTGAATCCTTGGTGATGGTACATTTTAAATAGTTGATTTTTTTGGATATGTCATTGGAATGGGGTATTTAAATATATCAATAAAATTGATTAGCGGATGAATTTTGTTATAACAATTTTATAAATTTTGAGGTTATTTTATTGTTGTTTATTTTGGCTTATGATATCCTTGAGATTTTGGAGATATTTCATTAAATTAACACTCACTTAAAAAGGTGATTTTTTTAATTCCCAAGTATTAAGGAATTATTACAAGACTTATCTTAACTATGGTTCAAAAATAAATCAGTACATTCTTATGGTAGTGTATTTATGGTTTCAATAATCCATGTAATCCACACAATAAACAAAAATTATCATAAATCCATGAAACTTTTGTTTAAACCTACCCAATGTTAACCTAAAGAATATTTAGTGAGATAAATATCTCAACCACATGACATCCACAAATTATGACTCACCCAAATGAATGATTTAATGATCCATTTATATGGTTACTAATAATGTATATTATACTTAGGCTTACAAATTATAAATAAAATAAAAATAATGATCAGGAAAATATCGGTGCACTGAACAAAGACCTGAAATGTGAAGAGGTGTGGAAACATGACTTTTATTTAATCAGATAAAAAAGAATAAAAGTGTTTTTAAATGGATTTATACTATTTTATGAACATTTATTTTACACAAAATAGGTTGGATAATTAAAATATAACACAGAGATAAATTCATTAATATTTAAATAAAATTAGAACTCAAAAACATACGAGATTACAAATGATAGAGAATAGAAAATAACCTGAAAGAAAGAGTGGAGAAAAGTATATAAATTAGAAAATAGATTTTTAATTTCATCCAAATAAATTATAAAGGATAAGGTAATGAAAATATATACTCATAAGTTCTGAAATAGAAACATATTTGATCTAGATTAGGGAGTGCATTTGTATCACATGATGGTGTCTATTTCTTTTTCAAATGGGCCCCTCATTTTTCCTATCCAATTTTTCCATTTATATAGTCAAATATTGAGAAATAATCTTTTCAAATGTTATAGATAAAGATATGTAAAGTTAATCCTCTAAATATAGTAGCCAATGGACATTTGTATCTATTCTTATGGATATATTCCCAAACCTGTTTCTTCTATAAATTTTTATGAAGATTACCTCAAATATAAAAAATTTATTCTTAAAAGATTCATGCCTATATCATTAATTTACACATACAAAATTTCATAAAAATTTATCAATTTGATTGGAAGGAATGTCAATAATAGTGTGACTTTTATAATTCCAATACAAAATTGTGGGATAGTTTTTATTGAATCAATTGTGGCCCTTTTTGGTGGAGTTGAGACATAAAATTTTTCCATGATTTAATAGAATTTCCTTCTAATTATGGGTTAATATTCACGAATTTGGGATTCTTGATCGAGCTATGAACATAAAACATCACAACTAGTCTATATCCTTTGATAGATTCTTTATGCCTTCTTGTGTGGTCTGTATGGACCATTAAATTAAATAATTGTCTATATATCTATTGAATGTTTTGTATCACATTGAATTAAGAACCTTAAAAAAAATAATCAGGAAATTTGGATAAGTAGAGTAATAGTTGTTATAACAATAGTAAACTGAATGTAATCTAGATTTATTTAAATAATGCAAAAAATTTTTATTTAATATAAAAACCTTGGTATTTCCCACCATTTATTCACATTCCTTGAAAATAAACAAAATGATTAAATAAAGAGTTATGAATAAATGAACTATATCAATCCAAGATTAATTCTCCAAATGCATAATTATAATTTAATATTTAAATTGAATTCTTTAAGAACATAACTCACTTTCACATATCCATGGTTATTATTTTAATTAGATCAGTTTTCAAACGAATAATATATTGAAACCCATTTCAATTTTGTAGAATCCATGGGAAACCACATGGTAGTTTTTTTGGTTTTGATTACTTTATCATATAGATTTAAAAACCTAAATTTCGATGTTAATTATAGGTTCCCTCTCTTTTTCCATATAAACCCACCCAAACTCCAATTACACTAAACTAAATCCATTATATAATTACCTCAATCAATACTTACCACAATATATTCCTCTCAGGTTCCCCAGGTTTCATAAGAAGCTTTATCCTTGATTTTAGAAGTGCCCTCTCATAAGAATGGATCCCCTCCATCTCCTTTTCATCATGAACATTCATTAAATTATGCCTTTTATTTCAACTTGATTAGTTTGGAATACATTTTTAAATTTACATTATATTTTCATTATTATTTAAATGGCTTGAGAGACCCCTTTTTACTCTCATTAAACCCACCCCTGAACCTTTACATACCCCTATTATGCTACTTAAATTATCCATCTGTTATTTTATACCAATTTTTTTTAATAGCCATACTTATTTCTATACAAGAGTATTCAACAATTTGTAAATATCATTCATTTACTATGGAATTCCATATATTTAACCCACACTCCTTTATCATGGGATTATAATTAATTAAATGCATATTTATGATCTATGATCCATGTGGAATAGTTATTCATGTACATGAGATGAGAAGGAATTTGTGGCCAGGATAACACTAAAAAAATTTGTTAATGTTTTAGTCTATTAAGAATACATGTATGGGATTAGAGAGTAAACATAATACATTATTGGTGTCTATCCACCGTGTGATATTTTCTTAGTAGTTATCTTTGACTTGTTTTTATAACATGTTTTATGTTTTTGTTTCATTCATATATTGCCTTTATGATTTTATGTTATATCAGGAATAATTATTCAATATTATGATTATCACCCTAATTTAGTCTCCTAGATATATCTCTTGGTTCACATGTATTTATTTAACTTATAATATTCTTTTTAATTCCCTCACTAGGATGTATATATCACCCCTCTCATATGAATGTTTCCATGTTATCCTGTGAATTATTATAGGATCAAGGGAACATAAGGACATGTTATAGAGTTTATAAATAATTATTTTTTGTTTATATTTCTTGTGGTTATGTTAGGTACCTAATTTAACAACACACAAGGCCTCGTTATATTACTGGTTGTAATATTTTTACTTTTTATGTAATATATCAATATTTAATGTGTACTGAAGACATGGGTTTTCATACTTGGTATGAGATGAACAGCTAGTTATTTTTGTGATTTTTAATCGAAAACACAAGTGATATATAAAACGATAAGAATAGACATTGGAAAATGTTCATTAATTTTGGTAAAGTATTGAGTACTATGTTTCTAATAAAATACATCCTTTTATCGATTGTACAAGTACATGTGGTTCTTGAACAGTAGTACCTAGGTGTAATAACATATAAAATGGTGAATTAAGCTAAACATGGTTGTAAAATAGTGTATTACTATGAATAATTCAGCATAGATAGTTCAAAACTCTTGGGTTATATTCTTTGGTAAATTAGCATGATCCTTATCAACCAATAGTAAGGGAACAAAAAACCGATTAAATTTTATATGATGAAATAGATAATGGATAACACATATTGAAAACTTGAAATTCATAGGTGAAATGATATATATCATTAATGAGTTATGAATTTATTTTTTAAGGTTCCTCATTTATTTATTTAATGGTTTAAAAATTAGAATCGCTAATAATTTATATAAGTTTTAGTCAAATTATTAGATTATGAGAAATTGTATCAATAACCCATGTGAGGGACAAAGTTGTAACTATCTGAATAAAATTCCCAACCAGAAAGTCATAGGAATCACCAAATTAATAATGATACATTCTCAATTGACTCATGTTTTGTACCAAAAATTGAGTCAAGAATAATTCACAAATACCCCAAAGAAATAACATGTTGAAATTGATATGTTTATAAAATAAAGGAATCCATTTTGAGTGGATTTTATAATTCATTAATCATGGATAAATTGATCACATCCATTGAGAAAGTTTTTTCCATAATAAAATTATATAATAAAGAGAAGGTTGTTTTTTATGTTTATCAAATAGAAATATAAACTAAAAATTATGGTTGTTGGTTAGAAATATAATGGTTGAGGAGTTGATCGATGTGATTGAGTGGATGTAATTCAAGCAAGATGGGTTTCAATAAACATTTTCCTCACACTCTTCAAATAAAATTTATTGGCACTTCCTTATCATCAGAAAGAAGATGATGAATCCATTAGTTCATTTGAGGAAAACGTCACAAAACTAGCCTCATATACCTATTTATTATTCATTACACCTAAATACAATAGTTAATACTTGTCATGTGGGCTCAAGTTGAGACCATTAATTTCCATAGAAAATCCATACATTAAAATAAATTGTAAAATTTTATAATTTTCCCTAAAAATCAAAATTGAGATCAGTGAATCTTTAAGTTTTCATATGGATAATAAGTATAAAATAGATATTCAATTTGGTGATATGATAAATAAACCAAAATGTGGAAACAAATTAGTACATACCACTTCTTATAATTGTGGGAAAAATAATCCTGGAAATTTCCTAATAGGGATGACAAAATAATTTAGCTGTGTGAAGATATGGAATATAGATACTAATTGAAGATAGGAAAAGTATACCAATGTGATAGAACAAACGATTTCTACAATTAAACATCATATAGTGTTGTAGTGTTTCAATTACAATGAACATGGTAATGATGTAATACATTTACCTAAGACAAGGCTTGTTAGATATTGTGAATACCAATAACTAATAAATAATCATGGGTGATCTTATTCAATCACAACTAATAAAGTTGATCCTGAAAAATTAACTAGTTATTGGTATGATAGTTATTCATTCAAGGATATTTAATGTAATTTTTTATTATGGTTCTACAAATTCTCTCTTATATCGTAAGTATATAATGACTATTCAAAGTCCATCTCAAAATATGTAACTAAAATTATTTGTGAAAATAAAAAATGGGGGAATTATTGCATACCATGAATATAAATCCTCCACATTTTAAATTTTTGAGATGAAATTCCCATTAATCTTTATGATAATTCCTTTAGTATAATTCTATGATATTTTATGTATTGAGTAGCTTTCCTTATATATAGAAAACAAAAAAGTTTAACAAAATAAAATTGTCCTCCTCATTATATATTTTCCTCAAATTCTATACATTTTAATGGAGGAGGATTAATTTTTTTGGTACCAACATCTCAAGAATGGATAATATTTCCTTGTAAGAATGTGTAAATAGATTCAATGATTAACACTAAATAAAAACTTATCCTCAATTAAATTCCCATTATAAGGAAATTCCTTGATGTTTTCCTAAATAATTTCCTTGTATTCCTTTAAGTTATGAGGTTTATTTAACCATATATTTTATACCTAAAGAGTTTCCAATATCCAGCACCCCATATATTATATCTTTGGAGGAAATTAAATTGTTGAAGAATAAATTGTAGGAGAGTCTGGATAAATGGTTTATACACCCAAGTCCTTCACCATGGGGTGCACCAATCCTCTTCATCAAGAATATTGATGGGTCAATTTTCCTCTTTATTTGTTATTATGGTCTCAACAATATGACAATAAAAAAATAAGTCTCCTCTTCCATGTATTTATGACTTGTTTGATTAGCTAGTTGGATCCCAATACTTCTCTAATGTAGATCATTGGTCATGATATTATGGAGTAAAGTTGAAGAAGGAGGATATCCCAAAGACTACTCTTTTATATGTTAAGGTAAATACGAGTTCATATTAATTATATTTGGACTTGAAAATTTTTCAAATATCATCATGTACTTGACAAATTGAGTCTTTATGGATTACCATGAAAAAATAGTTTTCTTTATATGAAATATTCTTATCTACGCCAAAATAATGGAGGAACACTATGAGCATCTGAATAATATAATGAATACCATGGATAATGAAAATATATATAAAAGTAATAGTATATGTTAGTTTTTGTTAGATTAAGTGACATTATTGGAGAATTTTATCACAAATAAATTAATATCTATGGATCCTTCAAAAATTGAGGCAATTTAAAGATGGAAGAAACCAAAATATATGGTGAAAATCGAAGGTTTCCTTAGACTGGTTGGGTACTGCCATTTATTTTTTAAAACAATTGATTATTTTCATTCCCAATATCTAATATAACATGGAAGGTGTTCAATTTTTCTAGACTAATAAGTGAGAAGGAAGATTTTAAAAATCTAGATAAATGGTTTATCACTATAAGTTTGCTCACATTACTCAACAGTTGTGAAGGATTTCTGATTTATAATGATGCTTCCAAAAAAGTATTGGGTTTTGTACTCATGAATGATGAAAATGTGATAGAATATGCTACGCACTATTTCTAGATCCATGATATGAATTACCCAGCGCATGACCTAGAATTAGCGACAGTTGTCTTAAAATTAATTTTTGTTAGAGATATCCCTATGTGGAGAAGTGTGACATATATGCTGATCATAAAAGCCTCAACTATGTATTTTTACAATAGGATCTCAATTGTTTTCACTGTATATGGTTATAGATGATAAAGGTTTTGGATTTTTCGATCTATTACCATCTAGAGAAAGCAATCAATGAAGTATATTCCCTAAAATAAATTATTATCAAATTCTACCCATGATGATGATTCTAATGGATCTTGTTTTATTTGGGAACATAGAGGATAAACATGTGTGTAATAAATGGATCTTCATCAAACCATTCACATATAAAAAACTCAACTGTATATATTTTTTATAGGATCAAAGAGATCCAAAAATATGATTAGTTGTTGAATTAGAAGGTATATAATATTAAAGAGTTCAACTTTTCTGATGATGGAGTTAAATGGTTTGGATCTGGGATATTTGTTTTGTTAATATCGTAACTAATATAGGTACTTATGGATGAATGGGTCAGATCATTCTTATCTATTCATCTTGGAATTATATAGATGTATAGGGATCTAAAGAAAAACATTTTTTGGGATAACATGAAGAGGTATATTATTGAATTCATATAATGATGCTTGGTATACCAAAAATTCAAGGTTAAAAAAAGAATTCTATGGGTATGATGTATCCATTTCTCATGCTAGTATATAAATGGGAAAAATAACCACGTATTTTTTCATATCAATCCCTAGGACCCCTAAAGAAAATAATTCTATCTGGGTGGAAATCAGTCACCTTACGATGTCATCACTTTTTATTAATATCAAGGAAGATTTCTCTCTTCACTAACTCACTTGGATATATGTTTGGTCAATGGTAGTATTACACTAAATTCCACTATCTAAGATATCTAATTCCAATACTATGTTAACCTTGAGGTTATAGACATTCCTCTAGATATATTTAGATGTTAAGCTAACATTCACCATTACACATCACCCTAAAATAGATATTGAGGATTAAAGAACCCTTCAAACACAATATGAAATTTTGAGATCACGATCAATTGATTTCCATGTATGTTGGGATAAACTCATTTCCATAGTAGAGTTCTAAAATAACAAAAATTCCCATAAAATTATTCAAATTCCACCATATGAATCTCTATTTGGTAAGAAGTTTTCAACTCTAATATGTTAGTATAACATATGTGAGAAGAATATAATGGTACTTGATATTATCCAAGAGTTCATAGAGACTGGTAAAACAATTTAGTGTTATATGAAATATGAATAATGATTTCAACAAATTATTGTCGACAATCATTGATGTTTTCTAGAGTTTGAGGTTGGAGATATAGTGTTCCATTGTACATCACCATGGAAGAAGTTCATGAGGATTGGGAATAAGAGAAAACATATTATAATATACATCGGCCTCTTTGGGATCCTTGATTACATTAGAGTTGTGGAAAATCAACTAAAACTCTCAGCTGACTTATCAAAAGTATATAATGATTTTCATGTATCCCTCTTGAGGATGTACATTCCAGATCCCTCACATGTATTCAATCCATAGGTGGTACTATTTGAGAATTATAATTTATATTTGGATAATCTTGTGAATATCTTAGATCATAGAGATATAATTTTATGAAACTATACTACTTGCATGTTCAAAGTGCTATGCTGGAACCCAAAGATAGTTCAACTTATGTGGTAACTGTAATATTCAATGAAATAGATATACCTAAATTTTTTTAGTTTATGAAATAAATTTTTGGTGGAATATTTATTGATGGGGGGAAATATAATGTCCCAAACATTTATAAATAAAATTTTCTCATTAAATTGGTGTATTCTTTATTGAGGAATGAAATTATAGAAAAAATGATCGCTACATTGGTTTATGGACAATTATAAATTATGTCTTGTATAATTTTGAACACTATTATGAATCATAACCATGGATAATATAGACATTGAACAATGATTGTGTTATTAGTATATAAAAAGGGTCATAAAAATTCTAATCGACAAAGATAAAGGATGTGATACCTATACTATTAGGATATTTCCTTATAAAGCATATTTATCAGGTATTATATGAGAGATATTGACCCTGAGATTTTCCCTTGACTATGATCGAGATGATATTCAAAAAAAATATTGAGTAGAACCTTTTATCGAACATGTTCAAGATCAATAAGATCAAATCCCAAACCATGTATGTCGATCCACCCCAATAAAGTATCACTATCATGCACCTTACACATAAAGAATTATCCAGCGTAATAAATGGTTTCTTATCTTTACCCTAACATCATGAATTTTAATATTTTATTTTTAATAGAAAATTGATTATATAGATCTCTTTTATTTTTAATTTATAAATGATTAAATAATGTGTTTAATACAAAAAATAATATTTCATAAAATGAATCACAGTTTTTATTTTTGGAAAATATAATGTTTTAATTAAGAAACACTTTTTCATATGTTGAATATCTTTTGAAATAAATTTTATTCTAAAAAAATGTCTTATGAAATTATATATATTAAAAAAATTATTATATAATTTTATGAATTAAAATGTAATTTTCATAAGGGTCTCAAAAAAATTATTAAGAAACCATTATTTTTCATTAAATGGGGATTTTTGACAAGTGGAAATTATCATACTACAATAATTTCAAGGATAAAATAAATATTATTATATAAATTATCAAATCATAATTATCAAATGATGATTTTGTCAAAATTTTCTAAGATAACTCATTTTTTGGTTAAAAATTAAATATTGTATAAATATACAGTATACATTATGAAATCATAATGATCTAAACTTGATGTAATATATTCCCAAAATTGAATCCATGACAAATTATATACATCCCCATTATTATAATGAGTTTTTTATTTATTTTATTAATTTGATAAATCCATAATGAATCCTCCAAAAACATTATTATATTTGAAGTCATTACAATAAAAACATTATAAACATGACTCACATCCACATCACCTATGTTATAATTTTGATGACCTAGGTTCTAAAAAATTTAAAACATGAAAAAACCACATTTACGTGGAAGGAACCTTGGGAAAAATCCAATGGAATTATTTTATTTTTGATTTCATTATAATAGGGATTCTAAAACCAATGTTTTGAAATTAATAAATAATTATCATCTATTTTATTATATATTAAAAATATAATTCCAATTAATATTAACTAAAATCTATTTGATCAATACATTACTCTGCCATTACAACTCTATATTCCCCCCAATGTTAACTCATTCTGCTAAAAAGATCCCCAAGCTTTTTGAAACACCCTCTCAATGTTAGGGATCCTCCCCATCTAATTCTATTTAAACGCCTTCATTATATTCATCATTTTTATTTATAATTTACAATGTTGAAATACGTTTTTCCATTTCCCTATTATTGTAATTATTATTTCTATGTGATGAGATACCTCTTTTAATCTCATTAAACCATGCCATTAACCTTTACATACCCAAGTTGTGTGGCTGACATTCTCATGTGATTTTGTCATGACCAATAAATTTTTGGTGAGTACCCATCGATATTTCCACTAAACAGTATTCACCTAAGTATACCTATCTTTTATTTATTTTGTACATCAACATATTTAATACACATGCCTTTATTGTGGGATTAAAATCGATAAAATTCAAATTTATGTTTTATGATCAATGTTTCACACCTTTGCATGAGCATGATATAAAAATTATGGGTGTGCCTATATAGTGCTTCAATGAATTTGGTAATGTTTTGGTCTCATGATACATCGTTTTTTGGATTAGGTAATAATTCTAATCCATTATGGGACTCTATCCACCATCTGACTTTATCCTCATTGTTAACATTGACTTATTTTTATGGCATCTTTTATATTATTATTGCATTTTCATATAGTCTTAATGCTTTCATGTTGAATCATACCTCATTATTCATGATTATTATTACCAAAAATTCAATTTTACCTTGAATTTCCCCTTCATTCACATGTATTGTTTTAAAATATGTTATGATTTATTTATTCCCTTATTATGCAGTGCATGAAATCCATCATGAGTGGATGCACCTACACTTAAAACAACTTCATTTTTCATGATCTCCATATGGATTCTAGTATGAAGGTCATATCTACTAGAAAAAAAATTCAATTCTATCTTACCCATTCTAGTATTACGAAGGATGGAGACCATATCATCAAGGGTCTACCTATTTTCATATCTACACAGAAGGACTTCCTTGAATATTTCCACAAAGATCATGCATATGTGAATTCAATAAACTAATTTCTTGTGATGCCTTAATCTATTTGAAAAGTTAGGATGGTTGAGTCAATACAAAAAACATATTTCCTCAATTGATCCTATATTTTTAACATGTTCACCCAATTTCTAAATATGAGAATAAATTTTTCATGCTGTATAAAACTAACCATGAAAGAAACAGGCCAGGAGGGAATTATGGTGAAACTACCCATCTTGGATCTGTAATAATTCATTATCATGAATTTACAATTGTATATTGAACATCACACCATAGTGGAAATTTCCATGAAGGAATAATTTTGAAATCCCCTGAAAACATTGAAGGGAATGAATTCATGTGCGATGTAGTGTGTCATAAGTTCAAGGAAAATTAATTGAATATATTTGTAGGGAATGTATACCATGTTCCAAAGGGTATGATCAAGAAAAAATGTGTCCCAAAAATTTATAATATAGTTCATCTTATCCAACCATTTCGTTTTCTACATAATTCCATTGAAATATCACTTAATAATTGGCTAAATAAAGGAATTGAGAATGTAAGGGAAACAATAAATTAACATGTCCTTGAAGCTACTGATTATAAAATCACTTGAATGGTCATTTGTATTTATCATTTTCTATGTAAATTTACTAATCATACCATCAATGCAGATTTGAATATCCTTGATGCCAATCCCTCCCACTTAAATGGGATTTATGAAATCCTTCCATGAAACAGTAACAAATTTTTTCCTGCATAGAGATGGTCCATATTAATTTCCTAATAAGGACTTGAAACTCTTTAATGAGTCATTTGGGGAACTTTTAAATAGATAAAGAGTGGAAAAACATTGAAGTAATGACTATGTTATCAAGGAAAATGCTCTTTTATTGAGATATATCCTTCTCTTTCCAATTTTCTAGTTGATTTATGATACCATTTATAATTTCTTAGAGAAACATTCTCTTAACTCATTAATAAAAACAGGGAAATCAAATTAATATAATGGAAGTAACCCTTCTTCACCAAGATCATCTTCACCACCCAATTTTTTTCTGACAGATATTCCTTCACTATAGAAAATAAAGGATTTTCCCTAATTGGTAGCCTATCTGGAAACTTCCTCATAGAGTTAAAATACAGTGTTAATCCTAGAACTAGTTCTCCTAAAAAATTTCCATAAGATAATAATATAATAAGGATAAATACAGTTGGAGGTAGTGAACACATTCTTCCCATCCTTCATTTTAGTAAATATTCCTACCTAATCTATAACATTATCACAATTTCTCAAATAGTATTTAGTTATTACAAAGAGAATATGTGAGATTTTACCTCTTAACCTTACATTTTTAAAACATGAGATGTATCTTCTAGGGATAACATTTATTAGTATGAATACTCAATAACATTTAAGTATGCATCTAATTAATCTCAAAAATACATCTGCGAACCCATTCCTCCTAAGGGTGTTGAGGAAAAAATTCCATTTGATTGCTTCAAATTCTTTGGAAATATCAATTTTGAGGGAAAATATCCACACTTTCACCTTTTCCTTTAGAATGTTGACACTGTATAAAGTTTTAAATAAGAAATTCTGATTGAATCTTCCATGGAAGCCCTTATTTTTTTGTTTTTATGTGGTCATTGATAACCCCTCTACCCCCCAATATAGACATTATAATTTTGATGATGACTTTTGGGATTGTGTTCTGAAGGTCCACGAGTCTGAAGTACTTAATATCAACTATTTTATCATTATTTGTAATCAATGAAATAATGGTTGAGTTGAATCATATGGTAGAAAAATATGATAAAAAATTCATTTGTTGCATTATCTAATTCCAAATATAGAATATCATTATAAAACCTGAAGGACTTATTCATGAACCAGTCAGGTATAGTAGTACATTCCATGTTGAGAGAGAAGAGGTTCTTTATAATTTCATACGTGTCTGGTGTTTTGACAAGATCTTGGTTTATCCTCTCATCAATGAAGGGGAGAATATTACAGATCCACTTTGGTGTGTTAACTAAACCATATTCATAGTATAGTCTACAAAAGGAATCAACCACTTCTTTAGAATCACCATTATCAAAAGTGTGTAATTTTCTATTAATACTTATGTCCCAGTTCCCTACCATGGATATGTTCTCCCTATGATGTCTATTAGTTATTTTTAATTATTGTATCCTTCTTTCAAACATTTCACATTCATGTGACCCATATCCAGCATTTCTATAAGGGTTGAAAGATCATCAATAATTGAATGACGTTACAAATATTATCTAGAGCGAATGACCAAATTTTAGTCCCCATTTTGGATACTATAAAGGTGTTTTTAGCATTCTAGATATCAATATTTATATTAGAAAATAAGTTCTTACTCCAATCCCTTAGGATAATTTTTGTATGCTTTATCTTCTCAAAAAGTCGCTGGAGTTGGCTACCATTAGTAATAAGCTTTCATTCCACTAAAACAGTTTCTATGTATCATTTTTTTACTAACCAACCATTACTATAATGAAAATTTATATGGGAAGAACTAGATATGGTGGAGAGCTCCACAACAATAGGATTTTTATAGAGTGATTCTTAGGAGTACTATTCCATGAGAGGCTGTTATTGAAAAATATTTCATCCATTTTAACAAAACATATATCAATTTTTCCTACATTCATTCCATTCCAGGTAAACCAACTCTATGTGAAATCATCCCCAACAACTTTTTCTTCAGTAAGAATGCATTGATAAATTCATTATAAAAATTCACATGATACTATCCTATTAATGATGAAAAAAATATTTTTCTCTCGTGTATGAATTGTGTGGATGTAACCCATCTGAATCACCATGGAACACTGTGAGTGTGGACAGTGGGAATAAATGTGTTACTTTTTTCTTCAAAATGGACAGATCTTGTTCCCACATTGGTACGAACCTACTAAACCCATCAAACCACAAAAAACATTGAGGAAACACACCAATTTTACTTGGTTCGCCACTAAGTTCTAGTATAAAAGTATATAATGACAGTGTGTTGGCCGTACCAAAATCCACTAATCCTTAATAATTTTAGAGTGTATAAGATTAGACACTTTCACTAAGTTCTAGGAACACAACCACTAATGTTTTTCTGGGATAACATAATGCATCCTTCGAAACAGTTCCATTAACTCCCCCTATCTAACTACATTGAGATATGTCTAACTCAACTTTTCAAATTGATGTTTGCTTCCACAAATTTAAATTAATGTATTTTTCCTTGTCTAAAAGAAGACTTTTCCTTCACCAAAGACCTAAATTGGTTCCCTCTAGAATCATTTTTCATATAACAAATTTTATGTCAAAAAAATACTTTCTAGAATATACATTTCAATTCCCACTACCTTTAGTAATTCCCCTATCATTTCAAAACAAACTACCTTCCTGAATCACCCCTGCCTTCACAGACCAAACTATTTGATAAAGCTCACTAAGACAACATGGAATGCCCAATCATTGTGAAGCACCCTTTAATCTAAATAATTGGCATCAATAAAAAAATTTAGTCCTTTCATGATGGTAAATCGTTCATAGAAAGACATATTCATGAAGCTCAATTACCTTCTTAAAATCATAGCATTTACAGATTTCCCTTAAAAACTAGTTTAAAGTGAATAGGGGTAGCCTCTTATTTTATTCTTGGTAGTTCATGATTCTCCAATGCCTCAAAAATAATTTTTTAGATCATTGAAAATCATATTCACAGTTCATCGTGATCTCTAATATTTCATTTAAACCATCCCATATTGTGATGCTCCAATTCTCATAATCGCAGAGTTCACCATCATCATTTTTGATGCTCTAATTATTTGTTATTAATAATTCATGTTGCTATCACATAGATCACCGTAAGGTTTCTTTGATATTTTTTGAATTACAATTCATGAATCCCATCATCCTAAAACTCATGTCTTTTATTTATTTTCATAAGTCCTTCAAGGAAATCAAATTTTCATAATGAAATCCATCGTTCCAATTTTAGACCCCAAAAATTTGGAGAGCATTAGGAAATAATTCAACCTTCAAAATTGTTATCATCTTGAACTATAGGGGCCATTTACATGAAAAATTCCTGGTCTTCTTTTTAAGTATTTATAAAAACCATAAATCATACTCCATTTTCAGAAAATAACAACCTTGGTTCCTACACCATCACTGTTGTCTTTTGGAAAACATTCCCATAGATATCCTCAAGCTCTTTCCAAATATCCCTTCTCTTAATATAGGATATTGAGGCATAAAAAATAGAAATGATAGTTATTTCTTGAGATGTTAAAATTTACTGTAATACACTAATTTTTTGGTTAACATGTGATAATTTTGATACATTGATGAATAATTACAAAAGGATGGTCCATTACACTATTATGAATGTTTTGAGAGAAAATATGGTATCCCATTATGGACCAGTTTAAGGATATACAATTATCTAGAACCATCTGGGGTTCTACAATCACAATGACCATTTGTGTTTTCCCACAATAAAATGCCTATGGTTTTGTTTGTTAGGGGGTTCCATAACCCTTGGTAATTTCAGTAGAAAAAAAAATTTATTTCGGTACATGTACATAGTTATATGCCCTTCATTCTATTCCATCTTAACATGGACTTTTTATTTTTTTTTCTCTCTTCATTTATTATTCCCATCTTGGGGTTTTCTGTAAGTTTTTTAGGACTGGTTGTGCTCAGATCCTAGATCTTCATGGTATTCCATTACTATGATTTTATATATCACCATATCATATGTATAGCATTATGTTATCCTATACGGTATTAAAATAACAATGAAAAATAAGGATTTTTTGTGGAGTTTGTAAATAATTTTTTTGTATTTCTATTGAATGATTTTAATTTATTTAACTAATATCCTTGATACACTAGGCCCCATCATCAATCAGTTGTATTTTTTTTACTTTTATTTAATAAATCTTGAATTAAATAGTATTGATCATATTGTTTGTCATAGAAGTTTCTATAGATTTTTAGATCAGATGTCTGAATATAATGGGGTGGGTACCCAAATTCATAAGGATATTATTGGGGCAACCATAGTTTCAGATACCGCATGTTACTTAGTTTTAGTGGCCTAGGATAATTTCTTAGAGACATGCCACCAATGGATGATTTAGGTTTGGTTGATCATGGTCATGTAGATATAGATCAAAATTATTGGTAAAAATTACATGGTTTTATATGATCTACATGATATTATTAGGGGACTTATTCTATTCTGACAAAGCATGTATTAATATTGGTTTATTTATTTTTGTCCATAAGTTTATATTTTCTACGAATATAACATGATCACATCACTATGTTTGTTGGTTATTATGAGACAAGCTTAGTTGATTCATAATGACTCTTGTACCCACACCCATATTTGGTCATTCATATACCTTGGTACCCAATAAGATGTCCTATATATGTATATGGAGGTTGGAATCTGTCTCATCACTTTGTATTTGGATGCCTAACATGATAGATTTAGAAATATTAGTAGACTGAGATGTGGTATATTTCAGTGTAGTCATGGATTCTTATTTTTATTTCAATAATATATATATGGTTTTCCCAATGGAAAATTATCCTTTTATTAATGTATTACACCTATATAGAATATTATCATGGACAAATTTATTGTTTATTTTTACTACATTGTTGTTTATTATTGATTTTGGAAATTTGGTTATTTGTTTATGATTGCACACTCTAGTACAGGGGGAATAGAATAACACTGGTTCCTCTTAAGACCCTAACTACTAGCCAAAATCCTCTGAAATTTGGGGTGATATTTATGAAAACACTTAGAAAACTAGTCTTGTTATTGTTAATGGTGTGATCTATGTGTGAGAGTTACACCCCTAGTGAAATATATGAAAAGAATAATGGAATTGGTAAGAAAAAAATATTATATTACCTTAGCAGAACAATGATGGAGTTTGAATGTTGATATATTATTTTCAAGAATAATTTTCTATCACTCATTTATGTATAATAAATTTACATAATTATATTCAATATCATTATATTCATATCTGTCAATTGGATCTAAATTAATATAATAATATTATTTAGATTTTGATGGATTTATTATAATGATGGGTTCCCATATTATAGAAATTAGATTTCCATTTTGTATCACCAAATATGATAAAAGGAAAAAAGTTAGCTAATTTCCTAGAAGCTTGTCTTAAACCACTGGAAATCAACATTAGAAATCGAACTCACCAATAAAGAATTGTTCACTTTCTATTAATCCTCACAAACATTTGAGATGTATTGTGATTGTACATCCAATATCATGGTTATAATAAGGATAGTATATCCAATAGATTGTGGGGTATCATTAGTTAATCTTCTCATTTAATCAATAAGAGAGATTTTTCCCAACTTATTCCACATCATTGAGGTGGTACCAACAATCAAGTTGAGTACACATACCTCATTTTGGTGTCATATCATGTCTTATAGTTACTAGTTTCTAAATTAATCATCATGGTTGTTTCAAATATGGTAAGTTGGGAAATAAATTGTTTCCATCGCATCGATATAGGGGACTTTATTACCATACCAAATTATGTTACAGAATTCATGTCTTAATTTTCATCATAATGATTTTTTCTCTTATTATGCACTGATATAACTCTAAAAAATATTCTTTAGCCAATTTTTCTATATCCCTTATAGTAATAGAGAAATAGAAGATGATTATATTAATCTCCCACCATATGATGGTATCTCAATTTTTCAGTAATGATGTAGAGAATTTCAATATAGTAAAAACCACAAAATATGAATATGACTCTTAATCTCCCCCATGTAATCCATTAACCAATTATATGTCACACATAGTAGAGTATCATAAAAATGGTTCTCTATTAAAAGATCGATAATGAAAAGAGAACACTCCACGATGGGTGAAAATTTTCATAATTTTTAAATGTCCCAAACACCTACAAAGTCATATATATATATAAGTATTTTTTGGGGGTAAATATTGATGTATTAATGTCAAATATTTACCCGCTATTAGGTTGTAATTCCATGTTTTTCCAGTACTTCTCATTATATAGACGAAACGATCTTCCACCAGACCAGGAGACATAGGTATATCTTCCTTTAAATGATCGATGAATATATATAATACACAAAAAGGGGACTCCAAAATAAGATATTTACTAATTTTATCAATAACTGACTATATTTATTTTACATTCCCAATACTCTAATCGATTGTTTATCTGGTGGTCAATTTGATGGGTTGAAATCCTCCAAACATTATAATAAATTTATTGTTTAACATATCCTTTCAACTTATTATCCAAATCGTATGATGGTTCACCCATTAAATAAGTTGTTCTAAATATTGTTATCAAATTCATGGAATCCAATTTCATCAATGGATTTGATGTACCTCACACAATCTTATGAAACAATATATAAATTTATATGAATTTGAGCTAAAATATTGTATTAGAGTATAATATATTATCCAATAACTCATACCACTACCATGATACTATAAATATATAGATTTAAGAATTTAATAATTAATTGTCTATGATCCTTCAAAAATGGATGATTATAATTAAAATTATTATCCTGATAAACTCATATATACTTGGTTTCATTATAACAGTACAACTCATAATTCCATTATAGACACATTGTATTCATGAGTATTTAGGGTGATATTACTCTCCCATAGTGAAGTATATTTTCCATTATTTATCTTAGCTATTATTTTTTTAATTAATCAAATATAATGTATTTCAAGTATAGGTTTTCTATTCTAAGAATATTTATGTGAGAAGGTTACAAATAATGAATAACCATGATGTTCCCCAAATGTTTATATATATTCATTCAATAAGAATTTTATCCACAACTAATTTATCCAAGGATAATTGGTATTTCAATTGAGAACATTGAATACCCTAGGGAAGAAAACTCTAAAGTTAGAGGAAAAGTGGGTAGGAAATAACATTATATATAATTCTTACACTCATAGATAATAATCATGATTTACTTTGGATGGAGAATACATCATGCATAAAACTGAAATGTTTCTTAATAAATATTTCACATGAACTCACATGGGGTCATAACACCCTCATCATAGAACAATAAACATCATGGAATCTAATTAATTGTTTCATTAATTTAAACTACATGATATAAATTCCTTATCATAAACATAAAAACAAAATCACTAAAATTATTCTTAAAAAGTCATCAAACTACCTGATATATGATCCATATCATGTAATAAAAAAATTATAGTGATCTATTCCATATTACTTACCAACATATGTAGGTTACTGATCTTTGAAAGATACTATTGATTATTTTCTTAGGAATTCAAAATGGTTTTCCTTAATTACCCCTACAATGGGAGATCATAAAATAATCCATTTTTCAAAAACGATGTGTCCCTTGATTTTAACATCTATAAAATATATAGTTATTCTCGGACAATCTCTTTTGGGCCCATCTTTAGATGTACACTTTAGCCCTATTCCTTATCTCACCTTGTAGATGATACCATTATCATCTCACATTACGTATAATCCATTATACTCAGATAAGGTAACCACTTTATACCATCCCATTTTCTCTCATACTGTCTTCTCTTTAATCACATTGTGTTTTCATCGATGGACCCTATGTTTGGAAAATTTTAATTTTTGTTTTCCCTCCCTCACATGAGCTACATAAAGACAATGTTCTTCTTATTTGAATTATGTGTCTCTTGATTCTTCTAATTATAGGATTCAATGTGACATGCAGACCATATTTCTTGGGACTATAAATAAATTACACTTTTTTACCATCCATCAATCATTCAACCATTTGGAATTACAAATTCATGATGGGTTTCCTATAATTAACCCTACAAATTGATAAAAATATTTTGTCATCATCATGACTCTATATATTATATGATTCTTATTATTGAAAGGTTACATACAGTTTTTTGGACAACCAATCGTGGACCTTGGAAAAAAATTGTATATTTCCATCCAATTTTACTTAATCATGATTATATTTATAGTGAGTATCAAGTTAGATTAAGTCAAATACTTATTTGAATATTTTAAATTACACACCAGTCTTTTTAAAATGATTATTTCAATTATGAAAAATAGTTCAGGGCTATTAGAAATGAATATAACTAATTCTGAAGTACCTCCTCATCTTGGTGAAGATATATGAGCTTGGTATCTATAATTCATACAAATAGCCACGAGAAGGATTTTGACCCATATAAGAATATATTTCAATCAAAAATTACATAAATATAACTATTATAGAACACATAAATTTATAATTATTAATCATTTTCCTTGGTATACATATTTATTAGTATAGTAACATACCCATCAATTGAATGTGTTCAATAGTTATATTATCTTATCCTTTTCTTTTTCATCATTTCCTTATTCAAAAAAATCAATTAACAATTGATATTACCCAATATTCCCTTATTAAAGGAATCAAAATAATTTAAAATCATAAACCATAGTTTGTTTTTAAATTAAAATCATCCTAAGGTTTTATACATCAGTATCATAATTTTCATTCATTTTGGGTTTTTCGATTTATTTACATGAAAGGTGGAAACATTTTTTCCCTTTGAAAAAATGTATTTAACATTAAGCATGATCTCCAAGGGGTCAAACATGTATTAATTTAAACAACCCATTATTATTCCAATTCAAATGACCTTAAATATTATCCCTCCATGGTCTAAAAGGAAATACGTTAAAATACCAATTGAAATATAAATTGAACTTCTCAAGATGAAAATTAATTGGGAATATTAAAAAAACAGTTTCTTAGAACATTGTGACCTTTAATATCATGAATCAATATAAAAGTTTGACATTAATTAAACATTAAAAGGTATAAACATTGTAAGCATAATAATGTTCAAATAGAGGCCTATAAAAATCTAATGATTCTAATCATTATGATTTCCCCATGATAGTTTCTTAAAATAATTACCCTGAGAAGGAGGAGATAAAAATCATGTCAGTACAAACATATAGACCAATTAAAAGATGATAATTTCTCCTTAGGTCTATATATCTATAAAAAGTTATATAAAAATTATAACCCATTAATTATTTCCCATTTTATATGCCAATAATTCAAACATATCTAATATTAGATATCTTGAACTCCATCATATCATTAATTCAAACATAAAAAACCACTTTAGATTTCAATTATCAGTATTCAATCACTCTCTCTTAACTGAATAGACTAGCCTTAGATTTCGATAAAAGAAATTTTTATATTAATCTATTCAATTAATGTCATAATAAAAACACAAATATAGAAGTAAATCAAACCACTCATGTATTTAATATAATGGGTTAATCACATATTGTGGTGATGGTATATGTTTTAAATTTATTCCACCAATATCCATATGTGATAAAATTATTAATGTTAACAGATTTATTAAATATTCCATTCATAATTAAGTTAGTTTATATTAATTAACTATAACATATTCATTTTCATTAAATGTTTAGATAGACTTGATAACATTGAGTTTTTTCTTTATTCACATTCATAATTCATTAGAATTAATTTTTCATTGTGTGAAGAAATTTTTGAACTTATAACGAAATGTATAAATATTTCTTGTGAGAAAATTGTTTTATAATTAATCATAAAATAGAATAACATCCACACTAAAGATCATTTCTATGGAAGACTGATAAGAAATGAATAGAAAAAACATGGAAAACTAAACTAATATTTAATAAGATGAATTATTAAAATAAAATAATGTTTTTTATAGATAATTAATTCATCTATGTAGATCAAAAACCATATCCATCTCTTCAAAAAATACTATATATAGCTACATAATATTTTTATAATTTCTTAAAAAAATATTTGATAATTTTAATTTAGGATACAATTCCCATCAATTTTACTTTTATATCTACTACCATGAGACTCATGTTTCCCTATTAAAAGTCTCAGAGTGGCTAAACAAAAATGAATTATTTAGTTATTTTATTATTTAGGTATTTAATGGTCCATGACACTAAATTTTATGAAAATATATGGTTTGGAATGCTTGAATTTATCATTATGAAGATTTTATTCATTCAAGAACAATTAAAGACTCTTGTATAATGGCATTAGTACTTGATAGTTGAGTATTCCACCCCTAGTCTTAGAATTTCCTTATGGAGGTGATTTTCCTTTTTCCCAATTTAAGCTAAAAGATACTTACTTATTCATACATGAACATTTTTTAATACAAATTCATGTATTTTATTATTCATTATGATATATTCAATATAAGTTCCAAATTAATCCATTACATAAGGACCATAATCTAGGATGAGGGTGTTATTTCAAGATGGTTTTTGGAATATAAATTAATATGATATTTAAATAGATATAATAAATCCCTTATCTTGAGGTGCGTCCTCTAAAAAATTTGATCGATGTGATTATCATGAATTTTTTGGATATAAGGGTCCCTTTGAGGAGTTATATATAATTATTTCCCCACTTATATTTCCATAATAAAAAAAGGCAATGTTAATACCATAAACAGATATGAAAATGAAAAAAAAAATTAATTATGGTATTGAATCGGCAGGCTATTGCATAGCCCCTATAATTGGAATTCCATCTTCATCATTAATGAAATATAACTTAATGAATTTTCCATCCTATTATAGTTCCCCATGGTCTATTTATAGAAATCTGATAAAATTAAAATGTTACAAAGAAGTATAGTTTCTTGGGAGATTTTTTCTAATCTCTAGAGGATTTAACATGTGTTTTTTGAATAAACCCTCTTAATGTTTTAACTCAGTTACAACCCAATTCACATCATAGAATTCCAAAAAGATAAAATGATTAGATCCTTATAAATTAGAATGTACATTTTCATGCTTGTGTAATCACACATGAACATTGACCGAAATTAATGCATGATAATTGGATGTTTCTCATAATTCCCTTCATTTTAGGTACCTGGGTGGATTCTCATTATATATGAATTAATTATTGAATTGATGTGGTTTGTAACGCTTAAAAAATGAAACTCTATAATCTTGAGTAATAAGTACTCTTTGATGGAATGATATTGTATAAGATTATTCATCACCCATTTTAGTCATATTTTTCTCCACCATTCCTGTTTGGATATTTTCAAGAAAAAATAAAAATTGAGAATTATCTCGTATCACATTATCTAATTATTAGGCATGTGTATTGATTGGTCACTTTACTATGACATCCCACAACTTGAGACTGAATATAATGTGAGAAGCTAGTAATGTTTTTCTAGAAACATATCCCTCGTGATGAGATGATATCAATCAATAAACAATTTATCTTATTAGTTCTATTAGAAGTTTCACCATACCATATTTTACAAGAAATGTGAAAGAGTCTTACATAGGATAATACTACAATTATTATTCATCCCCAAGGTTTTAAGGTTGTATGATTTATGAAGACAATAACTCTCACCCTGATAAGATAATATTAGGCCCATAATAACCAAAGAAGAGAAACATTTCCAAAATGATACTTCAATACCCTAATTTAACATAGATAAAATCTAGTATCCCTAAATTTTATATTTTTCATTTTCATTAACAATTCCATATGTATATTGGACCCTTATTCCATTTTGTGTTGGATATATACTTTGCCGAAATACCTTAATCTTTAACCCATGAGATCATTAAAATATATTGACCCATTTTCTGAAAGGAGTATTAATATGTGGATATAATTTTCATTTCAACTTTCTTTTAACCAGTTCTAAAAGATACTCCACGAAAATTATTGTTTTTCTAATTCCATTTAACAGATTTTGAATTAAGTGAGACTCCATATAAATTTATCTAATATGAGGACATCCTTCAATCCTGAAGATATTCTAGAGGCATATGATGAATTCCACATGTTGTAAAAGAAATGAATTAGTCTTTAAACAATACCGGCTAATTCGTTTTGGGTTGATTTCAGGGAATTGATATATAGAAAATATCAAGGTTCATAGAGAATTATATAAATCAAAATATATCCATTAGGAATTAAATTCCATTTATCATCTTCTCACCTATAGTGGAAATGAAAACCCTTTTAATAAATTTTCCCCTATGTGAAGATCCTATTATAGGTTATATCATATCCTTTGAATTTTGGTATAGAATAGTTTTAAAGGTTAATGTTCAAAAAATATTGTTTCATGAATCTAAGTATGGTGGGTCATATTACAAGATAGTATTCTAAACTACATGATTCTCTATCATCTCACTCGTATAAAATTTTCCCTCGAAAGTTCTGTTCACTCGTATTTCAATCTGTGATGATGAGAACCAAAAATATGGTGGGTTAGTATCTAATTTGGAATTAGTATACAATGGATAAAACCAAATCCAAATAGGGGAAGCCTAAATTGATAAAGATAAATGATAAAATTTGATCATATAATGTTTGGGAGTAATTTGTGATATTTAAGAAAAATGTATCACGAGTTGAGATAAATTTTATCACTCATCACATGATTATAAGAATCTTCTTATTCATCATGAATAGTATATGAGGGAATCTGCATTTTATAAAAATATTTTGATAATGTTTTTGTATAATCAATAATAAATTGATAGATATAAATGGAATTATAAATTCAAGTAAACAATTTTTTAAATTGACAAAGAATATTTTTCCTAATGTATGATATTTCACCCAGGTCATTTCACTCAAGACACTTCACCTATGAATTATTACCCAACTACTTCACTCTTGTGGCGATATAAAAATTTTTTTTTGATTATGGTATTATTTTATTAGGGTTCCAATATTATCTCCCAATATAGCACACTAATTATATATTAAGAAAATGTCACCAAAACATAACAGGAGTAGGGAAGAGGAAGAAATAACTTGAGAAAGGAGATATATATATATATATATATGTGATATGAAAAACTCACCCATGTGAATCTTGAATTCCTAAGATATGATGGATCATCCATTTATATAGTGCAATACCACAAAATCGTATGTCCATAATTACAATAGGTCTCTAAAATATCACACATGAGTCAAATTATCAATATCTTAACTAGAAAAAAATCTTATATCTTATAAAAAAGGCTGGATTCATCCTTTAAGAAAATTTCATTATAATTATTTATTTTTATTATAATTCTATATAACTTATTTTGATCAATTATAATTCCTGTAGGGGTATTTTTTAGTTCTAAATATTTTATTAGGTTGGAGATTTAAATGGGGTGTGGGAATTTTCAATGGAAGGAACAGCTGGAACCTAGGAGATTTATAACTAGCCTTCATCATGCATGATAATATAATATTTTTCTGATACCCATTATTTACACACAACCTATACATATCACACTCACTCTTACTTTTCATTCATATAGGTCCTTACTCACATGTGATTGTTCCTGAAAGTAACCTAAACTGCATGCACTTACATGCACACACATTCACATTAGCTCTCAGTGTCATTACAACATCCAAATGTGATAAAAGAAAAAAAAATCATTTCTAAAAAGCCCCAATTACTAATTATGAGGGGATACACAAGAGAAGGATCAATGAAATCCTCTATAACCATTCCACTCACTCAATCCTCCTAATCTCATATAATGCGACAGGTGAAGTCTAAACCTAGAGTTATTAATTACATTCAATGGTATTTTTGGTCATCCAAATTTTTTGATATCCAAAAACATTGTGTGTAAGAAATTTACTTGTGTCTCATCAAGCCTAATGAAAAGGATCCTATTATTATGTGCCTTACATAGGTGCAACCAAGGATATAAAAAATTGTCACTTGGATGATAGTTATTCTACATATTAAAGTTAACTACTTTGAAACTACATCACCCAAACATTAACATTTAATGAATAGATTCCACATTACTGAAAATTTATTGTTCCCTAATTTTGGGACGCTTCATCTAATTTTTTATGTTCCTCACATGGGAACTACTTCACTCATGATTTGGAGAAATCCCTACCTCTATACCATCTCTTTCAAACCCATGAGTTTCACAAAATTGGTTGTAATTTTTTATAGAATATAGTTCTTATGGGGAGACCTAATCAAATCCACCTATTCTAGATTGATCATATTGTTATCTTACATGGTCCCTAAGTATCTTTAAAGAGAAATCACATATGTATTTATGCTTAATATGTGGGTGTCCCAAGTTCTTCGGTCTCCTAATTTGGATTTATATAAGCCATTAACCCTAAATTTCAAAAAGATCTTATTGTCATCATCTCACGAAGTTTAAAATAGTAGAAAGACTACTATATCATTCCCTTATCCATGAAATCCCAATATTTTTAGCTGGATCCTAAGAACTCACATATGATCTCTTTTGAGCATTTATTACTTTGATAACCAAAGTATCTCATCTTGTGAGAGATTTCTCAGAAACATGCCTCTCTAATTGGAATTTTACCTGAGGTAAAAATGCCCCTAAATTCCTTAATTAATTAGGTTCCACTATACTTGGAAACTTTTCAGACTCTTCTTGGAATAATAAACTCATCCTTACTACTCTAAAGCGGTCCTCATATCTCCAACGATTCAAGTCACACTTCTTCTTCCCACATAGAGTAACATACCATGTAAATAATAAATATAGAATTTTCATATTTATTAATTTTTCTGAATTAAATATTAATTTTATTTTAATGGGAATTCTATGTTCGATAGCATACTCAACATGCAACAATGGGTTTCCTTGAAATCTTATGTTGCACACAAAGATGAGTTGTACTGAAAAATAATATAATATTATTTTTCTAAATGGTAGTAAAAGCCTACACATTATACATGCAAGAATGTACAAAACTAACTGAAATTTGATAATACATGTATTTGAAATGTTTTTTAAATTTTATACAATAAATTTTATAGGCTTAAAATAAGAGTGAATCCAATTTGAAGACTGAAAAACTCTATATTTTTTTAAAATTTGTTTTACTACCTGTTAATGAAGAACCATTATTAAATTTAGTTTTTTTCACTTTTATATGTTCCATTAGCATAATTAAATTCATCATTCAAAGATATACATCACAATTTACATACATGCGATTTTGTTATTTTCGGAAAAAATGTATTTTTTGATGAATAGTGAAATATATTGCATTTTAATTCAAAACTGCCTTTTAATATAATTTATTTCTATAAATATATTAGCTTTTTTATAGTTTTTAAAATATATTTGGATTTTATTTTTATAATTTAATCAAATTTTGGTCATTTGAAGCAATTTCACTTAAAAATTGGATATAAACAAATGTCAAGAATTTGATACTTATATTTCTTAAAAACACGTTGTTCGGTTTCAACTATGGGAATTAATTTTAAATTAATTTATGCAACTTTTATGTTATGAATTTGGAATAATGGATTCCATATTTGTAATAAGGAGGTCAAAATTGATTAAATATGTAACTTTTTTTATACATTATGAATACATACTTCAGTAAATATTTTATTTACCATTGTTTAAGGGTAAATATATTAAATAAGGGTGAAAAATAATATTATAAAAATATTTAATTACCCTAAAATTTGTTTTAAACATATTTAATTATAAATTTATGACCATGGGAATCATTTGGTCTATTTTGGGACCCCATGGATCCACTTGTAAGTGAAAAGGGCGCTTTATAAAAATTAATTTAATGTTAAGGAAAATATAACATAAACATATATCTCTTAGTAAAAAAAATTTCTAAAAGTTATATAAGTGATATTTTTCACTATAAATAGTCATTAAAACATGGAAATATTTACTACATCATGTTATTTTATTTATAATTTTTAGAGATCATATAAATAAATTTATTTAAGAAACAATGATGATGTAATGATAATCTCATTAATGGATGTTTTAAATAAATTGGATTATAAATATTAAAATAAATTTATTATGAACCTTTTTATTCCATACAAAAAATTTTATGGATTTTTATAACTCGTTATATTTTAAATAATGTAGTTATTTTTTAGTAATAAATTTTTTATAGATTTTTTTAAAAGTCTTGATATGAATTGTTTATAAATTGACATAAATGATATTTTTAATAAATCAATATTTTATTAAATGATAAAATAGTCCTATAAATCTATGATTCGGCCCATTTATATTTATTATTTTATTAATGTCATTAATTATCTATTTTTTGGTCTCTTGTCATTTTATATTAAATATATTAACCATATAGTATGAATATACAAGAGGGCATGGTAAAAGTTAAACTAGTTAGCTAAAGGTTATATCTAAATGATTAGGTTAATTTTATGCCCTAAAATTGTAGAAAACCTTTTGGATGAGAGGATTTAGTAAAATAATAACCTTATATCTGAATTAAATTAGTTTTGGACCTTTTGAAATCGAAATTTAGTTTATAATAAAATAATTTGTTTAAACTTTCCTAAAGAGCCTCTTCTCCCCCTTATAAAAGCCATCACGTCTAACCCTTAATCACACCTCTCATGCCCCATTATCTCGTCAAAATTATTCCCATATAATCTCTCAAAACCCCCTATATTCCACTTAGATGACATAACATAGGCATAAGGCATTTAAAAAATCCATTTGGTTCAAACCAAATGGAGTTACCCAATTTAAAGGAAACATCTTCTCTCAAGTTCTTTTCATTTATTTTCCTTCTCTAACCCCATAAGCTCTCTTTATTCCATTATTTTATATCAAAAAAATATCCTAAATTTACAAGGATGTTTTTATTATAAGGATTATAACTACACTTATAGGCACCTCTATCTAATGGATATGAACATACTGTTTCTGTGGACGGCGAACTACTGCCTCATGAAACGATGATTGTTCAATTGTCACCTACCGCCTCTTATGTAGGCCATTAAGATGAAAATATATTTCTATGTGATATATATTATATTTTTATTATATCTGTGATTCTGTATTTTTCATTTATAACATACATTTATGGTTTCCATAATGGGTAAATATGATAATTTCATTTGACGAAGTGTGGACTCCCACCCCCTCAAAGGGATATGACTCGTTCATTCCATAAGTGGAATGTGTAAATGATGGAGTTACTGAAATTATATATGATATTATACTATAATTATAATATACGTACGTATAAATAATTTTTCAATCCTCGAAATATGAAATATTAATGAAAGTAGCATTCATGTGTATGCACGACATACAGTCTCCATAAACGATTCTTTTCAATTCTTATCTCCAATTTTTATGTTCTATTATTAATACATATATATACTAGATATATATGATTTATATGATATCTATATCATTAATATCATTTGGGAGATAATTGAATTTTTACCACATAGACAACTTGTAATTATAAGAAGTTCATTATTGACTCAAGTACCAAATATCCACAAAATGACCGATATTAATTTAAATGATTATGTAATTTTTATAACGTTGTAATAAGTAATATAAAAAGAATAATAAAATTTAGAAAATTTCATAATAATGTTTAAATTAACTTTAGTATTTTATTTATGGAGCGTAAAGAACGAACGAGTAAAGTCAGACAAATAGTAAGGGACTTCGTCTCAATCTCTTTTCATTGAGGCATATTTTCAATTATACACATCATTCTTTTATATGATGTATAAACAACTTGGAATATTCATTTCATTAAAATAGAATATTTTTCTATGTTTCTTTTTACTAAATGAAAAATGTAATGCATTTTTTTAACGTATGTGGTGACAACACATTTCTGCCACCGTGAGCATTATTTGATATTTGGCTTCCATAAGAAGTTGTAATATTTTTTAAAGGAAAATAAATACCATATAGACTTTTAAGTATGTTGGTATTTAAAATGGCTTTGATAGTGGATTGGTTATTTAAATCTATTTAAATGATATATTGTGATTGAAATTTAGAAATGTTATCATTCCATTTTGTTTGTTATATTTGTTATTAATATGTTATGGTTTTTGGGGAATTGTTTATGTATACAAGTGGTTTCATGATAAAACTTTGGCAAGTGGGCCCAAGATGGCTCTCTGATGCATTGGGTAATCTGATGGATGTAAACATAAATGTTTCATCTATGATATTTATAGAATATACTATGATGGTTATTCCAAATGTAACTCCCAACATAGCTGTGAAACCTACAACGTAAGTATGTTATGATGCCAAAAGATTCCTTTATGATTTAGGATTTCCATTTGTTATTCATAAATATTATGATCTTGTGTGGTATATTAAAGGTTGAAAATTATGATTTCATTTACTTCTATGTATTGATGGACTAGTTTTTTCACTACATGTTTTATAACCATTACTGAGCTTTTTATGCCCATCCCGCATATTAGAAATGTTTTTCAAAAGATATAAGGCAGGGTAAAAGAAATAAATAATTCAATAAGATTTATATCAAGAAAATAATTCTTGTTCTTTTAATATATTTTTTTATAAAAAAATGAATACTGAGTAGAAATGTCTAATATGTATTATTTGAGATGTAATGTAATGGTTATGGCTTAATTCTCTAAAACACTAAACTTGAAATGATACCCAATGTGAATTGTTGATTTAACTCAAGTGTAAGTAATGATCCAAGGCTGGGGCCTTATAATAAGTATCAGATATCAAATTATACAACTTTAGGGATTAAGAGTTTTTGTTAGACACGTGGTTTGTATCTATGTCAACTCTTTAATTTAAATACTTATATTGTAACTTTTTCAGATTAATGAATGTCTATTAAAAATGGAAGTAAGAGGATATCAAATGATAGTCATATCTCTTCAAGATGAATTCCTTGCAATAATTATTGAAAATTCATGTCGATGTGATTCGGAAACATTTTCTAACATACAACTCAATACCAAGAAATTTATTTAGATATCGAACACCTCTACTATACCTCTATACCATCATGGATCATGGGTTGTATTTAATCAAATTTTATTATTTTAATATTCTCATATATTCACAAAAGGTAAAAATGATAAAGGCATTTTCAAATATTATACCTTATCACAATTTTTTGAAGCATATATGTTTTTGAAAAAGGTGCTGAAGAAGGAGACCATTGCACTACTTATATATGTATTTTTTTTAAATATAGTCTCTCAACAAATTCTTATGGTATTTTAAAAGGAAAATTTATTTAATGTTTCAACTCAAACATGATCCAATTTTTTTATAAAAAAGAAAGTTTTATTAGATGTTTTGAAATTTATCTCATACATCATTATTTTCTAAAACTCTTTTTCTGTCAACACCCATATGACCCAACTTGTACGTTGTGTATTTGGATAAAGTAAGAAGATGATTTTTAAGGACCTCTAAATCATTGTTTCAATGCATAGAACATCTATATATGAGAAAATATGACGATGAAACTAGGTGGACAGCATGATCATGGTACGAAGTTTTTTCTTTGGCCATAGTGTTATTTTATAGAGGTAAAAAAATGTCAATACATATAAGACACCATGAATTAATATATTAAGGTAATTACTTTGTGGGATAAAAATGAGATGTATAATACAACCATTAAGGTTAAATCATTTTATGCTTATTTTTTAGGAGTTTATATAATTATTGGGAATGTTATAAAATTATATAATTTTTGAAAAAGGAAAATATTCAAAATGTGTTACAAATAATCGTGTTGGACAGAGCTATGAGAATTGAACCTAAAACCAAAGTGATATTGGGATTTATCACCAACCATTGGCCTACATGAACCCACTAGTTACTATGACTTATTTTTTATAGTTAAATGATTTTTTGGATAAAAAATAAGTAGATTTTGGGCACTTATGATTTTTTCAAATGGATATCATTAGTATAGGAAAATGATTTGGTGATTAAGTGATAATGGTTAGTTTGGAATATGTTCTCTCTTTTTTGGAACACTGTATGATTAATGAAGAAACAACACTATAGGATCCCATTTGTAGAGTAGTGGTTGAAATTTTATTTTTTGAAGAATCAATGTTTTTATTGTGGATATATAGTAATTTTGTTTATTTATAGAAATGATTAACCAATCAGAGAGAATATTGACTAATTTAATTACTTTTCAATATGAGACTTCAAGAGTAGTCGATTTTATTTGAAGATACATGTTAACATTTTTTTGGGAAGACTATACGATCAAATCCTTCTGAATTTTGGGTTTCAATCTTTTTTTTGATTATATTAAAGGAATTGAAGGAGAATTGTTTATTTAATGGACATCGTTGTATATTGGTTACTCTTTGTTCAGTTTTTGATATTAAGAGTAGTATTTCTTTTTATCCTTTTTGGTATTATCTAATCTTGTAATAACCATTTTTATTTGGATTAATGTCTAAAGTCGAGGGAAATATATAGTTCATCTTTTTTTAGAATAAGTGATTAACTAGAAGTTGATTCTAGAACTTCAAGTGTGACTAAATCATCTTTAATACTCATCATTAGGTGAAAACATTGGTTTTTGGTAAAAAATTATTCAAGTATGAAACTCTAAATTAAATCTAAGTATATTTCCTTATGTCCTTAGTCAATCTCATAAATAAATTAATCAACATTATGAAAAGGAACGTAATAAAAAAACATTGTCCGTTTACTTTTCCTACTGGGGAATCAAAGATAATTTAACCCCTCATGAGTTTTTTATTTTCTGGTAGTTAACACTCTCTTAATCATGTTTTCTATCACTCTCCATCAGAACTAGACATTTAGTTTCTCCTCCATATCCAATTTTTTTATATGGAATCCTAGTAAGTGTTATCTCAAGAGATCTTTGTACTTATATTTATTTCGATTAAAGTAATATTATTATTGACTCTTTTTCCGAAGTGGATCTTTTAATGATGTTTCCAAGCCCAATTTTAAAATTTTGAGGGCACAATTCCCAAAAGTGGGAAGGATGTCTCATTCAAGGTAAATAAGGAATATATATTTTTCATATTTATTAATATATTTTAATTAAGTATTAATTTTATTTTAAAAGTGGATGCAATGTCTGATATCATACTCAACATACAACAATGGTTTTCTTTGAAATCTTACGTTGCACACAACTGTGAGTTATATAAAAAACTAATAGAATTATATTATTATTTAGTATGGTAATTAATACCTAGCCATTGTATTAAAAGGAATGAACAGAACTAACTAAAATTTTATTACACCTGTTTTTTAAATGTTTTTACTTTTTCCAATAAATTTTAGAGGCTTAAAATAAGAATGAATCTAATTTTAAGCATGAAAAACTCAAATATTTTTAAATGAGTATTTTTACCAAATTTTAATGGCGGTCTCTTTTTAAATTTAATTTTTGTTTATTTTATATGTACCATATTAAGTAATAAACTGCTTCTTTAGAAGAAGAACATCAAAATTACCATTTGGTTAATTTTTTTGTATTTTTCTGATGACGTTCCTTTTTTGATGAATTGTGAAAAATACTGCATTTTAATTCAAAACTGTCTTTTAATCTAAATAATTTATATGGTTATATTACCTTTTTAATTGTTTTTAATGTTTAATTTGATTATATTTATATCATTTAATCCAATTTGTTTTATTGGAAATAATTTTACATTGAAATTGGACATATACAAATGTCAATCTTTGGATAGCTATATTTCTTAAAACCCCACTGTTTGGTTTTGACAACAGGAATTAATTTTAAATTAATTTTTGCAAATTCTATGTTTTTAATTTCAAAAAATGAATTCCATATTTGGAATTATGAGGTAAAAATTGTGTAATTAGTTATCTTTTATTTTTAAAAATTATTAATAGTAACTTTAGTAAATATTTCAGTCACCATTTTTAAAGAGTAAATCAAGTAAATAATGTTAAAAATAATATAATAATAATATTAAAATACATAAAATGTGTATTAATAATATTTTTTGATACCTATCCAACCATGGTCATCCTTGGGTCGAATTTGGGGCCCCATGGAGCCACTTTTCTGTTAAAATGGCACTTTATAAAAAGTAATTTAATGTTAAGGAAAATATAACATCAACATATATATCTTTGTAAAAAAAATTATAATGGGTTATATAAGTGTTATTTTCAATTATAAATATTCATTTTAAAGATAAAAATATTTCTTACATAATGATATTTTATTTATAATTTTTTTACATCATATTTATAATTTCTATACATCATATAAATAAATTTGTTTTAGACACAATGATTATGTAATGACTACCTCATTAAGGAATGTTTTAAATAATTGAGATTATAAATATTAAAATAAATTTATTCAGAAACTTTTTATGCCATAAATTAATTTTATAGAGTATTATAACTTTTTATCTCTGAGTTAATTTAGTGTTTTTGAAATAATCGATTTATATATTTTTTTTAAAAATTCTTAATATAAATAGTTTATAAATTGACATAAATGAGTTTTTAAAATAATAACTATTTTAATAAATTATAAAATAGTCCTAAAAATATAATATTCATCCAAATGACATATATGATTTTACTAATGTCATTAGGGATCCATTTTTTGGTCTCTTGGAATTTTATAGTAAATATATTAACAATATAGTATGAATATACAAGAGGACACGGTAAAAGTTAAATTAGTTAAATAAAGGTTAAAGCTAAAAGATAATGTTAATTTAATGACCTAAACATTTCTAAAACCCATTTTATGAGATTAATTAGTACATTAATCACCTTATATTTTAATTAAATGAGTTTTTGACCATTTTAAATCGAAATTTAATTTATTATAAGATAATATTTTCAAAAAACTCTAAACTACCCCTCCTCCTTATAAAAAGTTATTAGTTATAACCCTTAATCAAATCTCTCATGATCCCTTGGATCGTACAATATCTTCACAAATAATCTCCCAAAATCCTTATCCTCCACGTAGATTAATTAACTTAGTCATAAGGAACATCAATAAGGCCTTTTGGTTCAAAACAAAAGGAGTTACCCAATTTTAAGGTAACATATTCTCTCAAGTTATTTTCTTTTATTTTATTTTTATAACCCCTTAAACTCAATTTATTACATTGTTTTATAACAAAAAAGTATCCTAAAAATACTAGGATGTTGTTATGAGAAATATTATAACAAAACTAACACACACCTCCATCTGATTGATATGAACGTACTATTTCTGTGGACGGTGAACAACTGCCCCAGGAAAAGATGATTGTTCAATTATCTCCTACCGACTCTTAGGTGGCCATTAAGATGGAACTGTATTTATATGTGATATATATTATATTCATATTGTCTCTATTATTCTTTGTTTTTTTCATTTTTATCAAACATTTATGGTTTCCATAATGGGTAAATTCGATAATTTATTTTGAGGATGTGCGGACTACCGCCCCCTAAAATTGATATGACTCATTCATGAAAAACATGGAACATATATTTGATGGAGTTACAGAAATTATATATGATATTATACTATAAAAAATATATACCTTTGTATCATTATGGTTTCATTCCATTAAATATGAAATTGAAATGAAATCAGCGTTCATAGGTACATACGACTTATCGTCTTAATGAATGGTGAATTTCATTTCTTATCTCCAAATACTATGTACTATTATAAATACATATATATACTAGATATATAAGATATATATAACATCTAAATCATGAATATAATTTCTTAGAAAATGTAATGTTTACCACATGAACAACTTGTAAATATAAGAAGTTCATTATTGACCTAAGTACCAAATATCGACCAAACAACCATTATTAACATATATGATTATGTAATGTTAATAACATGGTAATATGTAATATAAAAAGATTAATATACTTGAAAAGGTTTCTTAAACAAGTACAAATTTACTTTAGTTTATTATTCAGGATATTAAAGAATGAACGATTCACGTTAGACAAGAGGTAAGGGACTTCGTCTCAATCTCCTTTCATTAAGGCATATTTTTATTGTTACATGACATTCATTTATACGGTGTATAAGACACTTTAAATTTTCATTTCATTCAAAGGGATTTATTTTTAACATAGCGTTTTACTAAACATAAAAGGGAATGTTTCATTTTAACATATGCGGTGACAATGACATTTCTTCCCCCATGAGCATTATTTTATATTTGGATTCCTTAACAAGTTGTGTTGCTTTTAAAAGGAAAATAAATACCTTATACTCTTTAACATATTTTGTTATTGAAAATGTATATGATAATGGATTGGTTATGTCAATATATTTAATTGATATTTTGTGATTGAAATGAAGAAATTTTATCTTTCTTTTAGGTTTCTATTATGTGTTAGGAAAATGTTATGGTTTTGTGGGATTGTTTACATATGTGGGTGTTCCCTGATAAACCTTGGGAGGGTGAGCTCGAGATAGATCTCTATTGAATTCGGTAATGTGATTGAGGTAAACATTAATGTTTCTCCAATGAGATTTTGGGAATATATTGTGATGTGTATACCAAATGTAACTCCCTATGTAGATGTAAAAGCTGTAATGTAAGTATGTTATAATGCCACATGTTTCCTTTATGATTTATGATTTCCATTTTTTCATAATGCTTATGAATTTTTGTGGTATATTAAATATTGAAATGTATGATTTCATTAACTTGTATTTATTAGAGGTCTAATGTTTAATTTCTTTATTTTATAACACTTACTGAGATTTTTATGCACATCCCGTTTTTTTGAAATTTTTTTCACATGATATAAGACACGGTAATCGAAAGGAAGAATTCAAGAAGATTAATATCAAGAAAATAATTCATGTTTTCTTTTAAGAGTTTTTAGGTAATGAAAAAAATTGATACTGAGAAGAAGTGTATAATTTTTAATATTTGAGATGTAATGTCAAAGTTATCTCTTAATTCTTTAAAACATTAAACATGAAAAGAACCTCAATGTGAATTATTTATTTAACTCAATGATAAGTAATGGTGTAAGGATAGGGCCATATACTTAGTGAAAAAAAATGTACAAGTTATCTTCTAATTTAGAGTAACCCCCATCCAAACATTCCAAAATTTATAAATCTGGTTGAACCAAAAAAAGGAAACACATATATTTCTACCATATATATAATTTCTAGGATATAAAAAATTGTATAACTTTCAATATGTTATTGAACTACTCAGAATATTGTTATTTTCAGAAGACCATAAACTCTCATAATCATTGGTCCAAATCATATGGCCAAAAAATATAAGACCCATAGTTCGAAGTCATATGACCTTAATGTAAAGGAAACTATATTCTAGAATGCATACATTGAATGGAACATTATTTTTTTTTGATAGATTGACTATAAAAGCAACCATATTAGTCATTTTCAAACTACCTTAAATGGTTTTTCATTACATTTTTAATAGAAGAAAATATATTGGATTCAATTTCCTTTATATGAATATGTTGTAACCCATTTTTATAAGCTGAATTCGGGCACCACCATATGAATTGGATTCGAAGATGGTGAATAATTCTTCATCACCCAACCATATCAGTTTAAATTCTAGCATAATAAACTATATAATGAGGTAGAGGGTTCTAAATGTCTAATAAATAAGGTTTTTCCACCTATCGTACATGGTCTCAATGAATGAAATATATCAATATATTTATTTCATAAACAGGATATGGTTATTGTTACTTGGAAGGATTTAATGAATTAGAATATAAATAAATGTGTGGAAATTAATAAAAAATTATCTCCCCTATAAGATGATATCACCTTCCACCTTGTTGGTTTCAATGTTTTTTTTTTAAAATTAATGATTTCATTCCAATGACCACATATATTTAGAAATATAGTTTATAAAAAATATGATATTTGAAAAATATTAGAAAATGGTGACACATTGATGCTATGGAATTGGTCCTCCATGCATTTTATGGAATTTTAATTCCCTTTTTGATAGGTCATGGGTCTTCTAGTTTTGAATTTGGTACATCCTCATCTAACCAAAATTACATATAATGAGGTGTGGGAACTCCATTGGGGTTATAACCCCCTTAACTGATATATATAACTTTGAATAACATGTATCTCCTTACAATTTTATATACATATAGCAAGGAAGGTTTGATTTTGAGTATATGTGGTTCATGTACTTATCATGTGTCAGGGTGTAGTCCACTATAGGTGATAGTATTCCTTAATTTACTGTGAAATACTTGGATGAGGCACAAATACACAATATGATTTCAGTTAGGAAATATGGTTTTTAATAGATTTTGGTTAGTTCATACATCAATGTTTCAGTCATATTCTAATGATTAATTTATTATGAGAACACTTTGGTGTTTTACATTGGAAATTTTAGGAATTCATACCAAACCCTTCATTATAACATTGGTGTAAGATTTATTTATGTTTTTGAGATTGGAATATTATGGTTTTATGATATTATTACCATCTTTAATTATATATAATCATTGATCACATATTGAACTATGTTTTGGACTTGGGGTTGAGTTTTAATGATCATAACATCCCTATATGAATTGGTCTGTTATATGATTATAATAACTAGTTTCTTCCATTTTTTAGATTCTCCCTTATTATGAAGAATTGATGTGATTAGTTGTTTTATGATTTTTTTTGTTTTTAGGTGTCAAAATAGGTATTTTTATACTTACTTCAACAATAAAAACATTCCCACCAAGGTAATCTCTACGAAAAATGTATCATTGTTCAATGACCATCTATGAGGACATGTAGCTAGATTAGTTAATGTGGATCTAAGGCTCTGTGGAACTTTTTGTTCATTATAGGAGGTGTTTAATATTTGAATGATCATACAATATGTTTTTATAGTGATTATATGGTATACTAGTATGTAAACTACTTATATAGGGTGACATTGTAACATGTTAGGGTATTCTATTGGTTATTTCACTTGATGGATACTATCATATAAATAATTTTGTTATATAATATAGTTGTTTATATATATTAATTATGGTTGTTCGATATATATAATGTAATAGGGATAAGTTTATTTAGAAGTATTATATAGTTCATGGAATCGTGAGTATGTTATTCTATTTTGCTACCAGTTTCCACCCCATGGCCTATAGGTAGTGGGATTGGGCTGGCACACTCAACTTACAATGAACCCTTATAAGGTCCTAGAGGGTCTTTTCTTGTTAGAATGGAATTATATATTTTTGAGTCCTAGTGATAGAGTTTAGAGTTATTGGTCATGTAATGAGTGATTTAAAATTTATGGAAATTATATTAATTTTATTTATGTTTGGATTTCATACTAGAGACCATTTGTGGGTGAGACAGTCAATGTATCGATTCACCTGGACAATGATAATTTGTTGACCAACTCAAAACTCTAAGGAACTAGTTTTTTGGAATTCTTAGGATTATGCATCTGTCATGAGGTGGCCAATTCTAATAATTCTTTTCCTTCATGTTTCAACTTCAAAAAATATTCATTATATTTCCTTTATTCATACTATAGAATGAATGACTCCTCTCGTATATAGTGATCTTATATTTATATGTTGTTCCATAATGATACTATGATAGTTTTTTAGACTCTATTCAAAAATAAATTTTTAGATGATCGATTGATTTAGATAATTGGATCAAATTTATTCTTTCCCCATGAGTATATGATAATTCTCAATCAATTGTTATAATAGTTGGTGGTAGTTCCCATGGGGCTGGTTGAGACTACTCATATGCTATGTGTGTTATATGAGTTCCATATGTTGTGGTGTCAAATATAAAAAAGTGGATATAATCCAAATGTGATAGTTGATCTAATATTCATAGTTACTTATTTATTCTATCAGTTTTAGATAATCAAGAACATGAAAGTCATGCCAACATCAAGATTTCCCATGAATGTGTTATCAATTTTATATGGATGTTGTTTTTCTGAATCTCGCATGGGGAATATCTAACATATATGAATTTTGTTCTCTAATTTAGGACGTAAATCAATCTAAATTCATTGATAATTGTATTATTTAGGAAGATGGTGGTCCCTAAGCAGAGATATATGTAAATATCTACATATATGTGTAGATTTTTAGATCACATGAGGTACTCTGTGGACTTGATTTGTGATGGATTTTTAAAGATTAACAGTTTTAACAGAAGCTCTAGCTAGGGAGTTCCATCAATATTTGTTCACATATACATCCCCCACTCTGGATTCCTCATGTTAGTGTAATAATTATATGGTTTCATGGATGCTATGTACCATGGTTCATAGAACTAGAGAACATTTTTGTTGATGACAACTAGATGGGTGTTGTATATAGATCTCCATATTACCAAACATTGGAATCAAAAAACTATATAATTTAATATTATTGAACATTCCATATATGGTATCTTTAGATAAACTGATTAAAATGACCCAACCCATTGGGCCTCTCTTGAGCCTTTTGTAAATGAGCATGCCTCCTAAATTATTCCTCTACTAGGCTAGAGGATGGTAAAAAAACCCTGAAATCATAATAAAAATGATAGTACTTATACAATAATAAATAATAATGTACATATAACTCTAATATAAGAAAAATATAGAAACACATATCATGTAATTCATAGAGCTTTTTAATTTGTTATATTTTCATTATTATTATGTTGGTGTTGTTTAACAATGGTGCATCTAATATAAAATACTTGTAGAATAAAAATAAGGACAATTTTTATTCAATAAGAATACTCAATGCCTTACTTGTAAGTCCAAAAGAACCTCACTAACCTTGATTTTCTACTAGGAGACTAATTACAATTACCGGGAGACACCAAAACACCACAAACAAACAAAGAAAATAGTTTATGTCCTTCTGTTCTATCACAATGTAAAAAAGTATGGAAAGAACAATAAAAATTACACTAATCATAAAGAGTATATAGACCAAAATCATCACTAAGTTGTTTTTAATGTTTGGAATACCATAGATGCATTTATAAGGCCTTTGTGACTATTAATTGTCGTTACAGTCTTTATGTGACCATTGATTTTTATAATGGTCATAAAATTTATAATCATGGGCTATTTTAAATATTTCAGTTCTATTATGAATTCTAGGTATTTATGTATATTTAGAAATCATAATGTTTTAAAATTCATTAAAGACATATCTTTGAACATGTATTTAAAAGATATTATATTTATATCATGAAATCATAATGTTTTAAAGCTTAAAATTTATTTGAAATCAAAACATTTGTGTTTCAATAAAAATTCAAAGAAAACTACATATGTTCACTTCAATAAGTTTAAGGAGAAATTTAAATATTTTTTTACAAAAAAACATGTATTGGAATTTAAAATCATTTTTCACCACACTCTTAAAAAATAAAAGTTATAATTTTTATTTTGTAATGACATGTCATAATTTATACATTAGATTGTGTATTTTAATGTATCAAACGATAAAAATAATGTTGAAATCATGTTTTAGACTGATGATATTTTTTATTTTAATGGAAATAAACATTAAATAATTCATATTTACTTTCTTTGATATTAAATTAATAAATATGGTTTTATTTTGTTTCTGAATGTTTTAATCAAGGGTTACATAAAAAAATATGTTACCCTTAAGGCTATCCTTCTAGAAAATTGAGGGAGTAATCTCCCACCACTCCCAATGGAGTAAGCTGCTGAGCCTTTTCCCTTCAATAAGCACAGGCCATCCATGAGGGAGTGAGCACCCACATGGACGCACGGAGGAACTGAGGTAGTTGCACCATGGGGGTGGCATGGCAGTAGAGAGTGGATGTAGATCACGTTTGTAGGGGAGAATCAGTATGCAATGGTACCATGGAGGGGGAGAGGGAGTTATTTGCTGAGTGCTGGATCATAGAGGCATATATGACAGTCTCAAAACCCCGTTTTTGTTGATGTGGGATGCAAGTCTATTAAGGTAGATATAATATCAACCATTATATCTCGCCGCATGAGATCTGGACCATGTGATCATATCCGGCCTTTGAATCCCATTGTTGTGAACCTTTTTTCCACGTTCTCATCTGCCATCTGATCATGGACTCAACTGATCTCATCCACCCATTTATTTTAAAATTCCGGATCAATATGTGATTGTTCAATCTAATGTCATGGTTAATTTAATCCATCTATCCTTTTTACAACTTAGAAAACCTTATCTGCCATCTGATCGATCTCGGTCTATGGTAGTCGCCCATTATTTTCTATATCTCAATTCTTTCCTCTTGTTCTTCCTTGAACCGCACATGTAGCCACCGTTATTTCTCCACCAGGTATTACTTCTCCTCAGAGTCTTTTTACCTCTCTTTTTATCCAGTAGTCCACATTCTCCACTCCCCATGTCTTGAAGGTATGTTATTTTAACACTAAACTAAGCATTTTCCATGCATTGTTTCCACAAAATATATATATTATTATCTATAATCGATCCATTTATGATATGATCCAATCACATACGTTTTGTATCTTTATCAGAACAGTTAGATTAAGATTTTATTAGGTTTCATTGATCTTAATTATATGTCTAACCATGGAATATAAAATTTTTATAGTTTATATAAACCGGTTATATTAACCCTCTTTTACACCTCAACCCTATGGGTTCTCTCTTCTCAAGATCCCCTCCAACCTCTGCCCGACTACATCTCTCTCTTGAATCCATGTAAGGGTTTATTTCATCTAGTTTTTAATTTTAAAAACCCTTGTTTTCAACTTATGTATATACGGTTATGTATATATGTATTTATACTTTTTTATATAACAAATATTTTTTGATTTTTTGATTTTCAAATGATGATCATTTGTTTTTAAATGGTGTTCTTAATGCATGTTATACATACAAGGGTTTACAATGTTTTATATTTAATTAAACCCTATATATAATTATAAAAAACATAATTTGTTTCTATAGTTTTTAAATTCTGAAGATGTGTTTTTAAATAAAGTCGTTATGTACATGTGAATCATGTAAGGATTCAACATTGTTTTGCTGAAATGGACCCTATAAACATATATGTTTATATACAGTTATATGTGTATATATACATATAGGTTTTCATTATAATATGAATTAGGTTGTCATGAAACCTATTTTAGTAATTAATTGTGTTTTTGTAGTGTACAATATTTATAAGGATTTATTAAACCTTGTTTTGGTAGTGAAAATACCAATTATACCCCTTCTGTATATATATGGTTTTACTTAATATTTAAACCCACATATATACATATAGGTATTTCAATATTGACTTCTTACGTTTTTAAATGGTATTATCTATGTTAGACAGTTGTATAATTGTTTTCAAGTTTAAGCACACATATATATATATATATACATGATTAACCACACGTTTTTAATTATTTTATCTATGTATGAATACTTAACATGAAATAATGGTTTTAAATCCATAATTTGTATTTCAATTTGACACAATGGATGCTTTTACTTATTTATTTTAATGTTTTAATATATTTTATATTCCAATTAAAATCTATGGTTTAAACATGAATAACAAGTATCACAAGGTAAACAATATATAAATTGTTCTATGAAAAAGGTTGAAATTCATCAGAACAGGATTCAATGAAAGAGTTATTATATTATATAACAACCCTTTATTTTATGTGCACTAGTTATTTTCACTTGTTCAAAAGCATATTAATTTTTTCCATGCATGTCACTATTAAATATGACGTATCCATAAACTAAAACTAACAAATCTAGCCATTTGTAAATTTATTGCTTAATTCACTTCATCGATGAATATGTATGTGAGAATGAAATTTACCTCTCTTGAAAAATCACTGATTAAGGATTTTTGTATTCAATGTGGTATGTGACACTATAAATAAAAGACCACACTATAAATATGATAAATGTTTTGGACTTATATGAGGTGACAGCTGCATCAATGATTATATAGCACAATATTAATGTTATGATGTGACGGGTGCACTCGAAATTATACAGCACTCCAATGCATTGGGTAAAGTAAAGTATCATGAGATGAATTATGGAGGGTTTGTACCCAAATGTTCTAGGCACGAGGCTTTGATATAATTGTTTTATATTTTAATGGCATAAGTCCTTGACAAATTATAGAATTATACATTCCCTCTTTATATATTAGTATATGAACAACAAAATGATTATTCTGTGAGTATAATATCCCTTGGTATAGAATTTTTTACCTATAATAATGGTGGAGAATGAATATGGAATAATGAAGTATGTACATGGCATGTTTTATAAGGAAAATGTAGCATTTATTATCCGAATTTCTGAAACTAAAGTTCATATAACATATGTCATTCCATGAATTTCAATTTAAGTGTTAAGTGAATCATGACATTTCTAGTTATGTAATTTTAAGAAAGAGTTATTTTATTTTAAAATTTATAATTTAAATATTTCATGTCACCTTTAAATAGTTTTGATCAATTTATGGATTATATAACATTCCATTAATTTTTGTACATGTATGTGAAATATGATATATTTTTTGACTATTGATTTTTGGTAAATATTTCATTGTTGTATAAGTGATTTTTATTAAAATGTTTTCAATTAAACTTTGAAAGATGTTGATGAAATGCTTCAAGATGTAATGTTTTCCTTATAATAACATTTTTTTAATTATTTAAAAAGTAATTTGTTTTAAAAATGGATTTTATTATTTAGTTTTTAAACCCCTTACTATGCAATTAAATTTCTAACCCTATGTTTTCAATTTATTTTTTACAGATATAATATATTTTTCAAGATTTGAGAACTCCTTTATAAAGGCAGAAATATAAATTTTATATTTTTCATGTTTTTGAAGAAATTTATTAGTTGAATATGGTGTTAAAAACATAATCCTAAAATATTATCTATTATGGAATGTGATGTTGAATTTTTATCAAGATTTTTTTTCGAAAAAAAAATTACACACCATGTTTCAGGCACCCACTCTGGGCTTCGGGGGTCATGGTCTCCACAGTTGGTATCAAAGGATCGGTTTAGAAAAATCTATAAAATTAAAACAAGACTAAATTTAATTTATACCTTTCTAAGTATATGTATTTGTTTGTAAAAATGATATATGGAAGGCTAACATTCACCAAAAAAAAATTTTCACTTTCAACTGAATTTATTGAGATCATAATTTCCATGTCATTTCTATAATACTATGAGCCCTTTGAAAATATTAATTTAACATGAAAAAATATCTACCACATACCTAAATCTCCTCATATACATCATCATCATCGACGATCAATATTTTATTATTTCGTCAAGATGAATGACAAATTTCTTTCCTATGCATGTTGATGGAAGTAATGTGAGGTTATTTTTAAATGTTTTACTCTTACTGAAGTCTTTTTATCCCTATAATATTTCCAAGATGCCTCAAGAGATGGTGACCTCCACGCTGCATATCTATTTTAGATCTTGTCATACCATTATTTTGTTCAATTAAGAGACATTGAAATTCTTGAGGTCGATTCCTTTCATTAGTTTTACAGATATCATGTCTATGTCGATGTATCCCATATTCACACCCCTCATCCTCACTCATGAGAAACTATAGATTTCTACATGAGTATGACCCAAGTTGATCTTGTTGTATCTGTACTAGAGAAATCGAGTGTTTTGGAACTGTGTAGGGAATTAGAATAACCAGATATCGGGGAAATCTATGACACCAGTGGTACTTGTGAAGGGACGTTGTGGTGGATGGCATAAGTTAAGTGTTTGTGAGAATGAATTTAATTGCGAGGGCCCAATTCTTTTAAGGGGTGATAATGTAACACCTGTGAACGTTTTAAATTTGTAATATTTTCATTATTATTATGTTGTTCTTGTTTAACAACCATACATCTAAAATCAAATACATGAATAATTAAAATAATGAAATGTTTTATTCAGTATGAATGATGAAAACCTTACATTACTATAAGGCTAAAGGAACATCACTAACCTATAATTCCTACTAGGAGACCAATTATAATTACCAGGAGACCTCCAACACCACAAATAGACCAAGAAAATAGTGGATGTCCTTTGGGTCTGTGATGATGAAAGACAGCATGAAAAGAACCCCGTATAACTATACTAAGCATCAATGGTATATAGAGCACCATATTTACTAAGTTGTTTTTAATGTTTGGAATACCCGAGACACCATTATAAGGCCTTCATGCCCATTAATAGCTATTTCAATACTTTGGAGGCTATTGGTTTCTTTAATGGTCATAAAATCATATAACTATTTGGTATTTTATGTATTTTGATAATTTTATGAATTCTAAGTATTTATGTGTGTTATGGAATCTCTATTTTTTGAAATTCTTTAATACCATGTCTTTCAACATGTTTTTAACTGAACATATCTTTATATTTTTAAAGCATAACATTTTAATGCTTAAAATGTATATTATATCATGACATTTTTGTTTTAATGAAATTAAAAAAAAAATTATATATGTATACTTAAATAAATTTGAATAGAAGTATACATATTTTTTTTATAGAAAAATTCATATTTGAATTTGAAATCCTATTTTACCATACTCTTAATAATTAAAAGTTTTAATTTTGGTTAAGTAATGACATGGTATTATTTATATGTTAGATTGTGTATTTTAATGTATCAAAGTTTAAAATAATGTTCAAATCACATTTTAGACAAATGGAATTATTTTTTTAATTGAAATAAATATTGAATAATTCATTTTTACTTTCGTAGCTTTTAAATTATGTCATACGGTTTATTTTTATTTTGAATGTTTTAATCAAGGGTTATATAAAAAAATATGTTACCATTAAGGCTATACATCTATCCAGCTGAGGGAGACAGCTCACACCAGTCCCTAGGGAGTAGGTGGATGAGCCATGACCCCTCAGCCAGCACAGGCCAGTAGTAAGGGAGTGCATGCCCACAGGGACACATAGAGAAACTAATGCGACACCACCATGTGGGGTGGCACGGTGGCAGATAGTGGGTGCAAGGTGAACCTGCAGGGGAGAACCGATATGTGGTGGTGCTAGGGAGGGGGGAGGGAGTTATTTTCTCACTACTGGATCGATGAGGATTATATGGCGGTCTCGAAACTCTATTCTGTTTTATTTGGGATGCATTTTTTCAAGGGAGATCTAATATCAATCGTTCAATCTTGCGACATGAGATCTAGACCATGAGATATGTTCTAGCCAGTGAATCCCACTTCTACAATCCTTTCCTCCATATTTTCTTCAGTCGTCTGATCGATGAATCAACTGATCTCGACCTCTCCTCTGTTTTAAAATTCCAGATGAATCTCCAACCGTCCTATCCAATTCCATAGTTGATCTTATCTATCCATTATTTTTTATAATAGTGTAAACCTTATCAATCGTTTGATTGATCTTTGTTGATCATGTACTTTCATTCTTTTCTACATCTCCTTTCATACCTTTTCTTCTTCCTCATATTGCACCTCTATCCACCACTATTTCTCCAACGTGTCTTCCTTATTCTGAGGAAATTTCAATCTCACTTTGTGTCTAGTTTTCCACATTTTATTTTCCACAAGTCGTCAATGTATGTTATTTTAATACGTAACCAAAACTTGTCCATGCATGTTTTTCCACAATATATATATATATTATCAATAATTGATCCATTCAAGATATGATACAATCTTGGTTTTTTTTCTTTATATGAATAATTATATTATGATTTTATTATGTTTCATTGTTCATAAATCCATGTATATACATGGAATCTAAAGTTATATAAAATTTTTATAGTTTATATAAACCGATTATATAAACCCTCTTTTACACTTGATCCATATGGGTTCTATCTTCTCAATCTCGCCTCCAACCACTACTCGACTCTGTCTCTCTCTGGAAGCCATGTAATGTGTTTTTTTCATCTTTTTTTAATATAGAAAACCCCTTTTACAACTTACGTATATATAGTTATTTATATATGTATATATATGTTTGTTTTTATATCAAATATATTCTGATTTTACGATTTTTAAATGATGAGCATTTGTTTTTAAATGGTGTTCTTAATGAATGTTATACATAAAAGGGATTACATTTCTTTGTTTTTAATTAATCCCTATGTATATTTATAAAAAAAACCTAATCTGTTTCTATGGTTTTCGAATGTCAAATATATGTTTTTAAATAATGTCTTTATGTACATGAAATTCATGTAAGGATTCAACTTTGTTTTGTTTAATTGGACCATCTAAACATATATGTGTATATACAATTATGCATATATATATGCATCTAGTTTTTAATTACATTCTGAATTACTTTTTCATAAAACTTATTTTTTTAATTATTTCTGTTTTTGACATGGACCATATTTATAATGATTTATTAATCCTTGTTTTGGTTTTGAAAATCCAAAGTATGCTCACTGTGTATATATATGGTTATATATAATTTTCGAACCCAAATATATACATATTGATATTTTAATATGGACTTCTTTAGTTTTTAAGTGGTATTAGAAATGTTAGAAAGTGTTATAATTGTTTACATTTTTGAGCGTAAATATATATATATATACATTCCTAATCACATGTGTTTAATTATTATTTGTTATGCATTAATACATCACATGAATTAATGGATTTACATTTATACATTCTATTTCAATTTTCCCCATCGAATTCCTTTAATTATTTAATTTTATGTTATAATCTATTTAATATTTCATTTAATATTGTATGGTTTAAACAAGAATACCAAGTTTCACAACATCAAAAACATGTAAATTGTTGTATGAAAATGGTTCACATTCATGTGAAAGGGTTTCAATGAAAGAGTTGTTATTTTATGTGACAACCCATTATTTTTGTGTACTAGTAATTATCACATGTTCAAAAGCATGTCATTTTAGTCCATGCATGTCACAATTAAATCTGATGCATACAAAACCTAAAAATAAAAAATCTTTAAATTATTGCATTTATTGCATATTTTACTTCATTTATGAATATGCATGCCAGAATGAAATGTATCTATCTTGATAACTCATGGATTAAGGATGTAAGTATTCAATGTGGTACTTTACACTATGAATATAAGGCCACACTATACATATGAGATGAATTATTTTGGGGTTTTTCCCATATGGTGTTAGCACGAGGCCTTAAGAAAATGATTATGTATGGTCTTGGCATAAGTCCTTGACAATGTCTAGAAATATACTTTCCAGTATTATGTATTAGTATATGACAAACCAAGTGATAATTTGACTAGTATAATATCCCTTGATTAATATTTTTTTCCTATTAAAAGTGTGAAGAAATCATTTGGCATAACGAAGTATGTACTTGGAAGGTTTTATAAACAAAATGTAACATCTAATATCATAATTTTTGAAACTGAATTTGATATTACATATCTCATTCCATGAATTTCATTTTACATGTTAACTGAATCCTGACACTATTACTTATGAAATTATAATCATGTTTTAATTTATGTTCTAAATTTTACTATCAACATTTGATCTCACCATTAAATTGGTTTGATCAATTTATGGATTATGCAGCATTCCATGCATTTTTGTACATGTACATGCAATTTGATATATGTTTTAACTCTATATTTTTTGTAAATATATCATTATTGTGTAAAATATTTCCTTAAATTGTTTTTAAGTAACTATTGAAATATGTTGATGATGTTCATCAAGAAGTTATTTTTTCCTTATATGAAAATATTTTGTAATTATTTATAAGTTTTTTTAAGGGATTTTATTATTTTGTTTTGAAACCCCTTACTAAGAATATTAAATTCTCACCCTAAGTTTTCAATTTATTTTACAGGGATAGTTAATTTTTAAATATTTGAGTACTCCTTTATGATGGCAGCAATATAAAGTTTATATTTGTCAGGTTTTTGAATAAATGTATTAGTTGTATCTGGTTTTCCAGAAACTATACCGAACAATTATCTGTGATGGAATGTGATGTGTAGTTATTATCTGCAAGTTTAAATGAAAAATATTACACACCATGATTTGGGAACTAATCTAGGATTCTAGGTTTGGGGTCACCACCTATCATGTGTGTGTGTAACAACTTCACATTACCCACTTCTTGCTTGAGACATCAAATGATAATTATATTTACACGTATATGAATCCCCACATAACTGTACAACAGAATAGGCCACTCATTATGAAATTCATGAGATATTATGAAGCTAATCCATTCTATATGTACCCATTTATTGATATCCAACAAGGGTTTCCACTTCCACCATCATTAATCATTATACCCTACAAAAAATCAACATGATTCATCTTTGAACATATTATAGCTGTTTCATGCCCACCACGACCATCTCCAAACTATGGATCATATTCTTAGACACATTATATGTATGGATGAATCTAATATATGGGTAAATATAATAATAATCAGTATGATATAATGAAACCTAAAAGGAAGGGGAAAATTATCTTTCCTCCTGTAATTTAGAATAATAGTGGAACAAGAAGAATGGAATGAATATTGATGTTCTTTACGAATAAAATTTTAAGGACCACCTTGGAATCTTTTTCATCTAAAATATTTTCCATAAAGGATCATATATCATGTGTAAATATGGATGATCGAAGTACCAAATGAATCACCTACACAGAATTCAATAACCTACCTATAAGTTATCTCTAAAAAGAACCCATGTATTCAAGAGGAATCATAAAACCCGAAGAATCCTACTAGATATGGTTCCCTATAATTCCAAGATACCTCAACAAAATATATAGGGGGTTCTTTTCAGGTCATAGATGGTAGTCATGGGAGTTTTAAACCCATCCATATATAAATACCTGGACTAGAAAAACTGGCATCACCTAACTAAATATTTAGTGGTGACATGTGCCTTTTCAATGTGAAATATTGGTTGGGGGATTAAATAATAGGGGTAGAGGAATAATAACTCATTATGTTATGTGTTTCAGGAAAGGTAGTTCCTAACCATATAGATAGGGGACTAACCCCATGATTGCGGGGCTACCATATTGTATATTCCAATTGGGGGGTTTGAACATTGTTAGTTCCAAGGGAAAACTATCCCCGTGAATGTTTTAGAGGGCATATAACTAAAGTATGATGTAGAGTACAAAACACATATAAAATTATAGTGGTTTATTTCATTTCATCGGCACATCATTTGGGGAGTTCATATTTCATTGTCCTCTATGATATTCTTTTTTGAACAAATGCATCAGTCTTATGAATATATGATAGCCAGGATCACTTGATTCACCTCATGAATTATCTTTGATGCCAAAAAGGGATGTTCCAACATTATTTTATTTAGAAAATTATCTTAGTAGACTATTTATATGTAAAAAACCCTTTCATCTAGCATGAAATCATGTAAACAATTCAAGGATAGAAAGTATGCAATATGAAGACTAGTGGACATTAGGTGTTACAACGAAACTATAGACATGTTAGAAGATACCATTGGTATAACCATTCTAGGGTCAACATACATGGAATTTCCATAATAGTTAAAGACATATAAGACATATATGTTAATCAATATTTAGCTCTAGTTTTCTGAGTTATAGTTGAGTGGATCCTTTAAACTTTATTTACATTTTGATAACTACTAATCCCTCTTATTTTAACTAAATAGTTATATCATTATTTGGTGTATAAATTTTATTTAGTAAATCCCACTATTTTAATTTGTTTTATATGATTTTATTGATATTATTATATATTGTTATTTAATATTTAGTATTTATAATTATATTTACTTATTTCTAATATATTTTATTAAGTAAATGATCTTATACATATATAATAATTTTTAAAATATATTATATATATATTTTTTACAAATTATATTACGTATAGTGGAAAATATATTATCCATTAATATTTTAGGATTTTTTCATAGTCCAAAATATTATATATAATTTAATGTTAAGAAATATCTAATGTTTTGTAGAATAATTTCTTAAACATTTTAGAACTATATAATAAATATTTAATGTATTAATAATTAATAAAAGGAAAATATATTAATCATTACATTGATGAAGATACAATAATTAGGTTTAAAAGTTTTTTAAGATACATAATATGTGTAGTATAGAATAATAATTATTTCAAAATATAGAATAGTTATAAATTTTCTAAGACTATTTTTTTCTCATTTTGAGGAACTTAATGAGTATTGTTTTACACTTGAAGATAAGTATGATAATATAATTATGGAAGATAAATATCTTGGATAATATTATGACAATATTTTTACTAAATTTTAGTATTTTTCAAAATATTTTTTAAAATTAAATTATAATCTTGATAAAACTATATATTGGTTTTCTTCATATGATAGTAGAATTAATTAATTATTTGGTGAGGTGTATTCCCAAAAATTGATTGATATCGGGTTTACTAAAGGGGGTGATATCTTTGATAAAATGCATGGTAACACCAAAGGAAATAAATCTAAACATGTAATAATATTTTATTAAAAAACTAATATTTTTAGGAATTATTTTCTTCCTTTTTAAAATGTTAAAAAAATATATAAAGCGACTTGCTCTCACTGTGGCATTGTTGGAAATTGTTCTAATAATTTTTCCATTAATGTTCCTAAATTATATATAATTAAAAATTTATATATTTCAAAATATTTATTTGACATTCAGGCTAAAATTACTTTTCAAAACAAGAAAATTTGGTACATAAATCTCTTATTTTTATCACTATTGGAGCAAAAATAAATTGGGTACCAAAAAATATTCGTTCTTGATATGATTGTAATAATAATCCACAAAAATAGTAATGTTTTGTGCATTGTGTCTTCTCAATATATATTGAGACCTCCTAAATTTATATTATCTATTAAATTAATGAAAATCATAAACATAATACTAAGGGAAATATCATTGCATTTGGAACTCTTGAAAATAAAGGATTAGTACATTATGTTGTAAGTTGTGTAACTCTTTATGCATTGTAGTTTCATCCTGAGTATGTTAACTTGATATAATATTAACAAATTTATATTAAGTATTTATTTATCTCATATTATGGTTGTTATAATTATTTGATATTCTCTAACTACTTTATATAGTGGGAGACGATTACATAATTGTTTTATTCCATTTATGTTATATATTTTTAATCTAATTTTAATTTTCATGCAATCACTAATATAATGATTCATTCTACAATATTTTGGCTATAATTAACACACTTAATAAATCTATTTATTAGTATGTTGGCTTGAGATTATTTTTAAGTTTCTATGCTTCAAGTGATAACATGTTTTCAATTTTATCATTTTGTTTACTTTTATATGTTGTACTTCTTTATATTTCCAGGCTCTAGAATACTAACTTGAGTTATTCTGAAATATTTATGTCATGTATATACAATATAATGTATTTTATGTATATAAGATATGTTATGAACTGTTTATATTTAATTAATTGAGTATATTAATTTTAATTCCATAAATATATTCCTTATAATTAAGATAATTGTTCAGTTTGAGGGGGTCAATCATTGATTCTTAAATCTTGAGATAAATGTTTTATTTAATTTACATGAACTAAATTGACTGTCAATTATTCAATTTATTATATATATTATTTCTAAATAATTTAATTAATTTAACCTACTGAATTCCACCTTATAGTTAATTTTCTGGAACAGTAGGAGTTCACGTCATGAAAAATCACTAAATGATCTTTTCCAAATTGAAATATTATATTTAATAAAAATATATATTACTATTATATTATTCAAGGATAAAGATTATAATTATGAATGAATAGTTTCTTTCTATTTTTAATCATTCTAGATATGATTATTATTATTTATGATTTATGCATTGTTATTATTTTCTATTAGTTGAGGAGTGTGTCACTTATATTATATTATTTACACCATATTACCTTTTGATCCAAAAAAAGAGCATATTGTGTTTGATGTGTTTGGGCTATGTAATTATAAACAAAATGGGAGAATATTGATTGGATTGCATCCACTTTTTTATGTTTTTTTGAATACTATTTCCTCTCACATTGACATATATTTTTTGATTCAAAATCATTTTTTATATTCTACCTCAATAATATAACATTATTTTATGTTGTTTTATATGAATTTATTATTAGTTTTTTTATTTATCATTTTGTGATTATAATTTATTTATTATATGTTGGGGAAGAATTATTATTTATGGGATCATACTCATGGATAAGATTCTTGCAGATCTATTTTGTATTGCTTTTTCACGAAGGATATTATAAATGTTGGAAAATTTATTATGTATAAATATTTTCAAAAAATATCCAAAGATAAATTTTTACATAGAATCGAATGTTATGAATAATCAGATATATTAGAGAATAATTTCTTATATATTCAATAACTCTATAATAAATATATTATATATTGAGAATTCACTATATGAAAATATAATATGCATTTTAGTAAATAGGGTTCAATTGTTATATTTAGAAAGATTCATAAGATACCTAATATGTTTACTCTATAAGAATAGATATTTGAAAAGATATTACAGGTTGAAATGTTTCTATCGAGATGACACTTATTTATTGATTCTACATTAGGTAATAATCTTATGTATATATTCTATTTCATAAAATATATCAAACCTTTAAATTATAAGTTGATATTTTAGGATACTTATTGACCCTTAAATATTACTGTGCTCATATTTTTACTCTTATGTTGCATAATATTATTTTGAGTATTACACTTATTTATAGAGACTTGTTCAAAAAGGTTACTTTTATATATTCAGTATTTTTGAAGTCAGTGTTTCATAATTTATTTATTTGAAAGTTATATTTCATTGGTTAAGTATGAAGGAAAAATTATTTTTATGTACGTAGATTCATTTGGATGTTTTATTAATATAGGTATATTATACGATTATCAATTTGTTTCTTTGAAAAAAAATGTTAAAATGATTATTTATGAATTTGAATGTTTTAAGAGGAACCAACTCTCTAATCCTATGTAAAGATGGAAGTTTTAATTTGGTAAAATATTTCAAAGGAATCAATCAACCCCACCCCCTCGTGAGTATTTTTTATACCATACTTGGTTCAATTTCCATGTAATCCCAATGTAAATAGAATGTTTTAATAACTTCATCATTTTTGGCCCACAAATACATTACGGAATGAACTTTGTCCCAGGACATGTTATATACCTCTTGTATGAGGTGTGATTCCACTCCACACCCTTTATGAAAAATTATTTTCCAAGTCATATAGTATTTTTCATCTCATGAAATGTTCTTGTATTCATATGTGGCATGTACTACTAACATACATCATGTGAATTGCTGGGTGGAAAGTCTTTTGTGAACTTTATCACCCTCCAGGTAATGTAGTTGTAGTCATTTGTGATTTTGTTCCTAAATTACACACTTTGTGATACTTAACTTAGTCTATAATACTAAAACCAATAAATATGAGTACATTGGGTGTGTGTTTGTGTGTTTCAACTGCTAAGATAAATTCCCATAGATGGAGGGATAAGTTTATGATGGATAAAAACAAACTCTTCGTTGATCTTTTTTCCTATTTAATAGACTCCATTTTCTGTTATTATCTTATATATATATATATATAAGAATATATAAAAGTATAAAAGATATGAAAACATTTTATTTTTCCCCCATAATTGGTAGATTAAAGTGAGTATAAAAAGTTGATGTGTTGATTTACCAAAATCCAGCACAGTGAACAATTTTAATAATTTAAAAAAGTAGACACATTATCTCCCTTGGTTAACTACCAAACACATGTAGAAATTTCAATTCACTATTTTTTAATTACACCAACATTTAATTCATTATATAACATTTCATTTCCTCATTAAATTTTGTTTATACCACAATAGGTGTGTTAAGAATCTCTTATTTCATAAAATTTATTTATTAAATTTTACCACCAAAAAATATGGGACGTTTTTGTGTGGTTCAACAAAAAATTACATTCATGAAACCTTTTCACACACATAATCAATCATTTTAACATTTCTAAAACTGTTAACATTTATTTATAAATCATTCATTAAATATACTTACTTGGACATATGGAAAAAAATTACCTTTCTTTGTATAACTGATTTTCATATAATATTATTATGCATGATGTGATTTTTCATAAATATTTTTTGAAAATAGTTCCATTATAGTATATCCTTCATAGAAACATAAAATTAAGGAGCTATCAACATACGTAATGGTGTTAAAAACCATTCACACAGCTTTTACATCCTCCACCAAATTTTTGTACAACATGGAACTTCTTGCTCACATATCTCCTCATTCACAAAAAAAATCTAACAATAGTCTTCAGTTGTGAAACTCTATATCATACCATAATCAAGTAAGCTACACCACCACTTTTAATATGTTAACCCACTTATTTCATGAAACCAAAACTATGCCACACAATAGTATATTTTGATAACTCTATAAGTTAAAATAGAATTCATTCATTTTCCAAATATGAATGTGGTGGCCCAAAAATCGCATCAAAAAAATAGTATACATGTTATTTGGCACCAAAATTTGTGCGTTGGAAAAAATAAGCAAAGAACATTAAATGGTGCCAGAGGGGATGCTTCACGAAGCCCCATCGTGAAGCCCTTCAATACTGCAGCTGGTGAAAAGTTGAGGCCTACTCTACGCTCACTGTAGAAGAAGTTCACAATTGACTCCGTGGTTGCAACAATATTGACAAACATCTCTGAGTCATGAAGGGACAGACGGTCACCATTGTGTATCCTTCCAAATTGACGTAATCCTCTACGAACACCACAGAGGGATATAAGAAAGCCTATGCGCCACAAAGGGGATGACATTAGACTTCAAGACTCTGAGAAACATGACGCAATCTGCTTCTAATAGCTAAGTGAAAATTACTTTACGGTGTTCCCTAAGATCGTCACACCTCCTAGAGCATATAAATACCCACATACCACTATTCCAAAGGGGACAAACCCTGACCATTCATCTTCTGAATTCCCAAATCATGAATCACCCTTTTCTCTATGAACAATGGGAAAAATTAAGAATTTCTGGTACTTAAGAATTGTGAAATCCCATTCGCTTTATTAAAATTTACTCCCTCTTCAAGAAACTATTCCCTTTATAGATCCAATTTTACATCTCTAAAGAATGAGACCCCTTTGGGAACTTGATACTTTTCAAAGCTACCAAGAATCACCAAGAACCCTCCAAATTCATGTGTACGCCATGATTAGGCTTGGTCGCAATTCTCTGTGATCCCCTAAGCTCTGTGAACCCGAGTTCTCTATGAAACCCAATGCACCATGAGCACACGTTCTCTATAAATCAATGTGCATTGTGAGGCCATGAGCTCTGTGAAGCTAACTGCGTTGTGATCCCAGGTTCTCTACAAACCCCTAATCTTTGAAAAGCCTCTCTCTGTGATGCATTTTCATTCTGAAACCCTTCTCTCATGAGACCCTCCAAGATAGAACGATGTAATTTCAAAGTTACTTGGGAAGTGCTTCATGTGGTGTTTCTTTGCCTAATTATTCTTCTTATAGGCGTGTTAACTACTACTTCTCTTTTTCCTAGCCACACTAACGTGGACCTCTCAATGAATCACTCCACAATAACATCTCTAAACACCTTTATTGGTCCCTTCCCTTCACAAAGGGTTAAAATACGCCTGTTATGTAAGTCCTAGGAGTGAGGAGTGAATCCTCATCATCTGATATCTATGAAATTAAACTACCAAGCACCAGCGTCCCAAACACATGAAGTTAAACTATGATCCCTACATAAGTGACAAGTCATTAAAGTATCATGAAGGGGATCAACAATAGAAATTTATCACCCCACTCTTCCTTTGATCTTTGTCTTCATGTGCATCTCGGGATGTCTTTGCATAGTCCCTGAACCAACTAGTCAAGTTGTTCTGAGTATATTGGCCAAATACTTGTCATACATATGGATCCCTACTTGTTCAATCATCTCAGATTAAGTCTATGTCTTCCTCTACAGGGGCCGCTAACCATGCGTAAGTCCTACTCCACTCCTCGTAGACACACCTTTCATGGTGTGATTATTAGGTCATTATAGCCTCTTATTTCTCACACCGAGCATGCCTCACGTGGTCTTGGAGTAATCATTGACCTTGACATACTTTTTTGTCCACCTTATAATGTATTCATTATTTCCCTCTCCATTGAACTATATATTCATTGATCATTTCCCATTCTAGGCAAGGTACATAAGAAGACTCTCTCAGGTTCAAGTCTCATCCCCCATTGGTCCCGACCCCGTTACATCAGTTCACCCTCATCCTACATTACATTAAATTATATACCCCTTTCGTCCTGCATGACACTAAATTGTAGGCCTTCAAACTACATGGGTTTGGATCATTGTACTCTACAGAGGGTATGTAAGAAGCCTTCCTAAGGTTCAATACCATCCAATGGTAATCCTTGGTGTCCCCTTTGTGTGGAATCATCATTTTCTATGATCTCTCTTTTGAGGTTCCATGATCCACTCTCATTGGTGTTCTGATTAGTTTGATCTGTCTCTTCTAAACATTAAAATCGAGGCATGCCCCATGTTAAACCTAGGAAGCCCAGAAAAACCATGGAGATATGCATATGGAATTCAATTCCCCGCACTCGACATGGGATTCCTCGGGCTTTCAAGACCTCGATAATCCCTATCAATAGGAAAATAAATTCAGGTGTATTAGTGTATCTACATCTATACACGCCAGCATCGCGCAAAGTGACTAATCCCCATATTGAAGAATGATGCCTTGGCTTGATCCCATGGAATGTCTTGATACAAGCAGTGTAATTAACCGGAATCCACAAAGATATGGCACCAAGAAGAGTTTCACGAACAAAGTCATGATCTTTAAGGGAGACCCAGACAAGGTGAAAAATTCAAAAGTTGAATTCATGGAAGGAGAGCCGAAGTCCCATAATCACATTTAAATCAAGGAGAAAATGTCTATTAAGAATTTATGGATTCCACCCAACATTACAACGCAAAAATTCTGGGAAACAATCAATGAGCCACATCATGACGGTGTGTGCCCCAGAAAAAGTGTCAAAAGCCGAAATGGTGCACCTGATATGAATTAATCTCCTCAATATGGATGTTAGTATCATTTGAGACATTAGTAGATAATAATTTCACTAGATCAAGCTATCTGGGTCCATTTCCCACAAATAAAATAGTGGGCCCTGTGTGAAACTCACCATGATTTGGGGCAACTGATCATTGGGAATCCCAATATGCGACGTTGCCAGTGTGGATCTTTCAGTCTATCCATAAGAAGATTAGACAGTGTGGGGTAAATCAACATCTCTTTCCAATTATCTGTATTGATGGATGAATTTTATTTCTCTTTAGAACCAAAGCTCATGATATAGGAAACTAATCACCTCCCCCAACAGATTCAGAGGTAGGGGTAATGCCAACACGGCAATCTCGCAAGGCTCCATCTCTTCTACGAAAACATCCATGACCAGAGCTACCATGTTCTCATGCCCCATCTCATCCTTTGAATTTATTCAATGTGTGCTGACAAATACTCTAGTCCGTCAATAAAAAAAGAAGGGGGTTATCCTAACAAGGGACATTGCCTATCAAAACCCGGGGGCCTCAATGCCCTGTCTTCACTGCCACCCCAAAGGGTTGCACAGGGAGCCATTTCTTCCCACTTCAACCATCAATTAATTTGGGAGCTTATACCTAGAATGATCTTACAATTCCATCCTATATTCAGATGAAGTAAGGGATGTCTGAGTCTTCTCGGCTAGAATTTTTCCAATGAGCCACAAATGAGTACTCCCACCCGACCACTTCCACATCACTATCCAGTCCCACAGACTGAAGAGTATGTGGTCTATTCCCCTACACAGCCAGCCCTAGTTTGGATAACATGGTTTTAATGATGGGTGAAATCATAGGAAGATGCCCACCTGGGGACATAATCCTCCATGGATTTAGTATCCCAAGACACCATGGTGCGTGCTATTGGACCCAGGATATTGTCTTAGAGAAGGGACACTTCATTGTCCTTGAGTAGGGATACATCCATGCTTATTCTACAATGAGCAACCAACCACCACACAAGAAGGTTGAGTTGACCTCCCTAGTCACTGGTGCAGGCAGTAACTATCACGGGATGATCCCCGATGACGACCTCCAGTATAGAGGTCCTCCCCACACCATCATCGAACGTAGTGGAGGTCCTCCCTACTCCAACATCTCACATGGAGGTGCTCTCCATGACACCATTATTAACACCAGAAAAGGCCCTCCTTGCTTTATCAGTACATAATATTAAGGTTCTAAATTTTATCATGGTCTTAGGTATGTAAAACTACCTTTCGAAACATGTTATCAAAATGAGGATCCTTCGTCCCCTGTCACCAAATTTCATGGGTTTCCTCCTCTTCTTCTCAATAACTCTTAAAGAGTCCCTCCTAGCTTCATAGATGGTCGTCACTAAGTCTATTCCCATATCTAGTATGGTCAGAATGGAGGCCTTAATTATACCACAACTACAAGAGTCGGTCAATGTGAAGGTCCTCCCTATGTTATGTACGACCACCATGGAGGCCCTACCCATGTGCTTCCAATCCCCAGTAGAGGCCCTCCCTTCTACAGTACCCTCAATCATGGAGGTCCTCCTCATGTTCCATTTTACAGTTTCTCTGGTTCTCCTCACACCCTAGTTTATCTTAGAGGTGGTCCTCCCCACTCTAGCACCAACTCTAGCGGAGGTCCTCCTCCTGACAAATGTTATCCCTCCATGGAAGAACTATCCTAGGGAATGAGGGTGAGTTATCACCTCTAGAGGATGGATCCTGAGATTACTCAAACCACAATAAAACAGATCCTCTTATCAGATTCTAATGCTGAGTGTGATTCAATAATTGATCCTTCACTCTGATCCTCTCTATCAGGGGATGGGGTAGAAATAAGGTGTATAAGATTCATCCATCTATAAATTAGTGTCCACTATATCCTTCCATTCCTTTTAAGATACATACAATAGAAAGAAGACTTGGCCCCCTTCCAAGGATAGTCCTTGCAATCCTCATTATTGTCAGTAGTATCTTTCTATACCTCAATAAGATATCATGGAGAGTTGTTCTGGGGACCAAGAGAAGATGAGAAACAGCATTACCCACCGCTAGTGGCCACAGCCCCTACATAGTATGTAGTGTTCATTAGTCCATATTACAGGGATTTGGTAGTGAAATTAGTGGTTTTTTTAGAAGACAACCAAAGATATGATGACTTGTTAGATCATGCGTCGTGCTCTCCACGGACTAGTATACCACCACAACGGCCCGCTTCAGTGCCATTTATCAGTTCCACAACTGCATCTAGTTGAATAGTGGGGTAATCAAAGACCGAATCCTGAGTATGAATCGAGAATTTTGTGTGATATTCTCATAGTGGACCATTTCTTAGAGATGTATTTGCCAACTTCCACTACAAACTTCAACATTCCAGAGCCCCTTACCAATTATGAGGTAATATGCCTTTTATAAACCATAGGAATGAAGCCTTTATATCTCCTTAATTAGAAGTGATCTTACCCCATGATCCGATAAATCAACTTCAACATTGGAGAATAGTGTTTCCTGGTCATGTTGGCCACACTTCTGGTTGCATAGCACCCTTCTTCACTTGTTTATTAGAAGGCCCTCCAAAAAAAATCATGCATAGATTCACTATTCTCCGAAAAGTTATCAAGGAGGATTCCAGGCATATCTAGATCATTATTGGGGGTAGTATGTTTCCCAATATTTTAGTCATATCCTACACTAGCCTGGTTTACCCTGTCATTTTGAGGATATGCCTCTGGGTTTCATCATAGGGAACATGTTTATTCTTGATATTTACTCATAAGGGGTCATTAGAACAACCCTTGTAGAAGAAAAACATTCTACCGGGGTAGTGCAACACCTAACAGATCTTATAGGCATCCATACTCACCAAAAATGATCTTTTCATGTCCTTTATACACCATTTGAGTCATTTCCTCTAGTTCGAGACCCCGGTAAAGGCAATGTGGAAGTTGGGACTATCAACACCTCTGACCCATCTGGATCAATAAAAGAGATGGATGATGTCCCTAAAAAGGCATTATTGTGTCAATATATTTCTAAACAGACAAAGGTGGTTGAGGAGATCCTTGATAAGCGTTCTGAAGAATGGAGGCTAGAATACAACAATCCTTGACTGGGGCAACAGGTGCAAGGTCAGGTAAAAACTCCTCCCAGTGAGTTTCCTTTGGGTGATCTTGAAAACACTTCCTATCTTGATAGGGTGGAGGCTAATTTTTAAGGAATGAAACCACGATATGCATCACCCAATCCACCTGAATTGTTTGAGAAACTTCCATGGGACCCATCTCAGGTTTTTCCGACAGCTCCACGGATCCCACCGGCTACTCTACATGTTCTTCCCCCATCCCCTTAGGTAATTCAACCTCTCTCCACATGATCCATTGGGCTTTCTTACCACTTTGAAGAACCTACCAATGAGTTGGTGGTTTGGGACCCTCATCATATTAGCATCCTCATCAAGATGATCTGATTTAAGCGCATATTACTCACCTGAGGGACCTTGAAATTCAACCGGTGGCAATTACTCCTAATGGAATCACATATCTGACATGGGTGTATGATATTCCAGGACCCCAAGGTTTTGGAAATCCTATTTTCTCCCCCATTAATGGGATGAGTGATCTGCTGTAGAATTAGGCCCACTATATTTCATGGTGTGGACCCATGTTGGGAATACCAGTGCAACATGAGGCCTCAAAGCTTTGGGTTTTTGTACAAAAATTGGAAGGACCCAAATTTTTTTGCCATATCTAGTTACCCATTGGGTCAATAGTTGTATGGTAGGATCTTTGTAGGTAGTTTCTCTACGAGTTTAGTTCCACGGACTAGAAGACACGTTTTTATGACCTATTTTTGTTAAAGCAGAGTCCTGATGAGCCCTTCACCCACTTTATCACCAGGTGGAAGAAAATTACATATTCCCTTGATATGCCACTAACCAAGGAGCAGCTACTAAAGATGTGCATAGGGAATGTGAAGACCAAACTGGTCCCTTAAATAATCACTCATAAATTTATAGGTGGGTTTTTGGATTTAACTAATAAAGTTAAACATTTAGAAAAGGCCTTGAAACAAGACAGGAAGGCACATCCATTGCCTCTTGTAATTCCTGCTAGAAGAGAAGTTAAGGCCACTACCACTGTGGTAGAATAAATAGAGGGCCCTGGGCTACTGTATTTGTTACCAACGGAACCACTTACACTGTTTCTCCAATGGCCCCCAACAAAAGCGTATCCTCCTACTCAACTGTGACCACCTCAGAATCAGCTAGTTCCCCCACCTAACGTGCCACCACCACCTAGATAAGATAATAAGTTTCTATATATTCGATTGGATCCACCATCCTTTATTTAGTGTCAGGTTCCTAGAGCTCCATTATTGGATCAAAGGGACCATACCTACTCATTTAAAGAGTCCTAGGTCCACAGTTATTTTTTAGGTACCTTTGTCCCAGGAATTCTATGGTTTCAAGAATACAAGAGGCCCGAATAGGCGGATCTCACTGATCTCCCAAATTACTACCCCTACCACCGGATCCATGGGAACACCCTCAAGTCGTGTTATCTATTTAATTACTAGATCCAAGACTAGGTTGATAACAACATAATGGGGTTGGGTTCAGGCTTGGCACATGTCGAATATGTGATTATAAAGCCTGACAGCAATAGTGAGGTTGAATGGAAGAAGGTTTCAAGTTGTGGGTCTCAAAAATATGATGTATGGATGGCTCAGAAGGTAGTATCACATGACAATGGTATCATTTTGGCTTGTTTGAATCAGCATGAGCCATAAAAAGTTGATGTTCTAACATTGGCTACTCTGTCTGCATGAAAATTTCAATAATCATCCTCTTAGGGGAGCAGGCACGGACGATGAAAGGGAAGAAAAATCCCTCCACCTATGAAATTGTTTTCGCATTATCTCTATGATTTCATTCCCCCAGATATGGTTATTTCCCCCAGAATCCTCCCAGTAAGGGAGGATTTTTCATGTGATGACCAAGGGTATGCATCGGTTTATACCGTTGAGCTGGCAAACCCCTAAATGGTTCGCGATGATGAATAACATTGGAGGAACCTCCCAATGTCCCTAGTCGACACTAGTGTTGACGAAGCTGTGGGTATGTGAATCTCTAGAATTTAGTGGTCAGTGCATCCAAGAAATCCTTGCATTCCAATGAGACCAGCCAGTAGGACCCGCACAAAGTTTCACATGTCCAGCCTTTCCATCCCATTTAATCTGATCTTCCTCCCCTGCTATTTGTACTACATGATAAGATTGATCCAAAATGACCATGATATGATTTTTCACGTTCAGTCATGGATGGAAATCAGTCATCTGGCTATCAGCTAGTAGACAACCTACACAATTCAGCTAGTGAGTAGCGGTACATTCTCAACAACAACCAGAATCCCCTAATTCAACTAGAAATGCATTTCATACTTCCTGCCACATTGTGACCTACTGTCAATAGAATTGAAATCCTAGAAAAGAAATTTTATGTCATCAGGCATCTCACTAGTATTTATATTAGGCTCTTAATACTCAGGAATCCCAATCTATTAGTAAATATGTGTGATTCCCTTTTGGAGGCATTAATAATCCCCCTCCAGTTTTAGATAAAATTAGCATCCACAGAATCCTTCCTTGCTGAGACTACTGATAAAGCGGAATTTCATGCCATCATCTATTTATATGGATAAGTAGATTTTTATCCTATAAAAATTCACATTCTCCCATCGTACATCATTGTCCAGTTCAATGGTGTGGAGGTCCATATTTGTCTCATTGACATGGGATTTGGGTTCAATCTTATCCTGAACCGGAAATTCCACAAGATGGGGTTATCTTAAATAGATCGGAGTCCCTCTGACCTAAATATTTGTGGTTATGATAGGATGGATCAGACACTAGTCCGAATGGTATTCATGAAGACCTAGTTTGGTGGTCTAGTTTCCAACACTGAGTTTAGGGTCGTCTCACTAGACACTGCTTACAACTCAATGACGGGTAGACCATAGATCCACTTGCATGCGGAAGTCCCATTGTCGTATCACCAATTCCATAAGTATTCCTTTAATGGTGGAGTCGGAATACTCCAAGGTTATGTGTCTCCATTTTACTATTTTGAATCTCATTATCATGATGTTGACTACTACTAGATAAAGGACATGATTAATCAGGCTAATGAGTTTGAGCACACTACGGCTATGACCGACCAATGGATAGACCTGGATGGCACCCACGTTTTCTCAATTCACCGATTGAGGTTGAGAAACCATACATGGGGAATGTTTTTTTGTCTTTGGCACAAGGGGGTAGTGCATTCCCAATTATAAAAAATTCCATGGGATCACCTCATATTCTCATAAAAATCATGCTTGGGGAATCACATAACCTCTAACTCCTATAAGGTTTTGGGATGTCCGCACCATGGAGGTAGTGATATAGAATACTTTATTCTTTCTCTGAAATGGGATAAACCAAATTAAGATGATGATTCACTATTTATTTGATATTATAAACTATGGACCCTTGGTTCAATTGCTGGATGCAACCAGTTCCATAAGTATCATCTCCATGGTTCCAAAATTACATGTGTCCCTTATGAGGTTTCCATTGACGCATAGGATAACACCAGTGTCTAGTTAGGATGATCTAATTCAAAAAAGTTTCATCCTACTAATGATCCTCTCCCTATTAATGATGAAGAAGATTTGGAAAACTCTCTTACCGCATTCTATGAAGGAATCTCTGCTACAATGGATGAATTGGTATAGGTGAACCTCGGTGATGAGACAAATCTGAAACCAACACTGATCAGTGACACCATTCCTCCAAAAGAGAAAAAATACATGGATTTCATATGGTAGAATCATGATGTAATTTCATGTATTTATGATGCAATTCAATGGATAGATCCTCAGTCCTCATCCACCATCTCAGTCTCCCTGAAAATCATTGTGGGTTCAAAAAACCTCCCAGAAAGACGCACCCTTCTCACATTCCCATTGTCAAGGATGAGGTTGATAAACTCATCAAATTGAACTTCATCAAGGGATTCCATTTTTCTATATTGTTAGCTAACATTGTTCCCTTCAAGAAGAAGAACGGACAAATCAGTGTCTGCATCGACTTTTGGGATCTCAACTGTCATTTTCCAAAGGATGATTTTCCCCTTCCTATGATAAAACTATTGATTGAACCCATCATTGGGTTCTAGGATTTCTCTTTTATGGATGGGTATTTGGGATATAATAAAATATGAAAGGCCCTGAGGTTGAAGATTCTACTACCTCCAGGAAACCACAAGGGACAATCTACTACCAGGTAATGCCTTTGGATCTAAAGAATGCAGGTTCCACCTATCAATGGTCCTTGCACCACTATTTCAAGATGATCCTCGACATATTTTTAGAATTATACATGGATGTCTTGGTGGTTAAATACCACCAATGTGAGGACCATATCTAGAATATTGAGAAACTGTATGGCTTCCTCTATTCCAATCAACTGATGATGAACCCCTTGAAGTATGCCTTTGGGGTCACCACTATAATGTTTCTCAGCTTCATTTTCAGATACAGAGGCATTGAGATTGATCCAGAAAAGATCAAGGTCATCAGTTAGATGTCTACTCCCAGAAATGATCAGGAGCTCTTAGGATTTCAAGGCCACATAGCATAAATATGTCGATTCATGACAAATATAGGTGGAAAGTGCAATCCCTTTTCCTAGATCAAGAATACTTATTTTGTTTATCATTGGAATGAGGACTATCAGACTGCTTTTGAAGAAATTAATAAGTATCTACTAAAGCCTCTTGTTCTGATGCCACCAATTTATAGAAAGCCATTAATCCTCTATGTGACTACTCTGAAATGGTCCATCAGCACCCTTCTAACCTAGAAGAACAATGATGGATTAGAGAACAGTTTAAACTATCTTATTTCCATGCTCTTCAATGAAGATAATAGATATTACTCTATTGAGAAAATTTCCTTATAATGGTATTCACAGAGAAAAAATTGTTACTTCACTACCGCACTATAAGATATATATGGTGTCCCAAGTGGATCTACTAATGTAGATTCTGAACTGATCCATGTCGACAGGCGGTCAAGCACTGTGTGTAGTGATCCTACAACCGTTTGACATCATGTTTTTCGCCTAGAAGGCTACCAAGGATCAAGAATTTATAGAATCTCTTGCTGCCCATATCCCCCAAAGAATAGTCTCTGGATCATGACATCCTTGTTGAGTCAATCCTCTTAGTGGATCAAAACATTCTGTGTTGGAAAACGCACATTTATGGAACTTCACAATGACCTACTGATAGAAGACTCAATGATCTTACAATAAACAGAGTAGGTATGGGTATTGTCTTCACCATACCTACACAAGATGTTTGTCCCTATTCATTCCTATGTTCAGAAGAATGTACCAATAACAAGGAAGAGTATTAGGCTCCCATCACTAGTCTCAAGTTGTCCCTTGAGAATGATGTTCCTCATCTGCATGTGAAAGGGGACTCCAAACTGGTCATCAAGCATATCAATTGTGGCTATGTCATCAATAATATAGAGCACATACCTCTGTTTGAGTGTACTCACCCACTAATGGCCTAGTTCTCTTTTAGGCTAATTTAATTATGTCCTTCAATCATAGAACAGTAGATATAATGCCTTGTCCAGCCTTTCCGCGTCTCTTACAGAGCCAGACCAAGATGATTTGATTATCCATGTGTCACATAAAATTTTCATTGCTCTCATCACTCTGGATGATGATGACACCCAATAGGTAAGCCACCACAACATCGATGCCTTCACACCGAGACCTCCAGGTACCCTTATCCTAGTGTTGGAGGAGACCCTAGACCAGACGACTCCCTTTATCATGTATCTCTGGCATGGTAATCTCCCAAAAAACCAAGCTGAATATGATCGAATTCGACAGTGTGTAGTGCATGTCACCATCAGGAGTGGTCCGAGTCTTGATAATATCCCTTGTAGATGTGGGTTTGATGGGATTCTCCTCTATTTCGTTCAAGAAGCCAATATTTTTTAGGTTATTCAAGAACACCATGTCAGTTCTTGTGAGGCTCATTATGTAGAGGTAAACCATTCTCATCAGTTCTGAATATTGGGATACATTTTGACCACCATGATCTGTGACTGCATCGAGTTTTCCAAGAGGTTCAATTCTTGGAAGATCCATGTGAATTTTCTGCATCAGCCACCGGATCCTCTCCATAATACCATGTATTCTTCAACCTATATTGTTTGGGGACTCGATAGTAAGGGATTATATCCACCAGAAATAGATTGCTTGGGTATTTTTATCCTGACCACTATAGATTTATTTTCCCTGTGGGCAGAGGCAATTCTGATTAAGGATGTTATGACACGTTCCTTCGTTGACTTTGTGAGCAGCAATATCATCCACAAATTCAGAGTCCCTCATGTCTTCCTCACTAAAAATGGTACCAAATTTTATATAGATGAGATAATGAAGTTGAAACTATGTACAACATCCATTATAATCATACCCCTTGATATCAAGCACAATAAAATAGTGAGATCATGGAGTTCAATAAAAAACTCAAAAATCTTCTAGAAGATGGTTGGTCAAAACTAAAAAGTGTTGGCCAGAAAAACTCTCTAATTATCTCTAGGATTACCAAACTACAACTCATAATTCCAACTACATGACACCATATTAACTAGTGTAAAGAATAGAGATACACCTTCCCATCGAGATTAAACTACCCTCACTATGCACAGCCATCTATGATTAGCAGGCACTAGATAAACATGATGAAATCTATATAGATAAATTAGAAAAGAATGAAGAGAATAGCCTCTGTGCCTTTAAAAATATAAAGAGTCATCAGAACAAGAATTCTTGGGTATTAAATAATAAAATTCACCTATTTTATTGCTTACAAGGTGATGTGGTATTCTCCCTGTTAACTCCAATGATACTCGGAAGGAATCCACCGATGTTGTATCTCAAATGGGAGGGTACTTATTTCATTCACAATGTCTACCCCAATGGTGCATACTCCTTGATCACTATGGATAGTGAGCATATTACTCCTCTCACCAAGGAGAAATTCCTCAAGAATTACATCATGTAGGGGGTTCCCATCCTACAAGATGTTAAAAAACATCTCCCCATCTTGTAAGATGTTGAAATGCCTATCCTCATCATGCGAGACATTAAACTGCCAATCGCCATCCTTAAAGATATTAAAATGCCCATCCCCTTCCTGTAAGATGTCAAACTGCCTATCCCCATCCTATAAAATGCTAAACTGCTCATCCTCGTCTTTCAAGATGTTAAACTATGAATTATTTGAGATTTACAACCTTAAAATTAGATATCCATAATCCTTACCGTGAGACGTTAAAATACATGGTTACCACCACCCATCGTGCATCCCATCATTCACATCTACATTATATTTAAAATTCTAAGGGACCCCCTTAATGGCATGATCAGACGCCACTTTGGCTCACCTACCCTTCTGGGGCCAACATCCTGGAGGCTCTTGAGTGACAATTTCACACAGGTCCCAGGTAGCAAATGTGGTCATTGGTAGATAGTTAATTGTTTTTTCCCATTCAGGGTCACCTGATATGGATAATGTATTTTAGAAATTTTCAGCTGTTATCCTCAATCATTGTTTTCATCCCCATGATCTCCCTAATGACGGATGCAATAATTCATCATTTCCTATCATCTTGTCCCATGCACACGACATTAAACTAGATATTTATGTTCAAAGAACTACGAATTTAAACTAAGATCTTTTATTTCCTTATTGCATAACATTAAACTCCATAGCATCCTCCAGAAATATGTATGACGTGATTCCCATCCTTATGGGATACAAAGGAATAAACAGAACTTTCATCTGTGACCCAACCTCAGGTCCCCTTACCTTTCCAACCTCTTGGTCCGTGTTCTCTATTAGGATTGTGTGGTGTAGTATGGACTCTATTTCCTCATTCATGTTGGGTTATTTTTTCCACATCACACACATCCCCTTGTGAAACTCCTAATTTTCCTTGTCATAATCACATGATTTTTAACTACATCACATTTTTAGAACTACTTATGGCTTGATTCCTATATTTATGGGATACATATGAATGATCAGACCATTAATTTGTGGTTCATAATAAAAAATGAATTCTCTCCCTCGGGTTTAGTTCTATTAAAGGGTTTCATATAGTGTTATATGGACACCTTTATCCCCCATTCACATCAGGTTTACAGTGACCACACCACATTCCCCTCCATCTAGAACGTACTTCATTTCATTATCCTTACCACATGACGTTAAATTGAATAGATCTATAGAAATATGTATGGATTAATTCCCATCCTCATGGGATAACAAGGAATGCCCACACATTTCATCAAGGGGTCCAACCCTAGTTTTTAGAAACCTTTTCTACCTTCTAGCCCCTTGGCCTATGTTCTCCTGAGGTTTGTGGTGTGGTGTGGACTAATGTCCTCATTCACATTAGGTTTTTAATTAACATGTTGTGTATATCTCACTTTAGATATCTCAAATACCCTTTCCTCCTCTCATCTCTTAGAGTCTTCTTCTCTTATTTGGTTCCATAGACCCTTCTTAGTGATTCCCCAATGTGCCCAGATGCACTTTGGTTTAGGTCCAAGAATGTTGTATTATACATGGACATGCTTGTATCCATTTCCTTGATTCATGCCACCCATTATTTGGGTTTATATAATTTTTCACATAATAAAGTACCCCCAAATGGCATGGATACTATGACTTAGTGCCCTTCTACCTTCTTGGGCCAATGTACTGTGGGACATTGGATGTCAATATTACACAACTACCGCATTGTGAATATGATCAGTGGTCGATGCTCATTTGTTTGTTCTCATTCTAGGCCAATGCCTTGTGGATGTTTTTCTTTATATATGGTCAACAATTATCCTCAATCATTACGCCATCCCTATTATCTGTAGATATTGGTTGTCTGATTCATATCCCTTTCCACATCATCACATTAAAGTGGAATTTCGACACCCTTAGTGTTATACCTCCACGCACATTTGCACATTAAGGGGACGAATAAACATTAGGGTTTCATCCTTGAATCTTCACCATTTACCCACATTGTGTATTCTATATGTTGTGATGTACATATCTTCCCTTGTTTCTCACATCGAGTATAGCTCACGTGGGATTAAGGATTTGGTTAGGGTTTATGAATTCTTAGAAAAAGGTCACTTCTTTCAGTCCAAGATCTATGACCATAAACTAAGATCTCTACATCTTTATCACATGATGTTAAAGAGCATGGAATGTAAAGAACTACTTATAGATTGATACAAATCTTTATGGGATATGTAGGAATGTTGATACATTTCATCTTTGGGACCATTCATGGGTCCCATATCTTTTTCAACCCCTTAAACTAAGGCTTCCCCCCTTGGGATTGTGCGCACATGTGGTGTGGACCTTTTTCCTCACTCAGGTTGGGTATGCTTTATCATGATAGGAACATTCAATTTTGAACATTGTTCATCCACATGTGTCCAAACTATATAACAATAAACTATATTTCCTCGTCTGACAAGTCATTAAACTATTATGTCTTCTCCACATGAAAATAATGGTCATGAGATGGTCATATAATATGACATAAAGCTGTGACACTATCATCCTGGCTGCACAATGAAAAGTGGCACTGAATTGTGGTTTCCTCTCTTGAGGGGACATCATGTCGGGAATTGATCACCCATCAGGCCACTTGCTAAGCACTACGCATGATTTGATTCCTACAGTAATGCATGGATTCTCTATCTTGGGTTTGTTGCTCAAAAATACACCCACATTGAAGGACAAAAAATATCAATAAAATATTCGTTCGTTTAGTGAATGGGATAGAACTTAACGATATTATCTCCCCTAGAATTGCTACCCTACCCTTACATTTCAAGAACTATGTTTCAATTGATTCTGGTCTTCAGGTGATATCTTGGAACACCCATACATTTTATCTTTGGGTCCAACCCTAGGTACCTCAAATCCTACCTTATTTCTGACCCCTCAACCCAAACTCTATTGAAATCACATTGTATAGTGAAATCCTCTTTTTTCATCATTCACTTCAGATTTATAAAAGTAGTGCCATGTACTTAACTTTGGAGATCTCACTTCTACCCTCTCTTCCTTACCGCATGATGTTAAACTGTAAGGAATTTTAAGAAATACATATGGATTGATTTCTTTATTTTGGTGGGATACATAAGAATGCCTCGAAATTTCATCCTTAGGTCCAACCTCATGTTCTTCTATTCCTCCTACCTACCCCTAGCCTATGTTCTCTCCTAGGATCAAAAATGGTTTGGTATGTTGACTTATGTCGTCATTCACATAGGTTTATTCTATCTTTACATACATGTTCTTATCTTGAGAAACCTATACCCCTTGCATCCTTACCGTATGAGGCTAAAATTCCTGGAATTTAAAGAACTACATCTATCTTCATTTCCACCCTCATGGGATACATAAGAACACCCAAAAATTTCATATTAGGGTCCAGCCAACGATTAACCAACCCATTTCTCCCCTTCATGTTTGGACTTCTAGACCTCTATTATGCCTCACCAATGTGCTTAGATGCACTATGGTTTAGGTCATAGAGTATTGGATTCTATATGGACATGTTTTTATTCATTTACAAGCTTTATATCTCCTTTAATTGGGTTTATTTTATATTTGAAATCTGGATGGACCCGTGAAAGATATTGATGCTCAGCATTATGCCTCGCTACCTCTTTAGGAAATGTTCCCAGTGGATTTAGAGCAGCATTATGAGAAATGTTTCACATTTCGAGTAAGTTCAATAGTCGACCTTCGGATGTTAGGTCACATATCAATTCACATAATGTGGATGCTGTGTTTTGTACATGGTCACAAGTTATCATTCATCGTTATTCCCACATTAAACCCTAAATTTTTGTATCGTGATTCACATATCATTGAATCCCCTCAGGCCTAGACAGAATTTTGATACACTAGGTATTATTCTACCATGCACCTTGACAAACTGGGTGGACAAACCAGTGTAGTGGGGCCACCCTTGTCTCAACACCTTTATCCCCTACCGTGTTCTTCCATGCACCGTAATGATCTTCTACATCCTTGATTCCCACATAGATCCTGGCTAACATGGGATTAGTGATTTTGGTAATGTTTTTACCATGATGAAGGGTCATTCCTCCTTTAGTATGAACTCAATGTCCATGAACAAGGAGCTTCGATCCCTTAGTCCTAGCATCATGACCTTAAACTGGGTGCATTATTTTTTAAATTTGTGGTGTAGTGTGGAATATGTTTTCCCCATTCACATGGGGTTTCTTTGTAAACCCATGTCACATATTTTTTCTTTATGAATCATTCCATTTTGTTCAAATCACTGTGACCAAAAAATAATATCTCTTACATCCTTATTTTTTGAATCTAAACTACCTCTTTCATGCCCAGGATGTTTAATGATAAATTACCTATCAATATGATTTATTCACTCTAGAATATTTCCCCCACTTTTGGGTATTTACTACTTATTGTACCACCTCGAGAACACTGTTTGGATTAATTTTCATCCTTATGAGATACGTAGTGATGACCAGTCATTTTTCTGTCATCCCACTACACCATCATCTGCCCTATTGTTCTATTCTGGCCTAATATTCCTCAGAATTATGTGTTGTGACTTGAAATAATGCCCTTATTCACATCAGATTGGAAGTAACCATCCCATATACCTCACTTTAGATTTTAACATTTTTTTCCCTTGTTTCAGGACAATAAACAGAATGGGAATGTCCCATGTACCTAAAAATACACTAGAAATATTACAGTTTTAACTATACAACCTTTAACTGAGATTTTTTTTTTTATGTTTGCCCAATCTTAAACAACACCACATACTCCCTTTGATATTACCACTCCTTGGGCTCATCCAACATGATTCTTAAACAACATGGGTAATATTTGATCATCATACATTCCTTCATTTGGGTATTCCTTTTATTTTACATCCAAAGGGACCCCATAATGGAATGGATTCAAGGCCTCAATTCTCTCCTACCATCCTAGGCCAACACCCCAAAGCATTTTAAAAAACAGTTTGGTAAAAATCCTACATATCGAATATGGTCAGCGGTCGACCCTCATTTGTTTATTGAAATTCTATGATAACATAAATAGATTCTATTTTTCAAACATGGTCAATATTTATCCTCCATCTTCATGACTCTCTAATTTCATCCTAAATATTGAATTCTATGAATTGTATGTTTGATAACTCCTTCCATTTTACGATTCCTCATCACCTATAGTGTTGTAACTCCATGAATTCATGCACTTCAAGTAGGAATGTTGGTTCATCAAGGATTTTCTATAGTCAAAACTTCCTTTCACCATTGCAAACTATCGTTAGACGGGGAAGGACTAATAACTCTCCTTGTTTCCTACACCGAGTAGGGATCACTTAGGCTTAGGGTTCATGGTAAGGTAATTTCTATATATGAGACTTTGTGGCCATATGTACTAATCATAAGATGTTAAAATTTTTACTATCATCCTCACCACATAATGCTAAATTGAGCACTTATCATCCCCATATAGACGATGTAAAACTATAGACCATCTTGGGTCCAAGCTAGGGAGGTCACTCCTAGAATTTATCATGATATTGTTTTAGACTGATACACTCTCCCGGTGAACTTTCATCACGGTGGCGTAATTTCAATAGTGTTGGAATTCTTCCAAATAGCCTAGCATTCCATCACCATGCATTGCATTGCCTCTATTTTGGATTCATATTCTATTTCAAGTCTTTTGAAACCCCTTAATGGTTAGGATTATTTTCCTTAAGGCTTTCCTACCATCCTAGGCCAACATTCTAAAGGACATTGGATGACACTTCTAGTTTGGTCCAGTATTTTCGAATGCAGTCAGCCGTTGGCCCTCGTTTTTTGTTTCCATCTTAAGCTAACTCAATGTTGATGTTATGATTCCAATATGGTCAGAGTTTATCTCCCTTAATCAATCAACCCCCATCTCATTCCAAATTTGGGTTATTGTAATTCATATTCTTCACTCCCCATTGTTCAAACTTATTCCAACACCCATGGATTTATCTCTCTTATTCTCTAGAGATTATTATGAGGGGTGTTTTTGAGGTTTTGATACTTTGATTCTCTAACCCCCTCCCCCCTTCGTAGAGGCTCCATGTAGTCGTTTATGCTCTAGATGTTCAGTGATTGGTTGGTGCTATCGTACTCAAGGGGAATAATTGTTCATTCATCCATTCTTTCTCAAATCATGCACATCACATGTGCAATTAGGGATTGATTTCAGGATATTTCACAGATACAATTAAGATGCATTAATCAATTAATATAATTGGATTCATGAACATAACCAAAATAAACAAGCAAGAAAGATAGTATGTTTGTGAGTTAATGATAATTAAAATTCCAATGGATTGGCCCCTCCAATAGATGGATTAACCTACTCAATGGAGCATCCCATCTCTACCACCCACTAGCTTGTGACATCCAAGATATGTTATTGCCTATTAACATCATTCTCATATTCGATAGTATGGGGGAATAGTTCATCATCTCGGATCTTGGCCCAATCCTCATCAAAATTGATAATGGACATATTATGAGATGATTGCATCATCTGTTCCTCATCCACTATTAGTTGTGACTTCAATCAAAATTTGATTCTCAATTGTACATTAAGGAAAGTAGAATGTTTGTTTTCCTATTCCCTCAAGAGTTGGATATCTTGAGGAGCCTCTGGAATCTTCTTTATGTTGAAATATTTCTTCAACTTCCCGCCAACACTGAGGTTGCGGCCATGATCCTATATTTTTTCTTTCATGTTTTCTCAAATGACCATATGAGGATGCCAATCATCCACTGCTTCAGTGCATAGTTCACAATTTTTGGAATGATGTCTCCTCATATAGCTTATTCACTATACTTATAAAGTCACCTTGATGAATCATATGATCATTTTTTATGACTAGTGATGTAAAACCATTCTATCTACTTCATTAGAAGCATTCTCATCCTGATCCCCTATGTAGGTAGGTTCGTATGCTAGGAACACCTCTATAAAATAATCAGTAAGATCTTCGTCTAGTGTCTGGTTGGTTAGGCCGGGTCACATGTCATCCGATTGATCCTCATCACCAGATTCCACCTCGATAATATATTGTTATGTCCTACAAGTGGTCCTATATGTAATTGTTGTCATTGTGGTTTGGTCACCATGGGAATCCACTTCCACAACAATCGGTGTTACCCATGGAAATGGAGCACCACGAGCCCCATCCATCCTCACCAATAATTAACATGTCATTTGAAGAACTCTTTGTATAAGAATACACAAATGTCAATTGACTCGGTTCGATAGACAACATATATGGATTCTGCAAAGAAAAGTACTTACTGTGGTCGAACATCTATTCCCATTATTGAAATTAATCTATTGGGATTCAAGGACTTGGCCCCCCATATATGGCCGGGAACTATAAAGACTCTAGAAGAACCACCCTAAATGTCATAACCCTACTAGACTCTACAATCACCAAAGTCTAAGATGCGAATTATGATGTTACATCCACTATCATGTGGGAATGTGTTTTCTGTACAAGGCCCACCTGTACGAGACAAGTTTGTGGTAATGGAAAACTTTTTGGTTTCCATGAAAATACCACATTGGAACGATTTAGATTTTACCTCAAGAGAATTGAAAATCTCTTACAACTCTGAGGTTGCAACCTCACATTACACTATGGGGATCCCTCTGCCAGCTTTTTTCCCCCAGGTGGACTCTTACGATTCTTAGAGCAAGGGGAGGCATTCCCTCATCTGAACAGCAGACAACTACTGTGGGACTATTTTATTGAGAAACAATTTCACTTGAACCGTCATTGGATGTGGAGTGATCCTAGAATTCACATAGTCTTCCAGTTCAACACTATATTTCTCCACTTCCTCCTAAGACACCAAAAATCTAGCTTTGGTATAACTGATCTCTAAAAAATCAATCCCGAGACGGTCAAAGTGGTTCCACATCTTGGAAGGACTGAGGAATTTTCTATTGACATCATCGGTATCCTAAGCCTTGTGAAATACAGTATCTGGAGGCATGTCTAAATGGAATAGCCGCATTCCGAGAGCCTTGTTGGGTATCCTATAGAACCCTCTGGATTTCCTTCATCCCTCAATACTCTGTTCAATAGGGGCTACCAGGTCTACTGTTGCAGCTTCCACTATACTCGGCACAGGACTAGGAATCACGAGCCCTGCCATAGCCCCACCACTGTAATTTGAATCAGCTCGTCTTTTTCTATGATTTATTTCCATTTTATTACTATGGATTCGAGGTAGAATAGCAACCCCATATTTCATGTGGATAGTTCGTTGCTTTAATATATCCCTCGGGTAGGCTGACTCTCAGCTCTTGGCATACTTTTTTCCCATTTAGAATGTAGTAGTAAGAAATGGAATCTCGTTCTAAATATTTCATGCATCCCTTTTATACATGAGCCACATCTTCCTCATCACACATGGGTGATCCTCATGGCATAAAACTAGGTAGACGAGTGAGGCTAATCTCAACATGAGCCAGAATTTCCTTGCAAACCGGTGTGGGTAATATGTCTCATAAATTGGATTACGGTCCACCTGTGCCACTAGAACTCTACCCTTGAAGGAAAAGAGGTAAGACCGATAGTCTTCAGTTACCCATCCATAATTGGGGAATACTCCTCTAGGCTGCGGGAATATATGGAAATTAAATTCATCCACCTTCCTAGGATTTTTCAAAGTAATAAAAAGAGTTACCTTTCCCATAAATATTCCCACTAAAATCAGAATTTCTTGTCATAAATATGACCCAAGAAGAGAATGGGTTTCAGATATTTTTTCTGTTAATGTGTGAAACTATCCACCCATATAGAAAGTGGAACAACCCACATACCTTTCGGGGCCATTTCACTTCACTAATGTTCCCCAAAACATTGTAAAGCTTGGAATTCACTGGGATCCTGAGATTGACATGCTCCCACATCGCTAGCATTGATGCCATAATAAACGTGCTTGGTCACAAAATTTTTTTTGTCTTCAAAACTGAAAATATATATCCACAGATAAGTGCGTAATTGAATCCATCTAGCCTAACCGTCATTTTTTACTCGGTGTGGACATTATTCCCCAAAAGCCTCTATTTTTTATCCTCAAGTATGAGCCATTAGGGGTTCTTTTTGTTATGTTGATCCCCCTCTTTGAAATACTTATGAGTACTTGGTGTTAGATTATTAGATGACTCCTCCCTAGTAGTGTCATTATTTGGTGGGATGTTTACACAATGTTTAAAAAATCTCTTGAAGCGGACATCCCTCACCGACTGCATATCCTTACCTCACACCAGGTCTATTAGTGTCTTTTCTAGCTGTGACATCTACTTCAGATCCCCCCATATATTTACCGTGCGGAGGAATTCATTGTACATCTACCCCATGATGGGTATCCTGGAAATAATGTGGAGGTTGTAGAGGCTAATTTCGACTTCCCTGGGTTGAGGGTAGAAAGTGATGGTAGTTAATGGCCACCTACTCAACAACTCCAATATATTTATCGTAGTCTAATAAATGTGGAATTGGGAATCCCACACTATATCATATAAGACTACCCGCTTTATCTCTCTCCGAAACTCTTCACAGGATGCACAGACCCAATAATCCCACGACCAGTGATCCATACAATTTCCTCCTGGTCACAGATCCCACTCATTGGTCCACCCCATCTCTGGGTTCTCCATAGCCACCTTTATAAAATTATGGTATTGTGGGGGAGATGACTTGGGCTATGACACATTCCCAAAAAAAAAATTTGACTTAGTTATATATGAATTCAACATCGACAGGAAATTTATCCTCCCATGTATGTCTACCAGCGGCCCTGAACCACTTGTGTTGACAAGGCCTTCTCCTGGACCTAAAATATGGTTTTCCCCTACTTGATTCTAGGATGAGAACGTCATCCCTCTTAAAAATCCATATAGAGGAAGTCTTTTTAATAGAGGATATTCTTTTGGATTTCTAAAAAAATATCCACCGGGGATTCATGGTCTAAATAGATCAGCAACATATTCCCCAGTACGTAGATTTTCAGCCATCTCCTCCCTTCAGGCAGCATCCACAGGGGCCCCTCAAACTGCTATTTATTTGTCCATTTCATCCCAAAAAATTGGTAGCATTTTTCCAGTTTGAAATGATTTTCCACAATGTTTGAGAGTAAAGACCAACCACGTAGTTATACCAAAGAGCTCGCATATACAACTCATGGAGCACACGATCACAGAGTCGAAATACTAGTTCTGTGGTGCCGAGGAAAATGGAACATGGTTTCAAAAGAGAGACAGTAGAGTGTGTAGAGAATCATAATAAAAAATCTCATGTATATAGATTCAGATACAAGTGATGGAGAACAAGAGGTAATCCTCCGTTATTTATAGGCAACGACCCCGGAGCTTCACGACATGCCTGGCCATAGTGAGCATCATGATGAACTCTACAGTATTCTTAACCCACACTATGCATTCCATCATTGTGATTATGCTTCATGATCCATCAAAATTTTGGGTCTTTTCCCTCATAATCTAACCCTTATTTTCTCCTTCACCCCCATTTTTGAGTTGTAATTTTTTAGTTCCAAAATATGTGGGCTGGAGAAAAAAGAAAATAACATGAAGTGCTTTCAAAGTGGATGCTTCATAAAGTAACATCGTGAAGCCCTTTGGAAACATGTATAACACAATTTTGAGTCCCAAAATGCCCCCACAAAAGAGAGAGACTATGTTCAACTCCCCGTTTATGATGAAATTTTTGGAGGTTTATGCAACTAGGAGGGAAAAACGATCACCTCCGCATGACCTTCAAAATTGACGAAAGCATTTGCGAATGCCGAGCAGGGGATGAAGAAAGCCTCTCCACCATATATGGGATGACAGTTGACATCTAGACTCCATGAAACATGACACAAAATTCTTTGGATGGGGAAGCAAAAATTACTTCATGTCTCACACTCAGATGATCACCACCCCCCCCCCCCCAAGAACTTGTAAATACCCATCTCCCCACATTCAAAATGGTCCAAACCCCAACCTTTCGTCTTAAGAATACCCAATTTGTGAAGAACACTTTTCTCAATGAACCATTAGAAAATTGAATAATTTAAGGTACTTATGCATTGCGAAATACCTTTCCCATTACTCAAATTTACCCCATCTACAGAAAAGGGATGACCTTCATGGGGCCAATTGTTCATCACCAAGGAAAAAAGATCCCTTTGTGTACTGGGAACTTCGTGAATCACTCAGGTGTCAAAAAGAACACTCTAAATACTTGTGTACTCCATGATTTGGCCAATTCACAGTTCTCTATAATCCCCTGAACTCTATGATCCCCAGTGCTCTGTGAGCCCATATGATCTATGAGACCTGGTGATCTGTGAGCCTGTGTGCTCTGCATGCCTGTGTTCTCTACAAATCCCTATGAATTGTAATCCCATGAGATTTACAAAGACATGATTCTTTACAATCCCATTTGCTTTGCAAGACCTTGATATTTGAAATATCCCTTTATGTGAGGCCACTTTATTTGAAAACCCTTCTCCTGTGCAGCTCTCCAGTCTTGTATGATGTGATTTTACAGTTCCATGGGTAGTTCTTTATGTTTTGTTGCTTTTCCACATGCTTCTTCAAATAGTCATGAAAACAACTATGGGTCCTTCTCATTTCCACACTAATGTGGACCCCTTAATGTATCACTCCACAACACTGTCTTCATATGGAATTTATGGTTCCTTCCCATCTCGAAGGGTTAAAATGCACTAGTTTTATAAGCCCTAGGGGTGAGAAGTGAATCATCACTGTTCGAGCTATAGGACGTTAAAATTCCAAGTACCTGCTTTCCCAAAACATTATGTTAAACTATTATCACCACATAAAAAACTTATCCAGAGAGAACCAGGAAGGGGATGGTCATCGGTGCCTTTTCACTCCACTCTCCCACTGAGATTTTTCGCCATGCATGTCTCGGGCATTCTTTGTGTAAGCCCCAACCCAAGTTGACATGGTTTTCTGGGTATGGTGGGCATATCCTCCACATACATCTATATCCATACATGGGATTCCCTCTTATAATAAGTCCCAATCTTCCTCTACTTGGGTCTCTAACAATGTGTAAGTCCCACTCCACTCCTGAAAGATTCACCTTTCATGACGTGATCATCATGTATTTTTTGCATCTTATTTATCACACCAAGAATGGCTCACATGGTCTTAGAGTAAGCATCAACCATGTCATCCTCTTTAGTCCGTATTATCATGTAAGCCTAATGTCCCTATCAGCCGAACTACATGGATTGTGGTATTTTACCTTTCCAAACAAGGCATTTAGGAAGCCTCTATGAGGTTCATTCCCCATCACCCATCGGTCCTGACCACTTCACTTCAGTTGACCCTTATCCCACATTACATTGAACTATAATCCTCTTTCATCCTGCATGACACTAAACAATATTCCTTAAAAATGTGTGGGTTTTGATCTTTTTCTTATACACAGGTTATGTAGAAAGATACCCAAAGGATTAATCCCATAAAATGCTAAACCATGGTGTCCCCATTGTGTGGAACCATCCATTTATCTGATCTTTCCTTTGTGGTTCTTTGAACTAATCTCATCGGTGTCCTAATGAGCATGATCTATCTCCTCCAGACATTAAACTTATAGTATACCCTGTGATAAACATGGGAAGACTAAGAAAACATTGGAGACATGCCTATGGAACAACATTTCGAAATACAGACACACAAGCGATGCCCAACATGACTATTCCCTTTATTGAAGGTAGCTGTTGTGGATTGACCCAATGGAATGTATGGATATATGAAGTGTAATTAAAAGTTTTCCTCGAGGATATGGCACCAGGTAGAGTTTCATGAACAACATTTTAATCATTAAAGGATACTTGGACAATGAAACAAATTTCAATGAGAAATCCATGGATGGGGAGACCAAAATCCCATCATCCCATTTTGATCAATTAGAAATATTTGTAAGAAGTGACTAATGTCTCCCCCCTTTGGAATGTAGGAGTGTTAGGTAACAATCAGTGTGTCACAAAATGATGATGCATGCCCCGATAAAACCATCAGAAACAATTCTCTTGTGACATTTAACATGAAAAGATATATATTATTTTTTCTATTTTCCGTAAGAAACTTCCTAAAACCCTTCCAGAATTATAGAACCTTATTCATAAATATTATTATGAATACACATTCATATAACTTTATCAACATGCTTCTTCAACAACCACACTGAATCATCTTTATTTTCTCTCTCGAAAAATATTCTCAAAAAACACAAGAACCCAAGAACTGTGAAATGAGGTACTAATGGATTTTCCCGATAATCTCTTCATTTGGGTTTGTTAACAACTCTCCGTCCTTTAATAACACTTTAAATCTCCTTATACCATCTCAATAACAAATATTGGGAGCCTTATTATTCAAACATATTTCCTATTATATGGATATTTATAGAGAAAAATGATTTACTCAATTCGAGAAACAATATTTTTATACAAATATCTTCAATGATTCCCTTATTTTCTAATAACAATTATTTTAAATAATTTTATAAAGTGTAGTACATGACAAAACTACATCCTCGACCATTCTAGTAAAAATAATTTATCACAAACTCTAATGTCACTCTTAAAGACCCAAATTCCAGATATTTATTTAATTTAACTAAATTAATTTAAATCATAAAAATTTAATACTCCCCCAATAACATATCTCTACATGATTATACACAAATAAAATATCCCACTGATCATCACTTACATGCACCATTTGTTAATTATCACAAAGGTCTCTCAATTGTAGAATGCAACATGAAGAGGACATTCATCAGATCATAGGGAAATTAATAAAACATAAGGGAGTGGGGTTCTTCATCTTCATAGATACGTATGTGGGTTCGACTGGATTTCAAGATCTATTCAATGACATTCAAAATATTCATATAGGGATAACCTATGTCAGAATGATAATGACCTGAATTTTTGTAGCCACATATTCCAAATACATCAACACATGATCTTATTTCTCCACTTTAAAATCATAAATTATCTAAATTTTAGTCATACTCATGTGTTAGATACTATTTTTTTAAGATTTGTAGAACTAGAGTTTTTACAATAGATTCTAATGGAAGACTTCACTCCAACTCCCATTCCTACGACCATTTTTTATTCATTTTAATTTCATTTTTGATTTATTCAATAAAATTTATTCACCTTTAGTATTGAAAAAAATGCATTAATATTTCAATTCAGATACATGAAATATGAAATAGTGTGAGAAAAAATGCACATCCTAATATTGAATTTCATTTATCAACCAGACATGCCACATCTAAGTTTTCATATCCATGTAAATCTTGTTTTGATGCTGATCTATACAACAGAATGAAATATGTCATGCCTTTGATATATAATAGTACTATTTTCAACACAATAAACTTGATTTACATAAGATTTGTTTGACAACATGTTTCATATAATAAGGAAACTAAAATGTCGGTTCATTTCATTTATAATTTAAATAATAGTATAATGATATTCATATATTCTGTGATATTTTAAAATTTTCTTTTGTTTTCTTTAAAAATATATTTTAGGTCAATACTATAGTTGTAATCATCATGTAGCTCTATATTCCAGTCTCTTGAGAAAAACCTTTGAATGTTTATATTGAGAAATTAATGTTTCAATTCTTCCTTTCATCATCTACAGACCAAGGAAAAATATAATTTCACAAATAATTAACATTTTGAACAATCATTTCATAAACTCTACTACCATTTTTTAATTTGATTCATTCATCCAGTAGTGATTATTTTATTAATATACACTATAAACATCATCCTTTAATCACTCAAATTTTCTACATAGATATTGTAAAAAACTCAACTACACTAGAAACCAAGATTATCCACGTACAAATCAAATGATGAATGTGATTAAATAGGTTCTTAATTCAACCCATACATATTCTTATTTAGTAGTTTTTCCCATTATCATTGACCAAGAAACCATTCGGTTTTTTAACTTCATTTTTTCTTCTATAACGTCATTTAGAAATGATAACAAAAAATCCATGTGGAAAAAGATGAATTTTCATGCACTCTTATGGCAAGGAATAGTTGAATTCACCTCAACCTTTGTATGGGTGAAAATTTACCATTAAAATAAACTACCATGATTTCTGAGTACCCATTACACATCATTCGTGCTTTGTTTTGAATCATCATTCCATATTAATTCATCTTTTAGGGATGACCTATTTTCTCTAAATGATGTTCTCGTCTGTCAGCTTCAAAACAATCTCCCATGTTTAACTGTTATTGATTTGGTCAATATCTTCTTTAATCACCCAAACCTAATTCCCATCTCCAACATCTTCTTCAAAACATTTTTGGAATATCTCTTAGAGTAAATATGTTTTTCTTTAAATACATCATTATCCATATTTGAACTAGAATTTTTTGGTCACTGATGATATTATACATCTCAATTTTAGGACACTCTTAAAATTATGTACAAAAACTAGTTTGAAATTATCTATCTCGTTTTCAATATCTTATTCTGATTCATTATTTCCCACTTTTTCTCTAAATGAGCTTCAAAAATTCTCACCACTTTCATTGGAAAACATCAAATCCGTTTTTTGAAAACATTACTCATTATCAACTACAATGATGTCATTTCATTCAAAAAAAAATCTTACCATATTATTGAATAATTTAAATGAATTTATTTCTATTTATTATCTATAGAATATCCATTTATCTCTATATGACTAAATTTTCATATGCTTCAACTTATTGAAAAAAACACTTCATATAAATATTAAAAAATATTTTAATTTTTATATCTTTACATACCATATCTTATATATATTCTTTTGTTCTCCTGGACAGAACAATTATCTACTATAAATATATACTAATATCATGATTTATATATTTCAAAAATTATATAATAGGTCCATTTCAATAATCATCATTTTTGTAATTTTTTTTGATCCATTTTCTATAATAAACCACATTAATTTCATGAGGAGTTGTCACTACATAAATTATAATAGTATCCTAAAATTTTCAGGATAATCCATCACCAGGATGTTGGTAAAATCTATGTCGTTATCTACTTATAACATCATAATTTTATATAGAACCAACTTTTCAGTCTCCCTATAATTTTAAATTATGTAACTGATTTATTTGGACTTATGGTTAATGAATAAAAATCATACAATACAATTGTAATCATCTATTAAAAGGATGTAATATAGTTTACCATCAATTGGTCCTAGTGATATAGGTATTTACTCATAAATATATAACTTTTTATGAACTCTTATTCACTAATTCTCTTTCTCTATGTACATATTTGGAGTGATATTTTTTTTAATATGCTTCACACATGTGTGTGTGATCACATGATTTCTTAGGGAGATATCACACACCATAAATTTTCATTAGATCATCCAAAGTCATTTCTCTCAAATGGAAATATTAATCATTATATACCCTATTTTCTTATACCTATGATATAAATCACATATTTTTTCTCCACTAACAAGGTAGATATTCCCTTATTTTTTATTCAATTGGATACCAACTACACCAACCTATCCATGGATGATATATTCCTTTCTAGGAAATATCATTTCAATCCCTGAGTCCCATAAATGACTATAAAATTTCGATTCTAACTAAGACCTAAAATATCCAAGGTATTTGAATGTCTCATAAATTTTACCCAAACTTCTATTCTCAAAAACCAATGATAATTTGGACATATTAATTTTAAAATATAATAAAGAAATCGTATTCCTTCATAATTCTATTAACATATCCTTATTTCTCATTACGTGGTACATGAATCTTTTATCAATAACAAATATAGCTGTATGATTTGACACTTTCAAAGAAATATATGTAACCACTATAGTCTCAAATATTTTCTTTTTAATCTATGTCATTATTTTCACACATTGTTATTATTAATATTTTTTTTCTTATTTAGAGTAAGTTGAATCAATGTTATTATGAATATATTCAAATTGAATATTTGTTTTATTCATGTATGAGGATTCATCAAGATGGTTTGTATTCTTACGTCCTATCTTTATCTTTACATTCTTCTACAATTTTTTGAGTGATACCTATCTAAATATACGAATCCATAAAATCTACATTAGTGATCGTCAAAAAATCTATTGAATATTAAACCTTATTTAGGTGTCTTTGTTCCAATTGTACACATTCATGCCTCTTGTCTATGGGAAAACATGTTTGGCAATGTCCCATACTTCCAAAATAATAACAGTTTATACGAGGAGCATTTTTGTGTGTCGTTATTATTGAACTAGTTTACCTTTGGGTTCTTAGAATATTATTTTTCTAATTAATACCCAAATCAACATTCAACTTCTGGGTAGGTGTTTGTGGTATTCTATCATCCATTATTAATTTTCATTTATGATCAATCCCCATATTATAATTTTCATTTGGATATGAATTTTGATTTTTCTAACCAACCAAGAGATTTTTTTAGGAACATCATACTCAGGTGTCTCTTTTTCAATCACATGTGTTATTTTCTTTTATTATTTCTTACAAATAATCAAGAGTATCTCATCAAAATTTAAATATTTCCACATATCGTTAAATTCCTCCCTCATCTATTCAATATTCATGCCTTTATATATCATTATCTTAGTCAAATCGCTAATGAAACTATATTTTTCTTTAACTTTGAGTGCCTACGGTTACACCCCGTGATTTTTAATGCATTTCCCTAAAAATAAACATGCGGTACTAGATATCCTACTTTATGCCCCATCATGATTCTAATAGAACACTGATATAGTGATCCATTATAACCTATCTATTAAATTTGAGGATTAAAATAATAATTTATATATTATATTGAATATTTATGAAGGATTTCAATAATGAAAATATATTAACGAATGCATAAGAAATATTTAAACAATTATTAGAAAACTCATTTAATGTTTCAAAAAATATTATAAGGGTTTTTATTGTATTTTCTGTGTAAAGATTACAATTATTTTCAAACATTAAATTAAATTATTTTTTATTTTATGAGAATACATTTTTATATATAAATTATTTTCTTAGGGTGATTTTTTTGGATTTATCTCAAAAGTGTTATTTTTTAATAAATATGGAAAAATAAATATTTTTGTAAAACTCTACTTTACATTCATTCAATCAAGTATAAATGAATCATGTTTTGACATGTAAGACTTTGGAATATTTAATGAAATAATTTTGAATAAATGAATTGTGTCGGTGTAGGATTTTAGGTCCCAACATGCCTCAACGTGATGATATTAAAAATATTAAAAATATTTTGTCCCATGCATGCATTTTCTCTTTATAAGATTAATAAATTCTATGTGGTTTCTCATATCTAGGTTATTTTTTCACTATTGAGTTCAAAATATTATATTTTCCCAAGGTTCCACCTCATGTTCTCCATACTGGCTATCAAACTGAGCATGATATGGTGGGTCGTTGAGTAGTGAGATTATTAATTAGAAGAAATTTTAATTAATAAATTAAACCTTACCCCCCCCCCTCGTTCTCATTTTTTTGTACCCGACGTTAGGATAGACACTTATTATCTCCCATTTTGGCTAATGGATGAATTGAGGCTAATCGAATAGATGAGTTTTTGGTGATCTCCATTCTTGGTGTTGATCTTTATGATGTCCAAGATCAGTAAGATTTAGGCATCATGTTGGACCCAAAGCTTCTTTGATCTTCCATCGAGGTATGATGATTTTAGTTCAATTACTGATCTCATTTTATATATGTTTTTTAAGGATCTGAGACCTATTTTCATTTCTAGAGATCCCCACTATGTTGGTCATCATGTTTTGAGGGAAACATGGGTGATTCGGGTGACTAAGAGGGAGATTCCCATCAGAATTTATAACTAAACGATGTTTAAACTAGTGATACATGTTGTTGTTCTTAATTTTTTGTTATGAAAAATTCTGGGGACATCATTTCTTGTACCAATTTTACAGGTCGTGTAGTGACCGCATGTCTGGTTTTCGTAGGATAAGGCTAGGGTGGCCATATGATAGTACATGGCCTTGTCAAACTACCTGACCGATGTACACATTCATGGGGTAATGGACACAATCATAGGAAAATTACCCAAACTAGTTTCAATTTAGAATTGACACTCCATGTACATGGTGGTACACACCGTTTGTAAGGCACAAATAGTCAATCCGTGTAGAGGAAGATCATGGTCATGGCCGGGTGAGATAGGAAATGCCATGTATAGTTTTTTCATGTCATGATCACAACTAGGGATAGCCAATATGTACAAATGGGGAAAACTACTAGGTTCTTGAGATATCTTAAATGATATGTGTCTTGCATGTTTTGTACATTTACTAATATATTCTTGAGTTATTCAACCATGAATTTCTCGTTTTCTAGAAAATGGATTCAGTCTCATAAGTAGCCTATCCTGAGAAATGTTTCACATATAAAATGATGATGGAATCTATTTTTTCCTATTATATTCTATGAGGAGTGTTTCAAAGAATGAATTTCTTTTAGTAGATCATACCATTGGGTAGTGAATAGCGTAGATCACTAGGGTGATGTCGGGGTTGATATATTTTCTTATCACCCTTATATGGGGGTCCCCTGTAATCTATGTTCTAGATGAGTGGTTCTAACCTACTGTATTGGGTTCGGGTCCTATACCCATGGATGTGTTTTGGTGCGACAGATATTTAGCATCACACTCCCTTTAATGGTGCTTGACAGATGTGGTAGATCGATGTGGTTCTTAGAGAGATAATAAAGGACTGGTACTCCCCAAATGGTATCTAGTTGGGGGTTTCCCATACCCCTCTTCTATTATAGAGAAGGAACTACCCACATCATGGGTGATGGTTCTTGACCCATTAGGTAGTTATTTTAAGGTGAGTAGTCCCCTAATGGATTAGGGTGTGGGTTCCTCGTATCATTCATGTAGTTGGAGAAAACATTCCCATTCTATTATAGGGTGTGGTCCATCCATAAACGTTGGATAGATTGATTAGGTACTCCCCTATTGGACCAGGTTTTGGGTCCTCTATTCAAGGATTTGGTACTCCCATGATGTGTTAGGGAGCGGGTCTTCTATATGTATAGTATAGATCGAGTGGGTACTCCCCTACTATTCTTGGCTTTGGGTCCAAAATCCTTTGAGTCAAAAATCCCCTATCATTTAAGGATATTTTATCTGCATATAAGTTATTTTGGAAGAGTTGGTACTTTCCTTTCATAATAGGGATTGAGTCCTCTAGCCTAGGGTCGATACTCCCTTATCATACCAAGGTGAGTGTCCCCCTTAATTATCATACTTATAGTGTGTTACTCCCCTATAGTACCTAGGTGTGGGACCTCTAGACATAGAGTGGTACTCCCATATTATTCTAGGGTGAGGGACCTCTATCTACTGAGTGGTACATCCCTATAATTCCATGGCATGTTACCTCATATGTAGGGTTTCACTCTCATGTCATGTCAGGGGGTGGGTCCTCTTTTATAGTTGTATCTCCCTCATTTATTGAGTACTATTATGAGGATTAGGTTTCTCTATTTTATACAAGATATAATTAGTTAGGAGTAAGTGATCCCATGATGGATTGAGGTGTAGGAAACTATATAAAGGAGCAACATAGGATTCACTGAATGGTTAGAAGATCACACTCCATCATATGTAGGGTAGAGGTGAGGTGTGGGTCCCTATGTTCTCTCTAATTTGAGAGGATAAACATGGTGCATAGTTGGAAGTATTTCTACCCAAAATATGAATTAGTAAGGGTTCGGTCTCCCCATATGGGTTCATAAAACCATGTACATGGATCATGATGGTGTTGGAATAACTTAAAGTGATGGGTACTATATTTGGACAGAGTGAGTTGTTCATGATGGAGTGTTCTCTCTCGGATATAACATAAGGGGTGGTAAAATTGTTCTTAATGGAGTGTATCTCTTGGATGGGTGAAATCTGGGATGTATGGGCTCATGGAGTGTATTATTAAGGTTTTGTGTTACCTTTAGATCCTTGAGTCAAATCAGGTACCTTGTTATGAGGTCATAACCTCAAGAGACATGTAGTTTGTGGTGAGTATATCTTGGTGCTTTTTGGAGTCCATGTGGTGATTTCATGAGTCTATGTTGAAATCCCTCCTGTATGGAGCTGACATGTGATGTATATCCTGGACTAGTTTGAGAGGCAGATTCTCTCTCGAGTGTCTTCCCTCTGGATAGGTCGAGAGGATGGTTTCCTTTAAATTGATATCTTTATTTCTGGGTTTTTGGGGCACATACAGAGTATTGTTATACTCACCCCTTCACTGGATTTTCCCACATATGTTTCTTCTAGTGAAGACCACAGGCATTCCAAAATAGTCTTCAGAGGACTCAACGCATTAGGATCTTAGTGAGATAGACTGACGGAGTTGTTTACTAGAGATATATTGGAGAGATTTCCTACAGTTTCATTTTACAGTGATCCCCAACTTCTAAGTTTGTTGGATATGTTTATAGTTTTTATTAGGTGGGTAATTTTCCATTTTATGATTTTAGTACTTATCTTCTACTCTGTTTCGGTATAATTGTATGAATTCAATTTAATTTTGATCCATTAATGTATCTTTAATATTTCATGGATGTGTTTTTGGGTTTATGCATACAAATACATTAGGAAATGGCCTCTTATCTATTTGTTATGCCTACTCAGGGATAATCTCCAACCACTAGCCTATTAGAGGCAGACTTTCAGAGTTTCTTCCTAGTCCCCTATTGTTTTTGTCTTTCTATAATGATATCATAGGTGGCTTACAATTTTGGAATGTGGTGTTGTGCGATTTTTAGGGTTTTATGGAGACCATGTTCGGATGTTTCATGTCTGGACCTCAGGACATAGTTTCTAGTGTTGGTGTGGTGTATGATGTATCCATTCATACGGATTATTATTAACATATTTTCGACATGGTATATTTGGAAAATGTTGGTTCAGAAATAGTTGTACACTAATCATATTATACTAGGATGTGGGATCCTTTTCATTCTTGATTCAACTCCCCAAATATAATATGTGATCGTGGTTTATCATTATTTTTTTCCTGATGTCACCACAATGATATCAATACAGGGTTACAGAGTGTAATTCTGATGATGATCTAACTCATGATGAGGCTTTATTATAGGTAACTACTTCTATGATGGTACCTTTAGGTTTTCCTCTAGTGTATCTACAACTCATTGAGTAGTTGGTTCTGCTAGCAGTTTCGGTCATGGATGCACGCAGAATGACTACACAGCATGAGCTCCATAAGAAGTGACCTATGAGTTATTAGTGTGATCCACACCTCTAGGAAGTTGATGAATAGCTTATGGAAGTCACACGTGTGTTCCTATTACTGATTACACCTCTATATCATATATTGGTCATAGTGGGGATCCTTTTACAAGTTTTGGTCAGGCGATGGTGGGGCCTCGTGTCACAGACCCATGATAATGTGATGTACAGTTAGGAGGAGTTTGAGTGGATATTTTAGGAAGATTTTTACCGAGCCATGTTGTGATTAGTGTGTATATAGAAGCTTTTTCATTTTTATAATGGCATCATGACCATGGAATATAACTCGACCAGGTTCGGAAACCTGTCATGATACTCCCAAAACATGGTTCAAGACTTCTTCCTCATAGCCTTTACCTTTGAGCATGACCACTACAGATATTTCCTAGAAGGTGCGGTCTTCTTGTTCCTTCCACATTGATAGGGGGTACTAGAGGTAGCTCTGGTAGTAGAGAGCTTCCTGGTAGAGGGATGGGGAGATGTGGACTACATTGGCTGTCTTGAGGATTAGACATCTATAGTAGTTTTCATACAATAGATGATAGGATCATGGTGTAGGAAGCATACCCATTTCAATTCTTAGGAATGTGGGAATGTATTTTAAGAGTGGTGTCTTGGATTAGGTCTATAATAAGAGAATTTTTCTCATTCTTATGAGTTTTGAAAATATCTTTCTAGATATTTAACAAAACACCATGCTACTAAGACAGAGTTCATTGATGGACATCCATATAGGTGGAAACATTTCGACAATGGAATTTCGTATGATGGTATATGTGGGGGATTTTATAGGAGAGAAGAAGAAGGTGTAAGATGGATAAATACATTTACACCGCCAACCATAGGTTGTGCACAACATGCTCAATATATTGGATGATAGGGGTGAGGATAGCTACTTTCCATAGAGGACTTTGATCTAGAGGCTCCAAGGATGAGTAGAGGTACTCTATGTTTCCTTTATTCTTTCAACTGTAGTAATGGTTAAGAACTTTCATGAGGTACACTTTTATTTTCACTTCATGCTCATGCATTTACTAGGGTAACAAGCATTGCTAGAACACTTTGTGGGTGTGGTTTGATGTAGTTATCGACTCACGAGGATGAGGGATGCTTTCCCCAACAATACATGTTTTTTTGACCTAATCAAAATTGATTAGGTGGGTTAGTAACCCAAAATTGGTTATTGTCACTGTGTAGAGAATTATTTACTTAGAATTGTGTGTTTAGGGTGAGGTAGTCTGGTAGATTGTTCGTGAAGGTCACGGGTTTTCTAGTGGATATTTTCTGCCTAACAATTATTTTTGGAAACCCTAGGGGAGGGAGAACCTTTTATATATCCATCTCGTAGTAGTAGAGTTATACACCATGATATTTTTATAGTGTGGATTGGTTTAATTCCATTCATACTCACCTAGAATGCCACTAGTGGGTGTGGATTTGTCTATAGTTAGGAAATCTATGTTATATCTATAGTGTTTCTAACAAAGGGTCTCGTATAACCCAGTGTTCACACATAAGTAGCACTATTTCATTACTTTTTACCACTGCATGAACAATGAAAAACTGTATTAAAATATTCTTGGGGAGTTTCTGGTGCATTTCATCCATGGATGGAGGTGAAGTATGGGGTTATGATGGTTTTTTTCAAGTTAGCGAGGCGGTGTACTACTAGTACATATGAATATCAATGGACCACGGTGCTTGGTGTTTTTTTTCCTTTCTCAACATTGGAGATATGTTCCCACTATTTTCATGATTATTCCCTAGATGGAGCTAGATGTGAGTGTGGTTTAGCTGGGGTTGTTCCCATGAGTTCATGATTTCATACAGTGTAATAACACTTAATGAGCTTGCTAGCATGGAAGTTCTAGTGTAGAGCTCAGTTTCTTTCCCATGTAACTAGGATTTAGGTTTTCATAAAAAAAGGTCTCTAGATGTAGAAAATTTATTGAAATTGGTTTTGACCAAATGAAATTTGATATTTTTCTAAGAATATTTCTAAATCTAGATGTTGAGTCTACATGGGATTTCAAGGCTCGGAGAGCCTGAGTGAAATGATTTAAAAATGTTAAAAATGTTTTGTCACATGTGAATGTTTTAATTTAAATATTTGATAACTCCCATGAAGAGTCTCGTATTATTATAATGAAGCATCAATTGAGTTCAGAATGTTTTTTTCCAAGGATTGACACAAGGTTTCCTATATTGGGTGTGAAAATGAGGGTGAGATAGTAGAACATTGACTGGTGGGATTAATAATTAAATGGAAATATTATTTATAACATTAAAATAAACACCTACCCTTCCATGATTGGTATACACAACCCAACAAAATGTGCTCATCCTCTTCCCATTTGGTTGAAGGATGAATTGAGGTCACTCGAAGCGATGAGGTTCTATAGATCTTTGTTCTTGGTGTCGATCATCATCTGATCGAGTAGTAGCAATATCTGAGAATCATGTTAAACCCAATGCTTCGGTATATCACAATCTATATAGGAATATTTTAATTATTTTCCTAATCTACATTGATATAATTTTTTCATAATTTAGTTCACTATTATGATTTTCAGAAATCCCATGTACTTCGATTCCTAGATTTCCATGAAACTGGAGTGATTCTTGCGACTCATAGGGATATTCGTGTTGAAATTCCCATATATAAGCCATGTAAACCAATGTGACATTCCATGTTATATTCCCATTTTTGGAATACGACTATTGGGGACTACACACCTTATACCGATATGATACCTCATGTAGTGACCCTAGGTTGTGGGGCCAGAGGACATGAATAGGGTATCCATGTTATAGTACGTGGTTGTGTAGAACTACACGGCCTATGAACATAAACACGGGGTACCAAATAAGGGAATGGGAAAAATACATTCCCAAATATCCATTTATCTTTGACACACAATGTACTCAATTGTGAATTACATGTGTGAGGCCCAAATATCCATTTTGTGTAAAGGAAGAACAAATTTGAGGATTGGGTGAGACATTAAATGTTTTGTATGGGTTGTACAAGTCATGTATTGCAACATGGAAAAAACCATCATGTGATCGGTGGACACAGCCAGATTCATGGATTGGTTCATAGGCCATGTGGACCCAAGTGCATGCCATGTAATTTTATTGAGATCTTACACCATGAGTATCTTCTTCTGTGGTACATGGATTTAGTCTTGTGACTCGTCGATCATGGGAAGGTTTCTCCATACAACATGATGGTAGCCACATTTTCTTCTTATGATATGTGATGTGGTATGTTTTTATCATGACTATGTGGTAGTGATTCTTAACCTTCTGTAGTGATCAGGTAGGATCACTAGGTTGAGGTTGAGTTAGGAAATTTCCCTATCACCATCAGATGAGGGTCTCCCAGACTCTTTGGGCTGGTAGAGTAGTTTTCCCCTAGTGTATCATGGTTTGGGTCCCTTAACTAGTATTGTGTTGCGGTGAAAGGTATTTTAACCAGGATTCTCCATTTATAGGATCTTTGTCGATTCTATAGATTGTTGTGGTTCTTACTGAGAGATCCTAGGGATAGTGCACCAATTTGGTATCAGGAATAGGGATTACCTTACCACTTTGATTTGGTTGAGAGGGAACTCCAAACATCTTAGGTGTGTGTTCTCTACCCATGGGACAGTTCTTCCAGGGTCGGTACTCCCTTAATGGATCAAGGCATGGGTTCCTAGTTTCATTCATGTAGTTTGATATAGCACTCCCCTTCAATGCTACATATTGTGCCCTCCATAATCATTGGACAGATATAGTAGGTACTCTCTTATTGGACTAGGGTAAGGGTCCACTATCTGTGGATTCAGTACCCCCCTAATGTTTCAGTGTGTGGTTCCTCCACATGTAACATATAGATAGAGTGGGTATTTCCCTACTGTGTTAGGGTATTGGTCCTCTATCCTTTTAATATGAACTCCCCAATAATTCTAGTTTATGGGTCCCCCATATGATTTTTTTCATAAGAGTCTTCACATCCCTGTCATGTACGAGAGTAGGCTCTATAGCATGTGGTTAGTACTTCCCTATCGTGTCAAGGTACGATTCCCCCATAGTTTGGTACTCTCGTGCCATACCAGGGTGCAGGTCCTCTATCAATAAAGTGGTACCCCCAGTCATTCTAGGGTGCATGTACTCTATCTATTGTGTGGTACTCCCTTATTGAGTCGTGGTTTTCGTCCTCAAATGTGGAGTTGTAATCCCATTCTATGTTAGGGTGTGGGTCCTCCATTGGAGTTTGGTTTTCCTCATATTTTGAGTACAATTACGAAGAGTGGGACCCTCCACTAGTTACCTGTGGTTCCTAGTTAGTATTTTAGGTTCCCTTGTTGGATTGGGGAGTAGGAAACTCTATATAGGAGATAGATATGTTTTTTGGGATGGATTAGTGACATTACTCCTTTAGCTGTAGGGTAGTGGCATGGTGAGTGTCCCTTCATTCTCTATTGTAAATGAGGATGCATGCAGTGAATAGTTAGTAGTAATTCTCCCCCATATGTGTGCGGTGGTGAGGGGATGTCCTCTCCACTTGGCATCTTAAAAAATATTTAGAGAATATTTTTGCATTGGAAGACCCTCTAGTGATGGGAACTATAGTCGAACATAGTGATTTTTTACTGATGGAGACCGTTCTCATGAGCGTACCATCATAGATGGTAGAATTTTTCCCAATGGAGTGTATCTCTAATACAAGTCCCATCTTGGATATTTGATCTCATTGAGGGAGTTCAACTATTTTTTTTACCTTTAGATACTTATGTACAATCATATAGGTGGCCATAAGGTTAGAACCTCTTGATTCATGGTGTCTGAGATGATAATATCTGTGTGACTCAAAGAGTTCTAATGGTGTTATCGTGTGTATTGGTTGACACCCCGTGTGGACTAAGATAACTAGTCATATATAGTTGGGGATGGTCTGAGGTGGAGTTTCTTTCTCAAATAGGTTCCCTTTGGCTCTGTCTAGAGGAAGGTTTAAATTTAGTTTCTCCTTTTTCATTATGGTTTTTTGGTACCTACTAATTATTTTTATACTCACACCTACTTGGGATTTTCACACACGTGTTGTTCCTTATACCTACCTTTAGCCTTTCGATAGAGTCCCTGAAGGACCAGAGGATGGCACAACATAGTGAGTTAGACAGATTTAGGTGTTTACAATAGCTATTTCAAGTTACTTTCGAGTAGTTTAATTTGATAGATATACCCTCATTCTGAGAAGGTTGGACACTTTTATATTTTTTTGAGGGTGAGTGTTTTCCCCTTTCTAAAATTTCTCTACTTCCGTTGTAGAATTTTTTTTGGAATAGATGTATGTATGAATTTTAATTTATAGGTCTTTTTTCCTCTACATTATCTCATGGAGGTATTTTTTGTGCATGTTAACAGGTAAATTTTCCAAAGGCCTCATATCTATGTGTATGTATACATGGTGTTAGTTTCCAACCCATGTCCAATTGAAGGTCAGATTGGGGTGTTACATCTTTTTCCCCATTGGTTCAGTCACAACATAAGTAATTTGAATTTACTATTGTATTTTAATTTGATCTTAAAGAGACATTAGTAACCTTTAATTGTATATAATTTAATTAATTATATAGTAATCATTATTATACATGTTTTTTGACTAATTTCATTTTAGGGAAAGATTTTTTTCAAATAATTGTTCCTTTCCAGACAATGTATATTATCATAATTAAAAAAGATAATCTATATTGGTTAATATTTTTAATGAAATATATATATTACAAAAAAAATATTTTAACATTAAATTTTTATTTTTTAATAGTTTGTGAGTGGATTAAATTTAATTTTTTCTTTAATAGTGCATTCGTCTAAAAATAGGTTATCATTGTGTTTTGTAGTATTATTATAATTATATTCTTCCACTTATAGAAATTGAATTTATAGAAATTTATAAAATATATGGAATAAAATTAATTAATAAAATTTAATATAATCAACATACTTTTTTTATATTAAATAGTAAAACCAAAAAACAATATTACTAGGTTAATACAGAGAGGATCATACTAAGAGATAATGTTATGAAAGCAACCTAAAAATGTATGATTATTATAGGATGAATATATTTATACGTTATATTATCATATATTTTTTACTTATTGTTTATTTTTATGCACATGTATATGAAATAATCCTATTATTAATAAAATATTTTATGTAATTCCATTTGTGTCCCTCCCCTCACTTATAAAATGGAACCACTTCTCCTCCCTTATTAAAGCAATTGTATCCTTCTAGCTCAACCAAAACATATTATAAAACATTTATATATTCATTTCCTTCATAATTATTTCCATTTTGTTCTCATTATACCAATATTTCAATTTATAATGTGTAAAACAAGGGCGGGTGGGTTTAGGGGGGTTCTCCCGCTCTTTCACCATGGAGATCTAGATATTCCTCAGGGTTTTCAATGACTCTTCTTAACTTTTTTTCTTCAGTTCTAATGTATTGTGACCATAGATTGACCTATAATGATGGATTGCAATGTCTCGATGGTAGTGAGCATCTGATGAACTTTTTAGTCATTTGTTGTAATGTGGAGGTGATGAATTTCAACCTGAATGTGGATTGTGCTCTTTTGGATAGAGGATGTTTGAGGAGTTTTGGTGTTAGGTCAGATCTGTACTTTTCATCAGAGGCAACATCAGATTTATGTACTCATAATCCCTGATACAAGGCCACCTATGAAGCTCTAATTAATTATTTTCATCATGATGATGGAGGTGAGTGGGGTGATGTGCTTCCTAGTTCGGATCTATGGCTTGCACTGAATGGATGTTTTATTATGGAAGATTCTTCCATGATTCCCTATTTTGTGTCTTTCATTGACTCCTATGATAGAAATTTTTTCAGAAAGTATTCATCATCCCTTATTAAGGCTAACTCTAATTCATTTTCAGATAGAATAACAATTGGGAAGAATTATCTAATTGCAAATATTCTTTTACCAAAAGATGAGAAGTCTTGGAGGTTTTATTATTTGGGCAATCATATCATTTTTTATGGGGATTATCTAATTGAAAATGAATATCTCATAATCATGGTTTTTTTCATTGAATCATTCCATCAGATTCATTAAAAATCTTTATGTGCGGCATCAGATATTTGTCCCTAAATCTTGGATAGCCCCACCTTTATTAATAGTCTCTAGATTTTAATAATCCGCATGCAAGGAATGATTTTACTCAGTTTTGATTTTATTTTCATGGACATAATCGCGTCTTTTAGCATAAAAATATTTTTTTATGATATTATCTTGGAAATTGGGACTCCTAAACATATGGATAAGGAAACTAAGGTTTATTCAGTTCAGACACTTTTCTAGAATGTTGGTGGAGATGGATCTTACTTCCACCTTGATTTATATGGTAACTATTGACATTCCCAATGATAATAATAAATTTTTGGTTAGTATTAAATAAATCCTCTCTTATGAAACAAATGTATGGATATTGGTAATTCTTTGTAGCTATGTAAGAGGAATATCTCCTACAATAGATGTGGGGTTAAGTGTAATTTATCTTATCCATATAGAAGGAAACCATATATGAATTATTTGGTTTCATCAATGTCTCTTGATCATAATGGAGATGCCATTAGAAATTTAGTTTCCACTAAGGATGATATTTTAGAATCTAGAAATGATTCTCAAGTGCCCAATTTGAATAGAAAAGGATCGATGGTGGATAAGTCCCCGATCAGAGATATATGTGCACCCTCTGATACCCCGGCTGTATTTTATAAGGAGGTTAAATCCATTGATGATCATTATTCCTCTCCAATTTATATTGAATAGACATCCAGTATCACTGTTTATGGGTATCATATTTTCACTCACCCTCCATAGGCTAGTCCTAGTGCAGGTTTGCAACGTGGTGGGACAGTTGATTTGGCACCTAGTCACAATGAGCTTCCCATCACGTTGATTTTCATCATGAGATTCAAAAAATTTATATTCCTCTAGGATTTATGAGAAGTGGGTGAAATATATGAGGTAGAATAGATGGATGATTGCACCACCCTAAAGGCAACAAACAAAGGATGTCATTCTTATTTTAAGTACACACTCTTAACTAAAAAAGGAAAAACAACTGATAGTTTGGATTTCATTACTGGTCCCTCGAAGAGAAGGCCAATAAATGAATATTCTAACATACCTCACACTGTGTATACCAGATATACATCTATGTTATTAGGAAAGTTCAATATTGTTATTTATAAGATCTTAAATTAGGGTATGTCCAAATATGAGTGGGAAACTGTTGAGGATTCTTACTATGGGAATGACATGTATTATTATGATTTGTAACATTTTTTGATAGATGATGGAAAGTCCCGTTATTTGAACTCACCTATATTACCAAAAAATATTCTTTTATTTTTAATAAATAATTTGAATATTAGCTTCTGGATGGACTTGTTTGGAGTAAGACTAAGGAGATCTCTCAAAGAAGAAGTATAAATCAAAACCATTCTCTTTCAAATTTATTTCTTAATCCATGTACTATCAAAAAATTATATCAATCAAAATATGATTAATAAATTTTCATCAATATTTTTATATGTTTTTCTGATTATGGAACAACCATTTCCAAACACTTCTGTATCAAATGGGAAATTAAAGTATCACTCATGCATACTAGTGGACTACCACCTTTACATAGCTATAAGATTCATTTTCCATCATCCTATTTCACGGAAGGTTATTATGATAGAATTAATATATATATATATATATTATATTCAATATATAATAAATATATTAAATTGTGAATTATTATTTACCCTTATTTGGTTTCATCCATCAAAAAGTTGAAAACATCACTCAAGCATATGTATGGACTTCCATGTTCCGGAATTGATGTAAATAATTTTTCATCATTTTTTTATATGAATAGTTATAAAATTGAATATAATGATCAAATATTGTACATAATTATCGATTAATATTATCTATATCATGGAACTATGATCTAATTGCATTGTCAATGTCTTTCGGATCAAAATATACAAGAGAATCCAAATAGTTAACACCCTGAAATGATGATTTTAGTAAATAATGACTAAAAATTAGATGTAGAAATAATATAAGATGAAAACATATGGTATTTTTGGAATTAATATGTTTTTATGGAATTATAATATTTTTAGTATTATTATAAAGGATTTTAGATATCTTTGATACAAGTGGGACTACAATTAGGAGTTCTTCATCTCAATGTTTTCTGTGAGACACGTTTGACTTCTTGCATCTATTTATGTTTATGAGGTGTATATACCAATAATTGGACATGTTATATCAGGTAATCATCATAAATCGTGCTATTTAATTTTATAATTCAAATTACATAATCAAAGGTGTTTTACATTGAATTATACTAAATTAGATAGGGTTTACAATCTCAAATTTTCTTCATCAGGATGTATGTTATATTTTACACTAATCATCATTTATAAAGTGTATCAACATCCTGAATGATATTTTGTATCATGAATATCCTTATATAAATGTGATTAAATGTTTCTTTTAATATTATTATTTTCATGGGAAATGTAACACCATAATATTTTTTGATATAGTTCCCTATAAATAAACATTATTTCTTTGACATCTTGCATTACATGTGACATTGTACCCCTCTAAATGTGTGTTCTAGTTAGGAATCACTATTTTTAAAAAATTTCCAAAAAATGTATTTATAGAACTGGAAACACCTAGTGGTCTAATATCCAATGGGACCTTCTTTCCAAAAAAAAGTTTTTAAGAATTTTTAACTACAACTCTTGATAAATAGAATTCTTACAGTGGATGGGTGGTCAGGATCATCAAACCATTTTAGTAAAAATTATTACCTATATCAAGACACTCTTAGAGATTCATGATATCTTCATGAATCCTTCATTAATTCCCACGAATGTTTTGAGTTATCCCAATATTGGTTATCAATTAACAGCATGTGTGGAATTTTGAATCATCAGTATGTATTTATGGTTATTCATTATTGGATACATCTATATGAATCTTAGGTTCTCCATCAATGGTATCCTATTATATACCACATAGAGTTTATTTTGTCATTATTATGAAAATTATGGTTTTCAAACCACTCAAGGGGGCAATGTAGAGCATTATGGTCATCAAGGTAGATGAATGTCACTCTGGAATTTATCTTCATCTAGGGAGATAGAGGTTTACACTAAAATTTATCATCATTCTGGAAGAAAAATGTTGATTTGATGTTGGGATTGAATCCATAGATGGGATACCAAGGTATCCTCATGAAAGTAATCTGAACCAAATAGTTTAGTGACTCTTAATGGGAAACATCATACCTTGTATAGTCATGTGATATGGACCTAACTATATAGTTTAACAATAGGTTGCAAGGAAATCTAGGTGGATAGTTCTTAGTTAAATCATGGAGTGGGGTGTATGTTGAATCGTCCAATGGAACTTGTAAGGGATATGATTTTCCAAGTTTAATTTGATCGTGCTAGGGATAGGACCAAAAGAATAGTCTTTGTTGAGTATGTTGGGTATGAACCTCTGGGAGGCTTCCTACTTATCTTGTTTGGATGGGAATCAAATCCCATGTAGTTTGAGAAGTCACACATGTGAGTATGGCCCTTTGAGAGGAAGAGTTGGGGATTATTCTTGAATTGGATTCTAGGATGAATGGGACCATGAGTGATGTATAAACTAAGGATCATTTTGGGTTTATTTCCGGGAATACTTTTTAGGAGGAGTCCCTAATTAAGGTAATCATGATTGAATTTAATACTGATGATGATGTCCCTGGAGCTCGGGTCATTAGTGGGATTCCTACATATCCTAGTTATGGTGGTAATTAGAGTTCTCGTAGTTCATTCTAGTTTGGGTCATATAGATATGAGGAGGCCAACCTAAGGGTATTATGGTTTCTCATTTGAGGAAATGAGATGATATGGGGATGAAGCCTTACAATAGGCCTCCTGATATCCTAGTTATGTTGGGAATCTGATTTCTCACGGTTCATTCCTTCAGGTGGATCGTACTGGTGATGTGATCATTACAGACCTCTAATCCCACATGTGTTATGATCGGTGTGAGAAACAAAAGGATGTGAAGATTAAAGTGACCACATAATTTTTCTCTATCTACTGGAGGATGAGGATGTGGCTATGGTGGAAGAGGTCATGGCTACGGTGGAAGAGGTTGTGGCTATGAAACTTCTATATCATAACATTACATTGGATGATAGTCCTAGGTAAGGATATAATGAAGTTGAAGGAAGAAGAGAGGAGAAAGAAGGAAACCTACTATGTGAAAGGATATAGGCGTTCACCCAGATGGTTTCTCTTTGACTGGTTGGGAGAGAGAGGGGGACTTTTCCTTTATCAAATGGAAAAAGAAAGCCTTTTCCTTACCCTCCCTACCATGTACTATAGGCTTAGGGTCTAAGAGATAATAATAGGAGGGAGTGTCATATCCCTAGAATATAAGACCGAGAACACTAAAAACTACCCCTATGTTAATGTTCTATTTGACCAAAGTTATAAAAATATACATGAACCCCAAGGATCATGACCTTCTACTAGGACAAGTGTGGGAAACCACAAACTTTTGAAATACAAATCTAAATGGGAGACATGCTGATGTCACATTCCCTAAGGTTTTGTAAAACATTATATCTTCACGGAGGATTCAAAGTGGTCTCTTTCAGACAGGGGATCTAATGAAGGAGAAACCCTTATAGGAATTGAATTAAATGAGGCTCCATGAATCACAAAAGTAGGATGAAATATGTGTTGAACCAAGGAGGATCACTAAAGGTATGCACTTCACAAGGGGTCTCCACATATGTAATCTTAAGAAAATTGGTTGAAATGTGGTTGGAAAACAACCTGGAGTATTATACATGGGTGAGACATGTCTCAAGCCTCCAAGGATCTTCACAGGTATTCCCACAAGTGAGTACACAAGTTCCATATTAAGGAATGGTGGTCAGGATAGTCTTCTTAGATCAAAGGGTTTGGGTGATCTATTCATTTAGGTATTGTTTATTAATAACACTGAAGGGAATTAAGTATCACTATACCTATTTGATTTCCTCTTGTTAGGTGTTATGAAACAATATAATATTTTTATAGGACTTGATTGAAGCACTTAGGTGATCAGAGTAGAAATCAGCCGTAGGGGAAATTCATCCATAAAAATAAAGGCCCCAAGCATCTATTTATAGGAAAATATGATACACTGAGTGAAGTTTTCTGGTCATTCAAGTTGAATGGAACGAATGTGGGAGGCATGTAGGTAGCTCATACATAGGTTCCTTTCTCACCGACAGTGTTTTGGGGGACATAAGAAAAATATCTACTCTATACCGTGGGGGTTGCTCCCTCGCACCACAACTCGGGTTTAGTGCCGAGCTACGATCACATCCCTTTATGTTGGTGCCATTTCTATTTTCATTGAAAATAGTGACCCTAGTCTTTTACAAATAACATATCATGATTTTAAACATAATTCATCATCAGAGTACAAGCCAAGGAACATTAAGTCTAGTGTCTCAGAATACTAGGTACATACGTCACAAAACATGGTGCTAAAAACACTTCTTTATTTAATCATCACAATGAGATCCTAAATTCCTTTGATCCCTTACATCCGGATAGGGTACCCTAGGGAACAAATGGACAATGGGATGAGCTAAAAATCCTAGTAAGGGAAATAACATAAGAATAAACTTTAAGCATATGAGTTAGGAGGCTTGACATAATGATATTGGAAGCATGGAACACATGGAATCATAACATATAAACATGGGATCATAAAAACATGGGATAAAATAATCATGGGATCACATAAGAATGATATTATATAATCATATTTGCATATATATGTGGTAGAAACATTAAACAAGACTTTAGTACGAGTCAAGGCTAACCGCCAATCTCGTTTCCAATAGTAGCACAAGCCAAGGCTAACCGCCCGGACCGTTTGCCCATGATATTCTCATGAGACATTAACTTTACCAAATGCATTGGAGCACTATCTGGGCGCACCCATCTAAGATTATTCATGTATATTCTTTCCACATAAATAATCTCACATAATAAATCATACATAAACATAAGAGTACCCAAGGAAAGAAATGGGAACACAATCACGTCATGAAGCGTAATAAAAAGGGATGTAACATACAAGAATCCATGAAAGAAAGGAATTAAATCATAAATAAACATTAATACTGTATAAAGGCATAAATAATTACATGAGATAACAAACTTAAGTGATAACATGTAAAAATAGTTTTTAGGAATCTTCGAGTCAAAACATTTTAGTGCGGTTTAAGAAAACATTGAATATCTATTTAAACAAAAAGCGGCATAATATTTTTTTATAAAAACATAAGTAAACGATGAGGGTTTTCATAATAAAAATACTGATTTTATAAAGATATAGGTGACATAAAATACAGGATATAGTACACTTGATAATAGGTAAGAATTCGGGAAGTTCCCTTAAAACGGGTTCACTTATCAGGAAGTAATGACGAGAGAATCACTTAAAATCATGCATATCCTAGAAATAAAGTGATGAAAGAGTATTGATAAATATACTTGTAACATTTACACAAAATTTATAGTATTCACAATAAAATATAAGATAACAAAATTTTGTTAGAAAGGTAGATAAGACAACTCGAATGAATAAAAGTGGTTCGAGTAGAATCCTTTACGGATTATCGGTATGGTATCAGGAGTACATGAGGGGATTAGTGAGAGAGGAAAGGGATTTATCATAAATTATAAATAAATAGGGAAGTATGAGGGAGGTTCAAAATCGTACCCCATAATTTATAATTACACACAAAATTTCTTAACATAGTGAACAATCTTGAATAATAGTGAAATTGAGCGGATCCCTTACCTTAGGCTCGTTGATGTTCTCCAATTGAAATTAATGACATGAATAGTAAAATTAGGTTTGTTAATAAATAGGTCCAGAAACATATATAATGTTAAAAGATTCATTATAACCTTTTTAAGTTCATTTATACCCATCATGGTTGATTACGAGGTTGAATTTCATTGTTTGGGTCCGTTTATTTCATTTGTTTTAATGATCGGTTCAATTGTATTTAGGTTCAAATAAATTGTAAGATGAAAGTGGATGTACATAATTGAAGTTTAAACATTAGTGGACATCCATTACTTTACATGGTTACAAAATTCATTTGGTTAATTAGAGTGAAAGAGAACCTTTACATTAAACATTAAGGATAAACACTTGAATTAATTTTAACGATTTTTCCCATAATTGAATTGTTTTGTATTATTATTTTATATCATGAGTTTATGAGGATTATAGAACCTTAAATAGTACATATAAAATATATAATAATCTGTTTCAACAATTACATAAATAGTTTCATGACCAGAATCAAAATGATAAGAGAATTTGAAAACACATTATCCATGATGTCGGTAATTTTACCCATCACGGACGATGTTTAATTCTATAACATTAGGGGGAAGAGGAGAAGTATGATGCTTGAAATTTTCTATAAACATGATTAGAATCTAAAATATATGATATTCTGGATCTTTCATGCCTTTTGGGTAAGGGAAGGGGAAGAGGTTATAAGGAAAGAATGAAAATGAAAACAAAACACTTGAAAACAAAAGAGGGTTCTTACCCTTTGATCTTCTCTCTGTGAGACTCCTCTTAGGGGCTTTGGTTTTTGTCTTTTGGAAATACTAGAAATCCTTGTACGTGGGGAAGGATCTTGGGAGGGTATTGGGGTAGAAATTTGGCTAGGCACAAGGCTTGAGAGGTGTGAGGGAAAGAGGTAAGGAGAGAGGGTATTTATAGTGGAGGAGAGAGGGGTTTCCTTAATATAAAATTAATTAGTTTATTATTTCCCCACAAGACAAGGAATATTGAGTGTTGCATGACCAAGTATATTAATTTTATAATTCAATACCCAAAAAAGTGGTCTTACATCAGCATAACATCACACATGACTCTATAATTAGCTTATTTAGCTTATTTTGGTAAATTACTGTATTTCACTATTCATCAAAAATTCAAGTATTTCAGAATAATCCCAAAAATTTACCCAAACCATTTTTTGACATGTAGAATTAAAAAATGAATTCCATTTTTCAAAAATATTTTTCTAAATATGATTATTTTAATATTTTATTAAAATAATAATTTATTATCAAAAACTAGTTTTAAAACCTTCATTAACTTATTCTAAAATATAGGTTTAATGTAATTCCAACGTGGAATATTATTTCTATAATACCATAGGTGAGGTTACTATTCATTAGGTTATATCACTATTCATAAGGGTATGTTATTATTCATTAGGGTAGGTTACTATTCGCCAAAAATTTATTTTTGTTTTATTGGACTCAAAAAAACATCTTGAACACAACCGTGTATGCCGAAATTTTGAAATTCGAAACACAGAGGTGAAAAACTTATATATTAATTGTAACTTATCACTTATTAGTTCATTATTATGTGTTTTCATGTGATTTTATAAATATAAGAAGGTAATTTTCATTGAAATCCCTTGGATCATTACATTCTTCCCCCCTTATGAAATTTCACCCTCGAAATTTTGTTTTACAAACTAAGACAAAAACAGGTGCGGGTACTTTTCCTTCATTGATTCCTCCAATTCCCATGTTTCTTCCTCAATCTTATGGTTCCTCCCCAACACTTTGACAAGATGGGTTATCCTTTTACGTAGAACCTTATCTCTCAGATCCAAAATCATTACTGGCTGCTCCTCATAGGAGAGATCATCTTCCAATTGCACCGCCTCTGAGCTTAGTACATGTGAGGGATCAGGTATGTACTTACTCAAGAGTGATACATGGTAAACATCATGAACTCGAGCCATATTCAGTGGAAGTGAAAGTGGATAGGCCACGACTCCTATGCGGTCAAGGATCTCAAAGGGGCCAATATACCTTGGGCATAGCTTTCCTTTCTTCCTGAATCGCATGACTCTCTTCTATGGAAATATTCGAAGGAAGACTTTATCTCCAACGTTGAACTCCAAATCCCTTCGACAATTGTCAGAATAGCTCTTTTGACGACTTTGAGCAGCTTTGATGTGTTTCTGGATGACTTGAACCTTCTCTGTCATCTCGTGAACAAGATCAGGTCCAAGTAGATTTATTTCTCTAACTTCATCCCAACATGTTGGGGTTCTACATCACTTTCCATACAGAGATTCATATGGTGCCATATGAATACTCTATTGGAATAAATTGTTGTATGGGAACTCAACCAATGGGAGATGTTGATACCATCCACCTTTGAATTCTAGAGAGTAGGCTCTAAGCATATCTTCATGTGTCTGAATAGTTCTTTCAGACTGGCCATCAATTTGGGGGTGATAAGCCATGATGGAATTTAATTCAGTACCCAAAACTTGTGGAAGACTCTTCTAGAATTTAGATGTGAACCTTGGATCATGGTCTGAGACAATTGAGATTGGAACACCGTGCAATCTCACCACTTCCTTCACATATAACTTTTCAAGTTTTTCAAGTGAGAGATCTTCTTGAATAGGAATGAAATGGTATGTCTTGGTGAGTCGGTCAACCACAACCCATATCACATTATTTCCCTTCGACGTCTTCAGGAGACCCGTGACAAAGTCCATAGTAACATTTTCCCATTTCCACATGGGTATAGGCAATGGCTGCATCATACCTTTGGACTTTTGTCACTCATCTTTAACTTGTTGACATACCAAGCATCTTGATATATATTCTGCAATTTCCCTCTTCATGTTATCCCACCAAAATTGTTCTCAGAGATCACAGTACATTTTGGTACTTCTAGGATGGATAAATAAGGTCTAGCTATGTGCATCATTCAATCCCTTATTCATTATCTCTTGATCAGATGGTATACATAATCGTGTATCAAATCTTACCACTCCTTCCTCATCAATTTTGAAACCAGAGGATTTCCCATTTTTAACAGATTCCACCCTTATCTAAATTTCCACATCCTTTCTTTGAGAAACCTTTATTTTATCCATGAGGGATGGTTGATAAATCATTTGAGATAGGATTGATGATGTTCCTCCCTTAATGATTCACATGTCCATCCTTTGAAGATATAAAAAGATCGGATCCTTTTAAATTCTCATCATTGATAAAGATGCAGGATCCTTTCTACTTAGAGCATCAGCCACCTTGTTTTCCTTACTGGGATGGTAGTGGATTGAGCAGTCGTAGTCCTTGATGAGATCTATCCATCTTCTCTGGTGCATATTAAGCTATTTTTGTGTGAATATATACTTGAGACTCTTGTGGTCAGTATATATATCACATTTCTCCCCATAGAGATAATGCTGCCAGATTTTCAAGGAAAAGATCACACCTGCTAACTCCAGATCATGCGTTGGATAGTTTTACTCATGGATTTTCAGCTTCCTTGAGGCATAGGCTATAACATTATCATTTTGCATCAGCATACAGCCTAAGTCCTTCTTAGAAGCATCACTATACACCACAAAGAGTTCCCCGCTGGTAGGGAGTGTGAGTACTGGCGTAGTGATAAGACTCTTTTTCAACTACTTGAAATAGTCTTCAGATTCCAGTGTCAAGACAAACATTACTCCCTTCTGCGTCAGCTTGGTCATTGGGTTTGAATGTCATGAAACGTTCTTCACGAATCGTCGATAATACCCAGCTAGACCCAAAATGCTACGGATCTCCGTTATAGAAGATGGTCTGGGACACGCTTCAATTGAATTTGTCTTAGAAGGGTCTACATATATCCCTTTGCTGGTGATAACATGCCACAAGAATGTTACTTCCTTCATCCAGAAATCAAATATAATGTACTTTGCATACAACTTATCCCTTCGAAAAGTCTTTAACACAGTTTTCAAATCCTCCTCATGTTCCTCTTTTCTCTTGGAGTATATCATAATATCATCAATAAAGACTACTACAAATTTGTCAAGGTAATCTCTAAAGACTCTATTCATTAAATACATGAAAATTCCTGGAGAATTAGTGAGTCAGAAGGGAATCACTATGAACTCATAGTGTCCATATCTTGTTCGAAAGGCAGTCTTGGGAATATCTTCCTTCCTCACCTTTAGTTGGTGATATCCTGACCAAAGGTCCACCTTAGAGAAATAACTGGCCCCAAGTAGGTAATTGAACAAGTCATCTATCCGTGTAATGGGATACTTGTTCTCTATTTTGATTTTATTGGGATCACGATAATCAATGCACATGCGCATTGATCCATCCTTCTTCTTGACAAAGAGGACTGGAGCACCCCACGGTGAAGCACTCAGGAGTATAATACCCATCTCCATATTCTCAGTTAACTGCTTCTTCAACTCTTCTAGCTCTACGGTGGCCATTCTGTAAGGTGTCTTTGAGATTGGCAGAGATCCAGGGATAAGTTCAATTGAGAACTCAACCTCTCGGTCTAGAGGAAGACCAGGAAACTCCTCAGGGAATACATCAATGTAATCCCTCACTATGGGCATGTCTTCAAGCATGATTCTCTCTTTTGTCTCAATCATTTGACATAAATATGCTTTTTCACAAGTAATTAGTATCCAAACATGATATGAAGATTCTAAAGGAGATTCATCTACCTCTTTACACTTGTAATGAATCGGATTATGCTTCATGATGTGAAGAGTAATCTCCCTTTCCCGACATTTGATGTTGTCCTTGTACAAAGATAGCCAATCCATGCCCATGATAGTGTCAAACTCCACTAAAGGATGTATGAAAAGATTTACTGGGAGGTTCAATCAAAAAACATTAACCTGGGAGGACTTATAAACCATGGATGCAATAATTTCCACATTCGTTGTTCTCATAGATAACTTTTCCTCCAAATTTTGAGGTGGTGTTTGAATAGTTATACTAAACTTGAATGATATGAAAGAATGCGTAGAGCCAGAATCAAATAGTACGTTCTCTATTCTTGATTGAATAAAAAGCGTACCTGTCACCACATCATTTTCTGGCTCCACCTCAGTAGTAGTGATAGCATAAGCCCTACCTTGTTTCCTTGGTGGTTGTTGTTGATTGCCTCTGATAACCCTTGGCTTAGAGAAATTGTTCGCATAATGCCCAAGCTCCTTGTAGTTATAACACTGCACTACAGGATGAGTGTAGATCAGAACCTTCCTTTATTCTTCAACATTAGCAGGATTTTTCATGTCCTTTTAGTAGTTCTTGGCCAGATGACCAACCTTTCCACATTTGAAGCAATTCTTGGTTCCCTTCAGAAAGTTACCAGGATTCTTCTTCCCACAATTTTGGCGAAGGGGAATGTTGGGATTATTCCCAATATGGGATTTGTTTGATGTACCACCCATGTTGTTTTCCATCTTCCACTTCTTATCACTGGGCCTATGAGACCACTAAGTGTCTCCATTCTCCATTTTAACCTTGAGGGCTCAACGAAAAATCTTCTCATAGCTGTCGAAGTCTCGAATCACAAACACTTTTCATAGACTCATCTTTAGTCCACTAAAGAAGCGATCCACCATACTTTCTATGTTCATGAAAAAGCCAGAGGCATACCTTCCAAGCCTGGTAATGTTTTCATCATATGCCCCGATGGACTCATCTTCCTTCTGCTTGAGTCCGAGGAATTCTCTTTCCATCTTGAGACGGAGGGTTCGAGGAAAATATTTGTGAAAAAACATGCTCTTGAATTCCTCCAAATCTATGGAATCAATTTCCTCTTGTGACTTTGTATTCTTGATCAGTGTCCACCACTGATCAGCTTCCCCATCAAAACGATAGACTTCCAGTAGCACCTTCTCTTCTTCCGAGCACTGGGGGATGGTGAATATCTTTTCAATGGAGTTAATACATTGTTCTGCGGGGAGGGGATCAGACGATCCGCTAAACATGGGAAGCATTTTCCACATAAAGGATTCTACGGCAACTTTCTCTTTCCTTGGAGGAGGGGCACGTTCCACCTGATTCAAGTTATTATTTATAACTCATGACAGCTGAGAAAGTAATCTCATGATGTTTTGAGCACCCACTTTCATCACATCAGGCATGTCATTAAGGCAATCATCACATTGCCTATCACATTGGTTGTTGGAACGTGTTCTTCTATTTCCCACCATTAACTAAGAAAAGAAAATATAATTAGAGGTCTTGAATACATAGCTATTGAGCATAGAAAATAAACTTTGAACATCAACGGATAAACTTATAAATAATAAGTACATCCTGACCTGTGATTCCTTAGGTTTATATCTAGGTTATCCTCAATCTATTTCTTAACTTATATTCTTATGGTCTTTTTTCCCTAATAATGGTTTTTACTAATCTAGTGAATCTACCAAAGCATATCCCCAGGGAGTGTCGTAACCAAGAGTGCAGCAAGGCCCGTTGTCGTGCACCAGTTCCCATTCGAGTCTAGCTCAAAGTGGTGTTTTCGGGATTTACCCATAGGATACATCTGTTCTAGAGCCGCCTCTACCTACTTGTATCCAGGCAGGGATGTACTTTCTTGATAAAACACATACTCAATACTCACCAATATTTGGGAATGTTTTTGAATACTTAGTCTCATCCTTAAGGTTCTCACTAAGGTGATCTATTCCTAATCTCCTAAAATAACTAGACCATCCTCTAATACCAACTATAGTGACCCAAGCCTTTAACACATAACATTTCATGATTTTAAAAATAATTCATCATCATAGTACAAGCCAAGGATCGTTAAGTCTAGTGACTTGGAAGACTGGGTAGATATATCACAAAACATGGGGCTAAAAACAATTCTTTATTTAATCTTCAGAATGAGATCCTAACTTCCTTTGAGCCCTTACATCTGGATAGGGTACTCTGGGGAACACATGAACAAAGGGATGAGCTAAAAATCCTAGTAAGGGAAAGAACATAAGAATAAACTTTAAACACATGAGTTAGGAGGCTTGACATAATGATATTGGAAGCATGGAACACATGGAATCATAAAAAATAAACGTGGGATCATAAAAAAATGGGATAAAATAATCATGGGATCACATAAGCCTCAGATTATATAAGCATAGTTTCATAGAGAGGTGGCAGAAACATTATAGAAGACTTTAGTATGAGTCAAGGATAACCGCCAATCTCATTTCCCATAGTAGAACAAGCCAAGGCTAACTGCCCGGACCGTCTTCCCATAATCTTTTCATGAGACATTAACTTTACCCAATCCATTGGAGTACTGTTTGGGTGCACCCATCTAAGCTCATTCTTGTATATTCTTTTGACAAAAATAATCTCACATAATCAATCATACATAAACATAAGAGTACCTAAGTAATGAAATGGGCACACAATCACGTCATGAAGCATAATAAAAATGAACATAACATACTAGAGTCCATGAATGAAAGGAATTAAATAATAAATATAAATTAATAATGTATAAAAGCATAAATCATTACAAGAGATAAAAAACTGAAGTTATAACATGTAAAAATAGTTTTTTATGAATCTTTGAGTCAAAACATTTTAGTGTTGTTTATGAAAACATCGAATATATCTTAAAACAAAAAGTGGCATAATATTTTTTTATAAAACTAGAAGTAAACCAGGAAGGTTTTCATAATAAAATACTGATTTTATAAAAACATAGGTTAATTAAAACAGAAGTTATAGTACACTTGATAATAGGAAAGAATTCGGGAAGTTCCCTTAAAACGGGTTCACTTATCGGAAAGTAATGAGGAGAGAATCACTTAAAATCATGCATATCCCTGAAATAAAGTGATGAAAGAGACTTGATAAATATACTTGGAACATTTAAACAACATTTAGAGCATTAAAAAGAAAATATAAGATAATATCATTTTGGTAGAACGGTAGATAAGACAACCCGAATGAATAAAAGAGGTTCGGGTATAATTCTTTACGGATTATCGGCATGGTATCAAGAGTACTTGAGGGGGATTAGTGAGAGAGGAAAGAGAATTATCAACACTTATAAATTCATAGGGAAGTACGGGGGAGGTGATAAATCATACCCCATAATTAATAATTACACACAACATGTCTTAACATGGTGAACAATCTTAAATAAGAGTGAAATTGAGAGGATCCCTTACTTTAGGCCCGTTGGTGTTCTCCACTTGATATTGATGACCTGAGTAGTCAAATTAGGTTTTTTAATCAATCGTTCTAGAACCATATATAAAGTTAAAAGATTTATTATAACCTTTTAATGTTCATTTATACCCATCTTGGTTGATTATGAGGTTCAATTTAATTGTTCGGGTCTGTTTGTTTCATTTGATTTAATGATCGGTTCAATTGTATTTAGGTTCAAATAAATTGAAAGATGAAAGTGGTTTTTCTGAATTGAAGTTATAAAATTAGTGTACATCCAGTAGGTTACATGGTTACCAAATTCATTTTGTTAATTAGTGTGAAAGAGAACCTTTACATTAAACATTAAGGATGAACAGTTGAATTAATTTTAACGATTTTCCCATAAATGACTTATTTTGTATAATTGATTTATATCATGAGTTTATGTGGATGATAGAACCTTAAATAGGACATATAACATATATAATAATATGGTTCAACCATTACATAAATGGTTTCATGACCATAAACAAATGATAATAGAATTTGAAAACACATTATCCATGATGTCTGTAATTTGACCCATCACGGACGATGTTTAATTCTATAACGTCAGGGAGATGAGGAGAATTATGATGCATTAAATTTTCCATAAACATGATTAGAATCCAGAATATATGAGATTTTTTAGCTTTCATTCCTTTTGGATAATGGAATGGGAAGATGGTATAAGGAAAGAAAGAAAATGAAAACAAAACACTTGAAAACAAAAGAGGGTTCTTACCCTTTGATCTCATCTGTTTGAGACTCCTCTTAGGGGATTTGGTTTTGGTCATTTGGAAAGCCCAGCAAGCCTTGAATGTGGGTAAGGAGCTTGGTAGGGTATTTGGGAAGAAATTTGGCTAGGAACAAGTCTTGAGAGGTGTGAGGTAAAGAGGTAAGGAGATAGGGTATTTATTGTGGAGGAGAGAGGGGTTTCCTTAATATAAAATTCATTGGTTTATTATTTCCCCAAAAGACAAGGAATAGTGAGTCTTGCATGAAGAAGTATATTAATTTTATAACTTAATCCCGAACCAAGTGGGCTTACACCAGTAGAGAATCACACATGACTCTATAATAAGCTTATTTAGCTTATTTTTGTAAATTACGGTATTTTACTATTCATTAAAAATTCAAGTATTTCCGCAACATCCCAAAAATTTACCCCAACCATTTTTCGAAGTGTAGAATCCAAAAATAAATTCCATTTTTCAAAAATAATTTTCTAAATATGATTATTTTAATATTTAATTAAAATAATAATTTATTATCAAAAACTAGTTTTAAACCAATCATTAACTTATTCTAAAATATAGGTTCATCGTACTTTCATCTTGAATATTATTTCTATTCCACCATAGGTGAGGTTACTATTAATTAGGTTATATTACTATTCATAAGGGTATGTTACTATTCATTATGGTAGGTTACTATTAACCTAAAATTTATTTTTTTATTAGACTCTAAAAAACATCTTCAACGCAACCGTGTATGACGGATTTTCAAAATTCCAAACACATAAGTGACAAAATTTTGTTTAATGGTCACTTTTCACTTAGGAGTTCATTATTATGTTTATTCATGTGATTTTATAAATATAATATGGGAATTTTTATTGAAAAACCTTGGGTCTTTACGTTGACCCCCAAGAAAAATGAAATGTCACACCTTAGTATTTTTTAGCCCTGTTTAGGACATTTTTGTTCATGCCACATGGAAATCCAACCTACTCCTTCTCCTAGAATAAAGATGTATTTATATATAAACATAGCATTTTTTGTCTAAGTGAGGTTCACATATTTTTTTAGAGAAATGAGTGGAACACTTTTCATGGTGTCTACAAATTCCCTCCACATAAAATTATATTCATTCAGAATGGAAAGTGATATGTTATAAGGTATGATTTTAGAACTTTGAAACATTCAAAAATAATTTTTTTGGGTTTGGGAGATACCATTTTTGGAAGGATTCTCTCATTTATTTCATAATCCATGGGTCATAGAGATAATATGTATCGGCTGACTGAGCTTCAACAAGAAGCTGATGGGGTTCAGGAGGCTTCCCAACAGATGAAGAGTTCTGTCAAAGGCCTTTTGTAAAATATGATAGAGAGAATACATTTTGTGGATGTTCCTCTAATTTTTCTGCATAAATGAAAATTGATTTTGTATCTTATAAAATATTTCTTCATCCATGATTTCATCCTATAATCATAAGGTCAAATATTATTTTCATATTATTACATCTTCATGTCAGATAATAATAATTATAACTATAAGGCTGGTGGTGCTCTAATTTTTACCTTAGACAATGGGCATAGTGTGCTTAGATTGATAGTTTATATGGTTGTAGGGAAAACCCAACAAACTTTTCTTCTTTTGGTAATCACCCTAATTTTTTTCCTTATCGTAATATAAAAGGGAATTAAGGAATGAGACTTGGTTTTTTCTTAGGCTACCTTTTTGTGTTGTCATCCTAACAATTTTTGTGCCTTTTTCTTTTCATTGCTCAATTTTTCCGAAACCATAGAGTGTGTATGTCTTGTGAGATAACACAAAGATTTTATACAATGTAATATTTTTCTGTTATTCAACCCAGTAAATATTGTATCTCTTTTTTTTGGGAAATTCAAATTCAGTCATACTTGACTAAAAGGGTAGTGTTTTAAGTCGAATAGCTTTGACCATGAATTTTGAAGTTATAACCAAAAAAAATATTGATGGCTAAAAATATTATGATATTATTTAAATACTTACAAGGGGAACATTAAGTCAATTTTGTGAACATAAAATCTAAAACATCGTATTCAATAATTGAAAAGGCGTCTCTATTAAATTAATATAACACTAGTTGAAAACCACATTATAAGGTCTATTTAACTCAATGAAAATGGGGGCACATAATGTAGAGTCAAATAGCGGCATCCTCTAGATGAAAAGCCCATTATCAGGGAGTCATATATAAGTCCAACTGGGGAATGTACTTCATTTTCAAGAAAAAGATCTCTGAAGAATTATGAAATTCATTTATTTTTTAGCAAAGAAAGTTTAATATTTTCTTGTCTCAAGAACACTATCGGTGTCTTTTCCAAGGAAAGCTTTTAGATAATAAATAAATCATTTCTACGGACATAGGCCAAGAAAAGAAAATTATTCTTATACAAATTTGATGTGTAAATGAGGGTAAATGTTTTTGAAAGGGGCTTTCTAATATTATGTTTTGTTGTTTAATTACAAGGAGAATATCTAGACAATTTGTTGATCTCCAAATATGAAACATGGTATTCTATAATAGATATGTTATATCTTGATAACAAAGTTAAAATCAGTTTAAAAACCTATTATAAGGTAATTTTTTTTCATGGCCAGCTCGGGCACATACTACATATTCAAATAGTAGCATCCTTTTTCTGAAAGCCCCATAATGGGGGTGACATATGCAAGTCCAATAGGGGAACAAAATACAAGGTCGGGAAAGGGAGATATAAATAATTCTTGTATTCTTTTATTTATGGATAAATATTGCTTTATATTAAGATGTTTTGGGACTATAGTGGGTGTATTTCCCAAGGAATGATGTTTGAGAATAAAGGAATCATCTGTACCGATGTAGTCTATGAATGGGAAACAACTCTTATACGATTTTGACGTGTGAATGATGGTACATTTTTTTCAAAAGTGTGTTTCTAGTTTTATGTTCTATAGTTTAAATTAATTCATCAAGGACATTAGGGGGAGTGTAGTTTAAATTCATGTAGTAAGGACATTATGGGGGATGTGCAGTTTAATGTCATGTAGCAAGGACATTAGGGGGACTGTGTAGTTTGATGTCCCACAACAAAGACATTTGGGGGAATTGATTTAAATAGTTTCTTCTTGACCAAAGGTTTGATGGTTATCCTTTCTTCAATATTCTATTTGGAAATATGATACTATCATCAGGTTTAGATGGAGGAATTTTCAAGTTATAATTTTGGGATTACCAAATCCAAAGATTGATATAGGAAAAAGGAATAAATTTCATTAGAAGATGTGTCATCCAAGAATGAAGTTACCATTACTTGAAAAACACCATTACTGAGGTTGTATTATATTGGTTCAACTAGAGAATATGCTACATAGCCAAATAGAGATATCCTTTGGCTGATAGGCCCACTATGTTTAAGGCATTATGAAAGGCCAACTGGGGGCATTTACTACATAGTCAGTTAAACAAGATATCAAGAATTATGAAATTTTATTTGTAATAGCCAATGAAGGTTTACAGAGAATTGGATATTCCTAAGCATGGAGTTTGGTTTATGGAGAAATGTACCTGAATACAAAAGTGGTATTTCAAGTCATAATTTCAAATGAATATGGACAATAGGATCTATAAAACATTCTAACGCAAACACAAGAAACATGGATCTAGTAGTTTTTGGTCAAATTAATATAACCAAAATATTTGAGAAACAATAAATGATATTTGGTCAAATGACCGAAGGTTATTCCAATTTTATTTCTAAAAGTGAGAGGGTAAAAGTGTAACCTATTGTCATTGAAACCTTCAGTTAAGGAAAAATTATATGGGAAAAATATTCAATGGATGACCAATTTATACATCGAGATCTTGCATACCATCATCAAAGCATAGAGGGACAGAAGAGACTTCTCCAAAGGAAAAATTTACTACTCTTTGAAAACCCCATTATCTGGGGTTGTATCATACAGGTCGTCCTAAGTCATATGATTCATTGATAAATAGTGGAATCCTTTGGCTGAAAAGACCATTGTATAGATAACATTATCCTTATACAATTCAGTGTATGTACTACATAGTCAAGAAATATAGCTCACATGTATCAGATATTTGGCCAATATAAAGTAAAGAAATATTATAAATATATGAATTTATTCATGATTCAGTATATGAAATTCTAAATGGGTAATATAAAATGCACAAGTGAAGTATTTGGACTGATATTGGCCATGAGTTTGGAGTCCCTCACATAGATTTGACTTCAATGTTTAATGGTTACATTTCTTGTTTCCTTTGTGGGATCTACAAGGAGAGGACCCAAAATAAATTCTCTTACACATAAACTTTTATTCATATGAGGGAGTGTGGAGGCCTTTTTATGTTGTGATGTGACTGGGTCTAGGTTTGAATATTTGGATGACACTACATATGTAAAATGGGTGAGAATCATTCCACATGTTGTTCTTGAATAAATCCCCCCCCCAATTGAGTCCATACGTATAAGAAAATGGGGGATTCTCGGAATATGGGTTCATACATAAGATGATAACTCATATTAAATCACCTAAGGTAGATTCCACTCAAACATGTGATGAAAGATGAATTATTTAAATCATTATACGACTGGGAACAAGACTGAAAGTTTGGTTGTCAATATGTATCACATTTGAGTGAGAATTAGGCCACACATAGTTCTAGAGATTTTTCTCCTTGCATAGTATTGGTCCATACACAAGGAGAGGGGTATTTTTTGAATTCTTGTTGGACTAGGATGTAGTATCAAAGCATCACTACATATCTTTCTAGGTAATTAATAAATCCATATATATTTCTTGGAATTCCATGCAGTTTAATGTCATGTGGTAGAGTAATATGTGAATGTATGTGAAGTGATGGATACATTGTTTTTTAGGCCAAATAATGAAATTATGGGTGTCACAACATATATAATATGGGTGAGAATAATTCCTAATACGTTCTTTGATAGTCTCCTTAGGTAGATCTGAGTCATGCACCGAACGTAATGGGGATTATTGATTAATTGAGGCAGGTCCTAGGATTGGAGAACCAGGTGTCACCATGTATCTTATTGGTGAAATAATCAAACCACACATAGTTCTTGAAAGTACTACCAACCTTTATCAGACATTTATGTGGGAAAGGGGAATTTTGATACCATCCAGATTAATGTTTGGGCCTAAAACATGATGTATCGGTGTGACCATGTGTCTAATTGTAATGAGAATCAAGTATTGTGTATAGAAAAGGTTCTCTATATAGATCGGGTTCATTCACAGGGAAAAAGAAGGGGAATTTTCTTTTCCAAAATCATTGATGGACCTAGGATTGGATATCTGAATGTCATCATGTATCTCATTGGAATTAGAATCAAGACGCATGTAGTTCTTGAATAATATTCCCTACTTCAACTAAGTCATCATGTGAGGGAGGGGTATTTAATAACATTTAGATATTTTCTAGAATAATTGTTGGGTCTAAGATAAAATATGGTATGTAAATCAAGTCAAATATTCTGCAAGAGTTCCTAGTATACAATTGATTCATACATAGGAAAATAGTAAATTGTTTCTTTTTTTCTTATAGTTGGTCCTAATATAGGAAATTTGGGTGCCACTGTGTATCTCATTGGATCGATAATCAAAACACACATAGTTCTTGAGGAAATATTCACTATGTATATTTGAATCATATAAAAAGGAAATGAAGCATTTTTCCTCATAGTTGGACCCAAAATTGAAGATCTGGGCTTCACTACCCATATCATTGGAATGTTAATCAATCAACTTTTAGTTCTAGAATATGGTTTCCCGTATGGGGTTTCTACAAACATAGGAAATAAATGGTGCTCAAATTCTACTGGGGAGTGGAAATGATATGGGTAGGTCTTAGTATGGAAGATTATTGACATTTAATGGACCAAAATGAATGATAAATCATGGTATCTTAAGGTAATTTTTAATTTAAAATGAGTTAGACTTAAATTGTATAGTTTTATGTCCTGTGGTAAGGACAAATTGTGTTTTGTAGTTTCCAGTCATGTGACTAGGACATTATGTCATGCAGTTTATCGCGTTATGACATGGACAAAAATTCTATGCAATTTAATGACGTGCAACATAGAAAATTGTTGTAATGTTGTTTATCATCATACAACAAGGATGAAATTTGTATAATTATCCAAAATACTTCATATGAAACCGTAAATTTGTTGGAGTTGTAATGTTTTATCCATCTATTAATATTAAGAAATAAACTCTATTATAATATACTATATATATGGAATATGGACCTTGCAAATTTTTCTCAAGCTTTATAGGTTTCTTTCTCGGTATCATTGGAGTCCTAAAGACTAAAACCAACTCTCATTGGAGGAATTAATGAAGGAAAAACTTCTTGTAGAAATCTAACACTATTCTGTTCTAATTGTCTTCCAAGTGATGTAAGGTATAAAATAACTTTTCATCCAATTGCTCCAATTAATCCAGTCATTTATAAGATTTCTTATAAGTGGATAACTGATCACAGATGGAATATCTGAGTGATGGTAACTAAATCTCAATGTATAGAACTACTTTTTTCCCATATACCAATGAGTACAGTGTTGACCATGTGCCAGTGTGGGAAGTAGTCCCATAACCCCATAAGGCAATCAAGAGTTTATAAATCCATGATTTCTTAACATTATCCTCCATTTTCTAGAGTATTTTGGGAATGGTTTTGTGGAAATCCTTTATCTTTTCATTTTTCATTTTAATATATTGGGAAAAATTATTGTATTTTATATTGTAATTCAGATATAACTTCCCTACCTCAATAGAACATAAATTGGTTTCATTTTTAATCAATATATTATAAAGGACACAAAATCAAGTAATTATATTAGCATTAAAAAATATAAAAATTATTTTGACCTCAAATTCCTTAAGAGGTATTTCCTTATCCCATTTGGAGAAGATATCAGTAGTAGTAAGGTAATATATGAATTTATTTATCGTAGGTAGAGGAAATGGTCCTACTAAAAACCTTCCATATTTATCAAATGGCCATGATTATTTGTCTGTTTGTAGAAACTTTGGGGGTTGATGGATGATGGTAGAATTCAGCTAGTAGGGATGACACCTCTTTGTGGAATCTAGGAAATTCTACGTCATCGATGTCCAGAAGTATCCATGCCTTCGAATTTAATTAGAAAGCATGTATCCTGAATGGGGGGAACTGTTGGATTAATCATGTACTTCTCTCATGATAGCTATAGTTTATTCCACATCCATGCATCTAAGGAGAATTCTATCAAAGCCTCATCTATAGAGGATGTTATAGTGATTTGGGCCATTTTAAAGAGTAAAATTTACTACTCATCGTCGGATATGCACTCATCCAAGTCAATTTTGTTGAAGTACTCTTTTTTAGAGATATTCAATAATTGTTTCATATATCCTAGGTTAGGACTAAATGGTTTGGTAATGGTATTGATTTCATTGATTTAATCTATTCTAAATTGAATAATGGTGAAACCACTTTAATATGAACAATGCAAATAATTTTTTCATCCTGGTTCAGATCATCCAGGGTTGTAGCTGGATTTTGCAATGTAACATCTTAGGCATTTCCTAACCATGGTACATAAGACAATGTTTGTTTTGGAGATAATTATTTTATTAACCCTCAAACATAATCACATAGGGGAATTAGAACATGGTTTTTATGGAATTATCCCAATTAATATATTTAATTTCTAATTATGAATCACCGTTCACTTCTAGGGGTTCAATGGGACATATATTTCCCTTTTCATACCTATAATCAGATCCAAATATGCTAACTCACTGTTGGTACTGGATTTTGATTACAAGGAGTATGGAATTTCTTCCATTTCTAGGGACATAATCACAATTCCCAACCCATCTCTATTGAGATTATGGTCTTACATCCTCTTCCCATTTGTACCTCTAGAAGAAATGACAAAATAAATCTCCCTTGTTCATGGGATATCCTAAATAGACATGATTTATTCATCATGATGTTTAGTATTCAAGGATGTCTCTTATGCAGATGGGTTCCCATCAATGAAATCTGCCAAAGCCAGGCCATTCACTACTTTTTAAGGCATGAACTACTCATTTAAATTGAAAAATAATAAATCCCACCATTCCAGATGTTCTTTAAGCATATTATCATTGAGGATAAATATGATCTTGTTATTATGATAGAAAAAGTTGAATATGTGATGATATAGTTAGTACCTCAACTTCTTACCTACAATTATTGATGCTAGAAAGCTCTTATCAATATTTAAATATTGATTATATGAATTGATCATGGATTGAAAATATTAGTAAATTATATTTTCATTCCTCTCATCATTCTTCTATGCAAGGAAGGAACCCAGTGATCATTCCAAGGATGTCACATAAAGAATAAGCGGTTTTCCTTCAAACGGTGGCATCATTAATACTGGACTCAAGAGGTATTTCATTAGGTTAATCAATAATTCTTTACAATAATGAGTACATTGATATATGACCCCTTTCTTCATAAATTTGGTGAAGGTAAAATACCCACATTTTATATTGCCTATGAAGCACTAGACATAGGAATTGTTTCTTTAAAGTCCTCCCAACACATTCAAGTTTGGAGATGGTGACCTGCTAAGGATAAATATTTTCTTCCCAAGATAGTCATCAATATCGTGATGATGTAAAACGAAACTATGAAATTTTATCTAGGATACCCCAAATGAACATTTCCAGGGGTTCATATTCAGATTATGCTATCAAATCATGGGGAATATGGTCTACAAATTTATAAGGTTATCAAAACGTATTCTAGGATTGACCACTAAATCATCAACATAGCACTAAAAATTCACCAATAATGGTTTGAAGATTTGATTAATTGCACATTGGTATGTCACATAAGAATTGTTTAAGCCAAAGAGTATTACCTGATAGAATAATATTCCTTAAGTATCTCTAATGGATATAGATTATTCATCTGTGGGGGCCATCTTGATTTGGTTATACCCATATTAGTCAACTATGATGGAAATTTCTTGGTATCTAGTTATTGCATCAATCAAGAGCTCTGTGATCAGAACTAGTAATTCATCTACGAGACAATGCTAGTTGAGATCTCTAAAATCAATGAAAACATTATTTTCCCATCCTTTTTCACCAGGAAAATATTATATAACCACTTTGGGTATTTCTCCTCATTAATGAATTTTTTTTCAATCTTTTCATCTTCAACCACAATTTTGGATGTTTGAGTTAGGTGCGATCTTACTGCTAGCTTGTAACCCAGATAATCATCTGGAAAACCCAAATGATGGGTGGACACCATGGGTTCAAGTCCATGACTTGTTTTATAATTACATGAAAAAACATCGTATTGTTGATTTAAAAAGGAAGTATGCACTACTTTCTCTTCATAATTCATGGTTGCACTAATTAGAGTGGGTCATATAGCTTCCTCTGTACCCAAAATAATTTCTCTGAGTGCATCCATAGTGGTTGAGATTCCTTCCAAAAATGATAGTGGGGTGTCCCTACAATCATCCTCTACTTCCTCTTCTTCATTTTTTTCTTCTTCTACCTATTCTAGGAGGGCAGGTGAGGATGTAATAATTTTAGACTAGGTGGAAGAGTCGGTATTTAGACATCCCGAAGAGGAGGCAACACCCTCTGGCCCAACTAATAGTGAAATGTCTTTTGAATTTCTAAAGTGAAGATTATGAGACAAGATTCGACATCCTGTCCTTTTTTCAATGAGTATGGAAACTTCATCTATCATGGTTGATGAAAAAGAGACTTTCTGAAGCTTTTTAGATGAAATGAGAACATATTTGTTTCTTTTATCACTACCTTGAAAGTCACTAACTTATCTTATGTCATCAGGCTCAGTTGTTGTGATTTTCATTACGGATGCCACTGACCGAGTGCTTGAATTTGGGACTAATATTTTAACATGATTAATGGGAACTTCATAATTTACACTAATATGATTGAATGGGGTTTCCGGGATATTTTACCAACTATTAATAGCATTTATTCTAGTAACATCATTTTGCATGGACTAATTTCCCCTTATGTGATAGTACTCTGCATCAATGTATTGAGATTCACAACATTTTAATGGGGACTCATCACCATGAAATTTCACAATTTGACTATCAATACATTATTTGATACATTGGTCTTACGATGAAGGAATTATCTCATATTGATGTAGCTAAGGTCTCCCTAATAGAATGATTAAAATTGTGTCCTACAGGACAACCATGAATTCTGAATCAAATATGATATCCCCAAACTGATTTCCTAGTGTAATCTCAACAATGTGTTATTTCTCACTGTTTTAATGACTGTGTAACATCGATGTGGAGGGGTAAAAGTGGTATTCAGTGAGGCCAAATTGATGGTGTTTATAGATGGGAATGATATTAACCCATAAGAAGGCTCATTATATTTCCTTATCATTGATCATTCCAGATAAGTACAAGGGCCTGATGTGTTCTTGTGTGAAAACATAATCATCCCGATATGTGAAATATAAAACTGTATTGAATTATATTAGTTCATTCTCAATATGGTATACCTCTATGGAAGTAACCTCGACTAAAAAATCATGAGGGATTAAAAAAATCCTGAAAGATTTCTTCACAGAGACCCTCGATAGACTTAGGGAATCAATGATCAATAGCATGGTCGGTAATTTCTCCAATTTCATCAACACCTTATTCATTTGACCTATAGGTTTGTGTTTCCCAATATAGAGATTCTCTTTTGTAGGTTCCTTGGGATTTTATACTCTTGATGTCGATGGACTATCATTTGAGGTAGAAGCTAGAAGTATTTCTGGTCTTAGTGGATTAGACCGGATAGATATAACCACTCACTAAGGAGGTTATAGAATATACTCTAATCAGTATTCCAAGATGATCATGTTAGAGAAGACCCTTTAATGTGTGGTGGAATTCCCTTATTCCTATTGAGATCACTAGAGGAATCTCCCACAAGTTTCTATTAGATAAAAGTTTGATTAGGGGTGTGGATGGAGTAGTATCTTCTTGAAAAACCATGTATTCCCCTATAGCAATGACCTTGATGACCTCATCCCCCATTTCAAAAATTAAGTATAATGATTTCAGGATCATAATTTTAATCATTATTTTAATAGGTATTCCTTATGTGAATAAAATTAAAGGAACCAAAGATAAACTCCTCATCTGATGGAGATTCATTAGGGGGTCAATATTTTTATACCATTTTGTGGGGTGGTTCCCATGCTTTTGATACAATTCGCATGAAATAGGATATGGTCAATGAATAATCTTTCCTAAAAAATCCATATTCTTTTATTTTCTCCTTATTCTTGCAACCATTTTTCTTTTTTGTGGATTTCCCTTCAAAGGACTGGTCTATTAAGGAAGATAGATTTCTCATACTGGATGTGGTTGGAGAAAAAGTCTATTGATACAACTATGTTTGTAGAATGAAATTATTTCTATTGGCTATTTTTCTAACCATCCAGTCATCTAATTTCTAAGAATTCATTATTTTTTAATTCCTTTCACTCACATTCCTCCTATGGATAACTAATAGTAACATATCCTACCCAAGCAGGTGAATTTTTTTAATTTCACTTTCTCAGAGTCCACCATCATTTATAGGAGGTCTTTAAAAACAAAAGTCTTCAAGATGGGGTTCCCCAATATTTGATCCAAGGGGAAATAGTTTATGAGTTCATTTCCTCCTTCTTTGTTAGATTTCTTTGGCCTTCTAAATTGAAATATATTTTTTCAAAGCTATGATGAAGTAGTTTGGGAATTGGTCAGTTCAAGAATAATAGACAATTCATTCAACTCCTCAAACTATCTTTGAACATGATCTTTTTTCCATCTTGATGAGTCAGTCATTTCTACTGATGCTCAGGAGGTGGAGCTCTATGGTATGGTGAGAGCTTTGAAGTATGAGTGGGTACGGGGGCCTGATTAATTGTAACTTAATATTCTTTCATTTCCAGTTATTCTTCTTGGAGCTAAATGGATTACTCAGGATTTAGATCTAGTCTCTACTATTGAGTTTTACACCTATTGAGTAATCGATTCTAGATATGAAATCCCTCATGTGTATTTAATAGGGATTAATGATATTTTAAATTCATCACAGCGATCAGAAAAAAATGGGAAGAAACTATTCTTGAGGGAGTGGTATATTCATGAAGCATGTTAATCCTTTCTAGCGAGCCTTGAAATATGAAACTATTTCATTCTCCCTTTTTCATTTGTCAAATCAATGTCTATCGTTTTCTAAAACATTGATAGGAACTGGGAATGGATCTTCTTATGAAGATCTTCCCATATAGTGATCGATCGGGACTGAAATCTCATGTACTATACAAAGGATGGCCCCTAAAATAATTGTATGATGCATCTGAGATTCACTACATATTTTTGCTTAGGGTTCCCCATCATGGGATCATAGTGAGAGACAAAATGTTTCAAGTGATTCTCTGGATGTTCTGATCCATTTAATATTGGAAAGGTGGGATTCACAATGTTTGGTAGGGGAGGATTTGGGTCTACCCATTTAGAATACACATTTTTTTGTTAAAATGGTGTGTTCTCTTCTTCCCTGGATTCAAATTGAGTCATTAATCACTCAATGTTTTTCATAATAATTCATGAACCATCATGTTGAGTCTAGATCTGAACAGGTGCAACAGTTGTAGGTTGAACTAGTGCGGTGACTGGTTGGACCACTAGTGGTGGTGGTGCCAGTATTTGGCTTAGAGAACCTATGGGGACATGGCTATAATGATGTTCTTGATCCAACTCTGGTTTCACTAGCATGGAAGGAATTTATTATCTGAATCATTAGTTGAAACAAAACCTATTTTTTGAGGTTATCCTCCTAGAAGTGTAGTTTGAGGATCTTATTTTTGATCATATCTCTCATGAATTATACCTTAGATAACTCTGTATCGAGTCTTCTCAACTCCCGCATCCCCACCTCTTTCTAAGAAAATCTATACTCACATTAATGGGAAAAACATTCTTTAGGGGAAATGTGAGACATGTTCAGACCATTACCTATTCCCTTCTTAGGGGCCTTTCGAAGAGGTATATATTGATTATTCGAGGGGATATCTAGATTTTTTATAAGAATCTAATATTGGTAATGAACACCTATTTCATTTTCATCATTATAGACCACATTATGAAAAATAACCTCATCCACTGACTTCCCAGAACTATAATCAATTTCCAGAGGATCTTTAATTATTTCATTGATAAAATTCACCGATGCATAATGCATTGTTGGCATTCTGCCAGTATCTTTGTGATATCACATTCTTAGGAACACTATACTACATATTACACTCCAATTGTTTGGTTCCAATGGATCATTTTGATGGATAATAAACTTAAGATAATCCCTTGAAAATTTAGTTATGATTTCATTTTACAGTTTCTACCTTAATTGGTAGAAAAATGACTTCTACCAAGGAGGGTATTGTGAATGTGAAAAATCCCCCAACCCTGCATGATGGGGCTGTTTTTGTTATTATTTTTTCAACCTTTCACGCTCTATTAGTTTATTATAAGGCTTGGGTTAAAAAATACCCATTCCCATAGGGATGGGGTAGCTCCTAAACTTCTATGGTCAATATCAATAGAACTGATTTTCTAATTTCACAAATTCAGGTCTGAACATTGGCGGGGTGCATTGTCCATCAATCCCCTACATCGCCTACTTTGGAAGATCAGTGTAAAATTTTATACATTTTAAAAATATAATGGATTACATACTCTAACTATAGACCTTCCCAATTTTCTCATATTCTTGATAAAAATAATCTCAATAGATTTCTCTCTTCAGGCCTGACATTGGTGGAAGTCGGTCGAGGCTTGTTCTTGCTGAGAATCTCTTCAGTCTTGAAAAAATTATTCATTTGTAGTTTTCATGGGAAAATAACATTTCATGAGACCAATTTGGAGGTCTTTTAGGGCATTGGAACACAGTGAAATGAAATGCTCCATGTGCACCCCATCCATTGATTTGAACACCATAAAGGGTATCTGTAATTGATCATCTTAAACTCATTAATGCATAGAGGAACACACATTTAATGGATCCATATTGTTTCTAAATATTCAAATTTCATGAAGCCAGGAGAGATGCCAATTCTAATTGGTGTTTTAACCCTTATATTACCTTTACATGGCATTGATATTAAGTAATACTTTTGATTTTAGGTGATGAAGAGTCTTCCATATATTGAGGAATATATCATGAATACAATTATCTAGTAACATTTTTTTGAATGTTTTATTGAGTTGTTGACATGGTCTAGAACATGACTTGTACATCACCCATAGATAGTTGTTTTCAGTATATACTCATTGACATTTTTCATTGTTTTATCTACTTCATCATAAATATGTTGGCATTTTCTTTCCACTTTATCATAATCATCTTTATTTGAAGAGAGTTCCTCTATTTATTTGGAAGATAAATTGAACAAGTGTGGTTCAGAGAATGACTATCTCCTTAGGATGTATACCAGTGGAGAAATAATTTTACCCACCAATGAAAAGACATCATTCATAACTCTACTTATGTTTACAAATGCATCAAAATGATAGAGGTTTCTCATCACTACATTTTTAGTAGAATAATTCACTAGAAAATTTGAATCACTACTATGGATATAGCCTTTACAATGAATCCTACCATGGGTGGAAGATAATGACAGATTACAGTAAGGGGTTTAACCTCTCTCTCATTGGTCTTTTATCCCCATTGAGGGTTGTCGTGGAACTCATCAAAAGATAGGATCTTGATATTGACTGAAGATTCATTAAGCAATCCTTCAGGAGGAAATTTTAGATGTGGAACTTAAGAGTTATTTCTAATACTTCCATATTTTGGTAATAAGAATTTAGGATCTTGAGCATCAATAAATAAATTTATGAGGGCTTAATGAACTCTATAATGAGTAGAGATAAATAACAATCTAGATCTTGATATACCATATGTGTTTCATATGCCTTTTCATGTACTTCTTATTACAAGTAGTTAGATCCACTTTCTGGGGAAATTGGTTATCATGCTCATGTGTATGTGCCTTCCTTAGAGTGGCGATCAGAATAACTTGATTATATCAAATTGGGGTTGGTGTATTTTCCCAATCCGATGATCCATATGATATTGGGAAGTAAGCCCCATGACCCTCCAAGATGGGAACTAAGGTATGTATCAACTCTAGGGTGACATGTTGATCATCCACCCTACTTGTGGGTACATAGATATGCTTATGTACCTTATCTACTCTTGTTACACCCATGATGTCTTTGGAGAAATTATCTAGGATATGAGAATGAATTTGTCTCTACCATTTCACCACTACCAAGATGTGTTTCAGGAATTCCACAAACAGAAGAAGAATATATATCCATTCTGTGTCTATAGTATGGGTATGTACCAACTCATTTCCTCTCATTCGTGTCAAGGGAAAATGACAGTACTCGTGTGTTGGGGTAGAGCATTGAGTCTTCCCTCTATTTTTTTAGGGACTTCCAGACTGAATTCTTTGTGTGCTACCAGATAAGGCTACTAGAAGGTTTAATGGGATTTGGAAGGTTTATGTTCATTATAATGGTACTCTACTAGATTATAATGGTGAGATTCATTGGTTTCCACAAAATTAGTGTATTGGTTTCTTGAATTATGGTGAATGGGAGTATATGCTCAATCGTTGTTTTCCACCAAACTGTGTTAGGAAGATTTTCTAGAGGTGGAAAGGAAATATACTAGTCCACATTATTTGGTTCTTTTTATTTTAGGGATGTCCTCTATTCCTAGTTCTGAGAGACCGAGGCTAGATTTCCAAAGGAAACAACCCCATCATGATGAGGGTTTACTATTAGTGACACTGACTATAGTGACTGTTTGTAGGATCCCTTTGGAAGGAAACTTTTGTATTTGGCATAAGGCCGTTGGTGGACACTTGGTCGACCTACCTAGATTATGGTAGGGATTGGTGGTTATGTTCTGGGGTTAAACTCACAGAATGGTCGAATATGGTGGTTGGAACCGTCTTCTTTTAGCCCACTGATTTTCGCTAACCAGATGATTGGGGGTTATTCTAGATCAGAAGAGGATGTATAGAAGCCTCCAAGGTCGGAATGGTACCATGTTAATATTAATCTCAAATCAGAGCATTCTATACCCATAATTGAAGAAATTGGGCTAGTGATGGCGTACTTCATGTAGATGAGGATCCGGCCACAGTAGTAGTTGGGGGGTTTATGGGTGTAAACTTGAAGGGATCCATTTGGATTGTCGGGAGTTCTTGGAAAAGAATGAATGTATATATGAAAAACCTAAACAATGAACTACATAATCTCCTTCAAGTGATAAAATTATTCATTGATTTCTAATCTAGCATGGGTGACATTTTCATCTTCGTTAAAGATTCACATCGGGTTCACCATTTTTTAATTCCCTCAGAATGCGTGTTATGTTTAGGTGTAACGCCCCGACCCAAGTTACCCAGAGTCGGTGCATTATTACGTAAACTTAGCATGATCAAAAAAGATCAAGTCTCAAATGAATGATTAGTTTAGTATCCTTGTAATTACTAGATACATTCATAAGTATTACATTACACCAAAAAATGGAAAACTACAACAACATGGTTTCCATGGAAAACACTAAGACCCCCTAGACTACCCCTATAGGTCAGCCATAATATACTTTTTCGCATCCTGGAAAAAATAAAATATAGAAAGGGGTGATCTCAAATGATCAATAAGGATAACAATATATCAGAAACTTTCATAAATAAGCATAAACATTTAAGGCAATGTATAAAACTAAAACAAAAGCCTTTTCAACATATAATTCCTCATTATATGGAAAATATAAATCAAAATAATTCCATTAACATACACACATGGATATTCTACTTGTCAAAATATCACATGCAATATCAACAACCACTTTCATAATGATGGAATGCATAATGCCAGACTTTAATAACCACATAGTCAAGGCCTTGTGCCAAGAATACAAATAAGATTTTTTCAAGGCCTTATGCCAAGACACTATTTTGTCTCATGAGACCTACCGATGCATCAAGGAGCTATAACAAGCTCCACTTGTCACTTACTAAGTCCAATTCATTCCTCATATGAAAAGGATTAAACATAACATAAACATTCGTATTAAAACTTGCATACAAAATGTCAACACTTTATCCATAAACCATGAATGGTATAAAAATAACACATCCCTAATAAAACATATCTCAAAACCTTAAATACTATATGGAAGATTTGTATCATAATATATCAACTTCAAACAAGTTTAAAATCCATAAAAGGATGTTGATATAGATGAAAATGATTTGTAAAACTCTTTGTGAGAAATATCTCTTTTTCATAAAAACATTTAAAATTCACACAATTTAGAAAGGAAGAAATTTAAAGACATTTTTGTATCAAAGTGTCCCATACCACATTGAAACTTTTTAAAGGAATTATCATCTAAAAAAACATTCATGTCCATATAAATAAATCTATAAACACCTTTTTGAAAATATGGAAATTAATGAAAATGGTTTAGAAAAATAAATATACAAAACTTTTTAAATGATGTTTTAGTAATAATTCCCTTAAAATTAATTCCCTAGAAAACATTTTTATGAAACATGGTTCTGGATAATAAATATGTCCCATTAGATACTTACGTAAAAACAACCTTGGATAATAATGAGATTGTGAAATTAACCGTTACCATGTTGTAATCAATCGAGTCGTATGACCAAAAGTTAATACCCACAAAATAATTCACAAAATACCATGAATATAAATAGAATAATGATAATATATATCAAATTTAAGTACACAATACACTGCATGAAATTAGTGGCGAACAATGGGAATCTCACAGAATTAAAAGTTAGATAATAAACCCCTTCCCTTGAACTTTCTTTCGGTCGAGGGTATGTTTAACATCCTGTATAATGACCATTGTATGTTATTAGAATATACCAGAACCATATTAATATTTATTATATAATACATGATTCATTTATGACTTTATACTACCCATTTAAAAATTATTTTATTTTAAATTAACATTTCGGGTAATAATCGCTTTCTTTATCGTATGTATTTTAACTTGTTACTCTTGACCTTATCATTTAGATCATGATTTAAATAATTCCAGAATACAAACCTTGATTCATATATCATATATATTATGAATATAAATATTTATAAAATATATATATATGAAAGGGAAAACAGTGTTTATGGTGATGGTAGGTCGTACATACGCATAAACATTGTTTTTGTTTTCATATTGTTTTGAATGGATGTAAGTGAATAAGATATATTTAAGCACATAAATACATATACATATATATATATATATATATATATATCTAGTATCATTATTATGTCGTATATTACATACCTAATAGTAATATATATTTTTATAATTGTCGATGAATGGTGAATGTGGAAATGAATCTCATCGCATCGTGGAGACGGTAATCCATGCGTACGCACAAGCGAAAATATCATTTAATAAAAGATGTGGAATTTGATGGTATATTAATTTTATAGAGACAATATAATTTTATTTTCATTATTTATATACGTTTTAATCATCATTATATCCATCCAAATAACATAGTGTTGAATAACAAATTACACTACGACGTGGAGACGGTAAGCCATACGTATGCTCGCATGGTGACATTATCATTCATAGGATGGATAGAATAATGAATATGTTTGTTCCATATTTATAATAACATCAAAATACATATAAGGTACTGGAGTTATTATTTTGGTATGGTAATAACAAAGAAAGAGTAAGTGGAAGAATAAATGAACTTGAAAGAGGGTGGTGAAATCATTTCCTCTTCTCCAGGTTCTTCCATTGGATTTGATCAAAAGGGCTCTTTAGATTGGATTTATGACCAGAGGAAGGCCTCTAAGATTAAGGTAGGATAGTTGGGAGGATATTTGGGCAGTGGTTGGCTGATCCAAATGGCTTTGGAGGTGTGAATTTGAGAGAATGTGAAGTGCCCTTTTATAAGAGAGGTGAGGGGCACCTTAGGAAAAACAAAAAATATTATTTTATAATAAATTAAATTTGGTTTATAATATCTCGAAAATGAATTATTTGAAGGATAAGTAGGGGATGTGTCTAAAATAACTGACAAAATATGTTTTATAATGTTTTGGTTCACGATATTTACTTTATCTTTTATATTTAACTATTAATTAAATAGTTTTACATTTACCATGTCTCTTTGTATTTTTATATTATATGGTTAATAAACATACAATAAAATTCTAAGTGAACCTCAAGTGGTTCATTAATGATACACCTATAATTATATAAGTCTTTTGTCTGAACCATATATTTTTAGGAAATAAATATCATTTAATAATATAAAATTTGTTTTAAAAACTCTTTTATGTCAATTTGGACACTATTTAGTATTTTATTTTTGATAAATTCATAATATCATTATTACTTAAAAACAATTCATCTAACCAACCCTAAAATGTCATATTAACATATAAAATTTGTCTAATTCATAAAAAATCTCAAATTAAATTTATTTGGATATTTATAGTATCATTTATTTTAATATTTCATTAATTATGTAATTACTACATCATCATTGTGTCATAAATAAATATAAATATATAATGTATAAAAATTATAAATAAAATAAAATTATTTAGAAAATCATTTTATCATTATAATGAATATTTATAGTCGAACATAACTTATCTTTAATACTATATTAAAAAGTAGTTTAATAAATAAACATTGAATTTAACACTTTTAACTGTTCTTTGAATTACATAATAATAAATGTCCTAATATAATCCAAGTGGACCTAAAGGATCATATTTTCTTCCTAAGGTTGTTTTTGGTCGAATTATACTTATCCAATAGAATTATTACATGTCTTAGGGTAATAATAATATCATTTTTACCCTTAATTACCCTATTTACTTTTAACCACGGTAAATAAACGTAAAAAGTTACTATTCACAAAAAATTATTTTCATCTTATTGAACCACATTTTACTTTCTGATATAAACCTTTTATCTCTAATTTTTGAAATTCAACTCACATAAGTGGTAAAATTATGTTTTATGTAAATTTGCAAATACTCTAAGGAGGTGGGTAAAAGACAGTAAAAAGTGTAATAATTTTTTATATATAAAAAATTATTATAAAATGACTCCAATTAATTAAATTGAACATATATCAGTATTATGTTTCCATTTTGACCTGAAATAAATTTAAATAAAATAAGTAATTATTTAAATAATAATTTGGTTTTAAACAGTAACTTAGTGTTTTCACTATTCATGAAAAAATTAAATGTTTTTAGAAAAATACCAAAAATTCACCCTAAGATAATTTTGAAAATCCAAATTCAAAAATAAATTCTATTTAAACCATTTAAAACCAAATAAGTTGAATTAATTAATTTAAAATTAATTATCTTTGTCAAAACCAAATAATATATTTTTAAGAAATAATAACTATTAAAAAAATTTACACTTGTTTATGACCAGTTTCAAAGTGAAATTACATACAATTAACATTATTGGATTAAATGGTAAAAATATAATCTAATTATTCTACCAAAACATTAAAATTTATAATTCAACAATATAAATTATTTTGATTAAAAATGATGTTTTTAGTCAAAATATAGTATTTTTTAATATTCACCTTAATATGAAATTTATCAGAAATACATAAAAAATTAGTTGAAACTAAATTCTTATGTCTCGATTCTAAATAAGAAGATTGATTTGTCAAATTCAATACAAAGAAGTTTCATATATTTGATTTAAAAAAGGTTCTCCATTAAAAGGTGGTGAAATTTCATTTTTTAAAAATACTTGTTTTATTGGAAAAAAATGAATTTATTCTTATATTATATCTAAGAAACTTATAATATGAATTCTAAAATTAAAAGGACTATTTAAAGTTCAAAATTCAGTTAATACTATTCATAACTACTTTTGAATGGCTAGTTTGGTAAGTCGTGGTGTGCTTGAACTCATCGTTGTGTGTAGTGCGTGTTATTGAATTAATTTGAAGAAATAATGTAATATGAAATCACAGGGTGTTAAATTCATCCCTCCTTCAATAAATTGCGTCTTTGAAATTTGAAATTGATCTTCGAAAAAAAAGGTTGAAAATAGAAAATACCATTGTGGGAAAATCAACATCAGAAATTAGGTTAACAAAATTTTGTTTTAATAAGAGGAAAAGGGGAGTGAAAAATTGACCACCAAATTGTGATCCCGATTATAAGAACATTGGTGGAAATTAGAGTACATTATTTTGAGGAAAAACTTAAATATTTATAGGGAGTGATTGAGGCCATCATTCACAAACAATTATAGAATTGAGGGCATCAAATTCATCTGTCTATGATGATTTAAAATATCATCAGTTCAACAAAGAATAAGGTATTAGGATAACAAATTTTTAGTTTTAAGATCCCCTACATAATGTTTAAGAATTAATTTCTTCCTAGAATAAGAAAAGGAATAAATATATACTTGATAAGTAGAGTTCCATCCAATAACTAATTTCAACCCCAAATTCATATTTCACTCTAAAAGATAATAGAATATAAAAAAATATTCTATTTATCCTATTTGTATAGTGTTCCAAAAAATGAATTTATATTTCATCTTCCACACCTTTAAAAAAAACTACATTATTCAATCTAGGAAATCACATGGGCAGTGGTAGGTGATACCCCTTGTCACCCTTCGGTTTCGGGTTCAAGTCTCACGACCTTGCCGGACGCGACTGGTTGCCGCCCGACCTTAGGGTTGTCCTTTTTGTGGAAATCCAAAAATAATCTCAATAAATTATTATCCAAAATACATCTGTCCAAACTCATGGTCCAAAAGTTATAAGGAAGGTAAACACAATGAATATCCTTTTTTCCACGTAATAACATGCAAACACCTTCATCATGTATTTTCATAAAACACTAAAACATCGTGAATTTCCATGAAACATTATTGATTACATTCATGCTCCCTTATTCCTGATAGAATACTAGATATACTCCTTCTATACCAAAATGGTGTAAACTCCATCAATGATGGAATATACAAATCATTAAGCAGTTTTAAGCTTGTTAAGAATATCCAATCTAATTTATCCAAATAAATCATGTATTTTTCAAAAATCACTACCTCAGTATCAGAACCATATTATGGTTTATCTTTTTCTCAACTATATATTTTCCAAAAATTTAACCTGATGTTGAGTCACTTTTCTTGGTTCCACAGAATCTCACGTCCTTAATGAAATAATACTTCTGTACAATTCTTATATACTCTATAAATATTATAACATGTATATCATTAATACAATACTCAAATGACACAATACTTTAGTAACAACATAAAGAATCTAATCATTCCACTTCATATTCAGTAGTATCATAACATTATTATTATCCAATATCAGAATTTGGGGTATACTCTGATGATTTTTAAATTGATTCTCCTTGTATATGAATCATTATACATTTGAATCTTTTTTTCTTACCCTTGAAATCACGTACTTGGTGTCCTTTTTCACAAAACTTATAACAATATTCCATTCTCATCAAGAATTTTCCAAGGTGATTCTTTCCATAGTTATCACATATGGGAAAATTGATCTTTTCCCTCTTCCCTATATCCAACTTTCTCTCTTCCATCCTTTTTTTATCTTTCTTCCCTTCCATTCCATTTGACTCAGAGAATTCTTTACTTATCTTATTAACACATGATACTATTTCTTCATATGTTGAGAATACATGGGAGACTATTTCCCTTCTAAATGTTGGATTAATACTGTGAATGATATGATCTTTCTTACTCGTTGGATCAAACATATAGCTGGAGTTCACATTCCTTCTCCTGGGCACTATTTCTATACAATGGCATACACTAGGTTAGTATATGAATTGCAATGAATAATTCCAAACATGTAAAATACTTAATGTAAATAGAACAGTTTATGGATATAATCCACAATCATAAAAATAATTTCTTTGAGGAGGTGTATACTCATAAATACTTCATTATGATTTGTAAAGAAAATGAGAATTATCCTAAGAAGATCCACCAGGAGTGTCGTAACCAAGAGTGAAGCAAGGATAGTTGTCATGCACTAGTTCCTGTCTGAGTCTAGTACAAAGCGGTTTTTAGGGTTTTACCCCTAGGTAAATCTATTCTAGAGCCAACACTACCTGATCAGATCCATACAAGGATTTATTTTCTTAGAAAACTCACAAAATCTCTACAGTAGAAAAATTCAAGGAACTTCTTCTATACTAATCATCAAAGTATATCTTAGGGCTATGTGCTCTAATCAGAGATTATATAAATCTGGTTTCCAAGGTTTGTACTGAACTACCTTTGATACCAACTGTAACACCCCGACCCTAGTTACCCATAGTCGGTTCATTATTACATAACATTGGCATGATCACAAAAGATCATGTCTATAAAGACCGATTAGTTTCGTAGCCCTGGAAGTACTAGATACATTCATAAGGTTTAAATTACATCATAAAATGATAAACTACAACAAAATTGTTCCCATGGACAATATTGAGATCCCATATACTATCCCAAAAGGTGAATCATAATATACTTATTCACATCATGGGAAAAATAAAACACATAAAGGGGTGAGCTCAAATGCTCAGTAAGGATAACAATATTGAGGAAACTATAATAAATAATCATAAACATTTAAGGAAATGTATAAAACTAAAAAAATCGTTTTCAACATAAACTTCCACATAATATGAAAAATATAAATCAATATAATGCAATTTACTTACTCTCATTGATATTCTACTAGTTGAATAATACCATGGAATATCAATAGCCACTTTCATAATGATAGAATTCATAATTCATAACTTTCATAACCACATAGTCAAGGCCTTCTGCCAAGACTAAAACTAAGATTTTGTCAAAACCTTGGGCCAAGACACTAGTTTTTCTAATTAGACCTACCGATGCATCGAGGAGCTATAGCGGGCTCCAACCGTCACTTACTTAGTCTAATGCCTTCCTAATATGAGAAGGTTTAGACATAACATAAACATTTGTTTTAAAACGTGCATACTGAATGACAATACATTATCCATAAACTATGAATGGTATAAAAATAACACATACATAGTCAAACATATCAGAAAACCTTCAATACAATATAAAATATTTGTATCATAATAAATAGACTTAAAACAAATTTAAAATCATTTAAAGGATGTAGATATAGATGAAAATGATTTGTAAAACTCATTGTGAGAAATATCCATTTTTTATAAAAACATTTATAAGTCACACAATTTGGATAAGAAGACATTTAATGGAATTTTTTAATCAAAGTGTCCCATATCACATTAAAACTTTTAATGTAATTAACATTTAAAAAACATTCATGTCCATACAAATAAATCCTTAAAAACTATTTTGAATACATGGACATTAATGAGAATGATTTAGAAGAATAAATATTTAAAACATTTAAAATGATGTTTTAGTAAAAATTACCTTAAAAATAATCTCGTTAAAAACACTTTTATGAAACATGGTCATGGATAATAAAAATGTCCCAGTAGATACTTACGTAAAAACAACCAAGGATAATAAAGAGATTGTGAAATTAACCCTTACCGCGTTGTAGTCAATTGAGTGGTTTGACCAAAAGTTAATAACCACAAAATCATTCCCAGAATACCATGAATATAAATATAATCATGATAATATATATCTAATGGAAGTACACAAAACAAAACATGAAATATGTGGTGAATAATGGAAATATCACTGAATTAAAAGTGAGATTAGAAACCCCGTACCTTGCACTTTCCATTGGTCGAGGGTACGTTTAACCTCATGTATAATGACCATTGTATGATATTAGATTATACCAGAACTATATTCATATTTATTATATCATACATGATTAATTTATGACTTCATACTACCCATTTAATAATTATGTTCATGTTATATTAACATTTCGGGTAATAATCGCTTTCTTTATCGTACGTATTTTAACTAGTTATTCTGGAGTGTATCATTTAGATCATGATATAAATAATTCCAATGTAAATACATTGATTCATATATCATATATATTTATAATATAAATATCTATAATAGATAGATATACAAAATTAAAATCACCGTTTATGGATACCGTAGGCCATACGTACGCATAAACGTTGTTTCTATTTTCATATCATATTGAATAGAAGTAAGTGAATAAGATATATATAAGTACATAAATACATACATAGATACATATATATATATATATATATCTTGTAGCATAATTATGTCATATATTAAATACTTATTAGTCATATATATTTTTATAATCATTGATGAATGGTGAATGTGGAAATGAATCCCATCGTGTCGTGGGGACTGTAATCTGTACGTACGCACGAGCGACAATATCATTTCCTTAAAGTTGTGGAATTTGATGCTATATTAATTTTACAGAGAAATTATCATGTTATTTTTATTATTTATATACATATTACTCATCATTATATCCATCCAAATAACATAGTTTTGGGTAACAAATTACACCACGGTGTGGAGACGGTAAGCCGTACGTACGCACGCATGGTGACATTATCATACATAGGATGGATATAATAATGAATATTTTTGTATCATATTTATAACACCATCAAATTATATATAAGTTACTGGAGTTATTATTTTTTTATGGTAATAACAAAAAAAAGAGTAAGTGGAAGAATAAAAGAACTTGAAAGAGGGTGGTGAAATCATTACCTCTTTTTCAGGTTCTTCCTTTTTATTTGATCAAAAGGGCACTTTAGGTTGGATTTAAGACAAATGTAAGGAATCTAGGATGAAGGTGGAATATTTGGAAGGATATTTGGGCTGGGTTTGGCCGAGCTAAATGTCTTTTGTGTAGTGAATTTGAGAGAATGGAAAGTGCCCTTTTATAAGAGGGATGCGAGACACCTTAGATAATATTTAAAATATTATTTTATAATAAATTCATTTTCGGTTTCTAATGGATCCAAAATAAATTATTTAATGTATAAGGTTTGAATAGGTAGAAAAAAACTCAACAAATAGGTTTTATAATGTTTTGGATCACTATATTAACATTATACTTTTGATTTAACTCATAGTTAAATAGTTTGGCATTTACCATATCTCTTTGTATTTTTCAATTATAGGGTTAATAAAATTACTATATCAATTGAACCCCAAGTGGTTCATTAATGATACACCTATCATTATATATGACTTTTTTTCTGAACCTTAGATTTTTATAAATATAATATCAATTAATAATATAATATTTGTTTTAAAAACGCTTTTATGTCAATTTTGACACTATTGGGTATTTTGTTTTTTCTAAATTTATAACAGCATTATTACTTCAAAAAAATCATCTAACCAACCCTAACAAGTCATATTAACCTATAAAATTATTTTAATTAATAAAAATTCTCAAATTACATTTATTTGGATATTTATGATAACAATTATTTTAATATTTCATTAATTGAATAATTGATGCATCGTCATTGTGTCATAAACAAATTTAATTATTTAATGTCTAAAAATTATAAATAAAATACTATTATGTTGGAAATCATAGTATCTTTATAATGAATACTTATAGTCTAACTTATCTTTTTTGTAACCCTATATTAAAAATGGTTTTGTTATGAAACTTTTAATTTAACACTTTTAACTCTTCATTGAATTAAATAATAATAAATGTTCTAATCTAATCCATGTGGATCTAAATGGTCATATTTTATTCCTACGTGTGATTTTTGATCAAATTATACTTATCCAATATGATTTTTACATGTGTTAGGGTCATAATAATAATATCATTTTTACCCTTAATTACCCTATTTACTTTTAACTGTGGTGTATAAAAGTAAAAAGTTATTATTCACCAAAAAAAATTATTTTCACCTTATTGAACCAGATATTACTTATTGATATAAACTGTGTCTTTCAGATTTTTGAAATTCAACTCATAGAAGCTGTCAAATTATGTTTTATGTAAATTTGCAAAAGCTCCTATGAGGTGGGTAAAAGATGGTAAAAAGTTCAATAAAATTTTCATATATCAAAATTTATTATTAACTGACATCAATGAATTACATTGAACATATATAGGTATTATTATCTATTTTACCTAAAATATATTTTTATAAAATAAATAATTATATAAATAAAAATTCGGTTTTAAACAATAACTTGGTATTTTCACTATTCATACAAAGTTGAAAGTTTTCAGAAAAATACCAAAAAATCACCCTAAGATAATTTTGATATTCCAAATTCAAAAATGAATTCTAATTTACCAATTTCAAAACATATAAGTCACATTAATTAATTTAAAAATGATTCCCGTTGTCAAAACCAAAAAGCGTATTTTTTAGAAATAATATTTATCCAAAGATTGACACTTGTTTATTTCTAATTTCAAAGTGAAATTACTTACAATGACCACTAGGGATTAAATGGTAAAAAAATAATATAATTATACATCCAAACAATAAAAATTTATAATTCAACACTATAAATTTTTTTGATTAAAAAATTAGTTTTCAGTTAAAATATAGTATTTTTTACTATTCACCCAAATATGAAGGTTGTTAGAGAATTCCCAAAAATAAATATAAACTAAGTTCTTATGTCCCAATTCTAAAGAAAATGTTTATTTAGTCAAATTTAATATATAAAAGTTTCAAATATTGGATTTAAAAAGGGTTCACTGTTAAGTGGGGGTAAAATAGCATTTTTTGAAAAATACTTCTTTTATCTAAAAAAATGAATTTCATCTTACATTATGTACAAGAAACTAATTATATGGATTATAAAATTATAAGGATTATATAATGTTCAAAATTCTGTTAAAACTATTCATAACCGCTTTTGAACTGCTAGTTTGGTATGTCGTGGTGTGCTTGAACTCATTGTTGCGTGTAATAAATGTTATTGAATTACTTTGAAGAAATAACGTACTATGAAATCTTAGGGTGTTACATTAGGAATCACCATTCTGAACAGTTTCTAATAGATTTTTTATTAAACTAGAAACACCCAATGGTTCGGTATCCAGAGGAGACTTTTTTCTAATGGAAAGAGTTCATTAGGTATTTTGACCTATTACTCTTAAAAAATCGCATTTTTTAAGAGGATGGGAGTTCTTCCACATCACTCCATTTGGGGGGGGGGATAGTTGCCTACTTTGAGTCTCTCTTAGAGATTTAATATATGTTAATGAATCCTTCATGAATTCCCAAGTTTGATTTTTTTAATACAAACAAAATAAATCAATTATTAGCATGTGTGAAATTTAGGATCATCCATATGTATCCATGGTTGTTCAAAAATGGATACATTGAATCTACAGTTCCCCATCAATGGTTTCCTCTTATATACTACTTAGATATTTTTTGGTCATTATTATGACAACACTAGATTTTAAGCCACATAGTGGGGCACTTTTGAGTTTTATATTCATCCAAGTAGATGAATTTCACTCTGGAATTCATCCTCATCTTGGGAGATTCAGGTCTACTATAGAATTTATTTTCATCTAGGAAGATATAATTTGTTTTGATGTCGGGATTGAACTCATAGTTTGTTTACCTACTTATCCTAGTGAAATGGATCAGAACCCACATTCATAGATGAATTTTAATGGGACAAATCATACCTTTAAAGTAATTTATATGAGGACCTAATAACAAATTTTAACATAATATGGTAAGGGAATCTTGGTAGAAGGTGCCTAGTAAAATCTTGGTTTGTGAATTATGTTAAAACATCCCATGGAACTGGGAAGGGATATGAGTTTCCATGTTAAATTAGATCCTACTAGGGATATTTCCCAAAATAATAGGATTGGATTAAGAGTTTGTGTTTGAACCTTTGTGAGGATTGAAACATATCTCGTTTGGAAGGGAATCAAACTACACATAGTTTGATAAGTCTGACAGGTGAAAACGAACTTTTGAGATGATATGTCAGGGATTGTTCTTTAATAGGACTCCCTGCTGAAAGGGATCATGATTTATTTATCAAATCATGACGGTTATGGGGTTTAACATTGGTATTTCTTTTAATAGGTATGGACGGATTAAGTGAATTATGATTAGGTTCAATCCAGAAGAGGATGTCCCTTCAGCTCAGTTCATAAGTGGGATTCCTATATATCACTATTATAGTGGGAATCATAGATCACACAGTTCGTTCTAGTGTGGGGGTTACACATAGGTGGAGTACCACTTTAGGGGATTATGGTTTCTCATTAATGGAAATGAGATGATATGGTGCTCGAAACTTGAAATGGGCTTCCTTTGTATCCCTTTATGGTGGGAATTAGAGTACACGTAGTTCACTCTTTAAGGTGGATAGTATGGGTATCATGATCATTACAATCCATTAAGACCACATGATTCATGCTCAGTGTAAGAAACAATAGTATGTGAAAGATTCAATAAACAACATACTTTTCCACCTTCCACTGGTGGAAGGGTTTTGGATACTATTGAATAGGTCATGGATACAGTAGAAGAGGTTGTGGCTATGAAACTCCCCTCTCTGAACATTAAATTGGATGAGAGTACGAGGTATGTACGGAATGAAGGTGAAAGACACAGATAGGAGTAGGAAAAAACATATTAAGTGATATTCTAGGGGATTACACCTAGATGGATTCCCTTTTATTAGTCCTAAAAGTGGGTAGAGCCTTTTCCTTTTTCAGAGGTAAAATAAAGTGTGATCCTAACCATCACTACAAGGGATTGGAGGCTCCTAGTCTTAGATATGAGAGGGAGAGGAAATAGTACAATCATTGGAATCCAAGACTCAAAACTCCCCAACAGTTTTCCAAGGGTAAGGGTCTATGTGACTATAGATATAAAAAACTACAGATTCTCCATGGATCCTAAACCTATGATAAGAAATATGTGGGAAACCTCTATCCATGTAAATAAAGATCAAAATAGGAGACACTTTGACATTCCCTTCTTTAATGATTTGTAATTCAAGAAGTCATCGTTGAGGTTTCAAAATGTTCACATTCATAAAAGGGTGCAAATGAAGTAGAAACCCTACCATGAATGGTTTGACAGAGGTTTCATGAAAGGATTGTATAGGGTGAAAGGTAATGTGACCCAAAAAAGAACGAGTATGGTTGGAATCGTTCAAGGGGTCTCAATGAAATTAGGCTTCAGAGAATTGGTTGCACCATGGGTGATGAACAACATAGATGATTATACATGGGTGATACATGGATCAAGACTTCAAGGATCTTCACAGGTATTACAAGATGTGAGTTGTGAGTGTTCTTGTTTTTTGAAAGGCATTCACTCTAGTCTTATTAATGATGGGTGGTTGGGGAAATTGGTCACACTAGTTTTGATTATTTTTAACACTAAATTGAATTATTTTTCATTGTCCCCTTTGTATTCCTTATATTTAGGTGTTATGAAACTACCTTTGAGTTTTCCAAGGACTTGAGTGGAGAACAAAAGAGATCATAGTAACAATAGGACTTCAAGGAAATTTTTTTATACAAATGAAGACCCCCAGAATCTATTTATAGGAAAATATGATTCTCTGGGAGAAGGTTACTAGTCGCTCATGTGGTATGGCATGCAAGTGGGTGGCGCATATTTAGGTCATGTGTAGGTAGCTTACATGATGATAGTGTTTTAGGGGACTTATGAATAATATCTACTCTATAACATGGGGGTTATAGCCCTACATCCCTACTCAAGATCAATGTGGGGATTTGGCCTCAGCCCATTGGGTTAGTGCCTTCTATACCATCATTGACCCCTATGAAAAATGAAAAGTTGAACCATAAACTTTTAAATCTTGGTTTATGATATTTTTTGTCACGACACATGGAAATCCAATATTCTCCATCTTCTGGCCAAAATATTTATTTCCGATTGAAATCTGAATTTTCAATATATGTGATGTTTTAATCATCTATTTTGTGAAGATGTGAATGGAACACATTTCATGGTGTCTATAGAGACAGAGTTCGAATGAACCGTGATATCCAGCAGAAATATTAATATTCAATGTTAAAGAAATATCTTATTCATTGAATTGGGTGTTATGAATAAGACTAACTAAATTAAAAAAATTAATGTTTTCACATGTTTAAAGTGAATTCATTGGTTTTCAATTGTTTATATATGGAAATAAAATACATTTGAAAATAAAAGAGACCTTTTCTGATAGAATAACTGTTATTATGTGAGAAGTGTGTTCATTTATTAATAATTTAAATAAATTAATATTTTTGAATTATTATAATGAAATGAATTTAACATATATTTAATAGAAAAAATAATATTCAATTATATTTTTCTACGATTGGGGAAATAATAAATAAAGTTTTGTGCTTAAAATGTATTTTTCTAAAAACAATTTTCAACCAATTTTTTCACATATTTTAAAATAAATTTCTTTTAATTATAGAAATTTAAAAATAAAAAATTAATCTAATATTTATAATCATGATATTAATATTTTTGAAATAGGTCCATTTATATTTTTTATCAATATCAATAGTAACCTCAATAAATATTTTCCACCTTTGTAAGGGTAAAATAGGTAAAAAGGTTAAAACATTATGTTAAAGATTTGAAATTACTATAACACATTATTTTATCCTATTTATTGATATTATTTCAACTATTTCAAGACAAGACTCAAATTTAGGGCCACTTGGTGTCAATTTTACTAATTAGGATCTTCTTATTATTTTAAGATAAGGATAAATAAAAAATGTCACTCTCTAGACAATATTGTCTATTAAAATTTTATGTAAAGATATAAAGATTATAAGTACTATTTTAATTGATTTTACTAATGTTTAAATAATTACTATAATCATATTGATTTATTTTTAACATTTTGTTATTTTATAATTTCCTTCAATTTTTATGCAATGACAACAAGGTATTTAATATATTTGTAGAAAAAATAAAATCAATGATTTTAAAAATATTAAAAGTAATACAATCTCTAATATTTATTCTATTCCAAGAATTTTTTAGGTAAATATACATATTATGGATGTCTTAATGTTTAACATTTCAATTATTTTTCAATCATTTTTTCTTTAATGTCCAATTAAATTAATAGTTCCAAGAATGAGATTAATGATATTTTATATTAAATAATAATTTATTAAATTATTTAAATATAATAAAAATCATCAATGATAAAAAAATAAGAATATAAATGGTCTTTAATTTCATCACATGCCCATTTATGATCATATTTAAAATTATAGGTGATATTCTAACCCTTTAATATTAAAAAACTTATTAAAATAGTTATTATTAAAATTAATAAACCAAGGGTTGAAACCAAAATAAAAGTTTTAAAATGACACGAAAACCATTATAAATTTCAATGTATGGTGATATTTATAATTGATCTACTTTTTATTCTATATATTTACATTTTAATGCTTTTTTCATGAAAATTGCTTAATTATATTTTAGTTTTTTGTAATTCCAAGAATTATTTCCCCTCTATTACAAATATACATTCCTTCTCTATTTTCTTACTCCAAATTTATTCATCTAGAACCACAAAAACATTTCCAATTATCTTATAAACATTCGTAAACAAAATTTTGAGGTTTTATTCTTTCTAAAATAATTTTCTAAGGGTCCTTGTGAAATGATCTAAATGTGGTATCTTGAAGAAATAATCATCTTGCCCAAAAACATTCAATTTATTTCTTCTTTAACCTCTATAAATATGTTTTATTCCTTATGAAATAACAACTTAAATATAATAAATATACCAAAAATTTTATTATGGTTATTAAAAAACCATTATACAGCCTCTTTTCCATTAAATGTTAAGTGGGTTTATTTGTGAGGCATATGTGTGGACTACCATCTTCACATAGCGACATAATTAATTTATCATCACCATATTTTTTTATGGGTATTATGATGAGTTTAAATGTTATAATTATATTTTTACAATTATTATTATTCTGTAATTATATGATTATAGATACCTTTTCATAATCAAATCTATTGAAATATTTTCAAGCCTCTTTTTATACGTGTGGATTATCACCACTGCAAAGCGATGTGATTCATTTTTTATTTTAGATTTACATGGATGGTAATAAGGAAATATTCTTAAAAATATAGTATATAAATTATATGATTTTTATTTTTAAGGGGTTTTTATCTTAATTCCCTTTTATTGTATTCATCAAAAACTAAAAATATTGTTTATGTGTACGTATGGCCTATCGTTTCCATGAAATATGTAATTCATTTTTAAATATCTACATTTTATGGATGATTATAAATATGTATATAATGAATATATATGATGTTTATATCATAATTAATATTTTTTAAATAATGAAACAGTGATCATATTACATTAATTTAATTATTGAACCAAAATCCACAATAAAAATTGATATAGTTAACCCCATAAAATGATAAGGAATTGTTAACAAATTATCGGTAAAATTTTATACATATATCATATATGATATTATAAGTACATAATTTTCTCAATTATAGGAATATAAAAAAAAAATTTATTATTCCATAGTGTATAGTTCCTTTAATTAATGTCAAACATGAGATATGGGATTTAAGTTCTAATCCCATTTTAATCCATATTATTAATAGTTTAATTTCCATTGAAAAAAATTATTTGATAATTTTTTATAAATAACCTCCATTTTAAAATCATATGTTTTTTCTATTGAATTAATTTTTTCTTTTCATTTTCCTCTCATGTTGTACTTCATATACAAAAATAATGATATTGACTAAATACACCATTATTTGGCTTTTCGGTTGAAAATTTTGTTTTCCCATATCCATATTTTATAAAATAATTCTACATTGTTTTTAAAATTATCCAATGTTTTTTTAGATTAATTTTTACCCATGTTTTAATTTGTTTTTACATTTCGAAGGAATATTCAATTAATTTTAAAGAAGGGATAATTTTGAATTTTAAACAATAAAAATTTAAAGGAATTCCTATTTTAAAATACATGGAATGAATTTAATTTCCTACTATCATGACCGCAAGATGAATTGAGGTTTCATTTTTTAGGTTACAGGTTTATATTTAAAAAATTATCATAATATGTAGAAAAAAATTATATTTTAAATAATTGATACCAAAGTGAAATGTTATTTTCCTCAAGAAATATTCCAAGTGATTTTTTAAAGTAATTTTCATCTATAATAATATACTTTTATTTTACCTATGATTTATTGGATATATGTTCTAGTGGTACCATTCACTTTTATTCATTGGATAGTTTATTATGATTACAATTTAATAATGAATATATTAATACCATTTCATTAATACAAGTTCATTTTGTTAAGATGAAACCACTAAGAAATCTATTATATTTTCACAGTTCTGAAATGACAAAATATTAATGAATCCCATTTCCTACCCAGGGGTTATAATTTGATGAATATAGTAAGATCTTGTTGAACACAGATGTATGATTTTGATTATGTGATGGGTAGTCCTAGAATTAAATATAGCCCCAATTAATTGAGAGAATATGTATATCTAATGAGATAATAAATAATGGAATGGGGAGTATACCCAGTTCTGTAAGGTTTATTGTCCACTGTGATAATATTGGGAGTAAAACATGAGTAAGTATAAGATGGTTTGAGTATTTAATCCAATCCACAATAATAGTATTGTAATTGGGCCTTGATAACTCAAGAAATTATTTTATATTCTTATGTGTATGTCATAAAATTATACCATATTCCAATGTTGTTCTCTCATGGTTTATGTTCATTTATTTCTTCAATATTCATATCTTATTACCTTCAAATATTTATTAAATGATTCAATTTTATGATCTATGATATTATGGGGATTGTTATCAAATTTTATGTTCATTTTCTCATTACTTTATGCTTATGTTATGCTTAAGGGATCTTTGATATATTTTTATTTTACCCTCATTCGGCATTTTAGCTCACCCATTATTATGTTTCCTTTCCCAAGGGTATAAAGAATGGTTTTAAGTAAGTTATGTCTACGAAAATTACTATTTGGGAAGATATTTATGGTTTTTGTTGAATATTTTTCATTAAATAAAAATATTGTGCATCTAGTCCCCAAATATATTAAACATTTAGGGTCATTGTGAAATTATATTATAAAATATATTCAATATTCATCTATTAAGATTTAATACCTATATAGAAAAGTTGTAGTTCATTATATTTTCTATCAATGAAATGTTTATTATCCTTTGGAAAATAGTATGATAAAATCTTAGTGATAACCTTTATGAAAAAAATCTATGAATAGTAGAATGTACTATTTTATAGTAAAGAAAATAGAGTGGTTTTCCATGAAAAACATCCAATTCAGGGTACTACAAGTTGACATGGTTTTGGAACGATGCAACTAGGGGTATTGACATAAAAAATACATGTTTAGGTATATATCATCAATAGTTTAAGTGAAAATTGAGTGTATTTTAGCTTCGACACTTGTTTCACACTCCCTGGGGATATTATTTGGTTAATAGACATTTTATTTATAAACCATTGGGAAATATTTTACTATTTTATTATCATGGGTGAATTAGATTATGTCTAATGATTCATAGATTGAAATGATAGTGTTAAGTTTTAGTCATCCTATGAATGATTTTTCATGATTGACCACCTTATTAAAATATTGATGATGGTCATCCTAACCATTTTGGTTTTGCTAAAGGATGGAAGATGGAATGATAAAGTTGAGGTTGTAATAGGTATGATAAAATATTGAAGTACCCATTTTTTATTAGTTTTATGTCTTCTAATATATCCTGAAAATTATCAATGACTTTTAATTCATTTCCTTGATTATTTTATTTTTAATTTATAGTGAAAACTTGTAATGGATGATGCTCACATATCATGTTTATGAATATTCTACAATTTAATTTTATAGGAATGTGCTTTCAGAGAATCATGTTACTCTCTCTATAGTTAGATATGATGTTATTTGATGAATGGATCGTATTTATTTCTATAAATATCACATAATGTACTAAGGATGTGATTACCTAATTAATATTCCTAACAAACTTCTGACCATAAATCAATGCCCCAATGAATATGAACATTAAATAGAAATTAAATCCATTCTATGGATCATGATTCTTATTAATAAGGGGTGTTTATCTAATATGGTAGAGGTTATTATGAATATAAAATATATACATATTGTATGGTATTTTTTGATGTATTTCTAAAATAGATTCCTAGTCTTCCAATGAATTGTGAAGTTGATTTTTCAACAAAAATTATATCTTTTGATGAACTTATATCAAAGACTCCATATAGAATATCACAGATAGAGTTATAGAAGTTGACAAATAAAATGTATGAGAAGTTTGATAAGGTATTTATTTGGGCAAATGTTTATCCATAGAGTTCCTAGGAAAATTTTGTTAATAATAACTTTGGATCAGTGACACTCGATAATTATTATATGGAACTGAACTAGATCATAATCAAGAATAAATATCATCTTCCTCATATTGATAAATTGATCAACTAATGGGAGCTCAATATTTTTCCACGATTGATATGTGATTGGGATATTATCAGTTGATAGAAAAAAGTATATAAATACATAACAAAAACTTCAATATGATGTGTGAACACTTTGAATTTATATTTATTCCATTTGGTCTTACTAATACCACTATTCTATTGATGGATTTAAAGAATAAGGTCTTCTGAGATTACCTTAATCATTATTTTGTAGTTTATATAGAAGATATTATTGTACCTATATATGGTAAATATGATAATTATGATCACTTTAAAAATGTGTTGAAGAACTTAAGGAAATGTTCACTAAAAAATTTACCAAGTGTATAATTTGGAAATAATAAGATTCACTTTTTGGTTATATGATCTCATGAGAGTGTATATCGTTGGATCCATTAAAGATGGAAGTTATTGAAGGTTTTTCCATAATAACCACTACGACTAAGATCAATAGTTTTCTTGGTTTTTTTTATATTATCAACACTATGGGTATAAGTTATCAAATATGTACAACCCACTCACAATTTTTACATGAAAGGTAGCCATGATCCATTGGGAAATTAATTTGAGAAATATTTCATGAAACTTCAGAGAAGTTCATTCAGTTCTCCAATGAATAAACTTACCTGCAATGGATAAGGGTTTGATTTCTTTTTTGATGCATCAAATAAGAGATTGTGCTACATACTTGTGCTGAATGATATATTTATTCCTTTTACCTCACTCAAATTTAGGTTTTTTGAGAAAAATTACAAAACCTATCATTTGAAGTAAGTTATAATAATTTTTTTATTAAATATTCAATGGAATTATCAATATATAGAAAGTTATTTTATATAGTCATAATAAAATTTTATAGTATATACTCATTCAAAATGAGTTCAATATGTTAAAAATAAGTTTCTTCACGTTTATAAATGAATATAAAATCTCAATATATTTCCACCATAGAAAAGTGAACATGTTCTCTGATTATTTTACTTAAAAGGATCATACTATCTTATTTAGGATATGGATAAAAAAATTAATATTTCATGATTTTTAAGAAAAGGATCTATATATCTTAATGGAAGAGGATAAATAATATTGTTCCCAAATAATTATTCACCTCTCTATCCATGTGAAGATTAAGGAGGCATAAAAAGAAGATTTAAAGATTGAAAATAAGGTGAGAAATGTTCTTTTGTTCATCCTTGATTTTTATGGAATGATAAGTTTTAGGAACTGTTTATGTTTCCCATAAATACAAAACATGAAGAAGTAACTTTTTATATCAATCGCATAGTTCATCATTCTCTATACATCTTAGAATAATAGAGATGTATAAATACGGTAAACCATATTTTTGGATCGATAACAAGTAAATAGATAGTGTATATTATGAATCTTGGAGCTTGGTATATTAAAAGGTTATGGTTGAGATACAAAATTCTATGGGGTTGTTACAACCATTACCCATACCAGAATTGGAATGGTAAATCATCACGATGGATTTTTTCATCGAACTCCCGAAATTGTCTGCGGTCTATAATTTAATTTGTATTGTAGTCGATTACCTTGTGAATTAACCACACATAATTTCTATTTGAGAATATATCTATCTTGGTCATATTTATTGAATATAAATTTAAGAAGTGATAATGTTCCACAAAGTACAACATACAATGGTATCTAACCAAGATCCATGGTTTACCTCAATGTTTTTGGTGAATAAATTAACAGGCTCTTGATACACTGTTGAGTTTTGGTACTACATATAATCCTCATAATTATGTTATATATGAGATAACCATTCAAAAAAATTTCAATATTATGAGTTCTTTTTTATAGATTTTAATGTTTTTTAGGATCAGAACCTTCCTCTAGTATAGTTTTACTAATAAAATGGCTTTCACTTGAGCATTTTAAAATCTCCTTATCAAGACCTATAAGGAAAATGTGTAAAACGCCAATGTGTTGGAATGACATTAGAGAAAGAAATATATTGTGATATGAGCTATTTGAGGTTATTGTATAATATTTCATATCCATTCAATAACATATCATGGCTACATAGAGCCGACAGAAACATTAGAATGAAAATCATTAATGAAATATAGAACTCAAAGTTAGTGGGAAATTATTTCTATGAGATACTCCATAAGTGAAAATTATGAAATTATAAAACAATGTAATGATGATACCTAGGTATATTTCCCCCTATATGATAATCGATCGAGTAGGAATGGTATCTTATCCCTTGGAAATTTTTTCGAACCTCCCTCAGTTACAAGATGTGTTCTATGTATCTCTCTTGAGGGAGTATATACTTGATACATTACATTTACTACACTCAACATTAAAGATTCATGAACATGATAATTCTTATAATGATATACTTTTAGAAATCATGTTTTACACACAACACTGAGTCTAAACAATCCTTGATATCCTATTAAAATATTATTATTTAATTTGAAATTTATCGCCAATAAATTGGATTAGAAAATATGAATGAGAATAACAAAGTTAATAAAATTTATTTCATAATCCTTTTTAAAATGAATAATTAGTTATAAATTTAATAGAAATGAACATATGAATCAACTTAATGTGAATAAAAAATTATGAGAAAACAGTTTTTCCCATGAAACAAATTTTCTGATTAATTAAATTAATCACTATTGGTGATTTTTTTAATGATTTATTTATAATTTATCATTTTATTTAACATTAACCTATTTTTTATGTTCATGGGATAAGAATAAATCTAGTCTCATTATTAAAAAATTATTTTAAAAAAAACATATTTCTTCATGTTTTACATATATATTTTAAAATTTAATTATTTGACTTTTAGATTTGTAATCCTGAAAAAATGATCCCATATTTGGAAAGATGATATTAAAATTTGGTAAACAGGACCCTTCTATTTTTTGGTCATTATGAAAAGTAACCTTGTAAAATTTATTTCATGTCTTTAACGGTATAACGGGAATATCTAGGTAAAAATATTGGGATAAGACATTAACATTCCTATAAATCCTTCATTTATCCCATTATATTATATTTGTTTGTCAATTTACATATAATTCTCATATATATGGAAACATTGTACCATTTTTAATAGATTATGACATTTGTATTATTTTATTTAAAGAATAAATAAAAAATGACACTCTCTTGACCTGTATATATCTAAAAACTTAATATAAGGGCAAAAAGAGTATATGTTCAGTTCTTATATTTTGTTTCAAATTTTAATTAATTTTATTATCAAATAAATTTATTAATAATTATTAGTGATGTAACATTTACCATAAATGATTATGTGCATTGACACAGTATTTAATCAATTATTTTAGAAATAAAAAATGGTTTTAAAAATGTTAAAAATAACTAAATCATGGTGAAATATAGGTTTCCATGAATTTTATAGATAAACTTAACATATTAGTGATGTGATATAGGTATATATTCTAATTCATATTTTTTCATGTTGACTATAAAGTCAAATTAAATGAATGGTGTTAATAATGTCACTAATGATATGTTATGCTAAATAATAATTTTGAAAATTATTTTAAAATTTAAAAAATATTTAAATATGACTATTAAGATAGAAAATAGTTATGAAAAATTATCCCTATACCATTTTGGATATAATTTTTACCTTATAATTAAAATTATATCCCATTAATATTAAAAAATTCATTACCACTATTAAGATTAAAATTGGTTTGCTATGCTATTAAACCAAAATATAATATTTTAAATGCTTCCAAAACCTATATAAATTTCACATGATTACTTATTTTTGATATTATATTCTTTTCATTCAAATATCTGTTAATTTTGGAATATGTTTTCTAGAAAATAACAAACTTATATTTTAATCTATTTTGTAATTCCAAGTGTGTCATCCCCCCCCTATTAAAGGTCACACCTTCTCTCTTTTCATTACACCACGTTGAGATAGAAAGAACAAACCCCAGAAAATCATCATATAATATTACCTATAAAAAATTATATGTTTTTCTCTCTCTAAAAATATCATTCCTTGTGTCTTTCGTAAATAAGATAAAGGAGGTATCCCAAAGAAGAAGTAATCTTATTACTCAATATATTTAAATATTTTACTACTTTAAGCTTATATAAAAAATGAAATTCATAGTAAAATATTTATTTGTGTATTTTCAATATAATAAAAAGTTGTTATTATCATGAAATCACCACTAATACCTCTCTTACCATAAAATAGTATTTGGAGGTATCACTCATGAAAATGTGTAGACTACCATCTCCACGCAATGCTGAAATTTATTTTCCATCACCATATTTCATGGATAGATATTATTATATGTTAAATTTTTATAAATTATACTAATTACATTATGATTTTACTATAATAATAATATCATTCCTACCTTCATACATTTTAATCCATTAGAAAATGATAATGTGACTATTGCATGCGCGCGGACTACCACTTCCATTAAACAATGTGATATTTGTTTTAAGTTACTCTTTAAATTATTAGTAATAAAGGCATATTTGATAAATATATATCAAATATATATTATAATAATGATTTAAAAAGGTGAACTATTATTTTCCATTCTTTTTTTCATCTGATGAAAAGTAAAAACATCCTTCATCCGTACAAATGATCGACCATATCTGTGAATGGTGTAATTAATTTTTATATATACTCATTTAATAGATGATTATAAGTATGTATGAAATGAATAAATATAATATTTTTATCATAAATTAAATTATCAAGATTGTGGAACCATGATCAAACTGTAATGGTTGGAATTTCTGAATCGATATTCTCATAAAAACTGAAATAGTGAACACCTGGAAATTCACGATTTAGTAGGTAATTTTTAATAAATGGGGGTAAAAATGTTATAAGAGGATAATATATGATAATATATGTATTTAAATAATTTTTTAATATAATTATAATGAATTTAAATTTAATTTTAAAAAGGTTAGATCACTTTTTATGAAATTTAAACTTTTTGTAAGCGATTTATGATTCAATCCCATTTTAATGAGGATTTTTTATAAACCAATTTATATTAAAGGAATTAATATAATAATTTTGATGAATAAGGAGGAATTAATTAAATTCTAACAATTTAATAAAATTAAACATTTATATTTTCCCTAACTACTCTAGATATAAGGAAAATCATTGCAGTAGTATATGGTCAAACCCACAAAGATCATGGAACGAAGTGATTGAAACTATTAACAAAAGGTTGGTTCATACCAATTATAATTTATTTTATTTTAACTAATTTAATAAAAAAACATATATATCTAAAATTTAGGTATAGTGACATAAAATTAAGAAGACAGAGAAAATTGATTCAAATTCTGGTTATAACTTCACTTACTCAGAAATCATATGTAATAGTTATCCAATCACAAAAAATTTCAAAATAAACGTGGTATATTTTATTGAAACTATCCTAAAATCTCAAACCTCATTGTTAGATGAATATAAATAATAGGGACACATTAAGTCTTGATTTAAAATGAGAGAAAATAAAAAAACCCAATGATCATGAATTAATTATCTTTTACCGAGTTGGTTTTATAAAACCATTGAACATGCCATGTCAATGATCACATAGAAAATATAGTAATTGATTAAATGAAATCCTAACACTGAAGAATTAAATAATTCACCAAATAAAGAGAAATTATGACATATAGGTATATACCCCTTTTAACTATAAACACTCACTCCTATGGGTACATCCAAAAATCATCAGGTGCACGCCAATGATGAATAAACCCTGCAACAGAAGAGAGATAATAAAAAATAATTTGAAATAGATGCAACAAAAGATACTAGGACTAGAATAATGATAATACAATGTTACATAAGTGAATAATAAAGGAAATTATAAAGAAAAACATTTCTATATAGAATGAAATCTTCGTTCGAACCCTAGTGGTAGCCTCCCAGTGTTTGAATACCTATTCCTTGTATGAATGAATATTTTGTTATATAGAAATGTTATTTATGTTCCTATTAGTTATACTAGGTTTCACTATGTCAAAAACACTATTAAATGGTATTTTGGTTCATAAAGGACAAGACCCGTCAAAAGATACATCAAATAATCATATCTAGGTCTGCATTAGAAGTTTCATAGAATAAAACATGTGTTCATTCCAAGAAGATCATAGGATCCATTCTTGATGTTATTTATTCTCTTATTTTCATTTATTTCCCTCTCATATTTTTTGGTTTTCACGTCTTCAACTTACTACAAAACATGAATCTCTAATTCCCAACACTGAAACCACTATTTTTCCTAGTGTCATTAGTTTTATTCCTTTAAAAAATCATATATACATCCAATATAATTGGAAAACATTTATAAATATAAATATATTTTTTTTAATTCGATATTCAATATTAAATTCATCTTTATTTTCCCTTTTCACACCGAACCTCTTTTCACAGTGGCGTAAAGTACCTTTATCTTCCCAAAGATTTATTTTTTCATTTTCATTGTTACAAAAGTGTGTATTTCATAAAAATAAATAATACATTGGTATTATGCATGAATCCGATATTCAATCAATAAATATTCAACTAAAAATATTATGAAAACACTTGAAAATATAGATATTAACTAGAGATATCAATTACCCCCACACTTAAATCATTGTTCATCCTTAAGAAAAATATCAACATTTAAACTCCAAGGGTACATACGTTAATAACGGAATTTTAAAATTATGATTCTTAAAAAAATACAACTACATATTATGAAAACATAATTAATACCTAAGAAATAGTGCATAAAAAATTCTTCAATTACAATATACAATTCAAGAAATTTCCCCCTATACAATTAAATATTTCAATATTTCATAAACACCCATGACATTTATGATTTACCTCATCGTGATTTTTTCCTCTCATCACTCAATTCAACAGTCTAACGGAGTTATTATCATACTTTAATGACATTATACACACCATAGGATTTCTTTTAATCTAATTTCCTATCCCCATAAATAAATATATCTCTATTAAACATGAGGTCTATTAAATTTTGATAAAATGAGTCTAAGGATGAGGATGGGTGGGTATTGATGTTAGAAACAATGTAAGGATCCAAAATTAGGATATAATCTAAAGTAAAATGCATGATATTCAAAATAATAATCTTAAAGAATTCTCCTCACTATAATATAATTCTAGCTCACACACCCCCAAAAGTGTAATGTAAACTCTCACAAATGAAGTAATCATAATGAAAAATGACCCTATTCTATTGTTCTTTTTTTTCTTTTTTTGGATTATCATTATTTTATTTGTCTAATGTTCTACCTTGTATGGGTCTCACATCCACCACATAACCACATATAATTTTGAGATAATCTTCTTATAAGGGTTTATTTTTATCCTACTGAATAAACAACCCATCATTATTATTAGTTTTCAAAATTAATGATTTTAATGAACCTCACATCAATTACTTAACCATATAGGATAAAAATAATTTTTCTATTAATGGTTATTTTTAATTCTCCCAACTCACAATGATTTTTTTTTATTTTTTTATTTTTATTTTTTAAAAAAATAGAAATAAGAGGAAGAAATAAGGAAATAAAATGAGTGTAATCGTAAACCTCAACTCAACGTCCCAAGGAAACAAATTATAGTCACTTATCAAGATACGATTTTCCATATCCACCATGAACAACCACTCTTTAACACTCATTCAATTGAATATCATGAAACATTCAATGATTTAGATATAAAAGTAAAATAATAAATTATTATGTGGCCCAATCCTAATAATGTAACAAAAATCCATATTTTTTATTTTTAAAATGACACTATTAAAGGATATTGTGAAACCAACACAAATCTAACAACAAATCCAACCAGATACAAAATCATAACCCTCCACTATAAGAACAAATGAACTGTGCCATAAATTTTTCAGATTTCAAATTTCAGATTTTAAAAGGTAAACATCCCCAGTCTCAGCCCATGTGTATCCTACTATTCAAGCTTGTCACTATCATCACCAACAATGAACTACCAACCAAGACTCTATAATCATCATTCCACTGATCGTATCATTATGCCACCAAACCACTATCACATAGATCCATCACTGGTGATATCCGCAACATTGTTAGGCACTTCACTGGGGATTTCCACCAGCACCAAAAATCATCTCCAACTCTGGTCCAAAATCACATAATAATCTTGATCCTCCTTCTACCTCTTAGGTTTTTTCCACCCCCACCCCCTAGTAGGACTGACTCCTCTACCCCGATCCTTTAATATTTTCTCTTCTCTCCCTCTCCCACTCTTCTTTCTCCGGGTTTCTTATTCTCCCTCGCTCACTCCTATCATGGTTTCCCCTCCTCACTCTACCTCCCTACCCCATGAAAGAATTTTTGTTTCCCTTTGGATAACTCTACTACACTGTGAACATGAATTTTTGTGCTCCTCTCTATGTCATATTTATAGTGAGGAATACTATGAGGTCTTGGGAAAGCGGTTGGGTGAATGTCGGATTTCCAAGTGCTTTTGGATTCAATTATTCCCACTTTTGTTTCATTACTATTTTCTTTATTTTGGGTTTATTCCCTAGTTTTCTATAACATGTTTTCTTCCTCGGTCCCTCCAAATGGCTCTATCCTAGCATTATACCACTCTTATTTAGGTTGTATTTGGACTGATGGATACATAGGCGTTTTGGGCCTTGGAGTTAAGCTGTATAGAAGCTTCCATTTCAGGGATTCATCCTTAGCTTCTTTTAGTGTTTCAACCCCATATATTCTTCCTTTTGGGACTCAATTCATAGTCCTCTTATTTAAGATTCTTTTTGGGTTCTATCCAGGTTTCCATTATAGAAATATTTTAATGAAAGTTATAGTATGTTTATATTCCCCATATATCACACTATAGAAATGATTAGAATAGAATTTAACATATTTGACCCATAATCCTCTCATGAATGAGAACATAAAGATTGAAAATGGGTTCTTGTAATGGAAATAAACAATTATTTAACAAAATAAAATATTTTGTGAATCCATATAAAAAGGATAAATAATGCAAACAATCATTTTTAGGAAATGACAAATTGAATTAAGAATGTGTCTCTTAAAATTTCCATTTATATATTTTTCAATTATGGTCTTGATAAATAAAATTTTCCAACAGGTAAAGATATTTTTCTTATGTGTTTATATCTCTTAAATTAACAAGTACAACACAAATAATTCAAGTATTTATGAGTGAATCTATCTCATTTTCGTTCGTGGAATAGATCAATTTATTTTTATTGATAATCATATGGCTGCATGAAATAGGGATGTAAAAATTGAACATGTAAAAATAGTACCCGACCCCTTCCATTTATTCTTTTGAATAAGTTTATCATGTTCTATATGAACAATATTTATGACGTTAATCATCCTCAGTGCAGGATGCTGGTACCTTTGGTGGGCTCACAATAAGGCACAATTTGAGGGGATCTCCTCCACAGTCTTGTCCATAATTGGTAATTCTATCTTGGATGCTTCTCACCTGGACAGTAGTCGGGGTACCTGTGTGCGATGGTCTCCCCCATCATCTGGCCTCAAGTTAAATACTGACGTTTCATGTTTAGTGGGTAACATGCGTGGTGGAGGTGTTGTCTGTAACACATATGGGGGTGTTTTTCTTGATTGTACAGCTCACTTTGGGGATGGAAATGCTCTACAAGCAGAGGCCAATGCTATTATCACTGGTCTCAACCTATGCATACAGAGTAACATTATCCTATCCCAAGTGAAATCTGATTCGAAGATCCTATGTGAATCCCTTATGGGAATAGTCTTCGTTCCTTGGTAAATTACCTACATCATCAGGAAATGTAAACTGCATCTCAACAGGAATATTCAGGTCTCCCACACATAGTGAGAGGGTAACAAAGTAGTTGATCATCTCACATCCCTAGAAATATATGGCTCTAACATCACATGCCCTCTCAATGTCACTCACTTCTATCCTGAATGGGTTAACTTAATTCGTGGGGAAGCCCTTGGCCTCCATTATTTTAGAACACCCTAATCCTTGTTTCCTCTGTATTTTCTTCCTTCTTTCAATAAATATAATGGCATGATGATGATTATATGAATGGTGTTTATGATGTGAGTTTCTTCTGCAACTTCTTATCATGCTACTTACTTCTTGATTCCATGGGATTGAAAAATAAAAGCAAATAGTGAAATTAAAATCTCTTCAAAAATGTAAAATATATTTCACAAAATTATATTTTGATTGACTGTGGAGAGATTTATTAAATAATACTTATAAAATAATACTAAATCCTCTAAAGAAATTTTAAATTTCCCCCCCTCCCGGTAGATACTCATTTTATGGTCGTTTGGTTTTAACTCTACCATAGTTAGACAATTATAACATTGTATAATTTTATACATCATGTATATAGGAACTTCTAACTATGTAATACATCTGGGTAATTTCTCAACATCCTCCTATTTTGGTTCATTTTGATTGGTTTTTTTGGTGGGCTGCAGTTTGAGAATAAATTTAATGAAAATACAATGAAATAATAATCAAAATATATTTTATAGTTCATTATCTCTAAATAAATATTCTTGATTTTCTTTATTAGGTTCACATTTTGGAATGAATTATTTCTTGGTAGATACCTTTATATATTCTTCATCTTAAAATTATAAGATGTAGTATCATTCTTTGTGATTATCTAGAAGTCTAGTGAGGTCACTGAATGTCTTATTAATATCATATTATTTCATGTTTTCTACTTTTTAAAATTATATGTATTTTATTACTTCAATTTACATCACCAATTTCTGTTAATATCCCCAATCAATAATTTACATCATAATTATTTTATCTTATTATTTAAATTGCATAAAAGTATTTCTTGGTTATTCGTTGTATTTTTTATTTATAGAAGGGACGCCTTAGGTTTGGATTCAACTTTTCTAGAATATTGAGTTTTATCAAATTAGAAGATCTAAGCATGCTCTCATAACTATTCTTTAATATTATCAACCTACTTTTGTTTTTTTTTCATTATGAAACCATTATATCATATTTTTCTATTGGAAATATAAGTTGTATGCAATTGAATTTAAATATGAAATAACCTGAAAAAGGTTAGTTTTCAATTATCCATTTTTATTGAGTTGGTACTCTTGATTATCCATCTATATATCAAACACTGTAATATATCTTGTTAGAAATTTGTTAAGTCTATCTTCTAAGTTCTTCTCATGAGATTATTTGATGTAATGGTTTTATTGAATGTATTACCTTGTTGTTTTCTCTCTCTCAATAAATTTGAATTCTTCAACTTCTAGATCGTTTTTTTTAAAACAAACTATAACTACATAATAAAATAATTTCATATTGTTGATAGGAAAATTTAAATTCAATTTGATTTGATATTGTATAGTTATCAATTATCCATTTTCTCTGAGTTGATCCTTATGATTATCCATTCAATTTTACATCCCTTCATTGTACCATGTGAGTAAAGTGAAGAGTATTTCTTCGGGTTGTTTAAATTGAGGCTTTTTAAATTAGTAGATATCATGAGTGTACAAAAAACCCATTAATCACAAATGTATCCATGATTGCTGAGAGTTCCCCTTTTAAGCTGGAAGTAGGTGTATTTCCATCGTCACCACCGATTGTAATTTTTTGTTTCCTATGTAGCATAATATCATTGATATTCAACGTACTCTGGTGATGGTGTTACATGATAACGATGTCTTCGAAAATCTATCCTATATAATACTGAAAACTAAAAAGTGCATAAAAATAAAAAAAATGAATGTAAAAAACTGATACCAAAACCTAAATTCATCAATATAAATGGGATAATAAAAGTATTGTACCTAACATTTTGGTCTCGATTAATCTTCCACAATCATTTTTCCCAAAAATCGACACTAAATTTGGATTATTCTAAAGTATTTCTTCAAAACAAAAAATAAAAATTAAATTTAAAATTTCTATTATCCTAAACTAAACTATCTCTAATTTAAATCATAACAACAGTATGTGGTCGAACACAGAAAAGTCAGGAATGTAATAATGAAAATTCATTACCAAAATATGGGTCATCCTAATTTCAATATATTTTTATAAAACTAATTTAATGACACAAATTAAATAATTAAAATAAATTAAGAATTATATAAAAGGAAGAATATAATGATTCTTATTACCAAGGGTAGTTTTGATGAATTAATTGAACTTCACTTATAGGGAAATCAAATCCAACAGTTTCAAAATAATTAAAATATTCTAAATAAACTTCTTCTATTTTATCAAAACTATATTAGCATATTAATACACATGGTCAGATGATTTATGTTAATTGGGACACATTATTTCCACCTTTTAAATAAAGAAAAATGATCCAACGTAATGATAATGTATTAATTATCATTTTCATGTTTGTTTTCATTATCCATTTGACATCCCAAGTCAATGATCCAATTTATAATATTATAATTAATTAAATCACAACATTAAACCGAAGAATGAAATTATTCTTCAATTGAAGATTAATTGTGACATCTGGATACAATTACACATTAATTTGAACAACTCTCTCATATGGATGTAACAAATAAATATTTGGTCATACATAAGAATAATAAACCCAAAACCATAAATGATATAATATAGATGAAAAAGAAGAAGAAATTGGAATTAAATTAATATTAATCAAATGATAAAATCAATTTAGAATAATGTAAGGATGAATAGAAACCTATCTATGATAAATAAAATCTTGGGTGGAAACCTAGTGGATGCATCTTAGTGGTTGAATACATATGTTTCTAACTAATGCATATTTCTTTTGATGAAAACCATATTTATAAGCCCATTTTTTATCCAAAATTTCCCTTGTTTCAAACTCATAATTAAATAGTGTTCTAGGTCCTAAAGGAGAATCCTCTATCGAATGAGTTTTCAAAATATTTGTATCTAGGTATTTTTAATGTTTTTCCCCATGAAACCCCCATGCTCATTTCCAAAAGTTATTTTTTTCTCTTCATTTACTATTCTAACATCACATGTTTTATGTTTTCCACACCCTAAACTTCTTATACTATATAAATCTTCAATTTTTAGTGATAAAACAATTATTTTTCCCACTTTCATGAGTTTTAATCCACTCAAGGACCTCATAGTTGTACTACATTATGGGAAACCATCATTAAATTTAAATCATGATCCATTTGTCTGCAATATTCATTATCAGCTTCATCTCCTTTTTTTCATTTTTCCAAATAATCTTTCCAAAGTGTCATGTTTTTTTTCCTAATTTTTATAAAATTTTGGCTGAGAAAAAAGTACATAATACATTGACATCATCCATGAATTTCATATTGAGACAATAAATATTAAAATAAAATTCATACAAAAACATATGAAAATAGATTCAAAAAATGAATATATCACCTTCCGTAATACATATCTTCCATTTTATTCTCCTTATGTTTTTCTTAAGAATGGATATTTTTAATAAATGTTCATAACAATAGTCACTCAGGTGAAAAAAATAACAACTTTATGTAAAAAATGACTTTATTTCACTTGTTGGTCAAAAATTATTTTTTCACATATACATGTATTATAAAAATTACTATAATTTTTCTTTAATAATGTCCTTTCAATGTCTGATTTCATTTTAATCCATGATTGAATTTTGGAAAATTACTAAAAGGAATCAACTTTACCTTTCTCAAATGAGGTAATTTTAACTTTTTATCAAAGATGGGAAAAGAAAAAAAAATTAATGTATCCGTCATGAATGGAATCTTCCATAATTGTGATTTATCAATGATTTGTAGCTTGTTTTACTTATTTAATTCTTTATATTCAAATAAATACTTTTTCTTAAAAATTTGTAAATGCTTATATTATAAATAAGTGATTTCAAAGTGATAAGAGTATTTTCCATAAGAAATATTCAAAATGATCTATTATTGTTGGTTTCTACTATGATAACATTTTTGATATAACATCGACTTTTTTGGGGATAAGATCAAATGATACCGTAATTATTTAGTCTTTGTATGTCTTATGGTGATAAATATTTAACAAAGATTCTATTAAACCCATTTATTTCCTTGGAGTAAATTATGTTACTATTAAAATTTTATGAAAAAAATTTGTTTCTATAATTTATTATGTAATAAAATGTTTATGAAATCCATTTTATTTTAATGGGTTATGATACAATGGAAATTTTAAAATCTTTTTTCACATATATATATGGTTTTCATTATATGATGGGTTGACAAAGTATTATATAACCCTTCAATTTTTTGTGTAATTATAGATATATCTTGAGATAATAAGGACTAGAATAGGGAGTGAAATAGTTTAGTATGGGATTATGTCCACTATGATTGTCTTTGGAGGGAACCCTAGCTTAGGACACAAATTATTAAGGATTTAACCAAATACACTATGAGTATTTTTATTAATCCATAAATACTAAAGAGATGATTTTCTATATTTATGTTTATCCCAAAAGATTTTATTGTATGCCAATGTTATCATTTCATGGATTATATTATTTTATTTCTTTAGAATTTTTGTATTATTAACTACGAATATTTTTTAATTGAATCATGTTTATGATCTATGATATGTTGGGTACTATATAAAAATGATAAGCTCATGTTTAAATACCATTTAGGTTATGTTATTCTTAAGTAATTATTAATATCTCTCTTCTTTACCATTACTAAAGATCTGGGATCACCCTTTATTATGTTTCATTTCCCCATGTTATGAATAATTGTTTTAAGTAGTGTATTTCTATAAATAATACTATATTGGAGATCATTATAAGAGATATTGATGATATTTCAGGAAAACAAATATAGTGTATCTATACTCCAAATACACTAAAACCTTATGGAACTTAATTGTGTATTTTTAAAATATATTGAATATTCATATATTAATATGTAATATCGATTTAAGAAATATATGGACTAATATAGGAATTATGACTCAATATTTATAGAAATAGTAAGGGTTCTATATTATAGTCTCAATTTTTATCGGGATAGTTTATGTTTAAAATTATTATGATGAGATTATATGTTTAATATCACCAAAATATTATGTATTTTATTCTCCTATGTTTATTTCTCTAAATTAAAAATGTTAATTTAATTTTTCTATCTCTATGTACACATTTATAAAAAGTATGTTTGGAAGGAAAATAGAATTTCTTTATCTATTCGTTTGGGAATATTTTTATTTTTTTTATCATTTTTTCGTTAAATTTATCTCAAAAATGTCTTTACTACTATCTAAATATTTATTAAAATCGTTTTTTCCAATGTCCTTCATTAAATAAAATGATTTAGATGGAATATTTTTGTGAATTTTTAAATGAGGTACTTTTAACCAATGTGAACAAAATACTGATTCTAAAAAGCATCACATGAATGTATTTTCACACTATTATGACTTATTTATCAATTAAACTATTCATCATAATTTTATATGGATCATTTAAAGAATTTTTTTCAAATTAATTTTTTAATTATTAGATTTTAAATATGCATTTTCACAATGAAATAGGGTGTTTTATATAAGAAATGATAAACTAATTATTTAATCGTATTTTTATCTATAAAAACATCTTTTGATGTTTCAAATTAATTATTGTGGATATTATACAATGTAACTGTAATTATTCATTATCAGGATGGTTTAATAATATAATGAAGAAATATTAACAATAGTAATTTTATATTCCATCAGTTCACCTATGATGAAATGATAAATGATTTCCTGGTCATATGCAATAAATATTAATGGATATTGATTTTTTGATGGTTGGATCTATTATATCCCTCTAATTAATTGGGTAAAGATTAATTTTTAATGAGGTCAAAGGGTACACTAAGGGTTATCCCAATCCCGAAAGAGTGTACATGGGTGGTATCCCAAATCCAAAAAGGGTGTATTTGTCATTATCCTTATCCCAACATAGGCACACATGTGTTTATTTCAAGAATATAATTTTATGAAAATCTATTTGGGTATCCATGATATAATATTTTTATGAACATAGTTATTCCACACTTTTTTCCACTCACTTATGAAAGGATATTATGCCAATGGTATGCTCTCATGGAATATGTTAATTGATTACTTTATTTTTTATGTATTGTTATCTTTATAAAATAATTCCATGACTCATTATTATGATCTATTAATTATTAGGTATGACTTCCAAATATTAATATCATGTTATCATACCATTATTCTCATTAAATTATTACGTAAGATCATTGATTGTTATCACCCTTGTTTTCAATTACTGAGAATCTGATATGACCCTTTCATATTTTTCCTTTTCCCCATGATATAAGAAAATATTTTACATATGATATGTTTGAGAAGTCTTATCATTATGAATAACTTTTTGGTAGAAGGTGTAGATCCTTTATAAACCAATAATTTATGTATTCATGTTTCCAGAGACACTAAATGTAACGTCCTCGACCCAAAATCTAGTAAATCGGTGACCTGATCCGGCTCTCTACATGACCTCAAGTAATCCTCCTAGTATGCTATATTCTTCCGACTAGCATCATGGGTACAATAGATAATGTGGGGATACTATACCCTATTTATAAGAGTAAGCCACAATAGATTACATATGAAATTAGAAAATTTAAATAAAAAATGAGAAATATTTAATACTAACCATTTCCCAAAATTGGTACAAATCACAACCAAAAAATAATAATTTCTTGATATAATAACAGTTCCAAAGGTGAAAGAAACCAAAAAATAAGAAAAAATATATTATTTCTCAAAATGGGTCCTGAATCCATATTTAGATCCACATCCATGAAAATCCAAAGCTCAAATAACCCCCAATCATAGGGGGACTTTCCCTTGTCCTAACCTGCAACCATGAAATCTTCCCAGGTACCCCATAACATCCCATGCTAGTTGTGAGTACAACTTAGTATGCCGCCACCAATGGTGTATACTAAATATTATGTCTATGAAGATAGTGTATTCATGTGCTAGCTTAAAAAGTAACCAATGAATAACAAGATACCATTAGTAATTAATTATTTAACTGAAATATTATCATCATTTAAGTCCATGGGTTAGTGGTTCCATTTTTAACACAATTTACTATTTCATCCAACCACTATTCATAAGGTAATAAATCAAGTTCCCTAACTTTCTAGGGAAACATCACAAAAGAAGCCTTATTACACCAAATATTGAGCATCAGTCCTTGTAATCTCATCTAATTTCATCACACTTACCTTATAGCCTCTATCTATGTAAACATCGAATGAATCTGTTAGTGTTGTAGAGCATTAATATGACTCTCTAAATCATTTATTCTAGGGGTTGAGTTTAGATCCTTAGTCCAACCCAACCTGTGGGAGTAGAGCATCATTTATTTCCCACAACATCCAAACCATGTGTACATGAATCCATGAACCATTATCCACATTTACCATATCCCATAACATATAGAATCATTTCACATAACAATAAAAATTCACTACTAATTCAACATATCAATTCCTCATCACACCCTATCTCATTAACATAATGCAATTTCAAACCATCAGACAATTGTCACCATCACTTCAATTCATTTAACCCACTCACAATGTCATAAAAAATAACATATAAAATTATCAATGTCTCGAAACAATCTTCATTAGTGAATTTCATAATTTAAACTAAATTTTCAAACCATAGATCATGAGGCCTAATTTATCATAATAAATAAATGCTCAACATCAAAGTTTTCAATGTTCGAGATGATGGTGCATCACAATGGAGGCCCTAAGATCGATCTAATCAACCACAATGCATCCGCTCGGGATCATGAGGGGTTTATCTCAAAAGTTATCCAAACAATTAACAAAATACTATCAAATTAATAAGATTCACAATTATATGGAACCATAAGTATAACCCCACATCCACAAATAAACATAAACACAGTGGGATATAACTAATAGACCACCTACCTCAAATCTGCATATGACCACCAACTTTACCTTAGCCTTAGATCTTGATTAAATCACCCTTTGAAGACCCAACCTATGATTCACTAAAAAAATAATTTTATCGATTCATAATAATATGATAAAAACCATAAAACCTCATCTAAAAAATTAATAGAGGAGAATTAGAGTTACCCAGATCTTTGATCTTCACCTAAAGACACTCTGAATAGCCTACAATTGATGTAGATTGACCCTTAAGAATACGTGGGTACTTATATTCATTTTTAGGGATGGAGGAGGAAGAATGTGGAAGACAATTAGGTGAAACACATAAAATACAGAGAGAGGAAATTATAGAAATACACATTTAATGTGGTGAATGTTTTAGCCACATGGTTTTCCCACACAGTTTTCCAAACCTTATGCCAAATATGTGCCAACCTCAATCCAAGAGTGGTCCATGTCACAAGGTTACCTAGGAATACCACATGGTTTGAAAAGAAGCACACTAAATGTGTTGAATGACTCTTTAGAAGTACACATGGTTTCATATTCCATATAATATAGTTTACCTAACCACGAACCACTCTTCTTGGATAGAATACATTGGGTTCATAGTTTCCACTAACCATTCACTAACTGGGCACCATAAACAGGATGGTTGAATTCCCATAGAATTTGTGTCCCCAACACCTGAAACACCTCTGAAATTCCTCATACATCTATAAAACATTTAATAAACATCTTCAGGTAAAATGAACCAAATTTTATACATGAATGTACCTCTATGAAGCCCATGACCTTACTACCCCCAATCCACATAACATATCCTCCTCAAGTTGAACTACCTAGCATCATAGATCTTTTAACGTGTATATATTTGGTCAATGGGCCACCACATCCATCTCTATAAACTAAGTTTATTCCCAAACATTACCATGATACCATAAAACATGAACCAAAGTCACATCCATTCCCCCAAGTGAATTTCTCACTATGATCCATGATACAAAATGGAAGCTCCCGAAAGGACGAATTAACCTCAATCTTCACATCATCAATTTTCATCACATGATTTAGTCACAATGATGCTTCCATGTCTATGACACATGAAAAACATTGTACATACCATTATACCATTGTGGAAGATCCAATTGGTATGCCACCGGTCCAAACCTCTCCATAATATTCAATGCCCCCAATAATTTAGGTTCCAACATACCCAATTTTCTAACTCAATGGTGACCCAACCTTGGGGACCCCTGAATAAACACACAACCATCTACCTCAAACAATAGAGGTCTCTGATGAAAATCATTATAGAACATTTTCATACTCTAATTCTTTCTTATCCATTTCCGAATCAACTGAATCTATTCATAAGTCTCTTGCATGAGAATCGGTCTTACCAACTCTCATTCCCAAGATTCCATCAAACATAATAGAGATCTACATGATCTACCATATACTTCCTCATATGGTTCTATCTAAATAATATTATGGTAACTATAGTTTTCATAAAACTCGTCAAGTGAACAAGTGATTATCTCATGATCCACCAAAGTCAAGGACATAATATCTCATCATTCTCTCTAGTACCTGAATACAATCTCTGATTTCCTGCTTATTAGTGGGTAGAATGTAGTACTCAAAAAGTCCTAGGTTCCAAGATTATTCTATAATACTTTTAAAATAGTGATGTAAAATGTGGATCATGATCCAAAACTATCATCTATGGCACCCTATGTAACTACACTATTTCCTGAAAAAAACATCTCACCCAACTTATATGCAGTGAATGTCTCTTGAACTAATAAGAAATAGTTCACCTTAGTTAATCGATCTACAACTACCAAGACCATATCATTTTTCTAATGTGTCCTCTGAAGACCCACCCTAAAACCCATCATCATGTCATCCCATTTCTATTTTGGAACAGTTATTCGATGTAATAAACCATCCAGGAGCAGATTATCATCCCTAACCTACTGAAAGGTAAGGTATCACACCACAAAACATGTCACATCCTTCTTCATCTATGGACAAAAATATTTCCAATGAACATAATGATATATATTGTTCAAGCCAGGATGCACCACCCACATTCATGCATGAAACACTCACATAAACTCTTCTCACATACACATTGGTACAAACACACATCCAAGAATATAAACTATCCCACTATCACCAAAAACCTAATCAGAAGGTGACTCTGCACCATATAGGATTTCCCTCAAAGATAAAAATTATGAGTCCTTATGCTGAATCTATTTAATCTAGAACCAAAGCATGAAATCAACTACAATGTATGTAAGGTTCATCATCCCCTTTTTATCTAGCACATACAAATGCATCTCATCAAGAAATTCCATCATTATTCACTTGGAGTTGTATTTCAAAACCTCTTAATTTTGAGTCTTTCGAATCAAAATATGTGCAATACTATTTCCCTTTCAGGATGTATACACCGGCTCATTGTCACAATATATCCTGTACTCATCCCAAATGATTCTCTAAAGATAAAATCATTCTAAAATAAGATATATATATATATATATATATATATATATATATATATATATGAATTTCATAAGTGATATGCACTGTGAACCATTCTCCCAACAAGTAGTGATGCCAATACTTTTAAGTGTAAACAACTGAGACTAATTAATTACCAGGAATAGGTTAGTTTCTTTCCTGATACCTCAACTATTAAGACCCATACGCGACAACCCAACCTTCCTATAAAAAAACAACCCCATGACAAATATCAAATGCATCACCAAATAAGATATACCCCTTCACTAGCTTGGGTAAGATCAGAATCAGTGTGGTAGTTAACTACTTCAATAACTCTTAAAAAGTACTCTCACATTCCCTAGACCATTAAAACATGATGCCCATTTTGGTCAAAACTATAAGTTGTGCTTCTAATTGGGAAAATTATTTAATGAATTTTTCTACCTTGGGTTTTTTCTATAAGACATTGGAATATTCCAAAGAATATTTTTGAATCTATCTACTGAGTTAGAACAAGAATATGAGTTCAAGTGAGCCTTGGCGTGGTGATATTAAAAATAATGAAAACATTTTATCATCCATACATAGAATCATATAAAACACTAATAACTCTTATGTGGAGTTAAAGATTTGATTTTTGACACCATGTTTGAGTTCATAATGTCAGGTTTACCTCATTCATGAGGTAAACTTTTTCAGTGTCATGTTTCATGTTAGAGACATGTTAGGACGAGGTGTTAAGTTGGTGATTGTTTTAATAGAATTAAAAAATTAGCCCATACCCTTTTCTCCCCCCTTGTTAACATGCAGGGAGCCAATGCCCCATCTTCCCATATTCCTCACTCATTGACTGATAGACAAACCAAGGATGGATAGTTTCTCCATGTTCTGTTTTTGACATTCATGGTCACTATATCAAGAAGCAATATGTCCCAGGTGTGGTTCTACACTAAAAGATTCAGCATTTCTCCCTCAAGGTAGAAAGTGTTTTTTATTGGGGTCCCAATTTACTTTTTAATGCAATATTTTATGGTTTTAGATCCCATACAAAATTTTCTAGGGACCTCTTGAGGGTCGATTTGTGTGTTACTGGGTGAATAGTTGTAATCTAGTCTAGTTTTTGGGAAATACTATTGGATTTCCCCAGAAACATGGCATGTAAACAAATCTGACATTCCATGTGTTCTTCCCTTTTGAGGGAGATGATTTTCAGGGTCTACACACTGTTTATGTAGGGTTACACTCATTGATGGTACCATCATCATGTTGATGTGGGAAACATGCATCATAACTTTGTAAGAATGCATGGTTTTGTATAAGAACACAACCAAAGTACATGGACTGGGGGTCCAGTACAAGGGCTTAGATAAACCTCATGGACATGTTCCTTTGATACCCAAACACATTGTGTAGTATGGGATGCATGGTGTATAAGGGACACGACTAGCATAGCAGTGTGACTAAGAAAAATATCTAGGGGTTGAGTAAAGCAGGACATAGTGTGTACAATCTCTACAAGTCGTGTATGTTTACATGGGTTGGAAAACCGTGAAGAACTATTACACGACCAGGTGTTTGGGCGGTTTCCCGCACTGCGTGTACCCCTTTACTTAACGTGTACTCCATGGGGGTTGTTTTGAGATCTTCTTCCTCTTGTACTTCCACATTCATTGCTCAGGATAAGACATGTGATTATGATATCATGAGTACATATCTACAAAGAACATAATGGTGGCCCTGATTTGGGTCAAGGAGATGTTGTGTTCCTGCAGTTTTGTATGGGTCTCATAGGTTAGTGACATCGACAAATAGGGTTGAGAGGGTCTCTTTAGTCCATGTTAGTGATGCTTATACTCTCTAGGTTGATTGGGTCCCACTATTCTCTATTAGCGATGTCTCAAATTGCAGGATTGATTGAGTCCCCCTGGTCATTACGATTTGAGGGTTTTTGATATCATTTCCCCGTCATCAGACTATGACCCCACTTTAGATGATTTGCATTTGTGCATCTTGGATGCATTTAATCATTCTAAAGTATGTTCTCTCAATTAAATTCAATAGGAAATTCAAAATATTTGGATCGCGGGTCACCCTGAGAGGCCCTACGTTATCCTCATGTCCTTACATTTTCCCTTGTACTGTTGGAATCTGTGTGAACTATATTTACACAGACATCAATCCACAACACATTATGGTTGTTCCAATAGTGGATAGATCCCCTAGTGAGTCCTTGGAATAGACCCTCTATCTATTTATCGATATTCGTTTCTTCTTTTTGTGATCTATCATGTTGTTTTCCTCAAACAGATTCTGAATCATCATGACCAACTCCACTGGGGTGTTGATCCTCAGCTAGGAGAGTAGTTCTAGAGTTTGGTTATCACATGATACTATTTATGATCATTATTCCATCTATTGTTCTTACTGTCACCTAGTGGAAAACGGGTGGGATCCCCTACATGAGGTTGAGATAGTCACTTATTAACTCCTTACATGGCCTCTTTGTTGAGTGTTCCCTTGATGCTAGGTACCATGTGGGTTGGATTTATTGTGTCATTAGTTTTTTCGATAGAGTGACATCTCTCGACTGTGTGCCTTGGAGATGGAGAGGTCATCTCACTGACTACGATTTTTTGATGCTTTTCCCCACTCATTGTGCATATCATCAAGAATGGATGGGTTCTTTATGTGTGCTCTAAGGTTGGATTCTATCTTCAGGCCTCGAAGAGGATTATGTAGTTTTCTATGAGCTTTGTACCTCGTGAGCATTGTGTTGGGCCTTCTAGTTGGCTACCATAAATTGTTTACGGTCAGGACCAGAATACTTGGAATCAGAGATGAGTATAACTGGGTATGTTTTATTAGATAATGTGGTGCATGTTCTTTCTCTAACATGCCATGCACATTGAGTTTTCTAGTTTTTTATAGATGAGTATGGTCTCAAGATGAAGTTTCTCTCTTATTTTTTATCCCTCTTGCAAGGTTGTATTGACTGATGCCTATTAGTTTCTCCCTTTTTCGTTTGGGTTTTTGGGGAACCTACTGATTATTCTTATACACACACCTACAAAGTCTTTTCCTGCACAAGTTGCATCTTGTGCAGACCACATGTCCTTCGACAGAGTCCATGTTGGACCCAGAGCATGAAGAGCATAGTAGGTGTACATACTATGTTTTTTACCAAATCCATACTGCAATGGTTATCTATGGGAGATTGAATACATCCCCCTCTATCTGTGTACATTAGTATCTTTTACAGTTTTCATTTGGTGGTCCCTATTTTTTAGCTTTTGTATGCTATTGTAATCTAGTAGGGATTAATGTATGCATGAATGTTAGTTTAAATTTATATATATCTCTAATCATTATTCCAGGGAGGTTTATGTGAGTGTGTGTGGATAGGTTGTATAGGCTTAGAAATCCCATGTGATTGATGAATTACTTGGTGCTTGTAACCAGTCCATGTCATGTTGGAGGCAAGATTGGGTAGGCACATTTCGAGACCTGTTGGGTCGGGTTATGATAGAGTGTTAATACAGTAGGTTCCACCTTTGGGACATCATAGTGTAGTTGGTCGTGTTGTGATCTTGGTTTTGGTTGTATATCATCAAGGTTAGGATGTTTCGAGTTTGAATTTCAGGCTTCGAACTCTACTGTTTATATGGACAACCAACTTATTCATTCACTAGGACTCTGATGACCTGCCTTTCATCTCTGTAGATTAGGGAAATGGTTGTAAGGAAATAATGGTACATGTATCATATTGGACTGGGTTTTGGGTTTTTCATGTCCTTCTTGAGTCTTCTCCAATGATATACTCTTCGACTATGTTGCAACATGGATTATTCATAGGATGATTCCACAATGAGAGACTTCAATGGTTCTATATGAATATAAAAAAACTTTATTTTCCTAAAACCGGATACATTCTTATTTTATTAATATAAAACATACTAGATGAATATAAAAACATTTATTTGACTTTAAAATTTTAAATTTCGTCAATATATCCCAGTAATATTGAGTGATTTAATTTATAAAGATAAATTCTTTTATTGTCATAAAAATAGTTTTTTCATAAAATCACATCATTTACATTCAATTGGGTTTATTTTTATTCCTAAAAAATTCATAACAAACGAATTCATTTTTTATAACTTTGTAAAACGTAATGTCATAATTTTGTTATTATTATTCATAATTTCAATTCCAATGGATAGGTGATAACTATAATAATATTTCAATAATAATTTTAATTTTAATTGTAGTTCTGTAAAATATAGTCTTTTGTGTGAGGCAAGTTATCAAAAAAACTCTTCATTGTGTGTAACAAAATAAAAAAAATGGATTGTTTGTACCAAAATCTAATATAATTGAATCTTTTAGTGAAAGATTAACTTGGTTTTACATGCATGAAAAATCAAATATAGTTCTTTCAAAAAATAATAGCTATATTAAGCGTCCCATGAAATGAGAAATATTAAAAATATCAAATTAATTTGAAAAAGAAATCCAAATTATCATGGGGTGTTACATTCTTCCCCTCTTAAAAATAATTTCACCATTAAAATTCATTTACTTCATATAATATTTAATACATAATGTTTCCTTTCATAGAAACCCACATAATAAAAAAATGAATACAGAAACATCCTTTAAAAGGAATGTTTGGACCATAATAATTACTCAAAGTAACTCATAACTAGGTTTCCACATATAATAACATAGGTGGAATGTAAAAGAAATTTCATGGAATAAAAATGTAACTAACATGATATGTTATAGAGTGATATAGAACATTGTAAAGAGAAAGATAAAGATCAAAAATACATAAAACAAAGAGGCATGAAAATGTCTATTGATATCATTAAAAATGATGATAACAAGGCAAAAAATATATTTTATTTCACTTCTTTGAAGATGTATAATTTTCACTTGAAGATATACTTACTTCATTTCATTCCATTTCATATACAAATTTTCACCATTTTGTTTTTCCTTACTCAATTTACATTTCATCTCTTACTCAATGAATTGGAGGGGAATTTTTCATTCAGGGAGTACTAATAGATCATGATGTATAATGATAAGTAATTCCATATTTATTTAGTTAACATCATTGAAAAGTGGTTAGGACATGTTATAAAATTTTCACAAATACTCATATGGAAAGGTAATACATAAGTCTCTAAAACATAATCAAATTTCTAACTTAAACTATTACATTAATTGTTAACCTTGTAACCCTTCCAAAATATAAAAATCCAAAATCATAGAAATAAGGTCACTAAATTTATCAAAATTATCTTAATAGTTATCCCCCATATATCATAAAGTAACTCTAGGTTGTCACATACCAAACGTTTGAATACCTTCATCATGTATTCTATTTAAATATGGTAATAACATAAATTCCCATAAATCCTAATTCAAAATATGAATTATTTATTTTCCAAAATATTATTGTATATATTCCTTGAATCCAAATATTTTGAAAACTCCATCCATGATATCATTAACCATATTTTCAAAAAATAATTTATCAGTTCTAAGGTCATTGATACTATCCAATTTACATTGTCTAAATAAATTATCTATTTCTCCAATCTAAACAAGATTTTCTCATAATCTGTAATGCATTAAATTTTACCTTCCCCTAATCAAAATAACACATTTCCATTAATATACATTTCTATTTCATTATCACTATTTAATATAATTTATCAAATCCACAATGAACATTCAAATCCTGATTTCTATAACAAAATTATCAAATTCTAAAACATATACACTTCAATAATCCAAAATTATTCATATTCTATTACATATTTTTCATTATATTATTCCATGTGAAGACTTTAATAGAATATGTAATATAAATCATGTCAAATGGTTCCTCAACATCAATTTATTCAGGCTACTTATGATTAATTTAAAGAAGATGTTAGAAAATTCCATACCTTTCACATGTCTTTCACAGTATCTTTATCATCAGTAGTCTAACCAATTATTATACCACATTTATTATTATATTCATTATATTTCTACCTTGGAAATCTATTTTAAAAATACCTATAATTTCCAAACCTAATGCATTCAATGTCAATCAAGTTTCATATATTTACAACCATTTAACAAAACTGGAAATAATAGGGTGAGAAACAATTGTCATAGAGGAAAATAAGATTATCATGAAAACAAATTATAGGATGTCTAAATCAAGAAAAATTCCTTTAGGTATATGACACTATAGGATTATCATTAGATACATTCCCTGGTATTTCCTTAGTAATATCCCTATGGATCTCACTAATGTTTTATCATCATCATTTCTAAAGGTTGACTAAACCTTTCCTTTAATAAAAACTATTACGACTCGGGCTTAACATAAATGGATATTACATTATTTTAGATTTATAATAAGCACATTAAAAAAGTATAGACTTGAGTATCGTGATTGTTTTATATATTTGAAATCATGGAAACATAATCTTCTAACATGGTGAACTATATTAAACATCTACCTTAATGATATTCCCCTTCAATGCTCTTATATAAACCCTTCTTTATAACTAGTGGAATAGAAACCCAAGAAAGGTGTGATCCCAAATGCTCAATAAGGGTAAACAAGAAAGTTCTTTTTGAATAAAATGAAAATATTTGTATAAGAGCATGATCAGCATAATAGATGATCATAACCATATCAAAGATCATAATCAAGAGTCATGGAATAAATATTAGTTGTTTATATTACATGAATCAAAAGGGAATCAAAGAACATGAACCATGAGTGCATAACCTAAGAATAAGACATGAAATTTTGTCTTATCCATAAGCATAGAAAATATTATGTCAATTCTACCTACAAATACCATCATAACAAGTGTTCATTGGGATAATCACACGTGTACATGATTTATTCATGGGATTTACTCCCATGTACCCTCTTGTTTGGGTCTTGGGATTCCATCTCATATACCATCTTGTTATGGGTTTTGGATTCTCTCCCTTATACCCTCTTGTTAGTGGTTTGGGAATCCCTTTCTTGTATACTCTTGTTCTGTTCTAAGTATTCCCTCCCTTATACACTTTTATAAATGGCTTGGGATCCCCTCCCCTGTACCCACTTGTTTCAGGGTTGGGATGCCAACTTGTGTACCCTCTCATTATATGATTTTGATTCCCACCTGTGTACCCTCTTGTTTGAGGCTTCGGAAACCGTCTCCTGTACCCTTTTACTTCATAGAAGATATATCATTACCCAATTACTTGGAGGGAGATATAAGTTATACCCATCACGTAATAAAATCATAAATATGTGTTCTACAAGGTCATAAAAAATTCATCATATCATAACCCATGAAGTTAAATGTGTATCATAATAATTTTTCATATATTAACCTGTGGTAAATAGATTTTTTCAAAATAATTTCATCATAACATATCATGTGAAGAGAAGCGAGTTTTATTATCATATGTTCATGGTATAATCTGTATAAGAGAAACGTGTTCATAAAAATCTTTTTATCATAAACATAAAACATTAAAATAAATAATAATAATGGTTTCCTTGGATCCTATCCCTTGTAAATTATAAACTATATCAATATATTATAACTTATATGGAGAAGTATTTTAAAAGATCACATGGAACATTTCATAAGAAAACAAAATCTTTCTTAAAAAAACAATTTTTAAAATAGGGAACATTTTAAAAATATTTTTCTTTGAAAACCACTTTGAAAAACATATAATGGAATCTTTCAAAAATAAATTAAAACAATTATTGAAGAAAATATCCTATTTACGTTTAAAAAAATTAAATCATAAACACTTTTAAAAAATTTGTTTTAAAATAACACTGAAAACTTATAAAAAATCATAGAAGACAATTTTAATGACTTTTTTGAAGAAAAAAAATTTAATCGTATTACAATAAAATCATATTTTAATTTCTTTTAAAATAATTGTTTTGAATTTGTTTTAGAAAACATTTTTTTTGAATAAAACATATTTTGGACAAAATAAATAATGTTGGATTTCATAATAAATTATCAATATTATTAAATACCAAAGAGTGGAATAAATTATACCAGTATTTGAATATATCATTAATTAAAATAGGATAAGAAAATTCATGAGATTTATTGAGATATAGGACTTAATATTTCATCAAATTATTCATAATTGTAAAAAATCCCGATAAACGATGAGATTATAACAATAAACACTTACGAATTCGGTAATATTGAATCAAAACACCAAATAGAGAATAACATTAAATTAGTAATATTATATCATTAAATGAAATAGATTCATGAAAAATAAATCCAATGGACGTATAAGCACCACATAAGAATTGTAGGTGCATAACATATCATGTGTCCCTAATAAGAAAAATTGAGATAAAACCTCCTTACCATTTTGGTATCTTTAGAACCGTAATCACCATGAAATAGGGATTATAAAATGGATGTGTAAAATAAACATAAATGTAAGTATAAAAATAATCTAATTATTTAATGATAATTATATACAACACATAAAATAAATGAGGGGTGAATAACGCATATATCTCATTGAAATAAATGTGAGACTGGAAATCCCCTTACCACATGAGTGCCTTTTGAATCATGAGATATGTGAAATAATAAAATAAATTGAAACATTAAATATCTTGATACAAATTAAATTCATGATATAAAATTTTATAGTTAATTAAATACACCATAAAAAATTATAACTAATGAATAGAGCATATATGTTACAGAAATTAAAGTAGGACAAGAAAACACATACCTTAAGTATTGACTTTATTTGTATGTGTTAAAACCTCTTGTATAATAAATATAGGTTTTTTATATATTAAAAAAATAACCATATTATTTTATATAATACCATATCGGATTTTATTATGACATCATATTAAACATTTTTTTTAAAATTCCATATTGTTGTTTTGTTTCTAGTAATTTCCTCTTTGTTTTCCATATATGTTTTGACTTGTTAATATTTTCCCTTTTTCTTTGATCATGATTTTATTGTCTAAATAATGTAAAATATCATTTAAATATCATTTTTATTCATTATATATGTTTTTATTATAGTCTATAAAATATATAAACATAAAATGAGATACACCATTCATAGTCATGGAAGATCGTACATTGGCATAAACGCCCTTTATATTTTCTTTTCATATTTAAAGAAAGTAATTAAATAACATATAGGTATATATATATAACATATCATAATTTTATCATTATTATTTGATGTAAATTACATATATTTATAAATACCATTCTTAATACATTCTATGCAAAGTGGGAATGAATCACATCTCTTTGAGATGCAGTAGTCCACACACCCATAAACGATGTTATCATATTCCCCTAAAATGGAATGAATGAATGTATATGTTATATAATAATTATTGAAGCATAAATACATCATAAATATCATATTTATCATATAGAGACATAAATTTAATCATTATTCAAATCCTTGATAAGTGGTAATGGAAGAAAAACGACATCGGTTCGTGAGGTGGTAGTATATCATACACAGGAATGATGATTATGTGTCTCATTTGATATAAGTGTGTGAGAGGGTAGGTTTTAACTTTAAAATAAAAAAATATTATTATATTTATGATACTTATTTTGTTATACAATAGTTTAATTAGTATAATTAAATGGGACTAAAATGAAATGAACTAAAAGTTCTCATTGAAGAATATTACCTCTTATTCGAGTAATTTATTTTGGTTTCCACCAAAGGACTAACATGGTTTTCTTTATGACCAGTATTAGGCTTATAAGATTAGTTAATTTTTGAACTTAATTGTTAAGGGTTTTTATTAAACAAAATGATTTATAGGTGTGACGAAATGAGGGGTGAGTTCCCTTTTATAGTGGAGTAGTGGCATTCTTGTTAATATAAAAAGGTAAACACTAATTAGAGGTATAACATACATCATGTGCCTAAAATAATCAAAATGTTTTAAAAAATGATAAATGGTCTTAATATTTCCATAAAATGTGTTTTTTACATGTTTAGGGTATTTTTACACCTTGTGGTTAAATTTTAACCACTAAGTAATATTGTTTTTACCTTAATCATTGTAGTAATTTTTAATTTCATTCACTAATTACATTAATAAAAAATTATATTGACCATATCAGACATTATAAATTATATTCATGCTCAATATTGAATCATTTATTCCAAATTCTAATCAAATATTTGTAATAAATTAATTTATAATTAATCTCACTGACGGTATCAGACAACCGATTTTTAACGTAAATATGTTCAAAATATTGAAATGATTTTACATAAAATTAAAATATGAAATTGATTTCAATGACCTAAATTGGATTAATAGAATTATATTTTATCTAAATATTCATTATAACCAAATAAAAATATTATATAGATATATAAATAAATGAATCAAAAAATCAGTTTTCAATTATAATTCATTGCTTTTCAATCTTCATCAAAAAATGAAACTTCTTAAAAAAATCCAAAAACTATCCAAAATTAAATTATTATATTGTTATTTCAAATATAATGTTTTTTTTCAAATAAAAATTACAGAAATTTCATTTTTTAGTTTTAAAATAAGTCTTCCATTAAAAGGTCTTAAAATTTAATTTTATAATAATATATCTTTTTATGAAAAAATTATATTTTTTATTATTTTAGGATGATAAAAATTATATTATGAATAAAAAAATATTTTGACAAATTTATAAAATATAAATTTCATCAAGATATGTCACTAATAGTTATTAATTTATTTTATTAGGATAAAACACCATTCCAGGTATAAAGATAGTTTTTTTATAAAACTAATCATTTATATTCAATTGGTTTTTATTTTCATTTCAAACTAATGGATAACCAAATAATTAATCATATAAACATATTTAAACCATATTTTTTTCATTTAGATGATATTTTTAATATCTCTAATTCTAATGAAAATTTATTAACAAAAAAATTAATAATAAAATTAGTGGTATATTATTGTTTGATAAAACTTTTCATTGTGTGTAACACAAGATATCGAAGGACCATGGAATTGTGTGTAACATAAGAAAAAAATATTATTATGTGTATAAAAATAAATTATAAGTGTTTTATATAGTTAAATACTATCTTTGTTTTTTTTCAATGCAAACCAAATAATTTTATTTCATAAAACATAAATTATATTTAGTGTTGCATGAAATGAAATATATCAAAATGTTTACATTAATTAAAAAAATGTTTCACAAAATATTTGTGTCTTACAGAATAAATGAAGATATATATTGTAAATTATTAAACCATTTACATCGTATACAATCATTTTAAGGATCATATACAAGATTATAAGGATATGTTACAACCATTAAATATACTATAATGTAAATGGGAAAATATCTATATGGATTTCGTTGTTGGAATCCCCAAAAAATCTAAAGGGGAAAATGTTATTTGGGTTGTAGACAATCACCATACAATATAATCAACATTCATATTTCACAAAAATTATTTCCCTCTATATCATAATCTAATTAATGAAATGGAATACAATGTTAGATCCATTTATAGGTACATCAAGGAATCTTATAGGTGACAGAAATGTGTTTCTATAAATCATTGGTGAGATCTAGAATTTGATTTTTGTAAAAAGGTATTTCCCCATGGAAGAATTTTATGAGATTTGGGACAAAGGTAAATATAATACCATGATATATAAACCCTTTAAAAATTCATTATTGAGTAGACACTTTCTCATATAAATTTGATCTTCCACTGAACCTCTATCAAGATCACAATGTGTTCCATATGTATATTTTAAGGAAGCACATACCTAATCCATTTCATTTACATAACTCAGACGTCATACCACTTGACCCTGATATTTTGTATGATGAATAACTGGTATAAATAAAGTATCATATAGATAAATTTATAAGGAACTAGATTATTAACCTTTTCATAGTTAATTATAGGAATTAGAGATTTTAGAAAATAATATAGGAAACCAAGGATGTGATGATGTGATGATATCATCATTTTATTATATCAGAGTTCCGTAATTTTATTAAATAAATATATTGCATCTTTTTTCTTATATGTGGCCCTTAATTTATTATTTTTATGGTTATATATTGTAAGTGTGATCGATGGGAGAGTTGGGAGAACATTGGAAGTGTTTTGGGGACTAAATTGAAGTCACAAGAGTGGCGCATTGTTTCCTAACCAGGCAGCCAAACCATTTGTAGTAGTCCTCTTGAGAGAGTAGATCCAACACAGTTGGATCATGGTTTGGGAGAACATGCTAGGGTAAGATGTGTGGGTAGTGTCTAAGTCACGGTTAGCACACGGTTTTCCTAACTGTGTTGTCAGACCATACATAGAGTCAGAATGAGATCCTTAAAAATAGGATCCCACTCATTTTCCCCATACCTCCATTGTTTTTTACCAAACTAGAACTAACTCATGTTTTTTCTTCTCATAAGTCTAAATAAGGTTCTATCCTCAGTCTGAAGGCAATCCAAAGGGTTCTGTTTGTGAATCAATGTCGTATTCTTGGGGTAAGTGATAATTCTTATTCATTCAACATTAGTTACATGGATATACTTCGATATACTTCTCCTCTTCACTTGGTTTCACATATCTATACCCTTTATAGGTTGATCAAGGTTTTTTTATGAAAAGTATGAAGATATTTTTCCTTTAACTTTCTAGGAAATGAGATCTAAGGCATGTTCTTGGATAATCATACAAGTTTTTTTTGTGTTCCTCCTTCATGGGGGTTTTCATCAAAACATTCGAGGTGGGAGGCTTCACTCTCAACTCACCTTAGTAGAACTTATTTTCATGATTTCAAATTGAATTTATTATTATAGATTGATTTTGATTTGGTTGTTGAACACTGTTTGGAAACCCTCTTGAGTGGGGTTTTTTAAATCTGGAAAATTGGGGATTTTTAATGAGTTATTTGGTTCTTGGTTTTAAAATTTGGATTTTAAAAGGGTGAATTTTCTGGATTTTTGGATCATGAATTGGATTAGATTTTTTAAATAATAGGGGATGGTTTTATTGTAGTGAAATTTTTCTAAGAAATTGGTTGTGATTTTGGTTTCAATAAAAGTTTAGTTTCATTTAAATGGTCTATTTTGGTAATGGAAATATTTGGCATAATGGAGTTGGTGTGAGTTAATGCTTAATGGGCCCTTAATAAGGGACAATTACCTTTGGGGTACAACTAATGTGACCTTGGATTGGGGGTGTGTGTCATTAAGACATAAGGTAATTGGAAGAGAGTCCTCTCATAAGTATAGAACTGTCAAACGAAGCATGAATTTGTGGGTTTGTGGTGAACTATATAATGGGTATACCAAATGATAATAATAATTAGGTTAATGCTTTTATTAGTTATTTTTTAGGAAAAATAACATGTGGTAAATTAGTTTCATTTAGTTTTGTTTTCACATGGTTGTAAATGGTTTTTTGGAACTTTTTTATATTTTGTTATAAACTATTTTGGTAAATTGGTTTATATAAACTATTTTATATAAATGTGACTAACATTTCTATCCTAGTGGCATGAGTAGGGAATTCATTGGGTAAAAACTAATGAGTTTTGTACTCACCCCTACTTTGTCACTTTGGTTATTTTTTAGATGATATTTTTCGGGATTTGAGAAAAGGTAATTTTTCCCATGTTTTTACCACTACCTTATTATACTTGGGTTGTTCAGTGATTGTGGAGCTTGGAGATTGTAGATAATGGGTTCTTGTGGTATCTTGAGAGTATTTAGTTTATTTTTCTATGTGTACTTGGATACATGATTTTTCTCCCTATATGGCACACTTTTATGTCATTTTGAGATACTTGAAGTTTTTTTGTTGACTTTCTTTTGTTCATGCATCATTTAGTGAAAGGTTTGGTGATGGTTTTTTGGTTTATTAATTTATTTATTATTCGGTAAATCATCCCCCACATGTATTTGAAACCCGTTGGAATTTATTTCCATCCTTTATCACCTTCGGGATGTCATATAAGGCCCAGTAATAACTTGTTTTATTCTCAATCCAATGTGATCTATTGGGTCATTAAAAATGGTATCAGTATACTCCTTCCTTCATGGAATAAATTTGATTAGATTTTTCAGTCCTTACCAAACAAGTATTCATCAGTGCTCTTATTCATGGAGTTGAAATTTTTTCATCTCAATTCCTTGGGTTATAATTTTAGAAAGGAGAAGGATTATAGGGACTTGAAATTTATATCATATAAGGACATAGCTAACCCTATAATGTTGAACATCAACTTACAATGGAGTTGGGTACATAAGTGTTTAGTAGAAAATTCTAGAATGGTGGAAATCTCATTTTAATGGGATTTTTTAGTGAGACAAGCATGACTTATATTATAGAGAAATGACATCCCAATATGAGTGCATACATCATTTTGAGTAATGATTCAGTCTGTGTCTAAAGTTTTGAATTTTGAAAAGTATGAAATTGTTTTCAAATTAATGACTTTGAAAAAACATGGTTGATATATTTTGAAAAAGGTTTTGTTTTCAAAAGCATGAATGAATGATTCAAAAACTGTTGATCATATAAAAGGTTTTTTTTGGAATAAAAATGTTGTGATAGTCGATGTGATAGAATTTGAAATGTAAAGACATCAGTTACTAGAAAGTGATATTTACGGAGTTTTTTTTTCTTTTAGAAAAAAGCACCTAGTTGGTGTAATAAAAACCAACTCGAAGAAGATGTGGAGAATGTGGTTGCACCTAAACCACAGGTGAACCAAGAGTTAGTTCAGAGTATTGTACAACCTTTTCTAGCTATGGATACAGGTAAATGGAGGAATGATACTACGAATGTGGGTCATAACATTCATTTCATGAAGCATAATCCACCTAACTTTCAGGGTGATTTTTAACCAAAAAAATCATAGGTCTGCCTGAGTAGGATGAATCGTATCTTGGATTTCATCGGCAACCCATTGAAGATAAAATTCAAAATTGTGACGTATATGCTCAGGGATCTTGCACACCATTGGTGGGATTTATTAGCATGTGATAAATTGGATGAAGGACTTAAATGGGTGTATTTTGAGGATATTGTTCAACAAAAAAATGTATCCTTGATAGTTTGAGATCCATAAAATGACAGACTTATTTATCCTAAAATAAAATAATATCTATGGCAAAGAGTATGCAGGTAAATTCATGAATTTAGTTCACTTTTCACTAGAAGTTCGGAAAAGTGAATCCTTGAAGACATGCATTTTCGAATCGGGGCTAAGGCTTGAGATTAGATCGAATATTTCAGTGCTATGAATTACAGATTATACAGATATGGTGAACAGAGAAACTATTACTAAACGTGATATCTTGGGATCTATGGGAGTATGTATGATGATACCTACAAGGAATTGTGGGAGCTCAAATGATGGGAGAAAGCAAAAAAGGGAGACCTATTTCCAAGGTGGAAATGGAAATCAGAACTATATGGATGGATTAGTGTACCTACCTTCACAACCCCATATGAAATAAGGTTTATTTCAATGTAGATTGCTTGACCACATAAAGAGGGAGTGTGTAAAACAACCTAGAGAATGACATAACTACAAATAGATATGGAATCTTTTGCACTATTATCGCAGTGCTCCAAGGTCAGGTGCTCAAGACACTTCTCAGGTATGGAAGGCATCGTATGATTCTACAAGGAGAGAAAAATAGAATTAGTCTCTTCAGTAGATTAGATCAATCCATAGTGATTCTAGAAATAACATGTCTCCTCAACTAGGGAAATCTTAGTGGAAAACCGGGAGAATAGTTTAGTGATGAATTAATTTTATGGAGCTAGGAAGATGATTTTCTATTATCAGGTTGGAACATATTGGGTGATTGGTATGATTATTTTTAATTCAACACTTAAAAAATCTCTCTTCTATTTTGGTGCATCACATTCTTTCATTACTTCTCGTGCTATTGATTTCTTTTGTTTAAAGATAGAAATAATGCCTTCTATTTTAAAATTTCAAATTCCTCTTGGTGAAAGATATTGGAAATCCTTTATGTGTAGATCATGTGTCATAACGGTTGATGGAGCTAAGATGAAATGGGACTTCTTGGTGTTAGAAATGGATGTCTATGATTTTATCTTGGGTATGGATTGGTTGAAAATGTTTAAGTTTCCCATCAACTGTTAAAGGAGAATAATTTGTTTCTCGACTGTGGATGACAATGAACATCACTTCAGAGGATAAGAGATGGTAATGAATGCTGAAAAGATCTTGTTAGCACCGATGGTAAGAATGATATCTCATATTTTTTTAGTTTTGACCTTGGAATCAATGGAAGAGATCAAGGAAAATAGCTTTCCAGTAGTTGTTGATAAATTTCCATGTGTCTTTACCAAGAACTTCTCTGGTTTACCACTTATAAGGGAAGTGGAGTTTACGATTGATCTTTTTCCATGGGCTAATTCTATTTTCCTTCTATATTATAGGATGGAACTAACAGAGAAATGGGAAATAAAAGTATATTTGGTGGAACTCAAAATCAATTGTTTCATTCGACCATATATTTCTCCATGGGTAGCACCAGTATTGTTTGGGAAGAAAGTGGATGAAACTCTTTAGTTGTGAGTTGATTATCGTAACCAAAATCATGTCACAATAAATAATAGATATCCACTTCCATGAATTGATGATCAGTTCAATCAATTAATGGGAGCTCAGTAGTTATCCAAGATTGACATGCGATCTGGATAACACCAATTACGAGTTTGGAAGGAAGATATTCCAAAGACATCTTTTAGAAGAAGATATAGACACTATGAATATGTAGTCATACCTTTTGGTATAAAAAATGAACCATAGGTCTTCGTGGCTTTGATGAATCAGATATTTCTGTAATATCTGGACTCTTTGATGTGGTGTTTGTATATGAAATATTGGTGTATTCAAAGACAAGTTATGACTATAAGGAACACGTTAAAATAGTGTTAAAAATAATTAGAGATCATTGTTTGTATGGAAAATTATCAAAGTGTGATTTTCGGATACATGAAGTATGTTTTTTCCATGTCATTCAAAATAAAGGTGTTTCAATTGATCCTAAAATGATAGAAGCAATTATCTCAAAGAAACCACTGAAGAATGTCTTCGAGATATGAAGATTTCTTTATCTTGCAGGTTTCTACCAATGTTATTTATGTGATTTCTCATGACTAGATTATCTCATGATAGCTTTGAAAAAACAAAATGCTCTATTCTAATGGATAGAGGAATGCCATAATTATTTTCCAGAGCAGAACATTCGTCTAACATCAGCACCTATCTTTCTTTTTCCAAAATCAGGATTGGGGTATGTGGTGTACATTGATGCTTTGGGATTGAGGTTGGGATGTGTTCTCACACAAGGAGATTATGTTATGGCTTTTGGTTCATGTCAATTGAGGGTGCATGGGAAGAATTACCTTACACACTATTTTTAGTTACCTATAGTCGTCCATGCTTTGAAAACATGAAGACAATATCTCTTTGGTGAGAAATTTACTATGTACCCAGACCACAAAAGTTTGAAACACATTTTCTCGTAGTTCGATTTCCATATGAGGTAAATGAGATGGATGGAGTATCTCCAGATGGTTGACTTTTACTAGATGTATACACCATGAAGAGGGAATTCAGTGGCGGGTGCATTGAGTATAAAGTCATATGATTAGTTGGTGAGGGAATCTTTAAATAAATGGTAGATGATTTCAGACCTAACACACATTCATGTTGAATGTGAAGACATATTTGATGTTGAGGTTTAATATTTAGCTATGCTTGTTCCAAATTTTGTAAATATGGTCACCAAAATATGATACAGAATTTCTAGTGATGAGTTAAAAAATCAATGTTTGGGAGAACATTGAGGGCTGGAAACTTGATGGGAGTTAAATTTTTTTATAGAATTCATGGTTGTACCAATGGCATGTTACGAACAACTCCTTCATGCTTACCACCATTTGAGATGGGCTATACATCCATGTACATAGAAGATGTATAAGGCATCGAAGGCATAGTTTTGGCGGAGAGGGATGAAATGGAATGTAACGAAGTTCATTTATAAGTTCATAGCATGTCATCTTGTTAATGAATAGAATTATATATTAGTGGGTATGTTGTAGTCTTTACCTATTTAAGTGTGGAAACATGAGAAGATGGCAATGGATTTTGTTACAGGTCTTTCAAAAATAGTTCGTAAACACAATGCCATTTCGGTGATAGTGGACTGGCTTACCAAGTTAGTTGATTTCATTCCATTCGTGAAACTCATATGGTGGAATATATATCAAAAATATATATCCCAAAATAGGTAAAGATACATGGAATACCTGTTTCAACTGTCATAGACGGAGATCTAAGTTTCATATCTTGTTTTTATAAATCCTTGATGGAATCCATTGGGACTCAATTGAATATGAGCACAATTTATCATCCTCAGACGGATGGGAAATTAATGTGGATGATAAAAATGATGGAATACATGTTGTGGGATAGTATAATAGATATTGGTGGCTTATGGGTAGATCATATACCCTTGGTGGAGTCCTCATACAGTAATAACTATTAGGCCTCGATACATATGGCTCTATTTGAATCATTGTATGGGAGTCCTTATCATTATCCACTGTGTTGGGTGGAAATGGGTGAGACATCACAAGTTGGAACAAGCCTTGTCCAAGAAACAATGTAGAATATTCTTTTAATTAGGAAAGTTGATGGAGATGTCTAAGAGTCATTACAAATCTTATGTGAATCACTGTTTAAGTTTGTTATCATTTTTCATAAGTGATCATGTTTTCTGGAAGATATCTCCAAGGAATGGACAAAGTCATTTAGGGAAGCACGGAAAGTTATCTCCTTGATAAATTATCCCTTTCTCTATGCTCAAATGAGTGGAGAGGTAGCATATTGGTTGTCATTACCACTACAGTTCAGTTCAGTGCTTAATGTGTTTCATGTATCTCAGTTGAAAAAGTATCAGCCTGTTCCTAACCATGTGATCAGAAGAGATCATGTTGACCTAGATTTGGATTCATCATTGATACATATCCTAGTATGGACTGTGGATAGGTAAGAGAAATACTTTCATGGAAAATTCGTCATTCTAGGGCCGGTTTTATGGAAACATGTTCAGATTCAAGAAGAGACTTAGGAATACGAGAAAGAGAAGAAAGAGCAATGGACGAAAATCTCTTAGGTCTGTGAGGGGTTTCTACTTTCCAAGGACAAAGAGACAAATTGAGTGGAGGATTTAGTACCCCCATTTTCTGGTATGTATTCCTTACTTGATGATTTTTATTGTTATAATGTGTAAGGGTTATAGATGGGAGAGTTGGGAAAACTTTGGAAATTTATTGGGGGCTAAATTGAAGTTGCATAGGCAGCTCACAGTTTTCCTAACTCTGCAGAAAAACCAAGCACAGTATTCCTCTTGAATAAGTAGCTATAACATGATTGGAGTAGGGTTTGGGTTTCCATAAAAGGGTAAGCTGTGCAGGTAGTTTCTACCACATGGTTATCACATGGTTTGCCTAACCGTGCAGTTAGATCATGCGTAGATTCATAATGAGATCCTTAAAAATATAATCTCACTTTTTTTAACATAATTCCCTCATTTTTTTCTCAAACTATCCCTAACATGGTTTTTTTATTCTTCTAAGTCCAAGAAAGGTTCTCCTATTTGTCTGAATTAAATCTGAAGGCTTCCCATGGTGAAGCGATGCTGGATTCTTGAGGTATGTGATTGATCTTCTTCGTTCATGGTTGGTTTCTTACATATACTTAGATATACTTCTCCTACTCTCTTAGTTTCTCATATCTATGCATGTTATGGGTATACCTTGTTTGGTGGATTCAATATATGTTGATATTCGGCCATGATCTTTCTAGTAGAAGAGATCTAAGGTGGTCTCTTGGAGAATTGACTGGATTTTATTGTGCGATCTTTCTTCATTGTGGTTTTTTTCAAAACCATCAAGGTAGGAGGCTTCACTTTCGACTCATATTAGTATAAATTATTGTAAAGCTATAAAATTAAATGTAATATGGTGAAATTATTGTTATTTGGTTGTTGAACACTTGTTTTAAACCGTCTTGAGTGACGGTTTGTGAAATCAAGAATATTGGCGATTATGAATGTGTGCATTGGTTCTTGGTTTTAAAATTTTTATTTTAAAATTTTTTTTTTCTAGATTTATTAAACATTAATTGTATTAGGTGTTATTAATAAAATGGGACTTTTTCTGAAATGAACTGTTTTTTTGAAATTGGTTGTTCTTAGGGTTTTAATAAATGTTCAGTTTTAATTAAATGGTTTATTTTGGTAAAGGAAATATTCATCATAAATGGAGTTGGGGTGAGTTAATTCTTATCAAACTATTAATAAGGGGTGAGTACCATTGGGTTATAGGGGACGTGACCCTGGATCAGTGTTGTGAGTCATTAGGACACAAGGTAGTTGGATGAGAGATCGCTCATTAGTATGGATCAATCAAAAGAAGCATACATGAGTGGGTGTCTGGAAAACATTTAAATGGGTATGAAAAATGATAATATGAATTAGTTTTAAGCTTTTATTAGTAATTTTCCAGGGAATATAACTTATTGGAAATTGGTTTTATTTCATTTTGTTTTTACTTGGTTGTAAATGGTTTTTGGAACTTGTTTATATTTGGTTATAAATAGTTTTGTTAAACTGGTTTATATAAACAATTTTATATAAATGTGTCTATGTTTTCAATCCTAGTGGTGTTAGTATGGAAGTCATTGGGGAGAAAATAGTTAGTTTTATACTCATACCTACTTTGGAACATTGGTGATTTTGCGGATGCTATTTTCTAGGATAGGGGAAAAGGTAATGTTTACCAGATTTTTAGCACTACCTCATGATACATGGGTTGTTATATGATTTTGGAGCTTGGAGCTTGTGGATCTTGGAGTTTTGTGGTCTCTTTGGAGTCTTTAGTTGTCTGTCTACTATGAACTTTGATACTAGTTTGGTCTTATTATGTGGCACACTTTTATGTGGTTTTGAGAAACATGAAGTTGTTTAGTTGTCTATATTTTGTTCATTAATCATTTTGTGAATAGATTGGTGTTGGTTTTTTTGTTTATTGGTTTATTGATTAAAGGGTAAATTGTCTGCCACTTGTATTTGAAACACTTCAGCATTTATTTCCAGACTTTGGCACCTTGGGGATGTCACTTAAGGCCCAATAATGACTTTTCGTATTCTCGAGACAATGGGGTTTAGTGGGTCATTTCATTAAATTATTTTTAGGTTTTTTCTAACGTGCCTCCCAAATATTATACATATATTTCCTTTTCAATAATATTGAGGTAATCTATATCTTTATTTATTCACAATGCTGAGTTTATATGAACCATGACATCATGATCATTTATAACATCGATGTTAAATATATATTTTTGAATACTAATAAAAAAATTATTAAAAATATTTATAATTGTTTCAAATAATTAAAATGTATTTATATATTCATAAAAATAATAACAAAATTTTCAATAAAGTCATTTTATACATCAAAAATATGTTTTCATCAAAAAAATATTATATAATTTTGTGTATGGATATTATAATTAATTTTCTTCCTTAATTAGAAATATTATATTAGGTAATTAAAATAATAATTAAAATTAACAATTAAATATTATCTTAGGTGATTTTTTTTATTTTTCAAATAATTTTTAGTGAATAGTGAAAAATAGATTTTTGTAAAAGTGTCAATTGTTTTCATCAAATAAAGTAATTTAAAATTAAAATTTTATTTTAAATTTTATATTAATGTAATATAATAACATTTTAATTTATCATTAATAAAATTAATTAAACTAGAATCATTAAGACACTTTATTTTGGTATAAGTTCAAATCTGGGATTAAAAATGTATTTTTCTAAAAACATTTTTTATACGCGCATTGTATTTTAATCTTAATAAATAAATTTAATATATATTAAATAATTATTTTAATTGTATTTTTAGATTATATATAAATTATTATATTTTAAAATTAATTTTTCGGTTTTTATAGGGCATTTAATAGAAATAATTTTGATCTTCCATAAAAATTCATTTTTCTAAAAGCATATTTTCATTCTGTTTTTCATTCTTATTTAAAATTAAATTATTTCCATTATTGAAATTTAATAAATTAAAGTGGATTCAATATTTATAATCAGTATAATTAATATAATTTAATAAGTTCAACCTAGTTTTTTATGAATAATATTAAAATTAGTAAAATATTATTACCATAGTTATGGTTAAAATGGGATTACATGGTGGTTTAAAATAATCTAGAAGGGTAAGAATGACCTAAAAGACTATCAAATTATTATTTTCTGATAATATTTACCACATATATCATATTCAATTCAATTTATTTTCTATTTGGATCTACTTCCATAGGTAATAGACCATATATTATTTAATTCCTTTAAGTAAGTCAATTTGTGACCCCCCCCCCCCCCCCCCCCGCTTGTAAAAGGAAACCCTTTCTCCTCCCCTATTCACACAATTTTATAATTATAGAGAATACATTCCATAATAAAAAACATAAATATATTATTTCCCTTCATATTTCAGCCAATGTTTTCTCATATGACTAATCGTTCATGGCTTATAGTGTAAGATAAATGATGCCTCCCAAACAAGTGGTATATATCAAAACGAACCCCTTTCAATTTTATATCTTATTTCAACTCCCATAAAACTATTATATCGATAAAAAATTATAAATATATCATATTTAATTTATTTATAAGTTATTTTATTTATATTACAACCATTTCTTACATATTCTCCATCCGTGGGGAAATGAAAGTATCAGTCTTGCGTATGTGTGTCGTACAACCTCCAAGCACATATATAATTCAATTTCCATAAACATATTTCATGGATTGTTATTATTAATGATATAATGTTGGTATATATATATATTCTATTATGGAGATAAAAATTAATCTATAAAATTTATTTATTATTTACCATTATTTGGTTCCATATATCGAAAAGTGGAAAACATCTCTTGTATTTATGAATAAATTACCAACTCCATGAAGTAATGAAAATCATTTTCATCAAGGATTTAATAATAATTGTTTTGAAATTTTATATAATGATTATATATTATACTTATGACATTAATAAATAATTTAGACTATGGAAGCAATATCAATGTGAAATGACCATAACTGTCGAACTAAAACATACAAGAAAAATGAAACAAACAACACCTGAAAATGATGATTTTAATAATGAATTATTAATAAATACTTATTCAAATGATATAAGTGTATGATATATGGTATAATAGGTATGAATATATAAATTCATAAAATTATAAAAAATTTAAATTTTTTATAATTTTTCTTGCAGAGATTACTAAGAATGATATATTTAAGGTAATGGTTCTTCATCTCAATGTTTTCTATAGATACATATTGGATTTTTTGTGCCTATTTAAGTTTATGAGGTGTATATAATGATATTTTAAAATTTTATATCATTAAACCTTATTAATTCAAGTTATTCAATGTTTTAATTCAAATTATTTCATCCAATGTTATTTTAATTGTCTATTAACAAAGTGGTAGTGGTATACCATCCCAAATTATCTTCTTTGGTACATAAGATAGGTTAAACACCTATCTTCTTTTATAATTTTTAGCTAAATATTATTTGATATTTTTTATCATTAATATCATTATTTTCATTTTATTTAATGTTTTATTTTAAGTTATTCAATTAATGGTAATTATATGTCAAAAGAAACCAAAGTTGTAATGGTTTTATGTTACAATAGAACTTTCTAACAGAATTGTTTATGAATAAATTTATAATGATGAAATTAAATGATCTATATCTCAAAAATAATATTTTATTTATTCTTCTCTATTAAGTTTTTTAAAATAAAAAATTTTCCTTCCATTTTCATCTCCCTACATAATTATATGTCTTAAAGAGTATTTTTAAGGAAAATCGATTATGTTTTTTAATTTTATTATGAATATTTTTCTCCAATGTACATATTTTAGTTAAAATTATTTCAAAATTTTTATTAAAACTATATAAATATTTCCTAATGTACTTTTTTAACCTTATTTTAAATTCTATGAAAAAGTTTTATATTAAAATTCTTGTCTCTTTATGAATGATAAACTTTTTACCAAAGGTGTGGACATAATCCAAATTTTCATATACACAACCTAAATATATTTTACCACTTTAGTGAAATATATCTTTTCTGAAGATTCACTTATATTGTTCTCTGGTTATTTTAAAATAAAAAATTTTCCTTTTCATTTTTGAATTTTTTTATTTCAATTTAGTTATTTTAATATGAAAATGAGACTTTTCCTTAAGAAATGTTCTCTTGATTTTTAAATGAGTTTTAATCAATAACAACATACATTGGTGTTTATTATCAATTACTAGGGATATGATCCAATGTTTCTATATATATTGTTTCACTATATGGTTCATAATTATAATGATCAAATATTGATAAAACCCAGTTTAGATTCCATGAATTAAGTTAAGATTAAATGATAACTGATTTTATGATCTTGTGTAATACGTATAAATGGATTATAATTTTTTAGTGGTTGGTCTATCAAATCCCATAGATGATTTCGTATTGATTAATGGTTTTTGAGCTCAAAGGTTTCATGGGAGGCTACCCCAATCCCAAATGAGGGTACATGAGTGGTTATCCTAATCCTAAAAAGGGTACAAAAGAGGTTATCCCAAGCCCAAAATAGGTACATGGGTGGTTATCCCAAACGTAAATGTGATGAATTTTTCTTTGGGTATACATGAAATAATATTTATATGATTATTATAGTGTGACACATTACTTCACTCTATTATGAAAGGATACAATGCTAATATTATTATCTAATGTCTCATGTTTTTTATTCCATTATAATTTATGCCTTGAAAACTACCAAGATTTATTCCATATGTCTTCATTATGATTTATGAATTGTTGGGAATGAATTTAAAATGTTAAGGTCATGTTATTATACCCTTAAGAACATGATATTACTTCGTATAGTCATTAATTTATATCTCCCTAGATGACCCATACCGAGAATCTGATTTCACTGTTTATTATGATTCATTTTATATAGAATATGATGAAATGATTTAGCTAAGATATGTCTATAAACAACTCTAGTTGTGAAAAACATAATGGGATAGAATGTAGACCTATTATGTACTGGTTGTTTATTCATATAGGTATTTAATGAAATGAAAACATTTTGGTTATAGTGTGGATTATAATTATATATAATGAATATTCATATAATAATATGTAATATATATATTTTTTTTATTGGGTTGTTATAAAAACTCACCGACCTTTTTTATTTTTTTATCATTACTGACATCATCTCAAATTTCTCATGTACTTGTTTCTATATAAATCATTTTGGAATCATCAAACTCTCGATTTTATTTCATCATTTTGGTTATCCAAACATCTATCTCATGAATCGTGGCCTCTAATATATCCTAAATATTAACTCTTCTTTCTATTTATCCTTCTTCATCATCACCCTTCTCCTTTATCTTCCATTTTACCACAAACGTTACCATAGAATTTCAATGTGGTATTTTTTATCTTTAATTTATTCACCATCACTTTCTTCTAAACCATATTTTTATTTGTAAATTATAATCTTCTTCTTGAAGAAGTTTCATTTCATATATCTCTTTCCTTTCCAATTTATGGATAATTCATCATTTTATTTTCATCATTCATATCCTAATTTTGAAACTTCTTGAAATACATTGTTGAAAGGTACCCAAACCATTCACATTGAAACAACATGAATGGTAGTTCCCCTTTAAACTTTCCCATTCCCATTTTTTTATTAAAGAAATTTAATTAAATGACTTCATCTAGATACATCTTCCTATAATTCCACTATGTTTTGTTTTTTTTATTTCCTTTAATACCATCTCCATGAAAATCCCATTTTATATTGTCGTGTTATCATCATTTCTTATTTCTTATTAATCAAGGGTATGGTGTAAATTATTCAAAATCATATCATTTGGATCCTTGTCATCAGGTATATAGACTAATCTATTGATTTTTTGTGGAAACCATCTTAGGATGCACTTTTAAATCCTTATATTGTTGATTGTTTCTCTAGGACCATGCATGTACTCTAAAACTACATTCATCATATCAAAAAAATCATAAGATTCATTTTTGTGAATACTCAATTCATCATACATGTTTCATAGTACCTATAGTTTGGATTCATGGACTTTTGAATCATGATCATAAATATTTATCATTTTTTCCACAGATTATGTGAGGATTTACAAGGTATAACCATTATGTATAATTTATTGATTAAAGATTGACCTAAAGCATTGATTCCTCTTGCATCAACATCCAGTTCTATTTGGTCGATGTATAATGAAATACACCATTCTATACTAACAAAGATATAATGAATATCTATAATATACACATCAAACCAATATATTGTATGTTTTTATGTATTTCATTCTTTAATAGTTTAAAATTGTTACATAGATGATTGGTTTCCCATTGTGAATGATAGATTCCATGTATGGGTATGATAAAGAATTAATTGTTTTAACCTTTACAACTGATACACATTTTTATCCCCGCAAGGTTCAACCTAAGGGGATGGTGTATCAGGGTATGCAAGATACATACAACCACCAAATTCTTTTTCCCTTGTTAAATAATACATTATTCCAACTTCATCTCATATAAATATATATACAAACATTTAGGATACATGAGAATTTTACTTGGTTTATCCTAATTGATCTACTCGAAGGATAATAAAAAATTTCTATATTGACTGACCAAAATCTTCCAATGTTTACTTATGTTGAAATGTTTGTAGTGGAAAAACAATCCCAATTGGTTCACTACTAAAAATGTGTTGAAAGTTCACTACTCTCACTTATAAATATTGCTCAATGTTCATTGAGTAGAAAAATATTTATTTCATCACTAGGTATTTTTTCCCGAATAGAAACTATTTCATGAATCTATTCATTCATCAAAGTGGTGAATACCAATTTAAAATATATATTATTGAAAATTCTTTTCATGTTCGTAAATAAATTACTGTCACAAAAAAATTTCCCACACTTCATTCAACTTCCAAACTTTCCTGAAAATTTTTAGTTTCATAAAAGATTCAGTATTTTTAGTAACATAGTTATCCATGTAGACACAAGTACCTTGTGTAACCTCTTGTACTAGGATCCACTATATGGTCCCTCGATCTAGGGGCTCAGATGGACTCAAGTGCACCTTCCCATACACTAAATGCTACCAACTAGCAGAGAGGGCCTATAATGATTCAATGTAGAGATTATGCACTCATGAAAGAGTATAACATAGTTTAGTTAAAAAATCAGTAAATAGTTGAATCATAATCCAAATTGATAAAAAAACATCATCAAAAAGACTATAACAATAAATAATCAAAAATAAGTTCCATATACAGTATGATGATCATGTCCTGTCTCTATAAAAGAATCGTAGGAAATACATGGAAACATGAAACTAATAAAATAACAAAATAAAAATTCAAAAAGACCAAAAAACTATATATAGTGAGAATCATGAGCATAGACCAGTCCATTGATCCACTAATCCTACTAAATGATCAGATAAAGTATAAAAAACTGGCTAATTTACCTGATCCCTACCTACATCCATGAACTTTATCCATGTACACAACTGCATCCTGAACAGGGTGTGATATGACACTTAGTAGGACACTTCAAATTGTTTTTTTAACTTGTACAATTTGTGTAACATAAATATAATTAGTGTGTAGTATATAACATGTATAATAATAATATAAGTATGTTTCAGGTAAATATATGATATGGTCCATCAAAAGATGTATCCATATAACATTAGCCAATCACCCATAAATAGAGTGATCTATAAATCCTAAATAAACAAGTGTTATATTATCCGATCAAACAACTATGATTAGATACATATACCAAGAAAATATGTATATCAAAGAAAAACTATCCATATTGGCCACACTGTGTAGTCAAGTGTAAACATACAGAAATCCCATGACATGAAATCCAATGTTAGTCCACGAAGGGTTAGATCTGAGGTATAGAAGAACAATTAGTCCTCATTGATTAATAAGATCATACTGATGGAAACTCATAAAATACTTGTGTGGAGTCTATGGAGCATGTTAAAAAATAATTTCCACTGTGAGTCCAAGAAATATAGATCCAAGGCGTAGCAATTCCATGGGATTCCTATGGAATTCGGATCCAAGGAGTAGAAATATCCAAGTCAGCCACTACCATATTCAATACTGATCCATGTATTAGACATGTCCATGGAATCTAATGGAATCATAATCCAAGTATCTCATCCAAGGAATCCTCTACCATTATCAATTCATCAATCATTACATTAATCACTTCCTAGGCATTCACATTTCTTGATTTTATCCACCTAATTTTCATAATTTCTATAAATTCCTTTTAATCATTATAAGTATTCCATACTATTTAATCACATTTCAAAGGAGGTTTAACCATATCCTAATCAATCATTCAATTATCATTGAATTTATAATGGCTTGAATGAATTGCTGGCAAGGTCACGCTCACCTAATAGTATGGTATAAAATAGAAAAGTTACAAAGACACACCCCATGGGTGGAATAGGTTGGGGAAAACAAACTCCAATGATCACAAAAGGCACTAGTAGGAAACATAAATAGGATCTAAAAAATTCAACAATGGTGTTCAATTATATTTTAGGGAAAACATTGAAATGTATGGCATGTGAAACAACTGAAACTAGGAATATAAAACCCCAAACTATGAGGAAAAGGTATAGACCACCAACAGTATACACGTTGTAAAACACCCTTTTAAAATTTCCCAATGATTTTTTACTGATCAAGAAAAAATTATGAATGGATGAAAATCCTAGAAATAAGTTGTATTAGCTTGTATTAAAATAACTCATTTAGTTTGAAGACAAACGAACTATGGACAAGATGAACATTGAGCGTACCAGTGCAGATCAAATGAGACAAATGGTGTTTAAATCTATGTTTGGATAGTGAATTATGGTTAAAGAATAGTTTTTTTCTTGAAAAGTATTCAAATAAGATAATAAGTGACTCTCTATCTACTGTAAACAAAAGAAGAGATGAGGTATTAAAAATATAGGTCATTACAATCCAAATTATAATTTTTTCAAAACTTATAGGCTGCACAGTTTCGACATGTGGTTTTCCAAACTGTATTTCAATTGTGTTTGCTTATATGTACTGAGGGGAACCCATCATGAATCATGTACCCAGTTTGACTAACCATGCACACACCATGAAAATCACCAAGGATAAAAATTATATAGTTGCACACACTAGCATGCAGCCTTCGGCACAACATTATAAAAAAATGTTCACCCTTTTTTACTCTTAGTACAACATTGAATGTTTTACTCAAACTATGTGTCCTCGGTCACATGGTTTCTAGTAACAATTTTCCTCAGCTACCTTTTCTAGAAACTCACGATTTGTGCACTTAATAATCCTCAGACACTCCTAAAACTCTTGTGACATCGTTAGGAATTTACATTAAAAAACCATGAATTCAGTCTTAAATAAAATAGATTCATAACTCAAGATAAACCAGGGATCATACACCTTCATTCATATATTAATAAATCATGTAAATTATTTCACTCAATGAGTAAATTTACATAAGTATTTCATGGAAATATATCCATAATATTCTTTAAGTCATAAAAAATTAAATAAGGCCGTATCAGCCTATGTATATGCACATAAAAACAATTTTGTGACTTAAAACCCCTACCATTGAAATTTTTTATAGTTGTAAACATTGTGTTTTTGAAAATCCACCTTCGAAAATTGTCGAGCAATATTTTTAATTCAAACCACTATTTGTCATTCTTGGAAAACATGTTATATCCACCATCTTTTACCTTGAATTAAGTCACCACCTTCAGGAAAATATATCTGATTCATGAAATTCCATTAATAATTGAATCACATAATATTCAAAAAAATATTAACTTTTATAAAAATTAATGAGAATATATTACAGTCCCACTTTCACAAAAAAATCGACAAGCTAGTTCAAATTTTCACTTGATAAAAAATCATTCCTTTTCCCCATTTTCCCTATAAACGTTTCTAAATAATTTATAGAGCTTCTAGTACCATTATTCATAAATATTAAAAGGTGTCCACCATATATATGAATTTTATAACATGAGTTTTATACAACCACACTAAAACATCAGGATTGTATTTTTTATCCGACTTTGTCAACAAAAAATTCAACCAAAAAAACATGATATGAAAGCGAGAGGGATTTTTACCCAATATTGTGTATCGAGAACTAAAAATTATGTGATTATAAATTTTAATTCAAAAAATATAAACTTTTGAGATTAAAATTACCTATTCTAATCATACCTAATATCCCACCTAAAATACCATGGGCAACCTCCTCTATCATAATTGAATTTCCAGTGGCACTTTTTTTCAATACTTTTGATGGATTTTTTTCATATATATATATATAATCAAATATAAGGAAATATTTAGATGGAAAAAAATTAAATATTGAGAATTCCATAAATATAAGAACATGTATAAACATTGAAAAAATTATACCTTATACTGATGATCTCTTCTTTAACATTCATCATGCATTCACTTAATGATCATGCATCATAGGAAACCATCATATTCACTCCTATTTGGTATATCCATTAGTTGATATGATTAAAACACCATTTTAGAAGTATTATCCTTCTATCTATGTTTTTATAGGACCTCTCATGGTAATGTATTAATAAATATAGAGTTTTTAGGAATGTGAGAATCGGAAAGATCATGATCACACATACACACACAATATTCAGATTACTACCTTTTTATATAGTTTTGTGGATAATCCCAAATACATAATTCTGTAACTCGTGTTCTATATAATGTATGGGATATGTTTTTGTGTTTAATTAATCCATCATATGAATTTTGTTTGATCCTACCAAGTGTTTCATCATTTGAAACATTCACAATTTTATAGCCAATACTGATGATTCTTGAATAATAAAATTTATCATTTGGCTACAAAATGTATAATGGGATTCATAATAGATCATATATTACAATTCATGGAATATGATATTACCAAATATTACATTATTATTGGCATATTAAAGGGGAATTATATCATATATCATGCCTTATAATATACCTCATCATGCCATGTGATATTTCATAAACTCATTATTTGGAATATGGATTTCAAGAAAATCAATATAAATATCCCACTTTGACTAAATACTCATAGATTTTTTTCCATTTCACCTTATTTTAAATAATATAATATAACTTGTGAGGCCATATCCAAAAATACATTTAGGGATCATCCAAAAAACTTTTGAAATGTTTTCTTTCAATTCTATATGTATCACAACATCTAAAATGCCTTATGAATACCCATCAAAAACATTGTTTTAGGATATCCCACTTAGTTAAAAATCATTTAGAAATATTTCAACCATAAACTATGACCAAATGGGACATTATATTATTAACAATAAATATAACTTTTTTAATTCATAAATGTATGAAATGATCTTCCATTAGAAATTCCTCTGTGCTACTCAATATACAATGATAAATTTAATTTTATAAATCAATCACATATAACTTTTTACCGATGTCCACTAGTTTCAACAGGTATAATAATTTTTTAAAGTCATAACAGAAAATAATTATTAAGAAGAAAAATATTACATGCGTCTAATGTTCAGGATCATGTTCCAATATTTTACATTAAAGGAAATCAGATCGGTGGGGAGGTCATCAAACCAGGTGATATCATGACTGACCCCATGTAAGTAAGGTCATCTGCAACTATGTTAGCTTATCGATTTACATGTTTGATTATATGGTTGATATCTATAGGAGAATGATTTCAATCCATCCAACGAGTAGTGATTGGCAAAGAAAATTGAGTTATTCTATTCCAAATCGCTTTCATGATGGTCGTCGAGTCACTTTTAATCCAGAGATTGTTCCAACCAAAGAGGATGACAAAGTCAATGGCATGAATCAAACCTAGAATATTAGATTCTAGAGAGGTTTCATAGCCACATTTTCACATGAAACATCCAGGAATCTTCCCAAGATGATTCATGAAGATCGCACCACGTATAATAATTAATATTCATATAATAAATTTTTCTATGAAATCGATTAACCACAACATAGAAACCCTTTAATCCTCATATAGATATACATTAATTATTTATTCTAAAATTACATACTAATAATTTCTATGAATATATCACATGTAATTGAATTTTATGGATGGTTACATCACCTAACCCTTATCCAATTGATAATCACATCTTATGTCTAATTTAGGTATGGTTATATGCTTTTTTATACTATCTAAACCGCGGGCTGTGTGTTTCATATTTTCCTTAATGATATCCTATTATAGTGTATGACATATTCATGTCATATAGAATGGAATTAATGGTCATAATTCATATTGTATAACATTGATTTTACTTATCCTATGGAGAAATATAGTGATGTCACACCTCTTCCTATAACAAGTCACATTATATGAATATAGAATATTGTAATTTGTTATGATATGTGTTAACAAAATGGTCAATATTTATTGAATATTAATCACAAATGTTTCGCTTTTTCCCATATTGGTTATCATTAATAATGAGTATATCAAAAGATTAAATGCATGGAAGATGTAATAATCATTCATGTGATGGATTCTAGGGTAGTCGAGGAATCACACAGCCATTTTGCGACACGTTGGTTAATACATTGTCATGTGGAGAGCATATGAGTTCATATATATAAATAGGATCCCACTTCCATGTGATATTGAATCATTGAAGCCCATAAAAAACTCACATCCCAAAAGATACCTATATTCTTTACCCTTTACTATGACACACCCTCGCATGTCATGTGTCTTGGGAGAGTTATTCTCAAGCATCGGGCGATTCATCATCAACTCATGGATACACCATTGAAGAGGGATGTATTTTGGATACCTATTTAGAGATATTTAACAAGAATATAATAACGATAGTTTTGGTATCTCTACAAGGTAATGTATATGAATACTTTTCTTCATTTTATAGTTTATTTGGTTTTGGGTTTCTGGCGCAGTGATCCTTGTTTAGGTTTATAAATCATTGTTTATTCATGTAATAAATAGTGAAAATTCCATTGATCTATATATATGGTATAAAATATTTACCATATATTTAGCATCTCAGAATCATCTTTGAAAAAGAAGAGTTTATGTAACTGAAAACAAGAACAGTGTGTCGTATATAGATACACTTGATATCATAAATAACAATTTTCCAATTGGATAGATACTACATACACTAAAGTAAATTTAAATTTCTATGAGTTACTAGTATTCCCTCACAAATAGTTCATTAAAATTATTTTTTGTTAATGAATTCAATTTTCATTCCAAATACATTTAATAGAGACAATCACACACAAAAAAAATTAGAATCTGTCCTTAAATGGATTGGTGGAAATGTTTGCATTATTTTGAGATACTTTTTTATGGGATCTCAAATTCATTTATTATAATAACCTTACTTGAACTAATTTTTGATTGAATGAGAAATATAATCCAAGAAACCATGATTTGTTTTGATATATTTTTGATTCTTTTGAAAATAATTTTCAAATTATTTCAAAAATACATTTGAATTATGGGGTAAAATATTTATACTTATATCATTTTTAAGATGGACTATTTTCAATATATACCTATTATAAAAAAGGCTATATCAATGAAATTACATTAAAAATATCATTTTGATAAAAAATTATTATTTTGAATGGTTTTGTTTTAGACATCAATTTTATTCTGTTGAAAATTATTATTTTCTGCAGGGTTATTATATTAAAAATTATAATTTCGTTGAAAAAAACCATAGAAAAAATAATTAATTACGATGGATTTAATAGAATATTGAAAATAATTACTTTATTAAATGGTAAAAAATTCAAATAAGTAGTAAAAATATTTTTGACGACCCCTTTTTTTATGCATAGTCATTCCATCAGAAATACCATTCCTAAAATACTTAATCCAACAAAATATTTCAATGTAGGAAATTTTGAGAGTAAAATTCCATCGAAAAAATTCCATAATATAAAAATGTAAATACATGTAGATCCCCCACCTTTACTCTATATTCCATCTCCTATTAATCAAACACTCTATAAACACTCCCTAATATCATTATTTTTTTAAGGTTTTTATTTCTTATATTTATTAATTTAATATGTTTTGTTTATAAAAATACAATTTAATTATATTTTAATAACCCATTTATATTTCAAATCAATTTCTAAAAAATTAATAATTTCATACGTTTATTTTTTATGGATTAATTATCATAAATTGATTGGATTTTTCCTTATTTAAATATTAAATTAACATATAATAATTTACAATTTATTATGTGTGTGTGATGTTTTTATGAATTTAACCTTATGTTCGATGAAATTGTAATTCCATTAAAAATTGTATCACTTTGATCTTAATTGTCATGATTCATAAAAAATAGTTGTATTTTCAATACAATTTTCAAGAATGTGTTATTTTTCTCTAATTTACATTAGAAAAATATTATTACAAATGAATTATGTAATAAATAACCAATCATAAAAAATCATTATTTTTGAAGTGATACATGAATATCGTAAGCCATGATAGACGATCACTAAATTTATCTCACATAGAATATTATCTGGGGGTTTTAATGTTATGTCATTATATCTTAGGCTAATGCTAGTTTAATTTTATGTGACCTACTATAGTTCATTATCATCCATATGCTAGAGATTAGTTATTCTCAATTGATATATACCATTAAATGAAGTTTGGATTAATCATAAAGGTTTGAGTGCATATTAATCCTTTGCAACCTCAATATCATAGGTCGTGATATCCACACCCATAGTTCCAACCTTATAATGATTTATATATTATCAGAAATAGTTGGGGGCATATGAATTCATTCATATGTAGGGTACGTTCTTGTTTAATCACACAAAATTCTGGTATATTGTATTAATCCTATATAATGGCATATCATAAGACACTTCACTGGTGAATATCACGCAGGCATATACCACTGAGTTATTGTATAGTATGATATATACTGTTGCATTTCCTTTCCCGTGTAACATATCATATCATAATGTAGGGGGGATTTATTAAGAACTATAATAAAAATATATTATTTTTCAAAAATTAAAATCTATTTTGAACAATATTATATAATAATCATTAATAAATTATAGTAAAATGAATTTTAGATTATTTAGAAATTCATAAAAAATAAAAATTAATAAATTATTTACTTATTTATTTATTTATTTATTTATTTATTATAATTAAATATTTTAATGGTTTTAAAGAATTTAATTAATAAACATATATAAAATTAATAGTCAATATTGAAAAACCTTTTCCAATTATATGACATGAAGTACAATATAGATATAACATGTTTCATTAGATATTACAAGGCTAATTTATAAAATATTTATAAATTATACAAAATCGGGGATATATATTTTGAATTATTCAAACAAAAAGTTTATATTTAAGAAATTATTTAAAACATCTCAAAAATAATTTTGATAATTTATATAATAAGGTTTAAAAAAATATAAAATATATGATATCAAGATTATGTATATTTTTTACACAATACAATTAACATATAAAATCTATGTAATTAATATAATATCATATGTTTAATGTAATATCCATATAATGAAAAATATAAATGGGTTAATATAGTGAATAAATATAAAATTGTTATATTTATTTAATGTTGATCATGAAAGGACAAATAATAAAGTCTTTATAATTAGTTTAATTTGTAGATTGTTTATAAATGGTTTGTCTCTTTTTTAAATAATGGAATTTTTCATTTTTTTTATTGTTCCATATGTATTAAAATATATTATATTTCATAGGATTGGTGAACCATTAATAGGGGTGAATTAGTGGCATCCTTTTATGAATAGGCCTTTTTAATTCAACCTCTTGAATGTGTTACATTTCCTAATCCACTCATTAAGAACTCACAACCTCACCTCATTTTAGAAATAATAAGAGAGAGTATATAACATGATCCTTTCAAGATTTATCATCAAATATTACTCCTTAATATGTCGGTTAGACACCCAAATGTGGATTCCCCCTATAGACATAAGTGGTTGTGACAGAAGTTGGTTAGAAACCCCAACTAAAATCATCTCACAACTAGTTATACACCCCAATAACAAATCACATCATCATTGATTGGTTATACACCCCAATCATAAGATTCTTCTTTAACTGGTTTGACACCCCAGTCACAGGACCCTTCCATTATGATCCAATCATATAATAATCTCTTTCTTCTTTATGGATTCTTATCAACACATTAAGAATTATCTTCATCAATAAGAATATAGTATTTCGTTCACCCATGTATAGATTTAAGTACTTCAATAGCCATATGAACAAGCCATTTAATCTCAAACCTCACACTAGATTCTATATTATTTGGATCTTCTTCATCACTCTTATTACTCGTTTATTTTATTTCTTCTTCTTTTAAGTAATAAGGGCTTTGAACTCCCTCTCTCTCCTTGATTTAGTTTTATATCTATCTCTCAAAATAATCTCACAGTGTACTCAAGTTCTATAAATATTGTTCTCTTCCTTTCTTCCATGCACCTAAATATTATATATTCACATATAATAACATCACATGAATATGATTCTATGTATTGAATACATGTAAACTACATGGTTTTTTATATAAGAAATAATTTCTTTTAAATAATTTAGAATATTCCTTATTTATATTCTTCATTCAAACCCATTTTAATTATGATCACATATTATCATCTAAATCACTAAAATATTTTAATTGACTTGTTATTAAAATCATCCAAAAAATTAATTTTTTTTAAATAATTGAAAAAGACAAGAGGCATTGTACTATAATGTGGCATCTAATTCTACAGTTTGGAACTCAACTCACCATATATTGACTCTTCACCAGTCTTCCATATTCCCCAGCTTAAATCATGATCAATTGATTTATCATAATAATTGAACTCCATGATGAATGGTTTAACAAAATAATCTAATTTTATCTATTATTAATCACATAATTAATCTAGAAACGCAAACATTTCACCCATTTTTCTTCTAGAAAATCACTATGTGATGAAGCCATATGGAAATTGATAGTCAAACGAAAACATCCTACCATTTAAAAATTAATTAAAAAAATTCATAATAAATATTATCCATTATTGAAAATATTTAAGTAATATTAAATAATTATCAAACCCATATGATTTCATGAAGTTGTAATAAAACATTCTAAAATCATCATAAAAACCCATCAGAATGATTATAAAAAATTGAATTCATACAAAATCACAAAGTTAATATAAAAGTATTAGGACATATCATTTATCCATCCTCAATCCATAGCCAAAAGATTAATCCTACCTTTATAAAATTTAATGTAACATTTATACATACAAGTGGAAACCCTTATTTTAGTGGTTTATTTCTCAAAATTCCCTTATAGAACTTCCAGTTAATGTTCTCATGGACCTTGAAATGTTTTAATTCCTTTACATGAGGGTATAAATTCACAAAAAAAATTATACATCCATAGTAACTCTAGGGTAACCTATACACAAAGTCTATTACATGATTTCACCTTTAAAAAGATTCTTATTACCTTTGTTTACCCATAAAAATTGTGCACAGTTATGGTCTTATATTTATCAAACACAAAAATTCAACTAAAAACCACCGCATTACAATATTAATAAATACAAAGGTTTTACAATTTCAATTAAGATTTCTAATCTTTACTCTTAGCATCAGTACATTTCAATAGTTTTTGGATGTTGAAATAAAAAATTAAATATAATTTTCCTCTTTTTCGTAAATGTATCCACAATAATTCATAAATCGATAGACTCAAACATCATATTCATATTGACTTCTTGAGAATTAAAAAATTATCTAATGGTCACTTCAACCATCCAAATTTTATTTTATTGTCAATAACACAACACACTTTCTCATGTCAATCTTTCGTCTTCCTTTTATCTCTTTGTTGATAAGAAATACAAAGACATTGTTGGGTTCTTTCATATCACTTTCATAATTTCTCATATATGGATAAAAACTATTACCCTCCCAAGAAAAGGATGATATTACTTGATTATATTAAAAAAATTCATTTATTTAATATATAATAATGCTATAAGGGAAACTAGGTGTTGAAAACAAGAAGTATAAAAAAGATCATTTTTGTTATCTATAAAATTATATACAAGTTATATTTTTCAAATAACTCATTCTACGGGATTATAAACCATATTTTTATCATGAAGAATATATAACATAAACACATCTCAAAACCCTATCAAACTAGTTCTTAAAAAATTCATATTACTCCCCCTTTATCTCATGTTATTATCCCCTAACACTCCATATTTATGATCTCTCTAAAATGATTACAGTTTCATGGTTTTATACTTGAATGATATACTAAAACCCACATTTTTTAAATAATATCCTAAATTTCTAGATTCGTTGCCTAATAGATTCATCGCATTTCTCACCCCCACCCCTCAAGGAATGCACAAAACTTATCCTATTATTATTATCTAAAATAATCCAGTAAAAATAGCTTAGTCGTTTTTTAGTGCAACACTCATTAAACTCTTATAATCCCTATCAAAATAGTGAAAATAAGAAATATTAATAAGGAATATAGAGAGACCTCTTAGTTCCTTTCAAGTAGCATTGTTTTTGATATTTTTATCCCAACATGGGAATCACTTTTCATCTAAATTCATCATGGAAATATTTGATTGTCATATTATTCCTATTGTGATTCTCAATAGATGGTATTTGTATTCCCTTGAGGTTTTGATTTATATGGAATAACATTATCCAACTCGGTATTTATTTTTTCTTAGACTCTCTCTTCCACATTACCCATTAAATAACATGATGCTTCTAGTTCTTCATTTTTATTCTTATATAGATCTAATTATTTATTCATCCATGTCAACAACCTACTTATTATATATCACAGAATCAATAACCTTAAACAAAAATACTCATCATACATTATATTTTTCATTTACCATATACTTCTCCAAATTTTCATTTGGGGTGATTATTTCACTTTCTACCATCTTCTTTCACTTCAAGGGAATAGTTTTTGTAATACATATCTTCAGTTTTCTCCTCAAGGCATACCCATGTTCCTTTTCTTTATACCTGTTCTTTTTCTCAATTGGTTTTATTCTCTCTTTAGCTGTATTCCCCCTTTCTTATATATTTCTAATATTTTCATGAACTCACATGTGTTTCCAAAATCCATATGCTTTGAACCAAAACCTATTTAAACACCAATAATTACGTACAAATAATGATATTTTTTACTAAATACATTTTGTTCCAAGAATAAAAGTTTTAAATTTATGGAAATTTTTCTTCACTATTTTGGATTCATTTTAGGAAGCAGTTTTAATACACAATCGTATTTCCACCACATACATCCTGGTATGATTATAATGACTTTTCCTCATCCATAATTGCAAAAAAAAATTACAGTCTTAAATTTCATTAAAAATAGATTTATTAAAATAAAAAATATTTTTATATAAATGGTACCTCTTTCAATATCATGATATTTGTTGATCAAGTATTGTATTCATGCACTTGTTGAAACTCATTTTATTATTCTCAGGATTTTGATTCTCTTGGGAAACTTATATGATAAGATATTTCTCTTCAATAACCTAGGTTGTTCTTTCTTGTTTGGATTACAAATTTCGCAACCATAATTAAATTTCAATGACCTTTATACTGATGGATTTAATCACATCTTGAGTTAATCTTATTCTATCCTTCAAATTATATTTAATAATTATGATTTTTTTATTCATTCAAATTGCATGATAATTTTAAAAAAAATTAATCTCTTTTACGCTTCTTGTTTTATCCTCCATTTGATAATTGATAACTTTCCTATAGATTTTTTGTAATTTTTCAAGTGCAAGGAAGACTTCCCCCAATAGAATTTCAATGAATACTTTCTTAAAAATTAGTGGTTTAAATTATTCTTCAATAAGGTAGAATTATCTATTGAAGAGTGACATATATTGATATCTTTCATCAACTAGTTATTTGAGATAAATTCAAATTTAGAAACTCTTATGTAGTTTACTCTCCATTTATTCAACTTCTTCTTCAAACTATGATATTTCATTGAGATTTACCTTAAATATATCAAATATACATGTGTGAACATATTTTTGGAACTTTCATCAAGAGATAATTAATTTTATAATAAAGGTCAATAATTGATATATTGTCATTGTATATTGATAATGATTCATTATAAGAGTCATAAACAAATGAATTACAACTAAATTACTAGTATTATTTACATCATTTATTTGTGTTTCTCCCTTTACTTTTGGATTCTTATTTAGCTTATTTTCGTCTTTTTTCTTTTATTTTTTCTATGTGCGGGTTAAAATAACAAGATTTGTATCGTCATGAGTATATTACTTTTTCATCGTCTGAGGTTTCTGAAATAATTCAAAAAAAATCACTTCATTATACCTATTAAAATTTTTAAGGAATAATGTTTATTTTCAGAGGGAACATGGATTTTAATTCATACAAATTGTACTACTCATATTGGATGAACCACTGGGGGTCAATAAGTATAATATGTTTTTTAATTATTCATTTTAATTAAACCACCATAAATTATCAAGGATATTTACCCACTCATTAAAACACACATAGAATTACCTCATGTGTATAAATAATAATATAGAGATAGATATAATAACATCGTATTTACATGAATCATTATAAATACCCAACATTGTTCAGGTTGGTTGGATTACATAACCTGGATTGTCAACTAGATAAATTTGTGGATAAACTATTAATTGGATAGATACCCAAAACTATAATTCTATAACAACTAGTTATACACCATATTCTCTAATATCCTCTATATTGATAGGTTATACACCCTAATAACATAACACAACAGAAAATATTTAAACATCCCATTAAAAACTCTTCCAATTTTAATCTAGTGGTAGAAATTTATCCTTATTCAATAGTGATTATTATAATCCATATTTCGAATGATCTTCTTATATAAGTGTATTTGTTCATGTTTTGGTATACACAACTTCAATTACTTTGATAGACAATTAAACAGTTCTATTAATCTCAAGCCTCACTCTAGATTATATTTGATATATTTTCTCCCCATATATTATAATACACTGGAAGTATAGATCATCAAATTATTTAAAAAACAATTTTAATAAAACATCTTATCTCTCCTAAAAATAGATATATATCGTGCTCTTAGAATAATTTCACAATTTATGGGTATTCTTTCAATATTCTTCCCCATATTTCTTCATTTAACCTATATATTATATACTCAAATTGAAAAAACATAAAATATTATTATTTTCAATATTTGAAATATGGATTCCTTTAGAACGTTGGATTATAACAATATTATAATTTAAATTGGTCAATGGTATTTATAATTTATAATCTTCATTCAAGCTCTTTTGAATCTCATTAAATTCTTCACATTTAAATCAACAAATTTTTTTGGCTAGATTATTCCTTGAAATCCTCCAAAAAAATATACTTCTTTACAATAATTTAAAATAATCCTAGAAATGTCATTATGATGTGGCATCAACTTCTATGTCCTCGATAAAATCCCATCATCCAACGCCTCAATGGTCTTCTTTCATTCTCATCTATAATCAAGATTAATTGATTGATTGTGATATTTTAATTCCATTAAGAGTGTTTCCATGCCATCATCATATTTTATGTATTATTAATAAAATATTTAATATGGAACTATATCATTTAATGTAGAATTTTCCTTAAAAATATCAATGTGGTGAAAATAAAAAAGATTTGGATGTTATGAAAAAACATCGGTCAATTTACAGATTTCATAAAAAATTATTTTCCCAGGACTTGTAAACCATAAATGTCTTATGACAATCATGTAGTCATAAGTAATCACTGAATTTTAATGAAATGTTAATAACATATCCATATTTCGACCTCAAAAAAAGCAATATCATTCATGATACATTTACACAACATCCAGTAACCATTACATAGACCATCGGTTACCCTTATGTGAGTTGTACATTTCTTATTATACCTTGATGTAGTCTCTATTTTACTGTTACATAGAATTTGGAATATAGTGTTACATTTACATGTGAATAGAGTAACTGAACTCACTTTTATTTCAGAATTATCTCACCTTTACGTGTCAAGCATAACTCTTGGGTTTCCTATACCCAAATTCCAAAACATTTTCTCATCCTGAAAAATATTAACATTGTTATTCATAACCCTTACACTATAAGAATAATTATTGAGTAAAATTTATGATGGTGTTAAATTCAAATCAACATCAATACAGGCCCTTACGAAATCTAAAGGCCTTCTGACTTCTATAATGTTTTGTCGAAAATTCTCTCACCATTAGTATGGGATTATGGAATGAAGATCAGCACATCTTTCATAATATATAATTTTGATTTTTCCATGAACCCCTCTACTTGAGTTCTTAATGTTATAACATATAACTCCCTACACATATTGAGATTTTACACATAATTATATTTCATCCAATTGTAAATTTATAAATAATTATCATACTATAATTTTGTTTATTCATCAAGTATGCTTTTAAATTTGTTGTAAGTTATCTTATATGCATCTAGGAATTCATATGCTTGGTATAATAATGTATTTAGTTTTATTCAACTTTGGCATTATCTTATACTGATTTATGAAAATAAGTAATGTAGTTAATTATAATTTATATATATGAAGTGCTTCATTAATGATGGAATTCAAGTCTCTCTTTAGTAAGGTATCCTTGGTTAGAGGGACTTTGGGTTATATTTCTCACGATCTTGGAGGATTATGGCTTATTTAGTATTGTTATGTTTAGTTATTTATGGATTCAAACTTACACTTGTTGAGGATATTAATTTCATGTTATTCTAAAACGTTCATATGAATTTATTCATATACCATATTCATTAGATCCATTGAGATATGTATGAATATAGTTGGATTTGAATTTATTAAATAAACACAAGAAATGAGTTATTTATAGATTTACACATCAATATAGTTTAGAAATTTTTGTTTAGTGGAATTAATGGGATTCAAAACTAAATAATTAGAAGAAATTATATATGTGTATAGTAATTACATCAGAATCCCATTGAGTTATTATACTAAGTCACCTTTAAGAATGTGATGTTTACAATTCCTTGGAATAAAATCACATATCTAAAACTATATTATTAAACTATGTATATTATATAAAAGGAAGGTGGCCATGGATTATCTTGTGTAAAGAATTGTGATAAATGATAAACCCAAGAGTTAATATAAAATAATCTCATTGAATACTTTTGGTTACCCATTTCTGGGGAAACGAAAGAGTTAGGATACTTGATGAATGGTTTTGAGTTTATCAATATGATAGCAGTAATAATTTTTTTCTCAACCAAATAAGAGCTATATATTATATGATTTGAATTATTCCCCACCTGAATAAAATAATTTTGAGTGTAATACTATAAAATTCTAATTTCATAACGAAATATGTATCTTTAACCACTGATAGATATGATGAGTTCAAAAGTGTCATCATTTTTATGGGATAAAATTGGATGTATTATCTTATTACATTTTTATAGAACATGAAACCCATTTGATAAATTATATTGATATTGATGAATAGAATTATTATCATAAAACATAATCTAGATATTAATCCATCAAAATAATATGATTAACATAAGAACATCCTATAGCTTTTGACCTAATAAATGTTCTTAAGAATGTAAAATTCAATGTGAGAAGGAAAACATCTTCTCATGTGACTCCAGATTGAAGTGGTCTAATTAGTAGATGATATATATTTCTTAGATAAACCTTAAGTGATTCACATAAGGTTTTAAAATAATTAAATATAAAAATACATAAGTAATTTATCACTTTTCTATGATATTTAATATGATTGGTCATGTTAATGACCTAGTGATAAAACATGTGTCCATAAGGATTATTTTATAAAAGTAATCCATCCTTATATTATCAATTAAAATGTTATAAAAATTTGATTGAGTTCAAGAAATGTTTACCTTATCTTCTTATACTATTGATTAAATATGAACAGGGCATGTGATGTTGAGGTTATGGTGCTATGTCAATAGAAATAGTTTCTAAAAGTTCAAACTAGAATAAAAAAGCTAGTTGCAAATTCCAAAAATGTTTAATCATGTAAACATTAAATTTCATGGAAATATATAGTTATTAAAAAGGATGATTAATGGTTTGATATCATGGAATTAACCTAAATTCCTAAAATATATTGGCATACTCCAATGAATTCTTATTTTATATAGTTTTTTTATTGAAATAAATTCTTTTTTTGAAGGTTATATGATACTAGGTGTATACTATTCAAGTTTTGTGAATATACAAGAGTTAAAAACCATGGAGTGAAATAAAATGGTTTATAATTAACATTTAATTTATAAAGAATTGGGTTTCTATGTTACTTTATTGAATGAAAAGGAATAGATCAATCTTATATAGATATTTTTTAAGGATGAGTATAGTCATACTTTTTTCACTTATATGATTAGTGAAGTAATTTATTAAATAATAGTTGTTATAAAAAATATGTCATTCATACCAAGGTTTTATGATTCATATGATTATAAAACTTCTTTTTGAATAAGATAGTTATAGAAATGTTTTACCCAAGTTAAATGTTTTAATTATGATATTTGTTAAAATAATTTGAATTGAGATTCCACCCCTTATTAGTAGTATATTTTAAATAATAATGTCTTCTTTTCATATTATTGTTTCAAATACATAGAATAATTATATTATTTGGATCCATTAGTTTATTTGTTAAATATTTCTATTAAAGAAGATATGTTTTATTTATTAAACACAATGATTTTTTAAATCTTAACATGATATTTTGAAGAATATGTAGATAATAATTAATCTATGGGAGTATGTCTGAAATAAAAAAGTATAGTTTTTTAAATAAAATATTATCCCAATTAAAATTCAAATTCTGCCTCACATTATCTCTTAAGGTAGATTATGATGTTTTGGTATATGAATAATGTAAGGAGTAATATTATTTACAATAATATTTTTATAGTAAATATTGATACAAATGGTTCTAATAATTATGAAAATGTACATTCAAAGACATAATAGTAGAAAATAGAACTTATTAACATCATAAAATTGGATGTTTTAAAGTTAATTTTTTTAGGTTTCAATGGAATTGAATATTATGAATATGATTCCTAAGTATCTCCATTATTAAAACTCATTTTTTAATATATATTACTCACTAAAGAGTTATGTGTGAGGTTTTTATTAGGTGATAATATAGAGATAAACATGAATTTTTTTAGAGATGAAATGAGTATAAAACCCCCCTAAAAAGTAATGAAAACATACAGTTAATCTTGATGTCAATCACATATGACATATTAGATGTGTTATTATGCATGGTTAGGTTATGTTTTTCTTAAATGGTTTTATAATATAAAATATTTATTGGTATATAAAATGAAATATCTACTTCATAATCCATTCACATTCGCTATATATATATATACATATATTGGAGTGAAATGATATATGTCCTCTAAAAGTAAAACGTTCGGTAATTTTTAATCAATATTTATTATGGATTATTTCATGTTATGATGAAATGTTAAGGTTTACAAGAATATGATTCTTGTATAAAGACATAGAATATTCTCATGAAGTAAAAAATGAGTTCTATATACTTGATGACTTGTGAAGTTTACAACATAGAGTTTTATGCCCTATGACTTTGGTATACTATGGGTGAATGGAACCAATTTGAAGACCATGGCATCTAAGGTTTCTGAGATACGAAGAATGAGAAAGTCCATTATTTTATTCCTTTCTTACACAATCCTTCTTCTTAGTCAATCTGTGTGTGGTGGAATTTGTTGTTCATCATGATATTGATTGGTGCATAAAAAAGATGAGATTTTTCCTCTTGTATAAAGATTATGACATTTGATCTCATGATTGAGATAAACTGATTAGTCGTATGACCATTAAAAAATATAGAATACAATGATCATATCTTTTTGGGGTTAGATTATACAGACTCGGCCTTAAACATTACATAATATTGAATTAAAGGAATAATTTCTGTAAGAACCCGGACCTTCTTTTGAGGAACATTTTACCCTTTCTGGTCGTTTTTGGGAAAAAGAGGATTTTCTGGAAATTTTTAAAGTACACGCCAAGTAATTTATGAGAACACACTATGTAATACTTTTCCACTCGAGACCGTGTGCTTTCCAGGTCTGGACCACACACACAGTGTGTAGGAGAGATGTGGAGGCCACTTAAAGTGGAGTATGAGAAAGCGGAGTACACGCCGTGGACTTCAGAAGTACACGTCGTGTATTTTCTTTTTTTTTTCATTAAACGAACTGGGGTCGCGCCCCATCGATAGAACCGTCTTCTTCTCCAGGTTCATTGACCGAGAGCATTCCATATGGCCGTGGATCTTCTCTGAGCCTCCAAGCCTCCTTCCATTCTCCGAATCAACCGTCGTCGATTATGTTGGGACTGCAGTGGTAAGCTCTCTCTTCTCCTAGATCTTTGTCTCCCAATTCCTCTTCCTTTTAATGTTAATGTAAGTTGAGTGTTTTGTGCCTTTTCGTAGATCTATGTAGTTATAAGGAGAATCAAGCCTCGTGGTTCAAGTACATTGATATCCTAGGATCGAGGTAGGTAGTTTGATGCCCTATGATGAATGTTTTTGAGTTTTTGGTGCAAAAGTGCTGGATACCCATGCATCGGGTATATCGGGTTAGGGTTTTGTTTCTGTATTTTTATCTTCCTTAGATTTCATGTATGATACAAGTTATTAGATGATTGGTTATTTCTTTTTAGCATATTTAAGGATCCCCCCTTGGGTGTTTCCCCTTATTTGGTTGTTTATCGCAATTTGGCTTCGGTTTCCGATGAGGCATACCGTGTTCCGTTGTTTTCATGCCTTGATATAATTGATTGCATGTATTTCAGGCTATTTATAAGATTTTGATGCATTTTAGCTATTAGCCAAGTAGTTTTTGAACTTACTTAGGCTGCTAATAGTCGATTACGCACGACAAAATTTCTCAAGGCTGTGTGAACCTAGTGCGGTAGACTAAAGGGGGAATTGATGATTAGGGATTCCCTAGAGAGTCTGTTATATTTTAGTATCATTCGCAGGACCTATGGGAATGGGAATTTGTGCATCCTTAGATTTTCCATAGTTATGTATCGAGGTTATATGGGGAATAAGATGTAAGTTCTTCCTCAGCTATTCTATAGTTATCGTTGCAAGACCGCATGGGAATTGACGGTGAGAGCTTCTGAAAGTATCTGTTCCTTTGTATGTTTACTTGATTAGAAGGTTCTGCCAGTGTGATCCACACATAGAGTCACCTTGAATATTGTTTGGTTGGTTGTGATGAGTCCACCAAGCTGAAGAACAAGCTTGAGTTTTGTACTGTTTTCTGTTTAGGTAGTCTGTTGAGATACCTGTTCTGTTACTTGCAATGCCTTGATAATATAGAGCAGTTTTCTAGATTCCTTGGTTGATTATTTAATGAGTGAATTAAATTAATAAATAAATGTTGATGGAGATTTGTAGGATTTTTTACTCTAGTGTACTTCTGTTTCTCTGTTTCATTTATTTCCTTTACTTTTTCTATATTGCTCACTCAAAGTAGGGCACAGATCTTGTGGTGATTGCCAACTGGGATTAGTCTCACACCCAGTTTGGGTCCTGATTTTTGGACCAAACAGGTTATATGGTTGCTGGTGTGGATCAGGATTGTGGCCCTTCTACATCAGGTACATGATTATTGGTTGGAGCTGGAGAGCATAGGACTGATCTTAGGTTTGCGATGCAGCTGGAGTTTCTGTTACTTTTAGTACTTTGTTCTCTGTTGTATTTTAGCACGTTGTTGTGTTTTCTTCTTTCCTTACATACTTTTACTTGTGGTATCATTTTCATCATTATTATACTATGCATTGCTTCTACTGTTTAGTTTTAGTTGTTGTATGATGTTTACTACTTTAGCTACTGACTGTTATTTCCTTTCTTTGTATAACTTACCAAATGACATCATAGTTTCCCCAATAACTCACTAAGGCCCTCACTGCTAGTTGGCAGCCTTTGGCATTTGGGGAAACACGCTTGAGGTCATGTGGCGAACCAGGTACGGGGCACTACTTGAGTGGCTCCGGATCCAGGTCGTTACAAAGTAGTATCAAAGAAGTTCCATTCCATTTATATTGAATTACTATTTAGAAACATTAGATAGGGATAGGACGGAATAGGTAGATGGTAAATAGATTTTCCCGATCATTATAGAACCTGTGTACAAGGAAAAATCCAGATTACCTAGAATATTGCAATATTGGAGTTTTGAAAATGTTACAGTTTATTTGATTTCATCGTTGGGTGGTGCACTTGTTTTGTGTTGTTACTATTTATATGATTGTGGTACTATTTTTTTGCAACCCGATAAGATGAGGGTATGTCATCTCATGCATCATATAGTCACTTGTTAGAAAATCACATGTCATTCATTTTCCCATGCCATATAGGATGAATGAGAAATTGCATGCTGTTGTGATATAATTTGTGGTAGCAGATGCATGTTGTAGTGATATCTACTATGATAGAATACTTTTTATGTTGATAGGGTATCGTTTGTTTAGAGCTTCTTTATCATGGACGCCAATCTTTGGTCCTAGAGGTTTTATGGGCCCTTGGGATCAGAATTTGGTGGTCGTGAGTTTTTTATACAGTTTACTTGTTATATGCATGGTTATGATGCCAAACATTGATTTGACGGGAGTATGGGCCCCCACGGATCAGAATTTGGCACGTTAACACGGGTTTTTCGGTGTTTTCTAGGCTCCGGTGCAGTTCTGCGGTTACTGTCTGGAATAACCCAGAATAAAAGGTGTGTACTTTATGAATACACGCTGTGTAGTTTTTTCCCGTGTCTCTAATCATCTGGGTAAGGATACGGGGTCCTAGAAAATCTTGTAGGAACACACTGTCTACCAGCTTATCATGCCATGTAGTCTAGAATAGCTATCAGTCCTTGTCACGAACAACACGGGCCATGGTTTTTCATCAAGTGAAAACCATGTCCCTTGGGAACACACCATGTATAGCTGACCAGTAGCCGGCCGTGTATCCAACAGCAAAAGTTGGTGTTATCCCTCCGTGTACACGCCGTGTCCGTATGGAACATGTCGTGTAGTGTCGACCGTGTATCAAGTCGTGTCTCCAACAACACGGGCCAGGTAAATCACGTCAAGTACAGGTCGTGTCTCCTTTTACATGTTGTGTAGTAGTGTCCTGTTTACCAGTCTATGTGACTAATGACACGGACAAGAGAGAGATCTTAAGAAACACGACGTGTGGTGGACAAGCACACCATGTTGTTTCTTAGTGGGATGGTCCGTGTTCCTAGTTGTGTAGGAGTGAACGGGAAGCGAGAAAAGTTTTGGTACAGGCCGTGTAGTTTAAGAACACCCCGTGTATCCAGGTGGTTTACATAGCCATGTATGGCCAAGGTATACGCCCAGGGTAAACTTATAAAAAAACGACGTGTAATAGTATTACTTGTCGTGTAGTCATGTTTTCAAAAATTTTAAAGGGTTTCCCCTTCTGTTCCATTTTACTCTCTTATGTTTTAACGGTGTTCGTCGTTAATGAAGGTGTGTTTTTTTATATTTTAGACCTATGGAACTATGACGTCCTCCCATTGCACGTCAGGGACTGGAAAGTGACCATACGCCTGATACGGCAGATCAGGGACTACCAGTAGTTCTTCCTAACGTTCCGTACATGGAAACTACAGTGATTCCAGAAACTAGTTCCAATGCTCATTTTAGAGAGGGTTTCATGAGATTCATGAAGACCTTCCAGGGAGCTCAGCATCTTGCCCCAACTATGGCAGAGATGATGCGGTTTTCCCCCAGCAGCATCCTCTCACGTTCTCAGGGGATGGGGGACCGCAGGCTGCAGAGTCATTGATAGAACCCATGCTATCCATCTTCGAGAATCTAGAGGAACCTATGGAGTGGAGAGTAAAAATCACAACTTATATGTTGTGATATTTCACCAAGATATGGTGGGATGTGGTTTGGAAGCCAAGGTGTCGACAGGCTATGGCTTGGGATGAGTTTCAGTGTACGTTCAATGACTACTTCTACCCGGTGATGCTGATGGATGATAGAGTCAGGGAGTTCATGAGCCTGTAGTAGGGTACTCTCTCAGTTATGGGGTATTCCTCCTGCTTCACTGAGTTATAGTGTTTCACTTTCGTTCTAGGGAATGACGAGCTATTTTTAGAAAGGAATTTTGAGGAAGGCCTCAGACCGGACATCAGATCGTAGGTGAATGTCTTTCAGTTGACTTCTATTACTATTATAGTCAATCTGGCACTCATCACGGAAAGGAACCTGAGGTGGACCGGAGCTGTGGACTAAGGTAGTTCAGCATCCAGGGCTGATTCGTTTTAGGCAGATAGTAGGGAGTGCCACTGAGAGTCTACACGAGGTGATCCGAGAAAGCGAGGTGTCCCTTCTAGTAGATGAGATCTTCCTTCGGGCACCCAAGTGTTCTGTTATCAGTGTGGAAGGAGCTATCAAAATAAGGCTCAGTTCTCGAATGACCCAGTGGAGTGCCGATCTTGTGGAAAGATGGGTCATCTGTAGAGTTTCTGCAAGGTTCCCCTTCCAGCGGCTAGTGAAGAAGGATCAGTTTTGACTCCACATACAAGAGCAGGATTAACAGTTCCACAGTAGAATAGGGGTTGGATTTATTCAGGTCGTTCAGGCCAGGGTAGAGGTCGTGGACGTAGTGGTCGGGCTTAGGGAGGAGCAGCCAGGGATCTCAGGCTTCTACGCAGGGCTACGGAGCAGGCCAGACTTTTATTGTAGAGGAGATTCATCACGAGCAGGATCTTGGACCTTCTACAGTTCAAGGTATGATCTTAGTAGCCTCAGTTTTATCTTCAGATCTTTTCAATACTGGTGCTTCACATATATTTATCTTAGTTTCTTTCATGGAGAGCCTTGGGCTCTATATCTTTTCGTCTTCTAACGTGTTGACTCTTGACACACCCTTGGGAACGAGGACATCTAGTGTACGTCAGTGCAAAGAGTGCCCTCTTAATGTTACAGGGTGTCCCTTATTATGGGACCTTTATTTCCTAAATATGACAGGCTATGATTTCATTCTCAGGATAGATTGGTTGGTTCCCTTCTAGGCAGTCGTCGATTGCTATCGGTGCAAGGTGAGCATCATATCACCAAACGACGGGTCCTTTATTCATACAGGAAAGTGGGATGTCTAGGCGGGAAGAGTTGGACCCGATCATCATGGGCTAGACAGAGTTACATATCATATTTCTAGTCTATATCTGGATGACCAGGGGACTTCATAGTTATACTTTCATCCAGTGGTGGATCGTTTCAGGGTTGTCTTTCTTGAGGAATTTTTAGGTTTGCCTCCGGAGTGTGAGGTAGACTTCTCAATTGAAATCGTGCCCGGAGCGGCACCGGTGTCCATTCCTCCTTATAGGATGGCTACACTTGAGTTTCAGGAGCTCCAGAAGCAGTTGCAGGAGTTGCAGAAAAAGGGTTTCATCTAACCTAGTACTTCTCCATGGGGTTCGCATGTCCTATTTGCGAAGAAGGCAGACAGCACCCTTCGGCTTTGTGTGGATTATCAGAAGCTAAACTAGTTAATGGTCAAGAACCAATATCCCTTTCCGAGGATCGATGATCTCTTTGTTCATCTTCGAGGAGCCCAGGTTTTCTCAAAGATCGACTTAAGGTCTGGTTATCATCTGTTACGTGTTAGACCATCAGATATACCTCTTACAGCCTTCAGGAGAAGGTATGGTCTATAAGAGTATACAGTCATGTCGTTCAGTCTCACGAACTCGCCAGCAGTCTTCAAGGCGCTGATGAACATATTTTTCAATCCTTACTTGGATTCCTTCATGGTGGTTTTTGTGGATGACATCTTGGTTTACTCTCACACTCGACACGACCAGGCTACCCTTCTTGAGATAGTTTTGAGTACACTAAGGGAGCATCAGTTATCTGCTAAGCTCTCAAAGTTCCAATTTTGGATGAACGAGGTTCACTTCCTAGGTCATGTCAAATCAGAGACAAGAGTATCAGTAGACCCAGAGAAGGTGAGAGCAGTAGTTACCTGGGATCAGCCGAAAAATTTTATTGAGGTACGAAGTTTCTTAGGGATGTATGGTTACTACAGACTGTTTATATAGGACTTCTCACGCTTAGCAGCGCCGTTAACGGGCTTGAATAAAAAGGGGGTGAAGTTTTTTTGGTCAGAAGCCTGTGATTCAGCATTCCATGAGCTGAAAGGTAGATTTACTTCAGCATCGATTCTAGTTTTTCCAGAGTCGGGCAAGAGTTATACAGTTTTCTGTGATGCATATGGCTTCGGGCTTGGAGTAGTGATTATGCAATAGGATCGTGTTGCTGCATACAGATCACAGTAGTTGAGGCCACATGAGAGGAACTATCCTACGCACGACCTGGAGTTGGATGAATTTGTTCATGCCTTGCATTGTTGGAGACATTATCTTCTGGGAGAGTGTTTTGTGGTATATATTGACCACAAGAGCCTCAAGTACAACTTCACGTAGTGTGACCTGAATCTAAGATAGAAGAGGTGTGTTGAGTACCTGTAGTCTTTTGATTTCGAGAATGCATGTATGCCTAGGAAAGGAAATGCAGTGGCTAATGCACTGAGCAGGAGGACTCATATATAGGCAGTTTAGGAGGCCAGCAGTGAGTGGTAGCTTATGGATCTATTCTCTGAGATGCATTTGGAGGTTCACGATAGACAGGGGCAGACTTTCCTATCTTCTGTAGCTATTACCTCTACGTTTCTTGACTGAGTTCGGATGAGGCAGCTTTCATATTCTGAAGGCCTAGTTCTACTGGAAAGAATTTTCAAAGAGGACCCTCATTTTGGATGGACCGTTAGCGAGGATGAGATCATGTGTTTCCAGGGATGCGTATGGGTGCCAATAGATATACATGAGGAGCTGATGCGAGACTTTCATTCCTCAATTTGGGCAGTTCATCTTGGCATCACCAAGATGTATCGTTATCTACACCACCAGTATTGGTTACTGGTGATGAAGAGAGATGTTTCTGGTTTTGTCATGAGATGTTCCACCTGTCAGCAGGTGAAGGCAGAACACCAATGGCCGAGAGGGATTTTTCTGCAGTTACCCATTCCCGAGTGGAAGTGGAATGATGTCTCGATAGACTTCGTGATAGGGTTACTGAGATCGCCTCGAGGGAATGACATAGTATGGGTTGTTGTTGATAGGCTCACGAAGGTTGCTCACTTCTTGCCGATTAAGGAGTCTTTCGGTGTTGATGAGCATGGACGGTTGTACATCTATGAGATTGTATGCTAGAATGGGGTTCTGAGTACTATCATTTCAGATAGGGATGCCTGCTTCATGTCGCATTTCTAGAAAGGGCTACAGAAGGATTTGGGTATATAGGTATTTCTGATTACAGCTTACCATCCCCATACAGATGGCCAGTCAGAGCGCACGATCCAGGTGTTTCAGCATCTACTCCGAGCTTGCATTCTGAACTTTGGCGGTTCTTGGGAGTAGCATATTCCTCTTGTGTATTTTGCCTATAACATCAGTTTTTAGGAGACTATTCACATGGAACCTTACGAGGCTTTGTACGGTAGGCCATGCCGATAACCTTTGTGCGGGCTGGAGGCAGGAGAGGCATCTTTGCTGGGACTTCATCTTTTTCATTAGACCTCAGAGCAGATATAGTTGATTCAGAGGAGGATGGCTACAGCACAGTCTTGATAGAAGTATTATGCCGATCAGCGGAGATGACCTTTGCAGTTCAAGGTCAGAGATCAGGTTTTATTACATGTTACACCAAGGTTGGGACACAACAGGATCAAGAAATAGGGTATGCTCTCACCAAGATATATCCGTCCATTTTAGGTTCTGTAGAGAGTCGGGTCGGTTTCTTATAGGTTGTAGTTACCTCAGAGATATCAGGCTATGCACGACGTCTTCCATGTTTCTCATCTTTGACTCTATTTCTCATACACGTCCCATGTTTTTTAACCTAAGGAGGTTGAGATGGAGCAGGATTCATCGTTCATGGAGCATCTTGTTAGGATTTTTGATCATAGTGAAAGGGTACTTCGTGGCCGCTCTGTTCCTCTGGTATGGGTGCTATGGCAGCACGGCCGTGTACAGGATGAGACTTGGGAGAGGGAGGCCGATATGCGATCACAGTGGCCAGAGTTGTTCGAGGTTTCTTCATCACTACCTTGTTAGGGAAATTCGGGGATGGATTTCTTTAAGGGGGAAGTTTGTAAGAACCTGGCCATTCTTTTCAGGTACCTTTTCCCTTTCTAGTAATTTTTTGGAAAAAGAGGAGTTTCTGGAAATTTTTAATGTACACGCCGTGTACTTTATGAGTACACTCCCTGTACTCCTTTTCCACTCGAGACTGTGTGCTGGATGTGTCTAGACCAAAAACACAGTGTGTAGGAGAGATGTGAAGGCCGCTTAAGGTGGAGTAAGGAAAAGCTGAGTACACACCGTGTACATCAGGAGTACACGCCGTGTATTTTCTTTTTTTTCATTAAACAGACCGGGTCATGCCCCATCGACAGAACCATCTTCTTCTATAGGTTCTTCAACCGAGAGCATTCCATATGGTTGTGGATCTTCTCCGAGCCTCCGAGCCTTCATACGTTCTCTGAATGGACGGTCGTCGATTGCGTTGGGATCGAAGCAGTAAGTTCTCACTTCTCCTAGAGATTTGTTTCCCAATTCCTCTTCCTTATCAAGTTATTGGGGGTTGAGGATTTTTTGTGTTTTCGTAGATCTACTTCGTTCTAAGAAGAATAATTCCTTGTGGTTCAATTATATCGATCTCCTAGGATCAAGGTGGGTGGTTTGTTTCCCTACGTTGAATCTTTTTTAGTTTTTGGTGAAAAAGTGTCAGATACCCATGTATCGGGTATCTCGGGTTAGGGTTTTGTTTATATATTGTTATCTGCCTTATATTTCATGTATTCTTGAGGATATTAGATAATTTAAAATTTCTTGTTAGCATGTTTGAGGATCACCCCTTGGGTTTTTTTCCTTGTTTGGTTGTTTATCGCCTTTTTGATTAGGTTGCCCGTGAGGCATACCATGTTGCATTGTTTTCTTGCCTTGATATAATTGATTGCATGTATTGCCTACTGTTTATATGGTTTTGATTCGTTTTAGCTATTAGCCAAGTATTTGTTGATCTTACTTAGACTGCTAATAGTTGATTACGCATGACTAAACTGCTCAGGGTTGTGTGAACCTAGTGCGGTAGACTAAAGGGGGAATTGACGATTAGAGCTTCCCTAGAGAGTCTGTTATATTTTAGTATCGTTCTCAGGACCTATGGTAATCGGAATTTCTGCTTCCTAAGAGTTCCCTTAGTTACGTATTGAGACTATAGGGTGAATTAGACATAAGTGCCTTCCTCAGAGGGTCTATAGCAATCGTTACAAGACCGCAGGGGAATTGATAGTGAGAGCTTCCCATAGTGTTTTTTCCTTTGTATGTTTACTTGACTAGAGGGGTATGCTAGTGTGAGCCACCCAGAGAGTCACATTGAATATTGTTTGGCTGGTTGTGATTAGTCTACCAAGCCAAAGAACAAGCTTGAGTTCTGTACTATTTTATGTTTAGGTAGTCTGCTGACATACTTGTTGTGTAACTTTCTAGGCCTTTAGAATATAGAGCTGTTTGGTAGATTCCTTATTTGATAATTTAATGAGTGACTTAAATTAATAAATAAATTTGAATTGAGATTTGTAGGATTTTTTACTATAATGTACTTTTGTTTCTCTGTTTCATTTATTTCCTTTACTTTTTCTATATTGCTCACTAAAAGTACAACACAGATCTTTTGGTGATTGCCTACTGGGATTTGTCTCACACCATGTTTGGGTCCTTCTTTTTCCTCCCAAAGAGGTTATATGGTTGCAGGTGTGGATAGTGATTGTGGCCCTTCTAATTTAGTTACATGATTGCTGGTTGGAGCTGGAGATCATAGGATTGAGCCTAGTCTTGTGATGTTTCTAGAGTTGATGTTACTTTAGTACTTTGTTCTCAGTTGTATTTCAGCACGTTGTAGTGTTTGCTTCTTTCCATAGATACTTGTACTTGTTGCATAATTTTCATCATTATTATACTATTCATTTCTTCTGCTGTTTAGTTTTAGTAATTGTATGTTATTTACTACTTCTGCTATTGATCGTAATTTCCTTTCATTGTATACCTTAACAAATGAGGGCATAGTTTCCCCAATGACTCACCAAGGCCCTCACTGCTAGTCGGCAGACTCTGGAATTTGGGGAAATGTGCTTGAGGTCATGTGGAGAACCAGCTACTGGGCACCAATTGAGTGGCTCCAGATCCGTGTTGTTACAAAATCACATTGAGGATCTTTTCAGGTTTAGAGTTTTAGAGAATTAGGACATAACTATTACATTTCAAAAGATTACAAAGTAGATACTTCTACACAGTTTTGATCTTTTTCCTCAAATAAAAACTCCTCAAAAATAAGTCTTGTCTACTTCCATGTTTTAGATAGAATGACTTTTCTTTGATCCCATCCGTGACCCTATTCATCTATAAGTCCTGTGAAAAAAATTTCAAAACATGGGATGAGCATAAAAAGCTCAGTAAGGGTTATAAAACAAAGAAACTAAACATTAGTTAATGAATACATATATAACATAAACTCTTTTACTTGCCTCATGAAATCAAAAGATTTGTGAATGATACATAGAAATCATAAATTATAAAGGTAACTTGTGGCATCCATAACATACTTACATTGTAGCTATTACAGCTACATTGGGAGTTACTTTGGAGTACCCATCAGAGTATATTACCTAAATGTATTAGAAGAAACATCCATTTTTACCTCATTTGTAACACCCCAAGCTTCTACGGTACGTTTCCCTTCGAATAATGCGATAGCGTGTGTTGTACGCAACCTCGAGTTCTAACACACACCACAACTAATTAAACTAGCCGTTGTGAATAGTAATACCTACTTTTTGAAATCATATATATTCTATATTTCAAAATGGACTTCATTTTTGGATTCGGAATATCAAAATTAACCTAGGGTGAAATTTTGGTACATTTCGGATAACTTTCATATTTTGATGAATAGTGAAAATTTCTAAATTTTAATTAAAAACAACTTTTTTAATCAAAATAATTAATAGTGATAAATTATGAATTTGAGTAGTTTTAAAGTATATTTAGAATATATTTTTACCATTCAATTTAATGTTTATCATTGGACATAATTTTACAATTAAACCGAACATAAACAAGTGTCAATCTTTTGATAGTTATTATCTCTTAAAAACACGCTTTTTGTTTTGACAGCGGGAATTAATTTTAAATTAATTTCTGCCACTTCTGTATTTTGAATTTAGGAAAATGGATTCCATATTTGGAATCAGGATGTTCAAATTGTGTAAATAGGTAACTTTTATTTTTAGACATTTTGAATAGTTACTGTGGTAAATATTTTATTTACCATGGTTAAAGGGTAAATCCGGTAAATAAGGGTTAAAAAATAATATTATAATAATAAAAAATTACCCTAAAACGTGTCCTAACCTTATTGGTGGACACATACCCGACCATGGGCATCCTTTGGTCAATTTGGGGACCCCTTGGAGCCACTTTTATGTGGTAGGGACACTTTATATTAATAAAGTTAAAATAAAAATAAAAATGGCATAAGCTTACATCTTTTAGAAGAACAATTTTTACATAGGGTTATACATGTTGGATTTTCGATTATAAATATTCATTAGAAAGCTAAAAAGATTTCCTACATAATGATATTTTATTTATAATTTTTAGACATTATATAATTTATTTTATTTATGACACAATGATGATGCAGTAATTACTAAAATAGTGAAAAATAAAAATAATTGATCTTATAAATACCCAAATAATTATAATATGAAACTTTTAATGAATTAAACTAATTTTCTATGATAATATGATATATTAGGATTGATTTAATGGACTTTGTTCGAAGTAATCAATCTGTTAGGAGTTTCACAAAAATCAACTATTGAATAGTGTCAAAATTGACATAAAAGAGTTCTTAAAACAAATATTATATTATTAATTGATATTAAATTCCTAAAAATCTAAGGTTCGGCCAAGAGACTTATATTATGATAGGTTCCTCATTAATGGACCACTTGGGGGTCGCTTGGATGTATATAGTAAGTTTATTAATCATATTATATAAAAATACAAAGAGACATTGTAAAAGTGAAACTAATTAACTTAGAGTTAATACTTAAAGATAAGGTTAATATAAGTACCCAAACCTGTCTAAATTATATTGGATGAGTTGTTTTCGACCTATCCACACCTCATCCTTTGAATAGTCAACTTTGGAGCCTTTTTAAACCGAATATGAATTTATTATAAATTAATATTTCTAACTTTTCCAAAGGTGCCCCTCACCCCTCTTATAAAAGGGCACTCCTCCTTCTCATTTCTTCACACCTTCAAAGCCTTTTGGTTCGGCCAAACTCTGCCCAAATACTCTCCCAACATCCCTCAATACAACCTAGAGGCCTTAGTTTGATCATAAAGCCAACCTAAGGAGCCCTTTTGATCAAATCAAAAGGAAGAACCCGAAGAAGAGGTAATGATTTCACCACCCTTTTCTAAGTTCATTTCTTCTTCCACTTCTTCTTCCTTTGTTCTTACCATTCTGAAATAATAACTCCAGTATCTCACATATACTGTGATGTTATTATAAATATGGTACAATCATATTCAGTATTCTATCCACCCTTTGAATAACATGTCACCATACGTGCGTACGTACGGCTTACCGTCTCCACGTCGTGGTGTAATTGTTATTCAATATAATATTATTTGGATGGGTATAATAATGATGTGTAACTCATGTAAATAATAAATATAACATGTTAATGATTCTGTATATATGATATACCATCCATTTATATATTATTTTAATATCAAAAGAATGATATTGTCGCTCGTGCGTACGTACGGACTACCGTCTCCACGAACGCGATGAGATTCATTCTCCATCGTATCCATTCAAGTATAATTATCATTTGATGATTTAAAAATGATGTTTAAGGACTGTATATCATTCTGGATATGAATAAGATACAACAACCATGGCTTATGTAACAAAACATATAAAAGAAAATGAGTAAGTTAACTCCCGAAACGACGATAATTCTAAGATATTATTAACAAATCAATGTTAAAAGATCATATATGATATCATATTAATATATATGATTCTTGTATAATTTAATAACAACTATTTCACCATTATACAGGAGGTTAACCTACCCCAACCAAGGAAAAGTACAAGGTAATGGTTATTTCACAATCTCTTCATTATCCGAGGTTGTATTATACGTAATAATCTACTGGGATCTCTTTATCATCCACATCCATGTTTCTTAAAAATGTATTTCAAAACATTTTTACTATTTACAAGAATATGGGTTAAAGTCATTTATACCTTTTTTTGACTTTTTATAAGAGGTTTATAAAGGAATCTTCCCGTCGTTTTCAAAACAAGGTCCTTTTTAACCTTTTCGACAGAATTGAGGTAAGAATGTATTTTTTTAACTTATACGGCGGGTGCGGTTATTTTACGCCGTTATAAAATCTTCAAAGCATTCCTTACAAGCTTATAAGAATAATTTCAAAGAAAATGTTTTATTTTATATGGATCTTAAATGATTTCAAAATAAAAGGAGATATTTCTTTAAAAAGAATTTTGATTTCATCTATGTCAACATCCTTTGATGGATTTTAAGATTATTTGAAGTTGATTTATTATGATACAAAACTTCTATATTGTATTGAAGGTTTTGTGATATGTTTGACTGTGGATGTGCTATTTTTATACCATTCATAGTTTATTGTGAAAGTATTGACATTTCGTATGCTAGTTTTAATACGAATGTTTATGTTATGTTTAAACCTTTTCATATGGGAATGCATTGGACTTAATAAGTGACGGGTGGAGCCCGCTATAGCTCCTCGATGCATCGGTAGGTCTCATGAGACAAACTAGTGTCTTGGCACAAGGCCTTGACAAAATCTTATTTGTAGTCTTGGCACGAGGCCTTGGCTATGTGGTTATGATAGTCTGGCATTATGCATTCCAACATTATGAAAGTGGTTATTTATTTTTGCATGTGATTATTCGATTAGTGGAATATCCATGTGAATAAGTAAATGGCATTATTTCATTTTATTTATGCCATACCATGTTGAAAGTTCATGTTTAAAAGGCTTTTGTTTTAGTTATACATTGCCTTAAATGTTTATTCTTATTGATGAAAGTTTCCGCTATATTGTTATCCTTACTGGGCATTTCAGCTCACCCCTTTTCTATGTTTTATTTTTCCCAGGAAGTGAAGATGTAAGTTATGAATGACCTGCAGGGATATTATGAGGGGATTGTAGTGTGGACTGTGGAAACATTATGTTGTTGTAGTAGTTTTTGATTTTATGATGTAATGTAAAACTTATGAATATATCTAGTGTTTCCAAGGCTACTAAACCAATCGGTCTTTCGAGATTTGATCTTTCTTGTGATCATGCCAATGTTATGTAATAATGCACCGACTCTAGGAAACTAGGGTCGGGGCGTTACAGTTGGTATCAGAGGAAGTTTAGTACAAACCTTGGAAGCTAGATTTAGATAAACTCTGATTAGAGCACGTAGACCTAAGATGAACTTTGAGGATTAGTATAGAAGAACTTCCTAGAATTTTGGTATTGTAGAGACTTTGTGAGTTTTGCGAGCAATACATCCCTGTCTGGATACGAGCAGGTAGAGGCGGCTCTGGCACAGATGTACCTAGGGGTAAAACCCGAAAACACCGCTTTGAGCTAGACTCGAACGGGAACTGGTGCACGACAACGGGCCTTGCTACACTCTTGGTTACGACACTCCCGGGGGATATGCTTAGGATAACTCTCACTTTCTTTACAAATCATTATGAAGGGTTTATGAGTATATACTTCCTCAAAGAAAACATATTTATGATTATGGATTATATCCATAGATAGTTCAATTTATGTTAAGTGTTTTATAAGTATGGGATTATGTATTTTGATTCATAAACTGATCTAGTTTATGCCATTGTTTAGAAATGGCGCCTAGTGGAAGAAATGGAAACTGTATCAATGCACGCACTCCATGTAGGGATTGCCCTCCTGCTCAAGATAATTATAGTGGGGCTGGTGATGCAACTGGTGCTGATCAGCTAATCACCGTACTGGGACAACTTACTCAGGTTATGAATAATAACCTTACCCGTATGGAGCACCCTGATCCGCAGCGTGGAGGATCAATGTTAGATCGATTCATGAGACAACAACCACCAACGTTCAATGGAAGTACAAATCCCTTAGTAGCTGAGCAATGGATATTTTCCCTAGAGAAAATATTTCAGGCTTTGGGGAGTAGTGAAAGGGAAAAAGTTACCATGGCAGTTTACCGCCTCACTGGAGATGCTGATCAATGGTGGTCATTGATTCAAAACATGAAGGAAGATGATGAAGTATCAAACATGGAATGGAGGGAGTTCAAAGATCTCTTTTTAGAAAAATACTTTCCTCGCGACCATCGAGCAGATATGGAAAGGCAATTTCTGAGTCTGAGACAAAAGGAGGATGAGAATGTCACAAAGTATGAGGCTAACTTTACAAGGTTAGCAAGGTACGCTGGTGATTATATTCGCAACCCAAGAAGTAAGATTGATCGTTTCTTTGATGGGTTAAAACCATTTCTCCGTCGAGCATTAGTCTCACAATCCTTTTCATCGTACGAAGACATTGTCTCATGTGCTATCAAGACCGAAAAGGAATTCTCTAAGTCTTATGACTTTAAAGCAAAGCAAGAGAAGAAGAGACCTGCTGATCAATCTGGGAATGGAAATAAGGGGAAGAAGGGAAAGGTTGAATATCCATCTTGTGGTAAGTGCGGGAAGAAACACCCCGGTGCTTGCCTGAAGGGAATGGGAGTCTGTTACAAGTGTGGTGAAAAAGGCCACCAAGCTCATGATTGCAAGGGGAAGAAGGAAGCTACCAACGTTCAGTGCTACAATTGCAGGGAGATGGGGCATTATGCAAATGCATGTCCTAAGCGTCAGGAGAACTTACCTCAGAAAAGGCCAAGGGATCAAGGCCAGGCTTATGCTATCACTACTGCTGAGGTAGAAACTCCGAAAGACGTGGTGGCAGGTAATTTAATGGTTTCCTCAAGTTTAGCAAATGCATTATTTGATTCTGGATCATCGCATTGTTTCATATCTTCCCAGTTTGCTAAGAAAAATAGATATTTCCAATTTGATTTAATAAGGGAGTTGTCAGTTAAAACTCCTAAGGGAAGTATCGTTGCAACAAAGTTTTGTGAATCAGTCCCCATTAGAGCACATAAATTTTCTTTATCTGCTGATTTCATCGTCATACCTATGATTGAGTTTGATATAATCCTCGGTATGGACTGGCTTTCGGACTATGATGCGAAGATTTATTGTAAGAAGAAAGAGGTTACGATTCTTGATGATAATGATAAGGAACACCTTATTTTTAGAGCAGAATCGTCACCACCTAATTCTTATTTAGACCCACCCCCAGTAGCTCAACTTAATTCAATTATCGGGGAGGAAGAGAATGAAATAACTGTCGGTGAGGAAAGGAATGTTCAAATAGAGGATGTACCTATTGTGAAAGAATTTGTAGATGTATTTCCGGAAGATTTACCTGGACATCCTCCAGAACGAGAAGTTGAGTTTTCTATTGATTTGATTCCTGGATCAAGGCCTATATCGAAGACCCCTTATAGAATGGCCACTGTAGAGTTAGTCGAACTAAAGAAACAACTAGAGGAATTGAGTAATAAGGGATTTATTCGCCCTAGTGTTTCTCCATGGGGAGCCCCTGTTCTTTTTGTTAAAAAGAAAGATGGATCTATGAGGTTATGTATCGATTACAGGGAGATCAATGCTATAACGATAAAGAACAAGTATCCCCTACCTCGTATTGATGATTTATTTGACCAACTGCATGGAGCTCAATACTTTTCAAAGATTGACCTTCGATCTGGATACCATCAGTTGTGTGTAAAGAAGGAAGACATTCCGAAGACAGCATTTCGAACCAGGTACGGGCATTACGAGTTTACTGTAATGCCGTTTGGATTGACTAATGCACCCTCTGTATTCATGGATCTGATGAATAGAGTTTTCAAGGAGTATCTCGATGAATTTGTGGTGGTATTTATTGATGATATCTTGGTATACTCCAAAACCTACGAAGATCATGAAAATCACTTGCGCATTATCTTGAAGACTCTGAGGAGGCATGAATTATATGGAAAGTTTAGCAAGTGTGAATTCTGGCTTCAGGAGATTTCTTTTCTTGGCCATATTGTCTCTAAAGATGGAATCTCTGTTGATCCTTCTAAGACCAAGGCAATCCAAGAATGGCCAGCACCTACGAGTATAACTGAGGTACGTAGTTTTATTGGCTTGGCAGGTTATTATCGACGTTTCGTCCAGAATTTTGCCCGATTGGCTAACCCATTAACGAAGCTCACACGTAAAGGGGTTAAATTTGTTTGGACAAAAGAGTGTGAAGAATGTTTCGAAGAACTGAAGAGAAGATTAGTCAATGCTCCTATATTGACTCTACCATCGGGGAATGATGGGTTCGTTATTTATAGTGATGCATCAAAGAAAGGACTTGGCTGTGTCCTTATGCAGAATGATAGAGTTATTGCCTATGCATCACGACAGTTGAAAATTCATGAACAAAACTATCCTACTCATGATCTTGAGTTAGCAGCTGTGATCTTTGCTTTGAAGATATGGAGGCACTACCTCTATGGTGAAAAATGTGAGATTTATACTGATCACAAGAGTTTGAAGTATATTTTCTCACAAAAAGAACTCAACATGAGGCAAAGGAGATGGCTTGAATTACTCAAGGATTATGATTGTACGATACACTACCACCCGGGGAAGGCAAACAAGGTGGCAGATGCTTTGAGTAGAAAAGACCATGGAGTTTTGAACAATATGAGAATTGAAAGGGATCCAATTTTCATGGATCTAGTGAAAATGGACATGGGAATAACCAGGGAAGGTGAAACATCAATGATTTTTCAAATGGTTTCCAAACCATCTTTACTAGAAAGGATTAAGAGTTCTCAGACCGATGATGACGAATTCCAAAAGAAGATTAAAGCTGTGAATGATGGGAGATTGAGAGACTTTGTGTATGAAGATGGAATTTTGAAATTCGGGAAGAGACTTTGTGTTCCCAATATACCTGATCTAAAAAGGGAATTGCTGGATGATGCTCATAGTTCCAATTTCTCTATACACCCTGGGAGCACCAAAATGTATAGAGATTTGAAGGAACATTTTTGGTGGGACAACATGAAGAGGGAGATTGCTGATTTTGTGTCAATGTGTATGGTTTGTCAACAAGTGAAAGCTGGAAGGCAACAGCCTGGAGGAGTCATGCAACCTCTTCCCATACCGGAGTGGAAATGGGACAATATTACGATGGACTTTGTCATGGGGCTACCAAAGACTCCTAGAAGGAACGATGCAATATGGGTTATTGTTGATCGTCTTACCAAGTCAGCACATTTTCTTGCTATAAGAGAAGATCTACCCCTGGAACGTCTAGCAAGACTATACATTAATGAAGTTGTGAGACTTCATGGAGTTCCCCTATCGATTGTTTCTGATCGTGATCCCCGTTTTACTTCAAGATTTTGGAAAAGTCTTCAGAAATCCCTGGATACTGAACTTCATTTGAGCACTGCTTACCACCCTCAGACAGACAGACAATCAGAACGGACTATTCAGACCTTCGAAGACATGTTGAGATCTTGCTCACTTGATTTTCAGGGTATGTGGGATCAATATTTACCTCTGGTAGAATTTTCCTATAACAATAGCTTCCATTCAAGTATACAAATGGCACCATATGAAGCGTTATACGGAAAGAGATGTCGTACACCAACCTGTTGGGATGACGTTGGTGAAAGAAAACTTGTAGGCCCAGAACTGGTGGAGGAAACGGTGGAAAAGGTGAAGGTAATCCAAAATCACATCAAAGCAGCTCAAAGTAGGCAGAAGAGCTATGCTGATAATCGAAGGAAGGATTTGGAATTTCAACTCGGTGATCATGTTTTCCTAAAGGTATCTCCGTGGAAGGGAGTCATACGTTTTGGTAAGAAAGGTAAATTGAGTCCCAGGTACATCGGACCTTTCGAAATTCTAGAACGAATTGGGGATGTAGCTTACCGATTGGCAATGCCGCCAAGTCTCTCCAAAGTTCACGATGTGTTCCACGTATCTCTGTTGAGAAAATACATGCCTGACCCAACGCATGTACTCACCTATGAGGAATTAGAACTGGAACCCGATCTGTCTTATTGCGAAGAGCCCGTCAGGATTCTTGATACAAGAGAACAAGTACTGAGAAACCGGACGACGCGTCTGGTAAAAGTTTTGTGGAGAAATCATAAAATGGAAGAGGCAACGTGGGAACCCGAGGAACTTATGATGAAGAACCACCCGAGTCTTTTTATGCAGTAATACCCTAGAAATTGCGAGGACGCAATTATTTGAAGGAGGGGAGAATGTAACACCCCAAGCTTCTACGGTACGTTTCCCTTCGAATAATGCGATAGCGTGTGTTGTACGCAACCTCGAGTTCTAACACACACCACAACTAATTAAACTAGCCGTTGTGAATAGTAATACCTACTTTTTGAAATCATATATATTCTATATTTCAAAATGGACTTCATTTTTGGATTCGGAATATCAAAATTAGCCTAGGGTGAAATTTTGGTACATTTCGGATAACTTTCATATTTTGATGAATAGTGAAAATTTCTAAATTTTAATTAAAAACAACTTTTTTAATCAAAATAATTAATAGTGATAAATTATGAATTTGAGTAGTTTTAAAGTATATTTAGAATATATTTTTACCATTCAATTTAATGTTTATCATTGGACATAATTTTACAATTAAACCAAACATAAACAAGTGTCAATCTTTTGATAGTTATTATCTCTTAAAAACACGCTTTTTGTTTTGACAGCGGGAATTAATTTTAAATTAATTTCTGCCACTTCTGTATTTTGAATTTAGGAAAATGGATTCCATATTTGGAATCAGGATGTTCAAATTGTGTAAATAGGTAACTTTTATTTTTAGACATTTTGAATAGTTATTGTGGTAAATATTTTATTTACCATGGTTAAAGGGTAAATCTGGTAAATAAGGGTTAAAAAAATAATATTATAATAAAAAAAAATTACCCTAAAACGTGTCCTAACCTTATTGGTGGACACATACCCGACCATGGGCATCCTTTGGTCAATTTGGGGACCCCTTGGAGCCACTTGTATGTGGTAGGGACACTTTATATTAATAAAGTTAAAATAAAAATAAAAATGGCATAAGCTTACATCTTTTAGAAGAACAATTTTTACATAGGGTTATACATGTTGTATTTTCGATTATAAATATTCATTAGAAATCTAAAACGATTTCCTACATAATGATATTTTATTTATAATTTTTAGACATTATATAATTTATTTTATTTATGACACAATGATGATGCAGTAATTACTAAAATAGTGAAAAATAAAAATAATTGATCTTATAAATACCCAAATAATTATAATATGAAACTTTTAATGAATTAAACTAATTTTCTATGATAATATGATATATTAGGATTGATTTAATTGACTTTGTTCGAAGTAATCAATCTGTTAGGAGTTTCACAAAAATCAACTATTGAATAGTGTCAAAATTGACATAAAAGAGTTCTTAAAACAAATATTATATTATTAATTGATATTAAATTCCTAAAAATCTAAGGTTCGTCCAAGAGACTTATATTATGATAGGTTCCTCATTAATGGACCACTTGGGGGTCGCTTGGATGTATATAGTAAGTTTATTAATCATATTATATAAAAATACAAAGAGACATTGTAAAAGTGAAACTAATTAACTTAGAGTTAATACTTAAAGATAAGGTTAATATAAGTACCCAAACCTGTCTAAATTCTATTGGATGAGTTGTTTTCGACATATCCACACCTCATCCTTTGAATAGTCAACTTTGGAGCCTTTGTAAACCGAATATGAATTTATTATAAATTAATATTTCTAACTTTTCCAAAGGTGCCCCTCACCCCTCTTATAAAAGGGCACTCCTCCTTCTCATTTCTTCACACCTTCAAAGCCTTTTGGTTCGGCCAAACTCTGCCCAAATACTCTCCCAACATCCCTCAATACAACCTAGAGGCCTTAGTTTGATCAGAAAGCCAACCTAAGGAGCCCTTTTGATCAAATCAAAAGGAAGAACCCGAAGAAGAGGTAATGATTTCACCACCCTTTTCTAAGTTCATTTCTTCTTCCACTTCTTCTTCCTTTGTTCTTACCATTCTGAAATAATAACTCCAGTATATCACATATACTGTGATGTTATTATAAATATGGTACAATCATATTCAGTATTCTATCCACCCTTTGAATAACATGTCACCATACGTGCGTACGTACGACTTACCGTCTCCACGTCGTGGTGTAATTGTTATTCAATATAATATTATTTGGATGGGTATAATAATGATGTGTAACTCATGTAAATAATAAATATAACATGTTAATGATTCTGTATATATGATATACAATCCATTTATATATTATTTTAATATCAAAAGAATGATATTGTCGCTCGTGCGTACGTACGGACTACCGTCTCCACGAACGCGATGAGATTCATTCTCCATCGTATCCATTCAAGTATAATTATCATTTGATGATTTAAAAATGATGTTTAAGGACTGTTTATCATTCTGGATATGAATAAGATACAACAACCATGGCTTATGTAACAAAACATATAAAAGAAAATGAGTAAGTTAACTCTCGAAACGACGATAATTCTAAGATATTATTAACAAATCAATGTTAAAAGATCATATATGATATCATATTAATATATATGATTCTTGTGTAATTTAATAACAACTATTTCACCATTATACAGGAGGTTAACCTACCCCAACCAAGGAAAAGTACAAGGTAAGGGTTATTTCACAATCTCTTCATTATCCGAGGTTGTATTATACGTAATAATCTACTGGGATCTCTTTATCATCCACATCCATGTTTCTTAAAAATGTATTTCAAAACATTTTTACTATTTACAAGAATATGGGTTAAAGTCATTTATACCTTTTTTTTGACTTTTTATAAGAGGTTTATAAAGGAATCTTTCCGTCGTTTTCAAAACAAGGTCATTTTTAACCTTTTCGACAGAATTGAGGTAAGAATGTTTTTTTTAACTTATACGGCGGGTGCGGTTATTTTACGCCGTTATAAAATCTTCAAAGCTTTCCTTACAAGCTTATAAGAATATTTTCAAAGAAAATGTTTTATTTTATATGGATCTTAAATGATTTCAAAATAAAAGGAGATATTTCTTTAAAAAGAATTTTGATTTCATCTATGTCAACATCCTTTGATGGATTTTAAGATTATTTGAAGTTGATTTATTATGATACAAAACTTCTATATTGTATTGAAGGTTTTGTGATATGTTTGACTGTGGATGTGCTATTTTTATACCATTCATAGTTTATTGTGAAAGTATTGACATTTCGTATGCTAGTTTTAATACGAATGTTTATGTTATGTTTAAACCTTTTCATATTGGAATGCATTGGACTTAATAAGTGACGGGTGGAGCCCGCTATAGCTCCTCGATGCATCGGTAGGTCTCATGAGACAAACTAGTGTCTTGGCACAAGGCCTTGAAAAAATCTTATTTGTAGTCTTGGCACGAGGCCTTGGCTATGTGGTTATGATAGTCTGGCATTATGCATTCCAACATTATGAAAGTGGTTATTTATTTTTGCATGTGATTATTCGATTAGTGGAATATCCATGTGAATAAGTAAATGGAATTATTTCATTTTATTTATTCCATACCATGTTGAAAGTTCATGTTTAAAAGGCTTTTGTTTTAGTTATACATTGCCTTAAATGTTTATTCTTATTGATGAATGTTTCCGCTATATTGTTATCCTTACTGGGCATTTGAGCTCACCCCTTTTCTATGTTTTATTTTTCCCAGGAAGTGAAGATGTAAGTTATGAATGACCTGCAGGGATATTATGAGGGGATTGTAGTGTGGACTGTGGAAACATTATGTTGTTGTAGTAGTTTTTGATTTTATGATGTAATGTAAAACTTATGAATATATCTAGTGTTTCCAAGGCTACTAAACCAATCGGTCTTTCGAGATTTGATCTTTCTTGTGATCATGCCAATGTTATGTAATAATGCACCGACTCTAGGAAACTAGGGTCGGGGCGTTACATCATTCACGTTACCCAATGCATTGGAGAGCTATCTCGGGCTCACTCGCCATAGTTTTATCGCCGAACCACCCGTATACGTAAACAATTCCCATTAACCATAACATGTTCGTTACACATAAAACAAATATAATAGAAAGTTAAAATTTCCACATTTCAATCACAATATATCATTTAAATATATTGAAATAAGAAATCAATTATCAAAACCATTTTTAGTTAAATAATACATAAATGAGTATATGGTATTTATATTCCTTTAAAAAATATTATGGTTTGTTAATGAACCCAAATATCAAATAATACTTGCAGCGGCGGAAAGGTCGTTGTTGTAGGTTACATTAAAAAGAAACATTCATTTTTTTTATTTAGAAAAATTACTCGTAGAAAAATATTCCCTTTGAATTAAATGAGAAGTCAAAGGTGTTTATACAGCGTATAAAATAAAATCGTTTATTAAAATAGAATATGCCTCAATGAAAGGAGATTGAGACGAAGTCCCTTACCTCATGACCGGCTTGACTCGATCGCTCTTTAATCACCTGTATAATAAACTAAAGTTAATTTATACTTTCTTAAGAACATTTATCAAGTTTATTATTCCTTTTATATCACTTATTACCATGTTATAAATATTATGTAATCATTTAAGTTAATAATGTTCGTTTTGTCGATATTTGGAACTTGAGTCAAAAATTAACACCTTATATTTACAAGTTGTCCATGTGGTCAATATTCCATTATATCCAGAATGATATTCATTATATAGATATCATATATATCATATATATCATAAATATCTACTGTATATATATATATATTTATAATAGTTCATATCATTTGAAGGTATGAAATGAAATGCACGGTTTATGGAGATGGTAAGCCATACGTACGCATTAACGCTACTTTCATTAAAATTTCTTATTTTTATGGAATTAAAACATAATGATACATAAATATATTATAATTCCATTATAATATCATATATAATATCATCAACTTAATCCTTTATACATCCCACATATGGCATTAACAAGTCACATCTCTTTGAGGGGGTGGTACTCCGCTCTATCTCAAATGAAATTATCGCATTTACCCTTAATGGAAACCATAATGGTATGATATAAAACAAAAATACAGAAGCATAATGAAAACATAAACAGAAAATATATATCAAATATAAATATAGTGTCAACTTAATGGCCACCATGATAGGCGGTAGGAGATAATCGAACAATCATCGTCTCGTGAGGCATTAGTTTTCCATCCATTGAAAGAGTATGTTCGTCACCCATTAGATGGAGGTGTGTGTAAGTGTAGTTAGAATACTTCTTATAACAACATCCTGGTATATTAAAGATACTGGTGTTGGGATAAAATAAAGTAATAAAAATATTTTAGGGGTTGGAGAAGTAAAATAAATGAAAAGAAGTTAAGAGAAACCGTTACCATTAATTTGGGTAACTTCCTTTGGATTGAACCAAAAGGACTTCTTGTAGTGACTTCTGCCTAAGGTAAGGCTTCTTAGAGTAGGAGAGGGATGTAGGGAGCTTAATTAGGCTGGGTTTGGATGAGCCCAATGTCATGAGAGGTGTGAGGAATTGGATAGAAATGGACTTTTTTATAAAGGGGTGGAGGGGCTCTTTATTAAAGTGTGAAAATATTATTTTATTATATAATGATATTCGGTTTCTAAAGATCCAAAAATCATTCAAGTTGAAGATAAGATGACTCATAGTCGAAATAATATCATCCAATAGGAATTTTATTGGTTCTGGATAATATTTTAATCATTATAATCTTATTTATTTAAATCATTTATTAATGGGGAAAATACTCTATCATTATTGTGTCATAAGTAATTTAATTTATTCGATGTCTAAAAATTATAAACGAAATACCATGATGTAGGAAATATTTTCATATTTATAAATAATAATAATATTAAATAATATAACTTATATAACTTCATGTAAAATTGATTTACAAAAAGATTTTTGTTTTTGTCATTTTTTTCTTTACTTTTTAATTAATCTAATGTGTCATTATTAAACTCAAGTGGCTCAAAGGGGTCCCAAAATCCACCCAATGATGCCCATGGTCCTAAAAGACTCAAAAAATAATGTTTGGACAAGTGTTAATGTAATTTTTAATTATTATAATATTCTTTTTACCTTGAATTACCCAATTTACCTTTAACTGCGGTAAATAAAAGCCAAAAGTTACTATTCACCAAAAATTATTTTCATCTTATTGAACAAAATATTACTTAATAATAAAAACCATTTAGGTTTTATTTTCAAAATTCAATTCATAGAAGTGGTAAAATTTCACTTAAATGACAAATTCAGTTTTTTAACTACTACTAAGTGGTTTCACTATATATCAAAAATTGATGTTTTTCATAAAAATACCAAAAATTCAGCCTAAGATTTATTTGATATTCCGGATTAAAAAATTATGTCTATTTTTCCAAATTCAAAACATAAAATTGGCATTAATTAATTTAAAAGTAATTCCCGTTGTTAAAACCAATAGAATGATTTTAAGAAGGAATAATTATCAAAAGATTGACACCTTTTTATGTCCAATTTTAATGTGAAATTAATTTCAATGTCCAAAATTTGATTAAATGGTAAAAATATATTAAATGTAACTCTAAACCCAATTAAAAAGATAATTTAACCATATAAATATGTTATATTAAAACATAGATTTGAATTAAAATACAATATTTTTCACAATTCATTAAAAAATGAACTTTATCGGAAAAATCCCAAAAATTTACACAAAGTAAATTTTGATGTCCCCATTTTAAAAAAAATATTTTATTTGGTAAAATGAAATGGATTAAATTGACTAAAACTATATTTAAAGAGGGTTCTCCATTAAAAGGAAGTAAATCAACCTTTTAATGTAAATTATGTTTAAAATTAGATTCATTCACATTTTAAGCCTCTAACATTTACTGGATAAAAGTAAATACATTTAAAAAACATGTATAATCATATTGTATTTTGTTTTTTTCATTCCCACCAATAAAATAGATTGTAGTTAACTTCCATTTAAAATAATAATATTATATTATTTGTGTGCAATGTAAGATTTCCAAGAAACCTGTTGTTTTGTCTCGAGAATGCTGACGAACATAGTAACCCTTTTAAAGTAAAATTTATATTCAATTCACAAATATTAACAAGTATGAAAATTTATTATTCTTCATTTTCTTGGGATATTACATAGATAAATGTGATGTGATCATAAATAAAAATAATTTAAAAGTCATGTATTCATAGAACTCATTTTTTTATACTCAGATAATAGATAATAATGTGTGTCTCATGGTTTTTTAATGTATTGGAAAAAATATCATATAATAATTCATTCATTCATATGATGCATTAGCTGGAAAAAGGTATAGAGATACAAGTGTTTGATAGAGATCACACCATATCTATTTTTTATCTTGAGTATAAATGATTCCTTGTTAATGGATTCTCTTTTCTTACATTTGTAAATTTATGGAATCATATTAGTATTTTATTATATAAATTTATATGGGGTCAAACCTTATATTTAACTGAATAAAGATTCATTAATAATTAGCGAGCTTCACAAAATGTTTTCTAGAGTTCATCTAGAAAATAGTTTTGGATGGATATTCACAAGATATTTAACATGATATAATAGAAGATAAAGATAACAATGTATTTAAAAAAGTGTTTTGTAATACATCCATGAGGATTCTAGGATATTGTTTCAAATATTTTTTTATATGATATCATATAAGGTTAAAATATATAAAATCATTTGGGATTCATTGAAACTGATAGATTGTTTGATATTTTCCCTGAAGACCAAAAATTTTTGTTTACTGTATATCCATTTCAAATAGAATGGTATGAATTGTACTAATGAATTTTGTATTCATAGGTTTTAGAATATCTTAAGATTAAATATAGAAATGTAATATATTTTCTTCTATGATGTTGTATTGTATTCATATATATGTCATAAATGGTTATGATGTCAATTAATATAATTAACAGAGTCTTGATATATTTAAGAATCAATATTTAGTTCCCCCCTCCCACTAGATATGATTAATAATGATATTATCATAATATGAAATCCATTATAGGAATTTAGATTAATTAATGTAATGAATAAATGGGTGGTTGAAGAATTACTCATGTGTTTTGAAATACATGACTAATTCAAGGGCATAAGGAGAATATTTGAGTGTCATAATATATAAGTCCAGTACTATGTTCTTTTGGATCATTTCAACTAGCACAAATGAAATAATTCATGGGATCAATAAATAGGAGCATACCTTTTAAAGTCCATTTATTGAATCTTTCAAGGGAGATGGTATCACTAGGATTCTCTCTGGACTAATCCCAATATGAGATTAAGTAATTCAAACCAGAGAAAACCCATTTATTGTAAGAGTTCAAGATTATCAAGATAATGACCCAAAATATGTTCATAAGAATACCTTAATAAAGTACCACCATCTCACATGTTACCCATGGAGTGGTTTATGGTGTGATAAGGGATTATGTATCTAATCCATAGAAGTATGAATTTTTATATTTTATTTTAAATAAATTAATGAATTTATTTATCAATTTCTTATTACATTATTTATTATTATTTAATGAGTTTGATAAAAATAATACATAGATATGAGCAAATTATTTTTTGGGAAGTAAGTAGTTTTAATTAAGAAACACTTTTGATAAATTCAATATTTTTTAAATAAATATTATTTTAAGAGAATTTACTTATTAAATATTCTTTATTTAAATATAAATGATAATATTATTTAATGGTGTTCATTTTGTTTTTTATATGGTTCAAAAAGTTTTTAGTGATGTAAAAACTATTATTTTCTATAAAATAAAAATTCTTATTTAAAATATTAAATTCTCATATTTATAAAATTATTCTTTAAAAAAATAATATTTTAGAAAACAACACATAAAAATTATACAACAATTAATTTTTTATAATTTTCTGAGATAGTGGAATCTAAGTGTCACACATGAATATAGTATTAATATATTATTGTTATTATGAGGTCATAATATACAAAAAGTGATGTAATAAATTCAATAAGAGCTCCCCATAACCTGATACATATTTTATATTTAAAATATTATGTTTTTTTTGTTATTTTATTAATTATATTGACCATTAATGAATCCTTCAAAACCCATATTATATTTTATGGTTTTAAATTAATTTTTTTATGAACATGACTCACTTCCACAACACCAATTTTATTATTTTAAAATTTTAGGTTCTTTTACATATAAAATATTTAAAACCACACTTATTTGGTTGAAATCAATGTAAAAAACCATGGTGCTTTTTTAATTGACTACATTAATATATAGAATCCAAAACATTGGTTTCAAAATTAAAACTATAATTACCCTCTCATTATCTATAAATTTATTCCTAACCTCACACTCCTCTTAACATTAAACACATTGAAAATAAATTTATTCTCCCTCACCCTCTTTAAATCCCTCTGAAGGTTCTCCTAAGATCTTAATAATCTCCTCAAAATCTTTTAAAAGCACCCCCTCATGGTATGGGATCTCTTTCTTATTTTCCCTTAAACTTCCATATTTAAATACTAAATTGTGGTTCTCAATTGATTATATTATCATGTATCTATAATTTACCATTTACATTTAAATTTTTTTCTGAGAATTGGATATCATTTATCACCTCTCAATATAAACGTTATCTAAGTTATTACTACACTGAAGTAAGGGGTTCATTTCTTCTTCTTCTTTATTCATGTACTTTATTTCAATTAGGACATTTTTTTACAAATTATTCAATTTTTTATAATTTTTTCACATCCAATTATGGACATTTAGATTCCCATGTAATGATAGATAAAATTTAACTCCTATTATACCATTACATGAACCTTTATGTACACCAAAAATATTGCTAAAATTATCCATTGATTTTCATTCATAAACAATTATGTTGTGTATACTCATCCCCATTAATAATCATAGGTATTCAACTATATGTACCTATAATTAATTTATTTTTCAGTTACATATTTATAAAAAATAGTCTGTAATCATGTGAATAAATGTGAAAAAATATGTTCTGATGTTGTATGATTTATATGGCACACAAATGAAACTACATGATAGAAATATAATGGTTTGGACCGGAATTATATATCCCTACAATGCATTGGGTAATGTTTTAATCTAATGAAATACATTTAATGGTATATTGGAGTCTATCCTGAGTAAATTAATTTATGAAGTCTTTGTTATTATCCTTGAATATATCTTATGATGTCATGTTTTTTGTTATTTCTAGATTGGTATGTTGTCTTGATATTATTATCTTGTATCATTATTAGATGTTCATATTTATGATTATCACCCATTTTATGGAACCTTTGTATTTCTATTGACCAACATGTAGTAATTTCACCATAGTATACTATGATTATTCCCTTCTGGCCATTGTATATCACTTATTTCTTTATGTACGCCCCTAGGATATCTCGTGCAGTTATAGAATAGTGATGGAATATTAGAATCATGTTAAAGAGTTTAAATAATATTATTGTACCAATGTTTTCAGTTATTATTTTATATATCTAAATTCCCAAATACTCTAGACCTCTCATTAATCTTGGATTTTATTTTCTATGTCTTTCTATAAAAAATCACAATGTATGGTTTATAAGAGATATGGGTTGTCATAGTCGGTATCAATGGAAAGGTCTACCAATATTTTGGAATTACTGTTGTGACACCACTATATTCTAAAACAAGAAAATAATGTTTAATATTATATGAGTAACTCAAAACTAATTTTAAAATACAAATGAATTATATTTATTTAATTTAATGTCTTCAATAACTTGTGATTCATGATGCTCTGAGTTTAAGATAACCATAAAATAATATAAAGTTATAACCTAGCCATTAAATTGGAGGGTATGAATAGTACTAACCAAATTAGGAAAATTATATTGTTTATACATGAATAAAATAAATTAAATGTGTTTTTATTGATTATAAATAAATTCTAACATCCACATCCCAAAATCCACTAAATGGTTCCTCGGGCTGAGTCTCCACATGAAATTAAGCTTGGCTCCCCATATACTAGAGGTTTCCAATTAGTAGTGAGGGACTAAATAAGTCGTGTGTAGAGACTATACCCTCTGTACTAGAGTTTTCCGTTGAAAAAAATATAATCATGAAAGAAACATGTAATGGACAAAGAACACACATAAACAATAGTCTCCCAAAACTGGGTTCAAAGGATATCTAGCGGTAATTATGTCATGTTATGCTAAACAAAACCAAGTGAACAAAACCCAAAATAAAGATAATACATAAATAAAAAAAATAGTCTTAAGTTTATGCTTGTAACCTCATCAATTAATGTACCAATACCACCTCAACTCCTTAACATAGGGCCTTTTCCCCTATCCTGGACTGCAAGTGTAAAGTCTGTTTGGGTACCCAATGGAATCTCGAGCATTGTGTCTGTATAACTCAAAAAGACACTATAAATATTGTCTAAAAATATCCATTCAATACAATGTTCATGAAATTTCTATGTAAAGACAAAGTAAATAAAGACAATTTGGGTGTTATTCGTTAACAAATTTCACTTAATCCATTCCAATAATTATTCCTCGTTCTAGTACATATGCTAACTTTGTTACTTAGTTCACTTTTATCACTTCATCAATGGGTTTGAAATTCAAATCAACTCAATGCATAGGGGAAATAAATAAAGTTCCCTATCTCACTATAGATAATAACATATAAAAACACTCACCTCGAATACTCAGTATATGTGGTCTTTTCCAATGCAACCATTAGAAGAATATATATTTTTCCCCTTCCTAAATTTGTGAATTTTGTGGTGGAGTTTGGAACCTTGGTCTAAATGGACCAGTGGGCATAGATCCTCATGTAAATACCCCACTCTTCCAAGCCATGTACACATTCTTATTTTTCCATTCACCACACATATACCATACCACAAAAAATATAACAAACACGAATAGTAATAAAAATTCAAAACAACTAACATGGGAATTAATACTTTTCCATACTCCATTAACACATTTACCATTTACATTACATATCCATCTATCATAATTCATGTTTATTATGCCAAACTCACTAATAATATTCACTAATTCTACAATACCCAGTTAAAATATCCATCTCTTTCCATTTGTAAATTTATTTGACACATTTATCAATTCCTAGGTATTATACAACTTATTCATTTCAATTAAAAATCAAACTTCATTGGGTACACTACCATTAACCTCATTTATCTATTTTCATGTTAATAAAAACAAACCCTTTCCCATTACCCACATCTTGGAACAAGTACCCATTTTACCTTCTTGATCAATAAAAATAAAATTAACATGTTTTCCTTTGTCTCTACCTAATAATATGTATATTTCACACTTTTAATTTCTATTAACCATGTTTGGGAAGGCCGACAAACCCCATTGGTGGCCCTAAATTCGTTAATCCATCATCCATGAATCCCAAGAGGATCATGAGGTGTTAATTTTATCAACTGGACACCCATTATATCACATCACAATAATGTTACCATGTACCAAAGAAGGGGGATGCAAGAAAACAACTTTTCACGCATAAATCCATATGAAAACCACTGGATATAACCTGTAGACTACCAACCTTGAATCAGTTGTTGAACACACTCTTAATCGAAGATTTTAAATATCAATTTAACCACACATTTAATACTCAACCTAGATATTAAAATAAAAAATATTCAATTAGATCTTAGGATGGTGGTAAGAGAGAGAGGAAAACCGTAATCTAGAAAGAGAATCAAGAGATGGATTAGACTCCCCGAGAGCCTCAATCCACAACCAACAGAGCTCTAATAGCTTGAGATCAAAGGAAAATCACCTCCTGGAATCTTGAGAGGTTTTGATTCATCAATGGGGTTAGAGGGAGGAGAAGTGGAGTAAAAATCTTGTGAGGAATTATAATACAATACTTGAATGTTTTTAAATTTTTTCAAATTTTGTAGGGTCGAATGGTATACCCGCACTGTTTTCCAAACCATGCGCAAACCATTCGTAAGACACTGTATAATGAATTTTTAGTTACAAAGTTACATGGGGAAAACTATTTGGCTTAAAAATTGTGTGTCCACTATGAAAGATTTGACTATAAAAAATTACAAAGTTAAACCTCCCGCCTTACACGGCTTACTTACCAGTGTGTCAGCCTTGCGCAAAATGTGCACATCACACAAATTGTTCTGGTTTTGCAATTATTTCATGTTATGAGCCTTTAGAACACCATAGAGGTCCCTCATACACCTAGGAATCATTACATTATCCTAATATAAGATATTGAAACCAAAATTTAAACAAGGAACTACCACCACGAAGTCTGTGATTTTAAAACCTTGCCACCTAATAACATATCATCCTCCAGCCACTTTCCAAACATCAATGGGATTCCGAAGAAAAAGGTATTTGGCCATTCAGTCATAACATCTAATTTCCTCTCCCAAATTTCTTCCTGGTCATTTTACAACTACCAAATTATGTGAACCAATTACACATCCTTACACTACAAGACTTTCTCTCTATGATCCACAATACGAAATAGATGCTCCTCAAAGGATGCATCTGCCTCAAGCTCCACATCCTCAACATTAACCAAAAGATATGGATTAGGGTGACACTTTTGAAGGGGTAATACGTGAAAAACATCATACATGACACTATACCTCTATGGAAGATCCAATTGGTAATCCACTGGTATGATTCTATCCAAAATCTCAAACGGACCCACATACAAAGGCACAAAGTTACCCTATTTTTGAATTCGATAGTGACCCAAAATTGGTGACACCCAAAGAAACACACCTTCAACCACCATAAACTCATGGGGTCAATAAGGATAACATTAATATGACTTCTTCCTACTATGAGCCTTTTACATGGGGATTTAGGCAAAATTAACCTTTTACAACATCTATTGAATGAGACTCGATCCCAATAGCTCAGACTCCTCCATTTCTAACCAACACAGTGAAGATCTATATAGCCTTCAATAGAGTGCCTAAAATGGTAACATCTGAATCATAGCCTAAAAAATTTAGTTGTAGGAAAACTCAACAAGAAGCAACTGGTTTCCCACAAACCACCAATATCAAGGACTCTTGCTCTCAACATGTCCTCGAACAATAGAATCACATTTTCTGACTTCCCATCCATTTGTGGGGGAAAATCCAAACTGAAATACAGTTGGATACCAAGAACCTTCTCTAACACTTTCCAGAAGCATGATATAAATCACAGATCCTGATCTGAAACCATGATCTCTGGTACTCTGTGAAAATTCCATAACTCCAGCAGCTACAGCTCACCCAACTGATCAATGGTGAAAGTCTCATGAATCAGTGAAAAATGATACGCTTTAGTTAGTATATATCCACAACCACCCAAATTAAATCATTATTCTACGGTGTCTATAGAATACCCACTAATAAATCCATCATTACATTATTCCACATCCATTATATAATGGGAAATAGCTATAACGATCTACCTATGAACTGGTGTTATGCCTTCACCGGGTGATAAGTGAGGCATAATTCCAGAAAACCAGGATCCACATTCATCATTCGCGACCTCCAAAAATGAATATCAAGATCATGATAAATCTCAGTCATGTCAGGGTGTACTACCAACTTTGAAACATGAGACTTAGATATCAACTCTTCGGGAATACCTGTTGGTACCACAACACGACAATGAACATTAACAACCCCATTAGCACTAAAATCCCAACAATAAGGCGACTCCCACCACTAAGAAAATACTGCACAGTCAAAAACACTATATCCTCAAACTAACTCTCCTTAAACGAGTTCAAAAGAATGTAATAAACTACTATGGACATGAGTTTTATATTCTCACACCCATCTTGTACCTTCATGTGCATATCAACAAACAAGCCCATCATTCTCCACTCGGAGATGAATTCTTTAATGATCTGATACTGAATCTTCCAACTCAGTTCATCTGCAACACTATTCCCTTTTCCTAGTGTGTAAATCATGTCGAAGTCAAAAGGATTCATGTATTCAACCCATATTCACTATAGAAGATTCAAATCATGCTGGGAGAATATATAATTATGGATTTTATGGTCCGTAAAATCAAAAAATGCTCCCACAACATGTAATGCATCCATCATTTCAAATAATACACCACTGTGACCCACTCAAGATCATGAATAAGTTAATTCCATTCCTGAGGAATCAACTTCCTTGACCCATAACCTACAACCCGATCATCATGCATCAACACTTCCCCATGTCCAACACCATACACATCAGAAAATGAGGATTACTTCTTACATGGAATGGGTAAGATCAAGATCTTTGAGGTCATCGGGCACTTATTTAACTCTTAAAAGTCATTTCCACATGCCTCAAACCAATCATACTTGACTCCATTATTAGTTATTCATGAAATTAGAAATTCAAAATAGGAGAAATATTTAATTAAAATTCGGTAATAATAGGAAAAACCAGAAAACTGCAAGCATCAAGAACATTCTTGGGCTTCTCCCAGGACACAATAGCCTGCACATTATCAAGATATACTGACACACCTTCCTCAAAGATTTTGTGACAATAAAATTCACTTTATCACTCAGGATTTTACATTTCAGTGGATTCACCTAAAGCTGATGATCCCTCAGTGTACCAAAGACGATGTCAATTTGTTTTACATGACTGTCATAAGTTTTATAGTACACCAAGATATCATAGATGTAGATACATACAAACTGATATACAAAGGGGTTACTGATTCATCTCGTTAAATCCATGGACACAGTTGGTGTATTGTGAAATCTGAATAGCTTCACCGCAAACCCATACAACCTATACCTTCTCCTTAAAGTAGTGTGTGGTGTATCAGAAGGTATCACCCTCATTTGATGATACCCTAACCACAAATAAATTTTGTAAAAAAACTGATAAACATGTCATATGGATAAATAGGTCATCAATTTGTTGAAAAGGGTAATAGTTCATCACTGTAATCTAATTAAAACTTTTGTAGTCGATGCATAACTACAACGATTTGTCAGCCATCTTGGATAATAGTATAATAGATCCCCAAAGTAAATTACATGGATAGATGAATCATTTACACTCTAACTCCTCTAACTACACCTTATGTTCCAAGAGTTCTTCCAATAGTAATTAGTTTAACATGATGGGAACTTTTTCTGTCTCAGTCATCAACTCTATCTTGAACTCCACGACCAAATCGGGCCGTAGCCTTGTGAAATCCTAAAGATGCACATTATAAAAAAAATCCATAATATTTAGAAAGACAATATCATCCACACCTCTATCGAAAAGTACAATGTAAACCAGTTTGGCTGTGAGTACACCCTACCACAGAAAAATTGTCCTTACACATCCCTCTCAACTATGTTGGACATACGTGTCTCCCTCGAAACACAGGAAAGATACCATATGATCGTAAAAGTAATTTTGGCCATGATGTGATACCATCCAATCCATACCTAGAATTTTGTAAAATACTAACATATGTATAATGAAGAACTAACCTAAAAATTTTTACTCAATGACCTCTATAGAACAACCTTCACATATCATGATATTCTCAACTCACACCACCAACAGAGTATTAATCGACATAATCCCACACTCACAATCACTACTAAACCCAAAATAGAAACAAACTGAGTTGAAATGAAAGTGTGTATGGAATCTGTGTCAAATGGCACACTAGAAATTGTGTAGGATACAAGAATAATTTCTTGAACTATATATGGTATGACCTTTCAACCTACCAATGTAGACTAAATTGTAGGAAGCTGACCTATCCCTCTGCCCCGAGCTTAGGACTAAGTTCCTAGCACTGCACTACTCTATATATATGTACTCTACCACCCTAGAGTACTAATGTCACATCCTGGAAAAATACAACCCATATAAATCCAACTATATTCTAGAGATGGGGTAGTATACTCCCTTACCACACTAGGTACCTTCCATAGACCATCATCCCTACCCAACTGTCGAGGGTTCCTATAGAACCTTCGAACATGCCCCATTTTTCTCTATGCTCAGCACTCAACTACTGATCAGGGACACTAACCGTACATGTTCTCTGACAAGTATCACTAATAACATAACACATAATCTCCACCTTAAGTTCCCAACCCTTTCTTCGGACTACTCTACATAATGAAACTCTAATGGAAACTCCCAAAATGATTCTTCCTTCCCATGGAACTTGCACCAATATCATATCCAACTATAACCAAAAGTCCATTACCTAAGGCCCCATTTAGGATTCCATCCTAGGTAATCACTTGATGTAATACTTATGTAAACCTCTTTATTTAAAGATATTTACCTATGACCTGATCTCATGTCTCAACCCATCCTAGAAATGATTCCTTGCAACTTCCTCATCTCCTACTAATGCTAGAATGATGCATCACATATTAGGGAAACCAATAGCATTATATATTACCCACATTTCCCTTGGGTAAAACTCATAAAATTCAGGGCCTTTATTTTATGATGGTCTCTAGATAGAAATTATCTAGAATATTTCCATGAAAATCATTCCATAACATACCTCTGACATGTTCGGTCTAAGCCACGATGTACCACTAGAACTTCACCATAACTCTAAACACATAGGCATACAACTTAACCCACTTCTCAATAGAAGTATCTAAATGATCAAGAATCATCTTTATCGACTTTATCTAGAACTTTGACTCCTCTATTCCACCCTCTCTGGAAAATGTCATAGGTTGCTGCAGTTGAAACTCCCTAGGCAGCTCAAACATGCTCGGCTCGATGCACCCTGGTTCTCGTTCCGTTATTTTCATAATGTGAACATGATTATCAAGGAACTTCTTATCTCTACCATCATGTATCACCATATTCTCTTTCTCTTGTACGTTATGGGCATTCTGGTCAACATTATCTTGTCAAACAACCAGCACTCAACATCGTGGTTCCATTTCTATACTACTGAAATACAATCTCTAGAACAAATAATATATACATTTAAAAAAATTATAAAGGTGGATAGCCACTAGAAACAATAAAGAATGTCACATAAACTATCGAACAAACCATATCACATTAAAAACACTATCCTCATCCAACCCTCTCATGGGTTATGGATAAAACATGGTAACTAACTCACATTTTCATAAGTTATACTTTAGGCACCATTCCACAATTATTTCAATAATTATAATGTAGAACATTTCTATAGTCTCATTTCCCATTTCATAACAAGATATATTACACATCTCAGCTAACTTAAACCCTTAAGAAACACAAATATTTAACTACTATTTAAAAAATTACTTCCCATTATCATTTTAATCATTTCATTAGAATCCATTTTCTATATATGTTGATAGATGTGTAATTAATTCTACATTTCATACCCCACACACCAATCTCATGTGTGCCTATCATGATGCATGACACATTATTAAATGATTTCATATAATGATGCATGAATGAACATCCTCGTGGCATCATGGTTATTAGAAAAATATCATAAATCAGTCTCATCACACAACAATTGCATCACCAAATGGTGAAATATCATCAAATGTAACAATGAACATCAAGAACAACAATTCTGATCCCGTAGCACTTGGTTTTTTCCTTTATATATGTTATTTACTCCCAAGAACGGGTTCATTACTGAGTTTGGACACTTTCCTATTCTCATTTCTGTCATCCCAATATAGTAATTCAATGAAAACATCTCCTCTCATACTTCTTTTTAACATACCCATTCTGGAAGCCACTAAATTGGGCTCCAGGACGAGTCCCCACATGGCCTTAAGCACACCTCCCCATATATAAGAGGTTATCGGCTGGTAGTCAGGGTTAAAATAATTCATGTGGGGAGACTATACACTCATTAACATAGAAATAAATAGTAAAAAATAAATTGAATTTTGGAAGAAACCTATAATAATCAAAGAATATGCCTAAAAACCCATCACACAAAACTGGATACAAACCATAGACAGCAGCAATTATGCCATGTTATGCTAAACAGTTCCAAGTGATCAAAAACCAAAATGAAGATAATAGAATAATCTCCTAAAAAGTCATGTATCCATGTTAGGAACTTCATACATACATGTTCCAATCCCAAATCAGCACCCTAGTGTCGGTCATTTTCCTTTTTCATGACCTTCTAGCATTAAGTCTACTTGGGCACCCAATGGTGGCTCGAGTAGTGTGTCAGTACAACTCATTTAGCCACCACCAATGATATATAAAAAATATCCAGTCAATATATAGTTCATGAATGTTCTATGTAAATTAAAATTAAATAATGAAAATTTGGGGGCCATTAGTATGCAAAGTTCACTTAATCCATTCATAGAATTATTCCCAATTTCAGTTCCTATGCCAACCTCGTTACTTAGTTCAATTTCATCACATCATCAATGGGTTTTGAATTTTCATCAACTCAATGAATAGTATAAAAATCACGTTACCTAGCTGACTTGGAATAATCACATATACAACACACTCCCCTTGAAGCCTCGGCCCAGGTGGTCTCATCAAATGCAACCCTTAGGGGAATAAAAATCCATCCTCTTACATAATATGTCAATTTTGGGGTGGTGTTTAGAGCCATAGTCTAACTCGACCTATAGGAATAGAGCTTCATGTCAACACCCAACTCTACCAATCCATGTGAACATTCTTATTAGTCTATTCACCACACATATACCATACCACAACCAACATAACCAATGACAATAACAATGAATATTCATAACAACTGACATGGGAATTAAAGTTATTCCATAACCCATTAATACATTTACCATTCTCACTACATATCTATTTATCTAAATTCTCTTTTCTTAGACCCAAATCACTAATCATTTGCACTAATTCCCCTATATTAACCCAATTAAAATTTCCAACCCTTTACATATGTCAATTCATTTACACATTTATCATTTCTCATTTCTTATCATACTTATGAATTTAAAGTACAAATCACATTTCATTTGGTACAATTCCATTAATCTCATTTAATAATTTTCATGTCAAGAGAAGAAACACCTTGGACATCGCCCACATATAGGCACAACTACATGTTCACTCTCATGATAATTGTAAATAAAAGTAACATGTTTTCTTTGGGGTCTACTTAACCATAAGTCAATTTAACACTTAGCATTTTTGTTAACCATGTTTTGGAAGGTTGACACACCCCATGGGTGGTCTTAAATTTGTCATGTAGTCCTCCATTCATCCCACAGAGATCATGAGAGGTTCAATTTTTTAATTCGATACCCATTATATCAAATCTCACTAATGTAACCAAGAACACTACAAATGGGATGAAATAACACAACATTGCATGCACAAATCCAAATGAATTCCACTGAATATAACTTGTACGCCACTTACCTCGAATCAAGTGATGAACACACTCTTAATTGAATCCTTAGATCCCGATTCAACTACCAATTAAATCCTAAACCTAGAAATTGTTTAAAAATCGTCATTCAGTGCTTCAAATGAAGATAAGAGAAATAGGAAAACCCTATTCCGGAAAGAAAGCAAGAGAGGGATAAGACTAACATGGATCTTCAATCCGTATCCACCGATGCTACAAACTGATTAATATTGATGGAGAATAACTTATTGGAAGCTTTGTAGTTTTTGGTTTATCACAAAGGTTAGTGGGAAGGGAATTGGAGGAAAATTTGGGTTAGGATTTAAAAATCATAGTGGAAATTAATTTTTTTTTTTTGAAATTTACAGGGGCACACAGTTTACTAGCACAGTTTTCCAAACCATGAGAAAATTTTTTACAAGCCACCATCCAAGGAATGTTGGGTTGAAAGATTACCTCGGATGACCTGCACGGTTTACAAATTGAGCACCAACCATGTAAGATTCCCCTATCAAACAACTAAAAAATATGGCCTCCCACGTTGCATGATTTACTTACCTGTGTTCCATCCTGCATGCTCCTTGCATAGGTTGGATTGTTTTCCACCTTCTTTCGTGTTCTGAACCCCCGTAACACCTACAGGTCCCCTCATATACATGGGAAACATTTCATTCATCCAAAATAAGGTATTGAAACCAAATTTTAAACAGTTAAATAATCCCATGAATTCTGTGATCTTATATAAAAACAATCATATCCTTTTACATATAACATTACATGACTTTAAGCATAATTATACATCAGAGTAAAAGCCAAGGATCATAAATTATACTGTCTTGGAAGACTAGGTACCTAAAAATAAAAACAAGGAACAAAAAACACTTTTTTTAAAATAAATCCATAATGAGATCTTATATTCCATTATACTCATACATCTGTATAGGATAACCTAGGGATAACATGAACAAAGGAATAAGCTAAAAACCCAGCAATGGAATAATCATAAGAATATGTCTTTAACACAAGGGCTAGAGATCTTGACATAATTATATAAAATGGAATATAAAATTAAAACATATAAACATGGAATCATATAAAAATATAGTCATAGTATTGTGGCACAAAAATAAAACATGAATTTATTATGATTCAAGGCTAACTTCCAAGACCATTTACAATAGTAGCATAAGACAAAGCTAACCTCTAAGAACATCGCACATAATATCACAATCCAAGGATAACTGCCTAGACCGTCACACATAATGTCTCATGATACTCAAATTTACCCAATGCATTGGAGTGCTATCTAGGCACACCCATCTTGACATGTTCATAAATATTAATTCAATGTAAATATTTGTACATAACAAATCATACATAAACATAAGGGAATCCATGGAGAGAAATGGATATCACATTCTTGTCATAAATCATCATAAATAGGTGTATCATAAAAGTGTCCATGAGAGAAAGGAATTAAAACATACATGGAAATTAATAAGGTAAAATAATAATATATCATTTTAAGTGATTTCAAACTTATGTGACAACATTTAAGAAGTGTATTTATGAAATTATTAGCATTGAAACATATTAGGGCGGTTTTAAGGAAAACAATGAAGAGCACTTATGATTGAAAAGGGTATAATCTTCTATATAAAACTAGAAGTGAAACAAGAAGGTTGTCATAATAAACCAGCTAATTTTATATAAAAAAATTGGTGTCATAAAAAAAATGGTAGACTGAACTAGAAATTGGGTAAAATTTTGGGAGGTTCCCTTAAAACGAGTTTTCTTATTAAGAATTATCAAGGAGGGAATCACTTAAAAACTTGTATATCCCTAAAAGAGAATGAGGGATGAATATTGAAACATGAGTTTGGAAAAAATAAAAAGTATTTAGAATTTATACATAAAAATTAAAGGACACTTCATTTGGTAAAATAAATATATAGAAACCTGAAGGAAAAAAGGCGGTTTGGGTAGAATCCCTTACGGAATATCAGTATGGTATCAGGTGTACTTAAAAGGGATTCATGAGAGAGAATGGGGTTTCTCATCACATATAAATCATGAGGGGTGTATGGGGTAAATAATCATACCCCATAAATAGTAATTATACATAAAATGGAATAATAAATGAGGAAATCATGAGTAAATGTGAAATAGAAAGGATCCCTTACCTTAAGTATGACGGGGTTCTCCACTTGATATTAATGACCTATTGGAATAACTCTTAAAACAGAAATTTGGGACCATAGGGGATTGAGGAACCTTGGGAAGACTTATAGGGAGGTAAAAATACAAAAATCATCCATGAAAATTGATTTGGAATGATAAAAAACAATGGAATGAGTGGGTATTTGTAGAAAAATAGTGAGAAAGTATTTTATTAATTTCAAAAGACACTTTATTAGAAGTTTTTTCAAAAACATGGGCTTGACCTTTGTATTTTAAAATTGTATTAGCCACTTGGAACAACTCAAATCATATATTACTGTACAAAAGTATATCAGCATTTTTTATCAATTATTACATCATTATGATGTCCTTAATCATACTGAAAACTCAGAACTGTATTTTTACTATTCATGAAAAATTTATGTATTTTAGAAAAATCCCCAAAATTATCCCTAAATCTTTTTTCATATATAGATTTAAAAAATAAAAACCATTTTTTGAAAATAATTTTCTAAATATTTGTAATATAATTTTTAAATAAAATAAAATCTTATTAAAAAAACATTAAAATTATAAATCATTTTATAACACCTTGAATAATTAATCGATGTCCCATAAAATAATATTATATCCATAAAAAAATAAATTTACAATTTATTATTACATTTTATGAAAATAAATTTTCATTTTAAATTATTAAATTAACCATTAAATTTTAAATAAAATATTTTTGACATCCAAAAATACCAATACTTATACTATGATCATTTTTTTTACTTTTAAGATGTCTAAATTGTACTTAAATAATCATGGTTGAAGTTCCTATTTTTTTTGTTTTATTTTATATTCATTACTATTAATTACTATTCATAAAGAACTATTACTCTTCATAAGGGTGTGTTACTATTTTTCGAAAAATAAGTTTTTCTTATCAGAATCCAATTAAATTTTTTATCACAATTGTAGATGATCATTTTTCGAAATTCAAAACCCATAAGAGACGTTATTATGTTTAAAGTTCACATAGTACTTATTAGTTCATTATGTTGTGATTTCATGTTATTATATTACATAATTATAAGAAGAACTTTCCATTGATGAAATATTGTGTCATTAAATTATTCCCCCCTTATAAAATTTCTCCCTAGAAATATTCATTTTACATTTTAATCCGCAAATAGGTGAAGGTAATTTTCTTTCATTGCTTCCTCCAGTTCCCATGTTGCCTCTTCGTACTTATGGTTCTTCCATAGTACATTGACCAAGTGAGTATTCTTGGTACGTATAAATTTATCTCTCTGATCTAATATCATCACTGGATTCTCCTCATAAGAAATATCATTCTCCAACTATACCACCTCTAAAGAGAGTACATATGAAGGGTCTGGTATGTACTTCTTTAAAAGGGATACATGGATGACATCATGTTCTTTTGACATGTTAGGTAAAAGTACTAGTCGATAGGCCACATCTCTAACTCAATCAAGGATATCAAAGGGGAAAGTGTACCTAGGACATATATTTAATTTCTTCCCAAATGTCATGAACTTATTCCATGGATATATGTGGAGAAATAACATGTCGCCAACTATGAACACAAGGTCTCACCAAAAAATGTCTACATAACTCTTCTATCAAATTTGGGCCACCTAGATGTGATGCTGAATGGTTTTCACCTTCTCCACCATTTCTTTGACTATTTCAGGTCCTAACAGTTTATGTTCACTAACTTCATCCCAACACGTCGGTTATCAGCACCTTTTCCCATAAAGGGCTATGTAGGGTGCCCTTGGGATGATCGAGTGAAAACCATTTTTGTAGGAGGATTCAACCAATGTAAGATGATGGTCCCATACTCCTTTTAATTACATAGAAAATTCTCTCAACATATCCTCTAGTTTCTAAATTGTTCACTCAGACTGGAAATCAGTTTGAGGATGATAGGTCGTAATGAAGTTTAGTTCAATTCTCATAGAATGTTGAAGAATTTTCCAGAACATTGAGGTGAATCTCAGATACCGATTGTATACAATAGATAGTGTTACTCCATGTTCTTACCACCACATTGATATATATCTATTCAATTTTATCTAGTGTGAATTCCTCTCGAATCGTGATAATGTGTGTTTTCTTTATAAGATGATCCACAATGACCCATATAGCACAGTTTCCTATGGATGTCCTTATATGTCTAGTGTCAATGTCCATGGTGATTTCCTCTCAATTCCATATTGGTATGGGTAGTGGTTTCACAATCCCCGTATAATTTCGTCTTTCATCCTTCACCTTTTTACAAAATAGGAACTTTGATGTATATTAAACAATCTTTTTATTCAAATTATACCTCCAAAAATTCTCTAGGAGATCTTGATACTTCTTGGTTCTCCATGGGTGAAAAAAGAAGGTTGATATATGTGCATCATTCATAATCTCTATATTTATCTCTGGATTGGATTGTACCCATAATTTTGACCAAAATTTTTCAACTCCTTCTTCATCAATCATGAACGTTGAAGATTTCCCATTCTTAATTGCTTATACACTTTTTAGAATTTCCACATCTTTTGTTTGAGAATACATTATTTTCTCCATGTGGGATGGTTGGGAAATCATTTGATTAAGGATTGATTTTGTTCCTCCCATAATGATTCCCATGTCTATGCTCTAAAAATCTTATAAGATATGATTCTTTTCAATTCTCATCATTGTTAAAGATGTTGGATCATTTCTACTTTGGGGATCTACCACCATGTTTGCCTTAATGAGATGGTAGTGGATTGAGAAATCATAATCCTTGATGAGATATATTCAACTTTGTTGACATGTATTAATCTCTTTTTTATGTGAATATATATTTGAGACTCCTGTGAAAAGTATATATCTCACACTTCTCCCGATAGAGATAATTCCACCATATTTTCAACACAAAGATCACATCTTCTAAATATATATCATGCGTAGGATAGTTTTCATCATGGATTTTTAGATACTGTGAGTCATAGCCTATCACTTTATCATTTTTAGTTAGCACACAGCCTAAGCCCTTAATTGAAGAATCACTATACACCACAAAAGTGTTCTCCACTTGCTAAGAGTTTGAGTACTGTCATAGTGAATAGACTATTTTGGAACTCCTTAAAACAGTATTAACATTCCTAAGTCTAGAAAAATTGTACTCCCTTCTGTGTCACCATGGTCATTGTGTTTAAAAATGATGAATGGTTTTTCACAAATCTTCAATAATACCAATACAAACCCAGAAAGACGTAGATCTCCATTACAGATGTTGTCCTGGGTCACTCTTCAATTACCTTTGTCTTGGAAGGGTCCACTAATATCCCTTTTCAGGTGATAACATGCCCCATGAATGATTCTTCCTCCATCGATAACATACATTTTCTGTACTTTTCAAACATCTTCTCTATTCTCAGTATCTTTAATACATTATTCCAATTTTCCTCATGTTCCTCCATGCTCTTGGAGTATATCAGAATATCATCGATATAGACAACCAAATATTTATCATGGTAATCTCTATAGAAACTATTCATTAAATCTAAGAAAATTACTAGAGAATTAGTGAGTCTGATGGGAATCACTTTGAAATCACAGTGTCCACACCTTGTTCGAAAATTAGTCTTGGGAATAACTTCTTTTCTCTCCTTTAATTGGTGAAATCCCAGCCAAAGGTCTACCTTAGAGAAATAACCAGATCCACATAGTTGATCGAACAATTCATTTATTCATAGAAGGGGTTACTTGTTATTTATCATGATTTTATTTAGCTAACAATAATCAATTCCTAGGCTAATTGAGCCATCCTTATTCTTAGCAAAGAGGACTAGTGAACCCCATGGTGAAGCACATTGGAATATAAAACCCCTCTCTATATTATTCTGTAACTACTTCTTCCACTCTTCTAACTCTATAATGGTCATTCTGTCATGTGTATTTGATATTGGTAAAGATCTAGGAAATGTACAATTGATAACTTAACCTCTTGATCTGAGGAAGACCAAGAAACTCCTCAAGGAATACATCAATGTAACCCATCACATTGGGGATTTCTTCAAGAATGATTCTATCAATTTATCTCAATCAACTAAGTTAGACATGATTTCTCATAATGAATTAACATACACACTTTAGAAAAAGATTCTAAATGAGTTTCATCTTCTTCCATAAACTTTTAAAGAATCAAAGGATGCTTCAGGATGTGGAGAGTGATCTCTCTTTCCTAACAGTTGATGTTGGCTTTGTATTAAGATATCAAATCCATGCCCAAGATAGCATCGAGCTCCACTAAAGGAAGTGTGATGAGATTTTCTAGGAGGTATATTTCACAAATGATAATTGGGGAGGTGTTATAAACCATGGATGCAAGTATTTCCTTATTTTTTCTTCTCACAAATAACTTAACCATTAGATTTTAAGGCGATGTTTGAATAGTTATACTAAACATGAAAGGTAAGAAAGAATATGTAGAATCAGAATCAAATAGAATGTTCACCATTATTGAATGAATAACTACCATACCTGTCACTATATCATTGTCTACAGCCACCTCAGTAGTAGTGATATAATAATTCCTTCATTGTTTCCATGGAGTTTTTTGTTTATTTTTTTTAACAAAACATAACATAAGGAAATTATTCACATGATTCCCATTCTCCATGCATTTGTAACACTACACTGCAGGCTGAGTGTTGATATGAACCTTCCTTTCTTCTTCATCATTAGTGTCATTCTTCATATCTGGTTGGCAATTTTTAGCCAGATGTCCCAAATATCCACATTTGAAGCAATTATTTGTTCAGTTTAGATAGATCCAAGGATACTTCTTCCCAAAAACATTACAGTGGGATATTAGGGCTTCTTAAAATCATTGGATTTTTTTTGAACCACACATTTTTTCTCCTTTTTCCACTTCTTGTCATAGGTCCCATGAGAAAACTAAGTGTCTCTAATATCCATTTGAACCTTGAGGGCACAACGGACAATATTCTCATTACTATCAAATTCTCAAGTCACCAAAAATTTTCATGGACTCATCTTTATTCCTCTAAATAAGTGATTCACCTTGCTTTCGGTGTTCTTGAAAAAGTCAGTGGTGTACCTTGAAATCCTTTTAAATATTGCTCTACACGCGCTGATGGAATCATCTTACTTCTTCTTGAGACTAATGAACTCTCTTTCGATATTAAGACAGAGGGTTTGAAGATAATATTTTTTGAAAAACATCCTCTCTAATTCATCTCAATCCATGGAATAAATTTCCTCTTGGTCCTTCATATTCTTGATCAGTTTCCACCCCTAATCAACTTCCCCATCAAAACTATTGACCACCAGTAAGACTTTCTCTTCTTCTAAGCATTGGAGGACATGGAATATCTTTTCCATAGAGTTAATCCACTATTCTAAGAGGAGGGGATTAGAAGATCCACTAAACATGGGATTCCATTTTCTCATGAAGGATTCAATGACAACTATTTATTTCCTTAGAGGTGGTGGTTGTTCTACATGATTTAAGTTATTGTTCATAACTTGAGCCAGCTAAGCAAGTAATGTCCTAAAGTTTTAAGCCCCCATTCCCATCATATCATACATATCATTTGGGAAATTTTCACATTCCCTATCACATTGATTTTTTGTACATCTTCTTCTATTTCAATCCATTAACTAAGATGAATAACATAAAATTAGAGGGCTTGAATACTTATTTATTGACTATAAAAAAGGAAACATTGAACATAAGAGGATAAACTTTTAAAGGATAAGTATATCCTAACTTGTGATTCCTTAGGTTTAAACCTAGGATATCCTAGATCCATTTTTTATGTTGTATTCTAATGGGATTTTTGTATTCCATTAATAATGGTTTTTAAAATTCTCATCATTTCCCCAAATTATATCCCCTAGGAGTGTCCAACCAAGAGTGTAGCAAGACCCGTTGTCATGTACCAGGATACCCCAGGTCAAGCCCGAAACTCCTTTTCATTTTTTTCACTCGAAGGTACATTTGTACCAGATCCACAACTACCTATTTCAATCCAGACATGGATTTATTTTCTTCATAAACAACTTACTCTATATTTACCCAAATATAGGGATGTTTTCTTATACATAGTCTCATCCTTAAGGTTCTCACTAAGGTCCTCAATTCTTAATCTCCAAAAAAATAGCTAGACCATCCTTTGATACCAACTATAGAAACCCTAGCCTTTTATATATAACATTACATGATTCTAGGCATAATTTTCTATCATAGTACATGCCAAGGATCATAAGGTATAGTTTGTGGGAAGACTATATACATAAAACTGAAAAAATAGAAGAAAATCACTTAATTATTTAAACTCCATAATGAGCTATTGTCTTCCATTATGCTCAAACATATTCATAGGGTAAACTAGGGATAACATGAGAAAAAGGGAAGATCTAAAAACTCAGTTTGGGAATAAAAATAAGAATATGGATTTAGCACAGGGGTTAGAGATAATGACATAATGTTATAAAATGGTATATAGAATCATAACTTATAAATATGGAATCATATAAACATGGAATCATATAAACATGGATTCATAGTAATGTCGAAGAAACATAAAACATTAATTTCATATGAGTCAAGGATAACCGCTAAGACTGTGTCTCATAGTAGCACAAGCCAAGGCTAACTACCAAGATTGTCACACGTAATAGTGAAATCCATGGCTAACATCCAAGACCATTGAACATAACCACTCAAGATTCTTAATTTTACCCAATGAATTAGAGAAATATTTTTGTGCGACCATCGTAATAGGTTCATGAATATTCTTGTGACATAAAAAATCATACATAACCAATCGTACATAAAAATAAGGGAACCCATGGAGAGAAATGGGTATCACATTCATATCATGAAGCATAATGAAAGGGCGTATCATAAAAGTGTCTATGATAGAAAGGAATTAAAACATTCATGGATATTAATAAGTTAAAATAAGAATATATCATGTTAAGTGATGTCAAACAAGAAATTTACAACATTTAAGAAGAGTGTTTAGAAAAAATTTAGCGTTAAACATTTTAGCGCGGTTTTAAGGAAAATACTAAAGAGTATTTAATATCAAAAAGTGTATAATATTTTATACTAAACAAGAAGTGAAACAAGATTTTTTTTCATAATAAAAGGACTGATTTTGTAAAATAGAAATGGTTTCTTAAAACAAACTTTAGAGTTCACATGAAATTGGGAAAAATTTGGGAAGTTCCCTTATAACGAGATTACTTATTGGGAGGTATCGAGGAGGGAATCACTTGAAATCATATATATCCCCAAAAGATAATGAGGGATGGATCTTGAAACATGGTATTGGATCATATAAATAGAATGTAGAATTTTTACATAAAAATAAATGAAAAAATAATTTGGTAAAAATAAAGATAGAGAAACCCGAACAAATTAAGGTAGTTCAGGTATAACCCCTTAAAGAATATTGGAATGGTATCGGGTATACTTAAGAGGGATTCATGAGAGAGAAAGGGGTTTCTCATCACTTATAAATCACGAGGTAAGTACGGGTGAGGTGAGAAATCATACCCCATCACTATTAATCAAACATAAAAGGGCATAATTTAGTTGGAAATCATTAGTCAAAGTGAAATAGGGAGGATCCCTTACTTTATACCTGATGGTGTTCTCCACATGATGTTAATGACCTTGGGAAGTAACACCTAAAACCTGAAATTTGGAACCTTTGGGGATTTAGGACACCTTGGGAGGACTCCTAGGGATGTAAAACTACCTGATCATTGAGGATGATGGATTTTGAATGAATTAAAATTAAGGAAAGAATGGGTATTTATAGTAAGAGAGAGATAGTTTTTTATTAATTTCAATGGACACCTAATTAGTTTTTTTTGCAAAACTATGGGATTTCCTATGGTATTTTCCCATGGTATTAGCCACATGAGACACCTCATATCATATATCAATGCACACAATTTTTCTAGCATTTTATATTAATTATTACATCATTATGATGCCATTAAATATACTGAAAACTCAAAACTGTATTATTACATTTCACAAAAAAAATTAATTATTTTCTAAAATTCCCAAAATTTACCCTAACCATTTTTTGATTTGTATAATTCAAAAATGAAATAAATTTTTAAAATATAATTTTCAAAATGTTTTTTCATTTAATTTTTAAGTAAAATCATAATTTATTCAAAAAACAACATTAAATATATAACTTGTTTTATAACACCTTTGAAAAATTAATCTAGGTCCAATAAAATTATCTAAAAGCCATAATATAATAATGTAAAAATTTATGATTACCTTTTCAGAATGTAAATTGTAGAGACCAATAAATTCCATGGGAATTATTTTTTCTTAAATACATGGAATTTTTAAGAGTCTGTGAAATTTTACGGCGCAAGATTCTGAGGCCCGATGTGCTCAAAATCAATATCTGAAGTTTTACTCCAGTACGTTCAGTAAACGTACGAGCAGGATTGTTTATAACATTTGAACCGAAGATAGAAATTTAAATCCAAGGACACCATTTAACTTGCAATTCTGGTATTCTCTTAAGAAGACTTTCACCTCAACGGCAGATGGTCGAGAATGAATGTTAGTTTTGGGGTTTAAAAGAATAAATTAAATAAAAATAATGTGTGTAGCTTATTTTTATTTGGTTGTTAAATCCTCCAAGTGGAGGTTGGGGTGGGGTCCACAACACCTTAACCTCCAATGAGAGGTTATGGTGGTGGGGTCCACCTGAGCGTAACCTCCATTGAGAGGATAAATTTTTGTGGGGACCACCCCAGCTTTTAACCTCTTTAACTCTCTATTTAAGTGGAGAAAACTCTTGACATTCCCCACAAATTAATTGAGCCAACTCCACCCCATTAATTAAGTGAGTTAACTCAGTTATATAAAATCCACATTCTGAATTCATGCCAATAATTCAAATAATAGACAAACTATTATTTCATTTGGTTGGAATCATTCTTTTGATGGAAGGAAGAGTTGAGGAGCCCTTGGAGATAGAATGCCAAGGAAGAATGAACTCTCTAACGAGGAATGACCACTAAAGAATGACAGACACCTTCTTCCTTTTTAAACCAAAACAATGGAGGGAGCATCGTCTTTGAAAAATACCGATGAATCCATCCTCATCTTCTTCTTCTTCGACGTTAATGAAATGATGTCCGCCTTTCCACGACATCTTCAACAAACAATGATATAAGGTAAGGGATTTGAGTTTGAAATTATTCCATTCAATGTCGATCAATCTTGGGTAATTGTTTTCCAATTGATATCACCGTAATGTGGAGGGCTTGAGATGAACGAACATGGCTCGACCTTACCCCTTCGTTTTTCCTCACTTTTTGACGACAGTGGTGGAGCAATGGAAGCCGTGAAGGAATATTTCCATGAAGGAAACTGGCGGCGCAAGGCCGCCGGGTTGCCGGAAGGGTGTAGCAGCATCGTGTCGTGGGGAAGAAAGCATCACGGCCAGGTCGGGCTGCGGTGGAAGGGCACAGCATCGCCGTGCCGCACGGAGGAGAAGGGGTCAGTGGCCAGACCGGTCCGTAGTGGAAGGGCACAGCACCGCCGCTCCCCTCGGAGGAGGAGAGCCGCAATTATGGCAGCCCATGATGGAGGAGCAAAGGTGGATGGTTGGGTCGGCCACTGGTGGTGCGGAACCGGCGGGCCGCTTGGCCAGCAGGATAAGGCAGGACCCTCCCGGGTCCCGCGGGTTACCGAACCATTGCCTAGCGCCAATTCCGTTCAAGAGACTGGGGGCACAGCAGCCCCCCCCCCCCATCATGTGGCTCGGGCAGGCCCCGCCAGCCGCTGGTCAGCCGGGCCATGCGGGCCGCCAACCAGGCCACGCGGGCCATCAAGACGACGAGCCAGACCCGTCCTGGGCCGGACCTCGTGAGGGTTGGACCTAGCACTGGCTGGGCCGCCCTCTTGGGTCGGGCCGCCCCCTCGGGCCGGGTTGGACCCCAGTCTGAACCTATTGACCCGAATAGATTTTTTTGCCCATAACAAGGGCTACGGTTGTCCAATTTACTAACCGTCTACGGCGGAAGAAATATTTTAGAAAGACTGTTCTTTTGGAATACCCCATTTGAGGTATGGAAGTTGTAGGGAAATGGTTAGGTTGTATTGAACCCAAATCCAACCGGGCCCTCACAACAGTAATGCCAATAAGTCACCGACTGAGCGTCCGATTGACGCACCGTCAGTTGCTTTGATACCCCTATGACGTGGAGAACCTTTGAGATACTTCTTCATTGAAATTCATGACATTTGGAGTATTTCCCATTAGATTTTGGAGAGGATCCTTCTAGGGACGAGCAGACAGAGTGTGGAGACCTAGTAGCTAGCATATTTGATGACTTCTTGACCGTTTCGACTCGGAGTGATTAAACTAGCCTAGTATGGAGTTCTTGGTAGTTGGTGGTAGACCCACGGCGGAGGATCTCCTGGTAGTTGGTGGCAGACCTTTGGTACTCGACAGGAGGAGTACCTCTGTAGGCTATTAGGGGGACCTCCTGGTAGTTGGAGGTAGACCCACAACAGAGTAGAGCATGGTAGTTGGCAGTAGACTCGAGGTACTCGACAGGAGGGGTACCTCAGAAGACTAAGGTTAGTGAGAAACACCTTGATGTCATGACAGGCCCACTGTACTTGACAGAGAATGAGTTATCTAGCAGCTGAGGTTTCGATAAAGAAAATCCTAGTTTGAGTTGATTCAAAGACTTTTGTGTTTTCTTCATGATTGAGTTGGGTTACTGGATAACTTAGGTATATGTATGGGAATATACCTAAGTAATAGTTATCTGTTGATTTCATACTTTGTGGTTTATCACTAATGGATTTTGAGAGACCTTTAGGGTCATAGGGTCCCTACTTTGTATCTTTATACTCACCCCTGCACATTCTATGACCGCACCTCATTGTGTTGGTTGTAGATGACGGACAACACTGACTGAGGCATAGAGTAGTAGGACTAGACAGTACCAAGAGGTGGATCACTCGGTGTGATGGTGCACAGAGGAGACGGATGAACATGGAGTGCTAAGGAGGAAAACTAAACATACCCTTCAGGTTGGAACTGAGGAGGATGACCCAGTATCTACTTTACTTTTCTTCAGTTGTGCTTTTTTTTAGTTGTACTTGTACTTTCATGTTGGGATTGTATTTCCGGCCCCTTTTACTTTCCAGAACGTATTTTGTATACATTTTTACTTAGTGTTTTGCTTCTAGTTGTATACTCTATTGTATTTTTTTATATTTATAATTTCAATTCCCTCCCAGTTTAGGGATTTATGCCTTTGATTCTAGTGTCCATCCCCTGGCCTATGGAAGGCAAGCTTGGGGTAGTCACCATACGGGCCACGGGGGAAGGGTCCTGACTAATTGGTATCAGAGGATTCGGTTCTACCGTAGAACATTGGACTCTTATATTTCATTTCTTTGAAACAATAGTGTTAAGGGTAATAATTGTGGTTTTCTGTTCAGGGAGTCCAGTGTTGGTGCGGGCGACCGACGTATCCATACATCTGGACCCTGAATTCTGATTTCTGACTCAGTTTTCGAAATCACTGATTGCGTGTGTGTTTTCAAAAAATTTCGTTATGTCAGCTCAACTAGGTCAGCTCACCAGGTATAATCTTTTGACCATGTCACATCTTTTTCATTCAGTATGCCTCCCTATGGATGATCAGTTAGATCCCCGAGAGTTGTACGCACTGATAGCCCACCGAGCGACGAGGCCTTGCTGTAGGGACCCTTTCCAACGGAGGCACCAGCGGTACCACTCCCTTTTGGGCCACTGATGCCACCAACCCCAGCTGCAGATGATGTATACCGCTTGAGCGTGTTGCACGAGTTCCAGCACCATAAGCCACCTAGTTTCAGGGGCGAGGTGGACCCACAGGCAACTGAGGATAGGATAGAGGCTGTGCTGAGAGTCTTCAGGCTAGTAGGGACACCAGCGGACTTCATGGTGATCCTTGCTACCAAAAACCTTCAGGCAGCAGCAGGCATATGGTGGAGCCTAATTCTCCAGGTGCATGGTGAGGCGACACTACTATGGAGAGACTTTGAGAGTCTATTTTAGGTAGAGTTTTTCAGAGCCACCCTTCGAGCTGTGTGGATATAGGATCTACTGCATCTACAGCAGGGTAGCATGACTGTAGAACAGTACTCAGTGAGGTTCACCGACCTCTCGCACTACTCCACTGATATGGTACGAGACCCAATTTTCAAGTCCCTGACATTTGATTAGTGGCTCAGGAAAGATATCAGAGCTCCGATGATCTCACTCAGCATCCCGACGCAGGCAGGGGTGCTAGAGAGAGCCCTCCTAGTGGAGAGCGTCCTTGCTGAGCAGTCTCTAGCACCGAGACCCACCACTAGCTGACACGCAGTAGAGTCTTCTGTAGCTGGGTATAGAAATATGTCACAGTGGTCCAAGAGGACTAGACCTATAGGTGGTCGACCACACGACTTAGGATCCGTTGTGCGGTGCACCCGGAGTGGAGACAGAGCTAGACATGCTAGAAGTGGACAGTGTTACTCTTGCGACGAGATTGGCCACATGGATCATGACTGTCTGACCTTCCATTCTGATGATCCGTAGATAGTTGATATACCTCCCAGGAAGAGGCAGAGGTTTGATTGAGTTGGTCCACCGGGAGTAGGCGAACGTGGAAGAGGATCTGTACGTGCAGCTGGTGGTGGATGATGTTTTGAGGTTCTACCGCCACCACCACTAAGAGGACCACCATGACTGTAGGGAGCATGTGGATAGGGGAGAGCTCAGCTTCAGGCAGCTGAGGATTATGATCATGATGCTCTGGAAATGATTTGAGGTATGATCTGTGTCTACTCTACCCTATCTGCAGTTCTTATAGACATAGGTGCTAGTCACTCATTCATTACCACTGCCCTCGTTTGGGGATTTGAGATTCTGACGGAGCCATTTTCTCAATCCGTACATCTAGAGACTCTTATGGGAGTAGAATCAATGATTATTCACTAGTGACGCCAGTGTGAGCTTACTATAGGAGGCTAGAGCTTCGACTGGGATCTCCTCGTAGCAGCGTCGAGGCCTTACGATGTCATCATGGGTATGGACTGTCTATCTACAGTTCATGCTTAGATCGACCGTATTTAGATCAAAGTGTGGTGTGTCTGCACGGATGGGACTAGTTTTACCTTAACCAATGATAAGGTAACCTTTGCGGCACAAGATAGACTTACTCAGAGAAGGGTGTAGCAGATCACTCGCCTGTTTTCTTGACTTACCCTTGGAGCAGTTCATGTGGAGAGTCTGACTTATCCGGTTGTGGTGGACTAGTACGTGGATGTTTTCCCTGACGATCTTCCAGGAATACCTCCTCATAGAGAGGTGGAATTCTATATTGTCTTTTACTCAGGGATGGACCGATATCTACTCCAACATATCAGATGGCTTACGCTGAGCTTTGCAAGCTACAGGTATAACTAGAGGACTCGCAGGGAAAGGGATTCATTCGGCCTAGTGTTTCCCCCAGGGCAACTCCAATTATATTCGCCAACAAGGAAGACAAGAGATTGAGTATTTGTGTTGACTATCGTCACCTGAACCAGGTGACTGTGAAGAACCAGTACCCACTCCTAAGGATTGATGACCTCTTTGATCAGCTGAAGGGAGCTAAGTGGTTCTCGAAGATAGACTTAGATTAGGCTATCACCGGCTCAGAGTTCGAGATGAGGATGTGTAGAATATGGCCTTCAGGTGTTGGTATGGCCACTATGAGTTCTTGGTTGTGCCCTTCGTCATAACCAATGCTCCAGCAGTGTTCATGGCACTCATAAACAAGATCTCCCAGCCATACCTCGATAGCTTTATTGAGGTCTTCACTGATGACATTGTGATCTACTCGACTACTGAGGAGGAGCATGCCTACCATTTGCAAGTAGTACTAGGCACACTCAAAGAGTACCGGCATTATGGTAAGATCTGGAAGTTCCAGTTTTGGATTTGAGAGGTTCACTTCTTGGTAAGCATCATCTCGGATACGGTATTTGTAGTGGATCCAGCGAAGATCGAGGTGGTACTTTCTTGGGAACCACCCAGGAGTGTGATGGAAGTACGGAGGTTCCTAGGTTTGTCGGGATACTACCAAAGATTCATTCTAGACTTCTCCAGAGATGTAGCACCACTATCAACCATCAATAAGAAGGGGAAACCTTTGTGTGGTCGGAGAGATGCTAGTATATATATCAGGAGCTGAGGCAGAGGTTGAATAGTGCCCCATCTTGAGACTTCTAGAGGAAGACGTAGGGTATGTAGTTTAATGTGATGAATTAGGGATCGGAATTGGGTGTGTCCTGATGCAGGAGTGAGTAGTGATTGCTTATAGTTCTTAGTAGTAGAGACAGCATGACCAGAACTATGCTACTCATGACATAGAGTTAGCAACATTGGTCTTCACCAAGAAGATGTGGCGACATTGTCGGATGGGAGAGAATTTTACCATGTACTCTGATCACAAGAGTCTCAGTTATATCTTCTCTCAGAAATACCTAAACATGAGATAGTGATGTCGGCGTGAGTTCCTCCAGGACTATGACTTTGAGAGATTCAATACTCCTGGGAAGGTGAAACTTGTTTTAGATATGCTCAGCAGGAGGACTAGTATTTAGCTACTATGAGAGTTTATAGAGACTCTAGCTGCTTCATAGATATCCATTATGGATAGATATGGAGTAGCATCCCTACAGTCTCTTACGGTCACTCCCCCACTTCTTCAGTGATCCAGGGAGGAGCAACATGGGGACCCTGACTGCGAGACACGACGTGTTGAGATATCCACAGGGAAGGCACCTAATGGGTTTCCCAAAGGTGGGGAGCACGGCATTCTCTTCAAAGGACTTCGTACCAGCGGCACTTCAAGAGGAAGTATTGAGGGAGTTCCAAACATCCCCTCTAGCAGTACATCTAGTAGCGGCGAAGATTTACCTGGATCTTCGAAGACAGCACTGGTGGCCAGGTATGAAGAAGGCAGTAGTAGAGTTTTTCTCATGGTGCCTTATTTGCCAGCAAGTGAAGGTAGAGCAATAGGTATCAGCAGGCTTGGTTCATCATTTAGAGGTCCCAGAGTATAAGTGGAATGGGATATTCATGGACTTTGTTATGGGTCTTCCATGTACATCTAGGGGTCACGACTTGATTTGGGTGATCGTCGACCGACACACCAAGTCGGCCCACTTCCTACCAATCAGAGAGCAGGGTTCAGTAGAGATTTTGGGATTCCTCTAGGTGCAGGAATTTATGAGTTTACATGGAATACCTTCTTATATTGTATCTGACTGTGACACAAGGTTTACTTCTCGGCTATGGAAGGGGTGTCCGGAGGCTTTTGGAACACAGTTTCGCTTGAGCACTGCCTTCCATCCACAGACATATGGTCACACCGAAAGGACCATCTAGACCCTCGAGGACATGCTACGTGCATGTTTCCTTGACTTTAGTTGCAGTTGGCAAGATCACTTTCCTTTGGTGGAGTTTTCTTACAATAACATCTATCACTTCACCATAGGGATGGAACCTTTCGAGGTGTTGTATGGGAGACCTTGAAGATCACCCTTGTTCTGGACAGACCCTGGGGAGTCAGCAATAGTGGGCCCATAGATGGTTCGAGCTACTACAGAGAAGGTTTAGATCATCCAGGAGTGGATAAAGACTGCACAGAGAAGGCATAAGTCTTATGCTAACAGGATATGGAGACCTCTGGAGTTCAAGGATGTAGACTACGTCTTTCTACGAGTCTCACCTCGATGAGTTCTAGAGAGATTTGGCTGAGGCATCCAGTTATCTTTGCAATTCATCAGACATTTCCAAGTCCTCAGTAGAGTAGACGAGGTGGAAAAATGCTTAGCTCTTCCACACCAGTTGCACCATTTTCACGACATCTTCCATGTATCACAGATGAAGAGATACATGCACGACTATTCCCACATCATCGACCATGGAGAGCTGGATGTCGATGATGGGGAGACATTTACTGAGGTTCCATTGCAGATTGATGATCGACAGGAGAGGCTCCTACGTGGATGGTTGATACATCTGGTGCACATTCACTGGTAGCATAGGAACCTCCAGTAGAGCACATGGGAGAGGGAGGCTCAGATGCATGCTCAGTACCCCCATTTGTTCCCATAGTTCGATTTGTAGCTTACGGGGACGTAAAGCCCTGAGGTGGGGAGAATGTAAAGACGCTAAAATTCTGTTGAATTTTTTTTCCTAAATACATGGGATTTTTACGAGTCTGTGAAATTTTATGGCGTGTGATTCCCAGCCTCAGTGTTCCCAGAATCAATTTATGATGTTTTGTTCGGGTACGTTCAGTAAACATACGAGCGGGTTTTTTATAACTTTGGAATCGATGCTCGGAATTGAAATCTGAGGAAACTGTTGAACTCACAGTTCCGGTATTCTCTTAATAATAAATTCACATCAACGACAGATGGTCAAGAATGAATGTTAGTTTTGGGTTTTTAAAGAAAAAATTAAATAACAATAATGTTTGTAGCTTATTTTTATTTGGTGGTCAAATCCTCCAAGTGGATGTTGGGGGTGGGGTCCACCACACCTTAACCTCTAATTAGAGGTTATGGTGGTTGGGACCAGCAGAGAATAACCTCCCTTGGGAGGATAAATTTTTGTGGGGACCACTTGATCTTTTTACCGCTTTAACTCTCCATTTAAGTGGAGAAATATCTTGAATTTCCCCACTAATTAATTGATCCAACTCCACCCCATTAATTAAGTTAGTTCACTCAATTAATTAAACTCCACATTTTTAATTCATGATAACAATTAAAATAATATGCACAATATTATTTCATTTGGTTGGAATAATTATTTTGTTAGAAGGAAGAGTTGAGGAGCTCTTGGAGATAGAACAACAAGGAAGAAAGAACTCTCCAATTAGGAACGAACACTGAAGAATGACGGACACCTTCTTATATTTTCAACCAGAACAAAGTAGGGAGCATCGTCCTTGAATAATTCCAACGACACCATCCCCATATTCTTCATTTTCGATGTCAACGAATTGACGTCTGTATTTTCGTGACATCATCAACAAACAACGATATGAGGTAGGGTATTTGAGTTTGAAATTATTCTGTTCTATGTCGATCAATCTTGGGTAATCTTTTTCCAATTTATATCACCGTAAGGTGGAGGGCTCGGGCTGTACAAACATAGCCTGACCTTACCTCTTCATTTTACCTTTCTTGTTGATGATGGTGGTGGAGCAACTGCGATCGTGATGAAATTCGGCCACAGAGGAAACCGGCGGCACAAGGCCGCTGGGTCGCCGGAAGGGCCCGGCACCGTCGTTCCATGTGGAGGAAAAGGGGGTTGTGGCTAGACCAGGCCACGGTGGAAGGGTGCAGTGCCCTCATGCCATGTGGAGGAGGAGAGCGGTGGCCAGGGTGGGCCTCGGCAGAGGAGAAAAGGTGGCCGGCTGGGATGGCCTCTGGCGATGCGGAACCAGTGCGCCGCTTGGCTAGTCGGACAAGGCAGGACCATCCCGTGTCCAGCGGGTTACCGAAACAGTGCCTAGCACTGGTTCTGTTGGGGAGATAGGGGGAAAGGAACACCCCCTCCCTCACGCAGCTATGGTGGGCCCCATAGGGCACTTCCAGCCTCTAGCCAGCCGGGCCACACAGGCCGCCAGCCAGGCCACGCGGGCTGGGAAGCCCACTCGGAACGGGCCACCCCCTTGTACTGGGCCGCCCCCTCGGACCGGGTCAGACCCTCAGACTGATTCGGACACCAGTCTAGACCCGTTGACCCAAATACCCAATTTTTCCCATAACTTGGGCTACGAGGGTCTGATTGACGAACCATCTACGACGATAGAAATTTTAGAGGAAGTCGGTTCTTTTAGAACACCCCATTTGAGGATTATAAGTAGTAGGGAAATGGTTCGGTTGGATTGAACCCAAATCCAACTGGGCCCTCGGAACGGTAATACCAATAACCCACAGACCAAGCGTCTGATTGATGCGCTGTCTGTTGCATTGAGACCCCTATGATGTGACGGAAATTTGAGATACTTATTCGTGGAACTTCGTGACAGTAGGAGTATTTCCCAGCAGCTCGTGGAGCAGATCCTTCTTGTGACGAGCAGACAAAGTGCGGAGACTCAGTAGATGGTAGACCTGATGACTGCTTGACTGTTTCGACTCGGAGTGATTCAACCAGTCCAATGGAGAGCTTCTGATAGTTAGTAGTAGACCCATATCGGAGGAGCTCCTGGTAGTTGGTGGCAGACCCATGGTATTCGATATGAGTACCTCTAGAGGCTATTAGGGGCAGCGCCTGGTAGTTGGCGGTAGACCCACAGCGGAGGAGCGCCTGGTAGTTGGCAGAAGACTCGTGGTACTTGACAGGAGAAGTACCTCACCAGTCCAAGGTTTGTGAGAGGCTCCTTGATTTCGCAACATGACCACTGTACTCGACAGAGGATGATTTCTCCAACAGCCTTGGTATCGATAATGAAAATCCTAGTTTAATCTGAGTTACAGGCTTTTGTGTTTTCATCATGATTGATATGGGTTAGTAGATAACTTAGGTATAGGTATGGTCCTTTATCTAAGTAATGGTTATCCTTTGATTTCATTCTTTTTGGTTTATCCTTGTTGGATTTTGTGAGGCATTGAGGGAATCAGGGTCCCTACTGAATATCGTTATACTCGCCCCTGCATGGGCTATGCCCGCACCTCGTTGTGTTGGTTGCAAATGACAGACAGTGCAGACTGAGGCAGAGAGTAGTAGGACTGGATGGTACTCGGAGGTGGACCACTCGGTGTGACAGTGCACAGAGGAGACGGATGGACGTGGAGTGCTGAGGAGGCCATCTATACATACCCTTCAAGTAGGAACCCCGAAGGATGACACATTAGCTGCATTACTTTTCTTCCGTTGTGTTTGTTTTTAGTTATACTTGTACTTTCCTATTGGGCTTGTATTTCCGGCCCCTTTTACTTTCTATAAATTCATTTTTATACAGTTTTACATAGTGTTTTGCTTCCAGTTGTGTACTATGTTGTGTATGTTTAAAGTAATAATGGCAATTCCTTCCTAGTTTAGGGATTTACACCTTTGATGCTAGTCGCCATCCCCTGGCCTATGGATGGAAGGTTTGGGGTAGTTACGATACGGGCCCCGGGGGGACGGGTCGTGACACAAATTTACATTTTAAATTATTAAATTACTCATAAAATTGGAAATAAAATATTTATGACATTCAAAAATACAAATACTTATACTATGATCATTTTTTCACTGTTAAGATTTCCAAATTGTATTTACACATTCCTGGGTTAGGTTTCTATTTTTTGGTGGATTTTTTATTCATTACTCTTCATTACTATTCATAAAGTTTTGTTAATATTATTAAGGGTATGTTACAAGTCATAAAAAATTAATTTTGTCGTATTAGACTCAGAATAACTTTCCAATCACAATTGTAGAAGAATGCTTTTCAAAATTCAAAACACATAAGAGACAATATTATGTTTAAAGGTCACCTAGTACACAGTAGATCATTATGTTGTTTTTTCATGTGATTAATGAAATAATTATAAGAATATTTTTTCATTGATATAACATTGGGTCATTATAAATCAGTTGGATGAAAAAAAAGAAATGTTTTCTTACAAATAATATTTTTCTAATAGGTTGTTTTTTATCCTTTGTGAAGATACATTAAATTTTTTTACCACTTATTGAAATTTTAATTTTAAAAAATTAAATTCATTTTTGTAATAATTATGTAAATATTATCATAAAGTGAAGGTTTGATAATTTTATGAAATGATTAATTTTTTGATTAATAGTGAAGAATAATAGATATATTTGAAAAAATAATTTTCATTTTAATCATTAAAAGGTTCCATTTTTATTTAAAATATATGGAAAGTATAATTATCTTAATTATATTATAATAAAAAAATTAGCTTCATTAAATAAATCTTTTATTGAATTTGTATATTGGAACTTTTCATACCTAAGTGAATTTTATCTTTGGAAAACTACATTTTTCTCATGCATGTGGCTTTAATTTTTAATTAAATTTGTTCAGTTATGTGAGTTTAATTTAATAAAATGGATTATATATTTGGAATAATAATAATTTAAAAAATAATATTGTCAAGTTAATTGTTATAAAAATAATTAGTAAATTAAATAAAATTAAATTGCTACAGTTGTGGTTAAAATGGGGTTTTCATGTTATATACGCTTATGTTAAAATTGATTTTCCACTCACATAAGATTTTTATTTAGTCAATTTTAATTTATATCTAGAATAATTGGTTCTATATTATCTAATTATTGTCATTTAAATCTTATTATTAAAGAACAAATTACATAGGTAAATATAAATATATATGTTTTGTGGTGAAAATAAAAATGGTAAAATTGAGTAAAATTAAAGCCTAATGAATAACATGTTAAATAAAAAAATTATTTTAGTTGGAGGTGTGGATATACCATACCATAACTCAAATCTATTATTTATCATTTTTTTATAAACATGGGGTGGTAATGACTTCCCATTATGGAATATTTTTTTGGTATTTACTATAAATTCACCCCTCCTTAATTAAAAAGGGAACTCACGCCCATATCTTATTCACATCTATGAAGGACATTGTGTTTAAAAACCTAAAAAATATATTCTCCAAATCATTATACACATTATATTGGTTATGCTCTTGAAAAAATACCAACGATATGTTCCCTAAAGAGATCCAAAGAATGTTTCTCTAAAATAAGGTAATTTCCTTAATGAATCGCTTTCTTTTTATTTATTATTTCACAACATTCAATTATGTCTTAACGCTCCCTTTATAAACAAAATAGTATATAAAATATTATTATATGATAATATGTTAATTTAATAACCTATATTCATATCCTCTTCCATCAAATGGAAAACAGAATCATTGATGGTGTGCATGCCAGACTACCACCTTACGAAGCGATGTAACTAAATTTCCATGAACATCTCTCAAGGTTGAATTTAATTATGTATTTAATGTATATATATATGTATATATTTTATGATATAGTTATAATTATGTGTTTATAATATCAAATATACCTTCTCAATTTTCATTCATTTAAAATATGATATTGTCACTCGTGTGCATGGCGGAATCCCTCCTCACGAAGCGACAAGATTCATTTTTCACTTACACATTACATGGATGTTAATAAGGTAACATTTAATTAATATTTGTGATATATATGAATTCATATTTATTATTTAAAATTTATATACCATCAAATTTCTTTCATTCCTTAATGGAATGATATCATCCCCAGTGTGTGTGTGTGTGGTCTACCATCTCCACGAAGTGACGCGATTCATTTTCCATATGAAAATTGAAAGAATGGTTCTGAATATTTATATAATGAAAAAATATTTATTAAATCAATTCCATTATTTAGATTATTAAACTATATCATATGTTAAATTCTGTAACATTAAAGAAAAAATACATACGAGAAAACACGATAATTAACACTCGAAACAATGAAAATAATAAGATATCGTTAACAAACTAGTGGTAAAATATTATTAAAGGTCAATATATGATAATATGAATATGATTTTGGTTCTAAAATAAACTTATTAAACTAATAAAATCATTATAAACGAGGTTAATTTACATTCAACTAAATGAAATTGTGAGGTAAAGGGAATTATCTCTATTTCCCTTCATTGAGTCAAGTGATAATGTTATTATCATAATTTATTTTATATGGTGTATATACATCCCATTTAACAAGTAATATCATGAATAATTCATATTTATTATTTCAAGAGAATATGACTTGAAAGTTACCGGGTGGTAAATAATTATGTTACATAATTTCTTTTCATAGGGTTATATTAGTTATTTATTGCATTTGATATTCAAAGATTATGTTTTTAATGAATTTTGATTATACTATTTTGTAAATAAACATTTTTATGTGAAACTGATTTTGATAATCATAATTTAGTAATTTATTAATTCTCACTAAAATCATATGATCATTGTAATGGATTTCATCTCAATGTTTATTTCATTGAGATATATTTGTTAATATGAACCTATTCACTTTTATATGTTGAATATACCACCCCTTTGATATATTTAACATTAATAAAAAAATAATTAGTGATTTTTAATTTTAAAATTCATGTTTATTATTTCCATATGTTATATTTTGAATGTTACCAACGTGGTAAATATATATTTTATAATAAAATTTTCTTTGGGGATTTCCTTAACTCTTATTGAATGAATCTTACTATTTACCCTTCATATTCTCCAATAATTTCTTCATTATCATTTTTCATTAGATATAAAATTTATCTCAAATATGCATTTTCTATATATAATTTAAATAATCATTTCCTAAACCGTATTCAATTTTTATAGATGGTCTTTACTTATAATGTTATTTAATTAACTGGGGAAATATTGATAAATCTGTATCCTCACTCAATATTGCTATTTTTTGATAAAATATATTTTTTATGAATGAAATAGATCATTTGATATAGGAGGAATGCTTTGTACATGCAGGGATGGTTGGGCCAAGAATTATATTACTCCTCGATTCATCAATATGTATCATAAGACAAATCTTATTGGTTTTTACCTATAGTTATAATTTTCTTGTGAAAGTTCATGACGGTAGAGGTATCATGATTCCTGAGATCATAACATCTAATAATTTAACAATTCCATCATTTATAATTCATTTATTCTTATTATCTAAAACAGTTTTTTCATTAATATTATCTCTGGATGTATTTCATTATTTTTTTATTGATTAAATTGAATGTATGTTTTGTTATATACCTTGACATAGTGATTATGCCTTGTCTAATTATGATAGAGAATTTTTTTATTAAGTGTAATGTGTATTCATCTATTTACCTTTCCAAACAAATTATGCCTTATTGTTTCATGATAGTATACTATGTATGTATCCATAACTGAGAATTTGATCTCACCCTTATTTGGTTTCTTTTCCATGGATATAAAGATGATTTATATGAATTTGTTTCAAGTATTTAGTATATATTCTACTGGTATGTTCTATTTATAATTCCCAATGTAAAATGGATAACATATATATATCTAGTTCTTGAATAATGAAAAACCATTTGGTATTTTAGAATGAGATTTCTTTTATCTGGTTCCAAAGTAATAAAGTGGAAACCATCTCCATATTACTGGATTTAGGGTCATTGTAGTTGGTATTAGAGAACATTTATTAGAATCCTTGGTAACTATATTATGGGAAAATAGATTAGGTAAAATATCCTTATGATAGATTTTGATTATAATATATAATAACATCCTAATGTTTTACTAAGGTAGATATTATGTGATTTTTCTTAGAAATACATCAATGTATGGATACTACAAGTGGATGTAATTCTAGAAAAGATGTACCTATGGGTAATTACTCAAAAAATGTGTATTAGGTTTGGATTGAGCATTACATCATATATCAAAACGGGCCTTACTACACACCAAATTTAATGCGATAATTTATGTTTTCTCTATAAACCATTATAAAGTATTTGATTAGATGATGACAGTGAATTATTTATATTAATCCTAAATTTTCATGGTTTCGTATTTTTAATGTTAATAAAATGTTTAAAATAATATATACCCCTTATGATGTTTAAAATTATAGAACTATAATATTATTAAGATTATTTTTTGAGAATTTTATGTAAAATAACCCTTTAGATTAGTGTGTTTTTTAGTGAAAATATATTCATGGAATAATTCTTTTACATTTTTGGACATATGATTAAAGGTATTGATAAACATTTTGGTTAATATGATCATTGATGATAATTCAATTAATATTACCAAATTTTTTTGATGAATGTGATTTGTTTGAATATGATTTTATTATCTTAGGAATAAAATTCATCTTGGATATTCATTTTGAGAGTACGAAGTGAAGTGTAAATTGATCAAATCATAAAAAAAAGATGAAATTTCACATAAATGTTACCAATTTTAACCTAATTGTAAACCTAGTTATATGTTAATATTGATAACATTTATATATTTTTTTATCTAAATTTCTTTGAGGTTTTGTTAACCATTTTTATGATGTGGGTTTTCAAACAAAAGTATTTTTAGATGGAAAACCCATAGTTTCTAAGTACAATTTCAAATTAGGAGGATGCAATCTATTAATGGTGGAGAGAATGTAACAACTTGTGATTTTAAAATAATACTAAGTATTTTCCATGAAACAATGAACTTAAAAACCCCAGAAATATATATATTTAAATTTAATATCCCTCTAGCTTATGATGAACATAATCCCAAGTTTAAGAGAAATGAAAAATATTATACCATTATTACAAAGTCATTAAATTATAGGGGATTAATTTTACTAACTAAATTATGAATATAAATGGTTTACACATTTATAAAAAAAATTAAATTTAAATATATATATTTATTACAAATAAAATATGAATTTTTTGTATGAAAAGAAATGTTTTCTGAAGAACTATATTTTTCAAAAAGGTGGTTTTGTTTCACTTTGAGAGAATAAATTAAAATTATTTTTAATTAATTTTAGGAAATTTGAACTTAATTTTTGAAATAATTTTTTCAAAAATTATATTAGGGTGAATTGTTGATAAATTTTTAAAAGAATAAATTGTCAATGAATATTGAAAAATGTTATTTTTTATAGAAAACTACCTTTTCATTTGAAACATTTTATTGTTAAATTTTGACCCAAAATTGTTTTAAATGTAACATTAGATAAATTATATTATAATAAAAACAATTTATGTCAGTTGAATAAATTTCATACTGAATTTTGATACTAAAAAATTCTATAATTTTGAGAATTGTCCCTTTTGAAAACCACTTTTTTGTCGCATCAGTGAGTTTAATTTTAAATAAAATATTTTCATCACTATGAGGAAAATTTTATAAAATTTATTATAGATTTTGAATAGTAATAATTAATATTTGATAATATGGTCACCTTAATTTTTCTCCATAATATTGAGTAAAGACAATAAAAATTAGTTACCATGATTATGGTTTAAATGAGGTTATGTGTGGTACATCTATATGTGCTAAAATTAATTTTCAAAAAACATAGTGTCAAGACCGCTTCCAAAAAAATTTAGCCATCATGGGCCGGAAATGGAATAAGAGAGATAGTGACCCCTAGGTTCCGACTCCAATAGGACCTAGGTGGCTGAATACCATCGAGCGTATAATAGGCATGCATATGGGGGAATTACACTATAATAGAAAAAATGTGGAATAGAGAGATAATACAAACACCAAAAAAATCCTTATCAGAATACAATATAATAGAAAACCCCAGTTCATGAATTTAATTTCATGAAATAAAAACTAGAACTGAAAGGGAAATCTACAATTACCCGAAGAAATTAATCTCATTAGAAACCATGAAGCCCAAACAACTCCTACTAATCCCCAACCTTGTAGTACGGAGTCTAATCTCCAACATTCTCAAACTATCCAAACAAATAGATTATTTAAGTAGGGTGAGTATAATAGTATACTCATTAGGTTCCTCCCCAGAGCCTCGCATGAAAAAGAAAATAAAGCATGGAAAAAACCATGAAGGACAAGTAACAACTATCTCGTCAACAAAATAGGTTTACTATATTCCTAGAATAACTATCGATACTCTCACCATGTATCACAAGAAATGAATATTATATAGTAAATAATATCAAGGGTATCCTGCTACCGCTTTCCCACTAGTTTTCCACTCTGCCCTAACACTGCACATCCTGAGCATCACTCTCTAAAAAGGCTAGCCCCTAGAAACCTGGGTGAAGCACCACAATATTCACCTCAATAGTCGACATAAACCTCATGCATCGCATCACCACATCCACATAACCAATGTAACCATGAAGTTTTCAAGAGCCTCCAATGATAGTATAATGTGAAAAATATATAGGGTATTATACTTCAAGCCATCACAACCCATACACCGTGTAAGGATCCTCTATCCATCAGGGCTTATACACATTATACCTACTTCAGTCTGTAGAAAACTATATCAAGAGTAAATTTATATGAAATAACCACAAGATACTACATCCCTATACACACATATATGGGTAAAACTAACTATTGTGAATACCAGTACAAGTAACTACCAAAATAAGGTAGTGGGGCCAAAGGGGGTAGTCATTCATCCATCCCCCCATCGGGATATCGGGGGAAACACCCCCAGGGATCAAAATCCTCGGGGTGTCAGTTTCTCTAACCGAAAAGGTGGATTACTGCGTAGAAATACCAATGTTTCAAGATATAATATAGCTCACAACCACACAACGGGAAAAACCATGTGACAGAACCAACTATAGCTAATGTCTCTTGTAGGAACCCGTATCTTATTTTTAGGTATGTATTTCCTTTTTCTGAAGTTTTTGAGAAAATAGGAGTTTTTGGAAATTTTTAAAGTACACGATGTGTACTTTCAGAGTATATGCCATGTACTCCCTTGCCGCACCAAAGCGTGTGTTGGCCATGTCCGGGTCACACACACTGTGTGTAGGGGTTATGTGGAGGCCTCTTAAAGTGGAGTACAGAAAACAGAGTACACGGTGTGTACCCCAGAAGTACGCGCCGTGTATTTTATTTTTTTTCATTAAATGGACCGAGGTCGCTCCTGATGGACAGAACACCTTTCATCCAGGTTTCATTCGTCTGAGAGAAGTCGTACAGCTGAGATTCTTCTCCGAGCCCCCGTTCCACCGCCTGATCTCTTTTTCAGCCGTCTTCGATTGCATTGGAACCGCAGTGGTGAGTACTTCCTTCTCTTAGAGCTTTGTTTTCCAATTCCTCCTCTTTCTCAATTTATCATTGTTTGAGCATTTTTGACGTTTTCTCTGATCTTCATCATTCTAAAGAGAATCAATCTCCGTGGATCAAGTATATCGATCTCCTAGGATCGAGGTAGGTGGTTTGTTACCCTACGTTGAATGTCCTTGAGTTATTGTGCAAAAATTATCGGATACCAATGTATTAGGTATCCCGGGTTAGGGATTTTAATTCCATTTTTCAATTGCCTTATATTTCTTGTTTTCATGATGTTAATTGATAGTAATATATGCTTGGTTTCATGTTTTAGGATCACCCATGGGTGATTTCCCTTTCTTGGGTTGTTTATCACCCTTTGTCTTAGGTTTCCTGTGAGGCAAACCTTGTAGCATTATTTTTCTGCCTTGTTATAGATGATTGTATGTATTGCCTATTGTTATATGATTTTGATGAATTGTGGCTATTAGACATGTAGTTTTTGAACTTACTTAGGGATGTTTAATGTCGATTACGCATGACCAGACTGCTCAGGGTTGTGTGAACCTGGTGCGGTAGACTAAAGAGGGAATTGACATTTAAGGGCTTCCCTAGAGAGTCTATTATAAATTAGTTTTGTACGCATGAACTATAAGAATTGGAATTTGTGTTTCCCAAGAGTTTCCTTGTTTTACAAACATATAGAGACCACATGTGGAATTAGATGTAAGTGCTTCCTCACAGAGTCTATAGATTTCATCGCAAGACTATAGGGGAATTGATGGTGAGAGCTTCCCAGAGTGTCTGTGCCTTGTATGATTATTTGACTAGAGGGGTATCCCAGTAGGATCCACCTAGAGAGTCAATATTATTATTTTTTTGGTTGGTTATGATGAGTCCACCAAGCCAAAGAACATGCTTGGGTTTGTACTGCTTGTTTTCTAGGTAGTCTGTTGAGATACATGTTGTGTTACTTGTTGTGCCTTGAGAATATATAGTTGTTTTCTAGACTCCTTGGTTGATAATTAAATGATTGTATTAAATTAATAAATAAATATGAATGGATATTTGTAGGATTGTTACTTTGGTGTACCTCTGTTTCTCTGCTGCATTTATTTCCCTCACTTTTTCTATTTTTCTCACTAATAGTAGGGCATAGATCTTGTGGTGACTGCCTACTGGGATTAGTCTCACACCTTGTTTGGGTCCTACTTTTCAGCCCAAACAGGTTATATGGTTGCAGGTATGGGTATGGATTGTGGCCTTTATACTTTAGGTACATGATTGCCGGTTAGAGTTGGGGAGCATAGGACCAAGATTAGGCTTGCGATGCTGCTGGGGTTGCTGTTAATTTTAGTACTTTGTTTTCAGTTGTATTTCGTCACATTGTTGTGTTTTCTGCTTTCCTTAGATACTTGTACCTACTGCATCATTATCATCATTACTATATATATTCATTGCTTCCGTTATTTTTTTTCAGTTGTTGTATGCTGTTTACTACTTCCGCTATTGACTGTTATTTCTTTTCCCTTGTATACCTTACCAAATGAGGGCATAGTTTCCCCAATAACTTACCAAGGCACTTTCTACTAGTCGGCAGCCTATGGTGTTTAGAGAAATGCACTTGATGTCATGTGGCGAACCGGGCACGGGGCACCAGTTGAGTGGCTTCGTATTCGGGTCATTATAAAGTGGTATCAGAGGAGTTTCTTCCTTTACTATTTGACATACTATTTGGAGACATTAGACAGGGATATGACAAAATAGGTAAATGTTAAATAGTTATGCTCGGGTGTTCTAGAACCTGTGTATAGGGAAAAGGATAGATTACCTTGAATGATGTAATTTTCATGTTCTGTAAATGTTACAGTTTAATAGATTTCATCGTTGGGTGATGCACTTGTTTTTTCATCTTACTGTTTATATGATTGTGGTTCTATTTTGTTACAACCCGATAAGATAAGGTTATGCCATCTCATGCATCATATAGGCACAAGTTATAAAATCATATGCCATGCATTTTTCCATTCCATCTAGGTTGCATTTGAGATTGCATGTTGTTGTGATAGAATTTGTGATAGACAATGCTTATTGTTGTGATAGCTTATGTGATAAAATACATGCTATGTGAATAGGGTCTCAGTTGTTTTGAGCTTCTTTATCACGGAAGAAAAACATTGGTCTTAGAGGTGTTATGGTCCCTTGAGGATCGGAATTTGGTGGGTCGCGAGTTTGTTATACTATTGCGTGATTATATTCATTCTTATGATGTCAAGCTTTGATTCGCCGGGAGTATGGGCCCCCACGGATCGGAATTTGGCACCTTAACCACTGTTTTCTGTGTTTTATGAGCTCCGTGTAGTTCTGAGGCTACTATCCGGAAAAACCCAGAATACTCAGGGTGTACTTTATAAATACATGCCATATAGTTTTTGACAGTGTCACTGACCGTTTCACTGACCATGTGGCCAAGGAAACGGGGCTGTAAAAGGGTCTTTAAGAACACGTCGTGTACGGTATATACACGCTGTATAGAGGTAAACTGTGTAGTCGGTGGTGTCACTAACAACACGGGTCAGGAAAACTCTAGTAGTATACGCTGTTTTTGGTATGAACACGCCATGTAGTCTTGTTCTAAGTACCCGGTCGTGTCACGAACAATAAAGGTTGGTGTTATCTTCTCCTATACATGCTGTGTTTGTTCAGAACATGCCGTGTAAGGGTCAGCCGTGTAGCCGACCATGTAACAAACCTCATGGGACGTGGTTTTACATCAAGTGATCGTCGTGTCCCTTGGGAACACGCCATGTAGTTTTGACCGTGTGTCAGGTCGCGTTGCTAACAACACGGGCCAGGTAAGGCATGTCTAGTGAACATCGTGTCTTCCTCAACACGTCGTGTAGTCTTCGGCTGGGACAGTTCGTGTGACTTAGTCATGTACGAGTAACTAGGCTAGTAGAAAAGGTTCAGTACATTCCAAGTAGTTTGAGAACACGTCGTGTAGTCGGGTTTTTTACACATCCATGTATGGACAAGGTACACGCCCAGGGTAAAATTTCTGGAAACATGCCGTGTAGCCATACTACATGTCGTGTAGTCTTGTTTTCCCCAATTTTAAAGGTTTTCCCCTCATGTTCCATTTTACTCTCTTATGTTGAAACTGTGTTCATAGTTAATGAAGGTGTGTTTTGATCTTTCAGAGCTATGGCACTATGATTTCCTCCTCTTGCACGACAGGAACTAGGCAGTGATCGTATGCTTGATGCAATCGATCAAGGACTACCAGCAGTTCTGCCTACTGTTCCGAACATGGATCCGGCAGTGATTCCGGACACTGGTGACAATGCTCAGTTCAGAGAGGGTTTCAAGAGATTCATGCAGTCCTTCCAGGGAGTTCGTCATCCTACTCTAACTATGACAGAGATGACGCGGGTTTTTCAGTAGCAGCATCCTCCCACGTTCACAGGGGAAGGGTGACTGCCGGCTGTAGGGTCATGGCTAGAATCCATGTTATACATCTTCAACCATCTCGAGACACCACCAGATAAGAGGGTGAAGCTCGCGAATTACATGATGTGAGACTCCGCCAAAAGATGGTGGGACGTAGTTTCTCAGGCAGGGCGCCAACAGACTATGGCTTGGGGTGAGTTCAAGCATACGTTCTATGACTACTTCTACCCAGCGATGCTGAGGGCTGAAAGAGAAAGAGAGTTCATGAACCTGTAGTAGGGTACTCTTTCAGTTATGGAGTAATCCTCCTGTTTCACATAGTTACAGCATTTCAGTCTCGTTCTAGGGAATGACGAGCTGTTCTTGGCAAGGAAGTTTCAGGAGGGACTCAAACAAGAGATCAGATCGCGGGTGAATGTCTTCCAGTTAACTTCTATAACTCTGATATTCAACTAGGCGTCTATCACGGAAAGGAACCTAAGGGATACTGGATCTGTGGGCCAGGGCAGTTCAGCATCCAGGGCTGATTTTTTCAGACAGATAGCAGGAAGCGCCACCGAGAGTCTACCCGAGGCGACCCGAGGAAGCGAGGTATTCCTTCTCGTAGATGAGAAATATCTTATGGAACCCATGTGGTGTGTTATCAGTGTGGTAGGAGCCGGAATAAGTGGCACCAGTTCCCGTGAGACCCAGTGGAGTTCTGATCTTGCGGTAAGATGGGTCATCTACAACGTTTCTACAAGGTTCCCCTTCCAGCAGCTAGTGATAGAGGGTCAGTTTCGACCCCACATGCAGGAGCAGGGTTACCAGTTCTGAAGAAAACTGAGGGCTGGAGTTCTTTAGGTCGTCTAGGTTAGGGTAGATTCCGTGGATGCAGTTTTTAGGCTCAAGGAGGAGTATCTCACTATTTTTAGGCTGCTACACAGGGCCGCGGTGCAGGCTAGACTTTTACTGTAGAGAAGATTCATCAGGAGCAGGATCTCAGACCCTCTACAGTTCAAGGTTCAATCTTAGTAGCCTCAATTTTATCTTCATCTCTTTTCGATACTAGTTCTTCTCATAGCTTTATCTATGTTGATGTCGTGGAGAGCCTTGGGCTCTGTGTCTTTTCGTCTACTGACATGTTGACTCTCGACACTCCCTTGGGAATGAGGACATCTAGAATACGTCAGTGAAATGAATTCCATCTAGAGGTTTCAAGGTTTCACTTTTTATGGGACCTCTATGTCCTAGAGATGACAGGCTACGATGTCATTCTCAAGATGGACTGGTTGGTTCCCTTCCAGGAAGTCGTCGATTTCTATCGATGTAGGGTGAGTTTCATATCACCAGACGGCGGGTCCTTTCTTCATAGAGGCAAGTGGGATGTCCAGGAATGTAGAGCTGGACCAGAGCATCATAGGCTAGGATGGGTTATGGCCCAGTTTTCTAGTCATTATCAGGATGACTAGGGAAATTCAAAATTAGACTTTCCTCCAATGGTGGATCGTTTCAGAGATGTCTTTCCAGAGGACTTTTAAGGTTTACCTCTGGAAAGTGAGGTATAATTCTTGATTGATATCATGCTAGGAGCGGCACCGATGTCCATTCCTCTTTATAGGATGGCTACACCTGAGTTGCAGGAGCTAAATAAGCAGTTGGAGGAGTTGTAGGCAAAGGGTTTCATCCGACCCAGTACTTCTTCTTGGGGTTAGCCTGTCCTTTTTACGAAGAAGGCAGACAATACCCTTAGGCTTTACATGGATTATCGGATGTTGAACCAGTTGACGTTCAAGAACCGATATCCCTTGCCGAGGATTGATGATCTCTTCGATAAGCTTCTAGGAGCCCGAGTGTTCTCGAAGATCGATTTGAGGTCTGCTTATCATCAGTTGCGCATTAGACCATTTGATATGCCCCTTACAGCCTTCCAGAGCAGGTATGGTCTGTATGAGTACTTGGTTATGCCATTTGGCCTCATGAAAGAATCGGCAGTCATCATGGAACTAATGAAAAACGTGTTCCATCTTTACTTGGATTCCTTTGTGGTGGTTTTCATGGACGACATCTTGGTGTACTCTCACACTCGCACGACCATGCAACCCATCTTGAGAACGTTTTGAGTACGCTGAGAGAGCATCAGTTATATGCTAAGCTCTCAAAGTTCTACTTTTGGATGGATGAGATCCACTTTTTGAGTCATGTCATCTCAGAGACAAGGGTATCAGTAGACCCAGAGAATGTGAGAGCAGTAATTACCTGGGAGTAGCCAAAGAATGTCTTCGAGGTACAGAGTTTCTTGGGGATGGATGGTTACTACAAGCGGTTTATACAGGACTTATCACGCTTATCAGTGTTGTTGACGGGGCTTGACTAAGAAGGGCGTAAAGTTTGTTTGGTCGGAATCCAATGATTCAGCCTTTCAGGAGATGAAGGGGAGGTTGACATCGGCACAGATTCTAGTTTTTCCAGAGCTGGGTAGGAGTTATACTGTTTTCTGTGATGCATCTCGCATCAGGCTAGGAGCAGTGATTATGTAGGAGGATCGTGTTGTTGCATATGGATCTCCACAATTGAGGCCAAATGAGAGGAATTGTCCTACGCACAACCGGGAGATGGCTGTAGTTGTTCATGGTTTGCGCTATTGGAGGCATTACCTTCTGGGAGAGCATTTTGTGGTATATACTGACCAAAAGAGTCTCGAGTACATCTTCACGTAGCGTGACCTGAATCTGGGACAGTGGAGGTGGGTTGAGTATCTCTAGTCCTATGAATTCGAGCTTGCCTATATGCTTGGGAAAGGCAATGTAGTGGCTAATGCACTGAGCAGGAGAACTAAGATATAGGTAGTTTAGGAGGCCCGTAGTGAGTGGCAGCTTATGGATCTAATCTCTGAAATGCATTTGGAGGTGCACGATATTCAGGGGCAGACTTTCCTATCTTTTATAACTGTTACCTTTGTGCCTCTTGACCAAGTTTGATTGAGGAAGCTAGCTGATTTTGAAGGCCTAGTCCTACGGGAAGCATGTAAGGAGAGGACCCTCTTCCCGGATGGACCGTTGGTGAGGATGAGATCTTGTGTTTCCAGGGACGTGTATGGGTGCCAGCAGATATACGCGAGGAGTTGATGCGAGACTTTCATTCCTCCATCTGGGCAGTTCATCCTGGAATCACCAAAATGTATTGTGATCTACACTGCCAGTACTAGTGGCCAGGTATGAAGAGAGATTTGGCTGGTTTTGTCATGAGATGTTCCATTTGTCAGTAGGTGAAGGCATAACACCAGCGGCCTGCAGGGCTTTTCTAGTAGTTACCCATTCCTGAGTGGAAGTGGAATGATTTTTCAATGGACTTCGTGACACGGTTAACGAGATCGTCGAGAGGGAACAACATGGTATGGGTTGTCATTGATAGGATCATGATGTTTACTCGCTTATTGCTGATAAAGGAAACCGTCGGTGCTGATGATCTTGGACGGTTGTACATCCATGAGATTATGCACATGCACGGGGTTTTGAGTAATATCGTTTTGGATAGGGACACCAGATTTACTTTGAATTTATGGGAGGGGCTACAAAAGGCATTGGGTATACAGGTACTTCAGAGTACAGCTTACCATCCCCAGAAAGATGGCCAGTCAGAGCGCACGATCCAAGTGCTTGAGGATATGCTCCGAGCTGTCATTTTGGACTTTGGTGGTTCTTAGGAGAAGCATATCCCTCTTGTGGAATTCGCCTAAAACAATAGTTTTCAGGTGACCATTCTGATGGCACCTTATGTGGATTTGTACGTCTGGCCATGCCGATCACCTTTGTGCTGGCTGGAAGCGGGAGAGGCAGCTTTGCTGGGACCTTGTCTTGTTCAGGAGACCTTAGTGCAGATAGAGTTGATTTAGAAAAGGATGGCTACTGCACAGTCTCGTAAGAAATATTATGCTGATCAGAGGAGATGACCTTTGCAGTTCGAGGTCGGAGATATGTTTTTCCTATGTGTTACCCCGAGGTAGGGAAACAAGAGGATCCAGAGACATAGTAAGCTTTCACTGTGGTATGTCGGGCTGTTTGGGGTGTTGGAGAAATTTGGGTCGGTTGCCTATCGACTATAGTTACCTCAAAGATATCAGGCTATGCACGATGTCTTCCATGTTTCTCAGCTTCAACGCTATTTCCCATACCTGTCTCATGTATTTCAACCAGAGGAGGTTGACCTTGAAGTGGATGCGTCATTTGAGGAGAATCCCATCTGGATTGTCGATCGCATTACAATGGTTCTTTGTGGGTGGTCTGTTCCTCTGGTACGGGTGATATGGAAGCACGGTCGTGTGTAGGACGAGACTTGGGAGAGGGAGGCCGATATGAGATCCTAGTGGCCAGAGTTGTTTGGGGTTTCTTCTTCTCGACCTTTCTAGGGAAATTCAGGGACAAATTTCTTTAAGGGGGGAAGTTTGTAAGAACCTGGATCTTCTTTTCAGGTATTTCTTTCATTTTTTGAAGTTTTTGAGAAAAGAGGAGTCTCTGGAAATTTTTGAAGTACACGCCATGTACTCCCTTTCCGCACCATGCCGTGTGTTGGCCGTGTCTGAGCCACACACACAGTGTGTAGGGGTGATGTAAAGGCCGCCTAAAGTGGAGTATGGAAAAACATAGTACACGCCATGTATCCCAGAATTACATGCCGTCTATTTTATTTTTTTTCATTAAATGGATCGGGGTCGCGCCTGATGGATAGAACACCTTTCATCTAGGTTCTGTTCATCTAAGAGAAGTCGTACAGCCGTGATTCTTCTCCGAGCCCCTGTGCCTCCGTCTGATCTCTGTTTCAGCTACTGTATATTTCGTTGGAACCGCAGTAGGGAGTTCTTCCTTCTCCAAGAGCTCTGTTTTCCAATTCCTCCTCTTCCTCAAGTTATCATTGGTTGATTTTTTTGATGTTTTCTCAGATCTTCATCTTTATAAGGAGAATCAATCTTCATCGCCCAAGTATATCGATCTCCTAGGATCGTGGTAGGTGGTTTGTTGTCCTACGTTGAATGTACTTCAGTTTTTGTGCAAAGAGTGTCGGATACCCATGTATCTGGTATCCTGGGTTAGGGATTTTGATTCCATTGTTTAATTTTCTTATATTTATTATTTTCATGAGGTTAATTGATAGTAATATATGATTGGTTTCATGTTAGAGTATCACCCATGGGTGATTTCCCTTGCTTTGGCTGTTTATCGCCGATTGGCTTAGGTTTCCTGTGAGGCAAACCTTGTAGCATTATTTTTCTACCTTGTTATAGTTGATTGTATGTATTGACTACTGTTATATTCTTTTGATGCATTGTAGCTATTATCCAAGTAATATTTGAACTTACTTAGGGCTGCTGATAGTCGATTACGCACGACCAGACAGCTCAGGGTTTTGTGAACCTGGTATGGTAGACTAAAGAGGGAATTGATGATTAAGGGATTCCCTAGAGAGTCTGTTATAAATTAGTTTCATACGCAGGACCTAAAATAATTGTACTTTGTTCATCCCAATATTTTCCTTAGATTACACATGTATTGAGACCACAAGAGGAATTAGTTGTAAGTGCTTCCTCATAGGGTCTATAGCTTTCGTTGCAAGACCGTAGGGGAATTGACAGTGAGAGCTTCCCAGAGTGTCTTTGCCTTGTATGATTATTTTACTGGAGGGTTCATCCAGTAGGATCCACCTAGAGAGTCGGTATTATTATTTGTTTGGTTGGTTGTGATGAGTCGACCAAGCCAAAGAATAAGCTTGGGTTTGTACTGCTTGTTGTCTAGGTAGTCTGTTGAGATACCTTTTGTGTTACTTGTTGTGCCTTGAGAATATAGAGCTTTTTTCTAGACTCCTTGGTTGATAATTAAATTATTGTATTAAATTAATAAATAAATGTGAATGTATATTTTTAGGATTGTTACTTTGGTGTACCTCTATTTCTCTGCTGCATTTATTTCCTTTACTTTTTCTATTTTTCTCACTGAGAGAAGGGCACAAATCATGTGGTGATTTCCTACTGGGATTAGTCTCACACCTTGTTTGGGTCCTACTTTTCGGCCCAAACAGGTTATATGGTTGCAGGTGTGGATTTGGATTGTGGCCCTACTACTTCAGGTACATTATTATTGGTTGGAGATGGGAAGCATATGACCAAGCTTAGGATTGTGATGCTGCTGGAGTTGCTATTACTTTTAGTACTTTGTTTTTATTTTTATTTCAGCACGTTGTTGTGTTTTTTGATTTCCTTAGATACTTGTACCTGATACATCATTATCATCATTACTATATATATTCATTTCTTCTGCTGTTTGGTTTCAGTTGTTTTATGTTGTTAACTTCTTCCGCTATTGACTGTTTTGCTTTTCCATTGTATACCTTACCAAATAAGGGCATAGTTTCCCCAATAACTTACCAAGGCCCCCACTGCTAGTCGGTAGCCTCTGGCGTTTGGAGAAATGCACTTGATTTCATGTGGCTAACCGGGCATGGGGCACCAGTTGAGTGGCTCCAGATTCAGGTCTTTACATCTCTTGAACTCCTGACTACCACTACTAAGACCATATATAATATATGACTCCAACCGTTTAAATACCTACATTATATTACTATATCTATTTTTATCAACTTCACATTACATTAGTTATTTCTTAACTGCTTATTAACCATTAACAATTACCACAAAAAATTCGTTTTGATTCCAGTAAAGATCCATGCCATCTTGGAATAAGAAAACCAAGCCCACAGATTCTCAAAATTACATCCTCATAAATTTACCCCAGCAAGATCCAACCCCATGGGTAAAACATTTGTTCATTTATTAAAATTATCACTCTCTATATTATCAAGTATTCTAGGAAAACACTCTAAGCTACCAAACACAAGGGGCTCAACAGGATGGGTATGTGACCTACACATCGAGTCTTTGAAAACTGTACTAAGTGATTAGTCTTATCCAACAATGAGTATCTAAACACAAAATTCATGTCGCATACCCCACACATCTCCATATCTCTTGGCAATAGAGTATCAAAAACAATAACACACTGACATTTTGTGCAATATTATTTTTCAAATAAATTAATATTTTTGATATTTTTCATTTTACTCATTATTGAAAATAAATTATTTTATGTTTGTATCATGGTCTACACATCACCATGGTAATATTTCACTACACCCAACAACTGGCCTAGCTTACAGTACACACAACACTGAGTTAACTTATGGAACACGTAGGACTGAGTTTTACCATCTTTTAAGGGAGAACATATTTTAAAAACTCAATTTTGAAACCCTTATGTATTTTATTTTATAAAATAAAAAAAAATTAATTCAGAATTTCGAATTTATCCTAGGATTTATTTTTTATATTTTTATGACTATCATCATTTTTGGTGAATAGTGAAAGATACTACATTTTAACTAAAAACATTTTCCTTTAAATAATAATTATTGATAAATTATATTTTTAATTTTTTTAGAGTCACATTAGATCAATTATTCATGTATTTATACAATTAATTTCATTATTATCAATTTAACTTTGAAATTGAATATAAAAACTTTACAAACATTTGAACGTTTTTCAACTTTAAAACCCTGTTATTTCACCCCATCTGTGGGATTAGAGTTAATCTAAATTTTCTCACCTCTAAGATTTGAATTTTGAAAATTCAACATACACAGTCATAATAAATATTATATTTTTTTCTAATAAGATCAAATTAGTTTTATGACCAAATTGATTGGTGAATGTGATTAAAATTAATTATGGTTATTAAGGTATGAATGAGTTTAATAAGGGACTAGACCATAATCATAAGGACCAAAATTACCATAAAACTTGTCCAAGATAAATTATCTCAAAATATTTAGACCATATCCCCAAATAGATCAAAATTTATTAGTTATTGGGATATTATTAAATTGATGTGACCAATATTAATGGTTATGTAAGGAAGAAGACAAAAAGGGAACTTTCCTAACCTTTAACATTTATAAAACATTTGAATTCATAGTAAACATGATATTTTTTTATTATACAAATCATTTTGAAAGATAAATGGGTTATTTTTATCATAATAATTTTTCAAAAAAATTTGGAGATGATTTACTTACAAAAATTTCTGAGGAGACACCAACGTAGTGATTATTTAGTTATTAATAAACTAAAATAAATGAAACTATAAATATTAAAAAGTGAAGTTAACTGATTGAATAATTTTCTTTATTTTTTTGTATGAATATATAATAATACACATATTTAAATTTTATATATTTGAATTAAAATGTTAGATTGATATTTTAAAATTAAAATTAAATAAATTTTTTCAAAATTGACATTTCTATTATTTTAAGATAAATGATATTTTATTAAATGATTTATAATTAATAAAAATATTATATCCTTATAAGTGATTTTTATGTGTTAATAAATATAATATATTTTCTAATAATTTAATAATTCAACTTTTATATTTAACATATTGATCCATATATTGTAAATATTTTGTTAACACAGTCTGGGATTAAGTTGTGTTTTTGTGCATCAAGTGTGTTTGTTTTAACATTAATTTCCAAAAATATGGAAATTTTATTTTATGAATTCGATATAATAATAATAATTTAGTTTATCTATATTTTATAATAAAAATAACTTTGTTTTAGACATAATGGTTATATTAATTAGATTTGGAAACTATATTATTTAATAAAAAATGACAAAGTGTGTATTCTTAGAAGTTATGGAACCAAATTATTAAAATTCAAATATTTTTTCATGTTAGAGGTTTTAATAGACCATTATTACTCTATAAGAAATTATTTTCAGATTTTGGTGTCACTTTAGGTAAGGTAGATTACCTAATAGTGAATACCTTTTGGTATTTACAAGAGTGACACTCTTTATCCACTATAAAAAGGCAATCACTTCATCACGCCTCCCAAGCCCATTGGCTCACCCAACCTCTCATAAAATAATTGCACCACATCCCTACCTTTTTTATAGAAGCCTCCCTTTGGTAATTAAGCCTCTAAATGAATACTTTCAGCTCAAACCAAATAGAGTTACTCGATTAAGAGGAAGCTTGTGCGAGTATAAAGAGAGTCGAGACACAAGGTAATGAGATTTCTTCTCACTTTTAATTTCAGAGAGATACACAGTATATTATCCAATATTTCCTTTTGTGGTGTATGTACTGACCATGATTTTATTATAAGTGTCTTGTAAATAAATTTATGATTATTCACATTCCTATTTTAGGATCCTTCTTTCATGCGGTTTCACATTCAAAAGCTACCATTAGGTAACACAATTTTATCTCAATTGTCCTTCTTTGATGCTAAGTTTTGTTATGCACCTAAACTCTTCTTTGAGATTTAAATACATAAATTTTACATGATATATCATGAATCTCATTATCTTCATTATATCTTAAGCTTAATGTAATTTCATTTTCTTGAATAGAGAGTATGATCCCAAGTTACCATGTTGTAAGAGTTTATTAAGGCAATCTGGTCTCTTTTGGAGGTTGTTTTTGTTTAGGATTCCCTTGATGAACTATTATGATCCATCCCCCAAGAAAAATCATGATTTTTCTTTCTAATATACATTTTCAAGATATCATCATGTTCTAGTACCATTCTTACACTCTTTTGTACTTAAGATAATATTTTTATGTAAAATATGATTATCGTTATCTCTGATAGGAAATCTATTTTATTCAAAGACCATGTTTCCAAAAAAAATTTCAAAAATTTTTTCAAAAATTATTTCAAAAGATAGATGATGATCATTTTCAAGGAAAAAGGATTTAAAAAATATTTTATTGTTTTCAAATATTTTATTGTATTTTTTCAGAGAAACTTTAAAATAAAATTGTTTTCAAAGATTTTTATTTTATAAAAATCATTTTTTTGAAGAAAAAAAGATGTTCTCCTCATTAAATGTTTCAAAATTATTTTCAATCTAAAGAAAAATTTTTTTTGTATTACTCATTAATTTATAGGAAATGATCTAAAGGGTCCATTCATATTTTTTCTATTAATGGGTTATTTTAAATTTTATTTTTATAAAGAAGCATGTTTCCCTTTCATGGTTTATTATTTATGAATCCTGGTTCATTTCTTGGGTTATGCTTCAATGAAATGGTTACGAAACCTATATCTTTCTCATAGGTTATGATGTGATGAAATGTTAATGATACCCATTTCAGTTCATGGGTTATGATATCATGTTTATAAAACCAATGTCTTTTTTTGGGTCATGATATGATAAATATATTATTATCTTATTTTAAATGTATGAATGATTTTATTATGATTTGGGATGGACACATATATCTCTTGAATACATTGTATAATGATGGATGAATCATGAGTTTAAAAGTTATGTGTAAACCATATTAAATGATCATAGTGTTATTAATGGACCTGGTTTCACATCCATAAGTTGATACATGAACCTGATTACATATACACAATTTTATTAATGAACCTTATTGTGTGTTCCCAATGTTATTCTTGGACCTGGTTACATGTCCATAGTTTTATGTGTGAACCTGAGTACATGTTCACAATGTTATGTGTGAACCTTATTAAATGTTCACAATGTTATGCATGGACCCGGTTACAAATCTATTAGGTAATTCATGAACTTGATTACATGCTCACAATTTTATGAATGGACTTGGTTTCATTCCCATAAAGTAATAAATGAACTTGATTAAGCATTCAAAATGTTATGTGTGGAATTGGTTTCACATCGATAAGGTTAAACATAAACCTGATTACATTTTCACAATGTGATGCATGGACCTGGTAGCATGTCCACCAGTTGATGATGGGGCCTGATTCCATGTCCTCAACATAATGAGTGAACATTCTTCTACATATAAATTTTCAAAATGTTATAATCCAACATGAATTCCAAAAAATCCATGTATTTTCCAATATTATGATTCATTGGCATATGTTCTTTATTTTCTTGTGATTCATGTCTTGTGATCTGTAATTATTTATTATGTTTTATGATATGCAGGGAATGATCTAAAAATGTTATGCTAAAGTTCCATACCCATTTGTTTATGTTATTAATTTCAATTATTTACCCTTAACATGCATCTTAGATCAACCATTTATTATGTTTGCATTCCCAATGGAATAAAGAATGTTTTTAGGTAGAATTACTAAAGGTGGAGATCTTTAAGTGAGATATTTAATATCTTTCACCAGGATAGAAGGTTTTGTTTCCATGTTTCCAAAGACACAAAAATATTATGGTCCTCGATCATGTATTTTCATAATGTACTGAATATTCATCTAAAATTATGTAATATCCATGCATGTCATGCTTGATTCACTATAGTTGGTATCAAAGAGAGGTTTAGTCATCCTTTAGAAACAATGATTAGAAAACTATAGTGATATCCCAAGATTTATGTCTAAATATATATCTAGGGATTCCTCTAAGGATATTAATAAGTATGAGTTAACATTTTCAAAAATTTCATTGAGTTTTGGTGAAGGATATAGTGAGTGGTTTCCTGGAAATCTATCCTTGTCTAGATACTATTAGTGGATGTGGCTTTGTAATAGATGCAACTTTGGGTAAAAAATCAGATAGGATGTTTCAAGCATGACTCGAGTTAATCTAGTACATGACAATGGGCTTTGTTGCACACCTGGTTTGACACTCCTAGGGGATATACATTTGGAATACACAAACTCTTCATGATCCATCATGAAGGTTTTAAAAATAATTTTTCTATTAATAACCTAGGGTTTCATATATTACATAATTTTTCATGATATATACATCCTATACATAAATATTTATGATTATGCAGTATTATTATATGATATGTGTTTCCCACTCTATGGTATCTGGTTTTAGTCAACTGATTGAACTATAAGGAACATGGATAAAATATATTGTTTCATATTTCGAAATTATAGGCTTTATGAAAATAGATTTCCCATGTGGTTATCTCATATGTATAATCATGAAGGTAGTATGAGAAATGGTTATACTTCTAAAGGTAAATAAATCGAAAAGGAAATGACAAAGGTATGATATGTTCTTCTAGTAATGTTAATATTAATCCTAAGAAGCGTGATTAGATCGAGGTTGAGGAACCTTAATACAAGATTCATATTTCATATTCTAATAAATATTTATTATTGAATAATTTTATGAATCATCAGTAATGGTTTAAGAATAATGTTTGATGAATGTAGTAGTTATGTGTTGAAATTCAGAGATTACGTTATATATAAGTATTTTCAGTGTAATTTTTCATTAAGGATTTTAAAGTACATGGTTAATGGTGATGATGACATAGAAAAGTGATTTCATGGTATGGTGATATTTTTAATAAGGTAAATTACCCCTCAATTATTTCTGATGTGAGATAATGATGTTTGGATAAAGATATGTTGAATATGAATAAGTAAATTAGATGGTATGGATTACCCTGGAACTGATTTTTGAAAAGGTGTTCTTTGTCATAAAGGATGAAGTTTATAACTTCTTTAATTTAATGAATACATCCAATAATAATTGTAATAAGGAATAATACTTGTTTTACAAAATTATTTATGGTAATTACAATGTCTCAAGGGAATATATGAAGAGGTTATTCACATTTTTGGAATGTGAAAACCAAGTGGAACATGGTCATATATGGGGGATCAAATTTCAGATGATTTCATGATATCATTTCTAAATCTTGGAATTTTAATATTTTTTAGGGTTATACGGTTACCCATTTATGGAAAGTTTAAGTTAAACTTTAGATGATGTCAGTAAGATTAATGTTTTTTCTCTCCACATGAGAACTTATGTATATTGGATAACATGTTAAAACTACTCTATGTTGATGATAATTGATGAAAAATTGGATGGAATATCATAGATCTCATGATATGTGAGTACTTCATTAATGAAAATGTAACCTTTCATTTTAATAAAATAGGTTAAGTGGATCATCAAAATACAATGGTTGACATTGTCATGAAATCATGCTAGTATATAGTTTCATGAGAATTCATTAACTTTATGAAAAAGTATCTTCAGGGCAAAAAAAATTCCTAGTAATTTTATTTAAAAATAATCATAATGTCCCTTAGTTGATAAAAAAGTATTTCGGGTTGATAACTATCTCATGAAATTTTTCCTTTTCACACACCATCAGAACTTGAGGGTAATATTTCTCTTCCATGTTCATGTTTTCTCTTACCAAATATGTTCCACTATGTGGGAATATCATTATAAGTGACAGTAGTTAAAAATTATTGTATTGAACTTCCCTTCTTAATGGAATTTTTAATATTAATTTTTATGATGTGGGATTCTATGAAACGAAATTTAACGTATTTGACCATTCATAACCCAGATGAATTTCGAGGGTGAAATTCTTTTTTAGGGGGCTAGAATGTCACACCGTTGGATTTTGTGAAATATTTTTCTCAAATTAATAAATATTTTTGATATTTTTAATTTTATGGAACATATATAATAGATTATTTTATTATTTTATTGTGATATAAACAATACCATGTTGGTCTTTCACTACACACAACATTCATCTTAGGTTATGGTATAATTAACTTTGAGTTAACTTGTGGTACACACAAGACCAAGTTTTACAATCTTTTTAGGGTAAACCTATTTTAACACACAATTTTCATACTTTTATCAATATAATTTTTTAAAATAGACTTCATTTCTAAATTCATATAGTTGAAATTATCCTAGGATAAAATTTTATATTTTTCTAACAAAATTCCTTTTTGGATGAATTGTGAAAAATACTGCATTCTAAAAACCACCTTTTCATTTAAATAATAATTAATTACAAATTTTATTATAGATTTTTTTAGAGTCACATTAGATCACTTTTACTTTGAAATTGAATATAAATACTTAAAAAACATTATGAATGTTTTTCTAATTTAAAAACATGTAACTTCTCCTAATCTACGTGATTATGGTTAATTTTAATTTTCCCACTTTGGAAATTTGAATTATGAAAATACAATATACCCAGTTGTAATAATTATTATATTTTTTCTAGTATGATCAACGTAATTTGATGAAAAAAATAATTATTGAATGTGATTAAAATTAGGTACGATAATTAAGGTATAATTGGTCTTAATATGGGACTAAACCTTATTCAGAAGGACCAAAATGACTTGGATACTTGTCGAAAAACCATTAGATTCCAATATTTAGACCATATCCCCAAATGGTTCCAAAATTATGGGTTTTTTGGATATTATTAAATGGAATTTCCCTATATAAAAGGTTATGTAAATAAAAATAATAGGAAGGTAACTTTCCTTGCCATTAACATTTATAAAAATTTGGGATATGTAAAAAACATCATATTTATAGTTAGACATATCCTTTTGAAAGATAAATTAGTTATTTTTATTATAATAATTTATCAATTTTTTTAGAGATGATTTAGTTACTTAAAATTCTTAAGAAATTCCAATGTTGTGATTATTTAGTTAATAATTATCTAAAATAAATGACACTTTAAATATTAAAAGTGAAGTTGATTGATTGAATTATGGTATTTATTTATTTTTTTAGATGAATATATAATGTTAAAAATCTATAAACCTAATGTATTTTAATTCCAATATTTTATTGATATTTTAAAATTATCATTAAATAAATAATATCAAAATTCACATTATTGTTATTTTACAATAAATGAAATTTAATTAAATGATTTAAAATTAATAAAAATACTATATCCTTACAAATGAAATTAATGTGGTAATAAATATTATATATTTTGTATTAATGGACTAATTTATCTTTTATAATTAACATATTTACCCATATATTGTAAAATTGTTGTTAACATTGTCCGGGTTTAATCAATGTTTTAGTGTGTCAAGTGCAATTGTTTTAAAATTAATTTCCAAAATACATGAGAATTTTATTCTATAAATTAGATATAATATTAATAATTTAGTGTTTATATTTTCTAATAAATCTAAATTTGGTTTATGCTTAAAGGTTAAATTAATTTGATTTTAAAAATAGATACTTTAATAAAAAACGAAAATGATAAAATTGGGGAATCTTAGAAGATAAGCAACTGAGTTATTAAAATTAACATTTTTTGTCTAGTGGATGTTTGAATCGACCATGATTCCACTATAATCCATTATTTTTTGATTATTTAGTAACTTAAGCTAATATATACTACCTAACATTGAATACCCTTTAGTATTTACAAGAGTGGCACTCACTCTCCACTATTAAAAGGCAAGAACACTACCACGTCATCACACCTCTCAAGCCCATTGGACCGCCCAATATCCTCTAAAATAATATCCACACTTCCCCACATTCTTCTTATAATCCTTTTTTTGGATAAATACTCTCAATGTTTCCTTTTTTCTCAAACCAGAAGGAGCTACCTAATTAAGAAGAAGTTTGTACGGATACAGATAGAGTCAAAACACAAGGAAAGGGTATTTCATCTCGATTTTAATTTTTATGAGACACAAGCTATGTTCTCCACTCAATAATTTTTCATAGCGTATATAATGACCATGATTATATTATATGCATCTTTTACTTAAATTTAAATTTATTTACATTCCCAGTTGAGTTTCCTTCTTTAATGGGGTTTAACTTCCAAAAGATACCAAATCTGTAAAACAATTTTTTCTCAATTTCCATTCTTTGATCCTCATATATTATAATGTACCTAAAATATTTTTTAGGTGTAAATGCTTCCATTTTACATATAATATCATGAATATAATTCAATTTATGATATATTAAGCTTCAAAAAATTCATTTTCTTACCTGTAGACTATGATCCAAAGATACTAAGTTATTAGACCTTATTGAGACAATCCATCCCGTTTCGATAGTGTTTACGTTTATGATTCCCTTGAGGAAAACATATGATATGTCCCTTAAAAAACTCATAAATTTAATTCACCACTATTTTTTCAAGATATCCTCATGTTCTAGTACAATTTTTCACTCTTTTTTACTTTAGATAATATTTTTAAGTAAAATATCATCGTCTCACTCTTCATTCAGAAATATATTATATTAAAATACCATGTTTTTGAAAATTATTTCAAAAATTATTTCAAATGATCCTTGATGATCATTTTCAAGGAAAAATGTATTTTAAAAATGTTTTAATATTTTCAAATATTCTTTTATATTTTTTTCAAAACTACATTCAAATAAAATGGATTTCAGAATTTTTTATATTATAAAAATTATTTTTTAAAGAAGAAACGATGATATCCTAAAGAAGTGTTTCAAAATTATTTTACATCAAAGAAGATATATTTTTATTTCACTCTTTCCTTTACTGGAAATAATGGAAAGTGTCAATTCATATTCATTCTATGAATGGGTTATGCTTAATGTCAACGTCTTTATGAATCATGTCTCTCATTCATAGGTTAAATCTTTAAGAAAGCTACTTCTTTTCATGTGTTATAATTAAATTAAATGGTTTTGAAACATATATATTATCCCTAGGTTATGATGTGATGAAATTTTAATAATACACATTTCATTTCACGGGTTATGATTTGATATTTATAAACCCTATGTCTTTTTATGGGTAATGATACAATGACTGTTTCATTATCTTGTGGTGCATGTATTAATAGTTTTATTATGAGATGGGTGGGACATATATCTCTATATAATTCATTGGGAAATGATGGATGAATTACGAGTATAAATTTTATGTGTGAAGTTCATTACATGTTTATAGTGTTATGCCTGGACCTGGTTGCATGTCCATAATTTTTTGCGTGAACCTGATTATATGTTCATAATGTTATGAATGAACCTTATAATGTGTCGCAAGGTTATTAATGGTCCCGATTGCATGTATACAGGTTTATATGTGAACTTGATTACATTTTCACAATATTATGTGTGAACCTGATTACATGATCAAGATTTTTTGCATGGACCTAGATACATGTCCATTATGTAATGTGTGAACCTGATTTCATGTTCACAATGTTATCCATTGACTTGGTTTCACATCCATAAGGTAATTCAAGAACATGATTACATGTTCACAATGTTATTCATGGACATGGTTTCATGTATATAAGGTTAAGAATGATCCTGATTACATTATCACAATGTTATGCATGGACCTAGTTGCCTGTCCACTAGTTGATTCTAGAGATTTATTTCAAGTGCATTACTTAATGAGTGAACTTGTTTCTACTTATACATGTTTACAATGTTATAAACCAAATTTCCTGACAAAAATTCCATTTCTTTTCCTTTGTTACGATTACTTATCAAATATTATTTATTTCTTTATGATTCATGTCTTATGGACATTATTTCTTTATTATGTTCTCTAATATGTGGGGCATGATCTTCAAATTTTATTCTCAAGTTTCATCCCCTTTTCTTTTTGTTATGCATTTATTTTACTTACCCTTACATATAATATGAGCTCAACCCTTTCTAATGTTTCCTTTCCCCAAGGTATGAAGAAATTTTTTAGGTATAATTACTAAAGGTGGATATCTTTATGAGAGATTTTGAAGATCCTTCACAAGAATGGAATATTTGGTTCCAAGTTTCCAAAGACACTAAAGTAGTATTTTCCTTGGGAATGTGTTTTTTCAATGTATTGAATATTCATCTAAAAAGATTTAATATCCATGTATATCAATCCTAGTTTTCTGTAAAAAACATTTTCATAAAACAGTGTGGACTGTAATATATATAAACAATGACATGGGTTTTCTCCTGGAAATTGATTCAAAGAAGCATCTGTATTCAATAATAAAGTGCAAGACCATATTCAACATGTTATGTCACCTCTGATGTCCTCCTAGACATCCACATCTATATACTTATACATATCTCTGCTTCATGCAACAACTACTTCCACAATACATGTAACACCACAGGTAAATAAAGAATATGACATTTTCACATTTATCCATATTTGTGAATAAAATATTAATATTAATTTAAAGGGGACACTATGCTCGATGGCGTACCCAATACGCAACAACGAGTTTCTTGGGAATCATACGTTGCACTATAATAATAAAATAATATTATTTTAAATGGTAGTTAACGCCTAACTGTTGTAATGGCAGGAATGAACAGAACTAACTAAAAAATGATTATATATGTTTGTCAAATATTTTTACTCTTTACAATAAATTTTAGAGGATTAAAAATGCGAATGAATCTAATTTTAAGCGTAAACATTCTAATATTCTTTAAAAGGTCGATTAACGGCCTTTTGATGGCGAACCTCTATTAAATCCACTTTTTGAAAATTTTATGTGTTATATGTGACAAAATAAAATTCTTCTTTGTAATCGGGACATAAAAATTTACTTTGTGTAATTTTTTGGTATTTTTCCGATAAAGTTCATTTTTTAATGAATAGTGAAAAATGTTGTATTTTAATTCAAAACCTTTTTTAATATATTTTATTTATATGATTAGATTATCTTTTTAATGGGTTTTAAAGTTAAATTAGAATATATTTTTACCATTTAATCCAATAGTGGTCATTGGAATTAATTTCACTTTGAAATTGGACTTAAACTAGTGTCAATCTTTTGATACTTATTATTTCATAAAAACACGCTACTTGCTCTGACAGTGAGAATTAATTATTAAATTAGTTAATGTAACTTATATGTTTTGAATTTTGTAAAATAGAATTCATTTTTTAATTTGGAATATCAAATATAGCTTAGGGTGAAGTTTTGGTATTTTTCTGAAAAACTTCAATTTTTGATGAATAGTGAAACCACTAAGTGGTACTTAAAAAACTGATTTTTCGTTTAAATGAAAATTTTACCACCTAGATGTTTTGAATATCAAAAATTGGACATACATGGTTGTCATTAGGAAGTAAAATTTGGTTCAATGGGATTAAAATAATTTTTTGGTGAATAGTAACTTTTAAGTTTTTAATCGCGATTAGAGATAATTAGTGTAGTTTAAGGTAAAAATAATGTTTTAATAATATGAAATGAACTAGACACATATCCTAACCTTATTGGATGTCTCATGTCCGACCAAGACAACCCATGTATGGATTTTTGGGACCCCGTGGAGCCACTTGGGTAAGATAATGACATTAATTCCTTTTATTTAAAGTAAAATTAAAAATGTCACAAACATGAGTTGTTTTACTAAAACAATTTTTACATGGGGATATACAAGTCAAATTTTTTACTATAAATAGTCATTAGAAATATAAAAAGATTTAATACATCATGATATTTTTTTATGATTTTTAGACATTAGATAAATTAAATTATTAATGACACCATGATGATACAGCGATTACCTCATTATTTAACGATTTAAATAAAATGAAAATATAATGTAAAATCTAAGACCTACATTTGTCAAAAACCTATTGGAAGGGTGTATTTAGAACTCTTATAACCTTATCCTGAAATATATAATTTTGGGACCTTTAAAATCCGAAAATCATATTATAATAAAGTATTCTTTTATAACATTACAAGAGTGCCCCTCCTCTCCTCTTATAAAAGGCCCCCAACTCTACCACCTTACCCACACTTCCAAAGACTTTGGCTTGGACAACCCCCACCCATTTCATCTCTCCACATCCCTATATTCATCATTTAAGCCTCACTTTGGGCATAATCCTTTCCAAGGAAGCCTTTGAGCTTAAATCAAAGAGAGTTACCCGTTTTAAAGGTAGTGTTTTTTCTTGTGTTCTTATGTTTTATTTTTCTTCTCCAATCCCCTAAACTCTTTTTATAATTTTATTTTGTAACAACACTAGTATCTCCAATATAATAGTATGTTCTTATGTAATGTATTCTAGCTACACTTACACACACCTTCGTCTAATGGTTAAAGAACATACTGTTTCTCTGGTTGGCGATTTTCTGCCTCACGAAATGATGATTGTTCAATATTCTTTTAACACCTTTAAAGGTGGCCATTATTATGTAACTCTATTTTATATATGATATATATGGTATTTATGTTTACTATTTTCTTCTTTATTTTATATTTAAAACATACCTTTATTCTTTTCATGTTGTGAAAATGTGATAATTTCATATGAGGAATTGTGGACTACCGCCCCCTCAAGTGATGTGACTCGTTAATGCAATACATGGAATGTATATAGAATGAAATTAATGAACATATGTGACCTATAGAACATATATATTATAATGTAATTATAATATATATATATATATCATTTATTTTTATTTCCATTAATATGACAAAAAAATGAAAGTAGCGTTCATGCATACGTACGACCTACTGTCTCCATGAACGGTGCTTTTCATTTTTTTATCTCAAAATGTTATGGAATAGTATAAAATGAATATTTACTGGATATATATGATATTTTAATCATTTATAATATTATTTAAATGATTTAATTATATCTACATGGGCAATCATTTTCAAAAAAGTTCATTTTTTTACTCTTGTACCAAACATCGGCAAAAACATCTGATATGAACTAACATTATTAAACAAATTATTATAACATTATAATATGTGATATTAACTGAATAATAATATTTAAAGGAGGTCCTAAAGAAATTATAAATTTACCAAAGTTTATTATTCAGGAATATAAAAAAATGAGGAAGACAAGTCGGACTTGAGGTAAGGGATCTGACCTCTTGCTTTCTTTTCAAGTACCCTCTTTTATGTCATTTCATTTATGCTCCATGTTCTTATGTTGTAGGATGTTATTTTATATTAACCATACTGTAATTTTGTATTTTTATATGATGATATACCCCCTCTTACTCTCATCAATTCTTTTTTTTAGAATTTTTAAGTGCCGCTGTTAGGCTGCTGAGTTTTCGTAAGGGATTTTTCATCTCACTTTTATTCCCATGAGATTTATGATACATTTTCCACTATTTACTTTTATTGGTGTATGTAATGCCATTATTATACAATTTGTGTAGTATAATTTAATTTATGGGTATTAACATATTCATTGTATGACCCTTCTTCCATGGGGTGTATGTTTCGAAAGTTACCCAACTCGGTAAGGGGGCCTTTCACACTCCTCTTTTAAAAAGACTTATTTTGTTATGTCTTTTAATTTTCATCTTATTATATGGGGATATGTTATTAAATATCCTTGTTTCCTTAAATTTTATGTCCAAGTGATGATATTCCCTTTATATCTCTCATCAACTCTTTTTCTAAAATTTGATGTGACACCATTAGGCTGTCAAGGGAACTTCTTAACCCAATTTCGATTTCTTTGGATTCAACATGTAGTTATTGAATATGTCATCCTTTGAATATGTGTGAATGACCATTGATTATTTTACACTTAATGTCCACTTATTTTGGGTGTATTTATATTTGTCACAAATAATTATGAGATTGATTTATCCTTAATATAAGGATACCATCTTTATAATGGATTTAATCTCAATTTACATTTCCATTGAGACTTCATTGTTGTTATGCCCCAATTCACTCATATATGGTGTATATACTGTCCTTTGGAATATTATATCATGAATCCATTTATTCTCATGATATTATAAAGTTTTGATTAAATGTTATTCCTCAATTATTGTATTCAAGTGTCTCTCATTTTGTTAAAAACCCTTTAACTAAAATACCGTTTTAAATGTTTTAATCTCATTAATATCCATATTTTCAAAATGGTTTTAAGGATTTATTTATATGGATATTAATGTTTTAAAATGTTAAAAGCTTCAATGTGTTATGGGACACTTTGATTTAAAAATATCTTTATTAAATGTTTAAAATGGTTTTGAAAATGGTTTTTAGAATAGATTCATTATTTCAATATCTTAAAATGTTATATTGTTATTGTAATATGGGAATGTTGTATTTCTTTTATTATTAAGTTATGTTCTATGATTACATTATGGTTCTTGGGAATTTTTTATGAAGACGGGTGGTTCCGTGATAAACTAAGGGCGGGTGAGCCCGATATAGCTCTCCAATGCATTGGGTAACAGGAAGGAGTTAAACATTAAGGTTTCTCCGAAGCGATTTAGGGAATATATTGTGATGGGTATTGAAAATGTAACCAAGAGGGTTACTCCATACATAAGAATGTTATAAATGCCTCAAGTTACCTTTATGTCTTATGATTTATATGATTTATTCATGATTTGAGGAGGTATGTTATAGTGCTTATGTTTTATGGGTAAAGTATGATTTCATTATTATGTATATATGAACTCATGTTTCCTTTCCATATTTTTATAACCCTTACTAAGCTTTTTATACTCATCCCATGTTTTTGAAATGTTTTCCATAGGTCAAGGTAACGGTACATGATATGATGATAGTGTCAAGGAAGTTTCAAGAATGAATCCATGTTTTATTTTAAATATGTTTCCGTTGATGGGAAAAATGAATACTATCTTTTATGTAACCACTTTGTTTAAATGTGGAATGTAATGCATGTTTTATGATCTAATTCTCTAATATTCTAAACCTGAAAAGATCCTCAAGGTGTATTCTTTAAATATCTCAAGATTAAGTAATGTTTAACGCTGGGGCCTTATAGTTGGTATCAGAGGTCGGTTTAGACAACTTTAGGGATTATGAGTTTTTCTTAGACACATGATTAGTCCCTATATCTATTATTTCAGTAAAATCCTTGTTTTATAACTTTTTTCAGGTCAAGTAAAGTTGATTACGAATGGAAGGAGAAGGATCACAAATGACATTCCTATCACTTCTTGATGACATGCTTGCAATAATTATTGCAATGTCATGTTCGGATCATTGTGAAACTTTTTTTAGCATAAAACTCACTTTAAAGCAGTTGTTTGAGATATCAAACACCTCCACTATACCTCGTTGTCATCATGGATCATGGGTTGTATTCAGACAAATACTATTTTCACATTATTCTCATATTTTCAAGAAAGGTAAATATTATAAAGGTATTTTCAAATATTTTACCTTATCACAAGAATTTGAAGAATATTATGATTTCAAATTATGTCCGACTATTTTATAGAAATCATGTTTTATCAGATGTTTTGGAATTATATGTCATACATGATTATTTTCCAAAACTATTTTTCTGTGAAAACCCATATGACCCATGTTGTACAAGGTGTATTTGGATGGAGGAAGAAAATGATATTTAAGGATCTCTAAATCATTTTTTTTAATGCATGGGACTTCTACCTACGTGAGCAAGATGACGATGAAACCGAGTGGACGCCATGATCAAGGTATAATGTTATTCATTTTGGAAATCGTTTTATTTTATCTTATGGTGGTGAAATAAGACTTCAAGAATTAAGATGTTGAGATCGTAACGAATTTGGCTGAAAATGAGAGGTATAAGGAAAATATTGAGGTTAAAACATGTTAGGGTTATTTTTGGAGTTTTATAAAAAGGAAAACACGCAGACCGTGTGACAACCTGTCGCCTCGGACAAAGCTGTGGGAATCGAACCCACAACCAAAGTGCGACTGGTATTTATCGCCTACCACTAGACTACGTGAAGTCCCCGGTTAGTATAACTTATTCTTTTTAGTTAGATGATTTTATGAATTAAGAGTAAGTTGATTTTGGGTTATCTATGGAAATTATTAACCTATCATGGAGGATATGTGATTAGGTTAATTACATTTCAATATGAGACTTTAAGAGCAACTGATGTTATTTGGAGATAAGTGTTAATTTGTACCTTGGAAGACTATGTGATTAAATCCTTCAAATATTTGGGTTTCAATCTTAGTTTGGTTTACATTGAATAATTTTATGGAAAAATTGTTTATTGAATGGTCTTTGTTGAACTTTGGGTATTGTTTGAAAAATTTTAGAGATTAAGAATAGATTTTTTTTTATAAAGGATTATCCTTTTTGGGTATTATCTGATCTCATACTAACCTTTTAGGTTTTAGTTTTGGTTAAGGTCTAAATACATGGGAAGTATATAGTTCTCTTTTGTGGATTAGGTGATTCTCTAGTAGTTGATTATATCTCTCTTAATGTAAACAAGTCTTCCTAAATACTCATCATTCGGGGAAAGTACGAGTTTGTGTAAGAAATCAAGTAAAATTTGAAAGTCAACATGACATGTAAGTATGTTTCCTTAAGATCAAAAATAAATTCCTTAATGAAAAGTAACTTAAAAATTGTTGTCTATTAACTTTTCCTACAGGGGAATCAAATACCGTTTAACCCACCACAAGTATGTGATTCTCTTGTGGTTAACTTTCTCCTAAACATGTTTTCTATCACACTCCCTCAGAACATGACCCTTTGTTATTCCCTCCATAGCCATTTTTTCCTACATGGAATCCTAGTATGGGTTAATTCAGGTGACCTTTTTACTTCTCTTTCTTTATTTTAAAGTGATTGTTTTACTGACTCTTGTTCTTATGTGGGATTTTCAATAAAGTTTCCAAGCCCAATTTTAAAATTGCGAGGACGCAATTCCCAAAAGGGGGAAGGATGTAACACCCCAGGTAAATAAAGAATATGAAACTTTCACATTTATCCATATTTGTGAATAAAATATTAATATTACTTTAAAGGGGATGATATTCTCAATGGCGTACCCAATACGCAACAATGAGATTCTTGGGAATCTTACATTGCACTCTAATAATAAAATAATATTATTTTAAATGGTAGTTAACGTCCAGCTGTTGTAATGGCAGAAATTAACATAACTAACTACAAAATGATTATATATGTTTTTCAAATATTTTTACTCTTTACAATAAATGTTAGAGGATTAAAAATGCGAATGAATCTAATTTTAAGCGTAAACATTCTAATATTCTTTAAAAGGTCGATTAACCGCCTTTTGATGGTGAACCTCTTTTAAATCCACTTTTTGACAATTTTATGTGTTATATTGGAAAAAATAAAATTCTTCTTTAGAATCGGGACATCAAAATTTACTTTGTGTAAATTTTTGGTATTTTTCCGATAAAGTTCATTTTTAATGAATAGTGAAAATGTTGTATTTTAATTCAAAACCTTTTTTAATATAATTTATTTATATGATTAGATTATCTTTTTAATTGGTTTTAAAGTTCAATTAGAATATATTTTTACCAGTTAATCCAATAGTGGTCATTGGAATTAATTTCACTTTGAAATTTGACTTAAACTAGTGACAATCTTTTGATACTTATTGTTTCATAAAAACACGCTATTTGCTCTGACAGCGGGAATTAATTATTAAATTAATTAATGTAACTTATATGTTTTGAATTTTTTAAAATAGACATCATTTTTGAATTCTTAATATCAAATATAGCTTAGGGTGAAGTTTTGGTATTTTTCTGAAAAACTTCAATTTTTGATGAATAGTGAAACCACTAAGTGGTACTTAAAAACTGATTTTTTGTTTAAATGAAATTTTACCACCTCTGTGTTTTGAATTTCAAAAATCCGACATACATGGTTGTCATTAGGAATTAAAATTTTGTTCAATGGGATTAAAATAATTTTTTGGTGAATAGTAACTTTTAAGTTTTTAATCGCGATTAGAGATAATTAGTGTAGTTTAAGGTAAAAATAATGTTTTAATAATATGAAATGACCTAGAAACATGTCCTACCCTTATTTGATGTGTCATGGCCGACCAAGACAACCCATGGGTCGATTTTTGGGACCCCATGGAGCCACATGGGTAATATAATTACATTAATGCCTTTTATTTAAAGTAAAAGTAAAATGTCACAAACATGAGTTGTTTTACTAAAACAATTTTTACATAGGGTTATACAAGTCATTTTTTGACTATAAATATTCATTAGAAAGAAAAGAAGATTTAATACATAATGATATTTTTATTATTATTTTTAGACATTACATAAATTAAATTATGTATGACACCATGATGATGCAGTGATTACCTCATTATTTAACGATTTAAATAAAATGAAAATATAACGTAAAATCTAAGACCTACACTTGTCAAAAACATATTTTATGGGTGGATTTCGAACTCTTATAACCTTATCCTAGAAATATATAATTTTGGGACCTTTAAAATCCGAAAATCATATTATAATAAATTTTTCTTTTATAACTTTCCAAGAGTGCCCTCCTCTCCTCTTATAAAAGGCCCCCACCTCTACCACATTACCCACACTTCCAAAGCCTTTGTCTCGACCAAACCCTGACCATTTCATCTCTCCACATCCCTATATTCATAATTTAAGCCTCAATTTGGTCATAATCCTTTCCAAGGAATTCTCTGAGCTTTAATCAAATAGAGTTACATGTTTTAAAGGTAGTGTTTTCTCCTGTGTTCTTATGTTTTATTTTGCTTCTCCAACCCCCTAAACTCTTTTTATTCTTTTCTTTTGTAACAACACCAGTATCTTAAATATACTAGGATTTTGTTATGTGATGTATTCAAGCTCAAATTACACACACCTTCGTCTAATGGTTAAATAGCATACTGTTTCTGTGGTTGGCGATTTTCTGCCTCACGAAACGATTATTGTTCAATATTCTTTTAACACCTTTAAAGGTGGACATTATGATGTAACTGTATTTTATATCTGATATATATGGTATTTATGTTTCCTATATTCTTATGTATTTTATATTTAAAACATACCTTTATTCTTTTCATGTTGTGAAAATGTAATAATTTTATATGGGGAAGTGTGGACTACCGCCCCCTCAAATGATGTGACTCGTTAATGCAATACATGGAATGTATAAAGAATGAAATTAATGAAAATATGTTACCTATATAACATATATATTATAATGGAATTATAATATATATATATATATATCTCATTTATTTTTAATTCCATTAATATGACAACAAAATGAAAGTAGCGTTCATGCGTACGTACGGCCTACTGTCTCCATGAACAGTGCTTTTCAGTTTTTATCACCAAATGTTAGGGTATAGTATAAAATGAATATGTACTGGATATATATGATATTTTAATCATTAATACTATTCTGTAAATTATTTACTTATATCTACATGGGCGATTATTTTCAAACCAGTTCATTTTTTTTACTCATGTTCCAAACATCGTCAAAAACATCTAATATGGACTAACATTATTAAACAAATTATTATAACATTATAATATGTGATATGAACTGAATAATAATCTTTAAAGTAGTTCCTTAAGCAATTATAAATTTACCAATGTTTATTATTCAGGAATATAAAGAAACGAACAAGATAAGTCGGACTTGAGGTAAGGGATCCGACCTCTCGCTTTCTTTTCAAGTACCCTCTTTTATGTCATTTCATTTATGATCCATGTTAATATGTGGGAGAATGTTATTTTATATTAACCATACTGTAATTTTTATTTTTATATGATGATATACCCCCTCTTACTCTCATCAATTCTTTTTTTTAGAATTTTTAAGTGGCGTCATTAGGCTGCCGAGTTTTCGTAAGGGATTTTTCATCTCACTTTTATTCCCGTGAGATTTATGCTACATTTGACACTATTTCCTTTGAGTGGTGTATGTACTACCATTATTATACACTTTGTGTAGTATAATTTCATTTATGGGTATTTAAATCTTCATTATATGACCCTTATTCCATGGGGTGTACGTTTCGAATGTTACCCAACTCGGTAAGGGGACCTTTCACACTCCTCTTTTAAAAAGAATTATTTTGTTATGTCTTTTAATTTTCATCTTATTATATGGGGATATGTTCTTATATATCCTTATTTCCATAAATTTTATTTCCAAGTGATGAGATACCCTTTATCTCTCTCATCAACTCTTTTTCAAAAATTTGATGTGACGCTGATAGGCTGTCAAGGGAACTTCTTAACCAAATTTTGATTTCTTTGGGTTCAACATGTAGTTATTGAATATGTAATCCTTTAATATTTGTGAATGACCTTCGATTATTTTACACTTAATATCTACTTATGTTGGGTGTATTTATATTTTTCACACATAATTATGAGATGTATTTGTCCTTAATTTAAGGATACCATCTTTATAATGGATTTCATCTCAATTTACATTTCCATTGAGACTTCATTGTTGTTATGCCCCAATTCACTCTTATATGGTGTATATATTGTCCTTTGGAATATTATATCATGAATCCCTATATTCTCATGATATTATAAAGTTTTGATTAAATGTTATTCCTCAATTATTGTATTCAAGTGTCTCTCATTTTGTTAAAACCCCTTTAACTAAAATATCGTTTTAAATGTTTTAATGATTTATTCTTATAAATATTTCTCATTAATATCCATGTTTTCAAAATGGTTTTAAGGATTTATTTATATGGATATTAATGGTTTAAAATGTTAAAAGCTTCAATGTGGTATGGGACACTTTGATTTAAAAATCTCTTTATTAAATGTTTTAAATGGTTTTGAAAATGGTGTTTAGAATGGATTAATTATTTCAATATCTTAAAATGTTATATTTTTATTGTAACGTGGGAATGTTGTATTTCATTTATGCTTAAGTTATGTGTTATGATTACTTTATGGTTCTTGGGCATTTTTTATGAAGATGGGTGGTTCCGTGATAAACTAAGGGCAGGTGAGCCCGATATAGCTCTCCAATGAATTGGGTAACACGAAGGAGTTAAACGTTAAGGTTTCTCCGAAGAGATTTAGGGAATATACTGTGATGAGTATTCCAAGCATTACCAAGAGGGTTACTCCCTACGTAAGAATGTTATGAATTCCTCAAGTTACCTTTATGTCTTATGATTTCTATGATTTATTCATGATTTGATGAGGTACGTTAAAGTGCTTATGTTTTATGGGTAAAGTATGATTTCATTCTTATGTATATATGAACTCATGTTTCCTTTCCATATTTTTATAACCCTTATTGAGAATTTTATGCTCATCTCATGTTTTTGAAATGTTTTCCACAGGTCAAGGGAATGGTACATGATATGATTATAGTGTCTAGGAAGTTTCAAGAAAGAATCCATGTTTTATTTTAAATATGTTTCTGTTGATGGGAAAAATTAATACTATCTTTTATGTAACCACTTTGTTTAAATGTGGAATGTAATGCAAGTTCTATGATCTAATTCTCTAAAACTCTAAACCTGAAAAGATCATCAAGATGTATTCTTGAAATATCTCAAGATTAAGTAATGTTTAAGGTTGGGGCCTTATAATACATTTGGGACTCCCTACCAAACATACCATAACAAGCCACTATGATTATGAATCCCATGCTCAGAACACATCCGGGCCTCCCTTCCCCACATACCACAAAATGCCTCTAGTATTATCCATCCTGGGAATATAAAACCTCGCAAGTAACAGGAAAAAAACTTATAATAGGGGATCTTGTCCCTAAATAAGGCATTCAACCTTTATTCATAATGAGCTCTCATGGTTCCAATGAACAAGGAACTTGGACTTCACAAGAATGTGGGAAAATCATGTTCTATAAGTCATTTTGCTTAATCACACAATCGTTTCTTTATTTTATCTTATATTAAGAAATCCATTATAATAGGTTCCATCTATAAGAAACATAAACAACATGATTTCTCAAGATACCATAATTAATTAAATAATTAATTTAACATTACATTAATTCCTTCATAAAAACATCAACATGCTTGAGGTTCATTAACAGATTCAATTAAACATGAATAACTACATCAATCGGATAATCATCAATTTGCACAAACAACAACTAGATTCATTAAACATTCCTATTTATTTACATTACCCAATTAATTATCAATGAATTCTGTCTTTACATTCATTACCAATTTCTATTAAGAACAGCATGCTAACCCAAGCTTGGAATAGATATCACACTATGTAGACAGTCAAGAGGAGAATTTTTATCATGGTATAAAGTATTAATATTACTAAGACATCAACACAAATTCATTAATCTGGTTCAAATATTTAATTATGACAATTTCATTGTAATCCATGATGCTAAATCATTATAACTCCATGATTTCATGTAAATAAATAGACCAATAAATAATAACCTTCATAAAAAGGTCATCGACATTATTTTCATGATAATAGACCATGAAACGGATCTCTGATCACCTCTCCCACAGGATTTAAATCCACCAAGGACACTGCAGCACCACTGCCCAACAAAAACTGAAAGAAACCCCCATTAGAAACAAGGTATATCATCTTCTTTTGCATGTAAAGATGACTAAAAAGAAAAACAAATCTAACCAGAAGAATATATTGGAAAATGAAGGAAAAACACACATTTGATCGTGCCAGGTCACCACAGATCGAAGCTGGAAACCCTAGGATCAATCTGTGTTGAAGGGATCTCTAAAACACTAAAGATGGGACTATTGGGTTGCGTGAGACAAGAGGGAGGGAAGCTATGGAATGTGAATTTGTCCATCAAAAACGCTGGAATGTTTGAAAACATTTCAGAATTAGGGGATTACATGACATGTAATCCCAAATCACATTGTGTAATGCCTTGAGGACGCTTTTCACAAAAAAAAATAGCATCCACTTTATTTTTATTTTATTTTTCAAACCATGAAATATTACATGTCATGAATAACACTTTCATGTCGTGGAATTATTATACACAGCGTGAAACCCACATCAACACTATGAAAGTTCCCTTATCCCACATATTGGTACCTGAACTATTCCAAAAATCATCTGAGATTCCTCTGAGATCCACAAGCCTCGAGTACAAGCAAAGGATTTATCCATGTGGATTTGGTCTATTACATTAGATACCTCTCAAAATATTCCCATCCTCACAAATCACAAACCAACCCATAGCTAAAAATAAAACATTATGGGGACATGAGTGCATATCTGTAACTCACATTCCTACGTACTTGTATACACTCCACTCTGTCCCTATAATTCACCATCCAGGTGGATAGAACACCCATGCAACACCTTCTCCGGGTGGTCCTGGATCTCTAATGGAAACTCCCCAATAGATTCATCATCATAAACATCAATCTATCCCAAATCAATAGAAGGAGAGTCATATTGATGATAACTATAGAGCGGTGACACATTAAAAAAATTGTGTATCTGGCTAATTTTTGGTTGGAGTGATACCCTATAAGCCACAGTACCAATATGACCCAACACCTTAAAAGGCCCAAAAAACCAGGGAGAAAGCTCACTCCCATGAACAAACCTTTACTTACCTCTATGGGGAGTCATCTTTAGGAACATATGATCCCCAATGTAAAACACCATAGGTATCATCCTACAATTGGCATATGATTTTTGACGATCCTACACTACCTTCATCTTCCGGTTAAACACCTGAACCATCTCCTTCATATCCTTTACTAGTTATTTATCATGAATTACATACTCTTAAACCCCATTCCATCACAATGGAGAATTGAAAGGTTGGACATACAAGGATTAAAATGGATCCGAACTAATGGTAGAGTGAAAACTGTTTTTATAAGATAACTTTAAGAAGAGAAAGTGCCAAATCCATGAACCTACAAAATCTATTAAATAATAGAGCAATATGTCTTCAAGAGTATGGGCAGTCCGCTGTATCTTGTTGTCTATCTATGTAGTAAAAATTGTTAAGCAATATCTATGAACCAAAAGCATACTTGAGACTTCTCCACACCCTGTAGGTAAAATAAGGATCTATATCAAAAATGATTATCTGTTGGACCTCACGGAGTCTCACAACCTCTTCCAGGTACTACCTCAATAAAACCATCCCTACACACAACTCCATGATCATTATAATGTGGGAAAATTATTTTAAAACAATACACTACCACCTATATAGAATCATACACTCATTTATCTAAATCTAATCTAGTAAAAAAGTCCATCGAGTTGTCCTCCCACTCCAATTATGGAACATTTAATGGATAGAGAAAACCACTAGGAACATGGATCTTGGACTTCACCTTATGGAAAAAAAATAACTGAAACCCAAACTCTGCTACATCAATCTTAAAAACAGGCCACAAAAACTGACCTCTCAAAGGTCTCTACATCTTTGTCATTCTAGGATATACCACCAAAGGTGAACTATGAAACATTGTGAGAAACATGTCACGCATCGCAAAAGGAATGAAAAACCTTCCCTCAATGAACACTTCTTGTTGATAATATCCAAACCAACCATTGGGGGCCTCCTCACAAACAACTCGGTCACTCCAAAACTCAAACTCAAGATCCCCTAACTGGTTTTCTTCCACCTAATGGATAAGAGATGACTACATCACCATCTAAAAAATACAACCGCTTCTCTTAAATTCTCTAATATCAAAAAATAATTCAAAGTGTCCCTCCATCACTCTACATTAATAAATATATTCATGCACTATATCACTGGGTAATTCCTAATCAACACAATGGCCACAAAATTATCCTTTCCATGTGTAGATAAAATATCAAATTCATAATCCTATAAGAACTCCATCAACTGAAACTAATGAAATTTTTTGTCATTTTGGGAGAAAACATACCTCACACTCTTATGATCAGTGAATACAAAAAAATGATCGCTGATGGGGTAATGTCCCCACAACTTATGGGAAAATACTAATACTTCCAACTCGATATCATGGATGGAATAGTTATTCTCAAGCAATAGAACCTTATGATACTCGTATGAAACAACTAATCTATAATACATCATAACACATCCCAAACCATGAAGTGAATCTTTACATCAAAATTGAAATAAACTCCTTATATTTGTAGAAAAAGATATACAGAAGTGGACAATGTATTCTTTAGATAATCAAATGATGATTTACACAAATAATTCCATAAAGAAACATGATCCTTACTGGTCAATTCCATAGGAGGATTCATAAAGCTAGATAAATCAGCTACAAACCTCATATAATAGTCTACAAGACCAATGAAACTTCGTACCTCTTTTACTATCTTTTGGGTCTCCCAAGACAAAACTTCTTCTACCTTATACTGATACATAGCTAATCCCTATTGGGATACACCATTCCCTAACAAATCGACTTCTCGAGCCCAAGCTGTAAGATCCCAGATCTTCTTTTCAGGTAAGAATCTTGTTTTCTTGTGTTCTCGAGATGAAAGAGGAGTTTCTAGAAATTTTAGGAGTACACACCGTGTACTTATAAGTACACACTGTGTACTCAGTTGCTGCAGGTAGCCATGTGCTGGCCGTGTAATGGATGAACACATGGCCATGTGGGGTGACCTAGAAACCACATAAAGTGGAGCTGAGTAAAGGAAGGTATACGTCAGGTACTTTTAAAAGTCTCTTCATGTACTTTCTTTTTATTTATTAAATGGAATGGGGTCATGTCTAATCAGAAGAACACACTTCTTCTTCTCTTTCTCATCCAGTAGTGACCGTAGGCTACGAATCTTCTCTGAGCCTCCGAATCATCATCTGATATTCTATTTGACCATCGTCAATTGCGTGGGAATAGCCATGGTAAGTTTTTCCTTCTTCTAGAGACTCGTTTCCTGGTTCCTCATCTTTGGTGAGTTTTCCTTGGTTGAACATTTTTATCATTTTTGTAGATCTACAACATTTTAGGAAAATTCAAGGCCTAAGGTTTACATATATAGTTTGTAGAACACCAGGGTGGGTGGTTTGTTCCTTTCCGTAGTTAGTCTTTCTATTATATGTGCCAAAGTGACCAATACCCTTATTTGGGGTATTTCGTGTTTCTTGTTTTTAGCCATGATTTTTCTTTATATTCCTTGTGTGCTTCTGTAGAGGATTAATGATTATAAAGATGTTTATTTTCCATGTTGTGGATGTGTTTTCACCTGCTTTATTGATTCTAACTGTTTGGTCTAGCATTTCCTATTAGTCTGTTTGGTTTTCCTTGCCTAGTATTGTTAGGATGGAGTGATTTCATTTGACATGTTGTGATATGATGTAGAATATTTATCCAAGTACTTCTTGAGGATTAATTTGTCTTACATATACCATTTTTGCATGATTGATTACACAGAGCTGTGGGAACCTGGTGTAGTAGACCATAGGGAGAATGTATGTTGAGGGCTTGTACATACTGTATGTTTACCTTAGGTTGCGAGACTATATAGAGGATGGTCATTGTGCTCCCTCAGAGTGTCTGTAGTTTCCTTGTTATAATACCACCAGGGGAATTGGATGTCGAGTGATTCCCCAGACTGTCTATAGTTACTGATATGAGACCACATGGGGAATTGATGGTGAGTTCTTCCTCATAGAGCATTTTCTAAAGATGAACGAAAGGGGTTAGACTATAAGTACTTCCCAAGTGTTTCTAGTGTTTGTTTTGGTTGAACCATAGGGGTTAGGCTGTGATTACTTCCCAATGGGATAATAGTTTCTGATTAGCTACTTACATGATATGTGTAATTGAATGATATTGAATTGTCGGATTGTTTACTTTTGATTAAATCCTTCTTTAGTACTTCTTTTTTCTTATTGTATGCCATATATATTCACTAAATGTTTGGCACAGATCTTTGGGTGGGTTTATACTAGGATTAGTCTCACACCACGTTTGAGTCATGATTTTCGGCCCAAACAGATTATACTTTTGCTGGTATAGATAATGTCAAACTCCCTTCTACGTCATTTACATGATTATTATGGAGCTGGGGAGCATGGGGCCAAGATGAGGCTTACGATACTATCTGAGTTTATTTGACTTCTTTTTTACTTTGTTTTAGTACTTTATTCTTGCATTGTGACTTGTTTGGATGCTTTCCTAGACATATGTATCATGCATCATTTATATATGTGCTCCGTTTATTTATTTCTTTTAGTATTCAATTGTCAATTATTTTATGGTATTATTATTGCTTTCACTGCTATTATCTTTTTATTTCCACTTCATTACTCTTCCAATGAAGGCGTAGTTTCCCCATTATCACACCAAAGGCCCTCACTACTAGTCAGCAGCCTCTGGCATTTGCAGAAATGTGCTTGATTCCATGTGACCAACCGGGTATGGGGCCCCTCGGGGTGGCTTCCAAAACAGGGACATTACAAAGTGATATCAAAGGGTTTATTTTCTATTGACTTACTGTTTGGAGCCTATAGTTAGGGATAGGAAGGAATAGGGACTTGGTAATAAGTTCTTCCCAGGAGTAGCTGTCCTATGTATGGGAAAAAGCCAAATTACCTAGAATATTATGATTCTTCTAATTTTGGGATTATTACAGTTGTTTGAGTTCACCGTTGAGAGATTCACATGTATTGTGCTATTATTGTTGATATTATTGAGGTTATACTTCTATTTCAACATGATGAGATGAGGGTATGCCATCTCAGGCATCATATATGCACTTTCTAGAGATCACATGTCATGCATTCTTTCCATTCCATTTAGGGGGAATTACTGATTTCATGTTGTTTTGATAGATGATGTGTCAGATATGCATGTTGTTGTGATAGATTCCTTGATAGAATACCTGCATTTTGATAGGGTATTGTTAATATTTAATATTTAGTTTGAATGAACACCAAACATTGGTTCTTGAGGTGTTATCTCCCCCAATGGACTAGAATTAGGTGGACCATTGCTCTGTTATGTTTATAAATAACATGTATAAGATGCCAAGATTTGATTTGCGGGGAGTATGGGCCCTCAAATATCATAATTTGGCACTATAATGTTGTTTCAATGTTGTTATGGGGTTCCATAGTAGTTTCTGAGGCTTACTGTATGAAGAACCCCAGAATACACGGTGTACAATGATGAATACACAACATCTGTCTTTCTGTTCTGGAAGGAACTATTTTTATTATGTACACACTACGTACTTATGTACCTTCCATGTAGTATCTCACCATGCCAATGGTTGTGTGAGGTAGAGACACGGTGATTGGAAATATTAGGTGGGACACACCGTGTATTAGATGTACACTCTGTGTGTGTAGACCGTGTGTCCACCTGTGTGACTAACGACATGGACGGACAAAACATAGGTTATACACGTCCTGTCAAGCTTGAACATGCCGTGTAGTATAAACCTTGTATCCAACCATGTAATGAACAACATGGGTCAGTGGAATCCTTCCAGTACACGTCGTGCCTAGCATAAACATTCCCTATAGAGTTAGTTGTGTGTCTACCTATGTGACCAAAAACACGGGAAGTTGAAACCTAAGCAGTACACAACGTGTCTGGTACCAACATGCCATGTAGTTGTTTCCTAAGAGAACTTTGTGGGTTAGTCATGTCTAATAACTCAATCAAGGGAAACAAATCAAGTACAGGACATGTCTTGGAAGAACATGCCATGTGTATTGGGTGTTACATGACCAGTTTTGGTAGAATTACACACCCATGTGAAGGCCTGAAGAAACTCTTCGTGTAAGGGTTATACACTAATTGTATAGATGTTTAGAAAAACATGAATTCTTTCCTTTTTGTATTTCCTTTTTTCACTTATATGTTTCAATCCAAGATAAATCTTGATCCTAAGAAATGTGCTTGACCTTGCAGAGTCATGCCACCAAGATGTACTCCGGTTGTACACCGAATACATGGAAGTGATCAGACACTATACATGGCAGATCAAGAACTGCCAGCAGATCCTCCATTCGTGTCCATCTTGGCACCAGCCATTATCCCGGGTATAGGTGTTGATGCATTGTTCTTAGAGGGATTCATCAGGTTTATGCAGACTTTCATAGGAGCACTGCATCCTTCCCCTTCAGAGTTGATGCTGGTTTTCTAGCAGCTGCATCCTTCCACAATCACATGGGAAGGAGGACCTCGGGCTGCAAATTCATTGTTAGAAGCCACGCTATCTATCTTTGAGCACCAGGAGATACCTCTAGAGAGGAGGGTGAATCTATCTATGTATAATCTTTGGGATGCCACCAAGAGATGTTGGTATGTGATCTCATAGGCTAGACTCTATAAGGTTATGTCTTAAGATGAGTTTCAATGTGCTTCATATGATTACTTCTACCCAAAGACAATGAGGTCCAACCGAACTTCAGAGTTCATGAGTTTGAAGCAGGGTAATTTTTCAGTTATGGATTATTCTTCTCACTTCACAGAGCTTCAATGCATCAAACCCATTCGTAGAGGAGATTAGTTATTTCTAGAATGTAAGTTTGAAGATGGTCTCAGGCATAACATTTGATCTTAGTTGAATATCTTCATGTTGACTTCCGTCACCTATATAGTCATCTAGGTGCTAATCACGGAGAACAATTTGAGGTATTCTGGAGCTGTGAGCCTAGGTGTCTTGGCATCTGGAGTTGGTACCCCTCTTACAGATAGTAATAAGAGCTATATAGAGACTATGTGTAGGGATCCGAGGATGCGGGATACTTATTTTGGTGGCCAGGTGGTGTTCTACCAATGCAGGAAGAGAGGGAATACGAGGCCAGATTGCCTGAGAGACCTAGTCGGGTTCCAATCTTGTAATAAGATGGGACATCATCAACACTTCTCTTAGTTTTTCTCACCGACATCTAGTGATCAGAGTTCCTCTATGACTCCACCTTTAGAATTAGCACCACCAGTTTCTCATCAGTCTAGGAACTGGAGTTCTTTCGACTGTTTAGGCCGAGGTGGAGGTCGTAGCATTGGTATCCACTCAGTAGGCTTTCAACAACAACAGTGTTGATTAGATCAGGGTGGCCAGGTAGGGTCACAGGGCCGCAGTGCCAGCCTGACATTTGCAGTGGAGTAGACCTAGTAGGAGTAGGATCTCATACCCTCTATAGTACGAGTTATGGTCCTATTTTCTTTAGTTTTAGCTTCTGCACTTTTTGATACAGAGGCTTCCCATAGCTTTATATCTATTTTTTGTGGAGATCCTTGGGCTCTATATCTTTTCTTCTACAGATATCTTGATGCAAGACAGTCTGTTTGGGAATACAATGGACAGTGTACATCAATGAAATTAGAACCCTCTCGAGGTTGGTGGGTGTCACTTCTTACGGGACCTCTATGTACTAAACATGACGGGCTATGTTTTCATTCTCATAATGAACTGATTAGTTTTCTTCCTGGCAGTCGTCGACTGTTATCATAATAGGGTGAGTTTCACATCACCAAAGGGAATATCTTTTCTTAATAGGGGAGAATGGGATGTTCATGTGAACAGAGTAGGCCTCGAGCATCATGGGTTGAGAGGAATCCTAGCCCAGATTTCTAGTATTTATATGGATGACCAAGGGACTTAAAAGTTGGACTTTCCCCCAGTGGTCGATCATTTCAGGGAAGTCTTTCCTGAGGAATTTTTAGTTTTTACTCAGAATAAAGAGTTGGAAATTTCTATTGATCATGTTCTAGGAGTGGAACCGGTGTCCATTCCTCATTATAGGATTGCTACACTAGATTTATAGGATCTCAAAAGTAGTTAAAGGAGTTTCAGGAAAGGGGTTTCATCTGACCTGGTACTTCTCCTTGGGGTTCGCCTATCCTGTTGGTGAAGAAGGCAGATGGTACCCTCAATCATTGTGTGTATTATCATAATATGAACCAGTTGATATCCAAGAATTGATATCTCTTGGTGAGGATTTATGATCTCTTTGATAATCTACAAGGAGCACAGGTGTTCTCGAAGAGTGGAATGAGATTTGGTTATCACCAGTTGTGTGTTAGACCATCAGATACGCCTATTATAGCATTTCAGAGCACGTATGGTCTATACGAGTATGTGGTTATGTCATTCAGTCTCACGAACACACCTACAGTTTTCATGGAACTGATGAACCGAATGTTTCATCTATACTTTGATTATTTCATGGTGGTCTTCATCGATGATATCTTGGTGTACACTCCTACTTGACATGACCATGAAACAAATCTTGATATTTTTTTGTGTACACTATGAGAGCATTAGTTATATACTAAGGTCTAAAAATGCCACTTTTAGATAGACTAGATTCACTTTCATGGGTCATGTTTTCTCAGAGAAAGGAGTATCATTTGGCCTAGAGAAAGTGAGAGAAGTAGTTTTATCAGAGCAGTTGAAGAATGTCTTTGAGGTGGAGAGTGTTCTAAGGGTTGGTCGGTTACTATAGATTCTTCATACAAGACTTTTCAAGCTTATTAGTGCCACTGACGGGCCTGACTAAGAAGGCTGAGAAGTTCTTATGGATTGATTATTTCGATTCAGCCTTTTAAGAGTTGAAAGGGAGGTTAACATAAGCATCGGTGATAGTATATCTAGATATTAGAAAGATATATATTGTCTAATGTGATGCATCAGGTATCGGGTTGCGAGTTGGGCTTGTGCAGGGAGAAGGAGTCGTTGCGTATGGGTCTCAGTAGTTGCAGTCACATGAGAGGAACTATCTGATGCATGATCTCGATTTGGATGATGTTTTTCATGCTTTCAGATGTTGGATACATTATCTACTGGGAGATCATTTTTTGTTTTTTAATGATTACAAAAGTCTCAATTATATCTTTATCCAGCATGATATGAATCTGAGGTGGAAAAGGAGGATTGATTACCTTCAGTCTGTTGACTCTGAGCTTGCCTATACTCTTAGGAAAGGCAATGTTGTGGATGATGTGTTGAGAAGGAGGACTCAGATACTGTCATTTTAAGAGGCCTGCAGTGATTGGTAGTTTATGGATTTGTTCTCTGAGATGCATTTGGAGGTGAATGATAAATAGGGGTAGATGTTTTATTCTTCTAAGGATTACTCTACTTTACATGATCGTGTGTGAATGAGGCATCTATCAGACTCAGAGGTCCTAGTCCTATGGGAGAGTTCATTAGGAGAGGAACTTATTCTAGGGTGGACAATAGGCGAGAATGAGATCTTGTGTTTTCATGGGTGTGTGTGGGTGCCAACAGACATACACGAGGAGCTGATGTAGGACATTCATTCCTCAGTTTGGGCAGTTCATCATGGTGTCACCAAGATGTATCGAGATCTACACTGTCAGTATTGGTGGCCAGGTATGAAGGGAGATGTTGCTTGTTTTTTCATGATGGATTCCACCTGTCAGCAGGTGAAGGTAGAGCATCGATGACCAGTAGGGCTTTAGCAGCAGTTAACCATTTCCGAGTGGAAGTGGAATGATGTCACAATGGACTTCGTGACAGGATTACCAAGGTTGCCTTTTGAAAATTATGCAGTATGGGTTTTCATTAAAAGACTCACCAAGGTTTCTCACTTCCTTCTGATCAAGGATACCTTTAGTGTTGATGTTCTAGGAAGGTTGTACATTTGATATATTTTATGTTTACATGGAGTTCCACATTCCATTGTTTTAGACAGGGACACAAATTTTACTTCATGGGGCTGGTAGGGACTACATAAGGCTTTGGGTTCAAAGGTACTTCTGAGTACAACTTACCACCCCAAGATAGATGGCCAGTCCAAGAATACATTTCCAGTGATGGAGGACATGCTTCGGGAACGCGTCCAAGATTATGAAGGTTATTGGAAAAAACACATACCTCTTGTGGACTCTTCCAACAATAATAGCTTTCATGAAACTAATCAGATGGAAGCTTAGGAGGCATTATATAGTAGTCCATGCTGATCACCACTGTTTTGTCTAGAAGAATGAGAGATAGCTATTCTGGGACCTCGGATTTACTAGGAGACGAAGAAGTAGATAGAGTTGATTTAGAAGAGTATGGCTACTACACCTTCATGGAAGAAGTCTTACAATGGTCGGTGGAGATGACCTCTAGAGTTTGAGGTGGAGGATAAGGTTTTTCTACATGTCACACCGAGGATGGGACACAAGAGGATTAAGAGATAGGGTATGCTTTCGTCGAGATATGTTAGGTCATTTGTGATTTTGGAAAGGGTCGGGCAGGTTGCCTATCAGTGGCAGTTACCTCAGTGGTATCGGGATATTCATGACGTCTTTCACGTTTCTTAGTTACGATGTTACTTTTCAGACTTGTCTCATGTCTTTCAACCTGAAGAGGTTGTGCTAGAGGTGGACGTATCGTTCGAGGAGAATCATATCTAAATTGTTGATCATAGTGCAAAGGTTCTTCGTGGTTGGTATTTTCCTCTGGAATGAGTGCTATGGCAGCACGGGTAGGTACAGGATGAGACTTGGGAGAGAGACGCTGACATATGATAACAATGGTCGGGGCTGTTCAAGGTTTCTTCTTCTACTCCACCTTCTTAGGGAAATTCATTGATGGATTTCTTTAATGGGAAAAGTTTGTAAGAACCTAGATCTTCATTTTAGGTAAGAATCTTGTTTTCTAGTGTTTTCGGGAAAAAGGGGAGTTTCTGGAAATTTCATGAGTACTTTCCATGTACTTATAAGTACGCATCGTGTACTCAGTTGAAGTAGGTAGTCATGTGCTATCCATAAAAAAGTCCAACACAAGGTTGTGAGGTGTGACCTGGAAACCACCTAAAGCGGAGCTTGTTAAAGGAAATTACATGTCATGTACTTTTAAAAGACACATTGTGCGTATTCTTTTTTTCATTAAACAAACCGAGGTCACGTCTAATCGACCAAACACACTTTTTCTTTGTCAGTCTCATCCATGAGCGATTATATGCCAAAAATATTCTCCAAGACTTTGACTCTTCATCTGATCTCTGATTTGACCATCGTTTGTTGCATTGTAATTTCCACGGTAGGATCTTCTTTCATCTAGATCCTCGTTTATTGATTCCTCTACTTTGGTGAGTTTTCCTCAGTTGAACGTATTTAGAATTCCTGTAGATATATGAGGTTCTAGGGTGATTCAAGGCCTTTAGTTCACAAATATCATTTATACAACACTGAGGTAGGTGTTTTCTTCCATTCTATAGTTAATCTTTGGGTTATATATGCAAAAGTTCCCAATAACCTTGTTTGGGGTATTGCGAGTTTACGGTTTTTTGCCCTGATTTTTTCATTTATGCCTTGTATTTTTTATTAGAGGATTTATGATTGTAAATATGGTTATTTTCCATGCTATGTATGTTTTTTACCATTCTTTCTTGATTCTGGACATTCGGTCTAGTATTTCCTATTAGGTTGTTTTGTTTTCCATGCCTAGTACAGTTAGGATGGAGTGATTTTAATTTTACATGATGTGATATGTTGAAGACTATTTACCTATATAGTTCTGGAGCATTAATTTGGCTTCCATATACTATTTGTGCACAATTGTTTACACAGGGTTGTGGGAACCTAGTGTAGTATAACATAGGGAGAATGGAAGCCGAGGGATACTCTATAGTGTGTTCACCATACATTGCAAGACCATTGGGGGGATAGACTTTGGGATCCCTTGAAGTGTCTATAATTTCCCTCTTACGAGACCATTGGGGGAATTGGATGTTGATTTCTTCCTCATAGTGTCTATAGTTACTGAAACGAGACCAAAAGGGGAATTTATGATGAGTGATTTCTCATAGATTATCTACTAGGGATGAACCGAAGGGGTTAGACTATGATTAATTCCTAGAGGATTGCTTGTCATTGTTTTCTTTAAACTATATGGTGGAGGTTGTGAGTACTTCCCAAAGGGTTACATGTTTGTGATTAGATACTTACTTGATATGTGATATTGAATACAATTGAACTTTAAGATTTTTTACTTTTGAGTAATTCCTTATTTACTGCTTCTTTTTTATTATTGTCTGCCATATATATTCACTGATTGTTAGGTCGAGATCATTGGGTGGTTTCCTACTGGGATTAGTCCCACACCATGTTTGGGTCATGTTTTGAGCCCAAACAGATTACATTAATCTAGGTATAGATAAGGGAAAGAACCCATCTACTTCAGGTACTTGATTGTTGTGGAGATGGGGAGCATGGGACTAAGCTAAGGCTTGCGATGTTGTTGGAGTTTATTTGTTTTCTTTGTACTTTGGTTTAGTACTGCATTCCAGCATTGTGACTTGTTTGGATACTTTCCTAGAAATATGTATAATGATTCATTTATATATATTCTCTAGTTATTTATTTTATTCAGTCTTCTACTATATATTGTTGTATGGTATAATTGTTTCTTCTGCTATTGTTAACTATTTATTTGTGTTGTGTTACTCTACCAATGAGGGAATAGTTTCTCCACTATCACACCCAAGGCCCTCTCTACTAGTTGGTAGCCTCTATCATTTGGAGAAATATTCTTGAAGACATTTGACTAATTGGGTATGGGGCACCTCTGGGTGGCTTTTGGAACCAGGACGTTACACAAACTCACACATCGGAAACATCCCAAACAACAATTGATGATGATGAACTCCCAAAATGGCATACAGATGCTCTGCATGCACCTCCTCAAAAGTAGTCTAACCAACGATGTCATCAATGAAAATAACCATGAAGATATCCAAGATCTAAAGGAATACAATGTTCATTAACCACAAGAACAAAACTAGAGAATTCATAACACTGAAAGACATCCGAAAAAACAGATAATTCCCATGACGACAACAAAAAGTAGTCTTCGGAATATCCTCATCCTTTACATGCACCAGATGATATCCTAACCACAAATCAATCATTGAGAAACAAATTATACCCTTAATATGATCTAATAAAACATCAATCCATGGAAGAGGATAGCAGTTCTTCACATTCACTTGGTTCAAGTGACAATAATTAACACACAAATGCAAAATCGATGCACCCCTTTGTGACACACTCGACCAAAAAACTAAATTGTAAGAGACCATCAAGTTGTATATGTTGTTCTTGAAACATATAAGGCACCATCCACTATGGATACATCGAGGTATGAGAAACACCTGGCTGTAGTTTGATCCAAAACGTGATTTCTCATTGAGAGTGTAATGTTATAAACTCATCTGGAAAGACATCCATGTAATTTTATACAAACCTTGGAAACACCAACCATTGAACCTCTTATAAACTCAACATCAGCTCATCCATTAAGGTTAAAAAATATATAACACGCCTTTGACCCATCCAAGGGTTCCATTCGCCAACAAAAAATGTTGTCTCTCCATTAGCATTGAAGAACAAAACCTAAATCCGGAAGTAATCCCGCATATCCTACACTAAATACAACTGATAAATGGCGAGGTTGATGTTATGTGTTTGTATGCATAAACATATGAAATCTCCCCAGGGGCAGTGTTTCCCTAGCACTAGCTCTTAGTTTCTACATAATTCAAACAATTTAGATCAGCATCCAACTGGAATAGTCAACTCCTAGGGAACTGGAAGCCTCTTTAACTCAAGACCCAATGCATGGACAAGGGTAGGTGATATGAAGGAGTGATTTTCTCCAAGATCAAAAAAATCATGCACCATGGTTGAAATCTCCAAAATGGTTCCTATAATGAGGTATGGTTCACCTGGAACTACAATCACTAAAGCATAAATCTCACCACGACCTACTCCACAGTCTCTCAAGCCCTACTTACAACCACCTCCACAATCATGATCTAATATCTGAGGATGAGGATCATCATAGGTCAATCTTTTTCCAACCCTTAACAACTCTTTGCTGGTCTCAAATTGGAGGAACCTTCTACTAATACCTCAGCTGGAACTTCCTCCGTGGGGGAACCTAAAGCAGAAAAACTTATGCATGATGGCTACTCAAATGTTTTTGGAACTATCTCCACTGATGACCTTAGAATACACAATAAAAACATGTGTTTAAACACTTATCATAGGTCTGAGATCCATTTCTCCTAGAGAAATGATACATTAAGGGTTGATCCCTACCCCCTACTGATCGAAAGCTCTCCTATCTTAACAGCCGGGAACCCCACACCATAGCTCTACTTCATGATGAATCATGATGAATCCCCTCACATGATGATTTGGTTCTGTAAAACTCCCTCTTGATGACCTCTTCTGTTTTGCGCACCTTATGATACATCTTCATCGTATATGGGGTGACCTAGAACTAGATTTCTAGATTAAAATCCTCCTCAAAATTCCCCTCCACAACTACCGCATCTAAAAATATGTCTGAAGCGTATCATCAAAGGTTCTTGAAATAGAATCCAAACTCTAACACACTAGTGATCCCCTTAAAAATTGTAAGTACCTCCTTTCAATTATCCACCTTCTTGGTCAAAGATAGAAACATTTCTATGAAGTGGTATCGAAACTCCCTCCAAGAGACTACCAACTCCTAGCGATCTTTGAGTAACATGAACTATCACTATCTCACTACTCCATATAGAATCCTCAAATCCAAATATACCCATTTTTACTTCTAATCACAGATCGAACTAAAGGTTATCTCTACCTCCTCTAACCAGTCTTCCATGACTTCATATAAAATAGATCCCACATACATCTACAGACTCTATCACTAGAACTCTCGAATTTTCATCCTCTGTGTTTTTTCGTTATCAACCTATACTCTGCATTGATCTGCTGATGCAACTTGTTTAACATCTTCTGCATGATCCTGATGATGCTTTTGACCTTGATCTATTCCTGCAAAAGAATATACAGTTAGAGATCCTAATCCTAGAATATAGAAGACTTTAAATTTAATTAATTTTTTTCTTTTATTATTTTTATATTACCCCATACCAGGGTCTACACATTCATTTGTTGGTGAAAAGAATAATGGTGCTTGATCATTTACTAGGACACTACCCTTCAACCAGTTTCACATTGTTTAGTAGAAACTTTAATCTTAATGTTTCATGCGTCAGATCACATGGGGCCAAACAGATTTTTTTCTTAGTTGGTCTAAATTGTTTACAACAATTTCTAAACATAGATGACATTATTTCTATACAATCCCATTCAACCTCAGATGTTCCTAACCATAACATCATCTTATCACTCTACCAGGCCTTTGATAACACTCTCTCATGACCCCCTCCCCCAATGTGTAACCCTCCTAAGCTGAAAGTGGGAGAAGAAAGGTAATGACCCCAAAGTCCCGCTTCTAGTAGTCCCCAGGATAGAGACTAGAACTAAGGGTAAAATAAACATGCTGATGGGATGAATTACCATCTCCAAGAAATACATGCGGAAGAGGGAGGTAACAAAGACACTAACCAACTCCTTCTCAAAATACAATTCAAACAAAAACCCAAGTATGAAAATTAATGTCATGAAATAACTAATACAAATAAAATGGAAAACTGAAAGTGTAAAAAAGAATGAAATCATGGTAGCGACCATGAAGCCTAAACATATCCTGCTAAACCCCAATGTTGAGGTTACCAACATGATTTCCAACATTCTCTGACTGACTAGAAAAACATTTTATATATGTAGTTTTAGTATAACAGTTTACTCAATAGGATCCTCTAAGGAGCCTCTTGTGAAAAAGTAATGAAATCATGATAAACCACAGTGAATGATAAGTGAAACTAAATTCCCATTGAAACAGTTATACTATGTTCTCATCCTCACCATGGGTACTCTCACTAATTATTTCATACAAGGGTATATTATATAATAAATAATAACAAGTGTTCCCCAATACATTTTCACTCTACCCGAATGTCTCATGTCATGAGAATCTCACTCCAAAAAAAAGGTTATCCTGCAGACACCTAGATAATGAACTAAAACACGCACCTCCTGAATCAAAAAGCACCTCATGCATCGTACCACCACATACACATAAAAATGTTACAAGGTAGTTTTTAGGAGCCACCACATCTTGTATAATGTGTATCATACATTGGGTATTATATCTCAAGCCATCACATCACATGCACTGAGTAAGGATCATCAATCTATCACAACCTATACAAGTTATATCTTTAGAATTCTGTAGGAAAATGTATCCAAAATACATGTGTTCGAAATAACCACAATTCACTACATCCCTCTACAAATATATATGGGAAAAATAACCATTGTGCATGCCAACACAAGTAACTACCAATAGAATAGTGTGGGGACAAAGGGGGCAGTCAGTCATCCATCCTCCCACTGATATGATGGGTAAAACACCCCCCAGGGGTCATAATCCCTGGGGAGTTAGTTTACCTAACCCACAAGGTAAATTATCATATAGAAACACAAAAATTACAAAATATAATATATCTCATACAACACTATGGACATAACATAGTCTCAGACCCAACTACAGTTAAGGTCTCTTAGACTCCTGATTACCACTACTAAGATCATATATTCTAAAAGCATAAATTCATTTAATGAACTAAATTACATTACATTATCTCTTTCTATCGGTTTCACTTTACCTAAATTAATTCATAACCATTAACAATTCCCACAAAAAATTTCATTAACATTCATGCAATGATCCTTTCCCCCCAGGCATTAGAAAACTGAGTCCACGACTTCTCAAAATTACATCCTCATCATTTATATATCGTCCCTCTTTTAAAAAACATTAACATTATATAACTTGTAATGAATACATAAACATTATACAAAAAATTTACAAAGAACATGGTTTGTATAGTGTCTTTAGAAACATAGAAACATAATCAAAGGTATATATGTGAGCTGTAACATACCCCACTATGTTCTTCATGACTACAACCCTTCTTATACATATCAAACATAGTACATATCATCATAACCTGGGGGGAAGGAAATTTTAAAGGGGTGATCGAAAATGCTCGATAAGGGTAAAAAAGGGAGATATGTAAGAATAAAAAAGATTACAAAGGTATGAGAATGTGATCATGGAAATAGAAGATCATACATTGCATATCAAAGATCATTACAGGGTTCATGGAATTAATATTGACAATTAATAAAACATGAGTCATAATTAAATTTAGAGAGTAATCCATGAAATCATAACATATGAATAAAACATAGAATTATGGAAAACATATAAGCATGTAATTATTTTTTTAGTAACCAAGGCACTGCTACCTAGACCATCTTATTATTATGGGTTCACTCCCCATACCATCATAGTAGTCATCTTTCACTCCCATGGACATAATAGTAGCATGAGTTCATTCCTCATACAATCTTAGTAGTCATCGTTCACTCTCATGGCCATAATAGTAGTCAAGGTTCACTCCCAATACCATCATAGTTTATCACATGGGATATAAAACTTTACGCAACAAATGGGAGGGATATATTGTTCTCACCGATCACATAATGAAATCATACATACATGTGCACAAGATCATAAATAAACATATCATAAACCATGAAATGAAATGGGTATCATAGACATGTAAACATATCACAATCTATCAAAAAATTACATGTTTCATAATAATTTCATCAAAATAAAAACCCATGAAAGTGTAATGGATTTCATATAAATATTACCCACGAAGGAGAAATGGGTTTCATAAAGAACATGACATTGAGAATAACCCATTAATAGAAACGATATGAATGGAACAATTACATTTTTATGATTAGAATTAATATATTTCATCTTTGATGGAAAATAATTTTGAAATATCTCTTAAAAAACTTTTCTTAAGGAAAATATACTATCTTGTTTAAAAAAGGCTTTTTAAAAAATAAAACCATTTAAAATTATTTTTCATAGAAAATAACATGAAAATTTATAAACAAGGCATTTAATAATTTTGAAAAACTTTTTCCATGAAAGCATATAAAATAATATTCAAAACCTTTTAAAAAACCTTTTTCATTGAAAATAGTTTGAACACATATAAAAATATCTTGAAAACATTTTAAAAACCATTTCACTAGAAAACATATAAATAAATTTTCAAAACATTTTGAAAACCATTTTTAATTAAAAATTATAAAAGAAACATCAATACATTTTGGAAAAATATTATTTAAAAATATTTTTAAAAAATATTTTTATTATGATTATCCTTTTAAAAAATACAGAGGTGTCTTTGAAGAAATGACGACGGTTAATTCCGTACATGTTGTTCTAGGTAAAAAGATCATTAATTTTGCATTGTAAAAAGTTTATAGAAGTTACTTATTTGTAACGTTATGAGATAATTTTCTGGATGGATTACTAAAATAAAAAGGTAACAAATTTCATTAAATTCTTATAAGATAATGGCGTAATATTCTTGAAATCCCTTTTTAGAAAACATATGTTTCCGACAGAAGATAGGGTAAAGTCAGGCATTACTAAAAACACTTTCATAACTATCTTATGTACTAAAGAGTATAATATGGTACCAATACATGAGTATGTCATGAAATAATATTGGAGAATAAAATCCATGAAAATTATTGACATATACATCGTAAGATTTAATCAATGGAAGCAAAACAAAAACAATATCGAAAAGCACTGAGATTGTCTCAATAAACTCTTATAACTTGGTATCTTGTGTTCATACTCACCATGTAAGGAAAGTAAATTAAATTAATCATATAATATCATGAAGAAAATTTTATTCATGATATTTCATAAAAAATTGAAATATATTCACCTTGAAAATGAGTTTAGTAGCACAACAAAACATGAGTCTCAATGAAGGCAACTTGACACAAAACATTTTACCGATTTGGTAACTTTGTAATATTATACCCCGTGAAAGAGGGATCATAAAATGTAAATTTGAATAAAAATAATTTAATTTTATGATACATATAATACCAACATTTTCAGTACATACAACATGCAAAGGTAAAGTGTGGCGAACATAACATGTATCTCATGGAAATTAAAAATGAGATGAAATCCCCTTACCTTGTATCTTTACTCTCTTTGTACTTGTAAAATATTCATGTATAATAACTATAATATTAATAAACATATTTTAAAGAATAATATTTTTAAATCTATTACCATATACAGTTTTATTATGACCTTATATTACCCACTTGTAAATGATCATATGTTAAGGTTTCACATTGGGTAATATTCACTATGTTGTTCGAATGTGTCTTTATTGGTTATATGCTGGTCCTTATACTTATATCATAATTCAATAAATTATATCATGCTATAAATATAATTTATGTCCATTATATTTATATTATAACAATATAACATATATTGAGGTATGGAATGGAATACACAGTTCATGGAGATGGTAAGTCATACGTACGCATGAACATTGTTTCCAATTTTATTATCGTATTATAGAAAGTATGTAAATGAAATATGTATATATATGTATGTATATATATATATAATTATTACAGTAGAATTAATATATCATATGTATCATATAATTTTACTAAACATATCATTAATACATTACATTTGGTGTGTGAATGAATCACATCGCTTTGAGGGGGTGGCAATCCACACGCCCTCAAACGAGACTATTGTATTAAAACCAAATGGAAATTAAATAAATGTTTGTCTATGAAAGGAAAAAATAATATTTAATACATAATAAATATAATATATGACTTATATAAATATATTTTTCATCATAATGGCCACCATGATAGGAGGAAAATGTAATATAAACAATCATCATTTCATGAGGCAGTAGTTCTCCATACATAGAAATAGTATGTTAAATATCCATTATATGGAGGCGTGTGTAAGGTTAGGTATAAATATTTATATAAAAACATCCTAGTATATTTATTATACAAGTTTTTTAACATAATAATGTAATAATGAGAGTTTATGGTGTGAAGAGGGAAAATAAATGAAAGGAGTTCGAGAGAAGGTGTTACCTCTTAATCGGGTAACAAATTTTGGTTTGTGAAAAATGGATTCCTTGAGAGTTTATATGCACAATGGTAGTGAATATCCCAATCAAGATCTAAGTATCACTTAGTGGGGGAGGGGTTGAATCAGTGATATCATTTTTATTTTTATGTTTCCTTACTTTTGAAACAACCTTCAACTCTGGTTAAAGAGTTTCTTCCCTACTGAACACACACAACCATAAGAACACAATATTTACAAGGTTCAATACTCAAAAAGATTAGTTATATCCTTGGTATGGTACGGAAAAAATCCAGTACCACACAATCCACTAGAAAAAAATCCTTTGATGTGTAATACATTTAGTAGTATATTCCCTTACACTCGTGTAGCACTTTGGAAACAATCTAATAGTGTGTGTGCTCCCTCTTAGCACAAATAGGGTAATGTAATATTTATGTGATTATTAATAAACATTCACAAATCAAATTTTTCAAAACAATTCTTCACATTCCTACCTAGAATCTGGTAAGAACCTCCTAGTGCAAACATATTGCATGCCACTCTCTACTTGTGAGTCGCCCTGCTTGTGTGCCACTCTGTTTGTGTGCCTCCGTGCTTTTGCACCTCTCTTCTTGAGCACCTCACTTCTTGCGCTCTTCCCAGCTTTTCTCACCATCATACTTGAGTTCCAAAAACTACATGTGTCCAAATATTGTACACAACTCAAAATTTGCACACCACTTTGTTCTTATACACAAAATACTTCTTGCACACAACTCCCTTCTTTTGCGCAACATAAAACTTATGCGTCACTTCCACTTGTGCACCACTTTTGTGAAAAACAAACAACTTGCTTGACATTTCATCTTGTGCACCACTTTCTACCACTTGCATGATCAGAGCTCAAAATTTCTCTTAAATGTTGATAATTAAAAAAATTAGGAGTCTAGTAATTTATTTGTATAAATTTTGGTGACTTTTGTTCCACATACACTTGTGCGTCGTTCCTAGTTGTGTTCCACTCGATAACTTTAGCACGGCTCCATCACTTGTGCACCACCATCTTTCCTTTGTCATATTTTGATATAATGATGTTGAATATGACTTGCGTGCAACATAAACTTGTGCTCCACATATACTTGCGTGAAACTTTTTGACTTGGGAGCCTCTTTTGACTTGTTCACCACTTTATTTACTTTATCATATTCTGATGTGATGATTTTTAAATATGAATTTCACACAATATGCACTTGTGTTCCACTTATACTTGTGCACCATTTATACTTGCGCACAACTTTCTTTCCTCCCCCAAAAACACTTCTTTACTCCCACTGTCCTTCATAAGAAATTCATCATATGTTCTAAAAAATAATGATATTTTTGATGTAAAAATAAGCAATGAATCGTCATAGTTACAATTTGAAGAATTGTATCATCCCTATCTTCCATAAACCACTTATAAAAAGTGAAGTGATTTCATTTCTACTAATACTTATTTGAAAACAAAAGACAATACCTGAAAAGTATATTCGTCATAATTAGATTTGTCCTAACAGGGAGTATTCTAGGTATAAGGGAGGATTTTTGGGAGGATACTTGGGTAGATCTTGGCCTAACTTAAATGGTTTTATAGGTGTAAGGAATGGGTAGATGTGGTAGCCTTTTATAGGTGAGGAGGAGTGGCACTCTTGTAAATACTTAAAGAGAGAATTCCACCTGTCTTATTCATGTTTAAAGTGGATAAAATAATGGACCAAGGTCTATGAAATTGGTTATATGGTAAAAATAAGTATATCCAATGGGTTTTATACATGTTTCTCGGTCATTTTGGGTCCTAAATTTAATTCTAAGTACTTTAATAAACTACATTTTCTCTTAACCGATGTAAATAATTTTAATTACATTCACTAATCATTTTGAAAAAAAATTGACCTTATTAGATATTATAAATTATGATGATTCCATATATACAATCCATTTATCCTAATTCTAATCACTAAAGTTATTGAAATTAATTTAATATTAATCCCACTGTCAGGATAATATTGTGGGTTTTTAAAGTAGATTTGATCAACAGTTGGCTATGTTTTTATATCCAATCTCAATGTGAAATTGATTCCAATGACCTATATTAGATTAATTTGTAAAAATATTATCTAAATAAACAATTAAACCATTTAAAAATATAAATAAATCTTATAAATAAATTGGATGAAAAAGTAGTTTATTAATAATATCCTATATTTTTTACAATTGACAAAAATAGGATACCTTTTATAAAAAGCGAAAAATTTATCCTATCGTAATTTTTATGTATTTAATCCAAATATAAAGTATATTTTTACATATTAAATCTATAAAAGTTCCAAAAATTTGTTTTAAAATGGGTTCTCAATTAAAAGGTGTTAAAAATACCTTTATACAAAAAAAATATTTTTTAAGAGTAAAATTGTGTTTATAATTATATTATGTCTATAAAATCTATTGAATGAATATAAAAAATATTTAATTCATTTTGTAAAATATTTATTACAATAATATATAATACCATTTTTAATTAATTTAATTTACTTAGATAAAATGTTTTTCTGACAATAATAATATTTTCCATTATATTCTATCGGTTTTTATATTCCTTAAATAGTAACCTATGAATTAATATTATATTAGTGCAAACAACATATTTTCATAATTTAGTTAACACTATTTCATATCTAGAAAATTAACAACTATGTAATATTACATTAAAATTATAGTTTTAATAGTATATTATAGTTAGGTTACACTCAGTCTTGTCTGTTATACTAGCAATTTTGGAAGGTCCATCATGCATGTATTGTATGCTATCCTTGTTTTTTCATGTAATTTATCCTAAGTTGGGATTGAATGTAACAAAAAACATGTTGTCTCTATGTTAAATAAATGTTTTACTTAGTGAAAATCTATTTTCAGTGTTGCATGAACTGAATAATATCAAAAGATTAAATTAATTAAAAAAAATTCACCAAAATATCAAGGTGTTACATTCTGCCCCCATTAAAATGAATTTCTCCCTCAAAATTCATCTAGGTTATCAAAGTTTTAATACATTAATGTTTCCTTCATAGCACCCACACTATAAAAATGGATACTAAAGCTTACCATAAAAAGGGAAATTTGGAACCATAATGGTTTCCCAAAGTAATGTATGACTAGGTTTCCGTATAGAAGAACATAGTTTAGGAGTGAATATTGGACGTGGAGGAAAATCATAAATATTCATATGAATTTATTGAGGTCATAATTCCCAAAAAAATAAATGATCAAAGGAAATTTGAGGGCCTCAAATTCATAAATCTATGATGATTTAAAAGGCCATGAACTCAGTGAAAATTAAGGTATTAGGATAACCATTTTTATCAATTTCATAATTTTCAGTAATTCTAGATAAATTTTAATAAAAAAATTTCATTCTTAAGTGGTTATTTGAAAATTTTCTAATAATTTTATTACCTTATGAAATACATGTCCATAAAGTAACATTTATGAATAATGCACTAAATTACACTTTTAACAAATCATAAGGCCCCTATGAGAATAAAAAGTCTAATTATTTATCTCTAACAAATAGACATAAATTAATATATAAAAATAAAAAGTAACACAATTTGTTCATCATAAATATTTATTCAACAAAAATAATTATACATTACCCAAGATATCGTGTATGCTGGTTATAGGCATCAAACCCTTATCATCCTTTGTTCATGGGTTCAAGACCCACATCCATTCAGTACATTATTGGTTGTCACCCAACATACAAAATTTATTTTTTAAAACTACACTAATAAAATATATAATATCGACATCCTTAAAATAATTTGAATCATTGATTATCCTTTTAACCAAGGTTTTCAACACAATCTTAGTGCACAAATACTTCCTATAAATAATAACTTAAACATTTCATGAATAATTAAACTTATAACCCTTATCGAATATGAAAAATAAAATATATCAGAAATAAAATAAAAAATTTAGATTAAAATTCATTCCCATGTATATCACAATCTATCTCTTGGTTTTCAAATTATAAACATGTGAATACCCTCATCATGTATTCTCTTAAAACATGGTAATAACCTGAATTACCATAAATCATTTTGGTAAACATGCATGCTTCCTCATTCCAATTTATATTGGATTTATCCCTTAAATCTATAATAAATTGTAATCTTCATTAGTTGTATCATAAACCACCTATAAAAAAGTCTTACGTAGTTTCAAGGTAATTAATACTATCCAATTTACTTATTTATATCCCACATATCTTTAACCATACAAAATTATCATATCATAATGAACATATTAAGGGTTTCCTTCCCTTAGACAAAATATAAAATGGTTATTAAATCACATACACATTCCAACATAAACATTCAAATACTTAGAAGAAAACATAATTAGAATAATCCTTGTATATTTCACCATTCATAACTTTTGAATCCAAATACATAAATACTTTGATTTCATCATCCATATTTCATTAACAATAATACCTCTTTCCTTTCACATTTCATTAGTATCCTCATCATCATCCACAATGTAACTATTACTCACACAACCTTGTTGATTCTCTTCAGGAACTTTCTTCTTGGTATATTTGGTTACATAATGACCATTTTATCCACACTTAACCTTCAATGATGACTCAGGGAGGCCAAGATTTCCATTCCCATTGTTAACAGAACTCTTCATTTTTCCATTGCAGTCACTTGATTTATGTCTTATTTTCCATAGTAAAGATACCTTCATGTTACTCTAATATATTCACTTAAGTAATTCTTTCCACATTCATTACATAAGTGGAACCGAATCATCTTTCCTACATGGCCTTCATCACTCAAACTATCCATAAAATTATTTATTCTCTTACTTGGTGAGTCTAAAAGTTGGTTTAGGTAAACATTTTTAATCATGTTCTGTGAAAATAGATTAGGCGTGATCATGATATCTTACACTCTAGTGATCATCCCACTTGAATTATCATTATTAAAATTTCCATCACATTCAATATTAATCTAGTTCCTTCCATAAACAAAAATAAGAATCATAGTGTGAGAATTAATTATCATAGTAAAAAACCACATAGCCAAGAAAATAATTACTTATAGGATTTATAAATCATGAGACCTTACATAATCAATGAAACATTGGGTCTATCATAAGTTATTAATAGCTAAATTGTATCTTAATCGTTCCTAATGGTTCTTTAAAAGTTTGTGAATTCCCAGAGCATATACCCAGGAAGTGTCAAACCAAGTGTAGAGTAAAGCCCATTTTCAAGTTCTAGATTACCCAGAGTCAAGACCAAAACATCGTTTCAGAGTTGTTACCCCCAGGTATGTATGTTTTTATCCACACCAAGTTGTGTTACATAGACATGGATGTATTCCTGTGGAATCACCCACTAAATCATTTAACAAAATTCCAAGACAATTTCCTAAATGTTAACTCATCCATATACTTATACTTAGTGACATTACTAGAAATATATTTAAAAATATACTTATGGATATCATTAAGGTTTTTGAATCCTAGTTTCCAAATTTTAATTGTACCTTTGATCTGATACCAACTATTGTGACCCTTTGTTTTCAAAACATTAACATTACATAACTTTTCCATAAGAATTGAAGATTTTAAAAAATATTCCCAAAGACCATAGTTGGTATACTGCCATTGGAAACATGGAAACGTAAACACTAGTATATATGTCTGCAACATCATCACCCACTAGGTTGTTCTTGACTAGAACCCTTATTAGACATATCAAACATAGTATATATCATCATATCCTCAAGGATTGGAAACATAAAAGCGGTAAGATCAAATTCTTAGTAAGGTTAAACAAGGGAGACATATAAGCATAAACCTGATCATAATCATAATTGAATGATAATGTGATCATGAAAATGGAGGATCATGTCCTACATATAAAAGATTATAACAGAGATCGTAGAATAAATTTTGTAGGTTCATAAGACATGAATCATAATTAAATAGATATCATAAGCCATAAAAGAATAATATAGGAATAAAACATGGAATTGTAGAAAACACATAAGCAAATAATGGCTTTTATAGTTGTCAAGTCATCACTACCAAGTCTATCTTATTAGTATGGGTTCACTCCCCATACCATCATAGTAGTCATGGTTCACTCCCATAGCCATCACAGTAGTATGAGTTCACTCCTCATGCCATAATTGTTGGCATGGTTAATTCCCATGGCCATCAAAGTAGTAAATGTTCACTCACAAGATCATATTATTTTATCTCATGAGATATAAAACATTACCAAATTAATTGGAGGGATATATTTGTCCCACCTACCACATAATGAAATCATACATACATGTGCCAAAAAATTATAAATAAACATATCATAGCCCATGAAATGAAATGGATATCATAAAAAAGTGAACTGATCACAACCTGTGTATAAAATATATTTTTCATAATCATTTCATCAAAATCTTATCGAGTGAAAGTGTATCAAATTTCATATACATATTACCCATGAAAAATAAATGGGTTTCATAAAGACTATGACATTGAGTATAATACATTCATAGAAAGGATATGGATGGAACCTTTAGATTGGAATGAGTAACACAAATAGATATTTTATTTGTTGGAAAATAAATATGAAATATCTTTTAAATAAATTCATGAGGAAAATATACTTTTTTTAAAAGGGATTTTAATACATAAAACCATTTGAAAGTGTTTTTTGTATAAAATACCTTGAGAACATTTAAAGAAGTAGTGAAATAATTTTTAAAACTTTTTTACTTAAAAATATATAAAATAATATTAAAAACATTCTAAAAAAAATTATTTTATAAAACATTGAAAACATATAAAAAGAGATTGAAAACATTTTTAAAACCATTGTACTTGAATGCTTATAAAAGAAACGTGAAAAACTTTTGGAAACCATTTTTATTTAAATCATATAAAAGAAAATTGATAACATTTTGAAACCCATTTTATTTAAAAATATCATTTAAAAACTTTTTTTTAATTATTACCTTTTATAAAAATGTAATGGGAGATTCAAATATATGAGGTTGGTAAATTTGTACAGGTCTGTGAGGTGAAAAGAACATTCCTTTAGAATAATAAAAATGTTATAAAAGTTCCTAGTTCAGAAAGAGACAATAATAATCACTTTAATATATTGTTAAAATAAAAATTGATTTAAAATTTTATTTCAATGTGTATATTATAATGGTATAATATTCTTGGAATCCATTTTTAGAAACCATAGGTTTCTGACTGAAGAAAGGGTAAAGTAAAGCTTTAAATAAAACATTTTATTAACTATCATGTATACCAAAGTGTAGAATATGGTACCAATAAATGATTATATTATGAAATAACATATTTTAAGGAAACCCATGAACATTCTTGATATATGGATCATAATATTTAATCAAAGGAAGCATAAACATAAATAATCTCAAAAAGCAATGGGATTTCCTCAATAAACTCTTTTAATTTCGTATCTTGGGTTCATGCACTCCATGTAAATAAATTAAATTACATTAAGAATATAATATCATGAAAATATTTATATTAATGATATTTAATGAAAATTGTAAATATATGCGCCTCTAAAAATAGTTTAGGTACATAACAAAGCATAACTCTCAAAGAAGGAAAATTGAGACAAAAAATTACTAATTTGATAAGTTTTAAATTTAAAACCCCATTAAAGAAGAATAATAAAATGGAAATGTGAATAACCAAAAATATAATTATAAGATACCTATAACACCATCATGTTAATTACATACAGCACACAAAATTAAAGAGTTTCAAACATAACATGTATATCACAGAAATTAAAAGTGAGATTAAATCCCCTTACCATGTGTCTTGACTCTCCTCGTATTTATAAAATATTCCTATATAATAAATATAAGTTTATTATACTTATTTTACCAAATAATATTATTATATATATTACCATATATTGTTTTATTATGACCTTATATTACACGCTAGTTAATGATACTATGGTATGGTTCCACTTCAGGTAATATTCTCTTTGTTCTTCGTATGTCTTAATTTGTTATATCATTGGTCCTTATACTTATATAATGATTATAGAATGTATATAATGATATAAATATCATATAAATCTAGTATATATATATATATATTATAATAATAATTTGTATAAATAATTTTGAAATTTAACAATCCGTTCATGAATACTCTTAGTTGTACGTGCGCATGAACGTTGTTTCCGTTTTTATTATCATATTGAAAGAATGTATGTAAATTAAATATATATACATATATATATATATATTTAATATATTAGAATTCATATATTATATATATAATATATGTTAATTAAACCCATCCTTAATACATTCTATGTGGTCTGTGAACGAATCACATCGCTTTAAGGGGGTGGTAGTCCAGCCTTCCCCAAACAAGATTATCGTATTAACACCAAATGGAAACTAAAGATACATAATTTTGTAAAAGTAATAAATAATATTCAATACATTATAAATAAAATATATGACTTATATAAATATATTTTCCATTATAATGGCCACTATGATAGAAAGTAAATGGAAAATGAACAATAATTGTTTCATGATGTAGTAGTTCACTATACACAGAAATTTTATATTCAATATCCATTAGATAGAGGTGTCTATAAGGTTAGGTATAAATATTTGTACAAAATTTCCTAGTATATTTAGGATAATATTTTTACTGAGATCAATGCAATAAATATAGTGGAGAGGGTGACGAGAGAAAATAAAGGAAATGTGCTTTAGAGAAGATATTACCTCTCAATCGGGTATCTCTTTTGGGTTTGTGCAAAAAGGCTTACTGCAGAGGATTTATTCCACAAGGGAGGAAAAAACGATATAGTGGGAAAATAATTGGAGGTTAATTGGGATTTTCTCTTCTTAAATTAAATTTTTTTTGAGGGGTGAGGAATGGGAAGAGGTGGTGGCCTTTCATATAGGAGGAGGAGTGGAACTCCATTAAATATTGGAAGAAAGATTTACACCCACGTTTTTAATGTTGCTTATTGATCCAATAATAGACCATGATTGAGAAAATTTAGTATAGGGTCTAAATATGGACATTAAATGGGTGTTTATAAGTATATAGGTCGTTTTCAGACTTAAATGTATTGTTTAGTACTTTATTAACCTAATTTTTCTATTAACCAGTGTAATTAATTTTAGTTACATTCACTAATATTTTTAGTCAAAAACAATTTTGAACATATAATAAATTATAAATTATGATGATTCCAAATATGGAATCCGTTTTTCCTAATTCTATCCAAAAAAAGTGGTAGAAATTAATTTAAAACTAATCCCGATGTCGGTACGACGCTGTGTTTTTTTAAAGTAGAAATGATCAAAAGTTTAGTATGTTTTTCTGCCAAATTTCAGTGTGAAATTTTTTCTAATAACCTAAAAGTGATTAATTTGTTATAATATTATCTAAATAAACTATTAAAATATTTATAATGTTATTTATACTCATAAATAAATTTTATGAAAGAGAAGTTTTGAAATAAAATCCAATATTTTTAACTATTCATTAAAAGATGAAACCTTTCATAAAAATACCATAAATTTATCCTAACCTATTTTTTATGTTATTAGTACAAATATAAATTTTATTCTAACATATTAAAAATATAAAAGTTCAAAAAATTGGATTTAAAATGGGTTCCCAATTAAAAGGTGGTAAATGTACCTTTATTTAAAAAAAGGATTTCTATACATAAAATTGGGTTTATTCTTATCATATGTATATCTAATCTATTATATGAATATAAAAATTATTTGATTGATTATATAAAATATTTTATTGAATAAATATAAATTACCAATTGTAATTAATTTAATTTACTATGTTAAAATAACTATGTGACTATAATAATATTTTCAATTATATTCAATATGTTTTCAAATTCATTAATTGGTATACTATATATTCATATAATATTTGTGTGAAAAACATATTTTCATAATTCTGTTATCATTATTTCATATCTATCAAATTATCATCTATGTTGTATTTTATTATAATAAAATTTTTAATAAAATATTACAGTTACGTAACACTACGTATTCCTTGTTACATAAGCTACCGAGGAAGGTCAGTCTTGTGTGTAATGTAAGTTATTCTTGTTATTCCGTGTAACATATAAAAATTTGGGATTGTGTGTGACATATTCCAAGTTTGATCCATATTAATGGAATATTTTAATTAGTGGAAAGTTATTTTCAGTGTTGCATGAAATGAATAATATAAAAAGATAACATCAATTCAAAAAAATCTACAAAATATCAAGGTGTTATAATTTCATCCTGGAAAGTTCCAATCCCATGGGATAAAAAATAATTAATTTTTTAAAATTATCACCTTCTATATTACCAGGTATTATAGGAAGAAATAATAATCTACCAAACATAAGGGGCACAACACTATGAGTAGGTGAACTACTCGGTCAATTATTTTACACCTATAGATGGAGCGTAGACTCATCCAACCACGATAAGATAATTATAGGAATATTGTGGCATACCCCATGCGTATTTTCCTATTTGGGAAAGAGAGTAAAAAAACCCATTTTTCTAAAGTTTTGGGGAAAAGAAAGAAGATAAAAAATGACATGACTGCTGCCAAGAAACTAAATTGAGCAAGATTCATCTTCTATTACAAGAGGTAACCCCACCTTCAACCCGTTACATCACCTATATTATCCTACCTAGAATCCACATGCATATATAGATGAAACTCTCCACTCCATGCATTGATTGTTGTTATAACACATCTGGACCTCCCTACCCCACATACCATAATGGCCCTCTAGGCACATCTATCCCAACCTCCCAACACATCTGATCTGTTATTCCTCACATAACACAATATCCTTCTAGTATCAGCTATCCTAGGCTCACAACACATCACAAGCAGTAGGGAAGAAAGGTACAATCCAGTCTCCTGACCCTACACAAGGCATTCAACCTTTACACGCAACGTGCTCTCATGGATCCAAAGCACAATGCACTTAGCCTTTACAAGAAAGAGGGAATATCATGCCATATAAATGCATTATATTTTATCACCTAACTAGTTACTTATTCCATCATGAATTATCTATTTTAATATCATAGGTTCCAACTATGTGCATCCTAAAAGACAAGTTATCTCTAGCTACCACATATTAATTAAAAAAATTAATTTAAAATTTATTTAATTACATCATCAAAATGAATCAACATGTTTCATGTTCATTAAAAAATTCAATTAAACATGCATATATCCATAATTTTTATAATCATAAAATTGCAATGACAACAATTGAATCCATTAAATATACCTCTTTTATTCCATTATCCAATTAATTATTAGATAATTTTGGATTTACATTCTTTACCAGTTTCCATCATGAAAAACATGATAACCCAAGAACATCATAGATAACACATTTTCTGGTAAATAAAGAGGGAAAACATTATCATCGTACAAAGCAATAATAATGCTAAGTTATTGAAACCAATTATGTAATCTCATTCAAATATTTAATCAGGTCAATCTCATTATGATCCAAGGGGGAAAATCATGATAAAATTAAGATTGAAAGTTGATAAATAGAGAAGAAATGAATCCCCTAACTCAAAAAGTCTTTGATGTTTTTCGCATGAGAACGAACCATGCAATGGATCTCAGATCACCTCTCCCACAAGATCTACATCTATATGTCGATGTAGCATCCCCATCACACCAATAAAAACTGATAGAAACCCCATTAGAAACATCAGAGATCATCTACCATAATAAGGAAAGAATAATGGGGGGAAGATATCCATCCATAAGAAAACATTAGAATAAAGTAAAAAACACACATTCGATCAAACCAGGTCACCACAGATCATGATGAAAACCCAAAGATCGATCCCCTTCAAAGGGATCACCAAAACATCGAAGAGGGGACTTTCAGGTTTCCTTGGAAGAGAGAGGGGTAAGATACTATCTTATGGTTTGATAAATTGAGTGGATAGAATATTTTAAATAAAGTACAACATTGAGGCATGACATGATGTATAGTCCTCTTTCACGTCGTGTAATTACTCACTGTGGGTTTTTGTAGAAAAAAATCATCACCACTTCATTTTATTTTATTTTTCAAACCCCAAAATATTACACATCATGAATCCCACATTCATGTCATGAAATTATTCTACATGGAGTGAAAACAACTTCCACATTTTGAAATTTACCTCCTCTATGTTCTCAACACCTAAACTCCTCTAAACTTCCTATGTGACTCCTTCGTGGTCTGCAAGCCTCATGAAATTTCAAAGGTTCGATCCATGAGTATCTGGGACCTTACACATAGGGTTTTTATTTAATAAATATGATTCCATATTTAGAATAATTGGTTATATATTATCTAATAACATTCATTTTAATTTTAGTTTTAATGGTTAAATTTCCTTAGTAAATAAAAAGCAACAAGTTACAATATTGAAAAATAAAATGGTAAAATTAAGAAAACATAAATTCAATGGCAGAAAATGTTAAAAAAATGTGTTTATTATATGTGGGTTTTTTATTATACAATGTCTACAATCCATTATTTGTCAATTTTTTAGGCACTTGGGTGGTAGTGACTTCCTGTTAGTGAACAGTTTTGTGTATTTTCAAATTTTTCGTCCTCTATTATAAAAGACACTCACTCACCTCAATTATTCTCACCTATAAATCCTTTTAGGTTAACCAAACCCTAAAATATCTTCTCAATATATTTATACACATTATAGAGGCTATTTTCATTCCAAAATACCAAACCTAGGGTTTTTTGTGAGGAAATCAAAATAAGGATTCTCCATGAAAAGGTAACCATCTTAAAGAAGCTCTTCCATTTCCCTTTTTATTTTACAACCTTAAATTATGTACTAACACATCCAATATAAAAACACTTTTATAAAAAATATAAAAATATTTTGGTATGTTAATTTAATAACATATATAAATCTCATCTTCCATTAAATGTGAAATGAAACCATCTATCATGTTAATGAAAAACTACATCCTCATCAACTGATGTAACACTTTTTCCATCAACATCTCCCCAGGATGGATATAGTGATAGAATTAATGTGTATATATAATTTATAACATAATTATACATATGGAATTATAATTTTTCATATACTTCATTTCATTAAATTATATTTGAAATATGGTAATGTCACTCATATTTATGGTGGATTGTTGGATCGTGAAGAGATCTGATTTGTTTTTAAATATCGCTTTACATTGAAGGTAATAAGTATAAATTTAATGAATATATGTGATATATATATAACATTATATTGATTATAGAACACTTATATATCATCAAATTCTTTACACATTCTCTCATTGAAGGAATGATATCATTGATCATGCGTATATACGGTCTACTGTCTTCACAAAGTGATGTGATTCATTTTCTAGGTACAACCTTAAATAATGGTTATAAATATGTATAAATTTAGAAAAAAAATATTTATAACATTAATTTCATTCCATTGATGATATTGTTATTCCTATGATAAATATCCTAAACTTTCAAAACCAATCACGTATGAGAAAACCCGATATTTAACACCTAGAAAAATAAAAATATTGAAATATTTTTAACAAAATCAAGGAAAAATATTATACAGGGATCATATATGATATTGAAAATATAAGTATGGTTTTTTATTATAAAATTAAATTCTTAAAAAAAATTACTTAGAAGGTTAAATAATGTTAAACAAATGGAAAGTGTGAGGCAAATGAATTCATCAAAATTTCAATTCCTTGAGGCATATTGTAATTTTATGCACTTGGTTTCTTTTATATGATGTCTATACATCCCATTTTAAAGGTAATATCATGAATAATTCATATTTCATTGTATTATATTTTTTAATTTTAATTATCTTATAAAAATGGATTTTACATGAAATTTACCAAGTGGTAAATTTTTTTATAGATCAATTTATTTTCATTTGGTTATATTACTTCTTCATTGTTTTTAATATTGTAATATTATGAGGGTAAAAAAAATTATATTAAAATTTATATCGCATTTTTTTATGTTGATTTATATTTTTTACACATAATCGTCTCATTTATTTATTCAAACATGAACATTATGATCAATTTAAGAGATTTCGTCTCGATTTCTATTTCATTAATTCATATCTTTGAATATAAACTGATTCACTTTTATTTGGTGAATATATATCCATTTTGATGTATTTACCCAAAATACCAATTTTTCATGCTATTTAATGTCTCAATTCATGTTTATTTTTTCAAGTGTATAAATTTGGAATATTACCGAGGAGGTAAGAATCTATTTTACAATCTCAATTTCTTTTATTATTTTGTTTTCTCTTGTTTAAGGAATCTGATCATTTATACATCATAATATCCAATTATTTTCTTGTGAACATTTTTCATTAGTCAATACATTTATCTTAAATATACATATTATTTATATCATGGATATGATTATTTCTTAAACTGTATTCTCTTTTAACATATTCTATTTACTTTGAATGGTGTTTTATTAACTGGGGAAATATTGATAAATTTGTATCCTTTACTTGAAACTGATATTTTTTTATAATGAATTTTTTTAATTAATTAAATTTATTATTCAATATATGAGGAATGATTTTTAAATACATTTATGGGTGGAACCTAAAATTATATATCCCCATAATGCATCTACAATTTTCCTGAGACAAATCCGATGGGGTTTTACCCATAGTTTCAAACTATCATGTGAAGGGTCATAAACATAGAGGTATCATGATTCATGAGATCTTGATTTCCAATAGTAAATAATTTACTTCATTTTTACTTTAGTTATTAGTATTATCAGTGATGTGTTAAAATTTATATTTTTTTCATATTCATTTCATTCTTAGTTTAACGATTAAAATTCATTTGTGTTAAGTTACTTAACATTAGATATTTTTTTAGATATTGAGTATTACTTGAGGTAAGTATATTTTTAATTTCATTTTAATTAATTGGTTTTGATCTAATGATAATTCTTATAGAGTTCATGGGTGTTCAGAGGGTTTGGGGCTTGTTTGGAGCACGAAGTCTCAGGGTTTGGAAAAGGTTGTTGGGTTGCACGGTTACTAGAAACACTACAGATTAGGTTGGGTTGTTTATCCTAACGTTCTTGGCATGTTTCAGAGATAAGAACAGGGTGCATGGTTTTCCCTAACCATCACCCCAAGAAACATTCCCATGTAGGCCACCTATAATATTTTAGGTAGGGAAAATTACTTTGTTTTCACACAGTTTCCCAAATCCAATGTATGAACAATGAGATTTCCTTTTGATGTAAATAGGGGAAAAATTTTCATGGATTGTAGAAACATATATATGTTCTATGAGAACCATTTAAAAAATGGTAAATGTATTTATTTCTCTTTTGGATTTAAATATTTAAACCACATATTTTTCTTTTATTTTCAATGGACATAGGGCAGTCTTCTTCTCTTAGTGAACAATTTACAAGACTAACATACTCTTTGTTATTGATTCTTCATCCAAGCATTGATTACAGAACTATTCATATCATTATATACATTCCAGTGATATCTTTTCTCCTTAGGATCCTTTCATAAATTTCCTTTACGTTGAAATCATTATTTTGATGCAAGATAATATTCCCTATTTCTATGGTTTTTTATGTGCTTCTTTTTCTCCTGATCCGAACCGAATATGAAGTTAATATAGTATTATTGTTCTACCATAGCACTACAGTATGTTGTCTATAAATGCTCCCAAATTTTCTTGTTGTTTTATAGATAGTTTTCAAGTGCCTCATGCATGACCTTCTAGTGTTTCTTGTAAAATTAATTGAATGCCTTTAATAAATTGTATGGAACCTATTTAGGTTGATGACATTGTTTTATTGCAATATTTGAGGGATCTTACCTCAACCTAAGCCACCCATGAGGTGTGTTCATGTATTTGACCTATGATATACAAACTTGTTGGGTGTAGGAGATATTTCCTTGTTTTTTAGACCTTAAATGAATTAAATGAGACGTTATGAGATAGATGAAACCTTGTTGTTATGCCATTGAAAGATATTAAAATGGTTAAATGGTTTACATGGAAAATATGGAATGATTTGGATTAACTCATGGGTTGAGTATGATTATAAAATGGGAAATGTTATGATTAATTAAATTGTTATGATTACATTGGATTACATGGACATTTTTACTCTGTGGATTTGAACAATGTGGGTCTGATACTTTATTACAAGGAATATGCTATTGAGGATTCCTGGGTCATTTCAAATCCTAGGATCTAGCATTCTTAGAAAACCTTGGACATTATTCAGGGACATGATCCTTGGGATCCATCCAAATCATTAACAAGTTTTCTATAGAGATTATCTATAGAATCAATGAGTATGCCTTGGTCGTTTGTACCTTCGATCATACCCATTAATACATAACCCTTAATGAGGATTATCTTGTAATTTATTCCTTGGATATGGCCCTTATAGGCTTACAACATATTGAGGATTCCTTAAGTCCTTTATACCTTTGATCCATCCCAAGAGGTCTGACATGTGATTACAAAATATATGCTGCAGTGGATATTTTATCTTGATTTAAATATGATCTTTGTTTATGATTGACTATTTATAGCGACCCTTAGTATGCTAGACAATATCACATATACTTGTATCATTTTATATTAGTTTTATGTGTTTCACACTACATCATCAAATATATACAGACAAGAGTTTTTATAAAAACAATTGGTGGTGGCCTACATAGGGTTATCTCACACCCTATTCAGGTCGTTGATTGGTAATTGGATAGACTTCATGGATGTATATCGAGACTGTGACAAGAAACCTATTAGTAATGCATGATTTGATTATTTATTCGGATAAAGTGAGAATAGGAATGTTCTATTATTATGATTCTATATACAAATAGTTTCTTTTGGGTTTTTTATATTTTGATACATTTAATATACTTTGTTTGTATTTCCATTTTTTTGCCTCCAATTTTTTATATATACATGACATGATCATCTTTTATATGATATTTATAGTGGATTTTTATTACTCCGATGGTATACATGTGTATTTTCTACTAATACTGACTATAATATGAATTCTATATTGATTTGTGTGATTACACCGTTGTTCTACCCTATGATAATGAGGTTGTAGTCTCCCCACTATACAACCTTAGACCCCTATTTATATTTGGAAGCCTTTAGCATATAGGGAAGAATGCTTGAATCTATGTGACCCATTGGCTTCGGGAACCCTTTAGTGGCTCTTGATTTAGGATTTTACATAGTGTTATTAGATGTTTCTTTTCTTCCATTACAACTTTGAGATAATAGATGAGATATTATGAATGAATTGAAACATAGTTATATGTTTTTCTTGTGAGTAGCTAACATATTTTTGGGGTAATTTCCATGTTTTTGACAATAAGGAATTCTTGTTCTATATTTTCCCCATTATAGTAGATTTTATTCCATAATTCACTAATGAAAATGATATGTTATTCTATTCATGCTATTCTTGATGGATTATATTTTATTATTGTCTAGGTAAGGAAAGGAATAATTTATTTTTCATAATTTTAGAAAAAATTAAAAATTTACATGTTATTCATATTTCATTCCTTATAGAATGCATTGCTTTAATCCATGACATTTACTAAGGGTGATTCATTTTATAAAATTTTATTGATTAATTTTTCTTAATGGATATTGAGAAGCATAGTTGGTACATAAAGTGCATTTGGAAACCTAAATAGTTTTATTTCCATCATTGGATATAGAATACACATTAAGTAGTTAATTTTGGAACGTTGATCCTTATACCATGGGTCACATGGGAAATAACATGTTATGGTTGGGATTAAATTGATGTTGTTATTCAATTTTTTAGGTGTAAAAGACCTTATATATTTGAAATCTTAATAAATATAATAAAACCATATAAATATAAATGTATTGAAAAAAATAATTAAATGAATTAAAAATTTTATACGGAAAGGTCACCATTAAATGGAGTAACCAATTGCAATTGACAGACCATATACCATAACCCATGATATGAAAAAAAATATCTTGACCTAGACCATACTTTTGTAGTGGGAAGTATTCATGTATCTAGTGTTCTTTATGATAATTTATGTGACCCAGGCCTTTCTTTAAGATTATGTATAGAGGTTTTTCTTTTTTATATAATGTCATGTGCATTTCCTACGTTTATATATATGATCTGATTGTTATTGAATCTTTGATGAGTTGTGTGTTTGGAATTTGTAGAGACATGCCACCATAATGACCACCAGTCATGCACCAAGAGGTTGGAGATGTCTATATTTTATAGGTTATGGGCCATTGGATGCTAGTATAACCTCTAGCAATGATTCTTGAGGCACTGCCTATTCTTCCTAATATGGGTGTTGATTCCCAGTTCTACGATGGTTTCCAACATTTTATGCAAACAATTCAGGGATCCCTACATCCGACATCATCTATAGAAGAGAGAATGCAGGTATTATTGTAGCCGTATCCACCAATGGTTTTGGGGGATTGTGGTCCATAGGCTTCTGAACTATGTATTGAGATTATCTTATCAATTTTTGAGCATTTGCTGACTCCTCCATAAAAGAGATTCTAGATTGTGAGATATATGCTTCAGTGATCCACCAAGCACAAGTGGGATGTTAAAAACAAGTATAATAATATTTGATATATTGTTTGGATATATTTTCTATCCATATTTGATGATTACTTATATTTTGATACTTTGAGATATGAACAAACTAATGAGTTTCATCATCTATAGTAGGGTGTGATGATCGTTATAGGGTATTTGGATCGCATTAAAATGATTTAACATTATGTTCTTGTATGTCTTACCAATGATTTTTTTAAGGGAGGAACTTTGAGTAAGGTCCCTAGCATTCCATTTGATTGTAGGTGAATGTATTTTAATTGAAAATCATTAGTGGGATAGTGAATTAGGAACTGAATACTGAATGAAACTTGAGGGGTGTTGGGGTCCAGAAGAATGTTAGTGTATCTTATTGTCCCATTGGTTCATTGATAGCTGGAAGGAAGCGATGTTTTGGAGGTTCCCCTTTAGGGTAATACCCTCCATAGAGTGAGTTCTAGTAGTTTAATTTTCTGACATCAGTATGGGAGGTAGAGACATATGAGGAATCAGTGTGATAAATACTCTATTGAGTGTGAAGCTTGTAGCATGATGGGAAATATATAGTCGTTCTATAGGACCTTTCCTCCAGTTTTTAATGGTAGTGTGTTGACTCTAACTCCATATATAAGAGTAGTATTTATAGCTTCACATCAGGTTCAGAGCTAGATTTATACCGTTCATTTATGTTGAGGAATTGGTCGTGGCTATGGGAGCTCGAAACTAGTTGAACCTCAACAGAAGTGTTAGCCTATTTATGGTAGTCAGGCTAATATTTAAGGCCATTTTTCGGGTCAGATATATTCTATACAGCCAATACTTGAGGTTCAAAGTCTCCATACATCTATATTGAGAGGTGCCATTATAGTATATTCTACTTTAGTATCTTACCATTTTGATACGGGAGCTTCTCATAGATTTATAGCGGTACTTGTTGTGGAGTACCTTGGGCTTGATGTTCAGTTTTACAATAGAATGATAACACTCATTACATAATTAGGAATCATATCGGAGAATTGTATTCTAGTGTAGAGAGTTCTCACTTTATTTTAACTCCCCAAAATTATAAATAACATTGTATTTTGTAGCATGTATGACACAAACCCCATGTATGTAAGAGAATATAATATCCCAATACATTTTAATAAATTTAATAATTTAAATAAATACAATATATGATATAGATTTTGATTCATGTGATACTGAATTATAATACATACTAGGCTATAATGACTTTCCTCTATAGTTTGCATCACACACAAGACTTAGTTTTATTGAACAAGAATATATATTTAAAATATTATTATTTAACAGAATAAGATATAACCTAGTAGTTAAATTAGTAGTTATGAATTGTTTTAACTAAATTATTAATATCTATGGTTCACAAAAATATTAAATTAATTCAATGGTAAAAAATTAATTAGAAATGAATATAAAAAAAATTGAAAATAAAGGGAATGTTTTTATTGAATACTATTTTTATGGCAAAAAAGTTTTTTTATACTAATAAATTAAATTAATTATAATTATTTAGTGATATTAATGAAATATATATAGAATATTTTCAATACAATATTTTATATATTCATTCACTATATTTTATAGGAAAAATATAAGAGAAAACCCAATATTTTTACTAAAAATAAATATTTTTCTAAAGGCTCTTTTTTCACCTTTTAATAGAGAACATATTCAAAAAACAATTTTTGGAACTTTTATAGACTTTATATTTTAAAATAAACATAATTTATTAAATAGGAAAAAAATTATCTTAGGGTAAATTTTAGGAATATTTTAGGTAATTTTCATTTTTTGATGAATAATGAAAAATACTAAATTCTAACTCAAAATTTATATTTCATCTAATTTATTTATAAGTAAAAAATCATATTTCAATTATTATTGAAGAATATTTAGGTTATTTTTTTAAAATTTAATCTAATTTAGGTCATTGTAATCAATTTCCCTTTTAAATATAATATAATAACTTAGCAAACTTTTGAACATTTTTATTTAAAAACCTACATTGTTATCATGTCTACAAGATTAAGTTTAAATTAATTTCTTACACTTATGTGATTGTAATTTTAAAATTTTGATTCCATATTTTCAATAAGAAAATTTTATAATTTCAATTAAGTTAAATTTAGTTTTTTACCAAAAATATTAGTCATTTTAATTAACGTTAATTATAACGATTATGAGAAAAAAATACCATAACAAGGGAATGAAGCTTAAAAATAATAACCAAACTGAATATAAACATTTATAAAATCCATTTTATTCCATATTGGGACCCTATAATCCATTTTATATTATAGTAAAAACATGGGTGGAATTCCCTTTTATAAAAAGTTCAAGAATCCCATTCCTCCCCCTCTATAAAAAGGCACATACACCTCCCACTTATTCACCACTCGCAGGACTCCTTCTCTTGAAATATATCCTCAAAAATATATCATAAACATACCTAAACACATCTTATATGAATCTCTTTGTCCATGAATCAATCAATGGATTCCCTTTGGTTTAAACCAAAAGGATTTACCCAAAGAAGAGGTGACATCCTTCCTCAAACTCTTTTGTTTTTTTGATTTTACACACCATATAATCATATTATTTAATGATTATATAATAAAATATTTATCCAAAATATATTGATATGTTTTTATTCTAATTTTTTTACCTTCACATACACACACTTCCATCCAATGGGTATCGAACTTTCCATTCCTGTAAGGCGAACAACCACCTCATGAAACGATGACTATTCATTTTCCTTTAAAATCTCTCAAGGTTGAAAATTATGATAGAAATAATGTTTATTTATGATATATATGATATTTAAAATATTTTTATTCTTATTTAATTTATATATAACACATACCCTTATTCATACCATTTTTTGTATTACGATAACATCATTTGTTGAAATTTGGACTACTGCCACCTCAAAACGATGTGATTCGTTCATGATATACATGGAATGTATAAAGTATAGTTTTAATAAAACTATATGAAATATATAATATAAATATGATACTTTAATAATAATATACATATATATAATTTAATTTTAATTCTTTTAAATATGGAAAAAATGAAAGTGGCGTTCAAGGGTACGTACAACCTACCTCTCCATAAATGGTGCATTGCATTTATTACATCACATGGGATGTTTTTTATTGATACCATACTTATTCTTCATATGGATGGTTTATTATTGATTTTCCCAAGGATTTTATTGACATTAACTTCCTTTATTTTCCCCCCTTTTGAAATATTTAACTTTCTATTATCATTTGACATCTAATTTCCCCAAATCATCCGTATCATTTATCAGGTATATTTTTATTACCTAAACCATATATCATTTATACATACGGTTTTTACATTTATATGTTATATCACGAACCTCATTATTCCCATGATATTCTAAATTTCATTTAATTCATGGTTAATTATGATTAAAATGGTTAAAAGTGGTTAAGGACACATGGAATGTTTAAAGATTATTTCCTCAAAAATGTTATGATGATTTTCAATGGTAATTTCATACAACAATGTCAATAACCCTTGTTTTCACTTATCCTCCTCTGAGAAATTATTGATAAATCCATATTATTTATTCAATAAGGATATTTGACATAGATTATTGTTTAAAATTATTACCCGGTATGAGGAATTCTTTGGTTATGAAAAGAATGGTGGGGCTCTTACATTATATATCCCCTCAATGCATCGATAGATTATTGGAAGAAAAATTAGTTTTGTAAATTAAACAGGCTTATAGCTACAGTTTTAAACTGCCTAGAGGATATAACTTCATAATATAGGTTTTCATGTTTTTGAGACTTGGTGTCTAATAATTAAGTATTTCCTCTATTTGATATAGTTATTATTAATCCATGATATTTTTCACTGACATATCTATAGATTCATTTCAATATAATTTTATTGATTAATTTTCAGGTGTTTTCAGTTTCATACCATCCCATATTTATTTTTCCATATCTGATAATTTGAATAACATATCTTTTCAGTTATTTACTTTTCCATATTTATTTTTCTCTATCTATTTATTTGAATCTCTTGTGTTTCATATTATTTACCTTTCCATACTATTTACTCACTTCCTAATCGGTTTAATGATTATATAGAATGTGAATTTACTTTTTAGCTTTCTATATTGACTATTTTCATTGATTTATTATTTCACCCATTTTATTTACCCCTACTAATCATTTTATCTCACCCTAACTATGTTTTATTTACTTAGGATTCCTTAAATTATACTAAGAAAGATATTACAGGATACACTAGATAAAATAAAGTTATTTTCCTTAAAGGAAAAAATTCAATTAGTGTATTAATTTGTAATACAAGACTCATGAATGTATCTAGATTACCAGGACTACTAAACTCTTTCATTCTTCATTATTTGATTCCTTTTAATCATGTCAATGTAATGGTAGTAGAATCGGGATCTGAGCTTTTGGTGGTTGGGTCGAAACAATTGGTATTATAGTAAGTTTAGTATATCCTTGGGAAATAGATTTCATAAAACATATATTAGAGAAAATAACCCTAAGGTAGAATTTTAAGAAAATTATAGAAGAACATCCAATAATTTTATAAAGGTTTAGTTTATGTGTGTTTTCCTAGAAATACATCCCAATATAGAGACAAAAATTGGATGTGATTCTAGTACATATATACTTAGGGGTAACAACAATGACTAGGTTTATCAGGCTAGAATCCATCATATCATGATACATGAAAATGGGATTTACTACACACATGGTTTGACAAACATAGATGATATGCATAAGATAATTCACATTTTCTTTATTAGTCATTATGAAAGATTTCAATAGATAATGACAATGAATGACTTAGGATAAATCTTAGACGAATGAATGAACTATGTGGAAATAAAATTGATGAGATATTTATGTATTTATGTTTTATTGAAAGCATTAGTTAGAAGAATATTTAATGATTAAATTTAAAGGATGTCTACAATAATAATTTTATAAATTATAATAATATGGTTCTTGAAAAGAAAACCCTGTTTTTTTGTTGACAACCCATAAAATATGCCAACACCAAGGGACATGAACTCGTGACCAAAGGATGATAAGGGTTTAATTCCAACCACTGACCTACAAAATTTACTTTATTACAATTTTATTTTTTTCTAGATGAATAATTTAATTAATAGAAATTAATGAATAACTATTATTTTCAATTTTTAAGTCTATAGATTAATGTGTTACCCATTTTGGATTTAGATAATTGTTAGAGACAAATATTTAGACATGTCTCTATATTATGGTCCTTAAAATCCATTAAAATTATATTTTAATGCCCCGTGAATGAAATTTATTTTGTTTAAATCCATTTTATGAAGAAATGGATGAATTAGAAATTTATAAAAACACAAACAAAGAATAAAATTTGTTTTTATATAAATATGTTATAAAATTATATTTCCTTATATTTATATGCAGTAAAATAATTTCTCAAAATTATGAAAATAATGAAAAATATTATCCTAATACCTTGTTTTTTGTTGAACAAATGGTTTTTTAAATCATCATGGAGATCTTGATTTAAAAAACTAAAATTTACATTGATTATTAAATTGTTTCTGATTGATGACCAAAAATAATACCTATAAATATTTAACAGTTCCCTCTATGTATGTATCTCTACATTCTAATAATGGTCTTTTACTGAGAGACCTAGTTATGTGTTAGTCCGTGTGACCTTTTTACATCCCCTTCTATCTTTCATAGAACATTTTTTAACAAACCTCTCAAGTTGAGATATTTAAAAATATTAAATAAAAAAACAATTTAGTACCATGGTTGAGTTTAAATTTTGAGGATGTAATTTTATTATGGTGGGTAGAATGTAACACCCTGAAATTCGAGAGTAAGAACATTATATTTGATTGTGTATATGACACGCAACACCAAGAGAATAATGGAATATAATATCACATGAATTTAAAATGAATTCTCTATTTTAAATAAATTATATCTATGATATATCTTGAAACACATTTTAAACAGTTTTATTGTGTTTCACACGCAACAATGACTTTCTTTGACAGTTAACGTTACACGCAACACCGATTGTTACCAAACATAAATTTATTATAAAAATATTTTTATTTAATATAATATGTTATAACAAAGACATTAAATTATTAGTAATTAATTATATTAACTATCTTATGATATTTTTTGGTTTAAACGAATATAAAATGAGTTAATTGGTTACAAATTAATTATAAATTAATATAAGAACCAATTCAATATAAAGGGAATATTTTTATTGAAAACTATTTTTATCTTCACAGAGATATTTTATCCTAATAAATTAAATTAATTAAAAGTAGTTTGTCATATTAATGAAATATATATAAATATATATTATTCAATAAAATATTTTTGAAACTCATCCAATTGGTTTTATAAGAATATGATAAGAGCAAACCCAATATTTAATATAAAGATCGATATTCTTCTGAAAATACTTTTACATCCATTTAATAGAGAACCGATAGTAAATTAAATTTTTGTAACTATTATAAACTTTATATATATAAATACAATTACTATTTTAAATAATTACATAAAAAAAATTTAGCATAATTTTTTGGTATTTTTTAGTGAAGTTCCATTTCTTGATCAATAGTGAAAATACATAATTTCAATCCAAAAATAATTTTATTTATAATTTATTTATAATGATAAATTATATTTTTTATTATATTTTAAGATTAATTAAATAAAGTTTATATCATTTAATTGAATTCAGGTGATTGGAATCAATTACACATTGAAATTGGATATAAAAACTTTGCAATCTTTTGAACCTTTTTACTTTAAAAACCTACATTATTGTCCCATCTATGGGATTAAATTTAAATTCATTTCTTCCACTTATTTGATATTAATTTATAAAAATGGATTAAATAATTTTAATCAGTATAATTTATTATTTATAATAATATCTAGTTAGTTTTTGACCATAAATATTAGTGAAATTAATTAAAATAAATTACGAAGATTTGGAGAAAAATAACTTAACAAGGGACAAAACATTAAAATTATGGGACAAAATGACATATAAAATTTTCCATAAGAAATTTTATCTCCATATTTATATCCTATACTCCATTTTATATAATTAATTTTATTATTTGTGCAATTTTAATTGGTAAAAAGTGGGTGGAATTCCCTTTTAAAAAGTTTAAATGGATGCCACTCGTCCTCCAATATAAAAAGAAACTCATCCCTCTCACATTTTCACACCTCTAAATCCACATTGGTTGAACAAAGATCTTAAAAATATCTATTAACAATCCCTAACCTCATCATGTAATCCCCCCTTTTGGCATGAATCCATCGATGTATTCCCTTTGGTGAAAACCGAAATGAGTTATTAGAAAAAGAGATAACATCCTTCCTCAAACTCTTTTGTTTTATTTTCATTTTCCACCAAAAAAATATAATCATTTCATTATTATATAATAATATAAATATAATATATATATACAGATGTTTTTTTAATTATGTTTTATACAATCAATTACACACACTTACTTCTAATGCGTAACGAACATACCATTAGTGCACGGAGAACTATCGCGTCACTAGAAAATGATTGTTTGTTTTTTCCTTTAACACCTCTCATGAAAAGGAATTATTATGTAAAATATATTTATATATGAAATTTATGATATTTATAATTTCATAATTTTTATTTAAATTTTATTTAACACATAACCTTATGCTTTCCATTTTTTGAAATACGATAACATCATTTGGGGATGTATGGACTACCGCCTCCTCCAAGGGATGTGATTCGTTCATGCTATACATGGAATGTATAAAGGATGGTTTTCATTAAAAATTATTAAATATATGAAATAAATATGATAATTGAATTATAATATATATATATATAATATAATTTTCATTGTTTTAAATATGGTAAAGAATTGATTGTTTTGTTTATGCATACGTACGACCAACCATCTCAATAAATTGTACATTTCATTTATTATCTCCAAATATTATATATTATTATAAATACATATATACAGTATATATGATAATAAAATAAGGTTATACACTATTAATTTTATTAAATCATGATCTATGTAATATGAACAACAACTAACAATTCAAAACATATTCAAAAGCTAGATATTTAACAACTGAAATAGTGATGACAATGAAATATTGTTAAAAAATGGGTAAAAAAATATTATTAGATGTCAATATATGATATTATAAATATTATTATGGTTATTTTATAATTTATTAACATGTTTAATACCATTATACATAAATTTCAAGGATGTTTACCTGAAAAGAAATGCATGGTAATGAATTTTTATGTAACCTTTGACATTTGTGATATAAATGTCATATTCACCACTTACTAATTTTGTGTGTAGTGTATACTTACCATATTGATATATTATATAATTAATTATATTATATTCATGTTATTTTTAGTTTCAATTTTATTTACTTTTTCTAAGTGGATTTGAGTTAGAAGTTTCCAAGTGGTAACGAATTTCATAACCCAATTTCTTTTTCTTCCATTACATTACTTCCTTGTTCTCATCAATATTCCATATATATGTATATAATAACATTTTAAAATATATTTTTCTATTTAAAATTTTTTTATGTGGATTTAATTTTGGTATTCATAATCAATTTCTTGATTTATTCCCATATCAATGTTATTGTCTTTTCAAGGCTTTACTACATAATCTCATTTTGTATGGGACTTTTCATATGGGAATTTACATTAGATGAAATTATTGGTTAATTTTTTAGTAAACCCCTTAATTTTATTCCCCTCTAGTCACTCAAGTCCTTTTTCATCTAATATTACCATTTTTCACTCTTTTGTTCTCAATATTTTTTAGAAAATGTTTTAAAGATAAACTGACTTTATTTCTGTATTTGGTCGCATAACCTGCTTTCTTCCCAAAAACCTATTTCAAAAATGTTTTAAACATTAAAAAATGATTTATTACATAATTTATTACTCTTTTTTTTCCAAAAAAAAATTCAAATGATTTTTATTGTCTTTTTTTGAACAATGAATTTTTCTAAACTTATACTGTGCGAAAGGAATGTTTTGTTTACCATTTAAATCATGTACGAATATATTCACCACCATTTATAAGAATATTAATTTCCAATTTAAATGTTTAATTACAAAAAAATAATAAATTAATTTTTTAAAAAAGATTTTTCAAAATAAAAGGATATTTTCCTTGAGAAATTTGTTAATGTTTTTCTATACTATCATCAATAATAACTGGCCTTTATTTTAACTTTACATGGGATATTTTGTATTAATACCATACTTATTATTCCTTTTTATAGTTTTTGATTTATTTAGAAATGGATAGTATTTAAATTAACTTCTTTTATTCCTTTGTTAGTCCCCTTTGAAAAATTCAATTTTCTAGGATTATTCAAAAATGAATTTCAACAAATTATCCATATCATTTATCATAGATATGATTATTTATTAAACAGTATATCATTTCTACCTATAGTTTTTACTTTGATATTTTATATCACGAATCTCTGTATTCTCATGATTTTATAAGTTTTATTTAATTCATCGAAAATTATGATTCAATTGTTTTAAAGTGGTTTGAGACACTTTAGAATGTTTAATGAATATTTTATTTAAAAAAATTATGATATTTCAATAGTAATTCTATTTAATAACATCAAAAACCCCTTATTGTTATTTATCCTCCTATGATCAATTATTGATAAATATATATTATTTATTCAATGTGTATATTGGATAAAGACTATTATTTAAATTGAATAATCGATATGATGAATTGTTGGACATGCAATTATAGGTGGGGATAGAGCTTTATATAAACCCTTAATTTATAGAAAGGTTATCACTAGAAAAATTAGTTTCAAAAATTCAATAGGTTTCTACCTATAATTTTAAAATATATGGATGATATATCATGATAGTATTGGTTTTCATGTGACGAGGACATGATGTACAATAATTAATCATTGCTTTCATTTTGATTCAGTTATTAATTATCCAGGGGATTTTGTGTTTAAATGTCTATATATTCATATAATTATCAGTATATTTATTAAGCGACATGTGTTTTCCTTTTCTAACCATACCATATCCATTTTTCATTATTTAGTTATTTTAATGAAATGTGGTCCAGTTATTTACATTTCTATATTGACTTTTCCTTATCTAGTAATTTCAATGGCATGTGTTTCAAGTTATTTACATTAACATATTGTTTACACACTTCCTTATAAATTTATTGACTATATGGTATATGTCTATAATTATTGCCTTCCCAAATTTACTAGCCTCATTGATTAAATATTGGTTCCTTTGTATTTACCAATAATGAGCATTTGATATCACCCTTATTATGTTTCTTTTCCCCGTGATTCCCTAAAGTATAATAAGAAGTATATGAAAGGATACCCCAGCAAAAATAAATTTATTATACATTAAATAAAAAAATTGTAATTAGTGTATTCAATTGTAATACAAGACTCAGGAATGTATCGTTTTTAGAAATACTACTAAACTCTTTGGTCATTTGTGTTTTTATTTGTTGTAATCATGCCAATGTAATGGGAGTAGACACTGGATTCAGGCCTTTGAGGGTTAGTTCTCTACATTGATATTGGAAATTATCACTTTTTGTAGAATCTCTTTATCCTCTAGATGAAAGTGTTTGACATCAATCTCTAAATGGATTTTTTAGTTTCCTACCATGCCAATGTCAATTTTTATCACTGAAGGGTAGATTTCACATTACTAGAGGTAGGTAGGTATATCTATAGGGGTGTGTGGGATGCCTAGGATGGTAGAGATAGACTAGAGCAACATGGGCTTTGTGGAACAACAACCTAGATTGATATCTTTTATATAAAAGGTTAGGAAATGTGTGAGTAATATTTTCCTTTAGTGGTAGATTGTTTCAGGGATGTTCTCCAAGATGAATTTTCTATTTTACTTCCAAAGAAATAGGTGTGGTTTTCTATTAAGATAGTTCAAGGAGCCACAACATTACTCCTTCCTCATTACATGATGTCTAATATAGATTTGAAAGATCTTGAGAGATATCTAGAGGACTTAGAAGATGATGGGTTTATATATCCTAGTACTTATCTATGGGGTTCACCGGTCATTTTTAATATTAATGAGAATGGAACCCTCATGTTATTTTTAGATTCCTGTAAATTGAACTAGTTTATGGTTTAAAATTAATAGTTATTTCCCTATATATAAGTTCAATGTTATCGGCTCTAAGGATCTCATATTTTCATTCCAATTGATCGGAGGTTAGGTTATCACCAATTTTCTATCAAGATGGATGATATATCTTTTATTGTTTTTCATAGATAGTATGGCCTTTATGAGTATCTATTCATTTATTCCGGTATCATGAAAGAGGTATCAGTTTACATAGATTTGATGAATCTGGATTTCCACCAATATTTAGATTCTTTCACCATAGTTTTAATGGACAACATCTTGGTGTATTCTCAAACTCAACAATATCATTCCAAAAACCATCACATCATTCCGAATACACTGAGAGAGAATATAATTTATTCCAATATCACAAAATCTAAATTCTAAATATATAAATTTTGTGTCTTTAGTCACATCATCTCAGAGACATGATTCTCTATTGACCCGTAGAAAGTGAGGGATGTGGTTTCATGTGTGTATCCCAATAATATGTTTTATATCTGGAGTTTTTTGGGATTATCCAGTTATTATAGGAACTACAACCAAGATATTTCCCACTTATATACATCTCTTGAGGGTTTGACTAAGAAGGGGTGAATATTTTTTGGTCTGAGGCATGTGGAAATCCTTCTTAGGAAAAAAATACAAGGTTGACTTCATCACCCATCATAATTCGACCATAGCATGGAATATGTTATAGGATTTACTACGATGCATAGTGTTTTGGGTTGGGATCCTTCCTGGTACAAGGGGATAGAGTCATGTTGTATGTGTCTCATTAAATGAGGCAACATGAGAGGAATTACCAGATGCATTCTCTCACGTTAGTTGTGATAGTTCATGCCATGGGTTGTTGGAGGCATTATTTGCTGGGAGAATGTTTTGGGATGTTCACCGATAAAAAAAATACTCAAATAAATATTTATATTGTGTGAATTCAAACATTGGAAGATACAATTATGTTGAGAATCTCATGTCATTCAATTTTTATCTAGCCTAAACTCCTTGTAATGGATATATAATATTTGATTCTTTGGGATATACGACTCAAACACATGTAGTGAAGGAGGCCAACAAAGAATGGATATTGATGGACTTATTCTCTAAGATGCACTTGGAGGTGTAGGATAGTCACAACCATAATTTCCTACCATATTTAGTAGTGGCATCCACTCTTCTAGATAGGGTGAGGATGAGACAACTATATGATTCTGTGGGATTAGTCCTATAGGTTAGTATAGTAGTTAGTACCCACCTCCTAGTTGGACTATGGGAGAGGATGAAATTATATGTGTACAAGGTCATATTTCGGTTCTAGAAGACATACATGAGGAGACTATGTTATAATTACATAACTCATCCTAGGTAGTACATCCTGGAATAACCAATATGTGTTAGTATTTAGATCACTACTATTGATGGGAAGTTATGAAAAGATTAATGGTTAGTTTTGTCATGAGGTGTTCTACCATCCAACCGCTGAAGGAGAAAAACCAATTAGTGGTAGGGATTTTATTGTATTTACTAATTCCCGAGTAAAAATTAGATGATTTTTTGATAGATTTCTTGAAAAATTTTATGAGGTCACCTTGATGTAGTGATTCCATATGGTTTGTTATGGATAGACTCTTGAAGGTCACCCATTTCCTATTGGTTAGGGATACCTTCTTAGTAGATGATCTTAGGAGACATTATATCCATGTGATTATGTGGCTTCATGGGGTTCCTCATACCATGGTATTAGATAAGGATTCTCAATTTAAATATCATTTTTTTGAAAGGTGTGCATAGGGATTTGGGTTCACAGGTTAGGTTTAGAAAGACATACCACTTTCATACTAATGGCTAGTCAGAGCACACTATATAAGTGAATAAGGACATGCTTAGAAAATTAATGCTTGGTTTTGGAGGTTCTTGGGAGACACATATAACCTTATTTTAATTCACTTACAAAAACAGATATCATGATACTATAAAAATAGAACATTATTAGAATTTATATGGTTGGAAATTCCTTTCACCTCTGTGCTATTTAGAGGCAGGAGAGGTAATGTTACTTAGACCGCATCTCATGTAGGATACTTCAGAGAAGGTTCAGTTGATTAAAAAGTATATTAATATTTAATAGTCTTTATAGAAACCCTATTTCAATCTTATTTGATGGAATTTAGAGATCAAGGTGTGTTGATTTGGTCTTTTTGTGTATATCACCAACGATGTGCCATAGAGCGATTTAGAGATAGGGTAAGATTTCAGCATGACATGTCAGGTTGTTCGATATTCTGGAGAGATTCAGGCCAGTATAATATCAATTACAATTATATCATAGGTACTTAGCCATGTGTGATGTATTCTACGTATCTCATATATGTCATTATCAGACCCATCATGTACACATCATCTAGATGAGGTAGAGTTACAAGTAGATGTGTCCTTTGAGGAGAATCCTATAAGTAGAATTGATTAGAATGTGAAGGATCTTACTCGGTGGTCTATCCATCTAGTATGGGTGATATGGAATCCTGACCATTAATAGAATAAGACATGATAGCTAGAGATAGATGTATGTTCTCAGTGGAGGGAACTCTTCTCAGGTACTTTACCACCCTCAGAAGCACAACTCGGGGATGATTTGTCATAACAGGGAGAGATTATAAGATCATGGGTTATCTTGTGGTATGAATCATTTTTATTTAAAATTAATTACTAAGTTTTTATCTAATGTGAATGAATAATGATGTCATGAGAGTCTCACCAGTTTCTAGGTCTTGTTTTTATCCTAGAGGCTCAGTTTTTTTAAAGGATGTTAGGTTGCATAGTTAATAAAAAATGTTCATCATAGACTACAAAAATTTTACAAACATTTTACTGATTTTTAGAGAGATGAATAGGGAACACAGTTTTCCCCAACTGTACACCCCATGCCACATGCCAATGCATGCCACATATAGTTTTTAGAAGTGCAAAATGACATGATTTTTATAGGGTTTCTAAAACCGTGAACATAAACAATGTGTTTTTTCTTTTGAGGAAGATATGTGTGCAAAGTTGGAATACAGTTTGGTGAATCATTCATCCAAACTATGAACCCCAATTAAAATGTGGAAACTAACTTTTTCCCACTTGGATTTAAATGTTTAAAAAACCTCATCCACTTTAATTTTCATCAAATACAGGGGGTCTTCATTTCCCATTGATCCTTCTTCCAGCCTAACCTAGGGTATAGTTATGATTTTTTATCCAACCTCTAATTTAAGAGATATTTATCTTGTTGGATCCATGCTGAAGAGTTCTTCTATCCCGAATCTCCTTTAATTATTTTCATTCACATTGATGAATTTATTTTGATGTAATATAATAAGTGTTATTTTTTTAGGTTTTTTTGTATCTTCGTTATTTTTCTCCTGATCTGAAAAGAATCAAAGGTCAATATTGGATGAGGGTTCAACAATGAGGCTATAGTAGGTGGTCTATAACCTTTATTTCAATGTCTATATTCTTTATATATTGTTTTCATTATATAGCATGTTGGACCTTCTGAAGATTCTCATAAAATAAATTGAATGACTTGAATAAATATTTCCAAACCCTATTTATGTTTCCCAGTTAGTTCCAATGTATGGTTAGGTATCATTCACCTCAACCTGGTCCACCCATGTGGTGTCTTCGTGTATTTTCCCTATTATATACCACCCTGTTGGTTATGTTTGAGCTAATCATCTTAGTAGGAGACTCAAATGAATTAAATTAGATGTTAGGATAGGGATTTTGCCTCCTTGTTATGTGATTTAGTGTTATTAAAATGGTTAAATGGTTTTCATGTAAAATCTTTAATGATTTGGATGAACATATGGGTTGAATATGATTATGAAATGAGTTTTGAAATGATTATTGAAATTTTTATGATTACATATGATTCCATGGACATTTCTACACTATGGATCTATCCCATTTAGTTTGAAACATGGTTGTATGACATTGTCCATTAAGGATACATGGGAAATTTCTACTCCGTGGATCCACATTTCTTGGACAAACTTAGACATGCTTTGTGGGAATGCTCCTTGGTATCCACCCAAGTCATTTGCGAGTTTTCTTTGAATATGGTCTATTGAATCATTGAGGATGAATTGTTCATTTATACCTTATATCTGGACCATGTAGGCCTGACAATTGAAGAGGATACCATGGTAAGTTATACCTAAGATCTATACCTTGTAGGATTGACACTTTATGGGGATTCCTAGGTCATTTTATACATTAGATTCATCCCACTGTCTCTAATATGTGATTTCTCTACATTGTCCGCAGCTGATATTTTATCATTCTTTACATATGAACTTTGCCTATGATTTCATGTTTTCAGTGAGTACCAGTCGGATGAACAGTATCACATATACTTATATCATTTTATATATCTATTATATATTACACACTACTTTAACTAATATAAATGGAATGGATTTATTATAGAAATTGTGGGAGGTGGCCAACAGAGTATTATACCACACCCTGTCTGGACCTCTGTTGGGTACCTAAATGGACTTCATAGATGTAGGTAGGGACTAGGGAAATTTCAAAATTTATGATGCTTGATTTTATCATTGCTTAAGAATATGTGAGCACATGACCAATCTATTCTCATGATTCTATCTAGAGATAGTTTTTTTGGTTTTATTTTTATAATGATATATGTATTTTACTAGATGTTTGTTTCCATGTATTTCCTTATATTCTATACAAATATATGACATTATCTTATTTTATATGATATTAACATTCTCTTTGTTTCTTACTCCAACTATCAAGATATTTATTTAATGATACTATTAATTATAATATTATTCCGCTAATGATTGATGTGGTTAAACCATTGTGCTACTCTCTAATTATGAGGGTATAGTCTCCCAACTGTACCACCTTAAACCCTTGATACTAGTCGGTTGCCTCTAACATACGGTCTGGAGAACCTGAGGACCACTGAATCATCAAATTGGTGAACCGTTTAGTGAATCCTAGTTTAGGATGTTAGAATATTTATTATTCCTTATTCAATTAGGTCAGTCAATCTATTGATTAAATTTAATGTCTATTCAGTTCTTTACCTTTCCATGTTAATTATGATTTATTGAGTCGTGATTTATTTTGATATGTGTAAGAATTACTAAAAATTTGGGAACACCCTTATTTGTTTTCCATTCCTTGGGATATGAAAAAAAATTGAATATGTTTCAAGGATTTCAAAAAATTTATTTGGTTATTTTCTATGTTTTATTCCCAATGTATTGTGATATGATGTATATATGTGGTTCTTAAAGACAACAAAACTCTTTGATCCTTTGGGATGTGATCTCTTATATTTAATTCCAATGTAATAATGTGGACACTGGATCTATATTACTAGAGTCAGAGATGTTACAAATCTAAAATATCTACCCTAGTTTATAGTTAAATGACCAGTTCAGTTGGCCACATGGCCTCAAGAATTACTCTATGTACACCAAATGATGACGACTAGAAGTGAGGGACAATAATGGTATAATGGGGAGAATATAACCCATTTTTATCAGAATGGAATAAAGGTGGTATAATCATTCAATAAATAGTGTAAACATAATAAATGATAAATAGTGGGTGGTAAATCATCCAAATAATCATAATCTATATGAATATATAATTTCTATTATCATATACCAAATGATGAACATGATGACATAAAAAATGGGAGATATTATGGGAATAATGTAAAAGGCAAACAGAGTACATTATATACAAAATAAAAAAATGGGAAAGCTATCTCCAATAGCATTGGAAGCTCGTGGTCAGTCCAATACCCCCATACTCCAACCAATTAAAGAAAATATGTTGTCCATGGCTGGAAGATTCCCTTTATCCATACCTTATCAATGAAATCTTTCTCTTTACCAAATGATGGACCAAATGGGGTGTGAAAAAATGTTAGTATGAAGCCACCATTTGTTTCTAGTATTGTAAAGTATGTGAATATATAGTGAAGTAGTGTCCAGATAATAATAAAAAAAATTAATTAATAAATTAAAACCCATGTCAAGTCTGGTTCCTTACAGGACACTAGCCCGATAATAGCTTCTTCATATTGATATGGAATGTATCTAAAAAATTATTATTTTACCAAGAATAATGGCATCATTTCCAATAACAAGGAGTAGTTGAATATATAATTCCATGTATTTTAATTACAAATAGATAATGTGGAATGACATTTCCATAAATTACAAATAGAAAATACAGAAGATCATTCTCATTAATTATAAATAAATAATAAGGAACTTCATGTCCATTAATATAAAGAAATAAATATGGAACATCAGGTCCATTAATTATAATTAACAATAAGTAACATCATGTCTATAAATTCCATGTAAAGAATAAGGAACGTCATGTCAAAAAATTTCTAATAACAATAAGAAATTTCATGTCCAATAATGAAATTAAGAACTATGTAACCACATCCATGTCAAATTACTATCAATTTTAAAGAATATCACAATGTCCATTTAAAAATTCATTTCTTCATTTATTTCTTATGATTGAAAAGAAAAAAAAGAGGGCCAAGTTAATCTACTTTCCACTATATCATTGAACAAGGGTTAATTGACAAGGTCATACCATATATCCCTTGTATTTAAATAATTTATGAGTGTTCATGTGTTCCATGGGTATGTCCATTTGGAATACACTTTATTACCTAAATATATCACACTTCAGAGGAAGACACCATTCAAAACACCCCTTCATCATGTTTTGTTCATAAGGGAAACATATTTCATTAAGGCATATAATCAAACTCATTTAAAGGGGTGGTTCTAGTTAAGGTATTTGACCACCAACCAAGTATAAGGATGTTATAGCATGTCAATATTAGTTTTTAAATAACTTACTACAAGAAAAACGTGTATTTGGGATGGGATATTTTTGAGAGGAAATTTATTTCATTACAAATAATACTAAATAAAAATTTAGTTATATTGAGAAATTTTTCCATCTGCAAATACCTTTGGCGTGAATGTTCGTCAAACCATAGGAACAATTATTTTTATGGGTATTTACCCCCATAAAATCTAATATTAATCGTAAATTTTATTTGGAATGGGAATTTATAACATATTTCAAATACTATATCAATTGAAGATTATTTTCAATGGGACTCATCCCAAATTAATTTTAAATCACCGACTACTGTACTTATGGTGCGTATTATTTGTGATGGGCCTAGTCAAAAATAATAATATTTTTTTATAGGTGTCTCTCGCAAAGAAACTCATCCCAACTAATCGAACCGATATATTTTCCTCCAACTGAATATTATCCTCCCATTTCCCTTTTGATATCTCTTCTACTCGCAATACCTCTATTTTCTTCTTCCCCTCAAAATTTATTACATGGAATGTTTTAAATTTTACACAGAAGAAACCATTTAGAATTACATCTGATAAAATCTTCAATTTTGAGTTATTTAGTTATTTTTTAAATTTTTAATTAATTTATTTTATTTTATATTAGATATTAGTATTATTAATTTATGGGAATGTTTCTTAATTAGCGCTATTTATTTTTAATTACAGTAATAATTATTTAATTATAATTAAATAGTTTATATTAGAAGCTATTAGTTTAAATTTGTAGTGATTAGTTATTATTAATAACATATACTTATAATTGACTGATAAATAGTAAAAATTAAAATAACATAACAATAATTCATAAATTTTAGTAAGAAGTAATAATAATTTACAATATTTTTTAAAAATTAAAATTAATTAGTGATTAGTAAAATTTGAAACTAATACTTAATAATTAATTTTAAATATTAATAAATTAAAATAAATTTGTAAAAATAGTTGTAATCCTTAAAATTAGCAATAATTATTATAAATTAATGAAAACTATTATAAATTAACACTAATTAGAAGAAATAAAGGTAATTAGAAAAATTAGTGGTAATTATTAAAAATTAGTGGTATTTATTAGAAATTTGGGGTAATTGTTAGAAATATGTTGTAATTAGTAGGAAATAGTTGTAATTACAAACAATTAGTGGTGGTTATTAAAAATTAGAGGTAATTATTACAAATTTGCAGTAATTATTAGAGATTAGCTATTATTATTAGAAATTGTTGGAAATTAGTAGAAAATATCTTAAATTAGTAGGAAATACTCGGAATTAGTATAAATGAGCTTTAATGAAAGTGAATTAGTAGAAATGAGTGATGATGAGTGGGAATTAGTATAAATGAGTAGTAATGAGTGGGATTTATAAAAAAAATAGAAAAATTGTGCTGAAATTATTAAAAAATACTAGAAATGAGCATTAATTAGTTATAAATAGTGAAATGATTGGTATTTAGTAGAAAATACCTTTAATGAGCATTATTTGGTAAAAAATACTAGTAAGGAGTATAATTTAATAAAAAAAATTACTTATAATGGGAGATATTTTGTAAAAAATATAGGTAAGGAGTGATATTTATTAAAAAATACTTATAATGAAGGACATTTGGTAAAACCATACTACTAATGAGTGGTTTTTTATAATGAATACTAGTAATGATTGGTATTTAGTAAATAATAATATTAATTAACACTATTAATTAAAAAAATACTAGTAATGAGGGGTACTTTGTCAAAAATACTAGTAATGAGTGTTAATTAGTAGAAAATATTAGTAATGAGCGGTATTTATTAAACATTACTACTAATGACTGAAAATTAGTTAAAAAATATGTAATGAGAGGTATTGAATAAAAAATACTGATAATGAGCAGTATATAACAAAAAAATACTAGTATTAAGTGGTAATTAGAAAAAAAAGGTAATGAGTGGTATTTAGTAAAAAATACCAATATTGAGTGGTAATTTTAAAAAAACCTGTAATGAGAAATATATAGTAATGAAATTCGTAGTGACTGATATATATTAAAAATACTAATATTTAGTGTCTTTTTGTAAAAAATACTTATAATGAGAAGTATTTATTAGAAAATTTATGAAATGAGTGGTATTTAGTAAAAAATACTCGTGATGGGATGTATTAGTAAACAATACTGGTAAGAAGCAGTAATGAGTAAAAAATACCTGTAAGGAATGGTATATGGAAAAAAAATACTGGTAATGAGTTGTAATAAATAAAAAATACTGTTATTTCATGGTATTTAGTAAAAATACATGTAATGGTAAGTAATTAGTAAAAAATACTGGTAAAAAGTGGTAATTAGTAAACCATTCTTGTAATGAGCGATATTTAGTAAACAATATTGGTAATGGGTGGAAATTAGTAGAAAATTCCGATAATGAGTGGTATTTTGTGAAGAATACATGTAATGAGTGTTAATAGGTAAAAAATGCCTTTAATGAGTAGTAGTTTATAAAAAGAACTAGTAGTGAGTGGTATTTAGTAAAAAATTACAATTAATTTGTAGTAATTATTAAAAAAATAACAGTAATGAATGGTATTTAATTAAAAAATATCTTTAATTATAGTTATTCAGTAAAAAATACCATTAATGAGTTGTAATTAGTAAAAATTACCAATAATGAGCAGTATTTAGTAAAACATACATGTAATGAGTGGTAAATCGTAAAAATTGTCATTAATTAGTAGAATTTAGTAAAAGAATATCATAATAAACTAAAATTAACCATAAAAAACCATAATTAACTATTTATTAAAAACTATAGGTAATGAATATTATTTAGTAAAAAATAACATAATTAACAATAATTAACAATAATTAACTACACCTAACCAAAATTAATCATTTAGTAAAACTATATGTTTTGAATGGTAATTGGAAAAAAAATACTTGTGATAAGCGTTATTTATTAAAAAAAATACCAGTAATGAGTAGTATTTAGTATAAATTACCAGTAATGAGTGGTATTTTGTAAAAAAAATAAAAAAACTCAAAGACAATTTACAAAAATTAACCATAATTAACCATAATTGATGTAAAAGGAATTGAAATTGTTCAGCATACATCTCAAAATACATATTTTCAATTAATAGACTTGAATATCGATCATGAAACCACATTGTTTTGGGTTGATGGTGACGATGATGTTGATGATATAACAAATTAATTTGAATTGACAGGATATGATGAAGTGGTAACTCCTATAAAAATTGATGATACTGAGGAGGAAATTGAAGATGTTGACACCATCCTACATGAAGATGAGGATGAAGATTAATAATGACATAATTACATGTTGGTTATTATTATAATTATTATATATAATATTCATTTTCAATTATTTGGTAACAAAAAAATTTTGTTCCAGATGGATGGAGAGACTTTTAGTGATATATTTTGTAGGCATAATGAGGCTATACTTTTTTATAATAAGCCTAATGCTTCATCATCTAACCCATAGTTTACAAGAAGTCTATCATTAACTTGGAGGGGTTGTTGTCTTGAAAGATTGACGATTCCCTACACAATTCTCGAGCAATATCTACATCTTTATTTTGATCCACACATGTGGAGGATTGTTTAGTGGATTATTTTAGTTAATTTTAATTGATTTTCTTTAATTTAAATTAATTTATTTATGTATTTATTATTTTATTTTATTTCATATTTTCCCACTATTTTTCACATATAGATGTTGGATAGGTGAGTTCTATTCTATGGAATTGTTTTTATGGAGCATGGGTAACATGGGATCATATTAATATTGTTGTTTGGAACATCTTTTTTAATCATTAGATGGTACATAAATATATAATAACTATTTTTAAATTTATTTAATTATTGACATTCTATTATTAATTATTTATAGGGTTTGTGGTATCTCATTGATGATAGGATGAGGACCTCTATCTGGGAGGCCCTTTAAACCTGCATGCATGGGAATTGTCATCAGTTTTTTTACAATATAAGGAAGATATCCATGAAAAAATATGGGGAAATTTTTTGATCAGTATTGTTTCATCAATCAAACCAATTACATATCCTCTTAGGTTTGGGATAAGTTTTTCTCATACTGAATCGTATGTATTTTTTAGAAGATATCATCATTAGGTCAACTGAATCGATGGAGGTGGGAGCTCACCCATATAGTTTGTGGCCATACATTCACTACTCATTGACAACATCTGGTAAGAACATTTATTAAATATTTTATATAATTTCAAATGAAAACTTTTTATTTTGTTATTCATATAGGCAGTTGAGTAGCCTGATATTATGGATTTTTATGTTTATAATAGTATGTACACTAGTCCTATAATTTGAGATATTATTAGTAGTTAATAGCATCAAATTGTGGTCAGTACAATTTTTTAGTCTTAAAATTAACTGAAAATAATATTTTAGCGACTATAATTTCTAATTTCATATGAAAGAGCCATATAAGGCCACAACCTCTCAAATACATGATGAGAGTTAGAATAAAACTGAGTGTAAGGTCACCACTGTATCTTGATTTGATGATTCAACATGGATATAAGTTAATCATTATTATTTTAACAAAAATGAGTTTTTCGTATCATCTCTTGATTGACACATTGAATATATTATGGTATAGTTATTTTTTCATCATCCATATTGAGTGGATCTTGTGAAGAGTCTTCATCATTGGATATAGAGTATGAGGAGAAGCTTTGAGTTTGGGATGAGGTTATAGATACCATATTTAGAGACGAGTAATATTTTTGTTGATAGCATGAGCAGTAGACAGAGGAGTATCATAAAGTGCATGAGCAGTAGTAGAATATGACATTGTGCATGTGTTGTTCGGAATATGGTATTAGGATGAAGTTCCATCCACCACCTCCTATAAATTTCCCTCCCAGTACTTAGTGATTTTTTTATTTTTCAGACACATATTCAATAATATTTTTAGTAATTTAGATATTTAAAATTTTATATATTGTTTTTTTATTTTATGGTGATTTTTTAATTATTGTGTTGTTTATTATCATTTATTTTTAAAAAAAATTATTTTTTTTTTAATTTTTTTTTTAATTCCTGATGTGGTTGGTCTCATATAAAAATATTTATTTCTAATGGGAGATTAATCCCATATAAAATACTTATATATATATAATTTTTATATAACTAGTAAAATATATTTTTGATAGGAGGGTCCCCCATCATAAAAAAAATTTTCTTTACTTAATACTGCAAAATATACTTTTTTGTGACATGATTTTCATTTACAGGTCATTTGCGATGGGAACCCATTGAAAATTCCCAATCATAAATATTTCTTATTCCAATAGTGATTAATGAAAGGATTTAGTAGTTTGAGGAGAAACACCCCATGAAGGTCTCACATACCAAATAATTGTGACATAATATAAACGACCAAAATTTTAGAGACAAGTGAAACAACAAATACCTAATATATACAGTCTACTCCTCATTCAGAATCATCTTCTCTTCTAGGATAAAATGGGAGAAATTAGAGAAATAGTTGAATATCATGAAAATATAGCATATTAGATCTCACGCAAATAGCATTCGATCTGGTGAGAAAAATGAATAAAGGAATAAAGATGGGTCATAGACATGCTATTGAATATTAAAAATGAAAATTTATGGTTGATTTTGATGTAGTAATGAGGACGCTCAAATCTATGGAGTGGGAGAAGTGACCCCAAGTAGAGGATAACTTCTATGTAGATATAGGTTAAATATAGGGCAGGAATGGTAATGAATTAGAAGAAACACAGTAATTTTAAGTATTTTTAAATGGTATATATCTTGGCATCACGGTTTTCTGAACCATGATCTATCCATGTGCCACCACAATCTATGAATCACAACCACTTGCAAGGATTTCTCATGGTTTGGCAACCCATGTTCCCAGCGGGTAGTTCACCTCTGCAACATTGTAACTTTTTTCATGGTCGTGTGGCCTTTCTTAAATGGTTATACTAATCAGGAATCACCATTTTTAGGCTTCATGGAAAGGCCACAATGTTATAACTAATTGTGAACTTACTATAATCCTATGTCTTATTGCCTAAAACCTAGATCTATAATCTATGAACAAGTCCTAGATGCTTATGAAACCTTTATGAAAACACAAAAAATTTACATATAGATAAAGATAATTGTTTAAATTGAAATTAAAAGGGTACTTATATTATGATAAATAACTAGGATCTTATAACCTACAATAAAAAAACTCATCACCAAGTTTCCATTCTTAGGGTAGTTGGGCATCATCTATGAATAATTTCTTGTACTAGGCATGTATATCAGCCTCTTTCTTCATTTTATAATTATATACATTATCATACATCCATAGAATCTATATTAGAGGAGTTTAACTACCTAAAAGATCCTTCGTTATCTGATTTAGTATATACATTGGATACTCTCCAAAATAAGCATCAATATCTGACTAAACCTCTTCATGGTGGAGGAAATGAAATGGTCCCAAATGATAACAACGTAACTGAAAATTTTGAATGATTCCATGCATATCCATGTATATCCAAGGAAGATTTATGAGATATGTTAGTAATATTATTCTCTCCCAAATCTCAAAAGGTATAATATATCGAGTCGATATATTTTTCTAGATATATATTTTTTAGTTCCCTAATCTAGGCGAAACAAGTGAGAAAACGTAATCCCCTACCCTGAACTCCATAAGATGATGATAGTGATCAGAATAAGACTTCTTCTTAGACTAATATATAGCTACATATTTCTTAATAAGTTCGCATTTTTTTATGTCTCCTGAATGATATGTGGTATCATTAGCACTACCTATCCTACCTCTAACTACCATAGGGATGAACAACATGATATACAGTATATAGCTTTATAAATATCCTTATGTATAATATTATAGAAAATATTATTGTAATAGAATTTATCAATAGGTATATTACACTCTGAATAACCACTAAAATCAAGAATGCAATCTTGGAAAATGTCATCCAGCACCTGTATATTAAATATAGACTGACCGTTAGTTTAAAGGTGGTTGGTCATTCATAGAAGCACATGTAAACCCAGATCCATCTGGAGCCCCTTCTAGAACACAAAAATAAAATATACAACCCATCTAAAATAATGGTATGTAAATCCCCATGATGTAATATTATCTCTCAAACATAAATCCTCTCAATCTAATCCACTAAGAATGTTTCTTTAATAGCCAGGATGTGGGTGGACATCATTGGTCCATCCATGATAATGCATACTATGCCACTACTCCAACGTGGATTTTGAGAGCCTATCATGAAATATATCATGAAATCATCCCATTGAAACTTTTGGGTAAGTAATGTATATAAATGTTCAACATTCTATCGGTGTTCCACCTTTACCTACTAATAGGTGTAAAACCATGTAACCAAAAAAATGATTTCTTTCTTGTCATCCCCAACCACCAATAATCATGATGTAAGTTGCTATAAATCTTGGTAAGATATGGATATACTTCCAAAATAGAGAATTAGATTATAATATCATATCCTCTATCACATATATAGGATCTCAAACGCATCTATGAGAGTGAAATATCTCATCCCCATGAACAAAACAACCAGGTGGTGGGTCCTCACCTAAAACACACTCCCTTAAAACTATTCCCTTCCGATCAGAATGTAGTCTCATCTCTAACATATTCAGAAGTAAATAAGTCTCTAATAATTATACAAGTAAAGTCTTCTCAAGATAGTTCCTTGAAATTTAAATTCATTATTGAAAACAAATACATCAACTACGATTTACTACTAGCTTAATGAATTTCTTGTGTCTAAGTCTTCTGGCTTAGTGCATTAGCCACAACGTTTCATTCACCAGGAGTATAAGAAAGGTAAAAGATAAGTGACTAAAGTTATTCAACCCATCTTCACTATCTTTTGTTAAATTCACACTTATTTAATATATACATGAGACTTTTTTGATATGTGTATAAAATGAACCTCTCTACCAACACATCATGCTTCTAATAAAGAAAGGTATAAACAAAATATTCTAACTCAATATCCGAAATAAAGTTGTTATGATTGTGAGGCCTAAACTAGAGAGTCATGTATTCCATAACATGATCCCCTTTATTCAAAATTTATCTCATTATAATTACTAATGCCTCATAATAAATCATGTATCCTCTTCCATGATTAGTTAAAACTAGGATCAGTGATCAATTTAATAATCCTCGCAACTAATGAAAGAATTTATTTCAAGATTATGACCATATAAAATTAACACCATTATTATCCAATCTTGTAAGTGGTACTCCTAGGTGTGGAAATTCATAAATAAAGAACTTATAATATTCATCTATCACATGGAAACTCTAAATTTTAAAGACCTTCTTTTTCTACAACCAAGAAACCACATCTCTTAAATTATATGTATCTATAGATACAATTGTATCTAATATAATGAAACCCAATAAGTGGACTTTATCAATCTAAAATGGATATTTTATGATCTTGGAATACAATATATGATCTCTCAATGTACTCAGTATGATATCAATATTTTTTTCTTGATTTTGCCAAGTATGATATTAAACCAAGATTTCATCTATAAAAACCTAAATTAATGAATCTAGGTACAGTTGGAAATTTTGATTCATCATATCCATAAAAACATTAAATTTGTTCGTGAGACTGAATTGAATAACCAAATACTCATAAAATCCATATCTATAGTGATATATTATATATATTACATCTGACGGTCATACATGTACTTGATGAAATCCAGACCTCCAATCAGTATTTCAGAAAAAAAAAACATTCTCCTGGAATTTGGTTTAAAATGTTATCGATACAGGGTGGTAGATACTATTTCATAACTATACTATGGCTCATTGTCTAATAATACAAAACAATTGAGGGTAATATCTCCCTTTTTGGAGAAAATCATGTGTGATCCACAAGGTGATGTACAAGGTCATATAAACCCTTGAACTTCTAGGTCCTCCAACTACCTTTTGTGTTCCTCAAGATTAGAAATATCCATCCTTTTAGAATGAATATATATTAGTGCTTCTCCGAGAACTAGTTCAGTAAGAAACTCTACCTATCTATAAGAAGGTAGCCTTGAAAACTCATAAGGGATGAAATCCCTATAATAGTATGCCATATAAATTTAATCAATCTGACATGTTCCCCAGTCATCTAGAAAATGACTATTAATCTAGGTTGTCACTCCAACCAACCCATGATTATTAGGTCTAGATCGAGTTTATTGGATATCACATTCATCCTTTTGAATATAATTACCACCATTAGATGATATGAAGGACACCCTCTAATGGTATAAATTTATATGATTATGATTGGAAAATAACGAGTCCATCCCAATAATGATTTCAAATCCTTTCATCTCAACGATGAAAATGTTTCACAAGAATTAATATCCTCCTATCTCATGAGGGACTCCTTACATTATTGCACACTTTATTATTACACTCCCAATAGAGTTTCAAGATCCATAAATCTAGAGAAATACTAAATATTGAGGTCAATACTTCAATAATTTCTATATATATGAATGAATGTGAAGTTACTATGTCAAATAAAGTAGGCACTAAAGTATAGGATAACCAAATTGTACCTCAAACTATAAATATATTGGTATTTTCTCTTTCAATGCCATCTACAATGCATATATATATATATATATATATATATATATTGATACACAACCCAGAGATACAACTTGACTGTCGTATATAGTTCTACACTGCTATTACAACATATACTAGCTCTAGCTCCCTCATCCCTGAAAACTACCTCAATATGAAAGGTCCATAGTATTACAACTCCTTGCCTAGCCTGGATCAATTGAACCTTTTACCAAATATTCATCATCCTACCATTTTATCATCACTAAATGAGGTCCTTATCACACTATGTTTTCTTATGACTTATCTTCACATATTGATTGTCTACCAATTTGGAATATCTAACCACTATCACCATGTTGAGAACCCTCTATACCATTCTTCATGTCACTGGTTACGATACTTCTTGGTCTAGGTGTTGAACCACACTAGTCCATACATTCAACTTCCCTTAGATCTTTCTTGGTAAAGAGGGACTAGCTCACTATACCAGACATGGTATCCAACCTAAAGATGTTAACCTATGATCATAATATATAGGTGGTCTTATAGTGAAATCTACTGGCCTAGATAGATTGTCACCCATAAGAATTGATACAAAAAACTGAATCTCATAAAAGTGAGTTTAATGGTCCTTAACTGACATTATTCCTTGCCATAGGTGCATCAAGTCCCCATATCAATCTTCTCTCAAAGTCACATGATATAAGTAATCAATGAATTTAGTCTATAAGTCCCTCAAATCCATAGCCAGTTGTAGGTATGCATACAACATAACATCTCACCAACCCTTTTAGAGCAATTAATCTTGTATGTAGAGAGAATCACACTCCTTTTGAGAGGTGTATCTATATTCTCTAAGATCTATAACCCAGCTTCAATCAATGAATTGGAAACCTTGGGACCACATTCCCCCGAATAGGTAGTAGGGTGATACAATTGGAACTCCCTAGTCAACTCTTTCATTGAAGGGGTTGGTCATTAAGCTCCCTATATCGACTACACTAGCCATAAGAAATACACTTATAACTGAGCATTGATTCCCATATCAAGAATATATATAGGTGACCTATGTGGCACTATAAGAGATAATACTAGTGGATCGGGGCCCACCACCCCCAGTGTATGGTCATATAAACCTTCCTATAATTATACTCCAGGCCATCATGGAGGTATATATCACGAATTCCAAACACATTCCTCCAAATAAAATTAGAGGAAAAAAATAACATTTAATAGAATATGATCGGTACATCCCCTTTCTACCCAAGTTTCACTCCCAACTACCCACTACTAAGGTCAGTTTTGGGTAAACGTATAATAGCTTATAACACAGGTCATGTTTTTTGGAGTTTAATTGCAATTTATATAGGAAACACCTTATAACATTCAATTAGAATCTTAATTTAAAATAAAATATATCTTTCTAAATTTAAAGAAATAAATAATTTCATATATATATATATATATTAGTGTGTGTGTGTGTGTGTTGGTCTAGTTAAATGAGTTACCATTACCATGTAATAATGTCCTTCACTTTATGGGTTACAATTGGTAATTCATGTAACTACCAAAAAAACTTTTACAATCGATCACAAGGTATAAAAATTAATATCTGATTATTAAATTATAAAAAAATGAAATTTCAATTTTATAAAAGTAATAGATTTATAAATTATAACTACAATCCATTTAATTACAATAGACTAATGTTTTATCTTATGTAACCATTGTCACACATATCAAACATGTTTTAATTTGTTAGTTAAGGTTCCTCCCTTACGATCTGTGGAAAAACACCATTTAGTTGAAGGTAGACTCTTTAATAACCAATTATTTATCCTCATACTATAATAAATGTTAGTCCAACTACAAACATCATAGTAAGGGTTCCAAAAATAAGCATCAATAAATTCTCACTAAAAGGTAAACATGGCATTATATATTATTGACATATAAATCCTCAGGTGCCTATAATGATTCATGTGACATACAATCCTTGTTATACCAGTCCAATAGTAAAAATATAATGCATAATAATATTAATAATTTACACAAATCAATTAATCCACTCATTGATGAATCCATAAAACTATAATAAGAGGAATTTGGAACAATAATTCCCATCCCATGTAATTTGGTTTTTCCCTTAGGAGTGGGATAGATACTCTTAGAAATAGAATCATTACTAAGTCATGAAATATTCTAATCTCCTTCATACCATCCCAAAAGAGAAAGGTAAAGAAAATAAACCTCAGATACCACTTGTCATGTCTCCAGCCCAGTTCGTAGATAAGTGACTGGTTTAGTTGGCCACCTGGCTACATGCACACCTCCAAATATACTAGAGGCTACTGACTACAAGTTATTGTATATAATGGTATTATGGGGAGATTATAAATCTTTCTTATCAGAGTAGTATCATAATGGTATAATTAATCAATAAATGATATATAGATAAAAAATGTAGAATATTAGAATTTAAATTATCCAAATAGTCTTAATCGGTAGAAAAAAATAATGACCAGTATCAAATACCAAATCATGATCATAAAGCAACAAAAAAATTGGAAATACAAGGGGAATAGCTTATGAGTCATACATTTTACATTCTATAAAAAATAAAAAAATGGAAAACACTTTCTTCAATAGAGTCATGAGTTCATGATAAGTCCTCTCCTCCTATTCTCTATCCCAATATAGAAAATTAGATGTATGTACCTAGACACTCCCCTTTTTCCCTATCTGTATCAATGAGTTCTATTTGGGTACCAAATAGTAGCAGGAATAGGGTTTGAATAAGATTATTATGCCACCACCAATTGTGTCTAATACTATCAGGTGTATGAATATATAATGAATCATTGTGTAGGTAATAATAAAGAATTCAGTAAATAAACTAAGTCAAACTTGTGTCATCTCAGTTTCCTCATGTTGCACCTGTCTAATACTACCATCTTCGGACTAATTTGGAATGTCTCTAGACATTTATTATTTTAGGTAAAATAATTGGAATCATTTCAATTGATTGGTTATATTTAAATATCAAACTCCATTCCCATTAACTATAAATTTACACTATAGAACATCATGACCATAAGTTACTAATAAAAAATATGGAATTTCATGTCCACTAAGAAAAAATAAACAATAAGGGATGTTTTTTCTATTAATTAGAAATAGAAAATAATGGAAATCATGACCATTAATTCAAATTAATAATAATGGACATCATTTCCATAATTTCTAAGTGACTAACAAGAAACATCATCCATAAATTTCAAATAATAATACATAATTTCAAGTACAATATAGAAGGTATGAATGATTTAATCACATCTATTTGAAATTAAAAACAATGTAAATGAATATCACTATTTCCATTTATCAATAATTTTCACCATTTATTTCCTGTGACTAAAATGCAATAAGTGGATGTTCAAGTGTATTCTACATCTTACTATATCATTTAATAAAGATCAGTTGACATGGTCATGTCATTAACCACATTATTTAATTCATTTATGTGTGGTCACATTTACCAAGGGTATGTCAATTTTTGATACATTTCATTGCTTAATTTATAACACATCATTGGCCCATTCCAAGATAAACACACCATAGTGGTGTTTTAGTCCCAATATAAATAGAAATCATTAAGGTATATAATCAAACCCACTCAAAGGGGTGGTTCATGTTGAATTAATCAACCTTTAACAAGTATATAGTTGTTATAGAATGTTTATATCATGTTTTAAAAAATCAATTAAAGGATTTATTAGTTTTATGAGAAACTATTAGAAGTTATGGAATATGGAATAATCATAACGTAATAAAAATACCCAAACATCTATGGAAAATAATGATACCACTTACATTATACCAATAGTTGAAACCTAATACAGTATTATCCTCTTATCTAAGAAAGAATGGGGGAAATTACAAAAGTCTAAAATTTTCTAAAAAATATGGTATATTATCTCATATGAAAATGGAATTTTATAAGATGTGAAAAACAAATAAAAAAATCAAGTGGAATATGAGAAAAAACATTGAATATCATGTATGATAAATGGTGGTAATTTTTTACGTCATATGGAGGATAAATCTCAAATTCTTGGGAGACGGAGAAGGGAGATTTAGGAGAGGATATCTTATGTGTAATTGGAAGAGACATTCGGGGAATAAAAGGATAAATTAATTAATGGAAATTTGGTAATTTCTATAATTTTTAAAGGGTGAATGGTTTGAGCACATGGTTTTCTAAACTGTGGTAAAACTAGGTGCCACCACTTTCTAAGTGGCACACCTTCCTACATAGCTTGCACACAATTTAACAAATGATGTAAACATCATGTTTTTCACATATGGTAATTTTTTATAGATTTTAGCATTTTTGTTCTTCCCCCCTCACACAGTTAGAGTAATCATGCCACCTCTTTAGGGTTTCTTAGTTAAGATGTCGACTTAGCACTAACTCTGTTCCAACCATTAACCTATGTCTACTTCTTAGAATATTAGATCTCCATGATCTAAAAAAGTCATATATTCTACCAAGCCACTTATGGCCTCACTAAAAATTCCCATATAGGTAAAATGAAAATTTTAAAGTGAAATGAGAAGGATACATACCTTGTGATAAAAATTTGGATATGAGATTTAGGATTTCAAAATCTCAGTGAAATACTTTGGATTAATTAAAAAACATAGTAAAACAGCACTAATTTTTTTAAAGTATATAGTGAGTGGTTTCAAATAAACAAAATATTGATTTTGATATTACAAGAGGATGTGTCACTAGAATATTTGTATATAGGGGTAATAAACCTGAAAAGGTAACATTGGGTATCAACTCAATCATCGCATGGTGCAAGAAAATGAGGCCTTGTTTCACACCAAGTTTGACCCTTCTGGGGGATAGGCTTTGGAAAATTCCCAATATCATTATAAAACACTATGAATAGAAAAAACCCCACATAAAATACTATATTAGAAAATAGACCACAGATATATTAGATTAAAACCTATAAATTCATTGGTTAATGAATATATGTTATTTATGATATATCCCTTAAAATTTTATAGTTTCCATTTTATATGTTTAATATTTTAAAATTTCTCATTACTAAGTATAATTTTGTTGAATTAAATGATTAAATCCAAGATAAAATATTGAGAGGTAGGTTTATATTCCATTCATGAACCTCAAATGTCTTGTGAGACTCTAGTTCAATACATTATTTAATATCATAAAAGTATAGTATAAATATTTAAATACCACCTCAAAACATGGATCTAGAGATATCAATTAAATATAAAATTGTTAAATTATTACATCACTATTATATAAATTCTCCCTTATCTATATTTATGGTTTGAACTTAAGAAAAAACATGTGATACTCTATTTGTTAGAATTTTATGCGCGGGTTTATATGACTAAGTACATAAATTTAGAGTGAACCAGTTGTTTTTCAAGAAGAAAGATGGTTCAATGTTCTTTTTCATTTATTATAATAATCTCAACAATATCATGACAAAGAATAAGTATCATCTACCAAGGATTGATGACTTGTATGATTAGATTCTTGGATCACATTACAAATCTAAGGTGGATATTCAGTTAGAATATTATTATACAAAGGTGTAAAAAGAGGATTTCCTTGAGGAAATTTTTTGTACAAGGTACATACACAATAAATTTATAGTAATCCAATTTGGAGTCACTAATTCTCCAACTATCATCTTTGAATTAATGAATAATGTATTTAGATATTACCATGAAAAGTTTTTCATAGTATTTATAGGTATATTCTTATATAATCCAAATGTAAGGAGGAACGTGAGGATTATTTTAATTTTTTTATTTAAGACTTTGAAAAAGAAATGATATCTTATAAAGTAGTTTAAATATGATATTTTGGTGGAGAAAGTAACATTCATGGGGAATGTTATCCCAAGAAAATCTGTATTTTTTGTCCTTTGAAAATATATGTAATTGAAGGATGGTCCAGACCAACATCATTGATGAAGATTTGTATTTTTCTTGGATTAACTTGGTACTACTATTGATTTTTGAGAAACGGATCACTATTATCAATACCACTAACTAGCAAAACGATTTTGGTAGTGAAGTGTGTATAGAATGATAAATGTGATGAGAGATTTAATGATTTAAATTAGAGTCCAATAATTAAAAATATTTCCACATTACCAACCAGTGGGGAATAATTTTTTATACATATAAATGCGTCTAAAAACATATTGGATAGATTAATTAGGGAATATGTAAAAGTGATATACTATGCCTCCCAAAAATAAACTATATATGAGAAAACTGCCCATCTCAAAATTTTAAATTGGCTGTAATGAAATTCACATGGAATATTTTGAGAAATTATCAATATATGGGGAAGTGTGACATATATAGATATCATATATCCTCTAGTATAAATTAAAAAAATAGTATATCAATATTTAATAACGTTGTTTTCAAAATATGATCAATGATTTCAGTTGTTCTGTACAAAACAATCCTATAAATTCAAACAGGGAGGCATGTGCTCTAATTAGAAAGTATAAAAAACCCTATGAATGAAGTAGATCGAATGGGATCCAATATTTTTTGACATATAAAGGATAGACATGGGATTATAAAAATAACTTTATCCAACATTTCTCAAATAAGTACTCAACCTTTCATTCTTGAGAGGATTAAATTTTTCCAAAAGATGATGAGGATCTAGAAACAAATATATTGAATATTCAAAATTTAAAATTTTATCAATATAGAGTTATATGTTTTGGAACATGGATATGTGTCCCATAAAATCCAAATAATAAGAGATAAATTATAGATGATGTTCATGAGTCATCATTCATTATTCATCCTTGATAGACTATAATGTATAGATATCTAAAGAAAACATCTAGTGGGATAAAATGTTTAGGGATATTACAGAATTTGTATATTGATGCTTTGAATTCCATCACGGGACAGTTGAATGATATAGATATAAGGGTATGACGCAACCATTTACCATATTAATATAGAAATGAGAAAATATAACCATGTATTTCATTATTGGACTCCCTGTGACATCTATAGTAAATAACAGTATATTTGTGGTGGTAGATCTCCTTAAAAAGTGCATCAATTTCCTTGATATCATGTAATATTTTACTCTTGGCCAATTCACTATGATATAAATAATGGAATTGGTAAGACTCTATGGAGTTCCATTTTCCATTATTTCTAATCATGATCCATGGATTAACTCAAAGTTATAGGGAAGACTTCATAAAGAATTGGTCACAAAGATGAGTTCATTTAAGTATTATCTCACTCAGATGAATGGTCATTCTAAGAGAACTGTTCTAGTTCGATAAGATATGTTGATGTCAAGATCAATGGATTTCTAAGTATGTTAGGAATAGAACCTTTCCCTAGTGTATTTTCAATATAATAACTATTTCCATTCTATTATTCAAATGGGACATTATTAGGCTCTATATTGGAATAGGTTCCTGACTCAAACATGTTGGGATAAATTTATAGTGAGGAAGATTATGGGACTCGATCTTATATAAGAGAGAAATGAGAATGTTAAATCTATTCTACATCAAATTAAATCCATATAAAGTTGGTAGAAAATATATATATACAATCATTGATGAGACCTTGAGTATGATATCCTAGATAAAGTATTCTTTTTTATATCACTGTCTAGGAAATTAAAGAGGTTTAGAAAGAACAAAACTCTTAGTCCTAGATATATCATCCCCTTTTAGATCCTTGGTCACATCATATTTTTGAGGTATCAACTAGCACTTCCACTTAACCTATATCATATACATGATGTGTTACACATATCCTTATAGAGGAAGTATGTACAAGACCCCTCACGTGTACTAAATCTAGAGGTAGTCCCTTTTCATAGTGATAATTTATATGATTAATAGTCGATAAAAATTTAGGATCACAAATTCAATGTTTTATGAATTGAGAAACCTCTCACAGTCAAAGTGTTATGGAAGAAGAATAAGTTTTAGGATGTTACATGGGAACTAGAATAAGAAAAAAACAAAAGTACCTTCAAATTTTTTAATGTATGAAAATAAATTTTGAGAGAAAATTTATGATGGGTGGATAATGTAATGAAAAAACTTTTATAAATGAAATTCTATTTTGAATGAATAAAAAACATGCTATGAAATGTAGTTATAGAAAACACATACACAACTTTGGTTATTGTCTACCATTATAACCTATATCTTATTGAATTTGAAATATCATTGTGAATCATAACTATACATAATATTGATTTTGTACAGTGACAGTTAATATTTTTATATTAAGGGTTATGATGAAATACAATTGAAACAGAAAAATGAATTGATGGCCTCAATAAGTAGGACTCTATCCCAGAATCCATTTTATTGGAATATTAAAAAAAGATGGAATCACTTTGAAATTTCATTTTGTAAGCCCTAACTTAGGTTCAATAGTGGAAATAAGAGAATAGATATTTATAGGAGAAGATAAATCTTATTGTGATTATGACCCAAGCCATATTCTTTGAACCACCCAAAGAAATTACATCTGTCTTATAATTTTCTCTTTGGGTGTATGATGGTATAAAGTGGGTTATTTATCTAGACCATATCAATATGAATTTATGTATTTTTTAAAAAATAAAATATTGATTAAATTTATATTGAATTATTTATAATTTCTTAATTATTATTTAATGAGATTGATAAAATTTATATTTTGATATGATGAAAACAAAATTATATTTTTTTGGAACTATACAGTTTTAATTAATAAAATATTTTGATAAATTAAACAATTTATTTAAAGAATTTTATTTCAATAAAATGTAATTATAAAAAAAATTATTAAAATATAAAATTTAATGTAATTTAATGAAGTCTGATGTAATTTTTATAAGGGATGTAGTGTTGTAAAAACTATAATTTTCTAGTAACTAAGGATTTTTATATAAAATTACAAAAAACTCACATTTAAAAATATTTGTTAGATAAATTTTATTTTTTAAATCAGCATCTCAAAATTAGAAAATGGTTACTTTTTCATAATTTTCAGGAAAAGTCATTTTTTTGGTAAAAATTAAATATTATTTAAATATTCACACTATATTATGAAAAAATAATAACCCAAAAGTGATGATGTAAATTCAATAAAAGTCCTCCAAGCTAAAAATATATATTTCCCCTTTAGAATATTGTATTTTTGAAGTTATTTGATTAATTCTATAAACCATTACGGAATACTCCAAAACCTATATTATATTTTTAGTATTTAAAATGAATTATTTTTTGAACATAACTCACTTACAAATCACCAATTCTATTATTTTAATATTTTCAATTAAAAGAATAATAAAATATTTAAAACCACTACACTTTATTACAAAAAATAATCTAAAACTGTGGGTTGTTATTTGTTTTCGATTAAAATTTTATATACTTTCCAAAACCCATGTTTAAAAATTAATAAATTATTACAATCTCTTTGGATATAATTACCCACCCAATTTCACTCTCATCTTTGATAAAAACACTTTAAGAATGAATTTACACTCCCTATTTATATCTAAATTCAACTCAATTTGTTACCCATATCTTAATAGGCTCCTCCCAATATTTTAGAATCAGCCTCCTAAGGTAATGGATCCCACTCTCCTATTTTCCATTCAACCCCCTTCCTTGTAATTTTCCTCTATATTCTCAAATTATTATATATTCATATCTTTATAAGTTTCACATTAATTTTAAATTTATTCTATAATAACAATAAATCATTTATCCCTACTCTTTATAATTATTACCTATGACACTAGTATACGAAAGTAGGGGGTTACACTTATCCTTTGTAAACAAGTAATTTCTTTTCATTGTTCCTTTTTATTTCCAATTGTTCATTTTTGGAATATATTTTTTCACATCAATTAATTATCCTTTTGATTCCAAAGTATTGACAGACCACCTTTCACTCTCATTAAACCATTCGACAGATCAATATGTACACTAATTACTCTGTAGAAATTATCAAGTGGTTTTTTATGCCAAACATTTCAATTGGGTATAACCATTATAATTTCCACTCAAGTTTATTATACTATATGTACCTATAATTAATTGATTGTGTAATTCCATACATGAAACTTTCACTCCTTAATAAATAATTTATGAAATATTTCTGTATGTTGTATGATCTATATAGAACACAAATGTGTGTACTTGTTATGAATGTGAAAAATGGACCCAAAATTATATAGTCCTCCAATGAATTGGATAATGTTTTCATCTCATGATATATCATGTATGGTGTAAGATATATTATGTTAATCACATTACGTTATGATGTATCAGTGGTTTGCCTTGACATATGCTTATGATGTCACGTTTTATGATATTCCCCAATTACTATGTGTCCTTGATATTGTCATCTTATATCATTCTTTGATGTTCATTTTTATGATTTTAACCCCTTTTATTTCATCATGATATGTCTCATTAATCACATGTATTACTTTCATAATGTTATACATTGATTATTCCCTTACTAGTCTTTACAATTCACAAATTTCTTATGTACATCCTCAATTTATGTTGTCCAGTTTTAAACGTGTGGAGTAATTTTAATGGAAAGTTAACGAGTTAAAATAATGTAATTCTATCACTATTTATTTCTTCTGTATCTAATTTACAAAAGACAGTATACCTCTCGATATTTTTTGATTTTATTTTGTTCATCATTATATAATAAATCATGAAATATGTTTTATAAAAGATATGGGTTTTCTTAATCATTCTAATCCATTGAAAAAAAATTATATAAATTATTCTAGAAAATAATTCAATTATTAAAGTTAATATTTTACTTACATTTTAAAAAAAATTGTATGAAATTTTGTGTTGAGTATTTATATTGAATATAATAGTATTTTATTTTTAATTTTATGAATATATTTATCTTCAATTGTACTCCCACCAGCCAGTTATAAATTATATTATTTGCATAATATCGTTCAAGGATACACAAACTCTTTTGTGTTATGAATTAATTGGTATTTATTTTTAGTAAGAATATTTAATAAAAAAAATATTTTAATCATATCATATACGGTATTCTATATGGTTGTATAGTTACTCTGAAAATAAGACATTATAATTTAAAATATTCCACTAGTGGTGGTTGGTTCAAATACCTCATATTTTTACAAGAAAATTTATAAAAACTTTATCCTAGATTAAAATATAAATAATTATCTAATTCTAAAACCATGTTATAGAATCAGATGAGTCATAATCCTATGTATTAACCCATATTTTTATAATAACTATTTGTTAAAAAATGAATATATCATATAATATAAGAGAAATAAGATAAAAATAATAATCCATTATATAGATCCATATTAGATTGGTACATTCCTTTGAATTCAATTCTATGATTAAGAAACAATGTTATTCATCAATCAAATGAAAACTAAAATATATATCTATTCATTGATTGATTATGAACTCTTGTATGTTTATAAATTTTGAAAAGTAGACATTTGGTATCATAAACCCATCAAAATAAAATAATTTATCTGTATAAAAATTTTACATAACATGTGAATTACACAAAGATTAATTAACCTATTTTTTATCTATGTGTAACACCCAGAGATTTATGAAAATAAAACTATTTTTTATAGTGTATTTTATACACAACACTGAGCTTAAACGACCCTTGAAATATATAATCATTGTATCCTAGTAATTAAATTGGAAGGTATGAATATTAATAACTACTTTATGATATATATATTCATTATAACAAATATATTTTATTCATAAATTATTAATAAATAATCGATCAAGTTATGGTGAAGTGATTTTATTCTTCAAACATATTTTTTATTCAAAATTGATTTTATGAATATTCATGAAAAAATAATATAATTATTATTTATAATTTTAGAATATTTATTTGATAAAATTACTTTCATTTTTTTATTCATATGAAAATTTAAATAGGGTGAAATTATTGGAATTTTCAAAAAATATTGATTTTTATTGAATAGTTAAAAATATCAATTTTTTAAAAATGTCATTTATTTTCAATAAATTAAGAAATTTAAAAGTCAAATTATGTTTTAAATATTATTTAAAGAAATTTAAGTATTATTTACATTTATTTAATCATCGTAATTTATTTTTAATCAACATCTTGTTGCATTTTAGTATAAGTTTTTTTTGTTTTAAAGTTAAATTTTTTCAGAAACAATATTTTAAAGTGAACAATGTTTCTCTTTTTTAATTAATTAAAAAACCCTAATGTGGAATTATTTAAATTATATTTATATATTATATAACAATAAAAATAAATTAATATTCAATAAATGATTATTTTTTCATATTTTTATTATAAAATCATCTTTTCCCTGTAATACACTTCTTTGAAACACGATTTTTCTTCACATTTTCCGGTTTGATTTTAAATTAAAATTTCCTAATATTATATATTTAATTTTATAAAATGTTTTAAATATTTTAAATGAGAATAATTTATATTATATAATATTTTCAACCTAATTTTTTACCATAATTAGTTGTGAATGTTGTAAAAAGTAATTACCCTAATTAATGTGAAAACAGTTTTAATGGGTATTAAACTAAAAAGATAACAATAGTAATGACCTAAAAACAAATTTATACACTATTTTATAAAAATATTTAGACTTTATCAGGTTTAAGGATCCGTAATGGACAATGTTTTATCCTTTTTCATGTGAAAAATGTGGGTAAAAGATTTTCTTTTCCAAAATTACAAGTGTTCCACTAAGTTCACTTATAAAAGGTCACCCACTCTCCCCTCCCCTTTACACTATAAAATCCATTTTTATTAGATTATAACATCCCAAATGTCTTAATAAATTCATTACCCATAACCAATTGATATTTTGATAATAAATTCATCCTCATAAGTCTTTTGGTGCCTTCCTAATTAGGGTTCTCAAAGAAGAGGTATTGTGCTTAACCAAGCATCTTTATATTATATCTTTTTTCATATACATAACATTTTATTTAATTATGATTATATAAAAACAAAATTTTATAACATATAATCTATGTTATTTTGTTAATATAATATCCTAAATCTATTTCTTATTCATTCAATTGGGATACGAAATCATTTATAATGTGTAGAAAAGATTATCGCCTCGGTAACCGATATCATTCATTTTCCTTCATCACCTCTCATGGATTGTTTTAATGATGTATTAAATGAATATATATGATATTATTAAAATATTTATACTTATTTCGAATTTTATCATATATTCATTCTTACTTTCCATTCCATGTTGGGTACGATAACGTCACCCGAGTGTACAGTGGATTGTATCCTCGTGAAGCGATGTGATTCATTTTTCAATAACACCTTTAATGGAAGAAAATACACATAAAGTTAATGTAACGCCCTGACCCCAGTTACCCAGAGTCGGTGCATTATTACATAACATTGGCATGATCACAAGAAAGATAAAATCTCGAAAGACCGATTGGTTTAGTAGCCTTGGAAACACTAGATATATTCATAAGTTTTACATTACATCATAAAATGAAAAACTACTACAACAACATAATGTTTCCACAATCCACACTATTAACCCCTCATAAAATCCCTGCAGGTCATTCATAACTTACTTATTCACATCCTGGGAAAAATAAAACATAGAAAAGGGGTGAGCTCAAATGCCCAGTAAGGATAACAATATAGCGGAAACTTTCATAAATAAGAATAAACATTTAAGGCAATGTATAACTAAAACAAAAGCCTTTTAAATATGAACTTTCAACATGGTATGGCATAAATAAAATAAAATAATGTGATTTACTTATTCACATGGATATTCTACTAATCGAATAATCACATGCAAAAATCAATAACCACTTTCATAATGTTGGAATGCATAATGCCAGACTATCATAACCACATAGCCAAGGCCTCGTGCCAAGACTACAAATAAGATTTTGTCAAGGCCTTGTGCCAAGACACTAGTTTGTCTCATGAGACCTACCGATGCATCGAGGAGCTATAGTGGGCTCCACCCATCACATATTAAGTCCAATGCATTCCCATATGAAAAGGTTTAAACATAACTTAAACATTCATATTAAAACTAGCATATGAAATGTCAATACTTTCACCATAAACTATGAATGGTATAAAAATAGCACATCCACAGTCAAACATATCACAAAACCTTCAATACAATATAGAAGTTTTGTATCATAATAAATCAACTTCAAATAATCTTAAAATCCATCAAAGGATGTTGACATAGATGAAATCAATATTCTTTTTAAAGAAATATCTCCTTTTATTTTGAAATCATTTAAGATCCATATAAAATAAAACATTTTCTTTGAAACTATTCTTATAAGCTTGTAAGGGAAACTTTGAAGATTGTATAACCGCGGAAAGTAGCCGCACCCGCCGTATAAGTTAAAAAAACATTCTTATCTTAATTTTGTCGAAAAGGTTAAAAAGGAACTTGTTTTGAAAACGACTGAAAGATTCCTTTATAAACCACTTATAAAAGTCAAAAATGGTATAAATGACTTTTACTCATATTCTAGTAAATAGAAAAAATGTTTTGAAATACATTTTTAAGAAACATGGATGTGGATGATAAAGAGATCCCAGTAGATTATTACGAATAAACAACCTCGGATATTGAAGAGATTGTGAAATAACCCTTACCTTGTACTTTTCCTTGGTTGGGGTAGGTTAACCTCCTGTATAATGGTGAAATAATTGTTATTAAATTATAGAAGAATCATATATATTAATATGATATCATATATGATCTTTTAACATTGATTTGTTAATAATATCTTAGAATTATCGTCGTTTCGGGTGTTAACTTACTCATTTTATTTATATGTTTTGTTACATAAGCCATGGTTGTTGTATCTTATTCTTATCCAGAATGATATCTAGTCCTTAAAAATCATTTTTAAATCATCAAATGATAATTATACTTGAATGGTTATGATGGAGAATGAATCTCATCGCGTTTGTGGAGACGGTAGTCCGTACGTACGCACGAGCGACAATATCATTCTTTTGATATTAAAATAATATATAAATGAATGGTATATCATATATACAGAATCATTAACATGTTATATTTATTATTTACATGAGTTACACATCATTATTATACCCATCCAAATAATATTATATTGAATAACAATTACACCACGACGTGGAGACGGTAAGCCGTACGTACGCACGTATGGTGACATGTTATTCAAAGGGTGGATAGAATACTGAATATGGTTGTACCATACTTATAATAACATCACAGTATATGTGAGATACTGGATTTATTATTTTAGAATGGTAAGAACAAAGGAAGAAGAAGTGGAAGAAGAAATTAACTTAGAAAAGGGTGGTGAAATCATTACCTCTTCTTCGGGTTCTTCCTTTTGATTTGATCAAAAGGGCTCCTTAGGTTGGCTTTCTGATCAAACTAAGGCCTCTAGGTTGTAGTGAGGGATGTTGGGAGAGTATTTGGGCAGAGTTTGGCCGAACCAAAAGGCTTTGATGGTGTGAAGAAATGAGAAGGAGGAGTGCCCTTTTATAAGAGGGGTGAGGGGCACCTTTGGAAAAGCTAGAAATATTAATTTATAATAAATTCATATTCGGTTTCCAATGGCTCAAAAGTTGACTATTCAAAGGATAAGGTGGGGATAGGTCTAAAACCACTCAACCAATAGAATTTAGACAGGTTTGGGGACTTATATTAACCTTATCTTTAAGTATTAACTCTAAGTTAATTAGTTTCGCTTTTACAATGTCTCTTTGTATTTTTATATAATATGGTTAATAAACTTACTATATACATCCAAGCGACCCCCAAGTGGTCCATTAATGATGAACCTATCCTTATATAAGTCTCTTGGCCGAACCTTAGATTTTTAGGAATTTAATATCAATTAATAATATAATATTTGTTTTAAGAACTCTTTTATGTCAATTTTGACACTATTCAATAGTTGATTTTTGTGAAACTCATAACAGATTGATTACTTCGAACAAAGTCCATTAAATCAATCCTAATATATCATATTATCCTAGAAAATTAGTTTAATTCATTAAAAGTTTCATATTATATTTGTTTGGGTATTTATAATATCAATTATTTTAATTTTGCACTATTATAGTAATTACTGCATCATCATTGTGTCATAAATAAAATAAATTATTTAATGTTTAAAAATTATAAATAAAATATCATTATGTAGGAAATCGTTTTAGCTTTCTAATTAATATTTATAATCTAAAATCCAACATATATAACCCTATGTAACAATTGTTGTTCTAAAAGATATATGCTTGTGTCATTTTTGTATTCATTTTAACTAAATTAAAATAAAGTGTCATTATCACTTACAAGTGGATCCATGGGGTCCCAAAATAGACCCAAAGATTCCCATGGTCGACCCTGTATCAACCAATAGGGTTAAGACACGTTTTAGGGTAATTTAGAATTATTATAATATTATTTTTTAACCCTTATTTACCGGATTTACCCTTAACCATGGTAAATAAAATATTTACCGCAGTAATTATTCAAAATGTCTAAAAATAAAAGTTACCTATTTACACAATTTGAACATCCTGATTCCAAATATGGAATCAATTTTCCTAAATTCAAAACACAGGAGTGGAAGAAATTAATTTAAAATTAATTCCCGCTGTCAAAACAAAAAGCGTGTTTTTAAGAGATAATAACTATCAAAAGATTGACACTCGTTTATGTTCGGTTTAATTGTAAAATTATGTCCAATGACCAAAATTATATTAAATGGTAAAAATATATTCTAAATATACTTTAAAACCACTCAAATTCATAATTTATCACTATTAATTATTTTGATTAAAAAAGTTGTTTTTAATTAAAATTTAGTAATTTTCACTATTCATCAAAATATGAAAGTTATCCGAAAAGTACCAAAATTTCACCTTAGGCTAAATTTGATATTCCGAATCCAAAAATGAAGTCCATTTTAAAATATAAAATATATATAACTTCAAAAAGTAGGTATTACTATTCATAACAGCTAGTTTGATTGGTTACGGTGTGTTAGAACTCGAAGTTGCGTACAACACACGCTACTGTTTTATTCAAAGGAAAGCGTACCGTGGAAGCTTGGGATGTTTCATTTTAAATTTTTTGATGTCTCCATTTAGTCAAAAAGTTTAAAATATTGTATTTAAAAAGGTTTCACTATCAAAAGTTGATAAAAGTGCAATACTGAAAATGAATCTGTTCTTGCATTATGACTAAGAAACTCATAATATGGATTCTAAAATTATAAGGATTATATAAAGTTTAAAATTTAGTTAATACTATTCATGACCTCTTTTAATGGCTTTTTTTTTTGGTAAGTCATGGTGCAATTGAACTCAGTGTTGCGTGTAGTGCAAGTTATTGAATAACACACTATGAAATCTTGGGGTGTTACATTCTCCCCTCCTTCAATAAATTGCGTCCTCGCAATTTGAAATTGTTCTTCAAAAATAAAAGGTTGAAAGTAGAAAATATATTTGTGGAAAAACCCACATCTGAAATTGGGTTACTAAAATTTAGTCTTAATATGAGGAAAAGAGAAATCAAAGGGTCACCACCAAATTATGATCTTGATTAGGAGAACATTGGTGGCAATTAGAGACATATAATTGGAGGAAAAACGTAAATATTTATAGGTAGTGATTGAGGTCATCAATCACAAAAAAGTATAAAATTGAGGTCCTTAAACTCATCAATCTATGATGATTTGAAGTACCATCGGTTCAACAATATATAGGGTATTGGGATAACACATTTTTGACGTTTCAAAATATCTTAGTTGAAATCCCACATCGAAAAATGAATTAATGAGGCCTCTATTTAAAATAAAGAGTGGAAAGTATGAAGATTACCGAAAATAACACATACTAGGGTTCCATGTAGGAAAATATGGATATGGAAGAGAAATCTAACCATCAATTATCTGATGGAGAGTGGTAGAGAACATGGCTATGAAAAGGCCAACAATCCCAAAGCCATAAATTAGTGATGATTTAAGGTACCATCTAGGGAAACATTTTTGTTCTAAGTTCCTTTTATTAATGTTGAGGAATTTATTTATGAGATTGGCTAAGATCATAAGGAGATATACTTACTTTATAATCAGAGTTTTATCCATTAATAAGTTTCTACCATAAACTCATCTTTCACTCGTAAAAAAATTATATTTATACTATTCGTACAGGGTTCCAAAATAAACGAATTTATAATTCATCTACCAGATATTTTAAAAAAACTACATTATTTAATCCAGGACATCTCTTGGGCCAGTGGTAGGTGATACACCTTTGTCGCCCTTCGGTTGCGGGTTCACGTCTCGCAGCCTTTCCGGACGCGACGGGTTGTCGCCCGACCTCCGGGTTGTCCTTTTATGGCAATCCAAAATAATCCAAACTAGAACTATCCAAAATACTTCTGTCCAAACTCACAGTCCAACATTTATAAGGAAGGTAAACATAATATAGATCCTTTTTACCCCATAATAGCATATGAATACCTTCATCATGTATTACCATATTCCTTATTGATTACATTCATGCTCCCTTATTCCATATAGAATGCTGGATATACTTCATTAATCCAAAAATGTTTTAAACCCCAACAATGATGGAATATACAAATCATTAATCAGTTCCAAGGTAGTCAAGAATATCCAATATAATTTATCCAAAACAATCACATATTATTCCAAAATCACTACCTCAGTATCAGAACTATATTATGATTTATCATTCTCTCAACCATATATTTTCCAAAAATTTATCCTGCTATTGAGTCACTTTTCTTTGTTCCACATAATCTCAAGTCCTTAATGAAATAGTACTGCAGTACAATCCTTATATACTCCATAATTATTATAACAAGTACATTGTTGATACAACACTCAATTGATATAATCAACATAATAACTCTAATCATTCCTCTTAATCTGTGGTAGTATCATAACTTGATTATTATCCAATAGAATCATTTGCGGCATAGTCTGATGACTGGGACATAGGTTCGCGTAGTGTCCAAACTCCTTACAAATGAAGCATTGTACATTTGAAACCATTTTCTTACCCTTGCAGTCATGTACTTTGTGCCCTTTTCCTCCACACTTATAACAAACTCCCATTCCTTTCAGGCAAGTTCCAGGGTGTTTCTTTCCACAGTTACCACATATGGGAAAATTCTTCTTTTCCCTCTTCCCTTTATCCATCTTTCTCTCTTCTATCCTTTTCTTCTCTTGCTTCCCTTCAAATCCATAGGACTCAGTAAAATCTTTACTTATCTTATCAACACATGATATTATTTCTTCATATGATGATAAAACATGGGAGACTATTTCTCTTATAAATTCTGGCTTAAGACCATGAAAGATATGATCCTTCTTTCTCCTTGGATCATGTGCATTGCTGGAGTTCTCATTCCTTCTACTGGGCGCCATTTCTAAATAATGGCATACACTAGATCAGTTTATGAATCAAAATACATAATCCCATACTTATAAAACACTTAACATAAATTGAACTATTTATGGATATAATCCATAATCATAAAAATGCCTCCTTTGAGGAAGTATATACTCATAAACCCTTCATAATGATTTGTAAAGAAAATGAGAGTTATCCTAAGCATATCCCCCGGGAGTGTCGTAACCAAGAGTGCAGCAAGGCCCGTTGTCGTGCACCAGTTCCCGTTCGAGTCTAGCTCAAAGCGGTGTTTTTGGGTTTTACCCCTAGGTACATCTGTGCCAGAGCCGCCTCTACCTGCTCGTATCCAGACAGGGATGTATTGCTCGGAAAACTCACAAAATCTCTACAATATCAAAATTCTAGGAAGTTCTTCTATACTAATCCTCAAATTTAATCTTAGGTCTACGTGCTCTAATCAGAGTTTATCTAAATCAAGTTTCCAAGGTTTGTACTAAACTTCCTCTGATACCAACTGTAACGCCCCGACCCCAGTTACCCAGAGTCGGTGCATTATTACATAACATTGGCATGATCACAAGAAAGATCAAATCTCGAAAGACCGATTGGTTTAGTAGCCTTGGAAACACTAGATATATTCATAAGTTTTACATTACATCATAAAATGAAAAACTACTACAACAACATAATGTTTCCACAATCCACACTATTAACACCTCATAAAATCCATGCAGGTCATTCATAACTTACTTCTTCACATCCTGGGAAAAATAAAACAGAGAAAAGGGGTGAGCTCAAATGCCCAGTAAGGATAACAATATAGCGGAAACATTCATAAATAAGAATAAACATTTAAGGCAATGTATAACTAAAACAAAAGCATTTTAAATATGAACTTTCAACATGGTATGGCATAAATAAAATGAAATAATGCCATTTACTTATTCACATGGATATTCTACTAATCGAATAATCACATGCAAAAATCAATAACCACTTTCATAATGTTGGAATGCATAATGCCAGACTATCATAACCACATAGCCAAGGCCTCGTGCCAAGACTACAAATAAGATTTTGTCAAGGCCTTGTGCCAAGACACTAGTTTGTCTCATGAGACCTACCGATGCATCGAGGAGCTATAGCGGGCTCCACCCGTCACATATTAAGTCCAATGCATTCCCATATGAAAAGGTTTAAACATAACTTAAACATTCATATTAAAACTAGCATATGAAATGTCAATACTTTCACCATAAACTATGAATGGTATAAAAATAGCACATCCACAGTCAAACATATCACAAAACCATCAATACAATATAGAAGTTTTGTATCATAATAAATCAACTTCAAATAATCTTAAAATCCATCAAAGGATGTTGACATAGATGAAATCAATATTCTTTTTAATGAAATATCTCCTTTTATTTTGAAATCATTTAAGATCCAAATAAAATAAAACATTTTCTTTGAAACTATTCTTATAAGCTTGTAAGGGAAACTTTGAAGATTGTATAACGGCGGAAAGTAGCCGCACCCGCCGTATAAGTTAAAAAAACATTCTTATCTTAATTCTGTCGAAAAGGTTAAAAAGGACCTTGTTTTGAAAACGACTAAAAGATTCCTTTATAAACCACTTATAAAAGTCAAAAAGGGTATAAATGACTTTAACTCATATTCTAGTAAATAGAAAAAATGTTTTGAAATACATTTTTAAGAAACATGGATGTGGATGATAAAGAGATCCCAGTAGATTATTATGTATAAACAACCTCGGATAATGAAGAGATTGTGAAATAACCCTTACCTTGTACTTTTCCTTGGTTGGGGAAGGTTAACCTCCTGTATAATGGTGAAATAATTGTTATTAAATTATACAAGAATCATATATATTAATATGATATCATATATGATCTTTTAACATTGATTTGTTAATATTATCTTAGAATTATCGTCGTTTCGGGTGTTAACTTACTCATTTTATTTATATGTTTTGTTACATAAGCCATGGTTGTTGTATCTTATTCTTATCCAGAATGATATCTAGTCCTTAAAAATCATTTTTAAATCATCAAATGATAATTATACTTGAATGGTTATGATGGAGAATGAATCTCATCGCGTTTGTGGAGACGGTAGTCCGTACGTACGCACGAGCGACAATATCATTCTTTTGATATTAAAATAATATATAAATGAATGGTATATCATATATACAGAATAATTAACATGTTATATTTATTATTTACATGAGTTACACATCATTATTATACCCATCCAAATAATATTATATTGAATAACAATTACACCACGACGTGGAGACGGTAAGCCGTACTTACGCACGTATGGTGACATGTTATTCAAAGGGTGGATAGAATACTGAATATGGTTGTACCATACTTATAATAACATCAAAGTATATGTGAGATACTGGAGTTATTATTTTAGAATGGTAAGAACAAAGGAAGAAGAAGTGGAAGAAGAAATGAACTTAGAAAAGGGTGGTGAAATCATTACCTCTTCTTCGGGTTCTTCCTTTTGATTTGATCAAAAGGGCTCCATAGGTTGGCTTTCTGATCAAACTAAGGCCTCTAGGTTGTATTGAGGGATGTTGGGAGAGTATTTGGGCAGAGTTTGGCCGAACCAAAAGGCTTTTAAGGTGTGAAGAAATGAGAAGGAGGAGTGCCCTTTTATAAGAGGGGTGAGGGGCACCTTTGGAAAAGCTAGAAATATTAATTTATAATAAATTCATATTCGGTTTCCAATGGATCCAAAGTTGACTATTCAAAGGATAAGGTGGGGATAGGTCGAAAACCACTCAACAAATAGAATTTAGACAGGTTTGGGGACTTATATTAACCTTATCTTTAAGTATTAACTCTAAGTTAATTAGTTTCCCTTTTACAATGTCTCTTTGTATTTTTATATAATATGGTTAATAAACTTACTATATACATCCAAGAGACCCCCAAGTGGTCCATTAATGATGAACCTATCCTGATATAAGTCTCTTGGCCGAACCTTAGATTTTTAGGAATTTAATATCAATTAATAATATAATATTTGTTTTAAGAACTCTTTTATGTCAATTTTGACACTATTCAATAGTTGATTTTTGTGAAACTCATAACAGATTGATTACTTCGAACAAAGTCAATTAAATCAATCCTAATATATCATATTGTCCTAAAAAATTAGTTTAATTCATTAAAAGTTTCATATTATATTTGTTTGGGTATTTATAATATCAATTATTTTAATTTTTCACTATTATAGTAATTACTGCATCATCATTGTGTCATAAATAAAATAAATTATTTAATGTCTAAAAATTATAAATAAAATATAATTATGTAGGAAATCTTTTTATCTTTCTAATGAATATTTATAATATAAAAGCCAACATATATAACCCTATGTAACAATTGTTGTTCTAAAAGATATATGCTTGTGTCATTTTTGTATTCATTTTAACTAAATTAAAATAAAGTGTCATTATCACTTACAAGTGGATCCATGGGGTCCCAAAATAGACCCAAAGATTCCCATGGTCGACCCTGTATCAACCAATAGGGTTAAGACACGTTTTAGGGTAATTTAGTATTATTATAATATTATTTTTTAACCCTTATTTACCGGATTTACCCTTAACCATGGTAAATAAAATATTTACCGCAGTAATTATTCAAAATGTCTAAAAATAAAAGTTACCTATTTACACAATTTGAACATCCTGATTCCAAATATGGAATCAATTTTCCTAAATTCAAAACACAAAAGTGGAAGAAATTAATTTAAAATTAATTCCCGTTGTCAAAACAAAAAGCGTGTTTTTAAGAGATAATAACTATCAAAAGATTGACACTCGTTTATGTTCGGTTTAATTGTAAAATTATGTCCAATGACCAACATTATATTAAATGGTAAAAATATATTCTAAATATACATTAAAACCACTCAAATTCATAATTTATCACTATTAATTATTTTGATTAAAAAAGTTGTTTTTAATTAAAATTTAGTAATTTTCACTATTCATCAAAATATGAAAGTTATCCGAAAAGTACCAAAATTTCACCTTAGGCTAAATTTGATATTCCGAATCCAAAAATGAAGTCCATTTTAAAATATAAAATATTTATAACTTCAAAAAGTAGGTATTACTATTCATAACAGCTAGTTTGATTGGTTACGGTGTGTTAGAACTCGAAGTTGCGTACAACGCACGCTACTGTTTTATTCAAAGGAAAGCGTACCGTGGAAGCTTGGGATGTTTCATTTTAAATTTTTTGATGTCTCCATTTAGTCAAAAAGTTTAAAATATTGTATTTAAAAAGGTTTCACTATCAAAAGTTGATAAAAGTGCAATACTGAAAATGAATCTGTTCTTGCATTATGACTAAGAAACTCATAATATGGATTCTAAAATTATAAGGATTATATAAAGTTTAAAATTTAGTTAATACTATTCATGACCTCTTTTAATGGCTTTTTTTTTGGTAAGTCATGGTGCAATTGAACTCAGTGTTGCGTGTAGTGCAAGTTATTGAATAACACACTATGAAATCTTGGGGTGTTACAGTTAATGTATATATGTGATATAAATTACATCATAATGATATTAATGGAATTATTATTATTCCAAAAATAAAATATATCATTGTATTTCTTATATAGAAAAATGATAATGTTTTATTTGTACGTATAGACCACTACCTTCATGAAGCGATATGATTCGTTTTTCAGAACCACATCACAAGAATTATATATGTATAAATAATTATATTTAAACAATTAATATATTTTTTAGGATATTTTTTTTATTATTTAATGATAAAATAAAACACAACTTGTTTCTGTATTGATAATTGAAAATTGAAAATATTACATATGTGTGTGTACGACATGTCGTCTATATGATCGTAACATAGTTCATTTTTAAAAAATATTTTACATATTTGGTTTTAAAAGTAAATTTTTTGAATAAATATGATAATTATTTCACGATTATTATTTTATATATTTTGAAATAATGACTTCTTTGACCTCAGTCGACACACTAAAATCATTTTCAAAGTAATGAACTGAACATCCCCAGAACACCTGATGTGGACTTAACAAATTATTTATTTAAATATTAAATCGTTAAATAAAATAAATAAATTATTTAATTATAAGTTATTAACCCTTTAAAATGTTTTCAAATATTAAAATAATTTATTTAATCTTATTATAAATTAGTTAAATAGCATAAAAGTATGGACTCAAGGTATGGGTTTCTCTTTCCTTACATTTTATTTCTATGATACTTGTGCCACATTCAAAAAATAATAATTGAGTAGTGTATGTACACTGCATTTTATAGGTAATATATTGAGTCATCCTTATATCATGGTTTTTAAAAAAAAATTATATTTATTTAAGGGGAGTAACTTGAAATTTACCATGTTTTATAGAGTTTCTTAACTCATTTTCCTATCATGGGGTTATAAAACTTCTTCGTGTACTCTTTTATGATATTATTATGTGAAAATTATTATCTAAATTGTTTTATGACATATTTACACATATTTGTATTAATTTTCATTTGTTATATAGAATATATCTTTTATTAGCTATCAATTAAGTGATATGATCATTATAAGGTTTAATCATCCCTAATTATTTACTTTGGGAAATACATTTATGATATGAACATTTCTTCCTTATTATATCTATATACTCCAATTTTTATGTGTTATATAAGTAATATATATATATATGGTATTTAATGTTTCATTATAATTTATTCATCCATGAGACTAATGATTGAAGATCTACCATAGTGGAAAAGGCATTATGTTACAATCTTTTTTATTTTAGAATTTTTCACATTCATGTTTATTTTTGATAAAATAATGTTATCTTATTTTCGTAAACCATATATATTTTATTATCCTCTGGTTATGAATTTTGTTTCACATATTTAATATCTATTTTCTCCCTTATTGATTAATAAAATATCAAAAAAGACGTTTAAAAGTGATACATAACATGAATTTTTATTTAAGATCGAGTATCTTTCTCTTTTCTTTCTATGTTTTATAAAAAAATTTCAAAAATGATCCTTTATAAAAATAAATTATTTAATCTATCAATTTTATATTCTATTCTATCATCTTTAAAAAAATGAAAATTAAATTTCATAATGTTTTCTAAATGGTTCACTTTTAACTCCCTTTTTCAAAATGTATTGAAAATAATGATGATTTTTAAAACTTATAGCATGAATTTATTTTTCCACTATCATGTCCAATATTTTACTTGAATTTTCATTTATATTTTTTCAAGGATGTTTTCAAATAAATTTTTTTTCTCAAATTTTTTTGAACTTTTGGTTTTTAAATTTTATTTAAAAAATGAAAATGGTATTTTCCTCAAACAAAATATTTTAATGGTATTTACACTCATCAATATAGACAAACCTTGTTTTTACATATGCTCCAACAGGGATATTTTTTAAATTATTACATCCTCATTATTTATCAGGATGGATTATGATTTTTCTTAAAAGATATTTTTATAGAACCAATTTATTTTCCATGGGTTAATCATGTTTCAAATTGATTATTATAGAACTAATTTATTTTCAATGGGTTAATCACGTTCTATAGATATTATTATGGAAAATTTTGAATATCATATGATTAATCATGTTTTAATGAGATTTTCAAGGAACCCATTTCTTTTCCATGGGTTAACCATGTTTTAAAAAGAATAAATGTTGTTTTATGGGTTTTATGACGAAATTTAAGCACAATGTACCTCATTAAAGTTTTGGTTCTTAAAAACTACATATGATTGATGTTCCCAGATACCACCATGTAAGACCATTACATCTTATATGATGTGTTAACCCATAGAGGACTGAGTGATCCCGATATAGGTTATATGATGTGTGTGCCCCGGTAGTGCTCAAATTCATTGGAAAATGTTCTATGTCATAATTGATAAGAAATAGACAATTACTAGTGTGTTTCTCCTTTGTATTTAGCTAGGAAATATTAATTTCTGAGATTCATTTGACACTGGTAATAATGGAAATATTACAAGATACCAATATGTTTTATTTATTCTTTATATGGATTTTCATGTTTCCCTTGATCCATTTTGAAATAACATGGCTTGTGATTGTTGATTTTGATGAATCCATCCTTTGACAAAGACTTATGACATGTTCTAATGTTTTAAGATTTGGGTATTAATGGGTATGAATATTATTAGGATATTATCATACACTTTTATTATGTCATCATACCCATATTCTCATATTTTTCTCATTGATAACATTTAATTAGTAGTTATTATGTTTATCCTTAATAATCATTTGAGTTCACCCTTACTATGTTTCCTCTTCCCAGTGTTATCAAGAATATTATTTAATTAATTATTTATAGAAGGGTTTTATATGGATTTTTATGATGACATAACGTGAAATAAGAAAATTTGTGTTAATTAGGATAAATTCCAATTTAAAGACCAAGGTATTATTTATTTAAGAGTTTTTTATAATTATATAAAACTATAAACCTAAATGGTCTTTGAGAATTTATATTATCCAATATTTTATTTTGATATTTTATGTTTTTTATGACAAAAACACGGTCAGCTTCCTCAATATCAATGAAAAAATTGTAAATTTTGTGTTTTCATCACTGCATATGAGTGTGTGGCTATGGGGATGTTATGGTATTTATCAAATAAAAGTTTCTGATATGGATATTATGATGTTTTCAGGTCATGTTATCATGGTATTTATGAATAAAATCATGATTTTATGTTATTAAGTATTATAATAACTTTAAAGTCTTAGAAACCCATTTTAATGTCTCTATAATTTAACTTGAAGTATAACTTTATGTTTTTGGGAATATGTTTTATAGTATTAATAACCTTCAGGATTTACATGGTCCTTGATGATTGAAGTCATTTTTAATAATTTTTATCATATTCTATGAAATATTATAAGGATATAATTTTTGGAAAAAGGGCATCCAAGAGTCCAGGTCACAACCCATCACATCCAGAAAGGATACGAGGCTTGATCCCACAACTTAAAGGAAACAAGGGTGCATCATCTACCACTATTATATGTGATTTAATGAAGAAGATCGCTATATTTTTGACCATATAAGATATTTGGTATGAGCTAAAAATTGTGGTTAAGACACTATTTAATTTTGATGTTATTGAAGTTATTTGGGATATAGGGTAATTCATTTATTGAATGATTTATTTTGAACACCAGGTATTACAATTAGATTTTGGAAATTGATATATTATTTCATCATATATAGGTCTACACGTTTCTGTAATTACCTTACCTTTTTCTAACCATTCTGGTTTTTTTAATTTTGAAATATAGAAGTAATATATTTTTAACCTTATTTTGGTTATTTTAACCTTTATAAGTTTATTTTAGTACTTTAAGAATGAATTAAAAAATAATCTTAGATGCTCATTATTCAGAGAAAAAGATTAGATCATGATAGATAATGATAAGGATTAAATTATAATAATTATGAAAGTATATTTCATTATAATCCGAGTATAGTTGAAAAAATAATTCCTTACATATAGTAAACTGATCATGGAACAAAATTTAGTTTCATTACCATCATTTCTGATGAAATCAATGACCTTTTTCATGCCTCTTAGGTTTATGGTTTTGTGATTGTTAACTTTCTCTTGATCATTATCTTTATTGTGATAAATGATATCAATCACTCTATATAATTATTTTGGAATTACTATTTTCATTAGTTTCTTAGTATGCACATCCCATATATGTTCACCTATTTGGAAACCTAGTATGTGTCATTACAAATGAACATTATACTCCGTTTCCTCTATTATTAAGAGGATATTTTATTAACACTTTTTATTAAGTGGATTTACAAAAAAAATCATTTAAAATTTACTACCACATTTTACCAATATAATTTTTTAAATTACAATGATTAAATTTGATATAGGGGAGGATGTAAAAACATGAGATTTTAGAAAGGAAAACTATTTTTGATATTTTATTTGACACGTAACACCGTACAAAAATTACTCATAAAATAAATAAAATTTATAAACTAGACATTAAATAGCTTGATATTTATAATATTAACTAATGTATAATATATATATATATATATATATTATAATCAATATAAATTTTTGATAAATTATTATTAAATAATAAATCAATATTTAGTAAAATAATTTTATTCTTAAAAAAATTTCTTCAAAAATTATTTGAAAGAATTTCATGAAAAAATATAATAAGTGATTTTTAGAAATTTTATAAAATTAATATGATAAAATTAAATTCATTTTTTAATTTATAATATCAAAATTTACATAGGGTAAAATTTTAGGTTTTTTGGAAAATATTAATTTCTCAATGAATAGTGAGAATACCACTTTGTGTAAAAATGTCATTTATTTCAATGAATTAATAAATTTAAAAGTACAATTATTTTTTATTATAATTTAATGTATAATAATAATTATTTATTTATATTAAATTTAATCTATTTTCCTAAATCAACGTCAGGTTGTATTTTAGTGTAATTTTGTTTTTGGATTTAAAAACAAAATTTTTCGGAAAAATATTTTATGCATATTTAACCTTAAATTACAAGAAAGGGATTAAAAATCTAAGTTTCTTTAGAATAATATATATATAAATAAAAATTGTGAAACTAGAATAAAACATATTTTTATTAATATCCATAATGAGATCTTAACTCCCTTTTATTTCCTACAACTTCTTAGGATAACCTAGGGAATACTTAGAAAAACAAGATTAGTTAAAAATCCCAGTAAGGGAATAATCTTGGAAAATAATCACAGAACATGAATAAATATATAGTGTCATAACATATAGAACATAGAATCATATTAACATGGAAATATAGGAATTTGGAATCAATATATAGTGTGAAATAATGATTTTTCATTGCTAACTGCTAAGATAATATCACATGGTGGATAAAGTCCCATAGTGAATAGGATTTACTCCCTAATCCCATACATAACATCACTTGGGACAAAAACATTTCCAAATGTATTGGATCACTGTTTGGTAATACACATTATAATATGTACATCCATATCTGTGACATATGGATAAATCAAAAAAATTATTAAATATAAGGGTTACCCATGGTAAAAAAATGTGTTTCATAATAATGTCATAAGGCATAACCAAATGGCGTATCATAATGGTACACATGAAATAAGGGTTTAAATAATTATTAGACAGTCATAAAGTAAAAAAATAATATAATTAATAATTATGTATAATTTTAGTAAAAAAATTAAAAATAGTATTTAGGTAACATTATAAATTTTCTACTTATGTGAGGTTTTAGGGAAAATATAACACCTTGAAATTCTAAAAGAATGACATTATATTTGATAGTGTGTATGAAATGCACCACCAAGACTATAAGGGAATATAACCACCCAAGACCATAAGATGTATTTATTTTTAAATAAATTAAATCTATTTTATATATTTCATTAGACACAACACTAATTTTAGCTTTCATTACACATAACAATGAGTTTTGGAGATATCTTCTGGTACATTCAAGACTGTGTTTTACCGATCAATAATATATTATTAAAATATTATTATTTATAATAGTTATAAAAAAGTATTTAAATTAGATTTTATTTATATGATTAAAAACTTATTAAAATATATATCTTACACATGTTTTCTAGTAATCAAATTATTATAAATAAAATAATGATTATTTAAAAGAAAAAGAAATGGTTTCAGAAAAAAAAATTATTTTTCTAAATTACAGTTTAATCACACATTGAACAAATAATTTAATATTAGTTTTTAAAAAAATTATAAAATTAATTATTGAAAATAAAATTCATTTTTTTAATCAGAAAACCAAAATTATCTTATAGTTAATTTTGTATATTTTCTGAAAAGCTTATGATTATTAGTGAATAGAGAAAAAACTAAATTTTATTTTAAAACTGTCAATTCTTTTAAATAATTTATAATTTTAAAATATATTTCCAATTCATAATAAATTAAAATTAGTTCTATTATATATATATATATATATTTTAAATTAATTTATATGATTTTAATAATTTTGATATTGAATTTAGATATAAAAACATTGTAAACTTTTGAATATTTTCACTTTCAAAACCCGCTTTCTCATCACGTCTGTGATATTTATTTTAAATTAAAATTTTCCACTTTCTTCAATTGATTTTGGAAAAAATTATTTCATATTTGGAATCAATATAATTTTCAAATTAAAATAATAAAAACATATTTTTTGACAAAAATAAATAGTGAATGCAGTAAAAATAAATTATTATGGTATAGGTAAAAATGGGTTTATGAGGGGTTAATCTAAAAATGTATGTGTGAAAATGACCGTTAAACTCTTCCAAAAATTAATTTATCACTACTAGAAAAACAGGTATTTGCGACAGGGCATTTGCGACGGGATCCCGTCGCAAATGGCTTTTTGCGACGGGGTCCCGTCGCAAATGACCCATTACTGAAAACGGTGTTGCAATAACATTTTTTTGTGATGGGCCCGTCGCTAAAGCCCTTTTCCACGACGGGGAGAATCCCCGTCGCAACTAGTACTCAGTATATTTGTAAAAAACTATTTGCGACGGGCTCCGTTGCAAATACGTGTTGCGACGGGGCCCGTCGCAACAGGTATTTGCGGCGGGGCCCGTCGCAACAGGTATTTGCGACGGGGCCCGTCGCAAAAACTATTTTTTAAAAAATTGAAAAATAATAATACTATTTGCGACGGGAATAGTATCCCGTCACAAATACTATAAAAAAATAAAAAAAATAAATTGTTAATAAATTATTTTAATTAATATAATAATAATCCAATTATAATTCAAAAATAAAAAATAATAAAATATTATTAAATGATTTTAATTAATATAATAATAGAATTATAATTCACAAATAAAAATAATAAATTATTTTAATTAATATAATAATAATAGAATTATAATTCAAAAATAAAAAATAATAGAATATTAATAAATATTTTATAATGAGACAAAAACTACGAATAGAAAAAAAATCATATTTTGATTTCACAAATTTTATAACATAAATACAAACTCTAATCTGAAGGAGGGGGAGGGGGGATCTGCAGATGGTGGTGGAGAAAACTCCATCCCTAAAGCATGAGTGAGTTGGCACATGTACTCCATCTGCTCCTGATGCTGCTGCTGCCACCGACTCGTCTGCTCCTCGTACAGCTGCTGCTGGCATCGACGCTCCTCCTCATGCTGCTGACGCATCTGCTCCTGCTCCTGTCGGAGACTCTCTATCAATGCAGTCTGAGATCGCAACTGATCCTCATACTGTGTAGCAGAAGAAGATGCACAAGCTCCTCTCGAGCTGGACGCCGACATCGCAGCACTGCCATAATAATCTCCGGGAGTCAGTCGAGAGCTGATACCAACTACCCGGCCCTTCTCGAAGGCATACTGGGTGGCCTGCATCCATGCCGCCTCATCAAACTGACGGCCAGTGGTCTGATCTGATGACTCGGCCTGACTCTCAGGCCGGGCCTGTGACGCTGCGGCCTCATATGACTCCTGTAGTTGCAATTTAAAATTAGAATTGTGAATATATTATATACAGTTAATTTTTAAACTTGAAAACAAATAATACTAACCACGATGTGATGCTGACGATCACCTCTGAGCTCCCCAGTAGCAGGATCACTATACATCCTCCGATATACGTCGTACTCCGTAATATCGGGGTGCTCGACAGCCTATAAGAATAAAAAATAAACTATTAATATATATAGTTATATAAAATATTTATAAATAATGTACGTACCAGATGCTGTCTATGAGTACTGAAAGAACGACTCCCAGCTCGATGAGTCACCTCCTGTCTCCCCCGATTCTGCCTCCCCACCGACGATCTCCTCTAAAAGGCACTACTCAACCAGTGCGCACATAATCTATCCCATACATGGGATGAAATGTACTCTGGTCGGTGTGCTCTACATGACTCGTCAAAATCTGACACTCCTGCTTTCTTCATCGCAGCTTTTCTTAAATTGTGCAAAAACTGACGAAGGCGATCACGCATGGCCACCTCCCATGCCTCGTGGATGGCGTAACGCATGGTATCCTCGATCGGATACCATAAACCCTACAAATAAATCAAATTATCAAGTTAGAAATGAAATAATTTTCAAAATAAAAATTATTTATTTACGTACGTACCAACCAATGGCCGAACATGGCCTGCTGCACATCAATGGGAATCTTCTCCCATGTGGTCCACGGCTGAGAGAAATAGTTGTGCAAAATAGCGCTGCCATGTCCGACTGCTATATGCGGAAAAATGTAAAAATAATAAACATTGATTATGTGAATAGATTAATGAAATCTTAGTCAAATCAACAGGTTATCACACAGGTTATCACACCTCTGTGTGCGTGGATCAAACCCAAGACATGGACGTCGCTCGAGGACGGGGTCAGGAATCATCAATCATGCAAGACCGCGCCCCCTCCGCGTACTCCCTGGAGCGCCTGCAGGCTGAGGGTCATCTGGCAGCAACTCATCTGCATCGAAAGTCAGGTCAGCATCCGCCAACTCACGAAATCTGGCGTCGTCCATCTGAAATAGAAAATGTTAATGTTGTTAGAAAATAATTCATAATTACTATTATATATACATATATACATATTATGATTGTATATAAATACCATGGAATTCTATCAGTGTTCATCTTCATCATCATCTTCATATATGTCAATGTCATCTTCATATTCCTCCTCAACATCATCGGTATCCATTTGAGTTATAGTTGCTTCATCTCTTACCATTTCAAATTCATATGTGACATCATTAACATCATCGTCATCACCGACTCTTAAATGTTGGGTGTCGTCATCAATACTCATGTCTCTTTGCAAAAAAGATTGATTTTGAGTAATCTCTTGAAAAACTTCAATTCTTTGCACATCAGTGAAAGCACATTCACTTTGACCAAACTGATTGTCTCGAATTTTGATTTTTATTACACTCCACCAATCAGTCAAGTCTCTTGATGTAGCACGGTACTTTGCGTAATAAACATGATGTGCCTATTGAGCCAATAAGAATGGTTCATTTACTGCGAGAACACTTTTACATTTAATATCAATGATTCCATGAGTCGGATGAACACGCACGCCTCTCTCTATATCCAACCACCGAAATTTGAACATGGTTATGTAATGTTGTCCAAGATAACAGAGTTCAATGATTTCATCAAGTATGCCATAAAAGTCAACTTCATTTTCTCGATGATGAGATCCTCTCAAGCTAACTCCACTGTTCATTGTTTTTTTTCGATTCCCCATATGCATGTGTGTGTCATCGAAATCCATTCACCACATATGCATTATAAGTTTTAACAAGTTTGGAAGGTGGGTTACTCAATACACACAGCCGTTTTTCAATTTTATCAGCATGTCGAGACACCTGAAAATTTGTGAAATAATTATCAATATAGTAAACTATACATTAAATGAGTTGCTAAAAGATAAAGAATTTATGTTACCAGTTTTTAAAACCACTGAGAGAAATTTTTCAGTCGACGTTCTTCGAGAGCAGCTGCTGTAATTTGTGGAATTTGTTTCTTGATATGATTATCATACAACCTATAAAAACCAAAGTTATTTACTGTAACATAAATTATTGAATAAGTGATATAAACACTTACAGTACAACTGATGTCATCTCTTCACAGTTGAGCAGAACATACGTATGAGCTCTATGATGTTCATCATCTGAAAGCCAGCGTTCATAAACTCCACCAAAACCAAGATCTGATTGGTTGAAAAAAGATAATTGATTGTCGATTTCATCAATATTCCTCTCGTTCCGTCCCATTCGGTTGTGTTTTGAAGGATACTCATATTCAAAATAATGGGAGCAGAAAAAAGATATTTCCTCTTTCAAATAATCTTCTGCAATAGATCCTTCAACAGATGCTTTGTTACGTACTTTTCTTTTCAATTTTTGCATGCATCTTTCCAATGGGTACATCCATCGAAACTGTTCTGGACCTCCACATTTGGCTTCATATGGAAAATGTAACATCAAATGTTCCATTGAGTCGAAGAAAGACGGCGGAAATATTTTTTCCAATTTACATATAATTACAACAACATCTTTTTCAAGTTTTCCTAGAGCATCATAATCTACTATAGCCGCACAAATTTCCCGAAAAAATTGAGACATTTCTGTTATGGAATCCCAAATCACAGAATTCAACAGACCTCTTAATCCAATGGGTAGCAGTCTTTCCATTATAACATGACAATCATGACTTTTTAATCCAGTAATATGACCATTCTTTACACATCTACCCGAACTGGAAGCACAGCCATCTGGAAGTCTCAAATCTGCAATACACTGACAAAATAATAAACGGTTTTCTTTAGACAGTGTATAAGCTTCTTTTGGTTTCAGTAACCTTTCTGTTCTGACATTCTCAAACAGTTCCAATTCTGGACGCCTGCAAATTTGGGGAAGATCTAAACGTGCATTTACATTGTCTTTTCTCTTTCCTGGCGTATCCAAAACTGTATGAAACAAATTATCAAAATAGTTCTTCTCAATATGCATGACATATAACATGTGTCGGACCAACAAATCAGACCAATATGGAAAATCCCAAAATATGCTACGTTTAATCCAATTGTGTTCTTTCCCAAAACCAGAAATTTTCTGTTGGTTTATTGTGGGACCAAAAGTGATGGGAGGTAATGAAATTACAACTGATTTTAACTCCGAACCTGATAGCATTTTTGGAGGTCCTTCCCTTTCAACTGTTCCTTTTCTGAAATGAGATCTGTTTCTGCGAAAAAGATGATCAGCTGGAAGAAACCTATGATGACAGTCAAAATAACAAGGTTTCTTTCCATAAATGAGCATAAATTCATTGTTCTCTCCCATACAGTAAGGACATGATTTCTGACCATGTGAACTCCATCCACATAACATCCCATAAGCCAGGAAGTCACTTATTGTCCACATCAATGCTACTCTTAGTATGAAATTCTGTTTCATTGCAACATCATATGTACTGACACCAGTACTCCATAATAAATTTAATTCATCATTCAATGGTTTCAAATAAACATCAATATATTTCTTCGGATGTCCTGGAATTAGTAAAGTCAAAAAGATATATGGCTCCTTCATCAACATCCATGGAGGTAAATTGTACGGAGTTAAAAAAACAGGCCAACATGAATATTGACTACCATAAGATCCAAACAGACAGAAACCATCAGTAGAAAGCCCCAGTCGAACATTTATAGCTTCTAAAGCAAAGGATGGATGCACTCTATCAAAATGTTTCCATGAATCACCATTGGCTGGATGATTCAAGCTTTTATCGGTTGAAATATTCTCTTTATGCCATGACATCATTGTCGCTGTATTCTTAGACATGAATAAACGCTGGAGTCTGGATGTAAGCGGAAAATATCTCAACTGTTTTATAGGAATCAATCTAGACTTCCCGTGTTGTCCTTCTTTATATCTCAGTTGCCCACATGTGGGACAACTATCCAACGACTCATTTTCCCCAGAATATAAAATGCAGTCATTTGAACATGCATGAATATTCTGACAAGTAAGTCCCAAATTTCGAACCAGCCTCTTACTCTCATAGTAATTTGCAGGTAAAACATTTCCTTCGGGTAACAGTGTTTTAAGCAAAGAAAATATCTGGTCAAAACATGTGTTTGACATTCCGTTATCTGATTTGATAGCCATAAATTTTGCAACTGCTTCTAATTTGCTCATCTTGCAGCCAGGATATAATGCATCCTCAGCAGACTTCAACAACTCATAAAATTCATACGGTGCCAACTCAGGATTTGAAGCTATATCAGCCAGAGTTTCTTTATGTTGAACAGATGAACCTGCAACATCATGTACTAAATCTTGAAACCGGGATGGATCCGGAATCAAGTTGGTATCACCTGCTCTGGAACTTCGTTCACCGTGTTGATACCAAAATACATAATCTGGTTGAAAACCAAAACGCAAGAGATGTTCTCCCACTTTGTCAAACGTGTCAAACGTTCTCAATGCACATTTTCTACAAGGGCACTTTATTTTGCCTTTTGAAACATATTCTGGATTTGATGCCGCAAATGATAAAAAAGTCTCCACACCCTCTACATATACTGGATTTAAACTAGAACCGTTTGGATTTCTACGTTGATTTATCCATATGCGGTCACCTAATAATGATTGTTGACGACCTCGTTGTTCCATATTTCTCTATAAAATATAAAAGCATTACTGGTTTTGAATAATTTGTTAGAAAAAACACTCAAGCTAGGGTAATTTTAATATTACAAATATTGATAATTTTAATATTATATAAATTTTTTATTATTTTCATAGTACTAATATTATTGGTAAGTATTACTAATTATTACTAATTATTACTAATTATTGGTAATTATTACTAATTATTACCAATTATTTGTAATTATTACTAATTAATACTAATTATTGATAATTATTGCTAATTATTGGTAATTATTACTAATTATTGGTAATTATTAGTAATTATTGGTAATTATCGGTAATTATTACTAATTAATGATAATTATTACTAATTATTGATAATTATTACTAATTATTGGTAATTATTACTAATTATTGGTAATTATTACTAACTATTGGTAATTATTAATAATTATTACTAATTATTACTAAATATTACTAATTATTGGTAATTATTACGAATTATTACTAATTATCGGTAATTATTGGTAATTATTGGTAATTATTACTAATTATTGGTAATTATTACTAATTATTGGTAATTATTACTAATTATTGGTAATTATTACTAATTATTGGTAATTATTACTAATTATTGGTAATTATTACTAATTATTGGTAATTATTACTAATTATTACTAATTATTGGTAATTATTGGTAATTATTGGTAATTATTACTAATTATTACTAATTATTACTAATTATTACTAATTATTGGTAATTATTGGTAATTATTACTAATTATTACTAATTATTACTAATTATTGGTAATTATTGGTAATTATTACTAATTATTGGTAATTAATACTAATTAATACTAATTATTGGTAATTATTACTAATTAATTGTAATTTTTGGTAATTATTACTAATTATTGGTAAATATTTCTAATTATTGGTAAATATTACTAATTATTGTTAAGTATTACTAATTATTGGTAATTATTACTAATTATTGGTAATTATTACTAATTATTACTAATTATTGGTAATTATTACTAATTATTACTAATTATTGGTAATTATTACTAATTATTACTAATTATTGGTAATTATTACTAATAATTGGTAACTATTACTAATAAATGGTAATTATTACTAATTATTACTAATTATTAGTAATTATTGGTAATTATTACTAATTATTACTAATTATTGGTAATTATTACTAATTATTACTAATTATTACTAATTATTGGTAATTATTGGTAATTATTACTAATTATTGGTAATTATTACTAATTATTGGTAATTATTACTAATTATTGGTAATTATTACTAATTATTACTAATTGTTACTAATTATTGGTAATTATTACTAATTATTACTAATTATTTGTAATTATTGGAATTTATTGGTAATTATTACTAATTATTACTAATTATTGGTAATTATTGGTAATTATTACTAATTATTGGTAATTAATACTAATTATTGGTAATTATTGGTAATTATTACTAATTAATGGTAATTATTGGTAATTATTACTAATTATTGGTAAATATTACTAATTATTGGTAAATATTACTAATTATTATTAAGTATTACTAATTATTGGTAATTATTACTAATTATTGGTAATTGTTAGTAATTATTAGTAATTATTGGTAATTATTACTAATTATTGATAATTATTACTAATTATTGGTAATTATTACTAATTATTGGTAATTATTACTAATTATTGGTAATTATTACTAACTATTGGTAATTATTACTAATTATTACTAATTATTACTAATTATTACTAATTATTGGTAATTATTACAAATTATTACTAATTATCGGTAATTATTGGTAATTATTGGTAATTATTACTAATTATTGGTAATTATTACTAATTATTGGTAATTATTACTAATTATTGGTAATTATTACTAATTATTGGTAATTATTACTAATTATTGGTAATTATTACTAATTATTACTAATTGTTACTAATTATTGGAAATTATTACTAATTATTACTAATTATTGGTAATTATTGGAATTTATTGGTAATTATTACTAATTATTGGTAATTTATTCTAATTATTGGTAATTATTTCTAATTATTACTAATTATTACTATTTACCGGTAATTATTATTAATTATTGGTAATTATTACTATTTATTGGTAATTATTACTAATTATTGGTAATTATTACTAATTATTGTTAATTATTACTAATTATTGTTAATTATTACTAATTATTGTTAATTATTACTAATTATTGATAATTATTACTAATTATTACGAATTATTACTAATTATTGGTAATTATTGGTAATTATTGGTAATTATTGGTAATTATTACGAATTATTGGTAATTATTACTAATTATTGGTAATTATTACTAATTATTGGTAATTATTACGAATTATTACTAATTGTTACTAAATATTACTATTTACCGGTAATTATTTCTAATTATTTCTAATTATTACTATTTACCGATAATTATTACTAATTATTACTAATTATTGGTAATTATTACTAATTATTGGTAATTATTACTAATTATTGGTAATTATTACTAATTATTACTAATTATTACTAATTATTACTAATTATTACTAATTATTACTAATTATTACTAATTATTACTAATTATTACTAATTATTCCTAATTATTACTAATTATTCCTAATTATTACTAATTATTTGTCACGAACCAAGACGGGTCGCCATCCGACCCGTCGCCCGACGCCCGACCCGGTCCGCGGCAAGGCCCGAAGGGCGTTCCCGATCCCCACGGGCTGGCACAAGTGCCCGGGTATCAAGAGTAACCTGTGGGAACGGTTTACCCGAAATGGTATAAACAAACACTAACAAGATAATAAAAATAAAACTTGGAATCGACAACCAAAGAGACCATAAAACTACAATCAAAATTTAAAGGTTTACAACTAGAACCAATGTCCGAAAATAAACGACAACAAAAGTGACTAAAACTATAACTCAAACCTCAAAGCGACAGGAGAGGTGCGACATCCACACGTCACAAACGTTAACCTGCACGAGAAGACCACCAACGACCAACCACCATCACTGAGCACGATGCGCAACCTGGAACACACAAGAAATAAGAATCTACATACACCCAAGGGTGTATGTAGGGTGTGAGCTAAAGGCCCAGTAGGATGCCACCCAAAAAAAAAGGTTCCATGCCACAACATCAAAGGGACAATTTAATGTGATTATTCAAGTTATACTTTCGAAATACTTTTAAAGGAAACATTTACAAGCCAAACGCTAAAGGAAAGCACTAAGAGAACTCATTTCACAAACACGATTTTCAAAGAGGAAGAGAAAAGTTCATTATGGGCGCACACACACACACACACCCACACTCACTCACACACACACACACTCACACCCAAGTGGTCCTCCATATGCCGATGGATGGCACCACACCAAGGATGGTAGAGCACTATGGGTAAATCCCCTAAGGTTCATCTAGTTCAAGTGAGACCCTAGAACCTCGTGTCTCGGTGAAACGTGGCTTAGAAGGCCACGACCCTCAGAAAACGTGGCTTAGAAGGCCACGACCCTCAGAACACGTGGCTTAGAAGGCCACGACCCTCAGATATCATGTTTAGTTAGTGTTGCAATCGTCAATCCAGCTAAGTGAGACAGGGACGATACCCATCCGGCTCATTAGCGCACTAGTTCTAGTCCTCCCACCTAGATACCCGGGGTTTTCCCTTGTGCTCAATCAAGTTTCACATTCACATGGTATATTGTTTTTCCCATATCACAGACCCAACCAGACATTTCACACAAGTCACTATTTTCACACCCAAACAACATTTCAAAAACTCACGCACGCCAAAAATACCCTTCCAAAAATATATTTGTCGTTACCTAATCGTTTCACAAAAGCCCCATTAAAAAAACGCTCAAACAAGAACATAAACAATTTGCACAACTTAGGAAGCATTATTTTAATAACACAACAAGGGCCGACACAAATAAACACACCCAATTACAAATAAGGGAGTCGTTCAAACCACTTGCTTAATAAATTGTCCTTAAAACTAGTTTCACCCAACTACACAATCGTCTGAACCATCTGCACCTCTTAAAATGATTCGCTACACATTAAAAACCCACATTTAGACATACACAACTCAATTACACATAAAAACTAAGTTCGCACCAACCAAACATCACCTAGAACCCAACTTGAAAACATTGCACCAAAACAAAAAATATTTTTACGTGCAAATACCATTTTAAAAATCAATTTCGCACTCAAATATTATAAAACCACATTTTCACCATATAAACAATTGATTAGAAAATTTTTGGACTTACCCCAACAAGTTCAAAATGAAAAAAAACATGATCATTTCTAAAGAAAGTGAAATTTTCATGATGCCTGCATGTCAAACAATTTTTAAAAATGCATTTCTCACAGCTTTTAAAGAACAACAAATCATTTATATGACAACACACATATAAACAACAAGAGCCTACTATTTTGGAAATCCAATCTCCTCAGACGAGCATGCCAGAACATTATAAACATGGATCGCATTATGCAATTAAATCATAGAACATATTAAATTAATTAAACAACCAAACTAAATTATCTAAAATATGTAAAGACATGGAACCACCTACCGGCATGTATAAATCCTCAAAATTGGAGTGAAAACTTCATATTTCAGCGCACAACTTTAATCGCGTGCCGTTTGCACCACATTGAACCTAACACGAACCCAAAAAAAACATGAATCCAAACCCAAAACCCTCAAATTAAGGCCCCAAAACAAACCATTAAACCTCAAATCCAGAATCAAAACCCATTGTAGAACCAAACTTCAAATATAGAAAATAAATGAATGAAATAAATAAATAAAAAAAAAAGGAAAACTCAAATGCACAAACAGTGTGGTTTTTTGCCGGATGGTGGTGCTGCGCCGGTGGAGGTCCGGCGAGGCTCCGTCGGACGGCGCGGGCGAGGGGAGATCGTGGATACGGCGCAAACCGGGAGAGGGAGCAGGCTGGACGGAGGAGCATGGGGCGTCGCGAAGGAGAGTGGAGGTGCAGGGCTTCGGCGGCCAGGGGAGCAGCGCACCTGGGAGATGAGGGGGGGCCTGTAGCGGATAGGGCCGGGGGGGCTGGCGGTGGCTCATGGGTGCGATGCGAGGCGAAGCAGGGGAGGCGGGGCGACGGCAGGTCGCCGGAGGGGAGAGATGCGAGCAGGGAGGGTGACGGCTCGCAGGAGGGGGGGGGAGAAGAAACACGGTTCGGGAGAAAAAAAAAGGGCAAATCCCTAAACAAAAGAAAATGGGGGGGGGATAAAAAGAAATAAAGCAAATAAAATAAGTAAAATAATAATAATAATAATAATAATAATAATAATAAACTGGAATATGAATAATGAGGATAAAAAATAATAATAATACTCATTTGATAATTCTAGAATAAAATAAAAAGTATATAAATTAAGATAATAATAACAATAATAAGAAAATTAACAAAACAAATAACGATTGTAATAAACTAAAAGAGAAACAATAATAATAATAATAATAATAATAATCTCAAATGAAATTATTACGATTATTATTATTATTAACACAATTGCTAATTCGTTCTATTTCATTAATTAAACACCGGCAAGGAGTGCGGTGAATCGGCGAGGCCGCGCGGGGACCCAAGCGAGGCTGCGCAGCTTCGGCCGCGTCGCGCTGGACGCAAACAAGACCAAAACACAAGGGACTCGAAAACTTAAGTCAGGTTTCGATCCGAACTAACCAATGCAAAGAAAATTAATGAAATAAATAAATTTTGAAATAGCGGGTGTGACAATTCTCCCCACCATAAAGCTTTCCGTCCCCGGAAAGCCACAACCAGAATCAAACCCCAAGGTAGAAAACCACACTCCCTTAAGGTTCAAAGGGAATCTCCACAAACATCAAGCAAAGAGGCAAAGCATCGTGCTCAGAGGAAGTGACTTAAGGACAACCTCATGAAACTCATAAAAAGACTTTCCGATATGTGTCGTCCGCCCCGAAGAGCTAGAACACCTCCAGTTGACTGACCAAGGAAGGGAACTCTCGCACCCACGGAAACCAACTTCGCAAGCCGAAACAACTCAAGCACTATTAGACCGGAACCACACCATTTAGATAGAATGAACAAATAAGGTCAACCCACATCCACAGAACATTCTTACCACTTATCACCAAACCATATTTAAAAACAGAAGCAAAAGAACAACATGGGGAGGCCCGAGGGGCTCCCCACCATTAGGAAGTCACTGACACTCGAAACGAGACTGGAAAACTGGCACGGAAAGCTTCGAGCAGACTCCCCGCCAGTAAAGAAAAGTCCAGCACTGATTCAATCTAGAGACATTCGTGTGAGACCCACTGTGGGTCTCCCCACCATTAGAACTGACAGCAGATACAAAACATTAGAAATTTCTCGACGGGGGCTAGGCACCCCACCACAAGGGGCGGGGAGGGTCGGGCCCAACTACTGGGCGTCAAACCCACAACCCAAGACGAACCAACATCTTCACATCCCTAGATGAGTTCTATTCCAATTTGATACCAACTTACCCAACACATCCCATAGGGACAACTAAAAACGATTACCTTTGATGGAACGCAACCCTCAAGACCTTAAGATAATGAGACGACCGCGCCACCTTATAGCCACATGGAGCCTCACGCACCCAATCGGGTCGTTCGGATTGGAACCACAGAAAACAACTTTAAATTTCCTTCACCTTTATTACCGGCGACAGAGATAACACTGGGGTCTCATACAATCCTGGGGTTCCTGACTACGCGCCAGCTTCACTCAGAGACCTATGGCTGGAGCCCTGATGTTTGAAGCATCTTCTGCCTCGCAGTCAGGTATTGAAGACTCTTGAACGGAGCTTCTCCTTTCGGTGTAACACGCAATCATACTGCAATCGAGGCAACACCATCAGACACAACACACCATGACATCTAATTGATCATACCCAAAACATTAACCAACACAAGAGCTGCAATGGTGTATGCGTATCACCCTTTGTCACACTGGATGAGAACATGACACCATGAATCACCACCTGAACATGACCATTATTGTTGAGAGGAACATTATACAGAGAGGGATTTCAAACTGAGTCTTAAACAAAATGTTATTACTACAATCGACCGTAGCATCCCCATGTGACAAGGTCGGCCACACTAGTGGCCTAACGTAGACCCTTTCTTAAGCGAAACCAACAAAAGACCAAAAATCCATTTAGAATAGTGGCCCGTACCAACCACTCTAGGTTGTTTCCACCTTTTCCCCACTGGAATCTCCTTCACCATTTCCAAGCTGATCTTTCAGATTGATGAGGTCAAACTTCACCCTTGAAAATCAAAGAGAAGTCACACAACAAGACGTCACCGAACATGACACTTGCAGTTGATGTAAATATTACAAAGCCCTTCAAGACACTGGTCAACACTGGATATTTTGAATTGCATTCGCCCTTCCCCGCTGGACTTCCTTTCGCCGTTTCCTGGAGGAACCTCCAAACACGACAGTGTCAAACTTCATTCTTGACGAGTCAGATAGTCAAAGGACCAAAACTCCATTCAACTCCCCTCGCATCTGTCATTCCGCTGTGAGAGGATCTGCTTATCTAAAGAAAAAAAAAGAATAGACTTAGCATTGTCACTAAAAAGGAAGAGTCTTTACTTTAGTCAACTGGAGGGTCGGCCAATGGTGAACCATCTATGGTCGCACGTCGTTCACACATTAACTCATTATTGGGGGCGTACGCTAGCTAAGAAAGAAAACCATGGACCCAACCGAACTGGTCCAATGGTCTGGACATACCACAAGCGAACACCAAACGTGTAGAGGAAACCACAGCAATGGCTTCCCGAAGCACATTTCAAAAGAGACCATTAACCACACACTTTCGCACCAACTGACCAACTTACAAAAAAAAGAATTCAAAATCAAAACACAAGTTTGTTAAAAAGAATCCTAAACTCAAAACGCTTAACGCAAAACAACTTCAAAACCCAAGAATACACCACGCAACCACCGGATACTAAAATACCAAATTTTTCATTTAACAGAACCTTTCGAAAATATGCAAACCCAGCGAGTTGCACAAACACCAATGGTGTCCCATGATCCTTGCACATGCATGTTCTCATGCTGTACCAGCACCCACCTCATATCCATCCAGGCACTCATCCGCTCGTGCCATGAACTCTTTCCCTTTTCGTATACACTCATGCATGTGGTTGCCCATGAGAGCGCCAATGATCAAAACCAAATCTTTCCATTTTTCAAAACCAAAACATCCAACCCACACTTTTAAAACTTCACACACCATTTTTTTTAGCGTTTCATTTGAAAACATTTTCCATGACCAAAACATTTTTACTTAAAAACCAATTTCCCATGAATCCAAAACAAGGGGACGAGAAATGACGCAATAGAAACTTGTGTCAGCGGGTGACTGGAACGTATGGTTGGCGGCCATACGCCAGTCACGCCACTGCCACGGGGGGTATTCTAGGACAGCGTCCCCAGCTCCACAGGGCTTGCCAGACCCTTCGAGCTCACTAGGACCACTGACCTTACCCCTTTTTCATTTCCCTTAGACACGATTAACCACAAGGACCAAAAACTCAGACAAACCTCATCATACGTTGGTAACTTGAGTCCCGCCACGAGGTGTGCGGGCTAGGCACATTGCTCGTAGTCAGGACGTCGAGTCCCAACAACCTTAACTCAAGTATATCGTGACTCTATCCCAAAAGAAAACGACCCAAGAGAGCAAACCTTGCCCTTTGATACCATTTTGTCACGAACCAAGCCGGGTCACCATCCGACCCGGCGCCCGACCCGGTCCGCGGCAAGGCCCGAAGGGCGTTCCCGATCCCCACGGGCTGGCACAAGTGCCCGGGTATCAAGAGTAACCTGTGGGAATGGTTTACCCGAAATGGTATAAACAAACACTAACAAGATAATAAAAATAAAACTTGGAATCGACAACCAAAGAGACCATAAAACTACAATCAAAATTTAAAGTTTTACAACTAGAACCAATGTCCGAAAATAAACGACAACAAAAGTGACTAAATCTATAACTCAAACCTCAAAGCGACAGGAGAGGTGCGACATCCACACGTCACAAACGTTAACCTGCACGAGAAGACCACCAACGACCAACCACCATCATTGAGCACGATGCGCAACCTGGAACACACAAGAAATAAGAATCTACATACACCCAAGGGTGTATGTAGGGTGTGAGCTAAAGGCCCAGTAGGATGCCACCCAAAAAAAAAGGTTCCATGCCACAACATCAAAGGGACAATTTAATGTGATTATTCAAGTTATAATTTCGAAATACTTTTAAAGGAAACATTTACAAGCCAAACGCTAAAGGAAAGCACTAAGAGAACTCATTTCACAAACACGATTTTCAAAGAGGAAGAGAAAAGTTCATTATGGGCGCACACACACACACACCCACACTCACTCACACATACACACACTCACACCCAAGTGGTCCTCCATATGCCGATGGATGGCACCACACCAAGGATGGTAGAGTACTATGGGTAAATCCCCTAAGGTTCATCTAGTTCAAGTGAGACCCTAGAACCTCGTGTCTCGGTGAAACGTGGCTTAGAAGGCCACGACCCTCAGAAAACGTGGCTTAGAAGGCCACGGCCCTCAGAACACGTGGCTTAGAAGGCCACGACCCTCAGATATCATGTTTAGTTAGTGTTGCAATCGTCAATCCAGCTAAATGAGACAGGGACGATACCCATCCGGCTCATTAGCGCACTAGTTCTAGTCCTCCCACCTAGATACCCGGGGTTTTCCCTTGTGCTCAATCAAGTTTCACATTCACATGGTATATTGTTTTTCCCATATCACAGACCCAACCCGACATTTCATACAAGTCACTATTTTCACACCCAAACAACATTTCAAAAACTCACGCACGCCAAAAATACCCTTCCAAAAATATATTTGTCGTTACCTAATCGTTTCACAAAAGCCCCATTAAAAAAAACGCTCAAACAAGAACATAAACAATTTGCACAACTTAGGAAGCATTATTTTAATAACACAACAAGGGACGACACAAATAAACACACCCAATTACAAAGAAGGGAGTCGTTCAAACCACTTGCTTAATAAATTTTCCTTAAAACTAGTTTCACCCAACTACACAATAGTATGAACCATCTGCACCTCTTAAAATGATTCGCTACACATTAAAAACCCACATTTAGACATACACAACTCAATTACCCATAAAAACTAAGTTCTCACCAACCAAACATCACCTAGAACCCAACTTGAAAACATTGCACCAAAACAACAAATATTTTTACGTTCAAAGACCATTTTAAAAATCAATTTCGCACTCAAATATTATAAAACCACATTTTCACCATATAAACAATTGATTAGACAATTTTTGGACTTACCCCAACAAGTTCAAAATGAAAAAAAACATGATCATTTCTAAAGAAAGTGAAATTTTCATGATGCCTGCATGTCAAACAATTTTTAAAAATGCATTTCGCACATCTTTTAAAGAACAAAAAATCATTTATATGACAACACACATATAAACAACAAGAGCCTACTATTTTGGAAATCCAATCTCCTCAGACGAGCATGCCAGAACATTATAAACATGGATCGCATTATGCAATTAAATCATAGAACATATTAAATTAATTAAACAACCAAACTAAATTATCTAAAAGATGTAAAGACATGGAACCACTTACCAGCATGTATAAATCCTCAAAATTGGAGTGAAAACTTCATATTGCAGCGCACAACTTTAATCGTGTGCCGTTTGCACCACATTGAACCTAACACGAACCCAAAAAAAACATGAATCCAAACCCAAAACCCTCAAATTAAGGCCCCAAAACAAACCATTAAACCTCAAATCCAGAATCAAAACCCATTGTAGAACCAAACATCAAATATAGAAAATAAATGAATGAAATAAATAAATAAATAAAAAAATGAAAACTCAAATGCACAAACAGTGTGGTTTTTTTCCGGATGGTGGTGTTGCGCCGGTGGAGGTCCGGCGAGGCTCCGTCGGACGGCGCGGGCGAGGGGAGATCGTGGGTGTGGGGCAAACCGGGAGAGGGAGCAGGCTGGCCGGAGGAGCATGGGGCGTCGCGAAGGAGAGTGGAGGTGCAGGGCTTCGGCGGCCAGGGGAGCAGCGCACCTGGGAGATGAGGGGGGGGGGCCTATAGCGGATAGGGCCGGGGGGGCTGGCAGTGGCTCATGGGTGCGATGCGAGGCGAAGCAGGGGAGGCGGGGCGACGGCAGGTCGCCGGAGGGGAGAGATGCGAGCAGGGAGGGTGACGGCTCGCAGGAGGGGGGGGAGAAGAAACACGGTTCAGGAGAAAAAAAAGGGCAAAGCCCTAAACAAAAGAAAACGGGGGGGAAATAAAAAGAAATAAAGCAAATAAAATAAGTAAAATAATAATAATAATAATAATAATAATAATAATAATAATAAACTGGAATATGAATAATGAGGATAAAAAAAATACTCATTTGATAAATCTAGAATAAAATAAAAAGTATATAAATTAAGATAATAATAACAATAATAAGAAAATTAACAAAACAAATAACGATTGTAATAAACTAAAAGAGAAACAGTAATAATAATAATAATAATCTCAAATGAAATTATTACGATTATTATTATTATTAACACAATTGCTAATTCATTTTATTTCATTAATTAAACACCGGTAAGGAGTGCGGTGAATCGTCGAGGCCGCGCGGGGACCCAAGTGAGGCCGCGCAGCTTCGGCCGCGTCGCGCTGGATGCAAACAAGACCAAAACACAAGGGACTCGAAAACTTAAGTCGGGTTTCGATCCGAACTAACCAATGCAAAGAAAATTAATGAAATAAATAAATTTTGAAATAGCGGGTGTGATATTATTCCTAATTATTACTAATTATTCCAAATTATTACTAATTATTCCTAATTATTACTAATTATTACTAATTATTGGTAATTATTGGTAATTATTACTAATTATTGGTAATTATTACTAATTATTGATAATTATTACTAATTATTGGTAGTTATTACTAATTATTGGTAATTATTACTAATTATTACTAATTATTTCTATTTAGTGGTAATTATTTCTAATTATTACTAATTATTACTATTTACCGGTAATTATTACTATTTACTGGTAATTATTACTAATTATTACTAATTATTGGTAATTATTACTAATTATTGCTAATTATTGCTAATTATTCCTAATTATTCCTAATTATTCCTAATTATTCCTAATTATTCCGAATTATTCCTAATTATTACTAATTATTCCTAATTATTACTAATTATTCCTAATTATTACTAATTATTACTAATTATTACTAATTATTACTAATTATTACTAATTATTACTAATTATTACTAATTATTACTAATTATTACTGATTATTACTAATTATTCCTAATTATTGGTAATTATTGGTAATTATTCCTAATTATGGGTAATTATTCCAAATTATTCTTAATTATTACTAATTATTCTTAATTATTACTAATTAGTGGTAATTATTAGTAATTATTAATAATTATTACTAATTATTGATAATTAGTAATAATTATTACTAATTATTACTAATTATTGATAATTATTGGTAATTATTACTAATTATTGGTAAGTATTACTAATTATTGGAAAGTATTACTAATTATTGGTAATTATTACTAATTATTGGTAATTATTACTAATTATTGGTAATTATTACTAATTATTACTAATTATTACTAATTATTACTAATTATTACTAATTATTACTAATTATTGGTAATTATTACTAATTATTACTAATTATTACTAATTATTACTAATTATTGGTAATTATTGGTAATTGTTCTTAATTATGAGTAATTAAATGAATAATTACCAATAATTAGAAATAATTACCAATAATTAGGAATAATAACATTATTAGTATATTTTATTATTAATATTAAAATAATATAATTTTCTAATTTATATACAATTCTCCTTTCATCTGTGTGTTTTCTATCTCCATATACAAATAATACATGTGAAGACAGCAAACACACAGATGAAAAGAGAATTGTATATATATAAAAAATTATATTATTTTAATATTAATAATAAAATATATTAATAATTAAATAATGTTATTATTCCTAATTATTAGTATTTATTACTAATTATTAAGTTATAAAACAATGTAAACATAATTAAATTACAACTAATTAAGAATAATTAAAACTAATACAACATTAAAAATAAATATTAAATTAAAATAAATATAAATACCTTGAAAATTGATCGGAGGTTGATCTCTGATCGTTCTTCAAAACTTCAATATAAACTCCGGAGAAAAAAATTAAACTTGAGAAAAACTGAACTGTAGAAATAAAATTTTAAGAGAAGAAGAAGATGGAATTTGAGAATGATTTGAAAAAAATGGATGGGGGTATTTATAGGTTAGATTACTTGCGACGGGCCCATTTGTGACGGGTACCGTCGCAAATACCTTAGCCAGCATTTATTACGGTCAATGGTTAAATAGTTATTTGCGACGGGACCCGTCGCAAATAACCACCTGCCGACATACTATTTGTGACGGGGGAATATTCCCATCGCAAATACCTTTTACTGCCGCCGGTTATTTGCGACGGGGAAAGCTATCCCGTCGCAAAAGGCTACTTATTTGCGACGGGCAAATACCCCCGTCGCAAATAAGTTTTTAACAGGGGTATTTGCGACGGGATTTATTCCCGTCGCAAATAACCCGTCGCAAATACCCATTTTTCCCGTAGTGTATGGACATATTTTAATACTTAATCCACTATGTTTCAGTAAATTTCTATTTTGGAACCTTTTTACATATCAAATAAGTGGAAGCACTCAATTATTTTCTAAAATACCAAGTGTGTCCCATACTTATAAGAGGTCACACCGAATTTTTCCTCATAATATATACCCTAATCAAATAAATATTATCTTTTCAAAAATCCATCCTATGAAGCAAATAGTGAGAACCTATGGAGGATACCCAATAAGAGGTAATGTTCTTCAATAAGCATCTTTATTTTAATTCTTTATCCACCTCTTTAAATTTTAATTAAACCATTATGATATAATTAGATAAATATAATATTTATACTATGATTTTTTATAATAAATTCATGAACTAAAACCATATAAACGTATAAAAAACTGGTTATGGAATCATCATTCATGTGTAAGAAGGACTACTGCCTCGCGAACTAGTGTCATTCATTTTTTCAATTCCACCTCTCAATGTTGTGTATGATGATGGATATAAAGTATATATATGATATTAATAAAATATGTATAACTATGGATTCATTATATTATATATATAACTTCCTTTTCTTGAGATATGTTAATGTTGCTCCTGTGTATAACAGACTACCGCCTCACAAAGTGATGTGATTCATCTTTCACTAACGCTTCACATAGAAGGTGATAAAGATAAAGTTAATGAATATATGTGATATAAATAAAATAATTATGATTTTCATTAAATATTTATCATTATTTAAGGATAATATATATCATTCTCATTCTTTCTTTTTCACTCACGTAATGATGATTACATCATTCTTATATGTGTGGACTATCGCCTTCACTAAGTGTTGTGACTCTCTTTTTGTCAACACTCCACATGGATGGAATATATAAGTGTAAAATATTTTATATATGATATTATAATAATTTAGAAATGATTATATACTACTTACCTTATTTTTATAATGATCATTGGAAAATGAAAATGTTACTCATGCGTACGTATGGTCTACCATATTCATGATAGTAAAATACTTCCTTTCTCAAAACTATGTTTCATGATTTTTTTGGAAAGTATAATTGATTTATAAAAAAGATAATTTTTCCATTATTATTATTATGGAGAATATAGAGCTATATAATATGAATAGTAACAAGATCTTTCATGACACGACAGACATGATAAAACAAGGAAATTAACACCTAAAATAACAAAATAAAGAAAGTTTATTAATGAAAATGTGATAAGGTATTATAAAAGGATCATGTATGACATTATAAATATTAATATGGTTCTAAAATAAGTTAATAAAATATTTAAAACCATTATGCACGAGTTTAAATCATGTTAATTGAAAATCACTACAAGAAATTAAAGGTATACAAACGGTTGAAAACTGTTGGTATAGGGTGGAGAACCATTGGTAAAAATTATACCAACAGTTTTAGAAACAATAGCCATGTAAGACGTGACAATAGACATATACCAATAGTTTGTGATAAAATGTTGGTAAAAGTGAAGAAATCTACTCTATACTAATGGTTTGTGTAAACCGTTGGTGTAGAGTTCTTATAGAACACATATTCCACCATTGGCATATCTTTTTTAGTCTTCTATTCACCCATATACCAACGGTTTAAACTGTTTCTAAAGGTTTTTACCAACAGTTTAGAACTGTTGCTAAAAAATACATGTAGAACCTATACCAATGGTTTAAAACCATTGGTATAGGCTTTGTTGTACAATTCACACAGTAGCCTGCTCTGTGTGCTGCTATATGAATTGTATAGTAGTAAATGCTGAATAAAATACAATACATAATAAGGATACATAATTAAAAACTGATAATTAGAAGGATAAATAATTTAATAATCAATTATGAATACAATACATTAAAAACTGAATATGTAATTATATGTGATTCATAATTAAGAATACATACAAAATTACATTTTTTATAGCACATACACGATTGAATTCTGAAATTAGAAGCTAGTAACCCCAAATAAAGAAATGAATAATTGAATTCAACCAAACACAAATATAATATCATGGTTTGGGGCAGGTGTCTTTGAACTTATTGATGATGATGATAATGGGTGTGTATCAATGAGCTTGTGTGACTTAGGGAATATCGTGGTCCTTGGCGTATTAAATTTCATGTTTTTTAGAATAGGGGTAGGAGTTCCTCACATGATAAGTGGATTGTGTGGGGTTGGACCATGGATCGTTGTTCTAAAGTATCAACACAATCCGAATACGTTTGGTCTGTTTTCCGTAAGCCAGTTGTTTTTACATAAAATGATGTTCATTTTAAATATAATAGAGAATTTAAAGTGATACCAGCCATATTCTTCCTTGGATTGAGGCGAGGTTGATTCGTACATGTCACATATGACCCGTGGATCATTGTCCTAAAGTATCAATACAATCTGAATTTGTTTTGTTGGTTTTCTGTATGGCAGTTGTTTTTTTCACTTAAAATGTTGCCCATTTCAAATTAAAGTGAGACACTTTGAGTGGTACCGGCCACACCGGGTCTCAGATTGAGGCTCGGTTTACTCGTACACATCATAAATGACCCATTGAATATTGTGCTAAAATATCAACACAATCCAAATACATTTGGTCGGTTTTCCGTAAGTCAGTTGTTTTTACATAAAACAGTGTCCATTTTAAACAATAATGACACACTTAGAGTGCTACCAGCCACATCATGCCTCAGATTGAGGTGGGGTTGAATCGTACACATCACAAATGAAAAATGGATCATTTTCTTACTGTATCAACATAATCGGAATGTGTTTGGTTGGTTTTCCGTATGCCAGTTGTTTTTTTATTTAAAATGTTGATCATTTCAAATAAAGGTGAGACACTTTAATTGTTACCGGCCACCCTGCACCTCAAATTGAGGCGGGGTTGACTCTTACACATCACAAATTACCCATGGGTCGTTTTCCTAAAGTATTAACAGAATCTGAATATGTTTGGTCCATTTTTTTGTATTCCAGTTGTTGTTTTCACCTTAAATGTTGTACATTTTAAACAAAAGAGAGACATTTAGAGTTGTATCGGCCACACTGTTCCTTGTATTGATGTGGGGTTGAATTTTACATGTCACAAAAGTCTCATGGATCTTTTTCCTAATGTATCATCGCAATCTGAATGCGTTTGGTTGTTTTTCAGTATGTGAGTTGTTGTTTTCACTTAAAATGTTGTCCATTTCAAATAAAAGTGAGACACTTTGAGTGGTACCTACCACACCGGGCATCAGATTGAGGCTTAGTTTACTCGTACACATCATAAATGACCCATAGATGGTTGTTCTAAAGTATCATCAAAATCTGAATATGTTTGGTCCATTTTCCATATGTCAGTTTTTTTTACTTAAAACAATGTCAATTTTAAACAAAAGAGAGACACTTAGGGTGCTACCAGCCACACTGTGTCTCGGATTGAGGCGGGGTTGACTTTTACAAGTCAAAAATGACCAATGGATCGTTTTCCTAATGTATCAACCCAACCAAATGTGTTTGGACAGTTTTCTGTATGCCAGTTGTTGTTTTCATTTAAAATGTTGATCATTTCAAATAAAGGTGAGACACTTTTAGTGGTACCGGGCAAACCGCACCTCGGATTGAGGCGGGGTTGACTCATACACACCAAAAATGACTCATGGGTCATTATTCAATACTATCAAGAGAATCCCAATATTTTTGGTCTATTTTCCGTATGTCAGTTCTGGTTTTCACTTAAAATGATGTTCATTTTAAACAAAAGAGAGACATTTAGAGTGATACCAGCCACACCGTGCCTTGGATTGATGTAGGGTTGACTCGTACACATCACAACCATCCCATGTATCGTTTTCCTAAATTTTCGACACAATCTGAATGTGTTTTTTTTGTTTTTTCTTATGTCAGTTGTTGTTTTCACTTAAAATGTTGTCCATTTCAAATAAAAGTGAGACACTTTGAGTGGTACCGGCCACTCCACGCCTCAAATTAATGAGGGGTTGAGTCTTACACATCACATATGACTAATGGATAATTTTCCTAATATATAAACACAATCTGAATACGTTTGGTTTCTATATGCCAGTTGTTTTTACTTAAAACAATGTACATTTTAAACAAAAGAGAGACACTTTGAGTGCTACCAGCCACACCATGCCTCGGATTGAGGTGGGGTTTACTCTTCCACGTCCCAAATGAGAAATGGATTGTTATCCTAATGTAACAACACAATATGAATGTGTTTGGTCAGTTTTTCGTATGCCAGTTGTTGTTATCATTTAAAATGTTGATCATTTCAAATAAAGGTGAGACAGTTTGAGTGGTATCATCCACACCATGCCTCGGATTGAGGTGGGGTTGACTCTTACACTTTACAAATGACTCATGGATCGTTTTTCAAAAGTATCAACAGAATCCGAATAAGTTTGGTCCATTTTCCATATGCCAAAAGTTGTTTTCACTTAAATTATGTTCATTTTAAACAAAAGGGAAACATTTAGAGTGGTACCGGCCACATCGTGACTCAGATTGATACAGGGTTGACTAGTACACATCAAAAATGTCCCATGGATCGTTTTCCTAAAGTATCAACATAATACGAATGGGTTTCGTTGTGTTTCCATATACAAATTGTTGTTATCACTTAAAATGTTGTCCATTTCAAATAAAATTGAGACACTTTGAGTGGTACCGACCACACCAGGGCTCGAATTGGGGCTTGGTTGACTCATAAATGTCAAAAATTACCCATGTATTGTTTTTCTAAAATATCAACACAATCCGAATATGTTTGGTTTGTTTTCCGTATGTCAGTTGTTTTTACATAAAACAGTGTCCATTTTAATCAAAAGAAAGTCACTTAGAGTGCTACCGGCCACACTGTGCCTCATATTGAGGCGGGTTTGACTCATACACGTCACAAATGACCAATGTATCGTTGTCCTAATGTATCGACACAATTCGAATGCATTTGGTCAGTTCTCCATATGCCAGTTGTTGTTTTCACTTAAAATGTTGAGCATTTGAAATAAAGTTGAGACACTTTGTGTGGTATCAGCCACACTGCACCTCGGATTGTAGCGGTCTTCACTTGTACACATCACAAATGACTTGTGGATCATTTTTCTAAAGTATCAATAGAATCCAAATACGTTTGGTCCATTTTCCATATGCCAGTTGTTTTTTTCAATTAAAATTATGTTCATTTTAAACAAAAGAGAGACATTTAGAGTGGTACCAGCCACACCGTGCCTCGGATAGATGCGGGGTTGACTCGTACACATGAAAACTATCCCAGGGATCGTTTTCCTAAAGTATCAACACAATCTGAATGTGTTTGGTTGTTTTTTCGTATGCCAGTTTTTATTTTCACTTAAAGTTTTGTCCATTTCAAATAAAGGTGAGACACTTTGTGTGCTACTGGCCACACCGCACCTCAGATTTATGTGGGGTTGAGTCATACACATCACATATGACCAATGGATCGTTTTCCTAAACTATCAACACAATCCTAATATGTTTGGTTTCCATATTCCAGTTGTTCTTACTTAAAATAGTGTCCATTTTAAAGAACAGAGAGACACATTGAGTGATACCGGCGACATCGTGCCTTGGATTAAGTTGGGGTTAACTCGTACAAATCACAATCCAAATGTGTTTGGTTGGTTTTTCATATCTAGTTGTTGTTTTCACTTAAAATGATGTCCATTTTAAACAAAAGAGAGACATTTAGAGTGGTACCGGCCACACTGTGCCTCAGATTGATGCGGGGTTAACTTGTACATGTCACAAATGTCCCATGGATCATTTTCCTAAAGTATCAACATAATCCAAATTTGTTTGGTTGGTATTCCATATGCCAGTTGTTTTCTTCACTTAAAATGGTGTCCATTTTAAACCAATGAGAGACATTTAGAGTGGTACCGACCACATCTCACCTCATATTGATGTGGGGTTGACTCATACAAGTCATGAATGTCCCATGGAGAGTTTTCCAAAAGAACAACACCATCAGAATACATTTGGTTGGTTTTCTATAGGCCAGTTATTTTTACTTAACACATTGTACATTTTAGACAAAAGAGAGAAACCTAGAGTGGTATTGGCCACACCGTTCCCTAGATTGATGTGGGGTTGACTCGTACATTTCACAAATGTCCCATGGATCGTTTTCCAAAAGTAAAAACACAATCCGAATGCATTTGGTTGGTTTTCTGTATGATAGTAGTAGATTTCACTTAAAAATTTTGATCATTTCAAATAAAGGTGAAACACTTTGTGTGGTACCATCCACACCGTGCCTCGGATTGATGCGGGGTTGACTCCTACATGTCACAAATGTCCCGTGGATCGTTGTGCTAAATTATCAATATAATCCGAATAATTTTGGTCCATTTTCCGTATTTAAGTTGTTGTTTTCACTTAAAATGTTGTCCATTTCAAATAAAAGTGAGACATTTTGATTGGTACCAGTCACACCGTGCCTCAGATTGAGGCAGGGTTGAGTCATACACATCACATATGACCCATGAATCATTTTCCTAAAGTATGAACACAATAATAATATGATTGGTCGGTAATATGTATGCTTGTTTTTTTACATAAAAGGGTGTCCATTTTAAACAAAAGAGAGACACTTTGAATGATACCGGCCACACTGTGCCTCAGATTAAGGTGGGGTTGAATCTTACATGTCACATATGACTCATGGATCATTTTACTAAAGTTCAACACAATTCAAAAGCATTTTGTCAGTTTTCTGTATTCCAGATAGGCAAATCATGCAACAAGAGTGATAATATCTTTTAATAAAACTATAGACATTGTGAATGATGAGCATCACAAAGTGAATGGTTAGGGAAAATCATGCACATTGCATTAAATATATATCCCTATATGGTTGGTAGATACCTTGTGGGATGGACTTAAATGTTTTACTAACCGTGAGGCATAGTGTTTTTTTACGCCGACCGGGGTTCCGAGCTCCGAACAAGCCCTAGAATCCCCATAAACCATTGTAACATCATTTGGATTCCATATTTGATCAAAAATAAAGATTTATACTAAATTCAAAAATATCCATACCAGAGTGAAAACCAAGTTCTTATAGTCTTCCCATTTAATGAAACTCATCATGAAGTTCACCTTCAATGGGTGGTAAAAATTTATTTGAGAAGAATTCTCTCTGGGGGTTGTCCGGGGTCCAGGGGGGCTGTTGGGGGGGTTTTCTGGGTGTTGTCTGGGGGACCTTCAGGGTCCAGCGAGGAGGGTGGGGGGCTGTTCGGGGGCTGTTCGAGGGGTTGTCCGGGGTCCAGGGTGGAGGGTGGGGGGGCTATCTGGTGGGTTGTCTAGGTCTAGGGAAGAGGGTGGGAGGATGTATGGGGGGCTATCTAGTGGGATGTTTGGGGGCTATCTGGGGGGCTGTCCAGGGGCTGTTTAGGGTCTAGGGCGGAAGGTGGGGGTGTTGTCCGGGGAGCTCTCTGGGGGGCTATTAGGGGGGCTGTTTGGGGGGCTGCCTAAGGTCTACAGAGGAGGGTGAAGGGGCTATGATGGGTGTGTGAAAGTTTTTCTAGTATTTGAAGAAGAACGACACATCCATATTAATTCAAAAATCAAATTTCATAAATATCAGTAAAAAATGTAATGGATCAATTTACCCCGGATCACCATCACCATAACCACTATCATCATCAGCCTCATACTCATCACCATCTTTGTCCTAGTCGTTGTCCTTGTCATCATCCCCATGCTTATCCTCAGCCCCATCCTCACCCTCATACTCATCCTCATCCTCTCCCTCTCCCTCACCTTCATCCTCTCCCTCGGTCTCGGTATCTGCATTATCCCAAACATCTTCCTCTTCAACATCCTCATCTTCACCGAGAACGTCATCATCTCGAATACCACTAGAACTGCCGCCTGGTACATTTGATAATGCACCAATTGACGACATATATGCCTAAAAATTAGTGGTGTCCTCTAGTGGAAGTGATGAAGATAAATCTTTGATCAGTTTCATTAATTCTTTCTCCCTTGTTTGAACCTGTTCTTCCATCTCGATGACCCTTTTATAATACTATGTTGCATGCTCCTTGACTTGTTCCAACTCGGTGGTACTAGAATGGATACCTAGAGAGGACCAATACCGCATCGATACTATATTCTTACCAGGTCGGCAGCGTACTTGACCAGAGTGCTCATCTCCCAAAACCTGATATAAATGATCGTGTGGCCCAAAATTTTCAGGCTCCTTGGAATCAAGGGCATATAAAGTAGACTGTTAAAAATATTAATAGATTATTAAATTTTAAAATAGATATTTAACTTTGAAATAAACAAATTAAAACATAAAATTTTTTCTTCTGTCGGTTCATTAACTGTAGTTCTATCTTTTTTCCTTCTACTCGAGCAAAACAATTTTTCTCGAGGGAGAAATCCTTCAATATTCAATTTGTGCTTCTGTAATGAAATTGAAACATTATAAATTTCAAGTATAATCATATATTTAATATTCAAGAAATCACATAATTTAAGTAGGAAAAAATAAAAAGGTCAAGTCCTATGAAAAATTATAGACAACTATATCGTACCAGGTGCCACTCATGATCTGGCATAGTAGTGTGCCCCAATGTGTGGAGGTATTACTTTGAATCAATGTTTTTTCTAAAGATTACTAAATAGTGTTTAATAATAAATAAGATAATATTAATTCAAAGTATGAAAATTGTCATTTAAATACCTTAAATGGGATTAATACCTTAAATTTGGCAGTCACCCAATGGGTAATCATTTGGTTATATTGCTCTATCGGGTAGTCGTCCATGATAGGTATTGTCTCCAAATCTTTTCCCACTCTATCACACCATCAAACATACAACTCATGATTATAAGCTCTCCAAATCTTACCTATCTCTTTTAAATGTGTTGGCCATGCACCTTCACCATCAGGGAAGTTAAACTGAAGCTAACTCCCAATAGATTAATTCATATAAATACAAAAAAAATACTAAATTAAATCCAATATATTTTTTACCCATATTTGTGCCCACGTATTATACTTGACTTCGTGTGGCAGATGTATCCAAGAGAGAGGGCTGACCGGAATGATGTCAGAGATTTAGCTAGAGTCGCCAAAAAGCCCCGACATTCCTGCCCAGTTTTATCAATAATCTGTCCATCATCATTGTATTCAACCATCAACTATGTCTCGCGGTTCCATACCACACACAAACGAGTATGCCCACTCCCACACCTCCTATCAGTAGATGAATCTGTTATTAAAGAAAAAAATATCCGTACAATTTATAACAAAAATAAATTTTGGTATAAAAATTTGTTAGAGTTATATAAATATACCGGTGGTAGTAAAATAAATGGGCATCACTGGATGTGCAGAAGATGAAGGAATATCCTGTACAGGTGGGGTGTCCCTCAGTGTACGCTCCTCAGCCACATACTCTGTCAGAGGAGGAGTCGATTAAGGTGGAATATAACTTGAAGATAATGAACCAGAAGAAAAAGATGATGGAACATACGTCTAGACAACTGGTAGTGTAATCATTAGACGCCTAAATATCTCGTGTGACCCAAAAGACACACCAGGATAAAAATAGGGCATAGAAGATACGTCTATGATAGGGGCATAGTCCAATCGGCTACAACCAGTGGATCGTCTAACTCTCACACCAAGATCCCTCAACGGACTTAGTATTGGGACCACCAGATGATAATCTAACTCTGGCACCCCCCCCCCCCTCCTACCATTAGCCTCTGTACCAGTAGCAATATCTGGAACCTCGTTGGATATCTCTCGTCTAGGGGGTGGATCCTAAAAATAAATTAACACAAAAGTAAACACATGATATTATAAGTTATTGAAATATATATATTTGAAATAAAATAATCACAACAGGGATGAGTGGAAGAATGTCCATCTGTGTCATGCGACGATTATTTTCTGTCATCTTTTTCCACCTCATCTCTTCAATGGGTTTCATTTTCTGTGATGAAAATAAATATGGAAGTAATTAGAAACAGATAACTAATGTGTAACCCAAAAAAAATATAGAAAAACCATTCTAATAAAAAAACATAAAGAAATAGAAGATTTATGGTGGTTTAAAGGTAAGTACTATGATACACACTCTGAATGATCTATTAGAAACATGTAGGTTAGAACACGACTGTATGATTCTATATATTTCCCACCACAACTTTAGGTTCACAATTAACACTGAGAATTGAGCTATTGGAGTCACTATAAGTAATAAATGGATTGCTTCCAATCATAGTAGGGATAGTTTCAACTTCATCATCAACATCATCAAAAACATGTCTGGGATTTACTTCAATAATTACACCGAATTTAGGATGATGATGATCTTTGACATAAATAACTTTTTTCACCATTGATGCCAATACATATAGTTCATCGATTGCAAGAGTGTGAGTCATATCAATAACTCAAATTCCAAAATCATAAATAAAGGTTCCTTGCATCATTATTGAATCAAACCATTGAAATTTCATCATCGTGACTCGACCATGCGAGTAATAATCCAAAATTATTATTTTCTCCATGACTCCATAATAAGATACATTTTCAGAACGAGGTCTATTATCCCATGAACTGTCATAACAGCCTGTTTTGCAGTAATCATAACGCCATTATGTTGTGTTCTCATGTTCCTTTCTCATTCAGTGATAATTAAAATCTATCCATTGATCACAACTGATTTACAAGCATGAACCGTGGTATTAGGACCAAAAGCCAAATCTCTTATTTCCTCAGAAATAGATTCTGCAGGAAAACTTGATACCTAAAATATAAACAAATATTAAAATTAATTAAATATTATTTTTATTTAGTTATTACAGAAATTGTTTTACCTTCAATTTCAACCAAGAATAAAACCCTTTGCTCTGAAAAGTCTCTTTCCTTCTCAAAGATAAAGAACGATGCTTTCTATATATCAATTATTTATGATCCCTGTAGATAAAAATAATAATATTTTAACATATATTTAAAATTACAAGAGATAAGATAAGAGATACATGTTCAATTTACTTACTTAATATACTCATAGAACAAATCACAATTGAACAACATTGTACGATGTGCCATCTCTCACTCTTCAAGGATTAATGTTGTCAATGTATTTGATCCTAGAATTCCTCCTATCTGAGGAAGTGAGGGAAAACTGTGTTTAATTTTCTCAAACTGTTCTTATTAATTTCTCATTGGTCTGTTTATTCTCGTAGTAAGATCAAACAAATACATTGAGCAGGAATCCATACATTCTTGAGCGAAGTAACCGTTAAAAATAGAACCTTCGGGATAATTCTTATTCTGAACATATGATTTCAATGTGTACATGATTCTTTCAGTTGGATACATCCAATAGAAAGAAACGAGTCCTACAAGAAGTATTTCGGTTGGAAGATGGACAGTCATATACAGCATGCATGTAAAAATGATGGAGGGAATATTTTCACTAACTCACACAAAATTAATAGCATCTCTGCCAATAGTTTTTGCAAGAAGGATTTGGACAACTTTCTAGCACAAAGATCTCTAAACAAATAGCACAACAAAATAACTGAGACTTTTACATTATTGGAGAAGAGATGTCGGATTACTATTAAAATCAACTCATGCAAAAGGATGTGATAATCATGATTCTTCAATGATTTCAACTTCATCTCTTTTCTGTTGACCCGTTTTGATATATTTCATGAATGGCCATCAGGAACATTAATAGTCTATATCACTTCTAGAAATTTAATTTTTTAGCAGGTTTTATCACATAAAAAGCACATGGAACTTTCAATTTATTTTCACTGATATAGACACGATGCAATTCTGCTCTGATCCCCCAATCTACCAAGTCACGCCAAGATTGTGAATTATCTTTTTTATTCCCCTGAAATTTAGAAGAATCGAAAGAAACATTTCACATATATTCTTTTCAATGTCCATTACGTCTAATAAATGACATAACCACTTCGTTGACCAATATGACAACTCAAAGAATATACACTTTTTCTTCCAATTATAACAGGTCTCGTTGGAAATTTTTTTCCTCTTCTTAGATTTCATTACACCTTTCCCAAATGAGTAACTCAAATCTATTAATTCATTAAGCACATCAGTTCTAGACATACGCTAAAGTGGATCATCAGTCTCCACGGTATTTTCAAATCTTCAACCATTGTTTCTATATGGATGGTTCATTGGAAACAACCATTGATGACTCATAAAACTAAAACTAAGATGATATTTCAGTCTTCTAGATCGATTTTTCTTCATAGAAATAGGAAATAAAAATTTTCCTTTTGTGCTTAATTCAGACATCATTTCATAAGCCGGAAAATAATTGATCATCCACATAGGTTCAACATGCATCTGAAATATGTCTTTCGAACATGCATCGTATGTGGGCACACCCACTTCCCTAATAAGTTTAAACTCTTTTATTAAAGGTTGAATGTATACATATATATCATTACAGGGATCAGAAGGGCTAGATATCAGTATAATCAAGAAAGTGTAAGGCTTTTTCATACACAACCATGGGAGAAGGTTATAAATGTGTATGAAAACTGGCCATGTGTTGTGCGAAGTAAGAATCTACCAAAATGGATTAAAACTGTTACATGAAATACCTAGTCTCACATTATGCACGTCGGATACAAATTCAGGATATCGAGCATCAAATCTCTACCATGAAAATCCATCTGTAGGGTGAACCAACTCTTCATTATTCTTTTTTCTCTTGGTGCCATGCCATTGCATTTTTACTAATATTTCATCAGACATGAAAATGTTCTGTAATCTAATGATCAATGGAAAGATCCACATTAATTATTATGGCACACGAGATGGTGTTCCATCATCTTTTGGATTCTATCCGGAGGATCCACATTTGATACAATCATTTCCTTCACCAGTTACATCCCAAAATAAGATGCAATCATTCGAGCAAGAATGAAATTTTTTTGTGAATCCAAGTTCATCAACTAACTTTCATTCCATATAGTGGTTTGAGGGAATATCTACATCATCTGGAAGTAAGTCCTTCATGAATGTAAGAATGTAATCGATTGCAGTATTTGAAATCCCATACATAGTTTTCCCATGAAACATTCGGATTAAAAATTCCAACTTTTTCATTTTACCACATTGCTGATATACTTGAGTTATCGCAGCATCATTCAATTTTTTCACACTATCAACATCATCATTTTCATTGGACGCATCATGTGTTCTTTTATCAAAACATTGTTGGCTGAACATCCTTTCCTTTTCATGATACTGAATAAATGGAATCCGATCATATATCAAACTCTCAAATTCAGTCATATCATTTGAATCATCCACATTTTGAGCTTCCATTTTCTCTCTATTGTGGTACCACACATAATAGTTTGTTTGGACACCATATTTGGTTATATGATACTAACTGCTTCACAAATCAACTATGTTCTTCAAACACAATTAGAATATGGGCAGTGTATGCGACCACTATCTGAAGCCTTTTCAAATGAAAAATATAAAAAGGTGTTCAAATTATTTTTAAAATCTATTGAAATCCGATTAGTTTCGAACATCCAACTTCTATACATTCTGTAAAGAAAATTGCAATAATCCATTTCAAAGCAATTCAAAATTATTGAAGTTCAATAAAAAAAATAGTTATTTAGATGACAATTATTTACTTTATATAAAAGCATAACTGACACATTACTCGATATGAGTATCAAATTAAGAAACACAACAAAATACAGTTTATGTAAGAAAATAAGATACAGAATTTCTAATGCCTATATACTAGTATTTCCTAGTACGATATTAGAAGTGGATCAAGGAATATATAATATTTAAGGGTCATATTTGGAGTACATTAGTTTTATACTTTAACTTCTTCAGCAAGATCAGGATGAGGAGTTGAATGAGGATCACATCAAAAGTGGTTATGGCCTCATCATGTTTCACCTTAACCATGGATTAAAGGGTCCCATGTTTGGGGCCATAGATCATAGGTTGGTAGGGTGTATTCATTGAATCATGTCCCGATTGATTTTGGAGAGGGACTGTCAATAGTTATAGGTATGGATTTGATTATATTAATGTTATTAGTTCTCTAATGTACTACTCTGTCATCACATTCATTTATTTCTGATCTCATTTTTTATTTTTTGTGGTTCTTGATATATTTCCCCCCTATTTTTAAGGGCCTTAATAAAAGATTTTAGAAAAGGATGGATCATTATTAGAAATGACCAATGTTTCATGTAGTTGTTGTATGTTATAGACGTCAATGGGATATCATGATCCAATATATTATGAATGTTGGTGTTGTTTTTGGTACAATAAAGTTTACATATTATAAATATCAAATTGATTTTTATAGTAAGTGGATTTATTTTACCACCACAAATGACTTAGAGTAAATTATTACATTGGATTGAAACCTAGATGTATGCAGAGCATGTCCATGCCTAGCCATGATTGGGTCAATTATGGAATAGATGGTAGGTTCAGTAATAAGAATGATGAGGCATATATTTCTTGGGTATAACCTATAAACATGATTCATTTTCAATGTTTTCGATCAGGTTGGCTGATTTATTCAGTAAATTTCTTATTTAGAAACATCTATAAAAAGGATATCCGAGAAATGCGACATCCTGACCAGGATGCCACTCATTTATGACCCGAACCCAGATGGTCACATGGCATGAAGCACATCAACCCAAATTACAAATGTTATTAACTAATAGTGAGAGCCCTTGGTGTGTCTGGGGGGAGACTATTCCCTCATTACCTATGTTTCACAATTTTAATATTATCAGTTAAAAAGTGGAAGAAAGATAACAATGGGAAAATATTGGAAATTGATGAAAATATCCAAATCAGTAATACCAACTAATAACAAAATCACAAACTGAATGATGGTAATGTATGTCATATATCAAGAAGAAAAACATAGTCACAACTTGTAGGAAGTAGTATTATACAAGAGGCTCAATAAAAACTAAAATTCAACCTAGATTCTTGAGCTAAAACCCAGTCATCTACTACATGCTCCATCCTATGTCATGTGAGTAGTATTGTATCTATAAGATGGTTATTCCCCTTATCTAAACATATAATCGTGTAGTTTAGCTAGGTACCCAATGGCATCTCGAACAACGTGTGAGATACAATTCATGTAGGAGACCACAGAGAGGCCTATAACTATTCAGTATATTTATATAACATTTTAATATAATGATATGATAAATTAAAGCAATAACTAAAATATCTAAAAGGGTTTTTTATGGTTCTAGGGAAAAAATCCCTTCATCTTCGATGGAGGGTTAAAGATTTAATTAAGTAAATTGATTTGAATGAAGAAATTCTAGGTTAAATCCAAACAGAAACAATAACATATACACATCAAAATCAAAACTAAAAACTGAAATATTAGATATATTTCAATAAAAATAAGGTAACACTTAAGAAAATACCTAATTTTGGATGGGTCGGATAGAGATTCAGCAGGAGATTTAGCAGCGTGGATGGTATGGAGGAAGAGGAAGCCGAAGGAGCTCCTAGATCTCTAAGAGAGGGGGGGATGCTACAAATTTGGGGGAAGTTCTCCGGTTTAGGTTTCTTTCTTATGAATGGGGGTGAGGAGGGGCTGCTATTAATTATGGGGTAAAATTTTACAAATGTTTTTTAAAAACTGTTGGTAAAAATGGTAGGTCCACACTTATACCAATGGTTCCTCAGAACCATTGGTAAAAGGTCCCCTCGGCCATCCTTTTACCAACAGTTCTTTTTAACCCGTCGGTAATGGTTTCTTAGGAGGTTATTTACCAATGTTTTTAGGAAACCATTGGTAAAACCCTTCTTTACCAACAGTTTTATGAAATTGTTATTAAGGAAGTGTTGGGAAGAAACCACATTCCAGTAGTGGAGGAAGTGTGAGGTAAGGGATTTCATCTCAATTTACATTGCATTTCTCTTAAATATCTATATTATTATATGGTGGATATGATTATTTTTTAAAATGTGTAATATTATTAAATATGGTGTTTACTTTGAAATAATGAAATATTGATAAATATGTATTATTTAATCCATAGAGATATTTGATGATAAGTCCTATTGATTTGTGAATTAAATTAATTATTTGATATATGAGGAATGATTTGGACCTTCATTGATGGGTGGGGACTGAAATAATATAGCCTCTCGATTCATTGTTAGGTATTATGAGAAATAATATGTTTTCTAAATTAACCAAGTTTTAACCTATAATTTTTAAACTATATTGTGAAAGGTCTTGACAATAGAGGTGTAACATCTTGGCCTAACTAACCATAAACCTTGGAGTCGGACCAGTGGGTCACATGGCCTCAAGAACATATCCCCTTATGCTAGAGGTTTCCAACTAGAAGCAAGGGTCTTAGGAGGTGATAGTGGGGATACTATACCCTCTTATCGGAGATGAAAAATGTTGGTATCAAAGTATGAAAAACAGAAATAGAGGAAGCGGTACATAAGAGATGAAAAAGTAGCGGAATACATATAAAATAAATTTAATAAAAGTTTCAAATGCTAGTTATACACAATATTAATGCATGACATGTGGAGATACATATTAAAACCTAGTAAACAATACAGCATTCTTTAAATTATAAATAGTACAGGACTCAAATAATGAAAAGATCAAAAAGTCCTAATACCAACTCCATGAGCATCCTATGTTTTGTCTCAGTCCTTCTCTCCTATCTCCAGGTACTAGCATACATCAAAAAGAAAGTGCTATGGTCTGTGGTTCTTGCACACAAGAAAGGTCTACTCGGGTACCCTAGTGCAATAGTGGCCTGAGAAGGGTGTGAGATATAAATCTCAATTGGCTGGAACCACCGTTGTATAGCCCAATCCATAGAGTGTAATATTAATTAAGAAATACACATGTATAAAAAGATAATGGAAAAATGAAATAAATAAATAACACTCATACATGTTCCTAAATGGATACCTGACAGCTATACCAACTACAGCTCGTTGTTAGGATAAGAATCATATTTTTTCCACCTAACATATATATATATATATATATATAGTAGTGGAAGATATATATATAGGTATGTATATAAGTCGGGGAGGATCGGGATATACCACCACCATCCAAATTAATGGGGAGCTCTCACAATCTACACTTAACCCAGCTCCAAAAGATGTCACAATCTCTTGGGATTCACATGATTGAAGGACTGGGATATAACTCACATACATCCGTCGCTAGGGTAAGCGTACATGGTCCAACCCCTAGTCCAACTCCAAGAGCTCTCATAGTCTCTTAGCAGTCAATAAAAAATATCTCATAGTTATTCATGCCCAAAGGGTCACACAGTCCTTTGCAAATCAATATAGTATATCACATTGTATTCCTCCCCAAGGGATCTGAGAGTCCCTTGGCTCCATGGACTACATAAGGCATAACCATTCACGACATGTAGTGCATGAATAATCAACCCCTCATGCATATCATTAACCCATTCCAATCACACATTAGAAAACATATTCACCTTTATACTTAAGAAAAACCATCTTATGTATTTCAATCATATCATTTACACAGTAATATCATTCAATTCATCCAAAGTTTACTTATGGAATAACATATTAAGTATTTATAAATACATGGTTATATATTCATATTCAATCATGAGGAAAAACCTCCCATGCAAGCCATTACCCATGTCCAAATTCATTTAAACACTTCAATTGACTTGTGGCGATTTATGATCATAACAGAGAGGTATGGACTAAACCATCCTATGTATGTCAAGTTTTACTAAAAATCATTTCACTTCCGTAATTCAAGCGTATGATATTCACCCAAGGCAGTGTCTTACCACCATAACCCATTCCATTTCCATTACAGCCATTTTTATACATTTTAATGAAAAACATTTCATTAGGTAGAAGTCGTCCTACTCAATTGGGTCTCCCTAAACAAGTCATATGGTCATCAAAATAAGAAAAGGTCCAAAATACGGCACTTTATGTACATGGATTCAATGAAAAAGTAGTTCCAATGCATCAAAACAACCAGTCATTGAAGTCTACATTCTACATTTTTATCTTGAAGGCAGCGTACCTCCATTGGAGGGGTTTTATTATAAAACCATCACATTTATTATCAATCAAACAGTTAAAAAATTAAATCATTTAACTTTTTTTACCAAAGAAATATCTTTTAGAATAATCTAATAATCTTGGACATCATATAATAATGTTGCCAGAACCTGAAATTAAACATTTAACGCATTCTGAAATAAATTGCACAAGGAAAGGGACTCTACCACACAATGGAACTAGGTTGTCCACTATGTCTCTTGGCACTTTATAACTGAAGGATACTAATCCCACACTAAGTTTACACACTTTCACATACATGGAAGGACACTTAGCCCCTAGGCACACACCCTCCTGGCCATGGGCATGCGCAAGGGGATCCTTACATATTTGCATATCTTGTCTCCACTCACCTATTTATTCATTCATTCATATATATATATATATATACATGGGCACAGATATCCTCATACATGTATAATCACTACCATGGATGATTATACATGTAATGGGGGAACCCACATATATATATATATATATATATATATATATATTTATTTATTTATTTATTTATTTACATACCTATACACATGCAGGCGGGTATCCTTAGACTTTGGTGACTCAAACCCACTTTACTGGGTCCTACACACTACATGGTAAATACTAAAAACTCTAAAACACCCAAAGAATACCCTATAACATCGGTGAAACCAAATAGCTGGTCTAAAATCTTTCCTCGGTTGGGGTTGAAAAAAAAAATCAACATGAAACCACACAAAAGAAATAAATTCCATAGTGATTAATTTATAGGGAGTCAATAACACATAAAAATCCTAATTCATGAGGTGAGAAATAAAAATAATCCGAAAAAACCGACCTCATAAAAAAATCGGTGGAAGGAAACCACCAGAACCACTTAACCTTCATTGGAGGTTATCAAAACACATAATATCACACCTCAATAGACCCTCTTCATGACCCTAGATGAAAATAAACCTAAAAAAAATCATCTTGAATGATCAAGGTTTCGGTTGAACCACACTGGAGGATGATTTGGTCAAATCAAACCAGGAAGCGAGAAGAAGAGAGGAGGATAAGTCTCCCCATGATGGATTGAAGAATATTTGGAAATAAATCCAGGCCTAATGTGGAGATAATAAGAGTGTCTTGGAATGGGTAGTGCACAACCTAGGGGGATCCTTCTATTGGGGTGTGCTGCGTCGAATGAGAGGGGAGAGGGTAGTGAGTTCAGTTTTAGGTTTTTATTATAATTTTACTTTATGTTACATTAATTTAATATTTTAATAAGACTCGGCCCATCCAACAATGTAATGTTCAAACACTTTCATATTTTAACCCGGTTAAAAAACACGGGACTTTATAATCTACTCACATTAAAAACTTCTCATCCCCGAGAAGCCTTTGAGAACAACATAACACATCACCCAACCTACAAAGGTCATGATGAACTGTTGAAGTGGTCGAGTTACATTTCTAAATGTCCAACACACCTTTATTAATTTCCAAAGGAAATAGAACTTTAACAATTTAAAACACGATCCAATGATCGATTTCCAACTGAAACACTGAGACGACTCTTACCTAAGACCATATACCTAGAGACATGATCACATCATTGCCACATCAGGAACTGTCCTAAAGTACTTACCACCTAATGATTTTAAAATTAAGAAGCGAAAAACAAACCATTGTTCAATCCAACTTTGGAATTGTCATTACAAGCACACCCTTAAGAGTTTATCCAATTCTCTTGGTGTGATTTGAATGTGATTGAAAATTGGATTTTCTATCAACCCTGGATCCCAAGTTTATCTGTTCGTTTATGAAAAGAAAAATCTAACACTAATTATACTTTTCTTTACATGAAGACATTCCATTAAAATAGTTCTTCATCAACCGTACCAATTTAAACAAGAAATGAAAGATTCAAGCCACTACGGCTGACAAATTGACAAGGTGTTCGGCTTAGACGGATGATGTTTTTAAGAAAAAATGTGATGCCTTCTCCCATGGTAGCTCTCATTCACAACAAAAACGCACACTGAATCCCACTCCCAACTTATGATGTCATTTCATAGATCAAACCTCAAGGAAAACTACACATCTCATATGCAACACCAAAGAGAGAACCACACAACATGCCCAACGGGCATTTAGCATTCAACGCATCATAATACCGACTCTCTCTTAGTGCATCCAGGATGAAGGTAATATAGGGGACATGCATATCTATTAGAAAAGTACACTAAGAGGATTTTAAACAGATTCCAATTAATCATCCACGACTACTAGATGGAAGATTGATCGAACAAACATTGGTCGACTATAATGAAAGGACTCGTCTTTCCCTACTAACAATCCTTCATTACCTGAACACATGAATTTACCACCTTAAGGAATTTTGTGTTTGTTTCAACAACCCACCGAAGTCCACCCGAGACCAATGGTGCTTTCCAAAGGCTGCATAAATAGAGAACTAGTTCAAATTCATGTTTTTGATAAAACAATTATATAAAACAACACATGTAATCTTCAAAGGAATTCAAGCAAGATCAAATATTACAAATACATGTTTCAGGTAGTGTCTCATCTACAAGGAATACCACATTTAATAAATTTGATATGACACTCTCTTTGTCTTAGGAGTGTCTTATTTGTTAAAGGGAAGGAATCTCAACTTGCCACTCACGAGCACGCTAGTAGTAAAATACCATAAAATAATGTGTGACTATCCTACAAGCCACGATCACAATGTTAAAACATTTAAATAAAACAAACCATCCAGACCGGCATGTCAAAACACCCTAATATTTAGAAACTCATCCCAAGTATTGGGACGAACCAATTTATTTAACACTCAATCCAATCTACCTGGAGATGACCTGAGAAAACACTTAACAGTGCCAAACTCATTGTTTTATGCGAACTTAACCAGTTCATTATTTCATCCAGAACTCGACGATTCCATGTTTACCAACACATAATACTCTAGGAAAATTGAAGGCGTCCAACAACCAAGGAAACAACCGAACATGCCCTTGGCATGACTAACCGACTAAAAATAAAAATTACTCGATGTTCAAACCCATACCGAGGTCATAGATAGAATGAACACCTATCCAAAAAAGGGTTTCATTAAAAAACTGAATGTTCTCCTATGGACAACGACACACGAACAACACCAAATGTTAGAAAAAAATGACACTAGCAAGGAAAAAAAGTTCCAAGGGCTCTACATACCCCAGGATATCCCCTTACAAAGATCACATGTTATCCCAAGAAGATTGTCATGCCAAAAAAAGTTACATGCTCAACATCCTGACATCAATTCATTGAAAAAGAGAAATGCCTATCATAAACACCTACAGTTCTATTCTATGGAAACTAAAAGAGAAACTCAATGTGACCCTTACATGAGGGTCTTACTAAGGTCACCTTTAGAGGTTCAATTTATATTTTATTTCCATTTATTCATATTTAATATCTAATCATAAAAAACATTTCACTTTTAAAAACATCAATCACTACTTAAAACAAAACATAGGTACTTTATTTTCAAAAAATTCCCTAATGGAAATGAATTAATGTTTCATAGAACATTCTTTTAATCATTTAAACATTGAATGAAATCTCATCATAAACAAGAAACATATCATTATAAATTTCTTTTTAGCAGTTTAGGAGACTTACAAGAGTCCCATTTATCCATTTCATTTATAACATCTAACCAGGAATCATGCCTCCACATTTTACCATTTAACCAACTGAAACATAACATGGCCATTACATTTAACATGGGTTTCCATTATCCAATTCATGAAGCACCCATACACATCATGGATTTAAATTTGGCCCCCATTTATCGAAATCAAAATCAAATTCTGAATTTTAACATGCTCACATACATATATATATAGTTGTGTTGTCAGATGAGTGGTCACCTACCAACCTATATTCACCCATAAACTTTATAGTTTGTCCTATGTTTCCAATTAATTAAAATAAATTCAATTAATGATTTCACTTTAGTAGACTCTTACATTTTAAATGAACTGTTCTAATCATGTATACATATTTTTCTCAAGGTGGTTTGAATATTTCTGTTACCATTTCCCGATTATAAGGCACACATGCACCTTAAAAGCAAAAACTAATTCCCATTTATTCACAACCCTTGTAACAAATCCAAAAATGTTGTTAAGAAGTAAACACTAAGGCAGGATAAACAAGGTAAAAGCATTAAAAAAGGGAAGCTAACACAGGGGCATGTTATAACATAGAATCATAACTTCTGAATAAGTAATTAATTCTAAAGAAACAAAAAAATGTCATGAAAATGAAATAGTCATATTATACTAATAGAATATCATTCTTAAAATTACCTTAGAATGTACAAATCTAAGCATGTTATTTAAAAACCTACATGGCATAACACTCATAGCACAAATTCCAAATCAACAAGCATCCAACGAATGAAGATATTTGGCATGGCATATGCATGGAATGTGAATTTCCTATGTTCCTAGTATGATACATGAAATGATACTTCCTTTCCATAACAGGCCAAGGGTAAAAATGCCAGAAATTACATAAATCATTAGTTGTGTAAATACAACAACCACTCAAGGTGAACTCATACCAATTATAATAACAAATAGTATGAACACCAATCTCATCCCTGGCCACTTAGACATTTCCCGAATGTGGGGTGATCAGTCCCAAGAACATCTATTAACAATGTGTTGACACATTTATAATCTCTTGTCTACCAACCCAAAATAGTAAGACAAAGGAAAATAAACACCCTCTAATACCACGTTGTAACATCCTTTTCCAACTAACCATAAACTCGGTAGTTGTATCGGTGGGTCACATGGCCTCAGACGCATATCCCCAAATGCCAGAGGCTTACGACTAGAAACGAGGGTTTCATGAGGTGATAGTGGGGAGACTATACCCTCTTATCAGAGATGCAAAAATATATTATCAGAGTGTCAACAATAGAAATAAAAGAAGTAGTATATGACGATTGAAAAGGTATCAGAAGCCAAATATTTTAATTTTATAAGAGTTTCCAGCACATTTTATACATCAGATGAACTCATGACATGTGGAGATACATATTATAAATAAATAAACAAGACAACATGATTTATAATACAAATAGTACAAGACCCAAATAAAGAAGATAGCTAAAAGTCCTAAGACCAACTCCATGAGAATCCTGGCCTATGTCATACTCCTTTACTCCTATCTCCAAGTATTAGCACACATCAAAAAGCGTGGTCCAAGGTATGTAGTCTTGCGAACAAGAAATGTCTACTCAGGTACCCCAGTGCAATGGAAGCCCGAGTAAGGTGTGAGATCAAAAAACCAAATAGGCCGACACCAACGGTGTCTAGCCCAATCAAGACTGTGTAATATTAATTAATCAGTGCACAAGTATATAGAGATAATGAAAAAATTAAATAAATAAATAACACCCATCTAGGTTCTTAATTGGATACCTGACAACTATACCAGCTTCGGCTCATTTTCAGGATAAGAATCTGATCGTGTCCACCTAACAAATATATATAGCTGTAGTATATATATATATATAGGTATAGATATAACTTTGTGTGGATCGAGACATACCACTGCCATCCCAATTAAAGGGGAGCTCTCACAGTCTGCCCTTAACCCAACTCCAAGTGCACTCATGGTCTCTTGGGATACACATGTTGGAAGGACCAGGGCTTAACTCATGGATTCCCTTAACTAGGGAAAGTGAAAAAGGTCATACCCATGGTTTAGCCCCAAGATCTCTCACTGACTTTAGAATTTAATAAGAAATATCTCATGGTCTTTCTTACCCAATGGCTTTACACAGTCCTTTGGAGATCAGTAAGGAAGCACACACAGTCTTCCTCCCTAAGGTATCTCAAGGACCCTTGGCTCCACAGCCTACATAAGGAATAACCATTCACAATATGTAGTGCATGAGGCATCAACCTCTCATGCATATCATTAACCCATTCCAATTAAACATAAGAAAACATATTCACCTTTTTACATCTGGAAACCCTATTATGTATTTCAATCAAATCATTTATAAAGTAATCTAATTCAATTCATTCCAAGTGATCTTAAGTCATAACATCTTAAGTGTTTATAAAGAAATGGTTACATATTCATATTCAAGTATGAAGATAAACCTCTCACGCAATCCATTGTCCATTTCCAAATTCATTTAAAAATTTAAATTGACATGTGGAAATTTATGATAGTAAGGGATAGGTATTGACTAAACCATCCTAGGTATTTCAAATTTTACTAAAAATTATTTTACTTTCATATGACAATCTTACGATATTCACCCAAGTCTTGGACTTACCACACTAACCCGTTCTATTTCCAGTTTAACCATTTTTATACACTTCAATGGAAAACATGTCATTAGGTAGAAGTCATCCTACTCAAGTGGATCTCCCTAAAAAAGTCATTCAGTCATCAAAATATGAAAAGGTTCTAAACATGGAACTTTATATACATGGATTCAAAGAACAAGACGTAGTAATGTAGAAAAACAAGCAATCATTAATGTCTACAATTTGAATTTTCATATTGAAGGAAGTGTACCTCCAATGTAGGCATTTAATTATAAAATAGTGACATTTCTTATCAATCAACCAGTTGTCACATTAAATAATTTCGATTGGTTTAAAAAATAATGCACTTTTAGAATACGCTACTACATTTGGAATGCATATAATAGGGGTGAGAGAACGATAAATTAAACATTTAATGATTTATTAAATAAATAGGTCATGGAAATGGACTTTACCTCACAGTGGAACCATGTCGTTCACTTAGGGTCTTTGGGATTTCTAACTCAGGGATGATTCTACTCCACTATGGATGCACACGTTTACATACATGCAAGTACACCTAGCCCCTATGCACACACTCGTATGGACATAGGCATGCGCAAGGGGATCCTTACATATATGCTCATATACATATGTATGTCTCCACTCAACTACATATGAATTTATATATAAATATATATATACATGGGAACACCTATCCCCATACACGTTTAATCACTACCATGGATGATTATACACATAGTGGGGGAACCTACATATATATATTTACATACCTTTGAAAATTAAGGTGACTCGCCTTAGTCTCTGGTTACATGAAACCACTTGACAGGGGCTAACACACTACAATGTAAATACCAACAAATATAAAACACCCAAAGAACATCGTATAATGTGGGAAAAACCTAACAATAGGTCTAAAACCTTACCTCGGTTGGTGGTGGTGATCCAAGTCGACCAGAAACCACACGAAACAATAAAACTCCCCACTGATTAATTTATAGGGTGTCAATAACACATAAAAAACCTAATTTAAGAGGTGAAAAATAAGAAGAAACCAAAAAAACATACCTTCTGAACAAAACTGGGGGATAAAAAACACTCGAACCTCTTTTCCCATAGTGACGATTGCCAAAACGCTCAAGAACACGCCCCAAGTGACTTTCTGGACGACCCTAGAAGAAAATAAATTTGAAACAAAATTAAATCAAATGAGCACAGGTTCAGTCAAACCACACCGAGCAACAATTAGGTTGAATATAACCTGGAAACAAGGTGAATATAGGAGTAGAGGACTCACTATAATGTATCGAAGGATATAGGAAAAGAAATAAGGCCAAGAAGTAAAGATCAAAGGAGAGCCATGGAGGGGGTAGCGTGCAACATAGGGGGAAACACCCTTGGGTGTGTGCTGTGTTGAATGAGAGAGGAGAGAGGGTGAGTTCATTTTTAGGTTTTTATTTTAATTTTACATCATTTTAAATTAATTTAATTATTTAATAATACCCAGCCTTACTAACAATGAAAATATTAAACACTTTTTGTATTTTAACCCAGTTCAAAAACACAATACTTTACAAGGGTATCATGATTCTTGAGATAATGACATTCAATAATTTAGAATTTCCTTCATTAATAGTTTACATATTATTATCCTATATAATTTGATAATGATATTTTCTCTGGATGCATTTAATTATAATATTATTGATTAAATGTATTTATTTTTCAGTTATATACCTTTCTAGACTGATTATACATTATATTCTTATATAGTCAATTTATTCAAATCGAATGTGGGTTTAGTTATTTACCTTGACATATTTATTATTATTTAATGATTTATGAAATAATCTATTGTACTAAAACCTTATATTAATTTGATCTCAATCATTTTTTTTCCATTTTCCAATGATATGAAGAAGAATTATTGGAATGAGTTTCAAGGATAAAGAGTTTTTTACTTTTATGATATTTTATTTACATTTAACAATGTAAAATGGGTATCATGAATGTATCTAGTTTTCAAAAACAACTATTTTTTTGTCATTTTGAATTCAATTCCTTGTATATATGACAATTTAATGAAGTAGTAACTAGATCAAGGCTACTAGAATCAGGATCGCTATAGTTGGTATCATAGGATGTTTAGTATAGACGTTGATAACTATATTTACAAATAAAAATGTAATCAGGAACATCCCCCTATTATATAATTTGAGAACAAGTATTGAATGAAAACCTAAAGATTTGGTAAGATAGATATTATGTGTCTTTTCTTGAAATACATCACTATCTGGATACTATAATTGGATGTGGTTCTAGAACAGATGTTCTTAGGGGTAATAACTCTGAAAAGGGTTCATTGCGCTTGACACGATCATCATTACGTACAGGAAAATGGGCTTTAATGTGCACATATTTGATACTCCCAAGGGATATTCTTTGGATAATCCATATTTTCATTACAAATCATCCTGAAGGATTTTGATAGATAATAACAATGAATGACATAAGATAATCCCTAGAAAATGGAAGGACCTATGTGAAATAAAACAGAATAATTATTTGTTGTATTCTGGTTAAATAATTAAATTATCGAAGTACTTTACCAATGGTATTTTGGTTATAAAAATCATGAAGATTCTAAGGATTGTGTTAAAATTTAGATGAATTTGTGTATTCATTAACATAAGAGTAATGGATATCATCATTTTTTAATGATTTTATGATTGATCAAGTTCAACGTATTAAAAACCATTTAGGTTTTAGGTGATTGGTTCCTACCAAGATTGAAGAAATTATATAAAAATTCATGACAGGTATATGTTTTAGTAAAAAGAAATTATTTGAGGAATAATGCCTTTACATTTTATAGACATAAGTTTAAAGTCATTGATAACCTTCAGGGTTGATATGATAATTAATGAAATTATAGTAATAGATAAATATTATTATTATTCATTGTAAAAAAAAATCTTGAAAACCTTAGTAAAAAGTTTATTTAATGATTAATTTTATATATATAATTTCAATCATATTTTTTCATTATTGGAATTATAATAATATAGTTTAGAAAAATGAAAACATGCATTCTAGTTGAAAGAATTTCTCATCTAGTAAGGTGGTGGGGATGAAACCCATGAATGAAGGATGAAAATGATTTCTAAACAAACAATTTCTAACACGATATTGTTGTTAATATTTCATTGTTCTTATTTAAACCATTTGAAAAATAAATATTAATGATTATCCAGTGGTGTTACTTTTGATGTTTAAAAATTAATATATAATACTGGATAACTTATAAAAACCATATTTGTTCAGGAAAATATTTAGAGATTGACAGAAAAAACTACCACTCTTTTATGGATCTTAAAATCCATTAATAGTAAATTTTTGTGCTTTGACAATAAAAAATATTATTTTTAGATATTCATTTATTGGAGTAAGTGATAAATTGGTAATTGAATGAAGCACAACAAAAATATTAAATAGTAATTAAGAAATATAAATGTATCAAGAAAATTTATTCTCTTGAATTATTTGACAATAAAATAATTCCTCAACATTAGGAAAAGGATATTGAATCAAGAAAATTTGTCCTATTACATTCATATATGAGGAATTAGATGGTAAATTAAATCATAACAGATTTATGGTTTTGAGGCCCTTAAATTTACATTGATCATTAACCTTCTTGTGATCAAGGGTCACTACCAATATCAAAAATATTTAATCTTTTATTCTATTTCCATATCATCACTTTACACCAATGTTATCCTACATAGATACCAAGTTATGTGTTTGTCCTTATGAGCATGGCACTTCTATTTCTCTATTATTAAGAAGATATTTTATTAAGACTTTTATTATTTGGATTTTTTCAACAAATGAATTTTAAAATATAAAAAAATGGATTACTAAGTTCAATTTTAAATTGTGGGGATTCAATTTATTTGAGGTGTGCAAAATGTAACACCCCAAAAGTATTAAATAAGTATACTATATTTTAAAGCATGTATGATACGCAACACCAAGCCTAGAAGGTAATGTAACACCTCAAGACCATAAGATAATTTATTTTTTAAAAATCAATCTATTCAATTGATTTTGTTGAAAAATAACTAATTTAGCTTAAATTACATGCAATAATGATTTTCTTCGATAGCATTCATTACACACAGGATAGAGCTTTACCAAACAACAATATATTATTAAAATATTATTATTTATTATAGTTATAACCTAGTTGATAAAATGGAGGCTATAAATAGGATTTAGAAAATCATTAATATATATATTTTAAAAAAAATATTAGATATAAATTGATTATATATAAAATAACAATCTTATAAAATATCCAATAATGTTTTTTAAGAAACTATATTTTTCTAAAAGATGGATTAATCATGCTTTACACACATAATATAAAATTAATTTTTACAAATTTTTGAAAACTTATTTATTTTGAAATAAAATTTATTTTTTAAGTTATATACAAAAATAATCTTAGGGTGATTGTATTTAGATTTTTTTTAAAAGCTTCATTTTTTGATGAATGGTGAAAAACACTAAATTTCAATTGAAAAATGTTTTTCATTTAAATTATTTATAAATTTAAAGTGTATTTTAATTTATTAAAATGTCAAATTAGTTAAATTATATATAAATTAATCCAATTTAGATTTTTTTAATCATATTCATGTATAATTTAGATATAAAAACTTTGTAAACTTTTTAACATTTTCACTTTGAACCCTCTTCTTCTCATCACATTTGTGAGATTAATTTTAAATCAAAAATTTCAACACCTATGAATTTAATTTTTAAATATGGATTCCATATTTTAGATCAGAATAAATTCTAATTTCTAATAATTTCAACAAAATTTTTGGCCAAAATGAATAGTGAATGAAGTAAAAAATTAATTATCATAATTAAGGCTAAAATTTGTTTGCATGGCATAAAAATAAATAGGTAAGGGTAAAAATGACTTACAATGTTTTCTAAAAACTACTATATATAAATTTTTCTTCTGTTCCACATCTAATTATTGATAATGTTCAATTTTCGACATGTTTTTTATTTTGAAAAGTATAGGATAACTCAATTGGTTTCAAAAATTACATGTGTGTGCTCTCTCCCACTTATAAAAGGCCACCCATATGCTCTATTATTTACGCCTTGAAACATATTTGTCTTGGAAAATACTTTCCAAAATAAATTATCAACTTCCCTCCCCTCATTTAAATTTTTTATCTTGGTAATAAATCAAACCTAGTAAGAAATTAGTGTAAACCTAAGGATGATACATGAAGAAGAGGTAATGTTCTTCAAGAAGTAACTTTATTTTAGTTACTTTTCCATGAACGTAAATTTTTATTAACCTATTATGATATAATAAACTATGTTTATTCGATATTATGGAATGTTTCTAGAATAAATAAAGAACCTAAACCATCTCCACTTTCAAAAAATGTGTTACAAATCATTATTTGTGCGTACGGAAAATTGCCGCCTTTTGAACCAATGTCATTTCTTTTTTCTTTTCCACCTCTCAAGGATGGGTGTGATAATGGATATAAATTATGTTGGCCTATAAGAGATTGTTGGACCCTATATGGTTTTAATAATCACAAATCATGTCTATTCATTTCAATAATGTTTTCTTTACACTAAATTATGTTTAGTTATATTTAATTAATATTATCTATATGCCATTATTTTTTAAACACATTTGGTTGGCATTCTTGAAATAAGATAGTTAAAACAGTAAAATTGAACAAGTATGAGTTGTTGACACCGATAGTTCAAATGATACACCAACAAAAGTTACTTTTACACTGACAGTACCAACTGACTCATCGATAGACGACCCAATGACAGTACAAATGAGGCACTGATAGAAGGAATTTCTTAATGACAGTACAAACTAAATCAATGATAGATGACTCATTGATAGTACAAATGAGACACAAATAGAAATAATGACTCACCATTAGAAAAAAATGAGTCAATGATGCATTCAGTAACATATTCTTAGAGATACCGACATAATGAATCCCTGATATATTGAGTTTTTGATACTAACAAAAGGACTCAAAGATAGAAGGAGTCACTGATAGAAAGACTCACCGATAGAGGAGTCACCAAAAGTCTTTTTAAATTTTATTTTATTTAAAACTAACACTAATGGTCATATTTTAGTGTTTTAATGCTACATATTAAATTAATGATTTTTTACTTACAATAATGACTCTGTTAGTGGATAGTGTGAGGTATGAGGTGCCTCCAAATGCTACTTGTAGTCCAATAAAAGACACCCAAAATAAAATTAAATCTTGGAACCAAGTTGTATAGAAGAAGATAAAAACAAATAGAACATACAAGCAGAGATACTAGACCAAGCAGAAGAAGAACCAAAGAAATATAATTCCTTCTAACTATGAAATAAAAGAGGATTTATGTCCATAATATCATCAAATATTCTTATAGAAAACAAACACTATGGAAGAGAATCAAATATTCTTGGAAACTAAAATGCATAGCTCGAGTGATACTTTATTTCAGTGCCTATTCCATATGTGGATTAAAAATTCACATCTACTGCATCCCAAGAGTGAAAAGATGTATTTCACAACAAACAGATCCTTTTAAACTCTCTCTCTTTATTTCATGTTCTGTTGTGTTCTTTTTACTACATTTTGAGCAGTTTGTGCATTTGTCTATTAAATACACATCATCTCCTACATTGAACTAAGGGATATAATATATCCTCACAAAAACATATTTTTACACCTGTTAGTTCCCACGTAGAACTATGGTACATATCCTATGTGACCTGGCTATTGTATTTCCCTCGTAGAACTATGGTAGTGGTCAAGTAACCTTGGCAGTTTTTATACGGTTGTGTAAACCCCAATACAGGGTCTAGATCAAAGTTATATATATATATATATATATATATATATATATCATAGTGGTAGGTGATTACCAAGTGGAGTGGATTAAGTCTCAACTTCAGACTGAACCACTTCTTTTATCCACTGTGTTTTCAAATTTAGTTTTTCTCTGTTTTATCTCATATTTTAGAAAACAAATTTTCACTTTGATATTTAGACATGGATAGTATTTATAACTATTTTGGTTTAGAAAATTAGTTTCAAAAGTTATATCAATATCTCATTTTGTTATAACTATGAAATAATTAATCCTATGAGACATTAATTGAAAAGACAGACTATTATAAATTTACTACTTTGATTAACTAGGCTATCTATTTTTTGATTTGGTGGATTCTTTTGAATAATGTTTTTAACAAAAAAATTTATAGGAACTCAATTCACCCCCCCCCCCCCTCTTAAGTGTGCTACTCTGACCAAAATTTGGTATTAATAATTTTTTAAAATCTTCTGAAAATATTTTCAATTGTTATTTTATTTATGTTTTAAATATCTCTTGATTTTCATTATTTCTAAATTTTTTAGCTCTTTAAATTCTAGTATTTATCTTTTATTGTGGATAACAGATAGTATGGTTTTGTTACCAACAGACATCCCAGCATTAATAGTACAAATGATTCCAAGTGGAAAATTAAGATGAAAATGAACTTAGAAAGCACAGGGTTTGATATTTGGACTGTAATATAAGAAAAATATGACATACCAGACACTCTAAGAACTACAGGGAGTGATTCCCATATATTTACTTATAATTATAATTGTAAATCCTCAAATGACTTATTTTTTCTTTATGGTATAATGAATTTAATAGAATATTTTCATGTAAATCTGCCTATAAATTTTTGGATACCTTAGCTATTTCACATGAAGGAACCACAAATGTAAAATAAATGATAATTAATACATATATTATTTAATATGAAAACCTTATGATGAAGTCTGATGAACCCATTTCTAATATGTATCTCTGGACCAATGAGATATTCAATAAAATAAACTCTCTTTGGTAGCCAGTGGGGGCCAAAGAACAAATCATGTAGCTACGTAAATGTCTACCTGAAAGGTGGAGATGAACCTCAGTATCAATTATATAATCATGTGATTTCAGTATGTTTTTAGTCAAGGAACTAATAGAAAATAAGATGATAAATGAGGAATAACTAAAATTCCAAAAAGAAGAGGAGGATTAACCAAAGAGAAAGTCATTGGATTTCAAAACCACTACATCCAAACATAAAGAAAAGGAATTGATTCAAACTCATTTTGATAGTACATTTGATGAAGATTCATCATCAAATAGTGATAAGGAAATGGATTAGTTAGTGAGAAGGTTTAATAAGTTTCATCAAAAGAATAATCCTTTCAGGAAGCTCAGCTACAAAGGTAAATATGATAATAATGGAAATAAGAAAAATGATTGGAAAAGGAATGATAACTCAATTGAAATAGTTTTTTATCAATGTATGTGGATTTTATATGTAAATTATGACTTAACTAAGTTAAAATATAAGAGGAAATATCGGAAAAAAGATAATAGATTCAAGAAGGAAATCAAGGCCACCTAGAGTGCTTCTAAGGATAACTCTAATGAGTTGGAATCAACACAAGATGAAAAGGTGAAAAGGCAAACATGTGTTTCATGAAAAACACGTATGAGGTATCCCTTTAGTCTCCTATACAAATTTATAATTATTCTAGAGATGAAAGTTATTTTAAAAATATTATTAATGAGAAAATGTTTGAATACATCCATATTATTAAAGATCCATGAAATAAATTTAAAGATAAATATAAATATTTAATGAAATAATATTCTCTTAAGTCTAATATTAAATATATGATTTCCTTAGAAAATTAAAAGAATGCTCAATTTCATAAAGAAAACAATGATCTCAAAATGTCTGATGTGAAATTGAAAAGGGTTTAGAAAAGATCACCAATGGAAAATATATCTTGGTTAAAATTCATGGTAAACAATTTTCACCCAAATACAATAGTGGTTTTGGATATCAACCTAGTAAAAAAATTATCAAAACCAATTTTGTATAAAAATTTGGAAAAATCCAGATTCATTCCATGTTCTGGAAAATTTTCTGTATGTTCTAGCTATGTAACATGTTTTACTATTTCATGTTTTTCTGGTCCAAATAAATTCTATTTTTCCAATACATTACAAAATGTGTATATGAACCCCATTAAATAGATGTAGGTTCCCAAATCCCTTCTTACTAATGTTATGGTACCCAAAAAAATATTGATTCCAAAATGTTTTATTACCTAATATTTTTTAGGAAATCTATTTAAAGGTATTCTGTATAATTCTCGGTACTTGGACAGTTGATATATGAGACACATGATAGGATATTATTCATGATTCAAGAATATTATATATATTGGAAGTGGTTATTTCCCCTTGGGTGAAAATTATAAATAAAAAATAATTTTCCTTGGAAAAATTTGGTACTTTAATTCATCTCTAACTAATGAAGTACTTTTTTATAGATTAAAGTACAATATTCTTAGTATCTCTCAATTGTGTGATGATGGTTTTAATGTTGAATTTAAAAATGATTCACGAAATGTTTTTAATTTCAAAATAGAGTAGGTATTTATTTCTCTTATAAATGAAAATGTTTTTTTTGTAAACATATATTCATTAGTTTCTCAAAATGATTCATGCTTAAGTTCCTTTCATAAAGAGTCTCGGATATAGAATAGTAGATAGGAACATTGTAATACCCATTCTCTTAGAAATATTACTAGTAAAGGATCTTCCTAAACATGAATTTCCAAATGAAAATGTATGTAATCCTTTTCAAAAGGATAAAGAGTATAATATATATTTCAAAATAAAGAAAGAAGTTTCAAATTCTCAACCTCTTGAGGTTGTTCGTAGGGATTTGTTTCGACCATCTAGGGTTTCTAGTCTTAATGGGAAGAACTATGTTTATTTTATAGTATATTTCTTTTCTAGATATACATGGACCGTTTTCTTAGATCAAAAAAGTGAAGCTTTCTCTCATTTTACTAATTATTATAGAACAGTATAAAACCTAAGTGGTCTTAGAATTAAATCCTTAATAATTGACCATGGTTGTGAGTTAGAAAACCAATATTTTGAATTTTTTCTCACAAAATGGATAGATTCCTAATTTTTCATCTCCTAGGAAACCCCAATATAATTTTTTTGAAGAAATAAGAAATATAACCTTACAATAGATAGCCCATACTATGCTTAATGAATAGAACATACCTATCTATTTTTGGGCAGAAATTTTCAATACATCTTGTTATATAATTAACTAAATATTAATCGAACCAATTCTTAAGAGAACCCCATATGTTCTATGAAAAAACATAAAACCCAAGGTTAATTACTAAAATGTTTTTTGTTGAAAATTTATATCCTTAATATGAAGGAAATCTTGAAAAAATTTAATTCAAGAGTGTTGAAGGAATCTTTGTAATCTATTAAATCTCTTGTAAAGCCTATGGATTCTTCAATAAAAGATTTATGTGTGTGAAAGATTTTTTACAAGTCAAATTTGATTAAAAATATCATCATGAACCCAAGGCCTCCCTAGAAAATCAGGATGATGATCTATGAAATATGGACATAAATGTAAAATCATTTAACCCTGCTGTTAAGTAGCCTATTAAATAATCCATTTCTAGAAATTCTCAAGATTCATTTCATGATGAACTTAAACCTACTGATAAACATGAAATAACTAGACCTTCATCTTTAGACCTACAAGAACCCTTAAGAACCATCCTTTAGATGTTGTAGTTGGAGACCTAGAAAAAGGGGCACAAAATAGAGCTTCTCTTATAAATCATGTTGAACATCAAGATTTTATTTCACAACTTTAACCTAAAATCATTAATTATTTAATCAGTGAGGAATGTTTTTTAATGTCTATGCAAGAAGAATTGAATCAGTTTGAAGGAAACAAAGTTTGGACACTTGTAGATATACCCAAAGTAACCTTGACTATAGGAACTAAGTGGGTGTTTAGAAATAAAGTGGATGAATATGGTAATATTGTAAGAAATAAACCTAGATTGGTTACAGAAATGTTATAGTCAAGATGAAGGGATTCACTATGATGAAACATTTTCACCAATTGTGAGACGTGAGTCCATTAGAATCTTTCTTTCATATTCAACACATCTAAATTTCAAGCTATATCAAATGGATATTAAGAGTGTATTCCTAAATGAGTTAACAGTTGAGGATGTTTTTTTAACAACCCCCAGGTTTTACAAACCCTAACTTTCCAAACAATTTTTTTAAAATCACAAAGGATTTATATGGTTTAAAACAAGATCCAGGATTTTGGAATGATAAACTAAGTAGTTTTATAATTTAAAAGTTTTTAAAAAAGGTATATCAGATCCTAATCTTTTTATAATACACTTTTCAAAAGTTGTTTTATATTTTCAAATTTATGTACATGATTTTATTTTTGGATCATCAAAAAAATATTTATGTGTTCATTTTATAATAATGATGTAGAAATAATTTGAAATGGGTTTAATGGGGGAACTCAAATTCATTTTTGGATTTTGAATATTTCAAAATAAAGAATATATTATTTTAAATCAATGTAAAAATAATAAATATCTTTTAAAAATGCTTGTATTTGATGGTAAAAAAGTAGGGATGCTCTAATGAGTAACACCTGTAAGTTGGAACTTGATGAAAATGGTAAATCTATTGATCAAACCTCTTATGGAGGAATGATTGGGAGTTTACTCTATAAAACCACAAGCAGGCCTGACATTATGTTTAGTGTGTGTATGTGTACCTATTTTCAATATAACCATAAATAATCTCATCCAAATGATCTTAAAATAATTTTCAAATATCTGAAATATACTACCAACATAAGATTGTTCTACCCTAGAGGACCACCTTTGGATCTAGTGAGTTATTATGTTTCTGATTTTAGTGGTTTAAGTTAAATTGAAAGAGAACCTCCAGAACATGTCAGTTTTTGGGAAAGTATCTAGTTTCATGGTGTATTAAAAAGAAAAATTTTATTTCATTGTCTATTATCGAAGCTGAATACATAGCTATTGGTAGTTTTTGTGCTCAGATTTTTTGGATTAAACAAAATTTACTATCCTTTGGATATCGATTATGGCATATACCTATAAACTGTGATAATAAAAGTTCTATTAACATATCCATGAATCTGGTTTCTCATTCTTGAACAAAGAATATTAATTTAAGACATCATTGTTGGAGAGATCATTATCAAAAAGGTGATATAATACTAGAGTTTATTGGCCCTGAACATTATATTACTGACATATTCAAAAAGAGATTAAAATCTGAATGAATAAATTACATAAAACATGAATTAGGAATGATTAATTTATAAGGACATTATGTTGATAACTCTTTCTCAAAAATATGTGTATATGTCATGACAACACTGACAACATCATTTAGACAATTTCATGCCAACACCGACACATTTTTCATGCCGAAACTTGGTCATGCTCAGACCTACACTTCGTTATGCCAACACATATAGTTTTATACTGATTCTGTCATGCCAACAGCGATAGTGTCATATCGATATTGTCATGTTAATACAAATAGCTTCATGTGGATACCATAATGATGAAACCCATAGTGTCATGCCGATACTTTAATGTTGACACTGATAGTTTCATGCTAATACGGTCATGCCGACATTGATAATGTCATGTCGATATTTTCATGCTGACATAGAAAGAAACCATTGTTTTCTTTATTTTATGTCTTAACCAAAACGACATTGTTTTATTTATTTCTTTGAACCCAATTTATGAATTTATGATCTCAAATTCCCTAAATGATATCATTCATATTAATCCACTCAACTACTCACCCTTGCCTTTAACCCTTACAATCTTTTGTTGTTGATCTTTACCCTCTACCTTTCACCATCCATCATTCTACTGAACCATTAGAAATTGAAAGTATGAAGTGTGTACTCGAAGGAGGATATCTAGATGAGTTTCAACCTACTAAGAAGTAGAAGGGAGAATCTATTAATTCTTAACCTATCAATCCAACTCTTTTAAACCATGTTGTAGCACCAAAGAATGAATTTTTTGTAGAATGGTTGTTAGAGTGTATGTCTCTCTTAGTAAAGGAATTGTAAACCTATAGTTGGATAGACTTGTTTTCAAATAATTTGAGGCCTTATTACCTGAAGCATGACTGTGAGTTAAACATAAATGATAAATTTAATTTAGAATTTATTGTTGTAAGTTATATCAAATATGTAGTTAAAGGCAGGATAATTTCATTTTCTTCTAAACATTGGGCAGAATGCCTCAGGGTTCCACATGAAGGAATATTTGATGAATATCAGGGAAATATTCCACCTGCATGTGAAATATTTTTATATGAGACAACTCTAAAGGATCTAACTAGGAATGTGAATCATAGGAGGCTACTTTATATTGAGCCAGATAGGGAGAGTAGATTTTTTTAAAGTTTATTCAGCACCATATTTTCCTTAAGAAATAGGATTTTCCATCTTTAAAGAGTCAAGATGTATAATGGTTTTATTTCTTGAAGGAAGGGCACAAGGTGAATCTATTTAGATACTTGATTGTTCACATTAGTTGGATGGTAAATCCCTACCATACGACAAATTACCTTTTCCACACAAGGATGATATCAGCCATGCAATAAGTGAAAGAATGTGTGGATGAAGGTGAAGAAAATGTTTCATATGGTAGTGGAATTTTCTTGACTAAGGATATATGGATGAATATTAAAATCCATTCTAACCCATGGAAGAAGGAATTGGTTGTGGAGGAGGATGAGTTTAATGAAAATTTCAACCTAATGGACCATCCTATTTGGCCAAGAGATTTAGTGGATCCTAGTCTCTGACCAAAAGATGTTGAGCCTATTTATTCTGATGAGGAAGAGGTTACTACTCCTAATAATGAACAAAGGACTCCTATTTATTATAGGAGTGACCCTAACACCACTTAAGCTCAAAAGGGTATATCATATGGACCACTTAGTCAACCTAAGGCCTTAACTTCTAATTAACCAACTCTTGGTGACAATGGTCATGAGGAGATAGAAGTGTAAGGAAGTGTCGAGTATGATAGCATGTCTAGTGGTTTTGAATAGGATTTATAATAATAAGAAGAAGAAGGAGAATAAGGATACAAAGAAGAAGAAGTAGTAGTAAGAGAAAGTAGATCAGGTAGTGAAGAAGAATAAAAAGGAAATGGCTCTAGAAATGATGGAGATGATGGAGATGATGGAAATGATAGAAATTATGGAAATTATGGAGAGTGTTAATGAATTGTAAGTGATAATTTCTCGAATAATCCTACCGATGATCAAGATGCTACTATAGGGCTGGTTGGTACTCTGAATTAGGAACCCATTATAGAGCCTCCTAGTTCTTTAGTGGTTGATAATGTAGAAGTGGCAGTGTTTCAATTTCAAAGAGAAGTGCATGGTAAAATAATCCTAGTTCCTTTGTTAGTTTATGCTAGAAGAAGATCTCAAGATGAAGATGGGTAGCAGATAGGAAGGGATCTAGATGAGGGGGGAGTTCCAATATAGAATAGCTTAAGATGAGGGGGATCATCAAGAAGGAAGAGTGAGACTTGAAAATCTCACCCCTTTGGATTAAGATGTTATGTACGAATTAGAAAGGAATACTAGATATGTAATTTTTGTTTGGACAATGAATATTCTGATGATGAAGTGTTTGTGCATGTTCCATGAGAATTAGTGGCTCAGATCCCTTGAAGGGACTATGTCACTAAGGAAGATTTTTAGATTTTTAAAGAATAAGTATGCTCAATTGTCAGGGAATCTCTTCACACTCATGTTGTGTCCATACGTACTCTAAGTGTAGAGGTAAAATCTTTAATGGATTCGATGGAAGAGATGAGATAGTCCATGAAGGCTACTCCTATAATAGTTCAGGTAGTTTGTGTGAGTGGGACCGTTGTAGCCAAAGTTTCAGAGAAGTTTATAGCCAAAATTCAACCAAACACAATTTCAATTGCTGGAAGGAATGTTGAGAATAATAAAAATCTTGGGAATTAGATGTGAAAATAGGCTTCTGCTATAAATGGGCTAAACTCTAAGTATAATGTCTATTTAGAGGGAGTACTTAATGCTCTTAAAGAAGACATGTCATATTCTATTGTTCCTTCTACCTCTACACAGCCTTCTCAATACTTGGATAGTGAAATGGTCAAATCTATAGTTCGAGAATATCTTAAATATTTTTTTAGTGATTCTAGTCTAGAAATCCTTTAAAATATTGAGAAGAACATTGATTTTGTGAAGTATATGGTCATATTTTATAACAAGAAAGCATCTTATACTCAGGAAGAACACACAATGAGGTCTAATTCCTATTTTATAAGCATTTCCACGAGGAATCTGATGACCAACCACTTTAAATATTTGGTTGAGAATATGAAGCTACATATAGTTACTCAAGAATTTATGGATCATGTTCAAAAATTTAAGGACTTAACACCTATTATTGACATGTTTATGTGGAATAAGGATGAATTTGAAAAGGTAATTCAATATGGTGGGGAGATAATCACAACTTTTTTAACAACCCATCCCTCGGGGCCTCTGTCGTGACTACCCCAAGCTTGCCTCCCAAAGGCCAGGGGCGAGAGACTGGCACCAAAGTCATTATCCCATGAGTGGGAGGTATTTTCCTAATTACCTGTATAGATGAATACACACACACAACCATATCCCAATTATATGGAATGGAAAACATGCATGAAACTAAACAACCATTGAGAAAAGGTACAAGTTGTAAGTCCAATGGGCTAGAATACAAACCCAAAAAAACTAAAAATAGGAAAGTATAAAAGATATCTGTAAGACTTCTATAGAAGAACCCACCTGTAGGGTAGGCATGTAGTGGCTGTCAGAAGTTGTGGAAGTATGCCCTGACTGTCGTATCTCACTAGGCACTGCTTGGTCCCCAGCCACCGAGGGCTCTATCAAATCACTTATTCTCTGCACCAGACACAACATGTGTGGGTGATTCCCATTAATGGGTGAGTAAAAAAATACTCAGTGTGGATCCTAAAACACAAGTGAAAGAAAATAATGGAAATTATACACATGTTATTGTGTGCTCAGGCAGATATAATCTAATGTATACAAAGAAAAACTATCAATCGTACAATGAACACCTTTGACTACTGAGTTGCTCATCCCTAATGTGTACCATGGGTCTACTAGGTCACACAGAGCCTCTCTTGAATATGGTCATGTTGAGTCAAACCGAGCCACATCCCAATTAGGCCATCATAGCTAGTCCACACAGAGTCTCTTGTAGCTGATCCACACATAGTTGCTTGTAGATGATCCACACAGGGTCTCTTGTAGTTGTTTCACATAGATTTTCTTATCATCTAGGCATGTAGAGTCACTTAGACCCACTTTTAAATAGTCTTCAAGTCTCACCAAGCCATAGGATTTCTGCACATAGTGCACTTGGATCCGGGAGAATCCACTCCTCAAGCCATTCTTCATATTTCAAAATCCATGAAAGTCTCCTGATTGAATTCCAAAACTATTGTCCCAATGTGAGTAGTCCAACGACGTAAATAGATTTCCAATCAGATGCTCGGTCTAAATGATTTTAGAGTTTTACTAAAAAGGGGTTAGTTGTGTTTGGGCCTGGCCCGACCTGGTCAGACCAACCTGACCAACCAAGCCTGGGGGGTTCTGTATGACCCAGCCTAATTTGACCGACCCGACCAAACTCAGTTTGGGTTTGGGCTGGCCCAGTTTTGTATGTCTATTAGTCCAGGCCCATTGGGCCTTATTGGACCTAGCCTAATTTGACTGTGGGTCCAGCCTTCTAGGTCGCCTAGCGACCCGATTCCATCCAGCCCGACTTTTGTTCCATCCCAAGCCAACCAATGGCCTGGTTCATGCTGCCGAGTCTGTCTTAGATGGTGGCCTAGTCTCCTCCAGCCCGAAAACCTGTTGGGCATCCTGTTCGACCATGAAGAGGCTAGATATAGTCAGATACCTCTTTTCCCACACTCAGTCCCCACTAGACTTCGTGCCAGCATGTCGTGGCTTGTAGGATGTTGGTCGGGTGGTCACGTCTGTCTCCACCAGCTGTCATCCTAGGTTCTAGCGGCCCCTAAGTCACCTCTTCCTTGGCACACCATCGTGGTACACTACCACCCACCTGTGGTCCCCACTTGTATCTTGTGATCCTCGCTGGACCACATGCTAGCGCACTATAGCCCAAATGGTGCAGGTTGCACCTCCGATGTGGTCGGGTGGCCGCATCCATCTCTGCCAGCCATAGGCATCCCCTACTGCACTATCCCGGACTGAGCCAGTTGCGGCCTCCACCTCGTCACGCCGCCAGTGGCACCGACATGCCAGTGAGGCCTTCTGCAGACCACTGCGTCCTTTTTGATGGTATGTTCCTCGAACTGTCTATGCCTACAGTCTACTTTGGGTTCCTTCTTCCCTAATATAGCCTTGAGATTACTTTGTCAACAATTCGGAGGTACAATTATGATGCACACATGAACTCCCAAAGATGGAGGAATCGGGGCCCAGTACGTGTCGGCATGATTCCTCCATGTCATAGTTTTTGAAACATGAGATGGGTGAGGCTCATGATTTGTTCCAAAATCTAAACCTGAATCAAAAACCGAGATATAAAACACCCTCCCTCTAGAAAAAGTGACCTACAGATCAACCTATTTGTGGGTTGATCTACATTCATTTTTTTAGAAGGAAGAATGGGGTATTAAAATTTTTAAAAATAAACCCCTACATGAAGAAGCTTCAATCAAAGGGATTGCTTATCACTGATGGTGATGTGTCTGTAGGGATTCACGATCCATTCGAAGCCATTAGAGTTCGTCGTTCTTCAGTCACAAATTTATTCTCCAAGGTTTCGTCGTCACTTTTCTGATTATCCAGTGTACATTGTGGGAGATAATTCTATCATCGTTCTTTAGATTATTAACAGATCTAAATATGTTTCTCCAACCCCTTCAACTCATTAAAAGATAAACATGCCATATAATTTCTGTTATGCTTAGTTGTCGCATCATTACACTATTTCATTTATGAAAGAACCTTTCTGTTACGTTTCAGTTGAAGAGGAGTTACACTATTTCATTTATGGAAATAAATAGTCAGATCATCACTACATTGTAGAAAAAAAAATTAAATAAAATAAACTTTTGAGGATTATTTTATCGTGTTTTCTTAAAATTTCATAAAATCAACTTTTCCCTCGACCCATGCCGGTCTAGGTTAGGTGAATTCTTTGGTAATGTCATCATTCGGGATGCAACGTTGCCCTTGGAATCTCAATTTGAGCACCCTCTTAGAATTTTCCAAAACCTCACATGTGTTCCCTTTTAATTTGCTAAAAAAATATCCTAAACTCTCTTTTACCCTCGACCCTCACCAATTGAGGTTATGCTCCACCTAAGGGAAACACACCCTCAAAATCTAAATGGTACTCTTGGATTTCCAATCTGAGATACCGTTAAGGAGTTACTAGGAATTGAAAATGAAATAATTGTTACTTAATTATTTTATTTATTGCCAAAAAATAACTTCCATAGTTAGCCCATACAGTCCAACATTAGGACCTTTCTTGGATAATCTCGATGCTCTGAGTTCACTGGTGCCCTCAAATTTTTCAATTTTGGGACCGGTTTAAAAGTTAGACAAACCTACATTCATGTTTATTCAAATGAACATTATAATAATTTGGAAGAACATTCCATCCACTCTGGTCCTTGGAATCATGTGATGTCTCATAGTCTAGTGTGTAAGTAATCCCATGTAATATAAAAAAATACATGGAATTATTGGACATTACATTACCCCCACCCATAGGGATTCACGTCCCCGTAAGCCAAAACATGGGATAAACAAACAAATGAGGGTAATATGCACAAATCTAAGCCTCTCACTACCATGTCATATCTTGGACATTCTTGTGCTTCCACCGAATGCATACCAGAGGAATAGACTACCCTCAAAGGACTCACTCTTGTCAATCCTCTATCTCCATCGAGAACTATGTAAATGATTTCCCATCATCAATGTCCAACTCATCTCAGTTGATGAGGTGTGATGGATCATGAACATACCTCTTTAGTGGTGACACGTGGAAAACATCGTCCACCTGATGCATTAGTGGGGGATGATCTAGGTGATATGCCACCTCACCAACTCTGATCAGAATCTGGAAAGGGCCAAAAAATCTCATAGATCACTTTCCACCCTACCCAAATCTCTGCAATCCCCATCTGGGTGAGACTCAAAGGAAAACATGGTCTTCCCCCTCAAACTCAAAGGGACTAGGTCTCCTATCTCAAGTGTATGGGCTAATCTTGCTAGAACCTGATGCTCATCCTTCACTTGTTAACAAGTGAGGCATTGTGAAATAAACTCTTCCACCACTTCCTTCATCCCTATCCACCAGTACTAATGTCGGAGATCCTGGTACATCTTTTACACTCCCATATGTACCACCAAATGGGAGATATGGAACTCCCCTAAAATCTACTCTCTCAATTACACTGATAATACTATGCATCCCCTGAAAAGGATTCCGTGCTCCCCACCTATCGAAAATACATTAGGAGCGTGTCCTAAGGATAATTGATCACGTCTTGCCTCACAGTCAACATCCACTAGTTATGCCTCCCTAACACACTATAAGAGTGGGGAAGTCTCAGTAATCGACTAAAGGTAAGATAATCCATCATCATCCATGAAGGATATCTACATCGTGGCTAGCTATTCTGTCACCTCACTCAGCAGCTGCAAACCAAACCTTCTGTTGAGCATGTCTGCCACAACGTTCTCATTCCTAGCCGTATATACTATCTCAAAGTAAAAATCATAGAGGAACTCCATCCATATCCACTTCATCATGTTCAGGGCCCTCTAGTTGAATATATACCTGAGGCTTTCTTGGTCATAGTAGACTATAAATATCTCACCTACCAAGTAGTGCTACTAGATCTTCAAGGAAAGGACCACTACTTCTAGCTCCAGACCATGGGTTGTGTAGTTCTTATCATGTTTCCTCAACTGCTATGAAACATAGGTGATCACTTTTTGCTTCTGCATCAAGACATAACCCAGTAATGTCCCTGATGGGTTGCATAAAACTACATAGCCAACTCCCTTATATAGTAGTCTCAAGATTGGGGCACTCTTTAGTCTATGCTTCATCTCTTGAAAACTCTGCTAACTCTTTTCCATCAACCCGAAGGGTTGTCCCTTCTATGTCAATTCTTTTAAGGGAGATTCTACCCTAAAAATTCAAGAAAAATATCCAGTTTTACCTAGCCAAACCTAAGAATCTCTGCACCTCAGTCACGATCCTAGGTAGATACCAAGTAAGCACCACCACTATCTTTTCTATATCCACTACAACTCCAGCCTCCAATATAACATGTCCTAGAAAGTGGACCTCCCATATCTAGAACTCACATATAGAGATATTACCATAAAGTTGGTGATCTCGGAGTGTATTTAGGACAATCCACATATGTGTTGTGTGATCCTCCTCTGATGTTGAGTACACCAACATGTAATTTATGAAGACCACAAAAAACCAGTCAAAATAATGTAGAATATTCTCTTAATGAGTCCCACGAACACTGTTGGGAAATTAGTCATGTCAAACGGCTTCACCAGGAACTCATAATTGATATACAAACATCTAAAGTCAATCTTTAGTACATCTTTATCCCGTACCCAAAGAAAATGATAGCCAGACCTGATTTTTATCTTTATGAACCATATCGCTCATTTCAGTAGATAAAAGAGGTCATCAATCCTTGGTCGTGGATACCTATTCTTCACAGTCACCTGGTGTAGGCACCAGAAGTCCATGAAAAACCTCAAACTCCCATCTTACTTCTAGGAAAATAAAACTGGGTTTTTCCATAGTGAAATGTTGGGTCTCACAAATCCCTTCTCTTACAAGTCCTCCGGTTTTACCTAAATTAATGAAGCTCCTCTGGATCGATCTAGTATGATGGTGTAGATATCTATGTCATCTCGGGGTACATATCGATGCAGAAGTCAGCCTTCCTTTGAGGAGTTAGTCCTAGAACATCCTCAGTAAAGACATCTTCAAACTCTTCCACCATTACATGAATTTGAGGAATCCTCTCTTCCATTATACCAAGGGTGAGGCTATCAAATGGGTGACTGATCGACTTCACTCTCCTCCAAAAAATTGTGTCATGTGCTGCAAGATCTCCCTTCTCTCCGGTGAAGGAAAACACATTCTGATCCCCACGGACACACAAAACTCTATGCCTAAAATAGTCAATCTGAGCATGGACTTTGGATAACTAGTCTATACCAAAGATGACATAGTAAGGCCTCAACACTATTACTAGGATACCCCTACCAAAGAACTTTCTTCCAATAGTATGTTCACACTACTAGAAACAATCTGTAATCATTTAATCCCCTCACGTAGGAGTCTCTAACCGTAAGTATCGAGCCAATGGCTCCACCAAAATCATTGATCCTTGAGAAAGGTTCATGGTAACTAAATATTGGTTGGAACTTGTTCTTATAAGAACTGAAACTAAATTGGACAAGACATAGATTATACCACTAATTATCTCAGGTTCATCATTTTCATGGTCTTCCATCACCTGAATTTGGCCTCTCCCCTATCCACGGGTTCCCTAAGGATGTGGTGGGCCACTTGGTGGTTGTAGTGGTAGCACCTAAAACCTTCTCCCACCGCCTACTTCTCGACCTTCTCCTCTGCCACGTCTTCCACCTGGCGAACCTCCTCACTCAAACCTGTAACTCTACCTTGGAGTACTCTCGACCTTCTACTGATCATCTATTTGGTGAGTTTGGAAATCATGATCCATGTTTCCCTGCCCATTGCATGAGAAGCATAGCCTTCCCCTTACTGACTTCTTCTACTCTGGGATTCTCACACTAATGACCCGGATTCCTAGGGTCATCCTCTAAAAGGCCTGACCCGCTTTGCTCCCCACATATACTACCTACAACCCACCACTGAAAAATTTTCCTCCTGGTGTCTACTGGTGTCTCCAGTTGTCCGCACATACTCTGCGAGGAAGCTCCCTATAAGCAGGTCTTGCTCAAGTACCACATCCTCACTAGGGATGTAACATACACAATAGATGCCCAGATCACCCGTAATGGTCCCTTCTCAAAGTCTTAGGCCCTAAATAATGGGCCTCACACCCTGTATCTATAATTGAGATAAATTTAGGTGAATCTTGATGAGTACACTACTACTGTCATCCAACCCTGCTATAGGTGCAGTATCTCTTGTATGCACATAGAGAAAAACGTCACTAGGAAGAACTCCTCTTTAAAGAGGGGATAAAAGTGCATTCAGGTGAGGGTTTCCTCATCATGTGTATGAATTATCAAGCCCCACAATCTTCCTACCAATCCACAAAGAAGGCTCTCGGGTAAGATTGATATCAGGTCTATGGGCATCCTCACAGGACAGAAGACCCGAGTAACCACCTCAATACAATCCTTCGTCGCCTGGGGGTTAGTCTCACCCCTGAACCTAGGAGGTCTCTTCCTATGGTATGTGTGTGAGGAAATGAGCTTTTGTTATTCCTCTATGAGTAGTGATGACAGTAACTGCTGATTAATGGGTGGTGGTAACATTGGCGCACCACCCGATAGGGCCATCTTCAGCACTAGTCCATGAACTGATGCATCATCACTTGGAGGGGCTATCCTTAGGGTCACATATAGAAATCCTAGTTGGATTTCTATGTGGAGGCATCTAAAAATAGAACAATATGTACTATAGTCAATAGATTATACCTTGTGACTTGACTTTGATTCAGGAAGAAAATTAGGAAACACTCAATTTCTATATGATTCATAAAACCAGTGGTTTTATGTAATGAGCCGAAAAGTAGACTTTGGTGTCCTTGTGTATGGAGATGTTGGTTTCCACACCAACACTAGAATCCCCAAAACAGAAATTTTAACTTAAAACAATTAACATAGTTCCCCAAAAAAAAATAGACCCCTGATCTTTGAGGTACAATCGACCACCTCTTGTAGTAATTTTTCACAAAAAATACCCAAAGGAATGTGTCATGACTACCCTAAGACCGCCTCCTAATGGTCAGGGACTGGTGACTAGCACTGATGGTATTATCCCAAGAGTGGGAGGAATTTTCCAGAGTACCTGTTTGCATGAACACACACGCACAACCATATCCTGAACAATTGTAATGGAAAACATTCATGCCTCTAAAAAACACTGAGTAAATGTACAAGATGTAAGTGAAATGGGATAGATTAGAAACCCAATAAAAGACAAACTAAAAACAGAAAACTACAAATGATCTTTTAAGATGTCTGCAGAAGACCCCATCTGAAGGGTAGGCAAGGAGTGCCTATCATATGATGTGGAGTACTTCCTTCCGGTTGTATCTCACTAGGCACTGCCTGGTCCTAGGACACCAAGGTCTCTTTCAAAGAATCTATTATCTGCAAAATATAGAACACATGTGGGCGAAGCCCGTGTAGTGGTGAGTAACAAAATAATCAGAAGGGATCCTGAAACAGAGGTGAAATACCACAAAGGAAAGTATACACAAGGTATTTTCCACTCACTCAAGTATAATCTAAAGTATTTAAAGAAAAAGATATCAATTTTACACTAAACACCTTGAAATATTTAGGTACAAGTCCCTGATGAGTATCACGGGTCTCCTGGATTAGACAGATCTTCTTCCCACTATGGGCCTACCGGGTCACACAAAGCCACGTCCCACTAAGGTCATCATAGCTAATACACATAGGGATTCTTGTAGCTTATCCACACAGGTTCTCTTGTTTCTGGTCTGTACAAGGTCACTTGTAGATGGTTCACACTGAGCTTCTTTTCATCTATGATTGAAGGGTCACTTAAACCCGCTCATCAGCAGCCTTTGGGTCTCAGCCAACTGTAGGATTCCCATAATATTGCGCTTGATTTAGTGAGAATCCGCTCCTCAATACATTTTATTATTTCATTTTACATGAACTTCTCCTTATATCACTCCAAAATAACTTTTAGGTTGTGACGGATCCAACACCGCAAACAGATCTCTAATCGAATGCCTGGTCTAAAAGATACGGGAGTTTTAGTAAATAGGGGTCAGTTGTGTTTGGTCCTGGTCCGACCAGGTCGGACCGACCAGGCCTAGTTCGACTGACCCAACCTAATCTCGATTTAGATTCGGGTTATCCTAGACTATCTTGGACACTTGACTAGGCCCATTGGGCCTTACTAGACCCAACTCTGTTTTGTTATGGTTCCAGAAGGCTGGGTCGCCCAGCGACCCAGTTTATTCCCAGCCTGGGCCACCCAATGGCCCAGTTTTATCCCACTGGCCTGACCCAGAAAATCAATTTGGATTTTTTTCCAGCCCGCACCGCCCAGTGGTCCCATTCTCACCCCTAAACATGGCTCGTATGGTGGTCCAGTCTTCTCCAGCGAGGACGCCCGACCACTTGTCCAGCACACAATCCCCGCTGGACCGCGTGCCAGTGAACTGCTTCCCACATAGAATGGGATGGCCCTCCGAGATGGATGGTTGGTCATATCGGTCTCCACCAGCCATCAGCCTTGGTTCCAACAACCCCTTCTGCACCACTGTGGCTCATGATAGCCACAACCTCTTCCACGGCGCACTGTTGTGGTGGGGCGCTGGTCCCTTTCGCAGACCACTGAGTCCACTTCAGTGGTTCGTTCCTCGAACCATTTGCGCCTCCAACACCATGGGGTGTTTTCTTCCATGATATGACCTCGATATTTCTTTGTCATAAATTTAGATTTGTACCCATTAATAACACATGAATCCCCAAAGATGGAGGAATATGGGATGTGTTCGTGTCGGCCTAATTACTCTGTGTTAGAGTTATTGAAACATGTGAAGGGTGATGTTCAAGATTCAGTTAAAAATCTAAACCTGAAGATAAACACCATAGATAAAATACCCTCTTGCAAGAACTAGTGACCCACTGATCAGCCTATTCGTGGGTTGATCCATGTTCATTGTTTTAGATAGAAGAATGGGAATTAAATTTTTTAAAAGATAAACCCCAACATGTAGAAGATTCGATCAGAGGGAAGGCTCATCACTGATGGTGATTTATCAATGGGGATTCAAGATCTATTAAAAGATATTTGTGTTCGTCATTCGTCAGTCCCATATCGATGCTCTATTGTTTTATTTCCACTTTTCTAATTCACCAGTATTCATCATTGGAGAGAATTCTTTCATCGTTCATCAGAACAATTATAGATCTAAATTTCTTTCTCCAACCCCATTGTCTCATTAAAAAGAAACTTCTCGTAGCATTTTGGATATGATTAGTCCTCACGTCATTACATTGTTTCATTTATGATTAAATTTTTTTGTTATGATTCAACTAAAGAGTCATTACACTATTTTCATGTATGGAATGAAATAGTTGGCTCATCACTGGGTTATAGCGAAAAAAAATTTCTGAATAAAATAAACTTTTGAAGTTTTTTTCTTCTTAAAACTTCTAAAAATTAACTTTTCCCATCGACCAGTTTCGGTCGAGGTTAGGTCTATTCATAGGTAATTTGATCATTCCAAATGAAATGGTTCCCTCAGATTTTTAATTTAGGAAATTATTTAGATGATTCCAAAACCACGCACGTGTTCCATTTTAATTCTCATAGAAAAAGGTCAAAAACTATCTTTTCACCCTTAAATCGTGTTAGTCAAGGTTAATCTCCACCAAAGGGAAACACACACTCATGAGATCAATGGTACTCTCATATTTCTTATCTTATTTACCGTTTATGAGTAAAAGGATATAAAATTGGAATAATTGTTACTTAATTATTTTATTTGGGGCCAAAAACTAACTTCCACGGTTTCCCCAGGTCAACCAATGTTTGGTTTTTTTCTAGGTGAATCCTAATGCTCTATGTTCAACGATGCTCTTAGATTTTCAATATGAGTATCAGTTTAAAAGTTAAAAAACCCCACTTGAACTTTTTTTGAATAAACATTAAAATTATTTGGAAAAATATTCTAGTCACTCCAGGCCTCAGAATCATGTTATGTCATGGAGTATAGTATCGAAATAATCCCATAAATTTTTTAAAAAAAATACATGGAATTCTGGGACATTACAAATTTCATAAATCTATTGAATCCATATCTCCATGTTTAGAGTGAATCCATAGTGGTTTCACCTACTGCACCTCTCAAACCACCTCAGACCTCTTCAGCCTATAATGGTAACAATATTACACCTCAGCCTCAGTCAATGTTAATTTATCTACTAGCCTTAAGATATAACTAGCCAATCATCATAGAGTAAATCCAATGTCATGGTTCAACCAAACATCCCTTGCCCTGTCTTTTCTTAAAGACATTATACTTCATCCCTTGAGAATTCATTCGGATCCTCCAGTCTCTCAGAATCCATACATTGAACCAATTAATGATTCTTCTGAAAAAATAAACATAAAACTACATCCCAAGGAGTAGTTTTGATAAATTGTTTATAAGATGTCTTGATTGTAATTATTATGTATTCCACCTTACTATACATTCATTATAAAATTCAATGATCTTTTATTTCTGTTCTTTATTGCTGGACCCCAATTTTGTTTTGGATGTATTTTTTGTTAAGAGACAAATATGTTGGTGAAGAAATTACGTTGAGGAACGATAAAAATCATATCCATCATTTAAAAAATAGAACCTATTTTTTGAAGAAAGCAGAACCACTTTTCTGAGCATGTTTATAAAGAAATAGAAACCTTTTTTGATGAAATAGAAACCTATTTTATAAATAAATCAGAAACACTTTTCTGAGTATGTAAAAAAAATTAAAAGATGTTTCCTGATCATATTTTTGAAGAAAATAAAAACTTGTTTTCTGAGAAATTCTGAACTTGATTTCTATGCAATTCGTAAAATGAAATCTGAACAAATTGGAACCTGGTTTCTAAGAAATTCATAACGTATTTTTTGAAAAATTCAGAACCTGATTTATATAAAATTATGAACCTGATTTCTAAGAAATTTGGAACCTAATTTTTGAGGAAATCAGTCAAGAATTCGGGGAAACATTTTGAGAAAATAAGTTCTAGAATTCTGAACAATATTTTGAGAAAAAAAGATTTATAATTTTGAGAAACATTCTGAGAAAATCATATCCAAAATTCTGAGAAATATTCTGAGAAAATCATATCCCAAATTCTGCGCAACATTTTGAAAAAAATTAAATCTAGAATTATGAGCAACATTCTGAGAAAATTGGATCCATAATTCAGAGGATCATTATAAGAATACCATATCCTAAATCATATGAAAGTTTTGAAACTTATAATAAAATATTGGTGAAAGAAAAAGTGAGGAAATAAGAATATATTAATGAAGATATTGTTGATGGTTAGGTAGTGAAATATCATTCTATAAGAAAGATATTCCTCAAGAAAATATCTTTCTCAGGAAAAAGATATTCCTCAAGAAAAGATCTATATCAAGAAAAATAACTTACTCAGGAAAAACATCATTCTCAAGGAAATGAATTATATAGAAAAAATTCTTATGCAAGTAAAAGTTTCTTATAAGAGAATTTTTTCGAGAAAGTTTTAAGTGTTTCAGAATTAAAAGGAAGATCTTAAAATAAAAGAGATTTGAATACTTGAAAAGAAATTGAATGATCCAAAGATATATATGATATTTAAGTAGAATGAAAGATTAAAAAAATTTTGTTAAGGGGAGATTTGAATATTTGAAAAGGAATTGAATGAGTCAAAGATATATCCAATATTTAAGGAGAATTGATGATTTTAGGAATTTAATTTGTCAAGAAAGATTTTAAAAATCTTCCCCAATCCATTTTTAAGATCCCAATAAAAGGATATATAAGTTATTGTGTATGAGTGATGAAAAAAAATGTTCAATCACTCAAGATCCAAAATTAGAGGGATAGGTATTGAGTTTCCAACCAAATGGTGTGTTTCAGGTTAAAGCTGAGTATGTTTTTCAGACTGAGTATCTGGAATACTATTCATGAAAAACATATTCCTGAAGTGAATTGTTGATGTTTTTGAAGAAGGTACACATATGGAGTTTGATTCAACTTTCTTGTGGAGTAATTAAATACATTTTGAAATGCATCATAAAATAATAAGGAAAATGAAGCTTGTGACTATGGATGATTACTAGTTGATTAAAAGGATTGTTTTGGGAAGTGAATACTGTAAAGGATTGTTGGGTTTATAACCAACTATAGCTGGAAAGATACTACTATGATTGTAGAATTGTTCTTTTATTGTGTTTTTGTATTCCAAAAATAATATTGTTAATGAATCCATATTGGTGGGATAATTCAACATGGCAAGGAGTAGGTCTTTGTACTGAACCTTGTAATTATCATGTGTTGTGTTCTCTTAATATTTTTTGCATATGAAATGTGAGGTTGTGAATTATACTTGATTGGATCATAACCCTAACAAGTTTTATAGGTTTAGAATATTTTTGTTAAGAAGTCAAGAAATATTATTCTAAAAGAAAAAGAAACCACGGATTCACCCCCCCCCCCCATCATTGGTCTTGGTCTGACTTGGGAACTATAATTGGTATCAGAGCGAGGTTCCCTCTAGAATATATATCTTTTATAATGAAAAACACCAATTTTGTGAACAATAAGTGGATTCCAGTTTTCTATTGTAAAAAACTATCATATCTATAAATATATAATGCTTATATATCTTATTCATCTTGGGTATGTTTTTTTGGAAGTTACAATAGAATAATTTCATCCTCATTTTGAGAATAATCCTCTTACTGCTACTGATAATAAAAATATTGAGAATGATGGAAGAGAAAAAAAATGATTTACTCTCATCACTTATTAAAAGTGAGTTTCTTAGTGTAAAGGGAATTGGAACTGCCAAAGGTATTTAGGAAAAGATGAAAAACCATTATAAAGGAAATATAAAGGTGAAGAAGGGAAAGTTACAACTCGGGAGGCAGAAGTACGATGATCTGAAAATTGATGAGAAATAATATGTTGGTGACTTCGTTACAAGGGTAAATGATATTATTAGCACCATAAAATGTCTTGGTGAGAAATTAAGAGACTCAAAAATTGTTGAAATATCTTAAAAATTATTCTTGATAAGTTTGATACTATGGTTTCATCTATGGAAGATAGAGATCTTAAAACTCTATATCTAGATGATCTATATTTTTTTCTAGTTACTTATTAAATGATAATATTGAATGTTATGACAAACATTGAAAATCATGATCAAGAAATGGCATTTAAATATTTTTTAAAAGTGAAAAACATGATGAATAAGTTAAATAATAATAAATTGATTCGGAAGCTAATGAAGAAGTTCGAGATTTAAACACAATTGTTTTTATCCATTTAGAGAAATACAATAAGAGGAAATGGAAAAGTAAAACTCTCAAATGTTGTAATTGTGAAGGGAAAATACATATTGTACAAAATTATACTAGGAAGAAAGTTTGAGAATATGATTCGACATATGATTATGAGAAACCTCAGAAAAAAGTATAAGAAATATAAAGAAATGTTTCCTTATGTGAAAAAGAAGAAAAAGTTACATGAGTAGAAGAAAGAAGAATTATTCCTCCTCTGATGATAAATCCAATAATCAAATCAACTTTATTAATAAAGTTAGAAAAGGAATTCAATCATTTAGCAGTGATTAAGATAATGATTAAATGACATAAATTGAATGTATTATGAAAAAGGATCTGTTGAAAAAAATTGATTAGAGTACTCAACTCAAGAAAAAAAAGAAAGAATCTGAAGAAATATGTCTAATGTATTACTTTTAAGAATGTGTATCTTGAAAGAAAACTGAAATGTTTTAGATAAATGTCAACTGATAGTGAGAATCTCTACAAGATTGAATTTACAGTTGTTGAAGAAAGTAAACTAAACATGTTCAAGGTAGCTAAATATGGAAAAATAATATATGATATTAAAAGTAAGTTGTATAAGATATAATAAGAGTTTTTAAATACACAATCAATGCTTATTATAACACAAATATATATAATAATGATAAGAGAAAACATCACAAAAACTATTGATGTTAAAGGTGAAACTTCTAATAAATTTCAAAAGAAGGGATTACAAAGTCCAATTTGTGAGAAAAAATATTTCATCAGGAAAGATAAGGATTCTTCATGAAGGGATCCTAATGTTCAAAGTGGTCTAAAATTTGTGAATAAACAACAACAAAGTTCTGATTGGTCTTACTCTCAATCTGAATGATCAAGATTCAAAGGTCACTGTTGGTGTTGTGGAATTTTTAGACACATAGATTATTCATTTTGGTATAACATGTATTTACCCAGAAATAAGCATGAATCAACAGGGATAAATATTGACGAAATAAGATCAAATGTTCTTAAATATTATATGGAACCAAAGAAGTAAAATTATAAGACCAAGAAATATGCGCTTGTTAAGAAAGTTGATTTTGTTAATAAAGTTGAGTATGATAAAGAAATAGAGAAAACCCAACATGTTGAATTCCAAATGAAGGAGTTTGATGTTATTAATATTTTCATGACTTATTATATACTCTCTTTAGTGATTTTATATGAAATTTTCATAATTTTTGTGAAATATTAAAGTTTTAATACTAAGTATAATTTTTGAGGATTTTTAGAAGTAGTCCAATTGAGTCAGTTTACTATTTTTTTTAAAACTCCCCCTACTAATCCAAATTGTGTGGTTTTTGTTTTTTAGGATTCGTAATTCAATATAAAACATTTCATTATAATGGATCGTGTGACAATTTTCCATCTTAAGGCCCATATGGACCACATAAGAAGGCCTGCAAAATCTGTGAAGAAACTGAACCATCCATGAAGATTTCATTTTTGGTCTCAATCAGGAAGTCCAAATTCATTTATTCTCCACAAAAGATCTGGGGACAATGTTAGGAGTCTTGGATAAACATTTCCCAAATCCAAAAAAAGGTCCCCAAATGATTCATTTAATCTCATCCCACCAACTTGGTCAGGAATTAAATTGAGTACAGTATTCATGACATATATCTTGATATATTCATCAAATCAAGCTGAGATTTTTCCATGTAAAATAACATATATCGGAGGCTGACTTTATTTAATAAATAATTCATATTTAAATGCATATTACTATTCCAAAATCAAGTCACATTTTTTCCATTGAAAAAACATGGATAGAAAGGGAAAGTTTAACATTGTTTATTAAAACTGCCATAACTTTGACTCCATAAGTTCTAATGCCTCAAAATTTTGAGAGTAGTCTCCCAAAATTATTATATACAACTTGGAAGAAGGATATATCTCGATATTCAGCTGTCTTGATATCCAAATTGCTAAGCCAAGTGGGGGGGATAGATTTGGAATGCAAACAGTCCACTTCTTGGGCTATAAATACATCCCCCTCTTCTACTTAAAAGGAGTTGGCGTTTCAGAGAAAATGTGGATAGGTTGGTATGACCAAGGCTCTTCCAAAGTCTTGAGAGGATATTCCATACTCAATTTTTTATTTGAGAAACCATTCCTCCTTGCTTCATTTCATATACATTTGTGTTGTTATTCATTTGTAATCGTGTATGTGTTTGTTTTTTTTAATGAAATTTTATTCTTCAATATCTCTTATTCTCATCCACCTTTTGTAGTTTAATATTTATGTTCTTAAAATAGTTTAAATCAGGTTAAAATCCCTTTCCTTCTTTTGCTTACTCATTCAATTGAATGTCTATTTTTAATTCTCATTATCGTTTGTGTGTCTGTTCGACGCACCACTATTTTTCTTATCTATTTAATTTTTTTCTTATTCATTTACAATTATAACCAGATTATTAATCATTTGAATGGATGATAAAATCTCTCATTGGGGTGAGTAATTGGTCTACGCTTGTCGTTGATTGAAGTTATATGCGTCCCAAATTAATTACCCGTTCTTAGAACTTTAGTATAGCATATGTTCGGGGTCGATCCACAAGGAACCATGGCATGCATGAATTTAATTGAGTTAATACTTAATTAGGTGAAGTATGCAAAGTTTAGAAACGATTGGGTTGATTTTTGGGTTTTGATTTAAACTAAACAGATTTACTTTTAATAATGGATACAGTTTGAAGGAAAACAATGGGTAAATTTAAAGAGTTCTTAGAAATTGAAAGAAAAGACGTGTCGGGGTTGTGGTGAATAAGGAGTTCTTATGAAGATTTTTTAAATGGTTGTGTTGTTCATAATAATTCAATCATTCAGGATTTCATTTTGTTACAAGATTTCCTTGGTCCGGTTCCTCTTGTTTGGAATTAGAGCAGTTGACTCCTTGGTCTGGTAGTCGATGTCCTTAATTCTTTATTATGTCCAATCCATTAATTGAATCGGTGAAAACCTTCCAATGGTCATGGATGTTTTCACCGTTACTTTTCTTTTGTATCGCTGAGAATCCTTCCCTTGGTTCGGCTAAGAATTCTCAATTATATTAGACAGTGGCTTAAGAAAAGTAAGATGAATTACAACGATTCAAACACAACTATATAGAACAATATACAAATTATGATCCCATCATCCACATCCCCAACAGGAGGGGTTTAGTTACACATAGAATTTAGGAGAGAAACGACACACGTGATACCTAACGGATTCATCGTGTAGGCGTTGAGGTAGAGTATCGGAGGGTGGAATGGTGGAATAGCGGAATGACGGCACCTCGGTGGCTTCGGGAATGGTGGTATAAGAGCTTCTCCTTCCTCCAATGGTTCTGAACCCCCCAAATCCATAGTCCAAGGCCTCATTTTATAGAAAAATAAAGTACATGGCGTGTATAGAAAGTACACGCCATGTACTTTTCGTCTACGCATATTGGCGCCATTTTCTCTGCTGGAAGGTGTCCAAGCACACCATTCTTGACTTTTTCACACGGCGCCGCCTGCAAGTTGAGTGAACACGGCATGTAGCGCCGCCATACACGGCGTGTAGCACTGCCATCCCCTTCTAGAATAGCAAACACGGCGTGTAGCGCCGACCCACACGGCATGAATCTCTTCCTGGTAGACATGGGCGTGTACTCCCTGCATTGTTCTGTGTCCTTGTCTGGATGTACACTGCGTTTATAGAAAGTACACACCATGTAGTTTCAAAAATTTCACAAACTTCCCTTGATCCATGTATTAATCCAGAAAGCTCCTGCAAGTAAACAGATTCACCAAAATCAAAGAATATGTTCATGAAACCACAGATATTTTCTGAAAACATGATTTTATCTTCAATTATATATATGGAAATGTATACACAAATTGGGTGCATCAAATTCCTCCACACTTAGTCATTTTCTTGCCCTCAAGAAAATTCTCAACATCTAAATAAGAGAGCCTATACTTTGAAAAGGAAGACATTTAGTTAATCAAACGTATAATTGATAAAGTTAATGAGGAAAAATTCTAAAAGGCACAAAAAAATTCAATTCATAAGATATTAAAATCATGCCTCGTATATAATGTAATTAACTACTATCATCCTCTTTCAACACATTGTTCAACCTTTCAAAAATAAGCATTCCACTTGATAATTTACTTTACCAGTTAAAATCACACTCCACACTCAAGATGTTTTAAATCGAAGTTATGCTCAATCCAAGGCATATAAATTCTATCCATAGGTTTGCAAGATATCTTGTTCTCCACTTCAGAAAAATTGAATTACAAAAATCATGAAGGCTTTGTCAATAAGGTTTAGATGTTTCTGTGGCTAAGGGTTGGTAGGTTCGTAAGTGAGAATAAATTCTGAGGCTTGAAAAAGGATGGTTAATTCCTTTAAAGAGCATTGCATGATATTAAAAGTAAAGCTTGTTGAAAATACATCCTTCAAAAGCTCAGTCAAATGCTTTTGTAATCATTACCAACTCACTTAGGTAAGTAGGGTTTATGGGAAAATAAGTATAAGGTCCCCTTGTTGTTTGTTTGTTTTTTGTTGTTGTTTTTTTATAAAACAACAAAACACAAGGGCATCCCTTATGAATACAATGAGTACATGTTTGGAACCCATTATGCCCAAAAAAATCTAGAGGCACTCCCCCACACTTTATTTCATGGTTGTACACAAAAATATGCCACGTATTTCCAACTCCCTCTTTAAATCTTAAATGAATAATCATGGAATGTTTAAAAAGAAATAGGGTAGGAAGGGAAATATGCTTGTAATGTGGCTTCCTATAAGGGCTATTTATGGCTTCAATGGGTTTAATGAAGATTAAATGTAGGGTAGTTATCAAGATAAAGGAGTTGAAATAATCTAATGCCTCAATCATGTTAAATTAATTCAAAAATTTCTTCATATTTCAAAAAGAAAAACTTGCAAATTCTGGTAGTGATGCATATCCTAAGAATCTCTCAAGAAAGAGGGTATTAGAAAAGAAATACAAAAAAGGGTTTAGAATACCTCTCAGGAGTGGAAAAATAATAAAGGGACAATCAGGTCATGACATGCATATAAATGATTATCCAATTAATGTAATTTAATCATGGATGAAAGGTTGAAATTGAAACTATATCAGCAATCATTTTAAAATACTTAAAAAAAAGAAAAAGCATGTAACCATTCCAAAAGTTCCTACTGATAACTCTAGAATTTATAAGACTGATTAAAAAAAATTTCTTTACATTTTCAAATATAGAGTCTAATAATTATGTCTCCTAGGTTAGTTTAAGGGCAAAGACTAAGGTGAAAGATATAGATTCTCCCCCACACTTAACACTGCACATGGTCCACCAAGTGCAACACCAAGGTAAAGGGTAGGCAGTAGGGAGAAATGGGGGACAAAATGAGGGAAAGTAGTGGAAAAGTAAATTCAAAAAGAAAGAAAATGGAAATGAAAAAATACTCCCCTCGTGAAAAGTGATGCCCAAAGCGTTCCATGCATGTACCTATGACTGTCGAGAAAAAAGAAGACGACAAGCATGCATAACATAACAGCACATAAAATGACAGAAGATATATATAAGATAAAGGAAAATGTCACTATCATGGGGTCGCCTCAGGGGAGGCAGCATCTGGTATAGAAAAGGCCGGGAGAGACGGCGTAGGAGTCGTGGAAGGGTGAGGCTCTGACTCGGCATCGGGAAGGGTAACTGAAGAAGTAGGAGCCGCAGGTGCTATACTCGGGATCGGAAGCTCAGTAGCAGGCCCTGGCCCGACAGAAGTGGCAGAAGCAGAGCTCACCGGTGGAGCAGCAGCAGAAGTGCCAGGAACAGAGGCAGGGGTTGGTGGCTGAGGCAATGGAACACCAAGATGCTGAGCAATATTTACCAACAGATGCTCCATCCAGTCCTGGTGGCCGTCCAGACGAATCAAATGGCGTGCAATGGTGTCCTGGCGGCTGATGATACGGGCCAACTTCTACTCCATCGTGGCTAGGCGGAGGGAAATGGCCGGATCGACCGAGGGTGAGGGGGTAGGTGGGATGGGGGATGGGATAGAAGAAGGAAGGTCCGAAGAAGTGGGGTCAGTAGGAGGTGGGTGAGGTGGAGAAGCTGGAGGTGGTGGGGAAGGAGGTGCGGGGTCAGCAGGTGGGGTAGGGTCAGCAGGTGGGGTAGGGTCAGCAGGTGGCGGGGCTCGAGCCTAAGCAAGGATGTAGGCACCCCCTACTTCCGGACCAATCCCATGAGAATGAGCATGAGGAAGTCCATCCGCTGGGGTGAACCTAACATGTCATGAGGTAATGAAGGCTCGAATACCCCCAAGTGGTGGGCAAGACGAGTGGTGTAAACCCCACCGTTCAGGTTTCCCTGACGGCTAGTAAACATGGAGTGAAAATAGGAGGCGGCAAGAAAGGGGAGGTCCGGGTAGGCGTGCCAGATGACACAGGTAAGATGCTCCATTTCACGGCCGGTCACGACCCCCATATCCTCATGGCGGGGGAAGAGTATGGCACTGAAGCACCGGTGGGTGAAGCGAAGGATGGGGTCAGCTATAAGAGTGCTCTTCTGAGAAGTGGGGGATTACCGGTGGTTAGGCCCAACGATCTCCCGCCACATGGCGATGAGGTCAGAGCGCTCGGGCCGGGTCAAGTCAGAAATGGGGGGGGAAGGATGGGGGTAGAAGCCGCACCCTCGTCCGAACTCTGTCATCGTCAGAGAAAAACACCGGCCACCTAGCCAGAATCGAACTACTGGCACCGCATCGCCAGGTGTCTCTCGGTACTCCGCTCCATCGAACTCAAAGGAGGCCGCAAACTCCAAAAATAAATCTCGGAACACAGGAGTGTTGACCTAGAAAATCCCGAGGAGTGTGGTGTGCCCGAGAAGTACCTCCAACTCCTCCCAAATACCGAGCCGCTATGGAATGCTACTGTCAAGGTACTGGTCGCTCAATGGTATCGGCCGACGAGAAAATCGTCAGAGCCTGTCGTATGCGAGGTCGGTGACCAGTAATACCGTGCAGGGATAGGGAGGACCTGCAGGTCCTGGCCCAGGTCCCGGTGCAGCATCATCATCTGGCTCTGGAGGTGGATCTGTCGAAGAAGAAGGTGGATCGGTGGAAGGGGTGCTCGAAGAGGGACCAGCTGCTGAGGATGATGGTACAGTGAAAGTGGAAGCTGGTGTATCAGAAGGAGGCCCCGCCTCATCGGAGCGAGTAAGTGGCGGAAGAATGGCCAACGGAGGGAGCTCAAAGACCGGAGCGTTGGGGTCTAGCTGAGTAGGTGGTAGGAGTCGGATCCGACGATAACTGGACTCCTCGCCCTCAGTGGCAGAGGCTGGCCGCTTCCCTCACGAATGATCATGATCTTCCATATCCTGAAATAAAAAAGAAAAATAAAACAAAATAAAATAAAATAAAAGAAAATAAAACAAAGAAAATGTGAGAAAATTGGAAAATAAAAGTACACGGCGTGTAGTCCAGAGTACACGGCGTGTTTTCAGAAATGGAGAGTATCATGTGTTCTCTGGAAAGACACGTCGAGGGTGGAAAGATACAATGTAATAGGACACGGCGTGTACCGAACATACACGTCGTGTTCACATCAAAGTGCAGGTAGCGTGTAACAAATGACACGGCCATGTTTTTATCACTTCAGAGAAAACAATACACGCCGTGTAGTTCCCAGACATGGCATGGACTGCACACGAAGAACATGGTCGTGCAGAGGGGGAGACATGGGCCAGCCACTGATATAAATGACACGGCGTGTACCAAACATACACATCGTGTTCTAGAACATGGGGTGACAGGCCGTGTTATGCGCCACACAGGAAGGGGAAACACAAACAACGGACACGACTTGTACTAGAAACACACATGTCGTGTAAATGAAAATTGTGTGTGAGACCGTGTGCAAAGGTGGACTCGGGCACGATGAAACGGACATGGTGTGTACCGAACATACACCCTGTGTATATTCAAATTTCTGAAAATTCATTCTGAGGCTGTGTTCAGAAGTACATGGTGTGTGTTCTTCATTTCATGGTCGTGTACTGCCGGAAGCCGAACGGTTGGCCGATCCGAAAAAACACCCTAAACGAGTCTAAAAAATTGAGACATAGGGTGTAGAATGGTGTACCTAGATCGAGAATCACAATGCGAGATGAATCAAAACTTGAAACGCCCCAAATCGACGGATTTGGAAAAAGGGGGTTCAGATGGCGTTCGGGAGAAGAAATGGGAAGAAGGGGAAGAATGGGATGGCCGTGCAACATGGCCTCAAACCGGGTGGCACGCGGCTTATATATCCGAGGTACACGGCGTGTATGTTAAGTACACGCCGTGTATCCTGTTTTTTTTTTCAATATATATAATTACTATAGTAAACTATATAATTATTATTAAAAATAGAAATATTGACAAATTCTATTAAACATAAGCCTATACACAACGTATATCGGGAAATACACGCCGTGTATTTTAAAATAAGAAAAAGAGTAGTAAAACCTTTGGTCCGGTGCTTGGGACGAGATTCAAACCGGCGATCGGCTGATTCGAACGGACGCCTTCACCCACTGGAGCAAAGGTTTTTATGATATTCATATTTATTTTATATATATATTTATTCTATATGGCCTATACACATGGAAATAAAGAAAATCATGGAGTTTGGTCTTTATTTAGGAAAGGATGGGGGTGAAGCAGGGAGATTAGCGCGATTCGAAACCGGGTCTTGTGAACCTGGTGTGGAGACTTTTCCAATCCGCCAACTTCACCCGCATGTAATTTCTTATTTTTAAAATGTTTTTATTTATATTTGAAGAATCATGGCGCACACGGTGTATATCAGAGTACACGCCGTGTGGTTTTATTAAAAGAAGAAATGATGGAAATGGGACGGTTGTCTGGATTCGAACCCGGGTCTTTTGAAACCGGAACACGATTCTAGCCAACCATCCCATCCCCACCATGGGTTTTATTAAACACATGTATATATATATATAGATTGACAATACCACATACGTCGTGTAATTAAAAAGGAGGAACCCCGTGCCAAAGGTAGGTCAAGAGGATTCAGACCGAGGATGGCTCGAATAAACTCCAGTGACTTTTCCATCGGCACCGGCATCATCCCTGGTTATTGATTTGTTATTCTAGAGATTTATATTAAGATTATAAATTAATAAGATAAGTACACGCCGTGTAAATAAGTGGGACACGGCGTGTAACTTCTGGGTTGCCTCCCAGGAAGCGCCTTTGTTTTATGCCGTTGGCTCGACCTACTTACCTTGCATACCTGAGGAGTATGGTGGACAACGTTCCCACCATATTGTCTGTAGGATGGTAAGATTTCAAGCGCTTTCTGTTTACCTTGAATGGTTGACCATCTTCTCCAGAAATTTCTACCACTCCGTGATGGAATACACGGATAACGTGGAATGGTCCCGACCAGCATGACTTTAACTTCCCTGGAAATAAGCGTAGACGAGAATTAACGTGAAGTACCTGATCACCGGGTTGGAATGATTTTCGTGATATCATCCAGTCATGAATGGCTCTTGTCATCTCCTTTTACAGCTTTGCGTTCTCGTATTCCTCTAATCAAATCTCATCTATTTCTGACAGTTGGAACTTCCGTTTCTCTTCAGCTGCCTTCAGATCGAAATTCAGGGCATTGATGGCCCAATAGGCTTTGTGTTCCAATTCTACTGGCAAATGGCAGGGCTTTCCATAGACGAGGCGGAACGGGGACATTCCCAGTGGTGTTTTGAAAGCAGTCCGATATGCCCACAAGGAATCATCTAACTTCTTGGAACAGTCCTTCCGTGAAGTGTTCACTATTTTTTCCAGGATCTGCTTGAGCTCACGATTGGAGAGCTCTACCTGTCCACTGGACTAGGGATGATATGGTGTCCCCATCTGATGCTTTACTCCATACTTCGACAGTACTCCTCTCATCAGTGTGTTGTCGAAGTGGGTCCCTCTATCGCTGATCAGTACTCGAGGAACTCCAAATCTACTAAAGATATTTTTCTTTAAGAAATTTATGACTACCTTGGCAGTGTCGTGAGCTGTAGTAGTAGATTCCACCCATTTGGAGACGTAGTCAACGTAGACCAGGATGTAAGTGTTCCCAAAAGATGGGGGAAAAGGACCCATGAAATCTATGCCCCAGAAGTCGAAAATCTCGACCTCGAGGATGGGGTGCTGAGGAATATCGGCTCTACGTCCCACATTACCTGTCCTCTGGCACCGATCGCAATAGGAAACAAAGGCCCGGGCATCTCTATGCATGGTGGGCCAGAAAAATCTAGAATGTTGGATCTTTGATATGGTACGGTCTGGGCCATGATGTCCTCCTACTGGTGAGGCGTGACAGAACTCCAGGACACCATGAACTTCATTCTCTGGGATGCAACGACGGATCACTCCATCTGCACAGGATCAGAATAGCAGAGGATCCTCCCAGAAGTACCTTTTCACATCAGAGAAAAATCGTTTCCTTTGATGGAAGGAGAGGTCGGGATGAACGACACCTGTAACCAGAAAATTAGCGATATCATCATACCATGGTCGAGGTGTGTCACAGATCGAAAAGAGGTGCTCATCAGGAAAATCCTCTCTGATCTCCCGATCTTCTTCCGTCACCAAGTGAGGCAGCTTGAGGCAGGAGAGATGGCCTGCAATGAAGTTCTCACTCCCTTTCTTATCCCGGATCTCAAGATCAAATTCTTGTAGGAGGAGTACCTAGGAGATAAATTGGGGCTTCACATATTTCTTATTGAGTAGGTACTTTGGTGCTGCATGGTCAGTATAAACAATAACTTTAGACAACACTAAGTAAGAAAAAAACCTGTCAAATGCAAAAACCACTGCGAGCATCTTCTTTTCTGTGGTAGTGTAGTTGATCTGTGCCTCATTGAGCGTCCTACTGGCATAATAGATAGGTCTGAAAATCCGGTCAAGTCATTGTCCCAGGACTGCTCCCATGGCGTAGTCGCTCGCATCACACATCACCTCAAAATTTTTCTCCCAGTTGGGAGAAATCATAACTAGAGCTTCCACTAGGCCCTGATTTAGATGCTCAAAAGATCTGATACAAGTCTCATCGAACTCAAAAATTGCATCCTTTGTTAGAAGATTAGTGACGGGCTGGGCTATTTTGGAGAAGTCACGGACAAACCGCCGATAAAAACCTGCATGCCCGAGGAAGCTGTGGATGGCGCGGACGGAAGTCAGTATAGGTAGTCGTGAAATTACCTCGATCTTCTCCGAGTCCACCGCTATCCCCTTTGATGAAATTATGTGGCCAAGGACTATGCCACTTTGCACCATGAAATGACACTTTTCCCAGTTCAAGACTAGGTTAGTGTGCCCACATCGTTCCAAAACAAGCTCTAGGTGTCGTAAACAAATGGTGAATGATTTTCCATAAATGGAAAAATCCTCCATGAATACCTCCAGGATTTGTTCTACCATGTCGTGGAAGATGGCCAGCATACAACGCTGGAAGGTGTTAGGGGCATTTCACATGCTGAAAGACATCCTTTGATAAGAAAATGTGTCGTAGGGGAAAGTGAAAGTTCTCTTTTCCTGATCCTCCAGAGCAATAGAGATTTGGTTGTAACCGGAAAAAAGATCGAGGAAGAAATAGAATTTGTGCCCTGCTAGCCTCTCTAGCATTTGATCCATGAATGGAAAGGGGAAGTGATCTTTTCTTGTTGCATCATTCAACTTCCGGTAATCCACACAGACTCGCCAGCCTATGATAGTGCGTTTAGGGATGAGTTCGTTCTTGTCATTTGAAATCACAGTGATACCCCCCTTTTTGGGTACCACTTGGAGAGGACTCACCCATGGACTATCCGAGATGGGATAGATGATGCCTACATCCAATAATTTGATCACCTCCTTCTTTAAAACTTCCTTCATGGGAGGATTCAAGCGTCGTTGTGGTTCCCGAGATTTCTTGTCACCCTCTTCAAGTAGCACCTTGTGAGTGAAAATGGTAGGGATGATGCCCTTCAGATCAACGACTATCCACCCAATAGCATGCTTCTGCTATTTGAGAAACTGTAAAAGTGCATCTTCCAGCTCCTGTGATAGTTTTGCATTAAGTATAATAGGAAAATTTTGATTGGGTCCTAGATACCCATATTTGAGAGAAGATGGAAGAGGCTTCAGTTCGAGTTCCGTCACCTTTAAAATCAAAGGCACAAGTGGATGCACCTCATCCCATTCCAAACTATCAGGAACAACTACACACTGCCAATAGTGGCAGCCCTGGCCTTCTACGAATTGAAAGTGTTCTGGCGCTTCCTCTAATAGAATATCTGGATCAGTTAAATTATTTGAAATAAAAGAACATACCAATTCATCCCCATTGTCGCTAAAATGATTATCCATGGTGGAAACTGCATAACAGTCCTCATGCTCTGATAACAAAGCATGTTTGAAGGTTTTGAGGATGTTATAGTAAACTCTTTCATCACCTACCCGAAAAATAAGCTCCCCTTGGTGCACATCGATCAGGACCTTCCCAGTTGCCAAGAAAGGCCTTCCAAGTATAAGAGGTTCTTCCTGGTCATCCCCCATGTCGAGGATGATGAAATCATCCAGGAGAATTATCTTACCCACCTTGACCAATACGTCCTCGAGTAGTCCCTTCGGGTGTTTGATGGATCGATCAGCAAGTTGAAGGGCGACGCGGGTAGGTTTGAGCTTGTGGAGTCCCAGCTTCTTGAAAACTCCGAGGGGCATAAGGTTCATGCTGGCCCCTAAGTCGCAGAGGGCCTTACCAAATTCGTAGGATCCAATAGTATAAGGAATGGTGAAACTACCTGGATCTTGGAGTTTGGGAGGAATGGAATGTTGAACCACCGCGGAGCACTCCTTCGTTAGTGAAATTACGCCCAAATCCTCCATCTTCCTCTTATGCGAGAGGATTTCCTTCATGAATTTGGCATATGTTGGAATTTGTGTCAGGGCTTCTACAAATGGTATATTGATATGTAGCTTCTTGAAAACATCCATAAATTTTCTGAATTGGTGGTCCAGCTTCCTCTGCTTCAATCTTTCCGGAAATGGTAAGGCAGGCTTGAATGGTTCGATTGGTTCCTTTTCTTTATTTTGCAAAGCCTCCTTCTGTGGGCTTTTGGATGATGAGGGGTCGGTATTGGTAACTTTTTATTCAACAGTGGGTGTGGATGCACCTTGCTGTGCTGATTGTTTCTGGTGGATCTCTTTTCCACTCTGGAGCATAATTGCATTGGCCTCCTCCCTTGGGTTCTTTTCGGTGTTCCCTGGTAGTGTACCGGGCTGCCTCCTGGAGAGTTGATTTGACAGCTGGCCAATCTGATTCTCCAAGCCTCGAATCGAAGCTTCCTGATTCTGGAACCGAGTCTTAGTAGTAGATATAAATGTAGTCATCAGATCCTCTAACCTTGAGGTGTTCTCCTACTGAGGTGGTTGTTGAGCCGGTGCAGGAGGTAGTTGTCGTGGCTGCTGTGGACGAGGGTTATGATACCCTTGTTGTTGATAAGGACCCTATTGAGGTTGTTGCGGCCTTTGGATTTGGTTCTAATATGGAGTTTGGTTGTAGTTGGGCAGACGCTGGGGTGGAGGATTATGCTGTTGTTGGCCCCAGCCTGTGTTCTGTTGATCTCTCCATTCCAGGTTATGGTACTGCTGGTACCGGTTGGGCCCTCGATTCTAGTCAACATAACTCACCTCACTCGTCGAGGTTCCTCCAGTTGAACCTAGGAATTCTCCCATGATGTGGTTTTCACCACAATCGTCGCATGCTGGGTGGTGCGCTGCATAAACTTGATATGCTCCTTTGAGGTTCAATGTGTCGATTTTCTTGGACACAACGTCCAACTGAGCAGCTAACATAGTGGTAGCGTCAATGTTGTGCATACCTCGCTTTTGAGTCCCCTGCTCGGAGTGCCACTAGAAGCTATTGGCTGACATGTCTTCCATTAGTTCGAATAGTTCTTCGGGGGACTTCCGCATCACCATACCTCCAGCAGCAGCGTCCACCACAGATTTGGTATTTGTGGTAAGTCCTCCGTAGAAAGTTTGGACTTGCATCCAGAGTGGGAGTCTGTGATGGGGGAATTTTCGTAACATCTCCTTGAAGCGTTCCCAGGACTCGTACAACGACTCAGAGTCGTGCTGCTAGAAGTTATGAATCTCATTTCGGAGTGTCACCGTCTTGGATGGTGGGAAGTATTTGGACCGGAATACCTGGTCTAGCTCCTCCCAGGTGAGGTTAGATCGTTGTGTCAACCCATTGATCCAGTCATTTGCCTTATCCCGTAGAGAAAAGGGGAATAGGCGAAGACGGATGGCATCCTCGGACACGCCATGGTACCGAAAGGTGTCGCAGATCTCCAGAAAGTTGGAGAGATAGGCGTTCAGATCCTCGCTGGCCAGGCCTCCAAATTGGACTGTGTTCTAGATCAGCTGCATGATAGAAGGCTTGATCTCGAAGTGTTGGGCCTGGACCGGAGGAGGAACGATTCCCGTATCAGCTCTGTGAATCCAAGGAAGTCCGTACTCCATAAGGGTACCTCTTGGAGGTTGTTGTTGATGGGATGGAGCTTGCATAAACTGCTCATGAGGGGAAAAGTATGGTCGTGGGAAGAGTTGCTGCGGCGGCCGTTGGTAATCCCTTGGGAGGAATTCCATGAAGGCTCCAAGAGGTTGCTCAGGTAGACCAGCAGCAGGAGGCAGCTGATCCTAGTACTGATGCTCAGTCTCAGCATCTACGGCTGGTGCTCCCTCTTCCTTGTTCGCCATGGGTTGTGGTTGATGGTTGTGAGTTTCTGTCCATGCATGCCGATGATGAAGCAAGGTCCATTCAATTTCCAGGTCAAGCGGAACTAATTCCGAAGACTCGGCACTTCTAGATCGTGTAAAGTGTCGAAACATACACTTGAAACGCTGCACAACACAAAAACGAAAACGAGGCGTAAAAGGGAAAAAAATAAAAATAATAAAAAAGAGAAAATTTGAAATGGGGTTAGAAAATATATTTTTGATAATTTTTTATTTTTATTTTCACTTAAATCAATTATTAACACAATTTAAATCTTATCCCTAAACGGGGTCCCCAGTAACGGCGCCAAAATTTGGTCTACACTTGTCGTTGATTGAAGTTATATGCGTCCCAAATTAATTACAATTATTAGAACTTTAGTATACCATAAGTTTGGGTTCGATCCACAGGGTACCATGGCGTGCATGAATTTAATTGAGTTAATATATAATTAGGTGAAGTATGCAAAGTATAGAAACGATTGTGTTGATTTTTGGGTTTTGATTTAAACTAAACTGATTTACTTTGAAGAATGGATACAGTTTGAAGGAAAACAACTGGTAAATTTAAAGAGTTCTTAGAAATGGAAAGAAAAGACGTGTCGGGGCTATGGTGAATAAGGAGTTCTTATGTAGATTGTTTAAATGGTTGTGCTGTTCATAATAATTCAATCATTCAGGATTTCATTTTGTTACAAGATTTCTTTGGTCTTGTTCCTCTTGTTTGGAATTAGAGCAGTTGACTCCTTGGTCCGGTAGTCGATGTCCTTAATTCTTTATTACGTCCAGTCCATTACTTGAATCAGTGAAAACCTTCCAATAGTCATGGATGTTTTCACCGTTACTTTTATTTTGTATCACTGAAAATCCTTCCCATGGTCCGGCTAAGAATTCTCAGTTATATTAGACAGTGGCTTAAGAAAAGTAAGATGAATTACAATGATTCAAACACAACTATATAAAAAAATATACAAATTATGATCCCATCATCCATATCCCCAACACGAGGGGTTTAGTTACACAAAGAATTTAGGAGAGAAATGACACACGTGATACCTGACGGATTCATTGTGTAGGCGTTGAGGTAGAGTATCGGAGAGTGGAATGGTGGAATAGCGGAATGACGGCACCTCGGTGGCTTCGGGAATGGTGGTAGCAGAGCTTCTCCTTCCTCCAATGGTTCTGAACCCCCCAAATCCGTAGGCCAAGGCCTCATTTTATAGAAAAATAAATACACGGCGTGTATAGAAAGTACATGCCGTGTACTTTTCGTCAACGCGTATTGGCGCCAATTTCTCCGCTGACAGGTGGCCGACCATGCCGTTCTTGACTTTTTTACATGGCGCCGCCTGTATGTTGAGTGAACACGGCGTTTATTTCCGCCATACACGGCATGTAGCGTCGCCAGCCCCTTCTAGAATAGCAGACACGGCGTGTAGCGCTGACCCACACAGCGTGCATCTCTGCCTCGTAGACATGGGTGTGTACTCCCTGCTTGGGTCCATGTCCTTGTCTGGATGTACACAGCGCGTATAGAAAGTACAGGCTGTGTAGTTTCAAAAATTTCACATACTTCCCTTGATCCGTGTATTAATCCCGAAAGCTCCTGCAAGTAAACAGATTCACCAAAATCAAATAATATGTTCATGAAACCAAAGATATTTGCTGAAAACATGCTTTTATCTTCAATTATATATATGGAAATGTATACACAAATTGGGTGCAACAGTAATAATTTACTGATGTTAATAGATTTAGAGCTTATTCTTGATGAGTATTCTTCGAATTAACATTGTGTATGTTGGACCTAACATGACATGGATTAATGACTTGTTTTGTTTAACGAGTGATTTCCATGGATTATTGGAACCATAAATACACTACCATAAAGAAGATATTATTAATATTATAACCTTAAGTTATTTTAAGTCTTGTATTAAACCCTTAACAATTAGGAATTCCAATCAATGTCAACTTGTGACATGGGTGTTAATTTAATGTGATACAAAGTAAGGCTCAAGGATATCACAAGATTAACTAAATATTGATGAAATCACCCCAATAATTATCAATGTTTTAAATCAAACATCATCCATAAATTATTTCATAATCTCTGTAAACAAACCCCCCAATCATAATATAATCAACTAAAAACAACTGACTATTAAAAAGGATCATCGCTGAGGATTTGACCCGAGTGCTGTTATACACATTATCAGAGCACCGGAACCTTGACCGGTCGATAGGTGATAATTGACTACACTTTAAAATGTAACCATTGTTCAGGATGGTTTTTTATATGGTCATTAGTTTCAAGTTATTGTAAAAAAACCAAAAAAAATAAAATTGAAAAAATTCGAAAAAAACACAATGAAAACCCACCTTCCTCATAAAAATCATAAATGGAAAACACAAAAATAAAAACCCATCTTCCAATTTCTTCCAACATCTCTCTGAATGCCCCATAGCCTCCCAAAAAATCCCTAGAATTTGTTTGACCCTAAAATTGAGTGAACACTTTTCCAACATAGGAGGATCATTAGGGATAATCAAATAATTCAAGAACTAGTCCTTGTCCAACCAATTGAATTAGATATGGTCAATCCTAGGGAACAAACACTTAAAGAACTTGAAACCCCTGATATGAATTACCAAACTCATGGTATTAAATATCCAAACATAGAGGCTGACTTCAAACTTAAATCGTGTTTGATTCATCTTCTCCATCATTTCCATGGGATAGCCGGTGAGGATCCACATCTTCATCATAAAGAGTTCTGAGTTGTGTTCCCTACCATGATACCTCAAGGGGTTTCTGAGGCACAAATAAAACTTTAAGCAATCCCATTATCCTTAGCTAACTACGCCAATTTAGGCTCTACTACCTTCCTCCTAGTTTCATAACCACATGTAATGACATGTAGCAACTCTTCTTAAAGAAATTATTTCTTGCTTCTCGTATTTCTTCTATCTGAAAGGAAATAAGTGGTATTCCTCAATTCTCAAGTGAATTGCTCCATTAGTACTATGAGAGGTTCAAAAAGCTTGTTGCAACCTTCCCATACAACCAAATCCATGGCCAACTCTTGATCCAATACTTCTATGAGGGGTTATTGGCTATGGAGGGAACTCTCATTGATGTCGCAAGTGGCAGTGCTCTTGTTGATAAAACTCCTACAGCTGCAAGAGATCATATAAGCAACATGGATGAAAATAAACAACAATTCCATACTAGACCACATTCTCAAGTAAAAACTTCCAAGATAATCAATCCATATATCCTAACAAGATGACCGAGTGGATGAGTGACCACTAGTTGTGGAATCCAAAGCACCAACCTCATCTTCTCCACAATCAATGTTTCATGGACCTGTCAAAAACTGTGGAATCTGTAACTCACCAGATCATTCAACTGACACATGTCCACAACATCTAGAGGATCAATCTGATTCATCTGGACCAATGGATCTCAATGCATCATATGTTTAGAGGAACCCAAACCCTCAACAATCAGGTCAGTTTGTTAGAAACTTCAACCAACCTCACTCTGAGCCCTTCTCTTATTATAACCAAGGCTTAAGGTATAGCAATCTCGTCTCTCATCCCCCTCAATTACCTCCTCAAAACCCAAACCAGTTTCAACATGGTCAAGGTGTTGGTAACTTCCAACAACATTATCCCTTTGTTCCTCATCAACAAAGGAACAATACTCCTCCTAGATTTCACTATCCTAGTGAGCCTTCCCAATTCCAAAACCAATACAACCGCTTTCCCAAGAACTAAAATCAAGGTAATCCCAATCCAGGACAAGACACTTCTTCCAAGAAACCATGGGAAGTGCAGTGGAAGATCTTTCTTCATTAACCCTTTCTACCCTCAAAAACTTTGAAACCCAAATTGGTCAACTTGCATCCCACTTGATCCTGAAACAACAATCAAATTCTTCTCAAATCCTAGCTCAACCATTTCCCATCCTCAAGGGTAATGTAATTTCAGTTGCACATAGATCTAGGAAGAAAATAGATATTCCCCAAGAAACGTCCTCCACCCCCCCCCCCCTGAATGTTGACCAAGAAAATGAAAAGAAAAAATAAACATGAAAATGAACTTGAAGTCATTCCCTCACCTCCTTCCATACCACTTAGGAACCCAATTCATTTTCCTCAAGATGTTTCTAAGCCAAATTAGCCCTTTGAACCCGATCCTGAAATGCTCAACATGTTTAGACGTGTTGAAGTGAATATTCTCTTATTAGATTCCATTAAACAAATTCCTATTTATTCCAAGATTCTCAAGGAGTTGTGAACCCATAAGAGGAAACTTAGGACCTTTGAAAATTTTTCTACCCAACAGTCTATTCCCATAAAGTGAAAATATCTAGGGATATTTACGGTTCCATGCCAAATTAGAAGTTCCAACTTTGATCACTCACTCATAAACCTAGAAGCCTCAATTAATGACATGCCCAAATCCATATTCCCCAACCTTGGTCTAGGTCCCTTACATCCAACGGGTGTTATCATTCAATTATCCAATCGAAGCACATCCAGTCCTGAGGGAATAATTGAGGATGTCCTATTTCGGGTGAATGATCTTATCTTCCCAGTTGTTTTTTATGTCCTTGACATGTAAGGTGAGATGAACTCTTCTTGATTACCCCTAATTCTAGGAAGACCATTCCTCATGACTTCTAGAACTAATATTGATGTCAATTTGGGCATATTATCCATAGAATTTGGTGACCAACTGGTCAAGTTCAACATTTTCCAAGTCATACGATACCCATCTGAGGATCACTCTAGATTCTAAATCCATGCTTTTGAGTACACTTCTAATAGTCAATTGAACCCTGATCCATCATGTTCTTCATTTTCAAATGATAAAGGATCTTGTGAAATCTACACCTTGATTAACCAAGTCATAAATGGTGAAGTTCATTTGGACCTCACATTTATCAACTCCATCAATCTAGTGGAACTTGAAAACTCTCTAGAATACCACATCAATTATGATCTCTACTACTCCACCTTGGACAGTATTAAGGAAAATGAATCTGAAGCAACTGTAGTCCCTTCCTCCAATCCTGAGTTGTCTAAACCACAAATGAAAGATAAAACTGATCTGAAACCTCTTCCTAAACACCTGAAATATGCATTCCTCTTCCATGATCACTCATATCCCGTCATTATCTCTTCTTCACTAACTAAAACTGAGGAGTCCAAACTTGTTCAAGTGTTAGAGGAAAACAAAAAGTCCTTACGTCGGACACTATATGACATACCAGGAATCAACACTTCTCTTTTCATGCATCAAATCCATCTTGAGGAATCATCCAAATGAATTAGAAAACAATAAAGAATACTCAATCCACACATACATGAGGTTTTTAGGGAAGAGATCACCAAGCATCTTCAAGCTGGTATTATCTACCCAATTTTTGATAGTGTATTGGTTAGTCCAATTCAAGTTATACATATGAAAGGTGGGATAAATTTTTTCACAAATGAACATGGGTAGGTAATCACAACTCGAGTGAAGAAAAAATGGCATGTGTGCATCAACTTCCGAAAATTGAATGTTGAAGCACAAAAATATCACTACCCTCTTCCATTCCTTGATCAAATTCTAGAACGATTATCCAGAAAGTCACACTATTGCTTTCTTGATGGATACACCAGCCACTTCCAAATCCCAATCGCACCTCAAGACCAAGAAAAGACTACTTTCACTTTACCCTTTAGAACATATGAATATACGAGAATTCCTTTTTTCCTTTGCAATGCTCCTACAATATTCCAAAGGTTTATAATGAGTATCTTTTTTGAATTTGTTGAACACTTCATGGAAGTATTCATGGATGACATTACCATTTGTGGTGAGTCATTTGAACCATTATTGCATTCTCTCTCTCTCTCTATTCTTTCAAAAGTGTCTCAAATGTAACCTTGTGTTAAATTATGAAATATTTCAGTTCATGGTTGCAAATGGGATTGTTCTTAGGTATATAGTTTCAAAAGATGGTATTGAAGTTGATCCTGCCAAAATTGAAGTGATCCAATCACTTCCAAAACCCACATCTGTTTGGGACATCTGTTCCTTCCTCGGTCATGCCATTTTCTACCAGCGATTCATCTATAACTTCAATAGGATTTTCCTCCCACTCAATCGATTGCTCCAAAATGATGTTACTTTCCATTTCAATGAGTTTTTCAAGAGATCCTTCATTGAACTCAAAACTGCTCCTACATCTGCCCCAATAATCCAACCCCCAGATTGGTCCCTACCCTTTGAGTTGATGGGTGACGATTCTGATAGAGTCGTTGGGGATGTTCTTGGTCAACGAAAGTAAAAAATTCTTCATGTCATATATTATGCCTCAAAAACTTTGGATGAAACTAAATCACAATACACTGTGACTGAAAAGGAACTTTTAGTAGTGGTTTTTTTCCTTAGATAAATTATGGACTTATCTCTTAGGTTCCAAATTCATCAACTTCACAGACCATTCTTCAATAAAGTTATTACTCAATAAAAGGGATTCCAACCCGAGGCTAATAAGATAGACCCTAATGCTCCAAGAGTTTTACCTTGAAATCAAAGATAGACTTGGAAAAGAAAACCCTATTTTTGATCACTTGAGTAGAATTTCTAATTCTTCTCATTATGAAATAAATGATCCAGAATTTCCAACTGAGAAACTTTCATCACTCAATCCAAAAATACAATGGTATGCCCCAATTGTAAATTACATGTTTTTTGGTATTTTTCTAAAAAAAATTCAAAAGAACAAAAAATGAAGTTGATAAGTGATTCAAAATTCTATTTTTGGGAAGATAATAAACATTGGAAAACTAGGGATGACATGGTAATTAAGAGATGTTTTGATGAAAATGAACATTCCTCCATCTTAGATTTATGCCACTCAATTCCTGGTGGTGGCCACTTTGGACCACAATGGACTTTTCGAAAGGTCCTAGAATCTGGATTACTTGGGCCTTCACTCTTCAAGGACTCACATGAGTTCTTTCAATCATTTCCCACATGTCACGACCCGTCCTTGGGGCCCATGCCGTGACTACCCCAAGCCCACCTTCCATAGTCCAGGGGCTGGCGACTAGCACCAAAGGCATAAATCCCGATAAATGGGACGGCATTGACATTATAAAAGTAAACAAAACACCACATAGTACAAGCGGAAGAAAAACACTAAGTACAAAAGAAATTGCTGAAAGGTAAAAGGCCTGAATACAAACCCAACAGAAAAGTACAGCTACAACTGAAAGGAAGTAAAACAGAAAAGACAAATAGCTGGAAGAATAAAAGCATCTCCGGGGTCGTCCACCTCGGATCATACCTGAAGGGTAGGTACTGATAGCGCAGCTCCTGGATCGTCCACCATGGATCCTACCTGAAGGGTAGGTACAGATAGCCTCCACAACACTCTCGCCCGTTAACCTCCTCCGAGTATCGTCTCGTCGTGAAGTCCACCACCGGGTACCGTCCAGTCCTCGAACACTCGGCCTCTGTCAGCGTTGCCCGTCGTCTGCAACCAACCCAACGAGGTGCGGACATAGCCCGTGTAGGGGTGAGTATATGATACTCAGTAGGGACCCTGAGACCCTCAAGATCTTTATAAATACAACAAGGATAACCACAAAGAAGAAACTCAACAGATAACCCTTAATCAGGTATAATCCCATACTTATACCTAAGTTATCAAGTAACCCATCTCAATCATGAGGAAACACATAGGTTATGAAATCAACAGATAAACACTACTTAGATATATACCCATAAATATACCTAAGTTATTAGGTGACCCATCTCAATCATGACGTAAACACAAATCTCATAGTCTCAGCTCAAACCAGGATTTTCATTATCGAAACTGTAACTGCTGAAGAGACCCATCTCTAGAGTGTACAGTGGTCCTGTCACGACTCTAAGGTACTGCTCACTAACCTAAGACTGCTGAGTTACTCCTCTTGTCGAGTACTGCAGGTCAGCCTCCCAAACACAGTAGTGCTTCCCACCGGGGTATGCCACCCAGACACAGTAGTGCACACCCCCTAATAGCCGACAGAGGTACTCTCCGGACGAGTACCGCAGGTCTATACCCAAGCTCAGTAGTGCTCCGTCTGCCATGGGTCTGCACCCAAACAAAGTACTCCACCATCCACTAGGCTAGTCGACTCACTCCAAGTTGATTCAGTCAAGCAGTCATGAGGTCTCATCCGGCTACACGGTCTCTGTACTCCGTACGCTCGTCTCCGGGAGGGTCCGCTCCACGAGCTACAGGTCGATACTCCAAGTATCTCAAATTCCCACGAAGAAGTATCTCAAAGGACCGCCTCATCATAGGGGTCTCAACGCAACAGACGGCGTGTCAATCAGACACCCAGTCTGTGAGTTACTAACCTTTCCATCCCAGGGGCCCAGTTGGTTTCATGTACGAACCAACCCAACCATATCTCAAATATTCCCCGAACTCACATAGGATATTCTCATAGGGACCGTTTCTCAACGTGATCACCAACGCCGTTGACGGATCGTCAAACGGACGTCCGGTCTGAAAGTTATCAGCTTTTCTGTTCTAGGGGCCCAGTTGGATTTCGGGTACAATCTAACCCGGCCACTATCCAGAAGGCAAAAAACACAGGCTAAGTATGCCAAAAGTTCTGTCTCATCAAGAGGAATCCAAAAAAGTTGACAGCACATTAGTCGGACGTCCGGAGCTCAAGATATAAGTGTTTCTGCTCCGAGGCCCCGGTTTGTTTCGTGTTCGAACCAACTCGTCCATACCCAAAGTTCTCTGAAACCCTGAGTGTAATATACCTAAACGATCTCCTTGATCCGGGGATCGCATCACAACTGACGGTGCGTCAATCAGAGGTATGTAGCCCAAGATATTGGTGTTTGAACAAAAACTGCCCGAGAATAGGGGGTTCGGGCCCGGACCGACCCGGCCCGAGATCCCCCCCCCCCCCCCCAGGTTGGCCCAAACCGGGTCGACCTGAAATGGGCCCGAGCCTGGCCCAATTGGGCGCGGCCCGACCGGGTGTCCTGCCGCGTTGGCGTGGCCGCGTGGACGCTCGGCTGTCCGGCTGAGCGGAACAGGGGGGTGCGGTTGCCCCCCGTGAATGAAGTCGCGGCCCCCGCGTGGGGGCCGCTCCCTGCCAGCAACGCGGCCCGACACCGCATCGTCCTTGGTCCTACACGGCTGCGGGACCAGCCGCCTACCACCGTGGCTTCAGCCACGGCGGCCCTTCCCAGCGGCGCACCGACAAGATTTTCCGCGGACCACTAGACACGCTCCGGTGGTCCGTTTTGCTCACCGCCTTAGCCAACGGTCCTCCTGGGACCCGACCTTCACTGCAGAGCCTTTAAGTTGACTTTTTGGCCCCGTTTTTCATCGCCCGTCAATTCGTGCACAACGATAAATCATCGGAGTCTTCAAATCGCCTCTGTGGAACCGACTCCGGCTGCGGTTTCGATCGGCCTCAACGGCGCCGCGCGACAACACCACCCTTCTTTGTCACGTTCTTTCTTGTTTTATGCGCGATGTTGTTGCACCGCACCACCTTTGTTTGTGCAGCAACGAGAAAAACAACAAAAGTGGGGGAGAGTCGGCCGTGTTCGTGCGGTCCGACCTCCTCCCGTTAAGTTGATAACAAGCGGCCCAAAAGACGAAGAACGACAAAGGATTTTTCACGAACAAAAGTAATCAACCCCAACAGTTTTCCCCGCAATCAAGAATTCCAAACCCGAAAACATATTCTCCATGGATCAACTTAATATTTAGTTGATCCACATTCTTTGATTTAGAATGAAGTAACATGGGGTTCATTAACATTCAAAAATTAATTCCCTACCTCGAGCGTAGTTGAACGAAGGTTCATCGCGGAATTGCACGTCGCGGAAGAAGGCGTCGCGAAAGGGGGGTCGTCGCGTCATGGAGAAAAGATTCATCGGCATCGCGTCGTTGATCTCCAAGGATCTGGCGTTCTTGTCGACCTTCGTCGGAGGTCGGCGTTCTTCACATTCTTCGCGTTCTTCGTCCGGGAAGGAGTGCTTCAAGGATTTGAGTGATTTCTCCCAAACCCTCTCGCACCACGAACCCCCTTAATAAAATAAGACTTGTCATATTTTATTAACACACAAGCCAAACGTTTTTAAATTCAAAAGTTGAATCAATCAATTAATTGAATTAATTGAGGAGTTTAAACCACCCAAATTTAGGAGGCGTTTAAACATTAAGTTAAACGTAAGAGTTGACTCTCAAATTAAGGGGGGTGCAGGTACGTTACCTAAATAAAGGTGGGTGTTTCATGAATGTTGAAAAAGGTGGGGCTCATGTGGGCCCCATCCCAAAAATATCCTACCTAGTAGAGTAGGATATGGTGTGTCCTACTTCAACCACTTAGCTTAGGTTAAACAACTTTAAATAAAATAAAGTGGTTGCCTCATTTTATTTTATTCAATTATTTAACCCAAAATTTAATAACCACACCCGAGCAAACGCAACTCCGGAAAAGGTGTTCCTAAGAAATTACCGGCGTTGTGAGTTCATCGGTGCCCTCAGATTTCAATTCCTAGCACCGGTTCAAAAGTTAGAAAAAACCCACTCGTTCGTTCATTGAACGTACCCGAGCCTAACTTCGGAAATTGATTCTAGGAACACCGGGCCTCAGAATCAGGTGCCGTCAGAAACTGCATTCTTGTAAAATCCCAATGAAAATTAAGAAAAAAATTCCCATGAATTTTACAGGTCTTTACATTACCCCCACCTCAGGGCTTTACGTCCTCGTAAAGCTTTAACACAAACTAGGGATACAAAAGTTGTACTGAGCACGCATCTGAGCCTTCCGCTCCCATGTGCTCACCTGGAGGTTCTCGTTCTGCTAATGAAAGCACACAAGAGGAATCGACCGTCCTCGTAGGACCGATCCTGTCGATCCTAAACTCCTACTGGAACCCCACAAAAATCACCACATCGCCAATGTCCAGCTCCTCATGGTCGATGATATGCGTTGGGTCAAGCGCGTATCTTCCCAGTTGTGATACATGAAAGTCGCCGTGCACTTGGTGCAACTGAGGTGGATGGGTCAAGCGGTAAACCACCTCGCCTACCCTGCTGAGGACCTAGAAAGGTCTGTTGAACCTCGGAGATAACTTGTCGCCTCATCCACATCTCCATAAACCTCATCGAGGTGAGACTCTTATAAGGCTGTGATCGTCATCCTCGAACTCAAGAGGCCTCCAATTCCTGTTTATAACTGAAACTCAAAACTCTTGCAGCCATGAGGGTAAGGTTGACCGACTCAAGAGTGATCGGCCGCACCCTCCTATGAATGAGTTTATCCGGTGCTGCCTAGGGTTTCCTTTTTGCCGACCAAGGAAAACCCATCCCGACGTTGTGGTTAAACCACAACCTTTTTGCCTAATAAAGTCAATCTGAGCATGAACTGTGAATCCAATACACACCAAGACCAACGTCGTAAGGCCTTGACGCTGCCACCAAGAGATTCCAACCGAAAATATCGCCTCGAGGATCTGACCACACTGTCAGTGTAAGTGTGATTATCAAGTCTTCTCACAAGGTATCTCCAAACGTGAGGGTCAAGTCTATGGCTTACCAGAAACTCTAGGTCCGGGACAAGATTCGTGGAAGGAAGGAATGATTCATATCAAAATCTGTTACTACATTAGCTAGTAGTGGACACAGACTGTCCCTTGAATCATTTTTTAGAGCCATTGGGTCACACTCCTTGACCGCATGCAGCCGCACTCCTCCCCCGCCCTCCATCTCCCTGAGCTTAGCGGGGACAACTAAGGCGGGTGGTTGTAGCATGTTAAAATGTACACCACCTCATGCTGCTCTCCTAGCTGTGCCTCTACGTTTTCTGCTTCGCAGACTCTTCTCTCCTCAAATCTTCCTCTTCTTGAAACATTTAACACGCCCGAGTCTCTAAGACTGGCACCAGTTTCCTGTTTCTTACTGCATTGTGCAGTCTTCATCCGCTCTTGGATGATTTGCACCTTCTTTGCCTACGATCTCTAAGAGCTGCTAAGGTTTTTCCTTTGCCAAAAAGAGAAACTTGGTCTCGTCCCCTGGATGAACCATGCCCATTGCCTAATATAGTCAATCCTGACATGAATGACGTATGCATGCCATGGATGACGCCGTAAGGCCTCGACGTTACTACCAAGAGATCCAACTGTCACTCTTTCCTCCAAGGGTCGAGTCACACTGTCGACATTAGTGTGAGGTCACCGGGTCTCCTCCTGTAGAAATATCTAATGTGAGGGTCAAGTCAATAGTTTTAACCGGGACCTCTCAGTATCAACCAAACAAAATTACAGGAAAGAAAACATCATAAAGATAAGTGTCTTTTATTATTGAAGCTCATAGTTCAAAGACACAAATACAACATCCACATGGAACTAGAAGTACCAAGAACAAAAGGATTCCACTAGTTACGCTCCTATCCACCTCCTCCCGGAGCTCTACTACCTTGTCCACTGCTCAGCTGTTTCTCAAGCACCCACTGCTACTTCTGCCTCGGTGGCTCCTCCAATGCATGCGGATCAACTGTGCGGGAAGTCAGATAGTCACGTGCCAGGTGACCCTTCATGCCACATTCATAACACTTCCTTCTCCTCGTACGGCTGACTCTGGTCTTCTTGGACCTCTGCATCATCTGTCTACTGCCCATAGATGACTCGGCTACTGATCTAAAATCATGTGGCAAAGGCAGGAGCTCCTGAACATGCTTGGGGTGCAAAGCTACTGGTACAAACTCCACCCTGAAAAAGGTCTCGATGTCTTTTCATGTGAAGGTCATCCTGTCACAAAACTGGAACATGTGGCTCCACCACCTACCTGCTGCTGCCTGAAGAAGGCTGGAAACACAGATCACCATGAAGTCTGTTGGCGTCCCCACTAGCCTGAAGACTCTCACCACAACCTCCATCCAGTCCTCATCCGCCTGTGGGTCCATCTCTCCCCTGAACTTGGGTGGCCTCTGGCGTTGGAACTTGTGCAGTGCGCTCAAGCGACGTGCACTCTCTACTGCTGGGGTTGGTGGCATCCATGGCCCAATGGGTGGTAGTACCACTAGTGCCTCCGCTGGTGCCTCAATTGCAAGAGGGCCCTGTACCAAAGCCTCGTCACTCGGCAGGCTGTCAGTACGTACATCTCTTGGGGCTCTAGCTGATCGTCCGTGGAGAGGCATCCTGAAAGAAACATATGTGACACGGTCAAACAATTTATACCTAGTGAGCTGACCTGGTTTGAGTTGACTTTTAAAAACTTCTGGAAACACACACGCAATTAGTGTTTTCGTGCACAAAGTTGGAAATCACTTGTCAGGGTCCTAGTGTATGGATACATCGGCCACCTGCACCAACACTGGACTCCCTAAACTGAAAACCAAACTCGGTACCCTTAACACTATTGCTTCACAGAAAGAAAAAAAATCAGAGTTATATGTTCTGCGGTAGAACCGACTCCTCGGATACCAATTTGTCATGACCCGTACTCGGGGCCCGTGCTGTGACTACCCCAAGCCCGCCTTCCATAGGCCAGGGGCTGGCGACTATCACCAAAGGCATAAATCCCGATAGCTGGGAAGGCATTTTTTTATAAAAGTAAACAAAACACCACAGAGTACAAGCGGAAGAAAAACACTAAGTACAAAAGAATGTGCTGAAAGGTAAAAGGCCAGAATACAAACCCAACTGAAAAGTAAAACTACAACTGAAAGGAAGAACAACAGAAAAGAAAAACAGCTGGAAGAATAGAAGCAGCTCTTGGGTCTTCCACCTCGGATCCTACCTGAATTGTTGGTACAGATAGCACAGCTCCTGGATCGTCCACCACGGATCCTACCTGAAGGGTAGGTACAGATATCCTCCACAATGATCTGGCCTATCAACCTCCTCCGACTATCGTCTCATCGTGAAGTCCACCACTGGGTACCGTCCAGTCCTCAAACACTCGGCCTCCGTCAGCACTGCCCATCGTCTGCAACCAGCGCAACGAGGTGCGGGTATATGTCGTGTAGGTGTGAGTATATGATACTCAGTAGGGACCCTGAGACCCTCATGGTCTCTCAAAATACAACAAGAATAACCACAAAGCAGAAACTCAACAGATAACCCTTACTAAGGTATAAGCCCATACTTATACCTAAGTTATCAAGTATCTCATCTCAATCAGGAGGAAACACAGAGGTTATGAAATCAACAGATAACCACTACATAGATATATGCCCATACATATACCTAAGTTATCAGGTGACCCATCTCAATCTTGAGGTAAACACAAAGGTCATACTCTCATCTCAAACCAGGATTTTCATTATCGAAACTGTAACTGCTGAAGAGCTCCATCTCTAGAGTGTACAGTGTTCATGTCATGACTCCGATGTACTGCTCACTAACCTAAGACTGCTGAGGTACTCCTCCTGTCAAGTACCGCGGGTCAGCCACCCAAACACAGTAGTGCATCCCGTCGGGGTATGCCACCCAAACACAGTAGTGCACACCCCCTAATAGCCTGCAGAGGTACTCTCCGGACGAGTACCGCGGGTCTGTACCCAAGCTCAGTGGTTCTCTGTACGCCATGGGTCTGCACCCAAACAAAGTAGTGCTTCATCCACTGGGCTAGTCGACTCACTCCAAGTCGAGTCGGTCAAGCAGTCATCAGGTCTCAGCCGGCTACACGGTCTCCGTACTCCGTACGCTCGTCTCCAGGAGGATCTGCTCCATGAGCTACAGGTAGATACTCAAAGTATCTCAAAGTACCACGAAGAAGTATCTCAATGTACCGCCTCGTAATAGGGGTTTCAATGCAACAGACGGCGCGTCAATCGGACGCCCGGTCTGTGAGTTACTAGCCTTTCCTTCCTAGGGGCCCAGTTGGTTTCGTGTACAAACCAACCCGACCATATATCAACTAATCCCCGAACTCACCTAGGGTATTCTCATAGGGACTGTTTCTCAACGTGATCACCAACACCGCTGACGGTTCGTCAAACGGACGTCCGGTCTGAAAGTTATCAGCTTTTCCGTTCGAGGGGCCCGGTTGGATTTTGGGTACAATCTAACCCGGCCACTATCCAACAACAACAAAACTCAGGATAATTATGCCAAAAGTTCCATCTCATCAATAGGAATCCAACAAAGTCGATGGCACGTCAATCGGACGTCCGGAGATCAAGATATAAGCGTTTCCGCTCCGAGGGCCCGGTTGGTTTCATGTTCGAACCAACCCGGACGTACCCAAAATTCTCCCAAACCCTGAGAGTAATATACTGAAACGACCGTATCAATCCGTGGATCGTATCACAACTGACGGTGCGTCGATCGGAGGTCCATAGCCCAAGATATGGGCGTTTGAACAAAAATTGCCCGAGAATAGGGGGTTCGGGCCCGGACCGACCCGGCCCGAGACCCCCCCCCCCCCCCCCCCCCCGGGTTGGCCCGAACCGGGTCGACCCGAACCGGGTCCAGGTCTGGCCTAGTAGGGCACGTCCCGGCGCGGCCGCGTGGCTACTCGGCTGTCCGGCTGAGCGGAACAGGGGGTGCGGTTGCCCCCTGTGAATGATGTCGCAACCCCCGCGTGGGGGCCGCTCTCTTCCAGCGACGCGGCCCGGCATCGCGTCGTCCTTGGTCCCGCACGGCCGTGGCACCAATCGCCTGCAGCCGCCTCCTGGCAGTCAGCCGGTTCCGGCAGTCGCCTCCGGCCGCCGGCGCCGTCGTGCTAGCGTGGCGCGCCGGTAGAATTTTCCGCGGACCACCGGACGGCTCCGGTGGTCCATTTTTCTCGCCGCCTTCGCCAATTGTACTCCCGGGACCCTAACTTTACTTCGAAGGCTTCAAGTTGACTTTGTGGCCCCGTTTGTCATATCCCATTAATCCGCGCACAACGATCAACCAGCGGAGTCTTCCAATCGCCTCCGCGGCCCCGACTCCGGTCGCGGTTTCGTTCGGCCTCAACGGCACGGTGCGACGGCGCCGTGCTTCTTCATAGCGTTCTTTCTTGTTTCCCGCGTGGTTCTGTTGCACCGCGCCACCTTTTTTCGTGCCTCAATGATAAAAACAACAAAAGGGGGAGGAGATTCGGCCGTGTTCGTGCGGTCCGACCTCCTCCCGTTAAGTTGATAACAAGCTGCCCAAAAGACGAAGAATGACAAAGGATTTCTCACGAAAAAAAGTAATCAACCCCCACAGTTTTCCCCGCAATCAAGAATTCCCAACCCGCAAACATATTCTCCACGGATCAACTTAATATTTAGTTGATCCGCGTTCTTCGATTTAGAATGAAGTAACATGGGGTTCATTAACATTCACAAATTAATTCCCTACCACGAGCGTTGTTGAACGAAGGTTCGTCACGTAATTGGACGTCGCGAAAGAAGGTGTCGCGGAAGGGGGATCGTCGCGTCATGGAGAAAAGATTCTTCAGTGTCGCGTCATCGATCTCCGACGATCCAGCATTCTTGTCGACCTTCATCGGAGGTCGGCGTTCTTCGCGTTCTTCGCATTCTTCGTCGAGGAAAAAGTGCTTCAAGGCTTTGAGTGATTTCTCCCAAGCCCTCTCGCACCACAAACCCCCTTAATAAAATAAGAGTTGTCTTGTTTTATTAAAACACAAGCCAAACGTTTTTAAATTCAAAAGTTGAATCAATCAATTAATTTAATTAATTGAGGAGTTTAAACTGCCCAAATTAATGAGGCGTTTAAACATTAAGTTAAACGTAAGAGTTGACTCTCAAATTAAGGGGGGTGTGGGTGCATTACCTAAATAAAGGTGGGGGTTTCATGGAAGTTGAAAAATGCGGGGCTCATGTGGGCCGCAACCCACAAATATCCTACCTAGTGGAGTAGGATATGGTGGGTCCTACTTCAACCACTTATCTTAGGTTAAACAATTTTAAATAAAATAAAGTGGTTGCCTCATTTTATTTTATTCAATTACTTAACCAAAAATTAAATAACCACACATGAGAAAGTGAAACTTCAGAAGAGGTGTTCCTAAGAAATTACAGGCTCTGCGAGTTCATCGGTGCCCTCGAATTTCAATTCTGAGCACCGATTCAAAAGTTAGAAAAAACCCGCTCGTTCGTTCATTGAACGTACCCGAGCCTAACTTTGGAAATTGATTCTGGGCACACCAGGCCTCGGAATCAGGCGTCGTCAGAAGCTGCATTCTTGTAAAATCCCAAAGAAAATTAAGAAAAAATTTCCCTTGAATTTTATGGGTCTTTACACCACATTACAAAAGTTTGGAACAATTTCAAAGAGAAATAAAATTCCCTTAAAGCCTTTAATTTTATGTGATATCTTAGATGTTTGAGGCAACGATTTAATGGGACCATTCCTCCCTTCCAATGGATTCTCATACATTCTTCTTGTGGTTGATTATGTTTCTAGGTGGGTTGAGGCCAAACCCACTAGAAATGATGATTCAAATACTATTATTGAGTTTCTAAAGACACGCATCTTCCACCGGTTTGGCACACCATGTGCCTTGATAAGTGACTTAGGAACCCATTTTTGTAATAGATTCATGGAATCTCTTTTGAAAAATAATGATGTTGTACATAAAACTTAAACTACAAATCACCCCCAAAAAAATGGCATGGATGAACTTTCAAATAGAAAAGTGAAAATATTTCTTGAGAGAATTGTAAAACCCACCAGAAAATACTAGCCAGAAAGACTTGGTGAAGCACTTTGGGCTTCTCAAACTGCCTATAAAACACCCATTGGGATGTCTTCTTTTATGCTAGTTTTTGGTAAATAATTTCATTTACGAGTTGAAATACAACATTAGTTTATTTGGGTTTTGAAAACCAATAATTTTGACTGTGAAAAATCAGGTGAAGAAATATTGTTGCAATTGGATGAACTGGATGAGCTTCGACTTGAATTTTATGAGAATTACAATCTTTACAAAGAAAAGGCTAAGTTACTCCATGAAAAAAACATCCTGATAAAGTTATTCCATGAAGGTGAAAAGTAAATTCTTTTCAACTCTCTATTTCAGATTCACTCAGTGCAAATCCAAGACCCCTCTTCCAAAAAGACATTCATGGTTAATGGACATCGATGAAAGCATCACCATATGTGGACACACAATCTTGGAACCACATTGACTTCCATCAGCTCCCCAACTTCTATAGGTGACCCACCAATAGATGGAGATAAAAACCCACCAAATCCAAACCAGGGGGCACCTCTTTCCCTTAAACTCCTCTTCTCTCTCTAAATATATATCTCTCTTCATCCTCCCTCCTTCTCATTTTTTTACCACATTCCTTCTCACATTTGTTTTATTTAATCTTCCTCTTTTGTGTGGTTGTGTCTTTATAAAAAACTAAAAAACCTAAAAACATAAAAAAATAAAAAATAATAATAATATGAAAAATATAAAGTCATACGTACTCTCCTTAAAATTTTTAAATTTTGTCCAACCATTTTAGGGAGTCAAAATAAATGGTTTCATCACAAATATTTTTTAATTTCTTTATAAATATAGATAAAGAATATTGTGTCAAAATCAAACAATTTTGAATGTTCAATTTTTGATTTGTAAAATGATTTTCCCAAATAGTGAGGAACAAAATTAGCATTCATGCCAAGGCCACATATGGAAATCTTTTCAAAATGAGCGTTTTTTCATCCCCATTTTTGAATCTTGAGTTTGTAGACCTTCGAGCAGAATTTATTACTTTAGTGTGCATTAATATGATAGTGGCATTTTCCGAACCACATGAGAATTTTAATAGCCAAATAGCCTCCCATTAACCATACATAAGTCCTTATTTTGAAAGACCATTAGTGCCTATGAAAACCTTTTCCTTGATAGCCACATTACAATCCCAATACCTTATCCCACCCAATATCAACATGTATTTTCATTGCATATTTTTTTAAAATTTACATGTGGGGTAATGGATTTCATTGTTTGGGTGCCTTTTTTTTATTTTCGACGAGTTATCATATTCTTGAGGATAAGAATCCATTTTATTGTGGGGGATAGGTTTTTATTTAGTGGGGTTTGGGAATGTATATATGGTTATGACATATTGTTCAAATTTTAAGGACAAGTTTTCAAAAAATATTAATTAAAAAATCAAAAAAAATCAAAAAAATAAAAAACAATTGTGTTATCTTGGGTAGGTCAAAAATAACAATTTCTCAGCCTTTGATCCTATTATAACTATTACAATTAGTGACGTGAGAGGATCAATCATGTGTTGGGATATGAGTGTGAGATTTCTTTCATGTTCAACTTTCGAAAAGAAGAGAAAAAAAAGAAAAAAAAGAACACATGCATTATATTCTTTTGTCATTGGGAGAAGTTTTTTATTTTGTAAATATTTTTTCTTCTCATTACCTTCATATTTATTTCCACTTTTGTGTATTATTTCACATTTTCTTTCCCTTGGAAATATGTGTTTCCATTTCCTTTCATGTCTCATTTCAAAAAATTGTGCATTGCTTTTTCATTATTGGTGTTTTACCACTCTTCTTCTCTCTCTTGGACATTATATTCCTATCATCACATATCCACAAAAACCCCCTTAAAAATACATATTGATTCTTGTTCACTTTTTATAGGTAGTGGAAGCTGGGAGATCTTTCAAACTCTAAGAATTTCTCTTTTAGTGGGTAAATAATTGAAGCTACATAAATTAATTTTATCATTTTGAGAGGAGTAAGTTTTAGGTTCCACCATTTTCCATTTATAAATTTGAGCATGAAAATTTTGAATTGATTTTTTCAACATTATTTCTCTAACAATGTGTGGTATAATTCAATATGGATGAGTGATATTGTCTAAACCTCCCTGATTAGGGAAAAAAAATTTAAAATTTGATGGTCAGTGAAAATGATTTTTTTCATGTTTTCATATTTGTTGCACATGAGCATATGAACAAGACTAAGTATGGGGGAGTTTATTTTATTAATATTTTCATGACTTATTATATACTTCTTTTACTGATTTTATATTAAATGTGCATAATTTTTGTGAAATACTAATGTTTTAATACTAAGTATAATTTTTGAGCATTTTTAGAAGTAGTCCAATTGAGTTAGTTTACTATTTTATTTATAACTATACCCCTACTGATCCAAATTTTGTGGTTCATGATTTTTAGGATTAATAATTCAATATAAAACATTTCATTTTAATGGATCATGGGCCAATTCATCCATTTGAAGGCCCACATGGACCACACAAGAAGTCCTATACAATCTTTCAAGAAACTGGGCCAACCATGAAGATTTAATTTCTGGGCTCAATAAGTAAGTACAAATTCCTTTATTCTCCTCCAACATTTGGTGGAAAATGTCAGGAGTCTTGGATAAGAATTTCAAGGCTCAAATACAAAGACAAGGGGCCCAAATGATTCATTTAAACTCATCCCACCATTCTGGCCGATAATTAAATTTAGTACAGTATTCATGACATGTCTTCTGATATATTCATAAACACAAGATGATATTTGGAAGTGTGAAATAGAAGATATAGGTGGCCGACTTTGTTGAAGTAATAATTCGATTTGAAGGCATCTTAATATTCCAAAACCATTTCACATTTTGGCTATCAAAAAAGCATGGATAGAAATGGATAGTTTAACATTGTTTATGGAAACTACCTTAACATTGGATCCATAAGTCCAAATGCCTCCAAATTTTGAGAGTATTCGACCAGAATTATGATAATAAAAATTTTAAGAATGATATATCTCTAGATTAGGTTGTCAACATGTCCAAATTGTCCAGAAAAGTGGAGGGATAGATTGGGAAAGCAGATAGTCTACTTCCTTGGGCTATAAATACATGCCCCTCCTCTCCATCAATGGAGTTGGTATTTCAGAGCCAAGGTGGATAGGTTGGCATGACCATGTCTCTGAAAAAGGATTGGGAGGATCTTCCATACTAAAGTTTGTACTTTAGAAACTATTAATCCTTGCTACATTTCATTTACTTTTGTGTTGTTCTTCATTTGTAATCATGTAAGTGTTGGTTTTTTTTGTAATTTTGGTTTAATGAAAGTTTCTTCTTCAATATCTCTTATTCTCATCCACATTAAGTAGTTTAATATTAATGTTTATAAAATAGTTTAAATAAGGTTAAAAACCCTTCCCTTTATTTTCTTCCTCATTCAATCAAAAGTATATTTTTAATTCTCATTATCGTTTTTTTGTGTGTTCGACGCACCACTATTTTTCTAATACCTTTTGTTTTTTCTCTTATTAATTTATCATCATAATAATTATAGACATATTATTAATAATTTCAATGGATGATTAAATCTCTCAATGGGGTGAGTTATAATTTAGGGATGTTAAGTGATAGAGAGCCTATGCTTGATGAGTATTATGACAACCATTCTTTTATTACATACTTAAACAAGATTTATTACATAAACCATTCACTTGATACAACATAGTTCATCTATAGGTCTAGTGTATTTGGGGATTAGGGTCATTACATAACAAATTAAAAATTAAGTACAACATCTTTATTGAAAACTTCCTTTACATGACCACTACATTCCCTCGTACTTAGCATTGCCTGGGATAACCTGAGGACATGCATAAGAAAAGGGGTGATCTATAAAGCCCAATAAGGGAATAAACATGGAATACATGAAGAGTAAAATACATGTTAGACAATAGGCATATCAATAGAGCACAAGAGAAACATGAACATAAAGGCATGATAAAGCATGATAATCATAACATGGAAATGTGGCAACAACACTTAACATGAAATTAGCATAAGCCAAGGCTCATTGCACATAGAGAATGAATAAATCCTCATTGCACATGAATCACGTGTAAACACTCGTTGAACTTTAATTATCATGACTCAACACTCATTGCACATGACTTATCATGATACTATACTTTACCCAACGCATTGGAGCTCTATAAGGGCGCACCCTTCTTAAGCATTTCTATTCACGCATAAGTGTGCCACATGGATCGTAAAACATGGATTCATGAAACATAACATTTTATTCCCAGATAATGGAATGTGGAATTCATACATGAAAATTTATAATCAATAATTAAATGTTCATAATGGTGAATACCCTTGATGGAGAAATGGGCATGGTATTCACTACACAATGACATTGGTTAGAAAATCGGTGCGATTTCGACAACGTAACGACGTGACATAAGAATTCACAAAAATGGTTGATGAGAGAGAAATCAGTTTCTCATCATATTTACATGTAATGGATAGTAAAAAGGCCATATAGATACATGTCCCAAAAATTGTAATGGAATTTAGATTCATGATACAAAAGTATTGCTTGAATGTAAAAGAGGAGAGAGAAGTTCCTTTCTGAATTTTGGCATAGTAACGGGTGTACATGGGAGGAATTTAATGAGAGTGAAAGGGGTCTCCCATCATTCAAAAATAAAAGGGGAAGTATGAGGGAGGTTCAAAACCATACCCCAACATTGAAAATGGAAATTAAAAGGGAAAAACAACTTAAAGAAAATTGGAAAAAAATGAGAAAGGAAGAAAAAACCCTTACTAGGAAGTGTGCTTCCAAAGGCTTGAGAGAGGCTTGAGAGAGGCTTCTTGGGATCTTGGGTCACCTTGAAAGGATTATATAGAGAATATGGAAGAGGTTGGATGAACTAAAAAGGCTTTGAGTGAGGAGGAAGTGGGATCTTGGGTGGGTTTATATAGGAAAGGTGAGGGAATTCTTTATTATTTAGGTTTGGGACCCCTTATTATAAATTAGTCTAAACCACAAACCATCCCATGGTTTTTGCCCATGGTTTTTGTAAAAGGGAAGAGGAAAACAATATTTTATAAGTACGAAGTCCGAACTTCTTAAAATAATACTGTTTCTTATGTGGAGTTGAGTCACACTCCAATAAAAAACAATTAAAAAAGACAAGGTGTTTAATAAGTCTTGAAGGGTCCATTAATGCTTTGAAAAATAAATCAAACAAACCCAAAATCACATTATTTTAATGTTAAAAAATATATTTTCCAAACATAAAGCTTATAGTATTTTATTAAATCACTATTGTGCCATTATGATGTCATAAAACACATTATATATTTAAAGAGTATTTAATTTTTACCCAAAAAATTGATTGTCACAGAAAATTATGAAAAATTCACCATTGGATAATTTCAACATCCTGATTCTAGAACTAACATTTATTTTATCTGAATAATTTTATAAAAATGTTAATTTTCACTTTTAAATTAAAAACCGGCATTTATAAAAAATTCACGGGTTTTGACAAAAATGGCTTTCAAACCTTAATAAAAATTACAATTGCATTCATAAAATTATATGATTATTTATATGTAATAAAATTAATTTAATAATAATAATAATAATATTTTATTAAAATATTATTTAATTCAAAAATTCCTTAATTTAATAAAATAGATTTCTTAATTAAATAATAACTAGAAAACACTATTTGCACTTTAAAAACTATTTATAATGTATCAAAAATAACAAGAAAGTATATTCATTATTATATACAAAAAATAATGTACATGAACATAGTACTAGAAATTTGTTACATAACCCCTTAAAACAGCCACATAAGACCTATGGGTAAGGTGTGTGATGGTGATAGACTCTTAGGGTGGCTCGGATAACATCGCTTGAGTAGTAATTTCTATCAACTTCCCATTTTCCTGTAGACAGTCACGTTCATGCTTGACATGATGAATCTCAACATGGTATTGGTCAAGAGAGAATCCCAAAGACGCCACCTCTTTTCCGAGCTCTGACAAATGCACTTCGTATGGAGCAATTCTACTTGATGAGGCCATTGTTTCCTTTGTCTGAGTAAATTAGATTTGTTAAAGCCCTGTATTTATACTATTCATGTGATCACTGTTCAATGATTATAAAATAAACAGTCACAATTCTTAACATAAAACCAAAGAAGTTGAAATTTTATATGAACATTTTACATAATGATACTTTTAACTAGATCAAGAGGGATTTCCATTAGTGAAACTTTGGGTCGTTACAATATTCCCCCCTTAAGAAATTTCACCCTTGAAATTTCCTTTTCCCACACTAAAATAGATGTGGGTAACTCGGCTTCATCATTTCCTCTGATTCCCAAGTCTCTTCTTCAAACATGTGGTTTGGCCCCAACACCTTGACAATGGGCATTATCTTATTTCGTAGAACTTTTTCTCTACGATCTAAGATCTTCACTGGTTGCTCCTCATAAGAAAGATCATCCTCTAACTATACCACCTCAGAAGAGAGTACATGTGAACGGTCTAGATTGTACTTCCTTAAGAGGGATACATAGAAGACATCATGCACTTTTTTCATGGTAGGTGGAAGTGCTAGTCGATAGGCCACAACCCTGACATGATCAAAAATCTCGTAGGGGCCGATGTACCTTGGACTTAACTTCCCTTTCGTTCCGAACCTCATAACCTTCTTCCATGGAGATATGCATAGAAAAACCATGTCTCAAACTTTAAACTCAAGGTCTTGTCGATGATTATCTTCATAACTCTTTTGTCGACTCTGGACTGCCTTGATCAGTTTTTGAATGGTTTTCACCTTCTCCACCATTTCCTCGACCATTTCCGGTCCAAGCATCTTACGTTCACCGACATCATCCTAGCACGTCGGTGTTCTGCACCATTTCCCATAAAGGTCTTCATATAGTGCCATTTGGATGTTCGAGTGGAAACTGTTATTATAAGATAACTCAACCAGAGGAATATGTTGATCATATATTCCTTTAAAGTCCATTGAGCACGCTCTCAAAATTTCCTCAAGTGTTTAGATAGTCTGCTCGGATTGGCCATCAGTTTGTGGATGATTGGTCGTACTGAAGTTCAGTTCAGTATTCAGAGCATATTATAGACTCTTCCAAAACATAGAGGTGAATCTTGGATCTCGGCTAAGAACAATAGATAGTGTCACTCCATGCATCCTTACCACTTCCCTGATATATACCCATGCCAGTTGATCCAATGAGTTATCCTCCCGAATAGCAATGAAGTGTGCAGTCTTTCTAAGATGATCCACAACAACCCAGATTGCATTATTACCTTTGGATGTCCTTGGAAGTCCGGTGACAAAGTCCATGGTGATTTTCTCCCATTTCCATTCTGGTATGGGCAATGTCTGCATCATCCCCTTAGACTTCTGCCTCTATGCCTTCACTTTCTGGCACACCAGGCACTTTGATGTATATTCATCGATCTCCTTTTTCATATTATCCCACCAAAAGTTTTCTCTGAGATCTCGATACATCTTTGTGCTCCCTGGGTGAATAGAGAAATTTGAACTATGTGAATCAACCAAAAGTTCCTTCTTCAGCTCCATACTTGATGGAAGACATAGTCTTTTCCCAAATCTCACAATTCCTTCTTCATTAACATTAAACTCCGAGGATTTACCCTTTTTGGTAGCTTCCACTTTTTCCTGAATTCCCACATCACCCTTTTGAGCATCCTTTAAAATTTACAAAAGAGATGGTTGAGCAATCATTTGTGAAATTATTGATGATGTTCCCTTCTTTATGGTTCTCATGTCCATCTTCATAAATTCTAAAAAGATCGGATCCTTCTCAATTCTCATCATTGATAGAATCGATGGGTCCTTTCTACTTAGGGAATCCACCACCTTATTTTCTTTCCCATGGTGGTAATGTATTGAAAAATCATAATCCTTGATGAGATCTATCCATCTTCTCTGGCACATATTAATCTCTTTCTATGTGAATATATTTTTAAGACTCTTATGGTCAGTATATATCTCACATTTCTCCCCATAGAGATAATGCTGCCAGATTTTCAAGGCAAAGATCACCGCCTCTAACTCCAGATCATGTATTGGATAGTTTTTCTCAAGGGTTTTCAACTATCTTGAGGAATAGGATATCACTTTATCATTCTGCATCAACACATAGCCTAATCCCTTCTTCGAAGAATCACTGAATACCACAAAAAAATTCCCCACTTGTGGGTAAAGTGAGCACGGAAGCAGTGATAAGCCTACTTTTCAACTCCTTGAAGCTTTCTTCGCATTCATCACTCCAAGAAAACTTTACTTCCATTAGAGTTATCTTGGTAATAGGGTTGGACAATCTTGAGAAATTTCTCACAAATCATCGATAATATCCAGCTAACCCCAAGATGATACGGATATCCGTTACCGATGTTGGCCTCGGACATCCCTCAATTGCATCTATTTTGTAGGGATCCACAGATATCCCATTGCTTGTGATGATATGGCCCAATAATGAGACCTCCTTCAACCAAAAGTCACACTTGTTGTACACTGCATAGATCTTCCCTTTGTGCAAAGTCTCTAGTACAGTTCTTAAATGCTCCTCGTGATCCTCCTAGGTTTTGGAGTATATTAGAATATCATCTATAAAGACTACCACAAATTTGTCTATGTAATCTCTAAAGACAATATTCATCAATTCCATAAATATTGTTGGAGAATTGGTGAGTCCGAAAGGCATTACTATGAATTCATAGTGCCCGTATCTTGTACGAAATGCAGTCTTGGGGTCATCTTCCTTCTTCACCCTTACTTGATAATATCCCGACCGAAAATCTACCTTGGAGAAGTATTGTGATCCACATAGCTGATCGAACAATTCATCGATCAATGTAATAGGATACTTGTTCTTTATCGTGATTTTGTTATGTTCACAATAATCGATGCCAAGCAGCATTGACCCATCCTTCTTCTTGACGAAGAGGACTGGTGAACCCCATGGTGAAGCACTTGGGTGTATAAACCCTTTATCCATATTCTCCTGTAGTTGTTTCTTCAGATCTTCATGCTCCATGACAACCATTCTATATAGAGTCTTTGATATTGGTAGTGCCCCTGGTATAAGTTCAATTGAGAATTCGACATCTCTTCTTCGAAGAAGACCAGGTAGTTCCTCGGGAAACACTTCAGTGAATTCCCTCACAATAGGCATTTCTTCAATGATAGTTTCTTCCTTGGACTCAATCATCTAAGCCAGATACGCATGCTCATGGGGTAGTAATATCCATTCTTGAGATGGTGGACATAAAGGAGATTCATCTTCCTCTTTACACTTGTAATGAATCGGGGGTCGATTCTCCATATGGAGTGTGATTTTCCTCTCCCGACAATTTATGTTGTCTCTATATAAGGAAAGCCAATCCATGCCAAGAATTGCATCAAATTTCACCAGATAGAGTATGAAAAGGTTCTTCGGGAAATTGAATCCACATATTATAATAGTGGAGGACTTATATTCATGGGATGAAATGATTGCTCCATTTTTCGTACTCACCGACATCTTCACTTCCATGATTTGTGGTGGTGCTGGGATTGTCCTACTAAACTTTCGAGATATAAACGAATGCGTAGAACCTAAATCAAAAAGTAAGTTCTCTATTCTTGAATGAATAACTATCGTACATATCACCACTTTGTTTTCGGGGTTCGCTTCGGTAGAAGTGATGGAAAAAGCTCTTCCTTTCTACCTTGGAGGTTGTTGGTTGCCTCTGAAAACCCTTGGTTTAGGGCACTGATTTGAAAATTTCCTCGGTTCATTGCAGTTGTAGCATTGAACAATGCGTTGAGGTTCGAATGGAGTGTTACTCTCCTCTGTCGAAGCCGCGGGTCTTTCTTTCCGACAGATAACAGCTAGGTTCCCTTCTCTTCCACACCTAAAGCATTTCCTTGTCCCCTTGAGGAAATTTCTAGGGTGCTTCTTTCTGCACTTTTGGCAAGTGGGGTGCTGGATCTTCTTAGCACAGTTGGATTTATCCATCGAACCACTAGTATTGAGGTCCACCTTACACTTCTTGTCCCCATGATACCCCTATGATTCCCCGATCTCCATTTCGACCTTGAGGGCACATCGGACAATTTTCTCATACCTTTCAAAGTCACGGATCGCTAATTCTTTCCGCAGGCTAGGATTCGGCCCACCAAAGAAGCAGTCAACCTTGAATTCAGGGGTAACGACAAAGATGGAAGCATATCATGAAAGCCTTGTCAATTTTTCCTTGTACGCTCCAACCGATTCTTCGTCTTTTTTCTTAAAGGAAAGGAAGTCCCTTTCCATCTTAAGCTAGAGGGTGCGCGGAAAATATTTATTGAAAAATATCTTCGGGAAATCCTTCTATTCCAACGCTTCGATCTCCTCCTCAGGCTTCATATTTTCAGTCGACTTCCACCATTGATCAAGTTCACTCTCCATATGATAAGCCTCTAGGAGAACCTTCTCTTGTTCAGAACATTGAAGGATGGAAAAGATCTTTTCAATGGAGTTGATCCATTGTACAATGATCTTGGTATTGGACGATCCACTAAAAGTAGGAGGTCTTTGTCTCATGAAGATCTTGATAGCTACTTGTTCTTTCCTAGGGGAGGTTGAACATTATTCTTGACCCGTGTTTCTATTAAAAGCTTGAGTTTGCTGAGAGAGAAGCGTGACAAAGTTCATGATTCCCACTCCCATTGGATTGGGAATCTCATTAGTACAATCATCACACTGATCTTCACATCGGTTATTAGCCCGAGTCCTCCTATTACCGGCCTTTGGCTGGAATAAAAGGAAAGTTATGGGGTAACACATAAAGGGTAATCCATAGAAAAAAGTTGATGACTTATAAATAAACTTTTATTTCCTTAACTCATTAGTCTATAGGGTTTAATCTAGGATTTTCATGATCTACTTTCTAACATATATTCGTAAGGAAAATTTTTTTTAATTCCCTTAATAAGGGTTCATACTAAGCTTGTGAATTAATCAAAACATATCCCCCGGGAGTGTCGTAACCAAGAGTGCAACAATGCCCATTGTTGTGCACAAGTTCCTGTTCGAGTCTAGCTCAAAGCGGTGTTTTCGGGTTTTACCCCTAGGATACATATGTGCCAAAGCCGCCTCTACCTGCTCTTATCCAGACAAGGATGTATTTTCTTGATAAACCACTTACTTAGTACTTACCAGAACTTAGGGATGTTTTTATTATACATAGTTCTGTCTCTAAGGGTTTACTAGGGTTTTCTAATCCTAATCTCAAAAATCACTAAACCTATCCTCTGATACCAACTATGACAACCCTGATTTTATTACAAATTTAAACATGATTTATTACATAAACCATTGACTTGATACAACATGGATGATCGAGATGTATAGTGTATTTGGGGATTAGGATCATTACATAACAACTTAAAACATGAAGTACAACATCTCTATTGAAACCTTCTTTTATATGACCACTACATTCCCTTGTACTTAGCATTGCATGGGATAACCTGAGGACATGCATAAGAAAAGGGGTGAGCTATAAATACAAGTAAAGGAATAAACATGGAATACATGAGGAGTAAAATACATGTTAGAAAATAGTCATATCAATAGATAACAATAGAAACATGAACATAAAGGCATGATAAAGCATGATAATCATAACATGGAAATGTGGCACACTTAACATGGAATTAGCATGAGCCAAGGCTCATTGTACATAGAGCATGAGTAAATCCTCATTGCACATAAATCATGAGTAAACCCTCATTTCACTTGAATTATCATGATTCAACACTCATTGCACATGACGTATCATGATACTATACTTTACCCAATGCATTGGAGCGCTATAAGGGTTCACCCTTCTTAAACATTTCATTGCATGCATAAGTGTGCCACATGGATCATAAAACATGGATTCATAAAATATAATCATTTTTTCCATGATAAAAGAATTTGGAATTCATACCTGAAACTTTATAATCAATAAGTAAATTATCATAACGGTGAATACCTTTGATGGATAAATGGGCACGGTATTCACTACACAATGACATTGGCTTAGAAAAGCGGTGCGATTTCGGTAGTGTAACGGCGTGACATAAGAATTCATAAAAATGGTTGATGAGAGAGAAAGGGGTTCCTCATCATATTTACATGTAAAGGAAAGTAAGGAGTTTATATAGATACATGTCCCAACAATTGTAATGGAATTTAGATTCATGATACAGAATTATTGCATGAATGTAAAAGAGGAGAGAGAAGTTCCTTTTGGAATTTCGGGATAGTAATGGGTGTACATGGGAGGAATTTAATGAGAGAGAAAGGGGTATCCAATCATTAAAATATAGAGAAGGAGGTATGAGGGAGGTGAGAAACCATACCCCAACATTCATATTTGAAATTAAAAGGGAAAAACAACTTAAAGAAAATAGGACAAAAATGAGAAAGGAAGAAAAAACCCTTACTTGGAAGTGTGCTTCCAAAGGCTAGACAGAGGCTTGAGAGAGAATTTTTGGGAGCATGGAGCACCTTGAGAGGATTCTACAGAGATTAGGGCAGAGTTTGGACGAACTCTAAAGGCTTTTAGTGAGGAGGAAGTGGAATCTTGGGTGAGTTTATATAGGAAAGGTGAGGGAATTCTTTATTATTTAGGTTTGGGACCCCTTATATTAAATTAGTCCAAACCACAAATCCTCCCATGGTTTTTGCCCATGGTTCTTGGAAAAGGGAATAGGAAAACAATATTTTATAAGTCCAAAGTCCTAAATTCTTAAAATAATAGGGTTTCTTATGTGGAGGTGAGTCACACTCCTATGAAAAACAATTTAAAAAGACAACGTGTTTAATATGTCTTGAAGGTTCCATTAATGCTCTGAAAAGTAAGTAAAACAAACCCAAAATCACATTATTTTACAGTTAAAACATATATTGGGAGAACATAAAGCTTATAGTATTTTATTACATCACTATTGGGTCATTATGATGTCATAAAACACATTATATATTTAAACAGTATTTAATTTTTACCCAAAAATTTGACGGTCTCGGAAAATTATGAAAAATTCACCATTGGATAATTTCGACATCCTGATTCCACAAATAAAATTTATTTTATCTAAATAATTTTCTAAATATGATAATTTTCACTTTTAAAATAAAAACCGACATTTATCGAAAATTCACGGGTTTTGACAAAAATGGCTTTCAAACCTTAATAAACATTACAATTACATTCATAAAATTATATGATAATTTATATATAATGAAATTAATTTAATAATAATAATGTTTTGTTAAAATATTATTTAATTAAAAAATCCCTTAATTTAATAAAATATAATTCTTAATTAAATAATAACTAGAAAACACTATTTGCACTTTGAAAACTATTTACAATGTATCAATAATGACAAGAAAGTATATTAATTATTATATACAAAAAAACAATGTACATGAACATAGTACTAGCGATTTGTTACATAAACCCTTAAAACAGTCTCATAAGACCTATGGGTAATGTGTTTGATGGTGACAGACTCTTGGGGTGGCTCGGATAACATCGCTCGAGTGGTAATTTTTATCAACTTCCACTTTTCCCGTAGATGGTCACATTCGAGCTTAACATGATGAAGCTCAGCTTGGGCTTGGTCAAGAGCAAAGCCCAAAGATGCCACCTCTTTTCTGAGCTCCGACAAATGGGCTTCGTATGGAGAAATTCTACTGGATGAGGCCATTGCTTCCTTTGTCTGAGTAAATTGGATTTGTTAAAGCCCTATATTTATAGTAATCATGTGATCACTGTACAATGGCTATAAAATCAACGGTGAAAATTCTTAACATAAAACCAAAGAAGTTGAAATTTTATATAAACATTTTACATAAAGAGACATTTACCTAGATCAAGAGGGATTTCCATTAGTGAAACTTTGGGTCGTTACAAGTATTCTTTGAATTAACATTGTGTATGTTGGACTTAACATGTAATGGATTAATGACTTGTTTGGGTTAACAAGTGGATTACACGGATTATTGGAACCATAAATACACTACCATAAACTATATATTATTAACATTAGATCCTTAAGTTATGTTAAGGCTTGTATTAAAGCCTTAACACTTGGGAATTCCGATCAACGTCAACTTGTGACATGGGTGTTAATTTAATGTCGTACAAAGCAAGGCTCAAGGATATCACAAGATTAAATACCTATTTATGAACTCACCCCAATATTTATAAATTTGTTAAACCAAACATCATCCATAAATTATTTCATAAACTCTACAAAGAAACCCCCAATCAGAATACAATCAACCAAAAACAATTGTCTATTAAAAAGGATCAATGCCAAGGATTTGACCCGAGTGATGCAACACACATTGGCAGAGCACTGGAACCTTGACATGTCGATAGGAAACAATAAGCCACACTTTCATAGTGCTTAGTTATTTGGAAAAAACAATTTGATATGTAAAGAAATTTAGAAGAAGCACAAAACTCATTTGAAGAAAGAGGGAAGAAAAGGGACTCTGATGATGTGATAAATGTTGATAAAAGGTATAAAAAGATTTTGGTATGATAATTTAGAATAGATGTAAGAGATGTGAGAAAGAAGGGAATGTTACTAAAAGTTTTTTGAATATCCCACCAGAACAAGAAGAATAGATGAAAGAGTTGTTACCAAATCATCGTATCAAAAAGGATACTGAAGAAGAACAAAAGGTTAAATCCTTGTAAAAAATTTCTACATATGAAAGAAAACTTGTTTAAAAATATGATAATTATGATTAGAAGGAAGAAAATATGTCCAATGAGAAATCCAAGAAGAAGAATAAAATGTCAAGTCTGAGATAAGACACTCATCCTGAACTTTTATTTTAAGAATATATGAGGTTCCTCATTATTCCCAAATATTTTATTTGTACTAACATGCCTGGAATTGAAGGAGTTGACATAAGGAAGCTAATTTTGTTGAGTCTCTTACTATTATTAAGAAAGTAATGAGGTTATGAAAAAGAAAATTGAACGTTATTTTTGTAAACCTGAACATTTTTATGGGTTTTTTGAGATGGGTTCAGGTTATTTTTTCATAAATAAACTCTTTTCATTATTTCCCAAGAAATGAGAAAGCTAAATGAAACATTAAAAGATATAACATGTAAGATGTGTAATGGATAACATTGATAACCTTGATTATACACTCTTGTTTTCTACATTGGGTTCAACCACATAGACTTATATTTGTTTAGTCAAAGGCTCTTTGTTAAGAAACACATGTGATACTTATGTAATTTTGAAGGAGAGTTTTATATTTTTGGGATAAAAGTTCCAACTTTTTTAAATAATTCATTTTTTCAATAAAGACAAAAAAATGTCATGATGAACCCTTTGAATTTTATTGTCAATAAACGGGAGAGAATATATTTAGGGGGAGAGTAAAATAAACTTGGAGAGACATGAAATAAGGGGATCAAGAAAAGAAGACATGGATAAGAAAATGTGGGAAAATAAAAAAATACCACTTATTATTTTGAAGAGGATAAGTGTAGTTAATGAAGTTTGTATTGAAAAAAAACACAAAGAGGGAGATTATTGGATCCCAGATATGTTTTGGTTATATTTATTTTCAATAGATCAATATTTTAGTGAAGAGAGTATTTTTAAGAAGGATGAAAATCAGATCTAGTAATTAAATATCGGAAGCTATTTTTTTGAAAAATCAGAACCCCTTTTCTGAGGATGTTTCTAAAGAAATAGGATCCTATTATCTGATGAAATTGGGACCTATTTGTTCATTAAATTTGAACCAATTTTATGAAGAAATTAGAACCAATTTTCTAAGCATGTTTTAGAGAAAATCGGGAGATGTTTCCTTAGAATGTTTCTTAAGAAAATAAGATCTGGAATTATGAGAAATTAGAGACTTAATTTATGAGCAATTCAAAACCTAATTTTTGATCAAATCAAGACCTGGTTTCTATGAAATTCAGAAATTGTTTTCTGGGAAATTCAAAACCTAATTTCTGATCAAATCAGATCTAGAATTATGAGGAACATTTTGATAAAATCATTTCTATAATTATGAGCAATTTTTTGAGAAAATTGGAACAATAATTCTATGTAACATTCTGAGAAAATCATATCCAAAATTCTAAGAAACATTCTGAAAAAATCATATGAATAATTCTGGGAAACATTATGAGCATATTAGATCATTAATTCTGAGATAATCAGATCAAGAATGAAATCTTATTATAATTTTTATATCTGGTAGTTCTTATATATCATAAGTAAGTTGTGAAACTTTTGATAAAATCATGATGAATGAAGAAGTGAGGAATGAAAAGACATTAATAAATTGTTGTTGATCTCGAGGTAGAGAAAGATCTTTCTCATGAAAATATTTTCCTTAAAAAAAAGATCTTACTCAAGATAATATCTTACTAAATAAAAAGATCTTCCTCAAGAAAATATCATTCCCAAGAAAAATATCTAACTCAAGAAAAAGATATTTATCAAGGAAATGATTCTTATAAAAAACATTCTTATGCAAGGAAAAGTTTCAAACAAGATAATTTTTTCAAGAAAGATTGAATCATTGAAGAAGTCAAAGGAAGGTCTAAAATTCAAGGAGATTTGAAGATTTGAAATCATCCTTTGAGAGGTGTCCCCTCTCTCACTTAAGGTGGATAGGGTTTCCCCTCTCTTTCATTTCTTCTTCCCCCTCCAGGATAGATCGGTCATGGTGGTTCCTTATGGTCTCATCTCAAAACATGGTTTGTTGTGGAGAAGTGGGATCTGGTGCTGTTCGGCATTGCCTCTAGTCTTGGCGATGACACTCTGCTCTAGCGCTTCATCTTGGCATGCTTAGAAGATGATGTGTCTTGGCACAGTTCTACAGTGGTGGTGCAGTTTTGATAGTTTTTGGTTCGGTATGTCCCATCTTTCTGGCATCATCGGTGTCTCTTCTCAGCTCATCGTTTCATACATGTGATGCCTCCAGTGGTCTTTCTGATGTCGACTAAGAGGCTCTGACTTCTCGGTATGTCTTGCATGTCCATGTGAGGTCTCCGGTGAATTTCCAGTGGGATCTGGGTCTGGTTTGTAGTGCTTCGGAGTGGGGAGGATTTGGGTTTCCTTCAGTGTGTTTTCTTCAAGGGAAGGTCCAATGGTGTCGAGTTTGTCTTCCTATATTCTACAGGTGCATCGTCTCTCTAGATCTCTTGTAGTTTATTTGGACAAATTGTAATGGTTTTTTTTATTCTCAACCTTTGGAAGGAGGTTGATGCTTTTATTTGTTGATGTGTTATGTATTTTGATGTGTTCTGTGCTAGTTTTTTTGTTTTTTTGGATTTGATCTTAGAGGTGGGAAGTTTGTTCATTCGGACTTGATCACTTGTAATAGGCCTAGGGGTTATTTAGAGATGGAGGTTCATCTTTGCAGTGATTTTCAGACTCAGTTGTTGGAGACGGTAAGACGTTTTCCATAGGATCGAGCATGTGCTTGTCACTGGACATTTGCTTGCTGAGTTTCCTTACAATGTTGGAGTGCTTCATCATTTTTTTGTGCTAGGGATGGGCTGATCTGGTTTAATATGGTTGTTACTCTTTTTTCCTTTCATTTGTGATTTTCCAAAGTCTATGATGTCCTTTGGGTTTCCCCTTTCTTCCCTTAAAATATGATTTATCAATAATAAAAATATTTGAAGGCCTTAGGGTCGTCGTATGGATAGAAAAAGATTTGAGGATTTGAAAAGGAACTGAATGAGTCAAAGATATATACAATATTTACGAATAATTAAAAATTCATAAAATTTATTTAGTGGGGAGATATTTGATGGTTTAAAAAGGAATTGAATGAGCCAAAGATATATATGATATTTAATAGAAAATTGATGATTTGTGAAATTTTATTTAGTGGGTTGGATTTTTATAATTCTACCTAATCCATTTTTGAGTTCCCTACAAAAGGAGAGCTAACTTCAATTTTATAAGTGATGAAAAAATTGTTATAGTACCCATGCTCCAAAATATTTGGGATAATTATTGAGTTTCAACCAAACATTGGGTTTCAGGTTGAAGTTGAGGATGTTTTTTGGACTAATGATCTGGAAGCCTATTCAACACCAACTTAATACTTAAGTGAATTAATAGAGACCATTAATAAGTTATACACGTGGAGTTTTATTCATTTTACATGTGGAGAAAGTGAAGACTTTCTAAAGTAGATCAGAAAAGGAGGAAAGTGAAGCTTGTGACTGTGGATGATTACTAGTTGCTAAAAAGGCTAGCTGTAGGAAGTGGATAATATAAAGGATAATTTGGGGGTATAACCAACTATAAAAGGAATGTTTCTAGTAGTATTGTATAGTTTTTCTTTACTTCTATCTTTTTTATTCCATAAACAAGATATTGAAAAAATCCATGTTATTAGGACTATCCAGTAGGGAAAGAAGTAGGTCTTTGTACCAAAACCTATTAATATCATGTGTTTTATTCTATTTATATTTCTTGAATATGAATGTTGAGGTTTTTATTTATACATGGTTGTATCGTAACTCTAACATGTTTTAGAGGTTAATAATGTTTTTGTTAAGAAGTTAAGAAACATTATTCTAAAAGAAAAAGGAGCTACTGATGCACCCCCCCCCCCCCCCCCTCAGTGGTCTTGATCCTGCTTGGGAACTACATTTATATTATGATTGTTTCCTTATTTCATTATATTCATTAATATATTTTCTCTTTTTGATAATCTCAAATGGGGAGAAAAATGAATACATTATTATTATTCTCTTTTTTATATCTCATTGAGATAAAGGGGAGAAAAGGTAATGGGGGAGAAAATAAGGCATTATTTATTTTACCTCTGAACCTTATCTCATTTTTGAGGAATTTCATTTTTAAAAAAAAATAAGTAATGATATATAGTAAGTGGAATGATAATATTAATCATAAAATAAATGTACTTAATAATTCCTGGATTTCTAATTATCACAAAGGTGGTGATTATTGGCCCATAAGAGATTGTTGGTTACTCAATGGTTTTAATAATCGCAAATCACGTCTGATCATTTCAAACATGTTTACTTACAGTGAATCATGTTTAGTTATGTTTAATTATGATTATATATATGACATTATATTTTTAACACATTCTTTTGAAATTTATCCTATAAGACAGTGAAAACAAGAAAATTGGATAAGTATGAGTCACTGACATCGACAGATCGAATGAGACTCCGAGAGAAGTAAATTTCTAACTAATAGTAAAAACTAACTCACTAATAGATGGCTCACAAACAACACAAATGAGACACTGATATAAGTAATGTATAACGAATAGTACAAACTGACTCATTGATAGATGACTCATCTATAGTACAAATGAGACACCGACAGAAGTAATGATTCACCGATAGAATAAAAATGAGTCACCAACACATGGAGAAACCAATAGAATTACTCACTAATAGAATGAGTCACTGATACCAACATAAGGACTCGCTGATAGAATAAGTCACTGATAGAATGACTCTCCTACAAAGGAGTCACCGAAAGACTTTAAATTTTATTTTATTTAAAACTACCTCTAACTGTCATATTTTAGTTTTTTAATGCTACTAATTAAATTAATAATTTTTAAAGACAACAGTAAAGAATATGTCCATGGACATTACGAGGTCTGAGGTACTGCCATATGATCCTTGTAATCCAATACAAGATGCACAAAATAAAATGAAGGCTTGGCATAAGAGTTTCATAGAATAAGAAAATAAAAAAAATAAGGTCTGAGAATATATTCTAGACGAAGCCAAAGAACACCTGAAGAACTCTCATTCTTTAAAGCTATGAACCAAATGATGATTTTTGTTCATAAAAACTTCAAAAAGCCTTGCAGCAAAAAATACTAAGTAAGAGAATACCATCATCCTAGAAACTAGAATACAGAGCTCTAGCAACACGCTGTTTCAGTGTCTGTTTCTAGAAGAAGACTCAAACTTTACATCTATAACATCCGAAAAGTACAAATATTTTTTTCAAAACACACATATCCTTCTATACTCTATCTCTTTATTTCCTTCTATTTTGTTTTCTTTTTACTATATTTTCAGTAGTGTGTGCATCTGTCTGTTAAACACACATTGTCTCCTGCACTGAACTGAACGATACAAGATATCATTACAGAAATATAGTTTTACACCTGTTAGTTCACAAGTAGGATTTTGGTATATGTCTTATTCAACATGACTATTTTTGTTCCCACATAGAACTGTGGTAGAGGTCAAGTGACCTAGAAAGTTTATATACTGTTGTGTAAAATCTAATCCAGGGTGTGGATCAGTGTTATATATATATGTCTGTGTGTGTGTGCGTGTATTTCATAGTGGTATGTGATGAAAAAGTGGAGTATATTAAGTCTCAGCATGAGACTAAACCACTTGTTTTTTCCATTGTATTTTCAAATTTAGTTTTTCCCTATTTTATATCATAATTCATAAAACTATGTTTCACTTTGATAGTTAGTATTGGATAATATTTATAACTGTTTTGGTTTAGTAAATTAGTTTCAAAATATATATCAATATATTATAATGTTATAATTGAGAAATAATCCATATTTTGAGACATTAATTGAACATCTAGACTATTATAAATTTTCCACTTTGATTAACATGGTTGTATTGTTTTTTATTTGGGGGATTGCTTCAAATAATGTTTTTAACAAACATTTTTATAGGAACTCAATTCACTCCCCCTTGAATTTCTTACTCCGAACAAAAAATTATGTATATGAAATTTATAACATATTTATATCTTTTTATTGAATATGTAATATATATCTTTTTACATTCAATTTCGTATTAGATATGTTAATGTTTCCTATGTGCATAATTGACCACTGCCTCACGAAGTGATGTGATTTGTTTTTCACTAACGCTTCACATAGAAGGTGATAAAGATAAAGTTAATGATTATATTTGATATAAATTCAAAAAAGAATTATATTAATTATTTTGTTATAATTATTTAATGATAGTATATGTTGTTTTATTTATTTTATTTTCAATCACATAGAGATGATAACATCATTAGTGTACATGTAGACTACCACCTTCATGATGTGATGTGAATCTCATTTCATCTCCATGCCACATGGATTATATATATTAGTTTATAATATGGTATATATGATATTATTATAATTATGTAAATATTATATTTTACTTACCTTCATTCTATAATGATCATTGGAAAATGGAAATGTTGCTCATGCATACACATGGCCTACCATCTCCTTGATTGTAACATCAATCATTTCTCAAAACTATATTTCAAGTTTGGTATTGCAAGAATAATTGATGTATATTTGATAATTATATGATTATTATTATTTAGATTATATTACTATATGATATGCATAATAACTGGATCTTTAATGACAAAACATGCATGAGAAAACAAGGTAATTAACACCTGAAACAATGAAATTAACGAAAGTTTATTAAAGGAAGAGTGATAAGTTATTATAAAAGGATCATATGTGATATGATAAATATTAATATGGTTGTTTTTTAAGTTAATAACATGATTAAACCAACTATATAAGTGGTTATATCAGTTTCATATAAAAGGAAGTATGAGCTAAGGGATTTCGTCTCAATTTTCATTCCATTGAAACTAATTAGTTTTTATGAAACAGTTCACTTTTATGTGGTATATATACTATGATTTTTTCATATAATAAAATTATTCATTCACAATTCTTAGTATTTTATGTTTCACATTTATTCATTTCACCCAAGGAGATTTTACATGAAAATTACCATGTGGTAAAAGTTTTTGTGTAGTCTCACTTTCTCTTATGATTATTAACTTTCTCTTAAAGAAATCACTTTATGGGGATAATTTTTTATTGGTGGTTACATTAATATTAAATATCCATATGCTTTTTTGATGGATATGTTAATTTCCTAAACTTTGTACCATTTTTACATATAGTGTTTAATATCATGACCCGACCCAACCGGGCTAGAGATGCAACTACCCCATGCCCGCCTCCATATACTAGGGGCTAGAAACATGTTATAATAGTAATAAATTATATGATAGGACCATGACTAATTTTATTATACTTACATATCATATTATATCAATGAAGAAGTGAAAATTAATAATAATAATAAGATGAATTATCTAGAAAATAAAGTGTGCATGCAAAAACCACTAGGGTGTACAAGGGTACGATGATATAAACTGGAAAGTAAAGGGGCCAAACACACCCAAAATGAAATATATTCCAACATCAAAAAACTATAAAAGTAAAATTCTGAGAGTTCCCAACACCATATCTCCAAACTCTAATCATTGTATTTGGTCTATTACACCAGGCATCCCTATGCTTCTCTATATTCGTCACCTACATGTCGATCGCCTTCATAAGACCCAACACAGTTGGACAAACCCAAGAATGGGAGATTATATACATACCAAATATGACCCCCCAAAATATTTAAGGAGATAAGTAAGAGACACGATAAGAAATATAAAGTAGACAGATCAAACCAAACTAAAAGAGTAAAAAAAATCAACTACATGGATATATATATATATATATGATCAAACCAAAGAAGACCAAACATGAGAAAAGTGGATCTCTATCTCATATCCCATTCTATGAAATTTGGTTCTTCAATACTTGAAGTTAATAAAATATTTCAAGTATCTCATGCATCTTCCCAATAGAAAACATCAATGTCAAGCCAGACCTTCCTAATATACCTCACATTCAAGGAGCACAATCTCTATGTAGAGGGCCAATTCCCTAATAAAATAAGAGGGTTCCACTTAGTAAATAGCTAGTGGATCCATGTACTATCATGGTTGGATTGTTCCAGTAATGTAAACGGTATAGGAACCAAGCAAATCCCAGCTAGTGTGTGCCACTCTAGTAGTTGATAGAGTACCAATGCCATACCCAGCTAGAGGGTGACACTCTAATAGTCAAGGAATCGGGCCCTAACACTAAAGCAGGGTGCTACTTGGATAAAAAATACAGGACCACTGACATGAAAAGCAGGAGGGTGCCGCTCTCATAGTCGACGACCCATACCCTAATCACATTGGAGGGTTCCAATTTGTTGATAGGTAGAGGATACATGCCTTATCCTTCTAGGACAGTTACACTCTAAAAGTAGATAAAGGATACATTCTATGTCCTAGTGGATATTTCCACTTTGAGAATAGATATAAGACTCATTCCTTATCTCATAAGATGGTGGTACTATATATATAGGTACATACGACATCCTACCTTTTTATTATATAACTTTTCATTACAATTTTAAAGAAGATCTTTAAAGTCTAGTGTCTTGGAGAAAAGGTACAGAATACATGAAAAAATATTAAAAAAATGAAACCCTTTTGAAAGGATTCTCTAAATTTTCATCATGCAAACATTTACAACATCTCATAACCTTGGGATATACATTAATGAAAGGGTGAGCATAGGTCCTAGAAAGGGAAAATAGGGAAAACCATTTATATGTGAACTTGAGAGAATATAATAAAAACATGAGGAAATATCATAAATACATGAGAAGAGAAATATCATGATAATAAAAACATTAATTATATCTTGAAAATGAGGCTAAAAAATTTAATTTATATATTAAAATGAATATCACCAAGGTCTATACCCAAGGTGTCAGGAAAATTTCCAAAATTATTCACCAAGGTATCAAAAAACTTTTCATCTCTAGAGATAAATTTATTTACCCAATGAAATGGATCGCTATTAGAACACATAGTTAATTTTAATTTATTTTCATTAGATCCACATATATCATAATAAAAAAATTCGTAAATATCCCATAGAGAATAAAAGATATGGGTTTTATACCAAAATCATGTCATTTTAAAAAGTGCTTAAAATCGGGATCATTATGTCATTAATAACCCACTGAATGGGAATGAGGGATTTATGTAAATCAATTCAAGAGAACAATATATCATTTTTATGTCTTTATAAAACCCCTAGAAATTAAATAGGTTTTGGTATTCACATAAATAAAATAAGATAATTTCTTGGGAAAAAGAGAGAGATTTTTAGACGAAAATTCTGCAACCAAACAACTATGCAACATGGTTTTAGAAAACATTAAAAATAGGGGGGGAAGGGGTAACCAGGTCATAAAAGACTCATAATATAGTATAGGGACAGAAAAAAATGTAAATAATAACATGGTATCGAATATTTTAAGACATACCACATAGAAGAGAACTTGAATGGAAAAAGAGACATTGAGAATTCCCTTAAGAAAATTCATTAGCCTAATAGTGTCACTTTAAAATTCAGAAAATGTGTTTTTGATAGTGAAAAGGGTCTATCATAATTTTGAAATAAAATTTACAGCAATAAGGATATATAAGAACATAAAACAACATAAGAAAATGGAAAAAAGACATAACATAAAATAAGTCTGGACTAAAAGAGGAGAGTGAAAGGTCCCCTTACCTTAAAGAGTTACTTCAAAAACATAAAGGTTGGGTCCTTTGGGGATTGAGGGAACCTTTGGAGGAATTTTTAGGAAGTAAAAATACTATAGATTATTTTATTTAGATTTTTAATGAAAGGAATAAAGGGAAGATTTGTTATTTATAGAAAAAGTGAGGGAATATTTTATTAATTTTCCTTGGACACCTCATTGGTGGTATTAGAAAAACCGTGGTCTTTCCCATGGTATTTTCCCATGTTTTTTTCCACTTGGGAATCCTCATATATTATTTTAATCCAAATTAGTTGACCATAATTTTAAATTACATATTATATCATTATGATGTCATTAAACACAATGAAAACTCCAAAACTGTATTTTAACTATTCACCGAAAAACAAAACATTTTATAAAAACCTCATAAATTTACACTAACCCAATATCAATGTTCTGAATTTAAAAATGAACTTAATTTTATGAAACTAATTTTCTAAATATTATATGTTTAATTTTTATGTGAAATCACTATTCACTCGAAAAAAACTAGTACTTAGCTAATAATTTCTGAAAGAGTTATTTACATAAGCTATTATATCACAATACCGTTAAAGACACATAAGTTAAATTTATACATAATTATGTGAGGAATCTATTCCATTGGTCATATTACTATTCATAATGGTAATATTACTATTTTTAATTTACTATTCACCAAAAATCAAGTTGATCTTATCAAAATCGATATTTCTTTCTGATTATAACTGTATATGTCCATTTTTTGATAATAATTTCACATTATTATTTTTTAAAAGTATAAATAATGCGTTAAACTTCTCTGTTTTCAATATTTAAAAATAATATGAAACTTCTAATAATTCATCCTATATTTATTTCATCATTTAAAATTAAAATACAATTACCATAATAAGAAATACCAATTTAATTTATACAAAAGGATTACAAAAATTAACTATGGCCTCAATACGTAGCCCTTTATAACACCTCTGAAGGACCTAAGAGTAAGTTTTGCAATGGAGATATAATCCTGGGGTGGCTCAAACAACATTTCCCGAGTGGTGATTTCTATCAGCTTTAACTTCTCTTGAAGGTAATTATGTTCAAGCTTAACATGTTGAAGCTCGCCTTGGGCTTGGTCCAGAGCAAAGACCAGTAATGATACCTCCTTCCCATTGTCCAAAAGATGAGCTTCATACAGCTTGAGTCTATTGGATGAGGCCATCGAATATTCTCTCTGTTTTAATTATCAATTATTATTTCTATGTCAAACCATAATTATAACATTAAAAATTATTATTATTTCCAACAGTCATATTGACCAATGGACATATAACAGTCAAAACCCAATGGTCACATTTAATATATACTTATATATTTTCTATTGATTAAGACATAGTGAGACATACATTTTTAGGAAACAAAATTTTATTCAAAATCTTGGGTCGTTACAGTAGAGGACCCATGTGCATCCATAGCAGGAGGGTGCCACTATAAAAGTATATTGGGGAAACATTCATGGTCTATATAAGAGTTCCAATATTACTCTTTATAGAGAAAACATTGCATATCCTCTATTTGGGTGCCACTCTATTGATAGGTAGAGGATCCATGCCCGGCCTAGGTGAAGGGTGTCACTCTAAAGCCCCTGGGGGTCCTACCTTATCACTAACATCATTGAGAATCACTAAAAGAATCATCCCACTCAAAATATCTTTAATCTTATCTCAAAATCCACTATTAAGGAAACCATCACGTTCTACATATAAAAACAATCATGATAGTCTACACATTGTCCAATATGAAATTCCAAACTAAGGAGATATGAGAGGTTGAAGGGTTATAAAAAGAAAAAATGGGTGCATGCCATTTAAGGGGTCCCACATGACGTGTGGTACCACACCACTACCCATTCATGTATCTTCCAAGATACAAACTATATTTTAACCATATGGCATGTCTCAGTAACCCAAGGTTCTACCCATGCTCCTTAGTCATCTCAGTGGAATTTTTTTTGTTCGTATAAGTCTTCTTGTGCTACTGCACTTTGGTACATCACATATGCTCCCATTAAAATTTTACTGGTGTGCTCTTCCACACAACTTGTCCACTTGTGGGTGGATGCATAGTTTTTGGTCCAACCATATGGTGTTTCATCCTTAAATTTCTCAAAACCATAGTGTTATACCCAAATCGCCACTACACGGAGTCTGTTCTTCGAACTATACAACGTGTATCCAGGTTTTTAGAAGAATTTTATATATGAATATAGATTTCTAGTTTCAACCTTAGATGCTTCAGATATCACCTCAAGGACTCCCAAAATTGAAGTACAAGACCTCAATCATCGTTTTTGGTCATTCATTAGCCAGAATAGATTTCTGTTTGGTTCGTTGTTTACCTCACGCACCAAGAGCATATCCCATCTCCCACCATTGATGTATCAGTACCTATATCCATAAAACATTCACCCATTATTCTATGATTCATCCAAGATCTTCCTTGACTCACTAAACCATTATTTTCATGTGAATCTATCATGATTTCAGGGGGTCCAATCAAGCTCGGTTCCTCCCAACAAAGTCGAACTGATACCTATTAGGTCAATCATAGAATAACATAAAGAATGTTTGGGTGAAATTCACATGATCAAATGTAAAATGATTTTTGGACCAGAATTATTGGAATATGAACACAAATTATGATTTATAGGGTGATAAAAATTGTATAAAAAATTTAAATCTATACTTGGTCGCATGAAAAGGCTTGAAATTTTAACCCATATCAAGAATCTATATGATCATGCTCAATAAATTAAATCCATTGGGGTAGAATAAAAAAATTACTACTTCTATCTAATTTTTTATTTTTCATTGATGAATAACACACTCGCTAATGAAAAATATGATACATTACATTCATTGTGTTTCCGTCCTCCTGGATGCAGAGTTTCTTCATTTCTGGATCTTAATTCACCAATGAAAGGTGGAAAGATAACCTCCCAACAATCCTAGGGTTTTACATATAAACCAAGTGATCCTTCTATAATGGTGTATTAATATGAAAATCCATTTATGGTAATTAAATTAAATAAATAATTTTAATTAATCATTTAACTCAATGAACATGCCACATATGCTTTTTTCCAAACGCCCCACACTGATCTATATTAGGCCACGAGTAGGGTAAAAATCAAGTTCTAGGAAAAATTCTGGTCTTATATTTCTAATATAATACTCTTTTTAATAGCTATCCCATTTTTTTAAGAAACTAAACACATATATATTTAATATTTTTATAAAATTAATTTCAGACATAGCGGGACTCAGAATCACATGTCGCCTTACTTCCTTGCTCTGAAAATATATCTAGAACTATTTCAATGTATTATATGAAAAAAATAGGGTCTCTACTTCATTCCCTCTTTTAATATTTTCATCCACTAAAATTAAATCTAAATAAGAATCTAAAGATACTGAACAAACATCTATCTCTCCCACTACCAAGTGCTCTATTGCATGCACCCATACTACCACAACACACAAACCAAGGGCATGTTCCATCAACGTAGTATCTACTCATACTGATCCTCGATCATGACCAAGTGATATGAAAAATTGGATCTATCCTCAATTTCCATATCACCCCAATCACAACATGTGAAGGGTAATTCATGTATCTTCTCGGCTGTGAAATGTGGAAGACGTCACGCACCCACTCTAACTACGGGTGTAGGGCATGACAATAAGAAACTTCTCCAACACTCTTTAAGATCTTGAAATCCCCCGATGAACCTCATGGATAGCTTATCTCCCCTTCAAAATATCTACAATATTAGTCATGGAGAGATTATCAGAAAAACATGGTCTCCCTACTTGAACTCCAGGGGCCTACGATGTAGATCTGTATAAGATTTATACTTACTCAAAGCTATCCACATCTTCTCATGGATGATATAGACATTCACTGTCATCATCTATTCCACATATAGTCCCACAATATATGCCTCACTGATCACTTTATAGAATAAGTGTTACCTTCAGGGTCTCTATTATTGGTCCTCATAAGGTATTACACCAATAGTTGAGTGGTAGTTACTATTGTATGAAAACTCTTCCAAGGTAAAGTGATTCTCCCAACTCTGGAAAAAGTATAACATTCTAACCCTACGAAAATCATCCAACACCTAGATAGTGTGCTCTATCCTCCAATCTATTTGGGAGTGAAAGGTTTTACTCTTCCTCATCTGGGTCTTGAATTCCTCCATCAATCCTCTCCACAATTGTGACATGAACTATGCATCACGGTCTGAGACAATACTCAAGGCCACCCCATAAAATCTAAAACTACCTAATACATACCATTCACCAAAATCTCCATTGAAATATACTATTTGATTTTAAGGAAGTGTTCCAACTTCATGAGTAGGTCAAATATCACCCAAAATGGAATTATTCCCCTACATTGTTCACGTAATCCCTATCATAAATTCCATGGATATTTTTTCCCATTTCAACTTCAATAACTCAAGAGGCTACAAAAAATACCAGAACATGTTTCTTCACTAGTTGACATGTGAGGAACCTTGAAACAAACCTGACCACACTTCATCTCAAACTATCCCATCAAAATATCCATTGAAGATATTTATAAATCTTCCCCACACTAGTATGTACAACTAAATGAGAAGTGTCGATCTCCCTCATCACCTAATATATCATCGTGACTAGGACCACCGCTAGTCCCTGGAAAAGGATGAGATGCTTCCCTATTTAGAAAATACATCAGGTGTATCCCCTAATGATATATGGTCACAAAAGACCTCACAGTCATTGTCTCCCAACTAGGAATCTCTCACATGCTGATGGAGCTGAGGATTCAACACCATCGACTAAATAAAAAGCTGCACCATAATGTTCAACTATGGTAAGTTGTTGGGAAACTAGCTACTCAAACTACTACAATGCCAAAAGATCATGGTAATTATTGATAAGGGTATATTCCACCATGTTTCCCTTTCCCATAGTATAGACTATCTCATAGTCATAGTTATAGTCATATAGGGACTCTAACTAGTGCCTTTGTCTTAGGTTCAAGTCTCTCTTTCTAAATAAAAACATAATAATATGATCTTCTGATTAAACCAAAAATTACTATACTAGATGTTAGTACCTCCACATCCTCAAGGAAATGACTACTTATATGAGATCTAGTTCATGAGTCATGCAGTTCTTCTCATGAGGTCTCAATTTCCTCAACCCATATACGATAATTTCCTATCTCTTCATTAGCACACAGCTAAGCCCAACTCATGAGGAATCGCAATACACTATATAATCAATTACCTAATCCGTTAGTCTAAAAATATGACTACTCATTAGCCTCATTCTTTACTCACCAAAGGCTCTTGGGTACTACATAGTAAAGGTAAATGAATTCCCTTTCTGCTTCATGGTGTCCAAAGCAGCTAAAATCCAAAATAAGTCCACAAAAAACCTATGGTATTACCTCACAAAGAATAGGAAACTATGCACCTCATACATCCTCTTAGGTGGACCTCAATCAAGAATTGAATGGATCTCTATATGGACCATATCCAATTCATTCATATAAATGACACACCCCAGGAAGTGAACCTCATGAATCCAGAATTGAAACTTTGAGATATTCTCATAATACTGATACTACCAAAGTAAATCTTGGATCTTACTCAATGTATATCTATTCTCATCCTATGATACAGATTGTATGAGTTTTTATCCAATGAATATAACCTAAAATAGTCCATGTATGGATGTAAAATTTGTTTCATAAAATTCATAAACATGTTGGGGAAATTTGTCACACCAAAGGGAATCACTAGAAACTCATAGTGTTCACAGTGACATCGGAATGATAGCTTCAGAATATCAACCATGTGAACCCTTAACTAGTGGCAGTTGAACCTGAGATTGATTTTTAGAACTATCTAGTTTCTTGAAACTAATCAAAGAGGTCATAAATCATCGTCAATATGTACTTGTTCGTTATCATGTCCTAGTTCATGTGATAATAATGCACACAATGGTGAAATATCCATTCCACCTTTTTAGTGAAAAACACTAGAGCTTTAGGGGGTACATTGGGTCTGATTAAACACTTATTTCAAAGGTTCTCTAACTAAAATCATAGCTTCTAGAGCTCGGTAGTGGCCATATGATATGATGCATAAGATATTGAAGTAGTCCCATGATGCATGGAAATACAAATCTCCATCTCCCGCTTCAGAGGTAGACTCAGAACATCATTGTTGAATATGTCCACAAAATCCTCCAAAACTAAAGGAATGTCGATGCTTTAAGAGCCTGATACACCAAGGGATACACTCTCTAACTTATAGATGATGGGATTCAACCCCCGTATCACAAAACCCAATTATCCCACCATGAGATGTCTCTTGTCCAGAAAGGAGAATATTGACCCATCAGTGTGAAATAATTTTACTCACCTACGATGATATTCAATTTGGGCTTGGACCATGGAAACTCAATAAATAGGCAATATGAAATCATAGGGTTCCATCATGATGACCAAAAGGTCCCATGTGAATCTCTCTCCACACGGTGATAGTTCGCACTACCAGGGGATATAAGCTATATAAGAAGTATTCACTATTTGAACTTCAAGACATATTTTCTAGGATAAATCTAAACCGGGAGCTTCATATCTCACACAAGGATAAATATATTAAGTAATTACTAACACCTATGTCTAATAATGTTGAAGAAAGTATATATTAAACACAGATCGTGCCTCTAATCATCATGTGTGTCACTAAGTTATATGCCTCCATTGCATACAGATATTTATGGCCCCGAAAGCTAGCTCCTTGAGCCTTATGTGGGATTCCTAGTGGTGGTGGTGGTGGTGGAAGGATATCATAGTATCTTCCACCATGAATAGATCCTCATTCAGAGAAATACCTTCTCCTCTTCCAGTTATGCCTCACTATGAGCCTCCAGACCCAGTCCTAGGAGTTCCCTGATCATGGTGTTGTCTCTACCGATGCATCACATCTGTTATTTCCTTATGTTCCTCAGCATGTTGGGTTAGTAAATCAAGCTCTATGTGACCTTACACATCACATTAATATAATTTCCATATTCAGGATTCCCTAGTCATATGTGCTTCCCCTAACCATGAGCTCAAGCCTGATCCTGGGAAAACCCTCTGCACTGAGATAATGTGGACTTTTATCTCCTAGATGATATAGACGTATCAACTCTACAATTCCAAATACCAACTCTGACTTCCTAGAATACCTTTTATAGGAATCTATCCATCCCAAGAACCATCTCCAACATTCCATCATTACTGGGAATTCACAAGGACACAACAATGGAATAGATATCTCTAGAGATACCCTACTCAAACATCCATGCTAAGAAGCATCTATCCCATTTCATATCAAGGGATTACCATGTATGGTCTGTGAACATAAAATTGAAATCAAAAACTATCATTCCTCTCTATTGTAGCTCAATAACCTCTTGAATCTGAATCAAGCACAAGAAGGAGGGGTAGTAATCCCCAAAAACCTATTGCTGGAAGTCGATCCATGAGAGTGTTGACCCATCATGCATATATGTAACAAGACACCACCAGTGCCCGATTTCTCCATTGAAAAGAATATACTCTAGTAAAACCACTTGATCATTTGGTGTCTTAATAATCCTAAACATATGGATCACTGAATCGATTGAGTCCTCCACTTCTAGGGTATTGGGCTTGCCACGGATTCTCAACAGCCTCTCATGATGGAACTCGCGGAGTGTGGTATGCCTACATGCATCCCCAGTCTATCCTACTAGTATGATAGGCTTCTTGATAGGTGGGGTATTACTACCAATCCTCCTATAGGAAGAATCCTATTGGATAGACCCTAAACTGAGGCATCATCACTAGAATTAATCCCTACAACCAATGACCTAGTATGCCAAGTCGACAAGCAGAATGTCAAGCTCCTAGTGAATGGATAATTCAACCGCCACACCAACACAATATTCCATGGCCTCAAAACTACACTCAAAATACTTTGACATTGTCTCAAAAAATACTAACCAAATCATCATAAGGGGACTACTCCAAACACATTCCCATGTATTGAAAAACTTGGATACCAATATTTCATAACCCAACCCAACGGGGTTTGAGATGCCACTACCCCAAGACTACCCTTATACGTCAGGGGCTAGAGACAAGAACCAAAAAAATAACTATTGTGGGAGGAATTTTAATAAAGAACATTTATCTACACATCTAATCATCTCAATGCACAAGTACAAAGGTATAATAATGAAAAAATAAAATATATAGAGTATAAACTCTATACAAAAAAACCACTACGGTGTACAAGTGTACGACAATATAAATTGGGGAGTAAAATTTAAAAACACTTCCAACCAAAAAGATTTACCAACCTAAAAATAGGAAAAGAAAAATGCTTAGAGATCCCATCTCCTAATATATAATCCCCAACCACCTGACATGGTCTAATTCATCAGGTATTCTTATGATCCTCTATAATCACTGCTGACATGTTTTCATCTTCATAATACATGACATGTTCAAGAAAATACCATGAATGTTTGAGTATATAAAAACCTAATAGAACATACCAAAAGATAAAGAGGGAGGAATAAGATACACATTGGTAAATATATATTAGTCAGATCAACCAAAATAAATATAGTAAATTGAATCCAACAACATGGATATAGATATATTTACACTCAAAAAAAATAATACAAATTGATAGAGAAGGGGATAACCATATCAAAGCCCATCCCAAGAAAATGGTTCCATATATTCTAGAAGTCCATAATTTATTGACATCATATTGAATTTATTTTCATTATAAAACTTCTAATTCAAGCCACACCTCGCCACTATGTCCTATAGTTGAGGGGAAGAATCTCTAGGTCGATGACCCAAGCACTAATAAAACAAGACGGTGACACTCATTATATATCTAAAGAACGCATTCCCTACCGCAAAAAAAATGTTCCACTGATGTAAATGGTAGAGGACACATGTGTATCCCAATAGAAGGGTTCCACTCTAGTAGTCGATAGACGACCCATTCCTAGCCAAGGTGGAGGGTGCCACTCTAATAGTTGAGGACACATTTCTTTACTCTGTGAATGGTTCCACTTAGGTAAAAATAGAGGACGCATGCCTGGTCTATCAATAGGGTTCCACTCTCGTAGATGAGGGACCATACCCAGATACCATTGGAGGGTTCCACATGGTGGGTAGGTATAGGACTCATTCCCTGCCCTAAAAGTAGGGTTCCAGTCAAAAAGTTGATAAAGGAATGATTCACTATCTCGTAGGAGGTTCTTAATCCTAGATTAGATAGAGGATCCATGCCCTATCCAACAAGATGGTGAAAATCTATAGATATGTATAGGACCCATGACCATCCCCAGAATGAGGGTGCCGTTGTAAAAATAGATATAGGACCCATACCTTGTCCCGCAAAAGGGTGCTACTCTGAGAGTAGATATAAGACTCATGACCTAACCTCCAATAGGGTAGGACTCTATATATACATAGAGGACCAATCCCCATCCAATCTTGAGGTTTCCTCTCTAAAGCCTCTAGTGATAATGCATGGTCAATTTCCTCAGTGAGCATCTCCTAGAAAATAATACCACTTGGAAAATCTTTCATATTGTCCAAAAATCTACTACTGAGGACATTGTCTTGTTCTATGTGAAAAAAACACAAGATATGCTACTAATCAACCAATATATGAGTTCAAATGAAAGAGATACAAGAGGTTGAACATTCCCTAAAAATGAAGATAAGGTGTATGATGTTTAAGGGGAACCACATAGAAAATAGTCCAACACTTCTACCTGACCATGAACCTACAAGTACAAGGCGCACTAACCATATAGCACTAAATAGGTTGTAGGTGTAATTCAAGGCATGCCTCATCCACCTAGGGTCTTTCTCGTGCTCCTTGCCCATGTCCATGTAAATTTTTAGTATCAATGTAATTATTCTCTTGCATGTATACTTCAATAAATAGAGTGTTCCCCTATATAATTTACTTCTCAAGGGCTATTTTAATCAAATTGTTCACCTATGGATGGATACACTATGTGTGGCCGAGCAACATGGAATATAATCCTTAAATTTCTCAAAACCATAGCATTGTAGCTAAAGTTTCACGACATGGAATGTGTTCTTCAAACTAAAAAGCATCTAGTTAGGTTTTCTATAGAATCCCAGATATGCTTACAGAGTACCAAATATATCATCAAATTATTATGATCTCTCCTATAGGACTCTAAAAATTGAAGTAGAATCCCTTGATCATTGTTTCTGACCATCTGTTGGTTAGAAACAAATTTTAGTTTGGTTCTTCATTTCTTGCATTCATCAGGCATGTATCCCATCACACACATTTGTTGTCTCAGATAAAAGAAATAAATGACTATCAGTCTTTATTCTTTTATTCATCTCTTCTCATAAATGATTCACTAAACCATTCCCAATATGTGAATCCTTCATGATTTTGTGAGTCCCATCTAGCTTAGTCCCAACTGAAAAAGTTGATCAAAGCACCCATGGGTCAATTGGTGAAGAACACAAATAATTTTTTTTAGAAATATAGAATATAAAATGTTCAATGATAATTGGACAATAATTCTTGTCCAACAAACAAAAACTAAGATTCCTAGTGTGATAAAAACTAAATTTAAAATTTAAATATATACCTGGGTGTGTGAAAAGGTTTAAAATTGAAATGTAGATCAAGAATCAATGTGATAATTCTCAGTCAATTTAATCAATTGCGGTAGAATAAAAAAATTTAAAAATCCTACCTGATTTTGGATCACTTTTTGATGAATAACATTATCAAAAATGAATGAGAGGATCCATTTCATTCATTGTGCATCCATATACCGGGATCCATAGTTTTTTCATCAACAAATCTTGATTCACCAATGAAAGGTGGAAAGAGAACCTCTCAAAGATCCCATGTTTATGCAGCTAACCCTAGTGATCCTTCCATAATGGTGTATTATTATGAAAATCTGTTTAGGTTAATTTAATTAAATAAATAAGTTTAATTATTTATTTTTCTCAATGCACCCACCTATGGTTTCTTTTATCTGAATTCCCCATTCTAACCTATTTTAAGTTTTTCTTGTTGGAGTTGGTGACCCGAAACCAACTTCTTTTTTACTTTATGATAAACTTGTATTAATGGTTTCAAATATTAATAAACTTCATATCAAATAATGATTTTTATTATGTGTAACATAATATGTGATAAGGTCATAAGAGTATTTGTCTCACTTAAAGGTTATAGCAGTTTTCATCTAAGATGAGAACATGGAAGTGCTATGACACTATTCTTGAATATATTTTCTATAAATGGATGATATCATTTGAAGGAGAAAAATTATATAGGATATCAAGGGTTGATACTCATAGTATTTTGGGGAACCTTCTCATGGTGTACATCTTTGTTAATATCCACTATGGGTATTATGAGAACGAGACCCTCCAATGAGAAATCCACATTTTTAGCTGTCATTAGATGTTCCTATCTGCAGACATGTGAATTGGTACTTATAATTTAATATTATTATTGATGAGTATTATGATTCATGTACTTAGATGTATTGATGAGAACCTTGACAATTGATGTTTATGATGAGGTAGGATATGTCGGGTGTGTCACAAGAAATATTTTCGTAAAGAATAATGTGAGAAAGGATTTATCCCTTATGTTTATTAAGTGAAGATAATATCTTGGGACTATTTATAGAAGTGATATATCTTAAGTAAATCAATTTCAATGGTGATCTATAGAAACGTTTTGTTTTTGGAAAGTCAAAGAAACTGATTTTGAGCACATGGGTTGATAGTACTAACATGAAACCCACTCGATTAGAGATATTGTGACAATGGGATTATATTACATGGAAGGAATTCATATGAGGTGACATTTCATTGCATCATAAAACATCTTTCTATAAGATTTATTTTCATGTAACTAAACCACAACCTTGGACATTGGGCTTGTTTTCCAAATGCCAGTAATAAAGAGGCCTAGAGGGTCCCAGACAAACTATGTCTGAAATCTCAGTTAAATAATATATTATTATTTATTATTTAAGAGGTTGAATAAAAATTAATCCCATACATGGTTTAATAATTTTTCTTGTATGCTTGACTGCATTTATTTTGTCACTAGTTATTCGAGAGAATATATTGTGAGGAAAATATTTATTATATATTTAACTAATATTTAGTTTATATAATATTTGTTTATTTATTTAAGAATAATGAAGTGTTATTTTTTATATAAATAAATAGACATTATTCTAGTCCTGATAAATATTTTTGAGGAATGGAAAACCAAGTTTAATGTCCCAGTGGGAAATGATAATATAAAATATTATTTAACTAGATAATATTTTATATTAATTAAAAAGTTTAGTGCATGTCAAGAAATAATAATATTGATATAATTATTAGACATGGGGTTTTTAAATGATTATATAAAGAATAAGTGAACTTGTGAAATTATTTTATTTTAACCCTAGAAATACAAACACCCAATTATGTTATTTTCTCATTATCCAATTTGGTTGTGCACAATGGATTTGGAGAAAACCTTTTAACACTAGAGATATCTATTCTCCAAGAATGATCTACATAATTTATATAAATCCTCATCCATTGGATTAAGGACATTTCAATGCTCGTCCATGACATTTCCCTATAGATCTATCTGTGGAAACTTGAACAAAGAAATATTTCCCTTGAGGTAAGCATAATCTAATTAAATTAATTATAAACAATATTTATTGATCTCCTCTTTCTCGGTTATAATGAAATTCTTATTTGTCTATTTATTTGACTCAATTCTATAGGTCACATCATTCATCATCCTATTGATCTTGTATTGATCATTTATTATGGAAAAAATTTAATGTTGGGAACATCACATAACATGCTTCTATAATGCCTAGAACTTATAAGTTGTATCATAGGGGGAACAAAATTTTTTATAATTATTTAATGGTGGATGGTGATTTCTGAATTTTAATTTATTTTTTCAATTCATGTTAAATCATTATTTTAATCTTAATTTATATATATGTTTATTCCTCCTTCATTTATCGTATATCTTATCTAGGTGTTTAATTTTATGATTTGAAATAAAATAAAGAAAATCATCTATAGGTGCCAATGATTATGACCAGAGAACATAGCAGTACACATTGTGTAACTAGAGTTACATGTCGTGTAGTTGTGTTCAATGCATGAGGATTTAATTTGAGAATTACTAAAATGGTTTGAATTTATTACACAAGTTGAAGTTAATTATTAAACCACGTTTTGACTAGGATAGACTGGTGCATGGTTAGCTAGACTACAAGTTACATGGCCTATAGAACACAACATGTAGTTTCTTTGGGACAAAAAACAAGTTATGTATTCCATGCATGGCATGACTGAGCGGTGACCACATAACACAGAGTCAATATGTCTTGTGCCCCATTAGACACACTATGTACTCCAATTTTCCTAAGGTACAGACTACAAGCCAGTCCCTATACGTAGTCTCAGATAGATGGTGAGAGGTGTACATGCTATGTATATTGGATCTACACACCATCTACTTATACCAAGTTATGTAGATTTAAAATTTATTTATTTCACTCTTTAAACCATGAGACATGTTCTTGAGTGTGGTTGTATATACAGGATACACCATGTGATAGGTTTTAATATATATAAATATTTAAATGTTTAATTAATATATATGAAATGCTCTAATATGTATATCATGTATGAGTCATATTTCAAGTTGTTACTCTACATGAATTGAAGCATAAAACTAGCTGAAAAATAATGTAATTCATGTAATCATCTATGAAGTACACATTGTGAAAGTATGTGGTAAGTTATGTATTCCATATTTCATAAGAGTAAAACAGTATACGAGTATAATACATGTGGGGTAGAATCAGATGGGTATTCACCATGTTACATCAAAGGTACAAGTTATGTACATAGTTAGTTTTAAATGAATTTCTTTAATTTGTTTAAAATTATAATGGATGAGAATATCAATGAAAATTCAGATAAGAATAAAAATAAAAGGATTGATTGATGAAAGAAAATAATTATTTTATTTGAGCTCAATTTATCTTAAATAATAATTATTAAAGAATTGAATTCTAGTTTTATTAAAAGTGTAATTAGTTTCATTTATGTGGATGATCATGAGTTGGACATGACCATTTTAATTTTATTGGTTTCAGTTAATATATTATTAAATTAAATTATTTGTTTGAATACCTTCTCTCCTCATTATTATGTAGGGCCTATGTGCTTATGGTTTCTTTTATGTAAACACCTTTTTCTCACTCACCTGCATTTTATTAAAAGGTATATGTAATGGATGTAGCTCCCAAGATAGTGGAGGTACTCCATGTACAGAGGTCAAGAGGGACCAATCCAATGATATAAAAAGGTGGGTAGGTGGAAAGCTATTAACACAAACCTCGATTGGTTCAAGGTGTTTATCCCATAATTCAATGGTTATTTTATCAATCGATAGATAAACTAACCGTTAGTATAAGCTCATGATCATACACTTTATTTTATTTCTGTTATTTTTAAGGTTATTTCATTATGGATGTCTTATCATGATCACATAATTAATATTAGAAAGAGTTTAATAAAGATTATAATTGTAAATTTATGCATAAATGATAAAATACCTTAGTAAAATATTTTGTCGGTATAGCCTTCCATTACTTCAATTAGAATTGAACCCTAATTCAAAGTGATTGACCATCCAAAGTTTGGGGCACTTTCAATTATTGGGGAATTCTTACATGAGGTTTTGGGTCGACTTAACTTGCTTCACATCAAGGGTTTACTTCCAACGTTGGACTTAGTGTTACTGAGTGGTAAAAGATAAATAAATATAAATTAATGATTTCAAGATTGGGGAGTCCACTTAGAAAATCAAGGAATTGTGAGTTAATGCAGTTGGAATTTATAATCCCTACATAAAACTATTCAATTTTCTTAAACAACAAACGTTTGCATAATGAGAAGGGGAATATAGATCCTGGTTTATAAAATTTCCAAGAAATAGTGTATTCTAAAGCCAATGGTGAGTGATATTAGGTTTTGATAAAATATTGAGAGACTAATAAATATTATATTTATTTATTTCTCTAAAATATTAGATATAGTACTAAAATTTTTCTCATATTATTTTTTATAAATTGTAATAAAATGACATCAAACATATCATTTTGATCCATACATAAGAAGGAAAATTTACACATTGGAACTGATTTCCTAGAGTGGAAAAGAAACCTATGAGTTATCCTTCGCCAAGAAAGGAAATTGTATATAATGGAAGAACCTTGACTTGTTGAACCTAGAAATGAGGAAAAGTGATGAAAAACTATCTCTCTATGAGAAACATCTGAATGATGCTACAAATGTTGAGTGGTTCATACTATCATCCATGTCCAATGATCTTTTGATGCCACAAGAGGATATGGATGCCTATAGCATGGTGTTCCACCTTCGGGATATCTACCAAGAGAAGGTGGTACTAGAGATGTATGAGATCCCTAATGCTTTGTTCATAACTAATCTTAGAGAGTCTGTGCCTATTGGGCCTCATATAGTCAAGCTTATTGGATATATTGAATACTTGGACATCTTAGTGAATAAATTCCATGATGATTTGTGTATAGATATCATACCTTTATCACTACATAAGACCTTTTCCAACATTATTGACTGAACACTAACATTTTTATTGATTTTGGTAACACACTGAAAAAAAACATACAAGAAACACATCATGGAGGTCTAAAGTAGTGGAGCCCCAAAGCATCATTGATGAAAAAGATACTACCACTGGATGGAAAGGAACCAAGGATAAGGAAGAGAGAAACATTATGATTTGGGGAAGCCTAAGATTCCAAGAAATCCACAACCTTATTCCCCTCTCGCTAAGTATGAGTGATCCTTGAACGAATTCCCATCATCCTTTTTCACTTGTGGACACTATATTCAATACACCATGAGAAACTTCCACTTTCTATGAGTGCTTTGTAGAGGATCAAGGAATCTGTTTCCACATCCTTCAAAGAAAGCTATCTTTGATCACTTAATTCCAACCCCGTAACCAAAGACTTTGCCTCAGCCTGAAGAGTGTCACCACTGCCATAAAAGGCCGATAAAGCAGCAACAATAAACCCCATTTGATCCCTAATCACACCTCCCCCTCCACTGTCCCCTCGGGAAGGAACCATCTGTGTTGAGTTTTATCCCATCTATATGGGGGTAGCAGCGAACCCGGTTCCCCTGGACCCTCCTCTCAATCTGGTTGGAAACCCCTGTATAGAACGACCTCACAGATGGGGCTCCCTGGAAATCAGAAAAAACACTTTCTAAGTCCAGCAAAGCATTCTTCATATTGTAGTGATACTGGTGCTAGTATCCGAAGAATTCTTGTGGCGTGCTTCGTTCCTAGCATTCCAAATGACCCAACAGCCCGCCACAAGGATGATTGCCCTTCCAGTTCGCAGAGAAACATTGTCGCATGCACCATCAAACCACCAGCTGAGAACATCCTCCTATAACCCTCCAGTATCAAGCCAGCCCGAGAAAGTTCCACACACCTTCCATGACCAGCGATCCTATTCGCTGTCGAAAAACAGATGCATCGTTGATTCTAGCTTGGGGTTTTCTCAACACCAACATTTGGATGCCAAAGAAACCCTCATACATTGGATTTTGTCATCTGTGGGAAAAGCATTATTCCTCACTCGCCACATAAGGAAATTGAATTTTGGAGAGATCCCCCTTCACCACAGTGTTTCACCCCACCTATCGCCTGAATTAGGATCCCTTATAACACTACCATAATCCTTCATTAAAAACTATCCCGAAGGGGATCTTGTGAATATTACCCTATCAGGATCCTCACTGAGGACAATTTATTTAAAAACATCACGTTGAATATCATTGAGAATGGCCTGCTGAAAGGCAGGGTGGCCGCATGCTTCTCTGAATGGGATATCCAGTATGGGGAAAATAGGAATCCAAAGAATTCCAACTCCCCAATCCTGATTCCATAAGTTCACCTATCCTCTCCCCACTAGCCACCTTGCATAAGGACGCAGTAACTCCGTAAATGGTTGAATAAGCTTCCAAATCCTAGATGACTGAGACCGTTGAACCACACCATACAGGTCATATTCCTCATGCATGAGCATTCCCAAAAGCATTTGTCCTTCTATTGACTCCCATGAATGTTTTGAATTTATCCCTTGCATGGTCGAGCACACACTCCCTAAATTGATTCCACCTTCAGCAAGTGGTTTTGTGAGACGCTTCCTCGATGCCCAGTGGTGACGAATTTCTAGCTGGCCATTCCATACAAACGACACCATGATCTTATCCATGTCAACAACCACACATTTTGGAGTCTTAAAGGTGGAAAAGAGATGCATGGGGATAGATACATGGATGCAATTGACCATGGTAATGCATCCTCCAAATGAGAAGAACCTATTCTTCCGGTTGAAGATGTGTCCCATGATCTTTCCCACAATCTTATCAAAATGACGAACACGAAGGGAATTAGGACTAACCGGGGCTCCAAGGTACTCTATGGGAAAATATCCTCTCCTCATATTCAAGTTTTCTTCCAAAATCCTATCCCTCCTGATCGAGAGTGACTTAGAAGAAAAATAGTGGCTTTTCTCCCTGTGCACCTTTTGCCCAATCCATTTATAATATTCCTCCAGCAACCCGTTCATGCCAACCACTGATCTCCTACTGCCATTAATGAACAGGATAGTATCATCTGAAAACATCAAATGAGAGATTCCTTGCAAAACATTTCAATCTCGGTAAGGTAGAATTTTACCCATGTGGAGACCCCTTTTAATATAATGGCTAAGCACTTTTTGAGAAAGAATAAATAACGTGAGGGAAAGGGGATCCCCTTGATGTAAACCATGAAAAGATTTAAATTAGCCAAACTCCTTACCCAAAAATGAAGTGGAGATGCATGATGATCTAAAACAATGAAACAACAGGTCACATGTCCAGTTGGAGAAGCCCAAGCAGCCCAACACCTTCAAGATAAAACCCCATTACATCCTATCATAGGCCATTCTCTTGTCAATATTGATAACCAGATTACTCCCAAAGATATTTTTTTCAATCCCACTGATGATTTCCTGCACCACCCCAATCACACCATGGATTGATCGGCCTTGAATGAAGTCATGCGGCTCTGCTACCATCCATGTGTCCAAGTCAGGAGCCATCCTTTTATTGAGAATCCTAACAAGAACCTTATAAGGCATGTTACATATACTGATTGGATGATACTACTCTACAGATCATGGGTTGCTCACTTTTGGAATCAAAACCATCTTTGTAGCACTGGAAAATGCATGGCAGATGCCCCCTGGAAGAAATCCCTCACTACTTTAATTAAATCATCTTTGACGGTATCCCATGCAGCCCTATAAAAAGAACCAGGTATGTCGTCTGACCCTGGTGCGCTGTCTGGGTTCAACGACCACACCGCTTCACGCACATCCTCCTTTAGAGGAGGACGTTGCAAGATCCCATATGTTTCTTCCACAATGCTTGTTGGAAAGTCATCAAATAACTCTATATCCTCCCTTGGGTAACCTTTTTCCATGTTAGGATTGAGGCCAACAAGAAGGGCTCTGATGGGGTTGTTTTACATTACCCCTACCTCATCCCGATCATTAGAAAAGGAACCTATAGCATCCCGCCTTTTTATCACATAAACATTCATTACATTTTACAAAACCGAGGATCTTTAAGGTTTAGTGTCTTGGAAACCAGGAACATAAAACATGAAAAGAACAAAAACACTCTTCTTAAACACTTGAAAGGCTTCTCCTTAAGTTCATCCTAGGTTCATTACTGCATCTCATAACCTGGGGACATACATCAAAAGAAAGGATGAGCAGAAGGCCCAGCATGGGAAACAAGTGAAACATTTTACATATGAACTTGAGATACATCAATAAAGTCATGAAAAGAACTTTAAGGCATGAAAATGAAATCATGAGGCATATCATAATAAAAATAAAACTTTTTCATAACTTGAAGATGTGGCTGCAACATTTAATATTGACAATCGTTTCGTTTCACCAAGGTCCATCCCCAAGGTGTCGTTAAAAATTACCAAGGTTATTCACCAAGGCGTCGTTAAAATGGTCATCTCTAGAGATTAAGTCTTTACCCAATGCATTGGAGCGCTATCAGGGCGCACCATTAAATTTTTCTTTATTATCATGTGAGCCACATATATAATCATCAAACATTTCATAAATAACCCATATAGCATAAAATAAATGGGTTTCATTTCATAATCATAACGTTTTAAAAACTGCTTTAAAGACATGATCTTTACGTCACTTTAAAACCCACAGAAAAGGAAGGTGGGTCTCATGTATGTAAATCCCAGAATTTAAAATAGACATTTTGGTATATATGTGAATACCCCTTTAGAAGAAAGATCTTTGAGTATTCACTTAATAATATAAAAGAACTTTAGAAAAAGAGAGAGACATTTTGAGACGGAAATTCTGCAGCATAACGGCTATGTTACGACGTTTAGAAGACATTAAAAAGAGAGGGAAAATGGGTCAAACATTCATAAATGACCCATAAAACAGTAGATGGACAGAATAAGAATGATACATGATCATGGTAATGAAATTTCAAGGACATACCATTTGAAATGAAAAACATGGAAGGAAGACAAAAATTAGATTTCTCTTATGAAAGTTCGGCAGCCTAACGACGTTACTTAAACTTCAAAAAAAATGATTTGAAAAGATCAAATAGGACCTCTCATCATGTGAACATAAGAGTTCAGTATGATAGATATAGAGATAATGCCCCAACATAATTAAAAAGGAACTTGAAAGACATGACATGAAAGTAGAACTTTGAAAAGAATGAGAAGGGTGAAAGAATCCCCTAAAAAAATTCAGCAGCCTAATGGCGCCACTTAAAACTTCAAAATACTGAATTGAAGAGATCAAATGGGGTCTCTCATCATATGAACATAAGAGTCCAGTATAATAGATATAGAGATCATACCCCAACATAACAAAAAGGAACTTGAAAGAATTGACATGAAAGTAGAACTTCAAAACGAGAAGGGTGAAGAACCACTTAAAAATTCGGCAGCCTAACGGCGCCACTTAAACTTCAAAATACTGAATTGAAGAGATCAAATGGGGTCTCTCATCATATGATCATAAAAGATCAGTATGATAAATTTAGAGATAATACCCCAACATAATACAAAGGAACTTGAAATACTTTACATGAAAATAGATCTTGAAAAATGAGAAGGGAGAAAGAATCTGTTACAAAAATTTCGGCAGCCTAACGGCGCCACTTAAAACATCATAAAATGAAATAATGAGAGTAAAAAGGGGACTCTCATTATATGAACATGAAAAGGGCAGTAATATGAGTATAAAAGAACATCCTCAAACATAAGAACATGTAGCATAAAAGGAATGACATAAAAGAGATTACTTGAAAAGAAAGAGAGAGGTCGGATCCCTTACCTTAAAATGTAACTCTTAAACCTCAAAGGTTGGGACCTTGAGGGATTGGGGGCACCTTGGGAGGGCTCCTTGGGAGGTAATGAGACCATAAATTCGTTGGGAATGAGTGGGGAGTCGAATGGATGAGAGTAGGGCTTGGTATTTATAGGGAAAGTGGGGGGACAAGGCATTAATGGCCAAAGGACACCTCACATGTGCTTTTCTCAAACCCATGTGCTCTCCCTTGGCATTTATCATGGAGTTAGGCCACATGGGGCCCCCAAAACAATAATTCATCACTCTTGGCCGGCCAACCCTTAAAATAACTCATGACATCATCATGACATAGCTATGATGTCATTAAACATACCGAAACCCTAAAACTGCATTTTTACTATTCACTGAAAATTCAACTTTCTCAGAAAGATCCCAAAATTTCACCATAATCAAATATCAACGATCTGATTACAAATATGAACTCCATTTTATAAAAATAATTTTCTAAATATTTTTAATTTAATTTTTAAATAAAAACACTATTCACCGAAAATTCGTTTTTTTCAGAAAAAAACCCCAAAAATTACCATAGCATAATATCGGTGCTCTGAGTTCAAAAATGAAATCTGTTTTATAAAAATAATTTTCTAAATAATTTTAATTAAATTTTTAATTAAAAAACACTATTCACCCGAAAAAAACTAATACTTGAATAATAATTTATGAAACCATTATTTAACCATTTTATTGAATCACGTTACTTAATCAAGGTGCCTAGATTATTTTAAAACTTTCTTTAAGTTAGATTACTAATCCATTTGGTCATATTACTAATCCTAATCATAAAATCACTATTCATAATTTACTATTCATCAAAAATCAAGTTGATCTTATTAGACTCCAAATTTCGTACTGAACATAATTGTAGAAGACCATTTTTTGAAAATCATTACACATTTTTAATTATTTATGGTTTACACAACCATTTTTAAAATATCCTTTTTCTAAAATTCATCAAAAATATGCATACTATATTTATCCGGTCATTTCAAAATTCATAAACTTCATCATAAGAAGAAATCCCAATTTTTATTTAAAACAAGGATTACACAAGGCAGTTACGGTCTCGTTACATAGCCCCTTATAATACCAGCATAGGACCTAAGAGTAAGGTGTGCTAGGGTGATAGAATCTTGGGGCGGCTCAGTCAACATTGCCCGAGTAGTAATTTCTATCAGTTTGAACTTCTCGCGAAGGCGATTCCGTTCTAGCTTCACATGATGAAGTTCGGCTTGGATTTGATCCAGAGCAAAGCCCAATGGTGCTACCTCCTTCCCAAGCTCTGTTAGATGGGCTTCGATCGGTCCAAGACTACTAGGTGAGGCCATCAAATCTTCTTTCTATAATAGTTAACCAAGATTACTTATATTTGGAGACAATAATCAAAACATTTTGTTCACAGTGGTCATATTGACCGATGGTCATAAAACAGTCAAAACCCACTGGTCTCATTTTAATTATAATCATGTTTATCAAATAAAACATTTTTGTTGAGTATAAAAATAAAATAAAATAACACATGAAATTAGGGAACAAGATTTATTCAAAATTTCGGGCCGTTACAGAACCATCCTCTCTAAGAATATTGGGCATATGAATACGGTGCCTCTCTTTAATACACGTATGGAAATACCTGGAATTCGTATCCTCATAATGAAGCCAATGGATCCGAGCTCCCTCTCTAGCAAGCCTCTCCTACCTCAGAAGAATGTCAGAAAGAAGACCCTTCTTGGTCATGAGCTCAAAAAAGAGGTTATCATCCCATTCCTATTCTAGACTATCCTCCAAGCATTCAACCTCCTCACCCACCATGCTTGGGTCCTGGTCACGGGTAGGAAGAGACTTTCTCCTCCTTTGCTGCAGAATTTTAAGCCTCCTGATCTTATTGTGCAAAGAAATCCACAGGTTTCTTGGATGATTACTATCCCAAGCTTCCCTGACCACATTCAAGAAGCCAGGTTCGCCCACCCACATCATAGAAAACTGGGCGTGATCAACTCTCGCATCACTTGATCTCAAGACTAGCTGTAGTAGAGAGTGGTCTTATGAACACCAGGCCAGGTGGGAAACTTTCGTATCCGGGAAGAGAGTGATAGCAGCTTCGTTCATCAGACACCGGTCCAGACAACACCAGTTGCACCTTCCTCCCCTTTGGATATTACTCTAGAAGAAATGGTCACCCTCAAACTCGGCATCCATCAGACCTGATCTAGCCAGGAAGGAAACAAAAGCCAGCCCTCCTTGGAAAAGCACCCCCACCCCCTCATTTCTCCTCAGCGGAGACTATAGTGTTGAAGTCACCCCCGGAAATCCAAGGGTTCTTATCTTCGATCATCCCTTATAAGTCATGCCACAAGACCTCTCTTTCTTGTGCATTTCATTTGTCATAAATGAAATTAAAGAAAAACATATGAGCACCTACTATAATTTTTGTGGAAAGATACGTGTCTGAAGCATTCAGTAAATGAACCGAGACAAGGTCCTTCCAGAAAATCCATATTTGAGAGTTGGGGGGATTCGCATGCATACATCCACAGACTATGAGCCTCTGTGCATAATCCTTTACTTTTCGTGATGCCTGTTTTGGTTCAAGAATAGCCACCTTGGATACCGAATGATTAAAAATTTCATTGACAATGAAATCAGCCTTCACCTGAACCCCTAGCCCTCGGGAATTCCAGATAAGGACACTAAACATTGAAACGAGGAAGACTGGTTTTGGCCCCACACTTCTGTCCCTTGGAAGGAGGAGATGGTTGCGGTAATTTTAAAGCGCTATCCTTTGCCTGAGAGTGAGTACACATTCCACTTTGTACCTTCTTGTTGATGATCTTATGAGAGCATCCCACACTAGCCCACACCCTACAGGTGACCTTCGGGGACTCCAAGCACTTAGCCTTCTCCACCCTTCACACTGAAGTCGTTGGAACCTCGGAGGGAGACATCAACAATGGGTCTTGCCGGGGTGGAATGAAAGTCACCATCAACAGAGAAGGAAAATATAGGGAGAGGACCTCACTGGATGAGGAAACTTGACAGCTGCTACTTCTGAACCAAAATTTGGCTGAGAAAGAACAGGAATATCGATGCGAGAGGTGACCCCCAGGACCAGTGGCCTGATACTAAAAAGTCTGCAAAGAAACGACCTGTCCAGAGAGGGGCCCACTCCTCGATTTTAAACAAGCTGATTCCCACCCAAGGCACTGTTGAACAGAACCAGGTCCGTACTAGAGAATTCCTGCCCGACGAAACTAGGCTTGGAAGAGGACGCCTCAGAGGCCTAAAATGGAGGAGAGGTAGCCACCACTTTGCCGCAGACAAATGGCGAAGAAGGGTTACGCCCGGAGGGCCTCCCCGACTTATGGGATTTCCCCCAGGCCTTTTGGCATACTTGCAGAGAATGGATGGAGAGGCGAAAGAGCGAGAAAAATCAAGGAAAATCAGGGTAAGACAAGGCTTGATGACGATCCTCCAGCCCTTTAATCTAGAGAACAACACGATCGTCTATCGGCCTAGAGATGCCATCTCTACACAGATCTGTGCCACATACGTCTCCTCCAATAGGATTGTCCAGTCATCCGCCAAAGGGAACAACCCCTGTGAGTCCCCTATCACCTTTAAGAAATACTCAGACATGAGAGGGAGGGGAAGCCTAGGAAGAGAGATCCATACTGCCTCTATGGAGCTTTCCCGCCCAGAATAAACATCCATCGACCAACGAGAGAGGGAAAACCACCATCGACCCAACCAACGAGGGATCATGGTCCAAGCTTTCACAAAATCCGCCTGAGAAGCCATGACGATGCAAAACGCCTTCTGATCTAATACTGACACTGTCGCCAGAAGGTCAAGACTCCAACATTTGACACAGGCATTGAAAACTGGGAGCGAGGGTTTGTCTGCACTGAATCACGCGACCAGGGTCCCCTGAATATTCCGCACAGCCGCCTCGAAAGACTCCACAAAAATGCTAGGATGGGACAACCATAATCTAAGAATGAAGAGGCACCCACGGGAACCCCCGACGGTCATTCCTAAAAATGGCACCAAGACTGAGAAGAATGCAGTAACACATCATTTAACGAAGGATAAGGGGCGATAGAAACCACCTCCAGGCACCGTAGGCCCTTAAACAGCAAGAGTGGAAATCCCATGATTTTCCTTCCTAGGGTTCGCCGAAGCAACAGGAGGGTCCAGTGCATTTGAATCCATTTTTTCCAACATTATTTTGAATTATAATATAGGCAATAATCAGAATACTCTTTCAAAACTTCTAACTTTAATTCCCCAAGTGGATAAAGTTTGATTCTTGATAAACCCACAGTCATTAGGATGAATAAGAAAAGGAAGAACAAGGAAAAGGGGACCAAGACCTATAAATAGTCTAAATATCTCAAGCACATGCCTTTCAAGAAGGGAAATATCTAAGAGTAAGGGAAAGGAGTAGGAGGTAATGTGTTTTTCATGTAGCAATCCAGGCCACTAGAAGAGGAATTTCACCCAAAATCAAGGGGAAGCTAAAGGTGCATTCTTTATCAAGTGAAATCATTCCATTTTTCAAAAATTACTTATGATCTCAAAAAAATCTTCCAAAAATAATATAAAAAATATTAATTTTTGAATCCTTTTTATGAAAATAATTTTTTTTAAATCATTATATTCATTAAAAAATTGTAAGAAAAGAGTTATATTTTACAAAAATTCCAACACTTAATTTTTCATTATCAAAACTTTTATTTACATTTACCAAGATATTAATATATCATATTTTTATTTTATATGGTACCAAAATATTATTTTACATTTATATAGGTTAGTTTACTATTCTAACTGTCTGATTACTATTCTTAATGGTTATATTACTATTTCAATAGTCAGGCTACTACTCCAATAGTTAGATTACTATTCAAATAGTCAGATTTATAATGTTCATATGGGTTCACTACTTACAATAAATACCTCATATTCCATTAATTATTCATTAAATTATATTCTCTCTCAAGTTTATATATCCTTTCATCTTTAAAATGAATATTGTATTATTAAAATTAAATTGTTTTTATAATACATTGTTCTGGAATTTGGTCATTCTTGTGGATCAAGGTGGCCCAAATTATCTTATTTTTATACTCTTATATTCTATTTATTGTCCCACTATAATATTTGGAATTCCTATAGGTTTATTTTCTAACAAATGTATCATTATTAATTTATGGGGAAATTTTATTTTTGGTTTCTATATGTTATGTATGTACTTTATACTACATGGAATAATTATAAAAAAGGAAATTCCATTGATAATATTTAGGTTTATTATAAGAAATTCATTTCAATAATACTTTGGCTGCTTACCTAAGGAAGTTTTCCAAAGAGGTGGTATTTCTCTCAACTGAGCATCTTTATGTTATTTCTTATTTCATATCCTTCAAATCATATTCAATAATGTCTATATAATAACTCCATTATCTCTCATATATTGATATGTTATTATTTTAATGGAATAACATAAATTTGTCTCCTCTTCTATCAAATGGGATAAAAATCATCATTCATTTGTGTGATGGACTACCTCCTAGCAAACTAAGGTCATTGTTTCTCCATCATCACCTCTCATGGGTTGTTATAATGGTGTATTTAAAGAATATATATGATATTTGAGATATATTTATACTTATGGAGTTATAAAATCACATATTCCTTCTTACATTCCATTATTTTGGGGATATGATAACATCATTCATGTGTGTGGTAGACTACATCCTAGCAAAGTGATGTGATTCTCCTTTACTCGTGTGTATGCCAGACTACCACCTAGAAAAGAGATTTATTTTTTTCACAAATGCTTTAAATGGAATGAAATAAGGATAATTTTAATGAATATATGTGATATTAATGTCAAAATAAGGATATTAATTACATATTTATATTTTTTTTAAACAGTTGGGGGTCAAGACCCCTCTATTGATCATGAAAAAAGAGACCTCTTTTAGCATTGGGAAAGTGGAACCAATTATAAGAAGGGAAAAAAGCCTTAAAACACTGGCTAAGTGGATACAACAAGTTCAAAAGAAACAAAAAATCAAGTAGGCACTAGAAAATCTCATCGCCGACAGTTCACCAGTGAGATCACTCAAAAACATGCATCACCCCCTCTGTCAAGAAGTTACACCATGCTGGTGGAACAACATGACAGAGCATCTCTCCAACCAACATAAAATAATGAGGAGAGCCAAATGAAAGGTGTCAGAACACCATTCGCTCTTTCAAGCCACCCACCCGACAAATCATGAGAAGAATCTCTGTAGTGTCACCCTGGTGTAACACAAGAAAAGACTAAAAACAATGAGCAAAAGTCATAGAAAATAACCCATATATCCATCAAAAGATGACGCATGGATGACAATGGGTGTTAGAAAACCCATCCCTCATTTGAGGTCGGCCACCCAATGGTACCAGAAAAATGCTTCACCATCCAAATGCAATAAGAGGAACAAATACCCACGAAGAAAAATGTTTCAGAATACCATGCAGAACCAACAAAGAAAATACAAAACAGGGTGAAATTCAAGAGAATCACTTCGGAGAAGTGAATCCAGAAGGACAGACAACACAAATCATCAGAAAAAAGAAATCCAGGGCCCCCTCTTCTCAAATCACAGAATCATATCCAGATCCACAAGAAACAATTGAGGAAAGCCATCGAAGTCAAACCAGAAACTCCCTCAACATGTCGAGCCAAGGCAGCCTCAAACATTGAGTCATGCATGTCCTCAAACCAGCTCTTCGATGTATCCACCCCCTGAAATATACTCCACTTCAACCCACAGAAGCTGATACACATCCACGAACCCAACACTGGAAAACACCATAGCAGGTGTTGAATCCACAAAGGCAGAGAGCTGGAGCAGCTCACCTTCCACCACCTGAGATCCCACTGAAACCTTCGACCCATTGGACTCCACTACATAATCCCAAAGGACAAAATCAGATGGTCACAATCTGAGCCAATCTCTATGCAAGATTGACAATTACATATTTATCTTTCTTAAGAGATAAAATATAATTTTCTTTCCTCCACTAAAAAATGATAATGTCGTTTGGGAACATGTAGACTTCCGCCTCCACAAAGCGACATGATTTATTTTTCATCAAAAAATTAATATAATAATATATAAGTATATTCAAAGAAATAATATGGTATTTATGGTATTATTATAATTATATAATAATAAAATAAACCAATCCTTGTTTTTATAATGATAATTGGACAATGGAAACATTAATCTCACGTACGTACAACCTACCATCTCCGTGATCACAACATATTTATTTTTTTCAAAACATTTTCTATACATTTTTTTAAAAGTATAATTGATTAATAAATATGATAATTATGTAATGATTATATTTATATATAATTTGAAAAAATGACCTCTTTGACCATGGTCAGCACATTGAATCCATTTAGAAACAATGAATTGAACATCCTCATAACACCCAATTTTTATTAACTAATTAAGTATTTAAATATGTCACCATTAAAGTAATAAAATAATTATTTTAAGTGTAAGATATTAAACCTAGAAAATTTTATTATTAAATTAATTAATTAATTTAAGCTTATTATATATGAGTTAATGTACATATAAGGAAACTGGGGACTCGCAGTAAGTGTTTTTCACATCTCACTTTTTAATACAGTGATACATGTGCCATGTCTACAACTTTTTTTATTGTGGGGTGTATATAATGCCCATTTTAATTGTAAGATAATGAATCTATGATATGTCATGTAATTTTATGTTTCAATTTTAACTAATTTTACCAATGTTATTAACTTAAAATGTACCAAGTTGTAAAGAGATTCTTAAATCAATTACCATTTCTTGGGTGATAATAATTTTTCATTGACACTATTATTATATGATTATGTGTGAATTGATATATAATTTTTTTATAATTTATTTCCATTTTTTGTATGAATTTACATTTTTTAACATTATAATTCCATTTATTAACTCTCAATTTAGTGATATGATCTTTGTAATGGCTAATCATACCAAATTCTGTCTTTGGAAAATATGTTTATGATATTCGCATGTGTTCTTTATGAGGTGTATATAACTCCCTTTTCACATGTTATATCATTTATATCCATATTTATATTATATTTATTTTTTCATTTGATGTTATTATTTCATTGGTATTATGATTGAAGAGTTACCAATGTAGAAAATGCCTTATTGATAAAATAGCATTTCTTCTGAAATTTCTTATGTTCAAGTATATTTTGTAAGAAGAAATGTTTTATTATTTTCTTAAACAAACATATTTAATTCTCCAATGGTTATGAATGTATTACATATTTTTAATCGTAATTTGCAACCTTATTTATTGAAGAAACATCAATACATTCAATTGTAAGTGATAGTGATCTTTTATTTTTTCCTTTGGATTAGGTATCTATGTCTTTCATATTTATGTTTCCATAAAGGATTTCAAAAAAAAATATTTTATAAAAAAATGATTTCATATGTCAATTTAACGTTTTATTTAACCTTATTTTAAATGGTTTTAAAAATAAATTTCTTAACATTTTCCAAATACGCCACTTTTAACTCCCTTTTTCAAATTTTTTTGTAAAGAATGATTATTTTGAACAATTGTGACATGAATTTATTTTTCCATAGTCATTTATATTATTTTCCTCAAATTTTCCTTTATATTTTTCTATGGTTTTTTTAAGGAAAATTATTTTCAAAATATTTTTTAAACTTTTGGTTTTTAAAAGTGAATTTCAAAATGAAAAATTTATTTTTACCCAAAATGATTTTAATAAACTTTTAATGGTATTTCTATTTATCAATGTCAACAAACCTTTTTTCTATATATACACCAATATGGATATTTTGTTAATGATACCATCATTATTATTTATTAGGATGGATTGTGATTGTTTCAAATAGATTATTATGAAACCTGTTTATTTTCAGTGGGTTAATCATGTTCCAAAAGGATTGTTTTGGAACTTGTATCCATTCTATGGGTTAATCATGTTTCAAATAGATTGTCATGTAAGCCAATTATATTTCAAGGGTTAACTTTTTTTGGAAAATAATAAATCTCATTTTATGATTTTTGTGATGAAATGAATGCCTTATATACCTTATTCATGTTGTGGTTCTTAGATATTTTATATGAATGGTGTACCCAAATAGTGTTAGGTGAATCTGTTATCTCTTATATGTTGGGTTCACCTAGATTTCTATGGGTGAACATCATATAGATTATATTATGGGTGTTCCTAGATAGCGATCTAAATAATTGAGTACTGTTCTTTTTCACAATATATAAGAATGGGGGAATTGATAATGGTTTTATCCTATAGATTTAACTAGGATCCAATTATTTAATAACATAGTTTTAACATGAGTTAAGGAATTGTTCCAAGATACCAACACCTTTTATTTTTGGATTTTATGGGTTTTTGACCAGGGTTGATATCACATGGATCATGATTATTTATTTTAATGACTCTTTACTTTTATAAAAATTTATTCCATGTTTTCATGTTTGATTATCCAAGAATTGACGGGTATTAATATCTTGTTATTCTATCATACAATTTGATTAGTTCATTATACCATTTAGCTAATATTATTATCACTGATGAAATTCAATTGTTAATTATAATGTTAACATTACTGAGCATTTTATATCACCCTTATTATGTTTCCTTTTCTCAAGGTTATCAAATATTATGTTGAATTAATTGTGTATAGAAAGGTTTATATAGATTATTATGATGATAAATTAATTTGAAATAATAAAATCTAGAATAATTGGGATAAATTATCATTTAAAGGCATCTGTATTTTTATGCAATAATTTCTTCCTAATTCTTAAAAACATTAAATATAATAGGTCTTTGATATTATAAGTGATCCAATATTATACTATTGATATTATATGTTATGGATATTGGAAATTGGGTCACCTTTATTTTTTCCAAATCCAGAAATGTAAAGTTTATGTTATTAGCAATGGGTCTGAGAGTTAATGTTCATGGAAATTATACTTAAAAAACTACATATCATTTAAAAAAAAATTATTCCTTCCTAACACTAACTTTAGGTTTCTTTGACATGGATTAGTTATTTGGAGAAACATTATTGGACTTTACAAATAACTTTTATTCTTTTAGTTTGAACTTTTACCTACTTGTACTTTTTTCATATCACCAGAACCTAAACATCGCATTCCCTAGTTCATCAATCCTCAATAATTTAAAATAAATAATAAGTTAAATTTTTTGGAACTCATTCACATTATTGTAACATTATAAACCATTATTCCAAAATTATTTCCATAACTATTACAATCCTTAAATGAATTGTTTAGTATCTCTAAAAAATTTAACACACTATATCACATTGAGAATATGAGAGTTGAATAAGGTACTCTCTCTCGAAACATTAAACTTGTGTCTTTTAGATCACCTAAACTCTTGATCATTAAAGAAATGTTATGATTTTAAACCCTAAAACTTTTTTTTATTCTCAGAGAAAAAATTAAGAGGAATTATGAGGTTAAGCCCAGTGGTGTAGAGAATCAAAGAGTTTCTAGAACGGATATTCAGGTGCTTCCTAGGAAAGATGTCAACTTAAAATGGTTATTTAATAATAATTTAATAATTAAGGAATATTTTATATTTATAGGAATGGAAATCATTTTTAATTTAAGGATTTACAAGACTTTATTTTAAAGGGAGGTAAAATAATTTTATGATAATTCCCAGTTCAACTTTGGTGACAGTGGATAATTAATCTCTTCTAAAATGAATGATAAAGATTTTTTTGTTTCTTTGATAGTGATGACTCAGAGGTTCCAATGTACTTAAAAAGAATTTCAATTTTATACTAAGATCTATTATAGATGGTGGACATAAGTCTAAGGATATAAGGATGTTTATTTTTGGAATGAACCATGATTGAAAAATATGGGTGAAGGATTTAGAATCAAACCAGAAGGTGGTGGTCAATTTTATTTAGACATTTATTGTTCCAATGATTGTTGAGATAGATAATATAATCTTTCTAGACATGTATATCATGTTCCTCATTCTAAACAACATTTGGTTCAATATATGTTGGTACATTTTAGGATACATGGAACACTTCTACTAAAAGGATGAAGGTGTGTGAATTTATCCCTATAGTAGGTTAGACTATATTAATCTTTATAAGAGAGGTATGATTGGTTAAATGAGGATTGAATTAAGATTTCTTCATAGTAATGTTCTATCTTATATAAGAATAATAAAATTTTGATTCTTTTTTATTGTAACCAAGGTAAAGCTTAAGCATATTAGTGCATAAGCAGATGATCCATCATGTTATCATGTTGAGGGGGGCTATAGAAGTTTGAAGTTAGTTGGATCTACAAGTCTCGGTGTAGAGTAAATTATATAATCCTAAGTGGAAGGAGTTGTTATTAGTACATGGGTGGATATAGGTTTAGAATATTCTTTATTTTATGTTTAATTTGTTCCTTCAAGCACTAAAAATAGTGAAGTCATAGATAATAACATTCCATCAAGGAATTTCAGAAGTTCTTTAGTTTCCCAAAGTTTATGAGGAATATTATACTAAAGAAGATAGTGGTGTTATAATTGTTAATATACCAGGTAGAAGAGTATAACTTATAAATGTTGAGTAGGATGGTGATGTTGATCAACCAGTTCCAGTTTTGGAAGAAATAGCTAATCTAGCTATTGAGTTTATTTTACAAGAAGTTGTTCAAACAACTAAATTTGTAGAATTCCATGTTAATATAGTAGAACATATTGATTCATATAGAGTTGTGTATGGTGATTAGTCTCCTTATCTTCATAGGATAGAATAACATCATTCTAGTGAGCATGTTAGCGGTCTTCTTACTGCTACAAATGAATTAATTGAGGAACAATCGATTTCCTTGGTTGATAGGTCCACAAAAAAAATAGTGTTGAAGTTAATGAATAATTTAGTTAAGTTATTTGGGAGTTACCATCTTTATATGGTAAATTTTTTTATGTTTAGTTGATTTATCTCGTTAAAGGTGGAGAACTATCTATAAGGTTTTAGTTAGTTCCCTAAAAATCAAATGATGATTCCAATTTGGAATCTCATGCTCAAATTTTTACAATAATCTATTTATCAAGATTTTTTTGTTGAAATATGGGGTCATAAAGCTTCAAAAATAACTTTATAGTTCTAGTAATTCTGTTGAGGTCTTGAAAAATTCATCTATTTCTAAAATAGAATATGATCCTCTCTAGACTCAATATCAAATTTTGAAGGGAAACACATTTTCAAGAAAATGTTTTGATGCATCAAAGAGGGTTATCACTATCAAGAATGGAAATATTAGAGGTTAAGTGGTTTCAAATTTAGATTCTATTATTGGGAGTTTTATAAAATCATTTTTAGTCTATATGAGTATCCAGTTCTAATCAGGGAATAGTTCCCATGTCTGGTAGAGCAGTACTTGGTGATGAGTTGAGATGGATTGAGCTTCTCATTGATGTTATTTTTATAATAGATGAAAATATTAAATATTTTCAGTTTGATATTGTTCCCTTTTAAACTTTGTTGGAAAATAAATGATTTCAAAAATGAATTACATGGAACCATGAGTCAGAGTACTGATAAACTAGTAAAGGTTAATGATGGAGAATTTTGTTTAGTCTTCTGAGACTATTCAAATTTAATGAAGGTTAATTTGTATGAGGTGTTGAATGTGATTCGGGAATTGATGCATATTTGGAGAGAGTGTTCTCCTCTGTTGTACTATAACTTCATCAATATAATGGTGTATTTGATGGTTATGAAAAATACACTTAGAGATTTTTTATCGAATGAATTTTCTTTTGAGGAATCTCAAACTAATTCTAGTCTTACATGTCAACATGAACCTTAATCCCTTTTACATTGAACCAAAATTCTTTGTAATCTGAAATAATTTTTAAATGTAATGTTCTTTTATCATTATTTTTTCATCATCTTTTATGTGTGAAATTCATTTTTGTTTCTATGTTTTTCATCTATTTGTATAATTTTTCTTATTTTTTCCTCTTGTAACATTCACATACAATTTGGTGAAAAAAATGAAAGTGTTATTTTTAAAATTTATATGTTATTTTTTATATCACAAAAAGTTATAGAATTTTATATAAACACGCTATTTCCAATTAATATTTATCAAAATTATTTTATCAATATTTTTTACAACCATTTGTGTTTACCATTATTTCTTTAGTTCATGTGTTTTGTGATCATAAAAAAATGGGATATTCTTAAGAATATGGATTTCTATCCGAAAAGTTTTCATTGATTTTTTTATTATTTTTAACACCCTAATTTTTTAATAATAAACTTAATTTGAGTGGACTTTATTTTTATATTTAATTAAATAATTGTTTAAATTTTTTCGGAATTATAGATTCTTTATTTATAAAATACTCTTTTATTTTGGGTGAAAATTTATTCTGCAAATTATTCTAGACAATTTACATATTTATATAACCATTATTCATAAATTGATTCTGAAACCTATCATTGGTATCTAGTCTTATTTTTTTAACTCGATGTTTTATATGAACATTATGTTCAGGAACATAAATTTTTTTATGAAACCTAAATTTTAAGTTCATAATATTTTGTATTTACCTAACTTATGTAACTGAACATTTCTATCATACTCCATGTTGTAGTACTTAGTGTTTAGAATAAACTAAATTCTTGAATCGAGAACCTTTTATATATCCCCACAATGAGTTATACCCATGTTTAATTAGTCATTTGTGGGTTTTAGATTTTAAATATTTATAAGATTTTGACTATGATTTCCCTATAGTAAATATCATCGTACAAATATTAAAATGTTGTTTTAGAATTTTTTTAATAATTGTATAATTCATTCCTAATTCTGATTCTTTTTTTTTGATTTTTAGTGGTCGATTAAATATAAGTTTCAAAGATTCTGTTAAATTTAAAAATCTTGATTTACATAGTTCTTTTTTAGATATGCTTGAAAAGAATTAAATTGGGCTACTTATTTATTCTCAATAGATATTTTTTGATACAGTGTTGTGCTTTGATGAACCTTTTTAACTATCTCTCTAATTCTAATAAGCTTGATGATCTGAATCCCTTACTCTGAATTTACATTGGATTTTTTCTCTTACATAGGGGGTTTTTTATATTTGTTGTAACTAATATTAATCAAAACTATTATTCATCTGGTAGATTTCATTATCTATTTATAGGACTACACTTTGGATTCATACATGTTTTCTATTCTACTACTTTATATCAAAATATTATTTAGAAAATTCAGAAATTCATTATATGAAAAGTTGTATGATGTTTTTAATTTATTCCTTTGAATATATCATGATCGGTCATTTGCATCATCTGTATCTCAATACTTTTAAAGAGAATTTCTCCAACCAATGAAAATCCCTTTTGGTTCTGAACACTCTAGTGTTGAATGTTTTTGAGGGCTACTATTAGTACTATTTTAAATCCTTATAAAATCTATTTTTACAAGTTATAGTTTATTTAACTAAACTACCAAGATCCATTTTAAAATTATCCTCTAGTTAAAATCTTCATGCTCATTAAGAGAGTGTTGGTGGAGTAGACTATGGTACCTTTCTTCATTAAACCACCATTAAATTTTTTTCTTATTAATTTAATTTTTTCTTCATATTCTATTAAAGAAAATAGGACAACATATATTCCCATTTTTCAAAGAGGGATTAGTTCTATAATATTCATGTTTTTTTGAATGAAAAAATTTACACCACCCTTGTGTCTTCATCATCCTTCTCGATAAAAATCGGTATCAAAGGACGGATCTATTTTTGGTTTTATTTAAACTCTGGGAAAATTGAGTTAAATATATAAATAAATAAATATTTCAATGGTTTCCCTCAAATATGGTATGTCTATCATCAAGGATCCATATTTTGAAGTTGAAAATTATGGATGATGGTAAAATAAAATTGTCATATATATATAGAATCATGGTTTGAATGTTTATTTGATAGTTTTCAATATGAAATTTTAAAGGATGAACTAGAAAATTTGGATTTTTCCATCGAAGTTAAATATAGCCTAAATTAATGATATATGAATTATATTATTTGTGGAATTGGAAAATAGGTATTCAATGGTTTCTTTCAATGTTCTAGTCCTCATGAAATGTGTTAATCAATTAATTTTTCTTATAAAGTAACTAAAAATATCAATAATTTAGATAAAATACTACTAAATTTAAGTTTGATAATTTTAGAATGTATGATGTTGAATGTATCACCTATATGAATATAATATTGATGTAGATAGTAAATGGTGTTTCTAATATCATAACACCCGTGTCTTAAATAGATCAATATTTGAAATTTCTTAGAGTTTTTTCTTTTATATAGAATGATATTTCAACTAAAATGATATTTTAAACTTATGCTAAAGAATTAATGATAAATAAAGTTATTGGTGATCTTATGATGTATAAAGTTGAGATATATAATGAGTCTTAGGATCATAGAATGATCAAAAATAAAAATTCATCTCTTAGAGATTATATCCCTAAAATGGAAATGAATTAAAAAATGATGTTATATTTTCTGATGATTCATGTCATTCAAATTTAGGAGAGGAATATGCTCGGTTATCTCAAATATTTAATAAGTTATATAAAATAAAAAATGGTTTAATAAACTTTTTATTGATTAAATTAAAAGTTTTCTTGGTCTTAAATAATTCATATGGTATGAATGAAATAGTTGGAGTATTTCTTGCCTGATTTCCCACAAATGAAGGAAAGAAGAAAAATTGAGAAGAAGGAAAAGAAGATTCAAATGATATATGAGTATGAATAAACAGGTTATAAGGTAATGAAGTTTAAAAATAGTGTATCTTAATTTTATATAAATTCATAAACTTTTAAATCAGAGAAAGTATAATCAAATCAAAATAAAATATGTTCTTTATTTCTAAAAAATATGAGGTACAATAAAATTATTTTTTTAATAATTTTTATTCTTAAAACTTTTCAAATGATAAACTAATTGAATATTGTTTTATGATATAATAAAAATGTGAATATATGAGGAAAAAATATATAATTAGAATATTCATAATATTTTCCAAGGTGATAAAAATATTATACTAAAACTGAACATTGAATTGAAAGAAAAATTAAACAGAACTGCTTCAATTTGAACTAATCATGAACATAAAATTTAAAGATTACTTTCTGAATTAAAATATTTAAAAATTGTTAAAAATGTGTCAACTATAATATAAGATTCATTAAATAAATTCTAGGCCTGAATGTGCATAGAAAAAATATGGAATTTGTAGTAATTGTAAAAAACATAAGTTCAACATAAATTAATTTGTTCTTAGTTCATAAAAATATAACATGTCTAATGTTACTTGTTTTTATTGTACCGTTAATGTTAAATATGGTAATAATTATTTATTTATGAATCCATAAATTAGTAAGGAAAATAATGATAATATTTTTAGATACCTTTCTGGAGTCAATTATAGAGTTTCCAATAAAAATCAACTAATTTGGTTGCTTAAATCATTTCTTGTTGACATTATAGGACCCAAAAATTTTGGGTACTAAAAAAATTATTGTTTGATATTTTTTTAGGTTAAAATAAACACGAAAAAAATGTTTTATGGTATATGCATAGTTGTTTTCAAGAAGTGTGAGTCGATACTCTTCCAACATTCTTGCACTTTCTAATGTTTTTGGAGGTTTGGTTATCTTTTAGGATAGTGATAAAGTGTAGATCATTAGAGTTTGATTAGTTAAATATTCAAGTTAAAATTTGACCTAAAAGATTCAATAAGAGGAAATTTTGAATTAAAATCTAATAAGTATCTCTCAACTCTATGGATATTGTTTTATTGTCAATTTCACTAATGATGCAAGTTCTATTTTATAGAATAAACAGATTATGTTTAGGAAGCCTAGAATATAAAATATTTATAATTTTAAATTTATATCCATGTGTGAAAAAAATAATAATTTTTTAAATAATGGTTTAAGTGAATAATATATATGAAAAAGAATATTTTTCCACTGTAATATTTTTTCTATATCAAAATTATCTCAGATGATTTTAGATTTTGGTCTTCTTTTCCATATGTAATATTAGAAAAAAATTTGGGATCCAAGAAAAATAATAAATAAGCATAAGTAATCCTTCAAATAAATTTATAAAGTTTCTACATAAAAACCTTTATAACTTATCAACATTTCAAACCTTCTAGAGTAGCAATATTGGCTGTAGATTCATTGTTTACATTTAAGTTGATGATTTTTTTTAGATCTACTTGTGTATACATTTTGACGTTTAAAATTAAAGCTTCTTATACCTTTATGAGTTTTTGTATGTTGGTTAAAAATTATATTGTTTGTAAAATAATATCATTTATATGTGTTCATGGAGAATAATTTTAGAATCAAGAATATAATTATTTTTTTCAAATATAGGTATTAAACATGTTTTATATGATCCAAGAAAGCATCAAAAATTGGTATTATTAAAAGAATAATTATATCCATTCTTGAAATGTAAAGAACTATGTTAAATGAGTATAGATTACCTACTTATTTTTGGGAAGATTTTTTTAGTACAACATGCCATATTATGAATAGTGTTTTAATAAGATCTATTCTTAGAAAGTTTCCTTTTGAGTTTTGTAATTATGGAAATACTATAGTTGGGTACATAAAACTTTTTTATGAATGTTGTTTATCTTGAATACTATATAAAATAATAATATGTTTTATCTAAAGCCTGATGAATGAATCTTTCTAAGGTATTCTATTAATTTCCCGAAATAAAGCATGTTTAATAAAATTAAAGGATACATGAAAAATAACATCATGTGATGTTTGATTAGAGTGATCCATTTGATCATGATAAAATAAAAATAGATAAATTTATTTATTCATTAAAAAAATTTAGACATAATTCTTATAATTTTAATCTTTTATGTAAACTAGAAAATGATCAAGATCATTCCAATTCTGAACAAAATGAGACTATGTAACATGATAGTGTCTTACCTGAAAAAAAAATAAGACTTAAATATATCATTCTATAGAGACTCTTATTTGAAACACAGATGAAGAAGTTATGACTAGGAATAATTTTGGAAACCTAGTTGATTTTTATTCTTTATTTCCTAGTTTAAATTAAAATCTATAGAAGAATATTTAGATGAGGACACATTTATATTTTATAAAAAAATATTCGAATCATTTTAAGAGAAAATTTTTTTTGGGAGTTAGTTGGTAGATCATTACACCATTCTATAATAGTAGGTAAATTGGTTTTCGGTATAAGTAATATAATCAGGGTGTAATTACTAGGAATAATCCTATTATAGTTTATAAGAGTTACAATCTGGAGGAATGTACAAATTACAAGAAGACCTTTTCCCTAATTTCTATGATTAAATCCATTAGAATCCATTTAAACTATTAATTTCATACAAACTTAAAATTATAATAGATGGATATCAAATATACTTTTTTAAATGTTTATTTAATGGAAGTAGTTTATGTTGAACAACCACAGGTTTTGAAATGAATCATCTACCAAATTCAATTTTTTAACTTAATAAATATTTTATGGTTTTAAATAAGAACCACGGGCTTGTTATGAGTTTTTTATGTCTTATCACTTATAAAAAACATTTCATTAGACTGGATGATCCTAAACATTTTTTAAAAAATTATCCTAATGGGATTTTAATAGTTCAAATTTATATAAATGATGTTATTTTTTATTATACTAAGCAATTTATTTGAAATGGTTTTTCAAAATCTATGAAAAAGTAATTTCAAATGTTCTTGATTCTAGAATTCAATTTCTTTCATGTGTTACAAATTTATCCAATGGATTTTGGAAATGTTTTGAATCAGTGAAAATATATTATTTATTTATTGAAAAATTTTGGTCTTGAAACTAGTAATCCATATATAACTCCTATTTGTACAAATATAAAACATCATTTGGATAAATCTAGAAAACTATTATATGAAAATATATTTATATTTATGATTATTATTTCAATAAATAATACCTTTTGAAAAATAGATATAATATTTTTTTTTATGTGAGTTGTTTAGGGTGGCATGATATTATTGGTGTAGGAAGATGGATGAAGGATGTGGTTCAGGACTAAGTGGCGGATGATGGGTATGGATAGTGGATTCAATTATTCAATAAACATTGTAAGGATCTTAACCTAATAATTAGATATTAACTAAAGGGTGGGATGTGATATCCAATACAGACAACAATGAAATTGGGTTCAAGCATGGAATTTGGGGCTTTGTGATATTGGATCTCCAAAATAACTTGTATATTGACAAGAAAATAAGGCACAAGAGTTAAGGGGAAAACTAAAAAAATCCTCACACAATAGAGATAAATATATAATAATCTCTTTATTGAAATATTTAGTACCATAAAACTGATATGGGGGTGGTTATTTATGGACGAGGGGTGATACAATAGTTAAGGGTCTAATTCCCAAAAGTCATACAGAATAAACCTAATTTTTTCACTTAAATTCAAATAGATAAATTCTAACAAAGTCTTTTGTGAAATTTATCACATAACATTCCAACTATAGAACATCATATTTCACTTTTAGTGCAAATCCCATCATATTTTACTTTGGTGTCCAAATATTCCATTCTAGAATTCTCTATGTGGTAAATGCTTCCAATGTCCTGAAAACTTGTGGCACTAGATTTAAAAAACATGTTTGGGGGTGAATAAGTAATATTATTGGACCATTTTCTCCATCCATTCAAGGAATGATCCATTGGTAATTTAATTAAGTGGGGCGGGCACCCATTGTAGCATTCAACCTCTTTAATCTCTCGTGCGTCATTGGGCCTTGCAAATCCAACTCCTCCTCTTTTGAAATTAACTTGGTGGTTTTATCATGGTTCTCACCATCCTCCCCCACTTGAAAATAATTTTTCCTCAACTATTCATCCTCTATACCCAAAAAGGGGAAATATTAGATACATTTAAAGTGTAACTTACACCATACTCACCTAGAAAATAAATCTTATAAGAGTTTTTGTTAATCGTTTCAAGCACTCACAAAGGTCCATCACCTTGGGGCATGAGTTTTTTTATGCTTGTGAATAAATATTTCCTTTCTCATAGGAACCTAGACTAAGTTACATGTCTTGAACATCATTTTCTTTCAAACCTTGTTTTCATGATCAACATATTTCTGGGTCATCCAATTGATATTTTTCATTTCCTTTTCATGGAGGTGTTTAATGAATTTTGAATTCCCCTTCACATCAGTAGTAGTTACTTCCTATAAAGTAAAAAAGAACAATATCAATAGGGGAAATGGTGTTAAATCTATAAATTATTTTAAATGGAGAGTATTGAGTAGTGGATTTCTTAGCCATATTATTTTTTAATTCCACATGTGGTAGACACTCCTCCGAATTCTTGATATTCGTCTTGATAATAGTTCATATAAGAGATGATAGCATTTGATTCACCACCTATGATTTCCCATCAGTTTGAAGATGAAAATTAGTGGAAAATAGAAACTTCATACCCCATTTTATCCACAAGTTCTTCCAAAAGTAACTAATCAATTTTGTTCCTCAATACGACACAATAATCCTATTGATTTTATTGATTTTGACTACTTATTTAAAGAAAAGTGTTTCAATGTTAGTGGAATCAACTATTTTATGGAAAGGAATAAAATTTTCCATTTTTGAAAACCAATCCTACACAACAAAAAATATAATCTCTCCCCCCATTGGTTTGTGGTAACCCCATAATAAATTCCATTATATTTCCTCCCAATCAGTGTTGAGGATTGGGAGAGAAACGTATCGTCCATATAGGTTCAATTTTTATTTGGATTTATGGAGGAAAATGCAATTTACCACAAATTTTTCAACATCTCTAGATATCCTAGGACAATAAAAATACTCACAAAAAATGATTAATATTTTTGAAACACCAAAATGCCCTATTAACCCACCAGAATGTGACTCCATTAGTAAAAGTAAATGGATATAAAAATTGGGAATGAAAAGCTTATCAATCAAGAATAAGAATCCATCATTTAAATAGATCTTTTCTGAACTAGCTCTAGGGTTACAATGTCTATATGATTCACTAAAATCACTATTTTCTCATATAAATAATTAATGAATTCCAAACCAAGGATTTTTTAATTTAACAAGGATAAAAGAGAATATCTACATGAATATGAATCATCCATATCTTTTTTTACCTTTTTTATATTTTATGACATATGGAAATGAGTCAATAAATTCAATCTATCTTGAATGTCTCATATTTATTATATGTAGGCTTCTAAGGTATTTAGGAGCCTCATGATTAGAATGGATCCCAAATTCTTTTGGCCAAAGATAATGTTTCCAAGTTTCCAGCAATCTAAACAATGAATACAACTCTTTATCATATTATGAATGGTTTATTGTTGTCCCATTTAACATATCAATAAATAAAGCAATAAGTTTTCCATCTTGCATGAGTACTCCTCCAATGCCAATTTTTCTTGAATTACATTCAATTTAAAAGGTCATATCTAATTCTCAAAGTGAAAGTAGTGCATCATTGGTGATTTTCTCATTAATACCATGGAAGGTCTTCTCCTGAGTTCTCCCCCATTTGAAAGTAATATTCTTCTTTTTCAACTCATTAAACGGTGATGCTAATGTGATTAAGTCCTCTACAAATCTCCTATAAAAACTAGCTAGCCCATAAAAACTACTTACTTATATAATGGAGGTTGGAGTTGGACATTATTGTATCACATTGATATTATTTGTTTCGACTTCAACTCTATTAGAAATTACAATGAATCCAAGTAAAATAATATTATCAAGTAAAAATTAACACTTATTTATGTTTCTAAACATGTTTTCTTTCCTTAACACCTTTAGGACTTTTCTTAAGTGATCTACATGTTCATGAATGGTCCTCCTATAAACCAAAATATCATTAATGAAAACTACCACAAATTTTACAATATATGCATTTAAGGCATAATTTATTAACCTTATAAATGTGGTAGGTGAATTTGTGAGACTTAATGGCATGACTATCCATTCATAAAATCCATCTTTTTTCTAAAATGCAGTTTTCCACTTATCTTTCTCTTTCATTAAAATTTGATGGTATACACTTATTAAATCAATTTTTGATAAAATAGTTGATCCATTTATTTCATCTAGAATATCATCTAACATAGGTATAGGATAGAGACACCTGAATGTGATTTTATTGATGGATCTACAGTAAATGAACATTTTCCATCTTCTATCTTTATTTGGTATTAAACGTAGCGGTACAACATAAGGACTAAGTATCTCTTTGAAATTTTGAAAATATAATAACTCTTTAACATTCCTTTGAATTTATTTTGTATCATCTATGTTGGTGTAATATGAAGGTTGGTTCTGTAGTGATATTCTAGTTATGAGGTCAATTTGGTGCTCAACACCTCTAATTTGTGGCAAACTTGGTGTCACCTTTTATAGAAAGACATCTTCATACTCTTATAACAAAAACTCAAAAATATTTCAAAAATGGGTAATTCATTAGTATTTAGAAACACCCCTTTGTACATGACTACTAGGAGGGTTTTTTGTGAAAATAAACTTCTATAACCTCACTCTTTTTTCCAACATCACACTTTTATATTCTTTCAAATTATTTTTCCCATTGATTTTTCTTTTCTCTCCATTTCTTTTCATCTATAATTTTCTCTCTTTTCATCATTATAACCTTTTTCATTTTTACTATTTTTTTCTTCATCACACATTTTTTTATTCTCTCTCAAAATGATAACATCCAAAATTTTCTTGTGGGACATGGGGTTGAGGGTTATAGGTTCCCCTCAGTGTATAAAATAGTTATGGTTCAAGAACCAATCATGAGTAATATCTCGATCATACTACCATAGTCAACCCAAAAACAAGTAGCAAACCTTCATTGTAATAATGTCGTATAAAACCTCATCCTTGTATTTACTAATGGTGAAAAAAACCTTAACCTATTCGGTAACCATTAACTCTCCAAAATCATTCAACAACTAAGTCGATATGGATGTTGATTCCTCAAATTTGGAAGTCTAAACTTCTCCAACAACTCAGTGCTCTCTACATTCCTACAGATTCTTCCATCAATAATCACACTAAATACCTTCCTGTGGTTCTTTCGTGATGTAAGGAAAAGGTTCTCTCATTTATTTTTCTCTATCCTATACATTTTTGTTCATTGAACTCTCCTAGTGATAATAATCTCACAATCTTCCTCAAATTATCTTTATCAATTTTGTAGGATTCTTCATCTTCTTCTTATGATATCTCTTCCTTAGTCTCCCATTATTTATGATCTTTTAGGGTCATTGTATGTCTATTTAGGAATTAACTATCAATTTGAACCCATCCTTTATATTTTTAGTAAGGAATATCCTGATTTCTTGTTTGGTTAGCCTTAAAATTAGATTTCTTTGGTGGAAGAATTACCTTATCACTTTTGTTATTGACCTATTTTGTATTTGATGGTTATAGAATATATTTCATTTAGTTTCACCATATAGTGAAAGGGATAATGGGATTCCTTGGTTTGATACTCCTTTTTATTTTTTTTCTCTATCTTAGTGGCTTGGTGGATCATATCTTGTATCTATACATGGTGGTACATCTCCATTTGATAGGAAATATCCTGATTGAGTTCTTGTAAAAATCATTCCATGGTTTCCTCTATATCTTCCTCAATGTTTGATTGAATCATGGAAATTTGCATATCCTTGTAGTAATCTTCAACACACATACTCCCATGGGTAAGGTGTTAAAGTTTGTTATCAAGATATCTATGGTCCATGTGGGAGAAAACTGCTTCCACAAAGAAAACTTCAAGTCATCCCAAGTGTTGATGGTAAGTCCCCCATATCTAGAACTCTCCTTTTTCATTTTATCCAACCAAATAAAATCATAATCAGGAAATTATAGGGAACCAAGTTTGACTTGGTTCTTGTCAGATTATGCATGGCATGAGAAAACATTCTCAATCCGCACCTCCCACTGTATGTATGCTTCTGGATCACTTTTTCCTTAAAAAGTGGGAACATTCACCTTAGTTTTCCCAATGATATCATCATCATGTGGTATCTGTTGTCCTCCTCTAGGTTTTTGGAATAAATTAATCCTTTGTGGGACATCCTCAAAATCATCATCAATGTTCTCCATCTCCACCTCTATGATGTGGGGACAGTATAGTGCCGGAGTCTGTCATAGGTTACCATGGATAATCTTTAGGCTTGGTTGATTCTCCAAGATTTCAATCCTATCAGGTAGATCCTCCTACTTCCTATCAAGAAGCTTCTCGAAATGGATCACCAAAACATTCATTTGGAGTTGTGAAGCTTCCGATGTGATAGAACTACTTCAGGTTCCTTCATCACTAGCAGAAGAAATTTTCGTCTAATGATATTCAGCTATGATATATTACCCAAACAAAAATGAACATGAGGATAAAATCTCAAAAAGATGCACACACTCATGAACACGAACACATGCACACACATACAAGAGGTACACACTCACGCACACAAGATGTACACACTCACGCACGTGAGGGTATACACTCACAAACAGGCAGGAAATACACACTCACACACACAAGTATTCACCCTCATACATTGAATATGTACACACTCACGCTACAAGGATACAAACTCATATGTTTTTTTCTTATTTTTATCCACTCTCAACACTCAATTAAAATCCCAAGCTCTTATGAAAAATAATACATTGTTTGGGGTGATAAAATTATGCCAATCCATTCAAAAACAATATTATCTTGGGGGATGGTTTAACATAACCATTTTGAGTGGTAAAGGGTTACAAAATTTTAGAGGTTTAAAAAGAGGGTATAGAATGGGTAAAATGTGAAACAGGGGTAGAATGGTCGTATGTATTTTTTTCGATTATGTAAGATAAGAAAAATATATAAAAATATGAACCAAAAATAATATGTACATGAAGTAAAATGATATAGAAGGTGATTTAAGGAAATGGAAAGTGTTAATAATGTAAACCATAATTAAGAAGTAATTATTTTTTCTTTTTTTCTTTTTTTCTTTTTTTCTTTTTTTTCAAATCTCCCCAAAAACATTGGTTCTTTGAGTTTTAAAGAACAAAATAATGAATTGAGAGTATGAAATTCTTTTTGAATTCTATCTAAGAAAGGATGTGATTAATTTTAAAAATCAAAAATTGATTAGATGAGAGAAATTGATATTTTTTGGATTTTTTTGGATAAAATTTAAATATATAAAATCAAAGTTGAAACTAAAAGGGGTGAATATTTGGCTCAATGTATAATATTTCAATCTTTCACAAACTAGGACAATTAATGAGGTTTTAAAGAAAATGGATTTTTTTGAATGGGTGGATAATATGGAAGGATAAGCGTAGTAATGGATAAAATTAATGTAAATAAAGGGGTAGATGCCTACCATTTCAACCAGAGAACGGATAACAATTGATGTGAGATTTTATGGGTGACCTTATCTTCACGATATAGGTTGGCGAATGAAGGATGCAGTTCAAGAATAAGTAGTAGATTATGAATATAGATAATGGATTCATGTAGTCAGTAAACACTATAACTAGTTTGAAATACTTCTTAGATAGTACACTCAAGGGAAGGATGTGATATACAATCCACACAACAATTTACTTAGGTTGAGGCATGGAATTTGGGGATTTGGGATTTCAGATCACCACTCTAATTTAGTGATCGACTAGGAAAGAATGCAAAAAAGCAAGGGGTAAACTGAAAAAATACTCACATAATAGAAATAAACAAATAATATTCCCTCTATTAAAATCTTGAATGGTATGAAAGTGCTAGGGTGTCTACTTATAGCTAAGGGGAGGTACAATAGTCAAGGATCTAATACCCCAAATTCATAAAGGATAAAACAACTTTGATCTCTTAAATTCAAACAATAAAGTATAACAAATACTTTTTGGAAACTTTTCACATAACTTTTATATATAACCCACTATATTTGACTTTGAGTGCATAGCCGAATGTATTGGTCTTTGGTGTCCAAAGATAACATTCTACAGTTCTCCGTGTGGGAAAGGCTACCAAATTCGTGAAACCATGTGAGCCAAGATTTAAACATCATGTTTGGGCATGAATAAGTGATATTATAGTCCCATTTTCTCCATCCATTCATGTAATGATCCATTGGGAATTTAATGGACTGACATGGGTTTCTATTGTTTCATTCAACCTCTTTAATCCCCCTTGCATCATGAGGCTGTGAAAATCCAACTCCTCCTCTCGTGAAATCGACTTGGTGCCTTCAAAATTGTTCTCATCTATTTTCCATCCTAAAATACATTAATAAAATCCAAAAATCATCATTTAATTTCTTTTATAATGATTTTTATATATTAAAGTGGAAATATTTCATTATCATTAATTTTGACAAAAAACCACTATATTGGGTTTAATTTATTATTCAGATGCTAATTTTGGAGGCTATAGGTTAAATACAAATAGTAATTTTGTAAATTTAGAGTTTTTAGGGAAATCCCTAGTATCATGGTGTATAAATAAGTAACATTAAATTGTATTTTCAACTAATGAAGCATAATACATATATTCTATTTGTTATTTTAAACAAGTTTTGTGGTTGAAACATGCACTTATAGACTTGGGACATAATTTTGATCATGTGCCTTTTTTATGTGATAATAATTATGCTATAAATATTTCAAAAAATATTTCAAGTCATTACAAAACTAATCATATTGGTATTAGTAATCACTTTATAATGTATCATGTGTAGAAAGGTGATACTTCATTTGAATATTTTGATACTATATATCATTTTAATAATATTTTTACAAAATCACTTTTCTTATAAAGTTTTGATTTTTTTAAGGATTAGTTATGTTTATTTAATTTTATGTAAAGATTTAATTATTTTTATTAATCATTGTTTAGATTAATAATTTATTTTATCTATCTTTTGAAGTATTTATTTTTGAATATTTTTTTTATCTTATTCTTCATTAGAATTTTAATTCTTTTTATTAAAATTTTAATTATGAATTCTAATTCAAAAACAAAACTTTTAATATAAAAATATGATTTATTTCACTGAATTTTTAGCTTGAGAGGATAAATCGTTGCCTAAAACCGTCAAATTTAATCCTTATATCTCTCTTGCCTATCATCGATCTTGTTTCCTTTAAATCTATCGAACTCTCAATATTTCAAACCAAATTTTTTATAAACTCTTAGTCTTTAATTACTTATTTAAATGTTAAAAAACTAAGAGGGATAGTGGGGCTGGTCTCATAGGTGTAAAGAAGAAAGTATTTTCTTGTATGGATTATCAGGTACTATAGGGGAACATTTACAACTTCCTATGTCTTCTTGAGAAGATTATAATTCTCAAGAGAGTGTTAATATTTAGAGTATTTTAATTCATGTTTAGTGGTAGGGATTTCAATAACTACTTTTAAAGGTGGTAAATAATTATGATAATTCTCAGTTCACCATTGGTGAGAGTGAATACATTGTATCTTATAAATTGAACTATCATAGCCTAGCCCAACATGTCCCACCTAGCCAATGATGATCTGAATATGATTCCCCAGACCTACTTGCAATGGTGTTGTGGCTGGAGATAAAATCAAGTTGGAATATCACGTATATGTGAGGCGTTAGACTATGGTACATGTACATGAAAACTTCCCCAAATAAACATAAAATATTGAAAGGTAAAATAAAACTAATACTCAATACCTGCATACATCTATATCCAAGAATTAGAGTATGAAAAAATTTGGGAAAGCATAAGGGGACAAGTATAACCTCACAAAAGATATAAAATATTCTAACAAACTAGAAAGTATGGGCATGTTTTTAAATGAAACAACTAGAACTAACGATTATTTGTATATCCCAACTATGCTCTACCATATCTTCGTTAACCAAAGTCTCTATTTAATGTTATTTCATCTACATAAGACATGAAATTTGTGTGAAGATCAAATACATGGGTGATTTGCACCATGAGAGTAGTCACCTCATCTTTACAAAGCCATATAAATCAAAATATAATACATGATAATAATAGCCTAGATATACCTAAGATAAAAACTAATTCTCAAAGTAAGTTTAGAACTACACTTCTAGAATATGATTTCACTCTAGGATTCATGGTAACACTTGTGTTGTAGAACTCACTCCGTGTTCAAAATAAAATTGATTGAACTCATCCAATATGTCATGATCATTGGTACATGACTTAAATAAGTGCATTCTAGAACTCAAAAGAGATGGATACACATATAGAGGATATTTCTAGGGGAATATGGAGTATACCAGAACCTATCTTAAATAACCCTCCAAGTATGGGATCAATGCCTAGGTATATTAGTCATATAAATTCCTCAAACACCCCCATAGGGAAGAATATATGATAGATAATCCCACCCTTGGACACTTAGAGGGATTACTGCAACTCCATCTAGGACAAATATATTTGACGGGATCGCATTCTATTCTTAGGATGTGATACCTCACTCTACCATCATGGGGATGGACCAAGGGAATGTGTCTTAATGAAATGGGTCCACACATAAGTGAACAGGGACCACAAACCTTCCCAGGAGAAGTACATGGTTTGTATAGGTAGTACACAAATTTCGTCCCTGCCTAATGTCTTCTTGTGTTATAAATCTAATTCCCATGTACTTCAAGTCATGAATGTTCACTATGATCAAGCGCATGTACCAAGTTGTTCCCAAATACTGGGTCATATCTATGTACTCTGGTCATACCCCTACACATGGACATGTCAATTCCCATGTACCCTAGGGGTACACACTAATTCACCATAAATGGGTTACACATTGTGTTGTAGGTATTACATGGTGTGTGATATTTAATTTTATTTGAAACTCTTTTCAACATATTCAGGTCACCACATAATGTGTGTATAAGGCCCCAGCCTTAAACCTTACTTAATATTGAATTAAAAGAATAATTCACGTTGAGGATCTTTTCAGGTTTAGAGTTTTAGAGAATTAGAACATAACTATTACATCTCAAAAGATTACAAAGTAGTCACTTCTACTAGGTTTCCATAAAATAAAAACTTTTAAAAAGAAAGATGTCTAGATTCCATGTTTTATATAGCATGACATTCCCTTGATCCCATCCTTGACCTTATTCCACTTTAAGTCCTGTGAAAAACATTTCGAAAAAACTTGGGGTGAGCATAAAAAGCTCAATAAGGGATACAAAAATAATGAAAACTGTTAGTTTTTCAAACATCAAGTAAACCATGTATACTATATCAAAGTAATACCTTCACCTTCATGAAGTAGTAAAAACAAATCTTCACTGAATAAAGAATCATTACTTACCTTTTTGTAACCAAAGGATTACCATAAAACCCATATAAAGAACACATAGAATATATAAAGGTTACTTGGGACATAAACATACTTAAGTGGAATAACCATACGGTCGACTTCCACACATATCACTTAATGGAATAGCCATACGGCCAATTTCCATACATACTTAATGGAATAGCCATACGGCCGACTTCCATACCCAATGCATTGGAGGTTATAACGTAACCACCCATCCTGGTATTCACGGCACCACCCGTCATATGGTTTATAACGTAACCACCTGTTAAAATGTCCAAGTACCAATATAAAATCATAAAACATAAAACCAATATAAAGGAATGATAACATTTCCACATTTCAATCACAATATATCATAAATATATTGACATAATAGAATCCTTTTTCAAAACCATTTTCAATACCAAAATACATAAAAGAGTATATGGTATTTATTTTATTCTAAAAAAATTACGGCTTGTTGAGAAAGCCAAAGATCAAATAATACTCGCGGTGGTGGAAAAGGTCGTTGTCACCGCGTACGTTAAAAAAAACATTCCTTTTTGTCGTTTAGTAAAACGCTTCGTAGAAAAAGATTCCTTTTGTATAAAAGCAAAAGTAAAAGGGTTTTATACACCATATAAAAGAAAGTTGTGTATAAAATAAAATATGCCTCAATGAAAGGAGATTGAGACGAAGTCCCTTACCTCGGGTCCGACTTGACTCGATCGTTCTTTAACGTCCTGAATAATAAACTTGAGTTAATTTATACTTGATTAAGAACCTTTTTAAAGTTCATTATTCTTTTTATATCACTTATTTCCATGTTATAAACATTATGTAACCACTTAAGTTAATAATGTTTGTTTTTTCAATATTTGGTTCTTAAGTCGAAAGTTGACTTCTTACAATTACATGTTGTTCATGTGGTCAAAAGTTCTTTATATCCAGAATGAAATTCCCGATTTGGATATAATATGTATCATATATATCCAGCATATACATGTATTTATAATATTACATAATCATTTATAGGTAATAAATGAAATGCACCGTTCATGGAGACGGTAAGCCGTACGTACGCATGAACGCTACTTTCATTTCTTTGTCATATTAGTGGAATTAAAACTAAATGAGAGGTATGTATATTTTAATTCCAGAATTATATTCATCATTTAGATATATCATTCATTATATATATCCATTATATACATGTACTTTTAATAGTACATTACATTTGGGGATAAGAAATGAAATGCACCGTTCATGGAGACGGTAAGCCGTACGTACGCATGAACGCTACTTTCATTTCTATCTCATACTTTAATGGAAAGAAATAGTAATGATATAGAGGTATATTATAATTCCAGTATAACATCTTATATAATAACTTTAAATCCATCCTTTACACATCCCACATATGGCATTAACGAATCACATCACTTTTAGGGGGCGGTAGTCCGCACTTCCTTAAATGAAGATATCGTGTTTACCCATAATGGAAACCATAAAGGTATGCCAAAAATGAAAAATACAGAAGCTTAAAGAAAACATAAACATATTATATATCATATATAAAAATAGTGACATCATAATGGCCACCCTTGAAGGTGTTAAATGAGTATTGAACAATCATCGTTTCGGGAGGTAGAATTTCGCCATCCACGGAAACCGTATGTTCTTTAACCATTTGATGTAGTTGTGTGAGAGTGTAGCTCAAATAAATATTATAACAACATCCTAGTATTTTGAAGATACTGGTGTTGTTACAAAAGAAGTAAATAAAAATAGTTTAGAGGGTTGGAGAAGCAAAATAAAACAAATGAACAAGAGAGAATGAATTACCTTTAAAAGTGTAACTCCCTTTTGATTTGAGCCTAAAGGCTTCCTTTGAAAGGATTCTGCCCAAAGGGAATCCTCTAGGATGAAGAAAGAGATGTGGATAGAGTAATTGGGCATGGGTTGTCCGAGCCAAAGTCTTGAGAAGTGTGTGAAATGGGGTAGAGGTGGGGGCCTTTTATAAGAGGAGAGGAGGGGCACTTTTGGAAAGTAAAGAAATATTACTTTATTTGAAAATGTTTTTCGGTTTTAAAAGGTCCCACATTGATATAATTCGTGGATAAGGTGATAAGGGTTCGAAATCAACTCATCCAATTGGTTTTGGCCATGTGTAGGTTTTATATTTTTCATTATCTTTCCATTTTATTTAAATCGTCAAATAATGATGTCATCGCTGCATCATTATTATGTCATATATAATTTAATTTATTTAATGTCTAAAAATTATAAAAAAAATACTATGATGTAGGAAATCGTTTTATATTTCCAATGACTATTTATAATCAAAATTTGGACTTGTATAACCCCACTCAAAAATTATTTTAGTAAAACAATTTATGTTAGTGTCATTTTCACTTTAACATTAAATAAAAATATATTAATGTCATTTTCCAACTAAAGTGGCTACATGGGGTCCCCAAGTTGGCCCATGGCTTGTCTTGGTCGGCCATGACTCACCCAATAGGTGTAGGACAAGTGTCATGGTGTTTTCACATTCTTATAATACCATTTTTACCTTAAACTACACTAATTACCTCTAATCGCGATTAATGAAAAAAAGTTACTATTCACCAAAAAATTATTTTAATCTCATTGAACCACATTTTACTTCTTAATGACAAACATGTATGTCGGATTTTTAAAATTCAATACACATTAGTGGTAAACTTTCATTTAACTGAAAAATCAGTTTGCTTGATTACCACTTAGTGGTTTCACTATTCATCAAAAATTGAAGTTTTTTCAGAAAATTACCAAAAATTCACCCTAAGCTATATTTGATATTCCGAATTCAAAAATGAAGTCCATTTTACAAAATTCAAAACATATAAGTCAAATTAATTAATTTAATAATTAATTCCCGCTGTCATGACAAATAGCGTGTTTTTTTGAAACAATAAGTATCAAAAGATTGACACCAGTTTAAGTCCAATTTCAAAGTGAAATTGATTCCAATGACCACCATTGGATTAACTGGTAAAAATATTTTCTAATTTCACTTTAAAACCAATTAAAATAATATTCTAATCATATAAATAATTTAGATTAAAAAAAGGTTTTGAATTAAAATACAACATTTTACACTATTCATAAAAAAAATGAACTTTATTAGAAAGGTACCAAAAATTTACAGAAAGTAAATTTTGATGTCCCGATTCTAAAGAAGAGTTATATTTGGTCCAAAATAAAGTATAAGAGTGATCAAAACTATATTTAATGACGGTTCACCATTAAAAGGTGATAAGTGAACCTTTAGTGAAAATTAGAGTATATATGCCCTAAAATTGAACTCTTTCGTTATTTTAAGACTTTATCTTTTATTGGGTAAATGTATAAACATTTAAAAACATATATAATCATATTTTAGTTATTTATATCCATTCCCGCCAGTACAACGGATACTTGTTAACTAACATTTAAAATAATATTATTTTATTACTAGTGTGCTACGTAAGTTTCAAAGAAACTCATCGTTGCGTATCGGGTACGCTATCGAACATAGCAACCCCTTTAAAATAAAATTAATATTTAATTCGTAAATATTAATAAATATGAAAATTATTTATTCTTTATTTACCTGGGATGTTACAGTGTGTTCTTCCAACTACACACCGTTTCATGTAGAATTTTACAAAAATCTAGATAATTTATGTGTCTCTAACTCACACCTATTCATCCATTTAATCCACTATCAAACTCGCTATATAATCCAAATATAATGTTTTTTTAGCCTTACCATTACCATTGGTAAGATTACAGTCACCCAATCTACTAAAAACCATTTTCTTCTCCCCACACCATCATGGCAACACCAAAATTCTAATACCTATCTATTCCAAATCCTCCATCATCTACACTACACCATGTCCATTCCATAGATTCTAAACATGAACTCCTGGTATTGATCACTAGAACCAAAGGATGGTTTTAAAATGATCAATCATTAGGTATTTTTCAAACCTCCACCCAAAGGAAATACCAGTGATAAACATGTGAAGAATGGTGAAAGAAATTCATAAAAAATAAACATGAGGAATGAACCTCATCCCATTGTTTGGGTTTTACTAAATTCATTATTGTTAGAACTAAAATATAATGATGATCAAATAACATTAATTCCTCAACCCATTGTTTGGGTTTTCCTCAATTAATTATAGTTAGAACAATGAAAAAATAATGACAATAAAATAACATTAATTCTTATTTTTTGGAAGATAAAATCCATACCCCATAAAAATATGACCGTACAGTGAATCAATATATTAGATTTATTGAACCATGTTATCCGAGGATAAAAAATAGAGATTAAACTAACCTAAAAAAATTCCCTACAATGATATTGGATTTATCACTAACAAATTATAGTTCAATGTCTCTATCATTGTGAAGATCCATGAGCTCTATTTGCACACCAATGGCCAAATCATGATCTACTGATGATCGTATAAGAATGATACTCCAATGGCTCCCCTTTCACTCCATAGTTTTATGCTGCTAACCCTAGGTATTTTCCATCCAAGGGATTTAATAGATATTATTATGTCATGGATAATGAACAATTAATAATTAAATTTAGTTATTTATCCATCTATTAATTCACCCACTATATATTTTTTAATAAACACCTGAAATTGACAAAGGCTACTTCATGCCTATGGTAGAATCCATTTTCAATATTTAATAGAATTATTAGATTTTTTATCTAAGACACCATTCATTATTTATTTCATTATTCCAAAAAACTATGTGCACATGATATAATATATTTTATATTTTAAATTAAATAAATACTAATGATCTATGGGCCCAAAAATCTCACACTGACTTAGGGAATGGCTCTGAAAATAGTACATATAATTTATCAAAGTTATAAAAGGAAAAACTAGTTATTACAATCTCTCCACCTCAAATATTTTCATCCAAAAATTAAAAACTACTTCTCCAATAAGTGAGGTTACTGAGCTCACATTTGGTTTTCCATTTTCTAGGTGCTCTCCTGAAGATTATCATGTTTCCACCAGACATACAAAAAGATAATTTATCACCCACAATGGATCTTATATTATCTATACTCAATCTCAATTAGGTACTCTATGAAGGTAGATCCGTCTTCTATTTCCATTTCACCCCTATCCATAATGTACAAAGGGTTTCTCACATACCTCCTTAGATATGACATGTGAAAGTTATTTTCTACCTAGTCTAGATTTCATGGTAGGGTCAAGAGGTGTCCTACCTCACCAAACTCACATAATATGTAAAAATATCTAAGGAATCTCATAGATAATATGCAATGCTCTACAAATCACTGGAATCCTCAATGAGGTGAGTCCTTTAGAAATACATGGTCTCCTTCATCAAAATCTAAACACCATATTCATTATTAGGCATAATACTTTTGATAGATATCAGAAGGACTAATATACTCTTTGATGATCTAAACCTTCTCTTTTTTTATCACACTAATTACCGGTCCAAGAGTGTGGAATCTCCAAAATCATTCCAACATAGTGGTGGCAGATAGGGTATACCATTCATAGAATTGAATGGATCCATACTAATGGTGGAGTGGTATCTATTGTTGTATGTAAACTCTACCAAGGGTAGATAATCCTCCCAACTATTGCTAAAGAATCACATGAAAGAATGAAGTATGTACTCATGAACATGAATTGTTATATTAATCTGGAATACTGCTTTTGGGTAAAACATCATGCTAAAAAAACTATGTTTCAATGGATTCCTGTAATCCTATCCATAATTTTTATGTGAAGTGAGAATCATAGTATAATATGATCACCAAGGGGACTCCATGAAGCTATAATATCTCTTGAATTTAATTTCATCCCAAACTCTTTGTTGAATGTTTCTATCATATGTTTATGAAGTAGGGAGAATCAGTGAGTTGTTCAATGATCACAAAGATATAATCATGACCTATAACTAATCACAGAATACCCATAAATAATACCATATAAATACCTTACATGTTCCAATCTAGCACTTTGAGTGGTTGAGACAAAACTTCTAGAACTTGGTGTTCATTAATCACCTACTGAAAACTAAGGCATTAATAGAAAACTATACTACTCACTTAGACACTAAAACTAACACTAATGGACCTCATACAGCTTCCCTACACCTATATTTACATCCAAGGAGGTGTATTAATTTACCACAAAACCTCATCCCACAATGTTGATGTCACTATGTTCCATCCTTAGAAAGGAATGACATGCTCCCCATCTTCAGAAAAACTATCATGATCCCATCCATTGTATATCTAAAAAAATAAGTTATCATAGTTAGTATATCCAAGATTAACTTCCCTAGAATGATGAAGAAGTGGAGGCATAACAACCATCAAATGGAGAGAAGTTTCACCATCCTCATCCACTAAGGATACCTATATTAATACAACAAATCAAACACATTTCTCAGCAACTGCAAACAATATATCATTCTAAGAGTATCTTCCACTATGTTACCATTCTCGGGAGTATAGAATATCTTAAAGTTATAATACTAGATAAAATCTAGCCACTATATCTATCTCATGTAGATATCCTTTTGAAAATATATAATTGATACACTTATGTTCAAAATAAACAATAAACTTATCAACCATAAGATAATGTCTCCACATATTTATGGAAAACCCACTACTGTTATCTCTAAATCAGGGTTCATGTAGTTGTACTCATGTAGTATCAACTATCAGGACCCATAAGTGATAAAAACCTACCTACATATCATAACACATCCAAACATAGTTCTGGTTTCATTCTAGAACACTACGTACTCAACAACCTCCTCTAGCAGTCTCTAGATGGGGGTGCCTATCAACTTCTACCACAAATACTAAAAAACATACTAGAACCTCTATATCCACAAAATAGAATTTCCTTTTAGGTTAGAGGAGTAAATGTTGCGAATATCCTAGATAAATAATGTATAAATATCCCCTAGTATCCTTCTAAGACAAGGAAACTCTAAACCTCAATCACACTCTTGGGTGGCTTCCAACATATCACTCCCTAAACCTTCTCCGAGTCCACTACTACTCCCTATTATGAGATCACATGACCCTATAAGTGGATCTATGAAATACAAAAATTTTATTTTGATATCTTCCCATAAATTATGTTCCTGATATCTAGGACCATCCTTAAGTGTCTCGCATTCTCCTCCTCAGACGTTGAGTACACCAGGATGTCATCAATGAAGACCACTAAGAACTGATCTAAGATAGGATAAAAGATATGATTCACGAGTACCATGAAAAATTTTGGGGGATTAGTCACACTAAAAAGAATCAACTGATACTAATTATGACCATTTAAATATTATAATTTCACCTTAATTATATCCTCATCTGGAACTCGAAGCTGGTGGTAGTCTGACCTAAGGTCAATCATTGAGAACCACCTCGAACATTTCAACTGGTAACAGATGTCATCAATTCTCAATTGTGCTTACTTTTTTTGGTATTCCCCTAGTTCAGGTGATAATGATCCACACACAACCTCAAGTTATCATCCTCCTTCTTGGTGAACAACATTGGGGCTACTTCAGGGGAAGCATTGGTTTTTACAAATACCTTTATCTATAACTCCTCTAATTGCACTATCATCTCACAAAGATTATTAGAAGAAATCTTATATTCTAGTGAAAATATTAGGGTAGTCCATGGTTGAAAGTATAAAAATAATTCAATCCCTTTATTGGATGGTAATCTCATAACGTCTTCAATGAATATTTCCTCATAGTCTTCTACCACTGTAGGAAGATAAAATTCCATAGAATATTTTAATCCAAGGGTAATATTGGTAAACTGATGTATAATTAATTGAATCCTCCTACATATAATATCATCTGACTCTAACTGGTTATCCTTCTTAGTGACATATGAAAACAACATCCAATCTACACATACACACTACATCCTCTACCATAAATAGTCCATATATCCACGAATTGTTAATAGCTAGTATATATATAAGATTTATTTATAAGGTTTTATATACACTATGAAAATATCCCAAAGGAATATTTATCCCCTAAGATTTTAGACAGACTATTAGTAGAGGCGTGTGATTGCTGAATCTTCTATAGTAGGAATCTCCAACAACAAATTCCAAACCAACAACTCCACTAGAATCAGTAGGTCTCAAAATATGGAAGTTGCAAGAAAATAGTGGCCCACACAAGTTTTTATTAGTAATTTAGGTAAATTTGAGAAGACACATATCATATCTCTAATAATTATTCAATCCACTTGGTCAAAAGCATTAATTTCTTGTAACTAACTCAGTCCATAACCACCGGCTACCTGAGCCTACCATGGACCACCTAGGGTTGGTGGTGGAAACAGATCCAACTGTCGTTCACCTTTTTCTACTCTCCTAACACATATTCCACATCTACTAAACTACAGACCTACCTTCTCAAACGACTACCTCTTCATGGGTTGTCCATTGACTACTTCTCTATCAGTTTTATGATGGTTTGAACAATCTCACATGAGATATCCATAACCATCCTAACAGTAGCAACTCCTCTCCCATAACTAGATAGAACACTCTTGAGATCCCTAAACCAGAAAACCAATTCCCAAACCCATATCTTGAACCACCTTGTGTGACTAGATCCCTATGAATGTCATTAGATAATAGCTTCCATATTCTCAGCTCATGTGTGCCCACTACCATAAACAAATTTTTGTGTCTTCTCTGATATAATGTTCTTCACTACCAAAAAAAAGTTTATCACTCCTAGATAAGTAGGAATGAAAATAGGTATCACACTATCATGGATATGTTTTTGAAGACCAAAATAGAAATTCCAGACAATGAAGAACACATCTTGAACTATATCCACGGAGTCTTGTGAGTGGTTAGTATACCTAGATGAATACTATTCCACAATCATGCTTCTTTATTAAAGTTGTAGATGCTATTGGATGTGAACAAATCACAACATAGCTGTAGAAAATGAAAATCTAAAAATATTAACAAAATCTATCCATGAAAGTTTTTCATTATCATCTGTAAGATTCAATAAACTATACCATAACCCTATAGATCCATGAAGAAGTATCACCACTAGGCCCCAATCTTATCTGGAGGTATCCTAACAAGGGATAATTCTCCTGTAACTACCTCAAGATGGTACTCATTTAAGTGGTGGCCTAGAATACCCAAAAACCTATTTGGTTACTATCTCTAATACTCATAAACTTCACTTAGCCAGCACACCATATCTACTGGTACTTCTGGTACAATATGTTTCTCAAAGGGTGTTGGTAGAACTAGAAAACCAAATAGACGTACCACCTCCTAAATAAGTCCTTGTGTGGAAGCCTCTTCACTATTATCCACACTATCCTGTTATGAAATCCTAGCTATCAATCATCAAATAGAAACACTAAAGTAGACAATATATACCATGGTCAAGTTAATATCTGGAGATTTGACACCGGAAGGTCCTTGAAACAACAACCCATACTATGATGATGTGTGTACCAATGTTTTCACTTTAACCAATGCCTACATGTATTGATTCAACAAAATATTTATTATAGTACTATTGAATGGATACTATATCTATCATTCCAACACTAGATTCCCTGGAATGAGATTCATTCACAAAACACTTTAATATGGTTTCCCTAATTTCATAAACCAAACTCGCGTATATAAAATATCTAAACTCCAGTACATGTATAAACATATCTAATACCAATCTATCTTAATCAAACCCATTGATCCCCACATAACTGATGGTTATCCTAGAGTAACACCTCAATCCAACCTCTGATATGCTAATGGTTGGAAACAATCATCAAGTATGCATATCACACAAATGGGAGGCCTTAGATAATGGTACCTATAAACACACACATTTCCATAAAACTACACAATGTTGAATGGTAAAATATAACTAATAAATAATGAATTAAATAATTTATAACACATAATCAAATTATAAAAATATTACTAGAAATCATAAATGGACAAATAAAATCTTCCCAGTGTTTAAAATAGTTCAATTTCATATAATGTAGGGGACTGATATTAAATGAAACACTTAAAACTAACCACGGTCTATCATTACCAACTATTCTCTTCTTTATTTTGGTCTATCTAGGATTATTTTGAATGTTATGTCATCTTAATAACACATGACATATGTGGGTAGATCCCTTATAGGGGTGATTATAACAATTCCCCGTAGGACACCTTGAAATCCCCATAAATAAAGCACTAAGAGAGTAATCATATCATAATCATAAAGTCATGTAAGTAAAAAATATGATACATTGAAATAATTACATAGATATACCCTTGATATATAATAAGTCTCAAGGTAAGGTGAAAATCTTATTATCATCCTAGGATTCTACTTGAGGCTTCAAGGTAATGCTCGTTCAGGATAACTCACTCCGTGAACCAAATAATTTTTATGGTTCTCATCTGAGAGGTCATTACCATTGGTCATATCCATGAATAAGTGTTTGATGGAACATAGAAGATATTGATACATATATAGGAGATCTACCCCAGGTCCTGTGGATTATATTGGACCCTGTCTATAATAACCTTTTAAGTAGGGGACCAATGCCCGGGTGCATTGGTAACATCATTTCCTAAAACCCCGCCTGGGGAAGAATATGTGATATAGGATCCCACCCCTATCCATACATATGTATTTTTAGAAATCTATCCAATAAAAATACCATATAGGGGATAACATATTATTCTTAAGATGTGATGCCTCACTCTACCCACATAGGGATGGATAGAGGGGATGTACTCTAAAGAAAAACAGACCACACTGAAGACAATAAGGGCCTCAAACCACCTTGGAGGAAGTAAATGGTGTGTACTAGGTGTAAACAATGTTCATTTACTATTTTGAGTCTTCCCTTGTGCTTTAGACCATGAATTTGTACTTTGGTACATGCCCATGTACTCTTTTCATGCCCATATACCATGTTATTCCTATGTACCAGTTCATTCCCATGTACTATGGTCATGTCTGTGTACCTAGACAAGTTTGTGCCCATTTTCTCTAGGGGTACATTAAGAGTCATCATATATGGGTCGCATGCTATGTGGTGAGTCCACATGAAATGTGATATTTTATTTTCCTTGAAACCCTCATCATTGCAGTCAGGGCCACCTATGGTGGGTGTTCTTTAGACTACACGCCGTTCAATGCATAATTTTTCAAAAAGCCATAAACTTCACATGTTTTATGATCAAACCTTTACAAAAATTTAATACATCATAAAAAATTGTCATTCTATCCATATCTTACATTGACTTCACATTTCCATTTCCTTTGGGTATATTCTAGCCACCTAATCCACTCAAAACCATCAGATGTCACTTTGTATCATCACCACAACACCAAACCATAAACCACTGATCATGATCTGTTCCCGATCCTCTACAGTTAAATCCCCACCTTTATCATTCCATTGATTTTGAACCTAAATTCATGGCATCGATCTATTTATCTAAAGTACTATTATATAATGATTATTCACCATGTCTTTTTTGAAATGTCATCCAAAGTTATGGTGGGAGATGAATGTGAGAATAATGGGGAAATAAATGCACAAAATAAAAAATGAGGAATGAACCTCATCCATTGTTTATTTTGGCCTCAATATATTTTTGTTATAATTATTAAAAAAGAATTAGAATCAAATAACATCAATTCCTATGTCTATGAAGATAATATTCATACCCATAAAAATATAATCAACCTAAGAATCAATATATTAACCAAATTGACTTGAATTAGTTATTGAATAAATCAATAGTGATTGAAACAATATAAAAAACACCCTAAAAGGATATTGTATTGATAATTAACAAATAATGGTTCTATGTTTCTATTTTTGGAAAGATCCATGAGCTATGCTGGCACGTTGATTGCCAACGCATGTCAAGTTGATAAATATCCATGAATACCAATCCTACCGTTACTCTCTCAATACCTATGGTTTATTTATAAACCATTGGGATTTCCTATAACTAGAATTTAATCCATATTATATCATGGAAAATAAATAAATAATAAATTTATTTATTTGTTTATTTGTTTATTAATTCACCAATGATAGATTTTTAACTAAATATTATAACCTGAAAAAAGTTATATCATGTCAAGGATAAAGCCTGCATTCTTGGTTGTTTGGTAGTCTTAAATTTTTAATCAAAGGATTTTTTTGGTTTTTATTTATTTATTTCTAAAAAACTACATGCATATGATATAATATATTTAATATTTTTATTATATTAAGATTGAGGCTCTACAGGCCTCAAAATTTCACACCGACTTAGCGCCTAGTTCCGAAAATATTCCTTATGATATTGCAAAGTCGTAAAATGTAAAAATAAAATCATTACATGAATGGTAAAGAGTGTTACATTCATTTATTATTCATGGTTAATTTTTTCCAGGGCCCTCATGATTGGAATTTCAATTTTATCCTAATATCTACTAGACATGGAGTGAATAAACCTGAGGAAATCAAATCTCATATTTTTGTAATCAACCAAGTTAGTAAAATGTTAGTGAATGATATAGAATCTTACTATATGGTTTTGGTTGTGTTAATTCATATGGTTATTGTTCCAAGGATCTATAAGTCTAAGAAGTTTTATTTTATAAACATGTAAATCATGTTTCACATGTTTAGCAACATATAGTTCAATATAAGCTAGTAAAATTTAATATGCATGAACCATAGTGGGAAATATTATACAAGGATATAAATTTACCACGATGGTTGGTTGGTGTATAATATTATTTATAATAGATGGATTATTGGTGGCATTAGTAAAATGTTTAATATGTCATCATAGTAAAATTATCTCTTATGGAATCCTATAAAAATTTAGATTGTTTTAGATTCTAACCAAAGGAATGTATGTCCCTATTGGGGTAGAAGAATATGGGAAATTAAGGGATAATGATGAGGGGTAGAATATAATTTTTAATTCCTATGGATATACAATTCTTGTAGTAGAGAAAATTGGATAATCTCAAGTGGAAGGAGATTCTATTGGTCCAAGAGTTGATGAAAGTATATAATATTCTTCTAATAGTGGTGAAAATTTTCTTGTAAGAACCAGATGAAGGTAAGTCATAGATGAGAACATTCCATCTTGGATTAGGGTAGTTCATCAATTTCCGAAATATTATCAAGAACCTTCTTCTGAATCAGATAGTGGTTCTATAATTGTTTAAAAACCTCAGAGAGAGAGAGTAACAAGCACCTGTCAAGAAGGTTGGTGAAGTTGATCAACTAGTTCTAGATTTGGAAGAATTATTTGTGTTAGTTATTGAGTTTTTTGTAGAATAAATAGTTCAAATGGATATATTTGTGGAATTTAAAGTTAAGTTGGTAGCCCATATGGAGGAATAACTAGTTAGGGTGGGCATTCAGAATCCATCTTTACAAAGGATATAGGAATGTCATTTTGATGATCAGTTTACTTTTCCTATTTCTTATATAATTGAATTAATCAAGGTCCAATAATTCTATTTTTTTGAGAGTTCCATGGAAATAATTTTTAAGTTAAATATAGAATATACCAAAGTTTTTGAAGATTTTTCATCTACATCTAGTGAAGTTTTTTATGTTCATCCATTTCAATTAGTGGAAGTTAGAGAACCAACTACAAGAGTTGAGGTAGTTCACTCATAATATATAAATGACTCTATTTTTGAAGTTCATGCTCAAAATTTTTCTAAAATTCTTTTTTAAGATATAATCAATTGAAATATGTGGTCATAAATTTTCAAATATACCTTGAGATATCTATAAAGTTTTTTGAATGCTTTAGAAATAAATCTATTTCCAAAATATAATATGAGTCTCTCCAAACACAATATCAAAATTTAAATGAATTGTTGATTTCTAGGAAAAATTTAATGTTGTTCAAAGTTTTATCATTAACTAGGTTGGAAAAATAAAAGTTCAAAAGTTTTCAAATCCATATTTTAGTGATATCAGTAAAAAAATAAAATTTGTTTGATTCTATAAAAATCTACTGTTTAAGTCAGGTAAGATCATTCACATATGGTGGATAAGAGTTTGGTAATGTGTTGAGAAGTCTATAGATTCTCTCTAATGATATTTTTGTAATTAATGAGAAGATTCATAGTTCTTAGTGTGATATTGTTCCAATTCACACTATGTCGGACAATCTAAAGTTACTAATCAAAAAAATGACTTCAATAGAACCTAGAGTCTATGTTTTAATCCACCAATTAGGGGTAATGATTGATAAGTATTTTTAGTCTTTAGAGACTATTCAAAATTACCTAAATGTTAATTTGGATGAAGTTATGAAGGTGATTCATGTTTTTTGGAATATTATGATAGAGTGTTTTTCTCTATTGAACAAAAATTCATGGATCCTACGGTGGATCTTATGTTCATGCATCTAAATCTCATAGATTCCTTAAACACTTAGTCTTATTTTGATGAATTTCAACTTACTTCCAGTCCTACATCTCGCCCTAAGTGTTAATCCCTTTTTCCTTTGTTTTAAATCCTATGTAATATAAAATCATTTTTATGAAGAGAAATTATTTTTTTATTTCTTGTTTCCTTTATCATTTATGTGTTTTTTGTTTCTAATCTTTGTACACATTTTCAGTATTTTATTACTTTTTTATTGAGTATCAATTTCATAAATTTTTCTGAAAAAACTGATAGTGTTATATTCCATTTTTATAATTTCTTTTTGATATCACAGAAAGTGGAGAAATATGGGTAAATACAAAATGTCCAAATCATCTCTAATAATATCTTTGAATCAATATTTTTTACAACCTATTTTTTTAAAAAAAATATTTCATTGGTTTATGAGTATTATAATCTTGAGAAGGGGGTATTGACAAGAATATGGATTTGGATCCATTAGTTTCGCATTAATTATTCATTTATTTTGATTTTCACAAACACCCTCATTTATTTTACTAATAAAGTTACTTTGAGTGGATGTCAGGTTTATATTTAATCAAATAATTATTTTAATTTTCCTGAAATTCTATAAGCCCCCATTCTGTAATACTATTTTATTAGGGGAGAAATTTTATTTTGTAATGTATTTTGGATAATTTAAATAATCCTAGGATCATTGTTTCAAAAGTGATATTAAAACCTAACATTGGTATCCAACTCCAATCTGGAACCCCACATTTCAACTAAATGTTATGTTTGGGAACCTAACTTTTATTAAAAAACCTCATGTTCAAGTTTGAAATTTTTATACCTAAATTAATTTATATTACATTATTATCATATTCCATGTAATAGAAATAATATTTTTTAACCAAATAATTTTTTAAAACTATACTTTTAGAGTCATCCTTGTATAAACTTAACCCCATGTTGAATCAGTTGCCTATGAGATTTAAATTTGGAATATTTTGGATATTTCTATTACAATTTTTCTATAGTAAAAATCTCTATAAATTAGTTCAAATGATATTTTAGAATTATATCAATAATTTTTTAATTCCTTCTTATTTCTAATTGAAGTTTTAATTTCCATTGACTCCTTAAATTGAAAGTTTAAATACGCTGATCATTTTACTGATAAGGATTTGTATGGTTCCTTTTCTGAATCTAAATGAAAATAATTTAATTAGTTTTCTTATTTATTATTAAATAAATATATATATGTATATATATATGTGTGTGTGTAGAGTTCTCTCCTTAATCGGATTTTTTATCTATCTCTCTGATTCTTAGAAGCTCTATGTTCTGAACCTCTTACTCTAAATTTACATTAGATTTTTTCTTTTATAGAGGTGATTTTTCTATCTACTATAAATACTTCTATTAAAACATATTCTTAAAATACTAATGTTTATTAATTCCTAATGAGACTACACTATGGATATATACCTTTTTCTACTTATACTTTATCTGAAACAATTCTACAAAAAATGTAGATATTTTGACCAAGTAGAGTTATTTGAAGTTATTCATCTAGTACTCTGAATATGTATTTATCTATTGGGGTCATCATCACTATCTAAATAGTTTTAAATAGAATTTCCCCAACCAGATAAAATTTATTTTTTTCTAAAAACTCATGTTTTGACTATTTCAAGGGTTGTTGTTAGTCTTGTTTTAAATCCCTATAAAATCTATTGTAAATTTTTTTTAACACATTTTATATATCCCTTATAAAATATCTTCTAGAGAAAATCACCAATCTCATGGAAAGAGTGTGTGTGGAATGGAATAGGGAACCCTTTTTCCCTGAACCACTACAAAATTATTGTGTCTTCTTCTTTTCATTTATAATAAATATTCTATTACTGAAAAGAGAAAAAAATTTATTTCATGATGTTTCAAAGGGGTATCATTTAAAAAAGTATTCAATTGTTTTTAAAAGATGAAATTCACCCCCCCTATTGTTTCTTCATCATCATTTGGGCATCAAAATTACTTTCACACTGTTGTAATGAAAGTAAAAAAAATAACCATGTGAAAAACATTAGATATATTCTTTTAAATGATTTTTACAATGAGTCATGTTCAATATAAATTTTAATAAGGAAATAATTGAAGTATAAATTTGAAAATTCATTAAAAAATATAATGAATTTGTACATGGAGGTGAAATGTTTTTTAATGTAAAAAATAGATAAGGTCAGCTTCACTTCCAAGAAACATTTTAGTTGAAATATGAAAAAAATAGAAGTTAAAGTTTAATAATACATATAATTCATAATATTATCTAATGTAAAAGAAAATAGAAGGTATTTCTGAGATAAATATCATACAAATTCGTCATATGGAAACTTATTAACAAGAAATGTCGAATTTGAAGTGATTTTGGAAAGAAAACCCTTAATAACAAAGTAAGGTATGAACTATAAATACATAATGAACTAAATCATACAAAAAACATCATAAATTGAAGTAATAAAAAAATATAAACATTAATTAACATTAATTTGATTCATATAATAGAAAATATGTAATTTGATTAGAATACTTAAAATGTGTCGAGGATGGAAAGAAAACCCTTATAGAGAATGTATCGTGTGATATAAGAATATATCAATGAATATATTAGTTTAAATAAATTTAAATAAAACTAAAAAATATAAAAATAAAACCTAAAACTTTAGAGTTTATAATTCATATAATCATAGAATAATATAATCTATGAAGAAAAGATAAATTTTAATGAAAATAAATTTAGTTAAGAATCCCTTTATGGGTTTTGTAATGAGTCAAAATAACCTAGAAAGACATAAAAAAATTGAATTTTAAATATAATGATTAAAATTTCATTTATGATAATAATAATTTCCATGGATAGAAATTACATCATTTCAAAGAATAACAGGTTCATATTTGGAAATATATCTCAAATAAGGGAAAGTGGAATAAAGAACCCTTACCTTGGATTCCCACTTATTCAGATACACTCTATCCTCATTTGTAATAAACTAATACTCAATGATAATTTATTTCAGAGCCTAATTCAATTATATTTAGTTTTTGAAGGATCATTTATTTTCATATATGATTTATTTTTTGTATAATTTTTCCTCTCTTTGGATAAATGGGTTTTTACGATCAATTTCTACAAAACTACTTTAACATGTCTAAAATTGTAAAAGGTATCATAAAATAATTCCCTAATATCTAGAATTTTAGAGTTACAGATAATCCATTATTATATTTTCATAAAATTTATAAATTATAATACAATATCCAAAGGAGATTTAATCAATTATGGATATCCTTGTAAGCTCATTTTGGGAAGTTAAAATCATTATTGAAATTTATTCTTAATATAATTAATATAGTGGAAATTAAATATTTATAAGATTTTAATCAAGTCATAAATATCATATTAATTCACGAAATGTAATTCCCTGACCCCATAAGCCCAAAGTCGGTGCATTATTTTAATGCATTGGCATGATTATAAGGAACCAAGTCCCAAAGGACCGATCAGTTTAGCAGTCTTGGAAAATAGATTACATACATGAACGTTACATTACCCATTATAAAATAAAACACTACATAAATGATCCTTTATAAATGCCATTAATCTCTGAGCTTAACCCTACTTATTAATCATAATACACTTCTTGGAATCTTGGGAAAATAAAACATAAGCAAGGGGTCAGCTCAGATGCTCAGTAAGGATAACAATGGAGTAGAAACTTTCATAAATAATCATATACATTGATGGAAATGTATAATACTAAAACACAAGCCTTTTAAACATAAAATTAATCATAATATGGAAAATATAAATTCTATAATTCCATTTACTTATTCACATGGATATTTTACTAGTAAAACAATCACATGTAATGTCAATATCCAATTTCATAAAGATGGAATGCATAATGCCAGACCTCATAACCACATAGTCCAGGCCTTGTTCCAAGACTAAAAATAAGATTTTGTCAAGGCCTTTTGCCAACACATTTGTTTGTCTCATTATACCTACTGATGCATTGAGGAGCTATAGTGGGCTCAACCCATAACTAACTAATCCCAATGCATTTCTCATATGAAAATGTTTAAACATAACATAAACATTCGTATTAAAACTAGCATAAGAAATGTCAGTCATTTATCCATAAACCATGAATGGTATAAAAATAACACATCCATAGTAAAACATATCAAAAAACATTTAATCTAATATGGAAGATCTGTATAATAAATCAACCTTGATCAAGAATAATATCCCATAAATTATGTTTGCATATTTTAAAATGATCAGTAAAGATCTTTGAGAGAAATATACATTTTCCATGAAATCATTTAAAAGTCACATAAATTATAAAGGAAGTCATTTAAAATGTTATTTTGAATCAATGTGTCGCATTCCACTTTTAAACTTTTGAAAAGAATTATCATTTTAAAACATTCATGTCCATATAAATAAATCCTTAAAACTGATTTTAAAAGATGGACATTAATGAGAATGGTTTAGAAGAATAAATCTTTAAAACAATTAAAATGATGTTTTATTAAAATATTCACTTATAAATAATCCCTTTGAAAACTCTTTTATAAATCATGGACATGGATAATAAATATGTCCCAGTAGATACTTACGTAAAAACAACCTTGGATAATAATGAGATTGTGAAATTAACCCATACCTTGTACTTTTCCTTGGTCGAGGGTACGTTAAACTCTTATATAATAGTTAGATCATTGTTATTAAATTATACAAGAACCACATACATAAATATGATATCATATATGATCTTCTAATATTGCTTTGTTAATAATATTTTAGTAGTATCATCGTTTCAGGTGTTAACTGATTCATTTTCCATTATATGCTTGGTTACGTAAGCTATGTTTGTTATAAATAGGATGTATTTGAATCATATAGAAAATTATATAATGTTCTTATACATTATTTTTCATAAAATGAAAAATTATTCTTGAATTATTACGATGGGGAATGAATCTCATCGTGTTCGTGGAGATGGCAATCCGTACGTACGCACGAGCGACAATATCATTATATTGACGGCGAAATTGTATATAATTGGATGTTATAACATGTATATAGAATAATAAACATGTTATATATATTATTTACATATGTTATACTCATTATTATACCCATGAAAATAATGAAGTGTTTGAATAACAAACTACACCACAACATGGAGATGGTAAGTCGTACGTACGCACGTATGTTGACTTTGTCATTTATAGGATGGATAGAATAAAAATAATGGTAGTACCATATTTATAATAACATAATATTATTAATAATGTATTAGAGTTATTATTTTTGTATGAAGACAACAAATAAAGAGGAAGTGGAAGAAGAAAAGAACTTGAAAGAGGGTAGTGAAATTATTACCTCTTCTTCAGGTGTTTCCTTTTGAGTTGATCAAAAGGGATCCATATATTGGATTTATGATCAGATTAAGGACTATAGGTTGTTGTTCAGTAAGTTGGGAGGATATTTGGTCTGGTTTTGGCTGAGTAAAATGACTTTTCATGTGTGATTTTGAGAGAAGGGGAAGTTCCCTTTTATAAGATGGGAGAGGGTCACTTTGGGAAAGGATTAAAATATTAATTTATTATACAGTCATATTTAGTTAATAATGGATCCAAATGAATTTTTTTTGATCCTTTGGTGGTTATGGGTCTAAATAATCTCAAACAATTGGTCTTATACAAGTTTAGGTTACCATTTTAACCTTATCTTTTAGATTTAACTTTTAGTTAAATTGTTTAAATTTTACCATGTCTTCTTGTATTCTTACACTATATGGTTAATAAACTTACAATAAACATCCAAGAGAACCTAAAGTGGTTCATTAATGACATATATATTATTATTTAATCTCTTTGTCTGATCCTTATATTTTTAGTAATATTATAACAACCAAAAATATAGTATTTGTTTTAAAAATTAATTTATGTCAATTTTGTCACTATTTGGTATTTTGTTTTTGAGATAGTCATAACAACCTTATATCTTATAAAAAAATTATCTAATTAACCCTAAAATCTAATATTAAATTATAAAATTCTTGGATAGAATCAAAACGTTGAATTTATTTTTATTTAAAAATTTATAAAACCGTTTATTTGATTCTTTCACTAATAAGGTAATTACTGCATCATCATGGTGTTATAAATGAATTTAATTATTTAATGTCTAAAAATTATAAATAAAATACCATGATTTATAAAATCTTTTTATATTTAAAATGAATATTTATAGTCTAATTTATCTCTTGTATAGCCATATATTAAAAATGGTTTAGTTAATCATCTTTGAATTTAACACTTTTAATTCTTCTTTAAATAAAATAATAATAAATATACTAATCTAATCCAGGTGGACCAAAAGGATCATATTTTATTCCAAAGGTTTTTTTTGGTTTAATTACTCTTATCCAATAGAATTAAGATATGTTTTAGGGTAATTATAATATCATTTTTACCTTTAATTACCGTATTTTCTTTTAATAGTGGAAAATAAAAGTCAAAAGTTACTATTCAATGAAAATTATTTTCAGATTATTGAATCACATTTTACTTAATAATTTCAACTCTTTCCCTCATATTTTTTAAATTAAACTCATAGAAGCAGTAAAATTATTTTTTATGAAAATTTGCAAATGCTCCTAGAAGGTGTGTTTAAGACGATAAAAAGTTCAATAAAATTTTATACATCTAATTTTATTAAAAAATGACTCCAATTAATTACATTGAACTTGTATAAGTTTTATTTATCTATTTATTCTTAAAATAAATTTAAATATAATAAATAATTATTTTAATAAAAAGTCGGTTTTAAACAATAACATTGTGTTTTTCACTATTCATCAAAAATTTAATGTTTTTAGAAAAATACCAAAAATTCACCCTAAGATAATTTTTATATTCTAAGTCCAAAAATGAATTATATTTTATCAAATTAAAAACATATAAGTTACATTTATTAATTTTAAATTAATTCACATTGTAAAAACCAAAAAGTGGGTTTCTAAAAAGTAAAAACTATCAAAAGATTGGCATGTGTTTATATTAAATTTAAATGTAAAATTACTTATAATGACCTAAATTGTATTAAATGATAAAAATATAATATTATTATACTTCAAAACAATTCAAATGTATAATTTAAAACTATATATTATTTTGATTAAAAAGGTTTTTTACAATTAAAATTTAGTATTTTTCATTATTCAAACAAATATGAAAATTATCAGAAAACACCAAAAATTTATCGAAACGACATTTTTCTGTAATTATTCTAAATAATAAGTTTATTTTTTCAAATTGGATATATGAAAGTGTTAAATATTGGATTTAAAAAGGGTTCTCCATTAAAAGGTGGTAAAATTTCATTTTCTGAAAAAAATACTTCCTTTATGTGAAAAAAATGAATTTTTCTTATATTATTTCAAAAACACATAATATGGATGTTGAAATTTATATGGAATATATATAAATTAAAAATTCAAATAATACTATTCATAATCACTTTTGAATAACTAGTTTGGTAAGTCGTGGTGCACTCGAACTCGGTGTTGCTTATAGCGTAAGGTATTGAATTACTTTGAAGAAATAATGCACTATGAAATATTGGGTTGTTACACAAAAACTATATTTAAATTCATACAAATAAGTTTATAATAAAAAATGAAAATTTTCATCTATAGTGGTAGGGAACATACCACAATAAGAGTGACGTTTTCATTTTACAAATGAATGGCAGGATGGTAGATAATTATTCATCGAAAAACAAAATATCCATTTAGTATACTAATGATACTTATTAAATTATATTTTTATGGTTATAATATATATGTATGAGGAAGAATAATAAAATTTAATGGTAATATAAGTGATAATGTGATTGAGAGTTCTTACATTACTCCTTATTATGACTCCTTTACTAATAAAATTAGGCCTTCATGTGGTTGTCCTTTGATGAGAGCAGAAATAATAGGATGTGGATAATATTATTGGGAAAGATTTCAAGTAGATCATGGTTTGGATAAGGTGATTATGTGGTGAGGGGAATTGCGGTGGTGAAGGGGTGCTTTTATAAGTGGGTAAGAGGGTAGTTTTGGAGTAAAATATTGAATATTTTAATATTTAGTAAATTTTCAATGAATAGTAATAGTTCTCATGAAATTTATTTTTTTATTAAAAAATTTATTTTTCATTTAAATCAAGATAATTTTAATGGAACCACTGAACCACGCAACTAATTTCAAAGAACCAAAAATAGTTTTTCATTATAATAAAATATAATTTATGTTTTAGAATGTCAAATATTGGTTTTAAAATTCTACTTATTATTTTTTAAAAGTGTTATTTTACTTCATAAGAAATATTCTATTGATAAATTGGTTTTCTAAATTTTTAAGGCAGGATTATATCATGATGATGTCAAAAAACTAATGGTATCTGTTATAAAAAAATACTATTTATCAAAAATACATCTTCTATAAAAAACCTACAAATTATAAGTAAGTTAATTTAAACATTATAATTCAAAAAATTGAGTATTTTTTATCAAATTAAAATTCTAAAATTTGCCAAATTAACTTTTAAAAAAACATATAAAATAATGGAAAACTATTTTTATCAAATAAAATAAATTTTGAATATTAATTATTCTTACTCTTCTTTCATATGAATTACTAATTGAATGATAGTAAATATATTAGTTTTTACATTGAAACAATTTATTATAATAATCATTTAAATTTATTAAAAAAAATTTATAAATATAATAAAAAATATTATATAGAAAAATAAAATTCCTCAAAAACTTAAACTTTGTAAAATTAAATGATTTTATTCTTAAGTTTAAATTGATTACATATTTTCTAAGAATTATTCAACACATTTTTTAGAGACACCCTTTTAAAATTGTTTTTAAAATAAAATTTATAAAATATCTTGAAAATATATTATGAACATTTATATAATTTATTATATTAGTAATTACATGTTTATTTAATCTTATCCTCTATTTAAAAAACTCTTTTAGGACCTTCACCTAAGATCTAAATGTAATATAAGAAATGGTGGTAGTTAAGGGTGGTTATTCGGAAATCATGGATCTCAGAGTTATTTGTAAAAGATTTAATTTACCTTATAGAATATGTTTCTTGAGGTTTACTTGTTGAAGTTCATATAGATATTTTTTTAGGTAAAAACATAGTCACTCTGCCTCCTTTCTCATATCATAAAAATGAGAATCATAAAGAATACTCCCACTTCTTGATATCATATTTTCTTTTTCTTACAAATATATCATGATGTAGTTACCTCTATTTGTACTATCCAATTCAAGATCTATGTTATAATGGTCACTTTTCATACATATAATTATACTAATATATTACAGTTCATTTTAGTTTGGTGTTATGTGTTGTACAAAAATTTTAATAAAGTATTTACTTGATGGAAAATGCATACTAAAATCTCAAGATGTTATATTATACCCCCTTAAATAAATTTCATTTCCCAAATTTAAATTTCTCTCACTTATTACAATAGATGTTTTTATTATTAATATAGTTATGACTCATGATATAACAACATATTTAAATTATTTATAATATTTCAAAGTCAATGTGAAACATCCAAAAGTATCCCCTAATAGTGTAAAACCAAAAGTAATGATAGGATCTCTTACTGTGCATTGATGGATAATGGATTTAATACTCAAACAACCATTCTTAGAGTAATTACCCCTTTGTTCATCAATGTTTTTATCCAATTTTTGTATCCAAAAAAGGATTTCATTTTTATCAAATAACACTATCTTTACTTTAAAAAAATTTAAAGAAGTTTTCTAATATTTAAATTTATCACCTGGGATTCCACTAATGTATTTCACTCCAAATTCCTAACAATAATTATACCAAAAATTATCACAATCTTTCTTAATATATTCCAAACCCAAAATTCCTAAAAACCTATACTTCACAAAATCAACATAACCTTTATCCCAAAACCACAACAATCACATATCAATCAATATATACCTTTATCATATTTACATCCAAAAAGATATTATTATTTTACTCAAATAATATAAATTTACTTCAAATAAAATTAAATACCAACCCTAAAGTCTAATTATACCTATATCATTTATTATTTATAAAAATAAATAAATATCCACCAAAATATCATTAATCACCATATAATATAATCACTTAATACATTAAAATGGGTATCTAGGCCTTTAAAATTTTGGTAAACCATAAATTAATTAATCCATCATTATATTTAAAAATCATAAAATAACCACATCAGATAAAATCCCAAATTTTAATTTTATCTAAACCATGCTCTAATAATAATTAAGACGCCCCAAACTTGTACTATCAGATATGATTCTAAAAACATATTCCATACAAATTCTATTTTATACCATTGAACGTGATGTTGTGACATGTCAAATTGATTATGTTTTTAATATTGATTTATTGTCTAGTTTAGACCTTAGGTCGTCTCTCAAGGGGCGTTGATAGGTTTTGAGTGTGTATTTTTAATAAGAAGAACAAAAGAGGGGGCGATTTTGTAAATAATTTTAATAAAGTAACAAAATGTAGAGTTGTAAATTTTAAAGATAAAGTGGATTTAAAAAAATATGAGATAATTAAATGATCATTTATAAGTTACTACAGCACATGAAGAGTTTCTTGTTCTCAATTGGTTATTAGGTTTTGTTGTAATCCTTTGGTTGATGGGTGACCAAGATCTTGGTTCCCCTCTTTCCTCTTAACATAATACACAAAGAACCACCCCTTGACACAACAATAGTGTTGTCAAGGTTTGGAGCTCAAGAATAGATTGATTTCGACCAAAGAATATATAAATCACATGTATGTGTGAGAGAAAGTGGATGCTTGTGTTGTCTAGTTAGAATAACTCAAGATTCCCACTTGAATCTCAACCAAATCAGTATTGAAATGAGAAATGTTTCACTTAATTAAACCAAATAAATGCATTCAAGGAAGAAGAATATAAATATTAAAAATAATTTAAATAATTCACTCACAAATAAAAAAAACTAATAGAATATAAGGTGCCGGAACTCCCTCTTAAAGTGTATAACTCCCTCACAATGATCACTCACCATTTAGCTCGATATTAGGAGGGAGAGGAAGCTCGGGTGGAAATCCTTCTTCATTATTGATACCCCTATGAGGATTGGGTCCTCCAAAACATCAAGGACGATGATGAGACACATATAAGACTCCAAAACGAAAGAGAATAACTTCTGGTTCGAACTTACAAATGAGGATCCCAAGATTCCCATTTATAGGCAAAGTGGAAGGTGGTTTTGGGCACACATCTTGTGAAAAACCACTTGGACCATTATTTTAGAACACTTTATAGTTTAATATCATATTTGAAAAAACTGGAAACATGTTTCCACACCTCTTTAATGTCTCCAAAAAAATTTTTTCACCATTTGGACAACTATAGCTCGAGATATTGATAAAATAAAGAACATTGCATTTGACTTCGTGCAGATTTGATTCTTTGGACAGATCAGTTTGTATGGGAATCGTACAAGACGAATGAGGAATCAGTTACTTCATATGAAATGTATACCATTAAATTTTCGACCAGGCCAAAAACATTCATCCCTTTTGGATGCACGGTTTTGTAGAAATATGTGGTTGATTCCACTAGTGTGCATGGATCCTGCACAGTTTGGCCTAATTTTCTTGGACATCATCATGGGCCCTCTAAATCAACTCCACTTTCAATGAGAATATCAAAAAAAAGTATCATTTCCCTTTTTAATAGTATTAAATAAAATTATTTTAATCAAACATGAATTGAAATTTGTTATTATTTTTATAATTTTCAATACAAAACTATTTTAGCACAGTTGTGTAAGGGTGAAAATGAAACAATGAATCATAGTGTGATCAACCATATAAGGAGACACAAACATAACCATATATTATTACTGTATCAATAAAAAATATTACTTCATTTACATACCCTAAGACCTTAAAGGTTAATATTTTTAGAGAGTTTGGAAAAAAAAACCATAAACTAATAAAATCCATATCATTACCATCAAATGGAAATTTTTCCCTCTAAGCCAAGGATTTATTACATTATAATAATTCCTCAATATCACTCACAAAATTATACATGCATGAAATAATTTTAGACATATCATATGTAAAAATATTTTTCATAAATATAGTAATGCAAACATAAGAAGGGTGATCTCAAATTTTTAAAAAGGGAAAACATAAGAAATCATAATCAAAGATTAAAAATGAGAATAATATAAATATGGGTGGGTGAGAACATAATAATGTTATAAGAACACATCATAAGAAAATAATACTTCATAAACATAGATCATAAGTCATGAATGGGAAATAAATATTTTTTCATAAATTAAATTCCATATCATGAAAAATTTTGAAAGAACATAAACACGAAATTATAATTATAAGTTATACCCCACTTCCATGGAAACATAACACGGCCTAAAAAGTCCAAACTGGATTGGGTTTACCCTAAAATCCATTATATATCATATCATGAGGTTTAAAACATTACTAAATTCATTATTGGGCTATATAATTTAGGTCACCTATTTTACATCATAATATGTACATGAATATGTGTGATATTTAAGAAAACAATCATAATTTCACTGATTCATAATTAACATAAGAAATATATTTGTTTCATGATGATTTCTACATAACATGATCGTATAACATATATATAATATATGGTATTAATGAAGTATTTCCCAAGTGAAAAATAATAATTATTAAGGTTTTTTGATATAAATTAAACAATGTTTTATAAAAATATGTGTAACATAGAAATTTTGAATGGTATCAGATAAGAAAATATAATGATTTGGATTGTTTGATATAGTAAGTTAAAAATACTAAAATAAAAACACAACAAGAATATTAATAGGGTAATAAATGTAATATTATAGTAATGGTGGTAAACCTTTGATATTTTATCTTAAAAATTGTAGTGAAATTATGAAAATAATGTTCATAAATTTTTTATAAGACGGTTTCAAAAACAAATAGATAGGTGAGATAAAAATCATTTTTCTGGGGTGAAAAGGTATTTTGAAATAATTTATTTTAAAATAATTTAAAATATTGAAACCCAAAAAATAAATAAAGTCAAAATGAGAAATGTTGAGTGGGAGATAAAAATATACATGATTGGAAATAAATTGATTTATTTATTCTTCTAAATTATTAACTATTATTTTAAATATGAGACATTCAAAAAATTATAGGAATAAAAATTACTTTATAAACCCATTTAATCATGAATAGGAATACTCATTAAGAAAAAAATTATAAAATAGATGAAATTTTCTCATGCAATAAATTCTACAAATGATATTATTTTACACATCTATAAAGAATGTCAAAAAATGACCCTTGTAGAAATTATTAAGAATATTACTTTCAAATTTTATAAAATGATTAGAATATAATATAAAATTGACTTAATAAATAATTTGTGTATAAATAAGAACATACATAAAATAATATAAATAATTTTGACATGGTGGAGTAAAATTCATGGTTGAAAGAAGAGATAAGGTCGGATCCACTTACATGGACCTTTTTTTAAATGATGAACCAAAAAAAGAAAAATGGTTAAAAGACATATAACCCCCAATAATAAAAATTATATAATAAATTATATATGTTTTATAAGATAAATATCATGAAATTTCCTAAGATGAAAAATTAGTCAAAAATAATATTGAATTAACTGTGAGTTTGGAAAAAAACACCTTACGAACAAAAGTGTGAAGTATAAATTCATAGGGAAGGTAAGGAGATCATAAATTCATCATAAATGAAAGTACAAAAAATATTTAATTATCTAATAACATAAATTTGATTCATATAATAGAAAATATGGAATTTAAGGACAATAATTGAAATACGTAGAGGTTTATAATAGAAACCCCTATAATGAATATAACATGTGAACTAAGAATATATCAATGAAAAGATTATGTAAAACAAATTTAAATCCAAATAAAAATGGTAATAATAAAATATAAAACAATAAGAAGTTATAATTCATGTAATCTTAAAGTAACATAATCAATTAAGAAAGTATGTAACTCAAAGAAAGGAAATTGAGTCCAAAATCTTTTTACAGGTTTAGTAATGAATCAAAAAAACAAGGAAATATATAACTAAATTGACCTATAATTTTCATTGCTAAATGTGTAAAGACTCGTAAAATTCAAGGGAAATTTTCTTCTTAATTTTCTTTGAAATTTTACAAGAACAAAGTTTCTCACGACACCTGATTCTGAGGCCCGGTGTGTCCGGAATCAATTTCTAAAGTTTAGCTCGGGTACGTTCAGTGAACGAACGAGCGGGTTTTCCTAACTTTTGAACCGGTGCTCGGAATCGAAATCCTAGGGCACCAATGAAACCGCAGTGCCGGTAATTTTTTAAGAACACCTTTTCCGGAGTCGCATTTGCTCAGGTGAGGTTTTAGTTAAGAAAGATCAGAGTCCTGAGTTCTGCGGTAGAACCGAACTCCTCTAATACCAATTTGTCACAACCCATCCTCGGGGCTCATGCCGTTACTACCCCAAGCCCGCCTCCCATAGGCCAGGGGATGGCGACTAGCACCAAGGCATAAATCCTGACAAAAAGAGGAAGGCATTGCCTTTATAAAGTAAACAAACACCACAGAGTAAGCCAGCAGAAGTAAACACTAAGTAAAACTGGGTACAAAAGTAACTGCGGAAAGTAAATGGGCCAAAATACAAACCCAAACTGAAAGTAAAGTACAACTGGAAAGAATGTACAGCAACTGAAAGTAAAGAAAAAACGTCGAGCCGTCCACTGGAATCCCCACCTGAAGGGTGGGTACAGATAGCCACCTCAGCTCCTCGGGTCCAGTCATCCGCTCCGTGTATGTCCCACCCAGTGGTCCACCTCCAAGTACCAACTGCTCCACTAGCCTCAACCACGATCAGCGTTGTCCGTCATCTGCATCCAACACCACGTAGTGCGGGCATAGCCCGTGCAGGGGTGAGTATACGCTACTCAGTAGGGACCCCGAGACCCCCGAAGGTCTCCCAGAATCTATAAAGGATAATCCACAAAGGAAAGATACAATCAAAAAGTAACAACCGACACTACTTAGGTATATTCCCATACATATACCTAAGTCATCAATCCAGTTCGGCTCCAACATCCGAGCCCAAGTTCGATCACGTCCACATAGGAGTACAACCCAATCCACACAGGATAACACAACCCAATCCACATAGGAAAGAAAGTCAATCATATCGAAGATATTGATTGAAAGTGAAGACTCAGCTCAAACAGGTATACTTCTTCATAAGGTGATAGAGATGATCAGATGTAGCCCCTGATTCATCTAAGCTGGGACCCACGTAGGATACTAAACCAGCTAAGCTGTCGGACCCAAATAGGATACAGACCAGCTACTCTGCCAGACCCACGTAGGATAGAAAGAATAGAGTCAAAAACTACCGGACCCACGTAGGATATAAGAATAGTAGTCATCGTCGTCGAACCCATGGAGGATTTCAGTACGGTCTTCATCGCTGCCGAACCCACGGAGGATTTCAGTGCAGTCTTCATCACCGTCGAACCCACGGAGGATTTCAGTACGGTCCTCATCGCTGCCGAACCCATGGAGGATTTCAGTACAGTATTCATTGTCGTCTAACCCACGGAGGATTTCAGTATGGTCTTCATCGCTGTCGAACCCACAGAGTATTTCAGTGGAGTCTTCATCGTCGTCGTAGTCGTAGCCAGCTCTAGGGTTCCCTCACCCAGCATGCTCGTTTCCGGGAGGGTCCGCTCCACAAGCCAAAGGGGGGTCAATACATCAACTGACACGTAGTATGGAGTTGATGTATCCCAAAGTTCCGTCTCAACAAAAGAAACTCAACGCGATAGACGGCGTGTCAATCGGACGCCCGGTCTGAGAGTTATTGGCTTTTTCGTTCCAGGGGCCCGGTTGGTTTTTAAGTCAAAACCAACCCAACCGCACTCCAACTGCGTCCAAACCTCGAGCGGAGTAAGTCAAAAGGTCCGTCTCACTAATAGAAATTAGGTTACAGACATCTTGGATTACTCCGCTCATGTTTTGGATGCAGTTGGAGTGCGGTCGGGTTGGTTTTGACTTAAAAACCAACCGGGCCCCTAGAACGAAAAGGCCAATAACTCTCAGACCGGGCGTCTGATTGACACACCGTCTGTCGCGTTGAGTTCTTTTTGTTGAGACGGAACTTTGGGGTACATCAAATCCGGACTACGTGTCAGTTTATGTATCGAAACCCCTTTGCCTTGTTGAGAGGACCCTCCCAGAAACAAGCATGTTGTGTGAGGGAACCCTAGAGCTGGTTGCGACTGTGACGACAATGAAGACTGCACTGAAATCCTCCGTGGGTTTAGTAGCGATGAAGACCGTACTGAAATCCTATGTGGTTTTGACGGCGATGAAGACTGAACTAAAATCCTTCATGGGTTCTGCAACGATGATGACTGTACTGAAATCCTCCGTGGGTTCGACGGCGTTGAAGACTGCACTGAAATCCTCTGTGGGTCGGGAAGCGATGAAGACCGTACTGAAATCCTCCGTGGGTTCGACGGTGATGACTACTGCTCTTGTATCCTACGTGGATCCGGCAGTGTTTGACTCTATTCTTTCTATACTACGTGGGTCTGGAAGAGTAGTTGGACTGTATCTTATGTGGGTCTGACAGCTTAGCTAGTTTAGTATCCTACGTGGGTCCCAGCTTAGATGAATCAGTGGCTACATCTGATCATCTCTATCGCCTTACGAAAAAGTATACCTGTGTGAGCTGATCCTTGAATTTCAATCAATATCTTTGATATTATTGACTTGTTTTCCTATGTGGATTGTGTTGTGTTATCCTATGTGGATTGGGTTGTACTCCTATGTGGATGTGATCGAACTTGGGCTCGGATGTTGGAGCCGAACTGGATTGATGACTTAGGTATATGTATGGGCATATACCTAATTAGTGTTGGTTGTTACTTCATGATTGTATCTTTTCTTTTTGGATTATCCTTTGTGGATTCTGGGAGACCTTCGGGGGTCTCGGGGTCCCTACTAAGTAGTGTATACGCACCCCTGCACGGGCTATTCCCACACTACATGGTGTTGGATGCAGATGACGAACAGCACTGATCATGGTTGAGGCTAGTGGAGCAGTCGGTACCTTGAGGTGGACCACTAGGTGGGACGTACACGGAGCGGACGGCTGGACCCAAGGAGCTAAGGTGGCTATCTGTACCCACCCTTCAGGTGGGACTTCCAGTGGATGGCTCGGCGTTGCTGCTTTACTTTCAGTTGTTGTACTTTCTTTCCAGTTGTACTTTACTTTCAGTTTGGGTTTGTATTCTGGCCCATTTACTTTCCGCACTTAATTTTTTACCCAGTTTTACTTAGTGTTTACTTCTTCTTGCTTACTCTATGGTGTATGTTTACTTTATAAAGGCAATACCTTCCCATTTTTGTTAGGATTTACGCCTTGGTGCTAGTCGCCAGCACCTGGCCTATGGGAGGCGGGCTTCGGGTAGTCACGGCACGGGCCCTGAGGATGGGTCGTGATAAAATTATTATTTATTAAAAAATAATTCAATTTATATTATGCACATCATTCCAAATAATAATATGTCTATAATTGAAAATGTTTCATATAGAACGAAAATTGAAGGAATCAAACCATACCATTGATTCCCACTTAGTCAGGTATCATATAACCTATAGTATAATAAAGTAATAATTGATAATCATTTATTTTTTAACCTTATTTATTTATATTTTATTTTTAATTTCCATTTATTTTAATATAACCATCATTTGTTTTATTTATTTTTATGAGAACATTTGTTCTTTAATCAAATTCTTCAAAACCGATTCGGTATGTTTAACATTACAAAATATATTTCTAAAGTGTTTCATAATATTTAAAATTATAGAGTTATATTATAATTATCATTCAAGTAGAAATATATATATATATATATTGATTATCTAAAATATATTTTTATTTTTCAGGATACCTCAATATTTCTATTTTGGGTGGCTAAAATCAATATGATTATTTGTTGTTAATATCATAAATATAAGGGGAAATTTATCTGCTTATAATCTCAATCATGTAATGAATATAATATTTATCTATCAAATCCATTTTTCTAAACATATGTGTATGTTGGTGATGAAAAATTAAAATTTTCATCCATGGTGTTAGAGAACTGTCCATAATACGAGAAATGGTTTAATTTTAAAAATGGATAGAAGGAAGGTAGAAAAAATTTATTCCATAAACAAAATAAAATTAAGTATACTAATGAAAATAATTAATTATATTATGATACTAAATAAGGATGAGGTAAAATAATAAAATCTAATGAAATAAAAATGACAAAGGAATTATAAGTTCTTACATTTCTCCTTGGGATAACCCCATTGTTAATAAATGATGCCTTTGAAAGGTGGTCTTTTTCTAAGACCAAAACCACTTGAAAGTGTTTAAGAGTGTTGGGAAAGTGTTTTGGTAGATCTTTATTGAGATAATATTTTTATGGTGTGAGAATAAATTATGTCATGAAGGGTTCCTCATAATTTTAATTTCTCTCACTGATGAAAATTGATGAGGGTATTCTTAACATAGCCGTGACTCATGATATAACAATGCATTGAAATACTTTAAAATAGTTTATTGATATCAAGTGAAATATAAAAAGAATATCCCCCGGTAGTACCAAACAAGTTGTTTATTTAGAACCTCTTGGTGTGAACGGAGTAAATATTGAGATAATACACAGCAAACTGTTTTTAGTATCATTACCCCTAGGTGCATCATAGAAGGAACATGAATCCACTTGTAGTGTTCACGTTGGTCTATTATTGAATGGAAACTAATTTTCTAAACTTTTAAGAATGTTTCCTATAATAATATCTAAATGTATGTTTTCATTCATATATTATAATACTAATTCCCAATAATAATTAAACAAAAATTTATCATGATCATTCTTACAACATTACATACACAAAATTCAGGGAAACATATGCCCTCATAAATCAACTAAACCATTATCATAAAACAAATTTAATGGAATATCAATAAATTTATATCATATTAATATATATTATAAAAAATATATTAATATTTTACCAAAATAAACTAAATTTCCATGAAATCAAATTATATTCCCTCTCTAATAGACACATATACCTCAATCAGGTATTCTTCCCAAAACCTAATTAATATCTCCCAAAATATTCTTAGTCACCATAAAATCCCATTACATAAGTCTAAAATAGGTGTATCAATGTCCCTAAAATTATAATATACCTTGAAATTATTAACCAATGATGGTATCAAAAACTCTTAATAAACTCATCTGATAACATATTATCATCTGAATTTTTCTCAACCCTTCTCTGATACCAACTGAGATTCCTCATTCAAGCACTCAAAGATATGGTGTTCAAAACATATTTTTTACATATATGATTTTATAACTATAGAGACTCAGGGCTTGTCATACAAATATATTACATCACTTTTTAGGAATATTAATTACATTACACAAACATACACATGAGGACCATTATAGTTTAGTGCCTTTAAAAACATGGAATCATAAACAGTAGTCCATAAGTAAACTAAATCATCTCCAACAAGTATCTTAATAAATAGAAACTGTCTTATAAAAATCATATGTAATATATATCTTCATGACTTTATAGAAGTAAACATAAGAAAGTGTGAGCTCAGATACTCAATAAGGGTAAATAAGGGAGATATGTAAACATAATATGAACATAAGGTTATGAGAACATGGGAATATCATTTGAAAACCATACCCTGCATATCAAAGATCAGAATCATGAGTCATGAAATAAATAATGGATGTTTAAGATACATGAATCATAATTAAATCAAGTAAAATGATCCATGAGAGTATAATATTATAATATATAATTGATTTGTGTCATATACAAAAGCATTTAAAATCCCATGTCAGGGATAACCACCAAGACATTTCTAACATGATAGGATTGGTCTAACCAACTTTTTACCTTCTTTAGGCTTGTAATTCCCTCATTTGTACCATATTTTGGGCTTTTCATAACCTCATGTGTACCCTTTGATCTCATATAACAGTAATCATTATCCAATGAATTGAAGGGCTCTATAAGTCCCACAAATCACATAATGAAAATCATAAAAATTTGTGACACAAGATCACAAAATTAATCATATCATAACCCCTTAAATGAGATGGTTTTCAAAATTATTTAATCATATCATATCCTATGTAAATGAGATATGTTTCATTGTCATTTTATTATAGTATAACCCGTGAAAATGAATGGGTTTGATAATAATATTATCATGGTATAACTGTGGAAAATAAATTAGTATCATAAACATCATTACATCAAAACATAACCCATTAAGAGAAATAATATGAATGGTATCCTTGGAATATACCACTAGTAAGTCATATATAACCCCAAAAGATGTAATCTTAGATATAAAATAGTTTTGAAAGATCATTTAATTTATTTCCTATGAAAAATATCATTTCTGATTTGAAAAAAGATTTTCAAAATGTAATAAATTTTTAAAATGAAATTATTTTAAAATAAACTATAAAACATATAATGGAATATTTGATGAAAGTATTGGTCATGATTTGATAAAATTCTATTTATGCTATACATGTTAAAACAAATATTCCTTTCACATTTTTGGTAAAATCCAAATGGGAATTATTTAAAAAATGATAAGAATATTCTTTTCAAAAAGTTTATAAAAAACAAAACATGGTTACACATTCATTTTTAAAATCATAAGAGGGTAATAAATAAATTTTTATATTTTTATAAAACATGTTGTTTGAAGAAAAAAATCAATTGAAGACAGAAATAATGTCTGATTTCTAGTAAAAAGTTTTCTTAAAAAATTTAATTATCAAAGAGCAGAAAAGTGGTACCGTTAATTGAATATATAATTAATAACTGTAGGATAATAAAATTAATTATAATTTATTATAGTTAGATCATATGATTTCAATATTGGATACTTGATCATAATAAATCTAGATAAATGATGATATTGTAACCTAAAATATTTACCACTTTGGTAACATTGAATCATAAGACCCATGAAGTTATAGCATAATATAGAACTAAAAATATCTTTAGGATGAATAAATTATTTATATTACATGTAAAAGAGATTTTATTTACATCTCATTAATTAATATAGGTTCATAATATAAAATACATCTCGAAGAAGGAAAATTTAGATAAAAATCCCTTAGCGCTTTGGTAATGTTTATACCATAAACCCTACAAATGCAAGATCCTAAAATGGGTATTTAAAACCCAATATTTATAAGTATATGAATAAAAAATATATTAATGGGTATTATACACACCACATAAAATAAATATTTGGGGAATATGTAATATGTCTTATGAAAGTAAAAAGGGACATGGAAATCCCTTGCCGAAATTCTTGACTTCATTCTCACTCATTCAAACCTCCTATATAATAAATATAATTTAATTAAAAATAAATTAAAGAACTATATTCATATATATCTTACCATATATTATTTTCTAATAATATTTTATTACATTTCCATTAACAATTTTATGTTAAATTCATGTTTCAGGTAATAACTACTTTGTTTTTCAAGTATGCTTTGAATTGTTATTTTTGGTCCTCTTACACGGATCATGATTTTTTCATAAAAATAAACTAATCCATGATAAAAATATCATATTTATTCATTATATAATTATATATATTAATACATATAATTTAGTGATAGAAAATTCAATACATCATTCATGGAGATAGTAAGCCATGCATACGCATCAATGTTGTTTACATTTTCTTAACGTATTGAGATAAATAAAAGTTAATTGTATATATATATATATGTATTATTATTATTATTAAAGTATCATTTTTTTCATATAAATCAAATTTGTTTATTAAACGCATCCTTAATACATTCCATGTAAAGTGTGAATGAATTACATTGCTTTACGAGGTGGTAGTCTGCCTTACACAGGAACAACGTTATCATATTCCCACAAAAAGGAAATAATGAATGTATGTATAATATTATATTTAAAAAAGAAAAATAATATAATAAAAATAATAAAAATAATATATATATATATTTATTTACACAATAATTCTATCATTATTTCCAAACATGAGAGTTGGTCACAGAGAAACGAACAATATCGGTTCGCACAGTGGTAGTCTGTCGTACATACGAATGATCACTTTGTAATTCATTTTATGGAAGTGCGTGTGATTTTAGGTAGTAATATAATCATATTAAAATATACTTATATGTAATATAATAATGTTATTATATAATCATGGTATAATAATAATTTAATGTGGTGTAGAAATAAATAAAATAAAGATGATCATTGGAGGACATTACCTCTTCTTCAGGTATCCTACTTAGGTTTGTATTAAATCCTTATTAGGTTGGATTTTTACCAAAAATATGAATTCTATGATGGGAGGATAGATGGTGGGAATTGTTTTGGCCAGGTAATTTATAAACTGAAAAGGTTTTAAGGTGTGAATAATAGAGGATAGGGGGTGGCCTTTTATAAGTAGGTTATAGGACACACCTAGTATATTTGAAGAGAATGGAGTGATCACGTATTTTGCACATGAAAAAGGGTCAAAAAGGATCAAATGATAATCGTATACATTATAAGGTATAAATATGGTCAGAAAATAGTTTTTTGACAAGTTAAAATTTAATATTTTTTCTTATCTTTTTACTTTAACCCCTCAGTAGCCCTATTTTTACCTTAACAGCACTAATTAATTTTTACAACATTCTATATTCATTTTGGTAAAGAATTAAGTTCAGATTATTAGACATTATAAATTGTTATTATTATTAACAATATGAACCCCATTTATACAAATTCTATTAAAATAAGTAGAAAAAATTAATTCAAAAATTAATCTCAGAGGCGTGACGACAAAGCGGGTTCTTAAAAGGAAAAAGATCAAAATTTTACAATGTTTTTATTTCCATTTTCAAAATAAAATTTATTAAAACTAAATAAATTAAATTTAAAAATATATAGTTGAACTATTTTTTCATTGAAACCAATTTAAATTTTATTTTAACTTTATTAATAAAATTAATGAATATGAGGCTCTCAATTAAAATTCATTCTTTTTCATTATTCATCAAAAAATAAAACTTTTCATAAAAATCACAAAAATTCACCCTAAGATAATATTGACATTATGAATCTAAAAATTAAGTTTTTTTATCAAATTAATTATCAAATATTTTTGAAAAATAATATTATTATCTTTCACAAAAATACATAGAGATCATTTCTTACGACAACGTTATTTTTGAAACATATAAACATTACCCAAAACTACGTATTTTTATTATAAGTGTTTTTAATTTATATAAAAACATTATATTTGATATTTAAAAGTATTTATTATTATTCATGTTATTAATTTTAATGTCTATTTTATAATGGTCACGTTTAAATAACTATATTAATAATATATAGTGGTTTTGTAAAAAATTAGTGTTGTGTATAATGAAACATAAGACAGTGTTGTGTGGGGTGGAAGATTAACTTGGTGTTTCATATAATTAAAGATTAAGTAATTATTTAGTGTAACCCAATCCATCAAATAAATTAATTTATTCGATAAAAAATTCATAAAAACTCATGACATTACATTCTACTCCCATTAAAATGAATTTCATCCTAGAAATTCATCACTCTGATACAAAAAAATGAGTATACTTAGACCTCATCATATTCTCAAGATCCCACATAGATTCTTCAAACAAGTGGTTTCGCCATAAAAGTTTTACTAGATGAGTGATCATATTTCATAGAAATTTCTCTATATAATTCATAATATCCACTAGTTGTTCCTCATAAGAAAAATAATTATCTAGAGGTATGGCCTCTAAGTTCAGTACATGTGAAGGGTTAGGTGTGTACATCCTCAAGATAGAGACATGGAAGAGATCATGGACTTGAGATAGGTTTGGTGTCATTTCCAAGCAATAGGATACTATCCATATTCGATCATGGTTTTTAAAGGCACTAATATACTTAGGTATTAGTTTCCCTTTAATCCTAAATATCATAGCCTTCTTACAGGGGGAATTATTAAAAATAACTTATCACAAAATTCAAATTATATATCACATTGATGATTATCTACATAAATTTTCTATGGACTATTAGCTTCATTGTTATTTTTCTGAATGGATCTGAACTTCTCTATCATGTATTCATCTATCTCGGGTCTTAATATATCTCTTTCTCAAAATTAATTCTATCACGTTAGAGGTATAAATTTATATCTATAGATTAATTCATAAGGATCTATCTGAATTCTTGAGTGAAATCTATTATTGTAAGAAAAGTAACTAGAGGATGGTGTTGATCCTAATAACCTTTCAAAATCTAGAGAAAAAGATATAAAAATATCCTCCAAGGTTCGAATTGTTCTTTCATACTGGCCAAATGTTTGGGGATTATAAGAGGTGATGAAACTCAACATTGTATCAAGATATTGTTGAAGACTTCACTAGAACCTTATGGTAAACATTGGATCCCGATCAAACAAAATAAAATTTGGTATCCCAGGAAACCCTACCTCTTCTTTAATGTATATCCTAGATATCAGATCTAGTGATAATTCTTCTAGATAGATATAAAGTGTGAATACATAGTAAGGTGATCAACTAAAAATCATATAACATTATTCCCACTATACATTATGGGGAGCCTAATGACAAAATCTAGGTTGTTATTCTCCCATTTCCATTTTGGTTTGGGTAATGGATGCAACATCACCATAGACATTTTTCTTTCAGTTATAACTTGTTTAAATACCAAGTAATGAGGTAAAATTAGAGTGATATGTATCCATATTACATCCCACAACAAGTACTGTTTAAAATATATATACATATTCATACTTCTAGGATATATTGAGAATGATGAACTATGATATACCTCTAACAAGTCATTCAAATTTGTTATGGATGGAACGCATACAAGGTTCCTGAAACTTATCATTCCATCATGATCATGGTTAAACTCCAAAACATTTGTAATCTTCTTTTTAGATCTACATATTTCATATACACCTCTTTATTAATCACATTGATATATATAGAACACTAAATTCAGAAAGATAATATTTATCCCCTTCATTAAATATTTCCATATCTATACTTTTCATCTCTATAGATATTTGATCTTTTGTGATCCTCATCAAGCATAAGATAGCATTATACTTTTGACTCAAAGCACCAGACACCTTGTTCTCTTTCTAAGAGTAGTAATGTATTGAATAGTTATAATCATTAATCATCTCTAACTATATTCTTTATAGCGTATTCAACTCCTTCTATGTGAATATATACTTAAAATGGTTGTTATTAGTATATATATCACCATTTTCTCCATAAAGATAATTCCTCCATATCTTTAAATAAAAAATTACCGTGGATAACTCCAAATCACGATTCAGGTAATTTTTCTCATGAATCATCAGCTTTGATGAGGCATAATCTATAAACATTTCATTATTCATAAGAAAAATCGCATTACCTTCTTGGGTCAATCACTATAGATTTTAAACACTTCTATGCTATAGGGTAATGTAATAATTTGTGTGCTGACTAATTTTATTTTAAATTCCTTGAAATTTTCATCATATTCATATGTCCAAAAAAAACTTGGCTACCTTTTTAGATAACATAGTGAGTGGAATAGATATTCTTATGAAATTATCAAAAAACCGTCAATAATATCCAAATAAACCAAGAAAACTGCATATCTTAAACTCCATGGTTTGTCTGCTCCAACATTTAATAGCCTTTTTCTATGATGGATCTATTGATATAACAACTCTTGATATTATGTGACCCAAAAATAAAACTTTTTTCATCCCAAAATTCACACTTTGGAAATTATGCATACATTATCTCCTTCCTAATAACTTTAGTTAAATTCTCAAGTGGTCTTTATGCTCTTACTTTCTATTTTAATACATAATAATATCATCTATAAAGACTGCCACAAAATGGTCAAGGTAATCTATAAAGAATCTATTCATTAAAACCACGAATATAGTAGGGTAATTAGTAAGACTGAATGGAATTAATATATATTCATAGTGTCCAATCCTTGTATAGGATTCCATATTCTATATATCATCTTTATTAAACCTCATTTAATTATATCTATAATGAAGTTCAATCTTCAAAAAATTATTTTCAATTATGTTGTTGATCATGTAAGTCAACAAAATAGGAAATAGAATACTTGTTCTTAATTATTATCTTTTTTAGCTCCAAATAATCAATGAAGAGCCTCATTGATCCAACTTTATTTTTAATAAAAATAATAGGTGTAACCCAAGGTGACACACATGGATGAATGAATCCCTTATCAAGGTTTTCATGGAGTTCCTTCTTTAATTCCTACAACTCAAATAGGGGAATTCTATAAGGATTATTTTACATTGGTGTGGCATGAAGTATGAGTTATATTGAGAAATGAACTTCTCATTTTGGTGGAATTATAGGAAAATATTCTAGAAAGACATCCAAAAATTCCTAAAAAATAAGAATACCATAGATGTCGAGTTTCTCTCAAATCATTTGACATAAACACCCCTTTTGAATGGGAATTAAGACCTATATAATGGTTGTAATGTCCATCATAGGTTCACAATTATCTTCACATTGAAAGGAGATCATAGTTTGGTTTGTAATATCAAACCTTACATCCTTCCTCAAAAATAAAAATGGGATTTATGTAGATAAATTGAATCAATTCCTAAGATGAAATCAAATTCAACAACAGGAAGAATGAAAATATTTAAAGGAATAAATTTCCCACAAATGTAAACTAGAGAGGAAACATATACTTGAGATGTGATCATCATATCCTTATGGATTTTCACTACTAATTATATATTAAATTGTTTTAGTGGAATCTGGATACCCTTATAAAATTCTATAGATAATAAATAATTGGTAGATCTAGAGTCAAATAATATGTTAGCAGTTCTATAGTAGACGATAAGTGTAACTTTCACCGCATCGTTATCACGCCCCTCATTTGAAATTGTGATCCAATGAGATTTCCCCTTGAACCTAGACTTAAAAGTTTGACGAAATTGATCATTATCATTAACCCTCAAGTTCAGTAACTAGCTATAATAATACACATTATCCTTAAACTATATGCACTGAAGTGTGGGTGGTGCATTTTGTGCATATTTATCTCTATTTTAATCCTTAGATTACTTCTTCCCATTAATTCGGTAATAAATTACCTAATGACCTTCCCTTCTATACTTAATACATTTACTAGTCCCCTTAATGTAATTTTCTCCATGATTCTTCCCATGCATTGATCATAAAAGAAATATCATATTCTTTACTCTATGTTTCTTAGATTTTCCTTTTAACTCCATCTTCCTTTTCTCATCAAATCCATGATGTTGATATGTACCTCCAACATCTATTTTCACCTTGATTTCACATTGAACAATCTCTTCATATCTATTTATGTCTTTTACGGCTAACATCCTTTATATACTTGGGTTTAATACACTTAAAAATCATTCAAACTTATATTTACTTTAAGAGATAATACTAGATGTGTAACTCACAAGTCTTATAAAATTTTCCCCATAGATACCAATAGATTCATCATCCTTTTACCTTATCTCAATGAAATATTTCTCCATGTTCATAAAATAAAATAAATAAATCACTTATTGAAAAATAAGTTTTTGAACTTTCCCCAATTCATGTAGTCAATTTCATCATGGTGCCTTGTATTCTTAAAATGAGACCACCATTCATCTGCTTCACCTTCCAATCATTAGACGTCCAAAAAGGCTTTTTCACATTCCAAACATTGGATAATGGAAATTATCTTTTTAGTGGTAACCATCCATTTTTCATCAACTAGAGGATCATTAGTTCCACTGAACAAAGATGGACATTACCTCATGAAGGACTCAAAATAATGTTTTTCCATACTTTTCTCATATGGAAGTTCAATATGATTCCTAACTTGAGTAAGTTGTATAAGCATTAAAATGATATTTTTTATTCCATCTGAAATGGAATTTGGCTTCTCATGAGCACAATCATTGCATTATCCAGAATACTCAATATTAAGATTATTATTCTAGGATACATCACTTAAATAAAACCAAATATCCGAGTTTAAGAAACAATAATCATATTGGGGAACCACATAATCATGAAAAACACTTATAGGATGTTTAAATAACGATATATTCCATTAAATAGTGGACACTATAGGTTTATCCTAGGTCATAAATGATCAAAACGTGTTAAAATAATTCATAATGATTCATAAATAAAGTTTGTATTATCAAAATCTTGTCCCCTAGGAGTTTCAAATCAGGTGTTTAGTAAGGCCCATTTTTGGGCACAAATTTCAGATTGAGTTTAGCTCGATATAGTTTTTTCAGGGTTATTACCCCTATGTAAATATGTACTAAAGCCAAATCCACTTGTAGTTTTAGACATGAATATATTTCAAGATAAACCACACAATATATTTGTTACCAAAAAATTAGGATGTTATCATATACTTAAGCTTATCCCACTACTGGAATTTGAGGTAGTAGTGACAGGCTATTTGCGACCGGATCGCATCACAAATGAGATTTTGTGATGGGGTCCCATCATAAGTAGGCCATTACAAAAAATGGTGTCGCAAATAGTTATCTTTTTATATAGATTATATATACAAAAACATGTAGCGGTAGGCCCGTAATAAATAAGTATTTGTGACGGGCCAATTTTCCCATCACAAATACTTATTTAAAAAATATATAAAATAGTTTCAATGGGGTCCCATTACAAAAGGACTTGTCGCAAATACTTAATAAAATAAAAATATATATATTCAATAAAATAATGGTAAAATAATATTAAAAAATAATATTATTTTTAGTACTGTTAATATAAATAATATAAAATTATATAATAATAATACTAATATTAATAATACAAAAATTTCTATTATTATAATATTAATAATGAAATAATAGTAATAATAATAATGTTATTATTATTTTTAATATTTATAAAATAATAATATTAATATTATTAAAATAATTAAAAAATATTAAAATATTAAAATTATCAATATATGCAAAAAAATATAAAAATAATAATAAATTATTATTATTATTATTAAAATAAAAAACATTAAAAATATAATAATAAATAATAAATAATAAATTATTATAAATAAAAAAATAAATAAATTATGCAATATTCACACTAATATAAATGATAGAAACTATAAATAGCTAATATTACCAAAAAATTGAATTCAAATGTTTTTAATATTAAAAAAAGCCATTGGGGGTAATCTTCTGGAGGAGGTGGAAGAGATGGAGGAGATGGTGGAGGAAACTTCTTCCCTAAACTATGAGTTAGATGTTGTATGTACTCCATCTTCTCGTGATGCTACTACTGTCATTGATGTGTCTCCTCCTCATACCGCTGCTCCTATTGGTGCATCTATTCATGATGCTTACGCAAACTCCTTATAAGCTCACTCTGAGCTTGCAGCTGCTCCTAATACAGTGAGCCGGAAGATGATGTCTCTCCACAAGCTCCTCTTGAGCTAGATGCTAACATTTCAACAGTACCATAATAAGTACCATGAGACAAATGAGAGCAGATATCAACTACTCGTCCCTTCTTGAAGCCATACTGGGTCGCCTTTATATATGCCACCTCATCAAAATGGTGGGCTCCAGTCGATCAGTCATCTCGGCCTGACTTTCAAACACTATCTAAGGGGTCACAGCCTCATATGACTCTTTTAGTTCCAATTTGAAATTAAAATAGTGAAAATATTATATACAATTAATTTTCAAAGAGAAAAAGAAATACTACTGACCACAATCCGATGCGGGCGATCACATCTAATCTATCCAGTGGCTCGATCAATGTACATCCTCTAATAAACGGCGTACTTTGTAATATCAGGCTGCTCGACTGCCCATAGGAATATAAAATAAACTGTTTATATTTAAATTTATATAAAACTTTTAAAAAAAATTGTTACCAGATACTCTCTATGTGTACTGAATGTACAACTGCTGGCTTGATGTGTGTCACCTCCTGTCTCCCCCAGTTCTGTCAGCCCAATGAAGATCTCCTCTGAAATCCACCACCCAACCAGTATCAACATAATCTATCCCAAACTAGAGTAGAAATGTACTCTAGTCGTTAGGGTCTACACGACACACCAAATACTACCACTCCTACTTTCTCCTTGTTCTTCCTTCTAAATTTGTGCAAAAACTGACGGAAACAGTCACACATAGACACCTCTCATGTCGTGTGGATAGCCTCATGCATGATATCATCGATGGGATACAATAAACCCTAAAAATAATTTATAACATCAAGTTGTTAATGAAATAAATTGAAAAATAAATATTATTTATTTTCATACCATTAAATGACTGAACATGCCATGTTGCACATCAACTTGAATCTATTCCCATGTAATACATGGCTGAGAAAAATAATTTCTCAAGATAGTGATCCCATGTCCAATAGCTATATACGCAAAATTTTGAAAAAATAACAAATAATCAAACAATTAGTATTTAAATAAATTTATGAAATCTAATTAAAACTCACAGGTTATCATACCTCCACATGCATGGACCAAAGAAAAGACATGGATATCACTCAGAGATAGGGTTAGGAATCCTTAGTTACGCAAGACCACGCCCCCTCCGCATACCCACTAAACCGCCAGTAGGCTGAGGGTTAGATGATCCCAAAACCTCCTCGTCCAAAGGTAGCTCAACCTCCTGCAACTCACAAAATAGATCCTCATCCATCTGAAGCACAAAATTATTTTTGTTAAAAAATAGTTGAAAATAACTATTATATATAGATATATATTAGTTATGATTATAACCAGCATTTAACTATGTCAATGTTCCCATTCATTATTATCTTCATATCTGAATATTTCAATGTCTTCATATACCTCCTCGGCATCATCAATATCCATATGAGTTTCAATTTCATCATCTCTTAACATTTCAAATTCATTTGTAACATCATTAAAATCATCGTCACAATCTACCCTTAATTGTGGGGTGTCATCATCGATATTCATGTCTCATTGTGAAAACTATGGGTTTTGAGTAGTATCTTGAAATTTTTTAATTCAACGCACTTTAGTGGAACCACATTTAGTTTGAGTAAACTTATTTTCCTAGTATTTCAATTATATTATGCTCTTCTAATCACTCAGGTATCTTGAAGTATCACAGTACTTTGCATAATAAATTTTATGTGCCTATTGATCTAGTAAAAATGGTTCATTTACTGCAAGAAGACTTTTATATTTAATATCAATGATTCCATGAGTCGGATGAACACACAAGGCTCTCTCCATATCCAACCACCGACATTTAAACATCATTATGTAATTTTTTCCTAAATAACATAGTGCAATAATTTCATCCAGCATGCTGTACAAATCAATTTTAGTTTCTCTATGATGCGATCCTATTAAAAAAACTCCAATAATTATTGTTTTTTTATTCCCCATATATACGTGTATGAAATCAAAAACCATTCACCACATATGCATTATAATATTTAACTATTTTGGATAGTGGGTTATTCAATATAAATAGTAACTTATCAATTTTATCAACATGTTGTGACACCTGAAAATTTGTAAAACATTTATCAATATAATAAATAATAAATTGAATTAATATATTAAACCATAAACAATTTATGATACCAGTTTTTGAAACAATTGGGAGAAAAAATTGGCAATCTTCAATAGCATCTACTGTAATTTGTGGAATCTTTTTCTTGATATGAGTATCATATAACCTACAAATAAAATAATTTTACTTGTTGTAACATAAATTATAGAATAAGTGATAGAATCACTCATATTACAAATGATTTCATTTCTTCATAGTTGTACCGAATATATGTTTAAGATCAATAATGTTCATCATCTGAAAGTCAACATTCATGAACTCCACTAAATCCAAGCTCTGGCAGATTAAAAACTGATAAGTGATTATCTATTTCATCATCAATATTCCCCTTGTTCCATCCCATGTGGTTGTGTTTTGAGGGATATTCAGATTCAAAATAATGAGAGTTGAAAAAAGAAATTTCCTCTTGAAAATAGACTTCGGTAATTGAGCCTTCAACTAATGATTTGTTATGTACTTTTTTCTTCAATTTCTTCATGCATATCTCAAATGGATACATTAATTAAAAATATACTAGACCTCCACATTTTTATTCATGTGGAAAATGTAATATCAAATATTCTATTGATTTAGAGAAAGTAGGTGGAAATATTTTTTCTAATTTACATATAATTAAAATAACATCTTATTTTAGTTTTCTTAGTACATCATAATCTATTATCTCCACTCAAATGTCACTGAAAAAATATGATATGTCTGTTATTGAATCCCAAATCATAGAATTCAACAAACCTCTAAATCCAATCAGCATAATTCTTTCCATTATAATATGAAAATTATGACTTTTTAATCCAGTAATATGATCATTCTTAACACATCTTCCCAAATTGGATGCATAGCCATTTGGAAGTCTGAAATCTGTAATCCACTAACAAAATAATAATCAACTCTCTTTGAAAATTGTATATGATGCTTTTGGCTTCATTAACCTCTATAATCTAACATTTTCAATTAGTTCAAGTTTCGATCACCTGAAAATTTGGGAATGATCTAATAGTGCTTTTACATTATCTTTGGGCTGACCTGGTGTACCCAAAAATATATGAAATAATTTATCAAAACAGTTATTCTCAATATTCATGACATCCAACATGTGTTATACCAACAAATCAGACCAATATGGTAGATCCCAAAAAAATGCTTTGTTTTATCTAATTGTTTTCTTTCCCAAAGCCATGAGTTTTCTGTTGGTCTATTGTTTGTCCAAATGTGATGGGAGGTAATGAAAATACAACAAATTTTAACTTTGTACCAGAAATCATTTTTGGTTGTCCATCCATTTCAATTGTGTCTTTTCTAAAATTTGATTTGTTCCTCTAAAAAGGATGATCAATTGGAAGAAATCTGCGATGACAGTCAAAATAGCAAGGTTTTTTCCATTGGGAGCATAAATGATTTTTTTGTTTTTCATACAGTAAGGACATGATTTTGGACCATGTGTACTCCAGCCAGATAACATGCCATATGTCGAGAAGTCACTAATTTTCTACGTCAATGCAACTTTTAGTAGGAAATTTTGTTTCATAGAAACATCATATGTACTAACACCATTACTCTAAAATGAATTTAACTAATAAATAAATGGTTTCCAATAAATCAAATTATTCTTTCTTAGATGTGCTGGGATTAATAACATCAAAAATATATAGGGCTCCTTCATCAAATTCCATGGAGGTAAATTTTATGGAGTAATAAAGATAGGACTATATGAATACTAACTACCATATAAACCAAATGGAATGAAATCATTAGCAGAAAGATCCAATACCACGTTTCAAGATTCTAAAGAAAAAGGCAGATGCACTCAGTCAAAATTTTTCCATGAATCACCATCATATGGATGATTCAAGATTTTATTAGTTGAAATCACAGTTTTGTGCCATGAAATTATTGATATTGTGCTGTAAGAAGTAAATAAAGTTTGCAACTAGAATGTAAGTAGAAAATATATCAATTGTTTTACAGTAATTGATCCAGACTTCCCTGGTTGAGCTTCTTTATACCTTGATTATCCACATGTGGGATAAGTATCCAATGACTTGTTTTCACCAGAATATAAGATGAAATCACTTTCACATGCATGAATCTTTTGATAACTAAGGCCCATATTACAAACTGGCATCTTTCTCTTATATTAATTTTCAGGCAACACATTTCCTTCAAGTAACATTGTTTTAACTAAAGTAAATATCTCATCAAAATAGTTTTTTGACATTCAATTATCTGATTTAATATCCATAAAATTTTCAAACGCTTCTAATTTTCTTTTCTTGCAACCAGGATATAATGCATCCTTAGAAGGCCTCAATAAATCATAAAAATAGGATGGTGCAAACTCCGGAGTTAAATCAATGTCATCCTGAGTTACAATTTGTTGAACAGATAGACCTGCAAAATCATGTACAATATTTTGAAACAGTGATGGATCCAGAATCAAATTATTAGTATATTCTCTGGAACTAGGTTCACCATGTTGATACCAGAAAAACATAATCTGGTTGAAAACCAAAATGCAAGAGGCGTCCCGCAACGTTGTCAAATGCATCAAACATTCTCAGAGAACATTTTTTACAAGGAAACGTAATTGTGCCTTCTAAAGAAAATTCTGTTTTTGAGGATGAAAATTATAATAAAGCCTCAACACCTTCAATATATATAGGATTTAAAATAGAACTGTTTGTATTTTTGCGCTGATTTATCCAAGCAAGATCATGTAATAATGAATGTTGTCAACTTCCTTGTTCCATATTTTTCCACAAAATATAAAATCATTAATATTTTTGAATAATTTGAAATAATAAAAACACTATCCAAAAAAAGAATATTAATAATTACAACTACTTCTTACTCATTACCATTAATTATGGGTGACACAATTTCTAGTGGATTGGTGGCTTCTCTTTTGTCTGATGTCTCATTTATATGCATCTTTCTCACACTGAAATCACAATCAAGAATATACTTAGAGGTATGCATATCCATTCTCGTGCATACGAGAATGTATAAGTGTACCTCCGAGCAGATTATTCATTATGATTTATGTGTGAGAAAGATAAAAGTAAATGATCAGTCAAACAAAAGTGCCCCCATTTCGTCGATGAATCATCTTTTTCAGTTACCACTTCCTGAAACATTATGAAAAATGTGGTCCAAGGAATGGATATCCAAAATCATTCATACGATATTGTATATGCATAAGTAGAAGCATATTTTTCATAAAGTTTTGATTCAGTGACAATTTAAAGGAGAAGAGTCATCACGCAAAAGGAGTGCCACCAATCTTTTGGAAATTGTGGAAAGTTCTTCCAATTTATTACAATTTATTACAATTATTCCTAATTATTCCTATCTATTCCTATTTATTCCTATTTATTCCTATTTATTATTATTTATTTCAAACTATTGATATTTAATCTTATTTATTACAATTTATTCCTATTTATTCTTATTTGTTGCTATTTCTTCCTAATTATTCCTATTTATTACTATTTATTTCTATTTATTCCTATTTTCCAATTTTTCCTATTTTTTCATATTCATTCCTATTTTTTCCTATTTATACAAATTCATTCCTATTCATTCCTATTTATTGTTATTTATTGTTATTTATAACTATTTATTGCTAATTATTTCTATTTATTTCTACTTGTTTCTAATTATTGTTATTTATTTAAATTTATTTCTAATTATTTCTAATTATTGATATTTATTGTTAATTGTTTCAAATTACTGCTAATTGTTTCTATTTATTATTATTTTTTGTTATTTATTTCTATTTGTATCTATTTATTGCTATTTATAGCTATTTATTACTATTTATTTCTATTTATTGCTATTTATTTCTATTTATTACTATTAATTTCTATTTATTGCTATTTATTTTAATTTCTTGCTATTTATTACTATTTCTTGCTATTTATTGCTATTTATTGCTATTTATTGCTATTTATTGCAATTTATTGCAATTTATTGCTATTTATTGTTATTTATTGCTATTTATTGCTATTTATTTCTATTTATTTCTATTTATTTCTATTTATTGCTATTTATTGCTAATTATTTCTAATTATTGTTAATTATTGCTAACTATTTCTAATTATTCCTAATTATTTCTAATTATTGCTAATTAATCTTAATTATTGCTAATTAATCTTAATTATTGCTAAGTATTCCTAATTATTCCTAATTAATCCAAATTATATCTAATTATTTTAAATTATTACAAATTATTACTATTTATTACAAATTATTACAAATTATTCCAAATTATTACTAATTATTACAAATTAGTACTAATTATTACCAATTATTACGAATTATTACTAATTATTACTAAATATTACTAAATATTACTAATTATTACTATTTATTACTAATTATTAATATTTATTACTATTTATTAATATTTATTACTATTTATTACTATTTATTACTAATTATTACAAATTATTACTAATTATTACTGATTATTACTGATTATTACTAATTATTAATAATTATTGCTAATTATTACTAATTATTACTAATTATAACTAATTATAACTTCTTATTCCTATTTACTTCTATTTATTACTATTTATTACTATTTATTACTGTTTATTACTCTTGAATACTATTGATTACTATTGATTACTATTGATTACTATTGATTATTATTCATTACTATTTTTTACTATTTTTTTTATTTTTTTATTTTTTTATTACTATTTATTATTATTTATTACTAATTATTTCTATTCATTACTATTGATTACTATTCATTAGTAGTCATTACTAATTGTTACTATTTGTTACAATTTGTTACTATTTGTCACTATTTGTCACTATTTGTTACTAATTGTTACTAATTGTTACTATTTGTTACTATTTGTTACTATTTGTTACTATTTGTTACTAAATCATACTAAATATTTCAAATTATTACTAACTATTATTAATTATTACAATTATTACTAATTATTACTAATTTTTACTAATTTTTACTATTTGTTACTATTTGTTACTAAATATTACTAAATATTACTAATTATTACTAATTATTACTATTTATTACAATTTATACATATTTATTACTATTTATTACTATTTATTACTATTTATTACTATTTATTACTATTTATTACTATTTATTAAAATTTATTACTATTTATTAATATTTATTACAATTTATTCTTATTTATTACTATTTATTACTAATTATAACTTTTTATTACTATTTATTTCTAATTATTACTATTTATTACTAATTGTTACTAATTGTTATTAATTATTACTAATTATTACTAATTTATTACTATTTATTACTATTTGTTTCTTATTTATTACTAATTTATGCTAATTATTAGTATTTATTACTAATTATTAGTATTTATTACTAATTTTAAATATTTATTACTATTTCTTATTATTTATTACTATTTATTACTAATAATTACTATTGATTACTAATTATTACTATTTATTCCTAATTATTACTATTTACCACTAATTATTACTAATTACCGTTAATTATAACTAATTAGCGATAATTGCTATTAATTACTAAATATTACAGTTACGAGTTTCAATTTACCGCTAATTATTTATATTCATTACTAATTATCGTTAATAATTATTAATTACTACTAATTACTAATAATTAGTACAAATAATTTCAATTTATTATTACAAATAAATAATGGCGACAAAACAATCTAAATCTAATTTAATTACAACTAATTAACAATAATTAAAATTAATATAAAAAATGAAATAAATACTAAATTAAATAAAGCATAAATACCTTTAAATTTGATCTTTTATAAGTGTATACGACTACAAAACTTGTTCGTAAAAAAAATTAACTCAGAGAAAATTTAACTCTAAAATTAGAGTTTAGAGAGAGATAAAGCAGAATTGAGAGGAAAAGTGACAAAAACGGATAGGGGTATATATAGGTTAGATTATTTGGGACGGTAATATTTGCAACGGGAGGCCCATCACAAATAATACTATTTGAGATGGGACCCATCGTGAATACCTTCGATCACATTAATTACTGTCGACTGTTAAAAGAGTATTTGTGATGGGACCCATCGCAAATAGTGACCACCCAACACACTACTTGCGATGGGAGAATTTTCTTATCGCAAATAGTATTTACCGTCATCAGATATTTTAAATGGGGAGGCACCCCCAATAACAAATACCCTTCCTGCGATTTGCAATGAAAACCATGCCAAACCTTTTGCGACGCGACCCCTTATCCCGCCGCAAATAATAAATTATTTGCGTTGGGATAAGTTCCCTATTGCAAATAACTTCTTCAACAGACTATTTGCGATGGGATCTATTCCCATCGCAAATAATCCATCGCAAAAGACCATTTTTCCTGTAGTGTCCTAAGGGTTCTCAATATATTTTTCTCATAATAGTTTCTAAAGGTTAAATAAACTTATCTTCTAATAAAAACTATAGAGACATTGGGCTTATGATACATATATATTACATCATTTTTCAAGAATATTCATTACATTACACAAACACACGTGTGAGGACCGTAATTGTTTAGTGTCTTTTGAAACATGGAAACATAAACATTGGTCCATAAGTAAACTACATTGTATTATACTAATATCTTCATAATAAGTACCATTCTTAGCCATATCGTACGTAATACATATCTTCATAACCTGGGTAAATGAAATATAAGAAAGGTGGTCTCAGATGCTCAGTAAGGGTAGATTGTATATATACATAATCATAACTTAAAAATAAGGGTATGATAACATAAACATAACATTTGAAAACCATACCCTATATATAAAATATCAAAATCTTGAATCATAGCATAAATAATTGAAATTCATAAGACATGAAACATAAGAAAATCAAAGAACATGATCCATCTGAGCATAATATTTCCATAATAAATAGACCTTTTTCGTGCACATATTCATATAAAATAATATTTTTATGATACCCAGCAATCCATTATTAACATGATGGGCTTGGGATAACCACCATTTTACCTGCTTTGGGCTTGGGATGACCTCTCTTGTATGCTCTTTCAGTCTTGGGGTAACCATCCATATACCATTTGACCTCATGTAACATTAATCGTTACCCAATGCATTAGAGGGGGATATAGATCCCACCAATCGCATAATGAAAATATTAGGTACGTATGAAAAAATAATTTAACATTCATCGTATCGAAACCAATGAAATTTTATGGGTTTTAAAAATATTTCATCAATTATAACTTATAGATAATATATAGGTTTTATAATCATTTTATCATATCATTAACCATGAAACTGAATGGGTTTCATAAGAATCTTATCATGGAATAACCTCTGGAAAAAGAATGAGTTTCATAAAAATCATTCCATCAAAGCATAAAATATTCGGAGAAAGAATATGAATGGTATCCTTGGACCATATCCCCATTAATTAATATGTTACATCAATAGATGTCATCCTATATGGAAAATAATTTTGAAAGATAATATAAAATATTTATTGAGAAAAAATTTCATTACTCTTTAGTAACCTCCTTTTAAAATGTAAAAAAAAATATAAAGTTTTTCGTTGAAAGAAAATTGAAAAACTTTAAAGGAATATTTGAATCAATGATTGGTCAGGACATCATAATATTTTCTTCATGTCATACATGTTAAAATTAATATTCCATTCACATTTTTAATAAATTCCCAACTTAAATTATTTGGAAAATGACATGAATATTCATTTAAAAAATATTCCAAAAATTAAAACATGGGTACAAATGTATTTTTAAATTTATAATATATTAATAAAACATTTTTAAATTGTTTTAAGAAAACATTTTTTTGAAGAAAACTTATTTTCGACTAAAGAGATTAATATTATCATATTTTCATAAGAAAATTCGTAATTAATTTACATTCCAAAGAGTGTATAATTGGTATGATTAAATTAATATATAATTAATAACCATAGGGGAATAAAATTCATGAGAATTATTGACAGGTAGATAATGATATTCAACATTAGAGACTCAATCATAATCATTCCCGATATATAATGAGAATGTAACCTAAAATATTTACCACTTTGGTAACATTGAATCATAAGACCCATGAAGGAATGACATAAAATGGAACTCAAAATATCATGATTATATAAAAATTAATTATATTAAATTTCAAAGGGGATTTATATATTCATCATGAAATAATATAGGTGTGTAACATAACATACGTCTCAAAAAAGGAAGATTGAGATAAAAATCCCTTACCGCTTTGGTAATTTTTTAAATGTGAACCCTACAAAAGAAAGATCATAAAATTAATATCTAAATCTAAATAACTATAATTATAATAATCAGGAAATAAATTCATGGGAATTATAAACACCATGTCAATGAAATCAGTGGGGAACATGGCATGTGTCTCACAAAAGTAAAAAAGCATATGGAAATCCCTTACTAAAAGTCTTGAGTAAATTGGAACTCATTCAAACCTCCTATATAATAAATATAAGTTATTATAAATCTAGTAAATAACTATATTCGTATATAACATACCATAAATTATTTTATTATGACCTTTTATTACCCATTTGTTAAGGATTTTATAGTAAATTCAGGTTTCAGGTAGTAATCGCTTTGTTTTTCAAGTATGCTTTGAATTTTTATTTTTTTTCCTCTTAAGTACATCAAGATTATATAATATCAAGAATATAACCATGATATAAATATCATATATATTCAATATATATTTATTTATAGTGATCTATATAATTTAGTTATAGAAAATAAAACACACCATTCATGAAGATTTTAGGTCATACGTAAGAAGGAATGTTGTCTCAATTTTCTTATCATATTGAAAGAAGAAAATGTAAATGATATATATATTATATAATTATAGTATAATTTTTATGCCATATATATCAAATATTTTTTTAAACCCATCTTTAATACATTCTATCAAAATATTTAATGAACCGTGTCACTTTATGAGGTGGTTGTCCTCCGTACACACAAAAGATGTTATCATACTCTCAAAAAATGGAAAGCATGAAAGTATGTTTGATATAAAAATTAAATAAGAATAATAATATCATAAAAATAATAAAAGTAATAAATAAATATTAATTCCATCATTATTCCCAAACTTTAGACCTATAAATGTAAAAAATAATGATTTCGGTTCGCGAGGTGGTGGTCTTCCATACACACAAATGTTGATTTCCTAACCCTTTTGATGGAATTGTGTTATATTTTAGATCATGAACTTAACATAAAAAATTCAATATATGGAAAATAATGGATATATTATATAATTATGGTATAATAACAATATAAGGAGATTGAGAAATAAATAAAATAAAGACGGTCATTAGAGGACATAACCTCTTCTTCCGATATCCTCCTTGGGTTTTCACTAAAGCATTCATAGGTTGGATTTATGACCAAAATAATATTTATTGGATCATATTAGGGAAAATTGGAAGTTATTTGGGTATGTATTGACCTAAACGAAGTGGTGTGAAGGTGTGAAGAATGGAGGATAGGGGTGGCCATTAATAAGTTTGGGAGAGGAAACACTTGATATTTTTAAAAAGAATTGAGTGCCCTCGCATTTTTAACATGAAAAAAGGATCCAAATTTTCTCATATTAGAAAAATATACATTATAAGTTATAAATATGGATGTAAAATATTTTTTTGACAAGTCTATAGGTAAATGTGAACCCAATATTTTTAGTTTAACCCCTAGTAATCCCATTTTAACCTTAACTATAGTAGTTATTTTTTTACTTCAATCACAATTAATTTTTGTCAAAAAATAAGTTGTAATTATTATAAATTATAAATTATGAATATTCAAAATATTTAATACATTTTTCCAAATTCCATTTATATAAGGGGAAAAAATTAATTTAAAATTAATCTCGTGGCCGCGGTGAAAAATCATGTTTTTAAAGTTAAAAGGATGAAAAATATACACTATTTTTATATCCAATTTCAATATGAAATTGACTAAAATGAAAAAATTTGGATTAATTATTGTATAATTGAATGAATATTTCTTTATAAAAAACTTAAAATATATTTTAGCTTTATAAATAAATTAAATTAAAAGAGTTTTTCAATTAAAATTCAGACATTTATATTATTCATCAAATTATGATGTTTTTATAAAAAATAGCAAAACATCACCATAAGATAATTTTAACATTATTAATTACAAAATGAATTTAATTTTATCAAAATAATTTTAATTTTTCTTTCAATTTTAGTATTATTTCTGTTTAAAAAATACATAAATACATTTTTTTATAAACTAGTATTTTTAAAACATATAAAGACTTTAAAAAAATTATATATTTTATTATCCACATGTTGTATTTATATAAAAACATTTTACTTGATATTAAAAAATTAGTTATTATTAGTCATGTTACTATGTTTAAATCCTATTTTATAATGGTTGGGTTTAAATAAATATATTAATAATAAAAAGTGGTTTTATTGAACCTCGTTATTGTGTGAAATGAAAGATAAGTTGTGTTACGTGTGGCACAATCTAAACTTGGTGTTGTTTATATCACAAGATTAAATTTTGGTTTCTTGTAACAAAATCCATCAAATAAATTAAATTTATTTTAAAACAATTCATAAATGCTCAGGGTGTTACAATACACATGAATGAAACCCAAACTTAAACATCCATAATTAAAATATCAATAAAAACTATTAAGTCACTTACACACATAAGGACTTTAATGGTTTAGAGTGTTATGAAAAAAAAGTTAACTAAAAACATATCTTCATAATAAAATTGGAATTTTTTCAAATAAACCATGGATTTATTACTTCATTATAATTCCACAACATGCCCCAAAAAATTCTACACACGTGAAACCCTTCTAGGAATATCATGCGTAATACCATGGAAATTGAATTATATTGAGGTTGATCTCAAATTCTCAGTAAGGGAAAAATAATGGTTTCTAATTAAGGATCAAAATTGAGTATAAGATAAACATGTCGGTATGAGAATATAATCAATGTATAAGAATATCTCATAAGAAAATCATACAAAATAAAAAATGGAACATATTTCCTTAATAATAACATAATTATTTTGGAATAAATAATTAGATACCACATAATCATGGCATCGTAATAAAGTGAAAATAATATAAAACATTACATCTTAAGAATAATTCAAGGATCACTTCCTATAAAAATATAACAAAATTGAAACATTCCTATAATGTATTTGTTTTACTCCACAATAACTTAAATATCTTCTCATGAGGTATAAAATATTACAAAATTCATTGGAGGGATATATAATCTCAATCCCACCCATCATATCATAGTATTTACGTGTATATGAGTTACATTTTAAGGAAACATACATAATTTCATAAAATAATAATTAACCTGAGAATGAAATGGGTTTCATGAAGATTTCCATAGAACATTATCATATTCCATCTAGAGAAATAAGATATATGGAATCAATAAATCATATCCCCGGTGAAGAATAAGAATCATTAAGGGATGTTGACATAGAATAAAAACACTTTTATACGAAAATGGGGTATGTAACACTTGTTAATGGTATCACATATGAAAATATTAAGAATTGTATCATTTTATACCATAATTTCAATTTCTCAAACTAAAAATGTAATAGTATTTATAGTCAAATACATGGAATATAAAACTAAATCAGATAAACCATTTATAATTTAAGATGAAAATGTAAGTGAAATTACGAAAAAATATAAATCTTTTTCAAAATGGTATTAAGAACAAACTGAAAAGTCACTTTAAAAATTAATTTCAAGGGGATGAAAATAGGATATTGAAAACCATAATTTTAATAAAATTTCATATATTGAAACCTTAAAATTAATAAAGAAAAATTTAATGTTTTAAACAGTCTCACTCGATAAAAGTAATCAAACTGGGGGTTCATAATGCCTCAAGAGAACATCCTCATATGATAGAGTCATCCATATAGTAGTAAGGGTCTATGATGGTTTGGTGGACAGACTATGCCCCCATTCTCATAGTGCAGCACAATGGTATTAAAAAACTGTAAGCTTTGAAAAAAATATAACAAATAAACTATAGAAGCATAATCATCTAGATGTAATAATGTGGTAGAAGTGTACTTAACATCTCACATAAAATCACGATCATGTCATAGTGATATCAAAAAAGGGAATACATGGAAGTAGAGCATCTAGAATATAAAACATGCTTTACAAAAAGAAAAAAATACCAAAAACAATATTTACTAGAATCATGATCATAAGCTTGGTCTGCTACTCCCATACTCTATCTTAGTATAGTAAATTAGCATCCCAAGCTGGATTCTTCCCATTTTCCCTGCTTATATCCACAAAGTATGTTCAGGTACCAACTGGTGGTCTGAATAGGGTTTCAGAGATACTCAGTGGGCCACCACCAATGATATCTATACCTATTTATCCTATTCATATATAATGAGTAGTTTTTATGTAATACTCAATGTATAACAGTATATAAAACAAAACTCATCATTTTAGGTCCCTCGTGGTATACCTGACTGGTACTACCTGTTTAACCTAAGTCGTAATGTCTATGAACAAATTCCACCTTTTTTATAACATATATATATATATATTTGTAGGTGTATATATATATATACATAATTTATGTATAAAAATATATGAGTATGTATATTGATATATAATTTTATCTAGGACCTAAGGTGTATACCCAAGGCATCCATATATAAATATAAGGGGTTTCAAAAGTCTCATGGTATATCTTCATGGAGAGGATATATAATCAGACCATCATAAAAGTAAATCATAGATAACTATGTGTATTCCATTTGACTTGGAAAATGTGTCATTTGATTTATTTAATTGGCATCCTTAACTCATCTAAGTCCTTCTATAAGAATGGAACCCCTGTATCAATCTAGGTGTGCTTTTTTAACATCCACGACCTTTGATACAGTAAACTTATTCCATGAGCCTGGTCATCACATGACCCCAAGCATGTCTCCCCATACACTAGAGGATGTCGACTAGTAGAGATGGTCTAAGAGTCACATGGATATATTATACCCCCTTTACCAAATTAATCCATAGAAGAAAAAAATAGAATAGTAGAAATAATATATAATAACCAATAAACATGCATAAATAACTAACACCGAAACTATACCCAAATCATATTAAATAGTAAACATGTCATTTCATACTATAGTTCCAAGTGAAATAAAATCCAAAATAAAGACAAATAGTTGAATCCCCAAAATGGTCATGACTCCCTATTTGGAACCTCATCTGTGTACATCTCAAGCATGAATCAACTCTCAAGAACATATCCCTTTTTTCTTTCCTAACCTGGAAGCATGAAATCTTCTCTAGTACCCAATGGTATCCTGAGAAAGGTGTGAGTACAACTCAGTAGGCCTACAACAATTATGTTTAAAAAATATCCAGTCTAAATAGAGTGCATGAAAGTATCAAATAAATGTAAAGAAAATAAAATACAATTCAGGTTTCATTAGCTAGAAACCCTAACTTTAACTATTATTACCATTACAACAATTCATCATTTTCAACTTCTTAATTACTTAGTTAATCATCAACGTGCTATCCATGGTTAGGTGTTTACATCATTCACACAATGATTTAATGCATTTATTATTTCTCATAAAGGAATAAGTTAGGTCCCTTTCTCAAAAGGGATAATACATCACCACATCACAATTTCCTCACCTCAAAGACTTATTCCATGTGGGATGTAACCGTTAGGGAAATAGAGCTTTATCCCCTTCCCTAAACAATGCATTATGGGTGGATTCATAGAATCAATCCAACTTGACCTGTGGGGGCAGCCTTAGTAATTTATCGTACACTTGAAGACATGTGTATATGCTTATCATCCATTAAACACACACAAACCATATCACAACCAACCAAAACCAATACATATAAGAATAATAATCCAAAAAAATCAACATGAGAATTAATATTACGACATAACACATTTACCATTTACATTACTAACACCATTTATACCAATTTAACAAATTCACCATTTCATTTGCACTAACTCTTTTAGGAATTTCTAACATACTTCCTAGGCCACATGTCATGATCTCATTCAACCCAATTAAAACATTTATGTGCCATGCCAAACAACCCCTTAATCTTTTACCAATATAGACACACTACCAATAATACATTATCACTTCCATTAAACATATCAACATAATAAACAAGGTCTCTACATTATTACACAATGACCTTACACTTAACCAGTTTCTAGGTCTAGGAAAACGAGCACACCCCATGGGTAGTGGCACTAGGTCATCAAGTCATCCTTGATGAATCACATGGGGACCATGAGGATTTAAATTCATCCTTTAGACACTCATTTGGAATAATATCTCCAAAGGAATAAAAATATTAACAAGATATTACCAAGAACAAAACCGAACACAAATCTACAACGAAACTATGGGATATAAATTATAGATCACATACCTTGAATCTGTTGACCAACACACTCTTAATTATAGCCTTGGATACCAATTAAACAAAAAATTGAAACCTCAACCTTTTTCTCACTATAAAAAAAGAGGTTTTTTGGACTTTGGATAAAGATAAGTGGGAGATTAAAACCCTAAACCAAAAATAGATGCAAGAAAGTGATGAGACTCCCCTGGAGCTTTAATCCACAACCAACATCACTCCAAATGGATTAGGATCAAGGGAGATTAAAATATTGGGAGCTTGGGTCTCTAAGGTTAATCCCTAGGGCTCAAGGAGATTAAATGGTTGATAATCCACAACTATAACATAAAAACTAGATGTGGTAATTTTTTAAATTTTCTCACCTTTATTGGGTCGCACTGTTTACATGCACGGTTTACGAAACTATGAAAACATTGTGGGTGATCCACTGTACAAGGGAATTAGGGTTTCATGGTTACCTAGGAAACCCCAAAAAACCATGCTCCAAGCCTATGATATTCAACTTCCTCAAATCGCACGGTTTGGACCTCCACTCACACAGTTTGTACTAACCATGCAGCATGCCCAAAAAGCTCCTTTTTCCTTCTCTTTTATGTATCAAAACCCTAGAACACCCATGAGGATTCTCATGAACTTGGGATAAATTTATTTATCCAAAAATAAAATACTTTAACTAAAACTTAAACAAAAAACATACATTATTGTATCTTACAACCTCCCCACCTTATAACTTCTCGTCTGTGAGTCATGCTTCCAATCATTATTGAGTTTTTGATGAAATGATATTGTGTCATTGAGCCTAAACATCCGAATCTCACTCATAGGTTTCTTTAGGAACTTTTCCATGCTTTTATAAAACATAAACTAAGGGCATAGCCTTTCCCCACAAGACCTTCTTGCTACAATCTACAATACAAATAAGATGCTCCTCAAAGGATGCATCAACCTCAAGCTCCACATCCTCAAAATTTATCACATGAGATGGATCAGGGAGATATTTTTAGTGTTGAGAGACATGAAAACATCATGCATGCCACTATACTATTGTGGAATATCAAATCAGTAAGCCACCAGTTTGATCCTCTCCATGATCTCCAACAGCTCCACATACCTGGGTGCCAAATTTCCCTATTTCTGAATTTGACGGCGACCAAACCTTGGTGACACCTGTAGAAAGACACTATCACCCCCAAAAACTCAAGAAGCCTACGAACCTGATCTTCATATGATTTATTTCTACTCTGAGTCATTATCATGTTCACTTGAATCAATCTAACCTTTTCCAACGCCTTCTGCACGAGACTTGGTCCCAACATCTCAGACTCCCTAGCTTCTAACCAACATAGTGTAGATCTATATGGTCCCCCATAAAGTTACTCAAAATTTGGATTCTAAATTGTAACCTAGAAACTATTTTTGTAGGAAAAATACACAAGGGATATATTTTTCTCCCATGAACCACAAAAATCCAGGATGTATGCTCTCAACATATCCTCCAACATTTGAATTGTATGGTTTGACTGCCCATCCCCCAGCATGTGATAAGATGTAATCAAAATAATCTATGTACCAAGTTATGTTTTTAATCCCTTCCAGAAGCATGATGTGAAATGTGGGTCATAGTCCAAAAAATATTTATCATCACACCATGAATCCACAATATCTCTTGAACATACAACTCACCTAACTGATTAAATGTTTTAGTCTCCTAGATTGGCATGAAATGGGCCACCTTAGTCAACTAATCCAAGACCACCCAAACCACATAATTCTTCTAAGGTTACCTCAGAAGTACCACTAATAATTCCATCATTACATCATTCCAATTCCACTTTAGAATAGGAAATGATTATGACAAACAACCTAGGTCTTAATGATCATCCTTCTCCTGTTTTTAAGTAAGGCATCATACCAGAAAATCTATAGACTCTTTATTCATTATTGGACACCAATGATATCTAGAAGGATCATGATAAATTTTTTTCAAACCAGGATGCATGTCCCACTTTGATACGTGGAACTCAGGCATCAACTCTTCCCTCATACACACTGGCTCTACCACACGACCACAAACACTGACAATTCCATCATCACTAATAGCCCAAATAGAAGGTGACTCCCCACATTTAAGACTTTCTTTCAAAGATAAACATGCCATATCATCAAGATGAATCTCCTTGACTAAGATCAAAAGCACAGTCTCAACTTCTATAGATACAAGGTTCTTTTTCCCATGCCAATCTTGAACCTCCAGGTGCATATTAGTAAACAAATCATTCATTATCCACTTGGAAATGGATACCTAAACCACATGATTCTGAGTTTTCCATCTCAGAGTATCCATGACACTATTCATTATTCTTAATGTCTAAACCAACTCAAGATTAATGTATTATAGGTACTAGATCCACCTGCACTAATGAATATTCAAATCCCACTGAGATAAGATATACTTTGGAATTTTTTGATCAGTAAACACCATGAACCGCTCTCCCAACAAGTAATATATTGAACACTTTAAGGCATAAACCGTGGTATTTATCTCAATATTAGGACTTGTGTAATTTCTTTAATGAGGCATCAACTATCATGACACATACTCTACAACCTTATCATATTGAATCAACACTTTTCTATGTCCAAAACCAGATGCGTCACATAACAATGTGTTCCTCATACCTAGTTTAGGTAAGATCAGAATCATGTGGTATTCAACCACTACTTAAGATCTCAAAAATAATTCTCACATGTATCCAAAAACTCAAACTGCACTCCCTTATTGGTTCTTCCTAAGAGTGGAACTACAAAATTAGATAAATACATAATGAACCTTTATTAATAACTAGACAACCTCAAAAAACTCCGAACATTAGAATCATTCTTGGGCTACTTTAAAGACACCATTGCCTATAATTTATCTAGATCTACTGACACACCTGAATCAAAAATTTATTTGACCTGTGAAACGCACTTTATCAAACATTAACTTACATTTTGATAGATTGGTGTGAAGATTATTCCATTTTAGTGTACTCAAGATGATGTCAAATTGTTTAGCATGATCGTCAAGAGTTTTTTAGTACACCAAGATGTCATTAACAAATACAACTATGAACTGATATAGCTATGGGTGAAATACTCAGTTAATTAAATCTATGAACATGGATGGTGCATTGATTAACCCGAAAAACATTACCACAAACTCATACAATCTATACCTACTCCAGAAATCTATCAGTGATACGGAGGAAGGTATCACCCTCTTCTGATGGTATACCAATCTCAAATCTATCGTAGAGAATACCGAGGAACTCATTAGATGGTTGAACAGGTCGTCAATTCTGGGAAATGGGTATCAGTTCTTAACCCTCATCTGATTCAACATTCTATAGTCAATACATAATCTCAAATATCCTTGTTCCTTTTTAGAAAACATCACAAGAGACCCCCAAGGTGTTGTACTAGAAATGATGAAACCCTTTCTCTCCAAATATTCTAACTAAACCATAATTTTTGGCATTTTTGTTGGTTACATTTGATATAGAGGAATAAAAACCAGTTTTTTCCCAGGTAGCAATTCGATCATAAACTCAACATCTATCTTGAGTGATATCCCTGAGAAATACACAGTATACACGTACTGAAATTTAACCACAATGGGATGGAATACTGGTGGCTCCCTCCCTCCTTAATCTAGCACACAACAAGCAAATTGGGCCGTATGTTTTTCCAAATGCTAGAAAACTAGCCCTGCCCTACTTTCTCAATCATCTCACTCACCTCGTTGGACATAAATTTCTCCATCTATGGAATTTAATGTTATCCAACTTTAGTAACAATTGATATAGGCTTGATAAAACACCATTCAGTTTATACCCAAAAATATATATCTATTTATTTATTGAAGTTGTCATTTTTTTTCCATGTGTCAACCTCTCAGAAATTATCTTAAATATTCCATCTCCACTCGATTTCACTCCCTCGATGTCTATCCACTCCATCTTCTAATATCTATCTCCCTATCCTAGGGTTTCCACATCATATCCTATCTCGCTTCTGGTACTCCATCTATAGACACCACCCGTCGGCTCCCCATATCCGAAACTCTGGGATCCTAATCTTTGTCTCCTCCGGATCCATGTCTTCGGCACTCCTCGTCTCATCATCTCCCCGTCTCCATATTCCCTATCTACCCAATTTCACTCCCTCGATATATATCCACACTAGGTCATCATTTTTCTCTCCATATAAGGTTTCTGCACTGTGTCTACTCCCACCTTCGCCACTCCGTATATGAATTCCACTTGTTTTCTACCCATCTCGGACACTCTTGGATCCTCATCTTCGTCTCCTCCTGATCCCCATCTCTGGAATCCCATGTCTCCTCATCTCCTCTTCTCTGTCTCCGTCCAATGCATTATACCTCCCTGTCTCCATCACTCCTTCCCATCACTTCAACTCTCTGTTCATCGTTATCACCTATGTCTCTCCTGCCTCCCTACCTCCATTCACCACAAATTGTCTCCCTAACTCAGTTCACATTCCTTCTCTCCATTCACCATTACTTTTCATAAGTTCAGTTCATCTACAAACATTATGTAGTTTTTTATAACTTTTGTTAATTTTATAGTACGTTCATTTACTTAAGAATTTTTATTATGTCATAATAGTAAAAATATTCTTCCAATTAATCAATTACAACAACTGTTTTAGTCCTTGAGAATATTTATTCACATATTATTTTTTTCAGTGTTCACACTTTTGGTTCAATAATATCAAAACATGTTGCAATTTTGGTATGGATAGTTGGATTTATTCACTGGACTGTATATACAAAAATATTTTTGTTCCTCTCCTGTATATTTTTTACATTCTTGAGTATTGATTTTTATAATAGTGTTTTATTACACGTGTAATGTAATTTATATTTTTTGTTACCAATAATCCATGTTCTTTACTCATCAGTTTAGCACTGCCATCAATTTTTTCAAATAAATGATTACTTCCTTCCTATAATATATTAAGTTTATTTCATTGATTATCCTTAGTTTTTTTGATTTTATGTGACATGAGACATTAGTTTATTTGTGTAATCATGTTTCAATGATATTATTTCATTGTATTTTTTCATTATAGTATTGGAGTAGAGTATATTTATTTTTTCATTTCATTTACAATTTTTGTATGATTATAACACACTACATTTGTTATTCTCAATTAGAAATTAATAAACATCACATTTGTGCTTTATTTGTTACATGTGTCAGTATTTATTTCTACTTATTCATTATATTCATTGCTTCAGGTACAAAAATATATTCATTGAGTTTGATGCTACTAATGTGGTCGAATGAAATTTTACAGTTTATCGGGACTTTATGGAAAAAACAAGCCATGCCAATGAATAAAATCCCACTATTTTAGTCCTTGATAATATTTATTAACAAATTATTATTTTTAGTGTTCACACGTTTTATTCAATGATATCAAAACATGTTTAAATTTAGGTTTGGATAGATAGATTTATTCACTAGACTGTATACACAAAAATATTTTGGTTCCTCTCTTGTATACAGTATACATTCTTGACTATTAGTTTTTATAATAGTGTTTCATTACATGTGTAATGTAATTTATATTTTACATTACAAATAATCCAGGTTATCTACTCATAATTTTAGCACTTCCATTAGTTTTTTCAAATAAATGATTACTGCCTTCCAGTATTATCTAAAGGTTATTTCATTGATTCTCCTTAGTTTTTATGATTTCAGGTGACATAAGACATCAGTTTATTTGTGTAATCTTTCTTTAATGATAGTATTGAATTTTATGTTTTTTTTCATTATATTATTTGAGTATGTAATATTAATTTCTTCATTTCATTTACAATTTCTGTATGATTATAACACACTAAATTTGTTCTTCTCTATTGGAAATTGTTAAACATCATATTTGTGCTTTATTTATTACACGTGTCAGTATTTTTTTCTACTTATTAATTATAGACATTTTTTCTGGTACAAAAATATATTGACTAAGATTGATGCTACTAATGTGGTATAATGAAATTTTATAGTGTCTCGAGACTCTGCAGAAAAAACATGACATGCCAATGAAGAGAATCCCTCTATATTTATATTATTATTTTCTGATTTAAGAATTTTATGAGGTATTTTCTTCTTATAGAATATGTTATGAATCTTCTGGTAGATGATATATCATCCTGATTACCAAATAAAGTATAATTAATGGGATAGATAGATTTCCAATTCCTTTTCAACACTTGATCCATATTATTAAAATACATGCAACATCTATAGATCTACTCATCTCAAGGTAATAAAGGTACCATCCTTTCTTTTAAATTCATTTAATGATTCCAAAATTATTTCGTTAGAGGAAAAAAGTGGAATATATGAAATGAAACTATTATATAAGATATAAAACAACTTTTTAATTACCAATTCAGTCATTCTATTTATATTCTTCTTTTGATTTATTTAAATTCATCTTATTCACATTATGCACTACTGTTTTTTCTATTATCAGTGAGAAACGATGTTAAAATATCAGTATAATAGATGGGTAATGTAAATTAAATCATACTTCAATATTACCATCCATCACAGGTAGAGTATGACCTGTATTTACTGTTCTTAAAGGAGAGTTACTGAGTGCCTCAGTTTTACCATCCATTAGGCTATTATCTTAGATAAAAATACCATTATTCTCTAATATCAGGTTTTGTCATTCAATGCAACTTTTTCCATTATTTATAAACTAAAATCAAGATTAAAATTATTAGATAGAACTTCTATGGTTTTTAATTGTTCAGTTGACATGGTAGTGGTTGATTTTAAATTCATATTCATTCCTTATGATTATGAAATTGATGTACTATTTTCTATTTATGAAAGAGGTTTTCAATATCAAGGGAGATGATATTGTAGCCAGATTACCAGATAAATTTTACATTATGTGAAAGTTCATACTATAATTTTTTATTAGTTTTCTGTTCGATATAGACTTACTTGGTATTTTTCTATTTTCAGGTTTTTGATGTGTTAACTCTACTGATTTCAAGAAATGATTTCGCATCAAAGGACAAGTTTTTTGATGAGAAATTTATGGTTGAGTTGAATATAGTACCTATAAGCCATTAACTACTTTATTATTAAGCTTATACAATTTTCCAAAATGGTTTTTTGTTTGATATTTTCATCTCCCAATGTGATTGATTTAATAATGTGCATGTTTGGGAAACTGGGATGGCTCTCTACTTTTCTATTTGAATTCAGGACAGAGATTATTATCTTTTATTGTATTATTTTCATTATTGGTTGAACGTAACATCATGTTACACTTTATTTATCCTACTAGAGAAATTATATTCTTGTGTTCTATTAGAATCACCTTCAATTCTACATATATATTTTAATTGATTGATGCCATATTTTTATAACTAAAACGGTATTGTCTCCAGAACTATAAGATTCTTTATTTTCTTTATTATGGTAAATTGGAATATATTTAACTAAAAACTCTGTTTTTCCTCCCCCACTGCCCCTGTCCATACACTCTATACTTATATATGTATATATGAATTTTTTTATTCATGCGTGTATTTATTCCAACCTTTCATGCCCATATATTTTCATTTTTACTACATATGGAGAAGTAAGAAAAAGAATTTAAGGACTAAAAATTGGTTGATTTGAAAAACAATAACATTAAAGTAAGTTTGATTTGTAGAGGAATTCAATGTCTTTCCTGACCCTTTGACTGATGAATATTCCTCCAATGCTAATGTACACATATATTTTTATTGTCCAGAGTTTCTGTCTTTTATCTCAGGAAACTCTTACTATCAGTTTATGCCATCTAATAATAAAATTATTGATGCTTCAGTTTCAGTTTCTTCTAATGCGAACTCATCTATTATACTAGAAATAAATAGTCTTACATGTCATCACTAAAAATATAACATATGTTTTAATGAATTCATGTTTTATGCTTTACCCTATTACCTCTAGAACTCAAGAAGATAAAATAATTCACCACTTTTACTAGTAAACTAGATAGAATTTTTTGGTGATTGAAGTTGTAGAGTCATAATGGCATCAATAATTACTTTCATGGGAAGCACATTCATGGGACGAACCTAAGAAGGAATGCACCATGAGCCTTTGTGTCAAGATTTTAAGCTTAGGGCCTCATATACATTCCATTTCTCAATTATCTCCACATAAATTTTCCATAGGTAATTAGATGTAATGGAAAAAAATTTCTTCCCATGATTATATGTTTATAAAACAAAAATAATCATGAGTAAATGGAATTATAAATGGAAAAATAGTTATTTACATTTGATTTTCAACCTTTTATACTTTTCCTCTCTATTTCTCTTTCTGATTTACTAACAAACAAGCTATAACTTTTAAGTGGTTATGTTTTGTAAAATATATAGAAAAAATATTAATTTAACTTTATTATTGAAAGATATTCGTGAAATTTGACATGAATATAGTAGTAATGTTGACATATTCCTATCAATACTCTTATATTTAATGATATTTAACAATTTCTTTTTATTTCCAAACACTGGAGGGTTACTTTACTTACAATCATTTTCCCTATGATTATTTCATAGTACTTAAATCTATTTAATTGAAATGTACCTAAAAACCCATAACTTTTTTGTAGGTTTATGGAATATTACTAGTAAGAAAATGGTAAAAAAAATTATTTATTTGACCTTTCAACCAATTGTTTGTAATTATATTTTTACTATGGTTTTTGTTGGGTGGGTGGGTGTATTAATATTCAAGCAATTTTGATACTTAGTTTCTTCCCCCTTAAATAGTTTTATGTACAGTATTAATCGATTTTTCTCTTTAAATTTTACATAAATATTGTAGTTGGTCTGACTTGAAACAATTATTTTTTTCATAACCCCTCCACAAAAAAAATCTAACCTTTTCTTTTTTATCATATGGTGTTTGTTGTGGAAGTATTCCAATCCATTTTCCACCATATTGTAACATGTTGATGAAAAAAATATAAATTTCTCTACATCAACAAAATCTAATCTTTCATTGAAGAAATCACATGAAACATGGGGATATAATAATAACTGTATTTACAAACTTTATCAGTCTTTTCTAATTTCAATCTTTCTGTTGGTTTATTAATTATTTTATTGTAGCAAAACAGGGAGATAAGGATATATTGTACTCTATTATTCAATCACTAAGTGTTAATAATATCTCTCTTAAGGGGTATCAATTCCATGTGTTAGCAATATGTTGTTCTAATGTTACAGTGAAGCTCAATTTTAGCTAAAGGTTATTACAGGTTTCAGGTTATTATACATGCCTCGTGCAGTGAAGTATTAATATATTTGTCTCTTGAAATTTGAAATTGATATAGTAGTAATGTGAATATAATCCTATCAATACTATTACATTTAATGAAATTTAACCATTTCTTCTCATTCCAAACACTATAGGGTTACTTTACATTCAATCATTTTCCCTATGATCATTTCATAATACTAACTGGATGCATGAAAAATGAGTTAAATGACATTATTGTTCTGATGAATTTTTTTGTTAGTGGTAGACCCAAAAAACCGTTAATGATGAAGTCCATTAGATGGATTCCCCCTATCCCTTCTTGGATGAAAGTTAATGTTGATGGGACGGCTGGAGGGACACATGGACCTTCCGGCTGTGGTGGTGTCTTTCGCACCTATCGAGGCTTTGTTAAAATCTGTTTCTATCATTTCATTGGGCAGGGATCCGCTATTGAAGCTAAATTATGGTCTATTATCAAAGCAATCAAATATGCTATTCATTTTGGTTGGTGTTTTCTATGGCTAGAATCTGATTCTATGGTGGTGGTGGAATTACTCAAACAGAGATCCAGAAATGTCCCATGGGTTATGCTGCCTTATTGGGTTTAATGCCTTCACCTTCTTGATGATATTAGCTTTGATGTGACACATGTTTACAGGGAGGCCAATCAAGTGGCTGATGCTCTATCAAAGTTGGTTGTTGAAGAGTCAAGTTCTGAATGGTCCTTTATGGCTCCTGAATGTTGCATGCGCTTTGTTGAGGCAGACGCTTGTGGCGCGGTGTTTACCAGACATTGTAAATCTCTTTTATGATGCTATGTTTCTTGACTTTATTATTTAATAAAATTTGGTAGGGGTGGATCTCTGATTCAACCATGGGCCTTTTGAGTAAAATATATTTACATTAAATGTGTCTAAAAAAACTTAAATTTTTATTAGGTTAAGTGAATTTTACTATAAGGAAAAGGGTAAAAAATGTTTATTTATTTGACCATTCAATAAAATGATATTACATATATTTTCACTATGGTTTGTGTAGGTTTGGTGGGTGTCTTCATTTTTCAGCAGTTTTGATACTTATTTTCTTCCCCCTTAAATATTTCTATGTATTATTATGTTTCTTTTCTTTCCTTATTAACAATTTGATGATCAATAGGGTTCTGAAGCGTGCTCTATACATTTTTTTATTTCATCATTAAGAGTTCGATGTGAGTTTTTTTCCTAAATCTGGTCTGCATGTTGATGTGACTTTAATTTCAAATTTTTTTAGTGTTAAATTTTACTGACAACTATGTTTTGTATTGATTTTACAAACCTTGAGAAGGTAGTATTTTAATATAATTATGTTGTGATTTGGTGAGGTTTTTCTCCATTATGGGATTATTCATCTCAGGGAAAAGTTCAATCGATCAATAGATGCAAAGGTGTAGATCAGTGGGTCATGTCTATGAGAATCCACACGTACTTCAATTTTTTCCATACATACATAGAGAAGAACATAAATATTGATGAATGTTCATGGGATGATGGAATTAATGTCTTTAATTTACAAGTATAGAGGAGAGACATAAGATACATGTATCATTTATGGCTCAAGTAAGTTTGATCCTCGTATTTTTTTACAACAAATTCTTCAGCAGGATATGATGTATGGTTAGTGAATCAGTATGATTGTATTTTTTATAATTCAAGGGTTAAATGATAGTCAATTTCAGGTTATTGATTTTGAAGTCTATAAATTTCACATTATATTTGCTGAGCTACACCTGGCCTTGAGATACTATACTATAGAATGATTTGAATTCAACTATATTGAGTATCATGTATGCTTCATCGAGTTTGTTACAATATTAATAAACAAATTGATATTTTAATATATATATATTAATGAAAAATTATATTTATTATTTCAAAATATTTATAAATTCAATTTATATTTTTTGTGTTTTTAATTTCATATACACTAGTAATTCTTAAATGGGTGGGTTGGATTTGTTCATTTTAAAAATAAAATCAAATTTGAAGTTTGAAAACTAATTTTTCACTAAGTTTGAATTGTGTATTGAGTTTCAGATAAAGCTCAAGCTGGATTACTATAACGTGTCTCTCTACTAAACAAAAATACATCCTTGGTCTATAGTATGACTTTTTTTGGTTTTTTTTCCAGTGTATATATAATCAATTTCAAATAATTTTTTTCATTGTGAAAGGTTTCAAAATTTAATACTCTCATTTCTTTATGTTTTTTGTTATGATGGATTAAATTGAACTTTATGAACTTTTTTGGTAAATCCATTTCTTTATTTTAATGAATTTTAATAAAATTGCATATCTTGGTAAATTTCTAATCATTTTTCTTATTTTCATTAAATCATATTGAATATTTTAAAGGTGTTCATTCATTATTTTTTGGTTAATAACACTGTAATATGTAGTTACAATCCAACTACATTGATATATTATGCATTCAATATCCTTTTTAATGCATATTTTCAATAATTCTACATTTAACTATATGTTCATATTAGGATAATTATTTATCATTATTATCCAAATTTCAAATGTCAATTTTAATGTTATTTTTATTCATTTAATTGAAATATCCATGCTAAATATAATGTTTTATTTCATATAGATTCTTCTATATATTTTCAAATGTATTTATCCAAAATGTAATATACTATCATAATAATGTCTTTATATTTTTTCCAATAGTATTCTATTAATAAGTATCATTATTTTTTGATTTAAAAATGTTGAATATTCATGTTCATTATTAACATTAAAATGTAGTATCTTCTTTTTAAAAAATGCATTTAACCATATCACCATGGAAAAATAAGATCTAAGAGTTTTGTTATATCACCATGTGAATGCACGGGCGAGTAATAGTTAGGTCAAAACATTACATCTCATCGAAAAACAAGTTTCATAGAAAATAATGTCCATAAACCTTTAAAGAACAACCCTTACATTGTCTAATATTCTCAACTCTCACACCCCAATGGTTTATCAATTGACATAACCCCACATGCACTTTCCAAAGTTAGTCCTAATAAAACTACTAACTATGTAGAAATAAAATAATGTGTAGTGCATGAGTCAAATAAAGCACTAATAATTGTGAAATCTATGATAATCCTAACATGAATGGTAGATGGTCCAGCCTCACCACCTCTAGGTGTAGATCGAACTGCCTGACGATGGTCTTCCCTTCTACCTTGGGTTCTAGCCTCAGTACCTTGCACTGCATTGCCCTACTAGTGTGGACGATCTCGCCCTGGAGTTCCACGTCCAACACCCCAATTGGTATGACCCATAGTGATCTAATTTCATGCCTGATACAAGGTGTTCGACCCCCTTCCCACACTCGACATCTGCCTCTAAACTCCATCTACACCCAGCTACCAAGGATTCATACAGAACCTTTGTATATGCCCGACCATGCCACATGACTGACACTTGACTTGTGGACAATGAAACTAACCCTGAATGTTCCCTATCATATCAAACTAGTAACAGAACACGTGATAAACATGCTAATAAGTTTTACCTCTCTTCTGACGGATCTTCACACTTTTACCCTATTCAAAATTTCCAAAACTATGATTCTACCACTCATAAGCTGCACCACTTATCCACCCGGTTGGAACCACAAGTCCACCACCAGAATCTCCCTTTAGGTTCCCTTTTAAGATAAGGTCCTATTACACTACATATACAATCCTCCTCAAACATAGTATTTTCACTCGATACCGGATCTCTTGCCTAATCGCATTATGTAATCATTTCACCATAGTGGATTCATCCCCTACTAACATCAGAAAGAAGCAGCACAAGTCAGTGAAACAACAAGTATAATCCATAACTAACACAAACCCTGGGTAAAACTCATAAAATCCATAGAATTATCCTTCTTCAAGGTCTATAGATAGTAGTGTTCTGTAAACTATTTCTAAAAATCCATCCATACCATTCTTTTAGCCTGCTCGGTCTAAACCATATTGCCCCAGTAGCGCTTTGCCTATCCCTGTAACGTATAAGATTCTAACTTGACTTTCCTCTCAGAATGAGTCTCTAGATGATCAAGAATTGTTTGGATGGAATATATCTAGAACTCTACTACCTACATCCAACCCTCTCTAGTAATTTTTTTAGGGTGTTGTAGTTGAAACTCTCTAGTCAGCTCGAACATACTCGGTGCAACCCGCCCTGGGTCTTGTTCCATTACCTGCATGATGTAGGAAAATTTCTCATAGCACTTCTCTTCGGAACCACTATATCTTCTTTCTCCACTACTAAGGGAGAATTCTTGGAAACTTCCTCTTATTTCCCAACCAAAACACATCTTCATAGTGGCATTTATTAACAATTCCAAACACAAGTTATAGAACATAAACTATAAATATTTCAAAAAATATAAAGTAAGGGTCGCCACTAGCCATAAACATACCATGTCGCATAGACTTTTAAAAAGGGGCCAACCATACCTGGAAGACTACACATGACCAACCATATTAGGTACCATTATTAACATAGGGTAACTAACTCAAACGGTTATAATCATTACCTTCTACATTATTTAAAAAATGATCCATATCACAACATACTTCAACAGCATTTTAATTCACTTACAACCCCTTATTAAAAACAATTATTTAATTATTATTTAACATATTACTTCCCTTTTTACCTATTTTTATTGTTAATTAGGAACAATTTTAATACATTTTAATATATTCAAATGCTTCCTATCCTTTATGTCCCACACACATGTCCTGTATGTGACCCTACCATGATTCATTTCACTTATATACATAGGTTCCTATAATGATGGGTGAATTCACCACCATGTACCATTCCAGTCATGAGAAAAATATCATAAAAAAATAACATCACACAACAAGTGCATCACCCAGGGGTGAAATATCATCAAATGTAGCAACACACAACAAGAAAAACAATACCCACCCTAGGTGACTTGGATATTTCCTCACACAGGAGTTATCTACTCCCAAGTATGAGCTCATTACTAAGTCCTAAAACCTTATTAATATCTTATATACAAACCCTACTAGTAATTAACATAATTGAACTAGGATCCACTAAACCAGTGCCCAGATCTGTGTTGTCTCATGATCTCAAGTGCATCTCTCCATATGCCAGAGGCTTATGACTAGTAGTTAGGGTCTAAGAGTCACATGAGGAGACTATAACCTCTTTATAGGATTAATAAATATTAGGAAACAAATGAAATAGTTGAAAAAATATAGAATAACCAATTAAAATGCATAAATAACTACCTCCAACACTAGGCACAAACAATAATCAATAGTAAACATGTCACGTCATACAATAGTTCCAATTGAAACAAAAACCAAAATAAAGAAAAATAGTGGAATCCCCAAAATGGTCAAAACTAAAAGTATAAATCATCATCTTTATACCTCTCAAGAATAACATAACTCCCAATCATAGGGTCATTTTCCCTTTCATGACAGGCAAGCATGAAATCTGCTCGGGTATCCAATGGAATCCTGAGTAGGGTGCAAGTAAAAATCAATATTCCACCACCAATGGTGTTTATGGAATATTCAGCCTAAATAGATAGTGCATGAAAGTATTAATTAAATTGAATGTAAATAAAAGATAGTTCAGGTTCCATTAGCTATAAACCTTTAATTTAACTACTATTACCTATAGAAAAATTCATCATTTAAATATTCTTTAATACTTAATTAATCATCAACATGTTATCCATGGGTTAGGTTTTTACATCATTCACACAATGATTCTAGACATTTATCATTTTTATAAGGGAATAAGTCAATTCTTTATCTTACTAGGGATAATATATCATAACATCACAATTTCCTAATCTCAAAGTCTCAGTATAGGTGGAATTAAACCCTTAGGGAAATATAGATTTGTCTCTCTCCTTAACCCAAGCATTGTGGGGGGATTCAAAGCATCAGTCTAACACGACCCATGGGAGGATCCACAATACTTTATCCCACACTTAAATCAATGGGTACATGTTTATCATACATTCACCACACATAAACCATATCACAAGAAACCACAACCAATACATATAAAAATCATAATTCCTAATAATAAACATGGGAATTAACATTATTCCATAACACAATAACACATTTACCATTTATATTACTTATCCCATTTTACCCAATTCCCATTATCATGCCTATCTTGATAAGTATATTAAATAGTTACATTATATAAACTCATTTCACATATTAATAAATTCCCTTATGAAACCCATTTAACGTATTTCTCATTTCACATACCATTAAAAATTTGACATATTCACCATTTCAAATGCATTAACTCTCTATAGAATTTATAACAGAATTCATAGGACACTTGTAACAATCTTATTCAACCCAATTAACCCATTTATGTATCATTCCAACCCCCCCCCCCCTTAACCCATTACTAATCTAGAAACACTACAAATATCCCATTTTAATGTCCATTAAACATATCAATATACTCAAAAAATTTATCTCCATTATCACATAATGACCTTTCACTTACTTAAAAAATTTCTAGGTCTGGGAAAATCGATGCACCCCAAGGGTGGACCTATGTCTGTAAATTCATCATTGATGTCTCTCATAGGGGTCATGAGGGTTTATATTTTTCATTTATACACCCATTTTACCAAATCTAACCAAAGGTATAAAAATCATAACAACTTATAACCATGAAAAAAACCAAATGTGCACAAATCTACATCAAAACTATGAGATATAACATGTAGACACCTACCTTGAATACGTTGATGAAAGAACTCTTAATCATATCCTAGGATCCCAGTTCAACCACACTTTGAAGCCTTAACCTATGTATCACTACAAAAAGAGGGTTTTTGAGCCTTATATGAAGATAAGGGGGAGATGTGAACCCTAAACCAAAAAGAGATGAAAGAGAGGGATTATAATCACACTGACCTATGATTTGAAAATAATGGTAACCCAAATGTATTAGGATCGAAGGATAATAACCTCTTGGTAGCTTGGGTTTCAAGGATTCTTCCCTAGAGTTTCAAGAGGTGAAATGGAGGAGATTACTGAGTTAGAGCATAAAATGCCGAGGTGGTAATTTTTTATTTTTTCACAACATTAATAGGCCATGTGGTTTTCTAAAATATGCGCAAACCATGTGTGAGCCACTATCAAATAGAATTTGGGTCACATGGTTACCTAGGAAACCCTAAATTTTTTACAAACCGTTCTTTAACTGTGTGATATGACACTACCTCAAATCTCAAGATTTGTCCCTCCTTATGCATGGTTTGCGCTAACCATGCACAAACCATGAATCATTCCCAAAAAGCTTCTATTTATTTATATTTATTATATAAAACCTCCATAACACCCCTAAGGCTCTTCATGAACATGGGAAACATTTTTTTTAGATGAAATAAAATATATAAATTAAAATGTAAACAAAAACATTCCTTAAGAAAATCCAGGATCTTATAGCTTTATAAACCAATCATTGTATAAGACCATCCAAATTGTTCCATAGGAATAACCCAATTATCAATAATGAAATGATACAAATCCATAAACCTCTAAAATTATCCATGTTATACCACATAGGGAACTAGTTATCGCTCATGACATGGGGTATTAGAATTGACCATTGAGCCTGTTCAAGGTAATCCATCGGGGAACCAAGTATCGCTCATTGGCTAATATAATTAAATATTATTGGTTATCCTATTCATGGTATTATTTAAAATAATTCATTTATCAATTACGATTAGTTTTAATTCATTTATAACTTCAAATTATTATATTTGGAGAGTTATCCTAATGAATTTTGAATCTGAACCCTTGTATCACCATCATCATGTAATGTAAGATGGTCATGGATAGAATTAAACCCTTACCAATTAAATTATTCATTTAATTAAATTTCTATAATTAATTTCATAAGTTTATTTAAAACTGAAAAAAGTAAATCAAGGTCCTATACACATAGACTTAAATTTTTCTTTGGTTTAATTAAAATTACATTTCATTTACCAAGATAACTCAAAAAACCTTAAATAGTGGTTCAAAAACATTTTAAGCCTTAAGGATCATATTACTTAAAGGAAAGAACACCTAAGAGGTGGATCATTTCATGGTGGAAATTCTCTAATGTTTAAGTCAAGTTACTAAGACAACCCCAAACAAGGTGTTATTGTTTCATTTAATTAATTTAATAGCTAAGATGTGTCACACGGAAGGTCCAATGTCTAGCATAAAATTGAGTGGATATTTGAGAAGGGTTTGGATAGAATAATGAATATGGTTGTACCATACTTCTAATTATATCACAAAATGTATAGGTACTGTAGTTATTATTTTGGTATGGAAACAAAAAAGAAATAGGAAGTGGAAGAAGAAAAGAACTTTGAAAGAGGTAGTGAAATTATTACCTCTTCCTCAGGTGTTTCCTTTGGAGTTGATCAAAAGGGCTCTTTAGGTTGGATTTATGATCAAAGAAAGTCCTCTAGGTCGAAGTGAGGGTATTTGGTAGGATATTTGATAGGGTTTTGGCCGATCCAAATAACTTTGGAGGTGTGATTTTGAGTGAAGGGAAAGTACCCTTTTATAAGAGAAGTGAGGGTCACTTTAGGAAAAGCATGAAATATTATTTTATTATACAATAATATTTGATTTATAATGGCTCCAATATGATTTATTTGGAGTCTAAGGTGCGTATGGGTCTAAAAACTTTCAATAAATAGGTTTTAGACATGTTTAGGTCACCATATTATCCTTATATTTTAGATTAAATTCTTAGTTAAATAGTTTAAATTTTACAATGTATTCTTGTATTATTATAATAAATGGTTAATAAAATTACTATAAAAATCCAATAGAACCCCATTTGGTTCATTATTGATATATCTAACCTCATATAAGTTCTGTGGCTGAACCTACCATTTTTAAGAATGTCATATCAATTAATAATATAGTATTTATTTTAAAAACTCATTTATGTCAATTTTGACACTATTTGTTATTTTGTATTTTTAAAAGTCATAAAAAGTTTATCACTTTGAAAAAAAAAATTATTTAATAAACTTTATCATGTCATATCAACCTTGAAAATTAGTTTAATTCATCTAAAGTCTCAATTTACATTTATTTGGATATTTATAATATCAATTATTTTAATCTTTCATTAATAAGGTAATTAATGCATCATCATGGTGTCATAAATAAATTTAATTATTTAATGTCTAAAAATTATAAATAAAATAACATTATGTAGTAAATATTTCTATCTTTCTAATGAATATTTATAGTTGAATTTATATTATGTATAACCCTATATTAAAAATGTTTTAGTTATTAAACATCGAATTTAATTCTTTTAACTCTTCTTTAAATAAAATAATAATAAATTTCCTAATCTAATCCATGTGGACCAAAAGGATCATATTTAATTCCTAAGTTTTATTTTGGTCAAAACACCACTTATCCAATAGAATTAAGACATGTGTTAGGGTAATTATAATATCATTTTTTACCGTTAATTACCCTATTTACTTTTAACCGTGGTAAATAAAAGTCAAAAGTAACTATTCAGAAAAAAAATATTTTCATCTTAGTAAACCAAATTTTAATTACTGATTTCAACTCTTCCTCTCATATTTTTAAAATTCAATTCACATAAGCGGTAAAATTTTGTTTTACGCAATTTGCAAATGTGCCTAGAAGGTGGGTAAAAGATGGTAAAAAGTTCAATAAAATTTTATATATCTAATATTATTGTAAAATGACTCCAATGAATTACATTGAATATATATAGGTATTATGTATATAATTTTACCTAGTATAAATTTAAATAAAATAACTCATTATTTAAATAAAAATCTGGTTTTAAATAATAACGCAGTGTTTTTCACTATTTATAAAAATTGAATGTTTTCAGAAAAATACCAAAAATTCACCCTAAACTAATTTTGATATTCAAAATCCAAAAATGAAGCCCATTTTGGAAAATAAAATTTTTAAAATTTTTAAAAGTGGGTATTACTATTCATAACGGCTAGTTAGATTGGTCGTGGTGTGTTAGAACTCGAAGTTGTGTATAGTGCAAGTTATTGTATTATTCAAAGAGAAGTGTTCCATGGAATCTTAGGGTGTTACATTATTCCCCCCTTTAAATAATTTCATCCTAGAAATTTATAGAATATTACTGCATAAAATGATTTGGGTGGTTCATAATCGTAAGTTCCTCGGGTACCCACGTTGCCTCTTCCATCTTATTGTTTCTCCTTAGAACTTTCACCAGACAAGTCGTCTGGTCTCTCATCACTTATTCTCTGGTATCAAGAATCTTGACAGGATCTTCACAGTAAGATAAATCAGGTTCTAGTTTTATTTTTTCATAGGTGATTACATGTTTTGGGTCATACATTTATTTCCTTAACGGTGATACGTGGAACACATCAGGAACTTTAGAGAGACTGGGCTCCATTACCAAACGATAAGCTACAAATCCAATTAGTTCTAGAATATAAAAAGGGATGATGTATCTGGGACTCAATTTACCCTTGTTACTGAATCTTATAACACCCTTACATGGAGAAAACTTTATGAAAATATGATCTCCTACTAGAAATTCTAAATCCTTCCTTCGATTATCTTCATATCTCTTTTGCCTACTTTGAGCTGCTTTGATGTGGGTTCGCATAATCTTCAACTTTTCCTTTGTTTCCTCAACATGTTTTGGTTCTATGAGTTTTCTTTCACCAACATTATCCCAACAAGATGGTGTGCAACATCTCTTTCCATATAAGGCTTTATATGGTGTCATTTTAATACTTTAATGGAACCTATTGTTGTAGGAAAATTATACCAGAGGTAAATATTGATCCCACATACCTTGAAAGTCAAGTTAGCATGATCTCAACATGTATTCTAAGATTTGAATTGTCCGTTTTGAATGTCCATCAGTTTGAGGGTGGTAGGCAGTGCTAAAAAGAAGTTCATTATACAAGTCCTTTTGAAGACTTTTCTAGAATCTTGATGTAAAATAGGGATCATGATCAGAAACAATCGATAGCGGTACTCCATGAAATCTTACAACTTCATTAATATATAGTATTGCTAAATGTTCAAGTGGTAAATATTCTCTTATAGTAAGAAAATGTGTTGACTTGGTTGGACAATCAACAATGACCCATATTACATCATTCCTTCTACATGTCGTTGGTAGCCCCATGACCAAGTCCATCGTAATATCATCCCATTTCCACTCATGTATGAGAAGAGGATTCATGACTCCTCCAGGATGTTGTCTTCCAGCCTTAACATGTTGACAAACCGTACATCTTGACACATAATCAGAAATATCCCTCTTCATGTTGTCCAACCAAAAATGTTCCTTCAAATCTCTATACATCTTAGTGCTACCAGGGTGTATAGAGAAATTGGAGCTATGAGCATCATCCAACAATTCCATTTTTAGATTAGGTATATCAGTAACACAAAGTCTCTTCACAAATTTCAAATTTTCATCTTCATATATGAATTTAATAAATCTCTAATCATTCACATATTTAATTTTCTTTTGAAACTCTTCATCATCTGTCTGAGAACTTTTTATCCTTTCTAGTAAATATGGTTTGGAAACCATTTGAAAAAATTATTGATGTTTTACCATTCAATTGTTTTCCCATATCCACCTTTACTAGATCCATGAACATAGGATCCCTTTAAAATATCATCTCGTTCAAAACTCCATGATCCTTTCTTTTAAAAGCATCTTCCACCTTATTTGACTTTCCCTGGTGGTACTGTATAGTGAAATCATAATATTTGAGTAGTTCCAGCCATCACCTTTGCCTCATGTTGAGTTCTTTCTGTGATAAAATATACTTTAAACTCTTGTGATCAGTATATATCACATATTTTTCACCATAGAGATAGTGTATCCATATCTTCAATGAAAATATTACCATTTCTAACACAAGATCATGAGTTGGATAGTTTTCTTCATGAATTTTTAGCTTTTGTGATGCATAGGCAGTAAATCTACCATTCTTCATAAGGACACAACCATCTCCATTCTTTGAAGAATTTCTATAAATAAAAAATCCATCATTCCATGATGGTAGAGTCAAGATAGGATCATTGACTAGTATTCTCTTCATTTCTTCAAAACATTCTTCACACTCTTTTTCACAAACAAGTTTAACCCCTTTACGTGTGAGCTTGGTTAATTGGTTTTCCAATCGAGCAAAATTCTGGAAGAAACAATAATAATAACCTATTAAGCCAATAAAACTACGTACCTCAGTTATATTCGACGGTGCTGGACATTTTTGTATTTCTCTTTTCTTGGAAGGATGAATATATATTCCATCCTTAGAGACAATATGGCCAAGAAAAGAAATTTTATTAAGCCAAAATTCACATTTTCGAAACGTCCCATATAATTCATATCTTCTGAGGGTTTTCAGAACAGTGTTCAAGTGATTTTAAAGATCTCCATAGATTTTTAAATATACCAAGATATCATCAATAAATACTACTACAAATTTATCAAGATATTCCTTGAAAAAAATATTCATTAGAACCATGAAAACATAGGGTGCATTAGTCAGTCCAAAATATATTATTCTAAACTTGTAATACCCATACCTGGTATGAAATTTTGTATTCAGAATTTATTCCTTCCTCACAGACAACTGATGATATCTATATAGAAGGTCAATCTTTGAAAAATATAGATCTCTATGAATTTTATCAAATAAATTGTCAATGCGAGGTAGGGGATACTTGTTATTTATTATTATAGCATTGATCTCCACGTAGTCAATGCAAAACCACATAAGTCCATATTTCTTCTTAACAAAGATAACAGGGGCTCCGTTAAGAGAAACACTAGGGAGAATAAATCCTTTTTACTCAATTCCTCTAATTGTTTATTTAGTTCCAAAAATTCTACAGTGGCCATTCTATAAGGGTTCTTCTATATAGGCCTTGAACTAGGAATTAAATCAATGGAAAACTCAATTTCCTGTTCTAGAGGATGTCTAGGTAAATACTCTGGAAACACATCAACATACTATTATAAAAAAGGTACATCCTCTATTCAAACATTATTTTCCCCACCCATATTTATTTCATTCTCTTCCTACCCAATAATATAATTTAGTATACCTACTTGTTGTGTATCTAGATAAGAATCAGATGGTGACATTTCTGCTCTAAAGATAACATATTCCTTATCATCATCGAAAATTGTAACCTCCTTCTTATTATAATAAAATTTCACATCATGATCCAAAATCCAATCCTTAATAAGTATTATATAAAATTCAGTTATGGGTATGATGATGAGATCAGTAGATAAATAACATTTATATACCCTAATGGGAACTGATTCACAAAACATTATTGCAATGATACTTACCTTAAGAGTTTTGACTGACAACTCCCCTGTTAAATAAAATTGGAAATATCTTATTTTCTTAGCAAAATCGAATGATATGAAACAATATGATGATCCACTATCAAATAAATCATTGTCTAAACTTGAGGAAACCATTAAATTACCTACCACCATGTCTTTAGGAGCTTCTACCTCAGTAGTAGTGGTCGCATAAGCTTTCCCTTTCTCCCTTGGCCTTTTCTGAGGTAATTTTCCTTGGAGGTTAGGAAATTCATTTTAATAATGCCCCATTTCTCTACAATTGTAGAATTAAACATTGAAAGCCAATTTCTTTCCCATGAAATCATGAGCTTGGTGTCTTTTTTCACCACACTTGTAACAGACTTTCATTCCCTTCAGAAAAGTAACACGGTGTTTCTTCCCACATTTACTATAGGATGGAAATTCAACTTTTCCCTTCCTCACCTTATTTCCATTTCTAGGGTGTTTAGCAGATCTCTTCTTCTCTTTATTTTCTTTAAATTCATAAGACTTAGATAAATCCTTTTCTCTCTTGATATCACATGAGACAATATCTTCGTACGATGAAAAGGATTATGAGACTAATTATCGACAGAGAAATGGTTTTAACCCATAAAAGAATTTATCAATATTACTCCTCAAGTTACATATATAATCTGCAGCATGCCTTGGTAACCTTGTAAAGTTAGCCTCATACTTTGTGACATTCTCATCCTCCTTTTTCCTCAGACTTATAAATTGTATTTCTCTATCTTCTCGATGGTCATGAGGAAACTATTTTTCTAAGAAAATCTCTCTAAACTCCCTCCATTCCATATTTGATACTTCTTAATCTTCCTCTGTGTTTTGAATTTAAGACCACCATTGATCTGTATCTCCCGTGAGGTGATAAACTTCCATGACAACTTTTTCCCTTTCGCTACTCCCCAAAGCATGAAATATTTTCTCTATGGAACATATCCATTTCTCATGAATTTGGTGGTCATTTCCTCATAAAGAGGTATAACATTGAAATTCCGTGTTGTGGGTCAGGGTTATTTATAATAGTAAGGTTATTACTCATAACCTGAGTGAGTTTTCCCAGTACGGTGATAAGGTGATCAGCACCAGTTGCATCAGCAGATCCACTATAATTATCTTGAGTTGGAAGGAAATCCCTACATGCATTATGTGTGTTGATATGATTACCATTCTTTCCCCTAGGTGATATTTCTAAACAATGGAATACAATAGATTAGTTTATGAATCACAATACATAATTCCAAACATGTAAAACACTTAACATAAAGTTAACAATTTATGGTTATAATCCATAATCATAAAAAAAATTCTTTGAGAAGGTATATACTCACAAATCCTTCATAATGGTTTATAAAGAAAATTTGAATTTTTATAATCATATCCCCCAATACTGTCGTAACCAAGAGTGAACCAAGGCCCTTTGTCATGTACTGAGATACCCCGGGTCAAGCCCAAAACTCCTTGTCGGAGTTTTCACTCCTAGGTAAAAAAATTTCAGATCTTCCTCTACCTGATCATATCCATAAAGGAATTTATTGCTTGGAAAACTCACAAAATCTCTAAATTACTAAAATTCTACGAATGTATTCTATACTAATCCTCAAATTCTATCTTAGGGTAATTTTCTCTAATTAGAGTTTTTTCAAATCTAGTCTCCAAGGTTTGTACTGAACTTCCTTTGATACCAACTATAATGCCCCAACCCTAGTCACCCAGAGTCGGTGCATTATTATATAATATTTTCATGATCACAGGAGATCAAATACTGAAAGACCTATCAGTTTAGTAGCCTTTGAAGTACAAGATACAAACATAAGTTTTTCATTATATGATGAAATGAAAAACAAAAACATTGTGTCTCCTTTTGACATATTCATATCCCATATAATATCCCTGTAGGTTAGTCATAATATACTTCTTCACATCCTGGGAAAAATAAAACCTAGAAAGGGGTGAGCTTAGGTGATCAATAAGGATAACAATATAGATGAAACATTCATATATAAGAATAAACATTTAAGGAAATGTATAAGACTATAAAACAATCCTTTTAAACTTAAAATTCAGAATAATATGGAAAAGATAAATAAAGTAATTCTATTTAATTATTCACATTGATATTATACTAGTCGAATAATCACATGTAAAATCAATAACTGATCTCATAATGATGGAATGCATAATGTTGGACATCATGACCACATAGTCAAGGATTTGTGCCAAGACAACAAATAAGATTTTGTCAAGGCCTTGTGCCAAGATACTGTTTTGTCTAATGAGACCTACCGATGCATCAAGGAGCTATAGAAGGCTCCACCCGTCACTTAATAAGTCTAATGAATTCCTTATATGAAAAGGTTGAAACATAACATAAACATTCGTATTAAAACTAGCATATGAAATGTTACTACTTTAACCATTAACCATGAATGGTATAAAAATAAAACATCCACAATCAAACATATCACAGAACCTTCAATACAATATGGAAGATTTTATCATAATAAATAAACTTCAAACAAGTGTAAAATCCATCAAAGGATGTTGACATAGATGAAATCAAAACCTTTTGAGAGAAATATATCTTTCTATTTTGAAATCATTTAAAAGTCACATAATTATAAAATAAATCATTTATTTTGAAAATAATATTATAATCTTGTAAGGGAAGTTTCTAAGGTGTTATAACAGTAGAAAATATCCGCACTCTCCGTATAAGTTTAAACAACGTTATTTCCTTAATTTTTTTTGAAAAGTTTGTAAATGGACTTGTTTGGAAAACGACGAAAAGATCCCTTTATAAAAATTTTGTAAAAAATTAAAAAATGGTATAATGTAATTTAACCTATTTTCTAGAAAATGATAAAAATGTTTTGAAATACATTTTTAAGAAACACATATGTGGATGATAAAGAGGTCCCAGTAGATACTCATGTATAATCAACCTCGAATAATGAAGAGATTGTAGAATTATCCATTACCTTGTACTTTTACTTGGTCGAGGGTACATTAACCTCATATATAATAGTTAAATAATTGTTATTAAATTATAAAAGAACCATATACATAAATATTATATCATATATGATCTTCTAATATTGCTTTATTAATAACATTTCATTAGTATCATTCTTTTAAGTGTTAACTGATTTGTTTTCCTTTATATGTTTTGTTACGTAAGTCAGGTTTTTTATGGATAGTATTTATCTTATTCATATCCATAATTATATGATGTTCTTAAAAATTATTTTTAATCATAAAATGAAAATTATTCACGAATGATTACGATGGGGAATGAATCTCATCGCGTTCATGGAGACGGTAATCTGTACGTATGCATGAGCGACAATATCATTCTATTGATGGTGAAATCATATGTAATTGGATGGTATATCATATATACCAAATCATTAACAAGTTATATTTATTATTTACATAGATTATACTCATTATTATACCTATCCAAATAATGATGTGTTTGAATAACAAACTACAGCAAGACGTGGAGACGGTAAGTCGTACACACACACATATGGCGAATTGTCATTCATATGATGGATAGAATAATGAATATGGTTGTACCATATTTATAATAACATCACAGTATGTATAAGGTATTGTATTTGATATTTTGGTATGGAAACAAAAAATAAAGAGTAAGTGGAAGAAGAAAAGAACTTTAAAAGAGGTGGTGAAATTATTACCTCTTCTTTGGGTGTTTCCTTTTGATTTGATCAAAAGGGCTCCTTAAGTTGGTATTCTGATCAAATTAAGGCCTCTAGGTTGAACTGAAGGTAGTTGGTAGGATATTTGTGCAGGTTTTGGCTGATCCAAATGTATTTGGAGGTGTTTTTTTTAGTGAAGGGTAAGTACCCTTTTATAAGAGAGGTGGGGGTCACTTTAGGAAAAGCTGGAAATATTATTTTATTATACAATCATATTCAATTTATAATGGATCAAAAATGATTTATTTCGATGATAAGGTGGGGATGGGTCAAAAACCACTCAACCAATAGGTTTTAGATAGGTTTTGGTTACCATATTAACTTTATCATTTTTATTTAACTCTTAGTTAAATAGTTTAACTTTTACCATGTATTCTTGTATTATTATAATTAATGGTTAATAAATTTACTATAAAAATCTTAAAGAACCCAAAGTGGTTCATTATTGATATATATAACCTTATCTACATTTTTTGGTCAATCATTATATTTTTAAGAATATTATATCAATTAATAATATAGTATTTGTTTTAAAACTCATTTATGTCAATTTTGAAACTATTTGGTGTTTTGTTTTTGTGAAAGTCATAAAAACATTATCACTTCAAAAAAAATTATTTAATAATCCAAAACATGTCATATTAACCTATAAAATTAGTGTAATTAATCATAATTTTCAATTTACCATTATTTTTATATTTATAATATCAATTATTTTAATATTTCATTAATAAGGTAATCCATGCATCATCATTGTGTCATAAATAAATTTAATTAATAAATGTATAAAAATTATAAATAAAATACCATTATGTAGGACATATTTTTAGATTTCTAATAAATTTTTATAGTCTAATTTATCTTTGGTATAACCCTATTTTAAAAAAAATTAGTTATTAAACTTTGAATTCAACTCTTTTAACTCTTCTTTAAATAAAATAATAATAATAAATGTCCTAATCTAATCCAAGTGGACCAAAAGGATCAGATTTTATTCCTAAGGTTAATTTTGGTCGAAAAGCACTTATCCAAAAGAATTAGGAAATGTGTTAGGTTAATTATAATATCATTTTATACATTTAATTACACTATTTACTTTTAATCGTGGTAAATAATGTCGAAACTTAGTATTCAAAAAAGATTGTTTTCATCGTATTGAACCAAATTTTAATTACTAATGTCAAATATGTCTCTTAGATTTTTGAAATTAAATTCAAAGAAGTGGTAAAATTACATTTTATGCAATTTTCAAATGCCCATAAAAGGTGGGTAAAAGATGGTTTAAAGTTCAATAAAATTTTATAAATATAATATTATTATAAACATGCTCTAATGAATTACATTGAACGTATATAGGTATTATGTATCTACTTTTACATAATATAAATTCAAATAAAATAACTAATTTTTTAAATAAAAAGTCATTTTTAAACAATAACGCAATGTTTTTCACTATTCATCAAAATTGAATGTTTTCATAAAAATACAAAAAATTCACCCTAAGATAATTTTGATATTAAAAATCCAAAAATGAAGTCCATTTTGAAAAATAAAATTTATAAAATTTCAAAAAGTGGGTATTACTATTCATAACGGCTAGATTGATTGGTCGTGGTGTGCTAGAACTCGAAGTTGCGTACAACGTAGGCAATTGTATTATTCAAAGAGAAGAATATCATGGAAGATTGGGGTAGTATAGGTAAGAAGAGATAAACTAAAAACCTTATCATATTATAACTCTCCTCGTCCATTGTCTTCCTTTAATTAAACCTAAATGTGAAAAATAAATGGAATAGAAAAATTCCTAAAAATAGGTTACATTATCTCAAATGAAAATAGCATTCTATAGGATGATATTAATGAGGTAAATGAGGAAGAGGAATTAAGGGATAAAAGGTACATATTCAATTAAATTTATTGAAAAGGTATCAAAGTATGGATGAAGATGGAAACTTAATGACTAGGAGGATGAGGAGAGGATATCTCTACGGATTCAGTCCAATGTGAAAAAGAGAAGGGAGATAAAGAGGATATCTCTAGTTATGTAGTCCACTATGAAAAAAAGAAGGGATAAGGATATTTTAGATTAAGATTAGGTAGCGGAAAAGGAAATTTCACCCATCATTTAAAGGGTTTATGGTTTGGATGAATGGTTTTCCAAACTGTGGGCCTAACCATGCACCTATACTTGTTAAATGTTACTAAGTGTGTCGGTTTGGCACATGGTGTGGAAAAAATTCATTCATACCATGTGTCCACTCTGAAATGTTTTGTATCTCCCTCATATGGCTATGTATTCCCCTTGAATTGTTTGACATATCATGAATCAGCCTTCAGGGCCTGCATGTTTTAGTAACATGTTTAGAACTGACCATGCACTAATCGTGTGGTTCGGTCTACCTTTACAAAATCCAGAGTTCTAGGATCTTAATGATCCCCAGATTCTCCTAAACAGATCCTTTTTCTTCTTTATGAGGTGATAACATGACTGGACTCAGAATCCATCTACGGCCTAACCCAAGAAAAACTCACAGAAATACTTGATGTCCCAACTCAAACTCCATTGGCTAATAGTGACGATCAGTATAAGGCTTCAATCTAGACTATGTCATAGTCCTATTCTTTTGTATATGTTGTACATACTTTATTGTCTATTAAACAATACAAGGTTCTAGTAGCATAGACTCACCTACCTCTAACAAGCACTGGGGTGAATAGAACGTCCTACCATATAGGGCCTCGTATAGATCAATCTAAATATTTTTCTAAAAGCTATTTTTTAAAATATTCAGTGTGAGGTAGGTGTTTCTATAAAGAACATACAAAATCAAGGATTAATTCTATGATAATATCCTCTAACTCCCATATTTTATGATAAGATTTAATATTTTATTAAAGTTGATATGATGTACTATGAATCACCTATAAACCCAGTGCATTGTAAAACTCCTACAATAATTTTGGCATAAATCGAGTTTCCCTATCTAATATTATATAATGGTGAACATCAAGAATTCATATAATCTATTAGATGATAAACCTCCCAATATCATCTATTTATAATTTATACCTGATAGGAAGAAATTTGGTGACCTTATCCAACCTTTCAACAATCACCCATACCACATCACTGCCTCAAAGGGGTCTTATAAATCCCGTCACAGAATTTGTAGTGAAATTGTTCCATTCCCATTATAAAATAGAGAGATGCTATGAAATTCTAGTAGGTTGAAAGTGCACCACTTTCACCTACTGAAATGTAGGACATCATGTGATGAAACCATAAATCTACCTATCCATACCCTAATACCAATACTAGTGGAATATATCATGTAAAATCTTGTTGATTACATGGTATACTTCCCAAAAAGTGTCATGATACTCTCATATCAATTATTCTCATATATCTACAAGCACCCAAACATTCCCATTAATGCACAAGATCTTATCCTTATCAATGAACCATCTAGGTAGGGTGTTCTCACCAGAAATAATCTCTCATAAGACCAAACCCTCAGGATCAAAATGTTGTTTCTTATTTTCTAGCTTTATAAGTGAATATGTCACTACTAAAGCTGGTAAAAAGGCTATTTTTGATACTTATGAACTTCCAAATGCATCTCATAAAATAGTCCCATCAAATTCCACTCACTATTTCCCCCCTAAACATCATATTTCCATGCATTCTAGTTTATATCAATGAAAATGAAATTTCATTTCCTAGGTGAATTATGAAGACCAAAGATGAATGAATGTAGATATTCAACCTATATTTATAGCCTAAGATTTAGGTCACACTATGTAAATATGTATTTAGTATTTTTATGTCTCTAAACACCAAAAATAATTCTCCTATCATATAATTCCTCTAAAACCACAAATCATGTACCACAGCTACCAACTTGAGATTGTGTATCAGGAAATTGTGATCATAGTCCCTAAACCATCAATACTCATATGAAACTACTCAATCTCCATACATGATAACATCTCCTAGAATGATTACTGAAGAATAACAATAAACCATATAACATATTCCCTACTCTAGATGAATTATGATTAGTGATAAAGTCAATCATCCTTTTAACTCCATAAGTTATATTTCACAAGCTTCATACCATATAATGTTGAAAATCTGTTCTGTGAAGTCTATAATAGTAAGTTCTAGGATTGAAAAGTCATGAATAAATTCTTTTTATAACCATATATCCCTAAGAAACTCTATATTTAAAAATAAATTCTTGTAATAACCATATGCCCCAAGGAACTCTATATTTAAAAATAAATTGTTTGATTGCTCCTAGGTAACTATAGTTCTCACCTTCTCTAGGTCAATAAACACTTACTCCTATGAGATGATGTGTTAGGGGAATTGAACATTTTTAATCTAAAAGTTTCATTTGGAGATATTATCATACACATGGTTCTCTCTCAGTATATTCATCACATTCTCAAGATGTTGTTCATGGTCATGTCAATTATTAGAACAAACTAATATATCATCCATGAAGACTGACACAAATGAATTTAGATATAATAGGAAAACCTAATTCATTAGAGCCATAAAAACTGAGGGTGTGTTTGTGAGACTGAATGGAATGAAAGAATAATTTTACAAGATATAACTATTATTAAATAGTGTACATGGTTTGTATTAAAGATTACCATATACCTGGTGATAGCCTGATATCAATTTAATATTAGATAACACCCAAGATTGTTGGAGAAAGTCGAAGAGGTCATCTATATATAGAAGTAGATATTGGTTCATATCTATAATCGTGTCCAACCAATTAAGATCTATGAAAATAGAAAGGTTGTCATCTTCCTTCTTGAAAAAAATAGCAGGTGAACTGCAGGTTATGTTTTGGTTCATATAAAACCCTTAGCTTTCAAGTCCACTTGAAGCTTGTTTAGTTCCGGAAGTTCAATAAATGTCATCTTCTAAAGAGTAATAGACACCAGTGTTGCTCCTGACACTGACTCAAAAGTAAAAAACACCTCCCTTATATTAGGTAATATAGAAAATTCCTCATGAAATAATTCCATGAAATAAACCCATTGTGATAGGTAAATATATACATCATGTTCCCTGATCACTCAAAATAATAGTTGAAACCTAGGATGTCACTTGAACCAGATCACAATCCTCTATCCTGATCAACTTTCTTGGAAATCACATTATCCATTATTAATATAAGAACCACTCTTAGTTTAGGTTAAGTATTCCCTCTGGTGACATAAATCTACATGGTAATGAAATGATGCTAACCATTACATTCAAAGCATGATGTTGAAACACATCATCTCAACAAAAATGGGTTATTTGTGAAAGTAAAACCACCTATCTTAATGGGAATTCCTTACATTAGCATATGTTCTTAGATCAAATACCCAATAGTGTATCGAGAGTCATTATGTCATAGAAGTACTCTATATATAGGCACATACTTTCTATAATTTCTATAGATATAAAAGAATTTGAAGCACCTATGTTAAATAAATAAGATACTAAAAAAGAGGCTATTATAATAGTACCTACAAATTTAGAAGGTATGGGACTCTTCTCTTTAGAATTATTCTTCACTTCATAGATATGGAAAGATATTTATCATTGAGATACAACATTTCTACCTTGGGAAGGTCTAATCTATTGGATTTGTATATTTGAATCTTAGTTACATATTCCACATCCTCCTACTTGGCCTCATTAGAAGTTAGTATTCCAAATCCTTACATTATGTGGAACTATTGATCCTGAATATGAATGTGAATTCAGTGAAGATACGTTCTCACGAGTCATTAGAGAAAAATCTAATAAAAAATGTTGGTGATTTCTCATATTTTTGTAATCATGGTGCTCTATAAGGTCCTCGATAAACTTAGGATTCTTATGGACCACCCTACCACACTGGTGACACACCACATAACTGTTAGTGCATGGAATTTGAATGGTTCAACCCCTGTGATCATAATCAAATTGACTTATCCAACTTCTAGAAGAAAAACCTCCCTAACTTGATGTTAAAACACTCAGACCCACATTGAAGCTTCCCTTAAGTTTTGAAATTCTACCAAGTCTATACCCTGATGATGATTAGTCTAGGTGATCACATCCCACAAACATTTGGTAGAATGTAACACCCCAAGATTTCATAGTGTGTTATTTCTTCAAAATAATTCAATAACTTGCACTACACGCAAGACCGAGTTCAATTGCACCATGACTTACCAAAAAAAAAGCCATTGAAAGAGGTCATGAATAGCATTAACTACATTTTTAACTTTATATAATCCTTATAATTTTAGAATCCATATTATGAGTTTCTTAGTCATAATGCAAGAACAGATTCATTTTCAGTATTGCACTTTTATCAACTTTTGATAGTGAAACCTTTTTAAATAAAATATTTTAAACTTTTTGACTAAATGGAGACATCAAAAAATTTAAAATGAAACATCCCAAGCTTCCACGGTACGCTTTCCTTTGAATAAAACAGTAGCGTGTGTTGTACGCAACGTCGAGTTTTAACACACACCACAACCGATCAAACTAGCCGTTATGAATAGTAATACCTAAATTTTGAAATTATATATATTTTATATTTTGAAATGGACTTCATTTTTGGATTCGGAATATCGAATTTAGCCTAAGGTGAAATTTTGGTACTTTTCGGATAACTTTCATATTTTGATGAATAGTGAAAATTACTAAATTTTAATTAAAAACAACTTTTTTAATCAAAATAATTAATAGTGATAAATTATGAATTTGAGTGGTTTTAAATTATATTTAGAATATATTTTTACCATTTAATATAATGTTGGTCATTGGACATAATTTTACAATTAAACCGAACATAAACGAGTGTCAATCTTTTGATAGTTATTATCTCTTAAAAACACGCTTTTTGTTTTGACAGCGGGAATTAATTTTAAATTAATTTCTGCCACTTCTGTGTTTTGAATTTAGAAAAATGGATTCCATATTTGGAATCAGAATGGTCAAATTGTGTAAATAGGTAACTTTTATTTTTAGACATTTTGAATAATTACTGCGGTAAATATTTTATTTACCATGGTTAAGGGTAAATCCGGTAAATAAGGGTTAAAAAATAATATTATAATAATACTAAATTACCCTAAAACGTGTCTTAACCACATTGGTTGATACATGGTCTACCATTGGCATCTTTGTGTCAATTTTGGGACCCCATGGATCCACTTGTAAGTGATAATGACACTTTATTTTAATTAAGTCAAAATGAATACAAAAATGACACAAGCATATATCTTTTAGCAAAACAATTGTTACAAAGGGTTATATAAGTTGGATTTTAGATTATAAATATTCATTAGAAATCTAAAAAGATTTCCTACATAATTATATTTTATTTATAATTTTTAGACATTAAATAATTTATTTTATTTTTCACACAATGATGATGCAGTAATTACTATAATAGTGAAAAATTAAAATAATTGATATTATAAATACCCAAATAAATATAATATGAAACTTTTAATGAATTAAACTAATTTTCTAGGATAATATGATATATTAGGATTGATTTAATTTACTTTGTTTGAAGTAATCAATCTGTTATGAGTTTCACAAAAATCAACTATTGAATAGTGTCAAAATTGACATAAAAGAGTTCTTAAAAAAAATATTATATTATTAATTGATATTAAATTCCTAAAAATCTAAGGTTCGGCCAAGAGACTTATATCAGGATAGGTTCATCATTAATGGACCACTTGGGGGTCGCTTGGATGTATATAGTAATTTTATTAACCATATTATATAAAAATACAAAGAGACATTGTAAAAGTGAAACTAATTAACTTAGAGTTAATACTTAAAGATAAGGTTAATATAAGTACCCAAACCTGTCTAAATTCTATTGGTTGAGTGGTTTTCGACCTATACCCACCTTAGCCTTTGAATAGTCAACTTTGGAGCCATTGTAAACCTAATATGAATTTATTATAAATTAATATTTCTAGCTTTTCCAAAGGTGCCCCTCACCCCTCTTATAAAAGGGCACTCCTCCTTCTCATTTCTTCACACCTTAAAATCCTTTTGGTTCGGCCAAACTCTTCCCAAATACTCTCCCAACATCCCTCACTACAACCTAGAGGCCTTAGTTTGATCATAAAGCCAACCTAAGGAGCCCTTTTGATCAAATCAAAAGGAAGAACCCGAAGAAGAGGTAATGATTTCACCACCCTTCTCCAAGTTCATTTCTTCTTCCACTTCTTCTTCCTTTGTTCTTACCATTCTAAAATAATAACTCCAGTATCTCACATATACTGTGATGTTATTATAAATATTTTACAATCATATTCAGTATTCTATCCACCCTTTGAATAACATGTCACCATACGTGCGTACGTACGGCTTACCGTCTCCACGTCGTGGTGTAATTGTTATTCAATATAATATTATTTGGATGGGTATAATAATGATGTGTAACTCATGTAAATAATAAATATAACATGTTAATGATTCTGTATATATGATATACCATCCATTTATATATTATTTTAATATCAAAAGAATGATATTGTCGCTCGTGCATACGTACGGACTACCGTCTCCACGAACGCGATAAGATTCATTCTCCATCGTATCCATTCAAGTATAATTATCATTTGATGATTTAAAAATGATGTTTAAGGACTGGATATCATTCTGGATATGAATAAGATACAACAACCATGGCTTATGTAACAAAACATATAAAAGAAAATGAGTAAGTTAACTCCTGAAACAACGATAATTCTAAGATATTATTAACAAATCAATGTTAAAAGATCATATATGATATCATATTAATATATATGATTCTTGTATAATTTAATAACAACTATTTCACCATTATACAGGAGGTTAACCTACCCCAACCAAGGAAAAGTACAAGGTAAGGGTTTACTTTACAACCTCTTCATTATCCAAGGTTGTTTATACGTAATAATCTACTGGGATCTCTTTATCATCCACATCCATGTTTCTTAAAAATTCATTTCAAAACATTTTTACTATTTACTAGAATATGAGTTAAAGTCATTTATACCCTTTTTGACTTTTATAAGTGGTTTATAAAGGAATCTTTCGGTCGTTTTCAAAACAAGGTCCTTTTTAACCTTTTCTACAGAATTAAGGTAAGAATGTTTTTTTAACTTATACGGCGGGTGCGGCTATTTTCCGCCATTATAAAATCTTCAAAGCTTCCCTTACAAGCTTATAAGAATATTTTCAAAGAAAATGTTTTATTTTATATGGATCTTAAATGATTTCAAAATAAAAGGAGATATTTCTTTAAAAAGAATATTGATTTCATCTATGTCAACATCCTTTGATGGATTTTAAGATTATTTGAAGTTGATTTATTATGATACAAAACTTCTATATTGTATTGAAGGTTTTGTGATATGTTTGACTGTGGATGTGCTATTTTTATACCATTCATAGTTTATGGTGAAATTATTGACATTTCGTATGCTAGTTTTAATACGAATGTTTATGTTATGTTTAAACCTTTTCATATGGGAATGCATTGGACTTAGTAAGTGATGGGTGGAGCCCGCTATAGCTCCTCGATGCATCGGTAGGTCTCATGAGACAAACTAGCGTCTTGGCACAAGGCCTTGACAAAATCTTATTTGTAGTCTTGGCACGAGGCCTTGGCTATGTGGTTATGATAGTCTGGCATTATGCATTCCAACATTATGAAAGTGGTTATTGATTTTGCATGTGATTATTCAATTAGTAGAATATCCATGTGAACAAGTAAATGGAATTTTTTTCATTTTACTTTTGCCATACTATGTTGAAGTTCAAGTTTAAAAGGCTTTTGTTTTAGTAATTCATTGCCTTAAATGTTTATGCTTATTTTTGAATGTTCCGCTATATTGTTATCCTTACTGGGCATTTGAGCTCACCCCTTTTCTATGTTTTATTTTTCCCAGGAAGTGAAGAAGTAAATTATGAATGACCTGCAGGGATATTATGTGGGGATATGAGTGTGGATTATGGAGACAATATGTTGTTGTAGTAGTTTTTCGTTTAATGATGTAATGTAAACCTTATGAATATATCTAGTGTTTCCAAGGCTACTAAACCAATTGGTCTTTCGAGATTTGATCTTTCTTGTGATCATGCCAATGTTACGAAGTAATGCACCGACTCTGGGTAACTGGGGTCGGGGCGTTACATAGAATCACTAAGAATTTAATTTTATTCCTTGAACCTCCACTCCAGAGGAATCTCTAGATGATCAAATATAAATATAATGGCCTATATTCATGACTCAGCTGCCTAGGTGACACCATCCCCATAGAAAGTAAGTGGATGCTTCTATTTTTATTCTTACATCAACTCTGTCATATTAAGATAATGAAACAAAGCTCCCTATATAGTCTAGAAAAATCGTTGAACCCTCTCAAAACTGAGCATCATCACATAGATTAAGAATAATAATTGGTGATGTATTTGGTACTACTGGAGGTAATACTAGTGGTTCGTGTCCCAACACCTTGAGATCATGTTCATCACTGCCCTCCAAGTGTGAGACTCAAAGAATTTTTGGTGGCATGGATCTATAATTTCTAAACACATAATTCATATAATATTCAACAACATATTGGATCACATATAAAGGAATAGTACATGTATATATTCTTACTATATAAGATTCAACCCATATAAAGGCTCCTAAATCTAGGTTTAGGTGATATAAGAGATGGTAAATAATCACAATAGAAACTCCATACTACCCACTACTAAGGTTAGGTTAGGTCCATGGTCTAACATTTGGTAGTATGGGTCCCATTATATGGAGATTAAATTACAAGGTATCGAGGGAAACTCTCTTGACATTTAAATTTCCATTCCCATTTATTGAAACCAGTTTAATTTAAAATTTAAGAAAAACCAATTTTTACTCATTTACACACACACACATGTGTGTGTGTGTGTGTCATTGTATAGTTATAAGAGTCCCCATTCATAGGTTATAAAGGCATAATATTTATAAGTGGAAATCATCACATCATATAATTATGACCTGACACTTACATCTAGTATTAGGATACAACATGTATTATAAAATGATTTTATTGGATAAATCACCATGACTAATTTACAGAATTACACTCTTCACAATTTAAAATTGGAATTCATGTAATGAAAACAGTCTAAAATTTATGTCCATGTGATCAGTGTTCTACGGCTCAAACAAGGCATAATTGGTTAGATAAGGTTCCACCATCAATCTATATATGAAAAAAACATTTAGGTTGATAAAGAAACTCTAATTAATATGATTATTCTATCCTTATAAGAAACATTAGCACATATCCCAATATAATAATAAAAGAACCAATAATATATATCATTCAATGCATTAGTAATATAAATATTGTATGGAATATGAATGACATGTGAATCCTCAAGTGCCTACGATGATGCATAAAATGATACCCCCTTATAATATAAAGACAAATAAAAAAAATTCATCATAATAATAACCATAAAAACACCACAATTCATGTGCATCACCCAGTGGTAAAATCAATACAACTGTAATAGGAAAAAACTAGAATAGAAATATCTCATCCTATGTAATTTGACTTTTTCCAATACATGGGGTAATTACTCCTATGAAAAGGCTCGTTACCAAATTCTGACATATTCCTAATTTCTTATCTACCAATACCAAACTGTAATATAAAAAGAAAAGGGCTTTAATACAATTTTATAATGTCATGACCTATCTCACTAGATAACAGTAGTTGAATCGGTGAGTCATAAGGTCTTAAGAATGTATCTCCGTATTCTAGAGGCTACCAACTAGCAGAAAGAGTCTACTATGATATGGTGGGGAGACTATAACCTTCTGATTGGCGGGTATCATGGTAGTATACAATAATGGTAAGTAGTGGAAGAATATTTTAAATGAAATACATAAGAATAATAATAAAAATGTAAAAAATAGGTTTAATAAGAGTCAATATCATACACAAAATAGTGATGTTTTCTTTGTGATATACCAAAGGGGAATACATGGAAGTTGATCAGCAAGAATATACAATATTCTATACAAAAAAAGACTAAAAACTATCTCCAAAATAATCAAGAGTACAAGATCAATTCCTTACTCATGTGCTCCATCCTATTACAGAAAATAAGGCAACCAAAGATGGATGTCTCTCTTTGTACCAACTTGCATCCACAAACTCTGTTTATGTACCAGCTGGTGAATTGAACAGGGTGTGATATATACTCAGTAGACTGCCACCAATGGTGTCTATAACTATCCAGTATATCCATATAAAATGAGTAGTGTTTAGGTAATATTCTATGTATAATAGTAAATAAAACAAAACACATCGATTTAGGTTCCTCACAGGCACCCAACTGGTACTACCTGCTCCAACCTAAACCAGAATGTCTCTAAACAGATGTCACCCTATATATAATATACACACATATATATAGGTTTTTATGTGTGTATATATATATATCATATCAATATAAATGTATATGTTTATACATATATATATATATAATTACCCAGGCTCGAGGTGTATACCCAAGGAATCCATTTATAAATATATGGGGTTTCATAAGACTCATAAAATATGTGCATGGAGAATATATATAATCAATATATCATAAAAGTACATCATTTATCGACTAAAATTTTGTTCTTTGACTTGGAAGCACATCATTTAATTTAATTAATTGGAATCTAGAGCCCATCCAAGGTGTTCCATAAAAAAAGAACCTACGTACTACTCTAGGTTCACTTTATAAACCCGTCACTATAGGATTCCATCCATTTTTTTTCACATGAAGAACCCACGTATCACTCATGGAATGGATTAAAGTCATAACCCTCTATGTTTTTCTATGGTATACCACAATGGGAACCAGTTATCACTCATGGAATCATGAAGCATCATTTTTCACTGAACCCACCCAATATAATCCTCTATGGAACCACATATCACTCGTGGGGTAATATAAAGGCATTCACCTGATGATCCTATGAAAGGTATTCTATAAAATAATCTTTGTATCACTCCCATGAAGTTTTGATTTGTTTATAACTTATAATTATTTTACATGATGATTCCATCTGAGGAATTATGAATTTTATCCCTTATATCGCCATCAGCATTTCTTGTGGGTCATTCATGGATAGCATTAAACCATTAACATTTAAAAAATTCAATTAATTCAATTTCTATAACTAATATCATAAGGGTAATTCAACTTCAACAAAGAAACTAATGTCCTATAAACATGTCCTACCATTTTCTGTTGGGTTAATTCAAATTAAATTTCATTTATCAAGACAACTAAACACATCTAAATTAGTGGTTCAAAAACATTTTAATGCATAAGGCTCATAGGCCTCCAAGGAAGGCACACCCTAAGGGGTGGCTCAAACTTAGGTGGACATTCTTCGACATTGATTTTAGGTTGCTGGGACTGCCCTAATCAAGTTTTTATTGTTTCATTTAGTTAATTTAATATTTCAGATGTGTTTCATGGAAGTTTTTTTCCCTGGAGAAATTGAACATAATATAAACATAAAGACTTTTGGGGAAAAAGAACTAAACCACCAACCCTAGATTTGTATAAATATCCCCAATTGTTTTCATCCTTAATTCGAGATGAAAAAGGATGAATCAAAAAAATTGGCAAATTCTCTGAAAATTGGTCATATTAGAACAATGGGAAGTATCATTCTTGAGTTAAAGATAAATGATGAAAAATATGAAGAGGAATTAAGGGTTTATCGATATCAATCCAACATAACTGATGGCAGATGAATCATACTATGAATGAAGGTGAAAGCATAAATCCAAGGAGGAGAGAAATATGATCTATTCAGTGGTGTAGTCTACTATAAAAAAGATAAGGGGGAAGGATATTTGAGTTTAAGAGTAAGAATGATAAAAAATAGGAATTTATCCCATCATTTAAAGCGGTTAATGGTTTGGCCACGTGGTTTTCCAAACCATGTTCCTAACCATGCACCTATAAGGGTTAATTAATACTAATTGTGTAGGCTAGGAATGTGGTTTGGGGAAATAATACACAGCCTATGTGGCCCCGCTATAGTTTTCTATAGCTCCCTCTCATAGTCAGGCAGCCCACATTTCACATTTTAACAAAATGTTCATCACCCTTTGGGGCCCATATGGTTGATTCTCATGGTTATTACTAACCATGACACTCAATCTTCCGTTCCAAAATATAGAGCTTCATAATCCAGATGATCTCGTGATGCTTCTAAACCACTGCATAGCCTCTTAAGAACACTTTAATAATAATACAAGTTGTTTGAATAGTGATTTAAATCATTTTTACCTCTTTTAAAATTCTATATGTTACATTAATGAAATGAAATGTGGGGTGGAAGATAAAAATATAAATAAGTTGAATGAAATCCCTTTATTTATTCTTCTAAAATAGTAACATTTATTTTTAAAATGAAAAATTCCCCAAAACTAAGAATATAAATTATTTTGGAAAACCATGAAAAAACTAAAATAAAACTTCGTTGATAAATAGGGTTATAAAGTTGAAAATTTTTAAATGTTAAAAATGATATTCTTTTCACACATTTTTGTAATGAAATTCCAAGATTTCCTATGTGGAAAATGTTAATAATATATGTCACGACCCCCTCCCCACAAAGTGTACCCCTCCTGGGCCGGCAATGTGAGAAGGGAGATAATGACCCCCGAGTCCCACCTCTAGTAGGCCCCGGGTTGGCGACTAGCACCGAGGGTATAATACACACACAAATGGGAGGCATTACCCTCTAAGAGAACACATGGAGAAGAGAGAGAAAGAATAGAATCCAACCAACTCCAACTCATAACTGAAATATAAAAGAAACCCAAGTACATATATGAAATGTCATGCAAAAGTACTACAACTGAAAGGGAAAACTAAAAGTACCCAAAAGAAAGTAAAACGGCAGCGACCATAAGCCCGAACAGCTCCTCCTCCAACCGAAAGCTAGTAGTAACCATCTTGATCTCCAACCTGCTCCAAGTGACCCGAAAAACAGTTTATATGTACATAGGGTGAGTATAACAGTATACTCAGTAGGATCCTCCTCAATCCTCTCGTGCAAAAGTAAAGAAAGCATGCTAAAGCCCAGTGAACAACAAGTGAAACTAACTCGTTACCTAAACAGGTATACTAAGTTCCCAACCTCACCATGGATACTCTCACCAAGTAACACTAACAAGAATATAGCATATAGCATAGAATATCAAGGGTACCCCGTTACTACTTCCCCACTGGTTTCCTGCTTTTCCCCAACGACATATGTCTTGTGCATCTCTCTCCAAAGGCTTGCCCGCAGACACCTGGGCTAAGCTCCACAACCTGCACCACGTGCACCACAAAGGCTTGCCCGCAGACACCTGGGCTAAGCACCACACCATCCTCACAACCAATGTGACCAGGTAGTTTCCGGGAGCCACCATAGCTCGTATAATGTGTATCATACGTCGAGTATTATACCTCGATCCATCACAACCCATACACCGAGTAAGTATCCTCAAGCCATCACAGCCTATACACGTTACACCTATAGTAGTACATAGGTTACTATATCCAGAATATATGTGTGTGAAATAACCACAAGCCATTACAGCCCTCTACAAACATATATGGGTAAAACTAACCACTGTGCCTACCAGCACAAAGATCTACCAAGAGAAGAGAACGGGGCCAAAGGGGGTAGTCATCCATTCAACCTCCAATCAGAATGTTGGGGAAAACACCCCCCTAGGGCTCAGAATCCCCGGGGTGTCGGATTCCCTTACCGACAGGGTGGAGTAGCGTATAGAAACACAAAAGTACAGAAATATATATAACTCACAACCACACTATGGGAATTACCTAGTCATAGGCACAACTACAGCTAACGTCTATCAGACTCCAGGCTGCTACTTCTAAGACTAGGTATCCTATAAGCACACAACCATTTGAAGAGCTTTATTAGATTACTCCATTTTCATTTTATCAGTTCCATTGTACGTTAATTAATTATTTAAACATTAATTAACCATGAACAATTTACTACATTAAACTAAATTGGCATCACATTAAAAAAATTCTCCTTTTTAGGATTCACATCACTATTAAATTTCAGTTTCTCCGTCCCCGTGGATTATCACCATTTAAAAAAACTTTCATTATGGAATTACCTTCCCCATATTCCCAGGCATTCTAGAAAAGCATCCTATGCTACTAAACACAAAGGGCTCAACACGGTGAGTAGATATACTACCCATCGAGTCTTTGCCGCCTATAGCAAGAGCATAGACCCATCCTCCATCGAGAGGCTAAACACGGAAAGCACGTGGCATACCCCGCGTGTCTTCACCTCCTTCGGAAAGAGGGTAAGCAAAAACAGCTACCTTGAGCAGTGGGAAAAAGTAAAGCAGATAAACAATCAAACCACTAACATCAAACCATCACATTCATCTCATACCATCATCCTTGGTGTCCTCCCCGACACCCACATGCATAAACTGATACATCTCGCCACACTAGGCGTCATCCGCTGCCACAACCACAAGTCCCCATGCCTCCACATATCACAACAACCATCCAGGCTCACATCAAATCACAAGAAGCAGGAAATTAAAGATCACAAAATGGGATCTCGGCCCCTTAACAAGGCATTCAGCCTTCATACAAGATGAGCACTCAGAGCTCCAAACCACAAGGCATTCAGCCTTACAAGCAATCAGGTAACTCAGAACCCTTTCGAAATTATCGAACTAATAGTTATTTAATCCATCTTGAATTAACAGATTCATTAACATGCCTCTTTATATTTAGCCAATTATTTAACAAATAATTCCGGCTTTACGTTCTTTATCAATTTCCATCATGAACAAGCAACTAATTAAAGAAAATCATAGATATCACTCTATCTAGGAAAACATGAGGCAAACCGTTATCACGGTACAAAGCAACAACATGTGATCAACCAATTCTTTTAATCTGTCTCAAGTATTTAATTAGGTCAATTTTATTGTGATACAAAGGGTTAAATCATGCTAATTCTACAGTTGCACATAAACAATTAGAGAATCCATGAATCCCCTACCTCGAAGAGTTCTTGACGTCCTTTATCCACACAACGGGTCACAGTCCTCTTCTCCTCAAGACAGCTGCATCCACCGGAGGATGCCACGTTACGACAGTACCAACCAACCCCAAGAAAACCCATTAGAACCATGGAGATTACATGCTAATATGGAAGGAAGAACAAGAGAAGGTGATCCCCGAAGGAACGATGATAAAACATACCTTATATGGAAGAACGATCGACACAACTTGGTTGCATCAACAGAGCGGAACTGATCTGAGTAACGTTTGATTTTGAAACTCCTACGAGAATGATTGCAACGTTCTAGCGTCTCGTAGATGAGAACCAGGAGGAAGACCAACGAAGAATGATATCTCGTTCCTTTAAAAAAATTAGAGAGGCGACGGTTTAAGATCCGATTTATTCTCCATTAAAAACGGATCGCATTAACCCACGCGGTTTGACCAAGTAAAAACATCCCGGCCTTAGGAATAATTAATATAGAATTTATGGCCTTTGAATCGGCCTTAAAGTCCTTAAAATAAGGTTTTAAAAGTATTTTACGTCAAAGAAAACGTCAAATTTACGAAGCTGGAAACACTGTTCACATACTCAAAATTTGGCAAAGTATGGAATCGGTAGCTCTCATGAAGTCTGGAAACACTGTTCATTCGTGAAATTTGGCAAAGTATGGAATCGGTAGCTCATAGGATTCTGGAAACACTGTACAAGTCTACTGATAGAACCTCACCGATAGAAACACTGTTCAAGTCTACCGATAGAAGTCCACCGATAGAACCTCACCGATAGAAAACACTGTTCAAGTCTACCGATAGAAGTCCACCGATAGAACCTCACCGATAGAAACACTGTTCAAGTCTACCGATAGAAGTCCACCGATAGAACCTCATCGATAGAAACACTATTCACGGAACCTCACCGATAGAAACACTTTTCCCTGAACCTCACTGATAGAAGTCCACCAATAGAACCTCACCGATAGAAACACTGTTCACTGAACCTCACCGATAGAAACACTGTTCACTGAACCTCACCGATAGAAACACTGTTCACTGAACCTCACCGATAGAAGTCCACCGATAGAACCTCACCGATAGAAACAGTGTTCACTGAACCTCACCGATAGAAACACTGTTCACAGAACTAGAAATTTGGCAAAGTGTTAGCCGAGCTACTACTGGACTGCGGCTACCAGTATACCGAGATATCAGTACGCCGTGGCTACCGGTAAACCCAGCTACCGATAGGATGCGGCTACCGGTAGACCGAGTTACCGGTAATCAGCAGCTACCGGTAGACCGAACTACCGGTAATCAGCAGCTACCGGTAGACCGAGCTACCGGTAATCAGCAGCTACCGGTAGACCGAGCTACCGGTAATCAGCAGCTACCGGTAGACCGAGCTACCGGTAATCAGCAGGTACCAGTAGGCCGAGCTACCGGTAGGCAGCAGCTACCGGTAGACCAAGCTACCGGTAATCAGCAGCTACCGGTAGACTGAGCTACCGGTAATCAGCAGCTATCGGTAGACTGAGCTACCGGTAGGCAGCAGCTGGGGGATAAGTCACCTTGACCTCCCGGAACACCTCCAACACCACATTTTCACAAAGTAATGGACCAGGGAGGTCTGGGCCATTACATTAGATACCTCTCAAAACATTCTTGTCCTCGAGAATTAAAAACCAACCCAGAAGAAAAGAGGGGTCCGAACAACCACCCCATAAGATACCTCTCAGAGGAAAACCACCATGAGTTGTTCAAAAACTGGAACAAAACTACGACATTCGAGAGTATGGAAACAAATAATCCATAACCAAACAATTCAAAAATAACATCACATCAAAGGTACATAAATAAAACATGAAAGGTCTGACCATAAAGGAAACGTCATTACATGGAAAGAGTTAAACATTAAACAACTCTGGGTACTGAGCATGTATCTGTGACTCACGCTCCCAGGTACTCTCCTCCATGCCACTGTGTTGCCACAAGACACGAACTGAGGGGATAGAATGCCCACGCAACACCTTCTCCTTATGGTCTTGGATCTCCACAGGTCGCTCCTCGAAGGTTGCATCATCGTCAATATTGATCTCTCCCCAATCGATAACATGAGATTCATCATGAAGATAATGACGGAGCTGTGATACATGGAAAACATCATGTATCCGACTCATCTGAGGGGGAAGTTCTACTCGATATGCCACAGCTCCAACATGAGCTAACACCTCGAAAGGCCCAACAAACCGGGGAGAAAGCTTACTTCCATGACCAAACCTCCGCTTCCCACGACGGGGAGTCACCTTTAGAAACACATGATCCCCAAAATTAGACTCTAACGGTCTCCTTCTTTGACCAGCATATGATTTCTGACGATCCTGTGCTGTCTTCACCCTCTCACAAATCACCTGAACCATCTCTGTTGTATTCTTCACTAGTTCTGGTCCGAGAATTGCTGACTCTCCGACCCCAGTCCAGCACAATGGAGAACGGCATGGCCGGCCATACAAGGCTTCAAACGGCACCATACCGATGGTAGAGTGAAAACTATTATTGTAAGAAAACTCTACCAAGGGTAAGTGCTTCACCCATGAACCTCCAAAATCAGGAACACAAGATCGCAACATGTCTTCAAGATTCTGGATGGTTTGCTCTGTCTGACCATCCGTTTGAGTATGAAAAGCAGTGCTAAGGAATAATTGAGAACCAAAAGCATGCTGGAGACCTCTCCACACCCTGGAGGTAAAACGAGGATCCCGATCAGAAATGATCTTCTTAGGAACTCCGTGAAGCCTCACCACCTCCTCCAGATACTGCCTCGACAAAACTTCCACTGAGCTCGACTCCTTGATCGCTATGAAGTGGGATGATTTTGTTAAACGATCCACTACCACCCATATAGCATCATGTACTCCCGGAGCTCGAGGTAAACCAGTAACAAAGTCCATTGAGATTTCCTCCCACTTCCACTGAGGAATCTCTAAGTGCTGGAGAAGACCACCAGGAACACGGTGTTCGGCCTTCACCTTCTGGCAGACTAAACATAGAGACACACATTCTGCAACTGTACGCTTCAGCCCAGGCCACCAAAACTGACTCCTCAAGGATCGGTACATCTTCGTCACACCAGGATGTACCGCCAAGGGTGAACTATGAAACTCTCGGAGAACCGTCTCGCGCATCGCCAAGGGAACAAAAAGCCTTCCATGATACAACACTCGGTGTTGTTCATCCTCTGACCAACCATCAGGGGCTTCTCCACAAACAACTTTATCTCTCCATACTTCCACCTCTAGATCACCCAACTGAGACTCTTCCACCTTCTGCATCAGATATGACTGCACCGTCATCTGGAAAAGACAACCTCTACCCCCAACTTCTCCCATATCAAGATGCAAAGATGCTAGCTCTTCCATCACTCTCCAGGAATCACCAGATTCACGCACAACATCATTACGTCACTTTCGGCTTAGTGCATCAGCTACAACGTTCCCTTTTCCAGGTGTATAAGATATTTCAAAGTCGTATTCCTGTAAGAACTCCACCCACCGACGCTGCCTCAAATTCAAGTCACGTTGGGAGAAAACATACCTCAAACTCTTATGATCGGTGAAAACCACAAAGTGCTCACCAATGAGGTAATGTCTGCACAACTTCAGAGAAAACACCACGGCTGCCAACTCAAGATCATGGGTGGCGTAGTTTCATTCATGTGGACGTAACTGCCGAGACCCATAAGAAACAACTGACCTATGCTGCATGAGAACACAGCCTAGACCCAAATGTAAAGCATCACAGAAAACATCAAACTAGACTCCCTCCGCTGGAAGACAAAGGACTGGAGAACTTACCAACTTCTCCTTTAGATACTCGAATGCTATCTGACACTGATCAGTCCATATGAACTCTTGATCCTTCCTTGTCAAAGCTGTCATAGGAGTCGCAACTCGGGAGAAATTGGCTACAAACCTCCTATAATAGCCTGCGAGACCAAGGAAACTTTGCACCTCTGACACGGTCTTGGGGGATGCCCAAGACACTACTGCTTCTATCTTCGATGGATCCACAGCTACTCCCTATTGGGACACAACATGCCCTAAGAAACGCACTTCTCGAGCCCAGAAATCACACTTGGACAACTTCCCAAACAACTGATGTTGGCGAAGAACTCCCAAAACGGCTCGTAGATGCTCTGCATGCTCTACTTCAGATGTGGAGTACACAAGGATTTCATCGATGAAAACCACAACAAACTTGTCCAGGAATTCACAGAACACAGCATTCATCAACCCCATGAAAACAGCTGGAGCATTCGTCACGCCGAATGGCATTACAACAAACTCATAATGCCCATGACGATAGCGGAAAGCATTCTTCGGGATATCCTCATCCTTTACACTCATCTGATGATATCCTGACCGCAAGTCTATCTTTGAGAACCAACTTACACCCTTCAGTTGATCGAATAGGTCATCAATCCGCGGGAGAGGATAGTGGTTCTTTATTGTCACTTTTTTTAACCGATGATAATCGACGCACAACCGCAAACTGCCATCAGCCTTTTTCACAAACAAAACTGGTGCACCCCACGGTGACACACTTGGCCGAACAAAACCACACTGCAACAGACCGTCGATCTGAATACGTAGCTCTCGAAACTCAGAAGGGGCTATCCTATACGGAGACATATAGATAGGAAACCCCCCTGGCTGTAGCTTGATCCCAAACTCGATCTCTCGTCGAGGGGGTAAGGATACAACCTCTTCTGGAAAGACGTCAGGGTACTCCTCTACGACCCTAGGAAACGCCAACTGTTGAACCTCTGAAGAAATCAGCGTCATCCCAGCCATCATGGATGATAAGGATGGAACTCATCTATGACTCATCCGAGGATCTCTCTCACCAACAAACACCACTTTCTCTCCATCTTCATCAAAGAAAATGACCTTCTTCCTGTAGCAATCCACAACAGCCTGCACCGAATACAACCAATCCATGCCAAGTATGACATCATATGGTTGTATTCGCAAACATAGGAAATCTACCCAAGAGCGGTGTTGCCCCAACACTAGCTCACAGTCTCTACATACTTCAAACAAGTCAGCTCGACCTCCAACTGGCGTAGTCAACGCCAAGGGCACTGGAAGCCTCTCTACCTCAAGTCCCAAAGCATGGACAAGGGTAGGTGATATGAAGGAGTGTGTTGCTCCTGAATCAAACAAGGCATACACCAAGGTAGAAAACAAGAAAAGGGTACCTCGAATGACATCTGGCTCGCCTGGGGATGGTAATGCTAGAGCATGAAGTTGACCACGACCTCCTCCACGGCCTCTCTGACCCTGATGACGACCACCACCACGGCCGCGCTCTGCTCTCTGAGGACGGGGAGCATCATGGGGTTGTCCTCTGCCTGCTCCATCTACCCTTTGGTGATCTAAAACTGGTGCAACCTGCTGCTGCTGCCTCGGCTGGAACTGCCTCAACGGAGGAACCTGGAGTGGAGCGCCTGGTGCACGATGACTGCTCTGAAAAGTCGGGCACTCCCTCTGCTGATGACTCCGACCACCACAAGAAAAACAAGTTCCTGATCCCTTGGCATAGGTCTGAGAGTTGCTGCCTCCGGAGAAACGAGATGGGAAGGGCTGGGACCTACCCCCAGGTGAACAGAAACTCTTCTTTCCTGAAAACCGGGAACCCCGGACCACAGCTCTGCTTCGTGAGGAATCATGACGATTCCCCTCTCGTGACAATCCAGTCCTGGCCAAAGTACTCTCAACAACCTCTGCCCTCGCCAGCACCTCAAGATATGTCTTCAGCATAAATGGGGTGACCTGGCGCTGGATCTCTGGACGCAAAGCCTCCTCAAAATGCCTCGCCCTGGAATCATCATCTGGTAACAGGTCTGAAGCATATCGTAGAAGGTTCCTGAAACAGATTCCAAACTCTCAAACACTGAAGCTCCCCTACCGAAGGGTGAGAAGCTCCTGGTGACTGGACACCTTCGCAGTCGATGAAAGAAACTCGACTCTAAACCTGTCTCAAAACTCCTCCCATGAGATCCCTGACTCCTCACGATCACTGAGGAACAAGAACCACCACTGCCTCACTGCTCCACGCAACATCGTCACAACCAAAGACACCCAGTGTTCCTTCCGAGCATGAATCGAACTGAAGCCTATCTCGATCTCCTCCAACCAGTCTTCTGTGACTGCATCTGAAATGGATCCCTCGTACTTCTGTAGACTCTGGCGCTGAAACTCTCGAAGTTTCTTCTTCCAAGTGTCATCGTCGTCAACCTCTACTCAGTGACGATCTGCTGGAACAGCCTGATGGGTATCTTCTGCGCAAACCTGACGAGGACGTCGACCTGGAGCCATACCTGCAAAATAACAACTGTTAGAGCTCCTAAGCCTGGAATATGGAAGACTCAACATTAATTAATTAATTGTTTTGTTTTATTTATTTTAGGTTACCTATCCCAAGGTCTACCCATTCAAACACAAGCGCAAAGAATAATGATGCATGATCCTTTCCTAGGTCTCTTCCCTGCAACCGGTATCACTTTGTTTAGTAGTCATCGTAAGCTTAAAGGTCCATGCAACAGATCATAGGGGGCCCTAAACGCCTATGTCTCTGCCGGTCTCCAGTGTTTACCCCACTTTATAAACATGAATGACACTGTTTCCCTACCATCCCATGCATCCTCACCTGTGCCTAACTCCAAACTCCATCCTATCTCTCAACCAGACCTCTGATACCACTCTGTCACAACCCCCTCCCCACAAAGTGTACCCCTCCTGGGCCGGCAATGTGAGAAGGGAGATAATGACCCCCGAGTCCCGCCTCCAGTAGGCCCCGGGTTGGCGACTAGCACCGAGGGTATAATACACACACAAATGGGAGGGATTACCCTCTAAGAGAACACATGGAGAAGAGAGAGATAGAATAGAATCCAACCAACTACAACTCATAACTGAAATATAAAAGAAACCCAAGTACATATATGAAATGTCATGCAAAAGTACTACAACTGAATGGGAAAACTAAAAGTACCCAAAAGAAAGTAAAACGGCAGCGACCACAAGCCCGAACAGCTCCTTCTCCAACCGCAAGCTAGTAGTAACCAGCTTGATCTCCAACCTGCTTCAAGTGACCTGAAAAACAGTTTATATGTACATAGGGTGAGTATAATAGTATACTCAGTAGGATCCCCCTCAAGCCTCTCGTGCAAAAGTAAAGAAAGCATTCTAAAGCCCAGTGAAAAATAAGTGAAACTAACTCGTTACCTAAACAGGTATACTAAGTTCCCAACCTCACCATGGATACTCTCACCAAGTAACACTAACAAGAATATAGCATATAGCATAGAATATCAAGGGTACCCCGCTACTACTTCCCCACTGGTTTGCCGCTTTTCCCCAACGACATACGTCATGCGCATCTCTCTCCAAAGGCTTGCTCGTAGACACCTGGGCTAAGCTCCACAACCTGCACCACGTGCACCAGAAAGGCTTGCCCGCAGACACCTGGGCTAAGCACCACACCATCCTCACAACCAATGTAACCAGGTATTTTCTGGGATCCACCATAGCTCGTATAACATGTATCATACGTCGAGTATTATACCTCGAGCCATCACAGCCCATACGCCGAGTAAGGATCCTCAAGCCATCACAGCCTATACACGTTACACCTATAGTAGTCCATAGGATACTATATCCAGAATATATGTGTGTGAAATAACCACAAGCCATTACAGCCCTCTACACACATTTATGGGTAAAACTAACCACTGTGCCTACCAGCACAAAGATCTACCAAGAGAAGAGAACGGGGCCAAAGGGGGTAGTCAGCCATTCAACCTCCCATCATAATGTTGGGGAAAACACCCCCCAGGGCTCAGAATCCCCGTGGTGTCGGTTTCCCTTACCGACAGGGTGGAGTAGCGTATAGAAACACAAAAGTACAGAAATATATATAACTCACAACCACACTATGGGAATTACCTAGTCATAGGCACAACTGCAACTAACGTCTCTCAGACTCCAGGCTACTACTTCTAAGACTAGGTATCCTATAATCACACAACCATTTGAAGAGCTTTATTAGATTACTCCATTTTCATTTTATCAGTTCCACTGTATGTTAATTAATTCTTTAAACATTAATTAACCATGAACAATTTACCACATTAAACTAAATTGGCATCACATTCAAAAATTGCTCCTTTTTAGGATTCACATCACTATTAAATTCCAGTTTCTCCATCCCCGTGGATTATCACCATTTAAACAAACTTTCATTATGGAATTACCTTCCCCATATTCCCAGGCATTCTAGAAAAGCATCCTATGCTACTAAACACAAAGGGCTCAACATGGTCAGTAGATATACTACCCATCGAGTCTTTGCCGCCTATAGAAAGAGCATAGACTCATCCTCCATCGAGAGGCTAAACACGGAAAGCACGTGGCATACCCCGCATGTCTTCACCTCCTTCGGAAAGAGGGTAAGCAAAACCAGCTGCCTTGAGCAGTGGGAAAAAGTAAAGCAGATAAACAATCAAACCACCAACATCAAACCATCACATTCATCTCATACCATCATCCTTGGTGTCCTCCCCGACACCCACATGCATAAACCGATACATCTCGCCACACTATGCGTCATCCGCTGCCACAACCACAAGTCCCCATGCCTCCACATATCACAACAGCCATCCAGGCTCACATGAAATCACAAGCAGTAGGAAATTAAAGATCACAAAAAGGGCTCTCGGACCATTAACAAGGCATTCATCCTTCATACAAGATGAGTACTCAGAGCTCCAAACCACAAGGCATTCAGCCTTACAAGAAAGCGGGTAACTCAGAACCCTTTTGAAATTATCGAACTAATAGTTCTTTAATCCATCTTGAATTAACCGATTCATTAACATGCCTCTTTATCTTTAGCCAATTATTTAACAAATAATTCCGGATTTATGTTCTTTATCAATTTCCATCATGAACGAGCAACTAATTAAAGAAAATCATAGATATCACTCTATCTAGGAAAACATGAGGCAAACCGTTATCATGGTACAAAGCAACAACATGCGATCAACCAATTCTTTTAATCCGGTTCAAGTATTTAATTAGGTCAATTTCATTGTGATACAAAGGGTTAAATAATGCTAATTCTACAGTTGCACATAAACAATTAGAGAAGCCATGAATCCCCTACCTCGAAGAGTTATTGACGTCCTTTATCCACACAACGGGTCACAGTCCTCTTCTCCTCACGACAGCTGCATCCACCGGAGGATGCCACGGTACGACAGTACCAACCAACCCCAAGAAAACCCATTAGAACCATGGAGATTACATGCTAATATGGAAGTAAGAACAAGAGAAGGTGATCCCCGAAGGAACGATGATAAAACATACCTTATATGGAAGAACGATCGACACAACTTGGTTGCATCAACAGAGCAGAACTGATCTGAGTAACGTTTGATTGTGAAACTCCTACGAGAATGATTTCAAGGTTCTAGCGTCTCGTAGATGAGAACCAGGAGGAAGAACGATGAAGAATGATATCTCGTTCCTTTAAAAAAAATTAGAGAGGTGACGGTTTAAGATCCGATTTATTCTCCATTAAAAATGGATCGCATTAACCCACGCGGTTTGACCAAGTAAAAACATCCCGGCCTTAGGAATAATTAATATGGAATTTATGGCCTTTGAATCGGCCTTAAAGTCCTTAAAATAAGGTTTTAAAAGTATTTTACGTCAAAGAAAACGTCAAATTTACGAAGCTAGAAACACTGTTCACATACTCAAAATTTGGCAAAGTATGGAATCGGTAGCTCTCATGAAGTCTGGAAACACTGTTCATTCGTGAAATTTGGAAAAGTATGGAATCAGTAGCTCTTAGGATTCTGGAAACACTATACAAGTCTACCGATAGAAGTCCACCGATAGAACCTCACCGATAGAAACACTGTTCAAGTCTATCGATAGAAGTCCACCGATAGAACCTCACCGATAGAAAACACTGTTCACTGAACCTCACCGATAGAAACACTGTTCACTGAACCTCACTGATAGAAGTCCACCGATAGAACCTCACCGATAGAAACACTGTTCACTAAACCTCACTGATAGAAACATTGTTCACTGAACCTCACTGATAGAAGTCCACCGATAGAACCTCACCGTTAGAAACACTGTTTATTGAACCTCACCGATAGAAGTCCACCGATAGAAGTCCATTGATAGAACCTCACCGATAGAAACACTGTTCACTGAACCTCACCGATAGAAACACTGTTCACAGAACTAGAAATTTGGCAAAGTGTTAGCCGAGCTACTGCTGGAATGCGGCTACCAGTATACCGAGATATCAGTACGCCGTGGCTACCGGTAAACCCAGATACCGGTAGGATGCGGCTACCGGTAGACCGAGCTAACGGTAAGCAGCAGCTACTAGTAGACCGAGATACCGGTAATCAGCAGCTACCAGTAGACCGAGCTACTGGTAATCAGCAGCTACCGGTAGACCGAGCTACCGATAATCAGCAGCTACTGGTAGATCGAGCTACCGGTAGGCAGCAGCTACCGGTAGACCGAGCTACCGGTAATCAGTAGCTACCGGTAGACCGAGCTACCGGTAATCAGCAGCTACCGGTAGACAGAGAAACCGGTAGGCAACAGCTGGGGGATAAGTCACCTTGACTTCCCGAAACACCTCCAACACCACATTTTCACAAAGTAATGGACCAGGGAGGTCCGGGCCATTACAATAGACATTTTATAATTTTTTAAATAATTCAAATTCAATATAAAATAAAATAAAATAATCATTTAAGTATAAATAATTTAATTCCTAAAAAATATAAACAATATGTACATTGAAAAGAAAGATTATATGCCATATTAAAGAGATAAGGTCATCACAACTTAAAACCATCCTTTTTTTATTATGAACTAAAAGGAAGTAAAAGGGTAATAATACACATACACCAAAATAATTAATATTATAGAAGAATATAAATGGTTTTTAAGAGAGAATTATTATTAAATTTCTCTATATGAAAACTTAGTCATAAAAATATCAACTTCAAAGTCAGCATAGAAAAACAAAACCTTAATGAAAAAGTAAAGTATGAACTATAAATCTATAGATATGTAAATGAGACCACAAATTCATTAAAAATTAAAGTAAAATAACAATTTACATATTTAATAATGTGAATTTGAGGTTTATAAGAGAATATATTAATTGAAGGACATTGTTTTAAATAAGTGTATCTGACAAAAATATATCAGTGAAAAAATAATGTGAAAGAAATATAATTCCCCATAAAAAGTGTAAATAAAAAATAAAATATCAAAGGATATAATTCATGTAATATTATAATAACATAATCAATAAATTAATTATGTAACTCAATGAAATGAAATTGAGTTAATAATCCTCTTATGAGGTTGGTAATGATTCAAAATCATGGGAAAATATATCATGAAATATAATTTTTAATCACATGAGTTAAATTAGATTTATTGAAAAATATTTCCATTTATATTATGTACATATTGTAAAATAAAAATGGGTACACAATTTGAAATATGTATCAATGGATGTAACTTAATATAAAGAACCCTTGCCTTGGATTCTCTCATATTTGGATGTGTAGTAACCCCTTGAAAAATAAACACTCATTAATCATTTATTTTATAACCTTATTCATGTATATTTCATTTTTAGGGTCTGTTTATTATCATATGTCATTCATTTGTTATATAATTTTTTCACTCATCGGCCACTTGGAGTTGTTTGGTTAGTTTCTTAAAAACTGCTTTGTTAAGTTGAACATGGTAAAAAGTGTTATCAAACAGTTCCATAAACTCCATAATTATTGAGGCATAGAGTATTTAACATTATAATATCATAAAATATATAAAGCATAATGAAGTTTCCAAAATAGATTTAAATTATGAAGGATGTCTCAATTTGATCAATTCTGGTGGTTAAAATCACCATGGTCATTTATTATTAATATAATTATTGTAATTGGAAATTTATAATTCATGATTCTAAAAATTTTCATAAATATAATATTTATATGTTAAATTTATTTTTATAACCTTCCATGTAAGGTGGTGAAGAAAAATAAAATACATCTTTCATGGTGTTTTTGTAGTGATAATAATATGGGTGAAATTATCATTTTGTGAATGGTCAGGGAGAAGGTAGATAACTATTATTAAATTAAAATAATAACATTTTAGACTTATAATGACTCTAATTTAATAACATTATAATGGTGGAAATATACCTTTTGTTAATATAAGGAGAAAATTTTAGGAAATTGAAATGAGAAAGTGATTTTGAGTCCTTACCCAACTCCTTTGTTCAACTCCTTTCCTAAAAGAATTATTCCTTTGAAAAATGAATTTATGATGAGACAAAAACCTATAGTATGTGTCTAAAAGTGTTAAGTAAGTTTCTTCATAGATATTTTTCATGTTTATATGCCCAGTGTGTGAAGAGAAGTTGGGTGGTGAAGGGGTCCTCTTATAAGGGAAGGAAAAGGGTGTTTTATAGTCAAATGATGATTATTTTATCGGTTAAGACAATTTCCATGAATAATAAGGGTTACTATATAATTTATTACTTTGGTATTCAAATTGGGATGATTCATTGATATTTAAATCAATAAAATATCAAATGGAATCATTGATCAACAAAATTTAATGAAAATAACTAAAAATATTTTTTAATAAAATAAAATATAATTTATGTTCTAAAATATAAAAAATAGTTGACTAAATTGAAACTATTTTCTTAATGAATTATTTTAATCATTAAATAAATATTTTTTAATAAAAAGTTTTTCTATAATTTTAAGTCATTCTTATAGATTATGGTATCATAAAAATTATGGTATTTGTAAAAAACTGTATTTTTTACAATTCACCAAAAAATATAATTCTTCATAACATCCCTAAAATTTAACCCTAAGATAATTTTTAAATGATGATTCAAAAAATTAGTTCCTTTTTTAAAAATTATAATTCAAAAAATTAGGGATTTAACTTTTATATTAAAATATGTAATTTAATGAAAAAAAATGTTTTTATTAAAGAAAACGGGTTATTAATATTTAAGTGTTTTTAATATTACTTCATATCAATTAATAATTAACTGAGTGATAATATATTAGGTTATACATTAAAATATTTTATTATAATAATACTGTAAATATTTTCTGTTTAATTTGGTAATATAAAAAATGCATAATATATAGAAAACTGAAAATCCATGAATAATGGGCCTTTAAAACATTAAAATATTGTATTCCTAATTTTAAAATCTTTTATTTATTTCCTAGGAAATAATCAAAACATTTATTTAAAATGAAAAAAATAAAATTTAATTTAAAATTAAATTTATAAAAATTCTAAATGAAATATTGAGGACATATATAAAATTTATTAATTTAATAGATACATGTTTATATCATCCAAACTTTTACTTTCAAGATTTATAAATACTTATGCATAAAGGTCTAAGGGTTACATAAGAAATAGTGACAGTATCGGGTGGTGATTCAACTAGCATTGATCTTAGAGTGGTTTCAACAAGAATGAACTTATCTTATAAATGGTTTTTCTCAAGACGTACTTATTGAAGTTTATCTTAGGTATGGTCTAGGGAAAACCCTAATGACACTACCTCTTTTCTAGGCATAAAAAAGGTTTCTCAAAGGGAAGTATTCCACTACATGATTTCATTGGTCCTCTTTTCTACATAGATTTCAGGAAGTAGTTACATTTATTTATACTCTCCATTTTGATGGATCTTTTATAAAGGTTGTGTTTATTACTTATAATTTTATTAATATATCACATTTCATTTTATTTTAATGTTATATGTGTTATAAGATATTATATATATTATTTATTTAAAGAAAAATTACATAAGAAAATATCAAGGTGTTTCACTTTCTTTTTCCCCCTTTAATATCTATTAGAGTCACATTATAATTGATTGTCCTTGATGAATCTATCTTGAAATTTTCATCAATATTTCTCACAACTAGAGTTTCTTCATTATTCTTCCTCCATATTTTCTTATTTTCATTACATGATTGTTACATCCAAAAAATATCTAATTTTTTAGGGTTGAGATTTTATTTTATTACATCTTTGAATACCTTTAAGCTAGTGAATCTATTTTTCAATGTGATATATTATTCATCCCTTATTACTAGCCTCTCCCTCTAAATGGGAATGAGAATTATTCTCTTAGAATTACCATCACATATTTTTTTGTAGTTGAACACCATATTTTCATATTCAATGTATATGAATCGTATCTAAATAAAATGCATACCTTATGTATCAACTCATCCTTTGAGATGTTATTATAGTTTTCCCCCCAATGTGCCCTTGGGCTTCTAGGATCTCACTCATGGTCTTTTTTATGATTTCACAATAGTAAAATTTAATTTCCAATATCCTTTTAGATACTTATACTCCATATATATAATAAAATTTCAATATTCTTCTAGATTTCATATTTTTAAATCCATTACTTATAGTTATTGGTGCTACCATAGTGATAATTTCTACCAACATATTTCCTTTAAATGAATTTAACTCTTTTTCGTTCTCTTTTACCTTTTCATACTACACTTTCAATTAAGTACCCATGTCTTCCAATATTGATCTATATTCCTTTGACGATTTAATCCCCTCCTAAAGATATTTATTTAGCGGGATAATACTATTTTTAAGAACCATCTCTTTTTATATTTTTTCTCTCAATTCATGTGCATATCCCTTGAGTAGACCACATTAACCCTTTATCTTTTCACCCATTTTTAATGTATTTATCCAAGGCCATGAATTATTATATAAATAATATATGTTTTCTGACAAACCTCTTATAAATTAATATTATATTTAATGAACTATCTATATTTGATCCATTTCTCATACAGTGTAGGAACTTTTTTGGATCAATACATGAAAATTCTTAAAGAAGATGTCATTTCCACTTCTTATATGGGATCTCTATACACTTCAATACCTATACATGAATATTAATTTATATACTTTGAAGTATATTAAAAAATAATATTATCTTTATATTTATCTATAGAATAAAAATTAATCACCTTGATTATAAATTCCTTGTTATTGGGAAACCTCTTTTTATTTCTCCTTTTATTCTTTCCTTTTGACATAAGGAAATTTTATCTCGATTTTTTAACCAATTTATTATAATTACCCATGAAAATAACCATATAATAGCTATATAAAACATATAAACTAATTAATAAAATAAATCTTCATGATATTATAAGTTTATATTTTTAGATAATTAATAGAAAACATTAGCTAACAAAACCCATGTCTTTTTCAACCAATAGGGAGTTACCCCATTATATAAAAAATTGATTAATCCATAAAAAGACTTCAATATCTCCAAAAAATTCTCCATTAAAGATATTATTATAGAAACATGTTATGTATTATTTTTTATCATAAATTAGGGAAATAGAAATATAAGAAATGGGTGAGATCATATGCTCGGTAAGGGTAAGTATAAGCGATAATAATCAAATATCATAAAAGATAATAAGATGGAAATATGGGTATAATTCAGATGTCAAATAATTTTTTACCCAAAAAAGCATTGATAATAAAAAAAATTTATGATTCATGTCAAAATATAAGAATATATCATGTATTTTAGGCATATCAAAGAAGGAAAATTTTAATAATATATATTAGATTCATGAAACAATAATCCATAATCATGGGAGTAGTGTAAAAGATCTTATAAAAAAGATTAAATGTATAATATAACATATCCTTAAAATAAAATCAACTTCGTAATATAAAATTATTATAATAACAGCAAACATTATGGGAAGACTCACTATATCCATGATTTAAAATGTAATCAAACTCATTACACCCATAAATTTTTGAACAAACTCATTATATATGAGCCTTAATTTATCTTCAAAAATCCAATATAACCAATTAATTTGAGGGTGATATATGACACATACCCTCATAATCCATAAATATGAGTTCCACTTGAAATCAATCATTTATTATATCATAAATAACTCATATAATGAAAATGGGTTTCATATCCATTTAAAATGGAGTCATATAAGGAAAACCTTTTATAAATACAGTAATAAAAATTTTAAACCTGTGGAATAATTAGGTATCAAATGATACATAATAACTTTCTTGGTAAATGTTATTAAATGGAATATATGGTATTCACACTGCCTAGATAAATGTTATATTATTTATTCAATAAATTACCTAATCAATAAATATATGCTATCCTAGTGAACACCCTTCAATCAAGGAAATGTAAAACATGGAATTCATAAAAGTAATGTAATTGGAAGAAAATGTGTGGATATTTATAATGGATTGTTAGTCATGAAAAAAGGTAGTTATGGATTACTCCAATTATAGAAAATAAAATTTCATAATCCATATAAATAAATAAGTTGTATGGTATCATTTTAATTATATTCTCAATCAAGTATATGATATATCAAAGGAGAATTAATTAAATGAAAAATATAGTTTTGGAATTTAAGAAAAAAACATTTAAATAAAAAATATCCTTTGTATTGTGAATTCATTTTAAACTATGTATTTTATAAGACTAGAATACAAATAATATCTTTTAAACCATGAAAATTTAGAGATAATTTTTTATATAAAATAATAAAGGTTGTGGAACGATATGCTCTCATAGTAATTCTAAAAGAGGTTCTTTTATTTAAAATAAACCATATGAAAAAAATTAAATTTTTTTTTTAAAAAATTCAATGAAATTCAAGGTAGTTAAAAATTTAATCTTTCAATTTTTGAAATAGATATAGTGATATTAAAAAAATGTGAATTCAAAGATAAAATATAAGTTAATAATAATTTATTTGTTATTGTAATAAAAAAACCTTTATTAAAACCCATATCTCTTAAAAAGATTAGAAAAACTCCAATTTAAAACAAGATATAAATGGAAAAATATCGTTGTGGATAACTATAGTGGACAAAATTTATTTTGATATTGGAGAAAAAGACTATAAAAATTCCCTACCTGGGTTATAAAATTTGAGATATATTTATTTACAAATGACTTTGGGAAGATAGGCCTTACATCTTAAGTAATAAAAAACCTTTGAAGGATACATATATGGAAATTGAACTCAAAATTACATGAATAAAATATTATTCCTGATGTAATAAAACAAATATCTAATATATATTCCATATGAAAGTAATTTTTTTCTTAACAGAAAGTGTGTATCAAGAAATAGAAGTTTTAGTACCCCCATTTTGAGGTATGTAGACTTTGGTTATAAATTTTTATGTGTTTAAAGTGAATGAGATAACTTTAAAATATTTTGGGAGAGATTGGAATGGTTTTGAATGATTTTGGAGGATTTTCTTAGGGAGCCCAGTTTGAGAACGGTTAAGGGAAACCGTGCGGGTTCTCTAGGAAACCGTGTAGGGAGAGACAGTAGGCTTCGCATGGCCTATGCACAGTTTTCCAAACCGAGTGAGGAAACCGTACGAACCCCTCGTCTTGAGACAATAGCATGCATATGGTTAGTGCATGTCTTGTCAACCCGTGTGGGCTAACCGTGCGACCACTTAAAGTAATAGGTTTTAAATCTGAGCTCCCTCGGGCTTAACCTAAAACACTCCAAACTTCCTCCCACTCGAGCCTCACTGGGGATTTCGGGTTCTCTGAGGATGAGGGTGCTCTCCCACTCATTTTAGAAGCATTTTGATGAGGTTTCTTGGTGGTTTAAAGGTTTTTTCTTTTGGATAAGTATCTCCTCTAGGTTTCTCTTGGTTTCTCTCGAGATCTACTCTTTCCTCTTCTTTAGTTTTCTAGATCTACATTCGTTTCATGTAGATTTAGGGTTGTGGTTTCCTTGGATGTTGATTTTAAGGCTTTTTCATGTTAGGTAAAGAGATCTAGAGTGGTTTTGGTGGTGCGTTCACCGATTGTGTGGTGTGGTATCTTGTGGGTCGATTTCGCTAGAACCCTAAAGGTAGGTGGCTTTTCTCTTGACTCCACTTGGTTATAACTAGTGGTTTTAGTTTCAATTAATTTGTTTTGCATAAAATTAATTGTGTTGATTATGTACAAAATTGGATGGAAATCCCTTTGGGGATGGTTTATGGATTTTGGGGGAAAAGGGATTGTGGCGAAATTCTCTTGATGTGATTTTAAAATGGGATTTCAAAATGATTTGTTTTTCTGCTTTGATTAAGATGATTTGAAAAAATGGCTTCCAATAAAAAGGTTTTCTTTATTGAAAGGTGGTTTGGTATGGAAATTATTGAAGGGTGTTTTCAATAAATGTTTTCTTTATTAAAGTGGATTGACATGTAATGGAAATGGTGAATTGTGTATTGTTGTTTCTGTGGAGGGTTAAATGCTTGGTTATGGATTGTGTGGGTTGTGTGTAAGTGGGCGGGATGTCTCACTATAAATGGTGAATGGGATGGGCGGGAAGTCCCACCATTTTGGGTTGTCAGGTAGTGGGCGGGAAGTCCAACTAGCTGAATATGGGGTGAACGAGTTGGGTGGGAAGTCCCACCATTATGGTTTCTTTGTTGTTTGTTGCTTTTCATATATGTAATTTTTTGTGGAAATGTAAAATGGTTGATTTGGCTTCCCTGTGTGGCCTATTTGGCTTATGGCAGGATTTTTTAGCTTTCCCTGGTTTACTTGGTTTGGGTGAAATGGCTTGGTAAGGGTGTGTTTGTATTATAGTAATGTATGCACTTGTGGTTATTTTATATAAACTGTTTTATATAAATGTGCTAACAGTTTTATCCTATTGGTGTGTATAGGGAAGTCATTTGGGGAAATCCTAATGAGTATTTGTACTCACCCCCTTCTTTGGCACTTTGGTGTCTTTGTAGATGTTGTGTACTGTGATGTGAGAAAAGGTAAGGCATCACCCTCCTTTAGTGGTGCATTGTGATGTCTTGGTGGAGCTTGGAGCTCAGAGCTTGGTGTGGAGATGTGGTGGTTCCATGGATCATGGTGTTTGTTATTTAGTTTTCTCTTTATACTCTGATGTTTTGTGGACATGTTAGTTGAATGGTTTTGGGGTTTTTGATTGAATTGTTAGTATCACATGGTTGGGTTTGAAAGTACATGCATGTTTAGTTGTTGTTTTGGTTGGTTTTGTCTTAAGGGAAAATTGTTCCCCACTGTTCCTTGAAGCCCTCAGCATTTATTTCCAGCCTTTGGCGCCTTGGAAACATCGCTTAAGGCCAAGTAGCCCTCACCACATCCTCAAGTCAATGAGGTAGGGGTGGGGTGTTACAAGTGGTATCAGCTTGTTCAGTCCTTTGGAGTGGATTCTCAGATTTGGAGTTTCCATTCGTTATAGTATATTCCTTGAGTCAGGATGGTAGCAAGGTGTAGGAATGTCAGAACATGGAGTGTATAACATAAAAGGATGTAGCTAACCCTTTTATGTTTAACTTCATGTTACTAGGGATTTGGGTACCTAAGTGTTTTAGAGACACTTGTAGGCATTGGAAATCTCATTGTCGTGGGTGTAGCCAACGAGATGAGCATGGCATGCATGGTAGAAATTACTACCCTCTATGATCCATATTTCATTGGGAATAATGATTTATGGGATGAATTGAGAAATGGTTTTTCAAATGTGTGAAATTGTAATATGAATAAATTTGGTATTTTGAAAATGGTTTGATTTTCAAAAATGGTGAAACATGATAAATGTGGAAAGGTGGAAAGCCACGTTGTGATAGTGCTGTGTAATGCAGTTTGAAATGGGAATTCATGATGTCTACGGCAGTGATACTCATGGTTGTTTGTTTTTTGTTTATAGAAATGGCACCGGGTAGGCATCATAGAGACCAACCGGAAGTGAACGATGAGAATGTGGTTGCACCTGAGCCCCAGGTGAACCTACAGTTAGTGCAAAGTATAGTGTAACCTTTCCATTCTCTAGAAAGTGGGAATAAAGCGGATGAATCAAGGAATGTGGATCATGCAGTTCATTTTCAAAAGAAAAATACACCAATCTTTATGGGTGATTCGGACCCAGAAAGGGCAGAGGTGTGGTTGTCTAGAATGAATATAATTTTCGAATTATTGGGGATTCCGGTAGAGAGGAAAGTAAAGCTAGCAATGTATAAGCTGAAGGACATTTCTCTTTAGTTGTGGGAGTTGGTAGTTCAAGTTAGGACGGACCAGTGTATGATATGAGAATGATTTGAGGAATTGTTTAATAAAAAATTCTACCCACATACATTCAGAATTCAGCACACAACTGATTTCTTTAGTCTGAAGCAAGATCATATGTCTGTGACGGAATATACTACTAATTTTATGAGCTTAGTGCAGTTTGCACTCGAGGTTGTGGGTTGCACATCATTGAAGGAAAGGATCTTCGAAGCAGGGTTAAGGTAAGAGATCCGTTCAAAAATAGTAGTGTTGTTTATTGGTGATTACACAGAGATGGTGATTCGAGCATCGGTGGCTGAGTGGGATCTATTGGGAGCTTCGGTAGGAGGAAACATGGTGGTACCCATGGGGAATAGTGGGAACTCTAATACTAGGTTCAAGAGGAGTAGGGACACTTATTCCCAGGGTGGGAGTATAGCACATAATTCGACAATAGGATTCGGTAAATCTTCCTCTGAAGCCAGTGAGCAAGTTAGGATGTTTTCAGTGTGGATCTACAGCATAAATCAAGTGGGACTATACGACACAACCTCGAGCATGTCACAATTGTAAGCAGATGGGACATCTGCAGCGTTATTTTCAGAATGATCCAAGGTCAAGTGTGTGTGACACTCCTAAGGGATCACAGATGTCGTATGCATTGACGGAACAGGGACAATAAGAAACCCCTCATCAGCTGAGCAAAGTTAGTTATGGTGGTTCTCAGAACCCCAAAACTTCTCAGCAGGTCAATAAAGAGAAGATTGTGGCAACCAAGGTGTTGTTCAGAGCTGATCGGGTTATGGTTGACGATCAGTCAGGACCATCTAAGGTGTGAGGTACTATTCATTTAAATTATACCGTGATGCATGTGTTGTTTGATATGGGTGCCTCACACTCTTTTATTGCTTCACATGTGGTTGAGTTGTTCGGTTTAAGGGTAGAAATGATGCCTTCGGCTTTGAAACTTCAAACTCCTCTGGGTCTAAGAGAGTTTCGAGGATTCTTGTATAGATCATGTTGTATCGTTGTGGGCAAGGTTGACCTATGTGGAATTTCGCAGTGCTTGAGATGGATGGGTATAATGTAATCCTGAGAATGGATTAGCTGGTGGAGTTTAAGGCCCACATCAACTGTAATGCGTGGACAGTTGCTTTTACAACACACGATGGCACTAGACATCTCTTTAGGAGAGAAAGACATGAAAGGAGGGGTAAAACAGGTTTGTTGGCACCAGTAGTGGGCACGTTATCATATCAGTTCGCAGTGTTGTCATTGGAATCTGTAGAGGGTGTTGATCAGAGTTTTTTTTCGGCAGTGGTGGATCAGTTCATGGATTTTTTCCCAAATAATTCTCTGGGTTACCTCCCATAAGATAATTAGAGTTTACGATTGATCTCCTTCCGAAGACCAGTCCTATCTCACTTCTGTCTTACCGGATGGCACCTACTGAATTGTGGGAATTGAAAGTACATTTGGAAGAATTATAAAACAAAGGTTTTATCCAGCCTTGAACGTCTCCATGGGCAGTACTGGTGTTTTTTGTGAAAAAGGCGGATGGAACTTTGAGGCTTTGTGTTGATTATCGTCGACTTAAACAAGTTATGATAAAGAACAGATAACCACTTCCATGAATTGATGATTTTTTTGACCAATTGAGGGGAGCCCGGTGGTTCTCCAAGATCGACCTGAGGTCAGGATATCGTCAATTGTGGGGGAGGAAGGACAATATTCCTAAAACAGCTTTCAGAAGCAGATATGGCCATTATGAATATATGTTCATGCCCTTCAGTCTAATGAATGCACCAGTGGTATTCATGGAATTGATAAATCGCATATTTCATAGATATCTAGAATCATTTGTGGTGGTATTTGTAGATGATATTCTGGTGCATTCAACAACAAGGGTGGATCATGAGTAGCACTTGGCAACAGTGTTGGGGATCAAGAGGGAAAATCGGTTGTATGCCAAATTGTCAATGTGTGACTTTTGGATATAGAAATTCCATTTTCTAGGCCATGTGATTTCTGAAAGGGGTGTTTCAGTGGATTTGGAAAAGATAGAGGCTATTATCTCGTGGAAACCACCAAAGAATGTGTTTGAGGTATGGAGTTTCCTTGACCTAGCTGAGTATTATCGGCGTTTTGTTCGTGATTCTTCACATTTGGCTTCACTAATGATAGCTTTGACAAGAAATATTGTTCCATTCCAGTGGAATGAAAAGTGTCAGCAGTGTTTCGAAGAGTTAAAGGGTCGTCTTACTTCAGCACCAATATTGGTTTTTCCAGAACCAGGAGAAGGGTACGCGGTGTATTGCAATGCATCGGGATCAGGGTTGGGGTGAGTTCTCATGAAGGGGAATCATGTGGTTGTGTATGGCTTATGCTAGTTGAGGGTTCATGAGAATAACTACCCAACTCATGATTTGGAATTGGTAGCAGTGGTCCATGATTTGAAAGTGTTGCCTCATTATCTCTTTAGGGAGAAATTCACGGTATATACAGATCATAAGATCTTGAAGCACATTTTCTCACAAAGGTATTTTAACTTGAGGCAAAGGAGATGGATGGAATATCCCCAGATGATTGATTTTGACTTTATGTAGACACCGGTAAGGGAAATTCAGTGGTGGATGCCTTAAGTAGAAAGTCATATGCTCAGGTGGTGAAATGGGCACCAGACCAGTGGCTGTTGATGTCAGTTATAGCTGACATGCGATTGGAATGTGAGGACTAGGGCAATAGAGAATTCTTCTTTCCGGTCTTGTTGATTTTTTACTTGGTTGTGCTGGTTAAAGAGGCATAGATACCTGATTCTTAGTGTGTGACCATGAAGTCAAAACTCAATGGTGGGGAGACCATTGAGGGTTGTAAATTGAATAGAGATTCATTTTTGTGTTTTTGGAATCGGATGGTTATACCAGTTGCTTGTTAGGAGGATCTTCTCAGGGAATATCATCATACCAGGTGGGTTGTTCATCTTGGAATTCAGAAAATGTATAAAGCGTTGAAAGTGAACTTCTGGTGGGCTGGTATGAAAAGAATAGTGGCTGAGTTTGTTTCGAGATTCTTTACTTGCCAGTAGGTTAAGTTAGAGTATCAGAGGAATGCATAAATGTTGATATCTTTTCCAATCCTTGTTTGGAAGTGGGGGAAATAGCAATGGATTTTGTCAAAAGTCTCCCAAGAACGGTCAGAAAGAATGATGCCATTTGGGTGATAGTGGATTGGCTAAAAAAGTCGACCCATTTCATCCCGATTCGTGAATCTCATAAGGTGGAGGATCTGTCCAAAATCTATATCTGGGAGGTGGTAAAGAGGCGTGGTGTTCTAGTTTTGATTGTCTCAGATAGATATCCGAGTTTTACATCTCATTTTTGGAAATCCTTACACCAATCCTTCGGAACACAGTTGACTATGAGCAAGTCATATCATCCTCAGACGGATGGTCAATCCGAGAGGATGATACAAAAATTGGATGATATGTTGCGGGCTTGTGTCATGGATTTTGGTGGCTCGTGGGAGGAGCACTTGTCATTGGTTGAGTTCTCGTAAAATAATAGTTATCAGGCATCCATACATATGGCTCCATTTGAAGAGTTTTATGGGTGGTCATGTGGTTCTCCACTATACTGGGTAGAAATGGGTGAGTCCTTGATGGTTGGACCGAGCCTTGTCCAGGAGACTATAGAGAATATAAATTTAGTCAGGAAGAGAATAGAGATGGCTCAGAGTCGTCATAAATCATATGCAGATCATCGTCGACGGCCATTGTCATTCGAGGTGAGTGATCATGTTTTCTTGGGGATCTCTCCTAGGTTGGGACATCATCGGGTTTGGAAGAAGGGAAAGTTATCTCCAAGGTATATTGGACCTTTTGAGATTCATGGGTGGGTTGGTGAGGTGGATTATCATATGGATTTTCCACCTAGTTTCAGTGCGGTACACAATGTGTTTCATGTGTCGCAGTTGAAAAAGTATCAGTTGGATCTGGGCCATGTTATTCAATGAGATAATGTTGATCTAGATCCAGACGCTTTGTTGGTGCATGTGCCATTGTGGGTTTTGGATAGGCAAGAGAAAGTCTTGTAGGGTAAAATCATCGATCTAGTTCGGGTTTTCTGGCAGCATGGACAAATCCAAGAGGAGACTTGGGAGTGGAAGAAAGTGATGGTCGAGAAATGGCTCGAGCTCTTTCAGTAAAGGGTGGGTTCACTACTTTCTGAGGACAGAAAGACCAATGGTGGGGAAAATTTAGTACCCCCGGTTTGAGGTATGTCGCCTTTGGTTATGCATTTTTATGTGTTTAAAGTGCATGGGATAAGTTGAGAATAGGTTGGGAGAGTTTGGATTGGTTTTGAATGAGTTTGGAGGCTTTTATTAGGAAGCACGGTTTGAGCACGGTTAAGGGAAACCATGAAGGTTCTCCAGGAAAACGTGTAGGGGGAGATAGTAGGCTTTGCATGGCCTATACACGGTTTGCCAAACTATGCGAGGAAACCGTGCGAATCCCTCCTCTCAAGACAGTAGCATGTGCACGGTTAGCATACGGATTGTCAAACATTGTGGGATAACCATGAGACCACTTAAAGTATGGGGTTTCAAATCCAGTCTCCCTTGGTCTTGACCTAAAACACTCCAAACTTCCTCCCACTCGAGCCTCACTCAGGATTTTGGGTTCTCAGAGGTTTATGGTGATCTCCCACTTGTTTGGGAAGCATTTTGTCGAGGTTTCTTGGTGGTTTGAAGGTGGTTTCTCCTGGGTAAGTCTCTCCTCTTGGTTTCTCTTAGTTTATCGCTAGATCTACTCTTCCCTCTTCCTTAGTTTTCTGGATCTAATTTTTTTTCATGTTGATCTAGGGTTTTGGATGCCTTGGATATTGATTTTAAGGCTTTTACATTTTAGGTAAGGAGTTCTAGAGTGGTTTCGGTAGTGCATTCATCGGTTCTGTGGTGTGGTAGCTTGTGGGTCGGTTTCATCAGAACCCTAAAGCTAGGTGGCATCTCTCTCAACTCCACTTGGTTAGAACTAGTGGTGTTTGTTGCAATTAATATTTGTTGCTTAAAATTAATTTTGTTGTTGATGTGCGAAATTGTATGGAAATCCCTTTGGGGATGGTTTGGGGATTTTTGGGAAAAAGGGCTTGTGGTGAAATGATCTTGATGTGATTTTGAAATGAGATTTTAAAATGAGTTGTTTTGTTTGTTTTATTAAGATGATTTGAAAAAATGGTTTCCAATAAAAAGGGTTGTTTCATTGAAATGTGGTTTGGGATGGAAATGATTGAAGGGTGTTTTCAATAAATGTTTGATTTATTGAAGTGAATTGACATGTAATAGAAATGGTGAATTTCATATTGTTGTGGCCTTGGAGGTTTACATGCTTGGTTATGGATTGTATTGGTTGTGTTGAAGTGGGCATGAAGTCTAACTATAAAAGGTGAATGGGATGGGTGGGAAGTCCCACCATTTTGGGTTGTCAGGTAGTGGGTGAGAATTCCTACTAGCTGAAGATGGGGTGAACAAGTTGAGCAAGAAGTCCCACCGTTATGGTTGCTTTGTTGTGTGTTTCTCTGCATAGATGGAATTTGTTGTGGAAATGTGAAATGGTTGATTGGGATTCCTTGTGTGGCATGTTTGGTTTACGGAATGATTGTTTGGATTTCCCTGGGTTTACTTGGTTTGGGTGAAATGGATTGGTAAGGGTGTGTTTGGCTTATAGTAATGGATTCACTTGTGGTTATTTTATATAAACTGTTTTATATAAATGTGCTAATGGTTTTATCCTAGTGGCGTTTGTAGGGAAGTCATTTGGGGAAGTCCTCATGAGTAGTTATACTCATCCCCTACTTTGGAACTTTGGTGTCCTTGCAGATGTTGTGTACCATGACATGGGCAAAGGTAAGGCGTCACCCTCTATTAGTGGTGCATTGTGATGTCTTGGTGTAGCTTGGAGCTCAAAGCTTGGTGTGGAGCTGTAGTGGTGTCATGGCTCATGGTGTTTATTGTTTAGTTTCCACATTGTACTCTGATTTTTTGTGGACATGTTAGTTGAATTATTTTGGGGTTTGTGATGGAATTATTAGTATCACATGATTGGTTTTGAAAGTGCATGAATCTTTAGTTATTGGTTTGGTTGGTTTTGTCTTAAGGGAAAATCATTCCCCACTATTCCTTGAAGCCCTCAGCATTTATTACCAGCATTTTACGCCTTGGGAAAGTCTCTTAAGGACAAATAGCCCTCACTTTCTCTTTAATCCAATGAGGTAGGGGAGGGGTGTTATATAAAATGAGAACAAGAAACCCTTTAAAGTAACATAATCATTGATTTAAGACTAATTTGATAATTTGGTTATAAGGAATAATTATAAACCCCCAAAAAATAAGAAGTAAATACATTATAAATTATTAATTAGGTAAAATAAATCAAAATTGGAATAATAAAATTCAATAAGAAATATTATAACTCAATGTAAGGAAAATTATTTAGTAGAAACCCTTAAATATTTTGTAACTTTTGATTCAAACCTCCATTAGATAAAGAACATGTAATGGAAAATTTAATATCATGAAATATAACAGATCCCTGATATAAAATAAAAATTGAGTCTTAATTTCACCATATCAAAGAAAACATGGTGTATAATATAAACATGTATTAGGTGATTGAACTTTTAGACAAAGAACTCATACATTCTTTCCCTAATTATTCCAAAACACTATAAGATCCTCTATAAAAAACATAAATATCATAATATTATTTTTCATAACATTATTAATATACATTAACTTTTATATACTTTATTTATGATCATTTATTATGAATAAAATAGTTTGTTATGTCTTTTTTTACCAGCAGGTGTTCGTAACTTCAATAGTTACATCCATGCTTAATGATGTAGATTAGGGTACACATTATTTGATACTAGGTTCATAATTACTATATCAATTGTGTTAATAGAAAATATAGATTATATTTATTTATAATAATTGTATCTCATTACATATGTAATATTCAATACCCAACTATAATAGGTAAATAACATATATTGGATTATCACACTCTAAAAAACCTTTATTCAAGAATTTATTGAAAAATTAAATTTTCGAGATTTAAATTGACCAAAATAAATTAACTTTTGAATTCATTATATAAAAATTATATTAGTATAATTTCTTTTTTCTTAAAATGTTGGTTTGTAGTGGAAAAATAAGATTCTCACAAAACATGTAATTGGTATGACATTATCGTTGTACAATAATGACCTATAAGTGTAAAAATCCATTTAAGTAATGAAATATTAATTTAAAGAACAAAAATTTTAATTTTAAAATATTATTGGAACTTATAAATCCTATGTACAATATTTTTAGAACTAATTAAAATGTCACTTTTGTATAAAAATTCATTCATGTTTTTTCAGAATAATTACTTTGTCTTCCACTAGAGAGTGAAGTTGTGTTATCCCTTGAAAATCATTCCTATTGAAATATCTATATCTAAAATTACTAATATAATGGAACCAATTGATTTAGTGTAATTAAATAAATATTTTTAGGAGTTTTGTGATAAAGGATTTATATACCTTAGTGCTTCACTATGGGGATCCTCTATTTTATTCATAAAAAAAAGATGGGTCTCTGAGACAATAAATAAATTATAAGATAACTAATAATAATATAATTAATATGTATTATTTTCCATGTATTAGTGACTTATTTTATCAAATTCAAGAATCCAAATACTTTTCAGTGGTCAATATTCACTCTAGTAATTATAAGCTCAAGTTAAAAAATAATTAGATACCCAATATGACATTTACACTATGGAATGGACATTATGATTTTATGGTAATTCCTTTTTCATTGAATAATTCACCTTTTTATTTATGTATCTAATGGAAAGATTATCCATTTAGTAACTTGATAGATTTTTTGTGGTATTCATTAAAAATATCTAGATATACTATAAGAGCTATAAAGAGAATTATAATTATCTTAATATAATACTGGAGTACCTCAGAAAAAATAAATTGTATCAAAAGAACAGTTAGTGTGAATTTTTCCCCAATGAAGTTTCTTTTCTCGACTATATTGTCTCTAAGGATGTCATATATGTTGACCCTTCAAAGAAAAATTTATTCAATAAATTCCATACACCAGTTAACATAAATGAAATATAATGTTTCTAGGTCTTAGAAAGAAACTATTGGGGGTTTGTTTGCGATTTTTCCTAATTTTCCAACTCATTGAAGAAGTTATGATGTAAAGGGGTTACATTCAAATGGTCAATGGATTGTGAGGAATGATTTGAAGAGATGAAAATGATGCATATTAATATAATATTATTAAATTTACCATCTGGTAAGGAAGGATTTTTAATTTATAATGATTTAGCAAAGAAAATGCATGGTTTTGTCCTTATGTAAAATTAGGGGTGATTTCCTATGCATCAAAGAAATTTAAAATCCATGAACAATGTTAAATAAATCATGAACTTGGTATGGTGTTTTTAATCTTTTATTTGAAAATATGAAGGTGATACCACTATGGAGAATGATTTAGTATATATATATATATATTAACCACAAGAGTTCGAAGTATATCTTCTCTCAAAAGGAGATCAACATGATTCAAGTAAAATGGTTGGAAATACACTAGACTATGATTACTCGATAAACTACAAATCATGGAAGGAAAAAATGGGGTTCATGCATTTAGTATGAGGATCCATGGGGTTCTAAATTTGATGAGGATTAACAAGAAAACTTCATAAATAGGTTTCATAAGGATGGTTATGGTGAATTATAGGAAAGAAGATCCACCATTCCTTTTCTAAGAAATTGTTAAACCATCCTTACTAGAAATGATAGAGAAGTCCCAATATAATATTGAAATCATACATAAGAAAATTAGTGAATTATGGAAATTTTATGTAATTCATCTTTAGAGATATAGTGTCAAAAATTGGGAAGAGGTTATGTGTTCCATCCATACTAGAATTGAAGAGGGAAATTCAAGATAAAAACCATAGCTCAAGTTTCTCCATACACCCTAGTATAAAAAACATGTATACATATTTAAGAAAACATTTACAGTGGTATGGTATGAAGAGAAAATTTGTGTACTATTTGTCCATATACTTTGTATTCTAGCAGTTGAAGGTTGAAAGAAAACATCCTAATGGAGTACTGTAACCTTATCCTATACCTATATGGAAGTGGGATGATAATAAAATGGTATTTTTCACTATAATCCCAATGAATCCAAGAAATAATAATGCTATATGGGTCACTATTTATTTCTATAATAAGACACATTTTTTATTAATAATAATAGAATAACTACCCCTTCATAACCTTGCCTAACTCTATATCAATTAAACCATAAGGATTCATGGGGAACCTCTATCTATTGTATCTAATTGTGAACCTCGGTTCACATAAATATCCTATAAGATTCTTCAAAGGGATCTCAAAAACAAGATATATATAAGAACTTAATATCATCCCCATAATTATGGAAAGTTTGAAAGGTCTCTGCAAACATTTTAATACATGTTGATATCATGATCTCTTGACATCCAATGAATCTGGGATCAATATCTACCTTTAGTGTAATTTTCATACAATAATATCTTTCTTTTGAGAATCAATATGGAACTATATTAATAATTATATGGGAAGAGGTGTTTTACTCTAACCAAGTAGGAAGAAGTTGGATATTGAAAGTTAGTTTCTCCAAACCTTATATAGGAGACAACTATTAAGGTATGTAAAATTAATAAGACAATTCTAATATTTATCACACATTAATAATTATTTATTGAATAACAGTACCATAATAAAACCATTAAGATAAAGAATCCTAGTGTTTTTGGGTAATTAGGTAAATTAAATAACAACTTAAAAGGGGGTTCATTGTCATTATTTAAAACTACCTTAGCATTTTCATAATTTATCATCACTCTTAAAACTATATCAGATAACCTAGGGGAATACATAAGAAAGGGGTGTGTTATAAAGACCAGTAAGGAAAAACAAAAATTATAACATCAAAAAATGATTATGTGTTATACATTACTAATTTCAATGGTACAAAAAAGTAATGATAATAATAAATATGAAAAATGTGGCATGATATAGGACGATAACATAAAGGTAACATAGTAATTTATAAACAACATTAAACATGACATTATATAAACAGATCAAGGATAACCTCGAATACATCATAACATGGGAGAAAAATTACCATAATGGGTTTAGTTAACTCCCTCACACTATAAATTAAATATCATGAGACTAAAACATCAACCAATTAATTGGATAACTATATAATTCTAGGTTCACCCGTCACATTCATATCATGTATATGCATGAGTGAGCCACATTTATCATACAAAATAAGGATGTATTTCATCAATTTTAACTCTATGATCGCGGTGTTTGGATTAATTATATAGAATTTACAAATAAATTAAGGATATGTATATATATGTGAATATACATGATTGGAAATGGGGGTGTTTATTCATGAAGCAATCGTTTGGCATGAAAAATCATAGTAAAATTTTGAAAGCATAACGAAAGAAATTAAAGATTTATAAAATAGTTTAAAGAGAGTGAAAGGTATATATAATCATTTGTACATAAAAAAAGAAAATAATATAGAAAATGAAAACCATATACCAACATTAGGAATTGTAAAAAATATATATTACATAAATAAGGTTCTTGAACAGATAAGAGAAAGAGAGGAGCTCTCACTAAATTTCACCATAGTAACAGCTTAGGTAAATGATATTATGATACAAGATAAATGATCAATCATTTTTCTAAAATAAATTTTAGAGTAGATGGATATTTATAAATTCATTTCAACATAAAAAAATGATTTTAAAAAGGATAACTATAATGAATGTGATTGAACAGAAAAGAAGAGCAGAAAATCCTTTACTAAATTTCATCATAGTAAAGACTTAGGTAATTGTTATAATGAGAGGTAATAAATGATATATAATTATAATATGATATATTGGATAGTAAAAGAAAATTTAAATAGGCATTAAAACATAACCAGTTGATATTCAAAAGGCTAAATACAAAAAAGGTTCTCGAATGGAAAAAGAGAGAGAGAGAGAGAGAGAGAGAAAGAGAGAGGTGTTACCTTGAGAGGGTGATTCTTGAAGCTTGAGAGGAGATTCTCAAGCGCTTGGGGTACCTTGGGAGGACGATAGAGAGGGTAGGTAATGAAATATTAAATGTTTTTTAATGATAATTAATTGGGGATAGGGTGGGTTTATATTCAAATATATAGGAGTTCTTTATTATTTCCTAATCATAGGTTTTGGACTCTACATAATTAAGTAATTGAAACCACAAACATTACCATGGTTTTTTACAATTTTTTATACAAAATAAGAGTGTTTTTAATTATTTTATAAATTAATGATAAAAAATCAATAATATATTACACTTGGTGATGTGGAAGTGAGTCAAAATTATAGAGAAATTAAATTAAAACATTGAACTATAATATGGGTTTTGGAGGATTCAAAAAGGCCTTATAAAATTAATCAAGTAGCCTAAAAATCACATTATTTTAAAATTTAAACACATATTTAGTTTTGGATGCATTTTATATCAGTTTTTACATCACATTTTTTGTTTTAATGATGTCATAGTACACAAAATATTTTATACCAAATTTAATTTTTGCTCAAAAAAATTATTCCCTCAAAAAATTAAGAAAAAACCGCCATTAGATAATTTCAATGTGAAATAAAAAATTAGTATTTATTTTATCCAAATAATTATATAAAATTATTAATCTTTACTTTTAAAACAATAATCAACATTTACTGAGAAATTATGGATTTTTTTACAAAAACAGTTTTCAAACCCTTATAAAAATTACATATGACTTCATAAATAATATATTATCCTTTTTATTTAATAAAAATTATTTATTTTTATTATTTTATTAAAATATATTTTATTTTTAAAATTAATTAATTCTTAAAAAAGGAAGTTCTTAGTTTAAAATTAATATTACACAGAAATAAAACATGTTTTTTATCATATCAAAATCGAAGTCATTTACAAACTAATAAATATAATAAGTAAATATAACCATAATTAAATTTAAAATAAAATATAAATATTCATATTATTTGAGTCTTGATACATTTCTCTTTATATCATTATTTCCACTTGATTTCTTTAGAATACCATTGAAAAATTCTATGGTTATTTTTTCCCATTTCCATGTAAGTATGGGTAATGGTTTCATTACACCCTTCGATTTTGGGATTTTAGCCTTCACTTGCTGACTTACAAGAAACCTAAAAGTACATTCTACAATATCCATCTTCATATTGTCCCAGAAATAGAAATATTATAGATCTCAATTCATTTTTTACTCCCTATGTGGATGGATAAGGTTGATCTATCTGAATAATCTTAAAACTCCTTCTTTAACTCGATATTTTATAGTACTCTTAATCAAGTACCAAATTTTTTAAATCCTTCTTCATTAATTTTGAACTCCAATGTTTAAAAGTTTCTAATAGATTCCACCTTCTTCTTAATTTCAACAATGTCTCTTTGAGAATACTTTATTTTTTAAAAATTAATCTTTGAAAAATAATTTGTGAAAGGATTAATGATGTTCTATCCTTTATGATTCACATTTCCATCGTTTTCATGTATTAGAAGATTGCATACTTCTAAATTGTCCTTAATGGTAAAATCACCTAATACTTTCTACTTAGATTATCTACCACGTTATTTTCTATCCCAGGATGGTATTGGATAGAGAATTCATGCTCATTAATTATCTTTAACCATCTTCATTGGTGTATATTCAAATTTTTCAGTGGGAATATATACTTGAGGAACTTATGATCCATATATATTTCACACTTTTCCACAAAGGGATAATGGTACAAGATTTTCAATGAGAATATTACTATATCAAACTCTAGATCATGCATTTGGTAGTTATTTTCTTGAAATATTAATTTCCTTGAGGCATAGGCTATCACTTTTTCATTCTATATTAGCAAACATCCCAAGCCCTTATTTATAGCATCATTGTATACAATGAAAATTTCCCTACTTGTGGGTAGCATAAGTAAATGTCTAGTGATAAGTCTCTTTTAATCTCTTTAAATATATATTCACATTATTTATTCAAGATAAAATTGAATCCCTTATAAATTAAATTTGTTATAGGGGTTGATAATTATGATAAATTTCTTATAAATTTTCAATAATAGCCAGCCAATCTATAGAAACTATTTCCATATTTCACAGATGTTGGCCCATGACGTCCTTCAATTGACTCTATCTTTGAAGGGTCTATAGATATCACATTTCTTATTATAACATTCCCAAATAATGATACTTACTTCTATCATAAATCACATTTTATTAAATTTACTTAAATCTTCTCCTATCGTAAGGTCTTTAGCACACTACTCAAAAGATCCTCATGCTCCTCTGTGATTTTAGAGTATATTAGAATATCTTTAACAAATACTACAAAAATTTGTTGAGGTAATCCATAAAGGATCTATTCATAAATACTGTTATGATAGTTGTTGAATTAGTGAGTCTATATAAAATTAAAATGAACTCCTATTGCTCGTACCTTGTACGGAAATCAGTCTTGGGGATATCCACCTTCTTTAACCTTACTTGATAATACCCTGAGTAAAGATACACCTTGGAGAAGCATTGGGATCCATGTATCTGATCCAAAAAATCGCCAATCCATGGTATAGGATACTTGTTATTTATCGTGATCTTGTTGAACTCATAATAATCGATGCAAAGGCACATTATCCCATCTTTCTTCTTGAAAAAATGGACTCGTACACCCCAAGGTGAAACACATAATTGTATAAACCCTTTACAAAAATTCTCCTTTAGATTCTTCTTCAACTCCAAAAATTCCATAATATCCATTCTATATTTATTTTTGGATATTTTCAATGCCCTAGGTATAATCTCTATTGAAAAATCAACCACTCCGCTATAGTGAATACTAGTAAATTATTCAGGAAACACAATAACATATTCCCTCAAAATAGGAATGTATTCAAGGATGATATTTTTCTTAGAATAAATAATTTGAGTTAGATATTATTACTCATAGGTAAAAAAAAAATCCTCTCTTGATATATTGTTTCTAAAGGAGATTTATCCTCCTCATTGCAGTTTAATTTAATCGAATGGTGATTCAAAATATGGAGAGTGATTTTGTTCTCCCAAAAATTTATGGTGGATCTATGTAAGTAAAGTAAATACACACCTATAATTGCATCAAATTACTATAAAGGAAGTATATGTTCTCTAGGAAGCTCATCCGACAACTTTTGATAGGGTAGGAGTCGTATACTTAGGATGAAATAATTTATCCGTTTTCTATTTTCACCGACAACTCTACTTATATGATCTATATCATTGTTTGAATAGTTCTAATGAACTTATATGATACAAAGGAATTCATATAAATATAATTAAAAAGTATGTTTGTTGTTATTGAATAGATAAATAGTGGACCTATCACTACATCATTTTCAAGATCCGACTCATTGGTTGTGATGGAATAAGCTCACCCTTTCTTTTATGGAGGTTGTTGGAATTTACTGTCTATGACCAGCCTTCACTTAGTGAATTGGTTTTCAAAGTTCCATTAATCCTTATAGTGGAAACAATGAATGATACGGTGTGGATCGACAGTAGTATTCCATTCCTCACTACATTAGTGGTTTTATCCCATCGGAAATCGGTATCTAGGTTCCATTCCTTCCAACACCTAAAGCATTTCCTCATTCCATTTGGGAAATATATACGGTGATTCTTTATATACTTTTAACAAGTGGGATGTTTAAATTTATTACCACCTTTATATTTATCCATAAGACTATGATAATTAAACTTCACTTTATAATTCTTATCCCCATGAGACCCTTGTGGTTTTCTTATCTCTATTTAAAATTTGAGAGAACATCGGACTATATTATTATAGTTATCAAAGTCACAAATCATCAGGGATTTTTATAGACTTAGTTTTATCCCACCAAATAAATGTTCAACATTTCATTTGGGGGTAATGAAAATATAGAGGTGTATCATGTAGGTCTTGTGATGTTTTCCTCTCACACCCCAATGAATTCATCATATTTATTCTTACAGTAAAGGAAATCCCATTCTATTTTAAGTTAATGAGTATGAGTAATATATTTTAAAAAAAATATATTCTATAATTCCTTCCACCCCATCGTTTTGATCTCTTCCTCAGGATTTGTATTATTGATCAATTTCCACCACTGATTAGATTCTCCCTCCATACAATAAACAGGTAGAATTACCTGCTCTTTCTTAGAGCATTGAAGGATAGAGAATATCTTCTCAATGGATTTGATCTATTTTTTTTTTATGATTAATGGATCTGATGATCCATTAAAATTAATAGGCCTTTGTTGTAAAAGGTCTCAATTTTGAATTTTTATTTCTTAGGGGGTTATTGGAATTCTTCATGATTTAGGTTTCTATTAAAAGACATGTTCAACTGAGAGAGTATCATCACAAAGTTTGTGATAACTTCTCCCATCAGGTTGGGAATCTCATTTGGTAAATAAATGCATTTACCTTCACATTATTTCTTTACTCAGTTCCTCCTATTTCTAGGAATTTTCTAGAAAAAAGGTAAAAATAGGGATTAATAATTTTAAACAATTAAACACATAAGTATAAATCCAATAACATTAAAGAGATAATTTATAAATGACATTTATTCCTTAACTTATGAATTTTTAGACCCCAATGAAAGTTCTCCACGATCTATTTACTAACATAGAAACTTATATGAATTTTAGTTCTGTTAATAATGGTTTTTAATGTGATTTTGAATTCACCATAGATTATCTAAAGAACCTTTGTGGTGTTTTTTTTAACAAGGTTTTGTATTTGTTAAAAACTAACCTTTTTTGGTGAAATTTTTTTCTGATATAATGGAAGATGAAGTTGTTGGTTTCTAGAATTTTGTCTTTTCATAATTAGAGAATGAAAGAAGTTTCTGAGTTTCAAAGATGTTGTTGAATGAAAAATTACTTTTATTTTTGAAGAGTTTTGAAATAAGATGTTGTTAAAGAGTGAAAATTCAGATGTTAGAGAGTGTATAAAACATTCAAAAAAAATTAAGCGATGATTCTCTAATCAATAAGTTCTGAAAAAATCATGAAAACATTCATGATAAATGGTTTTGAAGGAATTGTGGAGAGGTTTGTAGAAATCAGAATCACTTTTCTGAGCATGATTCTAGGGAAAATCGAACATGTTTTCTGTTAAAATCATAACTTGAAATCTATACAAATCGGAACTTGTTTTCTAAAAAAATCAGAATCACTTTTTTGAACATGTTTATAGGAAAAATCAAAACCTAAATTTAAAAAAAATAGAACCTGAATTTTTCACAAATCAGAACATGAATTCCATAAAAATTGGAACCTAAATTTTAAACAAATTGGAACCTCAATTATGCACAAATCAGAACCTGGACTCTGCACCAATCAAAACCTGAATTCTAGACAAATTAGAACCTAAATTCTGTACAAATCACAACCTTAATTCTACACAAATTGGAACCTGAATTATGCACCAATCAAAACCTAAATTCTTCACAAAATAGAATATTAATTCTACACAAATTGGAACCTGAATTATGTACAAATAAAAACCTAAATTCTTCATAAATCAAAACCTGAATTCTGCACAAATCTAAACCTAGAATATTTACAAATCAAAAACTGAATTCTATAATAATTGGAACCACTTTTTTCAAGAATGTTTCTACATAAATATAAACCACATTTCTGATCATGTTTCTAAGAAAATATGAACAACATTTTTGAGCATGTTTCTTAGAAAATCTAAACCAAATATCTGAGCACGTTTTTGAGAAAACTGGAACTAAGATCCATTAGTATCGTACTGAGAAGGATATGAAGAGTTTAAGAAGTAAATCTTAAATTTTAATTTTTCATAAATCTCAAAGAAATTTAAGATAGTTTGAAGAATTCAAATGTTGAACATTAAATTTGATATATTTTTAGAGTTTTTGAGATTTGAGGAAGCAGGAAAATTTTCAAGCTTCCCACTTTTTATTTTTGAGTTTCCAATAAATATTTTTCTATATCATTTGTTCATTTTTAACTTTTACACATGTGAAAAAGGTGATGCTCTGAAAATTTCAAACTGAAATGTTTCCACTATATTGGAGAAGGTTTCTTTGAGTATTTGAGTTGGAAAAAATTGTAATCATTTTTACTGTACTCAGAAGATTGGACTTAACCAACTCAGACGGAGGATTCAGACAGTGCATTTTTTGAGCAGATTCAACAAATTTTTTATTCTTTGGTTTGGATCAATTTTTCTATAAGAAAACATAATAATCTGACCGGAGTTAGTATAATCATTCTTATTTGTATATAGAAGGTGTCTAATGGGATTTGGCACAAGTTTTATTCGCTTCTTCATTATAGTTAATTTATATAGACCCATGAGAGTAACTATGGAAAGGATGTAGGTTCTCAAATTGAGGATGAACCTTATAAACCATGTGTGCCTTACTTTATTTAACATTATTTCAAGCATAAGTATTTTCTAAACGTTGATCAAAAAATGATCTTAGCAGGTTGCAGGGGTTAATTTTCTTAATGTTCTGAAACAAATAAAAAGTGAAAAACTGATTCAACCCCCCCTCCTTATCATTTGTTATTCAATCCTTGGAACTTCATTATCCCTGAGAGTTTCAAACCATATGTACAAAAATGCCTATTTTCTTGTAGTGGGTGACGATCGATTACAAATAAATTCACCCTTTTCGAGATTATTAACCGGATGTATATATGTTCCAAATCCACGTCAACTTGTAGCATCACAAAAAAGATGTATTTTCATGAAAACCTATAAATATAGACTTTAAAAAATTTAGATATGGTTTCTTATGTTAATTCTTATCCCTAAGACTTTATCTACAGTTTCTAATCTTAATCCCAAAAATTAACTAGAATTCCCTCTGATACCAACTTTGAAAACCCCTATCACTATTCCACATTATTCATGATTTAATTCATAAGAATATACATAATACAAACATGAAGATCAATAAGACTAGTTTATTTAAGTAATTATGTATATTACCTAATAAATTAAAATTGGTGGTACATTATAATTATTTAAGGATACCTTAACATGCTCATAATTTTCCATTGTACTTAAAAAAACAAGGGAGAACCTGGGGACATACATAAGAAATGGGTGAGCTATAAAACTTATTAATGAAAGAAAAAAGAATAACATTAAAAAAAATTATTACATGTTGTACATTAGGAATTTCAATGTGACATAAAGGGGTTAGAATCATAAATATGTATAGTGAGGCATGATATATCACGATAACATTAAGGCAACATGGGAATGTGGAAATAACATTAAATATACCATTATAAACATAGATTTGGTTTAACAACCAAGAAATAATATCATGGTGTAAAAAACTAACATAATGGATTAGGATCACTCCATGATCATATACATGGTGTGTCACACCCATATTTTCTAATTTATTTATTTTATTTAATTTCTTTGTGTCGGGTAGTTTGGGTCCAAACCTGACATAAGATTTTTGAGTTCGTTGTGTTTGGGCCTTGTTTGCGTCCAGCGCAACGTGGTCGAAGCTGCACGGCCACACTTGGTTCGTCGCGCGGCCCTGCCCGGTTCACCGCACGCCTTGTCGATGTTTAATTAATGAAATAAAATGAACTAATAATTGTTTTGATAATAATAATCATAATAATGTCATTGAGATTATTATTATTATTATTATTTCTTTAGTTTTATTATAGTTATTATTAGTTCTAAGGATGAAAAAAATATTTATGTTATTATTATTACTCCAACTATTATTTTTATTTTTAGTTTTAGTTTAATATTATTATTGTTATTATTATTATTTTTGAGTTGTTTTAGTTTTTATTTAGTTTTCTTTATATTTTATTATTTTCTTTTCATTTTTTTTCTTTCTTACCCCTTGGCTAGGGTTTCGGCGAACCCCTCCCCCCTTTCTTCATTTTTTTTCTTTCCTTCTTCTCCCTGTGCGGCGCATCCCATTACTTCCCCCTCCATGCAACCTCCCCTTCTCTCCTTGCGGCCTCCTCCTTCCAGCAGACCCGGCCGCCGCTCCAACTTCCTCTCCGGTGAACCCGAACCGCCGCCCCATGTTCCGTCCGGCGTCGCACCGCATGTCCGACCCCCCTAGCCGCTGCTCGGATGTTCCACACCCCATCCCTCTCCTCCCTTCCGGCAGCCTCCCCCTCTCTGCCCGGTCGAAGCGCGACCCCCACCCCCTCCTGCGGACCTCCGCTCGCCCGCACCTCCGCTTGAGCCGCATGTAAACCCTTTCTGGCCAGCCCTCCGGCGACCACAACTCCCTAACCCCCACGCTGGTCCGGCCAACCCGCTGGTCCAGCAAACCCCAGCGCACCGGAACCCCGACCAGGCCTTGCGTTGCGCTCTGTCTCCCGCTCGGACCCACACATACTCCCATCAAGCAACCCAATCTAGTTTGTAGTGTTCAAATTTCTTCATTTATTCACTTTATCGACTTATTTATTTTTATAGTGTTGTAGGTTGAGTTTAGAGAGTTTAAAATTTTTGATCATTTGGGGTTTAATTTGGTGGCTTTGGGGAATTTTCCCTAACTTGGTTTCTCGCTAGGTTGTTGGAGGGGCGGTTGGCATGCGGCGGTCTTTGCGCACCTTGTTTATGAAGTCTACCACACCGAGGTAGGTGGTTCCACATATATATTATTGTTTGACGAATTAATTTTCAATTTTTATTAGTTTAACATATTTATTGATTATTTTTACTGCTGTTAATTGGGTTGTTTTTGAGACATAATGCATATTTGATTTGGTAGTATCTGGTTTATGCTGTTTGTGGAAAACCCATATTGAACAATTTAATAGTGGTTTATAAATTACATGGATTATTTGTTAGGATGTGAAAAGGGTGAGAATGTTGTTTTATGCATAGCGTCTATTTGTGTGTTGTCATAAATGAACATTGAACATTTTTGTGGTGTTTAAAGGCATGCGGTGTATTTTAAAATGGGTTGGTAAATTATTCTGGCAGTCCATTTAGTTATAACAATTGTTTTTTTTACAGTGCAGGTGATTTATTTAATTGTTTGTGTGATGCGGATTGTGTTTTTGGGGTGGCGAGGTGTGTGTATGGTCATGTAAGAGGGTTTTTCTCTATCCATTGTGTAAAGAATTGTTTTTCTCTCAGAAATTTATTTACGAAATAAATTGGGTTGTTTTATTAAATGAGTATTAAGGGTGAAATTTTTTTTTGATTAAATTGTGTGAATATTTTGGTTCTTAAAGTCAGGAGACACGTGCGGAGTTTGTTAAACAAATTTTGTTAGTGGTTTGTTTGAAAATGAAAGTGTTTTCATTGACCGTGCAGTTGCTTTAATTGGTCAGGTAAGAAATGCAGATTGAGTTTTGGAACATTTTAGCGTGTGTATTATTTCAAATGGCTTCTGTGTGTGCGAATGGTGGTTTTTGGTGTGTGTGAAGTCTTGCTTGGTTTTAGTGTATGATTATGACACGCGGCATGATCTTTGAATTAATTAAGCACAAACGGGAAGCCTGGGTACTAGGTGGGCGGACTAGACTTGCGTGCTAGTGATACGGGAGTGGCCTCGGCCCAGTTTCACTTAGCAGGATTGACGCCTACAACACTAACTAAACATTGGATGATGACTGGAGACTACTATGGAAGGAGGTGTTTCCCTACCAGTGGCTCATGCACGGGAATGTGTGATACGGTTCACCAATACGTGAGGTTCTAGGGTGCCACTTCTCGCTAGTATCTTTAGGGTCTCCCATTTATTGTGCTCTTCCTCTACTTGCTGCTCACCGTCGGCACACGGTGTGACGTAGGGGTTACCAAGAAAAGTGTGTGTGCGTGTGTACATGTGTGCATGCGTCTGTGTGTGTGCGTGTGTACGTGTGGGCGTGAGTCAGTGTGCATGTGTATGTGTGTGTGTGTGTCTGCATGTGGGTGTGCGTCTGTGTGTGTGCGTGTGTACGTGTGTGAGCGCGACGGTGTGTGTGTGTGTGCGTCTGTTTGCGTGCGTGCGTGTGTGGGCGTGCGTACATTTTTGTATGATAATTTAAGGTGTTTTCCTTTTTGAGAAGTTTCCCCTTAAAAACCATTTTCATTAAAATTCTTTAAACACTTGTTTATCTTTATTCTGTTAAATTGAAAATGTATTTGTCTTTTAATAATTATGTGTGGAACCTTTTCTCGGTGTCATCCTACTGGGATTTTAGCTCACATCCTATATACACCCTTGGGTGTATGTAGATTCTGTTTCTTCTGATTTCCAGGTTGTGACTTCGTGCTCAGTGATGGTGGTTCGGGTTGCAGTTGGTCATTTCACGGAGAGTTGTGTCGTGTGGCCTCTCTTTTCCCGGGTGGTTTGAGTACGAGCTTTTGTTTCTGCTATCTTCTTTTCTTTTTAGTTCTTGGTTCGAGTTGTAGACTTTAAAAATGTTCATAGTTTAAAGATGTGTTTCTTTGTCCTTTTTTCCAGTATCAATTTATTCATCTGGCTAGTTATTTTTCTATCTTTTGTTTTTCGGGTAAAATCGTTCCCACTTATTACTTACGAACCCTGGGAACTTGTGCCAGCCCATGGGGATCGGGAACGCCCTTCGGGCCTTTCTGCGGGCCGGGTCGGGCGCTGGGTCGGATGGCGACCCGGCCTGGTTTGTGACGAAAGTGTATCAAAGGGCAAGGTTTTCTCTCTTGGTTTGTGTTCTTTTGAGATAGAGTTAGTGTATAGAAAAGTTAAGGTTGTCGGGACTCGGCGTCCTGGCTATGAGTTAGGTGCCTGGCCAGCACACCTCGTGGCGGGACTCAAGTTACAAAAGTATGTTGAGGTTTGTCTGAGTTTTTGGTCCTTGCGGAAAATCTTGTCTAAGGGAAATAAAAAGGGGTAAGTTTAGTGGTCCCAGTGAGCTCGTAGGGTCTGGCAAGCCATGTGGATCTGGGGACGCTGTCCTAAAATACCCTCTGTGGCGGTGGCGTGACTGGCGTATGGCTGCCAACCATACGTTCCAGCCACCCGCTGACACAAGTTTTCTCTTACATCGTTTCTCGGCTCTTTGTTTTGGATTCGTGGATATTTGGTTTTTAAGTAAGAATGTTTTGGTCTTGTAAAATGTTCTCAAGTTAAGTGCTTTAAAAATGAAATGGTCTGTGAGGATTGAAAAGTGTGAGTTGGATGTTTTGGTTCTGAAAAAAAAATGGTTTGATTTTGATCCTTGGTGTTCTCGTGGGGAACCACACGCATGAGTGTATATGGGAAAAAGAAATGGTTAATGGCATATGTGGATGAGTGCCTGGATGGACAGGAGGTGGGTGCCGGTGTGGCATGGGAACATGCATGTGCGAGGCCCATGGGACACCATTGGTGTTTGTGTGGTGTGTTTTGGTGTTTTGGAATTGTCGGATGTGAGGAATTTTGAGCTGAGGATCCTTTCTGAATGATTTGTTTTCCATGTGTGAATTCTTATTTTTAGTTTGGTAAGCAATTTTGTGGTTGATGGTCTATTTTTAAAAGTGTTGCGGGAAGCCCTTGAAGTGGTTTCCCCTGCATGTTTAACATTCTCTTGTGATATTTCTTGGTCATTGGACTAGTTTGATTGGGTCAGTGGTTTCCTTTCTTGATAGGTCCACCCCCCCATAAAGTGTTAACATGTAATTGAAGTGCGGCCATAGGCAGTTCACCATTGGCCGACCCTCCAGTTGATTAAAATAAGGACTCTCCCTTTTGAGTGATAATGATAAGTTGTCCGTTTTCCATTCCAGTTAAGCAGATCCTCTCATTGTGGGATGACAAACATGAGAAGAGTTGAAGGGGACCTTGGTCTCCTTGAGTTGTCTTAGTTTTCAGGTATGATGGTTGACATCGTTGTGTCTGAATGTTCCCCCTAGAAGCGGTGAAAGTAATTCCGGCGGGGAAGTGTGAAGGCGGTTCGGAATTCTCAGTGTGGATTAGTTTCTTGAAGGGATTTGTACTATTTACATCGGCTACAAGGGTCATGTTCAATTATGTCTTGCAGTGTGAGGTCCCTTTGATAGTCAACGGTGGTTTGGAAGCGATAAAGGAGATTCTAGTGGGAAAAAGGTGGAAGCAACCCTAAGTTGTTGGTGCGGTCTATCGTTCTAAATGACCTCTAGTATTTGGTTTGTTTCATTTTAGGAAAGGTTCGTGTTAGGCTACTAGTTTGGCAGACCCAGTCGTATGAGGCTTCTATGGTTGTTTGCAGGAATCACGTGTTGTTCAAGACGCGGTTTAAAGTCTTCCTCAGTGTAATTTTCCTCTCAACAATAGCGGTCATGTTCCGTGACAATTTGTGATGTCATGTTCTCATTCAGTGTGAAAAAGGGTGATGCCAATGCACCATTTCAGCTCTTGTGATGGTAAATGTTCTGTGTATGATCAGTGAGATGTTGTAATGTTTTGTGTTTACTGGTGTTGTATCGGTTGTAGTGTGGTTGCGTGTGACACCAAAAGGAGAAGATCAGTTCGGGATTCTTCCATGCCTGACTACGAGGCAGAATATGCTTCAAACATCAGGTCTCCAGCCATAGGACTCAGAGTGAAGCTGGCGTGTGGTCAGGAACCCTAGGAGTGTATGGGACCCCAACTTTATTTCTGTCATCAGTGTTAAAAGTAGAGGCAGTTTAAATTGTTTCTATGGTTGTTCTTCTACAAATGAGTCGTATGGTTGCGTAAGGTTTTCGTGTCCATGTGGAGGCATGTTCGTCTCATGCCTTAAATTCTTGGGGGGGTGTTGCACTGGATGCAATCGCTTGAGTGGTCCTTATGAGAGTCTTTTGGGTAACTCAGTCTCAAATTTGAATGGTATTCATCCAGAAAATTTTGAGATGTTGGTTTGTGGTCGGTCGTGGTTTTGACACCTAGTGGTCGGGCCCCTCCCTCCCCGCCCCTTGTGGTGGGGTGTTTGGTCACCATCGTGAAATTTTCAATGTTATGTATCTCATGTTAGTTTTAATGGTGGGGAGACCCACGTTGGGTCTCGCACGAATTTCTCTAGAATGAATCAGTGCTGGACTTTTCTTTAATGGCGGGGAGTTTGATCGAACCTCTCTGTGTCAGTTTTCCAGTCTCGTTTCGAGCGTCAGTGACTTCCTAATGGTGGGGAGCCCCTCTAGACTCCCCATGTTGATATTTTGCTTCTGTTTTTAAATATGGTTTGGTGATAGGTGATAAGAGTGTTCCTTGGATGGGGTTTGACCTTATTTGTTTATTTTAGCCAAGTGGTGTGGTTTTGGTTTCAGAGTGGTTGATGTGTTTCGGCTTGTGAAGTTGGTTCCTATGGGTTCAAGAGTTCATTTTCTAAAACAATTAGTTGGAGGCATTCTAGCTCTTTGGGGAGGGCGACACATATCGGAAAGTCTTTTTACGCATTTATTGATGTTTTCTTTGAGTCACTTTCTCTGAGCACGATACTTTTGCCTCTCCTTGCTGGATGTTTGTGGAGATCCTCTTTGAACCTTAAGGGAGTGTGGTTTTCTATTTTGGGGTTTGGTCCTAGTTGTGGATTTTCGGGGATGGAAAGCTCTATGGTGGGGAGAATTGTCACACCCATCTTTTCTAATTTATTTATTTTATTTAATTTCTTTGCATCGGGTAGTTCGGGTCCGAACCTGACATAAGATTTTTGAGTTCGTTGTGTTTGGGCCTTGTTTGCGTCCATCGCAACGTGGTCGAAGCTACGCGGCCTAGCTTGGTTCGTCGCGCGGCCCCGCCCGGTTCACCACACGCCTTGCCGATGTTTAATTAATGAAATAAAATGAACTAACAATTGTTCTGATATAAAAATGTCATTGAGGTTATTATTATTATTATTATTATTATTATTATTATTATTTCTTTAGTTTTATTATTATTATTATTAGTTCTAAGGATGAAAAAAATATTTATGTTATTATTATTACTCCAACTATTATTTTTATTGTTAGTTTTAGTATAATATTATTGTTGTTGTTATTATTGTTTTTGAGTTGTTTTAGTTTTTATTTAGTTTTCTTTTTATTTTATTATTTTCTTTTCATTTTTTTTCTTTCTTTCCCCTTGGCTAGGGTTTCGGCGGACCCTTACCCCATTTCTTCATTTTTTTTCTTTCCTTCTTCTCCCTGTGCGGTGCATCCCGCTGTTTCCCCCTCCATGCATCCTCCCCTTCTCTCATTGCGGCCTCCTCCTTCCAGCAGCCCCGGCCGCCGCTCCGTCTCCCTCTCCGGTGAACATGAACCACCGCCCCGTGTTCCGTCCGGCGTCGCACTGCCTGTTCGACCCCCCCCTAGTCGCTGCTTGGATGTGCTGAACCCCATCCATCTCCTCCTGTCTGGCAGCCTGCCCCTCTCCGCCAAGTCGAAGCGCGACCCCCACCCCCTCCTACGGACCTCCACTCGCGTGCACCTCCGCTTGAGCCGCCTGTAAACCCCTTCCAGCCAGCCCTCCGGCGACCACAACCTCTCTAACCCCCATGCCAATCCGGCCAACCCACTGGTCTAGCAAACCCCAGTGCATTGGAACCCCAACCAGGCCTTGCGCTGCGCTCTGTCTCCCGCTCGGACCCGCACAGACTCCCATCAAGCAACACAATCTGGTTTGTAGTGTTCAAATTTCTTCATGTATTCACTTTATCGATTTATTTATTTTTCCAGTTTTGTAGGTTGTGTTTAGGGAGCTTAAAAGTTCTGATCATTTGGGGTTTAATTTGGTGGCTTTGGGTAATTTTCCCTGTCTTGGTTTCGCGCTAGGTTGTTGGAGGGGCGGTTGGCATGCGGCGGTCTTTGCTCACCTTTTTTGTGAAGTCTGCCAAACCGAGGTAGGTGGTTCCACATATATATTATTGTTTGATGAATTAATTTTCTATTTTGATTAGTTTAACATATTTATTGATTATTTTTACTACTGTGAATTGGGTTGTTTTTGAGACCTAATGCATATTTGATTTGGTAGTATCTGGTTTATGTTGTTTGTGGAAAACCCATATTGAAAAATTTAATAGTGGTTTATAAATTATGTGGATTATTTGTTAGGATGTGAAAAGGGTGAGAATGTTGTTTTTTGCATAGAGTCTATTTTTTTGTTGTCATAAATGAACATTGAACATGTTTGTGGAATTTAAAGGCATGCGGTGTATTTTAAAATGGGTTGGAAAATTTTTCTGGCAGTCCATTCAGTTATAAAAACTGTTTTTTTTACAGTACGGGTGATTTCTTTAATTGTGTGTGTGATGCAGATTGTTTTTCTGGGGTGTCAAGGTGTGCGTATGGTCATGTAAGAGGGTTTTTCTCTGTCCAGTGTGTAAATAATTGTTTTTCTCTCATATATTTATTTATAAAATAAATTGGGTTGTTTTATTAAATGAGTATTAAGGGTGAAAATTTGTTTTTGATTAAATTGTGTAAATATTTTGGTGCTTAAAGTCAGGAGACACGTGCGGAGTTTGTTTAAAAAAAATTAGTGGCGTGTTTGATAATGAAATTGTTTTCATTGACCGTGCAGTTGCTTTAATTGGTTAGGTAAGAAATGCAGATTGAGTTTTGGAACATTTTAGTGTGCGTATTATTTCAAATGGCTTCTGTGTGTGTGAATGTTGGTTTTTTGTGTGCGTGATGTCTTTATTGGTTTGAGTGTATGATTATGACACGAGGAAAGAACTTTTAATTACTTGATTACAAACGGGAAGCATGGGTACTATGTGGGCAGACTGGACTAGCGTGCTAGTGATACGGGAGTGGCCTCGGCCCAGTTTCACTTAGTGGGATTGACGCTTACAACACTAACTAAAAATTGGATGATTACTGGAGACCACTATGGTAGGAGGTGTTTCCCTACCAATGCTCGTGCATGGGAATGTTTGATACGGTTCACCGAGACATGAGGTTCTAGGGTCCCACTTCTCGCTAGTATCTTTAGGGTCTCCCATGTATTGGGCTCTTCTTCTGCTTACTGCTCACCGTCGGCACACGGTGTGACATTGGGGTTACCAAGAAAAGTGTGTGTGCATGTGTGCGTGTGTGTGTGCATCTATGTGTGTGTGTGTGTACGTGTGGGCGTGCGTCTGTGTGCATGTGTACGTGTGTGTGTGTGCGTCTGCGTGTGGGCGTGCGTCTGTGTGTGTGCGTGTGTACATGTGTGTGTGTGTCTGTGTGTGCGTCTGTGCATCTGTGTGTGTGTGTGTGCATGTGTGGGTGTGCGTACGTGTGTGTAAGATAATTTAAGGTGTTTTCCTTTTTGATAAGTTTCCCCTTAAAAACTGTTTTCATTAAAATTCTTTAAACACTTGTTTATCTTTATTCTGTTAAAATGCAAATATATTTGTCTTTTAATAATTATGCGTGGAACATTTTCTCAGTGGAATCCTACTAGGCTTTTAGCTCACACCCTACATACACCCTTGGGTGTATGTAGATTCTGTTTTTTCTGATTTCCACGTTGTGACTTCGTGCTCAGTGATGGTGGTTCGGGTTGCAGTTGGTCTTTTCACAGAGAGTGGTGTCGTGTGGCCTCTCTTTTTTCGGGTGGTTTGAGTAAGAGCTTTTGTTTCCGCTGTCATCTTTTCTTTTTAGTTCTTGGTTCGATTTGTAGACTTTAAAAATGTTCATAGTTTAAATATGTGTTTGGTTGTCCTTTTTTTCCTGTATCAGTTTATTCATCTGGCTTGTTGTTTTTCTATCTTTTTTTTCGGGTAAAATCGTTCCCACTTGTTACTTACGATACCTGGGCACTTGTGCCAGCCCGTGGGGATCGGGAACGCCCTTCGGGCCTTGCCGCAGGCCGGGTCTGGCGCCGGGTCAGATGGTGACCCGGCCTGGTTCGTGACATGGTGTCTCATGAGACTAAAACATTACTCAATTCATTGGAGTGATATATAATTCTAGTCACACCTATCACTTTCATATCATGTATGTGCATAAGTTTTACACATAGATCATACAACATAAGTATGTATTTCATCAATTTTAACCATAACATCAAAGAATTATGGGTTCAAAACATTGAATTAACCAATAAATTATTGATAGGTACATCTAGGTGAATAACTATGGGTAAAAATACATGTGTTTATTCATTATGAAAACATTTGGCATGAAAAATCACAAAGAAATTTTTACAGCATAATGGCAGTACTTAAATATTCATAAAACGGTTTAATGAGACTAATAGGGGTATATGATCATTTTAATATAAATTGGTAAGTAATACAGTTATGAAAAAGAATATCCCAACATTGCTAATTGGAAAACAAAATCTATTACATAAATAAGGTTCCTGAATAAAGAGGAGAAAGAGAGGATCCCTCACTAAATTTCAACATAACAATGAGTTGCAAAAATAATATAATAAGAGGTTATAAATGATATAAAATTATTAGGAAATCAATTGAAGTATAGGGATATTTATAAATTTATGTAAACATAACCAATTGAGATTAAAAAGGCTAACTATAGAGAAGGTACATGAACAGATAAGAATAGAGGTAAATTCCTTACTAAATTTTTACATTATAAGGGATTAGGTAAAAGTTATAACAAGAAATAATAAATGATATATAATTATAAGAACATAAGTTAGATATTAAAGGGATATTTATATATTCATGAAAATATAACCAATTGAGATTCAAAAGGCAAAATACAGAGAAGGTTCTTGAATGGAAAAGAAGAGAGAGATCCCTTACACTGATAGGGTGATACTAAAATCTTTAGAGGATGTTATTGAGAGATTTGGGGCACCATAGAAGGACTCTAGAAATGGCAGGGAAGATTAAGGACATTATCCCAGGATTTTATGTTAACAAAATGGGGTATTATGTGGGTTTATATTGGAATATAAAAGGGAGTTCTTTATTATTTCCCAAACATTTGTTTTGGACTCTATATAATAAAGTAATCAAAACCAAAAACATTACAATGTTTTTTCCCAATTTTTTCTACCAAAGATAATTTTTTTAATTATTTTACTATTAAAAAGGATTAAATAAACAAAATATTACAATTAGTGATGTTAAATTGAGTCATGTTTATAAAGAAATGATTTTAAAACCATAAAATATAATATGGATTATGGAGGATTCAAAAAGGATTTATATAAATAATAAAAAAACATATAAATAAAATTATTTTTAATGGGAAACATATATTTGGTCTTGTATACCATATATATCATTTATTAAAACGTTTTTTTGGATTTTATGATGTCATAATACACACCGTATTTTATACAAAATTTAATTTTTACCCCAAAAATTTATTATCTTGAAAAATTAATCATTGGATAATTTAGATGAGATGATTCCAAAAATATTACTTACATTATCCAATTAATTATCTAAATATTTTAACATTTAATTTTAAAACAATACTCTACATTTATTGAGAAATGATGGGTTTTTTTACAATAACAGTTTTTGAACTCTTAAAAAAATTGCATTTGACATCATAAAAAAATTATATTAGCATTTATATTTAATTTATATTATTTAGTTTTATTATTTTATTAAAGTGTGATTAATTTTTAAAATTTATGAATTCATCAGAAAGTACGTTCTTATTTGAAATTTCATATTACATAGAAATACAATTTTTTTCCATACCAAAATCAAAATCATTTATAAAGTAACAGCAATAAGAAGTAAATATAACCCTTATTATATTGAAAATAAAATTTGCATACTTATATTATTATCATATTGATACATATCCCTCTATTACACTAGAAACCTTCTAAGGGTATGTTGTGTGATGGTGATATTTTTATGGGGTGGTTCAGCATACATAGTTTGGGATATTATCTCGATGAGCTTGAACATTTGCTATAAATAGTTTTTCTTGTGATTTAGTTATTAAATCATGGATTTTTCTTAGTTAATGGAAAATACTAGTGATTATATATCCCTAGGAAGATCTTATAAATTCTTTTTAGAGGGTATTATCCTACTCTATGAGGCCATCACTTCCATTATATTTTTCAGTTAGATTTATCAAAACCCAGTATTTATACTAATAATATGATTACTGTAAAATAACTATATTATCAATATTTATGATTCATAATGGTATTTTAAATTTTATAGTATATAGTATTCCAAAAACATAATTCCATATGTTTTCTATAACCATAATACATAATAGGTAATTTAATTCGATCATAAAGGGAATTTTATTTATAAATGATTAGGACATTATAATTAATGATCATATTAGTGCATACCAATGTAAACAAATGAGCTATGTAGATAATCAAAAGAGAGAATTGGAATTTAAAGGGTTGGATTATGTTTTATTGAAGGTTTCTCCATGGAAGGGAGTTATGTGATTTGAAAAAAAAAGGAAATTTAAGAACAAAGTACATTGGGCCATTTGAGATATTACAAATAATCAAGGTTTTAGCTTACCTATTGGGTATGTTTCCCATCATTTTTAAAGTATATGACCTCTTCCATGTTTCATTATAGAAAATATACATGATAGATCTAAAAAAATTCTCAAATATTAGAGAATATAATTGGATCCTGAATTATATTACAATGAAGAACCCATTTAGATTATTGACACCATAAAATAATTGTTACAAAATCAAACAACTCAAATGGTGAAATACCTTTGGAGAAATCAAAAACTTTAAGAGGAAACCTATGATCCTGAAGAAACTATAAGCAAAGAGTATCAATATATTTTAAATAGTTGATATATACACCTATTTTAAGGACTAAATTGTTTAAGGAGGTAGGATTTAATACCCAATACCCTACTACGATAGGTAAACACCATATCCTAGAATATCACACCCCAAAGGTAACTCATTGAAGAATTTATTTCTGAATTAAATTTTAGAATTTTAAATTGATCAAACTAACTTAATTTTTAAACTCATCATATCAAAATTAGCTTAGTATGGTGTTTTTTTCTTTTATTTAAAATTTCAGTTTTTTAGTTGAAAATGGGGTTTTCATGAAACTTGTAATTTATGTGATTTTATCATTATATAATAATTCCTGATATATTTAAAAACTATTTTCGGTCTATTCATTGAATATGTTATTTTAAAGGGTAATTCAAATTTTTATTAGATTTAAGGTCACATAACCTTTATCTGTTTTATAATAATACAATTTATTTTATTAAAATAATTATCCAAGATAATTTTATATTATATATAAATTTAAATCCTAAAACGTTATTTCTCTAAAAACTATTTTTATGTAATTAAGTGTATTTTTTTAAAAAACATTTCAACCAAATAGAAATTTTATTTGATAAAATGATTTTAAAATTTTAAATTAGATGTATCAAATTTGAATAAGAAAAATCAATCATAATCTTTTCCATTAAAACTAATTAAAAAAATTATATATTAATTACCAAGGTAAAAGTAAATTATGTTAAAATAAACAAGGTTCAAACAAAGCATCGTAAAGCACTAAAAGTCATCTCAAAAGGGGTGGTCGAGGTGAGTTTCAATGAATACTCATTTTTTTATCTTATATAGTCAATTTTTTATCATTTAACACTTTAATATTAATAATAAATTATTTAAAATTTTAGAGTCACTCCCAAAACTACCCTTCACTTCCCTTATAAAAGGGTAAAATCTTCACCGCTTCAAGAATTTCTTCTCATTCAAATTTATCCATGAAACTATACCATTTTTGTCCTCCGATAACCTTTTATAACATTAAAAATATTCTTTTTTCCATTATTTATCATAAGTCCATTATTTCCATGAAGACTTCTATGTAAAATGAAAATCCTCACAAGATTATTATCCACTACTTAATTTTTCTTCTTAATTATCTTATTTAAAATTTATCAGAGACACACTTATATAATGATATTATTTTTATTTATATATTTTAATGTTACTATATTAAGGGTATTATAATTTTTTATTCATATATCCCATCCAATAATAAACACAAAATTTTTATTTCTGCGTTGTGCGAACAAACGACTCCACTGCACAATGTGTTTTGTTTTCCTTCAGAACCAAACAATGATAAATCTAAGGATGATATTAAAAATATATATATGATTTTTATGATATAATTAAGGATATGGTATGAAAATTTTGAGAACCTATTAATTATATGACCAACAAACGATCATTGTTAATTTAATCATTTAAAATAAGTGTGCTAATAAGATAATATTTTATTAAAATATATAAGATTTTCCTAAAATTTACTTCTTATTATACATCATCAAAATTACAATATATTAAAATAATAAATTCTAAATAATACCATTATTCTTATGTTATAATGATATGCAATAAAACAACCTTATTATCATTCATTAAATCATGGAAGATTCATGTTTCAGTCAGTTTAACCACCTACTTGAACAATACTAGGCATTTATACATGGATGTTTATGAAAAATTACTTACTCATATAATGTGATATAAATGTGTAAATAATATTTTTTTTTGAAATGAAATATCTATATCTAATTCTTTAATAAAGGAAACACCCTCTTTTCATTAAAAATCACAAAAATATGCTTATTATTGAATTTATCTTCAGATATTGAGTCTAAAACACTAATGAATGGAATTTTAATCACAAAAAATTATTATAAATCATCGTTTTTAGTAACTTTAATTTCAAATTAATAATTTAAATTTTAATTAGTGTGAATAAGAACATTGTTATTATGAAACTACTATTAACGATAAAAACTATTAACACCAATGTGAAAAATCTAAAGAACTAAGGTTGAGAATAATTATTCATAAAGAGTATTTTTGAAAATGGATAGAAGTAGGTTTATAAATTAAGTTATTCAAATATATATATATATATATATTATTATATATGATACATTAGTCTAAATTACATTCATGTATATTATGATAAGAGGAAAAGATTTCTTTTATCTTAAATTCCTCTCTTTGAGTCATGTTTTGTATTGTAAACCCATTTTCCTTAATGTGGAGTATATACCACCTATGTGAGATGTTATATAATGAAATATATTTATTCATAGTGTTTTAATACCAAGATGCATTCCTTAATTTTAATAGGTTATAATTGAATTTCCACCCATGCCCATGTGGGGTTTTTTGTCTCAATTTTCATTCTTCGGGAATCATGTTAAAATAATCACCTATTTTCCATTGTGTGGTGCATAAATTGACATTCAATACTTTTTACATATTACCCATAAAAATTTAAGTTATTTAAAAGACTGTATTAAAATACCACTCTCACGTTCTATTGATTCAAGAGTTACTTTTTCCATGGTGGAAAACCCATCTAAGGGTTTGGTAAAGTAATAGTTTGTTATATTTCCTTAGAAATACATCCATGTTTGGATACTGGAAATTTTATTTTCATATATAATAGATGTACCTCTTTTTAAAACCCCTAAAAATATATAGTTTATTATTTACCCAATAATCACCCTGATTCACGACGAGTGGGTCTAATACTTAACACCTAGTGAGACAATCATGGGAGATAAAATTCGGAATATTCACATTCTGTTAAAGAAAAATTATAAATGATTTTTAATATGATTTATTTAGTCACCTAAAAATGAACACTATTGATCCCAATTAATATCTTAATTTGATGATACCTCATAGATTCTAAGATAATTAAAGGATGTTCCCCTATAAATCCATGATATTATATTGAATGGGGAAGTATTTGATTTCCATATTTCTCATTATATAGATAGCTAATGTTTATTCGGTAAGAGGATTCTTAGATAATGATATAAAAGGACTTTCTGACTCTTATAGTGAATGTATGGGAATTAATTGGTTGATTTGTGGGGACCATAATTATATATCTCATTGATGCATCTATTGGTCTCATGTGCCAAAACAATGTTGGGTATGGAGGTATACATATTCTTATAACAAGATAAGTTTCTTAGAATAATTCATGGACAACATGTTTTGATTTCTACCATTATTCATTCCATCAGTTTGAGATCAATGATTGTTTTTATCCATGTTTTCATTTACTGTCATGGATATAGAATTACCTCAATTTAAATTAATTATATATTTATATTATTATTTTATTATTTCTATATCACTTATACCATGTTAATGTTACTTAGGATTTTTTTATTTGATAATCCTTACTGAGGATATGATATCTCCCTTATATGATTTATTTTCCTTGGAAACCTAGAGGACTATGTGTAATTTTTAGTCATAAGTTATAAGGTATAATAATTTTCTCATGATGTGTACATGTTGTAATTATGTTTTAAAATGTAATCTATGTATGTATATATTATTTCAAGAGAGAAAAAATCTATTCTATCATATAGTAAACCTTTTATTATTTACCAATAATGTAATATAACTACTGGAACTGGGTTTCTGGCATTCTATATTTTACAGTTGGCATTAGATAAAGTTTAGCAGGTACCTTAGGGACTAGATTTATTGAAAACAAGGTAGATATAACATGTTTTACAAAAAATCCTCAGTATTTATAGGTAACACTCTATAACTTGTAATAGTTATTTTATTTTACAATTAAATATCATAAGCTTATCATGTTCATATTATTATAGAAAGATAGTGAATAACAGGAGGAATGGTAACTGTATAAAAACATTAAGTCAATGTAGAGATATTCCCCTAGAATAATTTAATTAATATATAGTTGAGACTAATATATTCACAAACAAATTGGGATATTTTACCGAATTTATTAAAAATAATCTCTCTCTCGTGGAGAAACCTACTAATCCATAAGATGGTGTAACTATATTGGACTGTTTAATGTAATAAAAAATGAAATATAGTAACAACTGATTCATTGGAAACTAAACAATGAACCAATCCCCTATATAATATTTTTATCACTTTAGAAATTATTGAAAATAAAAAGGTCATAATGGTGGTATATCATTTGAAAGGAGATGCAGACCATTGGTGGTTGATAATTGAAAACATTAAATAAGAATATGAGATCATGTGCATAGAATGGGGAACTTTTAAGGAGGTGATCTTTGAAAAATACTTTCCTAATCATAATAGAGTATAAATGTAAAATAAATTCTTCAATATTAGACAAAAGGAGGAGGAAAATGCTGTTAAACATGATCCTATGATTAGAAGGCTGGCTAGGCATACTGAATACTATGTACATAGAATGGAAATCAACATTGATGGTTTTTTATATGTGTTAAATCCAAGCCTTCAAAGGGAATTGGTCTCTTGGAACTTTTCTTCATTTGAGAATACAATATCAAGTTCCATTAAGATAGAACATGAATTTTACAAGATTTAAGTATTCAATAGAAATTAATAGAATAAGTGAATGGATTAGAATCATGGTAATAACAATGCAACAAAAGGGAATAAAGGTAGGGTGTGATTTTATGTAACAAACATAGTACATATAAAATATTTCTTTTCATTGTATAATTAAATAGTTAAATTAATTATAAAGGTATAATGAAACAAGTGGTATTTATAGAAATTAATAAATTTATACTGATGGAATAGTAACTTGCAATTAGGAATAGTAACATGAACATTAGTAATAATAATACAACCAATAGAATAGTATCCTCACCTATGAGAGTATAAATAAAATTTATTTATATTATAAGTGTAATCATGATATATTTGTATCATGGAATATGTAAATAAATTTTTTGGAAATTATAAATTAAGTGTTGGTATTTTTATAAGTCATAGTTATTTAACTACAATTTTATAATTAATATAATGATTTAAAAGAAAATATATCTTCTAAAATATATTCATAAATATATTTTTTTTAATTATGGTTATAATATAATTTTATGAGACATTAATTAATTTTGTAAAGTGTTATAAAATAAGTTAAAGTATTAAAATTTTTATTTCTAGATTAAATTATGATTTTAATTAAAAATTAAAGTTATTATATTTATATAATTTTTTTAAAATAATGGAGTTATTTTTTTAATTTTACATGTCGTAAAATGGTTGGGTAATTTTTTTTTTCTAAAATAATTGAAATTTTGTGAATAGAAAAAAATATGATAATTTACGGTATTTATACATTATTAGTTAAATACATTATTCCTTGATTCATCGCTGATGTAAGAACCATAATCTCAAATCATCCTTTATTATTTTAATATATTTTCTGATATTTCTCAAACTATTCATAGACTTGATCCAAAATAATAAACTAATTAATATTATAATGAGAAAACACCCCTCTCCTCCACTATAAATACCACCCCTCATCATATATTCTCCACACACATCAATGAATTTTATCTTGTTTAATTTCCAACCAATCCACTTACCCACGTACAACACCTTATGGTCTCACCAAAAGGCCAAAACAAAGGGCTTTAAAGAGGTTCTCAGGAAGGATAATTCAAGAGTTAAAAATTTTGTTTCATTTTCTTTTATTTTCCTTTCATAAATTTTTATTTTCTTATACTCTATTAACCTCCCCTTATCCAAGTGGCATGAAAACTCCATTATATTATATATACTATAATTTTATAATGTTTATGTAAAAATTCATCATCAGAATTTATCTCCTCTACCTTTTATTCTAAAAATGAGTACATTGTCTGTGAGGTGTCGATTCACTGCTATCGTGGATAAAACACTATCATTTTTTCATTAGCACCTTCAAGACTTGTCATAAAACCATTATTATGGTTAAAAAATATTGTATTATATATATATATATATATATTGTAAGTTATTTATTATTCTATAACCAATATAGAAACACGATATTGAATAAAATGGTATAAGTTTGGGAAGATCATTAAAAACTGCCAAAATAAATTAAATAATTTTCATTAATGTTTTATCTAATGATTCATCCTCATATTAGAAAGAATGATATATAGTATCATTTAAAATTATAGAAAAATATTAACTCTATTTCATTCCACATTTGGGGATTTTCTTCCATTCGACAAGGAAAATTCATAATGAACCAACCAATGAAACCATGAAATAAATGCACCTAAAACAATGAAAATAACAAAATATTATTAATAAATGGGTGGAAAGATGTTATAAGAAAATCATATAAGAAATTAAAATATTAATATGGTTCTTTAATATATTAATAACACTCTTTAAACCATTATATAGGAGGTTTGAACACATTTTAAGTAAGACAAACCCAAGGTATGGGAATTCTTAACCCAATTTCCATTCTATGGGTTGACCATCTACTTCATTGACCGAATAGAATGAATTCCTTATTTTTATTGATTTTTGATAACCCCCATTTCAAGGGATGAGGGTAACCCTTACAAGTCCCACAGGCTTAGATATTACATGGCCCATAGTCTTAAGAGACATTACACGACCCGAAGGTCTTAAGGAATTCAACCAGACTTTAACTATAAGTAACTGCCCATCCCCAACATCTACATAGTGATGATAGCTATCCCATTTCACATGTTCGCCTGAATAAACTTCTCATTCAAGCACATACTGGTCTCGATGGCATTTCCATACCCTCCTATTATTCCAAATACATTTCGTTCAGCTCTGGTGATTGTGCCTTCTCTGAATCCTCCTCTAGGGCTGCTCCTTTTTTGTAGACTTTGTCTGGGGTAACTTCATTGATCATTTTTTCCGAAGTCCTTGAGCTGGAAAAAATGGCTTGAGGTTTCCCAAAGGCCTTGTGGTGGCCCGAAAACCTTACTGTCATGTAGGCCATGGATGGCTCAGAGGCCTTGAAGGGCTCGAAGACCAAATCAGTGGCCCGACAGCACAAATGGGTGAATAGTCCCAGGTACTGCAGTACCCTCTAAATTACTGCTATAGTACTCTAATATTGTCCCTCTACTTGGTTTTGATCTCGGGTCTCTTGGATTCACTTTCCAAGTCCTCACCAACTAGGTTGAGGCTCTTGTGCACCATATACTTCATTGATTATGTTGTGCTAAGATTATTTGAGAAGTAAATTTTGATTATATTATGTTATGTTATGTTGATTTAAAATTTATACACATATTCCATTCTTTTTATCAATTCCCACTTCAATTATATGATATTTTTAAGAGTATTTTATTTAAAAATACTCCGTCAAATTTCTATTTTTACAAAATTCAAAAGAATGTTTTTATGATGAAATTATTCTTGTTTTATGATTATGTTATGGTTCTTCAGAATTATTTATGATGATGGGTGGGACTTATATCTCCCTCCTATGCATTTCTTATGTTTATGTTTTAGGTTGAATGTATGGTTACTCCAAATCTAACTACGATGGTTACACTATAAGGTAGTCGTATGGGTTACATTATGAGGTAGCTATGAGAATAACATTGTAAGGTATCCCAAATGGTTACAAATAAAATGGTATCCAAGAGGGTTAAAATATTGAGTAATTAATTCCCAAAGTTATTTTTATGGTATCATTTATTTTTTATGGAAATCTCATGTTTTCACAAAGTAACTGTATGATACTTATTGGGTGAGAAGTATGGCTTTGTGAAGATGATTTAGTATGTTTATAAATATTCATGGACTAATGATTTCTCTCCTTATTTTTAGGTCCCTTACTAATCTTTTTGTGATCATCCCATGTTTTAAAAAAAATTACAGGGTTTAAGGATGGGTTAGATAAAATTAGAATCCAAGATGAATGTTTTTGAATACTTTTCATGAAACAATTTGATGTTTTTATTAAAAATGTTGTATTGTGGAAGAAATGGATATATTTTTTAGTAGTACCCATTTTTTATTCTTATGGGTTGATATGTATAAATAATTTTTAAATTTTTTTAAACTCTAAACTAAAAAGACCTTTCGAAATTTAAGGAATTGAGTTCTAAAGGAATTTAATAGATTATATAATGTTTAAGGTTAGTTCCTTATAGTTGGAATCAGAGCACAATTTACATAACCTTAGGGTTTATGATGATTTTAATACAATATCATAAATTATTTTTACCTTATGTTTAATTTTAAATGATATATCATTTGAATATTACCATGTTCCTTTATCTAAGATATGTCTATTCAGATTTTTTTTGTAGAAGAAACAGGTAAGCTAAAGTAGGAAGGCATCGAGAGGATGATATCCTTCCAAATATTCTACATGGAATGTTGGTAATTAGAACAAAAAAAATTGATAGTAATAGATCAGTTTATATAGGCTATAAATTTCGGTGGAATCCATGAAAGAGAACAACCAGAGCTACCACAAAGGAACATAATGGTAGTGGAACATTTTATTGGGAAACACCCTCCTAATTTTAGTTGATCTTAGTACCAAGTTTTGGGTAAAGGGTAGATTAAATCCCTTGAAAAGATATTCAATATCATGGGGTGTTTATATAATTAAAAGTTTAGTCTATAAATTTATCATTTTGAAGGTGAATCCAACCGATGGTGGTCAATGGTCAATAAAATAAGGGACAATGAGGATATTGATGCCTTGTAATGGGATGAATTTTAGATTAGGTTCCTTGAAAAATATTTTACTAAGGTATTTTGACTAAATATTAAAAATGAATTCCTTGAATTGAAACAAAAGGAGGAAGACTGAGTGATCGATTATGAAGAAAACTTCACCATATTGTCAAGGTATGCACCAAATATAATTCAAGATCTTGATAGTAAAACCAATCATTTTTACTCAGGATTGAATCCAATATATTATAGGACTTAGGCCTCCTATTAATTAAAAAGTTATGAGAAACATTTTCAATGTGATGAAATGGTAGAAATGAAGTTTTCTGATGACCACATGTACTTTGAAAACAAGTACAAGAATAGGTCTAGATGTTAAGTGACGGGTAACAAACAATAGAAGAAATTTGAGGTTAATAAAATTCATTTTCTAGTTTGGTGTTCTGACAGTGGAGAAAATGGTGTTGATGACAATTATAATGGTAGTTTTCGATGGTTTTCAATTTTTGGTGAAGATGATGACGCTTTACGATGGCTTCATCAGACTTGGTCTTCTTCGAAGGAGTTGAAGGTGATTTTTCAGTTCCGATTACTGGAGTGGTTCTTTGACGCTTTCAGAGTGATTAGGATAGGGATGTGATGATGTTTTAAGGGGACCTATTGATGGAGATGATGTCACGATGGTCAATGGTCTTGACATTTCTGGCAGTTGCGGCTCGTGGCTCAGAACTTGTGGCCCGAGGTTATTGGTGTTGCAGGTTCAATTTTCAATCTCACTTTTGAATTTTATTCTGATGATATCTAGTTTCATTTTGAATTTGGCATGGCGCTAGGTGTTTTGGATTTTGAAATTTGAGGTTTTGTTTTGGATTTCTAGAATGTGTGGTACATACTTACCTCAAAGTGTCTTTTTATTAAATTAGAAAAAATGGATTGTAGTGGAAACCATACTATTTATAAGATATTAGGAAGATGAGAAACTATTAAAATATAGAAATTAAATTTATCTTGAAAACATTGTTGAAAATAAGGGAACTATTCATATTAATAATGTGTTAGTGGTAAATGAATACCTTTATGTTTTTACTGATGATTTTATCAGTGTTATACCTAATCATGAAGTTGAATTTACAATTAATATAGTTCCTAATGCTAAGTTAATATCAAACCCCCCTTATCGAATGCCTCAAGTGAAACTTCTTGAATTTAAAAATCAATTGCATGGGTTTCTTGATAAATGTTTCATTATTCCAAAACTTCACCATGAGGTGTTCCTGTTTTGTTTGTTAAAAAGAAATATGGTTACATGAGAATTTTCATTTATTATAGAGATTTGAATAACATTACAATTAATAATAAATATTTCTTACCTCATATCAATTAATTATTTTAGTGTCTCTAGTGTAACACCACAAGCTTCCACAGTACGCTTCCCTTTGATTAATACAGTAGTGTGGGTTGTGCGCAACTTCAAGTTCAAACACACACCACAACCAATCAAATTAGCCATTATAAATAGTTATACCCACTTTTTGAAATTTTATAAATTTTATCTTTCAAAATGGACATCATTTTTGGATTTGGAATATCAAAATTAGCCTAGGGTGAATTTTTGGTATTTTTTTAGAAAACTTTCAAATGTTGATGAATAGTTAAAAATACTAAACATTAATTAAAAACTTTTTTAATCCAAATAATTTATAGTTATAAATTATAATATTGAGTGGTTTTAAAGTATAATTAGAATGTATGTTTACCATTTAATCTAATATTAGTAATTGTATGTAATTTTACATTTAAAATAGACAGCAACATGTGTCAATATTTTGACAGTTATTATTTCTTAAAAAAACACGCTCTTTGTTTTGAAACGGGAATTAATTTTAAATAAATTTCTTCCACTTATGTGTTTTGAATTCAGAAAAATGGATTCCATATTTAGAATCAGGAGGGCCAAATTGATTAAATAGGTAACTTTTATTTTTAGACATTTTCAATAATTACTTCGGTAAATACTTTATTTACCATGGTTGAAGGGTAAATCCTGTAAATAAGGGTAAAAAAATAATATGATAATAATATTAAATTACTCTAAAACGTGTCCTAACCCTATTTTTTGACACATTTTCGACCATGGAAATCTTTGGGTCGATTTGGGGACCCCATTGAGCCACTTGTAAGTGATAATGACACTTTATATTAATTAGGTTAAAGTAAATACAAAAATGACATAAGCATATATCTTTTAGAAAAAAAATTTACATAGGGTTATATATGCTATATTTTCAACTATAAATATTAATTAGAAATATAGAATTATTTCCTACATAATTAAATTTTATTTATAATATTTAGACATTGAATAATTAAATTTATTTATGACACAATAATGATGCAGTATTTTCCTTATTAATGAAAGAATCAAATAATTGGTATTATAAATGTTAAAATAAATATAATTTGAAAGTTTTGATGACATCCAAGAATTTTATTGGTTAATATGACATGTTATAATTTCTTAAATGATTTTTTTTAATTAATAATGATTTTTTTAGACTTTAAAAAAAATCAATTATTAAATAGTGTCAAAATTGACATAAATGAGTTTTTAAAACAAATATTATATTATTAATTGATATTATATTCCTAAAAATATAAGGTTCGGACAAAGGACTTATATAATAATATTTGTATCATTAATTGACCACTTGTAGGTCTCTTGAAAGTATATAATATGTTTATTAACTATGTAATATAAAAATACAAAGAGACAAGGTAAATGTCAAATAATTTAACTAAGAGTTAATTCAAAGAGATAAAGTTAATATAGTGACCCAGTATAAAACCTATTGGTTGAGTGTTTTTTGACCTATAACCGCATTAACCTTTAAATAATTCACATTGGATCCATTATAAGCCGAATATGAATTTATTATAAAATAGTATTTCTAGCTTTTCCTAAGGTTCCCCTCACCCCTCTTATAAAAGGGCACTCCACATACTCACTATTCCACACCATCAAAGCCTTTTTGCTTGGAAAAACCCTGCCCAAATATCCTATCAACTTCCCTCACTTCATCCTAGAGGCCCTCATTTGGTCAGAAAGCCAACTTAAGGAGCCCTTTTGATCAAATCAAAAGGAAGAACCCGAATAAGAGGTAATAATTTCACCACCCTCTTTCAAGTTCTTTTCTTCTTCCACTTGTTCTTTTTTGTTATTTCAATTATAAAATAATAACTCCAGTATCGTATATATACTGTAAAGTTATTATAAATATGGTACAGCCATCTTCATTATTCTATCCATCCTTTGAATGACATGTCACCATACGTGTGTACGTACGGATAACCGTCTCCACGTCGTGGTGTAATTGTCATTCAATACTTTATTATTTTAATGGGTATAATAATGATGTATAATTCATGTAAATAATAAATATAACATGATAATTATTTTTTATATATGATATACCATCCAATTATATATTATTTTAATATCAACAGAGTGATATTGTCGCTCGTGCGTACGTACGGATTACCGTCTCCACGAACGCGAGGAGATTCATTACCCATCGTATCCATTCAAGACTAAATTTCATTTGATGATTAAAAATAATATTTATAGACATGATATAATTTAATATATTAATAAGATACATCCCATCCATAACAAATATGGCCCACATGACAAAGAATATAAAGGAAAAGGAATATGTTAACACCCGAAACGACGATAATACTAAGATATTATTAACAAATCATTGTTAAAAGATCATATATTATATCATATTAATGTATATAATTATTTTATAATTCAATAACAACTATTTAACCATTATACAGGAGGTTAAACTACCATCGACCAAGGAAAAATTACAAAGTAAAGGGTTTCTTATCTCACTTTTAATTTTGTGAGATTTCCATTGTTCACCACTTATTTATTACATGTGGTGTGTACTGTACATGATTGTATTCATTGTGTAATATACTTTACTTTATGGATATTTACATCATCATTGTATGATCCATGTTTTATGGGATGTATGTTTCGTAAGTTACCAAATTGGTATGGGAATTACAAATTTCAATTTCCACTCATTCGGCTTTAGGCATACTTCATTGATTATTTTACTCCAAGATTATGTGTGGAATCACTATTAATTTGCTTATGTCATAATTCCCGCTCCTATTTCTGTGGATATACTTTTTATACACATAATCACTCCATTGATAAATTCTCAAGTTGTCGATATGAACTTGATAAGAGTAATTTTAACTCAATCTCTATTTGTTGATTTAAATAACCAATTCATTGGTGTAGTTTTTACAATAATATGTGTGAATGAACTATGATTGATCTAAACTAAATATCCAATAATATTGAGTGTATTTATATTTGTCACACATAATTATGTCGTCGATATATCCTTAACCTAAGGATACGGTCTTTATAAGAGATTTCATCTCAATTTACATTCCATCGAGACTTGTTTGTTGTTATACACCAAATCACTTTTATATAGTATATATAATGTACTTTGACATAGTATATCATAAATCCCTTTATTCTCATGATATTACAATGTTTTTATTACCTCAATTATTTTTATTCAAGTGTTTCTCTTTTGGTTAAGAACTCTAACTAAAATATCATTTTAAATGTTTTGAAAATTTATTATTCTAAATATTTCTAATTAATGTCCATGTTTTAAAAATGGTTTTAAGGATTTATTTATATGGAAATTAATGTTTTGAAATTTAAAATTCCTTTTAAATGTTTCAAAGTGGTATGGGAAACTTTTATTCAAAAATATATTTTTCAACGGCTTCTTGACAAATAGTGTGACTTTTAAATGTTTTCAAAAAAATTGGGGATATTTCTCTCAAATAGTTTTGATGATTATTTTCATCTATGTCAATATCCTTCATTATTCTCAATTGAGGTTAATATGTTACAATAAAATATTCCATATTGTATTGAATGAGTTATATTTTACTGTGGTTGTGCTATTTTTATACCATTTATGGTTTGTGGATAAAGTATTGACATTTCATATGCTAGTTTTAATACGAATGTTTATGTTATGTTTTCAGAATTTTGAAATGAAGAATTCAGTAGACTTAGTAAGTGACAGGTGGAGCCTGATATAGCTCCTCGAAGCATCAGTAGGTCTCATGAGACAAAATAGTGTCTTGGAACAAGGCCTTGACAAAATCTTATTTGTAGTCTGGGCACAAGGCCTTGACTATGTGGTTATGATAGCCTGGCATTATGCATTCCATCATTATGAAAGTGGTTATTGATATTGCATGTGATCATTCGACTAGTTGAATATCCATGTGAATAAGTAAATGACATTATTTTATTTTATCTTTTCCATATTATACTGAAGTTCAAGTTGAAAAGGCTTTTGTTCTAGACTTATACACTGCCTTAAATGTTTATGCTTATTTATTAAAGTTCCCGCTATAATGTTATCCTTACTGAACATCTGAGCTCACCCCTTTCTATGTTTTATTTTCCCAGGATGAAATTAAGTATATTATGACTGACCTCCAGGGATTGTCTATGGGATCTTAGTGTTTTCTATGGAGACAATTTTGTTGTAGTTTTCCATTTTATGATTTAATGTAAACCTTATGAATGTATCTAGTACTTACAAGGATATTAAACTAACCGGACTTTTGAGACTTGATCTTTTAAGATCATGAAAATGATACGTAATAATGCACCGAATCTAGGCTTCTGGGGTCGGGGTGTTACATTTAGTATCAGAGGAACTTTAATACAAACCTTGGAAACAAGATTTAGATCAACTATGATTAGAGCACATAGACCTAAGATGGACTTTGAAGATTAGTATAGAAGAACTTCCTAGAATTTTGGTATTGTAGGGATTTTGTGAGTTTTCCGAGAAATACATCCCTATCTGGATATGAGCAGGTAGAGGTGGCTCTGGAACAGATGTACCTAGGGTTAAAAGTTGAAAACACCACTTTGAGCTAGACTCGAATGGGAACTGATGCATGACAATGGGCCTTGCTGCACTCTTGGTTACGACACTCCCGTGGGATATGATTAGGATAATTTACATTTTCTTTACAAACCGATTTGAATTATTTTAATATAAGATGAGAATAAATGACCTTGGTTAATCCTAAGGTGTTTCCAATTGAGAATATGGTGTCATGATATTCTCTAAATTATTTTATGACTATAGTTACTCACACAATGCTTTCTGGTTTTAGTCAATGACTGGATTCCAAGGAAGTCATAGTAACTTTGAGAATGAAGTACAAGGTGGGAATAGTGGTGGAAATAAGAAAAAAAAATGGAATGTTGATAGGCATAAAAGATATTGTGTCCATGCCAAATCAGTTTTTCAATATGATCAATAACATATATATTAACCAACTCCTGGACTCAACAAAGAAGAGAAAGGTGATAAATGATAAGAGCTCCAGCGGTGGATACCATGGAGAAAAGAATCCTCAATTTCCATCATGTAAGAAATGTGGAAGGGGACACCTAGGAAAGTGTCTCAATGGAACAAAGAAATTATTTACATGTGGGAAAGAAGGACATAAATTGAATAATTACCAAGGAAAAATGAAGAGTACTATGGAAGAAAAAAATGGTCCCAAGAAACCATTTACAGTCATTTGTCGTAAATGTAGGGGACCTGGACATTACCCGAGTGAATTCCCTATTTTATAGGATATTTTCTTGGGAAAAAAAGAAGCTATGTGGAAATAGATGGTTGGAGAAATTTTTAAAAGTACTAGTATTCCTTGTTGATGGGATTACTTTGGAATAATTTCCTCTTGTATTTGTAACCCTATAGTTTGTCATGTGAAAATGATATTTGACGAAGACTTATCTCTTCTCTTGTGGATATAGTTATAAATAACCATTTGGTTTTATATGATCATTGGGTTTGAGGAAATTACAAGTTATTATATTTTGGGATGAAAATACAATGAATGAGATAACATTTGTGGTTAAATTATGTTATGGTTATTTTGAGGAATTTATCTCACTTTGGTAATGTTATAAAATATATTTTTTGAAAGAGGACAACAAGTTAACTGTGTGCCAACCCATCACATCAGACAAAGAATTGGGAATCGAACCCACAGCCAACGTTTGATTGGGATTTATCACCTACCACTGGACTACGTGAAGTCCCAGGTTAGTGTGACTAATTATTTTTTTAGTTAAATGATTGTATTGATAAATAATAGGTTGATTTGGGATCATATGTCTTATCAAATGAATACCCTTAGTATAGGAAAATGATTCGGTGATTATGTGATAGATATTATTTTAGAAGATGTTCGCTTTGTTGGGAACACTATATGCCCAAGGAAAATAGAATACTATGGGATTTCATTTGATGAGTAATGGTTGATTTTTATCTATGTTTTTATTGTGTATTTATAGTGATTTGGGTTATTTATGTAAATTATTAACCAATAATAGTGAATATGTGATTAGATTAATTACTTTTAAGTATGTGACTTTAAGATTAGTTGATGTCATTTAGAGATACAATTTAATGTGGAAGACTACATAACCAAATTCTTTTATTTTTTGGGTTTCAATATTAGTTTTGATTATATTCAAGGATTTAAAGAATAATTGTTTATTGAATGGTATTTATTTAACTTTGGGGTATTGTTGGTTTAGTTTTAGAAATTAAGATTAGTGTTTATATCCCTAATGTAATATCCTTTTGGGGGATCATCATATATTATACTAACCATTTTGGTTTTGATTAATCTCTAAATACAAGGTAAATATATATTTTATCATTCGTGGATCATGTGATTCTATAGCAGTTTATTCTAGCTCTTCCAGTGTGACCATGTCTTATTGAATACTCATCATTTAAAAAAATGAGTTAGTGGTAGAAATTTATTGAAGAATGAAAATCTACTTAAAAATTAATTATATATCTTTATTTTTGTAGTCAATCTCATAAATTAATTCCTCATCTTTAAGTAATGTAACTTAAAACAAAAAAAAATGTAATCCGTTTACTTTTCCTACTTGGAGACTAATGACTGTTTGTCCCATCAAAATTTTGTGGGATTCTTGTTGTTAACTTTATCCTGATCATGTTTTCTATCCCTATCCATTAGAACTGGACACTTATTTTATCATCCATATCCATGTTTTCCTACATGGAATCCTAGTATGGGTTATCTTGGGTGACCTTTGTACTTCTCTTTCGTTCTTTTAAAGTGATAGTATTATTGACTTTTTCTGATGTGGGACTTTCCACTATATTCCCAAGCCCAATTTTAAAAAAAATCAAGTATGAAATTATTTGAAGTAGCATAGAATGTAACACCCCAAGCTTCCACAGTATGATTCCCTTTGAAAAATACAGTAGCGTGTGTTGTACATAACTTCAAGTTCTAACACACACCACAACCTATCAAACTAGCCGTTATGAATAGTTATACACACTTTTTGAAATTTTATAAATTTTATCTTTCCAAATGAAAATAATTTTTTGATTCGGAATATCGAAATTATCTTAGGGTGAATTTTTGGTATTTTTTTAGAAAACATTCAAATGTTGATGAATAGTGAAACATACAAAACATTAATTAAAAACAACTTTTTTAATCCAAATAATTTATAGGGATAAATTATACTATTGAGAGGTTTTAAAGTATAATTAGAATATATTTTTAACATTTAATCCAATATTGGTAATTTGATGAAATTTCACATTTAAACTAGACATAAACAAGTGTCAATCTTTTGATAGTTATTATTTCTTTAAAAACACGCTCTTTGTTTTGACAACGGGAATTAATTTTAAACTAATTTCTACCTCTTCTGTGTCTTGAATTTAGAAAAATGGATTCCATATTTAGAATCAGGAGTTCCAAATTGAGTAAATAAGTAACTTTTATTTTTAAAAAATTTAAATAATTACTTCGGTAAATATTTTATTTATCATGGTTAAAGGGTAAATCTGGTAAATAAGGGTAAAAAAGAATATTATAATAATATTAAATTACCCTAAGACATGTACTAACCCTATTGGTTGATACATTTCCGACCATGGGCATATTTGGGTCAATTTTGGGACCCCATGGAGTCACTTGTAACTGATAATGACACTTTATATTACTTAAGATAAAGTAAATACAAAAATGATATAAGCATATATCTTTTTGAAAAAAAATACATAGAGTTATATATGTTATATTTCAGACTATAAATATTAATTAGAAATATAAAAATATTTCCTACATAATGGTATTTTATTTATAATTTTTATACATTGAATAATCAAATTTATTTATAATACAATAATGATACAGTATTTTCCTTATTAATGAAAGAATCAAATAATTGGTATTATAAATGTTAAAATAAATATAATTTGAAAGTTTTGATGACATAAATGAATTTTATTGGTTAATATGACATTTTATAATTTCTTAAATTATTTTTTTTAGAATTAATAAAGTTTTTAAGACTTTAACAAAAATCGATTATTAAATAGTGTCAAAATTGACATAAATGAGTTTTTAAAACAAATATTATATTATTAATTTATATTCTATTCATAAAAATCTAAGGTTCTTGAAAAGGACTTATATAATGATATTTGTAACATTAATGGACCACTTGGAGGTCTCTTGTAAGTATATAGTAAGTTTATTAACTATATAATATAAAAATACAAAGAGACATCGTAAATGTCAAACTATTTAACTAAGTGGTAAATCAAAAAGATAAAGTTAATATAGTGACCCAAAACTGTCTAAAACCTTTTGGTTGAGTTATTTTAGACCTATACCCACCTTAACCTTTAAATAATCTACTCTGGATCCATTATAAACCGAATATTAATTTATTATAAAATAATATTTCTAGCTTTTCCTAAGGTGCCCCTCACCCCTCTTATAAAAGGGCACTCCCCCTACTCACTAATTCACACCTTAAAAGAATTTTGTCTCGGAAAATCCCTAACCATATATCCCCTAAACGTTCCTCACTTAATCTTAGAGGTCCTCCTTTGGTCAGAAAGCCAACTTAAGGATCCCTTTTGATCAAATCAAAAGAAAGAACCCGAAGAAGAGGTAATAATTTCACCACCCTCTTTCAACTTTTTTTCTTCTTCCACCTCTTCTTTTTTGTTATTTCTATTATAATATAATAAATAAAGTATCATCTATATACTTTTAAGCTATTATAAATATGGTACATCCATCTTCATTATTCTATCCTTCCTTTTAATGACATGTCACCATACGTGTGTATGTACGGATTACCGTCTCCACGTCGTGGTGTAATTTTCATTCAATACTTTATTATTTGGATGGGTATAATAATGATGTTTAATTTATGTAAATAATAAATATAACATGATAATGATTCTTTATATATGATATACCATCCAATTATATATTATTTTAATATCAAAAGAGTGGTATTGTCGCTCGTGCATACGTACGGATTACCGTCTCCACGAATGTGATGAGATTCATTCCCCATTGTATACATTCAAGACTAAATTTCATTTGATGATTAAAAATAATGTTTAGATACATGATATCATTATTTATATGAATAAGATACATCCCATCCATAACAAATATGGCTCACATAACAAAGAATATAAAGGGAAATGAATCTCTTAACACCCAAAATGAAAATAATACTAAGATATTATTAAAAAACCAATGTTAAAAAAATCATATATGATATCATATTAATGTATAAAATTATTTTATAATTAAATAAAAATTATTTCACCATTATGAAGGAGGTTAGCCTACTCTCGACCAAGGAAAAATTACAAATTAAGGGGTTTCTTATCTCACTTTTAATTCTGTGAGATTTTCTTTTTTCACCACTTATTTATTGCATGTGGTGTGTGTACTTCCCATGATTGTATTCATTGTGTAATATACTTTAATTTATTTATATTTAAATAATCATTGTATGATCCATCTTTTATGGGATGTATGTTTCATAAGTTACCAAATTCGTAAGGGAATTAAAATTTTCAATTTCCACCCATTCGGCTTTACGCATACTTCATTGATTATTTTACTCCAAGATTATGTGTGTAATCACTATTCATTTTCTTATGTCATAATTTCCACTCCCCTTTTATGGATATAATTTTTATACACATAATCACTCCATTGATAAATTCTCAAGTCATCGATATGAACTTGATAAGAGTAATTTTAACTCAATCCCCATTTGTTGAGTTAAATATCCAATTCATTGGTGTTGTTTTTACAAGAATATGTGTGAATGTCCTATGATTGATTTACACTGAATATCTAATCATAGTGAGAGTATTTATATTTGTCACACATAATTATGTCTTCGATTTATCCTTAACCTAAGGGTACAATCTTTATAAGATATTTCAATTCAATTTACATTCCATTGAGACTTCTTTGTTGTTATACACCAAATCACTTTTATATGGTGTATATAATGTACTTTGACATAGTATATCATGAGTACCTTTATTCTTATGATATTAAAAAGTTTTTATTACCTCAATTATTTTTATTTAAGTGTTTATCTTTTATTTAGGAACTCTAACTAAAATATCATTTTAAATGTTTTCATGATTTATTATTCTAAATATTTCTAATTAATGTCCATGTTTTAAAAATGGTTTTAAGGATTTATTTATATAGACATTAATGTTTTAAAATTTAAAATTCATTTTTAATGTTTCAAATTTGTATGGGAAACTTTGATTCAAAAATCTATTTTTAAACAACTTCTTGACAAATCATGTGACTTTTAAATGTTTTCAAGCAAATGGGGGATATTTCTCTCAAATAGTTTTGATGATTGTTTTCATCTGTCAATATCCTTCATTATTCTCAATTGAATGTAATATGTTACAATACAATCTTTCATATTGTAATGAATGAGTTATGTTTGACTGTGGATGTGCTATTTTTATATCATTCATGGTTTGTAGATAAAGTATTGACATTTCGTATGCTAGTTTTAATACGAATGTTTATGTTATGTTTTCAAAAATTTCATATCAGGAATGCATTGGACATAGTAAGAGATGGGTGGAGCCCTCTATAGCTCCTTGATGCATCGGTTGGTATCATGAGACAAACTAGTTTCTAGGCATAAGGCCTTGAAAAAATTTTATTTGTAGTCTGCGTACAAGGCCTTGACTATGTGGTTATGATAGTCTGGAATTATGCATTCCATTATTATGGTAGTGGTTATTTATATTGAATGTGATCATTAGACTAGTAGAATATCCATGTGAATAAGTAAATGGTATTATTTGATTTTATCTTTTCCATGTTATGCTGAATTTCAAGTTTAAAAGGATTTTGTTCTAGTCTTATACACTGCCTTAAATGTTAATTCTTATTTATGAAAGTTTCCACTATAATGTTATCCTTACTGAGCATCTGATCTCACCCCTTTCTATGTTTTATTTTCCAAGGATGTAAAGAATTATATTATTACTGACCTCCAATGATATTCTATGTGATCTCAGTATTTTCTATGGAGACAACATTGTTGTAGTTTTCCATTTTATGATGTAATGTAAACCTTAAGAATGTATCTAGTACTTACAAGGCTACTAAACTAATAAGTCTTTCGAGACTTGATCTTTTATAATCATGCTAATGATATGTAATAATGAAAATATTCTGGGATTCTGGGGTCAGGGCGTTACATCTAGGGAGCACAATATTTTTCCAACATTAAATTCAGATCTTTGTACCATTAGCTGAAGGAGATCAAGGATGACATCCTGGAAATAACTTTTTATACTAGATATTTTTATTATAATTTTTTTGTTATTCCCTTTTGTTTGAAAAATTCCCCCATTGTATTCATGTATCTTATGAATAGAATATTCTGGGAATATTTAGATAACTTTTTTTTGTTTTTATTGATGATATTTTCATCTTTTCAAAAAAATTATTAGGATCATGAAAAAAAAAATTAATTATAGTCTTGAAAACTCTGTGAAAATAAGTTATGCAGAAAATTTATAAAATGTGATTTTTGGTTGCAACTGATTTCTTTTCCTATGAACATTGTAAATATGGATGGAATAATAGTATATATATCTAAAAATGTGTTTTATGGATGAATAAGACCAAAAAATGTTACAAATATTTTTAATTTTTTTGGATTAGTAAGGAATTACCGATAGTTTATTAAAAACTTTTCACAGTTATCTATCCTGCTGACTAAGTTAACATGAAAAGAGGTTAAATATATTTGGATAGAATAATGTGATTTTTTCAAGAACTAAATAATATATTGGTGAATATTTTGGTTTTGGAACTTACTTTTATAAAGGGAGACTTTATCAACTTTATTGATGCTTCTTTGAAGGGAGTTGGTTGTGTTCTAATGAAAAATTATCAGGTAATTCCTTATGATTCCATAAAATTAAAACCTCGTGAGTTAAATTATGCTACACATGATTTGGAATTAAAAGATATATTTTTCCCTATTAAAATTTGGAGGAATAATTTATATGGTTCTAAATGTTAAATATATACTATCTATAAAAGTTTAAAATATATATTTACTCATAAAGAACCAAAAATGAGATAGAGAAGATGAGTAGAATTGATAAATGATTATGATTGCAAAATAAATTACCATTTTTTAAAGAAAACAATGTGATGGATTACTTGGGTAAAAAACATCATGCTAAATTAACCAAGTTACATTTAAAAATAACCCCTTGATTAATGTTTTGATGAATTTTAGCTTGGAAGTTTTAGTTGTAGTAAATTACTCTATTTTCTTTCAAGTATTTGTGAATTCATATCTATTAGAAATAATTAAGCCAACATATAAGGAATACAGTGAGTTACAGAGAAAGGTATAATTTGGGAAGAAATTTAAATTTCCTTAATTTAATTTTGATAAATATTGAATTTTGAGATTTGGGAAGAGAATATGTCTACATTGTGATTCTCATATGAAGAAATAATTATTATGTGAAGCTCATAGTTCTTTTTTTCATTTCATCCTAGTAACACTAAGATGTATAGAGACCTTTATAAGTATTACTGGGGAATGGAATAAAAAGATATATTGAAGGTTTTACTATGAAAGGACTGATATGTAAATTGTTTAAAGAATATAAACAACTATAAAATGGGATTATTTAGCCGTTTTCATGCTAGAGTGAAAATGGGAAAATATATCCATGGACTTCATGGTGGGACTACCAAATATTTCCCAATGTAAAAATATGATTTAGTTTATTGTTGACTATCTGACTAAATCTTCAAATTTCCTTCCAAATTGATATATTATATCATTGGATTAGTTTTCATGATTGTTACTCAAAGATATTTTTAGGTTATATGGTGTGTACCTTTTCATTGCATCTGAACAATATCCCAGATTCACTTATAACTTTTGAAAAGGACTTCAAAATACATTGGGAATATAATTAAATTTCAAAACTAATTTTCCTCCCCAATATGATGGAAATACCAAGAGAAAAAATCATTCCTTTGAGTGCATTACTCAAGCTTGATCAATGAATTATCAGGGAAGTTGGGATTGACATCTTTGTTTAGTTGAGTTTTCTTATAATAACAGTTTTCATTCCAGAATACAGATAACACCTTTTGGGGAATTATATATAAATTGGTGTCAAACTCCAACATTTTAAGATTAATTTAGGGAAATGGAGTTTATGGGACCATAATTAGTAGATAAAGTGATTGATAAAGTGAGGATGATCCAGTAACACATGATGATATCTCAGAGCGGGATGAAAAGTTATGCAAAATAATAAGGGGAAATTCTTCATTTCTAGGTAGTTGATCATGTTTTTCTTAGAATCTAACAATGGAAAAGTGTTATGTGTTTTGGTAAAAAAGAAAATCTATGTCCATGGTCGATTGGACATTATAAAATTATGGATATTGTTGGACCAACCTCCTATCGAGTAGCTTATCCTCTGATTTTATCTCAGGTACACAATTGTTTTCATTTTTCGATGTTCAAAAAGTATGTGCCATATTTATCTCATGTTTTGAGCCCAGAAGTAGTCTAGCTAGAATAAAACCTTTCTTATAAAGTGAAATTTTTTTAGATTATTGATCATAAATAAAAAGTATTGTAAAATAAGGTAATTCTCCAGGTTAAGGTTTTGTGCAAAAACCACATAGTTGAAGAAGAAACATGGGAATCTAAAAATGTTGTGAGGTAATGGAATCCTCACTTATTTAATTAGTGAATATGAATTTCAAGCACACAATTTCTAGTAGGTGGGGAGAATTTAACAACCCATATACTCATAAAACAATTTTTTTCATTCTATAATTAAATAGTTAAATTCATTATAAAGGTACAATGAAACAAGTTGTATTAATAGAAATTAAATAATTTATATTGATGGAATAGTAACTTGATATTAGGAATAGTAACATAACCATTAGGAATAGTAATTTGGTCAATATAATATTAAGATAACCTATGAGACTATAAATAAAATTTATGTATCTTATAAGTGTAATCAGGATATATTTATATCATATAAAAGTAAACAAATGTTTTGGAAGTGATAAATTATGTTTTGGTATATTTTTAAGTCATAAATATTTAATTACAATTATATATATAAATATAATGATTTAAAATAAAATTTATTTTCATAAAATATATTAATAAATAAATGTTTCCTTATGATTATAAGATAATTTTATGAGACCTTAATTAATATTTCAAAGTGTTGTAAAATAAGTTATAGTTTTAAAATTGGTAATTTTTTAATAAATTATGATTTTAATTAAAACTATATTTTTTATATATAGAAAATTATTTTAAAAAAATGGAGTTCATTTTTAAATTCTACATTTTTATAAATTGTTAGGGTGAATTTTTGGATTTTCTCCAAAATACTTGAATTTTTGTCAATAGTAAAATATGGTGATGTGTGGTATATATACATTATAAGTTAAATACACTTTTCATTGATTCATCCCTGATGTAATAATCATTATATAGAATCACACTTCATTATTTTAATATATTTAGTTATAATTCTCAAAATATTCATCATCTTGAGCCAAAATAATAATCTAATGAATATAATAATGAGAAAACACACCTCTCCTTCACTATAAATACCACCTATTCTCCTGAAATCTCAAATCCTTTTAGGTTATTTAATTTCATCCCCATTACCTTCCAAATCCTATTCCTCGCCTATAATACCTACTGGTCTCACAAAAAGGCCAAAACCATGGTACATAAGGAGGTTCTCAAGGAGGAGAATTCAAGAGGTAAAATCCTCTTTAGTTTTATTTTATTTTATTTTAAATTATTTATCTTTTCTTACAATCACTTAACCTCCCCTTATAAAAGTGTAATTAAAATTAATATATCTTATATATGTTTTTATTTTATCATTTTTATTGAAAAAATCATCCTCAAACTTTTTATCCTCTCCATTTTTCTAAAAAAGGGATCATTTTCTGTGATGTGTCGATTTACCGCCATCGTGGATGATACCCTTTCATTTTTCATTATAGCCTTCAAGGATGGTCATAAAAAAATTATTATGGTTAAATAATATTTTATTATACATATTATAATTTATTTAATGTTCTGAAAATAATATATAAACATGATATTGAATATAATGATATAAGTTTGTGATGATTGTAAAAAAATGCCAAAATAAATTAAATCATTCTCATCAATATTTTATCTAATGATTCATCCTCAGATTAGAAAAAAATGATATATGGAATAAATTAAAATTTTGGAAACATATTAAAAACATTTCATTCCACTTTTTATTTTTTATTCCATTCGATAAGAAAATTCATAATGAACCAACCATGGAAACCATGAAATAAATGCACCTAAAACAATGAAAATAACAAAATATTTTTGATAAATAGGTAGAGATATGAAATAATAAAATCATATAATTTATTATAAATATTAATATGGTTATTTAATATATTAATAACACTCTTTAAACCACTATACATGAGGTTTTAATGCGTTTGAATTAAGACGAACCCAAGATAATAGAATTTTTAACCAAATTTTCATTCTTTGGGTTAACCATCTACTTCATCGATTATGTGGTACTAGTATTATTTTTTAAATTTATTTTGATAATATTATGTTTTATTATTTTTATTTAAAGATTGAATATGTATTTCATTATTTTTATCAATTATCACTTCAATTATATGATATTTTTAAGGGTATTTTCATTAAAAATCCTCTTTTAAATTTATATTTTTACAAAATTCAAAAGGAATGTTTTTTTATGAAAGAATTTTTGTTTTATGATTATTTTTTGGTTCATGGTATTTTTTTATGATTAATGGTAAGACCTATATCTCCCTTCAATTAATTAGTTATGTTTATATTGGAGGTCGACCGTATGGTTACTCCAAGTGTAACTATGATGGTTAAACCATAAGGTAGTTGTGAGGGTTACATTATAAGGTAGACATGAGGGTTACATTGTAGGGTATCCATGAGTGTCATAAATTATATGGTTTTCATGAGGGTTTCAATGTTAAGTAATTAATTCCACAAGCTAACATTATGGTATTATTTATGTTTTTTGGAAATCTCATGTTTTCACAAAGTAACTATATGATATTTATTAAGTGAGAAGTATGTATTTGCGAAGATAATTTCATATGTTTATAATTATTCATGGACTAAAGGTTTATATACATATTTTTATGTCCCTTAATAATCTTTTTGTGATCATCCTATGTTTTAAAATGTTTTTACAGGGTTTAAGTATGGTTAAGATAAAAGTATTATCCAAGATGAATGTTTTGAAAACTTTTTAGGAAAATATTTCTTGTTTTTATTAAAGATTATGTATTATGGAAGAAATGGATATTATTTTAGTATTACCCACTTTTTATGCTTGTGGTTGATATGTATGAATAAAGTCTTAATTTTATAAAAAATATAAATCAAAAATATCTTTGGGAATGTAAAGAATTTAACTCTAAATAAATTTACTATATTGTGTAATATTTAAGGTTGGGTTATTATATTTCCCTTATGTGATAACTCTATAAAGAAACACATTGTTCCATGCAAGAAGGGAACTATATTTTGTTACATATATAGATAAAAAGTCGATCAAACTCACCAATACAATGGAAAAGGTAGATGATTATGAGGTTCAATGCTTTAACTATATGTGGAAGGGACATTATGTGAACTAATTCCACAAATTCCAAGGTAATTTACCTCAAATAAATTCTAAGGGAGAAAATCCAAGCTAATGCAATTACCACAGCAGAAGTTAAAGTTTATAATAACATGGTGTCTAGTACATTGATTGTTTCCTCAAAGTTATCTAATGTTTTATTTCATTTTATATCTAAATAAATTTTTATATCATTCATTTTTTTAAAAAAATAAACATTTCTCTATCACCCAATTCATGAAATTATCAATTAAGACAACAAGTCAAAGTCTTACTAGAAAAAATTTGTGTCATGAAAATCTAATTTTGATGCATCTAAATAACCTATTTATAATCATGGTTATTATACCTATAGTGGAAAATGATATAACCCATGGTATGGATTATCTTTTAATTTTTAATGAAAAATTTTATTTCCAAGAGAAGTAGATTATGATTCATAAAAGTGGGGTGGAATATTTTATCCTTATAGGGGAAAAATCATCATCTAAATTTTGTTATGATCCTCCATCAATAGTATTATATAATTAAATTCTTGGTATAGAAGAAGATAAACTGTGATATATGGGTTTTGAGGATATCCTAAGAATATAGGATGTACCTTTGGGATAAAAATTCATTGATACTTTTTGAGAATAATTATTTAGTCATCCACTAGGATGTGAAGTTGAGTTATCTATTGAACTCATTTCTGATGAAAGACCTATATCTAAAATTAAATAAATAATGAAATCAGTGACGTTTTTTGGAATTAAATAAATGATTGTAGGATTTTAGTGACAAAGGATTTATACTCCCTAGTGTTTCACCATGGGGATCCTCTTTTTTATTCATGAAAATATTGTTTTTTTATAATGTGTATCGATTATAGAGAGATAAATTATGTTCCAATAAATAATAAGTATCCTTTACCACACACTGATGACTTATATGATTAACATAAAGGATCCCAATACTTTTAAAGTATATATATTCATTATAGTTATCATCAACTAAGGGTTAAGAAGGATGATATACTAAAAACAAGCATTTCAAATTAGGTAAAGACATTATTAGTTTACAGTAATGCCTTTTATATTGACTAATAGACCATATACCTTTATAGATCCAATCAATATTGTATTAAAGGAGTATTTTGATAAAAAAAATTACTAATTGATGATATCATGATATATGTTTGGAGAAATAAATATTATGATAATCTTCTACAGATAATTATAGGGACCCTTAGAAAAATGGAATTATATAGAAAGTGTAGTTAGTGTACATTTTGTAAAAAATGAATTTTTATTAATTTTCCATATTGTCTCTAATGATGGTATATCTTTTAAACCTTAAATAATAATGGTTTTCAAGGAATGTCCTACACTGACAAACAAATCTAAGATATGAGCTTTCATAGGCTTAGTAGTTTAATATCAGAAATCTGATCAAGAGTTTTTCTAATTGGCCAACCAATTAATCAAGTTGACACGTAAAGGGGTTAAATTCATATGTTCAAGGGAATGTGAGGAAATATTTGAACATCTAAATTGGATACTAATTAATCCACTAGTATTAACACTATCGTTAAGTTAGGATATAATGGTAATTTATACTAATGCATCGAAGAAATGTCATAGTTGTTTCATTATTTAGAAAGATAAGGTGATTGTATATTCATTAGGGTAATTAAAATTCCATGAAAAAAACTATCCAACTTATGACCTTGATCTAGAATTGGTATCATTTATTTTAAAATATGAAGGAACTACCTCTATGCTAAAATATGCGATATATATATGGACTACAAGATTTTGAAGTATGTCTTATCTTAGAAGGATATCAATATGAGGAAATTAATATGGTTGGAACTACTCATCTGTTGTGATTTATCGATAAACTACCATCCTAGAAAAGAAAACAATGTGGTCAATGAATCGAGTAGGATGGACTATGGGGTTTTGACCATGATTAGGATTAACAATGATCCAATATTCAGAGATCTAGTAAGGATGGATATATTTATTTCTAGGAAAGGTGATCCATTATTCATGTTTCAAGTAATTATTAAACCATAATTACTATAAAAGATAGAGGAACCCTAGTAGGATGATGATAATATAAAAATAATGGTTAAATAATTTAATGATTTGAAGTTGACATACTTTATCAATAGAGATGGAGTTTTGATGTTTGGTAAGAGGTCATCAGTTCCATCCATACTGTAATTGAAGAGGGAATTTATATATAAAGAACATATATCACATTTCTCTATACAATCTGGTAGCATAAATATGTATATTCATTTAATATAAAAATTTTAGTGGGTTGGTATGAAGAGATAAATTTTATAAAATGTGGTTATAAGCATAGTATTTCAGTAATTAAAGTTTGAAATAAAACATCCTAATGGATTCATGAAACCTCTTCTTATAACTATATGGAAATTAGATAACATTACAATGGATTTTTTCATTGGACTCCCAAATACATCAAGGAATAATGATTCTATCTAGTTTATCAATGATCATATTACTAATTATTCGTATTTCTTAGCAATTTGAGAAGATATACCCCTTGAGTGCCTTGACGAGATCAATATCAATGAAATATTAAGGTTTTATAGGGAACCTTTATTGATTATATCTATCACGGCCCTTGATTCACATGGAAATCATGTAAGAGTATTCAAAAAGATCCTGACATTAAGATAAATTTATGCACTACCTATAATCCCAAAAATTATGGGCAATATGAAAGAAATACCCTGGATTTGGAAGACATATTGAGATCATGTTCTCTTTAATTCCAAGGTATAATGGATCAAAATCTGACTTTAGTGGGATTTTAGTTCAATAGTATCTTGAATTCAAGCATCCATATGGATCCAAAGCATTGTATGTGAACATGTTTCATGATCCATCCTTTTGGGAAGAAGTTGGGGAAAGAAAGTTAGCTGGCCCGGAGCTTATAAAGGATAAAACTATTAATTATTAACTATTAAGGATCATATTAGAGCAACCTATGGAAGAAAAAATTCCTATGCTAATAATCAAAATAAATAATTCTAATTTCAAGTGGGGTCATGTATTCTTGAATGTATCACCATGGAATGGAGTTGTAAGATTTGGAAAAATGGGGAAGTTAAAGCCTAACTACATTATACCTTTCAAAATATTAGAAATAATTGGAGTTATAGATTTCCAATTTTCTTTGTCTCCCAACCTTTATAAAGTACATGACATCTTATAATTTTCATTACTAAGGAAATGAATGCTAGATATAATGAATGTTCTCACATCAGAGTGAATAGAATTGAATCATGTCTTGTCTTATGGGGAAGAACCTATCTAGATTATTGATGCTAGAGTGAAAGTGTTCCTAAATTGAAAAACTCAATTAGTGAAAGTCCTTAGGAGAAATAAAAATCTTGTAGAGGAAAATTGGGATCTTTAATAATCTATAAATAAGGTTTATAAACACTTTTTAAATAGCTAATATATAACCCAATTTTGATAAGAAAAATTATATAAGGTGGGAGAATGTGATACCCATGACCCTAGTATAGTGGGTAAACACCATATCTGAGACTCTCACTCTCTAAACTACCTTTATTCAAGACTTTATTTAAAAATTAAATTTTATCATTTTAAATTTACTTAACTAACTTCATTTTTCAATTCATCATATCGAAAAAAATTTAGTATTAATTTTTTATCTTTTTCTGAAAATGTTAAATTTTAGTTGAAAACATGGTTTTCAAGAAACTTGTAAATTTTATTAATTTTTCAATAAAAAAATAATTACTTGGATGTTTAAAAAATCATTTAATAAATCAAATATGAATTTAAGGATTAATAATATACATTTTATAATATTATTTAACCTTATAAATCCTATTTCCATCATATTTAGAACCAATAAAACATTTACTTTTGTCTAAAACTGTTTTTCATCTTTTCATTGAATCAAGTATTTTCAGGGGGGATTTATTTTTGGATTACTTTTCAAGACTCTTAAACTTTATTACTTATATAAAAAATTAATTTATTTCCTTAAAATCTGTATCCAAGATTATATCATCTTATAAATTAATTTAAATCTTATAAAATTATTTCTCTAAAAAAAATATTTTTACATGATAAAGTGTAATTCTTTTAAAATTAACTCTTCCCACATTTGGAAATTTTATTTGATAAAATTATTTAAAAATATAAAATTATATGTATAAAATTAGGATAAAATTTAAATCTAAATATTTTTCATTAAAATTAATTACTAAGGATAGAAATTAATTAGCAAGGTAAAAGTAAATTAGGGAAAAGACAAAAATATAAAACAAAAAGCATTAAAATATTAAAAGTTATCTCAAAAGAATTTATGTGAGCTTAAAACAAAAAAAAATATAATCCTATTTTTTTTTTAAAAAACCTTTTAAACTTGAATAATAATCTTATATTGTTTAAAATGTAAGGATTACTCCCAAAAATACACTTCCCCTAACTTATAAAAGGGTAACATATTTACTACTTTAAGACACACTTATCAACATAATTTATAATTTAAAACCTTTATTTATTCTAATCATAGAACCCTATATCATATTAAAAATATTCAAGTCATTATTATTAAGTGTATGTCCCTCATTTCTAAGTATACTACCAAGTAAAATTCATGTCCTCAGTGTGAGTATTATAAAATACTTAGTTTTTCGTATTAATTATCCTCTTAGAATTTATATTATCCACCCCAATAAAATAGTAATATTATCATTTATAAAATATAATTTTACTATATTAAGTTTATTGTCATCATTTATTTATATAACCTTATCTATTAAGAAAAAAAATGACATTAGTGTGTTGGGAAGACTATCACCTCCACAACGCAACATGTTTCATTTTCCTTCACTGCCATACAGGGATGGGTATAATGATTGTATTATAGGATATATATGATTTTTATTTTATCATTATGGATTTTTTATAAAACAATTGAGATCATATTAATGATATGATCAATAAGTGATCATCGTTTATTTAATCATTTAAAATTATCAGACTAAGAAGAGAATCATTTATTAAAATAATGTAAGATTTTCATACCAATGAATTATTATTTTAATTCCTTAAAATTCAAATATATCACACTAATAAACACTATATAATATCATTATTATTTTTTTATAATGATATTATAAAAAAATCATCTCATAACCATTAATTAAACCAGGGTATGTTCATGTTTGGGTCGATTTAACCACCTAATTGAATAATATGATTCATTTATATCATGTACTGCTATAAAACTTATTTAATGGTATAAAAATATATAAATTTGTAATTGATTATTTTTATTATTCTAGAAAATTTATATAAATATATAATTAATAAATTAATGAAACACGCTATGTTCATCAACAATCACTAAAACATGTATATTATCAACTTCATATTCAAGGAAAAAGTCTAAAACACTAATGAAATGAATTTGAAAAATAATAATTTATTATAAAATACTTATAAAATTACCTTTAATGACTTAGTAATAATTTACATTGGATGAATAATGAAGATGAGAACTACTATTATGAAACTAGTACAGACGATCAAAACTATAAACACTAATGTAAAAAATTAGAAGAATTCCTATTGAGAATGACTATTTATGAATAGTATATATGAAAATAGATATGAGTTATATTATGAATTAATTTATTAATATATATATATATATATATATATTATATATTGTATCAAATTATAGTAATGGAAGTAAGGACAATGGGTAAGGGTTTTACTTCTCAAATTCCACTCTTTGAAACATATTTTGTATTATTCACTAATTTTCCTTTATTTGGTGTATATACTACCTATATGAGATGTTATATCATGAAATTTAGTTATTAATAGAATTTTAAGATCAATTTAATTTCTTATATTTCATGATTTTGTTAATAAATTACTACCCAATTCACATGTAGGGTTTTTCTATCTTAATTTTCACTATTTGGGACTAATTTTATAATCACCCCCTTTTTTGTGTTTCATAGAATGACATGGAATAATTTTGTAATGGTAAACATGAAATTTAAGGGATTTAAAAGAATATATTTTTATCCTTATTTTATATTATATTTATTCAATAGGCCTTTTTCCATGGTTGTGATGTACCAGACCCGGATTCCACTTAACGAGTGCCCTAAGCCGGGTGGGCCACATGGCCTCAAGAGCATCTTCCCGAATGATAGAGTCTGCTGACTAGCAGTGAAGGCCTATGGTGTGTCCATGGGAAGACTATTCCCTCATTAGTTGAGTGTAGCACAGTTGAAGGGATATAAAGGAATAGTAAATTGCAAAATCAATATATGTAAACATCAATAAACAGCAAAAGAAAACTAATGAAATAGATAAACGAAAATTCTAATAAAAAATATATCAACTGAACAATGATGATGTAATGTCATTTCACTAGAAAAACTATAAAACATGGATATAAGACAATAGTCATAACATGTTCCAAAAAGTGAAAGAAGATATGACTACTCCAAGGTATCCCGAGATACAACTCGGTCATCTGCTATCAAGCTCCATCCTAAATAGCATGCAATCAAGTGTTTGAAGTTTTATTATTCCCTTTGTCAACACCTACAACCATTTAATCTACTCCATGTACCAAAAGGCACCCAGAGAGGGTTTGAGATAAAGCTAAGTGGGCCACCACCAACGGTGTCTATAACATCTGGCATTTGTAATGGAATATAACAGTGTGCATGCATATATATATAAGTAATGGAAGCAGTACAATATAACTAAATAACCAAGTACCTACTTCAGCCCTCAACTGGTGTCTGAACATGTAACCAGTTCATTTTAATAAAGCAATTACCATTTAATGTTAACAGGTCATGTGAGGCATAGCCAACACTGATATCACATAGTGATAGTATACATAGTGAAGGTCACAAGACGTAATAAGGAAACCTGAATCTGATATTCAGTGAGGGAGTTCCAGGGTAAAAACTAAGATGACATAAACTCATGAAAAGATAAATCAGTAGTATATGAGTCTATCTAAGGGTTAAAAGTCTAATCCAAGGAGCGTGATCCAATGCATTCCACAATAAGGCTCCTATCGAGTCCATGGTGATCGACCAAGGTTAAACAAGGCTATGAAAATACAGGGCCATGTGGAATTTAACCATGGCACCTACTAGTCAATTCTATATCCAAGGAGTGTATTTGAGTAATCCTGTAATAATGAAAGGGCCCATATGGTAGTATACTGGGCATCCATGGAATAGAAAAGAAATGGAGTCTAGGTGGGTATCAACCTAAGAAAACCACAACCTTGAATCAGAATGGGGTTCCCGAGACCTAATTTATTCTCCTCTTAGAATCCAAATTGATCTCGAGTCATTCCATTCCTATTTGATATTGTAATCATGTAGTAATTTATTTGTTTCAAGTCTAAGTTAGTGTGGATAGGTCAGGTATAGTTGAAACAATTTAATTATTGGTCCAACCTTGTCTTCCATTAGTGTTGATAGGCCAAGTAGCATTTCAACCACTTAATCAAATCTTTGTTATCCATTGAATCATATTCAATTATCTAGGTTGAATCCACTACCTTCCATCAACATGGAAAGGGGTGATACTTACATATATATTTTATTCAATATCTTTAAATAAGGCCAAGTTATATACTTAGTATACTTTCCATTTCACTTTTCCTATTTCACTTTTAATAACCATTTTGAATCACTTACCTTAGGCGGTTCAAGTGGTGAGAATACATGGTACATGAAATTACTAAATTCTCAGTAAAAACAATCCATTTATTATAAGAAGTCTCACCTTTATAAATGTCAAGAAAAATCACCCCCAAACGGTATCTCAAATATGCCGAAACACTAAAAACCCAAATATGGCATAACTTTTGACATGAGGCGGATTGAGTTCTGGGTGTAACCACTAACAACTTATCACATATTTGGAAATATCATAACCACATTATTCAAATGATTATAATTATGGAAAGATAATTTAATAAATGGTTTCTGACGAAACCAGTGGGCCTCACACAAGCATTCCAAAAAACAACAAACTTTAGGAATGAGTTATAGACCACCCACCGTAGGGTTTTACAATCCTTATCCTTCGGTGTAGGCCCTTTATTTTTCTCAGATCAAAGTATATCTAAGAAAAGGTGAAAAAACTCTCACATGGAGATAGCTAGTTCCAGATCTAAAGATAAGAAGAAAAGACAAGGAGGACTTGATTACTTACTGTGGCACATCCAAAGTGATGAATGGGATCTCAATCAGATGCCGAACAAAGGAGATCTCTTGATTCCAAGTTTGGATCTTCAAAAATCTCCCAGAATATATAGAATTAGGTCAATCCTTCAAAAACTCAGATTATTGAGGAAGGGGTTGGCTTAATAGATCATTAAGGTCATTTTGAACATTTTACATAGGCTTTTAGCTAGCACACGGTTTGTCGAACCGTGCACAAACTGTGTGAGACAGTTCTTCCGGAAAAGTCTTCCTCTGAACAGTTTGAATAAACTATGCACCATCCATGCATGGTTACCTGGGAAAAATGGGCCTTTTAGGTATATGTTTCATGGTCATGCGCCAACCGTGTGAGGTGCCATTTTCTAAGAAAACACCATCTGCACAGTTTGGAAAACCATGAGGAAATCTCGCACGGTTTACTCTAAACCGTGCACAGAGACTATGTTACCCAAAAAGGTGGGTTTCAGGCAACGAATAATCCCTAGACACCCTCAAGAACCTTTAAAAACTCATTATTCATCCTTATTAAGTCCAAAGTAAATATTTAGACCAATAAAATTAAAAGTTCCATACCTGAATGAAAAAACTGGGTTCTTACAGTCTTCCCCCCTTAAAAGAACTTTCCCTCAAGTTCTTCTTCCAAGGGTAAGGAAACATTGTATAAGAACAAATCTGGCTATTGAGAACATAAATCAGATTCCCTCTCCCCAGTCTTGTCATTTACTCGGTCGTGCTACCATATCCCCCGTATGAGAGGGACAGACTTGCCTTGGAAAGAACATCGTGCATCGGTCAACGATGTGTGTTGGATACTCCTCAAAGGTATCATCATCATCTAACTAAACTTCCTTAGGATAAAAGGTAAGATATGGGTTAGAATGATATTGGAGAATCTATGAGACATGAAAGACGTTGTTCATGGAATGGTACCTCTGAGGTAGCATCAACTGATAAGCTACCAGCCTGACTCTCTCTAGAATCTCGACCGAACCGATGTAACAAGGCGACAACTTTCCCCACTTCCTTAACAGTCTATGCCTAACCTGGACCATACCCAAAGAAAAACATGATCCCCAACCATGAACTCAAGAGGTCATTGAATTCAATCGACATAAGATTTCTGCCTAGACTAGGTAGTAGTCATACGCTTCCTGATCAGTTGGACCTGCTCTGATGTCTCCTGAACGAAACGAGGACCTAGTAGGGCTTCCTCACCTACCTTTATCCAACACAAGGGTGAATAGAATGTCCTACCATATAAGACCTCAAAAGGATCCATCTGAATCATTTGTTGAAAACATTAATTATAGGTGAACTTGATTATAGGGATATGCTTCTCCAATGAACTACCGAAATAAAGGAAACATGAATAGAGCATATCCTCTAGAATAAGTATTATCTATTCTGATTGTTCATCAGTCTGAGGGTGAAAACATGTTCTTAGAATCACCTGAGTCCCCATAGATTTATGAAAACTCTACCATAACCCTGAACTGAAATGAGAGTCCCAATATTAAATGATAGTATGTACAGCCCCATGTAGTCGTATGATCTCACAGACATACAGTCTTCCCAACTCGTCAACTGAGAAAGTATCTCATAGAGGAATGAAGTGGGATGATTTCGTTAGTCAGTCAATGATTACCCAGATAGAATTGATACCCCATAGTGACCTTTTTAAACCAACTACAAAGTCCATAGCAGCATCATACCATTTCCATTCTAGGACTAGAAGGGGTTGTAACAAGCTTGTAGGTCTCTGGTGCTCTACCTTCACCTGCTGACAGGTGGAAAACATAGTGATGAAGCCTACAATCTGATCTTTTAGCTCAGACCACCAATACTAAAGTCTTATATCTCGATACATCTTTGAGATTCCTGGATGAACTTCCTACTGGGAAGAATGGAGTCTTTACTCAACTACTCTCTCACATCTACAAGAACCCAGATACATCCACGTAGATGCAGGATGTCATCTCTGTCCACAAACCAATCTGGATGTCAGTTATCTCGTGATATACTCTCACGGAGAAGAAAACATTAAGGATCTAAAAACTACATACTCTTGACCTTATCAATGAGTGAAGAGGTAAATGTTAAGGCTAAAAGGTAATACTGCTCGTGACAATCTTGAAACTCCAGATGATGTTTAGAAAATAGGGATATTAACTTCTATTCATCATTAGCTTCTTGTACATCTTGGGTTTGAGTTTTCTGACTCAGTGCATCTGCAACCACATTACCTTTTCCTGGTGAATAGGAAAGCTTAAAATCAAAGTATTTTAAATATTCGACCCACCTCCAATGTCTAAGGATCAAGCCATGCTCAGATAAGATATACTTGAGAATTTTTTGATCTGTATGCACCACAAAGCACTCACCGAATAGATAATGTCTCTAGCAATGTAATACATATAAAACTAATGTTAGATCAAGTTCATGTGTTGGGTAATTTCTCTTAGAAGGCCTCAACCGCTGAGATCCGTATGCAATGACTTTGTCTTCCTACATCAACACTGCTCCTAGGACAATTCCTGATGCATCTTAGAAGACAGTATAACGTTTAATAGGTTATGGAAGAATCATAATAGGTACTAAGACAAGCCTCCCTTTCATCTCCTAAAAATATTTCTCACATGCCTCTAACCATGTGAACTTGAAACCCTTCTTTTTAATACCAACAAGAGGTGAAGAAAGATGATAAAATTCTTTTATGAAACTGTTGTAATATCCAACAATCCATAAGAAACTTCTGATATCAAAAACATTCTTAGGGTGCCCCTAGGAAACTACAGCACTAACCTTTTTAGGTTCAATAGACACTCCTGATTCTAAAATTATATAACCCAGTTAGTAGAACTTGTCTTTCTGGAAGTCTCACTTAGAAAACTTGGCATAAAGATGATGCTCTCTCAATGTACTCATAATAATATCAAGATGTTTGGAATGGTTGTTACATGTGTGAGAATACACCAAGATTTCATCCACAAAGACCATGAAAAAAGCATCCAAATAAGGATGGAAAACCATATTCATCAAAGCCATGAAAACGGCTGGAGAATTCATAAGACCGAAATTCATAACAAGATACTCATATAGACCATACCTGCTATGGAAAGTTGTAAGAGGTATTTCCGATGGTCTGACTTACACCTGATGATAACTTGATCTCAGGTCAATCTTAGAGAACACCTTTTCCCCTATGAGCTAGTTAAAGAGATCATCTATTTGAGGCAGTTGATATCAGTTCTTAACTGTAATCTGGTTCAACCTTCTATAATCCACGCATAAATGAAGAGTTATATCCACCTTTTTAACAAAAATCACAGGTTCACCCCTAGAGAATGTACTAGGATTTATAAAGTATTTGGCATCTAGGTCCTTTATATTCCACATTATCTCCTGAAGCTCAGTAGGTTCCACCTTGTAAGTAAAAATGGACACTGGATTTTCTCCTAGAAAAATATCTATTGTAAACTCTACCTCTCTCTCAAGAGGTAGGCCAGAAAATTTATCAGGAAATACTTCCCTAAAATGATCAAATACTTAAGGAAAATCAATTTTAAGCAATCCCTGATCAACCATGAAAATATTTGAGATCTGTGTGGTCACTCCACCTAGACCATGATGCTTCAGTCTATCTCTCCTAGCCTAGATATCCCACTCGCCCTTGAAATGATAACTGCTGCCTTATGGTGATGTGAAAGAAACCCTACAGCGATAGCAGTCTACAAAGGTGTTATAGTTGACTTACTAGTCCATCCTGAGAATGACATCAAATCTCGTCATCTCGAGAACAAAGAGATTCCACAAGAAATGGTAACTACCAACCTCAAGGGGATAGTCCCTACACTAGCATATTCCCTCCATCTGTATTCCCAATGGTGTATCGAGGGTCATTACACCATAGTGATATTATATCTCTTGTCTGAGACTTTCCACGATAGATATAGAAATATGAGAGTTTGAAGCACCTGTATTAAACAAAGTAGAGACAATTATAGAGGCTAATAGAATAGTACCTTGTACTATAGATAGTCTCGCAGCCTGATCCTCAAGTATCGGTTGTAAGGCATGCAACTGACCTGGTCCATGGCCTTGTAAAACATATGGGATAATGTGATCATGACTGCTATGCTAGCACTGGTAGTGATCAGGGATCAGACTACCACAGCCACGACCTCCTCTTTGACCAGACCTACAGGTGCTACTCCCACTCCCCACCAGAAACAGTGCAAAAGAACTTTCTCCTGATGGTGGATATGAAGATTATTTATTTCCACTCAAATATGGTATAAAGGTCCTTCAAAAACGCTGAAGATAACCCATATGGCCGCTACCCCAACACTCCTTAGGGTCTCTATAGCATTGGGGATTCTTATGCCCTTGTCTTCCATAATGATGACACGCTATAGAGTTATCAAACTGGATACTCTAGCCACCACTGCCCTGATGAAAAACTTCAAGGGAACGTTTCCTTCCACTGGAAGAACTATTGGACTGACACAGCACTGACCATTTAAACCCAGTACTCGTCCAATCCCTCATGTTACGCTTAGTGATAAGGGCCTGATAAAATATTGTACAGAAGTTATGAAGGCAAAAACCATTCACCTGGGTTCTAATGGCATATTGGAGCCCATCCTCAAAACATCTAGCACACGAAATATCATCATTGACTAGAAGTGGTGAAAAGTGATGTAAATCAGTGAAATATTATAAATATTCCATAACTGACATAGAACCCTACTCGAGATTCATTAACTATATACTTTTATTAGCTCTCAGGGACTGAGGAAAGAACTTATCATTGAAGGAATTATGGAAGTTAACACGTAACATGCCTTGATGATGTTCTCCCTAGGTAGAAAAATTCCACCAACGCTTAGATGAATCCTGAAGCATGTATTTAGAAAGCTTGACTCTCTACTCTGGAGGTGTTTACAGATTCTCAAAGATAGATAGAATGACCTCTATCTAGGACTCAATAGCCTGATATCTTCCATCTCCTGAAAAAGTAGGAGGATACTGTTGCTCGAACTCGCGGGTCAGATCATCCATTGTAGGTGAAACCTATGGAGAAACTTGCATGGAATGCATATGACAAAGGAAACTATCAATAACATAGCCATCAATGCCTGGATTAGTTACAGTAGGTAGTGCCTCAAGTGGCACTCCTGATAGTAATACTGGCAGCTCAGGGCCCACCATGTCTAGGGCGTGGTCATCATAGCCCTCCTAGAAAACAACACAAGGACATCATGGTGGAATTGGTCTAAAAATGCCAATAACAGGTCTCATAACAAGTATTGGGTAATAATATAGAATCACTATTAGAATTTGAACATAGGTAAACTCACCTCCCAAGGCATATTACCCAAACAACCCGCTTAGATGGTCAAGTATCGGTAACTGCTCAAGTATAAGTTTCATGTCATTTTGCAGTTAGTTTCTAGGTTCACTCATTTACCTTTCATAAACATGAAAATAAAGGATAAGGATGTGAAACCAGTTCATGTTAGTTTTCAGGATTCTATTTATAATGGATATTCATTTCCGATGAATCAGTTCCCATACACCTATCACCAAAAACGACACCCATTGTTTTTATATCATAATGGCTTGACTCGGTAAATTACTCATCCCAACCCATGAGGTCCCATACACCTCTTGAATTGAGATAGTTAATCACTCAATTAAAGGAAAATTAATTCAATTACAAGAAACTATCATAGAATCTCTCATCAATTACATGCATATCAAGCAATTAAAAGCAATGAAATGCACCTATATTTCATGGCAATATGCATGACATGTGAATTCTAGGTGCCTGTAATGATTCATGTAGAAATGCTCATTGACCTCATATCATTGGTATAAGGATGAAATAAATTCTCAAAATGGTAACAATAAACAACACCACACAGCATGGGCTTCACCCAACGGTGAAATAATATTAACTGTAATAAGAAAAATAAAACAACAATTGCATTATTGGTAACTCAGCTTTTACCCCGAATATGGGATCTCAATGCACAAGAATGGCTTATGACCAAGTCCTAAGCATTCATATTCTCCAATCAATTGTCTCAAAATAGTAAAGAAATAAAAGAAACCACCTTTTATACCACTTTGTGATGTCTCAGACCCGGATGCCACTTAACAGGTGCCCCGAGCCCGGTGGGCCACATGGCCTCAAGCACATCTTCTGGAATGCCAGAGGCTGCCAACTTGCAGTGAGGGCCTAGGGTGTGTCTATATTAAGACTATTCCCTCATTAGTAGAGTATATCACAATTGAAGAGATATAAATGAATAGTAAATAGTGGAAGAAATATAAGAAAACATTGATAAACAACATAAGAAAACTAATAAAATAGATAAACAAGGATGATAATAATAATTGTATCAACTGAAAAATGATGATGTAATGTCATGTCACTAGAAAAACAGGAAAACATGGATACCAGCCAATAGGCATAACATCTTCCAAAAGGTAAAATAATCAAAGACTACCCTAAGCATCCCGAGATCCAACCTGGTCATATGCTATCAAGCTCCATCCTAAATAGCAAGCAATCAAGTGTTTGAAGTTGTATGCTTCCCTTTGTCAACACATGCAACCATGTAATCTACTCCAGGTATCAGACGGCGCCCGGAGAGGGTGTGAGATAAATATCAGTGGGCCCCCACCAATGGTGTCTATAACATCTGGACTATGTAATGGAATATAACGGTGTGCAAGGATATATATATAAGTAAATTAAGTAGTACAATATAACTAAATAACCAAGTACCTGATTCAACCTTCAGCTAGTGTTTGACCACGTAACAAGTTCATTTTAATTAAGAAACTACCATTTAATATTAATAGGTCATGTGAGGCCAATCCAACACTAACATCACCTCGTGATTGTATAAGTAGTGAAGGTCCCAAGACGTAATAAGGAAACCTAAAGCTGATATCTAGTGAGGGAGTTCCAGGGTAAAAACCAATGTAACGTAAACTCATGGAAATCTAACTCAGTTGTACTTGAGTCTATGTAAGGGGTAAGATTCTGATCCAAGTAGCGTAATCCAAGGAATTCCAATAGAAGGCGCCTACTGATTCCAAGGTGATCGACCAAGGTAAAATGGGTCTATGAAAAGATAGGGCCCTATAGTATTTCACCATGGAACCTAATAGTCAAAGCTTGATCCAAGGAGTGTATCTGAGGTATCTTGTAATAATGAAAGGGTCCCTATGATAGTATACCAAGAATACATGGAATATACAAGAACTGCAGTCTAGGTGCGTATCAACCTAATAAAACTCCATCCTTTAATTGGAATGAGGTTTCCATGACCCAAGGTATTCTCCTCTTAGTATCCAAGGTGAGATCGAGTTAGTCCATTCTTATTTGATATTATAATCATGTATAAATTGATTTGGTTCAAGTATCTATTAGTGTGGATAGGTCATGTAGAGTTGAAACCATTTAATTATTGGTCCAACCCTGTCTTCCGTTAGTGTGGATAGGACAAGTAGCAATGCAACCATTTAATCAAGTCTTAGTTATCCATTAATGCATATTCAGTTATTGAGGTTCACTCTGATACCTTCCATCAACATGAAAAGGGGTGCTACAGACATGTAACCTTTATTCAATCTCTTTAAATAAGGAAAAGTTATATTCTTAGAATACTTTCCATTTCACTTTTCCCATTTAACTTTTAATAACCTTTTGGAAGAACTTACTTTAGGTAGGTCAAGTGGTGAGAATACATGGTACATGCCATTATAAAATTATTAGAAAAAACAAGACATATATTATAAGAAGACTCACCTTTATAAAGGTCAAACGAAGGAACACCCGAATGGTAGCTTAAATATTCCGAAACGCTAAAAACCCAAATATGTCATAACCTTTGACATGAGGCGGATTTAGTTGTGGGTGTAACCACTAACAACTAATCACATATTTGTAAATATAATAACAACACGATTCTAACAAGTATAAGCATGGCGTGTTAATTTAAGAAATGGTTTCCAACGAAAATAGTAGGCCCCACACGAACATTCCAAAAATAATGAACTTTAAGTATGAGTTATAGACCACCCATCTTAAGGTTGTAAAATCCTTCTCCTCTGGTATCGGCCCTCGATTTTCCTTAGATCAGAGTAGATCTAAGAAAAGGTGAAAAACTCTAACATGGAGATAATGAGTTCGAGATCGAAAGAGAAGAAGAATTGCCAAAGATGACTCAATTACTTACCGTTGTGAATCCAACGTGATGAACGGAAGCTTGATCGGATTATAGAAAAATTAGGTCTCTTTATTCAATGTTTAGATCCTCAAAAAGCTCCAAAAAATGAGAGAATTAGTTCAATCAAACAAATAACATTGATTAGGGAGTTAGGGGTTGGCTTAATAGATCAGTAAGGGCTTTTTTTACATTTTACATAGGATTTTAGCCTATGTACGGATTCTCAACATGGTTTTTCAAACCTTGAGCAAACCGTGCGAGACATTTCGGCCCAAAAATTCTTCCTCTGTACTATTTGATCAAACCATCCGTCATCCATGCATGGTTACCTGGGTAAAAGGGGAATTCGCTGGGTTAGGCGGCATGGTCCTGTGCTAATCGTGTGAAGTTCCACTGTTCGAAAAAATATTTTCTGCACAGTTTGAAAAAATGTGCGGAAATCATGCATGGTTTACTCTAAACCATGAAAAGGGTCCATTTTCTCCAAAAAGGTGGGTCTTGCGCTCCGAACAGGCCCCAGATACCCTCATAACCTTTACTACCTCATTAGGAATCCATATTATGTCCAAATTAAAGATTTAGCCCAAAAAATTTAAAATATTCATAACCAAATGAAAAATAGGGTTCTTAAAATGGTGGAAATACCATCCTATGTGTTGGTAAATACAAATTTTGCTTAATTTTTTAGATAATATATCCATGTATCAATACAAGACAGTGTATATAGTTGTTGAATATATGCACCAAAGGGTAATCACCCAAAAAAATGTTAGCTTATCCTTGACTTAATTATCACACTGATTCGTGATGAGTGGGACTAAGACTATACACCTAGTGTGACACACCTTGGGGATATGCATTGGAATATTCACACTCTCTTAAATTACCAGGATAAAGGATTATTTTCAACCATTTATTTAGTATACTACCAATGAAAGCTATTAATTAAAATTATTTTCTTCCATGGATTATTTAGAAAATTGGATGTACACTCTCCCCTATATTTATTTGATGATCATATTTAATTTTACTTTAGTGATACCCTCATAGATTCCATGTTGATTAAGGGATGTTATCCTTAACATCCACATTACACTATTTAATGAGAAAGTATTTTATTTACATATTTATAATTATATATATAGGAATTTTTTATTCAGTAAAAGTTTCCTCGGGGAATGGAATGAAAGGCCTTGATTAATCTTATGTTGAATTCATTATACTTAATCAGGTGATAGGTGGGGTATAGAATCATATATCCCCTTGATGCATCGAAAAGTATCATGAGAAAAACTGGGTGAGATTTGGTGTATACCACTTCCCATAATAGTATATTTATCTTGGAAAAAATCCTTGATTTTTTTTATTTTTTACATTATGTATTCCATTAGTATGAGATAAATGATTATTATTACCCCAGTTTTCATTCATTTTCATGGATATACCATGCTCTTAGCTTCACTTTATTATAACTATTTTTTCATCTATTCTTTATATATTAGTTATTACATGTTTATTTTATGTAATATTCCATTATATTATACTGCTTACTAAACTGTTGAGCTCAACTTATTAGTTTTTTTCTCTATTAAACTTATAGGAGGAATATTTTAAATTTTTAGGGATAATATTGTAGGGTTAATAATTTTCTCAAAATTTGTTCATGTTATATATTGTGTTTTCATATGTAATGTGTCTATGTATATAGTCTTCTAAGACTACTAGGTTGTTAAATACTATGGGAACTCTTTTATTGTATACCAATAATGAAGTAGAACTATCATTTCTGGGTTTCTAGAGTCTTTAATTATATACTATACGTGTTTTATTTATGTTTCAAGGAAATGGAATCAGTGTCAGTTTATTTTGATCATTTTAGTGCTCGAAGATGATATTTTCATAATAAGTTAAAAAATAAATATATACTATATTTTAAAATAAACCAATAATTATTTATTATTAACTAATAATATTATTAATAATTAAGTTCACAAATCTTTCCATGATATATTTCTATAACGTCATTGATGTAAGTGGTTAAACTGACCCAAATAGAATCATATTATAATTCAATGGGTGAATATGGTTAGGAAATTTTTTTGTTGAAATAAGATCATTACAAAACAATAATAATTACATTATTTATATTTTTTAGGGTATTTAATATTATATTAATATATTCTTATAGAGACTGAAAATATAGATAAAAAATGAAAAATGATATTTCTTGGAGGTTATAGTCTACTTATTTTCACTATTGATGTTATTCAATTTTTCTATACGGATGGGAAGGAATAAATCATGGTTATTACATTAATATAATAGCATCTAAACATATTAATAATTCTGAATTAGTTAAATTATACTATATTTGAGGGTGGTAAAAGAAGAAAGTATGGAAGAAAAACTAAAGAGAAGTGAGACACTTAGGTATAATAAATTATTCTCCTCTTTGAAATATCCTTTATTATTTAAGGGGTATGTGAATCATAAGGACCTAAAGGCTCACTAAAGTACTGTAAGGTTGTATGGGAGGTAAAATTAAAGAATTTCAGGAATAAATTCAAAGTAATTAGTGTGTCATTAAGGGGTGAAAGTGATCCCCTTTTATAAGTGAAGAGAAGGGTTTTTTAGGGACTATTCATTACTTTCCAGTAATGAAATGTTACTATTCAATGTTCAAGGTTACAAGAGTGTAAAATATGAAGTGTAGATAGTTATTAGGCCCATATTCCTCCCCCAAACTGGTTTTTTATTCAACACAGAGTGATTTAAGACACTTTCTTTTTACTTTTTTAGCTTTTACCCTAATGTACTTTTACCATGGTAATACATTTCAAAACATGGAAATTAATTTTAATGACCATATTACCTAATTTAAACATTACTATTTTAAATTTTGAGAATATTTTTATCAAATAAAATTTCTAAGGGTTACAAAAGTTAATATCATCATTAACGCACTGATTCATAAAAACATTTTCTAAAAAAAGATTGTGTTCGTATTAAAATTTATGTGTATATTAAAATTAACATTTTTATTAATTTCAATGAAATAAATTGTTTGATTATAAAAAATATATAAAAAATTATACTTTAAAAGTAATTAAAAACCAAATTCTTCCATAAATAATTTTTAATTGAAATAAAAGGACGAAAACTATTTTTAGATTTGAGTGAAATGTTACTTATATTATAAACTGTTAAATATGGGATTTTGGGGATTAAAATATTATTTTAAAATAAATAATTTTCTCCTTAAATACAAATTTGGTAAATTAAATTGTTTTATATACCTCTTGGCATTACTTATATAATAATAATGTAATAAAAGTATAGTTTTGATAAAAACTATATTTTTCACTATTAACATAAAAAAAACTTATTTTAGATTAGTCTCCTAAGCTAATTTTGATATGACATGTTCAAAAATGAATTTCATTTTTTAAAATGGAAATACTAAAATTTAAAAATTTATCATTTAGATTAAAATTAAAAATATAAAGAAAACTTCTTTTATTAAAAAATGGTGTTTTTAAACATTAAGTATTCTTAATATTATTTCATATCAATATATAATTTAAATAATACTAATATATTTTCTCAAATTTAATAATATTTTAAAATTCGATAATTTAATTTATCAGGATAAAATATATAAAATCTTAAAAAATAGTTTTAGAAAAGTATTACTTTTATATTAAATAATCTTTACCAAATTGCATTAAAATTAATTATCTATATTATAAAAAATTTATGTTATTTTTACATTGATATTGATATCTTTCTATGTATTGTATAAATACATCATATTATACATTACTAATAATAATTTTAATACATAACGTATATATATATATATAATATTTTTATTTTATATTTTTATTTAATTATTTATTATTCATGAATTATATTATTTTAAATTTAATATTAATAATAAAAGAAATCAGTATATCTATTAGATACATGTATAAAAAACAACCATATTTCCCACAATTATATTTCCAATGGCCATATTTATAGCATCCATAATTCATTCATATATATAACCTTACATAACTCATTAATTTCATTCACACTCATTAAGTCACACTTATCATTTACATAGTTTTAATTTCTAGATATCACAATTTTATTTCTCCTTTCATGATTTTCTTTCTCAATTTAGGTTTTATTTATCTATTAGTGATCCTCAAGGGTGAATATATTCCAGTAGATCTCATAGTGTTGGAAATTTTATTCTTTTTTATTTATTATAGCCATTTAATTTATGCACTATTAAAGGATGTAAAAATTCATTATGATTAATAAAACATGTTTTGTAAGAATTATTTTCATGTTTTTTTGTTGTAATGTTTTACTATGTATGAATAAAGTGTTCTTACATTAATTCCTATATGTTATGACTTATTACCTAATCTATTTCAATTCCGATGAACAAATAGAAAAAATCTTAGAATTATGAACATATTGTATATGTAAATAATATGCTTTCCAAAAACCTAGGAAATTACATTTCTCATTATCATTAGATTTGAGAAATACTCTAGAGGTAGACTTCACAACTACAATTTTTTCCACTGGTTTTCCATTGACTTGTTCCAAAAATATCAAAATATCAAAATCACTGGTATAATGAATCGTTTTCCTGACTACATCATAGTAGATACCTATGTTAAAAAATTTATATGCCTTCGTGCAACATACTTGTTCACTATGCTTTCTAAAATTGACATTTCACATTACATATTCCCAAATTTCTTCACTGTAGTCTTATATATAACAATTCATCTCCTTTTACAATCTATGAAAGTTAGTACCATTAGAAAATACAGGCTTCAACATCGAATCCATATGTTCAACAAATTTATAAAAAAAATTTCAAATATTTAACATATATTCAAAACCTACAACTCTTTATCACTTATTAAGACTAAGTAAAATATATATACCCTAATAAAGGGGTAAATTAAAGTGTCTTATAATTAAATCTTTTCCCTTTATAATTTTTTTCCATTGTTAAATATTATTCTCTTGTTTGATGAAACTCATTCAATTTTTCACTCTTGATTCCCTCTCATAAAAACCTATAAAAATATAGAAATTTGAGGCACACAATGACTTAAGGGATTTACATGGTTCATCAAAAAGTTATGCATCCAAGGATCACATGCATATGATGTTTTTAACTTACAAAATCCATTATCACACGCTATTCGGTGGATAAAAAATAGGTAACGGTCACTCTATAGCAAGGTTCACTACCTTTATATGATTTAGAGATCACTCACTGCATACCCAAGAGTTAAACCCACTTCTTTTATTATATTAAATGATTCGGTAAAATCATCATTGGTTCATATAATTTATGGTCTCTTCAATTTTTTAAGAAAATGAATCTCTCTTTCCAAGTCAGCATAGGTTTCTAAGGAACCTTTCATCTTCTTGTCCAGAATAGATACTCTATTAAACATTGGTTTGATGCTCTTCCCATTCTTCAAACTATATGAGATTAACTCCTTGAAAATAGATGAGTCTACATCTTCCAATGATGTATGAGAGATGCCTATTGATGTGGGGGTCAAATCTTTACCATTCTCATGAACATGGTATCACTAAAATTATTCCATAAGAGGATATTCCATAACAAAAAATTTAATTGTTATTATTTATCTTCAATTATTTAATATATGAAATATAGAAATTAAACTTTATCCCCAATGATAATTATTTATTCAATGAACCAAATGTGATCACTAGAACTCCTCTATGGATATCCTCTCTTATCTTCCTATCTTTTTACTAGATATCAAATTGATGTCTTTTATCTCATCTCTTTCATAACTACTGTATGTAATTTTTATAAGTTTTTACATATATTCAACCCTAGATCCATTTATTGAGATCAATTATCACCCTTTAATTTATTCTGATAATTCTATGTGCCTCGCATGTTTTAATGTGGTAAAATTCACCTAATTGGGTTAAGAATATATCCCAAAATTCATGTCACAACTTCATTTTTTTAAATTAAAATAGAATTTTCAAGATATTATTTAGACATACAAATCACATCAAGATACGCTCCATTATGGCATGATAAGTCTTAACTTCATCAAGATTTCAATGTGAACTCATCCATTTTGGTTTGATCATCAATCGTAATCTATATCAAAAAAATAAAGGTAACTTTTATTTAAAACTCCGAGGTAATCATGGTGTGATTATATTTTTTTCTTTGATTCTAAAACTTTTTTGTAAAATGAAAGTATTATTCACATTGTAAGGACAAGTATTCTCAACCAATCCAATTTTTTGGATGTCTATGAAAAGAAAACATTGCATAGTTCATCCACCTTGTCATAATGTTTCATTATCATCTCTATATTAGTTGTGGCCTAGTACATAAACTATAGTGTGGTACTCTAGCAGCTACTCCTAGAGATCCCAAATTTATTTTTACACATGGCCTATTTTCACACAGTGTACTCTTATATAGCCTTGGATTTACTCTTGTTTAAAACCTATTGTAGCATTGCCTTTCTATTAATAGTGTTATCATTTATCCATAACTTAAAGATTATTCTTAAACATAATAGAGTTATTCTTAAATAGCTTGGTTTTACTTTTATGTATAACTAATTAGGGCACAATCTATTCCTTCAAGGTGCAATAGCATTTCATCACTCTCGATTTATTATTACAAAGACTTTGTTTTACTCATATATTGTTAGTTTCCCCTCATTAATTTTTATATAAACTTTATTCTACTCATGCTCTATGAGGTCACCAATATTATTCTGAATTGAAGAGATTTTTCATGCCCAGATTTATCATACTACTTCTACTACCAAAATATTCTAGAATAGACATAGTATACCTCATCTATCACATATTTATGACAGATCTATCATCACACTTCAAGTATGCATCCCCTTATTCCATTACCTTTATATATATAACTATCATGGTGTCTTTATTCCGAACTTTCTCCATATTGATAGTGTATTGACTTCAATGCTTCCACTCCATATTGAAGGATCTGGTTGCAGCGGAAGCATGGCCGTAGGGAGGGCCCAAGTTTGATTTTTTTTTGTAATAGATGACCAATCCGGGATCAATATGATGATGAATGTCATTATCCACATATAAAAATCAATGGTATATAAAAATATAATAAAATCACCAAATCCAAGAAAGAGGATCTTTCACATCATGTTTATAATTAATTTATTAATTTATGAAGAAATTAAATACCTAGGTATTTGTTAATTTCTTCATTGATGATCATTGATCATCTAGAATGACCCGTCCAGATCGCCTTCATTGAACTCACAAGGATCCAAAGTAAAATCCATCTAGCAGTGATCCACACATGCTCCAATGGTCTTCGAACAACACCACTCATTTTCCAGGAGTTATAGCGACAAAGATAATGTCTTGTATCGATAGTTATTGATCACTCATTCTTCAGTCTTGAATAACTTCTCTCATTCTTGGGAGGGATAGATGAGAGGTGATGAGCGAGAAAATGATTGGCTAAACAATTCTCAATTCACCAGGGGTTTGGCACAATAGACGTACCTTCCTATTAATCGACATGGGGTTTCAGTTATAATATTTCATTACAAAACAAAAATTAAATGAAATTATAAATATTAGAGAAAACGCATGCCACATAATAACAATACAAGCACCATTATTTTTTTTGTGCCAACTTGAACAAAACAGAACCATAAATGAAATATCGTTCCACCTAATGATAACAATATTATTATTATTTCTTGTACCAACTAGACAAACATTATATATAGACTTGTAACTAATTAATTTATCAACAGAAATGGTCTTGGTCCATTCGAACTCCTCTTCCATTTATTAAACATGAAAATAAAATATTTTATTATCTTAAATAAATATTTGTATTTACAAACTAATAAATAAATATTTATTAAATGTTCAATAAAATAAATAAATATATTTTATTCACAATCCAGTGAATAAATATTTATTTAATTTATGAGATCATTTTAACTTGAATAAAATTATTCCTCAGTATTGAGAATAATATTTTTTTCATTAATTAAATTCAAATAGAATTTAATTGAGACCACCAAAAACACTTAGTGTTTCACCCTCTAGGATTCTTTCTCATTGGAATTAGGTTCGCACACCTAAAGTACAAGATTATTATCTATCAATGGGTCAAGGCACTCAAGAGAAAGAACTTAAAGTTGCAATGATGACATCCACATATGAACGCTCACTATTTAATATAATTACTTTATCACAATATCTCATCAACAAGGTTTCATGATAGTGTCATCAACCTATATGATTGATACATGATTCTTTGACTACCTAAAATAAACTCGTTGTTACACCATAGACATGGAATTTAGGGATATGGTTCTATTTCAATGAATGGGTTGAGATATAAACCTCAATAAATGTAAGGGACAAATCCTTCCTCAACTTATCCATTAATAACATATCATTCAATACTCACCTAATGTACCCTATTTCCCGCCAATATATGGAATGATATTTTTCATGAGTAAATAAAAGTGAATGAGTCATGAAATGTATTAATGATAATCTTAAAGTGTAAGGACCATTAAACATGTGCGCATATAGGAATATCTGATGACACCAAAACATGAAATATTTCTTCTAGTGAGTTTGTTCTCATAATCTCCCACTTTGGAGATTACCAAGAGCAAACTTCATGAGTATAAGTCTCATATTCATACGAGTATCTTCACCTGATGGTTTGTATACTATGTATCCCATCATAGTATGTAATCCAACTATATAACTATATTTAATAATATTGTCATAGCACTTCAAGGTTATCATCATAACAGGGAACTGCTATGACCTTATTAATGCGACAAATACTCTAAGACATTATTACATATATTCATCTAGAAAAATGAGCAATATTTAAATATTCATTTAATCAAATTATAGAAAGTTGGTTCTAGAACACTAACTCTTAGAAACTCCCTCTTGTATTAGAGTCAACTATCTATGAATTTTAGTCTACTAGACCTCACATGATGATCATGTTTCTTCTGAGTTAAGGCTTTAGTCAAGGGGTTCATCATGTTGTCTTTTGTGGAAATACTGCTTATTGCAACTTCACCTCTCTGAGAAAAATATTTCAAGATATGATACTTCTGAAGTATGTTCTTCTATGCTAATGTGACCTTGGATATCTTGCGAGAGCCACCGTTGTAGTATTATCACAATATAGTGTGATGAGATACTTACTTCTAGGGACCACATCTAGCTCTCGGATGAAGCTCCACATCCAAAATGAATCTTTAGCTACCTCAGAATATTTGATATACTCATAATCTATTGTAGAATATATGGACACACTCTGATTTGAGCTCTCCCAGCTCACAACACCTCCATTCAAAGTGAAGATTTATCCTATTTCCAACTTTATGTCATCTTGATCAGTTGGGAAACTAGAATCTTTATATAATCTGCTAACTAGTTCTTCATCTCCTCGATAAACCAGGAACATATCCTTAGTATACCTTAGATACTTAAGGATAGTCTTGAATGGCATCCAATAGTAGTCACCTGGGACAACTCAATATCTACTTACCACACTTCATGTGCAGGTTACATCTAGCCTAGAACATGGCATGACATACATGACTGATCCAATCGCAGATGTGTATGGAGTCCTTTCCATTCCATTTATTTCCTCATGCATCTGAGGACACATTTTCTTGGAAATATGAATGTCATGTGATACTAGAAAAAATCCACTCTTGGATAGTTCCATACTAAATATCTTAAGTATATTTTCAATATATTTACTTTGACTTAGTCCCAACAATCTCTTGGATCTATCATGATGGATCTTTATCCAAGGAATATATGATACCTTTCCCAAGTCATTCATGGAGAAGAATTGATTAAAATGTTCCTTAATAGACTGTAAGATTTTTTTCTTGTTTTCAATAAGTAATATTCCATCAACAAATACTATTAGGAAAATTATTGTACTCCCACTAAACTGTTTGTAGACACAAGTCTCACATTTGTTCTTTATAAAACTGAATTCTATTTTGTCTTTTCCAAAACTAATTTTCCATGACTTGGATTATTTATTTAATCCATAAATGAACTTTTCCAACATTCATATCATATTGACATCCTTTGGAGTCACAAACCCTTCAGTTTGTGTCATGTAGACATCTTCATAGAGGTTCCCATTAAAGAAGGTTGTTTTCACATCCATTTTTCAAATATAATAGTCATGGTAAGAAACAATTTCCAGTAGAATTTTGATGGATTTCATCATTTCAACTGGTGAAAAGGTTTCATCATTGTTAATTCCTTGATGATTTTTAAACCCTTTTACAATCAGTCATGCCTTATAGGTATTGACTCATCCTTCCATGTCCAGTTTCTTTTTGAATACCCATTTGTAACCAACATGTTTTATATCCACTAGAGGATATACCAAAATTAAGACTTACTTTTGGTAAATGGAATCCATTTTAAAATTCAAGGCTTCTTTCCACTTGGCAAAATCTGTGACACTAACTACTTTATTGTAGGTTAAAGGATAATTATAATCAATTAGTAATGATTTACCATCCTTGATTACTAGAAAAATGTACCATTCCATTTATCTAACCTCTGTTTTACTCCTACATAGTTCTTGTGTCTTTGGAATGGATTCTTTTTCCATGGATCTTTGAGGAATAAAATCTTGTACCAACTATTATGTACCTTGCGCCTCTACTTCATTGAAGTATATTTCAATACCACTATCTCTATTGGATATGTTCTCCCTCTCAAGGAATATGGCATGTCTTTCCACTATAACTTTTTTGTCTGAGGGTTTGTATAGTTAATATCCCCTTGTTTCCTTGGAGTGTACTATAAAGGTACACTTTGTGCCTCAGTGTACAAGTTTGTTACCTGAAGAGTCCTTAAAAAATGATTTGATTCCCCATACATGTAAATTCAATAACATGGATTTTCTTCCACTCCAGAACTCATATAGAATACGATTTATCAATTTATTTGGTACGTGGTTTATTATGTGTGTCACTTTTTGTAATGCGTATCCCCAAAAGGATAATGGAAGACTTACATGACTCATCATTGATCTCACCATGTCCAACAAGGTGGGGTTCCTCCTTTCAGATATGCCATTCCACTGAGGCGTGTAAGGAGGAGTGAGTTGGGATACGATCCCAAACTCCAATAACTAATCAATGGAGTTTTCGTTAAGATATTATACACCTCATTCTGAGAATATTTTATTAATCTTTTTACCAATATGGTTCTAAAATTCATTCTTATTTTCCTTAAATTTATCAAAAGAACCCGACTTATACCTCATTAATTAAATATATCCATATCTACTAAAATCGTCAGTAAAATTTATGAAGTATGAGTACCCACACCTTGCTTCAACTATAAATGGTCCACACACATCAATATGAACTAATTTAAGGATCTCTTTAGTATATTCATCCTTTCCCACTAAATGGGTCTTTGGCCATTTTTTCTTGTAAACATGTGTGACATACACCAAGTGGTTTTAGTTAGAAATAATCTAAATATCAATTTTGATGAAATTTTTTCAATCATTTATAATTTACATGACCTAGTTGGTGATGCTAAAGTCGGATGTGCTATGAGTCATGTGAGGTAACATTGTTATCAATTTTCATTTGTAAAACACATAGATTCTTATCCCTTTACTCTCTTTTGATCTTTCTTTTATTGGAAGTACATAAAGAAGCTTTTGGATTAAGGCTCTTTTTCTTCCCTTTCCTTTTGTTCACCATAAGGATAGAAGGATTATCATGCTTCATATCTTTATCTACATGGGTAATTAGGATAAGAAGATATGGTAGAGACTTCTCAATGTTGTTCATATTAAAATTCACAACAAAACTGGAGAATCTTGGAGGGAGTGACATAAGAATGAGATTGGTGCCCAATTCTTTAGAGAGTTTAAACCCTAGAAATTCTAGGTGCTCAATATAGAAAATGATCTTGAATAAGTGAGGCCTAGATGGGGCATCCTATTCAGTATTATTCAAAAAGAGTGCCATGGAGATCTCAAACTATTAAATTATAGCTCTATCTTAGTAAGAAACATGGAGGTGCTCAAGAAATCTATAGGAATCCATGTTTTTGTGAGACTTTATGAGTTCACTATACAATGATGATAGCATAAAACATTGGACGTCAACTGCATCATTAATATTTTTCTATTATACCAAGAACTGTTCATCACTCGCTTCTTGAGTAGGTGGATTAGGTAATGAGGACTCCAACACGTAAGATTTCTATTTATGGCAAAAAAACCCGAAGGCGTTTAAACCATTCCTGGAAGTTACTACTACTGAGGATGTTGTATTTATCCGGTATTGATCACAGGGATAGTGTGTATGATGAGCTTGTCATTTTTATTCTACAGTTGAAATAGTAGATTATTAGTACTTTCTTGATAGCAATTTTGTGAGAAATAATAAATTAATTTTGGTGAGTATCCCTCTATTTTATCAAGTCCCAATGTCCCTCATCATTGAACTTGAAATGTCTAGTTTCTAGCACATTATAGTGGAAAGGATCCATATTCCCCTTTGCATAACCCCAAAATGGGTTGGTCAATCTATTTGAAGGTATTTAGGTAGGAAGTCCTTTTCCAACTACGAGCTTGCACCTCCTTGATCCATTGAGCAGACTCACCAATCCTAAAATTCTGACTTGGATTTCCTCAACAATTACCTCCAAATTTACACTGATTCTAGAAAGGGATACTCCTCTTGATGTAAAATGTTTAAGACAACCCAAAACTTTCATAATAGATTCCTTTATAAAAGTAAGTGTCCCAAAAAGGCTTGGTCAAACACATATTTTAATTGAGTCATGTCCTTAATCAAGTAATGGAAGACTTAGTCAGACTTAATATTTTATTGAGGAATTTTAATCTCTTATATATAAATTTATTTATTATCTTTATCACATGCTTGTTAATATTAACTGAAACTTACATAGGTGATTAACCATATCTTGATAATATTTACGCATAATCCTGGTTTATTTTAGTTCCATATTTCGTGATTGTTAATTCATTAATTAAGTAGTCACAACAGTACATACATAATGAAAACCTGTGAAACTAATATAAATAAATAAAGGGCATGATCATGGGCTATTCTAATGGTTCATTTTCTAGCGGTTGATAAAGTAACCACTAACCTAGGGGAGAAACACCTTGAACCATTTATGGTTTGTGTCTACAAATTTCCACATGTCCACCTTTTCATCTCCTTGGATTGGTTTCTCCTCATCTCTTTACTTTAACATCCTCCACAAGCTTGGGAGCATCATCCATTATATATACTTTTTAACTCACATGTAGGTGAGCGGTAAAAGGTGGGTTTACATAAAAGAAACAATGTGAATGTAGGACCTACATATTATTAAAGAGATATGGCACACATGACAACAATTTAATTTAAAATAAATTAAAAGGAAACCAATTACATACAAAGATTTGGTCTAGCTCATGATCAACCACATATATGCAACAAATTACAAATTTAATAAAACTAGCATTCAATTTATTAATCATTATTTTTAAGATAAATTGTTCTTGAATTGATTAATTGTTATCTTTAATTAATCAATCCTTTTATTTTAATACTTTTATAAATTTCCTTGATATTCTCATCTATTTAATTTTAAATAAAATAAATTCATTTAAAATTAACCTTGTACATAAATGTACCATGGAGGTAACATGGTGAAAACCCATTCGAATCTAACTAACGTGGATTATATTCGTATATTGTTTAACTCTTGTGGAATATGGAATACATGATTTAATGAATACTATCACAACATGTACTTCAAAGATGATTACACGAATCATGAGATTTTGTCCAGCCATGTGTTATTCTTCAATTCACAAAGTAAAAATATGCAGTATGATTTATACTTGATATGTAGTTATAAACATTAAACAAAAATTAATGTTTTAATTCTGTTTAATTTGGTAAAGTACACAGTGTGTAGTTCTGACTACGCGGTGTGTACTACCTTCACAGTCATATTTGAATTTCCCCCCTAGGGACTCGGCATGTGAAGTGTACTTTTGAAATCTTGGAGTACACAGCCTCTCTGGTGGGTCACATATCATGTTGTATTTGGGTTACACGGTTACCAGCCATCTTTTCCATGTAAGGGATAAAAGGTTTGTCCCCTAACCTGAAGGGATTACACGTAGTGTCTAGTGGGCCACACGATGTGTAATCTAGTAACAATGTGACTATTTTTCCTGGTTAACATGCGGTGTAAGAATTAACTATACCAAGTTTCATTCATGCACATTGCATGAGTAATTTCCAAACTACTCCTGATGCATTAAACATGACTACACAGTGTGTAATCTTGATTACACAATGTGTATGGAAGATTGCACGGTGTGTAACCTTGAATACACAGCATGTACAGTTGTGTTACCTGGATAGAATCATTGGTGCCTCCTAATGATATCCTTAATTTAATTTTAATCAAAAAATTGTTTGTTTCTGTAAGATAAGAAAAAAACGAAAAGTGGAAGAACAGATATCAAAATATAGATTACAAGAACGATTAAACATGAATAAAAAAACTAAATTATTAAAGCATAAATCATCAAAAAATTATTTAAATAATTATAAATTATGATGAGCCTGCTCTGATACTACTTTACGGATCTGGATGCAGTGGAAGCGTGGCAGTTGGAAGGGCCCAACTTTTCTTTTTCTATAATCTATGACCAATCATAGATCAATACAACGATGAATACTAGTATCCACGAATTAAAATCAAATCTCTATAAAAAAGAGAAGAAAAGTATTAGATCTGAGAAAAAAGATCCTGCGCATCATGTTTATAATTAATGTATTAATTTTTTAAGAAATTAAATACCTAGCTCTTTGGTACATTCTTCATTCATGATCATTGATCACCTATAATGACCCTTCCAGATTGTCTTCATTGTGCTCGTGAGGATCCAAAGTAGATTCTCTCTAGCAGAGATCAACATGTGCTCTAATGGTCTTTGAACAACATCACTCATTCTCTAGGTTCTAGTGCAGTGAAGTTAATGCCTTGTGTCGATCGTTCTTGATCGCTTGTTCTTTGATCTTGAATAACAAATCTTGTTCTTGAGAGGGAGAGATGAGACGAGTTGAGAAAGAAAATGTTTGGCTTGATAATTCTCAATTCATCGGGGGTTTGGCACAACAGAAATACCTACCTATTAATCGACATGGGGTTTCAATTACAATATTTAATAGAGTAACAACAATTGAATTCAATTATAGCTATTAAAGAAAACCCATTCCACATAATAACAATAACAACACCCTTATTTGTGGTGCGCCAAATTGTGAAACATGGAACCATAAATGAAATCTCATGCCACATTATGATTACAATATTATTTTTATTACTTGTGTCAACTGAATGAACATTTATTAACAACTTGTAAATAATTAATTTATCTACATACATGGTCTTTGAATGTTTGAAATCCTCTTCCATTTATTGAAATCCCAAATAAAATATTTTATTCTCTTAAATAAATATTTTTATTTATAAACTAGTAAATAAATATTCATTAAATGTTCAGTAAAATAAATATATATATTTTATTCAGAATATGGTGAATAGATATTTATTTCACTTATGCGATCATTTTAACTTGAATAAACTATTCCTCAACCTTGAGAATAATATTTATTTGATTAATTAAATTCAAATAGAATTTAATTGATACCACAAAAAACAATTACTATGTGACCCTCTTGGATTCTTTCTTGTTGGAATTAGGTGGGTGTGCCTAAAGTCCAAGATTATTGCTTAAAAATAGGTCAAGGTGCTTAAGAGAAAGAACTTAAAGTCACAATGATGACATCCACATACAAACTATCAATGTGTAATACAATCCCTTTGTCACAATATCTCATAAATCAAATTTCATGATAGTGTCATCAATCTATATGCTTGATACTTCATTCTTTTACTACCTGTAATAAACTCATCATTACACCATGGCCATGGAATTTAGGGAGACAGTTATATTTCAATCAAAGGGAAGAGATATCAACTTCTATAAATGGAAGGGACAAATCCTTCCTCGACATATCCATTAATAACATTTCATTCGTGACGCACCCAACATACCATACTTCCCACCAACATATGGAGTGATGTTTTTCATCATTAAATACATGTTATTGAGTCATGAAATGTATTAATGATAATATTAAAGACTAAGGACCGTTACACAGGATCGCATATAGGAATATCATATGACACCAAAACATGTGGAATTCTTGTTGGTGGGTCTATTTTCATAATCTCCCGTCTTGAAGATTACCAAGTTTGAAATTCCTAAGAAGAAGTCTCATCCTCTTACAAGTACTCACACCTAATGTTCTGTATAATATGTGTCCCATAATAGTATTTCATCCAACCGTAGAACTATATTTAAGAATATTATCATAGCACTTCAAGGTTCTCATCATAAATGGGAACTATTATGACCTTATTAATGCAACAAATACTCTATGACATTATTACATAATATTCATGAAGAATAATGAAAAATATGTAATAAGATTATTAATACTTAAATACCTTAAATATTCATATAATCAAAGTACAGGAAGTTGGTTTTAGGACACCAATTCTTACACATATATCCCATGATCATCATCAAACTCCAATAACATATATGACATTGTTATAAATTATATTCCAAAAAATCATGAAACTAAATTTATTTTCATTATTTATTTTCATCGATTCCAAAACGTGTTGTAATCAAATCCAAAACATGATCTCTTGGTTGAAATAGAAACAATATGGGAGTGTACTTTGTCCCAGGTAATGTCATGTATCCCATACATTGCATATGATACCATTACACACCATGTATAAAAAATAGTTTGGTTGGGAATGTATTATTATGTACCCAAAGTAATTTTCTCAAAATCCTAAAAAACATGTACCCTTGTACCACATGGAATGAATGTCCAGGTGGAAAGTTATGTGGGTAATTCAACACTCGCTAGTTTGTGTAGTCCAAGACATATGCATAAAGTGTTTCCAAAGTACACACTATGTGATATTTAACTCGATCGTAATCCCTAGCCACAAATAGAGATAAGTGCATTACATAAATTTCAAGAACTACACATTGTATTATCGTGAATTAAAACTCTAACTTCCCAATATTTGTGTCTCTATCACTGATCTCAACCAAACTAATTGGGATGATCCCTTCAATATCTATCATACCTCTAAATGGAATTTTTTGACCATCCTTTTCAATAAAAATTTCTATAAATTAATTCACATGCACACCCACTACCAGTAAATGGTGTTACCCACCAGGAACCCTTTGCATTGTACCTCCTATGACCCTCCATTGCATGATACACTCCCAAGATTCAATTTGTATCCCCTCAGCATGATTCACACCAATAATATTAATAAAATGTTATTTTCATGTTCTTCAATTACTTGTTAATAATCATAAGCCAATACACCAAATTGTCAGCTAGGGTGTTGACCAACAATAAGTGCGTGAAGCGATTGGGGTAGAGAAAGGGAGGGAACATTGTTTTTATTTATAAATAGATCATTTGACCACTATATTTTGGGTGTGAATCAATAAATGAAAATTAACCCTAAATGAAATCATAGATTATGAAAATATTTGAAAAAGATACATTCATAGGTAATTTCAATTGAAAATAATAAATCAAAGGTTATATTGTAGGATAAAAAAAGAAAAATGATGTCCAAAATTAAAATGAATATTCATGCCTTGATTTTGTATAATCTTTTGATGTTTATCACAACTAAACCAAGTTCCCTTGGTAATACCCATTAATAAACATTTTTTCACCTCCAGATCATCGATTCTCCCAAGGCCTCTTTCTCTTTATCCCCTATACAATCTAATTTTGGTTTATAGAAGTTTATAATAATTAGAGGGGTAGTGGATGAATAAGTATATGAATCCAAGGTCCCATGGATATAATCTATTTTATAAATATATGTTTATTCTCATTAAATAATACACTCATGGAAGGCCCAACCTAGATCTCAGATTGTGAACCGACTTTACACCACCCACGGGGTTGACCCCCTATTCTAGATACAGTTGTAGTATTGAAATTTTCATGTGATATTTCACTTAACAGATATCATTATCCATACTCATGGTATAAATATTTATTTAATTAATCAATATTAAAAAACCTTTAAAATTTTCCGGGGTTGGATATTCACTAAAACACTTCTTGAGTGTTAACATTTCACCTTGAGATTAATAAAAACATCAAACCATTTTTATAAAGAAAAAATCAAGTTTAAATATACCATTTTATACTTTTAAAGAACCTAGGGTATCTAAACTCAATGTTGAGATAATTCTCTATCAGGAAGAAGCTTGGTTGTTACACTGTGAGTGTGGGAGTAGCTAGTTATTGATAACAATTTGATCTACTTTCACTATCACCATAGTTTGATTGTTCTTGTTAATTACAGGATACTAGAGGGTAATTATGTATATAGAATTATCCAATGGGTGGATATTATTAGATAATTCCCAGTATGATTAAAAGTATTATTCCTAAATCTCATCATTGAACAACATACTAATCAAATCAGGGAGAGCTATTCTAGTCTTCCTAAACCATTTTTTCAGGAGTTAGAGATTCTAGTGAATCCCCTAACACCACATTTCTAATAATAAATTTCTTCTGCTTGTGGTCACCTTCTCACTCACACCTTTTTATGTGATTTAATCCAGGGGGAGAGAATGGTCTCTTAAATATTCTACTTTGGCTGAGATGATACCTAGTGGTGTCATCCTTTATAAATATCTATTATTCACTAACTAGGTTTAGGTTATTTTCTAAAATTAAAATTTGATGTAAAAAGGAATAATATGTGGTGAGTTACACCTTTAATGTCGAGTGGGACCTGTATTTATAGTGGAAAGAGGAAACCCAGAGGAAATTGTATTCGATTTCCCTCTAGATGGTAAGCATGTCTATATATGTTATAGGTGTATATAATGATTCAAATATTATAGTTGTGAATACTTTACAAATGATAACTTATGGTCATTCCCCATTGGGAGACTGATATTTTTATTGGAATGCATTTCAGAGTTGGTGTTAATGTTTTTCTTTGGATAATGAAAAGTTAAAGTGGTATTTTTTAGAATGATAAACATCCTTTTTGTGTTTATGGGACAAGTGAACTAAATATTTTCTTATACTACTGTATGGTTATCAATATTAATGGTAACCTCATCTCTTCTATAACTAATTAGATAATAATCAATATTAATGGGTTATCCAAGTGTTTCCATGATAGTAATAGTTTCATATTAAACTATAATAGTTTAATTTATGGGTTTGTATAGTATTTCCTATAATTAATTTCAACTAAAACGATGCAGTAGTTGTTAGAATTAATAAATCTCAATGTTGTGATGGTTAGCACAGCCAAAGTGGTGTAGCAGTGATGTAGTTCCTGATGCACTTTTTATAAATTTCATGCTCAATTGATAGAGGATGTATTTGAGTATATATACTCAAAAAAGTAGGTTATGGATTGTAAATTGATATGTTTCTTACATTTGATAGTTGGTGGTGTCCCCACACACTCATTCATCTAGTGATAAATCTCCATCTTAATGATATTAATCATGATACCTTTCTTAATTGGAAAAGTATTAAGAAATTCATTTGATAGTTTTTTTTAATGTGGGGAGTGCATCACTCTATTCCAAGATCATATAGTGGGTTTTCCTTAAGTTTTTATTAGATATCATGATATATTTTTTGAGTAAGGGGCACTTAGTGAAGCATCACCCTTAGTATTTTATGTCTATCGGAATGTTTTTTATTTTCATCATTTGAAACTCTTTCTACATAGTGGGTGATATTTATTCATAGGTTGGGGTCTTGGTCACTAAATTTCTAGAAAGTATTATTATGGGGTCTGGATCCAATAGAGAAGGATCATATGATAATTCCAGGACATTTTTTTGTATTTTGGTTGAATAGATCACCAATGAGAAGTGGTTTATTGTTGGTTAGTTTTAGAGATTTATTATGTCTCTTGATATTCCCATCACTATATTTCATAAATAAGTTACAACAACACAACATAGTCTTTTTTTGTGGTAGATGTGATCTTTTTTGGAGTTAGAGGTTTGTATTTTTTGTTTTTATTGGAAATAGAGAATAGATTAAGTTGTATGATATGTATTATTCTTATTCTTTTTTTGGAATATTTTTTGTTTTATCTTTGTTAATAGGAGAGAAAAAAACTAAAGAAATCATATATAAATGTATTGATATATATCTAATTTAGTGTTATTGTAGAATTTTTATCCTTGTTCTCCCTGGATGAACTCAATTTACATAAATTATACCTATATAATAATCATCTGGATCACTCTAATGTCAAGTGTGTAACACCCCAAAAATGGTATTATTAACATTATACCATTTCCTAAGAGAGTGTTAATGGTTTATAGTTTTTCTCATTCTATAAAAATGGTTTATATTTTAATCAGGAAGGCATTGAGAGTGGAACCTTATAAGAATCTATGAAAAAAATGCTTACGTGTTTTCTAATACAGTTATTGATCGTTCTTTAGTTAATGTTCTATGTGAGATGTTGGAATTATAGGGAAGGAAGTTGGGGATGATAGTGAAGTGAGTAATATATTTATCTCTATGAGTTTCATGTTCTAGGTTCATAAAAAAATTTAAACCTTCAATGTCTTATAAAAAGAGTGTGAGGGTTACCATTATTTTCATGAGATGTTTTTTGTGATTCTTGTTTTTACATCCTTATTTTATTTTTTCTAAGATGAAAAGTTTAAAGGTGGGTAAAATTTTGTGACTGGGTTTTTTAACTACCCGAGACCTAGCTCATTTTTTATTTACATAGTCTCGGGTCCCCAAAAAGGGTGAAATTGTAAATTTACCCTAGAAAACGATCCTAGAAAAGTTTTCTAATTATTCTATTTTTCTTTAGACTTGGTGTTTTCCCTTATGTAAAAATTTTATGAAGACATGATCTAGTTTTATTAAGGGATATTTAAAAATTATTTTGTAAAAAATTATTTTTCATGTTCATGTGAGTAGAAAGAAACCCTATACTAAACCTCACATAAAAATTAAGACATCATAGTTATGAATAGAATATATTTTTTATCTAGGAGAGGTATAATTTTGGTTTCCAAGTTTTAAAACCTATACCAAATTGTTTTTAGTATTTTAAAGAGACATTTGGTTGACCTCCTTAGGTGATATAAATTTTATATTTTAATTTCTCTATATGGTTATACATATTTTCCTTTCATATGAACCCTAGATTGAAAAAATGGGAGATAAAGCATTTGATTCTATTAAGAGGAGGATTATTTGATATTAGATCATGGGGTTGAAATATATTATGCTAAAAGTCATGATTAGACCATGAAACATCTATGAACGAATCAAACCCTCAACGTTAATCCTAAAAGTTGATATTTTTAGATAATATTTTCACCTTGTTCTATGAGTTATTTGATTCTTCTAAGATCGTTATTGAATAACTTAATTTCCCATAGAGATTACATGATACAAATATCATGGAATATTTATATTTTAAATATTTATCTAATATTTCAAAAATAAATTAGTCGAGGAATATTTATATCATGTAAGTAAAATTGAAATCTATATAATATTGAGAAATAAAGTTGATTGTGGTTTTATGGTAATGAATTTTGATGGAACATTTATAATAATATTGAATTATTCATCCAATATTTTTATAGTGTGAAAATTTTAATAAAATTATTATTATTAATAATATTAATATTATTATTATTATTATTATTGTTATTTCATGGAATCACATTTGAAACATGATGATTAATGAACAATGGTTGGAAATATGTTCTTGGATGAACTGTATTAGTCTTCTCTCCCTCATTCATTTTTTTTTCTTGAAAGACACTCATAGGATTCCTTCTCCATGGTTAGTGATTTGATGATGTATAACCAGATTGATGCTACACTCAGTGACTATTGGAATGGGAGATGGTATAGATAGGAAACAATGATGGTGGTGGTGGTTCATGGAAGAGAAACCTTTCATTTTTCACTGGAATAGATTGATAGAATAAACAATGGTTTTGAAAAAGTTGTTTTATATGGATGTTTTCTTAGTAACATACAACTAGAATAGAATTCTGATAGGGTGAATTAGTGGCCCCATGGGAATCAAGCTCATTTGGTAGTACTGGTGTGGCCAAATGAGGTGAAATTAGTGATAGCTAATACATGAAATATTGGACGTGATTATTCATGATCTGCTGAAAATTTCTTGACAACACAATGTGTAGTCTCTAAAACAAACATTATGTATGTCTCTTTATATAGAACTATAGTTTACATGGGGTTATAAATATTAGACACCATGGATATTTGAGTTACTTTTCATATATATCATTGTTTAGGGTTTACATATGGAAAAAAATATCCCATGGGGTGTGAATTTGGGTTACACACCATGTATGGTAAGGTACACATCTCTGTATGTACCTAGAGTAAATGCCAGTTACCCCCCCCCCAGCCCCACACATCATGTGTATTATAGTATATCTTGTATACCTCAGGGACATGACATAAACTCCCATTGAGGTATATAACTGAATTTTTATTCAGGAACACACATCATGTACCCTACTAGGAAATGCCATGTAGTTTTTCTTCACATGACTATAAAATGGTGATACACACCTGACAATAAGTTGAGGCTTACACATCATGTACATTAGTTTATATGTCATGTATCATACATACTCCAGTGTTTTCCATACATTCTCATAGGTGATTCAAAAATTGAAGTGTGAGTATCCCATTATAATTTTTTCTATGTAGGAAATGACGGTGCATACCTCTTTATCACAGGGAAGCATTTCTATATCTTTTTAGGTAGTTTGAGGATCGTAGATTCTGGGAGATGATGAAAAGAAATCAGTGAGATTTTTGGAGTAGACATGGGGTTGTAAACCCGTCAATGAATCATTGATATAATAATTTTGGTCCTATGTACACTTATTAGAGTGGGTACCCCCTGACTAATATGTGTACCACAGTAAGGCATGGTGTAATAATAATTAGACAACAAAAAATGAAATAAATCATAACATACTGATTTACATGGTTTGGGAAAAATAAACTATGCCAATGGAGGGGGAAAATAATTTGATATTTTTCATAGAGAGATAAAGGTATTTTTTTATATAGTGGAACAAAATACCCAAATCCAAAATCCATATACATTTAAATAAATTAAAAATCACATGTAACAAATTTATGTGTTTAAACTTGTTAGGTACAAAAGGGGCCTAGAAACACTAAGAGGGGGGTGAATCCGGGAATGGATATTCTTTTGAAAATTATTTTTTCCCACTGGATCTTTAATACATTATTACAAGATTTTCTTGTTATGCTCTCTAATGGTAATTTCCTTTCCAATTTTATCTAATGATGATGCACTGACAGTAAAGTAGTAAAGATTGCGCAAGGACATAGTGATTGTTACTTGTTTCACCACCATTGGGATACGTTCAAGGAGTATACAAAGGTGGTGTGAAAATGTACCAAATTCACTAAGTATTATTTCCAATAATGAGTAAAATGTTTGGGCTAGATCTTCTATTCCTAGGCTCACTTACATTACAGGGTTTAGGGTCCTCTCATTACATTTCCAAGGGTCACTCCCTATACCACTTTCACTGGCTCACTACCAGTGGAAAGGGTCACCGTCTTCCTCTTCCTTCTCTCACTTCTCTTGGAAAGGAATCCACTCACAGTTTATAGACTTGTAGGTCAAACACATTTTATAGACATGTAGGTCCCTTCACTTGCATGAATTATTATATCCTCAACTATAGGTAAATGCTCTTTTGAAGTCCCTTTTTCACCCACAGATGAAGTCCACCTTCCTAGGTACTATTAGGTACTGAAAAATACTTCTGCAAACTGATTTGAAGCTTTTTCAATATTCCTTCAGTGTTTCGCAAACCACATTATCCTCCACATACTGTGTACTATGAATGGTATGTGGAACACCACCTCCATATACCACTTCCACTTTTGTGAACCTCCCTTCATCTATGGACTACCTCTACCTCTGCTATCGTGTACCGCCTCCGTATACCAACTTTTCTAACCTCCTCTATGAACCACCCTCTATCCAGGAACTATTATCTATTTGTGGACTTCCATCGCTTCTGTAGACCGTCTCTCCTCCACATACCAGACATCCTTTTCTACATACTGGACTTCCTCCTATGTCTACTACTTCCTTTGCAGTTTTGAGTTCCCTACAAAAAATTTTGGTGGAATTTCTACAGCGTAAACCACTTCAAACTTCGCAAGATTCACCCTCATGAACTTATTTCAAACTTCAAAAAATTCCTAAATCATAGATATGTTCTCTAATGATATTTTCACTCTTATAATTGGTGGTATTAGTGCTCCTTATATAGAAAATGATATTCGAAAAATATGTTAATCCATGATTTACCAAATATTTGATTTGGTATAGCCTCCACCGCATAATGATCCTACTGTTGTGAATTTAACCCATTATGCAAACCATCATGAATTTTGCATAATACATTCCCTTCTCCCCAAACCATTTCAGGTTTCATGAACCGCACCCGTGTACCATTCTATTGCCTAGTACGCAGTCTCGAACCCTTCTTGAACATGGTACACGGTCCATGACCTGGGATTATACTTTCTCTTCTTTTTCTGATTTTGTTCACCATTCTTCACACCATTAAGTCTTATGAAGAAAACTTTACATTTCTAAACACAAAATCCCTATTTTGAGCCTCGAAAATTTTGTAAACACTGGGAAACTGCACCATCGTAAAAACCTACTTTCGGTGAACACAAAAATTACCCATCTTTGGTCATTTAGCTTTTTCAACAATCATAATCATACCCAAAACATACTGAGAGGACACATTAAGGTATTTTTTCCCCAAAATATCCCCCTTGGGGTTTGTTTAAAACTATTCTCATAATATTTCTTCACACTTTGATACTTCATTAATGCTTCATCCTTCTTCAAACATAATTTGCTTCATACGATTAAGATAGAGATCACATATTTACTCAACACATACTCTAAGTACACATGATTCATGCTCAGCCTGAGAAACAAGAGTATAATACAATGTTTAACAATGAATCACTTCATTCCTAACACTAACTCTTGAAACCGATCACATGCTTTCATCATAAACCTCAACAATCGTGATATATAATATTTGATCAATCACATCTTTCATTGTCATATTTAATACTCCCCCTATGTTACAGCTCCTCCAAACAGCTTCATCTAATCTTTAACTCCCCCTATCTCACTCTTATAACTAACATCTTCTTTCAGTGTATTTTCTACCCCTAAACTAGTCAAACTTTCTCCCCCTTTTTTAAAAAACTTGAAGCCACTTCAAGGTTGTCTGCAACAAGGTAAATAACACATATAAACACATTAGGGAAAGACACATCATACCTCAGGGAGATGGGGACCCCACATCCACACTTTTTCAAGTGTGAGGAGTTGAACAGATAGCCAGATTCAGTCGATACCTTTCTAAATCTTCATTGGGTAAGGCCTTCATAGGAATATCTATAACTTTTTGTTCTCTTGGAATATACTCCAACTTCACAAGCCCTCGATCCACCTTATCCTTGATAAAATGATATTTTATTTCAATGTTCTTGTTCCCTAAATGATGGACTCTATTTTTTCTAAGATCTATAGCACTTGAATTATCACAATGAATTTTTATTATAGATTTCACTATAACTCCTATATCCTCAAGTTGAATCTTCATCCACAATAATTTTATTCAAGCTTGAGTAGTTGAAATACATTAAGATTCTACGGTGCTCAATGAAACGCAGTCTTTTTTCTTGATCAATTATGAAATTCATGATCCACCAAGACAGAAGTCACCTCCAGATTTTTATTTCCTATCATATGTCGAATCGACCCAATATTCATCTGTATATCCAAATAAATTTGGCTGAGAGTTTTCTTTATACAATAAGAAAAAATCTATTATTACCTTGATTTACCTAAGTATTCCTTTCAATGTAATCATGTGGATCTCCTTGGTATCGCTTTGATACCTCACTCCTTGACATGTGGAAAATATAATATCAAGCCTGGTCATTGTCAGTTATAATATAATTACAATAATTTTCATATATTCTATGATATTAATTGCATTGTCGTCATCATCCCATGACAGTTTTAACTGAGTAGCAATTGTAATCTTCATCTCTTTGGTATTATTCATTCCAAACCTTTTCAAAACCTCCTTGGCATATTTATATTGGAAAATAAAAGTGTCATTCCTTCCTTGTGTCACCTTTAATCCAAGGTAAAATGTCAACTCACCAATCATTGACATTTCGAACTCACTTTTCATGAATTTAGAAAACTGTCTGCATTGTGCTTTATTTGATCCACCAAATATTATGTCATTGATATAAACTAGCACCATCATCCTTTGAATACTTCCATTTTTGAAATAAAGATTTCCAAAATGGACCAAAGGACTTTATTTTTATTTTATTTTTTTGATAACTTCATTTTAAGGGTTGAAGGAGAACCCTAACTTTGCATTGCCTGTAGGCTTGGAGACACTACAGGACCCGTAGGTCTTAAAGAAATCATACAGACTATGAATACTTGAAACCAACCCCCCCTAGCATCTGCATCGTGATTAAATCTCAATCTTTGCATGGTTTTTTGGCTAGTTGTCCTGTACAAAGAGGCAAAAGCCCGATACCGATGGAAATGTCTTACCCTCTCATTCTTTTAAATCTGTTAGCCCTACTCCGGTGAATGTGCCCTACTCTTGAATCCTCTTCTAGAGCTAGTTCCTTATAGAATCTATATGTCCATCTATATATCAGGTGGAATGAAGGCCTTGAGAAATCCTGAAGGCATTGAGGTGGATCTAATACTTTAAAGGTGGCTTGAAACCTTACTAACCCTAAGTCTTGGGTGGCTCAAAGGCCTTAAGGACTCCAAGCCCAAACCGGTGGCCCAAGGTGAATAGTTCTTGCTGGTATAGTACCAAATAGTACCTACTACAGTACCTTCTATAGTACCCGCATAGTATTTCTATAGTACCTTCTACAGAACCTGTTACAGTAATGCCATAGTACCCAGAATTATGCCTTCTCTTGGTTTCGAACATGGGTCTCATGGATGCACTTATAGAGACCTCACCAACAAGTCTAAGGCTCATGTGAAAATACCGATTGTAATCAAATCCACCATGCTGGAAACTGATCTTCTTTAGAAACTAATAAATCCTTGAACGGCATGCTCTTGGTGCTTACTTAAAACAATATAAATCCTTCTTTATCCAAAAAACTATGTTCTCAACTTCATGAAGGAGAAAACCATCTGGTTTTGCAATGTAAACTTCTTATTCCAAAACTCCATTTAGAAATGCTAACTTGACATCCATCTGGAAAACCCTAACCTTTCATTGCACTGTTATGACCAATAACAATCAGATAGTCTCTATCCTTTCAATAGGTGAAAATATCTCATCAACGTCAATACACTCTATCTGGGAGTACCCTTTTCACACTAGTCTTTATTTGTTTAGAATTACAACACCATCTTTATTCATTTTTTTTTGTGAAAGACTCATTTTGTCCCAATGAAAATCTTGAATACTAGTCTTGAAGCAATCTCCCAAGTCTGATTCTTCTCAATTTGGTCAATCTCTTCATTAATTTCTTAAACCCAGTTCTCATCTTCAACTACTTGTCACTATTATCAAAAAAATCACTTTTTTTGTAAGATTCTGATCATTATCTACTATAGTGACATCATTGATTTCAGATATTGTCCCTACCTTTTTTTGAACCATTTCCAATATTTTCTAGAGCATTATGGTGTCTTGAAAATAGTCATCTAACACCATATTTTTATAAGAAAATAGATAATCATGAAATTTATGATTGTTTCTCCTTATCCTTCAAAATTTCTTCTTTCGGTAGACAACTAGCACTTAATCTGGGGAATGAGACAAATTATTTTATATTCAATACTTGGAACTACCGGATCATCCAATTGTATCATTAGTAGCTCATTGATATCAAATAATACTATTCATTAAATCAGTCTTCTTGAGTTCAGACAACATAAACTTTCATCCTTTATTTTCCATTGGGATTTTTAAATTGATTAAGAGATAGAATTATCCCCCTATGATATGTAACTCTCCCTATTGTTCAGACCACAAACATTCTTATTATCCTACGTCATTTCATCACTAACCATCGTGATCAATCACTTTCATCCATACCATACAGTTATAAACAATCAACTCCTTTTGAGTAATTATTCTTGATTGATTCCTTAATTCTTGTAGTTGATTTGCATAATTTCACATTCCAGAGCACGTTACATTACCACATTGAATCATCTACTTTGACTTCCCCTTGGATAGTATCTCCCCTTGTACCAGAATCACATGAGAATCATTTAATAGTATTTACACACATGGGGAGAGGGGATTCTACAGTAATCCTTATGGAGAAGAGTTCGGTCGACCCTGATAGATCAACCCTTCTATTCTTTCTTGCAAAGCATTGTACTCTTTCTTTTATTTTTCCAACTACCTAGCCAAATTTGATTATTCTATATATATGACAAGACATTATTTACCCACATACTGAGACTTTTTCTGATATATAGATTTTGAATACAGATAATTTTCCAAAATTTGTGGTTTCTACCCACAAGTACACATTTTCATCATTGATGTTCCACCAAAATTCCATTTCTGATGACTCCTTCTCTGAGAAGAAATGTATTCACCTGATATCTTCTCTTGCTTCTTCATCTATTAGAGGGATCTTTCAGTTGCCTTCACTTCTCGACATGTGGCATGAAATGTGAATTTTCTGAGATATTCCTTATTCATTTTTCTTTTATCATTTATCTGAGTCAAACCACCCTTTATTGTTGAGATTGAGTTTCCAAATGATTTTACATTCCTCTTACTCACAATGGTAGTAGATCTCCCATTGTTCCAAGAGATCTATTTTGAGTGTAATGGAGGAGGTTACTGATACACCTTTCATTGATATCCTTGTGATTCTCCTGAGTTTGTATACCTATTTTTCAGATCACTATGTTGTCTTCTAGTATAAGATTTTTTGTTACACATTTATTGTGTTGGAGATCTCCTTTAGGGTTCCTTTTCCCTCCTCACTTTCTTATTACTTCAATGTATTTCCAACATCCCATGATCAAAACATATAAAGAATCTTCCCTCAAAGGCATACCCCATTCCATTATTTCTTAGCTGATATGTTGATGCAACTTGAGTTCTTATTCAAACATTGTTCTTCTGATCTTCCTGACACATACTCATGGTGTGTCCCATTCTTCCACAATAAAAGAACTTCATGTATACTCTATTCTAATAGACTCTTAGTTCAGAATTCTCAAGATTATTTTTCTTATTATCTTATTTAGAAATATTTCTACCTTCACAACATGAAATATATTCCAACTCCCCAAATAAAAAGATTGATGTATGACCATGCATTCCACAAAAATATAAAATTCTGTTATTACAACCTGTAAAATTCTTTTTAGGTCTATCTCTAGAACCTATAGGATTTTTCTTATCTCTGGAACTTTTCACATATTTCTTACTCTCATCCATGGAAGGGGATTCATCAAATCCAATGCCTATTTTTTTAAAAATCTTTGGCCTTTGAGGTAAGAATATAAGTTCTAGTTTCTCTTTATAAATGACATATTTTCTTTTCAATTAATCATCACCTACTAAAGGATAATCAAATAATAAGTGAAAGTCATACTTCATTTTAGGATTTCCATTGACAGTTGATCTCTTGACTTCTTTATTCATTAATTATAACTCTTCATATAAGTGTTGAATCTTAATATCCCTTGATTCAACTTGAGAATTAATTTATCTCTTCAGATTCTTCCCTCTACTTATCCCATCATCCAATTCATGTGTTATCTTATCAACCATGTCACTTTTCTCCTTTACTTTCAATTTTTCTTGAGTAACAGAATCAAAAAAAGCATGCATTCCCCTATTGTAGCCTTTTCTTTTCTGGAACTAGTTTAGATGGATGTTTTGTAAGATCACTATCTTTGGATTTGAAAGTCTGAATTTCTTCTAAGTTCATATTTTTCCCCTTTTCATCTTCTTTGATTTTTTCTATCTTTGAAGAAAAATTTTGAAGTTATTCACCTTGAGAATCATTCTTCTCCCTGAGGCCAATAGGCACATCAATAAGACTCTGATTTAATCCACTTAGCTTATTGATCTCAAGATCTAGTTCTTGGATATGGATATGTTTAGATTTTATTTCTTCACCAAATTTCTAATCCAATTCCTTTGTTTTAGGGAGGGACTTCTCTTCAGTCCTTCTTGGAGTTTCTTCTTCATCAGTAGTATCATCATCACTTGGTATGTAAAGATCTTCACTCATTCCTACAGCATGATTGAGTGAGTCTATATTTTCCCTGTCCAATTCATCCAAACCATTATTCATAAAAATTTTGGATTCCTTAAACTCAATCAAACTTTTTCCATAGACACTTTCACACTGAGGAATACCACCTGGCTTCAACTTCTTCTTTATAGTTCTTCTCTTTTCCATGGAACACCAATATAAGAGCAGATGGAATCTTTAACTTTAGAAGTTGACTAAACCAAGTCAGATCACACAAGTCTTGATAAAAGAAACCTTCCCTCTGATACCAATTGTTAGGTCCAAAAGGGGCCTAGTTACCCTGATTGGGGGTGAATCAGGGTATGGATATTATTTTCAAAATTCTTTTTGCCCCACTGGATCTTGACCTCTTTATTAAAAGAGTCATTTTCTATGCTCTCTAATGTTAATGTCCTTTCCAATTTTATCTGATGATGTTTCATTGATAGTAAATTAGTAAATCATGAATGAGGACATAGTGATTTTTACTTGGTTCACCCTCACTAGGCTACGTCCAAGGAGCAAATAGCGGTGTTGTGTCGATGTACCAAATTCACTATGGCTCACCTCCAATAAGGAGTATAATGTTTAGGCTACATAATCTATTCCCAGGATCACTACCTTTATAAGTTTTAGGGTGTGGTCACTAAATTCACAAGGGTCAATCCCTATTCCTCTTTCTTTAGCTCATTGTTGGTGGAAAGGGTCACTCTCTTCCTCTTCCTCCTCTCAATGATCTTGTAAAGGAATCCACTCACATTTTACAGACTTGTATGTTGAACACAGTTTATGGAAATGTAGGTACCTTCACTTGTATGAATTCCTACATCCTCAACTATAGGTAGATTATCTTTTGAAGTCCCTTTTTCACCTGCAGATGAAGTCCAACTTCCTAGGTACTGTTAGGTACTTGAAAATACTTTTGCAAACTTATTGGAAGTTTTTTCAAGTTTCCTTCAGGGTTTCGTAAACCACCTACTCCTCCCATGTATTGTGTAATTGGTATGGTATTTTGAACACCTCCTCCACGTATTTTTTCTTCTTTCACGAACCACCCATCGTCTGCAGACTACCTCTGCCTTCGCGATCGCATACCTCCTCCACATACCGACTTCATGAACCTCTTATGTGAACCACCCTCTTTCCACGAACTGTTCTCTTTTCAAGGACTACATTCCCTTATGTATACCATCTCTCCTCTGTGTACCAAACATTCTTTTTCGTGTATCATAATTCCTCCTCCACATACAACTTCCTTTGTAGGTTTGAGATCCCAACAAAAACCTTCAGTGGAATTTATTCAGTGCGAACAACTTCAGCCTTCATAGGATTATCCCTCACAAACATTCTTCGGACTTCGCAAAATTCCCAGATAAAATATAGGTTCTCTAATGATATTTTCTCTATTCTAATCAATGGGATTAGAAATACTTATATAGGAAAACATATACGCAAAATCTTCTAATCCAAGATTTAAAAAATATTTGACTCGGTACAGCATTTACCACATATTGATATTCCTACTGCAAACTTCACCCACTCCAAAAACCATCACACCTTCTACATACTACATTACCTTCTCTACAAACCGTCACCGTGAACTATTTCTAGTTTCGTTAACTGCACCAGCGTACCATTTTTATGCCTGGTACGCGGTCGCGAACACTTCCTGAACGTGGTACGTGGTCACGAACCCTTCCCAGACATGGTACATGGTCCATGTCTCAGGCTCTAAGTTTCTATTCTTTTTCTGATTTCATTTTCCATTCTTTACACCATTCATTCCTATAAGGAAAACCTTATATTTCTAAACACAAATTCCTGATTTTGAGGCCCAAAAATTTGGAAAACACTTGGAAACGGTGCCACCTTAAAAACCTGCTTTTAGCAAACACCAACAATACTCATCCGCCAAAAATTTTCTTTCTCAACAAACACAATCATACCCAAAACATACTAATAGGACACATTGATGGAGTTTTTTTCAACAAAACTAACTTCCATATGAAATTAATTTTTAACTCCTCTGAAAGTAAATCAATGAAAAATAGTTGAACTCCATGTGTATAGATGCATCCCACATGAAATATTTTTTTATGTAACCCTACAAGAACCCCATATAAAACTAGAAATTCTAACTATGCGTTCTATGTGAACCCTGTATAAAATATATAATAATAGTTAAGTGCGTTCCCCTACATTAATTTCCAATAGATTTTCAGTGTACTTTATGCCTCAAAGTCCCATTCTTCTAGAAATGGGGGTGCTTCCTCCTGAAACACCCCTTCTAACCTCAACATCGAGGTAAAATGGATGAGTATAGGCTTAGTGTACAATTCAATCTCTATCAAATTAGTCTTTATATATCTCAATAATCTCTCAAAAGGAATTTGATTCCAAAAATACTCTCCTCCAATAAATTTAACCTCTGATAGTCCTTTTTGAGATTCTCCATTCACCCCTTAATCTTCATTGAAGTCTAATTGATGAATAAAAATGACTAAATTTCTCAATTACCATCATATTTTCATTATTTTAGTCGGATTCAGGATTCTATAAATTTTCCAGAAGTCTAATGATCTATCATTTAATAATCCTCTAATGATATTATATTTAAACTAAAAATTATTCGTCCTAAAATGGAATACTGAATTCTTTTAAAGATGTATCATACTATGAATTTCATAATACATTACATTTTCCCCTTTATCAAAATCTTACTCTTTCAGAAAAATCCTTATCCATATCACCTCCATGATTAATTTAACAAGAGAAACATATTATAACTTCATGGTAGACAATTCTATAATACTTTTTAATTATGACACAAAACTAACATATTCTCCACCACAAATATAGACAAATCCTCTATACTCATTATATCAATATTACCAAATAATTCACCATCAATATATCCATATTAAGACATTTTTGGCATGAAGAACAAATATATATCCTTTCTCCACTTCAAGTATCTTAGCACCCACTTCACAGCCTCCCAATGTTGTCTACCTAGATTTTCCATATACTTTGTGACAATTAGAGTTGTGTCTCATAACAAACTACTTTTTTAATTTTGATTAAATATACATTAATGGTCTTGAAATTTAAAAAATATATTATATCATAATATGTATTCTTATGTGTTGTATTAAAGTGGTAATTCATAAATTGTATTTATTACATCAAAAGGGAATAGAAATTCTATTATATGATGGTAACCTTAAAATTTTATGATCATATTATTAAATACATTTTATATGGATGAATAGAATTATCTAATAGGACATAGATAGTACATGATATTTGAGTAAGGAGGCTCATAATTCACTAAGACATCTTCTCATGAGGTTCTCACTTTGATTTGATATTTTTAATAATTCATATCTTGAGTAAGGTATTTAGATGTACAGATGAAGAACAATGATAAAATATGATCAGGGGGAAGTAAGATATTTTGGGTGGGTCATGATTGATATGGAATTTATAAATAAGTTCAAAAATTATTTTTCCCTAACAAGTTTATATAATAATATATCTCAAACCCTTTGATTGTAATGGATCATCCTGATTAAGTCAATGGACAAGGTGGTTTTATCGGTAAATTAATTATAGGAAAGTAATATATATATATATATATATATATGAAGCATATAGGTTGATTATATGAGTGTGAAACTGGCTTGGTGATATATTGATAAAATGGGGTTGTATTACATAGTGAGTGTTAATAAGAGCTTGTTTTCAATGCGGGATTAATGTCTTTATCAATGTGTTCATTGATGTGCTTATGGTCATTAATCTAGTATTTATGCCAGTTAGCCTAATTCCACTAGGCATTGTTCTTAGTGGGTCTCAAGACATATTTATCCAAAACCTTAGTTAAATTCAATATGAAATTAAAATTAGAATAAATAATATTCCCAAGTTTTGAGGAATAATAATTATTCAGTTTATATTGATCTCTTAAATATATATTTTATGAATAATGCAATGATATTTGTTTTTTAAAATAAATTCATTATTAAAGGATCAATAAATGTCTAAGAGGAATGATAGACCAAGTTAAAGGCCCATTTGAAATTATATATTAATTATCATTTAAATAAATATTAATTTATTCATTTAAGATAAGATATTTAAATTATCCATGTGTATAAAACCTATTAAAGAAATAATAAAATTAGTATTATTATTTTTCAAAATGGGGTTATCTAAAAATTAATATATTTGATAAGGGTCTATGTTCAATACCCAATTCTCTAACATATCTTTATAAACCATATTATATCATATCTAGGGCTAGACATTGTTATGCACAAAAAATACTCTCTAGATAATTCACTAAAAACTATATATAACTTCCCCAAGAACACTATCAAGAATAAAAGGCTTTAATCCTCCTCCTCCCTGTCAAGTCCCTAAGAGAAATAAAATAAATCCCTCAAGTCTCAAAGAAATTGTTTTGAGATCAATGAAGAACAATTCATATGGTGAGAATCATTCTATCTAGTACTCAGTGATTCTATAGAAACATTATGAGGTTCGTGGCATGCTTGTGGATTATCACTAGAGATATTATACACTTAGATCATTTGTCTCAATGATAGTATGATAGAATATGTCCACTGATTTGATAACATAGAATTAATTACAAGAAAATTCAATTCTTATTTATATAAATTAATTATAAATTATATGTGAAAATATAATCTCTTGGAATATTTTGGGTTTACTATGAACATGTTTTTTGGATTTATCAAAATAAATTGATGCATTCCATTATTGGTAAAGGGCTCGATTTTCATCTTTTGTTCCATGTAACCTTGAAGTGGTATCAAATCCAAGTTACATATTAAATTTTAATTATTTACTAATCATTTATTGAATTATGAATTGAATGTTATATTTTAGTTTCTAATTTATTAATTCCTTAATTATAATGTTGATATAATATGATTTTTTAGTTTTATATGACCAATAATGGGTTAATAATAGATGAATTATATTCAAATATCCCATACAGAGGTGCTGGAAAGTATGGTTTGGTAACATGGATACACTTTGTGTAACTGAGAAGTATAAATTGTGTACCTAAATTCATCGAACCAAGATAAATGATGAAAATCATGGTAAAAGTTTTGGGAGGAGAGTATGTGGAATCATTACACACTATGTGTTGACTACTTAGTTAGCATGCAGTTTTATGGGATACATGACATATAGTTGGTTGACACACCATTTAACCTTGCACAATTTGTCCCTTTGAGAAATGTGGAAGTCATGTGGTAAAAGTACACTATATGTATTTAATATATACCACATAATGACTTAAATCCATGAAACATGGTTCATTTGAGAATACCTGATGTTTAGTTTCATACAAATTGTGTGAAACATAAATGTATATAAGGATTTCACATTTAACCCCTAGTTTTATATCATAGATTTTTATAGCAATGTATACATGGGATATAGTATTTTTTACACAATGTGTAACTCATACTCATTTACACAGTGTACAAAACAAGTTAAGTTTTACACCATATAAATTAAATTCACAAAAGTAAATTAATTATGGTATTTAAAAAATAAACATTTTATGGTTTGTGAACACATAGTGGGGAAGAGTTTTACAGAGTATTAAATTCCTAATTAATTATTTATTTATTTAACTAGATAATTAATTTAAAAATTTGAGGGACTTGTCATAACAAATATTAATATGAAATTATTACTAGTTGGTTTTGAATGTGTAAACATTATTTGTGTGGATTATTATAAGCTTAACTAGCCTATGTATGTGTTATATTTCTTTTAATTTAATTATTATTGGATGGATTTTTAATATGATTAATATTATATTAAAATGATTATATATATTCCATCCCCTTATATATATTATGTATGGGCCTATGTGTACACGGTTTCTTTTATGTAACCTCATTCCCTTGGTTCCCAATACCTATGGGTGAGCAAACACATGTAATGGAAGGAGCTCCTAGGTGAGTAGTGATAGTAATAAATGGATCTAATTTGAAACCAACTAAGGAGATACATAAGTGAATTAATGTAATTCTTTAACTCAAACCTTACTTTGATAAAAGAGTTATTCCCCTATGGTCAATGGTTAGATTATCATATTTTCAATAAATCAACCAATAGAAAATCTTATGATCATGCCATATATATTTATTTTATTTTCATTAAATGCATGGTAAATTATTTTTTGGTGATATACATTTTTCTATATTATCACATAATATAAATGAATGAATAAATTTATATGATGGAATAAAGTAAATTTACTATGCATAAATTATTTTTTCAAGGAATGGTTATTTTCTTATATAAATTCAATATAATATAAAAAAATTTGTAAGAATGATAACATAAAAAATATTTATCAATAAAAATAATAAGACTTAAAAGAAAATATTAATTCAAACATTGATTTCCTTTAATTTATTTTGGATGAAACCATATCTCAAATTATTCATCCAGCCATCATTGGGACACTTCCATTTATTAAGCAGCTCTAATCAAGTTTATGGGTTGAATTAACAAATTCAGCATCAAGAGTAGTTACCTTCACAAGACTTTTTATAACTTGGAGTAAAGTGCTAAGGAAATAAAAGGCTAAGATTTTAGTATTTGGGATTCAACTCAATAGATGAAGGAGTAGTGAGTTAATGTAGTTAGAAGGGCCCGCCTACCTAAATTCATTTCAATAATTGACCAGACCCCATCCATGATATGAGAATATAAATATGCATCATTTATAATATAATATCCATGATATATGATATTCTGAATCAAATAGTGAGATCAATTTGGATTTTATAAAATATTGGTAGATTAATAAAATAAAACTTATTATGTAACATTGGGTAATCAAGATAAAGTAATAAAACCTTCTTTTCATTTGTTGTAAAAAATTTCAAGTTATATAACCTTGAAATGATCCATGTGATAGATTTTAGAGAAACATAATCTTCTCATTGGAAAATATTTCTATGAGTGTTATAGGATCTTACACATCGTACTACATCATGTGCATAAATTTTACAAGTTATAGTCCCTTATTCCTGATGCACCTTTTAAGTAGGTGAGTGAATAATATGTCACTATCTACATAAGAAAAATGTAGGATATACTAGATTTAAAGTGTTTTATGTAATAATATTTGTCCAGTGAGCTCCACACTTACATAATGATTTCTCACCTATTTTATATTTATTATTGTAATGATATAAATGATATGTATAAGATCTCTAAAAAACTTTTCACATGAAATATTGAATAATATTTTTAATCGGGTCTCATGTACTCAAAATGACTAATTATTTTGAGAGTTTATAAATCATGGATTTAATCTATATAAGGTGTTTCGCATTGACATAATACTTTCCTCACTTACTTGGATCTTCTTGAGTTTTATTTTGAATTATAATATTAATAATATTGAGAAGTCTCTCTTGGGTCTTCTTAATCTAATTCACCAAGAAAATAAGGAAATCAGACATGAAAAACATATAGTTTTTATGAAAAAATAAGAGGAAGGGAAAGGAAAAGGGATTTAATACTTATTATAAATCTAAGTGTAACACCGTAGATTTTATGATATATTTATCTTTAATTAAATTCATTTTCTTTCATAGTAATTTTTACATGAAACATTGAGCTTAAATGAACCACTATATAGTATTAAAATATTATTATTTAATGTGTCATTTATCTCCTAACAATAATATTGGTGGGTATGAATAGGAATAAATAAATTAAAAAAATTATTTTTTTAACACATTTATAAAATATATTCAATAGTTATAAATTATTTCAAAAGGAAAATAAAAGCTTTTTATGAAAAAATGAGTTATTTTTTATAAAAATGTTTTTATGTGCTCAATGTGTTTTAACATAAAAAATTAAATAAATAATTATTAGTTAATTTTTTTTGAGGAAATTTATATATTATATATTCATTAAAAAAAATTAACATTAATTTAATTATGTTTATTAGTAAAGGAATGAGAATAAGGTAATTTTATGCTTCAAAAATAGATTTTCTTCAAAAATGGTTTTTCTTGCAATTTGTGTTCGAATATTATATTTATTTTATAAAATTTTTATAGATTTTATTTTATAAAAATTATATAATTTTTTAGATTATCGTATAAAAATCATCCTAAGGTTAAATTTTGTAATTTTTCTGAAATGATTAATTTTTTAATGACTAGTAAAAAATACCAATTTTATAAAAACTGTCATTTTCCATTAAGTAATTGCAAAGTTCCATTTTGTTTCTAATTGATTTTAAAATTTAATAAGTTAAGTTTTATTAAAAATAATACAATTAATTATTTTAATCAATATTATATTTATTTTTAGTATAAAATCATTTTTATACTTAAATATGCATTTTTCTAAAAAATCATTTTTTGTCGCATTTTGTCATGTTATTTTAAAAGTAATTTATACCAATTATATAAATTCAATTTAAAAAACTTAATCAATATTTTTAATTATTATTTAATAATTATTAAATGATTCCACTTTCATTTTTTGTCATTATGAATAGTAACCATGGAAAAAATTTATTACATCGATAAAAGTTAAATGGGGTCAATAAGTGTTTAATTAAATATATAAGGTATAAAATTTCATAAAAACTTTTACAAATAATATTTTATGGTAATATTTAAACCCTATATCATATCATCATCAAATAATAGTCATATTTGATCCAATTGTATGAATTAACATATTAATATATTTTAATCTTTTGAAAAATTCCAAGTCTATCATTTCCTTCATTTAAACACAGACACCACCTATCCCCTATTCCCCACACATAAATATAAAATTTTATAAGAAAATTGTTATAAAAATACTTTCCTAAAATACCTCCCCACATCCTAAGTGTGCTTCTCTATCATAATATTATCCTTTTAAGGCATAAGGTGTCAGTCAAAGGAGGCTAATCAATGAAGAGATATAATTGTTAACCGAATAATTTGTAATTTATTTCTTCTTCCACCATATATGACCATATTTTATCCATAATTACATGATAAATATATAATATTAAATATAGTTATATGTTTTTATTTTGATGTAGTAAACCGTATTTATCTATTTCTTTATAAAATGGGAAGCAAAAGGATCGTTTGTGCGTACATGCAGACTATTGCCTCGCGAATCGATTTATTTTCTTTTTCGTCACCAAAATTAATGGATGGTTATTATTATGTATATAATTTTTATATATGATATTTATGACATAATTTTTATTCTGAAATTATAATATCATATCTACCTTCTAAAATTTATATTCACTTGTAAATGATAACATTGCTTGTGCATACATGTGGACTACCACCGCTACAAATCGTTGTGATTCATCTTTCATTTACTCTTTTAATTGATAGTAATAAAGATATATTTAATCAATATATATGATATTTATGATATAATAATGACACTATAAATTAGAATAATTATTTAACTTTATTTTAATCCATCTATCAAAAATTGAAAACATCGCTTGTGTGTGTGTTCGGACTATCGTCTCCCTAAATGGATGCAATTAATTTTTTCATCATTGCTTTACATGAATGATTATAAAAGTGTATATGATGAATAAATATAATAATTATTTCATGATTAATATTTTAAATATGTCTAAACCATGTTTTAGTTATAATTACTTGAATCATTGAACCGAAACATGCCAGGAAAATGAACCAGTTTTCACCTAAATGTTAATTTTAATGAAGAAATTATTAATAAAGGACAATTTTAAATTATAAAGGAATGATACATTTTAATTTATATTTGAATATTTTTATATAATATAGTTATAATAAATCTATATTTATTATATAATATATTTGAACACATATGAAGCAATATTGGAATCGTGGTAAGTGATATATGTTATATATCATTTCTTTTCATGATTATAAATAATAAATTTCCATTGAGGGAAATTATATTATCCTGATCATTTAAACCAAATTTAATTTATTCTACTCTATTTATTCATGTGATTTTAATGTAATAGTACTATTTTCTTATCTTTATTTATTAAATTTATAGAGTCACTTTTTTAAGAAAAATTGAATTTATTTTCTATTTGGTCAAGAATATTTATTGTTCATGTATATATTTTACTTAAAATGATTAAAATAATATTTTTAATATTATAAAATGATTGATTTAATCCATTACTGACTATATTTTACTTTCTATAAAAATTTAAGAAAAAATATTCTTTTCATTTTCTAAAGTGGATACTTAGTGCCAAGGGTGTGAATATAAAACTTTTTTAACATATACAACATGAAAGGTTATTCTTGTCATAATAAATAATCTTTGTTTTGAAATTTAAAATATCATATGGTTATTTTAAAATAAAAAAAATCCAAATATTATGTAAATTTTTAGCCTTTAAATATGTTATTTAAAAATGAAAAGTGTATCTTACTCAAGAAATATTAGTGTAATATTTTAAATTTATCTTAATTTAAAGCAACAACCATTCATTTTACTTGTTCTATGCTAGGGATATGATCCAATGATACCATCATTATTATTTACTTTGGTAATATGACCTAAATACCTCTTGAGATGATAGAGATATACATGGACATGATTGGGAATAGCCATGTTAAAATTTTGATGTGTGGGTATGATCTCATTCTAACTATGATCATAGAAATATATATATATATATATATATATATGGCCATGATTTTGAAGAATTATGTTTAAATTTTGATGTTTGTGTACGATTAATTATAGATATGCTCACAATATTATGTGTGGACATTATTTTAGATATATATTTTCAGATTTTGAAGCATGTGTGTGATTTCTTCTAACTATGCTCATAGGATTATGTGTGCACATGTTTGTCAATAAATAAGTTCACAAGATTATGATTTACTATGATTACAATGCCACATTCCTAGGTTATGACTCTTTAATTATGATTACTTATTGGAAAACCCTATTAATCATTCTTCTGGATGTGAATTGATTTTGGAGTTTATGGTCTCATATTTTCAAGGTATGAATCTTTTACAATAATAAAAAGTAATTGATTGTGTTAACACACCCTTATGGTTATATTATACTTTCTTATGATTGAAATATCCCATATTTATATATTTAATTAAAATATTAGCTCACCCTTTATTAGGTTTTCCTTCCTTGGGTTTTGATGTGATGTTCTAAGTATTCTTTGTTTATAAGGGTAATAATATGAATATCTTTATATAATATGTTTAAGATATTTAAAAAATATGTTTAATGTGTATGTAGTATCTAAAGACACTAAACCTTTACAATCCTAGATAATGTATAATTGTGATATAAAATTAATATTCTTTGTTAATGATGCAATATTTATATATTTTATTCTTGGGTCACTTCATTTGGTGTCATAGGGTAGTTTAGAAATTTGTGTACATTAGGATTATATAAGTTTATTAAAAACCATAGAGATAATTACAAGTATAGGATAACATCCTAAAGATCTGGTAAAGTATATATTGTGTGGTTTTCTTAGAAAATGCATCCATTTATATAGACTATAAATTGTATGTGGTTGTGCCGAATATTCACCTATAGGTAATAACTCAAAAAGTGAAGTATTGAGTATAAGCTCAATCAACACTAGTACACGGTGATTGGTCCTAAGACTACACACCTGGTTAAATTCAATTAGGGGATATGATTAGGTTTATTAATATTTTCTTTATAAACCATTATAAAGGGTTTGAATAGATAATGAAAATAGATGCCTCAGGTTAAGCCTAAGGTGTCATATATTGAAAAGAAGGTGTCATAATTTTGACATCATACGAATGGTTTTCATAATAATGTAATTTTTTACTCTTATTATTAAATATTGATAATCACACTTACCATTTTAGTTCTTTTTTAGGGAATAAAGAAAGATTTATGAAGATTATATGGTGGCATGAACACTCAAATATTGAATTAATTTATTTAATAATAGTCATGTGAACTCATTTATATCATTAAATGTATCTATGGATATTTATCCATATCCTCAATGATTGGATTTTGTGTTAGTACTAAAAAAATTAATGGTATGATGACCACATCTCAATTATATATATTGTATCTAATATAAGTGTGTAGTAATGTGATTGTTGTAAATATTTAGATTCTCCCTATAGTCAAATTTTATGTGATTTGTTTCATGGATTGCATCACTCTATATAGATCCCATATCAGTTATAAAGGAAGTGAAGTTATGTTTAATTTTATAAATGAACCTATGATCATATTTAAGTGAAATTATTAATATATACTTCCAATGGAAGTTGCTTATGTTATATGGGTCATACTTCCAATTCATGAGGGATATTTATCTCAAATGGTTAGGGATAAACTCAAAATAAAATATTTTCGTATTGTTCTGGATTACACTAATGTATTTTCTAAAGACTTGATTAGTCTTTCCCTAAATCATTGAGTTGATATTTCAATAGAACTCATACATTGTGCTATATATATTTCAATAACTCTATATTTAATATCCCTGATTGAGTTACAAGAATTGAAGTTGAAAATTCTGGAGAATCTTGATAAGTTATCCATACTCCCTAGTGCTTCATTGTGCAGTGAACTAGTTTTTTATTCAGAAAAAATATTGTTCATTGAAAATTTTCTTTGATTATCAATAACATAATGATATAAATATCAAGAATAATTATATTTTACCACATATTGATAACCTGTTTGATCAACTTCATAGATCTCAATACTTTTCCAATATTGACCTTCATTATGGATATCATCAATTAAGGGTCAATAAGGAGGATATACAAAATAAATCCTTCTGTATGATGTATAGTCATTATGAATTTAAATTGATGCCATTTGGACTTACTAATTTCTTTGTTGTCTTCATGGATTTAATTAATATTGTCTTTAAATATTACCTCGATCGGTTTTTGAAAGTCTATATATATGATATTATTATATATTATAATGGAAAGGATGAGCATAAGATCATTTGAGAATTTTATTAAAAAAATTAAGGAATGATAATTTGTATGAGAAATTCAGAATGTGTCAATTATGGATAAAAAAGGTTTTATTATTGGGTCTTGTAATCTTATGATATGTTATATCGGTGTATCCTTCAAAGATAGATGTTATTAAGAAATAGACTAGACCAACCACAATAACCAATATTCATAGTTTTATTCAGTTAGCTGGATACTAAAAATTATTTTTTATTGATTTATCACAAATATCTAATCCAATAACCATGTTTACTTGAAAGGGGTCCATGTTTATTTGGATAGATAATTGTTAGGAAGATTTCAAAGAGTTCAAAGGAAGGTTTATTAACTCACATTTTTATACACTACCTATAACTGGAGAATGGTTTTTGATTTTATTAATTCATGGAATAGGATGAATTATCACATAGAATGATATGGTGATAACTTATTCATTGGACCAATAATTAACTTATGAGAGAAAAAAACTGGACTCATGATGTTGAGTTGGAAGTGGCCATTTTTTCATTGAAAATATAAAGATATTATCATTATAGTGAAATATTATATATATATATATATATTGATCATAAAATATTAAATAATATATTCACACTTAAAGAGTTGAATATGAATTAAATTATATGGTTATAATTGATTAAATATTATGAATTCACAACAAACTAACACCTTGGGAAGGTGAAAAAGGTGGAGGCTTTTATGAGTCGAAAAGACCATGTTAGTTTGTCCATGGTGAGGAATGAAATAGGTCCAATATTTATGGATTTACTGAAGATATATATTGAAATAATGGGGGAATGAGACATATCATATCTTTCTAAGATGAATGTTTAACCATCCATTCATTTGAGTATTAAAGAGGTAAAAAAGGAGGATACAAAACTATAGAAGAAGGTAAGAAATATCCTTAGGTTAAAATATGATTCTAATAAAATGAAAATTTTTAGAAACTAGGTATCTTCCCCATAAATACCAAACTTGAAGAAATGGGTATTGTATGATGCTCGTAGTTTATCATTCTCAATTCTTCCTAGAAGTATGAAAATGTATTGAGTTATGAAAGTGTATTTTTGGTGGGACAATATAAGAAGGGATATTTTAGAGTATGTATCTCAATGACTTTAATGTTAGTAATTTAATGATTAAAGACATAAGAATAATTGGATATTACAACCATTACCAATACCACTGTATAAATGGGAAAATATTACTTTGGATTTAATTACTGGACTTTTCAAAACATCTAAAGGGTATGATGTTATTTGGGTTTTAGTTGATCTCCTTATAAATTAAACACATTTTATTATTATTAATGAATATATCCCTCTTTATCGGCTTATTATAATACACATCAAGTAATTTTTAGGATTTAATAGAGTTATTCCTTATATTTTATCTGACCAGGATCTAAGTTTTACTTTGAAATTATGTGTAATTCTTTAGCAGGAATTGAATAAAGAGTTGAAAATTCACACTGCATATCATCCTCATCTAGGTTTTTAGTTTTGGAGAACTATTCAAACCTTAGAGGATATGTTCATATCCAATTATATGGATTTCAAAGGATTTTTTAATCAACACCTTCCATTGGTAGAATTTTATTACAAAAATAACATTCACTATAGTATTCAAATGGATCCTTATGAAGACCTTTATAAAAGGAAATGTAAATATCTGACATTATATGATAAATATGAACAATGGAATCTATTAGGACATGGGATATCTGAGGAAATTCTATATGAGGTTAGATTCATTCAGTAGAACATCAAGGTAACTTAGTGTTGACAGAAAAGTTATAATGACAATTATTAGTGAGATATACAATTTGATGTTGGTTATAAGGTATTCCTATTAATTTATCCATTTAAGAATGCTATAATATCCAAAAATAATGGAAATATAATCCCAATATATATATTTTCCTTTAAAATTATTAATTGTATCGATATAGTTTCTTATCATTTGGATCTTCCATTGAATCTCTCTTAAGTTAATGATGTATTCCATATAATGAATTAGCCTTAAAACATTACATATTTATTATTATTTAGTTAATAATTCAATTATTTCATTTGAGGATTACTATGGTTTATAATTTTAGATAATTATGTCCTAACTATTACAAAAAACATATATTAAAAAGTGAACACATCTTCTTAGTGACTATTTTTTCATGACATAAATATTTTAAATTGAAACAAGTTTTATTTTCATCACAAATATTTATGAAATTTAACTTTACTTATTCTTTCTTATTACTCATCCTAAATCCCTAATAAAAAATAATAATAACATGGGATTAGCACAAAAAACCTAGTAGGAGACATAAAAGTAAGAAATTTGTTTATCTAGTGAAAAATATGAACACAAGTAAAATATTTACCTTTATCATAATATTATTTATGTGTATTAAATAAATCATATCCATATGAAAAAACACACATTTTTTTTCCAAAGAATAAACTTAAAACCCACATTAAGAAAATAGAAACCCTTTTTCACATATTAGAGCATTATATTCATTAATTGCATCTGAAAAAACTGTATATTAGTTAAATCAATAGGATAAACCTTCCCAGTATACTCCATACTTCTTTCCTTTGAAAATAAGTTACATTACTAAATTCACTATAGAGCTATATTGGGTACACCTATCATACAAGCTGTTTTGGGCTCTCATATTTGTACAAAAATGTATCTAGATCACCTATTATTAAAAGTTTTATCAGGATTACTCATAATCATCTATAAAATAAAAGTACCATGTCATGAATAAAACATTTTAATCTGTCACCTTTTGATTATAAAACCATTGAAAAAATATTTTTAACCCATATGAAAAACATTTTCAGATATCAAAAAAACCATTCCTTTGAAACCCCAATTTTCAAAATTAAAATACCTAGAAAAAGGGGAGAATGTTTTTTCTTTAAAGAAAAAATAGAAAGTGATAAATTAAATAAAACATAAATTATAATTTTTGGTGTTGGGAAACTCTATTGATGTTGTATACATTAAAATATAACATTCCTTTTTCCTTTTGTAAAGAAAGTCAGAACAGTCTATATAAAATATTTAAAAATTCCTTTTAAAGAAATTTCTAATAAATTAAAAATCTACATAAATATAAATTATAATTAATTTATTCCCATATAAATACACATAAAAAATAAATTTAATAATATATACATGTAAAAAAATTTATAAAATAAATCATTAAAGTGTTTATAATGAGTTTTTAAGTTAAAATCTCCCTTAACAAGAGTCTGACTCATCTCGTATGTTATTTATCTTCATAAATAATAAAATTTTATTAATTATTTACATAGTTATGAATATTTTCCATGTCTAATCCACTATATTATCCCTTTTATATCATTTATGGCCATGTTTTATTATTTACATTATTAGTTAAATTTATGTTGTATATTTTGAGAATGTTCGGTTCATAATCCCAAAATATCCTTGATAGGATGAACATGGTCAAAGAGGTTATTATTACATGATATCCAGAATAATAATCATTAAATAGTTATAATTTTTATACATAAATTATACCTTTTAAACTAACCATTAAATATGGTTATGAAAAATTAATTATGCTATAACATGGAGACAGTATTCTGTACGTACTCGTGAGTAACATTTCCATTTTTCAATGGATATAATGATAAGAAAGTATATGATATACTATATTAAAAAAATTAATTATTTAATGAATATTATATATATTAATTAAGTCCATAATAGTAATCATCCTTGTGATTTGGTGATAAAAAATGATACACATCGCTTCATAGAGGTGGGAGTCCACATGTATGCACGAGCGATGTTTTAATTTCCCATAAGATAGAAAAGGATATGAAAAATGGTTGTAAAATATTTATAATAATATTTAAATATATTTAAGATTATTATTTTTTTATTTAATCATGTTTAATTTATATTTAAAGGAGGTGGAAGAAAAAATAAACTTGAAATGTGTTGGTTAGTAATTATACCTTATCCATGGATAACCTCTTTGCAATACACATTAATCCTCATAGGTTTTGTATTTTTGTGAGACAATAGAATATAGTAAGTGTTGGTGAATTTTGGTAGATACTTGGGTAGTTATTGGTCAAACTATTGTGATAAAAATGGGCGAGGATGAGAGGAGAGTAGGTTCCCATTTATAAGTGAGGGGAGGGGAGCTCTTGGAATTACATATGGTATTAAATTAATATAAATTAATTTTCAATGAAAATTTTATTTTTTTTACATAATATGTGTATGATTATAAATCCTCTCATAAAATAAAATTTGGGTAAGTTTAGGTTATTTTTTTAACGTTAACTCTTTGTTTAAACACCTGTTAACCCTTTTCATTATTACTAAAACATAAAAAAAAAATTAACTATAAGAGTCAAGAAAGTTACTATAAAAGGAAAATTGTCCCATAAATATATCATGGATTATATTACCAATAATATTCCATTAAACTTTCCAAATATAGTATTTTTATGAACTTTAAATCATTTAATAAAACATTGTTTATTAAAAAATATCATTAATTTTATTTTAGAACTATTTATTTACCATGACATTAATTTCATCAAGATATCAATCGAATCTGAATGTAAAAATATTAAAAAACAAAAAAATGTTATATTTATCTATAGAATTTATTATACACTATAAATAACTCCAAAAAAAATACTTTTAGTGTTTTTAAAATCATTTAATTTATTTGTCTACCCCTTGCGCAAGCACTGTGTCAGCATTACATAATAATTTAATGTAATTATTTCCTCACTAAAAATGAAAAATAAATCATCATTATAAAAATTAATTAATTAATCTCAATTTAAACTTTTTTATTGATTTAATATATATTTACGCACATCTATGTTCTGAAAACTTATTTAATATGTAATTTTTACTTTTCTAGCCTTGCACAAGCATTGCACAAGAATTTAGATAAGTCACTTTTAATATATCTCCAAAAAAACTTATATATCAATAAATATAATAAATAATACTTCATATTTATTAACCAAGTATATTAAATACTTATCCATTAATAAATATTATCTTTAGGAAAAAAATTACTTCTTTAGTGTTGTTCCAGCAATGCATTAGTAATGAAAATGATTCTCATATTTATCATGAAATAAATTATAATTTATAGGTTTTGAATTTTTTTTATGATAATTGTGTTAAATTATCATAAATGATTCATTATGTATGTTTAATAAATTTTAGTTTTATATATATTCCTTGGAGATATTATAATAAATACCATATTTCATAAAAACTGTATTTCTTTATATTCACTGAAAAATCAATCTTTTCATAAAAATACAAAAAAAATAAACCTAATAAAATTATGATAAGATAATTTAAAAAAATAAGTTAATTTTTTTATAATCAAAGTCTAAAATTTATAAATTAATCTTTTAAATAAAACCTTATAATATATTGAAACAAATTTAATAAGAATAAAACAATTTCCTTTCTAATCGAAAAATTAAGTAATGTTATTATATTCAATATAAAAATAAAAAAAATATAATTAATATTAATATTAATAAGTCATTAAATTGATTAACTATTAATATTATTTGGGTTGTTACATTCTTCTCTCATTTTTTAAATTATATCCTCACAATTTTATTCCTTACTTAAACAAGTGGGGATATTTTTTCTTCAAATCACTTTCGTATTCCCACGTTTCTTCTTCAACCACAAGGTTTTTTCACAAAACATTTACTTTATGAATTAACATAATCCACATAAATTTTTTTTTATTATCATTAATATATACTACCTTTTCCACATAATAAATGTTTTTGTACAAATGATATACTTAAGGGATCAAAACATGTGATGCATCTAAAATATGTTTTATTATAAAGAAACATGAGATATATAATGTAACTAAGATAATATTAGAGGTAAGGGAACATAGTAGGAAGCCAATATAAATTTTTCCAAGATTTTATATAGTCAAATTAACTATTCACTTAACTTTCTCTTTTTACCAAAATGCATAACACTTTTTCATAGAGATACTTTAATAAAAACAAAATCACCTACCTCGAATGAAAGATCTTTACTCTGATTATCTTCATAATTTTTTTCCCATCATAGAGATATCCTCAAATGTTTTTGAATAATAATCACCTTATCAATAATTTAATCTTCAAATTTTTGACCTGGGAACTTTCTTTCCCAAAATTCATCCCAACAAGTTGTAGTCTGACTCTATTTTCCCTGTAATACCACAAAAGGTTTAATTTGTATACTGGAATAAAAACCGTTATTATAATAAAATTATACAAATGAAATATATTGATATTTATGCCCCTAGTAATTAATTGAATAAGAAAAAATTATTTATTCCAAACTCTGAATCACTTACATGGACTATCCATCATATTGAGGATGAAAATCTATACTAAAATTTAATTCAGTACCAAAAAACTTCTGAAGTTCTTTCCAAAAATTAGATATAAACCTTGGATCATGGTTAGATATAATAGAGAGAAAAACTACATGTAACATGACTATCTACTTGAGATATAGTCATGAAATTATATCTAAATACATAGTATCTTGAATGGTAAGGAAATGAGTAGGTTTCATTAATCGATCAATAATAACCTAAATTGTGATGTTACCATGAGATGTCTTTAGAAATAAATTCATGAAACCCATGGATATATTTTCAAAATTCCACTCTAGAACTATATACGAATGAAGTATCCATTTTTGAAATTGTTATTCAGATATAATATATAAAAATCAAACATTTTTTGGTAAACTCTGTAATGTCATTCTTTATTAAATCCCACCAGTAATACCCTAAAAGGACTCAATGAATATTAGCATTGTCAGGATAAATAGAAAAGGGTGAGTTGTGGGATTTTCTTAATAATTACTTTTTAAATAGGATAAATATAGAACACGCATCCTTTTCCCAAATATAAAAATGTATTCCTTGTCAATATTAAATTGAGATAACATACCTTTCTCTACTAGTTCGAACTTTCTATATCTGTCATGGTCTTCCTTTTGACCTTACTTAATTATTTATAACAATTTATACTACAGTGAAATGTGAAAAAAAATATATGAAGTTCATAAATTAAAAATTTATAATCCAAAATTCATAAAATTCTCATGTTCCAAACATAAAATGGTTAATGACGCACTATCTTTTCAACTGAAATCATCAGCTACTAAATTTTCTTTACCTAAATAGTAATGAAATTTTTAGTCATAATCTTTTATCGATTATATCCATCTCTTTTATAACATTTTTAAATATTTATAAGTGAATATATAATTAATGCTATTTTGATAAATATATTTTTCATATTTTACTCAATGTAAATTATTTCTCTAAATTTTTAAAGAAACCACTACAGCCACCAGTTCAAAGTCACGGGTAGGATAATTTTTATCATGGGGTTTCAATTGACCTGATTCAATATCAATTACTCGATTGTTATACATTAAAACACAACTAATTAGTTTTAATAAATCATCATTATAGATAAAAATTCACTATTTTTCAATGGAAGATCCATAACTGGAGAATTCACTAACCTTATTTTCAATTCCTTGTAACATTCATCACATTTATATGTGCAAATGAACCAAAATTATTTTTTGTTAAATTGTTTAATGGGATAGATAAACTAATAAGATTACAATAAAATATTTTTAATATCCTAATAATACAAGAATATAATAGATCTTAGTAACATTATTTGGTCTTGGAAATTCATATACCCTTTTAATTTTAGTAGGATAAAAATGTATTTCATATTTTTTTTACAATATATATAAGAAAGGAAATATGCCACAACAAGAATTAAAATTTAATAAAATTTTCATAAAACTTTTTTTCTTTATAGGTTTTCAAAACTACCCTAAAATATTTCTCAGGATCAACATAAATTTTATAATATATCATTATATTATCAAAAAAACATAAAATTATCCAAAAAATTATTTAAAATTCTATTTATAATGTCTAGAAATACAGCTAGTGCATTTGTCAACCCAATGGTAATGACCCCAAAATCATAATACATATTATCTAGTCTGAAATATTTTCTATGAAATATCTCCCACCTTCACCTTCAACTACTGGTATGTTGGCCTAAGATAAATCTTTGAAAAATATTATGCTCCACAGAGCTGATCAAAAAAACAATAGATTTGAGTAAAAGGATGCTTTTTATAAACAATGATGTTATTTAAGGATCTATAATCATTTAAAAGTATAATTTACCCGTATTTATTCTTAAAAAATAAAACAGCTGCACTCCATGGTGAAGTACTCAGAAGAATGAAACCTTTATTAAGAAATTCATGGATCCAATTTTTCAATTATAAATTTTTTACTTAGGACAAATAAAAGGTGGTTTGGAAATTTTCTCCAAATTAATCACTAAGATAATAGTAAAATAAACCTATTAATAAGACACAACACCAAGAAATTCATTAAGAAATAAATCCATATATTCATTCACTACTAGCACATCAATAAATTGAACAATTTCTTTCTTTTTAACAATGTGATCTATGTAACTATCACTACTATATCTAATCAATTTCTAAACTTATTGATATGTTATCAAAGTTAAAAAATCATTGAATATAAATTTCTTAGCTCTGTAATCTATCTTATCAGGATAAACTGAAAGATAATCCATATCAAAATAATATCAAAATCTACTATAGTATATTCAACAAGATTTATAAGAAATATTATCCTACTAATAAAAATAAATAACATTCCTATAAATCTTGGTTTATTTTATATTTCCACATGAAGTTTTCAAAAAAAAAGTTTTATCTTCTTTTCATGATGTGTTATTCCCATTTTACATGAAAAGTTCTCATAAATGAAGGAATGTGAATTTGTAAAGTCAAAAGTGCATCAAAATAATTTGAATAAGAAATTAATGTACATGGAACTGCTTCATTAGATGGCCTGACATCAACCGTACAAGTAGAAAATGATTTTTGGAACCCGTATTTCGGTCTTGATGATTCCTACCCTGAGTAACTAAATTTGGAAACACATTAGTATAATTCCCCAACTCAATTTAATTAAAACATCTCACATTTGGTTGGATATCTATTACCCAATTCTTAGATTGTTCGGAACTCTTTTCTTTGTATTCATGATCTGGCTGCAAATCATTTTTTTTATTATCAAAAGTCGGTTTATGGGAACCGGTGCCCAAACATACAACCACAATCCCAAATAAGGAAAACACAAACTCGACCACATATCCAACACAGAATTTCACATCATAAAAACCATAATCATCTCTGCATCCCCTACCGGATTCATCTTCACCAGTAGCCGTAGTCGATTCCCATTCTGGCGACCTCCAGTAGCTTGCACTTTGTACCCGACACCTGAGTTGTCACAGTGCTGACTGATCTAGAGAAGTCCCCTTGATCAAGATTCCCTTCTTAACATCCATGGTCACCTAACTATTCCCCTTAGAGGCAGACCTAGTCCGCATTGGTCGTGGGAGACAAGAATAATCTCCCCTTGGCCATCTTCTTGGTGTAGCCGAAACAGGCCCTTCAATTGAATCTTGAAGCTGCTTCCCTCATTGAACAACTTCACAGAAAGAGCGACCAACTGGACCACTCACATTTTATTTACCTCCTCCAGATATACCCTTACCATTACCGATTTGATCCCTTAAACCCGAGATAGGACTCCCAGCATTTTCCTCCCTCCATTGACCTAGAGTATTAAACTCCATCAAAGGAAGGTAATCCCCTTCTGTAGACACATTTTTCACAGCCACTGCTTCAGCCTCCTTCTCACAACCACTACCTTGAAGGTCCAGACTCTTATCTATTGCAACCCTATTGAAACTCCTGACCACAGTGGGATTGTCTTACACTGGCCAACCAACAACAGAAAGCCCCCTACCTACAGCCAGACTGACCTCCACTGCCTTACTCTCTAGAGCCACCTCACGTGCAGTTTCTCTGCACACTTCAACCGCCTGACAAACTGGAAGACCCTTGCCGCCATCAGGTTCATCTTCCAATCCTTCCATTGGCCGTCTCTCTAGAGACTCCTCACCAACAATCCCTCCAACAAGACCAACCTCCTCTAGACCGTCAGCCATCAATCCATCATCCAAACCTTCATAACTGTTTCTCAAAGAAAGAAAGGGTGGTGCCAAAGGATCTAGACCTCTAGAGTCATTAACTCCAACCGAGAAAACCGCATTTTTAGAGATCAAAAGCCCCCCATCCTAATCCTTCCCTGCACTCTCACTATCCAAAGTGCTAGTGGAAACTCTATCCTCCTGTCTTGACTTTTTCAAGCTTCCAGCATCCTTCGGGATATTTCTCCTACCCCCCAAATCTCTAAGATCATGACCATTATTCTCAAAAGGCAACTTACAAGACCCAGCAGGCTTATCATTCAAAGAATAACTAGACCCACCCTCACACATTCCTCTATCAATAGTCCTAACCGATCTCAGCAAAGGACCCATATCAACCTCTAATCGAGTATCTTCATTCGTGTCCACCAGAAGTGATTTCCCCTTACGGTGATTCTCCTTCAGCCGTGGCAGATGACCCCTTCGTCATACCTCAGCTGAATTCCCTTGCCTCCTGCAAGAACCACAAAACTCGATCCAATCTTCATAAATGACTCGTTGTTTACAATGATACTCTCCACCAATCGTAATCCAAACAAAGTCGAACGGCATGCGAGACGCATCAATTTCAACACACTCGGGGATTCACTGGATGGGAAACTATCTCGGTGCGGCTATCTGAGCATGAATAATGACCTGCCATATTGCCCAGTAATTGAATAATTGAAGGTTTTTGAAACGGCAAGAGAATTTTGGGAAAACTTACCCAGACCGTGATGGAAGAAGAGTCACAGTTCATATGAAGATCGAATGACCAGCAAAGGAGCAGAAATCGGTTACCCTTGAAGGAGTGAGGAGCCCTCTTCCACGCTTTAATAAGATCACATTCTATCTCAAAGAGAATCATAATTTTCCTACTATCAAGAAAGCCAACAATTGCGCATTTCTGGAGATCCCACGATCCGAAAACAAAATGGTTGAAGTCGTCCATGGAAGGCCTCCTGTTCTTGAACCGAGCCACAAGTGTGAGATTCAATAAGCTTGAAGACTCTATAAATTTGAAAGTAGAAAGTTGAAGGTTCGGCACCCCGTCAACCAGATATGGGACCTTAGGGTTTATAGTAGCTTTTGGGAAAGGAGGGAGAAACTCTGTATTAGTAAATTCATGGAAGATCCTTGCTCTCCCATGGGATGGTGTTTCCCCCTCCCCCACCAAGGGGGGAGGTGCCGGCACGGAGGTCACCGTCATCACCTACAGAGGAGAGCCGTCGAAGTATCAGGAGCCATCGTCAAACCCTAAATCAAATTGTTCACCATGAGCTTTATAACCAAACCTACCACATTTTCAACACTTTTTATATCCTTTCAAACATTCCCTAAAAAATACTACACTTTTAACATGTTAGGGGAATGCCTCCACATTTCTTAGTTGAATACTTTCCCATTTATTTCTACCATGAATGATTTCTTTTCTTATCATATTGAAGAACATAAGTGTCAAAAAAACATTATCTGAACTTTCTCAATACAAAAAAAAAACTTCTATATGAATTTTAAATTCAATTTAGACCAATTACATTCATAAACATGGTTTAAATCCTAGGTAAAACCTATTAATTTAATTATAAAGGTTCCTAATAAGATTTGGTGTATTTTTAGACAATATTGTGAAATATTATTCATGTTTGTATTTTAAATATTGATCTTTATACCCCAATTCAAATAATATTTTCTCCGTTCTAAGTCAAAAAAACCATAGGTGAGTATTTATCAAGAAATTGATTCATAAATGTATCACATTCCATGGAATCAATATCTTCTCTCTATCTCTATATAATTTTTAACAAATGACCACCATCAATCAGATTCACCTAGAAAATAGTAAATGTAAAGAGTTGTATTTTTATGTTTTGAACACCCCATGAATTCAAATGTCTTTTCCATATCATTGATTCACCCTTCAGTTAACACTAGATTTGAAGTTCTGCCAAAATTTAGAAGGTGTTTTTTCATAAAATACTAATCTATTGACATGTTCCTCTGTGGTAAATCTGGTTTCTCTCTAACATGGATTCCACTATAATTTATAGCCTATATCGACTAATTTATCACTACAATAAATTGTTCAGTTCTAATTCCAACCATTCTTGGATACCGATTTGGAAGGAAATTTTCCTTTTGATGCCTTTCAACTTAAGATTCCTTGTTTCCTCTGTAGAAAACCATTCTAAACATACATATATTAGACTAAGAAATGAAATAATTTTCAAATAATATATTATTTCAACATAACCATAAATTTTAATCACTCAAGGGTATTATATTAACAATTTCCTAATATCTAAAGTTATCTAAATCTTTCCTATGAAAAAATTTATAAGGACCCAATCTGAAAACATTATATAATCTTGTGTTTTTAGTCAATAATTCACCTTCTATAATTTTGAGGATCTTTATGGTTTATAGTTTTAGATAATTATTTGATAACACTTATATAATGAATTCATATATTACAAAGTAGGAACTTCTACTCAATATACACTTTTACAATAATATAAAACTTTTAAAGTGAATCATGTTTCCTTTTCATGAAAAATCTTTATGACTTTTAGCTTAAATTATTCTTTGTTATTACTCAGCCTAAAACATTGTGAAAATCATTTAAAAATTTCAGATAAATACAAAAAACTAAGTAAGAGACATAAAATTAAGAAATTTTTTAGTTTAGTGAAAAACATGAAAAGCAATAAAATTTTTAAATTTATCACAATATTTTTTAAGAGTATGAAATAAGTCAAAACCATATGAAAAAACACTAAATTGTTTCTCAAAAAACCTTTAAAACCCATAGAAAGAAAATAGAATCCCTTTTCAGTGACATAGAGCTTTATATTCATAATCCATGTTAGAAATAGTTGGGTCCCAGTTAAATCTATATGAGAAACCTTCATGGTTAACCCCTTCCCTTTTCCTTTAAAGGTAGTGGAAATAAACCACTTCACTGGAGAGTTATATCAAGATCACCCATCATATAAGTTGTATCGGGCTCACCCATTCATATAAGTTGTATTAGTATCACACATTAATATAAAATATATCATGATCAGAAATTATCATATATAATTATCAAGTACCATATCATGAAAAATATATTTTACTATTTCACATTTTATTTATAAAACGCTTGAAAATTTATTTTGAACCCGTATGAAAAACATCTTTGAATATTAAAATACCCTTTCCTTTTGAAAACCCATATTCAAAAATAAATTACTTAGAACAAAGGGAAGAAGGATTTTTTTTTTGAAGAAAACATGGAAGATTATAAATAATAAGAATATAAAATATCAATTGTGGCATTGAGAAAATCCATTGACGTCGTACATGTTAAAATAGAACATTCATTATTTCCTTTGTAAATAAAGTCAAAATGATCTCTTTAAAAGTAAGTAAAAATATTCCTTTTGAAATAACTTTAATAAATTAAAAAGAGACATAAAATTTCCTTTATAATTAATTTATGATAATATAAATATATGCATTAAATAATATTAAGAATATTAACATGGAAGAAAAATATTTAAAAAATAAATATTTAAAACATTTACAATTATGTTTTAAGTTAAATATCTTCTTGACTAGAGTCAGAATCATCATGTGCATTCTTTATATTTCTAAATAATAAACTAGTGTTAATTATTTAATTTCTTAACAACATTTTTTACTTCATTACATTATTATTATACCTTTTATATCATTTATAACCATGTTTTTTATTTACTTTATCATTTACGTTTGTGTTGGATGTTTTAAGGATGTTCAATTCATAATCCCAAAATAGATTCGTTAGGATAGAGATGGTCAATTAGGTTATTACTCTGTCATCTCCAAAATAATAATCATGACATTATTATAAATTTTATATATTAATTATACATTTATAACTAACCATTAAATATAGTTATGTAAAATTAATTACATTCCAATACAGATATGGTGGTCTATATGAATGCATGAATAAAGTTACCATTTTTCAACGTATGGAAAGGTAAGAAATTTTATGATATATTACCTTTAAATAATTCTAATTTTGTCATGAATATTCTATATATTAATTAAATTCGACATAATCACCATCCTTGTGAGGTGGGGATGGAAAAATACACATCAGTTCATGGAGTTGGTAGTGTCATGAACCTACCCAGGTCAACCCTGAACCAGTCACCAGAGTCAGCCCGTAACAAGGCCCGAGAGATATTCCTAATCCTCCCAAGATGGAAACTAGTGTTGAGTATCAAGCATAACTCCATTAGGAATGATTTATCCCATAAATAATAGATAGATAAATAAATAAATAAATAAATAAATAAAATTGTAACTAGTAGTGGAAAAGATATAAACTAGAAATTCTTCAATGTGACCCCATGGGTCACCTCTAAAAAAACCATGTTCGCTCAATTAGTGATCCAGAACTGTGAGAACCTGAAGCTAAAAAAATGATAAATAATATAGGAATGAGCATTAAAATTCCATGTAAGAATGAAAAAAGATAAAAACTCCCTATGAATTTCCTTTAAAAACATAACTCATCAAATTAGTTTGAAAATAATATATATATATATATATATATATATATAATGTAGGGTTTTCTATTTCATTCAAAATAAAGTACCAAGATTCATTTTTTAATAAAAATTACCTATCATCACATCTTTCAAAAGAGCTCTAAAACATGAAAAAAAATATTGAATTCATTGTAAAGGATAAAAAGGTGTAAAACATGTGTCCAAGTGTGAAGAAAATAGAAATTTCTTTTTACAGAGTATATAGGAAAAATAAAAAACACCATAGGTGTAAAACCAGTCTCATTGGATATGCGGTGTGGGTCGAGATAACCTAGGACATATTTATAATATCAATACATAATCAATATCTAATGGCACCAGATACCATTAAACACTTCCCTAACACTCAGTAATACCCTCACTATCTCGACCAAGGGGAACGACCCAAAAGTAGTCAAGCTATCTTCTCAAGGACACTAGCCAGCGTGTAATCACAAGTAGTGCAACATTTGTGCCTAGGTATCCCACCTAACTACACAAGGATACACATAATAATTAAAATTAAGGTGATTTTTATCAAGTTATCATACACATATATATATCACCTTCTTTACAAAAAATATGATCTTCCTTCTCACCTCTGAACTCCCATATTAAGCACATCCCCTTTTTCAGACAAAAACAATCCAATCATAGGCCTCTTTCACAAGGAACATAATACAAATCACATATTTATCACACACACCACATTTCCAAATAAAGGGGAATACATTAGGATGGTTTCTTACTTTAATAAAATAAATCAAAGTTCTAACCAGGCCTCATAATCTTATGAAAACACATTTCATTCCAAAACAAGGATAAAAACATATTCCTAATATGAAAAACCCATGTGAAAGATTTGGTAAACATTGTAAAAAAAATCATTTCCAATAGGGCCAACCAATTTTTCATAAAATATGTATATAAAAAAACAATAAAACAACACTTTAAAAACACTCAAGTAATCAATGAATTCAAATTAAAGGCTCCAACATATTGATGAAGAAAACAATAAACGAGTTCTCACTTACACACATATACACCCTCGCATATATACATGTACCCCTTGAACCAATGCCCATATCCCCCTCATAGTGAGGGAATATGTTCCAAAATTATATAAATATATTTGTGTTTTCCAATTTATATACATGAAAGGTTCCTTCAAAGAGCTTCAAGATACCCTAAATAATAAAAAGAAAAGTAAAAAACAAAAAATATATAATTAAAATTTTGTCAAAAAAATATATTAGAAGAAAAGTTACCCAAAATTGATGGCACACACATTTACTACATTCAGTGAGGCTAGAACCAACCTTAATCAGGGCTCACAAACCGTATAAATCAAAAACAAACCAATAGAAAACCCCAAAACGAGTTAGCTTTCGTCCATGGTGTACACACCACCCATAAGAAAATGAAACCAAGAAATTGGGAAAAGGGGAGGAGGATAGGATTATAAACTTACCGAAGATGATTTCACACCTAATTGGTGGAAGAATCATATTAAGAGGTGGTTTTTGGAAGGGGGTGGTGTTCATCCGGGATGTCTGGGTGAGGGGTGTCGAACAACACAAATAAGAAAGGGGGAAAGGGTGTTTTCAAGATAAGATGGGGGTAAGATAAAAAATAAAAAAAACTCAATAATAATAATAATCATCATCATCATCATCAAAATAATAATAATTATAAAGATAATAATAATAAAAAAAATATTATTATTATTTAAACAATATTTTTAATACTAGAAATTACGCACGGTTTTGCCGCAAAGTTGGTCTAACCATGTTCCAACCAAGTACCCCTCTCTAGGATTCTAGATAAACCACATGGTTAAGAAAATTTTGTACCATTCATGTGATCATCTCTACCAAAAACGAATGATGACTCACATAGGTTGCGCAAAATTTCTACTAACCATAGACCTATACTAAAAACCAGGAATTTTAAAATTTAAACATGTTTCATCCCGAAACTAAAAATTGAGGATATAAATAATTAAATAACTAATATTAATTATTATTACAAGGTCAGGGTGTGTCAATTATCCACATATTGATACTTTATAACCCTATAAAGTCTCAAAAATTTAGCTGTCCACAACATTAAATGAAAGAAAACCACTATACAAGACACAGTTCTCAAAACCTGAAGACCAATAGTTAACACTCACTCTTATTATGAAACATTGAGCCCTTAAAGAGACTAAATATTTAATTTTAAAATAAATAAAACTACACCATATAAAAAATGATAAAGAATAAATAAATTTAACCATCCAACAAGGGACCCAATATAAGAGACTCAAACCTCGAAACAAAATCTCAAAACATAGAACACTCTGAACCCTAACTTAGAAATCACTAGAGAAACCCATTTATTTTTTTTCCAGATCTCCATGAGAATCCATAATATGACCCATTATTAAAGACTTTAGAACTACTATGGTTAGGTTTGGGTTGGACAGAATCAAAGAGTCACATAGGCAACTATATTTAGAAATTCCCAAGAAGAAAATAACAAGGACTAGTGAGCTAGGCTCACCATGATTTCAACAAGGGTGGTATCCCTACCATTTTAAAAAACTTATTAAAAAAATTCCTCAAACTAGAACATGCACACAAATTCAAAAGAAAAAAAAAATCCCTGAGTGATAAGTTGAATAATAAGAAACATCATTATTTATAACCAAAATATTCCGAATTTCAAAAAAAACAAATCCATTAAAGAAAACATGTTTATAAAATATATATAATATCTTCCACTATTCCTATAAAAATACAACACCATTAGGCTTAAATTCCTAAAATAAGAAATCTTTTGCAACAAATGAAACTCTAGAAATTGTTCACATTAACACCATTATTCTCTAAATGGGATGGAGAGCCCTTATAATGGGTGGATCTAACTCCACATAATTTTCTTGCCACACCCCAGAAAAACCATTGTAGATGAACCAATAGTCCATAGGTAGGGTAGGTCTTTAGTGATTCTAGACATGAAATATCCTTGTACCTCATCTTTTCACACAAGTAGAACTTTCAGATCTTACTCTCGAATCATTCTGGAAAGAAGATACACGACGATTTCTTCATATGACTTCCCAATAGGCTAGACATAGCTCCCTTACCATTCCCCATCCTGGATACAACACCAATTCTCCTACGGATAGCTTAGACATCAACCATATATGGATATCTAGCTAAACCAACCTCATTCTAAATATCCTTCCTCACTTCTTCTTCATAAGTGTTAGTAAATGATGACACTACTTTAAATAGTTCTGGTGAGAGGCCATTTTCAATGAATTGAGTCATCAAGGCCTCATCTTTATAAAGTTTTGGTAGATATAGAACCAACTTGGAAGAAAATCATATTGTACTTCAAAAATTTTTAATCTCCTTGCCTAATATAGTACAACTCAATCTCCTTCAGTACCTTCCTAGATTTAGAGAAATACTATTGAATGAATAACACCTTAAAGCTTCCCCACAAACGTCCCTTCTCTATTTTGGACTAGTAAATGAACTTACACCACTTCTACCATTTTCCTTCCAGTATAAAGGTTGAAAACATGATATTAAGAGGCTTATGATGATCAAGTTGAATGAAAATATCCTCAATTATTCACAACCATTATTTATATTTCTTAGTCTCTATTTTCCCAAGAAATGTGGAGGGTTCAACTCCTAGAACTTCCAAATGAATTATTAATAATGGCGGACACTAGGATCCATATTTAGAATGATCAAAATGACTGAGGAAATACTTGATCAACCATATAAATATTGTGGATGATCCACCTGAAAATCCTTTTATAATTCCTATGATTTTAGTGGGGTATATTCAGAAAACAAGAAATACAAAAACGAATCATGGCATCCTATAAGTCAAAACTCCATGTCTCAAATATAAATTAGTAAATAAAGATTTAAGCACCAATCCAGCAACACTTTTAATGAAACAAAACAAAAAATTCCAAAAAAGAAATCTGAAAACTCAAAAAAAATTCCAAACAGCCCTCACCCATCCAAAGTTGAGATCCTCTTATCAAAAACACCTTTAGAAAACAAGAACAAATCAAAAAATTTGGGCACTTACCAATAGTATCTTATGAAACCTCATATATTTGTAGATATATAAATTGGTATCCACTTATTCACATGTCCATGCCTACTAATGTTCCTATAAACATGAATTCATATATGATAGAGTTCATAAAGAATAAAAATGGTCAAATAACTTTATAAATAATTCCTTAAAAATTATAAAAAATTTAAAACCACATTTTTTATAAAATGGAAACAATTTAAAATTTTAAAATCTCTTTTCATTAAACATTTTTAAAAATATTTCAAATACATAAAAAAATTTCCCTTTCACTTTCAAAAAAATTCTGGATTCATTTTAAAAGAACTCAAAGCTTTAATTTTAGAAATGTAATTTTTGAAAAACCAAAAATAATTTAAAACCAAGGGGAAACACCTAAAAACAAACTCAAAATTACACCAACAATAAATAAAAGAAACTCAATACTCAAAATGTCAAAAATATCAAAAGATATTATAAGATCCCGGTTTTTCGAATGGTATGTTTTCGTTATGTTTTGGCTGAATCCCTTGTTTTGGGCTTCAAGGGATGTTTCTTGAAAGTGTCAAAGGCCTTGGAGGTGTTCTGGGGGCTCGGGGCACGGAAGAAAATAAATTTGGGCAAGACAGGCCAAGGCGCACGGCCTGCGCATGGCCAGGCAAACCATGCGGCCTGCCCATTCTAAGACGTGCGACCCTTCCTCCTACGGACAGAATCATGTGCACGGTTTGCACACGGTTTTCCAAAATGTGCAGCTAAATCGTGCGACCCATCCTCCTCCAAGCTGTGGCATGCACACGGTTTTCCAAACCATGCGTACAAACCGTGCGGCCACTTAAAGTAGGGAAAAATTACAAAATTTTCCACTCCGGGCTTTTAAACCCAAACTCAGGATTTTCCTCATTTCATCCCCTCTCAACCCCAGCGACAAACTTGGCCAACCCAAGCTTCCCAAGGGTGGTTCTCCTTCGATTCTAAGGTGTTTTTGGTGTTTTTGGTTGCGGATCAAAGCTCCTAGTAAGGTTAATCTCATCTTTGGATCACTTTTTGGTTTAGGGTTTGTATCTTCTCTCCCTCTCATTCCAAAGCTCTAAAAACCCAAAATTTTGGGTGAGTTTTAGTTTGAAGCTCAAAAGGTTTGTTGGATAGAGGTCTAAGGACTTGATTTAGAGTGTGTTCAACTGCGGTTTCGAGGTAGGTGGTCTACAAGTGATATCCCATAGTTATTTCGGTATTTTTGCATGTTTAGTTGTGTACTTGCTTTCCTTTGCTTATGTTTTGGATAACCTTGGAATTTTTGGTAATAATGGTGTTTAAAATGGCAAATAGGAACCCTCAAGATCCCTGTGGGATGTGTTGGGATTGTCTTGACCTAATTAGGGCCATCCATGGGATGTGCTGGATTTTCCCGGGTTTCAGGATTATTATAAAACAAGTGGCCTTGTTGTAGTAAATTGTAGAGCCCTTGATGAATGTGTTGGAATGACTGGTTGAACTTGGAATAGAATCTAGGTGATGAACCTAGACTTGTAAATATCCTAGGGGTTATTTGAAATGTAATGAATGGTTGATTCATGGGAATGATGAACGGGTTAAATGGGTTAATGCGTAAATGGATTAAAGACCATAATGGAATAGATTATGGGTTTAATGTTGAATGCTTAGTTAGATAGGCATAACACATAGGAATTGGGTAAATGGTTAAATTATGTGAAATGGTAATGTGTTAATGGGTTAAGGCATGATGTGGATTCCCATGTGGGTTGTTGTGAATAGTGTTTGCAGAAGGGAAATGGTTTGGATGGTTGATGGTTACTTATATATAAGCATGTTCACATGGCTCCGTAGAGTGAGGTATGACTTGAGGATCTACGCCCACGGGTCGAGTGATGACTGAGGTTATAAACTCCACCCTAAATGCATGGGTTAGGAAAGGGGGATGAGGGTTTATTCTCCTAACGGTTTCATCTACACGGACTAAGGCTTCGAGGTGAGGTTGTGGTTGCTATGAGGGGTTAGTCCTAGTGAGATAGGATAATGATGTTTTTACCCTCTTTCATGTGATTGTTGGCCTTAGACCCATGTAACATAGTGTATGGGATTAACCCATGGAAATGTGATGAAATGGTAAATGGTGATAATGAGTGTGTAATGAATGGTAATGGAAGTGGCAATCGCTTGGCTCTAAATAGGATAATGGTACCTTAAATAATTACTTGGAAATTATCACTCATATTACTTTGCATGCAATATCTTTTTAGACTGGATATTTTGTAGACACCATTGGTGGTGGCCTACTGAGTTGTACTCACACCCTACTCAGGCCAACGTTGGGTACCCGAGAAAACTTCATGTTTTCGGGTCAGGAGAAGGGCACAGGTCCATGCTAGATAGTGAGTGGACATGGGTAGCACTTGGTGGAGGATTCGGACCTGGAGTCAGGACCATTTTGGGGATTTTGGCCATTGTCTTTATTTTGGGGTTTTTTTCCACTTTTTCAATTGTAGTATGACATGGCATATTTTTTATTTGGAATTGGTTGTCATACAGGTTCCTTGTTTATTGATTATTGTTTCCGCTCTTGGTATATTTATGTTGTGTCATACTCTGATAAAAATGGCTATAGTCTCCCCACATGACTACATAGAACCCCACTGCTAGTCAGTAGCCTTTGGCGTACGGGGAGGCCGCTTAAGGTCATGTAACCACCCGGCTCGGAGCACCGGTTTAGTGGATTCTGTGTCGAGGATGTTACAAAGTGGTATCATAGGAGGTCTTTCTTCTGCTTCTCTGAGGTCTTGTTATTTGGGATTGGTATCCAAGGGTTAAGATGCATCGGGAATTGGTAATGAACTCATGCTTGGGAGTAGCTAACCCATGTATGGGGGAAACCCAAGTCACCCTGGGTAGGAAATGATGTTCTTGATTGTGTGATGTTACAGTTGATGATATTTCACCGTTGGGTGATGCACATGTGGTTTCATGTGATTATTTTATGAGGTTTGGATCGTGGCCTTAACGGCATGAGGATTTTCATTCATGCATCATTGTAGGAACCTAGGGAGATAGTTGACATGAATTGTGTTATGCACACGCATGGGGTGGGTGTGTGAGGTAGGAAAGTAGGGTGCATCATGCATTTCATGAAACCAAGAAATAATGAGAAGAATGAAATAAAACAAGTGGGTAAATGATGTTTAATGTAGTAATAGGGTTTGAAACAAGTTGGAAAATGTTGTTGGGTTAGCATATGAAAAGTGGTTTATTGTATCTAGTAGAGAGCTTCTGGTGGAATCATGAAAGTTTATGGTATGCGTGCTAAATCTCGTGCTTGGCATTGTAGAGAAATGACACCACGACGTCGGTTACCAGCTGGGCAACGGGAGGGTGTTGCTGAGAACACTCCTCCAGTAGAAGAGCAAGAAAATGTGGCGATCAATAAAGGTAGAGAAGACCAGTTCTAAGATAACTTGACTTTCCTTATACAGATGATGGATCGGGACCCAGGGCGGGTTGCACTGAGTATGTTTGAGCTGAGCAGGGAGTTCCATCTGCAGCACCCTCCGACTTTCACAATAGAGGGTGGTCCAGAGGCAGCGGAGTTCTGGTTAGAGTATTTCCAGATGATACTAGATCATCTAGAGACCCCCGTTGGAAAGTGAGTAAATTTGGCTGCTTATATGTTGCGGGTCCAGGCTAGGCATTGGTGGGACATTTAGGCTCAAATTGAGCAGGCTGAGGGAATGTCGTGGAAGGTTTTTCAGGAAACGTTTTTGGTCATTTCTACCCAGAAACCTTGAGACAGGAGCGGGTTGCAGAGTTTATGAGCCTAAATCAGGGATCACTATCGGTAATGGACTATGCTAGTCGCTTCAATAATTTGAGACGCTTCGTCCCAGTGTTAGCAGGGGATGAGGAAGCAATAGAAAGGAGTTTCCAGGATGGGCTAAGACATGAGATCTGGTCTCAAGTAAACATCTTCTGCCTGAAGAGGTTCACAGAGGTAGTAAACCAGGCACCAATCTCGAAAGGAAACCTGAAGGGAGCTTCAGGTAGTGGGATTGTGGTGCCAGTAGGGCAGACGAGCGGTGCAACTACCGAAGGTCGGAAGTGACGCCATGAGAGATCACAGCATGGTAGAAGTGTGCAAAGTGGATGGAAGAGAGGGTCACCCTCTCAGAGTGGAAATCAAGTGTTCTACTATCAGTGTGGTAGTTCGGGGCATATGTGTGGTCAGTGTCCTCGACCTCCAGTCGAGTGCCATTCGTGCGGTCGGATGGGTCATGTGCAGAAGTTCTGCAGGAAACCTCAGTAGGTGGGTGACTATGATGGTGGAAGGCAGGTACCGGATACAGGAAGGGGATCAGTTTCCCCGTATCAGGCAGAAATTTGGAGCTCCACGGGCCGTACTGGCAGAGGCGGCGGACGTGGAACTCCAGGGCAGGATCACACATGCCAGCAAGGAAGTACAGTGCAGGGTGTTCAGGCTGGAGTCCAAGCTAGAGGGGCAAGTCAGCTTTAGGCAGTTCAGTTTGTGCCTGGTGATGGTGAAGCTGGATAGTCGACTGTTTGAGGTACGATCCTTGTAGCTTCTACTTTTTCTAATGCATTGTTCGAAACAGGTGCCACACATTCTTTTATACCTTCTCAACTTGTGGTAGCAATGGGTTTACCTGTGGAGGGGGTGTGTGGGGTGATGTCAATTGACACTCTGTTGGGGGTGCGGGTTGAGGATATCAAGCAGTGCAAGGGATGTGCCTTGGAAGTTGGTGGGTATCGTTTTCTGTGGGAATTGTTCATTCTCGAGATGTCAGGGTTTGACCTAATCCTAAGGATGGATTGGTTGGTGTTGTATCGGGCGCACATAGACTTTTATCATCACAGAGTATCGTTCAGGTCTCTTGAGGGTGACTCTTATGCCCACCGTGGCGAATTGGATATTCAAGCAGGGCGTGCGGGGCTGTTTTGTCAACAGATGAGTGGACTCGCGGCTCAAGTGGCATGTCTCATGCTTGATGATGATGAGGAAGGGGAAAAAACTAATTTCCCTCCTATGGTGGATCAGTTTCAGGATGTGTTTCATGAGGATTCTCAGGGTTACCCCCTAAGAGGGATGTTGAGTTCACGATCGAGTTGCTGCCAGGAGTAGAGCGGGTTTCTATTCTGTCATACCGAATGGAACCGGAAGAACTCCAAGAACTGAAGGTTCATCTTGAGGAGTTTGAGCATAAGGGGTTTATCCATCCTAGTATGTCTCCTTGGGTATCTCTTGTTCTTTTTGTAAAGAAGTCTGATGGGTTGTTAAGGCAGTGTGTTGACTATCGAAAGTTGAATAAGATTCCGGTGAAAAATTGGTACCCTCTTCCTAGAATTAATGACCTGTTTGATTAGTTGAGGGGTGAATCAGTGTTTTATAAGATTGATCTGAGGTCGGGTTATCACCAGTTGAGGGTGAGGCCTTCCGACATACCGCGGACAGATTTCCGGAGTCGGTACGGGTTGTTTGAGTTTGTGGTAATGCCTTTTGTCTTGACCAATGAACCGGCAGTGTTTATGTATTTGATGAACTGAATCTTTCATCCCTATCGAGATCGGCTTGTGGTTGTCTTTGTAGATGATATCTTAGTGTACTCAAAAACTCATGACGATCATTCCCAACATCTTGACATCATCTTGGGTATGCTAAGAGTGCACCGGCTATATGCCAAGCTATCCAAGTGTCACTTCTGGATAGGTGAAGTACATTTTCTGGGTCTCATCATCTCGGAGGTAGGTGTGTTAGTGGATCCAGAGAAGGTTCAGGCAGTTGTATATTGGGAGCATCCCAAGAGTGTTTCTGATTTTTGGAGTTTTTTGGGTTTGGATGGGTATTAAGGAAGGTTCATTCAGGATTTCTCTCACATGGAAGCACCACTTTTGGGCTTGAAAAATAAGGGAATCAGGTTCGAATGGTCTAAGGCTTGTGAGAATGCCTTCTAAGAGTTGAATAAGTGGTTGATGACCGCACCTATCTTGATCTTAACTGAGCTGGGTAAGAAGTACATCGTGTTTTGTGATGCGTCTGTAATCGGACTTGGGGATGTGTTGATGAAAGATAAGTAGGTGGTGGCTTACGGGTCAAGGAATTTGAGATACCATGAGTGGAATTATCCTACTCATGACCTTTAGTTGGCTACGGTAGTGTACGCCTTGAAGTTCTTAAGGCACTATCTATTGGGAGAATGGTTTACCGTGTTTACCAACCATAAGAGTTTAAAGTACATCTTCTCACGGAGGGATCTGAATCTTCGGTAGAAAATATGGGTTGAATATCTCTAGTATTTTGACTTTGAGTTGTTGTAAACGTTGGGAAAGGGAAACAGTGTTGCTGATGCTCTGAGCAGGAAGGTTCAGAATCAGGTGGTTCAGGAATCCAGTACCGAGTGGAAGGTGATGGATTTGTTTGCAGAGATGCACCTGGAGGTGTAGGAGGAGAATGGTCAGGTCACTCCTACTTCCTTAGAGATGTACTCGACACTTTTAAGTCGAGTTAAGGATGGTCATATTGATGATCGTGAGTGTTTGATCATGAAGGAAAATCTTAAAGGTGGGGAGCTACCATCTGGTTGGGCCGTCGGTGTGGACGGAGTTGTTTGTGTTCGTGATCGTGTGGTTGTGCCAGAGTGTATACGGGGAGAATTGTTGTGTGAGTTCCATGCATCAAAGTGGGAAGTACATCCTGGTTTGACCAAGATGTACCGTGATCTCCGAAGGCAGTTTTGGTGGCCTACGATGAAGAAGGAAGTTGCAGGCTTTGTGGCACAGTGCCTTACCTGTCAGTAGGTGAAAGCCGAGCATCAACGCCCAGTTGGTTTGTTGAATCCATTGCCCATTATGGAATGGAAGTGGGATGATGTGATAATAGATTTTTTCGTGGGACTTCCGAGGATGCCACGGAAGAATGATGCTATATGGGTGATTGTGGATCGGTTAACGAAAGTGGCTCATTTTTTACTGATTCAGGAGACCCTTACAGTCAACCAGTTGGGTGAGTTTTATGTTTAGGAAGTAGTGTGGTTGCATGGTGTGACACGAACCATAGTTTCGGATTGAGATCCACGTTTCACATTTTGTTTCTGGCAAGGGTTGCAGAAGACACTTGGTATGCAGGTGTTCTTGAGTACGGATTTCCACCCGCAGATGGACAGGCAGTTGGAGCGTACGATCCAAGTGTTGGAAGACATGTTAAGATCATGTGTCATGGACTGTAGTGGTTCTTGGGGGAGACACCTATCGTTAGTTGAGTTTGCCTACGACAACATTTTTCAAGCTACGATTTGGATGGAACCATTTGATGTGCTTTATGGGAGACCATGTAGATCTCTGTTGTGTTGGCTAGAGGCAGGTGAATCCGAGTTGTTGGGGCCAAGTCTCGTGCAGGAGACTTTCGAGAGAGTTAAGTTGATCAGGAAGTGGATGGATATGGCTCAGAGTAGGAAGAAGTCGTATGCAGATTGTAGGCATAGACCTCTTGAGTTTGAGGTGGGTGATAAAGTTTTCCTTCGGGTGTCGCCAAGGTTGGGTCACCGACGGATTCGGAAGCAGGGTAAGTTGGTGCCCAGGTATGTGGGACCTTTTGAGATTGTGGAGAGGATCGGACTAGTGGTATACCGATTGGATCTTTCAAAGTAGTATGGTGGGATTCATGATTTGTTTCATGTGTCGCAGCTTCGACAGTATCACCCTGACCCATCTCACATGGTTGATGTTGAGGATGTGGAGCTTGAGGCCGATGCGTCCTTCGAGGAGCATCTGATTCATGTGGTAGATCGTAGTGAAAAGTTCTTGCGAGGCAAGGTTGTGCCATTAGTGTGAGTACTTTAGCAGTATGGGAAAGTTCAAGAAGAACTTTGGGAGCGGGAATCGGAGATGTGGGCTCAGTGGCCCAAACTCTTCTCTTCGGTTGATCAATGAGGCTTGGAAACTCTGCTCGAGGACAAGCCGTTATAAGGTGGGGAGGTTGTAAGATCCCGGTTTTTTGAAAGGTATGTTTTCATTATGTTTTTGCTGAATCTATTATTTTGGACTTCAAGGGATGTTTCCTGAAAGTGTGAGAGGCCTTGGGGGTGTTCCGGGGGCTCGAGGCCCAGGCTAAGTCGTGCGACCCTTCCTCCTCCAGACAGAAGCATGCGCACGGTTTGTCAAATCGTGTGGCTAAATCATGTGACCCCTCCTCCTCAATACAGTGGCATGTGCATGGTTTGCGCACGGTTTTCCAAACCGTGCGGACAAACTGTGCGGCCACTTAAAGTTGGGAAAAATTACAAAATTTTCCACTCTGGGATTTTAAACCCCAACTCGGGATTTTCCTCATTTCACCCCCTCTCAACCAAGCGATGAACTTGGCTATCCCAAGCTTTCCAAGGGTGGTTCTCCTTCGATTCTAAGGAATTTTTGGTGTCGTTGGTTGTGGATCGAAGCTCCGGGTAAGGCTAATCTCATCCTTGGTTCTCTTTTTGGTTTAGGGTTTGTATCTTCTCTCCCTCTCGTTCTGAAGCTCTAAAACCCTAACTTTTGGGTGATTTTTAGATTGAAGCTCCAAAGGTTGGTCGAATAGAGGTCTAAGGACTTGATTGAGAGTGCGTTCAACCACGGTTTTGAGGTAGGTGTTCTACCAGTGATATCCCATAGTTATTTGGGTATTTGTGCATGTTTAGTTGTGTTCTTTCTTTCCTTTGGATATATTTTGGATAACCTTGTCATTTTTGGTAATAATGGTGTTTAAAATGGCAAATAGGATCCCTCATGATCCCCATGGGATGTTTTGGGATTTTCTTGACCTAATTAGGGCCATCCATGGGATGTGCCGGCTTTTCCCGAGTTTCGGGATAGTTATAAAACAAGTGTCCTTGTGGTAGTAAATTGTAGAACAATTGATGAATGTGTTGGAATGATTGGTTGATCTTGTAATATAAGTTAGGTGATTCACCTAGACTTGAAAATAACCTGGGGGTTATTTAAAATGGAATGAATGATTGATTCAGGGGAACGATGAATGGGTTAAATGGGTTAATACGTAAATAGATTAAAGAACATAATGGGATAGATTATGGGTTTAATATTGAATGCTTAGTTAGATAGGCATAACACATGGGAATTGGTTAAATGGTTAAATGATGTGAAACGGTAATGTGTTAATGGGTTAAGGAATGATGTGGATTCCCATGTGGGTTGTTGTGAATAGTGTTTGTCGAAGGGCAATGGTTTGGATGGTTGATGGTCACTTATATATAAGCATGTGCACATGGCTTCGTAGAGTGGGGTGTGACTTAAGGATCTACGCCCATGGGTCGAGTGAAGACTGAGGTTCTAAACTCCACCCTAAATGAACAGGTTAGGAAAGGGGACTGAGGGTCTATTCTCTTAATGGTTGCATCCACCCGGACTGAGGCTTTGAGGTGGGGTTGTGGTTGCTATGAGGGGTTAGTCCTAGTGAGATAGGATAACAATGTGTTTCCCCTCGTGCATGTGATTGTTGGCCTTATACCCATGTAACATAGTGTATGTGATTAACCCATGGAAATGTGATGAAATGTTAAATGGTGATAGTGGGTGTGTGATGAATGGTAATGGAAGTGGCAATAGCTTGGCTCTAAACTGGATAATGGTACCTTAAATAATTACTTGGAAATTATCATTCATATTCCTTTGCATGAACTATCTGTTTAGACTGGATATTTTGTAGAAATCATTGGTGGTGGCCTACTGAGTTGTACTCACACCCTACTCGGGCCACCGTTGGGTACCCGAGCAGACTTCATGTTTGCAGGTCAGGAGAAGGAAACAGGTCCTTGCTAGATAGTGAGTGGACATGGGTAGCACATGGTGGAGGATTCGGACCAGGAGTCGGTACCATTTTGGGGATTCTGGTTGTTGTCTTTATTTTGGGGTTTTGTCGACATTTTCACTTGTAGTATGACATGGCATATTTGTTATTTTTATTTGGTTGTTATACAGGTTCCTTTTTTATTGATTATTGTTTCCACTATTGGTATATTTCTGTTGTGGCATAATCTAATAAAAAGGGGGTATAGTCTCCCCACTTGACTACATAGACCCCCGCTGCTAGTTGGCAGCCTTTGGCGTACGGGGAGGCATGCTTAAGGTCATGTAACCACCCGGCTTGGAGCACTGGTTTAGTGGCTTCTAGGTCGGGGAAGTTACACATATAAAAACATCAACTACACATGGCTTGGCCGCAAGGTTTGGTAACATCAACTACACGTGGCTTGGCCACATGGTTTGGTATACCATGTGCCATTCGTGTGAGCTCACTAGAGGTAAAAATAGGTAGTTTCATGGTATTATCATGTTTTTCAATACCAAACACAATAAGAATGCACCATCTAAGTCCCTCAAAAAATCCACTCCAAAATTTAGATCTTTTCAAATAAATCCATTAAACCAAAAAACCAAATAGAAAAGCCCAAATAGAAATAAAAAATATCAAAAAAAATCGAGAACCATGATCAGATTTTAGGGAACCACCATCCTAAAGTACCCTATAAATTCAAGTGTCCTTCGAAATAGGTTTTGATCAAGCACCTACCCATGATTGGACCTTTAAATTCTGAAAATATTAACTCTAAACTATCGGAAATCACCAAATAATAATGTCTAATTGCTATGATACCATTTTTTCATGAACTAACCCTAGTATAACCCAAACCAGTCACCTGAACTAGCCCACAACAAGGCCTCAGAGGCATTTCCAATCCTCCTAGGCAGGAAACTAGTGTTAAGAATCAAGAAAAACTCAATTGGGAATGATTTATCCCCTAAAAGAATATATAAATAAATATAGAAAAACAAATAAAATTTATAAGAGACTATGGAAAATAAATAAATTTGACGTACCTCAATGTGACCCCATGAGTCTCCTCTAAAAAAACCATGTTTGTTCATTAAGAAATGTTAAATGAGAGAACCAAAAGCTAGAAAATTATAAAGAATATTGGAATGACCATTAAAATTCCCAATAGGAATGGAAAAATTAAACAACACCCAATTCCATACTATTAGAAAATAAATACAATCATCTTAGTTTGAAGATAAAATATATATAAAGTAGGTTTTAAATTTCTTTCAAAAACAAGTAGTAATATTTAATTTTTTATGAAATACTACCTATCATCAAATTTTTCAAAGAAACTATAAAATATAAAAAAATAAATAAATTCCTTGTAAAGAATAACCTATGGTAAAACATGTGTCCCAATTTTAAAAACAAAACAGAATTGTCACTTTATAAAGAATCTGGTAATAATTAAAAATAGCATACGTGTAAAACTAGTGTCATGGGATCTAGGGTGTTGGTCAAGATGGTCTAGAATAGAGATAAAATACTAACACATAATCAATATCTAATGGATTCAGATATCATCAAACACTACCCTAACACTTTGTGACACCATTATCGGCTTATACAAGGGACACATCCCAAAAATGGTTTGGTTATCTACTCAAGGCCACTAACCAATTCATAATCTCAACAAGTACAGCATGTGTGCCTAAGGCTCTTTCCTAACTACCCAAGGATTCCCATCACAATTAAAATGTAGGTGATTTTATCAAGGTATTACATACATACATATATATATATTTTCTTCTTTATACAAAAAACACACCCTCCTTCTCACCTCTAAACTCCCACCTTAAGTATAGACCATTTTTAAGTAAAATGCAAACCAAGACAATCCTCTTTCACTAGGAACATAATAAAAATCACATATCTATCACAAAAACCACATTTATAAATCGAGGTGTATTCCTTAAGATGGTTTTTTACTTTAATAAAACAAATCAATATTCCAATCTAGCCTCATCATCTTATGAAAACACATTTCATTCAAAAACAAGGCTAAAAACATTTTATTAATATGAAGAACCCATTTTAAATCTTAGGTAAACTTTGTAAATAAAATAAAACCATTTCCAATATGAAAAAACAATTTTACATAGCAGATGTATTTCAAAAAATAATAAAACCACACCTTTAGAACACTCAAGTAATCAAAGTATTCAAATTAAATGCTCACACATAGGGAACCTACCTCAAAACATACATCTTTTGATGAAAAAAACATGAAATAACTTCACAAATATACACATATACACCCTGACATATATATATATATCTGTGTGTGTGTGTGTTGGTGGGTGTGTGTGCTCACTAACCAAATGTACATATTTTCCTCACCATGAAGGAACATATACAAGGATTATATAGATATATATCTTTTTACTTATGTATATATATGCAAGGAATCTCCAAGAGCCACAAGATACCATAAATATTAACAAATAAAACTAAAAATAAATAAAGGCCTAACTAAAATTTGGAAAATTAATTAGGATGGAAGAAACCTTACCCGAGATTAATGGTTCACAAAGTGCCTACAATTGTCGAGGCTAGAACTGGCCTTAATTGAGGCTTTAAAACCATAGACATCAAAAACTGACAAAAATAAAACCCTAAAATGATCTAGGGTTTTGACATGGAGTGTAAACCAACTAGAATAAAAAGAGATCAAGAAATAGAGGAATATTATGGAGGAGGAGGAGGATGATAGGAGGATAACCTTACTAAAGATGATGGCATACCAAATCAGCAGAAGAATCTGTATGGAGATATGGTTGTGGTAAGGTGGTGGAATCTGTGAGGGCTTCCTGGGTGAGGGGTATCGAGAGACATAGATAAGAAAGGGGAGTGGGAGTTAGATAAATAATAATAATAATAATAACATTATTAGTATTAGTATTATTATTACTAAAACTATTTATTTCTTTTTTTAAGGCTCGACGCCATTCATGGTTTGGTTGTATGGTTTTCAAATTGTGTGACAAAAGTGCACCCCTATATAGGACTCTAGATTACCCTCATGGAAAAGGATCATGGTTAAGAAAACTATTCCTTTTCTATGCGATCGACTCTTCCAAAAACTGCAAATGACTCGAATAGGTTTTGAAAGTTTAATTTTAGTGTGTGATGGGTTGTCTACAAGTACACACGGGCATTGTTTTAACTTATCATAGGATGGAAAAAAGAGATAAAAAATGGTTGTACCATAATCATAATAACATTTTAGTATATGTATGATACTGATGTTATTATCTTATTGTGGTTAAATATTAATTTAAGGAGTTGTAAGAAGAAATAAACTTCAAAAAGGCTAGTTAGGATTTGTACCTTCTCAGATAACCTCTTCGGATTACACCTTAAGTCTTCTATATTAGGTATCTTGGTGACACTAATACCTCTAGGACATGGGGATTAACGTTGGTGAGAGACTTGGGTAGTGATTTTCTAAACTAGAGTTCCCAAAACAGGTAAGTAAGAGAGGAGATTAAGTTCCATTTTATAAGAGATAAGAGGAGTAATCTGGGATTTACTCAAAGTATTAAATTAATGAAAATTAATTTTAATTATAAGATGGAAAAATTATATATTTATAATACTATATTATTATCGGTTTAAATAATTTCATAAAATAAAAAACGGTAAAGTTTAGGGGATATTTTCACCATTATCTCTTGGTTTTAATGCTTGTTAACCCTTTTGATGATTGTGGTGGCATCAAATTTTTTAACACTCTAGGAGTCAACAATGTTTATAAAAAATAAAATTAGCCAATAAATTGTCCATGGTTTATATTATAAACCATATCCCATTCAATTATCCTAATATTATATATTTATGAATTTTAGATCATTTAATAAGAAAATTTTTCTATAAAATTCCATTAATGTCATTTTTTGAACTACTTATTTACTTTGACTTTAAAGTCATCAATATAATAGTGTAATTAGAATATAAACCATTAACACATCCATAATATGTTATATTTGTCTATAAAATTCATTTGATGTTATAAATTACAAAAAAATACTTTTATACTTTTTAAAATCATGTACTTGGTTTTTCTACTACTTTCACACGAACTATGACGATGTTGTGTAAGCATTTAAGTTAATTATTTCATAAAAAAAATTCAAAATAAATTTCCATTATAAAAATAAATTAACTAATTTAAATATAAACTTTTATATTTATTTAATATGTATATTTATTCACATATATGTCATGAAAACTTATTTAATATGTTATTTTCACTTCTCTAGTCTTGCACAGGAATTTCCCAAGAATTTGGATAAGTGTATTCTCATTTAACTCTAAAATTAACAACTATACATAAAAATTATTAATAAGTAAATAAAACAATTATTATTTCTAAAATATTGACTTTAGGAATAAAAAATGTTCTTTCCTAGTACAATGAAAGAACTATGACATCATTGAAAATGATTTTAATATTTATCAAGAAATAAATTATAATTTATATATTGGGAATTATTATTAAATTATATTTTTTGTATATTATAATAAATTATTCTTCCAATAAGTTTAATAAATTTTTATATCATATTCATTTCTTGGCGATATATTAAATGAAATTATAATTCCTAAAAACTGTATTTTTTACTATTTACTAAAAAGTTAATCTTCTAAAAAAATTAATATATTTTACCCTAATATAATTTTTATATAATGATTTCAAAAATTAAATTCATTTTTTAAAATTCAAATTCTGAAGACCATATTTGAATATTTTAAATAAAACATTAAAATAAATGAAAGTAAATTTAATAAGAATAAAACTATTTCCTTTATAATTGAAAAATTGCATAATATTCTTATAATGAATATAAAAACATAAAATATAATTAATTAATATTAATAAGGAATTAAATTGATTTATTATTAACATTTCTTGGGTTTTTACATTCCATGTATCTTTTTTGAGGAAGTACATATCTGGTCATTCGCATGTACTGAACTCTGAGGTCATATGACTGAAGCATGATCTCTCTTATGAAGAATAATTGGTGGATATTATATATCAAATGGAGAAAGTCCTATAAAACTATATCATTCACCTAGTCAAATTTTTTTGGTTAAATCGTAAATTTAAGGAAGCTACGTGGAACCCAAATGTGTAATGAGAGAAAAGTATCCTTATTTATTTGTATTAGAGTAGCGCAATTTTGAGGGTGGAATTCTTATAAATGAGTTAGAATATAACACAATGATATTTTATGACATATTTCCCTTTAAATAAATTTTTATTCTTTGATTGATGGACTCACATATGACACTAAGTTTCCAAAAACTGTGATATACTATTAGAATATTATTATTTAATGTAACTCTTTATGCCTAACTATTGGATTATAGAGTATGAATAGGACTAAATAAATTATAAAAAATTATTTTTTTACATGTGTATAAAATTAATTCATTTGTTATTAATTTATTTTAAATTAAAATAAAATGATTTAAAGGTAAAATGAGTTATTTTTTATAAAACTATTTTTAGGTGCACAATGTATTTTTTTCAAAATAAATTAAATAAATTAGTATTTATTAATTTTTATAATAAAAATTATATATTATATATTTAATCAAAAAATTTAACATTTATTTAAATTTTTTTATTTAGAAATGAATGAGAATAAGTTCATTTTAATCTCCAAAAATACATTTTCTTCAAAAATAGATTGTATTGCATTTCATGTGTAGAGATTGTAATTAATTTATGAAACTATTAGAAATTTTATTTTATAAAATAGATATAATTTTTAAAATTAAAATATTAAAATTATCCAAATATTAAATTTTTTGTTTTTTTTAGATTAGTTTTTCAACAAATAGTAAAAAATTACCAATTTTATAGAAAACTATATTTTCCATAGAATTATATAAAAAGTACCATTTTATTTTAAATTTATTTTAAAATTTAATTATTTCATTTTGATTAAATGTAATTTAATTAATTTAATTTTAATCAACATTATTCTTAATTTTGGAATAAAAACGCTTTTATACTTAAAAATGCATTTTTATGGAAAACTATTTTTCATCATGTTTGGGTTTATTTTAAAATTAATTTCCAAAAAATATATAAATTTAATTTTATAAAATAGAACCTATATTTTTAAATATAATTTCTAAATTTTTTAATGATGTCACTTTCATTTTTTGTCATTATGAATAGTAACTGATAAAAAATCATTAATACGGTAAATGTTAAAATGGGTTAACAGGGGGGTAAATAAAAGAGATAAGGGTTAGGATGACCTAAAAAAATTAGATCCTATTTTATAGTCATAATTACATATTACATCATATAATATTTGATAATGATTCATTTTGGATCCATTTTTCTTGACTAAGATAGTAATATATTTTAATCTTTTGAAAAAATCCAAGTGTTTAATTTCCCTCGCTAATAAAGGGACACCATCAATACTATATTTATCGCACTTCAAGAAAATATTATATCAACCAATACTTTCATATAAAATTCATTATAATACCTTCCCACATCCTATAGGTCCCATTTTTATCATAATACCATACTTTCAAGGCTTAAGTAGTAAGCCAAAGGATGTTTCTCAATGAAGAGGTATAACTCTTAGAATAGTTATTTCAATTTTATTTCCTCTTCCAAATTATATAAACATATTTTATCCATTTTAATATGATTAATACAATATCATATATATACTGAGATGTTTTTATGTTTATTTCACAACCATTATTGATCTTCTTCTTTATAAAATGGGAAATGAAATCATTGTGCATGCGTATATACGAGCAAACGCCTTGCAAAGTGATGTATTTTATTTTTCATCACCATCATTTATGGATGGTTATTATGAGGTATATGATGATTATATATTATATTTATGAAATTTTTATAATTATTAAAATATAATATCTTATCTACCTTCTTACATTTCTATTTATTAGAAAATGATAATGTCGCTCGTGCATACGTGAGGACTCCCACCTCCACGAAGCGATGTGATTATTTTTTCATTTTTGATTTACCTTGATGGTAATATTGATTTATTTAATGAATATATATGATATTTATGAAATAATAATTATTCTATAAAGGTTAATTTTTATTTACCTTTATTTCCATCCATCAAAAAGTGGAAACATCACTCGTGTGTACGTATGGGCTATTGTCACCATGAAGTGATGTAATTAATTTTTCGTCAATGATTTATATAAATGATTATAAAAGTGTATAATATGAATAAATATTATTCTTATATAATAATTAATATAATATATATTATTATACCATGAAAAATGTGTGAGTACTAGAACCATCAAACCGAAGCTTTCATGGAAAACAAACTAGTTTTCACCTAAATGTTCATTTTAATAAAGAAATTATTAACAAAAAGATAATTAGAAATTATAAGGGACTGATAAATAGTAAATTATTTATAAATATGGTTTTTAATTTATCTATAATAAATAAATATTTACTATATAGGATACTTGAATGCATATAAAGAAATATGGGACATGAGGTAAGGGATTTATGTTACAATATCATTTATTTTTATGATTTTCTTTGCTAAATTTACAATGGGGGAAATTATATAATCCTTAACCATTTATCCCCAAATATGTTTTTATCCTATATTTATCATTAATTTTTTATTTAATAGTAAAAAATTTCTCTCTTTGGTACTTTAAAATAATCTATAAAACAATTTTAAGGAAACCAAACTTTATTTTCTCTTTGGTTAAGATTATTTTTCTTACATATCAATATTTTCTTTAAAATGCTTTCAAGAATATTTTTATTTTTATCCAATGATTTATTAAATTCTTGTTTACCCATATTTTACTTTCTATAAAAAAATTGAAAGTACACATCTTTCCATTCTCAAAATATGGTACTTTTTAATAAAGGTGTGAATGGAATATTTGTTTTAACATATAACATATATAAATTTTTTCCCACCATCATAACTACTCTTAATATTGAATATTTCTTTAAAATTTTCCATGGTTCTCTTCAAATAAAATGGTTTTCTTAATATTTTTTATATTTTTAAACTTTAAATAACATATTTTAAAATAAAAAGGTTATTCTCCTCAAGAAAATTTCTAATGAAATTTTAAAGGTATTTTAATCTTTGAAAAAATACGTTGATGTTACTTATGATTTTTTGGTGACATGATACAATGATAACTTAATTATTGTTTATCTACATATTTATTTATTCTGATGATGAAATCTTTATGAAAATCATTTTTTTCTATAGGTTGAGCTATGAAAAAATGATAACTTTTGTATTCACCTTGTAGAATACATATAAATGTATTATGATTATGTGGTGGTTGGGTACATTATAACACTCCAATGAATTGTCTAATATAATATAGATATCTTATGATATGGTGATTATATACATGGAAATGATGTTGAATAGATATTTCCACATTTTAATTGGTCATTATGATGTATTTATATCTCTCCTCACAAGAATATATGTAGACATGATTACAAATAGTTATGTTCATGTTTTGATGTGTAGCTATGATTACTTATAGATATACTCAATGGATTATGTGTGGACATGATAATGAATAACTATGTTCACATTTTTATTCATGAGTATAATTATGTCTATCTGTACTTATAGGATTATGTGTGGGAATGATTGTGAATAACTATATTCACACGATTATGATTTATTATGCTTATAATTCCATATTTCTATGTTATGCCTGTTGAAAGATGATTACTGCTTTGATAACTTTGTTAATCATGATTCTAGATGTGACTTTATTTTAGATTTTGTGAATTAATATTTTAAGGGAATGAATATTTTACATTGAGAACATGGACTTTATTATGTTATCATTGCCTTGTGATCATCTTATGATCTCTTATGATTGATATCTCCCATGTTTACCCTTAATATGAATTTTATCTCACCCTTTCTAATGTTTCCCTTTTGTAGGTTTTGATGGAATTTCTAAATTATAATATGTATATAATGGTAATGATATTATGATCTTTTGGGGAGATTATGTAGATATTTTAAGAAATAATTTGACTATGTATGTAGTCTCCAAATACATTAAACATTTATGGTCCCCATGCATGTATAATTGTGATATATATTGAATATTCATATATAATGGAATAATTTTTATGTATGTTATGAGTGGGCCACTTCACTATGGATTTTACACACCACCCAACCAAGAAGGGAAATCTATAGAGGTATGTAAAAGAACATGATGTAGTATATATTTCATATGGAAGAAAGGGCCACTAAAAGAAATACACTATAGTGTATAAATGAGGGGAATATTTAGGTGAATTTTTTATTAAATATAACATATCTATATCTACCATTTGGGTATTACATACATATTTTGGTTCTCACGTTTTTATCCAAATATGTGATCCATGTAGATTCAGGAAGGTTTCACAATGTGAGGTGGATATTCAAGCAGCCAATGGTTTAATATTGAATGTCTAAGCTATAAGATAATAACACCTTACATTACAGATGGTATTGAATACATTCTTGAAGTACTTTTATTAAATTCCTTGTGTTATCAAAAACATTATATCCACTTCTATTTTAGACATTTATAGAATTTTATTTTATTTTGGGAAGAAAATATGCTACTTTTATAATCATAGAATTATTTATGGTATAGAACATCTCAATAATAGAATTTATGTACTAATATAGGAAAAAAAGTGTTCGAAATTGATAATGAATAAATTTCACATAGATCATATTACACTTAGTTTTTGAATCACCTGCTTATTTAAGTAAATTAGAATCTCTTTACAAAGCTCTATCATTATGGGTATTTAGATTATTTTAAAATAAAACCACTTGAAAGATGTCATGCTTGTTTTCAAGGTAAGATGACCAAACCACCATTTATTGAAAAGGTTAAAGGGGGAACATATTTTCTATAATTAATTCATAAATATGTGTTTAGACCATTTCTAGTTGAATTTACAGGTGGATACTCATACTTTATTAATTTTACTAATGGATTATGTTGATATGGATATGCTTTACTTAATGAAGTGTAAGTATGAATCCTTTGAGAAATTTAATGATTTAGAGAATAAAGTATAGAACTATCTAGGTAATAATACAAATAAATTTTGATGAGATCAAGGTGGAGAATATCTTAACCAAATGTTTACAAACTATCTAAGAGATTTTAGAATTTTATATTAACTCACTCCTCATTATACACCATAATGAAATGGTTATAGTGAAAGTGGGAATTGTGCCATGTTGAATATGGTTTGTTTGATGATGATTCATGTAGATTATCCATTATCCTTTTAGGGATATTAATTTCATACTATGGAACACAGATTAAAGTATGTGCTAACTAAATAAGAAAATGTAAATCTATATAAGTTAATGCATGGAAAGAAGTCTATGTTATCGAATTTACATGTTTAGTTGAGATGATTGATAAGGATAATTATGCAAATAAATAACACCTTGGGGAATTAAGTGCATGTTTATAGGACATCCTAAGAAAACAAGGGGTTCTATCTATATGAACCCTTGTATAAGAATGTAATAGAGGAAATCCATGTCTTATTCCTTGAGTGAGAGAACATATTAAAAATTGACAGTATGACTAAGATTGACATCGATGAATTCAATTCTTAAGATACATAGGATTGAGAACATGAAAAACATCCATAGGGCCTCATAAAATATGTTATTATAGATATATAAGTATATTATAGGGGTTCCATAGAGGTAACAGAACCAAATAGATATGGTTTTCAAGTCACTGTGGATAATGACTTTTTATTAGTTGAAAATAATGAATATTTATCCTATAATGAGGTAATTAGAATCTTAGAATATGCGAGATGGTAATAATCCTTGAATTATGATATAGATTACAATTACTAGAACCATGTGTGGTTTTTGGTCGATCTTACAGTAGATGTAAATCTTTTTTAGCGAAAATGAGTATTAAAGAAGAAACTAGGCATGGAATGTAAAGTTATTGCTAATAAGTCATGAAGAATGGATAAAAGGTTTAATTAACATCAACTCATGGACTATGGAGAAATATTTCCACTAGTTTTTATCCTCAAATCAATCAGAATTCTTCTTTCCAAAAAATCATTCTATGATTATGATATTTCGTAAATAGATGTCAAACCCACATTTCTTAATTGAAACCTTATAGAAGATGTCTATATGGAACAAACAGAAAGATTTTGAATATACGAGATTCCAAAAATGTATGGAAGTTACAGAGATCTGAGTATATATTGAAGAAATAATATAAATCATGGAACATTAAATTTGATGAATCCATAATGGAATTTACTTTTATAATAAAGAAATGTGAAATAAGTGTCTGCAATCAGTTTAGTGGAAGAGTAGTCATTTTCCTAATAGTATAAGTTGTTGACATAATACTTATTGGAAATGAGTTAATAGTCTTAGAGTCCTATAATACATTATTGAAAACATTCTTATCCATGAAGAACTTAGGTGAATATTGCTATATTATAGGGATCAATATCATTTTTGATAGATATAAAAGGTTTCTTAGACTAAGTCACTATACTTATATTAATAAGATACATAAGATATTAAGTATGGAAAAATCCAAGGTAAGATTATTTCTAGTGTCACATGGAATAAATATCTCTAAAGGAATATTTCCTTATATAAAAGAGGATAGATAAATGATATGTAATTCCTCATCCTGGATCACACAAATAGAACATAGTGGGAGATGCTATGTTACCTTAGGCACACCTCCCCATACACTATAGTTTTTTGACTAATGATGAGGGTTTAACATAGTGTTGTGGAGATTATATCCTCTAAAATAAAGCCTTTGGGTCATTCTCGAATCTACCAAAAATTCAACATGAACTATCCATATAATATAAATCACAAAAACTTCTAGACGTAATACAGGGAGCCCCATGGGCCCCTACATTCTAGAATAGAAAGAATTAAAACTATATATATGATTAAAAAATGCATAAAGTAAAAGATAAAAATGGAATAACATGTTTTATATAAGTAGATATGACATTTTCCAATACATTTTGAATATTAAATTAAAATAAATATATTAGACTTTAGACCAACTCACATAATAATCCTACTAACTCTTCATCCTTCATAACATACTAAATGAACTACATGTCCTGCTCTAAGAAGAACTTATTCACAAAGAGAAAACTTGAATTTATACCCACATCCATCAAAACCCAATCAGTGTACATGGGTAGGGGTGACTCTAATGACCCAGTTAGAAATCTTTATTCCTTGACAGTACTACGTGTTTTTATGATAAAGTATATGTGTATGCAATACATATTTAAGTTTAAATCAGGCTCATGAATTATATTCAATTAGAAATGTAACACAAGGAATAAATGGACATATACGCCAAGTCATAGGTTCTTAACCAGGACTCTTAAAACCATAACCATAACTACTTCATCCAATGCCAAAGTATCTCCAAACATTTCACACTAACCACCTAGAGGGAGAAAGATTTTCCCTAGAACTAGTAGTTGAACATCATACCTAAATAGTCCAGTCCCAGACTGTCTCTGAGTATAAAAAATAAATATTCCAAATTTTACCAATATCAATAGACATATAGTATTAGGTTCAATAATTTATTGCCATGAGTTAATCCTAGGTAATCCAATAATTTTTTTAATGGGATGAAACCTTTCTTGTTAATATCATATAACCTATCTAGGGTAATAGTGGTCAACCTCATTATCTATTTGAGGGGAAAATTACACCTCATAAATAAGAATCAAATTGAATAAAATGGGATTTCACATTGAATTATAAATATATATGTATGACACAAAATCCAAGGGAAGAATCCAAGGAATTATAAATATATAGGCATCACATCCAAATCTAAGAGGACTACCTGAAGAATTCAAAAAATATAGAAATAATTATTGAATATAATGGGATTTACCAAGGAATTATAAGCGTGGTGGTATGTAGTTAATTCTGAGTATATATCTTAATTATTCCATCACATCAGAGATATCATCTTAATTCTAAGTAACTACCTAGGCCTTCTATACACAATGGGTATAAATTATAATGATTCAAGGGAATTACGTGACTAATATAATATCCCATTAAAAATAACTCATAAGGTTTTTCCATCCACCCAAACCCATCTCACATAATAGGGGTTAGCCTCTATCTTCTTGACCACACCTCATCACAGCTACAATAGGATAACACAAACAATTCAGTTTTAATGCCACATCTAAAGTCGTCACTATCTATATCAAACACCAACCTTCTCTAAAATTAATATAATATTGGTTCTCCTATTGAGTTAACCTATGTTGAATCATCGAAAGGAAACCCTTCATGGGTTCCTCAACCAAAAATCCTTCACTCATCCATAACTTTTCATTTTGGGCATAAAGTCTCACAATATTCATTAGGGTCCTTTAGACCATTCTCCACCATCTATGGGGGTTGTCACCTAAATTTGGATCAACCCTCCACATTAATACAAAAAATCCACTATCCTTGTCTGGAATGAATAACATCAATCCCCATAAATTACAAAGAACACAAGTCAATCACGATAAGGGGAAACATACAAATGCACTCATGCTTTAGAAAGAAGGGCATCTCCCACACACGATCAAATGGACCCAAAATATCAATTATCCCCTTGAAAAATTCCTTTATAAAAAAATTCAAAATTTTATTTTAAATTAATTTATAAAAGTCATCATATGTGATCCTACTCACGTAAGGCCCTCAGTGAAATCCCATAAAAACTCTTTAGAAAACTCATTCATTTTTTAAAATTCTAATTTAAACCCCATTTTCTAAGCCACCCATTTTTCTTTAAAATTACATTTAAGTAAAAACACTTTTTAAATCAAATTTTAAAAAATGAAACCTATTTCTCCTTTAAAACCTACTCACACCACCATGAAATCCATAAATAGGGCCACAAATACTCATTTGACCATGGAACCACCACCAAACCATTAAGCATACTTTGTGGCCCAGGTTAACTATTAGGATAATTTGATTTAGTCCCAATCCATGTAAGAATCAAAAAATTCATGTAACATTAATAAATATACAACAAATATGGAACAAGAGCATAAAACCTCCCATCGAGTAAGAGAATCAAATAAATTCATGGCCACTAACCTCATATAGAGTTATTATTATTTTAAGGGAGAATATAAACTATTTTCCATTCTTTCTCAAGTCCAAATAGACCTCACCAAACCACAAGAATTCCTAACTCAATACATAACATTCAATTAAAATAGTTTCCAAAAATTATAATTAATTAGTCAATTTAACTCCAATGGTAACCACTACCTCATAACGCACTGAGTAATGTATGCCACCTGAAAAATAGAGGAATGGGGTGTGATCCACTCATGGAACACTTTTGAACTTAGTCCACACATCATAATTAGTTAATTATAACAATTATTATTTATTTTCATATTTAATTCAAATAGGCATAAATTCCAAAAACTCATGAAGTCATATTAGAATTCCTAAACCAAAACCAAAAACTTATGGAGGGTATGTAGTGTAATCCACACATCATCCTAGGAAAAAGACATATCAACCAACACCAATTTTATTTTCAATTTCATTTATTTAAATTGAATCCTTAAAAATCACTTGGTGACATTGCTTTAATAAAATAGAAGGCGACTACATGTGTCCTTCCTTTTACAAAATCCTCCATAATCTACATAATAAATACCCATCATGTTCGATGATTTCACAATGTTTTGGTAACAAATCTTATCTAAAACATAACTAGTTTATATTAAATCGAAAAATAATAGGGGAGGATAACAATGAAGATAAAGGGGGAAATCTTATCAAGAATAGGTGTAATGAATCAACCTCAAAATACCTATATATAAAGTGGAAAAATATAGAGATATGGTGAGTAAAAGATGGATCTCCCCTCTCATTAGAGTTGTGTATTGGAAAGGGAGCCCTAGGGGATTCCAAATAAGATCACTTACAAATTAACAAAACCATACTACTCAAAAAAACAAGACCCATAACTAGGATTCACAATGGTGTGATCCATATAAACCATGGATTAGTGACCCCCCATCAGGATCATCCACTATAGGGACCAAGGAAACACCACAGTGGGTTCCCCCCCTCATTGTTTCTTATAGGGTCTCTATAATTTTTACCAAAACTAGATCCATGGTGTGGAGATCACTATGGTCTATTCAAAACAGTTGGAGTACCACCTAAGGGAACACCAAAATGAGGTGTGTCGTTATCAATTCACATTGGGATCCCTATTGGAGCGTAATATTCTCAACCAAGGTGTGGAGTTCCATGTTTTTACCACCCAAACACACACCATAGCTAGATACTCCATAATTTTCAGCATTCATATACAAACATCCCAAGAAACTCACATACCCAATAGTATGAGGATTCCCACACCCCACACACCATAGACCACGGCTATCAAAATAGTCAATAGGATCATTTTCTCCACCCCAATTTCTCATAGGGTAACCCTTTATCCAAAACACCTTTTGAAATCCCCAAATATGTGTCTTTATGGAAGGGTGGGGTATCTAGAAACCATGCCAAGTGCCTAGTTTACATTGAAACCATGGGGTTGTTTCATATTCCAACCCCACCAAGAAGAAAGGGTACCCCCATGGTACAACCCCTTACTATTTTGTAATGGATGTTCCAAACCATGGGTAACTACACTACAGGAAGCAGTATTATGTCATGGTTCCCTGCTATCAACTATATTTCTATATCATGATCACCCCAAACCTCCTCCAACAACCACCTAAGCACTAAAACCACCAACCAAGACTCTTTCCATTTCCAAGAACACCTTTTAATGTTTTCTAAACACACCAAATATAAATAAAAGTTTTAGCTCTCAAAATTAATCCCTTTCCAAAAATAAAAATTCAAATTTCCGATTAAATTCATAACTCACAAAGGAGCGGGGTTTTATAATCTCCCCTCCATAACATTTCTTATCCCCAAGAAGACTTGGTAGTATTTACCATTAAACCCCACCTACCATGGTCATTAATTAATGATTTATAATTTTTTCCTATCTACAAAAAAATAAACAAGGTCTCACTATGTAACTCCAAAGAAAATGTAAACTATTCATCAGAAATTGAGTTACCACTCTACATCCTCACTGAATCAACAAGATGATACTTATTTGTGCCTATTTTTTCCAAGATACAATGGTTTCATCAACTTATCTATTATCATCCACCTGTATCTCCCCACTATATGAATCAACTCATTAGGGTTAATTCCATGCCATGGCCCTCCCTACAATTAGAGTACCTTCCTAAAACACATCACCGATGGTTCACTAACTTGTTCAGTGTGATTCCTATATAACCGCATCATATTACATATGTCATTTCCAAAACACTAATGTGTTGGAAATTAATTCATCACAAGGCTTGCGGTTCTCCCCATAAAAATACACCATGAAAAATGACCATTTTTGTTCAATTGTGCTCCTTGACATATAAATTGCCTACCAAAAACTTACACTTATGATCTAACCTATGGAATCATTAAAATTCACATCAAGGTTTCCAATTCATAAACCCACCAAATCACATCTAGATACACAATACTATAAATGAAATCCTCCTCATGATCTCTCTACAAGTTTCTCTCCTAAAACATCCATGGAATACCCTCCAAACACATGAATCAACCAATAGGTTCATTCCTACTCAACCGTAGAAAAATAAGCAGACTAGCCTATATAGGCACTAGATACTCTCTACACATCATACCAACCAATATAAGCCACATCACATCTCATCATACAACATCATTTGGTGGATTATAAGTAACCATATCACATAATATGATCACTCAATTCAATCAACTAAGTCACCCTTAGCCAAATGAAAAGACCCAATAAGATCAGTTTTCATGAAACTAGTCAACTATTTCAAAAAACCCATTAAAATAATTTATACACAATAAAATTCATAAAATTATTCCAAAACAAACCTTATAATCTAAGTGTCTTTAAAAAAACAAAAACACCAAAACCAATAGCCCAATTGGTCACATTACTAAAAATAAATCTCATTTTCAAATTCTATTTGAATTCCAATTTCAAAACCCACAAGAAATACATTTTCCAAAACCCATTTTCATTAAATATTATTAAAATATAAAAATTTAGATCATTCCAAAATCACCAGATTCATGATAATTTTAAAGTAAAAACAACTTATAAAACCATTACATGCACACCTCATTCCACTGTATGTGTTTTTATTTTCAAAATAATATTTTCCCCCAAAACTAACCATTTCCCAATGCATGAAAAAAAATTAATAATAATAAGTTAAAAACCACAAAAATACATATTTATAAAACCACACCTTGTTATATATTTTATAAAACATTGATTATATTATAATTTTCTTTACTTAATAATGGATTATGATGAGGAAATATGTCAAGAAACGCTTCACACAATCATGTGTATCATTCCCTAAACATTCCATTATCATGACACATGACCAATTAACTAGCTCACTACTAATCCATATATCCCATCCTGAGTCTCATCCATCACACTTTGGATTCTTAGTCTAACACACCACTACACTCATACAAGAGTGCCTAGTCCCAACACTGGACTTCCCTGGGAAACTTTGGTATTAACTTATTTTATGTTCATTATGTAAGTGCTTCATCTACCTCTTAAGTACTAAAAATATAACTCTATCACTGAACAACATAATTCTATCCAAAAATATGCTCTAACACAACATTTTAATGCCATGAATAAGATCTCTAGAACGACACTCAATGGTGGGACTCTACATGACCATAAGAATTCCTCCTCATGAACCAGAGGTTACCGACTATAGGGGAGGGGATAACATGGTCATGGAGAGATTATTCACTCTAAAATTAATTCCTATGGATTATGTTTAAATTTGTCAACAATTATGTGTGGCCCACATATATAATGGGCATCCCAAAATCTAGTAGACATAAAATAAGGAGACTTCTGAACACTACAATCTTTAATAGAAAGAAATAAAACAATATATACTATGTAATAATATTTAGAAGAAACACAATGTATAAAAATTAAAAATATGAATCATTTAAATAAATTAAACACTATCTAGTACATATAGAATACCTTATTTTTAATACATAACTTTACATATCATTTTACAAATAGAGGATATTTTAAATTTTAGTGTCTTGGAAATAAAAACATAATACATGAAAAGTTAAAACATTATTCTATTACACTTGAATATATTCATAAAGTTTCATCCTAAGTAAATTTATTTCATCTCATAAACTAGGGATATATATCAAAGGAAAGGGTGAGAATAAGTCCTAGTAAGGGTAAACAAGGGAAACAGTTTACTTGCGATCTTGAGGAATATCAATAAGAATATAAGAAAATACATAAAGTCGCAAGAACTGGAAAATGAAAAATATCATAAAATAACTTGAATCATAACTTTTAAATGTGGCTAAAAAATTTAATTGAGTTATTCATAATCATATCACCAACGTTTATCACTAAGGTGTCATAAAAATTACCAAGGTTATTGACCAAGGTATTGTAAAACTTATCATCTTTAGAGATTAAATTCATTACCCAATGAATTGGATATCTATCAGGGAGAACCCTTAATATGTATTAATTAATTTGATCCACATAGATCATAATAAAACATATAATAAATTAACTGTGGATAATAAAATATTTGGGTTTCATATCAAAATCATGGTGTTTTAAAAAGGGCTTAAAAACTTGATGTTTTTGTCATTTTAAACCCATAGAAAAGGAAGGAATGTTTCAAGTATGTTAATAATGGAAAAAAATAGATCATTTTGAAATATATGTGAATACCCCTCTAGAATATAGAGGTTTGGGTATTCACAAAAGAGAATAAAATAATTTCTTGATAAAAAGAGAAAAAAATTGAGACAAAAATTCGGAAACATAAGGGGTATGAAACATGGTTTTAGATAACATTAAAAAGAGAGGGGAAAAGGGTATAACATTAATAAATGAAACTGAATACAATAAAAGGATAGAATAAAATGTACATAATAACATGATATGGAAATTTTATCTACATAGCACATAAAAAGAGAACTTGAAAGGAAAAGAGAAGTTGATATTTCCCTTACCTTGAATAGTGACTCCTAAAACTCGATGATCGGGACCTTGGAGTATTGAGGACACATTATAAGGAATCCTTGGGAGGTAATACTATCAAATATTCGTGGATAAGTTTTTTTTATTGAAATAAAACTAAGGAATGGGTGGGTATTTATAGCAAAAGTGAGGGAGTTTTTTATTAATTTCTGGGGACACCACAGTAGTGGTATTTGAAAAACCATTGGCGTTCCCATGGTATTTTCCCATGGTATTGGACACTTGGGAAACCTATGGAGTTAATTTAACATTTAATAGTCAACTATAATTATAAATTAATTATTACATCATTATGACAAACCTATTATGTCATTAAACTTACCGAAAAGCTCAAACTGTATTTTTACTATTCATGAAAAAACTAAGTATTTTATAAAATTATCATAAATTCACCATAACATAATATAGATGTTATGAATTAAAAAATGAACTCCAGTTTATGAAATTTGTTTTCTAAATATTAGAAATTTAATTTTTAAATAAAATTTTTATTTCATTTAAAAATTATAATTCTAAAGTTATAACTAATTTTATAAAACTTTGAAAAAATCTATGGTCCCATAAAATTAAATTATAATAATAGGACTAAAAATATTAATTTATGATTATATTTTAAAAAAAATTCCTTTTAAATCATTATATTAATTATAAATTTTTAAATAAACATTTATGTTTTATAAAAATATTAATACTTAATTAATAATTTCTAAAACATATATTTACTTATATAATAATATAATTATATCACATTACCATTTAAGATTCCTAAATTATATTTATACTTACTTAAGTGAGGTTACTATTCCATTGATCATATTATTATTCATAATGGTAATATTACTATTCTAGAGGGTCAAGTTACTATTCAAAAAAATTAAGTAGATCCTATCAAAATCTAAATATATTACTAATCACCACCATGTATGTCCATTTTTCTAAAATCATTTCACATAATCAATTATTTAAAGTTTATTTAAATGAAAAAATATAGTATTTTTTATTATTCATCAAAAATATGGAACTTATTATAAAAATACCAAAATATCACCCTAGATTAATTTTGAAATTTTAAATTCAAAAATGATATTTATTTTACCATAATAATTATCTTAGTATAAGAAATATCTAAAAAGTATAATTTTTACCTATAAAATCAATTTATCAAATTTTTCTCAATTAAAAATATATTTTATTAATAAAAACTATGGTTGAAATGAAAATTATGAAATAAAAATTTTATTAAAAAAAAGGTATTACAATTTAAGTGACTAAGTCCTTGACACATAACCCCTTATAAAATCTACATATGACTTAAGGGTAAGGTGTTCAATGGTGATAGACTCTTTGGTGGATTAGATAACATTTCCCGAATGGTAATCTCTACTAACTTGAACTTCTCCCATGGGGGATTTCTTTCAATCTTAACATGTTGAAGCTCAGTTTGGGCTTAGTCTAGAGAATATCCCAATGATGCTACCTACTTACCAAGCTCTAATAAATGTGCTTTGTATGGAACAATTATACAATATGAGGCCATTGACTCTTCATTTTGAATTAATTAACTGTTATCATTTCTATATATAAACAATAATCATAACATTAAGAATATATTTTCCAATGGTCATATTGACCAATGGTCATAATTGACCAACATTCATATAACAGTCGAAACATGATAGTCAAATCAAAATATAATTACTTAATTATTAAGTGGAAAGGGCTTTATTGATTGAAAAATAATAATACACATTTTCTAAAAACAATTATTATTCAAAAAATTTGAGTTGTTACATTATTCCCCTTTAATATATTTTATCTCTAAAATTTAAACTCATTCTCTCAATTGAGAAATGGTGTGGGTACTTTTTCTACATTATCTACTCTGGTTCCCACATCATTTTTTCATACATGTAGTTCCTCTATAACACTTTAATAAGATGGGTAGTCTTGTTATGTAGTAACTTGTCCCTATGGTCCAATATCTCCACCGGCATCTCCTCATAAGAGAGATCGTGTTCTAGTTGCACCATTTTCAGATTTAGTACATGTAAAGGGTCAATTATGTACTTCCTCAAGAGAGATACTTGGAAAATATCATAAACTATAGATAGATTTTTTGAATGTCCTAGCCTATATTACACTTCTACTATGTGATCAATGATTTAATAGGGGCCAATATACCTGGGGATAAGCTTCCCTTTATTCCCAAATTGCATGACTCTATTCTATGGTGAAATTTGAAGGAAGATTTTTTCACCAACATCAAAATCCAAGACCCTTCAATGGTTTTTAGCATAACTATTTTTATTACTTTGAGCAGCCTTAATGTGTTATTGTATGTAATGAAACTTTTCTATCATCTCTTGCACAAGTTCATGCCCGATAAGTTTTCTCTCACATACTTCATCCCAACAAGTAGGAGTTCTAAATCACTTCCTATATAGAGCTTTATACGAATTTATTTAAATAATCTAATGGAAGTTGTTGTGGTAAGAGAAATCAACTAATGGTAAATGTTTATCTCATCCACCATTAAATTTCATTGAGCATGTTCTCAAAATGTCCTCGAGTGTTTGAATAGTCTTTTCAAAATATGCATTAGTTTGGGGATGATGATCCACACTGAAATTAAATTTTTTTCTCATATCATGTTGAAGACTTCTCTAGAATTTTTATTTAGACCTTGGATCATGATCAGATATGATATAAAGTTGTACTCCATGTAGTTTAACCACTTCCTTCACGTATATCATGGAAATTTGTTCAAGAGATAAGTCTTCCTAGATAGTGATACAATGGGTTTCCTTTTTTAGATAGTCCACTATAACCCATATCACATTATTTCCAATGAATTTTTTCAAAAGACTATAGAAGAAATTCAAAGTGATATTATCCTACTTCCATGCTGGTATGAGTAGTGGTTGTAATACCCCTTTATGAATTTTTGACTCTTCCTTCACTTGTTAACACATCAGGCTCCTTGTAATGTAGTTAGCTATCTCCCTTTTCATGTTATCCCACCAATAATGATCATGAAGTTCCCTGTACATTTTCATGATTCTAGGATGTCTAGATAAGTAGATCTATGAGCTTCATCCATCAAATCCTTCTTCATTTCCATAATATATTGAACACATGGCCTTGTATGAAATTTCAGTACACCTTCTTAATCAATATTGAACTCGGGAAACTTCTCATTTTTCAGATCCTATATATTATTCTATAGAAAAGTGTATTCGCTTTGATATTTATTCATCTTCTCTGGTAATGATGGTTGAGAAATCATTTAGGATAGGGTTGATGATTTCCCTTCCCTTATGATTCCCATGTCCAGTCTTACAAGATCTTGATCAAAGGATCACCTTGAATCCTCACCATTTCCAACACAATAGAGAATTTCCTACATAATGAATTAGCGACTTTGTTTTCTCTTTCATGATGATGATGAATTAAACAATCATAGTCATTAAGAAGTTCTAACCATCTCCTCTCTCTCATGTTCAATTCCTTTTTCATGAAAATATATTTCAAATATTTATGGTCTATTTATATATCACACTTCTCCCCATAAAGTTAGTTCCTCCATATATTCAAGGCTAAAACAACCACATCTATCTCTAGATCATGTGTAAGATAATTTTTCTAATGAGAATTTAACTGTCGAGATGCATAATCAATCAGCTAGTCATTTTTCATGAGGACTCACCCAAGCCCTTTTTGAGATTCATTGTTAAAAGCAAAAAAAATATTTCTTTTATAGAGGGTAGATTTAACACCATTCTAATAACAAATCCCTTCTTCACATAAAATCTTGGAAACATTCCTCGCACTCATTTGTCTAGATGAACTTGACCCCTTTTAGAGTTAACTTGGTTAGTCGATTACAAAGTCATGAAAAGTTTTTCAAAAACCTCAAATAATATCTTGCTAAACCAAGGAAACTACAAATATCAATTACTATTGTAGGATTAGGCCACTCCTCTAAAACCTTTGTTTTTACTGGGTTAACTAAGATTCCTTCACTGGTTATAATTTTCACCAAGAAATCAACATTCTATAACCAAAACTCACAGTTTCTGGACTTTCTAAATAACCTCTCCTTCGTCAGAGTTTTTAGTATCAATTTTAGATGATCCTCATGCTTCTAGTTACTTTTATAATATTTCAAAATATCATCAATAAAAACTACCACAAAGTTATCAAGGCAGTCCTTAAAGACTATATTCATCAAATACATAAAAATAGCATGAACATTAGTCAAAACGAAGGTCATAACAACAAACTCATAATGACCATATCTTGATCAGAAGTTTTTATTTATAATATCTTATTTCTTCACCCTCAATTGATGATAACTAGATCAAAGATCAACCTTTGAGAAGAATTGATCCCCATGAAGTTGGTCAAATAAATCATCAATTCTTAGAAGATGGTACTTTTTATTCATTTTTATCTTGTTAAGTTCTCTATAATCAATTCATAACTGCATTGATCCATCCTTCTTCTTCAAAAAGAGAACAGGTTCTTCCCAAAGAGACACACTTTTCCAGATAAACCCCTTCTCCAAAATCTCTTGGAGTTGTTTTTTAATTCCACCATCTCTACATTTGACATTCTATGTAGTCTTTTTGACATTGGCTTGGAACTAGACAATATTTAAATATAGAAATCTACATATCTTTCTTAGGGAGGTCTATAGAACTCCTTACGAAATACCTCAATGTATTTATGGATGATGGGAACATTTTCTATTCTTGTACTTATATTCCCTTCTTCATCTTCACTTATCAACTCCATAAAGAGGGCTATGGGTGGTGCTTCTAGACAAGGATTAGGTCGATATATATTTCCCGTGAAGATAATTGTAGGTTTTCCACTCAAGACTGTTGATATTTATTTCCTTCTATATTTGATCTTAGCATTATACTTTGAGAGTGAGTCCATCCCTAGTATAGTGTCAAAATCCAACATGGGAATGACAACTAGAATTGTAATAAGATTATGCTCGCCAAAGTAAATACTAGATTTTCTATAAACTTGTGATTCTTTGATAATCCCACTAGGGGTATTTACTGATAAATATACTTCTAGAAGTTAATGAATTAATTTTATATTATTTTAAAACTTGGAGGAAATATAGGAATGTGTAGAACCAGAATCAAACCAATTACTTTCTAGATTTGAGATAAAAATGTGAGTACCTACCACCACATCATTTGGGGAATAAACTTCAGCTATTATAAAAGAAAAATCTTGATCTTTCTAAATTTTCCTATGATGATCTTTATGGTTATTCTATTCAACATCCCTCAGATTTGGAAAATGATTGGAAAAGTGCCTCAAGTTGTCCATATTTGAAGAATTGGACTTAAGGAAGGGCCTTCACTATCTTCCCTTTGTCTTTTTTGTTGAGAAGTTGAGGATTCACCTCACTACAACAATTTCTAGTGATATGGAAATTTATTCTACACTTATAACACTTCCTACTCCCAAGAAGGCAGTTCCCTGAATGCTTATTCCCACATTTATTACATGTGGAATGTTTCACTAGATTTCCCCCTATTACTTGATCAAAGATTCTCCCCAAGTTTGGCTCCAAATATCCCTTATTTTTGTAAGATATATAGGACCACTGCATCTATCAAAAATCTAGTTCAACCTCTATAGCACTCCTCACGATCTCCTCGTAGTTTTCATAGTCTCGATTGGTAATATCATTCCATAAATGAGGTCTTATTTCACTGAATAATCTATAAACATTACCATTAGGATCCACTAAAAAGATAGATGTATAATTGGAAAGTCTTGTGAAGTTCATCTCATAGATTCCAATTAATTCATTCTCCTTCTACTTCAGTTTGAGTAATTCCATCTCCATTTTCATTCTCATCAAATGATGGAAATACTTATTAAAGAAGTTTCTTCTGAACTATTCCCATTATATAGCTTCATTATCCCCTCTTGGACTTGTTCATCCAATCATTTTCCTCCACTTATCAACTTCTCCCTCTAAATGGTACGTATCCATAGTTACTTTATATTTTTATGAACAAAAAATTATAGAAAATATATTTTATATAGATTTTATTCATTGTTACTCAATAAATGGGTTAGAATATCCACTAAATGTTGGTGGTCGTTCACACCTAAAGGACTCAATGGAAAGTTATTCCCCTCATTGTGAAACTAGTCTCTCATATTGATTCATATTATTTCCCATAACTTGAGTTATTTGATTCATCATTCTCATGGAGTTTTTCATTCTGGCTTCCATCAGAGGGTCATCAATGCATGGTATGTTTCACTAACCATTTACACAGTTCCTCATATTTCCTAATATTTTATAAATGAATATAAACTTAGTGAGAAACGTGTTTCTCTTAATAGTCTTATAACTCTAAGAGAATTTTAGGTCTTAAAACATCATGCTTAAAAAAAATTCATTAACAACAATTATATTTTCTATAAATCCTTCATAGTAGTTCATAAAAATATTATGATTAACCAAAAATATCCCCTAGAAGTTTAAAACCATGATTAAATAAAGTATCATTGTCATGAACCAGTTCCTATTAGAGTCTAGCTCAAAGTGGTGTTTTAAAGTTTTACACCAAAATACATCTGTTCCAGTGCCACATGTACTTGTTCGTATCTAGACATGGATTTATTTTTTTGAAAACCACTTTCTTAATATTTCACAAAAATATCAGGAAGATTTCATATCTTTAAACTTTTCTCTAGGGCTTTCCCTACAGTTTTAAAATCCTAAATTCTAAAAAAACTAAACCATCATTTGATACCAACTATGGTATACTGCCTTTTTAATACATAACTTTACATATCATTTTAAAAATAGTGGATCTTTTAAAGTTTAGTGTCTTGGAAATAAGGTACATAATACATGAAAACTTAAAATATTCTTATATTCCACTTTCAGATCTTTATCAAGGTTCATCCTAAGTATATTTATTTCATCTCATAACCTTGGGACATACATAAAAGAAAAGGGTGAGCAGAAGGCCTAGTAAGGGTAAACAAGGGAAATAGTTTACTTGTGATCTTAAGGAATATCAATAAGAACATAAGAAAATACATAAAGTCATTAGTAATGGAAAAAATATTAATTTATTAAAATAAAATGAATCATAAATTTAAAAAGTGTCTACAAAATTTAATTGATCCATTCATAAATATATCACCAAGGATTATCACTGAGGTGTCATAAAAATTACCAAGGTTATTCACCAAGGTATCTTAAAATGTATCATCTCTAGAGATTAAATTCTTTACCCAATGTAATGGAGTGTTATCAAGTTGAACCCTTCATATTTATTAATTAATGTGTTCCAAATATATCATAATAAAACATCTCATAAATAATCCATGGATAACAAAAGATTCAGGTTTTATATAAAAATCAGGGCATTTTAGAAAGTGCTTAAAAACCTATTGTTTTTTCATTATAAACCCATGGAAAAGGAATGAGGGTTTCATGTATGTTAATACTAGAATTAAAATAGATCATTTCAAAATCTATGTGAATACCACTAGATAATATAGAGGTTTGGGTATTCAAAAAAGAAAAAAAATTATTTATAAAAATAGAGAAATTTTGAGACAAAAATCTGACAGCATAACAGGTATGAAACATGGTTTTAGAAAACATTAAAAAGAGAGAGTGAAAGGGTATCCCATTCATAAATGAATATTAATATATTAAATTTAAAGAATAATATGATATGAAAATTTGAATGAAATACCACATAAAAAATAGAACTTCAAATGAAAAGAGAAATTGATATTTCCTTTACCTTGAAGAGTGACTCATAAAACTCAAAGATCAGGAACTTAGGGGCTTTATGACACCTTTTAAGGACTCTTTGAAAGGTAATACTATCATAGTTTTTTGGATAATGATTTTTTAATGAAATAAAAGTAATGGGTGGGTATTTATAGAAAAATTAAGAGATTTGTTTATTAATTTCCTAGGACACCTTAGTAATGGTATTTGAAATACCATGGGCTTGCCCATGGAATTTTTCTAGGATATTAAACACTTATAACACATATTAAGTTACTTTAACACATAATATTAGAATTTAATTTTAAATTAATTATTAAATAATTATGAAAAATATATGATGTCATCAAACTTACTGAAAAACTCAAATTGTATTTTTCATATTCACAAAAAAATGAAAGTATTTTATAAAATTATAATGAATTTAATCTAACCTAATATAGAAGTTATGAATTTAAAAATTAACTCCATTTTATGAAAATTATTTTATAAATATGTGAAATTTAATTTTTAATTAAAATCATTATTCGCTTTAAAAATCCCAATTCTAAAATTATAACAGATTTTATAACACTTTGAAAAAGAATAAGGTCCTGTAAAATTAACTTATAATCATAAGACAAAAAATGATTAATTTTTTTTTCTATTTTATGAAAATTCATTTTCTTTTAAATGGTTATATTAATTATAAAAATATAAATAAACATTTATGTTTTATAAAAATACTAATAATTAACAAATAATTTCTAAAGCATCTATTTACTTATACGATGATATAATTATATCACATTTCCATTTAAGATTCCTAAATTATATTTATACTTTTTTAGGTGATTTTACTATTCCATTGGTCATATTACTTTTCATAAGGTTAACATTACTATTCTAAAGGGTCAAGTTACTATTCACCAAAAAAATTAAGTTGATCCAATCATACTCTAAATATCTTACTGATTGTAACTTTTTATGTCTGTTTTCTGAAAATAATTTCACAAAATCAATTATTTAAAGTTTATTTAAATGAAAAAATATAGTATTTTTTACTATTAATAAAAAATATGAAACTTCTTAGAAAAATACTAAAAATTTACCCTAGATTAATTTTTACATTTGAAATTCAAAAATTGTGTTTATTTTACCATAATAATTTTCTATGTATGAGAAATCTCTAAAAAGTACAATCTTTACCTATAAAATAAATTTATCAAATTTATCTCAATTAAACATATGTTTTATTAAGAAAAAATATTCTTAAGTCAGAATTTATGAAATAAAAATTTTATTAAAACAAAGTGATTACAACTTAAGTGACTAAGGCCATGTAACATAACCCCTTCTAACACCCACATAAGATATAAGGGTAAGGTGTGAAATGGTGATAGACTCTTGGGGTGGCTTGGATAACATCACCCGAGTGGTAATATTCACTAAATTGAAATTCTACTGTAGGAGATTTTGTTCAAGCTTAACATGTTGAAGCTCAGCTTGGGCTTGGTACAGAGTGAAGCCCAGTGACACTACCTCCTACTCGAGGTCCGAAAAATGGGCCTTGTATAGAACGATTTTACTGGATGAGGCCATCAAATATTCTTTTTGTATTAATTAACCGTTATCAATTCTATTTTTAAATAATAATCATAACATTAAGAGTATAGTATTCAACGGTCTTATTGACCAACGGTCATAATTGAACAACGGTCATATAATGGTCGAAATCCGATGGTCACGTTAAAATATACTTACATCATTATTAAAGTGAAAATGTTTTGTTGAGTAAAAAATATCACACATTTTCCAAAAACCATTATTATTCAAAAAAATTAGGTCATTATAGTACATATCAAAAAATAACTACAAATAAATCTGTTGTCCTCTTTCCCAACATGCACAATAATATTTTTTATTACTTGACCTATGTAACTGAACCACATGTCTAAATTTAAGAAGAACATATTTTCTAATGAAAAACATTAATGTCCACCAATGTACATATAAGCCCATTTTGTACACATGGGTAGGTGCTGAGTCTAATGAACCAGTAGGAAATCCCCAATACCTTGTCAAAACTGATTGATGTTGTGATTAAGAAGATAATAATACGGTATATATATAAGGTGAAATATTTCTTATGCAACACACCCTCCTAAAAATGTAAGATAAGGTAGAAAAAACAAATGAATTTATTGATTTATTGTTAACTATAACACTTCAAACCCAAACCATATGTTATTCTACAAGTGTTGGAGTGTCTCTAAACATGTTACAGCAACCACCTAGGTGGATCATGTCCTGTCCCAGAACAAGTAACTAAAAATCATACATACTTTCTCCAATTTTTGAGTGCCTCTAAGGATAAATCATAAAAATTAAAAATCGAACAAGGCTCAACAGAATATAGTAGAATGTGAAAGCACCGATTCTATAGAGGTAATCTTAATAAATCCAATGATTTTTGTGAGAGAATATAGTTCCATCTAGTAATAAAATATAACTTGTCTATGGTAATAATATCCCACTTGAAAATCACATTAAGGGGAAACACCACTTAATCAATAGGTATCATGTTTAATTGTAACACCCCAGGATTTCATAGTGTGTTATTTCTTAAAAATAATTCAATAACTTGCACTACACGCAACACCGAGTTCAGTCACACCATGACGTACAAAAAAAATCCATTAAAAGAGGTCATGAATAGTATTAACAACATTTTGAACTTTATATAATCCTTATAATTTTAGAATCCCTATTATGAGTTTCTTAGTCATAATGCAAGAACATATTCATTTTCAGTATTGCACTTTTATCAACTTTAATAGTGAAACCTTTTTTTAAATAAAATATTTTAAACTATCTGAATAAATTGGGACATCAAAAAAAAAAATTTAAATGAAACATCCCAAGCTTCCACGGTACGCTTTCCTTTGAATAAAATAGTAGCGTGTGTTGTACGCAACCTTGAGTTTTAACACACGCCACAACCAATCAAACTAGCCGTTATGAATAGTAATACCTAAATTTTGAAATTATATATATATTTTATATTTTAAAATGGACTTCATTTTTGGATTCGGAATATCGAATTTAGCCTAAGGTGAAATTTTGGTACTTTTCGGATAACTTTCATATTTTGATGAATAGTGAAAATTACTAAATTTTAATTAAAAACAACTTTTTTAATCAAAATAATTAATAGTGATAAATTATGAATTTTAGTATTTTTAAAGTATATTTAGAATATATTTTTTTTAACATTTAATATAATGTTGGTCATTGGACATAATTTTACAATTAAACCGAACATAAACAAGTGTCAATCTTTTGATAGTTATTATCTCTTAAAAACACGCTTTTTGTTTTGACAGCGGGAATTAATTTTAAATTAATTTCTGCCACTTCTGTGTTTTGAATTTAGAAAAATGGATTCCATATTTGGAATCAGGATGTCCAAATTGTGTAAATAGGTAACTTTTATTTTTAGACATTTTGAATAATTACTGTGGTAAATATTTTATTTACCATGGTTAAGGGTAAATCCGGTAAATAAGGGTAAAAAAATAATATTATAATAATACAAAATTACCCTAAAACGTGTCCTAACCTTATTGGTGGACACATACCCGACCATGAGCATCCTTGTGTCAATTTGGGGACCCCTTGGAGCCACTTGTATGTGGTAGGGACACTTTATATTAATAAAGTTAAAATAAAAATAAAAATGGCATAAGCTTACATCTTTTAGAAGAACAATTTTTACATAGGGTTATACATGTTGGATTTTCGATTATAAATATTCATTAGAAAGCTAAAAATATTTCCTACATAATGATATTTTATTTATAATTTTGAGACATCAAATAAGTTAAATTATTAATCACACAATAGTGAAGCAATGTTTACCTCATTAATAAATCATTTAAATAAATAAGATTATAATGATTAAAAAATTATCTAAAACCTGTCCAATTCTTATTGGTTGATGTTATTTAGAATATGAGTCATCTTATCTTCGACCTCAATGATTTTTGGACCATTATAAACCAAATATAATTATATTATAAAGTAATACTTTCACTCTTTCATAAAGAGCCCCTCCTCTCCCTTATAAAAGGAGACCACTTCTACTCATTCCTCACACCTCTCAAGCCACTTGGCTCGTCCAAACTCTGCCCAAATAAGCTCCCCACATCCCTCTCCTCCTCCTTGAAGCTTCCCCTTAGGCAGAAAGCATTTCAAGAAGTCCTTTGGTTCCAACCAAAGTGAGTTACCTAAATTAAAGGAGGTTAACCTACCCCAACCAAGGAAAAGTACAAGGTAAGGGATTTTCTTATCTCACTTTCAATTCCATGAGATTTCCATTGTTCGCCACTAAATTATTGAAAGTGGTGTATTGTGTACTGCCATTTGATATATATTATCATGATTCTATTTATATTCATGTTATTCTGTAAATCATTTGGTGGTTATTAACTTTTGGCCATACGACTCAGTTGATTAACGTGGTAAGGGGTTTTCATCTCACTCCTTATTCTCATGAGATTCATGCCATATTGCCACCATTACCTTTTGTGTGGTGTATGTACTGCCCATAATTATATTATTTGTGTAATACACTCTAATTTATGTGTACTTACATATTCATTGTATGATACCTCTTTCATGGGTTGTATGTTTCATAAGTTACCAAACTGGTAAGGGTTTATTTCACAATCTCTTCATTATCTAAGGTTGTTTATACGTAATAATCTACTGGGATATCTTTATCATCCACATCCATGTTTCTTAAAAATGTATTTCAAAACATTTTTACTATTTACAAGAATATGGGTTAAAGTCATTTATACCCTTGTTTGACTTTTTATAAGAGGTTTATAAAGGAATCTTTCCGTCGTTTTCAAAACAAGGTCCTTTTTAACCTTTTCGACAGAATTAAGATAAGAATTTTTTTTAACTTATACGGCGGGTGCGGTTATTTTCCGCCGTTATAAAATCTTTAAAGCTTCCCTTAAAAGCTTATAAGATTATTTTCAAAGAAAATGTTTGATTTTATATGGATCTTAAATGATTTCAAAATAAAAGGAGATATTTCTTTAAAAAGAATTTTGATTTCATCTATGTCAACATCCTTTGATGGGTTTTAAGATTATTTGAAGTTGATTTATTATGATACAAAACTTCTATATTGTTTTGAAGGTTTTGTTATATGTTTGATTGTGGATGTGCTATTTTTATACCATTCATAGTTTATGGTGAAAGTATTGACATTTCGTATGCTAGTTCCAATAAGAATGTTTATGTTATATTTCAATCTTTACTTCATATGAATGTGTTGGACAAGTATGTTCCAGGTTGGGGACTGGTTAAAGTAAGCCCTCCAGGTTGGGGACTGGTAAAAGTAAGCCCTCCGGGTTGGGGACTGGTAAAAGTAAGCCCTCCAGGTTAGGGACTGGTAAAAGTAAGCCCTCCGGGTTAGTGTCCGGTTATTAGAGGCACTCCGGGTTGGTGTCCAGTTATTAGAGGCACTCCGGGTTGGTGTCCGGTTATTAGAGGCACTCCGGGTTGGGTTCCGGTTACAGTTAGCCCCAAGGTCTTGGGACAAGGCCTTGAAAAGTAATTAAAGTTTAGCATTATGCATTCCAACATTATGAAAGTGGTTATTGATTTTGCATGTGATTATTCGATTAGTAGAATATCCATGTGAACAAGTAAATGGCATTATTTCATTTTACTTTTGCCATACTATGTTGAAGTTCAAGTTTAAAAGGCTTTTGTTTTAGTAATTCATTGCCTTAAATGTTTATGCTTATTTTTGAATGTTCCGCTATATTGTTATCCTTACTGGGCATTTGAGCTCACCCCTTTTCTATGTTTTATTTTTCCCAGGATGTGAAGATGTAAGTTATGAATGACCTGCAGGGATATTATGAGGGGCTTATAGTGTGGACTGTGGAAACATTATGTTGTTGTAGTAGTTTTGCATTTTATGATATAATGTAAAACTTATGAATATATCTAGTGTTTCCAAGGCTACTAAACCAATCGGTCTTTCGAGATTTGATCTTTCTTGTGATCATGCCAATGTTATGTAATAATGCAACGACTCTGGGTAACTGGGGTCGGGGCGTTACAGTTGGTATCAGAGGAAGTTTAGTACAAACCTTGGAAACTAGATTTAGATAAACTCTTATTAGAGCACGTAGACCTAAGATGAACTTTCAGGATTAGTATAGAAGAACTTCCTAGAATTTTGGTATCGTAGAGATTTTGTGAGTTTTCCGAGCAATATATCCCTGTCTGGATACGAGCAGGTAGAGGTGGCTCTGGCACAGATGTACCTAGGGGTAAAACCCAAAAACACCGCTTTGAGCTAGACTCGAACGGGAACTGGTGCACGACAACGGGCCTTACTGCACTCTTGGTTACGACACTCCCGGGGGATATGCTTAGGATAACTCTCATTTTCTTACAAATCATTATGAAGGGTTTATGAGTATATACTTCCTCAAAGAAAACATTTTTATGATTATGGATTATATCCATAAATAGTTCAATTTATGTTAAGTGTTTTATAAGTATGGGATTATGTATTTTGATTCATAAACTGATCTAGTTTATGCCATTGTTTAGAAATGGCGCCCAGTAGAAGGAATGAGAACTCCAGAAATGAACATGATCCAAAGAGAAGGAAGGATCATATCTTTCATGGTCTTAAGCTAGGATTGATAAGAGAAATAGTCTCCCATGTATTATCATCATATGAAGAAATAATATCATGTGTTGATAAGATAAGTAAAGAGTTTACTGAGTCCTATGGCTTTGAAGGGAAGCAAGAGAAGAAAGGATGGAAGAGAGAAAAATGGATAAAGGGAAGAGGGAAAAGAAGAATTTTCCCATATGTGGTAACTGTGGGAAGAAACACCCTGGAACTTGCCTGAAAGGAATGGGAGTTTGTTATAAGTGTGGAGGAAAAGGGCACAAAGTACGTGACTGCAAGGGTGAGAAAATGGTTTCAAATGTACAATGCTTCATTTGCAAGGAGTTTGGACACTACGCGAACCTATGTCCCAGTCATCAGACTATGCCGCAAATGATGCTATTGGATAATAATCAAGTTATGATACTACCACAGATGAAGAGGAATGATTAGAGTTCTTATGTTGATTATGTCAATTGAGTGTTGTATCAACAATGTACTTGTTATAATAATTATGGAGTATATAAGGATTGTACTGCAGTACTATTTCATTAAGGACTTGAGATTGTGTGGAACAAAGAAAAGTGACTCAATAGCAGGATAAAGTTTTGGAAAATATATGGTTGAGAGAAAGATAAACCATAATATGGTTCTGATACCGAGTTAGTGATTTTAGAATAATACATGATTGATTTGGATAAATTATGTTGGATATTCTTGACTACCTTGAAACTGATTAATGATTTGTATATTCCATCATTTTTTTGGGGTTTAAAACATTTTTGGATTGATGAAGTATATCCAGAATTCTATATGGAATAGGGGAGCATGAATGTAATCAATAAGGAATATGGTAATTCAAGATGTTTCATTTTATTAAAAGAATACAAGATGAAGGTATTCATATGTTATTACGGGGTAAAAAGGATCTATATTATGTTTACCTTACTTATAAATGTTGGACTGTGAGTTTGGACAGAAGTATTTTGGATAGTTCTAGTTTGGATTATTTTGGATTACCATAAAAGGACAACCCAGAGGTCGGGCGGCAACCCGTCGCGTCCGGAAAGGCTGCGAGACTTGAACCCGCAACCGAAGGGCGACAAGGGTGTATCACCTACCACTGGCCCACGAGATGTCCTGGATTAAATAATGTTGTTTTTTTAAAAGATCTGGTAGATGAATTATAAATTCATTTATTTTGGAACCCTGTACGAATAGTATAAATAAAAAAATTACATTCTATTATCTTTTAGAGTGAAAGATGAGTTTGTGGTAGAAGTTTATTAATGGATAAAACTCTAATTATAAAGTAAGTATATCTCCTTATGATCTTAGCCAATCTCATAAATATATTCCTCAACATTAATAAAAGGAACTTAGAACAAAAATGTTGTCCTAGATGGTACCTTAAATCATCACTAATTCATGGCTTTGGGATTGTTGGCCTTTTCATAGCCATGTTCTCTACCACTCTCCATCAAATAATTGATGGTTAGATTTCTCTTCCATATCCATATTTTCCTACATGGAACCCTAGTATGTGTTATTTTCGGTAATCTTCATACTTTCCACTCTTTATTTTAAATAGAGGCCTCGTTAATTCATTTTTCGATGTGGGATTTCAACTATGATATTTTGAAACGTCAAAAATGTGTTATCCTAATACCCTATGTTTTGTTGAACCGATGGTATTTCAAATCATCATAGATTGATGAATTTAAGGACCTCAATTATACACTTGTTTGTGATTGATGATCTCAATCACTACCTATAAATATTTACGTTTTTCCTCCAATTATATGTCTCTAATTGCCACCAATGTTCTCCTAATCGAGATCATAATTTGGTGGTGACTCTTTCATTTCTCTTTTCCTCATATTAAGACTAAATTTTAGTAACCTAATTTCCGATGTGGGTTTTCCCACAAAGATATTTTCTATTTTCAACCTTTTATTTTCGAAGAACAATTTCAAATTGCAAGGACGCAATTTATTGAAGGAGGGGAGAATGTAACACCCCAGGATTTCATAGTGTGTTATTTCTTAAAAATAATTCAATAACTTGCACTACACGCAACACCGAGTTCAATCACACCATGACGTACAAAAAAAAAGCCATTAAAAGAGGTCATGAATAGTATTAACAACATTTTGAACTTTATATAATCCTTATAATTTTAGAATCCCTATTATGAGTTTCTTAGTCATAATGCAAGAACAGATTCATTTTCAGTATTGCACTTTTATCAACTTTAATAGTGAAACCTTTTTTTAAATAAAATATTTTAAACTATCTGAATAAATTGGGACATCAAAAAAAAAATTTAAATGAAACATCCCAAGCTTCCACGGTACGCTTTCCTTTGAATAAAATAGTAGCGTGTGTTGTACGCAACCTTGAGTTTTAACACACGCCACAACCAATCAAACTAGCCGTTATGAATAGTAATACCTAAATTTTGAAATTATATATATATTTTATATTTTAAAATGGACTTCATTTTTGGATTCGGAATATCGAATTTAGCCTAAGGTGAAATTTTGGTACTTTTCGGATAACTTTCATATTTTGATGAATAGTGAAAATTACTAAATTTTAATTAAAAACAACTTTTTTAATCAAAATAATTAATAGTGATAAATTATGAATTTTAGTAGTTTTAAAGTATATTTAGAATATATTTTTTTTACCATTTAATATAATTTTGGTCATTGGACATAATTTTACAATTAAACCGAACATAAACAAGTGTCAATCTTTTGATAGTTATTATCTCTTAAAAACACGCTTTTTGTTTTGACAGCGGGAATTAATTTTAAATTAATTTCTGCCACTTCTGTGTTTTGAATTTAGAAAAATGGATTCCATATTTGGAATCAGGATTTCCAAATTGTGTAAATAGGTAACTTTTATTTTTAGACATTTTGAATAATTACTGTGGTAAATATTTTATTTACCATGGTTAAGGGTAAATCCGGTAAATAAGGGTAAAAAAATAATATTATAATAATACAAAATTACCCTAAAACGTGTCCTAACCTTATTGGTGGACACATACCCGACCATGAGCATCCTTGGGTCAATTTGGGGACCCCTTGGAGCCACTTGTATGTGGTAGGGACACTTTATATTAATAAAGTTAAAATAAAAATAAAAATGGCATATGCTTACATCTTTTAGAAGAACAATTTTTACATAGGGTTATACATGTTGGATTTTCGATTATAAATATTCATTAGAAATCTAAAAAGATTAGCTACATAATGATATTTTATTTATAATTTTTAGACATCAAATAATTCAAATTATTAATGACACAATAGTGATGCAATGTTTACCTCATTAATAAATCATTTAAATAAATAAGATTATAATGATTAAAATATTATCTAAAACCTATCCAATTCTTATTGGTTGATGTTATTTAGAATATGAGTCATCTTATCTTCGACCTCAATGATTTTTGGACCATTATAAACCGAATATAATTATATTATAAAGTAATACTTTCACTCTTTCATAAAGAGCCCCTCCTCTCCCTTATAAAAGGAGACCACTTCTACTCATTCCTCACACCTCTCAAGCCACTTGGCTCATCCAAACTCTGCCCAAATAAGCTCCCCACATCCCTCTCCTCCTCCTTGAAGCTTCCCCTTAGGCAGAAAGCATTTCAAGAAGTCCTTTGGTTCCAACCAAAGTGAGTTACCTAAATTAAAGGAGGTTAACCTACCCCAACCAAGGAAAAGTACAAGGTAAGGGATTTTCTTATCTCACTTTCAATTCCGTGAGATTTCCATTGTTCGCCACTAAATTATTGAAAGTGGTGTATTGTGTACTGCCATTTGATATATATTATCATGATTCTATTTATATTCATGTTATTCTGTAAATCATTTGGTGGTTATTAACTTTTGGCCATACGACTCAGTTGATTAACGTGGTAAGGGGTTTTCATCTCACTCCTTATTCTCATAAGATTCATGCCATATTCCCACCATTACCTTTTGTGTGGTGTATGTACTGCCCATAATTATATTCTTTGTGTAATACACTCTAATTTATGTGTACATACATATTCATTGTATGATACCTCTTTCATGGGTTGTATGTTTCATAAGTTACCAAACTGGTAAGGGTTTATTTCACAATCTCTTCATTATCTAAGGTTGTTTATACGTAATAATCTACTGGGATATCTTTATCATCCACATCCATGTTTCTTAAAAATGTATTTCAAAACATTTTTACTATTTACAAGAATATGGTTTAAAGTCATTTATACCCTTGTTTGACTTTTTATAAGAGGTTTATAAAGGAATCTTTCCGTCGTTTTCAAAACAAGGTCCTTTTTAACCTTTTCGACAGAATTAAGATAAGAATTTTTTTTTAACTTATACGGCGGGTGCGGTTATTTTCCGCCGTTATAAAATCGTCAAAGCTTCCCTTAAAAGCTTATAAGATTATTTTCAAAGAAAATTTTTGATTTTATATGGATCTTAAATGATTTCAAAATAAAAGGAGATATTTCTTTAAAAAGAATTTTGATTTCATCTATGTCAACATCCTTTGATGGGTTTTAAGATTATTTGAAGTTGATTTATTATGATACAAAACTTCTATATTTTTTTGAAGGTTTTGTGATATGTTTGATTGTGGATGTGCTATTTTTATACCATTCATAGTTTATGGTGAAAGTATTGACATTTCGTATGCTAGTTCCAATAAGAATGTTTATGTTATATTTCAATCTTTACTTCATATGAATGTGTTGGACAAGTATGTTCCAGGTTGGGGACTGGTTAAAGTAAGCCCTCCAGGTTGGGGACTGGTAAAAGTAAGCCCTCCGGGTTGGGGACTGGTAAAAGTAAGCCCTCCAGGTTGGGGACTGGTAAAAGTAAGCCCTCCAGGTTAGGGACTGGTAAAAGTAAGCCCTCCAGGTTAGTGTTCGGTTATTAGAGGCACTCCGGGTTGGTGTCCGGTTATTAGAGGCACTCCGGGTTGGTGTCCGGTTATTAGAGGCACTCCGGGTTGGGTTCCGGTTACAGTTAGCTCCAAGGTCTTGGGACGAGGGCTTGAAAAGTAATTAAAGTTTAGCATTATGCATTCCAACATTATGAAAGTGGTTATTGATTTTGCATGTGATTATTCAATTAGTAGAATATCCATGTGAACAAGTAAATGGCATTATTTCATTTTACTTTTTCCATACTATGTTGAAGTTCAAGTTTAAAAGGCTTTTGTTTTAGTAATTCGTTGCCTTAAATGTTTATGCTTATTTTTGAATGTTCCGCTATATTGTTATCCTTACTGGGCATTTGATCTCACCCCTTTTCTATGTTTTATTTTTCCCAGGATGTGAAGATGTAAGTTATGAATGACCTGCAGGGATATTATGAGGGGCTTATAGTGTGGACTGTGGAAACATTATGTTGTTGTAGTAGTTTTGCATTTTATGATATAATGTAAAACTTATGAATATATCTAGTGTTTCCAAGGCTACTAAAACAATCGGTCTTTCGAGATTTGATCTTTCTTGTGATCATGCCAATGTTATGTAATAATGCAACGACTCTGGGTAACTGGGGTCGGGGCGTTACAGTTGGTATCAGAGGAAGTTTAGTACAAACCTTGGAAACTAGATTTAGAAAAACTCTGATTAGAGCACGTAGACCTAAGATGAACTTTCAGGATTAGTATAGAAGAACTTCCTAGAATTTTGGTATCGTAGAGATTTTGCGAGTTTTCCGAGCAATACATCCCTGTCTGGATACGAGCAGGTAGAGGCGGCTCTGGCACAGATGTACCTAGGGGTAAAACCCGAAAACAACGCTTTGAGCTAGACTCGAACGGGAACTGGTGCACGACAACGGGCCTTACTGCACTCTTGGTTACGACACTCCCGGGGGATATGCTTAGGATAACTCTCATTTTCTTACAAATCATTATGAAGGGTTTATGAGTATATACTTCCTCAAAGAAAACATTTTTATGATTATGGATTATATCCATAAATAGTTCAATTTATGTTAAGTGTTCTATAAGTATGGGATTATGTATTTTGATTCATAAACTGATCTAGTTTATGCCATTGTTTAGAAATGGCGCCCAGTAGAAGGAATGAGAACTCCAGAAATTCACATGATCCAAAGAGAAGGAAGGATCATATCTTTCATGGTCTTAAGCTAGGATTGATAAGAGAAATAGTCTCCCATGTATTATCATCATATGAAGAAATAATATCATGTGTTGATAAGATAAGTAAAGAGTTTACTGAGTCCTATGGCTTTGAAGGGAAGCAAGAGAAGAAAAGGATGGAAGAGAGAAAAATGGATAAAGGGAAGAGGGAAAAGAAGAATTTTCCCATATGTGGTAACTGTGGGAAGAAACACCCTGGAACTTTCCTGAAAGGAATGGGAGTTTGTTATAAGTGTGGAGGAAAAGGGCACAAAGTACGTGACTGCAAGGGTGAGAAAATGGTTTCAAATGTACAATGCTTCATTTGCAAGGAGTTTGGACACTACGCGAACCTATGCCCTAGTCATCAGACTATGCCGCAAATGATGCTATTGGATAATAATCAAGTTATGATACTACCACAGATGAAGAGGAATGATTAGAGTTCTTATGTTGATTATGTCAATTGAGTGTTGTATCAACAATGTACTTGTTATAATAATTATGGAGTATATAAGGATTGTACTGCAGTACTATTTCATTAAGGACTTGAGATTGTGTGGAACAAAGAAAAGTGACTCAATAGCAGGATAAATTTTTGGAAAATATATGGTTGAGAGAAAGATAAACCATAATATGGTTCTGATACCGAGTTAGTGATTTTAGAATAATACATGATTGATTTGGATAAATTATGTTGGATATTCTTGACTACCTTGAAAATGATTAATGATTTGTATATTCCATCATTTTTTTGGGGTTTAAAACATTTTTGGATTGATGAAGTATATCCAGCATTCTATATAGAATAGGGGAGCATGAATGTAATCAATAAGGAATATGGTAATTCAAGATGTTTCATTTTATTAAAAGAATACAAGATGAAGGTATTCATATGCTATTACAGGGTAAAAGGATCTATATTATGTTTACCTTCCTTATAAATGTTGGACTGTGAGTTTGGACAGAAGTATTTTGGATAGTTCTAGTTTGGATTATTTTGGATTACCATAAAAGGACAACCCAGAGGTCGGGCGGCAACCCGTCGCGTCCGGAAAGGCTGCGAGACTTGAACCCGCAACCGAAGGGCGACAAGGGTGTATCACCTACCACTGGCCCACAAGATGTCCTGGATTAAATAATGTTGTTTTTTTTAAAGATCTGGTAGATGAATTATAAATTCATTTATTTTGGAACCCTGTACGAATAGTATAAATAAAAAAATTACATTCTATTATCTTTTAGAGTGAAAGATGAGTTTGTGGTAGAAATTTATTAATGGATAAAACTCTAATTATAAAGTAAGTATATCTCCTTATGATATTATCCAATCTCATAAATATATTCCTCAACATTAATAAAAGGAACTTAGAACAAAAATGTTGTCCTAGATGGTACCTTAAATCATCACTAATTCATGGCTTTGGGATTGTTGGCCTTTTCATAGCCATGTTCTCTACCACTCTCCATCAAATAATTGATGGTTAGATTTCTCTTCCATATCCATATTTTCCTACATGGAACCCTAGTATGTGTTATTTTCGGTAATCTTCATACTTTCCACTCTTTATTTTAAATAGAGGCCTCGTTAATTCATTTTTCGATGTGGGATTTCAACTATGATATTTTGAAACGTCAAAAATGTGTTATCCTAATACCCTATGTTTTGTTGAACCGATGGTATTTCAAATCATCATAGATTGATGAATTTAAGGACCTCAATTATACACTTGTTTGTGATTGATGATCTCAATCACTACCTATAAATATTTACGTTTTTCCTCCAATTATATGTCTCTAATTGCCACCAATGTTCTCCTAATCGAGATCATAATTTGGTGGTGACTCTTTCATTTCTCTTTTCCTCATATTAAGACTAAATTTTAGTAACCTAATTTCCGATGTGGGTTTTCCCACAAAGATATTTTCTATTTTCAACCTTTTATTTTCGAAGAACAATTTCAAATTGCAAGGACGCAATTTATTGAAGGAGGGGAGAATGTAACACCCCAGGATTTCATAGTGTGTTATTTCTTAAAAATAATTCAATAACTTTCACTACACGCAACACCGAGTTCAATCACACCATGACGTACAAAAAAAAGCCATTAAAAGAGGTCATGAATAGTATTAACAACATTTTGAACTTTATATAATCCTTATAATTTTAGAATCCCTATTATGAGTTTCTTAGTCATAATGCAAGAACAGATTCATTTTCAGTATTGCACTTTTATCAACTTTAATAGTGAAACATTTTTTTAAATAAAATATTTTAAACTATCTGAACAAATTGGGACATCAAAAAAAAATTTTAAATGAAACATCCCAAGCTTCCACGGTACGCTTTCCTTTGAATAAAATAGTAGCGTGTGTTGTACGCAACCTTGAGTTTTAACACACGCCACAACCAATCAAACTAGCCGTTATGAATAGTAATACCTAAATTTTGAAATTATATATATATTTTATATTTTAAAATGGACTTCATTTTTGGATTCGGAATATCGAATTTAGCCTAAGGTGAAATTTTGGTACTTTTCGGATAACTTTCATATTTTGATGAATAGTGAAAATTACTAAATTTTAATTAAAAACAACTTTTTTAATCAAAATAATTAATAGTGATAAATTATGAATTTTAGTAGTTTTAAAGTATATTTAGAATATATTTTTTTTACCATTTAATATAATGTTGGTCATTGGACATAATTTTACAATTAAACCGAACATAAACAAGTGTCAATCTTTTGATAGTTATTATCTCTTAAAAACACGCTTTTTGTTTTGACAGCGGGAATTAATTTTAAATTAATTTCTGCTACTTCTGTGTTTTGAATTTAGAAAAATGGATTCCATATTTGGAATCAGGATGTCCAAATTGTGTAAATAGGTAACTTTTATTTTTAGACATTTTGAATAATTACTGTGGTAAATATTTTATTTACCATGGTTAAGGGTAAATCCGGTAAATAAGGGTAAAAAAATAATATTATAATAATACAAAATTACCCTAAAACGTGTCCTAACCTTATTGGTGGACACATACCCGACCATGAGCATCCTTGGGTCAATTTGGGGACCCCTTGGAGCCACTTTTATGTGGTAGGGACACTTTATATTAATAAAGTTAAAATAAAAATAAAAATGGCATAAGCTTACATCTTTTAGAAGAACAATTTTTACATAGGGTTATACATGTTGGATTTTCGATTATAAATATTCATTAGAAAGATAAAAAGATTTCCTACATAATGATAGTTTATTTATAATTTTTAGACATCAAATAAGTTAAATTATTAATGACACAATAGTGATGCAATGTTTACCTCATTAATAAATCATTTAAATAAATAAGATTATAATGATTAAAATATTATCTAAAACCTGTCCAATTCTTATTGGTTGATGTTATTTAGAATATGAGTCATCTTATCTTCGACCTCAATGATTTTTGGACCATTATAAACCGAATATAATTATATTATAAAGTAATACTTTCACTCTTTACTAAAGAGCCCCTCCTCTCCCTTATAAAAGGAGACCACTTCTACTCATTCCTCACACCTCTCAAGCCACTTGGCTCGTCCAAACTCTGCCCAACTAAGCTCCCCACATCCCTCTCCTCATCCTTGAAGCTTCCCCTTAGGCAGAAAGCATTTCAAGAAGTCCTTTGGTTCCAACCAAAGTGAGTTACCTAAATTAAAGGAGGTTAACCTACCCCAACCAAGGAAAAGTACAAGGTAAGGGATTTTCTTATCTCACTTTCAATTCCGTGAGATTTACATTGTTCGCCACTAAATTATTGAAAGTGGTGTATTGTGTACTGCCATTTGATATATATTATCATGATTCTATTTATATTCATGTTATTCTGTAAATCATTTGGTGGTTATTAACTTTTGGCCATACGACTCAGTTGATTAACGTGGTAAGGGGTTTTCATCTCACTCCTTATTCTCATGAGATTCATGCCATATTTCCACCATTATCTTTTGTGTGGTGTATGTACTGCCCATAATTATATTCTTTGTGTAATACACTCTAATTTATGTGTACATACATATTCATTGTATGATACCTCTTTCATGGGTTGTATGTTTCATAAGTTACCAAACTGGTAAGGGTTTATTTCACAATCTCTTCATTATCTGAGGTTGTTTATACGTAATAATCTACTGGGATATCTTTATCATCCACATCCATGTTTCTTAAAAATGTATTTCAAAACATTTTTACTATTTACAAGAATATGGGTTAAAGTCATTTATACCCTTGTTTGACTTTTTATAAGAGGTTTATAAAGGAATCTTTCCGTCGTTTTCAAAACAAGGTCCTTTTTAACCTTTTCGACAGAATTAAGATAAGAATGTTTTTTTAACTTATACGGCGGGTGCGGTTATTTTCCGCCATTATAAAATCGTCAAAGCTTCCCTTAAAAGCTTATAAGATTATTTTCAAAGAAAATGTTTGATTTTATATGGATCTTAAATGATTTCAAAATAAAAGGAGATATTTCTTTAAAAAGAATTTTGATTTCATCTATGTCAACATCCTTTGATGGGTTTTAAGATTATTTGAAGTTGATTTATTATGATACAAAACTGCTATATTGTTTTGAAGGTTTTGTGATATGTTTGACTGTGGATGTGCTATTTTTATACCATTCATAGTTTATGGTGAAAGTATTGACATTTCGTATGCTAGTTCCAATAAGAATGTTTATGTTATATTTCAATCTTTACTTCATATGAATGTGTTGGACAAGTATGTTCCAGGTTGGGGACTGGTTAATGTAAGCCCTTCAGGTTGGGGACTGGTAAAAGTAAGCCCTCCAGGTTGGGGACTGGTAAAAGTAAGCCCTCCAGGTTAGGGACTGGTAAAAGTAAGCCCTCCGGGTTGGTGTCCGGTTATTAGAGGCACTCCGGGTTGGTGTCCGGTTATTAGAGGCACTCTGGGTTGGTGTCTGGTTATTAGAGGCACTCCGGGTTGGGTTCCGGTTATAGTTAGCCCCAAGGTCTTAGGACGAGGCCTTGAAAAGTAATTAAAGTTTAGCATTATGCATTCCAACATTATGAAAGTGGTTATTGATTTTGCATGTGATTATTCGATTAGTAGAATATCAATGTGAACAAGTAAATGGCATTATTTCATTTTACTTTTTCCATACTATGTTGAAGTTCAAGTTTAAAAGGCTTTTGTTTTAGTAATTCATTTCCTTAAATGTTTATGCTTATTTTTGAATGTTCCGCTATATTGTTATCCTTACTGGGCATTTGAGCTCACCCCTTTTCTATGTTTTATTTTTCCCAGGATGTGAAGATGTAAGTTATGAATGACCTGCAGGGATATTATGAGGGGATTATAGTGTGGACTGTGGAAACATTATGTTGTTGTAGTAGTTTTGCATTTTATGATATAATGTAAAACTTATGAATATATCTAGTGTTTCCAAGGCTACTAAACCAATCGGTCTTTCGAGATTTGATCCTTCTTGTGATCATGCCAATGTTATGTAATAATACAACGACTCTGGGTAACTGGGGTCGGGGCGTTACATTAATCCAAGGATATTTTCTAAGTAATTCATAATATATAGGAATCACGAGAAAATCCAAGGGTATTTCCAATGGAAATATAGACATATAGGCATCATAGATGAATCCAAATGGATTTCCCAAGGAATTCTAAACATATAGGCATAATAGTTGAATCCAAGGGGATTTACTAGGGAATTTCAAAAGTGAATTCATATAGCCAAATCCCAATATTTATCCTAGGAGTTCCATCGCATCATACATACCATCCAATTCTAGGTAACCACCTCGGCATTCCATATATAATAGGCCATGATTTATAAAGAATCAAGGGAAGTAAGTCCCTCTCATAATATCTCAAAAACATAACTAATAAGGATTGTCCATCCACCCAAACCCATCTCACATAATAGGGTTCAGCCTCTTAAGAACACATCTTAACCTCATCATCACCATAATAGGCTCACACCAATGATTTTGATTCTATGGAAACACTTAAAATCACCATTTCTCGTATCTCACACTGACCCTCTTGAGGGTTAGTATGATACTTGGCCACCAACCAAGGACCCCTAGGTTACATAATTGCATTGAAACCCAACATGAGTTCACTAACCACACTTAGTTATCTCAAACCCATATCATCATTACAGTCATAACATTCCTCAACATTCATTAGGGTTCTTTAGACCCATATCCAATCTCTAAGGGGTCTGTCACATCCATCAGGATCAACCCACTAAATTGATACCAAAATAAAATTTCATCATCCAACACAAATAACAAGTATCATTATGAAACAGAAAAAACACAAGGAAATCATAATAAGGGGCACATACAAAATCACTCATGATTCAAAAAAATGGCATCACCCACAGAGATTCAAACAATAACTCAACTAATACCCTTTGGATTTCCTTTGGAAACCAAGTCCTAATATTCTTTTAAATAAATGTAAAAAATGAATTGCATATTATATTAATTTCACAATGGACTTAAAAAAATCCCATAAAAATACTTTATATAACTCACTCTTGTTTTGAAATACCTTTTCAAAACCCATTTACCAAAACACCCATTTTTCGTGAAAGTTCCATGTAAGTAAACCCCCTTTTTAAAACACATTTTAAATAGAGAAACATATTTCTCTTTAAAAACCAAATCATGATACAAAATAATCCATAAATATGGATTCCAAAACTCATTTTACCAAGGTGACACCATCAAACTATTTAGAAAACTATGTGGTCTATATTGAATATTAAGTCGACATGAGTACATCCCAATCCATGGTTGAATCAATAAATTATTGCATCATGAAGACATATAAAATAATGATGGAACATGAATAGAAATTAACCAATCAATAAATATACTAAAATAAATTCAAAGATACCTACTTCATATAGATTTATTCACTTTTTAAAGAAAATTGGTGATTCTCACCCAAGATCATCCAAGTCCAACTGACCCTATCTATACCACATGAGGTACTAACTCAAGCCATAACATTTAAATAAATTAATGAAAATAATTTATAATTAATTATTAAATTTAATTACAATATGAACCATTACTTAATAACTCACTACGTGATATATTCTCTCTAAAACCTCAAGCAACAAGATGTAGTCCAGTCTTGGAACACATCCAAACCTATACCACACATCACAATTAATTATTTCTAATAATTAAAATTAAATGGTTCATCTAATAAAAATAGGTATAAATTCATAAAACATATTGAGTTATATCATCACTCCAAAATGGTAACCAACCACTAGTATAGGGTTCATGGAATACTTCCCACACCATCTTAGTAAAATGTCTTATTAACTAGAACTAATTAGAGAATCAATTTAATTTAATTTAAATCAAATCCCTATAAAAAGAAATCATATTGAAACATACCTTCAATAAAAAATAATTTTATGGTGTATGTACATTATTTTGGGGAATAATCCATGAGATTCAAATGAAAACTATATCAATTGTGATTAATAAACCATGATTCAGTGAAATATTTTCTCTAAACCCTAACTGGTGAATCCAAAATCAATGAATAACAAGGGAGTAGAATAAGAAAGAAAAATGGGGGATTTTACCAGGAATATATGTCATGGTCATCCCAGAACCACCTGAATAAAATGACGGAAAAAAAAGAGGTAAATTAAGAGCCAATGAGGACTCTCCCCACACGTTTAAATGATCTATGGAAATTAAATCCTCACGGGGTTTCAAATAGGAGCCCCTAAAAATTAATAAAAACCCCCTACTCAAAAAAAGACCCTTATCTAGGATTCACTACATCATGGTCTACATGGACCACGAAATGGTGCTCCTCCCTCATTACTAGACACCAGGGGGCCATAAAATAAATATAGTGAGGTTTCCACACATTGTTTCACACAAATATCTCCCACTTTTACCATCAAAACCTCTACTATGTGGATCTCACCATAGTCTAGTAAAAATGGTCGTGAAACCCCTTAAAGATAACCACGGTGAGGTTATCCCACACTATTTAACATAGAGATCCCTCCCATAGAAACACATCTTAGACCATGGAATGTATTCCCCTATGCACTAGCCAAAATGGTTAACTTAAGTTTTCCATGGTGTGGAGGTCCCTATTTTGACAACCTAAATACCCACTAAGGATGTCCACCTGATCATTTGTTTCCCTTCAAATAAAAAAACAAAAGTGCCACACACACCCAAATTAAGATAATTATAATGCCCCCACACACTACACACCATTTATACTAAAATACTTAATGTGTGATTTTTTACTACTGCCATTTTTCATAGGGAAAACCCTCAGAACAAAATTACCAATGAAACATCCAACTCTATGGCACTATGACATAGTGAATTTCCAAGGTACCATGCCTAGTACCTTGGCTAAAACATAACCATGGGGGTTACGCCATAGTCTTTACCCACCCAGGAGTATGAAAACTCACATGGCATAGCCTCTCACTAATATTTATTTCCCCTTCCTAGACATAGGGCACTATGTCAAGGCACCTAGTGTTTTGTCATGGTACCCTACCTGTAACTACAGTTTTGCAGTAGGGTCAACTAGAAACTCCTATAATGACCACATGATCACCTAAACCACATACTATGCCTCATTCCATATCCAAAAATAATAATTTAGAGATGTCTAAACACATGTAATCTAGATTTCTGTCTTGAATCTCAAAATTAACCCCTTTCCAAAATTGAAAATTCAAATTTTCTCCAAAAATTTTAACTCATAAAGAATAATGGATTTATAGGGTGACCAAGATTCCTTAAGTATCAAATATAATATGATTCATGTATTTTATGATATGTATTAGGATTGATGTTGCTTATGCCTTGATAATTTTTGGTAGATATCAAGCTAATCTCGGAGACTATAATTGGATGGCATTCAAGACTATCCTAAATTATCTAAGACATACTAAGGATATGTTCCTATTTTACTAATGAGTTGAGTAGAGATTTATTGGATAATATACATATGATATTTTCCATAAAAATCGGGATGATTTGAAATCATATTTAGGATACTAATTCACCCTTAATGGAGGATCTATGATCTAGAAGAGATCCAAGTAGGAAAGTTTTAACAATTATCTAGTATATTATATGTATATTATGGATTCTAATGCAAAATAACAAAGTATTGTGGGTATGAAACTTCATATAGGGGCTTGATTCAGTCCCTAGAAGTAAATACCCTATCACATTGTATTGTGATCATACTAAAATAGTGTCCCTCGTCAAAGATTTAGGGTCACATCAATGGAAAAATAATATATATAAGAAGTATCACCTCTTGAAGGATTATTCTCAAAGGGGTGTGGTCATAGTAAGAAGTGTTTACTTGGAGGATAGATTGGTAGAACCATTGAATAAATCATTATCTCAATAAAATCATGAATATCATGTGAGATCTAGTAGAGTAAGATTCATTAGAAATTACCTCTATCCCAAGTGTGAGTCTACTGGAGTTAGTGTCCCAGAACCAATTACTTTGTACTTTCAATTACCTTTATATTTTTAGTCTTTAAAATTGACAAATATATTATTACATGATCTATATTCTTATATAATACAATGATGTGATAATTTACTCATAATATTTTTCACATAAAAATTTCATAGATGTTCCTCATTTTGATGAAAACCATGATATTCTATGATAAGAATCTTGAAATAATATGGTGATATTACTTAATACATATTATTTTGAAAGTTAACTCCATTTTATTGGGCAAGGATGATATGTTCTATCTAGGTTAGGAGACTTGTAAGAAATTGGTACTTCTTCTCAGGATGTATTACCATGTTAATCTCTAAGAGGGGTGGTTATAAGAACAGGCTCACCCATAAGAATTATATATGTTTTATATGTCATTGGATATTCCTATATACAGACAAGTGTATTGATATTTATACATGATATTATTATTAATATCTATCCATAGTTTCATACTAAGATAATGGTGAGAAAATGTGATGAAATATGATAAAAGTGAAGTAAGATATATTAGTTGTATCGTGAGTGATATGTAATTGGTGAATAATTCAAGAAAGGATTAATACCTTACAAGTTAATGGAATTATATATCATAGTACATTTTATTATAATGGAAATTTATTGTTATGTTCATGGACATGGTTGTTTTATTGGAGAGTTCATTTCATGAAAGTAAAAGAAATATATATCAAGCATATATGTTGATGACATGAGTGTGAAACCTACATAATGATATATTGAGATAAATGGAATATTATATTACATAGTGACCATTAGTTGTATTTTTTTGTATTTATGACATTAACTCATTTATCTATGGATTCCTTCACATGTTTCAAGATGCTAATCTTGAAATTTAGACCAATTAGCCTAATGACACTCCAAAAGAGACATAGAGGGTCACACACAGAGTGTATCCAAAATATTAGTTAAATTAATATGAATTTAGTGTTAAAATAAATATTATTATTATGTTCTAAGGAATAGTAATTATTTAGGTTATGATTATTGAAAAAATATTTATTGAATGAATAATGAAGTTTCCTTTCTAGAAGGTAATTTCCATGTGTGGCCTTTTCGAACCCTCCACACATGGAAACCCCCCTCCCCCATAAAGAGGTCAATGTCCTGAGGTAGAGCCCTAGCCGGAGAAGGAGTCATTTCCAGTTGGGATGGCAGAGCGCCCCTAAGGGTGACAGCCTAATCGGCGATGGTTCATCAAAGCAATTCGTCAGCACATTGGGTCACGCCTCATTTTTTCCGCCCAGTTGAGACCAAGCGACCCACCAAAACGGATGGATCCCGGGGGAGAGGCTCATCCCAAAAGCGGACTCCCAGGATTCGATCCCTGAACCTCCCAAAGAACGACATTGTTTTACCACTCTCCTTCACCACAACGCCACCATCGAAGTGGAGAAACGTGTTTTTGGGTAATGAGGTATTAGGGAAGGCTCCCCATCTACACACCGCACGTCCCCAGTGAGGTCCAAGGTGGAAAATCCTTGGGCTTAGGCCAATTCCCAATGGGTTAGAGGGTCTCACAAAAGGTTTGTTAGCATATAGTGTGTGTTGCCTTGCGAGGACTCGAACTCAGAACCTCAGGGTCAGGACGTCACCACCTTTAACCAACTCACCCATGCCCCACAGGGCATTCAATGAATAATACAGTGATATTTATTTATTTAAATAAATATTCAATATTAATTTTTTGATAAATAATTATTTATTTAAATAAATATTCAATATTAATATTTCGATAAATATAGATTGGGAATGATAAAATGAGTTATCAATCCGATGGTAATGATATATTAAATATTTACACAATGTATTCTTTTATTCTGGTAAACTAGAAACTTTACAGGTATCATTAGCGTGCAATAATAAAATTGTATCTTTTATTACAAGATCTCACTTACTCAAATCATTTATCTACACTTATTCTCCAGGACTCAAAGATTCTTTACCATCAATCAATAATAAATAATGAATAAAATATTCAAATATTTTTGTTGGCTTGCATACCCTCATTGAATTTATAAGATGTGTCTACATACTCATGTTCACTAGTTGATTCTCAATCTGTAAAATCACATTTTCTAGGATTTTTTCAATATCAAATCATTTATGAGACAAGGTTTCCTTTCTCCTACTATCATATTTGACATCATGTATATCCTTATAATGAACATGCTCATTAAATATTATATTCATTCTTTTAATGATCTTTCTATTATCATCATCCTAAAATCATTAACCAAACTATTCATTTTCATATCCAATTAAAAAATATTTATAGGAATTAACATCTAACATATTCCAATAATTTGATTCAACAAAATCATATGATAGAAAACCAAACACGTTCAAATGTGAAATATTTTTCTTCTTTCCTATCTAGACATCCTCATTAATTTATTCTCCCAATGGTATATAAAAACTATTACTTATTAAGTATAAATCCATTCAAATCAATCCATCCAAAAAAATCTTGATCAATCATACATGAATCCTCATACTCATTCTATGTTCTACAAAATTTATATTCATCCATTCTCTAAAAAATATTTTTTTAGGTGTTCTAGTAACCATATTCTCCATATGAATTCCATTTTTTCATAGATAACTCTTTAAACATATGAACATCTTACTCACTATAAACACTTAAACTCTAACCATGTTTAATTATCCTTGTGAATCATCCATTTCATAGATGTAGAAAAAATATCAGTCTTCTTTTTTATAAAATAAACCCAAACAGTTCAAGTCAAGTCATCAATGAATGTCAGGTAATAAATTAAATCACTAATAGAATGTAAAACCATACATCCTCATTCATTAGAATTTATAGTCCATAGTTTTCCAACCTTTGATGATTTCCCTCATTTTTTAAAGGAAACATTCTTCTTCTTTCTAAGAATACAAACCTCACTAAATCCAATGTCCACTAATTTCATATATTTTAGGATTCCATTCACTATAATAACCTTCATTACCACACCACCCATATAACCCATTCCTCAATGCCCAGTTTGGGAATCTATTTTCTAATTTGAATAAGTCTCCATATGATTATAACCAGTCATCTAATGTGTTACATTATTCACTCACCATGATATAACTATATAAACTTTTGAGATTTTATGGGATCCTTTTAGGAATGTGGTGAAATATCTACTATCATCAGGTTTTCCAATGAATAATAAATTTATCTAAATCCCAAAAATACATAAAAAATATTCAGTATCCAAAAACATATATTTTTTGTTTAAATTTTCACATCAACTTTTTTAAAAAATATTATTAGGTTTATCATTATCGAGATGTAGATTCCCAAATTTTTCTGATATGAAATTTTTTAAACCTTACTTCTCTACAAAAAAATTTAAAGATACATTTAATTACAATATTCAAGGCTATATGGGACAATAAACACTATGTACCATTGTATCATCAATTGTTTTCAAAAGTAGTATTCAATATCTCACTACTTAAAGCTTTTTTTTCAAAACTCACTGTCATTATTTACATGTCTCTTATTACCAAAACTCATCCAAGTTGGAGCTTCTACTTTAGATTTCTCCTAGATCTATATCCAAGAATATGACCATCTACTTGATTTTATTATCCAAAATAAACATGAATACATAAGATGGGGTGAATCGGGTCCTTTTAAAAAACACTTGGATAGTTTAAAATTAATCCCCCTATGTGATTTGTAAAGTGATGCAATATTATTTTCCTTAAATATATTGAGTAGTAGTTAAATGATGAAAAAGAGAATACTGAAATTTTTATAGTGTTTTGGGCACAAAGATCCCATATTCTACTCAAACACCACTCTCTCTATGAACTGGGATATTTTCACTGAATAGGTCCTTTTTCTAAAGACCTCTAAAATTAAGTGCATGTAGTTAACAGCTTATAAAAATTTATTTTCTATTATATGGAACCTCAATAACCACATCTTAGTATGAAAATTTGATACTCTAAAAGGATAAAGTTAATATTTTTAAAATAGGTTCATCTCATTATTACCTCTACAACTAACAGATGAATATATCTTCATAAGAATATTAGAAAGGCTTCAAAGAGTAGTTCTCTTAAAGAATTTTTTTTCTATAGATAACGTTTTAGAAATCATAGAATTAGTAGGAAAAAATTATTAAAAATAGTATAGGAACATAGCATTAGATTGAAACATTTATGTCTCCAAAGTGTAGTCCTTAAAATAGATTTAATGAAATATAGAAAATCATTAATAGATAGATAAATAATTAGTATATTAAATCATGAATTTTGACAAAGTTTAGTCTTAAAAATATCTTTGATGAACTACATAATATTAACAATAAAAAGGTACAGTAGTAGAAAGAGAAATGGTAATCTCAGACAATGCTGATGAAATGTGAAAAGAACTATGCTTGCATAACTTCATAGAAAAAGTGATAATTTTTCAAAAATTATTATTCTCTATTATAATTTATTTATTCACCATTTTGAACTAAATAAATATATAGAGAATAAATAATAAGTTTGAATTAATCCTGGTCAAGAAAATATAGAATATTTACCAGATAAATCTAAATATTCAAAACATTTAGCATGTTAAAAATTTAAATTTACACACCCACTAAAAATAATAACATTCCTTAGAAATGGGAATAATTTAACATGTTTTTGAAGAACTTTTGAATCTATCTTTGAATAGGTTTTAATGAAGTATTTACTCAAATAAAACCATTGCTAAAATCTTAGAAATCATATAGAATTCAACTTCCATAGACAACTGCTTCAATGTAGGGTTGTACAGCATAAGGATAACTTAAAAAGTATAGTTCACAATATTCTATTGATTCCAAATGTTGGGTTAACCAAACATAAATTAGACACTCAAACACATGGTGCTTCAAAAAACATAAGTTCCCAATCCTATAAATTTTTTCAAATGTAAGGTTCCAAAAGTATCATTCTTTATCAATTGTTAGGTTCTCAAGCTTAATGTTTAGTCTAAATGTATGATTTAAAAAGTAGTGTTCCTTTTCAAAAGTTAGGTACCCAAACCTAATTATTATCTTAAATATAGGGATATTAAAAGTGGTCCTAGAATTATTTAAAACATCCAAGATACTTAAAAAATAAAATCCTCATCCAAATTACATCCATAATTCAAGATAAAACAAAATAATTATTCCAATAAATATAATCATAAAATTCACATAAAGTAACTTCATTATTAAAACAAATGAGGGTTTTTAGCATCAAAATCAATGAGAAAAAAATGAAATTATTGGATCAACATTTGTATGCCTAAAAATGTCCTCCTTTTTATGGTTGCAAAACTCATAAAAATCATATAAACAAAACAAGGTTTTAATTATAAATCAAATAAATGGAGATTTATTAATCAATTAAAATAATTTCGTGTTTATCTAGATTTCTTCTTTTTTTTCAAATCAAAAAAAAGTATATAAATAGACTAAGACATGTTTAATTTATAAAAAATTGTCATTTAAGGTTAGATAATCTAGAAAGAAATGTATCATGGAAATGAATAGGCTCTAAAACATAAAATTGTAGTAAATAGTAAATAGAGAGTAGATAATAGAATATAAAAATAATAATTTAGTTGTATTAATTATCCAAGATTACAAAGATTTTTTGGGTTAAGGTTATTAATTGGAAAAGGTGTAGGATGAGAAGAAGGTCCAAGTTCATCAGAAGAAGATTATTTTGTCCATAAATCATGGTCAATCTGACGATTTGCCTTTAAATCCTCCATTAATAGCTATAAATTATAATTCATTGACCTATACCATTCCATCATCAGTAAAATTAACTCCTATAACATCTTTAAAATCTTCACCAGATTCACTTTCAGAAAATTATGAATAAACTCATAAGACTAAATATATTTATCCACCATTCCACCCAGCTAGTTAACCAAAAACTAAACATCAGGATCTTTATAGGTTGACTTATCAATAATATCTTTATTATTTTAAGTCAAAGTGTGTGTGGAATGCTATTAAATTGTATGATTTGAACTATTTTAGTACAGGTAGTAAAATATTCTTCTAGTAACTTTACACTCCCCAACACATCTAGAGATCCTCCTAAACTATAATTAGAAGCTCTTAATTTTTCGGAACTGGTCCAGATAGACTCAAACTGACTAGAAAAAAATTATTAAACTCACCAAAATATGATTTGGAAGCCATTTCACTTCTGTTCTTCCCATCCTGATAATCCATTACTCTTTTAGAAGCATCAAAATCTTTTCCTCATATATAAAATTCTTTCAAATATTGATACTGAACTTGGAGAGTTTAAAACTCTTTTATGAAAAAAAAATAATTCCTTAAATATTTAAAATTATTCTAAGAACTATCAAGTTCTCCTTGAAGTTCTATAGCCTCATCTTTCATCTCGTTATATTTTTAAATTATACCCATGGAAAAAGTGTGAGTACATTCCTTAAATAATGAACATTTAGAAATAGATAGTGCCCTCTCAATCTTCACTAAAGGCTCTCTATATTCAACTAATTAATGCAATTGGACTTCTATATTTTCACCTCATGGAGAGAAAAATTATCCAAGAACATTAGTTCCTTCACCGGTATCTTCTTCTGTCATATCCAAGGACCTTTCAACAAAATAAACTGGCCAATCCATAATCAGATTTGTTTTTACAATGACAAAATGAGTAATTACTTTCTCAATATGATTAGCTTCATATATAATATATTCCCCATATTTAATAACATGAATATTTCTTTATTTAGTAAAAACAAAAAAAAAACTACCTTCTATGCCCTTTCCCAACCATAAAAAGGTTAATCTTATTCTTTAACCACACCATTTACATCCTATTCATTAAGATCCTCTCTTTTTCAGGGCCTTTGAAATAGTATTTATCCACTATATAGTTTAGTATAAGGATCCTAAAAAGTTATAGGGAAGAAAATAATTCCCCTTATCCTGTTAAGGATATTCTTTTTTACCACTTTCATTCTTCTTATACTAACACGGATGTTGGTAATACCAATAGATGTATCTTCCATTCCTCCATATATTTGAGGTATTTTAGATCCTTCAACTCATGATTACCAAACTTTTTTTACCACAACTAGCAAAAATAATCAACTTCAATCATCAATGCTCCTTCTTAGCATGAGATATAGACTATTTTTTCTCCTCATCACTAGCAGGCATCAGCTTACCCTTGGTTGTTCTCCAAAAAAATCAAATTTTATATGTGTTATAGAAGATAGGATTTTTTTTGATAAAATATCAATCCAATTTAGATGTCATCGATCATTCCTATCATGTATAGAAGAATATCAATTAATCTTGTGTATGGGTAAATGGAAATTATCATATCCTTGTAGAAAAATGATGCATATACCTCAGTATAAAACTACTAAAATTTAGTTTTATCACATTAAACATAAAAAAAATAAAATACATGTCCAAAAATAGTATTTTCTCCAACTCAAATATCCTCAACATTACAGATATTTAAAGTCACTAGAATGATAATTTCTAGTCCACCTTCAAGTCTTTCACTAATATATTTTTTATATGAGGGGTTCTAAATAAGAAATAAATAATATCATTTAACTTTTTAACACTATTAATAATTGATCTTAAACTTTAGTGAGAAATTCCTTTGTGGGGGAATCTAAAAATATGATCCATCATGACTGTTGAGATATAAAATTCCTTTTCATTAACCTTCAATGAGACAACATCTTAGATATCTCCAAAACTAAATTGTGTATGCTCATAAAAATATTTTTACCTCTTTCTTGAAGACATGATTTGTTTTTCCACCATGAAATATATACCTTATAACATATAAAATTAGATATTTATTTAACGGGTGAATCATAAGTTAAATCAATTCAAAATATAAAAATTTCCCATATAATAGTTTTTTAGAATTAGAATCTCTCAACCTCTTCAACCCACTCATACCAACTTCATTAGTTCTATTCATCTTTTCCATTACAAAATATCCAAAGCTTTGATGTTCGTAAACTGGGGTTTGAGAGATATTTAAATATCAAAAGATCACAAGGGAATAGGTTCGAAGGAAAGAGAGATAAGGGTTTTACTTTGACAGTTTTCAAGTGACTTTTTTTCTCAATCCAATGTTGTAGTGTAATCATTTGGGATTTTTAAAGTTGAAAAGATGATTTTATAAAATAAAATATGAAAATAAAAATTTTAAACCAATTTATAAACCAAATAATTTATAGAAATAAATAATAATTTTAATAACAAAATATTAGAAAATAAAATTAATAAATTAAATAAATACTAAAAATAAAATTGGAAGTTTTACTTAAAATTAAATAAACCTAACTCCCCATAATAAAATAAAAACTTTTAGTGGGAAGTGGTTTAGTGAAAATACCTTCAAGTTGATACTCATTATTTTCAAATTCTAAATAAATATCCCATTTCTATACATTATCTATTAGAAAATGATGTCTAAGGTTAATATTATTTTTCCTAGAGTAAATAATAGAATTTTTGGAAATATTAATAGCACTAGTATTATCACACAAAATGAGAATATGATTGAATTTAAGTCCAAATTCCAACATTTTGTGTTTCAACCAAAACATTTTTTCACAATAACTACTCATAGATATATATTATTCTTCAACTGTTAATAATGGAATATAATTTTTATTTTTACTAGAACGCGAAACCATGAATTTTCATAGAAAATGATAGGTACCTATGTTGATTTTTATATCTAATATAAACCCCCAAATTCAGTTTCTTAATATGAAATTAAATCAATACCAAAAGTTTTTAGATGAAGTGGATATATAAAATAGTTCATTTTAAATATATTAAAATAATTTTCACAAAAGTAAGATGGGATTCATTAGGTTATAAATGAGATCTTTCAGAAATAAAAATAGAAAACATAATATCTGTTTTATTAGCAGTAATATATAGTAGACTACCAATCATACCTCTGTATAACTTGTTTTCAACTGGTTTTCTAGATTTATACATATCAATTTTTATATTAGTGCACAAGTGAGTTTAATAATACTTAATATTTTTAAGTATAATATTTTTTAGTAAATCAATAATATATTTGATTTGATTCTAAACATTTTCAAAAACTTTTTAACAAATTTTTAAACCAAGAAAGAAATTCAATTCTCCGATCATACTCGTTTAAAAAAATTACATAATTTTTGATAAATTGCTACAAATATTTTTATTATTTGACCCAAAAATAACATCATATACATATATTTTAAAAAGTAATATAATAGAAAAATAAGTTTTCTTAAAAATAGTTGAACCTGTCAACCCTACTGAAAACCCATTTTTCAAAAGAAAAGAATATATTCTTATATACCAAGATCCTAGTGCTTGTTTAAGGCCACAAAGGGATTTTATAAGTTTAAAAACAGAGTTTAGTATATGATGGTTTCCAATACTTGTATGTTTCTAAACATAATATTAATCCACTAAATAACCATTTAAAATGATTATTTGACATCCATCTGATATAATTTAAAATTCTTATGAGATGAATATGCTAATAGGATTATAATGGATCCTTAACTAGAAATAGGGGAAAAGTTTTCCTCACAATCTATTCTATCCCCCTTAAAATAACCCTTAAAAACTACCCTAACCTTATTCCTAGTAATTATACCTTGATCATTCTTTTTATTTATAAAGAACCGTTTGTTTCCAATCACTGGATGATTTTGAGAGCCTAAAAACTAATTTTCAAACATCATTTCTCTTAAATGGGTTTTGTTATACCTACATAGATAACATAAAACTCTCATCTTCTATTTATTATTCTATATTTTAAGGTTCAAACTTGAATATAAATAAGTGAATTTATCGAGGTTTCTTATATACTCCTAGTTCTAAATCCTTCATCTAAGCCTCTCGTAACAATCTGAAATGGGTGTTCCTTTATTGTTTTAGTATTTCTAGGTAATTATATTTCTAGTTCCATCGTTTTATATCCTTTAGAATTAGATTTATTCTGACAAAATTCTAATTTATTTTTAAAAACATATTTATAGTATTCAAGTATCAAGATATTTAATGAGCCAAGGTCTTTATATGTTTGAATTTTTTTGTGATCAAATGGTTCACTTTCTCTAAACTTCACATAAACAGATTCTTAAACTATCTTTGACATTTTATTAATCACTATAAGACCATTATAAGTATTATAATATCTAATAAATATTCCCTTATTAGATCAAACATATCAAGTTTTACTTAATGTTCAAGATATACACCTTGAATCAGAAAACATTAAACTATCCAACTTTAGGTTTTCTATCATTCCATAACATATAAGGTGTATTTTTGAGAAAAGTACTAAGTAAAAAAAACTTTTCAAGATATGGAAATATATATTAACATCTTATTCCAAAAAATATTTAGGATGACTATATTCTTTTAATGTAATTTTTTCATTTCATGAATAGTCATATTTCTTATTTCTATAATTTTGTTATGTCAAGGTGTTCTTGGAGAATAAAAATTAGGATTAATAACAAAGTTTGAGAAAAAAGAATTAAATTATTGATTCAAAAACTCTCCTCCATGATAAATTTTCAATGAAATTATTTTGAAATATTTTTTATTTTGAACAACTTTTCAAAAACTTAAAAAAATCAAGAAAACTTCTCTTTTAAAATTTAAGAAACAAACCCAGGTAAATCTAAAAAAATAAATAACTAAGAAAAACAAAGAATTTGTGATACAATATTTATTACTCTATAAAGTCTATAAAATTAAAATTGGAAAATTTATAAAGGTTTATAAGTAGAAACCTTATTAATATATATAAAATATGACATATGTTTCTTACCTATTTTTCATGAATCATAAAGTCTATTCTGATTAATCTTAAGACTAGAAATATCAGAAACTAAATTCTTCTTATATAATATAGATAGGAAAAATATATCACAATTTCCATATATCCTATTCCATATATAAGATTCATTTATTTAAATTGTTAAACAATTCAATTTAGGTTCATATAAGGAACTAATATCCAAATTATAAATATTTTTAGTTCAAGTTTCTCTAATCTTAAGTAGATTATCTTTGAAAATAGAATAAGAATTATTAGAAAAAAAAACTAAAAATTCAACACTATTGATTTGATAAATTCTTATTATATTTTGATTCATAACATGAACATTGTGAACGTTTGTGATCGATATAGTTTTTGGATCTCAAAATGATCCAACTCCAGCGATATTAAATTCAAAATTGTCTCCAAAGGTAACCAAGACTCTATCAACATTTGACAATTCATAAAAATTTGAAAAGTCTCAACTCATGTTTCTTGAGTAGTCTATATCCATGTACCATATTTCACTTTTTACCTATGAATTCTTACATATAAAAACATCCAATAAAAGTTGTTTTTGTACCCAAATTCTATTTAATCCTGTAGTGTCATCAACCAAAGATTTGGGCTACCAAATCTGTCTAATGTTTCCAAAATTTACCTAATTAACTTTAGAAAAATTTATAGAAATAAAATCTTTCTTTATACCATTAATCTAATGATTCATCAAACAATAGTTTTTATCATATTGACCATTAATTCTATAGTAAAAAATTGATAATATTGGATATGTTGTGGTTCTTCAAGCTAGCCACAAAATACTTTTTATATTACTTATAGTTTTCACCATTACTACTAAAACCATATCTTTATTTTCTAGGGAAATTATTTCTAATTATATTTTTTAAATATTATACTCCCTTATTAAATATTCTAGAAACACATTTAAAGGATTATAATTCATTATTTCAATATTTAATTATAGTTTCATGCATCATTTATCTTGAAGAATATTTGTTTAATTTTTCTTTTAGTTCAAGGTGTTATTTTAACAGAGCATATTTTTTACTTAATATAGCATTATGAATATTATTTAATGATTTATACTTTTTTATTAGGAATTAATTTTTATCTTCAATCAAAGAAAAGTTTTCAGCTAATTTACCATTTGAATAGATTTCATAATCAAAATCATAAGAGTAGTAGGATTGTATTACTTTTTCCTTACCCATACTGAACTTGTTAAATTTCAGATTCAATTGATCTTTTTCGGAATTAGAACATAAAGAGATGTTGGGGTCTTTATAAACATTCTATGTAGCATTTATATCTTTATTTACTTTGGTATCATACTTGGATTTTATTTAGTTATTCTTCTTTTTCTTATCTATTTATCATTTCTCCTCATTTAGCTATGATAAATCAGATATAATATGTCCCATCTGTTTACACTCATAACACTATAGCTCTTCCAGTCCATGATCATTCTTTCTTGAATCATTGTAAAAATTCTTAAAACCTATTTTATTTTAGCTTCACGTAAGGCCTATGATATCATAGTGCATCATGTATGAATTCAAGATAGGGGACATGCTCATATCTAATAAAGAGTATTCTAAGAGGATATCAAGGATTACCAAGAAGGTTTTAGACACTTCCATAAAATCAAAGATGAAGTCCACGGTATAGCTTCCAACCAACTATATAGAGACAACCACTAACAAAGTTGTGCTGTTGAGAAATAACTTACATCATTTAAGACTTCTATGACTCAAGGGAATTTTTGTGAGTTTGACCATTTACAAATGGTCTTCCTTAGTGTGTTCCTTCTACTTGGAAGGGCACATAACCACCAGAATAAACATGATGCTCCCCTTCTTAGGAGTGTCCTAGTCTTCAAAGTAGAGATATATTATCCACTCACAAGCACCCTAGAACCAGATTAATTTTAGACATATATGTGATTCTCCTCCAAGATATGATCAATTACATCAAGAGTTAGATATAAAATTCAAAACCAAATGGATCAGTGTGTTAAAAAACTTGATTCTCAAAGAATTCATCTCGAGAATTGGGATAAACTCGATTCCTTTAATGCTCGATAGGTACTACATATAAGAACACATACTACCTTGAAATTTTAGAAGAAAATTGGAACACCCTCAATACTACTCATAGGCTTAGAATCCCTATGCATTCAATAATTGGATAGCCAGTATAAGAGATTGAACCCCAAGTCTTATTAATCTATATGATCACTAACCTTAATGATGTATGACCAATCCATCCATCACCAAGGAAAAGAAAGGGTCAAAAGACCTATGAAAGGGATGACCATTCCCTAGGCATGTCTAACCTATATAAACTAAGCATTGGATGATGCTCATTTTTGTACAATGTTCAATGATACCATGATAGCCCATCCAAACAGGGGTGTTATCTAGAAGGCAAGCATCCTACAAGGGACAAAGACACATGAAAGTCATTAAACGTCACAAAAGTCATAGCACTAGAAAAGAATATAAATTATAAGGGTGATACCTACCATGGGATATCCCCTTATAGAATAAAAACAAGACCCTATCACTAGGTTATTCCAAATAAAGTCACTGGCTTAAAATCCAATCTTGAAAGTCATTGCTAAAGAGGAAAAACCCAAAGTAAAATGCCTATGACTTAATTCAAAGGAAATTCAAGATATATCTAAATGACCCTTACACAAAAGTTTGAATAGAGGACACTGCATACAGGTTCTATTTTTAAAATCCAGTATATTTATTCACATTTTTAATCTTCAACCATTTAAAATATTTAACTAATACATCAAAGAAGAATAGAAAAGTCTCAACAAACGTCCATTTTAAAACATTTTCCTTTTATTGACATCTCATCATTAATTTAGAAATTTATCTCATAAATTCCATTTAACAGTGAAGGTAACCTACGAGGTTACCACTAAGCAGACCTGAGTTCATCATAATTCAATCCAAAAGAAGTTACTTAATTATTAAGTGTCTTAACACCCATACTAGGTTATCACATAAGAATCATGCACCAATTAGCCTACTTAGGCCTAGTTGTTCATTTAAGTAGTTAACTAACTTCATTTCAGATCAAAATTAAACATCCCTTTATATTTATATCCATTTCACAATACAAAATACCATTACATTTAATATGGGCCTCCATTTCATAGTTCATGAAGTGACCATACACTTTATGGATTGAAAATTGGATCCCATTAATTGAAACCAAACTCAATTCAGAATTTTACATGATCACATACAATGGTCCAGTTATATGGTTGGCCATCAACCAACCTATAAATCACCCATATACTTTATAGTTTGTAATTTACCTCTCATTTAAATACTAATTTCCCATTTCATTTAAATTTTAAGATCCTTTTACAATGGTTCAAATAAATGGGTTACCTTTTCCAAACTATAAGGTACTCATACACCTTACAACTAAAAAATGGTTCTTGTCATAATCATAACTATTTAATTTATCAAAAGAAACCAATTATATATCAAATAAATCTAGTATGTCACTATAAGAATCTAACACAGAGCAACATGATGAAATAACAGAAGCATGTAATTTTAATCACAAAATCACTCTATAATGATTATTAAACACAAAATCATGATATTATCATAGAATCATGGAATACTAAATAGGAAAGGGATGATAAATAGATCATGAAGAATATAATATAATAAAATAAATATGTTATTAAACACCTAAAATGGTATATATAATTCAATACAATAAACACAATATCATGTAATAGTACTCAAGGAACACAATCCAAAATAGTAAGCATCCTACATATGCAACTACATGACATGAAAAATGCATGGCATGTTAATTTCTTATGTGCCTATTATGATGTATGTAATATTTCATCATTAACATAGTATTCCAAGGGTAAAATTAATAATTATATAAATTAATAAGAAGTGGAAAGTACACCAATCGCTCAAGGTGAAATCATATCAACTGAAATAATAAACAGCATGAAAATCAATCCTAGCCCTCACCACTTGGTTATTTCCCCGTACATGGGGTGGTTAGCCTCTGGAATGGCTATTTACCAAGTGCTGAAACATTCTTATTCCCCTATTTACCATCCCAAAACATTAATACAAGGAAATAATTTACCTATGATATCACTTTGTAATATCCCTACCCGGATTACCACTAAACTAGTATCAAAACTAGTGGATCACATGGCCTCAAGAACGTCTCCATATATTCCAGAGGCTACCAACTAGTAGTGAGGGTATTAGGAGGTTATTTTAGGGATATTATACCCTCATATCATAGATTTCACAATAGTATAATAGTATATAAATATAATCCAACATCAGAAGTAGTAAATAGAAATGAAAAATCAATGGAAGACGGATTTTATATAACTAAAAGAAAAAAATGGTCAATGCTAGTTTATACAATGGTGTATGAAGGATAATAGATAATATAAATTAGTAAATAAATAGCATGATTTATATTAAAATTAAAAAAAATAAAAGACATAAAATCCCCTTGGGAAATCTTCATGAGCATCCTAAGATCTATCTTGGTCCTTTTCTCCTAACTCCCAAGTACAAACAATGTAGCAATCAACCGAGATCATATAATTATAAGATCTACTCTAGTACTAAGTGTACCCAAGCAGGGAGTGAGATATAAATCTTATTAGGATGGTATCCATAGTTTGTAGACCATTCTAGATAGTGTAACATAATTTATGAAGTTTTCGTGTATAGAGAAGACAAATAAAACTGAATAAATGAACAATCATCCACCCAGGTTCCTAAGTGACACCTGACGGCTATACCTACTTCATCACATATCTATAATAAGTCTATTTAGTCATTGTGTGTGTGTGTATATATATATATATATTAACAACTTTTTGATAAGTTACACTCCCTACATCCCTATAGAGTGAGAGATCCCATGCTACAACACTCAGGATGGAAAGTGGGCCACCAGGAAACACCCTAATCATGGAACATGGCACATAAATCCCAACACCAATTTAGTTTCTGTGTAACAATAAATTCGAGGCCTTTTGTATAATGAAAATTTCATACCACGAAGGGTTGGATCCATTTTTTGTAAGACCATGGAATCCTCATCGATTCCATGATCATTTTGATTGAAACTCGGTAAAGGCATTGGTCATAGTCTTGGAAGCATGTATACTAACATGTCCTACATGATAATAAGTAAGCAGTATCCAAGGGGTAGAAAGGACTAAGTCCTCCGATGGAATTCCTACTTGGGAATCCATGTATCATCAAGGGTATTAATATAATAATCCATCAAGTACTTCCATGGAATTCCTACTTGGGAATCCATGTATCATCTGTGTTATTAATATAATTAAACATTGATTTCTTCCATGGAATTCCTACTTGGGAATCCATGTATCAAACTAGGTGTTAATATGCCATTGAGTTTGTCTATGGAATTCCTACTTGTGAATACATGTGTCACCCAAGGTGTTAATATGATAAACCATTGAGTATGCCCATGGAAATCCTACTTGGGAATCTATGTGTCGCCCAAGGTTCTAATATCATTCAATACATTAGAAAATAATTTAATAAATTCTTTTGAAGGTTAACCATCATGAATTAATCATTTAATTTAATTAAACTAATTTAATTTACCAAAACATTTGAATTATATTTAAGAGGATTTATGGGTCACTTAGGAGGAGTCAATGGAAAAAGTCAATCACCTACACAGGTAATTCCAATCTAAAAACCGGGCCATGTACTTAGATGGTGCCTTAGTTTTCTAATCATTTAAAAATGAAAAATCCATTTTTCTAATGGAATTAGGGGGCATGTTCTAAACATTCCATATTTAAAACGTAAAATCAAGGCATAAGGAATTAGTAGTACAACATTCCAAGTAATCATAAAAGCCTAACCACTAATTTTTAGCTTAAAGGCAACACACCTCTGTTTGAGAGGTTTTATTATAAAATCATGACTTTGTTTCTCAAACAAATCAATCATCATAATTAATCAGTTCATTATAGAATTTAAATAAAAATTATTAAAGAATCATTAAATATATAGTGAATGAATTCTTAAATAAAATTTTGAGGTTAGAAACTCAACCTTAAGGAGTAGACCAAGACAATTCGAACAATCAGATCTTAAAGATTTTATTAGCAACTCTCCAAACTACTCTACACTCGCATGCACATACATTCATATAAATGTATATATATATATATATATATATATATATATATATATATATACCTTAATCCAAAGTACATATTCCCCTATCCATGAGGTAATAGGTATGAGGAATAGATATATATATATATGAATACCAATGTATGTGTGTGTCCACCTTCAAGGATGATCAAAATCACTAAAAAAATATGTGGGACTCAAAATTAACGCGGAAAAGACCCAACGCACCCAAGGAAAAATACTAGGAACTCATAAACACCTTAAGACCATAAATGAAAGAGTGTGGAACAAAAAAGTGGGTGAATAACCTTACCCAAATCCACAGAGGTTATCCAAATCGAACTCATCTTCCTATCCTTCAGCAGTAGATGCCAGAACACGAACAAGGGAGTCCCGATGGATGCTTCACATACCCTAATATCGGAAGAAAATTTGAAAAACACATTGACGTCAACCCATAGGGTTTCTCAAGATGAAATTGAGCTAAGGGAGAGAATAAAATGGCCCAAGTAAGGGAGTAAAAGGATCTATATGCCTTGCCTTGAAGATTTGTGCATGAAATCCAAAGGAAAACTAGGCGGATCGACGTGCGGAAGAGTAGATGAGAGGGACGGGTGTATCTTGGCTCATGAGTAAGGGGTAGGATGGTCATGTAATACCTAGGACGATAGGGGTAAGCTATTTAGCTTTATTTTTCTTTTATTTTAATTTTAATTAAATTAATATCCAAAATCAGAACAAACTACATGGTTTTCCTGCACGGTTTTCCAAACTGTGCACAAACTGTATGGTGTACAGTGTTTAGGTACTGACTCCAAAAACCAATCTTGTAGGCTAGGAACATGGTATGAAAAATTGTGTTCATGTCTATGTCCACCTATTTATGTCTTCACAGTTTCCTACTATGGGCTGCACGGTTTTATACAAACTGTGTTCCTAGTGCAGAGCCTTTAAAACTTTAAAGGTTTGGGTTCAACACTCCCAAAACTCATCGAGACACCCAAGAAACTTATCTATACTTTACCCAATTCCAAAAAAATAACATTAAAGCATTAAAAATTGAAAAAATGAGTTCTGAACCTTGGTTTTAAATTTGACCCATCCAGTAAATAAAAAAGTTCAAAATCCATTGGATTTTCGCAAGTTTAAATACATGAAACTCTACAATATCCCCATATTAGAACTTATTGTCACCGAAAAGCATTCAAGAAACAACTAAAACATCACCTGACTAACTAAGGTCATGATTTAATATTTTAACTGTCACATTATGTTTCATATGACCCATGAACCTTTAAGCATCACTCAAGCAATCACAACCTGAGCTGATGCTCATTTTCCAACTGAAACACTAAAATTGAGATTACATGTTCCCATTCAGATAGATACATGATCACATCATCATCTTGATAATAATATGACTGATGGTTCTCCCCACCATAGGTATTAACTTAAGGATGGGGTCAATTACAAGCCACGGTACCTCCACTATCAGAATTTTCATACAAACAATGCCTCTAAGCATCCTAAAAACTCTCTCAGAGTGATTTCATTAAAAAGGAATGGTAGAATCCAAATAAACCTAGTAGAAACTTTTCATGAAAGCTTTCTCATAATACATTTCCAACCTTAAAACCGAACTTTCTTTAACCTAGAAGCGTTCTTTAAAATGATTCCTTATGATGATAAAAATTGAAGTAAAAGAAGATACAATGAGTCAATCCACTTGGAAAACTTATCTTGAATATTCCAAACTTAGATGGCTGATGCATTTCCAACTGAACTACAATTCCTTCCTCTAAATAAATTTTCATTTACAATGAGATCATTCTATGAATCCCATACCTGACTCCCAATGATGCTTCATAGGTCAAACCATCACCTAACTATTTATACTAGAGTCTGAGGAACTATTCCAAGGTAGTTTACACTTAATTTTACAAATAAGAGGTTAGTAAAATCCCACAACATCCAAATTTGAACATTAACTGATCCTAGAGTAGCATCCACCTGGTGTTCAACTCAAAAAGAATGGTTGGAGTATGTGATTACAACCAACGCATTCCTATATGGGAACCTGAGTGTCACTCAGGACTAACAAGGCCTTGATAACAACCACACATCATTATACATCACTAAGAAAACTCACCCAAAACCATAAAATCTTAAAGATTTAGTGTGGCATAAGTCCAATACTCTCTTAGTGCATCAAGGATAAAGTTGAGATAGTGGACATTTTTGTCTCTAAGAAAGAGTACGCTAAGAGGATATCATGGATAACAAAAAAGGAACAAGACACTTACATCATATAAAATATGAAGTTATCGATACAGCTTCCAACCAAACATATACAGCCAACAACCAATAAATTTATGTTGTTGAGAAAGCACCGACACAATTTAAGACTTACAAGACTCATTAGAATTCAAGAGAGAACAAGAAATTACAAATGGTCTTCCTTAGTGTGTTCTTTATACTTGGAAAGGCTCATAACCCCCATAGTTGACATCATTCTCTCCAAATTAGGATTTTTCTAGTCATCAAAGAATAAATAGATTATCCACTCACAAGCACGCTAGAACCAGATTCATCTTAAACATATGCATGATGATCCTCTGATCCATGATCACATACATCAAGAGTTAGACATAAAAGTCAAAACCAAATGGATCATATTTTTAAAAACACCTGAGTTTCATGGAATTCATCCCGAGCATTGAGATGAACTCTATTCCATCAACACTCAATGGTTACCACATATAAGAATGCATACAACCCTAAGATTTTATAAGAAAATAAGCTCACACTCGATACTTCCCATAGGCTTACTAGCCCTATGCATTCAAGTATTGGATGGAAAATATAAGAGGTTTAAAACCGTGTCACATTACTCCATATGACAACTAACCTTGATAATTTCAAACCAAGTCATCCATCACGGAGGAAAATAAAGGGCCAAAAGAACTTTGAAATGGTCGACCATTCCCTAGGCATGTCTAAACTACATAAACCAAGCATTACCCAATGCTCCTTCCCACACAAGGGTCAAACATACCATGATCACCCATCCTAAAAAGGGCATCATCTAAAAGGAGAGAATCCTAAAATTTACAATGACGCCCAAAAGGAACCAAATGTTGGGAAATTCAATACACTAGCAAGTAATTTAAATTTTAAGGGTGCTACATTCCAGGACTTAGCCCCTTACAAAAACAAAACATCGACCCTGTCACTGGGTTATGCCACCTGAAGTCACCAGCTTAAAATCCAAACATGCAAATCATTGATACAGAGGAAAATTCCAAAGTAAAATTCTTATGGTTCTATTAAAATTAAATTCAAGAGACATCTAAACAACCCTTACATGAGGGTTTAGACATAGGACACCACCTATGAGTTCCATTTTATTGTCCATTACATTTATTCACATTTTAAATCTTTAACCATTTAAAAGATTTAACAAATACATCAAAGTAGAATAGAAAGGTCTCAACAAAATTCGTTTTTAAACCATTGTCCTTTAATTTACATCTCGTCATTAATTAGGAAATTTATCACATAAATTCCTTTTAACAAATAAGGTGACCTATGAGGGTCCCACTGAGCCAACCTGAGTTCATCAGAATTCACCACAAAATCATTTTCTTAATTATTAAGAGTCTTAACACCCATGTGAGGCTATATCATATGAAACATGCACCAACTAGCCTACTTGGCCCTAGTTGTGCATTTAAGTAGTTGACCAATTTCATTTCAAATCAAAATTAAAAATCCCTTTACATTTATATCAATTTCAAAATACATCATTCCATTACATTTAATATGGGTTTCCATTTCCAAATTCATGAATTTCCCATACACTTCAAGGATTTAAAATTTTCTCCCATTAATGGAAACCATGCTCAATTCAAAATTTAACATGATCACATAAAATGGTCCTGTTATATGGGTGCCCATCTACTAACCTATAAAGCACCCATAAACTTTATTGTTTGGAATTTGGCTCCCATTTAATAACCAATTTAACTTTTCATTTAAATTTTAATATCCTTCTACAATTGTTCAAATACATGGGTTACCTTTTCCAAACTATATGGCACCCATACACCTTACAACTGAAAACCATCTCCCGTTGTAATCACAGCCATTTAATTTAAAAAAAAATTAACAAATTATATATCAAATAAAGATACCATTTCATTATAAAAATATAACTTAGAGAAACATGCATAAATCATAGAATCATGGAATTTTAATCACAGTATCATGCTATAATGAGCAGTAAACACATATGCATGCTATTATCCCAAAATCAAGATATAATAAATAGGAAATTCATGATAAATAGATTAGGTAGAATATCATATAATCAAATAATCATGTTATTAAACACCAAACATGGAATATAATAAGCATTCCAATAAACAAAAGAGCATGGAATAGCCCTCAAGGAACACAATCCAAAACAACAAGCTGCCTACATATATAACTACATGACATGGAATATACATAGAATGTGAATTTACTATGTTACTATTATGATGTAGGAAATGTTTCATTCTTTCCATAGAAGACCAAGGATAAAATTCATAATTCCATAAATCAATAATAAGCATAAAGTAAACCAATAACTCAATATGAAATCATATCAACTGAAGTAATGAGCAACATGAAAATAAATCCCAGCCCCAGCCACTTGGTTATTTCCCTATACATGGGGTGATCATTCCTAGGCATGGATCCTAACCAATAACTAACACATAACTAGTCTCCTATCTTCAATCCCAAAATAATAAAACAAGGAAAAAACTTTACCTCTAATATAACTTTATAACATTTCGACACATATTACCACTAAACCGATGGATGGACCAGTGGGTTACATGGCCTCAAGTATATCTCCGCATACACCATAGGCTTCCAACTAGTAGATAGGGTCTCAGGAGGTGATATTGGGGATATTGTACCCTCATATCAAAGATTTTACAGTGGTATGATAGTTTATAAATAAAATTCAACAACATAAGTAGTTAATATCAATGAAAAGGTCACAGAATACATATTTTATATAATAGAACAAAAGTTTCCAATGCCAATTTATGAAATGGATGGATGACAGATAATATGTAAGCTAAAGTAGTAAAAAAATAGCGTGCTTTAAATTACAATACAAAAAATAAATAAAATATAACAAATCCCTATGGGTGATCTTCATAAGCATCCTGAGTTCCAGATCAGTCTTTTTCTCCTAACCCCTAGGTAGAATAAATACAGCAATCAACCTAGATCGTACAATTATATGGTCTACTCAGGTACCAGGGGTACCTGAAAAGGGTGTGAGATATAAATCTCAATAGGTCATCACCCATGGTTTCTAGACCAATATTTATAGTGTAACATAATTTAAGAAGTTTGTAGGTATAGATAAGACAAACAAAACTAAATAAATGAACAACCACCCACCCAGGATTCTAAGGGACAACTGAAAAATATACTTTCTTAAGAACATAGTCATAATAAGTCTAATTAGTCACCATGTATATATATATATTAACAACTAGTTGATGGGTACATGACCTACATTACTCTATAGTGAGAGAATCCATGCTACAACACTAAGGATGGCGAGTGGGCCACTAGGAAACAACCTAATTATGGAACATGGTGAATAAATCTCATCACCCATTTAGTATATTTTTTATAATACAATCACATACTTTCCGTATAATGAAATTGTTAGACCATGAAGGGCTAGATCCAAGGTTTATAAGACCAAGGAATCCTCATCAAGTCCTGTGATCATTTTGATGGAAACTCAGTAAAGGCACTGGTTGGAGTCCTAGGAGCATGTATACTAACATGTCCTACACGATTCCAAGAAAGACGGATCCAATGGGTAGAAAGGCCTATGGATTACCATAGAATTACTATTTATAAATTCATGTATAATACAGTGTATTGATATAATAAACCATTGAGTCCATCCATAGCATTCCTACTTGGGAATCCATGTATCATATAGGGTATTAATATAATAAACCATTCAGTCCATCCATGGCATTCCTACTTGGGAATCAATGTATCACCCAAGTTGTTAATATGATAAACCATTGAGTCTATCTATGGAATTCCTACTTGTAAATCCATGTGTCACCCATGCTATTAATATGATAAACCATTGATTCTATCCATGTAATTCATACTTGGGAATCCATGTTCCACCCAAGGTGTTAATAGCATTCAATACATTGGAAAATAATTTAAAAAATTCATTTGAAGGGTAATCATAATGCATTAAGAATTTCATTTAATTAAAATCATTAAATTTTCCAAAACATGCCAATTGTATTTATAAGGCTCTTTTTTTCACATTGGAGGTTTCAATGGAAAAAAATTAAATTACCAACATGGGTAATTCCAATCTAAAAACTGGTCCAGGCACTTAGATGGTGCCTTGATTCTTTAATCATTTAAAAAGGGAAACTCTATTTTTCTAATTTCATTAGGGGACCTATCATAAACATTCCATATTTCAAACATAGCATCAAGGAATAAGGAATTATCAGTACAACAAGTCAAGAAAGCATAAAAGTTTAATCACTGCTTTTTATCTTAAAGACAGTGCACCTCTATTAGAGGGGTTTTATTATAAAATTGTGACTTTGTTTATCAAGCAAATCAATTATCATAATGAAGTAGTTCATTCTATAATTTCAATTAAAATTATTAAAGAAGCATTAAATAGAAAACTAATGAATTATTAAAAAAGGTAAATGTAAGGGACCCTACCTCAAAAAGTATACCAAGACAAGTCGAACACTCAATGCTTGACAATTTTATCAGTGACCTATCCAAATTACTCCACACTCACACGCACATACATTCATATAAATATATATATCTCCCTTAATCCAATGTACATATTCTTATCATCATGAGGGAATATGTACGAGGAATATATATATATATATATATACCTATTTATTTGTGTGAGTGCCTTCAAGGATGATCAAAATCACTACAACAAATATCAGGGACTCAAAATTAATAAGGAAATGACCCAACACACCCAAGGAAAAATACTAGGAACCCATAGAAAAATTAAGACCCTAAATTAAAGGGTGATAAATAAAAAAGTTGGTGAATAACCTTACCCAAATTGACAGAACCAAACCAAATTGAACTCATATGCCTCACCTTCAGCAGCGGATGCTGGAACACAAAAAAACAAGTCCCGATAGATGCTTTTCATACCCTAACATTAAAAAAATTGAAAATTTCATTAATTTCAAACCCTAGGTTCTTCGAACATGAAATTGAGATAAGGGAGAGGATAAAACAATCCAAGCGAGGGAGTATAAAGAACTAGATTCCTTACCTCAATGATTCATGAGTGAAATATAAAGGAAATCTAGGTGGATTGACATGATGAATAGGATCAGAGACGGAGGGGTGTGTCGTGCCTTTTGAGGAAGGAAAGAGGTTGGTCCTATGATACCCAGGGAGAGAGGGTTAAGGTATTTAGGTTTAATTTTATTTAAATTAATTTCCTAAAGCATAATAAACCACATGGTTTGTCCCATATGGTTTTTCCCACATGGTTTTCCAAATAGTATGAAAATTGTGTAGTGTACAGTGTTTAGATACTGCCTCCAAACAGAAACCATGTGGTCTAGGCACACAGTTATGTGGAGCCCATGTGCAAGCCTCTATCCACCTGTTTAAGGCCACATGGTTTCTTGCTATGGACCGCACCGTTTCAGAAAAACCATGCACCCAGTGAAGACCCTTTAAAACATTTATGTTTCGGGTCCAATGCTCCCAAAACTCACTGAGACACCCAAGAAACTTCTCAAGACATTACCTAAGTCCAAAAACATCACATTTAATCCTTCCAAATTGCATAAATAAATTCTGAATCTTGGTTTTAAATTTGACTAATCTAGTAAATGAAAAATTTCACAATCCATTGTATTTTTTTCCATTTCAAAAACACAGAACTCTACAATCTCCCCATCTTAGAACTTATCTTACCCAAGAATCATTTAGGAAACAAATAAAACATCACCTGGCCGAATAGGGTTTTGATTCCTCGTTCAAACTATAAAGTTGTGTTTCCTATGCCCAATGCACCTCTAAGTGTTACTTAAGCCATCGCAATATGAGAAAATGCTCATTTTCCAACTAAGATGCCGAAACTGAGCTTACATGAGCCTGTTAAGATGGATAGTCAATCATGTCATCATCTCAATAAGCATCTGATCGATGGTGCTCCCCACCGTAGGTCTTCACTTAAGGATGGGGTCAATTCCAAGGCACGGTACCTCCAACGTTAGAATTGTTATATAAATCTTGCTCTAAGAATCCTAATGAATCTCTGAGCATGATTTTATTAAAAAGGAATGGTAAAATACTAATCGGCCAAACAGAAACTAGTCAAGCAAGATTTCTCATAACACACTAATGACCTTAAAACCAAGCTTGCCTTAACTTGGAAACGTGATTTAAAATGGTTCCTTATGACCATGAACATTGAACTAATAGAAGAGATAACAAGTTGAGCTTCTTGGAAGATTTGAAGATGGTCGGTGAATTTCCAACTGAACCTCAATACATTCCTCCAAGGAATCTTACGTTTAAAATGAGTGCATTCATTGAATCCCATACCTGACACTCGGTGATGTTTCACAGTTAAAACCATCACCTCTCTATTTATAATGGAGTCTAATAAACTATTACAACATATTTCACACTCCATTTTATAATGACGGTGTTGGTACAATCCCACAACATCTAAATTTTAACATTAACTTAGCCCAAAGTGGCATCTGCCTAGCTGTAAAGTCAAAAGGAATATATAGATTTCATGAGTCTGACAAAGGAATTTCTATACAGTAACCCCAAGTATCACTCAAGATTAACCAAGTCTTGATAAGAACCACACATTGTTTTGCAGCACCAAGAAAACTCACCCAATAAGCTAAATATCTAAAATATTTAGCACAACATAAGACCAATGCTCTCTTAGTGCATCAAGGATGAAGTAAATATAGGGTACATGCTCATATCTAAGAAAGAGTAAATTAAGAGAAGAATGAGGATTACCAAGAAGGTTGGAGACACTTCCATCATACCAAAGGTGAAGTGCTTGGTATGGATTCCAACTAACCACACACAGTCAACCACCAAAAAAGTTATGATATTGATGAAGCACCGACATGATTTAAGACTTACAATACTCAATGGAATAAAACTGAAATAGACCATTTACAAATGGTCTTCCTTAGTGTGTTCCTTCTACTTGGAAGGTAGCATAACCACCAGAACCGACGTGACACTCCCTTCCTTTGGAGTTTCCTAGTCATTTAAGTATATATAGATTAGTTTCTCACAAATATGTTAGAACCATATTTAGTTTAAACATACATGTGGTGATCCTTCGATCAATGCTCGTGTATGTCAAGAGTTAGAAATAAAAGTCAAAACCAAATGTATCAGTGTGTCAAAACACCCAAGTCTCAAGGGATTCATCCCAAGAATTGGGATAAACTAGGTTCCTTTAATGTCTGATGGGTACCACGTATAAGAATGCATATTATCCCAATATTTTAGAAGTAAAGAGGCACACCCTAGATACTACCTATAAGATTACTATTCCTATGCATTAAATTATTGGATGACCATTATAAGGGGTTTAACCCAGAGTCTCATTATCCAAAAAGACCTCTAACCTTGAAGACGTCAAACCAAGTTATCTATCACTGAGGAAAATAAAGGGTCACAGGACCTACAAAATTGTCGACCATTCCCTAGACATGTCTAACCTGCAAAAACTGAGAATTACCCGATGCTCATTTCCATATAATGGTCAAAGATACCATGATCACCCACATGAACAATGTAATCATTTAGAATATGAGCATCCTAAAAGGGACAACGACACCCAAAAGGCACCAAATGTTAGGAAAGTCACAGAACTAGAAAGGAATTTAAATTATAAGGGTGCTACCTACAATAGGCTATCCACATATAAAAAAATGTAAACCCTATCACTGGGTCATGCCAATTGAAGTCACCGGCTTAAAATCTAATCATGAAAGTCATTTATAAATAAGAAATAGCCAAAGGAAAATTCCTATGGTTCCATTCAAAATAAATTCAATAGACATCTAAACGACCCTTACATGAGGGTTTGGACAGAGGACACCACCTATGGGTTCCATTTTCAAGGCCATTACATTTATTCACATTTTAAATCTTCAAACATAAAAAATATTTAACTAATACATCAAATCATAATAGTCAAGTCTCAAAAAACATCCTTTTTAAAACATTTTCCTTTTATTTAAATCCCATCATTAATTAGGTAATTTATCATATAAATTCCTTTTAACAAATAAGGTGACCTATGAGGATCCAACTATGCCTACCAAAGATCATCATAATGAAACCCAAAATAAATTACTTAATTATTAAGAGTATCAACACCCATAATAGGTTATCTTATAAGTAAGTTGCACTAACTAGCCTAATTGGGCCTATTTGTGCATTTAAGTAGTTAAAAATTTTCATTTCATATCAAAATTAAACCACCCTTTACATTTATAGCCATTTCACAATACATCATGACATTGGATATAATATGGGCTGCCATTTCCTAATTCCTGAAGTGCCCATAAACTTCATGGATTGAAAATTGGATCCCATTAATTGAAACCAAGCTCAATTCATAATTTAACATGATAACATAAAATGGTGCGATTATATGGGTGTCCATATAATAACCTCTAAATCATCCATACTCTTTATAGTTTTTCATTTGGATCCAATTTACTAAACAATTTACCTTTTAATTTAAATTTTAAAAACCTTTTACAATGGTTTGAATACACGGGTTGCCCTTTCCCAGCTATAAGGAACCCATACACCTTACAACTAAAAACCAGATCCTATCATAATCATAGCCATTTAATTTAACAAAATCAACCAATTATATATCAAAGAAAGATAGCATGTCACTATAAGTATCTAACACATAGAAATATGATAAAATCATATAAGAATGGTATTTTAATCACAGAATCATTCTATAATGAGCAGTAAACACATAATCACAATATTATCACAGAAGCATGGAATACTAAATAGGCAATGCATGATAAAAAGATGAGGCATCATAGCATATAATAAACTAATCATGTTATTAATCACCTAACATGGAATATAATAGTACTTCCAATAAACATAATAGCATAGAATAGCACTCAAGGCACACAATCCAAAATAGAAAGTAGCCTATATATGCAACTACATGACATGGAATTTGCAAGGCATGTGAATTTACTATATGCCTATTATGTTGCATGAAATTTTTCATCCTTTCAATATCTGTCTAAGGGTAAAATTTATACTTCCATAAATCAATAAGTAGTGTAAAGTACCCCAATCACTAAAGGTGAAATAAAATCAACTTAAATAAATAATAGCATGAAAACCATTCCAATCCTTGGCCACTTGGTTATTTCCCTGTACATGGGGTGATCAGTTCTAGGAAATACTATTGACCAAATGCCGACACATTACTAATATCCTATATAACATCCCAAAATAGTAAGACAAAGAAACAATTTACCCTTAATACCACTTTGTAACATCCCGACTCAGTATACCACTAAACCAGTAGTTGGGCCAATGTGTAAAATGGCCTCAAGCGTGTCTCCCTGTATTCCAAAGGCTGTCTAATATTAGTGAGGTTATCATGAGGTGATAGTGGGGAGATTATACCCTCATATCAGATATTTCAAAGAAATATAATAGTATATAAATATATTTCAATAAAGAAAGTAGTAAATAGAAATGACAAAGAAACAGAAGAAAGATTTTATATAACATAACAAAATTGGCCAGTTCCAGTTTATACAATGGATGGATGATGGACAATACATAAGCTAATTAATTAAATAAAAATCATGTTTTACATTACAATACAAAAAATAAATTGAAGACAGTAAATCCCCATGGGAGATCTCCATGAGCATCCCAATCTCTAGCTCAGTCCTTTGCTCCTAATTCCTTAGTACAAGAAATACAACAATCAACCTAGATCCTACAATTATAAGGTCTACTTAGGTAATAAGGCTACCCAAGCAGTGTGTGAGATATAAATATCAATAGGTTAACACCCATGGTTTCTAGCTCAATCCATATAGAGTAGCATAACTTAAGAAGTGTGCAAGTATAGAGAAGACAAACAAAACTAAATAAATGAACGACCACCTGCCCAGGTTCCTAAGGGACATCTGACGGCTATACCTACTTCATCTCATAGCTAGAATAAGTCTAATTAATCACCATGTATATATATAGTAACAACTGGTGGATAGGGTACTTTCCCTACATCCCTATAGAGTGATAGAATCCATGCTACAACACTCATGGTAGTAAGTGGGCCACTATGAAACACCCTAATCATGGAATGTTGCACATAAATCCTAGAGCCCATTTAGTATCTTTGTAAAAATATAACCATGGACTTACTATATAATGAAATTTTCAGACCATGAAGGGTCGGATCCAAGGTTTATAAGACCAGTGCATCCTCATAAATTCCCATGAGTGTTTTGATGGAAACTCATTAAAGACACTAGTTGGAGTCCTAGGAGCATGTGTGCCAAAATTTTCTAGGCGAGTCCAAAAAATAAAAATCTAAGAGGTAGGAAGGCCCAAAGAATCCCACGAAATTCCTATATGGGAATACATGTATCATTCAGGGTATTAATATAATAAATCATTGATTCCATCCATGTATTTCCTATTAGGGAATCCATGTATCATCTAAGGTATTAATATAATCATCCATTGATTCTATCCATGGAATTTCTACTTGGGAATCCATGTATCACCCAAGGTGTAAATATGATAAAACATTGAGTCCTTCCCTGGAATTTCTACATGGGAATCCATGTGTCGCCCAAAGTGTTAATAGGATAAACCATTGAGTCTGTCCATGGAATTCCTACTTGGGAATCCATGTGTCACCCAAGGTTTTAATATCATTCAATACATTCGAAAATAATTTAATAAATTCATTTTAAAGTTAATCATCATGCATTAACCATTTAATTTAATTCAAATCATTTAACTTACCAAAAAAATAAATTGTATTTATAAGGATCCATGGGTCACTTAGGAGGTGTCAATGGAAAAAAAACAATCACTAACACAGGTAATTCCAATCTAAAAACTGGGCCAAGCACTTAGATAGTGCCTTGGTTCTGTAATCATTTAAAAAGGGAATCTTCATTTTTTTAATTCTATTAGGGGCCATGTCCTAAACATTCTATATTTCAAATGTAACATCTAGGAATAAGGAATTATTAGTAAAATAGGCCAAGAAAGTATAAAAGTATAATCACTACTTTTTAGCTTGAAGACAGTGCACCTCCATTTGAGGGGTTTTGTTATAAAATAAAGACTTTGTTTCTCTAACAAATCAATTATTAAAATTAAGTAGTTGATTAAATAATTTAAATTAAAATTATTAAAGAAGAATTAAATATAAAACTAGTGCATGATTAAATAAAATGGAAAGGGTAGGGACCCTACCACAAGGGGCAGTCCAAGCCAAGCTGAACACTCAGTGCTTGAATATTTTATCAGCGACCTATCCAAACTAATCCACACTCTCAAGAAAATACATTCATATATATATATATACCTTAATATAAATTACATATTCCCCTCTCCATGAGGGAATTTGTATGAGGAATATATATGTGAATGTGTGCACGCCTTCAAGGATAACCAAAATCACTACAAGAAATATCAGGGACTGAAAATTAATGTGGAAAGGACCCAATACAACCATGTAAAAATACCAAGAACTCATAAAAACCTAAAGAACCTAAACTAAATGGTGGGAAATAAAAATTTGGGTGAATAAACTTACCCAAATCGACGTCGGTGAGCTAAATTGAAACCATATACCTTTCCATTGGTGGAAAATGACACAACAAGAACAAAGGAGTCCTGATGGACTCTTTGTAAATCATAACACTGGAATAAAATACAAAAAATTCATTAATGTTAAACCCTAGGTATGGATGAGATAAAATCGGGCTAATGGAGAGGATAAAACGGCCCAAGAAAGGGATGAGAATGAGAGAGATGCCTTACCTTTATGATTCATGTGTAAAATCTAAAGGAAAACCATGTGGATCGACGTACGGAAGAAAAGCTGAGAGGGAGGGGTGTGTCGCGCCTTATGAGGAAGGGGAGGCTGGTTGTGTGATACCCAGGTAGAGAGGGTTGAGGTATTTAGGTTTAGTGTTATTTTGTTTTTATTTTAATTAAATTAATTTCTTAAAGAAGAACAAACTGCATGGTTTGTCCCACATGGTTTTCCAAACCCTATGCAAACCATGTGGTGTGTTGTATTTAGGTACTGCCTCAAAATATTAACCGTGTAAGCTAGGTGCATAGTCTAAGAAACCATGCATAGACCATGTGCAGGCCTCTTTCCACCTATTTAAGGCTGCATGGTTTCCTACTATGGGCCGCATGGTTTCAGACAAACTGTGTTCCTAGTGAAAACCCTTATAAACTTTTTTGTTTCAGGTATAGCACTCCTAAAACTCACCGAGACACCCGAGAAACTTCTTAGGCCTTTACCCTGAAGTTTCCTAGTCAATATTCAAGTATCAATAAGAGGGGAAGGGGTGAATCAATGATATATTTTTCTTTTTTTTTCCTTACTTATGAAACAAACTTCGCCTCCTGTTAAAGAGTTTTATCCCTGCTAAATACTAATCAAAAACACGTCTATAGGAACATAATAATTTACAAGGTTTACTACTCAACAAGAGTAGCTATGTCCTTGGTATGTTATGGAAATAATCCAATACCACAAAATCCACTAGAAAATAATCCTTTGGTGTGGAATACAACTAGTAGGATATTCCCTTAAACTCTTGTAGCCCATTGAAAATAATCTAATAGTGTGTGTGCTCCCTCTTATCAAAAATAGGGTAAAAATATATTTTAGTTCTTGATCATCTTTTCACCAGTTTATCTTTTAAAACAATTATTCTCTTTCCTATACAGAATCTGGTAGGAACTTCCTTGATTCCTATGCAAATCATCATACTTCCACCATGAATTGCCTATATTCTTTCTGAACTAAATTTCACCACGTACCAGGAGTGCTTCATGGACATTCTTCTTCTCCTGTGAAACGTATCTTCTTTGAAAATGAAAAAATCCTCGTATACCCTCGATGCTCCACATACCACCTCTCTTACATGATCCCTTTTTTATTGAAAGATACAATTCTCCATAAGATTCATCCACATACTTTCCTTATGAACTTTTTCTATTCGTGGAAATGATTCCTCGTGAACTAATTCTTTATCCACAAAAACAATCCTCCACAAACCCTTCTCCTTTGTGGACTCCTCCTTCATGAACTACTTAGGAATTCTCCAAAATTCTTCTACATTGATAATATTACTTATAAAATTTTCTATTTTTAAAGAAGGGATTAGGATCCATTATATAGACAAATAGCTAATCTATTTTACCAAAATCTTCAATGTGGTACAGTCTTCACCGTGTACTGAGCTTCTCCCACAAACCGTAATTGTCCCGCGAACCATTTTTGTTCATGAACCGTTTTTGTACACTGTTCACGTACCACCTTTATTCCTTCATGGTGTCCAAAATCACCACCTATATTCTGAAAAAGACACCCTTCACCACAAAATATTGACCTACCATGAACTACAATCATCCCTCGAACCATGATCCACCCACAAATATTTTCTCCTATGTGGTCTGCATACCATCTGTGCATCGTGCTTCGTAGTCCGTATAGCGCTGCTATATGCAATCCTTTGCTAAATTTTCTTCCCCACTCTGCATACCACATATAAATTCTGTAAACTATACCTCATGGTCCACAAACTACACTCTATTAACTCCCTTTCAAAAACTCTTCCTTTTCTGAAATAACAAACTCTTGATTTTGCGGCCTAAAAAATTGGCAAACACAGGGAAACAGTGCCACCTTAAAATCTGCTTCGACAAGAACACTCATGCTTCTCTGATGTCATATTTCTTAAACAAACAGGTTTTTTCATCATAAAATGTATCTTGTAATGATATATAGTCTTTGATCAAACATCTTTAGCATCATCAGATGGTCTGAGTAAAGTATTTAAACTTCCCTTTCTTCTAGCAACATCTTTATTTCCAATCAAACCTAAATATAATTGGCAGCACCTTTACTCCACCTTTCCTTCATAAGGCTTGCATAACAAGTTCTCTAAATAAATTAGGATATTTTTGAATTAAAAATAATAAAATCATCATCATATTTAACTAGGATTTTACAAAGTGAATTGATTTATCCTTTTTGACAAAAAAGACAACACTCTTCAAAAGAAAACTCTTCTAACTTCCTTGTCTATCCAACTTGGTCCCAACATACCCAATTCCAAATACATATCATTAAATTGTTCTAACTCTCAAAATAATTTTTGAATATTTGTTTTAAATTTTACCCATCCAGTATATGAAAAGGTTGAAAATCCCTTGATTTTTGTTCAATTCAAAAACATGGAACTTTGTAAACCTATAGGGTAAAATTTTAAGAACTTGAAATACCTAATATAGTTGAGGAATTGGATTTATCATGGTATAAACACCATTTAATATCATATTCAATCTTCTATTAATTTTTTTAATGGTTTCATATTTATATATCCTGGAAGAAGAAAATTTTAATTTAGTACTATTGTACCTCAATTATCTGACATTATCTATAGCGACCCGGAAACTAGTATCCCAGATTTGGTGCCTTCTACCATTAAATTGGAATAATATTCATGGAATCTAATCTTTAAAGACATAATATTTTAGTATTATTGATAAACTAGATATATACATGAGGCTTACATTACATTTGAATACACTAATTACAAAATAATTTTTTTCTTTCAAGAATAACTTTATTCCATATAGCATATCCATGCATATCATTCATAGTAGACTTCATGGAATCCTGGGGAAAGGAAATAAAATAAGGGTGGCCTAAAATTATTAGTAAGGGTTAATTTTAGTATAATAAATCATGAATCAAAGAATAATAAATATGGAAAGGTAAATAATTGAATACGCATTCCATTTAAATAAATTTATAAGGAATAATAAATATGAAAAGCTAAAAAACTGAATAGGAATTCCATTTAAATAGTTGTATAAGGCATAATCAATATAAAAAGGTAAATAACTAAATCCACATTCCATTTAATCAATAAAATGATAATGAAATGCATCTATAGATAATATCATAGTGAAAATATCATGGATGATAATAACTAAATTCTGAATGAATACACTACTTAATTATTGTATGTCGTGTTTCCTAGGCACATGATTCATTTACCATTAAGATCTATTCTCAATAAAGTTTAAAACTGATGGGTAGAAACCCGTTTAACTAAGGCTACCAACTGATTCATCCCATAAGATTACTAATTCATTGAGGATCTATCATCAACTGATCCCCACCCATGTATATAAGTTCAAATCCTTCCTCGTATAAAAAATTATCAATTTAATTTATAAACAATGTTCCTTGTCAAATATCCATATTGAGTAAAGAATATGGATTTATTAATATTTACCTAGATAATAAAATAACTAAAAATGTAAACAGTGTATGTAAAAATGGTATATGGTTTAGGAAATAAGCATATCCATGATAAATAATCTAGATATTTATGGGAAATTTAATGTCCAATGATCATAAGAAAGTTAAAATTTTAATGGAAAGCTTTTTACTACGAAATTGAATAAAGTAAGTGAATTTCAATACTCTCCTTTGTCAAAATAATACTAAAAAATAGAGGAATAATAAGGATGGTATCAATATTAAGTAAACCCATTAGAGTATGAATAAATTTTGTTGTTGATGATGAAATAAAAATATCTTTAAAAACATACTTGAGGAATATATCCTTTTCATTTTGAAAATAACTTTCTAAAATATAAAACAACTTGAAAATACTTTTCTATGAAAACCATTTTTAAAAAAAAAATTGTTAAAAATACCCTTGTAAAATTGAAAATTAAGATTCAAATAAATGATGGTGGTTAATTCCATACATCGAGAACAAGATAAAAAGAACATTCCTTTTGCACTGTAAAATGTTTAAAAAGTGCCTTGTTTGAAAAACGACAAGAATATTACTTTCAATAACTTTGGTAAAAAGTAAAAATGGGTAAAAATTTATTTAATAAAACATTTTTAAATGGTTAAAAATATTTTTTAAAACATTTATAGAAAACATGTTTTTGTAAGAAAACATTTTTCCGGCCAAAGAGAGAAATGAAGTAATATTTTCTTAAAAACATTATCGAAAAAAAATTAAGAATAAAAGAGTGGAAAATTATACTATTAATTGAAAATAAACATTAATGACCACAAGAGAATAAAATTAAAAGTTTTATTAAACAATGATCAAATAATTTCCTTCAATTGAAATTCAAGTTTAAACAATCACAAATAAAATGGGATTGTGATGTAAACCCTTGAAAAGATAATAATGTTGAAGTGAGAACCAAGAAATGAATCTATTATATGTATCAAATTTAAATCCAAATAAAAAAAATTAAAATAAAATAATAGATATTCAAAATTAATTACACATGTAATATTAGTATATTAATGACAACTAGAAAGTAATATAACCTAATGAAAATAAATTGAGTTATGAAATTTTTTACCACTTGGTAACTCCTAATTTGAATCCCATTAGATGAAAAAAAATTAAAATTAAAACTTAAAATACCATTAATAATGAATTATTCATGATACTACATGTAAATGTCTAGTATATACACCATTTAAAAGTATTTAGGTGTATAACATTACAATATGCCTTAATGAAATGAAATTGAGATGAAATCCCTTACCTTATGCTTCCTTTTTGTTTAACATGATTTAACCTCCTATATATTGGTTTTAAACATGTTATTAACTTATTAAAAACCCATATTTTTATTTATTATATCATATATGATCCTTTTGTAATATCTTATTACTCGTTCATGGATAATCTCTCATTATTTGCATTGTTTCTCGTGTTAATTCCCTTATTTTTTTAATATATTTTTACTTGTTATTTTTTGTTCCTATTACCTTGATATTTATTTCATCATATAAAAAATTTAAACCATGATTTAAATATAATATAGATTCATTATATATTTATTTAGAGTAATCCATAAAATTTGGTAATAGGAAATTAAATACATTGTTCATTGAGACGGTAGGTCGTATGTATGCGTAAACATTGTTTCCATTTTCTTATCATATTGAAATAAAGAAAAGTAAATTATATATATTATCATTATATTATCATTATTATTTCATGAATAATGCATATTTTTATTAAAATTATCCTTAATACATTCTATGTAAAGCGTGAATGAATCACGTCGCTTCATTAGGCGGTAGTCCGTCATACAGACGAATGACGATATCATATTCCCCCAAAATGGAAAATATGAAGGTATGTGTTATATAATAATTAAATAATAATAATAACATCATATATATAATATATCATATATATACTATAAATCCATCATTACTCCCAACCTTAAAATGTGATAATGGAAAAACAAACGACATTGGTTCACGAGGCGGTAGTCTGTTGTATTCACGAATGATTATTTTGTAACTCATTTGATGGAAGTGTGTGAATTTATAGGATGTACCCTTAAAATATAATCATATAAGTATATGTAATATACTTATTTTATTATATAAATATGGTATAATAATAATTTATGGATGTGTAGAATGAAATAATAAAAAAATACTTTTAGAATAATATTACCTCTTCTTCAGGTATCCTCCTTAGGTTTTCACTAATTCCTTATTAAGTTATATTTATGATCAATATAAGTATTATATAATTGAGGTTACTAAATTTTTTAAGTCATTTGGTCAAGTATATTCTAAACCAATTTTTTTCTTTATATGTGAAGTGCAGAGGATAGGGGTGTCCTTTTATAAGTAGGGTCAGTGGTACACTTGTAATTTTTTTATAGAGTGAACTCAAACCAAATTTTTTTCATGTCACTATGACCCAATAATGATCCATTATCTATAATATAATTTCTAATTTCTAAATATTTCTATAAAATTGGTTTTTTATGAGTATTGGGTCATTTTTACACCTTATTTTATATGTTTAACCACTAAGTAAAACCATTTTTATCTCAATCACTCTAATTAATTTTAAATATTTTCACTAATAATTTTGGTCAATAATTAATTAGAACTTATAATAAATTATAAATTATTCTTATTATAAATATTTAATCCTTTTTTTCAAACTCAATCTCCATAAGTGGAAAAAATTAATCTTGTAGACGTGGTGAGAAAGAAGGTTTTTAAAGTGAAAATGTTTAAAAGTTTACAATGTTTTTATTTAAAAATTCAATATTAAAATGATTCCAATGACCTAAATTGAATTAATATATGTGTAATTCAACTATTTTTACTTTTAATACAATGAAAAATATAATTTAACCTTATAAATTATTTAGACGAGAAGGCAGTTTTCATTTAAAATTCTGTATTTTTTCACTATTCATCAAAAAATGAAACTTCTTAGAAAAATGCCAAAAAATTAACCTAAGATAATTTTGATATTATGATTTAAAAAATGAATTATATTTTTTAAAATAATTTTTATAAAATTGTTAAAAATTAATTTTACATTATGTTCCCAAAGTGCGACTAAGCCGCCTTTTAGAAAAATACATTTTTTCTAGAAACATTTCTTTTTATTTAAAATTATTATTATTTTTATTTATAATCAATAGATAAAAAATAAATGTGAGTAAAATATATATTTTAATAATCTAGTTAAACCTATTCATATACAACATTCCAATGTCTTGGTGATAACTATCATAATAAATAATATTATTAATAGTATATGATTGTTCGGTAAAACATGATCTTTCTGAAGGAACTGGGCACATAGAGGAAGACCCAAATAGGTGTGATTTTAAAATTTCTCATTGATGATCAATTTAATATTGTTGAAGTTAGATAACAGCTTCCTGGTTTAAGCTGAGGATCTCATGTGAAGGGTTTTAAGAACAAAAATAAACTGTAAAATACCTGGTTTAAATACAAAGTCACGCATAAAGTATACTCGTTGTTGGAGATCACTTCTTGAATAATATGAAGTTAAATTACTCTATATCATATAAACACACTTTAATGAATCCACAAGACCAACATTCATTGTAATATGGGTGCTAACATAGAATTCTAATGATTCCTTCAATGCTCTAACAATCACTACATCGCTCTTCTTCTGATGCCTGAGAGAGAGAGAGATCTGAGCTCCTTGGATCCAAATCATATCTCTATATAACATGGGATATAGGAGATAATATATAATTCCCATGAATATTCTTTGTCAAAATCCTTTCATCTTCTATTTATAGTGTCATATAATTACCCAGAAATGCCAACCCGACCCCCAAATAATCAACGCACTATTCACAACATGTTATGACTACTAAACTGAGTCATAAATATTATAATCATTTTCTTGTAATATATTAAATATATTACATGACAATAATTAAGTCCAAAACTTTACTCTATTTTCCCATAAATATTAATTAAACCTTGAATATTTTTAATATTCGTCAATTAATATTTTTCATGTATTTACTTAAAACTCATAAATACATTAATAAATAAATTCAATGCTCGTTATTCTAAACTTGAATAATATGAATTTATTTATTTAATTGGTGAAATTTTAACCTTAGACAAATCCCGGACCCCAGTTTTGGGTCCCACCATGTTCAAAACTCTTATTCATCTGAATAGGGCAGATTCTTGAATATGCTATTGTGTGTGACCCTCTAGGCCCTTATCTCGATAGTAGTGAATAGTATTCACGGACCAAGAGCAGGATATAGAAACCCATCATGGCCCCTTAAGAGATAAGTATTGTCACAACAGTGATAACTAACCTACAAATATGCACTGTCTAATATAATCTATTTTTCTATAATATCTCATAAAGTAGGACGCACTCAAGTGTAATCGCCCTTTTCTTATTTTATTTTTTTTTTGATTTAACAAGACGAATTTACCCTATAATACCATAGACATGGTCTTATAAAGGTACTTCCATCCTTATCAGCATGGCCTGAGATTTATTACTTTCATAACCTAGAAGTGAAAAATCCTTTCTTAACCATTCAACCAATTCCATGCCACCAATGACATACCCAACACAGACTATCTCGCCGCGAATTCATTTTCATGGTTTTCATCTTGCATCGAAGTACATAATCAAATGACATACATTGGTAATGATATCAAGTTAGGAGACCATTACACATGATCATAGATAGGAATATACAATGACACCTCAAACATGCGGTGTTCCTATTGGAGGGTTTGTCCTCATGATCTCACTACTAGTGATCACCAAGTGAGAACTTCATGAGAAGAAGTCTCAATGCTTATAATCCCCCAGCACCTAATAGTCATGCATCTACTATGTCCAATCTGTAATATGTATCTAGACAATAGAACATATATTTAAGATTAATGTCAGAGTATCTTGAGGTTATCATTATAGCCTAGGATCAGCTATAACCTCTAGATACAAAAATTAATCTTTGTACATTAAAATTTCAATAGTAGATGCATGAAAGTCTACACTATAATGATAAGATTACATCATTCATAGATAATTTTATACACGATATGGTAATCAAAATCACTAAAGAGTTGGGTCTAGGGAACCCACTATTTCAACACTCACACTTTCACTAGAGCCAACTTTCTAACTAAACTTGTTAGTTACTCACAGGATGAACATCATGTTTCTGTTGAGTAATGTCATTAGCTACTATGTCCTCCACAATTCCACTACACGGCTATTCTGTTATTGCAACCTTGTCTCATTGAGTAAAACTTCTCAAGAGATTTTATATCGAGTATATCCCACTTTTCCAATGTCATAACTTGACATCTTGGATAGTAAGAATATCATAATTTACATTATGATAATACTTTTCTCACTAGGTGTGATTCCAAGAACTGGAACAAATCATCGCATTTAATAACTTCTTCTTAGCTGCCTTTGAAGTTTCAAAGTACTAGGTATTTGTAGGTATGGATACCACAGGCTTATATGAGCTTGAATCGCTCGTCGTATTTAGCATAACTACGATAGTAGATCACATTGATCTATGGAAGACTAGTTTGTATCCTTGAAAACTAGTATCCTTTATTCTCCACTTACCAGGTACATATCTTTTGTACTTTCTGAAGTAGAATTAGATGGTTTTGACTTCATCCCTTACAGTTCCCTTGGATATAACTGATATTTTTCTATTATAAATCACATCATGGAAATATCAATTCTTGTACATATCATGGAATATGTGATTAATCCATCTCTTAAGCATATGGACTTCAACTCACCACATTTATCTCTTCCCATGTCTCGAACATGTCAACCTGAAGAGATTATGACATGTCACATAGGCATCAATTCATCTCTTGAATTGTTCCAAATTGTATATTTCAATACAATGTCATTGTATGTATGATTGACAAGAACCAAGAAACCTACAGATCTACCTCAGTAGATATTGTTCCCTATAACTTGGGATTATAATTTAATTCAACCACTAAAGAGTAAATTTCATCTTGGTCTTAACTAACTGTGAGACCAATGTGTGTTTTATATATGTTGTCGAACATATTTTTACTTGGAAAACATTGTCGCTCCCACTAACCATTAGTAAACAAATGACATAAATTCATTTCAAATGAATTTTCTATGATTATGTTTCTTACTTAAATACTAAATTGGATTTCAGTAACTTGAAACCTATATTATCATTATGTGACATGACCATCCCTTTCTGGTTCCATCGTATAGACACCATCCACGATTGGTGGTCATGAAATCCAATTATAAATAATTTGATCATAGATATTAGCTATGAAAAGTAAAATTCTAATGTATTTAGACATAACAACTTGGTGAAACCAATCGATCCTTGTTGGTACTATGCTTGTACCATCCATGTATCAATTCACTTGAATACAAACCGCAGTATTCATTATTTTAGCCCCTTTTCACTTTGATACATGGAATCCATTAATTGAATTTTAGTTGATCTTATCAGTTTTATCTAATTTCAATATAATGCTTAATTTTAGGAAATATTATTCACATTGAATAATAGATCGTCGACCGTGGTGAATATAAAAACCATCACCATCGTTTTATCCTTCTTATACAGTATGTGTCTCTAGAACATTTTATGTTCCACATGATCTTGTGGAAATAGTTCTGATGCCAACTATTTTTTCATCTTGACCATTTAATTAACACAAGTTAATATATCTCCCACTATCTCTAATAGATATTTTCACTATTATATAGAAGTGTAGTCTATTACTTGACTACCTACTTTTCTATCTTAGGGATTTATGTAACATCCTAAGAAACTTTTAGGATAATTTATAATATATTCGCATTGTGTTTTTACCAGATACAAGTTTGTTTATGTCTAAACCCTATGCATCCAAACACATGTATATATTACATAATGGTTTTATCATCATACTATGACTTGTATGATGTCTATTGGTCATTTTGGTTAGAATATGAGTATGGTATTAATCCATTATTTGTGAATCACATCATGAAATATAATGTAAGTTTCTGCAATTTGTAACATTGATCTATTTACATCAATACATTGATGTATAAAATGTGCATTTAGTAATTAATTTATGCTACATTTTGTTGGTCAATGTTAACATATAAGACTCCATCATTGATTCTCCTCATTAACATCAAAGTCGTGATGTGGATAAGGTAATGTCCCTTTAGTAATTACTCCATGCTACATTATCCTGATCTATGATAACATATAAGACTTCATCATCGATCCTCCTCAATAACATCATAGTCATGATGTGAATAAGGTAATGTGCATTTAGGAATTACTCCATGCTACATTATCGTGATCGATGATTTCACAATTAAGATATTCTTCGGCATGCCGGCTCGAAGAAGCTTCTATCTTCTGACAATAAACTTACTTAATTTTACCATTCCTTTATTACTTAAAGAAATCATATGAAGTATATATACCTCTAGCTTATGCTTGGAATAGTTCACGTTCATTTATTGAACTATTTCCAAAATCTTTGTGACATACCTTTATTTTAAAGTCTCCTTTGTCCAAACTAAAGACGTTGATAATACCAAAAGTATTTAGTTGTGTCGAGCCTAAATACCATACTTGGTATATTCATGATGTCAACTTTTAGAATTTAATGAAAAATAATTATCTTATCACAACTGGGTATAAGTATTAAATTTATATCCATCACTCATTGCCAGTGATTCATGTATCACTGAACTAGTGATTGAGTTTTAAATACCAAAAACAATATTCATTCTAAAACCTGGAATAATTTATTCCTGTGTCCAAGGACACATGAGATTAATTTTTGTGGTTATACTCAATAATAGTTCCACATGAATCATTCACTTGGCAATAAGTCGTGTACTTCTCTTTTCTGGCCTAGGTATCATTCTTTCACAGCTACTTGGAGAATACACCTTACTTCCAGTAAGGTTTCTATACTTACTTTGTTACCATATTATAATACACATATTTCACCAATATATTATATTTAATACCCAAGTAGTAAAACTGAAACATAACAATTGATGAATATTTTTTGAAGAAGAAGAGGGTAATCTTGCTTCTTTAATTCAGTTAATTGCATTAAAACTTCTATGGTGTTATTTTATAATATTCAATGAAAATAGCCTTTGTTAATACCTCATTCGTTAAAGGCCGTTGTGAATGTGTCATTAGTATTACATGCCTTTGACCTTTTCCCCTTGTTTTTCAATTTATTCTCCATAAGAATTCAAAACAAAACTATCTTTTATTCTTATTCACTTAGATAACATTTACCTAAATAGGTAATAAAGCAATTACTCAATACTTTTTTGTTTTGTAACTTAAACGATACTTGAGTAAAAAGGTGAAATGATATTGGAATAGGATGTATTGAAAGTTCAATTATTGTCTTTCAATTAAAACATATCTAGTGTAACCATTACCTATTCATATCATTGCTTCTCTTTCTCTGTGCAGACATATCGGGGATGAGACCTCATGTAAAATAATCCATGTCATCGTGAAGCGACCACAACTAACACTAGAAATTGATGAAATCATAATGACATAACCATCATATGCTTTGTGCATTAGTCTCCTCTAAGCAATTTCACCCTTTATTCTTGAGGTGGTTTAACATTATTGGGGACATTGTCCCCTTGAGTTTCTTATATCATAATACTATGCACAAGCGCCCATATTATTATTGGATACTCATGCTAGTGTGAACATTTAATTTTTCAATTACAATATCACAATTTTTAAACATGTGGTTTAACCTGTCATTTTTTTACAAAAGTATAGTTTATAAGATTAATGCCTTTTGTAATGATTACTTGTTAATACATTTTTATTAATTAATTAAATCATTTAATGTCTCCCACTATTTTATCAGATTTTAGGAACCGACTATACAAGAATCAGAATACTATGTCGCTAGAGTATTCTAGTGTTAAGAATCTCATAACCACCCCTCATAGTCTACAAGATATGGATATGCCACTTCTTGGAGGGTTTAAGGTGGGATTTTGGATGGCCGACTACTTTAACTTGCGTCTCCTTGATCTGTTGAGTGAAGTTCCAGCTTCTAAAATTGGAACTTGATTTACTCAATGTTTGCCTCTAAAATGATAGAAATTTAGCTATGGATAATCCTAATTAGAACTTTTAGTTAAGTTGAACCATCATTATTATAAGGAATCCCTGGTATTAAGAGTAACCCTCAGCTATGGCATAACCAATACCTCAAAGAGCTAGTTTTGTCCAACTTTGAATGATGAAAGGATGTCAGGACTTGATATATCTTAGAGGGTTTTATTATTTTTAATGTGAATAAATAAATAACTTTCTATTTTAATAAGCATATACAATGTGATCTCACTCACAACTAACCATGCATGAAATAGAAAAATATATCACATCACATGTTCATTTTATCTTGAATTCTTGTTTATTATTATTCTATGTAATCACGCTTTAGCTACACATTTACAAAATAATAAACCATGCAAAAAAAAAAGACAACCTGATCATGAGCAGGTACTAATGGTTGATTTGTTGAGTGAATAACGGACCAACCTAAAACCCTAGGGGGTTTTACCTTGAGTCACATCGCTTGCGACTCGAATTGCAGTGCATGCCCCTCCAATGCATCCAACTTATGTCTGGTGTGTCTCCATCACTTGGCACAAAGTGCATCACTGTTCGTCTTTTCATTATACAACATTACTCACACGCAGGCGAGGGGAACTAAGGGAGTAAAATGTACAACTCAGGATGGGTGCGCAGGTCCTTATACAAGTAACAACTCTGAGACGACATGAAAATCACCCCCTTTTTAATTAAAATAATTATTACAAAACTGCATGAAATAATTAAAAAAATCACCAGACAAACATTGGTTAGTCTAAGGCTAATGATTATCATATGCATTAACTCGCGTATATTAAATAAATGTAGAACAAAAATTAATCTTTCATTAAATAAATTTGAGGGCACTTAATTGAATAAAAAACTTCACTCTAATTTTAAATTCAATATTTTAACATTGTTCGGTCTTAATTAATTAATTTAATTTTAAAACTAAAATTAAATTAATTAATTAATTAAATTAAAAATTAAATTAAATTAATTACGCTGCATTTGTTTATAAACTATAAAATAATATTTAATTTATTTAATTATAAACTGAAATTAAATTAATTATTTTAATTAATATTTTATTGAATTAAAATTACCTAAGAACCTGAAACCCAAGGCAAGGCTTGTGCGGGTCGGGGCGAACCCGCGCAAGCCCAATCTGGGCTATGGAGACCCCATGCAGAGGCATTATGGTTTAGGCAGCCCCACCCAAGCCTATTATAGGCTGATCAGACCTGATATGAATGGTTTTTGGATCAAACCAAGTCCAAACTACATGAGGGAATACCTCACAAACAGCCAGTCTGGCCTCCAGGGTACTGTGCTCACGTGGAAGCATGTCAGAGGGAGTGGGGTGGCTAGTCAGTCTAGTAATGGGTAGTCCAGAAAGGTTCTAGTCTTCAGGCGGTCCGAGAAAGGAGGAACCCGGCTGGTTGGGAGCACAGCGTCGTTGAAGGCGGTTGGCCGGGAGTGGGGCGCCACGGCTGGAGGCAGCTAGTTGGGAGTGAGCAGGGTGTCCCGGCACCGCTTCTAGGAAGAGTCAGTTGCGGGAAGACAATGTGGTCCAGCATGATGTGAGAGGGTTCCCCGTAGAGCAGGGGCTGCCACAGGTGAGTCTGCAGGCAGCTGGTGCTGGTTCATTCGGGAGGGGCTTCCTTAGTGAGGTCGGTAGCCAACGGAGCAGGGAGGAGGCATGCGTCATGGGGTCAGTCTGTGTCGGTGGTGAGGGTGTAGGGGGACTGACCGGAAGGCGGCCCTGGTTGCGGGTGTAGGAGGAGGTGGCATTGTTTGGCCCCGGTGCCGCTACGCCTGTAGTAGAAAGGAGGCGGCCTAGGTGGGTCCACCGCATGCTGCGTGAAGGAGACCCAAATCGGGTCTCCCTTTTTTTTTCTTTGGATTGTTAGATAATACAACCCCTTTTTTGTTTTTTTGTTTTCAAAAGACTTAAATGCTAAGTCTTTTTTTTAAACAAGTCCAACACACCCCTTTAAATTTTTCTAAGGCCTATATTAGGCTTTGGAGAAAATAATAAATATATATTTATAATAAAAATTATTATAAAAAATATATTATAATAATTGAGTATTATTATAGTAAATTATTATTATTATTATTATTATTATTATATAATTTTTATTACTATTATAATTATCCTTATCGTTAAATAATTGTTCCCGGAAAACACTATTATGGTGACCAGAATTCCACTGAGGAGGATGAATACATCTGATTTTAATACTTCAGATAGCCACAGATTGTCCATCCGATATCAGATTCAGAATCCATCTATGGTTTTCAGACTGTATCGACACCCTATTTATATTTTAATGCAAATTTAATTTTTTTTCATTGACTTAAAAACAACATGCATCACTCTGATACCACTTAAAGGAATTGGGCTTGTAGTGGAATCCCCAAATAGGTGGTATTTTAAAAAAATTCACCAATGATCGACATAATCTTGTCGATGTCGGCAAACTGCTGCCTGTTTTAAGCTGGGGATCTCATGTGGAAATGGTTTTAAGCACAAAAATAAATAGTAAAGTACTAGGTTTAAATCCAAAGTCACGTATGATGTTTTCTCATTGTTGGAAATCTCTAAATGAATAATATGAAGTCAAATTATTCTAGATCATCCACACATGCTTCAAGGAATTTTCAAGAGTTCCATTCATCATAATCTAGGTGCTAGTGCAGAATTCTGACGATTCCTTAGGTGCTCCAAAAATCACTGCATCGCTCTTCTTATGATGCTTGAGAGAGAGATCGATCTGAGCTTCTTATATCCAGATCATCTCTCTCTAGAACATGGGAGAGAGGAGAGGAGAGAGAATTCCCATGAATAATTTTTAGCACACTCCTCTCCTCTTCAATTTATAGTGTCATGTAATTACCTGGAAATTCCAACCCGACCCCTGAATAATCACAGCACTATTAACGACACGTTATGACTACTAAACTGAGTCATAAATATTACTATCATTTTCTTGTAATATATTAAATATATTAAATGAGAATAATTGAGTCCAAAACTTGACTCATCATTCCCATAAATATTAATTGAACCTTGAATATTTATAATATTCATCAATTAATATTTTTCATGTATTTACTTAAAACTCTTAAATACATTAATAAATAAATTCAATTCTCATTATTCTAAACTTGAATAATATGAATTTATTTATTACATTAGTGATCGTTTAACCTTGGACAATTCCCAAACCCTAGTGGTGGGGCTCACCATGTTCAAAACTCATATTCAACTGAATAGGGAAGATTATTGAATACGGTGTTGTGTGTGACCCTCTAGGCCCTTATCTCGATAGTAGTGAATAGTATTCACAGACCAAGAGTAGGATATAGCAACCCATCACGGTCTTTGAAGAGATAAATATTGTCATAGCAGCGATAACCGACCTACGAACACACACTGTGTAATATAATATCTTTGTCTGTAATATCTCGTAAAGTAGGACGCACTCATATGTCATTGCACTTTTCTTCATTTATTTTTTGTTGATTTAACTAGATGGATTTACCCTCTACTTCCATGGACATGGTCTTATAAAGGTATTGTTATCCTTATCAACATGGCCTGAGATATATTACTTCCATAACCTAGAAGTGAAAAATCCTTTCTTGACCATGCAACAAATTCCATGTTGCCAATGACGCACCCAACATAAACTACCTCGCCACGACTTCATTTCTATGGTTTTCATCTTGCATCAAAGTACACAATCAAATAAAATACATTGGTAATGATCTTAATTTGGGATACCATTACACATGATCATAGATAGGAACATCCAATGACACCTGAAACATGTGGTGTTCCTATTTGTGAGTCTATCCTCATAATCTCACTACTGGATATCACCAAGTAATAACTTCATGAGAAGAAGTCTCAATGCTTATGATCCCGCAGCACCTGATAGTCATACATCTACTGTGTCCAATCAGTAATATATTTCTAGACCATATAACATATATTTAAGATTAATGTCATAGTATCTTTAGGTTCTCATTATATACTGGAATCTTCTATAACTTCTTGATATGAAATTTAATTTTTATACATTACTATTTCAATAGTTGACGCAAAAAAGTCTACACAATAATGGTAAGATGACATCATGCATAGCTAACTGTATACACGATATGGTAATCAAAATAATTGAATAGTTGGGTATAGGGAACCAATTATTATTATTATTATTATTATTATTATTATTATATTATTATTATTATTATTATCCCCATCAGTAAATAACTGGTCCCGATTAATTAATTTTTTAACATTAACATTTCAATAGTGGACGCAGAAAATTTTACACTATAATGGTAAGATGACATCATGCATAGCTAATTGTATATACAATATGGTAATCAAAATCAATGAATAGTTGGGTATAGGGAACCCAGTATTTCAACACTTGTATGTGACACAAGTTATCGAATGAACTCATTATTGCATACAACATAAGATAAATAATTTTTGAGTGAATTGAAAGATATAAAATTGATTGAATTTATTTAAAATAGTAAATATATCATAAATTTTTAGGATTTTATATTCCTTTCTATGCTTGGTGTTTTGTTTCATATACGCTATCAAATATGATGTTATTATTTTAAAATTTCAGGGTGTTACATTCTTCCTACCTTAAATAAATTATGTCCTCATAATTTAAACTTGATATTAATAATCTAGTGTTTTATATTTGGAAATTACTTTGTTTAAAAAACCCATATCTAATGAGGTTTAATAAAATATCCTTTTAATAAGATAGAATTATAGGTATAAAGGTCGCATATAATAACATATAAATAGGTTTCTAAGTAGAATAAAATTGGTGTAAAGTGATGATATGGACATGGAGAAAATAGTTTATAATTGTAGAGATTAATTGATTTCATTAATCACAAGATAATGATTGATAAATGGAAATATAATGGGCTCAAAACTATAAATATGATAGCTATGATAAGGTCATTGATATCATCAATAATTATGGTAATAGTATAGAATTTTATTTCATGATTCTTTTTATAAAGTTTAGGATTTATTTTACTATCTATGAATATAAGTAAATACACTTACTTGATATGTTACTATTTCATAAGAATAATTTCCTCATTTGGTTGTGCTTCATTCAATTTCTAATTCATCCCTTACTTCAATAAATGAATATCCTAAAATGAATTTTTTTATACCTAAAACACTAAAATTCACTTTTAATGGCTCCTAAGATCCATAAAACAAGTATTTATATCTATCTCTAACTATTTTTCAAAACCAATATGGTTATCACAAGTTATCCAATATAATAAATTAATCTCTAATCCTAAGGTAACATCATTGGTTAATCATTAATATTTATTTTTCAAATCATTTAGATAAATGCAATGACATGTTAACTCGAACATCACGTAGGCCAGTTGTAGATGTAAAACCCTTATCATCCTTCGGTCATGGACTGGACTGAAAGTTATTTTTATTAAGAAGATAGGAAACTCAAAGGATACAAATCACGGAGGTCGAAAGTAGTGAAGACCAAGTGAGTCCTTCTGGATCACATTGACACACTCGGAAGGAAGAGAATTAAGACTGTCATACACTATTAAAGTCTCCTCTGGCCTGCCCCCGCGAGCCAATGCATCAGCTACAAAGTTGGATTCTCTCACACTATGATGGATCAACCTGCCCTGATTGGTCTCTGCTTTGCACCTTCTAAAAACGTACACCAGATTCCAAGCCGCATCACAAGCACCCTGAAGAGATCTAACCAGAACTTCTGAATCTGATTCAACCTCCGTCACCCGGAGACCTCTCCTTCTGCACAGAGTGAGACCCGTAAGGAGGGCTCTAAACTCCGCACCTGTAGAGGTTTTTGGCCCATAATAGGCATTGAAAGCAATTTGGACTGAACCCCATCCATCCCGGAGAACACCACCGCCCCTCATGATCCCCCCGTACAAGAACCATCCACGTTCAATTTTAACCCGCCAACCGGGGGTTTCCATCTAACCACCTTACTGGATGTGATGGGTTGTCACACTGTATGTGATTTTTCTTTTATAAACTATATTAATATAATTCTTATAATGTTCTGAAAAAATATGATGGCCATGCTTGAAATAAATTTAATCATTAAATTAACTTTTTACTAGTGTTTTCAATGTAATTTTTTTAAAAGTATAATAACCTTATTTTACTATTATTATAATTTCATTAATGATTATATCAACCCAAATAGTTATCAATACCATTTAAAAAAATTATATAACATGTAAAGGAATTATTACTCAAATAACTTTTCCACTAAAAAATAATTTCCATAAATTTCTCCCAAAATATCCTTAATCATGGGAAATTACTACCATATAAGACCTAAAATATGTGTTTAAGAATTTTAAATTATTGTCAATATTAAACTCAACAACCCGTGATGGTGTCCATAATTCTTATGTTAATGAATACATAATTTCTTCTAAAATTTAACACAATACTTGGATGCTTCATGATTCTTATAACCAAAATACCATTGGTAGAATACTTCTACAATTTCATTCTTGAATCCCAATACATAAACACGTTATCCATTTTATTTCAAAATAGGTCCTTCTTTGGTATAAGGTTTAAAAAAAGTCATTAATTGTCATTATTTATTCAAATACTTCACAAAGGTTTGTAAATAAAATTTGAATTATCATAAGTATATCCTCTTAGAATGTCAAAGAAGACATGCAATAAGGCCTGTTTTTCTATACCAAGTTACGCTCAAGTCAATCCCAACACACCCTTTTTAGATTTATTAACCCTATGTACATTTATTACAGAACCATGCCCACTTTCAGTATCCAGTCAGGGAAGTATTTCCATGAAAACCCACATAATATCTTAATTTCAAAAACTTTATGATGTTCTTCTATACTTATCCTCAAAGTTTATCATAAGGTTATGTTCTTTAGTCTATGTTTTTCTAAATTTAGTTTCTATGGTTTGTAATAAACTTCCTCTGATATGAACTGTAGTGACCCTGACCTCAATAGTCTAGAGTCAGTGCTTGATATCATTACATTTACATAAGATACATGGAATCAAATCTTGAAGGATAGAATAGTTTAGTATTCTTAGTAAACCAGATACAACTAGAGTCTTACTTTACATTTGAATACAAAAATTATAACATAATTTTTTTCAATCGGGAATAAATTTATTCCATCTAGCATACCCATACATATCATTAATTGTAAAATTTAAGGAATACTAGGTAAAGGAAAAAAATAAGGGTGGGATCAAATTCTCAATAAGGGTTGGGTAATGTGGAATCAATCCTAAATCAAAGAATAATCAATATATAAATGAAAATAACTGAATACACATTCCATTTAAATAACTTGATATGGAATAATCAACATGTAAAGCTAAATAATTTCGAACACATGATACTTAAATAATAAGATAATACATAATCAATATCAGGGTAAATAATTGAAAACATATGTCATTTAATTAAAAACTGATGATGAAATGAATCTATAGATAATATCATATAAAAAATCTCATGGATGATAATAACTAAACTGTGAATTAAGTAAATTCTTAATTATTGGATTTAATGTGTCCTAAGAACATGATACCTTTACCATCAAGATCTATTCTCAATACAGTTTAAAACTGGTGGGTAGAAATCCATTTAACTAATGTTGGCTAATTAATTATTCCCATGATACAACTGATGCATCTAGGGGATATCATTAACTTGTCCCCACCCATGTCCATAGGTCTAAATCATTCCTAATATATCAAATTATTGATTTAATTTATAAACAATGTCCCTTATCAAATATCAATATGGAATAATGAATATCAATTTATCAATATTTCCTTAGATAATAAAATAATTTTCTAAGTAAACACCGTATGTAAAAATTGTATACAGTTTAGGAAATAAACATATACATGTTAAATAATAAGTATATTTAGGGAATATTTAATATCGAATGATCATAGGAAAGTAAACATTTAAAGGGAAAGTATTTAACTACAAAATTGAATCAAATAACTTTATTTCAATACTTTACTTGGTCAAAATAATTATAAACCATCAAGAGGATGAATAAGTATGGTATCAATACAATTTATACCCATTGGAGTAAGAATAAGGGTTTTTTTCATTGATGAAATAAAAATATCCTTAAATATATTCTTGAGGAAAATATTTTTTTCATTTTATAAAACATTTTTAAAATATTTTTCCTTGAAAATCATATTTAAAAAAATTAAAAATATCTTTGTAAACTTTTAGTGGTATCTTCAATGAAATGATGGAAGGAAATTTTGTACATGTCTTACATGGTAAAAAAGACATTCCTTTTTCATTTTAAAAATTTTAGAAAATTTTCTTATTCAAAAAATGATAAGAATATTCATTTAAAGATATTTTTTAAAATGTAAAAATGGGTAAAAAGTATTTAGTAAATTATTTTGAAAAGGTTAAAAATATTTTTGAAATGATTTTTAGAAAACATGGTTCTAGAATAAAATAAGTTTCCAACCGAAGAGAGAAATCAAGTTGGGTTTTCTTAAAAACATTATCTAAAACATTTTAAGTACCAAATAGTGGAAAATCATACTATTATTTGAAAATAGAAATGAATAACCTGAGGATTATAAAATTAAATGTTTTATTAAATAATGATCAAATAACTTCCTTCAACAGAAATTCAATTTTAAAAAATCTCAAATAAAATGGTATTTTGAATAAACCCTTCCAAATATCATAACATTGAAGTGATAATTAACCAATAAATTGATTATGTGTATCACCTAAAAATTAAAATAAAACAAGTGGAAATATGAAAATAGATAATCAAAAGTAATTACAAACATAATATTAGTATATTAATGACAACGAGGAAGTAATATAACCCAATGAAAAGAAATTGAGTTATGAAATTCTTTACCACTTGGTAACTCTTAATTCAAATACAATTAGATGAGACAATTAAAATTGAAACATATAATACCATTATTAATGAATTATTCATTATATTAAATAAGTTTTGGTATATACGACATATAAAAATAATAATATGCATTACATTACAATGTGCCTAAATGAAATGAAATTGAGATGAAATCTATTACTTCATTTTTCTTTTGGTTAAACGTGATTTAACCTCCTGTGTAGTGGTTTTTGTAATGACCTAATGTCTTACAAATGGAATTTCCTTCTTATAATTGTGTATTATAGTATAATCATATAAGATTACAAATATAACACAATAAAAACCTTATAAAAAAGAATGAGGGAAATAAAAGGTATCTATTGAAGTTGAGGATCATATACTGATGAAATAGTAAATTAACCATTGGAATAGTAAAGTGACCCTTATGAATAGTAAATTGGCCAATTGAAAAGTAACCTCACTAATGAAATTATAAATAAAATTTATTCATCTTATAAGTGAAAATCTGATATAATTATATCATAGTATAAGTAAGTAAATATTTTAAAAATTATTAATTAAGTGTTGGTTTTTTTGTAAGTCTTATATATTTAATTACAATTTTATGATTAATTTAATAAATTAAAATAGAATTTATTTTCATAAAATGAATTCATAAAGTATTATTTTTATTTATTATGATCATATTATAATTTTAAGATACCTTATTTAATTTTTCAAAGTGTTATAAAAGCATTTTTAATTTTAAAATTTGTATTTTTCAAGTAAATTATGATTTTAATTAAAAATTAAATTTCTCATATTTAGAAAATTATTTTCATAATATTTAGTTAATATTTTAATTATAAACATCTAAAAATGGTTGGGGAGAATTTTTTAGATTTTTCTAAAATACTTGAATTTTTGGTGAATAGTAAAATACGCTAATGTACGATTAATACTAAATACATGAATTATGATGTAATCAGCTGATGTATGGAAAATTTAAGGCCATTATATATAAATATCATGCAATATTTACTGTTTTTGGTCACAATAATCATGGATATTCATATTCTTGAGCAAAAATATTAAACTAATGATTAAAGTACTGGGAAACTCCTCCTCTCCTCCACTATAAATATCACCCCTCTTTACCTCTTCTATTCACTCCTCTCAAAACTTGTTACTTTTATAAATTCTACCCAAATATCTCCCTAATACTCTATCCCACTTTCATAAGCCCTTGGTTTCTCTAAAAGACCAAATCCTCTTCCCAAAAGAGGTTCTCAATGAAGACATATTCAAGAGGTAAATTTCTCTTTTCATTTCTTTTATTTTCTTTCAAGTTACATTCTTTTCCTTTTATTTACTCACCTACTATAATCCAAATGTTATGATAACTCCAGTACCATAAATGTACTATAATGTTTTTATGATAATGTAATAATTCATCATCATCTCTTTTTTCTCCTCCTTTTATACTAGGAATGAAAACACCATCTGAGATGTGTTAATTTATCACATTCAAGGACGACGAGTTTTCAATTTCTATTACCATATTCAATTATGGTCATGAAACCATTTTTATGGTTGAACCAAACTATAATATAAGTATTATGTCTGATTTAAGGTTCTGTAATCTTTTGTACACATGATATTAATTTATAAATTAAAATGTGTTCGATGTGATCAAAAAACCGCCAATTAGCCAATGGAGTTATCATTAAAGTTTTATACAATGATTCATATTCACCCCAAATAAACAAATTAATTTTATAATAAATTAATATATTATATGTTCACTAATAACATACAAAATTAATTCCAGACAACTATTCTCATATTTCATGTTTATCCTTACATGTATATAAGTAAACCAATCATGAAAACCAAAGAAACAAACGCTCCCAAACAATGAAATTGAACCTCTTAACCCATCAAAAAGGCCATAAATGAACTTAATAAGGTTATATTAAATCAATTAAATGAATAATATTTTCTAGAAATATTAATTAATGGATGTAATTTGGTTATCCAGGACATTAAGAACAATTGAAGGACACCTTCAAACTTATGGTAAGGGATTCTGCACCAACCTCCATTATTCTTTTGGGTTGCTCTATATTTATTTTTACCCAAATGAGAATATTTGTTACTTTTATAAACATATTATAAATTATATTTATATTATTCAAAATCATGTATCAAGATCGATTCATAAATCTCTTTTGGGGATATACATGTTTTTAAATGATTCCCTCCTTAATTCTTCCCGATAAGCAAGCTCGTTTCAAGGGAACTTCCCAAATTCTTACCCAATTTAAAGTACACTCTATCATTTGTTTTAAGCCACCATTATTTTTATAAAATCAGTATTTTTATTATGAAAAAATTATTGGTTTACTTTTTTATGTAAAATTTTATTCCCTTTTCTTTTTTAAATGCTCTTTAGTATTTTCATTAAAACCACACTAAAGTGTTTTAATGCTAAAATTTATTAATTATTATTCTTAAATTTAATCACTTATGTTTGACATCAATTACCATGATATATTCCTATAAATTTTCATATATGTTTTAATTCCTTTATTTCATGGACACTTATTTGATACTCCCATTCATTATTCTTTATGACATGATTAAGATACCCATTTTTTTCCATGGGTACCCTTATGTTTATGTATGATTGATTCTGTATGATTCTATATGTGGAAAGTATATTCATGAACATGTTATGATGGGTACACCAAGATATAACTCTAATGAATTAAGTAAAGTTGATTATCATGAGATTTTATGTGCAATGGTCTTGGCGGTTAGCCTTGACTCGTGCCACCATGTGCAACGGTGTTGGTTGTTAGCCTTGACTTGTGCTCCTCTATATACAACTGGCCTTCACTTATGCTAAAACCAAATTTTATGTTACTTACATATTACTATGAATTCGTGTTTATATTATCACATGTTTATATATTATTATTCCATATGTTCCATGCCTTTTTATATCATTATTTTATGCCTTCTAACCCATGTGCAAAATCTTTATTTCTTATATTCATTCCCTTGTTGGGATTTTTAGCTCATCCTTTTGTTCATGTTATCACTAGGTTATCCAATGAAGATGTATGAGAACAATGGAATTTATAATTTCCTTATGAATACTAAATAAATAAATGTTATATTTACTCCCATGTTTTGTGTTTTATGTACCTAGTCTTCCAAGATACCAGACTTTACGATCCTTGGCATGTAATATGATGTTTTATTATGCTTAAAATCATGTAATGTTGTGTTTAAAATTATAGGATATATATAGTTTTAAAAATGATACTAACTTATTAAAAACCCATATTAAAATTTATTATATCATATATGATCCTTTTATAATATACTATTACCCATTCATTGATAATATCTCATCATTTTCATTGTTTCTGGTGTTAATTGCCGTGTTTTTCGAGTATGTTTGGACTTGTTATTTTTTGTTCCTATTAACTCGATCATCATTTCATCATATACATAATATAAAACATGATTTAAATGTCATATATATTTATTATATATGTATTTATAGTAATTCATAAAATTTTGTGATAATAAATGAAATACATCGTTCATGGAGACAGTAGGTCGTACGTACGCATGAATGTTTTTTCGGTTTTCCTTTCATATTGAAAGAATGAAAATTAAATTATAAATATATATATATATTATAATTTAATTATAATTATTATATCATATATATCACATAGTTTTATTAAAACCATCCTTGATACATTCCATGTAAAGTGTGAACGAATCACATCGCTTCGTGAGGCTCTAGTTCGTCGTACACATGAGTGATGATATCGTATTCACACAAAATGGAAAGCATGAAGTTGTTTGTCATATAATAATTAAAAAAATAATAAAAAATAATATACATCAAATATATCATATATAAACTATAAATCCATCATTATTTTCAACCTTGAAATGTGGTAATGTGATAACGAATGACATCGGTTCGTGAGGTGGTAGTCTTCCATACACACGAATGATGATTTTGTAAACCAATGTTATTATATAATCATGGTATGATAATAATTGAATGATGTAGAGAAGTAAATAAAATAAAATCGCATTTAGAAGAACATTTTCACTTCTTCAGGTATCCTCCTTAGGTTTGCACTAATGCCTTACTAAGTTGTATTTATGTCCAATATAAAGATTATAGGATGATTTTAGGGAAGTTTTTAAGTTATCTAGGTAGGTTTTGGATGAACCAATGTGTTTTTAAGGTGTGAAGTGAAGAGGAGAGGGGTGGAATTTTATAAGTGGGGTGAGTGGCACACTTGTAATATTTTGAAAGTGTGAATTCCACCCACATTTTTGTCATGTTTCCAGGTGCCAATAATGATCTATTATAGATAATAGAATGTATAATGTCAAAATATTTCCTTAAATTCATTTTGAACAAGTTTTGGATCATTTTTACACCTTTTTTTATAAGTTTAACCACTATGTAAACTCATTTTTATCTTAATTATTATAATTAATTTTAACTATTTTCACCAATAATTTCGGTAAAAAATTAATTTGAATTAATTATAAAGTATAAATTATTATTATTCCAAATATTTAATTAATTTTTCCAAATTCAATCCAAATAATTTTCAAAAAATAATTTAAAATTAATCCTACAAATCTGGCGAGAAAGCAAGTTTTTAAAATGAAGATGTTTAAAAGTATAAAATGTTTTTATATAAAAATTCAATATAAAAATGATTCCAATGACCTAAATTGGATTAGTAAATTTATAATTAAACTTATTTTTCTTTAAAACCAGTTCAAAATATAATTTAATCTTACAAATTATTTATACGAAAATGAGGTTTTGTAACACCCCAAGATTTCATAGTGTGTTATTTTTACAAAATAATTCAATAACTTGCACTACACGCAACACCGAGTTCAAGCGCACCATGACTTACCAAACAAGCCGTTCAAAAGAGGTTATGAATAGTATTAACTAAATTTTAAACTTTATATAATTATTATAATTTTAGAATCCATATTATGAGTTTCTTAGACATAATGTAAGAACAAATTCATTTTCAGTATTGCACTTTTACAAACTTTTAATAGTGAACCCTTTTTAAATCCAATATTTTAAACTTTTATATATTCAATTTGACTAAATAAATTTACTTTTTAGAATTGGGAAGTAAAAAAAAATTATGAAACATCCCAAGCTTCCATGGTACGTTTCCCTTTGAATAATGCAATGGCATGCATTGTACGCAACTTCAAGATTCTAACACACCACAACCAATCAAACTAGCCGTTATGAATAGTAATACCTAATTTTTGAAATTTTATAAATTTTATCTTTAGAAATGGACTTCATTTTTGGATTCTTAATATCGAAATTATCTTAGGGTGAAATTTTGGTACTTTTCGGATAACTTTCATTTTTTGATGAATAGTGAAAATTACTAAATTTTAATTAAAAAAAACTTTTTTAATCGAAATAATTAATAGTGATAAATTATTAATTTGAGTGGTTTTAAATTATATTTAGAATATATTTTTACCATTTAATACAACGTTGGTCATTGGATGTAATTTCACATTTAAACCAGACATAAACAAGTGTCAATCTTTTGATAGTTATTATCTCTTAAAAACACGCTATTTGTTTTGACGACGGGAATTAATTTTTGAAATTAATTAATGCAACTGATATGTTCTGAATTTGGTAAAATAGACATCATTTTTGAATTCATAATATCAAATATAGATTAGGCCTAATTTTTGGTATTTTTCTAGAAACTTTCATTTTTTGATGAATAGTGAAACCACTAAGTGGTAGTTAAAAAAACTGAATTTTTCATAGAACATAATATTACCGCTTATGTGAGTGGAATTTCGAAAATCCGAGAGACACGGTTAATATCAAGGAGTAAAATGTGTTTCAATGAGATGAAAATAATTTTTGGTGAATAGTAACTTTTTACTTTTATTTACCACGGTTAAAAGTAAATAGGGTAATTAAGGGTAAAAATGATATTAATATTACCCTAACACATGTACTAATTCTATTGGACAAGGGTATCTCGACCAAAAACAATCTTATGAGTAAAATATTATCTTTTAGGTCCACTTGTATTAGATTAGGACATTTATTATTATTTAATTCAAAGAAGAGTTAAAAGAGTTAAAATCAAAGTTTATTTACTAAAACATTTTTAATATAGGGTTATACATAAGATAAATTCAATTTTAAATATTCATTAGAAAGATAAAAAGATTTTTTACATAATGGTATTTTATTTATAATTTTTATACATTAAATAATTTAATTTATTTATGACACAATGGTGATGCAGTAATTACCTAATTAATGAAAAATTAGAATAATTGATATTAAAAATACCCACATAAATGTAATTTGAGACTTTTTATAAATACCAATAATTTTATAGGTTAATATGACATGTTAAGATAGATTTAATTATTTTTTTTAGAAGTAATCATTCTGTTATGATTTTAAAAAAATCAATTATTGAACAGTGTCAAAATTGACATAAAATAGTTTTTAAAACAAATATTATATTATTAATTGATATTAAATTCATAAAAATCTAAGGTTAGGCCAAGAGACTTATATCATGATAGGTGTATCATTAATGGACCACTTGGGGGGTCTCTTGGATGTATATATTAAGTTTATTAACCATATAATATAAAAATACAAAGAGACATTGTAAAAGTGAAACTAATTAACTAAGAGTTAATACTTAAAGATAAGGTTAATATAAAGACCCAAACCTGTCTAAATTATATTGGTTGAGTGGTTTTCGACTCATAACCACCTTAAACATTAAATAATCTACTTTGGAGCCATTAGAAACTGAATATTAATTTATTATAAAATAATATTTTTAGCTTTTCCAAAGGTGCCCCTCACCCCTCTTATAAAAGGGAACTCTCCCTTCTCACTAATTCACACATTCAAAGCCTTTTGGCTCGGCAAAAACCTACCCAAATACTCTCTCAACTTACCTCACTACAACCTAGAGGCCTTATTTTTATCAGAAATCCAACCTAAGGAGCCCTTTTGATCAAATCAAAATGAAGAACCCGAAGAAGAGGTAACGTTTTCACCACCCTCTTTCAAGTTCCTTTCTTCTTAAACTTCTTCTTTCTTTGTTATTACCATTCTAAAATAATGTATCCAGTATCTCCTATATACTGTAATATTATTATAAATATGTTACAACCATATTCATTATTCTATCCATCCTTTGAATGACATGTCACCATACGTGCGTATGTACGACTTACCGTCTCCACGTCGTGGTGTAATTGTTATTCAATATATTATTATTTGTATGGGTATAATAATGATTTGTAATTCATGTAAATATTAAATATAACATGATAATGATTCTGTATATATGATATACCATCCAATTATATATTATTTTAATATCAAAAGAATGATATTGTTTCTCGTGCGTACGTACGGACTACCGTCTCCACGAACGCGATGAGATTCATTCTCCATCATATCCATTCAAGTATAATTATCATTTTATGATTTAAAAATAATTTTTAAGGACTTAATATCATTTTGGATATGAATAAGATACAACCTATCCATGAAAAACATGTCTTACATAACAAAACATATAAAAAAACGAGTAAGTTAACACCTGAAACGATGATAATACTAAGATATTTTTAACAAAGCAATGTTAAAAGATAATATTTGATAACATAATAATGTATATGATTATTTTATAATTTAATAACAATTATTTCACCATTATACAGGAGGTTAACCTACCCCAACCAATTAAAAGTACAAGGTAAGGGTTATTTCACAATCTCTTCATTATCCAAGACTGTTTATACGTAATTATCTACTGGGACCTCTTTATCATCCACATCCATTTTCTCGAAAGTGTATTTCAAAACATTCTTAATATTTTACAGAATATTGGTTAAAGTCATTTATACCCTTTTTTTACTTTTTATAAGATGTTTCTAAAGGAATATTTTCGTCATTTTCCAAACAAGGTCCTTTTTAACCTTTTCGACAGAATTAAGGTAAGAATGTTTTTTTTAACTTATACGGTGGGTGCGGCTATTTTCTGCCGTTATAAAATTTTCAAAGCTTCCCTTACAATATTATAATGATATTTTCTAGGTAAATGTTTTATTTTATAATTATGTGACTTTTAAATGATTTCAAAATGAATATTTTAAGAATTTCTGAAAGGTACTCTTTATCAAAATCATAATTTTAAATGTTTTAAAGATTTATCCTTCTAAATATTTTTAATTAATGTCCATGTTTTAAAAATGATTTTAAGGATTTATTTATATAGACATGAATTTTTTGAAATTATATTTCTTTTCAAAAGCTTCGAAGTGGTATGGTACACTTTGATTCAAAAATCTCTTTTAAATTACTTCCTTAATAAATGTGTGACTTTTAAATGATTTCAAAAAAAGAGATATTTCTCTCAAATAGTTTTTATTTCATCTATGTCAACATCATTTGATGGATTTTAAGTTTATTTTAAGTTTATTTATTATTATACAAAACTTCCATATTGTTTTGAAGTTTTTGTGATGTGTTTGACTGTGGATGTGTTATTCTTATACCATTCGTGGTTTATAGATGAAGTATTTACATTTCGTATGCTAGTTTTAATACGAATGTTTTTGTTATGTTTGAACCTTTTCATATGGGAATTCATTGGACTTAATATGTAACGGGTGGAGCCCGCTATAGATCCTCGATGCATCGGTAGGTCTCATGAGACAAACTAGTGTCTTGGCACAAGGCCTTGGAAAAATCTTATTTGTAGTCTTGGCACGAGGTCTTGGCTATGTGGTTATGATAGTCTGGCATTATTCATTACATCATTATGAAAGGGGTTATTGATATTGCATGTGATTATTCGATTAGTAGAATATCCATGTGAATAAGTAAATGGCATTATTACATTTTATTTTTTGCCATACTATGTTGAAGTTGAAGTTTAAAAGGCTTTTGTTTTAGTTATACATTGCCTTAAATGTTTATTCTTATTTATGAAAGTTCCCGCTATATTGTTATCCTTACTGGGTATTTGAGCTCACCCCTTTTATATGTTTTATTTTTTCCAGGATGTGAAGAAGTAATTTATGAATGACCTACAGGGATAGTATGAGGGGATAAGAGTGTGGACTATGGAGACTATATTGTTGTAGTTTTCATTTTATGATGTAATGTAAAACTTTATGAATATATCTAGTGTTTCCAAGGCTACTAAACTAATCAGTCTTTCTAGACTTGATCTTTTGTGATCATTCCAATGTTATGTAATAATGCACTGACTCTGGGTAACTGGGGTCGGGGCATTACAGTTGGTATCAGAGGAAGTTTAGTACAAACCTTGGAAGCTAGATTTAGATAAAATCTGATTATAGAACGTAGACCTAAGATGAACTTTGAGGATTAGTATAGAAGAACTTCCTATAATTTTGGTATTGTAGAGATTTTGTGAGTTTTCCGAGCAATACATCCCTGTCTGGATACAAGCAGGTAGAGGCGGCTCTGGAACATATGTACCTAGGGGTAAAACCCGAAAACACTGCTTTGAGCTAGACTCGAACGGGAACTGGTGCACTACAACGAGCCTTGCTACACTCTTGGTTACAACACTCTCGGGGGATATGCTTAGGATAATTCTAATTTTCTTTACAAACTATTATGAAGGGTTTATGAGTATATACTTCCTCAAAGGAGACATTTTTAAGATTATGGATTATATCCATAAACTATTTAATTTATTTTATGTGTTTTAAAAGTTTGGGATTAGGTATTGTTATTCATAAACTAATCTAGTGTATGCCATTGTTTAGAAATGGTGCCCAATAGAAGGAATGAGAACTCCAGCAATGCACATGATCCAAAGAGAAAGAAGGATCATATCTTTCATGGTCTTAAGCCAGAATTTATAATAGAAATGATCTCCCATGAATTATCATCATATGAAGAAATAATATCATGTGTTGATAAGATAAGTAAAGAGTTTACTTAGTCTTATGGATTTGAAGAGAAGCAAGAGAAGAAAATGATGGAAGAGAGAAAGATGGATAAAGGGAATAGGGAAAAGAAGAATTTTCCCATATGTGATAACTGTGGGAAGAAACACCCTGGAACTTGCCTGAAAGGAATGGGAGTTTGTTATAAGTGTAGAGGAAAAGGGAACAAAGTACGTGACTACAAGGGTAAGAAAATGGTTTCAAATGTACAATGCTTCATTTTCAAGGAGTTTGGACACTACGCGAACCTATGTCCCAGTCATCAGACTATGCCACAAATGATTCTATTGGATAATAATCAAGTTATGATACTACCAAAGATGAAGAGGAATGATTGGAGTTCTTATTTTGATTATGTTATTTGATTGTTGTATCAACAATGTACTTGTTATTATGGAGTATATAAGGATTGTACTGCAGTACTATTTCATTAAGGACTTGAGATTGTGTGGAACAAAGAAAAGTGACTCAATAGCAGGTTAAATTATTGGAAAATATATGGTTGAGAGAAAGATAAACTGTAACATCCCAAGTAAGTAATGAATAATAGATATTTTTATCTATGTCTGTTAATGAATTAGATAGTTTTTTAGAGGCTTAAAATGAAAATAAATCCAATCTTAAGCATGGAATACACTAATATTTTTTAAAGGATTGTTTTACTGCCTTTTGATGGAAAACCATTTTTAAATCTATATTTTGAAAATTTTATAAGCGATGTTTGTCAAAATAAACTTATTCTTTATGATTGGGACATCAAAATTTACTTTGTGTGAATTTTTGGTATTTTTCTGACAATGTTCATTTTTTTATGAATAGTGAAAAATACTGTATTTTATATCAAAACTGCTTTTTAATCTACTTTATTTATATGATTAGATTATATTTTGAATTGGTTTTAAAGTTAAATTAGAATATATTTTTACCATTTAATCCAATTGTGGTCATTAGGATTAATTTCACTTTGGAATTGGGCATAAACTAATGACAAAATTTTCATAGATATTGTTTCAAAAAAACCCGCTATTTGTTTTGACAACGGGAATTATTTTTAAATAAATTATTGCAATTTCTGTGTTTGGAATTTGGTAAAATGGTTTACATATTTGGAATCAGAAGTTCCAAATTATGTAATCAATACTCTTGTTTTTTGACATTATGAATAGTAACGACGGTAATTATCTTTAATTATCTTGATTAATGAGTAATCAGGTAGTTAAGGATAATAAAATGATATCATAATAATACAAAAAGACCACAACATGTGTCCTAAGGCTACTGGTTGTCTCATGTATGACCATGGGATGCCTTGTTCCAAACTTGGGGGCCCCATGGAATCACTTTTGTGAGAAAGTGACTTTTTATCTTTTTATTTTTAAAGAATGTTAAATGTGACAAAGAATGTATCACCTAAGTAAAATATTTTTAATTTTGTCTAAATAAATTATCTTTTAGACTATAAATATTCATTATAAATCTATAAATATTTTCTACATCATGATATTTTTTTATAATTTTTAGACATTAAATTTATTAAATTATTTATGACATCATGATGATGCAGCGATTACCTCATTAATAAAGGATTTAAATAAAATGAAATGATAATGTGAAATCTATGACTTACACATGTCCAAAACCTATTGAATGGGTGGATTTAGAACCCTTATCACCTTACCCTCGAATTATATCAATGTGGGACCTTTTGAATCCGAAAATCATTTTCAAATAAAGTAACATTTCTTTACTTTCCAAGAGTGCCCCTCCTCTCCTCTTATAAAAGGCCCCCACCTCTACCTCCTTACCCACACTCCCAAAGTCTTTGGCTCGGCCAACCCCTACCCATTTTGTCTCTCCACATCCCTATCTTACTCCTTGAAGCCTCACTTTGGGAGGAAGTCTTCCCAAGGAAGCCTTTGAGCTCAAACCAAAGAGAGTTACCCTATTTTAAGGTAATGTCTTCACTTGAGTCCTTTTGTTTTATTTTGCTTCTCCAACCCCCTAAACTCTTTTTATTCATTTATTTTGTAACAAATCCAGTATCTTCAATATACTAGTATGTTTTTATAAGAAGTATTCGATCTACACATACACACACCTACATCTAATGGTTAAAGGACATACGGTTTCCGTGGATGGTGAATTTATGCCTCCCGAAACGATGATTGTTCAACATTCTTTTAACACCTTCAAAGGTGGTCATTTAGATGTCACTATATTAATATATGATATATAATATGTTTATTTTTTTCTTAAGCTTCTGTATTTTTCATTTTGGTCATACCTTTATGGTTTCCATTATGGGTAAACGCGATATCTTCATTTAAGGAAGTGCGGACTACCACCCCCTCAAAGTGATTTGATTCGTTAAATAACATATGTGGGACGTATAAAGGATGGAACTATGATATTATATATGATATTATACTGGAATTATAATATACCTTTATATCATTATGATTTCATTCTATAAAATACGAAATAGAAATGAAAGTAGCGTTCATGCGTACGTACGGCTTACCGTCTCCATGAACGGTGCATTTCATTTCTTACCTCTAAATGATTATGTAATATTGTAAATGCATGTATATAATGGATATATATGATATATACATCATGATTATAATTCTGGATATAATGGATACATGAACAACTTGTAATTATAAATGGTTTATTTTTGACTCAAGTACTAGTGATCGTTAAAACGACCGTTATTAACTTAAATAATTACATAGTGTTCATGACATGGAAATAAGTGATATAAAAGGAATAATGAACTTGAAAAAGGTTCTTAAGCAAGTAGAAATTAACTCAAGTTTATTATTCAGGACATTAAATAACGGTCGAGTCAAGTCGGACCCGAGGTATGGGACTTCGTCTCAATATCCTTTCATTGAGGCATATTTTGTTTTATACACAACCTTCTTTTATACGGTGTATAAACCCCTTTGAATTTTACGTTTATTCAAAAGGAATATTTTTTATACGAAGCGTTTACTAAATGAAAAAAGAGAATGTTTTTGTCGTACGTATGCGGCGACAACGACTTCTCCGCCTCCGTGACCATTATTTGAGTTCCGGCTTCCTCTACAAGCCCTACCTTTTTTTTAAAAGAAAAATAAATACCATGTTTTACTTTTCTTTTATTTTGGTATTGAAAATGGTTTTCATAATGTTTTTATATCAATGTGTTGTATTGATATCTTGTGATTGAAAAGTGGAAATGTTATGTTTCCTTTATGCATGTTTTATGTGATACGATTATGTTGAGGTTCTTGGGCATTATTATGAAGACGGGTGGTTTCGTGATAAACTAAGGGCGGGTGAGACCGATATAGCTCTCCAATGCATTGGGTAACGCAAATGAGTGAAACGTTAAGGTTTCTCCGAAGAGATTTAGGTAATATACTGTGATAGGTATTCCAAACGTAACCAAGAGGGTTAATCCCTACGTAAGAATGTTATGAATGCCTCAAGTTACCTTTATGTCTTATAATTTCTATGATTTATTCATGATTTGATGAGGTATGTTAAAGTGCTTATGTTTTATGGGTAAAGTATGATTTCAATCTTATGTATATATGTACCCATGTTTCCTTTCCATATTTTTATATCCCTTAATGAGCTTTTTATGTTCATCCCAAGTTTTTTGAAATGTTTTTCACAGGTCAAGTGAAAGGTACATGATATGATGATAGTGTCATGGAAGTGTCAAGAAAGAATCCATGTTTTATTTTAAATATGTTTCCATTGATGGGAAAGAAGAATACTATCTTTATGTAACCACTTTCTTTATATATGGAATGTAATGAAAGTTTTATGATCTAATTCTCTAAAACTCTAAACTCGAAAAGATCCTCAATGTGTAATCTTGTAATAAATCAAGATTAAGTAAGGTTTAAGGCTGGGGCCTTATAGTTGGTATCAGAGGTTGGTTTAGATAACTTTAGGAGTTAGAATTATATTAAATGATTATCCAAAAATATTTTTTTATGGTCAAATTGAAGTGATATAGTATTTTAAGATTACCATGTTGCTTCATCTAAGACATGTTTGTTCAAAATGGTTTTCCTCAGAGGAAACAGGGAAGCAGTGCTAGGAAGGCATGCAGAAGGAAATAACCTTCCGAATCAGCATCCTGAGATGGTCGGAATTGGAACTGAACAGTTTGTTGCAGTAATGGCGCAGTTGACTCAAGCGATAAATGGTGGTGGTATCCATGCACGAGATCATCCAGATCAACCGCAGAGAAACATGTCAGTGGTGGAACATTTCATGAGGCAACATCCCCCATAATTCAGAGGATCATCTGACCGTGTGTTAGCTGAAGGGTGGATTAAAGCACTGGAGAAGATTTTCGATGTCATTGGTTGTTCATACAATCAAAAGGTTAGTCTTTATATTTACCGTTTGGAGGGTGAAGCAGATCAGTGGTGGTCGATGGTTAAAAATATCAGGGATGCTGATGAGATTGATGCTCTCGACTGGGATAAATTCAAAGGTATGTTTCTTGAAAATTATTTTCCTAAGGTTTTTCTACTTAGGATGGAAAAACAATTCTTGGAATTGAGGCAAGAGGAAGACTCAGTGGCTACCTATGAAGAAAGGTTCACTCGATTGGCAAGGTATGCTCCAAATTTTATCCGAGACCTTGATAGTAAAATCAATCGTTTTTACTCAGGATTAAAGCCAAAATATCGAAGGGCATTAGCTTCTCGTGAGTTTAAAAGTTATGAAAATCTTGTTCGATGTGCTGAGAATGTGGAAATGGAGTTTTCCAAAGATCAAGTGTTCTATAACAACCAGCAGAAGAAGAGACCAAGGTGGCAGGAGAATGGGAAGAATTCTTCAAAAAAGTCTGATGGTAAGAAATCTAAGTTTCTAGTTTGTGATAAATGTGTCAAAAGGTATGCTGGGGAATGTCTTATGAATTTTGGAAAGTGCTACCGATGTGGTAATATGGGACATAAGGCTCGTGATTGCACTGAAAAAGATCAAGGTGAAGGTAAGACCAAATTTGATTTACAGATAGTGAAATGTTTTAAGTGCAATGAGATGGGTCACTATGCAAACAAGTGTCCGACAAAGAGCTTGAGTGATGGGAAGCAGTTAGACTAAAAGCAGAAAGGGGTGGTGAAATCCTTTGCAACTACTTCAGCAGATGTCGGGCCATCAAATGAAGTTGTATCAGGTACTTTGTTTGTTTTTTCAGATTATGCCAGTGTGTTGTTTGATTCAGGGTCTACACATTCTTTCATCTCTGAAACCTTTTCTAGTAAAATGGGAATACCATCTCAAGAAATGACTCCTGAACTTTTGGTAAAAACACCTTTGGGAAATGTTGAGGAAAAAATAATTTATAAGAATCTTCTTATCCTTATCTGTGGAAAGAACCTACTTGCAAACCTTATTGTTCTACCTCTAGTAGAGTTTGATGTTATCCTGGGTATGGATTGGCTCTCTATTTACCATGCTAAGATTGACTGTAGAGCTAAAGAAGTTTCTTTTCAGAAAGACTTTCAGTTTGTGTACAAGAATGAACCCTTACTGTTGATAACTTATCAAGAGGCCAAGAAACTTGTAAAAGATGGAAATGAATGTTACCTTGCACACATTGTTGAAAACAAGGGAACTGTTCAGATTAATGATTTGCCAGTGGTAAATGAGTATCCTGATGTTTTTCCTGATGATTTTCCTGGAATAATACCATATCGGGAAGTTGAGTTTACTGTTGGATTAGTTCCTGATGCTAAGACAATTTCAAAACCCCCTTATCGAATGGCTCAAATTCAACTTTTAGAGTTGAAGGAGCAATTTCAAGATTTATTAGAGAAAGGTTTCATTCGACCTAGAACATCACCATGGGGTGCTCCTGTTTTATTTGTTAAAAAGAAAGATGGTTCAATGAGACTTTGCATTGATTATAGAGCCTTGAATAACATCACTATTAAGAAAAAATATCCTTTGCCTCATATCGATGATTTGTTTGATCAGCTCTAGGGAGCTCAGTATTTTTCAAAGATTGACTTAAGATCGGGGTACCATCAGCTGAAGGTAAAGGAAGCAGATGTTCTGAAGACCGTGTTCCGTACAAGATATGGCCATTATGAATTTGTAGTAATTCCTTTTGGTATAACCAATGCACCTGCTGTATTCATGGACTTAATGAATAGAATTTTCCATGAGTTCTTGGATAAGTTTGTGGTGGTTTTCATTGATGATATTTTGGTGTTTTCTAAAAGTAAAGAGGATAATGAAAGACATTTAAGGGTTATCTTGCAAACCCTAAAAGAAAAGAAACTGTATGGAAAATTCAGCAAGTGTGGGTTTTGGTTACAACAAATTTCTTTCCTTGGTCACATTTTTTCTAAAGATGGGATAACTGTTGATCCTGCAAAAACAAAAGTTGTGGAAGACTGTCCAAGACCCACAAATGTAACTGATATTCATAGACTCCTTGGTTTGGCAGGCTATTACCGAAGGTTTGTTATAAATTTTTCACAGTTATCTAGTCCAATGACTAAGCTAACTCAGAAGGGTGTTATGTTTTTCTGGACAAAAGAATGTGATGATTGTTTTCAGGAATTGAAAAAAAGATTGTTAAATGCTCTAGTTTTGGCACTACCTTCCAGGAATGGTGAGTTTGTTATCTACAGTGATGCTTCATTGAAAGGACTTGGTTGCGTCCTAATGCAGAATGATCAGGTAATTGCTTATGCTTCACGACAGTTGAAAACTCATGAGGTAAATTACCCTACACATGATTTGGAATTAGCTGCTGTTGTTTTCGCTTTAAAAATTTGGAGGCATCATTTGTATGGATTAAAGTGTGAAATATATACTGATCACAAAATTTTAAAGTATATATTCACTCAGAAAGAGTTAAACATGAGAGAGAGGAGATGTCTGGAATTAATCAAGGATTATGATTGTACAATTCATTACCATCCGGGAAAAGAAAATAAAGTGGTTGATGCTTTGAGTCGAAAAAGTAATGCTTCATTAGCAATGTTGCGTTTGGAACATGATCCTTTGGTTAAGGATTTGATGAACTTTGGCATAGAAGTTGTTGGTGCAGGAAGTTCTTCTGTTTTGTTTCAGGTATCAGTGAGATCATCTCTATCAGACAGAATCAAGAAAGCATAGAAGCAAGACAGTGAGTTGCAGAAAAATGTAGAGTTGGTTCAGAAGGGTAAGTTGCCTGAATTCAACATTGATAATGATTACGTTTTGAGATTTGGGAAGATATTGTGTGTGCCTTGTGATTCACAGTTGAAGAGCGAGTTGTTATGTGAAGCTTATAGTTCTCTGTTTTCAGTTCATCCTGGCAGTACTAAGATGTACAGAGATCTGTGGGAGTATTACTGGTGGGATGGAATGAAAAGAGATATAGTTGATTTTAATGTGAAGTGTTTGACATGTCAACAGGTTAAAGTAGAGCGGCAGTTACCGAAAGGGATGATTCATCCTTTACCAGTGCCAGAGTGGAAATGGGAGAATATATCCATGGACTTTGTTATGGGATTACCGAAGACATCTCGAGGTAATAATGAAATCTGGGTTATTATTGATCGCTTGACTAAATCTGCTCATTTCCTTGCTATACGAGATACTTTTTCCCTAGATCAACTTTCCCATTTGTATCTTAAAGAGATAGTCAGGTTACATGGAGTTCCCCTCTCTATTGTATCTGATCGTGATCCCAGGTTCACTTCTAACTTTTGGAGAGGCCTTCAGAAGTCGTTGGGTACTGAATTAAATTTTAGTACAGCATTTCATCCTCAATCAGATGGGCAGTCAGAAAGAAAAATTCAGACCTTGGAGGATATGCTACGAGCTTGTTCGATGGATTATCAAGGAAGTTGGGACCAACATCTTTCTTTGGTTGAATTTTCATATAATAACAGTTTTCATTCCAGTATACAGATGGCACCATTTCAGGCATTATATGGGAAGCAGTGTCGAACTCCAGCTTTCTGGGATAAAGTGGGTGAAAGGAAGTTTATGGGACCAGAATTGGTAGAAGAGTTGGCAGAAAAAGTTCAGCTGATACAGAAACACATGAGAACAGCTCAGAGTAGGCAGAAGAGTTATGCAGACAACAGGAGGAAGGATCTAACTTTTGAGGTAGGTGATCATGTTTTTCTCAAAGTCTCACCATGGAAAAGTGTGATGAGATTTGGTAAGAAAGGAAAGCTGAGTCCAAGGTTCATTGGACCATATCAAATTATGGAGAGAGTTGGATCAGTTGCATACCGGGTGTCTTTACCTCTGAGTTTATCTTAGGTACAAAATGTTTTTCACGTTTTGATGTTGAGAAAGTATATGCCAGATCCATCTCATGTTTTGAGTCCAGAGGTAGTTCAGCTGGAAGAGAACCTATCTTATGAGGAACAACCGGTCCAGATTCTTGACCACATGGAGCAAGTATTACGAAATAAGGTGATTAATCAGTTAAAGGTTTTTTGGAAAAACCACATAATGGAAGAGGCAACATGGGAATCTGAAAATGCAATGAGGGATAAGTACCCTCATTTATTCGATAAGTAAATAAATTGCGGGATGAAATTTTCTAAAGGGGGGAAGGATGTAACATACCAAGTAATTAATGAATAATAGATATTTTTATCTATGTCTATTAATGAATTAGATAGTGTTTTAGAGGCTTAAAATGAAAATAAATCCAATCTTAAGCATGGAATACACTAATATTTTTTAAAGGATTGTTTTACTGCCTTTTAATGGAAAACCATTTTTAAATCTATATTTTGACAATTTTATAAGCTATGTTTGTCAAAATAAACTTATTATTTATTATTGGGACATCAAAATTTACTTTGTGTGAATTTTTGGTATTTTTCTGACAATGTTCATTTTTTTATGAATAGTGAAAAATACTGTATTTTACATCAAAACTTCTTTTTAATCTACTTTATTTATATGATTAGATTATCTTTTGAATTGGTTTTAAAGTTAAATTAGAATATATTTTTACCATTTAATCCAATGGTGGTCGTTAGGATTAATTTCACTTTGAAATTGGGCATAAACTAATTCCAAACTTTTCATAGATATTGTTTCAAAGAAAACCCGCTATTTGTTTTGACAACGGGAATTATTTTCAAATCAATTATTGAAATTTATGTGTTTTGAATTTGGTAAAATGGATTACATATTTGGAATCATAAGGTCCAAATTATGTAATCAAGACTCTTTTGTTTTTGGACATTATGAATAGTAACGACGATAATTATCTTTAATTATCTCGATTAATGAGTAATCAGGTAGTTAAGGATAATAAAATGATATCATAATAATACAAAAAGACCACAACATGTGTCCTAAGGCTACTGGTTGTCTCATGGCCGACCATGGGATGCCTTGTACCAAACTTGGGGGGCCCATGGAATCACGAAGTGACTTTTTATCTTTTTATTTTTAAAGAATGTTAAATGTGACAAAGAATGTATCACCTAAGTAAAATATTTTTAATTTTGTCTACATAAATGATCTTTTAGACTATAAATATTCATTAGAAATCTAAAAATATTTCCTACATCATGATATTTTTTTATAATTTTTAGACATTAAATTTATTAAATTATTTATGACATCATGATGATGCAACGATTACCTCATTAATAAAGGATTTAAATAAAATGAAATGATAATGTGAAATCTATGACCTACACATGTCCAAAACCTATTGTATGGGTGGATTTAGAACCCTTATCACCTTACCCTAGAATTATATCAATGTGGGACCTTTTGAATCTGAAAATCATTTTCAAATAAAGTAACATTTCTTTACTTTCCAAGAGTGCCCCTCCTCTCCTCTTATAAAAGGCCCCCACCTCTACCTTCTTACCCACACTACCAAAGCCTTTGGCTCAGCCAACCCCTACCCATTTTGTCTCTCCACATCCCTATATTACTCCTTGAAGCCTCACTTTGGGCAGAAGTCTTCCCAAGGAATCCTTTGATCTCAAACCAAAGGGAGTTACCCAAGTTTAAGGTAATGTCTTCACTTGAGTCCTTTTGTTTTATTTTGCTTCTCCAACCCCCTAAACTCTTTTTATACATTTCTTTTGTAACAACTCCAGTATCTTAAATATACTAGGATGTTTTTATAAGAATTATTCGAGCTACACTTACACACACCTACATCTAATGGTTAAAGGACATACTGTTTCCGTGGATGGTGAATTTATGCCTCCCGAAACGATGATTGTTCAAAATTATTTTAACACCTTAAAAGGTGGCCATTAAGATGTCAATATATTTATATATGATATATAATATGTTTATTTTTTCCTTAAGCTTCTGTATTTTTCATTTTGGGCATACCTTTATGGTTTCCATTATGGGTAAACGCGATATCTTCATTTAAGGAAGTGTGGACTACCGCCCCCTCAAAGTGATTTGATTTGTTAAATACCATATGTGGGACTTATAAAGGATGGAACTATGATATTATATATGATATTATACTAGAATTATAATATACCTTTATATCATTATGATTCCATTCTATAAAATACGAAATAGAAATGAAAGTAGCGTTCATGAGTACGTATGGCTTACCGTCTCCATGAACGGTGCATTTCATTTCTTACCTCTAAATGATTATGTAATATTATAAATGCATGTATATACTGGATATATATGATATATACATCATGATTATAATTCTGGATATAATGGATACATGAACAACTTGTAATTATAAAGGGTTTATTTTTTACTCAAGTACCAGTGATCGTTAAAACGACCGTTATTAACTTAAATGATTACATAGTGTTCATGACATGGAAATAAGTGATATAAAAGGAATAATGAACTTGAAAAAGGTTCTTAAGCAAGTTTAAATTAACTCAAGTTTATTATTCAGGACATTAAAGAATGATCGAGTCAAGTCGGACCCGAGGTATGGGACTTCGTCTCAATCTCCTTTCATTGAGGCATATTTTGTTTTATACACAACCTTCTTTTATACGGTGTATAAACCCCTTTGACTTTTATGTTTATTCAAAAGGAATATTTTTTATACGAAGTGTTTACTAAATGACAAAAGATAATTTTTTTGTCGTATGTATGCGGAGACAACGACTTCTCCGCTGCCGTGACCATTATTTGAGTTTCGGCTTCCTCTACAAGCCCTACCTTTTTTTAAAAGAAAAATAAATACCATGTTTTACTTTTATTTTATTTTGGTATTGAAAATGGTTTTCATAATGTTTTTATATCAATGTGTTGTATTTATATCTTGTGATTGAAAGGTGGAAATGTTATGTTTCCTTTATGCATGTTTTATGTGATACGATTATGTTGAGGTTCTTGGGCATTATTATGAAGACGGGTGCTTCCGTGATAAACTAAGGGCGGGTGAGCCCAATATAGCTCTCCAATGCATTGGGTAACGCAAAGGAGTGAAACGTTAAGGTTTCTCTGAAGAGATTTAGGGAATATACTGTGATGGGTATTCCAAACGTAACCAAGAGGGTTACTCCCTACGTAAGAATGTTATGAATGCCTCAAGTTACCTTTATGTCTTATAATTTCTATGATTTATTCATGATTTGATGAGGTATGTTAAAGTGCTTATGTTTTATGGGTAAAGTATGATTTCATTCTTATGTATATATGTACCCATGTTTCCTTTCCATATTTTTATATCCCTTACTGAGCTTTTTATGCTCATCCCAAGTTTTTTGAAATGTTTTTCACAGGTCAAGGGAAAGGTACATGATATGATGATAGTGTCAAAGAAGTGTCAAGAAAGAATCCATGTTTTATTTTAAATATGTTTCCATTGATGGGAAAGAAGAATACTATCTTTATGTAACCACTTTGTTTATATGTGGAATGTAATGCAAGTTTTATGATCTAATTCTCTAAAACTCTAAACCCAAAAAGATCCTCAATGTGTAATCTTGTAATAACTCAAGATTAAGTAAGGTTTAAGGTTGGGGCCTTATATAAACCATAATATGGTTCTGATACCGAGGTAGTGATTTTAGAATAATACATGATTGATTTGGATAAATTATATTGGATATTCTTGACTACCTTGAAACTAGTTAATGATTTGTATATTCCATCATTGTTGGGGTTTACAACATTTTTGGACTGAAGGAGTATATCTAGTTTTATTTAATGAATAAGGGATCATGAATGTAATCAATAAGGTTTTATGGTAATTCAGGATGTTGCAGTGTTTTAGAAGAATACATGATGAAGGTGTTCACATGTTATTACGCAGCAAAAAGGATCTTCATTGTGTTTACCTTCCTTATAAATTTTGGACTGAAGTATTTTGGATAGTTCTAGTTTGGATTATTTTGGATTGCCATAAAAGGACAACCCAGAGGTCGGGCGGAAACCTGTGGAGTCCGGCAAGGCCATGAGACTTGAACCCACAACCGAAGGGCGACAAGGGTGTATCACCTACCACTGGCCCACGTGATGTTCTGGATTGAATAATGTCATTTTTTTAATGGTTCTGCTAGATGAATTATAAATTCATTTTTTTAACCCTATACGAATAGGATAAATAGAATATTATTTTTAAGTTCTATTATATTTTAGAGTGAAAGATAAGTTTGTGGTAGAACTTAGTTAAAGGATGAGATTCTAATTGTCAAGTATATATTTTTCATCCTCTCTTATTCAATGAAGAAATTAATTCTTATAATTTATTGAAGGGATCTTAAAACAAAATAAAATGTGTTATCCAAATACCATATGTTTTGCTGAACCGATGGTATTTTAAATCATCGTAGATTGATGAATTTAAGGCCCTCAATTTTACACTTGTTTGGGATTGATGACCTAAATCATTACATATAAATATTTACGTTTTTCCTCCAATTATTTGTCTCTAATTTCCACCAATGTTCTCCAAATAGAGATCATAATTTGGTGGTGACCCTTTCATTTCTCTTTTCCTCTTATTAAGACTAAATTTTATCAACCCAATTTCTGATGTGGGTTTTCCCACAAAGATATTTTCTATATTCAACCTTTTATTTTCGAAGAACAATTTCAAATTGTGAGGACTCAATTTATTAAATGAGGGGAGAATGTAACACCCCAAGATTTCATAGTGTGTTATTTTTTCAAAATAATTCAATAACTTGCACTACACGCAACACCGAGTTCAAGCGCACCATGACTTACCAAACAAGCCATTCAAAAGAGGTTATGAATAGTATTAACTAAATTTTAAACTTCATATAATCCTTATAATTTTAGAATCCATATTATGAGTTTCTTTGGCATAATTTAAGAACAAATTCATTTTCAGTATTGCACTTTTACAAACTTTTAATAGTGAACCCTTTTTAAATCCAATATTTTAAACTTTTATATATTCAATTTGACTAAATAAATTTAATTTTTAGAATGGGGAAATAAAAAAAATTAATGAAACATCCCAAGCTTCCACAGTACGTTTCCCTTTGAATAATGCAAAGGCGTGCATTGTACGCAACTTCGAGATTCTAACACACCACAACCAATCAAACTAGCCGTTATGAATAGTAATACCTAATTTTTGAAATTTTATAAATTTTATCTTTCTAAATGGACTTCATTTTTGGATTCGTAATATCAAAATTAGCTTAGGGTGAAATTTTGGTACTTTTCGGATAACTTTCATTTTTTGATGAATAGTGAAAATTACTAAATTTTAATTAAAAACAACTTTTTTAATCGAAATAATTAATAGTGATAAATTATAAATTTTAGTGGTTTTAAAGTATATTTAGAATATATTTTTTCCATTTAATACAACTTTGGTCATTGGATGTAATTTCACATTTAAACTAGACATAAACAAGTGTCAATCTTTTGATAGTTATTATCTCTTAAAAACACGCTATTTGTTTTCACGACGGGAATTAATTTTTTAAATTAATTAATGCAACTGATATGTTCTGAATTTGGTGAAATAGACATCATTTTTGAATTCATAATATCAAATATATCTTAGGCCTAATTTTTGGTATTTTTCTAGAAACTTTCATTTTTTTTGAATAGTGAAACCACTAAGCGGTAGTTAAAAAAAACTGAATTTTTCATAAAACTTAATTTTACCGCTTCGGTGAGTGGAATTTAAAAAATCAGAGAGACACGGTTAATATCAAGGAGTAAAATTTGGTTCAATGAGATGAAAATAATTTTTGGTGAATAGTAACTTTTTACTTTTATTTACCACGGTTAAAAGTAAATAGGGTAATTAAGGGTAAAAATGATATTAATATTACCCTAACACATGTCCTAATTATATTGGACAAGGTTATCTCGACCAAAAACAATCTTAGGAGTAAAATATTATCTTTTAGGTCCACTTGTATTAGATTAGGACATTTATGATTATTTAATTCAAAGAAGAGTTAAAAGAGTTAAAATCAAAGTTTATTTACTAAAACATTTTTAATATAGGGTTATACATAAGATAAATTTAATTGTAAATATTTATTATAAATATAAAAAGATTTCATACATAATGGTATTTTATTTATAATTTTTAGACATTAAATAATTTAATTTATTTATGACACAATTGTGATGCAGTAATTACCTAATTAATGAAAAATTAGAATAATTGATATTAAAAATACCCACATAAATGTAATTTGAGACTTTTTATAAATAAAAATAATTTTCTAGGTTAATATGACATGTTAATATTGATTTAATTAACTTTTTTCGAAGTAATCATTCTGTTATGATTTTTAAAAAAATCAATTATTGAATAGTTTCAAAATTGACATAAAATATTTTTTAAAAAAAATATTATATTATTAATTGATATTAAATTCATAAAAATCTAAGGCTCGTCCAAGAGACTTATATAATGATAGGTGTATCATTTATGGACCACTTGGGGGTCTCTTGGATGTATATAGTAAGTTTATTAACTATATAATATAAAAATACAAAGAGACATTGTAAAAGTGAAACTAATTAACTACGAGTTAATACTTAAAGATAAGGTTAATATAATGATACAAACCTGTATAAATTATATTTTTTGAGTGTTTTTCGACCCATACCCACCTTAAACATTAAATAATACACTTTGGAGCCATTAGAAACCGAATATGAATTTATTATAAAATAATAGTTTTAGCTTTTCCAAAGGTGCCCCTCACCCCTCTTATAAAAGGGCACTCCCCCTTCTCACTAATTCACACATTCAAAGCCTTTTGGCTCGTCCAAACCCTACCCAAATACTCTCTAAACGTCCCTCAATACAACCTAGAGGCATTATTTTGATCAGAAATCCAACCTAAGGACCTCTTTTGATCAAATCAAAATGAAGAACCCGAAGAAGAGGTAACGTTTTCACCACCCTCTTTCAAGTTCCTTTCTTCTTCAACTTCTTCTTTCTTTGTTATTCCCATTATAAAATGATGAATCTAGTATCTCCTATATACTGTAATATTATTATAAATATGGTACAACCATATTCATTATTCTATCCATCCTTTGAATGAGATGTCACCATACGTGTGTACATACGACTTACCGTCTCCACGTCGTGGTGTAATTATTATTCAATATATTATTATTTGGATGGGTATAATAATGATTTGTAATTCATGTAAATAATAAATATAACATGATAATGATTCTTTATATATGATATACCATCCAATTATATATTATTTTAATATCAAAAAAATGATATTGTCGCTCGTGCGTACGTACGGACTACTGTCTCCACCAACGCGATGAGATTCATTCTCAATCGTATCCATTCAAGTATAATTATCATTTGATTATTTAAAAATAATGTTTAAGGACTTAATATCATTCTGGATATAAATAAGATACAACCTATCCATGAAAAACATGGCTTATGTAACAAAACATATAAAAAAATGAGTAAGTTAACACCCGAAACGACGATAATACTAAGATATTATTAACAAAGCAATGTTAAAAGATCATATTTGATAACATAATAATGTATATGATTCTTTTATAATTTAATAACAATTATTTCACCATTATATAGGAGGTTAACCTACCCCAACCAAGGAAAAGTACAAGTTAAGGGTTATTTCACAATCTCTTCATTACCCGATATTGTTTATACGTAATTATCTACTGGGACCTCTTTATCATCCACATTCATGTTTCTCAAAAGTGTATTTCAAAACATTCTTACTATTTTACAGAATATGGGTTAAAGTCATTTATACCCTTGTTTGACTTTTTATAAGAATTTTATAAAGGAATCTTTCCGCCATTTTCCAAACAAGGCCCTTTTTAACCTTTTCGACAGAATTAAGGTAAGAATGTTTTTTTAACTTATACAGCGGGTGTGGCTATTTTCCGCCGTTATAAAATTTTCAAAGCTTCCCTTACTAGATTATAAGTATATTTTCAAGGTAAATGTTTTATTTTATAATTATGTGACTTTTAAATTATTTCAAAATTAATATTTTAAGAATTTCTGAAAGGTACTCTTTATCAAAATCAGAATTTTAAATGTTTTAAAGATTTATCTTTCTAAATATTTTTAATTAATTTCCATGTTTTCAAAATGATTTTAAGGATTTATTTATATAGACCTCAATTTTTTGAAATTATATTTCTTTTCAAAAGCTTCGAAGTGGTATGGGACACTTTGATTCAAAAATCTCTTTTAAATTACTTCCTTAATAAATGTGTGACTTTTAAATGATTTCAAAAAAAGAGATATTTCTCTCAAATAGTTTTGATTTCATCTATGTCAACATCCTTTGATGGATTTTAAGTTTATTTGAAGTTGATTTATTATTATAAAAAACTTCCATATTGTTTTGAAGTTTTTGTGATGTGTTTGACTGTGGATGTGTTATTATTATACCATTTGTGGTTTATGGATGAATTATTTACATTTCGTATGCTAGTTTTTATACGAATTTTTATTTTATGTTTGAACCTTTTCATATGGGAAATCATTGGACTTAATATGTGACGGGTGGAGCCCGCTATAGCTCCTCGATGCATCGGTAGGTGTCATGAGACAAACTAGTGTCTTGGCACAAGGCCTTGGCAAAATCTTATTTGTAGTCTTGGCACGAGGCCTTGGCTATGTGGTTATGATAGTCTGGGATTATGCATTACATCATTATGAAAGGGGTTATTGATATTGCATGTGATTATTTGATTAGTAGAATATCCATGTGAATAATAAAATGGCATTATTTCATTTTATTTTTTTCATACTATGTTGAAGTTCAAGTTTAAAAGGCTTTTGTTTTAGTTATACATTGCCTTAAATGTTTATTCTTATTTATGAAAGTTCCCGCTATATTGTTATCCTTACTGGGCATTTGAGCTCACCCCTTTTCTATGTTTTATTTTTTCCAAGATGTGAAGAAGTAATTTATGAATGACCTGCAGGGATAGTATGTGGGGATAAGAGTGTGGACTATGGAGACTATATTGCTGTAGTTTTCATTTTATGATGTAATGTAAAACTTTATGAATATATCTAGTGTTTCCAAGGCTACTAAACTAATCGTTCTTTCGAGACTTGATCTTTTGTGATCATACCAATGTTATGTAATAATGCACTGGCTCTGGGTAACTAGGGTCGGGGTGTTATAGGTTTTCAATTACAATTCATTATTTTTTACTATTTATCCAAAAATGAAACCTCTCAGAAAAATACCTAAAATTTACCCTAATATAATTTTCTTATTACAATTTAAAAAATAAAGTTTATTTTTTCTAATAAATTTTCTAAAAGTGATAAAAATTAATTTTAAATTTTGTGCGCCAAACATGACTAAACAATCTTTTAGGAAAATATAGCTTTTCCAAAAACATTTCTTTTTCTTTTACATGATTTTTATTATTATTTATAATCAATAGATATAAAATTAATTTGAGAAAAATATATATTTTTAAAATTTAGTTAATCCTATTCATACCCACTATTCTAATTTCTAGGTGATAATTTTCATATTAAATAATATTATTAATAGTATATTTTTGTTTGGTAAAACTTGGTCTTGCATGTAATGAAATCTATTTAAGGAACTTGTTGTTACATGCAATGCAAGATAACTCAGTATTGCATGAATTTGAAGATATAGAATATATTTAATTTATTTATACTAATTAATATATCATAAATCCTTGGGGTTTTATATTCCTTTATACACTTGGTGTTGTGTGTCATACACGCTACCGGATATGATGCTCATATTTTAAAATTTCATGGTGTTACTTCATTAGTTACTTCTTAGGAAAATTCATTTGTTTTAAACATATCATATTCAGTATAAATTTTAAAAACATGATTGAATTCATCAGGACCAATTATATAAATTATTTCATTCATAGATATTGAATTAACATCATATTCAACTTCTTGGTTAGTATCCCATTTTTTAGGATCTTATAATGTAATTTAATAAGGCTTAACAGCCTTTATGTAAACATTGAATCCAAGATTATTTAAATAGATGGTCGTATTGTATTTCTAATCACCATAATATTCTACATTAAAATATGGAACTCTGATACTTAACATTTATTCTTTGAGCTCAGGCATAGATATCCTTTTACATATAAACCATTGGCTCAAGATTGTTGAAGCTTAATAGGTTTCTTCAAAAATCACTCCTCTGATACCAATTATCAGTTTGAATAAGCATGAATACATAATATGGGGATACATTGTGTCCTTTTAAAACACATAGATAATTTAAAATTAATCCCCCCATGTGATTTTAAAAGAGATACAGTATTATCTTCCTAAAATAGTTTGAATAATGGAAAAATAATGAAGAAGAGAAAAAAATAATTTTTATAGAGGTTCAGGGCACAAAGATTCCCTATTTCACTCCACCAACACTCTCTATAAGATTGGTGATTTTCACTAAACATTTCCTTCTACCAAGGACCTATAAAACTAAGTGTGTTAAGTTGACACCTTACAAAAAGTAAAGTTATTTTATAATGAACCTCAAAAACCACAACATAGTATGAGAAGTTAATACTCCATAAGGATAAAGATGAATATTTTTTAAAATAGGTTCATCTCATAGTTTCCTCTGAAACTGAAAGATAAAGAGATCCTTAGAGGAATATTTGAAAGAATTCATAGATAAGTCCTCTTAAAGAAACTCTAGATCATTGTATATAAAAATATAGAAAGTACAATAGTATAAGAACAAAAAATTTAATAGAATTACAAGAACACAACTACATATTGAAACATGTATGTCTCCAAAGTGTTTTCCTCAAAATATATTTGATAAACTATAGAAAATGATTAACGGGTAGATACATCAGCAACATATTAAAACATGTATGTCTCCAAATTTTAGCCCAAAAATAGCTTCATTAAACTATTAATTATTAATAATAAATAGGTATAAGAGTAGTAATAGAAATGATAATCTCAAATAGTCCTAATGAAATATGAAATTATAGCCTGCTTGCATGACTTCATAGAAAGGTAGAATTTTTTTCAAAAAGTATTCTCCTCTATTATCATCAAGGTATTTTCCATTTAAAAACTGATAATTAAATTGAGAATAAATATAGAATCTAATTTCATCAAGATCAATAAGATCCTGAAATTTTTCTATATACAAATCATATTCAAAAAAATGTGCATTTTGGAATTTGAATTTAAACACCCACTAAAAATAATAACATCCCTTAGAAATAAAAATGATTTAATTACTTGTTTAAAAAACTTTCAATACATCTTATAACATCTTTTACTCTGATAAAATAATTTCTAAAATATCAAAAAGTATCCAGAATTTAAATTTGGCAGACAACTGCTTCATTGTAGGATTGAACTGTGTAAGGATAACTTCAAAAGTATGGTTCACAACATACTGTGGATTCCAAATTTTGGGTTAACCAACCATATGTTAGATACTCAAATGTAGGGTTATTCATAAAATTTAGGATCACAATCCTAATGTTTAGTCTAAACATAAGGTACCAAAATTATCATTCCTTATCAAATGTTAGGTTCTCAAAAACTAAAATTCAATCCAAACACAAGTTTCCAAAATTAAAATTCCTTATAAAAATTTATGTTCCCAAAACTAACATTTATGTTAAACCTAAGGATATAAAAATAATTCCAAACTTCTTTAAAATGTACAGAATAATTAGAAAATTAAAAAATTTACCAAATTACTTCCAAAATTTCATATAAAACAAAATAATTATTCCAATAAATATAATAAAAAAATTCACTTAAATTAACTTCATTATTAAAAAAATTAGGGTGTTTATGAGCATCAAAATCAATGATAAAATGATGAATTTTTTTATCAATGTTGGTATACCCAATTCATTTTCCTATATTTAATGATTTACCCCTTCCTTTAACATTCATAAAATTTATAGATAAGTTTTCTAATTCTATTATAGGAATATATTTATTGAGGATTAGATCATGAGATTTATTTAATTTCAATTTTAAAGTCCCACATGAACTATTCATCATATTGACAGTCATATAAACGTTTTTTAGTAATGATGATAGGAGATACATTGCATTGATTTTGTCCCTGAAATCAATATGTACTGAACTCAACATAATTGAAATAGTTTAAATTCATTAATAGTATTAATTATTGAATTACCTTTAACCGTATTTATGTTTAACATTATACACATCAAGAACACCTTGTTAGATACAAAAGGGTTTTCATACATATTTGACAGAGCCTTCATCAAACCCATAGTTTTCACCAATACCATAATATTTTTTGAGACATTCCTCAACTACACCAGGCATATAATTCCTAGGGCTTATCTATTAAACAATTCACAATTTTTATTCAACATCATTATTGGATTTTACCCTATTATTAATAGTTCCATATTCTTCTAATATAGATGATATTTAATTGGCATATTTCATAATCCAAACATATTTCCTTTGAATATATAAATCTTCAAATTTTCTTCATTTACTACCATGTTTCTCATAAAATATTCAACTATAATTTCTAAAACTAGGATTTGATACCATGTGTTGTGTAAATTAAAGAAAAAAAATTAAAGAAGGAAATAAAATTAGAATGTAATAATTTACATAGTTTGGGAAGAAACCCAACATCCATAGAGTGAAGCAATAATACACTATTTTTTGTGGAGAGATGAATGGATTTTCAATAAAATGGAATAAAATACTCAATTATAACATCAATTTATATATTAATAATGAAAAATATCATGTAATAAATATCCAAGTTGAAACTTCCGTCTACATGAAATAAGTTTCAATCACAAACTAAAGTAGGTTTCCAATTGAACTAACACACAAACTGGCATGTCACAAGGCTCAAAGGGAATTCTCGATCCCCATGGGTTGGAAACAATAACAAGTGCATCACAGGAATCCATTTGGGAATAATTTCACCCAAATTAGAGATAAAATATAATAATATAGTAAAATAAATTTCAATAATAAAGAAACATTCTAAACAGGTCATAACTAACTACAATGATCTAACCCATTTTCATATACATGATCAACATCCATAAAAAAAGAGATATAAATAGGTATAAAAATTCAAGACCAACCAAAAATAAAACAACTACCAACCAACTCGATCCAAGGTTGAACCATCTCCACACAACCTATGGTTTCTCACCACTACCCAATTCACCACATGTTGATAATGAAAAACAAAGGAGAATCCAATTGAGGACCTAGAACTTGAAAGATTTAAGCAAGAGATAAAAATACCAGTAAGTCTCTAAAACCTATAAAAACTATATAATATGTTTCATAAGTAAATTCATCAATTTTAGTTTGAAAATAAACTACAAGAAAGGATTTTAAAATATAACATATAAGAAAACCGAGACATATCCATGATCACCGTACAATACATTTCACTTAGTTTTCCAAAACCGAAATTACACATTTTGAAAAAAAGGACACTGGCCCAAACCATTTTAAATCCACACACTCATTGTCACTTATTTAAAAAACCACATGTTTTATTTAAATGAAATAGATACCATTTCTCAAACATTTCATTGTCCAAATCCATTTTCAAACCATACAAACACCATTTTCATTTCTCAATACAACACATTTTATTTATCTAAACGAAAATATTTACTTTAAAACATTTTACTGGATGAATCCACCTTTAAATCAAACACCCATTTTGAAATACAATTTAAATCACCCACACAGGATCCTTTAAATTCAAAAGATATTTTCCAACACATCTTTGAAAACTCATTTTCAATGGAAGTAACCCAACCACCCACACTAGTCAAACATCACAGGCAGGAACCACACCCATATCATAAAGTGTATAATAATGAAACAAAAACAATACAAGATAGGTTTAAACATTAAATAAATAAGTTGAAATGATGCAATCAAGCACTATATCAAACTCCCCTCAATCACTAATCAACCAAGAAATGGAATGAGTCATGGGCTCTAACCTGGGATTCCTAATGTGTATAGCATCTAACTATATAAGGGTATAACCACCCAAACTAGCTACCATAATGTGATAAGTCTGTCCAATCATCCCATTATCCCACACAATCCTTGTGGTAATTAATAAACCCTACCTCTCCATTGTTCCTATCATGACTGGTTGGAAAATAGCAGTGCGTGAACCAAATAGAGGAACCAGATAGATCTTCCATGTACTACCTGGCATCCCATGATCAATAAGGAAGTGATGTGTAGGATCGACAAACCAAGACTACCCAAAACTCATGTCCATGACTACACTCACCCCTAACACCTAGTGATAAAAATCCCTACATACACACAACATGAACTCACGGTATAAAAAGAACATTCAAACACAATGAGATAATAAGTATCACATAGTGATCATAGAACCACAAAAGGGGTACATGAAAGGGTAAATTAAAGGGTGTGTCTCTCTATTTAAAAAAAAGTTCTAATCATGTTATTAATATCAAAACATGGCATGTAATTCCAATCCCTTACTCATTTCATAGAAATACCTTCCAAACACCACTTGAAAAATTATAGAAAACACCCAAGCATTTAAAATTTTTCATAGTCACTCTTAGAAAAGGGATATATTCTTTGAAAATACAAAAAAAAATCAAGGGCCTTTATTTTCATCACACATTCTATAAAATAACACTTAAAACATTTTAATAGGTTCAAAGAAATCACCCATTTCTTTCAAAATGTTACAAAACTACCCTTCAACAATGGTCTTCCTCTTTGAAAACCAAAACAAGGCCAAAAGACAAACCATTTCCATAAAACCATTTAAAATTATCCACCATGAAATTCCATAAGTGGTTAACTACACACAAATTTAAAATCATCATTTGAAATCCATAAGTGAACCCCCTTTATAAAACAATTTAAGGTCAATACCTCACTTTCAAACCAAATTCCCCTTAAAACTCTTATTTTCAATCATTGAAAACCCAAACCAATTCAAAACCCAATATGAACCTTGAAAAAAAAATCAAAACCCCCCTCTAGAATCATACAAAAGCTTAGTATATTTATACATTCCATTTCAACTATGAAAGTGTGTAATTTACAAAGAAAATCGACTATGTAAGGATAAAAACACCTAGAAATTGTTCCAAATCATCAAGGAAATATCTCATATATTTCTACTTTAATAAAATGGGAATTTATAAATCAAAATCACATTAAAATTATAAAATGAAATAACTTAATAGTAACACCTACCTCAAAATATTTTAGAATCAAGCCAAAACATCTTGAAACATGTTGCCTTCAATGTAGACCACACTCATAGGAATAGAAATGATTTCTAAAAACTGTAAACACAAAAAACTACAATAATATGTCCACCTAGAACCCTAAAATCAAGCCACATGATAACTAGGGTTCATAGGGGAATCCAAATACAAGATAAAATAGATAGATAAGGAATAAAGAGGGAAAGAGAGGAATAACTCACCTTAAATATCTTGTAAAACATCAAATGGAGGGAAAGAATCCAAGGGATGAAAGAAAATGGAGCTCATCCCAAGCTACTTATGGTCGGCTGATGTAGTAGAAGAGGAATGGGGGTGGAACACCTTCAATTTGATAGGAAAAAATGGGAAATCCCAAAAATTAAACATATGTACAGGCCGCATGATTTGGCTGCATGTTTTTTCAAACTATTCTCCAAATGTGCACTAGACACTACTAATGTCAGGAACTCCCTCGCATGGTTAGCCCCAGGAACCACATGTTTGGGAAAACTATGCTTAAACCATGTCACCCAACACTATCAAAAACTATAGATCCAACCACATTCTTGCTACATGGTTTACCAAACCATGCACAAGTCATGTGCCATACATCATACACACCACAAAAACTACACAATTTCTCTTATGAGTCAAATAGTTTAGACCTAACTATGCTCATACCATACTAAAAAACTATGTGTAGTTCAAACTGTATTGAAAATTATCCTCAAAATGAGAACTTGTATGTCTTCCCCTTAACTATTAACCCTAATCATTCACAATAGGAATACCCAGAAAATTTATGATTTCTAAGCCAAAACTCCATGGAAATTCAACCCAGACCTCCACTTCTCAAAATAATACAAAAAAGAACAACATTGTAACATGATGGGTGTAAAAAACTCCCCACCATGCCACTTTTTTTCACCAGAAATTTCATGATTGAAATGAAAGGAAAAGAAAATGGAAGATCCAAGGATGACCTAACTAAACGAACCACTCAACACAACTTATCCTTGAATCCAACAACTGAGATCCCCAAAATGATCAAATTTATCTACCAAAAATCAAAAAATGTTTCCAAGAAAACCCACAATGATAACTTCAAAAAAAATCACTACGAAGCATAGGAATCATAACATGGTATCCCCATAGTTTAGAGTACATCTAACATGTTGGCACAAAATAATCACCACTAAGAACACATCCTCAAAATAAGGAGAAACCAAGAGAGGAATACACTCTCAACCACAAGCACTTCTAAACCAAACTAAATAATAACAACCATAATATTTTCAAAAGAATGACAATATCACTCACCTTTTTTCACAACATACGCTGATAACCTAGGGTCAAATACTAGATCACCCACACATGGTGCATCCTTCAAATAGATTATAACCAAAAAACAGCAAGTATACCACACTCAACTAGTGTATCACACACCCTAGTTACCTAATCATGAACCCAATTCCTATTTGATGTACAATAAATGATAACCTTAGGGCTCAACCAAAAGAATGGTCATGACCAAAACAATCTAGAAATGTTCATCCAAACAACTGTGGTTCACGAAACATCACTCATAGATAACCACAATGAGCAAGGAAAACCAAAAAAACCCTTAAAATACACCCACAAGGGGGGAAATCATTCCATAACTGAAACAAAACATTCTAAAACCCCATTATTCAAACCTTCCATAAAAACATCCTGAAATGGAACCACCCATAAAAAACATGCCAAAAGTGGGGAAACATCCACAAAATCCAACCATAATAGTCTAATTTCTAATAGAAAGGGAATATCCTAAAGAAATACAACACACCTTTAAAAGTTAAACCCCAATGCCTTTTTCTAAACACCAATATCACAATAATTATAAATATGACCCAAAGTCCATAATAGAGTAAAACTTGAGGAAACTTAAGAACTTCCTCCCTTTTCACACTCCTATGGAGAACCACTAGATGAATGACACCATAAAATATTTTAAAAGGAACATTTTTTTAATCGAGTAATGATCAAAAACTCTCACCGACATAACTAAAAACAACCAAAAATCTCTTAATAGATCACACCCAAGAATCATCAGGTGTCCTAATAGAATTTAGGATCACCTTAATCTCTTCTAAACACCTATTTTTCTCCAAGCTCGATGAAGGTTCCATGTCCAAAACTCCACTTGGAGTCTAGGTAGGAACCATAAATAAATAAATTTTTTGGACATTCTAGGGTAAAACAATAACCAAGACATGAACTATCTCAAGTCATGACCAAAATAGAGATGAAACAATTCCATCCCAAGGGGGGAAATCAAGGTCAAAATAATAATCCCTTAAACTAGGAACATCATATTCACGTTAAAAGAAACTTTTATTTTTAAAACCACAATTTCACTAAGGAATTTTGAAACCATCTTCCACCAATGTGTACACTTGAAAACCAAAACATCATTTGTTTTAAAAAAACAACCTTAGTGGAACATACCCATTTCCCCAAATAAGTAAATATAGAAAATTCCTTTTAAAATCCCATTTCACTTTGAAAACCAAGCATCCAAAATAATTTTTAAAAACATGTTTCCCTTATCAATACACTTTCAAAACCTATTTCAAAACAAATATACCTTTTTGAAACATACCATTTTACTTAAATAACATAAGGGTAACCACTATTCATAAAATATTCCATAAAACCATGGGAATTCACTCTTCCTGGTTTTTGAGAAATCATGTTTGAAAATAAAATTTTAAAAACCCCCTTTATTTTTCAAAAAAAAGAGATTTAAACCCAATAATAACATAGCACTGCACAAGCATCCAAGAAAGGATCACAAGGACCATATCCTAAAAGGGGGGAAAACACTTCACATCTCACCTCCAACACGTTAAAACCAATTTGGAGTAATATAGAATCAAGAGGAATCCAACAAGCTTATCAAGTATAAATTGGGTTATTCATGACTTAACTACCACAGTTTGGGTGACTGGGTTTCAACAATGCAATACACCCTACAAATAAGGCTGACTCGACCACATGAGCACGACATAGTTTCCTAGACCATGGGAGAAAACTATGTGGATCGATTTTCATTTCACTTTACCTTGAAACAAAATATATATCTCCAATATTATATATACAATCAAAATATATCTAAAAAACATCAATCACATCAAAAACCAACCAAAAACAGCTAAAATAAAACTCAAATTCATGATTTGAAACCCAACTTCTCCTGGAATCTTAAGGTTCGGGATGACCAAGAGCTAGTTGGACTCTCCCCACCCTTACCTATAAAGATCCAAAAACATTAATCTCATTTATACTAGGAAATACCCCAAATAAAAATGGATATATAAGAATCTTAGGTTCATGCTAAAGGAAAACATCAAGCTCTAATATCATATTTTCATGAATCAAATTGGGTTATCACCTGAAATGGTACCTGACCCGGCCCGTCGCATGGCATGAAGGGCGTTATTGATCACCACAGGTAGGTGATAATCACCTGGGCATCACAGGAATACCTTTGGCAATGATTTCTTTAAAATTATAGATATAATAGCATAATAAAGTAAAATCAAGATCCAAAATAAATAAACATGTTGAACTGGTCATAACCAACTACAATGATCCAACACAATTTCATATACATGATCAACATCAATAAACAAATAAATATAGCCAGTCATGATAGATATATGATCAACCAAAAAGAAATCAACTACCAAAAAACATGAGTCAAGCCTAAACCATCTCCTTTCAACCACTTTTTTATCTCCACCACCCAAATCACCCCATATTGTCTGTGAAAAGAAAAGGAGGATCCAACTGAAAACCTAGAACCTGAAAGATATAGGTGCGATATAAAATTCTCAGTAGGTCACCACAACCCTTCAAAGCTATGAAATATGTTTCATAAGGCAATTCATAAATTCTAGTTTTAAAATACACCATAATATATGAATTTAAAATATGACATATAAGAAAAACCAAACCTGTCTATGATCACCATACAAAGTATTTCTCTTTGTTTTCCAAAATCCAGAGTAAAAATTTTGAAAAAAAAAAGCCACTAGTCCAAGACATCTCAAATCGACACACCCATTATAATATATTTAAAACAATCCACTTTTTTTATTTAAATTAAATGGATGACATTTCACAAATATTTCATTATCTCAAGCCATTTCCAAACCGTTCACACAACATTCACATTTCTCAAAATAAAACATTTGCTTTATCAAAATGAAAACGATCACTTTAAAACACTTTATCATCCAAATACACCTTTAAATAAAACACCCATTTATAAATACACATTAAATAACCCACAAAAGAGCCTTTAAATTCAAAACAGGTTTTCCAAAACATCTTTAAGAAGACATTTTCAAAGCAAACAACCCAACCATTAACACAGGTCAAGCATCACAAGAAGGCATTTCACACATATCATGAGTCATATAATAATGTATTTAAAAAAATATAGGGTTCTATATTAATGAAATTAGGGGAAATTATATAATCAATCACAAGATCAAAATGCCCTCAGTCACTAAACAACTAAGCAATTGAATGTGTCATGGGCTCTACCCTATGATTTCTAATGTGTGATGCATCTAACCATATAAGAGTATAATCACCAGAACTAGTTATTGTAATATGATAAGTCCATCCTTTCATACCAATATCCCACACAAGCCTCATGAAAATTAATAACCCCAACCTAGCCCATGTGCCTAGCATGACTGGTGGCCAACTAGTGGCATGTGAACCAACTAGAGAAACAAGATGGATCTTCCACTTACTACCCAACATCCCCTGAAAAACAAGTAAGTGAGTATTAGAATCAATAATCCATGTCTACCAATAATTCATAACAATGACCACCCTCAACCATAAAATCTAGTGAAGAAGCACCCCACATACACACAACATGCACTCAAGGAATAACAATCACATTCAAACACATGGTGGCATAAGAATCACATAGTGATCACAAACCCACACAAGGGATACATGAAATTGAAATAAATGGGTGTATATAACCATTTAAAAAACAAATTTCAAACTAGTACTTCAATATCAAACCATTTATTTAACTTCCAATCCCTTACTCATTTCATAAAAAAATTCCAAACATCGTCTGTAAAATTATGGAAAACACCTAAGCATTTAAAACATTTCAAAGTCACCCTTACATAAGGTATATCTTATTTTAAAATCTAAAACATATCCATGTGACTTTATTTCCATCACACATTCCATAAAACACCACTTAAAACATTTTAAGAGGTTCAAAGAAATCACCCATTTTTTTAAAGTGTATCAAAACTACACTTTAACAGGGGTATTCCTCTTTGAAAACCAAAATAATACCAAAAGGCCAACCATTTACATAAACCCATTTAAAACAAGAAACCATGGAATTTCATAAGGGGTAAACCACACACACCTTTCAAAATATCATTTTAAGTCCATAAGAAACACCCTTATAAAACAATTTGAGGTCAATAACTCACTTTAAAACCAAATTGCCTTTAACTATTTTTTTATTATTGAAAGCCCAAAAGGGTAAAAACCCAACACACACATTGGAAACCATTTCAAAAATACACTTGGGAATTTTAAAAAATATTATCATATTTAAAATTTATATTTCAAACATTAAAACATGAAATTTACATAGATAACCAAATATTCCAAGCTCAAAAAACCAAGAAGTGATTCAAAAATCACTAAGGAAATATCACATATATTTTAAATTTCCTAAAAATTGAACTTATAAATCACATGAACATTAGAATTCCAAAATAAAACAATTCCATAGTAACACCTACCTCAAAAGAGTTGATAATCAAGCCAGAACATCTTAAAACATGCTGCCTTCAATTGAAACCACACCCACTGGAATAGAAATGGTTTCTAAAATATCTATACAAAAAAAGAATAATAAGACCTTGTAGAACCATAAAATTAAACCACATTACAACTAGGGTTCATAGGGGAATCCAAATCCAAGATAGAGGAAAGGGAGAAGAAAAAAAAGAGGGAAACAGAGGATAAAACCACCTCAAATCTCTTGGAAAAAATTAAAGGGAGGGAATGAATACAAAGTATGGAAGAAAATAGAGCTCCTCTCAAGATACAAAGGGTCAGATGATATAAGAGAAGAGGGATAGGGGTGAAACCCCTTAAAATTTATAGGGTAAATGATAAATAAACCCAATAATTAAACACCTAGATAGGGCGCAAGGTTTTCCAACCTATATGGAAACCATGAATTGGACATTAGCTAGTCCATGCACTCCCTTACATAGTTATCCCTAGGAATTTCATGGTTGTGATAACTGTGATTAAACCATTCCTCTTGACATTTTCAAAAACTACATATTCAACCACATTCTTGCCACATAGTTTAACAAACCATGCGCAAGTCATGTGCCACACCTCAGAAGTACCAAAAAACCCCCACAAGGTTTCTCTTAGGGGTACATGGTTTGGACCTAAATGTGAACATCAGGTGATAAAAACCCATGCATGGATAAAAATTAACTGAAAATACTTCTCAAGAAAGGAGGCCATATGGTTTCCCTCTAACCATGCATAGTAGGAAAATCCAAAATTTATGAGTTCCAAGTTGGAACTCAATGGAAAATAAACTTGGACCTCCACCTATCAAAAGAAAAAAAATAACAATACTATTATACATGGGGTTTCATAGTTTCCAACTCATATATGTGAAAATAAATAGAAAATATTTTACCTTCATCTGCCTAGATGTGTCCTGAGTTAAATATTTATTTTTGTGGCCCCACATCCCTATAAATTTGTAAATTCCAACACCATATTTTTCATGAACCCTATGTGAAATTTATAAAAGAAACTCCACAAGTACACCATGTTATTTACCATAAAAACACTTACATATTCCTTAATCCCTCATACCCCCCATAATTTCATGCAGGGTGCTTCCCTATTACAACACATGTGACCATATCTCTAGGTTAAATAGATGAGTTTGAGCCAGGTGCAGTTCAGTCCATATCAAATCATTATCAACATATCTCAAGTGGGTACCCCAATATTATTCGAGAGATATCATGGCCTTCATATACTAGGAGACCCACATGGGTTAGTATTGAAGATGATTGTGGCCCCTAAATCCCACCTCCAATTGGTCAGGGATTGACAACTAATACCAAGATCATAAAACAAAAAAAATGAGAGGCATTACCCTCATAAATGGAAATAATAGAGATAAATAGTAATATATTCCATATAATATAAGATAAATCCTAATAAATGATGCATGTAAATGTCATACATAAACAAGGTCTCCAAAAAATACCAAAAGAAAACTCCTATGGTGGTGAATCTGATATAAAATCTAAGCATCAAGACAGTAATGTCTAGGTCGATTAAAAACCCTCTTGGAAACCTGAAAAATAGATTATATATAGGGGTGTTAATACCATTATACTCAATAGGATCCTCCCCAAAACCTCTTATGAAAATGTATAAGGATAATACTATGCATCCACAAATAAACATCAATACTAACACCCACCTATATCAATTCAATTTTCACCCAAAATTATGAAGGTTCATTCACCTAATATCACATCAAAGTATATTAATATAGTATCAAAATAATATATTCCATAAAGGTACCCCATTTACACTTATTCATATATCTATTCACTCTCATTACTCTAACAACATATGTAATATGATAAAATTACTTTCATATACACATGTCCACATATCTGTATACCATGTCATATAAATAACCACATATCCACACTCACATGCCACATCACCACATCACAACTACATAAAAATTATCATCGTAATGGGATATCATGAACATGAAGTAAATAAACGTCATGCCCTCTTCCTAACATGTCGGACCACCACTATGCATCCACACAACTACCATAAAACCTTGTCATCCATTATATAAATATATATACTGAAAACACTAGATGTTATAGAATATGTGTATATTCTAAAATATTCAAGCCCACATAGCCTATGAAATGTGTTAAGGGAGACCATGGAAGAGGGAGTAGTCAATGATTTGTCCCCTCAATGACCTAGATATTAGTGAAAACACCGCAAACTCAAAACCATAATGGTGTTAGTAAGGTTATCTTACTCAGGTGGTGGAGAATAAAAAATAACAAGTAAATAAAATGAATATTATATATCCATACAATCAAAACTTAGGGGTTTATTCCAAACCAACAAAATCATCTCCCACAACATCCACTGGTTTTTTTAAACCAGTTTCCAATAAACACTTCCACCACTACACCATAAACCATCCCCAACTACCCATACAAGATAACCATAATAATCATTAATTTCCAATTTAATCATATCATAATTTAATTTTCTAGAATCATTATTTACCAGCCTCATTACATTAATTACATCCTTCATTTATCCATATTTAATGTTAAAATATTCACTAAACCACTTTTATCTTCAATACATTCATTACGCATTATTCTTATTATTTTATCCCTTACCATTTATTAAACACAACTATTCTAACCATTATCATTCACCATTTAACAGCCATCATTTATCAATTTTAACCCATTACCATTTTCATTACTTCAAGACACATTCCATGACATTGGGAAACTCTAACATAACCCAAAAACAAACAAACCTTCTATGATATAAACCTCTATACAACACATTACAATAGACACTACAATAGCTAAAAAACTAATTCCCTTACAAGAAAGCAACCATTCTTCCACTATCCTAACCACAAAAAAGCTTATACATCATTAACACATCAACAACCACACCATATCCTTCCACTTAACCAAAGAAAATACTAAATAACCTTTAATTAATATAATTGAAACCCCATATATATCAAAAATAAGGAGAAACATAGAAAAAATTCACTTCGATGAAATTAAACCTTAATCATTCTATTATATTAAAGTAGAATTTATGTTAAAACATAAAAAAATCATTATATATTTCCACACAATAAATTTATTAACAACTTTATGTGATTAACACATTATGAAATTTGATTCTAATAAAACAATAAAAAAAGGAAATTTATTCCACATAATCAACCATATATCACTTGGAAACAATATCTATAAAACAATCAATAAATAAGAAATATCTTGAAATCTCATAAATCACATGTGAATCATCCTATTATCTTTAATTTAATTTAGTATGGTTCATTGTATTATTTATGATAATCTGTTCCATCCATCCAATTAATAAAACAAAAACATAATAATTCCATGTTTAACACATAATAAAGAATAAGAAGTTTTTAATTCCATATCCAAACCTATGCTTCATCAATTTCACATAAAAACTATAAAAATATGAACTTCAATCCAATAACACCCATGGAAGGTCATTAACAGCCTATAACATAGTAACCTATATCAAAACCATGACCAAAGACCAATAAATCCAAATCCAAACTACTGTCAAAGCTTAATCCCGATAAGGAATAAGAATAAAAAGATAAATAAGAGGAAGTGGAATAACATTGGATCATAATTAGTTGATATCTTGAAATCAAGGGAATAAATTAATCGATGGATGGAATAAAATCACAAAAGATGCACCTCTGGTCACCTAGGGTTTGAGGGAAGTTGTGAAAATAAGAGATAATTATAGATAAGTCTTGAATTTATAACCATTTTATAAAATTAAAGAATCACTATGTGTTGGGGGTTATCACACCACAACAAAACTCTGATATGATACCTATGATGTTTCACTTCCTCAAACCTTGAATCAAAACTATATTGAAACTAATATTAGTAACAAGGATCGTGGTGAAACCAAGACCACCATGCCATGACACTCAAACACCCAAGGATCATGGAATGGTCCTTAGATTCCTCTATACAAACCTGATAAATCCTAACCAAACCACAATGTAATGGAAGGAACCATGGTGAAACATACCTAAGATAAATAGATCCAATAAATCAACCATATGGTACTTCATACTAAAACAAATATAACCACATTGTAGTCCCTCTGTCATTTGATTAACCAGGATCTCTTGTAAGGATATCCCAAAAAACTTCAAGTCTGTTATGCCACAATAACACCCCTCAAGGCATAACTAGACTTTTGTTGGATAAACTTGAAAGGACTCACATCATATTAACCCAAGTACTTCTCTACATAAGAAGAAATTAGTTACCTATGTGTGGTAACTATACATCTTCATTCCGCAACTAATATTCTAATTTAAAATAACACAACCTTGAAACCTTATGGATCATGACCTATGCTATAATAAATAAACCACTTCATCAACTATCACTTCATGATGTGATACAACCAATTTAAAAAAAACATCTCCTCCATAAAAATCCTCATTGGGTAATACATAGGGCCAGGCCACAACACATACTTCCAAATGAATCTTCAGCTCCAGCTCTATATTCCTTCCTACAACCTTATCTTTATGCCACCAACACCTAAAATATGTAATGTAACATTATTTTAATTTAATTTCGATTACATTAGATACCTATAAAATGATTATTATTCTCAAGAATCAAAATTGAACTCATAAAAGGAAAATAACAGCCATAAAACCCAAACACCTTAGGGTGATACCTCTTAAAAAACAACACCTTTACCAAAAATATAAAATTGTACTAAAATAAAATATATAAACCAATTAAACAGTATATCAAACATCTCACCATCATAGAAAAAAGTTTTGAAATATCTTAGGATAATAATCATGAATTTGCGACCCATGTTCCCACATACACTCTTATAAGCCATCATGCCTCCACAAAATACGAACTGAGGTAATGATACACTCACACCACCTTCTCCTAACAATATTTAATCTCAATTGGTTACTCTATGAATTTTGTGTCATCATACACATAAAAATCATCCCAATCAATAGAATGGGATCTATAATGGTGACATGGATGAGTTTGTGACATATGGAATACATTTTGGATTTGGTCTAACTATGGTAGAAGGTCTAACCAATACACCACTCACCAATATGATCCAACACCTCAAAAGTCCCAATAAATTAATAATAAATATTACTAACTATATTATACCTCTACTACCCATTATGATTATAAATCATAAACAACACATAATCTCTAATATCAATTTCTTGAGGTATCCTACTCCAATTTTTATACAAATTCTAATGATCCTGTGTCATTTTCATCAATTTTTGAATCATATAAACCTTCTTAGTTATGATCAACAATGAATATGGTCCAAGAATCATTAACTATCAAACATAAATCCTAAATAATAGAGTTTTATAAGGCCTCCCATACAATTACAAGAATAGATCCATATTGATAGAAGAGTAATAACTATTATTATAAGAAAACTTAACCAAAGGTAGGTTCTTTACCCACTATCTACCAAAAAAATGTATGCACACAATATGTACTCCAAATTATAAATTATCTACTCCATCTAACCATCCATCTAAGGATGGAAAGAAATGTTAAGGTATAGTTGGGAGAAAATTCATATTGAATACCTTATGGGACTTGTGAAGTAAAATGAGGATCCCAATCAGATATTATGTTTCTTGAACCCCCATGAAGCATCATTATATCATACAACCAACACATCACTAAAACATCCATGACACTTGGATCCTTAATCTCTAATAAATAATCTAACATCATTAACACATCTATGATCTCCCAATAGCATCAAATCCTCTCTGATATTAGGGAAAACCATTGATGAAATCCCTATAACTATCCTTTGACTTCAACTCAGGGATATATAATGGCAGAAAAAACCTAAAGTGACATTATAATTTGATTTCACCTACTAAGAAACCAAGAATCGTGACACAAAATCCATCACTAACCACTTCATTCTTGACCACTATAAGTGACTCTTCCAGGAATGATACATCTTGTATGTGTACTTGAATGAATAGACAAGGGTGGCATATGAAACTCATTAAGGACCACCTCCTGAATCATAAATGGAACTAACAACTTCCCTCAAAAAAATACTTGATGATAACCATACTCCAACCATCCCTTAGAAGAATCACTATGGAAGACATGATCTCACAACACTTATACTACCCAGTCTCCCCACTGAGACTCTTCCACCTGCAATAACAAATATGATGACTCTTCCATATGATATAGTAAACCCTTAACATAATTCTCTTCAACAATAAGATACATCACTATAATATCTTACATCACTCTCTATGCATCTATATACTCTCAAAAATTATTTCTCCATGTCTTTATACCTAGCGTATCAGAAACCACATTCCCTTTACCATAGGTTTAAGTGATCTTGAAGATTATTTATAATAAGAACTCCATCAACCTCCACAATAGCATATTCAAATATTTATGATAGAATACATAACTCAATATTTTATGATATGGGAATTCCACAGAGTATTCACTGAAGAGGTAGTGTCGCAACAAAATTATAGAAAACAAAACAGCTACCCACTCTAGATCATAGTGGTATAATTATGCTCATGAGGATGCAATTACCTAGAATTTTATGATATAACTACCATACACTACACCGTATTATATCCCAATAAAATATTAGAATAATTAGAGAAAACTATGAAAATTAATATTTCCTATATAAATTAAAGAACAGTAACATTGATTAACATCCACTTTAGGTAGTTGGAATATTATTGACACTGATTAGTGCACATGTAATCCTGGTCTTTTTTTAGGGACTAAAAGGGAGATGAAGCCAAATAAATATCATACATAAACATATGATAATATCTTGATAGAAAAAAGTAAACTATGAACCTCTATGATATTCTTGGGTGCTACCCAAGATAAAAATAATTTAATATAACTATCAACTGCCACTCTCTATTGACATGATTCATGGATAAAAATGCACCTCACATGTCAAAAAATTTCAATTGGATAACTTCCCATAGATTTGATGTCATCATAGGAATTAAAAAATATTTTTTAGATGCTCAGTATGATCCTCTTACAACTTTAAGTACATGAGAATATTTTGTATGAACACTAACCCAAATAGATCCAAGAACCAATGAAATAAATATTTCATGAGTTCCATGAATTTTTTTTGAGATTTCATGACACTAAATTACATAACTGTGAACTAAAAGTTCCTATAATGACAAATGAAAGTAGCCTTTAAGATATATTCCCCCTTCAACTAAATCTATGGATGTCAAGATTGTAGATAGATCTTTGAAAACTACTAGGATCCATTAAACTTATTGATCAAATCATTTATCCTCAAAATGTGGTAATAGTTATAGAATTTCTCCTCGTTCAACAATTGGTAGTATTTTCACAACATCAAACTACCATCTTCCTTATTGGTGAAAAATACTAGAGCACCCCATGATGACACACTAGTTTAGATGAAACCCCTCTACATTAAATCATTTATCTTAATCCTCAACTCATGGAACTTAAATTCTTTCATCTGATAAAGAGTCATAAAAATTAGAGAGACACCATATTGTAACTTTATCCCAAACATGATATCACATCAAGGGTGTAGGTTCATTATTGGGAAGGAAACCACGATTGGCCACCAGTTCTTCCAATAAAACCACCCAATGTTCACAGGTTGGTCCACCAAAATTTCACATGAAAATCATCACAATGGAAAAACAAAACCTATAGAACATCTCATCAATCAACTGAGTCTAACAGAAGTAGAATGCATTTTTACCTTACCCAACACACAAATTCAACCTCAAAAACAACATAAGAAATGGTCACAAACTTTATATGTAATATAATTACATAAAACATAAGTATATCAAGAAGTAAATAATTAAAAAGGGATCATACTACAGATGAGTTGTTCTATGTACACATGATAAATACAACAACTTTCTTTTTATTCTCCATAAGTAATATATTTCATTCAATGGAAAAATAGTCTATAAGATTTAATTATAAAGGATTTACTCTTGGTAACACTATATGTAGACAGTTTGTACTATCCATATCATTAATTCACTCTTTGTATCAGTCCACATTACCCTTTAAAGGAAACACCATCTGGTTATCTCAGTTTCACTACCTTCCAACCTTTTGGAAGGTAACTTGTGATCTCCGATAACTCATTAACTATAAATAACTATTTTGGTAAAACTATTTAGAAACTTAATTATAAAGTCTATATAGAATATTTTGAGCCTTTGTGACTCTATCAGAAGATATTAACTTTTGATAACTCTAATGTTGGATGAAGAAATGAACTACTACTGACTAAATACCAAGTCATGCCACCTTTTGTTGACCAAATTTGGGTAAATTTAAATCTAATGACTGAACATGCAGTAAACTGAAACTAGGTTTCACATCCAAACAATCTCCCACATGAATAATTGTTTTAAGGAAACTTTAAAAACTATCCTACACTTTGGAAAACCTCTTTTCATTTCCTCATAGTAAACAATGTTTCTCCATCCTCCTTTTATTAACCCAAACCCCACTAAGGCATAATGTTTATTCAGACTTTCATGAACTAAAGTTTTGGTGAACATGTCCATTGAATTTTGGATATCATCTATCTTTTAGAGATCTAACACTTTCTCCACCAATATGTTTCTAATGAAGTGATAATTCAGGTTGATGTGATTAATCCTTGATTAGAAAACTATATTTTTAACCAAGGTATCACACTTTGGATATCATAAAAAATAATTCCTTTTTCTAAAAAATTTCCTAATTCCATAAAAAAATCTTCAAAAGGACCAAATCATTTCCTACTTCTATTATATCTACAAACTCATCTTTTATTGTACTTAATGTGACAATATTTTATAGAATTAACTTTTAGAAAATTGATTATCCTCCATAGGTAAGCACAAATAATATATTACTCTTATAGGTGTCTAAATCTATAGTGAAATCCATATCTAAAAAACATTATAAGAGATATCCCACCCTAAAACATAGATTCATATCTTCCATTATTTTCAAATATCGAAGGATTCATTTAGTGTCCTCCTAGTATTCATTTCCATGGCACAACATAAACTGAATTACATCTCCCACTTCAAATGTTATATATAGATGAGTATAAATCATAGCATACATTAAAATTATAATATATGAATCATATATCACTCTTTCCATGTATGGGAACCCATATTATATTGCTAGTTCTTATTCATTGGATTGAATTTAGAGCAAAGGGGTGATACTGACTGACATCCAATCATCTGAAACCATAAAATTATCTTACAAATATAATCTCTATAGGATACCACCAAATTTCCTCCCTTATTATCCCTATCAATCCTCATCCCCAAGATTTTTGTGGAATTTCTGAGATATTTCATCTCAAAGATTCCAGAAAACATACTCTTCAATTTCAAAATCATCTTATTATATGGTCCAAAAAAACATGTCATTGACATAAAATAGATAAATTATGTAAATATTATAATCCCCTTTATTTTGATAATATAAATGATCATGATTTTGGATTTTGAATCCTTCTTATGACATAAATGAATCAAATTTATGATTTCATTATCATGGATCTTGCATTAACCCATAAATAATTTTCTTCAACTTATATACCAATTTATGGTTCTCATATTCTGTGAAACCTATTGGATGCTTCATATAAGTTTCTTTATCCAACATACCATGAAAAATGGTTGTCTTAACATCCATCTGTTCAATACATAGATTTTTGGATTCTACCATACTCAAAAATGTTCGAATAGTTTGATTTTGAACTACTAATGAGAATATTTTAAAGAAATTAACACCTTCCTTATATTAAAATAAATTTTCAACCAAAATCATTTTTAATGATAATTTTTATTATCTTACTTTTTTAATCAGAAATCCCACTTATTCTCCTGTATATTTTTACCTAATGATAACTCCATCAACTTCAATGTTTTGTTGTTTTTCAATGAATTTATTAATTTATACATTGTTAACTTATACTATTTGAAATCATTAATTGTTTCATATTCTTCCAAACATTCTATTTCTTTTATATACATTAAAAGGAGAAAATTCATATCATCCCCAAACCTCTGAACTAATCTTCAAACTCTAGTTGATCTCCTCAATTGAGTTTGCTATTTTGAACCACTCAACTCTACTCTAAATACTAGTACCTAAACTTTTGATAATCCCACTCAATATTTGGTAATTATTTAATTTTTTATTATCTCTTTTGATGGTATTACTTCTAGTATTTTAGTAAATTTAGCATTATTATCATAGTTATTTGGAAGTTGTGAACTTTTAGTGCCATTATTCTGACTAGATTTGACTTTAATAGTTGATTTATATCCTTTAAATTATTTATCCACCAAGTGTCTATACTTTAATTGAACCTTATCATTAAATATAAAATATCTACTTCTAACGATTTTTCACCTATCATCATCTCATAGCTGATATCCAAAATTTTCATATCTATATCCAATAAAAAAACATTTTGGATATTTACTTATACTTATAATGATCCTTAGTTTCAACATGAATATATGTATAGATTCTGAGTACCTTAATATGGTGAAGTTTTGGTCATCTAATATAACATAACTCTTTTGTATGTTCCTATCCAAATATCAATGTTGGACTTTTATTCACTATATATGCCACTATATTGAGTTTGTCTGTCCAAATCCCCTTGTAAATTTTTAAGTGCAACCTAATTCTATGATTTTTCTATGATATGTTATTATTCATCCAATCATACATTGTATTATGTTATATAATTCTAGGAATTATATTTTTATTCATTTTCCCTCCTTACAAAATTTCTGGAAGTCGTATCTGGTGCAGTCTCCTTTATTATCTGAATGGATGCGTTTTAACTTTTGACCACACTATCTTTCTAACAAATATTTATGTTGAACGATAACATAAAATACACCATACTTATTCCTAAAAAATTATTTATATTATTTTTTATTAGAATTATTAATGAAGGTAATAAAGTAGAAAGAACAACTATAGGATGGAATAGGGGTAGGTCATCAAACATCTATGTGAACTAGTTCCAACTTTTGAGCTCTCGGCTTCACTCTACTTAGGTTGAAAGTCACCCTTCTCTACTTCCCCAATACAAAACTTTCATATTTTCAAATTTATATCTGATCTAGATTTATTATGTCATTTTTTATTATAAATATGATGTTTTTCTCACTAAAGTGACTGATCATGCAATGCCAAACATTCATATCTTTAAAAGTTATACTTCTATAAACAATAATTCCATCTAAATTTCTAATCAAGTAAAGAGTTACATCCATTACCTCTATTAAAAAAATATGGGTCCTTAGGTAAACTTATTTACCCCCATTGAAAAATGTAGTGTCAAAACCATAATCATCAAGTTGTATAATGGAATATGATTTTTCTATAGACTATGGTTGTTCCTAACATCTATTAGCTTCAAGAATCATGCATTCTTAATCCAGATGTTGACTTATCCTTTTCCAAAAACTTATGGGTATTAATTATCTTTTATATTAAATTTCATAAGAACCCAAGATACATAATTAAACATGCATATTTTTCACCATTTTAATGAAAAAAAGACTCTAGATTCAATCACCCAATCGTATACCAAAGTATTAACATTAAAAAAATTATTTCCACCTTCTATTACATTAGTAGAATTTGAAATATTAGAAATTTGTTCCATTTTAGTGTTCTCATTATGACTCTTTAAACTATTATTAATGTTTCTATTCTTCCCAAAACTCTAAATTGTAGGAATTGGCCCAGCAAACTTACTCTTTTTTTCACAATACTCATCTTCTGATGGTTTCTTCTAATAGAATTGGTTCTATAGAGGTTTCAATCCTATCCATTAAGTATTGAGAACATTATTATATGGTACATGGACATCTCTCATATTGAGATCCTCATTTAAGATGAAATTCTAGATATCATCAAATTACAAGTCTATTTTTCTGCTAGAATTAAAAATCTTGATCACTATTACATCTCAACTCTGTGTAAATGATAATAAAAAAAGTATCACCCATACAACATTCATGAATGTTACCTTCACAAATTTGAGATTTACAAGAATCGTGTTAAATTCATTCACATGATCTTATAATATTCTTTCTGTCGATAACCTTAAGTTGAAATACCACCGCATCATGAAAATTTTGCTCAGTATCATAGGCTTCTCATATATATCATTCATATCCTTTATAAATTTTGTTGTAGTTTTATTTTCCCAAAAATTGTAGGGTAAATTACTTTCTAAAGAAAACCTCACCAGTGCCAATGATTTATAATCTAACCATTCTCATTTTCCTTCCCCATTTTCTTTGGATGTTCTCTTGTGATTAAAAGATATCGGTTCTTTTGAATCATATAATCCACTAAATGTATTCTCTAGAAGCCAAAATCTATTCCATAAAATTTAACTATCTAGAAATTACCTTTATCTGAAACCATAATATCCTTTTATAGTAAACTCTAACATTAACTAAAATTGTGTTAATGAAAGAGAGAATGAAAAATCTAAGTTTTCACCATGTTTTGAATGCACACTAAAACCACTAGATTTGAAACCATATATTAGGAAGAAAACCCTGATTGGACACCTTTACTTCTAATAAAACCACTATAAGTTCATAGGTTTATCCCAAAAAAATTATATAGATCAACACATTGGAAAAAACAAACCTTCATAACTTCACCTACCTTGATTGATTGTTCCAAAAGAATGAATTCTTTGCACCTTACCCACCACATGAAGTCAACCTCACACAAAACTCAAGAAATGATCAAAAATTTTAGGGTAGAAAAATTACATAAAATGTAATAGTATATAAAGTAGTAAATAACATATAAGTTAACTTGATTTATACAAGTTTTCCTATGTTTACAGGAGAAACACTTTGTATTTATTTGTATTCATTGAAAGTAAAATATTACATTCAACTAAAAAAGTTTAAATAATATTTTATTATAGATGATTAACTATCTATAACACTATACATAAACAGTATGTATTATATGTATTACTTATTCACTATTTGTATCGGTCCCTACTTTATTCTATATAAAACACAAACTTATTTTCTTAGTTCAACCACCTTCCAACTTAACAAGAGATCTCTAGTAACATGTTTACTCTGACTATTTATTTCAAAAATCCTTCCTAGAAACTTCATTATAGATTATTCACCAAATATTTTGTACCTCTATGAATTCATCAGAATATATGAACATATGATATTTTTTATGCCATATAAAGTGATGATCTACCAATACTTAAATACTGAGTCCTACCACCTTCTTCTGAACAACTTCCAGTAAACATAAATCCAATTATTGAGATTTTAGTAAACTAAAACCATATTTCACATACCAAGAGTCATGAACACTTTAATAAAAACAACATGAAACTCTTCAATGACCCTAAGAAGAACTTCTAATTGAACCTACATTGAGAAAACATCAAATCTTCTAATTAATAAGACAAGGTATCCAAAAAACTAAAACTCATATGATGGTCTAGTTGGGAAAAAAATATTGTATCCTAGCCTTCCACATCCAAGAACAAAATTATCCTATAGAATTAATCATTTACCACAAATATAGACTATTAAGATTATATGATAAGAATGGCATTATATGCCTATATCTTCAATAATAATATACCCCTCCACAAATAATATTCCCCCATAATAAGCTCACAATCATAGCTTACATCAAACAAACTTGACTAAACTCCAACTATAACAGTCAACAATAGGGGAATAGAAATCCTCTCCACCTTGATTCCCAATATATGGATAGATTTGGGTGAAATAAAGGAATAAAAAGCTCTAAAATCAAACAAGGTAAATAAAAATGTTTAAAATAAACATATGGTACCTCAAATGATCTTTATCCCACTGTGAATTGGAATCTCTATGGTATTCAACTAACCAGGACTTACTCTTCTACCTTACTGGACCTTCTCACATCCACCTTCATAAGTATACTCAACCTTTTGTCCCTAAAAATTAGGAGATTCATGGGGTTTTACCCTACCTTCTCCCTCTCCTCTTAGCTAGACAAAATCCTGCTAACCCTACCATTGATATAGACATAGAGGAAACTTTTTTTAGGGATGAACACCCATGTTTTTATGAGAACTAAGAAAAGTCAAGCACTTAAACTAACATCTTCCATGACCTACATAATCAAATATCATTGGAATGGATCTCATGGTATATGCCTGATAACTACCAACTATAGATATATATAAAGAAGAATTCTGAGAAAAACTCCATAGAAATTAAAATCTTAAATTCCCCAAAATCAAAGATCCACTATCTAAAACTCTACCTCTCAATAATTACTAACGACTCCCTTATCGAGAATATCTAAATTATTTACCACATCCTATAAATAACCAATACCTTAGATGCCATATTTATATACATAAAAACATAAATAGAGAAACCTAGTGTAGAATATTATGACATATCACCCCTTTAAAATATTGTTCTCTAAACTAATAATATAGGAACAGATCAACAGAAAATGGATAAATTCCTTGAATTGAATCATGAGCTCTCACAAGATCATGCTCCCCCACTGAAGTAAAATAAACTCCTTACACTTCACCACCTTAATCATCAATGAAATAAACTCTACTTGGAACTACTTCTATAAATAATCTCATGAAACTACCATCTCATTGCACTCCCCAGGAAATAGAAAAAAACCACTCACACACATCTCCCCTCAAATTACAAATAACCAATAGGATCAAGAGATCCTTCTTATCATGGATTGGTTAAAAATAAATCTATAACTTCTCTATTCAGTGCTCTATATATTTATTAGAGATAATCCCTTTACACTTAGCTAATCTCTAATGTTGAAACTTATACATTTTCTTCCTCCAAGACTCATACTTCTCTATTGGGTCAACTCTTCTATGGTCAAATGAATCATCTTAGTGTACCTCACCAATCTGAACTACATTTGAATGATGACAACCATCCACCTCTGTAAGAGAAAAGGAAAACTTGTAATCCAAAGAACATTTAATTCATTAAATATCATTTATTTATATTCAATTTAGATTCCCCAAAACCATCCCAATTAAAAGAAAAGTGAAAACATCATGAAATAGATACCCCTTCTAGTTTTATACCCTACAACTAGTATCATTTTTATTAGTATGTTTTTCAAGAATAAGGTCCTTGTGATGGATCGTAGGGGGGCCTAAATGCCTATGTCATAGATAGTCTCCCTTATGACATCACATGTTAAGTTCAACTAATATCACTTACAAACCAAAACCATATAGTCCTTACTAGTTCTTAACTCCAAAATTTATCCTAAATCTCAAAAAAAATCACTGATACTGCTCTTTCATGACCCTCCTCCATAGGGAACCCCTCCTAGGTTGGAAGTGAATATTAGTGTATCCTTTAAATCCCGTCTCTAATAGGTTATAGGTTGGTTATGAGAATTGAGGGTTTAAAATAGACAAATGAGAGGAATTATTCTTATAAACCTAAATAAAAAAAGATAAACCACCAATTAATTCCATATAATATAAGAGAAAATCCAATCTATAATAAAAATAAACTCCATACATAAATAAGGTCTCCAAAATGAAATACCAAAAAAAAATTATTACGACAGTGACTTAGATTGAAACTCCAAGCCTCAAGCCAGTAATGTCCATCTCAGTTATCAAAACCCTCATATAAACCAACAAATTAAAATTATATATAGGGGTGAACATACAAGTATACTTACAAGGATCCTACCCAAAACCTCTCATTAAAATGTAGAAGGATCATATTAATTCGTTATTGAATAAAGAGCATAATTAACTCACACCTACATCAGGTCAACTATCTCCCAACCTCACTATGGCTTACTCACATAATATCATATCCAAGTATTGAAATATAGTATCAAAATTATATATTCTAAGAAAGTAACCTACATCCACTTCCCTATTGATCCAGTCACTCTCATGCCCCAATGAAATACATCATGTTCGATAATCCATTTTATATCCACATGTTCATGCATCTATATACCAAGTAAAAATAATAACCATATAACACATCACTAAATCATAATCTCATATCATATCTTTGTCATGGTAAAATATCATAAAAATGAAGGACATAAACCACATGTCTGTCTCCTAAAATAAATGACTCCCACTATGCATCCACATCATAACTAAAAAATCATGTTAGGTAGTATATATATACTACAAAAACTATCCATTACAACCCATATATATACTTAATTCCTCAAACCATCATAGCCCATACAAATTCTAAAGGGGGAGTAAGGAAGTGCGAGCAGTCCGCTATTTGTTCCCTCTAAAACCTAGATATTGGGGTAAACAATCGAAACCCAAAACCTTATGGGTGAAGGTATGTATATCTGACTTAGGTGGTAGTGTAAAATAAATAAAAATAAAATAATATGTATATCATATAGCCACATAATCCCAACCTAATTTTTTATTCCAAAATAACACAACCATCACCCACAACAACCACTACGTTGTTACTACCACTTGCCAATAACCATTACCATCACTACACTGAAAAAAACCCACCTATCTACATAAGATAGCCATAAAAATTATTAACTTCCCATTTAATCATATCATCATTATAATTTTCTATAATTCCCATTTAATAGACTCATTACATTCATTATGTCGTTCTTTTATCCATATTTAATATCAAATCATTCACCAAACCACTTCTCACTTAAAGTAATTTTTTTAAATATTCATATTATTTCACCTCTTACCATTTATTAATAAAAACTATTTTAATAATTATCATTCACTATTTAACATCCAATATTTATCAGTTTCGTCCCATCACCTATTACTATATCCATTAATTAAAACCAAATTCCATGCCACCATGAAACTCTAATAAAACCACATGATAACTAAATCTTTCACCATATAAAATGGCACAAAACACATTTAAATGGTGACCATAATAGCCAAAAAATCTATTCCTTTCCAAAAAACTATCCATTCCACCGCTACTATAACTAAACAAAAACCTATCTATTATTACCGTATTAGAAACCACACCACAACCATCAAACCAACTATAACAAAAAACTAAATCCCATCTAATTAAATTAATGGGACCATATATACATTATAAAACAAGAGAAAACATTGTATATATACACTTTAAAGAAATTATCCCTTAATCATTCATTCATATTAAATCACAATTTCTTTTTCAAATATGAACACATTAATTACATATTTCCACAAAACCAATTCATTTAAAAATGTATCTGATTCTCCCATTATAAAAGGTGAATCCAACAAACCAATAATAATACGCAATGTCTTTCATATAAGTAATCATATATCACTTAGTAAAAGCATCAACAAAAACATTAATAAATAAGAAATCGCATGGAATCTCACAAAGCACATGAAAATTATCCTTTTCCATTCAATTTCTTATAGTCCAGTTCATTATCACATTTATGTTAATTTATACCATTCACATAATGGATAAAAAATCATGTTAATTCCACAATTTAAACATAATAAAGAAGTAAATATTTGTAATCTCTTACCACAATGGATGCTTCGTCAATTACATGAGAAAATAAGAAGATGTTGAAATCCCCACCAAGAACACATAAGGAAGATCCTTAACATCTTATAACATATAATTTTCCTTAAAAAACACTACCAAAGTACAAAAAAAATCAAATCTAAATGGTGGTCACAACATCTACCAATATGTAATAAGAAGATAAAGTTGAAAAAAAGTAAGATGAATAAATTGGGTTCAAAATGAGTTGATCTCTTAACTCCAATGGAAAGACCAATAAAAGGATTTATAAATATTTCCAAAGACACAAATATGGTTTCCTGGGGTTTGAGTGAAGTTAGGTAAATAAGATATAATTTTACATGTGGTGAAAATTTAAAACACTTTTGAAAATTAAAGAATCATGGTGTGATAAGGGTTTTCACAACGTATTGAAACTCCAATATGGAACACATGGTGTGTTACCTCCCCAAATATCAGAGTCAAATCATATTTAAATCAAATTTAATAACAATAATCATAGAATAACCAATAATATCATTCCATGAAACTCAAACTTCATAGGATCAAGTCATGTTCCTTGGACTCCTCTCTCCAAACTCGACAAACCCTAACTATTATGGTTAAATGTAATGTGTTTTGGTGAAAAAAAACTTTGATAAACAAATCCATAAAATCAACCACCTATGAAATAACTCCAAAATAGGTACAAAAAACTACAATCCATCTCAGGTAATATTAATCAAGATCTCATGTAATATTAACCTTAAACACCTCAAGATTTTCATTCCATAATACCACCCCTATAGGGAAACCAAGATCACATAGGATAAACTCAAAAGGCCTCACATCAAATTAACCCAAGGGGATTACAATGTAAGCATAACCTGGGAATCTTAACACCTCAACCATACCTATTTACACTACAATAATATTTTATCTTTAAAACATCATGACACTAAAACCATATAGCTCACACCCCATGTCACAACACATAAAACACACAAAAACCCATAACTTCATGTAGAAACACTCGAAAATATGGAAAAACCATATCCTCCGTCCCTTTCCTCATGTATCAATGCATAGTGAAACCCCACAATTCATATATATAGATGAAACTCCATCTATAACTCTATCTTATTTCTTTTATCCTTTCACTGACTCCTATAATGCCTAAAATATGAAATGTAATGGTCTCATAAAGTCTAGGTCATTATGGATAAATGATAATGAACGTTAGAGGATATGGAACTGAAGTTTAGGTATTTACCATGTGTCAAATCATGGTCTATAGTAGGTGATATTGTTCCCTAGATCAGTATACATTTTTTTGATGAGGATAAATTATATACTACAATTTCAAAGAGGCTATGTGGAAGTTATGAGGTGTTACATAGATTATACATTGTGATTTTAGCAATATTCTCAAGTTTCATTCAATATATAAACTTTTTAGAGATGAATTGTGGTGATTTTGGGATTCTTCATATGCCCTTTATTTCCACCATGGGATGATATGATGTTGATTCGTTAACTTTGAGATATTTATGTTTTACAATTTTTTGAGAATATATTATTAGATATGAGGTGTGATTTCTTATAAAACTGATTTGTGAATTTAGATTTGAGTTATGGTGATAAGGGATTCCAAATTTCCTTTGTTTTCCTATATATTAAGCATGTATGGGTTTTTCCTTCTTTTTAGATCCTCCTTTATTATAGGTAATCAATCTGACTTTTTGTTTCATCTTTTATTTTTTCTTTTAGGGTTTCCTAATGGGTATGTTTATACTTACCCTTTCATGGGCCCTATGTCCACATAATCTCTATCTATGAAGACATCTCCAATTCAATAATGGTCTGGGTGGACATATAGTTGGATCAGTTTATGCAGTGCTGATGCTTGGTGGTTCTTGATAGGTGGTAGTTGTTATTCATAAGTTTTTCACATCAATTATTAAATTGAGGAGGTAATATCAGATTTCATATATCCATTGTACAGGGTGACATTATCATACACATTATTTATCAATTTAGGTTTTCCCTAGGGCATTGTAATGGAAGTTACTATCTCATACATGCATTTGTTATACATTTTAATTTTTTATGTATATTGATGGTGGTTTTTAGATATATCATATTTATTATAATTTCATTTATATTGAAGGTTGATATAGGCTAACTCCTCCCATGTATTTTATGCCTTCTTGTTGGTATTCTCCATCAACTAGCCTATTAAAGATAGGATTGGGGTAACACACTTGGCTTACCATTAGTAGTTTTTGGGTCTCAATGTGTTGGTTCATGTCATAATGAGTTTAAAAATCAATAAAATGTAATGAATATAATGCCTCACTATCGTTATAGCATATGGTATATGATTATAGAAGACCTTATGTATGGTATTTTAGTGTTATTATAAGATTTTAATAATATAAAATTTATCATGTTATAAAAAATGTAGACTCTACTTTATCATTCTTTCATATTGGATACATATGTCACGTGAAGTGATATAGTAATATACCAAACTAAAACTTTGAGTTATCTATAAATGATGTTTATTATGTAGAGAATATAGGTTTTGATGAAATGTGAAGGTTATTATGGGAAGGATTTCATATAGAGGTACTAAATATGCTCTTGAGACACTAAATGAGTTTTGTGTACCTGATGACCCACCAAATATACCATATAGAGTTTAATATGATATATATTTGGTATTCTAGGGTTGTATGTTTCATATTTAATATCTATATCTAATGTTAGAAAGGTAATTATCATGAGAACATTCATACTATGATGCATTTCTCGTGTAAGAATTGAGGCTTAGATAATCAGTGGTGGTTGGGTATATTTATTATCATTTTTTTAGTTGAGGATTAACTAAGATTTTATTTTTCCACTCATATGAAAATTATGGAATTAGGTCCCATGATTGAGATAGTTTGAGGAATTTTATGTTCATTCCTAGATAAGGTATATGTAATGTTCTTATCTATATGGATGAGGGGTGTAAGTAAGGGATAGGATTTTTTTTCAAAACCTTCATTTTTCATTTACTGAGTGTTGAGAGAGTCTGGGGATGTTTAGTTATAGTCTTGTGGGTTAGGTAAGGATTTTGTATGGTTTTTCATAAGAATCGTTCCATTGGCGGTTGTGTTGTGATTTGGGTTTTGTGTCACAATGTGGTATTTTTGTTTTATTATTAGAATTTTTTTGTGTAGTTGGGTGTATTTTATGATAGTTAGAAACCAAGTTATTTCATATTGTAAGTTTTTTCATGGAATGGTAGGCTCCAATCACAAAGTGAAGCGACTTGAGGAAAATTTTAGCAAAATGGAAACCCTTGTGTATCAGAATAAAAATATTATATATGTGTTTATTATAATTTATTTACTTTTCCATTTTTTGTCATGATATTAATAATTATTTCCATGATGTGAAGACATATAAGTCAAGTTACTTATCCCTTTATATTAAGGATTTATTATTTCATGGTACGTGAGCCATATCATAAGCACGGTCTGCGGTTGATCAAGTTGATGGAGGAAGTTTGAGAGACACATTGTGATCTCTAAGGGTTTTTATATTGTACAATGACACCCATAACCATGTAATGAGGTTTCCTTCTTCATTGAAGAAATTGTCATTTACTGTGAAACAAAGGGGGGTCTGTATGGGGATATCACATGGTGATCTTTAGCTCTAGGTCCATTACAGCATGGTGAATCCCTATCATACTGTGACACCAAGTATTCCATGATTTTATATAAATTAATATTTCCAATTAAATTTATTATATTTCTTCATCTTATCAAACCGTAGGTAGTTTTGGGGTTATTTTAGAATAAAATAGGAATCTATGATTGATCCTTAGGCCTTTAATTTGTGAAGATATTACTTTCAATCCAATGTATAATTCTATACCTCTTTCTTTCCATGTTATTATTCCATTCATTATTTCAAAGTCTTGGTAGTTTTATCTTCTCAATTATAAGGGTTCCATATTGATTATTAATGTAGAATTCATAATGTGATGTTGTATTTAGGATTTATAATTTCTTCATGAGGTTTTCTATTGATGATATTTTTTATCATCTCGTTATAGTTCAATGATTATTGAAGATTCATATTGAGTTAGGGGTACCAATGGGGGAAGTTCATGAAAAATTGGTATCATGTATTTTGGTTTAGGTATTGGATGGAGATTTGAGATATGTACTAGTGATAATTTCATGTGTTGATAAGGAAATTATATCAGTTGGTCCTCGTATATAGAGTAAGGGAGATAGACTTGGACAATGGTGATTGGTCCCCCTATGATTCAGTTTAAGGACCTTATGCTTACTAAATATATTAATCATAGTTATTCTTCAAACAAGATAGAGACCTAGGTAAATGTTATGCATCAGGATTGTTTTCATATGTGATTAAATTAGATTGATGAGGGGAATTTTGATGAATCTTAATTAATTATTCTTATGGGTTTAATATTCTAGGTTTATGAAGTCCCTAATGTTTTTTATTTTACAATTATATCTCATGTTCGATGTCCCCATCAGGTTAAATTTAGTAAATTTTAGCAAGATACACTACTAGATCATTGGAGAGTTTATTTTGATGAAGATGAAACTTAGAGGAAGATTCTTTATGAGTTCAAGAATCAGGTCATAGATAAGTATGTGGTGATTTGTTTTGGATATAGATATTGAGAAATAGATAGAGTAAATTTAAATTTTGTTCTTATTAATCTATATAAGGACGGATCACTAGATTCAATTGGTCTTTGGTATGTTATAGGAATTTTCGTATTAGTGGTGGGTTTTATTCCTTTGTGATTATCAAGAGTTAGAATCTTCATTGGATAAGTTATGTAAACTATTCCAATTTGAGTTCCTTTCATCAACTATGAAGTCTTCATGGTGGTAAGGGATAATTTCTCCTCTCCCAGGGAGTTATAGTGTGCAGAAGTTTGAGTTTGGTTCAAAACTCTCATACATTATACTTCAAACCTCATAACAAATAAAGAGGCTAGAGTAAGAAATTTCAAGGAGGTGTTTCATCTAGTCACCCTATTCACAATTCCAAGGTTACTTAAAATGTTTAAGAAGGTATAAATTATCAAGAGGATGTTGGATAATATTGAATATTCATAGTAGAGAAGACATTAAAACTTATTGAGGATCATAGTTATGAGTAGAGATTCTCAATGAAGGTTCTGGGTGAAGTAGAACCTTTAATTAGTATTAGTGGTGTCATGTTTTAAATTTTCAATTATCTATTTGATATTTTATACTTATGTGCAATAATGGTAAGATATTTCATTTCTAAATTATTCATTATTTAATTAAATTTTAATTAACATGATTTTGACATTTTAATTACATTTTTCATGATTTATATTTTCTTCAAGGACTAAGAATAAATAAAGAATGACCAGATATTTCATCGAGAAGTGCCAAGGATTCTGTCTAGATAACATGGTATTACACAGCATGTAGCCGGAGTACACATTATATACCCAAGTTTGATGTATCTGGACATGTCACAGGATACACAAAATACCAAATAGTAACTACATATGGTGTATTTATTGTACACCCTATGTAGACTAGCCCAACCTGGAACATTTCATATCAAATTACTTGATGTGTATATGGTGTACACACCATGTATTACACACAGTTTAGTGGGAAAATTCATGATATCCATGTGGTCAAATACATGTTCAAAACTGTATGATACTGACATCCTAGAGAATTAATGAAGTACAAAATGTGTATTCATAATAAAAAATGTATAGTTCATTATTTCCCACATCTGAAGAACACGTCAATACATTCAAATATTCAAGAAAACATATGTCTAATGAAACACATGGAATGTAGCTGGAGTACACATTGTGTGGTCCCACTTCTAAAGAACGCATTGATCCATTTGGTGGGTTGTGTGGACACACATAAAGTGAAATACATTGTATGTAGCTGGCTAGTACATGTCGTGTATTCCAACTAAGGTACATGCCGAATCCTAAGGTGTTTATCTTGAGTACAAAAAATTCTAGGTACACAGCATGTAGCTCATAAGTCCATACTGTCTAGTCTCCCAATAAAGGATAAAATTAAATTACATTAAATAATTAATTTCAACATTAAAACCTTATTATATTGATTAGAACTAGATGTGTTTGACAATTTAATAATGGTTTAAAATAATTATTAAATTCTCAATTAATTTATTATAATTATGTACAATTATTGGTTCTATGTAGTTGGGGTTTGGATTATTTTTAAGAAACCCATAATAATACATCAAGGATGGGGGTTTAAAACTCATTAGGAATAGGTTACTATTTCAAAAATATAGTGGTACTATAATAGAACTATAGCATCGGTGAAACTATAACATCAGTGACATTTTAGCAGTGGTGGTCACTATAGCAGGGATTGTAGCGATTTTAGTACTATAGAAGGTACTAAATCAGCTTGGTTACTATAGTATTACTATTCATTATAGGGCCTTTGGTCCAAAAATTATTGGCCTTCAGGTCCATGTAATGGGCTTTAATTCCCACTGAGCCTAAGGTTCGTGTAATGGGTTTACTCTATCCAAAGAAAGAGTTAATTTCCTTTGTTTCAATAATAAAGAGGCTTTTATTCCAAATTTTTTAAAAAAGATATTGGTTTCTCCATTTATTTTCCATAAATTCATTTATTATGGGTATCTCTATGAGAATTTGTATGGTTATTAAGATAAAAGAAAATTAATTAATTAATTAATTAATTAATATAATTGAATTTATCTTAATAATAAAGAATGAGTATAAATGGATGTTAACAAGTGTAATTTTGTGTATTCATTGCATGAATATAACCATTAATGAGATTTACCAAGACCTGTTTGTGTATTGTTTTTATTTAATTTAATTTAATTTATTGTATTGGTTTTCAATTATTTGTTATGTGATCCATCCCTCCCCCCTTTTTATATAGGACCTATGTTTCCAAGGTTATTTATGTAATTCTCATTAACCAATCCTTTAGTTCCCCTCACCTACGTGTGAGTTATAAATACATGTAAAAAATGGTGTACCCTAAGGTGTGTAGAGGTGTTTCAAGATAAAAGAAAGATAATTCCAACCCATGAGATACATGGGTGGACATGTTGAATGCTGCAACTCATGAAAAGACCGGCATAATGAGTTTTCCCCTTGGTTATTATGATCTATATTGGATAAAGACCATATCCTCACTGGCAATAAATTATAGGAATGTTTTAGATGAATTTGGGTTGTGTTGCACCATGAACGGAAATCATGCATGCTATTATCCTCCATGTCTTATACACCTACAAAGGATTATATTGATAAATATTTATTTGTCTATGAAAAAACTTGAAAAATACAAACAACTTTCAATGTTTAATGCTTTCATCCATGTTGAGTGAACGTATAAAGTCTCATGAAAACATAGATTTTTATAGCATGCTCAAGCGTCTTCATGGCTTATACTAGGAGAGATAAATATAGGAATGGTTTGAGATATCCAAGGCACTCTTTTAGGGTAATATTGTAGGGGTTTCATTGGTTGGACCTCATGTAGTCAAAATTATTGTTTATATTGATCTCTTAGAGGATATTTTTTTTAAACTTCCTAATGAACTATGCGTTGATCTAATTCTTACATCACTTCTTCATATATTCTCTAGATTTTTTGTTAATTTTAATACGAACAACATTGAGAAGACTCTCACAGATATTCTAAATATGATTCACTAATTTTATAGGGAGATGAATCAAAAAAAACCTTCCATCCATATGGTGAATAAAAGGAAAGTCTAGGAATAGAGCTCTAATCCAAAATCTTCTTTGCAATTCCATTCCTAGAAGATAAATATTGAGGGGAAGGCAATGGAACATGATTTTATCTATTTAATATGTGCAAATAAAGTCCAATGGAATAAAAACTACATCTAATCAAAGAATTAAGTTGAATCTTCAGGTTCATTTGTTATCAAGTAAAATTTATCTATTTATACAAATTGGGTATTAGATAAAGCTTTTAGATATCATATATTTATCAAAATATAAAACCAAGTACATTCAGAAATATTGATCAAAGGAAGGTATATCTTCAATTATCCAATAGATCTAGACTTGCTACCATATATATTGGGAACTACCACATCACATTACTAATGGGAATGATCTTGGTTTTAAAATGTTGTTATTGTGTTCCATCTATTACCAAAAATATTATTTCTATATCTAGACTTGATACAAATGGATTTATTTTAACATTTGTAAATAAATGTTTATTTTTAATAAAGATATCATTTTTTATTTTAAGGAATATTTAAATAATTTACTTTATGTGTTTGATTATAGAAACCATATAATGAAAATAGATAATGAAACTACTTCACATGAATCATACCACATCCAAAATTGGCATCACCAGTGAGTTTGTGTAAAGGAAAAGAATTTGACTAAATTATACCAAGATAGGTATTTATATTCTATTAAACAAAATCCTATTGGTGTATGTCATGCTTTTTTACAAGTCAAAATGATCAAATCTCTATTTAGTGGAAATGGTAAAAGGGCCAAAGAGATTATTTAATTAGTTCATACCAATGTGTGTGGACCATTTCTTATTGAATAAAGGGGTAGGTAATCATACTTCATAACTTTTACTAATTATTTTAGTATATATTTATATGTTTAATTAATGAGTTATAATTCAAATTTCTTTGAGATATACAAGGAATACAAGAATGAAGTTGAGAACCATATTAGTAAAAAGATTTAAAAACTCTTCTTAGATCATGGTGTGGAATGTATTAATCGATACTTTATTTTATTATTGATAGGATTTTGGAATTTTATCCCAAATCACTCCTCATTATACACCAAAATGGAATGTTATAAGTGAAATTTGGAATTTCACCCTATTAAACATGGTGAGATCAATGAAAATTCATGCAGGTCTTATATTATCCTTTTGGGGATACATGTTACAAACAGTAGTATACATAAAAAATCGAGTTCCAATAAAAGTGGAAGATGGTATTCCATACCAATTATGGAGTGGAAAGAAACCCATGTTTTCATACTTACATTTGTGGGGATGTAAATCATTTTTTAATGCCTCTTCAGGTAATAAACTTATACCTCGAGGAATAAAGTGTATCTTTATAGGATATATGAAGGAAAAAAAGAGATACTGCCTATAAAATACTTCATATAAAAATGTTGTGGTTGGATGAAATATCACATTTCTTGGGAAGGATTATATTTATAAAAGATATAGTGGGACAATGATAGACTCTGATGAATTCTAGGATCAATGTACATAAGAGTTGGCATGGGGAAAATTTCTATAAATCCAAATGGAAGATGAATTTCTAGAGACAAAAGTATTGTGTAGGAGTAGAAGAGATGTTAGAGAACCATAATAGTATAGTTTTCTAGTAATAGAGGATTTTAATTCATTATTAGTTGATAATTATTATCTTATAACCTATAAGGAAGCAATAAGTGGTATATATGTTTCCAAGTGTCAAGAAGATATGAAATCTAAAATTGATTCCATGTACCAAAACCTATTTTGGATTTTGGTAGATCATATAGTGCATGTAAATCCCGTTGGTTGTAAATGATTATTCATAAAGAAACTTGACATGGATGGATAATCCAATACTTATAATGCACAATTGGTTGAAAAAGGGTTCAAATAGTGTCAAGAAATATACTATGGTGAAACATTTTCACCAGTTTCAATGTTGTAATCCATCATAATTTTACTTACCATTGAGTCTTACCATGACTATGAGATTTGTAAATTAGATTTAAAAATAGACTTCCTTAATGGGAACCTTTAGGATGATGTCTATATCACACAACCTAAAGGGTTTGTGACTCCAAATGATTCCAACAAGGTATTCAAATTGAAAAGATTCATTTATAAATTAAAGAAATCATTTAGGTCATGTAACAATTGATTTTATGAATCCATGATGGATTTTTTTACTAAAGAATGAATGTGATCCTTGTGTATATAAACATTTTAGTGGGAGTACAGTTTTTTTCATAATAGTTTAGGTTGATGACATTCTACTTATTGGAAACAAGATACCATTCTTATAATCTATTGAATCCTATTTGAATAAATTCTTCTCTATGAAGTAACTAGGTGAGGAAGCATATATTATTACAATCAAGATCTATTGTGATAGATATAAGTGTCTAATTAGTCTATGCCAAGGTACATATATTGACAAGATACAGAAGAGATTTAGTAGGGAACATTATAAGAGGGGATTGTTGCCAATGCCACATGGAATTAACCTTTCTAAGAAAATGTGTCCTCAGATACATAATGAAAGATAGATAATTGAAAGGATTTCATACACATCATTGATTGGTTCAATCATATATGTTATGTTGTGTACTAGGTAGGATATTGGATACTTATTAGGTGCAGTGGGTAGATATCAAGATAACTATGGTGACCACCATTGGATGGCATTCAAGAATATCCTTAATTATTTGAGGTGTACTAGGTATATTTTCTTGGTCTATGGAGGAGATGAGGAACTTTTAATCAAATGATATGAATATTCTTATTTTAAAATAGATCAAAACTATCTAAAATCGCATATGAGATATATATTCACTCTAAATGGAAGTGTTTTGAGCATAAAGAGCTCAAAGAAAGTTGTGGTTGGAGATTATACAGAAGAGTACAAGTATATTTCAGATTCTAAGGAAGTTTAAGAAGAAATTTGGATACATAACGTCATCCAAGTGCTTGTCATGATACCTAATAGTACAGATCCTATCACACTATATTGTGATAATACTATAGGGGTGGCCCTTATAAAGAAGCTAATATCGCATCAGTATATGAATCATATAATTCATAAGTATCCTATTTTGAGATATTTTTCTCAAAAAGGTGATGTCACAGTGAGAAGAATTTCCACAAAATACAATGTGGTAGACCCCTTGACTAAAGCCTTAACTCAACAAAAACATGATCTTCAAGTGACATTTAGAAGACTGAAAGTCATAGGAAGTTGGATCTAGTCTATGTGGGGGTTTTTTGGAGTTGGTGTTCTAAAACCAGCTATTTTTACTTTGTATTACATGTATATTTGTATTTAATATTAATAAAACATCTTATTATTTATTTTTTATTGTTATTCATGACTTTAATAATGTCCTAGAATATCTATCACATTGAAAAGGTGATATAGGTTCATCGCTATGATGATAACCTTGAAATTATATGATGATATTATTTGATATAGTTCTATGGTCAGATAAAATTATATTATGGGGCACATAACATGTTGACTATCAGGTTTGAGTACTCGTAATTGGATGATTATTTTTCTAATGAAGTTTTTACTTGGTGAAATTCAAGTGGGGGATTGTAAGAAAAGACCCACCAGTTGGAATTCTTCATGTTTATGTTTCATCGGTTATTCCTATATATGAGAGTGTGAAATGGTAATTACACTTTAAGATTATTATTAATGCATGTTACGACTCACACACATAGATTTATTTTCTAAACCTCAATGATTCAGTTCATAGAAAATTTTGATATGTTGGGTGAATCATGAGTGACATGTTATTAATGGATAAGTTGAGGAAGGATTTTTCCCTTCCATGTTTATAGAAGTTGATATCTCATCCCTTTGATTGAAATATAATTTTCACCTTAAATTAAATGTCCATGGTATAGTGACCCGAGCCTTTTACATATAACATTACATGATTTAAAGCATAGTTAATCATCAGAGTGCAAGCCAAGGATCGTTAAGTCTAGTGTCTTGGAAGACTAGGTACATAAAACACAAAACATGGGGCTAAAAAAACTTCTTTATTTAATCTCCATAAAGATCTTCTAACTTCCTTTGAGCTCTTACATCTACATAGGATACCCTGGGGAACACATGAACAAAGGGATGAGCTAAAAATGCCCAGTAAGGGAATGAACATAAGGATACATCTCAAGCACATGAGTTAGGAGGCATGACCTAAAGATATCCAAAGAATGAAACTTATAAAATCATTTAATATAATCATGGGATCACATAAACATGGAATCATATAAATGTTGCAGAATCATAAATCATATCTTTAGTATGGGTCAAGACTAACCACCAATCCCGTTTCCCATTTCAGTACGGTTCAAGGCTAACCACCAATCCTGTTTCACATCGCATCTCAAGAGACTTAACCTTACCCAATGCATTAGAGTTATATCTAGGTGAACCCATCTCAAAATATTCATGAATATTCTTGCCACATAAATAATCTTTCCACATAAATAATCATACATAATCAACCATACATAAACATAAGGGTACCCATGGAAAGAATTGGGTACCACAATCATGACATAAAACATATCCAATGGGAATATCATGAAAGTGTCCATGAAAGTAAGGGATTAGAACATACATGGACATTAATAGGGTAAAATAGTCATATAACATGGTAAGTGGTGTCAAATATAAGTGACAAAAAATAAAAAATGTATTTTAGAAACATTAGTATTAAAACATTTTTGTGTGGCTTTAACGAAAACACTCTAGAGCTTTTCAAATAGAAAAGAAAACATTCTTTTATATAAAACCAGAATTGAACCAAGAATATTTTCATAATAAAAATACTTATTTTATAAATAAAATGGTATTTTAAAACATAAGATAGAGTGCACTTGAAATTTGGGTAAAAATTTGGGAAGTCCCCTTAAAACAGGTTTGCTTATTGGAAAGTTCTAAGGAGGGAATCTTTCAAAATCATGTATATCCCCGAAAGAATGTGATGTAAGGGTCTTGATATAAGAATCTTGTAAAAAAAACCAGAAGTCATAATACTCACATAGATAGATAAGATAACACCATTTTTAAATAAAGATAAGGCAACCCGAAAGAACAAAGAAGGTTCGAGTAGAATTCGTTATTATTTTATCAGCATGGTGTCGGGTGTGACCAAGAGGGATTGATGAGATAGAAATGGGGTTTCTCGTCACTTATAAATCTAGAAGTAAGTATGGTGGATTTTCTTAATAATACCCCATCATTATCTAGTACACATATAAAGGAATAGTATAGAGGACAATCTTGATTAAGAGAGAAAAGGAGAGGATCCCTTACCTTGAATCTGGTGGTGTTCTCCACTTATTATTAATGACCTGAATAAACAAATTAGGATTATTAATTAATAATTCCAAAACCTCTTATATATGTAATTGATTTATTATAATCCTTTTTAGTTCATTCAAATCCATTTTGATTAGTTATAAGGTTCAATTTCATTGTTTGGGCTCGTTTGTTTACTTGGCTTTAAAAGATCAGTTCACTTATATTCAAGTTTGGATTATATGCAAGATAAAAGTGGTTGTCCATAATTAAAGTTATATTATTTAGTTCATATCCAGGAGATTACATGGTTTTAATTTTAATTAGGTTTCTTAGAGAGATGTCTAATTATTATATATATAACCTTAGTGGTAACTGTTTTTGTTAATCGGTGGATTTGATTACAAAGAATGTGTTTTTCATTATAAATTAATTCCATTTGTACCAAAAGATTACAGAACCAAAAATAGGATATATTACATATATAATAATCTGGTTCAACTATAACACAAATGGTTTCATGACCATAATTAAAGATAATAATAGAAATTGATAAACTGTTATTCCTGAATGTGCTAAATTAGCACATCTCAAACGGTGCTTTCATTTATTTCAAAAAAAAAGGGTGGGGAAAGGGGAGTATATAATGAAATATAACACTATAATGAAGACATTCCAGTAAATGTATGTTATTGGATTTATCATACTATTATGGTGAAGGGAGGTGAGGAAAGAAATAAAAAAGAAAAGTACTTAAAAGAAAAGAGGAAATTTGGGAAGAGGAATTTACCTCTTGAGACTTCCTCTTTTGGAAACCTCTTAAGGGGAGAGGTTTTGGTATTTTGAGGAGTCTGAGAGATTTTGGACGTGTGGGAGGACCTTGGGGAGATATTTGGGTAGAATTTATAGAAGTATTGTAGCTTGAGAGGAGTGGAGAGAAGAGGGAGTGAAGGGAGTTTTTATAGTGGAGGAGAGGAGGGATTTCATAATATTATAATCATTAGTTTATTATTTACTCACAAGACAAGGAATAGTAAGTATTCCATGAAAAATAATAGTAAATTTATCATGTGATCCTGAACAAAGTGGTCTTACATCATCAGAACACCATCAATTACTCAATTAATCTATTATTTAGCATTTATTGTGAATTATCAGATTCTACTATTCCTAAAAAATTCAAGTATTTCAGGAAAAATCCCAAAAATTCACCCTAACCATTTTTTGATGTGTAGAATCCAAAAATAAAGTCAATTTTTCAAAAATAATTTTCTAAATATGATTATTTTTATATTTAATTAAAATCATAATTTATTATCAAAAATCAGTTTTAAAACACTCATTAACTTATTCTAAAATATAGGTATATTGTACTTCCAACTTGAATATTATTTTTATACTATCATATGTGAGGTTACTATTCATTATGGTATATCACTATTCATAAGGGTATGTTACTATTCATTAGGGTAGGTTACTATTCACCAAAAATTATTTTTGTTTTATTAGACTCCAAAAAACATCTTGAACATAACCTTGTATGCCGGATTTTTGAAATTCCAAACACATAAGTGACAAACTTATGTTTAAAGGTCACTTATCACTTAGTAGTTCATTATGTTGTGTTTTCATGTGTTTTTTGACATAAATATAAGAAGGTAATTTCCATTGAAAACCTTTGGGTCGTTACATTCTTCCCCCCTTATGAAATTTCACCCTCGAAATTTTGTTTTACATACTAAACCAAAAACAGGTGCGGGTACTTTTCCTTCATTGCTTCCTCCAATTCCCATGTTCCTTCCTCAAACTTATGGTTCCTCCACAACACTTTGAAAATATGGGTTGTCTTGTTGCGTAGAACCTTATCTCTCCAATCCAGAATCTTTACTGGCTGCTCCTCATATGAGAGATCATCTTCCAGCTGCACCACCTCTGAGTTTAGTACATGTGAGGGATCAGGTATGTACTTCCTCAAGAGTGATACTTGAAAAACATCATGAAATCGAGCCATATTTTTTGGAAGTGCAAGCTGATAGGCCACAGCTTCTATGCGCTCAAGGATATCAAAGGGGCCAATATACCTTGGGCTTAGCTTCCCTTTCTTCCTGAATCGCATGACTCTCTTCCATGGAGATATTCAAAGGAAGACTTTATCTCCAACGTTGAACTCCAAGTCCCTTAGATGGTTGTCAGCATAGATATTTTGCTAAATTTGAGTAGCTTTGATGTGTTTCTGGATGACATGAACCTTCTCTATCATCTCTTGAACAAGATCGGGTCCAAGTAGCTTTCTTTCTCCAACTTCATCCCAAAAGGTTGGAGTTCTACATTGCTTTCCATATAGAGCTTAATATGGAGCCACATGAATACTCGAGTGGAAGCTATTTTTGTATGAGAACTCAACCAATGGGAGATGCTGATCCCATCCACCTTTTAATTATAGAGAAAAGGATCTAAGAATATATTTAAGCATCTGAATAGTTATTTCAATCTGGCCATCAATTTGGGGGTGATAGGCCGTGTTGAAATTTAATTCAGTACTCAAAGAATGTTGAAGGATCCTCCAGAATTTAGATGTGAACCTTGGATCGCGGTAAGAGGCAATTGAGAGTGGAACACCGTGTAGTCTCACCACTTCCTTCACATATAACTTTTCAAGTTTTTCAAGCGAGAGATCTTCTCGAATAACGATGAAATGGGATGTCTTGGTGAGTCAGTAAACCACAACCCATATCACATTATTTCCCTTTGATGTCTTCGAAAGACCCGTGACAAAGTCCATAGTAACATTTTCCCATTTCCACATGGGTATAGGCAATGGCTGCATCATACCTTTGGACTTTTTTTGCTCAGATTTAACTTGCTGACATACCAATCACCTTGATATATATTCCGCAATCTCCTTCTTCATGTTATCCCATAATAAGTGTTCTCGAAGATCACGGTATATTTTGGTACTCCCAGGATTGATAGAGAAGGTCGAGCTATGTGCATCATTCAATATCTCCTTCTTTATCTCTGGATCAGATGGTACACATAATCGTGTCCCAAATCTTACAACTCCTTCCTCATCAATTTTGAAATCAGAGGATTTCCCATTTTTAACAGCTTCCACCCTTTTCTGAATTTCCACATCCTTTCTTTGAGAAACCTTTATTTTCTCCATGAGGGATGGTTGATAAATCATTTGAGAAAGTATTGATGATGTTCCTCCCTTAATTATTACCATGTCCATCATTTGAAAATCTAATAAGATTGGATCCTTTTCAATTCTCATCATTGATAAAGATGCAGTATCCTTTCTACTTAGAGCATCTACCACCTTCTTTGTCTTACTGGTATGGTAGTGGATTGAGCAGTCATAATCCTTGATGAGCTCTATTCATCTTAGTTGGCACATATTAAGCTCTTTCTATGTGAATATATATTTGAGACACATGTGGTCAGTATATATCTCACATTTTTCCCATATAGATAATGCCGCCAGATTTTCAATGCAAAGATCACAACCGCCAACTCCAAATCATGCATGGAATAGTTTTCCTCATGGATTTTAAGCTTCCTTGAGGCATAGGCTATCAATTTATCATTTTTCATTAGAACAAAGCCTAAACCTTTCTTATAAGCATCACTATACACCACAGAGAGTTCTCCACTTGAAGGGAGTTTGAGTACCAGCACAGTGATAAGCCTCTTTTTCAACTCCTTGAAATAGTCTTCACATTCCAGTGTCTAGATGAACTTTACTCCCTTCCATGTCATCTTGGTCATTGGGTTTGACAATCATGAAAATTTCTTCATGAATCTTCGATAATACCCAGCTAGACCTAAAAAGCTGCAGATCTCCGTTACAGAAGTTGGCCATGGCCACTCTTCAATTGCCTTCGTCTTAGAAGGGTCCACAGATATCCCTTTCCTGGTGATAACATCCCCCAAGAATGATACTTCCTCCATCCAGAACTCACATTTACTGTAATTTTCATACAACTTCTCCCTTCGCAAAGTCTTTAACACAGTTTCCAAATGCTTCTCATGTTCCTCCTTTCTCTTCGAGTATATCAGAATATCATCAATAAAGACCACCACAAATTTTTCGAGGTAATCTCTAAAGACTTTATTCATTAAATCAATGAAAATTTCTAGAGCATTAGTGAGTCCGAAGGGCATCACTATGAACTCATTGTGTCCATACCTTGTTCTAAAGGCAGTCTTGAGAATATCTTCCTTCCTCACCTTTAGTTGGTGATATCCCAACTGAAGGTCAACCTTAGAGAAATAACTGGCCCCACAAAGCTGATCGAACAAGTCATCTATCCTTGGAAGGGGATACTTTTTCTTTATAGTGATTTTATTGAGTTCACAATAATCAATACAGAGGCGCATTGATCCATCCTTCTTCTTGATGAAGAGGACTGGAGCACCCCACGGTGAAGCACTCAGGCATATAAAACCCTTCTCCATATTCTCTTGTAACTGCTTCTTCAGCTCTTCTAGCTCTACAGTGGCCATTCTGTAAGGTGTCTTTGAGATTGGTAGAGATATAGGGATAATTTCAATTGATAACTCAACCTCGCGGTCAGGGGGAAGACCAGGAAACTCTTCGGGGAATACACCAGTGTAATCCCTCATGATAGGCATGTCTTCAAGCATGATTTTCTCCTTTGTCTCAATCATTTGAGCTAGGTATGCATGCTCATAAGGAAGAAATATCCAAACTTGAGATGAAGATTCTAAATGAGACTCATCTTACTCCTTGCACTTGTAAAGAATCGGAGGATGCTTCAGGATGTGAAGAGTAATCTCCCTTTCCTGGAAGTTGATGTTGTCCTTATACAAAGATATCCAATCCATGCCCAAGATAGCGTCAAACTCCACTAAAGTAAGTATGAAAAGATTTTCTGGGAGGTTGAGTCCACAAACATTAACCAGGGAGGAGTTATAAACCATGGATGTAATAATTTTCCCATTCATTGTTCTCACAGATAACTTTTCCTCCAAATTTTGAGGTGGTGTTTGAATAGTTCTACTAAACTTTCAAGATATGAAAGAATGCGTAGAACCAGAATCAAATAGTACGTTTTCTATTCTTGAATGAATAACAAGTGTACCTGTCACCACATCATTTTCTAACTCCACCTCAGTAGTATTGATAGCATAATCCCTTCCTTGTTTCCTTGGAGGTTGTTGCTGATTGCCTCCAACAACCCTCGGCTTAGGAAAATTGTTCGCATAATGCCCAAGCTCCTTGCAGTTAAAACACTGCACTGCAGGATGAGTTTTGATCTGAACCTTCTGTTCTTCTTCAACATTAGCGGTATTTTTCATATCCCTTAGGAAATTCTTGGCCAGATGACCAAACTTTCAGCATTTGAAGCAATTCCTGGTTCCCTTGAGATAGTCATCAAGATGCTTCTTCCCACAATTCTTGCAAAGGGGAAATTGAGGCTTCTTTCCATCATGGGATTTGTTTGATGAACCACCCATTTTGTTCTCCATTTTCCTCTTCTTTTCACTAGGCCCATGAGACCACCAAGAGTCTCCCATCTCCATTTCAACCTTGAGGTCACAACGGACAATCTCCTCATAGCTGTCGAAGTCTTGAATTGCCAACACTTTTCGTAGACTTGGCTTTAGTCTGCTAAAGAAGTGATCCACCTTGATTTCAGTGTTCATGAAAAAGCCAGAGGCGTACCTTGCAAGCCTTGTAAAGTTCGATTCATACGCCCTGATGAACTCATATTTCTTCTGATTGAGTCCAAGGAACTCTCTTTCTATCTTGAGATAGAGTGTTCGAGGAAAATATTTGTTGAAAAACATCCTCTTAAATTCCTCCCAATCTATGGAATCAATTTCCTCTTGGGACTTTGTATTCTTGATTAGTGTCCACCACTGATCAGCTTCCCCATCAAAATGATAGACTTACAGTACAACTTTATCTTCTTCCGAGCACTGAAGGACAGAGAGAATATTTTCAATGGAGTTAATTTATTTTTCTGCGAGGAGGGGATCAAAAGACCTGCTAAACATGGGAGGCCTTTTCCTCATGAAGGATTCTATGGAAACTTTCTCTTTCCTTGGAGGGTGGGGACATTCCACCTGATTCAATTTATTATTCATAACTCGAGCTAGCTGAGCAAGTACTGCCATAAAGTTTTGAGCACCCACTTCCATCACATTAGGCGTGTCATTAGAACAATCATCACATTTCCTATCACATTGGTTGTTGGAACGTGTTCTTCTATTTCCCGCCATTAACTAAAAAAAATAACATATAATAAGAGGTCTTGAATACTTATCTATTGAGAATAAAAAAGGAAGCTTTCAACATAAAAGTATAAACTTATAAGGAAGAAGTACAACCTAACTTGTGATTCCTTAGGTTAAAACCTGGGTTATCCTCGATCTATTTCCTGACTTATATTCTTATGGGATTTTTTTTGTCCCCTAATAATGGTTTTTACTAAGATCATGAATCTACCAAAGCATATCTCTCAGGAGTGTCGTAACCAAGAGTGCAGCAAGGCCCGTTGTCGTGCACTAGTTACCATTCAAGTTTAGATCAAAGCAGTGTTTTCGGGTTTTACCCCTAGATACATCTGTGCCAGAGCTACCTCTATCTGCTCGTATCCAGATAGGGATGTATTGGCTTGATAAACCACTTACTCTATACTCACCAAAATTTAGGAATGTTTTCTTATACTTAGTATCATCCTTAAGGTTCTCACTAAGGTGCTCTATTCCTAATCTCCAAAAATAACTAGACCATCCTCTGATACCAACTATAGTGACCCAATCCTTTTACATATAACATTACATGATTTTAAGCATAGTTAATCATCAGAGTACAATCCAAGGATCGTTAAGTCTAGTGTCTTGGAAGATTAGGTACATAAAACACAAAACATGGGGCTAAAAAAACCTCTTTATTTAATCTCCATAAAGAGCTTCTAACTTCCTTTGAGCTCTTACATCTGTATAGGGTACCCAAGGGAACACATGAACAAAGGGATGAGCTAAAAATATCCAGTAAGGGAATGAACATAAGGATACATCTCAAGTACATGAGTTAGGAGGCATGACATAAAGATATCCAAAGCATGAAACTTATAAAATCATTTAATATAAGCATGGGATCACATAAACATGGAATCATATAAATGTGGCAGAATCATAAATCATATCTTTAGTACGGGTCAAGGCTAACCGCCAATCTAGTTTCCCATTTCAGTATGGGTCAAGGCTAACCACCAATCTTATTTCACATCGCATCTCATGAGACTTAACCTTACCCAATGCATTGGAGCGCTATCTGGGTGCACCCATATCAACATATTCATGAATATTCTTTCCACATAAATAATTTTTCCACATAAATAATCTTTCCACATAAATAATCATACATAATCAACCATACATAAAAATAAGGGTACCCATGGAAAGAATTGGGTACCACAGTCATGACATAAAACATATCCAATGGGCGTATCACGAAAGTGCCCATGAAAGGAAGGGATTAGAAAATACATGGACATTCATAGGGTAAAATAGAAATATAACATGGTAAGTGGTGTCAAATATAAGTGAAAACATATAAAAAATGTATTTTAGAAACATTATCATTAAAACATTTTTGTGCGGTTTTAAGGAAAACACTCTAGAGCTTTTCAAATAGAAAAGAGGACATTATTTTATATAAAACCAGAACTGAACCAAGAATGTTTTCATAATAAAAATACTTATTTTATAAATACAATGGTATTTTGAAACATAGTATAGAGTGCACTTGAAATTCGGGTAAAAAATTGGGAAGTCCCCTTAAAACAGGTTTGCTTATCGGAAAGTTCTAAGGAGGGAATCTTTTAAAATCATGTATATCCCCAAAAGAATGAGATGGAAGGGTCTTGATATAATAATCTTGTAAAACTAACCAGAAGTCATAATACTCACATAGATATATAAGATAACACCATTTTTAAAGAAAGATATGGCAACTCGAAAGAACAAAGCAGGTTCAGGTAGAATTCGTTACGATTTTATCGGCATGGTGTAGGGTGGGACCAAGAGAGATTGATGAGAGAGAAATGGGGTTTATCATAACTTATAAATCTAGAAGGAATTATGGGGTAGGTTCTTAATAATACCCCATCATTATCTAGTACACATATAAAGGCATAGTATAGAGGACAATCTTGATTAAGAGAGAAAAGGAGAGGATCCCTTGCCTTGAATCTGGTGGTGTTCTCCACTTGTTATTAACGAAATGAATAAACAAATTAGGATTATTAATTAATAATTCCAGAACCTATTATATATTTAATTGATTTATTATAACCCTTTTTAGTTCATTCAAATCCTTTTTGATTAGTTATAAGGTTCAATTTCATTATTTGAGCTCGTTTGTTTACATGGCTTTAAAAGACCAGTTTACTTATATTCAAGTTTGGATTATATGCAAGATGAAAGTGTTTGTCCAGAATTAAAGTTATATTATTTAGTTCATATCCAGTAGATTATATGGTTTTAATTTTAATTAGTTTACTTACATTTATGTCGAATTATTATATATATAACCTTAGTGGTAACCGTTTTTGTTAATCGGTGGATTTGATTACAAAGAATGTGTTTTTCATTATAACTTAATTCCATTTGTACCTAAAGATTATAGAACCAAAAATAGGATATATTACATATATAACAATCTGGTTCAACCATAACACAAATGGTTTCATGATTAGAATTAAAGATAATAATAGAAATTGATAAACTGTTGTCCTTGAATGTGCTAAAATAACACATCACAAACGGTGCTTTCATTTCTTTCAAAAAAAGGGGGGAAGGGGAGAAGATAATGAAATATACCACTAGAATGAATAAATTCTAGTACATGTATGTTACTGTATTTATCATACTATTATGGTGAAGGGAGGTGAGGAAAGAAATAAAAAAGAAAAGTACTTAAAAGAAAAGAAGAAATTTGGGAAGAGGAATTTACCTCTTGAGACTTCCTCTTTTGGGAACCTCTTAAGGGGAGAGTTTTTGGTATTTTTAGGAGTCTGAGAGATTTTGGACGTTGGGGAGGACCTTGGGGATATATTTGGGCAGAATTTATAGAAGTCTTGGAGGTTGAGAGGAGTGGAGAGAAGAGGGAGTGAGGGGGTTTTATAGTGGAGGAGAGGAGGGATTTCATAATATTATAATCATTAGTTTATTATTTCCTCACAAGACAAGGAATAGTAAGTATTCCATGACCAATAATAGTAAATTTATCATGTGATCCCGAACCAAGTGTGCTTACATCATCATAACACCATCAATGACTCAATTAATCCATTATTTAGCATTTATTGTGAATTATCGGATTCTACTATTCCTAAAAAATTCAAGTATTTCAGAAAAATCCCAAAAATTCAACCTAACCATTTTTTGATGTGTAGAATCCAAAAATGAAGTCCATTTTTCAAAAATAATTTTCTAAATATGATTATTTTAATATTTAATTAAAATAATAATTTATTATCAAAAACCAGTTTTAAAACACTCCTTAACTTACTCTAAAATATAGGTATATTGTACTTCCAACTTGAATATTATTTTTCTACTATCATAGGTGAGGTTACTATTAATTATGGTATATTACTATTCATAAGGGTATGTTACTATTCATTAGGGTAGGTTACTATTCACCAAAAATTATTTTTGTTTTATTAGACTCCAAAAATCATCTTGAACACAACCGTGTATGCCGGATTTTCAAAATTCCAAACACATAAGTGACAAACTTATATTTAAAGGTCACTTATCACTTATTAGTGAATTATGTTATGTTTTCATGTGATTTTATGACATAAATATAAGAAGGGAATTTCCATTAAAAAACTTTGGGTCGTTACACATGGTGTAATGATGAGTTTATTACATATATCCAAAGAAAGGCATATCAAGCACATAGGTTAATGACACATGTGTGCAACCTACTTGATGAGATAATGAGACAAAGTTATTATATTACATAGTGATCATTCGTATGTGGTTTTCAATGTTTTCACATTAAGTTATTTCTATTGGGTTCCATGACCCTTTGCTTGATAGTAATCTTTGACTTTAGGAAAGCTTGCCTAATTCCAATGATAAAAAATATCATAGGATTCCCAATAAGTGTTTCTGTTGATCTTAATTAAATTCTATTTGAATTTAATTAATAGAATAAATATTATTTTTAAGACTGAGGAATAATTTTATTCATGATATATCGATTATAAATATTTTATTGAATATTTAATAAATATTTATTCACCAAACCATGAATAAAATATTTATTTATGAATAAAATATTTATTTAGGTATTCAACAATACTGAGGAAGATGAGCAGACCAAGATTGTGTTCGATGATAAATATTAATTTACAAGCCAGTGGAATAATATTTTTTATTGTTCCAGTTAGCACAAGCCATAAAAATAATAATATTATTATTATTATATGGAATAGGGTAAAATAATAAGTTATTATATTATTTAAGGGACAATATGAAATTAAATAATATTTTAACATAAACCCTAACTATATAAATATATGGTTATGTTTATCATGTAGTGTTAATCAAGAATTGAAAATTTTTGCATGCAGTGGAATTATCTTTCATTTCTTCATTATTTCATATTATAAATAATGAGAGGAATTCCTTCAAGCCTAAATAATCTTGAAGTGATAAAGACTAACAACACAAGATGATTGATTACTTGTGCTAGCACCAAGAAATCAGTCAGTTTCATTTGGAGAGTAAAGGATCATGTGTGGATCACCACTATAGGGATTCTACACTTGGATCCTACCCACACAATGAAGGTAATCTAAAAAGGATTTTTGGATGATCAACATATTCTTTGAATAAAGATCCTCAGAATAGGTATTCTTTCTTTAGATATAATATTAATTAATCATAAATTTTATGAGAAAAGATCCTATATGGGTTCTGAGTATCTCTATGTTAGTATTTGTAGGAAAAAATGCATTGGTCATGGAATTCACATCATGTACAATTTTCAAATGACCCATTGAATCTAACAAAAAATTTCAGTTTATTCTCCATCAAGGTGCTTCTGTTGTACCCAGAACCTTCACTTGGTTTTCTGTTCAGTAATTTTTCAGATATCATGGTGTCAAATTCATCTCCATTTATCCCATTTCACTAAATCTGGAGGTTCTCAAACCTTTATCAGGATATTGGACATTTTTTACTTTTATTACAAAGGTTTTGGCCATCAAAATCTTGAGTATCTGAACTTACTTGGTATTTTTCATGGAGTTAGAGGTTCACTTCATATTCATCCATTACATAAGTATCTTATGAGGTAGTATAATAAATAACAAATAATTTAAGGTTTTACCCAATAGAGAGAAGATAGGGTTGGTATAGGATAGCCTCATGATACCCCAAGTCTTTATGGAAATAAATAAGATCATATTCATGGTGGTAGTTGATATAATGGATAGAGAGGTCAAGTGGTAGTATTTATTCAATTTTTCACCATATAGTTTTCAACTCCATGCAATCCAAAAATCATGAGAGATTACATATAACCATTTTTTATTTATTTGTATGCTTTATTCAATTCATAAGATATAGAATAATTCTTTTCACTAGCTATTTTATAAGATCTAGGAATTTATGTGGAGAGGTTTCAATATCCCTTTGTGTTGACTATGCTTGTTGGAAGTTAATTTGGTGTGTATGATGTATATATAGATGGGGAGATGATGTTAGGGAAGCATAGGTATTTTGGTTATGTCATGACCCAACCCACTTAGGCTCGCTTGGCTGGCGATAATCCAAGTGTGAGTACCCTAAAAGTACCTCCAGTAGGCCATGGGATAGTGACCAATGCTTATTATAAATAACACTCACATGGGAGGCCTTATCCTAAGGTACATGTACTCACACACACATCTCTAATCCCATAAAATTTTGAAATGTAAAATAAAATTGATACCAAATTCATGCACACATATAATCCCAAAAGTAGAGTATAATAAAAATACTGGAAAGTGAAAACATTCAAATACAATCCCACCAAAAATTATAAAGAGGTCCAGCCTGATAGAAAGAGGGTATAACTATTAAATGAAACTCATGGTATGAGCCATAGTATTTCTAGACCAAATATAAGCTATGTCTACTTTTGATCCATCAAGAACCCTATTGAATGTCCAGTCTTATACATAAGACATGACATGTTCAAGTAGAGCCCATATAGGGGTGAGTATAACAACACCCAAAAGGATACCCTGAAATCACTAAGCATAAAGCATCAAGAATTTTTTTCATCTCATCACAAGGATATTTAAACAACATACATAATAAGAAAATCAATATATACTCATGGTAGATACATATTCTCTAGGTAAGGTCACAACCATATTTTCTAGCCTAGGATTCCTGCTCAAATGTTCCATATGACACACATTGGGGAAAATACACTCCACAAGTCATATAGCACAAATGGATTCCATCAAAGATGTTATTATCATTGGGTATCTCCATGAGATGTACACGATGGAAGTTAGGATAGATTTATACACATATGGGGATCACTACCAGGGTCATAGGGTATACCAATACCCCAATCTATATTAAGCCAATAAGTAGGGGAACGATGCCCATGTAGTGTTTCTTGTGAAAATTCTGATAACCCAAAATAGGAAAAATTATGATGATAAAGGATCTCACTTTGAGCCTCACGTAGTGGGTTTAAAAACTCTATATGATACTGAAGTTCCTAAAATCATATCACCATCCTATTAATAGGATGTGGTTTTATAATAAACCCTATGGAAAGGATCAAGGGAACGCACCCTAATGAAACTTGTCCATACTGAAGGGAACAAGGGATACAATCCGTCGTTGAAGAATTAAATAGTGTGTACTATAAGTACATTCCATGTGTCTTCATCACTAGGTCTACCCATGTATCATGGAACATACCCATGTCTGTGTTCATGTACACTTGGTCATGCCCATGTACTTGGTTGTCTCTGAGTACACAGATTTACCCGTGTACCCCTGTCTAGGTTGTGTACCTAGTCGTGTACTCCCATAATACATGCCAAGACTCAAAGTCGAGTCACACACCATGTGACATGTTTCACACATTGTGTGATACCTATATCCTATATGGAAACTTTATTTCCATAGCTAGGGCCCCACACGACATGTATTCCTGGATTACATGCTGTGTATATTTGTAATTTCTAGAACTAATGGATCCATTTTTCACATCTTCATCTACCCCTATGACCTCCAATCCTACAAATAATCATTCTGATAACCAAGGATCTAATATGGCTAATCCTTTCAATCACTTCTCGTTATAATCTAGTGCCTGATTCACATGGGAAAACCATTCTGTCATAACTCTTGGTCACCTTATGCCAAAACCCATGAAAATAACTCTAATCCAGTCCTGATATTTCATTATATATCAATTAATTCATCAATCCAAACCCATATTTTCAGTATCAATCCATTTCACCAAGAAATGTGTGTACAGTGATTGATTTCTGGGTATTTTTTGAACTACCAACCAAAACAAACACCGACAATAAACGAACAAAGAACGGGGGAAGAAATGGACAAAAATCAAACATGAGGAGAAGACCTCATCCAGTGTTCTTGTTGGAATCAATTCGTTTCTATTATAATGATGAAAAAATATATAAAAATAGTAAAAAAATAAATCCCCAATCCTTGATAATATCTAACCCATACCCGCAATACACTTGATCTGAAAATAAATTCATTGGAAGATTGATTCACGTTTGTCATAGGAAAAAATCAAATGGGTATAAATCCACATAAAAAAACATCCAACCTTGAGATAGATAGATCAATGATGAATAATTAATTTTTATCATATTCATTAGAGGGATCCTTATTTTCCATTGTTGTAAATGATTCTCGATCCTTCGTTGTCATTCGTTGAGGATCCCTCAAAAACCCTATCTCAATTATTAAGGTTATGTGGTTATCCATGAGAACTGGTCATAAGAATGTTTAAATAGAGGAATATTATGTCACTTCATTACTTAAATAAAATATATTCATTCATTCATTCATTCATTCATTCATTCATTTTCTCATCCGTTCATTCGTTTGTTCATTCGTTTTTTCTTTTGTTTGTTCGTTCATTCATTTGTTCATTTGTCCGTTTGTTCGTTCGTTCGTTCATTCATTCGTTCGTTCTTTTGTTCATTCATTAATTATTTATACTTGCAGAAATTTTTTCAAAAACATCCAATGCTGAAAAATATTATATCATGCCTAGGGTAAAAACCATTTTTTGAACTCAATGGTGGCCTCATATTTACGATCCAATACTCTTTTTGGAAGTTATTCCATTTTTTTAGAAAAAATATACATGCATGAAATTAATATATTTAATATATTTAAAACATCAATTTTGGGATCACCAAACCTCGAAATCATTCATTATATCAATGCCTGGTCTCAAAAACATTACTAGATATATTCTAAGACTTACATGAAAAAAATAAAGATATTAAATTCTCTCCTCCTTATGGATTTATGTCCAAGAAAGAAAAATAGAATACTATACAAAGAGATGTGGGTATTGTAAAATAATATGGGTCTCCCACTCCCATGTACTTTACTAAATATTCTCATGATTCAACCATACATAAACTAAAGAAAATTATCACCTATATAGGTTCTTCTATGTCTTATCCTCAATATCTACTAGGTACTCTGAAAATGTAGTTCTATCCACTATGTTCATCTCACACTAGTCGATAACATGTGATAGTTCATGCACATACCTCCTCATCTGTGAAATGTGTAATACATTGTGTACTTGGTCTAACTGTGGGGTTAAATCCAAGTGGTACACCACCTCACCGACTCTATGAAGTATCTAGAAAGGGCCAATGAATCCCAGAGATAGCTTGCCACCCTGGCCAAATCTCTACAACCCGAATTATGTTGTGACCTGCAAGAACACGTGGTCTCCCTCTTCGAACTCCAAAGGACTCTATCATCCATTTGCATAAGACTTATGATGGCTCTATGTAGTCCTCATTTTATCCTAGATTATTTGAACCTATTTTTTCATGGATCGTTCCAACTCTACACTCATAAGTGTTTACTCTCATGGGTCGGTCCATCATAGTGGTGACTTGTTGGGTCACCCATACAAGGAATCAAATGTTTCCATACCAATGGTAGAATAGTAGATTTTTTTGTATGAAAACTTCACCAATGGTAAGTGATCCTCCCAACTATGGACAATGCATAACATAAAATCACACAACATTTCCTCCAAGATATGAATGGTATTCTCAGTCTGGGCATCGGTTTGGTGGTGAAAACCCATCATCAAATTAAACTAAGTCCCAAAGGCTTCCTGAAATCACTTCTATAACCAAGATATGAAGTGATATCCATAGTTAAAAATGATCGTTGAGGGAAATCCATGGATCTGGAATATCTCCTACACATAAAGGATTCCAAATATCTCTACTAAACTTTGATCTTGGATATATAGGAAGTGGGATGGCTTAGTGATTTGATATATGATCACCTAGATAGTATCATGTCCTATACACATCTGTGGAATCCCCATAATTAATTCCATGGATATCCCAACCCACTTCCACTTCTGTACCTTAAGGGGTGGATCTAAACCTACTAAAACTTGGTGCTCAGTATTTACTTACTAACAAGTAAGGCATGAAGATTCAAACTCTATAACTCCATTATTCATCCATGTCCACAAAAACTGAAGTCAAAGGTCCTAGTATATCTTTTTGACACCTAGATGTACCGCCATATGATATGTATGAAACTCCATTAGAACCTCCTCCCATAACATCACTAGTACCATCATGTGTCTTCTAAAAAGGATGATTTGCTCCCCACCTTCATAAAATCCATTATGTGCACATTTAGTGGATATCTGAGTACATAGGATCTCATAATTGGTATCTCCATACTAAGAATTCCTAAATCATTCTAGAAGCGATGGGGTGACAACCATCAACTGGGGGTATGCTGCAAAAACCTCATCCACTAAGGATAATTGTAATGAGTCCAACTACACTAACGCCTCACTTAGTATCTATGAAAAATATATCTTATTTAGAGAATATGTGACCAAATTCCCCTTCCTAGGATTACAGAAAATCTCAAAGTCATAATCCTAGAGTAACTCTAGCCATCTCCTCTATCTCGAGTTAAGATCCTTCTAAAAGAATATATAATTGAGACTCTTATGGTTAGTATAGATGATAAACTACTCACCCATAAGGTAGATTCTTTACACATTTAGTGTGAATACTACCACTGTTAGATCAAGATCATGGGTCATGTAGTTATACTCATGTGGTCTCAACTAACATGAACCATAGTCAGTAATTTTTTATCTCTGCATTAGAACACAACCAGTCATTTTCCTTAATGCATCGCCAAATACTACTTACTCGGCACCCTCCTCCAACAATCTCAAGATGGAATTTCTCATCAATATTTTCCTCAACTTCTAAAAATCCTACTAGAGCCTCTTTATCCATACTAAAGGTTTCCACTTTTGGATCAAAGCTATCAAGGGAGATGATATCCAAGATAAATAGAGTATGAAACTCTGGTATTATCCTTCCAAACCAAGAAATATCCGCACTTACATTATGCTCTTAGGTGTCTCCCAAGCTAACATTACCCCAACCTTCACATAGTCCACTACTACATTGTTTTTTAAGATGTCATGTCCCAGAAATTAGACCTCCTGAATACATAACTGGAACTTTTAGATCTTCCCATAAATATGGTGCTCTCAATGTACATCCAAGACCAAACTAAAGTGTCTTGTTTTCTCCTCCTCAAATACCAAGTACACTAGGATATCATTAATGAAGACTACCACAAACCAGTCTAAGAAACAAGGAAAGATCTGTTTCATGAGTTCCATGAACACTGATGGGGAATTATTCATGAAAAACAGCGTCACCATGTACTCATATTGACCATAATGAAATTGGAAAACCATCTTCAGTATATCCTCATCTTGTACTCACAGCAGGTGATAACCATATCTGAGGTAAATCTTTGAGCACCATCATGCCCCTATCAACTAATTAATGATTTTATCAATACATGATAGTGGATACTTTTTCTCTATATTCACTTGGTTTTGGTGATGGTAATCCACACACAACCTCAAGATCTTATACTTTTTCTTTCCAAACTACACTGGGGATGCCCAGGGCGAAACACTGGGTCTCATGAATCCCTTCTTCTATAAGTCCACCAACTACACCCTCAGCTCACAAAGCTCTATAGGATCCATATGAAATGATGGTAAAGATATTGGGGTTGTCCAAGGTTGTAGATCAATATAAAATTCTATCTCTCATTGGGGAGGTAAGCTTAAAATTTCCTTAGGAAATACATCCTCGTACTCCTCCACTACTGCAGAAAACTATAATATCATATTATACACTGCAATAAGAGTCATGCTAGAAAAATGGTTAGTAATTGTCTACACCATCCTATGTATGATCATATACTACTCCTCCTAGGTTTCCTTTTCACCCAAAAAGAAAAATCACATCCGATCGCTACAGACAAACCACATCCTTTTCCTGAAATAGTCTACCAAGGCATAAACTATAGATAACTAGTCCATACCTAAGATGGTGTTATAAGGCCTCATTGTTACTACAAATATATCCCAAAATAAACATTCACCTCCAAGAGTCAAGTCACACTATTGTAAAAAAATGTTTGATTGTTGAGTTTCCTCTAGTAGGAGTCTCCAAGCACAATGGTAAATCCAAGGTATCAACCAGAATATATAAGTGTATAAATAGATTAGTGTTAATAAATTAATGGATATCACCCATTTCAATCAATAATGAATTTAAATTATAGAATATTCATATAATACCTCATATCATCCCTAGAGCCTCTGCATCATAAGCCTCGACCTCCTATAGCTACCCTCACCCCTAACCACTAGATCCTTGAGTTGCGCATGGACCACTTATGGGTGATGGTGGTAATAATTCAACCCTACGTCCACCCCCTACTGCTCTACCTACCCTTATTTCACATATTCCATCTTTTGGACCTACATGATCCTACTATTTCCTCTCCCTAGGTGGCCCATCCATTGCCTCTCTATCAGCCACACATAGAGTTGGTCAATCTCATGCAAGATGTCCCTGATAATCCCAAGAGTAGAATTACCTATCTCTAGTCTGACTAGATCTATCCTGTGAGCCCTAAAATGTGGATCCTCTATCCTAGGATCACCTCTTATAACTTAACAAATATCTAGATCCCTGAGTTTTTCATTGGTTGATTTCTTTAAAACTTTCAACTCTTATGTGCCCACTACCAACACTAGTTGTCTACATCTGCTTAGCCAAGAAAAACTCTCAACCACCAAAGCATTCTCCATCACCCTAGCATATGTAGGATTGAATAGATTTGTCACACTAGATTTTATTTCTCTATTTTTATCTCTCTTGAAGGAACAATCCTAGAAGAAATAATCATGTGCTATATCCATTGAGTATTGAGAGAGGTTAGTGAACCTCAACGAATACTCATCCATAGTTGTACTACCCTTCTAAAGCTGTAGAAGCTCCAGGATGTGAAAATTCCTCAACATGGCTGGAGGAAACTACTCTCTAAAAATGTATTTGGACTCTAACATTTCAAGATTCACATAATCATAAGAATGAGTCACTAATCCCCACCATCGTCCCATTGATCCATGGAGAAGGCTCACTACCAGGACCATCATCTGGTTTATAGGTGTCCTGATGAGATAAAAGACTCACTTCACCACCTCAAGCCAGTCTTCAGTCATCTGAGGTATGGCTCAGCTCAAAACCTGAGTGTTCACTATCTCTAAAACTCATGAAACTTTCTTATTCCACACACTTCATCCTATAGTACTACTAGTACCATATACTTCTTGAAAGGTGGTGGTAAGACCAGTGCACCACATGGAGGTAACACCTCTTGAATAGTTCCCTATATAAAAGCCTCATCGCTAAAGGGTTCTTCCTCATGATCCTACTACTGAATCATTTATTTAAAACATCATTGATGTATCCTATAATAGAAGATATGTACCACGGTCAATGATTATATCATAAGAGCTGACTCAAGAAGGACATAGAAACCACAACCCATTCTTATATGACACATGTTCCAAATTTTTTCCCCACAATTGGTGCCTACATTTACCAAGTCAACATGAAAGGATTCAGAGTTCTGGTGAATGGATACCTCATCCACCGCACCAACACTGGAGTTATTGTCTTGGGATCCAAACTCGAAACACTTACACTATTTCTATAAAATTAAAACCAATATCACTAATAGAAAAAACTATAAAACACTAGTCTTAAGATAGAACACTCCCTTATAAACCACTCTTCCATGACCAAACCCATTGGGTCCTGACTGGCCAATGATAAGCCAAGTGTGGCTACCCCAATCCCGCCTTTAATAGGTCAAAGGATAGAGACTAGTGCCGAGTAGGCATAACACTCACATGGGAGGCCATAACCTAAGTTACTTGTACTCACACACACATCTTCATGTCCATATAATGGTGAAATGTAAAATAAAATAGATACCAAATTCATGAACACATCTAATCGCAAAATCAAAGTGTAAAAAATAATAGAAAGTGATAAGTCCCAAATACAATCCCACCAAAAACTGTAAATAGGTCCAACCTGATACCGAGGGGGAATATAATAAAATGTGACTCCTAGTATGAACCATAGTTTCTAGCACAAATATAAGCTTCATCTTCTCTTGGTCCATTGAAAATCCCATAAAATAGTCTATCGTCTTCATAATACATGACACATGTAGGAAGATCCAATGCAGAGGTGGGTATAACAATACCTAGTAAGACACACCAAAATCACTAAAAATAAATCATAAAGATTAGTATTCAGCTTATCATAGGGATATATCAACATCACACATAATAATAACATCCAAATATACTCATAGTAGACACACAATCTCAAGATAAGATCACAACCATATTTTCCAGCCTAGGATTCTGGCTCAAAGGTTCTATATAACACTCGTCTAAGAGAACCCAATATATGAGTTAGATAGAACTGATGAAATCCATCTGATGTGGAATTATTACCATGACTCACCGTTAAAAGTATGTCCATGGATGGGGATCACTCCCAGGGACATGGGGTATACTAAAAACCCAATCTGGATTAACCCACTAAATAGGGGAACAATGCCCATGTATTTTTGGTCACGATGATTCTGAGAACCCCACCTAGGGAAAATGATGATGATAGAGGATCTTACTTAATCCCTCATAAGGGAATTCCAAAAAAATCTATCTGAGACTAAAGTTACTCATTGGGGATCACAATCCTATGCACATAACATGATTCCATAACAAACCCTCAGGGAAAGAATCAAGGGAACACACCCTAACAAAACTTCTCCATGGTGAAGTGAATAAGGGCTCCAATCCATCTTTTAATAATTACATAGCGTGTACTATAAGTACACGGCATGTCTCTTTGGCACTGGTTCTACCTATGTATCATAGCTTGTGCCTATGTCCATTTCTATATACACCTAGTCATTACCATGTACTTTTACATGTTCTAGTATGTGGTTTTGCTCATGTAACCCTGGCCTAGTAATGTTCCTAGCAGTGTACTCCCAGAGTACATGCCAAATCACCAAGTCGATTTACATGTCGTGTGAAATGTGTCACATGCAATGTGATACTTATAACCTTAGTGAAAATCCTAGCACTATATCCAGGGCCCCACATAGTTTTGAATCACGCTGACAAGCAAGGATTTGGTCTGGCTGAGCCTCTCAATCATTGCTTACTAAAATCCAACCGCTGATTCACATGGGAAAACCCTTCAGTCACATCTCCCGATCAACTCATTCCAAAACCCACTTGAATAACTCAGATCCAGTCCCAATATTTCATCATATCTTTATTTCTTCATCAATCCAAACACGTGTATATGGTATCAATCCGTTGAACCAAGAAACAGGTGTGAAATGATTGGTTTTTTTAAATTTTTTGAACCAATAGTCAAATAAAATGCCAATAATGAATGAATAAAGAATGGGAGAAGAAATGCTTAAAACAAAAACATTTGGAATAAACCTTAGTCAATGTTAACATTGTCCTTGATTCATTTTTGTTACAACAATGAACGAACATATACAAATAGTCAAAAAAATAAATCCCTAATCCCTGATAATATCTTAATTATACCCATAATACACTTGATCTGTGAATCAATTTGTTAGTTTATTTATTCACATTCATTGAAGGAAAAAATCAAATAGGGATAAATCCACATAAAAAATTATACCCTAATATGGATCAATCATTGATGAAGAATGAATCAGCTTTATAGTTTTTGGTGAGATCCTCATTTTCCAATGGCATAAATGATCCTCAATCCATCATCTTCATTTTCCAAGGCTCCCTCCAATTCTCTGGGTTATGAGGATAACCTTGAGAATTGGTCATAAGAGTGTTTAAATAAATAATATCATGTTTTTTCATCACTTAAATAAAATAAATTCATTCATTAATTCATTCATTCATTCATTATTAACTTCCATGAAAAAATTTTCAAAAAAACCCTACATCGACAAAGATTATGTCATGCCTAGGGTAAAAATAATGCATTGAACTTAACAGTGGTCTTGGATTTTCAATATGATTCTCTGTTTGGGAGTCATTCCATTTTTTTAGGAAAACTACATGCGAGTGAAATTAATATATTCAATATATTTCAAACATCAATTATGAGATCACTAGGCATTGTAATCACATGTCATCTCAGCACCTACTCTCAAAAATAATACTAGATATAATCGAAGAGTTTTCATGGAAAAAAAGAGGTGTTATAAGAGATTTACTATTTTTTGATACAACCAAATGATTTTACTCATATCATGGATTGGTTGTATTTTTTTATGATATCATTGAATTATATAGGATGATATTTATATTATTTTATGATGATAGAGATCACATCATATTCATTAGTGAGTGGGACCATTGGATGGGTTAGAGTTGTGTTGAGTCTTTATCTTCTATAATGATTGAGTTGATGTTTATTTCAAAATATGTTCAACTGGTGGTATTTTTTAGGGAAGTAAAAGATTACCCTAATGTTTCCCCTGAATAGGTTTTGATGCTACCCCTTGATAATAAATCAAGTTAGGGATAGAGTTTCAGTCAAGTGTCTCTTAAATATTGATTCATTTTTATATGATTATTCTTTATAAGTTTCAAAAATTATGGATTCAAATTAATGATCGTATGTAGAGAGGTTTTATTCAATCTAATTTGTTGACTTAGGGTGATATGGTCTTATTTATGAAGAAGTTGGATGGAAGTTTGTAACTTTGTATCGATAATTATCAATTTATTCTGGTGACAGTGAAGAACCATTATCTCCCTCTATAGATTGATGATTTATTCAATTAGTTAAAGAGGGATATCTAGTTGAATGAAGAATATATTTGGAAGACTACCTTTAGTTTTCATTATAGGAAATAGGAGTTTTTGGTAATTCCCTTTGGCATCATGAATGCACCAGTCATATTCATGGAACTAATGAACTCTATATTCTGTGAGTTTTCAATTATTTTATAGTGGTGTTTATTGAAGATATTTGTGTTTAGTCAAATTATGAGGAAGAGTATGTAGAGTATCTACGAGCTATTTTTGAGGTTTTTCAACATAATATACTATTTAGGAAGCTATCTAAGTTAATTTTCTAGGTTAGTGAGGTTAATTTCTTGGGGAATGGAATTTCTTAATGAGTATCTATAAATCCTTAAAATATTAAGGCATTGGATTCTTGGGTATCCCCCAAGAATTTTGCAGATGTTCAAATTTTCCTTGTTATTGTCGGCTATTATAGGAAATTTATGACTTATTTCTATTGGATTGTGACTCATATAAAAATCCTAACCAGAAAGAATCATGATTTTTTGTAGACTGACTAGTTTCAAGATACTTTTGAGTATTAAAATGTGAAGCTAGCATGTTCCCTTGTTCATAATTTTCTAGAGGAAGGGGTTCATTTGAGGTTTATTTGAAAATTCATAGCCTATCTTGGGTTGTGTTCTGATTCATCCAATAGAATTCATATCCTATGGGTATTGATAGTTATAACCCCATGAGAATTACTATAACGTCCCGACCCCAGTTACCCAGAGTTGGTGCATTATTTTAATACATTGGCATGATTACACGGAATCAAGTCCCGAAGGACCGATCAGTTTAGCAGTCTTGGAAAATATATTACATACATGAATGTTACATTGTACTTTAATACATACAAAACAACATAAATAATCTTTATGAACACCATTATTCCCTTGGCTTAACCCTGCATATCAATCACAATACACTTCTTGGAATCCTGGTAAAAATAAAACATAGAAAGGGGTGAGCTCAGATGCTCAGTAAGGATAATAATACAGCGGAAACTTTCATAAATAAACAGAAACATTTAAGGCAATGTATAACTAAAACAAAAGCCTTTTAAACATGAACTTCATAATAATATGGCAAAAATGAAATGAAATAATTCCACTTACTTATTCACATGGATATTCCACTAATTTAATAATCACATGCAATATCAATAACAACTTTCATAATGATGGAATGCATAATGCTGAACTTTAATTTCTTTGTCAAGGCCTTGTGCCAAGACCTAGGGTCTAACTGTAACCGAAACCCAACCCGGAGTGCCTCTATTAACCGGACACCAATCCGGAGTGCCTCTAATAACCGGACACCAACCCGGAGTGCCTCTAATAACTGGACACCAACCCGGAGTGCCTCTAATAACCGGACACCAACTCGGAGTGCCTATAATAACCGGACACCAACCCAGAGGGCTTACTTTTACTGGTCCCCAACCCGGAACATACTAGTCCAACGCATTCATCTTAAGAAGAGGATGAAATATAACATAAATATTCATATTAAAACTAGCGTACGAAATGCCAAAACATTAATCATAAACCATTAATGGCATAAAAATAACTCATCCATAGTCAAACATATCACAAAACCTTAAATACAATATGGATGATTTGTATCATAATAAATCAACTACATACAAGTGTAAAATTTATCAATGGACGTTGACATAGATGAAAATGATTTGTAAAACTCTTTGAGAGAAATGCCCCTTTTCATGAAAACATTTAAAATTAACACAATTTAGTAAAGAAGTCATTTAAAGATATTTTTGAATCAAAGTGTACCATACCTCTTTGAAACTTTTGAAAGGAATAAACATTTTAAAAACATTCATGTCCATATAAAAAAATCCTTAAAAAACATTTTGAAGACATGGAAATCAATGAGAAAGATTTAGAAGAATAAATATTTAAAACATTTGAAATGATGTTTTAGTAAAAAAAATCCCTTAAAATAATCCCTTTGAAAACTCTTTCATAGAACATGGACATGGATAATAAATATGTCCAAGTAGATACTTACGTAAAAAAAACCTCGGATAATAAAGAGATTGTGAAATTAACCCTTACCAATTTAGTAACTTACAAAACATACAACCCATTAAAGAGGTATCATACAATGAATATGTAAATATACATAAATTAAAGTTTATTATACAAAGAATACAATTATGGGCAGTACATACACCACACAAAAGGTAATAGTGGAAATATGGCATGAATCTCACTGGAATAAGGAGTGAGATGAAAACCCCTTACATTGCACTTTCCTTTAGTCGACGGTACATTTAACCTCTTGTACGAAGATCGTAGTATGTTATTAAATTATACCAAAACCATATTAATATTTATGATATCATACATGATTCATTTATGACTTTATATTACCCATTTAATAATAATTTCCATGTTAAATTAACATTTCAGGTAATAATCGCTTTCTTTATCGTACGTGTTCTAACTTGTTACTCTTGGTTGTATCACTTAGATCATGATTTAAATACTTCAAGAATATAAAACTTGATAAATATATCATATATATGTAGAATATAAATATGTATAATAGACATATATATGAAATGTAAAACGCCGTTTATGGAGACGGTAGTCCGTACGTACGCATAAACGTTGTTTCTGTTTTCATATAGTATTGAACGGGAGTTAGTGAATAAGATATATGTAAGTACATAAATCCTTATATATATAAATATATATATCTCCAGTAGAATTATTATGTCATATATTACATACTTATTAGTAATATATATTTTTATAATCATCGATGAATGGTGAACTTGGAAATGAATCTCATCGCGTCGTGGAGACGGTAATCCGTACGTACAGACGAGCGAAAATATCATTCTTTTGATATTAAAATAATATATAATTGGATGTTATATCATATATACATAATCCTTATCATGTTATATTTATTATTTACATCAAATACACATCATTATTATACCCATCCAAATAATAATGTATTGAATAACAATTACACCACAACGTGGAGACGGTAAGCCGTACGTACGCACGTATGGTGACATGTCATTCAAAGGGTGGATAGAATAATGAATTTGGTTGTACCATAATTATAATAACATCAAAGTATATAGGAGATATTGGAGTTATTATTTTATAATGGAAATAATAAAGAAAGAAGAAGTTGAAGAAGAAAGGAACTTGAAAGAGGGTGGTGAAAACATTACCTCTTCTTCGGGTTGTTCCTTTTGATTTGATCAAAAGAGCTCCATAGGTTGGATTTATGATCAAACTAAGGCCTCTAGGTTGAGGTGTGGGACGTTGAGAGAGTATTTTTTCAGGGTTTGTACAAACCAAAAGGCTTTGAAGGTGTGAATAATTGGATAGAATTTGGGTCCTTTTATAGGGGGGAGGAGGGGCTCTTCAGGAAAAACTTAAAGTATTAATTTATAATAAATTCATATTCGGTTTCTAATGGATCCAAAGTGAATTATTAAAAGACTAAGGTTGGTATGGGTCTAAATCCTTTCAACCAATAGATTTTAGACAGGTTTGGGTCATTATATTAACCTTATCTTTTATTTTTAACTCTTGGTTAATTAGTTTGACACTTACCATGTCACTTTGTATTTTTATTTTATATAGTTAATAAAGTTACTATATACCTCCAAGAGACCCCCAAGTGGTCCATTAATGATACAACTATCATGATAAATGTCCTTTGGACGAACCTTAGATTTTTAGGAATTTAAAATCAATTAATAATATAATATTTGTTTTAAAAACTCTTTAATGTCAATTTTGACACTATTTGGTATTTTTTTTTTGGAAAGTCATCACAACTTGATTACTTCGAAAAAGATACATTGAATTAGCCCTAACATGTCAGTCACCTAGAAAATTCTTGGATGTCATAAAAACTTTAAAATTATATTTATTTTAATATTTATATTACCATTTATTTGATTCTTTCATTAATAAGGTAATTACTGCATCATCATTTTTTCATAAATAAATTTAATTATTTAATGTCTAAAAATTATAATTAAAATCCCATTATGTAGGAAATATTTTTAGCTTTCTAATTAATATTTATAATCTAATTTAGCTTATGTATAACCCTATATTAAAAAAAATTAGTTATTAATCATTGATTTTAACTCTTTTAACTCTTCTTTGAATTAAATAATAATAAATGTCCTAATCTAATCCAAGTGGACCTAAAGGGTCATATTTTATTCCTAAGGTTGTTTTTGGTCGAATTAAACTTATCCAATAGAATTATAACATGTGTTAGGGTAATAATAATATCATTTTTACCCTTAATTACCCTATTTACTTTTTACCGTGGTAAATAAAAGTAAAAAGTTACTATTCACCAAAAATTATTTTTATCTTATTGAACCACATTTTACTCCTTAATATTAACCGTGCCTCTCGGATTTTCTAAATTCCACTCACAGAAGCGGTAAAATTATGTTTTATGTGAATTTACAAATTCTCTTAGGAGGTGGGTAAAAGACAGTGAAAAAGGTCAATAAAATTTTTATATATCTAAAATTATTATAAACTGCCTCCAATGAATTACACTAAATTTATATAGGTGTTATGTATATATTTTGACATAAAATAAATTTAAATAATATAAATAATTATTTAAATAAAAAGCCGGTTTTAAATAGTAACTCAGTGTTTTTCACTATTCATCAAAAAATGAAAGTTTTCATAAAAATACCAAAAATTTACCCTAAGATAATTTTGATATTACGAATTCAATAATGAATTCTATTTTACAAAATTCAAAACATAGAAGTTTCATTTATTAATTTAAAATTAATTCCCGTTGTTAAAACAAAAAGCGTGTTTTTAAGAAACAATAACTATCAAAAGATTGACACTTGTTTATGTTCAGTTTAAATGTGAAATTATGTCCAATGACCAACATTGGATTAAATGGTAAAATATATTCTAAATATAATTTAAAACCACTCAAATTCAAAATTTATCAGTATTAATTATTTCGATTAAAAAAGTTGTTTTTAATTAAAATTTAGTAATTTTCACTATTCATCAAAATATGAAAGTTATCTGAAAAGTACCAAAATTTCACCCTAGGATAATTTAAATATTATGAATCCAAAAATGAAGTCCATTTTGAGAGATAAAATTTATAAAATTTCAAAAAGTGGGTATTACTATTCATAACGGCTACTTTGATTGGTTGTGGTGTGTGTTAGAACTCGAAGTTGCGTACAACACACGCTACTGTATTATTCAAAGAGAAGCGTACTGTGGAAGATCGGGGTGTTACATTCTCCCCTCCTTCAATAAATTGTGTCCTTGCAATTTATTCTTGGTATTGGAAACTTGGGGTTGACGTTTCAAAATATCTTAGTTGAAATCCCACATCGAAAAATGAATTAATGAGGCCTCTATTTAAAATAAAGAGTGGTAAGTATGAAGGTTACTGAAAATAACACATACTAGGGTTCCATATAAGAAAACATGGATATGAAAGAGAAATTTGACCATCAATATCTGATGGAGAGTGGTAGAGGACATGGCTATGAAAAGGACAACAATCACAAAGCTATAAATTTGTGATGATCTAAGGTACTATCTATGACAACGTTTTTATTCTAAGTTCCTTTTATTAATGTTGAGAAATTTATTTATGAGATTGGATAAAATCATAAGTAGATATACTTAATTTATAATTAGAGTTTTATCCATTACTAAATTTCTACCACAAACTCATCTTTCACCCCAAAACATAATACAACTCAAAAATACTTTATTTATCCTAATCGTATAGGGTTCCAAATATAATGAATTTATAATTCACATATCATACCCTTTATGAAAAGAAACTACATTATACCATCCAAGGACTTCACGTAGTCCAGTGGTAGGCGATAAATCCCAATCGCACTATGGTTGTGGGTTTGATTCCTGCAGCTTTGTCCGACGGGACGGGTTGTCACACGGTCTGCGTGTTGTCCTTTTATAAAAATCCAAAAATAACCTTTCAAACTTAATCCCTTCCAACCTTTAAACTTATCCAAAATACTTCTGTAAACTCTCAGTCCAAAATTTATATGAAAGATAAACATAATGTAGATCCTTTTTACCCCATAATATCATGTTAATACCTTCATCGTGTATTCTTTTAAAACACTAAAACATCCTAAATTACCATAAAACCTTGTTGATTACATTCATGCTCACTTATTCCTTATAGAATACTGGATATAATTCATCCATCTTTCTCTCTTCCATCCTTTTCTTCTCTTTCTTCCCTTTGAAGCCATAGGACTCAGTGAACTCTTTATTTATCTTATCAACGCATGATACTATTTCTTCATATGATGATAATACGTGGGAGACTATTTCCCTTCTAAATGATGGCTTAATACCATGAAAGATATGATCCTTCTTATTCTTTGGATCATGCGTATTGCTGGAGTTATCATTCCTTCTACTGGGCGCCATTTCTAAACAATGGCATACACAAGATTAGTTTATGAATATCAATACCTAATCCCAAACTTGTAAAACACTTAATCATAAATTAAATAGTTTATGGGTATAATCCACAATCATAAAAATGTTTTCTTGAGGATATATATACTCATAAACCCTTCATAGTAGTTTGTAATGAAAATGAGAATTATCCTAAGCATATCCCCCAGGAGTGTCGTAACCAAGAGTGCAGCAAGGCCCATTGTCGTGCACCAGTTCTCGTTCGAGTCTAGCTCAAAGCGGTGTTTTCAGGTTTTACCCCTAGGTACATCTGTGCCAGAGCCGCCTCTACCTGCTCGTATCTAGACAGGGATGTATTTGCTTGGAAAACTCACAAAATCTCTACATTACCAAAATTCTAGAAAGTTCTTCTATACTAATCCTCAAATTCTATCTTACGGTAATGTGTGCTAATCAGAGTTTATCTAAATCTAGTTTCCAAGGTTATTGCTAAACTTCCACTGATACCAACTGTAACTCCCCGACCCCAGTTACCTAGAGTCGGTGCATTATTTTAATACATTGGCATGATTACATGGAATCAAGTCCTGAAAGACCGATCAGTTTAGCAGTCTTGGAAAATATATTACATATATGAATGTTACATTGTACTTTAATGCATACAAAACAACATAAATAATCTTTATGAACACCGTTATTCCCTTGGCTTAACCCTTCATATCAATCACAATACACTTCTTGGAATCCTGGGAAAAATAAAACATAGAAAGGGGTGAGCTCAAATGCTCAGTAAGGATAATAATACAGTGGAAACTTTCATAAATAAACATACACATTTAAGGAAATGTATAACTAAAACAAAAGCCTTTTAAATATGAACTTCAGAATAATATGGAAAAAATGAAATGAAATAATTCTACTTACTTATTCACATGGATATTCCACTAATTGAATAATCACATGCAATATCAATAACCACTTTCATAATGATGGAATTTATAATGCTGAACTTTAATTTCTTTGTCAAGGCCTTGTGCCAAGACCTAGGGGATAACTGTAACCGGAACCCAACCCGGAGTGCCTCTATTAACCAGACACCAACCCGGAGTGCCTCTAATAACCGGACACCAACCCAGAGTGCCTCTAATAACCGAACACCAACCCGGAGTGCCTCTAATAACCGGACACCAACCCGGAGTGCCTCTAATAACCGGGCACCAACCCAGAGGGCTTACTTTTACCGGTCCCCAACCCGGAACATACTAGTCCAACACATTCATCTTAAGAAGAGGATGAAATATAACATAAACATTCGTATTAAAACTAGCATAAAAAATGCCAAAACATTATTCATAAACCATTAATGGCATAAAAATAACTCATCCATAGTCAAACATATCACAAAACCTTAAATACAATATGGATGATTTTTATCATAATAAATCAACTTCATACAAGTGTAAAATTTATCAAAGGACTTTGACATAGATGAAAATTATTTGTAAAACTCTTTGAGAGAAATACCCTTTTTCATGAAAACATTTAAAAGTCACACAATTTAGTAAAGAAGTAATTTAAAGATATTTTTGAATCAAAGTGTCCCATACCACTTTGAAACTTTTGAAATGAATTAACATTTTAAAAACATTCATGTCTATATAAATAAATCCTTAAAAAACATTTTGAAGACAAGGACATTAATGAGAAAGATTTAGAAGAATAAATATTTAAAACATTTGAAATGATGTTTTAGTAAAAAAAGTCCCTTAAAATAATCCCTTTGAAAACTCTTTCATAGAACATGTACATGGATAATAAATATGTCCAAGTAGATACTTACGTAAAAAAACCTCAGATAATGAAGAGATTGTGAAATTAACCCTTACCAATTTGGTAACTTACGAAACATACAACCCATGAAAGAGGTATCATACAATGAATATGTAAATACACATAAATTAAAGTGTATTACACAAAGAATACAATTACGGGCAGTACATACACCACAAAAAAGGTAATAGTGGCAATATGGCATGAATCTCACTAGAATAAGGAGTGAGATGAAAACCCCTTACCTTGCACTTTCATTTAGTTGATGGTACATTTAACCTCCTGTACGAAGATCTTAGTATGTTATTAAATTATACCATAACCATATTAATATTTATGATATCATACATGATTCATTTATGACTTTATATTACCCATTTAATAATAATTTCCATGTTAAATTAACATTTCAGGTAATAATCGCTTTCTTTATCGTACGTGTTTTAACTTGTTACTCTTGGTTGTATCACTTAGATCATGGTTTAAATACTTACAGAATATAAAACATGATAAATATATCATATATATTTAGAATATAAATATGTATAATAGACATATATATGAAATTTAAAACACCGTTTATGGAGACGGTAGTCCGTACGTACGCATAAACGATGTTTCTGTTTTCATATAGTATTGAACGGAAGTTAGTGAATAAGATATATGTAAGTACATAAATCCTTATATATATAAATATATATTTCTCCAGTAGCATTATTATGTCATATATTACATACTTATTAATAATATATATTTTTATAATCGTCGATGAATGGTGAACTTGGAAATGAATCTCATCGCGTCGTGGAGACGGTAATCCGTACGTACACAGGAGCAAAAATATCATTCTTTTGATATTAAAATAATATATAATTGGATGTTATATAATATATAAAGAATCCTTATAATGTTATATTTATTATTTACATCAAATACACATCATTATTATACCCATCCAAATAATAATGTATTGAATAACAATTACACCATAACATGGAGACGTTAAGCCGTACGTACGCACGTATGGTGACATGTCATTCAAAGGGTGGATAGAATAATGAATTTAGTTGTACCATAATTATAATAACATCATAGTATATATTATATACTGGATTTATTATTTTATAATGGAAATAATAAAGAAAGAAGAAGTTTAAAAAGGAAGGAACTTGAAAGAGGGTGGTGAAAACATTATCTCTTCTTCGGGTTCTTCCTTTTGATTTGATAAAAAGGGCTCCATAGGTTGGCTTTCTGATCAAACTAAGGCCTCTAGTTTGAGGTGAGGGATGTTGAGAGAGTATTTTGGCAGGGTTTGGCCGAAACAAAAGGCTTTCAAGGTGTGAATAATTGGATAGAAGTTGGGTCCTTTTATAAGGGGGAGGAGAGGCTCTTTAGGAAAAACTTAAAGTATTAATTTATAATAAATTCATATTCAGTTTCTAATGGCTAAAAAATAAATTATTAAAAGCCTAAGGTGGTTATGGGTCTAAATCCTTTCAACCAATAGATTTTATACAGGTTTGGGTCATTATATTAACCTTATCTTTTATTTTTAACTCTTGGTTAATTAGTTTGACACTTACCATGTCACTTTGTATTTTTATTTTATATAGTTAATAAACTTACTATATACCTACAAGAGACCCCCAAGTTGTCCATTAATGATACACCTATCATGATAAAAGTCCTTTGGCTGATCCTTATATTTTTAGGAATTTAAAATCAATTAATAATATAATATTTGTTTTAAAAACTCTTTTATGTCAATTTTGACACTATTTGGTATTTTGTTTTTTTGGAAAGTCATCACAACTTTATTACTTCTAAAAAGATGCATTTAATTATCCCTAATATGTCATAATCACCTAGAAAATTCTTGGATGTCATAAAAACTTTAAAATTATATTTATTTTAATATTTATATTACCATTTATTTGATTCTTTCATTAATAAGGTAATTATTGCATCATCATTTTTTCATAAATAAATTTAATTATTTAATGTCTAAAAATTATAATTAAAATATAATTATATAGGAAATCTTTTTATATTTCTAATGAATATTTATAATCGAATTTATCTTATGTATAACCCTATATTAAAAATGTTTTAGTTATTAAACATTGATTTTAACTCTCTTAACTCTTCTTTGAATTAAATAATAATAAAAGTCCTAATCTAATCCAAGTGGACCTAAAGGGTCATATTTTATTCCTAAGGTTTTTTTTGGTCGAATTAAACTTATCCAATAGAATTAGAACATGTGTTAGGGTAATAATAATATCATTTTTACCCTTAATTACCCTATTTACTTTTTACCGTGGTAAATTAAAGTAAAAAGTTACTATTCACCAAAAATTATTTTTATCTTATTGAACCACATTTTACTCCTTGATATTAACCGTGTCTCGCGGATTTTCGAAATTCCACTCACAGAAGCGGTAAAATTATGTTTTATGTGAATTTACAAATTCTCCTAGGAGGTGGGTAAAAGATAGTGAAAAAGGTCAATAAAATTTTTATATATCTAAAATTATTATAAACTGCCTCCAATGAATTACACTAAATTTATATAGGTGTTATGTATCTATTTTTACCTAAATTAAATTTAAATAATATAAATAATTATTTAAATAAAAAGCTGATTTTAAATAGTAACTCAGTGTTTTTCACTATTCATCAAAAAATGAAAGTTTTCATAAAAATACCAAAAATTTACCCTAAGCTAATTTTGATATTACGAATTCAATAATGAAGTCTATTTTACAAAATTCAAAACATATAAGTTTCATTTATTAATTTAAAATTAATTTCCGTTGTTAAAACAAAAAGCGTGTTTTTAAGAAACAATAACTATCAAAAGATTGACACTTGTTTATCTCCAGTTTAAATGTGAAATTATGTCCAATGAACAAAATTGGATTAAATGGTAAAAATATATTCTAAATATAATTTAAAACCACTCAAATTCATAATTTATCAGTATTAATTATTTCGATTAAAAAAGTTGTTTTTAATTAAAATTTAGTAATTTTCACTATTCATCAAAATATGAAAGTTATCTGAAAAGTACCAAAATTTCACCCTAAGATAATTTTGATATTCTGAATCCAAAAATGAAGTCCATTTTGAGAGATAAAATTTATAATATTTCAAAAAGTGGGTATTACTATTCATAACGGCTACTTTGATTGGTTGTGGTGTGTGTTAGAACTCAAAGTTGCGTACAACACACGCTACTGTATTATTCAAAGAGAAGCATACTGTGGAAGCTCGGGGTGTTACAATTACTAATATACCCATGATATCAAGTTTTTTGTAGTCATGTTTTCCTTGAATTTTTTGTATCATTATCTCATCATTGTGTTCTTTATGGTCTTCAAGAGTCATAATAGTTTGAGGTATATCTTCTCACAATGAGACTTAAACTTCAAAAAGTGGTGGTGGATAGAATTCTTATAGGATTAAAACTTTGATATATCCTATACACTATGGAAAATGAATTTTTTTATGCATTGAGTATAAATTCACATGGTGATGTTGTTTTTGAGTTTGAGGATTCTTAGAGGATGGAGGATCTTGTAGTGTTGCTCCTTGATATGGAATAAATTAATGGTATAGGGTATCTCTACTAGAAGACCATATATTCATCTTTGGTTCAACTACTAGAAGAATATCATTTGGGAGATTATGAGATAGAGTTTTGGAAGGATTGAATTTATTTTTATGATTCCCCTAAGGAATGGTCTGAGGATAATTGGTATCAAGTGTTGTTCTAGGAGAGTATTTAGGTTTCCTTGGTGATAAAAAATGTTGTTTTTAATGAGTTTGATAACTCACCCTTGGAATTAAATCTCAGTGTGGTTATGATATATTGTTCTTTTAGGGGTTTATTCTGGTGGTCAGAGATAAAGTGGTCAGTTATAGAGTTCTTGTCCAAATTTTTTTTATTCTATAAGGTGAAGGATGAACATCGTGTTCCTGTTGGGTTGCTTCAACAACTCGATGACTCTCATTAGAATTGGGAGGGAATATAGATGGACTTCATGACTATTTTACCTTATTATTAAATAAAATATGATGTTATTTGGGTGACCATGGGTCATTTGATGATGTTATCTCACTTCTTGGTGGTTAAAGAGTCAAGTGTGATGCATATTCTATCGAGGTAATATTTGAAGGAGATTATGAATCTCCATGGGGTTTCTAGGCTGATCATCTCTAATAATGATCCATATTTTACCTAATAGGAGTGTAAAGGTATCTAATTTGATTTTGGATCTCATTTATGCCTCATAAAAACATTTCATCCACAAACAGATGGTTAAATAGAGCATACTATCCAAACTTTTATAAAGTCATGTTGCATGCATACAGACTAGATTTAGGGGGGTTGTTGGTGAAGAACCTACCCTTTGTTGAGTTTTTTTATAATAATTGTTATCACTCCATAATTAGTATTTCATGATTTGATGAATTGTACATAAAAACTTATAGATCTATATTTTTTTAGATCAATTTTGGGGAGTCAGAAATTCCTATATCGAAATTGGTTCGAAGAATTATAGAGAAGGTGCATGTGATTTGTGAGCAGATAAAGGCCACTCAGGATCATCATAATTCATATGATGATCATATGAGGAGGCCTCTAGAGCTTTCCATTAGAGATCATGTATTCTTTATAGTATCTCCTCATTATGGGAAGTGAATGATTATTCATTTGATTAAGTTTTCTCCCTAATGTTTTGGACCTTTTAAGGTGTTCAAGTGCATCAGTGGAGTTGCATATCGATTAGTGATTCTTCCATAGATGGATAAAGTCCATGATGTTTTCCATGTGTGTCGTAGATTTTTTAGTATATTCATGATAAATCCAATGTCACTGACTGGGGTGAGTTTTGTGTTAGAGATAATGTGTCATTCATGGAGAAGCCGATTGAGATTCTAGTCCATCAAGAGAAGGTGTTCCATGGGTGTTTTGTTTCTTTAGTTTCTATCTTATAGAGGCATACTAGATTATAAGGATATACTTGGGAACATGAGTCACATATTCACACTAAATGACCAATGTTTTTTATGATTGATTTTAGTATGATATTATGACCTTGTCTTGATTGATGGGATGATTAATGATGCATGTGATTTTATGTCCTTACCTTGTGATGTGTTGGTTATTCTCTTATTATAGAGAGATACCTAGTTAAGAGATATATCATGGGGAATTTTTTTCACATACCTTTTCTTGTTTCTTCTCAAGTTTTTTTTTATTATTGAGGATGAGAATCATTTGAGAGGTATATGATATAAGGTCCCAGTTTTTTAGAAATATTTTATTTTTTGTTTGTCAAGTGTTGAGGGAATTTGGGGTTATTTGGAGGTAGTATTATGGGAGAGGGAAGTATTTAGGTTGGTTTCTCATAAGAATCACTCTATGGTGGTTATGTCATGGCATGGGGTTTGTTCCATGGTGTGAGTATGTGTCACGACATGGGGAGTAATCCATGCAAGTTAGGAACCACACTATTTGATATTGGAAATTTATTTAAAGTGTGACTAACTTTGGTGAGAGTTTGAAGAGTTATGAGGAGAAATTTTTCAAATGGAAAACCATTACATATCAGAAGAAAAATTTTACACATGGATTTAATATTATGTGCTACCTTTCCCATGTTTCTAATCACATCATGGAGAAGGTTTGTCGCACTATGAATACCTTGAGGCTGAGTTCCTTATTTCAACCTATTTAGGATTAGTTGTGTCGTGGTTCATTATCCATGCCATAGAGCTTAGTCTGGGGTTGATTGGGTTAATGGAGGAAGTTTGGGAGACATGTCATAATCTATGAGGGTTTTAATTTTTCATCATGACACGCTTATCCACACCATTAACTTCCTTGTTTTTATCAAAGAAATGGTTATTGACCACGAGATAAAGGGGTAGTTGTGTGGGGATATTGCGTCATGATATTTGGATCTAGGACCATCACGAAGTGATAAATTCCTATAATTTCATAATTTTTTGTTTTATAGGATTTTTTATAAATTTAGGGTGACTCTATAATTTAATCTATTTCCTCCTCCTCTCAACCCCTAGTCAATTGAGGTAGAATTTTAGATAAAACTAGGCCTATGTGATTTATCCTTAGTCCATTTATTTGTGCAGTGACTACCTTCACTCCAAGGTATCACTCTTTACCTATTTCTTTCCTTATTCTTCACTCATTCATTATTTACAAGTCTTGGTAGTGATATCTTATCAATTATGAGGTTTACTTATCAATAATTTATGGAGGATTAATTATGGGATTATGTATTTAGGGTTCATAGGTTCTTCATGAGTTTTCGTGTTGATGTTCATCTATCATCCCATTCTAGTTCGATGATTATTGAAGTAGAGGTTCTAGTGGGATAAGTTCATGAAAATGGGTATGTGATGTATCCATCCACTTATATGAATGACATGTGACATCTTATTTGACCAGGCCATCCTATTCTTGGAGAAACATGAACATATGAGTAGACCAAATGGAATTGCAATACTCTATGTCCCATTGTCACATGATGATATAGAAAATTGGATTATGTGATTATGAATACTTTTATAAGATACAGCTAATGGAAAATAATATAGAGATATAAGTGTTTGGTAAATATCATGTCATATCCTTTAATATATTGAGTGGAATTTATACTTTGTTAGAGAATACACTTTGCTTACATTTAAAAAATCAAGAATTTATAATTTTTTTCAATGTTATTAAGGCTCAAGTGTTCACACTTTTTGGTTTTGTTAATGAGGATAATGTTTCTAAAAATTTGAGAGATACCCCCAAAATTATTTCTAGAGGATATACTAGAGAATTTATAAATAAATTTTCACAAATATGATGTAATATATAGTGAAAAATGTATGAAATTTCTTCTAGAAAATAGTTTTGTAAAATATATAAAATGGGTTTTGTATATGGGTTCACAAGTTGTTGCATATGATGTGACATAAGGTAAAAGTGTGCTAAGTATACAAGGATTTAATGAAAGTGGAAAATTTTTGGGAAATGTGCACTAAAGCCACCATGAAATATTGATGGTCACTTTGTCACGCTGATTTTTATGGAAGACCAAAAAATTGTGAAATTCATTATGCCATGGTGGTGTATATAAAAATTATCATATTTTGTAATAATGATTGGTTAATAGTCTATCATCCTCCATAACTATCATTATTTATGGAATCATCGTGAGATGATGATTAGAGTAGTCTAAAAATATAATAATTTTCATTTAAACATTAAACAATCCTTATAAATATTGAATAATGTGTTACAAGTGTTGTAATGTTTGAGAATTTTTTTTAAATTCTCCATCATTATAGTCAAACATTTTATATCCAAGGAGAGACATTGGATATCTATATAAACAGATTTGGTCCTTAGATGTGTGGGGTGATTCCATTGTGTTGAAACATTGTGATAAACTACTCGATCAAAGTTCTATTTAAGATCTCACTCTCACCAATCCTATAAATAAAGGGTATAGAAAATGGTGGATTAAAGAGGATCCTTACCAACAATTGGGAGGTTCTCATAATCTATGGATATAAAAAAGGAAGGTGTAATTTGGATAATTCTTTGTGATCTCATTCAAGATCATGTGATATGAATCTACAAGTTTGATCATCAAAGGTGAAATGTGTATCTTTATTTATTTATTTTATTCAATCCAATTCATATAGAAGATCCTATGGATTTATAGGTTTTGGTTTTTTTTTCTACCTTTAAATTGATGTTATTTATACCAAAACCCATCAGTTAGTCATTTGAGATGCCTAAATAAGTGGACACTTTTTTTAGGCTAAAAATATAGGAATTATGTTTATTCCTCAAATGGCTTCATGATTCAAAATCATGAAACATTACCAGAATGTTTCACCCATAAAGATTACTTCTATAGATGATATTGTATTGTTCATAGTGGACTCTATCACATTAAAGGTTCAAATTGAAGGTGTATTCCATTTGGTACTATGAAGGCTGAACTTTCAAAATTTATATAGAGGTTAAAATGGGAAGGTACCCCTATTAAAAGCATGTTATATAAAAAACGTAGAGTTTTTTATTGATGGATTGGTAAGAATTTTAGTTGACCAATTTTGATATTGATTTAGAATAAATTAATTATGATATTATTTGAGAATCATTTAATTTTTTTATTTATTGAAAATAAATTAATTGTAATATTATTAGGGACTAAATTAATTTTTTGGTAAAAGTGAAAAATGATAATTATTTCTTTTTTCGCAGAAATATTTATTATTTATGGAAAAGGCTCAATCAGTGAATTTGGATTCGAGGGATAAAATACCATGATTTAAGAAATTAATATTATTAATAAATTATTCTTCCAATTTGTAATGATTTAAATGTTCAAAGAATTAACTAGACCATTAATTATTATAATAGAAAATTAAATCACATTAATTATTTTAATGGACAATCAAATTAATTTTAATAAAAAACAATTTAAATCAAATAATTAAATTAGTTAATTTTTAAGATATATAGAGAGGGATTGGCCTCAATAAATAAGATCAATATATTTTTCTTGTGTTTCTTAAAGAACAAAATAAGATTTCAAAGTGATCTAATATAGATTATACTAATTTGGATCCAGACTATCTCACCCTGGAAGTGGAGTTGTTGAAAACCCATTGCAACATAAGTGGGGAAATATCTTCTTCATGGAAATCTGATTTTACTCGATGATCTAGTCAAAAAAAATTATTTCATGATTTTAATGATTTCTATTTTAATATTATGTATCAATTTATTTTCATTGTTTTGTTGATATGTTATTTTATACTAATTAATTAGTCTGATTAGATTAATAAACACTTTAACATATTATTCCATCTATTAATTTTTCATTTCCATGTTTTTTTATGTTAAAATTCAAATATTCATTTTGTTATGAAATATATATGCTGCTTGTTTTTCATGGGATTTATGTATATATTGTTATGGTAATCATATTTTCAAATTTATTTATTTCAATTTCACCAATGGTACATTTTTATTCCAGCTTGATTTTCAATATTAGTGGACTCAATAGGGGTCATTGTTCATTCACAATCCAATGGCCATGTTTGTGTCTTGGGGTACTTCTTTACAGTGTGTTTGATCTGCAGTATCACCTCGCTTCTAGTGGGGTGCCTCTGTGTGTCACTACTAGTTACACCACTCACAATTACTCAAATGGCATGTTTGATCTCGGTCATCTATGTGCCTCCATCATTGCTTCTCAACTACTGTGTTTGATGTTGTGTCAGGTCTTACTCATTGATTTGTTCCTCTTCCTTCATTTGGAAATTCTGATTATTTTTTCATTTATTTTTTATGGTGTGTGTGTGTTAATAGATTTTTGTGGACAAAACCCCTAGTTTTTGTGAGATATCGAGAGAGGAAGATTGGGATATGTGGTCCTAAACTTGCTCCTTGTTCCATAGAATTAAAAGTTATGTTCTTCTATAACTGTACATCTCGCCCAGTGGAGACTCAGTAGTGACTTAAACTGGGAACTAGATCTAGTTATCCTCACATGAAGCATAGTCACTATGGATTTACAGATTCAATCGTAACCAGATTTTGGTATAGAAATTTAGATATGTAAGAAATTTATTTTTGGTTTTCCACTTTTGTATATTTTATGTTGGGTGATTATGTGAGTCCATCCATGAGTGGATGGTGATAACTCCATGTGATGAAGTTCATCATTTCCACCTAGTTTAGAAAGACTGACCTCCTTTGATAGCTTCCCTGGTATTTTTTTTCCTTGATTTCAAGTTTGTATTTTCTTATTTTTTTCTTCTTTAATAAGAATCTTTCTTGGGTGGTGTTCTCACCATTCACATTAGATCACATAGATCTAAATCACATTATATATTGGTGTTATTTAATATTTTTATTTTCTATTCCAATAAAATAACTCACCTTATTAAATCAATTCATGTTTTAAAATAAAATAATTTTTCTAATCACCCTCTAACTATATAAAATGTATCAGTGAATCTTGGCCGTTATTCAGGACAACCACTTCAATGTTTCCCCCAAAAATTGGTATCATATCCTTTTGAATCATTTATAATGGATTCTAAAAAGTTTGAAATACATAAATTTGATAGGTAAAATTATTTTGATCAGTGGAGAATTAAAATTAATACTCTATTGGATCACAATGAGTTGATTGATGGTCTCATTGATCCCAAGAAAAAGGTTACAACTCTATACCCTAATGGAAAGATGGTTGCTACTTATTTTTATGTCTTTGATGATGTTATTATAAAATTATATAGCCTTATTTTGATGTATTTAGGTGATAAGGTTCTTAGGGAAGTATATTTTTAATCTTCTTCCACTGGTATCTAGTCCAAATTGGAATCCTTATACACATCTTGATGATTTTAATATAATTATATTATAAATTTCCAATATATATGTTGAAATAGGGGATGATGATCAAACAATAATAATTTTTTAATTCATTATAATATTCTTACACTTCTGTTAAGGACTAGATATTTTATGGTTGGTATTATTTATCTCTTGAAGAGGTTAAGTCAATTCTATTTTCCAAAGAAAGTCACTATTAAGAACATGGTTGAATGTTTAAACATAATAACTGGAAATGAATATAGAATTAAGTGTCTAGATAAGAGCCGATATTGAAAATAGATACCTAAGTCCAAGAATACAGAGTCTAAGAATAAGATGTTTAAATTTTTTATTATAAACAACCTAGACATATGAAAATAAGTGGTCCCAATAAAAATATTAAATATATTGAGAATAATATTGATCATTATTTAATAATTGAATAATACTTCAACATGATTGATGTGTTGAATGTTAGTGATCATCTTATCTATGAGGAATGGATCTTGTATTTAGGATATTCATTCCATATGTTTTTTAATAGGTATTATTTCACTGAATTAAGATAGATTTAATCAAGTGATATTTACCTAGGGAATAATAAGAGTTGTCGCATTATGGTTACAGGTTATGATTCTTTATAACTTAATGATAGGTTGGTTAAAACTCTTGAAGAGGTTAGGTGGGTACCCAGACTTAAAAGAAACCCTTTTTCCTTAGGAATTCTAGACCAAAAGGGTTATACTTTTAAATATGGATCTGGTTGTCTCAAAATTGCTCGTGGGTCTCTCAATGTTATTAAATGAACCCTTATGAATGGGTTGTATGTTTTATAAGGTAATGATAACATAAAACAATTAAATGTTTCTAATATTACAATGTTATAAAATACCAACTTAGGGCACATAATACTAGGGTAAATTAGTACCAGGGGTCTTAATGAACTTAGAAAACAAGGTCTGTTCACTGGTGTTGATCCTAGTAGTTTACCTTTCTGTAATGATTTTGTGTATGGTAGGTCTAAGTGGGTAAGTTTTAGTAAGTCATCCTACAAATCTAGAAACCCTATAGAATGCATTCACTCTGATATTTGGGATCCTTATAGGAATACTTCCCACAATGGAGGCTATTAATTTCGGGTTTTTTTTAGATGTATACTCCTAGAAAGTTTAAATTTACATATTGAAACAAAAATATGATATATTTTAGTATTTGAAGAATTGGAAGGATAGTGTAGAAACTGAATCTAGTAAGAAACTAATATCCTTAAGAAATAATAATGGTTTGGAATATCTATCCATTGAATTTTTTTAGTTTTGCAGCTCTAAGGGTATGAATAAGTATAGGAATGTTATAGAAACCCCACAATAGAATGGGTTAGCTGATAGAATGAATAAAAACATCATATAAAGAGTTAGGTGTATGGTGTCATATTCCTCCCTACCCAATTCATTTTGGGATGATTCTATTACTACAGTAGTATACTTAATCAACAGATACACATCCTCTGCTAATTCCATTAAAACACCATTATAACTATGGAAAAAAAGTCACCAAGTCTTGGTCACCTTAGAGTGTTTGGATCCATAACTTATTCACATTATAATAATGATAAGTTGGAACCTAGGTTTATAAAGTGTGTATTTTATAGTTATCCTGAGGGTGTTACGGAGTTCAAATTATCGGTAAACAAACTAGGATATCATAGATGCATTATCAGTCATGATGTTATGTTCTGAGAGTCATGTATTCTAAGAAGGAAGGTTGTTGAATCTGGAGAGGCCAGTACACCCCAACCCTTGGGTGTTGAAGTTGATTCTGACCCTCAGTTTCCTATGGATCTTGAGCCATCCCCTTCTATTCTCCCCCCACAACCTGAAGGTGAATCAAATTCAAGTCCTGATTCTAAAACCAAAGCAAAACAGGGTGACCTTAGAGAATACCAGTTAACCTGAGACTAAGCTAGGAGGATTATTAGGACCCTTTGTTGGTTTATCCATGCCTATATGGTTGCGTATTCCCTTAATGTCTCTAAATACATGTATAATAATGAACTGAAAACTTTTAAGTGTGTCCTAAAGTCTAAATAATTCCAATAGTGGTTGGCTTCCATGAATGATGAGATGAATTCCCTTCTTAAGAATAATATTGATACTATAGTAAGAAAACCATTAAATTAAAAGGTGATATGTTGTAGATGGAAATTTAAGATGAAATAGGATAAAACTGGGAAGCTAAAAAACAAGTATAAAGCTTTATTGATCGCTAAGGGATACCTTCAACATGAAGGGGTCAACTATGGTGAGATTGTTTCCCCTACTGTTAAGTATTTATTCATTCGTGTTATGCTTTCCTTTACTAATATGAATGATTTCCATATATAATATTTGGATATTAAAATGACCTTTTGCATGGAAAATTGTATGAAACCATTTATATGAGACCACCTAAAGGTTTCTATACTAATTTTAAAATGAATTAAGTTTTCCTTTTACAAAATTCATTGTATGGTTTTAAACAATATTCAAGAAAATGGTACAAATGCTTTGATTCGTTTATTATTGAAATTTATTTTAGTAAAATAAAATTTATGCATGTGTTTATTACAAGAATGTTAATAATGATATGATCTACCTACTTTTATGTTAATGACATGCTAGTTATTTGTAAAAACATAAGTTTAATTTTCCATATGAAACCCCAATTGAATTTTTCTTTCGAAATGAAAGATTTGGGAAATTAAAAACAAATATTATGAATGGAAATCATTAGAAAGAGAAGATATGGAACTATTTGTTTGTCTCAGCATGCTTATGTAAAAAAAATTGAATTGGAACATGTTTGAGCAAATTAAACCAGTTAGAATACCCGTGGGACAACACTTTATATTGTCCCTGAACTATTCCCCTATTAGTGGTAATGAGATTGATTTCATGAGTAAGATCCATTATTCTATTTTGGTTGGGATTATTATGTATATAATAGTTTTTTCTAGACCTAATATTTAATTTGTAGTGTGTACTCTCATTATATTTATGGTAAAACTTGGGAAAGAACATTGGAACTCTATAAAATAGATTATTAGGTATTCTTCAATGTCCTCTAGTTTATGCATTAATTTTTGAAAAAATGATAGTTATGATGATGACATTGTAGGATTTTCTTATTCTGAATATGCTACTAATGTTGACGCTCATAAATCAATTAATAGTTTTGTTTTCCTTTCTTATGGTGGTCTTATTTCTTGGAAATGTAAAATGAAATCAATAATTTCTCTGTATACTACAAAGGATGGGTATATTTCTTTAACTGAATGTATTAAATAAGCTATTTGGATGAAAGGAATTATTTATGTGTTTTCTTTATCTACTTCTAGTTTAGTTGTACACTGATAGTCAATATGAATTACACTTTTCTAAAAACTATTTTTTCCATGGTAGAATGAAGAATATTGAGATTAGACTTTACTTTGATAGGGATATAATTGAATTTAGGATAGTGTGTGTCGTAAAGATACACACTGGGGATAATTTAGTTGATAGTTTAACTAAAGTTGTACCATTTTCCAAATTTTCTCATTGTTTAGTTATTATGAATCTTTTCCTAGTTCAATGATATTGGTTGTGAGAACACCATCAGTAAAATGAACCTATTAAACTGTAAGGTGGAGATTTGTTAATTCTCCATTGACATGTTCTATTATGTTGTAATTCAAATTTTGTTATGAATAAATATTCTGTTTGTTTTAAATGGTATTTTCATGTATATTGTTATGAAAATTATATTTTCAAATTGATTTAGTTAAATTTTTCATTCGGTTCATTTGTATTATGTCTTGATATTCCTTATTAGAAGACCCAATATGGGCCATTGATCATTATTGATCCAATGGCCATGTGTGAGGCTCGATGTGTTTCTTTATGGTGTGTTCTATTTGAAATCTTGCCTCACTTCCAATGGGGTGCCTCCATGTGTCCCTAGTAATTTTTCCACTCACAGTTATTTGAATGGCCTGTTTGATCTCGATCACCCACATGTTTTCATCTTTGATTCTCAACTGTTATGACTAATGCTATGTCAGAGATTCATCATTTCTTCACGCCACTTACTTTATTTGGTGATTTTGGGTATTTTTCATTTAGTTATTCTATCGTGTGTGCTGAGAGAGATGGGTGGAGAAAACCTCATATTTTTTGTGAGATCTCGAGAGAGGAAGATAGATATATGTGGTCCCAGCCTTGTTCCTTGTTCCCTGGCATTTGGAGTTCCATTTTTCTACAAACTGGACATCTTTTTAAGTGGAGACTTGGTGGTGACTTCAACTAGAAACCAAATTTGGATGGCCTCGCATAAATCATGGTAGTTGCAGAGTTACATCTTCAATCATAACCAGATTTTGGTATAGAAATTTGGCTCTGTAAATGATTTATTTTTGGTTTTCCACTACAGTATACTTTATGTTGGGTGTGTACGTGAGTTTTTTCAGAAGTGGATAGTGCTAACTACACATTATGGAGTTCTTAACTACCACCTGGTTTAGAAATATTTTCCTCCTTAGATAGATTATCTGGTATTTATCTTCCTTGATTTCGAGTCTATATTTCCTTGTTTCCACTTCATAAATAAGAATCTTGTTTGGGTGGTGTTCTCATCATGCATGAAGGTTCAAATTGATCTGAAGCATGTTATATCTTGGTTCTCTTTCCTGTTTTTATTTTATGTTCCAATTAGAGAATTCACCTTGTTAAATCAATTCATGTTTTTAAATAAAATTATTTTTATAATCACTCTGCAACCATATAAAATTCCTTAGTGGATCTTGGCCATTATTCGGGATAGCCACTTCAATGCTGCCCCTAACACCATACAATCCATTTTTAAAAAAAATAAAATTTCAATTTAGGTTGAGTGGGAACCTAAAATAAATCCAAAAACCAATATACACATGAAATAAAAATAACAAACCACCAAACCAAAAATCAAACTAAAGACTAAAACACCCCAAAAGATGGTCCATGTAAGAACCCAATTCTTCTTTGAGGGACGGATCATCTATTTTTCATCAATTTTTAGTTTAATTCCATAAATATGGCCTAATGTGAGTTCTTGTTGAGGTAATATAGGTCTTGGGGTGTCTAGGGTTGTTCCATATTTTGGAACCCAAATTTTGGGTTTTTTATGCCCAGCACACAGTCAGTGAAAACCGTGCGGGGTAGGTCATATGGTTTTATGAAATTGTGTGGGAGGAGGCACATGCCCATGCGATAGTTCTGGAGTTTTTTTAGAACATGATAGAGGATTTGTGAATAGTTTGTAAACCATGTGGGTAAACCATGTGAGTTCCCATTTCTCCTATAGTAGACTATGCGAAATGGTGTGTGGTTAGACAAACTGTGTGCCTAAACTGTGCGACCCAAATATTTTGGGTAAATTGACAATTTTTTCCCTAATATGATTTAAACCTAATTTCTCCTTCTCCCTTCATTCACTTCACAGCAATGGGTATCTCTTAATATCCTTGAGGAACTATCCTAGGGATTGATCCCAATCCTCTATATGACCTCCAATTGTAATGTGGTTCATCTCCTTAGATCTGCAATGGTAATACCTCAATTCCTTTTTAGCCTTTCTCGATTAATCTGGTTATTTATTGTGCTATTTGGATTTAATATTATATTCCCTAATATCTCATTCTTCATCCATTATTCAAATTTTTTCCAAAAAATAATTAATCAAAGCCTGATACTAGATTATCTATCTAGCACAAACCTACGGTAGGTGGTATCATGCCTTTTTCTAATTGTGAGTTGTTTATATATGTCAGAGTGTCGTGCGCCAATTTTTTGGGGTGTCGCCTTAAATTATAATTGAACCCTATTGTTTCATATTGTGTTTTAGGTAATTTAATAGGTTTTTTGATGCATTTTATAGGTTTTATACCTATAATAAAGGCCACCCCATGGGTGAGTTGCCTTAGATAACCCATTATGGTTGTTTGGCCTAGGATGCCTATGAGGAATTCCTTTAATTCCCTTTTAAGGGTTACTAAAAAGGAATTTGGTTATTAATATAATTTCAATGTTTTTAGATTCCAATTTAATTGGTTAAAGGGTATGGTATGGTTGAATTTTCCCATGAACTATGTATTTCATTTCTTGTTTAAGCATGTTTGGAGTGAATTGCTTATTCTGTTGATTTTCCCTCATGAGTTGAATAATGTTAAATCCATTTAATAGTTTAATTTGCATGTGTTTTATATTATTAGAAGCATTCCCATGTGAGTAAATTAATGGACAAGATTTATGAGGTTATTCCTTTCTTGAGTCACACTTTTGGGGTGAGTTTTATTAAATGATTTTGGTTTTGACCTTAGCATGTCTAATGAAATGTTTAAATAAATATCGAATGATGAAATGGTAAATAGACTTGGGTGGATAATGGATTCAGTTTAGAATTCCATGGATGGGATCATGTGAATATTGTTATTTTGTACCTTGAGTGAACCATGGATTTAGTTTATATTACCATGGATGGGCTCAAAGGGTTAAATATTCTTAAACCACGAGTGAACCATGGATCCATTGAGGGATGCCATGGATAGGATCATAGAGGATATACTTATATACCGAGTGAATCATGGATCCATTGAGGGATGAAGTGGATGGTATCAAGATTCATTTGACTATCTGTAATGAGGGATACTTGGGCTTCCTTATAGTACTTCCAAGGACGAACTCAGTGATATAAACTTATAACACACCTAGAGTGATACTGGGTTCCTGAGAGGTTCTCCAGGATGGTCTTGTAGGGTGTTGGTGGAATTTCCACCTAGAATGATACTTGGATTCTATATTAGAAATTTTAAGGATGGTCTTGGGTTATAATTTAATTATAAATGAAATGAATTATGATGTGTCTTCCAAGAAAAATCACACGCTTGGATTCGGTCTTCACTTGTACTTGTTTAGATGACCTTTTGTGGCATCTGTTGTGCTTATAGTTATATGGGAGATTCCAGGCTTGATCCGGATCCAGAGACTAAAATTAAATTTAATTGAATTATTAAATGGATAATTAAATGTAAATAAATGGAAACCCATGCTTGTAGGTTGTTTACTTTTGAGTACTTCCTAGCTTATTTCTTTCATTATTGCACACTACCTATTATATATATTCATTGACTATTTAGAACAGAACTCAGGTGGTTGCCTACTAGGATTTAGTCTCACACCCTATTTTGTTCATGTTTTGGACCTAAATAGATTATATGATTGTAGGTGTCGGTAAGGGAAAGTTCACTCCTTCAGGTACTTGATATGCTCCTTAAGTGAAGGATAGCATGGTACCAAGATGAGTCTTGCAATGCTACTAGGATTTTTTAGGTATTTTTTTAATTTTGTTATATGGATTGTAAATATACCTTGTATTCTTTATCTGGATATTTTATTAGAAACATGTGAGATGTATTATCATCTTGCATATGATATGACTTTTGGTTATTTATACTATCAGTTTTCTGTTGTTTACTTCTGTTTTATGGTATTTACTGCTACTTCTATTGAAGTATTATCATTTTCTACTATGTTACACTCTTCTAATGAGGGCATAGTCTCCCCACTATCACACCTAGGCCCTCACTTCTATTCGGTAACCTCTGGTGTTTGGGGAGATGTTCTTGAATCTATGTGGACAACTGAACTCGGAGCACTGTTGAGTGGCATCCAGGTTCGGGATGTTACAAAGTGGTATCATAGGTTTTTATTTTTTTTTGGTTTTCCGTAATGTTTGGAAATAATAGACCAGGATAGTAAGGAATAATAATTTGGTAAAAATTTATGCCCAAGAGTAGATACCTCGTGTATAGGGAAAAGCGAAATTTCCTTAAATTAAATTGTTGATTTTTTGGAATTTGATCTATTATAGTTGATTCGATTTCACTATTGGGTGATGCACTTGTGTTGTGGTGTTATTATTGATATTATTGTGGGTTATATATTTTTTCAAACTAATGAGATTATTTTATGTCATATCATGCATCATATAGGCACTTATTAGAAATCACATGCCATGTATAATTGACATTCCATTTAGAGAGCATTACTTACTTCATGTTGTTGTGATAGATGTCGTGATAGAAATGTCAACTATTGTGATAGGTATATTGGTATATATATTATGGAATGGATTATATGGAAACCAATATTTGGTCCCTAATGTGTATGGGCCCTCTTAGATCAGAATTTGGTGGATCATGTTCTGGCTTTAAGGGGAATTGTGTTATGATGTGCTATAGGTGGATTCCAAGCTTTGATTCACAAGGAGTATGGTCCCACATGGATTAGAATTCATCATTCCATTGTTCTACCCTTATAAAAGGATATGTGATAAAGATGATATGAAGATGAAAAAAAAGTAAAACTAATATGGCATTTGATGGAGAACTTGTCCAGAATAGACCTTAGTAGTGGTATTTTGGTAGTTTCTCTCATTTGTTTGACACCCATACCTAACCCATGGGGAAAGAAGAGGGGTGATTTCTTATAGATGAAGGTTTTGACCTATCCTGTTTTTATATCTATGCTTTTGAGCTACAAATTTGTTAATGATCTTGGAAATAGGTGTGTGTTTGTCATTGTAGATCCATGACGCCACAAAGACCTCTAGTTTTATGCTAAGAGGGTGGCGATGATCATACCCCTGAGGTGGTAGGACATGGGATACTAGTGGACCCTCTAGTTATTATATTTGTGTCACCAACTATTATACCATACATAGTTGTTTATTTATAGTTCCGTGAAGGCTTCATGAGGTTTATACAAACCTTTCAGGGAGTACCACAACCTACCACGTCTATGGAAGAGCTGATGTGAATGTTCTGACAGCAACATACACCCACATTTTTGGGGGATGGTGGACTACATGCTATGGTGTCATAGATAGAGTACATGTTTTCTATCTTTGATAATTTATAGATGCCTTCTAAGAGGAGGTTAAATCTCACTAAGTATATATTGTGTGATTCCTCCAAGATTTGGTGGGATGTTATCACTCAGACAAAGTGTCATTAGGATATGTAATGGGGATATTTTCAGACAGTATTCTATGATTAATTCTATCCTGAGACACTAAGGTCTAATATATACTAGGATTTTATTCATCTAGAGTAGGTTGCACTGTCATTTATGGATTATTCGGTATGTTTTACTGATCTCCAGCGATTTGCACCTATTTTTATGGGTGAAGAGTTAGTGAAGGATGGGTGATTTTAGGATGGTCTTAGGTATGAAATACAATCAAAGGTGAATTTATTCAGGTTGAATATTGTATCTTCTATAGTGAATCAGGCACTAATTGCATAGTATAAATTGAGGGAGTCTAGAGGTGCGATCTAGGGTGGTTCATCACCTAGATCCGGTACTGTATCGACCGACGGTAGGAAGCATCATCTGGAGCTTCCTCATGGTGATATTAGTAGTCATAATGTATCTTTGGGTAGTAAAGTGAGGTGTTACCAATGTGGTAGGTTGGGGAATAAGATGCCACAGTTTTCACTGGACCCAGTCGAGTGTCGATCTTATGGAAAGATGGACCATCTTCAATGATTCTGCAAAATGTTTCCTCTAGCATCCAGTGAGAGAGGGTCTACACCAACTCCACGTTCAGGAGTGGGGTCGGTAGATTCTCACCAATCAGGTATATGAAGTTCATTAGGTTGTGCATGTTGAGGTGGCGGTCATGGTTGTGGTATCCAAACCCCAGGTTCACAGTGACAGCAGGGTGGATCAGCTCCGGGTATCCATAAAATGTCATAGGGTCATAGTACAGGTCAAGAATATGCAGTGAAATAGACCCAGCATGAGTAGGATCCTGGACCTTCTACTATCATAGGTACTATTTTAGTAGCCTCCATTTTATCTTCTATACTTTTTTGATATAGGATCTTCACATAGCTTTATATGTGTGCCCATTGTGGAGAGACTTGGGATCTATGTTTATAATGATGATGGAATGATGATTCTAGGCACTCTATTAGGGATTGGGATGAAAGGTGTGTATCAGTGCAGGGAGTGCCCCCTTGAGATTGGTGGGTGTCACTTCATATGGAACCTCTATTTCCTCGAGATGACAGTATTTTTTATCATTCTCGGGATGGATTGGTTAGTTCCCTTTTGAGCCTTTATTGATTTCTATCATTGTAGGGTGAGTTTCATGTCACCAGAGGGTGTAGAGTTTCTTCAAATGTGAATGGGATGTCTAGGTGATCTGAGCTGGACCCGGTCATCGTGGTATCGGTGGGATGATAGTCCATATTTCTAGTTTATATCTAGATGATCATGAAACATGTTAGGCTAATTTCCTTCTAGTATTTGATCATTTTACGGACATCTTCTCAGATGAATTTTCAGGATTACCCCTGGTGAGAGAGGTATATTTCTCTATCGAGCTAGTTCTAGGAGATGCATCGATATCCATTAATTATTACATGATAGATACAATGGAGTTTCAAGATCTCAAAAGGTAGTTACAGGACTTAGAGGTAATGGTTTTCATTTTTCCCAGTACTTCTCCATGGGGTTTTCCAGTCCTTTTGTGAAAAATGAGGATGGTACCCTTATGCTATGTGTAGATTATCGTAAATTAAACCAGTTGATAGTTAAGAACTCGTATAATCTTCCATGTATAGATGGTCTCTTCAAATAGCTCTGTGGAGATCAGGTTTTCTAAAAGATTGATTTGATATCTAGTTATCATCAGGTTCTTGTTAGACCATCAGACATACCTCGCATAGCCTTTCAAATAAGGTATGGTCTCTATGAGTATTTGGTAATGTCATTCGGTCTCATGAATATGCCAGTAGTTTTCATGGTGCTAATGAACCGAGTGTTCCATCCTTATCTTGACTCATTTGTTGTGGTTTTTGTGGATAATATCTTGGTGTATTATCACAATCGACATGACCATGCCAAACATCTTAATATCATTTTCAATACACTGAGGGAGCATCAATTGTATGATAAGCGCCCAAAGTTCTACTTATGGATGGATCAGATTCACTTCCTAGGTCACATCATCTCATAGATAGAAGTATCAGTGAACCTAGAGAAGGTGAGAGTAGTAGTTTTCTCAAAAATATATTTTATGTGCAGAGTTTCTTAGGGTTGTTAAGTTAATAAATGTGTTTCATACATGACTTCTCATGCTTATTGGTGGCATTGATGGGATTGACTAAGAAGGTTTTGAATTATTTATGGTCATATTCCTATGAGATGGCCTTTCAATAGATGAAAGGGATATTTACTTCAGTGTCAATACTAATTTTTCCAGAGCCAGGAAAGAGTTACACCATGTACTATGATGCATTAGGTATCGAGATAGGATTAGTTCTTATGCAATGGGGTCAAGTCATTTCATATGGGTCTTAATAGTTGAGTCCACATGAGAGGAATTACCCAACGCATGATCTCGAGTTGGCTACGGTTGTTCATTCATTACATTGTTGGAGACATTACTTACTGGGAGAGATTTTTGTAGTGTACACAGACCAAAAAATCCTCCAGTACATATTTAAACAGTCTGATCTTAATCTAAGGCAGAGAAGGTGGGTGAAATAACTTTCATCTTTTGACTTTGAGCTAGCTTACACACCCAGTAAAGGCAATGTAGTGGATGATGCACTGAGTAGAAGTACTTAAATACAGGTAGTGTAGTAGGACAATAGCGAGTGGAGGCTTATGGAATTATTCTATGAGATGAACTTGGAGGTGAATGATATTTAGGTGTAGAAGTTTATTTCATCCTTATCTATTACCTCTAAACTACTGGATATAGTGAGGATGAGGTGGATATCAGATTTTTAAGGCTTAATTATATGGGAGAGTGTGGTGGGTGAGGACCCTTATCCTGGTTGGACCGTAGGTGAGGAAGAGGTTTTGCATTTATGTGGTCGTATGTGGCTCTCTTCAGACATGTTTGAGGAAATGTTGTGGGACTTTTATGACTCTATATGGGAAGTGCATCCTATTTTTACCAAGATGTATCAGGGTTTACATCATCAATATTGGTGTCTAGGTATGAAAAGATATGTAGCCGGTTTTGTCATGAGGTGTTCCACCTGTCAGCAAGTGAAGGAAGAACAGTAGTAACCAACTAGACTTTTACAGTAGCTAATCATTCCTTAGTTGAAATGCAATGATGTTGAAATGGATTTTGTGATGGGTTTACCAAGGTTTTCTCAAGGTAAGAATGATATTTGGGTTATTTTTTACAGGCTCATGAAGGTTCCACATTTCCTATCGATCAAGGAAACCTTCAATGTTAATGAGCTTGGGAGGTTGTACATCCATGATATGGTATGAATACATGGGGTACCACATTCTATCATTTCATATAGGGATGCCCGATTTTCTTCTCATTTCTGGAAAGGGCTACAAAGAGCGCTGGATACACAGGAGCTTCTAAGTGCGGCTTACCACACCCAAACAGATGGCACTACTACAAATACGTCTTTTATCAGTGCTAAAAATGGCATTTATCAGCGCTAGAAAAAACGCTGATAAAGACGGTGGAGATAAAGGGGGGGTGTCCTTTATCAGTGCTTCAAAAAGTGCTGATAAAGACCCCTTTTATCAGTGCTAAAAAAAAGCGCTGATAAAAGGGGTTGTTTATCAGTGCTAAAACAAAGCGCTGATAAAAGGGTCATTTATCAGCGCTTTGTTTTAGCGCTGATAAAAGAACCCTATATTAGCGCTTCCTTTATCAGCGCTATCATTTTAGCGCTGATAAAGGACCCCTTTTATCGGCACTTTTTTAAAAGCACTGATAAAAGGTAAAAAAGTTAAAAAAAATTAAAAAAAAATTAAAAAAAATTAAAAAGTAGTGCCAATTGGGGGGGCTTTTATAGCGCTTGAGCCCCCCCCCCCCCCCTTTTACAGCGCTTTTCTGCCCCTGTACAGTGACCCACGCACCCCCTTCACCCTTTAACAGCGCTTGCTGCTATATTCCCACATGCGCGCGTACCCCTGCCTCCACCAGGATTTGAACTCGAGACCTCCCCCCTGCGCGCCTAAGCCTTTACCACTACTCTATTTTGATTTGTCTTCCAATTCATGATATCTATATATATATATATATAGTTATTTGGTTATATTTATTCGTATAGTAATATATATTTATATTAAAATATATATATATAGTTATATTGTAATATATATATATATATATAGTTATATTATAATATATATATATAGTTATATTAATATATATATATATAGTTATATTAATATATATATATATAGTTATATTAATATATATATATATATATGTAGTTAGATTAATACATATCTATATATATATATAGTTATATTTATTCGTATAGTAATATATATATATATATTAATATATATATATAGTTATATTATAATATATATATATAGTTATATTATAATATATATATATAGTTATATTAATATATATATAGTTATGTTAATATATATATATATATAGTTATATTAATATATATCTATATATATATATATATATTTAGTTATATTTATTCGTAAAGTAATATATATTTATATTAATATATATATATATAGTTATATTAACATATATATAGTTATATTAACATATATATAGTTATATTAATATATATATATATAGTTATATTAATATATATATAGTGATATTAATATATATATTTATAGTGATATTAATATATATATTTATAGTAATACTAATATATATATATGTAGTTATATTAATATATATATATAGTTATTAGATTAATATATATATAGTTAGATTAATATATATATATAGTTAGATTAATATATATATATATATAGTTAGATTAATATATAGGTATATAAATATTCATATATTTGTATTTTAAATAAAATGGATGTTAGTTATTATTTACATAAAGCTAATATATTTTATATGTAAATATATTTTATTATTTATATTTATAATTAAATTTTTATGTGTGAATATATAAAAAATATGAATATATTGTTATATATTTGATTATAAATAGCAGTGCATTATAAAAAATGATTAAATTTCAAAGACATAATATCAATATGAATGTAATACCTTGGAATAAATTCAGACCCCACCAAAAAAATCCAATAATACCCCCTTAAACGAGACTGAAAATCCACAAAATGTAAAAAATCGGGTACCCCGACTAAAAACTCAGTTTTGGAGGCCTTCTAGGCCTCTTTTGGCCTCGAAAATCCCTTGACCTAGGTATTACCTAATCATAGCAATATAGATCTCGTCGTAGGCTTCGATTTGATATGTGGTAGAGCTCAAACGGACACCCGGATCAAAAGTTATGGTCGTTTAAAGTTTGAGTTGCGTTTTCAACATATTTTGGATCTTTTTTTAATTTTTTTAATTTTTTTAGTCTTCAAATTGTTATTAAATGACTATTACTCCATAATAATTAGCAAATTATTAATTAAAAATATTTTTTAATTTTTTAAGAATCCATTTTCACTAAATATCTTATATATTAAGTATATTAAGTGTAAATGCACATTTATACTTATCTAAAATATATTTAAAAATTATATATTATATTTATATATCAATATAACTATATTTATATATTAATTTATTAATATTTTTTTTAAAAAAAATTTGAAGTCGACCCTTTATCAGCGCTTTTTTTAAAAGCACTGATAAAGCCCCCCCCCCTTATCAGCGCTACTAAACAAGCGCTGATAAAGGGGGTCCCTTTATCAGCGCTAAAAAAAGCGCTGATAAAGGGGGGGTCCCTTTATCAGCGCTAAAAAAAGTGCTGATAAAGGGGGGGCGCTGCGAAAAACTGTTTTTGTGGTAGTGTGGCCAGTCAAAGTGCATGATTCAGGTGATTGAGGAATGTTTTGGGCATGCATCCAAGATTCCAGGGGCTCTTGGGAGAGGAATATACTCTTGTTTGAGTTCTCCTATAATAATATCTTTTAGGATACTATACAAATATCCCCTTATGAGGCTTTGTACGGTAGGTCATGTCGATCACCCCTGTGTTAGATGGAGGTAACAGAAGCAGCTATGTTGGGACCTCATCTTTCCCAAGAGACCATTGAACAGGTTTAGTTGATTTAGAAGAAGATGGATACTGTGAAATCTCATTAGAAATATTACGCCGATCGCCACATACAACCTCTAGAGTTCGAGGTCAAGGATCGGGTTTTCCTACATGTTTCAACAAGGTTGGGACACAAGAGGATTAGGATACAGGGCAATATTTTTCCTAGATAAATCAAGTTGTTCAATATTCTAGCGTGAGTTAAGTCGGTTTCCTATCAGTTGTAGTTACCTCAGAGGTATCGGGATATGCACAATGTCTTCCATGGTTCTCAACTATGATGATACTATTCAAAATCGTCTCACACTTTTCATCCCAAGGATGTTGAGTTATAGGTAGATGTTTCTTTTTAGGAGCATCCTATACAAATTATGGATCATAGCACAAAGGTTCTCTGAGGCCAGTCTCTTCCTTTAATACGAGTGATATGGTAGCACAGCCAAGTGCAGGATGATACTTGAGATAGGGACACCAACAAATGATCAAAATTTCCAAAGTTGTTCTCATATATTTCTTCACCACCCATGGGAGGGAAATTCTAGGAAAAATTGCTTTAAGAGGAGAAGTATATAAGAACCCAGTTCTTCTTTGAGGTGTGTATCTTGTATTTTCCTTTAATTATTAATTTAATTACTTAAATATGAACTAATGTGAGTTCTCATTGAGTTCATAGAGGTCTCAAGGGAGTTTGGGGCTATTCCGGAGCCCAAAACCCAAAGTTTGGATGTTTTATGCCTAGTGCACAGTTAGTGAAAACCATGCAGGGAAGGCCGCATAGTTTTACTAAATCATGCAAGGCAAGATAGTGGGGGCTTACAAGCCTTACAGTTTTATGAAATCATACAGGAGGAGGCACACGCTCGTGCAACAATTCTTTAGTTTTTGTAGAACTTAACAGAGGCTCTATTCATGGTTTTTAAACCATGTGAGTGCCCCTTTCTCCTACATTTTACCATGATAAATGGCGCACATTTAGAAAAACCGTGTTCCTAAATCTTGCGACCCATATATTTTAGGTAAATTCATGGTTTTTACCCTATTATTTTTTAAAACTAATTTATAATTATCCCTTCATTTGTTGCATAAAAGGGGGTCTCTATTGATCTCTTTGAGGAACTATCCTAGGCATTGATCCCAGTCCTTTGTCTGACCTCTGATTCAAATACAGTTCATCTCCTTGGATCTGCAATGGTAAGACCTTTATTTCTTTTTATCCTTTCTCAATTATTCCAGTTATCAATTGTGCTATTTGGATTTAGTATCATATTCCCTAATATCTCATTCTTCATACATTCTTCATATTTCTTCCAAACCAGGATGAATTAGATCCTGGTACTGGATGAGCTATCTAGAACGATCCTAAGGTAGGTGGTATCATGCCTTTTGCTAATTGTCGAGCTGTTTATATATGTCGGAGTGTCACACGCCCATTTTTGGAGTGTTGTTGTGAATTATAGTTGAACTATGTTTTTTCCTATTTTTTTTAGGTAATTGAATAGGTGTTTTGATGCATGTTATAGGTTGTATACCTGGAATGAAAGTTACCCCATGGGTGAGTTTCCTTGGATGACCCTTTATGGATGTTTATCCTAGGATTCCTATGAGGCATTCCTTTGATTCCCTTTCAAGGGTTGTTGAAAATTAATTTGATTATTAATGTAATTTAAATGTTATTAGATTGAAATTGAATAGGTTAAAGGGTATGTGTAACATCCCGGTTTTGGATGCCGCCCAAGGGTGCCCCATAACCGGTCGGTCACATGACCTCAAGCGCATTTCCCCAAATGCTAGAGGCTTTCAAATAACAGTGAGGGCCATCGTCTGGTAATGGGGAAACTATGCCCTCATTTTCAGAGTATGAACATCATAATAACAAATATAAAACAATAGAAAAATCAGTAATACCATACAACAACAGTAAACAGCAAAAGACTGATAGTAATATAAGAACCAAGGCATAAATAAATGATGCATGTCACATGTGTCTAGGAAAGCATCCAAACAAGTCACAATGCTGGAAATAAACTTCTAAAACCAAAGTATTGAAAAGCAATAAACTCCAATAGAATCGCAATCCTCAGTTTGGTCCCATGCTCTCTAGCTCCAAAACAATGAAGTACCTAATGAAGAAGGTTGCTTCCCCTTATCTATACCTACAACCATATAATTTTTTTGGATCCAAAAGCATGACCTAAATAGGGTGTGAGATGAATCCCAATAGGCAACCACCAAAAAATTTATGCCTAACTCTCAGTAAATATATATATCAGTTAATATGTAGAAATAAAGCAATAAACTAGGAAGTACTAAAAAGTAAACAATCCTACAGTTATTAATTACATTCATTTACATTTATTAATTATTCAATCCATTGAATAATGAAATCCAAGTATCTAGCCTAAGATCTATATCCCCCTATGTAATAGTAACAAAATAGATGTCTCAGAAGACCATCTCAACAATCAAGTAAGACCAATTCTAAGTTGTGTTTTGGCTTGGCAGACTCATCACAATCATTAAATTTTTTACAAATGACCTTCTGGGAAGCTCTCGCATTCTAACCTCTATGGTCCCACATAGTAAAGATCAATTACAAATGACCTCTTGGGTATCCCTCATGGTCAATACCCCTGGTCAAAATAGCATAGAGTAATCATAAATGACCTCCTAGGTAGCTCTCATGGTCAATACCCCTGGGTCTACATAGCATCAATGAATTATAAACAACCTTTGGGTAGTTCTCATGGTCAATACCCCCTGGGTCAACATATCATAAATAAATCATAAACGACCTCCTGGGTAGCTCTCATGGTTAATACCCTTGGGTACAACTCTACACCAAGGATTCCATAGTCCTGTGTAAATAAACATGGAAACCCCCACATATTTCCTGGTTAAAGGCTCTCATGATCCATTGGAAAAATAACGTGCATATCATAACAAGGTATAAAATTTAATTTATAAAAACTACATGGCTAAAATTCACAAGCATAACACATGAAATTCATATAATCAATCAAACTCCATCCTAAATAATTCCAGTCATTGAAATAAGGTATGCCTCATACAAAACCTAGGCCAAACGGCCATTAATAGTCAAACTAGAGAAACACACCCATGGGGTGTCCCGTAAACAAGGCATCTAACCCTACGCATATGATACAACCCATTTTCAATCAATTAAACCATAGTAGGTAAATAATATGGTTAATTTCCCAATCAAAAAATACCCCAAACATGGGTATGCGTAACTTTTATCATATATAATCCAAATACAAACAATGAAAGGCACCAACCACCTACCTCGATAGCTTACGATCGATATACTTGAATTTAGGCCCTTGAATCAACCTATAATGACGTAGATCTACAAAAAGGGTAAAATAAATCATCACATGATAACTCACAAGACAGGAAGAATTAGGAAGAAGGGTTTTAAGGGAAAAGATAACTCACCGATGGGAATACAACACACCTGACAGCGTCTCAATTGGAGCTCGGATGGAGAACCAAGAGGGGATCGAAGTTTGTGGTTGTTCTGTCACTCTCTTGTATGAACCGAGGGGAGAAGAAATATTTTTTTACATGAGATGCTACCCCTCTCCAATTTATCAAATAAAACAAAAGTACAAGGCATGTTCATTAAATGTACAAGTTGTGTATTATCCTCAACCAGCCCCCACTTTAGGAGGTCTTCCAAGTCACCACACTACCATGTACTCAGCCGTTATACGGCTAGTACGCAGCTATATGTGGTATCAAGGTACACGGAGTGTACTCATAAATACATGGTGTGTACTTAGAAAAAAATCCCATTTATTCCTTTTTTCCTCAAAAACAACTCAAAATAAATATCCGTACCAAAAATGAAGATCTGGGTTCTTATAAACTTCCCCCCTTAAAGCAATTCAACCTCTAATTTCCCTTCCAAGGGTGGTGAAGAAGAAACTTCATCCAACTCTAGTCATTGGGATTGTACGTCGGCCCCCCTCTCCCAAGTCTCATCCTGTACTCGCCTGTTCTGCCATAGAACTCATACCAAAGGAATAGATCATTCATGGGGAACTTTCATGTTGTGATACACAATGCGAATAGAGTTCTCCTCGAAGGATGCATCCACCTCCAACTCAACCTCCTTGGGTTGAAAAACATGAGACGAGTCTGAAAAGTAATTTCGTAGATGATAAACATGAAAGACGTCATGCATAGCCTGGTACCTCTGAGGTAACTGAAACTGATACGAAACCTATCTGACTCTCTCCAAAACCTCAAACAGCCCGATGTATCTTGGTGAAAGCTTTCCCTACCTCATAATCCTTCTATGTCCCAACCTCAGTGTGACACCTAAGAAAACCTAATCTCCAACCTCGAACTCCAGAGGTCATCTCTATTGATCAGCATAAGATTTTTTATGATATTGTGCAGTATCCATACTCTTTTAAATCAACTCCACCTACTTTGTGGTTTCCTAAACAAGAAAAGGTCCTAGCATAGCTGCCTCTCCTGCCTCCAGCAAACATAGGGGTGATCGGTATGGCCTACCGTACAAAGCCTCATAAGGTGTCATCTGAATCATTTCCTAAAAAAATTATTGTATGAAAACTACACTAGGGGTATGTGTATCTCCCAAGATCCCATGAAATCTAGGATTCATTCTCAAATCATGTCCTCAAAAACCTGAATCGTGCACTCAGACTGGCCATCTGTCTAGGGATGGTAAGTTTTACTTAAAAGTACCTGTGTACCCAAAGCCCTATGTAGTCTCTGCCAAACATGAGAAGTAAATCATGCATCCCTATTTAAAATGATATAGTGAGGAACCCCATGAAAACGTACAATATCTTGAATTTAAAACCTTCTAATATCATCCACACTGAAGGTTTCCTTAAAAATAGGAAATTTGAAACCTTTGTGAGTCTGTCAACAACAACCCATACAACATTATTTCCTCATGGTGACTTTGGTAAACCCATCATGAAATCCATCGCGACATCATTCCACTTCCACTCAGGAATGGGTAATTGATGTAACAGCCATGTTGGTCACTGATGTTCCATCTTCACCTGTCGATAGGTGGAACATCTCATAACAAAACCAGCAACATCCCTCTTCATGCATGGCCACCAATACTGATGGTGTAGATCTCAATACATCTTGTTGACACCAGGATAAATTGTTTATGATGAGGCACGAAAATATCACAATATCTCCTCACATATTTCTACTAAAACCCATACACACCCATGAAAATACAAAACCTCATCCTCTCCTATGTTCCACCCAGGAGTAGGGTCCTCACCTGACACACTCTCCCTTAAGACTAGGCCTTCAAAATCTGATAGCTACCTCATTCGCACTCGATCCAGTAGAGTATAGGTAACATCTATAAAAGAAATAAATGCTTTCCCCTATCTATATTAAACCTCCAAATGCATCTTAGAGAACATATCCATAAGTTTCCACTCACTAATGGCCTCCCAAAATGCCTATATCTAATTCCTCCTACTCAATGCATCAGCCACTGCGTTTCCTTTCCTAGACATATAGGAAAGCTCAAAGTCAAAAGACTGAAGGTACTCAACCCACCTTCACTATCTCAAATTCAGATCACACTGATTAAATATATACTTGAGGCTTTTGTGGTCAGTGTATACCACAAAATGCTCTCCCAAAAGATAATTTCCCCATCATCGCAAAGCATGCACAACTGCAACCAACTCGAGATTGTGTGTTGGGTAATTCCTCTCATGTAGCCTCAACTATTGATACTCATACACAAAGACTCATTACCACTACATAAGCATTGATCCTAGTCCAATACCTAATGTATCATAGTAAATGGTGTAACACTTTCCCGACTTTAGAAAAATCAGTATCGGTGCTAAAGTCAACCTCCCTTTCAACTCCTGAAAGGCTGAATCATAGAAATATTTCCACAAGTACTTCACAACTTTATTAGTCAGATGCATTGGTGGCACTAATAAGCATGAAAATTCTTAAATAAAGCATCTGTATTAACCACCCAGCCCCAGAAAACTTTGTACCTCAAAGACATTCTTCAACTGCTCCCAATAAACTACTACTCTCACTTTCTCAGGCTCTACTGATACTCCTGTCTTTGAGATGACATGACCCAAGAAGTGAATCTGGTCCATCCAGAAGTGGAATTTTGAGAGATTAGCATATAAATTATGCGCTCTCAATGTACTCAATACGATCTCAATATGGATGGCATGGTTTTGTCGAGTGTGAGAGTGCACCAAGATATCATCCACGAAGACTACCATAAAAGAATCCAAGTAAGGATGGAACACTTGGTTTACCAATTCCATGAAAATGGTTGGTTTGTTCGTGAGACTGAATGGAATAACCAAATACTTGTATAGATCATACCTACTCTGAAAGGTTATAATAGGTATATATGATATTCTAACGTGCAACTGATGATAATCGGATCTCAAGTCAATATTCGAGAACACCTAGGCTTCTCAAAGCTGATCAAATAGATCATCAATCCTCAGCAAAGGATATTGGTTCTTAACCATCAAATGGTTCAATTTCCAGTAATCTACACAAAGTATGAGGGTATCTTCCACCTTCTTTAAAAAAAGTATAGGCGAACCCCAAGGAGAAGTATTGGGTCGGATGAAACCCTTCACTTGTAACTCCTCTAACTGCTTCTTAAGCTCATGAAACTCTAGTGTAGCCATCCTATAAAGAGAAATAGACACTGGTGTCTCTCCTAGAACAAGATTAATGGAGAAATATACCTCTCTTTATGGAGGTAAACCTAAAAATTTGTCTGGGAAGACATCTCTAAAATGATACACCAGTAAAGGAAAGTCCATCTGTGAAGTCCCCTAGTCATATAGATATAAACTAGCAATATGGGTTGTAATTCCTCTTAAACCATGATGCTCAGGTCTAGTTATTCTCTCCTGGACATCCCATTCACCCTTGTGTAGAAAAGACCCATCCTCTAGTGATGTGAAACTCACCCTGCGGTGATAGCAGTCAACAAAGTCCTGAAAGGAGACTAACCAGTCCATTCTAATAATGACATAAAATCTTGTCATCTCTAAGACATAAAGGTACCATAATAAGTGACACCCACCAACCTCAAGAGGAATCTCCTTTCACCGATATACACTATCCATCCTAATATCCAATGGAGTGTCTAGCGTCATAACATCATCATAAGTAAATATGCAGATCCCAAGGCTCTCCACAATAGAAATAGATATGAAACTATGGGAAGCCCCTATATCAAAAAGAGTAGAAGCTAAAACTGAGGCAATAAGAATCATACCTATAATCGTAGAGGGTCTAGGATCCTGTTTCTACTGGGTTTGCTCCATTGCAAAGGTCTAACTTGTACCACAACCCTGTGACCCTGCCTGACTACCCTGAGCTGGTCCACTCTATTGTTGCTGAAAACCAATCATCTGGCTACCCTATCCACAACCACCTCCTCAGCCTGAATGGCATGATGAACTCTAGTTCCCTGAATTATGAGAAACTAGTGGTCCTACTCCTGAACGTTGATTCATAATTGATCCCCTATCACTAGCTTATGGTGATAAAAACCTACAAAAACTCTAAATATTACCCATATTTCCATAAGATCAGCACTCAACTGGGTCTCTTGGGCACTGAGGTCTCATGTTCCCAGTCTTCCCGCACTATTAACACCTCACCTGGCTACCTGTAGGTACATCCCTGATACTAGAATCACCATGTGAAGTCTTTTTGTAGAGCTTATAGATATCAAATGAAGGAGTACCAGCCCTTGATGTTGAACCGCCCTGGTTTGCAGCTCTCAACTCCCTCAGATTGCGCTTAGTAATCAGTTCCTGATTATCTATAGTATTTTCCAAAATCAGCCTAAAAACATTCACCTGTAATCGTATGTCGTACCTAAGACCATCCTTAAACCACCTAGCCAAAGATAACTCAACACCTCCCAAAACAGGTGTGAAGCATTGTAGCTCTGTAAAGTGAGAAGAATAATCCATCACTGAAAGAGCACCCTATTTCAAATTCATGAACTCCCAGGCTCAGTTGGCCCTCAATATCTTGGGGTAGAATTAATCATACAAGGTCCTCTGAAAATCTTCCCAATCCATATCCTGATGACATCCCTCCTGTGAGATAACATCCCACCATATCTTGGAGGAATCACGTAGCATGTACATTGCAAGATTCACCCGCCTCTTATGAGGTGTCTTTAGATGATCAAATATAGTAAGCATGGCCTCCATCTATGTCTCTTCAACCTATGGTATTCCATCCCCTAAAAATGTGGGAGGATCTTCTACTATAACACCCATGTCAACTCTTCCATAGTTGGGGAAGGATGTGGTGCTCCCTAGAAAGTCTGCATCATCCTCATAAATCATTCAAAAAACTATGAATCAGCACCTATTTCCGGTATAATAATTGGTGCCAAGATAGGCATGATAGGAGGATCTTCTGGTAGTCCCTTATCTACCATTTTTGGTGTCTAATAATTACCATGTACCTGTCATAAAACCAGAGGAAGTCTTGATGGCATGAATCTGCAAGGTCAAGTGCACACCTCAGTTCAAGACTATCAAGGATAGCAACTTAGAAAAGCAAGAACGGAACAGGAGGATGAAATCAGTCAAGTTTTACAAAACAGGGTTACATGGAATGTAGGACCACTACATGGTGTGTTCCTTTTAATCCTTAACATGGGTGTATACCTCTGCCAATCCTGGTTGTGTAACACCCCATACACACGGTGTGTTCATACTAAGACACGGCGTGTACTTGAATTTTTTTCCTACCCAGGTTCTTCTACATGGCTCGAACCACACAGTTCTGCTGGTGTAACACTACACGATGTGTTCACCCTAGACATGGCGTGTACCACTTAAGTTTCATCCACCCATGTCTTTATTCACATGGACAGATACACATTCTACTCTACATGACATGTATAAGCTAGACACATCGTGTATCACCCAAATTTCATCCACCTGTGTTGTTAGTCACACGGCCGGATACATGGTCTCTTACAGCACGGCGTGTACTCCCAGTACATGGAGTGTTCTACCAAACATTTATCCACACCATGTCTCTTCTCACACAGCCAGTCACATGGTCAACAACTACATGGCATGTACATATTTTACATGGTGTGTACTTAAGAAAAGTTGTTTCTTCCAGAATATAAGAACACATGGCATTTGTTCATAACATCACATGCCATGTTGTCTGGGTTTCTGAATAGGAAGCCTCAAAAACTTATATAGAACCCTTAAAAACTTAAAATTTAGCCAATTCAGGACAAATTCCAACCCTTGAGATCCCATACTCACCAAGAATCAAAATTTGGCATCCTTTTTCACATCATAACTTGACAGAATTCAATTAAAGTTCAAACATGATCTACCAAATTCTGATCCAAGAGGGGCCATAACACCTCAGGGATCAAAGCTTAGTGTCCATCCAAATGAAACTTTACATATACCAATACCCTATCAAAATAGAAGTTATTTATATCAAGGCAACTATCACAACATCTATCACAATAGCATGAAATCAGTAAGGAAACCTAAATGGAATGATAAGAATACATGACATGTGATCTCTAGAAAGTGCCTATATGATGGATGAAATGGAATACCCTCATCTCATCAGGTTATAATATAAATATAACTAAAATGGTATTAATAATAATAGTACAAAACAAGTGTTCCACCTAGTGGTGAAATCAAATCAACTATAACAATTTCAAAACCAAAAAAAATTGCAATATTCGAGGTAAATTGGTTTTTCCCTATACATGAGTTAGATACTCTCAGACATAGCTTATTAACAACTCCCTATTCTATCATATCCCTATCTATAGGCTCCAATAATTAAGGTAAATCAGAAAAGAAACTCCTCTAATACCACTTTGTAATGTCCTAGTTCTGGGTGTCGCCCAAGGATGCCACGTACCCAGTTGGTCACATGACCTCAATAGAATTTCCACAAATGCTAGAGGCTACTGACTAGCAGTGAGGGACAAGGTCTAATAATGGGGAAAATATTACCTCATTGGTAGAGTATGAATAGTGGAATAAAAAATAGTAAACAATAGCGGAAGTAGTAACACCATACAATAACAGTAAACAGCAGAAGACTGATAGTAATATAACAACTAGAGCATATATAAATGATGCATATCACATGTGTCTAGGAAAGCATCCAAAAAAGTCACAATGCTATAAATACACTACTGAAACCAAAGTATAGAAAATAAGTAAACTCCAACATCATCGAAATCCTTAGCTTGGTCCCATTCTCTCCAGCTCTAATAGCAATCAAGTACCTGATGAAGAAGGGCGCTTGCCCATATCTATACCTACAACCATATAATCTGTTTGGGTCCAAAATCATGACCCAAATAAGGTGTGAGATGAATCCTATTATGAAACCACCAAAATATCTATGCATAACTATTACTGAATATATATATATCAGGTAATATGCAGAAATGAATTAATAAACTAGAAATTACTCAAAAGTAAACAATCCTACGGTTTTCAATTACATTCATTTACATTTATTAATTATTCAATCCATTGAATAATGAAATATCTAGATCTAGCCTAAGATTTGTATATCCCTATGTAATTGTAACAAAATAGATGTCTCAAAATACCATCTCAATAATCAACTAAGACTGAGTTCAAGCTTATGGTTTGGCTTGGAAAACTCATCACAATCATTCAATTATTCAAAAATGAACCTTTGGGAAGCTCTCATGGTTTAACCCCTATAGCCCCACATAGTAATGATCAATTACAAATGACATCCTAGGTAACTCTCATGGTCAATGCCCCTAGTCATCATAGTATAGAGTAATCATAAATGACCTCTTGGGTAGCTCTCACGGTCAATACCCCTAGGTCTACATAGCATCAATGAATTATAAATGACCTCTAGGTAGCTCTCATGGGAAATACCCCTTGGGTCAACATATCATAAATTAATCATAAATGACCTCCTAGGTAGCTCTCATGGTCAATACCCCTGAGTCAAAGTCTACACCAAGGCTCTCACGATCCTATGTAAATAAACATGGAAACCCCCACAGTTTTCCTGGTCCAAGGCTCTCACAGTCTATTAGAAAAACAGCACGCATATCATAACAAGGTAGCACATGTAATCTATAACTACTACATGGCTAAAATTCACAAGCATAACACATGAAATTCATATAATTAATCAAGCTCCATCCTAAACAATTCAAGGCTTGGAAACAAGGTACGCCTCATAGGAAACCTAGTCCAAATGGCCATAAACAGTCAAACTAGGGAAACACACCCATGGGGTTTCCTTTAAACAAGGAATCTAACCTTATGCATATGATACAACCCCTTTTCAATCAATTAAACCATAGTAGGTAAATAATAGGGTTAATTTCCCAATCAAGAAATACCCCAAACATGGTTATGCGGCACTTTTAGCCTATATAATCCAAATACAAACAATGAAAGTAACAAACCACCTACCTCGATATCGTACGACCGATATACTTGAACGTCATCCCTTGAATCATCCTAGAACGACATAGATCTAAGAAAGGGTAAAATCAATCATCCCATGATAAATCACAAGAGATGAAGAATTAGGAAGAAATGATCTAGGGGAAAAGAGAACTCTTCGGTGGGAATCCAACACACCTGACAGTGTCTCAATTGGAGCTCAAATGGAGAACTGAGAGGGGATCAAATTTTTCGGTCATTCTGTCACTCTCCTGTAAGAACCGAGGGGAGAAGAAATATGTTCTTGACATGTGATGTGACCCATCTCTGATTTATCAAATAAAAATAAAATTACATGGTGTTTTCATTAAATGTACATTCCATTTATTAGCCTCAATCGGCCCCCACTTTAGGCAGTCTGCTAGGTCACCACACAGCCCTGTACTCGTCCATTACAAGACCAGTACACGGCTGTACGCGGTATCAGGGTACACGGCATGTATTCATAAGTACATAGTGTGTACTTAGAAAAAAATATCATTTCTTCATTTTTCCTCAAAAAAACTCAAAATAAAGATCCATGCCTAAAATTAAGAGATGGGTTCTTACAGTTTGGGATGGTTGACTTTCCATGTGACACGTGTATGCCATTGTTTTTTTAAGTATATTTTGAGTGAATTTCTTATTCTATTGGTTTTCTTGTGTGAGTTGCATAATGTTTAATCCATGTAATAGTTTAATTTACAAGTGTTTCTTGTTATGAAAAGTATTCCCATGTGAGTAAATGGAAGGTCAAGCCTTATGAGGTTGGTCCTTTCTTAAGTCACTATTATGGTGTGAGTTGTATTAAATGCTTTCGGTTTTGACCTTAGTATGACTAATGAAATGTTTAAATGAATCTAAAATGATGAAATAGTAAATAGTCTTGGGTGAATCATGCAATCATTTTAGAATTCCATGGATGGGATCATGTGAATATTGTGATTTGGTACCTTGAGTAAACCATGGATTCAGTTTAGAATTCCATGGATGAGCTCAAAAGGTTAAATATGTTTAATCCATGAGTGAACCATGGATCCATTGAGGGATTCTATAGACGATCTCAAGAGTCAGTAAACTATATTTAATGATTGATACTTGGGGATTACTTATATGACCTATAAGGAAGGACTGAGTGAGGTGAACTTATACCACACCTAGAGTGATGTCGGGTTCCTGAGAGGTACACCGAGATGGACGGGCTTGTAGGGTGTTGGTGAAATTTGTACCTCAAGTGATACTTGAATTACATATTAGGAATGTCAAGGATGGGTTTGGGTAATAATTTAATTAAAAATGAAATGAATTATGATGCATCTATCAAGACAAAGCACAATCTTGGATTCAGTCTTCACTTGTACTTGTTTAGATGACCTTCTGAGGCATCTATTGTGCTTACAGTTATATAGGGGATGCCAGGCTTCAACCAGATCTTGAGACTTAAAAATTTAATGTAATTGAATTATTAAATGGATAATAAAATGTAAATAAATGGAAACCATTTATTTTAGGTTGTTTACTTATGAGTATTTCCTAGCTTACTGCTTTTATTATTGTACACTTCTTGTTATATATATTCACTAACTGATTGGCACAACCCTTGGGTGGTTTCCTACTAGGATTTAGTCTCACACCCTATTTGGGTATTTTTTTAGACCCAAACAGATTATATGATTGTAGTTGTCGATAAGGACAAGTTCCCTGCTTCATGAACTTGATATGTTGCTTAAGAGTAAGAGAGCATGGGACCAAGTTGAGGCTTACGATGCTACTGGGATTCTATTAGTCTTTTTTTACATTTGTTATATGGACTGTACATCTTCCTTGTATTCCCAATCTACCAATTTTATTATAAACATGTAACATGTATTATCATCTTATGTATGATATGATTTTTGGTTATTTATACTATCAATCTTTCATTGTTTACTTTTATTGTATGATATTTACTAATTCTACTATTGAACTGTTATCATTTTTTATTGTGTTACACTCTGTTAATGAGGTAATAGTATCCCCACTATTACACCTAGGCCCTCCCTATTAGTCTGCAACCACTAGAATTTTGGGAGATGTGCTTGAGACCATATGGCCAACGGGGCTAAGAGCACTATTGAGTGGCATCTGGGTTTGAGAAGTTACAGGCCAAACTTTATCCCCAAACATATCCATCACATGACTCAAGTCCCCAAATACACTAGAATCAACACCTTGATCTGTGATCTACCATGAGTTTCACCCTTGATGTGCCCCCACCATAAACATCATGTCATTGCCTTATGTTATTGGAATTATAATAATGTTATCTATTTTGATATTTTATATTTATGTATTTTGTAAAATATTATTTTGTTTATTTAATCTAGTATACATATTTTAATATTTAAATATATGTTTCTTATTTGTGTTTGTTAACATTGTAGACCTGTTTGAGTATGAGTGGAATTTAATTTTATTTAAATCCTTTATTTAAGACACTTTCTTAGTTTTATAGTATAAAATAAAACCATGTGATATATATCATTTATTACATCTAAAACCAAGTTATTTCAAACTATTGTCATATATTATATGAATATATGTAGATGTTTAGTTATTAACTGGTTTTCATGAATTGAAGTAGGCTAAAATTAAGGTATTTCATTGGTTGTGATTTAGAAAAAAAACTTTTCATTTTTCATTGAAATTATAAATATAACATTTATAATTATTTAAAAACCAGTTTATGTGTACTATTTAAATATAATTGTCACTAAATTTGAGATTCAATGTTGATTATAGAGCCAAGATTTTAGTTCCATGTGATGAAGGATCATGTTCTTTTAACACTTTCTTTTATAGTTTGGTATGAATATTCATTATATTATTCCTATTAAATCCCAAAATAAAGGGATGAGAATATTTAATTTGTAATTACATAGAACTAAAATCGTGGATTCTTAATTAGATAACCAAATTATCTCTCATATTTAGAGAGAATTATTTTTTAAATGATGGGCTTAAAAAATGGCATTCAAGCATGAACATAATTTTTTTTTAGAAAACCTTTATATCTCATGAAAGATTTGAGTATGCACATGTATTTATTTTATATTAACCTGTAGTTTTCATCATTATTTTTATTAAATCATGTTTTCTATTTCCCATTTTCTATATTTTTTTTAGAATAAATAAAAATTTTCTTACATAATAATGAAGTAATGATGATTGTTAACAATCGGTAACTCATATATATATATACCCTTTTATTTTGTATTGGTTTAAAATTTCTTATAATGGAAACTCTAACCTTGTATTAGAGAGAGGACTCCAAAATGGATTAAATATTTATCTCTAATTGACACTAAATATAGTGTTATTTTGGAGATGATAAATAGTGAAATGTCATATTTGGCATTGCATTATTCATATGATATATGTTTATTATTATTATTATTATTATTATTATTATTATTATTATTATTATTATTATTATTTTCTTATTATAATCATTGATTATATTCTTTATGTTCTTATAAAAAAATATAAAAGGAATAATATTTTTAGTATAAGAAAAAGAGGTTATGGGTTAGAGAATATTTTATTGTAGATGTACTATTTTGACATAGGTCGCTCTACTTTGGAATTTTGGGTTGGAGGCAATCTAAAAAAAATTCTTATTTTATTAACTTATAAGTAGTATTTTCAATTCAATATATTTTTATGTATTGTTAAATATTTTAATTGGATTATGTTTTTATTCATCCTTGCATTGTATGTTACATGTTTTTCTATGTAATATATTTCCTTTCCTGGAATAAACTGAGGCTTCGACCTCAAATTTTATATTTGTACAAAGAGTTGGGATCTATTTAAAAAATCGTGTCATTTATTTAAACAACTGATGAGAAAAATAATTTATAAACTTAGTTATGAAGATAGTTGATATACTAAATTATTTTTCACACTTGTTATTAAAATAAGTGACATTAATATCAATTAAATGTATACCAACTATAAATTTATATTAGTTTTTACAATAGATATAAAATAATGGAAATGATAAATAATTTTTAAAAATATTTTAGTTTTGAACATAAATTTTTTATAACTATTGTTAAAATTTTATTTTCAATGTCTCTAGTAATAATTTTCATTAATAACTGATGTTCAAAGTAAAAAAATGAATTTAACATACTTTTTATACATCGGTGATAAATCATTAAAAAATAATTACACAGGTGTAAACTTAAAATAATTTGTAAAATTTAATGATTATTATAATAAAGTATTAAATTGATCAATAATTTAGCAACCCATGACAACAAAAAGACTTAAAACCTGATAATAAATAATAACATAAACCTAAAATTCAAATACATCATACAAGATGTTTGGAGGTAACGTTATTAGTGTAATGACACGCTATGATTAAGGATCGAGGAAATATAGAAAGAAAGATAGAAAGTATGTTTTTTATATTTAAATTTAAATTAAAAAAATTATGTAAAATAATTTTTTTACTATAAATTTATAAAATCATATTCATTATTAATATATAAATCATTTTTAAATATAATGATAAAATTATAGTTTTATTATTATACATCCAAAAGTCAATACACTACAATATTGTCTCGTTCGGATAATTTTTGATTCTATATTAGATTCCCACAGTGCAATATTGACTAAGAAAAATTATTCCCCATACCTTTTGGGCACCTCCCCAATTGGTGCATGCATCTCTTGAAATAAATAAGGGTCAAAGACGTGTTTCTCTTTGGGGTTACGTTTTTTGATGCAGATGTTTTTCTTATAAATTGAGGCAGTGGTTGGTGTTTTTGAAACCAAACATCAATACTAAGATCAATATTCTTTTTGTGATCGACTTTGATCAACGATCGATTTTCTTATAATCTTTGTGATTTTTTCAGCACCCGGTTTTTCAGTAGAAAATCTTCATATCCATACGGTCTGATTTATTGTTTTCTCTTATTTCTTAGACAAAATTCTATTTTCAGATCTTATTTTCTACCTATCTTGTCTGCTAATATTTTCTTCTGATGTATCTGATAGTTATACTTTTGAGATCCCTTCTGTTTTTTGGATTCTCTAATGTGTACTCATTGATTTTAGTGGATCTTCTTTCAGGATTAGGTCCCATGGTTTTTTTCCCTCATTGGGTTTTTCCACATTAAAAAATTTTTGTGTCAACATATATTTTCTACACAAATATTGTTTTTTTTTTATGCTTCCACTTTAGTTTTCCAAACTTTTTTAAAGGGATAGAAATTTATTTCATCTCCATGCTCGCTTTGCTATTGTTTAGGTGTCTCTTGCTTATCGTCTTTTCTAACATCTTCTATCAAAGGGTTTGGTTTTTTCCAAATAAATTATGGAATCCAATTAAAATAATATGATTTTTTTGAATGGTACCAACTACCATATGTGGCGATTAAAAATGAAATGTCTTCTTTTTTTCAAGCGAATGCATCTTCCAGTGTTTAATACTCAGAATCCAAAAAGAATGTCAGATGAAGAATTAGTGTTTGAACATGAGATGGTCTGTGGTTTCATTCACTAGTGGATTTAAGATAATGTGATGAACCATATTTTCAACATCTCTTACACCAAAACTTTGTAGGGGAAGCTTGATACTACCTATACTTCCAAGACAAAAAACAATAAATTGTTTCTTCTCAAACAAATGATGAATTTGAGGTACAAATAAGGTATGACTATTTCTGACTATTTGAGTGAATATCAAGGATTTTTTGATCAATTTTCTTGTATAGGTATTAATTTTAAAGATGATGTTTTATATCTTTTGTTTATTATCACTTTACCTAATTCCTAGGAGTATTTACGTGTTACTCTAATCGGTTCTACTTCTAATGGTGTTGTGACATTCAGTCTTGTTAAGTCGGTTGTTTTGAAGGAAGAGGTTAGGATACTTACTCAATATAAAACTTCTTCAGATCTTTTAGTCATAGGGGATAGGGGGAGAATCCAGGAAAATAATTAGGGATAGAATAGTCTAGGTAAGAGCAACGGAAAAAAGAAAATCCAGGTTGAAGTAGAGAAAATTTGAATGTCATTATTTTGGTCAGGAAGGTAATGTTAAGAAGTTTTGTTATTAGCTGAAAAGAAAAAATATAATGAAGGAAAATCATCAGAAGAAAAATGGTGATGGAGATTATCGTGTTGTCGCTACTACAGGGGTGATCTTATTATTGTTTATGACTTCATTAATATTTCTTCTAATGATTCTTTTCAGGTTATTGAAAATGGTTCTTGTTTTCATGTGACATTAAATAAGGATTTTTTTTACATATTATATCCCAGGTAATTTTGGGATTTTGAATATGGGTAATGATGGTTATTCTGATGTTGTAGGTATTGGTACTATTCTTTTAGATACTAACATGAGAAGTAAGATGATTTTGAAGAATGTTTGACATGATTCCAAGGTTCATATGAACCTTATTTATACCAATGTTCTTGATGATGGTGGTTTTATTAGTACTTTTGGTGATGGAAAATGGAATATTTACAAGGTTTATTTGATTTTGTATTAAGGAAATAAGTAGTCATGTTTGTACTAGACTATAGATTTTATTTTTTGTGATATTTCTTGTGTTGTTGAGTATAGTGTTTTGTCCAAGTTATGGAATAAGAGGCTCAGTGTAGAGACCCAAGCTTGACGTACATGGACATTACATTTCTTTTGTGGAATACTTAATACATGACACAAATAGACACCCAAATACCGTATTAGTTTAGTGTCTTTGAAAACTCGGAACATCATCTTCTAATATGGTGAAAGATCTTCAACATCTACCATAAAGATATTCCCCTTTATTCCTACCTAAAACCTTTATTTATATCCTGGGGAAAATAAAAAATAAAAAGGGTGAGCTCAAATTCTTAGTAATGGTAAACATGGATAACATAAAACAAACCATAAACATTTGAACATAAAAACATGAACATAAAGTTTAAACATTAGAATCTTGAGTCATGAAATAAATCTTGGTAGTACGTAAGGAATATATAATAAAGGTACAATAACCATGATAAAATAGTATTGGAATAAGATATGGAATTTTTGAAAATAATTAATCTCATAATATGATTTTTATAGTATCCAAGGCATTGCTTCCAAGACCATAATAGTGAACAATGTCCATTACTGAACCGGGTTTACTTGTCGTTCCAGCCATGTATTACTAAACTATATTTACTTTCCATTCCAGTCATGTCTATCTCATGAGATATAAATCCTTACCCAATGCATTGTATGGAGATATAGTTCCCACCCATATCATAATGAAATCATTCTTACATGTTCCACAAAACATAAAAACATTCACCATAACATAACCCATGAAATAAAATGGGTTTCTTAAACATCATTCCATCATAACATAATCCATATAAAAGGTAATTCCATCATTAACACAATAAAATAATATTAATAATAGGGATAGACACATAACCATATTTAATAGTGTCATCTTAGATGTAAAATAATTTTGATAAACTACTTGAACTCAGTTCTTGAGGAAAATATCCTTTCTTCATCAAAAATGTTTTCTTTTCTCAAAATGTCGTGCAAATTTAAATGAAATGAATTTAGTTGAAAATAAAATTGAGATAGTGTATAGTAATATTCATGTAAATAAATTGTCATTAAACCATAAAAATCTATTCATTCTATATAAGTTAAAAAACATTCTTCTCATACTTTTTTTGGAAAATTCAAAAAGTACCTCGTCTGGTAAACGTAAGAAATATTCCTTCCAAACCATGTAGTAAAATTAAAAATGGGTAAAAATGAATTTAAAAATACATAGAATAATATTAAACATTTTATGAAAACATTTTTTTAAAACCTGGACATGGATGATAAATACATTCCCAATAAATACTTATAAATAAACAATCTAAGATAAAAACGAGATTGGAAAAGTTATTTGTTACCTTAGGTCTGATTTCTTTCGTATGTGTCTGAAACTCCTATATAATGGGTTTAAACATATTATTAACTTGTAACATAACCATAATAATATTTATGATATCATATATGATTCATTTATGACTTTATATTACTCGTTCATTTTTCAATTCTATGTTAAAGCAATGTTTTGGGTAATAATCGTTTTATTTATCGTACGTGTTTTGAATTGTTATTCTTGATATAATTAATTATATCATGATTTAGTTACTTAAAGAATGTAAAACATTATTTATATATTATATATATTCAGTATATAAATATATATATATATATATATATATAATAGATAGATAAAATAAATGGAATACACTGTTCATAGAGACGGTAGGTCATACGTACGCATGAACATTGTTTTTATTTCCTTATTAAATTGAATGGAAGTAAGTAAATGAAATATATATATATATAAATACATTAGAATTATTATGTCATATATTTCATGATTATTTATTATATATACTTTATAATCATTTTTGAATGGTTAACGTGGAGAATGAATCTCATCACATCGTCGAGACAATAAGCCATATGTACGCATGATCGACGATATTATTCTCATAATTATTGAATGGTTTTGAAGTGGATGGTGTATAACATATCAAAATTGGTATCATGTTATAATAATATATATTTATTATTTCCACCATTATACCCATCCAAGTAAGGTGGTGGTGAAAAATAGATTACACCACAACGTGGAGATAGTAAGTTGTACGTATGCACGTGAGGTGATTTCATTTTTCATAGGATGGATAGAAGGTGAAATAGGGTTTTTTACTATTTATAATAACATATAAGTATATGAGTGATACTTATGTTATTACTTTATAATTAAACAACTAAATAAGAGTAAGTATAAGAAGAAATAAATTTTAAAAAATCAGTTGAATAGATTACCTCTTCCTCAACGTGCCTCCTTTAAATTTCCTCTTAGGGCACTAGATTTGGTCTTTTGAGAAGACCAGTACCTATAAAATGTAACTAGGGAAGTTGATAGTATAAATGGTCTGGGGATGGCCAAGCTTGAAGGCTCAAAATGGAGTGAAGTGGAGAGGGTGGAGGTGCCCTTTTATAAGAGAGGAGAGGGGCACTTTAGGAAACTCTCAAAATATTAATTTATTATAAATTCAATTTTGATTAAAAATGGTCAAAAACTTATTTAATTAGAATATAAGATGATTTTTTTTAGAATAACTATCATCCAATAATTTTTATACAAGTTTTGAATGTTATTTTATCCTTATCTTTTTGGTTTAACCCTTATTTTACCCTTTTTAATCTTATTGTGATATCATGTTGTTTACACATTTTGGGTTAATGTAATTTCCATATCATTCCAAAAGACCCAAAAAAAGTTATTTATGAAATATTTGGACTTATATTAACATTTTAACCAAATATTATATTTTCAGGAATTTAATATCATTTAATAAACTATTTTATGTTTTAAGTTATGAATTATGTCAATTTTGGACACTATTCTTACTGGACTTTTTTAAAAATTCATAACAACCTGATTCCTTCTAACCTAAGGAATTAACTCAAAGATAATATGTAAATATCATCAATAAAATTTATGGATGATATCAAAATAAACAAATTACATTTATTTTAACATTTATAATATCATTTATTTCAATCCTTTATTAATGAAGCAATCACGTCATAATCATTGTGTCATTATTAAATTTATTAATTTAATGTCTAAAAATTATAAATAAAATATCATGATGTAGGAAATATTTTTATATTTCTAATGACTATTTATAGACATATAGAATAGTTATATAACCGTATATTAAAATCAATTTAGTAAAAGATATATGTTTAGGTTATAATTATCTTTACTTTAAATTAATTATTATAAAACGTCATTTTCACATCCAAGTGAATCCATGGGGTCTAAAAATAGATCCAAGGATGAACATGGTAGTAAATATCTCATCAAATAGTATTAGAACATTTTTTAGGGTAGTTTAATATTATTATAATATTATTTTTTACCCTTATTTACCATATTTATCCTTTAACCATGGTAAATAAAATAATTACTGAAGTTACTATTCATAATGTCCAAAAATAAAAGGTACCTATTTATAAAATTTGAACCTTATGATTCCAAATATGGAATCCATTTTTTAAAATTCAAAACACAAAAGTTTCAATAATTAATTTAAAATTAATTCTCATTGTCAATACCAAAAAGCAGGTTTTTAAGAAGTAATAACTATCAAAAGATTGACATGTGTTTATATCCAATTTAAAATTAAAATTACTTACAATGACCAAAATTGGATTAAATGATAAAATTATAATCCCATTACACTTTAAAAACAATTAAAAATATAATCTAACTATATAAATAAATTAGATAAAAAGGAAGTTTCAAATTAAAATGTAGTATTTTTCACTATTCATTAAAATTTTAATTTTCTTAGAAAAATACCAAAAATTCAACAAAAATAAAATTTTATGTCCCAATTTCAAATAAAAAGTTTATTTTGTCAAATTTACCTTATAAAAGTGTCAAAACTATATTTAAAATGGGTGCGTCATCAAAAGGCGGTAAAACTGCATTTTTTTAAAAAATACTTCTTTTATCCGAAAAATTGATTTTGTTCTCATATCATGTTCTAGAAAGTGTTTAAGATGAATGCTAATGTTATATAAAATTTAAAATTTGGTCAATAATATTCATAACAGCTAGTTTATATCCCATTAAATAATAATATTTTAATAATATATTGTAGTTTAGTGAAACTCGATATCGCGTACAACGCAAGCTATCGAGGAAGGTCGCTCTTGCATGTAACGCAATCCAAGTCAGTGATGCATGTAGTAAAATATTTATTTTGTGTTGCGTACAACATAATCCAAACTAATTTCATTTATACATTGAACAAAATCTATACACAGTGTTGCGTGAAATGAAATATATCAAAAGAACTTGAAATTGTGTGCAACACAAGCCAAGAATACTATTGTGTATACTGCAAGCTAATACGTTGTTGCGTATAGTGCAAGCTAATATTATTATAACATACAACACAAGACATCAAATAAATTAAAATAATCTATCTCATAAAATCTTGGGGTGTTATACTTAGCCACATTAATGAGAAAGGTATTGGTTTTTTGGCCAAGATAAATCTTATTCCATATTTTAATAATGTCAAATTGGACATGTGTGATCACTATTTGGCGATGAAATAGAGCATAATGAGTTTCAGCAGTCATCCTTTACACAGGAATTCATAGGTAATTGAATTAGTACATTTTGATGTTTTTAGTCCTTTTAAATCTAAGACCATTAGTGGAGGTATTTATTTTGTGACATTTATTGATGACTACTCACATAAGTTTCGGGTTTATGTTTTGAATGCCAGAAGTCAGGTGCTTGGTGTTTTTAAGAAATCTTAGTTTTCTGCTAAGAGAGAATCTGGTAAGAAATTGAAATGTATTCAAACTAACAATGGGAGTGAGTATTGCGGTCTATTTGATTAGTATTGTAAGAAAGAAGGTTTTCAGAATCAAAAGACACCTCCGAAGACACTTCAGCTAAATAGTGTATCTGAGCAGATAAACATGACTTTGTTGGAAAGAGTTTGTTGTTTTCTTTTAGAAGAAAATTTTCTATGGTATTTTTGGGGTGAGGCTTTATTTATTATTGATTATATTATCAATTTATCACCTGCAATTACTTTATAGACAGACACTCTTGAAAATTTTTGGTATGGAAAAGAGATCAAGTATGATCACTTATATGTTTTTAGTTGCATGGTTTTTGTTCATGTGCCTAGAGATGAGAGATTCAAACTCATTGGTAAGTCACGGCAGTTTATTTTTATTGTCTATGGACATTATGAGTTTGGGTATAGTTTTTATGATATTTCTTTGAAGAAACTTGTCAGAATTTGTGATGCAGTGTTTAAGGAGGATCAGACTATTACTGATATTGATAAGGGGGGAAATCTACATCTCCAACTTCTGATTGATTTATCATTCTTGGTCCAAGTTATGATTCACATTTACCTTATATTATTTATTCTAATTATCATTTTTATGTGTAGAATGATGTTCAGAGTGAATAGGTTGGAGTTGATATTTTTGATGCACCTATTATTTCCGATGACCTAGTTCCAAGGGTTATTAAAGAACTCGTAGTTCCCCTCCAGAGGTCATCTCGGCATCGTACCATTTATACTCAATATTCATATGATGAGTATGTGCTCCTCGCTTAAGGGGGGAGAACCAAAATCTTTTGATGAGGCAATGGAAATTGATTAGAAGTATAGATGGGTTGTGGCAATAGATGATGAGATGAGATCATTACATGACAACCATACTTTTGAGATGGTGAAGTTACCGATAGGTAAGAGAGATTTGAAAAATCGGTGGATTTATCAGATTAAAAATGAAGAATCTAGTTTTGTTCCATGATATAAGGCAATCTTAGTTGTTAAAGTATTCCATCAGAGGAAATTTATTGATTTTTATGAGATTTTTTCACCTGTTGTCAAAATGTCTTCCATTCACGTTGTTCTTGGTTTGACTTCTAGTTTGGATCTGTGGATTGAGTATATGGATGTGAAGATAGATTTCCTTTATATAGATTTAAAGTAGGGGATTTATAGGAGGATATTTATATGGAGTATCCATAAGGTTTTGTTGAAATAGGTAAGAAAATCATATTTGTAGGTTAAATAATAGTTTGTATGGTTTGAATCAAGCTCCAAGGTAGTGGTATAAGAAGTTTTAATCTGTCTTTTTTCATCAGGATTTCAGGAAGACATATTTTTACCATTTTTTTGTGTTTATAGATTTATTGATGATTATTTTATTATATAGTTTCTTTATGTTGATGATATGCTGATTTTTATCCATTATACTTCTAGAATTGACAAATTGAAGAAGGATCTTTGTCAGTTTTTTACGATGAAAGACTTGGGGCCAGTATGACATATTCTTGGCATGTTGATCTCCTGTGACAGAAAGGCCAAGAAATTATGGTTATCTCGAGAGAGAGATATTGAGAAGGTTCTTCAAATATTTTCTATTTATAGAGAAATTTTTTTTATTACTCCTCTTTCTTTACATTTTAAGCACAGTATTAGTCAGTCACTTACTACTGATGAAGAGAGTGGGGATATGAAACATATACCATTTTCATCTGTTGTTGGTTGTTTGATGTATGTGATGATATGTATTAGACCTGATATAGCTCATGAAGTTGGTGCAGTCAGACATTTTCTTGATAATCTAGGTAGAGAACATTGGAGAGCAGTGAAGTGTATATTTCGTTATCTTCATGGTACTTCTGATTTGATATTGTGTTTTGGAAATGAGAAACCTATACTTTGTGTCTTTACAAATTTAAATATGGAAGGAGATATGGATTTTAGGAAGTCTACTTTAGGTTATTTGATCACTTTTGTAGGGGGTTCGTGTCTTGGTAGTCTATATTGTAGATATGTGTTTCTTTATCCACTAAAGTGTTAGATTTTATTGCAGGTATAGAGGCATGCAAATAATCGTTGCAGATGAAAAATTTTATTCGAGAGATCAATCTTAATCAGGACATGTATGTTTTATTTTGTGATAGTTAGAGTGCTATTTTTTTTGGAAAAGAATCTAACTTTTCATGGTAGGTAAAAAAATATCGATGTTTGGTATCATTAGATTTTTGATCTCCTTGATTCAAGATAGTTAGAGTTTGAGAAGATCCACACTAATGAAAATGGGTCAGACATGTTGACCAAGAGTTTACCCGGAGGTAAATTTGAGACTTTCTAACTGATTGAAGGGTTCGTAGTGATCCCCACTTGAGTTAGAGGGGGAGTTTTTCAGGTGCCTCCTCAATTGGCACATGCATCTTTTGAAATAAGTAAGGTTCAATGATATGTTTATCTTTGGGGTTACATTTTTTTATGTGGATAGTTTTCTTATAAATAGTGGAAGCAGCTTGTGTTTTTTACACAAGACGTCAATACAAGGAGCAATGTTCTTTTTGTAATTAGCTTTATCGGTGATTATTTTTCTTCTGATCTTAGTGATTTTTCAGCACCTGGTTTTTAAGTCGATGATCTTTATATCCGTATGGTCAGATTTATTTTATTTTTTTTAGAAAAACGGTGACACGAATTGGTAACTCGATTCATGCCCCAAATAAATTTATTAAAACAAAAGTGTTACAATGTATGCTTGAGGTGTAATGAGTTTACACCAACACAAAAATTATAGAGATACATGATGGTGTAGTAATACAGCTCAAACAACAATTCACAATGTATCACACTGTCTAAAAAAACTTGTCTTCAAGTAAGAAATCACCTCATGCATAAAGGGAAACAACTTCAAGCTAATACCAAGGCCTCTAGATCTTCAGTCTTTATGAGAAATGAAAAAGAGAATTGAAATGTATCAAAACGACACAAGTTCCATCAGAAAAAATTAAGAACAAGCAGTAAATGTGATGGAACTTCCTAGAGAAAGGAGAAACTGCTTGCAAGATAGAAACTCCCATCAAGAGAAGATCCAGATCAACTCCAGTACAAACAAAAGAGGGGAATAAACCTAAGTGGATCAAAGTTGGTTCATATCAACATCTAAGATGAAATTTCATAAGTCTAGTAAATGTAACCAGTGGATTATTTCAGAATAAGAGGCCTTTGACCCTCTCAAAGGTAGGAGAAGTAAACCGAGACTTTTTCAAAGACAAACAAAACCCATCATCAAGAGTTGATGCTATCCAAAACATTGAAACTCATCAAAAAGGAAGATATGAGAAACCTTGTAAACATAAATAAAATCCAACATGTGGCTTGCAGCCTTCACCAACTCAAAAGATCAACATCGAAACCAAGCTTAAATCCTCAGCACAAAAATCCAGATTAATTCAAGCATGATCCATCTCATAAAGAAATTCCCTGAAGAGAATCTTCTATTTTGAGAGTATCAAATAAAGACAACAATGAACAGCAAAACTAAACAAGATACCATGAAGAAAATCATCAAACTAAAGAGATAAAACCCATGGTATGTCTCTGAAGTTGAAGTTAGGATTCTTATTGTATTCATCAACCATCCTTGTGTGCATATGTTTTCTGATTTCAAGGTATGTGTCAGCCAAAATATGAAGATAGACATATCTTTATGTGTTATTTCATCTTGCTTGTCACGGCCCATCCCCTGGGGCCCGTTTCGTGACTACCCAAATCCCACCTTCCATAGGTCATGGGTTGGCGACTAGCACCAGAAAGGCATATCCCTAAAATGGGAAGAAATTGCCTTCAACCTGTACAAACACACAATCCAAGAACACAAAAAGATGCAACCATGAAGTAAAACTAAATTAATAAAGGTGTTTACTGAAATTAAAGGGGATGGAATACAAGACCAACTGAAAATATAAAACTACAACTGAAAATAGAAAATAGCACCTGGAATTGTCCACCAAGGATCTTACCTGAAGGGTAGGTACAGTTCATCTCCACTGCTCTCCACGTCAGCCAATCTCCTCCATGTACCACCTAGTCTTGGCTCCCTCAAGTCTCAGTCAAGCTGCTCATCATCTGCACAAGACACAACAAGGTGCTGCCAAAGACCGTGTAGGGGTGAGTATAACAATACCCAGTAGGGACCCCGAGACCCCCAAAGGTCTCTTAGAATTCCAAAAAAACATGATATCAATCACAAAACACAAAGAAATAGACATAGCTCAAACCAAGTATAAGTAAAGCACATAAGTATAGATGATTATTCGAGAAGCTAGATTATCTTATTCTGTCGAGAGGCACTATTGTTGACCATACAGAGTCTGACCCACACAGGATTGGTAGTTACTAACCCCCGAAAGATCCACACAGGATCCGACCCACCCGGATTCAATAGGTATTAACCCCTGCAAGACCCACACAGGATCTGACCCACACAGGATCGGTATTCACTGACCCACACAGGATCACTGAGCGCTGACCCACATAGGATTGGTATGTTATCGATCCATGACGGGGAACTCTAAGGCTGGTCCTCGTCAGGTTGCATACTGCTGATCCACATAGCATCGCTAGGTACTGATCCAAATAGGATCACTCAGTGATGATCCACACAGGATCTCTAGGTGCTGACCCACATAGGATCGCTCGGTACTAACCTCTGTATGATCTGTCTCCAACCTCCACCTCACTGCCAGCCACTGGATTCCCACTCATAGTACGATTGATTTTGGGAGAACCGCTCCTCAGGCCATCGGTCGTATTTCAACCAACATAAAGTCCCATGAAATAGTTTCTCAATCATCCATCATGTCTTAAGGGTCCCAACGCAAAATATGGCGCGTCAATTGGACGCTCGGTCTGTAATTTATTAGCATTTTAGTGTCGAGGGCCCTGTTGGATTCAGAGTCGATCAAACCCGGCCATACTCAAACCTTCTCCAAAACTCTCTTGGAGTATCTTAAAAGGATTTTATCAATCCAAGGATCTCATTTCCATAGATGGTTCATCAAACGGATGTCCCGTTTGCAAGATACGGTCACTTATATGTATCAGGGCCCGAGAGGGGTCCGGGTCTGGTCCAACCTGACCCGGTCCGGGTATAACCTAGCCCGGCTTGAATCGGCCTGGGCTGGGCCACAGTGGGCTCGACCCGCCGCCAGGCGTGACCCACACGGGGTCAAGCGGTCTACTACACCCAAACGGCTCAAAGGAACCGTTCGGCTCCTTTATTGGTGGTGCCAAGTGGCATTGCCTCATCACCCATAAGACCCGGAGTGATCAGTTCCCTTGCATCGCCACGACTTCGAGTCGAGGATCCCTTCAGTGTGGTGTGCAACGTCGTGCCACCTCCACCTCCACGAATGGCTGTTGTCGGCCACCTGTCCGACCACCGCAGTGCCGAGCGGCGCTGCTCTTCCACCATGGTCGACGGTTTCCAGCTGCCACCATCGTCCGCTAGTGCTAGTCATCGGCGTCGCCGCATTGGGGTCACACTGGTGCTTCTTCCATGGGGCATCGGGTGAGCTCTGGTGGTCCATTCTTCCTTCCAAATGCGCCTATAGTCCTCTCGGGATGCCGCCTTCATTGCGCGCCTCTCAGTTTTCAAGGTTCCGTCAAGTCGGAACAACCCGCCTCCAAAGAACACAATGAAAAACAAGCGGCAAAGGGTCTAGGCCTTGTTCGTTTAGCTCGCACCCTCTGTGTTAGCATCATAACAAGAGATATTAAAATTATAAAACACATTAAAAATAATGATAAACCCCATTCAAATCCTCTGCATCGACCACCCACAAATTCAAGAACGATGATAAGAAATGTGGGAATTTATTTAATTAAATGATAACCCCTACCTCATGAATCATCAGAGGTATCGTGGTTGTTGGCGGAAGGAGAGTCCCCATCGGAGTGAGGTCATCGGCGTTCATCGATCTCAGATCATTACCGCCCAAGCTTCTATCCTCTGTCAGTGGAAGACATCTCGTCACTTTACCAAAGGTTCTTTTCTTGGTGAAGTCATGTCAAAACTCCACCTCGAGCATGACTTAAATAGAGGGGGGAAAGGTGATTAACACACCGAGGAATTAATCTGGTAAATTTAATGAATGAACCTATTAATTCTCCAATGGTGCAGTTGCAAATAAAAGAGATTCAAGCCATTAATTGTCTTGGCAAGTCACCGATCCCTACCATCGTTTCTCATCCGTTGGAGAAAAAGAAATAAAATAACGTGTTAAGTTATTTTATTATTTTTATATAAAATCCAAAATTTAGCTTTTTCTCCCAACCTACTGCGGTTGAAGTGAAGCCTCCATTAAGCGAATCCTGGTGATGCAGATTCAATGATGCTCTTGGATTTTTAATCCAAGTACCGGTTCAAAAGATGGAAAATGTCGCCCGCACATTTACTGAACATACCATTAAAAATGTTCAAAATTTAATTCTGAGCACACCGGGCCTCTAAATCATGCACCGTTAATTTTTTCAAACTCGTAATAATCCCAACTAATTTAAAAAAAATACATGGAATTTTATGGGTCTTTATGTTCTCCCCACCTTAGGTATTTTCTTACTCGAAAGCTACAACAAAACTAGGGGAATAAATGGGGGTACTGAGCATGCATCTGAGCCTCTTTCTCCCATGTGATCTCCTGGAGGTTCTCGTGCTACCAACGAACTCGCACCAAAGGAATCAACCACCCACAAAGGACCTTCTCCTGTCAATCCTCTATCTCCACCAGGAACTCCGCAAACGTCACCCCATCGTCGATGTCTAGCTCTCCCCAGTCGATAACATGAAATATATCGTGCATGTATCTCCTCGACTACGACACGTGGAAAATATTATGTACCTGGTGTATCTGTGGGGGAAGATCTGGATAGTACGCCACCTCGCCTACTCTGCTGAGGATCTGAAAAGGTATGATGAAACTCAGAGAGAGCATGTCTCCCCAGCTAAAACTCTATAATCCTCATTGGGGTGAGACCCATAGGAATACATGGTCCTCCTCCTCAAACTCCAAGGGTCTTCGTCTCCTGTCAGGATAAGAATTCTACTGGCTCTGTGCAGTCTTCATCTTCTCCTGGATGATCTGCACCTTCTATGTGGTAGCCTATACCTACTCTGGACCCATAAGTGTCAATTCCCCTGGGTATGTCCAGTACAGAGTTTATCTTCATGGTCACTCATACAAGGCCTCAAATGGAGCCATGTTGATGGTGGAGTGATAACTGTTGTTGTATGCGAACTCCACCAGTGGCAGGTGATCCTCCCAACTGTGGCCAAAATTGAGGACACAAGCACGAAGCATGTCCTTGAGTGTTTGTATGGTCCGCTTCATCTGGCCATCTGGCTGAAGGTGAAAGGCAGTTCTCAAGAATAGTTGAGTCCAGAACACCTCCTACAATCCTTTCCACAAGTGGGAGGTAAAACGTGCATCGTGATCTAAGACGATCGTCGACGTCACTCCGTGAAGTCGCACTATCTCCTATGCATAGAGGTGTCCCAATATCTCTACTGATCCCTGCTCTCGGATGGGTAGGGAGTGGGATGACTTGGTGAGTCAGTCAACGGTCATCCAGATGGAATCATGGCCCCTAGACGTACGTGGTATCCCCTTCACGAAGTCCATGGATATACCATCCCACTTCCACTCTGGTACATAAAGTGGTTGAGCTAAGACTACTGGTACATGATGCTCGGCCTTCACTTGCTGACAAGTGAGGCATCGGAATACAAACTCTTCCACTACTTTCTTCATCCCTGGACACCAGTACTGACACCGGAGGTCCTGGTACATCTTCTCCACTCTAGGATGTACCTCTAAATGGGATGTATGGAACTCCCTCAACACCTCCTCTCGTAGCGTCACTAGTACCATAGTGCGTCCTCTAAAGTGAACGACGTGCTCCACACCTTCAGAAAATCCATCAGGAGACTTCCTTGAGGATATCTGAGCACGTCGTGCCTCATAGTCTACTTCCCCAAGTTGTGCCTCCCTAAATCACTGTAGAAGTGGTGGAGTGATAGTCATAGACTGGAAGTAATATTCTCCATCTCTAACCACAAAGGATATCTACAATGCATCTAGATGCTATGTTGCCTCACTCAGCAGTTGTAGACCAGACCTCCTACTGAGTGCGCCTGCTACTAAGTTTCCCTTCTCATGAGTGTAGATTATCTCAAAGTCATATTCTTGGAGGAACTCTAGCCATCATCGTTGTATCAGGTTTAGGTCTTTATGTGAGAAGATATACCTGAGACTCTTGTGATCATAGTAAATAGTGAACTATTCACCCATCAAGTAGTGTCACTGCATCTTCAGCACAAAGACCACTGCTACTAACTTTGGGTCATGGGTAGCGTAGTTTTTCTCATGTTGTCTCAAATTCCGTGAGTCATAGGTGATCACCACTCGCTCCTGCATCAGGACACAACCCATTCTGGTCTCTGATGTGTCGCAGTAAACTACGTACCCAATGCCCTCTTTTGGTAGCCTCAAGATGGGAGCAATCGTCAGTCTCTGACTCAGCTCCTGAAAACTCTACTGGCACTTCTCTTTCCACAAGAAAGGTTTCCCCTTCTCTTTCAAAGCTTAAAATGGTGCCGCTACCCTGGAGAAGTCAGGTACAAACCTCCGGTAGTACCCAGCCAATCCCAGGAAACTTTTCACCTCAGTCACACTCCTGGGTGGCTCCCAAGCAGCACTGCCTCTATCTTTGCTGGATCCACTACGACTCTAGCCTCCGAGATAACGTTCCCCAGGAAGTGGACTTCCTGTATCTAGAACTGACACTTCAAGAGCTTGCTATAAATCTGGTGCTCTCTGAGTGTATCCAAGACTATCTGCAGGTGCGTGGTGTGCTCCTCCTCTAACATCGAGTATATCAATATTTCATTGATGAAGACCACCACAAAGTGATCAAGGTATGGCTGAAAGATTCTACTCATGATCCCCATGAACACTTCCAGAGCATTGGTCACACCTAAATTCATCACCAAGAACTCATAATGGTCATACCGACATATAAAGGCTATCTTTGGTATGTCCTCATCATGTACTCTGAGCTGATGATAGCCTGATCTGAGGTATATCTTCGAAAACCATCGAGCTCCCTTCAGCTGGTCGAAGAGATCATAGATCCTCGAGAGTGGATACTTGTTCTTCACGGTTACCTGGTTTACGCATCGATAGTCCACACAAAGCCTCAAACTTCCATCTACCTTCTTGGCGAACAAGATCGGAGATGCCCATGGAGAAACCCCGGGCCTTATGAACCCTTTTCCCTACAAGTCCTCCAGCTTTACCCGCAACTCCCAAAGCTCCACAGGAGCCATCTGATATGCTGGTGTAGATATCGGTGTCGTCTTGAGGTATAGGTTAATGTAAAATTCTACCTCTCTACATGGAGGTAGTCCTGGAACATCATCAGGAAAGACATCAGCATACTGATCTACCACAACATAATAACTCGGGCACCTCACGCCAACTGCTATGAGAGTGAGGCTATCCAACTAGTGAGTGATCAGCTACACCCTCCTTTGAGAAAGCTCATCCTGTGCTGTAAAGGTTTCCTTCTCACTGGTGAAGGAAAACCTAATCCCATCCTCACGGACACACTGCACTTTGCGCCTAAAACATTTAATCTGAGCATGGACTGTGGATAGCCAGTCCATACCCAAGATGACATCGTAAGGCATCGATGCTGCTACTAGGAGATCCCAATTGAAGCTCTCGCCTCCTAGAGTGAGATCACACTGCATGCACCAGCGTGTAATTGTTGAATCTTCTCCTCTAGGAGTCTCTAATCGCAATGATCGAGCCAACAACTCCATCAAAATCTCCAAGCTCTGAACGAGTGTCGTGGAAATGAAAGAGTGACTGGAACCTGTGTTTATAAGTACTGCATCTAGGGTGGAATAGACACAGATCATATCTCTAATCATCTCTAGAGCATCGTGGTCATAGGCCCCAGCTGCCTGAAGTTGTGCTCGCCCCTATCCACCTACTCCCAGTGGTCGGGGTGGACCTCCTGGTGGTGGTGGTGGTAGAACCTCAAATCTCCGCCCACCACCTATTGCAAGGACTACTCCTCTACCTCATATTCCGCCCTGTAGACCTCCTCGCTCGAATCTCTACCTCTACCTCAGCGGTCCCTCGACCATCTGTTGATCATCGGTACGGCGGGTCGGGCAGTCGTGAGCCATGTGGCCCTGCCCGCCGCACGTGAAGAACAGTCTACCTCTCATCTGACCTTCTCTGCCTCATAAGCTCTGCACCTCCGACCCTGTGTCCTGGGTTCATCCACTGGTGGGTCTGGCCCGCTTGGACCTCCACTTCATCTGTCTACTGCCTCTTACAGATGACTCGGCTACCTGTCGTTTGGTGGTGGCTCTCACTGTCGGTGCCTTCTCAGCTATGAAGCTCTCTACCAACAATGCTCACTTGAGCACTCCAGCATGCGTTGGAATATTCAGTGATATCATCAACACTCTGATCTCTTGCCAGAGACCTTTATCAAAGTTCTGGGCCCTAAAGAATGGATCTCGTACCATGTCGGTGGAGTAGCGCGAGAGGTCAGTGAATCTCTCCAAGTACTGGGCCACTGATAAGCTACCCTACTATAAGTGCAGCAGCTCTTAGATACACACTGAGTGCAGTGTTGCTAGAACGAACTTCGCCCTTAAGAGGCTCTCAAAGTCTGTCCAGGTGAGGGTCGCCTCGTCATGTGTCTAGAGAATCAGGCTCCACCATCTCCCTGTTGTTCCCTGGAAAAGGCTAGCAGCTAGGATAACCATATGCTCCGCTGGTGTCTCAACCAAGCGAAAATCTCTAACCACAGCCTTCAGTCAGTCCTCAGCTGCCTAGGGATGTGTCTTGCCTCAAAACCTCGGAGGCCTCTGTCTCTGGAACTTGTGCAACATGTTCAGTCGGCGGGCACGATCTGCTGGTGGGGCTGGTGGCATCTGCTTCCCAATGGGTGGTGGTGGTGCTGGTGCACCACCCAAAGGTGCTACTACAGTAAGAGGGTCCTGCACTGAAGCATCGTCGCTCGGTGGGCCATCATCGTGTACTCTCTCAAGAATCCTAGCTAGCTGTCTACGCAGCAGAAACCTGAAAAGAAACAGGTGTGTCACGGCCAATAAGTTATACCTGGTGAGATTACTCAATGGAGATCAAAATAAAAACATTTCCAAACACACACAATCAGTGTTTTCATGCACCGAGTCAGAAATCAGTATTCAAGGTCCTGGTGTATGGATACGTCGGCCGCTTCACCAACACTAGACTCCCCAAACTGAAAACCATACTCAAAACACTTAACACTATTGCTTTGTTAAAAAGATCAGAGTCCTGGTTCTTTGGTATAACCAACTCCTATGATGCCACTTTGTCACGACCCATCCCCCGAGGCCCGTGTCGTGACTACCCCAAGCCCGCCTTCCATAGGCTAGGGGTTGGTGACTAGCACCGAAAAGGCGTATCCCTAAAACGAGGAGACATTGCTTTTAAACCTGTACAAACACACAATCCAAGAACACAACAAGATGCAACCATGAAGTAAAACCGAAGTAGTAAAGGTGTGTACTGAAAGTAAAGGGGCTGGAATACAAGCCCAACTGAAAAGATACAACTACAACTGAAAATAGAAAATAACTCCTGGAATCATCCACCAAGGATCCTACCTAAAGGGTGGGTACAGCTCGTCTCCACTACTCTCCATGCCAACCAATCTCTTCTGTGTACCGCCTGGTCCTGGCTCCCTCAAGTCTCAGCCAAGCTGTTCATCATCTGCACAGGACACAACAAGGTGCGGACGCAGCTCATGCAGAGGTGAGTATAACAATACCCAGTAGGGATCTCGAGACCCCCAAAGGTCTCTCAGAATTCCACAAAGGAAAAACCACAAAGCATGATCTCAATCACAAAGCACAAAGCAATAGACATAGCTCAAATCAGGGATAAGTAAAGCACAGAAGTACAGATGATTAGTCGAGAAGCTAGATCATCTTATTCTTTTGAGAGGCACTACTGTTAACCATACGGAGTTTGGACCACACAGTATTGGTAGGTACTAACCCCCGCAAGACCCACACAGGATCTAACCCGCTTGGAGTCAATAGGTACTAACCCCCGCAAGACCCGCACACGATCTGACCCACATAGAATCGGTATGCGCAGACCCACACAGGATCGTTGAGCACAGACCCACACAGGATCTGACCCACACAGGATTGGTATGTCACTGATCCACGACGGGCCGCTCTAAGGCTGGTCCTCATCGGGTCGTGTACTGCTGATCCATACAGGATCACTAGGTGCTGAGCCACACAGGATCGCTTGGTGTTGAGACACACAGGATCTCTAGGTGTTTACCCACACAAGATCATTCAGTACTAATCTCGGTATGATCTGTCTCCAATCTCCGCCTCACTGCCAGCCACTGGATTCACGCTCATAGTACACTTGATTCTGGAAAAACCGCTCCTCAATCCATCTTTCGTATTTCAACTGGCACGAAGTCCCACGAAGAAGTTCCCTGATGATTTATCACATCATAAGGGTCCCAACACAACATATGACACGTCAACTGGACCCCCGGTCTGTAAGTTATTGGCATTTTAGTGGTGAGGGCTCTGTTAGATTCGGAGTCGATCCAACCCGACCATACTCCAAGCTTCTCCAAAACTCCCACATAGTATCTCAAAAGAACCGTCTCGCACCAAGGATCTCAGTGTCGTAGACGGTTCATCAAACGGACGTCTGGTTCCCAAGATACGGTCACTTATGCGTATCAGGGCCCGAGAGGGGTCCGGGTCCGGTTCAACCCGGCCCGGCCCGACCCAGCCCGACCCCTTCCGGGTCTAACCCGACCCGGTTGGGTTGGGTCGCGGAGGGCTCGGGCCACTGGGTCACGGTGGCTTGGCCCACCGACTAGCGCGACCCACGTGGGGTCGCGCGGTCTACGACACCTGAACGGCTCAAAGTAGTTGTTCAGCTCCTTTTTTAGCAGCACCAGGTGGCGCCGCCTTGTCACCCACGGGACCCGCAGAGAGCGGATCCCCTGCATCGACGTGGCTCCCTTACGTGCAGCGCACGACGGCACATCGCCTCCACCTCCACGGCCAGCCGTTGTCGCCTGCCTGTCCGACCACCGCGACGCCGCTCTTTCACCGCAATCGGCGGTTTCCGGCCACTGCCCTCACCTGCTGGCGCCGACGCTTCTTCTGTGGACCACCAGGTGAGCTCTGGTGGTCTGTTCTTGCTTCCGGACGCGCCTACGGTTCTCTCGGGATGTCGTCGTCGTTGCGCGCCTCTCGGTTTTCAATGTTCCGTCAAGTTGGAACAACCCGCCTCCAAAGAATGCAATAAAAAACAAGTGGTGGAGGGTCTAGGCCTTGTTCGTTTGGCTCGCGCTCTCCGCGTTAGCATCATAACAAGAGGGAGTAAAAATATACAACACATTAAAAATAATGATAAACCCCGTTCAAATCTCCTGCATCGACCACCTGCAAATTGAAGAACGAGGAGAAGAAACGTGTGAATTTCTTGAATTAAAAGACAACCCCTACCTCGGGAACTGTCAGAGGTATCACTGTCGTTGGCGGAAGGAGAGTCCCTGTCGAAGTGAGGTCTTCGGCGTTCGTCGATCCCGGATCGTCGCCGCCCAAGTTTTCGTCCTCCATCGGTGGAAGATGTCGCGTCACTTCGCTAGAGGTTCCTTGCTTGGTGAAGCCGTGTCAAAACTTCACCTTGAGTCTCACTTAAATAGTGGGGGAAAATGTGAGTAACGCATCGAGGAATTAATGAGGTTCATTTAATGAATGAACCTCTTAATTCTCCAATGGTGCAGTTACAAATAAAGGAGAGTCAAGCTATTAATTGGCTTGAAAAATCACCGGTCCCCACCACCGCCGCTCATCCGCTGGAGAAAAAGAAATAAAATAACCTGTTAAGTTATTTTATTATTTTTCTGTAAAGTCTAAAATTTAACTTTTTCTCCCAACCTACTGCGGTTGAAGTGAAGTCTCTATTAAGCGAATCCTGGCGCTGTGGATTCAACGGTGCCCTCAGATTTTTAATCCGAATACCGGTTCAAAAGATAGAAAACGTCGTCCGTGTGTTTACTGTACATACTTTTAAAAAAGTTCAAAAATTTATTCCGAGCACACCGGGCCTCAAAATCATGCGCCGTTAATTTTCGCAGACTTGCAATAATCCCAAATAATTTTTAAAAAAATTACATAGAATTTTTTGGGTCTTTACATTGCATGTCCATCCATGCACTAACTTCATCACTCAAATCATCCTCAATCATATAGGCATCTATGTACATTGGATCTTTGTCCTTGTCATATTCCTCCTCATCAGAGATTACAACAGGTTCCACAGGAGGTTTTGGTGGCTCATCATCTTTCCTAGAGACTTGAAGGGATCTTGTAACTATTGTTCTTTCAATATCAGAATAGTCTTTGCATTTTCTAGTCTTCTTGGGATTTGGGGTAATGTATCCATTCGCATCCATCATCGGTTTTTTTCCTTTCTCAGCACTTGATTTGAGACAATCTTCCTCAATTCTTTTTGGTGGATCAACTTCTTCTTGAAGAGAATCATGAGGGGTCTCCTTTTTCCTTGTGTGAATCAAGTAGATTCCCTTGATCCTCCTCCATGGAATCAGCGACGGTATTGTTACTAGTGACATCAAGAACAACATCCACAAAGCTTGACAATTCTTTGTTCTCAAGGGGCTGAACATCCCTAATCACATCATTCTTTGGCCCTTCACCAGAAGATCCAGATGGGCCAGCGGTCGCATCTAGTCCAAGATTTTGGTTGCCCTTCACAACCCAGGTGGCTCTATTGGCCTTATGACCAACAATTTTCTGGTCACAGACATTGGAGGCATGCCCAAGCTTAAAGCAAAGGTTATAATAGTCCAGAAGCCTTTCATAAACAACCTCCTAAGAGAATCCATATTCGCCCTTCTGGATCCAAAATGTGAGAGGGAAGATCCTTAGATACATCAATTTCCACACAAATTCTGGCAACAGAAGGACGTGAAAGAGACTTCGTTGGTGATTCCAATTTCATTACGGTCAGATTTATTGTTTCTTCTTTTTTCTCGAACAGCGTTTTTTGTCAAGTTTGGTTTGTGGTTTGTCTTGTCTGTTGATATTTTTTGCTACTGTATCATAGGGCCCACCCTCACGGGACTAGATTTCAAATAATTATAAAAAAAAAAATTGAAAATCTGTTCGTTGGTGCGCGCTTCATCGAGATCGTGGGGCAATTGTAATTTCAAATTATTTAATCTATAAAATATATTTTTTCCAAAATATTTTATTTTGGACTTTAAATTCGGACATAAATTATTTTATTCATAAAATCCCTTTTTGACACATAAATCACCGAAAGAGGATTTCCAACCTTTGTAAATCTACCGTGAATTGATAGAACACGCCTCGCCTTTGCATTCCGGATTCCAGTTGAACCCCTCTCTCACTCACACATTTTCAAATATGTGGACGCCCAGAATCGGTGCCATCCTCATCACCACCCTGATGCTGCACCTCTGTTCCTCCATCGCACCATCCTCACCCCACAGGACCACCTTCATCGTCCACCTCCAACGGGACGCCATGCCGCTTCACTTCAACAACCTCCACCACTGGTACGCCGCCACCGTAAAATCGGTATCCGCCTCGCAGGAGCCACTATACACCTATAACACGTCCTCACCGCTTTTGCGGCCACCCTGACGGAGGACGAGGCCCAGGCACTTGCACGGAGGTCCCATGTATCTCGTGTCCTCCCCGACCAGATTCGCCATCCCCACACCACTCGGTCGCCGCAGTTTCTGGGCCTCCCTGCCCTCGAGGCCAACCCCCGGATCGCCAAGGTGATCAACGCCAGCGATGTCGTCATCGGTATGGTGGACACGGGCGTGTGGCCGGAGACCCGGAGCTTCAGTGACCACGGCCTCCCTCCTCCACCCAACAAATGGAAGGGCTCATGCGTTACCACCACGGACTTCCCCGCCTCCTCCTGTAACCACAAACTGGTCGGGGCGAAGTTTTTCTCCAAAGGGTACGTGGCGATTAACGGGCCCATCAACCAAACTGTGGATTCCAATTCGCCCCGCGACGCCAGAGGACATGGCAGTCACACCGCCAGCACCGCCGCCGGCTCGCCCGTGGCCAACGCAAGCTTACTGGGCTACGCCCAAAGAACGGCGCGCGGAATCGCCCCAACCGCCCGTCTGTGAACGTCTCGGTGACGCCGACTGAGTTGCAGTTCAATGAGGCGCGGGAGAAGCGGAATTACACACTAACCATAAGTGTCGGGGCGTCGTGGTCGAACAGGACGTCGATGATGTTCGGGCACGTGGAATGGAGGGACGGCGAGGGCCACATAGTTCGGACCCAGATTGCGGTCACCCGCAAGGTGGTTGGAAGATACTAGGGGAACCACTTCACCGTAGGCGACTCCATGCAATGTGGGAGACTGCATCTATATTGCTAAAAAAGATGCAAATGTCTGATCCATCTTAATCTTGTATTTTTTGCTAAAATATCTAAAATATTTAATGTTCCACCAGTATTGCAATGTTTTCCAACAAATACATGTGTAACCTGTTTCTCCTCGTTTTTTTTTAAGTTAGAAGACCTCGTTTTTTTCAACTACTTGGTACACACCATTACAAATGGTGGAGTATGTGTGTAAGAAACTGGGTTTTAATATGAAGTACGAATCCCTTCGTTTTTAGTTTTAATGTTTAATTATGGCCTAAAGTGAATGCCCCTTAAGTTCATAGAGGTTCCAGGGTTGTTTGAGGTTTATTCGGAGTCCGGAGTTCAGTTTTGGAGTGATTTAAATCTAGTGCACATTTAGTGCAAGTCATGCAAGGCAAGATAGAGAGCAAGGAATGGATGCATGACCATGCAGTCAAGTCTGCAATTTTAGCAGCTCTTAACAAAGGGCTTTCACATGGTTCCACACGGTTAGTCAAACCGTGCGAGGAAACCATGCAGGTGCCTCTCCTCTTCTAGCAAACCATGCGCCTAAACCGTGCATGTCCTTTAAATAGGGAAAATTTAATGTTTTTAATTAAATTAAAATCATTTTTATAACGGGCACTTTTAGTCATATCGGTCACACCGTGCATCAGATCGAGGTGCGAGTGATTCCTACATGTTACAAATGACTCATGGAACATTGCCCTAAATTATCAAAACAATCCAAATGCGTTTTCTCAGTTTTCAGAATGTCATTTGTTTCTTTTACTAAAATTAACGTCAATTTAAAATAAAAAAGACACACTTGAAGTCATACCGATCACACCGTGCGTCGGATTAAGGTGCAGCTGATTCCAACACGTCACAAATGATTGATGAATCATTGTTCTAAAATATGAAAATAATCTGAATGCAATTTCATGGTTTCGAGTAGGTCAATTGTCATTATTACTAAAATTGATGCCAAATTTAAATAAAAACACGCACATTGAGTCATGTCAGTCACATCATGTGTCGGATTGAGGTGCGACTAATTCCAACATGTCTCAAATGACTGATGAATCATTTTCTTAAAGTATCAAAACGATCTAAATGCATTTTCTCAGTTTTGAGTAGCTTAGTTGTCATTTTTAATGAAATTGATGTCAATTTTAAATAAAAAGTACTTAGAGTCATACCGATCACACCGTGCGTCAGATTGAGGTGCAGTTGATTCCTACACATCCCAAATGACTCATTAATTGTTTTTCTAAAGTATCAAAACAATCCGAATTCATTTTCTTAGTTTTCAGTATGACACTTGTTCCTTTTGCTAAAATTGATGTCAATTTTAAATAACAAGATGCACTTGTAATCATACCATGTGACATCGTGTGTCAGATTATGGTGTTGCTGATTCTTACACATCTCAAATGACTCATGGATCGTTTTTCTAAAGTACCAAAATAATTCGAATGCATTTGCTTAGTTTTGAGCAGGTCAATTGTCCTTTTTACTAAAATTGATGTAAATTTTAAATAAAAAAGACGCACTTGGAGTCATACTGGTCACACCGTGCCTCAAATTAAGGTGCGGCTGATTCCTACACGTTCCAAATGAATCACAAATCATTTCTCTAAAGTTTCAAAATAATCCGAATGCATTTTCTTGGTTTTAGTACATCACTTATTCCTTTTTACTAAAATTGATGTCAATTTTAAATAAAAAGACGCACTTGGAGTTATACTGGTCACACCATGCATCAGATTGAGGTTCTAATGATTCCTACAAATCCCAAATGACTCATGGATCATTTTACTAAAGTATCAAAATAATCCTAATGCGTTTTCTATGTTTTGAGTAGGTTAGTTGTACTTTTTACTAAAATTGATGTAAATTTTTGAATAAAAAGACATACTTGGAGTCATACCGGTCACACCGTGCGTCGGATTGAGGTGATACTGATTTCTACAAATCCCAAATAACTCATGGATCATTGTTATAAAGTATCAAAACTATCAGAATATGTTTTCTCTGTTTTTAGTACGTCACTTGTCTTTCTTAAATTTTATTTTAAACTCGAAACACGCACTTTGACTCATACCGGTCACATCGTTTATCATTTTGACATGAGACTGAATCCTACACATCACAAATGATTTATGAATAAATGTACTAAATTATCAAGACAATCTGAGCCTGTTTTCTTGGGTTTTATTGAGTGACACATTTTGAAATAAAATGTCGATTTTAAACAGATTAGGGATACTATGAGTCATACTGGTCACACCGTGCCTTGGATTAAGATGCGGCTGAATTCTACACATCCTAAATGACTTATGGATCATTTCTCTAAAGTATCAAAACAATGTGAATGTGTTTGTTCATTTTTGAGCATGTCAGTTGTCTATTTTACTAAAATTAATGTCGATTTTAAATAAAAAGACGCACCTAGAGTCATATTGGTCACATCGTGTGTCGGATTAAGGTGTTGTTGATTCATACACATCCCAAAGTCTCAAAACAATCCTAACTTATAATTTTAACATGATTACCATTTTCTTTTTGGGTCAAACTTCCAACACTGCATATTCATTCAAGAAAGATTTTTCAACTAAGAACATTCAATCAATATACAACATTGGAAGTTCTAAAAAGAAAAGCAATGCAAAGCATGGTAACATTGGCAGAATATGACTCTCCAAAAGACAAGTGAAAATAACTAAATAAGTATTAGATAAAGATGGTATGGAAAATAACTTAAAAATAGTAGATAAAATGATGACAAAATTAATTAAATAGGTAGTAGGAAATCACATTTTCATGATGGTTGTATATATTATTGACCCATAAATATGAAAGGAATCCACCTGTATAAGAAAACAATTCTTATGTGAGTAATACTAAAAATAAATAAATTAAAAATAAATATGAAACAATCCATTACTTCTATGTAAGTCACATCTTCATGCTATTTGTGTACATTTTTGTCACAACCCGTCCCCTAGGGCCCGTGCCATGACTACCCCAAGCCCGCCTTCCATAGACCAGGGGTTGGCGACTAGCACTGAATATGCATATCCCAAAAAGGGAAATAATTTTCCTGTAAACCTATACACACACACAAAACTCAAACTACGAAAAGGTAAACACTAAGTAAACCACAACTGTCACTGAGACAACTACTAGAAGTACAATACAAACTGAAAAGTAAAAAGGGACTGGAATACAAGCCCAAATCCACAATAGAAAATACAATTTCCAAGATCCATCTGCTCAAACCCTACATAAAGGGTAGGTGGAGGGTAGTTGTCTGTAGCCATAGAAGTACGTTTGTCCCATCTCACTGAGCACCACCTGGTCCCGAACCACCAAGATCTACATAGAAGCATCGATCACCTGCACGGAACACGAGACCTCCGGGAAAAGCCCATGCAGGGGATAGTAAAAAAATACTCAGTAAGGACCCCAAACCACAAAGGCAAGACCACAAAGCAAGACCACACAACATAGACAGCTCACACCAGGTATAACTCAATGTATAGGAAGTAGAATTATCAGTCGTAAAACTGAACATTCGTATTGTTGAGTGAATCATCATCTAGGCCCACTCATCACCTGGGCCAGTTGGATCATTGAGAACCAATCATCTCTGGGGTAATCTGGATCACTTAGACCTGCTAGTCTCTGGGCCAGCTAGATCACTTAGACCCGCTCGTCTTTTGGGATAGCTGGATCACCTAGACCTGCTCATCTCTGGGCCAGCTGGATCACTTAAACCCGCTCATCTCTTAGGCCAATTGGATCACTTAGACCCACTCATCTCTAATGAGCCACTAAGGTCGGCTCTGCTTCTAGGCCACTAAGGTCTGCTCGTTTTCTAAACCACTGAGTTATGCTCATCTACTAAACCACTTAGGTACGCTCTTCGTCTGAACCATTGAGGTATGCTCATCTGCTGAACCACTGAGGTACGCTCATTAGCTGAACTACTCAGGTGCACTCGTCAGTTGAACCACTGAGGTACGCTCGTATGGTGAACCATTGAGGTATGCCCATCAGATGAACCACTGAGGTATGCTCATTCGCTAAGCCACAGAGGTACGCTCGTTATATCCTTCGTGTCACAACCAGCCGTGAGATTACCACTCTCCAGTGCACTTGATTCCGAGAGAATCTACTCAAGCCATTGGTCATATCTTGAATTTCACAAAAACTCACTTAAATTATTCCCGAAGGAAATTCTTATCGTAAGGGTCACAATGCCATAGACGACGCGTCAATCAGACATCTGGTCTGAAAGATATTGGCGTTTTAGTAAACAGGTGTCAGTTGCATCCGGGCCCTGTCCGACTTGTTCGGACCAACCCGGCTCAGGCGTCCTGCATGGTCCGACCCATTTCGTCCAACCCGACCTGACTCGATTGGGTTTGGGCCGACCCGGTCCAGCCTAGCCTAGTGCCCATGCCCATTGGGCTTTGTTGGACCCAGCCCAGTTCGGTCGTGGGTCCAGCCCGCCATGTGATGCCCCAAACTTATCTTCCATGTAATAGCAATATTATAGGATGATATTTTCTTTAATTTCCAATTTGGACAAACAATTTTCGCAAATAAACAACAATACCTTCTTTATTTGAATAAAAAACTGAAATGATTACATTACTTCAAGACTAAGAAAATCCAATTAACCAAAAATACCTACTAGAAGCCCTATCAGAGCCACTGGGAGGCCACTTAACACAATAACCAGACCCAATAAATAGTGAAGATCCTTCGGGTTGGTTAGAACGAAAAAAATCACGGTCATAACCATGACAATTGTACTAAGCATCAGTGAAATGAAGAGCACCATGTTCGTCAAGTTGTTTTGAAGATGAAACACCTTATTTCATGCTTTTATAAGGCCTCAAAAATAATCCGACTGTTGCCCCTTAGGTGACCGTTGAGTTTCTAACGGCTATATGTATAACCGTTGGTCATTTTGGTGGTTTAATTTAAAATATTCAGGTATAATTAGTTTTCCAAAATATTTAAAGTATGCATTGAAATTATAACTTTAAACATATAAACTCTTTTTATAAACTTTCAAAAGGATAATGATTTAATATTTTAGCTACACTTAGTATGATTTTAAAATGAGGTATGGATTTCAAATACATTTCAAATATTTCAAATGTGTTGAAAAGCTTTTATAAATGTTTTCATTCTTGATGTTTAAAATAAGGTCTTAACTAAAAATATGTTTTGGATTTTGAAATGTAATACTAGTATAAGGTTTCTAAAACTTTGATTTATAACTTTATGTTTTAAAACTCAAGTGTTTATAATCATGGTAAATTTATAACCCTACCATGCTAAAAAGACAGGTGAGTACCCCACCTAGTCGAGGGTCATCTTTTAGGAAACAACTTAAAGTCTTGATGGGCATCTCACCCACAACCCCTGGCAATGGCATAGGGCAGTGCGCACGGAGGTTGAGTGCTAGGTCTAGCGCGCACAGGGGTAATAGTTAGTCCTAAGGGAACACAGGCGTGCGTGTGCAAGGAACCAGTGCGCCACCATATGGGGCAGCATGTCGGTAGGGGTGGGCGCAGAGAGCGCCCGCAAAAGACCCATTACATGGCGGTAACAGGGAGGGGGAGGGGGATTTCTAGCATATGGAAGGGAGCCCCGCGCTTATAAAGGAGCTCGGGAACTTGCTACATTTCGATATGGGATGACAATTTTCAGACAGGATCGGATCTGGGCCGTCAGATCTCGCCACGTGGAATGCGGGCCGTTCGATCAGTCCAACCATCGATTCCCAACAGTTGTGGATTATCCTCCGTGTTTTTCCCAGCCATTCAATCGATTAAGATCTAATCAGAACTGTTCGTCCATTTTTAAAAACTCCACATCACCCGTAGTCGTCTGATCTACTCCCCCTCGGATCACAACCGTTCTTTCCTTTTAAAATCCACGGACTCGCCTCCACCGCTGGATCTTCTCTCGGTTAATCTCAGTCATCCGTTATTTTCCAGTTTTCCTCTCCCATGGCATCTTCTTCCTCCCGCATGTGCCGCACCAGTGGTCTATTCCACTTTCTCCATTTTTTCTTCTTCTTCCATGACACCAATGGCCCCTCTTTGCTCTCATCTTCCACAAGACCGGACACCCTCGGCCATATTTTAAACCGAGTGTGTCTCGGTTTTCCAACAAGTGGCATTAAAATATTCTATATAATATATGTATAATATAGTTTATATATACAATCAGTTGCACCCCTAACCTCTCGGTTGATCTCTCCTCTCAAGCCTCCAGCGAGCTTCCCCAAGCCTCTCCTCCTCATTCAAATCAGGTAAGGGACTTAAAACTTGTATTGCTTTGTTATGTTGAAAATATATACATATATATATAAATATATATATATATATATACATATATATATATATATATATATATAACCTTACAGTTTAGATAAAATCTTTTATGCCCGATTCTAGGACTTCTGGATTTTGGGTTTAGGTAGTATTTTTAAACCTGAGGGATTATATTTCTCATGAAAAACTTTTTTATATACTTTGTATATTGATTATATATATCTATATATAGTCATATATTTTACATAACTCACCCATTCAAACCAGTTTTAAGTCTTTTAACATTGAACTTCAATGTATAATTGATGTTTTTGAAAAACATGGGGCCAATAAGGGTCCTATATTGTCTTGCCTTGCTTCAGTTTGGATTATTATATATATACATATAGATATATATACTTGTATATATATATATGGTTGAGTAAATGACATACCGATTCCTTCTAAGATGGTGAGTCCTTAATCCTACATTAAGTTCTAAATTCTTTATCATGCAAAGGATGTGTAATGTTTTGCGATTCTATATAATTGGAAATATACATAAGCATATATATATGTATACATATTTGATAAACAAAACTTTTTATATTTAATTGCACATTTTGAAATCAAAGAACCCTTGTTTTAACTAATGCCCCTAATACATTTAAAACATGTAAGTGTCATTTAATCTTTGTGTAAAACCCTTATATAGACTATGTATAATCAGTTATAGACATAAATTATATATGTATATCGACGTTTACATAAATATATCTATGAATTTGTTTAATAAATAATCCATTTAAATTTTATATCACGATTTAAAATTTAGGGACCCTTATTAATTAATGTGCTTAATATATTTATGTCATTATAGGTGTCATTGGATTTTTGGTGTAAGTTGTAAAGACTCGGAAATTTCAAGGAAATTTTTTTCTTAAATACTTTGGAATTTTACAAGTCTGCGGTTTCTGATGGCACATGATTCCGAGGCCCGGTGTGACCGGAATCAATTTCTGAAGTTTTGTTCGGGTACGTTTAGTAAACGTACGTGCGAGTTTTTCTATCTTTTGAACCGGTGCTCGGAATTGAAACCTGAGGGCATCGATGAACTCGCAACACCGGTATTCGCTTAAGGGGACCTTTACCGCAGTTGCATTTGCTCGGGAGGAGAAGTTAATTTTTGGGGATTTATAATAAATTAAATAAAATTGTTGAACACAATTTTATTTATATTTGGTGGTTATTTCCTACAAGGGGGAGTTAGAGGTGGGGCCCACACCCACATAATCTCCCATGAGAGGATAATGTGAGGTGGGGCCCACACGAGCCCCTGACCCTTTAACTTTCCTTAAACTCCTCATTAACTCTCCTTCATTTAATTTGACAACTCCCCTCTTTTAATGTGAACTCTACACCTCCTCTCTTTTGAATTTTAAACTCTCCACCTCCCTCTCATTAAGTATGCCAACACAATTAATTAATGATTTCATTAATTAATTTGTGGGTAAACAATTCTTTTGAATTCTTTTGAATTGCATGGAAATACTATTTTATTGGGGAAAGCCTTTCTAAATATTTGCTTGACATATATTTGGTGGTGGAGCTTTTGGAGAATTGGAGGAGAGCTTTATCCCTCACCAGCGAAGAAAGCGAGGAACGATATCCTCTTGACGACCGAGGTAAGAACGTGAGGCGATGCTCACAAGGGACGCCATCATTCTTCTTCTTCCTCCGCGTCAAGGGAGGAGATGTCGTCCGCGAGGAAATATCGACTACGCTTCCTCCTCGGACGCACCCCGACGTCAACGAATCGACGTCAACTTCGGATCCTCTTACCGCAACACAAACAAGCGAGCATCAGAATCAAGGTAGGGGGTTTAATATAATTTGAAGTGAATGAAATTATATTTCGTCCTTGATGTATCTTTGGCCAACTGATATCGCCTAACGAGGAGGGCGTAGGCCGAACGAACACGGCTCGACGACTCTCCGATGATACTTGAATATTTATTTAGGTGGTGGCAATCGAAGGCGATGGCGATCGGAGGAAGCGGCGGCCGTGTAGAGAAGAACTGTGGGTCGGTCAGTCGAAGAAGAACCGGCCGGCTAAAGCTGGCCGAGTTGAATGAACCACGGTGCCACAAGGGGCGCCGCGCTGCGGAGTACCACAGCCCGCGCTCCGCGGGCTGCTTTGGTGGCGAACCAGCCGGGTTGAAGGAGGACGCGACACCCGCAGGTGCTGCGCGGAAGAACCGCGGCCCGCCCGTGCGGGCCGCTCGTGCTGGGAAGACCGGCCAACTTTGGTCGTTCGGACAGGAGGGCGGTGACGCCGGTTTGGGACGTCGGGAGCCCCCCTCCCCTCACCAGCTCGGCCAGCTGGCCGAGCCGCACCAGCCGGGCCGGGCCGCGCCCCGCCGAGCCAGGCCACCTGCCACGGGCCGAGTCGTGCCCCACCAGGCCAAGCCGCGCATTATCGGATCAGGCCGACCCCTTAGCCGGGTCGGATCCGCTGATCCAGAACGGGCCGACCCACCAGCCCACCGGGCTTGACGGGTCGGGCCCATTTCGCTTAGAGTCGAACTGTGATTGATAACTTAGGTATATGTATGGGCATATACCTAAGTAGAGTTGGTAGATACTTCGTGATTGTATCTTTCTTCTGTGGTTTATCCTTCGTGAATTTTGGGAGACCTTCGGGGGTCTCGGGGTCCCTATTGAGTATCGTATACTCACCCCTGCATGGGCTATGCCCGCACTACATTGTGTTGGATGCAGACGACGGAAATCACTGATCGAGGTGGAGGCTTGTGGGGCTGGACGGTACCCGGAGGTGGACCACTTGGTGAGACGTACACGGAGCGGACGACCGGACCCAAGGTGTGAGGAGGTCATTTGTACCCACCCTTCAGGTGGGATTCTCGGAGGATGACTCAGTGGTTGTTGTTTTACTTTACTACAGTTGTACTAGTTTTTCAGTTGTATTGTACTTACTGTTGGGCTTGTATTTCCGACCCCTTTCCTTTCAACACTACTTTTTGTATACAGTTTTCACTTAGTGTTTACTTTCTGTTGCGTACTCTGTTGTGTTTTTTTACTTTCATAAAGGCAATGACTTCCCAGCTTAGGGATTTATGCCTTTGGTGCTAGTCGCCAGCCTCTGGCATATGAAAGACGGGCTTGGGGTAGTCACGGCACAGGCCCCGAGGACGGGTCGTGACATAAGTCCCTTATATACACCATGTATATTTAGTTATACATTTATATATATATATGTAAAAATAAATTTAGATTCTAAATCTAATTTAGATTTTCTAGGATTGTTGAGAATGAATGGAAAATTTGGTTTTTGAAATATGAAAGGTTTTTATATAATTCTTCATACACACCGTTGTGTATAAATGGATTTACACAACACTAAACCCTAATCATTTAGTAATTATGGAGAATTCATGAGTAAAATTTTTGGTGTTTTCTACTCTTATATACATATGTATGAATCACTTATTTTCATAAATATTAAATGGTATTAGGTATGGTTGAATTTCATGCTTTTCATTTTTAACATTGTGTGTACTCTTGTGATATGTTATTCATAAGCATACCGGTAATAAATGATTGGAAATCTATGTGTTTAATACCCCACTTGAAATATTTGGTTTACCTTTAAATTAATTATTCATCCAATCCACGACGAATTTCCAATATGTATTTTATTAATATGATTTTAGAATTTAGGGTTATCATTTTATGTGACAAAACTTGTATTTTTTTTGTGCATTAGTTGTCATCACATATGCTATAATCTGCTTATCATACTTTCCATTTATTTCCATAGCCATGCAGTTGATAGTATTATTATTAACACTGACATGCATGATTCACTTTGTATATGTAAATGCTAAAGAATGTAATTAAACTCAAATGACCTTTTATGGAATAAAGAATGTAAACTATTCAAAGTGGTATGAGGCACTTTGAATAATATGAAATGAGAAATTAAATTATTCAAGGTGGTATGGGACACTTTGAATAATATGAAATAAGAAACCAAGTAATATGTGACACTTGGAATGATAAGTGATAAGTAATTTAATAAATCAAAGTGGTATGAGCACTTTGATTTAGAGAAATGAGGAATGCATTGGACTTATTTACTGTCGGGTGGGATCTGCTATAGCCCATCGATGCATCAGTAGGTCTCATGAGACAAACTACGGTCTTGGCACAAGGCCTTGACAAATTTATGATTTATGGATTTTGGTCGGGGCCTTAATCATCTTAGACGTCTTGGCTGAGGCCTTGACACAGTCCCGTATATGCACTTTCTTCATTATGACTATGAAATTTAATTAACCTAGAGAATATTCTAATAGTAGAATATCCTTGGTTAAAGAGCCTATGTTTATGAGAATCAGAAGAAGTAAAAGCTTATGACATATTATTTATGCAGCACCCAGAAATTTATTACCCAGTTTATGTTTCACAGTTAATAGTGAAAGAAAATGAAGTTATTATTTTATGTTCAAATCCAATCATGTATTACTCTTAGTTTTAAATTTTTCACTTGCATTTTCACATTTCATACCTATTAAAGTTATTATGTCTCTTACTTATTATTCTATATGAGCATGCTTATAACTGGAACATGTTTCCTTATAACTCTATTCGTATTACTTAAAATGTGCTCTTATAATTCTTAGACAAAATGTTATGTTATGATACATGTGTTACAACATTCCTAAGAAAATGTTTTATGAATAATTTTATAGGAATGTTTTCAAAAGCTTTTAATTGGTATATTATGTTATTTTAAAACCCCTTACTATGCATTCTTATGCTCACCCTACGTTTTCAATCTATTTTATTTTACAAGTTTAGTAGATTTCAGTCCCTCTGTTTTGGTGACTACTTAATGAATACATTTTTGTTCAATTTTAAAGGATTTGAAATAATTGTATCTGATTCTCCATGACCTAAACCAAAACGATCCTCTTTAGTAGAACATGATGTGTAATGATAAGCTCTTCTTTTTTTAAAAAAAAATTACACACCATGTTTTATGTAAAACCGCACCGGCTTCGGGGTAGTTTGGGACCAGGGCATGACAGTTGGTATCAGAGGATTGGTTTAGAAAACTCTGTAAAATTAGAACAATACTAAAAAATTGATTATGTATTACTAAGTAGAAAATTCCTTAAAATTTTTAGATGGCTGACGAATCATGCCTCATGTCTCTTCCAACAGAAGTATTAGAGACCGTAGTGGACAAATCATGTGTAGAAAACTATGAGACTTTTGAAAATACTCCTTTTATCAGCGTTTTTTTTAGCACTTATAAAAGACCTCTTTTATCATCGTTTTTCTTTTAGCGTTGATGAAAGGGGTCTTTATCATCATTTTTTTAGCGCTGATAAAAGAGACCCCCTTTTAATAGCGTCCTGATTATCAATGTTTTTTTAGCGCTGATAAAGGTCTTTTTAGCGCTAATAAAACTCTGTTTTGTGGTTATGATTCTCCTCCATTTGTTGAGGCTCTGATTTCTGGTGGTGCAGTCAAGGGGCTTGAGAACACCCATGCAGCGACCACCAGGGAAGAGTGCAACCCTCTTTCTCCACTGTTGGTTTTTCTTGGTTTGGATGTTTCTCCTGGGAGGAGGTCTCCCGACCAGCAAGCTTCTCCCAGTTTAATTTGTCACCAGAATCAGCCCCCTTATATGAATGGGGATGGGAAAGAAAATGTGGATCCTGAAGGTTGGTAGACCTTCATTCCAAAATGGAAAAAGAAACAGTCAGGCTCAAGGCCACTTGAGGATTCTAATATGAGTGACAAGGGCTCAGATTTGCAGTCAAAGTCGGATGAAGAGCAGGACTCCCATCCTGTTATGAATGTTGGTTTAGGATCAAGAAATGGTAAAAAAATGTAATCTTCTTTCCGGTAATTTCCATGTTAACAAAGGGAAAAAGCCAAAACCTCGTAAGGACTACTAGAATCTCCCAAAAAACGGTGGTCACTAGATCCTCAAGTAAATCAAAACAATTTGGGACTGAGTCAAGGCAGCCTGCCTCTACATGTATTAATGACTCTCCTAAGGTGCTTGATCTTCAAAGCAAACACGACTTGGTTGTTGTTGGAGCAGAGAAGGATCCAGAGAGAAGCACTCTGATTGATGTAGTCAAGGAGGTTTTTGATGAGAAGTTTCAGGACCTCCTGATTCACTTTGAGAAGGAACCTGAGGGCAAGTGCTCCTCTGCTGAGCCAATGCTGCAGTCTACTGCCAGCACCCCGAAGGATGTTGTCACAGAGAGTGTTGAAGGTGTTGAAGATGGAACTCCTTCATTCTGATGAAATTATGTTGGAGGACTCTTTCATGATCAATATTTCTAAGGAGGAAGCCCATAGAATGTTTGAAAAGGCCACTGCAAGTTGATCTTAACGAGGAATAGGCAGTCTGGATTGATAAACAAAACAGAATTTTAATACATGGTTTCAATGAGGGGAAGACCAGCTTGGAGGAACATGTTTAGACATGGGAAAAAATGGCCTTCTAGTTTGAGGAGCTCATTAAGGAGAATCCAGAGTTAAAGGTAACATCTATCCAATGGAAATTATGTAGAGTTAATTTTTCCAACTCATTCAATTTTTGTTGAAATGGCCAAGTTTTCTCTTATGTTGTGGGATGTTTTCATAACACTGTGATCTTGTTGGGTTTCTCACTTTTCCGTAATAGTGCTTTTTGAAATAATAAAAAAAATTATTGTGGAGTGTAGATATTAAATAGTGCAACTCTATTTTTTGGCATTGCATTGTCTGTATGGTATATGTTTTTTATAATTTTTTTTTTGTTTTTTTATTATAGTAAGTGTTTATGTATATTTTACATTTAACAAAACAATATGGAAGAAATGATCTTTTTTTGTAAGAAATGAAGTTATGGGGTGGAGAAGATTCTACTGTAGATACCGTATTTTGATGAAGGGTTGCTCTATTTTGAAAGTTTGGGTTGGAGATGATTTAAAAGGTATTTTTTTATTCCATTTAGTTATAAGTAGTATTTTCTATTCATTGTATTTTTATGTATTGTTGAATCTTCTAATTGGGTTATATTTTTGTCCATCATGTTTGTTAAGTAATTGGACAAAGCACGGGGTGGTGTAATTTTTTTTTTAAATACAATATTTTTCATGTTGATTATTTAAACAACCGATGTGAAAAATAATTATTAAGCCGATTATGATGACAGTCGATGTAGTAAAATATTTTGCACACTGATTATTAAAATAAACAACGTAGAATATCAATTAAAGTTATACCAATTATAAATTTCTTATAGTTTTGACATCGGTTATTTTTATCACCGATATGATAAATGATTTTTAACATCGATTTTGTGCAACTATTGTTCAATTTTTTTTTTCAACATCTCTAGTGATGATTTTGCTTAATAACCGATGTTCGAAGTAAAAAAAAAAGAATGATGTTAAACCACCATTTATGCTCCGGTGATAAATCATCAACAAATAATTATACATGTTTGATTATAAAAAAATTATAAAGAAAATGAAAATCAGCTCGTTGGTTGCACAGTCCATTGGGTTCATTGCAATTTTTCAGTTCAGGCCTCAGGCCCATTTTGAATGAAAGGATGATATAGTGATGATGTCAAACATGACTGTTGGCATTGGAATTTCAAGTTATTTAATGGAAAAATATATTTTTTTTATTTGCATTTTTATCGGTATTTTTAGTCTTCTCATAAAACATTTTCTTTTTGACTTTAAAATGTATATAATTTTATTTTGATAAAAGCCTTTAATGCGGATAAATCAGCGGAAGAGGAGGAAACGATTCCAGCCATTATAAATCTATCGTGAATTGATTGAATCAATGCATCTTGCCTCGCCTCGCCTCGGTCTTCCGCTAATTTTTTGTTTGAAACGCTGTCAGAACCCACCTGTCTTGATCTCACACATTTTCAAATATGTGGACGCACATCCTCATCACCCTGCTCCTGCACCTGTGTTCCTCCATTGCAACATCCACATCCCCTAAGACCACCTTCATCGTCCACCTCCCACGGGACGCCATGCCGCCCCACTTCGACAACCACCACCACTGGTACGCCGCCACCTTAAAATCGGTCTCCGCCTCGTAGGAGCCACTGTACGCCTACAAACACCTCCTCACCGCTTTTGCGGCCGCCATGACGGAGGACGAGGCCCGGGCACTGGCCCGGAGGGCCGACGTATCCCGTGTCCTCCCCGACCAGATTCGCCATCCCCACACCACTCGGACGCCGCAGTTTCTGGGCATCGCTGCCCTCGAGGGAAACCCCCGGATCGCCAAGCTGATCGACGCCAGCGATGTCGTCATTGGTTTGCTGGACACGGGCGTGTGGCCGGAGAGCCCGAGCTTCAGTGACCACGACCTCCCCACTCCTCCGATCAAGTGGAAGGGGTCATGCTTTGCGACCGGGGACTTCCCCGCCTCCAGCTGCAACAACAAACTGGTCGGGGCGAAGTTTTTCTCCAAAGGGTACGAGGCCAAATACGGGCCGATCAACCAAACTCTGGAATCGAGATCGCCCCGCGACACACAAGGCCATGGTACTCACACCGCCAGCACCGCCGCGGGCTCGCCCGTCGCCAATGCAAGCATGCTGGGCTACGCCCAAGGAACGGCGCGGGGGATAGCCAAAACCGCCCGGGTAGCGGCGTACAAGGTCTGCTGGCCCCAGGACTGTTACGATTCCGACATCTTAGCGGCCATGGAGGCGGCGGTGGAGGATGGGGTGGATGTTTTATCCGTGTCCATCGGAGTCGGAGCTCCGGATTTCCGGAACAATTCACTTGCCATTGCTTCTTTTGCTGCGGCTACGGAAAAGAATATATTCGTGACCTGCTCGGCGGGGAACGATGGGCCTGCTCTCCAAACCGTAGTCAACGCGGCGCCGTGGGTGGCTACGGTCGCTGCCGGAACCTTGGATCGAGAGTTCATCGCCACGGTCTGCCTCCGGAATGGGGACAAAATCCATGGCTCCACGCTCTCGGACGCCGGTGCCCTGCCCGTATCCCGTCTGTTCTACGCGAGCGAGAGCAAGAATGGCAGCCTGTGCCTGGAAGGAAACCTGCCCCATAACTTGACCGGGAAAGTTGTGCTCTGTGACGCTGGTGTAACCTGGGGCGTCGAGAAAGGCGAGGTTGTGAAAAAAGCCGGTGGCGTGGGGATGATCGTAGCAAATTTGGAGGAAACCTGGGAGACGTTGGTCCCCGAGGCCTATTTTTTGCCGGCGGCGGCGGTAACATTCCAAGACGGGAATGCAATCAAGAATTACGTTCTTTCAACGCACGATCCAACCGCCAGCATCGGCCCCGGGATGACGGTGGAGGGCGTCCATCCCTCCCCCAGCGTTGCGTCCTTCAGCTCCAGGGGCCCCGCCCTCTCAGCCGACATTTTGAAACCCGACTTCATGGCGCCGAGCGTCAATATCCTCGCGGCGTGGAGCGGCGAGGCGGGACCCTCGGAGCTTCCCGGGGACCGCCGGCGTTTCAATTTCAACTTCCAGTCCGGCACGTCGATGGCGTGCCCGCACGTCAGCGGAATGGCGGCTCTGCTGAAAGCGGTGCACCCGGACTGGAGTCCCGCTGCCATCAAGTCCGCTCTCGTCACCACCGCCTCCACCACGGACACAAATACCGGGAAGCCCATATTAGACCAGGGCACAAGCCAGCAAGCGACGGCTTTCGGCATGGGCGCGGGGCAGGTTGACTTAGCGAGGGCCCTCGACCCCGGCCTGGTGTACGACATCGAGCGTGAGCAGTACCGGGAGTTTCTATGCGCCATGAAATACACCCCGGGTGACATCCTCCGATTCGTAGGAAGCGCCGCTAATTTCAGGTGCAATGCGAGCAGGAAATACCGCGTGGCGGATCTGAACTACCCATCATTCGCTGCGACCGTACGCGCGGGCGTGTCTAAAACGGTGACATTCCCGCGGACCCTGACCAACGTGTACGGAAGAAGCACGTATAATGTGTCGGTGAAGGCACCGCCGTCGGTGAACGTGTCGGTGACGCCGACGGAGTTGCAGTTCAGTGAGGTGCTGGAGAAGCGGAATTACACACTAACCATAAGTGTCGGGGCGTCGGGGTCGAACAGGACGTCGACGATGTTCGGGCACGTGGAATGGAGGGACGGCGAGGGCCACAGAGTTCGGAGCCAGATTGCGGTCACCCGCCAGTGGGTCGGAAGATCCTAGGGATATATATTTTATTCGCACGGACACCCACTTCACTGGAAGCAGCTGCCAGAAATTTGCAGATTAAAAATGAAATATTTGAAAATTTATAAATCTCTATAATATGATAAACTACCTGCAATGTGGGAGATTGCATCTATTCCCACAAAGAAACACATGTTTGATCCATCTTCTATATCATGTTTTTTTTAGCTAAAATATATCTAAAATATTTAATGTTTCAATATTGCAATATTTTATGTAACACCATGGATTTGATTTTTTTTTTCATATTTCATCAATGCCATCAGGATGGTGTGATTTATGTTGTTCCTATATGGATAATTTGGACGACATCATTATCATAAAGACCAGACAAACATTAATATTGTTATATGATGTAAAGAAACATTGTCATTTGATTGAATATAACTTAATATTATACTCGTGGTTATTAAAAAATCTAAGATTTTTTTGAGTTTCAAAAACGCAACCAGAGAGTATCTATCGAGCCTAATATTATTGAAAGACAATGAGTTCAAGACTTGTAAGAGGCATTGGTGAATATCAAAAAAATGATTTGAGTGTTACACTTATGATGGAATTTTATAGTCAATCTATGCATATATTTTGATATTGAAATTTATAGTTATTAAAGAAAGTGTAAATATGTTCTTACTATATTTATTTTTAAATTGTAATTATGTTTATAATGTGATTTATGAATTTTTATGTGGACATGCATTTTACAAGTATTATACTTTGTATTGATTTGGAATTATCTTCGATTCATCTTCATGTCAATTTGTTTACTTTAATTTTTTATATAACCGTTTATATGGTTATGTCAGTTTTGGAGACTTTTTGGGTCTTTTTTGGCCTAAAAAATGTGACCGGGGGTTTCCTTCAGGTCACCAGTGCATAGAGCTCGTCACAGGTTTCAATTTGATATGTGGTAAAATTCAAATAGACACTTGAATCAAAAGTTGTGACCATTTAAAGTTTAAGTTACATTTTCAACTTATTTTAGATATTTTTTTATTATTTTTTGATTTTTTCTATCTTCAAATTATTATTAAATGACTATTAATCGATAATAATTGGAAAATTATGAATTAATATTACTTTTTAAATTATTTTATAATTTTTTTTCACTAAATATCTCATATATTAAGTGTAAAGGCATATTTAGCCTTATATAAATCATATTAAATTAAATATTATATATATATATATATCAATATAAATTTATTTTTATGTTAATATATTATTTTTAATGATTTATAATTTTTTTATGAAATTTACCTTTTATCAATGCTTGTAAAAAAATACGGATAAAGATCCTCCTTTATCAGCACTATTAAAAAAGCAGTGATAAAATGAGTATTTTTAACAGCACTAAAAAAATGCTGATAAAAATACTCCATTTATGAGTGATTTTTTAGCGTTGTTAAAGGGCGACGCAACGTGAAGCCAAATATGTGGTAGTAAAGTTTAATGGTCACTAAACATACTCTCAAAAAAGAATATCAAATTACATGCAAACTTGTGAAATTCCTATCGAAAGTCTTAGTCTTATAATATTTCATCTTGAAGATTATCACGTGTAAATTTTATAAGATGAAGTCTCATCTGCTTAAGAGTACTCACACCCAACATAGATTATTACATCATTTAAAAGTGCATAAATTAACAAGGGACAATAAATAGAAAATAATAAAATCTTCAACAATAAAAGATCTCCGGGAGGATCACCAATAGCCAAAGAAAACCTATAACGAGGAAGAATATCATGAAAGGAGAAAACATATTGTGAGATCTAAAATGAAAACTATAAAATTGGGAAGTGTGACCTAAGAAGTGTGAATGAAATAAATGAGTTTAGTAAAACTATGTATAGACATGACATCTAGTCGTTATAAATGTCACGACCCTTCCCCCGGGGGTCGTGTCGTGACTACCCTAAACCTGCCTTCTATAGGCCAGAGGCTGGTGACTAGCACCAGAAAGGCATATCCAAAAAAGGGAAGACATTGCCTTTAAACCTACATACACAAACGTCCAACCGCATCCCAACACACTGAAAGAGGGAAACAAGTATACCACTAAAACAAGGCAGAGTGCAAGTACAAGTGAAAGTAAGTGGGCCAGAATACAAACCCAACAAGGAACTGAAAACAGTAAAGTACAAAAGGAAACTCTGATGGCCATCCGCGAAAATCCCCACCTGATCGTGAGAGTAGTGAAGCTACTGGAATCCAAAGTAGTATGTCATGCCCGCCCGGTCCTACTGGGCCCCACCTAGTCCTAGGCCACCAAGTACACCGTCGTAGCGTCTGTCTGTCCTGTCCCCCTGAGCACCTCTGTCGAAATGTCGAATGTCTGCACCAGACACAACACGTGCGGGCGAAGCCCGTGCAGGGGTGAGTATAACAATATTCAGTATGGACCCCGAGATCCCGAAGGTCTCCCAAAATTCCTCAAAGGAAAAACCACAAAGTATGATCTCAATAACAAAGCATAAAGTAAAAGACAACTCACACCAGGTATACAACCTAAAGAACATGAAAAATGATTAGTCATAAAACTAGATCATCTTATTCTGTTGAGAGGCTTTTGCTGCTAGACCGCACAAGGTAGCTAGCTGCTGACCCACAGAGGATCGCTAGGTGCTGACCCAAAGAGGATTGCTAGATGTTGACCCACAGAGGATCGCTAGTTGCTGACTCATGGAGGATCGCTAGGTGATGACCCACAGAGCGTCGCTAACTGATGACCCACAGAGGGTCGCTAACTGCTGACCCACAGAGGGTCGCTAACTGTTGATCCCCAGAGAATCACTAGGTGCTTCATCACGTCACAGCCAACCACTGTATTCCCTCACTCAACACGCTTGATTTTGGGAGGATCCGCTCATCAAGCCATCGGTCGTACCTCAACCACCACAAAGCCCCACAAAAAAGTAACCCGAAGAACCGCCATTTCATAAGGGTTCTAATGCAAAGACGGTGCATCAGTCGGATGCCCGGTCTGTTAGTTATATACATTTTAGTGCCGAGTGACCGATTAGATTCGAGTCTGATACAACCCGTTCGTACTCCAACTTTCTCTAAAACCCAAGTGGAGTATCTCAAAAGGACTGTCTCGTCCTAAGGGTTCCAGTGCCGTAGACGGTTCGTCAAACAAGCGCTCGGTTTAGAGGATATGACCCTTTAAGAGAAACTGAATTGAAATGGGTCTGGGTCCGGTCCGGTGCGGCTGGAGCGACCCGACCCGACCCGGTCTGGGTCGACTCAGGTCTGCCCCGGATTGACTCGGTCTGGTCTTCCGACTAGGCGCGAACCCAACTCCCCACCGAACAGACATAAGTTCGTTCGGCCTTTGACCGGTGGCGTTAGGCTGGCGCCGCCCCTTCAGCTGTTCGGTCCCGTGGACCGTTTCAGGGCGGGACCTGCGGTCTGAGTCCGCCTCCGCCGCGGCCAGAGTCGCGACATCTCCTCCGCGGCACGCTACCGCGGCGGGCCGTCGCCATCAACGCAGCCGGCGTTGGCCGACCGCCCCCTGTCCGCCGCGGCGCCTTCAGGCGCCGCCTTCTCCTCGCAGCTGGTGAGAGTCGGCCGCCGCCGTCTCCGGTCGTTGGCGGCATTGCACCGACGAAGCTTCCGTGCCGGCGGAGCTTCCGCGGTCCTCCGGTGAAACTCTAGAGGCCCATTTTCTTTTCTAACTGCGCCTACGAGCCTCCTAGGACGCTGCCATCACTGCGTGGCCCCCGGTTTTGTCCTGCCGTCGAGTTGAACATTCGCCCATGAAGAACGCATCAAGAACAAGTTCAGCGGAGGGTCTGGGCCCTGTTTGGATTGATCCGCGCCCTCCGCATTAGCATTATAACATGTGGGTGAATCAATAACCATCATAAGGTTTAATTAAAACCCCAAAATAAATTATCGCGACAACCTCCCGCAAAAATGAACAAGTCGCGGATCAACCTGTTAGTTGGTTAATCCGTGTTATTCATATTATTCAAGAATGGAGAGAGGAAAATTATTTAAACGCATAAACAATTTAAACCCCCTACCTGGAACTCATTGGAAGACGCTGCAGATGAGGAAGAAGGGTCCACGTTCGAAGATGTTCGTCGACGTTCGTTTGTTCCTCATTCTTCGTTGGAGTAGGGTTCTGCTAGTGTTTCGTCAGATATTCCTCACGTTGATCCCCAAAACCCATGCCATAGGTTTGTTTAAATAGAAGAAAAAAACCACCCACGTTGCGTTTTATTAACGCGATTCATTAATGAACTGAAATTAATGTTTCATTAATTTAACGAACGTCGTGGTTACACAACCCAAGGGTCGTGTCATTAAATGACTCTCATTCAAGCCTGACGTTACACCGTGGTCCCGCCATCTGCCGCTCAACGGTGAGAAGAGAATAAAATAACTCATGAAGTTATTTTTTTTGTAAAGTCCAAAAATTAAATTTTTCGTCTAACCCTTGCCGGTCGAAGTTAAGCTTTGCCTAAGCGAATCCCGACACAACAAATTTAACGATGCCCTCATATTTTTAATCCGAGCACCAGTTCAAAAGATAGAAATCGCCGCTTGCACGTTTACTGAAGGTACCTTAAAAAAAGTTAAAAAATTATTAACATTCACCCTCGACCCAGGCCGGTTGAGGTTAGACTCCGCTTAAGGGGAACACACCCTCACGAGATCAACGGTACTCTCGGATTTCCAATCTGAGTTACCATTTAGGAGTTAAAGATTTAATAATAAAATAATTATTACTTAATTATTTTATTTACGGCCAAAAACTAACTTCCACTGTTGGCTTGCGCTGACCAATGTTAGGATCTGCCTATGGAAAACATACCATCACGAGCTCAGTGGTGGTCTCATCTTTTTAATCCAAGTCACCGTTCGTGAGTTATAAGCATTTGAAAAATAAAATAATTTTATTTAATAATTTTATTTATGGTTATGTCATTTTTGGATTTTCTCACTGGAGGCATGCGCCGACTAAACTTAAGTCGCGCCTAGGGTAAACCTGTCATCTTGAACGCAACAGTGCCCTCAGATTTTTAATCCGGACACCTGTTTAAGAGTTATTTCACTTTTTCTAGAAAACTACTCACGCGTGCTATTTAAAGTTTAGCATTTTTTCGATGGATCATTCCGGGCACTTCGGGCCTTAGAATCACGTGCCGTCAATTTTTACAGTCTCGTAATAATTCCATATAATTAAAAAAAATTATACAGAAATTCCAGGACATTACATTCTCCCCACCTTAGGAATTTACGTCCCCGAAAGCCAAAACAAAGACAAATCAAACAAGTAGGGGTGCTGAGTATGAATCTGAGCCTCCTGCTCCCTTGTGCTCTCCAGAAGATTCTCATGCGACCATCGGATGCGCACCAGAGGAATCGACCATCCAAGAAGGACTTTCTCTTGTCAATCCTCTTTCTCCACCAGGAATTCCATAAACGTCACCCCATCGTCAATGCCCAGCTTGCCACAGTCGATAACGTGCGATGGATCATGCACGTACCTCCTCAGCTGCAACATGTGAAAACATCGTGCACCCGGTGCATATGTGGGTGAAGAGATAGGTGGTACGCCACCTCGCCTACTCCACTCAGAAACTGAAAAGGTTTGATGAACCTCAGAGATAGCTTTCCGCTCCATCCAAAACTCTGCAATCCCTGTGGGGGTGAGACCCGAAAGAAAACATGATCTCCCTCCTCGAACTCAAAGGGTCTTCATCTCCTATCAGCATAAGACTTCTGTCAGCTCTGTGCAGTCCTCATTTTCTTCTGGATAATCTACACCTTCTCAGTAGTAGCTCGTACCAACTATGGACTTAGGAGTGCTAACTCCCCTGGGTATGTCCAACATAGAGGTGATCTGCATGACCACCTGTACAAGACCTCAAACGGTGTCATGCCAACGGTGGAGTGATAACTATTATTGTACGCAAACTCCACCAGTGGTAGGTGGTCCTTCCAATTGTGACCAAAATCTAGGGCACAAGTACGAAGCATGTCCTCCAAGTTCTATATGGTCTGCTCCGTCTGACCATCTGTTTGGGGGTAAAAGCTGTGCTCAAGCATGTTGGAACCTGATTCTCAGCTTTCACTTGCTGATAAGTGAGGCATCATGAAACAAACTCATCTGCAGTTTTCTTCATCCCTGGCCACCAGTACTAACATTGGAGTTCCCGGTACATCTTCATCACACCAAGATGTACCTCCAAAGGGGATGTATGAAATTACCTCAACACCTCCTCCCATAACGTCACTGGTACCATGGTGAGTCCTCTGAAAAGGATGGCATGCTCCCCACCTATGGAAAATTCATCAGGAGCCTTTCCTGAGGATATCTGAGCACATCAAGCCTCGCAGTCAACATCCACAAGCTGTGCCTGTCACGACCCGACCCTTCCCGGGCTCGAGCCGCAACTACCCCAAGCCCGCCTCCATAGGCCAGGGGCTGGCGACCATCGCCGAAGGCACAACAACTTGGGGAGACCTTTTCCTAAGTACCTGTACACACACACGAAGCACAATTAATGCAAAAGTGCAGAGTAAAGTAAAGGAAAGTAAAAAAAAGGGCAACTGCTATAAATAACCATAAGAGTGCATCAACCTCTAAACAGTACAAGTAAAGTGCTGAAAGGGAAAGTGGGAAAAACACGCACCCAACCAGAAAAGGTGCCACAACCTGGCAACAGGTAAACAAAAAGGAAATAGCTGACAGGTCTCCCACCTGGAACCCAGCTACGACCACCGCACGCGGTCCAAGCTCCCGAACTCCTATGCTCCTTTGAAGTCACGACCAACCTATCCATCTTCTGCAAGGGCACACCAAGTGCGGGCAAAGCCCAAACAGGGGTGAGTATAAAAATACTCAGTAGGATACCCCGAAGGCTCGAGGGAGCAACAAAGGAGGTACCGAAGGGTGAGAAGTAGAGCGAACAGGAAAAGTAAAGGAGTACAATAGAGAGTGCAGTAAAGAGTCCAGCTCAACCCAACAAGAGGAAAGAAGGTAGACTCGTCCAGGCACAAGGAGCTGGAAACGGTGAGAAGATGAACTTCCCGTCGAGTCTTCGCTACATATAGCAGGAGAGTAGACTCGTCCAACCACGAGAAGCTAGACACGGAAAGCACGTGGTATACCCCACGCGTCTTCGCCTCTCCTAGAAGGAGAGTAACCAAACCCAAGAAGTGGGTACAGGAAACAAGGTATATACATATCTGTATGCTCAACAAGAAACCCGAACAAGCTTGTAAGGGGATCTTTATCCCATAGCTTAGCCCAAGAAAAGAGTCGTCAACAGTCCCAGGAGTAAACACCATCAACGCCCAGCATCCCGCACGTCTACCCCGAACCGCAAGCCAAGGGGCTCAAACCACCGCACCTCGACAATATCCACTTTGGGCGGCACTGACTCACCCGCACGGTTTTAGGTCGCGTCACAAGGACGCATCTCGGTGGGGGAAATCGCCCCTCATACTTGAGAGTTCCGGGTTAAGTCAAACCACGCCTCGTCACTGCCCCGCAGTCGAGAGGCCTCCTCAAAGTCAAAGCCATCACAACACTGACCCGTATAACCAAGGGTCCCGCTCTGGTAATCACGGAGGAAAGCCTCAGAATAACCTAGTAGAAAGGACTGAGCCTGGAATGCCAATAGGTGTCCCACTGCCCAACCCTATTGGAGGGTAATTCATAATATGATATCGGGTGACCCACTGCTCAGCCCTGCTGGAGGGTAAAACATAATACATCATCAGGCATCCCACTACCCAGCCCCACTGGAGGGTAAACCATAATACATCAACAGGCGACCCACTGACCAGCCCCGCTGGAGGGTAAACCATAATACATCATCAGGCGACCCACTGCCCAGCCCCGCTGGAGGGTAAACCATAATACATCATCAGGCGACCCACTGCCCAGCCCCGCTAGAGGGTAAAGCATAATACATCATTAGGCGACCCACTTCCCTGCCCTGCTAGAGGGTAGACCTGGAATAAGTCGACCGACGACCCACTGCCCAGCCCTACTAGAGGGTAGACCCTAAGAGGTCGTTGGGTGACCCACTGCCCAGTCTCTGCTGGAGGTAGACCCTAAGTGCGTCGGGTGACCCACTGCCTAGTCTTTGCTGGAGGGTAGAGCCTAAGAGCATCGGGTGACCCACTGCCTAGCCTCTACTGGAGGGTAGACCCTAAGAGCGTCGGGTGACCCACTGCCCAGTCTCTACTGGAGGGTAGACCCTAGAAGCCGATGAGTAACCCACTGCCCAGCCCCGCTGGAGGGTAAAACTCAGAACTGCTCTGGCCTTCTCCACTGGAGGGTACAACACTGGCCAACTGAACACGAAGTGGGTATCGCGCAACCACTTAACTCCAGAAAAACTCACCCAAAAGAGGTTCAACGTCTGCTCCATCACTGGGTGTCACTAGCACCGCTACCAGCCAATCCATCGAGGACGATACCAGGGCGAGACCACTCAACCCTTCTGGTCAAATAAAAGAGCACAAAGCCAGGGAAAAAACTCCACCCTGATGGTCGAGCAAACGAGCACTGAGGGAACCTCTACGTAGCGAGAGGTCAAAGTACGCAAACCAGAGCTCGACACGCACCTGGGGCCCACACGACATGTGGCCCCTAGTTAACCCCAAACAAGTGCACGAACGTCTTAGGTACAAACCACACATACCTCCAAGTGCTCCCGTATACTCCTAGAGTATACCTCATTCTAGCCCAAAGGCTATCGTGCACACGACACCCAGCGTCAACACGAAGGCATGACATAACAACTCCACCTCAAAGTCCCAGGCACGACCAACCACATCTTGTGAATAATTTATATCACTCTCCCAAGAGTGCGCGATCACACGCCAAGGGTCCGCTACAAACAAGGTAGGACGAACCACCACTGGAGCACCTTCCAGGCTTCCACATTTAATAAGATCGTGCAAGAGGCTCCGCACAGCCAAATGGATCACACCGTTGAAATCCTCGCGGAAAAAAACACGCGAGTTAGACTACTTACTCGCCTCCAATGGATATCCGACGGAAAAGTCGCCAACACCGCCTCACGCCCGAACGACGCCCTGTGATCCCGAGCCTCGGCCCAAAAAACAGTCAGGTGCATTGCACCAATACGATCCCCTCGGGAAAACACGTCAAAAGCACCACTCACTTGAGTGCAACGGATATCCGGAGAAAAAGATACTTTTCGGCACACCGCACACGAGCGGTGCTTCGTGGGACCCGCAACACTGTCCCGAAACTCAACGAACGGATCGCGCCGTTGCGATCCTCTCAAAAAAGAACACAAGATGGACTATTCACTTTTCCAAAATGGTCACCTGGTGATAAAGATGGAAAATCACCGTCGATACCCAAACGACCCTCGTGGGCCCCGCACCATCATGCCGAACTAGATCGGGCGGATTGAACCATTGCAATCCACTTGGAAAAACATCCAGAATCGACTGCTCGCACACCCCGAACGGACGTCTGGTGAGAAAGGCGTGAAACGCTGCACGCAGCTCGAAAGACGGGCCGTGGGGACCACACCTCAAATCCAGTCTCAACGCCCGAAACCACCTTGGAAACCTCCACCTCAGTGTCAGGGGCGCAACGCCGCTGATGGTGCTCAAAACGGACATCGGATGCATCCGCGTCACCCAAAACAAGGATCTCGGGAAAACGCTCGTCCACTTAAAGACACGTCGCGCCTCCGCGGCCCCTCGTTTCGGGAATTACAAATTCCCTAAACCATCTCAAAAGGTCCGTCTCTACGTCAGGTCCACGCCACTGCAGACAGCGTGCAAAATGGACATCCGTAGCGAAAGCTACGGACGTTAGAAATTTAAAGGGGGTACTCCCTTGGGCCGGACCGGCCCGATCCGGCCGGTCCGCCCACAGCCGGCCCGTGGCCTGGCCGTGGGTCCAGTTCAGTCCGCTGTGGCCAGCTGGCCACGACCTGCCGCCACCGACCGGCCGTCAAGTCCGGTCTCCTTTCCCCCGCAGCGACCCGCGTTACGCGGGTCGCGGTCGCGTCGCACGGGGCAGCGTGCCTCGCGGCCCCCTCTGCCCTACGCCGGAACCGCCCCCCAGAACCCCGCCTGGCCTCCGTCCGCCTGCGCGCCGTCCGTAGCCGCCTCCTTGGACCGAAGCCGTGCCACCCGGGAAGCCGCCGTCGCCTGGAGCCGCTCCGCCCTGGGAAATCTCCGGACCACCGGAACCCGCCGGATCAACCCAAAACCGGCCGGAACAAAATTAAAAACCCGCAAACTTCGACGAGGTGCTGCGGGTTCCTCCGAAATCCGATTTCAATTCCTAAAGAAGCGATGGAAAGAGTAAAATCCGTACTACATGGCCATGGATTTTGTTCGAAGATTAAACAACAAATCCATGATAAAATTGGGGTTCAAAGGGGGGGGGGGGGTTAGGAATTTAAAACTCAAATGAACACCACCTACCTCTTGGGACTATGCCCGTCGCTTCGCCGTCAACCCGCCGGGGTAGCCGCGCCTCGCCGGACCGCTTCGCCGGAGTCTCCTCGCCAGAGATGGAGGAGGAGAGGGGAGAGGCTTGCCAGGGAAGGGGGAAATGAGGGAGAAGAGAGGGGGGGGGGGTTTAGGTTAATTAAATAAATTAATTAACTTAAACACCCCCCCGCGGCCCCATACCCGAACTCCTGACGGGGTCGGGATTTAGCCTCTCCTAGTCTAAGAACCACACTCTGAGCGCAACGGCGGTCTCAGAATTTTATTCTGAGACCCCATTCAAAAGTTATTAAACTTAGCGCCCGAGTCCGCCAAATTATGAAAATGCCCCTGGGGCCATTTTTCACAGACGGCCCGCGCCCGCGAAACTTATACCCCTCCTAGGGTAAAAGACACGCTCCGAACTCAAAGGTGCCCTCGGTTTTCCAATCTGAGCCACCGTTTAAGAGATAATTGAGTTTCAACACTAAACGAATTAATTAATTAATTAATTAATCCGTTTAACGTTCCAGAAGCGGGCGAGGGGTCCAAATGTCCCGCGCCGACAAGTTTTATGTCGTTCCTAGGGTAAAAACTCCATTCCGGACCCATCCGTAAACTCAGATCTCTGATCCGGATCACTGTTTAGGAGTTATCCCATTTATTTGGCATTTCTAGTGTGAACGCACTGAAAATTTAATTCCGGCCACTCCGGGGCTCGGAATCGCACGCCGTCTGAAGGCGCTGCTCTGGAATATCATCAAGAATATTACAAAGTCTTTCACAGCAAAAACTGGGTTCTTACATCATTCCCTCCTTCAAGATTTTCATCCCCGAAAAGCAAAACTAGGGAGCAGCACAGGGTACTAAGCCCACACCTGGCTTTCCCATACCCAGAAGAACCCACGCACAGCTCTGCGTCACCGCACACAGACCAAAGGATTGATCCGTTCATGTGAGATCGGCCCTTGCCGATGTCGTGCACCCCCTCTAGACTTTGGGGTTAGGGCAAGGCGGTAGGGTACCTCGCCATCCTTTTGCACGGTCTCAAATGGCCCGAAGGCCCTCGGGGGTAGTTCACGTCCCTGACCCAACCTCTACGTCGCATGCCACGACTGGAATCACCGCCTGCACCTAGAACAAGGACCGGTGATTCCCTCCTTCAGAATATCCATATGGTGAAACACCCAAGGATATCTGGTCACACAAGGTTTCACAGTCGATGTCCCACGGCCAAGACTCTCTTACACGCTCGGAGAGCAAAGGAGTCAACACCATCGACTAAAGAAAAGGGTCCCACACCTTTTTACCTTACCAACACAGGGTTACACCCGACGCCTTGTGTCACCCTGGTAACACCTCAAGCAAGAAGCGTGGAGAAAAATCACTTCACACACAGAGTCTAACAATTCTACTGCAAAAGTAGAAGAGTCTCAAGGGGTACCTCTCATCATCCCCTTCTCTGCAGGATCGTAGACATCCAAAGCTCGCGGTTGTCCGCGGTCCTAACTGTCAGCTCCCGGAGCCTGACATGGACTGCTTAGTGGTGATGGGAAGACCTCGTAAGATCATCCCCCACTACCAGATCCTCTGCTAGCCCCACCTCTCTGGCCGCTACTCCGATCACGGCGCTGCCTCTGTCGTGGTGGTGCACCTGCTGCCTACCCGAAGCTCTCAGCAACTCGGGTCGGGCAGTCTCATGCCAAGTGACCTCGCCCGTCACAAGCATAACACCGATGCTCTCTGGGATGCCCTGGTGCCCTCCAGCGCCACTATAGTGTACGACCACAGCCCGAGATCCACACTCCGAAGGGCATCCTCGGCTGAGGCCCTGCGCCATTTCACCACAGTTGTCACGACCCGTCCTCGGGGCCCGTGCCGTGACTACCCCAAGCCCGCCTTCCATAGGCCAGGGGCTGGCGACTAGCACCAAGGCGTAAAATCCCAGTAAACAGGGAAGGCATTGCCTTTATAAGTAACAACCACACAGAGTCAGCAAGCGGAAAGTAAAGGGGCCGGAAATACAAGCCCAACTGTAAAGTACAACTGAAAAGTAAAACAGCAACTGAAGAAAAGACGGCGGCCTCGTGTCGTCCACTGGCAATCCCACCTGAAGGGTGGGTACAGATAGCCTCCAAGCTCCTCGGGTCCCACGTCCGCTCCGGGTACGTCCCGCCCAGTGGTCCACCTCCAGGTACCGTCCTGCTCCACGCCCAACCGTGATCAGCGCTGTCCGTCGTCTGCAACCAACACAACAAGGTGCGGGCATAGCCCGTGCAGGGGTGAGTACAACTACTCAGTAAGGACCCCGAGACCCCCGAAGGTCTCCCGAAATCCACAAAGGATATAGCACAAAGAAAGATGCAATCACGAAGTAACATCTGACTCGACTTAGGTATATGCCCATACATATACCTAAGTCCCCAATTCTAGCTCTGCTCACGAGCTCAAGAACAACTCAATCCACAAAGGAAAGCAAGACCCAAATCCACAAAGGAGAGTAAACAGTAAATCCACAAAGGATGGTTCAACACAATCCACAAAGGAGAGTAACATAAGATTCAGCTCAACCAGGTATACTTTTTCAGATGACGTCAAAGACGATCACTGATCCGTCTAAGTCGTCGGACCCACGAAGGATCGATAGGTACTAACCCCCGCAAAAAGACCCACGTAGGATCGGGCTCACACAGAACCTGTAGGCAGTGGCTCACACAGAACCGGTAGTAAGGACCCACGGAGGATCGGGCTCACACAGAACCTGAAGCACTGATCCACGTGGGATCGCTGAGTGCAGTAGTCGACGCAGTCCACTGAGGATCTCTGCACAGTCGTCGCCGCAGTCCACGAAGGATCTCTGCTCTGCCGTCGTCGCAGTCCACGGAGGATCTCTGCTCTGCCGTCGTCGCAGTCCACGGAGGATCTCTGCTCTGTCGTCGAGGTCACAGCCAGCGCTAGGGTTCCCGCACGTAGCGAGCTCGTTTAGGAGGGTCCGCTCCACGAGCCGAGGGGCTGATACATCAATTGACACGTAGTCCGAAGTTGATGTATCCAAAAGTTCCGTATCGACAACAGGATCTCAACGCGACAGACGGCGCGTCAATCGGACGCCCGGTCTGAGAGTTATTGGCATTTTCGTCCCAGGGGCCCGGTTGGTTTTTAGGGCAAAACCAACCCGACCGTACTCCGCCTGTATCCGATCCTCGGGCGGAGTATGCCAAAAGTTCCGTCTCACTTAGAGGAAACCACCACAGCTGACGGTACGTCGTTCGGACGTCCGTAGCTCAAGTTATGAGCGTTTCCGCTCCGAGGGCCCGGTTGGCTTCGTGTACGAACCAACCCGGCCGAACCCAAAGTCTTCCGAAACCTTGAGTATAATATACCGAAACGACCGTCTCGATCCAAGGATCGCGTAGCCGCTGACGGTTCGTCAATCGGAGGTCCCAGGCCCAAGATATGGGCGAAAGACCGTAGAGGGCCCGAAACGGGGGTACTGGGCCCGGGGCGACCCGGCCCGAACCCCCCCCCTGGGGTCGGCCGAACCGGGTCGGCCCGAACCGGGTCGGCCCGACCCGGCCCGAACCGGCTCGGCCGGGTCCGGTCCGGCCTGGGCGCGGCCCGGCCGACCGGACCGGCTCGGCTTCGGCCGAGCGGCCGAAGCGCTGCCGCCGCGGGTCAAACCCGCGGCTTTGGAGAAAACGCGGCCCGCGCGGGCCGCGTGCTGGAAGGCCGGACCGCGGACGCGGTCCGGCGGCTCGCCGCCGCCGCGGCTCGGCCGCGGCGGACTCCTCCGGCGGCGCGCCGGGCGCCGCCGCCCCCGGTCGCCGGCGCCGCCGCGCCGGCGACCCGCGCCGCCGCCTCCTTCCGCGGGCCGCCGGAGATGCTCCGGTGGCCCGATTTGCCTCCCGTCTGCGCCGTTGTTCCTCCCGGGATGCGTCCTCCACTGCGGAATCAACATATGGCCCTTGCGTCGCGCTTTTGCCGTCGCTCGCCAAATCCGCACACAAAGGAAGATCGACGGAGGGTTGCCGGGTCTTGTTCGTTAGACCCGCACCCTCCGCGTTAGTCATAATCAACGGGAGAAACAGGAAAGAAACCAATCAACAATTTTAAATAAATTAAAATTGTTTCGTGATCGGGTTCTATATTTCAAAAGAATAAACACGGGATTTTAAAAAGAATTCCAACATCCCTTACCTCGCAGCTGTCGTTGCCGAACGAGGGATCGTCGCGGAATCGCTCGTCGTGGAGGAAGGAGATCGTCGCGTCGGAATTGCTCGTCGCGGAAGATGGAGATCGCCGCGTCGTCGCGGAATCGCTCGTCGCGTCGCCAATCTCCGGATCAAGATCAACGGATTTAATTAGTTTAAATCCGTTGATATTGAAATTAAAAAGGGAGAAGAAAAGATCTGATTCTCACCTTTGTTGCCGAACGAGGGTCGGCCGCGGAAGAAGAGGCGTCGCCGAAGAACGTCGCGGGTAGATCTCGTCGACGTCGCAGATCTTGGTGTGCGTCGTCGAATTCCGGTCGCCGGCGTTCTTCGCGTTCTTCGCGTTCTTCGCGTTCTTCGCGTTCTTCGCGTTCTTCGCGTTCTTCGCGGAGAGGGTGGAGGAACGAAGATTCTCTCAAATCCTTTCCAAGGATTTTTATGTTGGTCTTATTTTATAAACATGCCAACACGAAACCGGTTAAGAAACGATCCATCAATTCGTTGAATTAATTCAACGAAAGAAACGACCCATTTAATTCACGAAGAAACAGTCCATTTAATTCACGAAATAAACCGCCCAATTAAATGGTCTGTTAAGAATTAAAGAAAACGCGTCGGTTGACTTTTCAGTTACTTTGACGGGTTTTCGCGGGTGCGTTACTTAGCGAAAGAAACGGCGGGGCTCGTGCGGGTCCCACCGCACAAATATCCTACCAAAGGGGGTAGGATATTTCTGGATAGCATCCTATCCAGTTCAACTCAGTTCAAGCCGTCTTTAAGTGACTTCAAGTGGCTTCCAAGCAGCTTAAGTGAAATAAAATAAAGTTGTCGCACAAACTTTATTTTATTTCTGACTTAAAGCCGCAAAATTTAAAAACCACGTCTGAGCAAACGCAACTCCGGAAGAGGCGTTTCTAAGCAAATACCGGCGCTGCGATTTCATCGGTGCCCTCAGAATTCGATTCCGGGCACCGGTTCAAAAGATAGAAAAACCCGCTCGTCCGTTCACTGAACGTACCCGAGCCAAACTTCGGAAATTGATTCCGGGCACACCGGGCCTCGGAATCAGGTGCCGTCTGAAGCTGCGTTCTTGTAAAATTCCAAAGAAAATTAAGAAAAAAATTTCCTTGAAATTTGCGGGTCTTTACATTACTCCCACCTCAGGGCTTTACGTCCTCGTAAAGATACATCAAAAACTAGGGAAACAAATGGGGGTACTGAGCACGCATCTGAGCCTCCCGCTCCCAAGTGCTCTCCTGGAGGTTCCCGTGCTGCCATCTGACGCGCACAAGAGGAATCGACCGCCCACGTAGGACCCGCTCCTGTCGATCCTCGATCTCCACTGGAACCTCCGCAAAAGTCGCCCCATCGTCCACGTCCAGCTCCCCAAAGTCGATGATGTGCGTCGGGTCGTGCACGTATCTCCTCAGCTGAGACACGTGGAAGACGTCGTGCACCCGGTGCAACTGAGGTGGTAGAGCCAGGCGATAAGCCACCTCTCCTATCCTGCTGAGGACCTGGAAAGGCCCGATGAAACGTGGAGACAACTTGCCGCCTCGGCCAAATCTCCGTAAACCACGTCGAGGTGAGACACGCAAAAAGACGTGGTCGCCATCCTCGAACTCTAGTGGCCTCCGCCTCCTGTCAGCATATGACTTCTGCCGGCTCTGAGCTGTCCTCATCCTCTCCTGGATGATCTGGACCTTCTCTGTCGTGGCTCGGACCATCTCTGGTCCCACGAGTGCTGACTCCCCAGGGTCTGTCCAGCACAACGGTGATCTGCAGGGTCTGCCGTACAACGCCTCGTATGGTGCCATCCCGATGGTGGAGTGGTAGCTGTTGTTGTACGCGAACTCCACCAAGGGTAGGTGGTCCTCCCAGCTGCGACCAAAGTCGAGAACACATGCACGGAGCATGTCCTCGAGTGTCTGTATGGTCCTCTCCGTCTGACCATCCGTCTGAGGGTGGAAGGCTGTGCTCAGATGGAGCCGCGTCCCGAACGCCTCCTGCAACCCCTTCCAAAGCCGGGAAGTGAAACGAGCATCTCGATCGGAGACGATAGTCGATGGCACACCGTGAAGCCGTACGATCTCCTGGACGTAAAGACGTCCCAAGCTCTCTACTGAGCCCTGCTCTCTGATGGGTAAGAAGTGTGCCGACTTGGTGAGTCGGTCGACAATCACCCAAATGGAGTCGTGACCTCTGGAAGTGCGTGGAAGTCCAGTCACGAAGTCCATAGATATGCTGTCCCACTTCCACTCCGGGACCTCCAAGGGCTGTACCAAGCCTGCTGGTACCTGATGCTCTGCCTTCACCTGCTGGCAGGTGAGGCATCGTGAAACGAACTCTGCCACAGCTTTCTTCATGCCCGGCCACCAGTGCTGTCGTCTGAGATCCTGGTACATCTTTGCCACTCCGGGATGTACCGCCAAGGGAGAAGTGTGAAACTCTCTCAGCACCTCCTCTCGTAAAGCGACTGGTACGAAGGTACGTCCTCTGAAAAGGATGTCGTGCTCTGCTCCAAGGGAGAAACCATCAGGCGCCTGACCTGAGGATATCAGTGCACGCCGGGTCTCACAGTCAGCGTCCCCACGCTGAGCCTCTCTGACCCGCTGTAGAAGTGGAGGAGAGACTGTGAGAGACTGAAGAAAGGCTGTTCCGTCTCTATCCACGAAGGATATCTGCAAGGAGGCTAGCTGCTCCGTCGCCTCCTCAAGCAGCTGAATGCCCGTCCTCCTGCTGAGGGCATCGGCTACCACGTTCCCCTTCCCAGGAGTATAGACTATCTCAAAGTCATAGTCCTGGAGGAACTCAAGCCATCTCCGCTGTCTCAGGTTCAGGTCCTTCTGAGAGAAGATATACCTGAGACTCTGGTGGTCAGAAAAGACTGTGAAGCGCTCGCCCATCAGATAGTGCCGCCAAGTCTTCAGAGCGAAGACCACTGCTGCTAACTCCAGGTCATGAGTGGCGTAGTTCTGCTCATGCGGCCTCAACTGACGTGATCCGTAGGCGATCACGGCCCGCTCCTGCATCAGGACGCACCCGAGTCCAGTCCCTGATGCATCGCAGTAAACTACGTACCCAACTCCCTCCTCAGGCAACCTCAAGATAGGTGCGCTGGTCAATCTCTGTCTCAGCTCCTGGAAGCTCTGCTGACATCTGTCTGACCACACGAAGGGTTTCCCCTTCTTCGTCAAGGCTGAGAGTGGTGCTGCAACTCTGGAGAAGTCTGGCACGAATCTCCGATAGTATCCCGCTAGGCCCAAGAAGCTCCGCACCTCTGTCACGCTCTTGGGTGGCTCCCAAGCTAGCACTGCCTCGATCTTCGCGGGATCCACTGCAACTCCCGCCTCAGAAATGACGTGCCCCAAGAAATGGACCTCACGCAACCAGAACTGGCATTTTGAGAGCTTGCCATAAAGCTGGTGCTCTCGGAGTGTGTCTAGCACAACTCGCAGGTGGTAGGCATGCTCCTCCTCAGTCGTCGAGTATACCAAAATGTCGTCAATGAAGACAACGACAAATCGGTCGAGGTATGGCTGGAAGATCCTGTTCATGAGGCTCATGAACACCGCTGGAGCATTGGTTACGCCGAACGGCATAACCAAGAACTCATAATGGCCATACCGACACCTGAAGGCCGTCTTCTGCACGTCCTCGTCTCGAACTCTGAGCTGATGATAGCCTGACCGGAGGTCTATCTTCGAGAACCACCGCGCTCCCTTGAGCTGATCGAAGAGGTCATCAATCCGTGGCAGCGGATACTTGTTCCTCACTGTCACCTGGTTCAGGCGACGATAGTCGACACATAGTCGCAAGCTCCCGTCCGCCTTCTTGGCGAACAAAATCGGGGAAGCCCAGGGTGAAACACTGGGTCGGATAAACCCCTTGCTCTGCAAGTCCTCCAACTGTACCCGCAGCTCTCGAAGCTCGGCGGGGGCCATCCGATATGCTGGAGTAGATATCGGGGCTGTCCCGGGGTACAAGTCGATGTAAAAGTCTACCTCTCTACGAGGAGGTAGCCCTGGAACGTCGTCGGGAAAGACGTCCACGTACTGGTCCACCACTGCAGGAAAAGCCGGACTCCGCACGTCCACTGCTCCTAGGATGAGGCTAGCCAACTGATGTGAGATGGGCTGCACTCTCCTCCGCGGAAGTCCATCCTGTGCTGCAAAGGTTCCCTTCTCGCCGGTGAAGGTAAACCTGCTCCCGTCGGTACGAACACATCGCACCTTGCGCCTAAAACAGTCGATCTGGGCATGAACCGTGGATAGCCAATCCATGCCCAAGATGACGTCGTAAGGCCTCGACGCCGCTACAAGGAGATCCCAGCCGAAGCTCTCGCCTCCTAGAGTAAGCTCACACTGCCGGCACCAGTGCGTAATCGTCGAGTCTGCTCCCGTAGGAGTCTCTAGCCGTAAGGATCGAGCCAACGGCTCAGTCGGAATCTCCGAGCTCCGAACAAGGGCAGAGGCTATGAAAGAGTGACTCGCTCCTGTGTCTATAAGTACTGCAGCAAGGGTGGAATAGACACAGATCGTACCTCGAATCATCTCTGGCAAGTCGGGGTCGTAGGCCTCCACTGCCTGGAGCTGGGCCTGTCCCTGCCCGCCAGCTCCCTGTGGTCGAGGTGGCCCTCCTGGTGGTGGTGGGGGTAGAGCCTGGAAGCGTCGCCCACCACCCGCTGCTCGGCCAGCTCCCCTGCCTCGTCCGCCTCCTCCCTGCGGACCGCCACGATCGACCCTCTGCCTCTGCCTGGGTGGCCCCTCCACCGTCTGCTGCTCCTCTGGTCGGCGAGTCGGGCAGTCACGAGCCATGTGACCCTGCCCGCCGCAAGAGTAGCACAGCCTGCCTCTCGAAAGGCTGGCACTCCGCTGTGTGCCTCGCACCGCTGAGCTGGTGTCCTGAGGCCGTCTGCGAGGGGGTCTGGTCTGCCTGGACCCGTGAGTCATCCGTCGGCTACCAGCTGCCGATGACTCAGCTACCTGCCGCCCTGCGCTAGGTCTCGCCGCTGAAGAAGGCTCTGCCAGGAAGCTCTCGATCAGGAGGGCTCGCTCCAGTACTCCCGCCTGGGTCGGAATGCTGAGGGAGATCAGCGACGCCCGAATCTCCTGTCGCAAGCCCTGCTCGAAGGTCCGGGCCCGGAAGAAGGGGTCCCGTACCATGTCGGTCGAGTAGCGAGATAGGTCCGTGAACCTCGCCGCGTACTGAGCGACCGTCATGCTGCCCTGGCGCAGCTGGAGAAGCTCCTGGATGCGCACCGCTCGGAGGGTGGCCGGGACGAACTCAGAGCGGAAGAGGCTCTCGAAGTCCGTCCAGAGCAGGGATGCCTCATCGTGAACCTGGAGCATCAGGCTCCACCATCGTCCTGCCGCCGCCTGCAGGAGGCTCGCTGTGAGAATCACCATGAGATCCGCTGGTGTCCTCACTAGCCTGAAGATCCGTACCACCGCCTCTAGCCAGTCCTCGGCGGCCTGGGGGTCCGCCTCACCGCGAAACCTGGGCGGTCGTTGGCTCTGAAACTCATGCAGTGCCCTGAGGCGACGTGCATCGTCGGCGTCTGGTACTGGAAGCATCGGTGGCTCGGCGGGTAAAGCTACCGCCGGTGCCACTGCTGGCAAAGGGCCCTGCACCGAGGCCTCGTCGCTCGGTGGGCTGCCATCGCGCCCAACACTCGGAACCCTAGCTGGCAGTCGTCGCGGGGCCATCCTGAAAAGGAGAACAAGAGCACCACAGTCAGAACAGTATACCTGGCGAGCTGGCACAAGTAATCACAAGGAAAACTTGAGACTTTCATAAAGCAGATCAGTATACCCGGTGAGCTGACATAAGTAATCACAAAGAAAACTTGAAACACACACGCAATCAATGTTTTCATGCATTAAGTCGGAAATCAGGAGTCAGGGTCCTGGTGTACGGATACGTCGGCCGCCGCACCAACACTGGGCTCCCTGAACTGATAACCACACTCAATACACTAAACACTATTGCTTCACATAGAAAGAAAGGACGATCAGAGTCTGCGGTAGAACCGACCGCCTCTGATACCAATTTGTCACGACCCGTCCTCGGGGCCCGTGCCGTGACTACCCCAAGCCCGCCTTCCATAGGCCAGGGGCTGGCGACTAGCACCAAGGCGTAAAATCCCAGTAAACAGGGAAGGCATTGCCTTTATAAGTAACAACCACACAGAGTCAGCAAGCGGAAAGTAAAGGGGCCGGAAATACAAGCCCAACTGTAAAGTACAACTGAAAAGTAAAACAGCAACTGAAGAAAAGACGGCGGCCTCGTGTCGTCCACTGGCAATCCCACCTGAAGGGTGGGTACAGATAGCCTCCAAGCTCCTCGGGTCCCACGTCCGCTCCGGGTACGTCCCGCCCAGTGGTCCACCTCCAGGTACCGTCCTGCTCCACGCCCAACCGTGATCAGCGCTGTCCGTCGTCTGCAACCAACACAACAAGGTGCGGGCATAGCCCGTGCAGGGGTGAGTACAACTACTCAGTAAGGACCCCGAGACCCCCGAAGGTCTCCCGAAATCCACAAAGGATATAGCACAAAGAAAGATGCAATCACGAAGTAACATCTGACTCGACTTAGGTATATGCCCATACATATACCTAAGTCCCCAATTCTAGCTCTGCTCACGAGCTCAAGAACAACTCAATCCACAAAGGAAAGCAAGACCCAAATCCACAAAGGAGAGTAAACAGTAAATCCACAAAGGATGGTTCAACACAATCCACAAAGGAGAGTAACATAAGATTCAGCTCAACCAGGTATACTTTTTCAGATGACGTCAAAGACGATCACTGATCCGTCTAAGTCGTCGGACCCACGAAGGATCGATAGGTACTAACCCCCGCAAAAAGACCCACGTAGGATCGGGCTCACACAGAACCTGTAGGCAGTGGCTCACACAGAACCGGTAGTAAGGACCCACGGAGGATCGGGCTCACACAGAACCTGAAGCACTGATCCACGTGGGATCGCTGAGTGCAGTAGTCGACGCAGTCCACTGAGGATCTCTGCACAGTCGTCGCCGCAGTCCACGAAGGATCTCTGCTCTGCCGTCGTCGCAGTCCACGGAGGATCTCTGCTCTGCCGTCGTCGCAGTCCACGGAGGATCTCTGCTCTGTCGTCGAGGTCACAGCCAGCGCTAGGGTTCCCGCACGTAGCGAGCTCGTTTAGGAGGGTCCGCTCCACGAGCCGAGGGGCTGATACATCAATTGACACGTAGTCCGAAGTTGATGTATCCAAAAGTTCCGTATCGACAACAGGATCTCAACGCGACAGACGGCGCGTCAATCGGACGCCCGGTCTGAGAGTTATTGGCATTTTCGTCCCAGGGGCCCGGTTGGTTTTTAGGGCAAAACCAACCCGACCGTACTCCGCCTGTATCCGATCCTCGGGCGGAGTATGCCAAAAGTTCCGTCTCACTTAGAGGAAACCACCACAGCTGACGGTACGTCGTTCGGACGTCCGTAGCTCAAGTTATGAGCGTTTCCGCTCCGAGGGCCCGGTTGGCTTCGTGTACGAACCAACCCGGCCGAACCCAAAGTCTTCCGAAACCTTGAGTATAATATACCGAAACGACCGTCTCGATCCAAGGATCGCGTAGCCGCTGACGGTTCGTCAATCGGAGGTCCCAGGCCCAAGATATGGGCGAAAGACCGTAGAGGGCCCGAAACGGGGGTACTGGGCCCGGGGCGACCCGGCCCGAACCCCCCCCTGGGGTCGGCCGAACCGGGTCGGCCCGAACCGGGTCGGCCCGACCCGGCCCGAACCGGCTCGGCCGGGTCCGGTCCGGCCTGGGCGCGGCCCGGCCGACCGGACCGGCTCGGCTTCGGCCGAGCGGCCGAAGCGCTGCCGCCGCGGGTCAAACCCGCGGCTTTGGAGAAAACGCGGCCCGCGCGGGCCGCGTGCTGGAAGGCCGGACCGCGGACGCGGTCCGGCGGCTCGCCGCCGCCGCGGCTCGGCCGCGGCGGACTCCTCCGGCGGCGCGCCGGGCGCCGCCGCCCCCGGTCGCCGGCGCCGCCGCGCCGGCGACCCGCGCCGCCGCCTCCTTCCGCGGGCCGCCGGAGATGCTCCGGTGGCCCGATTTGCCTCCCGTCTGCGCCGTTGTTCCTCCCGGGATGCGTCCTCCACTGCGGAATCAACATATGGCCCTTGCGTCGCGCTTTTGCCGTCGCTCGCCAAATCCGCACACAAAGGAAGATCGACGGAGGGTTGCCGGGTCTTGTTCGTTAGACCCGCACCCTCCGCGTTAGTCATAATCAACGGGAGAAACAGGAAAGAAACCAATCAACAATTTTAAATAAATTAAAATTGTTTCGTGATCGGGTTCTATATTTCAAAAGAATAAACACGGGATTTTAAAAAGAATTCCAACATCCCTTACCTCGCAGCTGTCGTTGCCGAACGAGGGATCGTCGCGGAATCGCTCGTCGTGGAGGAAGGAGATCGTCGCGTCGGAATTGCTCGTCGCGGAAGATGGAGATCGCCGCGTCGTCGCGGAATCGCTCGTCGCGTCGCCAATCTCCGGATCAAGATCAACGGATTTAATTAGTTTAAATCCGTTGATATTGAAATTAAAAAGGGAGAAGAAAAGATCTGATTCTCACCTTTGTTGCCGAACGAGGGTCGGCCGCGGAAGAAGAGGCGTCGCCGAAGAACGTCGCGGGTAGATCTCGTCGACGTCGCAGATCTTGGTGTGCGTCGTCGAATTCCGGTCGCCGGCGTTCTTCGCGTTCTTCGCGTTCTTCGCGTTCTTCGCGTTCTTCGCGTTCTTCGCGTTCTTCGCGGAGAGGGTGGAGGAACGAAGATTCTCTCAAATCCTTTCCAAGGATTTTTATGTTGGTCTTATTTTATAAACATGCCAACACGAAACCGGTTAAGAAACGATCCATCAATTCGTTGAATTAATTCAACGAAAGAAACGACCCATTTAATTCACGAAGAAACAGTCCATTTAATTCACGAAATAAACCGCCCAATTAAATGGTCTGTTAAGAATTAAAGAAAACGCGTCGGTTGACTTTTCAGTTACTTTGACGGGTTTTCGCGGGTGCGTTACTTAGCGAAAGAAACGGCGGGGCTCGTGCGGGTCCCACCGCACAAATATCCTACCAAAGGGGGTAGGATATTTCTGGATAGCATCCTATCCAGTTCAACTCAGTTCAAGCCGTCTTTAAGTGACTTCAAGTGGCTTCCAAGCAGCTTAAGTGAAATAAAATAAAGTTGTCGCACAAACTTTATTTTATTTCTGACTTAAAGCCGCAAAATTTAAAAACCACGTCTGAGCAAACGCAACTCCGGAAGAGGCGTTTCTAAGCAAATACCGGCGCTGCGATTTCATCGGTGCCCTCAGAATTCGATTCCGGGCACCGGTTCAAAAGATAGAAAAACCCGCTCGTCCGTTCACTGAACGTACCCGAGCCAAACTTCGGAAATTGATTCCGGGCACACCGGGCCTCGGAATCAGGTGCCGTCTGAAGCTGCGTTCTTGTAAAATTCCAAAGAAAATTAAGAAAAAAATTTCCTTGAAATTTGCGGGTCTTTACAACAGTGGTATACGACCATGTCTCTGAAACCGGCATTGGAAAGGCCACCTGCATCGAGGTTCTGTCATCCGGTGCCTGCTAGCTATGACAAACGTCTCGTCTCCAACGTGCCTACTACCACCACCAACTCTATAACATGACAAGAATCTCTCTGCCACCAGCGCCTGCTCTAGCACCCCGGCATATGTAGAAATGCCCAAGGGTACTATGACAACACGAATCTCTCGGCGGAGACCCTTCTCAAACTTCCGTGCTCGGAGGTTGTCGTCATAGACCAAGTCCAGGTAAAAGCGTGCACGGTCTGCGAAACTAGCCGCATACTCGGCCACCGTCATCCCTCCCTGCTGAAACTGTAGGAGCTCGTGAATCCGAACGGAGTGCAAGCAGGAGAGAAAAAACTCCTCTCAAAACAACAACTGGAACTCATCCCATGAAAGTGATGACTCTTCAAGAAGCTGAGTCACCAGACTCCAACAACGCCAAGCTGCTCCACGAAAAAGGGTGGCTTCCAAAGACACTCTCTGATCTGTCGACGTCTGCACAAGCCTGAAAAGGCGAAACACTACCTCGATCCAAACCTCTGCTGCCTGAGGGTCTGGATCACCACTAAACCTCAGCGGTATCTGCTGCTAGAACTCACTGAGCGCGCTCAACCTGCGCTCAAGCTCAGCCTGCTCTACTGAAACTGCCTGCTGCTCAACAAGTGGGGGTGCTGCTACTGGCCTACTTGGAGAAAGGGGCTCGCATAATGGGTCATGGACTGTGTCCTCGTAGCTCACAGGGTCGTCGTCACGAACCAAAACTGGTATCCTAGCTTGCTGTCTTCGTGAAGACATCCTGAATATTATCAAGGAGTGTCGCGGTCAGATGAGCATATATGTATATACCAATAACAACAACGATGGGGAGATGACTCAAGAAGGATAGTCAAAGACTCAATCCTATGTGATACATAAACCAAATTTTCCCTGCAACAAGTGTCTCAACAAGCCGAGTCAACAAGCGGGTTATCAAAGTCCTGGTGAATGGATACGTCGGCCGCCGCACCATCACTAGACTCCCTGGCCTGAGAGCCGCTCTACAAACACGTTAACACTGTTTCCCTAAATCCCAACCAATTACTCTTTTAGGGACGTCCGAACAACGTCCCAAGGAACGAACCACATTTGATACCACATTGTCACGACCCGACCCTTCTCGGGCTCGAGCCGCAACTACCCCAAGCCCGCCTCCATAGGCCTGGGGCTGGTGACCAGCGCAGAAGGCACAAAAACTCGGGGAGTCCTTTGCCTAAGTACCTGTACACACACATGCAGCACACTCAATGAAAAAGTGCAGAGTAAAGTAAAGGCAAGTAAAAAAAAGGGAAACTGCTATAAATAACCACAAGAGTGCATCAACCTCTAAACAGTACAAGTAAAGTGATGAAAGGGAAAAAGGGGACAAACACGTGCCCAACTAGAAAAGGTGACACAACCCGGCAACAGGTAAACAAAAAGGAAACAACTGATGGGTCTCCCACCGGAAACCCGGCTACGACCACTGCACACGGTCCAAGATCCCGAACTCCTATACTCCTTTGAAGTCACGACCAACCTGTCCGTCATCTGCAAGGGAACACCAAGTGCGGGCAAAGCCCAAGCAGGGGTGAGTATAAAAATACTCAGTAGGATACCCCGAAGGCTTGAGGGAGCAACAAAGGAGGTACCGAAGGGTGAGCAGTAGAACGAACACGAAAAGTAAAGGAGTACAACAGAGAGTGCAGTAAAGAGTCCAACTCAACCCAACAAGAGGAAAGAAGGTAGACTCGTCTAGGCACAAGGAGCTGGAAACGGTGAGAAGATGAACTTCCCATTGAGTCTTCGCTACCTATAGCAGGACAGTAGACTCATCCAATCATGAGAAGCTAGACACGGAAAGCACATGGCATACCCCGCACGTCTTCGCCTCTCCTGGAAGGAGAGTAACCAAACCCAAGAAGTGGGTACAGAAAACAAGGTATATACATATTTTTATGCTCAACAAGAAACCCAAACAAGCTCGTAAGGGGATATTCATCCCATAGCTCAGCCCAAGAAAAGAGTCGTCAAAAGTCCCAGGAGTAAACACCATCAATTCCCAGCATCCCGCACGTCTGCCCCGAACTGCAAGCCAAGGGGCTCAAACCACCACACCTCGACAATATCCTCTTTGGGCGGCACTGACTCGCCCGCATGGTTTTAGGTCGCGTCACAAGGATGCGTCTCGGTGGGGGAAAGAACCCCTCGTACTTGAGAGTTCCGGGCTAAGTCAAACTACGCCTCGTCACTACCCCGCAGTCGAGAGGTCTCCTCAAAGTCAAAGCCATCACAATACTGACCTGTATAACCAAGGGTCCCACTCCGGTAATCATGGAGGAAAGCCTCAGACTAGGCTAGTAGAAAGGAATGAGCCTGGAATGCCAACAGGTGTCCCACTGCCCAACCTTGCTGGAGGGTAATTCATAATATGATATCGGGTGACCCACTGCCCAGCCCCGTTGGAGGGTAAACCATAATACATCATTAGGCGTCCCACTACCCAGCCCCGCTAGAGGGTAAAACATAATACATCAACAGGAAACCCACTGCCCAGCCCCGCTAGAGGGTAAACCATAATACATCATCAAGTGACCCACTGCCCAGCCCCGTTGGAGGGTAAACCATAATACATCATCAGGCGACCCACTGCCCAGCCCTGCTAGAGGGTAGACCTGGAATAAGTCGACAGGCGACCCACTGCCCAGCCTTGCTGGAGGGTAGACCTGGAACTAGATGACGAGCGACCCACTACCCATCCCTGCTGAAGGGTAGACCCTAAGAGGTCGTCGGGTGACCCACTGCTCAGTCTTTGCTGGAGGGTAGACCCTAAGTGCGTCGGGCGACCCACTGCCCAGTCTCTGCTGGAGGGTAGACCCTAAGAGCGTCAGGTGACCCACTGCCCAGTCTCTGCTGGAGGGTAGACCCTAAGAGCATCGGGTGACCCACTGCCGAGTCTCTATTAGAGGGTAAACCCTAGAAGCCGATGAGTAACCCACTGCCTAGCCCCGCTGGAGGGTAAAACTCAGAACTGCTCTGGCCATCTCCACTGGAGGGTACAACACTGGCCAACTGAACACGGAGTGGGTATTGCACAACCACCTAACTCCATAACAACTCACCCAAAAGAGGTTCAGCGTCTGATCCATCATTGGGTGTCACTAGCGCCGCTACCAGCCAATCCATCAAGGACGATACCAGGGTGAGACCACTCAACCCTTATGGTCAAATAAACGAGCACAGATCCAGGGGAAAAACTCCACCCTGATGGTCGAGAAAATGAGCACTGAGGGACCCTCTACGTAGTGAGAGGTCAAATTACGCAAAGCAGAGCTCGACACACACTTGGGGCCCACACAACGTGTGGCCCCAAGTTAACCCCAACCAAGCGCACAAACGTCTCAGGTACAAACTACACATACCTCCAAGCACTCCTGTATACTCCCAGAGTATACCTCGTTCTAGCCCAAAGGCTATCGTGCACACGGCACCCAGCGTCAACGCGAAGGCGTGACGTAACAACTCCACCTCAAAGGCCCAGTCACGACCAAACACATCTTGTGAATCATTTATATCACTCTCCCAAGAGTGCGCGATCAAACGCCAAGGGTCCACTACAAACAAGGTAGGACGAACCACCACTGGAGCACCTTCCATGCTTCCACATTTAATAAGATCGTGCAAGAGGCTCCACACAGCCAAACAGATCGCACCATTGAAATCCTCGCGGAAAAAAACACGCGAGTTAGACTACTTACTCGCCTCCAACGGATATCCGATGGAAAAGTCACCAACACCACCTCACGCCCGAACGATGCCCCATGATCCTGAGCCTCGGCCCCGAAAATAGTCGGGTGCATCGTACCAATGCGATCCCCTCGGGAAAACACGTCAAAAGCACTACTCACTTGAGTGCAATGGATATCCGGAGAAAAAGATACATTCCGGCGCACCGCACATGAGTGGTGCTTTGTGGGACCTGCAACCCGGTCCCGAAACTCAACAAACGGATCGCACCGTTGCGATCCTCTCAAAAAAGAACACAAGATGGACTATTCACTTGTCCAAAACGGTCGCCCGGTGATAAAGATGGAAAATCACCGTCAACGCCCAAACGACCCTCGTGGGCCCCGAACCATCATTCCGAATTAGAGCGGGAAGATTTTACCATTTCAATCCCCTCGGAAAAATATCCAGAATCGACTGCTCGCACGCCCTGAACGGACGCCCGGTGAGAAAGGCGTGAAACGCTGCACGCAGCTCGAAAGACGGGCCGTGGGTCCCATGCATCAAATCTAGTCTCAACGCCCGAAACCAACTTGGTAACCTCCGCCTCAGTGCTAGGGGTGCAACGCCACTGACAGAGCTCAAAACTGATATCGGATGCGTCCTCACCACCCAAAACAAGGATCTCGGAAAAACACTCGTCCACTTAAAGACACGTCGCACCTCCGCGGCCCCTAGTTTCGGGAATTAAAAATTCCCTAAACCATCTCAAAAGGTCCGTCTCTGCGTCAGGTCCGCACCTCCACAGACAGCGCGCAAAACGGACGTCCGTAGCGAAAGCTACAGACGTTAGAAATTTAAAGGGGGTACTCCCTTGGGCCGGACCGGCCCGGTCCGGCCGGTCCGCCCACGGCCGGCCCGCAGCCCGGCCGCGGGTCCGGTTCAGTCCGCCGTGGCCCGCCGCCACCGACCGACCTTCAAGTCCGGTCTGATTTCCCCCACATCGACCCGCGTTATGCAGGTCGTGGTCGCGCCGCACGGGGCCGCGCGCCTCGCGGCCCCCCTCTGCCTTACGCCAGAGCCGCCCCCGGAACCCCGCCTGGCCTCCGTCCGCCGGCGCGCTGTCTGCAGCCGCCTCCTTGGACCGAATCTGCACCACTCGGGAAGTCGCTGTCGCCTGGAGCCGCTCTGCCCTGGGAAATCGCCGGACCACCGGAACCCGCCGGATCAACCCAAAACCAGCCGGAACAAAATTAAAAACCCGAAACCTTCGACGAGGTGCTGCGGGTTCCTCCAAACTCCTATTTCAATTCTGAAAGAAGCGATGGAAAGAGTAAAATGCGTACTACACGACCATGGATTTGTTTCTAAGATTAAACAATAAATCAATGCTAAAATTGGGGTTCAAAGCGGGGTTTGGGATTTAAAACTCAAACGAACACCACCTACCTCTTGGGACTAAGCCCGTCACTTCGCCATCAACCCGCCGGGGTGGCCGCGCCTCGCCGGACCGCTTCGCCGGAGTCGCCTTGATGGAGATGGAGTAGTGGAGGGGAGAGGCTTGCCATGGGAGGGGGAAATGAGGGAGAAGAGAGGGGGGGGGGGTTAGGTTAATTAAATAAAATAATTAACTTAAACTCCCTCCCGCAGCCCCGTACCTGAACTCCCGACAGGGTCGGGATTTAGCCTCCCCTAGGATAAGAACCACAGTCTGAGAAAAATGGAGGTCTCATAATTTTATTCCGAGACCCCGTTCAAAAGTTATTAAACTTAGCGCCCGATACCGCCAAATTACGACAACGCCCCTGGGGCCATTTTTCACAGACGGCCCGCGCCCGTGAAACTTATACCCCTCTTAGGGTAAATGGCATGCTCTGAACTCAAAAGTGCCCTCGGTTTTCCAATCCGAGCCACCGTTTAAGATATACTTGAGTTTCAACACTAAACGAATTAATTAATTAATTAATTAATCCGTTTAACGTTCCAGAAGCGGGCGAGGGGTCCAAACGTCCCGCACCGCCAAGTTTTATGTCGTTCCTAGGGTAAAGACCCCATTACGAACCCATCCGTAAACTCACATCTCTAATCCGGATCACTGTTTAGGAGTTATCCCATTTATTTGGCATTTCCAGTGTGAATGCACTGAAAATTTAATTCCGGCCACTCCGGGGCTCGGAATCGCACGCCGTCTGAAGGAGATGCTCTGGAATATCATCAAGAATATTCCAAAGTCTTTCACAGCAAAAACCCGGTTCTTACAGTGCCTCCCCAAATTGCTGAAGGAGTGGGGGAGTGACAACCATAGACTGGAGGTAACCTGCACCATCACTATCCATGAAGGATATCAGCATCACGGCTAGCTGTTCAGTCGCCTCACTCAGTAGCTATAAACCAGATCTCTTACTGAGCACGTCTTCCACCACGTCCCCCCTTCCTAGGAGTATATACTATCTCAAGGTCGTAGTCCTGGAGGAACTACAACCATCACCGCTGTCTCAACTACTGAAAAGCCTATAGGTACATTTCTATCTACATGAAAGGCTACCCTCTTTAATTGAATGATGTGCCCATCGATCCTTTGGTAGTTGGTACTCACTCTCCACTACCACTTGGTTAAGTTGTTAGTAGTCTGCACATAACTTCGAACACTGGGTATTACTAAGACCTTCCTCTGCAAGTCCTCTACCTACACCCCCTGCATGCAAAGCTCTATGAAATCCCTCCGATATACTAATGCTGATATCGGTTCCATCTCGGGGTGTAGAAAGATACAGAAGTCCCTCCCCCTGCAGGGAGGTAATCCTAGAAACATGTTTTGAAAGGATGTTCCCACACTCTACCACTACCATTGGGAACTAAAAACTCAAAACATCCACTGCCACGAGGGTAAGGCTGGCCGATACAAGAGTGATCAGCTGAACCCTCCTATGCATGAGTTTATCTCGTGCTGCCTGGGTTTGCATTTTCACTGACCAAGGAAAACCCCATTCCAAAGCTGCAGACATACCACATCCTTTTTTCCTAAAACAGTCAATCTGAGCATGAACTGTGGATGACCATTCCATACCCAGACTAACATCGTAAGGCCTCGATGCTGCCACCAAGAGGTTCTAACCGAAACTCTCACCTCAAGGGTCAGATCACATCATCAGCATAAGTTTGATTATCGAGTCACCTCCCATAGGTATCTACAGACGTAAGGATCAAGTCAACGGTTTCACTGGAAACTCTAGGTCTTGAACAAGATTTGTGACAAGAAGGAATGATTAGTACCTATGTCTATTAATACGACAGCTAGTAGTAGACATAGACCACACCTCGAGTCATTCCTTGAGCCCTTAGGTCCCACTCCTTGACCGCATGAAGCTACTCCCTTCCCCTGTCCTCTAGCTTCCAAAGCCTGGTGGGGGCCACATTAGGCTGGTGGTTGTAACATGTCGAAATTTATACCACCTCTTGCTGCTATGTAGATTCATCTATCCCTATCACTTTATATTCCCAAAACATTTTACACATCTAAGTCTCTGAAACTGATGTAGGTTTTCTAATTTACCACTGCTGACATCCATTGGCTGTATCTACTCATACAAAGAACTTTCAACCACAAAATGTTTTCTCTAGCACCCTAACATAAATAGGAATGCACAGAGGTGTAGTGCTGGCTCGAATGTCCCTAAACACAACTCACTCGGAGGTCTGAGCTCCGAAGCACTGGTCGTATTGTATTCATTGAGTACATGGAATGGTTGGTATTCCTTGATGAATACTCATCTACTGACATGTATTCCTATCGAAGATGTAGAATCTCTTGGTAACACATACCCCTTAGCTTTTTATGGCAAGAGACCCCTTCTCTGAGAAAGGTTATCAAGCTCTGTCCACAGAAAAGTCACCTCATCGTAAGATAGGGGTAATCTAGACCCTACCATCACCCTGCTGATTCACATAGAATGCTCACTACCAAGACTGCCATCTGATCTAATGGTGCCCTGGCTAGATGGAAACTCAGCCACCACCTCAGGACAGTCCTTAGCCGCTTGTGAGTCGGGGTAAACTTAGAACCTGAGGGGTATCTGTCACTGAAACTTGTGTAAGGCACTGAGCCTATATGTGTATACTAACGGTAGCACCGGTAGTAACTGCTGACCAACGGGCAGTGGTATCGCTGGGACGCCGCCCGAAGGTACCATCTCAGGAAACAGTCCTTGTATTAAAGCCTCATCACTATGTGGACCATCCTCATGGTCACGCATTGGAATCCTGGCTGAATATCTACGCGGTGACAACTTAAAAGAGTATTAAGATGAACCACGATCATTAAGTTATACCTAGTGAGTTGACTCAAAAGAGATCAAGATTTTTTTTTCAAAACACATGCAACTAGTGTTTTCATATACCAAGTTGGAAAACATAATTTAGGGTCCTTATGTATAGATACGTCAGCCACTGCACCAACACTGGACTGAAATCCAAACTCAAGACACTTAACACTATTGTCCCCATTGAAATAGATACTCTTAGTTCTTCTGGTAGAACCGAACACCCTCTGATACCAATTTGTCAAAACCCATCCCCCAGGGCCCGTGCCGTGACTACCCCAAGCCCGCCTTCCATAGGCCAAGGGTTGGTGACTAGAACCAGAAATACATATCCCAAAAAGGGAAGGCATTGCATTTAAACCTATATAAACAAACGTCTAACCACATCCCAACACACTGAAAGGGGGAAACAAGTATACCACTAAAACAAGGTTGAGTGAAAGTACAAGTGAAAGTAAGTGGGCCAGAATACAAACCCAACAAGGAACTGAAAATATTAAAGTATAAAAGGAAACTCTGTTGGTCATCGGAGTAAATCCCCACCCGATCATGAGAGTAGTGAATATACTGGCAGAAAAAGTATTATATACTGCCCACCTGGTCCTACTAGGCCCCACCTAGTCCTAGGCCACCAAATCCACCGTCGCAACATCCGTCTGTCCTGTCCCCCTGAGCACCTCTATCGAAACGTCAAACATCTGCACTAGACACAAAACATGCGGGTGAAGCCCATGCAGGAGTGAGTATAAAAATACTCAGTAGGGACCCCAAGACCCAAAAGGTATTCCAGAATTCCTCAAAGGAAAAACCACAAAGCATGATCTCAATCACAAAGCATAAAGTAAAAGACAACTCACACTAGGTATACAACTTAAATAACTTGAATAAAGATGATTATTCATAAAGCTAGATCATCTTATTCTATCGAGAGGCTTTTTCTGCTAGACCACATAAGGTCTCTAGGTGCTGACCCATAGAAGATCGCTAGGTGCTGACCCACATTGGATCGCTAGGTGCTGACCCACAGAGGATCGCTAGGTGATGACCCATGGAGGATCGCTAGGTGATGACCCACGGAGGGTCGCTAGGTGCTGACCCACAGAGGTTTGCTAACTACTGACCCACATAGGATCTCTAACTACTGACCCACAGAGGGTCGCTAGGTGCTTCATCACGTCACAACCAACCACTGGATCCCCTCACTTAGCACGTTTGATTCTGAGAGGATCTACTCCTCAAGACATCAATCATACCTCAACCGCCACTAAGACCCACGAAGAAGTAACCCGAAGAACCGCCATTTCATAAGGGTTCTAACGCAACAGTCGGTGCATCAATCGAACACCGAGTCTGTTAGTTATAGGCATTTTAGTGCCGAGGGCCCGGTTGAATTCAAGTACGATCCAAACCAAACATACTCCAAATTTCTCCAAAACCCAAGTGGAGTATTTCAAAATAACTGCTTCATCCTAAGGTTTTTAGTTCCGTAGATGGTTCGTCAAATAGACGTCTGGTTTAGAAGATATGACCATTTAAGCAAAACTGAATTGAAATGGGTTCGGGTTCGGTCCGACCAGACCCGACCTGGCCTAGACCGGCTGGGCACAGACCTAGCTTCCCACTGAATGGACAGATGTCCATTCAGACTTCGACTGGCAGTGCCAGGATGGCGCTGCCCCTTCAGCTAACCGGTCTTGTGGGCCGATCCAGGGCTGGACCCGCGGTCCGGGTCTGCCTCTGCCATGACCGAAGCCACGACATCTCCTCCGTGACATGCTTCTATGGTGAACCACTACTTCCAACATATCCGTTGTCGGCCAACCAACCCCTATCCGCTATGGTGCCTTCAGTCGTCACCACCTCCTCGCGGCCGGCGCGAGTCGGCCGCCGCCTCTTTCGGTCACCAGCGCCGCCACACCGGAGGAGCTTCTGCGGGCCTCCGGTGAAGCTCCGGAGGTCCGTTTTATTTTCCGACCATGCCTATAGGTCTCCCGGGATGCTTCCATCACTGTATGGCCCCCCAGTTTCATCTTTCTACCGAGTTTAACATTCACCCACAAAGAATTCAACAAGAACAGGTTCGGTGGAGTGTCCGAGCCTTGTTCGGATTGGCCCGTGCCCTCCGCATTAGCATTATAACATGTGGGTGAATCAATAACCATCACAAGGTTTAATTAAAACCCTAAAATTAATTCCCATGACAACCTCCCACAAAAACGAATGAGCCGTGGATCAACCCGTTTGTTGGTTGATCAGTGTTCTTCGTATTAATCAAGAACAGAGAGGAAAATCATTTAAACACCTAAAAAATTTAAACCCCCTACCTGGAACTCATTGGAAGATGCTGCTGATGAAGAAGAAGGGTCCGTGTTTGAAGATGTTCATTAGCATTCATTTGTTCCTCGTTCTTCATTGGAGTAGGGTTTCACCGACGTTTTGTCAGAGCTTCCTCACGTCGATCCCCAAAACCCATGCCATAGGTTTGTTTAAATAGAAGAAAAGGAACCACCCACGTTGCATTTTATTAACGTGATTCATTAATGAACTGCAATTAATGTTCCATTAATTTAACGAACGTTGTGGTTACGCAACCCAAGGGTTGTGTCATTAAATGACTCCCATTCAAGCCTGACATTACATCGTGGTCTTGCCATCCACCACTCAACGGTGAGAAGAGAATAAAATAACCCATGGAGTTATTTTTTTTGTAAAGTCCAAAAATTATCTTTTTTGTATGACCCTTGCCGGTCAAAGTTAAGCTTCACCTAAGTGAATCCCAGTACTGCGAATTCAACGGTACCCTCATATTTTTAATTCAAGCACCATTTCAAAAGATAGAAATCACTGCTCGCACATTTACTGAACGCACCTTAAAAAAAGTTAAAAAATTATTAACATTCACCCTCGATCTGTGCCGGTCGAGGTTAGGCTCTGACTAAGGGGAACATGCCCTCATGAGATCAACAGTACTCTTGGATTTCCAATCTGAGTTACCATTTAGGAGTTAAAGAATTTAATAATAAAATAATTGTTAATTATTTTATTTACAACCAAAAACTAACTTCCACTTTTGGCCCGCGCCGACCAATGTTAGGATCTTCCTAAGAAAATAATACCCTCATAAGCTTAGTGGTGGTCTCATATTTTTAATCCAAGTCACTGAAAGGCGCTATCATGGGTGTTCTCAAATGAAGGGTGATTTTTGAGTACTTAGATGCAGTAGAGTGGCTGACCAAGGCCGTCTCTCAAAGGAAGAAGTAAATTTGAAAACTTATTAAAGGTATTTTGAAAATAACATAAAAAGGAATAATAACACTAATTCAAAGGATATGGGGTTGTTTACCATTCATAAAACTAGAAGAAGTTTTCTAGAAGAAGATTGTATATTTTTTTGTCTTTATTTTTGAAATAAAGTTCGACTAAAATGACACAACAAGAAGATGTTTTTTTAGAAAATATTTTAAAAGGCATAATCGATATAACTATACCTCTTCAATCAATTATTTATCATTAGAATTTAAATTAACATCAACTTAATTATGATCCCATAACTTGTTAACCCCCAAACCCTACAAGAATTAACTTTACCACAAAGATGAAGTGAATTAAACCCTAGGCTATCTTCAGAACATGTAATCACAACACTCTGCTTTGATTGATGTTCTAAGGATAGATTATAGTCATTGGTAAATTAAGAAACATATTCATACTATAAATGAGGACTGATTGAGTTTAGGGATTATATTTGAACTCTACAAATTTATCCCGCGTGATCTTGTTTTACCAATTAAGTTCACGCTCTCACAATTAATACAATTCTCGACCTCATAGGTTTTGTGTTTATTGTTCAATTTCTTGATTAGTTTCATTAAAATTAAAAAATAAATTAATAGATCATATTATGTGAATTAAATTATATCATTGATTCAAAATAAATGAATTAATGAGGTTAAAGGTAGATCAATTACTAAAAAGAACTACTCTTCCATGAGCGGTGTAGTCATCATAAAAAGGTTTTTCATGTGCAAAGGTTTAGAAAGGGTAAAACCCAATCTCATTTCTATTATCGATTATAGACCGATTAGAAAGATTAAGTAAGAATAAAATAGAAGAAAAAAGGGGAATATAGAAGAAAATACAAGAAATATAATAGGAATAAAGAAGTTTATTATGCAAACATAAATACTATAAAGCAAGAAAGAGAGGAAGGCTACGATGAAGGGATCCTTGATTCAAGAGACCCCCCTATGAATATAGGGAGTTCCAGAACCTCTAATATGGTGAGAGGACTCCTCTATAACTCAAAAATGGAATCACTTCACTCCTTGGCCGAACTTCTAAATGGGGTACCCAAGGTGTCAATTTATAGCCAAAACGGGGAGTGGTTTTTGGCACCCATTTTTCAAGATACCACTTGTGTATCATTTTTGAGTTGGTAAATGACATTATATAGTGTTGGACAAAATATAAAAGTTATAGGCTAGAATATTGGATATCTTCATGTTAAATTTAGAGGCCAATGGAGTATGAAAACGCAAGATATGGTCAAAATACAGAACCAAATCATTGACTTCATGCAGATTTTGTCCCCTAGAAAGATTGGTTCAGATGGACCTCTTAATAAACGAATTGGGATTTGGTTCCTTGAGATTATTTGTATCACATGAATTTTTGGAGCTTCCCACATAATTTAAGCACATTTAGAGGTGCTGATTTTGAGAAATTTGCAAAAAGGTGGACAGATGTCTTTGGGATTCCATGCAGTTTGGCCCATTTCCCTTCTGGATCATCTTTGACCCTCCAAATCACTTCCTCCTACACCGAAATCACCAAAACAAGAATAATTGACCTTATTAACAATGATAAAAATTTAACAATTGAATCAAATGTGATTTTAAATTTGAGATAATATTTGTAATTTTAAATACAAAACTAGTTTAAAATAGTGATTTAGGGGTGAAATAAAGTAGTGAATTGTGATGTGATCACACCCCCACACTTACCCTTTTGCACTCCTAGGAAAAACCTCATATCATGTATTCTAAAAAATTATTACAAGTAAACATCAATATCAAATCAAAACAAATTTTAAAACACATATCCTTGAGATCCAACAATTCTACTCCAAGAAAAAAAAATCATGCCTCATAAAAACCATTATTTCAAGTTCTCCATTTATATCATTCAATATATTTTCACTTCATTTATTATCCCATGAAAAAAAAACTTACCACACTTTTTCTATTATCATACAAATGTCAATTTTTAAGTAATTTAATTCTCATACAAACTCATACAAGGGTCACCATAGGCTTGATAAATTCCTACACCGCCACCTGATGTGAGTGAAGGACATATGTCTATCATGAGGACCTTTCAGGGTTGTTTTGTGGCTTTTGGTGGGTAGGATTTAGATGTGAAAACTTATGAGGCTGAATGAGGAGGGCTTGACTCTTTTTGAAGCAAAATTGCATTATTCTAATTGTCACTCAAGTATGGTCTCCTCCACACTCCTCTCAGTATCAATTCAGCTCCATCATTATGAAAACTCATGGAAAGTTTACACCATTAATCATTTCAGCAAAAAATGGAAATCCTCTAAAACATAGATTTTCATGAAATCTCTAGATAGGAACATCTTTCTTTCTTCATTAGAAGCTCTAGAAAGGCACAACTTCTTTTATCATGAAAGCTCCAGAAAGGAAGAGCTTTCAACAGAATGATTTTTTTCAGTAGCAATCACATCTCTTTAGAATTTAATTTTCCACCCAAATTATCATAAAATGTGGTATCACAACACAAGACAACTTCCCCCACACTTAATTTCAACTAGATTATACAATTTCACTTCAAGAGTTGGTTGGATAGGTAAAATTGGCTTGTAATGTGGCTAACCTAATAGGATATTCATGGATTCTAAGGGGTATAAGGATTAAATGTTCAAGGTAGGCCATTATAAAAAAGTATCCTTTAAAATATAGGATTTAATACCAAACAAATTCCTCAATCATTTAAACACAAGTAACTCAAAACATCAAGTTTTGACAGGAATAAATCAAATTCTAGTTAAATCAAGCATGGTTTAGTTCTCTCAAGAAGTGAGGTAAATGTAAAGAATATGAAAAGAATGGTTCAGAAGCCTCATAGGAAAGTTATTTCAAATATAAAGACAGTGGGATGTGTCATGGGATTCAAAATTCAGAGTACTTTTCATGAAATTACTAAAGATTTGAACTTGAAACAAAGTTATTTTTCACCATTCATTTAAGCTCGGTTTCATGGGATAAATTGTTTCACTTATTGATATGAATTTAAAAATGGTTATGAGAATCATTTCATCTAAAAAGTTAAAAAAAAACAAAAAATTGAAAAATAAACACACAAAATTTAAAAAAAACACACATTTTTTTGAAAATCATTGAAAAACAAGAAAATAATTGAAATTACTAAACTAAAAGGTTCCCTCCCCCACACTTAAAATATTTCATTGTCCTCAATGTGAACCCATGAGATGATATATTCACATGAAATGTATAATTTTAAATAAGAAAAAGAATAAAAAAGTGAAAGGGTTAGGAACAACCTGATATGCTCAAGTGATGATAGGGTCATGCAGTGTGATGAAATCCACAACATCAGTAGGAAGTCCCTCATGTATCTCTTCAAACATTTTCCATTGAATGTAAAGATCCTTCCTATGTACTCTTGTGTGATCTTAACTGCACCATAAGAAAAAACATTATTCACAACATAAGGACCTAACCACCTAGAATGCAACTTACCAGACATCAGCTTCAGTTGTGAACTATAGATCAATACTTTCTCTCCAACTTGAAATTCTCTTTTCTGGGTAATTTTGTAATGAGATGCTTTTGATCTTTTTTTATAGAGACTTGAGTTCTCATATGAAGACAAAATAATCTTCTCAAGCTCTTTAATTTACAGCTTCCTTTGTATTCCATCTTGGGCCAAATCTATGTTGCATTTCTTTATAGACCAATAAGCCTGATGCTAAACTTCCACAAGGAGATGACACACTTTCCCAAAAACAATCCAAAATGGGGACATACTGATAGGTGTCTTATATGCTGTCCTATAATCCCATAACGCATCATCCAAAAACTTGCTCCAATCCTTCCTATTTGGCTGCACGGTTTTTTCCAAAATTTGTCTCAACTCAAGATCTGAAACCTCAGCCTGACCATTTGTTTGGGGGTGGTATGGTGTTGATGTTTTGTGTGTCACCCCATACTTTCGAAGAAGGGAAGACAAATTCTGACTGCAGAAGTGTGTCCCTTGGTCACTGATGATGGCCTTCGGTACTCCAAACCTGTAAAAAATCTATGATTTGAAAAATTCCACAACAACATGAGAATTATCAATCCTGGTGGCCTTAGCCTCCACCCATTTTCTCACATAATCAAAATCAACCAAAATATATAGGAAAACAAATGAACTAGGGAAAGGACCCATAAAATTGATGCCCCATAAATAAAAAATCTCACAGAATAGTATGGGTTGTTGGGGCATCTTGTGTCTCCTAGAAATGTTCCTTGTATGTTGGCAATGAGAGCATGGATTACAAAATAGATGATCATCATGGAATAAGATAGGCCAATATAATACAGAGTTTAAAACTTTCCTAACTGTCCGTTGGGGTCCAAAGTGTCCTCCACATGAAAGTGTATGGAAAAAATGCAGAATAGGCTGAAACTCATGGTCAGGAACACACCTCCTAATGACTTGATCACTACACATGCGCCAAAGGTATGGATTATCCCACACATAATACCGATAATCACTTTTTAATTTTTGGACTTGATGTTTCTTTAAATTTTCAGGTATTTTAGATGCAACAAGGTAGTTCACTAAATCAGCATACCAAGGATGCATACCTGATATGGAATAATGATGCTCATCAGAGAAAGTGTCATGAAGTGGTACCTGGTCCAAGGTGTCATCCTCTAGTGTGTGAGTAAGCCTACTCATGTGGTCTGCCACCAGGTTTTCTGACCCCGTCTTTTCCTTTATCTCAATATCAAATTCTTAAAGAAGGAGCATCCATCAGATTAGTATGGGATTTGCATCAGGGTTCTTCAAGAGGTACCTCAGATCTGCATGGTTAGAAAAAAACTACTTTAGATCCCAATAAATATGAACGAAATTTATCTAAAGAAAATATAATGGAAATAAACTCCTTTTCTATGGTTGTGTAGTTTTATTGGGCTGAATCTAGTGTCCTCGAGGCATAAGCAATCACATGTGAACATCCCTCCATCCTCTGAGATAAGATAGATCCAACCGAGAAGTTGGAGGTGTCACACATAAGTTCAAAAGGAATGTCCTATTGTGGGGGATATATGATCAGTGGAGTGGTAAGAAACTTCTTCAACTCATCAAATGCTACCCTTCATGGATCATCAAACACAAAATCAGAATCCTTTTGAAGTAATCACGATAAATGAAGAGAAATATTACTAAAATCTTTGATGAAGTGTCGATAAAATCTTGAATTCCCTAAGAAAGATCTAATATCACACACACATGAAGGATAAGATAAGGATGAAATAATGTCTATCTTAGATCTATCAACCTCTATCCCATGTTTTTACACTACATGCCTAAGACAACGCCATACTCTACCATGAAATGACACTTTTCAAAGTTCAAGACCAGATTCTTCTCAATACAATGATTCATCACCTTTCTCAAACTACTTAGACATTCATCAAATGAATACCCATACACTATAAAATCATCCATGAATACCTCCATGTAGGTCTCAATAAAATCAAAAAAATACTCACTATGCATCTCTGGAAGGTACCTGGGGCATTGCAGAGTCCAAATGGAATCCTTTGGTAGGCAAACGTACCAAATGGACAAGTGAATTCTGTCTTCTCCCAATCCTCTAGAGAAATAGGAACCTAAAAATATCCAAAAAATCCATCCAAGAAACAATAGTGTGTTTTCCCAGCTAGTCTCTCAAGCATCTGATCAATAAATGGGAGGGGGAAATGGTCCTTGTGAGTGGACTGATTTAGTTTTATATAATCAACACACACACCAACTATTTTGTACCCTCATTGGAAATAACTCATCTTTCTCATTTTTAATAATAGTAACACCACTTTTCTTAGGCACAACCTGAATAGGACTCACCCACTGGGAATCTGAAATAGGATAGATTACACCTGCCTTGATCAATTTTCAATCTCCTTTTTAACAACCTCCAAAAGAGTTGGATTGAGTCTCCTTTGTGGCTGCCTAACCTGTTTATCCCCATACTTCAAAAGAATCAAATGCATGAAAATGGAGGGGCTAATACCTGATATGTCAGCCAAGGTCCACCCGATTGACTTAATGTTCTCCCTCAAAAGATTCAAAAGTTTTTCTTCAGGTTCAAAAGGGATATTGTTAGCAATGATAACAGGTAATTTCTCACCACTTAACAAGTATGAGTATTTGAGATTAGGTGGAAATAGCTTGAGTTTCAATGTAGGGGGTGATGTATGGATGGAGAAATTGAAGGAATTGAAATATGTGCACAATGAACATCAATATCAGAATATACATCATCAAAATCAGAGAATAAAGCATTAAATCCATCAACATACTCAACAGCCATGTCATAATCAGAGTTCACATGACCAAAATCAGAATATGATTCCATTTCAAAATCAAATCTAAGAGAGTATTGTGCATTATAAATAGGTGTAGAAGTACTCTTAGACATAAAAATAGAACCAATACTCATAATCTCCCTAAGAATAGGACAATCAAATTCCATGGGGTTTTTATTTGGTGGTTCAAAATGGGAGATAAAAAACGCAGAATGGTCATCTGAGGGGTACTTCATGGAGTCTATAACATTAAATATTACAACTTCATCTCTAAAATCCATGGAAGTGTACCCTCATTGACATTTATGATATTTTTTGCAGGTTTGAGGAAGGGTATTCTTAAGATAATGGGATCATGAGAACTTACCTGATCATCCTCCATGTTAATCACATAAAAATCTATTGGGAAGATCATGTCTCTTACCTAGACAAGTACATCCTCAAGGAATCCCACTGGATATGATGTAGATATATTCACAAACTTCACCACTAATCTCATAGACTTCGACTCTCCAACCTATAAAGAAGAGAATATAGAGTATGGCATTACATTTATGGAAGCTCCTAAATCACAAAGAGCATCATAAAAGTGAAACTTCCCTATGGTGCATGGGATGGTGAATATCCCTGGATCCTTGCACTTTGTTGGCATTTCTAGAGTTGGTGTAATAAGTGATGAAACATTTTTTCCAAGATTTATCCTCTCATTTTCCTTGAGCCCTCTTCGATTAGTACAAAGTTCTTTTAAAAATTTTGTATACATTGGGATTTTATTGATGGCTTCAAGTAGAGGGATGTTGATCTCCACATGCTTGAATGTATCCAAAAATTCTTTTTGCATCACCTCTTCAGCCATCTTCTTGGTTTGTACAACCCTTTTTGTAAAGGGAAGGGGTTTAAGAAGAACACCATTAATATTTTTCTTACCTTTATCTTTCTCCTTGGGTTGCTCATCATCTAGTTTTTAGTGGGTCTTCTCCAGAGTTGAGGTGAATCCTGGTGGAATGATAGGTGCAGATGTGTCATTTGTTTTCTTCCCAATTATCAATTTGATGGCATTGAAATTCCCCTTGGGATTTTGAGTAGTTTGGGAAGGTAGATTTCCATAATTCTTATTTACCAGTTCATGGAGGGCGGTGGCAATCTGGCTCATTTGAGTCTTCGACTCCCTTAGCTCCAAACCTTGACTCTTCAACTCATTCTATTGATTAAGAGAAATTTGCTTCAAAAGTTCATCAGTGTTAGAATCTACCTTGGTTGGGGGATTCCCTTGTTGTTGACTTGTTGATTCTTGGGCTTCAAATCTATTCTGGGGTTGTTGTATACCCTGCTGGTAAGGTGGAGGTTGCTGGAAGTTTTGTTGAAAAGGGGGCCTTTGTTGTTGTCTAGAGCCGTACCTCATGTCTGATTGATCCTTACACCCTTGGTTGTATGTTTGTGAAAAGGAATCAAGATTCTTTATGGGATATGGTTGTTTTTGCTGCTGATATGGTCACCTAGGAAACACTGCTGCACAATCTTCTGTTTCTTGTAATTGGGGGCAACCGTTAGTTGGGTGGCTTGTCTTAGTGAAAATGCCACAAGGCCTTGAAGGAGGGGGTTGGGATGTGTTTTGATACAATTAAATATTCCTCACCATAGTGGTCAATTATTCTAACTTAGTATCAATCAAATGACTTTCAAGAGAAGGAGGACTTACCTGATGTACTCCTCGAACATGTGGTGTACATCGATCACCAAATTGTTGAGAGTTTTGGTTCATTTTGTCAATAAATGCATGTGCATTTATTGGTGTATTTTCCACCAATGATCCTACAACTGAGACATCCACCATACTTCTCTCCATAAGTGTGAGTCCTTCATAGAAGTACTGAATGAGTAGTTTCTCACTGATTTGGTGATGTGGGTAGCTTGTACACAACTTCTTGAATTGCTCCCAATACTCATACATTGACTCCCCTTGGTATTTCTTGATCCCTAAGATCTCCTTATGAATAGAATTGGTTTTTGATGATGGAAAAAATCTCTGTAAGAAAACACGTTTCACATCGTTCCAACATGTCACATCTTCAGGTTGTAAATAATACATCCAATCCTTTGCAACTCTATCAAGTGAAAATGGGAATTCTCTTAGTTTGATTTGATCTTCAGATAAATTTATTCATTTAAGGGTTGAGAAAAACACATTAAATTCTTTAAGGTGTTTATTGGGATCCTCACCATAGAGGCCATGAAATTTTGGAAGCAGGTGAATTAACCCATATTTTAGTTCAAAGTCTAATTTGAGATTTGGGTATGCAATGAAATTTGGTTGATAATTAATATCAGGTGCAGCCAATTCTCGAATGGTTCTATTAAGTTCATTTCCATTATTTTCAGCCATTGGTTCTTGTTTTATGGTTGAATTTAAATTGACTCCAATTTCAATGTTCTAAGAGTGGAATAATTCTCCAACTGGTTGAATGTTGAAACTTCCTATAGACTGAGAATGTCTGATTCGAGCTCAAAGGCTATGTTAAATCTCAAGACCAAGATCTAAGAGATCTTCAAGATTAGTTCATGTCATAAATAAAATAAAAATGAAAAGAATTAAAGTGGACCATATTAAAATAAAAATGATAATTTTAAGTTGATGGTCCAAAAAGAAGAAGAATAAAATAGAAGAAAAAGAAAAATAAAAAGAAAAAAGAAAAAAAAATCAGATTGGGTAAAGAAGAAAGAAAGAAGAGAAGAAGAGAATAAAATGTAAAATAAAATAAATACCTCTAATTGGTTGAAATAATTACTTTCCTCCCTGGAAATGGCACCAATTTGAAAGGAGTTGTCATGAGCTCTCTCAAATGAAGTGTGATTTTTGAGTACTTAGGTGCAGTAGAGTGGCTGACCAAGGTCATCTCTCAAAGGAGGAAGTAAATTTGACAACATATTAAAGGTATTTTGAAAATAACATAAAAGGGAATAATAAAACTACTTGAAAGGATATGGGGTTGTTTACTATTCATAAAACTAGAAGAAGTTTGCTCAAAGAAGATTGTATATTTTTTTTACATGAAGTTTGATTAAAATGACAAAACAAGAAGAAGTTTTTTAGAAAATATTTTAAAAGGTGTAATAGATCTAAATCTACCTCTTCAATAAATTATTTATCATTATAATTTAAATTCACATCCACTTAATTATGATCCCCTAACTTGTTAACCCCCAGACCCTACAAGAATTAATTTTACCACAAAGATTAAGTGAATTAAACCCTAGGCTATCTTCGGAACATGTAATCACATCACTCTGCTTTGATTGACATTATAAGGATAAATTATGGTCAGTGGTAAATTAAGGCACATATCCAATCTGGAAATGAGAACTAATTGTGTTTAGGTATTATATTTTAACTCTACAAATTTATCCTGTGTGGTCTTGTTTTACCAATTAAGTTCACGCTCTCACAATTAACACAATTCTCAACCTTGTGTATTCTGTGTTTATTGTTAAATTTATTGATTAGTTTCATTAAAATTAAAAACTCAATTAATAGATCATATTATTTTAATTACAGTAGATCATTGATTAAAAATGAATGAATGAAAGGTTAAAGGTAGATCGATTGCTAAAAATAACTACTCTTCCATGGGCGATGTAGTCATCGTAGAAATGTTTTGCATGTGCAAAGGTTTAGAAAGGGTAAAACCCAATCTCATTTCTATTCTTGATTATAGACTGATTAGGAAGATTTATGAAGAATAAAACAGAGGAAAACATGGTAATACAGAAGAAAATACAAGAAATAGAAGAGTAACAAAGAAGTTTATTATGAAAACATAAATATTACAAAGCAAGAAAGAGAGGAAGGCTTTGATGAAGGGATCCTTGCTTTAAGAGATCCCCCCTATGAGCATAGGGAGTTGCATAACCTCTAAGGTGGTGAGAGGACTCCTCTATAACTCTAAAATGGCATCACTTCACTCTTTTTCTGAACTTCCAAATGGGGTACCCAAGGTGTCAATTTATAGCCAAAATGGGGAGTGGTTTTGGAAACCCAGTTTTTGAGATACCACTTGTGTATCGGTTTTAAGTTGGTAAATAGCATTATCCCGAGTTGGAAAAAACATAAAAGTTGTAGGCTAGTATCTTTACTATCTTCATGTCAAATTTTTTGGCCAATGAAGGATTACAACGTGAGATATGGCCAAAATATAGAACCAAATCATTGACTTCGTGAAGATTCTATCCCCTGAATAGATTGATTCAGATAAACTACTTAATAAACAAATTGGGATTCAGTTCCTTGATATTATTTGTAGTCCATGAATTTTAGAGTGGCCCACAAAATTTCAGCCCATTTAGAGGAACCTATTTTGAGCAATGTGCAAAACGGTGGATAGATATCTTTGGGCTTCTAGGTAGTTTAGCCCATTTCCCTTCTGGATCATCTCTGACCCTCCAAATCACCTCCTCCTATAACAGAATCACCAAAAAAAGAATAATTTCCCTTTTTAACAGTGATAAACGTTTAATAATTGAATCAAATGAGATGTTCAATTTGAGATAATATTTATAATTTTAAATACAAAACTAGTTTAAAACAGTGATGTAGGGGTGAAATAAAGCAGTGAATTATGATGTGATCAGTCACCATTTGTGAGTTATAAGCATTTGAAAAATAAAATAATTTTATTTAGTAATTTTATTTATGGTTATGCCATTTTGGGGTTTTCTCACTGGAGACCTGCGCCGAATAAACTTAAGTCGTTCCTAGGGTAAACCTGCCATCCTGAACGCAATGGTGCCCTCAGATTTCTAATTTGGGTACCCATTTAAGAGTTATTATACTTTTTAAATAAAACTTCTCATAAACTCTATTTAAAGCTTAACATTTTTTCGACGGATCATTTTTGGCACTCCGGGCCTCAGAATCACATGCCGTCAATTTTTGCAGTCTCCTAATAATTCTATATAATTAAAAAAATTATACGGAAATTCTGAGACATTACAATAAATTTGGTCATTGGAAATATAGATGTTGGATATACATGTATCAAATTGGTATATTGAGGTTTGTAATGTTAGTAGTAAATTTAAAATAATATAATTTATGAATAATAAATAATGAATATATATATATATATATATGACTTAAGTATTATTAAAAAAATTATAATTATTAATGTATGATATAATTTATTGATAAAATTCATGAAAATGAATTAATATCAATGGATTATTAAGATTGAAATTTTAGAATATAAATAAATAATTTTAATGGTAAAGATTATTTAATATAAAAGTAATATCTTTCAAAGAAATGTTTTTTTCTTCAAGTGTTTTATATTTTATATTGAAAAATTAAATGGACCACTTTTGAAATATTATATTAACATTATTTAAATTATAAATTGATATGAAATAATATTAAACAAACTTAATGTTCAAAATTGATATTTTTCAATAAAAGTAGTTTTTCATTATATTTTGTATTATCATTTAAAAACTAAATTTATAAATTTTAGAATTTGAATTATAAAAAAATTAATATAAGTTTTTAATTTATAATTTCAAAATTATCTTAGTATTTATTTTTGGGATATTTCTGAAATAGTTTGGTGAATAGTAAAAAATATAGTTTTTACTAAAACTGTATATTTTATGACCTTATCATCATATAAAAAAACATATAAGTTTATAAAACATTTTAATTGATCAAATATGTATTTAATAAGTAATATTATACATTTTAAAAATACTATGTTGATTTTCAAAAACCCAAGATTAACTTTTTAAGGACTTAAGTAATATTTTCTCAATACAAACCCTTTGTTGGTCTTTTCATTTAATTAAATATTATTTAGGTAAAATTTGGTTTTGAATTATTTTTAAAGACATGTAAATATTATTTATTTTATAATAAACCAATCTATATCATTAAAATCAAATGCAATGATAATTTATCCCACACATATATATCAAATCTTAAAAATAATTTTTTTCTAAAAAAATGAGGTTTTATGTATTTCATGAGCTAATGATAAAATTTACTTTTATTACACAAATAAATTTTATGTGATAAAATATATTTTATATTAATAATCATTAGGTCCAAAATATTTAATGTGACCCATTTTTTAGGCATTAAAAGTAAATTTTTTAGGTAAAAATTAGTTACCGAGGTAAAATAATTATTTTTCAATGAATGACACTTTTCTGAATATTATGTAATTTTTAAATTAAATAAATCCATATTAAATTAAGAATATAATATGAATTTTAGAAATATATACAAGTAAGTTAACACTTATTTAATTGATAATTAATGTTAAATACTATTAATAATACGTAACGATTAATACGTCATTTCTACAAAGAAATTTTTTCTACACATTATATGTTTCAATTTAAAAGTTAATTTTCTCCTATTTAGAAATTGAATTAGGTTAAATTGGCCCTAAATTTAGATTAATCACATCAAAATTGGCTATGAAGTTTCATATTATATTTTTAGTGATAAAATAATTACCATACTTAATACTTAATGAAGTTTAACAAGTGTTAAAGTGGGTAATCTAATATGGTTCAAATTTTACTAAATCAATTTAATACTTAGACCTTCTAGAATACCTTTTTTTGGGCATAAATTCATATCTAAATTTTTCACCAACATTGCATCACCTAATTCACCTAACTCACCAAACCCACACAACCCCCATGTGATACCATTTTACCCCTCACATAACTTTAGTTTTCCTGAAAAGCCCCTCATTTTCACCTATAAAAAGAGATCATTCCCACCCACCCAAAGTCATTTATCATGAATTTCCATTACCTATACCTCTCTAAATCCATACTAAGGAGTTTCTAAGATTCTAAGGAGTCCTCCCCAATCTTTGATAAGATACATAGCAAGGTACGGGTTCTCCTCCTCCTTTTTATTCAAGTGGTTATTTTGTGAAATTACCTTTTGATTTATATATGATTATGATTCCATGTATTCATAATCAATCCTTTACTGTAAAAATGATGAAATATTGATGAGATACTGTCATTATCTCTTATTAAACCCGTTCCATGATCTTTTTTGTACGGTCATAATGCTAATGAAATCACTCCTTGATTTTCCATGTCATATTTTCATGATGTAATACTTTTGATTTCCATTTGATTATGTTTACTTGTGTTCATAATAGATCCTTTACTATATAAATTATGCACTATTTATTAGAGGCAACCCTTCTCTCTCATTAACCCCATTCCACAATCCTTTTTGTGTCGTGATCATGCTTCCAAAATCAATCCTTGATTTTCCATGTCATATTTTCATGTTGTAATACTTTTGATTTCCATGTGATTACGCTTACATGTGTTTATAATCAATCATTTACTATCCAAATGATTCCCGATTGGTGAAATACTACCCTTATATCTCATTATACCCATTAAATAATCCCTTTTTTACACCCATCATGCTATTAAAATCATTCATTTATTTTCCATGACATATCTTCATACTGTGAATACCCAAATCTAATATAATTCAAGGATATACATATAGATTTAATATTCTTTTATTGACTGGTGACTTCCATTTTTGAAAAATTCACTCTCTACTCATAGGTTAAAATGATATGTTCTTATGGTCTTTGATTAAGGTGGAACACATAATAATAGACGCATGAAGGGTGTTACCTAACAATGATATAATGCATTGGGTAAAGAATTAATCTCTAGAGGTGAAATGTTCATGATACATTGACAATGTGAATTGGTAATGTTTTATGATTCCTTGGATAATAACATTGGGAATATTATTTTATGACACCTTAGTGATGAACTTTGGTGATATGATTATGAATGTCTCATGTTTATGTTGTAGCTACATTTACATGTTATGCCTCTTGTACATATGATCATGTTATGCCTCATATTATTATAATCACGTTACGACTCTTTTCTATATGTTCATGTTCTTATATTATACCTTAATTTTTACTCATGATGTTCACTTGTGCTCTGTTTTTATTGCTTATCCCTTATTGGGCTTCATTCTCAACCCTTTCATTTGAAAAATAACCCCAGAAAATCCTATGCAGTGAGGTGATCTAGGATGGAATAATAAAGAAAAATTTAAAGAGAGTTAAAATTTGTTTATGTTTTCTTATGTGATCCATTTATCCCATGTATTATGTTCTTATTTTCCAAGACACTAAACCTTAAAAGGTCATAAGGAAATGATTAGTGTAATAATTTTGTTAAGGAATTATGTTTAAAAGTATGTATGGAATTGTTAGTTGTTATAGTTGGTATCAGAGTAGCGTTTAGTTATTTGTAGAAATTAGGACTTGAAAACCTTAGTGAAAACCCTAGGGATAAGTCTGGGTATATTAAATCATACTTAAATTTTGTTTAAGTATAAAGTATGTGGTCTCCTAGAAAATACATCCCTGTCTGACTAAAAATTAATTTTTTATTATTCAAACACTTTTAAGGAAAAAGTGAGAAACCATGAGTTCAAACACAAAAGGAAATAACAGAGCTATTGAAGTAAAATTTAAGCCTATCAGATTTAATCTCCCTAAACAATTTCCAAGAGATATTGGATACCTGAGTGTCGGGTTCATCCATTAGAAGATCTTCAAACTCAAAGGACAACTTATCCCATGACTGAATGTACTCCTCAATATTGATCTTCCCATTATTGAATCCCCCAATGAGAATTAGGATCTAGGTATATTTTTCCTCAATGAGATTCACCCTCAATGACCTCCCCATAATTCTGGAATCTTTATATTCATTAGCATTGAGTAAAAAAACCTATTTAACCACCTCTTCTTTCGAGATCATAATAAATTCCAAGGATTTATCAAGCACAATGCCGAAATTTTGAAGCTAACTGGAATCATCACTGTCTATCTACTTGTCTTTCATATTCTTTATTGAATGTTTCTCCATTGAAGGTGGGAAAAATGAGTAATTATTCCTTTATTTATGGATTCCCTTGAGGTTCCTGTTTTTCCTCAGGATCGAAAACTTATCTCCCAAACCCTCTTCTTTTGATTCACCTACATTGGACTCACACCCAAAGTCTTTCTACCCATCCATGGATTGCCTAACTGAATCAACCTTAAAATCCTGAACTAGTTCATCAATAGGAAATTGTTCGAAGCGATTAACCAACTCAATGGATGCCACCTCCCTACTATGACTTGTACTAATACCACCCCTAGGGAACACCATATCCACATATGATTCACCCAAGGGAATTTTGGAAGGTTCCCTAGTCACTTCAACTTCCCCATCACGAACATGATCAACTCTTACCGTCACAAAATGAGTCACATGAGTTATACCTGCATCCATTTCCATCGCATATTGAGTTTCATCTATAATCATTTTCACCCCAGAATGAGTATAATCAACATAATAAATGCAACCACCCACTACATTACCCTGAGCAACCACTGCCATTGGAAGATTCATACCATTAAGATCACCTATCAATCTTCTGAATACATCCTTGACCTTCATCTCAGGAGGTAGAGGTACTGAATGCTTCTACCTTCTCTAAATAGATTCACTATAATTAAAAAACACAACATTCTGGATGGTCTGGTTAGAAGCCGATACATCCCACTTCGCTGGAGATATATCACCTTCAGCATTCAATCCCAAACCACTATCGATAGGCATCCCCAAATTGGATTACATCAATTGGTTTTACCTTGATCTGGATGAATTCCCATGCCTACAGGCCTCAGGCTTATGCCCCATGCGATTGCACAGTGAGAAAAAGTCATACCACAACTCAAAAATAACCATTTATTTATACATGAACTCATCACCAACAACCACCCAAAAGGAATCCACAGGTAGCTTCAACACATTTATTTCTACACATATTCTTGGTGAAATGGGATAGAAAACTTCCCTAGTTCAACTATCAAAACAAAGATAACGCCCAACTAGATTTCCTAACATACGTAGGATATCTGGATTTTGAAAGGGGATTAGAAGGTCAGAAAACCTTACCCAAATTGCAATGAAAGGAGAATCACGAATCATATGAAAACCGTACGACCACTTGAAGAGGAGAAATCGAGCTCCATTGAAAATGTGCAGTGCACTCGATTAGGACATAATCAGATCATCTTCATAAGAGAACCACTCCATGATATGCTTGGAGTCAAGAAGACTGACGGTAGAACGCTCTTGTAAACCCCAATATCCAAAAACAAAATGATCGAAATAATTGACCAAAGGCTGAAGTTTCTTGAATATGGAAATCAACATAAGATACAGAAGAGAGGAAGCCTCACTAAATTCTAATGGAGTGATTGAGAGCTAAGGGGATCTGTCAAACAGATCTGGAACCTTCGGGCTGAGTGGAATCGAAGGGAATAGAGGGATGAATTCAGGGTTTGAGAATGAGGAGAACCTCGATGGTTGGGATCCATTGAGATGTAGAGGAGGACCCTACCCCACTTAGGGGGAGGGGCCAGTGTTAATCCCATCAACACCTAGGTCATCAGAACTGACCACACATGAGGGCTCCCCATGCTTTGAACTATTCTTTATACATCTATGTCTGGATACTTGAAAGTGGATGTAGTTTTGGAACAGATGCACCTAGGGGTAATCATCCCAAAAAATGTTATTGAGCATCGACTAAATCTTCACTCTAGTGCATTATGAGTGGGTCTAAGACTAGACACTTAGCTAGTCACTCCTAGGGGAAATTCTTTGGAAATTCACATTCTCTTTAAGAAGCATTATGAGGGATTTGAATATATTTGGGTAAGAGAACATAATAGGAAAATTATCATGGATAATATAGATTAAAACATAGATATTCATAAGTTAATTTATATATTAATTGATACGTGTTTTTATGGATAAAGGTTTTTTTTACTATTCATAGAATAGATTTTAATGATTTTTGGGTTTAGAATATTATAAGAATGTTCATGATAATTTTGGGTCATTTATTTAAGTAATTAAGTTAAAAATTTTGAGAAAACACAACTTAAAGTGACATAGGTTAAACCAAGAGAGTTACAGGATGAACCAAGTGTGACATAATTGAAATGATAATATCATAGGTTGAAATGAATGTTTTATAGGTGAATACACGCCACCAAAATCAGTAATTAAACCACCGCTAAAAAAACTATCAAAATATAGCGACGGTTTTTAAAAAACAACCACTAAAACTTTTTTAACCCATGAAACTCCCCCAATACCCTCATCCCCAACCCCATGAAACCCTAGCACCCTCCTAAGACCAAGACCCCACCCCGTCACCAACACCCTTCTGCCCATCTCCGTTAGCTACCTCTCTGTCGTTGTCGCCCCCACACCACAAACATGAGACCCCTCCCCCCTCTTCCCCCAACACTAAAAAACCCAAGCCCCCTCATGATATAACCCTTCTCCCCCTCTCCACTAGCTTCCTACTCTATCATCACCCCCTTCACACCCCCTCACACCGTCCCCCTTCTCCCCCTCGCCACTGGCTGCCTACACTGTCGTCGTCCCCTTCATTTCCCCTCATATCAGCCCCCTTCTCCCCCTCAGGTTTATTTGAGAGGTTTTTCTCTCCCTAATTTATATTTCTCATATAAAATGTGATGATTAGGGTTTTTTGGTGAATTATTTATTGATCACTGATATGAGTGTTTATTCCACATTATGTTTGTGTTTTATTTTTTGTCAATATTCCTAGAATATCAATGTAACCCTACACATGGATGGCTAAAACCCTTTTGATGTTTAGGGAAGAGAAAGAAGAACCTTTTTATGATTAATTTTGTTTATCAATAGAAAATATATTTTTTATTTTATTTCAGTTTTAGTGTTGTTATATTTAATTGGATATGATTTTTTAGTTGATATTTTACTCTTAATACTTGGGGTGATAATATTTTTTCACCCTCCACTTCATCTTTCTCATATACAATGAAATGATTTGGGTTTTGTGGTGAAGTGTTGAGTGATCAATGATATGATTTTTGAGCCCACATTGTGTATGTGTTGTATTTTTTGTCAATAAACTTGGGATATCAATGTGTATTGATGAAAATATGAAATGAATAATAATTTCTTGGAAGTGAGTTAAAGATCCCAAGTATGTTGAAAGGAATTGAGATCCTAAGAAAGTTTCATTTTATACTATGGTTTGTATAAGTGTGGAAAAAACATCTTGGAATATCTTTTTAAAGTAAGGAATAAAAGAAATTATGAATCTCAAAAGTTGGGTGTTGAGTATTTGGAGCTCCTAAGTCAATTAGTTAACTAATAGAAGATTTAGATATGAGTATATGTCCTAGTAGATCAAATTTTCTACAATAATAATGGTGTATGAGGTGACTATGGTTGAATCTGAAACCATGTGTATAATTAAAATAACTTATATAATCTAGTAATTCAAAGTGATAAAATCATTTTAAGACCTTATTTGTAATGAAAAGCAGTGATTAAACATTGACGAGTTATATGGAACAAGTAAATGATTATTAAAAAAATATTAACAATGAATGTAAACTAAAAAGGGAATTGATAATGAAATTATTTTATTAAAATCATACTAATTATGTGAAATTACCATAATCACAACTAGAGGTATATATAGTTAATATTTTGAATATTATGTAATAATAAAGTGCAATAATGTATTATGAGAATATGTATGAAAACTGTGCTCAAGAACTATTCTACATTATGATGATGCACATTACGATATTCATTCCCTTATTCAACATTTTAGGATGGTATAATATGATTTTTTAGTTCTTTGTGTGGTACCAGAAATGACCACAATGTTCAAAATATGAACATATTTTAATTCAACTTGATTATGATAGAATTTTTATAAATTTAGGGGTGTTTTAAACACTCTTTATCCCAACAGAAACAATAAAATATATTTCAAATACATATTGACCAAAATAGAAAAATAAAAATCATAGAGAAAATTTACATTGGATATATTATGATCTCCATTCTCCAAAACCAAACTTCAGTCTTCTTTTCAATCTTGAAAAGTAATGAGAGCTTTAAAAACATGTGAGATGAGATTGAAAAGAAGAAAATTTTCCTTTTCAGTATTGTTACTTGGTGATCCATTCCCAAGAGTCCTATTTATAGGCCTCCAAGTCATTACACATCCCACATTCCTAATCATACCATCTATCAATTTATTGGGCTATAAAAACTCACCTATATAAATTATGTTTAATGATAGATTATGGTGGAAATTATGAATCATATAAATTAACTATTCATAATAACGATTGACTCAAAAATTTAACATCATCGAGTCAGTTATGATTGTAATTGTAAGTTATGATAGTGACCTATGAAATGATGAAGGTAACTTATGTTAGAGACATTGGTCAAGACCACACTCAGTAATAATGATTGGACAAGCAACATTATCAGTCTTGTTTTTATGTCACATCTCTAACATTATCAGTCTTTTTTTATATCACATATGTTAGATAATTTTAAAACCACTATAGTTGGTATTATATATAACATATGTAAATAAAGAAAAATATAATGTGACATACATAAATAGAATCTCTTAGATCAACACTATCAATAGAATTCATGATTGATTTCCTTTTTTTACTTTGAAATTTTCAGTACTTATATGAATCTTCTTATAACTACTTGGGTTTGTTTTTTTCACTTCCATTTATCTCTTTTCCTACTTAGTAATAATTATATGTTTTAATTTTTTTTGATAAAGTGTAGGCACATTGTGATATGGATAAAAGTTGGATCATATTACTGAGGAACACACCATAATATGATAAGGGTTTAGAGGAGTTTTTAGATTTTGCAATTTTCAATCGATCTGTTGATAGGATAATAAGATGTCTATGTACTAAATGTAAATTTAGAAGATGATTAAAGAGAGATGAAGTCTATGAACACTTGATATTGAATAAATTCCCTGCTCAATATTTGTGTTGGATTTGGCATGCAGAATCGAACATTACAAAAAGTTTGAGCACTGATGCCAATTGATAGAATGATCTCCCAACTTCATTGAAAATGGAAAATGAAATGCAAAATCTTATAAATGATCTATTCATCATTTAAAGACACAAACTAACTAAAAATTAACTTTTTATTAATAAAATCACTTTTAAGGAAAAGTGAGAAACCGTTCCCAATCAATCCGGAGGTGAAGCCTCATAATAGAAGGAAAAGCCATCAAAGTATAGACTCAACCTATTGGTACTTTAATCTCTATAAAGTTTCTAGTTCATAATACATACCTTAAAATTAGGGTCTTCACTAATAACAACTTCAAAATGAGACACCATTTTGTCCCAGGTTCGAATATACTCTTATTTGATGATTTTCCCGTCATTGAAGCCTCTCATTAGGATCATATCCTGTTTGTAAATCCAATTAGTCTTCTTGCTGTTTACCTCCACTTGAATATGTCTTCCCATTATCTCAGCCTCTTCCTGTGGGATGTTGACATAAAAAAATTATTCCACCATTTCCTCCTCAGAGTGGTGGATAAGTTCTTTAGAGTCCTTTGTCGTTTCAATATAGTTTGTGGTAGCTTTACCACTTACAAGCAGCATGTCATTGCTGATTCCCTGAACCGTAACTTGAGACTTCTCCTACACACCAACCATAGAAGCAGATAATATTTCTTTCCACATGGTTTAGATTTTTTACCTGATTGTGTTTCCATCAGTTTTGGTAAATTTGAGTAGTCCTTGCGGCCTCTCCCATTCTTCTTCTTAGGGATATTTACCTCCTCACAAGCCTTAGATACTCCAAAATCCTCCTCAAACTCCACACCTTCTATTGTTCCTCTATCCATATCTTAGGGAAGATCCTGTATAATCTCATCATTGTACAAACACTCAAAAGAATTATTGGTATGAACAACATCATGGACCAATCCCTTTCCTACTGATTGTTTGATGACCCTTGAAGTAGGAGCACTCTAAATTGAATTGATTTGAGGTTCGATCTCCAACCCTTTTGTCCAAGACACAACCTCCTTCCTAGATAAACTCCCAACCTCGGTTTAATGCGGTCATGAAGAGGGATCATTAGTCCACTTTTCCACTGATTTACCAGTGTCCTGGTCCCTCAAATCCTCCTTAAGCTAATAAAAAACCCTCGACATAGAGGGTTCATCAAACTGTTTTGCCGTAGGTTTACTCTGCACCACCTTTCTATCCAATTGATTTGCCTGATTAACATCCACTCCCTTCCTCACCTACACTAAAACCTTCCCCTGGTGAACATCCTGTCTGCAGTTGGCATCCGAGTGACCCAGTCGATAGTAAGATGAGAAGAACTCCACCCAATGGTCAAAACCACTGGATTCTTACACTGTACCTCCTCTCCAGCTTCAATCCACACAGACTTGACCGATGGCCTCGACACATCAACCTCCACACACATGCGTGGGTTGATCAGATGGAAAATATAAGTAGTACGCGTATCAACATAGATAAATCGACCCACTAAATTTACTAGCATACGTAAAATCGAAGGATTATGAAATGGAAGAGGTAATTGTGGAAGGATTATCCAAACTAGAATTAAAGGGGAATCACGATTCAAGTATTGATCATAGCTCCAATGAAACTGATAGAAGCCACAACCACTACACTTCCTGGGAGCACATGAAAGAGCATAGAAAAAATCTTCATATGAAGAACATCGCATCATCAAATGCCTTTTATCAAATAGACCGACAATCACTCGTTCTTTAAGTCCCCATGTTTCAAAGAAAAAATTTTCGAAGTCATCCAATAAAGGCTGTTTGTTCCTGAATCATGAAATCAAAGTTATGTTCATAAGGCTCTCCACCTCCATAAACTCGAAAACTGATAGCGGGATCACAGGATTGCCTTCTCAAATACCAGGGACCTTTGGGCCTAGGTTAATCTCAGGAAACCTTGGAATCGATTCAGGATCAGTGAAGGGGTAGAAGTCGCATCTTCAGCCATTCTGAGGAAGTCGCAGATCCTTCCCCCTCCCGCCAACTAGCGGCGGAGGGGGGAACGTCGTCGTCCCCATTAGTTTTCCACCATCACCGCTTCCGAAATTCCAAATATCATAACATCAAAATCAAAACATATCAGAACAAACAGTTGAGGGTGCTACAAATAACAACTTCCCAAGTGATGATTTTGAGACTATAGGAAAACTAGATCAAGATTACAACATATCATCAGATCCTCCACTTGATTATATGGAGACTAATGTAAGAGAAACCTCCATTGAGCAGAAAAATATGTTTCATGGTGTAGTTAATGATGGAAATAAAGAGTTGTATAATAGATTTTTTAAATATTCAAAGCTTTATTTTTTGGTAAAGTTGTACCATATAAAATGCCTATGTGGAATTACAAATAAGGTGATGTACATGATATTGGAATTATTGCATGATACATTTCTGGAATCAAATATCCCTGAGTATTTTTATGATATGAAAAGAGTTGTTAACAAGATTGGTCTGAATTATAAAAAATACATGCATGTCCCAATGATTGTATGATTTATTGGGGAGAGAATTCAAGGATACATGATTGAAAAAAATGTCCTTCTTCTAGATGACAGTCAATAGGTGATGTTGGAATTCTGAATAAGAAAAATAACATGAAGAAGAAGAAAAAGAACACACCTATAAAGGTTTTGTGTTACTTTCCTTTAAAGCCTTAGTTACAAAGATTATTCATGTCATCAAAAACCGCTGAACACATGAAGTGGAATTCTGTAGATAATAATAATGATGGGTTAATGCGACATCCAATAGATTCACAATAATGTAAGACATTTCATTAATTACAACCATATTTCTCATCTGATCCTAGGAATGTTTGATTGGGATTGGCTGCCGATAGATTCAACCCATTTGGGACTTTGAGCACCAATTATAACATTTGGACGGTTGTTTTGATCCCTTATAATCTTCTTTCATAGATGTGTATGCAACAAACATCTTTTATCATTTAAATGATTATTCCTAGAAAAAAATTCTTGTAAATGATATTGATGTATACTTACAACCTTTAATTGAATAATTACATGAGTTATGGAGTAATGGTGTTGAGACATATGATGCATATTCTAGAACAATGTTCAAAATGCAAGCTGCTCGAATGTGGACCATTAGTGACTTCCATGGACATGGGAATTTAGCTGGTGGGAACACTTACACTGGTTTAGCTTGTCATTTTTATAACTTTGATTTTTGGACTGAATGACCACCTCATGTTATAAAATGGCGCTTCTTGTGTCATTAAATATTTCTCGATACATCTCATAGATTTCGATTGAACAAGTCAAAATCCAATGGTTCTATTGATCTTAGACCACCTACAAAGTTTTTAACAAGTTCTGAAGTATTGGAACAACTTGGAAATGTTGAAATAGAATTTGGGAAGGTGCATCATTTGAATTATAGTAGGAAATTATTTTGAAGTGCATCGTCAAGTGAAATCAGAATACAAAAATGAAAAAAGTGTATTATTCAAACCTCTGTATTGGGAATTTAATTTATTGTGGAATAATCTTGATGTGATTCATATTGAGAATAATGTTTGTGACAATTTTATCTTCACATTTCTTAATGAGCATGGAAAATAAGTATCATCTTAATGCTTGAAAATAATTATAAGAAATTACCATAAAGCATGATCTCTGACCAGATGAGAATCGAAAGTATGCTCTGATAATTTTTACAATGAAAAATAGGGATAAAATACATTCCTTAGAATTTTAAAATGTGTGAAGGTATCCAATGGGTATTCAAGTAATATATCAAGGTGTGTTGACTTAAAACAATGTAGGTTACATGGATTTAAAATTCGTGATTCACATATTTTGTTACAACAGTTACTATCATTAACATTGAGTATATTATTACCTTAAAGGTTACTGCTGTTGTACTCCAATTTTACACATTCTTCAAAAAACTATGTGAGAAAACTATACAACCATTTTATATTTACAACTTTCATGAGAGATTTTCATTGAAACTTTTTACAATATAGATGATTTTTCTTCCATAGTTTTTTACTGTCCTGATGCATTTAACTATGTATTTGGTTGAGGAAGCTAAATTATAAGGCCCCATATATTATCGATATATGTATCCAATTGAGAGGTACTTTATTTATATGTTTTTAATTTAAGTAAATAATTCTTGTAACTTAATTAAATATAAAATTATGTTTTTTTCTTTTATTTCACATATATCATAGGCTTTTGAAATCATATGTGAAAAATAAAGCTTAACCTGAAGGCTCTATTTCTGAAGGATATTGGGGAGAGGAGTGTCTTACCTTTTGTTTTAGATACTTTGATGATATTGAGATATGATTCAATCGAGTTGGACATGTTAAACACACATCATCTCAATCTCAACTACATGGGAAATCAAAAATCCTTCCTACTATTGGCCGATCAGTTAGGAGGTGCTCAAATGTTACACTGAAAGAAATGGAATTATCACAGGCATATAGATATGTACTACTGAATTGTGAAACTACATATCTATTTATTGAATAGTTTAGGATACAAAAAAATATATGAATGAGAGGTCAAACATGAAATGAGAAAGATATAACAAAATCTATTAATAAAGATCTCGTAGAATGATTTGCACGACATGTGAGTTCATAAATATTGAAATCAATACAAATTTTAGGTTGACACATATATTTTGTAAATATAATAATGTATATTAATTTTTTTAGATAATGAATATTGATACTCGAGTTGAGTTGTCAGAAGATTTAGAGTTTCTTACCCGAGGTCCTCTAAAACAGGCAATAAAGTTTGATGCTTATAATGTAAATAGATTTAAATTTCATATAGTTGATTAAGAAGAGGGTTTCAAAACACAGGATAGTGGTACATTTACATTTTTAGAAGTGGGATACTATAGAAAGTTGGATTATATTATTGAATTAAACTACCATGGAAAATTTTCAGTTGTTTTATTCAAATGTAATTAGGTCAATTTTATTAGGGGTGTTAAAAGATATTCCTTACAATTTACTTCTATGAACTTCTCTCGCTTGATGCATGTTGGTGACTGTGAATTACATGATCCTTATATATTATCATCGTAATAGAAAATGGTATATTATGTGGAAGATATCATAGATGAAGGGTGGAGTGTAGTTTCTCATGTAAAACAAAGAGACTTGTATGATATGAGTGATAAAGTTGAATATTTAACTTCTAACATTGAATCCCATCAATAGAAAGAATCTAACTTATTTTTCCACCATGATATTGAAAATATTAGTCTTGTAAGGGTGGATGAAGTAGATTAAGTAATGAAGAAGTAGGAAAACAACATGATTGAAGGAGAAAATGACTGTATGTGCAGTCATCCATTCATTTATCAACCACTTATGTCATTTGTGCAGTCATTCATTATCATATTTATGTATATGTTTTTCCAGTATTTGAATCTTTTATCATTTCTATATTTTTTTTCTACATGAATTTTTTGAAATATATGTTCTGATGTTAATTTTATATGATTAAATGATAGGAATGTCAAGAAGGAAGCATTATATTTATACCAATCGACCCTCTGTTGAACTTCCCTCAACAATACCTATAGATGATGATCCTTATGTATCCATCCCTACAACATCTGAGACACCATCCTATTGAACCCATACACTGTCTCTCACAACCTCTGTCAGCGTCCCATCACCAGCTCAATCGACTCCTCCCTATTCAGCAACCTTAGCAGTGAGGCAACATGCTACTCCTGGTTCTTCATGGGGATATTGGAGGGTGACTTTTATAGGTACAAATTTTAATATGAATAAATTTATTGTAGTTTTTTTATACTACTAACTATTTTTCATAAAAGATGTAAACAATGATACTATGAAGACAAATATGAAAATTTTAGATGTCTGGAATATGAATGGACTAAATATATCTTTCCTATTTGAATTTTATGGGGTCCCTATAAATGACACCATATGATTATTTGTCTATATTCTAGGTCAGCTGGCCGCAGAGCTGATTACCCTTCTGATTATGTATGATGATTGGAGGGATATTTCTTTATCTTAGAAAAATGCAATTTTTGATTCAAAGATAAAGGTAATTTTAATACATTATGGTTTAATTGAATGTCATTATGTTATTAAATTCTAATATTTTTAAAATTAATCTCTTTGTAAATATTTTTTTTCACTTTCCCATTGCTGATGTTATAACACAAAAGTGTAAATTGAAAAATTTGGGAAAGAAATGGAAAATTTTTAAATAGACATTATGGAATGAATTCAATGATACTTTGTTGAGAACCCAACAACTGTCTGATAAGGTACCAAATGGGACACTTAGAGAGCAATGAAATTTTTTTATTGATATCCATCGTGATGAGAAACACATGGAATTTAAATATATATTATTATATTAATCTCATTTTACATCTATTCATGCATATGACAAGGATATGACCTTTTATACATTAATAATAAATTATATTTTATTTATTTTAGGATGTTTTAAGGAATAATTCACTGATTCAGGCTAAATAAATCATCATTCACACTGCAAGGTCAAAGAGTTTTTCTAGAAGCTGATAGAATTTAGTAATCTTTTAATTAGTTTAAATATTTATAAGACAATATTATCTATTCCATTTATTAAATTGTTGATTTATCTTTTTTTAATTTAGTCACATAATTTAGGGCACCAAGACTACTGAACATAACTGTGGTTGGATGTTCATAAAAAATATGATGGGAGTTATGTTAATGAGCCTGCTAAAGAAGTTGAGGTATGAATTCATTTTTCATTATAACAAATTACTATAAATTGTCACTATGTTAATATATATTACTTCAAATAAGAATTATATTTGATTTATAGGTAAAAATTAAAGAACTATGGGATGCCAATCCCACTCAGTCCTACTCAGTCTCCCAGGATAACCCAGTTGAAAAAGTCCTTGGGAAGGAGCATCCTGGTCGAGTGTGCGGGATGAGTTTGAGACCATTACTATCTGAGGTATTTGGAAGGTCAGTGAGGATTTCAACTACATATACTCTTGGTTGTATTCACTTCATACCCTAAGATACTCAGAGATAGTTTGTTTCTTTGCAAAGAACAATTTAGGAACAGGGGGCTTAGATATCCACTTTGCAAAAAGCGTTGGTTTATTTATATCAGAAGATGACCAGATCTATCCCTAGTGATATTACATTGATGACTGGTGGTGAGTAGGTAAATCACACAACTTCAAAATCATTTAGTTCACAAAATTTTATTGTATTTAAGTTTAATATAAATATAAAACATTGTTTAATTTTCAATATATTTGTCTAACAGGTGCCGGTAGTAGGAAGTAGATATGGATATGGAAAGGGTGATGAGTAGAGTTCATTTGGAAATGATTAGTGGTATTTTTAATGTCTTGGACTAATATAGAATGAGGGTTTGTTGATGTATTATTGATGAAATAGAGATGAAACTATTTATGGTTGGATGTAAATTAATATACGTGTTTGTTCATGTCATATTTGTTATATTTTTGTGATTTTGTGTGCTTCTGATAGGGATTTTGTGTGCTACTGATAGGCGATACACTTGGTTTGCATTTGTTTTTTTAGGGTAGTTCCGGGGCTATAGAATCTATAGCTAGTTTTTTTTGCAAATCAACATTTAGCAGTATTTTAAACCACTGCTAAATATGGAATATTTTTATTTGTGGAAGTTAAAACTATCACTATAATATTATGGTTTTTTTGTGGTGATTAAAACCACTGAAAAATATGATGCACAATTATTCAATAGTAGTTTCAATTGTTTTAGCGGCATTTTTTGGTGGAATTTTTTTTGGATTTAGCGGTGGGTTTAACCACCATGAAGTAATCATTATTTTTTCCCTAAAAAACCACCACAAAAACAAAAATAACTGCCGCTAAAAATTATTTCTACAACACTTACCAAAAACCTTCGCTAGATGGAAGAAACCACCACATATTAGATGCTTCCACTAGATTTAGTGGTAGTTTTTTGAAACCACTTCAGAACCATGTAGCAACGGTTTAAACCAATACTAATCGGTGCTTTTCTTATAGTGATACATATTAGGATTGAGATTTCATATTCATATGATAATTTACTCTAATTTTATTGGATAATGTACTAATAATTTTGGTTTCAATATTTTATTGGAAATAGGATCTTAAAAAATTAGTTGTGGAAGTATGCCTCTATAAACTCCTAAGACTTAGCTATATATGCATATTTGGAATAAATGGTTGATAATCTTAATATATACCTATTATATGGAAAAATATATATTACCTATTCTTCCATAAGATAACAAGGTTTGTATCTCTTTAGAATTTATATCTTGAGTCATGATAATATATTAGATACCCAAATGTATTTTTATAAGTAAGTGATAATTAAAATTACAAGGATAAAATTTATTTAATTGGGGGGGGGGAGAATGTAATGCCCCGAGGTTTTAGGATGCATATTATTTATATAAACTATATGTTTATAACTAAAAATTGTTTTTATTCTTTTTTCCATTTGTTCAGAAGAATTGAAATAGATTGGAAAATAATTCATACAAGATAATCATTAAGCTGAAAACATTTTTATTCATTCATAATAAAACATTACAACAAAATCACATGAAACTATGTATTACAAACCATGTATTATTACTCACCATGGATTATTAAATTCTTTAAAAGTGAATAAATTAACTGGGGAAAATAAATAGAAAAGAACACAATCTTCAATACTAGGAAATCTCTTAGAGGACCACTAATAACTGAAGAAAATATATATCGAGGAAGATTGTTATGAAAGGAGAACACATATTGTGAGATCTAAAATAAAAATAATGGAAATGAGAAGTGTGACTTAAGAAGTGTAAATGGAATGAATGAGTTTAGTAAGGCTATATATATGAATAAAATCTAGCCATTACAAATTTAGTCATTTGAAATATAGTTATTGGATATACATGTATCCAATAGGTATACTAATGTTATGTATTATTAGTATTAAATTTAAAATAATACAATTCATGAATAATAAATAATGAAATAAAAATATATTTTAAATATATTGTGATGTATATATATACATTTATGTGTTATGTATTATTAATAACATTATAATTATTAATTTATGACATTATATATTTAGAAAATTCATATAAAGAAATAAATATCAATGGATTAGTAAAATTAAAATTTTGGAATATAAATAATTAATTTTACTGGAAAATATTATTTATTATAAAAGTAAAATCTTTCAAAGAAATGTTTTTCTTTAAGTGTTTTATATTTTATCAAAATAAATTAAAAAGATTTTTTTAAATATTATATTAAAATTATTAAAATTATAAATTGATGTTAAATAATATTAAAAACACTTAATGTTCAAAATGGACATTTTTCAAAAAAAGTAGCTTTTCTTTATATTTTGTATTATCATTTAAAAAATAAATTTATAAATTTAATAATTTGAATTAGATAAAATTAGTATCATTTTTTAATTTAGAATTTCAAAATTATCAAAGTATAAATTTTTGATATTTTTCAGAAATATTCAGGTAAGTAGTGAAAAATACAGTTTTGACCAATACTATATATTTTATGACCTCATCATTATATAAGAAAGACCTATATGTTTATAAAACCTTTTAATTGATCAAATATGTATTCAATGAGTAAAAATATACTTTTTAAAAATACTATTTTGACTTTTGAAAACCTATGATTATCATTTTAAGGTCTGAAGTAATATTTTCCCAATATAAAATACCTTTTGAATTTTCATTTAATAAAATATTATTTAGTTAAAATTTGTTTTTAACCTTCTTTTAATGCCACATAAATTTAATTTTTTTTCATAATAAACCAATATATCATGAAAATAAAATACAATGATACTTTTATCCAACTAGTAAGATTTAAAGCTTAAAAATACACTTTTTTCCAAAAAATGGGTTTCATGCATTACACGCGCTAATAATAAAATTTATTTTTCTTAAAAATAGAAATTTTATATTATAATATGGATTTTATATTATAAAATGGATTTTATAATTTGAATTAGTGGGTCCAAATTATTTATTAAGACCCATGTTATTTTTATACATAAAAAGTAAATTAGTTATGTAAAAATTAGTTACCATGGTAAAATGATTATTTTTCAAAGAACGATACTTTTCTGAAAAATATGTATATTTAAAATGAAATCAATATATATTAAATTAATACTATAATATGAATTTTATAAATATATACATGTAAATTAACACTCATTTAATTGATACTTTTTGTTAAATAATTTCAAGATCACTTAATGATTAAAATGTTATTTTATACAAAAATAGTTTTTCTACAGTTTATATGTTCTATTTTAAAAGTTAATTCTCTCATATTTAGAAATTGAATTAGGTTAAATGGATCACATATTCAAATTGGACTTTCCAAAATTGGGTAAGTAAGATCACTATATATTTTTAGTGATAAAATAATTACGATGTCAAAAATGGGTAAGTAGGGTCACCTTAACTTCTTTCTCTTTGGATTACTTGGTGTGTTGATATATATTAACCTTAGAATTTAGGCTATTTCACTTAATTCCACTAAAAAAGATTCATAGAGGGTTAAACACTAAGTGTATCCAGAATTTTAATTAAATAATATATTATTTTTTATTATTTAACAAGTAAAATAAATGATATTACCACACATGGTTTCATAATTATTCACGTTTTCTTGATCGCATATTACTTCACCAGTTATTCGATAGAATATTATGTGAGTGGATTATTTAATAAAAAATCATTTGTTATTTAGTGAATATAATAACAATTTATTCATTGGATAATAATGTAGTGATATTTTTTTATTAAATAAACAATCAATATTCAAGGCCTGATACATATTATGGAGAAATAGCGAATTGAGTTTAATGTTCTGTTGAGAAATAATATATATTGAATATTATTTGAATAAATAATATTTAATGTTAATTCATCAGTTTTTCACATTTCAATACATAATAATATTATTATTATAATACACATGGGGTTCCATGGGGGTTAAATAAATAATAAAGGACACTTGTACAATTATTTATTTCTAACCCCAATGGTATATATAAACCCAATTATATTATTTTTCAAGAGAGGTAATTCATTTTTTTTGTGCACAATGAAACCTGAAGAATACTCTCAAATCCTTATAGAGCTCCCTTCTCTAAGAATGCTCTCAAGAATGGAGAGAGATCTTCCTCCAACTTCCACTCTCGAGTCAAGATAGATAAAAAAGAATCATTTGGAAGAGATGCTCTAGGTTATCAAAGGTGAACGACGCAAGAAATATGATCTACCATGGTATCACTCAGAGATTCCTATGACAACATTCTATGATTTTTGGAACATTTGTGGATCACCACCAGAGGGAATCTATTATTGATTTCTACAATACAACAATAGTATGATGTAGATCCATTATTAGATCCATCAATGAAGTAATAATTTTTTATAAGTTAATTATTTAATTGATTAAATTAATTATAAATAATATGTAATGATCATGCACTTCAGTTTCAGTGTTTATCCATTGTCTATATTCTTTGATTCAATTACATTGATCATGGAGTTCATCATCATGTAATTCTTGGATTAATCATTGATCATGAAGAAAATAAAATTTTGGCATGACCCATTCATTGATTACACTATGCCCAAAACCTTAAAAAGGTTATTAGAGGTGTCACATATTTATTTATAATTATTTTAATATTATTGATTTATTTACACATTTATTATTAGTTTTGAATTCCAGTTTAATCATTCTTTAATCCAAATTGTGATATCTTTTTTCTTCTTATTCATTTCTTGTAAATATAATCAAATCAATTAATTTTATGAATGAGATAAATATGAAGATATCATGCAGAGATTCCAAGGATAATGGTAGGATAACATAAGAGTACCCGTCGTGTAACCCAGAGGCACACACCGTGTGTAAGAACCTAGTTCTTATTCTTGAGGTATGAGTTTCTTCTTTTCCTTTTTCGTTAAGTGTTTTTGAGAAAATAAGGAAAATGGGGAAAAATCCCAAAATTTGTGACTACACGCCATGTACTTGTTCAAACGTTGTGTACTTTGGCCATGTGAGATGGGTACACAAGGCGTGTAGGTCTGTCGGCAATGAAGGGTGTAAAAACTGACCACACATTGTGTATAGGGTATTTACACACTGTGTATTCAGTCGATAGGTGAATAGTAATGTGGTAGAGGCAGTCGCTAGTGGAGCAACAGTACACTCCATTTAATCAGGAACACATGCCATGTACTCATGTCGGGAAGTGAACAGTTCGACAGTGAAAAAAATAGCCGCCATAGGAATAGTTAAATGAGGAAAGTAAACGCCATGTACTTGAGAGTACACGCCGTGTAGTCTTTTTTTCCCCTTAAAATGGGCAGTAGCCTCCTCTGTTCACAGAGGAAGCTTAGAATTCCAGAGGAGAGTGGGAGAGATGATTGGAGCTTTGAGGATCTCCCAACCGCACACCAAGAATCCAATTGAGTATCCGTCGATCACATTGGGACCGCACGAGTAAGCCCTCCCTTCTCCTTAATCCATTTTTACTAATTCTTTCTCAAGGGGAAGTTATTTGAGGTTGAGAGTGTAGTTCTTTATCTCATATCTACACCTTTCTCATGCTTTTCGGGAGGTGATGTTCATATATACCGATCATGGGCTATCGATGTAGGTGGTGTGATGTTTATTTCTAACTGTGGTGTTGAAATTGTGTAACATTATGCTACAAACCCATTTTTGGGGTGTCGTATGGCTAAGACCTTGGCTATTTTAAATACCTAGAATTGTATAGGTAATTGAAGGTAATTATAACCTGTTGTTTGGGATCACTTCTTGGATCTAGGACCACCCCTGGGGTGCGTTCTTCTGTTTAGCCATTTGGAAAGGTTACCCTAGGGTAAACCATACAATTTAACATAATTTAAATTGTCTTGAGAGGAATTGTATATAATTTCTTTCTTATATGTTGGGCTCGGCCTGGTTACTTGCACTTGAGGGCAGTGTTCTACTTAGCTTGAGGGCAGTGTTCTACTTAGCCTGAGGGCATTGTTTTACTTAGCCTAAGGGAAGTGTTCTATTTAGCTTGAGGGCAGTGTTTTACTTAGCCTGAGGGCAGTGTTCTGTTTAGCCTGAGGGAAACTCTTCTCATGCCTGTGGGCAGTAGATTTTGAGCCTGAGGGTGACACTTTATACGCCTGAGGGAAATATTATTTATGCCTGTGGGCAGATACCTGAGGGTTTCGATTCTGATTACCTAAGGGTAAGGTTTGCATGTCTGAGGACACTGACTGTTTACTTAGAATATTCACTATGGTGACATATTATATTAAATGATTGAATTAATATTAAAATGTCAATGTAACTGGTATAGTTTGTTACTTTTGAGTACTGCTTAGTTTGTTGCATTTACTTCTGCACACTGCTGCTGCACTTTTTCACTAACAGTTGGGCACGGGCCTTTGGTGGGTGCCTACTGGGATTTATTTCTCACACCCTATTTGGGGTCATGTCTTTGGCCCCAAATAGATAACATTTCTGCAGGTGTGGATAAGGGAAAGGGTCCCTATATAGGTACTTGATTGTAGCAAAGGAGTGGGAGAGCATGAGACCGAGCTTAGGCTTGCAATGCTGCTGTGTTCTGTTTACTCTACTTGTTTCTTTGGGCTATACCTTGTACCTTGAGTTGTCTTGTATTGTATTGTAGTGTATCCTATTCTGGATGCTTTCATAGAATTAGTGACATGATGCATCTTTATATATATGGCTGCTGGTTCCCTTTACTTAAGTTGTCCATTTCAATTGCATATTGTTTACTTCTTCTGCTATTGTATATTTATATATTTTATTCCACTGCGCTACACTTTGAAAAATGAGGACATAGTTTCCTCACTATCAGACCTGGACCCTCACTACTAGTCAGAAACCTCTGGTGTTTGGGGAAATGTGTTTTAGGTCATGTGACCAACCGGGTTCGGGGCACCTGTTGAGTGGCACCCGGATCCGGGACATTACACAGTGGTATCAAAGGGGTTCTTTTCTTTGAATTACTATTTGGAGCCTTAGTCAGGGATAGACAGACATGGTAGTTGGTAATAATCTGTGCCCAGGAGTAGCTAACCCGTGTATAGGGAAAATCCAATCTACCTCGTTATTGCAATTATTACTGGTTTTGCAATTTTACAGTTAATTTGATTTTCACCATTGGGTGACACACCTGTGATTTTGCTATTTATATGGTATAAATGGGTTCTATTTAGTTTCAACCTGATGAGATGAGGGTATTCCATCTCATGTATCATTTAGGCACATGTTAGAAATCACATGTCATGCATTCTTTCCATGCCATATAGGTGCATTAGAAATTGCATGCTGTTGTGATAGTTGTTGTGTTAGAAATTGCATACTATTGTGATAGTTTTTGTGCTAGAAAATCATGCTATTGTGATAGCTACTTTAATAAATACCTACTATTTGATAGAGTATTGTTGTGTGAGGTTGTTGTTAGAATGAACGCCAAACTTTGGTTTTTGGGGAGTATGGGCCCTCAATAACCGGAATTTGGTGGATCATTGATGAGTTTACTTTATTATAACATGTAGAATATGCCAAGATTTGATTCGTGGGGAGTATGGGCCCTCACGGATCAGAATTTGACACTTAGGTGTTTGTTTCCTGTTTTCTGGGTTCTGGAGTAGTTTCTGAGGAATACTGTCTGGACAACCCAATATACACGCCATGTAGTTCTATGGACACACGCCGTGTGTTCTTCTGTTCGGGAAGAAACAAAAACTTTTTAAGTACATTCCGTGTACCCTCATTACATGCCATGTATTCTCTTCCCGTTTTATAGACCATGTGGGCGGGGACACGGGGTGGGTAATGGCTTGGGGAAACATGCCGTGTACTAGTTGTACACGCCGTGTAGTGTTGACTCAGTGTCTGCCCATGTAACTAACAACACATACAGAGGAAAATTTAAGACATACACGTCGTGTCCACCTTAAACACGCTGTGTAGTCTGACTCAGGTACCCATCCATGTCACGAACAACACGGGTCGGTGTTATCTTTCCTAGTACACGCCGTGTCTGTTTGGAACATGCCATGTAGTGTCAGCCGTGTAGCCGGCCGTGTAGCGAGCAAAACGGGCCGGTCCGTGGCTTCTTTGAACACATCGTGTCTTTTTGGAACACTCCATGTAGTTTTGTTTTCTAAGAGCCATGTGGCTTAGCCGTGTAGAAGGACTTAGGCAAGGAAGGAGGATTCAAGTACACACCGTGTATTCAGAAGACATGCCGTGTGTTTGGGGTGCTACACGGACAGTTTAAAGTAGAGTACACACCCATGTGGATGGATTGTGAGAACTCTCCATGTAGTATTTATACATGCCGTGTAGTCAAGTTTTGAAAATATTGAATGCTTTATTTCTCCTGTTCCCTTCTTGGCCTCCTCGTTTTCGGTCTTTGATAATCTTGATCTAAGGTGTGAATTTGACCTTGTAGAGTTATGCCACCGAGACAACCTCGAGTTGTTATCCAGGAGAGTGGCAACGATTATACTCCATAGATAGTAGGCCACATGCTACCAATGGATCCTCCAGCAGTTCTAGATGTGGCACCGGCCGTTATACTAGACGCAGGCACGAATGTGCAGTTTCGTGAAGGCTTCATGTGGTTCATGCAAACCTTTCAGGGAGCACCGTTGGCTGGTACATCTAAGGCATAGATGATGCATATATTCCAGCAGCACCATCCGCCTATGTTTTCAGGGGATGTCAGACCATAGGATGCAGAGTCTTGGTTGGGTTCCATGCAGACTATCTTCAAACATCTAGAGACGCCTCTAGGGCAGAGGGTCAAGCGCACTACGTACATGTTGCGTGATTCCGCCAAGAGATGGTGGGATGTTACCACCCAGTTGCAACATCACAGAGACATGTAATGAGAATATTTTCAGACATCTTTCTATGAATTCTTTTTCCCAAAGACTCTGAGGACAGATTGAGCTAGAGAGTTCATGAATCTGAAGTAGGGTGCCATGTCAGTGATGAATTGTTCTGCTCGCTTCACCGAGCTTCATCTTTTTGCACCCGTTATGGTGGGTGAAGAGACATTGAGAGCTAGACACTTTGAGGATGGTCTTTGATATGAAATCCGAGCACTGGTGAATGTTTTCAGGTTTCCCACAGTGCATGAGATTGTAAATCAGACATTTATTTCAGAGCAGAACCTGTGGGAAGCTAGTGGTGTAGGCCAGGGAGGTTCAACACCAGTCTCTAGTACTATTTCTACTGGCAAGAGGAAGAGGAAGATGAATTTCTCTCACGGTGGTAGTACTAGTCAGATGATTTCTTCAGGTGGCATGGTCATTTGCTACCAGTATGGTAAGGAGTGGCACAAGAGTCCATAGTGTCCTCGATACCCAATTGAGTACCGAGCTTGCGGCAAGATGGGTCATCTGTAGTGATTTTGCATGGAATTTCCACCAGTGGCTAGTGAGATGGGTTTGGTGAAGACTTCGTGTGCAAGAGTAGAACCAGTAGTGTTTTACCAGTCGGGAAATTGGGATACATCAAGACGTAAAAGAAGAGGTGGTGGTCGTGGTCGTGGTAGCCATATACTGGGATCACAGAGATAGAAGGGCGGGTCAGCTCAGGGTAGCCAGGCTGTGTCGTAGGGCCACGACACTGGGCAGGCATATGCAGTGCAACAGACCCAGTATGAGCAGGATCCCGGACCTTCTCCTGTCAGAGGTACTTTTTTAGTTGCTTCTATTTTATCTTCTGTACTTTTCGACACTGGTGCTACACATAGTTTTATATCTGTGGCTGTTGTGGAGAGCTTTGGGCTCTGTGTTACTTCTTCTTATGATATCATGATGCTAGACACTCCGTTCGGGACTAGAACGGCTAGTCTGAATCCGTGCAGAGAGTTCACTCTTGAGGTTGGAAGATGTCACTTTCTATGGGAACTCTATGAATTAGAGATGAAATCTTATGATTTCATTCTCAGGATGGATTGATTGGTTCCATTTAGATCCTTTGTAGATTTCTATCGTCACAGGGTGAGTTTCACGTCACCAGAGGGTGGAGAGTTTCTATACAAGGGAGAATGGGATGTCCAGGCGAGCTGAGCTGGACCTGAGCATCATGGGAGAGGTGTTTTGACAGCCCAGATTGTGAGTTTATATCTGGATGATTAGGGAACTTATCAGCAGGATTTCCCTCTAGTGGTTGATAATTTTAGGGATGTATTCTCGGACGACTTTTCGGGTCTACCTCTGGAGCGAGAGGTAGATTTATCTATCGATCTTGTTCTAAGAGAAGCACCGATGTCCATTACTCCTTATAGGATGGCTACACCAGAGTTGCAGGAGCTCAAGAGATAGTTAGAGGAGTTACAGGAAAAGGGTTTCATCTGACCCAGTACTTCTCCTTGGGGTTCTTCGGTCCTTTTTGCGAAGAAGGCAGACGGTACCCTCAGACTCTGTGTGGATTATCGGATGCTGAACCAGCTGACGGTTAAGAACCGATATCCCTTACCAAGGATTGATGATCTTTTTGACCAACTTCAAGGAGCACAAGTGTTCTCAAAGATTAACTTGAGATACAGATATCATCATTTATGCGTTAGACCATCAAATATACCGCTTACAACTTTTCGGAGCAGATATGGTCTATACGAGTACTTGGTGATGCCATTCAGACTCACAAACGCACCACCAGTTTTCATGGATCTGATGAATCATGTGTTCCACCCTTATCTGGACTCTTTTGTGTTAGTCTTCGTGGATGACATCTTGGTGTAATCTCACACTCGACACGACCATGCTACCTATATTGAGATCGTATTGAGTATAATGTGAGAGCATCGACTATATGATAAGCTCTAAAAGTGCCACTTTTGGATGGACCATATACACTTCCTAGGTCATATCATCTCAGAAGAAGGAGTTGCGGTAGACCCAGAGAAAGTGAGAGAAGTAGTTTTCTAGGAGCAGTCTAAGAACTTGTTTGAGATACAGAGTTTCTTGGGGCTGGATGGTTACTACAGGTGCTTTATAGAGGACTTCTCCCACTTAGCAGTGCCATTGACGGGTTTGACTAAGAAGGGCGTGAAGTTCTTTTGGTCAGAAACTTGTGAGACATCCTTTCAGGATCTGAAGGGGAGGTTGACATCAGCACCAATCCTGATACTTCCAGATCAAGGGAAGAGCTATACAGTTTACTGTGATGCATCAAGTATTGGGCCAGGAGCAGTGTTGATGCAGGGCGATCGAGTTGTTGTGTACGGGTCTCGGTAGTTGAGGCTGCATAAGAGGAATCACCCGACACATGATGTCGAGTTGACTGCAGTTGTTCATGCGTTACGCTGTTGGAGACATTATTTCTTGGGAGAGAATTTTTTGGTTTTCACTGACCACAAAAGTCTCAAATACATCTTTAATCAGCATGACTTTAACCTGAGACAGTGAAGGTGGGTCAAATACCTTAAGTCTTTTGACTTTGAGCTTGCCTATACACCTGGTAAGGGTAACACAGTTGCTGATGTACTGAGAAGGAAGACTCAGGTACAGGTAGTTCATGAGGCCAGTGGTGAGTGATAACTTATGAACTTTTTCTCTGAGATGCATTTGGAGGTGCACGATAGTCAGGGGCAAACCGATATTTCATCCTTAGCTGTGACTTCTACCCTCCTGGATAGAGTGAGGATGAGACAACTATCAGATTCAGAAGGCCTAGTTCTATGAGAGTTGGTGGCAAGTGAGGACCTTCATCCTAGTTGGATGATAGGTGATGATTAGGTACTATGTTTCCATGGATGAGTATGGGTTACAGGGGATATACATGAGGAGATAATGCGGGAATTTCATGCTTCAGCTTGGGCAGTGCATTCTAGAGTTACCAAGATGTACTGTGACTTGAGACATCAGTATTGGAGGCCAGGTATGAAATGGGAAGTAGCTGGTTTTGTTGCGAGATGTTCCACTTTTCAACAGGTGAAGGCAGAGCATCAGAGGCCAGCCAGACTATTACAGTAGTTACCCATTCCAGAGTGGTAATGGGAAGATGTCGCGATGGACTTCATGACTGGGTTACCGAGGCCACCTTGAGGCAATGATGCCATGTGGGTTGTTGTGGACAGACTCACAAAGGTGGCTCACTTTTTTTCGATCAAGGAGACCTTCAGTGTTGACAAGCTTGGGAAGTTGTATATACGATAGGTAGTACGCCTTTATGGGGTCCCTTGTTCTATCGTTTTAGATAGGGATGCCTGCTTTACTTATCATTTATGGAAGAGTTTTCAGAGGGAACTGGGTACAAAACTACTTCTGAGCACAACTTACCACCCTAAAACTGATGGACAGTCAGAGTGTATGATACAAGTTCTTGAGGACATGCTGCGTGCATGCGTCCTAGACTTTGGGGTCTCTTGGGAGAAGCACATATCCCTATTTGAGTTTTCCTACAATAATAGTTTTCAGGAAACCATTGAAATGGAACCTTACGAGGATTTATGTAGTAGGCCATGCCGATTACCCTTGTGCTAGATGGAGGTAGGTGAGGCAGCTTTACTGGGACCACGTCTCGTGCAGGAGACTTCTGAGCAGGTCCAGTTGATTCAGAAACGGATGGCTACTGCACAGTCTCATTATAAATCTTATGCTGATCGCCACAGATGACCCTTAGAGTTCGTGGTCGGGGATCAGGTTTTCTTGTGTGTCTCGCCAAGGTTGGGAAATAGGCGGATCATGAGACAGAGTAAACTTTCACCGAAGTATATGGGGCCATTTGAGATTATGGAGAGAGTAGGGCCAATTTCCTATTGGTTGCAGTTACCACAGAGGTATTGGGCCATGCACGACATCTTCCATGTATCTTAGCTATGCCGCTATCATTCAGACCCATCTCACGTCTTTCAGCCCGAGGAGGTTGAGCTTCAGATTGATGCATCCTTTGAGGAGCATCCAATTCATATCATTGATAGAAGCATGAAGGTTCTCCGAGGCCAGTCAGTTCCTCTCGTATGGGTGCTATGATAGCATGGCTGAGTGCAGAAAGAAACCTGGGAGCAAAAGACCAACATACATGCCCAGTGGCCAGAGTTGTTCTGAGCTTTATCTTCACCACCCTTGGAATGGAAATTCGGGGACGAATTGCTTTAAGGGGGGGGGGGTGTTTGTAAGAACCCGATTCTTATTCTTGAGGTACGGGTTTCTTCTTTTCATTTTTTGTTAAGTGTTTTTGATAAAATGAGGAAAATGGTGAAAAATCCCAAAATTTGTGACTACATGCCGTGTACTTGTTCACATGCCATGTACTTTGGCCACGTGGGATGGGTACACAGGGTGTGTAGGCCTATCGACAATGAAGGGTGTAAAAACTGACTACACGCCATGTATAGGGTATTTACACGCCATGTATTCAATCGGTAGGTGAATAGTAAGGCGGTGGAGGCAGCCGCCAGCAGAGCGATAGTACATGTCGTGTAATTGGGAATACACGCTGTGTACTCATGTCAGAAAGTGAACAGTTCGGTGGTGGAAAAAATAGCCACCAGAGGAACAGTTAAATGAGAAAAGTACACATTGTGTACTTGAGAGTACACACCATGTAGTTTGTTTTTTTCACTTAAAATGGGCAGTAGCCTCCTATGTTCACAGAGGAAGCTTAGAACAATAGAGGAGATCAGGAGTGATGGACGTAGCTTGGATGATCTCCCAACCGCACACTGAAAATCTGATTCCATATTCGTCGATCACGTTGGTACTACACGGGTAATCCCTCCCTTCTCCTTGAGCTGTTCTTACCAATTCTTTCCCGAGGGGAGGTTATTTAAGGTTGAGCATGTAGTTGTTTATCTCAGATCTATACCTTTATCATGAATTTCTGGAGGTGACGTTCACATATACCGATCATGGGAGATCGAGGTATGTGGTCTGATGTTTATTTCTAACTATGGTGTTGAAATTGTGTACCGTTGTGCTATGAACCCATGTTTGGGGTGTCATGTGGATGAGGAATTGGCTATTTTAAATTCCTTGAATTGTATAGGTAATTGAAGGTAATTATAACCTGCTGTTTGGGATCATTTCTTAGATCCAGGACCACCCCTGGGGGTGCATTCCTCTGTTTAGCTGTTTGGCTAGGTTACTTGAGGGTAAACTGTACAATTTATCATGCTTTAAATTTCCTTGAGAGGAACTGTATATAATTTCTTTATTATATCTTGGGATTCGCCCAGTTACTTGTTCCTAAGGGCAGTGTTCTACTTTTCCTGAGGGAAGTGTTCTACTTAGCCTGAGGGCAGTGTTTTACTTAGCCTGAGGGCAGTGTTCTATTTACCCTGAGAGTAGTGTTTTACTTAGCCTGAGGGAAGTGTTCTATTTAGCCTGAGGGAAACTCTTCTAGTGCCCATGGGAAGTAGATTCTGAGCCTGAGGGTGATACTTCGTATTCCTGAGGGAAATATTCTTTATGCTTATGGTCATATACCTGCGGGTTTCAATTCTGATTACCTGAGGGTAAGGTTTGTATGTATGAGGACACAGACTATTTACTTAGAATATTCACTATGGTGACATATTATATTAAATGATTGAATGAATATTAAAATGGAAATGTTACAGGTATAGTTAGTTACTTTTGAGTACTTCTTAGTTTATTGCATTTACTTCTGCACACTACTGCTGCACTTTTTCACTGACAGTTGGACATAGGCCTTTGGTGGGTGCCTACTGGGATTTATTTCTCACACCCTGTTTGGGGTCATGTCTTCGGCCCTAAATAGATTACATTTCTATAGGTGTGGATAAGGGAAAGGGTCCCTATACAAGTACTTGATTGTAGCAGAGGAGTGGGATAGCATGAGACCGAGCTTAGGATTGCAATGCTGTTGTGTTCTGTTTACTCTTCTTGTTTCTTTGGGCTGTACCTTGTACCTTGAGTTGTCTTTTATTGTATTGTGGTGTATCCTATTATGGATACTTTCATAGAATTAGTGACATGCTTCATCTTTATATATATGACTGCTGGTTCCCTTTACTTCAGTTGTCCATTTCAGTTGCATATTTTAACTTCTTCCGCTGTTATATGTTTAAATATTTTATTCAGCTACGCTACACTTTGAAAAATGAGGGCATAGTTTCCCCACTATCAGACCTAGGCCCTCGATGCTAGTTGGCAGCCTCGGGCATTTGGGGAAATGCACTTGAGGTCATGTGACCAACCGGGTTTGGGGCACCCGTTTAGTGGTACCCGGATCCGGGATGTTACACCACGTAACCCAAAGGTACACACCATGCACGGGAAGAGGACCACCTTGAGTGTGAAGAAAAGTCCAATAATTGGATGTAAGACCTATACCTTACCCTTTTGATAGTGGTTTTCACAACCCATCCCCCAGGACCCGTGTCGTGACTATGCCAATACTGCCTCTCATAGGCCAGGTGTTGGCGACTAGCACCGAGTAGGCATATCCCACAAGTGGGAGGCATTTTACCTAGTACCTGTACGCACACACCCTTCTCCAAGAAAAAGATAAAACTGAAAAAACTAAGTAAACATGGATGAAATCCACTAAGGAAACCCACTCAGAGTAAGGTACAAAACTGAAAGAAAAGGGTTTAAGATACAAGCCTAATTGAAAAGTAAAATTACAAGCTCCTAGATCTCATCTACAGAAAACCCTACCAAAAGGATAGGTAAATTAAGTTATCTGAATGTCATTGAAGTGTACCACATTCGTCAGGTCACCCTAAAGAACCCTCTGTCTCCAATCCACCAAGGACTCCATCAAAGTTACTGATCATTTTCACAAGACACAACATGTGCAGGTGAAGCCCGTGCAGGGGTGAGTAAAACAATACTCAGTAGGGATCCCAAAACACAAATGTATCACTAAGAAATATAACACAAATGAATCACAAAGAAATATACCACAAATGAATCACTAAGAAATGCCCCAAGTAGACTACCAAAGAGGTACACGAAGTGTAGCCTCTAAGAAGTATAATCAAGAGAGTCACTAAAGTTACCTCACACCAAGTGTAGGTCTATGGTAAGTAAACAAAATTTTTGTAAGAATCCACAGTACCTTCAAGTAGTAGCTCACGAAGTGTAGGTAACACACAGAGTGTAGGTAACACAAGGAGTGTCGTCAAAGACTAGAGGACCCCCACCCTGGTGAGACAGGGGAGTACCGACTCAGTCTAGGTAAGACACACTATCTGGGTAATACACATAGTCTAGGTACAACACACATTATAGGAAAAAAACATAGTCTAGGTAATCACATAGATTCTAAGTTTCAGCCAGTCGTAGTATTCCTTCCTTAGCACACTCGCCCCGGTAGCACATACTCCTCGAGCCAATAGGTTATATGCCAATTTCCATGGAAACTTGCTTAGAGTATCTCAAAAGGAAAACCTCGTTGTGAGGGTCCCAATGCCGTAAATGACTTGTCAAATGGACACATGGTTTGAAATATATGTGCATTTTAGTGAAAAGGGGTCAGTTGGGTCTGGGTCCAGTTGAAATGACCTGACCCAACCCATCCTGGGGTCCGCCAACCTGACCCACCAGCCCCCCCTAGGGTGGCCTAGTTTCTTCAGACCGGCCTGTTGGATTGGGCCGGTTTGCTCCTCCCTGGATGCGACAACCGGTTTCTTCAACCCGGCCTACTAGAGCGGGCCGATTTGATCCACCCAAGACACAACGACTATCATGTCACCTCTGCATTAGGTGGCCAACCAATGAGCCAACTGCACCTCCCACATGTGGTCTGATACGATAGGAGGCTTTGTCACTAGTCTGCTCCACCGTGTCCTACCCCCTCCATAGCCCCCATCACCACCCACGGCCATGCCGTCGCGGGATCCTCCACCATTGGGTGGTCGTTACGCTATGCGCCACCACCACACGCTACCTTCAGTGCCACCCCAATGACTCCTCCTTCAGCGGGTCAACACCATCGCTGTGGTAGTCCATTTTTTGAACCAAAAGATGCACTACGATCCTCGGGTCACAAAATTGTCTGTTGTGGGATTCAAAACATCTTGTCAACGCTTCGGGGGTTTAACCACATCCAAGACCTCCTAGAAATTTTACAACGTGACCATGGGGATCTTCTGATGAAGAACATATGAATGGGGGAAAGAGGAAGCACAATAACACCCCTTAGAATGGCCCATGCCTTTTTTCATGTCGGTCTTAGTTTGTTCTTGTTGGAAGGATCATGAAGAATGAGAAAATAATCATACAGATCTAATTCCTATTTAATCACAAAGAATAAAAGGAGAATCACCAAGATATAATATCCTTTTGAATTCCTATAAGATAAATCCCAACCTGGAAGAATACTCGACCCACAGATCAACCTATTACTGGGTTGATTTGCATTCATCATTTAGAAAGGAAGAATGGGGAAAGGAAACCACATAGAAAAGAACCCCTACTTTTAAACATGATCAATTAGAGGAAAGAATTTTTAATTGATGGCTATCCATCCATGAATGTCCTCGATCTGTCATTCATTAGAGTTTTTCATTCTTCATCATCAATGGGAGAGTTTCCTCGAGTTCCAAAGAAATTATTTAGTGTTATGAATTCTAATGATGGTCCCTACCCCTGATCAAAGGAGGAAACATGTTAATGCATTTCAGAATTACTATTATGCCTAGTTGTAGTGTCGCCACACTGTTTCATTTAAAAAGTAAAATAGATGACTTGTCGCTGCGTTGCAGCATCACTGTGGGATGTTTTAAAAAAATAAACTTCATAAGTTTTTTTTATTTTCTTCCTTTAAAATGTCAAAAATTAAATTTTTCTCACAACGGTACCCTCATGTTTTTAATTTGGTAATCTGTTTAGAAGTTACCAAAACTGCACACATGAACTATAAAACAAATTTAAAATATTTATTTTGGGCACCTGAGGCCACAGAATCACATTCCATCTCAGCACATAGTTTTGAATTAATACATATAATTTAAAAAATATCATTGAAATTTCAGGACATTACATTCTCCCCACCTTAGAGCTTTACATCCTTGAAAGCCAAAACAAGGTCTAAATAAAAAAATGGGTGTACTTAATATGAATCTGAGACTCCCACTCCCAAGTGCTCTCCTAGAGATTCCCGTGTTGCCAATGAACTTACACTAGAGGAATTGAAAATCCATGAAGGACACACTCATGTCAATCCTCGATCTCCCCTAGGTACTCTGTGAAAGTCGCCCAATAGTCGATGTCCAGCTCGCCCCAGTCAATGATGTGCGAAAGTTCATGTACGTATCTCCTTAGCTGGGATACGTGGAAGATGTTATACACCCACTCTAACGATGGAGGTAGAGACAAGTGGTATGCCACCTTTCCCACTCTACATAGTATCAAAAAAGGTCCAATGAACCTCAGAGATAACTTGCCACCCTAGCCAAATATCTGTATCCCACGTCAAGGAGAGACCCAAAGGAACACATGGTCTCCCTCCTCTAACTACAAGGGTCTTCATTTCCTATCAACATAGGACTTATAACAGATCTGTGTAGTCTTCATCCACTCCTTAATGACCTGCAACTTCTCTGTAGGAGCCCGCACCAACTCCAGGACCATGATCACTGACTCTCTAGGGTCAGTCTAGCAAAGTGGCGACCTGCAGGGTCTTCCATACAAGGCCTCGAATGGTTCCATACTAATGGTGGAGTGGTAGCTGTTGTTGTATGAAAACTTTATCAAGGGTTATTGATACTCCCAACTGTGGCCAAAATCAGGGATACAAGCACATAGCATGTCCTCTATGAGCTGAATGGTCCACTCTGTTTGACTATCTGTCTACAGGTGGAAAGCTGTGATCAAGTGCTACTGAGTCCCAAATGACTCCTGCAATCTCTTCCATAACCAGGATATAAAACATGCATCATGATATAAGACTATCGTAGATGGTAATCCATGGAGTTGAACTATCTCCTGCATGTAGAGGCGTCCCAAGCTCTCTACTGAACCCTATTCCCAAATCGCTAGGAAGTGGGCCGACTTTGTGATTAGGTCAACGATCAACCAGATGGTATCATGACCCCTGTACATACATGGTAAAACTATCACAAATTCCATCAATATTCCATCCCACTTACACTCCAGAACCTTAGGGGGTTGAGTCAAACCCGCTGGAACCTAGTGCTCGACCTTCACTTCCTGAAAAGTGAGGCATCTAGAGACAAACTCTGCCACTTCCTTCTTCATCCCCAGTCACCAAAACTAACGTCGGAGGTCCAGGTACATCTTTTTCACACCTAGATATACCTCCAAAGGGTATGTATGGAACTCTATCAAAAAATCCTCCCATGACATCACTGGTACAACTGTGCATCCTTTTAAAAGGATGAAGTGCTCCCCACCTTTCGAATATCTATCAGGGGTATGCCCTATGAACATTTTAGAATGTGTAGTTTCACAGCTGATATCTCCAAGTTTTGCCTCCCTAACTCACTGTAAGAGTCGAGGGGTAACCACCATCAACTGGAGATAAGATGCTTCATCTCCATCCATGAAGGAAATCTGAAGTGAGACCAACTGCTTTGAGCCCTTGTTCAGTAGCTGTGAACTCGATCTCCAGTTGAGAGCATCTTCCACCATGTTCCCATTACTAGGAGTATAGACTTTCTCGAAGTCATAGTCTTGGAGGAACTCTATCCCACACCATTGTATCAGGTTCAGATCCTTATGAGAAAATATATACCTGAGACTTTTGTGGTATGAGTAGATGATAAACCACTAGCCCATAAGGTAGTGTCACCACATCTTAAATGCAAAGACTACCATCACCAACTCCAGATCATGGGTCACGTAGTTCTGATCATTTGGTCTAAAATACCATGAAATGTAAGCAATCGCTGCTTTCCCCTACATTAGGACACAACCGAGACTTGTTCCTGATTCTTTGTAGAACACCACATACTCGACACCCTCCTATGGAAATCTTAGGATGGGATCGCTTGTCAAACTCTACCTCAGCTACTGAAATCTCTCTTGTCACTTCTTTATCTACACGAAGTGTTGTCCCTTTCAGGTCAAGGATTTCATGGATTCTTCTACTGTGGAAAAGTAGGTTACGAACCTCCGATAATACCCATCCAACCCAAAGAAACTATGTACCTCGGTAACATTATTGGGTGGCTCCCAAGAAAACACCACCTCTATCTTTGCTGGATCTACTACAACTCTAGCCTCTAAAATGAAATGTACCAGAAAGTGGACCTCTTTTATCTAGAACTAACACTTAGAGAGCTTCCTATAAAGCTAGTGATCTTGAAGTATGTCTAGGACCATCCTCAGGTGTATTGTATTATCCTCCTTGGACGTCGAGTACACCATGATATCATCAATAAAGACCACTACAAACTGGTCTAAGAAGGGCTGGAAGATCCTATTCATGAGTCCCATGAACACCTTTGGGTTGTTCCTCACACCAAAAGGCATCACTATGTACTCATAGTGGTCATAGAGACATCGGGAATCCGTCTTCAGGATGTCCTCATCCCGCACCCAAAGATGATGATAACTTGATTTGAGGTCTATCTTCGAGAACCATCTCATTCCCTTTAACTAACCGAAGAGGTCATAAATCCTCGATAGTGGATACTTATTCTTCACAGTCACCTGGTTCAGGCACCAAAAGTATACACATAACCTCAATCTACCATCTGCCTTCTTGGCAAACAAAACTGGGGCTGCCCATAGTGAAACACTGGGTCTCATGAAGCCCTTCCTCTGCAAGTCCTCCAGCTGTACCCTCAATTCATAAAGTTATGCGGGATCCATCTAATATTCCGGTGTGGGTATTAGTGTCATCTTGGGGTACAAGTAAATTTATAAGTCTACCTATCTACGAGGAGGTAGTCCTGGAACATCTTTCGGAAAGATGTCCTCATACTCATCCACCACTATAGGAAACTGAGGACTCATCTCATCCACTGTACCGAGGGTCATGCTAGCCAACTGATGTGTGATTGGATTCACCCTCATATGTGCGAGTCCACCCTACACTGCTCTAACTTCCTTCTCACTGATAAAGGAAAACCTGGTCTCATGTCCATGGATACACTACACTGTGCACATAAAACAATCGATTTGAGCATGAACTATGGATAACTAGTCCATACCCAGAATGACATCGTAAGGCCTCGATGCTGCCACTAAGAGATCCCAACCAAAACACTCACCCCTAAGAGTAAGGTAACATTGTTAGAACCAGTGTTTGATCATCAAATCTTCTCCCATAGTAGTCTCTAAGCATAGGGATCGAGTCAACGGTTCCACTGGAATCTCTTTGTCTCGAATAAGGGTCATGGTGAGAAAAGAGTGATTAGAACCCGTCTCTATCAAAAATGCAGATAGGGTGGAAAATACATAGTTTGTACCTTTAATCATCCCAAGAGTCTTAGGATCATATGCCTCTATCACTCAGAACTAGCCTCACCCCTACCCACCATCTTCCTGAGCTCAGAGTGGACCACCTGGGGGTGGTGGTGGTAGTGCCTTGAACCTCCATCCACCTCATGTCGCTCTTCCTACTCCTCTTACACACCCGCTACCTAGTAGAACGCCCTTTTACTGCCTCTACCACTACCTCTATAGATCCTCAACCATCTCCTGGTTGGTCATATGGCTAGTCAGACAATCTCTAGCTAGATTCCCTTGGCCACCACATGAGTAGCACAATCTGACCTTCAGCTGACTCGAGCTTCCCTAGGAGCCTCGCACTACTGATCCCGCTTCCTGGGGTCATCTGTTGGATTACTTGACCTGCTTAGGTCCTTAAATCATCTATTATCTACCTAATTCCAAATACTCTTCTACATGTCACTCGGTGGTAGCTCCCACCACTGGTGCCTACTCCGTAAGAAATATCTATACTAGTAGATCTCTCTCCAGCACACCTACATGCGTAGGGATGCTAAGGGATATCATTGAGACCTTGATATCCTAGCGTAGTCCCTTATCGAAGGTACAGTTCCTTAATAATGGCTCCCACACCATGTCTGTGGAGTAGCAAGAAAGATCTGTAAATCTCGCTGAGTACTCTAATACTGACTGGCTTCCCTGCTACAGGTGCAATAGCTCTTGTATATGCATAGAGCATAAAATATCTAGAAATAAATCCTCCCTGAAGAGGCTCTAAAAGTCTCACCAGGATAGCATCACCTCCTCATGTTTCTAAGTCATCAGTCTCCACCATCTCCCTATCGAGCCCTAAATAAGGCTTGATTATAGGACTTCCATCTAGTCAAGATACGTCCTTACTAAGCGGAAGACTCACATAACTGCCTCCAAACAGTCCTCAGCTACTTGAGGATCTATCTCACCTCAGAACCTGGGAGGTCACTGCCTCTAGAAATCAAGAAATGCACTAAGCCTACGTACATTCTCTACTAGTAGTGATGGTAGGAACTACTTTTCTCCGAGTGGTGGCATCCCTGGTACACCACCGGGAGGTTCTATCTCTGGAAATGGTCCCTGTACCGATGCCTCATCGCTCGATGGATCATCATCATGGGCGCGTAATGAAATCCTGGCTGACTGTCTATGTGGAGGTATCCAAAAAAAAACAAGATGTACCACAGTCAATAGAGTATACTTGGTGAGATGACTCTAACTCAATAAGGACATGAGAACACACTCAATTCCTATAAAATTCATGAACAATTGATTTCCCCTAAAACTAGTGTTCTCATGTACCAAGTAAGAAATCATAATTCAAGGTCATAGTGTATGGATACATCGGCCGCCACACCAACACTGGGTTCCCTGGCCTAAAAGACAAACTAGAAAAACTTAACACTATTGCCCCAAAACAAAAGTAAAACTAACTGCCCTATGATACCAATCTGTCATGACTCGTCCCCCGGGACCTATGCCATGACTACCCTAAGCCCACCTCCCATAGGCCAGAGGCTGACAACTAGCACCGAGTAGGCATATACCACAAGTGGGAGGCATTTTCTCTAGTACCTATATGCACACACCCATCTCCAAGAAAAAGATGAAACTAAAAACACTAAGTAAACATGGATGCAAACCACTAAGGAAACCCACTCAGAGTAAGGCACAAAACTGAAAGAAAAGGGGCCAGGATACAAGCCTATCTAAAATGGAAAAGTAAAATCTTCTGGATCTCATCTGAAAAAACCCTACCTGAAGGGTAGGTATAGTTAGATGTCTGAATGTTGCTGAAGCATACCATTTTCATCAGGTCACCCTAAATCACCCCTATCTCTAGTCCACCAAGGACTCTGTCAAAGATGCCAATCATCTACACAAGGCATGAAATGTACGGGCAAAGCCCGTGCAGGGGTGAGTAAAATAATACTCAATAGGGACCCCAAACCACAAAGGTATCACTAAGAAATATACCACAAAGGAATCACAAAAAAATATAACACAAATGAATCACTAAGAAATACACCAAGTAGACTACCAAAGAGGTACATGAAGTGTAGAATATGAGAAGTATAATCAATAGTCACTGGAGTTAGCTCACACCAAGTATAGGTCTATGGAACATAAATAGGATTGTTGCAAGAATCTATAGTACCCTCAAGTAGTAACACACAGAGTGTAGGTAACACACGAAGTGTTTGTAACACACAGATTGTCATCAAAGACTAGAGGACCCTCACCCTGGTGGGACAGGGGAGTACCAACTTAGTCTAGGTAAGATACACAGTCTAGGTAAGACACACAGTCTAGGTAATCACATAGCTTCTAAGTCGCATCCAGCCACATGATTTCATCCTTAGTACGCTAGTCTCAGTAGCACCTACTCCTTGAGCCAATAGGCCATACACCAACTTCTATGTAAACTCACTTAGAGTATATCAAAAGGAATACCTAATTTCAAGGGTCCAAACACCATAAAAGTCTCATAAAATGGACTCACAGTTTAAAAGATATGGGTGTTTTAGTAAAAATGGGTCAGTTGGGTTTGAGCCTGGTCTGACCCGGTCAGATAGACCCACTGGGTCTGGCCAGGCCCGATGTGACTAGGTTGTGGGTCTATCCCACTGGGTGTCCCGATATCTTCAGCTTGGCCCACTAGAGAAAACTAGTTTTCTCCACCCAAGATGTGGCGGTTGCCACGTCCCCTCCACGCCACATGGCCGACCGCACCTCCTGCACGTGATACGCAAGACCGCGTGCCACCCAGTTCAACATGGAAAGAGGACACATCGCCAGTCCGTTCCACCATGGCCCACATCCATGCTAGGGGCCTACCACTAGGTGGTCACACTTTCACGCACCACATCCTCCCCTGCCCTGACTCCTCCTCCTTCTGTGGGCTGCCACCATTGTTATGACGGTCCATTTTTCAAACCAAAAGGTGAACCACAATCCTCAGGTCATGAACTTTTCAACTATGGGATTTAAACCATATTAATGTTTCTCTAGGGGTCCGGCCACATTTGGGACCTACCCAAAATTTCATGGCGCAACCACGGGGGTTTTCTAACGAAGAACGTATGAATGAGGGAAAGAAGAAGTACAAGAACACGCCTTAGAATGACCCATGAATTTTCTCGTGTCGGCCTTAGTTCATTCTTGTTAGCATGATAATGAAGAGATGGAAAATAATTATGTAGATCTAATTCCCATTTAATCATGAATAATGAAAGGAGAATCACTAAGATCTAATCACCTTTTTAATCCCCCAAGATAATTCCCAACCCGAAAGAACGATCGACCTGCGTATCAACCTATTAGTGGGTTGATCCGCATTTGTTGTTTAGAAAGGTAGAACGGGGAAAAAAAATACCATAGAAAAGAACCCCTACTTGGAAATAGGATCAGTTGGAAGAAATAATTTTTCGTTGACGGTGATCCATCCACGAACGTCCTTGATCTTTCGTTCATTAGCATTCATCATTCGTCATCACCGGTGAGAGAGTTTCCTTAGGTTTTAAAAAAATTCTTTAGTGTTATGAATTCTAACTCTGGTTCCTATACCTGATCAAAGGAGGAAACATGTTAACACATTTTAGCATTACTGTTATGCTGAGTTGCAGCATCGCCACACTGTTTCATTTAATAAGTGAAACAACTGACTTATCGTTGCGTTGCAGCATCGCTGCAGGATGTTTAAAAAAACTTCAAAAGTTTTATTTTTATTTTATTCCTTTAAACATAAAAAATTAACTTTTTCCCTCAACCTGTGCTAGTTGAGGTTAGGCCATACCTAAGGTAAATTCTTCATTCTGAATGCAACGGTGCCCTCAGATTTTTAATTTGATCATCCGTTTATAGGTTACCAAAATGACGCACGCGCGCTCTAAAAAAAGTTCAAACATTTATTCCAGGTACCTGGGGCCTTTGAATCACATTCCATCTTAGTTCTTGGTTTCGAATTAATCCATATAATTTAAAAAAAATTATGGAGATTTTGGGACATTATTGTGGCCAATACTTGTGGACGACCTACCCTGCACCTTTGGGTATGGGTTGGGATTTAGTGAGATTCTCAATGCTGAGTCCTCAAGTACAAATTGGATTTCAGGTATGATGGAATGAGGCGACAATAATATTCTTTCATAACATTGAAGTAAGTATCGTTAGGTGTCATGATGGCACAATTAGAATATGATGTCCCAATGTGCATTTGTATCTTGTCTATTTAATTTTCTCATTGATACAAACTCATTTAAAGAAATATATTAGGGGTTTTTGGTGAGACCCTAAAGGAATCATATAGATTTTTATAATGAATAAGTTGATTTTTATGCAATTAAATTATTGGAAAAATGTTATTCATTTTGATATTTTATATTAATTTATATTATAAAATATTATTTTGTTTAATTAATTCAGTTTACATATTTTAAAATCTTAATTATAAGTATCTTATTTGTATTTGTTAGCATTGTTGACATGATTGAGTATAAGTAGAATTTAATTTTATTTACCTCCTCCTACTTAAGAAACTTGCCAAGTTTTATAGAATACAAATAAAACCAAATGACATATATATCATTTATTACTTATAAAACCAAGTTATTTCAAACTATTACCACATATTAAATAGAAAAAATTAGATGTTAACTGGTTTTCATGAATTAAAGCATTGAATACCTGAAATCAGATGAAATTGAGATCTTTCATTAGTTGTGATTTTGAAAAGAGATTTGAATTTTCTAAGAAAATTTTGAATGTCACGTTTTCCATTATTTGAAGTCTAGTTTAAATGTATTATTTTAAAATATATGCAACTTAATTTGATAGTCAATGTTGAGTAAAGAACCATGAAATATTAGAAATCTAACCTATCCTAATGATTTCAAATCATTGGGATAGACTATCCCAACAGTTTCATAAGCCATCAGCATGTGGGCCGTTCGGGTTGCCCTATACCAACGGTTTAGTGAAAACCATTAGGATAGAATGGTTCAGAATTTAATTTTTGAATGGTTGTTTTTGAACCACTGGGTTAAAGAGATTACAATGGTTTTAAACTGTTGGAACATCTCCATACCAACGGTTCAAACTGTTGGTATTTCTGTTTTCCAACAGTTATGAACTATTGGGAAATTTCTATCCCAATGGTTCAAAATGAACCATTTCTATGTGTGATTGAATTATGGTACCCCAAAGGTTAAAATTGAACCATTGGAATACAGTTCAAAAATGTATTACAACAGTTTAAATAACCATTGTAATAGCCTCCAGTCCCAATTAGAAATAACAACTCATGCTTCCCCTCTATTAGAAATCTTCCAGAACCTATAAAATAAAAAGAACATAGCAAAATCAATCCACTGCCAACTCTACTGAAATCCAACATCCATAATTCAAAAAAAATAAAAATGTATTCCAACATCCCATAGAAATAAAATCCAAGGGCCTAGTGGAATAAAAAACACACAAAAATTCACAAAAATGTATTCCAGCATTCCAGAGAAATGTATTCCAGCATCCCAACTACAATAAAAAACACACAACAATCCAACATCACATAGACAAGACTCCACTTCCCACTCCACTTAATTGTGATGTTTGTTCCTTTGATTGTTTTAGTAAAAAATCCTAGTAGAATTGTGAGGAACAAACTTCGCAGATACTTATATTAATTCGTATATAAACTGATGATGGAATTATATAGAACCAATGCATGATTCTTTTTTTAATATTACTAAAATGATAATTTGAATCCTATTTATATTTTCTTTTACCCCTAGGTTATAAAGGGAAGACAGGGATAAAGAGGGAGATTGATGTCATGGGATATCCATAATATTCTAGGGTGTCTATATAGTATAGAGAGAGTCTTTTCCTATTATTGATTATTATATCTATTATACTCAGATCTATTATATCTGTGACTCTAAGCCACGTTTTTAGAATTGTAGTGTCATGTTATAGTGACCAATACATATTTAGTGCCTTGAGGTTGGGGGGAAAATAATTGCCAATTGTTGAACCTGGTCCTCTAGTTGTGTAGATACCTACTCTTGATCAGTAGCTCTAGGAGAGTGTACTAAATACTAAATACTATCCAGTCTATGATACATAATGATATGAGAGGTGATATACTAATGCTTGATTTGTTAAATGATTTCCAAGTGCATAATCCACCCTTATATATCTGATTGGATATACCTTAGGCTACTAAGAAGTTGGTTGAGGATATGAAGATTATCTCCAATCATCTAGAGACACCCCATGATAGGTAGTTTAAGATTTTATTGTATATACTTTGGGGAACAATGGGTAGTCAATGGGATGTACTTTTTACTAAATATTATGATGTGATGTAACATATAAGGACTTATAGACTCATGTATTTTATCATTTGTTTCCTAATCTGTTGTGAGATGATAGATCTTGTGAATTTATACATCTATCAAAGGGTATCATATTAGTTAGGGAAAATGATACTTTTTTACACTATAGTTTCATTTTCCTTGTTTACTAGTGAGTGATGAGACCACCAGGGTTTACTATTTCAATGATGGCTGTGTAATATGATTTTTTATTATAAATATCATATGTGTTATGTCTTTTAGATACTAAACATTTGACCCTAATTATGAGAGAAACTAAGCTTAGGACAAAACTTCTTAGGATTCAGGTTCGTATAATAGGTCAAAGAGTCAATCTATAGATAATGAATGATGATAATTTGGGGTAATATATTCTATAAGTACTTCATGTTTATTAGTAGGATAGATGTTTTTATCTCATCTTCAAAGTTTTAAAGAAAATAGACAATTACCACGTCAAATGCTAAAAGAGGGGAAACCCCAAGTCACAGGAATATTTCTTTTCAAAGGGTGGTGATGAAGACTTTGGTGGATTATAAATCTCTAAGATTAAATTTAATAATATTTTCAAAGTATCATATGGTTATTTAGAAAATGATAGGTATCCTATAAAGATCAGAACCAGGATGAAATGTAGTGGGATAAAAGGACCACACATGATTTGGTTTCACAGAGTGATGATTTCAATGTGAGTTCGCCAGTTTGATTTATGTAAAAATTTATAGAAGATAAAAATTATGTATGTAGGTCATTTATAATTATATTTATATAGTTCAATGTACCATAAATTTCTAGGATTGTGGAATCTTGGTGGTATAATTTTGAAAGTGAAGGTTCTGAAAGGAGTGGGGTCATAGACACATAATCTTATGTGTGTTGTGATTATGTTTCTCCTGTGTTTATTTCATGTCTATATTTCTTGTTCACTTGTCATAGAAGGAAGGATATGGTATGAATGAAACCAAAAGGACATAAATTCCATGCGGTGTTTAGGGTGCCTAGACTTTACAATTATGGATACTAATTTGTGGGGGATGTGTTGATCGGAATTTTTTTCTTCCACTGATTATTGTCATGTATTTCTCCATCAAGTAGTATTTGAGATTAATTGTGAATCCATCTAGTGATTATTTTACCATGACTATAAGTTGAGTATTTTTGGAACACTATTGGGTTCCTCTATACAGGAACTTTACTAAGTTTCTAGAAGGATGTTCACTGAGAATATAACACCAGTACTAGGGTGTTTTGAGTACATTGAAAGTTATCTATTACAGTTGTGTTTGGTGTTCTATTATATTTATAAAAGTGGTATTCAAAAAATATATGTAAGAATACTAAATACTTCTAGAAGATATATTGTGATCTCTTATAATTTTCTAGATTCAGTGGAATTAATTGTTTTTAGAGGATAGTGTTGCAATTGGTTAGTCCAGGATTGATGTCTCAATTATAGAGACTATAGACTCTGAGGAATAAAGGTTTTCTACTCCTGGAGAGTCTGTAAGATCCAATTAATAGTTATTCTGCTGGAATTGAGGTGTTAGTAGAACTAAAGGTTGTGATAATAAGAAAAGGGATTATTTAAAAAACTATAACCAGGTAAATTAGTACATGACTGAGAATAAGGATTTAGTGGTAAAGTTGATGGAAATCACTTTATTTAGTTTAAGTGGTGTAAATTCAAGTAGAATACATTTGGTTAGTGCCCCTTTTTCTTATCTATAATTATTTCATCTATTCTTGGAGGTTGTAACAACAATAATGATTTTTAAAAACATAATAAATGTGTCATAAATCATATAATAAATATCATAAAAACATTTAAACATGTATTATTCTCCTCATCCCATCCCATTAACATTATGTTTGGTTTATTATATTTATTTTGACAATCTGTACTCCTCACCCAAGGAAAAAAAATCATGATACCACAAAGAAATACAAGAAGAAACCAGATTTCTCAAATCCTCTTACGCAACTAATGATTTATAATACACTATGAAATACATGACATTGAAGGGATGATGGAAATACCATACCCACAAAAGGGAATCCTTGATCAACCTATGCCATAACAATCCATCAACAAAATCACATCCCTGACATCCACTAATTTGAATCAGCATCACTACTAATAATTTCCAAGGGGAGAATGAGAAGAAACCAAGAGTTAAAGAGGGGGTACTAAAATTGGATCACTAATAATCAATATCATAAAGTTGAAGATCAAATCTAATTAATAGGGAATAAAAGTCCTTCTAAAATTTCTCTAGTGTTGAGATAAAGAGAAAGAATATAATGAAATTTAAAAAATATCTGATTTTATACCAAGTTTAAAAAAATAGAAGACCACAATAAAATTTCTATAACAAATGAAAATGCCTTTGGGAAGTTATGGTTTATTACATTTAGATATTTTTATTCCATTGAGTATCATATAGTGGCTTACATGGGGGTTTCTAAAAATGGTAGGGAGGGAACTCCACTTTCTAAAAATTATTATATGTTTATACATGTCTTAGACAAAATTACATAACGTCATAGCTAAACCACATGGTACCGTTAAGTATTGTATTATTAGGTAGACAAAGAAACCAAAGTAGAAACAAGCTGAATAAGATTAAGAGGGCATACCCAATTGTAGTGATAAAAATAGTAGTAAAGGAGCCATTATAGAAACACAAAAGAAGGTAGCTCTTACCCACACCTGCAAGGGAAGAAAAAAATGCACACACCAAATGAATTCAGTTGCAACAACAAGTCTTAAACCCATTTTAATGGGGTTGGAAACTTGGTTCAAACATTGAAAATTAGTGAAATATTCTAAGAAATAAAATCGGGGAAATATAATATGGGTAGAAGGGATGACCCATTTGAACTTACTGATTTGAAGTGGATGGAAAAAAGAGTAGCTAAGGTGGGAAGATAGGATCTATTTGTCACTTAGGGATGATTTGAACTTACCGATTTGCAACATATGGGAAGAATAACAGCGAAGGTTGAAAGAGAGGAGACATCCCCCACTTCCTTGCTGCATTATCCCACTCTACTGCCACCTACAATAAAAAATAGCTCCATTAACACCTATAATAAAAAAATCCACCTACAATAAAAAACAGAACCTGCAATGAAAAACACACAAATTTTCATCCCACATCATCCCACTCCACTACCACCTGTAATAAAAAACACACAAATTTCCAACATCCACTCACAACACTTTACTTACCACACATATCATTTGTAATGAAACACAAAAAACACTCCACTTCTCACAAAAAATATCCCACCTACAATAAAACACACACAATAAACAACATCACACCTACAATAAAAAACACACAACAATGCAACATCCCACCTGTAATAAAAAACACACAACATTGCACCATCCCACCTATAATGAAAAACACACAACACTGTAATAAAAAATAGAAAACCTACACCTCCAAAGAAGAAGAAAAACAACCTACTCACTCTTATGGGCATACTCAACATAACATAACACCAAATCATTCAAACAATAATAATGAACATGCAAAATATTACATATATTCATTCACACCAAATAATCAAACAAAAAATTTCATAAATTAGTAAAAAAATTTAATGGATTAATATGTCCCTCATCACCATCACTGTCATCTACTTCATCCTTAACATCTTCCTTAGTCACATCCTCATCCTTGTCCCCATCATCATCCTCGTCCCTGCCCTCTTCCTCTACATCATCCCCACCCTCTTTCTCATGATCATCCTCTCAATCACCATCACCAGGAATGTCATCATCTTAAACACCACTAGGAATACTGCCTGATTCACTATAAAACATACGAATCATTGACATATATGCATCACAAGACGCATAAGTATCTGGTGGAAGTGATGGACATAATACTTTTATTACTTTAAAAAATTCATCATTCACCATTTGAGCCCATTCTTCCACTTGTATGGCCCTTTTTTCATCCTTTTATACCTTTTCCTCTTCCTATGCTATCTATTATAAATCAGTGTTACTAGAACCTACACATGAACTAGGATAATACCTCACCAGGATAATACTCTTCCCTGGTTAGCAACATACTCTTCCAGGGTGCTTATCACCCAAAAATTGATGTAAGTGATCATTTGGACCAAAGTTCTTGGGTTCCTGAGCATCAAGAGCCTCCAAAGCAGACTGTTACAAATATAAGTAGACTAAAAAGTTAAAAAATATATATTAAAATTGAAATCAACAAAGTAAAACTTACAATTCACTACTATGTCAGTTTGTTTACTATGCTTCCATCTTTTTTCTTTTTTGCTCGAGTAAAAAAGTTTTTCTCGAGGCGCACATCCTTCAATATTTAAAAACACCCTCTACAATGACATTATTATACTAATTTTAATCACAAAAAACAAATAAACAAAATATATTTAATATTCAATTCTAATAAAAATAATAAAAAATGATTTAACAGTGAAGAAATAATCACTAGATCTAAGTGTTGTACCCGCTTCCTCTCATGGTCCAACATCGTAGTTCATCCCAAAGTGTGGACATGTGTTGTAGTATCTTTGTTTTTTCTAAGGATTCCTAAAAAAAAAATCAATAATACAAAATTATTAATGAAAATCATGGTAATTTTCATTTAAAAAAATCAAATCTGATTAATACCTTGAACTTGGTAGTCGTCCAATAAGTAATCATTTCCTGATAAGATTTTACCAGGCAGTCATCCCTAACAGGTGTGACCTCTAAATACATGTCAACTATAGAACACCATCCTATATACAATGCATTATTATAGCCTCTCAAATGATCACCTAAATTCTTAAGTCATGCTGATCTCATAGCCTCTCCATCGAGAAAATAAAATCTAAGATGACACCAAAATATTAATTCAAATAAATAAAATAATAATATAATATTAAATCCAATGAATTTTTTTACCCATATTTGTGCCCAAGAACTATACTTTATTTCATTTGGAATATATCTCTAGGAGAGTGGATGTATGGGAATTATGTTAGAGTATTTGGAAAGAATTTCTAAAAAACTCCTACATTCTTGTCCTGTTTTTCCAACCATTTTATTATCTTCATTATACTCTACCATCAGCTGCGTGCGGTGGTTCCACACCGCACACATGCGTGTACTCCCATGCTTCTATTCAGTAGATCCAACTATTAAATAAGGAAAACAAATATTATATCAATAAATCTTATAATGAAAATAATTTATGATCAAATAAATTACCTGTGTTATATAAATATACCTGAGGCAGTCTGATCAGTAGGCATCGATGGATCCCCAGGAATAGAAGGTACATCAACCTGTAAAAATGTAGTGGGTATAAGTGTATGCTATGCAAGTTCATAAGGTGTCAGATAATTAATCTAAGAAGCATGAATATAGTAGCATGGGGAGAAGGAAGTAGAAGGAAAAGAAGATGGCACAAATGGTTGTGCGAATGCATAATAAGGCTGAGGAGTATGAATCATCGAAGGGTATAGAAAAGAGAGATGAGGAGGCTCAGATGGAAATGGAGGCATAAACATAGGTGGCTTAAATATCCTGGATATCTGTAAAGACACCATGGGATAAGAAAGTGTTGTGGATGGTACATCAGGGGGAGAGATGGGGTGTGATCGGGCACACCGACACCTAGCTGTAGTAGCATCACCCCTCAAATCTCCTTCCTGAGCACTGGGACCACTAATCTGATTGGTGAACAAATAGTGCATTGGTGGTGGATCTTTATTAAAAGTTAAAACAAAATAAAACTCATGACATTATATATTATTGATATATATTTTTGAAATAAAATAATCACAATGGGCACAAGAGGAGGGACACCCATCTCACTCATTGGGAAAATTTTTCATGTCTTCTTTTTACTTCGTCGCTCCTGAGTGTTTTTCATTTACTAAATTTAAAAAAAATATGGAAGTAATTATAAATCCATAACTAATGTGTAACCGAAACAAGAAAGAATATTCTAAATGAATTAATTAAGGAATACCACTTGTCAAACCAAATAAAGGATACATAATGATATTTAAAAAACATGTAGAATGGATCTCAAAGATATCTAAAAAAATGAGGAAGAATGTTAAAATGCATTGGAAAAAATATATAAATACTTATAAACTAAGATTCTATACCAAAAGCATCATGTATAGATGAGATAAGTGCTATAAAATGGATCATTAAATCCCCCAGATATAAATTGTGGATCACTAAGTGGAGTTTGAATCAATGAAATTTAAAGCATAATACCATAATTAATACTTTTATCCTCTTCAGTTAGTATAAAATGATATTTCTCAATTAACTCGCATAGGGGGGATTCATAAATCTATAGATCACCCTAGGGAGTTTTTGCAGGGTTTAATAATAGATTCAATTTATTAGTACTTAGTGTTTTGTGTTTATTATTGAACTTCACCAAAATTATACATATTTATCATGGAAAAATGTAACACCCCAAGACTACATATTACGTTATCTCATTAATGTAATTTAATAGCTTGCGCTACACACAACACCGAGTTCGAGCACACCAAAACTTACTAAACTAACCATTCAAAAAGCAGTTATGAATAGTATTAACTGAATTTTTAATCTTATATACTTTATGTAATTTTAATATCCATATTATCTGTTTCTTAGACATAATATAAGAACAAATTCATTTTTTTCAGATAAAAGAAGTATTTTTCAAAAAATGAAAATTTACCACCTTTTAATGGAGAACCATTTTTAAAACCAATATTTGAAACTTTTATATATTCAATTTAATGAAATTAAATTCTTCTTTAGAATAGAGACAAAAAAATTTAGTTTGGATAAATTTTTTGTACTTTTCCGATAACTTTCATATTTTGATGAATAGTGAAAAATACTATGTTTTAATTGAATTTTTTTTAATCAAAATAATTTATAGTGTTAAATTATGCATTTGAAAGGTTTTGAATTATAATTAGATTATATTTTTATCATTTAATACAATTTAAGTCATTGTAAGTAATTTCACATTTAAATTTGACATAAACACATGTCAATCTATTGATAATTTTTACTTTTTAAAAACCCGCCTTTTGGTTTTGACAACGAGAATTAATTTTAAATTAATAAATGAAACTTTTATGTTTTTAATTTGGTAAAATAGACTTAATATTTGAATTTGGAATATCAAAATTAAATTAGGGTAATTTTTTTTTATTTTTCTGAAAACTTTCAATTTTTGATGAATAGTGAAAAACACTGCGTTATTATTTAAAAACGACATTTTATTTAAATAATTAGTTATTTTATTTTAAGTAAAAATAGATATATAATACCTATATAAGTTTTATGTAATTAATTGGAGTCATTTTATAATAAGTTTAGATATATAAAAAAGTTTATCAAACGTTTTACTGTTTTTTACCCACCTCCGAGGAGCATTTGCAAATCTGCATAAAACTTAATTTTACCACTTCTGTGAGTTGAATTGAAAAAATCTGAGAGACATGGTTAATATCAGTAAGTAAAATGTGGTTCAATAAGATGAAAATAATTTTGTGTGAATAGTTACTTTTGACTTTTATTTACCACGATTAAAAGTAAATAGAGTAATTAAGGGTAAAATGATATCATAGTTACACTAACACATGTCATAATTCCATTGGATAAGTATAATTCGAACAAAAACAACCTTAGGAATAAAATATGACCCCCTTTGGTTCACATGGATAATATTAGGGCATATATTATTATTTTATTTAAAGAACAGTTAAAAGAGTTAAATTCAATGTTTAATAACTAACCCATTTTAAATATAGATTTATACATTAGATAAATTCAACTATAAATATTAATTAGAAAGATAAAAAATTTCCTACATAATGGTATTTTATTTATAATTTTTATACATTAAATAATTTAATTTATTTATGACACAATGATGATGCAGTCATTACCTTATTAATGAAAGATTAAAATAATTGATATTATAATTATCCAAATAAATGTAAATTGAGACTTCTGATAAATTTCACTAATTTTATAGGTTAATATGACATGTTAGGGTTTATTAAATAAATTTTATTAAAAGTGATGAAGTTTTTATGTCTTCGAAAAAAATCAAATACTAAATAGTGTCAAAATTGACATAATTGAGTTTAAAAAAAAATATTACATTATTAATTGATATAATATTCCTCAAAGTCTAAGATTCGGCCAAAGGACTTAGATAAGGTTATATATATTAATAATGAACCACATGGGGTCACTTGGATTGTTATAGTAAGTTTATTAACCATATAATATAAAAATACCAAGAGACATGGTAAATGTCAAACTATTTAACTAAGAGTTAAATATAAAAGACAAGGTTAATATGATAACCAAAACCTATCTAAAACCTGTTAGTTGAGAGGTTTTAGACCCATACACACCATATAATTTAAATACTTCATTTTTATCCATTAGAAACCGAAAATGATTTTATTATAAAATAATATTTCAAGCTTTTCCTAAAGTGACCCTCACCTCTCTTATAAAAGGGCACTTCCACTTCTCTTAATTTCACCCCTCCAAAGCCTTTTGTCTCGGCCAAAACCTGACAAAATATCCTCCCAAATTTTCTCTATTCATCTTAGAGGCATTCCTTTGGTAATAAATCCAACCTAAGGAGCCCTTTTGATCAAATCAATAGGAAGAACCTGAAGAAGAGGTAAATATTTCATCACCTATTTCAAGTTCTTTTCTTCTTCCACTTCCTATTTCTTTGTTGTTTCCATTATAAAATAATAAATCCAGTATATTCTATATACTGTGATGTTATTATAAAAATGGTAGAACCATATTCATTATTCTATCCATCCTATAAATAGAAAAGTCACCATACGTGCGTACGTACGAATTACCGTCTCCACGTCGTGGTGTAGTTTTTTATTCAAACACTTCATTATTTGGATGGGTATAATAATGAGTATAACTGATGTAAATAATAAATATAAAATGTTAATTATTCTGTATATATGATATACCATCCAATTACATACTATTTTTCCATCAATATAATGATATTGTCGCTCATGCGTATGTACGGATTACCGTCTCCACGACGCGATGAGATTCATTTCCACGTTCACCGTTCAATGATGATTATAAAATATATATCATTAATAAGTATGTAATATATGACATAATAATTCTACTATATATATATATATTTATGTACTTACATATATTTTATTCACTTAGTTCCGTTCAATACAATATGAAAATAGAAACAATGTTTATGCGTACATACGGCCTACCGTCTCCATAAATGGTGTTTTCTATTTCATATATATGTCTGTTATACATATTTATATTCTAAATATATATGATATATAAATCATGTTTTATATTCTGAAAGTATTTAAATCATGATCTAAGTGATACAATCAAGAGTAACAAGTTAAAACTCATACGATAAAGAAAGCAATTATTACCCGAAATGTTAATTTAACATGGAAATTATTATTAAATGGGTAGTATAAAGTCATAAATGAATCATGTATGATATCATAAATATTAATATGGTTCTGGTATAATTTTATAACATACTATGGTCTTTATAAAGGAGGTTAAACTTACCCTCGACTAAAGGAAAGTGCAAGGTAAGGGTTAATTTCACATTATCTTTATTATCTGAGGTTGTTTTTATGTAAGTATCTACTGGGACATATTTATTATCCATGTCTATGTTTCATAAAATAGTTTTCAAAGGGATTATTTTTAAGGTACTTTTTACTAAAACATCATTTTAAATGTTTTAAATATTCATTCTTCTAAATCATTCTCATTAATGTCCATGTTTTCAAAATGGTTTTTAAGGATTTATTTATATGGAAATAAATGTTTTTTAAATTTTAATTCCTTTCAAAAGTTTCAAAGTGGTATGGGACACTTTGATTCAAAAATGTCTTTAAATTTAGTACTTTCTAAATTGTGTGACTTTTAAATTTTTTCATGAAAAAGTGATATTTCTCTCAAAGATTTTTACAAATAATTTTCATCTATGTCAATATCTTTTGATGGATTTTAAAATTGTTTGAAGTTGATTTATTATGATAAAAATCTTCCATATTGTATTGAAAGTTTTGTGATATGTTTGACTGTGGATGTGTTATTTTTATACCATTCATGGTTTATGGATAAATCATTGACATTTCATATTCTAGTTTTAATATGAATGTTTATGTTGTGTTTAAACCTTTTCATATGAGGAATGCATTGGACTTAGTAAGTGACGGGTGGAGCCCGCTATAGCTCCTTGATGCATCGGTTGGTCTCATGAGACAAAAAAGTGTCTTGACATAAGGCCTTGAAAAAATATTATTTGTATTCTTGGAACAATTCCTTGACTATGTGGTTATGAAGTATGACATTATGCATTCCATCATTATGAAAGTGGCTATTGATATTGATTGTGATTATTCAACTAGTAGAATATCCATGTGAATAAGTAAATGGCATTATTTTATTATTTTTCCATATTATGATACAATTTAAGTTTAAAAGGCTTTTGTTTTAGTCTTATACATTTCCTTAAATTTTTATGCTTATTTAAGAAAGTTTACTCTATCTTGTTATCCTTACTAAGCATCTCGACTCACCCCTTTCTATGTTTTAATTTTCCCAGGATTCCAAGAAGTGTATTATGATTGATAAGTAGGGTTAAGCTAGTGGATTAATGGTGTTATCAAAGGATCATTTATGTTGTGTTTTATTTTCTAATGTGTAATATAATTTTCATGTATGTAATCTATTTTCCAAGACTGCTAAACTGATCAATATTTCGGGACTTGATTCCTTGTAATCATGCCAATGTATTAAAATAATTCATAGATTATGGGATTCTAGGGTTGAGGCATTACAAAAAATCATGAAAGTAAAAGAGATATCCTTGGACACATTAACACTAATACATCTATTTGGGGTAATTCAACCAATTTATTTAGGTACCATTATTCTTATTCCACACTGAATAATCATATGCAGCTCGAGTTTTATCAGTTTTTTTGAAAAATCTACAACCCTAAAATCCTTCAGAATTCATCTCCAATAATAAAAATTTCATTCAAAAAATATTATCTAAAGCACTTATAACATAAATTAATTTCATCCCTTTTAAAAAAAATCAAGACAAGATTCCATATGAAACTATTTTAGGGATTATACCCAGTTCGCAACTAGTACCTCAGGCTGAAGAAATGGGCAATGGTTGTGTCCAAAGTATCCCACTGCAGTCTGATGTTTTTGGACCAAATATCCATGTAATGGTTCATATAATCAGATTTTTATAGGCATTTAAAGTGTATTCAAGTATGTTTGTTGATTTGGGTGCCCCTTCTACATAGGCCCTTGTGCATCTGGATACTCAAGATGGAAGTAGTGCACCTTCTTCCTAGACCCCTTAGGGGGATGTTTCTTATTGTTTGGTGTGAACTATGGATTGAAGGTCAATTTGGTTTTGTATGTGATACTTCCTCCCTCTATTGAATTTAAATCCCAGATTTCTAAATGGGATAGGCGAGGCTTTTAAAATGGTAGGGTTGGAGAGAGTGGGTGTGAAAATACTCTGATATTTAGGGGTGACTAAACATCCACTACTCATGCTGAATACTTATTATTGGACAATGAGTGATAGTTTTTGATAAAAAACTATGGACTTTATTCCCCCCTCTATTAAATTTAAATCCTATATCACTGAATAAGAGACTTCATAGTAGTAATATTCCATGATTTCTAATTCAATTGGCCTTGTATCAGGTTATAGAAGAATATACACAATCCAAGTAATGTTTATTATGATGTATGTACATAGGCTAATAAATATGTACAATAAGTATGAAATGTGATATATATAGGCCACACAACATACTTAAAAACAAAATAATAGATTGTGACAAAATCATAGGCTATTTTTAGTATGGTATGTTAGGTAAATAAGAAAAAAAAGGATCTAATATATTGGTAATACAATATAAACCTAGTAGCTTCCATCCCAACATATACAAGCAGATTAAATGAAAGTAATGAAATTTTTATAAAAAATGATTTCATGTAATATTTGGATTTAAGTTTTTTTGTAACGAAAATATTTTCATTGGTTTTTATTTTCATATCAATTTGTTTAATATTTCCATTTCAATTCATTATGTTTTTTGTTATAATTTAATTTTTTAGGTTTTGTTTGGTTTGGTAGGATTGAATACAGTTCAATTCAATAGTATAAAAGGAAACTCAAATAAAACAGTAACCAGTAAATATTGAAAATGCACATGAAGCTCTAGTTGGATGAAAAATATTTGTAATCAATAGTAAATAATTTTTTATATCACAAACCTCAACAACTCCAGTCGATCTAAACCAAAATAATTGAAAATTTAGACAACTGATTCTATATATTTTCCAGCAAAACTTCAGGTTCTCAATCAACTCTAATAATTGAAGTATTGGAGTCATTATAAGTAATAAATGGATTGGGGCCAATGGGAGTAGGGATAATGTCAATTCTATCATCACCATATTCAAAAATATGTATTGGGATTGCTTAATAATGACCCCAAATTCAGGTCAAATTTGATCTTTGACATAAAAAATTTGTTTCACCATTGATTCCAATACATATGGTTCATCTGTAACAAGAGTTAGAGTCATATTAATAACTCTAAATCCACAATCATCAATAAATGTTTCATGCCTCGCCATCGAATCAAATCACTGTAATTTCATCAGAGTGACTCGACCATGTGACTAATAATCTAATATTAGTATTTTATCAAGGACTCCATAATAAGATATATTTTCAAATAAAGGTCTACCATCTGATGCACTAGAATAATAGTTTATTTTGGCAGTTAACATAACACCATCATGTTGTGTTCTCATGATCTTTTCTTGTTGTGTGGTAATAAATCTATACCCATTGATCACAATTGATTTGCATTCACTAACCACATAATTAGGACCAAAATACAAAGCTATCATTTCCTAATAGACATGGCCAATAGAAAAACTCAATACTTGAAATATAAATGAAAATTAAACTTAATTAAATATTTATTTTATTAATTTATTATAGTAATATTTATACCTTAATTTCAACCAAGTAGAAAACCATTTTCTATTAAAATCTTCTCTCTTTCTCAAAGGTAAAGAATGATGCTTTCTATTTATCATTTGTTTATGGTCATTTCCAAAAAAATAGAAATAGTTTAACATATATATAAAATTACATGACATGAAAGAAGATATTCATGTTCAATTGACTTACTTGATGTAGTCATCTATCAAATCACAGTTAAATAGAACCGTGTGATGTGCCATCTCCTATTCGTCAAGTCTTAATGTCGTCAATGTATATGATATGGGAATTACCCCTTTTTGGAGAAGTGATAGAAAACTGGGTTCAATTCTCTCATATTGTTCTTCTTCATTTCTCATTAGTCTGTTCCATCTCATAGTCAAATCAAAAAAATACATTGAACATAAATCCATACATTCTTGATCCAAGTAAACTTTGACGATAGAACCTTCGGGATTATTTCTGTTCCAAACATAAGACTTCAATGTGAACATGTTTCTTTTAGTTGGATACATCCAAAGAAAAGAAAATGGACCTATGAGAAGTATTTTGGTTGAAATATGGACAGTTAGATGCATCATTCATGTGAAAAATGATGGAGGCAATATTTTCTCTAACTCACACAAAATTAATGGTGTCTCTGCCAACATTTTTTTCAAGAAAGACATCAAAAATTTCTTAGCACAAAGACCACTAATGAAATGGAACAACTGAATAAATAACAACCTTACATTATTGGACATAAGATGACATATTTCTATTGGAATCAAATCATGCATAAGGATGTGATAATCACGATTCTTCAAAGATTTCTACTTCAACTCTTTTCTATTGACCTGTTTTAATATGTTGCTTGAATATCCATCAAGAACTTTAATAGTCCCTAGTACTTCCTGAAATTGATTTTTTTCCTAAAGTTTTCATCACATATGAAGCACATAGAACTTTCCATTTATTTTCACTGATACACACATGATGCAATTATGGTATGAATCCCCAATCCACTAAGTCACACCGAGATCATAAATCATCTTTTGTCTTTCCCTTGACATTTAGAAGAATTGAAAGTAACATTTCACATATATTATTTTCAATGTGCATTATTTCTAAGAAATGATGTAAAAAATTGGTTGACCAATAAGGAAACTAAAATAATATACTCTTCTTCTTCCAATTGTAACAGGTTTCAGTGGACACATTCTTCCTCTTTCTAGATTTCAGCTGACCCTTCCTAAATGGAAAACTGAAATTATGTAATTCATTAAGAACATCAGTTCCAAACATACCATGAGGTGTATTGTCAGTCTCTATGGTATTGTCAAATCTTCAAAGATTATTCCTATATGGATGGTCTGTTGGAAAGAATCTCTAATGTCACATAAAGCTGAAACTACAATGATATTTAAGTATTTAGGATTGTGTATTATTCATACAAATAGAGCATGATAATTTTCTCTTCATACTCCATCCACACATCATTGCATAAGCAGTAAAATCATTGATCATCCACATAAGCGTAACACACATATGAAATATGTATTTTGAACATGCATCGTATGTGTGCACACCCATATTCCAAAGATGTTTCAACTCTTTTATTAAAGGTTTGATGTATACATCTACATCATTTTTGGGATTATAAGGTCCAAATATAAGTATACTCATGAAAGTGAAAGGTTTTTCATACACATCTAGGGAGAAAGGTTATAAATGTGTATGAAAATTGGCCATGTGTTGTGTGAATTAAGATTCTACCCAAATGGATTAAAACCATCATATGAAAGACCCAGCCTCATATTACAGACATTAGCTGCAAAATCAGGATATTGAGAAATAAATATCTTCCATGAAAATCCATCTGTAGGGTGAACAAATTCATTATTATTCTTCTTTCTCTTGGTATCATTCTATTGAATTTTTATTGATATTTCATCAGACATAAAAATATCCCAGAGTCTGGGGATCAATGGAAAGTTCTAGTTTACTTTCTATGGAATACAAGATGGTGTTCCATTATATTTTGGATTCCATCAGGATGTACCACATTTGATACAATTGTTTTGTTCAACAATTTCCACCCAGAATAAACAACAATCTTTCAGAAAATCTTGATTTTTTTTTTGAAAATCCAAGTTCCTCAACTAACTTCCATGACATATATTGGGTTGAGGGAATATCTACATCATTTTAGAGAAAGTCCTTAAAAAAATTAAGAATGTAATCAATGACAGAATTATAAATTCCATACATTGTTTTCCCATGAAAAAATATGATTAAAAATTACAAATTCTTCATTTTACCACGTTGTCGATATATTTGAGTCCTGGCAGCATCATTAAATTTTTTCATCCTATCAACATCATATTTTTCATTAGATGCATCATGTGTGATCATATCAAAGTATTATTGGGTCAGATTTCATTCCTTATCTTGATGAAGAATAAATGGAAAATGGTCATTTAAAAAATTATCAAATTCAGTCCTCTCATTTGGATCATGAGCATTTTGAGATTTCATTTTCTCTCGATTATGATACCACCCACAACATTCTGTTTGAAAACCATATCTGGTTATATGGTATCTAAATTCTTCATGGCTCAACCAATGTCTTCCAACATAGTGATAACATGGGCAATGTATGTGACCACTATCTGAAGCATTATCAAATGAAAAATCTAAAAATATCTCTAATTTTTTTTGAAAATCGCTTGAAACCCGATCAGTTTCATACATCCAACTTCTATCCATTTTTAAAAAAAAATTTATATGTCATTTCATAAAAGCAATTAAATATTATTGAATTTCAATCAAAAAAATATTTAATGAAATGAGAAATCTTCAAATTTTATGAAACCATAACTAACATGCTAGTCTATATGCGAATCATAATATAAAAAAATAAAATAAAATATATATATATAAAAATACTATAAATGGATGAGGCATAAATTAACTTCAAATAGATGCCTTAGTGACTCTCCCCTTCAATTTTGCCTAATTTAAGTTCATTTGATTTGGTTTAGTTTTGTTTTGTTTAATTAAATTTAATTAGGTTCATTTAAATTCAGTTTTAGTCAGGTTAGGTAAGTTTTTATTGATTTGGAAATCTTTCTTTCAGTTGGGGTTGTGTATATTCAATTCAAGTGTATATAGTTTTGTTCAATTTCATTTGTTTCAATTTGGAATAGTTTGATTCAAACTGGGTTAGTTTTATCTAGTCTCTAAATACGATAATCCTTAATGGTTATAACATGGATCATAATTATATATATAGAATATTCATCTCAAATTATGTGATATTTATATATAAAAAGTTTGGGCCTTTATGAAAATGTTATGATTTCTATGCTTATGGATGTGAAAAAACTCTCAAGTATGCCTTTTTCTATGATATGTAGAGATTTTATGATGTATTGTTATGTTATTCCATGATTGATGATATATTATTCATTGGGTGTAACTTTAATATGTATCCTGATTATACCCATATTCTTATCTTATACTCACTTATGATCTTTTATTTTTATCACTTATGTTTACCATTACCGATCATTTGAGATCATCACTTTCTTATGATTCCATTTCCCCTAGTTATGAAAATAATAAATGTATGAAATGTTTAGAAGAGTATATTATGTGGATAATTAGTGAGAGATATTGAAGAATTATTATGGAATAAGTAATTTTTATATAGTATGAAAAATGTCCATTATTTGAAAGACATGAGTTTTGTTAGTTAATGTTTTATAATAATTATCTAAAACTCTAAAACTATATGGTCATGGGAATGTATTGTAAATAAATATTTTATTTATGTAATGTAATTAGATGGCCATGTCTGCATGTTTTTATAAGATATAAGATGTGTTGTGAACCAAGAGTGTGGAGAATGGAGAGAAGCCTCATGAAGCTCTCAAATAAGAATAAGGAACCTGATACCAAGTTGAAATAGAATATCACATTAATATCAAAGGATAAAAGAATAATAAGAATTAATACATAAATTTTAGTTTAGATCAGGTGAGCTAAGTCTGAAAGAAAAATAAGAAGAAGAGATTGGTTCAGAAACTAATGCATATGATACAAAATATTAATGAGGTTTGAGGAATTGAAGAAAAAGGAAGAGGATGAGTTGAAGAAAGATAACATTATTCAGTTCTATAGAACATCTACTAGCTGATGAAGTCCTTGTTCTTATGTTGAGAAAGACGAATGTATAAATTTTGAATCAAATTTGGAAGAAAAGTTGAGATATTAGAGACCGAGTTTCATGAATTCATGAATCATAATTAAATTCAATAAAATAATTTTTGATGATTAGAAATGATATATTTTGATGTTTATTCTTGAAATACTACACTGAGAGAAGATATAATTTAAGATTTTGGAAGTTTTAGAGACTAGTTGGGTGATTTAAGTAAATTGGGATGATGTACATGGAAATTGTTTCAAGAAATTACCTATCCCCCTTTGAAGTGTAAGTAAAAAACTTGGGTACATTATAATCCTTTACAAACCCACTATAATTGATCATAATATTATTAGTGGAAAATCAATTTCCCTAGATAATAATTGGATACATCAAGGATTAGGCTTCCCGCATTGGGGCCAAAACTTGTAAAAATACCATGTCTGGATCTCTCTTTATATTCTACAATGCATGTGGTATTGTAGGGTGGGGTTGGATACAAATAGATTGATTCATATCATAAGAACTAATAGGGGTAAAAATACCAATGGGGGTTAAAGAATATCAGAGAAATTAGAATTTGGTAAAAGAATTTAGCCACACCAGATTTACCACTCTCTAAGGTGTCATCACCAGTCCACTAGGACTTACACAGTAACATCACAAAATTCAATTTTCATGAATGACCCTGCATGCCCAAGTGAAGCGCGTCGAGCTGAACAAGGAATGATGTATGAGAATCGGGTTAGTTCACACACTCAAAATGAGGCACCATAGGACCAAAGGTCTAAAATTGTATTTATATCCTCAAAAAACAACTTCCCTCACCCTTTGATTGGCATACTACATTAATTTAGCTCCCATATCACCTCTTTAGTTCATTGATCCCAAAATTCCTCTAAATACCCTTTGAATACAAATTGTTTAAGGGGGCGGGGAGATACACTCCCTATGAGTCATTTTAACCTCTTTATCTTTACCAAAACCCTATTGTATCTCCTTGGACACTAAAACTATATTTTTAGCTCCAACTTCCCTTGGGTCCACACATACACTATAATAAGAGAGGACACATTAGCACCTGGAACCTAATGCTAGTGTTAACATGAGAATCTAATTTCAATACCATGTTGGAACTAAATGTCCTACATATTTATGAGGCACCCAAATATAATTTTAATTTCATATATACATATAGGAGTACCCAAGAATGGATTTTCCCATGAAAGGACCATGTGCATCTATATTGAAATTAATTATTTTACTTTGATTATAAGTCCCAGTTTCTATGTAAGGGAGATAAATTCTCACATGATCATGTATGAACCTCTATCAAAGTGATGTCAACTCTTCCATGAAATCCATGTTTCCCTTGGCCATCACTAATGTACCAAGCAGTATTCCTAGTATATTCATAGTACGTTACCAAAATTTTATTATTCTTATCAATATGCCCAAACTCTAGAATTATTTTATATATTCCCCACTCATGGTATGTGGTCCATTCAACCTTTTAGTTACCAGTTTCCTTTCACCACTTGATCCCCAATGCATGAAAGTAGTTCCTATGAAAGTTGTTATTATATTATATGAGTTTTGAGATCACCCATCTCTTGAAGGAACTCCTAAAAATTCACATGGGACCATGAAATGTGATGAAAATATGATGTATGTCTGATGCCTTTCTTTATCTTCTAATGGTCTAGGTAGTTGGTCACCTTTCTAGTAGGTCTCCCAATATTTTCATAAATGAAATGTGCTAACAATATGTGTACTTTGGTGTTGGGGTTTTGGAGAAGGGTGGAGGGGAGATGCACACACCTGGGTTTTTGTTGGAGTTGGGATTGGATCTGGAAGGGAGGAGGGGAGATGTGCATGACACTGCTGGTACTGGATTAGATATGAATGAGAGTGATGATAGGGATCATATGAGAGAGACGCGCACACTGCTGCTGGTTCATGAGGGAAGAGGGGAGACGTGCACATGATGTAGCTCATTCAGGGGGAGGAGGGGAGACCTGCACACACTGCTGTTGGTTCCACAGGGAGGAGGGGAGTGCACGTTGTAGGGAGAAGGGGAGTGCACGTCAGTAGGTTTAGGGAAATTGGAAGGGATGAGGGGATGTATCGTGATGATAGGAAGGTGGGGTAGGGTTTAGATCGCGATGGGGAGGAGGGGAGGAATAGGCAGATAAGGAATTTAGGTCATAATTTCCCAATGGTTTGTACAAACCATTTGGAAATCCTTGATTAAACAGAATATGTCAATGATTTGATAAAACCGTTGGAATAGATTTTTTTTAGCCACCCATTCCACTAGTGATGGTTTTAGTTCCATGTGAGGAATGATTTTGTTCATTTATCTCTTTATTTTATGGGTTTTTAGGGCTATTTAAAAAATTGGGTACAACCGTGAAAGCGACACATGACGCAACAAAGAAAATACAGATAAATCACTAGCCTGGGGACTTGATCTCGTGACCACGCCCCAAACCCCTCCCCACCCTTACCTCCCTATCTGAGCGTGAGGGGAATTTGTAGGGATATTCATTACAATATTCCTATTAAAAGGGATGGGCACACATAATTTCTAATCCCATGGAACTAAAATCTGGGATTCTTAATTACATAACCAAATAATATCACATATTTAGAGATAATTATTTTTCAATGAAAGTCTTAAAAAGAGGCCTTCAAGAAAGGGGTGATGTGCATCCGGAATTTCTAAAAAACCTTGATATCTCATGAAAGATTTGAGTCTATATATATTTTTATATTCAATTGTACTTTTCATTATTATTTTAATGTAATTACATTTCTCATTTATAATTTTCTCTTTTATTTATAGAATTAATACAATTATCCCTACGTAAAAATCAAGTAAGGATGATTGTTAACAATTGTTTATTGTTATATATATATATATTCACTTTACTTCTGTATTGGTTTACAATTGATTACAAGGTAAACTCCCTGACTACATTATATTTATATCCAACAGAAATAATTCTATCCCTTCTAAATCTACGATGAATTGATAGAATCAAAGCATATGTCCTATGCATTTTAGATTCGACTTGAACCCACCAATCTTGCTCTCACTCACTTTCAAATAAGTGGATGCCCACAATCGGTTCCTTCCTCATCACTCTGTTGTTTCACCTGTGTTCCTCTATTATACCATCCTCATACCCTAGGACCACCTTCATCATCCAACTTCAACAGGACGCCATGCCGCTCCACTTCAATAACCACCACCACTGGTACGCCGCCACCTTAAAATCGGTCTCCACCTCCTAGAATCCATTGTATAACTAAAAACATGTCCTCAGTGATTTTACGACCGTCCTAACAAAGGATGAGGCTCGAGAACTGGCTCGGTGGTCCCATGTATCTCGTGTTGTCCCCGACCAGATTCACCATCCCCAACCCACTCGGACGCCACTATTTTTGGGCCTCATAGATGGAGGATCAAGGGAAGTGAAAGCATACACAGATCACTGGAGGTGATCTTAATAAATTCACAGGAATAAAAAATACCATTACGAACACAAGATTTTATTTCTTCTCTCTTCTGATTTCTTACAATGCATAAACATACATATTTATAGAAATAAAATCACACACCAACCCAAACCAAAAATAGAGATAAGTAAATGTCTTCAGAGTAGGTTCGACATAATCATGATTTTACAAGCATCCTTCGTTGAAGACTTCAATCCTCCATTGCAATAGTGGAAGTTTATCACTGTCCAAGGACTAATGAGTTTAATATCCAACATCCTCCCTTAAACTTGTTATCCTTATAACCCATGAATTTGTATCATATTTAGCTGGCTGACCAACCAGTGCAATGAATTCACCATAGTCAAATCCTTCGTTTTTATTTTAGCCTTTGGTTGAATCACTAAGATATATTTCCACATCTATCACTCTTCTCCACATTTCATTGGTTTTAGCTTCCTCAAAGATAACAGAATCAAAAGTCTCTGAGAGACAATGAAAATTTACATACTCCTCTATTGGTTGTGTTCTTTCATATATATTCGCAAGGCTTCAAACGTTTTGAGGATGTATATGAGAACGTTCTCTTTAGATGTCTTCTAATGTAGGAGTATGTGGTGACAATGCCAGTGGTTCTTCATTTATTTGTTCCCACAATGTTACTTATTTAATGATTTCTTCATCTTCTAGAGTGATTCGTACCTCTCTGGAATCATCATCTTGATTCCACTTCTACGTCTCCTTTTCATCAAAGATAACATCTCTTCTAAATATAATCTTCTTGGTGGTTTGATTATACAAGAGAAATCCTATGGCTCAGTCTTCATATCCCATAAGAACACATTTCAATCCTTTGTCCTCGAGCTTTGTTCATTTTTCCTCTGGGATCCTGACATAGGCCATGGAACCAAAAATTCTAGGACGAATCACACTTGGATTGTGAGTACTCTAGGATTCATGTGGCATCTTAGCTTCAAGATTTTTTTGTTGGGAATCTATTGAGTAGATACACTTCACACAAATCCACTTCAACCCAGAAAGTCATAGTCACTCCTTTTTCTTTCAACACGCTTCTTTCCATGTTGAGAATATTGAGATTTTTTACTTTCAGCTGCTCCATTGAGTTGGGGCGTGTAAGCTAGTGTCATCTGACGCTAAATTCCATGTTTCTTGAGTTACTCATGAGAAACATCAGAGGTGTACTCCCCACCTTGACCAGATCACAAAGTTTATATGCGATGCTTGCTTTGATTTTCAACTAGAACCTTAAATTCTTTGAAGATTCCAAACAATTTTGACTTCATTTTGAGGAAATATACCCATGTTTTCCTACTATAAACATTGATAAATTTCATAAAATACCTCCTTTTTCCATCTTATTTTGAATTCAATGGACCGCACATGTCAGTGTGAACTTGCTCCAGTGGTGCTGCAACTTTCTAGTTGGCCTTCGTTGCAAAGTTGCTTCTATGTTGTTTTCTTAGAACACAACTTTCACAAATTTGATTCGGGTGTCGGATAATAGGAATCCAATTCAATATATTCTTGCTTCCTAATAATCTTAAACATTAAAAGTTTAAATGCCCAAACATGATATTCCATATCCAGTCTTTATCATCATGTACTATCACCAAACACCGCGGTACATCAGGTTGGATCATAAGCAGAAACATGTGGTTCTTCTCCATCGGTACTTTTGTGAGAAACATTCCCTTATCACCAAAAATCACCATTTGTTTATTTTTCAGGATTATGTGAAATCCTTTTTCCACCAGCTGTCCGACACTCAAGATGTTGGTCTTCATGTCACCTACATAGTAGACTTCGGAGATGAAAGCATGGTTTTCATCTTTTTGCTTGATCAGAATATCTCCTCTTCCATAAACAAATATTATCAAGAGATCACCAAATGAAATTTCTCCTCAAACCCACTCTTCTAGTTTTGTAAAGAAGTGTTTGTGCTCTATCATGTGGTTGCTAGCTCTAGAGTCAAGATACCACATACCATGATTATGTGTTGATGTTTGTTCCATCAAAACATGGGATTTGTCAAAAGGATCTTCTGCTTCGATGATATGTGCCTCTTTTATGTCATTCTCCATGGGTTGCTTGTACCAATATTCATTGCTATAATGTCTATATTTTTGACAATTATAGCATTGAATATTTCTTTTGTCTGGTTGGATATTGTTGAATCCACCCCTTCTTCCTCATCCACATTCTCATAGAATATAGGTTTGATATTCAAGACCTCCTTGAGTTGGGCTTATTCGACCACGCCCTCTTCGTCCTCCTCTTCTTGGATCAAATTGTTTTCCATGGAACCCCCTACCTTGGTTTCTTCGAGATGTCCCCCCTTTCTCATTTTCAGAGTTGTTGAGATACAATTTTGATTGCAGGGCATGCTCCACTCTATTGGTATCGCTCCGACGATTCACCTTCAATTTGTGGGCTTGAAGAGACCCCACAAGTTATTTGATAGAGATCATCTCAAGGTACTTTTTTTTCCAAGGCAATGACTATGTAATCAAATTTTAGATCAAGGGATTGAAAATTTTTCTCACATACCTGCATGTCAGCAATATCTTCTCAATTTCTTCATAGTTGGTTCACCACAACCATTACACAAGTATGATACTCGACAATAGTTTTAGAGTTTTCACAAATAGGGATTCAAACTCACATTGTAGAGACTAAAGTTGAATTCACTTTACTTTGTCGGTTCCTTGGTATGCTTTGTAAAGAGTATCCCAGATCTCCTCTGATGATTTTGATGAAGCGATTATTTCAAAAGTCGCTTATTCAAGGTCTTGATAAATGTTATATTTTTCCTTGTATTCTCGCTTTTGTTCTGCCTGAAGAGTGGCCTTTTGAACATATAGTAGAGCAGCCTCTGATGCTTTGGATTCCAACTCAGTGTATCCATCCTCCATGATGTCCATGACATTTAGGGTGTCAAGTACCGCATGCATTTGGATGCACCAATTATCATAATTTTTCTTTGTTAGCTTTAGAATCACAGCTTGTGAAGATTCATTCACCATAAAAAAAACTAATTTTTTTGATGTAAAATAATAGATGCAGATATCTGGAAGTGCATATTTTTTTTTTGTATTTTGAAAACTACTATATATTTATTGTTTTGGCAGTGCATATTTTAATTATTGTTTGAATTAAAAACTTCCTTTTATTTCGAATTGAAAACTGAAGATTTTTTCAAAATTAAACCCCTTTATTTTTCTGATAATACACATGAATTAAGATATTTTTTTTGTATTTGAAAACAATAAAGGGGAGAAATATTGAATTTTATTTTATTTCACCGTGGCGGAAGACAAGAGAGGCAGATGAAATAAAGGGGGAATTGGATAGGATGTCGTGTAGATAAAACAAATTAGGTGAAACTTTTTTTTATGAATTTATGGAATCTTACATAAAATATAGAATTATTAATAATACGATAAGAGATGAATGAGATTCTTGGTCAAAAGGAATACAAAGGTTTTAATCAACTTTTTGACAAGTTAGAGAGGGAAGATTTTCACGCCACCTTGTGAGATGGAGGTAGACCTGTCAAAAAATACGCAATCCCGCGGGATGATCCGTTAGCCCGTGGATTTATGTGGGTTAGGGCCTTGAAAATTTAGGCACGCAAACATTCAGACTGCATTTGATCCAACCTGAAAAACCCGCAGCCCGCACAGACTAACTCGCCGGGTGTCCACGGGTCTCGTTTGACCCGTAATTTTAAGTAGTATTATAAAATATTATTCTTTAAAAATAAAAAAAATAATGTGATAAAATAAATTAACATGACTGTGTGGAAAAAATAGTTCAAGTTTAATAAAATCATACATAAATTAGAGAAAATATCGACTCATGTTAGGTTTTAAACCTGACGGTAAGGTTGGTTGTGGGATAGATGACGCACATGTGATTATTTAAAGCATAATATGATTTTAGTATTAAATAATTGATGCAATAATTATGAAAATGGATATAAGAAACTAAAATTTTATTTCTAATACAATGCTCTACTAATATTTTGATTTATGTATTTTAATTTTATTATTATAAAGTCCATTCATAGTTTCCAGTGTAAATTTTCAATATAAATTTATGATGAAATTTTATAGTTTTTATTTATGTATCATTATATTTTTTTTGTAGTTTTAAGTGGACATTTATAGTAAAAGTTTAATGTAAAAGTTTCTAATGAAAAAAATTAAATTTAAATTTTCAATGAAAATTTACATTTTTAATTTATGTTTTAATGTGTCTATATTATAATTTCAATGAAAAAATCAAATTGCGGATTTTCTGTGAAAATTTCCACTGAGAATTTTCAGTGATAGTTTGCATTGGAAAATTCAATAATAAAATTTGAGCATGCATTTATTTTAGAATTTTTTTAATCAAATTTTTAGTATAATTATAATAAAAGTCAAATAAAAATTTGTATCATAAATTTAAGTGGAAATTTGAACTAAACTTTTCTACTGAAAATATTTACTAAACGTTTTTTGTGCAAATTTCCAATGAAAATTTTCAGTTAAAATTTACATTTTTTATATAAATATTAATATTTTTTTATTTAAGTTTTAATTAGTTGAAAAATTAAAATTTTTATTTATGTTTTAATATATCTAAATTGTAATTTTATATGAAAAATTGAAATGCAAATTTCCAACAGAAGTTTGCACTAAAAATTTCCATAGAAAATTTGCAGTTCAAATTTTTAGTGTAAAATTAAATTATTTATTTATGTGTTGATATATTTAAACTAAAAATTTAAGTATGAATTTATTTTAGAATTTTATTAATCAAATTTTCAGTATAATTATAATAAAAAACAAGCTAAATTTGACACTAGAAATTTAAGTGAAGATTTAAATTAATTTTTCAGTAGAAGTTTGTATTAAACATTTTTTGTCAAAAATTTGCAATAAAAATTTCTAGTGAAAATTTAATTTTTTTATTTATTTTTTAATATATTTTCATTTTTAAGTAAAACCTTGAAGTGTACATTTTCAATAGAAACTTTCACATGAAAATTTCAACATAAATCCGCACAAAAAAAATAATGGAAATTTTCATTGGAAATTTTCTTATGTACATATAATAAATAATATATATTACATATATATGAAAATAATATATTATTTGTATTAAATAAATTTATATAATAAAAAATAGATATTATTATATGTATATGTAATAAATATTATATACATGAGTTGCATTGTTAACGAGAATCACAAGAGTATTCTTTTTTTTTAAAATGGTTAAGACTGTCAAATTAAATGTCCCACCTGAGATGATATTCATCACATAAATCATCAAAGATATAATATTTTAATGGTTGTTGTTTTTGTTAGGGATATTGTTAATTAAAAACTAATTTTTTTACTAAATCTCAAACATTTATATTTTTCTGCTCCACTTTATTATGGTTCGTGACGAAAAAAAATATTTTTATATATTATTTTTTTAATCCCGTGGGCCTGCCCGTTAGTCTGCGGGTCCCACATGTTAGGGTCGGGATTTTATTTTCTAAGCCCGCATTATTTGTGGACCGGGCTGGACCGCTCAATAAAATCTACAACCTGCATGATCCGCCCCGTGGGCCGACCCGCTCCGCCCTGTTAACACATCTAGATGGAGGTGGAGACAAATCCCTTTGTTTTTTCTTAAAAAAGGGAAATAAAACCCACCTTTTACAAATGGTGAGGCAAAAACATGGAGAGAAATGTGGGGAAATATCAACTATTCATCATCTTCTTTGGCATGCAACAGTTCGGTTTCAAATCTCACAGGATCTCAAGGATCTCTCTTACCACCATAACAGACGGATTAGGAGAAAAACCCATGGATCTATGTCCACTCAGCTCACCTTCAACCTACCTATGATACCATTGATGGAGGATCAAGGGTAACGAAAGCATATACAGATCACTGGAGATGATCTTGATAAATTTACAGGAATTAAAACTGCAGCAGGAACACAAATTTTTATTTCTTCTCTCTTCTAGTTTCTTGTAATGAATAAACATACATATTTATAGAAATAAAATCACACTCCAACCCAAACCAAAAATAGAGATAAGTAAACATCTGCAGAGTAGGTCACTGATAGAGGATCAAGGGCAGCAAAAGCATACATAGGATCACTGGAGGTGATCTTGATAAATTCACAAAAATAAAAACAGCAGTAGGAACACAAGCTTTTATTTCTTCTCTCTTATGATTTCTTGTAATGCATAAACATACATATTTATAGAAATAAAATCACACACCAACCCAAACCAAAATAGAGATAAGTAAACATATGTAGAGTAGGTTCCACCCAATCTTGATTTTCCAAGAAGCCTTTGTTGAAGACTTCAAACCACCATCACAATAGTGGAAGTTTGACACCGTCCAAGGAATAACGAGTTTAATATCCAAAATCCCCCATTAAACTTGTTATCCTTATAACCCATGAATTTGCATCATATCTGGGTAGCTGACCAACCGGTGCATTGACTTAACCATAGTTAAAGCCATCCTTTTTATTTTAGCCTTTGGTTGTGTCACTGAGATAGATTTCCACATATATCACTCTTCTCCACATTTCAATGGTTTTAGCTTCCTCAAAGCTAACTGAATTGAAAGTCACCGAGATAAAATACAAATTTACATACTCATCCATTGGTTCTGTTCTCTAGTATATATCCGCAAGGCTTCAAATGTTTTGAGGATGTATATAAGAAAGTTCTCATTAAATGTCTTCTGATATAGGAGTACGTGGTGACAATGTTAGTAGTTCTTTAGTTCTTTGTTCCTACAATGTTACTTCTTCAATGATTTATTCATCTTTTAGAGTGAGTCGTACCTCTCTGAAATCATCACCTGATTCCACTTCCACGTCTCCTTTTCATCAAAGATAACATCTTTACTAAATATAATATTCTTGGTGGTGGGATTATACAAGCGATATCCCATGGATCGGTATCTGTATCCCATAAGGAAACATTTCAATCCTTCTTCCTCAAGATTTGTTCATTTTTCCTTTAGGATCCTGACATAGGCAATGAAACCAAAAACTCTAAGATGAATCAAACTTGGATTATGAGTACTCCAGGATTCATGTGGCTTCTTAGCTTTGAGATTTTTTGGGAATCTATTGAGTAAATTAACCGCACATAAGTCCGCTTCAGACCAGTAACAAACACTCCTTTTTATTTCAACATGCTTCTTTCCATGTTGAGAATAGTGCAATGTTTCCTTTCAGCTACTCCATTGAGTTGGGGCGTGTAATCCGGTTTTAGCTGGTGCTGAATTCTATGTTTCTTGAGGTACTCTTGAACTAAATCAGAGGTGTACTCCCCACCTTGATCAGATCTCAAAGTTTGTATAGGATGCTTGCTTTGATTTTCAACCAACGCCTTAATTCTTTGAAGACGCCAAACACTTCTGACTTCATTTTGAGAAAATATATCCATGTTTTCCTGCTATAATCATCAATAAATGTTGGAAAATAACTCCTTTTCCCATATTATTTTGGATTTAATGGACCGGACACATCAGTGTGAACTAGATCTAGTAGTACTACAGCTTTCCAGCTGGCCTTCGTTGCAAAGCTGCTTCTATGTTGTTTTGTTAGAAAAAAACTTTCAAAAATTTGATTTGGGTGTTGGATGATAGGAAGACCATTCAAAATCTTCTTTATTTATAATAATCTTAAACTTTCAAAGTTTAAATTTCGGAACCTGAGATGTCATAGCCAGTCTTCATCATCACGTACCATCGTCAAACACCATGGTGTGTCGGGTTGGATCATAAGCGGAAACATGTGGTTCTTCTCCATCGGTACTTTTGTGATCAACCTTCCCCTATCATCGACAATCACCATTTTTTTATTTTGAAGTCTTATGTGAAATCATTTTTCCACCAACTACCTGATGCTCTAGATGTTGGTATTCATGTCGAGTACATAATAGATTTCAGAGATGAAAGCAAGATTTCCATTTCTTGATTGATCAGAATATCCCCTCCTTCATAAAAATTTTTTATCGAGAGATCATCAAATGTAATTTCTCCTCAAACCCACTAATCTAGGTTTGTAAACAAGTGCTTGTTCCCTATTATGTGGTTGCTAGATCCAGAGTCAAGATACCACATACCTTGATTTTTTGTTGATGTTTGTTCTATAAACACATGGGACTCATCAAAAGGATCTTCTAGTTTGACGATATGTGCCTCTTCGGTCTCATTCTCCATGGGTTGCTTGTACTAACATTCATTGATATAATGTCCATATTTTTTACAATTATAGCATTGAATATTTCTTTTTTTTGGTTGATGATTTTTAAATCCACCCCTTCTTCTTCATCTATGTTCTCGTAGAGTATATGTTTGATATTCATGACCTCCTTGAGTTGGGATTCTTTGACCGAATCCTCCTCGTCCTCCTCTTCTTGGATCAAATTGTTGTCCATTGAATCTTCTGCCTCATTTTATTCGAGATGTCCCCACTTTCTCATTTTCAGAATTGTTAAGATACAACTTTGATTGCAAGGAATGATCCACTCAATTGGTATTTATACAACAATTCACCTTCAATTCGTGGTCTTGAAGAGACCCCATGAGTTCTTCTATAGTGATCATATCAAGGTCCTTTGTTTCTTCTAGGGAAATGATTATGTAAACAAATTTTGGATCAAGTGATCACAAAATTTTCTCACATACCTACATTTCAGGAATATCTTATTCATTTCTTTGAAATTGATTCACCACAACCATTACATGAGCATGATACTTGACAACAGTTTCAGAAGTTTTCATAAAGAGGGATTTGAACTCACCTCGCAGAGATTGAAGTCAAATCCACTTTATTGTGTCGGCACCTTGGGATGCTTTATGAAGAGTATCCTAGATCACCTTCGATGATTTCGATGAAGCAATTATTTCAAGTCACTTCATCAAGGCCTTGATAAATGTTATATTTAGCCTTGTAGTTATGATTTCGTTCCACCTGAAGAGTGGAATTTTGAAAATCTGGCAGAGCAGCCTCCACTGCTTTGGATTCCGACTCAGTGTATTCATCCTCCACGATGTCCATGACGTCTAGGGTGCCAAGTACTTCACGCATTTGGATGCATCAATTTTCATAATTTTTATTCATCACATTTGGGATAAAAACTTGTAAAAATGCATTCACCATGTAAACAAACTAATTTTTTGGATGAACAATAACAAATGCAGATATCTAGAAGCGCATATTTTTTTTGTAGTTTGCAAACTGCTATAAATATTTTTTCAAAATTGGATAGGATTCCACGTGGATAAAATAATGAGGTGATTTTTTTATGAAGGTGTGAAACCTTAATTAAAAGATAGAATTATTAATAATATGACAAGAGAGGCATGAGAGGCTTGGCCAAAAGGAATACAAAGGTTTCAATCACCTTTTCGACAAATTAGAGAGGGAAGATTTTCATGCCACCTTTTGAGATAGAGGTGGAGACAAAGGCCTTTGTTTTGTTGAAAAAAGGGAAAACAAATTCACCTTTTACAAATGGCGAGGAAAAAATGTGGAGAAATATAAACTATTAATCATCTTCTTCGGCGTAAAACAGTTCGGTTTAAGATCTCATGGGATCTCAAGGATCTATCACGCCACTACAACAGATTGATCGGGAGTGAAACCCATTGATCTATGTCCGCTCATCTCACCTTCAACCTATCTCTAATACCGCTGATCTTGATAAATTCACGAGTATTAAAACAGCAGCAGGAACATGAGTTTTTATTTCTTCTCTCTTATAATTTCTTGAAATGCATAAACATACATATTTATAGAAATAAAATCACACACCAACCTAAACCAAAAATAGAGATAATTAAATGTCTACAGACTGATGGAGGATCAAGGGCAGTGGAAGCATACAGAGATCACTGAAGGTGATCATGATAAATTTACGGGAATAAAAACAATAGCAGGAACACAAGATTTTATTTATTATCTCTTCTTCTTTCTTACAATGAATAAACATACATATTTATAGAAATAAAATCACACACCAACCCAAACCAAACATAGAGATAAGTAAATGTCTGCAGAGTAGGTGCTTCCCAATCTTGATTTTCCAAGAAACCTTCGTTGAAGACTTCAAACCTCCAACACAATAGTGGAAGTTTGGAACAATCCAAGGACTAATGAGTTTAATATCTAATAATCACTGCCCTCAAGGCCAACCCCCAGATCGCCAAGATGATCGACGCCAGCGGTGTTTTCATTGGTATGCTAGAAACAGGTGTGTGGACGGAGAGCCTGAGCTTCAGTGACCATGATTTCTCTCCTCTGATGAAGTGGATGGGATCTTTCTTAGTGACAAGGGACTTCCCCGCCTCTAGCTATAATAACAAAAAGATTTCCCGTGACACCATTTTCTATGGCAGTCACACCACCAGCACCGTCGATAGTGTTGGCTATACAAGCTGAGGGAAAAATAGAGGAATAAAATAGGACAATAAAAACACAACAAGGCTTTAAAGCTTTTTGTATTGCACACACTATCTCAACGGATTACATATGCACCCATATTTATAGGGTATGAAAAATACACTAAAATGGATAGACCATGCATTTAATAAAAGGAACAAAAAAACAAAGCAATTAAATGATTGCATTGGAATTAAACAAATTCATGGATAAATGAAGAGGCACATAGAAAATAGGGGTTTCATGGGGAAGATCCGGAACTCAACGGACAAATTTTATTTTGGTTTGCAATTTCCAACACTCCCCTTCAAACCAAAACCGATTTCATTCCAAGCATCATTCTAAGCCGTTTGAATACATCTGTTGGTAGTGCCTTTGTGAAAATATCTGCCACCTGTTCGGTATTATGACAGTATTCCAATTTTATTGTTTTCTATTTCACATGATACCTGAGAAAATGAAAACGAGTATCAATGTGTTTGCTTCTCCCATGCTGCACTGGATTTTTGGCTAGTTCAATAGCCGACTTGTTAACCACATAAATCACAGTGGATCCGTCCTGTGGATGCTTCATCTCCTTCAACAAATTTCTCAACCATATTCCCTCACAAACAGTAGAGGATGCTGCCACATACTCTACTTCACATGTGGATAAAGTAACCACACTTTGCTTCCTTGAATTCCAGGTGAAAGTAGTAGATCCAAGGAAAAATACATACCCAGTGGTTCTTTTCCTTTCATCTTGGTCGCCTCCCCAATATCTGTCTGAGTAACCATATAACTCTGATTCTTCATTATATGGGTAGAAAAGACCAAAATCCATCGTTCCTTTAACGTACCTGAGGATACGTTTTGCTGCTAGCCAATGTGACTCCTTCGGAGCTTCCATGCACCTGCTAAGAATCTCGACACTGTAGACAATATCTGGTCTAGTGATTTTGAGATACCTGAGGCTTTCAATTATGATTTTGAAAAAAGTCGAGTCAAAGCTTCTTCCTTCTCCATCTTTTGTTAGTTTCAAACTCGTTGCAACCGGTGTGTTTACAGCATTACAATCGACCATCTTGAATTTTTCAAGCAACTCCTTGGCATACCTCTTATGAGATATATAGATGCCTCCATGTTGTTGCTTAACTTCAATGCCCAGAAAGAAGGACATGAGACCCCCATCGATCATCTCGAACTCCTTAAACATGGCCTCCTTGAAATCATCAAACATCGGTCGACAATTCCCTCTAAACAACAAATCATCAACATACAAGCATGAAATAAGTATATCACCACGATCATTCTTCTTGATGTAAACCGCATGCTCATATGGACATTGGGTGAAGCCGTTGTTTCGAAGATAGCTATCAATGCGTGCATTCCAAGCACGAGGAGCTTGCTTCAACCCATAAAGTGCTTTCTTCAATCGATACACTTTGTCTTCCTCCCCTTGCATGACAAAGACTTTAGGCTGGTCAACATAGACCTCTTCTTCCAAAATTCCATTTAGGAACGCAGACTTCACATCCAGTTGGTAGATCATCCAATTGTGATGGACATCAAGGGATATAATCATTCTTACATTTTCAAAGCGAGCAATAGGAGAAAATACTTCTTCATAGTCCACCCCGTATTTCTGTTTGTACCCCTTTGCTACGAGCCTTGCCTTGTATCGATCGATCTCGCCATCAACATTTCTCTTTATTTTGTACACCCATTTGACACTAATGCTCTTCTGGCTTCTTGGGAGTGTAGTCAACTCCCACGTGTCATTTCTCTCTATGGAACGAATTTCTTCTTCCATAGCCATTCTCCAGCTTTCTTCCCACATGGATTTCTGAAAGGTCAAAGGCTCATGATCTGCATACAAGCAAAAAAGATTTACCTCTTCAGTCTGCTCATAAATGTCACTCAAATTTTTCATCTTCATAGGATCCATAAGTGAGGATGAGCTGGCTAGATTTTGATTTGATGGAGTGCTTTGAGGTGTGAGAAAATGTACTCCTGGACTTCTTCCAACTGATGATGCACCCGAGGAAGGTGTTGTGGGTGTCTGCTCCTGATGATCATGTCTTTTATCAGAATATTCAGTTTTGACTACAAAATCCTTGTTTGGTTCTTCATCATCCCATTTCCATGCTTCTTCCTCACTAAAGATCACATCTCTACTAACCACTAATTTATTGGTTAGTGGATTGTAAAACTTGTAGGGTTTAGAGGCTTCACAATAGCCGATGAAAATGCATTTCTCGCCACGATCATCCAGCTTCCTTCTTCTTGCTTCTAGAACTTGAGCATAAGTAACACACCCGAAGATTCTTAGGTACGCTACGCTTGGTTTGTAGCCACTCCACGCCTCTTATGGTGTAAAGTTCCTGACGCTCTTCATTGGACACCGATTGAGCAAGTAAGTAGTACATGCCACTTCCTCTGCCCAAAAACTCTTTGGCAGCCCTTTCTCCTTCAGCATGGTCCTCATCATGTCGAGGATGGTGCAGTTCTTCCTTTCTGCAATTCCATTCTGTTGTGGCATATAGGCTGCAGTGTATTGTTATTTTATGCCATATTCCATGCAGAAGTCTTGGAATGCATTTGAGGTGTATTCTTCACCTCTATCAGATCTGAGTACTTTGATTTTGTGGCCACTTTCAGTTTCAACACGAGCTTTGAAAGTTTTAAAAACAGTGAATGCAGCTGATTTTTCTTTGATGCAATATACCCACAACTTTCTGCTGAAATCATCAATAAAGGTAATTAAATACCTATTACCTCCAAGTGATGGCGTTTCAAGTGGTCCGTAGATGTCAGTGTGAACCAACTGAAGTGGTTCATTTTCTCTTCTGGACACTCCACTTGGGAAGGAGTTCCTTTGTTGCTTTCCGAGTGTGCATGCCTCACACACATGATTTGGAGATTCAATCGTCGGCAAGCCATGCACCATTCTGGATGAGGATAAAAGTTTGAGGCCATTAAAATGAAGATGCCCAAAGCGAAGATGCCATCTCCATGAGTCATTCTTCATGAGCCCAAAAAGACATTGCTTAGCCTTCGTGTTGATATGCAGCGGAAACATGCGATTCTTCGCCATTTGAACTTGAGAAATCAACCTCATATGAGCATCTCTTACTGATAAAGAAGATTTCTCCAAGTGTATAACATACCCCTTGTCAAGGAGTTGGATGAGACTTATGATATTATTTTTCATGCTTGGTACGTAATACACATTGGAAATGTAATTCGACTCACCATTCTTCAGAAATATTTTTATTTTACCTTTGCCTATCACGGGTACCTTCGATGAGTCACCAAAACTCACATCTCCTCGAACTTCTTTGGTGAGTTCCTCGAACAGCTGTTTGTTACCAATCATGTGGTTTCTTTCTCCCGTGTCCAAATACCTTACATCGGGGCGTTCAGATGCCTTTTATTGTGCGAGGAGGAGTGTCGTACCTTCTTCTTCATGGCGTGACGCTTCAACATAGTTGGACCGTTCATCATGATCCACCTTGATCCAGCAATCAGAGGTGTAATGGCCGAATTTCTTACAGTTGTAGCATTGGAAGTTCTTTATATTTCCACGACCATGCGTGAATCGGCCTCCACCGTATCCTCTTCCATGGAATCCACTAAAGTTTTGTTTCTTTTTCTGATAGATTGGATGGTATCCACATCCTCTACATATTTCATGATAACCACCCCATTGTGCTTGGTCATTCTTGGGTTTTTTTAGAGTCAACTTGGACTCTAGAGCATGCTCTATTGTTGAACCTGCATTCTTCTGCATTCGCTGCTCATGTACTTGCAATGACCCCATCAACTCTTCAATAGATAATTTTTCCAAATCTTTCGATTCTTCAATTTCCACAACCACATGCTCGAACTCAGTTGTGAGTGATCGAAGTGATTTCTCAATAACTCAAATATCCTCCATTTTTTCACCATTTATTTTCAAATTTTTAATAATGAGAATTAGGCATGAGAAGTAATCCGAGATACTCTCACATTCCTTCATTCGCGCCGCTTCAAACTCTGCTCGTAATGTTTGAATATGGACCCGCTTCACACGATCAACTCTTTTGAAAATGGTGGCAAGTGTATCCCAAGCTTGCTTGCTCGATGTTGCTTCAACAATTTTTTCAAATGTCGATTCATCCAACCCTTGATAGAGAAGGAACAACGCCTTGTTATCTTTCTTCCTTTGATTTTTAACGGTCATATTTTCTTCATTCGTGAAGGCAGCTTCTTCCTCTGTAGTGGGTAATACATACCCGTCAGTGACGATCTCCCATAATTCTTGAGACCCGAAAAATGCCTTCATTTGAATGCACCACCTCTCATAGTTGTCCTTAGACAAGTTCGGAACTTGCGGCTGGATCGCGGTGGCCATCTTCGGAATTTGGAGGATGCTTTGGTACTACCCTATGATACCAATTTGTTGGCTACACAAGCCGAGGGAAAAATAGTGGAATAAAATAGGACAATAAAAACATAATAAGGCTTTCAAGCTTTTTTTATTTCACATACTATCTCAACAGTTTACATATGCACCCATATTTATAGGGTATGAAAAATACAGTAAAATGGAAAGCCCATGCATTTAATAAAAGGAACAAAAAAAGCAATTAAATAATTGCATTGGAATTAAACAAATTCATGGATAAATGAAGAGGCACATAGAAAATAGGGGTTGCATGGGGAAGATCCGGAACTCAACAGACAACTTTTATTTTGGTTTGCAATTTCCAACAGATTGCTCGCCCGTGGTCAACCCAAGATTACTAGGCTACGCCCCGGCTGGCGGCGTATAAGGTCTACTAGTCCGATGGTTGTTGGGATTCTGACATCATGGCGGCCATGGACACAGTGGTGGAGGATTGGGTGGATGTTTTTTTCCATGTCTATTGGAGTCTTACTTTTGGATTTCAAGAATGATTCACTTGCCCTGACATCTTTTGTGGCGGCAAAGGAAAGGAATATATTCTTGTCCTACTTGGTGGGGAATGATGGGATAGATCTCCAAACTATTTACAACGTGGAGACATGGGTGTCTACAGTCATGGCCGGAACCTTGGATCGATTATTCATCACCACTGCCAGCCTTAGAAAGGGGACCAAATCCATGTATCCGCACTCTGGGATGGGGTTTCCCTGCCCGTATCCCAGCTTTTCTATGCCACAGGAAGCCTTAATGGAAGCCAATGCATGGAAGGCATCCTGCCTCATAACCCGACTGGGAAAATCATATTATGTGACTCTGGCGAGAACGGGGTGATCAAGAAAGGCGAGGTGGTGAAAAACTTGGGGCCGATGGTTACATCCGAAGAAAGAGATTCAATAAATAACTATATTGAGTCAACGCACGACCCAATAGTCAGCATCGGTGTGGGGCCACTCCCAATTTGGGAGAATTATTGGTGGAAAAGAGTTTGTCCGCAACTGCAACAGATGAAGTTTTCTGACATAAGATGAAGCCTTTTCCTTTGGTGGGCAGTTGACATGGAAAACGAGCAACCGGTGGTGAGGAGGCTTCTCAAGGGTTGACCTTGCTGGATTTATTCCTCTATTTAAATAGGATTTTAATTCCATAAACTCATAGATGTGTAATTTATGACTCCTCTTACGAGATCCAAAGAGAGTGTATAGAAGCTGGCCTCTGTTTCTCCCGTGGATATAGGCTTCAAGAGGAACCACATTAAATCCTCATGTTCTTCTCTTTTTTGTGTGATTTTCAATGCCACCCACCTCCATTGAGCCCTTACAAATGGTATCAAAGGGTTCCATAGAAAAAGAGTTCGAAATGAAGAGTTTTTATGGTGACCGGAAAATTTGAAGTGGTCATAATTTTTTTTGAGGCCAGATCCATGAAGTGGATGATGAGACAATTCTAATGGTGCAAGCAGAGTTGAAAACAGAGTTGAAACGATCCATGTAGAGCCGGTCAAAGTTCCGGTCAAACCGCGAGTGAACAGTAACCCCATGCCGGAGAAGACGGTATGGTTCACACTGCTGGCGAAAATTTCGGTGCATTTATGGAAGCTTCTTCGGTGTGCCATGTCAGTGCCACATCATCACCATATAAGTAGGTGATCTAGATCGTTGAATTTGTTTTGGTGATATCTCGACCAATCAGACTCCATTTTTGGAGATCCAGGAGTTGATTCTCACTATTTCAACCGTTACAGACACATCCATACTGTTAGTTTTTAAAAATTTTCACTCCATAAAGTGGTTTCAGAAGGGTGTGACATCAATGGTGGTAATCGTGTTTTGTGACATCAATGATGGATGGTGGTGGTGTAATACCAAAATTTGAGATTGAGAAGTTTGATGGTCAGAATAATTTTGGCTTGTGGCAAAACAAGGTGAAAGATATTCTTGTGCAGCAAGGTATGATCAAATAGTTGATCAGAGAAAAGCCCGAGACAACCAGTAACGATGATTGGGAAGAGATCGAGATACAGGTCGTCAACATAATTCGACTGTGTTTGGCGAGTGAGGTAAAGTACTCAGTGTTGGATAAGACCTCACCGAAAGAGATTTGGAAGAAGTTGGTGCAATGATATATATAAAATTCGGTCACTAACAAATTATTTCTGATGAAGAAATTGTACCAATTGCACATGGGTGAGGGAACAAATTTGTTGGATCACACCAATGAATTCAACAATATACTGACATAATTATTGGGGCTCAGTGTGAATGTTGGAGAGGAAGATAAAACAAATTTTCTTTTATCATCTCTACCAAGCTCATTTTATGGGCTTGTGACTACATTGTTCGTAGGTAAGGAAACATTGAAGTTGGACAAGGTGATGGAATCACTTCAAGATTTGGAGGCATTCCAAAGACCTGCAGTGCATTCAGGAGAGAAAATCATGGTGATATGAGATGTTCAATGTGGAAGGGTTCGATATCGAAAGTATGGAGGTAAATAATGGAGGCCAAAATCAAGGAGATGTGATCCTAGTGAAATCATGCGTTTCTAGTGCAAGAAAAAGAGTCACCATAAAAGTGATTATGGAGAGTGAAAACAGTACATTGTTGGGAAAGAGAAAGTTGAAGAGAGGGATACAAACATCACAAAATTATCAGCAGATGATGATGTCTACGTGACAACAGGAATCTTGAACTCTGATGAGAGAGTTGAACAGGGAGAAGTGCAGTGTTATTACTATAAAAGATACAGGCACATGAAGTGGGAATGTCGATTTTTAAAAATTAAGAATGAGTGGGCTCAAAATCCAAAGGAAGACGGATGAGTTTTAGATTTCGGGAGCTTAACACACATATGTATGATGAAAGGTCTGTTCCATACTTTTCAGTAGGTGTGAGATTCTGTGAGACTTGGTGATGAATCAATATGCAATGTTTAAGGAGTCGGGATAGTGAAATTGAAGACACTCAATGGAGCAGTACGAAAACTGGATGACGTGAAAATTGTTTTTAGGATGAGACAGAACTTGGTATCATTAAGTAGGATTGAAGCGAATGGTTACAAGATTTCCATATCAGGTGGAGTGTTGGAAGTGTCACGTGGGGATGCAAAGATGCTTATTGGGAAGGAGTCCCAATGGTTGTATCATTTGATGGGGACCACAATCATACCAAGCTCAATTGAAGATGGTGGAAGGACTACATCATCTGGTGTGAAGAAGTGTGTTTGATTTGCTGATGAAGTTTTCAATGCCTCAAAGGAGACTGTAGGTCTGGTTACTACCCCAAATTGGTTGTGAGGGAGAGATTTGTAGGGGCCACACCCAATTTAGGTGAATGATTGGTGGAAAATAGTTTTTCGGCAACTGCAATAGATGAAGTTTTCTACCGACAGAAGATTAAGACTTTTCCTTTGGTGGGAAGCTGACATGGCATATAAGCAATCGATGCCGAGGAGACTTCTCAAGGGTTGATGAAGGTTGGTGAACCACCCTTTCCATTGTGATGAATTTCTTCCTCTATTTAAATGGGATTTGAATCCCATACATTGATAGATGTGTAATTTTCAATTCCTCTGATGAGATTTAGAGAGAGTGAATAGAAGTTGGCCCTCATTTCTCTCATGGATGTAGGATTCAAGCCGAACCATGTTAAATCCTCCTGTTCTTCTTATTTTTGTGTGATTTTTGGTTCCCCACACCTCCATTGTTCCCTTACAATTGGCCCCGAGAGGACAGTGGAGGGCGTCCATCCCTCCCCCAGCATTGTGTCCTTTAGCTGTAGGGCCCCCGCCCCCTTAGCCAATGTACTGAAGCCAGACTCTGGGCCTCAATATCCTCATCACATGGATTGGCAAGAACGGACCCTCCGGGCTGTCAGAGGATAGCAAGAATTCAAAATTCAACATCATCTTCAGTATGTCGAAGGTGTTCCCACACATGAATAGAATGGAGACCTTTTTGAAGGCGACATATCCGAACTGGAGCCCCGCTTCCATCAAGTCCTCCCTCATCACCACCGCCACCACCGTGGATGGAAAGACTGACAAGCCAATATTGGACCAGGGTATATGCGGGTGGGTGACGACATTGGGCATGGGTATAGGGCAGGTGGACTTAGCAAGAGCCCTTGACCTGGGCCTCTTGTATAACATCAAGCGTGAGCAATACCGGGAGTTTTTATGCACCATGAAATATATGTCAGGTGATATCCTCTACTTTGTAGGAAGTGCCACTAATTTTAGGTGCTTGCGAGGAGGAAGTACCACATGGTGGATCTAAACTACCCATCATTTGCTATCAATGTACGTGTGGGAGTGTCTAAAAGGGTGACCTTCCCCAAAAACTTGACTAATGTATGGAGAAGAAGCACATATGATGTGTCGGTGAAGGCACTGCTATCAGTGAATGCATGGGTGACGCTTACGGAGTTGTGGTTCAATGAGGTGTAGGAGAAGCGAAATTACACACTAATGATAAGTGCCAGGGTTTCATGGCCGAACAAGATGTCGACGATATTGGGGCACGTGTAATGGTGGGATGAGGGCCACATAGTTCAGATCCAGATTGGGGTCACCCACAAGGGGTTGGAAGATCCTAGGAAAATATATTTTATTCGCACACACACCCACTTCATTAGAGGAAGATACTAGAAATTTAAATACGTGGAATATTTGAAAAATTATAAAATCTATATAATATGAGTAACCACACACAATGTGAAAGATTACATATATTTTAACCAAGATACACTTGTTTAATCCGCATTCTATGTTCTGTTTTTTGGGACTGTAAATGAATGGCCCACCAGTGCAGCGATAATCACAAGATAAAATAAAGTGAAAAATGCAAAAAAATAAATGACACCAGATGTAATGTGGAAAACCCCCCAAAATTAAATGGGTAAAAAACTACGTGCAAATATAAGGATCTAAATAAGGGTAAAAGTGGGTACACAATCTCTCACTATTACAAGGAGAACACCCTCGTAATATATATCTTGAATAATGGGGAAAAAACTTCACTAAATACTGAAATCAAATGGTAATAAGAACCGGATAAAGGTGAGAGATGAGATGCTTCAAATGGGATGAGTCTCTTTCCTTTTATATGAAACTCGCACCCCTACTTCTCCTCTCTCACAGGATCAATTAGTGGGGTTGTCCACCCACCACCCATGACTACCCCCTTTGTGAATTAGGGGGGAAAAACTATCCCAGAACAAACACCCACCAACATATCTACCACTTGGAAATTTATTGAGAACCAATAATATATCCACACATCCTTTCTATCTTCCAAACATGCTGCTCACATCTATATAAGGCCATTCGAGGATCTGCACCACTTAAACTTATCAGATTCAACCTCCTTCATCAGGAAATTTGCTAGATTTTCTTTATTGTGATTCTTCTGCATGTCCACACTTCCTTCCTCCACCACATCTCGAACAATGCGATATTGTACCCCAATGTGATTTTTCCTGGAATGAAAATATGGATTCGTTGTAATGTGAAAGGTGATCTGACTGTCAAAAAACAATGGAATATGCTTTTGTCTATGCCCAAGATCCTCTAACAACTTTCTCATCCAAATCAACTCTTTAAAAGCCTGTGCATCTTCCATGTACTCTGCCTCTGTCGTGGATAAATCCACAACTCTCTAACTTTGAAATCCATCTCACAACTCCCCCTGAAAGATTAAACACATAACCAGTAGTGTATTTCCTCCAGTCAGAATCTCCTACAAAATCTAAATCAAAATATCCTCTGATAGTGAAATTTGATACTCTATAACATAATGCATCATTTGAGGTCTCCTTGATGTATCTCAGGATCCACTTCACTATGCTCCAATGCTCCCGTCCTGGATTCTCCATGTACCGACTAACTGCTCACACTCCATGTGCAATGTCTAGTCTTGTACAAACTATATCAAACATTAGACTTCCCACTACTGATGCATATGGTACTTGAGACATTTCCATCCTCTCTGCTCCACTACTATGACTCATCGTTGAGGATAACTTGAAATTGATAGGAAGAGGGGTAGAGATTGGATTACATTCTTGCATATTGAAGAGTTTAAAGACTCTCTGTAAGTAATTCTTCTATGATAGCCAAATTTTCCCATTATTTATGTCTTGGTAAATTTTCATCCCAAAAATATTGTTTGCTGGTCCCAAGTCCTTCATATAAAACTCCCTAGCCAACTATGCATTCATCTCTTGGATATGATCATTATTGGGCCCTACAACCAACATGTAATCCACATACAACATAATAATAATAAAATCATTACAATCCAAAACCCTAAAATATGAATAAGGATCTAAATGAATTTTTTTTGTATCCAAGGCTCATTATATAGGAATCAAATCTCTTGTACCAACACCTCGACACCTGCTTGAGACCGTACAAAGATTTGTTCAACTTGAAAACCAAGTTCTCTTTGACTTATTATGAAAAACCTTTTGGTTGGATCATATAGATCTCTTCATCAAGATAACCATGTAGAAAAACAGTCTTCACATCTAGATTCTCTAGATGTAAATTGTTTGTTGCACACATCACCAGAACTAAACGAATAATCATTAGTCTAACAACATGAGAAAATATTTCACTGAAATCAATACCTTCCTTCTGAGAAAATCCTTTGACCACCAATCATGAAATATATATTTACACCTGGTCCTTTCCATCCTGATTGATCTTAAAGACCTATTTGTTTATGATAGCCTTTTTCTCCATGAGGTAATGGAAGAAGATCCCAAGTCTTGTTCTTGTTAATGGATTCAAGTTCCTCCTGAATCGCTGATATCCATGAGGATACATCTGGACTCTAGGTAGCCTCCACAAAATAATATGGCTCTCCATCCTCCATTAATAAGTAGTACGAAATATTTCTCTTAGTGACATAGTCTGAGTTTTATACTGGTTCTCTTTTTTCCTGATTTGACCGTCGTGGTCCAGACTCAACTGGTACTTGATCATTGTGCTCTGGTAATGCATCATAGGAAACTAGTTCTTATTTGGACTTGTGCTCTACTTAGACTGTTGTAGTCTCTGTATTATTTTTCTCCATGTCTCGATAAATTGTCATTTGCACCTTATATTATACAAAAAATACATCTCCACTAATGATAAATTTTCGGGCAGTGGGGTCCCACAAATGATACCCCTTCACACCATCAGCATACCCCAAGAAGTTACATTTCCTGGATCTCGAATTCAACTTCGATCTTTCCTAGTCATTAAATAACGAATATACAGGAATTCCAAAAGTATATAACCAGGAATAGTCATCGGGTTTACCATTCAACATCTCCATCAGTGTCTTCAGATCAATTTCCATTGAAGGAGATCTGTTGATCTCATAACAGGCGGTATTAATTGCTTCTGCCCAATTTTTTGGCAATTCCTACAGTCTTTAGCATCAACCTTGTTCTATCCAAAATGGTTTTATTCATCCACTCTTCCACTCCATTCTGTAGAGGAGTGTATGCCACCGTGAACTGTCTCTTGATTACTTCCTGTTGAAAAAAAGTATCAAACTCCTTGCTTGTATATTCTACACCATTATCAGTCCTCTGACACTTGATCTTCTTTCCAGTTCTTTCCATGCTTTTAATGTTTTGAAGATTTCAAAAACATCTGCATTCCTCTTGATTGGGTACACCCAACATCTCCTGGAATAATCATCAATAAATGATACAAAGTTCCTTTCTCCTCCCAGGGATATAACCGATTCTTTCCAAACATCAGAATGTATTAACTCCAAAATATCCTTGATTCTTGCTGTTGACGTCCCAAAATTTAACCTGTATTGCTTTCTCAAAACACATTTCTCACAAAATGGTAAGGATACCTTTGTATTCCCATGCAATAACTTTGGATATGTAAGAATCTTCAGGCCCCATTTTGAAATATGGCTAAGCATCCAATTCCCTGAAGTTGTTAACTCTTTCATCGTGGTAGTTGATGCAACAACTATATCCACCTCCTTGTAAGTTTCACCCATCAGCATATATAGGTTCTTCAAGATCTTCACTTCCTTAATTATCACAAGTGCGCCCTTCATGATTCTCATCACTCCATTCTCGGTGCGAGTCTTTCATCTGATGTCATCAAATTTTCCCAAATACAATATGTTCTTCTTAAGACCCTTCACATGAAATACTCCTTGGACGGTCTATACTATTCCATTAGGCATATTCAGTTTGATGGTACTGACTCCAATGATCCTTAGAGTGTGATCGTTCCCCATGTACACAAGTCCTTCCGGGATGGTTTCATACTAATCAAAAAAACCTGTAGAGTCATCATGTACCATGTTTCTCCTAAGTCGATAATCCATTCATCGTTGAGATGTTGTCTTCTTCCAGTAGTCATCTCCGCTTCACTGACTAATATATCTCCTTTTCTAGAAGTACTCGCCACATCCCCCTGAGAGATATTTTTACCACTCTTCTAATTCCAACAATACTTTTTAACGTGACCCTTATTTCCACAATTTAAACATGTGACATTCTTCTTCTTACTCCTTGATTTGGATCTTCCATGATTTTGGCTCCCACTGGAACCACGCTCCATCATCCTTGCTCTCTCTATTGACAGAGTCACTGCCTGGTGTGAAGTTGTCTGTCTGTCATCTTTATTCTTGTGCTGAATTTCTTCTTCAAGAACCGCATCTGCAAAATCATTAAATTCCAGCATATCTGTCAGGATGTTATTGGTGAGGTTGATGATGATTTGGTCATATGAATCTGGAAAACTCTGGAGTATAATCTCCACACGTTCAGCATATAAAATTTTATAGCCCAACACCATGAGATGAGTGAACAAGGTATTGAGGTTGTTGATGTGGTCAGTCACTGATGACGACTCTGCCATTCGAAGAGTGTATAATTTTCTCTTTAGAAAAATTTTGTTGTGTAGTGCCTTGGCCTCATATAACTTTGTTTGAGTATCCCATATTTCATTTGCTGTCGTTTTCTCTGAAATGCCCGATAAGACCCCATCTCCCAAATCCAAATGGATGTTTGTAATAAAATTCCCATCCATGTAGTTCTATTTCTTCTATGTCGCACTTGCTGGATTTTTTACAATTTCTAGTAGACAATTATCCTTTCATAGCACTACCTGCATCTTCATTTTCCACAAAAAAAATTATTCGCATTGAATTTTTCAATCTCGAATTTCACCGCTATCTGGACACGCCATTGGCCCAGAACCTCCTCCATTTCACAACGATGTATTTAATAATATCAATATTTTTTTTCAAATGTGATAGATCAACCTGAGTTGAAATCAGAGAGTATGCTCAAATTAATGAAAATTATTAAAACCTAAAAAATGTGAACAACACTAAGCCCGAACCTTACATTTGATACCACTTGTTGGGACCGTAAATTATTGTCCCACTGGTGCAGCGATAATCACAAGATAAAATAAAGTGAAAAAATGTAGAAAAATAAATGACACCAGATGTAACATGGAACCCCCTAGAAATGAAAGGGGTAAAAAACCATAGGCAAATAGAAGGATCTCACTAAGGGTAAAAGTGGGAACAAAATCTCTCACTATTACAAGGAGAACACCCTCATAATATATCTCTTGAATAATATAGAAAATGATTCATGAAATACCGCACTCAAATGATAATAAAAACCGAATGAAGGTGATAGATGAGATGCTGAAAATGGGATGAGGCTCTTGCCTTTTATAGGAAACCCTCACCCCTGCTACTCCTCTCTCACAAGATCAATTGTTGGGGTTGGCCACCCACCACCCACCAACCACACCGACCAACTTTGACAATTAGAGGGCAACACCATCCTAGAGAAAACATACGCCAACACTGTTTTTTAGAAAAAATATATAAAAAATAATTAGTGTTCCAATAGAAATTATTGAAGTGCTATAACTCATGAAATTTTAGTCAATATATTCATATATATTCATATGGAAATTTATAGGTATTAAAAATCATGTAAATATGTTTGTAATATATTTTTTTTAAATTTTTATTATATTTATTTTGTGAGTTTTGAATTTTTATGTGGATGTGAATTCCACAAGTATCAGACCTTCGATGATTTGGACTTAGATTTGATTGGTCCTCATGTCATTTTTTTGTGCTTTAAATTTATATAACTTTTTTATTTAAATAAATCATATATAATATTTAATAATTATTATATTGTTATGTCAATCTCCTCCAATTTTTTTGGCATCCCCATTTATTCAGAGTGTGCCATTCTTTTTGAAATTTGGTGATTGTAATGCCTAACATTCAAAAAAAAACATAATATTTTTTTTTGAAATTTCTTAATCATCATGTATAAAATTCAAAAATATAATATAATACATATAAAATCTTAACTATTTTTTTGGAATATTTTCTAAATTTTTTAGTAATTTTACATTTGAAGTCTTTTTAAATTTATTTATAAGCTATATATTGAACATTTCATATGATAATAGCATTATTATTATTTTTACTTCAAAAATAAATCGATACAATGAAACAAAAACCACCATTATCAGTGCTAGAAATATTTTTTTTTCTGCGCTAAAAGACGCTGACATGATCAACATCTTTAAAATCTCATGACCATTATTAGAGTTAACAAAATAACTGACAAAGGTCTCCTATATCAGTTCTTTAGTTTACAACTAATAAAAGACATCTTTATTAGCATTTTATTTAGCACTAATAAATTCCATAGCAGTTGCTACAAAGGTGTCACCCAAAAATCCTAATAGAAAACCAGATAAGAATGTATAACCTCATATTGGAATACAAATATTATAAAAAAACATATTGTAAGAAAAATATTACATTGCACCAACATTTCAATTCAAAATTTACATTAAAAAAAATTTATACAAAAATATTTATATTGATGTGTATTTAGTAAAAAAAATACAACCCATCATACCAAAAAAAGCTCTTATTGCAGGTTTTTTCCAACAATCTAACTCTGTGCAAAAGGGTGTCCCTACAATAGGACTAATGTTTATTTTAGTAACAATACCTAAAAAAATAAACAAATTATAACTTTAATATTATATAATTAACATGATAAATTATATTATTAATTAATGAATATATTAATGATATTATCAGTTATTAATAATATTTATTACTTAAAATAGTTGTTAATAATTATATCATTAACTACTAATATTTGAATTACATTAGTAATTTTTAATTATATTATTAATTGTATTATTATTTATTAATTATATTAATTATTTATTTTCTTTTATTTTTTATTGATGCAATTAATTAAATTAATTTTATTATTAGTTATTACAGCTTGAACACTAGACATGAACATTGTTCATGCCTTCCCTCATGTGTCTCGGTTCACACTTATATTGAAAACATGCACTTGGAGTCCTACCGAGCACATAGTATATCAGATTGATGTTTGGTCTAAACTTACACTTCAAAAAATGAATTTTGGATCATTGTCCTAAATATTCAAAATAATCAGATCACGTTTCCTCAGTTTTAGCTATATGATGCATGTTTTAGAGTAAACCGACACTTTTATATTGAAAACATGCACTTTGAGTAATACCGGCCACATTGTGTGTTAGATTGACATGCAGTCGATTCCTACACGTTAGAAAATAAACCAGGGATCATTTTCTTAAAGTATCAAGACATTTCGAGTTTGTTTTCTTGGTTTTAGCTATGTGAATTGTGATTCAGACTAAAATGACATTTTTTATTGTGAACATGCAATTGGAGTCCTAACAGGCACATCTTGTATTGGATTGACATGTGGTCAATTCCTCTACGTCACAAATGAATTATGGATTTTTTTCTAAAAACATCAACGCAATATGAGATTTTTTTTCTCAGTTTTAGCTACGGGATGCATGTTATAGAATAAAATAAAACTATTAATGTGAAAACATGCATTTTAAGTCATATTGGCCGCATCATGTGTTTGATTGATGTGTGGTCGATTCCTATACATCAAAAATGAATTACGTATCATTTTCCTAAAGCATCAAGACAATCCAAGATCATTTTCTATGTTTTGGCTGTGTGAATCACATTTTAGACTAAAATAACATTTTTATATTATGAAAGTGCACTTGAAGTCATATTGAGAACATCGTGTTCCTGATTAATGTGTGATCAATACCTACACATCACAAATTAATTGTTAATTATTTTCCTAAAGTATCATGACCATTCCAGCTCGTTTACTCAGTTTTGACTATGTGACCTGTTTTTTTAAAGTAAAATGACACATTTTCAATATGAAAGCACGCACTTTGAGTGATATCGGCCACATTGTGTGCCATATTGACATGAAGTTGATTCCTACATGCCAAAATTGAATTATGGATCGTTGTCCAAAATTTTGAAATCAATCCAAACTCTTTTTTCCAGTTTTGACAATGTGACGCTCATTTTAAATTAAAATGACACTTTTATATTGAAAACACAGACTTTGAGTCATAATGAACACATCACATGTCAAATTAATGTGTAGTTAATTCCTATATTCCATAGATGAATTATGTACATTTTCTTACAGTTTGAAAATCTGAGCTTGTTTACTTAGTTTTGGCTATGTGACATGGTTTTAGAATAAAATTATACTTTTAATATGAAAACACGTACTTTGAGTCATACCGACCACATCACATATCAAATTTATGGGATGTAAATTTCTACAAATCACAAATTAATTATGGATTGTTTTAATAAATTATCCAGACAATTTGAGTTCATTTTCTTAGTTTTGGCCTTTTGAATCATGTTTTAGAATAAAATGACATTTTTTATTATGAACACGCACTTGGAGTCTTACCAGACACATCGTGCATCGGATTGATGTGAAGTCAATTCCTACACATCATAAATTAATTATGAATCATTTTCTCGAAGTATCAAGAAAATCCAAGATTTTTTTCTCAGTTTTGGATATGTGATGTGTGTTTTAGAGTAAAATGTCATTTTTAATGTGAAAACATGCACTTTGAGACATACCAACCATATTGTGTGTCATATGGACATGCATATAATTCCTACATACCATAAATGAATTATGTACCATTTTACCAAAGTTTTAAAATAATTAGAGATATTTTTCTTGGTTTTGACAACATGATACTCATTTTAAACAGAAAAGAAACTTTTATATTGAAAACAGACACTTTGCGTCATACTGACCACATCATGTGTCAGATTGATGTGAGGTCGATTCCTATATACCGTAAATTAATTATGTATAATTTTCTTATGAATTCAAGATAATATGAGATTTTTTACTTTATTTTTGCTATGTGATGCATGTTTTAGTGTAAAATGACACTTTTAATGTGAAAACATGCACTTTGAGTCATACTGACCACCTCATGTATTGGATTGAATTGTTATCAATTTATACATGTCACAAATGAATTATGTATCATTTTAATAAAATATAAAGATTAGTTGATCTGTTTTTATTAGTTTTGACTATATAAATCATGTTTTAGAATAAAATGACATTTTTTTATTGCAAACATGCACTTGGAGTCCTACCAAGCATATCATGTGTCAAATTAACATGTGATAAATTAATATACATCAAAAATGAATTATGAATTGTTTTCCTAAAGTATAAAAGTAATACAGTCTATTTTTCTTGGTTTTAGGTATGCGAAACATGTTTTAGAGTAAAATGACACTTTCTTGATTTTAAAACACGCGCTTTGAGTCATGCACATAACATTGTGTGTTGGATTGACATGTGGTCAATTAGTACATGTAAAAATAAATTATAGACCCACTACATCAAAATCAGTAATTCTTGGCAGTTTCTTAATCCACCATTAACTTTTTTTAAAATAATTTCACAGTAGTTTTTTAAAAATCACCGCTAAAACTTTTATAATTTTTTAAAACAAGATACTTCTTCCCCCCAACACCCCTCACCCCCTCAAACCCGACACCCCCACCCCCAAGCCCCCCGAGCCATAGCCCCTCTCCACTGATCCGATCTTGAGCCGTTGATACCCCCTTCCCCCACCGACATTGGATCCCGATCTTGAGATGCCAACACCCACTTCCCTTGCCAACACCCCCTTCCTGATCCTGAGCCGCCGACACCCCCTCACCTACACCCCCGATCCCCTCGATCCTGATCCATATCCACCAAGCTCTATCTCCCTTGAACTATCACTACCGCTGCTCCCCCTGGTCACTGCCCCACTACTGGTCCCCCTCCTCTGCTTGCTGTTGTAGGATCCTTCTTCCTCAATGGTTTTAGATAATGAACGTATTATTATACCAGTCTTATGGTAGGTGTTTTTATGAAATTTATTCTTCTATTGATTTATTTATTGATAAAATTATAATTTATTCCATTTGAGATTGTTTAATCCCAATTTATTTTTTTTAACAAAAAATGACCCATTTTTAAGAAAATTTTGTTTCACGTGGATGCATTAATATAGCAATTTAATCCTTTTTTTGAAATGATATCAGTTTTTTTCACTAATCTGGTAGGATTTCATTATAAAAATATAAAGTTTCAATTTAATAAAATTATGTTTATTCACTAATGTTATTTCCACATGCTTTAATGTGTGTGTTTCCTTTAAATGTGTTTGTAATGATTTAAATAAAAAAATTCAACAATTTGTTTTTAATGGTTTATCATATGTAATTTCAAAACATTATAGGCATTTTGTAGTGTTTTTATATTCTTTACTTAAAGGCCCTTTCAACATATTAAAATCAATTTTAAAGTAATTGATTATGACTGGGTTTTATAAAATTAATATTTGAATGAAATGTTTTATTTTGTTGATAAAAAAATCTTTTACCAACATGGTTTTCTATAAAAGAGCATTTGGAAATTTGTAATGTAAATGATCTTATTTGATAAATTCTTGATGAATCATTTACTTATTATTTTCCTTGATGGATGGTTCTTGTTGAAAAACATAATGGTTGTTAAAATAGGGGTTTTGGTTATTGAGGGATCCTAGGGGTGGGGAGATATGGGAAATTTTTATCCAATGGAATATTGATTGTTCATGTTTATTCCATTGAGGATCATTGTTGGGATCCCTATTTCTTGAAAGATCACTCACCACTTTGATTGGTCAAGGGGAATTCGTGGTAGAATGATGAGAAAGTGTAGATTTATTCTATAATTTTACATACTCACACCCTAATTATAATCTACCTATAAATTAGAATTTATTCTAGGGACATGCAATGAGGAAGTAGGTGTGCTATGAGTCGGTAAGATTGTTTACATAGTAGATACAAAATTTGAATGTAGAAATTCATTGTTATATTTTTCTTGTCTTAGATGGTATCACTAATATACATAGGAATATCCAATGATATATGACCTCAACACTTGGTGTTGGTAGTTTTTATGTATCTCTGATCACTTGATAGTTACTCGATACTAGAATTTCCACATTTGAAATTCTTTATTATATCCGTTTGATTATTATAAGGTACATTTTTTTACTAATATATATTCCTAGATATGATGTATTCCTCATAGGTACATGGTACATACTCATAGATTCAATATCAATTATTAACATTGAATTGTGATAATTTTTTAAATTATTTCTTAAAAGAATATTTTTATTAAAAATGGATTTCAACATGTATTTTTCCTCTTGGGTTTCTTAATGGATTTTAAATAAAAAATGTAACTCTTTTACACACAATTTTCATCATAACTAGACTTTATGGATTTCAATTATTCTTTTTAAAATTCTTCATTATTTAGAATATATATTTATAGAATCACATATTACTATGTATAGTTTTGGAATAGGATCACATAGTACTATGTATAGTTTTGGAATAAGAATACTAAATCATCATGAAAATATAGTATCATTAAATAGACATTTGACATTATATCAAAATTTTTTGTGTATGTTTAGGTAAATACATTTAATCAACTTGATAAATTATTGAGAATTTTTCATTAGCATGATTTTATCTCAAGTAGTATTGATATTTCTTTTCCTTATGGAGATGTTATTTAAGGATATTTAGAAAAATTATTGATTTAGGAACGAATTTCTAGAAGACATTTATATGCATATTTTAATTTAATCATTGAACCTACATTAATGATCTTGGACTATTTATATTGATAGAGGTAATTTTTAGAGCATGAAATATAATCAATTCATAATTTACTAAGTATTAAGTTATCATATTATTAAAAAATCATCATTTAATAATAAAATTTTAGTACAAGAACATCGAGTTACATCTATAGGAAATTTAATGATGACTAACACAAAGTAAGTTGTTAAACTAGAAAATTTAAGTGATTTATTCATGAGGTCCTCCACCACTAGCAATGCTAGTGAAGAATCATGTGATGTCCCCTATAGTAATTATATGACTCTTCTTATAACTAATTGGGTTGTGGTTTTTCACTTCTATTAATCTCTTTTCCTATTTACTAATAGTTATGTGTTTTATTTTTTTTAATAATGTGTAGGCACATTGTGATATATATGGATAAAAGTTGGATCACATTACCGAGGAACACACCTTAATATACTAATGGTTTGGAAGAGATTTTATATTTTTTCAATTTCCAATTGATCAGTTGATGGGAGAATAAGATGTTCATGCACTAAATATAAATTTAGAAGATGGTTGAAGAGAGATGAAGTTTATGAACACTTGATATTAAAGCAATTACCTACTCAATATTTGTGTTGGATTTGGAATAGAGAATCGAACGTTACAGAAACATTGAGAATTTACTTCAATCAACAAAATGAGCTCCCAACTTCATCGATAATGGGAAATGAAATGAAAAAACCTTATTAACGATGCACTCAACATTGCAAGACAAAAAAAATCAACATCAAAACATATCAGAATAACTAGTTGAGGGTGCTACAAATAGAAATGTGATAGATGATGTTTTTGAGACTATAGGACAACCAGATTATGATTGTAACATATCATTGGATAATCCTCTTAATTCTATGGTGATTAATTTAAGAAAAAACTTCACTGATAAGACAGATGTGTTTCATGATTTAATTGATGATGGAAATCAAGAGTTGTATAGTGGATGTTTGAAATATTCAAAAATTTCTTTTCTGCTGAAGTTGTACCATATCAAATGATTATGTGGAATTACAAATAAGGTGATTTAAATGATATTGGAATTGTTACGTGATGTATTTACTGAATAAAATATTCTCTAGTATTTTTATGATATGAAAAAATTTGTTAACGAGCTTAGTCTGAATTATAAATAAATACATGTGTGTCCCAATGATCATTTACTTTATTAGGGAGAGGATTCAAGCAGAAATGATTGAAAAAAAATTATTCTTCTAGATGGAAGTCAATGAGTAACGTTGGAAGTATGAATCAACATACTACTATGAATAAGAATACGAGGAACACACCTACAAAGGTTTTGAGTTACTTTCCTTTTAAAGTCTCGATTGCAAAGATTATTCGTGGCATCAAAAACCACCGAACACATGAAGTGGAATTCTATGGATAATAACCATGATGGGTTAATGTGACATTCAAGAGATTCACAATCATGGAAGAGATTTGATTTATTACATCCATATTTCTCATTTGATCCTGGGAATGTTCTATTGGGATTGGCTACCGATGGATTCAAACCATTTGGTACTTTGAGCATCAGTTATAGAATTTAGTCAGTTGTTTTGGTCCCTTACAATCTTCCACCGTGGATGTGTATGAAAGAAAATATATTTTATCATTTTGATGATTATTATTTAAAAACAAATGCTTAGAAATGATATTGATGTTTAATTTCAGCCTTTAATTGATGAATTAAAGGTGTTATGGAGAAACAGTGTTGAGACATATGATTTATCTTCTAGAACAATATTTAAAATGCAAGCTGCTCTAATGTAGATCATTAGTGACTTCCCTAGACTTGGGAATTTAGCTGTTTGGAAGACTTACACGGTTTTTTTTTTCTTGTTTTCACTTTTATTTTGATCCTTAATGACTACCTCATAGTATAAAAAGGTTCTTCTTGTGTCATTGAATATTTATCGATGCATCTTAAAGATTTTCATTGAACAAGTCAAAATTAAATGGTTCTATAGATTGTAGACCACTTACAAATTTGTTGAAAAGTTTTGAAATATTGTCACAAATTGGAAATGTTGAAATAGAATTTGGGAAGGTGTATCATTTGAATGATAGTAGGAAATGAGTTCTAAGTGCTTCGTTAAGTGAAATCAGAACACAATAATGGAAGAAAAAAAGTATATTATTAAAACTTCTATATTGGGAATTTAATTTTTTGTGGAATAATCTTGATGTGATTAATATTAAGAAGAATGTTTGTGAAAATTTTATCTTTACATTGATTAATGAGCCTAGAAAATTGAAAGATCATCTCAATACTCAGAAATACTTACTAGAAATGAACATAAAGCATGATCTCTGGCTAGATGAGAATGTAAGTATGCTCCAACAATTTTTTCAATGAGAAATATGGATAAAGATACATTCCTTCAAATTTTAAAACATGATAAGGTATCTTATGGGTATTCAAGTAATATCTCAAAGTGTGTTGAATTAAAGCATCATAGGTTACATAGATAGAAAATTCATGATTCACATATTTTGTTACAGTAGTTGATACCATTTTAATTTCATACATTATAACCTAAAAAAGTTACTACTGTTGTACTCAAATTTTTCACATTCTTTAGACAAATTTTTAAGAAAACTCTACAAAAATTTGATCTTGAAAAGCTGTAGGAGAGATTTTTATTGACACTTTGTGCAATAGAGATGATCTTTCCTTCATTTTTTTACTATCATGATGCATTTAACTGTGTATTTAGTTAAGGAAGATAAATTAGAAGGACCTATACATTATTGATGGATGTATCCAATTGAGTGGTACTTTATTTATATGTTTCTAATTTAAGTAAAAAATTCTTGGCACATCATTAAATACATAGTTATGTTTTATTTTATTTTATTTTACATATATATTGGGCATTTGAAATCATACGTGAAAAATAAAGCTCAACCTGAAGTCTCTATTTATGAAGGATATTTGGAAGAGGAGTACCTTAACTTTTGTTCTAGATACTTTGATGATATTGAGACAATATTCAATCGATTTTTATTTGTTGAGGACACATTGAATCAATCTCAATGACATGGGAAATAAAAAATATTTCCTACTCTTGGCCGATCAGTTGGGAGGAGCTCAAATGTTACACTGACAGAAATGGAATTATCACATGCACATAGATATGTGCTACCAAATAGTGAAATTGTATATCCATTTATTGAAGAGTTGAAGATAAAAACAAAGAGAATAATGAGGGGCTGAATACGAAATAAGAAATATATAACAAAATATTTTAATAAAGAGATTATAGAACGGTTTGTACAATGTGTAGGTTCATAAATATTTCATTCAACACAGATATTAGGCTGACATATATATTTTTTTAATCTAATAATTTATATAACTTTTTATATATCATGAACAATGATACTCGAGATGAGTTGCATAATATTTAAAGTTTCTTGATCGAGGTCCTTTAAAACAGGCTAGAAAGTTCAATTATTACAATGTGAATGACTTTAAATTTAATACAGTCGATCAGGAAGTGGGTTTTAAAACATATAATACTGGTATATTTCTATTTTCCTAAGTGGTATACTAAGAAAAGTTGACTGATATTATTGAATTAAACTACCACAATTGTTTTTTAGTTGTTTTATTCAAATGAAATTGGGTTGATTTTATCAGGGGTGTTAAAAGAGATTCCTTGAAATTTACTTCTGTGAAATTATCTCAGTTGATGGATGTTGGTGATCGTGTATTACATGATTTGTATATCTTATCATCCAAGTTAAAATGGTATATTATGAGGAAGATTTCACAGATGAAGGGTGGAGTGCAATTTCTCATGTAAAACAAAGAAATTTGTATGATATGAGTGATGAAGTGGAAGATTTTACCTCTAACATTGAATCTCATCAACAGAAAGAAGTGAACTTATTTTTCCATCATGATATTGAAAATATTAATGCTTCAAGGGTGGATAAAGTAGATGAAGTAATGATGGTGTAGGACAATGAAATGATTTAAGAAGAAAATGATTATATGTACAATCATCCATTCATTTATTAACCAATTATGTCATTTTTCAATCATTAATTATCAAAGTTATGTATATTTTGTTTATTAGTACCATGTATTTGTTATCATTTCTATTTTTTCTGCATGAATTTTTTGAAATATATGTTCTAAAGTTACTTTTATTTTATTAAATGATGTGAATGCCAAGGATGAAGCATTATATTGATACAAGTCAACCCTCAGTAGCGAGCCAATAGGCCACTCCTAGTTCTTTGTGGGGATATTAGAGGGTAACTGTTATAGGTAAAAATTTTAATATGAATAATTTTTTTTTCAATTTTTTATACTGCTAACTTTTTTTCATAAAATATGGAAACAATGCTACTATGGAAAAAATATGAAAATTTCAGATGTTTGGAATCTGAATGAACTAAAGATAGTTTTCCCATTTGACTATAATGGGGTCTATATAGATGATGTTGTGGGATTATTTGTCCAGATTCGAGACCATATAGAAGTGGATCTGGTTACCATTCTGATTACGTATGATGATTGGAGACATATGCCTTCATCTTGAAAAAATAAAGTTTCTGATTCACAGATAAATATAATTTTAATACATTGCGGTGTAATTTAATGTCCTTATGTTATTAAATTCTAATATTTTCAAAATTAATCTCTTTGTACAGACATTTTTTCACTTTCCCATTATTGATGTTATAGTACAAAAGTGGACATTGAAAGCATTGGTTGATTTATATCAGAAGATGACCAGATCTGTCCTCGGTTATATTGAATCAATGATTTGTGGTGAGTAGGTAAATAACACAACTTCAAAATCATTTAGTTCAAAAACTTCTATTGATTTTAAGTTTAAATATAAATATACAAAACTATTTTATTTTTAATATAATTTTCTTACAAGTGTCAGTAGCAGGAATTAGAGATGGTGATGAAGATGGAGATGGAGATGGAGATGGCGAAAATAAGAGTTCATCTGATAGTGATTAGTGGTATTTTTTATGTCTTAGACTAAAATGGAATGAGAGGGTTTGTTGATTTACTATTTGTGAAACAGACTGAAAACCATTTATGGTTGGATGTAGACTAATATATTTGTTTATTAATTCCATATTTGTTATATATGTGCGATTTTTCATTCTTATCATAGGGATTTTGTGTGAAACTGATAGGTGATAGACTTGGTTTTCATTTTTTTTTTATTTTTTCATGGTTGTTCTAAGGCTGCAGAATTAGCAGTTGGCATTTTTTTTGTAAATAAACATTTATAGGTGGTTTAAACCACCACTACATATGGCATATTTTTATTCACGGTGGTTAAAACCACCACTAATTATAACACACTATTATTTAGCAACGGTTTTAATTGTTTTAGTGTTAGTTTTGTGGGGGATTTGTTTGTGGGATTTATCAGTGGTTTAAAACCACTAATAAATCCTCATTTCCCCCTTGGGAAACCACCATAAAAACGAAAATAACCACCACTAAATATGGTTTCTATAAAACTTACAAGAAATCACCGCTAAATGGAAGAAACTGCCACATATTGGCTTCCTACACATGATTTAGCGATGGTTTTTTGAAACTGTCACAGAACCATGTAACGATAGTTTAAACCACCGCCAAATCAAAAACAATCTTCCACTACTCTATTATTTTCTTATAGTATCTATTTTCCTAAAGTTTGAAAACAACCCAAGCTTGTTTTCTTGGTTTTGACAATGCAACACACATTTTAAACTAAATGACACTTTTATACTGAAAACACGCACTTTGAGTCATATCTTCGACATCATGTGTCAGATTGATGTAAAATCAATTCATGCATGAAACAAATGAATTATATATCATTGTACTAAATTTTCAATACAATACAATATTTTTTACTCAGTTTTGGGTATATGACACATGTTTTAGTGTAAAATTACACTGTTAATGTGAAAACCCACACTTTGAGTCATAACGACCACATCTTGTGTCAGATTAATGTGAGGTTAATTTCTAAACATTAAAAATGAATTATGTATGGTTGTACTATATATCAAGATAATAAAATCTCATTTTCTTATTTTGGAAACGTGATGTGTGTTTTAGAGTTAAAGGAAACTTTTTTAATATGAAAACACATACTTTGAGTCGTACTGGACACATCATGTGTCAGATTGATTTTTGGTTGATTCAAAAACATAAAATATGAATTATGGATCATTCTAATAATGTTTGAAAACAATTTTATCTCATTTTCTTTATTTTGAAAATGTGACATGTTTTATAAATTGAAATAACACTTTTATATTGAAAACATGCAATTTGAGTCATATTGGACACATCTTGTGTCAGATTGATGTTCGATAAATTATTATATGTCAGAAATGAATTATGTATCATTTTTATAAATATTCAAGACAATCATAAATTTTTTTCTTTGTTTTGTCTATAAAATGTGTGTTTTAGATTAAAATGACACTTATATTGAAAACACACACTCTGAATCATACCAGCAATATCATGTGTCAGATTGACGTGTCATCAATTCCTATACATCAAAAATGTTTTATGGATAATTTTCCTAAAGTATCAACACTATTTTTAAAAAATAATCAAAATAAAGAAAGGAAAAAATGAAAATTATGAGGCTAGAAGCATGGAATCACCTTCCCCTAATAAGGGTCACTAATATCAATGCTACTTCATAAAATTAGAGATTGAATCTATTTAAATAACTCCTGTTTTTTGTAAGGTTTCATTTTTACTAAATATTCAGCCTTGTCAACCTACAATACTTTGTAACAAGAGAACACAATCTTGAACATTACTAAAAATTTAAAAAAAGGCACAACCCTTTATTAAAATAAATAAAAAAACATAAGGCGCACACTGATGAACTTACAATGGTGAATGGCATCCCAACAGTTGGAAAGATGTCATCAGATTTGTGGCTAAAGGATCCTTGACCCATTTAACTCTCATCAATATCTCATTTTTATCCTCAATGATACTTCTCCTTGAGAAACAACTCAAATCTATCTTATTTTACAGGTTCATCACCAAAAGGTTTTGTAGTTTCTAGAAACTCATCCTAGTCCTCAGATAAAGGAAATTAGAGAACTATTGAAAAAAATTGTAGGATAAATCAGGGAATGAGAATTCACCATTTATAATAATTTAAAAAATATAGTAAAAATAAGAGTATTTAAGTACTCACACGAGATGATGGATTAATAAATGTATCTAAAAGGTTGAATTGAAGTTGAACTGCATCTAGACGAACAAGGTGAATTTGAATGTTTGGAATATTGTAAAATGTTTTCCCAACAAGTTGTGTCCTGTTATCAATTTGAATTTTCTACTACTCCCATGTCTTACTTGAATAATAATAACAACCATATCCCTTGGTAAGAAGAAAAAAAATGTTTGACTAGTGTTTTTTCCTAGATAGGTTCTAAAATAGTTTACCATAACAAGTTACTAAATTTGCAACACCCCCAATCAAAATTTTCATACTTTTTTCATCAGGGGGAGGAACCACAGGTGGGGGAGGATCATCAACATTATAACCTCAATCCATAGAATAAAAATATATGGTGGGGATAAAATTCCTTTGGAATGAAAGGAAGATCATATATGGAAAAAGTTTTAGATTGAAATGGTAACGTTTCTTGGATTGACTTACCACCAAATCAGTTGGCAGACTGGTCACCATAGGACATCAAGCGTACCTCCCTAAATTCTAGTGGTTTCTGACTAGTAGCGAGGGTCTAGGGTGTGTATGTAGGGAGACTATGACCTCATAGATTAGATTATTCACAATAGTAAATGACATATAATAAACGGAGGAATTATACAAAAGAAACAGGCAGTAACGAACATAGTGGAAATAATAATAAACTTTTCATAAGAATGTAAAAAAATGTTAAAAGATAAATAGAAATAATAGATAAAAAATAATTATCATGATGACCTGTGTCTATAAAAAATGTAGGCATGGGGAGTTGAGGAAAGAAAAATATACTACATGCTGGAAAAATATAGAAAAGGGAAAAAACTATTACTACAAGCATCTCAAGCCTAGGCTCAGTCATCTTCTCCATGCTCCATCCTAAAGAAGAAAAACAATCAAGAACCAGAAGTTGTACGTCTCCCTTTCTCCATACCTACGATCATAAAATCTACTTGGGTTCCAAGGGAATCCCAAGAAGGGTGTGAGATACAATCTCAGTAGGTCGACACCCACAATGTCTAGGATGATCCATTTCATGCAATAAAAAAAAGGGTAGTGTTCCATAATATTAAATTTAGGGAAATAAATAAATAACAATAACCACCTCAATATGGGTTCCTAAAAGGACACCCATCCCATACCACCTACTTCATCCCAAGATAGAAGTCTGAAAAGAAGTACCTATGCAATTCATAATATGTACACAAGGGCCATCATAAACAAAGAATCTAAGGAAGGAATACACCCAATCTTGTGATTGGGCTTGGGATCTCATTTCCATGTCATCATACAAGTGAGATCATAATAATAGTAAATAATGCATCATATGATATGAAAAATCGATCAAATCATAAAATCCAATAGTGGAGTACCAAGCCCATCCAATGCGATATAAAAGAATACCAAGTCCTGCTACAAGAACATTGGATATAACCAATACCTTCAAGTCCATCCAAGGTAAACCATACGACATCCCTTATATCACTCAAGGTATAGTGAACTCTTATTCCATACCAAGTATATCACATAGGGGACTGGGTATCATTCGAGGCATGACATAGCCATCTTTCCAACATGTCCATTCTTGGTTTCTCCCTTAAGGAACCAGTGTCAATCATGAGTATATATAAACTTCCTAGAGAGACCATACTTGAAGAGACAAGGTATTACTCCTGGCATGTCAAGTAGATCTAACCGAGCACGGTGATTCCATCCATGGAATCCTTAAATCGGGACCCGTGTTCTCTCTCGTCCGACAATAGGTGAGACATATCAATAAGTGAACATCACACGGAAATATATATCAACAATCACATGCCATCAATTAAACATATCAATTCCATATACTCACCAAACTAACCAAACTATACAATTTAAGCCAAACCAACATGGCACAATTTTTATAGAAAATGCACAAGGCACTAAAAGTGAGAAAGGCATGGGAATGAGGCATAAACAATAAGGTACAACATAATTATAATGACATGCCAATAATGAAATTTCAATATCACAAGATAAAAAGCTTTCCCAAGTATATAATTCAAGAATAATTCAGTAGACAAGTATATATGATTACATGTCATCAAATTTAAGGCAATGATCCAAGCATAAAGTATGTGACCAAATGATAAGTGTTTAGTATAAGTGGTTAAATTTATTAAGTGTGAGGCATCAAGATCAAGGTCATTCTTATGGTAAAATATTCATTCCAAATTAATTTTAAGGTTGATGGTAATAACAATGGAGTAGAACTAACATGTAAATTAACCATTTAAGGCATGAGAAATAGGCCATTAAAGGTGGAAACACCCAAAGGGGTGGAAAATGACAAGGTGAACACTCCACAGATGGGTTTTTCTGTATGGTAGGTCCACAAATAACATGAAAAATCATATTAATTAATTTATTAAACAACAAAGAAGCACCTACAGAAGTTTTTGGTGATAGGAACAATGAATAATCATTTATAAAGTGAAAAAATGATGATAAAGAGCCTTGAACACCTACCTTATACCACAAATGACCCACATGTCCAATATAAAGCTTTGATTTGGTCTAGTTTGAGATAAATCAAAGAAACCATCTAATGGATTGAAAATAGGGTGAATTAGGTTGCTAAAAAATAACACAATAGAGGTATAAATCAAGGGAAAATATAAGAAAGAGGACTATAGAGCTTACCACTAGTTTTCCAACACACTTTATGATGAATTATTTGGACTCCGAATGAGAGAGATATCAAAAACCCTAGCTTGGAGGAGGAGGGACAAATCCATCTTTAAAGGAGGAGGAGAATCCCACTGGAAGAAAGAGAGGAGGAAGGAGAGAAATCAAAAAAAAAATATCATTAAGTATAAAAAGGTAAATTTACCCTAAAAAATTAGTCACATGGGTTGGCCGCACGGTTTCTCTTACCGTGCGCCAACCGTGCAACTCCTGCTACTTAGGAACCCCACCTCGCAAGGTTGTGCTGCACGATTTGACTAACTGTGTGACAACCTTGTGTTGAAAAGTGAAATCATGCTACATAAGCGACACTAACTAGGCGAGAAAGGTGTATAGTTTGGGAAACTATGCACATCCCATGTGAGGCACATATTCTCCCCTATAGATGTCGCACAATTTTCTTTGGAGGATCGCAAGGTTTTAGAAAAACTGTGTGCCCTTGTCAGTTCTCTTCTGTTTCAAGTTTCTGGGGTCTAACACTCCTGAAACTTGAAAGTTCACCTAGAGTACCTTTTGAGTCTTAAACCATTTCTAAAAACAATTCATTTAAGATTTCTAACTCTCAAAATTTCATTACAAAGTCCAGTCTATAAAATGGCCCATCCACCAAATGATGAAATTCAAATTCCCTTATAATTTCATTTGGTCCAAAATGTGGGATACTAAAATCTCCCCACCTTAAAACTTCTCATCCCTAAGAATCCTTGGGAAGGACAAAGAGAACTTCACTTGACCTACTCAGTTCATGAAGGCTTGATCAAATGACCACGTTTCTTTTATGAATTCCCAATGGAAACTCCAAGTTTCACCTTTACCTACGGTACATAAGCTATAGAAACATAAGTCCACTCTTGAATTTAGAACCGAAGCATTGAGATGAATCTTACCCGAACCTGTCAAACTGGAGACACAATCTCCATGTCATCTCTTTAACCATCTAAACTATGGTGCTTCCACCATATGTTCTGGCATTTGAGAACCAATTATGAAACATGATACATACACCATAGGATGTTTGATTTAGTAATTCCCTCATCATTATAAAAATTCTCTTAGAATTATTCTTAACTTGAACAAATGGTCAACTCTGATTTGTCCTCAAAATTGGGTTGAGCTAAATTTCATAGATAAACCTTGGATGAAACCCACAACATCATCCATAACCTGATGATGTGTCATTAAGAAGTTCCTCACCGACCACATATGACAAGAGAGGGGGATAACTGGTCAAACTACCATTAGATGAATTCCCTCAAGGTACCTGACTTAGATAGACAATGCATTTCAAATGCTAAGGTCGATGCCTTTAGACGGAGGAACTTTAATATTTCCCGAGCCTTCTCACTAAGACCCGAAACCGATTCCAGTGATGCCTCTAGAAAAAATCACATTTAAGATATCATCCCATGACACAACCATGAGTACATTCTTGATCCATCATACTTTGATTGATATCATTTTAACCATCCCTCTGAGCCTGATTAAGGTCTGGGGTAATGTAATGACCCAAAAATTCATTAATGAAAATTCATCTTGGTCTATTTAGATTTCTTCTTATGGTTATATAAAACATATGCACTTATTTGGTTCTATGTTTTGGATTTTAAAATACTGTTAAGAATTGTGACCATTTCTAATATAGCCATTGAACAGTGATCGCATGATTAGTATAAATATAGGGCTTCAACAAATCCAATTTACTCAAAGGAAGCGATGGCCTCATCCAGTAGACTTTCCCCATATGAAGCCCATTTATCGAAGCTCGGAATGGAGGTTGCATCATTGCGCTTCACTCTTGAACAATCCCATGCTGATATTGAATATGTTAAGCTCGAGTAGATCCTCCTATGAGAGAAGTGGAAGTTGATAGAGATTACCACTCGAGCAATGTTATCCGAGCCACCCCAAGAGTCTTTCACCATCATGCACCTTACCCTATGGTCTTATGCGAGTGTTTTAAGGGGTTATGTAACAATAACCTAGTACTAAAATTATGTACATTAATATTGTATAGAGAATATACATTCATTTTATTATTGTCACTTTGTAAATAGTTTTTAAAGAACAAATAGTATTTTTAGTTAATATTCTTTTTGGATCACACTTCTAAGTAAGAGATTCTCACTTTCCTTATTTATTTCTAAGTTTCTTTATTTTGTTATGACATTTTATTCTCAATTATAAATGTTGGGGTATGATTTCTCACCTCCATCGTACTTCCCCCTTCATTTTTTAATAATGATAGATCCCCTTTCTCTCTCATTAATGGATCCCATGTACACCTATTACCATGTCGAAATTCTATAAGGAATTTCTCTCTCCTCATTTACATTCAAGAAATTATTTTGTATTACATATCTAAATTCCATTACATTTTTTGGGACATGTATCTATATTACCCCCTTACTTTTCATTTCATGTAAATATGATGATACACCCATTTATCTCTCATCAACCATTTTTATGAATTCATATGTCATACCGTTATGCTACCAAAATTGCACTGCGTTTTTCCAAGCCAAGATCATAGTGTAGTGAATACCATACCTATGTCTCTATCAAGGGTATTCACCTTTATGAACATATACATATTGAATGGTACTTTCATTTATTTATTCCATATTCCTTAATCATGGAATAATTTATGATGTTGATTGATTCCATGTTATATGATCCATGCAACACACTTATGCATTAAATGAAATGTTTAAGAACGGTGCACCCTAATAGAACTTAAATGCATTGGGTAAAGTATAGTATCATGATAATTCATGTGCAATGAGTGTTGAATCATGCTAATTCAAGTGCAATGAGGGTTTAATCGTGCTTCATGTGCAATGATGGATTACTCATTCTCCATGTGTAATGAGTCTTGGGTCATGCTAATTCCAGGTTAAGTGTTGTTTCCACATTTCCATGTTATAAATATCATGATTTATCATGCCTTTATGTTCATGTTTCTATTATGCTATATTTATATTCCTATTTTCTAACATGTACTACATTTCTCATGTTATTCCATATTTATTCCCTTACTGGCTTTATAGCTCACCCTTTTCTTATGCATGTCCTCAGGTTATCCTATGCAATGCTAAGTACGAGGGAATGTAGTGGTCATGTAATGAAAGTTTTCAATAAGATGTTGCATTCTATGATTTAAGTTATTATGTAATGTTCCTAATCCCCAATGACACTATACCTCTTGATCTTCTTTGTTGTATCAAGTGATGGTTTTATGTAATAAATCATGTTTAAGTATGTAATAAAAATATAGGGTTGTTATAGTTGGTATCAGAGGATAGGTTTAGTTATTTTTGGGATTAGGATTAGAAACCCCTAGTGAAGACTTAGAGACAAGACTTAGTATAATAAAAACATCGCTATGTTTTTGTGGATATTGAGTAAGTGGTTTATCAAGAAAATACATCCATGTATGGATACAAGTAGGTAGAGGCAGCTCTGGAACAAATGTAACTAGGGGTGAAAACCATGATAAGGAGTTTTGGGCTTAACCTGAGGTATCCTAGTACACGAAAATGGGACTTGATTCACTCTTTGTTATGACACTCTTGAGGTATATGCATTGGTAAATTCACCATCTTATTATGAACCGCTGTTAATGGAATTAAACCCCCCATACGAATATATGTTAGAAAGTATATCATGGATAACATAGATTGAAGACTATATATACATAAGTTAAGGAAATAAAATCTCTTTATAAGTCATCTATTTTTCCTTGGATTACCCTTTATGTGTTACCCCTAACTTTCCTTTTATTCCTACCAATGGTTGGTAATCAGAGGACTCAGGCTAACAAATGATGTGAAGATCAATGTGATGACTGTGCTAATGAGATTCCCAATCCAATGGGAGAAAGAATCACAGACTTTTTCATGATTCCCTCTTAGTAAACTTAAGTTTTGAATAGAAACATGGGTCAAGAGGATCTTTCAATCCCCCCTAAGAAAGAACAAGTTACTATCAAGAGCTTCATGAGACAAAGGCCTCCTACTTTTAATGGATCATCTGATCCCTCAATCGCTGAACAATGGATTAACTCCATTGAAAATATATTCTCCATCATTCAATGTTCTGAACAAGATAAGGTTCTCCTGGTTACCTATAGTATGAAGAGTGAAGATGATCGGTGGACATTGATCAAAAATATGAAGCCTGAGGAGAAGATTGAGGTGTTGGAATGGAAGGATTTCTGGAAGATGTTTTTTGATAAATATTTTCCACGCACCCTCCGGATTAAGATGGAAAGAGACATCCTTTACCTTAAGAAAAAATACAATTAAGCCATCAGAGCATATGAGGAAAACTTCACAAGGCTTTCATGATATGCCTCCAGCTTTGTCGTTACCCCTGAATGTAAGGTTGACCGCTTCTTTGGTGGGTTGAAACCTAGCCTACGGAAATCCCTAGCGATCCGTGACTTCGACAGCTATGAGGAAATTGTCTGATGTACCCTAAAGGTAGAAATGGAGATCAAAAAATCTCAAGGGTTTTATGGGTATAATAAGCATAATATGGATTTCAATTTTGGTAGTCCGATGGATAAATCTAATGGTACTAAGAAGATCCAGCACCCCACTTGCCAAAGGTGCAGAAAGAAGCACCTCAGAAATTTCTTGAAGGGTATGAGGAAATGATTTAAGTGTGGAAGAGAAGGACACCTAGCTGTTAACTGCCAACAAGAAAAATCCACGGTTGCGATAGAGGAGAGAAACTCTCCATTCGACTGTCAACGTGTTGTTCATTGCTTCAAATGCAAAGAACAAGGGAATCTTTCAAATCATTGCTCTAAGAAAAGGGTTTTCGGAGGCAACCAACAACCTCTAAATAAGTAAGGGCAAGCTTTTTCCATCACTACTGCTGAATTGAACCCTGACAACGAAGTGGTGATAGGTACGCTAGTTATTCATTCAAGAATAGTGAACGTACTTATTGATTCAGGTTCTATTCATTCTTTTATATCCATAAAGTTTAGATGAAAAATCCCAACACCACCAAAAATCATGGAAGTAAAGATGTTGGTGAGTAAGAAAAATGAATAAATCATTTTATCCCATGAATATAACTCCTCCCCTATCATAATCGGTGGATTGAACTTCCCAGAAAACCTCATCATACTCCCTCTCATGTAATTTGATGCAATTCTTGGCATGGATTGACTTTCCCTATATAGATCCAACATAAATTTACTTGAGAGGGAAATCACTTTCCCTATGGATAATCGACCCCTGATTCTATAAAAGTGCATGGAGGAAGATAAATATTCTTTAGATCCATCATCTCAAGTGTGGATATTAATTCCCTATGAGCATGCATATCTGGCTCAGATGATTGAGTCGTAGGAGGCAACCATCGTTGAAGAAATTCCTATTGTGAGGGAATTCACTGAAGTGTTTCTTAAGAAATTGCCTCGTCTTCCTCCTAGAAGAGATGTTGAATTCTCAATTGATCTTATACCCGGGGCATTTCCAATATCCAAGACTTCATATAGAATAAATATTGTAGAGCTTGAGGAGCTGAAGAAACAACTACAGGAGAATATAGATAAAGGGTTTATACGCCCAAGTGCTTCACCATGGGGTGCATCAGTTCTCTTCGTCAAGAAGAAGGATGGGTCAATATGCCTTTTCATTGATTATCATGATCTTAAAAAATCATGATAAAGAAAAAGTATCCCCTCCCATGAATTGAAGACTTGTTCGATCATCTGTGTGGAGCACAATACTTTTCCAAGGTATATTTTCAGTCGGGATATTATCAAGGGTGAAGAAGGAAGATATCCCCAAGACTACTTTTTGTACAAGACACAAACACTATGAATTCATAGTAATTCCTTTTTGACTCACTAATGCTCCAGAAATATTCATGGACTTGATTAATATACTCTTTAGATATTACCTTGACAAATTTATGGTAGTCTTTATAGATGATATTCTAATATACACCAAAACCATGGAGGGTCATGAGGAGAATCTATGAACTGTACTAGAGACCTTATGAAAGGAGAAGCTCTATGCAAAGTACAACAGGTGTGAGTTTTGGTTTAAGGAGGTCTCATTCTTGGGATATATAATCAAAAGAAATTGGATATCTGTAGATCCCTCTAAGATAGCTACAATAGAGGGATGGCCAAATCCAACATCGGTAATGGATATCCATAGATTTTTGGGGTTAGCTAGATATTATCGACGATTTGTGAGAATTGTTTCATGATTTTCCAACCCTCTTACCAAGATAACTCAGAAGGGAGTAAAGTTTTCTTGGAGTGATAAATGTGAAGAAAGATTTAAAGAGTTTAAAAGGAGGCTTACCACTGCTCTCGTTCTCACTTTACCCATAAGTGGAGAACTTTTTGTGGTATTCAGTGATGCTTCGAAGAAGGTCCTGGGCTGTGTGTTGATGAAAAATGAAAAAGTAATTACCTATGCTTCAAGGTAATTGAAAGTTCATGAGAATAATTATCCAACACATGATATGGAGTTGGCTGCGGTGATCTTTGTTTTAAAAATTTGGCGGCATTATCTCTTTGGGGAGAAGTGTGAAATATATACGGACCACAAAATCCTGAAGTATATCGTCACACAGAAAGAGTTGAACATGAACCAACGAAGATGGTTAAAGATTATCAAAGACTATGAATGCTCAATCCATTACCACCTTGGGAAAGTAAACAAGGTGACAGATTCTCTAAGTAGAAAGGACCCAATGATTCTATCATTGATTAGAATTGAAAAGGATCTAATATTATTAGATTTGATGAAGATGGAAACGAGAATCAAAAAGAAGAGAACATCATCAATCCTTTCACAAATGATTTCTCAACCATCCCTTTTGTAAAGGTTAAAGGATTCTAAAAAAAAACGATGTGTGAATTCATAAGAAAGTAGAAGCTATCAGAAAATGGAAATCCTCAGAGTTCAATGTTAATGAAGAAGGAATTGTGAGATTTGGGAAAAGACTATGTGTTTCATCAAGTCTGGAGCTGAAGAAGGAACTTTTATATGATGCACATAGTTCAAATTTCTCTATTCACCCATGAAACACAAAGATGTATCAAGATCTATGAGAGAATTATTGGTAGGATAATATGAATAAGGAGATCACTGAGTATACATCAAAGTTCCTGGTGTGTCAGCAAGTCAAGGCATAGAGGTAGAAGTCTAAGGGGATGATGCAAACATTTTCCATACCAACATGGAAATGGGAGAACATCACCATGGAATTTGTCACTGGACTTCCAAAGACATCCAAAGGAAACAATGCAATCTGGGTTGTTGTGGATTATCTTACAAAGTCTGTATACTTCATTGCAATTCAGGAGGATTTCTCATTATATTAACTGGCACAAATATACATCAGGTAAGTGGTAAGGATGCATGGAGTACCACTATCTATTGTATCTGATCGAGATCCAATATTCACCTATAAGTTTTGGAAGAGTCTTAAACATGCTCTGGATACTGAACTAAACTTTAATATGACCTATCATCCACAAAATGATGGCCAATATGAGCGAAATATTAAGACACTAGAAGATATGTTAAGATCATGTTCAATGGACTTTAAAGGAGGTAGGGATTAACATCTTCCTCTGGCTGAATTCTCCTATAATAACAGTTTCTACTCAATCATCCAAATGACACCTTATGAAGCCTTGTGTGGGAAGATGTATAGAACACTGAAATACTGGGATGAAGTCGGTGAGCGTAAGCTTCTAGGACCAGAAATGGTCGAAGAAATGGTGGAGAAGGTGAAAACCATTCAACAATGTATCAAGGTATCCCAGAGTCGATAGAAGAGTTATGTAGATAACTATCAACAAGACCTTGAGTTTAAATTTGGATACATGGTATTTCTATACATATCTCCATGGAATAAGTTCATGAAGTTTGGAAATGAGGGGAAGTTAAGTCCTAGGTACATCGGCCCCTTCGAGATTCTTGATCGTGTCGGGGATGTGGTCTATCGACTAGCACTTCCAACTACTATGGCCAAAGTACATGATGTATTTCATGTATCCCTCTTAAGGAAGTGCATACTAGACCCTTCATAAGTAATCTCTTCAGAGGTAGTACAACTAGAGAATGATATTTCTTACAAGGAGAAACCAGTGAAGATCTTAGATTGTAGAGAAAAAGTTCTATGAAATAAGACTATTCCCCTTGTCAAGGTGTTGTGAAAAAACCACAAGTTTGAAGAAGCGATGTGGGAATCAGAAGAAGTAATTAAGAAGAGTGACCCACATCTGTTTTAGTGTGGGAAAATGAAATTTAAAGGATGAAATTTCTTAAGGGGGGAAGATTGTAACGACCCAAAAATTCATTAATGAAAATTCCTCTTGGTCTATTTTAATGTCTTCTTATGGTTATGTAAAACGTATGAACTTATTTGGTTCTATGTTTTGGATTTTAAAATACCATTAATAATTGTGATCGTTTCTAATCTAGCCATTGAATAGTGATCACAAGATTAGTATAAATATAGGGATTTAACAAATCCAATTTACGCAGACAAATGAAGCGATGACCTCATCTAGAAAACTTGCCCCATATGAATCCCATTTATCATAGCTCAGAAAGGAGGTGGTGTCATTAGGATTCACTCTACCAAGACCAAGCTGAGCTTGAATACATTAATCTCAAGTGGAACCGCCTATGAGAGAAGTGGAAGTTGATATATATTACTACTCGAGAAATGTTATCCGAGCCACCCCAAGAGTCTGTCACCATCCCACACCTTATCCTATGGTCTTATGCAGGTGTTTTAAGGGGTTATGTAACAAGACTCTAGTACTAAAATTATGTAAATTATTCTTTTATAGAGAATATACATTCATTTTATTATTATTACATTGTAAATTTTTTAAAGAACAAATAGTATTTTTAGTTAATATTAAACTAAGAAATCTATTTTGATTAATTAATGGATTTTTTAATTAAATAATATCTTAATAAAATATTATAATTATTATTAAATTAATTTTTATTAAATATAAATGATAGTATGATTTTGTGAATGCAATTGTAATTTTTATTAAGGTTTGAAAGCCGTTTTTTTCAAAACCCATGAATTTTTGATAAATGTTGTTTTTTATTTTAAAAGTAAAAATTCAGATATTTATAAAATTATATAGATAAAATGAATATTATTTTTGGAATTAGGATGTTGAAATTATCCAACGGTGAATTTTTCATAATTTTCTGAGATAGTCAATTGTTTTGGGTAAAAATTAAATACCGTTATGATATCATAATGACCCAATAGTGATGTAATAAAATACTATAAACATTATGTTAGGCCAATATATGTTTTACCATTAATTTTTTTTGATTTTTTTTTGTTTTATTTATTTTACAAAGCTTTAGTGGACCCTTCAAAACTTATAAAACATTTTATCTTTTTAAATTGTTTTCCTTGAGAGTGTGACTCACCACCACATAAGAAAACCTACTATTTTAAGAAGTTCGGCCATTGGAATTGTAAAATATTGTTTTCTACTCTCCTTTGGAAAAACCCATGTGCAAAAACCATGGGATGGTTTGTGGTTTTTACTAGATTAATGTGAGTTTTCCCAAACCTAACTAATAAAGAATTCCTTCTCATTTATTATATAAACCCACCCAAGATCCCACTTCCTCTTCACTCAAAGACTTTGGAGTTCGACCAACCCCTTCCCTACTCTCTGTATAATCCTCCCAAGGTGTCCCAAGCTCCCAATAAGCCTCTCTCAAGCCTCTCCCAAGCTTTTGGGATCACACTTCCAAGTAAGGGATTCTCACTTTCCTTATTTATGTCCAAGTTTCTTTATTTTGTTATGACATTTTATTTTCAATTATAAATGTTGGGGTATGATTTATCACCTCCCATGTACTTAACTCTTCATGTTTGAATAATGATATATCCCCTTTCTCTCTCATTAATTTCTCCCATGTACACCTGTTACCATGCCGAAATTCCGTAAGAAATTTCTCTCACCTCATTTACATTCAAGAAATTCTTTTGTATTATATATCTAAATTACATTACATTTGTTGGGGAATGTATCTATATTACCCCCTTACTATAAATTTCATGTACATATTATGAGACACCCATTTATCTCTCATTAACCATTTTTATGAATTCTTATGTCATGCCGTTATGCTGCCGAAATTGCACCGCGTTTTTCCAAGACAAGATCATAGTGTAGTGAATACCATACCCATGTCTCTATCAAGTGTATTAAACTTTATGCACATATACATATTTAATGGTACTTTTATTTATTTATTCCACATTCCTTAATCATGGAATAATTTATGATATTGATTGATTCCATGTTATATGATCCATGTGGCACACTTATGCATGAAATGAAATGTTTATGAAGGGTGCACCCTAATAGTGCTCCAATGCATTGGGTAAAGTATAGTATCATGATACGTCATGTGAAATTAGTGTTGAATAATGATAATTCAAGTGCAACAAGGGTTTACTTATGCTTCATGTGAAATTAGGGATTACTCATGCTCCATGTGCAATGATCCTTGGCTCATGCTAATTCCATGTTAAGTGTTGTTGCCACATTTCCATGTTATGATTATCATGCTTTATCATGACTTTATGTTCATGTATCTCTTGTGATCCATTGATATTATTATTGTCTAAAATGTACTGTATGCCTCATTTTATTCCATGTTTATTCTCTTACTGGGATTTATAGCTCACCCTTTTCTTATGCATGTCCTGAGGTTATCCTATGCAATGCTAAGTACAAGGGAACATAGTGGTCATGTAAATGAAGTTTTCAATAAGATGTTGTGTTCTATTCTTTAAGTTGTTATGTAATGTTATTAATCCACAAAGACACTAGACCTCTCAATTTTCTATGTTGTATCAAGTGAAGTTTTTATATAATAAATCATGTTTAAGTATGTAATAAAAAAGTAGGGTTGTTATAGGTAAACTCAGATTCATTACCATGAGTTCAGGGATCTCCTCCTAGGAAAACCTTAAACTATATTTATAAGTGAGACATCGATACAAGGCCAAAACATCTACTCATCATGCATACTAACTGATCTCAAAGAAGAATCCTTCTTACAATTAGATCAAAGAAAAACTGCTGACATCCATGAGTCTGAACATGGCATTCCTACTTGGGAACCTAGGTAAATCACTTAGGACTGATCATTACACTAAGGAAAACCACGCTTTCAGAGAACACTCTGATAGGTGATACTATCAATTCCAATGTATTTTATGAATTTATTATAACATAAAATCGAAACTCTCTTAGTGTACCAAGATGATGTCAATATAGGGGACATGATCATCATTTAGTAGGGAGTACACTAAGAGGATTGTGGAACTTCCAAAAATTATTTTAGGTACCATTTCCATGAAGAGGGTGAAGTTATCAGTACACATCCAAACTAACCTTGCCAAAATCCAAAAAGGAAGGATTTTTGAACCACTATAGGTCAAATTACTTAGAATATCTCAGCTACATCCATTGACACATCCACACTTCCCGACCACGATGCCTTCACCACCTGAGGCATCCCATGGTCACTCGAGCTAAACCACTAAAGTCCAACCCTAACTAACGACGTACTAAATGGTTGGATACACAAACAAACCTTTTCATCATTGTGCTAACTTGAAAACACCAAATTATAATGAGAGATTACCCTTTATGGGGGAATTTTAAGCAAGACTAATCAATTCTAAATAGTTCTTCTAGGTAGTGTTTCTTCTACTTGGAAGGACATATTTAACCATAATTGACTTGCTTCTCCCCACCTTAGTAGTGTTCTTATCGTAGGATTCATTGAGAAAGAAACTCATCTCATGGAACATGCTCCATTAACCTCTATCACGGTACTAGATGTGGCTAGAACACTTTTAAGGTGTTAAATCGAAGGGAAGAGATAAATTTCCGTTCAAGAGTGCTTGATTATATTAACATCAAGACACATCCGTGATGCTCCTCCGAGTGACATTTTTGTAATTAAAGGAATTAGGATTAAGATCCAAACAACTTAACAACATTTTAAACACCTGATCCCATTTGGAAACATAATCCCAAACATTGGGACGAGTCTTGGTCCTTGATAACATCCGGGTCACTCTACTCTGGAGCCAAATGGTGTTCAAAGTGTAACAATGCAAGGATTAACTAAGAACCACTGAACTTAAATGGTTTTCAACACAATTCCACAAATCAACAGGTACCGTGTATACCAATGTGTGTTATACCCTGATATTACATGATCAAAACATCACATCCCTGACACTATCCATAGGCACAAGCGACCATTTTCATTCGAGTATCGAATGTCCTGTAAACGATGGAACCAAAGTCATATTACCCCATATTACTATTAACTATACCTATGAATTATTGAGTCATCCATCACTTAAGAGGGAGAAAAAAACATTTACACAACCCACTAAGTGAATGACCATTCCCCAATAATGTCTAACCCGATGAATCGATCATTTAGTAATGCTCACACTCAAATCAAGGGTCAAAACAAAAAATGACTATCTATCAACATAGGGTGGTTTTTAGGAACTAAGAGTCCTAAACAAGACCATGTCATCCAAATAGTACCATATAAGAGAACTGATAAAAAAACTATCCAAGGTTATAATATCTAAGGGTGTTTCCTACAATGTGAAAGCCCCTCATCAAAATAGAAATCATTACCCAAAACGTGGTCACACCTACAAAAGGTCACTAGGATTAAGGTCATATCATTTAGATTCAGAATTAAGAGGGACAAAGCCTATGAGAAATTCTCATGATCCATTTCAAGGGAGCTACACAAATAATTCACAAAAGGATTTAAACTACCCTTACATGAGGGTCAGGCTAAAGCACCACTTAAGGTTTCTGTTAAAGCATAAAACCAAAAATAATTTAATTATTTAAACATTTCAAGGTTTATTTTAAGTAAAAATAGTACTAGTAATAAAGAAAAGGCATCTGGTACTTCATTTAGAAAAGTCCACAAGGAAAAAGAGGTAAGTTATATCAAACTTCCCTTTTAAACACTATTAATTAATTAATATCATGTCATAATTAGGCCATTTATTTAACAAAACCCCATTTAAACACCATTCATTTATTTACAAGGCCTCACAAAAAAAATCCCAAGAAGGTTAAAATGTATTCTTATTCATTAAATATGTCTATTTAGAAGGGATTCCATCTTATATTTACATGTAAAACCATGTAGGCGACTACGAAACTTAAGGGAAAATAAGTTCCTCAGCTCATGACATAAGCACACTCCTATTGGGTTTAAGCTCTAAGGCATATGAAAAGAAAGGGTGTCCTACGAGGGTCTCATTAATCCATTTTAGGTTACACTAAAAGAAAGCTTAACATTTTAACCATTAGTTTTAAAAACACCCTTAACAGGTTCATTTTATAAGCAACATTCCCTAACCTACCTACTAGGGGAAGTCATGCATTTAAGAAATTTAGCAATAATTGAAAAAATAGAGTTAAAAAATAGTAATGAATACAAACAGAAACCTGAAATTCAAATACTTTATACAAGGTGGTTGGATGTAATGTTATTAGTGTAATGATACACTATGAGTAAGGATTGAGGAAACCTAGAATAAAAAAATAGAAATTGTATATTTATATATTTAAATTTAAATTAAAAAACATAACATAAATGCATTTTTTACTATAAAATTATAATAACCTATGCATGTTTAATATATAAATAATTTTAAAATATAATAATAAAATATTATTTTTATTACTATATATCCAAAAGTCATGACACTGTAATATTGTCTCATTTAGGTGAGTTTAGATTATATATTAGTTTCCCACATCACAATATTCACTGAGAGAAATCACTCCATGTGTCATTTCCCACCCTCCACAAGCATTCTAGACTCCAATAATTCAAATAATTATAAAAATTGAAAAAAAAATCATTGGTTTCATGCTTCACTAAGATACAGTCAATCACCCATTTTGAATGAATGGATGATATTAGGGATGGTATTGGAATTTGAAGTTATTTAGTCAATAAAATATATTATTAACTTGCATTTTTAGTAGTATTTTTTGGGTCTTCCCATCGAAACATTTTCTTTTTGACTTTAAATATGGATATAAATTATTTTTTATAAAATCTATTTTTGACAAATAAATTATTAAAAGGGGATTAAGATTTTTTATTTTTCTCCAATTTCCATATTCATCCTTGTGAGGAGGACACAATTTCATCCCTTATAAATCACCTAAAGAGCATACAAATTCCTCTATCATAGCACACAATCAGTATCCATCATATTTTATGATTGATATGTGATATACAATATTGATTACATGTTCATTGCCATATCTTTCACTACAGTTTCCTTTTGTTATGAATCAATAGTTTGATTCATTTATGGATATATAAACTTATTATAATCATTTAAAATTTGTTGTACATCTCGAACCTCTCGTTGTTTGATTTTCATGATCACAATCACTTTCATTTTTATCTAACATTGTGTTTTAAGTGTTTGTGTTGATAGGCATTTGATTGCCAAGAAGTTGACCAAGGAAGAGGCAGAAATGGACTGAAATTCAGTCCACCGGCCGACCGGTGGCTTCACCACCGGCCAGCCGGTGGCACCCAGACTCAAGGGGTAGCTACTGCCTCCCCACCGGTCGACCGGTGGCTCTGCCACCGGTCGACCTGTGGCATCCAGCCCAAAAAGTACAATCTACTCTCTTGCCACCGGCCAGCCGGTGGCTCCTCCACCGGTCGACCGGTGGCACCCAGATGAATAGTGAGACCTACTGTCTCACCACCGGCCATCCGGTGGCTCCTCCACCGGTCGACCGGTGGAGCCTGGACCAGAATTCTCTCCACATTCCAAGGCACCGGCCAGCCGGTGGCCCTGCACCGGCCAGCCGGTGGCCCAGTCAAACTAGCCGTTGGAGCTTTGACCAGGCTGCTCCACTTGCCTCCCAACGGCTCCGAAGACCTCTCCAACGGCTCCGAAGCCTCCCCAAGGGTTCCTAGCCTATAAATAAAGGCCAAGGAAGCCCCGGACATCTACCGGATCATATACAAGCCACCGGACACATTTTTACATCTTTGGCGAAGCTCCGACGGATTGTTCCAAGGGAACCCAAAGTGCTCCAACAACTTCCACATCCAAGAGCACCTCCATAGAAGCTTGGAAGCGGCCCTCAAACATCATCAATCAATCAAAGGTGCCCAAGGCTTCTCCATTACGGGTTTTATTGTTTATCTCTTTTTGAGCTTTAAAATTGGGTTTGTGCCTACAAACCCCAACCCTTTTCTCAACCTCCCTTTCTTTGGGTTCTCACACCACCACTAAGGTGTGAAGAGGTTGTCAAGCCTTACCTTGTAAAAAGGCTTGAGATCGGTGAGCTAGTCTTCACCCGTAAAAAGACTAGTGGGTTATTGCTTAACCATTAAAAGCATTTGGTTCTTGCTCAACCAATAAAAGCAAGCTGTAATAGGTCCTAGTGCTACCTCAAAGCCTAGTGGGTTTCTTGCTAAAACCATTGAAAAGCAAGCGGTAGGAATCTCTCAACGGTTGAGTTGGGAGCGGAGACGTAGGCCGGGTTTTGGCCGAACTCCGTTATCAATTTTCGTGTCTTGCCTCTTTATTTCCGCTGCATTTTTACTTTGATTTTTAATTTGTGAATCAATTTTTTAAAAGGCAATTCACCCCCCCTCTTGCCATCTTTTCCCTCCTCGGGTGTTTCTTCCGACCCAACAATTGGTATCAGAGGAAGTATTTGAATAATTCCTTAACCGGTTTCAAATTAAAGATCCTTTTTGATGGCTTCTACCGCTTCAACCTCTTACGCCCCCGAAGGCTTTTCTTTGGGTCGGGCTCCATTTTTTGATGGGACCGACTATAATTTTTGGAAAACCCGCATGTCAACTTTTCTTAAAAGCATTAGCTATCCAATTTATAGAATTGTTATGCATGGTTTTACGCTTTCTTCTCTAGATGAATCTCAATGGACCCCCGCTGACATTGCAAATTTTGAGCTTGATGTCAAAGCCATGAACGCTCTTCATTGTGGTCTTGACCGAAATGTTTTTGATTGTATTTCTTCTTGCACATCTTCTCATGATATTTGGAAGCTTTTAGAACTAACCTATGAAGGTACTAGTGAGGCTCCAAAGCAAGAATCCGCTCAAAAGCTAGAACCCGCTCAAAAGCAGGAACCCGATGAAAAATCCGTACCCGCTTGCCCACTTCACAAGAAAAGGGCCAAGAAAAAGGAAAAGAAGAAGGCTTCAAAGGCAACATGGAGTGATAGCTCCACCTCTTCATTTTCCTCCTTCTCCTCGAGCGACCAAGGTAAAAAATGCCTAATGGCAAAACATGAGGTACCATCATCCTCTTCCTCTTCTTCCTCCTCTTGTTCTTAAAATTCAAATTCATTTAATCATTTGTCTTATGAGGATCTCCAATTTGCTAGAGACCAACTTGAAAATGGTTTTCACGAACTTTCTTCAAAATTTGTTTCTTTAAAAAAGTCTTTCAAAAAACTCTCTTCCGAAAAAGAACAACTTCTCAAAGAGAAGGAAGAGTTGACCCTTAAAATCCAAAATTTTCCAAATGTTGATTCCATGGAATCAACCATCAAAGACCTTAGAGAGACCCTAGCCAAGTTCACCCAAGGTGAACAAAATTTGAAAAATATACTTGGTTCCCAACGTATATCCCGAACCACCAATGGACTTGGCTATACCAACCGAGCCTCCTCCTCCCATGCTCAAACTGTTTTTGTAAGGGGGAGCTCCGATTTTAAATTTTGTAATTATTGCAAAAAACCCGGGCATCTCATTTATGAGTGTAATTGTAAAAACGCCCGGTACGGTCAACCCAAACCAATTTTTTATTCGGACGAATTTTATAGGAGAAGACCCGCCATGAGGCAAGTATGGATTGAAAAATCCCTATTGGCAAGTCTCTCCGGGCCTAAATTTGTTTCGGTTTCAAAAACCACTCCCCGGTGACTTTTTGTTTTTATTTAGGGGGAGTTAGGATCTTTTAAGCTTTTTTGTGTATTCAAAATTTTTCCTTTCAATTTCAACTCTTGGTTTCAATTCTTTCAATTCAAAATTTTCTATTAAAATTTCATTTCTAAATTTCCAACAGTTGGTATTTATTTTTGATTCAAAACTTTCAATTCATTTTTCAAAAATTTCAATTGGTTTAAAATCTCTAAATTCCCTCAATCAAGTTTTATGCCCCACGCTATTTTGATAATCACAAAGGGGGAGAATTTTCTTGATTGATTGGGGGAGAATGGGAGAAACTTTTTTGATCATGCTTTGCTTTACATTTCATTTTTATTTAAGCATTCCTTTCAATTCATGTTTTTACTTTAATTGTTTAAGTGATTGTGATCATCAAAATAGGGGGAGATTGTTGTACATCTCGAACCTCTCGTTGTTTGATTTTCATGATCACAATCACTTTCATTTTTATCTAACATTGTGTTTTAAGTGTTTGTGTTGATAGGCATTTGATTGCCAAGAAGTTGACCAAGGAAGAGGCAGAAATGGACTGAAATTCAGTCCACCGGCCGACCGGTGGCTTCACCACCGGCCAGCCGGTGGCACCCAGACTCAAGGGGTAGCTACTGCCTCCCCACCGGTCGACCGGTGGCTCTGCCACCGGTCGACCTGTGGCATCCAGCCCAAAAAGTACAATCTACTCTCTTGCCACCGGCCAGCCGGTGGCTCCTCCACCGGTCGACCGGTGGCACCCAGATGAATAGTGAGACCTACTGTCTCACCACCGGCCATCCGGTGGCTCCTCCACCGGTCGACCGGTGGAGCCTGGACCAGAATTCTCTCCACATTCCAAGGCACCGGCCAGCCGGTGGCCCTGCACCGGCCAGCCGGTGGCCCAGTCAAACTAGCCGTTGGAGCTTTGACCAGGCTGCTCCACTTGCCTCCCAACGGCTCCGAAGACCTCTCCAACGGCTCCGAAGCCTCCCCAAGGGTTCCTAGCCTATAAATAAAGGCCAAGGAAGCCCCGGACATCTACCGGATCATATACAAGCCACCGGACACATTTTTACATCTTTGGCGAAGCTCCGACGGATTGTTCCAAGGGAACCCAAAGTGCTCCAACAACTTCCACATCCAAGAGCACCTCCATAGAAGCTTGGAAGCGGCCCTCAAACATCATCAATCAATCAAAGGCGCCCAAGGCTTCTCCATTACGGGTTTTATTGTTTATCTCTTTTTGAGCTTTAAAATTGGGTTTGTGCCTACAAACCCCAACCCTTTTCTCAACCTCCCTTTCTTTGGGTTCTCACACCACCACTAAGGTGTGAAGAGGTTGTCAAGCCTTACCTTGTAAAAAGGCTTGAGATCGGTGAGCTAGTCTTCACCCGTAAAAAGACTAGTGGGTTATTGCTTAACCATTAAAAGCATTGGGTTCTTGCTCAACCAATAAAAGCAAGCTGTAATAGGTCCTAGTGCTACCTCAAAGCCTAGTGGGTTTCTTGCTAAAACCATTGAAAAGCAAGCGGTAGGAATCTCTCAACGGTTGAGTTGGGAGCGGAGACGTAGGCCGGGTTTTGGCCGAACTCCGTTATCAATTTGCGTGTCTTGCCTCTTTATTTCCGCTGCATTTTTACTTTGATTTTTAATTTGTGAATCAATTTTTTAAAAGGCAATTCACCCCCCCTCTTGCCATCTTTTCCCTCCTCGGGTGTTTCTTCCGACCCAACAAAATTTTCAAATGATTGTATACTCAATAAGCATAAATTACCATAATGTATGTAGGTAGGCATGTGTTGGTAGCTAGTGTTATAAACCCTTCATTGAATGAAGGGATACTATATAAAGGGATGGGATATCCCTATTGAGTGAGTGTGATACCAATAAGATATAGTCTCCCCATAGTAACACCATAGACCATCATGGTGAGTTATCCGCCTTTGGAAAACACATATGTGTGCCTAAGATCAAGTAGTGAATTTGACCAAGACACCGATCATTGGACTCCGATTTAGGGATTTACAATGAGAGATATGGGTGTGCATCCTATGAGTGAAAATAAATCACTCCTAAGGTTAGAGGAAATACTCTGTGGGGGGGGGGTGTATCTAGAGACCAAATGTTTTTCTAATAAGACTTTGAAATATTTCTAGATATTATTCCAGAGCTAAGCGTTGAGACGACGCACAATTTTGAGACCCGCTGTGCCCAAAATTAATTTTATAAAAATATTAAATAGATTTTATATTACCCATATGAAGTTAATTAAATTAAATAGTATAACTCTGAAACGATTGATTGGATCATAAATTTGAGACCTTGGTTGGGTCTGGAATGCGGTGTTTCCCCTAGGCGCGACATAAAATGAGTCAACAAGGGGTATTCAGATCCCTCTCTCATTGGATGGACATTTAAGTGATTAAATAAATAAATTTATTCAATTAATTACTTAAATCCTTTAACCAAATAAATGGTTATATAAACATGAATATGAGGAGTTTGTCTCATAATCCTAGTTTTTTTCCAATGATGACCTCTCCTCTCCTCTCCTCTTCATTGAAGAATAATGAACAACAAAGAACGAACAATGAATCCTTGTATCTAGAAAAATATAGATTCTACGAATGAAATAGATCCTCAGCCTTCATCAGTGAACATGTTCTTCATCAACAACAAATGACACAATCTAGGTAGGACTCATCTTTAGCATTTTTACATCTTGGATTAAATTTTTGAGCATGTTAAAACTAAATTATTCAACCCATGCCTTTGATTCCAAACTCTTCATGTGCCAAAGTACTAGATTTATTTTTTTTATCACATGTTCTAACCCCGGTGCACCATTATCAATCACCGACTATGAACACTTGGCCAATGATTATCAAAACCTTGGTTTTGGTACCTCTATCCCCTTTTTCTTCAGGTTTATCACCATGAAATCCTCATGGATCCTGATTTGATGATTGCCGGGTGACTTGAGCTCGATCGGGCACCCAGAAATGAGATGGAATTATGGAACGACAATGGATTTTCCGATGAGGCACATATCTGGAAATGGAATGATGTGGGGATGATGAATCTGAAGGTTTCGTGAAAATTTGACAAGGAATAAAGACACAACAACATTTAGAAGATACGACCAAACCCTTATTTTTGAATGAGTTTGATTCACAACAAACGATGAAGCAATCCCACGTTCTTCGGACAGATCTAGAGTTTTTAGAGAATATTCGGGTGCCTTTAACTGCAGTTGAAGCATATTTAGAGAAAATATGAGGATTTGGGAAGAAACTAGAGTTTTTGGTGAAAATAATGACTACACTCCATGTTCAGTGAAGAACACACGACATGTATCCTCCCTCAACGACGACGCTAGGGTTTGGGAAAACATAAGGTTGATAGGACATGCACTCCATTTGACATGTTGTGTACCATCTATCTATGTGAGATGAGCTGTGTGAAGGAGCACACAACCAAAAACCCGCTCTGTGATGAGGACATGTACATGGATTGGTCACACGGGCATCATCCCATGTGGACCAACATGTCGTGTGCCGAAGTACATGGACATGGAGTCTAAATACACATACACGACCAGTAGACATGGCCTGGTCCCTAGATAGGTAAGACACACTATGTAGTCCACCTACACGGCATGTTCCCCTACATGGGATGTGACCCGTGTCTAGCCAGAGACATAGCTAGACAGTGAAGAGGGGTCACACGTCGTGTGGGCCCTCTCACACGCTGTGTATTTTTGAGATCATATTATAAATCTTCAATCCTTTATATCTTCTTCCTTTGAACTCAAATTTTGGGCTACTATGTTCCTATCTTGAGTATTTTTCCATGTAGAATATGATAGTTCCCTCAGAAGCATCTTTTGATATACGATGTTAAAGTTTCGGGTTTGGCATGTGTAGAGACGACACTTGATGACAAAAGAGATCATAAAGGATTACCAGAGCATTTTGGGCTAACCCTCTAGCTGGGATGGGTAGTGTAGTCCTTGAGGAGATTCCGGGATAACCCTCCAGCTGGGCTGGGTAGCACAGTCCTTGATGATTATGGGTTGACCCTCCAATTGGGCTGGGTAGTGTAATCCCCAATGATGAGATGTCAGGATAACTTTCCAGCTCGGCTGGGTAGTGTATTCCCCAATGATTTCAGGATGACTCTCCAGCTGGACTGGGTAGTGTAGTACCCAATGATTCAGAGAAGTCCCTCGACTGTGTGATACTGTGGTGAGGTGTGGTTCGATGTACCTAAGGACTCACGAGAAAGAGGGTCATTTTACCACCAAGACGCATCCTTGTGATGTGACCTAAAACTGTGTGGAATAGTCAGTACCACTCAAAGAAAATAGTATCGAGGTGTGGTGATTTGATCCCCTTTGACTTGTGTCTCCTAGGAAGATGCATGAGGTGTTGGGAATTACAGATAGTTTTACCATGGAACTATTTTCTACTCATCTTCTTATGTTGAGTTGTGAGATGGAGATCCTCTTAATCACTCATTTGGTCTTATTTTACTAAGAATATATATATATATATATCCTGCTATAGTACCCACTTCTTGGGCCTTGGTTACTCTCCTTCCAAGAGAGGTGAAGACGCGCGTGGTATGCCACATGCTTTCCGTGTCTAGCTTCTTGTGGTTGGACGAGTCTACTCTTCGGATATAGGTAGAAAATACTCGATGGGGGGGGGGGGGGGGTTCACCTCCTCACCATTTCTAGCTACTTGTGTTTGGATGATCCTACTTTAACACTCTTGTTGGGTTGAGCTGCACTCTTTCCATCATTTTTTACTGTACCTTGTTCCATTTACTACTTCTCTTCAGTTTTATTTATTACTGCTCCCTCTTCACCTTTTTGGGGTGTTTGACTGGGTATGTATATACTCAACCCTACTTGGGATTTTCCCAACATCTGTCGTGTCTTTTGCAGACGACAAATAGGTTAATCATGACTATAGAGGAGCATAGGGATATGGGCTATGTGGACCACGTACGGTGGTCATAGTTGGGATGCAGGAACCAAGCTCTCTCAACAGACATTATTTTCCAGTTGTGTTCATGTTGGGATCCGATTCTGGTTTGGGTGTGTATTTTTCCCCTTTTACATTTTAGTATTCAATACCGTACTCTTGTATTGTCTATATGTTCATGCATGTTCACTTTACTTTATAGCAGTTTTCACTTTTTCTACTTTTTCACTAGACTTTTGCATTGAGTCAGCTGTGTGCGTGTGTACAAGTTCTTAGGAAAATACCTCCCTGAGTTTGTTGTGTCTTCGGCACTTTTCACCTACCTCTGGCCTATAGAGGCGGGCTTGGGGTAGTTACGGCTCAAGCCCCAACTTGGGTTGGGTCATGATAGTGCATACGTGCAAGAGATAAGATATCAAGGGCTAGGTCATGAGTGACTAGCACTCTACTGATGAGTTGGTGAGCTGTGTGATAGGCTGTAAACCCCATTTTATAGTTTCATGCGTGAAATTATGATAGTTGGTTGATTTCGGCGTGGGAGATGTGGAACCCAAGGATTGGCCCCACCATGAGTGAGATGGTGTTGATTGGATTTTCATGAGTGATATGGAGTCCTTGTTTTGTATGATGTTTGGGCCATCCATGATTCATATTGTTTGGCTTGAGACCAGTTGGATTCACCTTGAATTAGAAGTTGTTGTTGGGGACCTTTCCTTGTTTGAGAAGGTAGTGGTCAGGAGAGATGTTGCGAATTTGCACTAGATTGGACGATGGGACCACCTTGAGTGAGAAGTCTAGCTCCATATGTGATATGAGATTGGATATACAATCTCACCTTGAATGAGAAGGCATGGGAATAGGACCGCCTTGAGTATTAAGGCGAGTCCAGGACTTGGATATAAGACCCTAACCTACCCCTTTTGATAGTGGCCAATACTTCTAGACGCCCTACCCTACATCTTCAGGTATTGGTTGGGATTTAGTGTGATGCTCAACCATGAGTCCCCAGGTACAACTTGGGTTTTAGGTTTGATGGCACGAGGCATCGACATGATTTTGGCATAACATTGAAGTAAGTATTGTTAGGAGTTTTGATTTCCTGTTTAGCACACGATGTCCCGATGGGCATTTGTATCTCATCTATTTCCTTTTCTCATGCATTCAAACTCATTTAACAAAATTTATTAGGGGTGTTTGGTGAGACCCTAAAGAAATCATATATGTTCATTATTTTTATTATGAATAAGTTGAGTGTTATGTGCTTACATTATTGGAATAATGTTATTCATTTTGATAATTTATATTTCTCTATTCTGTAAAATATTATTGTGTTTAATTAATTCGGTTTACATCTTTAAAAATATTAATTACAAGTATCTTATTTGTGTTTGTTAAAATTGTATACATGATTGAGTATAAGTAGAATTTAATTATATTTACTTCCTTCTACTTAAGAAACTTTCCATGTTTTATAGAATACAAATAAAACCAAATTACATATATCATTTATTACTTTTAAAACTATGTAATTTCAAACTATTACTATATATTATATGGAAAAAAGCAGTTATTAAGTGGTTTTCGTGAATTGACACATCAAATACCTGAAATTGGATGAAATTGAGGTCTTTTATTGGTTGCGATTTTAAAAAAATCTTTGCATTTTCTAGGGAAAATTTAAATGTCACATCTTCCATAATTTAAAAATCAGTTTAAATGTATTATCTGATAAAAAATTCCACTAAATTTTAGAGTCAATGTTGAGTAAAGAACCATGATTTTAGTTTCATGTGAGGAATGATTGTGTTCATTTATCTCTTGCTTTTAGGGTTTTGTAGGGATATTCATTACAATATTGATATTAAAAGGGATGGTTACACATAATTTGTAATCCCATGGAACTAAAATGTGGGATTCTTAATTCCATAACCAAATTATATCACATATTTAGAGAGAATTATTTTTCAACGATAGGCTTAAAAAGTGGCCTTCAATTAAAGGGTAATGTGCATCTGAAATTTCTCACAAACCTTGATATCTCATGGAAGATTTGAGTCTATATATCTTTTTATATTCAATTTTACTTTTCATTATTATTTTAATATAATCATGTTTCTTATTTCCAATTTTCTATGTTTATTTATACAATAAATACAATTCTCTCTACGTTACAATCAAGTAAGGATGATTGTTAAAAATTGTTTATTGTTATATATATATATATATTCACTTTTCTTCTGTATTGGTATACAATTTCTTATAAGAGAAACTCCATGACTACATTATATTTATATCCAATAGACACAATTTAAACCCTTATAAATGTACGGTGAATCGATAGAATCAGAGCAACTAGCCTCTGCATTCCAGATTCCACTTGAACCCACCAATATTACTCTCACTCATTTTCAAATATGTGGATTCCTAGAATTGATGCCTTCATCATCACCCTGCTCCTACACCTCTATTCCTTCATTATATCATCCTCCTCCCCTAGGACCACCTTCATCATCCACATCCAATGGGATTCCATGTCGCTCCACTTAAACAACCACCACTACTGGTATGCTGCCACCTTAAAATCGGTCTCCCTCTCGCAAAGCTACTATACAGCTACTAACACCTCCTCACTGCTTTTGTGGCCTTCCTGGCAGAGGATGAGGCCCATGTACTGGCTCAGAGGTCCCACGTATTCGGTGTCCTCCCCAACCAGATTTTCCATCCCCACACCACTCGAACACCACAGTTTATGGGCGTCACTACCCTCGAGGCCAACCCCTGGATCGCCAAGATGATTGAGGCGAGCGATGCCATCATTGGTATGATGGACATGGGCGTGTGGCTGGAGATCCAAATCTTTAGCAACAATGGCCTCCCTCCTCTCCCCAACAAATGGAAGGGGTCATGCATTATGACCAGGGACTTCCCCGCCTCCTGTTGTAACAACAAACCGATCGAGGTGAAATATTTCCCAAAAGGGTATGAGGTGTTAAACAGGCCCATCAACGAAACTTTGTAATCCAGATCGCCTCGTGACACCATTGTCCATGGCAGTCACACCGCCATCACTATAGTCGGCTCGCCTGTGGTCAACTCAAGCTTACTAGGCTACGCCTGGGGAACAACATGCGGAATAGCCTCAACAGCCCGAATGGCGGCGTACAAGGTCTGCTAGCCCCATGGATGTTTGGATTCTGACATCCTAGCAGCCATGGAAAAAATAGTGCAGGATAGGGTGGATGTTTTGTCCACGTCATTTGGAGCTGTTAGGCGCCTTCCTGGTTGGCTCACCATGTAACGCCTTCTCAATTGGAGCACCAAGCTGTTTCTCTTTTAATGAGGTGTTTTTAATTTAGGCCAAGACCATGTAAATTAATTCATGCGGTGACATGCTTTTGATGTAGAGACATTATTGGATGCTGATTCTTTTTCTTATATAAGGAGTCAACGACAAGGGATTTCAACATCACCAACAGCAACAACAACGAGAGAAAATCCCATTTGGGGATCACCTTTCTTCGATGATCATCTTTTCTTTCTCTCTGTATTTTAATCCACACTTTTATTCTTGAGTATTAATTTTGAGATCCATTACATTTTTGGGAGTCTCTACCATGTACCTCTTGATTTTAGTGGATCTCTTTTTCTGGACTAGGTCCCGTAGTTTTTCCCTTTTGGGTTTTCCACATAAAAATTTTCAGTGTATTTTTTTTCTGCACTTAATTTTGTCGCTGCACATCCACTTTTATTTGGAGGGAAGGATTTTATATCCACTGCACATTCTACTTTTTCTATTGTCAGCACATTCATAACTTTCCTATCTTTCCCAACATCTGGTATCATAGGGTTTGGTTTTTTTATTTTATATTTAGTATGGGGGACAATTACAGTTGGATGATTTTACTGAATGGTACCAACTACCATATGTGGTGACATAAAATGAAGGATTTTCTTTTTTTCAAGCGAATGCATCTTCTAGTGTTTAGTACCCAGAAGCCAGAGAGGATTTCGTGTGAAGAATGGGCGTTCGAGCATGAGATGGTTAGTGGCTTCATTTTCTAATGGGTTGAAGACAACGTGATGAATCACATTGTCAATGTCTCTCATGCCAGAACTTTGTTGGAGAATCTTGAGATGACCTATGCTTCCAAGGCGAGAATCAACAAACTATTTATTCTCAAAAAAATGATGAACTTGAGGTACAAAAAAGGTACATCTATTTTTTATTATTTAAGTGAATATCAAGGATGTTTTGATCAATTTTCTGACATGGGTATCAATTTTGAAGATGAGTTTTTTTCTCTTTTGCTGCTTAACACTTTACCCAATTCATGGGAGAATTTATGTGTTACTCTAACCAGTTATGCTCCTGATGGTGTTGTGACATTTAGTTTTGTCAAGTATGATATTTTAAATGAATATTTTAGAAGAGGTACTTAGGAGAAATCCTCTTCAAAGCTTTTAGTCACAGAGAACATGGGGATAATCCAAGACTAGGGGCAGAGCAGTCGAGGTAAGATTAGAGTCAGAAGCAAATCCAGACCGAAGTAGAGAGATTTCAAATGTCATCATTATAGTAAGAAGGGTAATGTTAATAAGTTTTTCTATCATCTAAAAATAGAGAACATATTGAAGGAAAATCCATAGAATAAAAATGGCGATGGAGATGATCATGTCACCACTACTACAGGGGGTGATCTTGTTATTGTTTGTGACTCCATTAACATTGCTTTTGATGATTATTGCTGGGTTGTTGACAGTGGTGCCTATTTTCATGTGACATCAAATAAGGAGTTATTTACATCTTATATCCTAGGTAATTTTGGGATTTTGAATATGGGAAATGATGGTCATGCTGATGTTTTAGGATCAGGACTGCTTGTTTAGAGACCAGTATAGGAAGTAAGCTGATTCTAAAGAATGTTTGACATGAACCGAAGGTTCGTTTGAATCTTATTTCTACTAGAATTCTTTATGATGAAGGGTTTATCAGCACTTTTGGTGATTTCCAATGAAATATTTCCAAGGGATCATTGATTGTGGCTCGAGGGAAGAAGCAATCAGGTTTGTACTGGACTAGACCTTTTATTTTTTGTGATACTGCTTGCATTGTTGAGTACAGTGTATCGTCCAAATTGTGGAATAAGAGGCTCAGTCACATCAGTGAAAAAGGCCTTGGTTTTTTGTCCAAGAGAAATATTCTTCTAGATTTGAAGAGTGTAAAATTGGACACATGTGATCATTTCATGGCTAGGAAACATAGAAGAGTGAGTTTTAGCAGTCATCCTCTACATAAGAAATCGTAGGTATTTGAATTGGTACATTCTGATGTTTGTGGTCCTTTGAAATCTAAGACCTTTATTATAGGTCTTTATTTTGTTACATTTATTTATGACAACTCACGAAAGATCTAGGTTTATGTTTTGAATATCAAAAGTTCGGTGCTCAGTGTTTTTAAGCAATTTTTTGTTTCTACTGAGAGAGAAGCAGGCAAGAAATTGAAATGTATTCGCACTGACAATAGGGGAGAGTATTATGGTCTGTTTGATCAATATTGTTAGAAGGAAGGTATTCGACATCAGAAGATGCCACCCAAGACACCTCAGCTGAATGGTGTAGCTGAGCATATGAACATGACTTTGTTAGAAATAGTTCGTTGTTTGCTTTTGGAAGAAAAGTTTCCTGGACATTTTTGGGGTGAGGCTTTACTTAATTCTGCTTATATTATCAATTTATCACCTATGGTTGCTTTATAGACAAATAGTCCTGACAAATTTTGTTATGGAAAACAGATCAGGTACGATCACTTGCGTGTTTTTGGTTGCAAGGATTTTGTTCATGTGCCTAGAGATGAGAGATCCAAGCCGGATGGTAAGACAAACTAGTGTATTTTTATTGGCTATGGATACAATGAGTTTGGATATAGGTTCTATGATCCTGTTTTGAAGAAACTTTTCAAAAGCCATGATGTAGTGTTTAAGGATGATCAGACTATTGCAGACATTGATAAGGGAGAAAACTTTTGATGGTTTTTTAGTCTTGATCCAGGTTTTGATTCACATTTACCTCATATTGTTGATTCTTATGATCACGTTGATGTATAGAATGATGCTCAAGGTGAACAGGTTGGAGTGTATATTTCTAATGCACCTTTTGCTTCAGATGATCCGGTTCCATGGGTTATTAATTAACCCACAATTCCACTTTGTAGGTCATCTCGGCATCACACCACTTCTACTCGATATTCTCCTGATGAGTATGTGCTCCTCGCTGAAGGGAGGGGCGAACCGAAATCATTTTATGAGGAAATGGAGAGTGAACAGAGGGACAAATGGATTGCAAAAATGGATGAAGAGATGACATCATTACATGACAACCACACCTTTGAGCAGGTTAAGTTACCGACAGGTAAGAGAGCTTTGAAAAATCGATGGATTTATCAGATTAAAAATCAATAATCTAGTTCCCTTCCATGATAAAAGGCAAAGTTAGTTGTCAAAGTATTCTATCAGAAGGAAGGTATTGATTTTGATGAGATTTTCTCACCCGTTGTAAAAATATCTTCTATTTGGGTTGATCTTGGTTTGGCTGCTAGTTTGGATATGCAGATTGAGTAGATGGATGTAAAGACAGCTTTCCTCCATGGAGATTTATAAGAGGAGATTTATATGGATCATCCAGAAGGTTTTGTTGAAACAAGTATAGAAAATCATGTCTGTAGGTTGAAGAAGATTTTGTATGGTTTGAAGCAAGATCTGAGGCAGTGGTATAAAAAGTTTTAATATGTCATTTCTCATCAGGGTTTCAAGAAGAAATCTTCTGATCATTATGTTTTTGTTCAAATATTTACTGATGATGATTTTATTATACTGTTGCTTTATGTTTATGATCTTCTCATTGTTGGCTATGATACTTCTAGGATTGATAGATTGAATAAGAATCTTTGTCAATATTTTGTGATGAAAGACTTGGGGTCAGCACGACAGATTCTTGTCCTGATGATCTCCCTTAACAAGAAGGCCAAAAAATTGTGGTTATCTCATGGGGGAGATATTGAGAAGGTTCTTTAGAGATTTTCTATGGATAGAGCTAAAGTGGTTAGTACTCCTCTTGCTTTACATTTTAAGATCAATACTAGTCAGTCGCCTTCTACCGATGAAGAGAGAGAGGAGATGAATCACATCCCTTATTCATCTACCATTGGATGTTTGATGTATGCAATGGTATGTATTAGACTAGATATAGCTCATGCAGTTGGTGTGGTCAGTCATTTTCTATCAAATCTAGGTAGAGAGCATTGGAGAGCAGTGAAGTATATTTTTCGTTATCTTCGTGGTACTTCTAATATGAGATTGTGTTTTGGAAAAGGGGAACCTATGCTTTGTGGATTTACAGATTCAGATATGGTAGGAGATATTGATTTAAGGAAGTTTACTTCAGGCTATTTGATCAATTTTGCAGGGGGAGCTGTATCTTGGCAGTCTAGATTGCATAGATGTGTTGCTTTATCTTCCATAGAGTCAGAGTTTATTGCAGCTACTAAGGCGTGAAAAGAATTGTTGTGGATGGAAACATTTATTCAAGAGATCAATTTAAATTAGGATAGGTTTGTTTTATTTTGTGATAGTCAGAGTGCTATTTTTTTGGGAAAGAATTCCACTTTTCATGGCAGGTCAAAACATATCGATGTTCAATATCATTGGATCCACAACATCCTTGATTCAAGATAGTTAGAGCTTGAGAAGATCGAAACTGATGACAATGGGTCAGACATGTTGACCAAGAGTTTACCCAGAGAGAAATTTGAGACTTGTCGACTGATTTTAGGGTTGGCGGTGATCCCCACTTGAGTCAGAGGGGGAGTTTGATGGGGACCTTCTTGGTTGGCGCACCACATAATGTCTCCTCAATTGGAGCACCAAGCTGTTTCTCTCTTAATGAGGTGTTTTTAATGTGGGCCAAGACCACATGAATTAATTTACGTGGTGACACACTTTTGATGCGAAGAAATTATTAGATGCTGATTCTTTTTCTTAATAAGGAGGCAGCGGCAAGGAATTTCAACATCACCGACAACAACAACACTAAGAGAAAATCCCATTTGATGATCACATTTCTTCAACGATCATCTTTTCTTGCTCTCTATCTTTTAATCCACACTTTTATTCTTGAGTATTACTTCTGAGATCCCTTCTATTTTGGAGAGTCTCTACAGTGTACCTCTTGATTTTAGTGGATCACTCTTTCTGGACTAGGTCTCATGGTTTTTCCTTTTTGGGTTTTCCACATAAAAAATTCCAGTGTCAATTTTTTTTTCTACACTTAATTTTTTCACTGCACATCCACTTTTATTTTTAGGGAATGATTTTATTTCTGCTATGCGTTCGCCTTTTTCTGTTGTTTGTGTGTTCATCGCTTTCCTATCTTTCCCAACAGGAGCCTTCATTCTAGATTTCAGGAATGATTCACTTGCCTTGGAATCTTTTGTGGTAGCTACTGAAAGGAAAATATTTGTGTCCTGCTTGGCGGGGAACGGTGGGCCAGCTCTCCAAACTGTAGAGAAAGTGGAGCCATGGGTGGCTACAGTTTCCGTCGAAACCTTGGATCGAGCATTTATCGCCCTAGTCATCCTCGGAAATGGGGACCAAATCCATGGATCCGCGCTTTGGTATGGGGTTTCCTTGCCCGTACCCCCACTTTTCTAAGCGAGAGGAAACCTGAATGGTAGCCAATGCATGGAAGACAACCTTCCTTATAACCTGACTGGAAAAATTGTGTTATGTGAATCTAGTGAGGATGGGGAGATTGAGAAAGGCGAGGTGGTGAAAAAGGCCGGTGGGGTAGGGGTGATCGCTGTAACTTTTAAGAAAAGGAGAGAAACGTTGATTTCCGAGAACTATTTTTTGTTGGCAGCAATAGTTACATTCGAAGATGGGGATGAAATCAAGAGTTACATTAAGACAATGCACGGTCCAACAACCAGCATCGGCCGCCGGAGGATGGTGGTGGGCCTCCGTCTCTCCTCTAGTGTTGCATCCTTCAGCTCGAGGGGCCCCAAACCCTCAGCCTAAGTACTAAAGCTGGACTTCATGGCGCTAGGTCTCAATATCCTTACTGTGTGGACCGACATGGTTGGACCCTCCGAGCTGCCTGAGGACAGTAGGAGTTCCGACTTCAGCATCGTCTTTGGAATGTCGATGTCGTGCCCGCACGTGAGTGGAATGGCAGCCCTGTTGAAGTCGGCGCACCTGGACTGGAGCCCCACCACCATTAAGTCCACCCTCATCACCACCACCTCCACCAAAAATAGAAATACTGGAAAGTGTTGGATATTAAACAAGTTTCCTTGGTCTGCACCTACCTCACCATTGGAATGGAGGTAGGACAAAGTGTTCTTTACGTGTGTGGATATGAAGACATGGGCGTCAACTGCTCTACCAAATTTTCTTTATCTCTGTTTTTATTTGGTTTGGTGTGTGGTTTTTAGTGCTATAAATATGCATGTGTGTGTTGTATTAAATTAGAAGAGTGAATAAATAAATACCCTATTGCTGCTGCTCCATTTCTATTGTTAGTATCACCTCAAGTGATCTTCATGTGCGTGCGGTTTGTGTTACTGCTGAAAGGATCCTCCATCAGTGGTATCATAGGGTTTGAAGGTGCATTGCATCGAGAGCGATCCGCGAAATCTGCAATTGATTATTTTGCAGCAGGGGAGGACCAGAGCAGTAGAGAAGAAGATGAATAGTATTTCTAACTGTTCATAATCCATGTGAGATTATTTTTATTCTCCACTTGATTTTTATTTATCAAATTGAGTTCTCTTTTTTTCCAATATCCACACCACTTTTTCATAATTCAAAAGTGGGTTCTCCCTTTTCCCATTGTTTTTTTGTCTCCCCTTCTCTCCTACCTATCCTCACACCACAATTTTTTCCCACTTTTCCTACCTTTGGCTCCATGTCCCCTTTCATCCAATTTTTTTTTTGGAGTCTCAATCCAAAAAAAAAAACATTTGTGCAATTCATGAAAAAATATCAGCTTGCAATTCAAAAAATATAGGAAAAAATTCTGGATATCTACATCTGTTTTTATAAAAAAAATGTTTATCATCATGGAGAATGCATTTTCACAAACTGTGATCCCGAAGCTGACGAAGAACAATTATGATAACTGGTGCATCCAAATGCGCATAGTACTTGGGACCCTAGATGTCATGGACATCATGGAGGATGGATACACTAAGCTGGAATCCAAAGCAGTAGAGGCTGCTCTACTGGATGATCAAAAGGCTACTCTTTGGGAAGAACGAAATAAGGATTGCAAGGCGAAATCTAACATTTATCAAGGCCTTGAAAAAGAAACTTTCTAAATAATCACTTCATCAAAATAATCGAAGGAGATCTGGGATACTCTTTGCAAAGCATTCCAAGGTGCTGACAAAGTGAAGCAGATTTGACTTCAATCTCTGCGAGGTGAGTTCAAATCCCTATTTATGAAAACTTCTGAAACTGTTGCCAAGTATCATACTCGTGTAATGGTTATGGTGAAACAACTGGGAAGAAATAGAGAAGACATTGATGACATGCGGGTATGTGAGAAAATTTTGCGATCACTTGATCCAAAATTTGATTACATAGTCGTTGACCTGGAAGAAACAAAGGACCTGGAGACGATCTCCATCGAAGAACTCGTGGGGTCTCTTCAAGCTCACGAATTGAAGGTGAACCGTCTGAGTGATACCAATGGAGTGGATCATGCCCTGAAATCAAAGTTGTACATTAACAACTCTGAAAAGGAGGAAGGGGGGACATCTCGAAGAACCCGAGGCAGAGGATTCTGTGGAAAACAATTTGATCCAATAAGAGGAGGATGAGGAGGACGTGGTGGAAGAAGTCCAACTCGAGGAGGCCATAAATATCAAACATATACTCCATGAGAACATGGATGAGGAAGAAGGGGTGGATTCAACAATTGTCAACCACACAAAAGAAACATTCAATGCTATAATTTTCAAAAATATGGACATTATATCAATGAATGTTGGTACAAGAAACCCATTGAGAATAACACTGAGGAGGCACATATCGTCGAAGCAGAATATTTTTTTGAGGAGTCCCATTTGTTGATGGCATAAACATCAACAAAAAATCAAGGTATGTGGTATCTTGACTCTGGAGCTAGCAATCACATGACAGGGCACAAACACCGGTTTACGAACCTAGATGAGTGGGTTCGAGGAGAAATTTCATTTGGCGATCTCTTGATAGTATTTGTATATAGAAGAGGTGATATTCTAATCAAGAAAAAAGACGACAATCATGCTTTCATCTCCGACGTCTACTATGTACCCGACATGAAGACCAACATCTTGAGTGTCGACCAGTTGGTGGAAAAAGGCTTTCACATAAGTCTACAAAATAAACAGATGGTGATTGTTGATGATAGAGGAAGGTTGATCACAAAGGAACTGATGGCGAAGAACCGCATGTTTCCGCTCATGATCCAACCCAACATACCACAATGTTTGGCAATGGTACATGATGATAAAGATTGGCTATGGAATCTTAGGTTCAGACATTAAAACTTTGAAAGTTTAAGATTATTAGGAAGTAAGAAGATAGTGAATGGGATTCCTATCATCTGACACCCAAATCAAATATGTGAAAGCTGTGTTCTAAGCAAACAACATAGAAATAACTTTGTAACAAAGACCAACTAGAAAGCTACAGCGCTACTGGAGCTATTTCACACTGATGTGTGTGGTCCATTGAATCCAAAATCAGATGGACAAAGGAGGTATTTTATGACATTTATTGATGATTATAGCAAGAAAACATGGATATATTTTCTCAAAATGAAGTTAGAAGTGTTTGGCGTCTTCAAAGAATTTAAGGCATTGGTTGAAAATCAAAGTAAGCATCACATACAAACATTGAGATCTGATCGAGGTGGGGAGTACACCTCTGATATTTTTCAAGAGTACCTCAAGCAGTACGGAATTAAACACCAGGTGACACTAGCTTACACACCCCAAATCAATGGAGTAGTCGAGAGGAAAAATCGCACCTTTCTCAACATGGAGAGAAACATGTTGAAAGACAAAGGAGTGACCATGACTTTCTGGGATGAATCTACCTTATGTGCGGTGTATCTACTCAATATATTCCCAACAAAAAAACTTGAAGTAATAACACCACATGAATCCTAGAGTACTCACAAGCCAAGTGTGAGTCATCTTAGAGTTCTTGGTTCTATTGCCTACGTCAGGATCCCGGAGGCAAAAAAGACAAAGCTCGAGGACAAAGAAATGAAGTGTGTCCTTATGGGATACGGAGATCGAGCAATGGGATATAGTTTATATAATACCATCACGAAGAAGATTATATTCCGCAGAGATGTTATCTTTGATGAAAAGGAGATATGGAAGTGGAATCAAGATGATGATTCAAGAGTGGTATGAGTCACTTTAGTGGATGAAGAAATAGTTTAAGAAGTACCATTGGAGGAACAAATAATTGAAGAACTGCTAACTCCATCATCACATACTCCGACATATGAAGACATCGAACGAGAACTCTCTCATATACATCCTCAAAACGTTCGATGCCTTGCAGATATATATGAGAGAATAAAAAAAATTGAGGAGTATGTAAATTTGTACTGTCTCTCAGCGACATCCAATCTAATTTGATTTGAGGAAGCTAAAATTGATGACATGTGGAAGAAAGTGAGAGATGTGTAAATCTATCTCAGTGATGCAACCAAAGGCTACAAGGAAAAGGAAGGCTTTGATTATGGTGAAGTCATTGCACCGGTTGGACAGCCACCTGAATATGATGCAAAATCCTGGGTCATAAGAAAAACATGATTAAGGGGGGATGTTGGATATTAAACAAGTTTCCTTGGTCTGCGCCTACCTCACCATTGGAATGGAGGAAGAACAAAGTCTTATTTACGTGTGTAGATATGAAGACATGGGCGGCAACTTCTCTGCCAAATTTTATTTATCTCTATTTTAATTTGGTTTGGTGTGTGGTTTGTAGTGCTATAAATACACATGTGTGTGTGTTGTATTAAATTAGAAGAGTGAAGAAATAAATAACTTGTGGCTGCTACTCCATTTATATTATTGGGATCACCTCCACTGATCTGCATGTGCATGCGATTTGTGTTACCGCTACAAGGATCCTCCATCAGAAAGCCCATATGGGACCAGGGTACGGGCAGGCGGGCGATGACTTTGGGCATGGGTTCAGGGCAGGTGGACTTAGCGAGAGCCCTAGACCTAGTCCTCCTTTACGACATCAAGCGGGAGCAGTACTGAGAGTTTCTATGAGCCGTGAAATATAGTCCGAGTGACATACTCCACTTTGTAGGAAGCACCGCTAGTTTCAGGTGCAATGCGAGCAAGAAATACTGCCTAGAAGATCTGAACTACCTATCATTTGCTGTCACCGTACGTGCAGGAGTGTCTAAAATGGTAAGGTTCCTGAGAACCCTGACCAACATGTGGGGAAGAATCACATATAATGTGTCAGTGAAGTCACCACCGTCGATGAACGCCTGGGTGAGGCTGACTAAGATGCAGTTCAATGAGGTGCAAGAGAAGCATAATTACACACTTACGATAAGTGTCGGGGCATCGGGGTCGAACACGATGTCAATGATGTTCAGGCACATGGAATGGAGGGACTATGAGGGCCACATAGTTTGGATCTCGATTGCGGTCACCCTCAAGGGGGTTGGAAGATCGTAGGTATTTATATTTTATTCCCACGTACCCCCACTTCACTAGAATCAGGTGCCATAAATTTAACAGTGTAAAATATTTAAAAAATTATAAAATCTATATAATATGGGAAACCACATGAAATGTGGGTGATTGTATCTATTTCCACCAAGATACACTTGTCTTATCTGTATTCTATATCCTATTTTTTAGCAAAAATATATAAAAAACATTTAGTGTTCCAATAAAAATGATTGAAGTGTTACACCTGAAGACATTTTAGTAAATCTATGCATATATATTGATATTGAAATTTATAGATATCAAAAATCATGTAAATTTATTTATAATGTATTTGTTTTTATATTGTAATTATGTTTAGTTCATGAGTTGTGATTTTTTATGTGGATGTGCATTTCCTATGTAACAGATCTTCCATGATTTGGAATTAGCTTTGATTCATCCTCATGAAATTTTGTTTGTGCTTTAAATTTATATAAATTTTTATTTAAATAAATCATATATAATATTAAATAATTATTGTATGGTAATATCAATTTCCACAAAAAATTTTCTAGCATCCCCCTTTATTCAAAGTGTCCGATTATTTTTGAAATTTGGTAATTTTCATGTCTAACATTCAAAAAATATAATATTATATAATTTTTATGAAATTTGTTAATCATCATGTATAAAATTCAAAAATATAATATAATAAATATAAAATTTTAAGTATTGTTTTGGAATATTTTCCATTTTTTTTAATTTCAAGTTTGAAGACTTTTAAAATTTATTATAAGTCGTGTGTTGAACATTTCATTTGATAATAGCATTCTTATTATTTTTACTTCAAAAATTAATCGATAGAGTACAATAAAACCCACCATTATCAGCACTAGAAATAGCTTTTGTTAGTGCCAAAAAGCACTTACATTCTAAGCGCCCTTAAAAGCTCACGCCCATTATCATTATTAACAAAATCACTGATAAAGGTCTCCTATATCAGTGCTTTAGTTTACAATTGATAAAAGACATATTTATCAATGCTTTATTTAGCACTGAAAAATTTCATAGTCGGTGCAACAAAGGTGAAACCCTATAACAACCATAACAAAAAAAATTAGAATGTATAACCATAATGGAATACAGATATTATAAAAAACCAAATTTCAAGAAAAATATTATATTAAAAAAACATTTCAATTGAAAATTTACATTAAAAAATTCATACACTACGACAGATAGACCCTTTAACAGTGCGCAAAATTGGATTTAACAGTGCTAAAAAAATACCATTGTCATCAGTACTGTTAAAAGAGGGGATCCTTTATCAGCACTCAAAAATCCATGATGAAGGGGGGCCTTTATAAGTGCTAAAAAAATATTGATAAAAGTGGTCTTTAATTAGTGCTAGTTTAGCAGTGATAAAAGACTCCCTTTATCAATGTTATTTCAGGAACCGATAAAGGGTACTCTTTATCAACGCTTTCATTAAAGTTGATAGGTGCATTTATCAATGCCAAAAATAACACTGATAAAGGCCATAAAACTTTTTAATTACAACACACTACACCAAATACACACGTATGCAAATTCATAATTTAGTAGAAATAAAATTTATATCACAAATATAAAAAATACTATAATATATACATTATAATCAATGTTTGTATAATTACATTTGCAATTACTATCCACAAACATTTAAAAATATCAACGTTTCATTGTCTTTGGCACCCACGACCACCTCTCAAAAAAGCCCGATCACGGTATTAGTTGTCAAACAAACCACCCCAACCCAAGCAAAAAATTCACTTGTATAAGAAAACTTTTCTTATGTTAGTAATAATATAAAAAAATAAATTAAACATAAATATGAAACAATATATTAATAAATTGTCTATTTTAAAGAAACACTACCACAAAATAGGGCAAGGGAAGCGCCTCGTTTTATCAGCGCTAAGCAGAAAGCACTGATAAAGGGGGAGCCTTTATCAACGCTAGCTAAAAGCACTGACACATGTATTCTTTATCAGCACTTTTCTTAGCGCTGATAAATGATTAATTTATCAGCGCAATATTTAGCGCTGATAAAAGTTTTTAATGATTTTTATAAAATTATTATATTTATATTAAAAAATAATGTTTATTCTTATACATTAACTAAAAAACGCATGTTTATAATTAACATAGATTTTTTAATAATTCAAATATATATATAATGTTTTAGAAAAAGCATTTCTAATATTATAATTAAATATATATATATGTATTTAAATAATTATAAGATTATAATAAATTTCATTAAATAATAAATATATTTATTAGATTTAGTAGATTTATTGGATTTATTATAGATACATCAGATTTATATTTATTAGATTTATTAGATTAATTAATTACATTTTTTAGATTTATTAGATTTATGAGATTACTAGATTTATTATATTCATTAGATTCATTAGATTTTTTATATTTAATATATTTATTTTATTTATAATTAATATATATAAATACAAATTAAATATATATATTTATATTAATTATTAAACACATATGTGTTTCCAATGAATTTGGTCAATAAATATATTGACCATGCATTCATATGTTATGTATCACAATGTTCATTTATACATTACACCCTTTCTTGTTATTCATGTTGCCCATTGTTGACTCGTTTTTTATTATGTATATTTACTAGGTTTATGATTAATTCATGTCACCCATATATACTATTATGTTCTAAAAAATACTTATAAAATTACATTAAATATATTTAAATATTAAATATACATACTATATTTATAATTATTAAATTTTAATTATATATAAATACTTTTTAAATGTATTTATTTGTAATTATAATTACAACTATATATATATATATTTAAATAATTATAAAATTACAATAAATACATATATTATAATATATATATATATATGTCAATATATTTATAATTATATATAAATATTTATAAATATATTTATTTATAGTTATAATTATAACTATAAATAACTATATATATGTAAATAATTATAAAATTATAATAAATATATTTATTATACTACTTATAAAGTTATAATATAATTAAATAAATATATTTATAAGTATATACAAATATTTAAAAATAAATACAAATATTTATATTTATAATTCCTAAATGAATATAGATATATTTAAATAATTAAAAAATTATAATAAATATGTTAATTATATATATTTATATAAAAATATTTATAAATAAACTCGAATAGTTATAAATATAAATATAAATAAATGTAGATATATTTAAATAATTAAATAATTATAATAAATGTATTTATATATATATTTATAAAATTATAAATACATTTTTTTGTAATTTTAGAATTATTTAAATATATATATATATATATTTATAATCACAAATATAAATAAATTATTATTTATTATACTTTTTAATTACAAATATATATATATATATATATATATATATATATTAGTTATAAATATAAATAAATAATTATTTATTTAAATAATTATTAATCTATAAAAAATATATTTATTATTTTCATATATAATTTTATATATAATTAAATAAATATATTTATAAATATATAAAAATATTGATAAATAAATACAAATATTTATATTTATACTTATAAATAAATACATATATATTTAAATATTTATAAAATAATAATAAATATATTAAATATATATATTAATAAAATTATAAAAAATAGAAATATTAATTTTTTATAATTTTATAATTATTCAAATAAATAAATAAATATATTCAATTATAATTATAATTATAAATAAATATGTATTCATATAATTATAAATCAATATATATTCATATAAATAATTATAAAATTAGAATAAATATAGTTGTATATATCTATAATCTTATAAATTTTTATAATTAGTATATTTATTATATATATTCAAAGATTATAAATATAATAAGTATATTTCTTATAATTTTACAATTATTTAAATTATAATTTTATCATTATAGAGATATATATAATTATTTGTAGTTATAATTATAAATAAATAAATAAATATTTATCATATATATAATTTTATAAATATATATATTAATATAAATAAATTATTAACATAATATCTTTATCAGCGCTAAAGAAGCGCTGATAAAAGGTATCTTTATCAGCGCTAAAAATTTAGCACTGATAAAGACACATTTTATCAGAGCTTGTTTAGCCCTGATAAAGACTTATCTTTATCAGTGCTGATAAAGAGCTGATAAAGGTAGTTTTATCATCACTTTTTATTTTAGCACTGATAAAACATACTTTCATCAGCGCTTTTTAGCTAGTGCTGATAAAAGGTTCATTGAGTTTTATAAAAGAACCCTAGGAGTCTCCTTCATTCTCTCACCCCTCATGCTCTCGTGGAAGCTAACCCTTATGCCACTAACCTCTGCTCTGCCCCGACCCCAGCTTCGCCATCGCTGACCCCTCCTCCGCCACTGCCTCTTCCCCCACTGTGAACTCGTCCTCCACCGTATACCCTCCTCTACCATGAACCCTCGTCCGACGCTCCTCCTTTAATCCTATGTCGCGAACCGACCTCTTCCACAAACCCTTATCTGCCACTCCTCCACTGTGAACCCCACCTCCGTTGCGAAGCCCTCCACTGCCACTGCCGCTGCTGCCTACCCCGACTCTACTGTCACCAGACCCTACTGTTTCTACCATAAGGGTATGCTATCACTTTATTAAAAAATTTTCATTATAATTGTATCACACTTACTAGGAAACACTTGGGTTAGTGATTTCTATAGGCTATTTCCCTTTTATGTGATATTTATTGATTGTTATTATTTGATGCTTGTATGATGTTACTGGTGGATATTTCTTTAGAGGGTTTTGGAGGTGAGATGAGGTTTATTACTTATTTTTTATTATCAATTTATAAATTGATCATGTTCAAATTTTTTCTTAGATCCGCTTTTACTATGCCATAGAAACCCAAGCTAACTATGTTACTGCTATTTTGTGTATTATAGTCATTGAAAATGATTCCCTTATTTCTTTTCCCATACATTTAGTGATGTAATTCTCATGTTTCTTCACCTATAGTGTCATGGATGTGATATCCTTATCTCTTTGCCTATGGTGTTGGTATAGATGGGAACCCTTGGGTTGTTGATTCTACTGGTATATGCCTAGTATTTAAACATCCTAGGATCTAGTGAGATTCCAATGATGAGTTTTTATTTGATGATATTAGCTTTTAGATCCCCAAAAGTCACATTTTTTTTATCACTTTTTACATTTCATGGACATGTTACAACAATTTAATTTTGTTTTCTATTATTAATGATAGTGCCACCACTTCTCCAATAATAATAAGACCATCAAAATATAAACTTGTTGGATAAAACATTCGCTTATTTTTCTTAGATGTTAAGAGTAGTGATAACACTAAATCCAATTGACCTCTCTTATGTGGGATGAAAAATACTAGATATACAATTAGCCATCATTTGTCAACAATAGGAATTTAATAATATTTTGGAAGTTATCCTTTCAAAATGAACCTTCCAATTCAATAAATTTTATGTCAAATCCCTTTAGTTCTACAATGATAGATTTGGAACTAGGATATGTGTATACCTAGTGGGTGGGGACTTGAATATTTCCTAGTATTCCCTTTGACTGTTTTCAATAGGGTGAGTACCATGTCTCTTTCTTTTTTGAGTTTGAGTTCATGCAAGATGGACTAATGAAACTGGTGTTTATGATCAAATATCTTTGACCAAAATGAGGCTAGTGTTTAATATCATACAAATTTTATAAAAAAGATGCGGTGATCTATATAATAACGTAGTTTAGGTAAACATGTCATGATTGGAGAACCCAATACTAGTGTAGAAATCATTTAAGAATGGTTCACATAGTTTATGATTATAGTTCTTGTTCTAGAAAATGCAAGGTAGTTTATTTAATGGTAAGTGCAAGGTGATAACTCGGCATGAATGATTAGTGGAATATATTAGTATAAAAAACCTTATAAATGGGTGCATGGAGTTTATGGACATAGTTCACAAACCAATGATGAAGGGTATGATGTTACTACCAAAATGGGCCTCAAGATATAGGAGCACTCTAACACCTTTGAAAAAGGAATGAGAATAATTTAAATCATAACTCAAGTTCTTTGAATTGGAATGTGGTTTTAATTAAATATATTTTATCCATGTATAATGTGTAATATTTCAAGACCATATTTGGATGAGGTCACTATATTATGGGGAAGGTGGTATGAATCTTATGAAGTCATTGAATGGGTCTAATATCGATGGTTTGGATGTCAGGACATATCCAATGGACCTCTCTAATAAGTTTAAAGGTCATATAAGATGAACCATATGCCATGTAGTTCAAATTTAGTTGAAATGGAATTTAATTGAGTGAAATTTAAGATCATATGATAAAGAACTTTATGGAAAGGGATTTTAAAATATCTAGATCATACACAATATGACATTATCTTGTATTAGTGCTGAGTTAGTGGATAAAACACTACATAAGTTGATGAAGTCTCACACACCAAGTTTAAGTTGGAGTTTAATTAGGGTGAAACTGATGACTGAGTATAAAATAATAAATCTAGATATTTTTAGTGGAGAAAACCCTACATGAGTTGATGATGATTAAGTATAAAATAAGAAGTCAAGATGTTGTTTAATTAGGGAATAAATTGAGTTATAAGGGAAACATATATTTTGTTATCCCTACCTATCCAAAGCTACTTGAGACACTTTCTAGAAAACCCTAGTCAAATAACTATAACAACACATGTAATGAATCCTTACACCCGCAAGCACTTTATGGTGAATCCACTCAAAGGAAAAAATGATATAATTCAAGTGATTATCAAATCATATTTTATTCTTAGCATAATTTTATATATAAATATATATATTATTATTTTATTAAAACTTTAACAAATTATATGAATGAATTATTAATTATTGATATTCAATTTTATGAAGTGGTCATGAAATTTAGGTTGATTCATCCCTCAAGGACTATGTATTAAGGATTTCTCTAAGGATTCACAGAAGATTTCATATAATTTTAACAAAATTTTATCTTAAATATGCTGAAGGGAAAATAAACCTGTTCCCACCTTCTATTTATTCACACCTAATAACCCATGGAGCGTAGGATGCATTTACTTGCCTTCATGCGGAGCAGTCTTTTCAGGTACGTTGTGGTTGGTAATATATTGTTTGATGATACATGTATTCATCACTTTGATTGACAGTTTTTTATTTATGAAACAACAACTGGGTGTTAAAAATAAGGAATGAGAATCCAAACTTGTTTACCCCTACCATAAAGAAAAAATGGGGTACACTTCACTTGAAAAAAATTGGTACATATTTTAAATCTATTGTAATACTTTTATGTGACATAAAACAACACCATAACTATGTTCCTCTATTTATATATAGACCGATGGATCCAAATCCAATTTCACTTCCATCCCACACCATGTGATACGGTTGGAGGCACCTATAAATAAATATGGGATACTAATAGATGAAAACACACAAAAAGTGTGGGAAACATGTGTAAGTATGACATAATAAATATTTTTTTTTCTTTAAATCGACATTACATAAAAATGATTACTTATTTTCCTATATTTTCTATCTAACATAGTCACAGGAATCTGAAACATCCAAACTGGATGCGGATATACTTTTGGTGGCCTTGAAGCAACCATAAAAGTATGGCCGCATCAGAGGTGTGGGTTTTGGGGTGACACACTAAATTTTTTTTGCAAAAAAAGAAGAGGTGGATCAAAGTAAAGAAATCAAAATGATGAGATAAAGAATAGATATCCTTGAATAACATATGAAATTTCAGAGAGAGTTCATGTAAAATATGATGGAGGGGGGGGGGGGGAGATAAGAAACAACTCAAGAACAACCATCACATGAAGATCCCGCCCCACCCCAATAGCTTTTAGGCGAGCCATTCCCCTAAAAAACCTGTCTTAAATGAGTTAATCAATGTTCTAATAATTGTTTCTATAAATTTTGAATCAGATAGACACTGATACCTTTCCTATACTGATATTGTAAGGGGTAAAAATGATTGTGATTTATATCTATCAACACCCACCCATCGCCTTGTAGCGAGGTCTACGGTGTTCAATATCCAGAACATCATGCTACACAAAAGACCACTTCCAACAGGTCATGTCAAAGTATTGATTAACGTATCCCATGATCTAAGTGCTGAGATACCTATTCCAATTAATGATGAAGATATTCATATGGTCAAAAAAGCTCTTGTAACATTCATCACATGACTGTCACAACTTGTAAAAAAACATTTCGACAAGAAGGTATTCATTTATAATTCATTTTTCAAGATAAAACTTTAACATTTAATGAAAAATGGTTTCAACTGATGAATTTTATTACAGAAAGACATAAGGAAGGTATGAAAAGAAAGAATGAATCAAAACCATATCAAGGACCAACCAACTGATCAAAATGATCTACCAAAAGCACCTTAAACCCACCTGTTCTATATCCGCATTTATTATAATTGAAGGATCATGTGAATACAAAGTTGAAATATGGTGGGGTTCCCACAATTATTTTCAATGAAAATTTGTACAGTGGGGAAGATCAATAGTTCATTAGTGTTGATAATGTAATTACAATCCTAGAGCATGATTGACTAGGCAGCTCAGTTGTAAATGTATATATGAGGTATGTTTTCATGATTTGATTTTCCAAAAGATTATATACTATGATAATTATGACTAAATACATTTTAGATTTTTTGTAGAAGTATATATGAAAAACAATTGAAGGGATTTCCCCATGAACAAAAATTTGGACTCATTAGTCCTCACGTCACCTCTACAGAACAAACAGATATAGAATTCGAGAAAGAGGGTGAAATAGTGGAAAGCTCACTCAAATTGTTTAACATAAAAATTATGAATTAAAGACTATTCTTAATACCAATGATGTAGGGGTAAAACTGTATAATTTAATCATATCAAATATCTTTTAAATTATTTCATTAATTATTGCTTTTTGTGTTCTGAGGTAGCATTGGATGATCATTGCGGTCAATTTGGATACTCCAAAGATTTATTTCTCAGATTCAATGCATGGATATCCAATAAACTGGCCACAAATGATGGTGTTTGTCAATTTTTAATACACTTAATCTAACTTTTTAGAACTAAACATCTAGTTATATAATTTATATTATCTTTTAATGGGGATTCTATTATAATATGGAGGTGAATGAATATCTTCTACATTATGGAATGAGGCCAGGGGAAAAGTTCAAGAAACACTACAAGTACTACGATTGGATAAAAATTAGGGTATATATAATAATATTTCACTATCCAAACACATATAAAAATATTACATAGTTTTATCAATGTTTTTACAGTGTCTCAAACAAACAAACAATAAGAACTGTGGTTATTATGTTTGTAAATTTATAAAAGAGATCACATTCCATGACCAAAACATCATCCCTGAAGAGGTATTTTCAAAGATAATTACTATTTCATTTAAAATATTTATTAATACTTTTTGCATTTATATTTTTTCATTACTACCATGATTTTAGAAAAGACTCATATTCACAAGATGATATATATTTTTTTAGAAATGAATGAGAAGTATACCTGATGGAAGAATTTAAAGAAATTGCATGAATATGTGACCAATATGATTCTAAGTGTCTATTTTTTATTTAAAATTGTTAGTATTTTTATTAAAAACAACAAGTTACATATTGAAAACTAAGAAAATGAATTAGGATTATTTTTATAGTTTAGAAAAATGATTCATAATTCATTTGTCATGTGTAGGAATCAACTGCACCTAAATCCAACACATGGTGTGACCATTATGACTTTAACCATGTATTTTTATAATAAATTAACAATAAATTTAGAAAAAAGAACAAGTGACATACTGAAAATTGAGAAAATGCTTAGTATTGTTTTGATACTTTAACAAAACGATCCATCAGTTATTTGTGATGTGTAGGAATCAGACACACCTCAATCCAATGAACAATGTGATCGATATGACTAAAAGTGTCCATTATCAGTTTAAAATTAAAATTTTAGCTCAAAATGAATCACTCACTTAAAACCAAGAAAACTCACTCTGATTTCTTTATAATTTAGGACAATGATTCATAAGTTCTTTGTGACATGTATGAAGAATTATCATGTCAAACTGACGCACGATGTGGCCATTATGACTCAAAATATGTGTTTCCAATTTAAAATGATATTTTAGTAAAAAAGCACAACCGGAATACTAAAAACTGAGAAAAATCATTTGGGTTGTTTTTATACTTTAGGAAAATGATCTATAAGTCATTTATGATGTGTAGGAATCAACCGAATCTCAATCCGACGCACGATGCAATTGGTATGACTGAAAGTGTCTTTTTTTATTCAAAATTAACATTAATTTTAGTAAAAAAAAACACAACTGACACAATGAAAACTGAGTAAACACATTCGGATTTCTTATATAATTTATGAAAACAATCTATGAGTCATTTATGATGTGTATAAATCAACCCCATCTCAATAAAACACATGATGTGACCGATATAAATCCAAATGTGTATTTTTATTTAAAATTGACATTAATTTAAGTAAAAGAACAACAGAAATACTGAAAACCAAGAAAATGCATTCATATTGTTTTGATACTTTAGGAAAATTATACATGAGTCATTTTTGATGTGTATCAATCAACCTCACCTCAATCCGATGCACAGTGTGACTAGTATGACTAAAATTGTCTGTTATCTCTTTAAAGTTTACATTTCAGCTCAAAACGTGTCTCTCAATAAAAACCAAGAAAATGATTTTTGATTATCTTCATAATTTAGGATAGTTTTTCTTAGGACCTTTTTGACATGTATGAAGTAGTTTCACATCAAATCAACGCACTATTTTATTGGTATGACTCAAAAAATGTGTTTTCGGTTTAACAGGATATTTTATTAAAAAAACAGAACCAAATTACGGAAAACTAAGAAAAAACATTTGGATTGTTTTGATACCTTAGAAAAATGATCCATGATTCATTTGTGATGTGTAGGAATCAACCACACCTAAATCCGATGAACGATGTGGCCGGTATAAATACCAAGTGTTTTTATTTAAAATTGACATTAATTTAAGTAAAAAAGAACAAGTGCCATACTGAAAACCAAGAAAAAACATTCAGATTATTTTGATACATTGAGATAATGATCCATGAGTCATTTTTGATGTGTAGGAATCAACCGAACCTAAGTATGATGCACAATGTGACCAATATGACTAAAAGTGTCAGTTATCAGTTTAAAATTGATATTTTAGCTCAAAAGGTTCCACTCACTAAAAACCAAGAAAACACCCTCCAATTGTCTTCATAATTTAGGAGAGTGATTCATAAGTCCTTTGTGATGTGTATGAAGTAGTCTCACCTCAAAATGACACATGATCTGATCGGTATGACTCAAAATGGGTGTTTCTGGTTTGACATGATATTTTAGTAAAAAAACAAAAATTGTCATACTGATAACCGAGCAAAACCATTCTGATTATTTTGATACTTTAGAACAATGATACATAAGTCATTTGTGATGTATAGGAATCAAACACACCTCAATCCAACAAATAATGTGACTGGTATAAATCCAAATATTTACATTTAAATTTGATATTAGTTTTAGAAAAAAATAGGGGACATACTGAAACCAAGAAAACCCATTCAGATTGTTTTGATATTTTAGGAAAACGATCCATAACTCATTTGTGACATGTATGAATCAACCCCATATCAATATGATGCACGGTGTGACCTCTATAACTCAAAATGTGGCTTTTTTATTAAAAATTTACATTTTATTAATTTATTCTTTTATTTTAATGTTTAATTTATTTATTTATAGTTTTACTAACATAAAATTTCTTTTATTATATAGGTGGAACCTTTTGATTGAGTTGGGATGATTTTTTTGGCAACTATTACCATGGGAGGAAATTTTTGAGAGGGAATCACGAATTTTAAAGGATGAAACATTAATATTTTTAACAGTTTGTTCGATAATTGTAAATGTATTTATATAAAACTCTGTTTGCCAAACCCTTGTGTGCGCTGATTTGTTCTTGTGTGCACTGTATAGGTGCTATTTTGTTTAGGTGGTGTGTGTGTGCTGTGTAGGTGCTACTGGTGGGTGTGCTATTTATATATGCAGGTGATGCTGGTGGGCATGCTGTTATATAAACAGAACATCACAGGAAGCTAGGACTTTATCCGCACTATTTTGAGCACTGATAAAGGCCCCCTTTATCAATGCTATTTTGAGAACTGATAAAGGCACCATTTATTATTGCTAATTAATGCTATGATAAAGTGGTATTTTATCAGTTCTAAAAATAGAACTGATAAAAATGTCCTTTATCCATGCTAAAATAACATGGATAAAAGGGGCCCTTATTAGCACTTTTTTAGCATGAATAAAGGATATGCTTTATCAGTTCTTTTTTAGCGCTGCTAAAGGGGACCCCCTTTATCTTCTCTAAGATTAAAAACACTTTTATAGAGCCGTTAAAATCATTTTCTAGTGATGATTAAAGAACTATCTATAGTAGTTAAAAGTACACACTTGGAGTCATACCAGTCACACCGTGCATCATATTGAGGTGTGGTTGATTTCTACACGCCACAACTAAGTTATGAATCTTTTTCCTAAAGTCTCTAAATAATTTTAACGTGTTTTCTTATTTTTGAGTATATCACTTGCGTTTTTTATTAAAATGTCATTTAAAATTGAAAACACGCACTTTAAGTTATACAGGTCACATCACATATCAGTTTGAAATGAGACTACTTCCTACACATTAAAAATGAGTTAAAAATTAGTATCCAAAATTATCAAGATAATCACAGTGCATTTGTTTGATTTTCAGTGAGTGAATCATGTTTTGAACTAAAATCTCTATTCTAAACAGATAATGGACACTTTGAGTAATACCAGGAGCACGACATATCAAATTGAGGGGATAATGATTCTTACACATTAAAAATTACTTATGGATCATTTTCCTAAAGTATTAAAACAATTTGAATGCTTTTTCATGGCTTTGAGTATGTCACCAGTGTTTTTTACTAAAATGTAAATTTTAAATAAAAAGACACACTTGGAGTCATACCAATAATACCATGTGTCAGATTGAGGTGAGTTGATCCATACACATCAAAAATGAATTATGGATCATTTTACTAAATTATCAAAATAATCCGAATGTTATTTCTTGGTTTCAAGTATGCCACTTGTTTTTTTACTAAAATTAATGTGAATTTTAAATAAAAAGACACACTTGGAGTCAATAAAGTTACAACATGCATCAAATTGAGGCGAGGATGATTCCTACACATTAAAAATGACTTATGGATCATTTTCATAAAGTATCAAAACAATCCAAGTGTTTTTTTTCTCAATTTTGAGTATATCACTTATGTTTTTTTACAAAAATTTCATTTTAAACTGGAAACACACACTTTGAGTAATACCAGTCACATCATGTGTTGGATTGAAGTGAGTCTATTTCCCACATGTCAAAAATTACTTATATATTGTTTTCCTAGATTTTAAAGACAATTAGAGCATGTTTTTAAGATTTTTCATTGAGTGATATATGTTTTGAACGAAAATGTCAATTTTAAATTGATAATGGAAACTTTGAGTCATATTGGGAACAATGTGTATCATATTGAGGTGTATATAATTTATAAACATCTCAAATGACTTATGGATTATTCTCCTAAAGTATAAAAATAATCTAAATTCATTTTCTGGGTTTTGAGTATGCCACTTGTCCTTTTTACTAAAATTAATGTCAATTTTAAATAAAAATACACACTTGGAATCATAATGGTCACATCGTGTGTCTGATTGAGGTGATGCTGATTTATACACATCATAAATGAATTATAGATAATTTTCCTAAAGTATCAAAACAATCCATGTGTGTTTTTTTTATTTTGAGTATGTCAATTGTTTTTTTACTAAAATGTCATTTTAAACAGAAAACACACATGTTGAGTCACATCAGTCATATCGTGTGCTGGTTTAATGTGAGACTGATTCCTACAAATGAAAAATGACTTATGAATCATTTTACTAAATTATCAAGACAATCAGAGCATGTTTTCTAGGTTTTTAGTGAGAGACACACATTTGGAACTAAAATGTCAATTTTAAACTGATAACTGACACTTTGAGACATATCGGGCACACTGTGTCTTGGATTGAGGTGTGTCATATTTTTAAACATAAAAAATAACTTATGGATTATTTTATTAAAGTATCAAAATAATATGAATGAGTTTTATTGGTTTTGAGTATGTTACTTTTCTTTTTTACTAAAATTAATATTAATATTAAATAAAAAGACACACTTGAAATCATACTAGCCACACTGTGTGTCAGATTGAGGTTTGGATGATTCATATATATCAAAAATGATTTATGGATCATTTTACTAAATTATCAAAAGAATATGAATACTTTTTCTTAGTTTTGAATATGTCACTTGTAATTTTTTCTAAAATTTTATTTTAAACTAGAAACACCCACTTTGAGTCGTACTGGTAACATCGTCTATTGGATTGATGTGAGACTAATTACTACATGCCACAAATGAATTATGAATAGTTTTTCTAAATTATCAATAAAATATGAGAAAATTTTATTATTTTTCCTTGAGTGACACATGTTTTGAACTAAAAATTGAATTTTATATTGATAACGGCCACTTCGAGTGATACCGGGCACACTGTGTATTTGATTGAGGTGTGGCTAATTGATACACAATAAAAATGGCTTATGGATCATTTTATTGAAGTATCAAAACAATCTGAATGTGTTTTCTCTATTTGGAGTATGTCACTTGTCTTTTTTACTAAAATTTCAACTTTAAATAAAAAGAAACACATTGAGTCATACGGGCCACACTGTGTGTTAGATTGAGGTGTGGTTGATTTCTGTACGTCACAAATGACTTATTGATTATTTTACTAAAGTATTAAAACAAAATGAATGTGTTTGATTAGTTTTGAGTATGTAATGTGTGTTTTGAACTAAAATATAAATTATAGACTAAAAAAATACAGTTCGATTCATAACAAGAACACTGTGTATTGAATTGAGGTGTGGCTAATTAAAATTTTACTTATTTTCATTATCTCAGTTGCAGCCTCAAAGTCCAATCTCTCATGAGCATGAGCAGTTTTGAAAAAACCACCCTAACTTGAGCTAAATAATCCACCTGCATATGAAAATAATTCTTATATTAGTAATGCTATAAATAAATAAATTAAACAAAAATGTGAAATAATGCATTAATAAAATCTAAATTTTAAACTGAAACCACACAATTTGAGTCATACCGAGTACACTATGTATCATATTGTGGTATGATTGATTCTACAATGTCTTTTTTATCCTACAATGCATTCAACATTCTGGGTTATATAAAAATATTGTTGTTTGATAACCTAGAATGCTGAATGCATTAAATAATAAAAAGAAAATAGCATCATCATGAGTGTATCATCCTTATTGAGAACACTATAATAGTACATTAGTGAATCATACTCATTGACAAAATAATTTTATTGTGATCTCTATTGAAATTAATAAAATATGTATCAGATTAAAATGATAAGGAAATTAACTAAAAAAATATATAAAATGATGAGAAAATAAACTAAATAAGTAGTATGAAGTCACATCTTCATGATATATGTGTACGTTCTAACACCAGGTATGCTGCCCAATTTTTTCTTAATAAATATATTTCTTCTTGTGAATATAATGACTTTCTACAGTCAGAGCAGTAATAAGAAAATATAAATACACAAATGATTAATTAATATTTTATATGAGATAATATTTATCTTTGAAAATACCTCTCCAAGGATGAAATTTTGTTAATGGAATATGATATATCTAAGAAATTTTCAATCATGATAACCACAATCTTTGACATTTGTTTGTTTTTGAAACTTCAAAAACATTGGAAAAAATAAGTAATTTGTTTTGATATGTGTTTTGATAACAAAATATTATTATATATACCCTAATATTTATCCACTTGTAGAAGTTGATAGGATCCTTATACACATAGATTGACCTCATTCCATGATTTTGATTATATTTAAACACTTCACTATCATAAAAAAATTATCATTAAAACATAATATAAAATATATATAACTTGAAGTTTAGTTTTAAACCATTGGATGTAGTGTATTACAGATAGAAAAATATCATCACATGTGGTCTGTTTATTGGGTATCCATGTAGTGAATCCAAAAGATAAATCTTTGGAGTATCCCAGTTAACTGCAATGAGTAACCAATGTTGCCTGAAAAACAAAAAGGAATAAGCAGTGAAATGAATTAAAAAATATTTTATATGATTAAATTATAGATTTTAACCCCTGTATCATTGGTAATAATAATATTTAGTCGTTCTTAAGTTTTATTTTAAACACTTTGGTGAGTTCTTCCACTATTGCATCAATTTGATCTGAATCCAATGATGTTTCTTATGTTTAAGTGATGTGAGAACCAATGATTCCATATTTATATTCACAAGGTAATCCATTCAAACATTATTGATATATATTTCTACAAAAAATATGAATTATATTTAGTCATAATTAACATAGAATAATATCTATTGGAAAAACATATCATGAAAACACACCTCATGTATAAATTTACAACTAAGACTCCTATATAGTCATACTTAAGGATTTCATTTACATTCTCAATATAAATATAATTATTAATGGACTCTCCATACATTTTTTCTTTAAAATAAACTATGACATCACTACCACATTGTAACCTTGTATCCGCAAGAGCCTTCAATGTTAGTAAATAAAAATATTAAACGTTCAGGTTAAAGGTGCTTTGTGAAGATCTTTTCAATTGATTAGTTGATCCTTTAGATCATTTTGATTTGACCTTTTATTTCACCCCTTCCCCTTATACATATTTAATATCATTAATCAGTTCATAATTTTTTAATTAAATTTTAATGGTTTAAGATGAATAATAAATTGGAATTTAATACCTCTTTTTCAACATGTTTTTACAAGATTTGACAACCATGCTACAAATGTTCCAATATCTTACTCAGACATAGGAATATATGCACCATCAAGTGGAAGAGGTAGATCAACACTCGACTCATGAGATATGAAAATTTCCACTCTCACATGAATTATTAATTTTTTTCTATTGTGTAGAGTATATTTTTGGATATGGAACACTGTAGCCCTCGCAACAAGGTTATGGGTGGTGTTGATAGATATAAATCACAATATTTTTCAACCTATAGAATATCAATACAAGAAAGGCATCAGTGTCTTCCCAATTCGCATTTCACAAAAGAAATTATTAGGATATTTATTACCTCATCCAAGATATCTCTTTGAGAGTAATGAATCACCTCAAGTTGGTGGGGGGGGGGGTCATCACACATTGGTGGTTTTTGATTTGTTTCTTCTCTTTGATTCCTTCTTATAAAAATTTCTAGTAACTCCAACTACCATTGAAATTTTTCTTTAAGAGTATCTAATCATTCCTGAATGTATTCCATTTTTTATCTTTATCCCCTGTTCATTTTTCCCCAAAATATGTTTGGGGTGTCACCCCAAAACCCACACCTCTGACACGACCACACTATTCTAGACACTTCAAGGCCATTGGTAGTATTTGTTCATACTATACAACTGATGATGATTCCCATGTCTAAGTTAGATAAAAAATATAGGAAAATAAGTAATAATTATTATGTAATACCGATTTAAAGAAAAAGAAATTTTTATTATTTCATGCTTACACACATTTCCCACACTTTTTGTGTGTTTTCATCTATTATTATCCCATCATTATTTACCTGTTCCTCCTTCCATATCACATGATGTAGGATGAAAGTGTCATTTAATTTGAATTCATCAACCTTCATATGAACATAGGAACATAATTATGTTGTTGTTTCATGTCACATACAATTATTACGATAGATTTAAAATACATACCAATTTTTTTCAGGTGAAGTGTACCTAATCCATTCTTTACAGTAGATGTCGGTTGGTTTTTCTACCTGTTTCTTATTTTCAACAGTCAATTTCTATTTTATAAATTAACAATTCTTAATCAAAGTGATTAATACACATATTTTCAAACAATGTATTATCAACCATAATGTACCTAAAAATATGTCTCTTCATAATGGCCAGTAAATGCATCCCATACTTCTTTGCTTATTAGGTGTGCATACATATGCGATGGGTGCGGGTTTATTTTCTATTCAGCATCTTTGAGATGAAACTACATTATAATTGTGAAAAATCCTATGCGAGCCTTTCTAGCAAGAATTAGTAAAAATTTATTTCAATATTCATCTACTATAAATGAGCACTACAAAGGATAATGAAGATTAAGTCAACGTTTAGTTATTATTTTTAGTAAAATAATGAAATTATATCATAATGTTACCCTAATATATTACCTAAATAGTTTCTTAAGCACGAGCATAACATGGTTCCAAAAATATGTATTAATCGGTACATGCTATCGAGTGGTCAGCCCAATGAAACTACTGAACATGTCCATTTTGGGGTTAATAGTCTGACCATGTGCATTCCATCCAACCTCAACTTTGATGTCTTTGTTTTTCACCTTAATAATTATTTCTAACACCATAAAACTATAAATATCTTATTTTTTATGGGGAATCAATTCTTCATAGTCTATCATTTCTTAGGTTAGACATCATCAATATGTTGTTCCTCTGGATTGATAGCATCAGCTTGTGTATAATGTTGTTGTTCCTCTACACTAGGAGCACTGGTAGGTTGAGAAACCTATTGTTCCTTCGGGATTTGGAATATAGACATGCGTATAAGTCATTATCTATATAATTTGATTAACATTTAATTTAGATTACCTAAATGTAGTAGTGAACATATAACAATATGAGGTATAGTAACATATATTAAAAAAATATAACCTGATTATTGAATTCTCTTTTTTAAAAGGTTGAAGGGGTTTAACCCCTCTATCAAGTATCCAAATACCTGAATTTTGGTGTACTATGACATACAAGGCCCCATATACATTAGGACCACTGCAAAAATGATTGTGTCATTACAATAAATGGGTCATCCTCAGTTAAATTTTCATATGTCCCTTCAGTGGTTTTGGTTGATAACAGAACAATTGACCACTTTCGGTTTGTAGTATCTGGAAGATAAAATAATTTTACTAATAATGATGCCATTATAAATGTTTCATCTTTGTACCCTTCCTTACTGGAATCCACTTTCATGAATCCCAATTCAACTATTTTAAAAACAATCATGTTATGAACCCACTTGAATTGAGAAATTGGCACTTAGAATGTTGTATAATCCAACTCCCATATTTTTTTAATGATGCCAAGGTACACCATATTCACATAAATTGTATTTCTATCCTTGGTACTAGATTCATGCATCACTTAATCCACAAGTGTAACTCCACGATTTTACATGGTACTGCCTTTACCATTTTTATTTTTATATAACATTTGACCATTAATTACATAACCATTATAAGACAATACATGAACACTTGGTCCTATGGCTAACTTTCAAAGTAGTTTTGAAATTGAATCTAGTTTTTCATCTAACTAATTAAAAATATGGTCTTGAAAACATCCTATAAACTGTTGATTATGTGTATTAGATATCTATATTTTAGACCTTGATGGATTAAAATTTCTAAGAATATCTTTGTGGGTTTCAATATATAGAGAAACCTCTATACTGTTATGAAAAATGTAAATGTTGGAATACTATTGATTTGTAATAGTAACTGTGACAACATATATTCCAAAAATTCCTTCACACACAAGTCACCCAGTGTGATGAGATTTTGGTAATCCAATGCTTTCCACATGAGACAGGTAGTCGATACTGAATTCAATGGCTTCCTCAACAATATATCACTCCACAATACAACCTTTTATATGACTTCAATTTCTGACATACCCTTTCAAAATATTCAAATACCATTGAATGGGGTACATCCTTGTATAATGTACAAGACCACATAGTCAAATCTCTTTAACCAAGTGACCCATCATATCAAAGAATGATGGCGGGAAGAACATTTCCAATTCACATAATATGACAAAAATTTCTTTTTCTATATTGGGAAAAGGATTGAGGAAATATAGAATGAAAAATAGAAAGTGTATATTTATATATTTTAATATAAATAAAAAAACATAACATAAATACAATTTTTTAATTTAAAATTATAAAAAATATGCATGTTTAATATATAAATCATTTAAAAATATAATAATAAAATTATAGTTGTATTACTATATATCCAAAATTTAAGACACTCTAATATTGTCTCATTTGGATGAGTTTCAATTCTATATTTGTTGACCATGACACAATATTCACTGAGAAAAATCATTCCCTATGTCATTTCCCACCCTCCCCAAACATTCTAGACTATTAGAATTCAAATAATTATAAAAATTGAAAAAATTTGTTGGTTCCATGCTTCATTGCGCTACAGTCTATCAGTAACATTGAATGAATGGATGATATCAGGGATTCTATTGGAATTTTAAGTTATTTAGTCAATAAAATATATTATTTACTTGAATTATAATAGAAATTTTAGTGTCTTCCCATCAAAACATTTTATTTTTGACTTTAAATATGGATATAAAATATTTTTAGTAAAATAATTTTTTGAATGATAAATTATTGAAAGAGGATTAAGAATATTTTTTTTGTTTTCCCCTAATTTCCATATTCATCCTTATGAGGAGTAAAAAATTAAATTCCTTATAAATCCCCAAAAGATCATGCATATGCCTCTATCATAACAGACAATTGGTATCCATCGTAGTGTATAATAGAAAAGCGATATACAATATTGATTGCATGTTCATTGCCACATATTTCAATATAGTTTCCTTTTGTTATGAATCAATGGGTTTATTCATTTATGACTACATTAATTGATTATAATCATTTAACATGTTTAAATGATTATATACTCAATAGTCATACATTATTATAATTTATGTAGGCTGGCATGTGTAGGTAGTTGATGTTCGAATCCCTTCATTGAATGAAGGGAGACTATATAAAGGGATGGGATATACATATTGAGTGAGTGTGATACCAATAAGATATAGTCTCCCTACAGTAACACCATAGACTATCACAACTAGTCATCCACCTCTGGAGAACATGGACATGTTCCTGAGGTCAATTAGTGACTTTAATCAAGACATTGATCATTAGATTCCGATCGAGGGATGTTACAATGGGTGATATGGGAATACATCCCACGAGTGACAAAAACTCCCTCCTAAGGTTAGAGGAGATACTCTCTCTATGTGTGTGAGACAAGTGGGATGAGCCCCACAGGTATTGACTTGTGTGATGACGAGGAACTTTGTCTGGGAGATGAGTTGAGAGATATCACTTAGGATATGTGGGATGAAACTCAGGTACAATTCATTTTAATTTATTAAGGACATGTCATTTGGATGTCAAAGGGGATTTGGATAAGGAATTATACCCCACCTATTGAGGCTGGGGCCATGATGATCCTACTGGTTGTGAGGTTACCATGGGGTGACTAGCATGACATGATGCTAGATATTAGATATAAGGGGCTAGGTCATGAGTGAATGGAACTTTTCTGATGAGTTAGTGAGCTGTGTGACATGTTTTGAACCCATGTTTGTAGTTTCATGTGTGAAATTATGATAGTCGATGGATTTTGGTATGGGAGATTTGGAACAAAAGGCCTCCCCCACACCACAAGTGAGATTACATTTAATAGATTTCCATGAGTGAGATGGTGTCCTTTTTTTGTATGATATCTGGGCCAACCATGAGTGATATGGTATGGATTGAGACCCGTTGGCTTCACCTTGAATGAGAAGGTGTTGTTGGGGACCTGGCCTTAAGTGTGAAGGTAGTGGTCAGGAGAGAGGCTGTGAATTGGTGCCAGATCAAGAAATGAAACCACCTTGAGTTAAAAGGCCGACTCTGAATGTGATGTGAGATTAGATAGACAACCTCACCATGAATGAGAAGGCACGAGAAGAGAACCACCTTGAGTGTGAATGCAATTCCATGACAAGGACGTAAGACCCTACCTTTCCCCTTTTGATAGTGTTCAATACTTGTGGACACCCTACCCTAAAAATTTAGGTATGGGTTGGGATTTAGTGAGTTGCTCAACCCTAAGTCCTCGGTTACAACTTGGGTTTTAGGTATGATGTCATGAGGTGACAACAATATTCTAGAATAACATCAAAGTAGGTATCATCACGTGTTGTGATGTCTTGGTTAGCACATGATGTCCCAATGGACATTTTTATCTTGTCTATTTCCTTTTATCATGCGTACAAACTAATTTAACAAAATATATTAAGGGTTTTGGTGAGACCCTAAAGTAATCATATATGTTTATTATTTTTATAATGAATAAGTTGATTGTTATACAATTACATTTTTGGAATAATGTTATTCATTTTGATGTTTTATATCTATATATTCTGAAAAATATAATTTTGTTTAATTAATTCAGTTTACATATTTGGAAATCCTAATTATAATCATATTATTTGTGTTTGTCAACATTGTAGACATGATTGAGTATAAGTAGAATTTAATTTTATTTACCACCTCCTACATAAGAAACTTACATTGTTTTATAGAATAAAAATAAAACCAAATGACATATATATCATTTATTACTTCTAAAACCAAGTTATTTCAAACTATTACCACATATTACATAGAAAAAAGTAGTTGTTAACTAGTTTTCATGAATTGAAGCATTGAATACCTGAAATTGGATGAAATTGAGATCTTTCATTGGTTGGGATTTTGAAAATATATTTGCATTTTCTAAGAAAATTTTGAATGTCATGTCTTCCATAATTTGAAATCCGGTTTAAATGTATTATATGAAAATAAATTCCACTTAATTTGAGATTCAATGTTGAGTATAGAACCACAATTTTAGTTCCTTGTGAGGAATGATTGTGTTGGTTTATCTCTTGCTTTTAGGGTTTTTTAGGGATATTCATTAAAATATTTCTATTAAAAGGGATAGGCACACATAATTTGTAATCCCATGGAACTAAAATATGGGATTCTTAATTCCATAACCCAATTATAGCACATATTTATAGAGAATTATTTTTCAATGATAGGCTTAAAAAACATCCTTTAGTCAAGGGGTTATGTACATCCAAAATTTGTCAAAAACCTTGATATCTCATGGAAGATTTGTGTCTATATATATTTTTATATTCAATTGTAATTTTCATGATTATTTTAATGTAATCACATTTCTTATTTCCTATTTTCTCTATTTATTTATAGTATAAATAAAATTATCCCCATATAATAATCAAGTAAGGATGATTTTTAACAATTGGTTATTGTTACATGTATATATATATATATATATATATATATATCAATTTTTTTGGTATTAGTTTAAAATTGTTTATAAGTGAAATTTCTAGACTACATTATATAGAAGACTCCAAATTGGAGTTAATATTTATCCCCACTAGACACAATTCCAGCCCTTATAAATCTATGGTGAATTGATAGAATCAAAACATCTGGCCTCTGTATTCTGGATTCCACTTGAACCCAGCAGTCTTGGTTTCACCCATTTTCAAATATGTGGATGCCTAGAATCAGTTCCATCATCATCACCCTACCCCTACACCTATGTTCCTCCATTGCACCATCCTCATCCACCAGGACCACCTACATCATCTACCTCTGATGGGACGCCGTGCTTCTCCACTACAACCACCACCACCACTAGTACGCTGCCACCTTAAAATTGGTGTCCCCCTAAAAAGATCCATTGTATGCCTACAAACACCTCTTAACTACTTTTACGGCCACCCTAATGGAGGATGACGCCTGAGCACTGGCCCAAAGGTCCGACATATCCTGTGTCCCCCCCGAACAAATTCTCCATCCCCACACCACTCAGACACCGCCATTTTTGGGTGTCACTACCCTCGAGGATAATCCCCAGATCACCAATATGATCGAAACCAACGATGTCATCATCAGTATACTGGATAATGGTGTGTGGTCAAAGAGCTTGAGCTTCAGTGGACACACCCTCCCTCCCACCCCAATCAAATGGAAGGGGTCACATGTTATGACAAAGGACTTCCCCACCTCCATTTATAACAACAAACTGATTGGGGATAAGTTTTTCCCAAAAGGGAATGAGATGATAAAGGAGGCCATCAACTAAAATTTGGAATCCAAATCATCCCGCGACACCACTGTTCGTGGTAGTCACACCGCCATCACCGTATCCATCTCCCTCGTGGCCAACCTAAGATTACTAGGCTACGCCCAAGGAACACTGACTGAGTTGCAGTTCAATGAGGTGCATGTGAAGTGGAATTAAAAACTAACTATAAGTGTCAGGGATTCATGGTCGAAAAAGATTTTGACGATGTTCAAGAATGTGGAATGGAGGGATGGTGGGGGCCACACAGTTCAGAACTAGATTGCAGTCACCCGCAAGGGATAATAATTGTCTCTGGTTAAGAATTTAACTGGAATATCCAATAAACCCATGGGATGAGGACACCTGTCCTATTCTATTTCCATCTGTCAGATCATCTCTTCACGAAATTCCTTAAATTTGAATTTATAGATGGTTTTTCCCTTGCATTTTGTGATATAGATCGACTTCGATTGCAGTGACTACTATAAAACCCTAAAATCTAGTACTGTGGTGAAAATGACAAATCGAGCTACTTAGGAAAAAACTACATGGAATCCAATGACTATGATGGTGGTTAAGAATCCATCGAAGGAAGTATTGCGTTATCACCAAGTCTCTTTCAACGCAAAGATGTGGGTTTTCTTCTCCAAGAACTGACTATCTCTGGTGGTGTTTCGTCTCAGTCTGCGATTGTTATTTTTGTAAAAAATAGGCATCAATGGATGACGAAGGTGGTGTAGATTAGTGATTTTTTCTGAAATATGTACTCGAAAATTTGTATTCCATTTATGTTATTATGATTCATTATTTAATACTTTTTTCTTATGAGTAGTTTTCTATAAATTTTATATGTCTAGCATTTTTGAATTAAAAAAACTCCCATTTCCACATTTTGATGTCACTAAAAATGGTGTGAACGGAGGAAAAAGATAGTATTTTTCACCTAAAATCATGAAAGTACCATTAGGATTTCTACTGAAGATTCCATTGAAATTTTCCTATTTTTTAATGTTTATAGGTTTGACGGCATTAGTATATTGTTCCCCACTAGAGGTTCCAATAGAACATCCCATCGGAACTTCCACTTCAGGTTCCACTAGAACCTCTACCGATACCACCACTTTAAAATGGAGGTTTGTGGAAGTTACATTGGAACTATAATTAAAACTTCCACTGAAAGTTCCATTGGAACTTCTTGACACTTCCATTAGAACCTCCTGTGGCACTTCCAGTGGCTTCCACTTTACTGTTCTGGAATTTCCACTAGAAGTTCCCATGGAACTTTGTGGAACTTCCATTGGAACCTCTAGTGACACTTCCAGTGGCTTCCAATTTGTTGTTCCAGTGGAAATTTCAGCCTCATATTAAACATTCCAAATTGCACTGTGAAGATACCTTAAGTAAAAAATCAAAGTGTTATTTCCTAGTGGAAGTTTCAGTGGAACTTCTACTAGAACTTCCAGTGATAATTCCAGTTAAACTTCCACTGGAAGTTCTACTGGAACTTCTGATCTAATTCAATCTTCCAAAACTATAGTGTAGAAGTTCCAGTGTCACTTCCATTGAAACTTCCACTAGGTAGTGGAATATTAATTCAATTTAAATTTTTTTATACAATTTCAAATGATAAATTAAATCATTTTTATAATAATTATTTATAAAAATTGAAATTCTAATTTCTTTTAATTATATTTAACAACAATATTAGTTTTATAAATATAAATTTTTGTTGTAGTGTTGAAGTTCCACTGGAACTTTCACTGAAACTTCCATGGGAACTTCCACTAGAACTTCCTCTAGAACTTCCACTAAAACTTCCATTGGAACTTCCACTAGAACTTTCACTAGAAATTACACTCTAATTAAATCATCCAAACCTATAATGTAGAATTTCTAGTGGAAATTATACCATAAGTTCATTTCTTTTAATTATAGTTAACATAATATTAGTTTTAGATATATAAATTTTTATTGTAGTGTGGAACTTCCACTGGAACTTAGATTTATTCTACCTTCTATTCTGTATTTTTTTGGATTCCCCCAATAATTCCCACATTTCTACAACACTGGAAATTCCACCAAAAGATAATTTCTTTTAATTATATTTAACAATAATATTAGTTTTAGAAATATAAATTTTTTTTATTGTGGAAATTCCAATGACAATTATAGTGGAACATCCATTGGAACTTCCACTGGAACATCTACCGAAACTTCCAATGAAAGTCCCACTGGAAGTCCCATTGGAACTTCTAATGGGTAGTGGAAAATTAATTCAATTTAAAATTGTTTATATAATTTCAAATGGTAAATTAAATAAATTTTATAATAATTATGTGTAACAATTTCAATCCATATTTCATTGAATTATATTTAACGACAATATTAGTTTTAGAAGTATACATTTTTGTTGTAGTGTGAATGTTCTAGAGGAAGTTCTATTGGAACTTGCACTAGAAATTTTAATGGAACTTTCATTGGAACTTGCACTAAAACTTTCACTGGAACTTGAAATAGAACTTCCATAGGAAATTTCATAGGAACTTCCACTAGAACTTCCACTAGAACTTAGACTTATTCTACCTTCTATGCTGTAATTTTGTGGGTGACCCCAAAAATTACTTAATTTCTACAGAGTAGTGAACATTTTTATAGGATTCAATGTAAAATTATTATATTCTTTGTAGTCCTAGTGTATGTATTTTTGATTCCAAGTAAAGGTCTTAGTTTCAATTTTCAGGTGTTCAATTTAGGTCTAATTTGACCACTTTACAAAGACTTTTACAAGAAATAAAACATCAACTAAAAGACGGTCATAGAAATGATTAGAGAAATACTTTTTTTGGTATATGTTTGAAGCATTCATATCCAATATTATATCATAATTTGATTGTAAAAAATCTGATAGTTCTATTTTGTATGTATTAGATAACTACAATCCATCAACAAGTGATTTCTAATTTGGTGGAGGGGAAATACATTTATCTGAAGATGATATCCAAATGATATTTTGAATAACAGAAGGTCAAATAGAAATTTAGGACTCCTAATCATTCAAACCAACCAAGGCATCATTGTATGTGAGGAGATTTCAAATATATGAGAAGTTTATGAAACATTAGGCAATAAAATCAACTCTTTTAGAAGCAGTGAAGGGTGATGAAGAAGCCCATAATCATGACACAACAAAACTACTATGTTTATACACATGTGAGACTATTTTTTCCCTACTATAGGTTCTTACCCGATCTAGGGTTTTATCAATTATGTGGATACTATGAGAGACATGAGAACACTAAGGTGGTCTTGTGTATTCCACCAATAATTGATGAGATCAATTAAAGAATTTCTCAACCACCGTGGAATGATTACAAAAGGAATTATCACTTTATTGGTAAGGAATAATATTTATTATCAATTAAATGTATAATATACTCTTTATATGATTCTTGTTATTATAGTATTTTTACTATGAGAAAAGTGGAATAGTGAAAGGGAATGAACAAGTATCCAATCCACCATTCACAAAGTAGAGCCTCATAGATTTTGATGTTGCTGTAAAAAAACAGAAGATTCATCAAGTTCCAGCTAGAGAGGTAACTATACCAATTACAATTAAAATTTAATGGTTTTATAAACCAAGAATATTTCAAAAACAAAAATATTACATATACAAAAAGAAGCAAAGATTGAGGAGGATCCACCAATGTTTAAGGAAGATGCTGTTGGCCAGTAGGAAAAGGGGGAACCATAGGATGACAAAATAACAGTTATTGAAAAAGAAAATTTGGTCCTAAAAAGAAAAATGCATAAAATGAAAAAAATTGTTAGAAAACAAGTGGAAAAAATTAAAATACTGAAGTTGTTATTAAGTGATAATGTCGACATAGAGGGAAGTAGAAGAGAAGGTAGCGCCGAAAAGAGTCATTCTGTCAAGGAGGAAACCAAAATAGTGGGTATAAATGAAGATGGGATACAACAAGATCCTCCTGAAAAAACAAAATCTCTCCCTAAAGCATAACATCAGAAAATAACCCCTTACCTAATAGTGGAAAAACAAAACAACGTGACAAGAAAACAGGGATTGAGGATCCTACTGATCAACTATAAGAAGGTGCTGAACAAACCACACCTGTACATCAAAGAATCCAAATTGAAAAAACATAAAAAAAAGTCATGAAATGAGGTCAATGATTAGAAATGTGAAGTCAAGAGCTAGAAAATAGAAGAAATTGGATTCATCTTATCATTATGAAACCTGATACACAAGAATAAGAACAACAACATGAAACACAAAAACTGTAAAACAACCAAGTTAGCTGGAAAAACCCATTGAGGTAGGCAATTTTTCAAAGAAAACACAAAAAAAAGTTGTTACAGGGCTTCCGGGTATACCTAAATGGGTCAGCTAGAGTAGATGCCAGCAAAAAAAGACTACGAGCAATTGGAAAAGATTCTCCCAATCAAACTAGGTTGGTATGTACATCCCTCATTTAAAGTATTTCTATTAAATTCCCCTGAACATTATATGGTTTTTTATAAGTTATTATTATTATAATGTATCCAATATGTATGGTTAGTGGAGAAAAACTTGTATTCAGTTTCATTAGATTATATTTTCCAACTTTTCACTAAAAGCATGAAAAGTAGTAGCATGAGTATTTACCTTAACCAAGTTTACTATAAACTAATACTCAATTAGTCTGACATCCTCCATTTTTTTTAATTATATTAGGTTATATATTCCTGTGCTTAACTTATCAAAAAGAAGTGTGAAATAGGGAAAGCAGCTGAAATCTTCCATGATAAATCAACTACTATTACAAATGTTTCCATGTTGGGTGTAATATTCTCTATATTCTTGAATTTTTAAATATATTAATTAATATTTTTTCTAACTTTATTCATTTTTATATAGAATTATATCTGGTAAAATTTTTTTTGAAAGAGGGGTTGTTAGAGAAACCCATAAAAGAAGAAATTCAATTGAATGGAAAATTATTCATCCCCATCAACACATAAAATCTACATTGTGATTTTATTATGTTTTATATTGAAAAAAATTTCATCTATAATAACTCCATGCAGCCTCAGATGGATGCTCCTACAATTGATTGTTACTAGCAAGATGATTTAAAATGGTAAATTCCATCCTCTTTGATGAAAAATGCATTTTCATATAAACTAACTAACTGAATAAATTTTCTAAAACACTTGAAGAAAAAATTTATTGAAGAAATAATCAAACAATGGAACCCCAGATACTTATAGTAGACTACTTTTGCACTTCCATTCATATTAGAAGACACTCCTTAGCAGGGGGATGCAATGTTAGATTGCGAGATAAGTGTTTGTTATCTCATTGAAAAGATGGAAACTGATCAAGGGTATGACAATAAGCTACTAGAATACAAAGTTGATGACTTGCTTCTATATATGTTACATTGTTTCCTTACATACCATGCATATAGTTGGAGTGAATCATGATATAGAACACGAGTTTTATTCTGGAAAAAATTCTTCCAGAATGAACATAACAAGTTAAATAGCTGGGTTTAATGGATCTAACATTAGATTAGAATTTAAATGGTTTGGAAGGTTTTAAACATTCAAATAACCCACTTTAATGACTGTTACTGGAAATTGCATTTAACTGTTGTTAGGTTTTTAAACAATTATACTTCCCACTTTAATTATGGTTTGTTATTATTTGTGTAAATATTTATTTTTTTGGTTTTGCTGTTATAATTTCTATTGGTAATTTTAGGGGTTTAAAATTGGTGTTGGAAACTAAAATGGTTTATATTTGGTGTTGGTAATATCAATGGTTTATATTTGGTATTGGTAATAATGGTTTTGTTGTTATAATTTTTTGGGTAATTGTAGTGGTTTAAAATTGGTGTTGGAAATTTCAATGGTATATATTTGCTATTGGTAATTGAATTGGTTTATATTTTCTGTTAGTAATTGAAATGGTTTATATTTGGTGTTGGTAATTGGAATGGTTTATATTTTCTATTGGTAATTGCAATTGGTGATGGGAATTGCAATGGATTATATTTGTTGTTATTAATTGCAATGATTTATATTTGGATTTGGTAATTTCAATGGTTCATATTTGGTTATGGAAAATGCAATGGGTTAATTTTTTTTTGGTAATAGAAATTGGTAATTGCAATGTGGTCTTATTAGGTTTCGAAAATGAAGTGGGAATATTATGTCCTTATGAGGGGAAATATTTTCTTCTGAGGGGATTTATTTGGTTTTACTATTATAGTTGGTGTTGGTAATTGAAATGGTTTATATTTGATATTGATAATTAAAATGGTTTATATTTTTTGTTGGTAATTTCCATTAATGTTAGTAATTTCAATGGTTTATATTTTCTTTTGTTAATTACAGTGGTTTATATTTGGATTTGGTAATTTCAATGGTTCATATTTGGTTTTAGAAAATAAAATGGGTAAAATTTGGTTTTCGTAATAATAATTGATAATTAAAATATTTAATTATTTGGTTTTGGAAAATGTAGTGGGAATATTATGTTATTATGAGGGGAAATATTTTCTTTGTAGGGGATTTATTTGGTTTTGATATTATAGTTGGTGATGATAATTGCAATTAGTAAGTGGATGAATAATTATGTTCACATTTTCAGGGCAACAAACATGATATTCACTGCTGTCACATTCACAGTTGCATAAAACATAAATATATACAACACATTTTCAATTTATTAAAATGGTATCCCAATCCCAATCCATTACAACCAACAGTCAAGTAGGAAATATTACAGCCTATAAATTCTTCAATTCAGTCATTACAATTTTGAAAAACAACTGCCATCAAATGTTCTCTAAACTGCTTAGCCTCTTCGAATGATATGCCAGTATACCTCTAAAGTTGAATATCCAAATTGGTTGATAAGTCTTCTTGCAATATAATAAAAACATAATTACAACAATTATAGAAATGAATGCTAATAAAAATATTACATTTAAAACTTTGTTTCTAGTTCCAACACCAAATTCTGATTTGGATTGCTCTAAAATTTCCTATATACAAACCTAAATTCTATCAAATAATACATTAACAATAGAAAAATACTCTTATAAATTAAATACATATTAAAATGAAATCAAACCATCATCATATTAGTAGATTTTTTTTTCAACTGTGCCCCCTTTCGAAAGGCATTCTCTAAAAAGATTTTTATCCTATCTCCCCCTTTCTCATTTAGTTTCTTTTTACAATAATCCTTTATTAAAATTATATCTAAACTATCATGACCATTAAATCTATCCGATGATGTATTTATGATACTCAACTCCTTTTAAAAATTACTGAAATTAGAAATTGCAATGTCGTAACTCTCATCTGTATCACAAGATATGGTAATTAACTTCATTCCCATTAATGCTAAATCTTTGTAACATTTTACTATAACCGATTTCCTATCAGCAAGTACTTAAATAGAAGATCCTTTAAATATCACAATATTTCTATCCAATTAGGTCCATCACCCCAAAATATATATATTTTTCAGGTATTTTTCTCACATCAATCCATTGATAAATTTTTAAAACATGACAATGAAGATACCCAACCGAATCAAACTTTTGAAAAGAAAATTCAAAAACATCCTTGGAAGATTCATATGATACACATAATTTATCTTCACAGCCAACCATTCCAATAACATAAATGAATTGGAATCTAATTTCAATACATCATATCAAGAAACAAGAACTAATCAATTTATATTCATGTTGAAATAAATCAAATAACTTCGGTGTATATCTAGTAGAAACCTGACACATCAATGCATGATAAGGTTAAATATTATGAGGCAACTTCTCCCGCATCTCAAATTCTATCTTTTTTTCAAGATAACAATTTTTCTCCCAAAATCACTCAAAATACTTACAAAATTCAACAAAATATAACTTGTGATGAACATAATTTTTAACCAATCCATTAAAACTTTCACTTAATTGAGTTATGTGAATACCAAATGTTAAATCATATTTAAAAAAGCAATGGTATCACTTTTCTAACAATAAGAATATATCATCTAACCACTATAATTTCCCATCCCCATATTCAGCTCTAAGGGGAGACCACCCCTGATCAAACTAATTTACATCATGGTATTGGAACATACACTTCTTAAATATAGTTAAAAAACTAGATCCATTTTCATCCAATTACCTAAATTCTTAATGGCATTTTTCATCGAATACCACAAACAAAGGAAATGTCGAGTTTCAACTAAAACTTCACAAATGGATTTTCCCATCATCACACCCTCATTGGTAAAAATATTTTGAGGTCTTTACATGTGATGAATCTGTAATTTTTTTTGAAACAACCAAGAAAACAAAGCTGTGGTTTCATAAAATAACAAAGATGCCTCAAAAACGACAATTTTTTGATGATGATTGAACCCCAAAATTAAAACTAATGATCTAAACTCTTTATTAGAGATGAAAGTGGTGTAAAAACAACAACATCTCTAAACAACTCATATTCTATATTCATTTTTGGATCAACCTAGAAAATATTACTAATTTTGCCATTCATATCAAACTATATAGTATAGAAAAATGATTTATTATCCTAAATTTTTTTCCAAGTACTCTAACATGCAATATGAATCACCATGAAGCAATTACCTTTCTCGTTTAGTCCTTAAAAAATTCAAATGATCAATATGCGTATACCCACTAACTTCTTGACCACCTGCGATAGTTGTCACCAATGAGAAAGAATCATTTGGTTTAATACCTGATGAAGCATTCAAATCTAACTCATCTACATGTTCTTCTGTTAATTTTCTTTGCAACCTCATCATACGAATTGATTTAGTTTTGTGCAACAGATGATTATTCTCTTCAACAAAGAAAATATAAGCATATTGTCTAGAAGTCAATAAACTAACACCCATTCTATCCAAACAACATGTACGTGTCTCCACCCGAGGAAATTTCACCATGCTATCACATGTTTCAAACTTCATATAACCTTCTTTTTTACATGCAAAAAGGCTTTATGTGACAATTTATTTATCCTTTCTCATTTTATTAGAGTATTTTTGGCGTACACTGAACCCATTTTCTCCCCAAACATGACATAAAATGATTGTGATTTATCAAGTGACTTGAATGTCATCCATACAACTAGTTTAATAGAAGGTGATATGACATAAAAATCAACATCAACCCCATTGAAACAACCTACAAAAAAAAACTTAAGTTCATGCAAAGTAAATTAAAATTTATAACAGGATTTAATACGTTCATAAATGTATAAACTATATAAATATAAATGTACCTAAATAATATATAATTATGAAAATATTGTTTTTACATATATATATATATAATAAAATTATATTTCTCAAATTATAAATAAAAAAATTTATAGGATATATTAAATGTATGTTCTTGTGGAAGTTCCACTAGAACATTCACTAGAACTTCCACACTACAACAAAAATGTATATTTATAAAACTAATATTATTGTTAAATATATTTCAAAGAAATATGGATTGAAAATTTTATATACAATTATAAAAAAATTGATTTAATTTACCACTGGAAATTGTATAAATTTTTTTAAATTGAATTAATTTTCCACTACCCATTGGAAGTTACAGTGGGACTTCCAGTGGAAGTTCCAATGGAAGTTCCACACTACAACAAAATGTAAATTTCTAAAACAAATATTACTATAAAATATAATCAAAAGAAATACTCATTTCAATTTCTAAACATAATTATTATAAAAATTATTTAATTTAGAATTTGAAAAAGTATAAACACTTTTATATTAAATTAATTTTATACAATCCAGTGGAAGTTCCAGTGGCAGTTCTAGTGGAAGTTCTAGTGGATGTTCCAATGGATTTTTTAGTGGATGTTCCAGTAGAATTTCTAGTGGAAGTTCCACTAGAACATTCATTGGAACATCCACACTAAAGCTAATATTATTGTTAAATATAATGAAAATAAATATGAATTTAAATTGTTACACATAATCATAATAAAAATGATTTAATTTACCATTTTAAATTATATAGACAATTTGAAATTTAATCAATTTTCCACTACCCAGTGAAAGTTCCACACTACAAAAAATGTATATTTTTGAAACTAATGTTATTGTTAAATATAATTGAAAGAAATATGAATTGAAACTATTACACAAAATCATGAAAAAATTAATTTAATTTACCATTTTAAATTGTATCAACAATTTTAAATTTAATTAATTTTACACTACCTAGTGTAAGTTCCATTGGGAGTTGTAGTAGATGTTCTAGTAGATGTTCTAGTAGGAATTACAGTGGTACTTTTAGTAGGACTTCTAGTGGGACTTTCATTGGGGATTTCAGTGGGACATCCAATGGGACATCCAGTGGGACATCTAGTGGGACATATAGTGTCACTTCAAGTGGAACTTGAATTAGAACGTAGAGGAGTGGAAGTGGAACTTTCCTGCAGGGTCACAACTTCCATTGTAAAAATCTATAGGAACTTCCACAATGCAACGAAACTATATATTTATTTCAGTAAAACAACCAATGTAAACTTTAGAAAATTATCTTGGACAGATTTACCACAAAAATAAAGTTAAAAGAAATTCAAATATAAACTTCAGTACTTAAGTATACAGTAATGTAGCAAAAATTATTCAACATTTACCAAAAAACTATAAAAGTACTTTAAATATAATCTAAAGTACCTTCATCACTATCCATTATAAGGAGAACTAAAATAACAATTTAAAACTGTGACACGACTCTGACGAATCACACAACTCTAAAATCCATTGATAATGCCTTATAGTCTTGAAATGATTAAACTATTGAAAATACCCCACTGCCTCATGCAGTAATTAAGATGTCAACCAACGAAACACAAAAAACCTTTCCCATAATCCCAGTGAAACCAATATACTACACCCTAATGAAACCCAGTGATAAACCACACTTTTCCTGCAGTCCTTCAATGCACGCGTACCATAAGAAATACTGGAACACCTTTCCCGCAATCCTTTAAGAATTAATTTTTCAAAAAATGATGGTCCCCACATGATGGTTCATTCCACATGCATCTCATTTATCCATGAGACCAAAATACCCTCTATAAAATTAGCGCAACATGATGATTCTACCTGTAATAATGAACATGTGTCCCCATACTGAAACATGACCGAATCACCCTATTAATAGAGGAAATGGAGACGATAAATAGTGACCCACAATTATGTTGGAAAATATTAGGAAAATATATTTTATTCCCACGTGCACCCACTTCACTGGAGGTAGGTTCCAGAAATTTAACTTTGTGAAATATTTGAAAATTTATAAAATCTATAAACATGAGAAACTACATGAAATGTGAGAGATTTCATCTATTTAAACCAGGATAAACTTGTTTTATCCGTATTCTATACCATTTTTTTAGAAAAAATATATCAAAAATATTTTTTGTTCTAATAAAAATGATTGAAGTGTTAGACCTGATGAAATTTTAGTCAATCTATATATCTATATTGATATTTAAATTTATAGATATTAAAGAACCTATGAATATGTTTATAATATGTATTTGTTTTTAAATTTAATTATTTTTATTTTGTGAGTTATTAAAGTTTATGTGGATTTTTCTTTCCCAAGTATCATACCTTCTATAATTTGGAATTAGATTTGATTCATCCTCATGTAATTTTTTTCCTTTAAATTTATATTACATTTTTATTTAAATAAATCTTATATAATATTGAATAATTATTATATGGTTTTGTCAATTTCCTCCAAGTTTTTTTGGCATCCTCATTTATTCAGACAATCCCATTCTATTTGAAATTTGGTAATTGTCATGAGTAACATTCAAAAAATAGAATATTATATAATTTTTATGAAATTTGTTAATCATCAAGTATAAAATTCAAAAAATTATTATAATATAGATAAAATCTTTAGTAGTGTTGTGGAATATTTTCCAAATTGTTTAGTAACTTTATGTTTGAACACTTTTTAAGTTAATTATAAGTTGTATGTTAACCATTTCATATGATATTAGTGTTCTTATTATTTTTACTTCAAAAATTAATCGATACACTATAACAAAAATCACTATTCTCAACACTATAAATAGGCTTTGTCGGTGCTAAAAAACACTAACATGCTAAGAACCCTTAAAATCTCACAGTCTTTATCAACATTAATGAAATCACTGATAAAGGTCTCCTATATCACAATAAAGTCATCAATATCTATAGGATGATAGTTTTATTCTTTGATGGTGACAGAGATCATGTCGTGTTTATTGGTAAAGTAGTCAAATGTATCATCGATATTTATGTCTATATATATGATAGTTCTTTATGAGTTATAGAAACTATAGATTCATATTTGTAATCTTATGCTGAGCGGTTTCATTCGACTAGGCATGTTAAATTAGGGTTCTCTATTCGTATTCCTGAAGAAGGAATATGTCAGTCTTTGAATATGTATCAATTATCATCGCTTAAATTACATTACAGTGAAGAACCATTATCCCCTTCTATATATTGGTGATTTATACAATCAGTTGAATGGAGAGAGATAGTTTTCAAGGATCTATTTTTAGTCAGGGTATCAAAAGATGCATGTGAATGAAAAAATTATTTTTAAGAATGCATTCAAGTGTTGTTATGGGAAATATGAGTTTTGGTAATTCCCTTCACCTAAAAAACGCACCGATATTCTTCATGGGACTAATGAAATTTATATTTTATGATTTTATTGATAATTTTGTCGTGGTTTTCAATGAATGCGTTCAAGTGTATTATGACTATGAGGAGGATCATGTAGATAATTTGCGAGTTGTTTTGGAGGTTATTCAACGTCATATACTATTATGGAAGCTATATAAGTTTAAGTTGTAGGACTGTGAGGTTCATTTCCTAGGGGATGTCAAGTTTTGATGATTAGTTATATATCATTAAAAGATCAAGACTATGGTTTCTTAGATAACCCCTAAGAATATTGCAGATATTCTTAGTTTCCTTAGTCTTATAGGATATTAAAGGTGGTTTATGCCCAATTTTTCTTGGATTATGACTCTTATGATAGACATGACCCAAAAGGATCAATATTTTGTGTGTAATGAATTGTGTTATACTACTTCTGAGTATCTGAAGAGGAAGTTGGATATTTCCCCTATTCTTCATTTTCCAAAATAAGGGGTTATGTTTTTGGTTTTCTATTATACTCCACACCTTTTATTGGGTTGTGTTTTTATGCATCCAAGAGAATTCACCTCCTATGGGTCTTGATAGTTATAACCTCATGAATGCAACTAAGATACCCATGATCTTGTTTTTGATGTATGTTTTCCTGGAAGTTGCAGTGACATTATCTCATCAGTGGGTGCTTTCTAGTCTTCAAGGATCACAATATTTTGTGGTATATCTTCACCTAGTGTGACTTGAACTTATGATAGTATTTATTGATACATAACTTAGTGAATTATGACTATATTTCCTATACACTAGGGAAATAGAATTATTTTATTGATTCATTAATAAGGAAGTCTCATGGTTATGTCGTTCATGAGCATGAGGATACTTAGATAGCGATGAAGGATCTTACAGTAATGAACCTTGATATGGTAGAAGTTGAAGGTGGATGGTGTCTCTACTAGATGACTATATAGTCATCATTTGTTCTATAAGTATAATAATATCATTTGGGAGATTCTGAGGTATAGGAGTTGTAATGATCCACGTTTTGAATAGGACTAAAAAGCGAAGGTTTTTGAACTCTTCCAATTACTGAACATGTTGTTTTTAAAAAAAAGAATTGGAATAGAATTATGAGAGTTGGGTCAACTAAAAGTGATGTTTTTGGACTTGGGGGAATCTCCGTTAACTTTCCTAGGTGGCTCGAAGAGTTTTAGGAGCACCGGACCCAGAAAAAAGGGTTTTTGGAAAATTGTAGAGGGAACATGGTTTGTCTGAAACCATGAGGACCATTATGGGTAACCATGAATCCTTATTTAAGGGGGGGGGAGACATTTCTCATGGGTTGTTCATGGTTTTCCAAACTATGTACCTAACCCATGCAAATGGAGTCTCTTAGACATGGGGTGCCGTATGGTTTGCACAAAGTTTTGCAAACCATGTGGGTCAAATCATGAAGTTGGATCAATTTAATAAATTAATTAAATAAAAATAAAAATAAAATAAAAATAAAAATAAAACTCCCTCCCCTTCTCTCCCTTCAGAACCACGCAACCCCACAAGGGGTTCTCCCCCTCAATGCGCGACACCCCTTCCATGGAGCCTCCTCTGGTCTTGATTTTTCGATTGATTTCTACTGATTTTCCATACAATCCTTCTTGGTAATCCTTCCTCTCCCTTCTACTCTCCATTTCCAGTTGAGATTTGGTCTCCCCTTCACCATACCCAGCTCTTCCGAAACTCTAGGTTTTGGAGTTAATGATTTTTTGGTTTTCTTTTGATCTAAGGTTGTACGGAAGGTCTTTTGAGATGTATTATCACATGTTATAACAACCACCATTGAAGGAGAGGATGTTCAAGGGGTTCCTCTCCACCATCTTTGTTTTGCGGTAAGTTTTCTCCTTTTTTTCTTATATTTGGAGATTTTTAGGTTTATGAGTCCGTGACTTTTTATTGATGGTGGGTTAGACCTTACCGCTTTAATTTTGAGAACCTAGTGTTTGTTTTAGTTTCTTGGGTCATCCTTGAGGAAGGTTCAAGTTGAAGGAGTCTAAGATGACTCACCTGCATATGAAAAGGTATATATATATTTATGTATATTTGGTTCCCCCATTATGTGAAATTAATCCATGGAAGTGAATGAACATGTATGGGGTTAGGTGTGCCTATGTATATATATGGAAATGCATGCATAGGTGAGTGGAGACAGGTATATGCATATAAGTATATATGTAAGGATCCCCTTGCATATATTCATGGCCATTTGGGCTTGTGCATAGGGGCTAGGTTTCCTTTCATGTATGTGAGGATGCATATGCTTAGAGGGAAAGATGTATCTTTTAGTTATAAAGAGTCAAGATCCAAAGTGGACAACTTGGTTCTACCTAGAGGTAGGGTCCCTTTCCATGCCCTTTAAATTTAAGTAATGCATAAATGAATTTACTATTTCACTTCCCTTAACATTTAATTAATGTAGTATGATTATATTAAATGATTCCTTTCATAAATCTAACAAAATTTTAAATTTTTCATATTGATCGATTGATAAGAAAAGTCAAGGTTTTTTAATAAAACCTCTTTGATGGAGGTGTTCTTCCTTCAAGATGAAAATATAGAAAGTATAAATTTGTGCTTTCTTTGTTTGCTTATTTTGTATTGCTTATGCTTTGAAGCTATGTATGACAAGTGACCTGATTAGGACCTTTTCCAACTTTAACAACTGAACAAATTTCCTAGATGTATGAAGTGGCCCTTGTACCTTGTGTAATTCTATTAACCCAAGACACCCCATGGGAATTTTGACTCATTAGGCTTGGAATTTCCCAAGCATACTTTTGATAAGTTACCATGACTTAATTAATGACTTAAATTGGTTAAGCCCATGGAATAGAATGGTAGGGATTGAATGAGATGTAACCATCTGTTGGATGGTGTGACCTTGACACTTGAACCCTTGAACCCATTTTTCATTCTTAGGCATATTGGGTGAGATGGACTTGAGGAGGAAAACTCTTACCAAATGGCCTATTTTTAGTGAATGGATTAGAAATGATGAATTATTTTTCTTGGTTTAAATGGTTTAAATGTAAGGAATTCCTAGAAATGGAATTAAATATGACCAATGAGATGTATGAGAGGCCCTTTCCTCATGAATTTGAGTTAAATGTGAAGCCTATGTTAATTCTTTGATTGAAATAATTAACATGGTTTGTGTTGAGTATAAATGTGAATATGTTTTCTTATATGTAATTGAAATGGGATATTGAAATTCATGATAGGTTAATGCCTCATGCACTATATGATGAATGGTTATGCCTTATATAGGTATGGGAACCAAGGGAACATGAGATAACTTGGGGAAGAAGAATGTGTGAGATTCCATGCTGATTTCCATGAGACTATGAGAGCTATTGGAGTTGATCCAGGGGATAGACCATGTGCGCTACCCTTAGTGATGGATGTCTATGTGTTACATCCTGATCCATATGAAGTTAGTTTCCAAAGGGACACGAGAGCCTTGGGTAGGTAGACAGTGTGATATTCCATGTTGATTTCAATGAGATAGTGAGAGATCTTGGAGCTTGGACTAGGGGTTAAACTATGAGAGCTTATCCTAGTAATGGATTTTCGTGCATTATGTTTTGGTCCATCCAGAAGTAGCATTCCAGGTATATGACCTTTTGGCGTTGATACACACCCGGTTCATATAGAAAGATTTTATGTATATATATATACTATGTATATATATATACACTATATATATACTATTTATATATATACACTATATATATATATACTATTTATATATATACACTATATATATATATCATTATATATATTTATACATGGTGACTTGATCAGACATACCAGCCATGGGATGAAACATGTATCGATGTTAGGTGTCCCTTAGAAACCTAGATGGGTGTTGTTTAATTATTCAATTATGTTATTACTACTTCATACCTACACACTGTTAAATTTATATTACACTTTATGTATAGGGCTAGACACCGTTGGTGCCAGCCTATAGAGATTTATATCTCATACCCTACTTGGGCCACCATTGCATTGGGGTACCCAAGTAGACCTTTCTTATTCATAGGATTCTAGACCTTTGACCTTTCTTATTGTTGTATTATTGTACCTGGAGTTAGGATAAAATTATCAAGCTAGTTCTTAGGATGCTCATGGAGTTTTCCTTCATAATTTTTAGTTATTTTCCATATTTGAGTCCTGTATTTGTTCTGTTGTGAAAATGAGGCTGTATAATAACTACTTTCAATTATGTGTTATTACCATGTCTTGCATGCATTGTGTAAACTGGCATTGGAATCTTTTATAAAATGATTGTTATCTATCTTCCATGGCTTTGTCAACTATTTATATACTACTTCCACAATTTATTGTTGTTTATTATTTGATAATACTATTATGTAACTCCAATAAGAGGGTATAGTCTCCCCACTATCATCTCTAGAGGCCCTAACTACTATTCATAAGCCTCTAGAATATGGGGAGACACACTTGAGGATATGTGACCCACCGGTATAGCTACCAGTTCCATGGTAATCTTGGCTCAAACGTTACAAAGTGGTATCAGAGGAAATTTTTTCCTTTGTCTTTCTACTTTGGGTTGGTAGACATGACACTTGGAATGTGTCAGTGCTTGGTTAATAGCTATTACTGGGATTGATCACCCCACGTACAGGTTATGACCAAGTAACCAGGGATAGGATTTCTGTTTATGTTGTTCTCTATTACAGTTGATATGATTTCACCTAGAGCGACTATTGTACTTTCTACTGCTTATAATTTATGGAATCTATGGTATTTCTACCCTTGGCCTATTATGTAAAGGAAGTTTCATTCAATGAATCATACTAGACACATAGAAATTCGCATTCCATGCATAGTTCTATTCCATGTAGTTGCATTATAGTTTTTCATGCCGCCTGTTTGTCCTGCTTACTGATATATCATGCTCTATATTATAACATGCTCCTGTGTAAATTTCATATTATTCCATGATTTTACCTTTTTTATCATGAATTATGTGTTTACTACTGATGACGACATATTTTTCCTTATTGTATATGGGTTGTGAATGAACAAGAACCAGTTTTTGAGTATAAGGTGTATAGGCACCTTATAACCGAGAAAGGGTAAACTATAGATTCAAACCATTTTTAGCATAATATGAGTAAATTTTGAGGCTTTTAATAAAATTTAAGGGTTGTTAAAGTTTATATACAATGGTTAATTTTTCTTGATTAAATAGGATCTAAATTCCAATCTATAAAGTGTATGGGATCTTTATAGGTTGGTAAGTGGTCACTCATATGACTGCACCATTATATATGTATATATGAGAATGTTTTATTTTGAAATGTGATTGGTATTGATTAATAGGATCCAAATTTCAATCCATGAAGTGTATGGGAACTTCATGAATTCGGAAATGGCTACCCACATTAAATAAAATGGCATGAATCTTTGTGAAGTTTTTGTAAGCATAAACATTGTTTAATTTTGATTTGAAATGAATAGAGAAACTATTATTGGGTTGTTTTCTAGAAAACCCAGGTTGGATCTATATAACCCTTGTGGGATGCCTTAACTTTTAAAAAGGAATTTAATATGATAAATTGTCTATTTATGATAGGATTTCATTGAATGTTTGAATTTTTAAAAGAAGTTTTGTGAAACTTTCCTATTTTTCCATTGTAGAATTAAATAAAAATCAAGTACCTTCTGTTTTATTTTGAAAAATGGTACATGATGTTGGATTGAATCTTTTAATATTTAAAGATGAAATGTGAATAAATATAAAGGGATTAGAAATGGAACCATAAGTGGTGAACTTGGTAAAACCCTCATGTATGGGTAGCTTTAGCTTTTCCCTTTTGTTTCCTTGGAATGGAGCCGTAGGTGTTTTTCGTAGGCTATTTTCTTTTTAGCAATGGGTTAAAATGTCAGTCTGTTGAGCTTGTGACTTTTGTTTGACGTGACCCGGTGTTAGGGTCGATGTTTGTTCTTTATGAGGGGATAGACCGTGGTAGGTATCACCCTTAGAACGTGAATTCCTTGATAATTCCCATGATCTATCTGTCATTTGGTGCCATTCAAGCACTGTTTTCCATTATAGGACTTATGGAACCTAGATGAGACCCTTGTTCGGATGAGTGGTCATGAATTTCTTTGACCTTGTAATAGGCTTGATCATCGAGTAATGCTCATTTTAAGTTGGTTAGACATGCCTTGGGAATGTTCGTCTACTCTCCCTTCTCTTTTCCTTGGGTTGTATGCATTGATATATGTGGTACCATTGAGTGTTAAATTAAAAAATGAACCATTTGAGTCTTGTCGAATCATTGAGTTTTGTGCTGTACGGTCTTGGGTCATATCCATGTAGAGTGACTGGAGAATTTAAGAATCGGTTTTTACCAATGACCGGGATGAGTTTCTAAAGACTCAGGTGTTTTGATATTCCCATCTCATTGGGATGGGTTTCTTTAAATTTTTTGATATCATGATCGTGGCTCGGAGGAGCGTCACATGTTCGTTTATGGTGTTTTTGTACTAGCACGCTTGTGAGCAGCTAGTTTACCTTATTTCCTTCGATGAATAGGAAAATCCTAGGGTGGGTATTGTCATTTCAGTTCTGGTAATTATTTTTCCTTCCAAGTAGAAGGAATGCCAAAGAGGACCATTGAATAATGGCTGGTCTGTGCTTGAATGCCTTTGAGGTTTCCAAGTTTTAAATACATGTTGGTGCTTGCTAGACAACATGATGTTCTTATGTTTAGATGTGTATGAAACCCCTAATGAATACCGTTGGATTGGTAGGATATTCAGTGGTAAATTTTGAATGATAATGAAATGTCCTTGAGTGGTAAAGATATTGTGATCTATTTGAATGATGGTTCATCGGTAGGTGAAGCCAAGTCCCTTCCTTGAAGTCGACCAATTGTGGTCCAACTGTTCCTCTTTCTAGTTTTTGGGTATGTTTAATTGGAATATGCTTCAATCCTCTTAGTGTACTCTACTAGGCAACAAGAATGCTCCCCATCTTGTCTACTTCCCAGATTCACTAATAGAGAATCAATCTTACACCATGCTAAAACTTTTTAAATAATGTTGAGATTTTTTGCGATTCTCTTACAGTGTTTCACATGGGATGATGGATTTCCTATGTGTTTGGCTTAGAAATGTCATTGGGAGTCGAGTGTAGGCTTCTATTTGGGTGTTTTTTTTTATAAATGAGAGATTCCTTTGGAGAAATATTTTCAATTTATCTTATAAAACGCAGACCATTTAAGTTGGACGTCTTCTTGAATAGTCGTCCAAGAGGATTGACTCTTTCCTTTTTTGTTAAATGGTTACAGTTGGTGAAGAACCATTTTAAGGCACATTTTCAGGAGGAGATGAGTGCAGTTGGTGTTAGTTGAGACTTCTCAGAAAAATATGATTTGAATTGGGATTTAGGGTCAAAGGTAAATTAACCGTTTGATCATTTTAAAATCATGCCAGGAGCATTTTCAAATGCTTAAGGGCGTGCTTGTAAAAGAAATTAAAATTGTGGTTTTAACTATAGTTTGGAAATGGTCACTTAATATTAAATCCTAATTTTGTAATTACCTTTGGATATATGGTTAACGAGACTATTACGTGGTTGTGTCTCTAGTTGGATAGGCTCAGGAAAGAGCCGTCTCAGTTTTTCAGTTTGAATTCGAGTGTTGGACCAATTTTAAAATGGCTTTAGTGCTATTTTCCTTTGAAATGATTAAGTGTGCATTGGGAATTTGGGAATGAAATTCTACCATTTAATCAATTCCCCACGACCCCTGTAGGTTGGGTGAAGTGTATGTTGTTCACTAAGGATTCTTGGAGATGATAATTTCTAAGGTGATAAGGTTTCAATGATCCGTGTTTTAAACAAGACTAAAAAGAAAAGGGTTTTGAACCTTTTCAATTACCGAACTAGTTGTTTTTAAAACCAATCCTTGGAATGAAATTTTGAGGGTTATTTCACTTTATATTAATGTTTTTGGACTTGGGTGAAAACCCATCAAGTTTCTCAGGTGGCTCAAAGAGTTTCGGGAGCTTCAAACCCAAAAATAGGGTTTTTAGAAAACTGTAGAGGGCACACTGTTTGTCTAAAACCATGTGGCCTACTGTAGGTAACTGTGCATCCTTATTTAAGGGGGATAAAGAAATTTCACATGGTATGCACATGGTTTCACATACCATGCACCTAGCCCATGTGAAGGGAGTCTCTTAGACAGGGGGTGCCATACAGTTTTCCCACGGTTTGGAAAACCGTGTGGGTCAAACCATGCAGTTGGGTCTATTTAAGAAATTAATTAAATAAAAATAAAAATAAAAATAAAATAAAAATAACACTCCCTCCCCATTTATCTCTCCAGAACTTCATGACCCCCTCATGGTGTTCTCCCCTTCAATGCACGACAGCCCCTCCATGGTGCCTCCTTCGGTCTCAATTTTTTGGCTGGATTTCCACCGATTCTCTACACGATCCTTCATATTAAGCCTTCCTCTCCATTCTCTTATCCATTTCTAGCTGAGATTCAGTCTCCCCATTACCCTAACTAGCTCTTCCGAATCCCTAGGGTTTGGACCTAATGGATTCCTTGTTTTATTTTGATCTAAGGTCATGAAAAATGTCTATTGGGATGTGTTATCATATGTTCCCAAAACCGCCACTAAAGGTGTGGTGGTTTGAGTGGTTTTGGTATGATGAATTTATTTTAGGGTAAGTTTTCTCCGTTTTTTCGTAGTTTATATTTGGGGATTTTGTGGTTGATGAGTCCATGAATTTTTATCTATGGTGCGTTGGCCCTTATCGCTTTAATTTTGAGACCCTAGTGTTTGTTTTAATTTGTTGGTCCATCCTTGAGGCGGTTTTGAGTCACCAGAGTCTAAGGAGACTCTCCCACGTATGCATAGGTATGTCTATATATATATATATATATATATGTATATATGGGTTCCCCTATTATGTGAAATTCATCCATGGAAGTGAATGAACATGTATGGGGATAAGTGTGCCTATGTATATATATTAAAATGCATTGGTAGGTGAGTGGAGATAGGTATATGCATATAAGTATATAAGTAATGATCCCCTTGAACATGTTCATTTCCATGAGAGAATGTGCATAGGGGCTAGGTTTCCTTTAATGTATATGAGGATGCATATGCTTAGTGGGGGAGCTGTAGTTTTTTAGTTAGTAAGCACCAAGATCTTAAGTGGATGACTTGGTTCCACCCAGAGGTAGTGTCCTTTTCCATTCCATTTAAGTTTAAGTAATGCATTAATGTATTTATTATTGCACTACCCTCAATATTTAATTAATTCTATATGATTAGATTAAATTCTTCCTTTTATAAAGATAACTAAATATTAAATATGACATATTGATTGATTGATAAGAAAAGTCATGGTTTTGTAATAAAACCCCTCCAATAGTGGTGCGCTTCCTTCAAGGTGAAAATGTAGAAAGTACACTTCTACATTTTCTTGGTTTGCTAATTTTTTATTTTTTCTACTTTGAAGTTATGTTGGAAAATTTTCCTGATTAGGACCTCATCCAACTTTAATAACTTAATGAATTTCCTAGCTATATGAACCGGCCCTTGTCCATTGTGTAATTCTGTTAACCCAAGACACGACATGGGTGTTTGGACCCATTAAGATTGGAATTTCCCAAGTAGACTTTTTATAAGTTACCATGAATTAATTAATGACTTAAATTGGTTAATACCAACTAAATATAATGGAGGGATTGAATGATATGGCACCATTCATTTGATGGTGAGACCTTAACACTTGAACCCTTAAACCCCTTTTCCATGCTCAGTAATATTAGGTGAGATGACCTTGAGTATGATGACTCATACAAAATGGCATGTCTTGAGTGAATGTCTTAGAAATGATGATTTTTTTTCCTTGGGTTAAATGGTTTAAATGTAAGGAGTTTCCTAAAATAAAATTAAATATAACCAATGATATGCATGAGAGGCCCTTGCCTCATGTATTTGAGTTTAATGTGAAGTCTATGATAAATTTTTGATTGAAATACTTAAGATGGTTTTCCTTAAGTATAAATGTAAATATGTTTACTTATATGTAATTGAAATGGGCTAATGAAATTCATGATAGGTTAATTCCTGATGCACTATATGTTGAATGGTTACACCTTATATAGGTAGGAAAACTAAGGTACCATGAGAGACCTTTGGGAGGAAGACTGTGTGAGCTTCCATGTTGATTTCCATGAGACCGTGAGAGCTCATGGAGTTGAGCCAGGGGATAGACCATGTGTACTACCCTTGGTGATGTATGTCTCTGTGTTATATCCCGATCTATCTGAAGTTGGTTTCTAAAAGACCATGAGAGTCCTGGGTAGAAATACAGTGTGATATTACAGGTTGATTTCAATGAGACCATGAGATCTCTTGGAGTTTGGACTAGGGGTTAAACTATGAGAGATTCTACTGGTAATGAATGTCTGTGCATTATGTTCCGGTACAACCATAAGTAGAATTCTAGGTATATGAACTTTTGGCATCGATACATACCTGATTCATATAGGAGGATGATACATATATATATATTATAAATTAATACACGGTGACTTGATCAGACATACTAACCATTGGATGGAATAGGTATCGCCATTATGTGTCCCTTAGGAACCTGGATGAGTGTTATTTAATTATTCAATTTTGTTATTACTACTTCATACCTTCACATTGTTAAACTTATATTACACTGTCTGGATAGGGCTAGACACCATTGGTTCTGACCTACTGATATTTATATCTCACAACCTACTCAGGCTTCCATTACACTAGGGTACCTAATTAGACCTTTCTTGTTCATAGTACTACAAACCTTGGGCCTTGCCTGTTACTGTATTCTAGTACCTAGATTTTGGATCAAAGGATTGAGTTGGAGATCCAGATGCTCATGTATTTTTCCTTAGGACTTTCTTGTTCTTTTCCTTATTTGAGTCCTGTATTTGTTATGTTGTGAAAAGCGTGTTGTATGATAACTTATTTCATGTCTGTTTCATTACCATTTCATGCATTCATTGTGTAAATTGGCATTGAATTTTTTTATAAAATGATTATTATTTGTCTTCTACTACTTTGTCAACTATTTATATACTGATTTCTCTTTTTCTGTTATTTATTCAATGATAACACCATTATGTAACTCTGATAAAAGGGTATAGTCTCCCCACTATCACCTTCTGAGACCCACTTTGCTTTTTGGTAGCCTCTGGCATATGGGGAGACGTGCTTGAGTCCATGTGACCCACCGGTCCAGCTACCGGTTCGATGGGAATCCAGGCTGAGACATTACAGGTTTAGTGGGATCATGTTTATTATGGCGATTCCCCTAAGGGATGACCAATGGATAATTGACATCAGGTGTTGTTACAAGAGAGGCTTTAGGTTTCCTTGGTGATATGAAAGGTGGTTCTTCAATATTTTCATAACTTACCCTTAGAATTACATCTCAGTGTGGCTATTCTATATTATTCCTTAAGGGGTCTATTTTTGTGGCTAGGCATAAAAATTTTGGTCATAGAATTTATATCCTACTATTTGTTTTTGTATAAGGTGATGTATGAACATCATATTACTAGTGTATTACTCCAGCCTGTAAATATACATCATTGGAAGTGGTTAGACATATCTATGGATTTTATGACCAGTTTACCAAAACATTATGGTTGATTTTATGTTATTTGGGTTAATTTTGACCATTTAATAAAACAAACTCTCTTATTTATTGTTAAGGATTCCAGTGCGATGCATGTATCATCAGGCAGTGTTTGGAGAAGATTGTGAGGCACCATGGGGTTTTAAGTATGATCATATTTAAATGTGATTTTTATTTTAAATTATGAGTGTGAAAAGGTATCCAACATGATTTTGGATCTCAGTTATGCCTCATCACAACTTTTCAGATTCTAATAGATGGTTAGACAAAGTAGACTATCTAGAATTCGGAAGGTATGTTACACACTTACGTTCTAAATTTTGGGTGTTTAAAGGTGAATAATCTACCCTTGTTTGAGTTTTCCTATAATAATATCCATCACTAAATATTCAGTATAACCCCATTTGAATAATTTTATAGATAACCATAGATATATCTATTTTTTTACCAAGGTTGATGAGTTAGAAATTCCTAAATTGGAATTGGTGTAAAGAATAATAGAGAAGGTGCATTGATTCATAAGAAGATGAATGGAGCTCAAGATTTTCATAGTTCTTATGTCGATCATATGAGGAGTCCTCTAGATCATAATATTGGAGATAATGCATTCTTGATGGAATTTAATCATTGTGGGAAGTGAATGTTTTGTCATTGTATTAAGATTTCTCTCTATTTTTTGAAATTTTGAGGTGTGAAAGCACATCCGTGGTTTTCTGTATTAATTATATATTCTTCCATAGATGAATCAGATCCATTATTTTTACCATGTATGTCATAGATTCATTTTTATATTGATGATAAATCCAATGTAATTGACTAGGGTTAGTTTTATGTTGAAGATAATGCGACATTCATGGAGTATTTTGTTGAGATTCAGGACAATCATGGGAATTTGTTGCATGGGCATTAAATCTTTTTAGTTAATGTCTTGTGGTAGCATGATAGCTTAAAATAATGCACTTAGGAACATGAGTCACAAATTCACACTCAATTTTCATTGTAGTTTGATAATTGATTTTATTGAGATGGTATATTTGACCTTGTCTTGATTTATGATGTGGTGTGATTTTATGTCCTTCCCTTATGATGTGTTGGTTATTATCTTGTTATAGAGATATCCCCATTTGAGAAGTATCTCATGGGGTGTTTGTTTCATAACCCCTTTACTATTTCTTCTCATTTTTGGTTTTTATTCTTGAGGATGAAAATCATTTGAGAGGTATATGGTATAAGGGCCCATATTGTTTTAAATCTATCAATTATTGTTTCTTAAATGTTGAGAGAGTATAGAGATATTTGGAGATTTTAATGAAACATATTTTTCTAGTTTTATTTTAATAAATTAATTGGGAAAATTTTTAGGCCATGCATTGATACGGTGTGTGATTTCAAGTCCCGATGTGCCGAGAACAAATCATTGAAAAATGTTTAGTTTTTAATAAAGTGTGTGACCAGTTTTCCTAAAATAGCAGAATAACTATTAAACGGGTAGCTGAATCAGAAATCCTAAGGAACTGTTGAGTTTGTAATGAAGGGTTTACCCTAGGCGTGACTTAACTTTAGTCAGCATGGGTCTTCAGTAGAAAAACCTGAAAAGGACATAAAATTTATTAATAATTTAATTAAAATGCTATCCTTGATGCAATGTTGGTTTTTCTTTTAAAATGAATTTTTCAGGAATTTAGTGTTATTACATAACCCTAGAATTTATCTAATGCAAGGAGACATATCTATCTTCAATGAAAACCGACAGATTATGGATCCATTATCAACAACGTACTTGAAGTCGAAGGAACTTCACCACTGCCGATGATGAAAAAAATACTTTAGTCGTGACTAATACAAATTGAGGTAGGGTGTTGTTATTTGATTTTATTTTCCCATTTCTATAATAAACGTAGAATGAATATCAACCAATGAATAGGTTAACCTGCAGTTTGATCGTTCTTGTAGGATGAGATTAATTGTGGGAAATCATTGTGGTTTACTGTTATATGTTCTTGTTTCTTCGTTCTTCATTCTAATGAGAATGTATTGAGGATGATATAAAAAAAGGTTGGGGTTTGTTCCTCAGGGAGTTATTGGTTCTTTTATTATTCCTGTTCTTGGAATTATTCATTATTGGACCCTCGTGGTCGCGACTTAACTTATTAGGAGGCTCCAAACACAATTAGAATCCCATAGTGATAGAAAGGTAAATCAGAGCCCAAGGCAGTGTAGATTGAGACCCAAGGATCACATATTTATCTTTGTCTAAAAAAACAAAGAATCAGAGGATGATCGACAACCTGTAGAAATGGAGACACTGATAGCTGGTGCCGGCAATGCACCAGTGCCACATGGAATTTGGCTTGGACATGGAAGGGAGCCTCTGGTGGAGATGAGGCCCGAGACAGGAAGAGCATGTGGGGAATGCACGAACATGGTGGGATGACCACATTGGATGCGGTGCAATACTGCGGGGACCAGGGGCATGTGGCGGGGGCGGGTTGTGTGCGGTGGACAATACAGAACTTGTGCATGTAAGCCAGACCAGGGGACCCAGGCCATGCCAAACAGACCCAACAGGCTGAGACAAGTCCAATAAGCCGGATCAGGTCGGGTTGGCCAGTAGGTCATATTGGACTCAGACCAAACCTGGGTAAGATCTTTTTACTAAAATGATCATAACTTTCAAACAGTACATCTGTTTGATGAGATGTCAGTGGCGTTGGGACCCTTGAGATAATATGGTACTTTTGAAATATCCTTAGTTGGTTTTTGAACTATTCATACTAAATAATGGATTGAATATTATATTCTCCTAGAATGAGCGCACTATGAATGAAATTTTGTGGCACGTTGTGACCTTGAGACTCCGTGACTTATAGAGTCCGTGTGTCTTACAGAGATTTTGTGTCTTATTGAGACTATTTGTTTTATAGAAAATGTGATTCTTATTGAAAATATGTGTTTTATAAAGACATTATGTCTTATAAAATTTGTTTGATAATCTTGATATGTGTATTAACAACTTATACCTATGTGATCTAACTATTGATTTCTTTGTGGCATTCTATGTGGCCATTCCTTCATGGTATTTTTCCTTTGTGGTATTCTATGTGGTAAATTTTTTGTGGTATTGTTATTTTTTGGTATTCTATGTGGTATCTTATTTTTTCTATTCCTTTGTGGTTTCAGGGTGTCATACTGAGTATTGTTTTACTCACCCCTGCATGGTATTTTCCCATTAATGTTATGTCTGGTGAAGATGATCAATCCTATTTGATGGTGTCCTAGGTGAACCAAAAATAGGCAGTTCTTAGAGAGACTAGATAGATGGGTGCTCCCATAGCTTCAGATAGCAGTCCCAATACCTTCGCCTTTAGGTTGGATCAAGTAGGGTTTTCTACGGATGAGTTTCAGGAACTTGTGATTTCAGTTTCCTAAATGGGGGAACCATGTGTGGGTTTTGTTTGAAGACTCCTTTTTCTTTTTTTCGGGCTTATATTCTGGCCTGTTTTACTTTCAAATTCTTTTAATATTGTACTTTGGTTGTGTTATGGTGGTTTACATGCATTTTTTACTTACTTTTTTTTTTTACATTTTACCATTTTTTTCTTGGAGATGTGTGCGTGCTTATAGGTACTTAGAATAATGCCTACCATTTCTGGGATATGCTTACTCGGTGCTCGTCACCATCACCTGGCCTATTAGAGGTGGTCTTGGGGTATTCATGACATGGGCCCCTCTAGGATAGGTCATGACAGAGTGGTATTAGAGCATTCAGTTCTAATTTAGGATCGGGAGTCCATGTGGTTGGTTTTGGGAAATAGTGTTAAGTGTTTCAGTTTCATCTTTTAGGTTATCGAATCCAGTGTTGGTGCGGTGGCTGATGTATCCATATACTAGGACTCTAGACACCTGATTTTGGACTTGGTACATGAAAACACCGGTTTGAAGTAAAGTAATGGTACATGAATTATATAGGATTTAGGCTTGTTCTCCTGTCATTCTTGAGTCATCTCACCTTGTATACTCTATTGACCATGATACATCTTATTTTATTTTAGGATGCCTTCACACAGACAGCCAACCGTGATTCCATTGCATGATCACAAGGATGATACACCTAACAACGATGCATTAATACAAGGGCCTATACCAGAGATGTCACCTCCAGGTGGTTTTCTAGCTGTAGTACCAACTACCGAGAAATAACTACTACCAACACTACCATATGGGGATGAATGCAGACTGAGTGGGTTTCACATGTTTCATAGGTAGCATCCTCCTAGGTTTTAGGGTGATTCAGACCCCCAGGTAGCTGGGGATTGGTTGGAGGTAGTTACTCATGTCTTCCACCTTGTGAGGAAGCCTCCTGACTAGAAGGCAGTCCTTTACACGAGTCTTTTTTAGGGCTCTGTAGGGCGATGGAGGAGCATTGTGACCTAGACACTCGATGAGGAGACTCTCTCTTAGGGAGACTTCTAGCATCTCTTTAGATACATGTTATTTCCAGCTATGTTACAATAAATATGTATACAAGAGCTTCTGTATCTGTAGTAGGGAAGTTTAATTATGGAAGAGTACTCGGTGATATTTACCGATATTTCATGCTACTCCACGGATATAGAACGAGACCCATTTTTTAGATCTCGAACCTTCGAGCAGGGATTACATAGAGAGATCAAAGAATCCATGATATATCTCAGCATCCCTACTTATGCTAGGGTACTTGAGAAAGCTCTGCCAGTGGAGAGCTTTCTGGAAGAGCAGACAATGATAGTGGGAGATACTAGTAGGCACCAGGTAGCTGATACTTCAACAACAAGCAGCCAACAATATTCATAGGGACCCAAGTGGTTCAGTAACTCTAAGGGTAAACCCTAGGTTATAGGATCTATGGTGTGGGGATCCCAAGGATGCTCAACTTAGCTGATAGATAGGATGTGAAATTTGTGCGGCAGTCAGGGGAATCTGATATGAGATTGCCCGACCCGTCGTTTGACCAATCAGGAGATAGTCGAGGGACTATTGAGGTAGAGGTAGAGGTAGGTGAAGGATGGTCCTTAGGTGAGAGGATTTTTCATAGGATTAGGTAGAGTGAGAGGAGGTGGGTGGAGGTTTGACATATTACCACCTCCACCACCACCCCCAGGTAGTCCAGACCAGGCTTAGGGAGCTAGTGGACAAGGAAAAGGTCAGCTACACGCGATGAAGGCTTATGACCTTGACACTCTAAGGATGATTAGAGGTACAATCTGTTTATTTCCCACCATATTTTCAGTTTTGATAAAAACATGTGCCAATATTATTTTCTTACCATAGACCTTGTTCAAGGCTCATAGATTCTGGTTGAACTATTGACTCGACCCTTATGATTAGAGACTCCTACGAGAGGGGATTTTATGATCACACACAAGTATGAATAGTGTGAACTTAATCTTAGAGGAGGGAGTTTAGGTTGGGATATCTTGCTAGCGGTGTCGAGGCCTTACGACATCATTCTTAGTATGTATTTGTTATTGACGCACGCCTGTCGCGGGGCATGGACAAAAAAAATTATATTTTTTTCCTAGTATAGCACAGTGGCTGACCAGGGTCATCTCTCTTTAGAATCCTTTCAATTTGATTTAATTACTTTATCTAATTCACCTAATATATCTCATTTTGATATTTTTTTATTTAATGAAATCAATTACAATATTTTTGGGTTTTTGATAATTAAAATAATGACATGAAAAATGTTAATTTAAACTATCATGAAATTCTCTTTTATATGTCGATTTTAGTTTGATAATCTAAACATGAAATCTCATGTTTGAATCACTACTATTTTACAGAATAGGAATATTTTGAGTTTCATTTTATTGGGGGTCGTCACCCAATCGGGGACATTCGCCTCACCAATTCATGATACTCAAATCTACCACAAACAATAAAACAAAGTTTAAAGAAAATTCATGAATATATTGACCTCCCCTCAATCCAAGTCTCGAGTTAGCCTCTCATTTATGAGAGTATGAGATTACATTGTGGATTGGGTGAAGTAAGATAGAAATATTGAGAGAGGGAGAGAGAGAGAAAAGAAGAAAAGTGTATGGAGAAACACAAAGGCATGGATTGATTAAACTAGAATTTAAATTACAAATGAAAATAAAACTAAAATAAAACTAAAATGAAAATAAAATAAAAATAATAAATGAAGGGGGAAGAGAGGAGTAGTAGCGGCCTGTGCCCTGGTGGGATCTCTCCTTGGCTTTGGGTGTCGAGCTGATGATTTGAGGAGGAGAGGGCCTTCTTTTATAGGAATATTTATGTCCCACGAAAGTTTTCACGCTGTTAAACAAATACATGACAAATTCACGTGTGGAACCCTTCTTCAATATTGTTAGTAAATGTGTTGTTCGTTCACCCTCAAAATTTCAGCGCATTTGGATACTGGATGAAGGAGTTATGAATTTTATTTTGGAGGTTTGTTTTTTGGATGAAGATTCCAAGAAGGTTCCTATAAAAGTATAACATTCAATGACACACTTTATGACTTCAAAACTCCCCCAAATTTCTTTTAGGGCCGGAACTATCTGTCATTGTGATATCCCAGGTAGAATAATCTCAATTTCATGTGTGAAGGCTGAATTGTGGTTCCGTTACGGTGGTGGGGTCCACGCTGTCCGCCCAGAAAAAGTCCCAACTTCAATGAATTTTTAGAGCCACTAGATGGCCGAATCAGCTCCTATTCCAGAAGAAAAAGATGAGGGAAATAAAATTAGTATTATAAAAAAATTAGATTCATAGAATTTAGAATTATATTTTTTTTAATAAATGAAAAAAATACCCTTGTGGTAAAAATTTGTTCAAAAAACCAGAATTATGCACTTTTCACAATTTTGCTCATTTTCATTCTAAAATTCAAATTACCCATTATTTTAATAAAACAATGAAATACATGGGTTTTATCATTTAAAAAAATTAAAAAATACTCATTATTTGATAAAAAACATGCACGTAAATTTACTCTGTCATATACCCCCACACTTAAACTATGCTTGTCCTGAAACATAAAATCTCAACATGGAAATCAGAGGACACCAATGTTACCAATATTAAAATTTCAGTGCAATAAAATAAAAAAAATTTCAATGTGAAATAAAATGTTAAAAAATATTCATAAAATATAAATTTAACTTTTCATTTTTCAAAGAAACAAATAATTCACATATTTTACTTTTCCCCTTTGAAAATTGATGGAACTTATCCTTTTATTCATTCAAGCTCCTTGATTCCTCATTATTAAACATGCCATGTCATGATTTACCTTAATTTTTTTTCTCTCTCATCACTAATGATACAATTCAAGTAGATTTATGGTCATATCATGAGAACATTCTCCTTATCCATAGGCTTATAAATGAACTACTTTCTCCACTTTGTAAAGAAAAAAGACTCATAAAATCATGAGGACTTGCAATAAAGGTTAAAATGACTCTAAGGCTTAAGGTTGGTAGGATTTGATGCTTTAAAAATTAAGGCTCAAGGAGGAGGCTAATCTCTGAAGTACAATGCATGATATTAAAAGTAAAATTGTAATGAAATTCTCCCCTTCAAAATAGCAACACCCACTTCCCAAAACTCAAAGAAAAGGTTATTATCATGTAAGAATAATTGATGATTTGTGCACCCTCTTGATTTTTTTATTTAGTACTTTTTTTTTCATTTTTTGAAAGTTATGATTAGATCAAACCTCACATCCATCACCTAACCACATACAATCATAAGATCGTCGGTCTGGAAAATGGTGATTTGTGGTTCTCCAAAATCAAAACCCATTTTTCTATTTTTTTATCAATTTTGTTTCATTTTTTAATTCAAGAGGGGAAAAAAATAGAGTATAATTAATGATTTTACAACATTTTACAATTCCCATAATAACACCCTCACACTTATTTCTCACAATGTGTATCATCCCATCCACCATGATTCCCTTTACCCCCACACTTCAACTTTAAAATATCATGTAAATACCAAGAGTTGGGTAGGAATAGATAAAAATGGCTTGAAACATGGATCATCCCTATAAAGGCCATTCATGGTCTCTATGGGCTAAATGAAGGATTTATTTAAAGGTGGTATTTTAAGAAAATGTATCTTTTCAAAGGATGCCTCAATCATTTTAAATGTGTTTTTGCAAAGTCGTATCTTTGACAAGTTTCAATACAAGTTCTGGTCGGTTACATGTCCCAAGATCACTCAAGAAATATGCTCAAGAATAAATAGGAAGTACTTGGTCTAGAAATCCTCTCGAGAATGAGAAATATAACATTTCATAATCACTCATGGCATGAATAATAATAACAAATCAATTCATATAAACTTATCAAATTCAAAGCATGAAAGATGGTAAATAAATTTCATTTATCTGAATCAGTTAATTCCTTTAAATCACAAGTCATCATTTCAATATTCATGATTCATTTTAAAAATTCAATTCTACCTTTCAGTCAATTAATCATATTTAAATATAAAACATGGAATCACTGGGTTCCTAAAAAATCATTTCCCCTAGATAAGTTGAGTAAAACATTAATTCAAGTGTGGGCATGTAATTTTATCTTTAAAACTCAAAACATGTTTTGGACCAAAATGTGGAGAGTTTAAAAGATAAAACACTAAAATTGAACACCCTTTTTTCCATGAAACTTAGTTCTTCCCCTTCATTGTCTGGGGCTACCTTCTACCATTATGAAACTATAAAAAAACAACTCAATTAAGCATAAGGATCATGTCATTTAAGCTCAAAAAATATAGAGGGAGTGGGCTGCATGCTGCACTACATCTAAGAAAAGAAATTTACATCTTATTTTTTAGAAAGCAGGTAATGATAAATCTTGGTATGATCCCCCAAGTGGGCCCTAAATTTTTACTACCTCCAGAGGGAAGTACGATCTGTTATCTAAAATCTGATGGAAGATGAAGCTTCTTCTATTTGAACCACCACATGTGGATTTTCCCAGCCTGTGCTTTATCCTTATAGGTCAGTAATGATACATGGATAGAGTACACCATATCCTCCCACTTCACAATGAGGTATAGCTTGAATGGTGAGGGTAGGATGAAGTATGGACCATCATCCTTCTTCTTGGTTGCTACTTGTGCAACCTCTTTTTCTCTGTCCAGTGGTTCCTCAAGGTACGCTGCATCAAAATAATAGTCAATGGGAAAGTCAGAGTGAAATTCTATTTGCATAAAATTAAAACAAGAAGTATTAAGATCAAATTATTCCCCATCAAAGTAAGAATATTTTTTCATGGTCTCCTCAGGGAAATCCACTAGCATATCTTCATGATCTTCCTTCAATAAATATTCAATATATCCAGGAAGATCCATATGTTCCTTAGTAGGTGCACATTTTGGTTCTTCTTCATCCTCCAAAGCATAACTGAGATTGTCTGATTTTGTATAATCAAAACCACAAGGAGTGATGAAAAATTTAGATTCAATGAAATTAGAAGAGATAGAGTCAATGAATGGTTCAACTCCCTAAGTCGATTTAGCTTCAATCTCTGCATCAGTGGTAAGTGCCTCTTGGAGTAGACTCTCTAAAGATGGAGGCAGGTAGTCGGGCTCCTCCATCTTGACATCAAATTCCACCACTTGGGTGGTTTCTTCCTTTAGTGGTGCTGGATCTTCATATTTGTATTAAATTGGGAGATCGGGTAGTTCCTCACATTTAATCATGAATTCATCCAATATTTGTTGATCTCCTACTTTTGGCTCAGCAGGAAAGTCATCATCCTTTTCCACCTCAGGTTCTTGATCTTGCTCAGGGTTGGGTTTCTCTATTAATGCACAAACATAGCCAAATGATCTTTTCTCTTTTATTTTCAATTGTTCAATGAATTCTCTAAGTTCTTGCACCTGCGAAATTCTAAAATATTCTTCTTCTTCTTTTTGTTAATTCACCGATGAGTAATTGTCAGTCCATGCATAATGATAATCATTTAAATTCATCATGGAAAGAATTTTTTTATTTTTTATTTTTAATTTTATATAATAAATGAAATCTAACTAAGATGTGAAAATAGAAAAAGTAAATGAATAACTGATTGGATCCCAGGAAACGGTGCCAGTTTTGACACACACCTGTTGCGGGTCATGGACAAAAACAATTATATTTTTTTCCTAGTACAACACATTGGCTGACCAGGGTTGTCTCTCTTTAGGAGTCTTTCAATTTGATTTACTTACTTTATCTAATTCACCTAATCTATCTCTTTTTGATATTTTGTTATTTAATGAAATCGATTACAATATTTTTTGGTTTTTGATAATTAAAATAATGACATGAAAAATGTTAATTTAAACTATCATGCAAATATAAACAGAATGAGTTAATAAGAAAGAACTTGATTTTGAGGTTTAGTCTTGGATTCAATCATTATTCTCTTTTATATGTTGATTTTAGTTTGATAATACAAACATGAAATCTCATGTTTGAATCACTAATCATTTCCAGAATAGTAATAGTTTGAGTTTCATGTTATTGGGGGCCATCACACAATCAGGGACATTCGCCTCACCAATTCATGATACTCAAATCTACCACAAACAATAAAACAAACTTTAAAGAAAATTCAGGAATATATTGACCTCCCCTAAATCCAAGTCTCAAGATAGCCTATCATTTATGATAGTATGAGATTAATTTGTGTATTGGGTGAAGGAATATAGAAAGATTGAGAGAGGGAGAGAGAGAGAGAAAAGAAGAAAAGTGGATGGAGAAACACAAAGGCATGGATTGATTAAACTAGAATTTAAATTACATATGAAAATAAAACTAAAATAAAACTAAAATGAAAATAAAATAAAAAGAAGAAATGCGGGTGGAAGATAGGAGCAGCATCAGCCCGTACCCTAGTGGGATCCCTCCTTGGCTTTGGGTGTCGAGCTGATGATTTGAGAAGGAGGAGAGGGCCTCCTTTTATAAGAAGATTTACGTCCCCCAAAAGGTTTCACATTGTTGAACCAATAAATGATATATTCACGAATGGAACCCTTCTTCAATGTTGTTCATAAATGTGTTGGGAGTTCACCCTAATACCTTCATCATATTTGGATACCGGATGAAGGAGTTATGAATTTTATATTGAAGGTTTCTTTTTTGGATGAAGATTCCCGGAAGGTTCCTCCAAAAGTATAACATTCAACGACAGCCTTTGTGACTTTAAAACTCCCCCAAATTTATTTTAGGGCCGTCCCTATCTGTAATCGTGATATCACAGGTGGAATAACCTAAATTGGATGTGTGAAGGACGATATTTGGTTGCATTACTGTGGTGGGGTCCACGCTGTCCGCCAGGAAAAAGTCTTGAATTCAATTAATTTTTAGAGCCACTAGATGGCCGAATCAACTCTTAGTCCAGAAGACAAAGATGAATGAAATAAATTTATTATTCTAAATAAATTATATTCACAGAATTTGGAATTTTTTTTTAAGAAACGACAAAAATACCCTTGTGGTAAAAATCTGTCCAAAAATCCCGAATTATGCGCTTTTCACAATTTTGCTCATTTTCATTCTAAAATTCAAATTACCCATTATTTTAATAAAACAATGAAATACATGGGTTTTATAATTTAAAAACATTAAAAAATACTCATTATTTGATAAAAAATATGCACGTAAATTTACTCTGTCAGTTATCCACAGTTCATGCTCAGATTGACTATTTTAGGTGCAGAGTGCAGTGTGTGCATAGTGATGAGACCAGGTTTTCTGTTGTTGGTGAAAAGAAAACACATGCAGTGCAGGATAGACTCACTCATAGGAGGGTGCAACTGATTACTCATAATTTTTCTAGACTCACCCTTGATATAGTGGATGATATGACTCCTCAGTTTCCTATAGTGGTGGCAGAGTATACCAACTTATTTCCTGAGGATGTTCCAGGATTACCTACTTGAAGGGAGGTAGAATTATGCACTGATCAATATCCTGATATGACACCGATATCTACACCTTCATATTGGATGGATCCTACAAAGATTCAGGAGCTGAGGGTATAGTTGGAGGACTTGTAGAGGAAGGTCTTCATGAGGCCTAGTGTTTCACCTTGGGTAGTCCCAGTTTTGTTTTCCAAGAAGGAAGATAAGATCTTGAGGTTATGTCTGGACATACAGTGCCTAAATCAAGTGACTATGAAGAATAATTATCCACTACCGAGGATCTATGACATCTTTGATCAGTTGAAAGGGGTGCAGTGGTTCTTTAAGGTTGACCTCAGATGAGGATATCACTAGCTATGGGTGCGGGATGAGGATATACTAAAGACGACCTTTAGATATTGACATGGACACTATGAGTACTTGGGGATGCCATTTGGCATGGTAAATTCCCCAGCAATGTTCATGGGACTCATGAGTAGGATCTTTCAGCCTTACTTATACTAGTTCATAGTGGTATTAATTGATGACATCCTAGTGTACTCAGCATCTGAGGAGGAGCACGTGATACACTTGAGGATGGCATTGGACATACTATGAGTGCACCAGCTTTATAAGATTCTCTTTATGTTTTAGTTATATATTTTAGTGGTCCATTTTCTGGGACATGTCATTTTAGAGGCTGGTGTTTCATTGGATCGAATGAATATTGAGGTGGTACTTTCTTGGGAGCCACCCAAGAGTATTACTGAGGTGAGGAGTTTCCTTGGTTTGGTTGGGTAATATAGAATGTTTTTACTTTAATTTTATAGAGTAGCAGTACCCTTTACATATTTTACATGGAAGGGGAATCCTTTTGTGTAGACAGATAAGTTCCAGTAGTGCTTTTAGGAGTTGAGGCAGAGGTTTACGAGTGCTCCCATCCTGAGATTGCCTGAAGTGGATGTTGAGTATGTGGTGTCTCGTGATTCATAAAGAACTGAGATTTGTTGTGTATTGATGCAAGGGAAATTAGTTATTGACTATGGTTTACACCATTTGAGACAACATGAGAATAATTATGTGACCAATGATCTTGAGCTAGCAGCGGTAGTCTTCGCTTTGAAGATGTGGAGACACTACCTGATGGGAGAGTAGTTTATTGTCTACCATGATCAAAAGGGTATCAAGTATATATTATATTAGAAGTATTTGAACTTGAGATAGAGGTGATTTGGTTGCGCCCAAATTTACCCTACATGTATGCGTTCGTTGTAGTACAGGTAAGGGTCGAATCCACAGGGACCAAAGAATAAACCTAGAGAAAATCTGATTTTGGAGAGATTTGGATATGGAGTGGCCAACTATTTGGATTGATTTTATTTGAAACAAGTGATTTAATTTAAATAAAAAATAAAAAAAACATACAATTACATAGTCTAAAACAATTAATGGAGATGAGTTGATCCTGAGTTGTTACTAGGGTTAGATTGGATGCATTTATTTTCTTATAACGTTTTAGTTCACTAATTCAAGACATATCCACAAAATGATATAATTCCTCAACATAATTAACCAATTTAATCCTTAAAAAATTACAAGGCTAATCACCAATGCAATTAGAGTATCAATTTAATGATAATTCCAAGGGATTGGACTGTACTAGCACACGAAATGAGTCATTGTTAAAGTTGGCGAAGATGAAGAAGAAAATAATTATCAAATGGAAATCTTAAATTAATAAAATGATTACAGAATTTTATATTATACAATAAGATCCAATCTTCCCCATGAAACTCCCTAGGACCAACCCATAAAGGTTTCTCCCTCCATTGATTCTATGATCTCAAAGGAAGTGGAAAGTAGACTCATAGGGGTGGAATTGAATAAGAAAAATAAAACAATGAAATGATCACTCCACCGTTGTGTGAATAAATTCACAAGTTTTGGTATGAATAAGAGAAAACCTAGGGGAAACGGTATAAATGTGAAAAGAAGAATAAAAGAAAAAGAGGAAATGAAGAACTTTTATAAATAACTAATGTAATTCAAACAACTTACATGAGAATGAAGAACGATTACAACATCAAATTGACATCATAACATTACAATGAAACAAAGCACCAAATATCCCTAAATAATCCACCACTAATGCCTTAAATATGAAAAAATGAATCCTTTTTTTAATCCACCACTCCCCAAGTCTCTTTAATTAATTGTGGGAGGCAAGAGTGGGTGGACATTTAATGTAGAGGAGACTTTTCAACTTTTGCCTTGAAGTGGGAGCCATCTTGCATCCACCGAATAGAAGTTCCAAAATCACCTTCTAGAAGGCCGAATTGGAGTGGGACATAGAAAACTTAAATGAATATTCGGATGTCCCCTAATAGCCTGTAAAAGTTTATCTCAAAATAGATTGTTTTTTGTGAGATAGGATTTAAATGGTGGGATGTTTTTCTGGGCCGCAGAATCTAGCCAAAAATTTCATAGTTAAATTGGTCCAATTGGAATTCCATTAAAAAATTCGAATTAGTTTAGGACACTATTTAATGAAATGTTCCCCATGATGTATTATATCTCCAGTTAAAATTTGAGACTCTTTGGGCTTGAATAATGGCCGGTACAGTACTTTTACTGGGATTCTATCCAGCTCACTTCACCCAGAATGTTGTTGGTTCAAGGCCCACTTTGGTGGTCTTCCAATTTGAATCTTCAAGTGCTAAAAAATAATTAATTGTTCCTTATATATTGGGAGACATGAAAATAAAATATTAAAATTAAATCAAGAACATTTGGTGTTTTATGAGATGTTCAAGAATGTACCATGTAATAGTGCATTTTAGGAAGGAATTGCAATCATGATGTGAAATGATGTTCAAAGTGTAAAATGCACTAAAATGGTATTTATGAATAAAAAATCACATGAAAACTATATAAATTAACAATTAATATTATCCTCTTCCAGTGGCTAATCATACCCCCCCAACTTGAGTTTTTCTAGTCTCGAGCAAAATATATCTCACAAACATGAAATTTGAATGACCTTTTCCAAAAACATTTTAATACATATTGTTCACCCAAATAACTCATACCAAAAAATTATGAAACCCATCAAAATCATTTAAAACAAGCTATGTACAGAGGCATAACCCAATCCCAAACCCATTCCTTTGTTCAAATTCATTTCCATATTTCATCCAATTTAAATTAAGCATGACGAAGTGTTGTGCATCACAATTGACATGAGGTTTCATTTTTATTCAAATGGAGAAAATATGGAAGCGCTAGGAGGAATGAAATATTAATATTAAGATGAGTATTCATTTTTTTCTTTTTTTCCTTTTCTTTTTTTGTTTTGTTTTTTGTTTTTTTTTGTTTTGTTTTTTTGCAATTTTTCCATGGTAATTGAAATTGAATTCAATCAAGTCAACCCATGTAGCATGAATTTACTAATGACTCCCATGCTCAAAGACCATAGGGGCAAGTGAATCTCACATACTCGGGAATCATCTCGAGTTTACTCAATCAATAATAAACTCAAATTACCACAAATAGAGATAAAATTCCCAACTCTGGGCCAAAAAACTATGGAGTCACGATCCCCAAGTGCCGAAAGCCACACATTAGGTCATTTCATTGCTCTACACACAAATTGATTTTTTTGAATACTCATGTTAAAATTAAAATTATCACCAACCATATGCAATTTATTATTGACCCCATGAATTTAAACTAATACCCCACAATATAGAGGATGTGCATTGTGTTTTTTAAATAAATGGATGAAAATAGAAATAGTGAAAAATCACATCGGACAACCACAATTTCCAAAATCTATGCACATGAACTTAAAATTTCATTAAAATCAAAATCAATGAATGAAAAATTATTTGATATACAATTTCAGAGATTTCAATGTGTGTTATCATGTTCAAGGTTAATGAAAATTTTCCTTCCATACATTTTTTTTCACACAAGATCAAGATTTTTATTTCATCTCCCCCCAACATAGAATAACACTGTCCCCAGTGTTTAAAGAAAAGAAAATTTAGAAGTGGGGTAGGAGAGGAGTTCAAAGAGGAAAATGAAAATGATAAACATGGAACAAATTCACCTTGTTTTTTAAGTTGAAGTTCATGATGCAACATATTACTCCTTTGATCTCTTGGGGGATGTAGGCACCTCCTTGATTGATCATGTATCAACCAAAATAGTCACTGAACCATACACAGAAGAAATAACTAGACAAAACAAACAACACAATGATTTATTTAATTCCAAGTATAATCATTTTTATGGTTTTCCCTATTTTTTTTGTTTTTTAAATAAAACTAATGATACATTATCTTCATTTAAATTTTTGGGTAAGGTATTACTTAGGGATCACACTGCATGACATGGATGAATATGGTGCTCCCCTGTCATACCCATCCATACTCATAAAAGAAGAATAGGTCAACTGTCTAAATTTTTTTTGACCTACAAAAACATAAATAAAATAAAATAAACTAATGATACATTTTCTTCTTTTAAATTTCTGGGTAAGGTATTACTCAGGGATCACACTGTGTGACACATATTAATACAATGATCCCCTTTCATACCCATCCATACTCATAAAAGAAGAATAGGTCAACATTCTATATTTTCTTAACCTACAAAAACATAAATAAAATAAAATAAACTAATGATACATTGTCTTCATTTAAGTTTCTGGGTAAGGTATTACTCAGGTATCACACCGCGTAACACAGATAAATACGGTGCTCCCCTTTCATACCCATCCATACTCATAAAAGAAGAATAAGTCAACAGTCTGAGGAATAATAAAATTATATCAAAATGATCCACTAATACTATTTGAAATATAAAGTTGATTAAAACAACAAAATTATTGGAAACTTGAAAACCACAGGTTGCCTCCCATGTAGTGCTTAATTTAACATCTTTAGCTCGACTTGAACCCCCCAACTTATCCAATTCCAACTTTAAAAATTTTAATGAATTCATCTTTCTCTACTTCAACATGATTGAGAATGCGTATCCCTTGTGGTTGGTAAGAATATTTTGAATTTGATTCAGGAACAATCCCATTTTCTAAAATGAATGGGAAAATCCAAGGAATATCAAAAATGGTTGATATTTTTTTTCTGTATTATTTCCTAATAAATCAAATATCAAACTACTTTTTTGGGTTTCATGAGATGTATTAATGAAAACCTCAAGCTCTTTCTTAACACAAATGATGGGACACTCGAGTGGGGAAGGAAGGACAATAATTTTGAGTTTGTGTTGATTGAATTTTATTAAAGTAGATTGGAAATTTGAATCAAAATCAGTATCTTATAATTTTTTTAGAATGATTAGGTTCCTTATAAAAATATGATTCATCCCCAAAAGTATCCATTTTAATTCTAGGAGTGGGTATGAGCTCAGTGTTTTGGATTTTTTCCAATGGTTCAGTGATCAGTGGTCCTAAAAATTCACTAATGGAGCCATGTTCAGGAAACTCAATCCATTATGTCAAGTTATTATCTTTTTAATTCAAAAAATAAATTTCCTCCTAATTTAAACACTCTTAAGCTTGAATTTCAACATTACCTGACCAATTCAATTCATTATCTAACTCTGAATTCCCAAATTCTAAAGTGATTTCTTCATATGTTTTAAAGTTTTGTAGTTCTAACCTCAAAGATGAAACCTCAGAATTCATTATATTCATTTGATTAAAAAATTATTCAATAAATTATTGAGGAACAAATAGGATGGGATGTTTAACGTTATGGACTTAACTAAGATTGGACTCTTCAATCATCCTTGAGAGGGCAGGAAATTGATCATTTAAACATTCATTTTCCCATTGACTGTACGTCTCATTAGGTGCGGGGTGATCATTCAAGGGTTGATCAAAGTAATTACCTAAGTTTTTTGATTCCCAAAATTGATTTTCAATTTGATTCTAGATTGGTTCTATGTTGGGGTATTTCTGAAGATAATCCATTGGATTAGAGAGAGATTTGGATTTCAGATTTTTAGGACACAGAAAAACAGAAAGGGGAATATAGAAGAGAAATAGAGGTGAAGAAAGAGAATTTGGGGTGAGAAAAAAAATTGAGTATATAAGGGGACTTACATGGGTCCCTATAAATGGCGCCAAAATTTGGTTGCCCCCAAATTTACCCTCAAGTTATGTGGACTTTGTAGTACAGGTAGGGGTTGAATCCATAGGGACCGAATAAGAAACCTAGTGACACTCTGATTTTAGAGAGATTCAGATATGGAGTGGCCAAATATTTGGGTTGATTTGATTTTAAACTAGTGATTTAATTTAAATAAAAAATAAAAAAAACATACAATTCCTTAGTCTAAAATAATTAATGGAGATGCATTGATCCTAAGTTGTTACCAGGGTTAGATTAGATGTGTTTATTTTCTTATAACGTTTCAGTTCACTAATTCAAGACGTATCTACAAAATGATATAATTAATCAACATCATTCACCAATTTAGTCCTTAAAAAATTCAAGGCTAATCACCAATGAACTTAGAGGATCAATTTAATGATCACTCCAAGGAATTGGATCATAGTATCACTCGAAATGTGTCATTGTTAAAGTTAGCGAAGATGAAGAAGAAAATAATCATCAAATGGAAATATTAAATTAATGAAATGATTATAGAATTTTAGATCATAAAATAACATCCAATCTTCCCCATGAAACTCCCTAGGATCAAACCATAAGGGTTTAGCCATCCATTGATTCTATGATCTCAAAGGAAGTGGAAAGTAGACTCATAGGGGTGGAATTAAAGAAGAAAAATAAAATAATGAAACGATCACTCCATTTTTGTGTGAATAAATTCACAAGTGTTGGTGTAAATAAGATCACACCTTGGGGAAATGGTATCAATGTGAAATGAATAATAAAAGAAAAATAGGAAATGGAGAACTTTTATAAATAACTAATGTAATTCAAACAACTTACATGAAAATGAAGAATGATTACAAGGTGAAATTGACAGCATAACATTACAATGAAACAAAGAACCAAAGATCCCTAAATCCTCCTCCAATACTACCTTAAATAGGAAAAAAGAAGCCTTGGGTAGATACACCACTCCCCAAGTCTCTTTAATTAATTGTGGGATGCCAAAGTGGGTGGACATTTAATGTAGATGAGACTTTTCAACTCTTGCCTTGAAGTGAGATCCAGCTTGCATCCACCAAATAGAAGCACCGAAATCACCTTCTAGAATGCCGAATTGGAGTGGGCTATATAAAACATAAATTAATCCTCAGATGTAACCAAATATCCTGTAGAATTTCATCCTAAAATAAATTGTGGTTTGCGAGATAGGAGTTAAATGGTGGGATGTTTTTCTGGGCTGCGGAATCTGGCCCAAAATTGCATCGTCAACTTGGTCCACCTGGAACTCCATTAACACATTATAATTAGCTTGGGACACTATTGAATGAAATGTCTCCCATGATTTATTCTATCTAAAGTTAAAATTTAATACTCTTTGGGATTGAATCATGGCCGATATAGTACTTTTATTGGGCTGCTGTACAGCTCACTTCGCCCAGAATGTTGTTGGTTCAAGGCCCACTTTGGTGGTCTTACAATTTGAATCTTAAAGTGCTCCAAAATAATGAATTGTTCCTTATATCATATAAGACATGAAAATAAAATATTAAAATGAAATCAAGACCATTTGGTGTTTTATGAGACGCTTAAGAATGTTCTATGTAATAGTGCATTTTAGGAAAGAATTGAAATCATGATGTGAAATGATATTCAATGTGTAAAATGCAGAAAAATGGTACTTATGAATAACAAATAACCTGAAAAATATATAAATTAACAATTACTATTATCCTCTTCCAATGGCTAATCATGATTGATATAGTTCCTATAGGACTATGAATTTAAGATTGTCTATACTCCTAGAAAGGGGAACGTGGTGCAAGATTCTCTCTGCAAGAGATCCAGTTCTTAGTTGCTTAGTGAGTAATTATAGTAGTTGGACTCATTGGGCATATCATTTATGGATGGAGATGGGGAATATTAACTCTATTAGATGGTTGTCACCCATCCACTCTTATAAAAATTTATGGAGGAACAACTTGGGGATATATAATTTGAGACCTTACATGCTCATATGGCCACAAGGAATGCCCCTGATGGATATTCGAAAGGTGGGGAGCATGTCATCCATTTGTAAGGGAACAAAGTAGTACCAGTGGAGTTACAGGAGTAGGTTTTGATGGATTTCCACACATCCACATTTTAGGTACATCCTTGTGTGGAAAATATGTACCTGGACCTCCGACGTCAGTTTTGGGTGGCCTGAGATGAAGAAGGGAGTTGAAGAGTTCGTCTCTCCATACGTCACTTGTTAGTTGGTGAATGACGAGCACCAGATTCCAGAGAGTTTGACAAAACCACTTGAGGTTCCAAAGTGGAAGTGGGATGGGATATCAATGGACATAATGATAGGTTTACCAAAAACATCTAGGGGACACGATACCATCTGGGTGATCATTGACCAACTCCCCAAGTCACCCCACATCCTAGATATCTGGGATAAGAGTTAATTAGAGAGCTTGGGGAACCTCTACGTGTAGAAGATAGTGTGGCTTCATAGAGTTCCATAGATGATAGTCTCATATCATGATGCTAACTTCACATCCCATTTGTGGAAGGGATTTGTGGATGTGTTTTGGACTCAGTTACACTTGATCATGACGTTCCATCCCCAGACGGATGGATAGATGGAGAGAAACATTCATGTTCTAGAGGATATGTTGTAGTTATGTATCTTGGATTTTGTCCATAGTTTGGAGGATCACTTACCTTTGGTGAAGTTCCCATACAACAAAAAATTCCATTCCACCAACAATATGACACCATTTAAGGCCTTGTATGGGCGACCCTGTAGGTCACCACTTTGTTAGATTGACCTAGGAGAGTCAACAGTCATGGGTCCAGAGTTGGTGTGGAAAACCATCGAGAAGGTGAATATCATCCAGGAGCAGATAAAGACTGCATAGAGTTGATATAATTCTTATGATGATAGGGAGTGGATGCCTTTGGAGTTTGAGTAAGGAGATCATGTGTTCATTTGGGTCTCACATCGATGCAGACTGTAGAGATTTGGCCATAGTGGAAATCTATCTATGAGGTTCATCGACCCTTTCCTAATTATACATAGAGTTGGAGAGGTGGTGTACCATTTGGGTCTACCACCATAGTTAGATTAGGTACACAATGTCTTCCATGTGTCGCAACTAAGGAGTTACGTGCATGACCCCTCACACGTCATCGGCTGGGGCGAGATGGAAATCGACGACGAGGTGAATTTTGCTGAGTGCTCAGTGGAGGTCAAGGATCAAAAGGATAAGATCCTTCATGAGAGGTGAATACCTCTGGTGCACACTCCATGATAGAATGGTAATCTCTAGGAGATCACTTGGGAAAAGGAAGCTTAGATTTGTGCTCAGTACCATCATATTTTTTTTTGAGTATCCTTTATTTTGGTTTTTGGGGATGTAAAGACCTAAGGTGGGGAGAATGTAATGAATAATATTTTTATGATTTTTTTATAAATTAATTGTAAAAATTTAGAGACAATATACTGAGACAATGTGTGATTCTGCGGCCTGGTGTTCTTGGAACAATTCGTTGAAAAATGTTCAGTTTTTAATAAAGCATGCGAGTGGTTTCCATAAAATAGTGAAATAACTCTTACACGGGTGACCAGATCAGAAATATAATGGCACTATTGAGTTTGGAATGGAAATTTTACCCTAGGAATGACTTAACTTTAGTTGGCATGGGTCTTCATTGAAAAAACCTGAAAATGATGTAAACATCATTAATAATTTAATTTAAAAGTTATTTTTGACACAATGTTGGTTTTTTTAATATCCCTTTGTCAAGAATTTAGGGTTATGACATAACCCTAGAATTCCTCTGAGTAAAGGAGACATAGCTCTCTCCAATAAACATCGGTGTATTATGGATCAACGATCAACAATGCACCCATATTCAAAGAAACTTCACCGCCACCGATGACAACAACAATCCTTCATCTGCAACTAATCTGAATCAAGGTAGGGTGTTGTTCTTTAATTTTATTTACTTATTTCTAGAATCAATGATGAATGTGGATCAACCAATGAACCATTTAACCTGCAGTTTGATAGTTCTTGTGGGATGGGTTGAATTGTGGGAAATCATTGGGGTATATTGTTTTCTATTCTCGTTTCTTCGTTCTTTATTCTAATGAGAACATATTGAGGACGATATGAACAAAGGATGAGGTTCATTACTCAAGTGATTTTTTACTTTTCTTACCCACGCTCTGAGCGTTCTTTTCCATTGGACCCTCATGGTCATGAATCAACTTTCTGGGAGGCTCTGAAAATGATCGAACCCCTAGAGTGATGGAAAGATGAATCAGAGCCCAAGGCATTGTAGATCGTGACCCGAGGACTATAGATGTATCTTTATCTCAAAAAATGGAGAAATAGAGGATGATCAGTGGCTCACCATAGCGGAGACACCATTAGAGAAGAGTCTGTAAAAGAAAGGAGTGTGTGGGGCATGTGCAGACGTGGTGGGCCAACCGCATGGTATGTAGTGCTGCACCGTGGGGACCAGGGGGAACATAGCTAGGGCGAGCCATGTGCAGTGAACAAGCCGGACCACGTGCATGTAGGCTAGATGAGGAGAGATGGGCCACACCATGCAGTTGCAACAGGCTGGGCTAGGTAGCCCAGTGGGTCAGGCCAGATCTGGTTAGTTTGGTTCGACCAGATTGGGTTGGGTCAGGCCGGGTCTAGCAGGTTAGATCGGACCCAGACCAGACCCAAGTCAGATCTTTTTACTAAAATGATAATAACTTTCAAACGGTGCGTCCTTTTGATGAGTCGTTGGTATCATTGAGACCCTTTAAATGATACAACCCTTTTGAGATATCCTAAGTGGGTTTTTTTGGATATATGCGTACAACCTAATGGCTTTATGAATATGTTCTCTCAGAACAAGCATGCTACAAATGGAATTCTATGGTTGGATGTGACCTTGAGACTATGTGACTTGTAGAGGTTGTGTGTATTTTAGAGACTGTGTGTATTATTGAGACTATGTGTCTTATTGAGACTATGTGTCTTATCGAGACTAGGTGTCTTATTGAGACTGTGTGTCTTATGAAATTCATTTAATAATCCTATTATGTTTATTAACAAATTATACCTGTGCGAGTTGACTATAGATTTATTTGTGGCATTCTTTGTGGTATCTTCTTTATGGTATTTTTCATTTTTGGTCTTCTGTGTTGTAACTCCATCATCATATTTTTACTTTTTGGTATTCTATGTTGTATCTTATTTTTGGTATTACTTTGTTTTTTCGGGGTGTCCTACTGAGTATTTTTTTACTCACCCCTGCACAGGATTTTCTTGCACATTTCATGTTCGGTGCAGATGATCGATCCCCTTTGACAGAGTCTTAGGTGGACTAGGACTAGGTAGTGCTTATAAATTCTATACAAACAAGTTCTTCTATGGCTTAATACAATAGTCCCATTACCTTCACCTTCAATTTAGATCAGATAGTATTTTTTTGGATGTGTTTCAGGAACTTGTGCTTTCACTTTCCTAGATGGGGGCCGCATGTGTGTTTTTTGATTGCAATATCATTTTATTTTTTTGGTCTTGTATTCTGGACCAGTTTACTTTCTAGTTCTTTCACTTTCGTACTCTGTTTGGGTTATAGTGGTTTGCATGAATTTTTTACTTAGTGTTTTTACATTTTAGCATTTGTGGCTTGGAGATGTGTGCATGCGTATAGGTACTTAAGAGAAAGCCTCCCATTTGTGGGATATGCCTACTTAGTGCTAGTCCCCAACCCCTAGTTTATTGAAGGCTGGATTAGGATAGACCCAACATGGGCCCCTCTGGGATGGGTCATGATGGAGATAGTCTTATGGTAGAGGGAATGTGGTTGATTAGTTTCTTATAAGAATCTTGATATAGAAGTTGTATTGTGGTGTGGATTTTATGCCATAGTGCGAGGATGTGTCATGGTGTGAGGGCATAAGCCATGTGATTTAGGAACTAAAATATTTGAGATTGGAAATTTATTTACCGCATGTCTACCTTTGGTTACAGTGTGAAGAGTCAAGTGGAAATTTTTTTCAAAATGGAAACCCCTACATATTATAAGAAAAATACTAAGTATGGATTTACTCTTACATATTTAGTTTCCCATTTTTCTAGTCACATTAGGGATATTTTTTTTTCACACTTTGAATACCTGGAGCTCAAGTTCCTTGGATCTACATTTTTAGGATTCTTTGCATCATGGTTGATGATCTACACTATGATCTTAGTCTGGGGTTGATCCGGTTGATGGAGGAAGTTTGGGGGACACATCGTGAACTACTAGGGTTTGAATTTTTCATTATGTCACCCTTATCCACAACATTAAATTCCTTGTTTTCATCTATGAAATATTTGTTGACTGTGAGATAAAGGTGGAGTCATGTGGGGAGATTTCACTATGATATTAGGATCTAGGCCCATCACAACGTGATGAATTCCTATCATTTCATAATGTTTTGTTTTCTTGGATTTTCTATAAATTTTGGGTGCCTCGCCATTTTATTATATTTACTCATCCTCTTAAACCCTAGGTGGTTGTGGGATAATATTATATAAACCTAGGACTATGTTATTGATTCATAGGACATTTCATTTTGCAGTGACTACCTTCAATCCAAGGTATCACTCTTCACCTCTTTCTTTCCTCATTCATTTTATTTTCATTCTTTATAAGTCTTGGTGGTTATATCTTCTCAATTTTGAGGGTTCCTTATTGATGATTGATAGAGTATTCATTATGGTATGACATATTTAGGTTTCATATGTTCTTTGTGAGGTTCCATGTCTGTGTTCTTCATCATTCATCTTATTCTAGTTCAGTGATTAATTAAGATTAATATTGAGGTAGAGGTTCCAGTGGAGGAGGGTCATGATAAGGGGTATGTGATGTATCCATCCACTTAGTTGAATGACACGTTATTTATTATTCAACCATGTCAATATACTCTCCATGAATCAATAACATAGTAGTATATGTTGGGGTTCATCATATTTATTGATGAGAGAGAAAATTATTTTAATAGATAGATTTATCACAACATTAATTGAGGATTTTCTCCCAACATTAATAGAGATTTAATTATCAATATTAATGTATGTAATAAGTTATGTTTATTGAATTTATTAGATATATGGACTTGGTGTCTATATAAGAGGATGTGGTAACATATTTTTAAATGTGTGCCAACATGATGTAGCTAACAAGAGAAAACTTAGAAGAGGTTGTCGTGTTTGAGGTTGCCCATGTGACATGACACCAAAGACACAGTTATCTTATATGTTTTAAGAGGTTCTTGGAAATATGTTTAATATTTATTCCACCAAGAGTGAGAAGGGGACTACCACATTAGTGGTAGCATGTGCCGCGTGTTGACATTTAATAGGTGCGAAGCAGCAACGACACAATCGATGATCATGGCCATGTATAAAAAGTCTTCTTGATAGTGGTGATTAGGTGGTATGTCCTAGTTAATGATCGATGGTACATAATGATGGTGAGATCATGAGAGAGAGAAATATTTTTAGTGTTACAAGATGGTGTGAGGCTGACGCATATTCGGATGAAGATCTATGAGGTAGTGATTTTTCTTTGATAGAAGGGTGACGTTTTGTTACAAATTGATCTTTCAATACATGGAATTGGTGAGATGTTTTTTAGAGAAGAGGTAGGTGTATCAAGGTGTGTTTTTCACATAGGTTTTTTCTACTTCATCATTGAAATTAATGTTTGTGCATTACTTTTATTCTTTGTATTATCTTATTCATAGTGGATATTTTTTTGAATTATCCCATGGTTTTTTAATCCTCATCATGGGATGGTTTTTCACATTAAAAAACCATGCGTGTTGATTTATTTATTCTACTTATATCACTTTCATATTTCTTCAGGTTTCTCACAATATTGTGGCAATAAATTTTTGGTCTGAAATTTGGATTCTCCCCTATAAGTGGTATCGAAGGATGAAGGTTCATACTTGAAATTTAATGTAAGAATGATGGAAGTTTCTAAAAGGATAAATTATATGTGCATGAATAATGATATGGTTTGAAAATTAAAGTAATATGAGAGAGGTGATTCACATGTCCACTCAGGGGATGTTGAGCAGGGGAACAATTAATTTTGGAAGGTGCTCTAGATTAGTGATAATCACTATTATGGGGGATCAAGATGTTTCTGGTTATAGTATTGTTCAACAGTATGGTGTAGATATAGATGTAATGATTATTTTTGCATTTGGTTATATTTTTATAGGGAAGATGATATTTATTTTTGTTAGAAGTGAAAAAAGATGTTGTCATCTTTTCTACAGATGATGATGGTTGGTGTGATACTGACCTATTTTATTTCCAACTGGGTTTGTTGGATGTTTACATTATTTAATGTACTAGAATGGGATATTGTTGGTATTATTCAAATTTATTGATAATAAAGAAAATTATTTTAATCAAGAGATTTATCAGAACATTAATTGAGGATTTTATCCCAATATTAATGGAGACTTAATTCTCAATATTAATGGATGGAGTAAGCAATATTGGCCACATTTATTAGAGATATGGACTTGGTGTATATATAATAGGATTAAGTAACATATTTTTAAAGGTGTTCCAACACAATGTAGCTGACAGGAGAGAACTGGGAGGAGGTTGTCGTGTTTGCAAGGGCCTATGTGACATGACAACGAAAATGCAATTATCTTGGATGTGTGGAGAGGTTATTAGAAATATGTTCAATATGTCATCTATTAAGAGCAATAAGGGGGATACCATGTCAGCGGTAGCATGTGCGACATGTCGGTGTTTAAATGGTGCAGAGCAGCATCAACACAATCGATGATTGGGGCCATGTATCGAAAGTATTATGGATAGTGGTGATCAGGTGGAACATCCTGGTTAATGATCAGTGGTGCAAGGCCGACACATGTTCATATGAAGATATCAGAGGAAGTTACGTTTCATCAACATAAAGGTGAATTTTTTTCACATATTGATCTTTCAATACATGGCATTGGTGAGATGTTTTTCAGAGAAGATGGAGGCATATCGAGGTGTGGTTTTCACATAGTTTTTTTCTAGTCCTTCACTGACATTCAAGTTTTTGAATTAACTAGATTATTTTTATTCTATGATCCATAGTGGATATTTTTTAGAATTTCTCTATGTTTTTTTAATCCTTCTCATGGGAGGGTTTTTAAACATTAAAAAATCATGCATGATAATTTATTTATTTTTCTTATATCACTTTCATATTTTTTTGGGTTTCTCACAATATTTTGTCTATAATTTTTGATCTGAAATAGGGATTCTCCCCAATAATAGACCATATTGATTTTACACAATTTGTGTCCCATGGCCACTTGATGTCTTAAAAAAAGGGATTATATGATTATTCATAGTTTTATATGTTTCATATGGTGGAAACTAATATAGATATTCAAGTTTTTGGTAGTGATCATGTCATATCCTTTTATATATTGAGTAAAATTAATCTTCTGTTAGAGGATTCTCTTTTCTTACATTTATGAATTCATGAATTTATAATATTTTTCAAGGCTGCAAAGTCTTGTGGGTTCACACATTGTTGTTGTTCTAATGAGGATAATGTTTCAGAAAATTTGATATCTACCCCAAAATTATTTTATAGGATATCCTAAATAAGTTCTAAATGGATTTCCACAAAAATGATGTCATATATAGTGAAAAATGTATGAAACAATTTCCAAAAATAGTTTTGGAAAATATCTAAAACGAGTTTTGGATATGGTTTCACAAGTTGTTACATATGATGTGACATAAGGTGAAATTATGATAATGGTACATAGATTTAATGAAAGTTGGTGTTTTTTAGAAATGTACACAAAATCCACCAAGACATATTGATGGTCAATATGTATAATGGTCTAAATGGAAGGCCAAAACATTGTGCAATTTCCTATTCCATTATGGTGTACATGGAAATTATCATATTATGAAATAATTCTTGGCTTGGAATCCATCCTCCACTCTAACTATCATTTTCAATGGAATCACCATAAAATTATGACTAAAGTAATTTGAACATCTAATAATGATTATTTAATAAATAAATAATCCTTATGAATATTGAAACATGTATTAAAAGTTTTGTAATGTTTGATTATTTTTTTAAATGTTCCATCATTATAGACAAAAATTTCAAATCAAATGAGAGTACTTAGATGTCTATATAAACAATATTGTCCCTTTGATGAGTTGGATGATTCCATTCTATTGATAAATTGTGATAAACTCTTTAGTCAAAGTTTTATTTAATTTATTTCTCTCTTCAAGCCTTTAAATGAAGGGTCTAGAGAATAGTGTCATAAATAGGATCCTTCCCAATCATTAAAAGATTCATAAAGCTCATTGATTCCACAAAGGAAAGAGTCCTTTGGATGATTATTTGTGATCTCATTTAAGATTGTGTGAAAAGAAACTATAATTTGGATCATCAAAGGTAAAATGTATATCATTAATTATTTATTTTATTCAATCAAATTTATATGGTAGATCTTGTGGATATATAGGTTTTGGTTGTTTTTTTCCGCTGCCATTAAATAAGTGTTATCCCTAATAAAACCCATAAGTTCATCATTAGATATTTCAAACTAAGTGGATGATTTTGTGATGCCTCAAATAGAGGAATTAGGTTTATTCCTCAAATAAATTCATGAGTCATGACCAGGACACATGACCAGAATGTGTTTCTCTTAAAGATTTCTTATATAAAAGATAGAATATTGTCCCCAGTTTACATTTGTCACATTAAAGGTTCAAATTCAAGGTGTAGTCCATTTGTTCCTATGATGTCTGAAGTTTCTTAACTTATAAAGAGTTTCAAATTGGAAGTTTCCCCTATTAAAAGTATGTTATGTAAAAATAGTAGTCTTTTCATGATGGATTGGCGGGGGATTGTGGTTGACTAATTGGGATATTAATTTGGAATCAATTTATTATTATATTAATTGGGAATCAATTAATTCTATTATTTATTATGAATCAATTAATTGTAATATTAATTAGGGAATAAAATAATTTATTCTTCATAGAAAAAAAGTGGTAATTATTATATTTTCTGAAGAAATAGATTTTATTTACAGAAAAAGCTTAAGGAGTGAATTTGGAATCCATAGATAAAAGACCATTATTTAATAAATTAATATCATTTATAAATTATTCTACCAATTTATAATGACTTAAATTGTAAAAGAATTAAGTACACCATTAATTTGTATTATAGAAAATTAAATCACATTAATTATTTTAATGGACAATGAAATTAATTGTAATAATGGAAAATAAAAATCATGAAATTAATTTTTTTATTTTTTTTGGGATATATAGAGAAGGTTCAATATCAAATAAATAAGATCTAGATATTTTTTATTATGTTTTTGAAGTACAAAAGAATCTTACAAATTGATCTACTACAAATTGAAATAGTTTGGACTTAGACTCTCTCACCCTAGAAGTGGAGTTGTTAAAACCAATCGCAACGTAAGTGCGGAAGTATTTTTTCTTGGAAAGTTGAGTTTACTCGATGAGCTAGTAAAATGATAAGTTTTCTTTAATTTTAATTTTTACTCTTTTAATATTACATATCAGTTAGTTTGCATTGTTTGGATGATCTATTAATTTATACTATTTAATTGGTATGAGTATATTAATAAACACTTTAATATACTTTTCCTTCCTATCCATTTTTTATTTTTTAAAAATTCCATTATAGTTTGATTGGGAACCTACACCAAATCCCATAAAACATTATCTATAAGTAATAACAACCAAATAACTACCAAACTAAAAATAAAACTAAAGGTTGAAACACCTAAAAAGTTGGGCCAAACTTCCTACCCAAAAATGTCCATTGTAAAACTCTGGTCCTCAAATGTGGTGGCATCAATACCTCAGTCTATGATCCATCTCTAGTTACACCCTTGATGCATGAAAATTATTATCTTAGGTTGGACATATCAACCTAAGGGCCGGGTCATCTGTGTGATGGATTCTGAATGTCCAAAAAGTGATGTGACAGAAGATTGAAATTTTAAATTAGATTTATTTTACAAACAATTGATTTATTTGAATATGTTGTACATATATCCCCTTAAATCCCACTGGAAGGCAATTAGAAATAGACTCAAATTCAAAAAAATTAAATCAAATAATAATAATAATAATAATAATAATAATAATTCATTAATAATAAATATAATTGGAAATATAAAATAATAATATATATAAAATAATAGTAAATAAAAATAAAAGTATAAAAATAATTAATAATTTATTTTATGTTTATAAATATATATTAACTACTCATAATTAATAATTTTCTTTATGTTTATAAATATATAATGATAATTAATAATTTTTTTTACATTTATAAAAATAATATATTACAATAATTATTAATTTTTTTTATCTTTATAAATATATAATAATAATTAATAATAATAATTATTTTTATAAAAATATAATAACTAATCAATTTTTTTAATTATATACATTTTTTATATTTATTCACTCTAAATTTAGTGATAGAAATTTGCGTTGAAATTTTCCATTGTTTTTTATATATTAATAAATAATGCATGTATATACTAAAAATTTTCATTAAAAATTCATACTGAAAAAATTCAATGTATATTTATAATAGGAAATAAACTCTATAAATTTACAATGAAGGTTTTCATTGAAAATTTATTGTGAAAATTTCCACATGAATTTTTCATTGTTTATCTGTGCATTGATATACTATCACTTATGATTTATGTGAAAATACAAATTTAAAATTTAAGATTACAATTTTCTTTTCAAATTTCCACATTAATGTTCCAATGAAAATTTTCATTGCTTATTTATGTATTAATCTATTTTCACTTGTAATTTAAGTGGAAATTCAAATTAAAAATTCGTGATGAAAATTTTCATCCTACAATCCTAGAAATTGAAATCAAACTCAAATACATGTAAAATCTATCATCAATAGAATCAACGTTCAAGGAATAACTTACAAAAAAAAAAACAGATCATACCAGGAATTCAACGGCTGCAACAAACATATATTCTACTGATGAATTTAAACTTTTAATGTGAATCTCCAATTGAGAATTTTCAATGGGATTGTGTGACTTGTAAAAAATAAATTTTTACTTAAAATTATATTATATATATATTTACATATATGTATGTATATATAAATTTATTCAAAATTTTTACTATAAATTTGAACTAATTTTTTTAGTATAGATTTATATTAGTGGGGATTTACAGTGTAAATGTAAAACACAAAATTCCAATGCAAATTTACATTGATGTTTGTATATATGTACAAAACAATTGAACTGTAAATTTGAACTTGAAGTTTATAATTGAATATTTTCATGTTTATTTGTATTTGTATATTTTCATTGTGTTTTTTTGTTTTCAATGAAAATTTCCATCATATATTGATACTTTATTGGAAATTTTTACCGAAAATTTACACTATGAATTTAAAAAGAAATTATAGTGGAAAATATACATTGAAAATTTATACTATAAATTTGAATGGAAATTGAAAATAAAAGTTTTCCTTGGAAATTTACACTAAAGGTTTCTAGTATGATTTTGAATTAAAGGTTTTTTATGTAAGGTTTTAATGAAAATTTAAATTTTTTATTTATGTATCAATATATCTTCATTGAAATTTAATTTTTAAATTTGAACTGCTATTTGAGGTTTTCAATAGAAATTTTTAGTGGAAGTTTGTATTGGAAATTTTCAGGGAAACTTTTCACTGGAAATTTCTATAGGAAATATCCTGTTCAAAGTTTTTATGAAAAATTACATTATTTTTTATGTGTTAATATTTTTCAACTTTAAATTTATTTTATAATTTTTATATTCAAATTTTTGGATTAAATATATTAAAATTTAAGTTGAAACTTTCACTCAAAATTAAATCTTGTGTATAAATTTTAACTAATGACTGGAAATTTTATTTGGAATTTGTGACTTTCCAGTGTAAATTTTTACTTACAAGTTTATTGTATATTTATATTTCTCTGTGTGTGTGTGTATGGATTCAAATTTTGTAATTTAAATTTATATTGAAAATTTTTAGCATAGATTTATTCTAGTAGGGATTTATAGTGTAAATTTAAAACAAAAAATTCCAATGCAAATTTACATGCATCTTTCCATATACGTACTAGAGATTTTTACTGTAACTTTTCACTTGAAATTTAAAATATAATATTACAATACATATTTTTTATTTATATTTTTCTTTGTGCAATATTGTTTTCATTGAAAATTCCTATCATACAAATAAATTTTTTTATAATTTTTTAGTGAAATCTTTCACTATTAATTTTAAATGGAAATGTCTAGTGAAAAGTATACATTAAAAATTTCCACTGGAAATTTTAATTAAATTCTAAACTAAATGTTTGGTGTAGAAATTTTTACTAAATTTTATTATGGTGATAGGTACACACATTTACGATACTCTTCATTTCCATATTTTATACATGATGATCTTAGGAATATATTCTTCTACTTACATATGATTTGTATTTACAAACGGTCGGGGAAGGGGAACTATAAATCTAAAAAGAAACACAAAAACACTCATATGTAGGAATACAAGGAGACTCAAACCTAAGACCTCCCCAACACCCTATAATACCCTTTGGCACTAGTCTAAGTCATGTGGGAAACATACACATGATTTATAATGTGTTTATAGACTCTTAAGAATCCCTACAATTCACATTAGCCGTTTTTAATGAAAATTTTCAGTAAAAAAATTCATTTTTTCATTTATGTATTAATATATTTTCATTGTAATTGGAAGTGAAAATTTGAAATGTAAATTTCTTATGGAATTTTACATTGCAAATTTTTATAGGAAATTTCCAGTACAAATTTTGACTGGAAATTTCACTATGAAATTTTCAATTTAATTAATAATTTTGATATTGAAAATATAAATATTCGATATTATATATAATAAATATCATAATAAATCTTATATATATGTGTGTGTAATAAAGATTATACATATATTTATATATTATTTTCCATGAATAATAATATATACAAATTTCATTATAATAAAATTTAAAATATACATAATAATTTCAGTAGTTATATTTATATTATTTTATATATTTATATTATTAATAAACATCATATTAAATATATGTTTATATATTTTAAAAATATATAGTAAATACTAGATTATATATATATGAAGAATAAAGAGCAGTGGTACCAATTACATAACACCTTCAATAGTTTTATTTATATTATTATTTAAACTTATATTATCAATAAATTTTGGATAATAAATCTATATAATAAATATTATAGTAAATATATGTTTATATATTTTTTAAATATATATAGTAAATATTACCTGACACACACACCCAAACACACACAATCACACACACATATATGAATAATAAAGATGAGCACCAAAATCCTACAACGACAGTATAAAAAAAGAATAGAAAAGCGGGGAATTTTCATCCAAAACCCCAATTTGAGGTTAGGTCCAGGTGCCGGACCTGAGAAGATTTAAATCTCTTGATGCACCTCTATCATCAATGTCATGTCATCACCTCATATGATAGTATACCTGCCCACTAGATAACCAAATAAATTGATCATCTCTAACATAAAAAAACCAACATTTTTACCACCATGGACCGATGACCATCGAAGCCACCTTGAAACTTGAATGAAGCATAACCACCCAAACTAGTTTACAGTACTCAAAAAATTATAGTTATTCTATTTCTAGACTCCACACCCTAGAATGAAATTAAAATAGATAAACGCATACCAAATAACAAATAGAAAAATGCTGAAAACCATCTACACAACTGCTACAGAACCTCCTCAAAAGACAGAGCATAAGATCCAAATAGACAACAAAACCACCAAAAATAGGACCAAATTACTCCATCAAACATTATTTTACAAAATTTGAATCCCCACCCCATTAGTATAAACAATAAAAAGACACCAAAAAATCACTAATTCTAAGGCGAACTGTTATCAAATGCCCCCTTCACAATCCCAAGCCACCACAAAATAGAATTATGCCAGAAAAAATGGGGTTTAGTTTAATGGGTAGGGTCTAATGGTCATGGGGGATGAGGATATAAAACAAGAAATACCAAATGATATTAAAAATATATTTTTTGTTGGAAATATAAACCAAAATCGTCTGTTGGGAAGGAGAAAGCATGATGCAACGTCCCATGCCTTTTTTCTATTCCCCATGAAACTAGTTTTTTATCCCCATGTGTCCTTCCATTTTTCTTTACATGAATTTAATGCTTTTATTTTTTTATTCTGTAATAAAATCTACACATTTCTTGGTGTGTTTTAATTTTTTGGAATATCCTATAAATATGGATAAAATGTATTCCATATTATTATGTGAAATACAAGCTTGAAAACTGATTTGTTGACTTCCTCCTTTTCTCCAATGAATTAGACTTTGTAAAGACAAGTGTTTCCAAAAAACTGGTATTAGATCTAGGTTCCAAGGAATCCTCTAATTTTCCAAAGATGGCCACCACAATCTGACCGTATGTTCTGATGTTGTCTAAGAAAAAAATATGAAATGTGGTATATCCAAATGAAGGCATTGTTCGGATCACAATAACTATGGAAGATCGTTACTGATGGATTTATAGTACCCACTATGGAGAAAGAATTCTCCTTAAAATATGAAGAAAATACAGCTCTCAAAAATAAAAGGAAGAAAGAAAAAAAGACGTTGATCCTTTTCTATTATGTTTTGGATGAATCAACTTTTGAAAATATTGTAAGAAAGCTTAGTATACACTTGAAACCATATTCAAGGGTGTTGATTGAGTGAAGTGGGTTCATCTTCAAACACTAAGAGCAGAGTTCGAAGTATATCACATGAAGGAATATGAGAGTAACTATGACCACTTCTCACACATAATTGTTATTGTTTAAAATTTAAAACAAATGGTGAAATAGTTGATGAAATTCATGTCATTGAAAAACCAATTTGATCTCTCACAACCATGTTTGAGAATGTGATTGTATAAATTAAATAATAAAAGTATTTAGAAAAATTATCTATTAAATAATTTATGGAATTATTGAAAGTACCTAATAAATGAAGGAAAAAGTATACTTGTTCGATGATGAAGTAGGCCTTAGAGTCTAAGTTGACTCTAAAAGAAAAAAATAATGGCAATATAAAACGAGGCAGTCATGGTTCTAACAATCATGAAAGAGGTAGAGAGAATGAATATCATCCAAGCCATCAAAAAAATTAACAAAGTTTCACTAGTTTCCATGGAAGAAGAAATGGTGGAGGTCTATTCACATGTGTCATGGAAACATAAAGAACTTCCAGTGCCACTATTGCAAGAAATTAGTCCATTATTCTTTCATATTTTTGAAGAAAATAAGTTAATATGAATAATACAAATATGTTGAAGCATCTCACCATGAACCAGAAGTCACCACACTTCTACTTTCAAAATAAAAGGCATGCTAATGGCAAACTTTGTGGTATCTCGACATGAGTGCAAGCAACCATATGAGTGCTAACAAAAAACTGTTCAAGGAACTCACTGAAGAAGTTTGTGGCGACTTGAGTTTTGGTGACTCTTAAAAGGTACCCATGTAAAAGGTAAAATTAAGATCTATCAGAATAATGGTGGGTAGAATTATATCTCTAATGTGTATTACATACCAAACATGAAAAATAATATCATTAGTATTGTCCAAATCCTTGAGAAGTGACATGTCATACACATGGAGAAATCTTCTCTGTCTATAATAGATTATCACAAGAGACTTGTTTTTCAAGTCTAAACGGTGATTAATCTCATGTTTTCACTACATATTAACAAAAAGGTTGAGAGGTGTCCCTTTGGAATCATGAATAATTACGCATAGAGATGGAATTTGTGCTTTGGGAATCTCCATTTCAACAGAATTAAAATTTTATCCTCATCAATCATGGTGCATGGATTTACAGTGATTGAAGTTCAAAATCATGTATGTGAGGCATGTACACTAGGTAAGCAGCAAAGGAAATCCTTCCTAAGTGGAGTATCCAGAAGAGAAAAGGAACCACTAAATTTGGTTCACACTGATTTTTTCAGACCAATTCAGACACCCTCACTTGGTGGTAATAAGTATTTTATTACCATCATTAATGATTTTAGCAAAAAGATTTAGGTGTATTGCATCAAAGAAAAATATTCCACCTTTTATATCTTTAAAATTTTCAAAGCCCATGTTTAATTAGAAATTGGTCACAAAATTAAGGTTCTCAGGTATGATAGAGTTAAGGAATACACCTCAAATGTATTTCAATATTTCTACAGGGAATAAGGCATTGAGAAGCAATAAATTGTAGCCTACACATCACAGTGAAATATAATTTATAATGAATGAACTTTACCATCCTCGAAATGATGAGGACCATGCTAAAAAATAAAGGTCTGCCAAAGTGATTTTGGGAAGAGGCAGTTGCATGTATTGCCTACCTACTCAATTAATATCCAACCAACAGTGATACAAATTTGACACCACAATAGGCATGGAGTAGTTACAAAACAAGCATTACAAACCTAATAATATTTTGGTGTGTCACCTACATTCATGTTCTATAAGCAAGAATAGGGAATCTTGATGATTACGGAGAAAATTTCAATTTAATTGGCTACAATAAAGCATCTAAATCTTACAATCTCTATAATTCACTAACTAATAAAGTAGTGGTGAGTAGATATGTCGTATTTAGTGAGGGAGAAGCCTGAAAATGGAATGATGGAGAATCATATAATGAAATTACAATCAAGATATAAGATACTAAAGAAAGTCATGATCATCAGGAGAAAACACCTACAAAACATTCCTTGGGTGCATCATCAGAACATAGAAGTCTAGGAGTAGATTCCATCACTAATGAAATCACTCCATCAAGTCAAAATTTGGCCAACTAATCCTCATACATGGCTCCTATAAAAATGAAAATCTTAAGACACATCTATGAGCAAACCTAATTGGTAAATCTTTTTTTCCTACATGTTGATCATGAGCCTATGATGTTTTAGGAATCCGTAAGGGAAGAAAGTTGTAGAATCACCATAGAATAAGAAATTCATTCCATTGAGAAAAATGAAACATGGGAGCTGACCACACTTCTTAACAACCACAAAACCATTGGCGTCAATTGGGTGTACAAGATCAAGATAAATTTTGATGGTGAGATCGATTTATACAAGTCAAGGCTCATAGAAAAGGGGTAAAAATAGAATTATGGGGTGAACTATGAAAAATTCATCGCTCTTGTTGCTCACCTTGACACTGTGAGGATGATTATCTCTCTTACAGTCTGTCATAATTGGATGATCTACCAACTGGATGTGAATTCTGTATTTTTAAATGGAATTCTAGAAGAAGAGTTCTATGTTGACTTTCCTGAAGGCTTTGTTATGAAAGTGGAGGAAGACAAGGTGTATCGACTGAATCAATCTCTCTCTGGGTTGAAGTAGGCTCCACATGCTTGGAATACATGAATCAATAATTATCTTCAAGATAAAGGCTTCACTCAATTTACATATGAGTATGTAGTTTACATCAAGAAGAATGCTCATAGTGATATAATTATAGTGCGCCTATAGATTGATGATTTTTTGTTAATAGGGAACAACCAACATATGTTCGATGAATTCAAGGATGCCATGTTTAATGAGTTCGAGATGAAAAATGGAGTCTCGTGTCCTTTTTTCTGGGAATTGAAGTAAAGTAACAAAATGGTGGCATCTATATATCTCAGAAAAATTATTCTAAGGAGTTTCTTGAAAAGTTCAATATGGCCAATTTCAATACCATAAAAACTCTTATAACAACGAGATTAAAACTGACAAAAGATAGATAAGGAAGAAGCATTTACTTGACTTTGTTCAAGAATCTAATTGGAAGCCCGAGGTACCTCACAATCACAAGGCCATATATCATCTATAGTGTTGGGATTCTAAGTAGGTACATGGAATCACCAAAATAGTCACACTGGAAAGCCATATAAAATAATCCCCAGGAATGTTAAAGGAATAATGAATTTTGGTCTTTTATATACATACAATGACGAATTAAAGCTATATAGATACTTAGACAGTGATTGGGGAGGTGACCAAGATGGAATAAAAAGTACAAATAGGTATGTATTTTCTATTGGAATGATTTATTTCACATGGAATTCAAAAAAGTAGAGTGTGGTCGCCCTATCCACTTGTGAAGCAGAGTACGCAAAATCATCATCCACTATTTTTGAAGGACTTTGGTTGATAATTTTTTTAAGGAAGACGAATCATCCCCAGGATAGATCTAGAGTCACATATGTGGATAATAAGTCATCAATACAACTATCCAAAAATCCGATGCAACATGGAAGAAGAGAACACATTGATACCCATTATCATTTTTTGAGAGATCATGTGAAGTAGAAAATGATAAAATTGGAATATTTCATACTACAGAATAGGTGTATGATATTTTAACAAAGGAATTACCGACAATTTCTTTAAAACAATTAAAAATGATGCTTAGAATGAAGCTTGTTTTGGTTTAATGGGGATTTTTATAAATATAAACCAAAACCATCAGTTTGGAAGGAGTAAGCATACTGCAGCATCCCATGCATTTTTCTATTCCCCATACAGATCATTTTTTATCCCCATGCATCCATCCATTTTCTATTGCATGCCTTTTAATTTTTTTTGTGATTTTTTCATTCTTAAATTCTACACATTTTTTGGTGTCTTTTTATTTTTAATAATATCCAATAAATATGGTTAAAATGTAGTTCGTATTATTACATGAAATAGAAGATTGAAAACTGCTTTGTTGTGTTCCTCCTTTACTCTCGTGAATTAGTCTTTGTAAATCCAAGTGTTTCTAACATTATCAATGTTCATTATTCAAATAATATACATGAAAACTTTCCTCCATTGTGTTTTTACATAGGTTGTTGTAAAAAATAGTATCGAAACATTATTAATAAATTAATATACCTATAGGATTTTTTCACTCTTGAATCACATTGCCCCCCTCACATCAATATTTTCTCTTGAATATGTCCCCTCTCAACATCAATTGAGGGATGTCTGACATCTCATCTTTCCCCTATTGTGTCTTCTCTAATACCCCATGACACTGTTTAAGGTCATCACCACACCCTATTTCTCCCTTCCACTTCACGTAAATACCTTGTTGTTCCCCTTACAATATATAGGTAATCTATACATAATTTTTAATTAATAGTGTTTAATATTCAAAATGATATTTATTTCGATTATTGTAATCTGATATTTTCATTTTTTTATAAGGAATAAGTTGATTGTTATGTGATTTAGCTTTTGTAATATTTTTATTCATTCTGATATTTTATATTTATTTATTTTATAAGAAAAATATTTTGTTCAATTTATTCAGTTTACATGTTTGAATTTTTTAATTATAAAACTCTTATTTATATTTTCTAACATTGTAGACTTGTGTGAGTATGAGTATAATTTAATTTTATTTGAATCTGTTATTTATGATACTTTTCTAGTTTTATAGTATAAAAATAAAACAAAATGAAATATATCATTTGTCACATCCGAAACCATGTTATTTCATACTATTATAATATATTACATGGATATGTGTAGAAGTTTATTTATTATCTATTTTTTCCGAATTGAATCATTGAATACCTAAAAACTATTTAAATCGAGGTATTTCATTGGTTGTGATTTAGAAAAAATATTTTCATTTTTTTAGTGAAATTATAAATTTAAGGTTTTTAATTATTTGAAAACCAATTTAAGTGTACTATTTCAATATAAATGTCACTAAATTTGAGAGTTAATGTCGATTAGATTACAAATATTTTTGTTCTATGTGATGAAGAATCATGTTTATTTAACCCTTTCTTTTGAGGGTTTGTAGGAATATTCATTGTAATATTTCTATTAAATCTCAAAAGAAAGCGATGAGTGTACATAATTTTAAATCACATTGAACTAAAATATTGGATTCCTAATTTGATAACCAAATTTTCTTGCATATTTAGAAAGAATTATTTTTGAAATGATAGGATTAAAAATCACCTTGAAGAAAGGGATGACGAAGATAAAAAAATTATCACAAACCTTGATACCTCATGGAATATTTGAGTATTTACATGAATCTATTTTATATTTACTTGTAGTTTTCATCCTTATTTTAATGGATTCACATTTCTAATTTATAATTTTTCTAATTTTGTATAGATAAATACAATTTTCTATAGATAACAATAAAGGAAAGATGATTTTTAAGAATTGGTTACTGATATATATATTTATATATATCTATATATAATATATTATCTTTTATTCTATATTGGTTTACAATTGATTATAAGGGATACTACAATTAGTGTTGTATTAGAGAGAAGACTCTAAAATGAAGTAAATATTTTTCTCCAGTCGAAACTAAATATAGCACCATTTTGGAGATAATAAATAGTGAAATGTTATATTTAACATTTCATTATTCATATTATATATGTTTAATAATAGTAATATTATTATTTCTCAATTAACATTTCTAAAAAGTATTTTTATTCCATTATGTAATAAGTTGTATTTTCAATTCAATGTATTTTTTTGTACTATTAAATCTTCTTATTAGATTATGTTTTTTGTTTATTTTATGTTTGATCAATATATTGAAAACACAGGGATTGTGCTATATTTTAAAAAAAACCAATATTTTTCATGTTCATTTTTTTAAAAAACTGATGTGAAAAATAATATATTTAGTTGGTTATGAAGATAGTTAATATAGTAAAGTTTTTTCACCCCAGTTTTTAAAATAAGCAACGTAGAATATCAATTAAACTAATACCAACTAAATTTTTTTTATAGTTTTTACATTGGTTTTAAAAACTTAATTAGTAAATAATTTTTAACAAAGGTTATAATTTTGAACATTGGATTTGTATAACCAGTGTTAAAAATTTATTTTCAATGTGTCTAGTACTAAATATGATTAATAAATTATGTTCATTGTAAAATAACTGATGATAAAGTACCTCTTATCCACTTTTGGTAAATCATTAACAAATAATTATACAGGTATAAAATTCAAATAATTCATAAAATTTAATGATTATATTAATAAATTATTAAATTTTATAATAATTTAGCAACAATTGACAAAAAAGGCTTAGAACCCAATAATAAATAAAAAATCTGAATATTAAATACTTTATACAAGGTGGTTGTATGTAATGTTATTAGTGTAATGATACAATATGATTATGGATTGAGGAAATATAGAATAAAAAATAGAAAGTTTATATTTATATATTTAAATTTAAATTAAAAAAACATAAATTCATTTTTATTATAAAATAATAAAAAATATGCATGTTTAGTATATAAATCATTTAAAAATATATAATAAAACTATATTTGTATTACTGTATATACAAAATTCAAGAAACTCTAATATTATCTCATTTGGATGAGTTTTTATTCTATATTAGCTTCCCACAACACAATATTCATAGAGAAAAATCATTCCCTGTGTCATTTCCCACCCTCCCTAAACATTATAGACTCCTAAAATTCAAATAATTACAAAAATTGAAAAAATTTTGTTGGTTTTATGCTTCATTGTGCTAGTGTCTATCATATATTTTGAATAAATGTATGATACCAGGGATTCTATTGGAATTTCAAGTTATTTAGTCAATAAAATATATTATTTACTTGCATTTTTAATAGTATTTTGAGGTCTTCCCATCAAACAATTTTCTTTTTGACTTTAAATATGGATATAAAACATTTTTCATAAAATCCTTTTTTGATAGATAAATTATCAAAAGTGGATTAATAATATATATGTTTTTGTTTTCCCCCAATTTACATATTCATCCTTATGAGGAGGAAAAAATTTCATCCCTTATAAATCACTGAATGAGCATATAGATTCCTCTATCATAGTAGAAAATCGGTATCTATTATAGTATATGATAGACAAGTGATATACAATATCGATTACATGTTCAATGCCACATATTTCACTATAGTTTCCTTTTGTTATCAATCAATGGGTTGATTCATTTATGACTATATGAACTAATTATAATCATTTAAAATGTTTAAATGATTTTATACTAAAAAATCATACATTATCATAATGTATTTAGGTTTGCATATGTTGGTAGCTGATGTTTGACTCCCTTCATTGAAGGAAGGGAGACTATATGAAGGGGTGAAATCTCCCTATCGAGTGAGTGTGATACCGATGAAATATAGCCTCTCTACAGTAACACCACAAAAAATCGTGACTAGTCATCCGCCTCTGGAGAACATGGATGTGTTCCTGAGGTCAAGTAGTGACTTCAATAATGAAATCGATCATTAGATTCTAGTTGAGGTATTTTACAATGGAAAATATGGGTGTATATCCCATGAGTGACAGGAACTCCCTCCTTAGGTTAGAGGAGAGACTCATTGTGTGTGTGTGTGTGTGTGTGTGTGTGAGAAAAGTAGGATGATCCCCCTAGGACTTGACTTGTGTGATGAGGAGGAACTTCCTCTTGAAGATGGGCTGAGAGATATCACTTAGGAGATTTGGTATGAGACTCAGGTATGATTCATTTTAATTCCTTAATTACATGGAATTTGGATGTCCAAGGGGATTTTGATAAGGAATTAGACCTCACCTATTGAGGCCAGGGCCGTGGTGATCCTATGAGTTTTGAAGTCACCATGGGCTCACTAGCATGAGATAATGATAGATATTGGATATGGGGGGATAGTTCATGAGAGAATAGCTGTAACGCCCTGATTCCAGAAGCCACCCAGAGGCGCCCCGTAACCAGTTGGTCACATGGCCTCAAGTGCATTTCCCCAAACACCAGAGGCTTCCAACTAGCAGTGAGGGACTTGAGTGTGATAGTGGGGAAACTATGCCCTCATTGATAGATTACATAGTAGAAAAGAGAAACAATAAACAATAACAGAAATAGTAAACAATCCATACACAAGAGAAAAATGGAAGACTAAATATGATAAACAGTAGGAGCACATATATATATGATGAATGATACATATGTCTATGAAAACAGCCAAATAAGTCACAATGCTAAATACAATACTGAACTAAAGTACAAAAGAAAATAGATAAGCAACTCATCAGCATCACAAGCCTTAGCTTGGTCCCATGATCTCCTACTCCAATGCAAGTCAAGTACCTGAAGTCGAAGGGCACTTGCCCTTATCCATACCTATAGAAATATAATCTGTTTTGGCCCAAAAGCATGACCCAAATAGGTGTGAGACTAAATATTAGTAGGAAACCACCCGAAGATCTGTGCCTAACAGTCAGTGAGTATGTGTTAGTTAATAGTACTGTAAGAAGTAAACAGTAAGCAGTAAACAGTAAGGATTAAACAGGATGATATGCAACATTAAACAATCCACAGATCAACAAGCAGTAGTGAAGAAAATAGATGACCACAAATAGGAATCCCTATGGGAAGTACTCACAGCCATCTCCACTGGTCCTATCCAAGAAGTACCAATAACCCTCTAAGCAGTACACTCAGACTAACCCCTCTGGTTTGGTCATACAAAATTATAAGACTCTCTGAGGAAGCACGCTCAGTCAATTACCCTTATAGTCTAAGGTAGTTAGGGTCTCTCTGAGGAAGATCACATGGTCAATTCCCCTTTTAGCCTCAAGGTATAGAGACTCTCTGAGGAAGCTCACTAGGTCAATTCCTCTAATAGCCTCAGGTCGATCACCAACTCTCTGAGGAAGCTCACTCGATCAATTCCTCCTATAGCCTGGAATGGTTTAAGTTATTCAAACAAAACACAACAAAGAATCTCTGAGGAATCTCACTCGGTCTATCCCTATATAGTCTATAATGCTGAAGACTCTCTAAGGAAGCTCACTCGGTCTATCCTTATGTAGTCTATAATGTCCAAGACTCTCTATGGAGCTCACTCGATCTATCCTGTATAGTCTATAATGTTGAAGAATCTCTGAGGAAGCTCACTCGGTCTATCCCCTTGTAGTCTATAGAACCAGGTTCTCTTAGCCCTATGCCAGTCAGTGCATAATAATGCTATAAGGATAAAGTAAACCTACATAGCTACTTGGCTCACTAGTCTACAACATAACAAGCATGTCAAGAAACAACACTCCATTCTACGGTCATAAGGCATGGAAAACAAGTATAACAACCAATGGGTGACCAAGACCAAAAGGTCATAAATAGAACAAGGAATGGGAAAACATCCAAGCATAGAAATTATCCTTATACATAGACAAATTACCTCTACACAAGCATACAAGCAAGGCAGAAAAACAATAGGGGAAAAATAGTAAAAACACAATACGCCGTTCAAGGGTATTGGTGGAATTTGCACATAATACTCAAAGACATAGAATGAAGAGGCACAAAACACATACCTTGATTCTAGGAGATCGATATACTTGAACTACGAGACTTTAATCTCCTTAGAATGTCATAGATCTAAGAAAAACTCCAAAACTTTCAACACATGATAACTTGAGAAAGAGGAGGAATTTGAAAATGATGCTCTAGAAGAAGGAAGAGCTTACCGCTGTGGTTCCAACACAATCGACGATGGTCGATTAAGAGAATGAATGGAGGTTCAAGGGCTCGGAGAATATTCGCGGCCGTACGATCTCTCCTGGTCGAAGAACACCTAGAAGAAGATAGTTCTGGGGTTATGACATGACCCCGGTGCATTTAATGAAAAAAATGACTTACACGACGTGTACTTTTGAAGTACACAGTGTGTAATCATATTTTTTGTACTCCAATTTAGGAATCCTCAACATCACCCATACATTACCATGTGCATGGTCATGACACGGCCAAGACATGGTCTCAAGCAGCAACGAAGTACACTACATGTACTCATAAAGTACACGGTGTGTACTTTAAAATTTTCCAGAAACTCCTCTTTTCTCAGAAATGCCAGAAAAAGGAAAAAAATACCTGAAAAGAAGGTCTGGGTTCTTACAAACATCCCCCCTTAAATAAATTCATCCCCAAATTTCCCTAACGAGGCGTAGAAGAAGAAACCCCAAACAGCTCCGGCCACTATGATCGTACATCGGCCTCCCTCTCCCAAGTCTCGTCCTGTACTCGCCCGTGCTGTGATATCACACGTACCAGAGGAATAGAACAACCATGGAGAACCTTCATACTGTGATCGATAATCCAGATGGGATTCTCCTCCAATGATGCATCCACATCAAGCTCAACCTCCTTAGGTTTAAAGGCATGAGATGGTTCTAAAAAGTAACTTCAGAGCTGAGAAATGTGGAAGACGACATGCATAGCCCGATACCTCTGAGGTAACTACAACCGATAGGCAACCATCTCAAATCTCTCCAACACCTCAAATGGCCCGATGTACCGCGGTGAAATTTTACCCTGTCTTTGAATTCTTTTGTGTCCCAACCTCGGTGTGACATGTAGAAAAACCTAATCCCTGACCTCGAACTCCAGAGGTCGCCTCCACTAATCAGCATAAGACTTCTGCTGAGACTGTGCAATAGCCATCCTCTTCCAAATCAACTATATCTAATCCGTGGTCTCTTGAACAATATGAGGTCCCAACAAAGCTACCTCTCCTGCCTTCAGCTAACATAAGGGTGATCGACATGGCCAACCGTACAAAGCCTCGTAAGGTGCCATATGGACAGTCGCCTAAAAACTGTTGTTGTATGAAAACTCCACAAGAGGGATATGCTTCTCCCAAGAACCTCCAAAGTTCAGAATGAAAGCTCAAAGCATATCCTCAAGCACCTGAATCGTACGTTCGGACTGGACATCTGTCTGGGGATGGTATTCCATACTCAAAAGTACTTACCCAAAGCCCTCTAAATCCCCTGCCATAACCAAGAAGTAAAATATGCATCCCTGTCCGAAATAATGGAGTGTGAAACTTCAGGTAGACGAACAATATCTTAGATGTACAACCATCCCAGCTCATCAACACTAAAGGTCTCCTTGCTTGGTAATAAGTGAGCAACCTTTGTAAGCCTGCCAATGACAACCCAAACAACATCATTCCCTTGAGGTGACCTCGGAAAACCAGTCACGAAGTCCATCGCGACATCGTTCTACTTCCACTAGGGAATGGGTAATCGCTGTAAAAGCCCTACTGGTCGCTGATGCTCCGCCTTCACCTACTAACAAGTGGAAAACATCATGAAAAAACCAGAAAAATCCCTCTTCATACCTGGAAAACAATAAAAATGGTGTAAATCATGATACATCTTGGTGATTCCATGATGAACTGCCCAAACTGAGGAATGAAAGTCCCGCATCAGCTCCTCGTGTATGTATTCTGGAACCCATATGCATCCCTATAATCATAGGATATTATCCTCTCCTATGTTCTACCCAGGAATAGAGTACTCTCTTGACATGCTTTCCTGTAGGACTAGGCCTTCATAATCTGATATCTAACTCATTCTTACCCGATCTAGAAGAGTAGAGGTAACAACTACAGAAGATAGAAACATTTTCCTATGACTATTGTGAAACTCCAAATTAATCTCAGAGAACAGAGCCTTAAGATGCTACTCACTACTGGCCTCCTGAACTACCTGTGTCTGAGTTCACCTGCTCAACGCGTCAGCCACTTTGTTCCCCTTCCTAGGTGTATAGGCAAGATCAAAGTCAAAGGACTGGAGGTACTCAATCCACCTGTGCTGTCTTAGATTCAGATCACGCTGAGTGAAGATATACTTGAGACTATTGTGGTTGGTGAACACCACAAATTGCTCTCCCAAAAGATAATGTCTCCAACAGCACAGGTCATGAACAACAACTTCCAACTCCAGATCGTGCATCGGGTAATTCCTCTCATGTGGCCTTAACTACCGAGACCCATAAGCAATGACCCCATATCCCTGCATAAGCACATCTCCCAGCCTAATACCTAAAGCATCATAGTAAATGGTATACCTCTTGCCTAGATCTGGCAAGAATAGTATCGGTGCTGATGTCAACCTCCCTTTCAGCTCCTGAAAGGTTGACTCACAAGAATCTGACCATAAGAAATTCACCCCTTTCTTGGTCAAACCTATTAGTGGTGCTACTAGGCATGAAAAGTCCTGTATGAAACATCTGTAGTATCTAGCCAGCCATAGAAAACTCTGCACCTCAAAGACGTTCTTCAGCTGCTCCCAAGAAACTACTGTTCTCACTTTTTCCGGGTCTACTGATACTCCTGTCTCTGAGATAACATGACCCAATTAGTGAATCTGATCCATCCAAAAGTGGAATTTTGAGAGATTATCATATAACTGGTTCTCTCTTAGTGTACTCAGGATGATCTCAAGATGTGTGGCATGGTCGTGTTTAGTGTGAGATTACACCAAGATATCATTAACGAAAACCACCACGAAGGAATCCAAGTATGGATGGAACACTCGGTTCATCTGTTCCATGAAAACTACAGGCGTGTTCGTGAGACCGAATGATATAACCATATACTAGTATAGACCATACCTTCTCTGGAAAGCTATCAGAGGTATATCAGATGGTCTAATGCACAACTGATGATAACTGGACCTCAAATTGTTCTTCGAGAACAATAAGGCTCCTCGAAGCTGATAAAAGAGTTCATCAATCCTAGGCAAGGGATATCGGTTCTTGACCGTCAACTGGATCAACTTCTAATAATCTACACAAAGCCTAAGGGTTACTTCTTCCTTCTTCGCAAACAGGACAGACAAACCCCAATGAGAAGTACTGGGTCGAATGAAACCCTTTGCCTGCAACTCCTGAAACTGCTTCTTGAGCTCCTGCAACACAGGTGTAGCCATCCTATAAAGAGGAATGGACACCGGTGCCTCTCCTCGAACAAGCTCAATCGAGAAGTATACCTCACGCTCTAGAGGAAAACCTGAAAAGTCCTCTTGAAAGACATCTCTGAAATGATCCACCATTGGAGGAAACTCTAACTGTGAAGTCGCATGGTCATCCAGATAAAGACTAGAAATCTGGGCTATACCTCCTCCCGACCCATGATGCTCTGGACCAACTCTGCTCGCCTAGACATCCCATTCACCCCTATGAATAAAGGACCCATCCTCTGGTGATATGAAACTCACCCTACGGTGATAATAGTCGATGACTTCTTAGAAGGGAACTAGCCATTCCATTCTGAGAATGACATCATATCCTATCATCTCTAGGACATAGAGATCTCAAAGGAAGTGATACCCACCAACCTCAAGAGGGCACCCCTTGCACTGACATACACTAGCTGTCCTCATTACCAACAGTATTTCCAGTGTTAAGATGTCAGCAGAAGAAAAGATGTAGAGACCAAGACTCTCCATAACAGTGACAGATATAAAGCTATGGGAAACCCCGGTATCAAAAAGAGATGAAGATAAAATTGAGGCTACTAAGATCGTACCTTGAACTGTAGAGGGGTCGGGATCCTTCTCCTGATGCGTCTGCTCCACTACAAAGGTCTGGCCTGCTCCATGACCCTGTGACCCTGCCTCAACACTCTGAGCTGATCCACTCTACTGCCGCTAGTAGCCTGGTGACTGACCACCACAGCGATGACCTCCACCTCGGTCTGAACGGCCGGTAAAACTGCAGTTCCCAAACTGGTGAGAAACTGGCAATACTTCTCTGGAATGCGTCGTCATAGAAGAACCCCTGTTTCCAGATGATGGAGAGAAGAACTAAAAAAAGCGCTGAAGGTGACCCATCTTGCCGCAAGATCGGCACTCCACTGGGTCTCTCGGGCAACGTGGCCTTGTATACCCGCTTCTCCCACACTGGTAGCACACCACCTAGCTACGAGAAGATGCATCCCGCCTCCTCGAAAGGTCTGCATGAACCTTATAAAACCCTCTTGGAACTGTGCATCAACACCTGTGTCTAGAATAACGGTTGGTGCCAAGACTGGAACAACATGATGACGTCTCGGTGGCATGACTCTCCAAGGTCAAGCTCACACATTAGATCAAGATTATCAAAAACTGAGAACACAAGAGTAAAAGAGGGGAACATGAGAAAGAAATATTCAAGTTTTAAAAAACATGACTACACTGTGTGTATAAAAACTACACGGCATGTTCTTTTAAGCCATTCACATGGGCATGTACTTCTGCCACAACTGGTCGTGTAACACCCCAACCACACGACATGTTGTCCCCACACAGGAAATTTACTTGAACTCTATTCCCCTACCTGAGTCTCCTTACATGTCTTACCCACACTGTCCTCTTAATCCTAGACTACACGATGTGTTTATGAAGGACATATCATGTACTAGACAAGGTTTCAACAACCTGTTTTGTTATTTACACGGCCGGTTACACGGTTCAGTCTACACGGCGTGCTCCCGGAGAACACAAAGTGTACTAGAAGGTTTTCCCCGACTCGTGTTGTTCGTGACATGGCTGGGTACTTAGGTTACATGGCACGACGTGTGATAATAGGACACGATGTGTATAGTCAAAGTTTAATCCATCTGTGTCGTTAGCCAAACGGGTAGACACACAGTCACTATAAAACTACATGTACTTACTATACATGGCGTGTTCCTAAATATTTTTCACAACCCTATGTTTCTGCCCACATAGTCAATGACAAGGTTTAAAAACTACACGACATGTATTAATAAAGTACACACCGTGTATTCTGGGTTTTTTTAGGCAGTAGCTCAGAAACTGCTCTGAATCCTAGAAAACACAGAAAACAAAAGTTAAGGTGCCAAATTACGATCCATGAGGGCCCATACTCCCCAAAAATTAAATCTTGGCATCTCATACATATCATATACAAGGAAACCAGGCAATGATCCACCAAATTCCAGTCCGTGAGGGCCCATAACACCTCAAGAACCAAATTTTGGAATCCATCTAAGCAAATTACTATACAAACAAACTCTCTATCAAACAACATAGATTCTATCAAAGCATCTATCACAACAACATGCATAATCTACAAAATGTCTATCACAACAACATGCAATCTCTAATTCATCATAGATGGCATGGAAAGAATGCATGGAATGTGATTTCTAACAAGTGCCTATATGATGCATCAGATGGCATACCCTCATCTCATCGGGTTGCGATAGAAATAGAACCGTAATAACAACAATGGTAACAACCCAAAACATGTGAATCACCCAATGGTGAAATAAAATCAACTGTAAAAGTGAAAATCAGAAAAACTGTAATAAATGAGGTAGTATGGATTTTCCCTGTACATGGGTTAGCTACTCCCAAGAAAAACTTATTACCAAGTACCTATTCCATCCTATCCATAGATACAGGCTCTAAACAGTAAGTCAAGAGAAAATAATCCCTCTAATACCACTTTGTAATGCCCCGGTTCTAGAAGCCACCCAGAGGCGCCCCATAACCAATTGGTCAATTGGCCTCAAGTGAATTTCCCCAAACGCCAGAGGCCACTGACTAGTAGTGATGGCCTTGAGTGTAATAGTGGGAAAACTATGACCTCATTGGCAGAGTACACAACAGAAAATAGAAACAATAAATAATAACGGAAGTAGTAAACAATACATACACAAGAGAAAAACAGAAGAATAAATATGATAAATAGCAGGAGCACATATATATATGATGCAAGATACATATGTCTAGGAAAACAGCCAAACAAGTCACATTGATGAATACAATACTGAAACAAAGTACAATAGAAAACAGATAATTAACTCCTTAGCATCGCAAGCCTCGGATTGGTCCCATGATCTCTTGCTCCAATGCAAGTAAAGTACCTGAAGTCGAAGGGTGCCTGCCCTTATCTATACCTGCAGCAATATAATTTGTTTCGGACCAAAAGCACAACCCAAACAGGGTGTGGGACTAAATCCCTGTAGGAAACCACCCAAAGATCTGTGCCTAACAGTCAGTGAGTATATAGAATGTAATAGTACAGTAAGCAGTAAACAGTAAGCAATAAATAGTAAGAAGTAAACAAGATGATGCTCAATAGTAAACAATCCATAGATCAATAAGATGTAGTGAAGCAAAAAGCTGAACAAAAATAGGAATCCCACTGAGAAGTACTCACAGCCACCCCCTTTGGTCCTATCCAAGAAGTACCAACAACCCTCTAGGCATTACACTCAGCCTAACCCCTCTATTTTGGTCATACAAAATTATAATACTCTCTGAGGAAGAACACTCATTCAATTCCCCTTATAGTCTAAGGTATTTAGGGACTCTCTGAGGAAGGTCATGCGGTCAATTCCCCTTATAGCCCCAAGGTCTAGAGACTCTCTGAGGAAGCTCACTCGGTCAATTCCTCTTATAGCCTCAGGACAATCACGAAATCTCAGAGGAAGCTCACTCAGTCAATTCCTCCTATATCCTGGAATGGTTCAAGGGATTCAAACAAAACAAAACAAAGACTCTCTGAGGAAGCTCACTCGGTCTATCCCTTTATAGTCTATAATGCTCAAGACTCACTAAAGAAGCTCACTCGGTCTATCCTCCTATATTCTATAATGTACAAGACTCTTTGGGAAGCTCACTCAGTCTATCCCTTATAGTCTATAATGTTCAAGACTCTCTGAAGAATCTCACTCGGTCTATCCCCTTATAGTCTATAACACCAGGTTCTCTCAGCCTTGTGCCAGTCAGTGCATAATAATGCTATAAGGCCAAAGTAAACCTACAGAGCTACTTGGTTAACTAGTCTAAAACATAACAAGCACGTTAGGAAATATCCCCCCATCCTACGGTCATAAGGATTGGGAAACAAGTATAACAGCCAAAGGCTGAACAAGACCAAAAGGTCATAAATAGAACAAGGCATAGGAAACACATACAAGTAGGTAAATTATCCTTATACATAGCCAAATTACCCCTACACAAGCATACATGCAAGGAAAGAACACCATAGGGGAAAAACATTAAAGCCACAATACCCCATTCAAGGGTATTGGTGGAATTTGCACATAATACTCAAAGACATAGAATGGAAAGGCACAAACCACCTACCTTAATGCTAGGAGATCGATATACTTGAACCATGAGGCTTGAATCTCCTTATAACGTCCTAGATCTTAGAAAATGTCCAAAACGTTCAACCCATGATAACTTGAGAAAGAGGAGGAATTGGAAACTGATGCTCTAGAAGAAGGAAGATCTTACCGTTGCGGTTATAATGCAATTGATGATGGTAGATTTAGAGAATGGATAGAGGTTCAGGTGCTCATAGAAGATTTATAGACATTAGGTCTCTCCTGGTCGAAGAACACCTAGAAGAAGATAGTTTTTTGGTTAAGACATGACCCTGGTGTGTTTAATGAAAAAAAAGTACACGGCCTGTAGTTTTGAAGTACATGGAATGTACTCACCTATTTAGTACTCTGCTTTAGGCGGCCTCCACATCACCCCTACTTGGACATGTGCATAGTCATGACACAACCAGCACACGGCCTTGAGAAGCAATGAATTACATGGAGTGTACTCATAAAGTATATGGTGCGTACATATAAAGTACATGGCGTGTACTTTATAATTTTTCAGAAACTCCCCTTTTCTCAAAACCCCTAGAAAAAGGAAAAACATACCTGAAAAGAAGGTCCAGTTTCTTATAAGAGAACTCTAATGATGAGATGGTGAGCTGCGTGAAACATTGTAAACCCATGTTTTAGTTTCATGTGTGAAATTATAATAGTTTATGGATTTAATTGTGGGAGATGTGGAACCCGAGGCTTGGACCCCACCATGAGTGAGATGGAATTTACTGGATTTTCATGAGTGAGATGGAGTCCTTGTTGTGTAAGATGTCTTGGCCAGCCATGGGTGATATGGTATGTCTTGAGACCAATTGGATTCACCTTGAATGAGAAGGTGTTTTAGGGAACCTTTCCTTGAGTGAGAAGGTAATGGTTTGGAGAGAGGTTTTGAATTGGCACTAAATCAGATGATGGGACCACCTTGAGTGAGAATTATAGCTCTGAATGTGATGTGAGATTGGATAGAAAACCTCACCTTTAATGAGAAGTCATGGTAAGAGGATTTCCTTGAGTGTGAAGGTGATTATGGGACTTGGACACAGGACCCTTCCTTTCCCCTTTTGATAGCGGCCAATACTTGTGGACACCCTACGCTACTCCTTCAGGTATGGGTTGGGATTTGGTGAGATTCTCAACCCTGAGTCCTTGGGTGTAGCTTGGGTTTCAGTTATAATGGAATGATGCAACAATAAGATTCCTTTATAACATCGAAGTAAGTATCGTTAGGTGTTGTGATGGGCTGGTTATCACATGATGTCTCGATGGGCATTTGTATCTCATTTATTTTCATTTCTCATGCATACAAACTCATTTAAGGAAATATATTAAGGGTGTTTTCTAAGACCATAATGTAATCATATATGTCATTTATTTTTATAATGAATAAGTTTATTTTTATGAGATTACATTATTAGAATAATGTTATTCATTTTGATATTTTATATTTATATATTCTGTAAAATATTATTTTGTTCAATTAATTTAGTTTACATCTTGAAAAATCATAATTTTAAGTATCTTATTTGTGTTTGTTAACATTTTATACATGATTGAGTATAATAATAATTTAATTTTATTTACTTACTTCTACTTAATAAACTTACCACGTTTTATAGAATAAAAATAAAACCAAATGACATATATATCATTTATTACTTCTAATACCAATTTATTTCAAAATATTACCATATATTACTTAGAAACAAGTAGTTTTTAAATGGTTTGAATGAATTAAATCATTGAATACCTAAAATTAGATGAATTTATTGTTTTTAATTAGTTGAGATACTGAAACAAGATTTTTATTTTCTAGAAAAATTCTCAATATCACACTTTCCATAATTTGAAAATAAGTTTAAATGAATTCTTTGAAAACAAATTCCACTTAATTTGAGAGTCAATGTTGAGTAAAGAACCATGATTTTAGTTCCATGTGAGGAATGAATTTGTTCATTTATCTCTTGATTTTAGGGTTTTTATTGATATTCATTACAATATTTCTATTAAAAGGGACGGTAATACATAATTTGTAATCCCATGGAGCTAAAATCTTGGATTCTTAATTCAATAACCAAATTATATCACATATTTAGAGAGAATTATTTTTCAATGATAGGCTTAAAAGTGGCATTCGAGCACGGGGTGATGTGATTCCAAAATTTCTCACAAAACTTAATATCTCATGGAATATTTGAGTCTATATATCTTTTTATATTCAATTATTATTCTAATTATTATTTTAATGTAATCATGTTTATTATTTCCAATTTTATCTATTTATTTATTGAATAAATACAATTCTCCCTATGTAAAAATAATGTAAGGATGATTGTTAACAATTGTTTATATATATATATATATTCACTTTTATTTTATATTGGTTTATAATTTCTTATAAAGGAAAATCCATGTTTACATTATATTTATATCCAATAGACACAATTATAAACCTTATGAATCTACTATGAATTGATAGAATCAAAGCATCTTGCCTCTCTATTCTGGATTCTACTTGAACCCACTAGTCTTTCTCTCACTCATTTTCAAATATGTGTATGCCCACAATCATTGCCTTCTTCATCACCCTACTCTTGCACCTATGCTCCTCCATTGCATCATCCTCACCCCTGGACCACATTCATTATTCACCACTGATGGGACACCATCACACTTCACTTCAACAACCACCACTACTGGTACACCACCACCTTAAAATCAGTCTCTACCTTGTAGAAGCCACTATATATCTTTAAACACATACTTACCTCTTTTTCAGCCACCCTAATAGAGGGAGAGGTCCACACACTGTCCTGGAGGTCCCATGTGTTTGGGAGCCTCCTCATCTGGCCCTAAGATATATTTGATATCTTTGACGAAATATATCAGATATCTTTGAGTAGATATATTTGATATCTTTTATGATATATATTTTATATATTTGAGGAGATATGAGATATCTTTCATGATATACATGAGATATCATTGTAGAGACTCTTCTTTATATATGAGATATGCAGATCTTCTCTCTTCAGTTTTTGGGGCAGTGTAGTTGTGATCTTAGGGAGCAGTTTTTAGATATGAAACTGTTGGAACTACTCTGATCTGATAAGATTTCATCTAAGGTGGTTTTTGATATGATCCTAGTGCTTTTTCATTTTCACATTTTGTTTGGACAATGATCTCCTTCTTTAATAGTTAAATTTATTTTGGTTTCTTTATCAAGCTACATTATTCATTTCAGGCTACCTTCATATTGCATATGCCCTCTGCCTTTGATACACTATTTTATCCGAGTATTACATTTGATATCCCTTTCATTTTTGGGGAGTATTTACTATTAAATTATTTATTTTAGTGGATCCCACTTTCTAGACCAGGTCCCATGTTTGTTCCCTTTTGGGTTTTCCACGTTAAATATTTCTAGTGTCAACTTTTATTTTTTCAGCAATCATATCTTTGGTCACTATGCAACCACTTTATTTTGTTGGATTATTTAAAAGAAAAGAAATATATTTCCAACACGCTTTAATTTTGATATTGTTTGTGCATTCATCACCTGCCATATTTCCCAATATACTATATCAAAGGGTTTGGTTTTGGTTTTATATTTATTATGGAGTCCAATTATAGTCGAATGATTTTATTAAACGGTACCAATTACCATATGTGGAAACTAAAAATGAAGGATCTATTTTATTAAAGAGAATGCATCTTTTGGTGTTTAGTACTCAAAATCTATAAACAATGTTATATAAATAATTGGAGTTTGAGCATGATATGGTTTGTGGTTTCATTAAAAAATGAGTTCAATATATTGAGATGAACCATATTGTCAACATCTCTCACACTAGAACTTTATGGGAGAAGCTTGAGACTACCTATGCTTCCAAGATAGGAAATAATAAATTGTTTCTTCCCATGAAAATAATGAATTTAAGGTATACAGAAGGTATATCTATTTCTAATTATTTTAGTGAATATCAGGGATGTTTTGATCAGTTTTATAGTATAGGTATTAACTTTGAATATGGTATTTTAGTTTTTTTATTACTTAACACTTTACCTAATTCTTGGGAGAATTTACGTGTTACTCTAACCAGTTCTACTCCTAATGGTGTTGTGAAATTCTATTTTGTTAAGTATTCTATTTTGAATGAATAAGTTAAGAGACATACTTAGGAGACATCTTCTTCATATCTTTTAGTCACATAGAATAGGGGGAGAAGCCATGAAAGGATTCAAGTATAGAGTAGTCGAGGTAAGAGCAAAGGAAGAAGAAAATCTAGGTTGAAGTAGATAGATTTTGAATGTCATCATTGTGGTAAGAAGGGACATGTTAATAAGTTTTGTTATCATCTGAAAAGAGAAAATAGAATGAAGGAAAATTAATAGAAGAAAAATGGTGATGGAGATGATCATGTTGCCGCCACTACATTGGGTGATTTTGTTATTGTTTAAGACTCCATTAACATTGATTCTAATGATTCTTGTTGGGTTGTTGAAAATGGTTCCTACTTTCATGTGACATCGAGGAAGGATCTCTTTACATATCATATCCCAAGTAATTTTGGGATTTTGAATATGGGTAATTATGGTCATGTTGATGTTGTAGGTATTGGTACTATTTGTTTAAAGAATAGTACATGAAGTAAGATGATCTTAAATGATGTTCGACTGTCACTCGAGGTTTGTTCGAATCTTATTTCTACCATAATTCTTGATGATAAAGGGTTTATAAGTACTTTTATTGATTTCTAATGGAATATTTCCAAGGGTTCTTTGATTGTGGCTCAAGGGAAGAAGCAATCTGGTTTGTACTAGACTAAAGCTTCTATTTCTTATGATACTTCTTGAATTGTTGAGTGCAATGTTTCATCCATGTTTTGGCATAATAGGATCAATCACATTAGTGATAAAGGGATTAGTTTTTTGGATAAGAGAAATCTTCTTCCAGATTTGAAGAGTGTTAGATTGGACATGTGTGATCATTTTATGGCTGGAAAACATAGAAATGTGAGTTTTCCACAGTCATCATTTGTATAGGAAGTTACAGGTACTTGAATTAGTACATTTTGATGTTTATGGTCCTATGAAATATATGAACTTTAGTGGAGGTGCTTATTTTGTGAAATTTATTGATGAATTCTCATGGATGATTTGGGTTTATGTTTTGAATGCCAAAATTTAGGTGCTCGGTGTTTTTAAGAAATTTCATTTTTCTACTTAGAGGGAATCTGTTAAGAAATTGAAATGTATTCGCACTAAAAATGGGGGTGAGTATTGTGGTCTATTTGATTAGTATTTTAGTAAGGAAGGTATTTGGCATCAGAATATGCCTCCCAAGATACCTAAAATAAATGGTGTATCTAATAAGATGAAAACAAATTTGTTGTAAAGTGTTCATTGTTTTCTTTCTGAAGCAAAGTTTCCTAGACATTTTTGGGGTGTGGATTTATTTACTGCTGCTTATATTATCAATTTATCACCTACACTAACTTTTAAAACATACAATATTGACAAGTTTTGGTATGGAAAATAGATCATGTACGATCAATTATGTGTTTTTGTATGTAAGGATTTTTTTCTTGTGCCTAAATATGAGAGATCAAAGCAAGATGATAATTAAAAGTAGTGTATTTTTATTGGCTATAGAAATGATGAGTTTGGATATAGGTTTTATGATCCTTGTTTGAAGAAAATTGGGATAATCCATGATTCAGTGTTTAAGGAGGGCCAACCAATTACAGATATTAGTAAAGGAGAAAAATATACCTCTCCACCATCTAATGGATTTTCAGTCTTGATCTAGGTTATGATTCAAATTTACCTCATACTGCTGATTCTTATGATCATGTTGATGTGCAACATAATGTTTAGGGTGAACAGGTTGGAGTTTATTTTTTCAATGAACCTTTTTTTAGATGATTCAGTTCCAGGGGTTATTAATGTACCCACAGTTCCACTCTAGAGGTCATCTAAACATTGTACCATTTCTACTCGGTATTCACCTGATGAGTATGTGCTCCTCACTGAAGGGGGAGAAACATAATCCTTTTATAAGGTAATGGAGAGTGATCAGAAAGATATATGGGTTTTGGAAATGGATGATGATATGACATCATTCCATGAAAATCATACTTTTGAGTAGTTGAAGTTACCAATAGTTAAGAGAGCTTTGCATAATCGATGGATTTATCAGATTAAAAATAAAAAATCCTATTTTTTTCATGATACATGGCTAGATTAGTTGTTAAAGGATTATTTAAAAAGAAAGGTATTTATGTTGATGATATTTTTTGACCTATTTTCAAAATTTCTTCCATTCGGGTTGTTCTTGGTTTTGCTACTAGTTTGGATCTGCAAATTGAGCAGATGGATGTGAAGAAAATTTTCCTCCATGGAGATTTAGAGGAGTAGATTAATATGAAGAAACCATAGGGTTTTCTTGAAATAGGTAATGAGAAACATTTATATAGGTTAAATAATATTTTTTATGGTTTGAAGCAAGCTCCTATGTAGTGGTATAAGAAGTTTGAATATTTCATTTTTCATTAGGGTTTCAGGAAGACATATTCTGATCATTGTGTTTTTTTAGATATTTACTGATGATAATTTTATTATAATATTTCTTTATGTTGATGATGTGATCATTGTTTTCCATGATTCTTTTAGAATCAAAAGATTAAAGAAGTATATTTATCGATCTTTAGAGATGAAAAAATTGGGGCCAACATGACAGATTCTTAGCATGTTGATCTCCCATGTCAGAAAGGACAAGAAATTGTTTTTAGTACATTAGATATATATTGAGAATGTTATTCAGAGATTTTATATGGATAGAGAAAAAGTTTTTAGTACTCCTCTTTCTTTACATTTTATGCTCAGTACTAGTCAGTCACCTTTTATTTATGAAGAGAAAGAGGATATGCAACACATACCTTATTCATCTACCATTTACTATTTGATGTATGAAATGGTATGTACTAGAAATGATATAGATTATGTAGTTGGTGTGGTTAGTCATTTTTTATTTAATCTAGATAGAAATAATTGAAGAGCAGTGAAGTATATATTGTGTTATATTCATGGTACTTAAGATCTGAGATTGTGTTTTGGCAGTGGGAAACCTATGCTTTGCGGTTTTATAGATTCATATATGGAAGTAGATACTGATTCAAGGAAGTTTACTTCAGGCTATTTGATGACTTTTTCAAGGGGAACTGTATCTTAGTAGTATAGGTTGCAGGGATGTGTTTCTTTATCTACCACAATGTCTGAGTTGATTACAGCTATAGAGGTTTGCAAATAATTTTTATGCCTGAGAAATTTTATTTGAGAGATAAATTTTAATTAGAATATATATGTTTTATTTTGTGATAGTGAGAGTGTTATTTATTTGGGAAATAATTCTACTTTTCATGGAAGGTCAAAACATATCAATGTTTGGTATCATTGGATCTGTGACATCCTTAATTTGAGATAGTTAGAGCTTGAGAAGATCAAAAATGATGAAAATGGGTTAGACATTTTGACCAAGAGTTTATCCAGAGAAAAATTTGAGGCTTTCTGAGTGATTTCATGGTTGGAAATGATTCCTAGTTGATTAAGATGGGGAGTTTTTTGGGGTTCCTCTGCATCTAGCCCTGAGATATATTTGATATGTTTAATGATATATATCTAATATATTTGAGGAGATATATTTGATATATTTGATGAGATATATTTTATATCTTTGATGAGACAAGAGATATCTTTCAGGATATGGATGATATATCACATGGTGAATCTCATTTATATATGAGATGTGTAGCTCATATCTCTTCATTTTTTGGGAAGTGCAGTTGCATTTTAAGGGAATAGTTTTCAGATCTGTAATTGATGGAACTACTCTGAACAGATTGGATTTCATCTATAGTGATTTTTGATCTAATCCTGGTTCTTTTTCAACTGCAACTTTTTTTGGAAAATGATCTTATGCTTTCATTATTATATTTATTTGGGTTTATTTATCAGGATGCATTCTTCATTTAAGGGTTCCTTTAGACTGCATATGCTCTCCATATTTGATCCACTATTTTATTTGGGTATTAATTTTGAAATCCCTTTTATTTTTGGGGAGTCTCTACCATGTAATTATTCATTTTAGTGGATCCCTCTTTCTAGACTAGGTCCCGTGGTTTTTCCCTTTTGGGTTTTCCATGTTAAAAATTTCTGGTGTCAACTTTTATTTTTTTAGCGCTCATATCTTTGGTCATTGTGCATCCTCTTTATTTTTTTTATTGTTTAAAGGGAAAGAAATATATTTCTATTACACATTCACTTTGGTGTTTTTTGCATGTTGATCGCCTACTATTATTCCCAACACCAAGTATTCGGTGTCCTCCCTGACCAGATTTTCCATCCCAAAACCACTCAGACGTTGTAGTTTCTTGGCCTCACTACCATCGAGTCCAAACCCTAGATCACCTACATAATCGATACAAATTATGTCATCATTGGTATGGTGTACACGGGCATGTGGTTGGAGATCGAGAGATTCAGTGACAATGTCCTCTCTCCTCCCCCCAAAAAATGGAAGGGGTCATGCGTTATGACCAGGGACTTCCCCGCCTCCTCCAGTAACCACAAACTGATATGAGATAAGTTTTTCCCAAAAGGTAATGAGGCAAAGAACGAGCCTATCAATGAAACTTTGGAATCTAGATCACCCCACAACACCATTTTCCATGGTAGTAACTCTACTAGAATTTCCACCGACTCATCCATCTCCAACACAATCTTACTCGTCTACGCCTGGGGAATGATGCACGAAATAACCTGAACAACCCTACCGGTGGCATACAAGGTTTTTCTGGTCCCATGGATATTGTGAATCCAACTTCCTAGTGGCCATGGATGTGGCCGTGGAGGATGGGGTTGATGTTTTGTCTATGTCTATTGGTGGCCTACCTTCAGATTTTCAGAACAAATCAATTGCTATGCTTCTTTTGTGAAGGCTACAGAAAGGAATATATTCATGTACTTTTTAGAGGGAAAATATGGGAATACTCTCCAAACCATTGTCAATGAGAAGCCTTGGGTCCCTAATGTCACTACCAGAACCTTGGATCGAGTATTCATCACCACTGCTAGCCTCAGAAATTGGAACCAAATCCATGAATATGCGTTCTGGGATGGGTTTTCCCCAGCGTTGTATCCTTAATCTCCAAAGGCCCCACCCCTCACTCGGAAATGGGCCTCAACATCCTCGCTACATGGATGGGTGTGAATGGAACCTTTGGTCTACCCAAGGACTGATGGAATTCCAACATTAGCATCGTCTCTGGCATGTTGATGGCGTGCCCACACGTGAACAGAATGGAGACCCTGTTGGAGGAGTCACACCTCGATTGGAACCCCGCAACTATCAAGTCTTCCCTCATCACCACTTCCTCGACCTCGGTTAGAAATACTAACAAGACCATATGGGACCAGGGTATGAGTAGGCATGCAATGAATTTGGGCTTGGGTATGGGGCAAGTGGGGTTGGAAAGTGCCCTAGACCTGGGCCTCCTATACGACATCGAACGAGAGAAGTACCAGGAGTTTCTGTAAGCCATAAAATACACCCCAGGTGACATTCTCGACATTGTGGGGAGTGCCTCTAATTTCAGGTGTTATGCGAGTAAGAAATACCGCATGGAAGATCTGTACTACCCAAAATTTGTTGTCAATTTATGCACGAGTGTGTCTGAATTAGAAACCTTATCAAGAAACCCGACCAACATGTGGGGAAGAAGAACATATAATGTGTTGGTGAAGGCACCATCGTCGGTGAATGCATGGATGATGTCGATTGATTTGTAGTTCAATGAGGTATATGAGAATTAGAATTACACACTTACGATAAGTGTTGGGGTATTGTGATCGAACAAGATATCAATGATTTTCAGGCACATGGAATAGATGAACTGTGAGGGACATATAGTTTGGAGCCAGATTGCGGTCACCCATAAGGTGGTTAGAGGATCCTTGTAATTTTTTTTATGTTCAGGTGCATCCACTACACTGGAAGCAGGTTCCAAATATTTGAAAAATTACAAAATCTATATAATATGGGAAACCATATGCTTGAATGGCCTGAATGGATTCTTTTTTATTGACCATTTGATAACCCCCTATGTAGGGATGAGGGGGAACCCTTATAAGGCTCATAGTCTTAGAGATTACATGACCCAAAGATCTTAGGGAAATATACAGACTATAACTACAAGTAACATCTCCTTCCCTACTTTTTAATCATGATGTTAGCTCTCCACCTTTACATGAATTGTTCAACTAGGCTTCTCATGCATGCACAGGCTAGTCCTGATGACAATGTCACACCCTCTCTTTATGAAAAATCCTCTTAGCTTATGCTCTGGTGAATGCTCCTACTCCAAATCCTCATATGGAGTCTAATTCTTGTAGAGTTTTTCTAGTCATTAAGCACAATTTTAGGTGACTCGAAGGCCTTGAGATAGCCTGAAAGCCTTACTGTCTCGAAATCCTTGGGTGTCTTGAAGATCTTAAAGGACCCTAGGTCTAAATCGATGGCCTAAAATCCAAAACGGATGAATAATTTCGACTTCTACAGTAGCGAAGAGTGCCTAATATAGTATTGCTACAGTACCCCCATAAATTATGTTTCTGCCCAGTTTTGAACTCCGGTCTCTTGGATGCACTTGCAGAGTCCTCACCAACTAGGCAGAGTCTCCTCTGCATGAAAAAACACATGAAATGTGAGAGATCGCATATATTTCTACCAAGAAACACTTGTTTTATCCACATTCTAAATCCTATTTTTTAGAAAAATTATATAAATTTTTTATAGTATACTAATAAAAATGATTGAAGTGTTACACCTAAAAACATTTTAGTCAATCTGTACATGTATATGTATATATATTGATATTGAAATTTATATATATAAAAAATACTATAAATATGTTTATAATATATTTGTTTTGAAATTGTAATTAAGGTTAGTTTATAAGTTGTGAATTTTTATGTGGATGTGCATTTCCTAGGTATGAGACCTTTCATGATTTGGAATTAGCTTTGATTGATCCTCACGTGAATTTTTTGTGCTTTAAATTTATTTAACTTTCTTATTTAGATAAATCATATATAATATTTAATAATTATTTCATGGTTATTTCAATTTCCTCCCAAAATTTTCAAGCATCCCCATTTATTCAAATTGTCCCATTCTTTTTCAAATCTGGAAACTATCATGCCAAACATTCAAAAAATATAATATTATATAATTTTTTTGAAATTTATTTATCATGATGTATAAAATTCAAAAATATAATATAATACATATACAATATTATGTATTATTTTGGAATATTTTCCAAATTGTTTAGTAATTTTACATTTGAAGACTTTTTAAATTGTTTATAAGTTGTATTTTGAAAATTTCATATGATAATAACATTCTTATTAATATTAATTCAAAAATTAATCGATACAGTACAACAAAAATCACCATTATCAGTGTTGGAAATAGGTTTTGTCATCGCTAAAAAACACTGACATGCTAAGCATCCTTAAAAGCTCATGAACACGATCAAAATTAATAAAATCACCGATAAAGGTTTCCTTTATCAACACTTTAGTTTGCAACTAATAAAAGACATATCTATCAGTGCTGATAAATTCCACAACAACTGCTACAAAGGTGAAAACCTACAACAACCCTAACAAAAAACTACTTTGGAATACTAATATTATAAAAAACCATACTGCAAGAAAAATTTTAAATTTCACCAACATTTCAATTCAAAATTTACATTAAAAAATATTTCATACAAATTTTTTTATTGATGTTTATTTAATAAAAAAACAAATACAACCCATCAAATAAAAAAACTCTTATTGAAGGATTTTTCAACAATAAAACTATACAAAAGGGTGTCCCCACAATAACACAAAGGTTTAATTTAGTAACTATGCATAAAAAAATAAAAAAATTAATTTCAATATTATATAATCCACATATGATAAATTATAATATTAATTGATGAATATATTAATGATATCTTTAGTTATTAGTAATATTTATTACTTAAATAGTTTTTAATAGTTATATCATTAACTACTAATATTTAAATTCCATTATTAACTATTAATTATACTATTATCTGTATTATTATTTATTAATTATATTATTTATTTATTTACTATTTTTATTTGTATAATTAATTAAATTAATTATATTATTATTTATTACTACTTGCACACTATACGTGAACATTTTTCACACCTTCCCTCGATCATCTTTGTTGAAACTTATATTGAAAATGCACACTTGGAGTCCTACAAAGAACAAAGTATGTCAGATTGAAGTGGGGTCTAACCTTACACATCAAAAATGAATTCTGGATCATTTTCCTAAATATTCAAAACAATCAGAGCACATTTCCTCGATTTTGGATATTCAATGAATGTTTTAGAGTAAATTGACACTTTTATATTTAAAACAAGCTCTTTGAATCTTACCATTCACATTGTGTGTCAGATTGACATGTGGTCGATTCCTACACATCACAAAAGGAACCGAACTTAAAATTAAATTTTTATTCAAAGAACCTTTAAGAAAAAAGTGGTAAACTATGCTAGTCCAATACCAAGGATCATCTAACATAGAAGGAAGTCACATAATCATTAAAAATAAGGGTTAGAAAATTAGAATTGCTTAACCGATATAGTCCCCATTGAAGTGATTTAACCCTCGTACTTGGCTCTTCCTTGATTATGTATTCAAAATGAGTGGTCATCTTGTCCCAAGACTGTATGTAATCCTCCACATTTATCTTACTTTCATTGACGTCCCTTTCCAAAATCAAATCTTGTTGATTGATCCAGGCCCTTTTAGCTTTCCAAACATCAATTCAAACCTCTCTTTTCAATATTCTATCTAAATACTACTTTGGGAAATTTAGTTTTATCATCATTTCCTACATATATTCCTTAGAATAGAGAATTAACTCTTCTCTTAAATTTCTTCTCCCTCCACATCACCCTAATATTGATTCATAATGTCTCAACACTTGGCCTTTAGCTTTCCACTTCTACTATCTGAACCCATCTTTCATTCATGGTTTTGAGTTATTGGTTCACATTCCAATGCCTAATCCCTACTATCTGATCTTGTTTGAATCATCTTAGGGAGTTGGGATTAGTCTTTCCTCCCTTTAGATTTATTATATTTAGCCACAATGCAGCACCATGCATCACAGTGCCCCTTCTTCTTCCTTAAATCGTGAAGACCAATAACTCTACCCTCCATACTACTGATAGAGTTTTGTCTAGAAATATAATTATGATAATCAACCTTAGAGAAAACCTAGTTGCTCGAGGGGTACTTCTCATATAAAGGCGTTTGAATCCCCATGTCGTCTGGAATAGCCCCTGATCCGGAGTCAGGCATTCAACCTCTAGACCATCACTGGATAGGGATTCTCATGATGGTTCCCACTTCTGAACCAACCCTTTCTCAAGTAACACTTCAAAATGATTACCAAGATTGATAGTTTCCATATCACTTCTAGAAATGGACATGAAAACTTTATTCTCTCTAACCCCTGAAGCCTACATATACTTTTAGTGTGATTTATTTCCTACACTAGATGTATGAGACACAACTTCTTGATAAGGTTCATGATCATGAAACACATCCTCCCACACCAGTGACCCCTTGCTACAATCTGATCCATTCCATGGGTTTATTGCCTCCATTATGGCCTCTGGACAATCTTGGATATCTTTGAGGTTACCTTTTTTTAGAGGAATATACAAACAAAATTATGTATGAGAGTCCTCATCATGAGATGTGCTTGAAATATTTTCTGGATATGATCCCCTATGATCATGTATCACCCCTTCAAGTAAACCTCAATCCATAAGGGAAAAAATTCACACCTCCACAGCTCTTCCTGTTCCAAGAGGCCCCTGAATCATCCTACTGGTGCCCAAATCCCATCTTAGGTGGTCAAAAATATCAAACACCTTTGGATTAGAGTTCTTCGTTCTTTCCTCACATTTAATGGTTAAAACTAGAACTAAATAAAAATAAATCTCTATGAGGGTCTCAGATTATAAAGTCCCAAGATCTAGTCCTGGTACATAAACATTACCTTGATAAAACATGGAACTAAAACAAAAAAATGATTTAAGGTGCACCAATCATTTACAAGATGAGCAGAAATTAGTCCAAGACTCAAAAACCACTACCTGATTCCAGTGGAGATCTTCCTCAACTGTGATCCAGACCTATCCACTGAAGGTCTTGAGACATCAAAATAAACATATATTCGAGGGGCTATTGGACATAAAACCACCATTTTATGATTATCAACACATAGGTAATGGACGACCATGCTTCTAGGCATATATAAAACCAGAATATTTTGAAAAGGTAGGTGAAGATATGGAAATATTACCCACACTTCCATCAACAATGTATCATGAATTGAGTGGAAATCATAAGACCATAGGAAGATGTAAAAAATTCCTTTTTATGGATCAAGGAGCTCTGGACCTGGCATGATTCAGATCTTCCTCTGAAGGAAAACATATCATCAAACACCAATTTTTGAGAAGGACAATTGGCATTTTCCCATGAAGGCCACAAATTCAAAGAAAAACCTGTTGAAGATGTTGAATAAAGGCCCATTCTTCCTAAAGAAATCCACCAAGGTTAGATTGAGAACATTTGAAGCCTATGATAACTCCTTGTGTGAAAGTTCCAGTTGTGGTGAGTCCTTGAAAATAATTGGAACCAAAAGACTAAGTGGGATCAAGGGGAAAAGAGGTAGGGAGGAAGGGTCTGAGAACATAAGGAATGATCAATGCTTATAGAAGGAAGGTGGTGGAGGGAGAGAATCCCCCACCTACCTCAGGGAGGGAGGGGATGGATCCATGACCATTTCCACCTTAGGGAATCATTGTGCGGAGAATGTGTTTCTATAAAACATATAATTTTTACACAGGTCACAAAATGAATTAGGGATCTTTTTCCTAAAGTATCAAGACAATCCAAGTTTGTTTGCTCATTTTTAGCTATGTGAATTTTGTTTAAGACTAAATTGATTTTTTTATTGTGAACATGCAATTGGAGTCCTACTGGGAACATCTTTTGCTGGATTGATGTTTAGTCAATTCTTACACGTCACAAATGAATTAGGGATCATTTTCTTAAAGTATCAAGACGATCTGATATATTTTTTGGTTTTAGCTACGTGATGCATGTTATAGAGTAAAATTACACTTTTAATGTGAAAAAATTCCATTTGATCTATATCATTCATATAATGTGTTTGATTGATGTGTAATCGATTCCCACACATCAAAAATAAATTATGTATCATTTTCCTAATGTATCAAGACAATCCACAATCGTTTTCTATTTTTGGCTATGTGAATCACATTTTAGACTAAAATAACATTTTTTTATTGTTAACACGCACTTGAAGTCATACCAGGAACATCATGTGTTAGATTGATGTGCGATCAATACCTACACATCACAAATGAATTATTGATTATTTTCCTAAAGTATCAAGACCATTCGAGTTTTTTTCTTGGTTTTGGATATGTGACATGTATTTGAGAGTAAAATGATAGATTTTCAATATGAAAACACACACTTTAAGTGATACCAGCCACATTTTATTCCAAATTGACTTGAAGTTGATTCTAACATGCCAACAATGAATTATGGATCATTTTCCTAAAATTTGAAAACAATCCAAACTATTTTTCCTAGTTTTGATAATGTGACACTATTTTTAAATTAAAATGACACTTTTATATTGAAAACACATACTTTGAGTCATACCAACCACATCACATGTTAGATTGATGTCTAGTAAATTCCTATACTCCATATATGAATTATTTATGATTTACTATAGATTAACAATCCAATATTTTTTACTTAGTTTTGGATATGTGATGCATATTTTAGAGTCAAATTACACTTTTAATATGAAAATATACACTTTGAGTCATTCCAACACATCTTTTTTAAGATTGATGGGATGTTAATTCCTACATTTTAGAAATGAATTATAGACTATTTTCCTGAATTATCTATAAAATTTGAGTTCATTTTCTTGGTTTTGGCTATGTGAATCATGTTTTAGACTAAAATGACATATTTTATTGTGAACTCATAGTTGGAGTTCTACTAGTCACATCATGTGTCAGATTGATGTGATGTTGATTAATACACAGAATAAATGAAGTATAAATCATTTTCTTAGAGTATCAATAAAATACAAGTATTTTTCTTCTCATTTTTGGCTATGTGATGCATGTTTTAGAGTAAAATGTCATTTTTAATGTGAAAACATGAACTTTGAGTCATACTGGACACATTGTGTGTCAGATTGACATGAACTAAATTAATACATTCCATAAATGAATTATGGATTATTTTACCAATGTTTGGAAATAATCAGATCTCTTTTTCTTGGTTTTGACAACGTGACACTCATTTTAAACTGAAATTATACTTTTATATTGAAAAAATGCACATTGAGTCATACCGGCCACATCGTGGGACAAATTGATGTTTGGTCGATTCCAACATGCCAAAAATTAATCATGTATAATTTTCCTATGAATTCAAGAAAATATGATATTTTTTACTCAATTTTGGATATGAGATAAATTCTTTAGATCAAAATGAAACTTTTAATGTGAAAAAACATACTATACTGACCAAATCATGTGTTATATTGACATGTGATCAATTCCTATATGTCACAAATGAACCCTGTATTATTTTATTAAATTATAAATACAATCCTAGATTTTGTTTTTCTGGTTTTGGCTATGTGAATCATGTTTTAGACTAAAACGACATTTTTTTATTATGAACACACACTTAGAGTCCTACTGAGTACATCATGTATCGAATTGAAATGTGATCAATTAATACACATAAAAAATAAATTATGAATTGTTTTCCTAATGTATCATGACAATACTATATCTTTTTATCAATTGATGTATGTGACACATGTTTTAGAGTAAAATAACACTCTTTTGATGTGAAAACACAAACTTTGAGTAATTCCCATCACATTGTGTGTCAGATTGATGTGTGGTCAATTAATACATAGAAAAATAAATTATGGACCATTTTACTATAGTTTTAAAACAAAACGATCTTGTTTTATCAGTTTTGACAATGTGATACACATTTTAAACTAAAATGACACTTTTATATTGAAAACATGCACTTTGAGTCATACCAGCCACATCATGTGTCAGATTGACATGCAATAAATTCATACATGACACAAAAGAATTATGTATCATTTTACTAAATATTCAATTCAATGCAATATTTTTTACTCAGTTTTGGATATGTGACACATGTGTTAGAGTAAAATTACACTTTTAATGTGAAAACAAACACATTGAGTCATACCGACCACATAATGTGTCAGATTTATGTGAGGTTAATTTATACAAAATAAATATTAATTATGTATCTTTATAATATATATAAAGATAATTAAATATCATTTTTTAGTTTTGGTTATGTGATGTGTGTGTTAGATTAAAATGACACTTTTTAATGTTAAAACACACACTTTGAGTCATACTGGACACATCGTGTGTCAGATTGATGTGTAATTGATTCACACACATCAAATATGAATTATAGATAATTTTAATAATATTTGAAAGATATTTAAGATCATTTTATAGATTTTGAAACCATGACACATGTTTTAAACTGAAATGACACTTTTATATTGAAAACATGCACTTTGAGTCATACTGGACACATCATGTGTTATATTGATGCATGGTTGATTAAAAAAAATAAAATATGAATTATAGATCATTATAATAATGTTTGAAAACAATTTGAGAACATTTTATTGGTTTTGAAAACGTGACACACACTTTAAACTGAAATAACACTTTTATATTGAAAACATGCACTTTGAGTCATACCAGAAACATCATGTGTTAGATTTATGATCGATAAATTATTATATGTATCATTTTTCTAAAGATTAAATTCTGTCATACCGAAAAAATCATGTTCTAGATTGGTGTTCGATGAATTATGTATCATTTTTCTAAATATTCAAGACAATCAGAGCTTTTTTTCTTGGTTTTGGTTATAAAATGTGTGTTTTAGACTAAGATGAAACTTTTATATTGGAAACACACAATTTGAGTCATACCATAGAAATCATGTATTAGATTTATGTGTTGTTGATTCCTAAACATCAAAAATTTATTATATATTATTTTACTAAATTATAAACAATATTTTCACAAACTCATCCAAATAAAGAAAGACACAAAATGAAAATGATGAGTTTAAGAGAATGGAAGTACCTTATTAAGATAAGGGTTACTAATATCAATGTGATTTTATAAAGTTGTAGAAGGTTTCCCTTAATTTTACTCCCTTTATATGTAAGGTTTCATTATTTCTAAATATTTAGTTTTTTCTACTTATAGTTCTTTGGCAAAAGAGAACACTGGCTTGAAAATTACTAAAAAAAAGGCACAACCCTTTCTTAAAATAAATAAAAAACACAACTCACACAATTATGCACTTATAGTGGTAAAATTCATCCCAAAAATAGGTAATATTTCATCATATTTTTGTGTAAAGGATCATTTCCCATTTAAATCTCATAATTATCTCTGTTTCATCCTTAATGATACTTCTCCTTGATAAACAACTCAAATATTTATTGTTTTATAGTGTCATCACCATAATGTTTTGTAGTTTCTAGAAACTCATCCTAATCCCCTGAGAAAAGAAATTAATGAATAGTTGAAATGATATATATGATTAATCAAGGAATAATAATACACCATTTAGAATCTTTAAAAAAATATAGATACAAAATGAATATTGAAATACTTATATGAGATGTAGGATTAATAAATCTACTTAAAAGGTTGAACTGAAGGTGGACTGCATCTATAGATGAAGCAAGTGAATTTTATTTTTTCGAATATTCTAAAATTATTTCCTAATATGTTCTACATTGTTATCAATTTTCATTTTATACTACTCCCATATTTTCCTTTCATAATAATCATAAACCTCTCCCTCATTAATAAAACAAAATAAATTTTTTGACAAGTCTTTTTCAATAGAGAGGTTCTCAAATAGTTTACCACAATGATTTACTAAATTTTTTACACCCTCAATCGAAATTTTCATAATGTTTTCATTAGGGGGAGAAACCATAGGTGGGGGAGGATCATCAGCTATATATATTCACTCAATATGGGAAAAAATAGATGGTGGGTTTCAAATTCCTTTGGAATGGAATGGGGATCAAATCATGAAAAAGGTTTAGATGGAAATTGCTAATGTTGGATTATAATAAAAATATAATGAATAGATTTCCAATACCACATGAATTTATTTTTGGAAAAATGATATCTAAGAACTATGATACTAATTATTCACATCCCAAATGTATCTTTATATTTATATTCTGCACTATATCAAAAACATAATAGGTAATTAATTCAAATTGATGTCTGTAAACAATCTAACATCACATAATATGACCACTCATATCTAAAATAAAATATTTCTTCTTTTGAGTTAATAGATTGTTGTAAGTAATTGTAGTACTGAGAAAATATAGAAAAATAAATGATTAAGAAATATTTTACTTACCTTTAGAAATACCAGTTTGGGGATGATATTATTTTGATTCTATATGATATATTTCATATATTTACAAATTTAATATGCCAGTCATTACAGTTATTTTTTTTGCATACACTACAAAAACATTGACCAAAATAATTAAATTGTTTTAAAATATGTTTTTATTGGTAAATATTACTACACATACCTTAATATATTTCTATTAGATGAAATTCATAGGCTTTTTGTGTTTATTCACTAACGTCATACCATGATTTAGATAATATTTATAGACAACACCATCATAAAATAATTCTAATTAAATATTAAAATAAAATATATAATTTTAAGTTTATTTATAAAATATATATTTAAGTGAATTATAAATTCATAATAGACATCATGTGTTGTCCATTTGTTTTCAAATCCATGCTTTGGATCCAAAAAAATTAACATTCGGGGTACCCAAATTGAGTATGATGAGCATCTAATTCTTCTTAAAAAAAATTAAGTACTGAAAAAAATAATAAAATATTTTATATAATTAGATTGTAGAGTTTTAATCCAACATTAAATGCATCAAGGATTAGGTTGGAGGAGAGAGATTCTCTCGCTTCTCTCTTGTGGAGATTCCCTAGCGACATGTCGACGGAGCCTGCTCCCCCCTCCGCATCGGAGGGGGGATTTTTACATTCTGCATCATTGAGAAGGTTAGGCACTCTCTATCCTCATGCGCTTTCCCTCCTCCCTTACCGATAATCCGGCTTTCCCCGATAGTCCGAGGTCTGTTTTGCGAAGCACCCATTTTGCCTCTTCTTCCGGCGGAGCTCAATAATGCCTTGGATCTGTGTCATCTAACCCTGGTGGCCCTTTTCTAGCTCAATCATCCATAGAAGATTGTTTTTGATCAGTTCTTCAATATTTAGTGGAATTTGTGTTAACGCGCGGTCATTGGTTTGATCGTTCGAAAGCATTTTATGGTCCGATTTGGTTCGGAGGAAGATATGGTCATTTTCTGGTCTAGAGCAACCAGACGATGCGGTGGATCCTCATTCTACCTTTTCCGATGGAGCTTGGAGTTTCACATGAGGCATGACCCTTAGACGATTGCGGCAAGGGTAAGCTTTCCTGGTTTGCCCCTTTCTTTTCAGAACCCTTCAATTTTGTGTGAAATTGGGAATATGGTTGGGCGGTTATTATGTGCTGATAATCATACTAAGACTGTGAGTCATCCAATTTTCCCACGCGTTTGTGTTGAGGTTGATGCTGTGAGACCTTCGGTGAACTGTTTTTGGATCACTGACGGTAAGGAGTTTCGTTGGAGGAAAAAAGTAGTGTTTGAATCCTGGATGCATTACTGCATAAATTGTTTTTGGTTTGGTCATTTGGAGTCAGTCTGCTGTCACGGGAGGCTCAGTCGAAGCCCGCGAGAGAGTCTTGAGGGATGTGTGGTCTCTGGTCCGGAGTGTCTGGCGATGGAGGGTAGCAAGGTGGATGTCTGTATGAGAGGGGATCCAATTAGCACTGCAGTGGTTGCTAAACCTTTGGCTCTAGTGGGAATGCAGGAGCGGTGGTAGGGGGATCCAGCAGAGGAGCCTGTGGGTGGATTTGGAGTGAAGGAGGTGCAGGTGTCTGAAAACCTGATAGTGAAGCATGTTTTTGATAGATTGATGGGTGAACTTGGGATTGGGAAGATGTCTGAGATGGATAATGTTGTTTATTTCTCTAATTTGAGCTCGGGGATTAGGCAAAAGAAGCAGTTCAGCAGTGAGGATCGTGAAAATGGTGCACTGAAAATTCATAGTAGGGAAGGCAATCGGTTTTCCTGCTTAGAGCACGAGGAGGTTCCTTTGGTGGCTAAGGGACAACAAGCAGTTCATGTTATTCAGATTGACCCCAACAATCAAGTGGGAATTGTTTTGAAAGAGCATGAAATAGAGCTGCATGATGGTGGAAATGTGGTGTTTAATCATGTTCTTGAACCTATTGATCTTAATAAGCAATCTGATCTGAGAGATGGAGTTAATAAAACTCCCTCTATGGAAAGTGCTGGAAAATGGGGATGTTGTTCTGACATTGAAAAATAAAATAGTGAATTTGTCAGGCCATCTTACAGTGACATTGTTCAAGTTAGGCGATGCAAGATGTCCAACAGTGACGAAAGGAGGACTATGTTGCAAAGGCGGAAATCGAGGAAAGATTATTCTTACCTCCTAAAGCCAATGGCCACCAGTTCCTCTGCAAAGAGAGAGAGAGGGGATACTCCTATGTCTAAAAAAGGTAGAGGAAAATCTAGGAAAGAGGGGTTATCATTGGAACAATTGAATCTAAGAGAGAAGTACCTCAATCTGTTGAAGCACTATGAAACGAATTCAGAGTGGGAATCAGCTACTGCAGAGGAAAATCATGATTATGGAGGTGGTGAAGGATGTGAATATTATGATATGTAACTATCTCATTTCTGTTGGATCTGATGGGTGGATGTAGGCAAGATGTTCGCTCGCATCCTTTTCTTCTTCTACTGTACTTTTTATTTCTTTTAATAAATGGTCGGGGGGTCTTTCACCTCTGGCTTACTTACCCAGGTAAATGCATCAATAAGAGTCTTCCATATGTTATTTTTTTTTCAAACACCGCATTTAGTTCATATTTTTTTCCTATTAATTTCTTCAAAATTAAAATTAAATTCTGACGTAGAAATGATGGAGGGATTACTGAGTACAAGTTTTTCTTTATAGGGTTTTCCATTTATATTATATAAATATATATTATTTTAGAAAATTTGAACAATTATTTATTGTAATGAACATAATAGGTTAATTTTTAGATAAATAGACAATGAGAATATACCTCATGTATGCATTCAAAACTAAGACTCCCAACCATTTAAACTTGATAATTTCATTTATACTATCGAGATAAATCAAATCTATAATGGACTCTCCAAATATTTATTCTACAATTCAATATAGGGAACATTTACATATTTTGATGTTATATCTGCATGAACTTGAAATGTTAATATATTCAATATTTGAACTGGTGCCGTGAAGGTACTCTCAGAAATTCCTTTTGATTTCTAGGTTGATCCTATGGATTTTCTTGATCTGACCTTCTATTTCCACTTCTTTTTATACATATATAACACCGTACCTAATTTCAAGACTTTTTTCATTAGCTGTTAAAGGTTTTCGATTTGAATTTTTTTAAAGTAAATACGAAATTATCACTATATAAATTTATAATATTCAACAGACATGATTGGATAGTTCCAATAGAATTATCTACCACAGTGATATTTAGATCATCAATAGGAACAATAAACTCAGTGGTCGGATCATGAAGTACTTAAATTCCCAATTTCATGTTATATTTTGGGATTTTTTTATTATACAATATGTATCATTGAATATTGTATAACATACCACTCACAAAAAGGTGATGGGTGGGTGTTGATAGTTATAATTTACCTACATTTTTACCTTGGATAATTTTAGTAATATAAAGTAATCAGTATTTTTTTTGATTTTCATTTATTAGAAAGAATTATGATAAAATGTTCTATCTTAGGTAAGGTAGGTGGTTGAGGGGAATGAATTTACTCAAAGATAGATGGGTCATGTGGCTCTTTATGTATTGATCTTTGTTATACTATTGGCTCTATTATAACTTTTTTTAGATACTAGTCTACAAAACTAGATAAGAAAATAATATATTTTAATGAATCCCACATGCATCTCATCATTTCAAATATATCTCCATTCAACTTTGTATTCTTGAAATATGATCAAGATGAAACTCCAAAATCGACACCTCTAATATGGCCATATTGATTTAGACACTACAATGTTACTAAAAGAAGTTGTTCTTTGAGCGCAATTAATTACGACTCTTGTGTCTAAATCATATAAAAACATACGAACATAAATAGATATTTTTATGTAATACTATTATAATGATAAAAATTACTATTATGTCATACTTACACATGATTCCCATACTTATTATGTGTTTTCATTTACTATTTTCCCTATTTATTTACTTGATCCTCCTTCTATAGAACATGATGTGGGATAAAAGTGGATTTTTATTTTGATTCATAAATTTTTATATAGAAAAGGAACATATTTTGATTCATATCACATAAAAATTTTACATTATATTTAAAATACATACCATTTTATTTTCAAGTGAAGCGTACCCCATCCTTACTTTACGGTAGGGGTACATTGGTTTTTATGCACTATAATTATTTTCATCACTCCTATTTTGTTTCATAAATTAATAATTTTGAATCAAAGGGAATAAAATAAATAATTTCAAATAAAATATTATCAATTACAATGAACCAAAAAATATTCTTCATTATGGTGACTAATGAAGGATTTCCATGTTTCTTGGTTTATAATGTCTGCATATGTAGCTGGTGGGTGGGGGTTTACTTTCCCCTTAGCATCCTTGAGATTATGATTTTTACAAAGTATCTAGAAGGATATATGAGCTATTCTATTAACAATGAATACAGTTTGTTATAAAAATCATCTAAAATAAATAGAATCTATAATGGATAATGAAAAAAATAAAATTTTCATTATTTATGTTTTTAGTAAAATATAGAAATTATATCATAAAATTACCCAAATATCTTCCCAAATAGTTTTCTTCAATGAAATAATGTAATTATACCACACATCAATATTAATTTGAACATGAATTCGAGTTTTTTCCCTAATGTAACTAATGAACATTGACTTGTTGGGGTCAACAGGTTATTCACATTGATTCCATCAAACCTAAAATTTTATACCTTAGCTTATTTCACTAATAAATTTAGTTAACTTAGGGATGTTATGCCACTATAAATTTTTTTCATCCAAATGTCATGATCCCCTAACTGTTGGATTTGGTTCCCTAGAACCAAATTATGTGTATTTTTTGATAACATGTATTGATTGTTTTTAATATTAATAAACACCTTATCACATCATTATTTTTATTCTACATAACATAGCATGTGATAATGTCCTAAGAGTAACTGTCACAATGATAGGTCATAGCAGTTCCCCACTATGATGAGAACACATAAGTGCCACAATAATATTCATAAATATATATTCTATAACTAGATGAAATCATTTTAATGAAACAAATTATACAGGCTATTTGGGGTTGAGACTCATAAGACATTGAGATTTTGCAGGTTCTTCATTTTGGTGGTTTTGGATATTTCTGGTGTTTCGGGTTTTCGTCGATTGTTTTTGAATCTAGTGGATTTTTGTGGATTTTTGTCAATAGTTCCTCTGGTGTATTTCTGTCACTGGTTTCCCCATCGCCGGCATCCCGTTCTTGGTTGTCTGTGGCTCTGCTTATCAGTTCTCGGCGAGATCGCGGCGTGCTTCTCCTGATGTGCTGACGAGAGGCTCAATTTCAGCTTTTAGCAACCTTTCAAGGTTTTGGATCTTTGGTTTCAAGGGTTCACGGGTACTCTGGCGGCGTCGTGGGTTGTAGCCAACAATGGGGTTCTGCGGCGTCGAAGACTCGCATCTTCGGTGGGCTCGATTTCCTTGTGGCATGGTGGAATATGTGGTCGAGAGGCGTTTTGATGCGGTCAGAGGTTGCAGCCGCGTCTCATTTGAGTTCTTTAGGTGGATCTACAGGCTCCTTGTGCGATAGTGGAGACGGGTTTGGTTCAGTATATTTGCGGTGGTCGTCTTCCGGCGTGGATCTACGCTTGTGGTGATGGTTTTCCTTATCTTTGTTTTCATGCTTGGCTTTCGGTTCTCTCCTTGTTGTGTCTTCTGGAATGGCTTGTTGTGGAGGTTCTGCGCTACCATTTCTCTGGATTCCAGATCCAATATACCTTCTAGGTCGGTCGAGTATCTTGGTTCAGCGGAGGTTTTGGGTTGGTGTGAGCGGAAGGGTTTCTAGGAAGCTCCTGGAGATGCAATAGTGGAGGGGGATGAAAGTGCCGTCTGTGGAGTTTGTGGAAGTGGATGAATCTCTTGTTTCGATGGCAGATTTCGGTGGAGCTAGGTGGTGTTCTGGTGTGTGACTTGAGACAGGGAGGTACTCGTTTCCCATGAAGGTTGATGTTGTCTGAATTTTTGAATATGGATTTGTGGATTTTGGAAAGTGACAGCGGCAGTAGGATTGTGGCAGGTGGATTTTGGTTTTTGTTTTTTCAATTTTATATGCTGTCTGTTGATGATCCAAGATGGCTGGACTCGACCATATGGATCAGGCCCCAAGGAGGATTTTGAGCTGACGGTTCATCTTGCTGAGCTTTTCAAACTTGGATGTTGGATAGGGTACGGTGTCAGCCATCGGATCGGGCCTGTGCTTTGAAACAGGACATTGGCTTGCTGATTAGCCTTGCAACGATGGAGTGCTTCATCACGATTACATGCTGGGGAGGGGTGTTTCATGTGTCAGTTTGGTTTTTTTTTCAGGTCATGTTATGTCTTTAATTTCATGAAGTCTGTTGGGTTTTCCCCTTATTCCCTTAAAAGGGGGTTTTATTATAATAAAAATATTAAAGGCCTTTGGGCCGTTGGATGGATGGTGTACACCCTTGGTAATTTCTAGTGTAGGATATTATAAGAATGAGACCCTCTAGTAGGAAATTCACATTTATAAGTGTCATTGGATGTTACTTTCTACAGATGTGTGGATTGGTACTTAGAGTTTAATAATATTATTAAAGAGTGTTACAAGTCATGTAATTTGATTTATTGGTAAAAACTATGAAAAAATATGTTTGTAATGAGGTAAGATACATAGGATGTGTCACAAGTAATATTTCATGAATGAATAATTTGAGAAATGATTTTTCCCATTGGTTCTTTAATGAAAGTTGATATCTAATTCCCTTTGATGGAAATGATATAGTCTAAATAATTCCATAGACATGGTGTTCTATAGGCATGTTCGATTTCTAGAAATTCAAAGAAAGGGACATCGAGTACATAGTTTGATAGCACCAACATGCAACCTGCATGATTAGATATATCATGATAAAGGAATTATATTACACAATAAGCATCCACATGAGATATTATTTCATTACGACATTAACTTCTTTCTCTATGGGTCCCTTGGTATGTTGCTAGATGCTAACCTTGGAATTTAGGATGCTTTACCTAATTTACACTAAAAAGAGGCCCAGAGGGTCACACACTAAGTGTATCTAGAATCTTAGTTAAATAATATACTATTATTTATTATTTAACAATCTAAATAAATAATATTACCATACATGGTTTCATAATTATTCTTGTTTTCTTGATCGCATATATTCTATCACCAGTTATTCAAGAGAGTACTATGTGAGTGGATTATATAATAAAAAAATATTTTCTATTTAGTGAATATAATATTTATTTATTCATTGGTGAATAAAATATTGATATTTATTTATTAAATAAATATTCATTATTCAAGGCCTGATATATATTATGGAGGAATGGAGAACTGATTTTAATTATCCAGTGAGAAATAATATATATTTAATATTATTTGAAAAATAATATTTGATTTTTATTCATGAGTTTAGCGCATGTCAAGACATAATAATAATAATCTTATAAACATGGGTTTCCATGAGGATTAAATAAATAATAAGAGTCACTTACATAATTATTTATTTCTTACCCTAGAGGTATATATAAACACAATTATATTATTTTTCAGGAGATTCAATTAATTTTGTTGTGCACAATGAAATTCAAGAAATCCTCTCAAAGCCCTAGAGAGATCCCTTCTCCAAGAAAACTCTCAAGATAGAGAGATAAATTCCTCCAACTTCCACTCTCAAGTCAAGATAGATCAAATAGAATCCTTTGGAAGAGATTCTTGGGGTTATAAAAGGTGAATGATGCAAGTGATGGGATCTAACATTCTAGCACCTAGAGATTCATATGATGATGTTCAAGGATATTTGGAACACATGTGGATCGCCACTTGAGGGAATGTAATATTTTTTTCTATAATTCAATGATGACAAGAAATAGATCCATTTTTAGATCGATCAATAAAGAAATAATTTCTCTAAAGTAAATTATTAAATTTATTAAATTAATTACAAATAATATGTGATGATACTGTGCTTTGGATTATATGTTTATCCATTGTCAATAGTTTTTGATTAAATTCCATTGATCATGAAGTTTATCATCCTATAAATCTCAGATTAATTATTGATCATGACAAAAATAAAAGTTGGGCAAGCCCCATATGATGATTCTATTGTGCTTGGAACCTTCATGTGGTATTAAAGGGGTCACATAATTATTTATAATTATTTAAATATCATTCATTTATTTACACATTTATTATTGGTTTTCAATTCCAATTTAATCATTATTTAATTTGAATTGTTATTTCTTCTTTATTCCTCTTTATTTCTCATAAATATAATTAAATTGATTAATCTTATTAATGAAATAAATTTAAATATCTCATGAGGAGGTTCCAAAAATACTAGTAGGATAATACATGAGTACACACCATGTAACTTGTAGGTACACACTATGAACTTGTATTTAATTAACTGATAATTAATTCAGAATTATATAAAGTTGTGTGCATTTATTACATGTGGTGAATTTAATTAAGAATTGTATGTTGACCAGACCATCCTGGTGCAAGGTAATCCAGAGTACATGTTGTTTAATATTTGTACATGGAATGTAGTCCTTAGTCATAGATGGTTCATGTATCTTCTTTCATGTCATGCATGACTGGTGGTTGTGTAACTTGGAGACCACATGACGTATATCCCATGTACACATCATTTACTCTAAAATTTTCCAAGGCATAGTTACACGTTGTGTCCCTAAGCATGTGCTACGGATAGACAGTGAGAATAATACACACCATGTATGTTAAATGTACATGTCGTGTAATTTTACCAAATTACACTAAATTAAATGTAATTTATTATACTATTCAAAACTTATCAACATGTACTTGTATGTGGTCATTAATTTTATAGGATAGTCCATATAAAAAGTAATATATATATAAATGTTTAATTATTTTCTATGTAATTTTCTGATCTACATATCATGTATAAGTTGTGTTATAGTTATTATTCTATGCGTATTGAAGAATTACAAGCTATGTAAAAAAATCATGTAAACCGTGTGATCATTAAGTTGATAGTAGACCTCATGATATTACATGGTAAGTCATGTATTCCATATGTCACAAGAGTAAACAATATATGAGTATAATATACATTGGGTAGTTTGGATGGGTACTCACCATGTTGGATCCATATTACATTTTTGTACACAATTCATTTTAAATAAATTTATTTAATTTGTTTAAAATTATGATGGATGAGAATATAAAGAAAATTTGGAGGAGAATTAGGATAATAAAATTACTATGTAAAGTAGAAAATTAATTTATTCAAGTGAGATTTATCTTAAATGATAATGTTTAGAATTGAATGCTAGTTTCATTAAATAAATAAGTCATTGTATACATGTGGATGACAATGAGCCTATACTAGACCATTTTGTGTGATTGGTTTCATTTAATTTATTATTAGATTAAATTATTTTTCTACATTTCATCTCTTATCTCATTATGTAAGGGCATGCATTTCCATGGTTTATTTTATGTAAACCCCTTGACTATGATTTTTCTTCCCCTAACCTACATGTGAGTAAAATAATATGTAATGGATGAAGTTCCCAAGATAGTGGAGGTGGTTCAAGTTTGGAGCTAAGGTGAAATGAATCCATGAGAGATACATAGGTGGACAAGTGGGAAGATGCAACACAAACCTTAATTTCTTCAAGGTGTTTTTCCCATATGTGGATGTTTAGTTTATCATTTGATAGATAAAATAACCATTAGTAAAATCTCATGATCATACCGCTTTATTATTTTATTTTTTTCAAGTTGCATAGTTATTTAATTAAGGATGTTTTGTCATTATCAAATGAATTAATGAATTAACAAGCACACAATATAGAACTAAATCAAATTAGATTATACATAAATACTATCTAAGACATTGTAAATACCCTATGTAAATCCATTTAATTTTAAAAATACTTTAATAAAGATAATAATTGGAAATAAAAAAAGATAAAATCACTGAATTATATATATTAAGTTGGTGTATCCTTATAGAACATTAGGTAAAATCGAAGCATAGTTCAAGTGAATGACCAACCGAAGTTAAGGTGCTTTCAATTATAGAGTAATTATAACTTGAAGTTTCAGGTTAACTTAACTAAGTTTATATCAAGGGTTGACTACCAAATAAGGACTTAGTGAAACTGAGAGGAAAGGGTTGAGGAAATATAATTTATTGATTTCAGGATTGAAGAGTCCACTAAACATATCAAGGAACTATGTTTTAATGTAATTGTCATTTATAATACCTACCTTAAACCCTTAAAATTGATTGACCAACCAATGTTAGGGTTATGAGAAGGGGAATATGGATCCTTTACACTAGAATATCCAAGAAATAGGACATTCCAAATCCAATGGTGATGGATATTGGGTTTTGATAAAATAGTTAGAGATTAATAAATATAATATTTGTTTATTTGTCTAATTTTTATCAGGTAATCTACTAAAACTTTTCTCATATTATTTGAAGAAATATAAATAAAGCGAGTTCAAACATATCATTTTAATCCATAATTGATAAGGATAAAATTATTACCAACACAAATTTTAAAGAGTGTCAAATGCACTTATGTGTTATCCTATTCCATGAAAAGAAATTGTATGTACTGGAAGAACCTATTCTTGATGTGCCTGGTAATGAGGCTAGTGAGAAAGAGTTATCTATCTATGATGGACATTTAGTTAATGTTAAAAATATTAAGTGTTTCATGCTATCATCCATAACCAATGATATTTTGAAGCAACATGAGGACATGAATACATATCACATGATGTATCAACTTCAGGATACATATCAATAGAAGGTGATACAACAGAGATATGAGATCTCTAATTATATATATACAACTAATATTAGATATATGGAACCAAATAGGCCTCATATAATCAAGATTATTAGCTACATTGAATAATTATAAATCTTGGGGATTAAATTACATGATGAGTTACACACATATATCATACTTTCATCACTACCCAAGACTTCCTCCAATTATATTGTTTATTATAACAAGAGAAATAATGAGAAGAGTCTTTCAATACTTATTAATTTTATTTTCCAAGTGGATATGGATATGGGGCGTGACAAACCCACAATCCTTATGGTGAATAAGAAAAGGAAGAGCAAGGTGAAGGGCCCCAATGATCATAAAAAGTATAAATCTCTTGATCATCATCCTTTCAAGAAAAGGAAGATCCATAGGAAGTTAAAAGAAATGGTGGTAGTATGTTTTTCTTGTGGAAAGAAAGGCCATGGGAAGAAGAACTACACCCAGGAGAAAGGGGAAGCTAAATGTGAATTCATTATCGAGTGTAATATTTCAATATTTACACATTGGGTATTATATACAAATTTTGGTTCTCACATATATTTCCAAATGTAGGAACTACATAGATTCTGAAATATTTATAGTGGAGAGGTGGATTTTCAAGATATTAATGGTATAAGGCTAGCTACTCTAGACATTGGTGACCACCAATATTAATTTCCATAAAAATGATATTGGTTTTCAGAGATTGTTATTATGTACCAACTGTTACTAAAAATATAATTTATATATCATTCCTTGATGAAAATGGTTTTAATTTAAACTTTGTAAATAAAAGTTTTTTCCTTTATAAAGAGAACATATATTTTGGTATGAAGCATTTAATTAATGATTTTTATGAATTAAATTATGAAAAAAATTATTGGAAATATATAATGAATCATGTTCACATGACTCATATAACACCCAACTATGGAATCACCATCTTGATCATATAAATGAGAAGAATTTTACAGAGCTTTATCAATATGGTTATTTAGACTCTTCTAAGATAAAATCACTTGAAAGATGTCATTCTTGTTTATAGGGAAAAATGGCCAAACCATCATTTAGTGGACATGGTAAAATCTCCATAGAAATTTTAAGATTGGTACACACTAATGTGGGTGTAACATTTTCAGTAGAATCTTGATGTTGGTATTCCTACTTCATAACTTTTACTAATGAATTGATTAGATATGAATATGTATTGTTTGTTTAGGAATAAGAATGCATCCTTTGAGAAATAAAAATAATTCAATAATAAAGAAGAGAATCAACTTGGAAATAAGAAAAATAAGTGTTGATTGGATTGAGGTGATGAATATATTAGCTGAGAGTTTATCGACCTTTTACAGTAGTTTGGAATTCTATCTCAACTCACTCCACATTGCAAACCATAGTGGAATGGTGTTATTGAAGGAAGGAATCATGCCTTGTTAAACATTTAAAGATAGATGACGAGTCATGAAGATCATCCATTATCACTTGGGGATATGAATTAGAAATGGTGGTATACAAACTATACTGAGTACCAAATATATTGGAAAACAGAATCCCCTTTGAGTTATAGAGATGGAAGAAACTCGTTTTGTCACATACACATGTATGGGGGTTCGAGGTGTTTGTTAAGGCCTTATTAGGCAACAAACTAGCACCCTGGGGCACAAGGTGTATATTTATAAGGTATCCCAAGGAAGAAAATATATATTACCTATAGAATCCATCAGATAAAAAAGTGATTGTCACTAGATAATCCATATTCATTAAGAGGGAGCACATCCTTAAAAATAATAGTTGGTGAAAATTGAATTCGATGGAGTTGATGTTAAATATATACAAAAGTTGGTACAAAAACATATTTCATAGGTCCCTATAGAAGAACTAGTTCTTAAAACAAAAGTGCTTTATAGGATCACTAGAGTGGTAAAAGAATCAGAGAGATATGGTTTTCTAGTCACTGAGGATAGTGACTCATTATTGGTTGACAATGATGAACATCTCTCATACAAGGAGAAAGTAGAGATATTAGAATCTATATTATATAAAGAATAAATGAATTATAAAATGGATTCCATATATCGAAACCAAGTTTGGATTTTAGTCAATGTGCTTGTTGATGTAAATCCCGTATGGTGAAAATGGGTATTCAAGAGAAAATGAGACATCGAATGTAAAGTAAATACTTATAAATAAATGATAGTGGTTAAGGGTTTAATGAGCAACAAGGAATTGAATATAATGAAACATTTTCACCAATTTTCATGTTTAAATCCATCATAATTCTACTTTTTATAGCAGCTTACCATGACTATGAAATTTTATAGATGGATGTCAAAATATATTTTCTTAATGGGAACCTTCAAGAAGATGTCTACATGACAAAACCAGAAGGGTTTCTGAATCCAAGTGATGAAAAAAATATTTTCAAGTTATAAAGACAAATTTATGGATTGAAGTTAGCATCTAGATAATGGAGTATTTGATTTGATAATGCTATAAAATAATTTGGTTTCATTAAGAATGAATATGAGCCATGTTTTTACAAGAGGTTTAGTGGGAACACAGTCATTGTACAGTTATTATATGATGACGACCTTTTAATTATTGTAAATGACATACCAGTAGTATATTCTATTATGAATTGATTGAAAAAGTGTTTCTACATGAAGGAATTAGGTGAATCAACCTATATTCTAGGTATCAAGATCATTCATGATAGATCTAAGAGGTTGATTGGACTAAGTCTAGGTATATACATTGACTAGACACTAAATATATTTAGTATGAAACAATGCAAGGGGATATTGGTTTTAGTGCCACATGGTTTACATCATTCTAAGAAAATGTTCCATCAAACACAACTAGGTAAAGAGAAAATGAGTAATATCCATTATACTTCAGTGATAGGATCAATCATTTATGCCATGTTATGTACTTGACCTGATGTTTCCTATTTATTGATCATGGTAGGTAGATATAAAGATGATACAGGAGAAAACATTGATATTTTATTAAATATATCCATAAGTATATGATAAGAAATAAGGATATGTTCTTGGTGTTTGGGGAAGATATGGAGCGAGTCATCAGGGGTTATATTGATGCTAATTTTAAAATAGATTAGAATGATTTGAAGTCATAATGAAACTAAAACTTATGTCTCAATGGAGGAGCTGTGAGTTGGAAGAGTTCAAAGTAGCCAATTCTCACCGATTCTACAGCAGATTCCAAGTATATAGAAGCATTTTATGTATCCAAGGAACCGTTTAGATACAAAACTTTGTTTATGATCTTTATGTGGTACCTATCATTATAAACTCCATCACCGTGTATTGTGATAATACTGCAGCAGTGGATTCTATAAAAGTGCCAAGGTCACATCAATGGAAAAAACATACTATAGAAGTATCACTTCTCAAGGGATTTTTCTCAGAGGGGAGAAGTTTTAGTAAATAGATATTCCACAAAAGAAAATGTGGAAGACCCATTGAATAAAGGAATATATCAGAATAAGAATGAATGTCATGGGAGAGCTAGAAGAACAGAGGATATTAGTAGTTAGCTCTAGTTCAAGTGCGAGTCTGTTGGAGTTGGATCCCAAGAACCAAATTCTATGCACTTTATGATAACTTGTATTCATATTTTTGAATATTAATAGACTCATTATCACATCATTATTATTCCTCTATGTAACATAGCATGTGATAATGTTGTAAGAGTAAAAATCACACTGAAAGGTCATATAAGTACCCTACTATGATGAGAACCTAGAAGCTCCACAAAAATATTCTTAAATATATTTTCTATAGGGGGATGAAATCATTTGAGGGAAAAATGATATAGGATCTCTAGGGTAGAGACTTATAGGACTTTGAGGAACCTTTTAATGCTGTATGCCCTCAGTAATATCCAGTGTATGATATTATGAGAATGATACCCGCTAGTCGGAAATACACATTTATACATGTCATTAGATTTTATTATCTACGAATGTGTGTGTTAGTCCTTAGAAATTAAGATTATTATTAAAGAGTGTTATGAGTTTCTTAATTTGATTTATTGATAAAAATCATGATGACATATGTTCGTAATGAGGTAGGATACCTTGAGTGCGTAATGAGCAATATTTCAGTAACAAATAATTCAAGAAATTATTAGTCCCTTCTATTCTTTAACAAAAGTTTATATCTCAAGACCTTTAATGTAAATGATATATCCCTTGGACATGGTGTTTTATTTGAAATATTTATTTCCTAAAATTCAAAGAAAGAGACATTGAGCACATAGTTTGATGGAACCAACATGAAACCTGCTTGATTAGAGATATCAAAATAAAGATATTATATTACACAGTAATAATCCATATTAGGTATTATGCCATTGTTTAATTAACTTATTTTTTTATAGGTCCCTTGGCAGGTTCCTATACACTAACCTTATACTTTAGGCTGCTTCACCTAATGCCGTTGAAAAAAGGCCTAGAGGGCTACACACTAAGTATATCAAGAGTGTAAGTTAATTAATATATTTTTATTTATTATTTAAAAAAGTTAGATAAATATTATTCCTTCATTTGGTTTAATAATTATTCATTTTTTGTTGATCACATATATTTTTTCACCATTTATCTGAGAGAATATTATATGAATGTAATATTTAATAAATATTCATTTTCTCTTTAGTGAATATATTATTTATTTATTAGATAATAATGAAATGATATTTATTTATTAAATAAATAGTTATTATTAATGGCTCAATAAATATTATGGAGGAATCGAGGACCGAGTTTAATAGTCTAGTGAGAAATAATATATATCAAATATTATTTGATTAAATAATATTTAATTTTAAATACCGAGTTTAGTGCATGTCAAGAAATAATAGTAATAAAATTATTATTGATATGGGGTTCTTTGGATATTAAATAAACAATAAATGGAACTTGTGTAATTATTTATTTCTAAGCCTAGCGGTATATAAATGCTATTATTTTATTTTTAAAGAGAGACAATTAATTTTATTGTGTATAAAAAAATCTGAATTATCCTCTTAAATACCTAAAGATCTCCCTTATCCAAGAAATATCTCAAAAACTGAGGGTGATATTTTTCCACCTTCTACTCTCATGTCAAGAGAGATCAAATAGAATCATTTTGAAGAGATTCTTGAGGTGATCAAATGATAACAATGCATGCAACATGACCTGTTGTGCTGGAACCCAGAGATTCTTACGGTGATGTTCCGAAATTTTTGGAACATGTGTGGATCATGGATAGAGGGAATCTAATACTAATTACTACTAATAAATGATGGTACTATTAAGATCCATATTAATATCCATCAACAAAGAAATAATTTTTCACAAGGTAATTCTTTAATTTCTTAAATTAATTATACATAATTTGTAACAATCCTGCACTTCGGTTCTAGAATTTATCCACTATATATATATATATTTGATTAAATTACATTTATCATGGTAATTATTATTGTTTAAATTATTGATTAATCATCTATCATGACAAAATTAAAAGTTGTACATGATCCATATGATGCTTCCACTACACCCGAAACTTTCACTAACAATTCCTTAGTTTCAACATCAATAGTGTGTTCTTACTTGATATTGGTAACATCAACATGTGGATAAGTCATTATATACATAAATATTTAAAACTTTAATTCAAATTATATAAAATTATTAGATAACACAAAATATTATGAGAAAAATCATAATATATTAAAAAAATCTATACCATTTTCATTGAACTCTCTATATTTTTCTTTAAAGGTTAAAGGGATTTAGATCATCTATCAAGTATCCATGTCCCATCCTTATAGTACCATCTAACATACAAGACATTATCTAAATTGGGTCCATCATGAAATGATCATAATGTCCCAATTAAAGGTTCATATAAATTGAATTTTCATCTTACCCTATATTTGTTTTAGTCACTAACAGAACAATTTTAGATGATCAACGTCATTGGAGTTTATCAGAAATTAGTTCTTCCAAGATCTAGGCACCTTTATTGATCCTAAAATTGGGGCATGTTTTGAGTAGGAGGATTCCAGGTGGCCAGAGATGACATGGGATCATGTGTGTTCCAGGGTACAAATTTGGCCCTAGTTTGGTGATATATGGAAAGATCAATGAACAATGGTGGGGGTTTTAATGGAAACTTGGGTGTGAGGAAACTCTTATGTCATTATTCATCAACAATCATGATGGATTTTGGATACCAGTGGTTTCTTGGATGGTGGAATCTTTAGTGACAGGTGACATTGACATCTTTCTTAGTGAATGATGACCTGCCTTTGATTTTAAAGTTTAAAAATGATGGATTCTTCATGCTGGTGGATGATAGAGTGTTATTTGTGGAATGATTATTTCAATTTCCAATGGTGGAAACATTCAGAAGGATATTGGCCATCGACAGATTTTGGTGTGGTTTAGTAGGAATCCATATGGATTTTTGGATTTGTTTGTTTGTTGAGTTGAAAATGTCTTTGTGAGAATTGGATTTTGTACATTTTTATTTGGAAGGTAGTACAATATCTTGCAGGTGTTCCTGGGTGGGTAGCCTTAAAAGAGGGATGGGTGTGATGACACCCATCATTCGTCCATTTTTCCTCATATATTAATGGATGGATGTGAAACCTTCCATTGAATATTTAAATAGTGTTTCCAGTATGGTTTTTGTTGCATTAGGTTGATAGTACAATGAATTCCTTTGAAGCATTTTCAGGTGGGTGGATATAATGAGAGATAAGTGTGCTGGAACCTATCATCTAGTCCTCCCCCCACATGTCATTTTTTGGTTGGAGGGTAACTATTCCACATTTTTTAGATTCACATGATGAAACTTCTTGGTAGTTGGTGGGGACATATCATCATTGACTAATTTCACTATTTCATTGTCTAGTAAGGGGTTAAAAGAATTTTTATAGTGATTTTCTTGATGTATGTTTCTATTTGGACACTCAAGACCATGTTATGTACTTCGGGTCATGTTTCTTTAAGGAATTTGTGCCTCTGTTCCATGTTACAGGTTCCATATTTACCCCTTTTTCAAAATGGGTTATCTTTTTTTTTAATTTTCAATAAAGGGTGATTGACCCTCAAACAATTTATAAAAAATAAAAATCAATTAATATTTACTAGATATGGGATATAAAATTCATGCACTACTTGAAATTCCATTATTAGCAGTTTATCCTTATAACCTTCGACAATAAAATTCACCTTTAAGAAGCCCAATTCATTTAATTTAATTGTAATCATGTTTTTAATCCATTTTTAATAGAAAACCAACACTCGAAATATTGTATAATCCAACTTATATATTTGTTTGATGATACTGAAGTATGAATTATTCAGATAAATTAGATTTCTACCCTTGGAATCATATACATGAATTTCTTTTTGCACAAGTGTAACTCCACTAATTTTTATCATACTATTTTCATATTGTTCTTTTATATAGAATGTGTAACCATTAATCACATAACCATTATATAATAATAAATTTAAATTTTTTCTTCTGGATAACCACTAAAGTCATTCCATAATTGAATTTGGATTTATAGATAACTACTTATAAATATAACATTATAACAATTCTATAAGTTATTGATCATGTGTATTTAATATTTTTTTCCTTGATGGATTATCATTTCTAAGTATTAACTTTTGGGATTCAATGTTTGGATAAACCTCTATACTATTGTATAAAATGTAAAGGTGAGCCTGCTACCACTATGTAAAATAATTGTTACAAACTTGATTTTAGAAATACCTTTATCCATTAGGTGTCTATTATGATGATATTTTGGGAGATCAATTCTATCAACATATGATTGGTAATAATGATAGAATTCAACATATTTTTTAAAAATATATTGTTATGTAATACAACCTTTTGTTTGAATTTGATTCTTGGTGTACCTTTTCAAAATCTTCATATACCATTCAATGGGGTACATCAATATATAATGTACGTGAACACATATTTGAATATCTATAAACAAGTGTACCATTATATTAAATAATTATGTTGGGAAGACCATCTACAAATCACATAATATGACTTTAATTTTCTTATTAATGATTGGAAACTTCTTCGGGTCTATAAATTTACTACACATAGCTTTGAAAATGTATCAAATTATGGTTAATGTATGTCATAAATTTTTATGAATAATGTAATGTAAAGATATAGACATTATATCTTACATCAAAATATGAAAATCATGTGATTTTAGACCCTACTAATTCAAATTATTCATTGACATGACATTCTCGATAATTTATGAATACCCTGATAGAAATTTTACAACATTGATAATGTTGGAAAATTGAAAATTTTCCTATTTGAATGGAGTGTAAGTTTCTAGAGTAAGAAATGTTCATCTTTCACCCTTTACTAGTGCCAACCCTTCCCTCATCCACATTTAAATCATGTCTAAAATGGATTTATTGCCATATTTTTTGGTCTAGTATATTTATTAACTTGATAATAGCACTATCAAATACATTTTTTTCTATGTACATGAAATCAAAAAATTTACTGATGTAAAAAAATTCTAGTATGTCAATTCAAAGAAAACCAAACTCTTTTTCTAACATGATTTCTTATACTATTTCAAAAATAGTTTACCAAAAATAATGTTAATAGATTTTACTTTCTTGAATAGTTGATCTCACGTTAGTGGATATGGCACTGTACATTGAACTATATTTCCATTGAATGATGTTTTATAGGATCAATATTTATGTCATCAGGGAAAACATATGTGATGTTCTAAAAACATAGTCTGTGAGGAAAGTTTCAACCTAACTGAGTGTGTACCTTCATTACAAATGGAACACCCCAAAATACCTTTAATTTTGAATCCTATCAACTTTCTATAAGAAAAAAAGTCATTTATCATACTATAAGACATGGTTCTCAATGTGAAGTCATCATTTCTATAAGTATCAACAAATGTAACACTTTTATGCCACATCAATTTTAGATCTTCGATCAATAGAGAAAAATTGACATCAATATCATTACTGGGTCTTTTTGGTTTATTATAAAAAGATACAACATAATATATTTTCAATTCCAATATAACCACAATGAAAAGTTATAATTTACCAACATAAATAGATATTTACCATGAGAACTAATTTTAACATAAAAAGGATTTATTCCATCTGTAGAAAATGCAAGAAAGAGGTTTATCGGCTTGTTTTTAAATTCAGGATACTCATAATCAAATTTCTTCCACTAAGGAGAGTCCACCAGGTGACATAGTTTCCTATACTAAATTCATATATCTGTATTCCATGTCAATTTTTTTGTAGTTTAATGATATCCATATAGTCTTATAAACCTTAGAAGGATCAGAAAGTACCATACAACTTCTAAAGGACCTGATTCATTTTTCTTGTATCGATATGAGCCACACATAGAAAATTTTATTAATGATTCATGGTTCTTTTGGAAACAATATAAAAGAATTTGGACATGAATATTTTTTCCTAGATTATATCTAATGAACATAACTGTAACACCCCAAGCTTCCACGGTACATTTCCCTTCGAATAATGCAATAGCGTGTGTTGTACGCAACCTCGAGCTCTAACACACACCACAACTAATTAAACTAGCCGTTGTGAATAGTAATACCTACTTTTTGAAATTTTATAAATTCTATTTATCAAAATAGACTTCATCTTTGGATTCGGAATATCGAAATTAGCCTATGTTGAATTTTTGGTATTTTTCTGAGAACTTCTAATTTTTTATGAATAGTGAAAAATACTTAAAAACAACTTTTTAAATCAAAATAATTTATAGTGAAAAATTATACTATTTAGTGGTTTTAAATTATAATTATAATATATTTTTACCATTTTATCCAATGGTGGTCATTAGAATTAATCTAACATTGAAATCGGACATAAACAATTGCCAATCTTTTGATATAAATTGTTTCTTAGAAACACACCATTTTTTGTAACAGCGGGAATTAATTATAAAATTAATTAATGCAACTTATATGTTTGGAATTTTGTAAAATAGACATCATTTTTGAATTCGGAATATCAATTATAGCTTAGGGTGAAATTTTGGTTTTGTTCTGAAAAACTTCAATTTTTGATGAATAGTGAAACCACTAAGTGGTAGTTAAATAACTGATTTTTCATTTAAATAAAATATTACCACTTCTGTGATTTGATTTTCATAAATCCTACATACATGGTTGTCATTAAGAAGTAAAATGTGGTTCAATGAGATTAAAATAAATTTTTGGTAAATAGTAACTTTTAAGTTCTTAATCGCGATTAGAGGTAATTAGTGTAGTTTAAGGTACAAATAATGTTTTAACAATATTAGATGAGCATGACACTTGTCCTACTCATATTGGATGAGTCATGGACGACCAAGAAAACCCATGGGTCAACTTGGGGACCCCATGGAGCCACTTTAGTTGGAAAATGACATTAATATATATTTATTTAATGTTAAAATGAAATTGACACAAACATGAGTTGTTTTACTAAAACAGTTTTAAGTGGGGTTACACAAGTCCAAATTTGGATTATAAATATTCATTAGAAAGATAAAAAGATTTCCTACATCATAGTATTTTTTTTATAATTTTTAGATATTAAATAAATTAAATTATTTATGACATCATTATGATGCGGCGATGACCTCATTATTTAACGATTTAAATAAAATGAGAAGATAATGCAAAATCCAAGGCTTACACTTGTCCAAAGCCTATGGTATGAAGATATTTCGAACCCTTATCACCTTATCCACGAATTATATAAGTGTGGGACCTTTAGAATCCGAAAATCATTGTATAATATTGTAACATTTCAATCTTTCCAAAAGAGCCCCTCCTCTCTTCTTATAAAAGGCCCCCACCTCTACCACCTTATTCACACTTTCAAGCCTTTTGGTTCGGCCAAACTCTGTCCAAATACTCTCCCAACTTCTCTCCCTTCATCCTAGAATCTTTACTTTAGTCATAAAGCCATCCTAAGGAGTCCTTTTGATCAAATCAAAAGGAAGAACCCGAAGAAGAGGTAACATTTTCATCACCCTCTTTCATGTTTCTTTCTTCTTCCACTCCCTATTTGTTTATTATTTCAATTATAAAATTATAACTCCAGTATCTTCTATATATTGTGATATTATTATAAATATGGAACAACCATATTCAGTATTCTACCCATCATTTGAATGACATGTCACCATACGTGCGTACGTACGGCTTACCGTCTCCACGTCGTGGTGTAATTGTTATTCAATATATTATTATTTATATGGGTATAATAATGATATGTAATTAATTTAAATAATAAATATAACATGATAATGATTCTGTATATATACTATCCAATTATATATTATTTTAATATCAAAATAATGATATTGTCGCTCGTGCGTACGTACGGACTACCGTCTCCACGAACGCGATGAGATTCATTCTCCGTCGTATCCATTCAAGTATAATTATCATTTGATGATTTAAAAATAATGTTTAAGGACATGATATCATTCTGGATATGAATAAGATACAACCTATCCATGAAAAACATGACTTACGTAACAAAACATATAAGAAAACGAGTAAGTTAACACCCAAAACAACGATAAATCTAAGATATTGTTAACAAAGCAATGTTAAAAGATCATATATGATATCATATGAATGTATATGATTCTTGTATAATTTAATAACAATTATTTCACCATTATACAGGAGGTTAACCTACCCCAACCAAGGAAAAGTACAAGGTAAAGGTTTACTTCACAACCTCTTCATTATCCAAGGTTGTTTATACATAATTATCTACTGGGACCTCGTTATCATCCACATCCATGTTTCTTCAAAATGTATTTCAAAACATTTTTATTATTTACAAGAATATGGTTTAAAGTCATTTATACCCTTTTTGACTTTTTATAAGAGTAATCTTTCCGTCGTTTTCAAAACAACGTCCTTTTTAACCTTTTCGACAGAATTGGGGTAAGAATGTTTTTTTAACTTATACGGTGGGTGCGGTTATTTTCCGCCGTTATAAAATCTTCAAAGCTTTCCTTACAAGCTTATAAGAATATTTTCAAGAAAATGTTTTGTTTTATATGGATCTTAAATGATTTGAAAAAATAGAAAGAGATATTTCTCTAAAAAGTGTTTTGATTTCATCTATGTCAACATCCTTTGATAGATTTTACGCTTATTTGAAGTTGATTTATTATAATAAAAAACTTCTATATTGTATTGAAGGTTTAGTGATATGTTTGACTGTGGATGTGCTATTTTATACCGTTCATAGTTTATGGTGAAATTATTGGCATTTCGTATGCTAGTTTTAATACGAATGTTTATGTTATGTTTAAACCTTTTCATATGGGAATGCATTGGACTTAATATGTGACGGGTGGAGCCCGCTATAGCTCCTCGATGCATCGGTAGGTCTCATGAGAAAAACTAGTGTCTTGGCACAAGGCCTTGACAAAATCTTATTTGTAGTCTTGGCACGAGGCCTTGGCTATGTGGTTATGATAGTCTGGCATTATGCATTCCAACATTATGAAAGTGGTTAGTGATTTTGCATGTGATTATTCGATTAGTAGAATATCTATGTGAATGAGTAAATGGCATTATTTCATTTTACTTTTGCCATATTATGTTGATGTTAAAGTTTACATGGCTTTTGTTTTAGTTATACATTGCCTTAAATGTTTATTCTTATTTATGAATGTTTCCGCTATATTGTTATCCTTACTGAGCATTTGAGCTCACCCCTTTTCTATGTTTTATTTTTCCCAGGAAGTGAAGAAGTAAATTATGAATGACCTGCAGGGATATTATGAGGGGATAATAGTGTGGACTGTGGAGACATTATGTTGTTGTAGTATTTTTTCATTTTATGATGTAATGTAAAACTTATGAATATATCTGGTGTTTCCAAGGCTACTAAACCAATCGGTCTTTCGAGATTTGATCTTTCTTGTGATCATGCCAATGTTATGTAATAATGCCCCGACTCTGGGTAACTAGGGTCGGGGCGTTACAGTAGGTATCAGAGGAAGTTTAGTACAAACCTTGGAAGCTAGATTTAGATAAACTCTGATTAGAGCACATAGACCTAAGGTGAACTTTGAGGATTAGTATAGAAGAACTTCCTAGAATTTTGGTATTGTAGAGATTTTGTGAGTTTTCTGAGCAATACATCCCTGTCTGGATACGAGCAGGTAGAGGCGGCTCTGGAACAGATGTTCCTAGGGGTAAAACCCGAAAACACCACTTTGAGCTAGACTCGAACGGGAACTGGTGCACGACAATGGGCCTTGCTGCACTCTTGGTTACGACACTCCCGGGGGATATGCTTAGGATAACTCTAATTTTCTTTACAAATAATTATGAAGGGTTTATGAGTATATACTTCCTCAAAGAAAACATTTTTATGATTATGGATTATATCCATAAATAGTTCAATTTATGTTAAGTGTTTTATAAGTATGGGATTATGTATTTTGATTCATAAACTGATCTAGTTTATACCATTGTTTAGAAATGGAACCTAGTGGAAGAAATGGAAACCGTATCAATGCACGCACTCCATGTAGTAATTGCCCTCCTGCTCAAGATCATTATAATGGGGCTGGTGATGCAACTGGTGCCGATCAGCTAATCACCATACTAGGACAACTTACTCAGGTTATGAATAATAACCTTACCCGTATGGAGCACCCTGATCCACAACGTGGAGGATCAATGTTAGATCGATTCATGAGGCAACAACCACCAACGTTCAATGGGAGTACAAATCCCTTAGTAGCCGAGGAATGGATAAATTCCCTAGAGAAAATATTTCAGGCTTTGGGGAGCAGTGAAAGGGAAAAAGTTATCATGGCAGTTTACCGCCTCACTGGAGATGCCGATCAATGGTGGTCACTAATTCAAAACAAAAAGGAAGATGATGAATTAACAAACATGGAATGGCAGGAGTTCAAAGAGCTGTTCTTAGAAAAATACTTTCCTCGAGACCATTGAGCGGATATGGAAAGGCAATTTCTGAGTTTGAGGCAGAAGGAGGATGAGAATGTCGCAAAGTATGAGGCTAACTTTACAAGGTTAGCAAGGTATGCTGCAGATTACATACGTAACCCAAGAAGTAAGACTGATCGTTTATTTGATGGGTTGAAACCATTTCTCCGTCGAGATTTAGTATCACAAACCTTCTCTTCATATGAAGGTATTGTCTCGTGCTCTATCAAGACGGAAAAGGAATTCTCTAAGTCTTATGACTTTAAAGCAAAGCAAGAGAAGAAGAGACCTGCTGATCAATCTGGGAATGGAAATAAAGGGAAGAAGGGAAAGGTTGAATATCCATCTTGTGGTAAATGCGGGAAGAAACATCCTGGTACTTGCTTGAAGGGAATGGGAGTCTGTTACAAGTGTGGTGAAAAAGGCCACCAAGCTCATGATTGCAAGGGGAAGAAGGAAGCTACCAACGTTTGGTGGTACAATTGCAATGAGATGGGGCATTATGAAAATGAATGTCCTAAGCGTCAGGAGAACTTACCTCAGAAAAGGCCAAGGGATCAAGGCCAGGCTTATGCTATCACTACTGCTGAGGTAGAAGCTCCGAAAGACGTGGTGGCAGGTAATTTAATGGTTTCCTCAAGTTTAGCAAATGCATTATTTGATTCTGGATCATCGCATTGTTTCATATCTTCCCAGTTTGCTAAGAAAATTAGATATTTCCAATTTGATTTAACAAGGGAGTTTTCGGTCAAAACCCCTAAGTGAAGTATTGTTGCAACAAAGTTTTGTCGATTAGTTCCCATTAAAGCACCTAAATGTTCTTTACCTGCTGATCTCATCGTCATACCCATGATTGAATTTGATATAATCCTCGGTATGGATTGGCTTTCGGACCATGATGCAAAAATTTATTGTAAGAGGAAAGAGGTTACGATTCTTGATGATGATGATAAGGAACACCTTATCTTTAGATCCGAATCGTCGCCACATAATTCTTATCCAGATCCACCCCCAGTAGCTCAACTAAATTCAATTATTGGGGAGGAAAATAAGGAAATTACTGAGGGTGAGGAAAGGAATATTCAAATAGAGGATGTACCTATTGTGAGAGAATATGTTGATGTGTTTCCGGAAGATTTACCTGGACATCCTCCAGAACGAGAAGTTGAGTTTTCCATTGATTTAATTCCTGGATCAAGGCCCATATCGAAGACCCCTTATAGAATGGCCACAGTGGAATTAGTTGAACTAAAGAAACAACTAGAGTAATTGAGTAATAAGGGGTTTATTCTCCCTAGTGTTTCTCCTTGGGGAGCCCCTGTTCTTTTTGTTAAGAAGAAAGATGGATCTATGAGGTTGTGCATTGACTATAGGGAGATCAATGCTATAACAATAAAGAACAAGTATCCCCTACCTCGCATTGATGATTTGTTTGACCAACTGCATGGAGCTAAATACTTTTCAAAGATTGACCTTCGGTCTGGATACCATCAGTTGTGTGTGAAGAAGGAAGACGTTCCAAAGACAGCATTTCGAACAAGGTACGGGCATTATGAGTTTACAGTAATGCCTTTTGGATTGACTAATTCACCCTCTGTTTTCATGGATGTAATGAATAGAGTTTTCAAGGAATATCTTAATGACTTTGTAGTGGTATTTATTGATGATATCTTGGTATACTCCAAAAGCCACGAAGATCATGAAAATCACTTACGCATTATCCTGAAGACTCTTAGAAGACATGAATTATATGGGAAATTTAGCAAGTGTGAATTCTGGCTTCATGAGATTTCTTTTCTTGGCCATATTGTCTCTAAGGATGGAATTTCCGTTGATCCTTCTAAAACCAAGGAAATCCAAGAATGGCCAGCACCGACATGTATAACTGAGGTACACCGTTTTATTGGTTTAGCAGGTTATTATCGACGTTTCGTCCAGAATTTTGCCAGATTGGCTAACCCATTGACAAAGCTCACACGTAAAGGGATTAAATTTATCTGGAAAAAAGAGTGTGAAGAATGTTTTGAATAACTAAAGAGAAGATTATTCAATGCCCCTGTATTGACTCTACCATCGGGGAATGATGGGTTTGTTATTTATAGTGATGCATCGAAGAAAGGACTTGGTTGTGTCCTTATGCAGAATGATAAGGTCATTGCCTATGCATCACGATAGCTAAAAATTCATGAGCAAAACTATCCTACTCATGATCTTGAGTTAGAAGCTATGATCTTTGCTTTAAAGATATGGATACATTACCTCTATGGTGAAAAATGTGAGATTTATACTGATCACAAGAGTTTGAAGTATATTTTCACACAAAAAGAACTCAACATGAGGCAAAGGTGATGGCTTGAACTACTCAAGGATTATGATTGCACGATACATTACCACCCAGGCAAGGAAAACAAGGTGGAAGATGCTTTGAGTAGAAAAGAACATGGAGTTTTGAATGTGATGAGAATTGAAAGGGATCCAATTTTCTTGGATCTAGTGAAGATGGACAAGGAAATAACTAGGGAAGGCGAAACATCAATGCTTTTTCAAATGGTTGCCAAACCATCAGTACTAGAAAGGATTAAGAGTTCTCAGACCAATGATGAAGAATTTCAGAAGAAGATTAAAGATGTGAATGATGGAAGATTGAGGGACTTTGTGTATAAGGATGGAATTTTGAAATTCAGGAAGAGACTTTGTGTTCCCGATATAACTGATCTAAAAAGGGAATTGCTGGATGATGCTCATAGTTCCAATTTCTCTATACACCCTGGGAGCACCAAAATGTATAGAGATTTGAAGGAACATTTTTGGTGGGATAATATGAAGAGGGAGATTGCTGATTTTGTGTCGAGGTGTATGGTTTGTCAACATGTGAAAGCTGGAAGGCAACATCCTGGTGGAGTATTGCAACCTCTTCCCATACCTGAGTGGAAATGGGATAATATTACGATGGAATTTGTCATGGGACTACCAAAGACTCCTAGAAAGAATGATGTAATATGGGTCATTGTTGATCGTCTTACTAAGTCGGCACATTTTCTGGATATACGGGAGGATCTACCACTTGAACGTCTAGCAAGATTATATATTAATGAAGTTGTAAGACTTCATGGAGTACCCCTATCGATTGTTTCTGATCGTGATCCTCGTTTTACTTCAAGAATCTGGAAAAGTCTTCAAAAGGCCTTGGATACTGAACTTTGTTTGAGCACTGCCTATCACCATCAAACAGATGGACAATCAGAACGGACTATTCAAACCTTAGAAGACATGTTGAGATCATGCTCTCTTGACTTTCAGGGTATGTGGGATCAATACTTACCACTGGTAGAATTTTCCTATAACAATAGCTTCCATTCAAGAATTCAGATGGCACCTTATGAAGCGTTATACGGAAAGAGATGTCGTACACCAACCTGTTGGGATGACATTGGTGAAAGAAAACTTGTGGGAACAGAACTGGTGGAAGAAACAATGGAAAAGGTGAAGGTAATCCAAAACCACATCAAACCAGCTCAAAGTAGGCAGAAGAGCTATGCCGATAACAGAAGAAAGGTTTTGGAATTTCAGGTGGGAGATCATGTTTTCCTAAAGGTATCTCCATGGAAGGGAGTTATAAGTTTTGGTAAGAAGGGTAAGTTGAGTCCCAGGTACATCGGACCTTTCGAAATTCTAGATCGTATTGGGGCTGTAGCTTATCGTTTAGCGATGCTGCCAAATCTCTCCAAAGTTCACGATGTTTTCCACGTATCTCTATTGAGGAAATACATGCCTGACCCAACGCATGTACACACCTATGAGGAATTAGAACTGGAACCCAATCTTTCATATTGTGAAGAGCCCGTCAGGATTCTTGATGTGAGGGAGCAGGTGCTGAGAAACCAGACGACTCGTCTGGTAAAGGTTTTGTGGAGAAATCATAAAATGGAAGAGGAAACGTGGGAACCTGAGGAACTTATGATGAAGAACCACCTGAGTCTTTTTATGCAGTAATACCCTAGAAATTGCGAGGACGCAATTATTTTAAGGAGGGGAGAATGTAACACCCCAAGCTTCCACGGTACGTTTCCCTTCGAATAATGCAATAGCGTGTGTTGTACGCAACCTCGAGCTCTAACACACACCACAACTAATTAAACTAGCCATTGTGAATAGTAATAGCTACTTTTTGAAATTTTATAAATTTTATTTATCAGAATAGACTTCATCTTTGGATTCGGAATATCGAAATTAGCCTATGTTTATTTTTTGGTATTTTTCTGAGAACTTCTAATTTTTTATGAATAGTGAAAAATAATTAAAAACAACTTTTTAAATAAAAATAATTTATAGTGAAAAATTATACTATTTAGTGGTTTTAAAGTATAATTATAATATATTTTTACCATTTTATCCAATGGTGGTCATTATAATTAATCTAACATTGAAATCAGACATAAACAATTGCCAATCTTTTGATATAAATTGTTTCTTAGAAACACGCCATTTTTTGTAACAGCGGGAATTAATTATAAAATTAATTAATTCAACTTATATGTTTGGAATTTTGTAAAATATACATCATTTTTGAATTCGGAATATCAATTATAGCTTAGGGTGAAATTTTGGCCTTGTTCTGAAAAACTTCAATTTTTGATGAATAGTGAAACCACTAAGTGGTAGTTAAATAACTGATTTTTCATTTAAATGAAATATTACCACTTCTGTGATTTGATTTTCAAAAATCCGACATACATGGTTGTCATTAATAAGTAAAATGTGGTTCAATGAGATTAAAATAAATTTTTGGTGAATAGTAACTTTTAAGTTCTTAATCGCGATTAGAGGTAATTAGTGTAGTTTAAGGTACAAATAATGTTTTAATAATATGAGATGAGCATGAAACTTATCCTACTCCTATTGGATGAGTCATGGCCGACCAAGACAACCCATGGATCAACTTGGGGACCCCATGGAGCCACTTTAGTTGGAAAATGACATTAATATATATTTATTTAATGTTAAAATTAAATTGACACAAACATGAGTTGTTTTACTAAAACAGTTTTTAAGTGGGGTTACACAAGTCCAAATTTAGATTATAAATATTAATTAGAAATCTAAAAAAATTTCCTACATCATAGTATTTGTTTTATAATTTTTAGACATTAAATAAATTAAATTATTTATGACATCATTATGATGCGGCGATGACCTCATTATTTAACGATTTAAATAAAATGAGAAGATAATGCAAAATCCAAGGCTTACACTTGTCCAAAGCCTATTGGATGAAGATATTTCGAACCCTTATCACCTTATACACGAATTATATAAGTGTGGGACCTTTAGAATCCGAAAAGCATTGTATAATAATGTAACATTTCAATCTTTCCAAAAGAGCCCCTCCTCTCCTCTTATAAAAGGCCCCCACCTCTACCACCTTATTCACACTTTAAAGCCTTTTGGTTAGGCCAAACTCTTCCCAAATACTCTCCAAACTTCTCTCCCTTCATCCTAGAATCTTTACTTTAGTCAGAAAGCCATCCTAAGGAGTCCTTTTGATCAAATCAAAAGGAAGAACCCGAAGAAGAGGTTACATTTTCATCACCCTATTTCATGTTTCTTTCTTCTTCCACTCCCTCTTTGTTTATTATTTCAATTCTAAAATTATAACTCTAGTATCTTCTATATACTGTGATGTTATTATAAATATGTAACAATCATATTCATTATTCTACCCATCATTTGAATGACATGTCACCATACGTGCGTACGTACGGCTTACCGTCTCCACGTCGTGGTGTAATTGTTATTCAATATATTATTATTTAGATGGGTATAATAATAATATGTAATTAATTTAAATAATAAATATAACATGATAATGATTCTGTATATATACTATCCAATTATATATTATTTTAATATCAAAATAATGATATTGTCGCTCGTGCGTACGTACGGACTACCGTCTCCACGAACGCGATGAGATTCATTCTCCGTCGTATCCATTCAAGTATAATTATCATTTGATGATTTAAAAATAATGTTTAAGGACATGATATCATTCTGGATATGAATAAGATACAACCTATCCATGAAAAAAATGACTTACGTAACAAAACATATAAGAAAACGAGTAAGTTAACACCCGAAACAACGATAAATCTAAGATATTGTTAACAAAGCAATGTTAAAAGATCATATATGATATCATATGAATGTATATGATTATTGTATAATTTAATAACAATTATTTCACCATTATACAGGAGGTTAACCTACCCCAACCAAGGAAAAGTACAAGGTAAGGGTTTACTTCACAACCTCTTCATTATCCAAGGTTGTTTATACATAATTATCTACTGGGACCTCGTTATCATCCACATCCATGTTTCTTCAAAATGTATTTCAAAACATTTTTATTATTTACAACAATATGGGTTAAAGTCATTTATACCCTTTTTTACTTTTTATAAGAGGAATCTTTCTGTCGTTTTCAAAACAAGGTCCTTTTTAACCTTTTCGACAGAATTGAGGTAAGAATGTTTTTTTTAACTTATACGGCGGGTGCGGTTATTTTCCGCCGTTATAAAATCTTCAAAGATTTCCTTACAAGCTTATAAGAATATTTTCAAGAAAATGTTTTTTTTATATATCTCTTAAATGATTTCAAAAAATAGAAAGAGTTATTTCTCTAAAAAGTGTTTTGATTTCATCTATGTCAACATCCTTTGATAGATTTTACGCTTATTCGAAGTTGATTTATTATAATACAAAACTTCTATATTGTATTGAAGGTTTTGTGATATGTTTGACTGTGGATGTGCTATTTTATACCATTCATAGTTTATGGTGAAATTATTGACATTTCGTATGCTAGTTTTAATACGAATGTTTATGTTATGTTTAAACCTTTTCATATGGGAATGCATTGGACTTAATATGTGACGGGTGGAGCCCGCTATAGCTCCTCGTTGCATCGGTAGGTCTCATGAGACAAAATTGTGTCTTGGAACAAGGCCTTGACAAAATCTTATTTGTAGTCTTGGCACGAGGCCTTGGCTATGTGGTTATGATAGTCTGACATTATGCATTCCAACATTATGAAAGTGGTTAGTGATTTTTCATGTGATTATTCGATTAGTAGAATATCCATGTGAATGAGTAAATGGCATTATTTCATTTTAATTTTTCCATATTATGTTGATGTTCAAGTTTAAAAGGCTTTTGTTTTAGTTATACATTCTCTTAAATGTTTATTCTTATTTATGAAAGTTTCCACTATATTGTTATCCTTACTGGGCATTTGAGCTCACCCCTTTTCTATGTTTTATTTTTCCCAGGAAGTGAAGAAGTAAATTATGAATGACCTTCAGGGATATTATGAGGGGATAATAGTGTGGACTGTGGAGACATTATGTTGTTGTAGTAGTTTTTCATTTTATGATGTAATGTAAAACTTATGAATATATCTGGTGTTTCCAAGGCTACTAAACCAATCGGTCTTTCGAGATTTGATCTTTCTTGTGATCATGAAAATGTTATGTAATAATGCACCGACTCTGGGTAACTAGGGTCAGGGCGTTACAGTTGGTATCAGAGGAAGTTTAGTACAAACCTTGGAAGCTAGATTTAGATAAACTCTGATTAGAGCACATAGACCTAAGGTGAACTTTGAGGATTAGTATAGAAGAACTTCCTAGAATTTTGGTATTGTAGAGATTTTGTGAGTTTTCCGAGAAATACATCCCTGTCTGGATACGAGCAGGTAGAGGCGACTTTGGCACAGATGTTCCGAGGGGTAAAACCCGAAAACACCACTTTGAGCTAGACTCGAATGGGAACTGGTGCACGACAATGGGCCTTGCTGCACTCTTGGTTACGGCACTCCCGGGGGATATGCTTAGGATAACTATCATTTTCTTTACAAATCATTATGAAGGGTTTATGAGTATATACTTCCTCAAAGAAAACATTTTTATGATTATGGATTATATCCATAAATAGTTCAATTTATGTTAAGTGTTTTATAAGTATGGGATTATGTATTTTGATTCATAAACTGATCTAGTTTATGCCATTGTTTAGAAAATGGCGCATAGTGGAAGAAATGGAAACCGTATCAATGCACGCACTCCATGTAGGGATTTCTCTCCTGCTCAAGATAATTATAGTGGGGCTGGTGATGCAACTGGTGCCGATCTGCTAATCACCATACTGGGACAACTTACTCAGGTTATGAATAATAACCTTACCCGTATGGAGCACCCTGATCCACAGTGTGGAGGATCAATGTTAGATCGATTCATGAGGCAACAACCACCAACATTCAATGGGAGTACAAATCCCTTAGTAGCCGAGCAATGGATAGATTCCCTAGAGAAAATATTTCAGGCTTTGGGGAGCAGTGAAACGGAAAAAGTTATCATGGCAGCTTACCGCCTCACTGGAGATGCCGATCAATGGTGGTCACTAATTCAAAACACAAAGGAAGATGATGAATTAACAAACATGGAATGACAGGAGTTCAAAGAGCTGTTCTTAGAGAAATACATTCCTCGAGACCATCGAGCAGATATGGAAAGTCAATTTCTGAGTTTGAGGCAGAAGGAGGATGAGAATGTCGCAAAGTATGAGGCTAACTTTACAAGGTTAGCAAGGTATGCTGCAGATTACATACGTAACCCAAGAAGTAAGACTGATCGTTTCTTTGATGGGTTGAAACCATTTCTCCGTCGAGCTTTAGTATCACAAACCTTCTCTTCATACGAAGGTATTTTCTCGTGCGCTATCAAGACGGAAAAGTAATTCTCTATGTCTTATGACTTTAAAGCAAAGAAAGAGAAGAAGAGACCTGCTGATCAATCTGGGAATGGAAATAAAGGGAAGAAGGGAAAGGTTGAATATCCATCTTGTGGTAAATGCGGGAAGAAACATCCTGGTAATTTCTTGAAGGGAATGGGAGTCTGTTACAAGTGTGGTGAAAAAGGCCACCAAGCTCATGATTGCAAGGGGAAGAAGGAAGCTACCAACGTTCGGTGCTACAATTGCAGGGAGATGGGGCATTATGCAAATGAATGTCCTAAGCGTCAGGAGAACTTACTTCAGAAAAGGCCAAGGGATCAAGGCCAGGCTTATGCTATCACTACTACTGAGGTAGAAGCTCCGAAAGACGTGGTGGCAGGTAATTTAATGGTTTCCTCAAGTTTAGAAAATGCATTATTTGATTCTGGATCATCACATTGTTTCATATCTTCCCAGTTTGCTAAGAAAATTAGATATTTACAATTTGATTTAACAAGGGAGTTGTCGGTCAAAACCCCTAAGGGAAGTATTGTTGCAACAAAGTTTTGTCGATTAGTTCCCATTAGAGCACCTAAATGTTCTTTACCTGCTGATCTCATCGTCATACCCATGATTGAATTTGATATAATCCTCGGTACGGATTGGCTTTCAGACCATGATGAAAAAATTTATTATAAGAGGAAAGAGGTTACGATTCTTGATGATGATGATAAGGAACACCTTATCTTTAGAGCCGAATCGTCGCCACATAATTCTTATCCAGATCCACCCCCAGTAGCTCAAATAAATTCAATTATTGGGGAGGAAGAGAAGGAAATTACTGAGGGTGAGGAAAGGAATATTCAAATAGAGGATGTACCTATTGTGAGAGAATATGTTGATGTGTTTCCAGAAGATTTACCTGGACATCCTCCAGAACGAGAAGTTGAGTTTTCCGTTGATTTAATTCCTGGATCAAGGCCCATATCGAAGACCCCTTATAGAATGGCCACTGTGGAATTAGTTGAACTAAAGAAACAACTAGAGGAATTGAGTAATAAGGGATTTATTCGCCCTAGTGTTTCTCCTTGGGGAGCCCCTGTTCTTTTTGTTAAGAAGAAAGATGGATCTATGAGGTTGTGCATTGACTATAGGGAGATCAATGCTATAACAATAAAGAACAAGTATCCCCTACCTCGCATTGATGATTTGTTTGAACAACTGCATGGAGCTCAATACTTTTCAAAGACTGACCTTCGGTCTGGATACCATCAGTTGTGTGTGAATAAGGAAGACGTTCTAAAGACAGCATTTCGAACAAGGTACGAGCATTACGAGTTTACAATAATTCCTTTTGGATTGACTAATGCACCCTCTGTTTTCATGGATGTAATGAATAGAGTTTTCAAGGAATATCTTGATGACTTTGTAGTGGTATTTATTGATGATATCTTGGTATACTCCAAAAGCCACGAAGATCATGAAAATCACTTACGCATTATCCTGAAGACTCTTAGAAGACATGAATTATATGGGAAATTTAGCAAGTGTGAATTCTGGCTTCATGAGATTTCTTTTCTTGGCCATATTGTCTCTAAGGATGGAATTTCCGTTGATCCTTCTAAAACCAAGCCAATCCAAGAATGGCCAGCACCGACAAGTATAACTGAGGTACGCAATTTTATTGGTTTAGCAGGTTATTATCGACGTTTCGTCCAGAATTTTGCCAGATTGGCTAACCCATTGACAAAGCTCACACGTAAAGGGATTAAATTTGTCTGGACAAAAGAGTGTGAAGAATGTTTTGAAGAACTAAAGAGAAGATTATTCAATGCCCCTGTATTGACTCTACCATCGGGGAATGATGGGTTTGTTATTTATAGTGATGCATCGAAGAAAGGACTTGGTTGTGTCCTTATGCAGAATGATAAGGTCATTGCCTATGCATCACGACAGCTAAAAATTCATGAGCAAAACTATCCTACTCATGATCTTGAGTTAGCAGCTGTGATCTTTGCCTTAAAGATATGGAGACATTACCTCTACGGTGACAAATGTGAGATTTATACTGATCACAAGAGTTTGAAGTATATTTTCACACAAAAAGAACTCAACATGAGGCAAAGGTGATGGCTTGAACTACTCAAGGATTATGATTGCACGATACATTACCACCCGGGGAAGGAAAACAAGGTGGCAGATGCAATGAGTAGAAAAGACCATGGAGTTTTGAATGTGATGAGAATTGAAAGGGATCCAATTTTCTTGGATCTAGTGAAGATGGACATGGGAATAACTAGGGAAGGTGAAACATCAATGATTTTTCAAATGGTTTCCAAACCATCATTACTAGAAAGGATTAAGAGTTCTCAGACCAATGATGAGGAATTTCAGAAGAAGATTAAATATGTGAATGATGGAAGATTGAGGGACTTTGTGTATAAGGATGGAATTTTGAAATTTAGGAAGAGACTTTGTGTTCCCGATATAACTAATCTAAAAAGGGAATTGCTGGATGATGCTCATAGTTCCAATTTCTCTATACACCCTGGGAGCACCAAAATGTATAGAGATTTGAAGGAACATTTTTCATGGGACAATATGAAGAGGGAGATTGCTGATTTTGTGTTGAGGTGTATGGTTTGTCAATAAGTGAAAGCTGGAAGGAAACATCCTGGTGGAGTATTGCAACCTCTTCCCATACCTGAGTGGAAATGGGATAATATTACGATGGACTTTGTCATGGGACTACCAAAGAATCCTAGAAGGAATGATGTAATATGGGTCATTGTTGATCGTCTTACTAATTCGGAACATTTTCTGGCTATACGGGAGGATCTACCACTTGAACGTCTAGCAAGATTATATATTAATTAAGTTGTAAGACTTCATGGAGTACCCCTATCGATTGTTTCTGATCGTGATCCTCGTTTTACTTCAAGATTCTGGAAAAGTCTTCAAAAGGCCTTGGATACTGAACTTTGTTTGAGCACTGCCTATCACCCTCAAACAGATGGACAATCAGAACGGACTATTCAAACCTTAGAAGACATGTTGAGATCATGCTCTCTTGACTTTCAGGGTATGTGGGATCAATACTTACCACTGGTAGAATTTTCCTATAACAATAGCTTCCATTCAAGCATTCAGATGGAACCTTATGAAGCGTTATACGAAAAGAGATGTCGTACACCAACCTGTTGGGATGAAGTTGGTGAAAGAAAACTTGTGGGACCAGAACTGGTGGAAGAAACAATGGAAAAGGTGAAGGTAATCCAAAACCACATCAAATGAACTCAAAGTAGGCAGAAGAGCTATGCCGATAACAGAAGAAAGGTTTTGGAATTTCAGGTGGGAGATCATGTTTTCCTAAAGGTATCTCCATGGAAGGGAGTTATACATTTTGGTAAGAAGGGTAAGTTGAGTCCTAGGTACATCGGACCTTTCGAAATTCTAGATCGTATTGGGGCTGTAGCTTATCGTTTGGCGATGCCACCAAATCTCTCCAAAGTTCACGATGTTTTCCACGTATCTATGTTGAGGAAATACATGCCTGACCCAACGCATGTACTCACCTATGAGGAATTAGAACTGGAACCCGATCTTTCCTATTGTGAAGAGCCCGTCAGGATTCTTGATGTGAGGGAGCAGGTGCTGAGAAACCGGACGACTCATCTGGTAAAGGTTTTGTGGAGAAATCATAAAATGGAAGAGGCAACGTGGGAACCTGAGGAACTTATGATGAAGAACCACCCGAGTCTTTTTATGTAGTAATACCCTAGAAATTGCGAGGATTCAATTATTTGAAGGAGGAGAGAATGTAACACCCCAAGCTTCCACGGTACGTTTCCCTTCGAATAATGCAATAGCGTGTGTTGTACGCAACCTCGAGCTCTAACACACACCACAACTAATTAAACTAGCCCTTGTGAATAGAAATACCTACTTTTTGAAATTTTATAAATTTTATTTATCAAAATAGACTTCATCTTTGGATTCGGAATATTGAAATTAGCCTATGTTGAATTTTTGGTATTTTTCTGAGAACTTCTAATTTTTTATGAATGGTGAAAAATACTTAAAAACAACTTTTTAAATCAAAATAATTTATAGTGAAAAATTATACCATTTAGTGGTTTTAAAGTATAATTAGAATATATTTTTAACATTTTATCCAATGGTGGTCATTAGAATTAATTTAACATTGAAATCGGACATAAACAATTGCCAATCTTTTGATATAAATTGTTTCTTAGAAACACGCCATTTTTTGTAACAGCGGGAATTAATTATAAAATTAATTAATGCAACTTATATTTTTGGAATTTTGTAAAATAGACATCATTTTTTAATTCGGAATATCAATTATATCTTAGGGTGAAATTTTGGCTTTGTTCTGTAAAACTTCAATTTTTGATGAATAGTGAAACCACTAAGTGGTAGTTAAATAACAGATTTTTCATTTAAATGAAATATTACCACTTCTGTGATTTGATTTTCAAAAATCCGACATACATGGTTGTCATTAAGAAGTAAAATTTGGTTCAATGAGATTAAAATAAATTTTTGGTGAATAGTAACTTTTAAGTTCTTAATCGCGATTAGAGGTAATTAGTGTAGTTTAAGGTAAAAATAATGTTTTAATAATATGAGATGAGCATGACACTTTTCTTACTCCTATTGGATGAGTCATGGACGACCAAGAAAACCCATGGGTCAACTTGGGGACCTCATGGAGCCACTTTAGTTGGAAAATGACATTAATATATATTTATTTAATGTTAAAATTAAATTGATACAAACATGAGTTGTTTTACTAAAACAGTTTTTAAGTGGGGTTACACAAGTCCAAATTTGGATTATAAATATTCATTAGAAAGATTAAAATATTTCCTACATCATAGTATTTTTTTTATAATTTTTATACATTAAATAAATTAAATTATTTATGACATCATTATGATGCGGCGATGACCTCATTATTTAACGATTTATATAAAATGAGAAGATAATGCAAAATCCAAGGCTTACACTTGTCCAAAGCCTATTGGATGAAGAGATTTAGAACCCTTATCACCTTATCCACTAATTATATAAGTGTGGGACCTTTAGAATCCGAAAAGCATTGTATAATAATGTAACATTTCAATCTTTCCAAAAGAGCCCCTCCTCTCCTCTTATAAAAGGCCCCCACCTCTACCACCTTATTCACACTTTCAAGCCTTTTGGTTCGGCCAAACTCTTCCCAAATACTCTCCCAACTTATCTCCCTTCATCCTAGAAGCTTTACATTAGTCAGAAAGCCATCCTAAGGAGTCCTTTTGATCAAATCAAAAGGAAGAACCCGAAGAAGAGGTAACATTTTCATCACCCTCTTTCATGTTTCTTTCTTCTTCCACTCCCTCTTTGTTTATTATTTCAATTCTAAAATTATAACTCCAGTATCTTCTATATACTGTGATGTTATTATAAATATGGAACAACCATATTCAGTATTCTACCCATCATTTTAATGACATGTCACCATACGTGCGTACGTACGGCTTACCGTCTCCACGTCGTGGTGTAATTGTTATTCAATATATTATTATTTAGATGGGTATAATAATGATATGTAATTCATGTAAATAATAAATATAACATGATAATGATTATGTATATATACTATCCAATTATATATTATTTTAATATCAAAATAATGATATTGTCGCTCGTGCGTACGTACGGACTACCGTCTCCACGAACGCGATGAGATTCATTCTCCGTCGTATCCATTCAAGTATAATTATCATTTGATGATTTAAAAATAATGTTTAAGGACATGATATCATTCTGGATATGAATAAGATACAACCTATCCATGAAAAACATGACTTACGTAACAAAACATATAAGAAAATGAGTAAGTTAACACCCGAAACAACGATAAATCTAAGATATTGTTAACAAAGCAATGTTAAAAGATCATATATGATATCATATGAATGTATATGATTATTGTATAATTTAATAACAATTATTTCACCATTATACAGGAGGTTAACCTACCCCAACCAAGGAAAAGTACAAGGTAAGGGTTTACTTCACAACCTCTTCATTATCCAAGGTTGTTTATACATAATTATCTACTGGGACCTCGTTATCATCCACATCCATGTTTCTTCAAAATGTATTTCAAAACATTTTTATTATTTACAAGAATATGGGTTAAAGTCATTTATACCCTTTTTGACTTTTTATAAGAGGAATCTTTCCATCGTTTTCAAAACAAGGTCCTTTTTAACCTTTTCGACAGAATTGAGGTAAGAATGTTTTTTTTAACTTATACGGCGGGTGCGGTTATTTTCCGCCGTTATAAAATCTTCAAAGATTTCCTTACAATCTTATAAGAATATTTTCAAGAAAATGTTTTGTTTTATATGGCTCTTAAATGATTTCAAAAAATAGAAAGAGATATTTCTCTAAAAAGTGTTTTGATTTAATCTATGTCAACATCCTTTGATAGATTTTACGCTTATTTGAAGTTGATTTATTATAATACAAAACTTCTATATTGTATTGAAGGTTTTGTGATATGTTTGACTGTGGATGTGCTATTTTATACCATTCATAGTTTATGGTGAAATTATTGACATTTCGTATTCTAGTTTTAATACGAATGTTTATGTTATGTTTAAACCTTTTCATATGGGAATGCATTGGACTTAATATGTGACGGGTGGAGCCCGCTATAGCTCCTCGATGCATCGGTAGGTCTCATGAGACAAACTAGTGTCTTGTCACAAGGCCTTGAAAAAATCTTATTTGTAGTCTTGGGACGAGGCCTTGGCTATGTGGTTATGATAGTCTGGCATTATGCATTCCAACATTATGAAAGTGGTTAGTGATTTTGCATGTGATTATTCTATTAGTAGAATATCCATGTGAATGAGTAAATGGCATTATTTTATTTTACTTTTGCCATATTATGTTGATGTTCAAGTTTAAAAGGCTTTTGTTTTAGTTATACATTGCCTTAAATGTTTATTCTTATTTATGAAAGTTTCCGCTATATTGTTATCCTTACTGGACATTTGAGCTCACCCCTTTTCTATGTTTTATTTTTCCCAGAAAGTGAAGAAGTAAATTATGAATGACCTGCCGGGATATTATGAGGGGATAATAGTGTGGAATGTGGAGACATTATGTTGTTGTAGTAGTTTTTCATTTTATGATGTAATGTAAAACTTATGAATATATCTGGTGTTTCCAAGGCTACTAAACCAATCGGTCTTTCGAGATTTGATCTTTCTTGTGATCATTCCAATGTTATGTAATAATGCACCGACTCTGGGTAACTAGGGTCGGGGCATTACAATAACATTCATTTAGCATCATATGTTCGACAATGAAATTCATTTTCTTCTAGAAAAATACCATTACAAAGACCATGTAGTTATATAAAGATGGTGTTTCTCCATCCGCTACAATATTTAAAATTACATAAATTCAATACATCTACCAATGTTTTATATTTAGTAAAAATGGTAAATTATAGTCTATTTTTACAACTATTTATCTTCTTAATCAACTTTGGATAAATATGAAGCCTGTCTTCAATTTCCATTGTCATTTATTACATATGACCCCACCATCATTTACACTAGTATTCATATCAAAAGATTCAAAAATCATAGTATTAACCAATTTAGTATCTACATCTATATTTCCTCATGTTTAGTCCATTATTTATAACTTCAATATATTCCATGAAAAATAAAATGTTTTTATAACTCTTTTTGAATGAATTCATCTTGAATAAAAACAATGTAAATAGGAAAAATGATTTGATAAGGGTAATATGAATTCTCTATTTCAAACTTGATATAATATTTAACCCTATCCTCATTGTCTATTTTTATATGATTCATATCCATCCATTTTTGGTTAATATTCATCCTATTATGTTCAATAATATTTATTTTATACAAAAAAAGTTAAATACACATAAGGTATGCATATAATGTATATATACATTGATATGTTAAAAAAGTATCTTAATTTTGGTGTAAATATATAATTATGTATATGTGTGTTTATAAACATAATTATGTGTAAATATATATAGCCTATGTTTTAAATAAGTAAACAATATTCGTAATCAAAGAGAAAAATTATTAATACAACTACGAAATTTGATTTATTTACTAACAAAATGTTATACTCACTTTGGAAACTCAAATAAGCAATGAGAAAATGAGAAAATGGATAAATGTTGTTGTGTTTACATTTATAGATAAAACTTTAGTGACTTAAACATGGGAGATCTCAAGTGAAATATTAATCTATATTTTATATACTCTCATATTTTTTATTTTGGGAATTTTTACATTTAGTTAAAAAATTGTTTTGGTTTTTTTATTTATTCCAAAAAAACTATTGATGTTTTTTCTTTTATTAATTTGTTTAAAAATGTTTGGTTGAAATATATTTTCATGTTGAATTCTATTCTAAAAATTAAAGACTAAATAATAATGGTTTCAATTATTTACAAAATATTTAAATTTTTAAATACCCTATTGAGGTCGTGAGAACTGTGAGTATTCCATTCAACTCTTCTTATTGGTTATAATTTATTACTTAATAAATATAACTAAATGAAAGAAAATTCTCATTATGATTAAAGTAAATAATATCTTTGATTTTAACCATATAGGGGCTTAGTTCATAATTATTGATTAAGTGTAGAAAATCAATTATTAAAAGAAATATATTTCGGAAAATTGACAAGGGAACCTCATAACTTGAAAATGTTTATGGTAAATAATATAATTCTTATTCTTAAAACCCTAAAAATATAAATTATTCCATTTTAACCCTATGCCACTATTTTACCTTTTTTTATTCTTCAAAACCCATTTTTTTCACTCATTTTTCCAATAAAAATTTCTATTTTCAATTATATCAAAAATCTATTTTTAATAAATCCAATTCTATTATTTTTTAACCAATTAGTTTTATATGTGAAAAAGAAATCAATTATCATCCTCCTTGAGAGATAACTTAGAAAAAATATATTTCATTCTCAAGTAAAAAAATATTTTGATTAGGACTTAGAGATAAAATCATCCCTATGTAGTTTTCATTGTTGTCAAGGGGTTACTAAGAAGTTCATAGAAATTTATATTTTGATTCAAATATTATTGAAAATAAATATTATTAATTTCACTTTCACATTGAAAAACATTTTGTTTTATATCTAAGATCACATTCCAAAACACCCAAACTTATTTAGAGTAGTTTGAACCTAAAATTAATAGGAATTTTCATAATAGAGTCAAAGAATATGGGAGAGATAGATTCTAGAAGATTATTTTAAGGAAGTAATATGTGAAGAAAAACCTAAAACATCCACTCCTAGAAAAGAAATATTTGAAACACCCAAACTTGAGTATGGAAACCCTTTGGAAATCCTGGAAAAACAAAGAACCATAAAGAAATTAACTGCATAAAACATGGGTAATTGATAACCTAATGGTCTTGATCATTTCTATTGGGTCAAGACACTACAGTATTGACAGGACATGTGGAATGAGGGTGGTATAGTACATATAAAATAAGAACTAAAAATTGGGAAACTATTAAAGATTGACGAAAAAAGAGTATAAAAAATCACATACCTTGGATCTTGAGAGGTTTAATTTGTCTGAGCAGTTTAATGGGGAGTGACAAAAGAGTTCAAGTTTCATTTGATCTTGAATGATGTATGAGAGTGTGGTTTTTTAGGGTTTATTTTAAAATATTGGACATATTTTTATCAATTCTTTCAAATAAATGCTGATAAAGACAGGTTTTAGTAGTGCTAAAATGAAAAGAACTGATAAAACCTATCATTTTGAATGCTAAATTTTTAGCACCGATAAAGATAGGTTTTATAAGTGCTTTTCATTTTAGTGTTGATAAAACCATTTTTATCAGCATCTTTTAAGCATTGATAAAAAAATTTAAACTAAACTACAAAGATATTAAATGAATATATATTAAAAATGATTTTTTTTTTAAAAATAAAAAGTAACTCGAATTACTAATGAATAAATAATCTTAAATTCACGAATGTTATAAATGAGTGAAATTTAATAATTAAATATGAATAGACTTTAAAAGTATTAAAAAATGAACAATTTATATTAATAATATACATTAGTAAAAAAATTAAAATGAATATATATTAAAATGAAGATGAATACATATTAAATATGTATACTACACCCATATTAAAAACATTAAATGTTAATAAATATATATGTATAACTAGAAATTTAAAATTGGAAAAATTAAAATAAATATTAAATGAATAAATATTAAAAATGAATAACTTTTAAAAAATAAAAATAAAAAATATAATTAGTGAATAAATAAAATTAAATAAAATTAAATAAATGAATATTAAAAACAGTGAAACTTATAAATTTAAAAAATAAATAGTTTGCATAAATATTAAAAAATGAATAAGTGTAATCAATTATATAGATTATTAAAAAAATAAAAATGAATACATGTTAAAATGAAAATGAATAATTATTAATTTTGTATATTACAACCATATTAAAAGCATTAAATGTTAATGAAAAAACATGAATAAATAATTATTAAAAATGGATAAAAATATAAAAATATTAAACGAATAAAAATTGAAAATGAATAAATTTAAAATTATTAAAAAAATATTAAAAAATAATAATCATTAATAAAAAATATTAAAAATGAATATATTACCAAAATGTTATAAAGTAATAAATAGTAAATATTAAATAAGAATATAAAAAATAAAATAAATTTACTGATTAAAAAAATAAAATATTAAATATATTATGTCAATAAATAAAATTCTAAAATAAATATTAAAAATTGAATCAATTACAGAAATACTATGTGTTTGTGTGTGTTTTTATACATAAAATTTCATTGATTACAGATATGTGTGTGAAAAATTAATGCACACACATATATATATATATATATATATATATAATATGAGTTTGATATATGTTAAATTGAAAAAACAAACGACATTTATATAATTCGCACACTAAATGTTCATTACTCAATAAATTTTTTTCAATATTTATAATTAATATTAAATTTTTATTACAATCTATTTTCACCTATAATACGTCTTATTAAATGTAAATACATATTTTCTATTATATAAAACATTTTTAAGGAAAAATTATATATGAATATAAATAAATATATATATATATAGATATGAATATATTTCTATTTTAAAAATATTAAAAATATTAATGAATAATCATGAATAAAATAAAATAAAAAACAAATAAATTATAAAATTTTAAATGAATGAATATTAAAAAAGAATTAATTATAAAAAAATTAAAAAATACTTAATATTATTAATGAATGAATAAAATTAAATGAATGAATGTTAAAAATAACTAATTTTATATTAAAAAAACAATAAATTGATAAATATTAAAAAATAAAATAGTGTAATTAATTATATAAATTTTTAAAAAATAAAAATGAATATATGTTAAAATAAAAATAAATACATATATTAGATTTTTAAATTAAAACCATATTAAAAAAATTAAATATTAACCAATAAATATGTTTAAATAAAAATTTAAAGTGAATAAAATTTAAAAATATCAATTTAAAATTTTTTTAAAATAAATAAATAGAAAAAATATTTTAAAATTTATAAATGAATTAAAAAACAATAAAAATGAATAAATTGATATATATATATATATATTAAAAAGTAATAAATCGTATATATTAAATAAAAATATAAAAATGAATAAAATTAAATTTAAAACATAATATATATTAAATATTAAATATTATTATATAAAAATATAAAATGATAGCATTAAAAATTTATTATTTATCTATGTGTTTTTCAATAAAATTGAATTAATCATGTACATGTGAAATTAATGTATGACGTGTAATAAGTGTAAATATATATTTAGTCAATCTATTTAATTAATAATTAAATAAAAATTATTTGATATATTTTTAAAATTGAAGAAACAAATGACATTGGTATAACAAAATGCTATTAAATGTCTAAATATTAATTAGTCAATATTTTAATTAATATAAAATTTTAATTACTTATAAAGCCCTTTTCACAATATATATAAAATGATAAGTGTAAATACAAATTTTTGTTTATATAAATCATGTTTAATAAAATTATATATATATATATATAAATATATTTATATATTAAATATGTTTTTTTATAATATGTAATTTCTTCTAAGAAGAACACCTTTTATCATCCTTAAAACCCATGATGATAAATGTCCCTATTATTAGCGCTAGAAAAGGTGTTGATAAAATAAACTTTAACAATGCTAAGAAAAAGCACTGATAAAGGTGGTACTTTTTGAAGTGATTTTTTAATATTGATAAAGATACCATTAATGAGCGCTTTTATATAGTCCTGATAAAACTATTCCTTTATCAATTATCTTTGTTAGCAATGATAAATGAAACTTCTCAATATTCATGATTTTGTAGTAGTCATACATATGGAAAATTAAATTATATAAGTCATAAAATCAAAGACTAAAATTTGATCGGTAAAAAACCATACTATTTTTGAGCCTATAAGTTTTAGACAAATAATGTTGATATATATAGTTGGAATAACGGTAGGGTTAGAATATATTTCTTATATTTTCTCCCTTAGATAACAGATATTGATATTTCAAGTTATTCTAGTGTCTACAAAGGAAGACACACATTGTTCTTGAAACAATTTCAAGTGTGATAGTAACTCTAATGGTAAACTATGAACATATGTTTAATTATTTTTTCAAAATAGTTCTTCTATGCACCATAATTATTTTATTCATTGATGTTTTTTATGATTTTCTAAAATTCTAGAAATAAATTTATTTACATCAGTAAAACCATACTAATACACAACATTTCCCTATGAATCTTGATGTATTCAAGCTAAAAATAATCACACATACACACATATAATATTTGATATAACATGTTAGATGAGATGATTATATTAATTATCAAAAGTATGCATAATTTTATATATCTCATGTGATAATTAGAAAAAGAAAAAAAATTAAAAAATGAACACTAACTTTAATCTTCTAAAACACTTCAACATATAAGATACTAAACAATTTCAATTTTAGGAAAATATTTAAAAATAAATTCTTATCACTCACTTAATAGAAACTAATTCTAACATTTAATTAAGTATTTAATGAATAAAATAGTTCTCTTTCAATAATAATAAATATATAAACTTAATATCCATCATTCATCAAGGGTTTCCAAATATAACAATAAATATTTTAGAGAACTAATAAATAATAAAAATATAAATTCCAACACATTATTATTATAGATAAAAATGGCTACAATGCAAAATTATAGTTCTATAAATACATAAATTCATCTAGAAAAAACATATAAATTAAACTATTTAATAAAAAAATAATTTCATTAATTTAGATCCATAAATTAATGAAATTTCATAAATTCATTTATTTTTTCGTTCATAAATATTTAGGTGTAGTAATTTCATTATTATCAATTGACACCACATCAAATAAACCAATCACATACAAATAAAATTATTTATAAAATTATTTTAAATGACGTTGTTGGGGTAATTAATTCATAACCTTTGATTGTAATTTTAGAAACCGAAGCATGTCCCATAGTATAAAACTATCAAACAAAAGGAATTTAAATATCAAAATATGGTCATGAGATCAAATTCTCAGACCATTGGCTCACACTCCCTACTCATGAAATTTTTTCCTCATAATTCATGAATTTCCTTAACCAATAAGAATATAAAATCCAAATAAAATATACACGCATAATAATATTATTTATAGAAAAGTCATATTCCTTGAGCATTCATCAATTTCAATATCAAATTCAATACATCATTTTACTCACCAAAACTAGTTTATTTATTGAATAATATAATGATATCTATAATAACACCTCATTAGAGAGTGGTGAATTATCATTACAACCAATATAATAATCTTACCATTTAAATCTTCATCGAGGGTATAAGTTCCAAAATATTACCCTACCATGTCAATAAATCCCCTATAATTTTCATTTCATATATTTCTCATCCATGGATTATATAACTAAATTTTAATTTTCTAGAGTTCATATAACAATTATATATTATTTAATACTATTTAAGCATCCACATAATAGAATAATTAATTTTCTTATGGGTAAACTTATTTTCCCCATATATAAATTAAAATATAAAACATTTCCCCATGTATGAATCATTATGATCTTTTGTTTTAGAGAAATGATCTTTACATCCAAATCTAAGATTTTAACATGTAATTTACCCCTTTATAATGGATTGAATCATCAAAATAGATAGAAATTAGATGACTCATTACATTAAAAAAATCCCATCCATATCCATTAAATCATCACTTGACTATATGGAAACATAAAAAATTGAAAAAATTTAGTTCAAGTTACTTTATTAACAATATAGAGTTGTTAGAGGAACAAATTTTCATTAATATAGGATTATAACTCATTTGATAGTGATTTAATTTCCTTTTAAACACTAAAATATATATAAATAGAACCAAGAAGTAAGTGTTCAACTCTTGATTTACGAAAAATTAATAAGGGAATGCACATAATTTTTATAATATCTATTCACCAAAAAATGTAAATAAACATAAAATTTCAATTAAAAAGATATAAAAAACCAAATTTATCATATTAAGTTTTAAATCTAAGCTCAAAAGACATAATGATAAAAGTTATGTTAATAAATTCTTTCCTAAAAATATACCCTTAGTAACTTTAACACTGGTTCTATTCGAAACACAAAGGATAAATTTAGGAAAAAACTAAATTGATCAATTTTAACTCTCAATTTATATTCCCATGGGTGTATAACATCAAAATATAACTACTATAATATGTTTCTCCCACAAAATAAAAAATCAAATTTTCTTCACCAACACACCCTAGAAATGGTATCTTGACCGCGTTGTCATGACACGTCAAATTGATTATATTTTTAAGGTTGATTTATAGTCTAGGTTAAACCCTAGGTTGTCTCTCAAGGAGTGTTGGTAGGTTTAGAGTGTGTATTTTTAATAAAAATGACTAAGAGAGGGGGTGGTTTTGAAAACGGTTTAAAACAATGACTTAGTTGAAATAACTTAAAAGATGAGTGACCAAGTGGATTTTGAGAAATATGAGATAAATGGGTCGATGTGATTTCACTACACACATATCAAGTTCATTGTTCATAGAGATTCATCTTAGGTTTAGAGTAATTATTTGGTTGGAATTAATTGGAATCCCGATTAATTCCTAAGCTTTTATTTCAATGCTTTAAGGACCAAACCTTGATGTAACAATCGTATTGTAAAGGTCCAGTACTTATGCATGGAATAAGAGCTTCCAAAGCATATTGAAATCTCAATAATTTGGGTATGAAAAGGATTCTTGTGATGTCCAATCGGAACAACACAAGTCACACACTCAAAACCTCACACCAATCTGTTAGAAATTAAGAGCATAACACTCGCATGTATCAAATCAAGCATTCAAATATGAAATAAAATAAGATAAATGGAATGAAATGTTTAAACAACAAAATTACTCCAAACCAGTAGCTAGTTTATGCATCGGGACTCCCTTGACATGTGTGTAGCTCCCTCACAACGAACACCCAACTTTTAGCTCGACATCGGGAGGAGGAGGAAGCTCGGGTTGAACTCCTTCTTCATTGTTGATCCTCCTATTAGGATAGGGGCCTACAGAACCTAAAAGTTGATTAGGGGACTCCTCTGGGACTCCAAATTGGTAGCACTTCACTCCTTGGCCGAACTTACAAATGAGGAGCCCAAGGTGCCCTTTTATAGGAAATGTGGGAGGTGGTTTTGGGAACACAGATTTCATCAATCCACTTGCACGATGCGTTTCAGCCTTCAGACAGTCTTATCTCGCTTTTGAAAAAAATATAAAGGTTGTATCCCTACCTCTTAACTGTCTCCACCGAAAGTTTGGCACCGTTTTAACAACTAAAGCTCAAGATAGTGATAAAATACAGAACACCGCATTTGACTTGGTCGAAATTCGGTGGCTTGGACTGATCAGTTCGGATGGGCCCTATAAAATCCGAATCAGGATTTGGTTCCTTCTTATGAAATGTATCCTATTGAAATTTGGACAGGAAAACAAAATTTCAGCCCATTTGGATGCACGTATTTTGTATACTATTCAAAACAGTGGACAGATGTCCATGGATCCATGCAATTTTGGCCCATTTTTCTTTCACTTCATCAAGGGCCCTCCAAATCACCTCCACCTACATTGAAACAATAAAAACAAGTAACATTGCCCATTCTAACAGTTATAAACACAAAATTATTTAATCAAACATGATGCACAATTTTATAATATTTTTATAATTTTTAATACAAAATATGTTTAGCACAGCGGTGTAAGGGTGAAAATGAAACAGTGAATCGTGTTACGATCGCACCCCCACACCTAAACATTTGCACTCCTGGGAAAATTCACATTTCTAAAAATTATGAATGTAGATATTCCCAACTTTATGAAGATTTAACATTCTTGAGAAATTAATTTCTGATAGAATTGTGATCAAAGCACAAATCATACCGAGGAGTTATTCTCAGTGATCATGGAAAAAGTCGTCTCAAAAATTGTATCCAAATGAAATTCGAAGAGAATAATGATACCAATCAAAGAAAATAATTCAAAAGTTAATCATGTCACCAATTCTCCAGGTGTGTGTGTGACAACCATTTCATTCTATTCTTTCCACTTTCTATTAAATAAATATAAGTTATTTTAAATTTAGTCTACTAACTTGATTCTTTCCACCGAACCTGCCCTACATCCTTTGCAATAAAATTACAAGACCCACTCAGTTAAGCATTCCCAGAAGTCAAACCAAAAGCTCCTGACCTAGATATCCCCATGTGTTGTACATTTCATCACTCCCCTCAATATTTTTTTTTAAAAGTTGCACTTGGAAAAAATCTCACACTCTTATCTCAACCCATGTTTGATGTCCTCACGACACTAATTGTAATAGTTATAACAACATAAAAAGTCGAGAAAGGGTGGTTTTTGACCAGCCCAAAATACAACCCCATTTTTTTTGTTTTTTTTGATGGCGTACAAAAATCGGATAATAGGTACACACGCATAGGTCAATTTGGTACAGTAATGAAATAGATCGGATAAGGAACAAACGTATGTAAAGATCATTTGGAAAGTAGAGAAAAATTAACCTAACTTATATTTTCCTTCAATAAAGTAAGAAATATTAACACTTCATGGTTGGGTGCAAAAATTTGTGGAGAGATTAAATGACACAATTTTCCCTCAATCTATTCACAAAAATGGGTACCACTCTTCTCAATGGATTCAAAATGATACAACCATTCATATCATCGACCAACAACCAATTTTCAAGAGAAATTCACACCATAATGTTGAATTCATACTAAAATGAATATTTCATCAGAATTGTTTTTTGAATGTTAAAACAACTTGAAAATTGGAAATTCCTCATGTAGTTTTAATAAATTTAATGATAAAATGGGCATCATTTTCCATGATAAATTAGGCATAAAAAATAATCATTTTAACACAGAAGTGAGGGGAGAAAATAGGGGGCCAAGTGACAATACCATGCAACAATCGAAAAAGAGAAGAAGAAGGAAAGATAATAAAAAAAATTCCTAACTAACCCAGGAATGTACCCATCCACCCACACCTAGAGAATGTAGTATCATCACTGTAATAAAATAGACTATGGGAAGGAAGGATAAAACCCGGTGAGTGTTATTCATAGACCGCTTCTTGAACATGGAGTTCCTCCATTGGGGACTCCGGAATGGCTTCATGGAAGTGCTTCAACCGCTGCCCATTGACAGTGAAGGTTTGCTTGGTGTCTTTATTTTGAACCTAAACAACACCAAATGGAGAGACATTAGTAACAATGTAAGGTCCAAACCAACAGGAACGAATCTTACTAGGGTGCAACTTCAACCTTGCATTGTAGAGGAGGACCTTCTGCCCGATGTGGAATTGACTATGAAGGATGAGACGGTCGTGGGCAACCTTGGTTTGCTCCTTATAAATCCGGTAGATCTCATATGAATCTCTTCTCATTTCATCCACCTCCTGAATCTAAAACTTCCTTTGAATACCTGCACCAAAAAGATTAGAATTTCATTTTTTAATGGCCCAGTAGGCCTGGTGCTCTACCTCAACAGAGAGGTGACAACTCTTCCCAAAAACTAGCCGATATTGTGACATGCCAATTGGATTTTTTAATGCAGTACGGTAAGCCGATAATGAATCATTGAGTCTAAGACTCCAATCTTTTTTGTTTGGCTGAACCGTTTTCTCAAGAATTTGTTTTACCTCTCTATTTGACACTTCAGCTTGACCATTTGTTTGTGGGTGATAAGCAGTAGACACTTGATGCCCAACCCCATACCTGTGAAACAGAGATTGCATTGTGCAGTTGCAGAAATGAGAACCCTGATCACTGATGACAAACCTAGGTAATCCAAACCTACAGAATATTTGGGTTCTCAAAAATTCCACAACTTTCTTGGAATCATCTGTCCTCGTGGCTCGTGCCTCTACCCACTTTGAAACATAATCCACTGCCAGAAGAATGTAAAGGTTCCCAAATGAATTGGGGAATGGTCCCATAAATTCAATTCCCCAAATATCAAAAATGTCATGGAATAGTAAGGGTTGTTGGGGCATCTCATTTCTTTTAGAGACATTCCCTATTCTTTGACAGCGAGGACAAGATTTACAATATTTGTGGGCATCCCGAAACAATGTGGGCCAAAAGAGACCAGAATCTAAGACCTTGCGAGCAGTCCATTGGGGACCAAAGTGGCCCCCACAAGCAAGTGTGTGGCAGAACCTAAGGAAATACTGAAACTCACTATCGGGAACACAACACCTAATAACTTGATCACTACATGTGCACCATAGGTAGGGGTCATCCCAAATGTACCAACGAGACTCATGTTTTAGACGGTCGGCCTGGTTTTTGGTGAAATCAGCAGGAATGCAGGATGATACCAAATAATTTACAATTTCAGCATACCAAGGAATAGCATCTTGCACTCGGTACAATTTATCATCAAGAAACAGTTCATTTATGGGAATACATGGAGATGATTCAATGTCCGAGGATGGGAGAAGCTTACTGATATGGTCAACAACCACATTCTCTGCTCTTTTTTTATCCCTAATTTCTAGATCAAATTCCTGATGGAGGAGCATGCAGCGAATGATATGTGGTTTGGCTTCTGGTTTCTTTAGGAGATATCAGAGGGCTGCATGGTCTGAGGACACAATGAATTTAGACCCTAAAAGGTATGACTTGAATTTATCCAAGGCAAACAAAATGGAAATAAATTCTTTTTCAGTGGTGGTGTAGTTTGCTTGGGCAGGGTCCAAAGTACGTGAGGCATAGGCTATGACATGTGGAGCTCGATCGACCCTTTGTGATAAGACTGCCCCAACTGCATAGTTAGAGGCGTCACACATGAGCTCAAATGGTAAATCCCACCAAGGTGGTTGGATTACCGGGGGTGATGTGAAACTCCATTTCAATTTATTAAAAGCTTCATCACATTTTTTTATCAAAAAAAAATTCTTTTTCTTTTTGGAGTAATCAGGAGAGGGGGAGTGCAATTTTACTGAAGTCACGAATGAAACGACGATAAAATCCAGCATGACCTAAGAAAAACCGCACATACCGAACATTTTTAGGGAATGGTAGGGAGGAAATGATATCTACTTTTGATTTGTCCACTTGGATACCTTCCCCAGAAATGACATGTCCCAAAACTATGCCTTTTCTCACCATGAAATGTCATTTATCATAATTTAATACGAGATTCTTTTCAATACAGCAACGTAGGACATAAGCAAGACTACTCAAACATTCATTGAAAGAGGATCCACAAACAGTAAAATCATCCATAAAAACCTCCATGCAATTCTCTAGGTAATCCGAAAAAATACTAACCATACATCATTGGAAAGTACCTGGAGCATTGCATAGACCAAATGGAATCCTTCTATAAGAAAATGTACCAAAGGGGCAAGTAAAGGTTGTCTTTTCCTGATCCTCAGGGGCAATATGGATATGAAAGTATCTAGAATACCTATCAAGGAAACAGTAATGGGACTTCTCTGCTAGCCTCTCTAGCATCTGGTCAATGAATGGCAATGGGAAATGGTCCTTCCTAGTGTGTTGGTTTAGTCGACGATATTCTATACAGACACACCAACTATTCTGCACACAAGTTGGAACCAATTCATTGTTTTCATTTTTAACTACAGTAAGGCCAGTTTTTTTAGGAACTATTTGAACGGGACTGACCCATTGGCTGTCAAAGATAGGGTAAATGATTCCAGAAGCCAACAATTTTGTTACTTCTTTTTTAACAACATCAAGTAGGTTTGGGTTCAGTCGACGTTGTGACTGCCTCACTGGTTTAGCCTCATCATTTAATAAAATAAGATGTATACAAATTGATGGTCCAATGCTAGGAATTTCAGCAAGTGTCCATCCTAAATCTTGGTTATACTTCCTTAAAAGATCAAGCAGCCGCAATTCATGATCAAGAGGGAGTTAACTGGAAATGATGACGGGAAACTTGTTTCCATTCTCAAGATATGAGTATTTTAAATCTTGAGGCAGTTGTTTCAGTTCCAATTCTGGGGGATTTTGGATTGACGGAAGTGTGTGTGAAAGTGAGAAGTCACTGATCTCATCTAACTGCTCAATGGTAACATCCTCAGATGAGGAATGAGCTTTTAGAAGCTTATCAGTATCATCGATGGTCATGTGATCCTCTATGTTCAAGAAATCATCAATTAACAAACATGCATGACATTTCTCTAGACCGCTACAACAATAAATGCATGATTCATTACCTAACATTTCAGTCAATGAACAAAGCTTAGAAAGGGGATTAGGGGAAACAAATGATGTGATTTTAGGGGAAGGGAGTATATCAATTGAATTTACCAAGAGAGAGGAATGTTCTTCTGAGGGGTGCTTCATGGAATCAAGGATGTTGAAATGGACTATGTCACCACCAAATTCCATAGATAATGTACCATTATGGACATTAATTATGGCTTTGGCAGTTTTCAAGAAAGGTCTCCCCAATATAATTGGGGCATTTCCATTCATCCTATCATCTTCCATTTTTAGCACATAAAAATCAGCAGGAAATATTAAATTTTGAACCCTCACAAGAACACCCTCTAACACACTAGAAGGGTGTGCCATGATCCGATTTGCTAGCTGAACAACTATTCCTGTGGGATTTAGTTCACCGACCTGCAAAGAAGAGTATATGGAGTGAGGCATCACATTAATAGAAGCACCCAAATCAAGCATAGCATTGGAGAAAGAATACTCCCCTATGGTGCACAGAATCGAGAATGTTCCAGGATCGTTGCACTTGGTGGGAAGTGATGGTTATATCAATGCTGAGACGTTCCTCCCTAGACTCACCTTCTCATCACCTCCAAGTCACCTTCAGTGGGTACACATCTCCTTCAGAAACTTTGCATATCTCAGAATTTGCTTGGCGACATCAATCAATGGAATGTTAACCTTCACTTTTTTGAAAGTCTCAAAGATTTCTTTATCAAGTTCAGTTTCATTTTGTTTCCTTGGTTGGGTGGATCTTTGGGTAAATGGAAGAGTAATGCTTGGGCTTGGTAACTCATCAATAGACACACTCTTTCCTTTGGTAGGACATCTCTCAAGACAGGGTTCCATCTCATTTTAACCTTTTTCAATGGTTGGGGTGGTGGTTTCCTTAGGAGAGGATGACTCTAATGGAGGGTTAAATTGGCTTTTAAGTTGAGTTCCACTCCTAAGTGTGATGGCACTAACATTTCCCTTATCCCTAGGGTTGACAAGTGGTTGAGAGGGTAGTTTACCAGACCCATGGATTTGGATTTCACCCACCGAGTTAGATAGTTGGCCTAATTGGGTTTTGAGGTCTTGTATGGCTGCTTGGGTGGTTTGTTGGAACTGGAGATTATTGGCTGCCATTTGCTTCATCATATCTTCTAGGCTAGGCTCATGTTTTGGAGGGGGTTGTTGGAAAGGCCTTTGGGGTGGCTGAAAATTTCTGGGTGGTGGTGGTTGATGAGTACTTTTCCCTGGTTGGTTCCATGGTGGATGAGGCTAGTTTGAATATCCCCCTTGCCTATAGGCTTGGTTTTGTTTCCACCAAGGGTTGGATGGACAGTAAGGTTCTTTCCTAATGGGTTGGTTATAGGGGCGTCCTTCGAATATTGCCTCACAACTCTCAAAAGTTTCTCTCAACTGGGGGCATTGGTCAGAATAGTGGGTATCAGAAGAGCATATACCACAATGTATGGGAGGAGGAGATTGGAATTTCCCTTGGGAAAGAGCAAGTTGTCATAGAAGGGTACTCACCTCTTCAAACTTTGTATCCAACTTCTTCTCGAATTCAGTACTTTTCACCTCATGGACACCTCGAATGGGTACACTGGACCTTGAACTGAATTGTTGAGTGTTCTGTGCCATGGTCTCAATTAGGGTTCTTGCAGCAATTGGGGTCTTATCTACCAATGCACCACCTGCAGCAACATCAATCATATTTCGATCAATAGGAATCAAACCTTCATAAAAATATTGAATTAAAAGTTGATCACTTATTTGGTGGTGTGGGAAACTTGAACAAAGCCTTTTAAATCTTTCCCAATATTCATGAAGTGCTTCCCCTTGATATTGTCTTATTCCACATATTCCTTTCCATATAGTTGCAGTTTGAGAGGCTGGGAAGTATTTTTCAAGAAAAAGGCGCTTCATGTCCGCCCAGCCTCTTATTGGTGAATTAACAGAGTACAACCAATATTTCACAGTGTCTTCTAAAGAAAATGGGAATTATCTAAGATTTACTTGTTCCTCATCAACATTAACAGGTTTTAATGTTGAACAAACAATATGAAATTCTTTTAGGTGCTTATGAGGGTCTTCTCCAGGAAGTCCATGAAATCTTGGTAATAAATGGATTAAACCTGATTTTAATTCAAAATTAGGTGCCTCGCCTTGAATTTGAATATAAGTGGGTTGGATATCAACATCAGGTGAAGTTAATTATTTTAATGTTCGATTATTTTCATCCATGATATACAAGTTATGTTCAATATTAACTTTGGTTTCGGAAGAAGAAGAATAATGAAGAAGAATTTTAAGATTTGATGTCTCCTCCTTCAATGTGTGGTCTTGTGTGTCTCGGTTTCGTTGATGTAGGATCCTCTCCGGTTCAGGTTCGAAAGTTTGTAGGTCTCTCGAAGTAGAACGTGTCATACAAAGAACCTACACAATAAACAAATTAGAACACAAAAACAAATGAAAAGGTAGAAGATAAAACAAACAAATATTCACAAAAATTACAAAAATTTTATAAAAAACACGCACAAAAAACCAAAGCGCTCCCCGGCAACGATGCCAAAATTTGACCTCGTTGTCATGAAAGGTCAAATTGATTATATTTTTATGGTTTATTTATAGTCTAGGGTAAACCTTAGGTCATCTCTCAAGGAGAGTTGGTAGGTTTAGAGTGTGTATTTTTAATAAAAATGACTAAGAGAGGGGGTGGTTTTGAAAACAGTTTAAAACAATGACTTAGTTGAAATAGCTTAAAAGATGAGTGACCAAGTGGATTTTGAGAAATATGAGATAAAAGGGTCGATGTGATTTCACTACACACATATCAAGTTCATTGTTCATAGAGATTCATCTTAGGTTTAGAGTAATTCTTTGGTTGGAATTAATTGGAATCCCGATTAATTTCTAAGCTTTTATTTCAATGCTTTAAGGACCAAAACTTGACGTAACAATCGTATTGTCAAGGTCCAGTACTTATTCATGGAATAAGAGCTTCCAAAAAATATTGAAATCTCAATAAGTTGGGTATGAAAAGAATTCATGTGATGTCCAATCAGAACAACACAAGTCACACACTCAAAACCTCACACCGATCGGTTAGAAATTAAGAGCATAACACTCACATGTATCAAATCAAGCATTAAAATCTGAAATAAAATAAGATACATGGAATGAAATATTTAACCACCCAAATTACTCCAAACCAGTAGCTAGTTTATGCATCATAACTCCCTTGACATGTGTGTAGCTCCCTCACAACGAACACCCAACTTTTAGCTCGACATCGGGAGGAGGAGGAAGCTCGGGTTGAACTACTTCTTCATTGTTGATCCCCCTATGAGGATAGGGGCCTCCAGAAACTAAAATTTGATTAGGGGACTCCTCTAGGACTCCAAATTGGCAGCACTTCACTCCTTGGCCGAACTTACAAATGAGGAGCCTAAGGTTCCCTTTTATAGGGAATGTGGGAGGTGGGTTTGGGCACACAGATTTCATCAATCCAATTGCATGATGAGTTTCGGCCTTCTGAAAGTCTTATCTCTCTTTAGAGAAAATAGAAAACCTATATCCCTACCTCTTAAATGTCTCCACCTAATATTTGGAACCGTTTGGACAAATAAAGCTCAAGATATTGATAAAATACAGAACACCGCATTTGACTTGGTCCAAATTCGGTAGCTTGGAGAGATTAGTTCGGATGGGCCCCATAAAATCCGAATCAGGATTGGGTTCCTTAATATGAAATGTATCCTACTAAATTTTGGACAGTCCCAAAAAATATCAGCACATTTGGATTCATGGATTTTGTGTACTATTCAAAACCGTGGATAGATGTCCATGGATCCATGCAATTTGGCCCATTTTTCTTTCACTTCATCAAGGGCCCTCCAAATCACCTCCACCTACATTGAAACAATAAAAACAAGTAACATTTCCCATTATAATAGTTATAAACGCAAAATTATTTAATAAAACATGATGCACAATTTTATAATATTTTTATAATTTTTAATACAAAATATGTTTAGCATAGCGGTGTAAGGGTGAAAATGAAACAGTGAATCGTGATATGATCACACCCCCACATCTAAACAATTTCACTCCTGGGAAAATTCACATTTCTAAATATTATGCATGTAGATATTCCCAACTTCATAAAGATTTAACATTCTTGAGAAATTAATTTCTGATAGAATTGTGATCAATGCACAAATCACACCGAGGAGTTATTTTCAGTGATCATGGAAAAAGTCATCTAAAAAATTGTATCAAAATGAAATTCGAAGAGACCAATGATACCAATCAAAGAAAATAATTCAAAAGTTAATCATGTCACCAATTCTCCACGTGTGTGTGTGACAACCATTTCATGCTATTCTTTCCACTTTCTATTAAATAAATATAAGTTATTTTAAAATTAGTCTACTAACTTGATTCTTTCCACTGAACCTTCCCTACATCCTTTGCAATAAAATTCCAAGACCCTCTCAGTTGAGCATTCCCAGAAGTCAAACCAAAAGCTCTCGACCTAGATATCCCCATATGCTGTACATTTCATCACTACCCTCAATATTTATTTTTTTTCAAAAGTTTCTCTTGGAACAAATCTCACACTCTTATCTCAACCAATGTTTGATGTCCTCACAACACTAATTGTAATAGTTATAACAACATCAAAAGTCGAGAAAGGGTGGTTTTTGACCTGCCCAAAATACAACCCCATTTTTTGTTTTTTTTTGAGGGCGTACAACAGTCGGATAACAGGTACACACGCGTAGGTCAATCTGGTACAGTAATGAAATAGATCGGATAAGGAACGAACGTATATAAAGATCATTTGGAAAGTAGAGAAAAATTAACCTAACTTATATTTACTTTCAATAAAGTAATAAATATTCACACTTCATGGTTGGGTGAAAAAATTTGTGGAGAGATTAAATGACATAATTTTCCCTTGAACTATTCACAGAAAGGGTACCACTCTTCTCAATGGCTTCAAAATGATACAACCATTCATATCATCGAACAACAACCAATTTTCAAGATAAATTCACACCACAATGTTGAATTCATGCTGAAATGCATATTTCATCAGAATTTTTTTTGAATGTTAAAACAACTTGAAAATGGGAAATTCCTCATGTATTTTCAATAAATTTAATGATAAAACGGTCATCATTTTCCATGATAAATTAGGCATAAAAAATTATCATTTTAGCACAGAAGTTAGGGGAGAAAATAGGGGGTCAAGTGACAATACTGTGCAACAAGTGAAAAAGAGAAGAAAAAGGAAAGATAATAAAAAAAATTCCTAACTAACCCTGGAATGTACCCATACCCCACACCTAGAGAATGCAGTGTCCTCACTGTAATAAAAGAGACCGTGGGAAGGAAGGATAAAACATGGTGAGTGTTATTCATAGACCGCTTCTTGAAAATGGAGTTACTCCATTGGGGACTCCGAAATGGCTTCATGGAAGTGCTACAACCGCTGCCCATTGACAGTGATGGTTTGCTTGGTGTATTCATTTTGAACCTGGAAAACAACAAATGGAGAGACATTAGTAACAATGTAAAGTCCAAACCAATGGGAACGAAGCTTACCAGGGTGCAACTTCAGCCATGCACTGTAGAGGAGGACCTTCTGCCCGATGTGGAATTGACGATGAAGGATGAGACGGTCGTGGGCAGCCTTGGTTTTCTCCTTATAAATCCGGGAGTTCTTATATGAATCTCTTCTCATTTCATCCACCTCCTGAATCTGCAAGTTCCTTTGAATACCTGCACCAGAAAGATTAGAATTGTAGTTTTTAATGGCCCAGTAGGCCTGGTGCTCTACCTCAACAGGGAGGTGACAACTCTTCCCAAAAACTAGCCGATAAGGTGACATGCCAATTGGAGTTTTGAATGCAGTACGGTAAGTCCATAATGAATCATCGAGTCTAAGACTCCAGTCTTTTCTGTTTGGATGAACTGTTTTCTCCAGAATCTATTTTACCTCTCTATTTGACACTTTGGTTTGACCATTTGTTTGTGGGTGATAAGCAGTAGACACTCGATGCCCAACCACATACCTGCGCAAAAGAGATTGCATTTTCCGGTTACAGAAATGAGAACCCTGATCACTGATGAGAAACCTAGGTAATCCAAACCTACAGAATATTTGGGTTCTCAAAAATTCCCCAACTGTCTTGGAATCATCTGTCCTCGTGGGTCGTGCCTCTACCCATTTTGAAACATAATCCACTTCCAGAAGAATGTAAAAGTTCTCAAATGAATTGGGGAATGGTCCCATAAAGTCAATGCCCCAAACATAAAAAATGTCATGGAAGAGTAAGGGTTGTTGGGGCATCTCATTTCTTTTAGATACATTCCCTATTCTTTGATAGTGAGGACAAGATTTACAATATTCGTGGGCATCCCGAAACAATGTGGGCCAAAAGAGACAAGAATCAAAGACCTTGCGAGCAGTCCATTGGGGACCAAAGTGGCCCCGACAACCAAGTGTGTGGCAGAACCTAAGGACAGACTAAAACTCACTATTGGGAACACAAAGCCTAATAACATGATCACTACATGTGCGCCAGAGGTAGGGGTCATCCCAAATGTAGCAACGAGACTCATGTTTTACATGGTCGGCCTGGTTTTTGGTGAAATCAACAGGAATGCAAGATGCTACCAAATAATTTACAATTTCAGCATACCAAGGAATAACATCTTGCACTGGGTACAATTGCTCATCAGAAAACAATTCATTTGTGGGAATACAGGGGGATGAGTCAATGTCTAAGGATGGGAGAATCCAATTGATATGGTCATCAACCACATTCTCTGATCCTTTTTATCCCTAATTTCTAGATCAAATTCCTGAACGAGGAGCATCCATCGAATGAGACGTGGTTTGGATTCTAGTTTTTTAGGAGATATCGGAGGGCTGCATGGTCTGAGAACACAATGACTTTGGACCCTAAAAGGTATGCCCTGAATTTATCCAAGGAAAACACAATGGAAAAAAATTCTTTTTCAGTGGTGGGGTAGTTTGCTTGGGCAGGGTCCAAAGTACGTGAGGCATATGCTATGACACGTGGAGCTGAGTCGACCCTTTATGATAAGACTTCCCCAACTGCATAGTTAGAGGCGTCACACATGAGATCAAATGGTAAATCCCACCGAGGTGGTTGGATTTCCGGGGGTTATGTGAGACTCCATTTCAATTTATTAAAAGCTTCATCACATTTTTTATCAAAAATAAATTCTTTTTCTTTTTGGAGTAATTGGGAGAGGGGGAGTGCAATTTTACCAAAGTCACAAATGAAACGACGATAAAATCCAGCATGACCCAAGAAAGACCGCACATCCCAAACATTTTTAGTAAATGATATCTACTTTTGATTTGTCCACTTGGATACCTTCCCCAGAAATGACATGTCCCAAAACTATGCCTTGTCGCACCATGAAATGGCATTTCTCATAATTTAATACGAGATTCTTTTCAATACAGAGACGTAGGACAGAAGCAAGACTACTCAAACATTCATCAAAATAGGATCCATAAATAGTAAAATAATCCATAAAAACCTCCATGAAATTCTCCAGGTAATCTGAAAAAATACTAACCATACATCGTTGGAAAGTACCTAGAGCATTGCACAGACCAAATGGCATCCTTCAATAAGCAAATGTACCAAAGGGGCAAGTAAAGGTTGTCTTTTCCTAATCCTCAGGGGCAATATGGATCTGAAAGTATCCATAATAACCATCAAGGAAAGAGTAATGGGACTTCCCTGCTAGCCTCTCTAGCATATGGTCAATGAATGGCAATGGGAAATGGTCCTTCCTAGTGTGTTGGTTTAGTCGGCGACAGTCTATACAGACATGCCAATTATTCTGCACACAAGTTGGAACCAATTCATTGTTTTCATTTTTAACTACAGTAAGGCCAATTTTTTTAGGAACTACTTGAACAGGACTGACCCATTGGCTGTCAGAGATAGGGTAAATGATTCCAGCAGACAACAATTTTGTTACTTCTTTTTTAACAACATCAAGTAGGTTTGGGTTCAGTCGACGTTGTGACTTCCTCACTGGTTTATCCTCATCATTTAATAAAATATGATGTGTAAAAATTGATGGGCTAATGCTAGGAATGTCAGAAAGTTTCCATCCTAAAGATTGTTTATACTTCCTCAAAAGATCAAGCAGTCGCAATTCATGCTCAGGAGGGAGTGAACTGGCAATGATGATGGGAAACTTGTTTCCGTTCTCAAGATATGAATATTTTAAATCTTGAGGCAGTTGTTTCAGTTCCAATTCCGAGGGATTTTGGATTGACGGAAGTGTGTGTGAAAGTGAGAAGTCACTGATCTCATCTAACTGCTCAATGGTAACATCCTCAGATGAGGAATGAGCTTTTACAAGCTTAGAAGTATCATCGATGGTCATGTGATCCTCTGTGTTCAAGAAATCATCAATTAACAAACATGCATGACATTTCTCTAGACCGCTACAACAATCAATGCATGATTCATTACCTAACATTTCAATCAATGAAGAAAACTCAGAAAGGGGATTAGGGGAAACAAATGAAGTGATTTTAGGGGAAGGGAGTATATCAATTGAATTTACCAAGAGAGAGGAATGTTCTTCTGAGGGGTGCTTCATGGAATCAAGGATGTTGAAATGGACTATGTCACCACCAAATTCCATAGATAATGTACCATTATGGACATTAATTATGGCTTTGGTAGTTTTCAATAAAGGTCTCCCCAATATAATTGGGGCATGCCCATTCATCCTATCATCTTCCATTTTTAGCACATAAAAATCAGCAGGAAATATTAAATTTTGAACCCTCACAAGAACATCCTCTAACACACCAGAAGGGTGTGCCGTGCTCCAATTTTCTAGCTAAAAAACTATTCCTATGGGATTTAGTTCACCGAAATGCAAAGAAGAGTATATGGAGTGAGGCATCACATTAATAGAAGCACCCAAATCAAGCATAGCATTGGAGAAAGAATACTCCCCTATGGTGCATGGAATCAAGAATGTTCTAGGATTGTTGCACTTGGTGGGAAGTGATGGTTGTATCAATGCTGAGATATTCCTCCCTAGGCTCACCTTCTCATCACCTCCAAGTCACCTTCAGTGGGTACACAGCTCCTTCATAAACTTTGCATATCTCATAATTTTCTTGACGACATCAATCAATGGAATGTTAACCTTCACTTTTTTGAAAGTCTCCAAGATTTCTTTATCAAGTTCAGTTTCATTTTGTTTCCTTGGTTGGGTGGCTCTTTGGGGAAATGGAAGAGGAATGCTTGGGCTTGGTAACTCATCAATATACACACTCTTTCCTTTGGTAGGACTTCTCTCAAGATAGCATTCCATCTCATTTGAATCTTTTTCAATGGTTGGGATGGTGGTTTCCTTAGAAGAGGATGACTCTAATGGAGGGTTCATTTGGCTTTTAAGTTGAGTTCCACTCCTAAGTGTGATGGCAATAACATTTCCCTTATCCCTAGGGTTGACAAGTGGTTGAGAGGGTAGTTTACAAGACCCATTGCTTTGGATTTCACCCACAGAGTTAGCTAGTTGGCCTAATTGGGTTTTGAGGTCTTGTATGGATTCTTGGGTGGTTTGTTGGAACTGGAGATTATTGGCTACCATTTTATTCATCATATCTTCTAGGCTAGGATCAAGTTTTGGATGGGGTTATTGGAAAGGCCTTTGGGGTGGTTGAAAATTTCTGGGTGGTGGTGGTTGATGACTACTTTTCCCTGGTTGGTTCCATGGTGGATGAGGCTGGTTTGAATACCCCCCTTTCCTATAGGCTTGGTTTTCTTTCCACCCAGGGTTGGATGGACAATAAGGTTCTTTCCTAATGGGTTGGTTATAGGGGCGTCCTGGGAATATTTCCTCACAACTCTCAGAAGTTTCTCTCAATTGGGGGAATTGGTCAGAATAGTGGGTATTAGAATAGCATATACCATAATGTATGGGAGGAGGAGATTGGAATTTCCCTTGGGAAAGAGCAAGTTTTTGTAGAAGGGTACTCACCTCTTCAAACTTTGTATCCAACTTCTTCTTTAATTCAGTACTTTGCACCTCATGGACACCTCGAATGGGTACACTGGACCTTGAACTGAATTGTTGAGTGTTCTATGCCATGGTCTCAATTAGGGTTCTTGCAGAAATTGGGGTCCTATCTACCAATGCACCACCTGCAACAGCATCAATCATATTTCGATCAATAGGAATCAAAACTTCATAAAAATATTGAATTAAAAGTTGATCACTTATATCGTGGTGTGGGCAACTTGAACAAAGCCTTTTAAATATTTCCCAATATTCATGAAGTGTTTCCCCTTGAGATTGTCTTATACCACATATTTCTTTCCTTATAGTTGCAGTTCGAGAGGCTGGGAAGTATTTTTCAAGAAAAAGGCGCTTCACATCCGCCCAGCCTCTTATTGATGAATTAACATAGTACAACCAATCTTTCGCAGTGTCTTCTAAAGAAAATGAGAATTCTCTAAGCTTTACTTGTTCTTCATCAACATTAGCAGGTTTTAATTTTGAACAATCAATATGAAATTATTTTAAGTACTTATGAGGGCCTTCTCTAGGAAGTCCATGAAATCTTGGTAATAAATGGATTAAACCAGATTTTAATTCAAAATTAGGTGCCTCGCCTTGAATTTGAATGTAAGTGGGTTGGATATCAACATCAGGTGAGGTTAATTATTTTAATGTTCGATTATTTTCAACCATGATATACAAGTTATGTTCAATTTTAACTTTGGTTTCAGAAGAAGAAGAAGGATCAAGAAGAATTTTAAGATTTGATGTCTCCTCCTTCAAAGTGTGGTCTTGTGTGTCTCGGTTTCGTTGATGTAGGATCCTCTCCGGTTCGGGTTCGAAAGTTTGTAGGTCTCCCGGAGTAGAATGCGTCATACAAAGAACCTACACAATAAATAAATTAGAACACAAAAACAAATTAAAAGGTAGAAGATAAAACAAACAAATATTCACAAAAATTACAAAATTTTTATCAAAAACACGTACAAAAAACCAAAGCGCTCCCCGGAAACGGCGCCAAAATTTGACCGCGTTGTCATGACACGTCAAATTGATTATATTTTTAAGTTTTATTTATAGTCTAGGGTAAACCCTAGGTTGTCTCTCAAGGAGCGTTGGTAGGTTTAGAGTGTGTATTTTCAATAAAAATGACTAAGAGAGGGGGTGGTTTTGAAAACAGTTTAAAACAATGAATTAGTTGAAATAGTTTAAAAGATGAGTGACCAAGTGGATTTTGAGAAATATGAGATTAAAGGGTCGATGTGATTTCACTACACACATATCAAGTTCATTGTTCATAGAGATTAATCTTAGGTTTAGAGTAATTCTTTGGTTGGAATTAATTGGAATCCCGATTAATTCCTAAGCTTTTATTTCAATGCTTTAAAGACCAAACCTTGATGTAACAATCATATTTTCAAGGTCCAGTACTTATGCATGGAATAAGAACTTCCAAATAATATTGAAATCTCAATAATTTGGGTATGAAAAGGATTCTGGTGATGTCCAATCAGAACAACACAAGTCACGCACTCAAAACCTCACACCGATCGGTTAGAAATTAAGAGCATAACACTCGCATGTATCAAATCAAGAATTAAAATCTGAAATAAAATAAGATACATGGAATGAAATGTTTATACACACAAATTACTCCAAACTAGTAGCTATTTTATGCACGTAACTCCCCTGATATGTGTGTAGCTCCCTCACAACGAACACCTAACTTTTAGCTCGGCATCGGGAGGAGGAGGAAGCTCGGGTTGAACTCCTTCTTCATTGTTGATCCCCCTATGAGGATAGGGGCCTCTAGAACCTCAATGTTGATTAGGGGACTCCTCTGGGACTCCAAATTGGCAGCACGTCACTCCTTGTCCGAACTTAAAAATGATGATCCAGAGGTGCCCTTTTATAGGAAATGTGGGAGGTGGTTTTGGGCACACAGATTTTGTCAATCCAATTGAACGACGAGTTTCAGCCTTCAGACAGTCTTATCTCACTTTGGAAAAAATAGAAAAGTTGTATCCCTACTTCATATATATCTCCACCAAAAGTTTGTCACCGTTTTGACAACTATATCTCATGATATTGATAAAATACAGAACACCGCATTGGACTTGGTCCAAATTCGGTGGCTTGGACAGATTAGTTCGGATGGGCCCCATTCATGCCGAATCAGGATTGGGTTCCTTCATATGAAATTTAGCCTATTGAATTTTAGACAGGCCAACAAAGTTTCATCCCATTTGGATGCACGGATTTTGTGTACTATTCAAAACAGTGGACATATGTCCAATGATCCATGCAATTTTTGGCCCATTTTTCTTTCACTTCATCAAGGGCCCTCCAAATCACCTCCACCTACATTGAAACAATAAAAACAAGTAACATTGACCATTATAACTGTTATAAACACAAAATTATTTAATCAAACATGATGCACAATTTGATAATATTTTTATAATTTTTAATACAAAATATGTTTAGCACATCGATGTAAGGGTGAAAATGAAACAGTGAATCGTGGTACGATCATACCTACACTCCCTCAAGTAATTTACCTAGCCTTTAATTGATTAGAAATATCCTAAATAATGGAAGATCATAAAAATTTGACATTTGGTGAAAATAATACAAGACTTATAAAAATATAAATATTGGGTTACAATACAAGCCAAATAAATTTAATTTTATTTACTTTAGAGAGAAATTTATTTCTTAATTTTACTTATCTAATGATATTATTCTTGTTAATATGTTTTTTACTATTATGTTATAATTTTTTATTATAATTTTCCCCTTATCAAGTTTTTAAAAAGAACTAATCAAAAATTCTTTTATTTATTATATATTAGAGAGTGGTAGGGTTCAAAAATCTTAGGCTAAAAGGGAATCCTGAATTTTTTGTATTCATATATATACAATTATGATATAAATTTTATTGGGTTTGTATTTATATAATTTATTTTTGTTAACTATGCCAAATATTAAACATATATTTCATTAATGTCACCACTAGTGAAAAAATTGATTTCAACACCAAGGATTTTGTTTGGTTTTTAACATTGGTTAAATAGTGATGTCATTGCAAGTGAAGTTTTAAATATAGTTTTTTTACATTGGTCATTTTTAACCGATGTGAAAAAATCCTTTTACATAAGTTATAAAATAATCCATCATAGAAATAAGGGAAATGTATAGATGTCACAACCCCCTCCCGACAATGTGTACCCCTCCTGGGCCAGCAATGTGAGAAGGGGGATAATGCCCCCGAGTCCCGCCTCCAGTATGCCCTGGGTTGGAGACTAGCACTGAGGGTATACTAAACACACATATGGGAGGCATTAACCTCCTTAGAATAAGGAAGAAGAACTAGGTAGGAATATATATCATCCCTTTATAAGATTTAATGTAGAATTGGTTTAAGATATGCTGGATTTTCTATTAAAAGCGGATCGCATTAAACCATGTGGTTTGACCATGTATAAGAAAACATCCCGAGACTTAGGAGAAATTAATATAGGAGTTATGACCTTTGAATCAGATTTAGAGTCCTTAAAATGAGGCTTTAAATGCATTTTATGTCAAAGGAAACGTCAAAGGGGTAAAACTGTAGGAAGTTGGAAACACTGTTCACGAACTTGAAATTCAGTAAAGGAAATAGAGGTTACCGATAGACCTCACCGTTCTGGAAAAATTGTTCATGAACTCAAAATTTGGAAAAGGAAAAAAGTGGTTACTGATAGACCTCACCATTTTGGAAACACTGTACACGAACTCATAATTTGGAAAAGGAAATAGAGATTACCGATAGACCTCACCATTCTAGAAACACTTTTCACGAACTCAAAATTTGGAAATAGAAAATAGAGGTTACTGATAGACCTCACCATTCTAGAAACACTGTTCACGAACTCAAAATTTTTCAAATGAAAATAGAGGTTACCGATAGACCTCACAGTTCTGGAAAAACTGTTCACAAACTCAAAATTTGGAAAAGGAAATAGAGGTTAACGATAGACCTCACTCTTCTGAAAACACTGTTCACATAAGGTGACTGATGACACTGTTCCCAGAAGGTCACTGATGACACTGTTCAGATAAGGTCACCGATGTCACTGTTCACATTTGGTAACCATTTCACTGTTCACATAAGGTTACCAATGACACTGTTCATGGAAGGTCACCAATGAAACTGTTCACATAAGGTCACCGATATCACTGTTCACATAAGGTCACCGTTGCACTGTTCACATAAGGTGACCAATGAAACTGTTCATAGATGGTCATTGATGCACTATTCAAAACGGTCTACTGTTGGAACTGTTCACCGATGGAACTATTCATAGATAGTTACCCTTGCACTATTCACAATGGTCTACTGTTGGAACTATTCACCGATGGAACTGTTCATACAATTGGAAATTTGGAAAAGTGTTGGGGATATGTCACCTTGATCTCCCGAAACACCTCATACACCTGACTTTTGCAAAGGAATGGGCCAGAGTAGTCCAGGCCATTACATCAGATACCTCTCAAAACATTCTCGTCCTCAATAATTCAAAACCCACTTAAAGGGAAAACGAAACAGGGTCTGAACGATCACCCATCAAGATACCTTTAAAAAGAGAGAAAGCAACAAGAAGCAACAAAAGAAATACAAATTATAAACATAAAAGGTTTATAACCACAAAGGCTATATCGATACATGAAAAGAGTTAAACATCAAACAACTCTGGATCCTGAGCATGTATCTGCGAATCACATTCCCAGATACTCTCATCCATTCCACCATGTCGCCACAAGACATGAACCAAGGGGATAAAACACCCGCACAACATCGTCTCTTTGTGGTCTTGGATCTCCATAGGTCTCTTCTCAAAGGTCACATCATCTTCAACATTTATCTCTCCCCAATCAATGATGTGAGAGTCATCATGAAGATAATGAAGGTGTTGTGATAAGTGAAAAACATCATGTATCCTACTCATCTTTGGGAGAAGTGCTACTCGATATGCCACAGATCCGACACGAGATAACACCTCATAAGGCCTAAAAAACTGTGGAGAAAGTGTACTGCCATGACCAAACCTTTGCTTCCCATGACGGGGAGTCACCTTCAGAAACATGTGATCCCCAACATCAAACTCTAAGGGTATCCTACTTTGATAGACATATGATTTCTGACGATCTTGTGCTATCTTCATCCTCTCTCAAATAACCTGGACCATCTTGGTTGTATTCTGCACTAGTTCCGGTCCGAGAATTTCTACCTCTCCAACCCCAGTCCATCACAACGAAGAATGACAAGGTCGACCATACAAGGCATTAAATGGCGCCATATCGATTTTGAAGTGAAAACTATTGTTGTAATCAAACTCCCCCAAGGGTAAGTGCCTCATCCACGAACCACCAAAATCCAGGACACAAGAGCGTAACATTTCTTCAAGAGTCTTGATAGTTCGCTCTGTCTAACCATCCATTTGAGGATGAAAAGTAGTGCTAAGGCATAGTTGAGAACAAAAATCATGCTAGAGACCTCTAAACACCCTAGAGGTAAAACGAGGATCTCGATCAGAAATTATCATCCACGGGACTCCATGAAGTCTCACCACCTCCTCCAGATAATGCGTCAATAAAACTTCTACTGAGCTTGACTCCTTGATTTCAATGAAGTGTGATGATTTTTTACATGATCCACTACCACCAAAATAACATCATGTCCTCCCTGAGCTTGAGGTAAACCAGTGAAAAAGTCCATTGAGATGTCCTTCCACTTCCATTGAGGAACATCTAACGGTTGGAGTAGACCACCAGGAACATGGTGTTCAGCCTTCACCTTCTGGAAGACCAAACATCGAGACACCTAATCCCAAACCGAATGCTTTAGGCCAGGCCACCAAAAATAGCTCCACAAGGCTCGGTAAATCATTGTCATTCCAGGATCCACCGCTAAAGGAGAACTATGGAACTCTCTAAGAACCATCTTGTGCATCATCAAAGGAACAAATATCCTTCCATGATACAACAGTCGGTGTAGTTCATCCTCATACCAACCATAAGGGGCCTCCCAAAAAAAAAACTCGGTCTCTCCAGACCTCCACCTATAGATCCCCCAATTGGGACTATTCCACCTTCCGCACCAGAGATGACAACACCATCATTTGGAAAAGGCAACCTCTACCCCTAACTTCTCCCATATCAAGATGTAATGCTGAAACTTCTTCCATTACTCTCCAAGAGTCACCAGATTCACGCACTGTATCACTATGTGAATTTTTACTCAGCACATATACTACAAAATTCCCCTTTCTAGGTGTATAGGATATTTTGAAATCATATTCCTGTAAGAACTCCATCCACTGACGCTGTTGTAAATTCAAGTCATGTAGGGAGGAAACATACCTCAGGATCTTATGATTGGTGAAAACCACAAAGTACTCACCAATGAGGTAATGTCTCCACAACTTCAGAGAAAACACTATGGTTTCCAACTAAGGATCTTTGGTGTCATAGTTATGTTCATGGGGATGTAACTGTCGATACCCATAAGAAAAACTGATCTCTATTTCATTAGAACACAACCTAACCCCAAACGCGAAGCATCACAGAAAACATAAAACTAAACTCCCTATGCTGGAAGATAATTAAATGGAGCACTTACTAACTTCTACTTTAGATACTTGAAAGATGCCTGACAATAATTAATCCATATGAAAGCCTGATCCTTCCTGGTCAAAGTTGTCATAGGAGTCACAACTTGAGAGAAATTGGTTACGAACATCCCACAGTAGCCCGAAAGACCAAGGAAACTTCACACCTCTAACATAGTCTTGGGGGATTCCCAAGACACAACCACTTTTATCTTTGATGGATCCATAGCTACTCTCTACTGGGAGACCACATTCCCCAAGAAACGGACTTCTCGAGCCTAAAAATCACACTTTGACAACTTCCCAAACAACTGATGTTGATGAAGAATACCTAAAATGGAATGCTGATTCCCTGCATGCTCTTCTTAAAACATGTATTAAAAAAGGATGTCATTAATGAAAACCACAATGAACATGTCTAGGAACTCACAGAACATAGTGTTCATCAATCCCATGAACATAGCTGGAGAATTTATCACACTGAACAAAACTACAATGAACTCATAATTCCCATGACGACAATAGAAAGTAGTATTCGGGATATCCTCATCCTTCAAATGTATCTCATTATATCCTGACCACAAGTTGATATTTGAGAACCTACTTTCCCAATTCATTTGATCGAATAAATCATTAATCCCTGGAAGAGGATAGCGATTCTTTATTGTCACTTTGTTCAAGCTACAATAATCGACACACAACTTCAAACTTCCGTCAGCCTTCTTCATGAACAAAACTGGTGCACGCCCTAGTGACACACTCGGCTGAACAAAACTGCACTATAACAGACCATCAAGTTGTATAAGTAGCTCTCGTAACTCAGAAGGGTCCATCCTATATGGATATATAGAGATAGGAGATTCTCCTAGTTGTAGCGTGATCCCAAAATCGATCTCGTGTCGAGGGGGTAATGCTACAACCCCTTCTAGAAAGACATCGGTGTGTTCTTATACAACCCTAGGAAATGATAGATACTGAACCTATGAAGAACTCAACATTATCTCATCCATCATGGATGATATGGATGGAACACGCCTATGACCCATCTGATGATCTCTATCACCAACAAACACCACCAACTCTCTATCCGCATCGAATAAAATAAACTTCTTCCTGAGTCAATTCACAATATCCTACACTGAATATAACAAATACATGCTGAGGATGAAATCATATGGTTGTATTCATAAACATAGGAAATCTCCCCAAGAGCGGTGTGACCCCAACACTAGATCATAGTCTTTACATACTTTAAACAAGCCAACTCAACCTCATACTGGTGTAGTCAACGCCAAGGGCACTGGAATCCTCTCTACCTAAAGTCCCAAAGCATGGACAAGGGTAGGTGATATGAATGATTGTGTCACTCTTGAATCAAACAAGTCATACAACAAGGTAGAAAACAAACAAAGGTTACCTTGAACGATGTCTGGATCACCTGGTGCTGGAAACTCTAATGCATGAAGTTGACCATGACCTCCTCCATGACCTCTCTGAACCTAATGCAGACCACCGACACAACCAAAATCTGCTCTCTAAGGATAGAGAGCATCATGGGACCATCCTCTATCTTCCCCATCTACCAACTACTGATCTGATGCGGGTGTAACCTACTGCTGCTGCCTCTTCTAGAACTGCCTCAATGGAGGAACCTAGAGCAGAATGCTAGGTGCACGATGACTGATATGAAAGGTCTAGCACTCTTGCTGCTTATGACCTTGAACACCACAAGAAAAACAAGCGCCTAATCCCTTGGCATAGTCCTACAATCCACTCCCTCTAGATAAATGAGATGTAGAGGGATCAGACCTACCCCCGACAAACGAAAACTCTTCTGCCCTGAAAATTGGGAACCTCAGACAACAACTCTTTTTCATGAGGAATCATGGATACTCCCCTATTGTGATGATATTGTTCTTTAGATAGTCCTCTTGATGACCTCTTCCATTAATAACACCTCAATATATGTCTTTAACATAAATGGGGTGACCTGGCACTGGATCTCTGGATGTAAAGCCTCCTCAAAATTCATTTCTCTGGCCTCCTCATCAGGCAACAGGTCTAAAGCGTATTGTAAAAGGTTCCTGAAATGGATTCAAAATTCTCTCACACTAGAACTCCCCTATCTATGAGTAAAAAGCTCTTGGCGACTGGATTCCTTTGCGGTCGATGAAATAAACTCGACTCAAAACTTGTCTCAGAACTCCTCCCATGAGATCAATGACACCTCACTATCCCCAAGGAATAAAAACCACCACTGCTTCACTACTCCACACAGTATCTTCACAACCAATGACACCAATGCTCATTCCGAGTATGAATCGAACTGATGCCTATCTCGACCTCCTCGAAACAGTCTTCTATGACTGCATCTAAAATGAAGCCCTTGTACTTTTGTAGACTCTGGCACTAAAACACTCAGAGTTTCCTCTTCCAAGTGTTGTCATTGTAAACCTCTACCCTGTGATGATCTGCTGTAATGGCCTGTTGGGCATCTTCTATGTGATCCTAGCAATGACGTCGACCTGGAGCCATACCTGTAAAATAACAAACAGCTAGATATCCTAAACCTGGAATATGGAAGACTCATCATTAATTAATTAATTTTTTTATTTCATTAATTTTAGGTTAACCTATCCCAAGGTCTACCCATTCAAACATAGTGACAAAGAAGAATGATGCATGATCCTTTCCTAGGTCTCTACCATCCAAATAGTATCTCCTAGTTTAGTAGAAATTATAGAATTAAAGGCCCATACATTAGATCATAGAGGGCCCTAAATGCCTATGTCTCAGACGGTCACTAGTGTTTACATCACTTGCTAAACTTGACTGACCCTGTTTCCCTACCAACCCATGCGACCACACCTGTGCCTAACTCCTAACTCCATCCTATCCATCAACTTGCCTTTCATACCACTCTGTCATGACCCCCTCCCCACAATGTTTACCCCTCCTAGGCCAAAAATGTGAGAAGGGAGATAATGACCCTCGAGTCCTGTCTCTAGTAGGCCACGGGTTGGAGACTAGCACCGAGGGTATAGTAAACACACAATTGGGAGGCACTTCCCTCTAAGAGAACAATTTCGGAAGAGAGATATAAGATAGACACCAATTAACTCCAAATCAGACTAAAATATAAAATAAAACCAAAGTGAACATATGAAATGTCATGAAAAACTACTACAACTGAAAGGGGAAAACTGCAAGTACCCAAAAAAGTAAAAACCGCAGCAACCACAAGCCCAAACAGCTCCTGCAACCCCAAGATAGTAGAAACCAGCTTGATCTCCAACCTGATCCAAGTGACCTGAAAAACTGTTTATATCTACATAGGGTGAGTATAAGAGTGTACTCAGTAGGATCCTCCCCAAAGTCTCTCATGAAAAAGTAAAGAAATCATGCTAAAGAATAGTGAACAACAAGTGAAACTAACTCATCACCTGAACAGGTATACTAAGTTCCCAACCTCGCTGTGGATACTCTCACCGAGTAATGAATACAAGAGTATATAATATAATAAAGAATATCAATGGTAACCTACTACTACTTAACTACTTTTTTTCCGCATTATCCCAACATCACACGTCCTAAGAATCTCTCTCCAAAAAGGCTTGCCTGTAAAAACCTGGGCGAATCACCACAACATGCACCTCGTGCAACCAAACCACAACGTCCACACAAGAATGTAACCAGGTTGTTTTATGGGAGCCACCACATCTCTCATAATGTGTAACATAAATCGGGTATTTAACCTTAATCCATTATAGTCTATACACTGAGTAAGGATCCTCAAGACATCACAACCTATATACATTACACCTATAGTAGAATATATGATACTATATCCAGAATATATGTGTGTGAATATCCACAAGCCGTTACGACCCTCTACACACATATATTGGGAAAACTAACCAATATGCCTACTAGCACAAGTAACTACCCAGAGAAGAGAGTGGGGACAAAGGGGGTATTCATCCATCCATCCTCCCACTAGAATGTTGGGGAAAACACCGCCAGGGATCATAATCCCCTGGGTGTCAGTTGCCCTGACTGATAGGGTGGAGTTGCATATAGAAACAAAAAAAGTACAGAATATACTATATCTTACAAACACACTATGAGAATAACCTAGTCTAAGACTCCACTACCGTTAACGTCTCTCGAACTCCAGACTACCACTTCTAAGACTAGGTATCCTATAAGAACAAAACCATTTAAAGAGCTTTATTGCCTTACTTCATTCACTTTTTATCAGTTCCACTTTATGTTAACTAATTATTTAAACATTAATTAACCATTAACAATTCCACATTAAATTTCATTATCATCACCCCCAAGTTCACTGTCCATTTAAAATTGTAACCTCAACATTTCATTCCAGCAAGATCCTACCCCAAGGGTTAACATCATTTATTCAATTATTTATTACATCATTAACTTCCCATATACCTAGGCTTTCTAGAAAAAAATTCTATGCTACTAAACACAAGGGGGATCAACCTGGTGAGTAGATGAACTACCCATTGAGTATTTTCCACCTATAGAAAGAGTGTATACCCATCCTCCCTTGAGAATCTAGACACAGAAATCACGTGGAATGACCCACGCGTCTTCACCCCTTTCGGAAGAAGGGTAAGAAAGTCCAGATTACTTGAGCAGTGGGGAAATTAAAGCAGATAACCAATCAAAGAAACATCAAGAATCCAACCCGTTCTATCATCCCTGGTGTCTTCTCCAACACCCACATGCATAAACCGATGTATCTCGCCACTCTAGGCGTCATCTACTGCCACAACCAATCGACCTCCTTATCCCCACATATCACAACAGCCTTCCAGGCTCACATCAAAACACAAGTAGTATGAAAACAACCATCATATCAATTGGGATATTTGCCCTTAAACAAGAAAGAGGGTAACACAGAACCCTACAATGAATTATATTTTATCAAAAAACCTGTTATTTAATCCATCTTGGATTAACTTATTTATTTTTCGTACGTTCCAATTATGATAAACCTAACAAGTAAGCTATCAAAAATAATTAAACATGCTTACTGTACCAATTTGATTAACATAAAATTACAAAAACATCAATCAGATTCATTCACATGTCTCTTTATCTTTAGCCAAGTGATTATCAATTAATCCTGGCTTTATGTTCCTTACCAATTTCTATCAAGAATGAAAAACTAAACAAGCAATCTTTGATATCACACTGTCTAGGAAAACAAGAGGCAATAATAAACGATCGATATCAATTCATTTATCCAGTTCAAATATTTATTATGTCGATTCCATGATGATATAGTGGTATAAAACATGCTAATAATATAGTTTCACAGAAAAGAAGAGAGAAGTAATGAATCCCCTACCTCAAATAGTTCTTGACATTCTTTATACGAGAATGAGCCACACAACAGGTTAGGATCTCCTCCCTTGTGACAACTGTATCCACTCGAGAATGTAGAGAAACCACCACATCGGTAAACACCCAAGAAAAGTACATTAAGAACAATTTGATAGAATTCCATAAAAGGGAGATGGCAAAAGAAAGAGATAAACCCAAAAGAATGATGATAGAACATACCTTATATCGAAGACTGATCGATATTTCTTGGTTTCATCAAAACAGAGCGGAAAAAATCCTAGAAGGAAAGTTTGATTGCATAACTCCTATGTAAAGGAATTGGATGTTCAAGAATCTCACACTCAAGAACAATTAGGACAAACTAGGGAGGAAGATATATCATCCCTTTAGAAGATTTAACAGAGCATTGGTTTAAGACACACTATAATTTCTATTAAAAGCGAACCACATTAAACCACGCGTTTTGACCATGTAAAAAAAACATCCCGATCCTTAGAAGAAATTAATATAGGAGTTATGAAATTTGAATCGACCTTAGAGTCCTTAAAATGAGGTTTTAAATGAATTTTACATCAAAGGAAACATCAATGGGGTTAAACTGTAGGAAGCTAGAAACATTGTTCATGAACTTGAAATTTGGAAAAGGAAATAGAGGTTACCGATAGACCTCACCATTCAAGAAACATTGTTTATGAACTAAAAATTTGGAAAAGGAAAATAGAGGTTACGGATAGAACTCACCATTATAGAAACACTATTCACGAACTCAAAAATTGGAAATGGAAATAGTGGTTACCGATAGACCGCACTGTTCTTGAAACAATATTCGCAAACTCATAATTTAGAAAAGGAAAATAGAGGTTACTGATAGATATCACCGTTCAAGAAACACTGTTCACGAACTCAAAATTTGAAAAAGGAAAATAGAGGTTATCGATAGACCTCACCATTCTGGAAGCACTGTTCACGAACTCAAAATTTGGAAAAGGAAATAGAGGTTACCGATAGACCTCACCATTCTGGAAACACTGCTCACATAAGGTGATTGATGACATTATTCACAGAAGGTCACCGATGATGCTGTTCACATAAGGTCACCAATGTCAGTGTTCACATAATGTCTCCATTGAACTGTTCACATAAGGTTACCGATGACACAATTCTGAGAAGTTCAATGATGACATTGTTCACATAAGGTCACCGATGTCACTATTCACATAAGGTCACCATTGCTTTGTTCATATAAGGTAGAAGGTCACTGATGCACTATTCACAATGGTCTACCATTTGAACTATTCACTGATGGAACTGTTCACAGATAGTTACCGATGCACTGTTCACAATGGTCTACTGTTGGAACTATTCACTGATAGAAATGTTCACAGAAATGGAAATTTGGAAAAGTGTTAGGGATATGTCACCTTGACCTACCGAAACACCTCATACAATTGATTTTCACAAAGGAATGGACCATAGACTCCTAGGCCATTACAATATAATTGAATGGGGGTTTTTACACTAGTTATTATATAACTAACATTAATAACTATTTATCACATCTTTTATTTAAAATAATGGACATGAAAACCAATTTTTCATGCTAGCTATATAATAATCGATGTAAAATACTATTTTTTGTTTTATTTTTCACATAAAATATATGATAAACAATTTAATATATATTTTTATTTATTTTTTCAGATACATGATCCCATAAGTAAAAAAATATCATACAGAACTAAAAAATAACACATAAAAAACAAAAAAAGTAGCATAAATACAATGTCATAACAAAAATTTACATCACACCTTTTTTTAAATAATTTCAACAATAATCTTTGAAAGTTAAACTTAAAAATATATATTAAAAATAAATTAAAACCCAATCAAACTAGGAAAATATTTCACCCGTTCTCATTATAAGTGATTTAACTCTTTTTTAGAATAAGGATGAGGGTGATTAGAAATCTATAAATTAAAAGGATAAAAGTTAACATTTATCCTCAACATAATTATAAGATAAATTAATGGAAAGGTTATAATAAAAATGTACCTTATGGAATTTTATATATATCCTAGTAGAAATTATTTTAAACATAAATCTTAGAACCAAATATCCACATTCCTTTACTCTTTTTTTATGATGAAAGTTCCATTTCAACATAATTTTTCAATTCAAAATAACATTTTTAGTACTTTTAAGAAAAATGTATTAATTATAAATGAGAATTCACCTTTGTTCACAAATATTAGATATTTAATTACCATTTCCTTGTTGTCTCTATAAAGTAATTACATTCCCTATTTGAAAATGATATGTATTAAATAAAATTATCATTCATTATAATATATAATTTCTTAAATAATGATATTTTTGTGTCCAATAATTCTCTAAAATTTACATGCACATCACCATGTATAAATCACCACCAATAAGAAATCTTATATTTTGAAAAAATATCACACAACATCCAATAGCCACTAGTATAAAAAATATAACATGAGTGATTATTTAGTTAAGATAAATAACACTTTAATAAATATAAATTTCATAAATTTGAAATATTTTATAAATATAAAATATTTTTTATATCATTCATTATCTTCATTATTGGTGAAATAAATTGTGGACGAAAATATCTATACAAAATTTTATTTTCATATTGAATACAAAGTGAATAAAGATGCATAATATAAAAAAACATATGTATTAAGCCTCATTAAATTAAAATAATTGACCAAAATATGACAACCGACTTACATGGAAAAATAATTGGAACATGTTGATGCCCAAAAAATTTCCATTTAGAATCTTTATGGTATCTCACTTTAAATTAACACTTTAATATTATGCCATAAAATGTTGTAATCCATTTTAATATCATAAACTTCCAACAACAAAGATTAATATATTGACAATCTATTATGTTTATAAGAAGTAGTTTCTGAAGTCATATTGGCCTACACTTCTTTTTTCCTATAAAATATGAATTTAAATTTAAATAACTACTCTAATATATGAATATATATTTATAATTATTAAAGAAATATAATGAAAATATAAAATAAATAATATAATCTATACAAACCTTGATGGTAATTTTTCTGACAAGTCAAGATGGAAAAAGTAAATAACAACAAGAAATGTCAAAGGCCCTATTAATAAGTAGAGTCTACGCGGGTACTACAGTGCTATAACAACCTGAATAGGGTGTGAGATATAAATCTCAATAGGTTAAGAACACCATTTTCAAGGTCAATCTAGACAATGAAACCAAATTAAACAGCGTGCAAGTATATCAAAGAAAAAAATAGAATTTAATAAATAACCAACAACTGGTCTAAGTTCTAAAGGGACACCTTAAGATGATACCTACTTCAACAAAAGACTCGTATGTTTGATCATGTCAATTATTTATATATATAGTAACATTATATATATATATATATATATAAATAGATAAATATGATTAGCATCCTTCAATATGAACCAAGAACATTCCAACGCTAAAAGGACACATATCACATATACTATTTCTGGCTGGACCAAGATGTAATGCGAAAACACTCATTACCAGGGGAAGCACTGATGGTATTTCCCTTGGTCCAAATTCCAATATCTCCCACGGTCTCAAGGAAATCAACATGGAAGCTCACACGGTCTTCCTACCCTAGGCTCTCATGGTCATTTGGAAAATGATGTTGGATGGATCGGGACATAACACACAAACTTCCATCATCAAGAGTAATGAACACAACCTATTGCCTGGATCAACTCCTTGAGCTCTCATGATCTCTAAAGGATCAGCACAAAAGCTAACATATTCCTTCTCCCCAAGGGATCTCACGATCCCTTGTATCCCCTTCCAATACAGGGTGTAACAATTAAAAATATATAATGCATGAAGCATTTAACCACCCATGCATTTCATTAACCCATTTCAATTACATATAAGCAATCATATTCCGATTTATACTTAAGGAAAACCATCATAAGTATTTCAATTAAAATATTAACATGGGATTCACATTCAACTCAAAAACATGAGGCAATGGGCTCTTATTAATCTCATTAGTTATACTCAAATTAAATTGATAACTCAACAACTAACTAGGTACACAAATCCCATTAATTAATTCATCAATTAATTAATCAATAAAACCAATCATATCGCATAATTAATTTTCTAAAATTAATTATATCATTATAAATCTCAACTCTCCATATTCAATTACACAATTAAATATCTAGATCATAATATCAAAGGTACATAATTAATTCACAATTAGTTATCTCAACTTAGCCAAATTTTATATCTCAAAATTAATCCCTTGATTAATTATCTCAATTACAATTTTTAAAGAACACAATTAATTTAAAATTTATTATCTCAAGTTAGCCAATTTATTATCTCATAATTAATCCCCCAATTAATTATCTCATTTACAATTCTCAAGGTACATAATTAATTATTTAAACTTAGCCAATTTTATAGCTCATTATTAAGCCCCTAATTAATTATCTCAATTAAAAATATCAAAACACAAAATTGATTCAAAATTAATTTTCATAACTTAGTCAAATTAATATCTCATAATTAATCTCAAGATTAATTATCTCAATTAAAATTCTCAAAGAACATAATTAATTCACAATTAATTATCTCAACTTATCAAATTTAATATCACATAATTAATCCCCCAATTAATTATTTCAATTAAAAATATCAAAACACAAAATTAATTTACTATTAATTATCTAAACTTAGAAAATTTAATATCTCATTATTAATCCCCCGATTAATTATGTCAATTACAATTCTCAAAAGAAATAATTAATTAATATTTAATTATCTCAATATATCCCACTGATTAATTCATAATTAATTATCACAACTTATCCTGCTTGAAACTCATATTTACAACTTAACCTAAGTGCGTCAACATGTAAGGGAAACAATTGAAAAACACATATCAATAAGCTAAACAAACATATCAGTAAAATCATCATGTTTTTATCTTGAAGATAAAAAACCTCTATTTGAGGGTTTTTATTTAAAAAACATTATTTTTTAATCTAATAAATTATTTTATACCAATAAAAAATTCATTCATTAATTGCAGTTAAATTTCAAAACAACAATTATTAAAAAAATACTCTTTTTTATTAATTAAGAAAAGTTTAGGACCCTACCTCAAGGATTTAGTCGAGCCAATGCTTTCTAACTCAAACTGATACCCACTCATGCATACACACTTCCACATTAATGCACGTGCATACTTTGAATTGATCGCAACAACTAAAAAGAACAACAATAACCGACACTCCCAATTAGTGCGACAAGGACCAACACACACCAAAATAGTCAATCACGACTCAAACAAACCATAAGCACCAAATATAAGGGTGATAAATAATTTATCAGGCATATAACCTTACCCTAATATGAAGATAGTGAACCAAAACAGTCCGAGTCACTTCACCTTCGGCAACGGTCATCAGAATATAGACCAATGTGTCCCAAGGCATCTTTTGCACCACCTAGGATCCGAAGAAACAAGAAATCTAGGTTAATCCTGAACCTAGGGGTTTGGACCAATAGAACCCGGGTGAAGGAGAGCTAATACAACCGATGCAAAGAATGAAACATGGGGAGAAGGACTTACCTCGATGAGACAGACAACTTCTGTGAAGGAACCATCCCGATACGACCCTTGGAGAGGGATCCAGGAGAGGAGGGTGGTGTGCCACCCATGGGTGATGCACCATGGGTGCGTCCCGCCTCATGCAAGAGGAGGGAGAGGTACACCTCCCTCTTATATTCTCACTCAAATAATATATTAAAACTCAAAAAGTAATTATAATAATTAATATAATAATAATAATAATAGCCATTATATTATTATTATTACTTATTAATATTACACATCTTAGATAAACACCAACTCCCCAATTACACATCATTAAATTAAAATATTCTCCAATGAATTTAATTAAATAAATTAAATTAACTCATCATTATTTAATTAAATGTTCTAAACCCAATTTAAATAAATAAAACCGCCATTTTTTTGCCAAATAATTAAATTCATCTTAACCTTGAATTTAATTAGATAAAACCCCAACTCCACATTTAACACACCATTTAAATAAATTTCTTTCAAACTAAATTTATTTAAATAAAATTTCTAACTCAATATTATTTTGTTAAATTCTCTCAATATAATTTAATAAAAAAATACAACACCTCATTAATCATCATTTAAGTAAATTAATTCCAACTGAATTTAATTAAATAATTTTTCCAATTCTTGTTCTTTAATTAAATTCTATGAACCCAATTTAATTAAATAAAACAACGGTTTTCATCCAATAATTAAATTCATCTTAACCTTGAATTTAATTAGATTAAACCCCAACACTACATTTAACACATTATTTTATTAAATTCCCTTTCAACCGAATTTAATTAATTAAATTTTCAAACACATTATTATTTAATTAAATTATCTCAACAAAATTTAATTAAAAAAACCCAACACATAATTAATCATAATTTAATTAAATTCATTCCAAGAAAATTTAATTAAATATTTTCTCCAATTCATGTTACATAATTAAATTCTTTGAACACAATTTAGTTAAATTAAAAACTCCAACTCAACAAAATTATTTAATAAAATTTTCTCAACCTCAGTTTAATTAAATCATATCCCCCATTTCACAACGACTAATTAAATTATTATTAACCTTGAATTGAATTAAATAAAACCTCTTTTTCACATTAATTAATTAAATTTAACTTTACCTTGAATTTAATTAAATGGAATCCCAACTCCTCATTTACACATCATTTAATTTTTACCATTTAATATTACCCTTCTTTGATAACCACAAACTCCTCATTTACAAGTCATTTAATTAAATCCCTCTCATCTCAATTTAATTAAATAAATATTGTATCTCATCATAATTTTAAAATTAAATCTAATTATTTTCATTTCAATTTAATTAAATAACTTATCCATCTCAAAAACATTAATTTAAAACACTCCACATAATTTAATTAAATTAATTCACCCATTCAAAACTATTTAATAAAATTTTCTCTAAAAAAATTTAATTAAATTAATTCACCATTCTCCACATCTCCCATATTTAATTAAATTATATCAGGTTTAATTTAATTAAATAAAACCCATGCTTCACTTTATTTAATTAAATCATTTTTAACTAAATTTAATTAAATAAAATCTCCAATTAAAGATCATTTAATTAAATTCTCTCAACTTCAATTTAATTAATTAAATCCTCTAATTCACATCAATAAATTAAATTCCTCTTAACCTTGAATTCAATTAAATAAAACCCACAATTCACATCATTTAATTAAATTCCATTAATCCCAAATTTAATTAAATAAATTAACCCAAAAAATAAAACTTGGTAAGCCGCATGGTTTGACTTGCACGATATGACATACCGTGCGTAGATCGTGTGTCTTCTACTAGAAACCCATTTTTAACACACACAACTGACCCGTACGGTTTGACTAACCATGTGCAACCTGTGCGTACAACTCTGCTAGGCCTGGTGCTCCCAAAACCCATCCAGCCATCTAGAAAACTCTTCAAGCCTTTACCTAAGCCTGATATAAACATGTTTAAAAGAACCCAACTTGAAAAACATCATCCTGAATCATGGTTTTAAAACTAAACTGTCTTTATGATGAAAAAAGTTAAAAAAAGTTTGTGTTTTAACCTGGTTCAAAAATTAAACATGGGATTTTACAATTTACCCACCTTAAAAATTATCGTCCCAGAGAATCCATCAAGAGCTACCACAACACCGATTAACCCACCAAGGTGAAGAAGTATCATTTGAACAATCACGTTGTGTTCTCAAATTCCCAAAGCACCTTTATTCATTTTAGAACCCAAGTCAGAACTCCTTCTTTGAAAGACATTGTTGAAACTCAAAACCCAAACACATCGTTAAACTGGTGACATGACTTTAAATTGATTTCAACACCATCCCAAAGTAAACCAAATCCCTTACTTGATTTCTGGTGACCTTTCTAAGTCAAGACATCGTAAGGCTAATTTAAAACTGTCATTTCCTAGAATGAATAAAAGCGTATCCCAAAGTACCATGTATCCCGCGTACAACCCAGAAAATGACCACTTATTTTTTTAACTTTAGCTTCCCATTTTCAATTTTTACAATACACTGGTTACCCTTTTTCTAGTTATAAGGTTCACATACACCTTATAACTAAAATTAGATCCTGTTTTAAATGCAATTAATCAATTTCCACTCATGAAACCATTTATACATCAAAACATCTATATCATTTTATCATACGCAACAACACAACAACATGTTATAACATATAAGAACGAAATATAATCATCTAAACATGTTATACAAGTAGGCATGCTAAAGCAGATCAAAAAATTTCATTCCTCCCAAGGCACACCATCATAATTTGTGTGAATCCTACTGATGCAACTACATGGAATGTTATATACATGGTATGTGAATCTCTAAGTTCATAAGAAGATGAATTTATACAAATTTTGTGCCATATGAGGATAAGGAAAATTTTAGAAATTCTAAAAATCAATAAGCAACGGAAAATACACCATTCACTCAAGGTGAAATAATATCAACTATAACCTTAGACATTATAAAAATAAATTCCCATCCCTGGCCACTTGGTCATTTACTATATACGGGGTGATCCGTCCCAAGCATGGCTATTAACAGAGCGCCGACACTTTCCTAGTATCCTGTATACCAACCCAAAATAAAAAGACAATATAAAAAGAAATAAAACCTAAACCTGTGATAACACATTGTGATGTACCGAACTGCCTTAACCTCAAACTAGTAGCGAGACCGGTAGCCACATGACCTTAAGCACGCCTCCTCATATGCTAGAGGTTGTTGACTAGCAGTGAGGGTCTAAAGATAGTCAGTGGGGAGACTATACCCTCATACAAGATATTTCACAATAGTATAACAATATATAAATAGATAACAATAATAGAAGTAGTATAAAGAAATAAATAATGTAGCAGAAGTTAATATTAATCTCAACTCATTAAAAAAAATGGAAACACAAGTTTATACTATCTATACATGTCATGGTCGTACATATCTGAAAGTAGTAAAAAATTCCGCATGCCTTACATCTTAGTAAATAAAAAAAATGAAAAAGGCCCAAAGCCCTAAGGGTGATATCCATGAGCATGCTAAGCTCCCGCTCTGTCCTCTTCTCCTAACTCATAGGTACAAGAAAATAACAACAAGCAATGTCCATGGTCTTGTAATCTAGTATAGTCTACTCAGGCACCCTAGTGTAATAGAGGCCCGAATAAGGTGTGAGATATAACTATTAATAGGCCGAGACCATCGGTGTCTAGATAAATCTAGAAAATGCATTAAAATAGAACAGTGCGCAAGTATATCAAAGAAAAAAAAATAGAATTTAATTAATAACCAACAACCCGTCTAGGTTCCTAAGGGACACCTGGCGACGATACCTGCTTCAGCCCACGACTGGTATGTATGATCATGTTAATTATGTGTATATATATATATGAACTATATATATATATATATATACACAAATGGATAGATATTCTTTACATCCTTCTATATGAACCAAGTGCCTACCAACACCAAAATGACACATACCCCGAATACTATTTCTAGACAGAGCAAGACTTAATGCACATACATTCATTACCAGGGGAAGTGCTCATGGTATTTCCCCTAGTCCAAAATCCAAGAGCACTCACAGTCTCATGGAAATCAACATGGAAGCTCACATGATCTTCTTATCCCAGGCTCTCAGGGTCCTTTAAAAAATGATGTTGTTTGGATAGGGATGTAACTCACATAAGAAACACTCTCCAGTCTTTCATAATAACAATATTTTCATAATGATATAAATCGAACTGACTCTCATAACAAAAATAATCAATATCTTTTAAATTAATTTTTATTATACCCAAAAAACTATATCATAATGAAATGATTTAATTTAAATCAAAATGATTTCGTGTATTATATTTTAATAAAAAAGATGTTGTGTTTTATGTTTTCAAATGAATGTTAGAGTTATAGGTCTCCAAGTCCCTCTGAGATTTTAAGAGAAAATTTGACCATTGGAGATCAAGATAACTATTGGGATAAATTCCTATAAATACTAGGTCATTTGAACAAGCTGAAAGATAATGATTTTTTGAGACACTGTGTGAGAGATCTACTACATTTTCTAAGTATGAAAACTTTGTAGTTTAAAAGTCATGAACTACTTCTTCCATATACTTGTAACTCTCAAAAGTTTTTTTTTACATTGTGTGATTCCAATTGTGGTGATTAATATTTATGAACTATGTGGATAAGAAGATAGATGAGATGATCTTTTTCAGATTGAGGGATTTTAAGGCTAGGAAGATAGAAGTGACGATTACCTTCTAGATTGAGGGATGCCCTGGATAGGCAGATAGACTGAAGCCTATAATCCTATTAAGGAATTAACCTGGCGTGGTAAAGAAATAATTTCTTGAAAGTATAAACAAAGGGATATTTATCCTAGGTTATTCGATACCCTTCTATTTGGGTTAAAATAATTTTATTCATTTACTTTTATTTCATTTCTGCTGCTATTATATTCGAAATTTATTTTTTATTCAACTTTCTATTCTATATTTTGTGATTATGATGTTTTTAATTATGATTTATGTGATTAAGATCACTTCAATTACTCAGTATGAATCTGTACGCTTTAATATAGAATCATTATTTTGTTTTACTCTGATTATCGTAACCACCGTGATTATGCTACTTACCATGCTTACTGTGAATATGATTAAATACAACATGTGGAATATATATCAGAATCAACCCAATTACGATATTTTTATTATCGGACCCAAGGTCTAGTCTATTTAATATTTTATTTCATAATATGTTTTGTGGATTGAATTAGATTAAACTCTTTTAAAATTAATTATATTGGGTATAAAAATAAATGTTTTTAAACCTAAAATTCACCCCTCTTGTATTTTTCCATATGCAAATACATTATGATCCAACATATTTGGTTTTTCAACAAAATATCCAAATATCCTCCCAAATTTCCACTATTAATCCTACAATCCTTTATTTGTGTATAACTCTAACCAAGGAAGTCCTTTGGTGCAGACTAAAAAAAGATACATGAAGAAGATGTAACGTTCATCAGTGAACATTTTTTGTCTTATTTATTCTTTTAACCCCCTAAATTATTTTTATTTAATGTTTATATAATAACCTTATTATATAAAATATATATATATGTTGTTATGTTAAGAGTATGACCTAAAACTTCACACACTTCCATCAAATGAGATACTCAATCATCATTCGTGTGTACGACAAACTACCGACTCATGAACCTATTTCGTTCGTTCTTCCATTACCACCATTAATAGTTGGTAATAATGATCTATTTATAGAATATATATGATATATATTTTTTTTATAATTTTATTATGACTATTTAACCTTTATATCAGCCATACCTACATGCTTTCCATTTTTTGGGAATATGATAACATCGTTCGTGTGTAAGGCAGACTACCACCACACGAAGCGATGTGATTAGTTCACACTTTATATGGAATGTATTAAGGGTTATTTTAATAAAAATATGTGATATGAAATATAAATTATTATTTAATGATAATATATCATATACTTATCTTTCTTTTAATAGTAAAATAAAAGGAAAACAACATTCATGCATGCTTATGACCTACCATATCCACGAACAGTATATTTATTTTCAACCTCTATCTTCTATAGATAACCATAAATACAAATATAATGAATATATATGATATTTAAATCATTTAAATCATTTTTTATATTATTTAATCATTTACTAATTATGAGTATTAATAATAACAAGTTAAAACATGTACGAGAAACAAAACAGTTATTACCCGAAACATAACTTGAACTTGTAATTATTAATAAGAAAGTAGTTGAAAGTTATAATTAAATAATATATGGTATTTAAAATATTAATATGTTTAGGTGGTAAATTTAAATTTAAATTTATTTATTATATAGGTGGTTTGAATGTGTATGAAGGAAGTGAAGACTTAAGGTAAGAGGATTTCTTGTCTCACTTTTATTTTTGCAAGACTTATTCCATATTCACCACTCATTTGTTTTTTTTCATGTATATACTAACCATGAATGTGTTATATTATCCTTATAATTAAATTTATGGTTATTTATATATACATTTTCCGATCTCTCTTTCAGGGGGTTTACAGTTCAAAAATTACCAAATCGGTAAGTTAATTTTGTCTCAATTTTACTTCTTTGAGACTTATGTTATGTTATAAAACTATGTTATTTTAAAAGGTGTATATAATTATCTTTGAAATATTTTATCATTAATAATATTATTTTCATGATATTTGATGCTTCTTGTAATTTTTTTCTCTCTTCGGTTGGAAATCTATGTTCCTTCAAAAAAATGTTTTATAAAAATGTCTAAAAAGTGTTTCAAATGATATTTTAAGAATTTTCAAGAAAATGTATTTAAAATATTTTTAAAATAGTTTAAAATATTAATTTATAAAAATTAAAGGTAATTTTTAATGAAAATGGTTTTCTAAAAGTTTTTTTATCTAATAATTTTTTCAAAGAGAAAAGGATATTTTCCTCTAAAAATGTTATTAGAAGATCTTTCAAAATTATTTTCCATATATAAAGTCATACCTAAATGTAACTCATTGTTTAATATGAATATTATACAAGGGTACCATTCATAGTCTTTGACTAAATGATTTATGTTTTTAATACATTATGTTAAGAATTTCGTTATTTTCAATGGGTTATTCTAGGATAAAATGTTTATGAAAATAATTTCTTTACATGGGTTCTAATGTGTTGAATGATTTATGGTTCTATGAAAAATATATGTATAGTTTACATTAAGTTAATGATGGGATCTACATATCTATCCAATGAATTGGGAAGTGGTAAATGTTTTATGGGATCAATGGGTAAATGAGAGGTCATCCCTAGACCGCAACAATAGGTTACACAGGAGGTCATCCTAAGCCCACAACAAGAGGGTACAAGAGTGTTCATCCTAATCCAAAAATAAGAGGGTATATAAGAGGTCATCCTAATACTTAAACTCAAAGGTATATGTGACTTTATCCCAATACAAAAGTATTTATATAGGTGATTATCCCAATCCTAACATGTTATGAATGTCTTGGTAGGTATCATTGATAGAATATTTTATAAACTTATTCGTATGAAACAAATTACATGTTTTATACCATTTTTATACTCTCATGGATCATGTAATTTTACTATATTATGATTGATTTCTTATAAAATACTAATATTTATTCCATGAATATTTTAAATGATCATTTACATATAATGTATGATCTTAAATTATCTTGATTATGTTATCAAATTCTTATTTTTATGGAATTCTTAAAAATATACCTTGTTTACCCTTAAGGTGCGTATGAGATCACCATTTCTTATGTTTATTTTTCACAAGATACAAAGAAGTTATAAATTATGATATGTCAAAAAGGGTTCTAGTTATGAATAAATATGCATGATATAATGTTGATATATTATGAACCAGTTGTTTATATTTCCAAGTTTCCAAAGACACTAAACTAATACGGTCTTTTAGTGAGTGTTTGTGTAATGTAAGAATATTAATCTAGAAATGTGTAATTTCCATGTACTTTAAGCCTGGGTTGCTATAGTTGGTATCAATATTTTTACTCAACCTTTGGAAATTCAGACGAGAAAACATTATTTAGACCCCTATGGATATTTCTAAGGATATATTCAGGGATGTCTTTAATTATATGCCTAAGGTTTTATAAATCTAAAATTATGTGTCATGATTTGGGAATCCTATAAGTCATGATTATGTGTTTTTATACTATGAGAAGTGTTTATCACACTATGCTTTCTGGTCTTATTCAATAGTTGGAAGTAGAAGGAATATAGTTACGATTAAATGTTTCAGATGTGGAAAGTATAGGAATTATGAAAACCAATTTCCTATGTGGAAATATCATGAGGAGAATCAGAAAGGTGGTATGAGTATTGGTTATATTGCTGAGGATAATGTAACCACAAATTAAATGTAAACGGTATGATATGTTCTAACAGTATTGTCAACATTAAAGATAGGAATCATGATTAGATTAAGGATGACAGACCTTAAGTCATGATTTATATTTAATATTTTTAGGAATAATAATATGATGAATCATGAGTAATGATTTTATAATAAATTTGGATGATTGCAGTGATTTTTTTTGAAATTAACGATTATTTTATATGAATCATGAAATATATAAGTATTTTTAGTATAAATGTTTCATTAAGGATTGAAAAGGATATGTTTAATGGTGTTGAATAAATAGAAAATAGATTTAATAAAAAGGTGAAATTCATAGTAAGCAAAATAATATGTTGAAGATAGATTTTAATATGTTCCTAATGTTGATATAGTGATGTTTGGATAAAGATAAGTTGGATATAAAAAAGTAAATTTGATGGTACTGATTAACTTGGAACTAATTAATGTTTTTTGATAGTATGGCTTATGCTATCTCAAATAGAGTTAATAACATTTTTGGACTTAAGGAATATATCCAATAATATTTGGAATAATAAAGAATTCATGTTTTCAATAAGTATTTATGGTAATTAACATGTTTCAGGAGAATATATGATGAAGTTATTTCCATGTATTTAATGTGAAAAAAAGAGCTAATTTATGATATAAGAGGGATATATGTTAAGATTATTTTGAGAAATTTAGAGTGCTTATTTCTAAAGTTTTATGCTTTCAGCTTTAGGAAGGGTTATAAGGCTAAACATTTATGGAATGGTTTACATTAAAATTTGGATGAGGTTTTAGAAATTAAAGTATTATCTCACTATATGAATATTTAGGCATATTAGATAACTTTTTATAGCCTTTTTGTTGTGATAAATATAGATAAAATTACCTATGATTCTATTTATGGATATTATGATCTGCTAATTCCCTAGGAATGAAAAATTTAGCATAATTTCTTGGAATAAGAGATGAAGTGGAAATTTATTATGGAAAATCAAAGGGTGTGGTTATACTGATATCATGTATGTATATATTTTCATTAAAATTATTCAACATTAAGAAAAGGGGTCTTGAAATAAAATATTGTCCTGTTATAATTATTTTTGATGATATTAATGACCCTTTTCAAGTCTCTTCAGGTTATGGATTTGTGATCATTAAATTTCTCCTATCCATGTTCTCTATCAATATCCATTAGAACTTTATAGTTATATTTCCATTCAATTTACATTTTTTGACATTACACCTATGTTATCTTATGTGGAAACCTAATTATGAGTTAATATGGGTAACCATTAGGTTTATAAATTTATTTTTTAAAAGACATTTTTGTATTCATTTTTTTGAAGTGGGTTTCTATGAAAATAACATCCTAGTATTAAAACATTGATAACCGATATGAATTTATAAGTGAAATTCATTTTCAGGGGGGGGGGGTAGAATGTAACACCATGATATTTTGTGCTTATTTTTGAATTAATTTATTCTTTTTGATATTTTTAATTTCACACAACACTGAATATATCAATTTTTATATGAAATCACTAAGTTTGATTTTCGTTATACACACCACCAAGTTAAGGTTGCGCTCTACACAAAACTTAGATTTTCTTGAAATACACATAACACTATGTTTGTATTATGTTACACACATTTCCTAGTTCTTTCTATAGCTTGCATCACAAACAAGACTGAGTTTTATAGAACTATAATATACTATTAATATTGTTATTAAAAATTTAGTATAGTTACCACATAGCTGTTGGAATGGAAACTTAAAATAATATTAACTAAATTCTGAAAATATGATTCAAACATGTATATAAAATAAATCCATTGGTTATAAATTAGTTAGAAATGAATGTAAGAACTACTAAAAAATAACGAAATTCATTTCCTAAGAAAACATTCTTTCTAGGTATAAACACCATTTTTCTCAATAAATTAAACAAACCACTATTGAATAATTTTTTTAATTAAATTTATACAATACACATTCAATCAAATTTCTTTGAAACTCGTCCAATCGATTTTATAGGAATAATACATGAATAAATTAAATTTTATGACAAAAAAATTTTATTTTTGAATAGAATAGTTTTACCAAATTTTAATGGAAAACCAATTTTAGATATTATTTTTGAAACTTTTATTATTTTTATATGAAAAAATAAAATTCATTTTTAAGGATTAATATCAAAATTTATTTCGGGTTAATTTTTGTATTTTTCTGAGAATTTTCATGTTTTGATGAATAGTGAAAAATACTGAATTTTAATTGAAAATTTATGTTCCTTTATACATATTTATATATTTAAACTATGTTTTAAACTTTTTTCAAAGTAAAAATAGTAAACTTTTAGTTCAATTAATCCAATTTTTGTCTTTGGAACCAATTTCACAAAGAAATTGGATATAAGAACATTTTAAACTTTTGGACATTTCATTTTAAAAACCTGCTATCTCATCCCATATGTGGGATTAATTTTAAATTAATATATAACTTTTATATGATTATAATTTTTAAAAAATTTATTAAATATTTTGAATTATAAGTTTTAAATTTATTGATCATGACCTTTTTTGTATAATATGAATATTAACTTTTTAAATATTTATTACCACGGTTAGGGGTAAAAATAATAATATAAATATTATAAAACTACACTAACACTTTATCAAATGTTATTTAATTAATTTAAATCTACCCTTAACATCTAAAGTTCTAAATTTAATTAATTAATGGAAACTTTTCCATAAAAAGGACTTAGATATTATTAAAATGAAAGAGAGTGAAAAAATTTCACACTCTTACTTTTAATAAGTACAATATTTTTAATATAGGGTAAAATAGAATATATGATCAACTATAAATATTATTATGTAATATAAAAGTTTTATATAAATCATTTAAATTTATTTTTAAATTTTATTTTAAAAATAATTATCATAAATAATCACGCAATGATGATGCAATAATTATTCAATTAACGAAACCATCAATTAAATGATATTAGAAATATTAAAATAAATATAATTTTACTTAATTATGGTGATACATGAATTTAACAGATGATTAAGATATATTATAGGTGTATTAAATGTTTTTTTGAATATATCTTGTTTTATATATTTTATTAATGTCACAGTAATGAATAATGTCAAAATTGATATTTAGTATAATTTATGAAAATTATATTTTATTAAATTATTTATAAATCATAAAAATATTAAACAAGGACAAATGGGATTATATATTAATTAAGATACCATTAATTTTCCATTTACGACCCAATTGAAAATTTATAAGAAAAAATCAAATCCTTTTTATATTAAAAAAGATGTTATAATTGTTAAAATTAAAATGGTTTAACTAAGGGTTAATCAAAATGATAACGTTTAAAATAACACAAAAACTGGGATAAAATATGTTGATTGATGATATTAAAACCTTATAATATATTATATTATAATAAATGAAATTTTGGTAGTATTCGGATTGAGATTGAATATATTATAAATTAATCTTTTGAGAAATTCCAAGAGTGCCCCTCCCCTTATCTTATAAAAGGGAACCTATTATTCTCTTTTATTCACAATTAAAAAACTATTCGGTTCAGATGAAACATATCCAAATCTCCTACTAACTTCCCTACCTTAATTATATAGTCCTTCCTGTTGTAATAAATCAAACTAGGAAAGTCCTTTGGTGAAAACCAAGAGAAGAAACCCGAAAAAGAGGCAACGTTCATCAACAGACATTTTTGTTTTATTTATTATTTTAAACCCATAAATTATTTTTATCTCATTTTTATATAATAAAATAAGTGTCTAAAATATAATGAAATTATTTCATGTTACTTTTACAAGCTACAAATTCACACGCTTCCATCGAACGAGATACACAATCATCGTTCATGAGTACGGTGGACTACCGCTTCACAAACCGATGTTGTTTTTTCTTCCATTACCACCATTATTTGTTTTGAATATAGATGTATTCATACTTTATATATAATATATATTATTTTTATAATGTTATTATTAATATGTAATTTTTATATCACACATAACTTAATGCTATCCATAATGTGGGAATATGATAACGTCGTTTATGTGTACAGTAGACTATTATCTCGTGAAGCGAAGTGATTCATTCACTCTTTACATGGAATGTATTAAAAATGGGTTCAATAAAAATATATGATATATATTATATAAAAATTATTCTATTAAGATAATATATCATGTAATTTTCTTTCATTTAATATGAAATGAAAATGTAAAAAACGTTTATGTGTACGTACGCTCTACCATCTCCATGACCGGTGTATTTTATTTTATACATATATCTTTTTTAGATATACATAAATACATTTTTAATGAATATATATAATATTTATATCATGGTTATCATTCTGGATATGATTAAATTATGACTTAAGTATTAGGACCTAGAATAATAAGTCAAAACATGGAAGAGAAACAAAACCGTTATTACCTAAAACATAACTTGAACATTAAATTTTTAATAAAAGATTAATATAAAGTCATAAGTAAATAATACATGGTATTATATATATTAATATGGTTCTATGTTATATTTTTAAAAAACTTATATTAATTATATAGGAGGTTTGAATGTGTACTAAGTCAAGACTTAAGTTTAGGGGATTTCTAGTTTCATTTTTATTTCTATGAGACTTATGCCATATTCACCACCAGTTTATTTTTTGTGGTGTATATACTTCCCATGAATGTATCATACGATCATTATAATTAAATTTTTGGGTATTTACATATCGATTTTATGATCTCTTTCTGATGGGGTTCACATTTTAAAAATTACCAAATCAGTAAGGTAATTTTTTCTTAATTTTCGTTCATTGAGGAACATGTTATGTTATGAACCTATATTATTTAATGATGTGTATATACTTCCCTTTTACATGTTGTGTCATTAATATCCTCATTTCATGATAATGTAAGATTCATGTAATGTTAATCTCTCTTCGACCATAAATCCGCGTTCATTCAAAACAATGTTTTCTAAATGATTTTAAAAGTGTTTTAAATGATATTTTAAGAATTTTCAATAGAATGGATTTAAAATATATTTAAAATGGTTTCAAGGAATAATTTATATGTTTTATAGTTTATTTTCAGTTAAATTTCTTTTTAAATGTGTTATTATTGAAAATACACATTTCAAAGAGAAAATGATATTTTCTTCAAGAAATGTTGTAATAAGACACTTAAAAATTATTTTCCATCTAATATGGAATCCATTGGTGTTAATTTTGATTTATAGGGGATGTGATCAAATGTTACCATTCATAGTATTTATTTTAATGGTTTATGTTTTTATTATTAAATTTTTAAGAATTCTGTTACTTTTCAATGAGTTATGCTATGATTAAATATTTACAAAAAACATTTATTTACATGGATATTGATGAAATGAATGATTTATGGTCCTATGGAATAAATATTTATAGTTTTCATTAAGTGAAAAGTGGGACCTATAATTATATATAATGAATTTGGTAATGATAAATGTTCTATGAGCTCGAAGGGTATAAGGGATTCCATCTTAATCCCTCAACAAGAGGGTATATGGGAGGTTATCCAAAGCCCAAAACAGGAGGGTACTTGGGAGGTCATCCTAAGAACACAAAAAGAGGGTACACGGGAGGTCATACTAAGCCCATGAAAAGAGGGTACATGGGAGGTCATCTTATGTCTGCAATAAGACGGTACATGGGAGGTCAGCCTTACCCTGAAACTCAAAGGTACACAATAGGTCATCCCAAGACCAAATTAGGTATATAGTTGATTATCCCAAGACTAAAATGTTAGGAATTTGTTGGTAGGTATAATTGAAATAAGATTTTATAAACTTATTTTTATGCGAAAAAATCCATGTTTTATGCCATTGTTATACTATCATTGATCTTGTTCTTTTATTATCATATGATTTATGTCTTATGAACTGCAAATTTTTATTCCATGACTCTTGTACATGATCTTTTACATATAGGGTAGGATCTTCAAATGTTTTTCTTATTTACTCATATGAATATGTTTATATTATTCATACATATCTCCCTTTTTTACCCTTTTTGAGCATCTAAGCTCACCATTTCTTATGTTTCTTTTCCCCATGAGAAAAATAAAGGTATAAAGTATGATATGTCAAAAAGAGTTCTAGTTACGAATAAATAGGTGGGAGATGATATAGATATATTATGAACCAGTTTTTTATGTTTCCAAGTTTCCAAAGGCACTAAAATAATACAATATTTAGGTGTGTGATTGTGTAATTCATGGAAATTAATCTAGAAATATGAAATTTCCATGTATATTTAGCAAGGGTTGCTATACATTTCCTATTTTCCAAGCCATCAGTGAACCAATCAGGGTGAAACTATCAAAAACACCCTGTCACCAACTGAAAAAATCCAAGGGGAATCTAGGATGATCAAAAAAAGATTTATAATGGCTCTTTACCACCACCATTCACGACTAATCATCCAAATATTTACTATCATCTCCTGGAATAAACTAGGTACCACCAAGGAAGATTCACCGATCTCTGACAAAAAAATGAATATTTACATTGGAGGTAATAAATGGCCTCAAAGGGTTCCACATGAATGGTTGAATGGAAACTATTGTCATAGAAAAACTCGACCTGTCCCATGTGACTATCCCTAGATCCACCAAAATTTAGAATAAATTCATGTAACATGTCCCCAAGAATCTATATAGATCATTATATCTAGAAATTCATGTGTGGATGATATATCATGATCAATCAAACCTAGGATTCCAATGCCTTATATAGGCCTTCCCCAAAACAAGAAGTGAACCAACAATCCCTATTAGAAACTATAATTATTTGAAATCCATAACGTTTTAAAATATCTTGAACATATAGGCTTCCCATTTCCTCAAATTTGGTTATATATCAAATGGGAATAAAGTGATCTACTTTGGTCAGCTAATCGATCACTACCCATATCACATTATTACTTTGAGGTGTATGTGGAAACCAAACCACAAAAATCCATGGAAACCTCATTATATTCCCAAGTTGTAATAGGATGGGGATAAGGAAAACCCAAAGGGTTGTGGTGATTTCATTCTACATGTTGGAAAGTAAAATAATTAGAAACAAAGTAAGTGATGTCTCAAATCATACCTGGCCCCAAAAATTATTGATACATACCATAGAACATTTTCATGGTTCCAAGGTGGACTGATCATTGGGAATTATGGTAATCCCTCATCATATATTTTTTAATAGTAGAATGAATAATACCCATTTTGGAAACATAATATTCTTTTAGAGGAAAAAAAATCACTGATGGTCTCTTCAAAATAAATATATTCTCTAAAGTTATAAAATTAATCACTAGGATACTTCTTATAAATAATCATCTCAATAATAGTGGAGTTCAAATGAATTCTTTCTAGAAAAATCATGGCCTCATCCTACCAAAATACCAAGTGAATGAGAGAAAATAGAGCCATAAAATTATATTATTTTGATTATTATTTCATGGCATGGGTTGGAAATTTCATATCTAAGGCATCATTGATAACATCCCCCTTGTCAAGGATGTAGGAAATGTTATAATGAAAATTTATTAGGTTCCCCACCCAACACCTATGTTGGAAATTCAAACCTTTTTATGGGAAGATTTGACACTTATTTTTTTAATCAAAATAGAGGGTAAGATTATATTTGAATAGGTAATACATAAAATCTTGAGATAATTAATCAAAAATATGATTTCAAGATCACGGGTTGGAAAGTTATTCTCATGTGGCCTAATTTTTCATGTGAAATGGGCCACCATGTGATCTCCTTATATAAGAATGTATCCCAAGCCCAAACATGATGCATCAAAAAAACCATATTTCCTTGAAAAACCTCTAGAAGAGTCAACATAAGAGTATAATATAAAATATGATTTAAATTATCAATAGAATACAAAAATTTTAAATCCTATACTAACATAACCCTGTTCTAAGTGAGTATGGCCATCAGAGAATCCAACTTTGAGATATCTTTAAAAATCTTTTGAGAATACCCTGCTAAGATGAAGAAGTTTCAAATATCTAAAACATTATGAGGTTGTTCCTATATCATAATAGCCTTCAAATTCTCACAATTAGAAAAAATATAATTTATCAAGACCATGTGTACTGTGAACTTCACTTCCCAAATAAAAAAACTATATTTTGATATATTGGCATAAATTTAGCGATCTATTAAAATTTTCAGAACTCTTCTTAGATAATGAACATGGTATTCTTTAGTTTTAGAGTAAACTAATGGTCATCCACAAAAACTACCACAAATGGATCGATACACTCATGGAATATCCTCTTCATCAGTTTCATAAAAGCTGAAGAAGCATTGGATAGACCAAAATAAATAACAAAGAACTCATAATGGCCATACCTTGTCCTAAAAGAAGTATTTGGGTTGTAAGATTATTTAACTCTTATTTTTTGAGATCCAAATTTAAGATTAATATTTGATAATGACATTACCCCTTTAAAATTTTCAAAAAAATCACCAATCCAAGGAAATGGTCACTTGTTATTTACCATAACTAAATTTTGTTTTTGGAAGTCTACACAAAGGTGAATTGTACCATCATCTTTATTTGTGGAAATAATAAGCATAGACCAAGGTGACATGCTAGGGAATATAAATACTTTATCCAAAATATCATCAAACTATATCTTGAAATCTTTAATTTAAACAGGTTCTATATGGTAAGAGGGAATATAAATTGGATGAGTACCTGGTACAAATTCTATAAAGAACTCTACCTCCATTATTAGTGAAAAACATGAAAATTCATATGGAAACACATATAGAAACATCAATTATACTGAAGGAAGATCCCCACTCAAGGATTATTACTCCATATTAAAAGAAAAAATATTATATTACCTAAATCCAATAAAGGGGGTCCATATTTACTTTATTTTGGGTCTTATTTTCCATGGAAAACATAAAACACCCCATCAAGGGTAGAAAAGGAGATCCAATGAAGATAAAATTAAATCCTATATTTATGGGTTAGAACTCAATCCATAACAAGAATTAAATCAATAGGGTTTATGTTGGGGACTAGAAAATCCTAGGTGAGATCAATCTTTGATAAAGATAAATCACAAGAAGGTAATTAGAGACACTCTTCTCTCATCATTCTGAGGGGAATATCAATATCCATCACATAAGATTTAATATCTTTAGGAAGGTTTAAAAAATACCTAATATGAGTTGATATTAACAAATGACAGGAAACAATATAAAATAAAGTAGTCACTAAAGATAAAGCTATAATATTCCTCTCACTATTGCTGGATTCACATCAACTTCCTATGAAGACTCTTACACTGCATGAAGAAACATTTTCATAGATGCATGTTGATGGAACCCATTATTTTATAAATTATATAATTAAAACATAATAATTTTAGGTTATGGTGATCCTGTGCCATTTTCAGTGGAAGAAAAGACAAGATAGAACTTATACTAGTGGATATGTATACTACATGAATCACAAATCTTCGATGCCTCAGTACAAACTTGCCTCAAATTCCCATTCACCGTGGGTCATAGTATTATCACCCTATTAAAGGTTTAGAAACTCCATAAACATTTCTAAAACCATCAAATCCAGATAAATCTATTTTTAAGGTGTACTCTAAAGTCTTTCCAATCCAAGACATCATGTTTCTTCACAGTAACTATAAAATCCCACCACCTCTTACTAGGCTCTTCAAGCATAAAGGTATCACAATTCACCTTTATAGCTTATGAAATTTACAAGAACTAAAAAATAATTTCAATGCATTTTATCCAATTCTATGACTCTTGAGGGTCATTCGATCCTTGGAATGATGGTTGTTTCTGGAAAAGAAATCCTTGATCACAATCTCTTAATTTATCCCTTTGAGGTTCCACTACTAGAGCCTGAATGATGATGGGTTCAGGTACCATTCCCAGTGCTTGGATAAGAAACGCCACTATATCAATGAGCTTATAATCAATTGGAGGGTTAAATTTACTGTTTTCATTATCATATCCCTCCTGAGGTCTATTAAAATGTCTTCTTGGGAGAATTTCACCACACAACATCAAAAAGAAACAAAGAGAAATCAACAAGGATACTAATAGTATTTAATCAATTATGGGATATTGGAATATCAATTCAATCAATAGGATTTAAAATTTTGTTACATCAAAACACCTAGATCATGTTTCTCCAAGGAATATAATTAGATCAAATTATTCTTCAAGGAAAATTTCTCAAACTTCTATGGTGACTTAAGGATTTCTATGACAAGATATGGCTATAAAATCTCTCATAGCTTCCCCTTAATTCTCTAAAATACTACCTCCTATATACTAGGACATCCCAAAACTCCATACCAATATACAAGAAATATTCACAACCTTTTTATGATACAATCTTTTCATTAACCATCCTGGATACCATGGTACACTGATACCCAAACCTTTCCTAACATAGCATGAAGAGAAATCCCAATCTCTACTAGTTGGTGACTAGAAACTGACATCATCAAGAAGTCCAAAGGAGTGATTTATACAAAATTATGGTAAACAAGAGGAAGAAAAATAAATACGCATTCGGTATTGCAAACAATCCTCAAAGACAGAAGTTCCACAAGTGGGTAGAAATAAGCCCAAAGAAAAAAAACCCAAAAGGTAAAAACATCAACCAAGAAAAATTCTAACAATCCTAGTGAAACAAGTGGATCACTACTACCCAAGTCATTTCTATTTCTCATGATCCCATGAATCAATCACATGCACCACTTCCAAGTGGTGCATTCCATTTTCCTATACCTAGGATAACAAAATCTATAAATCTCTGAAGGAAAATTTAGGGTGTTAGTTAAATATCCCAGTAGGGTCTCTCGAAGTGTTTAATAATCAATTATATAACAATTAAACCATTTATGATTTTGATTTAAATAATAAAATTCATGTAATTTTATTTATATATTTAAATCCAAAACATGATTTCAAATCAAAATATGATAGAGATATAGAAAATAGGCTTAAATGAAACTTTTTATATAAAATTTGTATATAAGATGACTGATATAAATAACATATTTATTTAAAAAATAGAATTCATAATCCAATCAAACTAAATAAATCATTGTGGTCATATTTTCTATGTTATGTTAATTCTAGTATCTTAGACCCTTGCAATACTCAATAATATATCATGACTCAAGTATGATTTCACATATCCCTAGGCTCAAATCAATCAGACTAATAAATCAACATCCAATTGAGGATAATCATACCAAAATAGTTTTATTTATAATTTTCATTATCAATCCATTTCTAGGGAGTTATATCACTAATGTGCTAGTCATTATTAACAACTAACTACTCAGGCTCTCATGTGATTCAATAAATCATTCAAACATTGGAAAAACCTTCATTTAAATTCAATTCATTGTTCCCATTTCAAATGCCTGATTTCAAGTTTAATCATGCCATTTCATTTTACAAATCCAAATCAATTTTTTTTATCAAATTCATTCATTATAAATCAATTTTCATAGAAAGAAATTTTCACAGAATCAAGTTAAATAATTTTATCAGAATGATTTACATCATAATACATATTTTATAAAAAATCAGTAAATATCTCAAAACCACACAAAATAGGTTTTTATTTCACATATCTATGCCCTTGAAATTAATCATCAAATTATTTTTACATAAAATCATTGAATAAAAATTTTAAATGTACCTTTAACCAATCAAGATATTATGGTTCAATTTTAGGGAAGAAGTGTTATGGAACCACTAACATTTTTTAATGATGAAGAACCACCCAACATAAGAAATTAAAATAGATAGATGAAGTCAATAAATATCAGGAATGAAATCCATAGAATTATGAACCATTAAATCATGATCCAATACATCAAAATCATGATGATTAAAAACTATTAAGAAAAAGAGAAGAGGATATTGAGGAATTATACAATGAGAAAAGTTTCACTTACCAGAGATGAATCAAACACGTCCATCAATACTTCAATACTAGAAGAGGAGAGGTTGTAGGAAACCAAAAGCCTTTTTAGAGTCTTAAAAATCCAAAAACATGAATGATATTTGAGTAGGATGAGTTATAAAAAATATTTGTGCACTGGACTTTAAAGATATAAAACAACACACCATGGCACAACATACAGCACACCATGGCACCTCTGTGTTGTAGATGTGCTAAAAAAGGGTCCATATTATGATATATTGAAGGATTCAATGCCATAGACACCCCAAATCAACCAAAATCCTAAAGGCACACAATAAATATCTATATATATAATTAACGTGGGTAAATCTACACTGTATTTCCCCACACCGTGTCCTAGTTAACCTCTAATATAGAAGATACCCCAAACCAGAAACTCAAGGCCCTAAGCCATAGCCCATCCTGATTTCGGAAAAGATCCAAATATATCCACATTGAAGCTTGGTGGTCCACACAACAACCATACAGAAAAAGGACGTGGAATCAAAATTTTCCACGCTGTAGATGTTTGATCAACGCTACAACCATCCTCTCCCACTACGTAGCCCCTTACCTTTATGGTGTAGTCCCTTTCCAAATTCCTAGAAGAAAAAAAATCTAGAAACAAATTAAATCTACGATCAAACATAAATGGGAATAAAAAAAGGATATATACTATTTGAATGTGGTTATAGGATATTATAACATCCCAACCATAAAATATTTTTCCCACAAAAATCATGCCAAGAAGACTCTGTTTCAAAAATAAGAGTCTACTAATCTCTCATCAGTTCCTTAATATCCTAATTCTCATGATATTTATAAAAATGATAACAAAACACCCAAACCAAAGGTATTGAATTCCCATGAAGTAGCATTGCCTTAGAATCAATAATACAAACTATATGCTCATTTATGGATAAATCAGTTTTGACATCAAGATCATCCCTTCTAAAAACATGGGATGAGTCAGAGAGATACTTTCTAAGATATGATACATGAAACACATTATAAATCGATATCAATAGGGGTGGTATATCCAAATGGTAAGCCAAATTAATAATTTTCTCAATAATATTGAAGGGTCCCATGTATCTTAGTGAAAGATTTCCCCATTTTCCAAGCCACAATTGACCCAATAAAGGTGAAACTCTCAAAAACACCAAGTTACGAATAGAAAAATATAGAGGTCATATACGATGATCGATATAAGATTTATACCATATCTTTTTCTTCACCATAATATGATGTTTCAATTAATTTCTTTACTATCATCTCCTAGACTAAACTAAGTCCCACCAAGGAAGCTTCATAAACCTTTGACGAACACAACAGATTTTTCTATGGGAAGCCATACATGGATTAAAAGGTTTCCATATTGATGGATGAATAGTAACTTTTATTTTAAGAAAAATTATCCAGTCCCAAGTGTCTATCCTAAGTTCCACCAAAATTGAGAATGAAATCACATAACATGTCCTCAAAAATCTATATGAATTTTTATTTCTTTCTATCCATCTGTGGATTATACACCATTTTCAAAATCACTTGGGATCCCAATGCCTCTTGTAGGAGTCACAAAAAATGATAACTAAATTGGGGATCCCTATTAGAAACTATAATATATAGAACTCCATCAAATATAAAAATATACTCTAGGTATTGTATTCCAAATTCCTCAACTTTGGTTTTATTTCAAATGGGAATAATATGATTTGATTTTTTCATCTGATAAATCACTACCCATATATCATTTTTTTCTTGATGGGTACACAAAAACCCAACCATGAAATCAATAGACATATAATAAAAATTCCTAGTTAGAAAAATGGGGTTGAAGTAAACACAATGTTATTTGGTTCTTGGATATGACCATTTGTAATGTATAATAATGAGAAAAAAAGTTAGTGATGTATCATCTCATACCTGGCCACCATAATTATCTCTACATATCATAAAACATCTTCTTGGTTCTAGGGTGAACTGCCCACTGGGAATTATGGAAATCCCCCATTATATATTTTCTCATGGGAAAATGCACAACGTACTGATTCCAAAAACATATAATTCCCTTAGAGGAAAATGACTACACACTAATGGTATCCACACTATAAAAAGAGTTCCTAAATAAATGGAATTCATCATCAAGTTTATTATCCAGAAGAATAATCTTATGAAAATAGAAGGTTAGATGATCACTTACTTGAACCATCTCATCCTCATTCTACTGATCTCTCAAGTGCGTGTAATAAATGAGTGTCATGAAATTAAAGTCTTATGATGAATCTTCCAAAAACTATTTTGTAAATTTCCTACTAAAGGAATTAATGATTAAATTCTCATTTCTAGGGATGTAGGAGATTTGAAAATCAAAAGACTGAATCTACTCCAGCCAATGCCTCTGTCTAAAATCTTTTTGAGAGAAGATATAACTCAGAATTTTATGATCAAAATAGGCAGTAAAATTATTTTGAAAGTGGTACTGCTACAAAATCATTAGATAATACATCTTTAAGGTGAGTTTGATATCATGTTTATTATATTTCTTTCATGTGTCCAAAAATGTTAGGAACCATTGGACACCACATGATCAACTTGCATGAGAATGAAACCAAAACCTTAACTTTATGCATCATAAAAGACCACATAGACCTATCCAGCCTCTGTAAGAGTTAATACTATCAAAAATGTCAAAATATGATTCAAACAATCAAAATAATCATGAAAATTTGAATCCCATAAGAACTTCACTCCATTATGAGTGAGAGCGGTCAGCAGAGAAGCCATGTTTTACAAATGTTTAACAGTCCCATGTTAATGACCTGCTAAGACTAAGAATATAGGAATATAAAAAAAATTTTGTGGATGCTTCCATGTCACAACATACTTCACTTTCTAAGGATTTAATGAAATATAATGTTTTGAGACAACATGTTCCAATAAATTCACTTCTTGAATCCAAAAAATACTTTTCAATAACATGGTATAAAATCAATGATCTCCCAAAATTTCCCGAACTATTATTAGACGATGCACATGGTATTCATTGGTTTTGGGGTGAACTAAGACATATTGTATAAAACTACCACAAATGAATCTATATAATCATGGTATATCCTACTCATCGGTTCTATAAAAACAATAGGATCACTGGTTAGACCAAAAGGTAAAACGAGGTACTAATAATGGCCATTCCTACTATTGAAGGTGGTCTTTAGGATTATAGATTCATTAATTATCAACTACGGATAACCATAATAATGATCAATATTCAATAACCACCTTCCCCATTTTTAACTGGTCAAAAAAATCATTAATACATGGTAATATGTACTTCTTATTTACTATTACTCTATTGGGTTTTTAATAATCATCATAAAGGTGAATTGTTCCATTGGATTTATTTTCAAAAAGAAGAGGAACTGACCATAGTGACGCCCTCAGGCATATAAATACATTATCCAGTAGATAATACAACAAGATCTATAAGGATTTCAATTCAGCTGGTTCTATATAGTAATAGGGAATATAGATAGGTTGAGTACTTGGTACTAAGTTAATGAAGAAATCTACATATCTTACTAATGGAAAACTAGAAAAGAAAGATTGAACCACATTAGTAAATATAACGATCACTAGAGGAATATCAATAATCAATTATTATTTCTCTTGATAAAAATAGCACCCAAATATTACACTACCCAACTATGAAAAAAGGGGTTTATCTATAATCGTTCTTAGGTACAATTATCAATAGAAAACATAGCACACCTCATCAAGGGTAGAAAAGGAGACCTGACAAAGATAACAATAAATCTGGGCCTGCTATCTAGTCTCAGTGGCCTGCATGAGCTAGCTGGTGGTAACAACTGATGTGCCTTGATGACCCATATGGTCACGACTCCGCTGACATTGGCATCGGCTGGGGATGTTGGGGAGGTTCGTCTGGCGCTCCCTATCGTCAGAACTCATATAGGGGTTTACCAACTCCATGGTATTAACCGAAGTGTACACTTGACTATCACTTTAACAGTCATCCACTATTGGGAAGATTTTGGGAATAATCCCCATCTTAGGGGGCATGAAGTTGCCGAAAGTGCAGGGAAATGGTGGCATTGGTGGGGCCTATTACTTTCCCTTACGTCGTCGATGCTTTCTCTTCTAGGAAGAGCCCGGTTGAGATGATGATGCAGAAGTGGTGGCCGCATCTTCTGAAGGATCCGGTTGATTCAGGCATGACCGAATGATGCCATGGGAATTGGTGACCATTTTTCAAGCCATCCAGTCATCATACTTTTGGGAACCATGGTTAGAAACATACTTCCACTCTCCCTCGCTATCGCTGCTGCAATCTGGTCATACGAAAACACCCGCTAATTACATCGGGGCCGGGCCCAGACTGACTATATTGTTATTGACCTGGTCTTGAATCCAATCTATGAACATATAGCACTACTTGAGGGTGTGCCCCAGAATACAGATATAGGGGAAGTAGTTGGGGCGATCAGTGAGGTTCACCTCCTCTGGCATTCTGCACTCAGGAAAAAACATGATCCCTTGTTCCAAGGCACTTCTAAACTAGTCGGGAACCTGATTCTCGTTGAATGAGTAGGCATGGTTTCTTCTATCCAGAAAGTGGGCCTTTGGATCCTAGAACTACCAAGGATCTAGAAAAGCATGTCGAGGAGGTGTAGCCTGATTGTCCCACCTAGGCAGTGGCGACGCATTTTTTGGGGGCACCTGCCGATTCGGAGTTTGATACTACTAGGACGGATGCTACGCCTGTGGTGGCAGGCCTCTATGAGGATGCAAAGGTGGCTCCACTGGTAATAATTCCAGCTGTTTGTGGGCCTCTATCTGGGCCAGCACGACGAGCTCAGCTTTGATAGCTCTTATTGCTGGGATTGCGGGAGGCAAGGGTAATACCAGCCTGGCTTGTTGCAAGTCTTCTTCAAGGTGTTGGGCCTTATCAGAGAAGTCTTGAAATCACCTAGGGTAGTTTTTTGTTATCGAAGAGGGAACCAGTTATGTTCAGACATTTCCTACACATATCGTCAGTAATTTCTATTAAGTTAGTGGCATGTCAATGGAATATGTCATCCCTTTACACCAGGCGGTAAAGTCCACGACACACTCATCAGGCCTTTGTTGGAACTTGAAGAGGTCTGTAATTCTTTTTTTCCATGTGGTGGAGTGGAACTGGTAGAGGAACTCCCTGCGAAGGTCCTCCCAGTTGGTTACGGATGCAACAGCGAGCTAGTTGTACCAAACGAATGTCGGCCCCTCCAATGTTTGATGAAAATAGTGGAGCCTGGCAGCCTCCTGTTGTGCTGGAGTCCCTAACATGGGATTACAACATGAGTTGAAGTGGACTAGGTTTTGTGGTGGATACCCTATCCAGTTAAAGGGGGAGAAGGTGGGATTCCTGAAACCCAGAGGTGCTGGTATATCATACACCCATACTGGGTATGGATTACAATCAGGTGGGATTTACACCTGTTGTGTTTTCAAATATTTAAGGCAGGCTATGAGAGCTTCCATATGATCATCTGGGTGGGGGTTCCTATCTTGATGGGGATCCCTAACTACGAGCGCATTGGCGGGTTCTTCAACAAGATAAACAGGCTCAGCGGCTCATGGGGCTGCTGGCAGCATGACCCTCTGGGTGGCTGGGGGAGCCCGAGCTAGGTCCCTTGGATTTTCGTGCTGTTCAGGAGGGTTCAGAAAGACATAATGTGCCCTCTTACTGTACGTTCCAGCCTCAATCTTGTCTATGGGGGTAGGATGATCAGGGTTCCTAGAGGCATCTCATTGAGGGGAAGTTGTTTTTGACCTTGTTGTACTGGCTGAGGATTGCCGTAGTCGGGCTATTGCTCCGTGACGCATTCAGAAAGGAGGTCATTGACCAATTTCTTCTTCTCAGCAAGTTGTTGATGCAACACAGCCTTTTTCAGGTCCTCCTCCATCTTTTTCACTAAGGCAGATGGGTCGGTGTGCTTGGAAGCTCCAACGTACTCTTTTGCCTTACCATAATTCTGGCTGAGTAACAATGCCTCAGTGGGTGTAGGGATACCAAGTAGGCTCCTCTTCTTGCTCATAACCCTCCCTAATGGATCCAATAGTGGTGGAACTCCCTCCGGGGTAATTCCCAATCAAGAAGCTACAAATCATCTTCCTAGTCTTCTATGTCAGCCATGTTGGCCATGAACCTTCCTGGGGGAATATCCCTGATATTGCCTAGCAGGTTGGGCTACCCCAGATATGACAGAAGAGGAGGGCAACATACTTCCCCCAGCCATAGATTTGTGCATGTGGGGGGTAAGCCTCATTGATGATCTCGTGGAGTATCTTGATACTCTAAATGCATTGCTGTTGGAGGGACTTATGGCAGTTTGGTGACTCGAGGCGCTGGGCTACAGGGAGCGCTGCCAGATTGACTAGACAACATTTCTTTACAATCTCTTCCAGATACACTTGGATCATGGGATATACCACCCAATGATGGAGAAGGAAAAAGTGCATCTCCTATAGGGTTTGGCAGAAACATTCAACCTCCTCTGGGGTGAGGGATTCCGACGCGCAAAAATTCGGCGCTGCCATGGGCTAGAACTTCTCAGGGAAGTGGTCTGCTGCGAGGATGTTCCATAATCTCCTCGACTCAGATTCAGGGTCTGGCCATTGATTTACCGATTTTTCAACTGGGTGTGGCTGAGGAACTGTCAACGGTACTATGACAGGCCACTGGGATGAAAACCATGATGGTGGATAGTACGATGAGCGAGCTGACTGGCTGTCGATTCTCAAGATTTCCTCTGAAGAGTGTAGCGACCTGTCTACTACATCATGATAAGATGGGATGATGGTGGACAATCCTAGCTCAGGGTCTAGGTCTACTGGTGATAGGTCGCGATGCTTCTCACTTGCCATTTTCCCCTATAATAGTTCTCCGTGATCTCCTGTTGAGTTATAGAGTGCTTTTGGTGACGACAGTGGTGATTGCATGATCATAACCTCCGGGGTCACCAGATTTTCATCCTCCTAGATATACCTATGGAGGGAGGTGGGAATCCGATGGACCATTCATTCTAGAAGTACTAGGATAATGCAACTCATTCCTACCCTAGCCCATGACTCGGATGAGCGAGGGGAGGGTTCTCGAGCTGAGTCATACTTTGCTTTATATTCTGAGAAGCAGAACAGTTTGACCTATGTCTGGACCTTCCTAGAATTCTTCTTATAGAGGTGATGACCCGCATTCCTGCCACTGGGTGGATCCTCGGGACTGGGCTGATTTCTGACACAGGGTCCTTCAGCTACACTGGTGCTGGGGCGGAGAGGGTTTATACCTAAGAAAGCTAGGGTGTGAGGATCACCAGGAAAAATGTCAAAGGGGACATGGGGAGGACCTCCATTTGTAGCGCTTGATAGAGCAAAACCTCCACTAGAACTTGCAGAAGAATGCAGAGAACCACCACGCTTGTTTTCCCTAGAGACCTCAGTATGAGGAGGGTCATTGTATCGGTATCACTGCACACGGGTAGGACCTTTGTGCTGGGTGTGGGTGGAGAAAGGCTGCCCTTCACTCCTCTAGTTTCCGTGGCGATGAGGACCATCAACGGCTGCTGAAAGGCTGCAGAGAGGATCCCCACATTGAAGAGAGACCGAATGTGCAATTTCCCTGCACCAGTGGTCGGGGGCAGGAGGAATGACTCCATACCCAGTGTAATGGACACAAGAAAGGCTTCCATACCGAGTGTCACCATCGCAAATAAGGCCCTCATTTGGATTGAGGGTGGCATGAGGCGAATCACCATGCTGATCCTAGAAGGGGGGAAGGACCTAACTCTCCATGGTAATGGTATGGGGAGGACCTCCGTACTAGGTGGAATCACTGCAGGTTAGCTTGTGGAGGCCACTTCTCATTCCAGCAACCAAGACCGTCGACCCAGCCTATCCGTGGGGAGGTTTATGCCTTGATCCTTGTTGGGAGTTTAAGTACGCCTGCATAGTGTATGTAGGTAACAACTGATATGCGTTGGCGGTGGCTCGGGCCATAGTAGTTGCTGATATTGACGTCCCTTGGCGGACACCCTCAACTTTCACCCGATACTGGCATCAGGTCAGATGAACCAGAGCTGGTGGCATAGGCACATGGCTTACCTACTATTCATCTAGTATGACCGGGTGGTGGCGCTGACACTGCAGGGTGGGAGCCCTCACTAGGAGTCCCAGGAACGGGACTCTGACTGGTCAGGGTCGGATGTCACCTAACTCATCTGTGTAGGGCATGTAATCGTTAAAACATTCTAGGGAGAGGATCCTGAAAAGGTTTTATGTCAGGGCGGGGAGTAATAGCTCCCTAGGTAGCCCTCGAGGGTAGCATTGACGATGAGGCGTGGATGCTTCCTTGTCCAGGCGGGCCATATCCTGGGTTGGGATTATGCCTTCCTTCTCATAATGGTGAATGATGTCATTGATCACCCTTCATTGGATTCCCTCAGACGGGGAAAGGGGGCGTGGGACCCCATGGTCGTAGATGTAGAGGCCGTCGTGGAAGAGGTAAAGCCACGTGGGATGGGCGTGTTGGCTATGCCCCTACCCCTGCGTTGATGGGAAGATGGTGATCGTGTCCTTGGTTCATCAACCTGAATCCTGAGAAGCAAGGAGGTTAACTTGTCTGTGATGAAAGAAAATGGAATTGACGACCAATGCCCCAACACAATCTCGTCTTCCATGACTGGTAAGATGGATCCACGCTGACAATGTCTCAGAACGGGATGCCCAATGTTCTAATGCCCCGACTTCTAGTGAGTTTCACACCAGGCCCACTATTTGATTAGTGGGACTTGATGCCTGATAACCAGATTCGGTGACACGTCAATCAATTGATGCCTCAAATGCTACTAATCTCCATATTGAGGTGAAGAACTTCATGTCAGGTTCACCATTTTTTTCAACGCTTTTGTCGGGGCGCGCACGTCACATCTGTGGGGGACGCACAGCTGTTGCCCTGCATTCCTACTTTCCAAAGCCAGGCAACATCCATCACTTTTTCAGGGATGTATACTCCTTGATCGAAAGGGGATGATGGGATGTCGGTTATTTATTCCTTGGATTCCTCCTTAGAACTCGTCACCTAGTCCGGGTCTCCCTTATAGATTTAAGACGTTGTTCATGAAAGTCTTCCTGGTGCCATATCTTCATGGAAACCAGTTAATTACACCATTTTTGTTGGGATAATCAAAGGGGTATGGTCAGGGTAGAAACCTTCAGTCGGGGGAGTAGTCATGTTGGGCATCACTGGCGTGTCTGGACGCTGGGACACTGGCGTTTCTGTCTTCTGTCCCTTATTATAGGGCTTTTCGAGGGCGCAGAAGCCCATGGAATCCCACATCAAACATGAGGAATCATATGCCATGGGCATGTATCTGATGTTTTCCTCATCTTCCCATGTTTAACACAGGGTATACTGTATGTTTAACATCAATCGGAGATGGATCAGACCGATCAGAACACTGACTAGAGTGGATCAGATGGGTGCAACCTCTGGAGGGAACACTAATGTTGGGGCCATCATATGTTTGACTTCCTGATCACTGTTGAGGGGAATGGGGAATGAGATGGCATGATTTCATCAGGCTGTGGTGGCCCAGAAAATAATTATGATAGATGATGGGTGGATGAATGAAGTGAAGGGGGAATGACATAGGACCATCGCAAGGGTGACAGTGAAGTTGGGATTGAGCCTTGAAGAGACTTCCTACATATCCCCATGTAATGGAATCAAAGTCCACATAGTTTGGTGAACATAGTTAATCTTGAAAATGGATAACCACTGAATGGGGAGATAACGACATACCTCTGAATGTGGCTGACAACAGCAAACCGCTGAATGAGGCTGAAAATGGATTACCGTTGAATGGGGTCTCCAATGGCTTACTGCTGGATAAGAGTATCAATTACTTACCACTAGATAGGGTCAAAATGGATTACTGGTGGATAGGGTTGCAATGGCTTACCACTGGATAAGAGTATCAACAGCTTACTGCTAGATAGGGTCACAACGGCTTACTGCTAGATGGGGCCGAACCGATATGAAGATGTTCGGGATGGCCAGTGGATGGTGAGCTTGAACCTCAGGGAGGCTTCCTACATACCCTTCCTTGACAAGGATCAAAGAACTCATAGTTCAAGAAGGGTTTTTTGTGCAACATCTTACCATTGACTGGGGAAACGACGAATTACCACTGATTGGGGTCCAAAGTTTAACGTCATGAAGGACGAGGGTGAACCGACGTGAAGAGGGTAAGAATGACCAGATGTGCGGCTTGAACCTCAGGGAGACTATCAACACACTTCACCTTGGTAAGGATCAAAGACCTCATAGTTCATGGGATAATTTGGGGCTTACGCTCTAAGGAAACCCATGGTTTTGGAGAACCAACGTGAATGGGGTCAGAGTGACCAATGGGTGGTGGGCTTGAACCTCGTGGAGGCTTCCTACGTACCTCGCCTTGGTAAGGATCCAAGACCACATAGTTCAATTATGGGGGCTCAGTGAACCGACTTGAAGATGGTCGGGACCAATGGATGGTGGTGGGCTTGAACCTCAGGGAGGCCTGCCACGTACATTGCCTTGGAATGTATCAAAGACCACATAGTTCTTGTGGTGTAGGGAGTACACTCTAGGATTCCAAAGGAAGATGTCAGGGTCGTTTCTTTCTCTAAGCCCACATGAGTCATGCTCGTTGTGATAAACAAGAGGTAGCAGAGACCTGATGATCACATCACGAAAGGTGTGTCTGTGGGAGGAGAATGTGGGGCTTATATGTGATGGAAACCCAAAGAGGAAACATGGGATTATGCATGGTTAGTAGTCTGAAGAGTTTGAGACTTACTCCAAGATAGAGGCCCAGAGATGACAAAGTCCAGCACGAGAGGGATTTGGCATAAACGAAAGGAGGGGAAGGGATCAAACCACTTGTAAGAAAAGATAGGGGCTTACAAGAGGTTGGATGTCCTTTCCCCATGGACAGACATCGCTCCGATAAAGAGGATCTCATTCCATGTGAGGAATGATCTCACTCTCGTGGAGACCAGTGGGCATGTAGAATGTCCAGGGTGGGGGCACCCCACGTGGGAGGCACGGGGCAAGGCCACCGTTTAACGTTATGTGCTGTAGATGATATTGCTTTGTAGTTTAACGTCCTGTAGCTCAGATGAGGTGGGTTCACTTCGCACCCATAGGACTTACATAACTGGTACCCTCTACACCTTGGTGAAGATAAGGGATAAGAAATTCTGTGGCTATGGGGTGTTATGGAGAGAACCATTGGGGGGTCCACGTTAGTGTGGCTATGTGAAAAAGAAATAACTGTTAGCGTGCCTATTCAACGAAGCATGAGGCGAAGCAACACAATGGGTAGTATCACCCATGGGACTTTGAAGTTACTTCATGTGAACCTAGGAGGTTTCATGGGAAAAGATTATATGGTGAAGGTACTTTGGGTGTGGGAGGCGCCCAAAAATGATGTCCGAAAGAGGGAAATCACAAGGGCACAAGGTGGGAGGCTTGCACACAAAAAATGAAGTTTCACAAAAAATGGCTGGACTGACCTGCAATTGAGTGGCGTGTGCAGAAAAGGACAGGGCGACACACAAATGGGATAAAGGTGTGCAAAAGGTTATGGAATGCACACAAAAGGGACTGTACATGTGAAAAAAAACCACAACACATGCAAAAGGAATTGGTTGCGTGAAATCAGCTGGGGCAGCGCATAAAAGGAATTACATGCTGATGAACTGATTGCATGAAATTGGAATGAATTGTGTGCATGGGAAGGGGCTCAGTGGGATTTGGATGAGGATCATGCCTGAGTGGTCTCACACAAAGGCGGATCCCTGGGTGACCTGGTGTGAAAAATTCAGTACCTGAGAGCCATTTTTGCGAGCATGAGATGTGAATTTCACACCAGAGAGATGGTTCAGATTCTTCATCCCAGAAGCTAAAGTGGCTGGCCTTCTATTTATAGGTGCTTGGGGTCATGGATCCACATGGAAATCTGGCCTTCACAAAATATTTCACACCGACATCGGCATCATGAAAATTCAATCGTGCGGGGGTGATGGTGCTTAAATTTCTTCACCCACGCGGAAAACTCTCGCGAATCCCAGAGTTTTTCGTGCGGGAAATATTTGTTTCAAGAACCTTTGAATTTTTTTTCACACAGCCCCTCCGAGCCCCCTGAGATGTTTTCCCGGTTCCAAATATACCTTCGCTTTGTCGTGCCCAAACCTTCTTTAGCCCTTGAGTGTTTTTCAGCGTCTTTAGGCTTGCATTACACACAAGATTTATTTTTCTGAATACTATTAATATTATTATATGAAATGAAATCATAGACATTAACTTTATAGTTATATTTAGGATTAATTAGCTTATGAAAATATATTTTTCAATTCATTGGTTATCAATTAATTAACAACTGAAGATAAAAGAATTTTTTTTATAAATAACTATTTTTATGCACTGAAGGAATATAATATTAATAAACAAAATTAATCACTATTAGTAAATGATTTTAATTAAATTTATATATTTTATATTCATTCAATTTTTTACATTCATCCAATATATTTTACAAGGATAAGATAAGAACAAATCCAATTTTATGCATAAAGCTATATTTACTAAAGGCAGTTGTTCCACCTTTTAATGGTGAACTTGTTTTAAAAATATATTTTGAATATTTTATAAATTTTATTTCATAAAATAACTTAATTTTTTAAATACTATTATCAAAATTATATAAGAGTGATTTTTTGTGAGAAGTTTCATTATTTGATGAATAATAAAAAATATTGAATTTTAATTAAAGGATGAATTTTTATCTAAAAAATTTATAATGTTAAATTATGGTTATAATTGGTATTAATGGATAAAAAATAAATTTTAAATCTATTAATCAAATTTTTTTCATTTTAATAATTATTATATTGAATCTATATATAAAAACTTAGTAAACATTGTAACATTTTCTATTTAAAAACCTATTTTCTAGACATGCCTATATGATAAATTTTAAATTATTTTATACCTCTTATGTTATATGAATTTGTAAAAAATGAATTAAATATTTTGAATAAGAATAATTTAAAATTTATAATAATTTAAAATTAAATTTTGAAAAAAATTATTAGTGAAGAAAGTTAAAATTAATTACAATGATTAAGAGAATTTTTTTCAAGGGAATAGAATTTAAACTTAAAGGATAAAATTACCTTGAAACATATCTAAAAACCATTTACTAGCCATATTTACACCATACCAATTCTATAATAAAAATGTTTCATTATTTGTGTCACATGAGGTAAGAGATACCTCCCCATTTTTTTTACATTTTGGTGTTTACAAAAATGTCATTCCTCCTCCGCTATAAAAAGAAAGTAAGTAGCATCACTTATTAAAAAATATAAAGTCATTTGGATCATAAAAAACACATAAAAATAAATTCCAAAAATCCCTCACCTCATAATATAAGTACTAGTTTTGGAATAAATAAAACCTTTCATGGTTTTAGTACAAACAGAAGAAGGTTACCCGAAGAAGAGGTAATGTTTTTATAAAAGTGATTTTATTTTATTTCCTTCTCAAACACCTTAAATTATTTGTATATAATGATTATGTTAATAAATTATGTATATCAAATATAATTATATATCATTATGTTAAGGTTAATACCTAAAAAGTCACACACTTCCATCAAATGAGATACACAATCATCGTTCGTGTGTACTGTGGGCTATCACCTTGTCAATCGATGTCATTTGTTCTTCCATCACCACATTTCATGGTTTTGAATGTTGATGGACTTATAGTTTATATAGGATATATATGATTTATTTATTCTTATTTAATTATTATATAATAAATACCTTATTTTTCTTCATTTTGTGAGAATAAGATAATGTCTTTCGTGTGTACGATAGACTACGGCCTCATGAAGTGATGTGATTCATTCACACGTTACATAGAATGTATTAAGGATTATTTTAGAAATAATATGTGATATATATTACAGAAAAAGGTTACTAAAATTATAATATATATATCATTTAATATAATTTTTTTCAATATGGAAAGAAAATGGAAACAACGTTCATGCGTATGTATGATCTACCGTCGCCATAAATGATGTATTTCATTTCCTATCATCAAATTTTATGAAATAATATAATTAAATATATAATGAATATATATGATATTAGCAACATTATTTACCTTCTATATATGAATAAATCATTAATTATCTAAGTGGAACAAAAAAAGGTCAGAACATACTTGAAAAACAATTCAAATAACACCCAAAACAATGAAAATAAGGAAAGATTATTAACAAAAGGATGATAAAATTTTATAAATTAAAAATACATGATATTATAAATATTAATATGGATCTATTATAAGTTAATAACATGTTTAAAACCACTACACATGAGGTTAAATAACATATGTCTTAGTGGAAAGCGCGAGATAAGGGATTTTATCACAATTTAAACTCCATTGAGACTTATTTTTTTATGGGCCAAATCAATTTTATGTGGTGTATATAATACTAATTTGATATTTAATATAAAAAACACTTCATTATTAATGGTATTTAATAGTTTTAATTTGAATTATTTCATTCAATGCTGTTTGATTTGAATATTACTAAGTGATAGATGTTATTGTGAAATCCCAATTTATTTTGTGATTGTTAACATTATCTTATAACAATCACTTTATTATAATAAATTTTCATTGGAAATTAAAATTACCTTAAATATCAATATTATTCGGTCATGGATATTATTATTCTTTATACCCTATACCATATTTACATATTATGTTTACATTAATAGTTATTTTATTATCTAGGGAAAATTTGATAGACCTGTATTCTTTACTCAATACAGATATTTGATAAGGAACAGTGTTCATGAAATAGATAAATTATTAGATATTCAAGGAATTAATTGGAATGGCAGTGATGGGTGGTGACCAGACTTTAAATATCCCCTTTATGTATCGACTCGTTCTTATGAGACAAATTAGTTGGCCAAATTTAATGGGTTTCTAAATGTAGTTTTAAACCATCTTGTGAAGGGTATTAGATGTATAGAATTTTATATGCCTTAGATATGACATCCAATAATTAATAATTTTTGTCATTGAGTACTCAATTATTATTATTATTTTTCCGGATATTTTCTCTTTGACATAATCCATGGATGCATTTCATTCTCAAATTTTGATCAAATGGAAAGTGTTTTAAATATTTACCTTGGTATATTGATTATGCCTCATCCAGTTATTTAAATAGAATCTATTTATAGTTATTTAAAATTATAAATGTAGGATTATTATTGATTCAACATATATTCCCTTTTACTTAACCCTTACCGAGAATTTGATCTCACCCTTATTTTGTTTCCTTTTTCCAGGTTTTGAAGAATATATATTTGAACGAGTTTCTAATGATTTTATTTATTAACTTATATTGTGTATTATGTTTTAATTTATATTTACCAATATAAAATAGGTTATATTTATATATATATATATATGATTCTTCAAAATATCTAAACTAATCGGTCCTCAAAGATTTGATTCCTTGTAATCATGAAAATGTAATATATTAAAACAGTAGCTTCGAGATACAAGGGTTCAGGTAGTTCAAATTGGTATCAAGGGAAGTGTGTAGAAACCATTAAAGATATATTTAGGAAAACATAGATCAGGGGATGTAACCGTAATATAAAATTTGATGATAAGTATAGAAGAACATACTAAAAAACGATGTTTATGATTATGAGATGTAATATGCATAAATTTTTCTGTTTATGTTAATTATTATAATAGTTTGGGGATTATAAATTATGTTTCATAATGATACTATCCTATACAGTATATTTTATTATTTATAAATGTTTCTTAGAAGGAATAATGGTATCAATACTCAAGGAAAATATAGATATTTCCTTATTGAGGGATCCAATATACCTGGTATTGGAAGAGAGAAAATTATGGCTATACTTGGGAAACTTAATTTGGTTATGAAAAATTACCTTTTCTAGGTAGAGAAAACTATAGAGAGAGAGATTATACTATGATGGATCTCAATATGTGACAGAATCCCCCATCTTTTAGTGGGTCTAAAAATATAATTGTAGATGAGAAGGTGATTAAGTTTCTATAAAAGATATTAATATCCCCGAGATGTAGTGAAAATGTTAAAATTTTTGTTTCCTGTCTCAAAGGAAATTTTAGTCAATGGTGGTCATTAACACATAATATTAGGGAGAAAGAAGAAATATAACTCCTGGAATTATAATATTTTAAGGAGACAGTCACTGATAAAATTTTCCCCCATGGGCTATAAATTAACATGAAGGTAAAGTTACTTAGATTAAAGGAAAATGAATAATAAAATATCAAAAATTATGAATCTACCTTTACAAAGTTTTCTAGGTATTCTATGCATCAAATATACAATATGATCGACCATTTATTGAAGGGGTTAAGCTAAGTCTTTGAAGGGGGTTGGTCTCTCAATTTTTTTTCATATGATGGAATTGATTTATGAGACATACAAATAGAGAAGAAATTTTCTAAATATATCATATTCGAAGGAAAATAAGAGAATAATATTCCATTTGAGCATCATGAAATAGGTAATGTATAAAAGAAGAATAATAAAACAAAAGATTTTCCACCTTGTTAATATTGTGGAAATAAGAACCTTGGGAAATGTTTGAAGGGATTGAGAGTTTGATATAAGTGAAGAAATATGAGTTACTAGGCTCATGATTTAAAGGGGAAGGAAAAAATCAATTATGTATAGTGGTACAACTGCAAGGATATGTGGAACTATGTAAATTAATTTCCTAAGGATCAGTGGAATCAGGAATAGAAGAGGCCACAGGGAGATAGTCAAGCTTATGAAATGACTGCGGTTGAGTTAAAAGTACTCAATGATGCAGTGGAAGGTACATTAATCCTATATTCAAATTTATCCAAGGATTTATTTTATTCTCTATCATCACACTCCTTTATATCTACCATGTATTTTATGAAAATTAGATAGTTATAATTCGTTTTAATATGATATTTTTCAGTCCAAACTTCTACGGGAAGTCTCAATAAAAAAAATACGTGTCAAGTAGTCCCCATTATGACACATAAACAAGACTTATTTTTTGAACTTATTATGGAAATTATGGTTGTATTTGATATAATCCTTATTATGGGATTAATTTCAAAATATGATGCAAAAATTTATTTCAAGAAGAAGGAAATCAAAATTTTTGAGGAAGATATAAAATTACGTATCTTCAAATAATAAACTTCACCATCTAATTATTATGTAGATCCATCCCTAATATCTATACTAAATGAAATTATTGGGGAAGATGAGAAAAAAATCTATTGATGAATAAGGTAATATTCAAATTGAGGAAGCAGTTATTATACAAGAATACATTGATGTATTTCTCTCATAATTACCTATAAATACCCTAGTGCATGAAGTTAAATTTCCCATTGATTTAATCCATAATGCAAGATCAATATCAAATAATACCTATATAATGGACACTATAAAATTAGTGGATTTGAAAAAAAAAGGATTTTGGTAATAAAGGATTTATTTTCCCTATTATTTCTCTATGGGGAGACCCTATTCACATAGTTAAGAAGAATGTTGGAACCATGAGGTTGTGCATTAATTATAGGGAGATCAATGATATTATGATAAATAAAAAGTCTCATATTAATCATATTGACAACTTTTTTATCAACTTTATAGATCCAAATATTTTAGAATGATTGATCTTCATTCTAGATATCACCAATTACATGTAAATAAGGAATAAATTCCAAATAAATATTTTTAGAAAAGGTATGAAAATTAAGATTTTATAGTAATTCCATTTAGATTTACTAGTGAACCCTATTTTTTATGAATATAATGAACATTGTATAAATGGAATATCTTGATGTATTTATGGTATTTATTGATGACATTTTATTGTATTCTAAAATATATGAGGATGAAGAAAATCATTTTTATAATTTTCTTAAAACACTTATAAGAAAATATTTATATGAGAATTTTAGTAAGATTGATTTCTTGCATCATGAAAATTCTTTAATTGTCTATATTATCACAAAAAATGGAATCTCAATTGATCCTTCTAAGACAAAGGTAGTCATAGAATGGACTACACCAACACACATAACTGAGGTATATAGTTTTATTGGATTATAAGGTTACCATCAATTATTCATTCAGATGTTTTCTTGATTGTATATCATGTTAACCAAACATACATGATAAGGGGTTAAGTTTGTTTAAAAAACATAATGTGAATAATTTTTTGACAAACTAAATAAGATATTGGTCAATGATCTGATTTTGACTCTACCACCAAAAAGTGATGGCTTCGTGATATATAGTAATGCATAAAATAAGGGGAATGGATGTGTCATGATGAAAAATGATAAAATTATTGCATATTAATCAAGGATGTTGGAGACTCATGAACATAACCACCAAACCCATGATCTCAAGCTTGCAGTTATAATATTTTCTTTGAAGATATAGAGACATTATCTCTATGGTGAAATATGTGTGATATACACAGATAAAAAAATACTGAAATAAAAATTTTCATAGAAAGATCACAGTATGAGAAAAATGAAGTGGCTCAAACTACTCAAGGATTTTTATTTATCAATACACTACCTCACATGGAAATAAAATAATGTAAAATATTCATTGAGTAGGAAGAATCATGGAGTTTAATCCCAAATGATGATTTTGAGGGATCCTATGTTCATGGATCAAGTAAAGGTGGATATGGGACTTAAAAATGAATATGAGATAACAATATTTTTTAAAATGATTGAAAAAATATCTTTATTGGAAAAGTTAAATAATTCCCAATCTAATTATGAGAAATTTCAAAAATTTTTTTTATGGATAACATAAATTTAGTAGACTTTATTTGTTAAGATGAAGTTTTTAAATTTGGAAATATATTATGTATCCCATATATACCTAATCTAAAAATAAAATTATTAGATGACGCACATAGCTCAAATTTCACTATATGACTTGGTAGCAAAAAAATGAATATGAATATGAATGAACATTTTTGGTGGGATAACATGAAGTAGGAAATTTCTTATTATGTGTCCAGATGATTAGTTTTTCAAAAAGTTAATGTTTTGAGGCAAAATTATAGAGGAGTTGTGCATCTTATTCCCATTACTATGTAAAAAATTGGATGTCATTACTATGAAAGTTTTTATGGGACCACCAAATACTCTTAGAAAGAATGATGCAATATCAGTTATCATTGATTTCCTAAAATAATCCACAAATTTCATCACTATAAGAGATGATTTACTACTTGATCACCATTAAAGTATATTTGTTAATGATTTCATGGGAAATACTGGTGAAACTCAATAAATTGTTTCAAATGTAGATCCCCACTTTATAGTGAAATTCTGGAAGAGTCTTCAGAAGGTTCTTAATATTGAGCTTTATTTGAGCACTTCCAACCATAATGAAACTGATGAAAATCTAAAATTACTATTCATACAATGGATGGAATGTTGAGGTCATTCTCACTAAAATTTCATGGTATATAGGATCAGTATTTATCTTTGGTAGAGTTTTCCTATAATAATAGTTTCTATTAAAATTTTCAAATGGTTCTGTATAAAGCATTTTATATAAAGAGATATTGCATACCCACTTGTTGGGATGATGTTTGGGAAAGGAAAATTATTGAACCAATAATTTTTTAACTGAAAACAATAACAATAAAATCTATTTAGTCCCACATTGAATAAACTCAAAGTATAAAAAATAGTTATACCAATAATCAAAGGAAATATTTGTAATTCCAAGTGAGAGAAAATGTTTTTCTAAAAAAATATCTATGGAATGGTATTATAAGGTTGGTTAAGAAAGGGAAACTGAGAAATAGGTATGGTAGAACCTTTAAAATTATGTAAATAATTGGAGTTGTTTCTTATCATTTGGAAATGATTCCAAACCTCTCAAAAGTACATGATATGTTCTATATATATTTTCTAAGTAAGTATATTCCAGACCCGACACATGTTCTCACGTATGATGAAATAGAGTTGGAACATAATTTGTATTAATTTGAAGAACCCATATAGATTATTTATATGAGGGAGAAAGTATTGAAGAGTTATACAACTCATCTGATAAAGGTACTCTAAAGGAATCACATAATAGAGGAAGCAATGTTGGAAGCCATGGATATAATGAAGAAGAACTATCCTCATATGTTTAGAAGGTAATATCCATGAAATTTTTAGGATGGTTTTTTATAGGAGGGAAGAATGTAACACCCTAAAATTTATTAATATTTTCATTTTAGAATAAATTAATTTTTTTGATATATTTTCCAATACACACAACATTGAATTTAGATTGGATTACGTGCAACAACAACTTTCATCGATGCATTTCCATTAACTCAAAACTGAGTTTTACAGAATAATATTAATATTATTATTTGAAATTAAAATTATCATATATCCATAAAATTTAATATAATTAGTATAATTAATTATCTTATAAAAATATATGTTTTAATTACACTATTACCCATTAATTATCCAATTGACTATAAAGGAAATGTTTTTATAAAAAAATATTTTTATACACTGAAGGAATATAATATTAATAAATTAAATTAATTAATATTAGTGAATACTATTAGTCATGACCCATCCCCCGGGGCCCGTACCATGACTACCCCAAGCCCGCCTTCCAAAGGCCAGGGCTGGCGACTAGCACCAAAGGCGTATTCCCTAAAACTAGGAAGGCATTGCCTTTATAGCCTATAACACACACAACCAAGCACACAACAAGATAAGAAGACTAGTAGACTAAATAGTAAAAAGAGTGAGTACAGTATGTAAAAAGTGGCCAGAATACAAGCCCAACTGGAAAGTACAAGGAAAACTAGAAATTACAAGATAGATAATAGGTGGAAAGCAGCTCCTGGATCATCCACCACGGATCGTACCTGAAGGGTAGGTACAACCCACGAACGGAAACCTCTGTGGTTCACCTCATATAACATCCACGTCCAAGATACCTCTAGTATTGGTACTATCATCCTCAGTTAGTGTTATTCGTCGTCTGCACCAATCACAATAGGGTGCGGGCATAGCCTGTTCAGTGGTGAGTATAATGATACTCAGAAGGTACCCCGAGACCCCCAAGGTCTCGCAAAATCCACCAAGGATAAACCATGTAGCATGGAATCAACTGATGACGCTACTTAGGTACATCCCCATACAGATACCTAAGTTATCATGTAAACCAATCTCAATTACGAGGAAAACAAAGTGTCGAACTTAAATCCCAAAGCTCAACTGTTCCACAAAGAAAGGAATACCACAAAGGCAAGTACCACACTAGTACGCCACACAAAAGAATACCACCAAGGTATTACTACAAAGTAAATTACCAAATAGGTACAAAATCAGCCCACACTAGGTATTTTTTAGGTACAATAATAGAGATGATTAGATGTAACTACTAAATCAACCTACTCTGTTAAGAGGCTCTATGATTGACCAACACAGAATCGCTCACTGCTGACCCACACAGCATCACTCAGTGCTGACCCACACAGGATCGCTAGGTGCTGACCCTCACAGGATTTTATAGTGATGAACCACATAGGATCTCCAAGTGATGACCCACCCAAGATCTCTCGGTGCTGACCCACACAGGATCACTAGGTGCTGACCCACACATGATTGCTCTTCTTTCTTCACATCACAACCAGCTACCCGTTTCCTGCACTAAGCTTGCTCATCTCTGGGAGGATATTCTCCACAATCCAGTGGTTGATACATCAACTGACACAAAGTATAATGAAGAATTATTTACTACAACATCATAGGGGTCTCAACACAACAGGAAATGCGTCAATCCGATGCCCGATCTGTGAGTTATTATCCTTTTAGCCCCAGGGGCCCGGTTGGATTCATGCTAGATCTAGCCCGACCATTCCCCAAAAGTATCCAAAACTCCAGTGGGGGGTATACCAAAGGTACTGTCTCTCTCTAAGGTTTCCGATGCCGTAGACGGTTCATTAAACGGACGCATGGTGCCAAAGTTATGGCCAAAAGACCATAAATGGGTTAAAGTAGGCCCAGGTCTGGTCCGACACTGTCAGACTGACCTGGTCCAACCCGACACAGATCAACCCGTCCCAGCCCGCACTGGGCACCCCAGCCCACTGGGCAGTCCAGTAGGCCGTGAGGGCCATAGAGGTGTGGAGGTTGAGGGTGCCGCGAGGTGGCGGAGGCCGCAGGTGCCGTGGAACTATGCAAGGCCACAGGTACCGCAGGATGGTGCTAGGCCATGGGTGCCGCAGGTGACGAGGGGTGGCGCTAGGCTGCAGGTGCCATGGGGGCGGTGCGATACCGTGGTTGTTGTGGGGTGGCGAGGCTGTGGGTGACACGAGGTGATGTGAGGTCGCAGGTACCGTGGGGTGGCGTGATGTTGCGGGGCGGCGTAGAGGGCCGCAGGGTGGTGAAGGCCGCAGGCGGTGGAGGCCATGGCAGAGAGGAGGGTCGTGGGGCGGCAAAAGCCACAGGAGTTGGAGTCTGTGGTGGTGAGGAGCGTCATACCTCCATTGGATACTTAATTGACCAGCCTCCCTTCATTCGTTGCCTTCATCGCGGTTCTCAAGTTCTACCAGTGCCAACCACCAGCACCGGTCATCGTCACCATCGTGAAGAACAAAAAATAGTACCAAGATTTTTGGTGGAAAGGATGGGGAATGTTTGTTTGGACCATACTCTCTGTGTTAGGGTGGTATCAAAGAAACTATAATTTCTTCCTTGATTCATGAAGAATTGTCAAGATTGGGAAGGGGATAAATTCAAACATCCACCTTACCTCGATGATTTGGTGGAAGATTGTCTGTGGTTGATATTATTTGGTGTTTTTCAATCCCGCAACAAGTCTCCTTCAACAATGTTGGTGAGGAGAGGAAAAGATGAAGTCAATGAAAATAATTTTTCCTCGATCATTGGTTTGTTCCTCATTGGATATCTTTCGACAGAGTTTGGAGAAAGGTTTGTTTAAGGAGAAACTTTCTTTGTTGGAATTTTTCGTTGGTGGATGTGTTTCTCCAGGTTCTCCCAATCTCCCACCTTTTCCTCCGATTAATTCTCCTCCCAAACCACCAAGAAGAAAAGTTATCCAATATAATAGAACAAGTTGTTTAATTTCAAATTTTCACAACAAAGGTTAGCTTAATTAATTAGAGGAGAGTTGTCCTAATTAATTAAAGGAGAGAGTTGGCATAATTAAAGTAGGGATTTGAGATATTTTTCTATATAATGAGGGGATTTCAAGGGTTTTTTTTGTCTCGGGTTTTCCCCACCACAATAACCTCTCATGAGAGGTTTAGTTCAGGTGGTCCCCACCTATGAAACATCCACATGGGAGTTTCAAAATAAAATAAAAATATAATTTTACACCATTTTATTTTATTTAATTCTATAACAAAAAAGAGAAAAACTAACTTCCACCCTTCACCTACTACGATCAAGGTGAAGGTCTCCTTAATAGAATACCAGCACTATGAGTTCAACAGTGCCCTAAAGTTTAAATTTCGAGCACAAGTTCAAAATATAGAAAAACCTGTTCCCCCGTTTATTGAACGTACCCGAAATAATGTTCTGAAATTCATTCCAGTCACTCCAGGCCTCAGAATCATGCACCATAAATTTTCATGAGCTCGTAAAATTCCCATATATTTAAAAATAATTTACCTAAAATTTTTGGATCTTTACATTCTACCCACCTTAGGTATTTTTGTCCCCGTAAACCACAAATCAAAACTTGTAAGACATGTGGGGGTAATGAGCACGAATCTGAGCCTCTCACTCCCATGTGCTCTCCTGGAGGTTCCCATGCTGCCAACGTCCACACACTAGAGGTATCGAACGCCCATGAATGACCCGCTCCTGTCGATCATCAATCTCCACTAGAACCTCTATAAAAGTCACCCCATTTTTGATGTCTATCTCACTGTGGTCAATGATGTGAGAAGGGTCGTGCACCTTTCTCCCCATCTAGGACGTCGTGAAACCATTGCAACTGAGGTTGAAAATCTAAGCAGTAAGACACCTCACCAACTCTGCTGAGGACCTGAAACGGTCTGATAATCCTTATAGATAACTTATCACCTCGGCCAAATCTCTGTAATCCTCATCGAGGTGGGACCCGTAGAAATATGTGGTTGCCATCCTCGAACTCCAGAGGTCTCTGTCTCCTATCACCAAATGACTTCTTCCTTCTCTGTGTAGTCTTCATCTTCTCCTGGATGATCTGAACCTTCTCTATAGTAGCATGCACTATCTTTGGTCCCACTAGTGCTGACTCTCTTGGGCCTGTCCAGCACAAATGTGATCTGCAAGGTCACCCGTACAATGCCTCAAAAGGTGTCATCCCAATGATGGAGTGATAGATATTTTTGTATGTAAACTCCACCAAAGGCAAGTGATCCTACCAAATGCGACCAAAGTTGACGACCCAAGAACACAACGTGTCCTCAAGGGTCTAAATGGTCTACTCCATCTGACCATCCATTTGAGGATGGAAGGCGGTGCTCAAATGAAGTTTCATCCTGAAATCCTCATGCAACACCTTTCATATCTGGGAAGTAAAACATGCATCATGATCAGAGAAAATCATCATGGATACTCCATGTAACTGCATAATCTCCTAAACGTAGAGTCATCCCAAGATCTCTACTGAACCATGCTCTCTGATCAATTGGAAGGGGGCCACTTGGTGAGTCGGTTGAAGATCACCCAAATCAAGACATGTCCCCTAGATGTACGTTGAAGTCCTGTCATGAAGTCCCTGGATATCCCATCCCACTTCCACTCTAGGACCTCCAAAGGCTGAACCAAGCCTTCTAGTACTTGACGCTCTGCCTTAATATGATGAGAAGTGAGGCACCGAGAGACAATCTATGCAACTACTTTCTTCATTCCCAGCCACTAGTGCTATCATCAGAGATCCTGGTACATCTTTTCCACTCCTAGATGTACCGCTAGAGTGGATGTGTGGAAATAACTCATCCATTCCTCCTGAAGTGACACTGGTACATTGGTACTTCCTCAGAAAAGGATGACGTGATCCCCACCTTCAGAAAATTCATCAGGTGCTAGCCCTGTGGATATCTGAGCACGTCGAGCCTTGCAATCAGTGTCTCCATGCTGCGCCTCCCTAACTCGCTGAATAAGTGGGGGAGTGACTATAAGATACTAAAGTAAAGATGATCCATCACATTCCATGAAGGATATCTAAAAAGCGATCAACTGCTCCATCGGCTCACCTAGAAACTGTATACCATATCTCCTGCTGAGTGCATCTACTATTGCGTTCCCCTTCCCAAGAGTATAGGCTATCTCGAATTCATATTCCAGAAGGAACTCAAGACAAAGTTGTTGTCTCAGGTTCAGTTCCTTCATAGAGAAGATATACTTGAGACTCTTGTGATCAAAGTACACCATAAAACACTCACCCATTAATTAATGTCACCACATCTTCAAAGCAAATACCAATACTGCTAACTCCAGGTAATGGGTAGTGAAGTTCTACTTAGGATGTCTTATTTGTTGAGATCCATAAGCGATCACTACTCTCTTATGCATCAGGAAACATCCGAGTCCGGTCCCTGATGTATCGCAGTAGACTACGTACTCGAATCCCTCCTCTAGAATCCTCAATATGGGGGCACTAGTCAGCCTCTACCTTAGCTTCTGAAAACTCTGCTGGATCTCTCTGACCACACAAAGGGTTTCCCCTTCTTCGCCAATGATGATAAAGGTGATGTAACTATGGATAAATCTGGCACAAATCTCCAATAGTATCCATCCAATCCTATAAAACTCCATATCTCCATTACAATCCTGGGTGGCTCCTAAGAAAGTACCACCTCAATATTTTCTGGATCTACTACAACTCCTGCCTCCTATATGACATGTCCTAGAAAGTGAACCTCTCAGATCCAAAACTGGCTCTTCAAGAGCTTACCATAAATATGGTGCTCTCAGAGTGTGTCCAGTACTACATGAAAAGGAATGGAATGATACCCCATTGTAGCTGAGTAGATTAGAATATAGTTGATGAAACTACTACAAAGCAATAGAGGTATGGCTGAAAGATCCTGTTCATGAGTCCCATGAACACTGTTGAAGTGTTGGTCTTGAAGAATGGCATAACCAAGAACTTGTTGAGCCAGTACCGATATCTGTAATCCATCTTCTGCACATCCTTATCTCGTACTCTGAGCTGGTGATAGCCAGATCTGAGACCTATCTTCTAGAAATTTTTTTCTCCCTTCAGCTGATCCAAGAGGCCATCAATCCTCGGAAGTGAGTACTTGTTCTTCACGGTCACTTGATTCAGGCACCAATAGTCAACAAAAAATCTCGAGCTCCCATCAGACTTATTGGAAAAAAAAATCAGGGCTGACCAAGGGGAATCATTGGGCCGAATGATCCCTTTACCCTGTAAGTACTGTAGCTGTACCAGCAGATCAAGGAGCTCCACGGGAGTCATCCATTATGCTGGTGTAGATATCGGTGCCGTACTTGGGTAGAAGTCATTGTAAAATTCCTCCTCTCTACGAGGAGGAAGACCTAGAACATCATCAGGGAAGACATCCGTATACTGTTCCACCACTATAGGATAACTTTGACTCTCCACATCAACTGCTCCAAGGGTAAGGCTAGCCAACTGATGAGTGATCGGCTGTACTCACCTTCGGGTAAGTCGATCCTATGTTACAAAGGCTCCCTTCTCGCCAGTGAAGGTAAACCTACTCACAACTGTGTGGACACACCGCACTTTGTGCCTAATACAGTCAATCTGAGCATGTACTATAGATAACCTCGCCATACCCAAGATGTCATCGTAAGGCCTCGACGCTACTACTCGGAGACCCCAGCTGAAGCTCTTTCCTCCTATAGTTAGCCCAGACTTCTGACACCAGTGCGTAATCATCGAATCCGCTCCTATAGAAGTCTTTAGCAGTAAGGATCAATCCAATGGCTCTATCAGAATCTCTAAACTCTGAACGAGGGTAGTGGAAATAAAATAATGACCAGCACCTGTGTCTATAAGTACTGCAGCTAAGGTGGAGTATAAACAGATCATACCTCATATCATCTCCGGAGCACCGTGATTGTAGGCCTTAGTTGCCTGGAGCTGAGCTCGCCCATGTCCACCTTCTCCTTATGGTATGGGTGTACCTCCTGGTGGTGGTGGAGGTAAAATCTCGAATCGTCGCCCACCGCCAGCTACACGACCAACTCCACTACCATGATCACATACTCCCTGTAGACCTCCTCGGTCGAATCTTTGTCTTTGCATGAGCGGTCATTCGACTGTATTCTGATCATCCGTATGGGGTGTCAGACAGTCACGATCCATGTGACCCTACCTACCGCATGCGTAACACTGACCACTCCTGGCTTGACTCGTTCTGCCTCAGGTGCCCCACACAACCGACCCTGAATCCTGCGGTCATCCACCTGTAGGTCTAGTACTCTTGGAAATCTATGACATCTGTCTGCTGTAAGATGTAAAAGTCTCCACTATGTGAAGACTGGTAGTGAGTATCGCTGTTGGTGACTGATCATCAAGGAAAATATCTCCGAAAAGGGCTCGCTCTAACAACCCCACCTGCGTCAGGATGTTGAGTGAGTTCATTGAAGCCATGATATCCCGCCTGAGTCCCCACTCAAAGGTCCAAGTTCTAGATAATGGGTCCCACACCATAACTCTGCAGTATCATGAGATGTCAGTGAACCTCGATGAGTACGGAGCCACAAGCATGCTACCCTACAGCAGATGAAGTAGCTTCTGAATGCGCACTGCGCGAAGAGTCTCTGGAACAAAATCTACCTGAAATAGGCTCTCGAAGTCTTCCTAGAGTTGCATCACCTCATCAAGATCCTAGAGCATCAAGCTCCACCATCTTCCTGCAACATCCTCTAGAATACTGGTGGAAAGGATCACCATGAGATCGGCTGGTGTCCCTACCAGTCAAAAGATTCCCTCCACGGCCTCCAGCCAATCCTCAGCCGCCAGTGGGTCCATCTATCCCTTGAACATGTGTAGTCTTTGGCATTGGAACTCATGCAACGTGCTCAAGTGGTGTTCACCCTCCGCTTCTAGGGCTAGTGGAATCGGTGGACTAATAGGTAATGGTACCGCTGGTTCCACTACTGGAAGAGGGCCCTCCACCAAAGCCTCGTCGCTCAGTGGGATATTAGTGCATACTACTCTCAGAACCCATGCTTGCTGTCTTCATAGAGGAATCCTAAAAAGAAATAGGTGTTCCATAGTCAATAAGTTATACTTTGTGAGTTGAATCAAGATATCACAAAGAAAACTCTTGGAAACACACACACAATCAGTGTTTTCATGCACTTAGTCAAAAATTGGAAGTCAAGGTCCTGGTGTATGGATACGTTGACAGCCACACCAACACTAGATTCCTTAAACTGATAACCACACTCACTACACTTAATAATATTTCTATTTAAAAGATCATAGTCTTATGTTCTATTGTAGAACTGAGTCCTCTGATACCAATTTGTCACGGCCTGTCCCCGGGGCCCATTCCGTGACTACCCCAAGCCCGCCTTCCATAGGCCAGGGGCTGGTGACTAGCACCAAAGGCGTATTCCCTAAAACTGGGAATACATTGCCTTTATAACCTATAATAAACAAAACTAGGCACACAACAAGATACGAACTCATGTAAACTGTAATAAGAGTGAGTATAATAAGTAAAAAGGGGCCAGAATATAAGCCTAACTGGAAAGTACATGGAAAACATGAAAGTACAAGACAACTGATAGGTGAGAGGTAGCTCTTGGATCGTCCACAATGGATCCTACCTAAAGAGTAGGTACAACTCATGAACGGATGTCTCTGCGCTTCGCCTCGTCTGACATCCACCTCCGAGATACCTCCAGTCCTGGTACTCTTGTCCTCAGTCAGTCCTATCCGTAATTTGCACCAAACACAACAGGGTGCATACATAACCCATGTAGGGGTGAGTATAACAATACTCAGTAGGGACCCTGACACCCTCAAGGTCTAACAAAATCCACCAAGGATAAACCACACAACATGGAATCAACTGACAACCCTACATAGGTATATGCCCATACATATACCTAAGTTATCAAGTAAACCCATCTAAATTATGAGGAAAACACATAGTCCAACTCAAATCCCAAAGATCCACTATTCCAAAAAGTGAGGAAAATCACGAAGGTAATTACTACACAGGTATGCCACACAGAAGAATACCACCTAGGTATTACTACAAAAGAATGTACCACACAGGTATGGGCTAAACTCAAACTAGGTATTTCTTAGGTACAATATTAGTGGTGATTAGATGTAACTACTAAATCATCCTACTCTATTAAGAGGCTCTGATTCTGACCCATGCAGGATCGCTCGGTGCTGACCCACATAGGATCGCTCGGTGCTGACCCATAGAGGATCGCTAGGTGCTGATCCAGAAAGGATCGCTCGGTGCTGACCCACACAGGATTGCTAGGTGCTGACCCACACAGAATCGCTCGGTGCTGACCCACATAGGATCACTAGGTGCTGAACCACATAAGATATCTCTTCATTATTTATGTCACAACTAGCTACAGGGTTCCCACACTAGGCTTGCTCGTCTATGGGAGGATTCTCTCCCCAAGCCGCTGGTCGATGCATTAACTACTACAAATTCCCATGATGAAGTATCTAAATGGATCACCACGTCATAGGGGTATCAACACCATAGATTGAGAGTCAATCGTACACCTGGTCTGTGAGTTATTAGCTTTTAGTCCTGGGGGCCTAGTTGGATTTGTGCTCGATCCAACCTGACCGTTCCCTAACTTTATACAAAACTCCAGTGGTGGTATACCAAAGGGACCTTCACACTACAAGGTTTCCGGTTCCATATAAGGTTCATCAAACAATCGTTCGGTACCAAAGTTATGTCCAAAAGAGCGTAAATGGGTCGAATTGGGCCCGGGTTGGGTCCGAACCAGTCGGACCGACCCGGTTCGGGTCGACCCTGCCTGACCCACGGGGTTTGGCCCGGCCCGCAGTGCCACCTGACCCGTTGTGCGGTCCATACTGGTGGGTTCATCCCCGACTACGCTAGATGGCCTGGTCCACTAGGCGGTCCGGTAGGTCGCGAGGGCCTTGGAGGAGCGGAAGTCGCGTATGCCGCAGGGCTTAGAAGGCCGCGGGTGCCTCGGGACGGCGCGAGGTCATGGGTGTCGCCGAACAGTGCAAGGTTGAAGGTGCCACAGGGTGGCGTGAGGCCACAGGTGCCACGGGGGTGGCGCGATATCACATGCGTCACGGGTCGGCGAGGCGGCACAAGGCTGCGGGTGCCGCGGGGGCGATGAGATGCCTTGGGGTGGCGCCGCGTGCCATGATCGGCGGAGACTGTGGCGACACGATGGATGCTGGGTGGTGAAGATGTGGGGCGGCGAGGCCGTGGGGCCGCGTATAGGGCCGCATGTTAGCCTGGAGGGCCACGGGGTAGTGAAGTCCACGTGCAGCGGAGGCCGCAACAGTGTGGAGCGCCATGCCTTTCGTCGACGGTTGGCTTGACTGTCCGCCCTTCGTTCGTCACATTCATCTTGGTTCTTGAATTCCACCAGCGCTAACCGCCAGAACCAGTCGCCATAACCATCAAAAATAACACACAAGAGAACAAAGATTTTTTTTGGAGAGGATGAGCCATGTTTGTTTGTCTCGAACTCTCCTTGTTAGGGCGGTAGCAAGTGGGTATAATTTCATAGTTTATTCAAAAATTGTTTTTTAAGAAAGGAAAGTGGGAAAATTCAAACATCCACCCTACCTCGATGATTCAGTTGAATATTGTCCATGGTTGAGACGGTTTGGCATTTGTCGACCCCACATCATGTCTCCTTTCAGTGACGACGAAATTTCCCCGATCATTGGTTCATTTCTCATTGGAGATCCTTCAAAGGAGAATGGAGAAAGGTTCGTCGAAGGAGAAGATTTCTTTGTTGGCATTCTTCGTTGGAAGAAGTTTTCCTCTAAGTTCTCCCAAGCTCCCACCTTTTCCAATGATTAATTTTCCTCCCAACCCACCAAAAAGAAAAGGTAGCCGATATAATAGAATAAGTTGTTTAATTTAAAATTGGAAAAAATAGGTTAACTTAATTAATTAGAGGAGAGTTGTCTTAATTAATTAGAGGGGATAGTTTCCATAATTAAAGTATGTAGTTGAAAGTGATTTCTCCATAATGAGGGGATTTTAAGGGGGTTTTTGTCTCAGGTGGTCCGCACCACCATAACCTCTCATGGGAGGTATAGTTAAGGTGGTCCCCACCTGTGAAAAATCCTCCTGGGAGTTTCAAAAAAATAAAAAATAAAATAAAATGTCACACCATTTTATTCTATTTTATTCTCTCACAGAAAAGTGAAAATCTAACTTCCACCCTCGACCTTCTGCGGTCGAGGTTATGGTCTTCTTAAGCGAATACCAGCGTTGTGAGTTCAACAGTGCCCTCAGATTTCAATTCCGTGCACTGGTTCAAAAGTTTGAAAAACCCATTCACATGTTTATTGAATTTACCAAAAATAAAATTTAGAAATTCATTTCGGGCACTCCGGGCCTCGAAATCACGCGCTGTCAATTTTCACGGACTTATAAAATTCTCATATATTTAAAAACAATTTACATGGAAATTCTAGGTCTTTAAAATATTAATGAAATTTATATATTTTATATTCAATAAATTTCTTTAGATTCCAAAAATATATTTGATAGGTATAATATAAAAATGAAATAAAATTTTTTGTATAAAAAACTATATTTGTTTAAAGGTACTTTTTCCTCCCTTAGATGGAAAATTTATTTTAACACTAAATTTTCAAAATTTTATAAATTTAAATTGATAAAATAAACATAATTTTTTATATATAAATGTAAAAATTATCCTAGGGTAAATTTTTGGTATTTTTCTATGGAGTTTCACTATGTGATGAATAGTTACAATATAGAATTTTAATTGAAAACTAACTTTTCATCTAAAAATGTTATATTGATAAATTATGTATTTAATTGATTTTAAAGTCTTAAAAGTAAAATTTTAATCCTATAATACAATTTTTGTCATTAGAATATTTTTTATATTGAAGTTAGTTATATAAACTTAATATTTTTTTAAACATTTTAACTTTAAAAACCCGTTTTCTCAACATGTCTGTGGGATTAATTTTAAATTAATATAAAATAATTCTATTATTTTAATTTGTTAAATGTATTAACTATTTTTAATCATCATAATTTATAATTTATAATATGTTCAACTTAATTTTTTTTACCCAAATCAAAATTAAAAGTAGTTGAAATTAATTATAGTGATTAAGAGAAAAATGAGTTTATCAAGGGACTAAAATTTAAACATAAGGGAAACAATAATATATAATCTTTTAGAATTCATATTTTCTAGAAATATTTCTACCATATACACTATTGTTTAATTTTTTTTCATTATTAGAGGAATTTGAGGTAAGGGAGACCTCCCAATAGTGTTTACCTTTTGGTATTTACTAGAATGCCACTCCTCCTCTACTATAAAAAGACACTGACTTCCCTAACTTATTCACAACTATAAATCCATTGAGATCGTAAAAAACCTAAAAAATAATTACCCAACATCAATAACATAATAATAAATTACTTAGTTTCATAATAATATAAATATTTGAAAGTTTTAGTACAAAATTAAGTAGGATACCCTTAGAAGTGGTAATATTTTTCTAAAAGAAATTTAATTTTATATTCTTATCAACGTACTTATACTGTTTTTATATAATTATTATTTAATATAATATGAATATTAAATATCATAAAATTTATTTATGATAAGTTTATAACCTACAACATCACACACTTCCATCAAATGGGATACACGATGATAGTTCATGTGTACAGTTGACTACATCTTTGCTAACCGATGTCATTTGTCCTTCCATTACCACCTTTAAAGGTTCGTAATAATGATGGATTTATTGTTTATATATTATATATATATGATATCTATAATTTCTTTTGGCTTATGAAATTAATATATAATACATACCTTCATGATTTCTATTTTGTGGGAATACACTCAAGTCATTCGTGTGTACGGTGGACTACTACCTCACGAAGCACTATGATTCATTCACACATTACATGGAATTTATTATGGATGATTTTCATAAATATATGATATTTTTATGAAGAAAATTATAATAAAATGAAAATATATATATATATATATATCATTCAGTTTACTTTCTTCTAATATGATAAGAAAATGGAATCATCGTTCATCTGTACGTATAACCAACTGTCTCCATGAACTGTGTATTTAATTTCCTATAAATTTTTTAGGGATTACTATAAATTCATATATAATGAATATATATTATATTAAAATCATTATTTATATGCCAGAGATGATGAAACAATTTTCAACATCATAGAAAGTAAAAAATAACAAGTGAAAACATACTCGAAAAACAAGTCAATTAACCCCAGAAATAGTGGAAATATTGAATTATTATTGAAAAATGGATGTTAATATTTTATAAAGTAATAATATATGATGTTATAAATTTTAAAATGGTTCTATTATAAGTTAATAACATTTTTAAAACAACTACAAAAGAGGTTAAAGCACGTATGACCAAAAAAAATCATGAGGTAAGGGATTTCATTTCAATTAAAATTCCATTGAGACTGATTTGTTATTATGAAACCATTAAATTTTATGTGGTGTATATAATTTTTCTTTGAAATGTAATATTAGGAACAATTCATTATTCATTGTATTTTATGTTTTTAATTTGAATTATTTCATCCAAGGGTATTTGATTTGAAAATTACCAAGTGATGAAAGTTATTGTAAAATCCCACTTTATGTTGTTATAGTTAACTTTCTATTATTACAATCAATTTATTGAAACAATATATCATTATAAATTAGAATTATATTTAATATAAATATTATTTGATTTTTTATATGATAATATCCCAAACAAAATACCATTTTTACATATGGTGTTTACTTTTACAATTATTTGATTATTTGGAGAAGTCTTGATATATATGTATTCTTTAATCAATATAGATATTTGAAAAGACATATTATTTATGAACTAAATTTATTATTTGATATATAAGGAATTATTTTTTACTGTAAGTGACAGTTCAGGCCTGAACTTTATAAAGCCACACGATACATCGATAGGTTATCATGAGATAAATTAGTTGACCAAATTTAATGGGTTTCTACCTGTAGTTTTAAACCATCTTGTGAATGGTCTTGATGTTATAGGTTTTCAAGTGCCTCATACTTGAAATTCAATAAATAATAATTTACTTCTTTGTGAATTTAGTTATTATTAATATTTATCCATGAGTTTTTTTCATTGAAATTATTAGTGGATGTATTTTATTCATAGATTATTGCTTAAATTTTAGGTGTTTTAGTTATTTAACTTTCAATAATGATTATTCCTTATCTGGATTTTTAAATGGAAAGCATGTTCCATTATTAACATTTCTATGTTGATTAATCTTATTGATTCATCATATATTCTGATGTACATAACCCATACTGAAAATTTGATCTCATAATTATTTGGTTTCTTTTCCCTAGGTTATAAAGAAGAGATCACTGAATGATTTTTCAATGATGCAGTTTATTAGATTTTATGATATATTATGTTTTATTTTCTATTTCCCAAATAAAATGGATATTATGTATGCATCTAGTTCTCTAAAACTGCTAAACTGATTGGTTATTCGGGATCTGATTCCTAATAATATTGATAATGTAATAAAGTAAGGCACCAATTCTGTGATACTAGGTTAGAGGACATTACATATATAATTATGTTAAATTCTAATGCAATGATGACACAATATTTATTTATATAATATAAAAATTAAAATAAATAATTTTAAATGTATTAAAAGTAATATAAATTTAATGATTTATTATGAACTATGAATATTTAGATAAATATAACATGTTTTATATATGTTAATGGTATAGATTCAAATTCCTTTGCTGTCATATTATTTTCAATGTCAAATTAATTGAATAGTTCTAAAAATGACATTATTGTTATTTTATAATAAATAATATATTATTTAGTGATTTATAATTCTTATAAATAATATATTCTACCATGTGATTTATATATGTTTAAAAATATAAACTAAGATCTATTAATTGACCAATTTTCTTTTCATAGTCACTATATTAACCCCTAATGAGTAAACAATTTGATACCACAATAATTTTCAAAAAGGGGTTAACACAAGTTATTACAAATATATAATTGTAAAAACATCATAATAACTTGTAATGTTTTTTAATTTATGATATTATTTAGACTCAAACACATCATATATTCCTATATTATCATTTTGAGAAATTTTAATTATAAAATTTGATTATATTAATTTAATACTTTATGAAATTATAAGAGTGAACCTTCCCTCCCTTATAAAAGGGAACATACTATCCTCTTTTCTTTACACTTAAAAGGGATTTTGAATTGGAAAATACCTAAACATATAAATTACTTACATTTATACCCACATATTAGAGTCCTTTGTTTGTTTATAAAACCATCATAGTAAATAGTCTGGTGTAAACCTTAGGAGGTTATCCAAAGAAGAGGTATAGTTTTTAATCGAGCATTTTCATTTTTCTTCTTCTTTAACCTCTTTAAAAAATTCTTAAAAAATGATGAAATAATAAAAAAAAGTATCTTAAATGTAAACATATTTTTTTATATTTATGGTATTATCTATATATATATCATCATCCATCAAATGTTAAACGAAACCACTGTTCATGTGTACGGTGGACTACCACCTCGTAAACCAATGTAATTTGTTTTCCATTATTTCCTCTCACTACTAGTTATAATGATGGATTTAATGTATATATATGTGATATTTATGAAATATTTATCATTCTTATAAGTAATATATCTTATATTTTTAAATTTTAATTAACTAAAAAATGATAACATCGTTCGTGCATACTAGTTGATTACCACCTTCACAAAGCGACGTGATCCATCTTTCATCACCACATCACATGGATGATATATATAAGTATATTTAAAGAAATAATATTTTATTTATGATATTATTATTTTTATTTTAGGATAAAATAGTACTTACCTTCTTTCCATAATTATTATTGAAAAATGGAAATTATACATATGCATACGTACAACCTACCATCTCCATGATTGAAACATGGATAATTTTTCATAATTATACTTAATGACTGGTTTTAACAGTATAATTTATGTATAAAAATAATTATTATGTCATGATATTTATTCTAGAGATGATTAAATAATGTCCTATTTGACCATATTCAACCTACTGGAGTCATTTTTTATATATGAGACGAAAATCCTCATAATGTAAGATATGAATGTAATTGATTTTCTAATTGTATATTAAATGGTATTAAATAAAATAAAATGAATAATTAACTGAATAATGGTAATTAAGAAAGTAAATAATTGAAACTATTTTATTATTTTGGTAGATAAAGAGCATAATTGACATGTCTAACTCAAGGTAAATGATTTTAATTTAAAGGAAAATCTTCTTTTAATATTTCCCTTACAACTCTTTTTTTCTTCCATGTCCACGTTCTTAAAAAAATTTCAATAAAATTTTAATATATGCTTAGATGGAATCTAAAATTCATTTTTGATCGTAATTGACTTTCTTTACAATTTTGTAAGAGGAGTTCTTTAATGTTTAATTTAAGGGACACATTACTTTAAAAACCACGTTTAATATGTTTTAATGATTTATTTTCAAAAAATTTATCGCTCGTTTCAATATTTATAATAGTGTCTTATAGATGTATCGATATGTATATGAATGAATTTTAAAGGAAATTTTATGTCACTTTTTACTTTCTTTAATTGTTTTTAAAATGAATATGTTTTTTTTGTATTTTATATGGAATTTTTTCATTTTCTTTAAAAATTACAAAAATAATGTTCTATTTTAATATATTTGATGTCAATGGATTTTACCACCTCTACAAAAATTATTTTATTTTTGGATTCTTTTATAGGTTTCTATATTTTATTCAAATAAAAACCCTATTTCCTTTGTTTGAGAATTTTATTTTTGAAAATTATTTTAAGTGAGAATAGTATTATCAATATATGGAAATGTTTTCATATGAGTTAAAAGACTATTTTAATGGTTATAATGTTAAAAAATGAAATATTTTATGTGCTATACTATGTTATGGTTGTTGGGAATTTTTTATGATGGTGGGTGCCTTCATTATATACCAAGTATAGGTGGGTTCCTTATAGCCATAAAATTCATTGGGTAAGATTTTTGTTTGAAATTTGACAATGAGAGTTATTCCAAGTGTAACCATGATGGTTATTATAAGTGTAATAGTAATGGTAATTCCATGTATAAATATGATGGTTGTTCCATTTACAAAAATGAAGGTTATTGCATATGTAAGAGTGGAATGAAAATGATGCCTCAAGTTACATATATGATTTATCTATTCTTTCAATGGTTTTCTATAGAAATATTAAGATTCTTAAAAGGCATGAAACAAGATTAATATAAAAAGGGAAATCATATGATTCTTGTTATAGGTGAAAAGTATAATTTTATTAAAAATTTTCATGAGTTTTTAATGATTTAATAGAAGCCTTTTGGAGTTTTATTTTTTCCTTTAATATTTTTAGTGAAATTTTTAATGAAACGATTTGGGGAGTTAAGTTTTTTTATTCTATAAAAAATGATAATTTTTAACCCAAAGTTTACTTTTAAAAAGAAGTATTTATATTAGTATTCATCTAATAATGAGTTTCTTTATTTTTTTATGTCCCATAATGAAATGTTTATTCTCATCCCACATTTTAAAAAGATTTTAGTAGGGTTTTAATGATGAGTTGGGACAAGGATGAGGTCAAGTTCAACATTATGAGGTTATTTCATGAAAATAATACTTTTTTATCTCTTAAAAGATTCATTTTGTAGGGAAAATGTGTATAAAGTGGAGGTGTCCACTTTGTGATTTAACATTTATTTTTTCATGAGTGATGACCTAACTAACTAAAACGCTAAACCAAAAAAATATGCATGAATGAAAGTAAATAAATACTTCTCAAAAATTACTATTATATAATGTTTAAGGTGAATTCCTTGTAGTTTTTATTTTATCCTAGGTTTATATAACTTTATAGGTTAGGTTTTTATTTGAGATCATGTGAAAAATACTATATAACCACAAAAGTTAGTATTATATGGAGAATTATGACTATTTTAGATATATAAAAAGATTTTAAGATAACCTGGTTAATGATATATTATTATTTATTCTCATCATAAGATAGTTTATTATGATTTTATAGATATACTCACACAATTGTTTTTGGTTTTATTAAATGTATGGATCTAGCAGGAATCAAATGAATATTGGATTTGAAGGAAAATGTAATGATTGTATGAACGAGAAAATGAATGGAATATGGATTTTGAAAAACTATTAATGTTATTTTAAAAATTATATCATGGGTTATTGTTTAAAAATTTAACCTAGGTGATCTTACTAATGCATCAAACAAGAGAGAAATATAGTCCATAAAAGTTTTGGTGATGGAGATCATAATGGAAAAAATATTCACTAAACTTTGTGTAAAAGATGAGAAAAGAGAAACCTAGTAAAATCTATTAATATAATAAGAACATGTTTTTTATGTGGTAATTTATGGGATAAAGTTATAATCAACCCTGGAAAAAGGGATAAGTTTTCTAAGGCCCGAAAGGGGAAAAAATTTATTCCAAATATATTGATTGAAATTTTTAAATGCGAGATGTATAATAATTTTTTAATCAATTTATAGGGGTAAAGATCAATAATTAGATCATCATTTAAAAATAAATATTATTTTTTAAATCATTAAATCAATATTAGCTAATGGTTAATTTTTTATAATTTTCCCAAATAGTCAAATATTTTGGTAAAAGTTAAATATGGTATAAAAATATAGTCTGTATTATGAAATCATAATAACCCAAAATTTATGAAAATAATAAAATAAAATGTATCCAAAAGAAATAATATATATTTTATTTATAATAATTAATTTTTAATGGTATTTTAATAATTTTATACACCCTTAACGTATCCCTCAAATCTTATATAATATTTTAATATTTAAAAATCAATTCTTTATGAACATGACCGCCTTTCTCATCAGCAATGTTATTATTATAAGTATTTAAGTTATTATGGTAATTTAATATTCAAAATGACTCCCCTTTTGTAGTAACTATGTTCAAAAACCATATTTTGGTTTGTGGTTTTTATTTTTTTCCCATAGAGTCAAAATACCACATTTTAAAATTTAAAAATAATTCCATTAAATTTTACTAGAAATGCACACCCATACCACACTACACATAAATAAAATCCCATGGATAATTAATTTATTCTATCTATCAATCTCTAAAGTCCTACCAATGTTTTCCTAATCTCTTAGGAATATCATCCCAAGCATTTATAGGTGCTCAATCAAGGAAAGGGATCCTCTTAACTTCCTTTTTATTTCCAATAATTTCTTTGTACCAAGCCTTATGATTTTAAATTTTTCATGTTATAATGTGTTTATAAACATATATTTACTATTATTATTACTAGAATGTAATTATAGGTCACCTTCCACTCTCATTAAACACTTATTTTAACCATTATATGGATCTGTTATGGTATTGAAATTTGAAAGTGATTTTTCCATGCTTAAAATTTGTGAAGTGAATAACCTTAACCATTTTTACTCAAGGGTATTGAAGAGGATGAAATTATAGTTAATTTATTAGGTAATTCCATTTATATAACCAAAACTTCTCAATCATGGGATTATATGTTTTAAAAGAAATCCTTATGTTTTACGATCTATGTGGTACGCAAATTCATGTACATGATATGAATGTGATAGTTAAGCCCATAATTTTATTGACCTCTATTGCATTTGAAAATGTTTTTATCTCACTAGATAAAATTTATGATACATGGGATGTTATCCTAATAATATTATGTTATGATGTGTCAAGAGTTATCATTAACTTATTCTTTTGATGTCATTTTTCTATTGTTTCCACATTCTTATGTTGCCTTGATGTTATCATCTTATATTTTGATTTTATGTTCATGTTAATGATTATCACCCCTTTTATTTCACATTTATATGTATCTTGAATAATATACTTTCATTATGTTATAATTTAATTAACCCCTTACTGGTATTTATATCACATCCCTTTCTAATGTATATCCCCAGGTTACCCATGCACTATTAGAAGACTAGGGGAATAAAAGGGAATGTTTTGATGTTTTTAAATAATGTAATACACCCATGTTTATTATTATTATTTTATGAGTCTAATTAACAAAATTCAATATTCCTAATGATATCTTGTGATTGTATCATGTGTGTCATTATCTAATAAATCATGAAATAAAGCATTCAAAAGTTATGGGTTGGCACAGTAGGTATCAAAGAGTGGTCTAGTTATGTTTGAGGATTAGGATTTGAAAACATTAGTGAGTGACCTTGGGAAAAAAATATAAAACAAAATATTTAAATTATGGTATAGTTTAGAGTAAGTGGATTCAAACAATAATATCTTTATTTGGATATTACAAGTGGATGTGGCTCTGGAATAGTTGTTCTATGGGGTAATGACCCTGAAAAGGGAACATTGGGAATTTGATCGATCATTACCTAATGACTGAAAAATATTCCTTGATACACACCTGGTTTGAAGATTCTAGAGGGTAAAATTTCTTAAATTAATAATGTCTTTACAAACCATTATGAAGAGAAAAAATACCCATAAAATTTTATACCTGGAAATAGTCCATCGATAACTTAGATTAAAAACTAGAAACTCATAGGTTAGGGAAATAAAGTAATTTTTGAGATACCCCTTAAAATTTCATAGTTTCCCTTTTGTGTGTTTAATAGTTTAATCATTCTCATCTATAATTCTCTCTTTGTTTTAGTCAATAGATAGAAATATGTGTAACAAATTAAATAAAAAATGTGATGGGTAATGACCTATTGATATGCCATGCCCAATGGGATATGGATTTAAGAAATTCATGACAAAAATTACTCAATTAAATCATGTTTTGAATAGATACTTGAATAAGGGGAAAATCCATATCCTCTTAATAAAGAGAAACTTTTAATTGAGATATTTATGAAACAAAGGATTATGAATTTTACTATATATTACGATCCTTTAATCGAGAAAAAAATGTATCAACTCCATTGAAAACATCATATCCATCCATTATTTCTTTGAGAAATATATGGTTATGATATATGTTTATCATATAAATAGAGAATATTACTAATGGTGGAAATTTATAAAAAATATGAAGCCTATGGAATAAGTTGAAGAGATGGAGTGAGAAGAATTTTGGAAAACGTTTTTCAATAAATACGTTTAAAATGGAGAGGGTTTACTTAGACTAAAGAAAAAAGAAGATTAATCCATCATGGAATATAAGGAAAAAGTTATAAGACATTCATGATACACCTATGGATTTTTCATTGACCATAAAAGTAAATTTAACCACTTATTTGGTAGGTTAAATTCAAATCTATGATAAGAATTTCCTATTCGAGACTTTGACAGCTATGAGAAAATTATCTATTGTGCCTTAAATGTCAAAGTAGATATTAGTGAATATCCAGAGTCTCATGGGTTATTAGATAGTAGGAAAATAATATATTTTAATCTTGGAGGTGTAATGAATAAATATTTTCGGGGAAATGAATTCTAACATCCCACATGTCAAAAGTGAGGGAAGAAGAATCAATAATTATTTTGAAGGAAAAAAGGAAAATATTTAGGTGTAAGAATGAATGGATCCTCACTAGAGAATTATGTTTGGAGAAACCCACCATTGTGATGTAACAATTTATTTATCTAATAAAACATCATCTTATTATCTAATGTTTAAACTATAAGGAATAAGGAAACTATGTGAATAAATGCACTAAGATAAGGGTTGCGATGATAAATTACACCAATAAAATTTATGTATTATAGAGTCATGTGGTGTTTATGGAATCATAACTGCTTAGGTGAATACTAAAAAAATTTAGTGACAATTAAAAAATTTATTTATTCAATAATATTTGATTCCAGTTCTATTCATTTTTTTCGTATCCCACAAGTTTAGTAGATCAATTCAAGAACCACCCAAAAAAATGGAGGTGAATTTATCTATGTATATAAAAAATTAGACAATTATTTTAGAAAAATAATATATCTTTTCCCCAATTGATATTTGTGGACTAAAATTACATTTAACTCTTTTATTCTCCCTTTAGCAGAATATGATTCAATATAGGTTATGGATTGGATATCATTAAATAAATCCAATATAAGTTTCCAAGAGATGAAAATCACCATTAATATGATGAATCACTCTCTGATTATATACAAGTAAAATGAGGAGGATGAATTTTCATTGGTATCATTATCAAATTAATATAAATCATTGCCTTATGATTAAGATCATAGAGATAAAATTATTGAGGAAAAGAAAAAGATCATCCTTGTTGACAATACCATTGTTAGTGAATATGGTAATGTCTTTCCCAAAGAATTGCATGGTCTTAATCCAAGTAATAGGGATGAGTTATCAATAATTATTATAACCGGGTCTTTTCCCATATAAAATAATCCATATAAAATGGACATTATAGAACTTGAAGAGATAAAGAATAAACTGTAGGAGAATCTCGATAAAGGGTTTATATGCCCATGTTCTTCACAGTGGGGTGCACTAGTCCTATTCTCAAACATTAAGGATGATTCAATTACCCTATGAATTGATTATCATAAGCTCAAAAAATTCATGATAAATAACAAGAATCATTTTCTGTAGATTGGTGTATGGTTCGATAAACTACATGGAGAACAATACTTTTCAAAGGTGGACCTTCAGTCATGATATTATCAAGTAATGGTGAAAAAGGTGGATATCCCCATTAATGATTTTTCTAAAAGGTATATACACTAAGAGATCATAGTGATGAAATAATGACTCCCTAATGCTCCATCCCCCTTTATGGAATTAATGAATTGAGTGTTTAGGGATTACCTTGATAAATTATTGGTAACATTTATAGGTGATATTCTTATCTACTAAAAAACCAAGGAGGAAATTGGGGGGAAATTCAATTCTATATTGAAGACCATGAAAAGAAAAATTTATATATAAAGTAATATATATGCATGTTTTGGATGGATCCAATAAAATTATTAGGTAATATTATTACCAAGAAATTGATATCCATGAATCCTAAAAAACTGAATTAATTGATGGATATCTTAGACCAAGATATATGACATAGATCCCTATTTTCCATTAATTAGATTGGAATTATCATATATTTGTGAGAAACGTCATTGGATTTTCAAGACCACTATATAATATAACTCAAATGGAGGTGAATGTTGTCTTGAAAGATGAATACAAATAGATATTCAAAGAGTTAATCAAGAGTTTCAATGAACCTATCCTCACATTACCCACCAGTGGGGATGGATTTGAGATCTATAGCAATGCATCCAAAAAGTTATTAGGTTATATACTCAAGAAAGATGAAAAAGTGATACCCTATGCTACCATAAATTAAGGATCCATGAGAATAACTACACAAAAAATAATCTATAATTGTGTTCAATGATCATTAGGTTCAGTATTTCAGACCATTATCTCTGTTGTGAGAAGTGTGACATATATACATATTATAAAATCTTAATGTATATACTCAAAAAAATAAGATCAATATGCAGTAATGATGGTGGTCAGATCTTATCCAGAAATATGAAATTTTAATCTATTTCCATCATAATAATGTGAACAATGTAGAAAATGCTTTGAGTATAATGGATCTAAAAACACTATCCATGATGTTGATTGAAAGGGATGTAATCTTATTGGACATTGAAAGGTGGAAATGGGGATAATAAAAGAGTCTTAATCACACCTTGATCAAATAAATTCTCAACCATACATTCCTAATAGTATCAAGGAGGACCAAAAAGATGACATGGAGGTACAAAAAAAAGGTATTAAATATTATAGAATTAAACTTTCCTAAAGTTGGAGTTATAATGTTTTGAACCTCAAAATGTGACCTTTCACAACTAAAACTAAAGGGGCAACTTCTAGAAGATACACATAGATCATAATTATCTATTCATATAGGATGTACTAATATGTATAGAGATCTAAATAAAAACTTGTGGTGGGATAACATGAAGATGGAAAAGAAAGACTTTATATCTGGATACATAGTTTTTTAAAAAGTCTCTAACGAATGACATAAGTCTATGTGTTTGATTCAACCACTTCCTATACCAGTATGTAAATGATAATACATAACAATGGGTTTTTTCATAGGACAACCAAGTACATCAAAAGGAAATAGTTCCATCTAGGTGGCAATCGTTCACCTAACAAAATCAACATTTTTCATTGCTATCAAGGTAGACTATCATAATAAATAACTCAATAAGAGATTCAAAATGGAAGTGGTAATACTACATGGATTTTCAATATCTAGTGTATCTTACTAGGATATATGATTTACTTTGAGTTTTTATAGAATCCTTGGGTAAAAATTGGATACAGTGTTGAGTTTCAGTACTTCTAATCACTCTTAGAAAGATGGATAGTCTAGTAGAACCATCTGAACTCTAAAGGATATTATGAGATCTTGTTCAAAGGATTTCCAAGGAGTTTTGGATCATCAACATACCCTTTAAGAGTTATTATATAACATAATTTTTCATTCTATTAGGAAAATGACACCTTATGAGGCTTTGTATGGGAAAAGGTTTCAAACTAAAACATTTTGGGATGATGTTGGTGAGTGGAATATTATGAGACCAAATATTATTCATGAGATAATAGATAAGGTTGATACAAATCAACATCATATGAAATAATAAAAAAATTAAAAGAAAAACAATACATACAATTATTGATGAGACATAGAGTTTGAGGTTGAAGATAAATTATTCCTTAATATTTCTCAAATGAATAAATTCATGAGGTTTTGGAATAAGGAAAAGTTTATTCCAAGGTAAATAAACCCCTTTGAGATCTATGATCTCATCAATGTTGTAGACTATTTACTTGTAATCCCACATAAACATTACCTAGAACATGATGTGTTTTATGTATCCCTTTTTAGGAAGTACATATAATACCCGTAACATGTAATGAATATAAGGGTTGGTACCCTTTGTGAATGATCATTCAAACATGGATTATTTGGTAAATATCCTTGTTCATTGAGAAAAATTTAGAAAGAAAAATAATACTCACCTGGTCAAAGTGTTATGGTAGAATCAAAAATAAAAGAAGAATTATAGAAACTAGAAGAGGTGGTACAATAGAACCAGCCAAATCATATTTGTTTTATGAAATAAACTTTTATGGGTGAACATTATGAAGGTGAAATTATTTTACAACATGAACTTCTAGAAATAAAATTCCCTTTTTGAATGAATAAATTCGTTATTAAGTAAATGTACTTATAGAAAACACGTGAACTACATTGGTCATTTTGAAATATTATAATATATGTCCTGTGATATTTAAAATATCATTATGAATCCTAACTATTGATAATATAGAAATTATAAAATGAACATTAAGATTAGTATATATTTAGGGTTATAATAAAGTCTAATGGATATATACAGAAGAAACGATGACCTATACTAGTAGGATTATACCAAATGAAGCCCATTTACTAGAGCTTTCATGGAATATGACACCACTGGGATTTATCATTGAGAAATTTTAAGATGAAATTCAACAACAAAAACAAAAACAAAGCTATTTATTATAGAATTTTATGATTATCAATATCATGATCCCAACCATGTTTCATGAACCACCCAAGAAAGATTCTCCATCACACACCATACCCTTATGTGTACACTAATATAATAAGTGGTTATATATCAAGACCCTAAAAGTATGGTTTTTTATATTTTTTTATAAATGAAATAATGATTATATTTATCACTTTTAATTATTAGTTTTTCAATGATTATATAATGTGTTTGAGAAAATATATATTTTAATATGGAGAAATCAAAATAGAATTTTTAAAAAATATATAGTTTTAATTATGAAAGTATTCTCATAATTTAGATAATTTTTTAAATGATAAATATTTGAAAAAAACATTCTTATTATATTATAATAAATTAAATATAAATGATAATATATTTTAATTAATTCTAATATAAATTTTATAAGTTTCAAAAAGTGGTTAATATCCTAAAACTAATATTTTTCAAGAAATATAGGTTTTTTTAAAAGTGAAAATTATTATATTATTAAAATTATTTTTATAAAATAAATATTATTTTAAATAAACACACTAAAAGTAACCAATACTTATTTTCTCCTAATTTTCTGATACAATCAGAATTTTGGGTAAAAAATAAATACGGTATAAACATATGATTTGTATTATGAAATCATACTAGCCCAAAAGTGATGTAGTAAATTCCATAAAATGAATCCAGGAAAAAATATATATTTTTCCATCAAAATAATTTATTTTGGAAGGTACTTTACTAATTTTATAAACCATTAATGAATCTTAAAAACCTATATATTTTTTATGGTTTTAAAACCGATTATTTATGAACCTAAATCACTTCCACATCATCAATGATATTATTTTAGGGGTTTTTCTATTATTAAAATAAAATATTTAATAAAAATTCTCATTAATTGAAACAATTTGAAGAAACCACACAAAGGATTGTGGTTTTTATTATTCTATCATTTAGAGGTCCAAACCAAAGTTTAGGATTTAATTAAGAATTCCCATATCTTTTTCTATAAATAAAAACCCGTCATACCAATCCTCATAACTCAAAACATATTCAGAAATAATTTTCTCTCCCTCTACTTCTCTAAATCTCTCCCAATGTGTTCCCAAGATCTTACGAAGCTCATCCCATCCTTTTAGATGTGCCTTATTAGGGTAAGAGATCCTCTTATCTTTTTTTTTATTTCAAGTAATTTTTATTCCTTTTGATTTAAAATAATTCTGGTTTTAAGGTGTCTTTACATATACATTTACTATCCTTAGGAATCCAATATAATTTTAGGAAACCATCCAATCTCAGTAAACACTTTTTTTAATCATCATTTGGGCTGATTATTCTGCCAAAATTATCCTGTTATTTTTTCATGTAAATCATTTCAATAGTGAATACTCATCCCCATATCCACTCAATTTTATTCACCTAGATATACACATACATCAATTATTTTTTAATTCCATGAATTTAAGAAACACTATTTAATAATGGTATTTAAATTGATCAAAGTTTTCATTATTTTGTATGATCTATATGAAAAAATATTCATGTACATGATATGAATGTGACTAGGGGTCCCAAAATTAATTATCCCTCAAATGAATTGATTAATGTTTTTTTCTCATGAGATATTATGAATGACGCATGAGTGGTTATCCGAAGGACATGATGTTTTAGTAGTTATAATTGAATTATTATTATGATGTCATGTTTTAAGTTGTTTCCACATTCCTATGTTTCCTTGATGTTATAATCTTAAATCATGATTTTATGTTTATGTTTATGATTCTCATTCATTTTATGTCACATTGATATGAATCTTGATTAACATGTATTACTTTCATCATGTTATTATTTTATTATTATTAAACTGATCTTTATATATCAAAGATTTCTTATGTACATCCCATTGTTTCCATGTAGTATTAGAAGATCAGTGGAATAAAATGGTATTTCATGAAAAACCAAATTAAATAACAAATGGATCTTTTTTACACAATGTCGATCACACCACACTCACCCCCTACATTTAATTTTTTCGACCATTACTTTGTCTCGGCCAGATGAACCCACGACTTCACTTCCACATGCTCTGGTGGTGGAAATAATTAATCCTTCTCTCCATAGCTTGGAGGAGGGTGTTTCATTCCTCTTAGATGGATCATGTCATCATGAGACATAAAAAAGAAACTTCAGGTGACACTATCTTCACGGTGATTCTTCTTTATCATCTTCCTTCTATGCTAGATCTTTCTAATCCTATCTCAGAAACCATAGTGAAGGCTTCCCAATCTATCTTGATGGAGAGTATTCTGAAGGTTTATTTTCTTAGTATTTATTTTAATCAGGTTGAAGTCATTCTTTAATTGTCTTTTGTGGATCGTTTTGGGATGAATAAACCTCCTCTTGGTCTCTTCTAGAACATCATCCATTGATGGGGTCTAGATATACTGATCAGGGTGTCAGTCTTGAATGTCATGTCCTTTTGTGTGTTTTAATCATATAGGGAGGATTCAATCAAATCTGGGTCTCATATTGGATTTGAAGTGGATATATGGTGGTTATCTCTTTTTATATACACTATAGAGGATCGATGTTTCCATGATCCTTCTCTGGTGGTAGTTTGGGTGTTCTTTCCTAGGTTTCCTCTCCTATTTCACAACATGGATTTCTTTATAAATACTAAATATTATCTAGGATCATTTATTTTCATGGGTGTTTATACTATAAATATTCAAGAGGCTTTGGTGGAACATATTTTCATGAAAATAGATTTATCTAATCCTACACAATCACATATGTTTCTCTGTATGGGGATTGTGTTTCCTGGAAGTAACCTCCCTTCTATCCTTCAATGGCATGGTTTTGTGCTTCATGTCATCCTCAAGTCCAATCCTTTTCTGTGTGTAAGAAATATCAAGCTACCCCTAAAGCCTCACATATAAGTATTTTATCTTCAAGTTTTCTATCTTATTCAAAGATGTTGGTTAATCATGGATTAATGAACATAGTATCAGGTGTGGCAGTAAGAGATATGTCTCTATCAAAGTGGTGGTTTTCTAGAAATGTCTTGGTTATCAAGGAGACAAGGGTGTTGATTATATATGAGAAGGACATAGATATTTATAATAAGATGTTGGATGATGTTTCAGAAGTTTCAAGTGAGGATCTTAGTTCACTGTCAAATTAGGCTAAGGAATTTTCTTATTATGATTTTTTTTGCGTTCCAATCTAGCCTTGATTTTTAATTTTTTAGATGATCCACACCTACTATTTCTTTTAATAAAGTAAATGATCATCTTTGGGGTATGGAGTTGGATGTATCCATGCCTATATCAATCCCTCCAAATACCATAGATCTTGGTCTATAATGTATATAACCCATTTCTTTTTCCAATGGATTTAATATTTCATAAAATTATCTCTGGTTATAGGTTTAATTGGTTCAGATCTACCAGATCATGTGCTGTTTTCCCTTTTTAGCTCATTTTTTCATTAGATATCTCTCTAAATTGAATATTTATCATAATTATACTAAAAAAAGATTCCTTCAGACACATGGGAAAAAATATAAGGGCCATCATCTAAAATGAATTACTTGATTATCCAGAACTCTAGAGGCCGTGGAGATCCGGTGAAAACATATTTTCTTTTCATTGAGATTATGTGTTGTAATGCTTCTCTTGTAGTGGTTATGGAGCTTAAATAACATTCTGATAAAATCAGGTTTTTTTGTTCGAGGTTTGGTCTAAATAGTTTAATGATTGAATAAATTTTTAAAAAATAATATCTAGACTTTTGGGAAGAATTTTATTTTAGTTGAACTGCTTGAGGTTTCATGAAAACAAATACTTATTAAGGACAGATTTGGGAATCCTATGTTATTTTATCTCCTTTTTTTATAAGAAACATTATATGACCGTAAGAGGATCCCTATGGCTTGATCTAATCAATTTCAACAAAAGTGAATCTCTATGGATAGTAGGGGTTGATTTTAATCCCGTCGTGAAATTGTTGGAGAAGAAATAAGGTAGGTTCTATCCCTGGATGGCCATGAAAGATTTTCATCTTTCACATCCTCCAATGGGATGATGGATTTTGGATTCGTGGGTGATAAATTCACATGGTCTAAAAATTATGAGGAGATTCATCTAACATAGAGTAATTAGATCATTGTTTTTCTAACTTTCATGCTTTGTATCTCTTTCCCAATGCTACAGTGTCCCACACGGTTCGATGTATATCTGGTCTTGATCCCTTATTAATCATCCTTGAGTCCTACAGATATAATGTGAGTTTTTTATTATTCTCTAGTCGATGGACTATAGACCCCAGTTTTCTTGATGAGGTATGTAAGTCTTGGACCAAACCCTTGTATGGGAATCTATGGGTTGGGTTTCACAATAAACAAAGAAGGTTAACATCATATTTACATAATTGGAGTAACAACCATACTTATCATCTCATGGACTTGGATTTTATTAATGTGATCATTGATTTATATGAAGAATGTATTGATGATAAGTGGGATGGTGATATTTTCAATGAGATCATTTCTAAAAAATAAGTCTTTTAGAAATGATCATAGAAGTGGAAAAAGAATCCTATGAATGGTCCAAGGATAGATTTATTAAATAAGTGGATAAAAAATATGTATTTTTTCATTCCTTAATTAGAGAGAAGATGGGAAATTATATTCCTTACATACTCTTTGATGGTACCTCCTTCACAAGTGTCCTGGATACTGTAAGAGGTATAGTTGAGTTATATTTTATAACCCTTATAGATGAGGTTAATACTAGCATACATGATGGATTTATGAGAGACCATTTAAAGATTTTTGATGCTATTGAAATCATGGTTTTTGATTATGGGAATTATTTCATGGATTTTACTCTATAGGAGGAAGAGGTTTAGGAGGTGGTTAACTCCATTAATACTAAAAGCGTACCCAACCCTAATTAATTTCTAATATCCTTCAATATGGAATCATGATATCGATTTAATAATTTTTTTTAAAAAATCAATCAAGACTTTTTTAGGGTGGTGAGCTTCCTAGGGTTACTAGTACTATAACATTAGTTCTCATTCCAAAGGTAAAAAACCAATCATCTCTTAATAAGTTTAGACCCATAAGTACGTGAATCTTTTCTTATAAGGTATTGGATAGTATTATCAATCAAATACTTAACAATTATCTTCATGAATGGGTTTTAAGGGAACAACATGGTTTTATTTTAGGGATCTCTACCCAAGTAATAATTGATTTAGAGTAAGAAATTATTGGTGACATTAACCATAAAACTATCAGGTCTAACATAGCTATCATGGTTGATATGAAAAATTCATTTGATAGGATATAATGATGATTCATTTCCGTGGCATTAAATTTCATTAGTTTTAATTACATGGTGGTGGATCACTTTTTCAAGTGTTTTAGTTCTTCTTGGTTTTCTATCGCTCTCATGGGAATGAAATAGGGTTTCTTCAAATCTATATGGGGGATAAGATAGGGCAATCCACTCTTAAAAAGTGTCATCATTATGGTGTAAGAAACCTTTAGTAGGTTCATGTCTTGATGTATCAATAATTGTTCCATCCACTCTTTTCATTGAATGGATAATATCACTGGTATTTTTCATCATCTATTCACAGATTATATGATTGTATTTCTTATGGGAACATGAGACCTCTATAGAATCTAAATATGGACATAGAGAAGTATAATAAACAGAGTTGGAAATTTTTTAATAATAAGAGAAGGAATATTTATATTTCAACCCAAAGTTCAAAGATAGGGACACATATGATAGAGAGAACACTAGGTATTCACAAGAAATAGTTTCTTAGGGAATATTTGGGATCTCTGATCTCCTTGGGTAGAATTCAGATCCAACATTTTGAGGGATTGGTTGAAACAATTTCCAATCTCATAAATAATTGGAGAAAATAGATTTATATTATTTGGGGTATGAATTACATTATTGAATTTCATGATTTATATCCATTTCCTGGCACATATTTTTAGTTCTAATGATACCTAAGAATATTGTGAGAAACCATTATAATCTCATGTTTTCCTTCATTTCAGACACCCACATGGAGGTTCGTTGTCACTAGGAATTATGAGAGAGGGTTGATAAGTCCCTAGAAGCATGGGGTCTTAAATTTGGAAGTGTTACATATTCCATGAAATTAATGTAGGTGAAGTAAACATGGGATTCTTTAGAGGGTCATTCTCTTTGGGCTAAACTCATTGCTTACAAAAACATAGATAACCATGATATTTAGAAGGGGTGAATAGTGGGGATGTGGTAAATGAAATGTGATCATGTATTGAAGCATCAACTCAATTCATGATGTATTATGAGGTGTGGTGATATTTATTTTTGGAACCATAATTTGGTGGGAGTTCAACAGGGCTTTCTAGGGTGTCTGAATCATAAAATTTCTTTCAATAAAAAATTTTTTATACCTAACTTTATACATGTTATTTTAAAAAAAAATATGAAAAATTTCTGAAAATCATATAGAATAATGAATTTTACAAGATGGTTCTCATGATTTCCCCATCAGGAAACTTCTCGACCATATCTTACCAATTTTTAGTACAGAAGAATACCTTGTTGAATGAGTGGTGGCTATCCTCTAGTGTCTTGAAGTCCTTTGTATTTATTTCTTTATTTTTTTGCACATCAGACACAATGCAATCCCCACTAATAAAATGGATCAATATAAATTAATTTTTATCACCTTTAAGTTCTTGATTATGCATGTGTTCGAGTGAATAATCTACCATGAAATTATTCTTACAAGAAGAATTGGTGGCTCTAGTTTGGGAGAAACAAGAAATGTTTTTGGGTTTATTTTCCATTCGTACTCTATTGATGATTTTCTCAATAAATGGTTTCATGATGTTGCATATAGTAAGAGGGAACATAAAATAAGACTCATCCTCTTGGCGGTAGGTTGTTGATTCATTTGGAATTCTAGGAACAAGGCACAACATGAGGGGGTTATAACCCCTCATATGGTGGTGGCCTGAAGATCCTAGAGCCAATAAATTGAAATAGGGGTTATATTTACTCAATAGGATGGTTATCCCTTGTTATTTCATTGCAAGGAATATAGAACCTCTTTTTTAGCCACTCAAAGGGAGAATTATCTTGGTATATAGGTTCAATGGATCCCTTAGAGTAAAGACTCAAGATACATTCATGGTTTCATTCAGGGAAGGGTGTGGCCCATGAATTCAAAGGCTCAGTGGTGGTGGATTTTTTTAGTTCATATGGCCATGTCAATTTTTTATTATATATTCTTGGACACTTATGAATGAGATTCAGGTTTTCAATGAAAATAATATCTAGATGGAGAGGTTAAAACCGATAATATGATCATTCGAAACTCCTTGAATGAGAGACCTTCTATTCCTTGGTCCATTATTTTTTGTTTTTATATAATTAATCTAATTCTTTACAATTGTGTGTAGGTGACTCATAAATGGAGTTAAAAGAACAAATTTGAGGTTTTTTAGCTTATTGGGCCATTATGGATTCTAGATCTAATATGTTCTCTAGTATAGTATTTATTCCACATAAATGTTTCAATCTTGTTAGGAAATATTCCATCAAGAAACATTTATTTAAACCTCTATAATCGTAGTTTTGTGCATGACACTTTGTACTCTTAATAAAATTTTACTTAAAGGTTAAGGTTGAATAAAAGGGAATTTTTTGAAGTTTATAAATTATTTCATATTATCCATGATTCATGTTATTTGTTTATAAATATAGTAACTCTTGGATACATTTACTCATGGTATTTTTAGATTGTATCAAGTGTGATGTTTTGGTAATAGATCATAAAATAAATCATTTAAAAGATATGCATTGTCATAGAATTGATGTTTTTTCACTCATCACTAATTTATGGTTTTTTGGTCATTATGTTTCTCATGAAAAATTATATGTCACTATATATTATTCTTTAGACATTATTTGTATCCTCCATGTCCATATTTTCACATCCCTCTAATGTTCTCTTTATATGGGAACCAATTATGTGTTATTTAATGTATCCTTTATGTTTCCCACTTCACCTTTCAAAGGAAGTTTTATTATTCCTTTACATGATATTGGTATTTAGTAAAGTTATTTGTGAATATCAAACCTTTTATTTCAAAGATAAAAATAATGAATAATAAATTTATTTAATGTTTATAATGTTACACCCATATATTTTTGAATATATTTTATATATAGATAAATTGAAAGTGTTGGATAGATTGCTTTAAATGCATCCTAGAATCTAAATAAACCATGATATAATAACCATTTATAACATAGTAATTGAATTATAAGGTCATAATTGTAATATAAACATTATAATTTTTTTATAATATTTTTAAATAAAGATAATTTATCTATTAATGCATAATAAATTGGTACTCAATTTTCATTTAAGTCATTTTATGCTTCATAATTATGTTTTCTCAACAAAATTATTTATGTGAATGTCCATTATAATTAATTTATAATATTTTTAGAAATTATATTTCAGAAAGTAATATAATTTTTTTAATCAGCATGTAAATATTATTGTAGCGTGAATTTCTTGGTTTTTTTAAAAGTTTTATTTTTTCACTAAATAGTAAAAAATACAGTGATTTTTAAAAACTATAATTTTTTTCAAGTAAAATAAAAAATTAGTTTTTAATTTGATCTTATATTAACATAAGTATTCTTTAATTATAAATAATCTAATTAATTACATAGGAATTACAATTTTACTTGATTTTAGTTTAAGTTCATTTTTAGACTTAAGACACATTTTTATTAAAAACTATTTTTATGTACACAATGTGTTTTTTATTAATAAATTAAATTAAAACAAATTTATTAATGGTTTTAAATAAATTTATCGATTATATATTCTATCATATATTTTAACATTTGTTTTTTTGTTTAATGTAAGGCATAGAATAGAAATAAATTCAACTTTACTCTTAAAATGGTCTTCATTGTGGTTTGCATTCTTTTTTAAAATTTAATTTAGAAAATTATGGGAAATGAATATATTAAAATTATTTCATATTTCTATTCATCATAATTTATATAATCTAACAGGTCTAAATTATTTTTTCGTCATAGTGAATTGTAAAAATAGTAAAATTTTGTTACCATAGTTATTGATTAGAAAAGTTTACCCAGGAGCTAAACCAAGAGATAATGATATTATTTATTAAAAAACATTCCTAATTATTTTTATTTAATGATATTTAAACCTTATCTTATCCAAAATTCTAATAAATGTCTTTTTTGAGACACTTTCATAGGAAATTGACCTTATATCATTGAAATTGATTATGAAATTTCATGTGTGTCCCTCCCCTAACTAATAAAAGGGAACCTGTTATCATTCCTTACTGAAACAATTTAAGACTTATATATTAGAAAAGAAATCCTAAAATAGTTAATGCAATACTTTAATTGATCCTATATTTTATTTTATTCTCCTAGGACCAATTCATTAAGGATGAATTTCAAAGTAGAGGTGTAAATCTTAAAAAAGTTGTTTCAATTTTATTTCTTCTTCTATAGAATCTAAATATTTTATATAAATGAATAAATAATTAATAAAATATAATAAATATAATTTCATGTTATTATGATTATGTAACAACCATTTACTACCCATTTTTAATAAAATGTTAAATGAAAGCATTTATCATGCATACCTGTAGACCACCACCACTACGTAGAGATACAAGTCATTTCCCATCACCATAACTAAGGGATGATTATAATAAAAGATTTGATATTTATATTTATATTTATAACTTAATTATTATTTGAAATTATTATATCTCATCTACCATCTTATTTTTATATCCATTTGCAAATTATAATTTCACTCGTTCATACGTGTGGACTACCATCTCTATAAAGAGATGTGTTTTTTTATCAATTTTAATTGACTTGAACGATTAAAAGGATATATTTAATGATAAAATATGATATTTATGATATAATAATGATTATGGAAAGGTTAATTATCATTAAACTTTATTTTTTCCATCCATCGAAATGTTGAAACATCACTCACGTATACATATATATTACCATTTCCACAAAGTGATGTAATTAAATTTTCACCACCGCATAATATGTTTGGTTATAAATATTTATATAATGAATATATAGGGTATTTATTTCATTATTAAATTTATTGAAATAGTTTAACCATGAACAACATTCAAGGACCAAAAATTCCAAGCTAAAACATACATGAAAAACAAAGCAGTTTACACCCCAAATGATGACTTAGATAGGGAATTATTAACAAAATTGTGTTAATATGATATAAGTGTATCATATATGATATTATATGAATTAATATTATTCCATTATAGAACTATATTAAATATAAATTTATTATACATTTGGTTAGAGTGTTTACGAATCAATTCAGATACAATGTAAGGGTTTTCAACTCAATTTTGTTTTATTGAGAGATATTTTATGTTACGAAAAAATATATACTAATGAGGTGTATATACTGATTAATTTAAATAATATATAATTGATCATTATCAATTAATTATATATAATTTTATAATAAAAATTATTTCATTCAAAGGGTCTTTATTTTAAAGTTACCAAAGCTGTAAAAGTTTACCGTCTCTAATTATCTTCTTTTGGAGATATGTTATATTATTATCTAAGGTGTATTTACCAAATCTTTATAATATAATTATTTTTATGGTATTTTATTTTTAATTTTATTTTATTTCTTTTATGGGTGTTACGATTCAAAATTTATCAAAGTGTTAAGAGTTTTAAGTGAAAATATCATTTTTACTGGAATTGCTTATGATTAAATTTTATATTAACTAAATTATTTAATATATCCCTGAAAAATATTATTCATTTTCTAATATTATAATTATTTATAAATGTTACATATTTTCCTTTCATTTTTACTCATTAATTACTAAAAATATGGAAACAATTTCTTTTAATGAAAACTGTTTTAATTTATGTCTTCACCGAATACTAATTTCATGAGTGTCCTTATTATTCATTAAAATGATTTGAATAATGTTATCTATGTTATCCAATTATTTATTAAATTTATTTTTTACCTATTCTTTAATTTATATAATAATGTTTTAAAGGAACATTCTTGTTATTTTATGAATATGGTACTTTTGAGATTTTTATTGAAAATGTGAGAAGATTTTTTAACATAAACTATATGAATTAATTTTCACACCATAATGCTTACTATTTTATTCAAAGGTTATTTTATAATATACCTTGTTTATTTTGAAATAAAATTTCTTCATACATATATTTTTTAAAATATTTAAATTTTAAATTATTGATTTAAAAATGAAAAGTGTATTTTCCTCAACAAATGTTCTAGTTATATTTTAAATGAATTTTCATTTCTAAAAAAATCATTTTTTGTTTATTATGATGTATTGTGGATATAGACCAATCTTACCATTTTTTCATTCTCTAGATGATTTATGATTTTTTGGATGAATTGTTTGTGAAACCTGTATCCTTTCATTGGTTTATGATATGATGACATGATTTATGTTTTATAATCTTATGGAAAAAATATATATGGTATTCATTATGTGATAGGTGGGACCAAAAATATATAGCCCACCAATGAATTGAATAATGATTTACATCTCATGGGAGAATAAAAACTATAATGGGGAGTAAGCCCGGTTTAGTAAGGGACTTGTCTAATAAAATACAATTTGGAGTAATCCATGACTACAGAAATGATGGAATGAGGAGTAAACTCAATCCACTCTGAAATTATTAGTAATAAGATTTTAATAAATAGATTATTTTAAATTATTGTGAGAATTCCATGAAATTATGCCTTATTCGTATGTTATATTTTCATGGATCATGACTTATTTTTGATAATTTCACACTGTTATGTATTATGCCATTTTGTTTTGTAAAAAAATTCTTCCTTGATTCATGATTACAAATATTTAACTGATTAGGTTCGTTTATTATAAGTCATAATCATGTTTTCATTCCTTTATTATTATATTATGACCACTTATGATCTTTTAATTATTACTCTTATGTTTAAACCTGCTAAGAATCTATGATCACCCTTTCTCATGTTTCCCTTCCCAAGTTATGAAGAAAGGTTTTCAGTATGATCTGTCAAATAATGGTGATGGATACAAAGAACATGATATGAAATGTTGTAAGTCTTTGATGTACCAATTTTTTATATATTAAATTTTCCAAATACACTAAACCTTTGTGGTTCAGGTGCGGATAATGATGATATGTAATGGATATTCATCTAATAGGATTTAATATTTATTTATTAAATTTTTATGTTACTAAAAAACACACACAATAAAGATAAAACACACAAAAACACACTCCATAACACAATCAAAAAAATATTCACATTAAGGAAATAATCATTCAGAAAAAAGGTCACCTTCCACCAAAGGTCAAATGGACTAAAAATAATAATTTGTGGTCTTACATGTTTTCTATTAAAATTGGGTCAAAATAATTTTTACAAATAATGAAGAAAAATAATCAGTTATCATTTTAGTTATGCTAGGAACATGGAAAATATAATGTCATGTCATTCTTAGAAAACCCAAAACCTATTTTGAAATAATATTTCAAAACCCAATTCCCAAAAAACTAATTTTTCTATAAAATTTCTTTTTTGGAAAACCACTGTTTCCCTCGGAATTCGGGGATGACCTCCTGGATGGGAGATTCAAACATTCTGATCGGTTTCTATCGGGTTTGTTCGTAGAACCGGAAACATCCAATGATTCCACATCCATTTGGACCTATTTTCCAAAGGTAGGCACTCATTAGTTTGTGGACTAATGAGGCTTAGAAATTTGCATTGGTCGAGAGGATGGTAGGTCGGACTCATCACACCTTTTTGAGGGGAATTATTGTCTACTCCGGGACTCTCTTTAAAGATTTAAGTTATGTTCGTGAATCCTTATTACATTACCAAGTATAAAATGATCTTTCCTTTAGTTTTAACAATCAATGACTAAATATGTAATAAATTTAGAGAATATTTTATATGTATTCTAGGTTCTTCATCAATAGAGAATCATCTGTATCTATTTAGAGATTCTTGGTCAATGGTATCCTTCAAAACATTTATATAAAAGTGTCTTGGTCATTATGATGACCAGGCTGGTTTTAAAGCCACTCAGTGGGGCACTTTAAGTTTATCGTCATTCAGAAGTACATGGATTATTTCAAATTTGGGATCGAACCCGCAGATGGGATACCTACGTATCCTTTGTTTTGGGAAAGGAATCAGAACCCACGTAGTTCGAGAAATAGAGTATGATATTTATGATTAATGGCTCAAAGAAGGATGTCATAATTAATTTTACCCTCTAAGATCACGTGAGTCATGCTCGGTGTGAGAAACAAGAGGAATTGGTAATAAGATAGACAATTGGGCCATGAAAGATGTAATAATAAGAAATGATTTGGGGCTTATGTATGTATGACTGCCCAGATAAATGAAGGTTAGGATTTGCTTTAGGGAGAAAATCCAGGAACAGTGTCCATAAAGGTATATGTGCTTCACGGAGATTTTGAATACTCTAACTTGGGACCTATTCCTGGAAAGGAAACCCAAAATTAGGAGAGGATTGATAATTGGGTTTTACTCCTGAGAAGGAATCCCATATCAAATGTAATTTAGGACTGGTTAAAGAGAATTTTGGGGGACTTGGGGCTTATTCCTGAAAAGGAAGCCCAGATTTATGGCTGGGGCTTATTCCAAACAAGGAAGCCCAGATTAGGGGACTTGGGACTTACTCCTGAAAAGGAGGCCCATGTTTGGAGGATTTATGACTGGGGCTTATTCCTAACAAGGAAGCCCAGGTTAAAGGATTATGATTGGGACTTACTCCTGAAAATGAGGCCCAAGTTAAGGAATTAAGGTTTGGGGCTTACTCCTGAGGAGGATGCCCAAGTTTGGGAACTTTAAGAATATGGGGCTTACTCCTGAGGAAGATGCCCAGATTAAAGGACTTATAACTAGGGATTATTCCTGAAAAGGAGACCTAGGTTAAGGATTCTCTCATCTTAAAGGATGATTTTGAATGAATGAACTCTCAATCTTTGGTGACATAAAGATGTATAAATCACTATGTTTTGAGAGATATTCCACAAAATTCCTTTAAATAAGGAAGTCAAATCAAGAAATCATTCCATAAATGGCTTTGAAGAGTATCTTAAAGACTGAATCTTGAATAGGAAAGGTGAAATGGCTTAAGAGGGGTAAAATGGGCAAGATGGGAACCCAAAAAATGCAGGGGCACGCAAGTCTTGAAAGGCGCGCAAGTCTTACATGGGCGCGCAAGTATTGGTCGCACAGGTATACCTGCGCGACATGTGGGGTACTTGCATGATTTTCAACCAGCATTAAAATACTTGAGTGACTCTTTCTTAAAGACTTTAGAATCCTCTTGAGGTTCTCCCAGTAAAGGGACACGCAAGTTCTATTGAAGGAGTAAAGGCGGCGCGCAAGTGTGGCCACTTCCCTTAAGGACTGGCCACTTAGGCGCGCAAGTGTTGATGCATTTCAACACTTAGGCCTTCCTCCTTCTCTTTAGATCTTCCGTTCTAGGTAAGAAATTACCTTAGAAGTGTTCCTAAAGGTTTAAGAAGAGACTTGGGCGTTGAGAGCTTGAATCCAAGTTTCTAAAAAAAATCCTCTCGAATGGGGGGCCCACAGGGTCTATTTATAGGCAGAAGAAGACCCCGAGCGATTACCGGGCGGTTATCACTTAGGTCGCGCAAGTCACTTGCGTGCCAAGTGAGTCGCGCAAGTACACTTGCGTGACCATGGGGAAACTTGCGTGGCCTATGGGAAAAGTTTTCCTTGTTCATCCCTTTGTCAATTTTTGATGTTTTCTTCAAAGGTTGAATCACTTTGTGCTCATATATTCCCCTTTTCCGGTCTTTAGATTCTATGACGAAAGGAGCGTGAACAAAAGTCCCCCCTCAGAGTTGGATCCAGAGAGAAATGGAGGATTTGACTCTAAGGAAATCAAATACATCCAAAGGAAAAGGGGGCGCGCAAGTCTTCAGGGCACAGAGGGCGGCGCGTAAGTTTGCGTCGCGCAGGATTTGAGTGCACTGTATACGGCGTGCAGATAGGCCTCCTGGCCTATAAATACATGGCCTCACCTCCGTACAAAGCATCTGGATTCCTGGACTTCAAACTTCTCGAGCTCTCGTCACGCAGGTTATCTTAGTTGCGCAAGTTGCTCTGTTTTCCAATGTTTTCCTTGATGTCGCGCTATTGTAAAGGTATTTGTACTTGCGCGGTTTACACTTGCGCGTCAAAAACTAGAGCGGCACACGAATACTTGCGCACCATGTTTAGACTTGCGCGCCTTAATGACTTAGCCATTTTTTTCAAAATTTCTTCACAAATTTTATGAAAAATAAACCCATTTAAGAGTTAGTTTATTCATCTTTTGTGCAGATTCAGTGGTTCTCAAGGGAATTGGAACGGCTGATGAACTGGCTAGCAAGCGGATTGATGACATGATGAACATCATTGGCCATGATTACTATGATATCTGCAACAACACTCTCCCAGATTTGGCTAAGTACTTGAAGAAATATCATCCTAATTTTCCACAGAGCATCCATCTGCCTTTGTGTGGTCATGGTCATCTGCAAGGAGTCAATGTTCCAAATGCAAACAATTATACACCTGAGATGCAGCTGCACTGCTACTCCTCTATTTCGGATATGCTGTGCATTAAGAGCAACAACAATGGTGTGAACTTTCATGTTCTTCCTCTATGTTATTTCCTTGCAGATATGAAAATGGAAAACCCATGGGCTGAAATGTTTTCCACTACCGGTTGGTGGAGAGAAGAAAAACATGGCATTAGAGAAATATCTGAAAAGAGTACTCTCTCCAAATGGCTCTTTACTTCCAATTCTCCATTCTCAAATCCATGTATCCATCTTCCAAGTCTCTTGGACAGAAACAGAGTCACTGTTTGATCAGCAGAAAATTTTCTCAAACCGTACTCAAGAACATCCTTTTACAATTGTTCCGAGAAGAGCTAGTATCACTGCATCTCTTTTTGTATCTAGTTGAATGAATGAATTCCAGGTGGCTGCTGATGAAGCTCGGGATGCCGTAAATCAATTGAAGTGTTATGTTGAAAGCCTCTTGTAATTCTTGCAAAAGAGAAGAGACTCCAGTCTGTGGATTTCCTTCTCACTCTTGTGCATCAATGAAAAACACTTTCACTTTCACTTATTTGTACCTGTATTCTCTCACTACCTGCTTCAAATTTACTTAAACCAATGGGCATAGTAAGCATAGCTTGATTTTTACTAGGATTATTACAAATAACCCTACAAACTTTGAACCTTTTAATTTCTCAATATTACCTAAATCATACAAAAATGTATATTTAGTGAGCTGGAACTTGACTTTTATTCAGAGTTCCTTTGTCTTTTGTGAGTAGTTTAAAGTCATGCATATCGAACATAAAGGGGCTAATGTTTAAGGTCAAAAATAGCTTTGACCGAAATGGATTAAATTTGATTCAATTCCTTGAAAATTTATCTGAAAACATATTACCATACTCAAGTATGAGAGAAAATATCTAAACTATGGCTTAAGAATATTTGAATCTGAGGAATGATATGAAAAAGATCTAAAAGGCATTAGAAGAAGTAGTTTCCAAGAATAAAGTTACTATTATTTAACAAAACCCGTTAGGGGGTTGAATTATGTAGGGCCATCTAAGGGCATTGGCTGCATGATCAAATAAATAGCATCTTTCGGCTGATAAGTCTGTTATGTAGACTGTTTATGCAAGGCCACCTATGGGCACGTGCTGCATAGTCAGGGAAAAAGAACTCTCAGAAATTTACTTTCCCAGTGCTAAAAGCCAGTGAAAGTTTATGGAGATTCAAATTTTCTAAATTATAGAGTTTGCTGTATGGAAAAGGGTACTTGAATATGGAGAAGATATTTCCAGACAAGATTATCAAAGAACTGGATTAATATCATTCCTATGAAGGTCTGACCCAAATGTAGGGAAGAAGAATAAACCATAGACTTGAATACTTTCGGATCATGAAAGAGGATATGGGACAAATATGTTAAGGATGACTATTTTTTTTCAGATCCCTACATACTGTCTTTTAAGACAAATAAGGAAAAAAGAGGCATTCTTCCCAAGAATGAAGTTACCATCATTTAACAAACCCGTTAGGGGGTTGAATTATGTAGGGCCACCTAAGGGCATTGGCTGCATAGTTAAATAAAATAGTATCTTTTGGATAATAAGTCTGTTATGTGGACTGTTTATGCAAGGGCACCTATGGGCACGTACTGCATAGTCAGACAAAATAATTCTCAGAAGTTTGAAATTTTTGTGACTAAAAGTCATGAAAAGGATTATGAAGATCTGAAAATATTTAAGGTTTAGGATTATAACACATAAAGATGGGTATCGTCCAATGTATATAGATATACATAGGTCAATGATAACCATAATCATGTTGTGGCTGGGTCATGAATTGAAATTTTGGACTTCACTATGTATCTCATAAGAATGAGAATCAAGCCATACGTAGTTCTTGAAATGCAGTTTAACATCGTTCAAGACGAAAATTTGAGAGATCTTAGTTTAGGGTCATAGAGTTCAGACCATAATAATGAATACACAGTGTGTGTTTTCATGAGGACTTTTCAGCCAAGGGACTGAAAGTGAAATTTGGGGTTAGGCCCAAAAGACTTAGGGATGGATTTTAGGGATACTCGAACGTTCCTACGTATCCCATAAAAATGGGAATAAAGCCAACGTAGTTCTAGAAATGCAGTTTAACGTCGTGCAGGACGAAAATATGAGAGATCTTAGTTTAGGGTCATAGAGTTCGGACCATAATAATGAATACATAGTGTGTGTTTTCATGAGGACTTTTTAGCCAAGGGACTGAAAGTGAAATTTGGGGTTAGGCCCAAAAGACTTAGGGCTGGATTTGAGGGATACTCGAATGTTCCTACGTATCCCATAAGAATGGGAATCAAGCCCACGTAGTTCTAGAACTACCCTTTGTACAAATTTGGTTCGTACATGTGAAGGGTGAAAGGGGACTTTAGTGCAATGATGGTTTAACCTGAGATAAAAAGTTTAGGCATTACCATGTATGCACGTAGTCTTTTGAAATGAAAAATGATTGAAAAATCAATGTCAATAATAGTTCTCTCTCAAATGAGAAATCAAAGAGTATTGTAGTTTATTGTCGTACCGGAAAAAAGTGTTGTATAGTTTAATGTCGTATAAAAAGGACGAATGTGAACCAATGTAAAGATATTTATTCTAGGGGCGGTTTCACGAATCATCATCATATGAGATCTAGGTGAACCGATGTGAAGAGATTGGTTTTGGGCTTGAACCTTGGGAGGGTTCCTACATACCCAGACTAGAAGGCAGGGATCAAAGTCCATGTAGTTCAATTAAAGAATGAATTAATGATCAAGTTGTTCTTGGGGTCAATGACCTAAAAAATGTTGTTGGGACTTACACATGATTAGCGGCCCAAAGAGAGTGTTATGGTTGAGGTTTTCTCTAAGCTCATGTGAGTCATACTCGTTGTGAGAAACAAGAGGTAGCAACAACCTTAACGATGCATAGTTTAATGTCATGTAGCAGGGACAAAGTATAGTTTAGCATCATGTAAGACGTATCAAGGACTTTCTGTACAGTTTAGTGTTATGTAGTTAGGACGATGGGGACAATACAGTTTAACGTCATATTGGACGAAAGGGGGACTGTGCAGTTTAATGTCATGTAGTGAGGATAGAAGAGTGCACCATTTTAATGTCATGTTAGATGCATTGGGGATTTTTTCCACAGTTTAACGTCATGTTGGATGAAATAAAAAAAAGGGATGATACAATTTAGCGTCATGTTGGACGAAAGTGAAAATAGTTTAAGGTCATATGCATAGACCGTGGATGGTGCAGTTTAAAGTCATACATGACCTTTAAGCGCTTATGTAGTTTAACGTCTTTCCGGATGTAAGGGACTTGCAAATAGTTTAGGGTCATATGCATGGACCATTGAAGATGCAGTTTAAGGTCATACTGGACCAAGGGGGAGTTTAAGGTCATACTGGACCATTGCTGTATAGTTTAATGTCATATAGCAAGGACGAACTGGTGCCGCACAGTTTAGTATCATGTTACGGGGACGTCTTCTTTTCTACAGTTTAAAGTCATGTTGGACGAAAAAGGGACTTTCCTACAGTTTAACGTCATGTTGGACGAATTGTATGAACCAATTGTAAGAATCTTGGTTCTGGGGACCATATTTTGTGTTTATACAAAATATTTCTTCCGAAATCTAGCATTGGTTGGAGTCGTGATGAGTTCTCCATCCATTGAGATTAATGAATAAGCTCCATTGGAGTAGACCTTATGTATTGAATAAGGTCCTTCCCATTTTGGTTCAAGATTGGGAGGCTTCTTTCCTGGTATCATTGGTGTTCTAAGAACCAATACCAATTCTCCCTGAATGAATGAACGAAGACGAACTTTTTTGTTAAAAGCTCGTGCTATTCAATTCTGATAGATTTCCAAGTGGTGAAAAGTGAACAATCTTTTCTCATCTAACTGTTCCAATTCATTCAATCGCTTTTGGGATTTCTCATCTGTAGATAACTGATCACAAATGTCTACTCTGAGTGAGGGAAATTGAACTTCAATTGGCAAGACTACATCCGTTCCATATATCAACGAATATGGAGTTGACCGCGTTGCATTGAGGATGGTAGTTCGATAATCCCATAAAGCATGAAAGAGTTTATCAGGCCATGATCTCTTATCTTTATCCACCATCTTTTGCATTATATTTTAAAGAGTCTTGTTAAAGGCTTCTATTTGGCCATTGGCCACCGCATGATACCGAGATGAATGGTTGGATTTAATGTTGTATTCTTGATACAATTTCTTCACCTCAGAAGAACAGAAGTTGGTGACATTGTCCGTCAATATGGTATGAGGGACACCAAATCTAGTAATGATGTTAGACTTGATGAAGCTAACAATGCATTTAGAACTGACTTCTTTGAGAGGGACTGGCTCTGCCCATTTGGAAAAGAATTCAGTAGCAGTAAGAATGTACTTAAACTGCTTGGCCGTAGCTGAAGGGTAAGGTCCCACCACATCCATTCCCCATGTGGCAAATGGCCACGAGTATTTAGTTATATGAAGCAACTCTGGAGGGTGATGAATGAAGTTGGCATATTATTGGCATGAATGACACTTTGTGAAATTAACACAATCTTGTATCATTGAAGGCCAAAAGTATCCAAGCCTTCGAATTTGATCAGACAGTCTATGTCCAGACTGGTGGGCACCACAGACTCCTGCATGCACTTCTTTTATGACAGCCATTGTTTCTTCACCATCAATGCATCTGAAGAGAAATCCATCAAAACCACATTTGTAGAGAGTTTTCTATAAGTGGTTTGGGCTATCATAAAGAGTAAAATTGACCACACGTCGCCAGATTTGTTCTTTCTCAGCTCTATCAGGTGGAAGTGTTCTATTTTGAAGGTATTCCCTGATAGGTGACATCCATCCTGTAGTATGACCATATAGTTCAGGAATGGGACTAATTTCATTAATTTCCTCTGTTCTAACTTGAACATAAGGTGAAAATGCATGACGGTGGGCAATACTGATGGTTGTCTTGTCCCGGTTTGGATATGCTAGATCTGTGGCTATATTGGCTAGCGCATCAGCTTGAGCATTTTGTGATATTGGGACATAAGCAAATGTCGGTTCTGAAGGGAATTATTCCATTAACTCTCTGATGTAATCATACAAAGGGATTAATTCTTCTTTTCTGATGGCATAATCCCCATTGAATTGTTTGATTACAAGGTCTGAATCACCTTTCACCTCTAAGTGATTCACTTGTGCTTGAAGCGCTAACTCCAAGCCTGTAATGAGAGCTTGTTATTCGGCTTCATTATTGGTACCACCTTCCCACAATAAAAAGGAATAAGGTAACACTGCCTTATCTGGAGAAATGAGCACAATTCCTAAACCAACTTTGTTGAATTTAGGATTTTCCATTTTCTTCCCTGTTGGACTTCTGGAAGCACCATCAAAATACATTTCCCATGTTTGAGGATTCTCTTGAATAGAGAAAACTTCCTCATCAGGGAGTTCAATATCTGAAGGCGTGTCTTCCACTGAAGGATGTTCAGCCAGGAAATTAGCCAGAGCTTGGCCCTTTATCGCATTTTGAGACACATACTGAATGTCGAACTGCTGCAAAATAACTTCCCACCTTGCTAGACGTCCTATAAGCATTGGACGACTAAGGATGAATTTGAGCGGATTATTGCAGGATACCAATTATACCTCGTGATGTTGCAGGTAGTGTCTCAGTTTTTGAACTGCAAAGATTAATGCTAGGCAGCACTTCTCAATACATGAATACCGGGTTTCTGCTTCAAGCATAGTTCTACTGAGATAGTAGAGGCTATTTTCATTTCCAGCTTCATTCTTTTGAGCAAGAAAGGCACCCAATGATCGCTCTAGAGCTGTCACATAGAGGATAAGTGGTCTTCCTTCAATAGGTGGCATGAGTACCGATGGACTCAAGAGGTATTTCTTGAGAACATCAAATGCTTCTTGACATTCTTCAGTCCACTGGTAAGTGACACCTTTTTTCATTAATTTGGTAAAGGGTAAACTTTTTCCTGCCAAATTGGCGATGAAATGCCGAATATAGGCTCAGTGTCCTTGAAGTACTCTTAATTCTTTCAAATTCTGAGGAGGTGACATACCAAGGATTGACTTGGTCTTCTCAGGATCGACTTCAATACCACGATGGTGTACAACAAAGCCGAGAAATTTTCCTAAGGTTACCCCAAAAGCACATTTTAAGGGGTTCATCTTCAAATTATGTTGTCAAAGCTTGTGGAATGTGCCTTTTAAATCATCCAAGTGATTAGAACATTGTTTGGATTTAACCACCAAATCATCCACATAGCACTCAACAAACTTCCCTAAGAAAGGATTGAAGATACGATGCATGACGCATTGATACGTTGCACCTGCATTTTTTAAACCAAATGGCATTACCCGGTAACAAAACACACCTTGAGGGGATCTGAAGGCTGTAGATTCCTCATCTTCTGGGGCCATTCGGATCTGATTATATCCGGAATATCCATACATGAAAGAAAGTACTTCATAGCCAGTCGTTGCATCAATTAAGAGTTCTATAATCGGAACTGGGAAATCATCTTTAGGAAAATACCGATTAAGATCTCTGAAATCGATGAAAACCCTAATTTGTCCGTTCTTTTTCTTTACAGGGACAATATTAGCCAACCACTTGGGATACTGAACTTCTCTGACGAAGTTAGCTTTGATCATCTTATCCACTTCAGCTTCAATTTTGGAAGCATAAGTTGGGTGTGTTCTTCTCGCGGCTTGCTTAAATCCTCAATGTTCTTTTAGTAAACCCAAATGATGAGTAGCAACATCAGGATAAAGCCCAGACATTTTTGTATAGTTCCAAGAAAAAATATCTTTATTTTGATTTAGAAAATAAATATACATCTCTTGCTCTTCAAGTGTCATGGCCGCACTAATTAAAGTGGGGCGTAGATTTTTCTCTGTACCCAGATTTACTTCTCTGAGTTCATCCACAATGGTAGAGATACCCTCTTCAAATGCTGGAGGAGCATCTCTAAGATCTTCCTCTTCCTCTTCATCACGTGTTATTTCTTCCGTTTTTACTTGCATAGTAGATGAAAAAACAAAATTCTCATGATCATAAGAGATGTCAAAATTTTCACATTTTGAAGAAGAAGCTTCCATTTCCGACCCTATTGATTATAAAGGGTCTTCTTTGGGAAATAAAGAGGAGATAATGGATTGAGAATCGAAATCATTATTCAACTCTGATGTTGCTATAACTTCTTCTGGCCTGATTGGCGAAGTATAGACTTGTTGGACTTCAGCAGATGAAATGAAAACGTCGCCACTTATGCTTTAATCACTGTTTGGTAGGTTACCAATTTCTACCATGTTGTCTGGCTCGATTTCCGTAATTGAAATTATGGATCTTTCCATAAGAGTATTTTTATTTGGGCCTATTTTGTCAATTTGACTGATAGGTAACACATAATCTGTACTCACATGTGTAAATGGATTTATTGGAATCTTCTCCAAACCATATGGGGCATTAACTTTGGTAATTTACTTTATTGTAGATTTCCTTCTTCCCTTCATGTGATAAAATTCCGCCTCAATGTATTGAGACTCACATGTCTTGAACAGGGCCTTATCACCATACAATGTTCCAACTTGACCATCGAAACGGTATTTGAGACATTGATGGTATGATGAAGGGATAGCTGCATGCTGATGTAGCCAGGGTCTTCCAAGCAAGACATTGAAAGCTGAGTCTTGATCAACAATCATGAAATCCGAATTGGATACAAGATCTCCAAACTGAGTTCTGAGTGTAAATTTTCCCAGTGGTTCTTGTTCATTTTTATCATATCCTTGTAACATCATGGTAGAAGGAGATAAATCAGATTCCGTGAGGCCCAATCGACGAAGTGTACAAATGGGCATGAGGTTGACTCCTGAACCATTGTCAATGAAAGCTCTTCAGATATCTACATCATTGACTTTTCCAGATAAGTATAAAGGTTTTATGTGCCCATGCACAACATCATCTTCATCTCTATCAGTAAAAGCTATCACTATATTGCATTCTGCAGGATTATTCTCTATGTGATAGACTTCCGCTGCAGCAATTTCAGCTTCAAACTCATGAGGACTTGACAAAGCTTCGATGAATGATTCCCGAAGATCCTTTGAAATATTCAAAGCATCCAAAATTTATAACTTGGCTGGTACTTGGGCCAAGTGTTTCAATATATCATAATTTTGATCTAGAGGTCTGCGTTTCCCAACAAGAATATGCGGTTTAGCAGGTACCTTCGAAGTAGATGCTTTAGAAGCTGATGCATGTTGTATTGGGATAGAAGTTGGAAACATCCTTGGTTTTGGAAGATTAGACTAATTAGATCCATTTACTTGATGAGATAAAGATGATAGAACCTTTAATCGGACTTCCAAAATAACTGTGCCAAAACTGAGTTGGCCATTGGCAGAAGAACTTGCTTGTTCTTTTTGAGCTCGCTGAAGGGCTTTACCACGAGTTTCTGCGGCATACACAGTGCTAGCAAGGGTAGAATTGGAGTAGTGGCTTCGGAAAGATCTACGTCTTCCCCTGTATCCTGAACCTCTAGAACTTCCTCGGATTCCCTTATTTGATACAGGGAATTCAGGCTCATCAATACTGGAATATGGATCTGTTAATTGAATCATATTAACAGAACCAAAGATTACCTCTTCATCTGATAACGACTCTGCCTGATTAGCCTGTTTAGGCTATGCCGTTTGATGGGGCGGTGCCCATGGACTTGAAGTAGATGGCATAAAGTCTGCCAGAGTCAAAGACAATTTAGGCTTTGACACATACTCATCTTCTTCTGATACTTTTTTCTTCTTTGAATCAAGCCGTTTCTTTGAGGATTTTCCCTCTGATGAAGATGGTTTTACCGCAATATTCATGGTAGAAGACACAATTGGTTTCTTTAATTGTGTTCGCAAAATGGCATGAGTCCGATTGATTGTCTTTCTGACCATCCAATCATCATACTTCTGTGCATTTCTGCTTTTGTCTTCTTGCCATTAACCTTCTTCCTCTGGAACTGTAGCGGTGACACATGCTACCTAAGTCGAAGAACCTTTCAACTTGACTTGTCCCAAGTAGACCATGTTTTGCAGGAGGTCTTTGAAGACAAAACACTCCTCGATGGGATACCCTAACATTTTATGAAAGGGACAATAATTGGGACGGTCTTCATCTCCTTCCTTGTTTGGCCTCTTGGGCATTGGTAATTGAACCAAATTATTTTCCAGAGCTGAAATGAAGTAACCAGGAACCTGATCATTTTGGAAAGAGTATGTTTTACTCTTAAAATCCTCAAATTGTTTTTGTCATTGATCTTTTTGATCAATTGGATGAAACGACCTTTGTTGTTGGCGTTCAGGAGGTGGAGCTCTTCGAGAAGATGATGGTTTTGAGGTAAAAATAGGTACAGGTGCTTGTTTAAGCATAACTGTAGCAGTTTCCGCTTTACCCATTCTCCTTCCTGGAGCAGATGGAATTACATGAGATTTAGCCTTAGCCTATATAAGGGAATCTTCAATCTGTTTAGAGATTGAAGTAAGATCTCGAAACCCTCCTGTGTATTTCACAGGGATCAATGGCGTGCGTAATTCGTCACGCCAATTTTCCACACAGATTGGCAACAGTTCCTCCTGAGGAAGTGCTAAACTCAGGGAATATGTTAATCCCTTCTAGCAAGCAATGAAATCAGAGACACTTTTATTCTCCCTTTTCTTGCAGTTTGTAAGATCGAAAACTGTCGTTTTTGGCAAAGTTGAGATGAACTGAAGAAGGAATTTTTGACGGAGATCCTCCCATATGATGATTGACCGGGATTGCAAGCTTGTATACCAGACAAAAGCTGGTCCTTGCAAGGTTCGTATGAAGCATCTGAGTTTCACTGCTTCTTGCTGTTCTGGAGTTCCCATCATAGGATCACAACAAGACACGTAATGTGTCAAATGTTGTTCAGGGTCGCCTGATCCATTGAAAGTAGGGAAAACAGGGTTTCCAAAACTGGATAGAGGATAAATTGAATCTACCCATTCAGGGTAAACTTTCTTTTCAGGTTGAAATTGCGCCCGTTTCCCTTCCATAGTTTCTAAGTGAGCTGTTAATGACTCAATAGTAGTTATCAACTTTTGAGAAATATCCGGTTGAACTTGGTTTTGGGTAGGTGCAATGAATGGAGCTTGGACAGATGTGGTGGTTGGTGCTGCAACTGATGGTAGTGCTGCCAACCGTTGTTGCACTTGACCCATAGGATTAGACTTCTGAGGGTGTACTGATAAAGGAGGATATTCCTGATCCATCTCAGTAACTGCAACAAATTCCTTTGGCTGTTGGACTCCCGCATTTTTAAGAAGAATACTACTCTGAAGTAGTTCTGCATTCAACCTTCTTAATTCTCTCATTTCTTCCTCCTGTTTTGCAAACCTTTACTCTAATGAGAGCGATTGACCTTCTCCAGAGGAAGGATATGTGACCTGATTCTTTCCCTTCCCTTTGTTGGATACCTTTTGGAGAGAGGGAAGTGGATTACCTAGGTTCTGAGTAATCCTTTGACTTCGTGTATGCACACCTTCTTCATTTGTATCGGTGCGTACATTTTCTTGAGCAGAAAACTCTCCATCTGAGTCCCCTGAGTGAACCTCCTCTAGTGGATTAGCAACAACGACATTGATGAAATTGATTGATTCATAATGCATCGCATCCCTTCTATCAACATTTATGTGATATTGTCTTCCTTCATGTCTTTGATGAGACATTGCCTTTTGTTGATTCAATCTTTTAGGAACTTCTTGATGAGCTATAACTTGGAGGGAAGCTCCTGATAATTTGGATCTTCGTTCCTCTTGTGGCTTCTTCCCCAATCGAGAAAAGACCGACATTCTCTGAGGAGGGGATTGATGATTTGAAAGAGTCCCCAGTCTTGTGAACTGGGGATGTTCCTGCTGTTTCCGCTCAACTCCACGAATCCCATTTGTTGAATATGAGGGTTGGGTTAAAGAAGTCCCTAGTCTGACAAGATGGGGTGTCTCTTGACATTCTATGTCTGAGATCTTCATAAAATCTCTCTTGATCTTGCGAACCTTAGTTTGGAAATTAGTTGGATGCATTAACCTGTATCCACTTTTATCACCTGGTTCAACAGACCGTTGGATGATTTCCGAAATTTCTATCATTTGATGATGTGTTTGCTCCATACAAGAGGCTTGTGCAATATTATCGCCTGCTTGATGTAGGAGAAATTCAAAAACTTGTTCCCTATATGCTTGAATTTGAGAGGAACTAGTTGAAGCCTGTTATTGAGCAAGCTTTTGATTACAAAAAAATCCCGTTGACTGTGGCTGGCCATGGGCAATAACATTGCATGAGACCATCTTCGGCGGGCATTGCTGATTGGAAAGCACTATGAAATGTAGTGCTCCGTGAACACCCCATCCTCTTATATGAACACCAGATGGAGCATTGACAATTAACTGACGCAATTTTCTTAGTGCGCCAAGGCATGAACGTTGAAGGGTTCTCTGCTGCTTTTCAGCCTTCGGATACCGAGAGACTGATAGAGATGCCAAATCAATCTGATGTTGTAGCCCTTCTATTATCATAAGATGATGTTCATATTAATCATAAGATAATACATTCTTCTTCAATTGACAAAGAGTTTTCCATATGTTGAGACAAATATCATGGATTCCATCATCTGTCAACATCTTTGGAATGTCGTACTGGGAGTCAGCCAAAGGCCAAAACATGACTGGTACCTCACCTTTCGCCAATTTTTTTCTCATGTTCAGCATTTCCTCTTTATCATTAAATAAAGATTCTTCTACCTATTTTGACCAGAGTTGGTGTTTCCTTGTTGCTTCATTGGGTTCAACAAGATTGGTAGGGATATCATTTATCAAACTAGAAGATGCATGACTTAGGGGTGGTTCGGAGAATGACCTACACCCTGGGCCATCTTCTTATTGAGAAAGTATTTCACTTGTTAGAGATAAAGAATCAGACATGACTGTTTTCGCATTTGCAAGTGCCTCAAGATAAGATGGCTTTCTCCGCACTACATTGTCCACTGGAGTATTTTCCAGGAAATGTGAATCACTACTGCAGAGAGGAATTTCGCAGCGAAGTTCATCATCTTGGGGAGGACCACCATAATGGGTTACAGCAAAAGATGAGGTCTCTTGATCCTTGGTCTTCTGACCACACAGAGGGTTCATGGGTCTCTCATCTGAAGATGAAACTTCAAGATTGACCAAATTGTCACGAAGCAAGCCTTCATGAGAAAGTGTCTATTGAAGACTTTTGGAATTAATGTTCCCGTTATTGGGAACTGAGGGATTAGAATCTTGAATTCAAACAGATAAATGTCTGAGGGATTCAAGAACTCCAGCATCGAGCAAGGCCTTGTCACAGATTGGCCTTCGATCTCCTGACTGTGCTGGGCGGATCTTTTTCTTAGATGCCTTCTTACTTGCTTTGGAAACCACTTGTTGACGAAAGTGGTTGCTCTGAGTAGGTGTATGTTCCTGATCAGGAAATATGGTCAGGTTAGGCTGACGATCTCCACTCAAATCAGGTGTATGTGCCTGACTTGGTTGTCCGCCTGATATGGGGGAATATGCCCCATAATCCTCTTGGACTGGAACGGATGTGTGTGTCTGTTCCGGAGTGAATCGTTGATGTGTCACTCCACTACTAGGGATAGATTTATGTGTCTTTACCTGAGATGATGCTGAAGTTGTTATGATATCCAGGCAAGAATCCAGAATATGAGTAGGAATTTTCTTATGCTCTTTCACCATTGACAAAATATGCTTGGTGACTTCAGCTGCCGGAACGGGGATATACGTCCATTCCGAGCTTGGAGTAGGTGTATGTGCCTGCTCCTGTCCTCCTTTTCCTATCAGTGAATCCTGACAGTACTCAAGTGTGGGGGAAGAGAGTTGAGAATGCCTCCTATTTGTCGTCGAGGCTTTTCAACTGACTTCTACGTGCGCTACCAAGAGAGACTGTTGGTAGGCTTGATTAGTATTAGCAGGTGTATATTCCTGTTGATTACACTTCTCCAAACGTGGTTGATGAGATCCATCATATGTAGTCAGACGAGCCTGCTGACTAACTGATGATGTATAAGCAGCTGTATGTTCCTGCCTATAGTACTCCGCCGGAATTGCCTGGTGGGATTGGCGTGATGCTGCCAGATGAGTCTGCTAGACAGCAGAATTAAAACGGGCAGGTGTGTGTGCCTGCTCGTTGTTCGCCACCAAGTTAGGTTGGTGGACTTCTCTGGAGATGGCAGGGATGATAACCTGCCCATTGTTAACCGGATTCCACCTCTGGCGGTTCGTCTTGCCTGCTTGGGTTCAAAGAACCTGAGCCGAACGCCTAGAGTCGGTACCCTCATCATGTTGAGGGCGCACTACCGCACGAGTCTGGCAGCGATTGTTGACGGGATCCCTCGGGAAGGACTCCTGTCTTTTTGGATTAAGGTCCTGAGGTACCTGCTCATTTACTTCCTCAGAGTAAGGGAGTGAATGGAAATTGCATTTCAGGGGTAATGACCCGAAATGGTTGGAGACGGTAGTCAGCACCGCTTGCCTCTTGATCACTGGTCATCGTTGTCCGGACGACCTGTGTGAGTTGTTCACTTGGAGTGCCTGTCAGGCAGCCTCCAGAGTTGGGATGGTACCATGTTGACGGTACTCCTTAACCAGCGCATTTGATACCCAGCGTTGAAAACGCTGAGTAGGTGATGTCATCCTCAGAGCGGATGACGATCCATTAGGAATAACAGCATTGGTATTTGCAGCAGCAGTATTCACAAGTGTGAATTTGAGAGTAGACATTATGGAAATACAGAAGATCTTGGAAAAGAGTTCCTGTTTGATATAACAGACGTAATCAAGATAAATTCAGCCACTTCATCCTTTGGATGAGTACATATGTCAATGATTGTTTTTGTTAGCCCTCTTACTGACTTTTAAATAGGGGCTTTAACAAATAGGTAAAACACCACTTTAACTTGGTTAAGGATTAACGTCGGGTTCACCATTTTTTGTTTCCCTCGGAATTAGGGGATGACCTCCTGGATGGGAGATTCAAACGTTCCGATCGGTTTCTATCGGGTTTGTTCGTAGAACCGGAAACATTCAATGATTCCACATCCATTTGGACCTAATTTCCAAAGGTAGGAGCTCATTAGTTTGTGGACTAATGAGGCTTAGGAATTTTCATTGGTCGAGAGGATGGGAGGTCGGACTCATCACACCTTTTTTTAGGGGAATTATTGTCTACTCCGGGACTCTCTTTATAGATTTAAGTTATGTTCGTGAATCCTTATTACATTACCAAGTATAAAATGAGATTTCCTTTAGTTTTAACAATCAATGATTAAATATGTAAGAAATTTAGAGAATCTTTTATATGTATTCGAGGTTCTTCATCCATAGAGAATCATCTGTATCTATTTAGAGATTTTTGGTCAATGGTATCCTTCAAAACATTTATATAAAAGTCTCTTGGTCATTGTGATGACCAGGATGGTTTTAAAGCCACTCAGTGGGGAACTTGAAGTTTATCGTCATTCAGAAGGACATGGATTATTTCAAAGTTGGGATCGAACCCACATATGGGCTACCTACATATCCTTTGTTTTGGGAAAGGAATCAGAACCCACGTAGTTCGAGAAATAGAGTATGATATTTATGATTAATGGCTCAAAGAAGGATTTCATAATTACTTTTACCCTCTAAGCTCACGTGAGTCATGCTCAGTGTGAGAAACAAGAGGTATTGGTAATAAGATAGACAATTGGGCCATGAAAGATGTAATCATAAGAAATGATTTGGGGTTTATGTATGTATGACTGCCCAGATAAATGATGGTTAGGATTTACTTTAAGGAGAAAATTCAGGAACAGGGTCCATAAAGGTATATGTGCTTCACGGAGATTTTGAATACTCTAACTTGGGACTTATTCCTGGATAGGAAATCCAAAATTTGGAGAGGATTGATAATTGGGTTTTACTCCTAAGAAGGAATCCCATATCAAACGTAATTTAGGACTGGTTAAAGAGAATTTTGGGGGACTTGGGGCTTATTCCTGAAAAGGAAGCCCAGATTTATGGCTAGGGCTTATTCCTAACAAGGAAGCCCAGATTAGGGGACTTGGGACTTACTCCTGAATAGGAGGCCCAAGTTTGGAGGATTTATGACTGGGGCTTATTCCTAACAAGGAAGCCTAGGTTAAAGGATTATGATTGGGACTTACTCCTGAAAAGGAGGCCCAAGTTAAGGAATTAAGGTTTGGGGATTACTCCTTAGGAGGATTCCCAAGTTTGGGAACTTTAAGAATTTGGGGCTTACTCCTGAGGAAGATGCCCAGATTAAAGGACTTATAACTAGGGATTATTCCTGAAAAGGAGACCCAGGTTAAGGATTCTCTCATCTTAAAGGATGAGGTTGAATGAATGAACTCTCAATCTTTGGTGACATAAATATTTATAAATCACTATGTTTTGAGAGATATTCCACAGAATTCCTTTCAAATAAGGAATTCAAATCAAGAAATCATGCCATAAATGGCTTTGAAGAGTATCTTGAAGACTGAATCTTGAATAGGAAAGGTGAAATGGCTTAAGAGGGGTAAAATGGGCAAGATGGGCACCCAAAAAAGGCAGGGGCACACAAGTATTGAAAGGCACACAAGTCTTACGTGGGCGCACAAGTATTGGTCGCGCAGGTATACCTACGCGACATGTGGGGTACTTGCGCAATTTTCAACCAGCATTAAAATACTTGAGCGACTCTTTCTTAAAGCATTTAGAATACTCTTGAGGTTCTCCCAGTAAAGGGATGCACAAGTTCTATTGAAGGAGTAAAGGCGGTGCGCAAGTGTGGCCACTTCCCTTAAGGGATGGCCACTCAGGCGTGAAAATGTTGATGCATTTCAACACTTAGGCCTTCCTCCTTCTCTTTAGATCTTCTGTTCTAGGTAAGAAATTACCTTAGAAGTGTTCTGGAAGCTTTGAGAAGAGACTTGGGTGTTGAGAGCTTGAATCCGAGTTTCTAAAAAAAATCCTCTCAAATGGGGGACCCATAGGGTCTATTAATAGGCAGAAGAAGACCCCGAGCGGTTACTGGGTGGTTATCACTTAGGTCGCGCAAGTCACTTGCGCGCCAAGTGAGTCGTGCAAGTACACTTGCGCGACCATGGGGAAACTTGCGCGGCCTATAGGAAAAGTTTTCCTTGTTCATCCCTTTGTCAATTTTTGATGTTTTCTTCAAAGGTTGAATCACTTTGTGCTCATATATTCCCCTTTTCCGATCTTTAGATTCGGTGACGAAAGGAGCGTCAACAACCACCTTTTAAAATAATATTTATAATGAAAATATATTTCTATTTGAAATTAAGTAATCCCAACAAGAAAACCATAGAGAGGGCATCTAACACTCAATTTACGAAGGATATACTATAAAAATGTTTATCAAGATATCCGATTCATGTTGACTATTATGATTAAATGATGTAATCACAATCCATGATAGTATGACATAATTCATTTAACATTAAAACAAATATAATAATGATACAATATAAAAATAAAATCACCAACTAATAACGGGGTGAAAATTTTTTCAAGGAAACTTACCAGAACAAATGATCCATAATTCCATCAAAATATTGTACCAACATACATAAATTCTATGAGATCATACTACATCAATAAAAACCAAAAAACTAATAAACCAAAAAATTAAAACAAAAATTAAATATTTTCATAATATATTCCAAACTCATTGGGTGCCTTCACAATGTCCAAATATGATCATTGAGGTTCGGTCTAATCCTAAAACACACATAGACCTAAACCCATAAAATGACCAAAATTATTTTCCCAATTTGATGTCTAATTCCACAAAAAATTGTAAAAAACCCCAAATAAAATCAATGGAAAACAAATCTAGAAGAAATCAATGAATAAAATATTGATTACTTCCACCTAAAAAATCCTATATAATCCGTTTTTACAAGCCCCATAAAGCAGGATGATTTCACTATGCTCTGGTTAAATCTTCACCAGAAACCATAGCTAATTGAACTGAAATAAATTAAAAGAGAAGAGAAGAGTACAAGGGAGAGATATGTAGACATGTGATCTTGAATACATGTAAACAAATATGTTAAATGTTTTAGATTTAAGGGAAGATAAGGGGAAATAAATGAGGAGAGTGGGTTTCAGCCTTCCCTCTCCTCGTGCATCTAAGATGAAGAAACCACAAAGTTCTTTCTAATTTAAGAACTCCACAAAGATACATCATATCCCTTAAAAAAATTAAATCCCGATTTTTTTTTGATCAGAAGTGTTTCCATGTGACCTCTATCCAGGAAGAGATCCAACCATTCTAATTGAATTAATCATTCCATGAACCCTCTAGGTTACAAGGTGATATATCATTAATAGAACATTAATTCGAGTCCAATCCCTTCATGAAATTATATCCTCTCTTTTGAGGCACATCACCTTAACTATATAAGGGCCACAAAATGACTTGGGCTCACATCCAAAAAACAGAAAATGATTAGGGGTGCCCATATATTAGTCCTACTTTCACTCATGCACCTGAAATATCCATGGGTCCCTAAAACACATGAAAAACTATATTTTAGAGATATTTTAATGTCTCAAACCTTGATTTATGCCTAGTTTCTCAAAATAAACCCTTATAAAAAAAATTAAACCTATTTATGAATTCTACAACTCATATAAAATATAGGTTATTACAATCAACCACCATAAATGTTTTTATCCACAAGATTTGACACTAATCATTTTGCCACCATACACAAGATATCAGATCACTGTTCACTACAAAAAATTTATTACATTTATGATCTCTGGATGATAATCCACTACAAAAGTCCAGAAACCAAACATAAATACATAATATTTTCTCTAAAAATATATATTTTATCCTTATACCACCTTAAACACATCCTAAATTAATTTATCAATGCTGTTTCCACCTCACCGCTTCCAATTCTACAAAATAGACCTAGTACTTTACCCCTAAACTAAATTTCCTAGAATTCACTTATCCTTATCTATCAATATGTCAACACATTAACACAACACTAGATCACTATGAATTAAATCCCTATGAAATCACTGAGCCATCCAAACAGTAACCCAAAATTTAGAAATTTAATCTGGATGTAATTCTATTATTGGATCATTTACCATTCTATCCAACTATATGGATCTACTCACATGTGCCGACATGTCTCTTATCATACTCACTGTTTGATCAGTCCACCTCTTTTTAGAGTCTATCACCAATACATAGACTCTATTTAATACTAAATCTAAATCCAAACAAACTATATCCAATCTACATTATCCCACTACTAATAAATTAGTATGTTTCACTTTACCCATTATCCTTATAGCACAAGGGTTGTACATTGGAAACTGATATGATTCTCTCCATGAGAGATGTATAATTTTCATCACCCAGTTGAACCAAGAACTCAATATCTACCTCCCAATTCCTATTTGTTATCGAACACATTGACTATGAATGATCACCCTATTCATACCCAAACACCAATATCAGACACCAACCACATAAATCAAAGATAGATATCAACCACACCTATATATCCTCAAAACACAGAATTATCATGGATCAATTTATCCCATGGTTTTTAGTTCTACAAACAATAATAATCCACTATAAAAGCATGATTCAACCTAATGGTGATTAACACTATTGGATTCATCCACTAAAAAATTACAAATATTTTTAACCATGGAACTATTAGAAATCTCATCTGGTTACTCAATTACAACATCAAATGACCATGAAATGAGATCTTGAAAAGGATATTTCCTAAATCAACTGTGGAATACCTACTAAATACAAAAGTAATACACCCGAGTCTTTCCTTGTGAAATGTTTAAAACTAAAAAAACCTATCCAATAAAGGAACTAGTTCCTTTTTATGCACCACAAAAACCAATATAAATATCCCATTCAAAATGACTTTGTGGTTTCAAGGAAAATATGGCATATAAAATGAGTACACAATCCATGTATTTTAGCAACTTCCTTCAAAATTCAATCAAAATAGAAGAAACTAGATTCACATTTGTTTCAATTTTCTATTTGCTAACCATATTAATATCATTTTTAAAAACTAAAACTCACATATATTTTCTAACACACCCCTTGGAATCCAAGGCTATTTACCCCAAAAAAATCAGAAAAATTTCTGACTTAGCCCCTGGAATCCCTAAAAACTGCTTCTATTTTCTGAAACAACTTACAATCTATTCGAATATGTTTTCTACAATTTTTATCAAAATCAGAAAATTCGCAAACCATTTAAATAAATAGGATCCATGAACCATATCAATAAAATAGGTTTATAATTTTTTTATACACACCTCATGCCACCATATGAGTCTTCTTTTCTAAATTGGGTTTTATTTATTAAAAAATGTTTTTCTCAAAATCCAAACTTCCTAAAAATCATTTCACCCAAAAATCTAGAAAATAATAATCAACATAAATAAAAAACTCAAAGAATTTATATTGATAAAATAACCCCGTATAATATATTATATAAAACATTTATTATTTTATAAATTGATTCAATTAATAATACATTTAGATGGTATAATATGTTTGAAAAACCAATAATTGGTGGGTGTATTATGCCACAAGTATTACAATATAATGATGCATGAACAACTCCCTGGATCTTGACCTAGACCTATGAATCATTCCATTTATCTCCTATCCCACATTGGGATTCACAATACAACTCAACACCATGCTTAACCTAGAGTATATAGTCTTGAAGTTGGACATTCTCTAGAAACTTGGGTTTCAACTAATATCATATTTTCCATACCTGTTTTCAATATAACAAATGATTCATGACAACCTAACTCAATCAATAACTACACTCTACTATCCCAAAACATGTTCTGATACCTCTTCTTATCACCCTAGTTCAGAACACTTGAACAACACATGAGTAGGAATGATAAGTGACCTCAGGTGAACCTCCCCATATTCTAGAGGATTTTCACTAGTGGAGATTACCAATAATAGTAATGGGGAGACTATTACTTCAAAAAACATCCTAAGGGTCATGCCTAAATTTACTTAAAATTTGGAGTGACCCGTATATAAAATGGACATCCTGAAAACCTATAGATATAAAATAGGGATCTCACAGGCCACTGAATCCCTAAATAAAAAATAGTAAAAATATCTAAATGATGAATAAAAAAAATAACAGAGTAGCGGTAGATAAGTAAATAAGTATGGATGATATAAATAAATGCAATAGTGGACCATACACAAGAAACAAATAATATAAAAAATCAACTACACTTGCCTCTATCCCAATTTCCACAATCCTACATACCAAATCCTATTCCAAACTTCCCGAATAAACCTATAACACATGTCCATATCCAAAAAATATCTATTACCTAAGAGAAAATATGATGTTCTAACTATATACATCAAAATCCATGCCACATATCTGGGTAGGGGTTGAGTCTAATGACCCTGTGGGAATGCCCAATTCCTAAACAATACTTAGTGCTATTATGATTAAGTTTATGTGTATCAAATATGAATATATGGTGAAATCGTTCTCATAAAACAAAACCACAGTCTAACATACCAGAAATACATAATAATGATACATGTCGGGCTATAATGTTTCAACTAGACCACCTTGAAACCAACCATACCTACTTCAGCTAGTGAAAAAGTTTCTCTAAGCTCAACTAAATACCCGAGAGAAATGTAATTATTATAAAAATATAAAAATCAAAACAGGTTAAATATAATTATCCCCAAAACATAATGAAACTACTTAGGGAATCCTCTATCCTCGATATATTCTATACCCAATGTTGTAACTCACCAAGATATATATTCTACATAGCGGAATTATGATCTAGTGACATATATAACATAAAACTAAGGCAATAACCTCCCCCAGACACCATAATCTTTCAAACACTAGTGGGTTTACATCCCTTACATGGAGCTCATATCAAAACCTCATTAATAGTAGACACATGACCACTTGGGTGTCCTACCCTACATTAATCCATTCAAATATCTATATATATTAACATCAAACATACAAGAAATAAAACACCTACACACAGGGGAAAAAATACCATGATCCAGGTACCAGATGCACCGAGGTTATACCACACTAGAACATAATTTACAATATATATATACGTGTGTGTGTGTGTGTTGGACCAGAAAGGGGATTTGATAATATAAGAGTGTGTGTGTGTGGGGGGGGGGGTGGGGGTGGGGGGGGGGGGGTTAACTTGGTATGAATATTCCTTTTAAAATTCTTCCAACCCTACCAAACAATGACCTATTTATTATAAGGATAGATTCATTTTATTCTTAGTGTTTATTTTTATCTTATTCTTACCAAATTTATCTGATGATGATGAACATACTGTGAAGAAATTAATAAAGCACAAGAAAACACATATTTTTAATGGGTTCACCCTCAGTAGGAATGTCCAAAGAGCACAAAATGGATATGTTCTGATGTACAAAATTCACAAAGGGTCAGTAATAATTCAAGGTTTGGGATAGGTCATTTCTATACCTGGGCTCACTACCATAAATGTTTTCGGGACATCTCACTAATTAACAATGGTCACTCCGTCAATCGTTCTTTTGACGACTCACTATTAGTGGAAATGACCGCCTTCTTCCTCTTTCATTGCTCGCTGCTCCAGAAAGGATTTATAAAAAGTTTATGGAAATGTAGATAACTTAATTAGAAATAAAAAATATATCCTCAGTTGTAGGTAGATACTCTATTAAAGTTCTAATTTCATCTACTTTATGAGTATCACTTTACCAAATAATTACTGGGCAATCCATTTTCAATAATTACATTATTCTCTCTACATTCAAGAAACTCACACTACCGTTGCAAATCTAACCAATTATTAAAACGTATATACTACCTTTGTGAACCCCACAAGGTTTTAGATGGTCACCACATATGAAAATCTCAAACAGCCTTCATGGAGAACTCTCTTTTCACAAATCTTACAAAGGCTTGGTAAAACTCAACACTTTAATCAATCTTACTATTTTCTATCAACATAGATATACTTATAGAACATAAATACTTTCTTAATTATTAAATTTTTGATTAGATTATATATCCTTTATGAGCTTTATTTATTCATGAACTTTTTCTCAAGAAAAAACTTCATGTATTACCTTCACCAATTCATATCGTTTGGATTTTTTTTATTTCTTGATTACATCTCTCTACTCAAATGAGGGGGTAGAGGCCTATTAATAATCATTTCTTCCCTTTAGAAAATATTACAATCTATCTACAACCTTTTCAAAAAGCTTACAACCTTTTTTGATGAAGCTCCATATTTTTTCAAAGCACCACTTAAAAGTTTCAATTCACGAAGGTTATCATAGTTGTGGAGATGCACCATCTTCTCATCACGCATTCTCAAACCATCAGAACTTCATAAAACACAGTATTCACGACACCGTCTTTCTTCATGAATCTCAATACCTTCACGAATCTCTAATATTTTTGAGACTCATCCATTTACATATTTTAATGAAGAACTCATGCAAATAAAACTTTCATGATGATTGAGCCATCCTCAAAATTTTGGTCCCTTAAAATTTTGAAGACAATGGGAAAAAACCACCTTATATACACATCTTTCTATACTGAATTTGGATTATCCATTCATTTTCATTGATATTAGTCATCATCCCTTCTCCACAATCTATCTAGAACTCCACAACTGACCTTGTAACCTTTTTTAAACAAACAAAATCATCCCAAAACACTGTAATGTTACCTTGAGGGATTTTTTCCTAACGATATCCCCCTTTGAATTTGTTAAAAACTTATTAAATTTCATTAAAGCTTCTTGCATATTCTATCAAAATTCTATTCTTCCAATTTAGATAGAGATCAAATATTTACTCAACACACTCTCTAACCTAAAATGATCCATGATTATCGTGGGAAACAAGTGAAGGGGTACCCCTGTATTCATTATGATATTTTCTCACCCTTTTTCAATGAAACCAAAGTGTTCTCCATTGTGGATGTAACATTGTAAAAAATAAAAATCAGATAATAAGGGGAAAACACCCCATACCTCAGGGAGAGGGGGTCCCATATATACAATTTTTCATGTGTAGGGAGTCAACTAAACTCCAAGATTCAATATATTTCTCTCAAATGACTCTTTGGGTAGGGTCTCCATTAGAATTTCCACAACATGTAGTTCTGTAAGCACATATTCCAACATCACAATACCATGCTCTAACTTATCCATATAAAATGATACTTTATTTAAATATGCTTTATCTTTGAGTGATGGAATGAATTGTTTATATGATTTATTGAACTTGAATTATCACAATAGATTCTGATCAGATACTTTACTTCACTTCCCATATCATCAAACTATTGATTCATCCACAATAACTGGTTGCAAGGTTGAGTAGATTAAATATATTCAACATATTCTATGATCAAAAAAAATGAAAAATATTTCTTTCTTGTATAATAAATAAAAAATTCACCAAGATAGAATGAACCAACCAACATTGATTTCTATCACTCATTGATCTGGACAAATCTACATCTGTATAGCTGAATAACTCTTGGTGAGAATTTTTGTTGTATAGAAAACTGAAATCCACTATATCATTGATATAATTAAGTATAATTTTTTTACTAAAAGTAAATATATTTCCCTGGGATTGACTTGATAAAATTAATCTTTAAATAAAGAAAAAACAATATCAGTTCAAGTCTCTATTAAGTGTAACAAACATCCAACGAACTTCCAATATTCTGTGGCATTAACCACTTTTCCTTCTACAACTTGTGATAGTTTCATTTGGATAGCCATGAGAGTCATATTATCATTTCAATTACCCATTCCAAATATTTTTTGAACCTCTATTGATTATTTTTATTGTGAAATAAATGTTCCATTCAATCCATGGGTCACATATAAACCAAGGAAATAACCCAGTTCCCCAATCATTTACATTTCAAACTCACTTTTTATAAATTCGATGAACTGTCTACACTACACTTCATCAAATCCACCAAAAATTATGCTATAAACATACACTCGTACCATTATCATTTGATTACTTTCATTGTGGACATAGATATTGTAATGGATTCCACCATGATGAAAACCAAGATTCTTTAAAAACATATCCAATCATGAATACCATTCTCTTTGTGCTTACTTCAACAAATATAGTGAATTTCTCAACTAAAAAAATATATTCTCATATTTATATATGATAAAACTATATGGATTCTCGATATGCAATTATTCTTACTAAATCCCAATTAGAAACACTAACTTTACATCCACCCAGAAAAATTTGAAAATTCTCTACACTAATATGTATAAGAATAATTTGACCATCTACAACCTTGAAAATAGTGAAAATGTTTCCTCAACATTACCGCCCTCTATCTGGGAGTACCCTTTTCACAGTAACCATGATTTGTTTTGAATCACTATGTCATGCTCATTAATTTTTTCTGAGAAAGACCCGTTTAGTCCTAATGACATTATTATGATATGGTCTTGAAATAATCTCCCATGTTTGATTTTCTCAATTTGTTCAAGCTCTTCAATCATATCCCGATCCCAATTCTTATCAACATATGATTATTTAAATCATTTTGGATCTTCCCGGGATAGGAATGATGCTCTCTATAAAGGATTCATTCTCTAGGCTTGAATTGGAACGTCCTGATCTCAAATTATATCTTTCCTATCAATTACAACTCATGTATTTAATATTCCTGATGATATAGATTTGAATTTATGCTACTCATCATCTGTATGTTATTCTGAATCATAATTTTACACTTCTACTACATCTGAGTTTTTTACCTCCTTGTCACTATCATCAAGAAATTTTTCACTGTGTTGTATAAGATTCAATTCATTCTTTACTGTAGTGACATTATTACATTCCAAAACTTTTCCAAGCCTCTGGTAAATGTTTTTTTTGATATTCTCTCACATATTAATGGTATCTTGGAAATATTTAACTTATACTATATTTTTGGAACAAAATAGATAATAATAAAATACCTTAATATTTTCGCTTTCCCTGTAATCAGCCATATGTTAGTGAACCAAAAATAGTTGAACAGAAGCATGATACCAATAGTTTAATATTCAATGTGACTTGAAACTAATGGATCATTCAAGTCAGTATTTTATATATATTAAGTTTTTAATTATAATCTTCATTATATAATATAAAATATGTGAATTTAATGTGTTGAGATTTTTCTTATTGCGTGTATCTCTTTTCAACTTATGCACTCATTTCCTTTCATCACAAGCACACCCATTGATTATATCTTCTCCTTAGTGCTACAAAAATTCCAAAAGATATTAGAATAATTTTACACACAGGAATAGGGATTCCACTAGAATTCTTAAGAAGAGGTTTATGTTCAATCCTAATGGATCAAACCTTTGATAATTTCTTACAAAGCATTGTACTCTTTCTATTCTTTTTTCATCTTCCTTACTAACTTCAATTGTTCTATCCAGATGGGTAGACATTATTTACCCACATATTTAGTCCTCTTAATATTTTTAGATTATATAGGCTTGGATTTTTTTACATTTCCTATTTAAACCAACTAGTTGAAATCTCCTTCCTTGATTCTCGACCAATGTTTCATTTTTCATAACTATTTATCCAAATAGGAATCTATCTACTGGTTATATTCTATTGATTCATCCTCCATCAAAGGGATTTTATATTTCCTTGAATTATTTCCTTATAGTATTAACCACAACTAGAGTATATACTCCCTTTTTCATCTTTGTTTATTCATGTTATTTCCAAGATATTTATTGTGAATGTAATAGAGGAGGTGAATAATATGCCTTGTGTTGAGATCCTTCTGTTTCCCTTGAGGCTTTAAACCTAATTTAAAACATATAATGTTGTCTTCTAGTATTTGGTTTTTTATTATACCCAAAAGGATTTGAGTATATCTATTTAGGTTTCTTTTCCTTCCTATATTTCTTCTAGCTAAAATATCTTTCCAGATTCCCATGATTAGCATACATAAAACATCTCCAATTAAAAACATAACTCATATCATCATTTATCAGTTGAGATGTTGATAAAACTAGAGTGATTATTATGAAATTGATCTTATGGACTTTTTCAAAAATACTCATGGTGTATCCTTATCTTCCACAATATTATAATTTCATGTCAAATTTATTCTGAGAGAGACATCTTTTAGAGTTCTCTAGATTTTTCTAATTTTTCTCATATTCATAAGTATTTTTATAGTCAAAACATGAAATATATTCCAAATAATTAATAAAAAAACTTTAAGTATGACCATACATCCCAACAAGTAACACATGTTGTCATTACTTCCTTTAAAATCTTTTTTTTTCAATCGCCACAAGATTTTTCCTATTTTTGGAGCCGTTTATAGCTTTCTTCTAATCACAAATAGTAGAGGGTTCATTATATACAATAGAGAATTTTATGAAACTGGATGGACTTTGGGATGAGACAATCATTTAATGTTTTTAATATTAAATTGCATATTTCCTTCTCATTTCGTTGTTACCTTCAAAGGAAAGTTAAATAATAAATGCAATGCATCCTTCAATTTTTTCTTGCCTTCAGCATCAGATTTCTTCCCTACCTTATTGACTGATTCAAGATCTTCTACCAATTGTTGAATGTTCATATCCCTTTATTCAAGTTGAGTATTAAGTAATATCATGATATGCTTCCAAATAATCATATAATATTCTAATTATCATATGATATTATCCAACAAGTCACTTTGATCCATTATTTTAAAACTCATCTAAGAAGTAGAGTCTTTGAACCACCCATTATCATGTTACATCCTTTTATTCTCATATTCTAGTTATAAGTACTATATATCAATATTATCATTTTTGGATACCAACTTATTTATTTAATTTGAGTTAAATTTTTTTCTATTATCATCAATTTTGAGTATTTCTATCTCTTTGGACATATTTTTTCAATTTGTTTTGTTTGAGAGTCATTATTATCCCTAAGATCTATGTCCACCATAGTAATTATTTTATTTAAACATTTAGACTTATTAAATTCAATTTACTTCACATGGATTTAGATATATTTAGATTAATTTTCTTTAGACAATTTCAGATACAATCCATTTGTTTTGTAAAAAACATCCACTTTTGGCATTCTTGTAGTTTTTTTATCACTAGTAGTTCCTACATCACATAGAATATCATGTTCTTTACTCACTCCTGAAACATCATTTAATGAGTAAATATTTTCACCATGAAAATTATCTAAACCATTCATCAATACACTATTTTTTACATCAACTAAATCACACTCTTTCCGAAGACACTTCCAAAATGAGGAATAACACCAAACTTTTGGTCCATATTTAAATTGACACCATTTTCCTCGAAACTCTGAGATACGAGTAAAATTAATCTCCAGTTCCAATATTAGGGTAAAACTTGTTAAAGAAAACAAATCCAAAAATACAACCTCTGATATGATGTGAATTATTCGGCCTAAAAGGGGCTTCAATATCCTGATAGGGAGGGGGGTGTGAATAAGTGTATTGATATCCTTTTTTAAATTCTTCCTTTCCCACTAGATATTGACCTCTCTATTATAAGGGAAACTTCATTGTCTTTTTATTTTTTATTTCGATATTATCATTATCGACTTTATCTGATGATGATGCAATAAATGAAAATTAAAAAAGAAAAAACAATGGCACAAATATTTTTTCTTGGTTTACCCTCACTGGTCCACTTATAAGGAGAATACCATGACAATGTGCTGATATAAAAAATTCACTATGAATCATTGAAAATTTACCGTTTGGGATTGATAACTTCTATACCCATGCTCACTAACTTACAAGATTTAGGGATATATCACTATATTACTAGGGTTACTCGCTAAATCTTTCATTCAATGGATCACTCCTGGTAGAAAAGATCATATTTTTCCTCTTCCTTTGTTCACTACTCTAGAAATAATTTATATATTGTTTTTGGAAATGTGAGACCCTTAATTAGAAATAATTAATACATACTCAGTTGTAAGTTGATGCTCTGTTTAAGTTAAATTTTTAACCACTTGATGAATATTAATTTATCATAGAATTACTGGGAAATTCCCTTTCAATAATTTCATGATTCTCACTACTTTCGTGAAGCTCAAACAACCTTTTTAGAACTGCCCAATTCTTCACAAGTATATTGTTCCTTCATGTATCCCACAAAATTCAGAAGTCTCTCCCAATTATTTAATAAAAAATAGCCTTCATTAAAAAGCCTAATTTTATGAAGATCACTTAGAAATCATGAATATAAAACCATTTGTGAAGATCAAAATTTTTGATCTTCTTAGATATCATCATGAAATTCAATACTTTCATGATTCTTACAAATTTCAGTTCGCATATATATCCTTCACGAACTTTATTTATTCTTGGAATTTTATTCATGAAAAAACTATGAGAATAAACTTAATGAATTAATATCCTTTGTATTTTTTAAGGATTTCAATGAGATATCTACACAAATGAGAGGGTAGAGGCATATTTATAGGCATTGCCTCCATTTTTTGGATGATTTCATGATTTCCACCACATTTTCATGAATCTCTCCGATTTTTTTCCCCCAAAGCTACATATTTTCATGAAGCACCAATGAAATCTTCCCATTTACATATATTCTCACAGTGTTTGAGATATACCATATTTTCATCATGAAATTGTTAACTTTCAGACCATTGCAAAATGCAATCTTTAGGACACCAACAAAATTCAATAAGTTTAAAACATACATGAATGTCTAATATTTTTAAAACTCATGTATTTGTGGTATTTTTAAAATTCACTCATATAAATCTACCTTCCATGATTATTGAGCCATCCTACAAAGTATGGACCACAAAATTATTTCAAACACTAGGAAATAATGCCACCTTGTATATGCTTCATTATATACTTCCTCCAGAGCATCCATTCCTTTTTGTTGGATATTTTTCAACATACCTTGTCAAAAAACAATATAGAGCTTTATTAATAACCTTGTAACCTTCTTTTTAAACATACATAATCAACCCAAAACACTATAATGTTACCTCTAGGGTTTCTTTCCAACAATATTGGTAAGAAAACCAAATATCACTCTTTCCCAGAACCTGTCATCATGTACCAAATAAGAGTACCATAATCCCAAGCCCATATAATATGATTTATGTCACCTATCCTCAACATTGTATAAATATAAAACTCACAAAAATGTTTTGGTTTCTATTGTGACTCCCAAAATCATAATTTACAATACCCAACACCAACCATCTCTAGGGATAACATAATACAACGGAACCTACTAGGGTCTACAAATACAAAACATTACACAGACACCGTACATGGGTTCCTTGATTGCATTTTCATCTTATAGACCCAACATGTCATTTTGGTTGTTACATACCTCAACATCAATTGGGGTCGCTCCAGACCATCTCTCCCCTTTAAGTATTCAATAACCTCACCTCAACCTAGAATATGCTTTTATACCATGATATAACACCTTTTTCCTTCATACACAATCATTACCCAATATAAAACAACAAAATTCATGAAAAAATTACAATAATATCCAAATAAATGCAATGTATTTTAAAAAATATGGAACCACCCACATATCATTAAACAAAACAATCGATATAAGACAATACCTTTTGTAAGTTCTTTTAAAATTTATTTAAAATCCATTGTAAAAATAATTTAATATTGGAATCATATATTTTATTACTCAACCTATTCCCTTATAAAAAATCCAATATAATCATTATTAGAAATCCCCAAAATCAATTTGAAAGACCATTTCAAACAAAATTTATTAAATCATCAATTTTACATAAAAATTATATTTGATTCAGAGCCCATTTTTATGAAAATTTGGAAAAGTAAACTTTTTTCTATTTGAAATCCAAATCATCCCAATAATAAACCCTTGAATTGGTCCACCAGTAATGGTTTGAATATGGATCAACCATCTAACCATTTTTCATGTTATGTTATCCATGTTAACTATTAGGATGCTGCAATACCATCCTAATCTATAGAGGGGTCACTCATGTTATTGAACAAGAAGGAAAATATAATACATATGAAACCCAAACATATTATCATCAATTAATAATGTGGTTAAATTAATTTTATGGACACATATTTCAAATGATGATCCATAAATCCATCCCTATAACATAAATACCTCCCATGTGTCCATGAGCATAAATTTCTTCAATAAAAAAATTTAATGAACTAAAAATTAAAACACTAGGTTAGAAATTGGAATAATGAATTCCAAATTAGTTAGGAAACCTCATACAGACAAACCAAAATCGTCAGGGCGTGGTCCACCTTCAACACGCAACTAGACCAAAGACACAGATAATCCAAAAATTAATTCCCCTATTACATGGAAATTTTTTCCTATATTTAAAAATATATAAATAAAATAATTTGTAAAGTTAAATTATGGGGAATGACGAATTATGTCTTGAATATCTCCTCGAGAAATTCTCTATAATAATCATGTGAAATAACCATCATGTTTAGTTACCTCACCATGATTTGGTGAAATGTTATCTTGGAACTATTTCCAATTGAACCAAAATCAATGCAATGGTAAGAGAAGTGGATAAGAGAGAGAAATTGATATAAATTATCCATAATTAGTGAAATGAAACCCCCTTAAATAGTTTTAATTAAAGGTAAGATAAGGGAGCATAAATTAGTAGAAATGTTTGGACCTCCCCTCTTATCGCATGTCAAAAAATGTAACCTTGAGAAGGTTTCAAATTTATAAATCCCAAAATGGTCAAGCATTAACATAAAAAATAACATAGAACAGTGATCATGGTGTTTCTAGGATGGTCATGAAATTTTATCGCTCTTGGAAGAGGGCCAACCCCTCATCCCATCTTCATCATGGAGTGATACCTATTGGTCATGGTGTGATGTAAACTATAAAAAACCACCATATAATTCCCATAACACTACTAGATGACCTCATGTATTTAATAGTGAAACACTCTTAATATATCATGTCTCTATGTGACCTAAGTCTCAGAACATGACCTGGGCATGCAATCTGAAAAGGAAAAGGTGATGGGGTCACCTCGGCCCCACTCTGACATTATCCCAAGATCCTAAAACACCCATTGGTCCTTACACCACATCCAAAATCTTTAATAAAATTATTATTAAATTGACCGTTTTATTATTATTACATTAAAAATCATTAAAAAATGAGTTTGATAAAAATATGATTTTGATATGCTAAAACCAAAATTATATTTTTGGTAAATAATTAGTTTCAATAGACACTATTTTTGATGAATTCAATAATTTTTTAAAATAATTTTACTTTAATAAAATATTCTTATTAATATTTATTTAAATAAAAATGATTTTATATTTTATGCAGTCAAATTTAATTTACAAAAGGTTTTGAAAACTATTATCATCATAAAAACCAGTAATTTTTTATAAAAGAGGAGTTCGATTAAAACATGTAAGTTATATTATTTATAGAATTAGTTTTATAAAATAAATATTATTTTTTTAATTATCACATCGAAATTATTAAAAGGAAAATATTTCATAATTTTCAAATACAGTATAATTTCTGGGTAAAACAACTATATATATATACGGTATGTATTATGAGATAATAAAAACCCAAAATAGTTGTAATAAATACTATAAAGAGTATAAATGTCCAAAATGATGTTTCATATATAAAATAATTTGTTTTTGAGGTTATTTTTAATTTTTTTAAGCCATAATGTATCCTTTAAGACCTATTTTATATCCTAAGGTTTCAAAAATAATTCCTTATGAACATGACCCACTTCCATATCACCAAGGGTATTTTTATAGTTATTTCCATTCATTTAATTTTAATTTATTTAAAACCACTCATATTTGGTAGAGACCATGTCCAAAAACCATGTGAAGGTTTGTGGGTTTGATCATTTTTTTTAAATAGAGTCGAAATCCTAGGTTTATAAATTAATAAATATTCCCCCTCTTATTTGATTTAAAAGACCATCCATACTCAAATATTTCTCCACTAAAAACCATTGGATAATTATTTTACTCTCCATTACCCTTTCTAGATACTTAAAATTACATTCATAATATCTTATTAAGTTCCTACCAAGATTTTAGAAGCTCCATATCAATATATGAGTACCACTCATCTCCCTTTTTAATTAAAATACTCTATTTGTACTAGGAATTTTGATCTCTAATTTTTCATGTTGCAAAATTTTTTTACACATAAATTTTTATGTCTATATTATTATCATGTAATAATATAACACATTACACGCTCATTAACCCATTCCATGAACCTTCCTGTACACCCATCATGCCACTAAAATAATAACAATAGTTTCCTTGAAAAACATATATGTTGTGAATAACCATGCCCATTTCCACTCAAAGGTATTCAAATAGGTAGATCTATCCATTACTGATTGATGACTTATGAGTATGTAGACCACAATAATTAATCATTAGGTTTCAATTTATGAATTATTTCCTTGTGTTTTATGATATATGTGGCACCAAAATGTATGTTTATGATATGAATGTGACGGGTTGTCCCAGAATTATATAACCATACAACGCATTGGGTAATGTATTTGTCTAATGAGATACCATGTATGGTGCATTGGAGGATATCCTAAGTATACTATGTTTTTATTTAAATGGAGGATAAACTTGACTTACTTTTATTATGTCATGTTTTTTGTTTCAACTATTTCTTTATGTTGACCTGATGTTATTATCTTATATTATGCTTTGATGTTCACTTTTATGATTATAAGCCCTTTTATATCCCCTTGATATTCATCTTGACTGACATATATTACTTTCATCATGTTATTAATTCATTTTTAACTTATTGGGATTTTTTTGATCACCAATTTCTTAGAAATCTCCCAAGGTTATCCCATGTAACTTTAGAAGATAAATGGATATTAAATTAAAGTTTTGGAGTTTTAAAATAATGATGTTGTATCCATGTTTCTAGTTTTTATGATATGTAACTAATTTTACAAAGAAACTATGAATCAATATCTTATGAGATTTTATTATGTGTCAATTTCATTAATTAATACTTAAATAAGTTTGATTAATGAATTATAGGTCCATGTAGGTGAATACGCTTGAGTGGAAATGGGGATGGGTATTACTAATATAGATGTTTTATAGAAAAAAACCTCAAAATAATTTCAGCACCATAATAGTTGTACGTGATGGGTCATTTTAGGGGATAATGTAAGTGAAAGGAGTTATATCATTACATGAGAATCATAAGGATGGTAAAATAGATGTGTAAATCAAATTTCAATATGAACATTTGGAAATCAAATGGCTTAGTAAAAAAAGAGAGAACATATTAAAAATAGAGAGGAGAGAATCCCTTACTTTAAAAGGGTTCTTCAAAATGTATGGAATGATTTTCTTATGAGATTGGTAAAAACCTATGAGGGATCAAGGTAGGAAAATTCATAGTAACTTCATGATCAAAGGGTTTTTAGTGAAGATGAATGCAAAACTGTGTGGTTTTTATAGCAAAGGGTGGGAAAATATTTATTGGTATCTGAACTTATGTTTTGGAATCTATATGATAAAATAATCAAAACCACAAATCATAACAATGTTTTTCCCATGATTTCTACCTTATAGGATTTAATTTTAATATTTAATAAGGCTAATAAATAATTTAGGTTTGGAGAATTCATTAATGGTTTATAAAATTAATAAAATAACGTCAAAAAAATTATTTTAAAGGATCAATATAAATTTTACCATGTATTAATTTTATTGAATTTATTGCAACAAAGTTCATCCATTATGATATCAAAATACAAACTGTATATTTATATCATATTTAATTTTTTTTTCCAAAAATTAAACTATCTTATAGAATTAGGAAAAATTTATCATTGGGTAATTGTAATTTCTTGATTTTTTAAATAATAATTATTTTATCAATAAGAATATATAAATTTTATGATTTACACTTTTAAATCAAAATCCACATTTACTAAAAAATATTTGTTTTTATAATGATAACATTTTTCAAACCCTTAAAAAATTTACATTTGACTTTATAAAATTATATAATAATTCATTCTTATATAAATATTATTTAATAATAAAAATATGTTATTAAAAAAATTTTGTTTCAAAAAAATTATTTTAATTAATAAAAAGGATTGTGCTGATTGAAACTATAAATATCTCTATAGTACATTTTTAATTTTATCGAATCAAAATATAATTTTTATCAAATTAATTATTTAATCATTGATAAAGTAAATATGAAAAATGGTAAATTTAAATATAAAAATTTATACCGTTATGGTTAAGATACATAACCTCTTATCACAATAGTGTACTCCATATGGGTAAGGTATTCAATGGTGATACTTTCTTGGGGTGGTTTAGTGAACATGGTTTGGGACCAGATCTTGATAAAATTGAATTTATCCTATAAATGGTTTGAGTCTTACTTAATTTGTTTAATGTTTGCCTGGTTCTGGTCCAGGTAAAATACCAGTGATGAAATCTCCCTCATAAGCCCCGATAAATAGGCTTGTTGGGGTATGATGCTATGGGTCAAGTCCCTTAATTCTTCCATATATGTAAATTAGGATTACCATGACCATTAATACATACTAATCATAACCGTCATAGTAAAATGGTTATATTCTCAATGATCATGACTCTTAAATATCATTTTAATTTGATAGGATATAACTTATAATGGTATAAAATAACCAAAGTAGTTCTTGTGTTTTCCATAACAACGTTAATTAATAAGGCATCTATTAATTTGAAAAGGAAAATTCATTTATAAATATTCAATTCATTATAATGGGAATGGGGGAGAAGGTCAAGGAATTAAAGGGGTTTGATGAAAAATTATAAATTTCTAATTATTGAGATTTTAGATAAAATAAAATAAAATTAGAAAAAAGTATTGGTAGTTTTCCACTATAATTTATCTAGCAATCTGTTCACTATACAACTACTCTCCTACCACTAGAATTTTTGTGGACTCCCACCAAGGTTCTTGTAGTTGAAAAATGTCATCCCTCACAATAATTTTTTCCCCTACCTCTACTAATCCTCTTATAAATGTCTACTACACCAATTAAATATTAAAATACAATTTTAACAACATTAAAGAAAATTATAACATCCTCAACCCTATATTAAAAAATTTTCAATTGAGTACATGGTTAGGAATTTAAAATATACCTATAATATGTCTAATTAAAATATTTGAGACACGAGTCATTACACTCTATATTTTAAAACCAATTATAGATACTTGAAGCGTGAATTTTTTTAGAGTTTCTTAGAAGAGTCATAGTACTTTATATTAGTCGGTCCAAATTTCCTAGGAGTAGATTCATCTATAGTACCAAGTTGATGATAGTCATCAGTATCATATTGTTATAGGCATGTATATACTTGATACTAATGTATAAGGGACAAGTAAAAAATGGATCTCATAAAGGGTAAAACCATTGGAGATATGGGTCATGATATTCCTATAAAGGTATATGATACTTATATCATTTATTTATAACTAGACATTAACTTTAGGGTAGTCTGGGTGGTACCATGGATAGAACAATATGTCGAAGGTAGCATGGAGATCAAGGTCCTCCGCATGCTAGATAAGGTGGCCCTAAAGTTGGTGGTTTGGATAGAGGAGATGTTTTATTAATAGGGGGAGATATATAAGGATTTAAATTTGTTCTACATTAACCAAAAAAACTTCCATGTTATCCTCTCCCAGTATAGGGTATCAATGTCCAAGGCCATAGGTAGATGCATACTGTGGATGGATATGGTGAAAGTCTTGGCATAAGTATGATCTATTAATTTTCTTTACTAGTACTCATAATTGTCAATATTTATTTGAAAATTTATTTCTATATATATATATATCTATTAAATGAGTTAGTGATTCCATTATAAACCTTATCCTAAAATATTAGGATAAACACTTCCACTATAGTTGGTCACCCTCTCACCTACATCAACTATTAGTGTGAAATGACACATTAAGGAGAGAGGTTTTGTAAACCCCATGATTTTATATGAATTTTAATTTTTTGAATAAATTAAATTTCATTGATATATTACACTTCACAAAATACCAAGCTAGGATTTTACTATATGAATCACTTGGTTAGCTTGCATTACAAATGGCTCTGAGTTTTAACAAAACCATGACATATTATTAATATAGTTATTAAAACATGATTTTTATAAATTAGAAATTAAACTTTGTGAGATGAATAGTAAAAATTAATTTTCAAATACAATGATTAATGGTTTTATATGAATAAAATAGATTGATAAAAAATTAATTAGTTTTCATTAAAAAATTTATATGTTTGGAAAATACCTTTTCTCAGAAAACTTTTCCTTATTCCTTTTTTGATCAATAATCATTTTTTTGATAGTTTTAGCGAATAAATTTTTTAAAATAGACTTATTTATTAGAATAATAATGTCAAAATTAACTTATGGTGAAATTTTGGATTTTTTCTGAGAGGTTCCATTTTCTAATGAATAGGGAAACATATTTAATTATAATTAAAAACTTCTTTCTAATTTAATATTTATAAAGTAAAACATTGTTGTAAATTTTTTTCAATGTAAAATTTGTTCTACTATAAATATTTAATCCAATTTATATCATTGGAATTAAATTTATATTGATTTTTGATAAAAAATATTGTAATCTTTCGAATATTTCCTCTTTAAAACCCGTTTTCTCACCTTATATATGAGATTAATTTTAAAATATATTTTTCCACATCTATGAATGGTATTTGAAAAAATAGATTTCATATTTTAATCTATAATAATCAATATTTTGCAATAATTTCAACTAATTTTTTTTACAAAAATTAATAATGAAAATTGTAAAAATTAATTACAACTATTAAGGTAAAAATGGTATTATAGAGAGTAAAACTAAAATGAATAGGGTTAAAATGACATATAAGCTTTTATAAAAATTCTTTTATAGTCAAATATCTAAAATTAAACCTATATGTTTTTATAATGTCCCATTTTGACCATTGAGACATGTAAAAAAATGTGATATCACTTAATTATTTTAAAAAATACCAACAATCCCCCCAGACGTATAAAAGACGACCCTTTCTTTTCTCTTATTCACAACTAGGAAACATTTTTGCGGACAACAAATACTCAAATAACTTTTATAAATACCTCCTATAAACCAAGAATATAGTTTTAGAAATAAATTCAACCTAGAAAGGATTTTGGTGGAAACCTAAGGAGGATACCCGAAGAAGAGGTAACATTCACCAATGAGTGTTTTTGTTTTATTTATTCTTCCACATTTTTCATTGTTTATTATAACATTATGATATAGTAACCTCATTATCTTTCAAATAATGAGATATTTTTATGTTAGGTTAATGAAATAGATTCATCTCTACTTCCATCAAATGGATTACGAAATCATCATTTTTGTGTATGATGGATTACAACCTCACAAACCGATGTTACTAATTTTTTCTATTACGACTTATCACGATAGGAAATAATGATGGGTTTATTATTTATATAATATATAAAATATATTTTTATATTTATTTAATTATTATATCACACTTACCTTTATGATTTCCATTTTAGGAATACAATTACATCGTCCATGCATACGACAAACTACCACCTCACAAAGCGATGTGATTTGTTCAAAATTTAAATAGAATGAAATAAGGATGTATTTAATAGAAATGAATTATATATATCAGATAAAAATAATTATATAATGATAATATATCATTAACCTATCTTTCATTCAATATGTTAAGAAAATTGAAACAACATTCCTGCGTATGTACGACCTACCATCTTTATGAATAGTTTATTTCATTTTCAATTGCTATATTTTATAGATTACTATAAATTCATATATACTAAATATTTATGATATAATTTTAATTTTTAACAACTGGGAGATGATGGAACCAGGATAAATTTATAGGACCACAAATATCAAATCAATGCTTATAGGAAAATCGAAGCAGATATTACACAAAAAGTTACTCCAACAGAAAATTGATAGTAAAAGGGTCATAAAAGGCCATAAAAAATTCATATAAGGTATATTATATATATATATATATAATTTTCTCTAATAGATGAATAATAAACATATATTTTTTACAAATTATGTTTTTATCTGTATGATTTATGTCAATAATTATGTTAATATATTTTTGTATCAATTTTCCATCTTTGAGATGTACATTATGTTATACAACTATATTCATTCACAAGGCATCAATATAGAAAATTTGACAAGCAGTATCATGAATTTATTTATCCTCATGATATTTTAAGTTATATTTTATATTACTCCTTCCTGGTGCATATGATTCAATAATACCAATGTGGTAATGATTTTATATGACAATCTCATCGCTTATTTGGACATTTTTTGTGATTATGTTTCTGATAATAAGAAAATATGACCTATAATTCATGAAAATCTTGAATTTTATTATCCTATGGTTATTCATGATATTTTCAAGTAATCATACCATTTTCCCACTCTTTGGTAATTAAAATAATTGGGAAAATGTTTTAAATAAAATCTGAATTTGTTTATCGCTTTGGTCGAGATCCATTTTCCTTAAAAACCATGTTTTTTTTAAAAATCATTAAAAAATATTATATTATTATCCTAGGAATTTTAAAATAAACTTTACCCACGTTTTAATTTTTAAAAAATATATTTGAAATGAATCTTCATGTTGTTTTCTAATCAATGATTGCTAATATTTTATCAAAAATTTAAAAATAATCTTTTTTTTGAAATGAATGACATGAATTGTATTTACCATTATCATATAAGCTCAATGATTTCACGATTCCATTAATTTTTTTAAATTTCCTTCCAAATAAAATATTTCTAATTATATTTATGAAATTTATTGATTTTAAATAAATTATTTTATAGTGAAAAGTATTTTTAAAGTGTTTTATGTTTAAAATTTTTTTTTCAAATATCAAAGGATATTTTCCAAAATAAAGGTATTAAATGAGCTATCAAAATAATTTTACATATAAGATGAAATAATTTGATGTTACCTATTAATTATTTGGGATATAGTCCTTTAATACTATTCTTATTCATTATCTAAAAGGTTTATGTTTATGATGAAATGATGTCAATGAAACCAATTTCTCTTCCAAAAGTTATTCCATGATAAAATTATTCAGAAACTCACTCATTTGAACATAGTTTATGCTATGTTGAAGTGATGAAATGATTATGAAACCTGTCTATTTAATATAGTTTATGATATGATTCAATGTTTTTGAAACCCATTTTATTTCATGGGTTATGATATGATGAATGTTTGATAATATTATAGGAAAAATAAAAACTGTTTTTATTGTGAGATAGCTGGGACATATATATAAAAAATTAATTAGTTAAAGATTTATATATCATGAGATAGACATGATTGGAATTGGGAATGGACATGATTCATTATGGAACATTATCCGCTATGATGACCTTGGGAGTGAACCTTGACTACTATGATTGTTTGGGTAGTGAACCCATTGATCTATGATTGCCTTTTAAATGAACCTTGAATACTATAGAAATGATATTCTATGCATATATGTATTCTACAAATCTATATCTTATACCAATGCTCTGCTCTAATGGTTTATATTTTGATATTACCTTTTTATTCATGTCTTATGAGTTGAAAATATTTATTCCATGACTCAAGATTATGATCTTTGATATCCAGGGTATGGTTTCCAAATGTTATTCTCATATTCTCATACCCATATGTTCATTTTTTGCTTACATATCTGCATTATTTTTCATTAATGGGAATTAGATCTCACTCTTTCTTACATTTTCCTTCCACAAGTCATGAATAAATTTATTATATATGATCTTTATAAGAAGGGATCTAGTTATGAAGGTCATAGTAGGAGATGATATTGTTTACCTTTATACAATTTTTTTTTGTTTCCATGGGTACTAAAATAATATGGTTCTCAGGTTTGTGCTTGTGTAATGTAATGAATATTCATAAAAAATTATCCAATATCTATCTATGATAAGCTCGGGTCATTATATTTTGAATCAGTTGATAAATTTAGTAAAACATTGGAAAATTGGATGATAAAACTTTAGTGACATACCTAATGAAATGTATCTTAAGATAAGTCTAATGATGTTCCAATTTCGAGGAACATGTGTGGGAATTTTGGTAAAAGATACAGTGAGTTGTTTTCAAGATATTAAAACTATGTTTGGATACTACAAGTGGATGTAGATTTTTCATTAAGGCACCTATTGGAAATTACATTGAAAAGGGTGAATTGAGCATGATTCTATCATCACCTAATGCATGAAAATGGGACTTACTGCACACTAGGTTTGACACTTCTAGGGGATACACTTTGCAAATTCAAAAACTCTGTATGAACCACCATGAATGATTTAAAAACATGATGACTATGAATAAACTAGAAAAAACCTAATATGTGATTAATTTTAAAAATGTTCCATTATTTAGACACCCTATGCTTGATTTTTCATGATTATGGTGTTCCCCATAATGATTATTATTTCTTTGAATATTATATTTGGGTTTATGAAATGGATGGAACCTAAAAGAACTATGTTAATGTTGAGTGTGAAAGAAAATGAAATGATTATCTTACCAAGTATCCAATAATTATGGGTGATAGAATCAAAAATATAATTGAAATGATCACAAAACATTATCAAGCTATGAATCATATTGGAATTTTAAAATAAAAAATTTTGGAACAACATTCTGTTGAGTCCTTAATAAAGAAACATCCACCCTATTTCAATGGGTCTTTTGATGCACTAGTTTACGATCAAAGGATCAACACAAATAAAAATATATTTTCTACTCTATATTGTTTAGAACATGAAAAATTAATTTTATATGTTTTCAATTTGGAATATGAATTAGAAAAATGGTGAGATATTATAAAGAAAATGAGGCAACATAATAAAACTGAATCCATGGACTGGGTTGAGTTCAATATTTTTTAAATAAATAATTTCATCATATCATACATAAAAATATGTATAAGGAGTTAATTGAGATAAAGAAAAAGGATGATGAATCTGTTAGTACCTATAAGGAAAGTTTTACAGGACTTGTAATATTTGATTTTTGCATTATCATCCAACCTAAAAGTAAGGCTGACCGATTATTTTTTGGCATAAAACCAAGTCTTAAAAGAATGTTATCCATAAAATACTTAAGTATATTTGAAGATATTTTTTAATTTTATACCAAGGTTGAAATGGAGGTTTGAATTACGTATCATTCTTGTGGTTTTGATAAGAATGGAAAAATAGAATTCAACAGAAAATCTATAAAGCCTGGAGAAAAGAAGATGAGATTTCTTGTATTATCAAGGTGTGGGAAGAAGAATTGTGGAAATTTTCATAAGGAGATTAAGAATTATTTTATATGTTGAAGGTATGGTCATCAGGAAATTGATTTTCAAAGTGATGGGAAAAAGTCAGATAAGAATTTTAATTGAGGGAAAGATGTAAAGAATTCACCACCCACACTCTAGTGTTTATATCCATTTCCCAAATAAGAATATTAATGATGACTATTGACATTAGTAACCTCTTAGTCCGACATATAAAGTGAAATATCATTAAATTAGTATTTATGTTGAAGTGTGTGATAACATAATGGTTAAATGTACACTTACCATCCACTTTAAAACAACTAATGTCTTATTTGAATCTGAATCTACCCACTCTTTCAAATTTAAATATTTTTATAAGGTTTCCAAGATTACGAAAAAATTATTAGATTTAGTAATCTATGTTTAAACCCCTGATGATATTATGACCACATATCTATTCTATTATTCCTCTATAGTAGTTTTTAGAAGGAATTTAATTCTGGAAAATATTTTCATTCATTATCTGGTTGAATTTGATGTTATATCAAGCTTGGATTTGATTTATATACATAAATTCTACATCAATAGTTGAGTAAGGTAATTTACATTAGATATTGCAAAGAAACATATAATCGTGTATTAATGAAATGATAAGTAAAAATTCTGATGGAGCTCACATCCTTTGTATGGTTCTTAATTTCTATTTAGAAGGGGTCTTTATCTCAAATGGTTAGGGTGGAACTTAACATTATTGATATTCCTGTTGTGTGAGAATTTATTGAAGTGTTTTCTTAATTTATTCTTAGCCTTCAAGAAAAACAAAAATTTGAGGTCTCAATACACATATCCTATTCCATATCAATTTCAAATGATCTTTACAGAATGAACCAGACTAATTTGTAGGAATTAAAAAAGAAACTAAAGAAATATATTGAAAAGGTATCCATCTTTCAATGTGTGTCATGTCGAGGTACAACTGTTATTTTTCTTAAAAGTAAATATGGATAAATGTGACTCTAAATTGATAATTAGGAGCTTAAAAATATCAAAATTATGAACAAGTATCTTTTTTTTCATATTAATGAATTTTTTGATCAACAACCTGGATCTTAATAAATTTCCAAGATTGACCTTCATTCTGAATATCATAAATTGAGGGTCAAGAAATAGAATATACCCCATGAAACATTTCATACAAGGTATGGACACTATGAATTTTTGTTGATGAAATTTAATCTCACTAATTCCCCAGATATCTTTAGGGATCTGTAGAGATTAACTTGATCAGTTTGTGGTAGTCCTTATATGTGATTATATTATCTTCTTAAAGAGAAATTCGGATCATAAAGACTAATTTATAATTGTACTAATGACCGTATATAATTAGAAAATATATACAAAACATATAAATTGTGAATTTTGAAATCAAAAGGTTTTATTTTTTGGACATATAATCTCAAGAGAGTGTATATTTTAAGATCTATCAAAGACAAAGGCTATTGAATATTTTCCCAGACCAACCACGGTGACTGAGATCAACTGTTTTCTTAGTTTAGATGGATATTATAGATATCTTTTTTAATTTTTTTTCACTAATATCAAATCTTATGATAATGTTAACTTTTAAAGAATCCATGTTCATCTTGACCAATGAATGTAAATAAAATTTCATGGAACAAAAGAGAAGATTAGTAAGAACTCCTATGATTACATTTACATGTAGCTAAAAAGTGTTTGTAACTTATAGTGAAGCATCCAAGAAGGGATTGGGATGTTTTATTATGATTGATGGAAATGTTATATCTTATTACCCATGATAATTTTATATTCATTAGAAATATTATCCAACTTAGTATTTGGAATTAGCTACCATATTTTTTCCATTAAAGATATTAAGGCGTTATCTATATAGAATATTATGATATATATACTCAACAAAAAATTTTAAAGTATATACTTATAGAGAAGGAGTTGAATATATTCTATATAATATCTTTATACATGATTAAATATTATGACTTATCTATATATTACCATCTTGGGAAATCAAACAAGGTGGTCGATGCATTTCGTAGAAAGAATCATGCTAGATTATCCATGATGAGAATTTCAAAAGATCCAATATATTTGGATTTTAAAAGGATAGATATGAAAATACTCAAGGAATTGGGAAAATTTTATCTTGATCAATTGAATGTTCAACCATCTATCCAAGTTAATATTAAAGGGGTGTATAAGGAAGTTTCAGTGCTAAAAAAGAAGGTTATAAATTATTCCAAGTTTAAAATTGATCATGATGTAATGATAAGGTTCAATAAATGTGTATGAATTATATCCATACCATATTTTAAGAAAGATTTTTAGTTTTTGTTATGTGTTGATTAAAAAGTTTCATTAAATTTTTATTGATTTTGGTGCTCACATACACCATCATTTAAGATACTAATAAATTTACTTATAATTGAATTTCAGTATAATGATATTTGTTGGAATATTTATTCTAGAAGTGTTCACAAGTCATTGATCTAGAAGAATAAATTTATTTAAGTATTCTTGGTGTGTTTGAATGTATTGTCGTAAAAATATTCATACTCTATGTTTATAAGCGTAACATATGAATTGGAAACCCTATGTTTGGAATAAAATGTATAAATCATGTATGCTACACTATTGGAAAATTTAGGATCAATAACCCTATGTTTGAAAGAAACACTAAATTTTGTAGAATAAACATATTTTTCACCAACTATAATTTTGTAAACAAACATATGTTTTCAACCCAACCTTTGGAATTTATCACTACATGAAGGAACACTACATCTGATTGGTCAATGAAAGAGTTTTAAATTAATGATATTATCGACATAATAGGTGACAACCTCACAAGAAGAAAATATATCATTCAATATATTTTCTAATAAATTAAAAGTCTCATATTAAAAATATTTAATAATTATTATTTTTATGGCTAGTTAGAAATATCCTTTAAATATTTTTAATTCAAATATTCATGATTTATTATATGTCATTTATGGAATATTTTGGGAAAGATCTATTCGACCTACAATATAAAAACTAGGATGTTATTTTTTTTAAAAACATAGGGATATATGAATTGGAAAGAAAAATATGTGTTCGTGTAAATAACAGTGCATCGTCACCTTAAAGCTTAACTTTTGGAGACACACTTGTTTTAATCTAGTTTATTAACTCACAGCTGTTGATTTCACTACTGCTATATATTTTTTATTAAATAATATTTTGTGAGTTAAATTTTTTTAAGAGTTACACTTTGGAGACATAGATATTTAATCATCTTCATGGTGTTTTCTCTACTTCTATTTAAAGAAAACTTTTTCAATGTTGAAGATTATCTTTATACTACTGTATATTATTGAAGATGAAACACATTTTCATGTCTCTGATGAAATTGGGATCAATAATTTGTTTCCTCAATCAAATAAATACCTGTTGATTTATTGGATTATCATCTTCCCAAACTTAGTCATGGTGGTGAAGGAGTGTCAGTATCTCAGACTAAGCTATGGATTTACAGTTCCATGTAAAATTACAAGAAGGACTTGTAAATTCCTTATTATAAAAGTATCAAATTTATTTACTCAATTATAGAGTCCCCTAGTAAAATGATTTTTTGGGTGAAAATCCCAAGGCTCATGGAGAGATAATTAGTAAAGTGGGATAGTGGATATTTATGCCCTGAAATACTATATATTACTAGGTTACTTTCCATATTTATTTCCAAATATCACTCATCTCTAAGAGAGAAGAAAAGAATCACTTTATAAAAAGAGATTTGGTTGGAATCCATAAAATATTTTAAAGAACTTGAATTCACCAGCCTCCCAAGTATTCAACATAGTCATTTTGACCTATAAGACCACAAATGTGGTTTCAAAAGAATTATTCTATCAGTATCTTTCTCTTTTTGTGAATCTTGGATAATTTTCTATTTTTATACACTATCAACAATTAATGTGAAAGGATATGTTATATTGATAAATTAATTTAGTGTTATGTTGAATTCTAATAAGTGAATCAATATTTTGGTCTCCTATAATATACACAAAGTTTTATTTGGCTCTAAAAATACTTATCTAAATTAGGGAAGAAGAAAAATCTAATAATTAATAATCTTAGAGAAGTTATGTTGATGTTTCATTCTCCTTAATTTAATGGTGATTGTTATGGATGATGTAATGTTTGCATGATTATTTAACTGAAAAATATTAGAATATGGGCTGATTTAATGGTTTTCCAGCCTTCAAAATGTTCCTAATGAATATATAGGAAAATAATATGTCGTCAAAAAAAATAATACAATCTTAATTAAAGAGAAATGGATGCTATTTTCTATAGTTTAGTAACTGATGAGTTTAATAGAGTTTCTCAGTGTTTTACTATATATGGGATATGGAAGAATATTTTTGTTTCTTATAAAGGAACTGAAAATATTATAATACTATGATATAAGAATGTAAAGTTAAAATTTGACACATTCATAATCCATGAATATGAAAATATCACTTATATTAAAGGAATATTAATAGAAATTTTGAATAATGTTTCTAATTTGGGAGATCTAGTTATGATATCAAAATCTTTTGCTAATAGTAAATATAGATTTTCCATCTAAAATGAATGAAATATCTATTTCTATATGACAACCAACACCTGTCAAAGATTTAAAAATGAAATAACTAATTGGAACTTTGATGATGTATGAAGATCAGATTAAGAGAAAATCTGAAAATCATATCAAATATAAATAATCCTATCTCAAAACATCTATGAATGAATCATATGATTCAAGTCATCCTAATTTAGGTAAATATTTATAAAATGTGGTTTATTTTTTTAAAAACTATACAAATAAAGAAGAAAGGAATTTTGGAGAACAGATGTCATGAATGAAAAGATAATGGTTATATTCAGTTTAACTATCATTTACATAATAAAAAAATGGATATAAAATTAATAAATAAATGTTAAGAAAATTAAGAAGGAATCATTGAGGGATTATTCTGGGTCAAATTATGAGTCTTCTAAAAATTCTGAGGTGGAGCATGACGCTAAAATTGTATGTCATATGGCTGATACTAATGACTTATAATATTTTTACTCTCAAAACACTAATTCAGAAAAACATTATTATGAGGAAATAAATAAGTATTCCTTTGTACTATATGATAAATTTTAGTCTTTAAATAAATATTATAAAAAACATATAACATCTTATTATAATTTTTTTAATAAATAATAAAATATTGAAAAAACAAAAAACAAATTTGAATTTAAATTATTCAACAATTTCATTATTATCTTGATGAAACTAAAATTAAATAATTATTGGATGAAGTTGAAACATTAAAAAAATATTATAGAATTCTAATAATATAAGAAAAATATTTAAATCAAATACTTGATAAAAAAATTCAAAAAGTAAAACTTTGAGTTGGTAGTAATTATGAAATACCAGAGTTATATTGAAATTATTTTGTTCCTTTTTCAAATTGAAAAAGTAGGAAAACTGTTAACTATTTTTATATTGGTCATATAAATGAGTTTTACTTTATAAAATCTCAGCCTTTTAATGTTAAAAAAGTTTATGGTCCAAAATAATTATTTCAATACAATAATACAAAAATTTATTTAACTAAACACATACTTTCCAATATTATCAAACCCAAAAGTATATGGGCACCAAAAAGCATCTGTATTTAATTTTTTTCAAGAATAAACCAATGAACTATATCATTAAATCATTAAGTGGAATTTTGAGAAATATGTGGAAATATCCATCTTAAAAAATGATTCATCATCTCTAAAATAGTTCATTATTAATATTTTCTAGAACGAGTGCTAGTAACCCATGACGTATTTTATTATTATTTTCCTTTATATGTTTTTATTTCATTGATTATTTTATATATGGGGAGAATGATATTTTATGGTAAATTTTTTAAATCCTTCCTTCTTATTTGAATTAAATTGTTAAAACCTAGTATGTATAATTAAATAACTTAAATTTAAAATATTTAAATATGTTCATGAGAAACTAATTTTTTTATTTACAAACTTATTATTGTATTTAAATTTCATGTTCTTAAATTCATTTAAAGAATTTTATATTTTATAATATAATTATTACAGAAAATTTATTTTCAATATTTAAAATCTAAAATGATTATCCTATATTTTTTACTCAAGAATATAAAGCATTGTCTACAAATTGTCAGAAAAAACATATCATCTTTACTCAGGAAACCTATAATATTCTTCTAAAAACAACTTAAATTGTTTATTATTATAAATATATTATTCAGAGTCTTCTGTGAATCTTTCTATGTAATATTAAGTGATAAAAAACATCATGTTTATATAAAAGTTTTTTTCAAAAGAGAAAAACTGTAATCCTTGTTCGGATCCCTTAAAGGAAGTGTAAGTTTAATATATTAAGGATTTATTTAGAAAAATATCCGGAATGATATAAGGTAGTTAATGAGTTTAAAGAACCCAAAGTTTCATCAACTAAAATTATTAAAGGTGGATTTTATTATGAAGATCTTCTATTTAAAGTAAAAATTGTTAACGAAGAAATATTGATGTTAAATGCTAATCTGAATACGTCTAGAAACTTGTATAGAGAGATACAAAAATAATCACATTAAAAAATGGTTTTAAATACACTAATATAGAAGTATCTCAATGTGAAAGAAATATTTATTTCAAAATAACACTTCTATGTGTTTAAAGTATAAATGTTTAGTCAGATGGAGTTGATCAGAAGGGAAGCTATTACTAAGCTAGATCTTGATGAGCTGAAGGGGGTCCAGGTTAAACAGATTTCATCTTCTTCACTATATCATAGATCTAAATATGATTAAATAAGATTATATTTCCTAACAACTATTATAAAATATTTAAATGATTTTTTAAGGTTTTGAAAAAATAGATGAACCTTCCAATCCTACCCAACATAATGAATTTTTATCATATATGTAGTTTATTCACTATCTCTTGAATCAGTTCATTTGAATATTGTGATAAGTAAAAATATATTATATAAGTATTTTTATAATTTATTTTCAAATATATATACATTTTAGATAATATAGAAATAGTTATCTTACATATAACAATGTGGTTGATTCCTTTAATATTTACATTACATGTAGTAAGTTAGTATATTACTATAAGTAATCAATAATTCTATTGATAGATTAATTTTTTTTCTCAATTATGACTTCTGAAAAAGTTATTTTAAAATCATTGAAAATATTTATTTCTTGAATGATTTTATTTTTATGGGATTATATTTTAAATATTTATAAAGTGTTATGGCATGAATTAAATGATTTAATAAATTCACTAAAACCCTTTATTATTTATTGAATAATTTTATATATGTTCTCATGGTTTCTTAGTTATATAGTTTTTTTAATGAATTTAGTTAGAGTATGTATTATTAAATGTTATTATCATCTTTTTGATGTCATAAAATGGGGAGAAATTTGTGGTATAAATTTATGAATGATTTATTTAGGGGAGATTTTTTTAGTCAGTTTATGATAAATTTCACAGAAAGTAAAGAATTGTGAAGGAAACTGTGTATAATTTTTTTAAGATTAATATTTTTATGAATTTTGTGATCATCAAAAGGGTATATTGTTGAGGATGTGTTCATTCAATTTTTTTTGATTTTGATGCTCACAAAAAACCATGTCAATATTACTAATAATGATTATTTTAGATGAAGTTTAGGATAATGATAATCATTAGAATATTTATTATAGAATTATACAAAATTCATTGATCTATGGGAATATATTTGGTTAAGTGTACTAGATATGTTTGATTGTACTATGGAAACACAGTTCATACCCATTTTTTGGAAGCGTAACAAATGGATTGGAAACTCTATTTTTGGAATAAAACATATGGTTCATAGACCCAGTAATGTTGGAAAAGTATGTATTAACAACCCTACATCTGGATGAAACCCTATGTTTAAATGAATAAATGTAGGTTTCATCAGCACTAATTTGGTAAACAATTGTATGTTCTCAACTCTACAATTGGAGTTTATCACTATATAGAGGAACCCTATGTTTTATTGGTCAATGTTGGAGTTTTAAATTAAAGTCATTATCCACATTTTATATAACACTATTTCCAAAAGTAAATAAATCATTAAAGATATTTTCCGACCAATTCAAAGGCATGTATTCATCAAATTAAATCGTTCCTGTTTTTAATGGATGTTATGGATCTCATTGAATAATTTTAAATTCAAATAATCATGATTTTTTATGCATTATTTCTGAAATAATTTGACTTGGAGCTGTTTGAACTACAATTAAATTACTATGATTTACATATTTTGAAAATATATAGTTATATATTCAATGGAAATAAAAATTAGTGCGTTTGAAAATAACAATGTTTCGTTCCATTCAGAGATACACTTTAGAGACAAACATGGTTTGATATAGTTTATTGACTCGCTATTGTTACTGTCACTTTTTTTGTATCCTTTTGTTAAATATTCTTCCACAATTCCAATAAAGAGTTTTTTAGTGTTAAACTATATAGAAATATTTGTTTATTCATGTATCTGGTTTATTATCAATTGCTTCTTAATGAAAGCCTATGCACCGTTGATGTTTATTTTTTTAGTAGTAGTACTTTATTATACATCAAACACATCTTCCAATAACTGCTGCAACTATAAAAAAGATTCAATTTCCTTAATAACATAAAACAAAATTGATTTATTGGTGTATGAGCTGCTCATAATTAGTCATGGTGTAGAATGTGTATTAGATATCAGACTAATCAATGGATTTATGGTTCCCTATAAAGAACCTTAAGTCATAAAATAATTATTTTGATGGTATCAACTACCTATGCTCAGTTGTGGAAGTCCATGGTAAAAAAATGACTTCAGAAAATCACTAAGCTTATGAAGAGAGTATTGGTGGAGTATACTAGGTGACCTTATTGCACTGAATCACTACATATTGTTGTGTCATTTTCCGTATTCATTTCCACTACTCAATAATATTTAAAATAGAATGAAAGAATCACTACATAACAATAGAGTTTTTTTGAATCTAAAAAGTATTTTAAAGGATCATAATTCACCCCTACTATGTATTCTAATAGTCATTCCAACCAATCTGACCTAATAGTTTGATGAATCTCATAGTAATTCACTATCTATTCATCTGAGAAGTACAAAGAGGTATAGGGATTTAAAATGGTACTTCTAGTAGGATGGTATGAAGAGAGATATCAAAGATTCTATTTCTCAGTGCCTGGTATTTCATTATGTTAAGTATGAAAAAAATATAAGGGGATATTACATGTATTAACCATACCAAAATGGAAATGGGAAAGAATCACTTTGGATTCTTTCAATGGACACCACAAAATGTCTAAATGGAATAATTTTATGTGGGTTTTATTTTTTACTATTCTAAGTCAACACAAATCATCACTAACAAAGAAGACATAAGTATATATCATATTTCTAGGGTATTCATTAAGTTAGTGGTAAGGTTTCATGAAGTACCATATTCCATTTTTACAATTGGGATTCGAGGTATACTTCAAATTTCTAGCAAAGTCTTCACCACTATCTTGATACGAAGTTGAGTTTATCCCCTTCCTCTCATCCTCAGATAGATGGTCAGTCTGGGATAACAATTAAAACACTTGAGAATATATTGACATCCTTTTATTTATATGTCAAAGATGGTTGGGATAGATACCTTCATATAGTTTAATTTTCTTAAAAAATATATTTCAGTCAATAATTCAGCTGGCTCCTTATAAATACTTATTTTAAAATATATGTAGAGATTCAAGGTGATAGAACTTAGTTGAAAAAATAAATCTATTTAGACATGAGACAGATTATGAAATAGAAGAAAATGTCAACTCCATTAAAAAAACATCATGGTGGTTAAGGTTTGGTAGAAATATTATGTTGATTATCTATGGTGTGATATATAATTTGATGTTGGTTATTATGTGTTTCTATGAATTTCTACATGGAATAAGGTTATGCGATTTGGGAAGAAATTGAAACTAAAACTAAGGTATATAAGACCGTTTACAATTCTTTATCATATAAGGACCATATATTATCTCTTGTTGCTTCTAATGAACCTATCTGAAGTCTATTATATGTTCAATGTATCTCTCCTAAGGAAGTAAATACCCGACCCTTCACATGTACTAAATATAGATGTTATACCACTGGGGAAAGATATTTCATATGAGGAAAAACTGGGGGAGATTTCAAATCATACAGATAATGTTATACAAAACAAGTCTAATCACATGGTCAAATGAAAATGGAAAAAGTACTAGTTTGTGGAAGCTATGTGTGAAACTCGAGGATATAATGAGGAAAATGTATCATTATTTGTTTGTATCCGAGTGATAAATTTTGGGGGAGAACATCATTTTAAGGGGGATAGAATGTCAAAAAATGAGTTTTTATGAAATAATTTTTTTCAAATATATTAATTTTTTTGATATCATATTCCACACACAACACTATGTTATGATTACTCTACACACAATACCGAGTTACCTTACATTATGAATGAAACTAAGTTTTAAGAAAACCACGATATATTATTAATATAGTTACTCAAACGAGACCATTATAACTTAGCTAGTAAATTAGTGAGATGAATATCACTTAATAAATTTTAAATATTTTTTATAAAGTTTTTACATAAATAAAACATATTGATATAAAATTATTTAAATTTTATTAAAAATTTTATGTCTCAAAAATACTTTTTCTCATAAAAATGTTTTTTATTCCTTTAAAAAAATTAATTTTTGATACTTTAATAAAATTAATTTGATAATATAAAAATATTTTTCGAAATAATCATGTCAAAATTATCATAGGATTAATTTTTAGTATTTTTATGAAAAGTTTTATTTTTTATGAATAATAAAAAATAATGAATTTTAATTGAAAAATTCCTTTTTGTTTAAATTATTTGAAAATTAAAGTTAAATTTTAAGTTTGTATTAATTTAAAATTAGTTAAATTATATATTTATTAATTCAATTTAGGTCATTTTAATCAATTTAATTTTGAATTTTAGAATCAAAACTTTGTAAGATTTTGAACGTTTTCTACTTAAAAATCTTTTTTCTCGTCAAGTCTGTGGAATTAATTTTAAATAAAAAATTTCAAAATCCTTGAATATAATTTTTAAAAAATTATTCCATATTTTGAATTATAATAATTTATATAATCTAATATGGATATGTTAATTTTTGACCAAAAATTAATAGTTAGAATAATAAAAATTATTTACCACGGTTAAGGTAAAAATTGGTTTTCTTGGGGTTAAACTAAAAAGATAAGGGATAACAGGACGAATAGATTTTTATAAAAACTATTTTAATGGAATTTTTATAAATTTTTAACTATAATGTTATATAATAAACAATGTTTTTAACTTTTTGGCATGCAAAAAACATGGGAGCACTTAATTATTTTAAAAAATACCGAGTGTGTCCTCTCCCCTCTTATTAAAGGCCACCCCTATCCTATCATATTAACAACTTAAAAAATATTTTTCTTCAGATACCATACCGAATAACTTCCCAAATTACTTACCCTAATACTATAAGTTTATTTTTGATATAAATACATCCATGAAATGCTTTTTGTGGAATCCTATGGAGGATACCTGAAGAAGAGGTAATGTTCATCAATGAGTGTTTTTGTTTTATTTATTCATAAACCTCCTCAAATTATTTTTATGAAATTATGATAAAATAACATATGTATATTAAATTTATTGGAATGTTTTTATATTAAGGTAATGACCTGAAACCATATCCACTTCCATCAAATGGGTTATGAAATCAGCATTTTTGTGTATGACAGACTACCTTATAGCGAACTGATGTTATTCGTTTTCCATTACCAAATCTCATTATTTGTAATAATGATGTATTTATTTTTTATATATTATTTTTAGTGTATTATTATTATTATTTAATTATTATATCATACATTACTTCATGTTTTCCATTTTTTGGGAATACGTTAACATTTTTCTTGTGTACGGTGAAATAATTCCATACAAAGTGATGTGGTTCGTTCATGATTTATATGGATTATAATAAGGATTAATATAATGAAAATATGTGACCGATATGAATTAAAAATTATATTTTAAGGATAATATATCATTCAACTTTCTTTATTTCAATACTACATGAAAATGGGAACAACGTTCATGTGTACATATAACTTACTGCCTTTATGAATGGTGTATTTCATTTTCAATATATAGATTTTATAGATTACTATAAATAAATATATAATTAATATATATGGTATTTATATATTGGTTAAAAATATTTATATTATTTAACCATGATCAATATTATATGTAAACATAAAAAATCTAAACATATATAAAAACAAAGCGGTTATTACCCAAAACGTAAGGTTAACATGGAATTGTTAATAAAAAAGAAATAAAAAGACATAAAAAATAATTTATGGTATGGTATATATAAATTTTTTTTTATAATATATTTTTAATTAACTTATATTTAATATATAAAAGGTTTAAACATGTACGATGGAAGATAAGACTTAAGGTAAGGGATTTTTGTCACAATTTTAATTCTTTGGGATGTATGTTATGTTACGGTCCTATATTTTTTTAGGAGGTGTATATAAAACTACATTAAAATGTAATTTAATTAATTTATTTATCTTAATTATATTTTAAGTTCCATTTTATGTTATTCCTTCATTGATCTTATGATTCAATGATAAAAAGTGCTAATGATTTTATGTTACAATCTCACCACTTATCAGGATTGTTTATTATTAAGTTTCTGATTATAAAATCCTATAAACCATCTCAAATGTAACTCATGAATTTTATTATACTCTAGTTCTTCAGGATATTTTTCATGTAATAATACCATTTTTTCACTCTTTGTTAATTAAAATATCTGAATGTTTTTAATAAAATTAAACTTTATTTATCTATTATGTTGAAAATCAATTTTCTTCCAAAACCACGTTTTTTAAAAAAGTGTTCAAAAAAGTTTTATTATTTTCCCTTGAAATATTAAATACATTTTTACCCATCTATAAATTTTTAATTTTTTAAAGGAATATTCATGTCATTTTCAAAACAATAGTAATTTATATTTGTCTAAAAATGTAAAAAGAATATTTGTATTTAACATGCATCACATGAACAATACTTCCTACTATCACGAATAATCAATTATTTAAAGATTCATTTACAAGTTTTCATTTTTATTTAAAAATAAAAAATTTCTATTAATATTTGGTTATTTTTTTTATTTTAATGAAATTATTTATAATTTAAAATGATTTATAATGTGTTTTATGTTTTAAAATGATTTCTCAAAGAAGAAAAGATATTCTCCTCAAGATATGTTTTAAATGATCGATCAAAACCATTTCCCATATAACATGAAATCCATTTATGTTACATATGAATTACTGATGATATGATACAAGGATACCATTATTATTCTTTCTCTGAATGGTTTTTGTTTTTCGTGGCATGATGTTAAAAAAACTATTTATCTTCAACAAGTTAAACCATGATAAAATTATTATGATACCCACTCTTTTTTTCATGGGTTATGAAATAATGAAATGATTATGAAACATGTCTCTTTTATTTAGGTTGGGATATAACTATTTTTTTATGGAACATATTTCATTTAATGATTTATTATGTGATGAATGTTTTATGAACTTTTGGAATACATAAATATGGTTTTCATTATGAGATTGGTGGGACCTAAATATCCTTAAAATTAATTGGATATATATATATATATATCTCCTGAGATAGTGAGTATTAAAATGGGGAGTGAACCCAGTTCTGTAAGGGCCATCATCTTCTATGATGATATTAGGAGTAAAGTTTTACTATTATGATGGTTTGGGGAGTGAACCCATTCAAATATGATAGCCTTGGAAATTTTACTTTAGTATTATGGAAATGATTTCAAATGTTTATATGTATATGAAAAGTCAATATATTTTTCTAGTGTTATGATCTTATGGTTCATGTTCATTTATTCCATTATGATTCACATCTTATGAACTACCTATATTTATTACATGACTCAGGATTATGATCCTGGGTATGTTGGGTATGGTTTTTAACTATTATGCCCATTTTCTCATAACTTCATGTTCATGTTATGCTTATATATGTCCACTGTTTACCCATACTAAGAATCTGAGCTCACCGTTTCTTAGGTATTCCTTCCCTAGGTTATGAAGAAATGTACTATGTATGATATTACTAATAAGGGTTATAGTTATGAATATAATAGTGGGAGATGATGTAGTTTACTTACAGACTAGTTTTTTATGTTTCTCAGTTTCAAATACAATAAACAACTATGGTCTTTAAGTATGTGTTTCTACAATGTAATTAACTTTCATAAATAATTATGTAATATATTTTTATGTTATTTTTGGTTCACTATAGGTTTTCCTAGTATCTTATAATCATAGATATGAGTCTCTATAACATAATCCAAAAAACAAAAAAGTTATTTATATTCCAAGAATGGATGGTTTTTTATAATCTAATGGTGATATGATATCAAGAGAATGGGAATAATTTAACTTATATTGTTTAGTGAAACCATTTGATAAAATTATTATGGAAAATTATTAGGTTGTTTTACCAGATTTACCACGAGTTATAAATCTCATCTTTGTTCACTATAGATTCTACAATAGATTGGACTCATAGTTTTGTGGATGTATACATGGTTATTTCCTGAAATGGAATTTTATAAATTTCCACCCTAAAAAGAACAATTTTTGAATGGAATAACATATTGATACCCCAGAAATATCTTATATATATTATTTTATATTCTGACATAGCTCAAGGAGATGAAGGTAATTTTAGTTGACATTTTAGAAAAAGGTTTTATTAGGCATAGTGTGTCCCCCGACAAAGCTCATACTCTTTTTACTGATACGGTAGGTATGAGCTTGTGAATTTATTGTAAATATTTCCCCCAATATAAGGGTATATTTAAGACAATTTTTTTTCCAAGAATCAATTAAAACCTTTAAAAACTAAAGTGAGGGAAGTGGTGCTCAAAGATAGACCTCAGGTCTGGATATCATCATCTTTGGTTTTATGTGGTAGAAACTCCAAAGGAAGTGTTGATGTGTTGATATAATAATTAAGAGTTCATAATAATGTCACAAAGATTTATGGATACCCTTTCTATGATCCTAGGACTAAATGAAATAATCATTCATACAAAATATAATTGGTTCATTGTGGTATTAGTTATGAATTCTTCATTTATTTTCTGTTAGAGGAGTTGAACTGTAACACCCTGTACACTAGTCTCCCAGAGTTTGTGGATTATTAATTACATGGTAATAAAAAAACATGATATTATATTACCAAAATAAATGTTTAGTAGTCCTCAAGAGACTAGATACATAAAAATTACATTACATAAAGCGAAATTAATACATTTTTTAAAGATTATTATCAATTAGTTATATCCATGTGGCCAACCATACATAGTAATAAAATTAATTACCTTGGGAATTGTGAAATAGAAATAAAGTAGGAACTCAAATTCTCAGTAAGGGATAACAGAATGTTGAAGATAATAAGTAATAATCCTTATAATGGAAATATATAAACAATTGATGTCATGTAATGTATTCCATGGATTGAAAATGTAATAAATAAGTGATTACATAATGATGTAAATGTTTGTAATGAACCTTGAAAGATGTTATAAATATGTTGTCAAGGCCTTGTACAAAGAAGTATTACATAATGGTCAAGGAAACTCCCATTACCCTATCTTAGTTGTCTCATGAGACTTACCAATGCACTAAGGGGTTATATAATTCAAAATCCAACTAATCACAGAAAATTCTAATGCATTCCAAAATATACTAAATGACTATAACATAATGTTCAAGAATGAAAAACATAATAATACTTTGAATAAATTATAAAAAAGGCTTTTATTATATGATTTTATCAAATATAGTAAAGGATTATATGGTAATGATACTGTTTTTAACAATAAATGAATTAACAAGGATATATAGGTCAAATCCAATAACACATATAAAGAGTAATCAGAGATTAAAAATTTCCAAATAAGAACCATTAATAAGGGAAGAATACCAAATTATAGTTAATAGATTATTGTAATGAGAAAAATGATCATGGTGTTTAAGAAATAAAATAATTTAAATTTTAATAGTTGGAGACCAAATCAATAAAATATTTATTCATGTTAATAAAGATCACATAAAACATATAAAACATATCCTTTTGGAGTGTCAAACAATGTGTGCAATTAGGCCTAATTTTTGTTCACTAAGTGAACATTGGGTTAATAAAATACATTACTTTAATATTTTTTTTACCCATTTGTGAATCTCTTCCTGTCCCAAGATCCATTTTCATTAATGTAGACATGGATTTCATTTCATGGATAATACATCAAAATTTACAAAAATTTAGGATGATTTTATGGTTATAGGAAATTTTGAGCACTATAACATCATATAAATGTAGTATAATGAGATGGAATGGTTAAACCTCAATAATAACATATTAAGTAATTTATATAAATTAGGCATAATAATATTTCACATTGGGATGAAAAGGTATTTGAAATAATAATAGAATTGAAGAAATATAAGGGTTATAAAACCTTACTTTGGTATAACAGTGGCTTAGATAAATGCATATAAGGGGGGGGGGGGATTTGTGATCTCTCATTAAAAATATATCAAATGGATGGTGATTCCAATGAATTACAATAATTGAATGAAATTAAAAATAATGTTGATGACATTATATCAAAAGTCTTGTAGTTGAAAATGGATGAGGAGAATTGGGGCCCTTTCATTGGAATATCAGTTCATAGAACACCAAAAGTTCAAAATATAATGGTATAAACTCTTTGAAGATATTATTGAGGGTTAAAATGAGATGAAATTTATTATCAATGGTTTTTTAGTGGATATGAATGTGATAATGGGTTGGTATTTGTAGAAAATAAGGGTGACTTGTTTATTAATTTCTTAACTATGGCTGAGAATTATAGTTTATGGAAAATGAAAAATCATTGTCTTAATCAGGGGTTTAGATCATGATTTTTAACAATTAAGGCATAGTTTTGGATATAATTTACCTTTTGAACAAAATTCCATTATTTTATAATACATTTTCTATTGGAGTATAATTTTTCTCTAAAATATTGTATTCAAATACGAAATTTCCATTTTAGAATTTAAAAGTAATTTATAGGTCTAGAAAATCATTTCAATAAGAAAATAAATATTAAATTAATAAAATTCCTTATTTTATACTGGATTCACATATATTTATTATTATATAATTTTTAAATAATAATTATTTTATAAATTTATGTATAATATGACCATATTTTTTTATTAGTGAAATAAAATATTTCATAAAATTTTGGGAATATCACTATTGGATAATTTTGATGTTTCCATTCAAAATTATATGTCTTTTTTAGAAAATTAATTCTATACATATTTGAAATTTATTTATAAAAAAAAACCCTTGTGTGCTTCAAAATCATGTATTTTGGACTCAAAATCCCTTTTTTATTTCTATTAGTATTATTCTACCACCTATGTATAAAATTTTATTAATATAAATTGCTTAATATTAATTATTAAAATTTATTAAGGAAATTATTTTCAAATTTTTTTATATATTTCCTTGGGAACCTGAACAATAGAGGTAAAATTAACATATATGAGTTTGAGGTAGTTTATTCTCCCCATTATAAAAACCTAATTCATGGAATTATTAATAAATATATAAAAATGTTGATATGAATTTTTATTTTAATCCTACAGATCCTTTGTTTCCTCTTATAAATGATAATTCTTCTAAATAAAATTCACTATCTAAGTCATTTGATTCTATAACACCTTCTCTCTCACTTCTAGAATATTAATCGACTATTCAATATATTATATATCATGTTCAAAAATAACTTGATCCACCATCATACCATGTGAAGGGTATGACACATACTACATTATATGGGATATATAGAATAAATAAAAACATGAGGTAGGTTTGGTGGCATGGAAATATATAATACCATAATTCTTACACGTATTAATTTTCCAAACCACCCAATATTTTTTGGGTCTAACTTACCTTTCTTTCCAAATATCATGACACCATTACATGAACATATTCTCAAGAAGGAACGGTCTCAAACTTAGAATTCAATATCCTATATTCAAATTTCACTATTTTTTTGTCAAATATGGATTAAATTTATGTTCTACTAGATAAATCATACATTCAATGATATCTCTTACACATTTTTAGACTTAATTACTTCCTTTATCTAACATCAACCCAAAATGAAAGTATACAACATCTATTTCTATAAAATACAATATATATTTCCATTTTAATTATGGATGAGTAACTTTTATTATAACAATTCTCCACTAGTGGAAAATACTAATGCAAAATTACTTGGATATCAAGATAGAAAGACCTAAAAATATTCTCTAATATCTGGATATCCCTTTTATACTTCCCATCAATTTGAGGGTTATAGACAATGCTAAATTTAAGATCTACATTAAAAGACTCCTAAGGAATCCAACAAAATTATGTGGTTAACCCTGGAACATAGTTATTGACTGTACATAAGGGTGTTTCATGATGTCCAAAAACATTATTTATTTATTATTTATCATGATGACATAGAGGGAAATATTTTTTAAGTGTAATAATATTTATAAACATGGTAAGGTGATCCCTAATAACATATATTTATTTATCCCCCATGGATGTATTATTATTCATAGTGAGGAAATATATAATAACATTATCCCAATTCCAATTTGGTATGGGTAAAATTGTAATAACACTATTGGGAATTTGCCTCTTATCCTTCACCTATTATCATATAGTGGACCATGAAATACAATCTGAAATATCTTATTTCAAAGTTTCCTAAAAAACAATTTCTTGGAAATCCCTATAAATATTCAATATACAAATATATACAAATATATTTTAACTATGATCTATATCCAATAAATATTTTTTATATGTAATATTTATGGAACACATAACCTTTTACCATATCAAAAAATTCCGTCATCAAAAATATTAATATCTTGTAATTTTAAACTCTTCACATCTAATATCATCTTTTTTAAGGTCTTATCATCGAGTTTGGATTTCATAATCCACTCTAATAAATAGGTATAGGTAATTACATAAATTAATAATGATTTTTTCTAATACATTACAACACACATTTCCATCCTTAATAAATTCTTAAAAATTATGTTATTCACCCAAATCATAAGGGATAAGATACCATGATATTTTCTACTCAATACAACCAATACATTTTTTTCATTCCTTGGAATATAATTTATAGTAAAATCACATTCCTTATGTAGTTAAAATAATAGTATTTATTTCATATTGGGTTCATTCTGAGTAATGAAGTATTTTAAATTATTATGATAAGTGTATATATCACATCTCTCTCCATATTGGTAATGTTTTCATATATTTAGAGAAAATATCACTTCCCCCAACTCCAAATTAGTCTTGTATAATTAAACTCATTGGGATTCAGTGGTAAATATGCATAATCCACCACAATATCACCTTAAAAAATAAAACATCCAGGACCCTTCTGTGATCCATTTATACAAAGATAAAACCCATATTTACCATATGAAAGAGTTAATAATGGTGAATTTTCCACAATATTTTTTAATTCCTCAAATATTTCTTCTCATTAATTTATCCATTTTAATTTGATCCCCTTACACAATAACACAGTTAACTATTTAGGTAATCGAGTAATAATTTCAACAAACCATAGATAGCACTCAACTAATCCCCAAAAACATTGTATAAAAGTTAAGGTGGTAGGTATTGTCCATTCAAAGAGATTTTTTGAAGAGTCAATAGATATAATATACATGGATACAAAATTTACCAAATAATATACTTATTTAATCCAAAATACACATGAATGGAATTTACAATATAAATTATTTTTTCACAGAAACTAAAGAAAAAATATCAAATGAGTTTCTTACTAATTATACAATTTAGAGTATATAGTAACATAATTAATAAATAACACTACATTCTTAACAGTATTATCCTTAAATACTATATTCCTAACATATATAAACCCTAAGGGTGTATTGGTTAACCCAAAAGGAACTTCCATGAAATCATAATGACTATACCTCATATAAAACACCATATTTGGGTTATCTACCTTCCAAACCATTTACTTAAGACAACCAAAATGAATATTAGTCCTAAATAATTATTTTAACCCTTAAATATGATAAAATAGGTTATCAAAAATAGGAAATTAATGCATGTTCTTTACTGTAATTTCGTTTATTTATATATAATCATTACATGACCTCATAGATCCATCCATATTCTTCTTTAATAAAATAGGTGACCCCCACAGAGAAACATTTTTATATATAAAACCCTTATCACATAAGTTTTTAATTACTTATTCAACTCAACTAAATCCCCTTTATCCATTATATAAGTAGGATTTTATATAGATTTTTCAATAGGGATAATATCTATAGAGAATTAAAATACTCAATTTTAGAAATATTTAAGTAATTGTTTATATAAGACATTGATTTAGTCAAGAAAAATATGTACATATTCTATTATAAAAACCATTTCACTGATCATAGATTGAATTTCATCCATATCTTACCCATGTATTTTATTAAGATGAGATACAAAGGGTTCTTCCAAAAAATATTTTGGAAAAGAGATCACCCCTAAATAAATAATTAATTTTATTTTCTTAATTTGTTTTTAAGTTTTTATCCCTGCAATAAATTATTTATTTATAATTTAGGAGACAATATAACCCCAAAATTATATTAAAATAAACCAATATAATGATTAATATATTTATAACTAGAAAACACAATTACATTTTAATTTTAATTTTATAATATTACATCATTTAAATTAATTTACCATCAAGTATTCTAAATGATCAACCACTCCTCTAAGAATTATGGGGTGATCGAATATTCTTATAAAACATGAATTCAATTAATTTTTATAAAGATATAGAATCAAATAATGAATTAGTTTTTTTGAGTGTATAATCAATATAACATCTATGAAATCATTTTGATATTCAAATTCAAATTTTTTTATTGAAAAATAATGGAACGATTCTATATTACTATTTTGGGTAAGATTACATTACTGTATAGAGATTTTTTAGATTAATTCCCCATCACTCTGTAGTTGTTTCATGAACTGTCCTAGATTGGCCCATTCCGTGACTAACCCAAGCTTGCCTCCAATAAGCCAGGGACTGGTGACTAGAACCAAGTAGACATATCCCACAAATGGGAGACATTAGCCTAAGTACACAGACAAACACACATCTCCAAACCAAAAAATTCTGAAATATATAAACAACTAAGTAAAAAATTCATCTATACCACTAAGATCCCACAAATGATTATGATAGTGAATGTATTGGAAAGTAAACCGGGCCAAATACAAGAACACCAAAAAGAGACTGCAACACATGTCCAACCTTGATGTTGAGGCACTCGGAAAACTATCTAAATCAGTAGGAACACACCTCAGTCTATCCGGTCTTATTATGAATGATTTGGTCTAGGTCCACCTTGGAATCCATCAAAAGGACGATCATCTTCACAAGACATGAAACCCTTGGGAACATCCCGTATATGGGTGTGTATAACAACAATCAGTAGGATACCTCGAAACCACATAGTTATATCACGAAGGAATACGAAAAATGAATTCCACAAAGGAATAATAAAAAGGAATGTATGGTAAAATATAAAAAGGAATATGTCTATAATACATATAACAGGAATATCCATATATACCCATGAGAAACACCATTCCATTGGGTGGTCACAATAAACTTCTATCCACATGATTCTTCCCAAAGAATTAAAATTATTCGAGAAATCACTCCTCAAGATATGATATCATCAGAGATACTTCTGGTGAGGTCTAGCTCATTTGGATCCTTACCAAATGAGAAACAATTGTTCAAGGAAGACTATGATACACAGAGAGGGGTGAAACCTAGAACCAATTGGGGGACACCACAGATTATGCCTAATCCCACTAGTGGTTATCACATACCCAATATGAATCGAACAACAACGTAAGGGATTCCGCACAGACACACTAGGAGATACCACTAGCCCTACTGATGAAGCCCTCTAGATGGAGGATCAGCAACCTACTCAAGGAGGTTATATGATTCCATTGACTGCACTTGGGGTGATAGAGAATGTCACTCCAGTCTTAGATAGGGATACCAAACTCTATCATAGACTCAACATCTAGAGGAGATAAAAATATACTTATATAGATGTAATGTTGTACTGAACCCCCAAGGAAAATGACTGGGGGAAAAATCACAAACTACACCATTCAAACATAAAAAATCACCACTTGTCCCAAAATGATAATCCCAATGTCAGGGTATCAACACCTTATAAGGATCATCAATTGGATACTCCATTTAAGAGATACACTATTTTGAGAAAAACCTATTGCAGGCCTTTCCGGGCTTGCAAAATTACCACCACGGTGGACCACCACAATCGATTGACTGACTGCACAGTCATTTCACTTGCGGTCAGTGTTACCATGGCTACTTGGGCCACCATGGCCCTATGGTCAACCATCGCAGTCGACCGTGACCGCTCTCTACCACGACTGTTGTAGATCTAACCCAGAAAAGCTTTTCCCGACATGAATATCTTGGTATGACCTGACCTGCTTGTCCCAACCTGACCCGATTAGTCCCACTAATACATTCACCACCGTATCTCACATGGATCGACCCTACGTCCACCCATTCTAGCCATACAATTGCCTCCGCACACGCCGCCTATGTCCCGCCACTAATGGCTCTCCAATGTCTCTATATCCCACCACTGCCACACACTAGAAATCTAACACCATCTCAACACCGAGCCTCAAAATCCATCAATATAATATGCACAAATAATACATTAAAAATCTTAGAATGTACATTATCCCCACCTTAGGGCTTGACATCCCTGAAAAGAAAAATAAAAAGGCTATTCAAATAGTTTGGGGTACTGAGCATGAATATGATCCTCCCACTCTCATGTACTCTCTTAGAGATTCCCATTCTCCCATCCAATATAAACAATAGTAATCAACTATTTATGAAGGACCCACTCATTTAGATTATAGATCTCCACTTGGTACTTAGCAAAATTTTCCCCATCATCAAGGTCCATCTCACCCCCTTCAATGAAGTGCGATGGATCATGCACGCACCCCATACATTGTGACCCATAGAAGATTTCATGTACTTGATATAATTATGGTGGTAGATTCAAGTGGTACGCCACCTAACCAACTCTAAACAGTCTTAAGAAAATTCTGATAAACCTTGGAGACAACTTGCTTACCAAGAAAAATATCAATAATCCCCATTGAAGTGAAACCTGAAGGAACATATTGTTTCCTTCCTTGAACTCCAAAGTCCTCAAAAACCTATCAGTATAAGACTTATGTTGGCTCTATGTAGTTTTCATCCACTTTGTGATGATTTGTACCTTACCTGTAGTAGCTCGCACCATCTCTGGGACCATAAGTGCTAACTCTCCTAAGTCAGTCCAGCAAATTAGTGACATGCAGGTTCACTTGTACAAAGACCAGAATGGTTCCATACTAATGGTGTAATGATAGATGTTTTTTAAGAAAACTCCACCAGTGATAGGTGATCCTATCAACTATATTCAAAGTCTAACGTGCAATTCTACAACATTTCCTAAAGAACATAAATGGTCCACTCATTTTGGTCGTATTTTTGTGGGTGAAATGCTGTTATTAAGGATAGATGGGTCCCAAATGAATCTTGGGATCTCTTCCATAACCAAGATGTAAATCGAGCATTATGATATTAAACTATCATTTCTATAAATCAAGGGAGTCATACTATCTCATGCACATAGAGGCATCCAATTATATCTACTAAACTCTACTCTCGGATAGTTTAGAAGTGGGCTGACTGTGTGAGTCATTTGACGATCACCCAGATAGAATCTTGTCCCCTATACATACATGGTAAACCTATTATGTAGTCTATATATATCTCATAACACTTTCATTCTCTCACGATAAGGTGTTGAGGTAATCGCACTATATCCTGGTGCTCATCCTTCACCTACTTACAATTAAGGTATCGAGAGACAAACTTTGAAACTCATTTCTTCATCCTTAACCACCAAAAATAACTTTGATGGTCATGGTACATCTTCACCACAATACTATGTACACCCAAAGGGGATGTATAAAACTCCCTCAATACCTCCTCCCACAACACCACTGGTGATACTGCGCATCCTATGAAAAGAACTACATTATCCCCACCAATCGAATATCGATCAGAAGTATGCCCTGTGGACATCTAAGAATGTATAGTCTCGTAGTCGATATCCCCAAGATGGACATCCTTAACTAACTATAAGATAGGAGGGGTGGAAACCATTGACTATAGGTATGTTGTTCCATCTCCAACCATAAAGGATAACTACAATGAGGCCAACTCCTCTATCTCCTCATTCAGCAACTACAAACTAGATCTCCCACTGAGAGCATCCACTATCATGTTTCGCTTACCATGAGTATAAGTAATTTCAAAGTCATAGTCCTAGAGGAACCCCAGCCACCACATCTATATCAATTTAAGATCCTTATGAGAGAAGATATACATGAGACTATTGTGATCAGAGTAGAGGATAAACTGCTCACCCATGAGGTAGTGTCACCACATATTCTATACAAATACTACCACTACTACCTCAAGATCATGTGTCACATAATTATACTCAGGAGGACACAACTTGCCTGAACCATATGTTATCACTGATTTTCCTCTACATCAGGACACAACCAATCCTGATCCCTAATGTTTCACAAAACACTATGTATTCGACGCCTTCGCTTTGTAACTTTAGGATGGGTTCACTTGTCAGCCTCTGCCTCATCTCCTGACAACACTATTGACACTTTTCCATACACATTAATGGATACCCATTTCATGTCAAAGCTATCAAGGGTAATGATACTCTGGAGAAAAAAGGTACAAAACTCAGATAATACCCTTCCAATCCAAGGAAACTCTGCACCATGGTAAAACACCTAGGTGGATCCTAAGAAATCACTTCATCAACCTTCACACAATCCAATATAACTTCATACTCTAGGATAACATATCCTTGAAAATGAACCTCTTGAATCTAGAACCGATTATTTGAGATCTTACTGTAAAGTTGTTGCTCTCATAGCATGTTGAAGATAATCCTAATGTGTCTCAAATACTTCTCCTTATATGCTACATATACTTCGATGTCATCAATGAAGACCACCATGAACTGGTCTATGTAAGGCTAAATGATCCAGTTGATGAGTCCCATGAACACTGATGGGGAGATTTTCACAAACAAAAACATCACCATGTACTCTTTGTGACCATAACAACCTATAATGGTTGTCTACAGTATATCCTCATCTTGTACTCATAGCTGGTGAAAACTAGATCTAAGGTCAATCTTTGAGAACCATCACACCCCTTTCAACTGATCAATGATATTTTCGATCCTCGATACTAAATACTTGTTCTTCATGATCACCAGGTTTAAGCACTAATAATCCACACGTAACCACAAACCTCCTATCCTCCTTCTTGGGAAACAAAACCAGGGATTCTCAAGGTAAAACAATGGGTCTCATAAAGCCCTTCCTCTACATGTCTTCCAACTACAACCTTAGTTCATGAAGCTTTACTGGAGTGATATGAATTTCAAGTGTAGATATTAGTATCGTAATGGGGTGTAAATAAATACATGATTCTATATCCTTATAGTGAGGTAAACTTAGAACATCTTCAGGGAAGACATCCTCATACTCCCCCACCACTGCAGGATACTGAGAACTCATATCATCCACGACACTGAGGGTGAGGCTAGACAACTGATGAGTAACTAGCTACAACCTCCTATGAGTAAGTCCATCTTCTAATTACTATTTTTCATTTTCACCAAAAAAAGTAAAACATGATCCCATCACCTCAGACACACCACACTATGCTCTTAAATAGTCAATCAAAGCTTGAAATGTGGATAACTAGTCCATACCAAGAATGACATTGTAAGGACTTGACATTGCAACCAATAGATCCCAACTGAAATTTTCACCTATTAGAGTCAAGTCACACTATTCACACCAATGTGTTATCATCTAGTCTCCTCTCGTATGAGTCTCCAAGCATAAAACTTGAGTCAATGGTTTGACCAAAATCTCTGAGTCTTGAAAAAGGTTCAAGGTAAGAACGAAATGAATAGCACTAGTGTATATCAAAACTATATCTAAGGTGGAAAAGTCATTAATAAAACCTCATATCATCTCTAGAGCTCTGAGGTCATAATCCTCTATCTTCTCTACATGGCCTCATTCATATCCATTAGCTTCTTGAGCCTTGAATGGACCACATGGCAGTGGTCCATTCCAGTAATTGGTCAAACCTCAGACCACCTCCAACTTCCCTGACTACCCCTCTACCATTTCTTCCCCCTAAGGACCTCCATGATCTTATCTTTGTGCCTACCTCGGTGGTCCCTCAGCCATATCTCAACAAGCTATACGATGTTTTGGGAAATCTCTTTCCAGATGTCCCCAAACACCAGATGAGTAACACCACCCATCCATAGGCTAACTCAAGCCACCCTACACTACTGACCATGAGTGTATGGATGGGGACCCTAGTTTTGGTTTGGGGTTTTCATGTAATGAGTTGAAAATTAGGAAATCAGAGCCCTGGTGTATGGATACATCTGCTGCCTCACCAACACTAGGGTCCCTATCCTAAAATCTGAACAAGAAACACTTAAAATTTTTTCCCCAAACCAACCTCAGAGTCTCTAAGTACTAATGTAGAATTAACCTCTTCTAATACCACTCCGTCATGACTCGTCCAATAGGGGATCATACCATGACTCCCAATTACCCTCCTCTAATAGGCTAGCGGTTGGTGACTAGCACCAAGTATGAATATCCCATAGATGGGAGGCATTATCCTATGTACTAGTACACATTCACACATCTCATAGACCAAAAATATTGAAATGTAAAACCATGAGATTAACAATGCATGCATACCACTAAGATCACACAATAGAGTACGATAGTGAATGTATTAGAAAGTAAACAGGTCCAAATATAATCCCACCACAAAAATTCTATAACAGTAGTCCAACATAGAAGTAAAGGAACTGGGATAGTTGTTGGAAGTCATAGGAACACACATCGGTCTATTTGGTATTACTATGAATAGTCTGGTCCTAGTCCAAGACCACCTAGCACTCCATCAAAAGGTCAAACATTTTGACAGGAAATGACATGTGTAGGCAAATCCCTTTCAGTGGTGAGTATAACAATACTCAGTAAAATTACTTGATACCACAATGAAATACCAAAAATGAATACCACAACGAAATACCACAATGTAACGTACAATCAAATATACATAGGTATATTTCTAAAGAACATAATAAGAATATATAGATGTACTCATAAGAAACACCACACCATTGAGAAGCCGCACCAACTACTAGCCACATGATTATACTCGAAGAACACTTGTTCTAAGAGAACTCAATCACAGTGCCCTGATATCATTGAAGAGACTCATGAAGAGGTATAGATCATTTGGGCCATCCCCAAATGAGAAAATATTGTTCAAGGAAGAAAATGATAGCCAGAGAAGAAGTCACACCCATAAATGACTAGGGGACACCACAGATAATGCCCAAACTCACCATGGGATACCACATACACAATTTGGATCAACCTGCTACTTAGGGGATCACTCCCACACACACTGGGGGATACCACTGACCCTACTAATGTGACACAGTAGATGGAGTATCAATTCCTGCCAAAAAGATGTTATACAATTCCACTAACTTCACTTTAGGTGATAGAGGAGTGTACTTCATTTTCTGGGGGGGATACCATACCATATATGATACTTTCCCTCTATAAGGGATTACGATCCAGTGATTTTGATGTAATTCCACATTATACCACTAAGGGATAGGACTAAGGGATTTTTATCAACCTATAATACTCCAAACTATAAACCCACCACTTTTCCCAAAATGATCATCTCAACGTCAGGTTCTCAAAACCACAGATGGATCATTGATTGGAAACTATATTTAGGAGATATGACCATTTGATAAAAACCACCTGTAGGCCTGCATAGTTTTGCAGACCTACCGTGGAAGTCAGTCATCTAACGGTGTTGTCGGTCACAATGTCATTGAACCTTTGGTCGAATGGTGTGATTGAACTTCATGGTTGGTGTACCCATGGAAGTTCAGTATAATGTGGCCCCGGGTTCAACCATGACCCCTCTCTATTCCATGCACTATTGATCTGATCTGGGTCTAACCCAGATCTGATCTGAGTATGGTTCACCCTACCTGACCCAACCAGCTTGAACCAAATCATTCAGTGTAGAACAACCTGGTTCACTTGGCCTGAATATAATCTCTTGTCCAGAATCATATAGCTTATGCTTCCCCGGGCTGCTTGGACCACCTCGTTCTGCTTGGCCCGACCTAGTTCGCATGTCCTGACCCAGCCCACATGGCCTGAACCGACCACCGTGGCCCAAGCCAACCCGCTTAGACTGACCCATACTATTGACACCACATCTCCCTCCACCATCACCTCCATCTCTTCCATGTCTACCACCCATTTCCCACCTTCGTTGCCTCGTCTGACCGCCAATGCATGCCTATCGTCACCACTGTCTCCTGCAGCCGCTGCTAGTCACATCGGCTATACGCAGCTTTGCTGCTATGCGCCGCTATTTCCAGTCACCGATGCTATGCCAGTAGTCCCTTAAACGGACCACCATATCTCCTCCCATGCATAAAAATTAAAATGGTCATAGATCTGAGATCTTTGGGTCTTGATCTACACAGATCTGGATTCATTTGTTGATTTTCCCTGAATCTAGGGGTCCAATCATGCTCAAAACCGTCCTGCAATGTCGAGATGTGAACCGAGGGGTTCCAATGGTAAATAAAGTGATTATTGTATAGATAAATGAACATGAAAAAATGTTTAACATCATTGGATAAGCATTCTTGGTCAATGATTATGAATGGGGGATTTGGGGTTAGAAAAATCGATTTACTAAACCCTGATAACCCGTAAACAAGTCCATACAACAAATATGATTGATCCAAGAGATAATATGTAATTATATTTTTCTGAGGTCATTTTATAAATCTATAACATTGAAGAATATAGAAATAAAAAATCCTACCTCGATTTAGATCACTTGTTGACGAGGAATGGTCATTGCATTGTTGCCATAGGCATGGTCCTTCGAAACTGATGTGCATCGGTCATCGATCCATGGCCCGTCACCATTTTTTCAAGAGAGTTATTAAAATGTTCTATCCAATGGACAACTTGAGATTCTAGGGTTATTATATTAACCCTAGAAATATAAAATAAGTTTTTAAGGGGAAAGTTGCTTCATTAGAAAAATAATTGTTATTAAATTATTTTATTTCTATTAAGTACCATGATTTTTTTTCACAGAAAACCATTATTGACTATTTTTAAGTTGTTCCTTGGGTAAATAAACCATTATAAGCTCAAATATTGTCTTATATTATTGATATGGGAACCCATTTAATAGTAATTACACCTTTTCATGAAAATTGTGCATGCATGATATTAAAAAGTTTAATATTTTACAAACAATTATTTTGGGCACACCGGGCCTAGACATCGCATTCTGTCTTAGAGACCATTCTCGAAATTAATCAATATAATATCTAAAAAAATACACAGAAAATATGGATGTTATAAGTCTAAAATTTTTACATTGACTTCTCTATCATTTCTTTGCACTCATCAACTCAATGACCATTATATCTAAATTTTAAGCCTACACTCAAACATATTAATTATGTACATGGGTGTATCTTCTAAAATTTATTACATATATATAACTCCACTCTTCCTTTATTTTCATTTCATGTTGTTCTTCCATGTGCTGGTCAACTATTATCTTCTTCATAGGTTTTTCCTTTATAAATGAATGATTTTGAACATTCATTATCTACTATGATATTATTTTTTAGAAACTCTTTATGTGGATAAAAATCATGAGAGTCAAAAAATAATCAATTTATTAGACTAAAACCATCAATTAAATTCAAAATATCATATTCCACATTTTTTAGATAATCCACAACATAACTCACTAATCTTGTGAAAATAACCTCAAACTCATCCACTGTTTCTTCTTTATTTGGCCATAAATCTAATATTTCCATTTTCCAAATTAGAAATTTTATCCTAAAGAACATATTTTTCAAGGAATGTAACATTAAAAGAATTGAATTCCATGAATCATATTTCCTCTATATTCTTAGTATTTTTAATTGAGGACCACAATTGGTTAGAGTTCCCCCATAAACAATCTAATTTTATGATAAATTGTTTCCTTCTTTGTACACAATAATTACTTAAAGGTACTTTATAGGGGATTAATATAATGATATAGAAGCATGGGAATAGTAAATCAATTGTATGATGGATTCTTTACCTTATAAAATAGTCTAGATAGGTCGATCCTTATTAAGGGGAAACTTGTTTCTCTTTACATGCATTATTATTTTTATGACGTAAGCCAATTTCCATAAGATTTTAATAATTTTTTTAAAACCATCATTAATTCTATCATCTTGGTTATTTTGATAATCCCAACATTTTCCTCAATTTTTAGCTTAATTTAAATTTTCATCTAGAAGGTGCCTCTATCAATCAAATGGTATAGCTTAGTTAGTAATATGATAAATTATTGATATATAAGAAAAGAATTATATAAAATGTTTCCCTAAAATATGATCCAATGAAAATAATAACTATAATCATTACTTGTTTAATAATCACTAAAATTTTCCGAAAATAGATTATATGTTGTCTTCTATTGTTATTTTTTGTATAGTTCCTATGGTTTCTACCAAACCATACTCTGATACACACTGTATTTTCCCATCCCTAATCACCTAGAGTTTTTTGGTTATTTATTACAATATAATAATAATACAAGAGATTACAATTACATGATCAATTTTTAGTAGTCCTCAATATACTAGATACATAAATATTACATTACATCATGAATAATTACAACATTTGAGTACAAATAAATTTTCCATTGTATGATTAATAAAAATTGTAATACATATTAATCAACTTCATTACCTATTGAAATGGAAAAATGTAAATTGTTAGATCATATTATTAGTAAGGGATAACATACAATAGGATCTAGAAAGGAATGGCCAATATAATGAGAACAAATAAAAAACTATTAAAGTATAACATAACTGATTAATGGATAATGTAATAAATTAGTAACTAATCACATAATTATCAAAATGTTTAGAATGCATCATGTTGTAATGAATAAACAAAATGTTGAGGGTTTTCTTGAAGTCATCATATGAAAAGTTTAAGGACGTGACCATTACCCTGTAAGAGTTATCTAATGAAAACTACCATTAAACTAAGGGGATATATAATTTTATGTCCCTCTCATCACAGAAACCTATAATACATTCCATATCATTCTAAAATGAAATGACAAAATTTTCAATAATGAACAATTATAGGGTTAATAGAATAAATGATCAAAAAATATTCTCTTATTATATTTTAACATATAAAATATAGGTTTATAAGGCCATTAAAATAACATACAGAAGTTAAGGAATTAATAATAATATCTATGGAAATTCTCATTAGTCATATAAGGAAGAATTAGGGATTCACAATTTTCAAATAAAAACCCATAATAGGTGTTGAATATAAAATTATAGATAATGGGTTCCTAAATTGACTTTGATGATCAAGATGTATAGGTAATCAAATTAATGTATTTTCAATGGTTGGACACTAATGAAATAAATACTTTTTTTAGGATCATAAAGATCATGTGAATCATCCAAACCATATTAACTGGGAGTTTAAAACAAGGTGTGCTATTAGGTCCACCTGTTTTACACTAGATGATGATTTGGTTAATTCCCAACCATAATTTTTTAGGGTTTTTATCTCTCACTACATATATGACATAGAATGCATCATGTTTTATCTATATAGATTGCGATTCTATTTCAGGGAGAACCACACAGATTACAAATAATTTGGATGGTTTTTTGTGAGGTTTTTATATATTTTATTGGATTGTGAATAGAATATAATTATACGGAATTGTTATATATAATTGGTAATATAGTATGAATTTATATAAACCAGTCAATATAAAATTTTATATTTAAATGAAAATAAATGTGAAATAATAACAAAAATTTAAGAATGAGTAGAGTTTTTGATCCCTTAAACTGGCATAAAAATGTTTAAGGTAAATAGTTATAATGATATTGAATAATTAATATCTCATTAATAATATATCAAATTAATTATAATAAAAATTAATTAAATGAATTACAGTATATGAAAATAATTATATGACATTACAATAAAAGGAATACAGTTGAAAATGAAAGGGAGGAATTTGTATCCCTCACCTTGAAACATAGGTTCATAGATCTTTTGAAGAGAACATTAGAACTATATAAATAATTATAAGAGATTTTTGAGAGTGAAAATGAAAACAAATAATTTCACAAAGAATTTTTAGTAGAGAGTAATGTGATAATGGGTGGAAATTTATAGCAATGGGGGAAATGTATTAATTAATTTCAGTACATTAGTATTGGAAATATAGGTTATTGAAAATGAAAAACTAATAGATTACCCATGGTTTTGTCTAATTGATTTTGAAATTTAAGGCATGGTTTTTAAAATATTTGAGTTTGATAACAAAAACATATATACTATATTACTTTGTGCATGTGAATATATTCATTAAAAAATTATTGTTTTTAGAACTTCAATTTTATTTTTAGAAATTGGAAAGTTATTTATAGGTTATAGAAATAATTTTAATTTAGTAAAATAAATTATAATAATAAAATTAGTTATTTTTATGTATTAATTAATTAATATTAATTATTAAATAATTTTTACATTATAATTGAATCATAATCCAAACTAGACATGCCTAAGGTATTTTATTATTTATGAAAAAAATAATTCATCTTAGAAAATTTAGAAAATATTTCCAAGAGATAATTTCAAATTTTTTATTCAAAATTTAATTTCATTTTAAAAAAATATATATATATTAAATATATTGATAAAATAAAAAACTTGTTTATTTCGTAATCACACATTTTTTTCCAAAACCCCATTTTCATTTATTATTACTTTTATTTTATGAAATATGTATACAATAATATTTTTATTCATTTATAAATACTATTTATTAGAGAAATTACTTTCACATAGTTTAATGATTTTTATTTGACACTATAATAAATAATTTTTATATTACCTAGGTCAAGTCTCAGGCATTACAAGGAAACTATGTGCCAAATGATTATTATGGTCCTAATTCGAGATCACTAGTTATATAATGAACTCCTATAGTGAAAACTATATATTTCTAAATTCTAATTCCTATGGAATACAATAAAAAATGGTGGAGAAAAAATTTATCATGAAATGGTATTTGTCATGAGGGTTTTGGAGACACCAAATAATGTGTTTTAAGTATGTGATTTCTGTGGAAAAAAAGGATAATACTAATGATTCTTGATGGAACTATGTTTAATTGTGACATCCAAGAATACCCTTATAAAATAATGAAAAATTCTCAACTATTCCTATCATTGACATAGATAATTTGAGAATATTAATATGAAGCTAAAAAAACACATATTTTTTAATTCCTAGAGGAAGGAGATTGAAACATGGTGTTCTAAGATACCTCTTGGACTCAGCTTTCTTATGTGTCGATCCAGTGGAAGAGAGTGATTTATTATGGGTCTATGAAGGTGGTATCTGAAATAAAAAACAAAAAAAAATGTTTTTTAGATCATTAAAATAACATCCCAAGTATGTAATGAATAATATATATTCTTATATATGTATATTTATGAATTAGAGAGTGTTTTATAGGATTAAAATGAGAATAAATCCAATCTTAAGCATATAATTCTCTAATATTTTTAACAGATTGTTTTACCGCCTTTTGATGGAAAACCATTTTTAAATCAAAATTTTGACAATTTTATAGGCTCTATTTGTCAAAATAAAATTATTCTTTATGATTGGGACATTTAAATTTACATTGGATAATTTTTTGGTATTTTTCTGACAATGTTCATTTTTTTAATGAATAGTGAAAAATACTGCATTTTACATCAAAAATGCTTTTTCATCAAATTTAATTTTATGATATGATTAGCTTTTTAATTGGTTTTAAAGTGTAAATATAATATATTTTTACCATTTTATCCAATTATGGTCATTGGGATTATTTTCACTTTGGAATTGGGCATAAACTAAGGCCAAACATTTCGTAGATATTGTTTCAAAAAAACCCACTATTTGTTTTGACAATGGGAATTATTTTTAAATTAATTATTGCAATTTATATGTTTGTAATTTGGTAAAATTGATTCCATATTTGGAATCAAGATGTTAAAATTATGTAATCAAGACACTTTTTTTTTGGAAATTATGAATAGTAACGACGGTAATTATCTTTAATTACCTGGATTAATTAGTAATCGGGTAGTTAAGCATAATAAAATAATATCATAATAATAACAAATTAACCCAAAATGTGTCCTAATTCTACTGGATGTGTCATGTTCGACCATGGGATGCTTTGTGCCAAACATGGGGACCCCATGAAATCACATTTGTGTGATAATGACTTTTTATCTTTATATTTTTAAAGAAAGTTAAATATAACAAAGAATGTATCACCTGAGTAAAACATTTTTAATTTTGTCTGCATAAATGATCTCTTGGACTATAAATAGTCATTAGAAATATAATAATATTTAATACATCATAGTATTTTTTTATTATAATTTTTAGACAATAAAATAATTTAAATTATTTATGACGTCATGATGATGCAGTGATTACCTCATTAATGAATGGTTCAAATAAAACGAAAAGATAATGTAAAATCTAAGACTTACACTTGTCAAAGACCTATTGGATGAGTATATTTCGAACCCTTATCACCTTATCCTCTAAATACATCAATGTGAGACCTTTAAAATCTGAAACTCATTTGAAAATAAATTAACATTATATACCTTTCCAAGAGTGCCCCTCCTCTCCTCTTATAAAAGGCCCCCACCTCTAATTCCTTACCCACACTTCTCAAGCCATTGGCTCAGCCAATATCTTCTCATTTTTTCTCTCCACATCCCTCTATTAATCCTAAAGCCTTACCTTAGGAAGAAAGATCTTTAAGAAACCCTTTTGGTTCAAACCAAGAGGAGTTACCTGATTCAAAGGTAAAGACTTCTCTAATGTTCATTTGTTTTATTTTGTTTCCCAACCCCCTAAAATCTTTTTATTCTCTTATTTTATAAAAAAACCAGTATTTTAAATATACTAGGATATTTTTATAATAATTTTTCAAGCTACACTTACACATAGGTACATCTAATGGTTAAAGAACATACTGTTTCCGTGGATGGCGCATTTCTGCCTCACGAAATGATAATTGTTCCATATTTTTAGAACACCTTAAAAGGTGTCCATTAAGATGTCACTATATTTATATATGATATATAATATGTTTATGTTTTCCTTAATCTTCTGTATTTTTCATTTATGGCATACCTTTATGGATTCCATTATGGGTATATGCGATATCTTCATTTTAGGAAGTGCAGACTACCGCCCCCTCAAAGTGATTTGATTCGTTAATGAAATATGTTGGAAATATAAAGGATATAGTTAATGATATTATATATGATATTATACTGGAATTATAATATACCTTTATATCATTATGATTCCATTCCATTAAATACGAAATAGAAATGAATGTAGCGTTCATGCGTACGTACGACTTACCGTCTCCATGAATGGTGCATTTCATTTCTTATCTCTAAATGTTATGTAATATTATGAATTCATGTATATACTAGATATATATGAAATATATGATATCTACATCATTAATACAATTCTGGATATAATGGATATTTTACCACATGAACAACTTGTAATTATAAGGAGTTTATTTTTGACTCAAGTACCATTGATCGACAAAACGACCATTTTTAACTTAAATAATTACATAGTGTTCATGACATGGTAATAAGTGATATAAAAGGAATAATGAACATGAAAAAGTTCTTAAGAAATTAGAAATTAACTCAAGTTTATTATTCAAGACGTTAAAGAACAATCGAGTCAATTCGGACCCGAGGTATGGGACTTTGTCTTAATCTCCCTTCATTGAAGAATATTTTGTTTTATACACTACATTATTTTATATGGTGTATAAAAGCCTTTGACATTTACATCGATTAAAAAGGAGTCTTTTTTTATACGAATCGCTTTACTAAACGACAAAAGGAATGTGTTTTTGGCGTACATATGCTGCGACAACGACTTCTCCGCCGCCGTGACCATTATTTGAGTTTCGGCTTCCTCTACAAGCCATAACATTTTTTAAAATGAAAAATAAATACCATGTTTTACTTTTCTTTTATTTTGTTATTGAAAATGGTTTTGATAATGTATTTATTATATCTATGTGTTATTTATATCTTGTGATTGAAATGTGAAAATTTTATGTTTCCTTTATGCATGTTTTATGTGATATGATTATGTTATGGTTCATGGGAATGGTTTATGAATATGGGTGGTTTCGCGATAAACTAAGGGCAGGTGAGCCCGATATAACTCTCCAATGCATTGAGTAACGTGAAGGTGTTAAACATTAAAATATCTCCGAAGAGATTTATGGAATATACCATGATGGGTATTCCAAATGTAACCATGAGGGTTACTCCCTACGTAAGAATGTTATGAATGCCTCAAGTTACCTTTATGTCTTATCATTTCTATGATTTATTCATGATTTGATGAGGTATGTTAAAATGATTATGTTTTATGAGTAAAGTATGATTTCATAAATGGAATAATGTTTTCATTTTGTACTTTTATATCCCTTACTGAGCTTTTTATACTCATCCCATGTTTTTGAAATGTTTTTCAGATGTCAAGGGAAAGGTACATGATGTGATGATAGTGTCAAGGAACTGTCAAGAAAGAATCCATGTTTTATTTTAAATATGTTTCCATTGATGGGAAAAATGAGTACTATCTTTTTTGTAACAACTTTGTTTAAATGTGGAATGTAATGCATGTTTTATGATCTAATTCTCTAAAACTCTAAACCTAAAAAGATCCTCAACGTGTATTCTTGAAGTAACTCATGATTAAGTAATGTTTAAGGCTGGGGCCTTACAGTTGGTATCAGAGGTCGGTATAGATAAATTTAAGAGTTAGATTTATATTAAATTATTATCCAAAAAATATTTTTTTTATGGTCAAATTGAAATGTTATAGAATTTGAAGATTACCATGTTGCTTCATCAAAGACATGGTTGTTCAGAATGGTTTTCCAAAGAGGAAACAGGGAAGTAGTGATAGGAAGACATAGAGAAGGAAATGACCTTCTGAATCAACATCCTGAGATGGTCGGAATCGGAACTGAACAGTTTGTTGCAGTAATGGCGCAGTTGACTCAAGCGATAAATGGTGGTGGTATCCATGCACGAGATCAGCCAGATCAACTACAGAGGAACATGTCAGTAGTGGAACATTTCATGAGGAAACATCCCCCATCATTCAGAGGATCATCTGACCCTGTGCTAGCTGAAGGGTGGATTAAAGCCCTGGAGAATATTTTCGATGTAATGGGGTGTTCAAACAATCAAAAAGTTAGTCATGCAATTTACCGTTTTGAGGGTGAAGTAGATTAGTGGTGGTCGATGGTTAAAAATATCAGGGATGCTGATGAGATTGATGCTCTCGACTTGGTTGAATTCAAAGGTATGTTTCTTGAGAAGTATTTTCCTAAGGCTGTTAAACTTAGGATGGAAAAAAAATTCTTGGAATTGAGGAAAGAGAAAGACTCAGTGGCTAATTATGAAGAAAGGTTCACTCGATTGGCAAGGTATGCTCCTTATTTTATCCAAGACCTTGATAGTAAAATCAATCGTTTTTACTCAGGATTAAAGCCAAAAAATCGAAGGTCTTTAGCCTCTCATGACTGAAAAAGTTATGAAATGTTTTTTCAATGTGCTGAGAAGGTGGAAATGGAGTTTTCCGATGATCAAGTGTTCTATAAAAACCAACAGGAGAAGAGTCCGAGGTTGTAGGAGAAATAAAAGAATTCTTCAAAAAGGTTTAATGGTAATAAAACTAAGTTTTCAGTTTTTGATAAATGTGGTAAAAGGCATGTTGGGGAATGTATTCTAAATTATGGAAAGTGCTACCGATGTGGTAAGATGGGAGATAAGGATTGTGATTGCACTGAAAAAGATCATGGTGATGGTAAGTCCAAATTTGATTTATAGTTAGTGAAATGTTTGAAGTGCAATGAGATGGGTCACTATGCAAATGAGTGTCTGACAAAGAGCTAAAGTGATAGGAAGTAGTTAGACAATAATCAGAAAGGGGTGGTGAAATCCTTTGCAACTACTTCAACAGATGTTGGGCCATCAAATGAAGTGGTATCAGGTACTTTGTTTATTCTTTCAGATTATTCCATTGTGTTGTTTGATTTAGGGTCTACACATTCTTTCATCTCTGAAAACTTTTCTAGTAAAATGGAAATACCATCTCAAGAAATGACTCCTGAACTTGTGGTAAAAACACCTAGGGGAAATGTTGAGGAAAAAAGAATTTATAAGAATCTTTATATCCTTATCCGTGGAAATAATCTATTTTAAAACCTTATTGTTTTACCTCTAGTAGAGTTTGATGTTATCCTGGGTATGGATTGACTCTCTATTTACCATGATACGATTGACTGTAGAGGTAAAGAATTTTGTTTCCAGAAAGACTTTCAGTTTGTGTACTAGAATGAAGCCTTACTGTTGATAACATATCAAGAGGTCGAGAAACTTTTAAAAGATGGAAATGAATGTTACCTTGCACATATTGTTGAAAACAAGGTAACTGTTCAGATTAATGACGTGCCAGTGGTAAATGAGTATCCTGTTGTTTTTCCTGATCAGTTTCCTGGAATAATACCATATCGGAAAGTTGAGTTTACTCTTGACTTAGTTCCTGATGCTAATCCAATTTTAAAACCCCCTTATCAAATGGCTCAAATTGAACTTTTAGAGTCGAAGGAGCAATTGCAAGATTTATTAGAGAAAGGTTTCATTCGACCTAGTACATCACCATGGGGTGCGCCTGTCTTATTTGTTAAAAAGAAAAATGGTTCTATGAGACATTGCATTGATTATAGAGCCTTGAATAACATCACTATTAAGAACAAATATCCTCTGCCTCATATTGATGATTTGTTTGATCAGCTCCAGGGAGCTCAGTATTTTTCAAAGATTGACATGAGATCGGGGTACCATCAGTTGAAGGTAAAGGAAACAGATATTCTGAAGACCATGTTTTGTACAAGATATGGCCATTATGAATTTGTAGTAATGCCTTTTGGGCTAAACAATGCACCTTCTGTATTCATGGACCTTATGAATAGAATTCTCCATGAGTTCTTGGATAAGTTTGTGGTTGTTTTCATTGATGATATTTTTGCATTTTCTAAAAGTAAAGAGGAGCAAGAAAGACATTTAAGGGTTATTTTTCAAACCTTAAAAGAAAAGAAATTGTATGGGAAATTCAGCAAGTGTGAGTTTTTGTTGCAGCAAATTTCTTTCCTTGGTCACATTATTTCTAAATATGGGATAACTATTGATCCTGCAAAACAAAGGTTGTAGAAGTATGGCCAAGACCCACAAATGTAACCGAGATTTGTAGTTTTCTAGGTTTGGCAGGATATTACCGAAGATTTGTTAGAAAGTATTCATGGTTATCTAGTCCAATGACTAAGCTAACTTGGAAGGGTGTTAAGTTTATCTGGAAAAAAGAATGTGATGATTGTTTTCAGGAACTGAAAAGAAGATTGGCGAATGCTCCAATTTTGGAACTACCATCCAGGAATGGGGAGTTTGTTATCTACAATGATGCTCCATTAAAAGGACTTGGTTGCATCCTAATGCAGAATGATCGGGTAATTTCTTATTCTTCACGTCAGTTGAAAACATATGAGGTAAATTACCCTACACATGATTTAGAATTAGCTACTGTTATTTTCGCTTTAAAAATTTGGAGGCATCATTTGTATGGTGTAATGTGTGAAATATATACTAATCACAAAAGTCTAAAGTATATATTCACTCAAAAATAATTGAACATGAGACAGTGGAGATTGCTAGAATTAATCAATGATTATGATTGTACAATTCATTAGCATCCGGGAAAAGCAAATAAAGTGGCTGATGCTTTGATTCGAAAAATTAATGCTTCTTTAACAATGTTGAGTTTGGAACGTGATCCTTTGGTTAAGGATTTGATGAACTTTGGAATAGAAGTTGTTGGTGCAGGATGTTCTTATGTTTTGTTTCAGGTATCAGTGAAATCTTCTCTATCAGACAGAATTAAACAAGCACAGAAGCAAGACAACAAGTTGCAGAAAAAGTTAGAGCTGGTTCAGAAGGGTAAGTTTCCTGAATTCAACATTGATAATGATTGTGTTTTGAGATTTGGGAAGAGATTGTGTGTGACTTGTGATTCACAGCTGAAGAGAGAGTTGTTATTTTAAGTTCATAGTTCTCCATTTTCCGTTCATCCAGGCAGCACTAAGATGTATAGAGACTTTCGGGAGTATTACTCATGGGATGGAATGAAAAGGGATATTGCTGATTTTACTATGAAGTGTTTTAATTGTGAACAGGTAAAAGAAGAGTGGCAGTTACTGAAAGGGATGCTTCATCCTTTACCAGTGCCAGAGTGGAAATGGGAGAATATATCAATGGACTTCATTGTGGGATTGTCGAAGACACCTCGAGGTAATAATGCAATCTGGGTTATTGTTGATCGCTTGACTAAATCTTCTCATTTCCTTGATATACGAGACAATTTTTCCCTAGATCAACATTCCCATTTGTATCTTAAAGAGATATTCAGGTTACATGGAGTTCCCCTCTCCATTATATCTGATCGTGATCCTAGGTTCACTTCTAACTTCTGGAATTGCCTTCAGAAGTCGTTGGGTACTGAATTAAATTTTAGTACAACTTCTCATCCTCAATCTGATGGGAAGTCAGAATGAACAATTCAGACTTTGGAGGATATGCTACGTGCTTGTTCGATGGATTATCAGGGATTTTGGGACCACCATCTTTCTTTGGTTGAGTTTTATTATAATAATAGTTTTCATTATAGTATACAGATGGCAGCATTTGAGGAATTATATGGGAAGCGGTGTCGAACTCTAGCTTTCTGGGAAGAAGTGGGTGAAAGGAAGTTGATGGGACCAGAATTGGTGGAAGTGTTGGCAGAAAAAGTTCAGCTAATACAGAGACACTTGAGAACAGCTCAGAGCAGACAGAATAATTATGCTGACAACAGGAGGAAGGATCTCTCTTTTGAGGTAAGTGATCATGTTTTTATCAAAGTTTCACCACGGAAAAGTGTGATGCAATTTGGTAAGAAAGGAAAGCTGAGTCCAAGGTTCATTGGACCATATGAAATTCTGGAGAGAGTTAGATCAGTTGCATACTGAGTGGCTTTACCTATGAGTTTATCTCAGGTACAAAATGTTTTTCATGTTTTAATGTTAAGAAAGTACATGCGAGATCCATCTCATGTTTTGAGTCCAGAGGGATTTCAGCTGGAAGAGAATATATCTTATGAGGAACAACCTATCTAGATTATTGACCACATTGAGAAAATTTTGTGAAATAAGGTGATTCATCAAGTAAAGGTTTTTTTTGGAAAAACCACATGAGTGAAGAGGCAACACGGGAATCTGAAAATGCAATGAGGGACAAATACCCCCACTTATAAGCTAAGTAAATAAATTGCGAGGACGCTATTTTCTAAAGGTGGTAAGGATGGAATATCCCAAGTAAGTAATGAATAATATATATTCTTATATATGTCTATTTATGGATTAGATAGTGTTTTAGAGGCTTAAAGTGAGAATAAATCCAATCTTAAGAATATAATTCTCTAATATTTTTAAAAGATTGTTTTACAGACTTTTGATGAAAAACCATTTGTAAATCAAAATTTTGAAAATTTTATATGATCTATTTGTCAAAATAAACTTATTCTTTATGATTGGGACATTGAAATTTACATTGGATAATTTTTTGGTATTTTTCTGTCAATGTTCATTTTTTAATGAATAGTGAAAAATACTGCATTTTACATCAAAACATCTTTTTCATCAAATTTAATTATATATTTAGATTATATTTTTAATTGGTTTTAAAGTTTAAATAGAATATATTTTTACCATTTAATCCAATTATGGTCATTGGGATTAATTTCACTTTGGAATTGGGCATAAACTAATGCCAAACTTTTCATAGATATTGTTTCAAAAAAACCCGCTATTTGTTTTGACAAGGAGAATTATTTTTAAATTAATTATTGAAATTTCTATGTTTGGAATTTGGTAAAATGGATTACATATTTGGAATCTGGATTTCCAAATAATGTAATCAAGACTCTTTTGTTTTTGGACATTATGAATAGTAACGATGGTAATTATCATTAATTATCTTGATTAATTAGTAATCGGGTAGTTAAGGATAATAAAATAATATCATAATAGTAACAAATGAAACAAAAATGTGTCCTAATTCTACTGGTTGTGTCATTTCCGACCATGGGATTCCTTTTTCCAAACTTGGGGACCCCATGGAATCACTTTTGTGTGATAATGAATATTTTATCTTTTTATTTTTAAAGAAAGTTAAATATAACAAAGCATGTATCACCTGAGTAAAATATTTTTAATTTTGTCTACATAAATGATATCTTGGGATATAAATATTCATAATAAAGATAAAAAGATTTCCCACATCATAGTATTTTTTATATAATTTTAAGACATTAAATAAATTAAATTATTTATGACATCATGATGATGCATGGATTACCTCATTAATGAATGATTTAAATAAAATGAAAAGATAATGTAACATCTAAGATTTAAACATGTCAAAGACCTATTGGATGAGTATATTTTGAACTCTTGTCACCTAATCCTCAAAATACATCAATTTGGGACCTTTAAAATCCGAAACTCATTTGAAAATAAAGTAACATTGTATACTTTTCCCAGAGTGCCCCTCCTCTCCTCTTATAAAAGGCCCCCACCTCTACATCCTTACCCACACTTCTCAAGCCATTGGCTCAGACAAGATCTGATCATTTTGTCTCTCCAAATCCCTATCTTCATCTTAGAAGCCTTACCTTTGGCAGAAAGCTCTTCAAGAAACCCTTTTGGTTCAAACCAAGAGGAGTTACCCGATTCAGAGGTAAAGACTTCTCTAATGTTCTTTTGTTTTATTTTGCTTCTCCAACCCCCTAAACACTTTTTATTCATTATTTTTTAACAACACCAGTATGGTCAATATACTAGTATGTTATTATAATATGTTTTTGAGCTACACTTACACACACCTACATCTAATGGTTAAAGAACATACTGTTTCCGTGGATGACGAATTTCTGCCTCACGAAATGATGATTGTTCAATATTCTTATAACACCTTAAATGGGGGCCATTAAGATGTCACTATATTTATATATGATATATAATATGTTTATGTTTTCTTTAATATTCTTTATTTTTCATTTATGACATACCTTTATGTCTTCCATTATGTGTATACACGATATCTTCATTTTAGGAAGTGCGGACTACCACACCCTTAAAGTGATTTGATTCGTTAATGCCATATGTGAGATGTATAAAGGATAGAGTTAATGATATTATATATGATATTATAATGGAATTATAATATACCTTTATATCATTATGATTCCATTCCATTAAATACGAAGTAGAAATGAAAGTAGCGTTCATACGTACGTACGGCTTACCGTCTCCATGAACGGTGCATTTCATTTCTTACATCTAAATGTTATGTAATATTATTAATGAATGTATATACTGGATATATATGATATATATTATATCTAAATCATAAATATAATTCTGTATATAATAGGTATTTCATCACATGAACAACTTGTAATTATAAGGAGTTTATTTTTGACTCAAGTACCAATGATCGACCAAACGACCATTTTTAACTTAAATAATTACATAGTGTTCATGAAATGGTAATAAGTGATATAAAATAAATAATGAACTTGAAAAAGTTTCTTAAGAAAGTATAAATTAACTCATGTTTATTATTCAGGACGTTAAAGAATGATCGAGTCAAGTCGGACTCGAGGTATGGGACTTCGTCTCAATCTCCTTTCATTTAGGCATATTTTGTTTTATACACTACTTTATTTTATACGGTGTATAAACCCCTTTTAAATTTACATCTATTTAAAAAAAATATTTTTTATAATAATCTGTTTACTAAACGACAAATGGAATGTTTTTTTGTCGTACGTATGCGGCGACAACGACTTCTCCCCCGCCGTGACCATTATTTGAGTTTCGGCTTCCTCTACAAGCTATAACATTTATTAAAATGATAAATAAATACCATGTTTTAATTTTATTTTATTTTGGTACTTAGAATGGTTTTGATAATGTTTTTATTATATCAATGTGTTATTGATATCTTGTGATTGAAATGTGGAAATGTTATGTTTCCTTTATGCATGTTTTATGTGAAACAATTATGTTATGGTTCTTGGGCATTTTTTATGAAGACGAGTGGTTCTGTGATAAAATAAGGGCGGGTGATCCCAATATAGCTCTCCAATGCATTGGGTAACGCGAAGGAGTTAAAAGTTAAGGGTTATCCGAAGATATTTAGGGAATATACTGTGATGGGTATTCCAAACGTAACCATGAGGGTTATTCCCTAAGTAAGAATGTTATGAATTCCTAAAGTTACCATTATGTCTTATGATTTCTATGATTTATTCACGATTTGATGAGGTATGTTAAAATGATTATGTTTTATGAGTATAGTATTATTTCATACATAGACTAATTTTTTCATTTTGTACTTTTATATTCCTTATTGAGCTTTTTATGCTCATCCCAAGTTTTTGAATTGTTTTTCACAGGTCAAGGGAAAGGTACATGATGTGATTATAGTGTCAAGAAAGTGTCAAGAAAGAATCCATTTTTTTAAATATGTTTCCGTTAATGGGAAAAAATGAGTACTATATTTTATGTAACCACTTTGTTTAAATGTGGAATGTAATGCATGTTTTATGATCTAAATCTCTAAAACTCTAAACCTGAAAAGATCTTCAACGTGTATTCTTGAAGTAACTCAAGATTAAGTAATGTTTAAGGCTGGGGCCTTATAATTAATGTAATTTTTCCTTTAAGGTTCTGATGAAACAACCCTATTAGAGGGATATTTTTGGTCTAAACATATCACAAGTGTCTTAAGTATATTTTTTCACTAAGATATCATCCAGAGGTAGAGGATATATATTTTGTTCCTATAAGATTTTATAATTGATATTTACTATAATTTTTTAATGGAAAATAAAATGACTAATGTCCATAGTAGGAAATTCCAATATCAATGACAAAATGAGGAACTTGACTATCTTGTTGTTATGAAGTTAGTTTTAGATGAAGTGGGAGGTGTTTCGTTAATCTACTTGATCATTATGGTATGTAAACTACTTAAATTATGGAATAATTATAAAATTTATGGATACTTATTATACAGTCATGCATAAAAATATAATTTTTATGTGATTCACTTGATTGATTATTTTAAGGCTAGGAGTACATTAACCAATTCTAGAGGTCTATTCTTGTTCTTGTTGGTATTTGTGAAGATGTTTTCATAGAGATAAAAAATTCCCATTTAGAAGTGTATCTAGGTGTTGAAAATATGTACTAATTTCTCATGTGTTAGTATTAGAGAAAGAACAAAAGTATTGTGTTTTAATTTTACATTTGAATGACTCACTCGTTACTAGTTTAAGGTTGGGTACTAGGTCATAGAAAGTTTGAGATATCTAAATGAGGTTCTAGAATTGAATTAGGATATTATATTGTTTAATTTTGTGATATGAATTATGTGATTAATTAAATTTAGTGATTCTATATTGGTAATCATATAATGACTAATCAACTCTGATAACTACCTTTATATATTAAAGTTGAGTATGGAAGAGAGCTTATGATTTCTATTTATGGATGATATTATATGGTTATAAGGATTCAACTCTATGATATCTTATATTTATGATTCTTAATTTACATATAAATTATGGGGTTCCATTTAGGATCTATTTGGGATCAATTTTTGTTGATTTTGTCATTCCAAACCAAAATAGATGGAGAGATAGAGAGAAACATGTAGTTTACAAATGATATGTTACAAGAATGTGTTCTTATTTTTTAATGGGATAGGTTTATCAAATTTATTTAATATTGTTTTAATTTGGAACATAATCCTCTCTACTATCAATAAGGCACCATTAAAGGAACCATATAAGAGACCCTACAAGCCTCCTATTTATTAGACGGTGATTGGTGATTTATCACATATGATTTTGGAGTTTGTTAAATAGATGATGGAGAAGGTGAAAGTGATTTAGAAGAGTATGAGGAGAACTCAGATATTTTCAATTTATTAAGTATGATGGATATGGATGCATTTTTAGTTAAAATAAGAAGGTCAAGTGTTCATGTAGGTATTTATATTAAATGGATCAAGGATATTTGTTTGATTAAGAAATTTATCCCTAAGGTTAATTAGGAAATTACAAATTCCATTAAAAGTAGGATATGTTATTTATCACTATTTATTAATATTTTAGTATATTAGATGTAGAATATCATCCATGGGTCATATATTTGGTGGTATAAGGATGATCAATCATGATTAATTGAATTGGAAGGGATAAAAATCAAGGATGGAATTTAATTTCTGGAGTACCTTATAGTGATCATGTAATCCTAGGGTATGATACTTTGGTGGAAAGTGATACCACTTATGAGCATCTTTTGGAAGTATATAAACCATTAGTAGAGGTCACTGGGGCATAATAATTGGATACCATCTCAGTGACCTTACCACTTTAGGTGATATTATATATTTATGGATAAAACTCATTGACGGTGTGGAGGATGTAGTTAAAGGTTACAAGTCACACCCAAAGAATTTGGAGGCTTAAAAAAATTGGGGTTTTCTCATCAATTTACAATTATTAATACAAAAACACGATAAACATGACATAATAATCTTCTAGAAGAGATATTTCGCATTTAGTTTATCATTAATTAAATAAATAATTAGCATGAATGAGATAATCCTTGAGATCAATTAATTTTTATACTCTTATTGTGTTTTTATAACTTTAAAGAATCTAATAAAGGATTCCTCTTGTTTAATATATATTTTCTCTATTAATCTATTGACAGTGAAATTGTCATTTTGAGTTCTAGTGTGAAATAACCAATTAATTCATGTTTTTTTAATTGATCACATCATGTATTAATCTTATTATATTTTTGTTTTTGTGAATGGGGATTTTAGGATTATTTTCTCTAATTATTGATAGAATCATTGAATGCTTTCCACTGTACACACAAATTATCATCTTAGAAAATTGAAATATTTCTCCGGATATACATTGGTTTAATAATATATAATTTCATAAAAGAACATTACAAAGTATTATAGTGTATTAGAGGGTGGGGGACAATGGAAACAATGATACATATATGGAGGCTCAAGACTAAAACCTCCTAAACCTAACACCACCTGTAAAAAAGGGGTAAAATCACTAAACTGTGCCTTGTGAGGCCCCTTTACAGTTTATTTAATCAATGTATTATTATTTCTCAATAATTTTTATAATAAAAATAATCATATATCCAATGAAAAAGAATTATTTAAATATAATTTATTAAGTAAATAAATTGAAATTTATTTAAATGACATCAAATAAAATATATCTTTCTGACCTGGCCATTAAATTAACCCCTGAATAATCATATGAAATTAGTAAAACCTTTATTAATCAAAGATTCATTAAAATAAATATTATTCAATTGATAAGTAAATAAGTATTATATTTATAAAAATCATAAATAAAAATTCATGTTAATATTTTTATTACAGTATAAGTATTTATATCAATCTATTAAATCAATTAGGGATTGAATAAATGAAAATTCACTGCATTGTGGATAATAAAAAATATATTATATTAAAATTACATATTATAATCATGAATATATTTGGGAAACTTATTTATACAAAAAACATTACTAGATTAACTATTATTGCAAAAATGAGAGTAATATTTATTATTAATATTAAATTTAATAGAACATAATTAGATTCTAGATACACATAGTGTTTGACACTCAAGTCCTTTTTCTGAGTAGAATTCTACAAACATATATAAATTACAATATAATAACCTAGAAACACATCTATGCACTTATAGAGAACAAAATTAATTTCAGGGTGATAATAAAATTCATAGGAATTATACTATGTAATATAATCCCATTTTTTAACCATTATTTCCTTATAAAGGATGTATAATTTTCTCACCCCCCTATATTCTTGATTTTATTTTCTTTAAAATTTCAAAATAAAATTTTCAATGAAAAACCATGTCCATGGAATTAATCATACATTCCGATTTCAATTAATATTCCATAGGTATATTCATCTATATATATGGAAAGGGGAATGATTTATTAATTATTTAAATTAATGGAACACCATATATGATGCACACATATAATATACCTCACTAGTAGCACATTTCAAAAATGTTTTCATCCACACAAAAAAAGTAAATGATTCATGATATAAATTAATTATAATCTCATGTCTCAGGACTAATACACATGATCATAGATCGGAATTTACAACGACAAATAAACATGTGGACTTATTAATATAATTTCATTCCATAGGACATACCTTATTTACGATAAAAAATATGAACACCATGATGACAATTATCAATAAATCATAGGCATCTAATAGTTAACAATAAAATGTGATATGTGTCCCATCAAAGAGATTTTATCTAGACCATATGAATTTTTTTAAATAATATTTTCATGGAATCTCAATATTTTCATTATAAAAAGAAAATAATTTAATGCATTGATTTAAATATAATTTTGTAATATCATGACATTAATGTTATATTGAGGAACAATCACTATGGGATAAGAATTTTATTATCATTCTTGTAATCAAAAGTATGATGTGAGTTGGTTTTCAAGAACTATCAAAAAATAAATCCAATATTCACTATAAAAACATATAACCAATTTTTTTGTCTCCCACATGATAAATATACTTCTTTTGGGGAATGGATAATGCTTTTGGCCCTTACATGTTCTTATATGGTTCATATTCCTACTATGATTTCACTTCCCTAAACAAAAAATATAGGAGGTTATGTACTCTTGTATTTACCTTTGACGTTTATCTTTAACTTGAATTTAGGTTCATATCTATTCTATAATTTTATCATAATATATATATATTTTTTTAACTTTCATGATACAATTCCATGAAGTAGAAAAAATCATTCCTTAAACTACTTTATATGTTAAATCATAAGACACAACATACATAGTATGTATAGATATGAATACCACAAGAATAAAAAATAGCCATTTATTATTTATTTAACCTATCTACATCACTATATAAAACTGATCTAAATTAAAAATATTTGTGTATTCCCTTGAAAACTATAATTCCCATTTCTTCTATTACTAGGAATTTATTGATTTCACTATAATCTATGACCTCAGATAGTTTCAACCAATACATTATGAAATTCTCTAGGTTCAATTTGATATATTTCGACTTTAGTTTATGGATAAAAATATAATATATATTTATATATAAGGTAATTTTTGATGAATTAAAATAATTAAGTGTATATAAATGTATTTATAATTAAAATAAATTCATATGATTTGAAATACCATCTTTGTGATTTTACACCATGTGACATAGACAATAATTTACTCTTGAATTGTTACATCTTGTATTTTTTTAATACATTTTAAATTTATATAATATTACTAGATATTAGAAGCCCCATTAGTCTATATTTTTATATATTGTTCCATAAAACATGGGTTGCTAATTTAATTAATTTTTAGGGAAATGATTTTATCTTATTCCGAACTATCTATAAGACCTGACATCTTCTTTCCATATGTTATGTTTATATTTGAATTATAAAAAAATATCTATTTCCTTAAACCCTTATATACATCGGGATCATATTCATTCATAATAAAACGAAAATCGCTATTTACTTAATCAAAAATGAATATTTCAGGATTGTGATCCTTTCTCCATCCCGTAAATGGATCTTTTCAACTCGCATTACCTATTGTATTTCTTTAGTTTGATCAACCCACCTAGTTATATTACATAGACATATTATAAATGTCTCATATTTAGGAAGGTGATATTAACATCCATTTCCAAAAATTAATGGCCCAATTATGTTTCAATGAAAATTATAATTATATAATATTTTAGTGAATGATTGGTGAGAAATGATTCATCAGAGGCTTTTCCTTGAATTCAATTGAAACAATCAGTAACTAAACATTCTTTATTTTAACCAAATTTACTATCAATTCATATTTTAAACTTGAATACCCAAAATAATATTTACATCAACTCAGTAAAAAAGTAAAAAATGGATTTTGGTACATGGAATCCACTTACGAGTTCATATTAACATCCAAATTTAATCATAATTCAATTTAATGATTCTTTATAGGATTCATTATTCTCATCAAATAATATATCACTTAAAACTATAAAATAAAAACTAACTCATTTTTTTATCTTTAATACATAGTTTATATCCCTAGAACAGATCCATCCTCTATTTTTGATGAAGTTTAGTGTTCATATGAAAAATAATGTGCATCTAAGGCCTTCACTCCATTAATTTATAGATTTCTCAAACTATCTTAAAATATATATGATTTAAATACATATAAATATATTATATCACCCAACTAAATCTATTGTATTTTAGTAATATTTATATCTACTATATCTCAGTATATTTAAATGTGTTTCCCTTTCTGTTATCTTGATGAATGTTTTTTTTTCTAAATTAGCATTAAAGAATGGTTCTCATCAATGAAAATAATGCTTTAAGATAATGAATTTATTTCATATTATAACTTATATGATATCCATTAGAAAAAATAGTTTAATTATTGTTATGTGTTAACACTTATATTTTTTAATCATTTCTTGAAAGGAATTATGGAAGCCCTTCAATAGTTATAAAACTCACCATCAATCCTCCTTCTACAACCATCATCACCATGATGTGTATAAGGAAATGTATGTTTTGGAAAAAATCCACTCAACAATTAATCATCCCTAAATACTTGGTAAATATATTCTCTAACTTACCCACCCATAGGATGATATATATTTTTCCAATTATATTTACTACTCCACTTTACATTCCTCAAAAATCTTAAAGGAATCTCACAATTTTGATGAATTTTCCTATATGTTCACCACAGAATAGTTCACAAATATATTTCTAAATTGGTTATTAATTTTTGTATCACTATGAACATTTACATCTAATGGCTTCCCTATTATAAAAAATTACATATAGACATGTTGAAATATCTAATAGAAATAGCTTGAAAGATTCCAAAAAACATTACGAGTATATCATTTTCCTTATCATTAAGTTATATATAACCACAAATTATCTTATCACAAAAAGAAACAATGTTACTATAGTTTTTAGTATTCATCCCAAAATCCCAATATTTATACATCTATGATTCATGTAAAACTAAAATATTAAGTATGATATACCATAAAAAATTCAATTCAATTGTGAAAACATTTCCTATTGTGATTATAATTAGACTTTTATATAAATGTTATGTAAAAATAAATACAAAACAAGAGTTATAAGAGAATTAATCAACATATAAATACTAAATTTATGATTTTATTTATTATCTATATGAGTCATGTCTAATCAATTTGTTTAAGATTAATATTACTTCCAAAAATATATTTTATCATCCTTGGTCACTATATTAATAAATAAAATATTTAAATCATATCTAATATTTAATATCAATGAATAAATATATAAATATTACATTAAATGATGAATATAACTAATATATATGTTTCTACATTCTGTTTTTCTCCTATTCATTATAATACATCTTCTAGATATATTTCTTACCACATGTTAAGAAAAAAATATCTTATTTATTTCTATCCATTTGAATTTTATTCCTATTTTATGGACATTATGTAATAATCATTGAATCTAATTTTTTAGGCTTTTCAACCTTATTCATTACATTATTTAATATATGGGCTGAGGAACCATGTTCCCCATAATCCCAATCAATATGGATATACATATTTAAAATATTAACTAGTGTCTCATCTATTCTATTATGTATATAAATTTTAAGTACTATAGTGAATCTATATGATAAGGATGATAATATGAGAATAATGGAAAATTTATTATCTATACGAAAGCATTAATTAATTAACTGATTGATATTGTTAAACATCATGGGTACTTGATTAATGATTTGGTATCCTTTTTATTGTTTCATCTTGTGTAGTGTAGTGGTTATATTATTTATTTTTAACCACTATTTATCCTTTAAAAGTTAATATAGATGAGTTATTATAGTTTGTGCATCCATGTCAATATGTTACATCCTCATCTATGTGAATATAACTAATGAAATGAATAGATGAACATATGAAACATCCCCTATTTATCACCTATAAAATTACTTCTCCCCTCACTCACACCCTAAGGTGGATTATCACGAATAAAGGATTTTTGAAAGAAAAACAGATTATCCTATATAAGTGTAATATGAACACACCTATATCACTCTAGGAAGTTAGTGTTGGTTAGGATATTTTATTGTTGAATACGGATCAAAATGTTTATAGGGTATATTTTTCTATTTTTTATAATAAATAAAATTATCCAACAAGTTGATTATCTTGATTAATATTTATGTCTTAATTAATGAATTAATTAGTCTCTCACTATAGTATAAATTCCAAAAAACCTGCACTATTTTATTTTTAATATCATGTTGCTGAAATATTATAATATAGAGGATATAAATCCCCCTTTAAATAACCTAGAAGAAAGATTTATGTGATTATTTAATGGTATTTATGTAGGTTTATCTTTTTAAATAATATGACTAAAAAATCCATGAACTATTGAGTGGACACAAAAATATTTAAATCCTAAAACTAGATTTCCTCAATGTGTGCCTAAACGATGCACTAAGTATTTATAAGGATATTCGACCTTGATTATAACATGGATAAGCTGACCCTATATGTTTGTTAGAACTCCTGGATAACTAATATAACCCTAATGAGAAATAAAAATTTACTTTTAACTGTGGTTTTATTCTTACATAAGTGATGTAGCCCACACATACTATGTGTGTAGGATAAGACCATTGTTGTTTGTGAATACTATATATAGGAGATCATCCCTACAGTATAAATATCAGTTTGTAGTGACACAAGATTACTTATAAGGGATTTCCTTAATTCATGGAAGTCTGATGTGAGAAATGATTTTCACAGGTACAATTCCATAACCACCCAAATAGTATTATCATTCTTTTCTTGTGTTCTCCTATGCTAGGGCATAATTCCTTCACCAGTCAATGTCAACTTCTAGTGTTTCCACCACTGGACCACCATGCCTGGACTCTAGCAAGCACCATGGGAAATGTGGGGAAAGATTGAACTTGAGATTAGGGGCACATCCAAGGATCAAGATCACTGAAAATATCTTATGTAACTTTAGGTTACTTTGTGGATGATAATTTCTATGATGAAAACACCTTGAATGTTAAGAAGGATTTCTATCCAACCATTAAGAATGCTAAATGGAAGGAGGAGGAACCCAACAACATTTACCCCGGTAATTCACCATATACTTGAACAAATATTTATCTATAAGGATGAAATAAATACACTAAAACATTTGTATGTGGAGAATATTTATAACCTGAAAATTCATTTTTCAGCAAAAAACTATGTCACACACTAACTACATTATATGAAAATATCTAGAAACAACTTTGTTGAAAAAATGGGTAAAAGAACCTATGGGATAAAAATGACAATGTGAATTGTCCTAGAACATGATCATCTATGTGTACTCACTGGAATAAAATGGAAACATATACAATAAATATCTGTGGATGTGGATTTTTGAATGATATTAACTTGGAGATGAAGATATGTGAATTTGGGGGAGATAATTAGCAATTATTTATCTCTTTGATATATGTTTGTGTAAGTAGATCTTCATACAAATTTGAATGATTGGGTCTATATTGTGATGATCCACTAAATGTGGCCATTTAAGAGAAGGATGGTTCTATGTCAGAAGAGATATATCACTGTCGTATTTGTGTTTCAATATTGAGTATTAAATACTCAATATCCATCAGAGAGATTAAAAAATACTTATATTTAAACCAAGAATATGAATCTAAAAGGAGAAAATGGAAACTGTTACAGAGATATAAGAATATTTTAATGAGGATGATATATAGGATTCTTCAATCCATAAATAACTAGTTATTCTGTCAATGATTAGAGGATCAAATGATTGGGAGAAGTGACACTGTATTTTATTTTGTTTTTGAACTACTATATTTTTTGTTTCATTATTTAATTCATGAATATTCATTTTAATTAAAGTGATACATCTAGTTTCAATCTTTCACACACACACACATACTCACACACACACACAGACACACACACACACTCTCTCTCCCACTAGTCTTTATCCCCCCTCTTTTTTCCTTCCACACTGTCCTATAACCATCCATAATGAGTGACAAAGACAAGTCTTCAAATAGAGGGGATGGGGGGGGGGGGGGGTGGAGGATTTCATTATTTCAAATTTTTTTCTTTTAAATATTACATGATTTGAATATATTTATGGTGAAAGAGGGTGAAATGTATGGGTGCAGCGATTTTCCACCACGAAAAAGATCTATAACTTACTTCTATTATTTAATTTATCTCAATTTCCTCCCTTTCATTAGAAAATATTTCTTTACACAATAGTGTTTAGTTGTCAATGGAATAATTAACATATGATGGAGAAGGGTCTTGAAAAATTACATAAGATCATTCAAGGTCTGTCATTAATGTTTACTATTAGAGGTGGTGGAATTTAGTTTTCCTTGGAATTCAAGAATTCACACCCAAAAAATTTATAGTTCGTAGTTAGGTAATGAGAGTTTATTACTAAACTATGAAACTGAATTAAATAAACAACTATATATAATAAATAAACCCAGGAGACAAAACCCTAGGGCATGTACTTTAATTATAAACTCATATTGTATCATTAAATGATATTTTATATTTTCATTATCTATTCAATGTCTTCTAATTAAAAAAAAACAGAATAATAGAAAAAATAATCTTAGGTGAATTAGAATTAGTGGGTGAACAAATATGAATCTTCTTAAGTGAGATGACCCCAGTTATCCATCGTGAGAAATAAGGAAGAATTAAAATAGATTTTACACACCTCCTAATTAGTGTGTATCAACTATGAATCTGAAAAATATATATTTATCTTTTATCTAACAAAATAAAATAAAATTTTAATATAATCATTTTTTTATCATATATATTGGTGTATCGATCAATGATAAACAAAACATGACCCTAAGAGACAAAACTCATAGATCCAATTCTTGTATAGAGTTGAAATATTTCTCCAATCTCAGGAATATCTACTTTTTTGGATTATCCTCAGCCATGGGATTGAAAAATATACCATAACTAGGAGTTTCTTCCTTTATAAATATTTTCTCACCCATAGTGAGGTGTATAAAGGGTATATGGGTACATTAAATAATATCTATACATACAGATCCATATATAATAAAGGAGGGATGTATGATTCATAGATCAATATATTTACTTTTTTAAAGCTATCATATAAAACCTTTTGATAAATTGTGAAATTTAATTAGTAAACCCAACACATACCTAGTTAGGTAAACCTCCTAATCAATTGATATATGAAATTATAGAGTATTTATACTTTCTTTAATTTATTTCAATTCAATTTAATTAAGATATAATTACTATAATTAATGAATTAGAAATCAAATTAATTAATATCTTTTTTAATCTTATTATTATATCATAAAAATCTTTCTGATATAATAATATTACCAAACTATATTATTTTAAATAAATTTAAATTTAATTTTAATATAATTCAAAATAGTTCACATGATTTGGAGACAACACATTATAAACCTTCAATATCAGATTTAATCCATTTCCTAAATTTTATACATACAAGATGTTTTCTATAAATCGATATGTATTGTGACACATACTATATACAATCCTTTTCATGTAATGTTTACTTAAATGAAATGCTTTCCAAAATGAAATTATGTGATGTACATGACATTTAGTTTCATGGGTAAAGCCATGTAGTCAGTGAAATGTGTAAGACAACAGAACATACAATAATATATGTGACCGATACCACTGGATGTGTTCATGAAGGACACTATGTGTATTAAAAAAATTAAATGTTGTGTAATTTCAGAATTTGGGAATTTAAAATTATTAAATGTGTATACCTATACAACACATTAAAAAAAATTTGTGTATACCTTGTCTGGCAGAGCCTATCACCCAACATGTACAAACTGCGAAATGTCGTCTAATTGATGTGCAACATTAATTTTCCCATGGGTTGACCCAAATGACCATCCTAAAATATTGGTGTGTTCCATGTATGTGTTTCCTGGGTTTACATTACATTTATATTATAAGGAACCAGACTTAAATCATTACATAATCTTGAGTTAAATGAATAATTCACATTGAGGATCTATTTAGGTTTAGAGTTTTAGATAATTAGGACATAACTATTACATCTCAGAGATTACAAAGTAGACACATCTACTTAGTTTCAATTTTTTTCACAAAATATAAACTCTTGAACAAAAGAGTCATGTATAGTTCCTTGTTTTATACATCCTGAAATTTCCATGATCCCATCATTGACCATATTCCACTTTAAGTCATGTGGAAATCATTTCAAAAACTTGTGATGAGCATAAATAGCTCAGTAAGGGTGATAACATAATGAAATGAAAAATTAACCCATAAAAAGTAAAAATTGACGAAAACCTAATTTTCAATCATAACATACCTTATGAAATCATAATATTTTTGAATAACACATAGTAATCACAGTTCCTAAATGTAACTTAAGACATACATAACATACTTACATTGTAGATATCATAGCTACATACGGAGTCACATTTGAAACACCTAACACAGTATATTTCCTAAATCTCTTCTGAGAAACATTAACGTTTACCTCCATGACGATACACAATGAATTAGAGAGAAATATCGGGCTCAACCGCCTTAGGTTTATCATGGAACCACCCGTATACGTAACAGTGGCCAAGAACCATAACATAATCAAAACACATAACTTAAGCATAAAAGAAAGATAAAATTACCACATTGAAATATCAATATAACATTTTAAGATATTGAAAATCCATTCTTAAAAACCATTTTCAATACCAAAATACATTAAAATATTGAATGGTATTTATTTCTCCTTCTGAAAACATTAAATCTTGTTAAGGAAGGCATAGATCAAATAATACTCTCGGTGGCGGAAAAGGTTGTTGTCACTGCTTACGTTTAAAAAAGAAAGATTCATTTTTGTCGTTTAGTAAAACGCTTCATATAGAAAATATTACCTTTGAATGAAATGAAAATTTAAAAGGGTTTTATACACCATATAAAATAATGTCGTGTAGAAATCAAAAGATGCCTCAATGAAGGGAGATTGAGATGAAGTCCCGTTCAAAGATAGTATCCTTAGATTAAGGATTAATCAATTACATAATTCTGTGGGAAAAATATAAATACACCCAATATAAATACACAAATATTCATAGAATCACATAATCATGGAGTAGAGGTTTAACCCAAAGAATTGAAATTGGGTTAAGAAGTTCCCTTACAGAAATTTGACAGCCTAACAGTGTCACTTTAGAATTACAAAAATGAGTTGATGATAGATAAAAAGGGTATCTAATCACTTGGACATAAAATTTAAAACAATAAGATATATATAAGAACACATCCCATCATAATAAGATGTAAATTAAAAGACCTAACAAAAATAAGTCTTTTAAAAAGAGGATGGTGAAAGGTTCTTTTACCAATTTGGGTCACATTCGAAACATACACCCTATGAAAGAAGGATCATACAATGAAGATGTAAATACCCTTTAATTAAATTATATTACAAAAATAATACAATCATGGGAAGTAAATACACCACAAAAAAGGAAATAGTGGAAAATGTAGCATGAATCTCACAGGAATAAAAAGTGAGATAAACCCCCTTACCTCGTTGTAATCAATTGATTCATATGACCAAAAGACAATAAACACCAAATTCATCACATAATACCATGAATATAAATAGAATCATGATAATATATTTTAATTTTCAGTACACAATACACCACATGCAACAAATAAGTGGAGAATAATGGAAATCTCATGGAATTAAAAGTAAGATAAGAAATCCCTTTCAAAATTTCGGCAGCCTAACAGCGCCACTTAAAACATAAAAAAATGGATTGATGAGATAAAAATATGGTCTCTAGTCATATGAACATAAAATTTATAGTAAGAGGAATGTAAAAGAACATCCCCCAACATAATAAATAGGATCTTAAAATAAGTGACATAAAAGAGACTACTTAAAAAGAAAGAGAGAGGTAGGATCCCTTACCTCAAGTCCGACTAGTCTTGTTCGTTTCTTTATATTCATGAATAATAAACATAGGAAAATTTATAATTGCTTAAGGCCTTCCTTTAATGTTTATTATTCAATTCATATCACATATTATCATGTCATAATAATTAGTTAATTATGTGAGTTTATATCATACGTTTTGAAGATGTTCGGTATATGAGTCAAAAATAAACTTGTTTGAAAAGAATTGCCAATGTAGTTATAGGTACATCGTCTCCAAAATGGAATTAGTGATTTTAATATCAGATATATCCAGTATATATTTATTTTATACTATTCCATAACATTAGGAGATAAAAAATGAAATGCACCGTTCATGGAGACAGTGGGCCGTATGTACGCATGAACACTACATTCATTTCTTTGTCATATTAAAGGAATTAAAACAAAATGAGACATATATATATATATATATATATATTATAATTTCAGTATAATATATATGTCATATATGTAACATAAGTTCATTAATTACATTATTTATAAATTCCATGTTTGGTATGAACGAGTCATATCACTTGAGGGAGCGGTCGTCCACACTTCCTCTGATGAAATTATCACATTTCCACAACAGCAATGCATAAAGGTATGTTTTAAATATAAAATACAGAATCATATAGAGGGAATACATATATTATATATCATATATAAATACAGTGACATCATAATGGCCACCATTAAATGTGTTAAATGAATATTGAACAATCATAGTTTCGTGAGGCAGTAATTCGCCATCCACAGGAACAGTAAGATCTTTAACCATTAGACGGAGGTGTGTGTAAGTGAAAAACAAATCGTTCTCATAAAAAAATCCTAGAATATTGAAGATATTGGCGTCATTACAAAAGAAGGGAATAAAAAGAGTTTAGGTGGTTGGAGAAACCAAATAAAAAAAGGACATTAGAGAAGACATTACCTCTAAATCGGGTAACTCCCTTTGGTTTGAACCAAAAGGGTTTCTCGAAGAGCTTTATGCCTAGGGTAAGGATTATAGGATAAATAGAGGGATGTGGAGAGATAAAATGTGTAGTGTTTGGTCAAGCCAAGGGCTTGAGATGTGTTGGTAAGGGGGTAGAGGTGGGGTCCTTTTATAAGAGGGAGGAGGGGCACTCTTGGAATGTTATAAATTGATACTTTATTATAAAATTAATTTCAGATTTTAAAGGTCCCAAAAAGATATATTTTGAGGATAAGTTGATAAGGGTTTTAAAACCACTCATCCAATAGGTTTTTGACAAGTTTAAGGCTTATATTTTACCTTATCCTTTCATTTTATTTAAATTGTTCATTAATGCCGTAATCATTACATCATCATGGTGTCATAAATAAACTTAATTTTTAATGTCTAAAAATTATAAAACAAATATCCTGATGTAGAAAATATTTTTATATTTCTAAGGAATATTTATAGTAAAAAATATGAATTGTATAACCCCATCTATTTTTTTAGTAAAACAGTACATGTTTGTGACATTTTTATTTTTACTTAAAATAAAAGGTATTAATGTCATTATCTTACACAAGTGGCTCCTAGGGGTCCCAAAAATTGACCCATGGATTTTCTAGGTCGTCCATGACTCATCTAATAAGGGTAGGATATGTTTCAAGATATTTTTATATTTTTATAATATCATTTTTATCTTAAATTACCCTAATTACCTCTAATCGCAGTTAATAAAACTCCACAATTACTATTCACTAAAAATTATATTCATCCAATTGAAAAAATTTTACTTACTAATGACAACCATGTATGTCAGATTTTTGAAATTCAATTAACAGAAGCAGTAAAATTTCATTTAAACAAAAAGTCAGTTTTTTTAACTACAACTTAGTGGTTTCACTATTCATCAAAAATAATGTTTTTGATAAAACATAGAAGTTGAATTAATTATTTTTATAATTAATTCCTACTGTAAAAACAAAATACGTGTTTTTAAGAAACAATAGCTATCAAACGATTGACACTTGTTTATATCCAATTTCAAAGTGAAATTAATTCCAATGACCACCATTGGATTAAATGGTAAAAATATATTTTAACTAAACTTTAAACCCAATTAAGAAGATAATATAACCATATAAATAAATTAGATTAAAAGGAGGTTTTGAATTAAAATACATCATTTTTACTATCCATTAAAAATGGGCTTTATCGGAAATATAAAAAATTTTACACAAAGTAAATTTTGATGCCCGGATTCTAAAGAATGATTTTATTTGGTCAAATATAATATATAAAATTTACAAAAAGTATATTTTAAAAAGGGTTCTCCATCAAAAGGCATTTAATCGACCATTTAAAGAATATTAGAAGATTTATGCTTAAAATTGGATTCATTCTCATTTTAAGCCTCTAAAATTTATTGGATAAATGTAGAAATATTTGAAAAGAATATTTAATTTTTTTTAGTTAGTTCTATTCATTACCTCCATTACAATGGCTAGGCGTTAACTACCATTTAAAATAATATTATTATATTATTAGTGTGCAATGTAAGATTTCAATGAAACTCGTTGTTGTGTGTTGGGTACGCCATCGAACATAGCATCCCCTTTTAAAGTTATATTGACATTTTATTCACAAATATTAATAAATATGAAAATTTCATATTATTTATTTACCCTGGATGTTACATCCTTTCCCCCTTTTTGGAATTGAATCCTCACAGTTTTAAAATTGGTCTTGGAAACTTCATTGAAATCCCCACATCAGAAAAAGAGTCAGCAACACTATTACATTAAAATAAATAAGAATAAGTACAAAGATCACACGATTTAACCCATACTAAGATTCCATTTAGGAAAATATGGATATGGAAGAAAAAGAAAAGGGTCAAATTCTGATAGAAAGTGATAGAAAAATATGATTAGGAGAAAGTTAACCACCAGAAAATCACAAACTTGTGATGGGTTAAACGGTATTTGATTCCCCAGTAGGAAAAGTTTACATACTACATTTTATTTTTAAGTTAATTTTCATTGAGGAATTTATTTATGAGCTTAAATAAATCATAAGGAAACATACTCACCTGTCATGTAGACTTTCATCTTTTTCTAGATTTCTAACACAAACTCATATTTTCTCCAAATGATGAGTGTTTCAGGAAGACTTGATCATATTAAGAGAGCTATAATCAACTTCTAGAGAATCACATAATCCACAAAAGAGAACTATATATTTCCCAAGTCTTTAGACCTTAACCAAAACCAAAATTTTTCGTATGATATCAGATAATACACAAAAAAGATAATCCTTTATAAAATTAAATACTACTCTTAATCTCCAAAATTTGTCCAACAAAACCCAAAGTTCATCAAATACTATTCAATAAATAGATATCTATAAAATTCTTAAAACTAATCCAAACTAATAGTTAAACCCAAATCTCCAAAGGATTTAATCACATAGTCTTCCAAGATAAATATTAACATTTATCTCCAAATAACAATAGTTACTCTTAAAGTCACATACTGAAAATTAATTAACATAATCACATATCCTCCATGATAGGATAATCATTTCCATATATATCCGAAAATCAACTTATTCCTGATTCATAATATCATCTAACTAAAAATAATTAGTCATACTATCTAGGGACTTCACGTAGTCCATTGGTAGGAGATAAATCCCAGTCGCACTTTGGTTGTGGGTTCCATTCCCGCAGCTTCATCCGACGCGACGGGTAGTCACACGGTGTACGTGTTGTCCTTTTTCCAAAACTACAAAATTCATTAATATTCCCCAAAAAGAGATAAAATCTTAAAAAATAACCCTAACATAATTTAACCTCAAGTTTATCTCATGACTTTAATTTTCCATCATAACATATAGTAACCCATAATTTCCTTAGAAGTAAGGATCATATAAAACCTAATGGTTACCTTTATAATTATTACCGGAACTTACACATCGAGTTGGTGTTCTAATATATGATGCATTAGAGAACTCGCCAAGTTTCAAGTGGTTAATAATGACTACTGGTAGTTGGTTTCGAATAACCACGATATTTCTCATTGAATTGACCATTTCATCTAGTCTCTTAATTAGAGAAACACCACAGTTTCTTTCAAACCCATTGTCACATTGGTGCCTGCTAGATCCATCCATTTACTAAAACCAAAAATGTCAGTGTGAGTATATCTAAAAAATAATCATGTACTAATGAGGAAGATAAAAACCAAGATATACTTATCCAAGTTATCTCAATATCATTCTAACTTTCAAAAATAACAATGACTACATCTAATATACTAACCATTGTGATTATATACAACTTGTCGCTTAGGCTAAAATAACACTCTAACATCCAAAGTTATCAAAACTGACCTTTGATACCAACTATAAGGACCCATCCTTAAAACATTACATAATATTTAATTAAATGAATAATTTACATTGAGGATCTTTTTAGGTTTAGAGTTTTAGAGAATTAGGACATAACTATTACAACTCAAAGAATACAAAGTAGACACATCTTCCCAGTTTCCATTTCTTTTTCACAAAATATAAACTATTGAAAAAAAGAGTCATGTCTAATTCCATGTTTTAGACATCATGACATTTGCTTGATCCCATCCTTGACCGTATTCTACTTTATGTCCTATGGAAAAAATTTAAAAAACATGGGATGAGCATAAAAACCTCAGTAAGGGTTATAACATAATGAAAGGAAACATTAACCCATTAAAAATACAAATCTATGAAAGCATAATTTTCAATAATAACATACCTTCTGAAATCATAATATTTATGAATAACACATAGTAATCACAATTCATAAATGTAACTTAAGGCATACATTACATGCTTACATGGTAACTATCATAACTATATAGAGAGTCACATTTGGAATACCCACCACAACATATTCCCTAAATCTCTTTGGAGAAACATTCACGTTTACCTCATTCACATTACCCAATGCATTGGAGAGCTATCTCAGGCTCACCTACCCTAGGTTTATCACAGAACCACCTATATACATAACAATGGACAAGAACCATAACATAATCATTAAACATAACTGAATCATAAAGGAAAGATAAAATTCCCACATTGCAATAACAATATTACATATTATAATATTTAAAATACATTCTTAAAAACCACTTTAAATACGAAAATAAATTAAAAGAGTGTATGGTATTTATTTTTCCTTCTGAAAACATTATAGCTTGTTAAGGAATCCATAGATCAAATAATACTCGTGGTGGTGGAAAAGATCATTGTCACCGCTTACGTTAAAAAAGAAACATTCCATTTTGTTGTTTAGTAAAACACTTCATATAGAAAATATTCCCATGGAATGAAATGGAAATTAAAAATGGTTTTATACACCATATAAAATAATGTCATGTAGAAATCAAAAGATGCCTTGATGAAAGGAGATTGAGATGAAGTCCCGTACAAAGATGATATCCTTAGAGTAAGGATAAAGCAATTACATAATTATGTTTAAAAGATATAAATACAACCAATATAAGTGGATATTAAGTGTAATAAAATCATTGTTAATCTAAAAATATTAAAACCATGTCATAATCTTGGAGTAGAGGTTTAACCCAAAGAATTGAAATTAGGTTAAGAAGTTCCCTTACAGAAATTTGACAGCCTAACAGTGTCACTTTAAAATTTGGAAAACGAGTTGATGAGAGATAAAAAGGGTATCTTATCACTTGGACATAAAATTTACAGAAATAAGATATATATAAGAAAATATACCAACATAAGAAGATGTAAATTAAAAGTCATAACAAAAAGAACTCTTTTAAAAAGAGGATGGTGAAAGGTTCCCTTACCGATTTGTGTAACTTTTGAAACGTACACCCCATGAAAGAAGTATCATTAAATGAAGATGTAAATGCCCATAAATTAAATTATATTACACAAATAATATAATAATGGGTAGTACATACACCACACAAATGGAAATAGTGGCAAATGTAGCATGAATCTCATAGGAATAAAATATGAGATAAAAACCCCTTACCTCATTTTAATCAATCGAGTCATATGACCAAAAGAAAATAAACACCAAATGAATCACATAATACAATGAATATAAATAGAATCCTAATAATATATTTGAAATTTCAGTACACAATACACCAAATGCAAAAAATAAGTGGCGAACAATGGAAATATCACGGAATTAAAAGTGAGATAGGAAATCCCTTACGAAATTTCGGCAGCCTAACGACGCCACTTAAAACATCCAATAATGGATTGATGAGATCAAAATATGGTGTCTCATCATATGAAAATAAAAAGTACCGTATGGTTAATATAAAAGAACACCCCCCAACAAAATAAAGAGGAGCTTAAAAGAAGTGACACAAAAGAGAGTACTTAAAAATAAAGAGAGAGGTAGGATCCCTTACCTCAAGTCCGACTTGTATTTTTCATTTCTTTATATTACTGAATAAAAAATATTGGTAAATTTATAATTTCTTATAGACTTAATTTATATTTTATTATTCAATTCATATCACATATTATGATTTTATAATAATTAGTTAATTATGTGAGTTCATATCATACGTTTTGACGATGTTCGGTATATGAGTCAAAAATAAACTTGTTTGAAAAGAATTACCCATGTAGTTATAAGTACATCATTTCAAGAACGGTATTAATGATTTAAATATAATATATATCTAGTATATATTCATTTTATACTATTCCATAAAATTTGGAGATAAAAAATGGAATTCACAGTTCATGGAGACCGTAGGCCGTACGTATGCATGAACGCTACATTCATTTATTTGTCATATTAAAGGAATTAAAACAAAATGATATATATATATATATATATATTATAATTCATGTATAATAAATATTATATATAGGTAACATCAGTTCATCAATTACAATCTTTATAAATTCCATGTTTGGTATGAACGAGTCATATCACTTGAGGGGGCGGTAGTCCACCCTTCCTCAGATGAAATTATCACATTGGCACAACATTCAGTGCATAAAGGTATGTTTTAAATATAAAATATAGAAACATTTAGAGAGTATAAATATATTATATATCATATATATATACAATGACATCATAATGGACACCATGGAAGGTGTTAAAAGAAGATTGAACAATCCTCGTTTCGTGAGGCAGTAATTCGCCATCCACAGAAACAGTATGTTCTTTAACCATTAGATGGAGGTGTGTGTAAGTATAAAAATAATAATTCTCATTAAAAAATCCTAGTATATTGAATATACTGGTGTTATTACAAAATAAAGTGATAAAATATGTTTAGTGGGTTGGAGAAGAAAAATAAAACAAAAGGACATAAGAGAAGACATTACCTTTAAATCAGGTAACTCTCTTTGGTTTGATCCAAAAGGGTTTATTGAAGAGCATTATGCCTATGGTAAGGCTTCTAGAATGAAGATATTGATTTGGAGAGATAAAATGAGTAGATTTTTGTCGAACCAAAGGCTTGAGAGGTGTGAGTAAGGGGGTAGAGGTGGGGGCCTTTTATAAGAGGCTGGAGGGGCAATCTTGGAATGTTATAAAATGTTACTTTATTATAAAATGATTTTCGGATTTTAAAGGTCACAAAATAATATATTTCAAGTATAAGGTGATAATGGTTTGAAATCCAATCATAAAATATGTTTTTGAGAATTTTATGTCTTAGATGTTACCTTATCTTTTTATTTTATTTAAATCGTTCATTAATGACGTAATCACTGCATCATCATGGTGTGATAAATAAATTTATTTTTTAATGTATAAAAATTATAAAAAAAATATCATGATGTAGGAAATATTTTTAGCTTTCTAATGAATATTTATAGTAAAAAATATGACTTGTATAACCCCATCTAATTTTTTTTACTAAAACAATACATGTTTGAGAAATTTTTATTTTCACTTTAAATAAAAGGTATTAATGTCATTACCTTACACAAGTGGCTCCATGGGGTCCCATAAAATGACCCATGGATTGTCTGGGTCGGCCATGACTCATCCAATAATGGTAGGATAAGTGTCAAGATATTTTTATATTTTTATAATATCATTTTTACCTTAAATTTCCCTAATTACCTCTTATCGCAGTTAATAAAACTCAACAATTACTATTCACCAAAAATTATATTCATCCCATTGAACTACATTTTACTTAATAATGACAACCATGTATGTTAGATTTTTAAAATTAAATTAACTTAAGTGGTAAAATTTCAATTAAACAAAAAATTAGTTTTTTTAACTACCACACAGTGGTTTCACTATTCATCATAGAATGATGTTTTTCAGAACAATACCAAAAATTCACCCTAATCTATATTTGATATTCCAAATTAAAAAATTATGTCCATTTTACCAAATTCAAAACATAGAATTTTCATTAATTATTTTTATATTTAATTCCCGCTGTCAAAACAAATAACGTGTTTTTAAGAAACAATATCTATCAAAAGATTGACACTTGTTTATGTCCAATTTCAAAGTGAAATTAAATCCAATGAAAACCATTGGATTAAATGGTAAAAATATATTTTAACTACACTTTAAACCCAATTAAAAATATAATCTAACTAAATAAATAAATTAGATTAATAGGAGGTTTTGAATTAAAATACAAAATTTTCACTATTTATTAAAAAATGAGCTTTATTGGAAAAATAACAAAAATTTACACAAAGTAAATTTTGATGTCCCGATTATAAAGAATGAATTTATTTTTTCTAATATAACATATAAAATTTTCAAAAAGTAGATTTTAAAAAGGGTTCGCCATCACAAGGCGGTTAATCACCCTTTTAAAGAATATTAATAGATTTATGCGTAAAATTGTATTCATTTACATTTTAACCCTCTAACATTTATTGGATAAATGTAAAAATATTTGACAAGCATATATAATAATTTTTTAGTTATTTATATTCATTCCTTCGATTCTAATGGTTAGGCATTAACTACTATTTAAAATAATACTATTATATTATTAGAGTGTAATGTAAGATTTCAAAGAAACTCATTGTTGCGTCATAGGTACACCATCGAACATAGCATCCCCTTTAAAGTAATATTGATATTTTATTGACAAATATTAAAAAATATGAAAATGTCATGTTCTTTATTTACCTGGGATGTTACATACATGCTAACTACACCACTTTTAGTTTATGTTTGGCAGCATCACTATGCTGACATCCAGTACATAACACATAATGATTCCCTATATTCGTGGTTTTCATTAGAAAAATATTGTGTGTGGTCAATACCATTTTTGTTCCAATTATGTATACCCCAATTAAAAACCACGTTATCCCTGTGAAATCATTTTTGACATTAGTGATCAATAAATTTAATGTAATGACTCCACATACCAATTTATATGGTGAGATGAGTTTTACATGGATTTCACCTTGTGTTAGTTGACCATGGGTACACGATGTGTACTTTTACGTAATATTTTTCATATCCACTTCATGAATCTTAAAACTGTGGCACATCACGATGGGATCTCCATGAATTACCCATGAATATTTGACCTATTTTTGATGAACTTTTATTCAAAACTTTCAGAAAAAGAATGAAAATATGGAAATGAAAAAAATTCAATCCAATTCATAAAATATATAAAATAGATTATAAATATTAATAAATTGGATTGATATTGATATGATATAACTTATAAATTACAAGGACCATTTAAAGTTGTGGCAGATCTCTAAAATCTAGTTCATTATTCAATCATGACTAATAAATTTTATGAAAAAAGTTAAAACAAATCCAGAATCTCCTAAAGAATATATTCACCTTTAATTTATATTTAATTAAAAAAATATAAATGAAATATGATTATAGGATTTGTTAGAGAATATTTTCACCCATGGGTTGTTATCATTGTTTTTTAGAATCAAAGAAAGGAATATTCTAGATACATCCACTTGTTATCCATAAATCACCAGATGATCTTATAGGTGTTCTGAATACTTGTATGAAAGAGAAGAGTGCTTCAAACCATTCTCTATTGATCAGAAAATGAAGATAATTTTTTCTCTATATGTTCTTAAGAGGTAGGATGGGTGGATTATTATCTATATATATTAATAGAATTCTGGATATATTTTCATTTTTCATAATAAGCCTCATATCTGAAAATAGATTTACGTTATTAATATTCCTAGGATTAAGCATAGATAAGTTCATGCAAGACCTTATCAATATAATTAATCTAAGAAGAATCCCATGTTAAATAACAATAATTACAATATGTCCCATGACATGTTATAATTTAAATATAATTTCAAATAATAATAATTTAATTCCAATTTAAATGATGTTAAATAAAATTGATCGATTACATTGGGCTATTAACATGACCCATTAATGCTTACATATAATTGAACAAGACATAAAATAAAATATATTAATTTAAATTAATATTAATCACTAGATAAATAAATAAATATTATCATTTATAAACTCATGAATAAATATTTATTTTAATATCCATATATCTACATAAATATTTACAGTATTATATACAATAAATTAGTGAATAAATAAATATAAATTTATTACCTTTTGAATAATGAAAAATATATAAAATTCAGGTCATTGATTATAAACTCAAATATCTCTTGATTTAATATTTACATGATCAAAATTACATGATAAATTATTATTACACCAACTGAGAATAATAGTTATTATTAATATTAAATTCAATAAAATTGAATGAGATTCTAGATATACTTTGTGTATAACCCTATGGCCTAATTTCTCAATTGAATTAGGTGAAATAACCTATTATCAAAGATCAACATCAGTTAACATATGAAGGCACTCATAGAGAAATCATTTAATATTTCAATGACAATTACCATATATTTAATTCCACTATGTACCATAATCATGTTGTTTATAAATATCTCATTAACCAGGAAGTACAGTTTTGTCATCCCACTATATTTTAATTTATAATTCATTTATTTAAAGAAATGAATTCATCAATGAAAAACCATAATCAAGGATTTAATTATATAGTTCTATTTCAGTCAAAAGTAAATGAATATATTTATTTATTAATATTTCAGTGATCTTGAATTATTCCATTAATTCCATATCACTTATGAAACACCCAAAACATGTTGCATCATTACAAGAATATGTTATCACTATTTTCATCTAGACATCAAAGTACATTTTTAGGATATATATTAGTTATAATTAAAACTGTAAAAACTAATACATACCATCACACACACACACACACATATATATATATACATACCTAATGACACATTCACATGCGGAATACCAATGGGCAGGTCTGTCCATAGGAACTAGATCCTTGTAGATCACCAAGTGACAACATCATGGGAAAATTTCAAATGAGCCTTAAATAATAATAATAATAAAACATCATCAGTTCCCCATATGAAATATATTTTCAAGAATATATGAATTATTTGTACTTTTACTGTCATAAAATCTCATAGTTCTCATTATTGAAGGGAACTACAATAACCAATCGATAGAAATTATAATAAGGGGATACAATCATTGTCATATTAAATTTAACAATATTTCTTATATGAAAATATATTTATTAATATATTGGTAATAAAAATTACACTGTTTTCTTGTTATAGAGAACTAACCCCAATAGTAGAAACATATATTTTTTAAAATCCCCTAAAATTTTTTTCATGATAATTTATATAGTTGTTATGTTGATGGTAAATAATTTTTTTCATCATAAAACCCTGATACATATTTAACATTATAAATATTAATTTTATTCTGTACATTTGAATGTATTTAAAAACCTATTTCTCATAAATATAATCCCAAATATAAAATTTATCACTAATGTTTTAGTTGGTATGGATGGATTTAGCTATGTGATGTATAATTCTGGTTTGGGTTTGGACCCTAGGTTAGACCAATTTTGGGAATTTAATAAAGTACCTATTAAATTCATAATTATACCTCTATAAATTTATGTACAATCTTCTAATTAGAGGGTTAGACATTAATAATAAAATTACATGGATATTTGGGACAGAAAATGATTTCTTTTGGATTGGATCATCATGTTTATTGAGGAGTTTAAAAAGTGACGAATTAATTATGAAATAATGATGTGTTGATAATCTACCATCATGGTGGGGAATTGTTTAAATTTTTTTCCCAATATATTTTGTAATTGTTTTGAAACCTTAATTCATGAATAATTTATTATAAGATTTCTTATATAGATCATGCATTAATTTTTTTTAAACATTTAAGTTCTCATGTCATTCATTGAATATTTATTTGGAAAAAAGGAAAAATGGTTAGATATATATTGAACAAACACTTTTAATAATCCTAAAACATGTTTAACAGTGGGGTAAATCATTTTCATCCAATATGGATAATTCAATCTAGAAACCAAGTCACTAATGAGTTTTATACCCTCTCATATGTATATACATATCTCTTCCTCCCCCATCTATCCAACCCTCTCTATATCTCTTATAAAGTGGAGAAAAATGAAGAAGGTCATTTAACCTCACTGTATTCAGTCACATGTGAGGTGGTAGTGGAAGGTATGGTTGCTTAGTAACATCAGAATATTTTAATAATAAGGGGGCATCGAATGGAACGTTTGATCATGATAGAAGAAGGGGGTGTGTTAAATGAAGATAAACATTTATCAAAGGCATGATGAAATCCTAATAGAATTAGTAGTTCATGGGTTGTACCATGAATGTGGTGGTGGATGCACTGATGATGACGGCGTATTATGTGATTAAATATGGGAATTTTGATAAGTGGAAAGACAGAAATTGTGGTTATGATTTCTTTGAAAGATATCAAAATCAAAAGACATATAGACATGGAGAACATGCGATATATCATTATTATTAGTGGATAAAATTTATTAAGGGAATATTTATTTGACATAGAATATATCCTTTCATACTGTAAGACAAAAATAAATGAGTTCTACATGTTTTTTACATAAAGTATATCATATATAGGCCGAGACAACAAGACTGGGCCATAGTGGTATATGCCATGCTAACCCCTCGGGACACAAACACCATGTTGGATAGAGAACATGTCCTATACCTATACTTCTTTGATGTTTTTTAGAATCTTCTCATCAGGGAGTTAGAATATGAAATAATAGTTCATTCTAACAATTTGTTTTACGTAATTCATAAGGATAGAGATCACATCATTATTAGAGATAATTAATAACGTATTCTTGAAATATTGAGTTTCTTAGATCCATAGAGACAAAAATAAGTGTTATATGAGGAATTTGATGTAGTCTTGTGGTTATTAACAACCTTATAATATTATTGATACAAGGTAAAGTGTCCCTTATATGTTTCATGTGTTTAGGAACCTTAATGGGGGAATACTGATTGTAAGGAATGAGTCGTCAATTCAATTTTATGAGTTTGTACAAATTCATTGATATGGGGAATAGATATTCAATTTTTCTTATTTTGAACATGGGATTGAAACACATTGATACTAATAAATCATGATTTCCACATTAGACTAAGTACTTGGTAGTCCATATATCTAACAGGGTGTAGGTCCTCTATCCTTGTTTTCAGAACCCCCTCAATTAGTGAGAACTCACCCTTGATGAGTTGTGATTCCTTAATATGGGTCATATACCCCTAAAATAACACATGAAACCCTTAAAGGTATAGTTCCTTGAGAATTATTTCAAATAGGTTTCATGGATTTTGAGAAAGATGTACAGTTTGGATACATGAATTCATAGGTTTTAGTGGGTATCCATGCCATCCTACGAGATATGACATAATGGAAAATGATTTTTTATTACTAGAAATTACTTATATCCCAAGGAACTCTAAAAATATATGGTTTTTATAAGTCACAATATCATAGGTTCTGGGTATACATGTTTTTACATCCTTCTTTTTTTGTTTTCTACTGAAACTATTGGTTATTTTTATACCGATCCTTATATTATATTTCTATCCAAACGTGCTTTATTTTTGAACAAGAATAAAAAATATAAGATTACAATTGTCCCTATATAACTAGTGGAGTTTGTTTTTAGTGAAAATCAATGGAACTATTAAGTTATAGTGGATTTTATATATTATGCAATAGGTTATTTGAGTGAAGAGGTTTATTCCATAGTTATAATTTAGTCATTAATTTATAATGATTTCCTCATGTATATATTTATGTTAGAGTCCTCCAATGTATTGTTGTTTTAGAAGGTTGATGTCTGGGAATTAATTTGATTTTATATAATATAGGTTTGGGTTTTATTATTATATTGAGTTGAGTCATCTGGTCCATTATTGAGGCCAATGCCTCCCATGTGTGATATGCCTTTCTATTTTAATTCACATGCAATTGGATTATTGGAGGTGGGATTTTGGGTGGAATAGTTAATATAACTATCAGTATTGAGGGGTCTTGATAGAATATGTTTTATCATTCGATTAGCTTTGTGTGTGTAAGATGATTTAATAAATTTTAGGGTGAGATCAATGATGAGTCATGAAATTTACTTCATAGTGATTTTATCAATATCCATATCAAACAATGGTATACAAATATAACCATACATTCTAATAGAAAACACAAGAGAAGTTTTAAATTTGTTAGATTATGGGTGGAATTTGGGACTATAATATTTTTTATAGGGGTGGAACGTGTTTGAAAAATATTTTACTCAAAATTAACATAAATCAAAATACATAAAGTGAATCTTTAGAAAGTACCCATATTTAAAAATGGGATACTTCCTATATAATCCATTATATTAAAAAATTAATAGTCTAGAGATGAAATATTTTTATATAATGGGATAATATATCTAAAAGAGACAGTGGATGAAGATAGACATTGATGATGTTGAGGATCAATATATTTATGATGCACAATAGTCAGAATAAGATGAAAATATATAATATCCCATTGATGAAATTTTCCAAATACAAATAAACTATAATGGTAAAATTAAGAGATATATAGATCCCGTGAGATTGGTTTTTCTTATTAATGTTACATGTTATTTGTTAATAATGAAATAATATTACCAAAATAGAAATATGTAAGTAGAAATATACCAAAATTACTATTATTTGTTGATAGATTTTGAAATTTCATTCTTGATAGGAAAATAATATAATATGTATGTACGACTAAACTAAATGATTTGGATACATCAAAAAATTAGAATAATGTATGTAAGAAAAAAATATATTTATGGAATTAAGTTGGAATTGAGATCATGGATTAATAATTTTGATGTGGGTATATTTGTATTTTGTTTCCTGATAATTGAAAATAATATTGTCATCTAAAAATATTTATTTAAAGTTTTATATATTTCAAAAATATAAATTGATGATAGATATCAATCTTAAGGTCTTTTATGACCGGATTAGATGAAGGATTCTCCCTAATAGAAATTAATATATAGCTTATGTTCTAGGGATTAAGATCTATAGATATATATCTATGAAGATTTATACAATTATTTAATGTATATATGGTTAATTCCTATTCAGAAATATTAAAGGTAATATCTAGGAGGGAATGATTGATTTTGTAAACTGATATAGAAATTTAATGTATATTTTTCATTAAAAATTTGAAGGAAAAGATAAAATGAATATAATACTTCATAGTTTATTGATGTTATATATCATATATTCCATGTTATAGATTATGTTTTAAATATAGTAAACTCTCATGTATAACTATAATATAATTTGATAAAAATATACTAAATAATACATATATTCGGGGACATAAAAGTACTAATTTCTAAATAACTCATGTTGATATAATATTAAAATTGTTTGAAAGTAAATAAGGGAAGATCAATGTAGAATATGATTTAAAATTTTATAAAATATAATTATACATTACCTTCTAAAATAAAAATAAATGTAGTTTGAATTTGAAAATATATATTAGTGTTTTGTTTGATAATTTATATAGTAGATCATATCAAACTATTCTGTGATAACTCTTTAAGAGTGGTTATTCCCAAATGATCAATAAAAACACCAAAAAATGGGTAATTAAATTTATAAATTCTATGAAGTGAGGTGATTTACTTAGATAGATAATTCCATAGTGATCTGAGTTACCATGGTGGTAATTCTTATGTCCCATAAACTAAATTCATAACATATGAAAATAATAAATAACATATGGGACCTAACAAGTGGGATAGTTACCAATTGAATCTAGTGGAAGTTAGAGATTATTGGATTTTACTACCTAGAACCAATTTAATTTACATAAATTTTATGACTGAACCCCATATATTCTATATTATATATAGAGGTTTTATTCTTATTATGTATTATTTACTCCTCCAATTAATTTATTTAGTAATGTCTTCAGAATATTTGTTGCATAGATAAGTTATATAAGTTACTGAATAATGAGATCCTTTGGATTCTTGAACAATATTCTTAATTATATTACCTATGGGATAGATACATATATCTTACACGTCACAATTGATGTATGAATATTAGGTCCTAGGGGACTATAATAATTAGGATTTCTTATCATTATGTTTACATATAGGGATCTCTAATAGAAGACATTATTAATATAGACCCACTAGTATAGATTTATTATTCTATTTGTTATTGGAAATTTCTATCTTCATAAATGTATAATTTTACTTATACTTGAAGTTAATATTAATGTATATAATGAATCATGTACTTTTATGCATGATGAAAATCAGGACATATATTCTCTTTGGAAGGTAACTTGTGTTGGGTGTGACAAGGTGTTATGAAATAAACTGAATTACAAAGAAATGATTTTTCCTTTAAAAAATATTGAAGATATATCTCTTTAATTTTTATATAAAATTAAATTATTTAATTAAATATCAATTTTTATAATAGAAATGTTCATTTTAGTAAGTAAAATAAGGAAAGAGAAATTATGAATATATAAATACACATGTATGAATCCTTCTTATTGAGGTATTGATTGGAATATGAATTACATTTAAAAATACGTGTTTATAATAATGTTATCATTGCTATAAAATTTCTCTTTTAATGGGGAAAATGATGTGTTTATTGATACCAGTCTTGGTTTGTGATTTTTACTCATTTCAATTGAGAAATGGATTAATAGGTTTTAACTTTATATGTATCTAGATTATCATAAAAATCAATTGATATTTATATTATATAATAGAATCAATGTTATTTTTAATGTCAATATCTATTGAGTTTTATTGACAATAATTAAATCCAAGTGAATTCTTAGTCATTAATTAAGGGAGAAGGATTTCAATGTTTCCTATTAGTATTGAAAAGTTACATGATTTAATGAAAAAATGAATATTTATTTATTTGGGGGACCATGAACAATCATATTGGTACAAGACCATGTAATTGTATTGAATTTCTTATTCAATGGTATTTATTAATTACAAATTAATTAAATATTTATATTTGAAGTGATAATTAAATATATATATATATATATTTAATTGTTATTAGAGTTTTTTATTTATTATTTTTGTGGTATATATTTTTATTATGTGAAAAATTATATATTTTTCCATGATATGTGGTTTAATTTATGAAAAATGAAATGTGTATGGAATTTTTTTAGTTTTTAGTTCTAAAACACCAGATAAGTAACTTCATTTATAGTTGTAAATAATATTTTGAAAACCTGAATTTCGTTTTTTACTCAATTAAAATTAATAGATCTCTCTCACTAAACGTATCAAGACATATATTGAATTTGATAAATTCCTAATTGATTGATATGTGGCCAAATAAGTAATCTCATAAATTTAGAATAACACCCAAAAGGTCACGATTGATATCCTATGTGAAAATTATTGGGTCACTGTTATATTTTGAAACCATTTATTTTATATTAAGATATAGGGGCCATCCTATAGTTTACCCTAAATTTTGGTGGTTTTTAGCATTGAGAGGAGATATATTAGATTTAGGGTAAACTATAGGATGGCCCCTATAGTGAATGGCATGTTGTGTGATAAGTTCATATTTAATAGTGAATCATTTTTAGTTTTGGGGTGATCCATGTCTTGGAGTATAAATTGACACTATAGATGGAGGGTTCTAGTAAATTTTGGCAGACAACAAAGAGCTCCATGCTCTAGTCCTAGTCTTGGTACATGATAGATGCTCCCTATATGAAATGACGAATGAGAACCATGTTATGGAACTCTTTATGACATTTTAGGGTGAGGTTACTACATATGAAAGGGCCCTATTCAACAGTTCCCATGGGGTTGATATCCCAAGGTTCCGACTTGTAGAGATGCATCATGATAGAACCCCTATGATATTCTATAGGAGGGGTGATTGGGAGTCCCTATGCGGTAGAGAGTGGCCTTATGCTCTGGAACATAGAGGGGGGTAAATATCCCCTAACCTACCCAGGGGAGGTTCTCTAGGGTCTATCACTAGGATATTCTATTAGATTTAATTATGATATGGTTCTATTCCGTAACATAGGTTCTAGAATGTGGAACCTTCTACCTTGTTTTCTTAATGAGGTGGAATTTTATTCATTTCACCTGTCAACAAAAAATCATTCCCCCACTCTTCTCTATTCTATTGAATAAATTATGGAGCTCAATCCACGGGTCCTTATTCATAATCCCCACCTTATATATCCACTATTAAAAGCAATTGGTTTCCTCATAGTAAATTATCAATTTATAACGGATTCTTTCTCTTCCATCCCTCTATTCATATTTACTTCTATTTTATTTAAAAGGGTTTTCCATAGCTAGACATTCGAGGTAAACCTAGTTTTGTGGATGGATGTTTTCTAAAACTTATGGAATTCATTGGTTTTCAAGGATCCATCCTTTCCTATTATTAATGTCTTAGATTAATGCGATGAGTTTTCCTCCAATATTGAGGTTGGTGTCTCTATAGAAATCATATTTCCTCTATTATAATTAGAGTTAATTATTTATATTCTATTAAAAAACTGGATTACGATTGATTTACTTTACTGAGAGAGACTTTGTTACTATTTTTATATAAATGTTGGTGTGTGTTGAAATTATTACGAGATTTAATTGGTTTTCCTTTAAAAACACGTTTTGTGCAATTTAAATGTTTGAAAAACTATATCAAAGGGTTTTCTTTCTTATAGAAGAGTTATAAACATATGTTTTGGAAATGAAAGTGATTTGGGATGATATTTTTATTAATATGGTTTGTAATATGTTATTAAATTATTAATTTTTCTTATTCACTTGGGTTTCATATATGGTGTGGAACAAGGGATACCGTGGATGCATATAGACAACATGGACTAGTGCTTTCCTTAAATAGATTATAAAACTCCATGATTCTAGAAAATATTTCTATATAATAAATAATTTTTTTCAATAAATTTTGAATAATAAAACCATGAAATTATTTGAATAATTATTATACATTATATAATGTATCATGTTATATGACATATAATTGTTGTAAATAATTTTTCATTCATTAGGTAAATACTATCGATCCAAAATAACCATTTTAATTTATTTTAATATTGAGAATATTTGCCATATATATTTTTAATAAAAATAATTCATAGTATTTTGATAATAAAAATTTATTTTCTACATTTTAGTTAAATGAATTAATTGGTTATCAAATATTTTGAAATGAAAATAAACCAACTGAAAATGAAAAGGAGATGATTTTTTAAAAATTACTTTATGCGTGAAAAGTATTTTTATCTTAATAAATTGAATTAATCACTGTTTATGAATGATTTTATTTAAATGAGGAGATAATATATAAACTTAAATAACTTAACATTCCTTTAATATTTTTTCAACTCATGTAATGACAATAAATTTAATGTTATGATTATAAATTTCTTTTAATAAAAAACAACTTTCTTTTCATTTTGTGTATTTTTTTTAAATTAATTTATTCTAATTTATGATTTGAAATTGTTAAAATGATATCAAAATTTATAATCAGAATTTCGAAATATTTTAATGTTATGACATTCTTTTTTTGTCACAATTAATAGTAGTTATGGTAAAAAAAATCGAATTGGTTATTGTTAAAATGGGTTAATGTGGGGGTTAAACTAAAATATAAGTTTTAAAATATCACATAATCTTGAATATTTTCTGTTGAATAGATTTATTCCTTAACTTATCATATCTTCAAACATTTTCCAAAATTGTTCCACCTTAAATTAATAATGAAATTCTATATTTTAATGTTTATAATATTTACAAGAGTTCCAATCACCTCGATTATAATATGGAACCTCCCATATTCCCTTATACACACATATTGACCCATATAGTTTAGTTAATTACATCCTAAATATCAAAATATATTATGAAGCCATCTTCTACATTCCTTTCTAGAAGAACAAACACTGAAGGCTTAAGGTGTATGAGAAACAAGGTTTCTTAAAGAAGAGATAATTTTCATTACAGATCTATTTATGGTTTATTTCATCCAAGACCATATAGAAATATTAAATGAACATATTAACATGTTAAAATAAATATAATTGATATAAAAAAAGTTTTTACACCAATATTACCATCTTTTTTTATCTTTCTTCCATCTTAAGTGAAATTATAAAGTGGTTCATGGGTACGTGTGGAATTACACCTACACGAAGCGACGTGTTTAGGTTTTAATTCATTTCATACATTGATGTATATATAGATGGGTTTAATGAATATAAATGGTATTTTTATAATTATTTAAATTCAATTTATTATATATCATTCTTAATTTTATATTTTTTGGACGATGAAAATGTTACTCATGCGTACATATGGAAAATCATCTCCACAAAGTGATGTAATTCATTTTTCACGATTAATATTATTTATAAGGTGAAACCATGAAAAAGTAGTAAGGATTGGAAATGTTGTACTGAATCATGACTGGAAAACATACCAGTTTTTACCCAAATATTGATTTTAATGATGAATTGTTAATAAATGGGTTAGAATTTTCTATGGACATATTATATTGTAAAATAACTATGAATATGTTCATATTATATATTATAATAAATATAAAATTATTATTAAGTAATGTAAGAGTGCAAACGAAGAATGTAAATAATTATGGTAAGGGTCTATATAGTAATCTCAATTTTAATCAGGATTGTTTATGCTGGAATTTCATTTTGGTATATTATAAGATATTTACCTATTAAAAAATATATATTTTATTCCTATTAGTTTATTTATGGGTTTTTATGTGTTACTTTCATTCTCTAATCACTTTTACTTAAAACTATCTAGAAAACACTTTTAAGATAATATAAGCTTATTCCCCCTTTGTTCAATAAACATTTTAATCCATATCCATGTTCATTAAAATGACATCAAGAATGATATTTTATATCCTAAAATTATTATTTAATGTTATTTTAAACCATATTTGAATTTATTGGAAAATTTTAAATTCAATATTCTTGTCATTTTTTGAATGATGCACTTTATAACTTTTTACCAAGAGTGTTAGAGAAATATTTGTTGTAATGATTACCGAATGAATGAATTGTTTCAATGTTATGACCATTATTTTAATTGAACCATCCTTTATAGGTTTCGAGGGTTATTTTAAAAAAACAAATTGTCTCATTATTAAAGAAAATTTTATTTAAAATTCTATCTAATGAAAATGATATCATTATAATATTCTCAAAAAAGGTTAAAATTTTATTTTAAATGAATTTATCATATAGGTTAAAATAATTTAAGTATTTCAATACGTCACAAGAGATTTTTTCACAAACCAAGTCATGATGTCATCCAACAAAAAATGCAACCCATTTCTAGATATGTTATAAATGGTGTTCTCGATCCTCAAAGCTTGGAAAATAGTTCCAAGAATCAATGTAATCACAATGGGAATGATTTATCCCAAACAAAACTATATCAATAATAAAAAAACATTAAATAGAACTAATAATAAATAAATCTCAAATAAATATTCAAAATTTATTTAGTTATAATATATAAAAAATATAAACTAAATAAAAACTCAAACACAACCATGAAACATGATCTCCATGTGACCTCTTAGTCACCCCTAACGACTAGTCTAACCTACTCCAAATATGAGAAACCCAATTAGAAAACTACACCTATAAAATATATTGAGTTTACTGACACATAGTGGACCATGTAGGGTGGGAGATTAAGTATCTTAGTAGGTAATCACAATAGAGCACATACATTTTCTTTCTTAAGAGAGTCCAAAAATAATATTTTGAAAAAATTTCTAAAATAGAATTTTGATTATTTTAATAAAAATGAATATATATTTCTATAATCAACTTTTCAAACAACAAAATCCACATTACTTTAAAAAAAATTGTTTCACATTCCACAACCTATTTCAAAAAGAAATCCCAAAATACATTCTATACCAATTCTAAAAAAGGAGGGATATGCATAAAGTAAATGAAACAAAATATATTGTATAAAATAGAAGGGATAATATCAATAAGAAAAAAACATAATAGAACTTGTAAGCAGGTAATAATTTGAATTTCATAAACACCCCTATAGCAATCCATAAACATACTTAGACCAGACTCACCTTACAACATATGGTGCATCTCCATAGTCTATAACTCATTGGTTTTTTTAACTACCAATCTAGTGGAAGAATCCCACTTGGAATCTAAAACAACCAAGGGGTACTGACCCATCTTATCAGGGTTTATAGGAAACAGTCACTTGAACCTCTAAAAAATGCTTAGGATACCTATTATAGAATTTGCGATACATAGTGGAAGGAGAGGAACTCACATGAATGGGTCACTTGACCGAACGCCATTACACATTCCTACCCCAACCACCGATACCACCCATGTGATAGCCCATATATTTGGATATCTTCAATATGTGTGTCCACCTCACAAAAATTCATTCAAAAGTTCCAATCATGCCTTCACATTATTTGAGTTTCAAAACATTGTTCCAAACATTATAAAATACTAACCAAGACATTAACTTTTCAAATCTGAATACATTTTCAAAACCATTTCTAAACTAGAGTGAAAACATTAAACAATATGAAATTTTCCAAATGGTCCTTTTATACCACTTCATTACCAAGTGTGTCTCAAAATTACCAAAGACCATTTGTGCCAATTATTCAACAAAACATATCTCAAAATGAAAAAGAGGACAATATTTATATAAAACATTTGATGTTACATTTAAAGTCACTTGAAGAACTAATAAAAAATTTAGAAAAAAGAAACTATTTTAGGAAAAGGGATGGAGGGGAGAAATGAGAATCCTTTTGAAAAAAAATTAGGCTTAAGGAAAATGTAATTTTTGAATACCATTATCATTTAAATTCCAATCCATGACTTTAAAACATGAACCCATTGATGTTATTACATCCAATAAAACTCTACAAGTATTGATTTTGGACTAAGAGAGTACCCGAAAACCATTTTCAAAGAAAACCACTTTCTTTACTATTATACTCAACAAGTCACACAGATGTTTTATTATAAAAATCACCATAACTCACACACATGGCTCATATAACAATCAAACCGTGAAAAAAATAATAACCAAAGTCATAAAAACCCACAAAATACCTATATTATTTCTACATGACCAATTTTTATTTCATAGAACACGTTTTGTGCATATATATACTCATATTTAAGAACTTCCTTAAAAAACAAATTTTCGACATTTTCCAACATAAAAACAAAAAAAATTAAAACACACCATGATAATATTATAGTATGTTTAAATAATTAATGTAAAGCTCAATCATTATCATAATGTTTCAAAAAAAAAGACAGAAACACCTACCTCAATGACATTAGATTGTGATAAAACTTCAATGCAAGGAAGAATAGAACTCAAGAGACAATTGACACACACTATGAACAAAGAAAAACTTCCCAAACTTCAAACTGAATCCTTATGCTTCATCCATGAATGAACCCAACATGAAAATTCCAAGGAACCAAGAGAGTAGGAGATGAAGAAAAAAGGGAAATATTTGATGATGAAATCATGAAAATTCTGTAACCATTAGTAATAAATCTTCCAAAATGTGGCACATGATGAAAGAGAACAAAGGGGGGGGGGATTTGGTAGAAACCCAACTATTAGGGATTAAAATCGGTGGTATAATAACTTAAATTGGGTTTTTAAAATAACTATAATTTAGTTTTTAATGAGATGTATTATTTTATTGAATGTTTTTGTAAACCGTGTGAACACATTGTGATTACTACTAGAAAAATTCTTCAAACATGTAGGTTTATATTGAAAAGTTTATGAAACCCATTATAAAACCTTGTGACTTTAATAATAGTCCAAAAACCATCAAATGAAACCACAACCAGTAGGAGAGATCATCCAATGATCCTTGAGTGATTTAAACACAATGTTTGGACCTCATGGGTGTCACAAACTCCCCACCGTGCTACTTTCTCCGAATAGATTTCAAAATAACCATGAACATGGATAGAAACAAATTGAAACAACCAAATACAAAATAAAATTATAGGAAACACATCCCAAACCACAACCAAGAGATCAAATAACCAGAAATAAATAAAAATAGAAGAAATCTATGGTCGTGGTGTCATAATTCACCCCACCATAAACACTTTCTACCCAAAAGAAAGTCACTCAACCAAATAGTAAAGAGATTTGAATCCATCACTCTAAAAAATTAAAATGAAACCATGAAACATAGGGTGACCTTTCACTGACCATGTCACAACTGACCACCTCTAAAGGGAGACACCACATGAAGAACAATGGAAGAACACGAGGGGGTTCTCACCCCCACAAGAAATAGACTAGAACCATAGAATTACTTCAGACCATCCAAATATAGAAACTCCCAAAACAATAAAATAACCCCCCAACATAAGGGAAAACCTGAATTAGGGTGAAAAATTCAATAGGAAATAGTGAAATTTCCAATTTTTCTAATTATTGGGCAGATCACATGGTTTTTACGCATGGTTTGGAAAACCACTTACCAACTGTGTTCCCTCTACTAGACAAAAGGGTAACCCTGTATGGTTTCAAAACATGGTTTCCCAAATGTGGACCAACCTTGCTCAACACCACTGCACAATTCTAGAACCATACTGCATTCTTAGTGCTAATTTTCCATAATAGTACATGGGCCATAAACTATGCTGTAAACACCAAAACACAATCCTTAGGGTTACCTTCACGAATCCACATAGTTTCCACAAATTGTGTGCTACCTGTGTGCTATATAATTATAAGCCCAAAATATTTATTTTTAAACAAAAAAATAACAATTAAAATATGGAATATGAAAAATTCCAACATGATCCAAATAATATGTGAAATTTATATGAAAAAAACAATTCCCACACTAAAGTGAAAATCTATGTAAGATATTAAAAATTAACAGTGAACAAAACTACAATTCATCATTTTCACAGGAAATAAAATCCCCAAAACATGCATGACTGAAAAGAAGAACCTGATTCATGAAGGCTAACCATTTAAAGATTCACACCCAAGGAATATAATTGTATTGCATGAAAAAGGATCACTGAGCCACTTATAAAGTCTAGAGAAACTCATAATAGGAAGAGAACCATAACTAGAACTTAAATCATCTCCACACCAACACTGGAGAAAAAAATTATGCCAAGGTCTCTTGCACCCTCGACAATCTCTTGACTCTACAATAGCTTCACTCTAAGGCCTGTGACTAGAGACCTGATGAAAAAAGCATATAATTCCTCATAGACAGGCTCTAATATACTCCTATCAAGACTTCTTCATTGGGCAATAATTCCTACAAAACTTTTCCAGATGGCCCAGACAAACTCAACAAAGGCATACCCTTAGAGGATTGCAACAATACAACTTCAAATACCCGAACTAGACACACTAAAATCGTACAAGTGAGTAGTATGAAGAATGAGTGGTTGGAACCAATGAAATAGAATCCTCAAGGAAATGTCCCTATATCATTCACTCCTCTCTATATAGGGAACATCAATGAGAAAAAAGAGACAAAAAATTTATAAACTGTGCTCCAGAAATCAACTCAACCGAGAACAATTCATTTACCAAATTCTCTAAATGAATATCACTAGAGGAGAGGGATCAGTTATTCATCTATGGATAGAGGACCACAATGAAAATATAATCTTTCAATAGATCCTATAGTTTTATTTCTAAAGAGAAATAAACCAGATCCTTGAAATGTTAATTATAGACCTTCACTATCCATTGGCCTTACTGAATAATCTTGAGATCATCCACTTTCTTTGTCTTCACCTCATAAGTTAGGAAACATCCCAATTCATCCCATCTTGAAACAATGTCAGTAAAATCAAATTCAAACAATCCAAATACAGTCTATAAACCACCCCAATACAGCCTGAATCATGAACACTTTGAGAGTTCCCAATGGTCCAAAGAAACTATCTACTCCCTCAAGCCATTCAACTACATACAATGAACCATGATCACAAAAAAATACACAAAACTAAAAATAAGAACTAAAAATTGGATTAAAACCCCTCGAAAACATAGGGACATTTTTAAGAAGAATATTCTAAAGAACATAAAAAGAGAAAACCAAAACAAACCTGAATAGAAAATCTCAACCATGACGACAACCAATCCTATTTCGATTTCAAAACTACCTTCTTCATAGGAAACTTCTTAATTATTAAAACCCATTTTTTCCAACCCAATTCAAACAAAAAATTATTCTTTTACTACAAATCTCATGTTCAAAAATCATTTTACATTTGAAAATTATTTTTATAAAAATAACTTTTCACTTTAAAAGCAACCCACACCGACAAAAATAAAAACAAATCATAACTCACACCAAACTACCAAGATAAGGAAATAGTGTTCATGTATAACTTAGAGACATGGTTAGTGGAATATCTCCAAGTAATCATCAATTACTAATAAGACCTTGAATTATACACTTAGACTCCACATGGGTCACTACACCATGTGAGATCACTACGTGAAACCATTTATCCTCCATTTCCATTTCTCATTCCAAAAAAATGATAAAAGAATCCAATCCCAGTCTACCCCATGAAACATGAGGATTGTAATAAGAAAGGTTTTATGATTTACTTCCCATACCTACCTACCTATTAACATAAATTATAATATCCATATTCCGAACACCCCAAATAGTATAGGGCCTACTCTGATACCATTTTGCCATTAACCAAGATGGGATGTCATCCAACCAAACATCCATAATATTTTGAGACCTGGACTGAAGGGAGTTCACAATCCACACGGGCAGGAAACTAGTGGTAGGAATCAATGTAATCATAATGGGAATGATATATCTCAAAAAACTAGGATTAATAACCAAAATATCATGCACCAGAACTAAAAATAACTGAATCTCAAAAATTATAAAAAACTGATTCAATTATTACAGTTGAACAAAATAGATAATAAATAAAAAAACTCAAACTCAACCATGAAACAAAATCCCCACTTTTCCTCTTGGTCACCACCAACCACATGACCAACCTACTCCAAATTAATGAATCCAAACCTAAAAAATTATCCTACAATATTGATTAGGTTTTCCAACACCAAGTGGCAGAAGTTGGGTGTGAGATTAAGAAACTCCTTAGGATCACCACAGCTTCCATACATTTCCCTTCTTAATATAGTCCATAAATAATAGTTTTGAAAAAACATTTCAAAATAATTTTTTAATAATTTTTCAAAAACCGAACTCAATTTCCATATTCCTTTTTCTAAACAACACATGTTGATTTTATTTTCAAAAAAGTTTCTCTTTCTAGAATATAGTAAAAAAAACTCAAGTTAAATCCATATAAATGATAAAAAAGGAGAATAAAAATATATTAAATGATAAAAAACAGTTATTATAAACTAATGAGGTTAATATCAACAAGAATCACAAAAAAACATATAAGTAGGTAGTCATGGGAATTTCCTAAACATCCCTAGAGAGATCCTTGGATATTATATTTTAGAACGCAACTTCCATCATATAGTGAAGATCTATAGGTAATAACTCAATGGGTATTCTGACAGCCAATGTAGTGGAACAATTTTACGTGGCCTTTAAAAAATCCAAGGGGTACTATCCCATATAATCCGGATTGAAAAGAAACTATCACCAGACTCTTTAGAAGATTCCCATGAAACCCATGACTGTAATAGTGATACATAGTGAAAGGAGAGTCCCTCGTACACATGGATCACCTAACCATAAACCAACACACTTTCCTACCCCAACCACCAACACCACCCATGTGATAACGCACATCTCAAAAATTCTTCTATAGGTTTTCCCAACTCACTAAAAGCCACTAAAAAGTTCAAACAAAGCCTTCAAATTATTTTATATTCAAGAAACTTTTCTAAAAATTATAAAATACTAACAGGGGATTTAAAATTTTCCATAAAAGTACATTTACCCAACCATTTCTAAACAAGAGTGAAAACATAAAATAATATGAAAATTTCCATTCATTACTTTTATACCACTTCATTACCAATTTTTCTGACAATGCCAAATGGGCCTTTGTGATAATTATTCCCCAAAACATATCTTAAAATTTGAATTGGGCCAAGCTTTAAAGAAAACATTTGATATAACATTTGAAATCAGTTGAACACCAATACACCATTTGGAAATCTTGAAACTATTTTATTAAAAATGGGATAGGTTATAACTGATAATCCTTTAGAAAAAATGAGGCTCAAGAAAAATATAAATTATAATGCCATTATCATTTGACTACCAATATATGAGTGAACATCATGCACACATGGATGTGAAAACATCTAGTTACACTCTTAATGTATCCATTATAGACAAAGAGAGAATCCAAAAACAATTTTTATAGAAACCCCTTTCTTTACTTTTAAATGCAACATGTCACATATGTGAACCAATCATAAAAATGACCAAAAATCACACACAAGACTCATATAACAATCATCCCATGTCAAAAAAACATAAAAAAATCCAAACAACCCTTAAAAATATCAAAAATTCATTTATAATTTAAAATAGGAAATTTATCAAACATTTGGTGTGCATATATATAGGCATATTTTAGAAAACCCTTGAAAAAATAATTTTTACCAATTTACCATAATAAAACACAAAAAATATTTATACTAACACACCAAAAAAAATAATATTTTAGGTTTATAAATAATTGAAGTAAATACTAAGAATTAGTGTAATGTACCATAAAATAAGTGGATGGAAACACCTACCTCAACGACTTGAAAATGCAATGAAACATCAAGGTAATGAAGAATACACTGAAAGACACAATCCAAACACCCTATAACCAAAGAAAAACATCCCACACATCATCCATAAACCCTAGGGTTAGGTCATAATAGAGACCACTGTGAAAATAGAAAGTAACCAAGAGAGAAGGATGAAGATAAGAGGAAAAGAAAATATTATATGAATAAATCATGAAGAATAACTAACCTTTTTTGATAAATCGGCCAAAAAAGTATCCCAAAACGAAGGAGAATATAGGGTGGGGGTCCTTTGGTCAACACATAACTGGTAGGTGGAATTAATTAAATATGCTTTTTAAAATAAATGTTATTTAAGATTTAATGGGTGGAATGATTTGGTAGAACACGCACAAACCGTGCGACCACTACTAAAAATATTTTTCAAACCTGCAGGTTTAAGTTAAACAGTTTGGGAACCCCATGATCAAACCAAGTGACCTGAAAATTTTTCAAACTATGTCAAATGAAACCCCAAACACTAGGAGATCCCACCCAATGATCCTTGAGAGATTTAAACACAATGCAATGACCTCATGTGTATCACAAACTCCCCACCAAGATACTTTCTGCCAATACCAATGACAATAACAATGCATAGATCTAAAAACAAATTGAAACCATAAAAATCCAATGAATGTTTTCAGACACTCAACCAGATCCTCAATGGAAATATGTAACATTATAAAATAAATAAAAATAAAATAAAACCGTGATCAGTGTGTGATAGATATGATATGATGATAACATACAAATTATCTCTCTGGTGAGATTATGATGATTATGTTCTAAAGATGATTCCATGAAACCCATTTCAATATTTTGATTAAATTATGTCAGGAATGAATATTTATTAAACTAGTTTCCTTCCCAAGGGTTATACAGCGATGAACTGATGAATGTTATTATAATTTTATAAAACACATATTTATGGTTTTCATTATGTTTTACGTGATTCTATGAAATCCCTTAAATGAATTAGGTAATGATTGATATATCATGTGATGATATGGAAAAGAATGGGGAGTGAATCCAATTCAGCAGGGAACTATGTCCAAAATGATGTTTTTGGGATTTAACAGTGACAATGGAAATTATGGAAAGGAGAGAGAACCCAATATACTATGGTACTTTTTAGACTATTATTATCTTGGAAGTATACCCTGAATAACAAAATAATTTTCTATGTCTATGATTGTTGAATGATTAAAATGAAATATTATTTTTCTTATGATATACTCTCTTGACACATGATTTATTTTTTATGATTCATCAGTCCAATGACTCATGTATTTTGAAACAATATTGTTTAATGACCTGAATCAGGATTTATGATTTTTAATGATTGGTTTTGAAACTTTTATGTTATGGTAATGATATCATAACTATATTTTTATTTTATGATTTTGTATGATTATTGATTTATATCTTATATGTTTACTATTAAGAAGAATATGATCTTACCCACTCTTATTATTCTATTTCCCTATATTTTGAAGAAAGGTTTTAAGTAGGTTATGTTTAAGAAGGTTATATTGTGAGAAGATATTTGTCAGATATATTTAATATATTACATTTAATAGGTCATTATATATATAATATTCATAGATACTATTACTTTATTGTCCTGTGGCATGTATTATTGTATAATTTATTGAATATTCATGTAAAATGATGTAATATTTATATATTTAATATTCAGATCACATAAGTTGGTATGAATGAAATTATTATTTATTTATGGAGCTTAGGTTTTTCATAATATGAGGATAAAAACATATATAACCTATTATGAATTGAAATTGATATTGGGTGATCTTAAAAGTGTCATAGGTTGATAACAAGGTGTTATATTTTTGGAAATTTTAGGAATGTTTTTCATGACTAAATGATTTATCATTATGCTTATTGTGGATTGATTCTTACACTATGCCTCTTTATTGTAGTAAATGGATCAAATAATGAGTAATTGTGTTATTAATGAATTTGGTACACAATGAAATTATTTTTCTCTTGAAGAACTGAATTGAACGAGAGATAGAATAAAGAGTCACATTTCAATTATCACAAAAATCATCCATTCTAGGAATAATACTATTATTATAAATGAAAAAATTGATATAATATAACAATCGAGTGTCTCATGAGGTGATATCTACCTTTTTTATGTGGGTCCTCTAATCCCATGTTTCCTATAAAGGTATCAGTACAACTGAAAATATAATTTCCAATCACCATTTCTCAGATAATAAAAAAATTTCTTGGAGTTTTATCATTTGGATAGTGATGAAGAAAAATGGTTGAATATTAATAATAATAAGGGGGAAGTGGAATAAATTTAATCTAGGGAATTGGATTCAATTAATATCTTTTTTCATTAGGTTCTTTTCCTGAACTCTTCACATAAAAATGCATAGGAAATTCATCGATCATAATAAAAAGTATAATGAATCTATTGATACCTATGAGGAAAAGTTATATGTCATGGAAGATACTATTATAATGAATAGACCACAAAAATTACATAATATTGAGTTCTTTTTAGAGAATTTACATTGTTTTACTTTAAGGACCTTCATAGGTTTATGGTTTAAGAGAATTATGTCATAACACACACATTAAAAAATCATATAACAAAATGTGGACACTTATGATTAATATTCAATGTTTCTAGAGTATATAACTATTTAAATAAATCATGAGTAATTTTCCTGGAAAATCATTAGGACTTTTAATTTGAGATATTCCTTCCCCTAACCATCTTGAAATATATTGATTTTTTATAAATTTAGGATAAGAAAAAAACTCTTACTAAGGGATATTAAAACAAGGAAAACCATTAGCCCAGCGAAAAAATGAAAATTATTATAAAATATACCATTATATTAAACGTATTTAGAGTAATAATGTTAACATTTTCAGATGAAAAAAATTCAAAGTTATTTCACAAAGAAAATCCTTAAAAATCATAACTATAAATTAAAAACAAATTTTAGGTGAATTACAAAATAATATTCATAAAAACCTATCAAAAAACATTTTAATTAGAGTAAAAATAATACTTACTTTAAATATAATCATTAATCATTGAATTGGAGATCTATAATCAGTCTCACCCTTTGTATAAGATAAATTAGGCACACCCATTTCTCATGAGCTATAATGGGGATCAACCATTCATATTAGTCATATCCGGACCACCTGAAAAATATAATGGGCATCAAACCTTCATATAAGTACTATCATCCTCTCCGATCTCATATAATTATCAATTGAAATATCACCGATAAAATATTTTATTCATTCAAATTTTCATTATAAACCCCCTTTAAAAACACATTTAATACCATATAAAATATTTTTGCATAAAAATACCATTTTCTTTTCAAAAATAATTTTTAATAAAAAATACCCAAATAAGATAAATAGAGGGATTAATTGAATAATATACGAATTATTTTGATGTAATCCATAAATGAAATAATTTACCTGATAAGGGGAATGTCATTTTCACTGTGTATGCTAAGAATAAGACATTTCTTTTTTTGTTTGTCAAATTGATCTATATAAAACATGAAAAAATAATCATTTTAAAAAATATTCAAAATAATGTAAGAATAGAAATAAAATATAATTTGAAAATATTTTATATAAATATATTTTTTTTCTTCATAAAATCATTTAAAAATCATGGAAATGTAAAATAAGGATTTGGATGGAAAACATTAAAAGATAATCTTTTAGAAGAAAAGTTCCTTATCAAATCGAAAAAATTTGAATCACATGTCTGATGAATGAAAATAATAAAAAAATATTATAAATACCATGGAAATATAGAAATTAAATATATAAAATCTCAAATGTTATTTTTATTCCCCTCATAAAATATTATAGTTTTATAATATTAGAATATGCCTCAAAGAAAGGAAACTGAGAGAATGTCCCTTATCTTGAGTCTGACTTGTCACATGTATCTTTATTTTCCTGAATAATAAAATTATGTTAATTGTTTAATTAATTTGTAAATTTATAACTTCTTATTATTACTTTTATTTAACTTATTAAATTTTTTTATATAGTTATATAATAAATTAAGTATATGTTGGAGGTTTTGACCATATTCGGGTATTTGTGTCAAAAATGACTTTAGTAGGTTGAATATGGAAAAAAATCATGATATAAATATATAAATAATAATAATCATGAAATAAAAATAATTTTTAGACATTAATTTTTCTTTTGAATCCAATAATGTAATAGGGGTATGAAAAATGATCTAACACTATTACCATGGAGACAGTAGGCTGTACGTACGCATGAATAACATTTCCATTTTCCAGTGATCCTTATGGAAAAGAGGTAAGTAATATTTTATATTTCCATAATGATAATAATATTATAAATATAAAATTATTTAATTATATATACTAATATATATAAATCATGTGATGTGGTGGTGAAATGATGAATAACATTGCTTCGTGGAGGCTGTAGTCCACACATCCATGAAAGACGTTATCATTTTCAGTGAAAAAAATGATATAATATATTTTCATAATGATATATATTTCAGGAATATAATTAATAATTCATGTATAAAACATATATTCATTATATTTAACCTTATTACCGTCCATATAAAGTTTAAGTGAAAAATGAATCACATCACTTCGTGAGGTGTTAATCCTCCATACACATGAGCAACACCATTGTATCCCCTATGATATGTAATGTAAAAAAGGTATATATGATATAATGATAAAATATGTATAATTATATTATAAATATCAAATAAGTATTTTTTATCCACAGTCACAACCAACCGTGGTATTTTGTAATCTAAGAATGAATGACATCAGCTCGTGAGGCAGTTGTCTCCCATACACACAAATGTTGATTTTCTAAAAAATTTGATAGAAGAGGATATTGTTGTAGTTCATGACAATAAAATAGAAACATCTCATTATATGGAATGTAATTATTTTATTATATTATCATGGTACAAAAATAACTAAATTATGTGGAGGAATAAATAAAAAAACACTCGTAGATGAACGTTACCTCTTTTTTCACGTATCCTCCTTCAATTTTTAGTAAAAGAATTTCTAGATTGGATTTCTACCCATAATAAGTATTATAGGATGAGTAAAGGGATGTTAGGATTTGATTTTGGTAGGTATTAGATCATCCAAATATGTTTTAAGGTTTTAAGAAGAGAGGATAGGGTGTGTTTATTTATAGGTTAGGTGAGTGACATGCTTATAATTTTTTTGAAAAGATTCAATCATACCCTAGTTTTTGTCATTACATAAGCCTAAAAAATGGTCCATTATAGAACATATAAGACTTAAGTTAAAAATACCACTATATAATTTGTTATAAACAATATTTTAGGCCATTTTATGTCTTTATATTAATAGTTTAATCCAGAATAGTTAACATTTTACCTTAACCATGATAAGTATTTTTTACTATTTTCACCATTAAGTTTTGGTAAAAAATATAGATGTTATTAATTTATATTATAAAATATTCTGATTAAAAATATGGAATCCATATTTATAAATTAAATTTAGGTAATTTGAAAATTTTAATTTGAAATTAATCTCATAGAAATAATGAGAAAGCAGGGTTTTAATGATTAAAAGGTCAAATTTTTATAAAGATTTTATATCAAAACACAATATGAAAATAATTAAAATATTATAAATCATATTAATTGATATAAAATTTAATGGGATGTTTTTAATGGTATACTATATTTTGGTTTATTTATTAACGAGTTTGTGTGTTCCGAAGGCTATCAATGAGGTTAAATTTAATGAAATATAATTAATGGGTTGTTTATGTTTGGTGTTGCATGTAACACATTCTATTGAATAAAAATTTCTTCTATTAAAATCTCAGGGGGTTAAATCATCCCCCTTTAATAAAAATCTTCCTCCATATTTGATGCTTATCTCGATAATCAAGGGTTTTACATTTGGAAATACAGTTATGGAAAATATCACATTGTAAAAGTTTTAGTAAAATATATTATTAAAAAATGAGAAAGAGAAGTACAAGGGTCCTAAGGAATAACACAAACTAGGAGTTAAAATAAGAAATCATAGTGGTGATGTGAAGAATTATAAATGGAATAAAGCATAAATAATCATATATTGTGATTGATGTCATTCACAATAAAAAAGTGAATGATTAATGGAAGTTTATGGGCCACAAAACCAAAATCTATGATGATTTAGAAGAACATATTAATCATCATATCTTATTGAAATAAGATAAATTTTTTATTTGAAGATCCTTTTCTGAATTTGGATAAATTATTTTATTTTATAAGAAAATAAGTATATATAATTACATGATACATGTCTATTTCATTATTAAAATTTCATCCTTTGGTTGTGATTCAATAATATTCTAATTCTTACCTTACTCAAAGAAATGAAGAAACAAATTTTTTAATTCCTGATGCACTAAAATTAAGTTTTAAGGGATATAATATCTACTAAACTGTGACATGTCCTTCCACCCATATCTAACTATTTTACAAAATGAATATGGTTAGAAATAGTTATCCAATATAATAAAATAATCTCTAAACCTCAAATTTAAAACCAATGATTCATTAATAATATTTATTTTTCAAAACACTTATGTAATTTTTTTATTATTAACTAGGACGTAATGTAAGAAAGTGGTAGGTGATAAGACTTTATCATCCTTCAGTTATGGGTTTTTCCTTATTCCATTGCCATAAGTGATAGGTTGTCACTAAAAATATTAGTTTTCCATTTTCGAAACCTTGTTAATAAAATTCTTACAATTCCCTCAGAAATAATGGATATTCTTGAAATAAAATTAATAAATCAATAAAATTTTTACTATGGTTTTAAAAAAAACATTTTATTTTCCCAAAAACTAGTAATCTTATTTGATTATTATAAAAATTATATTAGAGATTATGTTAACTGTAAATCTTATAAATAACATTGAAATTATGTATAATGAATTTAAACGAATTATTATTAAAATAAATTTTCCACAAAGAAATATAATTCAGATATTTATAAAAAATCAATTAATGTGTCCCAAATTATTTATATTACTAAAAACATTAAAGATTTGTGCCTAATAAATTGATATTATTATAAAATTTTAAAAAATACCAAGCTCCAATGAGCTATCACCACTTCTCATGATGGATCAACATCAACTATAGAAAGAGAAAATGATTTTCCACACCTTTTTTTCTTCTGATCGTGATGATTTTTACCCTATATAACTAACCTCATAAACATATTATCATAATATTATACTCATTGCAAATAAATACTCTCACTACTAAATTGATATTAGTTATCTCAATCATTGATTGTTCATGAATCATTTTTTTACTAATAAACCTTGTGATCAAAATTACGACATTTCTTACACTTTCTAAATCCTAAAAAACATTCCTTGAAATTGATTTTACCACAGTTGGAACGTGTTTGAGGCTTACCTCTAGGATTATTAGTATTTTTATTCTCTATTTCATGTAACTTTAAAAATTTCTAGGTTTTTTAATCCCATTTTACATAAGTGTCTAAAAAATCATTATCAAAATTCTCATCACAAAATATTCTTTCTTATAACATGTAAATTCTAATACTGAACAATATCTTTAGATTATTGGTTTCATTCATGAGTCAAAAATATTAATTTTAAAATCAAACTACTAAAAAAATATGAGATGTAATTGGAAAACCTTGTAATGATTTCTTCATATGAGGATATATAATTTTAATATATTTTCCTCAATTAAAATAATTATTTCAATATACTAAGAGAAATAACATTAAGAAAATATTTATCAAGTAAAATATTATGAAATGTTTCATATTCCGTTGAATAAGGATCATCATTCACTGTGGTATTATTAACCAAAGAACCTAATCAATCAACTTTAATTTAAAAATAATAAATTGTAAGATCTTTATTTTCATAATTTAAACATCCTCTAAATTCAAATATCTTTTCCAAATAATTTATTTATCCTTCAACTACAATATGTTTAGTTGATCTAATGAATGATGGGGGATGTTTCCCGATGAAATGATCCACAATAGACATGTTCCTTCATGGTTGAATGGTTTCTTATATAGCATAGATACCACCACTATTTATATATTATTTCAACCAAGACATCTCTGTAACAAACTTTTCTATTCCAATTAAATCCAATTTAATATGATTACTTGGAATGATATTTTCCTCTTGGTGACTTACCACTATAACTTTCCAATTTTCTTTATATAAACCCATTATAAAAATATATATTTTAGAGGAAGCAACATGGTAGTGTAAAAATTCTATATATGTTCTACTAAACCAGAAAGTGAAATCTTCTATGTACATGATATTAACTATATCAAAACCTCTTAAGTTTTCTGAACCATCCTTTGACACCAATTATAAGGAACCAATATTAAACATTACATAATACCTTTTTAGTCAATAATTTAAATTCTTTCACATTGAATATCTTTTTAGGGATAGAGTTTTAGAGTACTAGGTTAAAAATCATACATTAAGAAAACATATAATAAAAAGTGAAACATAGAATTAATATCCAGTTTTACTAGAGAATAATATTATTAAAATTAATCATGATATATATAGAGAACTAGTCTTGAAGTACATTAACATTAAATAACTTATTCAGAAAACATAAAAAATTACATAAATAGATGCATGAATACTGTAATAGTCTAGTGCCTTTGGAACCATGGAAACATAAACCCTAGTATATAAGTGATCTACATTATCTACAACTATATTCTTCATGACCAGAACCCTCGTTAGAAAAATTAATCATAATACCTATCTTTAAAACATAGGGGAAATGAAACATAAAAAGGGATGAGATCAAATTATTAGTAAGGGTAAAAATGGGAGAAATCTAAGCATATTCATGAGCATAAAGGTATTATAACATGATATAGGAAATATAGTATCATACCATGCATATCAAAGATCATAAAAGTGAATCTTCACATAAATATTAGAAGTTGATAAGACATGAATCAAAAGGAAAAAAAGAACAAAATCCATGAAAGAATAACATATTAATGAAACATGGAATTGTGGAAGACACATATTTAATAATACATCCACAATATCCAAGGCATTTCTTCCAAGCCCATCTTGGTAGTATAGGTTCACTCCACATACCATACTGGTTGTCATGGTTCACTCCCCTTACTAAATATTTAGCATGAGTTCACTCCCTATACCATCTTAGTATGGTTCACTACCATGATTATCATGGTAGTGAAGGTTCATTCACAAGACCATCTTATTTTATCTCATGAGATATAAATCTTTACCCAATGCATTAGAGGGAGATGTATGTTCTACCCATCCCAGAACGAAATCATATATACATTTACCACAAGATCAGAAATCATCATTTCATAACCCATGAAATGAAATGGGTATTATAAACATGTAATCATACGATAACCTGTGTAAAGTGAAAGGTGTCATAAAGATTTCATCATAAAAATAACCCATGAATGATGCAGTTTTTAAAAGCATATAAGCTAGGAAAGAAAAATGAGTTTCATCAATATCATGACATAAAAATATAATCCATATAGGGAATGAATATTGAATGGAAACATTGAATGATTTCCTTATAAAGGCATTCATAACACCAATGGATGTTATCTAATATGTGAAATAATTTGTAAATATATTTGTTAAAATTTTTTAAGTAAAATATCCTTTCTTCCTTAAAAATGCTTTTTAAAACATGAATCCTTTTTGAAAACCTTTTTCTTTGAAAATAGATTTGAAAATTTATAAATGATTCATAGAAAACAATATAAAATTTTAAAAATCCCTTTTCCTTTAAAATGGTCTACTATGAACTTTTGAAATCATTTTTGAAAACATTTTTGAAAACATTTTTGAAAACATAGTTTTTGAATACAATAGATTTATGAACAAAGAGAGAGAGATATAATCATATTTTTTCATGAAAACATTATCTTAAGTACCAATTAATGTAAAAATGGTACTAATACATGTATATATATTGAATAAATAGTGTATATGGAAACTTAGTAGTGTTCTTGAGATATGAATCATAATATTTCATCAAAGGAAGAATAAACATGACCAATCTTGAATAGGGATTATATTGTCTCAATAAACTCTTATTACATTGTAACTACGGATTATACTCTCTAGGTAATAATTAGAAATTAAATAATGCATAAAATTTAATTAAATAAAGTAAATTTGTTAAATAACATTTAAAATGGAAGTATATACATATTTAAAAATCATCAGTTTCATAACAAAACATGAGTCTAAATGAAAGAAAATTGAGACAAAACTATTTTACCGATTTGGTTACTTTGAAGCTTAATCCCCGGGAAAAGAAGATCATAAAATCGATATATGAATACCCATAAATTTAATTATAATATACATAGATTAAAATAATGGATATTAGATACACCACACAAAAGGGAAGAGTAGTGAACATAACATGTATCTCAATGAAATAAAAATTGAGATGTAATTCTCTTACGTTGTGTATTGACTCTCTTTGTACTCAGTAAAACAACCTATATAATAAATATAATTTTATTGTAAAAATTTTATAGAACCATATTATTATATATAATACCATATATGGTTTTATTGTGACCTTATTTTACACTCTTGTTATCAATCAAATGTTACAGTTTCACTTCGGGCAATATTGTCTTTATTATTTGCATGTGTCTTAATTTGTTATATATTTGGTATTTATACTTTATATCATGATTTATAGAATATACAAAATGATATAAATATCATTTATGCACAATATATTTCTATTATAATAATCAATATAATATATAATTTTGAAATAGAATACTCTATTCATGGAGATTGTAAGTCATACGAGCGCAAGAACGCTATTTCTGTTTAATTATCTTGTTTAATGAAATAATGTATAATAAATATATGTATATATGTATTTAATTATTATATAAGATTTATGATATTATATATATCATTTATATCCACTAAATCCATCATTAATATATTCCATCTTGTGTTTGAACGAGTCATATCACTTTGAGGGTGTAGTAGTCCACAATTCCTCAAACAAAATTATCGTATTCATACTAAATGGAATGTAAAAAGATAAGTATTGTAAAATGAATAAATATGAATAATGAAGTAGTAAATATAATATATAATATATTTAAATAATGTGTACATTATAATGTCTACCATGAGAGGTGATATGGAAAAATGAACAATCATCGTCTAGTGAGGTGGTTGTTCATCATTTACATAAACAGTGTGTTCATCATCCATTAGATATAGGAGTGTGTAATTTTAGGTTAAAATATAAAAATAAAAAAAATACTATTATATTATGGATAATGGTGTTTTTATGCAATCTCAGAAAAAATAGAGTGTAGGGGGTGGAAAAAGAAAAAAAAGGACTTGAGAGAAGATATTACCTCTTAATCAGGTAACTCCTATTGGTTTACGCCAAATCGATTCCTTTAATAGATTTATGACCAATGGGAGGATTCTAGGATGATGGTTGAATTTTTTTAGATTATTTGATCAGATTTTGGTCAATACAAGGGGCTTTAAAGGTGTGAGGAATTAGAAGGAAGGGATCCTTTTTGTAGTAGGGGAGGAGTGGCACTCTGGTAAAATTTTGAAGGGAGAATTCCACCCACAATTTTCATGTTGGAACGGGAAAAAATATTGGTAAAAATCATAGAAAACTGATTATATGGTCAAAATAGGACCATAATAGGGGTCTTGTATATGTTTCTAGGTCGTTTTTGGTCATAAAATTAAGGTTTAGCCCTTAGTTAAGCTCAATTTTACCTTAATAGACGTAATTAAATTTAATTAAATTCCCTAATATCTTTGGTAGAAAACTAATTTTTCCATATTATAAATTATAAATTATGATGATTCAAAATATTTAATTCAATTTTCCAAATATTAAAAATAGAAGTGAAAAAATAAATTTAAAATTACTCCTATAGTTTGGTCGACAATGCTGGTTTTCAATGTAAAAATGATCAAATGTTTGATAAGTTTCTATATCCAATTTCGATGTAAAACTGTTTCCAATTACATTAATTGTATTAATTAATAAAAATATTGTTAAATTAAACTCCAAAATAAATTTAAAATATAATTTAACCATTTAGATAATTAAACGAAAAAACAGTTTGGCATTAAAATCCATCATTTTCGGTATTCATCTAAAAAATGTCGTCTCTCTAAAAATTCAAAAATATTCAACCTAATATAATTTTTATATTATAAATTTTAAAATTAATTTTATATTATAAAATTAAATATTTAAATTTTTTTTAAAATTATGTTTATTATTAAAAGCTGTTCATTCGAGAAAATGATATTTTTAAACATAAAAGGACTTTACCAAAAATCCTATATTTCATTATTAATATTATTTTTTACATAAAAAACTTATAAATATTACTTGAAAAGTGTTTATTACAATTAATATTACTACTGTTAATAGCTATGTTATAATTATTTCTTTTAAATAATTATAATAGAAAAATGATGTTTTGTAGAAACGACCGTGTTGTATGTAACGTATGCCAAGTCAGTGTTGTGTGTAACATATGCCGAGTTGATATTTCATGTAACATATGACATGTTGGTTTCATGTAACATATTCTATATCAGTTCCATGTGAAAGGAATGTTTTAATTAGTGCATTGAAATACATAAATGAACATTTAATTTATTTGAAAAAAGGTCTATAAAAACACGGGGTTTTACATTCTACCCCCTTTGAAATGAATTTTGAAATCAAAATGAATGAATCATGTAAAAAAATTGAGGATAATTATAATTAATCTTATCCTCATGCTCCCAAATTTATTACTAGAACTTGTGATTTGTCCACAAATCTTTTACTAGGTGAGTGGTCTTGTTTCATAGATATTTTTTAGATCGGTCGAAAATTTCAATTTGTTGTTCCTCGTAAGAAAGTTCCTACTCTAATTGTATGAAATCTAAGTTCAGAAGACATGAAGGGTCAGGTATGTATTTACATATGAGAGATACATGGAACAAATCATTGACTTGAGAGATATTTGGATGAATTACTATGTAATAGGCTACTATCTCGATACGATCAAGAATCTAAAAGGGACTGGTATACCATGGGTTTTGTTTCTCGTTCTTCCCAAATAACATAACCTTATTCTAGGGTGAGATTCATAGAAAACTTTTTTCACCAACATCAAATTCTAAATCTCACCTACTGTTATTTTGATAAATCTTCACCCAATTCTGAGTTTCCTTGATGTGTTGTTGAATGATTCTAACCCTCTCGACCATTTCATTAGCAATCTCTGGTCCCAATTGCTTTATTCCTCAAAATGTATCCCAAAATCATAGATGACTAATTTTTTTCCCATATTGGGATTTATATTCTTCAATATGAATTCTTAAGTGAAATCTATTTTTGTAAGAAAAATAAACTAGTGGAATCTATCGATCCCAACCACCTTTGAAATCCAGATAACAAGATCTCAACATATCTTCTAGGGGTTAAATTGTTATTTTAGACTGACCATCTGTTTGAGTATTATAATTAGTGCAAAAACTAAATTTTATATCATGTTATTCTTGAAGTATTCATCAAAACATTGAGGTAAACCTCATGGCCTGATGTGATACAATGGAATGTGGTATTACATGAAACCTTAGCACTTACTTAATTTATATCTTGGGAAGATGATCCAGAGGGAACATTTTTCTAATAGAAATTAAGTGCGCTAACATAGTAAGGAGATCAGCTAACAACCATATAGAATTAAACCCTTTATATGTTTCTGGTAGTCCAATGAAAAAATACATTATGATATTATCCCATTTCTATTCTGACATGGGTAATGGTTGCAACATCGCTTTATACATTTGTATCTCAAATTTAACTTATTGATATACCAAGAACCAAGATACAAACTCTAAAATGTCTATCTTCATGTGATCCCTCCAGAAATATTCTTTGATGTCTATATACATCTTCATACTTCTAGAGTGAATAGAGATTTAAGAACAATGAGATTCCTTTAACAGCTCCTTCTCCAAATCTGGTTCGGAAGGAACACATACATGGTTCAAAAGCCTTAACCTTCCATCCTGATAATAGTTAAAATCAAGAAAATTTATAAACTTCTTTTTCAGCTCATTATCTTTCTCATGCACCTCCTTAATCTTCACTTTTATATAGTGTTGAAAATTCTACTAAGTAAGATATGATTTAACAATTTCTTTAGGATTTATAGCTCTATCCTTTTAAAATCTAAAAGAATTGGATCCTTAGTGATCCTCATCATGGATAAGATATCATGATCCTTTCAACTTGAAACATCAACCCCATTGTTCACTTTGCTAGGGTGGTAATGTATTGAGTAGTCAAAATCATGTATCAACTCTAACCATCTTCTCTAAAGCATGTTCAACTACTTCTGTGTGAATATACATTTAAGAAATTTATGATCAGTATATATATATATATATATATATATATATATATCAATTTTATTCATAAATATAATGTCTCAATATATTTAATGAAAATATTAAAACTTATAACTTGAAATCATGAGTTGGGTAATATTTCTCATGAATCTTCAACTTCAGTGAGGCATAAGAAATGCCAAGGTTATTCTTCACAAGAATATATCCCAATCCCTTTCTGTACTCATCAATAATTATTACATACCCTTCCACACAATTTGGTAATGTATGAAAAGGTTCACTAACTAACCTTCTATTCATTTCCTTGAAATATTTCTCACATTTATTTTTCTAGTGAAACATGACACCCTTATGGGTTATCTTGGTCAGCGGATTACATAGTCCTGATGAATTATCCACAAACCATCGATAATATCCAGCTAAACAATGAAAGCTACAGATCTCAGTCTCTATGGTTGGTCTAGTCCATCATTCAATAGCCTCCATCATTGATGGATCCATGACTATACCATATATTGAGATTATTTTACCCAAAAATGAAACCATTTTCATCCAAAATTCAATAATTGTAAATTTTTTAAAAAACATCTGTTTCTATAGGGACTTAAGTACAGTTCTAATGTGATCTTCATGCTCTAACTTTCTCTTTGAATAGATTAGCATATAATCTATAAATACTACCACATGATGATCAAGGTAATATCTAAAGTCTCTATTCATTAAATCTATAATGATAAAAAGGGAATTAGTAAGACCAAAAGTCATCACCTTATATTCATAGGGTCCATACCTTCTACAGAATGCGGTATTGGGTATATCATCTTTCGTGACTCGTAAATGATGATATACAGAATGAAGGTCAGACTTTTAAAAGTATTGAACTCCACATAGTTGACCAAACATGTCATCAATATGGGGAAGATGATAATTATTACTTAATGGGATCTTGTTCAACTAATAATAATCAATGCATAGTTTCATCGATCCATCTTTAATTTTTAGAAAATGAACCGACATAATACAAGGTGACACACATGTTCGAATTAATCCATTATCATAGTTTTGTTGGGTTTTCTTGTTCAATTATTGTAACTATATTGGTTCCATTCTAAGGGTTTTTGAAATTTTTGTGGAACTAGGTATAAGTTATAGTGAGAACTCAACTTTTCAGTTTGGTGTAAGACTAGGAAGCTCTTCTTGAAAGACACCCACAAATTCATAGACAATAATCCTATCATCATCGTCGATTCTCCCCCAGATCATTTGAGATAAACAACCCTTTTTAATGGTAATTAATAACTATACACTAGATATGATCTCAATGGTAATTTCATACTTATCCTCACATGGATGGATGATCATAATGAGGTTTTGAAATTCCAAAAGAAACCACACTTCCTCGATAACTGATGCTGGATTTATGAAGATAAATCCAACCCAGGCCAAAGATGACATCAATTTCAACCAAAGTAAGAATGACAAGATTTAAAGGAAACATATTCCAAAAAACTAAACCCAGAGAGGAATCATAGACATGAGATGAAATAATCAAACCATTAGATGTTTTTATTACTAAGTCCACATATACTTGTTTTCATTGAATATTAACACCCTTGGAAAATTATCTAGATATGAAATATTGGGTATATATAAATTCAAAAATGGCATAGGTAATTATTGATTAAATGGTATGTGTACGTTTCATCACATTGTTATCCCACCACTCATTAGAAATAATGATTCCATGAGATTTACCATTGTCCATAGGATTTATAGGTTATTGACATTGATCATTATCACCAAACCTTGGGATTGAGAAGTGGTTAGCCTAATGAGATTTCTCCTTACACATGTATCCCTGAATAATGGGATGTGTATTTTTTGCCTCTTTTTTCCCATACACAACATTAGCTAAATTCTACCTAACACTTCACTAATGAAAGGCATATTTTATCCCCTTACACAAATTAAAAATTTATTAAACTCATTTATTAAATTTCCTCCATGCTTCTTCCAACACTTAGGGAATAAATGTAATATCATATTCTTCCCTTCACGATTTTTTGATTTTCATTTAAACTCTATATTCCTCTTCTTGTCAAACCATGAGATTGATACGTGAAATCAACCTCCATTTCTACCTTGATTTCTCAACATACAATATCTTCGTAGATACTAATGTCTCTTATGTAAAATTCCATAATGAGAATTGGATTTATTCCTCTGAAAGACATATAAACTTTACTTTAGGGTTAAAGGATAATTCCTGAAGCATGACTCACAAGTCTCATGAAGGTATCCTCATATATACCAACAAATTCATCATCACTTTGTTTTAACTCAACAATGTCTTTCACTATCTTGGTATGAAGAAGATGAGGAATGTACTTATTGAAAAATAATATGTAGAACACTTCTAAATACAAGGATTCAATCTCATATTTCTTCCTTGTGTTCTTGATTATATTCCACCATAGGTATTCTTATACTTCTAATCGATTGATAATGCAAATGACATTCTCATGATTCAAACAATGAATAATATAGAATATATTTTTATTTTTACTAATAATTAATTCAGAAAAAAATGTATCAAAAGACCCTATAAAAGAAGGTTGATGTTTCCTCATGAAATACTCAACAAAATTTTATTCCCTCCTTTGTTCATTTTGAAGTACACCATGATTCATAGCATGATAAATCTATGTGAGCATACAAATAAGGATTTTCATTCCATCTCTGATAACATTCAGTTTCCCAAGAGGATGATATTTTCATTATAAATCACAATAACCATCAACACAGTTCCTTCATGTTCTATCAATTCACTAACACAAAAAGCATAGTGTATGAAATAGTTATCATAATGAAGAAATAAATAATCATGAAAAGTAACCTATAAGTTGATTATGTTATGACACCTTTATAAATATTTGAAAACTTATGTTTATCCTAGGTTATTAATTGCCAAATTCTTTCTATACCATTTTGGATGTTTCATGAACAATTTTGGAATTTCCAAAGCATATCCCCTGACAGTGTCAAACCAGGTGTGCAACAAGGCCCATTGTTGTGTACCAAATTAAACCGAGTCATCACCAAAACATCTTGTCAAATTTGTTACACCTAGGTACATCTATTACAGATCCAAAACCACTTTTAGAATCTATTTAGGGATGCATTACAAAGAAACCACTCACTATATTCTTTACCAAAATTCCATGACATTTTCCTATACTTTTACTCATCCTTATACGTAACCCTTGACACATACTTATAGTTTTCACTATGATTTACTCATCCTAGATTCCTAAGAAAACTAAACCATTATTATGATACCAAATATAGTTAACTAGTCCAAACATACATTAAAATTACATATTTTTTTCAAAAAACACAAAATATTACAAAAATGCATTAAGATCTTACTAGTCTAGGGCCTTTAGGAACATGAAAACATAAACACTAGTACATAAGAAAGCTAAATTATCTTCGTAAAGGTTCTTTATGACTTGAAACCTTTTTAGAAACATTAAATAAAATACCTATCTTCATAACCAAGTGGAATGTAAACATAAAAATGTGTGAGTTTAGATACTTAGAAAGAAAAAACAAGAGATACATATAAGCATAATCATGAGCATATGGGTATGAGAACATGATCAAGAAAATATATCATCATATACTATATATAAAAGATCCTAAACATGAATCATATAATAAATATTGATAGTTCATAAGAAATTAATAATAAGGAAATAAATAGCAAAATCAATGAAATCATAACATTGGAATAAAACATGGAATTGTGGAAGAAATAAACCTATATAATATTATTTCCATAGTATACAAGGCATCACTACCAAGACCATATTATTAGTATAACTTCACTTCCCATACCTCATTTTTAGTCATGGTTAACTCCCATGGCTATCTTGGTAGCATGAGTTCACTCCTCATACCATATTGGTAGTCATGGTTCACTCCCTTGTCCATTATAGTAGTCAAGGTTCATTCCCAATACCATCTTACTTTATCTCATGAGATATAAATCATTACCCAATTCATTAGAGGGTTATTTAGGTCCCACACATCTCATAACGAAATCATACATACATGTGCCACATGATCATAAATAATCATATAATAACCCTTAAATGAAATGGGTATTATAAAAATGCAATCATATCATAACCTATGGAAATATATTGGTTGCATAATCATTTAATAATAAACATAACCTCTAAAAAGAATTTGTTTTTAAAATCATATAACCCATGATAGAGAAAAAGGTTTCATCAAAATAATTACATTAAAACAAAATCCATTCAGATAAATAATTATGAGTGGAAATATTGAACAATTTCACCATAAAATAATGAATAACAACAATTAATGTTATCTTAGATGGGAAATAATTTTTAATGACATTTTAAAAACATTTCGGGAGGAAAGTATCCTTTTTTTACATTGAATTTTTTTTAAAGCATAAATACATTTAAAAAAACTTTGTATTTGAGAATGGATTTGAAAACATATAAATGATGCTTCAAAAATAACAAAACATTTATAATATCCTTTTTCTTTGAATATGGGACTCAAAGATCTTTTAAAATATATTTTTTAAAACATTTTTGAAATCATGGTTTTTGAAGAGAATAGATTTCTTAGTGGAGATAGAGAGACGATCAAATTTTACTAAAAAATGTTATCATAAATACCAGAGATAACAAAAATGGTACTAATACAAGGATATATATTGAATAATATCGGATAAGAAAAATCATGAGTGTTTTTGAGATATGGATCATAATATTTCATCAAAGTAATCATAAACATAAACAATCTCGTAAAGCGATGAGACTGTCTAAATAAACTCTTATAACTTGGTAACTTGGAATCACACTCTGAATGAAAGAAAGCTATTTAACATGAATCTAAAAATATAATTAATGAAAATAAATTAATTACATAACATGTAAAATATAAGTATACACACCATTACAAAGAGTTAAGTTGCACAATAAAACATGAGTATCAATGAAGGCTAATTGTGAAAAAACTATCTTACCGATTTGGTTACTTTTAAAACATAAAACCCATGGAAGAAATATCTGAAAATGGATATCTGAATACCCATAAATTTAATTATAATATATATATATAATACAATTAAGGGTAAAAAATAGAGCACAAAATGGAAAGAGTGGAAAACATTGCATGCATCTCACATAAATAAAAAGTTATATGAAATCCCCTTACCTTGTGTCTTGAGTCTCATTGTACTCCTTAAAAACACTTGTATAATAAATATAAATTTATTATAAATATTTTTAAAAAACATAATTTTATATATAGTACCTTATATTTTTTTATTTATACCTTATATTACATACTTGTTAACAATCGTATGTAAAGTTTTCACTTCAGGAAATATTCAATTTGTTATTTTCATGTTTCTTAATTTGTTATATATTTTGTTTTTTTACTCCAAAAAATAATTTACCAAATTTAAAACAAGATATAAACATGATTTATATAATGTATATGTGTACTATAATACTCTATAGAATATATAAGTATGAAAAAAATATGTTGTTCTTGGAGATAGTAAGTCGTACATATACATGAACACTATTTCCATTTAATTTTCATGTTGAAAGAAATTAAGTAAACTAAATATATGTATATTAGAATATCATTGTTATTTTAGCTTTATGAAATCATATATATATATATCATATATAATCACTAAACCCATCTTTAATACATTCCATGCTGTTTATGAAAGAATCATATTGCTTTGAAGGGGTGGTATTCCACACTTTCTCAAAATGATTATCTTATTAACACCAAATGGAAATTAAATAGATATGAGTACTAAAAGGAATAAAAAAGATTAAATAAATAAAAAAATAATATATAACATATATAAATAGTGTTTCCATTATAATATTCAACATGAGGCAGTATTTAAAATGGGACAATCATCAATTAGTCAGGCGGTAGTTCATCGTTCACATAAAAAGTATGTTCCTCATCCATTAGATAGAGGTGTGTGTAAATGTAGGTTGAAACATTATCATTAAAAATCCTATTTTATTGAGGATAATAATTTTTTTATAAAATTATGGAAAAAATAATGTTGAGGGGGTGGATAAAGAAAATAAAAGAAAGGGCTTGGGAGAATTCGTTTCCTCTTAATAAAGAAACTTATTTTGGTTTGTGCCAAAAGGATTACTTGGATATATTTCTTATCAATGGGATGATTCTAATAGTAAGGGATTGAATTTGGGATATTATTTTATCAGATTTTTGATGATCCAACGGTCTTTAGATGTGTGGTAAATTTGGAGGAGAGGATCCCTTTTTATAGTGGAGGAGGAGTGGCACTCTTGTAAATATTTGAAGAGAGAATTACACCAATGTTTATCACATTTAAAGTAGATCTAGTGATGATATATAGTTGAGAATAGTGATTATAGGTTTGATATATGGCCATAAAATGGGGGTTGAGAAAGTTTCTAGGTCGTTTTAGGTCCTAAATTTAAGGTTTGGTCCTTAGTTATGCTTAATTTTCATTAATCAATTTAATAAATTTTAATTACATTCAAAAATAGTTTTTGTCAAAAACTACGTTTAACATATTTGAAATTAGAAATTATTATGATTCAATATATAGAAATCATTTTTTCAAATTCCAAACACATAAGTGTTAGAAATAAATTGAAAATTAATCTCGTAGTCTTATAAAAAATGTCGGGTTTTAAAGAAAAAATGATCAATTGTTTGCAAAGTTTTTATATAAACATTCAATGAAAAATTGGTTGAAATTACCCAAATTAAATTAATTGTTAAAAATATTATCTAAATTAACTTTAAAAAAAAATTAAAATATAATTTGACCTTAAAAATAAATTATATGAAAAAGCAGTTTTGAATTAAAATCTGATATTTTTCACTATTGATCCAAAAATAAGGTTTCTTCAAAAAATGAAAACAAATTCATCGAAATATAATTTTGAAATCATAAATTCAGAAATAAGTTTAATTTTATTAAATTAAATTAATTTTTTTAATATAAATTTTATCTTTAAAATTGGTTCATTTGAGAAAATGATATTTTCAAACATAAAAGTACTTTACAAAAATTCATATCATTCATTATCAATATGTTTTATTTATATAAAACTATTATGAAAAATATTTGATAAGTAGTTATTAAAATTCATAGTAAAATTTTTAATGGAAAGGTTATAATTATCTCATTTAAATAAATATAACAAGAAAAATGATGTTTCTCAGAAACATTAGTATCACTTGTAATATATGCCAAGTCAGGGGCACATGTAACATACGCCGAGTTGATGTTCTGTGTAACATACGCTATGTTGGTTCCATGTATCATAATCCAAGTCGATTCTATAAGAAATTAATTTTTGACTTAGTGAATTTCAAAACATCAAAAAATAAATAAATTTTTCCATGAAAGGGTCCATAAAGTCTAGGTGTTACATTTTATTTTTATTGAAAATATTTATGGCGTTCAACTTGGATTATACCTTTCACTAACGTACCCTTAAATCCTGTCAATATTTTTTAAAAATATTGGATGAGAATAAAAAATATAGTAAAGGTTATAAAAAAATAAACTATTATTAAAGTAAAAACATAAATACCCATATAAAATTTACATTTATATTGAATGTTCTTTATGTGTATGAAATAAAACATTTGCACATGAAAAATACAGAAATTATTTTTTCAAAAAAAATCATTAAAACTCATAGAAATAAATTAGAGACCCATTTTTTGTGACCTAGAAATAAATACTAGTGAAACTATTTTTAAAACCATATTAATTGGAATAACCATACAACCAAATTCTATTGTAATCTTGACCGAATATATTGGAGATCTTTAATGGGTCTCACTATTCTTATAAGATATATCAGTATCACCGATTTTTCATGAGCTATAATTGGGGTCAACCATTTGTATATGCTTTATCAGTCTCACACATGAGATATAATGGGGATCAAACCTTCCAATAAGATGTATTGAGCGCATAAATTTTATATAATTCTGACGTACCATATCATGATTAAAACATATTATACTTGAAAATTTCATTATAAACCCTTTAAAAAACATTTTAGAACCATATGGAATATACTTTTAGATAAAATTAAATTTTCTTTAGAAAACCCATTTCAATACCAAAATCCCCCAAAAAATAGAAATATACATTTTCATTGAAGAAAACATATAATCTTGTAAAGGAATCCAAAGAACATGATCCACATGACTGTTGGTGAGGAATCAACAAGTGAATCCAAGAGAGATGATATCAAATCTAGGTGGAGGATTATTTCCAGGTTACTATAATAGGTAATATAGTAGGCACTATAGTAGGTATTATTTGGTACTATAACAACAAATGCTATTCATCAGTTTTGGCCTTTGGGCCACCGATTTTGACCTCGAGTACTTTAAAGACTTCGAGCCACCCAAGACATTCAGGGTAGTTAGGATTTCAGGCCACCTCGAAGACATAAAGCCACAAAAAGGCCTTTAGGACACCTGAATATTCTTATGTACCAGACCGATTTCAAGGAACAAGGATCCAAATGAGGAGTCAAAGAAGACACATTCACCATAGCAAAGATAACCGAACATTGAAGATTGATAGAGTATGGAATTTACATCAGCACTAGGCCTATGAATCTATGAATAGGATAGATTGATGACCATCCTCACAAAGTTGGAGAGCTGACATCATGATTTTTTTGGGGAGGGATAGTTCAGTGTTTTTTTTGGGTTGATTTCCTAAGTCCTACGGGTCATGTAATGTCACATATAACCTAGAGTCTGGTAAGGGGTTCACCTCATCCCTTGAAAGGGGGATTATCAAAAATAAAAAAATAATGCCCTCTGGGCCATTCAGTAATCAATAGAGGAATCCAAAAATCAAATAAGTTCTATGGTGGTAGAAAAGTAATTGTTTCACTGTACATAAATAATACGACATTCCATTTTTTGTTTATCAAAAAATTCCATATTAAATTCATAAAAATATTCCTTTTGAAAACATTTGAAAGAAATGTAAAAAAGGGACATAATTTCAACGTATATATCTTTTATTTTGATATATGTTTTTTTAATAAATTCATTTTAAAATCATCTAAACTGAAAATAATGAGTTGTAAGAACAAAATTAAAAGAGTTTTTTTTAAAGAAAAGTCCCTTATCACTTTTGAAATATTTGAATCACCATCCCCATGAAATAATAACACTTAAAAACTATAAATAACAAGAGAATAGTGAAATTAATGATATTACATGACAAGGAAGATGTATATGCACCTCGTAAAAGAGTATAGGTGTATAATTTCAAAAAATGTCTCAATGAATGGAAATTGAGGCAAAGTCCCTTACATAGAGTCTGGCTTGTCGAACATGTATTTATCTTCCTGAATAATAAACATATAATAATTAATTAATCATGTCAGAAAAATTTTAAAGTTTATTATTTATTTTATTTAACTCATTACAATGTTATATACAATTACATAATCAATTATGTTTACATTGGATGTTTTGATCATATTCAACTTTTGTGTAAAAAATGACTTTGATATATTGAATATGGCCAAAGGGGTCATTATTTAGAAATACTCAGATTAGCAATAATTAAATAATTATAATTTTTATACACAAATTATACTTATAAAACCAATCATGAAATATGTTTATGAAAAATTAACAAATGCTACGGTCACAGAGACTGTAGGTCGTACGCACACATGATTAACATTTGAATTATCCAATGATCATTATGGAAGAAGGTAAGTAATATATTATCATTGAAAAATTGTCATAATATCATCAATTTATTTTTATTCAATTATATATAATTACATATATCATTATTGTGATATTGTGATGAAAAAAGGAATCACATCGCTTTGTGGGGGAGGTAGTCCACACACCCATAAAAAACGTTATCATTTTTTAGTGAAAAAATAAAATGATATAATATAATTTAATAATTATTAATATGACATCAATATCATAAATATGTCATTTATATGACATATATTAATTATATTTACCCATATTAACCTATATTTAACGTGTTAGTGAAAAATTAATGACCTCTCTTTGCGAAGAGGTAGTTCTCCATACACACGAGTGACATTATCATACACCATAAGACATGGAAAGTAGTAAAATTATTTATAAAATAATGATTATATAGGTATAATTATGTTATAAATTTCATATATATACTTTATATCCATCTTTAAATCCAACCATGAGAGGTGGTAATTGAAAAATAATGGCAACAATTTGTGAGGCGGTTGTCCATCTTATACATGAAAGATGTTTTTATAACACATTTGATGGAAGAGGTGGTGGTTATAGGTCCTTAACATAACATAAAAATATATAATTATTTATAATAGAATTTTAATTATATCATCATGATATAATTATAATTGAAGTTGGTGTTGTAAGAAACAAAATAAAAACACTCATTGATGAATGTAACCTTTTCTTCGGGTCTCCTCCTTATGTTTGCATAAAATTCCTTAGGTTATATTTCCCAAAAAAATAAGTCTTATGGTATGGGGGGGGGTATTTGGGAATTTATTGGGTAATGTATTGTCTAAACCAAATAGGATTTAATTTCATAACAAGGGAGGATAAGGGTGGCCGTTTATAAGTGAGGTGGCTGACACAATTGTATGTTTTTGAAAAGATTCAATCATAGAAATTTTTTTTCAACAAATAAGACGTAAAAAATGGGTAATTATCTAATATATAATATTTGAGGTAAAAATTATAATGATATTAGGGTTTTTTTACAAGTTTTGGGGTCATTTCTATATATTATCTACTTAGTTTAACCCCTAGTAAGTAAATATTTACTTAATTGCGATTATTAATTTTTACTGTTTACCCAATTAATTTTTGAAATAAAATAATTTGATCTTATTAGAAATTATAAATTATTATTATTTCAAATATTAAATCCATTTTTACAAATTTAATTTATATAATAGTAAAAAATTATTTTAAAATTAACCCCATAGACGTGATGAGAATGCATGATTTTAAAGAGAAAATTTTCAATAGCTTATAGAGTTTTTACATAAAAAATAAATTTGAAATTTATTAAAATAAACCAAAATAGATTAATTTATAAAAAATATATCTAAATTTAATTTAAAAAGTATTAAATTATAGATTTAAATTATAAATTATTTAAACGGAAATGTATTTCTTATTAAAATTTAGTATTTTCTCTTATTCATCAAGAATCAAAACAATTCAGAAAAACCTAAAAAACTCACTGAAACAAAATTTTGGTATTATAGTTTGAAAAATGAAGAATGGGTTTTAAAATAAATTTTCTAAAAGTGGTAAAAGTTAATTTCAAATTAGTTTGTGCCATGCAAGACTATACCTTCGTTTAAGGGAAAAACATTTAGAGAACATTTATTTTTATTTTAAATGAATAATATTTAATTTTTAATAAATAAATAACCATAATTTTATTAATTTATTCTATAATATGAATATAAAAAAATTTAATTACTTTTTTATAATTTTATACTATATTGCAGTTCATTTAGACTCAGGTTTGCATGTTCCATAAGATATCAATGAAATTAAATTTATTGAATCAAATTTCATTGTTTGTTGATGTTTCATGTTTCATGTCACAAATGAAAAACCCACATTGTGAAATGGTTAATAAAACATATTCTTAATAATAGAGAAAGGGAAGTACATAGGTTATATAGAATAATACACACTATGTTTCCAAATAGGATAACATAGGAGGGATAAGAAGATTTGAGCATGGACGAAATGAGTAAACAATTATAGAGAGTGACTATGGTCATTTCTCATAGACAGGTGAATGATGAATAGAATGTTAAGGTGAAACAAACCATAAATCAATTATAATTTAAAAGACCAAAATTTTCTACAAGTATTAGTGTAACATGATAAAATTTTATTTCAATATACTTTTTCTAAATTTTTGGAATTATTTTAATTTCTAAAAATATAAGGAAATATACATATTTTATTTGATTCTATTTCACAATAAAAATTTAATCCTTTGGTTGTAATTCAAAAAAATTCCAAAATCATATTTTAATATAAGAAATGAATTTAAAAAAATGATTTTTATTCCTAAATTGAATAAATTCACTTTTAATGGATCATAAGATTCATAAAATTACAAAAAATCTTTATATATGTATCTAACTATATTCCAAAACCAATGTGATTAACACAAGAAATCTATTATAATACATTAATCTGTAGACCTCAAATGCAACACCATTGGTTTATCATTATTTTTTTTCAAGAAAATATGACTAGAATTTTTTTATTAACCAGGATATAATGTAGGCCACTGGTAGGTTCTAAAACCCTATAATCCTTCGGTCATGGGTTCAATACCTATAGAAATTTTGGATGAAAAAAGTTATCACCCAACCTGAAGGTTATCCTTTTTCTAAACCATGTTAATACCATTCCTATAGCGTTCCAAAAAAATGATGAACATCTTTTAAATAAAATTAACTATTTAATAACCATTTTTACTATGGTTTTTAATATAATAATTTTTTCACAATGTATACTAATCTTATTTTAATATTATTAAAATTTCATTAATGATCATATTATCATTAATGGTTTTCAATACCTTATAAATTATTTTTATAAAATGTAACAACATTATTCCACAAATGATATTTTTACAAAAGCATATACATCAAATAAATATAAATACTCAATAAATTACTCACAAAGTATTTAAATTACTTTAAACATCAATAAAGGGGTGCCTAAGACATTTAAATAATGATAAAACATCCAAAAATATCTTGCTCCCTCGATCTATCTCCACTTCACTAGATGGACCAACATCGACTGCAGAAGTAGAAAATCGTTTTCAACCCATTTGTTTCTTCTGATCATGATGATTTCCACCATGATTAAGTAACTCCAAACACACATTATCTTAATTTACCAACTCATTTACTCTAAATCATATAATTATTGAATTATTATTTATTATATCATTATTGTATTGTTCATTATTATTTTCATTGCATTCAAAAACCCTGTCATCCAAATTACCACACTAATAAAACATTTTAGATCCTAAAATACATTCCAAGAAAAGTATTTTATCATACTGGGAACATGTTTGGGAATTTTCTCCATTATTTTTACTTTATTTCTTCTCTATTTCCTTCCACAATGATCATTTCTCAATATTTTCATATCATTTAACAAAAGTATCAAAAAAATTTGTGTCAACATTATAAACACAAAAAAATAACTTTCTCATAAATTTTAAATTCTCATGTAGCCAAATCATTTCAAAAGATAGGTATTAATCTAGAGTAAAATCAATTAATTCTACCATCATTGTCCTGAAAAAAATTGAGGTCATTCCTGGAAAACCTTTAAAATTTTTATTCACATACAGATACTAAATCTTCATCATTTTTCTTTAGTTCCAAGAATTATATCATTATCCTAAGATAAAAAAACTTATAGAAATATTTCTCAATGAAAAATTTATAAAATGTTTCAAATTACATAACATCAAGATAATATTTATCCCTATTATTTTTAACCAAATACCACCATCAATTAGATTCACCTTCAAAATGATTAATGGAAGGGCTGACCTATTCAAATTATAAACATCCAATGAATTCAAATTTATTTTCCAAACAATTAATCCATCTTTCAGCTTCGATAGGGTCAGATGATCCACTGAATGATGTGGTATGTTTTCACATGAAGTGATCTATAATAGATATGTTTCTTCACAGTATATTAGGATTATCTATATCATAGATACAACAAACATTTATATCTTGTTTTAATTTATTCATCATTATTAAAAAATGATCTATTCCAATTCCAACAATTTATGGATGCTGATTTAGAAGGATATTTTCTTCTCGATGCCTTCTCAATTTTGATTTCCAACCTCCTTTGTAGAAAAATGTTCTGAACAAACACTTTTTACATAGATAACCATGTCCATCATAAAAACAAATATGACGTTAACATTAAAATAAAGTAAAATCATCTGAATCTATTCTAATAAAACTTTCTGAACCTCTAAATGTATCTAAACCTTCCTTTGATGCTAACTATAAAAGCTCAACCTTAAACATTACATAATCATGAATTTTTAAGATGAATTTAAAATCTTTTACAAATAATATCATTTCAAGTATAAAGTTTTATAGAATTATATCATGAAAAATAAATTTGAAAAATAAATAATATAAAGTTAACAACTTTGATTACTATCCATTTTTCCCACAGTATAAAACATTAAAAATAAATCATGATAACTTTTAATGGAAAATATTTAAGACTTTCAATTAGACTTATTCTTTTACATAACCCATCATTAAATCCTACGAATTTTTTAAAACATAGTACAAGTATAAAAATATCAATTAGGGATATAAAAAGAATGAAAAGCATTATTCTACTGAAAAATTAAAAATAATATAACTTTTAAATTTATCTTCAATGTTATTTTGGAGTATGAAATTAAAAAAATTTCTATGATGAAACAGAAATTGTTTTCTCAAATAAAATCATTCCAACTCATAGAAGGAAATTAAAAACACCTTTATGTGACTTATAACATAATACTCCTAAAACCATTTTAAGCCCATTTTAATTGGAATAAGAATATATTAGACTTCCAATATAATAATTACCTAATGAATTCGATCGCTATAATGGGGATCACCCTTTAGATAAGCTATATCGAGCTCAATTGTGAGATATAATGGGGCCCAAATTATAATTTAAACTATATCAAGCTCACCCATTTTACATAATTATCATGTAACATATCATGAATAAAAAATGCAGTCATTCAATTTTTTATTATAAAACCCTTTAAAAAACTATTTTATACACATATGAAGAATAATTTTGTATAAAAATAATATTTTCTTTAAGATACACATTTTTAATACAAAAATACCCAATAAAATAGAAATAATGTTTTCTTCCTTAATGAAAAAAATGTAAGCCTGTAAAGGAATGAAAAAATAAAAAATTTCCACATTGGCAGAAAAGTCATTGTGGCTGTGTATGTTGAGAATTTGATAATCCTTTTTCTATTTTTCAGAAATGTTCTGCAAAACACACAAAAAAATACACCTTTCAAAAAACATTGAAAATAAATTAAAAAGATTCATAAAATTTAATTTTTAAATATTTTATGTCCTTATATGTTTTTTCATAAAATCATTTTAAAATCATGAACTTGGAAAATAAGGAGTTGGAAGGAAAACATTAAAAGATATATTTTTCCAACAAAATAACCTTATCACATTGGAAATTTTTGAATCAAATACCCTTGAAATAACGACATTAAATTTTTTAAATACAAATATAATATATAAATTAATGATATAAAATGTTAAAGTGGATCTATATACTGCACATAAAATATTGTAGTTTTATAATATCAAAATATGACTTAATGAATGGAAATTGAGACAAATTCCCTTACCTTGATTCTGACATGTCACATGTGTATTTATCTTCCAGAATAATTAAAATATGTTAATTGTTTATTTTATTGCAAACATTTTTCTAATTTATTAGTATTTTTTTCCACTTGTAATAGTTTTTTATAAATTTTTATAATCAATTAAATTAATGTTAGATGTTTTTACCATATTAGACATATGGGTCAAAAAAGAATTTGGTAGGATTGCTATGGTCAAAGAGGTCATTATTTAAACATATCTAGATTCATAACCATGAAATAATTATTAAATATATACATAAATTATACTTTTAAAAACAATCATGAAATATTAATTTGAAAAATGAACTCACACTACAATCAGGGAGACGATAGGCTATATATACATGTGATTAACATTTCCATTATCGAATGATCATTATCGAAAGATGGTATGTAATTTTTTTTACATTTATTGAAATATTATTATATGTTAAATACTATATTATTTAATTATAAATACTTATATATATCATTCCCGTGACATGTTGATCAAAAAAGAAACCACATCGATTTATGGAGGTGGTAGTCCAGACATCTGTGAATGAAATTATTATTTTCAAATGAAGGAAAGAAAATGATATAATATATTTTAATAATTATTAATATATAGTCTATATCATAATTATTTGATTTATATCACATATATTCATTATATTTTCCCTTATTACCTTCAATGTAAAGTGTTAGTACAAAACGAATCACACTGCTTTGTGAGGTAGTAGTCCGCTATACTCACGAGCGACTTTATTTCACCCCATTATGAATGGAAAGAAAAAATGTTATATATGATATTATGAGTAAATAAGTATAATTAGTTTATAAAAAGTTTTAACTTTCTTTATATCCATCATCATATCCAATCTTTAGTGGTAGTAATAGAAAAATGAATGACTTCTATTCGTGAGGAGATAGTCCTCCGTACATAAGAATGATGATTTACTAACCCGAAGGATTAAAGTGGAGATGGATGTAGGTCATGAACATAACATAAAAAAATGTACGTGTATGAAATACACAATGTTTATTATGTAATCATGGTATAATAATAATTTAAGGAGGTGGAGGAATAAATAAGATAGAAACGCTCGTTGATGACTGTTACCAATTCTTCTGGTATTGTCTTTAAGATTCCTGAAAAAACCTTAAAAGGTTTTGTTTATGAAAATAATAAATCCTCCTATATAATGGGATTTATTTTATTTGGGTTGGTATTTGTTGAACCAAAGATATATTAATGTTTGAATAAGAGAGTAGAGGGGTGACCTTTTATAAGTGAAGTGGGTGACATAATTATAATGTTTTGAAAATAATATATTATAACACAAAAACCTCAAAAAATGGTCTATTATAGAACCTATATGAATTTATGTCTAAATATTTTTATGTTATTGGTATTTTACACGTTTTTAGGTCATTTAAATTCCATATCTTTTTAGTTTAACCCGTGATTAATCCATTTTTACCTAAACCCCGATAATAATTATTTTTTATTTTTTTCACTATTAATTTTGGTCAAAAATTAATTTTAATTTATTATATATTTTTAATTATTATGATTATAAATATGTAATATCTTTTTATAAATAAAATTCATATAAGAGAAAAACTTTAATTTAAAATTAATCTCACATAAACAACGAGAAATTAATGTTATAAAGAGAACATGTTTAGAAGTTTACAATGTTTTTTATCAAAATTAAATATAAAAATGATTATTATGGCCTCCATTAGATTGATTGATATAAAATATAATTATTATTACTTTAAAACTAATTAAATTTATATGGTGTAAATATAACTTTTTTAAAATAAAATTCCATTTTCAATTAAATTTCAGTATTTTTCAATATTTATCAAGAAATGTAACTTTTTAGAAAAGTATTTAAAATTCACTCTAAAATAGTTTAGGTATTTCAATTAAAAATATTATGTTTATTTTGTAATTTTGTTTTATAAAATTTTAGAAAATTAATTTTATATTATATTAAGAAAGCATGGAAAACAATTCTTTCAGAAAAAAATATAGGAAACTTGTATTTTATATTTTAAATGAATATTATTTTATTTGTAGAAAATAGATAACAGAAATTTTCATAATATAGTTAATAATATAAATACTAGAGTATTTAATATCTATGTTATAATGTTATAGTATATTAAACATCATTTATACTCTAATTTGTGTGTTCCAAAAAGTATCGAAGAGATTAAATTTAATGAAATTTATTTCATGAGTTGTTTAAGCATAGTGTCGTGGGTCATGAACATCATCAAATAAAATTTTATTATTTTAAATTATCAATGTGTCAAAAATATTCTGGCATTATAACCAAAACTGAAAGAAGAATTATTTATTTCTTTAGAATCTTCAACCTCAGTCTTTGAAAGGAACCAGTCATAAATTACTTTAGTAGTTATGAAGAAATCGTTTGATGTGATCTCAAGGAATAAATAGATTTTGGATATCCCCATTATCCTCATGGTTTTGATAAGAAGGGAGAAATGGTTTCTTAGGGAATCACAATAAGAAATCCCATGTAATAATGAAAATGAATCTTTTTTTATGCTAGATATCTGAAGGGAAGCCTGAGATAAATTTTATTAAGGGAGATGGTAAATTTTGTATGTATATAGAAAAATTCCATCAAGAAATTAAATGATATAGATAATTAAAGAGTAATTCCAATAAAAAAAATTGGAAGTGACGTCAACCGAATTAACCACCCACACTCCAATGCTACAACTACAAGGTGTATGGTCTTTATAAAAATTAGTGCATGTTTCTAAGGGCTACTAAAGGAATACAATGTCAAAAACCACTTAATCCTAGAGAAAATGGAATGCTAATGTGACCACAACTATCAAAATGGGTCATGATATTTTTTTTGTGAAAAAAATTATAATCCACACTATAAATACCAATTTCTTATTTGATTATGGTTATACCCATAATATTATTTCTGAATAATTTTCTAGGGGAATCTTATCACCACATAAATTATTAGATATTGAATTATCAATGAAAAATCCAAATGTTACTATTTTTTCATATTATTTCTATAACTCTTCTCTGATAAAGTTTTGTGAGAATTTTCTCCCTAAATATCTTATAATTTCCCCAAATTTTGAAATTGATGTGATTTTGGGTATGGGTTGGATATCTCTATATAGATCCCACAATAATTTACTAGATAGGAACACCATATTTGATATTCAAAATCAACCAATGATTTATAAGAGGGTGAGGATAAATGTGAATTTTTCTTCGAACCAATATCCATTGTATGTGTGTTGTTACCTATTCATGATGGGTATCTATCTCAAATAGATAGGGAGAAACTCAATATTGAAGATATTCCTATTGCATCAGTATGGGATGATGTATTTCAAGAAGAGTTGAACAGTCTTCCCCTAAATACGGAATTTGTGTTTTGAATAGGGATCATACATTTTACTATATCTATTTTAAATACTCCTTATATAATTTATAAAATTGTGTTAAATTGATTAATGAAAAAACTAAAAGATAATACTAATTAATGATTAATATATCCATGTTAATTTCCATGGGGTGAACCTATTATTTTTATTTAGAATAAATATGTTTCAAATCATTTTTTCATTGATTTTTGGGAATAATAATTTATTACTATTAAGAAAAATTATCTTATACCACAAATTATTGATTTTACTGATCAATATTGAAGAGATAAATTATTTTAAAAGATAAAACACCAATTTGGATATCATTAGTTAAGGGTAAAATGAGAGGATATATCAATGAAAACATTCTGTATGATGTATGAAAACTATTTATTTATATGTATTCCATTTTTACTTTCAAATTACCTTAATATTTTCATGGATATATTTAATATAGTCTCTAGATATTACCTTTATCAGTTTTTGGTAGTATTTATACATGATATTATTCTTTATTCAAAGTTAAATGAACTTACAGAAGATTTTTTGAGGATTGTGTTGAAGAACATCTTACAGGATAATCTGTATGTGAAATTTAGTAAATGTGAATTTTTCCTATATAAATTATCATTAATGGGTAATGTAATTATAATTGAGGGTATATTAGTGGATACCTCAATGAGGGAAGTTATTGAATATTGTCTTAGACTGTCCATAGTGACCAAAATATATAGTTTTACTCATTTTTATTGAATCTAAATACACTTTGTTAGAAATTTATCAATATTATCATATTTACTAACCATGTTGATGTGGAAGGGATCCAATTTTAATTAAATAGGTAAATATGAATATAATTTAAAGGAAAAAATAAGGGATTGGTCAATGAATCTATTCTCATATTTACATATAATAGAGAAGCATTTTTTATCTATAGTAATTTTCTTAATAAATTAATGAGATATGTTCTCATACAAAACTTACAGGGCAATAGTTTTTACCTATTGTAAATTTAAGGTCAATGAGAAAAATTACATAAATCAGGATTTTTAACTAAAAAAAGTAACTTTCTATTTGATGATACATTGGTATTAAATTTATGGTGAATTATGTTAATAATATTAAGATAATAAAATATTTATTAATACATTCATATAGAAAGTGTTGAAAATGCCTCAGAATTTATGGTTGGAACTAATTAATGAATTTGACTACTAAATACAATAATACATTTTGAAGCCAAAAAAGTGAATGATTATCTATATTGGAAGAACAATTCTATATTGGATAATATGAGGTTTAAAATATATTCAATACTTATGGATTTGGAAATGATAGATTTTGAAATCTTGATAGAAGGGAAAAAATACCACCTTTCTCAAATTAATATTATAGAAAAACATTAAGAACAATGATATCACATCTAGAGAGGGTTTAATCAATTATCAATATTTTTTGTAAATTTATATCTGAGAAACATTCTACAACTATTAGGATGCAATAATGATCCCTTCAATAAACCCAAACACACACCAACCTATGGGATCAAAATAGATTTACAAGGTTCACCACTCAAAGTGAGAAATCAAATCCTCTCTATGATGTGGATTACTCCAAGATCACACTACCCACATGAATCATCCTGTGAGTACAATGAGAAATCTTTATCATGGAAACTCATTTTTTCACATCTTCTGATTATGAATTCGTGAATCCCACAAACAAATACATCATGAAATTTATAATTTATAAATGTTTGGTTCAAAACAAAAAATTAGGAAACCAAATTTACATCCTCTTATTCTTTGTGTATATTTATTTCATCCACATCAAATATAGATTCACTTCAATAAAAAATAGAAACACTTCTTCAAAATTTCACATGAACATGTTACTTAATCACTTTGTATGCAAGACTCTTCCACACTACCACTTCAATCTTCTTTTTTCTTTTCTTCTTTATTAGATATTCAAATAATACTCTCTATATTGTAGATACCCAAAAATTATTAATCTTATAACTCTATATACACCAATTTCTCATAAATTATCTTCACTATGTAATAAAAATAGAAGACCCACCACAACTAAAAAAATGGATTTGAATCTCAATTAAAAATTCAAAAACCATTACTAAATCACAATCCTTGGATCATATACTATCTTAACTATTAAAATTATATTAAAATTTGTAGTTGTAATATGTTTTAATAACATTTAAAATTTTAATATGAATATAAGTCCACACATCTGTTCGAACTCCCAAAATCTTCCCAAAAAACCACTTATATAATGAAGCCTAAACAATTAGGATGTGAGGTGGCTGTTTAAAACAATTATTTATTACTATTTTGAAGATATTACAATGTAGGAATTAAAATATGTTATGGAGGTTCTAAATTCCCTATAACTACTAAATTCTAATCTAAATACCTCAGTGACATGGTTTACGAAACACAATAAGGTCTTCTACATTTCATCCTCACTAAAACATGAAATATGATCTATAATGTGGAGTTTCAATATTTTTTAAAGGCAATGATGACTAACCAAGACTTATCTATGGTGTTTTACTCCAATGGTTGTGAGAACACTAATCTAGTCTCTTCTCTAGCATGCACACATAAACTGTGGTGGGAAGTCCTTTAGGCTATCTTCCATCCCACATCCTAATCCGGAATCTCCATAGTATAGAAACCACTACAATATAATATCCCAAATAAATTTCTATAGGTTGTGATATGGTAATAAATATTGTCATATAGAATTCTCTTTAATCCACTTTTATTGAAAAATACAATTCAATGCTGTATGGAACTCCTTTTTCTTATCCTTTCAATAGGATTGTATTGTAAACCTCATTTATTATATATAAACACTTTTTAACTAGATTTAGAATCTTTAAAATTAGACTATATGAATCATGAAATCACAATAAATTTGAGTTTGAATATAATTTATGAAATTATACCAAAATAAAAGAAAAAATTATCATACGCACTATATCCTTATTCACCATGTTCTCAAAAAACATCTCAACACCTCTTGCTCTAAAAAATCTACTTCTATTGAATTTATTTTCAACTAAGGAACATAAATCATTATAAAAATTTTAAAAATTAGGAATTGATGAACGTACATTTATTAAAATCATATATGACCAAACTCAGTGTATGAAATAAGAATATAAAATAAACAATACTGTGATATCCATAACAAAACTATGATCAATAATCAACTTAATCCAAACATGGTCAATTTAATTTATGATTAAATGATACCATTTAAATTTACTTCATCAATACAACCTATATGTACATCTATAAAATTTTAGAAAATTTTAAACACATGAATAAATTAAGAAATCATATCTTCTAGTTTTTAAAAAACCTCTCAAAACATATGATTTCACATAAAAGAAATATTTGAATATAGATAATCCTCCTATAAATATTATTCTTCTTTCAATAAAATTTCAAAGAGAAAAATAAAATGTATATAGTAATGGATACCCCCTATAATTATTCACCCATTTATATAAATATTAAGTGACATAGATATAAAGAATAATTTATATTTTTATTTTTCTCCCCCTAAAACAATAACATCAAAAGACATGACATGATAGGAAATAACTAAATCCATATATTATCCTTGTGATAGATGAGGTTGAATTCCCATCATCAAACTCAGAATCTAAAATACTTCCATTTGAAATTGTTTTGTGAAAACATCAACAATATGTTCCTTTAGATAAATAAATCTCACTTGTAACTAATTTCTCTCCACAAGTTCCTTAATGAAATGATATTTGATATCAATGTTATTTATTATTAAATGATAAAATACAATATTTGATACATTAATATAACATATATTTTCACATCACAAGGGACGTGGAAACATCACTTCAAATTTTAAGTCTCTTTATAATGTATTCATTCATATTAAAAGTGTCATAGAATGAGTTTCATCTCTATATTCTAATTTATCCACACTCAGTATCCCAAAATATATCTTCATAGAGTTTTAATAAACACAAAATTCTCTAAGATATAATAATCCACTAGATATTGACATCATATAATTAATAAATCCATCCCCATTTTCATCCATATATCTGGAAAAATCTAGTTATCCATTTTTATCAAATTTGAAACCAAAATCTTTATATATTGGACATATCTGAGAATCATATTTCTAGCATAGAACTGGAAGCCTTTTGGTGCACATAGATACTATTAAGAATGTGTAACAACATATATAATATCAAATCTCATAGATAATATGTATTTTAAACTAACAATTAATTTTCTTAAATCCCTTATATACACAAACATAACATTTTTATCTTTGTGAAATTTATTTAATACTAAAATTGTTTTATAAATTGGATTCTAATCCTCCATAACAATATTTTTTATTAGTTACTTTGCATATTTTTTTTGATAAGGAGAAAAATAATATCACAATTGAAAAATCTATAATCCAAGAAAATACATAATTACCCCAATCATATATATCATATATAACCCATTCATCTCCTAATTGTTTTCACACAATTCCTAATTATTCAAAAAAATGATAAGTAATATAAAAAGAGAACAAGAATATATTCTCTTTTATCATATTTGATGTATATATTTATATCCACTCTTCATTTGTAATGTTTAATCCATTATATTATTTTTCCATCATAGAATACCAAGATCTTATGGATTGTTTCATCCCATAAAAATATTTTTTCAATATTAAATTTTTATTATAATATTCACCGAGAAAGAAACCCCAATAATTATCTGTAACACATTCCTATTATAATTCCCCATTGAGAAGGTATGACTTAAAATTCATCTTAAAAATCATCAATTTCCCTTTTTAAATATTATTATTAATAATAATTCTTAAGATTTAATTATTTCAGAAGGTTAAAAATGTATCATCAAAACTAACTCCTTAAACCCATGAATAAACATTGAAAACATGTATTTCATTATTTCATATCACTTCTCAATTCTCATTCAATTTTTTAGAGAACACCAAATTTATTACAATGATATTATTTTTTTTAGGATTGGGTACCAAATTCAAAGTATCATTCCTCTCTTTCAGATCATTTACATCATTCATAGAATTAATATATTATTTATACTTCTTAGATTATCCAAAAATATATTGTTTCACCTTTAGAATACGAATAGGTAAGATTTTCTCTCCTCATAGACCTCATATTTTGATTTTATTCTATTATAAATAATGGTGTTTTGAAGTTGAAAATTCCTTCTCATCCTTGAAGGAGTTGAATGAATTTTTTTCTTCAACACCTAAAATAGATAAATTTTCTTTACCAACCTATAAATGTTAAAATACTTCATATTTGTTTGAAATTTCAAAAAATAGTTTAATAGAAAATGCATCAACATCTCTTATAGAACATGCTTCATCATGAGAAATATTTTTAATTTATTGTTCGATTAATTTAACATCAGTTACATAAATTGTCTTTTTTTCTTGAAAAAGTTATAAACTATTTTAATTGGTGTATTCCCAAAAAATATCCCATCAAATCATTAATTATAAAACATTCAATGATTCTCACATTTTACATTGATTACATGAGGGATTCGAAACACATGAAGGAAACTTAATGATAGAGTTTTTTATAAATCTATTATGTGTAAATATATGAGTTTGGTTTATTAAAAAAAACTCTTGGATTTGAATAATTTAAAAAATATCATGCTTTAAAAAATAAGGACAAGTATCTTGATCCTATAGAAGTTTCCAACATATCTTCACCAAAAAATGTTCTTATACTTAACCACGCATTTTTTATGGTGTATATGATTAAATTTATTTCCTATAGGATACCATTATTCTCATGATAAGCTTAAATATTCCCATTCTGTACTTAATTAAACAATTTTTATAGATCTTATAGAGAGAAAAACCACACCCTTTCTCTTTACATATTCAAAAACTTTTAAACTTTTATAAGGACTCTAATTTATGTTATATAAATGAAACATCTTTTTTTACAATATAGTCAATCCATAAAATTAATTAAATATCTATATCGATTCGTATATATATTACTCATTGACACAAACAAATCTCAATGAATGAGATCCAGTAGTTTCATAGATTGAATGTACACCTTCTTGTGTGAAGTGTTAATGTTAATATTCTTTTGAAATATTGAGAAATTAAAATCTATTTTTATTTTCAATAATGTAAAATGAATTTTTTTTCTATTTTATTGATTTAATTAATAATATTTTGTCCAAGATGTCTAGGATTTCAATATAATAATTAATTTTATTCTTTAATATTTGAATATAATATATTTTCAGTATCTTCCGCTTGAAATAATTTTTATCATATCCACAATAATATTTCCCCAAATTTTATTTCTAAAAGATTATTAAAAAATAAACTAAAACATTTTAAGACCACAAAATTTACATTATCAATGATTTATGAAACACATAGGATATTTGTATGCAATCCGTCAAGTAAAATTATGTTGTTTTAATTTAATCTTTTATTTTTTTTTAAAAAAAGCTGGTCCAACACCTTTAATATTTAGAGATACATCATTATGAAAGGTTAATAACCCATATATAGACTTTTAAAAATCATTAAAGAGTAATGAATCTATATCTATATGTTATAGGAATCATCTATCCATGATCCATGGATTATTTTTTGACAATTTCAGTACTGCTTTCAAAATTAAGGCCTTCACATTTCCTTTGTTCTTATTATTCTGATTGTTTTTGGTACTATAACTCATATTTTATTCCACTGATAATATGATATTCAAATCATTAGTATGATAACTGGGATGATAAAAACATCCATATACCACTTTATGTATATTAGTCTTCCTCTATGATCTCTTCCCAGAGTTCCTAACTAGTTTCTAAACTACCATCAATTGAGATGACTAACTCCCCTTCAACCATTTACTACCTTGAATTATATTATTATTATGATATTACAGATTTAACCAACACATCTTTTCTATATTCCCAAAGAACCCAAAATACCAAAAATAATCATAGAAATCAAATTTACCTTTGGAAGTAACACGATGTCTATCATTTATTGAATATATATAACCCAAATTTGAGTGAATAATTTTAACACCTTATTTTTGAAATATTAATTTTGGGAACTCCCAACATCATTTTTGTTTTATGAATACCATTTCTAGCTCATTTAGATAACCTATTTACAGTATATATTTTTTCTCTCAAGTTCATTATCCTATAATTTCATGATTTTAGAAAATCACTAGATTTATCCTGAACCATGATCATCATGAATTGTTTCTTCTTCATTGACTTTTCTCCAATATTTTCAGAATATTTAAATCTTTATGAAATAATTTTTTTTATTCTTTACCTTTAGAATTATTTGAAAATAATCTAACTTCTAAAACTAAATTATGAATATTGGATATATTCTTTTTTAAATCATCTTCTTTTACGATAAAATATTGGTGTAAATGATCAATCTACTTTTATTTATCCCATAATATTTTTTCCAAAATAATATTTACAGTCCTATAATAATAAATAATTTTAATCAACCCTATAACTGTGGCAATAAACATATAATTTTCATTTTCATTGAATGATTCATTATTATAAAATATTTACATCAGAAATCATTAAATTTTTAAATCTCTTTCTCCTCTTTGGAAATCATTTAGGGTAATTCCTGATATTATATTTTTAGTATGGAATATATATTAGTTCATTATTCTTATTTACTTTTATAAATGATTTAATCCATTGAAATAGTTTTATCATTCACTTCTGTAATTATATATTTTTCTATATCCTCCCCACTAAAGTAAAATTCATCTTCATCTTTATTTTTGTCACCCCTTACATTTTAGACAAATTTTTTTCATTGAAAATTGATATAACCCCTCACCGTTATCATTGTAAGAACCCTTGGTGTTATTATGATTCTTATTGGATAATTTTATAGGCCTCTCATCTTACTGTTCACTATCTTCACTTGTTTTAGATTTTTGAATGTTTTCAACACAATTTCCAAAAGCACCACACCAGATACATTTTAATGAAATATTTCAATTGTAATTTCATATTATTCTTCTTATATTTGTTGATATAAGAAAAAATTTAAATTAAATAATCCTATAAATATTCCTTAGATTATGTTAAACAAGATTACTATTCAAATGAACCCATTTTCATAAACTTCTCTTGATTTATGGATTTAGATTTGAATTAATTTTTCACCATCACCTTCATCATTATACCATTTCATTTCTTAATTTCATAAAAAATTACGATACTATGAAAATAATTAAGAGAAATTTAAAATGGATATTTCCCTCCAAATTACAGACCTTAGAATCAAACTACTATAGTAGGATATGAAATACTGTTAAAAAAATACCAGCCTCTTCCAATTTATGACACATAATGAGATCATCATAACTATGTGTCCATATATGATATTAGTCTCACTTAATTATGGTATTTAGTTCGTAGATATTCATAAGTTTATCTTAGATATATTTATTAGGTTTGAAAGCATTGAATAATAAATTCACTTTCTAAGAGTTATGATAATTAACGTTCATTTCATGAAAACTATAAAAACCCATTTTTTCACTCAGGTGTGGATCATTTACTTTTCTATCTAAATATTTATATTTTACCTAATATGGATCCCTAAGGAGTTATTAAAGATTCTGATGGAGTCTGGGACTTGTTCATAGCTTGAAACCCATTGTTTTGGAGAAAAATAAACCCATTATACTGTTTAGAGTAAATCATATAAGATTTCCGCATGGTTTCCCAAACCATGTGGATGGGGTTTTCTCAGATAGTGAAACCTCGCATGGTTGGAACATGGAGATGTAGCCTAATGATGAAAATTCCGCCTTTTCCCAGGTAACCATGAATGGATGGAGCATAGTTTGATCAAACCATTTAGAGGAAGAATTTTTGGGTAGAACAGTCTTGCACGGTTTGTGCATGGTCTGACAATATGTGTGGACAAACCATGGAAAGGCTAAAAAACTATTCAAAATTTACAAAACTCACTTAATGTTCTATTATGACCAACCCTTCCTCCATTACCTATGTTTATATGGGATTGACTTATTTCTCTCTCAATTTGAGGAATTTTGAGGATCAAAACATGGAATCAAGAGATCTCCATCATCCAACATCCGATCAAGCTTCTGTTCATCATGTTGGATGTGAAACAATAAATACTCAAGTCCTCTTTAGTCACTCTTCTTATCATTAACTCTCGACCTCAGTATCATTATGTGATCTTTTCAACTCTGCATAGGTCTACTTCGTTCCGAGGAAAATAAAAGGCCGATACCGGTGGAGAAGGATCATACAACCATAAGGTGCATGGTTTATAAAATTTATCTAATGTTAATTTATTTTGTAATGTTCATGTGGGGCCACCGGTTTCATTGGAAACCGTTTATTAAATTTACATGACATGGTTATACTTTATAGAATCGTATGGTTATAATATTTCCAAATATGTTATTAGTTTTTAGTGGTTACAACCAGAACCCATTCCTCCTCATGTTGAAGTTTATGCCATAATTGGGTTTTTAGTGTTTTGACACGTTTGAGCCACCGTTCGGGTGCACCCTTTCTTGAACATCCTAAAAGTGAGACATGCTATAATAAATGGGATATTATTAAATGATAATTCCATAATGGGATGTGACATGCATTCTCACCACTTGACCCACTTAAGGAAGGTGCTTCAAATGCTTATAAAATGTGAATAATGGAAATGAAAGTATACTATGTATATAACTTGGCCTTATTAAAAATAGATTGAATAAAGGTTACATGTTCGTATCACCACTTCCACTTTGATGGAAGGTAGCAGAGTGAACCTAAACAAATTGAATATTCCTTAATGGTTAACTAAGACATAATTAAATGGTTGCAATGCTACTTGGCCCATCCACACTAATGGAAGACAATGGTTGGACCAATAAATAAATTTCTTCAACTATACCTGACCTATACACACTAATGGAAGGAAATACATGAACCAAATGAAATATCTCATGATTACAATATCAAATAGGAATATACTGACTGATCTTGCCTTGAATTCTGAGAAGAGAATACCTTGGGTCTCAGGAACCCCATTCCGATTCAAAGGATGCATTTTTCTTAGGTTGATACCCACCTAGATTTGGTTCTTATCTATTCCTTGGATGCATATTATAATAATGTAAGGCCTATTTTATTTATTCCAGGATACCTCAGATATACTCATTGGATCAGGTATTGATAAGTATGTGCCTTGGATACACTCCTTGAACTCAGTACTTGATTAGAACAATTTTTCCTTGGATCCACTCCTTGGACACTATAGGTGCCTTGCTGTGGAATTCCTTGGATTACACTCCTTGGATTACACTCTTACCCCTTAACATGACTCAGATACCAGTGATTTATCTTTCTGTGAGTTTATAATATCTTGGTTATTATCTTGGAACTCTCTTACTAGATATAATTTTCAGGTTTCCTTGTTACGTCTTGAGACCTTCACTGATCATACTATAACGAGGTGATTTCACTACTGGCTATGCCTCATGTGACCTATTAACATTAAATAGTGATTACATAATCAATGAACTGGTTACATGTTCATACACCATCCAAGGTAAGAAGAAGGTACTCAGTTATGTTTTTATTTTGGACTACTTTCTTTACTTATATATGCTTTCCTTCACACTCTAATATTCTATTACAACGTCCGGATGTCATAGACACCATTGGTGGTGGCCCACTGAGATTTATCTCATACCCTCTATGGGAACCGTTTGGTACCCAAATTAGATTATATGACAATAGGTATTGGCAAAGGGAAGCATATAGCTTCTAACACTTCATTGTGCAATGATAAGATAGAGCTTGATAACAGATGACCGATTTTGATCTTGGGATGTTTGGAGTAGTATTTGTTTTCCATTACATTTTAGAACCTGTTCTTTCTATTGTCTTTTATCCATGATTCCCGGTTTTTTAGTGAAATGACATTTCATCATCATTGTTAAGTTGGTATAATTATGTTTGTTACTATTTATCTATGACATCAGTTTTCTTCTACTGTTTATTAATATTGCTTCCATTGTTTATAATTTCATTATATTCCTTCCACTATGCTACACTCTGCTAATGAGGGCATAGTCTACCCATAGACACACCGTAGGTCGTCGCTACTATTTGGAAACATCTTATGTTCGGGAAGATGTGCTTGAGGCTATGTGGGACCTCGATCTTGTAGAACCCGTTAAGTGGCATCTAGGTTCGGGTCATCACGAAAATCATCCCCCGAATTGCTTTTTCAATTAATTTAATATAAAAACCTTTGTATTAGGGATCAAACCCCCGAACTGTGAATTAAAATACATCATAACTATTAGATAATATGCATGACATCATCATATTAGTCTATATGTTATATATTTTCCAATAAAATTTAGTAATCCCTTTGAAGTTTGATAAATTTAAATTATCCATTCTTGATAATATAAATCAATCACTTATTCATCAAAATACATCATATCAAAACCCAAAATACTAGAAAAAGGTAACATGGTGTTGATACCATATATAGAAACACTTCATGACCAAATAAAAATCACTAATATGGTGAAAAATAAGTGATAAATATTATTTTTTGTATCTATTTTGAAAATACCTTCCCTACTTTTTAAGATGTAGTGATTATTTATAGAACACACCCAAACACCCCTCAATAAAAGGGAATTGATAAAAATTACAAGTTTCACCTCTTAATGTGTAAATTCTACTCATTAGTGTAATATGAATTCCACTAGGATTATATACCCACTAAAATTAACATGTTAGTACAGAATTAGGGTATAACCTTGAAACATACATTTTACCTCCAAACCATTGTTTGGTGCATCTCACACACATCTGCATCCCACACAAGAAAACAATAAATTATTAGGTTAAACAAATGTTTCATACCAAATAAACTCACTCTATGTTATTTAGTCTGCTAAAATATTCAACTTCCACTATAAATACACTGTAACAAACTAGAATAATTCCTTCTGCGCACTTACATTAGAACAAGTTATTTATTCACTCTGTATGCAAAAAAATGCCCACAAACACTTAAATATTATTATTCTTATTTATTTATTCTAATTTGGATTATCATAGAATCATCAATAAATTACCCATATCCAAATATTAGTCACCTCTAATCTCTTTCCCACAAATCATAATTATGAATTATCCACACAATATAATCTACACAACAACCAATATTTAATTAAAAACATATTTTAATTTGAATTTCAAATTGAAATAAACTTATTGAATCAAAAAACATGGATTGTATCCCATATTAATCATAAAAAATAAATTAAAATTGGTAGTTAGAAAATTTTGTAATAACTTCCAAAATTATAATATGAATCCAAGTTAGAATTCCTTGTCAAATTGGACAGATTTCTCTCGAAAGATCTTACATGGTGTATCCTCAACCACTACTGTGTGATGTTGTAGTTGAAACTAGTTATATACTATACTGTAAAAAACATTATGATATAAGAAATTCATAGTTTGATGAAGGTCTAAAATTATATAAAACCACTATATTAAAATTCAGTCTCCAATTCGGTGTGGTCTATAAACTAATGTGTGATATTTAATATTTTACCCAAATTACACCATGTAATATTAGAAAAATATAAGGGATATGAATTTTTCAGAACTACTAAAAATCGACCCATCATCTAATATAGTCTTGTTCTATTTATATAGTGTACGAAAATATAAATGATTCTCTTTTTCATTATAAACACATACACTATAACATGAGGTCTTGTAGTCTATTTTATATCCCACTAATAATTACAAAATATCCATTACATATAAACCTATACTATGGTATCCCAAATGGATATCATCAGGATATGGTGTGGAAAAAAATTGTGATGCTGAAAATTTTACTCAATCCACTTCTGTGGTGAAATACTGTGCTTTATGTCATAGAAGACATTTTCCTTATCCTTTAAATTTTTATATATCTATAAATTCATTCAATATATGAAAATAGTTTTTAAATATATAAATAATTTTATGAATTATTCTATAAGAATCATCACCTCACAAAAAATTTAAATTTGAATATTATTAATATACTGACAAAAAAATAAAACATGAAGTACCAAATAAACTCCAACCTATTTTAGTAACTTCTTACAAAAACTTCTCAACAAATATTATTCTCAAAAAATGAACAAACATATATTTATTTGAATATGAAATTTGTTAAAAGGAATATATAGAGAAACAAATTATGTTAAGGATTCATTGGGAGTTCAACCTTTCCCATGATAAATGATTAGGCTCAAGAATAGTGTATGTGTTTCATTAATACTAGAATTTAAGAATGTTCTATTATATAAATATTATAGTTTATCAACCCTATTATCATAAAAATATTATGATCTGTAGATATATTCAATGTCATTTTTAGTAAAATAACACAAGGAGAGGTATTTTAGAGTTTGTATGTTGGTGTTTGGTATGAAACAAGTCAATATTGAGGGATAAATGTAAAAGGAGATGTTATAACCATAATCAAAACCCGAGGGAAAATGGGAAAAAATCACTAATGTTTTTGTGGGACTCTCCAAGACATAAAAGAGGAATAATAATATTATGTTCATAGTTTATCAAATTATGAAATCATGACAATTCTTTTCTATCTTTTAGAATTTCACTCTTTACCAACTTGTTAGGGAATACATTTAGGAAGTGGAGAGGTTTCAAGGATTTAAACTATCAATAATTTGTGAATGAGATCCATGTTTTTCCATATTTATTTGGTGAATAATCCATTAGAATCTAAATATGTATTAGATATTTATAACAAAAAATAATTATTAAAAAATTGGTTAGTCTGAGAGGAATATTAAAGATATAAAATATATATTGATAACTAGGGATATGGAATTCAATGGATTTTGTGATCAACTTCCTCAATTTAAATTTTCATACAATAAAATATTCCACCCAATAGTTCAAATGAATCTTTATGAATCAATCTATGGAAATAAGAGAAAAACTCCCACATACATGGCTATGTTTGGGGTAAAACACTATTGGGAACTAAGCTAGATTATGAAATGATAGAGATGGTTAGAGACATTTTTAAACACATCAGTGTAGATAAAATTAAATAAAAAGTTTATGATTACAGAAATTATAGTGAAACTGATTCAAAATTTTGTGATAATGTCTTCAAAATAATATACCCTTGGAATAATGTTATTATATTTGGATATAAGGGAATGCTAGGCTCCAAATATATTGGTCCCTATGAAATTATTAATCATATCTGGATGGTTTCTTATTGATAAATGAACCTTTTAAACCGTTACCAAGTTCCCAATTTTTTCCATGTATATATTTTGAAAAAATGTACTCCAAATAATTCACATGTACTGAACGTAGAATAGATAACATTGGAAAATTAACTTTCACATGAAGAGAAAGCAGTAAGAATCGAGTATCATTGATATAAAGTGAAATAAAACATTACTACTCACACAGTTTAGGTAATTTAGAGGAATAAAAATTCAAGGAAGAAATATGGGAACTCAATTTTGTATTGATATAGAGTAATCCTCTATTATTTTCATCATAGTGATAGAATATTTGTATAAAAATTGTTATATGGGGTAAAATGTAAGACCCTGAGATTATAGAAGATATTTACTTTGATAAATAACAAAAATTGATAAATTTTAAATAATGAAACCATAAATTATGGTCATAATTAAAGTATATTATAAAATCAATCATAATACATGTTATATAACTATTGAAAATAATTGATGATTAATTTTTATGAAATATTATTGATCCTAATGAACTGTTTTGAAGTATATTTTTATGAGATTTGTTTTTTTTGATAAGTTTTTTTTAAAAGAAAATTTATTATCTTAAAAATATGAGAAATTAGGTTTTAAAAATTAAAACAATTAATTCATTGGTTTAAAATTTGTTATAAATGAAAATAATTTCATTTGAATGTCAAAAAAGACGTTTTTCTAAAAACGACTATTATGAACACAATGTATTTTTATCTTAAAAAAATTTAATTAATAAAATTTAAAGAATTATTTTAAGGAATTTTAAAGTTAATATATTCAATAAAACATGTTAAAATTAAATTAATATTTTTTTCTAGTTAGGGAGTGAAAATAAATCCAATGTTTTTCCTACAAATTCATTTTTATAGAACCAATTTTTTTAATTTTTTTATCCATAAATTTTAATTAATTTATACCAATTATATAAATTTAATTCGATTAAATGGTTTCTATATTTTGAATTATCATGTCCAAATTCTTTAATAAGGAAAAAAATAATTTTTTTTTGAAAAAAAGGAATTATAACTATGGTTAAAAAATTCAATTTATTTAAGGTTAAAAAGGGTTAATTAGGGGGTTATACTAAAAAGATAAAGATTAATATATTCAATATAATAAAATAAACTTGATCTTCGAAATGAATATTTACCTTATATTTTATAATATTCAATGTTATGGAAATTTTTTTCTACTTTCAATTGAATATGAAATCATTATATTTTATTGTTTTAATTATTTAAAAGAGTCACACTCACATAACATATAAAAGATAACCTTCAATTGAAATTTATTTAAAGTATTTGACACTAAAATTTTAGAAAATACAAGTTAAAATATCTTCATTATTTACCTTTAAATTCCTATATCTTGTTTTCTACCCAAAACATTATCCTTTAAAGTGTTATAGAGTATGGAAAATGAGGTTTTAAAAAGAAGAGATAATTGTCTTTACAAAACTTTTTCGATTTTATTACTTACTCAAAAATATATAAATATTTTATAACTTTTATAACATGATTAAATTATAATAATTACAATGATTACATTTTTATGTTATTATTAATTCCATGATCTATTTTTTTCCATCCCATTAGAAATTTTAACATCATTCGTGCATATGTTTGAAAAAACACAACCACAAAGTGATGGGATTCATTTTTCATTTCCAATAAACATGAACAGTAATATGGATTTATTTATCAAATAGATATGATATTTTTAATATTATCAGGATTATTTATTGATATAATATTATTGATCATTATTTCTTTCCATTAACTAGAAACTCAACTTATTACTCGTGTGCGTGTGCCGAATACCATCTCTATGAAGTTATGTAATTAATTTTTTATTACCAAAATATATAAAAGGTTTTAAAATTATATATAATGAATTAATAATGTAATTATAAAATTATTATGAATCTTTATTTGATGTAACCATGAACTTTGTGAAATTATCATAACTTCCGAACACAAATATGAATCGAAAATATAACCATTGTCACCCAAATATTTTTATAATGAGGAATTGTTAATTAATGTGTAATTAGAAATTATTAGAGATTGTTATGATTTAAGATAAGTGTTAATATTTTAGTATAATATATGAATAATAAATATTTATTTATTAAATAAAATTTATATTGGGTGTATGAAGAAGTTTCAGACTAGTGGTAAGGGTTTATATTGCAATATCAATTTTAATTAGAAATTTTTATTCGTAAAATAACCTTTTTGGGGAATTTTATGATATCTATATATTATAATCCACATATTTTATTTTACTATAGATATTTTTAGGTTTTTAATTTTTTCCGTTCATTATATTCTCATTCAAACCCAAAATGACCAGGTATTATTTTCTATGAAAATACGACTTTATTTCCTCCTTGGTCAATATAATTTTTCATCCATGTATATATTATTTAAGATTTTATCAAGAATGTTATTTATATAAAAAATATTATTATTTCAGGTTATTTATAGTAAACTATATTTATTTTCAATTATTTCAAAGGAAACTTATTTTCGTTTCCCAAATGAGGTATTTTTTTAATTTTTACAAAATGACTGAACGGAATATTTGTTTTGACATTTCTGGAATGTGCATGTTCTAAAAACATCGTAAATGTGATATTATTGCAATATTAAATTAAATTTTCTATAGTTATTTTAAAATAAAATATATTTCATGATATTTCTGGATTTTTTATTTAAAATGGCATCAAAAGAAAAGGATATATTCAAATGATTTAGAATAATGGTTCAAATGTTCTATTAAATAATTTTTTCATCTATTACAACATACATAAATTATTTTTATAATTCTATAAAGATACAATATAATGATACCATACACAATAATTCTCTAGATGGATTATAATAATGATATTTTTAGGATGATTCCATGAAACCCATCGCATTCCCTAATTTTATATATGTATTGATAAAATATTTTTTCAAACAATTTATTTTCCATGGTTTCTGTGATTAAAAATTGATGATTGTTTTTATTATATTATTAAACACCTATATATGGTTTTTATTATGTGATGTGTGGGTAATTAAAATTCCTCCAATGCATTGGGAAATAATTGATATATCATGAGATAATTTAGACTTGAATAGGGTGTGAACCCATTTTATGAAGGGAATCTATCCAATATAATTATATTATTTTTTGTCCGTGATTATGAAAATGATACAATTTTGAGTTATGCCAACCCACCATGGGACTTTTTGAAAAATGGAAATATTATAAGTAAACCTCAAATAATGAATATTATTTTATTTAATTATTATTGTGTCACAATTCCCACAACTTGTTCTTATGATAATGATATTATATCATGACTCATGATTTATTATTGATGATTAATAACTCTTAAGAGTAATGTATTTTAAATTTTATAATCATTATGTCATAAATCATGATTTATGATCTATGACTGGTTGGGTAAAAACATCATAGTTTATGATCATGATCTCAAACCTATATGATTATCTAATGCTTTCATATGGTCATCAATTGATATCTACCATGTTTAACCATTTTGAACATATGTTGTCATCCTTTGTTATGTTGTAATTTTAATCAACTTTTAGTGAATGGTTTTATGTAGGATATGTTTAAGAATGTTGCGTTGAGAGAAGATCATTTTTGGGGTTGTTGAAAATATTTCCTAAAATATGTTGGTTATATATCTAGTCTTCAAAGGCATTAAACATTTATGGTTCTAGCATGTGGATTTTTTTTAAATTTATTTAGTATTCATATAAAATGATTCAATATTTATATATATAACTCAGATCACCTAATATATTTTACATTGTATAGGTGTTGTTCCCTGAGTATCCCAAGGGTTAGTGAGATTAATACTTTAGACCAAGTGAGACCATGAGAGAACCCACATTTTTTAGGTTCAAGAAAATCTAATAGGGTTCCATGAGCATGTCTTATATACCTTTTAGAACAACTTTTGGGGACCAATGTGGGGATATTTCTCTTACTGTTCAATATTTGTTGTATGAACCTAATTTCCTTTTTTTGGAGATTGATATGTTAACTATGTTTTATTCTATATTATTATCTTATTTATTACTTTTTTATATTGACTTATGGAAAATGGTATTTCTCTAAAAAAACAATGTATTTATAAATTTTTTTCAAAAATATATTTCATACACCTATGTATTTATTTCAAATTAGTAAATTCAAACTATATATAATTATTTTGAAAATGAAATATGTTATACAGATTCATGTTATTATACTACTAGTATTTAACTCATGCCCTCCATATGACATTGAAATTATAAATACATGGTTTTTTATGATACATTTATAGGTAATGCAATAACTTCACATGGTGGGGCTACTTGATTAATGCCATTATTATTGTATTCATATAAGGTGGTGATCATTCAACCCATGGGGAGTACCTTGAGGATCATTTTTCAAATATCTCTATGTTGGATATATTATATGGGTATGTCTTTACATTAGAATTATTTTTTTATTAATGGGACAAACCACATATTTATGAAATTATGATCACATTATTGTGTATTTATATATTTATAGTAGATGATTATTAATTTTCATGTTGGGTATGCATTTTTTGGATGTTTTTGTTTTAATGGAATATATTTATTAGGTTTAAGTAATTATTAAATATGAATGGGACAAGAACTATATTTTGGTGGAAACCATTATAGGGTTATTTGGATTGTGAGGGAGAAATCATTACCCCAAAATATTTTTAATTTTACAGTCACTGTTTTCTTGTTGGAGGTGGTGGGTAACATGACCTAGGCATTATTGTGAGTTTTCTTAGGTGATGCATTAGTTTGACATGGAAATTTTTATTAAAAAAATATTATTATAGACCCCTATTATTCTTTGAATGTATTCTAGTAGTATAGAGAGTAGGACTACCATAGCAGATAAGGCAGGCATGAGTAGCAAATTGATTACTAACTTTAATTTCAAAAACTGGGTTGGAATAGTTTTTTGAGGCATGATTCTTGACATTGGATTTCATATTTGAAAAATGTGAAATAGTTTTGGCCCCATAGAGTTATATAATATATTTAATAGGATTCTATTTTTTTAAAGAATGTATAAATCAACTACAAAATCCATGATATCTCACATGGATATGGTTCCTATGCACATGGTTATGAAAACAACTTAAAGGATGCCACACAATTAGAAGATGATAGGCCAAATGTATTTTCAAATAATTTAAAACTCCACATAACACTTCAAATTTTATCATAAATACACACTTGATTTATAATGGATCATATTACGGTCACTAATTATTGGAAATTGATAAAATAGATGTTTAATGGAATTTTTTTATTTTTAGAGTTGATTTTGCTGCTACATTTAAATTAAATCTGGTTTGGATGTCCATATTTTTAATGAAAGTAATTTAATATAATTTTTTTATTGTATGATTGGTTCTTGGTGTTTTATTTTTCAAAATAAGTTCCAAGAAATGATTTTGTCTTTAAACCAGGTGTTATTGTTTATCTATAAAGAGTTTTTTGTTTTTTTAAAATGTTTTCCAAGGTAATTGATTTAATATTGTGATATGGGAAGTGTGATGAAAGGATTAATTAATTTAAATGATTATATTAAATAAATGTTTTTATTAATATATCTGGTTTTATAATAGAACTCATGGATTTTTTTTTAAATTGAAAAAAACCATAAAAAAATTAATCGATTTGAAAACAGATGTGAATGTTTTAAAATAAACCCATTGGGGAAGTTATGATATTATATTATGATGTCTATTTAATATATTTGATAAAAATAGGACTTTTAGAATAATATGTTCTTTTTTCAAATTAATTATAAAATTTATAAAATGTTAGTGGTTTTTAGTGAAAGAGTTTTTAGTGATTTATATTACCTGATGATATTGTTTTTTGGGTTTGATAAATTTGTTAAAAAAATATTGTGGAATTAAAAATACCACATTCATTACTATGATAGATATTTTTCAAGTAGTATAATATATTTTTTTATGTTTTTAATACCAAAAGAGGGTGGTTGAGCTATTTTTAGGGCCTCTAAGTGAAGTGTTTTCTGAAGCCCCTTAGTATTTCTAATGTTTTTGGTTGGGGAATTTCCTAAAAAGAGGATTTAAAATGTTTTTAGAGTAATAATGCAGTGTGGAATTATGAATTATTTTTTGGTAAAAAGGGTAATGTATAAAATGTTTTAAATTGGTTAATGTTAGGTTTTATAAAAGACATATAGTTCTCTTGGAGGTATCTCATTTATGAATATTTTTGGGGAGTGACATTGAAATGTTTTAGAAGTCTGTGGTGGTTTTTATATATGTTTTATACCATGATAAAGTGATGATTAATGTTATTTTTTAAATGGGGATTTATAGTATTTATTAATTTATTCAAATTTCTGAATAACTACTGGGTTTCACAAGGGGGAAAATGTTTCAATGGTTTCATTAATGAACATTTCTAGATTTTTTTTCATCTCTAAAACCATATTTTATGGTTTATTGGAGAAGATATTTTTATTAAAGTGGATTTTCTTGAATAAAGTATGATTAAAATAATGTAATATGAGTTTTATTTTGAAATCAGTGACATTTTTATAAATTAGATGAATGTACAAAGTGAAGATTTATAGATTTTATCTATTCATGTTCTTTTATTAAAATGGATAATTAAATATATGATATAGGGACAATGTTTTTTACATCAAAAATGGTTCGCTAACAATTTTTTGATCAAAAAACAAGGGTATTATATTTTTTAAAAGTGTATTACAGTTTTAATGGAGTAAGAAGCCAATTTTTTTTAATGAATTCTGTATAATAGGAAGAGTACTAGAATTGATTTTATTTTAGTGGACTGATACACTGATATTTATCTCACAGTTTTTGTTGGGACTATTTTATTTAAATTAGGGAAAAATATGGGATGGATTCTATTTGTGTGTTATTTTAAGAATGCCTCCTAGAAAAAGGCTTGGGGAATAGTGGAATATCTTCTCTATGTATGATCCTTAGGGTCATTCCTTTTATTATCATGGTTTGATTCTTTAGGGGATATGTAATTTATGTTGTTAGAAGATTATTATATCCCTAGATTAATTTAGAAATTAATGGTGGGGGTTTCATATTTTACACATTATTTTTGTTAGTTTTATGTATTCCATGATTTTGAGGAAAATTTTATTTTATATATCTCCTTAGGTATTCTTGGGATGGTTCCTGATAGAACTTTTCCCAGAATGGTGGTATTCATGCCCCAATTATTTTTTTAACATTATTATTTTTGATATGATGTTATTCTAATGAGGTGTTTTTTATATCTTTGTATCCTAATTCATGGTTACGTGAGGAAGTTATTCCTAATATTTTACATGATCTAACTATTATTATGAGGCTTTATAGGGTATAAAGTGGCATGGTGAATAGAATTGTGACAGCCATTGGGTCATAAAAAGGTTTCTAAATTACTTATTTATTTCAGAATATTTTTTTGGGGTTCTGAGATTTTTTTAGTTATGGAGGGTTTTGGGCCACATATTACTCAAAATATTTTAGGACATGACATAACCCATGTCATGTAATGTGACATCTCCAAATTTTGTAAGGTGATCTATTTTGTTTTTGGGGTTCTCTATGCGGAAATTCACTTGGATACACTGTAGTAGTCTAAAACTATATATTTTGGGATGGGCCACTGGGATCTTCACTCCATTGTCTTAGATGTGGTGAATGGGGAAAGGTTCCACTGTAAAACACCTAGGGATTACCATTCCATGGTCCCATCTAAGGTGTTTTTGGTTAAGGATATGTTACATGACAGCGTAACTCACCATTATTTTGTGACATATATATTTTTTGAAAATAAATTTAATCTTTATCATATTTTTGATATACATAATATTAATTTTATATTTAATTACATGTAACAAAGAGTTTACCTTTCTTTACCCGCAACAATGATTTTAAAAAAATAAGAAATATTATTAAATTAATATTATTTTATATTATCTTTATCACATAGTCATTGGAATGGAGGTATGAATTGGATTAAATATGTTATGAGAATATATGTTCAACACATGTATTTAAAATTAATTATTTTTTAACTAATTAATTGAAAATTAAAATAAAAATCATTTTGAAATAAATATTTATTTTCGAAATAATCCTTTTTTAAAACAAACCCATTTTAACTGAATCTATTAAAAAAAATACAATTTTGGTGAATTATTATAATTAATTTGGTATATTATATATTGAATACACTACTAATTATTTATATTTTGTTTTTTCTAGAGAAAAAATAACAATAAATACAATTTTTCACTTGAAAACAATATTTTTCTAAAAAGAACCATTAACGCCTTTTTGTACATTTATTTTACAATTTTCATTAATGATATGGTAAAATTTATATGAAAAAATAAATTTCAATTTTCAATTCATCATGAAAAAATATATATGATTTAATTTATGATAATTTTATGAAAAGATTATTTTTTTTATAAATACTGAAAAATACTAAATTTTAATTGAAAACCCCCATTTTGTTTAAATTAATTTTAAAGATAAATTACATTTTTAATTATTTTTAAATTATAAATTTTTACATTATACTTCTACTAATAATATTTGGGTGATTTTAAAAAATTTCCTGTTTGAATTTTATATAAAAACCTTATAAACATTTCATTATTTTATCTTTGAAAACCATCATTTAAGTTGCGTCTACATGATTGATAATGAAATAAAATTTTACAATTATATTAATATAATTTAGAAAAATGTTTTAAATATTTATATTCATCATAATTAATATTATATAATAAGGTAAAATTTATTTTTAACCATAATTAATAGTAATAATAGTAAATAATATTTACAGTGGTTAAGGTAAAAATTAGTTTACCAGAGGGTTAAAAAAAATAATGGTTAAAATGACTAATAAACTTGTATAAAAAATAATTTATCGACATATTTAGAACCTATAATGTATAATAATTTTGAATATTCTATTTTGGTTACTTTTTAATGGAAAAATGTGGTTATATAATTTTATATTCAAAAATTCCATGTGTGTCATTCACCACACTATCAAAAGGGAACCCTATCACCTCTCCTATTAGTATATTAAACACTTTTTGGTTAAGAAAATAAATATCCATATAAATTACAAAAATCACTCCTATAATAATAATATAATTAGTTTTTTTATAAATCTCTCTTAAGAATTCTTTTGGATAAAACCTATTGTGGTTACCCGAAGAAGAGGTAATGTTCTTCTACAAGATATTTTATTTTATTTATTATTCCACCTTGTTTAATTATTATTATGATATTAAAATATAATAAAAATATTATTCTACATATAATTAAAATTTTTATTTCTTGTTGGTTACCTAAAATCATCTCCAATTCCATCAAATGGGATATTTAATCACCATTTTTTTAATGCAAACTACCACCTTGTGAATAAATGTCATTAAATTTTTCATTAACACATCTCAATGATTAAAATTATAATAAATTTATTATATAAATATTAAATTTATTATACTTATTGAATTATTATATCACACATACCTTCATAATCTCCGTTTTATGGGAACATGATAACATTGATTGTGTGTGTGTCGGACTACCTACTTGTGAAGTGATGTGATTCATTCATGTTTTACATGGAAGTTAATAAGGATGTTTTAGTGAAAATATTTGATATATATTTCCTTAGATTTATTTTTAATTACAATACTTTATTTAACTTTATTTCTTTTAATCCAACAATAAAATGGAAACATCGTTTAATGCATACGCATGACCAACTATTTCCATGAATGTTGTATCACATTTCCATCAATATATTTTATAGATTACTCAAACTACAATAATAATAAATATATATTATATTTATATCAGGGATTAAATTCTTTATATTATTAAATGATTTTCAATTTAATCGGATAAAAAATTACAAATTAGAACATATAGGAAAAAATGGTTATTAACTTAAATGTAACCATAACATGTAATTGTACATAAAAATGTATAAAAATATAATAAAAAATCATACATAGTATAATATATATAAATTTTCAAACCTCTTATATAATAAAGGTAATTTTAATAAAAATCAATTAAATAAAAAATTTATATATATTATACTCTGTATGACTTTTTATTATATTTTTCTACATTTTTATTTACCATTCCATGTTATGGTTACATTTCAGTTAATAACCAATTTTCATATATGTTCTAATTTGTAATTTTTTATCCAATTAAATTGAAAATCATTTAATAATATAAAGAATTTAAACCCTGATATAAATATAATATATATTTATTATTATTGTATTTTGAGTAATCTATAAAATATATTGATGGAAAATGTGATACAACATTCATGGATATAGTTGGTCATGCGTACGCATTAAACGATGTTTCAATTTTATTGTTGGATTAAAAGAAATAAAGGTAAATAAAGTATTGTAATTAAAATTAAATATAAGGAAATATATATCAGTTAATAACCATTTTTATTGTTCCATTTTAACCTGATATTTTCTCTATAGATCACCCAATGATGAATTGCTGAAATTATTATAGAGAATATCTCTTTTCAATAGAATATGATATGATGAAATGTTTATGAATCCCATTTTATTTCAGGGGTTACGATATGATGAATTTTTTATGATCTTGTGGCACACATATGAATTATTTTCATTATGTGAAGCATGTTACCAATATATCTCTCTAATAAATTTAGTAAACCTTTTTATCTTCTGAGATAAAAAATGGGAAGTCGGTGTGTCTTCATACACTATAGTAAACATGTGTTTCTCGAATCACTATAGGAAACAATGGTGTCCTGATCCACTATGGAAAACAGGTGTGTCCTAATCCACAATATGAAACATGTGATGATATCAGATCCAATATATTGATATTCATTGTAGTTAACCTTGAAATATTAAATTCTTTTAAATATTTATGTTGATACCACACCTTTATGAAAAGATTTTATGGGTCATGATTTATTTATGATTATTCATCAACCTTAAGGGACATGTTCTCAAAAATAATAAAAAATTATAATAAGAATCATGCTTATGATCTATGATAGTTTGGGTACAAAATTCGTAATTTCGTTTCATTATCACATACCATTATAATTATATTATTCTCTTATAAGATCATAGATTTAAATATCTTATTTATACCCTTTACAAGCATCTGATCTAACCCTTTCATAGGTTTCCATTTCCCATGTTAAATAGAAATGTTTTAAGTAGGGTATGTTATGAATTGCACTGAAGAAGAAGATATTTTTGGGATATGATGAATATCATTCAAAAAATTATAATATTGTGTATCTATTTTTCCAAATAAACATAAATTTTATATTCTTTGGGAATTTATGTTGGTAATGTAATGAAAATTTATCTAAAAAGATGTAATATTCATATATTAAAATCATAAGACATGATAATTGGAATTTGTGTAATTTATTAGTTAAAATATTGAACCTATGATGTAAAAACTATATTAAGACACCTAGTGATATTTCTATGGAGATTTATAGTGATGTGACGAAAGATAATTATATGGATGAGTTATAGTATTGGAAAATGTCTGAGAATTTTATTTAATTATAAATTAGGTGATTTCCATGAAATTACATCCATGATTGGATACCGAAAGTATATTTGGATCTATCACATTGGTGTCTAGGTGTAATAACTTTTAAAAGGGAAAATTTATTTGGACATGGTCAACACCAAGTGTATAAAAACATACCTTCTTATGCACCTAGTTTGACACTTCCCAGGAATATAATTTCCAAATTAACAAATTCTTTATAAACCCTAATGAAGGATTTTAATATATAATAACCTTGAATTACATAGATTAACTCAAAGGTTTCATAGATTCAAAATAAGGTCTCATTATTTAGACACCCTCTATATTATTTATCATGATTATTATGTATCCAAAAATAAATATTTCTACCCACACTATGATTTTAGGTTTTAATTAATGGTCAGAACCAGAAGGAATTATGTTAAAAAAAATATGCAAGAAAATTTGGTGACTATGAGAAACATAATTTAATTATTTTTGGATAGATACATATTATGATAATTACTAATTAGATTTCATGATATATTAGTAATGATGTAAACTTATATGAGATCTCTAAGGAATCAAATAAGAGGGAGTTGAATTTTTATGAATGGTTTTTTGGTAATGAACATAAAGTAATGAAGATTTAACTTCCTATATGTGAAGAATGTGGGAAGAATACCCTTGATTAGTATCTCAAATTTAGGGTAAGTTTATACCTATTTGTAAAACAATGTCATAGAGCGAAAAATTGTCGAAGAGTCTGATGTATTATGTGTAGGGAACATAGGAATTATCCATATCAATTAACTGACAAAAGAACTTACTTCTATACTAATGAAGGATAAATCAAATATAAATCATTAATGTGGAAGGATTTAAGTATGTATTGGTATACAAGGAATATTTTCTAATAGTATTTTTCCAATGGTATTTCGGTTGTATGAATAATTAAACATCAACTGATAATCTTATTTGTTGAAGAATATATGTATCCAAGAAATAATAACATATGATTTATGGATACCATTATTGGATTATATGTTCTTGGTTGATCAAAAGTTCAATGTATTATGAACTCTTTATGAGGTTGTACATGATTATTTTTTTCAAGATTCTATGTATTTTGGGGGTCATTTACCAAAACACAAACCTTTGGTTTTGAAGAGGGATGCCTTTTCATATACACATGATTAAAGTTTTTGGAAACATTTAGCATTTAAATTATCTTTGATATTAATGTAATTATGGGTTATTGAAATGTAATAATGTTTTATGAATAATGTTAAAGAAAAAGGATATCTCGTATGTCAGGTGACAACCAATTATATCCAGAAAAGCTACATAGGTTGAACTTACAACTGAAGGCTGAGAAGGGTATATCACGTACCACCGGCCAATATGAATTATTAATTATTTTTGGATAACACAAAGTAATATATTCCTGGGTATGTATCTTGATTCTTAGCAAGTAAAAAATTCATGGATAAGAGACAAATTTTAAAAGGATTATATGATAATTATCCTTACAGGAAAGGAAATAGGAAGACAAAACCATTGGTTTTTTCATCAGACTCCCCAAAACGTCTAAATGGAATAACTGACAAGGGTTTTAGTCAATCATCATATAAATACATCACTCTTAATATATATCCTAGTATATTTATCGTGGTATTAGTTTCAAAGGTTATTAATTATGTATGTGGTGAATTTCTCTATAGTACAACATTAAATTGTATATAAAGAGGAACTGAAGATCACCTTAATGCATAAGAAAGCCCGTCAATAATCTCTTGATATAGAGTGAGTTTCAGAACTGTAATCACAATTCAAATCATAGATGATATGTGATGTTCTTTTAATTTTTTCTCAATGGTTGTTGGGATCACACCTTCTTCTAGTTGAGTTTACATAAAACAATATATTTCACTCGATCCTTTAGATAACTAATAATGAAGCCCATTATATGTACTATAATAATGTTATCTAAATAAAGCTATTGAGACTTGATCTAGATAACAAGTTGATAGAGAAGGATAAACACATCCAGAAACATATAAGGACTACACAAAGCTTATAAAAATTTTATGATGAATGTTTTTAATTTCATCTCTAATTTAATGTTGGTGAGAAGATATTTCTATGAAATTCTCTATGGAAGAAAGAAGGGGAAACTAATCCCAAGATTCATCGGTCCCATTAAAGTACATGATCATATCTGGAAAATATCTTGTCATTTGATGCTTCCACCAAACATTTATCTCTTTAATGATGTGTTTCGTATGTTTCTCCTGAGGAAGTACACACCCAATTCATAACATGTACTAAACTATGATATTGTACAACTATATCATAATACTTATTATAAGGAACAAGTGATAGTGATTCTAGATAAAATAAAGAAATTTATACATAAACAAGGCCACTCACCTGGTAAAAGGTTTTTTTTGTCAAAACCACCAGTATGAAGAAGTTTTTTAAGAACTTGATGATGTAATGTGGTAGAAGAATCCTCTTTTTTTAGTAATAAAATAAAGATTTTGTGGGGGGGGGATAATTTTGTTTTTCAACGTATAGTATGACACCATGATATTTTAGGAAATATTTTGTTTTGAAATACATTTATTCTTTTTTTTTTATAATTTTTGTTACTAGAAATTTTGGGTTAATATTTTCTTACACATAAAGATAATTTTTTCTTTCATTATATGAAATTATATGTTTAATTGAAACATGGTATATTATTAATTTACTATTATATAATATTATTGATATCACCTAATCATTGGAATGATGGGTATTAATGTTATTAAATAAAATATTAAAATGTATGGTTTAAAAATTTATATAATATGAATTATTTGGTTATTATATAATTAAAAATTAAAATAAAAACTATTTGATATTAAAGGAAACCCTTTTTTCAAAACCTATTTTATGCAAAAAGAACATTTTTCGTCAATAAATTAAACAAACTTCTTTTAGTGAAATATTTTATATAAATTTATATATAACATATTCAATAAAATATTTTACATTAATCTGAAGTGTTTTTTATAAAATTAAAAATAATAACTTCAATTTTATTCATAAAAACAATATTTTTACAAAATATAGTTTTTTCCCGTTTTTTCACACTTATATTAAAAATAATTTTTGAAAATTTTTGAAAATATATTTGAGAAAATTATGTTCATTTTTTAAAATAATATATTCATAATAATCTAATGGTGAATTCTTTATAATCTTCTAAAAAGTTTAATTAATGTGATGAATAGTGAATATACTAACTTCAAATTGAAATATTCATTTTTATTTACATTGTATTTAAATTTAAATTATATTTTAAATTGGTTTTAAATAAAAATAAGTTAAACTATATATATATTAATCTAATTTAGGTAATTTCATTAAATATAATATTAAAATTGGATATAAAAGATTTGTAAAAATTTGAACATTTTCTCTTTAAAAACCCGCATTCTCGTTGGGTCTGCGAGATTGATTTGAAATTAAAAATTTTAAATTATTGGAAATGAATTAATAGAAATTTATTAAATATTCTGAATAATAAAAATATATATTATAAAATAAGGTCAACAAATTTTTTTACTATAATGAATAGTAATGACAGTAATAATTATTTTCTATGATTAAGGTAAAAATGGGTTTACCAGGGGTTAAACATAAAATATAAGGGTTATAATGTCATAAATAATTATCAAAAATATATTTTATAGACAAATATAAACCCAAAAATTTATCATTATTTATAAAAGTCTCTTTTTTAGTCTTATCACCTGATAAAAATGTGTTTACAGCCTTTTCTTTTAAAAATAAATTTCAATTGTGCCACTCAAGACACATATAAAAGTCCACCTATACTCTCTTCTTCAGAACATAAAATCATTTTTGTTTGGAAAATACATAACAAAATCACTTATAAAATTCCATACTATCATAATAGAAGACATATTTTGGGAATATGGATTTTTTTGGAAGGATTCTAATGAAAATTTATGGAGGTTACCTGAAGAAGAGGTAATGTTCTTTATTGAGAGTTTTATTTTGTCTCTTTATCCAACTCCACAATTTATTTTAAAAAATTATGATATAATATCCAAATAATATCAAATATAATTATATTTTTCTATAATAATGTAATTACCTACACCATCTCCATTTCCATTAAATGGGTTATGAAATCATCCTTCAAGTGTTTGATGGACTATCGACTCTCAGAAAAATATCATTTGTTTTTTCCGTTACCACATATAAAAAAGGTAATAATTAGGTATTTATAATTTATAGATGATAATTATGTTATTATTATACTTCTTGAGTTATTATATCACACATACCTTCATAATCTCCCTTTTATGTGAATATAATAATGTCACTCATGTGTATAGTGAACTACTACCTCACGAAGCGATATTATTCATTCATGATTTAAATAAATTGTAATAAGGATGGTTTTAATGAAAATTTTTAATATATTTCACATAAAAATGACTCTTTATTTATAATAAATCATTTGAATTTATTTCCATAAATCAAATAGGAAAATTTAAATAGCGTTCATGCGTAAGTATGATATACTATCTCCAAGAACTGTGTATTTCATTCTGTATCCCACAATTTTATGGATTACTTTAAAAAAATATATATAAATATTTTTTATATTTATTACATGGTGTGAATTATTTATATGATTAAATAATGATCAAATTAATATGAACAAAAATAAAAAAATCAAAATATATAGAAAAAACCAAGTGGTTATTACCCAAAATGTAACATTAACATGGGATTGTTAATAGAAGGACAATAAAAGGTCATAAAAAATTCATATCTAGTATGAAATATATAAAAATGGTTCTATAATATATTTTTAATAGGATTATGTTTATTATACAGTAGGTTTTAACATGTATGATGGAACTCAAGACATCATGTAAGTGATTTCCACCTCACTTTTTACTTTAATGAGACACCTTCCATATTATACACCTATTTATATTATGTGTTGTATATAATCAACATAAATATTTTATTATGATTATAATTAAATTAATGTGGATTTAAATAAACAATTTTGGATATAACATTTAGGGGGTTTATGGTTCAAATATCCCCAATTTGGTAAGGGATTTTTGTCTCAATTTTATGTCTATGTGAAATATGTTATATTACATAGCTATATTCGTTCAGGAGGAGATTATATAGACCCTTTGAAAATTAATATCATGAATTTAATAATAATAATTATATTTTATGTTTTATTCAATGATTTTTCATCATAGTGCTTATGTTTCAAATTCTCCAAAGTGGTAAAGATTTTTTGTTACAATCTCATTGTTTATTGGTAATATTTATGATTATGATTCCCATGATAAAATATTATGAACCATTTCTAAAAACACTAATGAAATTTATTCTCATGTGGTTATTCATGATATCAATAGTACCATTTTTACCATTTTTTCGTTCTTAAACTAATTGATGAAACATTTTTAAAAAAAATATGACTATATTTATCTCTATTGTGAGAAATTCAGTTTCTATATAACGATGATATCTAAAAATGTTTTCAAAAATGTTTATCATTTAACCAATGTTTTTTAAAAGATAATTTTACCCACAATTTTTAAATTACAATTTTTTGAATGAAATGTTCACATCTTTTTCCTAACAATGTTTGTTGGGATTTTACTTAAATTTTGAATGAAATATTTATTTTATCATGTACCACATGAAAAAAACTCCCCATCATCATGAATAGTATTTAATTTGAATCTTAAATTATTATCTTTCAAGGATACTACCAAATTAAGTTATTTTAAAAATGTTTTATAGTTAAAATGACTTCTAATCAGAAAGGATATTTTCCCCAATTTTTTTTAATTTTTTAATGCTTCCATTATAAAAAACCAATGTAACTATCATATAAATGGTTTTTTTAAAAACATAATGCTCTAAAAATTCATTTTCAATGAAAATTTATTTTTTTACATTAAACGTTCCTAGTGATTTATTTTTTAAATCCATTCTACATCTCGGAGGATATCTTTTGTTTTAACTTATTATTTTCTAGGTATATGAAGCAAGGATACCATTCTTATAATTTATTTATATAGTTAAATTTTTTGAGGAAATGATGTTTATGAAACCCATTAATTTTCCATGGGTTATAAAATGGTAAAATTAGTATGACACCCACTTCTTCCTATATATTTCATGCAATGATTAAATGATTAAATGATTATGAAACCTAACTCTTTTCTATAGGTTATGACATGATTAAATGATTATGAAATCCATTTCGTTATATGGGTTATGATATGATGAATGTTTAAGGATATTATGGAACACATATTTCCGATTTTCATTATGTGATGAGTGGGACCTATATCCCCCTCCAATTCATTGGGTAATCCTTTTAATATCAAGAGATAACAATGGGAAACAATTCTATGGGATTGATCTATAATATAAAAAATTTATGTCCAGGTCTACTAAGGGAGAAAGGTGAGTCCTAACCCACTATGGGAAATAGGTGTGCCTTGATCCACAATGGAAAAAATATGTTTTTAGATCCCCCATGTTGTAGGTCTTTGAAGTTAACATTTAAATATGAAATGTTTTTCCATATTTATGATGGTTCCATTATTTTATGACGTGATTATATGGTTCATGATTGATTTACAATGATTTAACACACTTATAGGAAATGATTTTAGAAATGATAATGTTTTATACCGTGAAATATGTATATGAACTAGGGAAATATGGGTGTGAACTTGATATGTTATGTTCATGAATACATGTGTTTATGATTATCTAATGGTTTAAAATAATCATATATTAGTATCTATTATATTTACCCATACCAAGAAAATAAAATCACCCTTTCTTTTTTTTCTTTTCCCTGGGATATAAATAAATTTTTTATGTAGGGAATGTTGTCAAGAGTATTAAAGGAGAATATATTTAAGAGATAATATGAAAATATTTCACTAAATTAGAATATTGTGTACCTAGTTTCCAAATTCAATAAACTATTACATTTCATTGGAATTTTTTTGTTAATATAATTTATATTCATCTAAAAACATGTAATAACAATGTACTAAAATAATAGGTCTCAATAGGGAGGGAACTAAGTCATTGTTCTATACTGGCTAAGAACCCATGGTTCTGCCGTGTGGATATTTTCCATGATGTTTCCCCAAGGATGTTCCATAATATGAGGGATATGGAGGGCCCTATTCCATACCCAATGGCATTGTTCCATGGTGAAATGAGCATGGATAATGAACCATGACCATTCGTTGATGTATTTCTCAATGTTAATGTAACTAAGTTATGTTTTAAGAGGGAATTATAGTGTAGCTCTACGTTGTGATCATATAGGCTATCTATAAAGGCTTCGGCCTGGGGTTTTAATGATGTTAAATTTACTTATTTATCTATATAAAATTTAACTCTATCCCCTTCTATAATATTACATATTACACTATACAGGGAGATATATCCATGGTTGATTCTCCCTCATTCCACCCTTAGTGATACTCCATTGAACCAAGTGAATTCATCAAGGGAAAGTCTTGATTTCATATGGAATCCTTATCTTTCATTAATTCATTTTTTCTTCTAATATATTTTATATTGTTTTCACTTGATTTGAAAGGGGTATAAACCTTATGTTGTATATGGATATTTACAAAAACATATTATTCTTACATGCATACAATGATCCTTACTTGCCTATCTTATGGAATTTGAAAAAGGAGAAGAGGTTTCTCTTAATATTACAGTATGTTCCTATTTGTAAACCATCATTACTTTTGAATAATAACAATTCTTGGTTTTATTTTTAATAAATTGATTTATTATTATTTATTTTAGTTTTTTAGGGAAGGTTACTTCTTATACTATATGCGTGTTTTTTATTGTAGGAAGTATTTGAGGTATGTCTTGTTTTTCATTTAAAATATACTTCTATGCATTCAAAATGTTTAATAAAATGTCTCAATTATTTATTTATTAATATTTTTTTTCAAATTTTGTTTCGGAGGGGAATGTGTATTGGTTTGATATTTTTGTGAATGAAACTTTTTGAATATATGATTAAAAGAACAATTATGCTTATTGTATGCATTTTTTAAATTTTTCTCACATGGGAGACCATTGGTGTGTATATCTTCCCTTGAAATGAGTATCATTTACATTGATTGTGAACATTATTTGGATTTTGGTCTATGTTTCCCTTTTTCATGTTGATTTAAAAAGCATCACTCATTTATTAAAAACAAAACGATTTTTTTTCAGAGTCTTGTTCCTTTTAAATAAGAAAGGTATTTAAATGAAAATTTTTTGAACTAGAAATAATTGTTTGAATTATGAAATATTTTATATAGATTAATGTGGGTATCCTCTTTGGATTTTACTCACACCCAAAATATTCCACTTGGAATATGAAGAGTTGGATTAATATGATACATGTGAATGTGAAGGAACTAATTCTGATGGCGGTACTCCCTGAAACATTTCATCATTTGTGGAATGGTATTTTTTGTTGACCATGGAAAGCCTTGGTATTGTATTGAGGAGAATTTTTTAGATTCATCTTTGTTGGATATTTGAAGTTGTGGATGTATTGACCTTATCATCTATGTTTCAATTTGGGGATTATAAATGTATTTATGTTATTATACTAAATTTAATTTCAATAAGTAAAATTTTGGTGGATGTTTCTTATCATTCTTGTTTGGCGCAGGTTACTATAGCAGCGGGGGTACTATAGATCAATGGGTACTATAACGGCGTTAGGGCACTATAGTAGATGCGGTACTGTGCGGGTACTATAGCAGGAAGGTTACTATTCACCGAAAGGGCGTTGGGCCAAAAATTTGGGCCTATGGGCTATGTAATGGGATACATTACTATTGGGCCTTTAGTCTATGTAATGGGTCACCCTTTATCAAGTAAAAAGAGGTATTTTCTCTGCATTAATAAAAAAATGATGCTTCAGACCCATCCTTTTAAAAAAAATATTTATAAATTGTTTAATTTGTGCATGTTTTATTGACAAATTGAAAAGTCATGTTGGATATTCAGGTGGAAACTATTTCATTATTATTTTTTAGAGGATAATATCATTCGAATTTATTAGTTTTGATGTCATAACACTAGCTTCATGAATCTAGAAACCCATAATGTTCCTCAGGCATTATCAGGAGCTAACTTAGTTGATGGATAAGGTCAACTTGGGATGGGTTGTTATAACCCATTCATCGGAGATCATTTTATATGTATCTCAATAGGGATTTATGTAATGATCTTTAAGAAATATAGAAAATGAATGATTCTCCTCTAAAAGTAGATAATATTCATTGTTTATATTATAATATTTATGTGATTCATAATTCATAAACACCATTTTAGATCATTTTTCAAATTGAACATTAATTAACATTACGATTGTAATTACTTCTTAAAATTCACTATTTCATGTTAAATTTTTGAACACCTCATAAAAGGAAAAATTATCTTGATTTTATTCTCATATTTTATCATATGGTTAAACATAAAATAAGAAACAATTTATGATTTTGGATTACTTCATTATTATCATTGTATGACCACCAAAATGGGCCTTGAACTAAGAAAATTCTTGGAAAACTGAATCGGATAACAACCTAAGAAAAGTACTGTAGATGCCATGATCCATAACCAATGATTCTAAAATTTAATCTAGAGATAGAAAAAATAATGGGGATAATTTCAATAAACATTGGACTAATATAATTAAGAATGTTTAATGTAGTCCTAGGTGTCAGAACTTGATGATATAATTCTGGGCTAGATTATGCAGAGTAGAAAAATTACCCACCATTCAAATCATGTCTCAAAAACAAAAAACTATTTTGGGATGAAATTTTACAAACTATTAGGGTACATCAATATATTTATTTTCTATTTTATATGGTCCACTCTAATTTAGACATCTATAAGCTCAATTCAACGCATATTTTTGGTGGATGTATGTTGGATCATATTCTTTGTTAAGGGTGGATAAGTCCAGTCTCCCTTAACATTCCACCCAGCCAGGCCTACCAAAATTAATTTATGAGACTTGGACTATTGGTTGATAAAACAAAGGATTATTAAATGCCTTTTTAAGGTAGTGTTGTTGGAGGATTTATGAATAATTGGTACTTTGTTTCATTAGAATGTTATGCTGTGATTTTTTTTCTTAAGTTCTTCAAATTGTATGTTTCTCAAATCACATTATCTTATTTATAAAACTTATTAATATAATCACATTCGATTATTTTTATTAACACATTGATACTTTTTTATAATATTGTGTGTTTATTCACATAGCGAATAGATAAAACCTTCACATAATAATGGAGGGCTTGTTATTTCATTTCTTTTTACATCTTCAATTCCTCCCTCATGAGTATACTTCTCGCTTCCATTGAAATCTTAGCTACAATGGAGGTAAAACTAACATATGGTCTAATCTAATATAATATAAAGGGGATTAATAGTATGTTATTTCTCAATCCATTAATGTATACTCACTTCTTTTAATTGGGATTTTCTTAACGATCTTTAAACTCTTTCGTCATTGTTGAATTTATGGCCACACACATCATGTGCTAATACAAACCATTAACTTAGTGTTCTCATAAATATGAACCTCTATGTGTATAGGTGATTATTAATAGTTTTTTTTGTGTATTAAAACATGAGGTGATGATGTTTTTTGATCTTCATAAATGAACCCATCTAAAATATAAGAAATTGAAATAGTGAAAAAGGGAATGCATCCAATTCAGCCCAAGTGATATCCTAAGATCAACTCATTATTTCAAATTTAATTCATTTAAGTATATTAGTGTTAAAATTTAAATATCTAAAATTTAAAAAAAAAATGTTTTCAATTTCATAGAAAAACCATAGAATATATGTGTCTGCAGGTTTCTTCTTAGGTCTCTGAGGATTCGACAACCCAAGCTACACTACAAGAGACCGATTAACCCAGAAAACCTGGTTCAATGTGGGAGAGACCAAATTTTGGTGCCCTTTCCTTGGACCCAAGTAATTAATTTCCACAATCATTCTAGTCTCCCTAATTTCTATTTTCTCACCCTAAATTCTTTTATCTTTTCTCATTTCATTTGTTTTTCACTTTTCTTGGCTTATGTCCACCTATACCCATGACTAGTGAAACAAACTAATTATGGTGGATAGTCCTAGGGTTGGAGAGTAAAGATTACCAATATAACACTTTACATTAGATTCTAATATTCCAAATAATATATAGAAATCAATTGATCCCATTTAAATGGAGGGTCTTCAATGAAACCAGCTCATAAACCCGGGTGGGAACCAAAATGAAAGGCCAAATGAGGTTGCCCCAAACATGGGGAATATAGTCAATCAAACCATGAATGACTACCTCACACATTACTGGACCAATTAACCCATTTCATTAAGAATTATTCCCTAGGAGTTTCCCATAATTTCATCAAAACTTGTGTCATAAGCCACCTTCCAACATTCCATAGGATGGAGTCAAAAAAGACATACCATCATGTGAAAGAGTTCAATGAAAATTTTTAAACCATGTTCCAACCACATTAAATTGTGTTGGCTAATATGATGCTCTTTCATTTATTACTAATGTATTTTGAAAATAATTGGTTAGAAAATATTACTCAAACATCAATCCGCTATTGGAACTAATTTCAAAGATAGTTCTATAAAAAATACTTCCACCATCACGAAACAAATTACTTAAAGTGAGCATCCAAAGCATTTTAAAAAAAATAAGGGGAGTCATTTTATGAATCCTGGGAAAGGATCAAAGATAAAATCAACATAGTACCACATCATTTATTTTGAATCCCAAAAAAATGTTTGAATATTATATACAATGTTGGGTCCAGGAAACAAACAATTTATTTACATGATGTGTAATGGAACCATAAAAAAAATCCCCAAATAACTCTTATGAGTATCTAGAAGGACTAGAAAAACAAAAAAACAGGAAATTCATCACTTTACTATGAGGAGACACCCAAATATTGTGTGATTAACACTCTTAGGGATGAAGAATGTCTCAAGGAAAAACATGCTACACTCACCTGGATGGTTGAGGAGATCGATATAAGGAAGGTCCATGAAATTAAATCAATTGACCATGTTTTCAGAATTTCTATAAAACATAACCAAAAGACCAAAAACAACCCAAAAAACCCTTTAATTAATGATTTTTTTGGAGGGCCACAAATAGAGGTCAACTCTATTAAATTTTAGAAGCCATAATACCAAAAAACTTTCATTACAAGGTACAATGACAATTTATGATTCCATTGGTAAGATAACCAACAACCCATGTGACAACCTAGTCATCCATAACAACCAAACCCCTACCCTCCACAATATTTTCTAAGCCATAACCAGTAAAAAACAACTATTCTAACACCAATACCCTCTCATCCAATACCAATAACCCATCCATCAACACATTCAATAACCAATCGAACCACCAAAGTATCCTCTATAGATAAACCAATAAGAACAAGACCCTACCCATTCAGTCCCTTGACTAATCCTTGAACATTTGTGTAAAAATATGTAGAAAATGAAATCATAAGTCTCATCCCTAAAACATGAACTATAAATCATTAAAACAAGAATTTCACCATAGCCTACTTAGGCATTACCATCCTCATCCTTAAGGGGAGAATCCAGTTACGCACAAACATCTCAAGAACAGCTAAACGCAGTGACTAATTTATGAAGTGGGGAACCAATTGATAGAACAAAACCAACAATAATAAAACCATTAAAAGATTCAAAAACAAATATAAATGATGAAAAAACATTGATAGATTCTGGAAAACTCATTAAAAATGAGAATAAAAACAACCACACTAAAGAATCAAACAACCTACTCCCTTACCTCAATTCATTATAGGTAAATCTAAACTAGAAATAAATGAAACATTTTTGGGAAATATTCTATTAGGATAATTTTAACATTCCCCTTATTGATGAAATGAAATAAATTATTACCCACTCAATGAAACCTAAGTAATTGTGCAATTTTCAAAAGAAGTTTTCACATAATAACTATGTCCTTTGGCTACTATTGTGAGTACCACAATTCAAGGAACCATTCCTACAATGTTGAAAGATCTAGGATGTCAATATATCAATGTTGATATGAATGAGAAAAAAGTTGTCAAACCACTTTTTGATCTATGATATAGTTTGAACCTTATTCTCTATTCCTTGTATTATCAGTTACGGCATAAATAACTCCAACCCACAACTATCACTCTTCAACTTGTTGATCATAGTGTTCACGTTCATAAGGGGATCTTAAAGGATGTTTAAGTGAAATTTGAAATTTTAATTTACCCTTACAGCTTAATTATCCTTGAAAATCACCCAAGATTCGGTCTTACAGAGCTAACCCCCATTATCCTTGGTCATCCCTTCTTAACAAAAATCAACTTATTCATTCGTGTTATAAATGGGAACATGAAAATAACCTATGAAAAAATGAGTCTCTATATGAACTTATACAATGTAAACTCTTAATTTTGTGATAATGAAGAGACCAATAAGGTCAATTGGATTGGTATTATTGATAGTGAACTAGAGGAACATCAATTAATTGATAAAGGATGTTTATGTAAAGAAGATTTTGATTTCCTTTGTTCACACGAGATAAATTTATCTCCTTGGCTTGAATCTATTTCAGATAGCTCAATTGACGTTGTCATCAAATCACCAATCCATGATACCATTGGTGAAATCAATAAAATTTAGTCCATACCCATTCATGACACTAATCTACCCAAATAAGTGGATGAAACTTATTTTTAAATGGAACCTATTTTGTCAAGAAATTTTGAAAAAGAAACAGAGATTGATCCAAATACTCATCCTTCTTTAGAAAGTGTTATCAATTATGATCTTGAATTTAAGGCCTTACCTTCATCACTCAAGTATTCATTCTTATGGGAAAATCGAGCCTTTGATGTTTTCATTATTTTCCCTCTTGAATCCAATAATGAGACGATTCTTTTAGATGTCCTAAGAATGCTTAAGAATGTAATTAGATTGAACCTTTTAGATATTCTTGGGATTGGTCTACTCATTGTAACTCCTAATATTTTTCTTAAATATGACTCCAAACCATGAGATCATCCTCACAATACACATAATCCCAATATTATGGACATGGTAAGGAATTAAATTATTGTGTTTTTGAAAGCATGAATCATCCACCATGTTGCTGAGAGTGAGTGGGTAATTTAATTCTAGATGTCCCAAAGAAAGTTGAATCACTGTGGTCACCAATGAAGATGGTTAAGTCCTCCCCAAAAGGGTTAGTAGTGAATGGAGTGTCTACATTGACTATATGAAGTTCAATTCATTTACCAACAAAGACCATTTACCATATCCCTTTATTGATCAAGTCCTCGACCGAGTGGAAGTTCATCAATTATAATTCTTCCAAGAAGGAATATCATGGTATAATCCAATTGAGGTCTCCTTATATGATCAATGAATATCCACCTTTACTTGTATATTTGGAACTTTTTCCTTTTAGATCATGCCCTTTGGGTTATGTTTTGCCCAAGTACCTTCCAACAATGCATAATGGGAATCTTATCAGGCATGGTGGGGGATTGTTTATAGTCTTTATGGAAAATTATATATCTTTTGGGATACTTTTTAGGTATGAATTATATATGTTTAAAGTTTTTTTCATGATGTCAGTATAATAATCTCATCCTAAATTGGGAAAAATTATATTTCATGGTAAATGCATGACATGTTTTAGGACATCTGGTCTCAAGTAGCGATATTGAAGTTGATAAAGCTAATGTCGTTATCATTTATCACCTTCCACCTCCTAAAAATATCAAGGAAGTGAGGTGCTTCTTAGGAGATGTTGGTTTCAATATATGGTTCATTAGGAACATTAGCTCAATTTCCAAACCACTTTAATCCCTTTTAGTGAATCATGCTCCATTATTATAAAGATAGAGTTGTGAAGAATAATTTTATGCACTCATGTAAGCTCCTATATCTCCACCTATCAAGTAATATCTTAATTAGAAACATCCATTTTAACACATGTACGATGTCAGTGACTTCATTGTAGGAGAAGACTTTAGACAATAGTTTGTGAAAAATCAAGGTGTCATTTCTTATAAAAGAAAATCTTTAAATGATGAACAAATAAACTACACCATCACTGAGAATGAGTTACTTTATGCGTTATTTTCCTTAGATAAATTCAGGTTCTACATCTCAGGATCACCCATAACTTTCATCACTGATCATTCAGTCCTGAAATACCTTTTCAAAAAACAAGATGCTAAGGGAAGATTGATTTGGATGTTCATTATTCTTATGGATTTTGATATAAATATTAATTATAAAAGGGTGTTGAAAATGTTTCAGTTGATCATATATATAAGATGAAATTAAAAGAAAATTCACATAACATTTCTAGGGCTGATTCATTTCTTGATAAACACCTCTATTCTGTGAGTGACTTCCCATGGTATGCTGACATTAAAAACCATATGCTGATGGGTGAAATTAAAAAATTCCATGTTACCCAATCCAAGAGGATATTACTTTCCAATGTCAATCCCTATGTGTTTGATGATCCTTTCCTTTTTATGTTTTGTCCGGATAAAATCATTAGGAGAGGTGTTCCCGAGTCTGAGCAAGAGTCCATTTTAAAATTATATCCTGGAGAGGCATATGGTGGAAACTTTTCCACAAATAAAAATACTGAAGAGTTCCTCTAAATTAGTATATACTAAACTAACCTCAATAAGGATTCCTACCAATTCTACATAATTTTTACTCAATGTCAACAATTAGGATTGATTACCAAAAGGAATCAAATTCCCCTCACTATCATTCTAGTCATCAAAATATTTGATTAGAAGGGAATTTATTGCATGTGACCCTTCTTGAACTCTATGGGACACCTCTATATCATATTAAATGTTTATTTTGTCTCAAAATGGGTTGAGTACATTCCCACTAAGTCTAACACCCATCAGGTGGTTCTCTGATTTTTGAAAGAGCAAATATTTTCTCAATTTAGATTTCCTAGAGATATAATTTGTGATCACGGAACCCATTTCTACAACTATAAATTATCTTCTCTCCTGTATATGTATGACATTTATCATAACATTTCCAATGTGTACCATCTTCATACCAATGGTCAAGATGAGTAAGCGAATAAGGAATTTAAGGAAATTATTAAAAAAACTATAAATCCATCTAAGAAAGATTGGTCCGAGAAACTCTTGTATTTTGTTTGGTCATATCATAAAACATTCAAAACCGACCTTGGAATGTCGCCATATTGGTTGGGATATGTAAAATCATGCCATTTACATATTGAAATTGAGTATAAGGACTTTTGGGCAGCCAAAAAAATTAACATTGAAATTTTTTTGGCAAAATAATGAGTAAATTAGATATTAATGAACATGAAGAACTTAAGAATGAGGATTATTAAAATTCAACGTTAAATAATTATAGAGTTCAAGCATACCAATCTAGGAATATCATAGTCAAACACATTGAACGGAGAAAATTTGTTCTCTTGTATAGTTCGAAACATCATTTACTCCCAGGAATGTTAAGGTCATGATGGTTGGGTCCATACATAAGGAATCATTTTTACCCTCATGGGGATATAGATATTCAACATCCCATTAGTGTCAATGCATTGAAAGTTAATTGTTATAGTTAAAAACCACGAATTGAATCATTGAATAAAAAATGAACAAAGGAGTAGTTAATAGAGCCAACACATGAACTAAAAAAACGTTTATAGATTTAGGGTCCATGTCAAGATAACGACATTAATGAAGTGATTTTTAGGAGGCAACCCAGCCTTTACATGTACATTTACTAAATTTATGAGTTTTAAAGTAAACAAGATTTTTTTTCTTTCCTATTGTATATGTTTGTTTTTAGTTAATGGAAACTCAAGGGTTTCCCATTGTGTTCTAATTATGTTGGTTGGTAAGATTCAGGGGCTACTGAGATTGGAATATTTTTAGGCAATTAATATTTCTTCCAGCGGTACACACACAAAATTTTATCATTAATGAGGCTTCTCCGAGTGACATAGAGATCAAGGGATAAAATGTGAGAAACATGAAATTCAACATTAACCACCATGTGACTTCATTATATGATTTTCATTTTCAATTTCCTTTTCTAAACCCTATACTCTACCTCTAACTACTTTCTAAATGTTGTTTTATTTAGAAAATGGGATACTGTTATTTTATTAGGGGGGTTGGAAATTAAATAAAAAATTTCTTTTATATGCATAGAAAATTTTATTTGAAATGAAAAAAATGAATTCCTTAATGAAATTAATGTTTTCCTTAACCTTGAATATGATAGTACATAAAGTAAAATTTGAAACTAAACATCGAATAATTTTTCATGCCTTAATTTAGTTTTTAATGAATGTTTAAGTTCATGATAATAGTTTTGGAAAGTGCAGTTATCAGATATAATTTTTTATAGTTTACATTTTCATCCAATTAACAAAAAATTTCACAATGCACATCTTTTGGATTGTTGGGTATTAAATTGTGTGCATGCGTTCCCATAATGAATATCACAGGTTCGACGATCGTCCTAATTTTTACATGAGTATTCAAAAAATTAAAATAAAAAAATTAACAAAATCATTTGGGCATAGCGGAATGGATTGGCCTAATGTGTGGATTTCGACACTCTAGGATCATTAATAGATAGTTTTGTAGCCTAGAGTTGGAAATTTTATATCTATTTGTGATAATTTAATTTTTTTTTTGATTAAGTAAACTTGAGATGATTCATGAGTATTTGGGCTTCAAGTGGTTCCATAATGTCATTGATCCTTAGAGTCGTCGAAAAAGTCTCGTTACATGGGTTGACATGATTGAGTTAAATTTAAATTACCATGGAATATTTTTAAAAAAGAAATGAAATAAATACTAATATTAATATAAAAATGTGATTCCACTTAGTGCTTCCATATTTTATCCCATGAATGAAGATGAAACCCAAGTGTATTTTGATGAATAAGACATTATCATGCTTAATTGAACTTGGATGAAATGCTGAGAAGAATTTGAAATAAGGAATGTGATTTGGCTTGGGATAGGCTTATAGACTGATCTTTTTTAAATGATTTTTATGGGTTAAATAATTTTTTGTTATGAGGTCTTTTGGTGAGAATTTTGTATTAATATGTTTCTGGAAAAAGGAATTTAGATTTCATATTTTTGAGATATATTTTTCTCAGGACTAGAAAAACTCATGTTGGGGGTGTGATTAGACACTAAAAAAGGATAATAATCATTATTTATATTATAATATTCATGTGATTTATTATTCATAAACACCAATTTTAATTAGTTTTAAAAATTGACCATTAATTTACATTATTAATGTAATTCCTTCATAAAATTCATTATTGCATGGTACATTTTTGAACATCTCATAAATTAAAAAATGGAATTGATTTTATTTTCATATATTATATTCATGTCCTCATTCAATAAGGAAAAATTAATGATTTTTGAGTTCTTGATGATTCCCATTCGAAGACCACCAAAATTGTCCTTGAACAAAGAACAGTATGGGAGAGCTGAACTGCACAATAGCCTAATAAACATACCATATAATTTATGTTACAGGACAGATGATTGTAAAAATTGAACTGGAGATTGAAGAAATTAGGGGGGATATTTCATTAAACAGTGCAAAAAGCATATTTGGAAGATTTAATGGAGTTCTAGGCGGCCCATGTTGAAGATGTAATTCTGGGTAGATTCTACGACCCAAGGAAACATTCCACCATTTAAACCATATCTCAAAAATAGAAAACTATCTGGGTTTGAAATTTTGTAGACCATTAGGATACAACAGATGATTCATTTTATTATTATATGCCCCACTCTAATTCATCCATCTATAAGATAAATTTGGAATATCCATTTGTATGATTCAAGTTGTGTCAGATTATTTTTCATTGGTAGAAAACTACACTCTCCCTTTACCTTCCACCCGCCTAGTTCTACCACCATTAATTGAGGAGACTAGGACTGTTGGGGGATCAACCAAAGGCTTCATGAATTTATATTTAAGGTAGTGGTGTTGGAGGATCATTGAATCCTTTTTTTAATTTCCTTATAATGTTATTTTGTGTTTTTTCGTCTTATTTCCTTTCAATTGTATCTCTCTCAAATCACATTATCTTATCTATCAATCTTATTATTAAACTAACTTTCTATTATTTTTATAATCATGCTGATACTATTTTTTCAAGGTGTGAATTTATTAACACATTTAAGATATAAATCCTTTAAAAAATTATGGATTGTTCATTATTTCATTGCATTTCCCCTCTTCAATTCCTCTCTCACGAGTCGACTTCCCACTTTTATGGAAATCATATCATCAATGGGGGGGAAAACAACTTATGGGTTGATCCAAGAGAGTAGGAAGGTGAGTTATTGAATGTTATTTCAATCTCTATTAAGTTATCAACACTTTTTTTATTTGAGAACGTTGTTTGACAATCTTTAAACTCTTTCATCGTTGTTAAATTTAAGGCCACGCACTTCACATGCTAATACGACCCTTTACCTTAATGTGATCATAAATACGACCCTCCATGTGTATAGGTGATTATAATTAGGTTTGAAGGAATTAACAAAGTAGGTGATGATGTTGTATGATCTTATTAAATGAACCCATGTAAAATATATGAAATTGAAATAGTGAAAAAAGGAATCCATCCAATCCACAACAAGTGATTAACTAGGATGAACTCATTATCATAAATTGAATTAACTTAACTTTCTTAGTGTCCCTTAATCCTATCTAAAATCAACCCAAATTTGGCCACATCATATCCAACAACAATCCATAGACTGTATGTGTCTTTAGTTATCTTCTTAGGTATCTATGGATTCGACAACCCAAGCTACATTACAACAGACCGCTTGATCCTAAAATCATGGGTAAATTTGGGTGAGACCAATGACATTTTTTATATAATTATAATTATATAACAAGGATACAAATATATTATCTTTATTTTTTAATCATTCTTTGTGATATATGATCCTAAATGAGAGACGTATATTTATATTTTTTATGATTAGTTTATTTACGTAAATATAAATTACTACATATATTATTATATGATAATTAATATTTTACATAATGATCATTTGAAAATGGTTCCAATATCATTTACTATGTATAATACAATATGTGAACCTATATTTTTGGAAATTCTATTCTTATATCCCCATTGATCATATAAGAGTATAATTATAATAGGAGTTCCTATGAGGTGATGATTTATTGGAAAAGGTAGACTAGATAAAATAACATCATATGAGAATGTATGATGGTAAAACTAATGTCAAGACATGCACAAAAAGATACACTACATGGGTTTGAGTTAATTTTTCTCTACATGATAAACATAACAGCAATATATAAAGTGAAATGCCCTTTAAAAATATTACCTTTCTCCAATCATTGTTAATTATATTTTTATGATCACATTGATTAGATAATTAACAATAATGGCCAGATAGAAATGTACTTTCATAATATTATACTTTAAATGGATAAATATAAATATAAGCTATAATAAATGTCTATTATCAAATATTTTCCAATAGAACCACAATTATTATTCCAAATTAAGATCCCTTAATGGAAATATTAAACAACAAGTTAAGGTCCATCATTATATTTATAATGGAACTATATATCGAAGTGTTTGTTAGATAATATTTTGGAAATATAATATTTTTTTTATTATATTAATGTGTTGGATTATGGAAATTAGAATTAATTGAAGTAGGGGTAGCCTACCTAATGAACTTTAGTGGCAATATTTGAGGAAAAATATCTAAGAATGATTTTTGTGTTGGGAACCTAGTCATTAGATCAATGAGTAAGGAGTTAATGTTGTTTACAAGTGTAAATACTATTTTAAATCTTTTGATTCGAATAAAATTACAAAATTATATGTCACAAAAAAGGGACATATGGTTCTTGTTGACTGAGATATCTAAGTAAATGGATATTCTAAATTGAATAATGAAGTCTATAGGTATATGATAAAAAAGTTAGATAAATAAATTATAATTCAATTAGAAATTGCTCAATAATGTAATCAGGATAATATACTTATTTTATATTATGTTTATTTTAGAAAATTGAAACTAATACCATATGATCATTATTATAGTAATGAATTCTACACAAAAATATTTCCTACAGGAAGAAACATCGAAGAGTATTATAGTCACATTCATATAGTACTAAACCAGGAGAGGAAACATTGTCTGTTGGAGTCCTCTATACTTGATGAGAAACGTTTCAAGGCTAGTAATTGTGAGAATGATGTTTATATAAGGAATATAAATGATATGTATTATTATTTTCACATAATTAATTCCCAAATGTTCATTAATATACAATGATATTATTTTGGCATGGATTGATACACTATTTCCCCAAATCAATTGGAACATTATTGATTATAGTGAGAAATGAGAGAAAATATATTTTTGTTATAATATATTCTATAAAATATAATCTAGTATATTCTTTATTTTGTAATGATTATTTTGGTATATATTATGATTTAATGATTTGAGAGATAAGGTAGAGAAAGATCTATTGAAACATCGCATTCTTTTATCCTTACCATATAATTTTTCTCATTTTAATAATAAATATAAAACGAATTATATGAATTATATGATTCAAAATATCTTTGAAATGGTCTAATTTGTGTATTAAGAAATTATTAAATAAATATATCCAATTATTTAGGTGAATAAGAAAGAATACAAGGCTAAGAGGCCAATAATAAGCTTAATTCCAATATAATTTATACATCATCCATTTAATAATATTGAGTTTTAGACGGAGATAAGTTAGGTAGAGGATATATACCATGTATTTAAAAATAAAGTACATTTGAAAAGGAATTTAAAAGATGAAAAATAAAATGAAGGGTATTCTTTTACTTATGGTATATTTATCATTTCCAGAATTTGTTTGAGTACCCTCTATATTGGATATAACTTTCGTCTCACACACTTATATTTAAATATTGGATCCTATAAAATTTATGAATATTAATATATATATATTTTATTATCATGTTACTAATAGATTATGGAATGAATAATTACATATATGATATTATCATATCATACTGCATTATGAATTAATTATTTTATTTTATAAATATATTATTTTCCACAACATTAATAAATAATTATTGTGTCATGTTTAGAATTTTTTTATAGTTGTTGTTGTAACCCAATTATATAATGGATTAAATAATTACTCAAATTAATAAATAGTATATCAGAAATCAATGATTAATATAAAAGAACATGTCTCATATTAAACCTGAAATTATATTTTTCATCATAGTTATGTAAAATAGAAAAATCTAACAAAGACTATGTCAGGAAAGGTAGATCGAATCATTTAACATAAAACCCTCAAATATATTTCATAATATATATTTTAATAGATTAATGAACCATTAATTAATAATAGTGGATGAGCCATAGAACATCAAAATTATAATCACAGAGGTATGTGTAAACTATTTCATATAAATGACTACGGGGATTCTCATATTTAATAACTTTTTTTGAAAGAATTAGTCTATATTTCTACTTAATTAAAAAGTTATCTTACATTGAGAGACTTATGATATATAAATGTTATTAATAGAATAAAAATTTTATGATGATAAATAAACTATAATTAGATTGATTTAATGAATATCTTAACTAATAAATTTTTGAATATCAAAAATTATGTTGTGTGACATACAAACTCTTACAGAGAGAGTGATAATGAATGAAGATTAATCTTCTATAATCATTATATGAATAATAATTAAAAGTAGTTTCATTCAAAGATAAACATGAATTCTATCAAATTATATAGTACAGATTATGAGATGAATCTCAATGTACATCATATTATAATATAGATATGAAGTATTTTATAAGTCATATACAAAAGAAGACATTAATTTAAAGACATTAAGTGAACAAATCTGAATTTTAATGATGTGAAAAAGTGTAAATTCAAATTTTAATTCCTATATATAAAAGGTAATAGCCTTTATATAAAATATATTTCAAAAAATAGAGAACATTTCTAAAATATATATTGGGAGTATGGTATAGTTTTATAATGTTTTAGATAAATATATATGATGTATAAGATCAAGATTAATAAAAACATATAATATTTCATTGAGGATCTATTTAACAAGGTATGAATATAGTATAGGTTAATATATGAGATATATATAACAAGTGACATATGTTTTAATTATCTTCATGATAGATAAAAGTTATTTTTTAGAATAATAAACTCATATCCAATAAGGACGTAATAAATAAAAACATTCCATGATTTGAAGTATTGAAAAATGGTTCTTAGAGCCATCTTCAAGAAGGGAAACCTAAATAATATGTGTAAATTAAAGAACCATAGGGAATTTTTTAATTAATAATTTTTTATAATGTATAAAATCAATAAAAAACCATTTATGGAATGAATTACGAATCTATATCATTGAATAATAATTTTTATGAGGCCATAAGAGAATTGTATTTCATTACGATTGAATGTAAGAATTTTTTCTAAAGAAATTATTGAGAGTATAATAGTTTTCCTAGTAATATATATAAAATATTTTGTAGACATTCAATCTATTTTGACCAATTTCAAAAAATTATTCCCTAAGAATAAATTAAAGAAAAATAAAATTTTATAAGGATATATATTTTTAAACAACAGATCTAATAGATTAATTATAATTAGTTAAAGAACATACACTGAAATTTTATAAAAAAATATGGGATTATATAGTCTAAAATAGAATTGTATCCTTTGTCACATAGAAATAATTATTCAAGATTATGATTCATCATAAACTAGAAGAGAATGGTATAATGAATAAAATACTTCATGATTCAATGGATAAAAATGTCATGAATTTCATGTTATCTATTCTATTTGATCATTTCATGAAAATTATAGGATAACAATAGTGGAAAATAATTAAAACCATCCTTATGAATAAAAATGTAATTTTCTTGGAATATATAGAGGATATATAGAAATGTATTAGGGTATATACACATTATAGTCTATAAATTGATCAAGTCGATATAAAATAATAGTTATTGGAGGAGAAAAAGAAAGGTTAAATCTATCATGTGTGCTCTAATTATATGAAATTCGAGTATATTTTATCTTCCGATGTATCTATAGAAGTAGTTTGAATATGAAACATTGCCTTAGATCATGGTGTCTTACCAGATTGTGTAGACCCTTTAATATTTTTATACGATAAAACTAGAAGAGTAGAAAATTTCATAATTATCTAGACACACCAATATAAAATTCATATAAACTAGATGAATCATTTATTTATGGTATTTACTTAAAGTGATGAATTCTCAGTCCAAAGGGTATCCATAGATTGAATCATTTTAAACCCATTGAAAAAATAATTATCTTTATAGAAGAATGAATATTATATGATATAAATAATATTTCATAATTTACCTTATATATATTAAAAGTGGGATCATGTTTTCATTAATTTTAATGAAGAACATGTTTTATGGACATTAAACGACTAAATTACTTCTATTGAGATTGATATAAAAATATTTTTTTACATATAGTTACTTCATTGAATAAATTTATGTAAAATTTTCTATATAATAGTTTACTTATTAAAATTTTATATTAGATCCAACTATAATATCATCCTTGGTATTCAATGTTAATACTATTAGAGTTATTTCCTTAGATTTGTATATATATTTATTAAAAGACAAAAAAATGTTTGACTATTAGGTGTTAGGTTATCATATTGATTGAGAATTATCTCATAATGTTTGAAATGGGTGTTCTCAAAGAGTTATGGTCATGTTGATATAACTTCCAGTCAGAATTATATATCACACATTTCATTGAAAATTTCAATTGTAACACCCCAATCATCCACTGTATGTTTCTCATTGAATAATGCAATAGCTTTCTTTGTAAGCAACATCGAGTTCTAACACACCACGACTAATGAAACTAGCCGTTATGAATAGTAATACCCACTTTTTTTAAATTTTTATTTTTTAATTTTCAAAATGGACTTCATTTTTGGATTCGTAATATAAAAATGAGCTTAGGTTGAATTTTTGGTATTTTTCTAAAAACATTCAATTTTTGATGAATAATGAAAAATACAGCATTATTGTTTAAAATGAAATTTTTATTTAAATAATTAGTTATTTTATTTAAATTAATTTTATGTAAAAATAGATAAATAATACCTATATATGTTCATTTTAATTCATTGATGTCATTTTATAATAATATTACATATATATAATTTTATTGAACTTTTTAATGTTTTTACCCATCTTCTAGGTGCATTTGTAAATTTGCATAAACCAAAATTTTACCACTTCTAAGAATTTAATTTTAAAAATTCAAGAGCAAAAGTAGACATTAGTATGTGAAATTTTGTTCAATAAGAGTAAAAAATATTTTTTTGGTGAATAGTAACTTTTGACTTTTATTTACCACGGTTAAAACTAAATACGGTAATTAAAAGTAAAAAATGATATTATAATTACCCTAACACATGTCTTATTTCAATTGGATAAGTGTGTTCCAACCAAAATAAATCTTGTGAATAAAATATGATCCTTTTGGTCCACTTTTATTAGATTAAGACAATTATTATTATTTTATTTAAAGAATAGTGAAAAGTGTTCAATTCAATGTTTAAAAACTAAAAATATTTTAATATAGGGTTATAAATAAGATAAACACATCTATAAATATTCATTATAATGATTAAATTATTTTATACATAATTTTATTTTATTTATAATTTTTAGACATTACATAATTAAATTTATTTATGACACAATAATGACACATTAATTACTGTATTAATGAATGATTAAAATAATTGATATTATAAATATCAAAATAAATGTTATTGAGAATTTTGATGAATTAAAATAATTTTATAGGTTAATATAACTTTTTAGGGTTTATTAAATAAAAACATTTTCTAAGTGAAAAAGTTGTTATGACTTTCACAAAAAGAAAATACCAAATAGTGTTAAAATTGACATAAATGAGTTTTAAAAACAAATTTCTATATTATTAAATGATATAATATTCTTAAAAATACAAGGGTCTTCCAAATGACTTAAATAAGGTTATATATATCAATAATTAACCACTTGGGGTTATTTTGGCTTTTTATAGAATTTTTATTAACCATTTATTATAATAATACAAGAATACTTTGTAAAAGTTAAACTATTTAACCATGAGATAAATATAACATACATGGTTAATATGGTGACCTAAACCAGTCTAAAACCTATTGTTTGAGAGGTTTTCGTTTGATATCCACTATAGCCTAAAAATAAATCCTTTTCAATCCATTATCAACTGAATATGATCGTATAATAAAATAATATTTCAATCTTTTCCTAATGTTTCTCTCACCTCTCTTATAAAAGGGTACTTCCCCTTCACTCAAAATCACACCTCCAAATCCATTTGGCTCAAAAACAACCTACTCAAATATCCTCCCAAATACCTTAAATTTGACATAGAGGCCTTACTTTGAATATAAATCCAAACAATGGAGATATTTTGATAAACTCAAAAGGAAACTACTGAAGAAGATGTAATAATTTCACCATCTCTTTCGAAGTTATTTTCTTATTCCACTTCCTCTTTCTTTGTTGTTTCCATACCAAAATAAGAACTCCAAAAACATATACATACAGTTATGTTATTATTAATCTGGTATAGCCATATTCATTATTCTATCCATCTTTTGAATGACAAGTCACCATACATGCATACGTACGGATTACCGTCTCCACGTCCAAGTGTAGTTTATTATTCAAACAATTCATTATTTATATGGGTATAATAATGATTATACCTAATGTAAATAATAAATATAACATGTTAATTATTCTGTATATATGATATACCATCCAATCACACACGATTTCACAATCAATAGAATGATATTTTTGCTCATGCATACATACAGATTACCATCTCCATGAACATGAGGAAATTCATTACCCATCATAACCATTCAATAATATTTTCCATTTTATGATTAAAAATAATGTTTAATAACTTAATATAATTATGTATATGAATAAAATAAATTCTATCCATAATAATCATGGAATATGTAACCAATCATATAAGGGAAAACAAATTAGTTAAGACCCAAAACAAGGATAGTACTAAAATATTATTAACAAAGTAATATTATAGATCATATTTAATATCATATTTATGTATGTGGTTATATTATAATTTAATAACAATGATTTAAATATTATAAAGGAGGTTAAAGTACCCTTGATCAAGGAAATGTTCGAGTTAAGGGTTAATGCTAAAATTTCTTCATTATCTGAGGTTGTTTATACGTGAGTATCTATTGGGACCTATTTGTTTTCCAAATCTATGTTTCATAAAAATTTATTTCAAATCATTTTCTCTATTTCCTAGACTATGGGTTAAATTCATTTATACTATTGTTTAACTTTTTATAAATTTTTTATAAAGGAATCATTCCATCATTTTCCAAAAAAGGACCTTTACAACCTTTTCGACAAAATGAAGGAAAGAATGTTTTTTAACTTATACAGTGAGTGTTTCAATTTTCTACCATTATAAAATATTTGAATGTTTCAATAAAAGTATATATTAAAATTTTCAAAATAAATGTTTTCGTTTAAAAATAAATTACCTTTAAATTATATCAAAATTGGTGAGATATTTCTCCCAAACATTTTTTATTTCATCTATTTGAATATCTGTTGATGGATTTTACACTTTTTTGAAGTTGATTAATTATGATAAAATATTCCATATTGTATTTATGGTTTTGTGTAATGTTTGACTATGGATGTGTTATTTTTTATACAATTCATGGTTTATGGTTAATGTATTAAAATTTCATATGCAATATTTTATACAAATTTTTATGTTTTATTTCAACATTTTCATATGAGGAATGCATTGGACTTAGTAACTGACAGGTGGAGCCCTTTATAGCTCCTCGATTTATCAGTAGGTCTCACTAGACAAAATAGTGTCTTGGAACAAGACCATGAAATAATATTATTTAAAGTATTGTCCTGAGGCCTTGACTATGTAGTTATGATGTTCGGCATTATGCATTCCATCATTTTGAAATTGGCAATAGATATTAAATGTGATTATTTGAAAAGTAGAATATCTATGTGAATAAGAAAATGAAATTATTTGATTTATGTTTTCCATATTATTCTGAAGTTTATGTTTAAAATTATTGTGGTTTAGTCTTATACATTTCCTTAAATGTTTATGCTTATTTATGATAGTTTGCACTCTATTTTTATCCTTAATGAGCATCTGATCTCACCCCTTTCTTATGTATTATTTTCCCCAGGATGCGATGAAGTATATTATGATTAACCTGCAGAAATAGGCTAAGGAATATAAGTGTGTTCAAACGGGACACAATGTGTATTTTATTTAATGATGTAATGTAAAACTTAAGTATGTATCTAGTACTTCCAAGGCTACTGAACTGATACGTCTTTCAGGACATGATTCCTTGTATCATGCCTATGTTATGTAATAATTCACTAACTCTGGGTAACTGGGGTTTAGCCATTACAGTTGGAATCAGAGGAAGTTCATTACAAACCCTGGAAACTATATTTATCGAAACTCTGATTAGAGAACTTTACCCTAAGATAGACATTGAGGATTAGTATAGAAGAACTTACTAGAATTTTGGTAGTGTAGAGATTTTGTGATATTTCCAAGCAATAAATCCCTGTCTAGATATGAGCTAGTAGAGGTGGCTCTAGAAAAAATGAACCTAGGAGTGAAAAATCTGACAAGGAATTTTCGGCTTGACACAGGGTATCCTTGTACACGACAATGGGCCTTACAACACTCTTGGTTTTGACACTTATGGGGGATATGCTAAGGATAATTCACATTTTCATTAAAAACCATTATAAATGATTTAGGAGTATATACATCCTCAAATAAAACATATTTATGATTATAGATTATATCCACAAACTGTTCAATTTGTTTTAAGTGTTTTTCAAGTTTGGAATTATGTATTGTGATTCATAAACTAATCAAGTGTATGCCATTGTTTATAAATTTAAACTAGTGGAATTAATGGAAACTATATCAATGCACATAATCCTTATAGGTATTTCCCTCCCAATTAAGATAAATATAGTGTAGATAGTTATGAAAATAGTGATGATTAGTTTATCACCGTACTAGAACAACTCACTGAGGTTATGAATAAAAACATTACCCATATAAAGCACCCTGATCAACAACGTGGAGGATCAATTTTAGTCCACATGATGAGGTGGAAATCATAATCATAAAATGAGACTACAAATCCATTTTTAGTTGTGAAATGGATAAGTTACTTTGAAAAAATATTTCATGCTTTGGGGAGTAGAGAAAGGGAAAACATTATCATGTCAGTTTATCACCTCACGAGACATATAGATCAATGGTGGTCATTAATTCAAAACACAAAGGAAGATGAAGAAGTATCAAATATGTTATGGTGAGAGTTTAAATTTATTTTCATAGAAAAATACTTTCTTCATGACCATCGAGTGAACATGGAAAAACTTTTTTTGAGTCGGAGGGAAAAGGAGGATGAGAATGTCGCAAAGTATGAGGCTAAATTTATAAGGAAATCAAGGCATAAAACATATTATATATGTAACCCAAGGAGTAATATTTACCGATTATTTAATGCATTAAAACCATTTCTCCGTCGAGTATTAGTCTCACAATCCTTATCATCATACAAAGATATTTTCTCATGTGCTATCAAGATAGAAAAATAATTCTCTAAGACATACTACTTTAAAGTAATGCGATAGAAGAAGAGATCTGGTGAACACTAAGGAAATAGAAATAAGGGGAAGAAGGGAAAAGTTGAATTTCCATCCTCCCATAAATGTGGGAAGAAACACCCCTATAATTGCTTGAATAAAATGGGAGTCTGTTATATGTGTGGTGAAAAAAGCCACCAATCACGTGATTGCAAGGGAAATAATGATGCTATCAATGTTGAATGCTATAATTGTAGAGAAATGGGGAATTGTGAAAATGAATGTCCTAAGCACCAAGGAAACATAGCTCAGAAAAGGCCAAGGGATCAAGGAAAATTGTATGTATCACTACTACTAAGGTTGATGCTCCAAATGACACTGTGACCAAGGTATTATTTGATTCTCAATCATTTCTTTGTTTTATATCTTCCCAGTTTGATATGAAAATTAGATATTTTCAATTTTATTTAACAAGGGAGTTGTCATTCAAAACTCTTAAGGGAAGTATAATTTCAACAATTTTTGTGAATCAGTTCGCATTAGGGAATATAAATTTTATTTTTCTACTAATGTCATCATCATACCCATTATTTTTTTGATATAATCTTCAGTATGGACTGGCTTTCAGACCATGATAAAGAAATTTATTATAAGAATTTTGAGGTTACAATTTTTTATGATGATAACGAGTACCTTTTCTTTATATTAGAAATGTCACCACATGATTCTTACCTAGATACACCCCCAATAGCTCTATAAATTAAATTATTTGGGAGGAAGAGAATGAAATTACTATGGGTGTGAAAAACAATGTTCAAATAGAGGATGTACCTATTATGCAAGAATATGTTGATGTGTTTCCAGGGGATTTACCTAGACATCTTCTAGAATGATAAATTGAATTTTCCATTGACTTAATTCCTGGTTCAAGGCCCATATCGACGAACCCTTATAGAATAGACACTGTGGAATTAGTTGAAATAATGAAACAACTATATGAATTATGTATTAAAGGATTTATTAACCCTGGTATTTCTCTTTGGGGTTACCCAATTTATTTTATTAAGAAGAAAGATGGATCTCTGAGGTTGCACATTGACTACAGGGAGATCAATGCTATAATAATAAAGAACAAGTATCCCCTACCATGCATTAATGATTTATTTGATCATCTTCTTGCAGATCAATATTTTTCAAAGATTGACCTTTAATATGGATATTATCAGTAGTGTGTGATGAAGTAAGACATTTTGAAAATAGAATATTAAACCAAGTAAGGGAATTACAAGTTTACAGTAATGCCTTTTGGGATGAATAATCCACCCACTATTTTCATTGATCTAATGGATAGAGTTTACATGGAATATCTTGATGAATTTGTAGTGGTATTTATTGATGAAATCTCAGAACACTCAAAAAGCTATGAATATCATGAAAATAACTTTCCCACTATTCTGAAAACCATTAGAGGAAATGAATTATGTGGGATATTTGTCATGTTTGGATTCCCTCTTCAATAAATTTAATTTCATTGGCATATTGTCTCTAATGATGTAATCTCTGTCAATCCTTCAAAGACCATGGCAATCCATGAATGGCTAGCACCAATGAGTATAACATAGGGATGAAATTTCATTAGTTTAGTAGGTTATTATCAGTGTTTCATCCATAATTTTTCTGGATTAGATGACCCATTAACCAAGATCACATTTAAAGGGGTTAATTTTTTGTGTTCAAAAGAGTGTGAATAATATATTGAAGAACTAAAGAAAAGATTAGTAAATTCTCTTATCTTGAGTCTACCATTGGGGAATGATGGGTTTGTTATTTATAGTGATGCTTCAAAGAATGAACTTGGTTGTATCATTATGTAGAATGATATAGTTATTTCCTATGCATCACGACAACTAAAAATTCATGAAAAAACTAGCCCACTCATGATCTTTAGTAAGAAAATATAATATTTCCTTTGAAGATATGGAGACACTATCTCTATGGTGAAAAAGTGAGATATATACTGATCACAAGAGTTTGTAGTATATTTTCTCACAAAAAGAACTCAACATGAGGAAAAGAAGATGGCTTGAACTACTCATGGATTATGATTTCACTACACACTACCACCTCGTGAAGGAAAATAAGTTGGAAGATTCTTTGATCCGAAATAATCATGGTGTTTTAAAAAATATCAGAGTTTAATGGTATCCTATATTCATTGATATAGTAAGTATGGATATAAAAATTATCATGGACGGTGAAACATAAATACTTTTTAAAATGGTTTCCAAACAATCTTTACTAGAAAAGAAAAAAAGTTCTCAGACTAATGACAAGGAGTCTAAAAAGAAATTAAAGTTGTGAATGACGAAGGATTGATTAACATCATATATGTAGATAGAATTTTGAAATTTGGGATGCGACTTTGTGTTCCTGATATACCTGATAAAAAAACGAAATTGTTGGATGAATCTCATAGCTCTAATTTCTCTATACACCTTGGTATCACTAAGATTTATAGAGATTTGAATGAAAATTTTTGGTGGGACAACATGAAGAGGGAGATTTATGATTATGTGTCAAGATGTTTGGTATTTCAACAGGTTATGGCTGGAAGAAAACATCTTAGAGGATTCATACAACCTCTTCCCATACATTAGTTGAAATAGGATGATATTACGATGAACTTTGTCCTGGAGATACCAAATAATCCTAGAAGGAATGATGCAATATGGGTCATTATTGATCGTCTTACCAATTCAGCACATTTTCATTCTATAAGAGATGATTTTAAGCTTGAATGTTTAGAAAGACAATATATTAATGATGTTTTAAGACGTCATCGATTTCCCCTATCGATTGTTTCTGATCGGGATCCCCATTTTACATCATGATTCTGGAAAAGTATTTATAAGGCCTTGGATACTGAACTTCATTTGAGCACTTCCTACCACACTCAAACTGATAGACAATTAGAACAGGCAATTCAAACCATAGAAGACATGTTGAGATCTTTTTCAATTGAATTTCAAGTTATGTTTTATCAATATTTACCTCTGGTACAATTTTTCTATAACAATATCTTCCATTCAAGTATTCAGATGACACTATATGGAGCGATATATAGAAAGAGATGTCTCATAGAAACTTTTTCGGATGATGTTGGTAAAAGAAAACTCTTAGGCCTAGAACTTGTTGAGGAAATAGTGGAAAAGGTGAATATTATCCAATACCACATCAAAGAAGCTCAATGTAGGAAAAAGTGCTATGCCGATAACCGAAGGAAGGATTTGGAATTTGAAGTAGGAGATAGTGTTTTCTTGAAGGTATCTCCATGGAAGGGTGTTATGCGATTTGGTAAGAAGGGAAAATTAAGTCTTAGGTACGTCAGACATTTTGAAATTCTAGAACAAATTGGAGTTGTAGATTATTGTTTGGAAATGTCGAGAAGTCTCTCCAAAGTGGATGATGTGTTCCATGTATCACTATGGAGAAAATAAAATCCTGTACCAATGCATGTACTCACCTATGAGGAAATAGAACTTGAAACCGACCTATCTTATTAGGAAGATCCCATCAGAATTCTTGATACTAGAGAACAAGTGTTGAGAAACCTGACAACTCATCTGGTGATTGTTTTATGGAGAATCAATAATATGGAAGAGGCAACGTGGGAACCTGAGGAACTTATGATGAAGAACCACCAGAATATTTTTATATAGTAATAAAATAGAAACATTGAGGAAGAAATTATGTAAAAGAGGGAAGAATGTTACACCCCAAGCTTCCATGGTATGTTTCTCTTTGAATAATGAAATAGCTTGCGCCTATGCAACTATAAGTTCTAAAACACCACAACCATTGAAACTAGCCGTTATAAAAAGAAATAACCACTTCTGAAAATTTTATAAATTTTATTTTTCAATATGAACTTCAGTTTTGGATTTGGAATATCAAAATTAGTTTATGGTGAATTTTGGGTTTTCTCTGAAAACATTCAATTTTTGATGAATAGTGAAAAACACTACGTTACTGTTTAAAAAGAAATTTTTAATTAAATAATGAGTTATTTATTTAAATTTATTTTAGGTAAAAATAGATACATAAAACCAATATATATTCATTTTAATTAATTGGTGTCATTTTATAAAAATGTTAGATATGTAAAATTTTATTGAACTTTTTATCGTCTTTTACCCACCTTCTTGGGACATTTTCAAAATTGAAAAAAACTTAAATTTAGCACTTCTGTGAATTAAATTTCAAAATTCAGAGAGACACAGTTGACATCAGTATGTAAAATGTGGTTTAATAAGATGAAAATAATTTTTGGTGAATATTAAAATTTGATGTTTATTTACCACAGTAAAAAGTTAATAGGGCAATTATTGGTAAAAATGATATTATAATTACCATAACACATGTACTAATTCAATGGGATAAGTTTATTTCGACAAAAATGAACCTTAAATATAAAATTAGATCCTTCTGGCACACTTAAATCAGATTAAGAAATTTATTATTATTTTATTTAATAAAGAATTGAAAGTGTTAAATTCAATGATTAATAACTAAACCATTTTTAATATATTTATTAAATAATTTTAGATATTAAATAATTAAGGTTATTTATGAAACAATTATGATGCATTAATTGCCTTATTAGTGAAATATTAAAATACCTGATATTATAAATATCCAAATAATTGTAAATTGAGACTTTTGATGAATTAAACTAATTTTATAGGTTAATATGACATTTCTGGGTTGATTAAATAATTTTTTTTCTAAGTGATAAAGTTGTTATTATTTGCACAAAAAAAATACAAAATAGTGTGAAATTGACATAAATGAGTTGTTAAAACAAATACATATCGTTAATTGATATAATATTCCAAAAAATATATGTTTTGGCCAAATGACGTAGATGAGGTTATATATATCAATAATGAACAATGTGGGTTTCATTGGGAATTTTATAGTAATTTTATTAACCATTTATTATAATAAAACAAAAGTACATGGTAAAAGTTATACTATTTGACTAAGAGTTATATCTAAAAGATAAAGTTAATATAGTGACCTAAAACTGTCTAAAACCTATTGGTTGAGAAGTTTTGGACCCATCCCCACCTTATCCTCGAAATTAATTCTTTTTGGATCCATTATAAACTAAATAAGATTGTTTTAAAAAATAATATTTCAATCTTTTCCTAAAGTGACCCTCTCTTCTCTTATAAAAGGGTACTTCCCATTATCTCAAAATCACACATCCAAATCCATTTGGATCAGCCAAAACCCTACTCAAATATCTTTCCAACTAAACTCAATTCTACTAATAGTCCTTATATTGAACATAAATCCATCCTAAAGAGCACTTTTGGATCCACTCAAAATGAAACGCACGAAGAAGAGGTAATAATTTCACCTCCTTTTTCAAAGTTCTTTTTCTCTTCCACTTTCACATTAATTGTTTTTTCCATTCCAAAAAACTAATTCCAATACATTATACATAGTGTTATATTATTTTAAATATTTTACAACTATATTCATTATTCTATCCATTCGATGAATGACAAGTCACCATACATGCATACGTATGGAATAGCGTCTCCACATTAGGGTGTAGTTCGTTATTCAAACACATAATTATTTGGATTGGTATAATAATGAGAATAAATAATGTAAATAATATGTATAACATGTTAATGATTCTATATGTACGATATACCGTCCAATTATATCTGATTTCACCATTAATATAATGATATTGTCGCTCTTGCATACGTATAGATTAACGTCTCTACAAACGCGATGAAATTCATTCCCCATCATAACCATTCAAGAATAATTTTGATTTTATGATTAAAAATAATTTTTAAGAACTTTAATATAATTCTGGATATGAATAAAATACATCCTATCCATAACAAACATTTCTTAAATAACCAATCATTTAAAGGAAAACGAATCAGTTAACAGCAAAAACAATGATGCTACTGAATTATTATTAACAAAGAAATATTAAAAGATCATATATAATATCATATTTATGTATTTGGTTATTTATAATTTAATAAAAATTATTTAACTAATATACAAGTGGTTAACATACCCTAAATCAAGTAAAATTAGAAGGTATGGGTTAATTTGACAATCTCTTTATTATCTGAGGTTGTTTATTCGTGAGTATCAAGTGGACTTCTTTATCATCCGCATCTATGTTTCTTAAAAAAGTATTTCAAAATATTTTTAATATTATCTAGTATATGGGTTAAATTCATTAATACACTTGTTTTTGATTTTATAAAATGTTTATAAAAGATTTTTTTCATCATTTTCCAAACAAGATCATTAATGGCCTTTTAGACAAAATTAAGGAAAGAATGATTTTTAACATATACGGTGAGTGAAACTATTTTCTGCCATTATGACACCTCTGAAGAAATCCTTAAATGCTTATAAAAATATTTTCAAAATAACATATTTCTTTTATAATATTTTGGATTTTAAATTATTTTAATATAGAAAGAGATATTTCTCTCAAACATTTTTTATTTCATCCATGTCATTATCCTTTGATGGATTTTACATTTGTTTGAAGTTGTTTTATTAGGATAAAATATTCTATATTATATTGAAGGTTTTTTGATATGTTTGACTGTGGATGTGGTATTTTTATTCCATTCAAGGTTTATGGTTAAAGTATTAACATTTCATATTCTAGTTTTAATACGAATGTTTATGTTATGTTTCAACTTTTACATACAAGGAATTAATTGGACTTAGTAAGTGAGGGGTTGGGCTCACTATAGCCCCTCGATGCATCGGTAGGTCTCAATAAAAAACTAGTGTCTCCACAGCAGGCCTTGACAAAATATTATTTGTAGTCTTGGAACAATGACTTAACTATATGGTTATGATTTCCGACATAATGCATTCCAGCGTTTTTGAAATTGGTTATTGATATTACATCAGATTATTTGACTAGTAGAATATCCATGTGAATAAATAAATGGAATTATTTTATTTATCTTATCCAAATTAGTCTGATGTTTAGAATTAAAAACATTGGGTTTTTGTCATTTGTATGGCCATAAATTTTTATTCTTATTTACAATAGTTTCTGCTATATTGCTATCCCTACTGAGCATCTATGATCACCCATTTATTATGTTATATTTTTTCCAGGATATAAAGTAGAATATTATGATTAACCTGCTGGAATAGGCTAATGTATATAAGAGTGTTCAAAGGTGAAAAATTCTGTTTTTTTTATTTGATGATGTAATGTAAAACTTATTTATGTATCTAGTTCTTCCAAGGCTACTAAATAGATCCGACTATCGGCACAAGATTCCTTGTATCTTGTCAATGTTATGTAATAATGCACCAACTCTGGGTAACTGGGTTTGGGGCGTTACATATATCTATGAGTCTATGTATAATATGTTATAATTATGTCCATTATTAGTATATACCATGAATGAGAAAATTTGATCAATGATAAAAACAATGACATATATTTCATTGAAATATTTCTTGTATTAGGTATTTTATGAGTGGAATGAAGTAAATATAATTATCAATAATGGATTCTGCTATTTCATATTATAGAAGAATATATCTCTGGTTCTTATATTGAGATTATGGTTCCTAGTTTATGTCCATGACCATCATGATCATTGGTATGTTCATTTAAGTATGTAAATGAATTATAGGGCATGAATTAAGGGATTATGAAACATGTACGCATCCTTCATTAGGGGGTATAAATTTTAAAAGGTATTAAATTATAGAGTTAATATAATTTACCTTATCCCACATTCCTAGAACCAGTCATGTAAATCATTAAATTTTCATTTCTGTCTTTGATACTAATAGAGGTGACCCAATTTTCACCATAAAAAACATAAAATATCAAAAGAGATAATTGGATAACTTATATTATTAAAGACTATTTAGGTTTATAGTTTTAGAAAATTATGAATAAATATTATATAAATAATAATAATGAGTTACTATGAAAATATTTCCTACTATAACTTGATTTTGATATTCCATATTTGGTCTTTAACATCATCTATCAGAAAACAATCTAGATATAATTAATTCAACCTCGTTATTTAAAACATGTGGAATGTGAATCATAAGAAGGGTGATCTCAAAATATCAATAATGATATACATAAACATTAAAAATTTAATGTCATAAATAGGCATAAAAATTATATAAGGGTATTATTATGTAATCAAAGTGCATGGGAGAAATCATAGAAGAACACATACCCATTAATAATTAAATCATCAATCATGAAACATGGCCTAAGGTTTTAAAAAAGAAACAAGTCAAAAGAATCAATAGTCACGAGCCATGTGATATAAATATTTATCAAAGGAAACATTATAAACCCAGGAAACGAAATGATAAAATGTATTGGTGTCTAGGAATTTCATCATCATATAACCCTTACAGAACCCTAACAAATAGAATAACCACATAGAAAATATCAAATATAATTTTTTGGAAAATAATAATTACCCAATAGAGTGGAGAACTATCAATGAACACCAATTTTATAAGCTGTAACGGGTTCACCAAGGGATATCTATGTGAGCCCATAATATATAATGTCAAATAAACATAATATAAAAAAAGTACATCACAAATTAATTTCATCCTAAAACTTACAGGAATAATAATTATTCCATTTATAAGTTGATTAATCTATGGAAATGAAATTGGTTTCATGTAAATGTCTTCAAATCATGGTAATATAATGGAAAGGAAATGGGTTTGATAAAAATATCTTTGAAAAATGATTAACCCATCAAAAAGAAAATAATACCATCAATATGTTTTCATGATAAACCACTCAAATAAGTAATAATAATAATATTCATAGATGATATCCCCAACCAAGCATAAGTGGTATCAAAGGATATCATTTTAGATGGAGAAGGATTTTGAAATATAAATTTGAAAATATCTTATGTAAAATAACCATTATTAGAATTTTTTTAAAACATAAATCCTTTCAAAAATATAATATATGAAAATAACATTAGAATTTTTTAATTAATCTTAAGAAAATAATTTAAAATATTTTTTAGGAAAATATCCTTTTCGATTTTAAAAAACTGTTAAAAAACTATTTTTTAAAATATTTTTTTTTGTTAAAGAACATGAATATTTATAATAGAATATTCAATGAAGGTAATGGTAATGATGACTAGAAATTCCATTCAAGTCATGCATGTTAAAATAGATATTCCTTTCATATTTTCTGTAAAAGCCAAAGGGGAATTGTTTTTAAAAAACATGATGATTCATTTTAGAGGTTTTTATAAAAATTCAAAGATGTGTAAGAAGATAGTTAAATTAATCATTTGTAATATATTAAAAACATTTTTTATTTTTTCTTAAAAAATATGGTTTTTGTAAGTAAATAAATTTTCTACTGAAGAGAGAAATGATGTCAAATTTTATTAAAATATTTTTCTCAATTATTTTATGTACTAAATAGTAGATAAATTGTAATATTAATTTAAAATATCATGAATAACTAAAGGATAATTAAAATCATGAGTTTATTGGGATATGGATAATAATAATTTATGACTATAAACATAAGCATAAACAATAATGATATATAATGGGATTGTAACATTAAATATTTATCACTTTGGTAAAATCAAATTGTAATCCCCATGATACAACAACATTAAATGAAACCTAAAATTTCTAGAGGAAATATAAATTCATTATATTACATGTAAAATGGTATATATATATATACCTTATAAAAGATGATAGGGGTATCACATAACATATGAATCAAAGAAGGAAAATTGAGACAAAAAACCCTCATTGTTTTGGTAATGTTTTAATCATTGATCCCCTGAAATTTTTTTTCCAAAAATAGTTATGTAAAACCCAAAATTTTTAAGTAAAATAATAAAAATATTCATTCATGGTTATTATCAAAACCACATGAATTAAATATGTAGTTAATATTCCATGTGTCTCATGGAAGTAAAAAAGTGGGGCATACATCCCTTACCACATGCTTCTTTTTGGTTGATCATGATTTAAACTAATATATAGTTGGGTTGAACATATTATTAACTTAATAAATAACTATATTATCATTAATAATATCTTATATGATAGTTTTATAACATATCATCACCTATTAATTAACAATATTTCATTATTTTCATAGTCTTATGTGTTAATTGTGTTATTTTCTCATTCACGTTTTTTATGAATGTTCTTATTTTAATGAATACTATACTGTTACATATTATCTATAATAATAATAATTATATAATTTTAATATTCTTACAAAAACTATAAATTTAATACCAATAATAAAACATGGATTTGATAAATGAAGTGTGTTATGATCATGGAGATGGTAGGTTGTACGTACGCATTAGAAACGTTAAGTTTCTTCAATGATATTTATGGAAAGGAGGTATTCAATATTTTATCATTCCATATTTATAATAATATTATATAACATATTTTTTTTAAATATACTAATATATATAAATCATAATTGTGGTGTGGTGATGAAAAGAAAGTCACATCACTTTTGTAAGGTGGTAGTCCACATATACGTGACTAATATTGTCAACATTTTAGAGTAAAAAATGAAAATAATATATTTTAATTCCATAATGATAAACATGTAAAGTATATAATAATTATTTAATTTTTATCACATATATTCATTAGAATTACATGTATTACCTTCCACATAACACATTTTTTAAAAAAAATAAATCACATCGCTTCGCGAGGCGGTAGTCCACCAAATATACGAGCAACAATATTTCATCTCCTTTGAACTGGAATGAAAAAGGTATATATAATATAATGATTCCTTAATTATAATTATATTATATGTATAATATATATACATCATATCCATAATCATTACTATCTATTATAGGTGGTAATGAAAAACAAATGACATATGTTCACGAGGCAGCAGTCCGCACACACATGAATGACGATTTCATAACCCATTTGATTGAAGAGGAAAATGATTTAAGTTATGAAAATAATATATTAACATATAAATATATGTATCATAATGAGGTTATTATATAATAATTGTTTGATAATAATTGAATTAGTTTGAGAAATAAATAAATTAAAAACAGTCAGGGAAGATCATTAGCTTTTCTTAGGGTATCCTCCTTTGGTTACAACCACATACCTTACTAGGATGGATTTATAGAAAAAATAAGGATTCTAGGATGATATTTTATAATTAAGAATGATATTTTAGAGGTTATTGACAAAACCAAATTGGGTTTAATTTGTGAATTATAGAGGTGATGATTTTCCATTTATATGTGAGGTTAGTGGTACACTTGTAATTTTTTTAAAAAGATTCAATCACACCTATGTTTTTATCATTAAAAAAATCCTTAAAAATAGACCCTAATTAATACTATAAGTTATAAGTTCCATATATTTCCATAAATGTTTTATAATATTTAAATTCATTTTAACCCTTATCTACGTTGTTTACCCCATGGTAAATTCATTTTTTCCTTAACTGTGATAAATAATATTTACTATTTTTACTATTCATTTTGGTATAAAAGTAAGTTTAAGTAATTATAAATAATAAATTATTCTTATTCTAAACATGGAATCCATTTTTATAATGTAAATACACATATTTGTAAATTTTAATTAAAAATTAATCCCAGAGAGAAGATAAGAAAACAATTTTTCAAAGAGAATAAGTTCGAAAGTTTCCATGGTTTTCATATCTAATTTCAATATGTAATTGATTCAAATGACCTAAATTGGATTAATAGATATATAATTGGACTAATTTTGTTTTAAAACTATATAAACCATTATCCCACCAGGTTGGAGCTGGTTCCTACTATATTTATATTAGCATAACATACACGTAATCACATCCTAAAGGACAGAATAGTTTTGTAGTCTTGGGAAACTAGATACGTACATGAGTATTATATTACATTTGAATAAAAAAAATTAAAAATATATAATTTTATGAATATATAATAATTACCACTAGATTAAAGCTTCATATAATTCATTGTAAACTTCATGGATTATTGAGAATGTAAATAATGTTTTAGTGAGATCAAACACTTAGTAAGAATTAATTACATCAAAAGATACCATGAATCTATAAAAAAATAAATATGTAATGAAAAATAACTAAAGAAAAATTATATTTAATTAAATTTATCATCATGTTATGATAATTAATAATCAATTTATAAATTTAAATATCAAAAAAATCATTCAATTTAATAAATAATCTAATTATGGAATACATCCATAGATTATAACATAATGAAAATCTCATGGATAATAATTAATGAATTTCTAATGAATGTAATTTGTAATTTTTGGCATCATGTTTCCCAGTAAAATGAAACCATTTCAATTAATATTTATTATCACGATGGTTTAAAAAATTATGTGTAAAAACCCTTTTGATCACATGTCAAGACCTTTCAGAAGTCACTTATTGTTAAGATCAATACTCTAGAAAATTTAAAACTACTTGGTGATAAATGTGGATGGTATTGGAAAAATGATTTCATCTCATGAGACGAATGATTCATCAAGGATATTTCATTAACCAATCCCAAACTCTTGTATTTCATGTTCAAATAATTACTTATATATTTGGAAAATTGATTTAATTCATAAAAAATGTGACTTATCATTAAATATGCATATTGATTAAAGGATAAAAATGTATAAATATTTCCACAGTTAATCTAATAACTATCAATGTAAACATGCTATGAAAAAATTGTTTAATTTTTAGTCAATAAACATATCCACGAAAAATAATATTGACATTTAGGTGAAATTTAATATCCATATAAAAGTGATTAATTCATGGAAAATTTGATGGATAAAAAAATAATCAAGGATGTGAATTTGAAAAAATTTTGTGATTAAAATAGTCAAAATCCATATAGAAAAAATTAAGGATGGTATAAATACAGTATGTATAATTTTTTATAATAATTAAGTAATGTTTTTATTGATGAATTTAATTACCAAAATTGATCTTAAAAACATTCTTGAATAAAAAATCCTTTCCATTTTGAGATTGATTTTAAAAATTAATTTTTAAAACTAAAATTTCAGATGTTATTTTTAAAATTCATTTATTTGAAAATTAACTTTTAATATCATATAATAATAATTTAAAATAATTTGAGTGGTCATCACAGTTTGAAATTACGATCATACAGTATACATTTAAACAAAGTTTTCTTTCACTTTTCTAGGAAAATTGAAAGATGAATATTTTAAAAATGACACAAGAATCCTCTGAAAAAATATTTTGAATAACAAAAATGATTGGAAATAATTTAATAAATCCTTTTTAAAGGTTAAATATATTTTTTTAGTAATTTTAGAAATCATTATTTGGAAGAAAACTGATTTTTGAATGAAGAGGGAAATGAAGTCAGATTTTATTAAAAATATTTTCTAAAAAATTTTAAGTACTAAGGAGTATAAAAATTAAACCATTATTTAATAATTTTATTAATGACAAAATAAAAATAAAATAAAATGGGGTTAATAAAAAATTGGAAAATATTTTCCCTCAATTTGAATTCAAGAGTAAAAAATCTAGATTAAAAGGATATTTTGAAATTAGGATTTACAATTTTCATAACAATGAAGTGAGAATTAATCGATTCGTTTATTGTATATATAAAATTAAAATACACATATATAAAATTGAGGTGAAATACATACTGTATTCTTCCATTGGGTATTTGTATATTTAAACTCATATATAATTATTTAAATCATGTTATTAACTTATAAAATAACCACACTCATATTTATCATATCATATATTAATTTCTTATAACATCTCATCATCCTTTTTTAATAATATTTTATTATTTTCATTGTTTTGGGTGTTAATTTTCTTATTTTATAATTCATTCATTGTAATTAATGCTTCATTTCATGAACATATTATATATTCATATCATATATTGGTTGATAATAATAAAAGAATTCTCAAATTTTGGCGTAAAATTTACTTTTAAATTCATTCATTAATGCTGCTTTTGAATAACAAAGTACGTTAGGATCATGGAAATGATATGGCACGCCTACACATAAGTAATGCTTACATTTTATACTATTCATTATGTAAAAGAGTTTCACAATATATTATTATTATTTATTGAAAATTTTATCACATACAACATAATATATTTTTAAATACATTACCCATGTAGTGTGGTGATGAAAAGAGTGACACATCGCTTCGTAAAGGCGGTAGTCCACACTTACACAAACGATGTTATCATCTTTACATGAACGAAAAGAAAAGAAAAAATGATATATATATATATATATATATTATTTTCAAAATAATATATATGTTAGTAATATCACAATTATTTCATTTATATCACTTATAATAATTAAATTTACCCTTATCACTTTCCATATAAAGCGTTAGTGGATGAAAAATCATATCGCTTTGTGAGGAGGTAGTCCATTGTATACACGATTTATATTACCGTATCACCTATGGATTGGATGGTGTATATATATATGTTATATAGATAATATATATGTATTAATATGGTATAAATATAATATATTTACTTTAAATACATCGTCATACCCAAAAGTTACAGGTGGTAATCGAAGAACAAATGACTTTGGTTAGCAAGGCTGTAGTCCACCGTACACACGATTGATGATTTTGTAACCCATTGGTCAGACGTATGTGTGTTTTTAAATCATACAATTAACTTAAAAACATCTAAATATTTGGATGATACTGTGCTTATTTTATCATTATGTTTTTTAAATAATTGTGAAGGAGGTGGAGAAAGAAATAAAATGATGTGGCTCATTAGAGAACATTACTAATTATTATGGTATCGTCCCTAGGTTTTCATTGACACATTAAAATATTATTATTATACCCAAAGTAATGATTCTAGGATGACGGGATTTATTTTGGAATGTTATTTGGTTAGGGTGTTTTTTTTTGAATGTGTGAGGTGGAGAGAATATGAGGTGGCCTTTTATAAGTTGGTTGTGTGGCACAATTATTATTATTTTGAATGATTGAATTGAATCCATGTTAATTTCATGTAAAAATAAAATAATAATGGTTAATTATCTGTCCTTGAATTTATATGGTTCAATTACATACATAAAATTGGTTTTGGACATTTTTTGGTTATTTTTCAGCCTTATCCTCTTAGTTTGACCACCATGTGAACTGAAATTTACCTTGATTGTTGTAATAAATTTAATCTATTTTCACAAATAATTATGGAACATAATTAATCATACCTTATTATATAATATAAATTATAGTGATTCAAAATATAGAATCCATTTGTACAACTTCATTTCACAATAGTGTTAGAATTTAATTTAAATTTAATCCTACAAACATGATGAAAAATATCGGTTTTAAAGTGAGAGTAGTCAAAAGTTTACATTGTTTTTATATCATAATTATTTATGAAAATTATTTAAATTAATTAATTTGTAATAATAGGTATATTGTTAAACATTTTTTACATTAAAATATTTTAAAATTATAATTTACCATCATTAATTTTTTTCTCAAAAAGTTTGTTTTCAATTTCAATTCAGTATTTTTCAATATTTAGAAAAAAATGAAACATTTCATGAAAATCCCAAAAATTCACTCTATTCTAATTTTGTTGTTAAATTTTCAAAAAATATTTAATTTTTTTAAATTATATTTTCTAATTTTTTTTAAAAATTTTAATTTTAAATTTTTTAAGCAAAACATGATTAAGTATCTTTTTAGAAAAAAAATTTAGAAAATACATACTTTTCTTTATAGTTGTTCTTATTTTCATTTATAATTAATTGGTAACCAATTATTAATTATACATCAATTTGTAAAAATTATTTTCACAATTTAGTTAATCTTATTCATACCCGCCTATTTGAACCCTATGTTATAATTGTAATTTTAAATTATAATATTTAACTATATATTTTTATTTGGTAAAAATAAATCTTGTGTGTAAACAAAGACATGGAAGAAACTCGTTGTTTCATGTTACACATGATAAAAATGTGATACATGAATTTTAGGCTATGGATTAGATTGGTATTATTTAAATTTGTAAATATATCATAAATTCTTGGGATGTCATATTCCCGCAAACTCTTGGTGTTTCATGTCATATAAACTATTAAATACAATGTTATTATTTTAAAATATACGGTTATTACATTCTCCCCAACTTAAATTAATGGTTTCCTTGCAATTTCAATGTAGTATTTGAGAAAAAAAATTATATTTGAAAATTTTTCTATTAAAATAACAATATCCTAAAAGGGTTAACAAAATACTCTCTTAATAAGATAGAAAGGGGATTACAAAGGTCACATAACGAGGTTCCTATATTGGAGAACATAAGTCAAAAATGAAAAAATTAACATATAATAAAATAATAAAAAACAATAGAGTGTGCCTTTTCATTGGTCATAAGCATGTGAACGATCAATAGAAATTTAAGGAACTCAAAACAATAAATCACAATGGTGTAAAAGAAGTTATTGATATAATCAGGAAAAATTGTAATAAGATATTTTTTTTCAAGATATTTTTCCCTAAATTTGAGGAATTATTTTTCTATATTATAATGTAATGGAATATTACTACTTGATATATTTTATTTTCACAATTACATTTTCATTCATTGGGTTCTATTTGATTAATTTCTAAATTATAACATTACTCTTAGAAATGAAAATTCAAAAATGATTTTTTATATCTAAAGAAATAAAATTCAACATTGAAGGATCATACGATTGATAAAATAGTGACAATTATTTCCATCCACCTATGATTATTTTCAAAAAATTGATATAGTATGCATATGAAATCCAATATAATAAATTAATCTATAAACCCCAAAAGTAAAAAAATTGGTTCATTATTAATAATTACTTTTGAAATATTATAATTTAAACAATAAAATTTTAACCAGGACCTCATGTAGGATAGTAGTAGAAACTAAACCCTTATCATCCTTCAGTGATTGGATTAAGCCATGCAGCCTTGTCAGATATGATGGGTTTTCACCCAGCTTATAGATTTTCCTTTTTCAATATATATATTAATATAATTCTTATAATGTTTAAAAAAATACGATGGAAATACCTATATAAATGTTATTCATTAAATATGATTTTTACAAATTTTTTAAGAAATAATCATTTTTTAGAAAGACTAATAATTTTATTTGACTATAATTAAAATTTAATTAATGGTTATACTAACCCAAAATTTTATCAATATCATTAAACATGTGTCTATATAATTTTGTTAAACTATTCCTTAAATAATTTTTTTACTAAAACCTATGAATTCTATAAATTTCAACCAATATATTTTAATCATTGTAGAATCCTATAATATGAACCCCAAATGTAAATGTTTAAGACTTCATCATAACTATCATCCTTAATCTCATAATACATTGATGGTATTCTTAACTCTTAAGTTAATTAAGGTACATGTGCTTATAAAATTTAACAAAATCCTTAGTTGTTTCCTGATTCTTATAACCAAAATACCATAGACATAGATAATTATATAATATAATTCTTAAATCCCAAATACATCATCCATTTTATTTCAACATAGTTCCATCCTGGTATGTAGTTTAACTAGGCCATTTAATGTCATTACCTATTCAAAACCATTATAATGGTTTATTTGGAAAATTTGGATCATCCTAAGTATACCACCCACCCTAGAGTATTATGCGAGGTGCACAGTAACTCCAATTATTGTGTACTTGGTAAAAAACAAGTTAATCCTGATGCACTTTTTTAGGGTTATTACCCCAAGATACATCAGTTCCCGAACTATGTCAACTTTTAGTATCTGGATATATATATATATATAATGAAAGAAAAGACCACATAATATGTATCATACGAAAACATTATGATGACATTTTATACTTATACACGAATTATCTGATTGTATTATATTCCCAAACATATATTTTACTAAATATAATTCCCAATGTTTCTACTAAACATCCTTTGATAGAAACTATAAAAAACCATAACCCACCAACACAGAGTTGGTTCCTACTACTATCACATTGTCCTAAGATACAATGAATCACATCCTGAATGATCAAATAGTTTAGTAGTATTAGTAAACTAGATATATACAAGAGTCTTACATTACATTTAAGTACAAAAATCAATAATATTTTTTGAGAATATATTTATTTCATCTAGATTAACCGTACATAGTAGTCATAGTATGCTTCAATGATTATTGACTAGTGAATGAAAATATGGGTGTCATGAACTGAATCTAGTCTCCATTAAAATCAACACTAAATTTGGCCAATTAAAAGGCCCGAAGGGAATTCCATATCCCAACGGGCTGGAATATGTTCTTGGGTATCTTAAATACTGGTTTGGGAATGAGTTTAATGAAGACTAGATTTGGTTCATTGGTAAATGGTATAAGATGAAGGTTAATGCTCTTGGGTTATATTATTATTTTAGGATGAGTCAAGCTAGACAATAGCTAAAACTATTGGGGCTTATCATTTTGGTCTCTAGTAGGTTACCTGACCCACACCTATTTTAACAAACCTCAAATCACCATGGGATGTTGGAATTCTTTGTTTGACTTGACTACTAGGTGAGAGGTGTGGGATATAGACTGCATGAGGACCTCAGGTGGGGGTGATGTAGTTTTCTATTTTATTGTTCTAATGTTTTTGTATTATTTATATTTGATCTTATTGATGAAATTTTTCAGAACAGTTTTACTGATTTTGTCTCTTGTGACTATTTTTTTGTAGCAACATGCCTCCCTGGAAGGATCCCATGCACCCACCGGTGGAATCTCGAGAGAGTTATCACTCACCGTTTCATCAGAGGCTGGTATAGGCAATGGTTTTGCCTATAAAAGATCTATGATAGGGGACATACCATATTATAGCACCTGTTAGAGAAGTCGAGACCCGTCCAAGGAAGAAAAATGCCCATGAGTTCTTGAATAACATGCCTCATACATTATGATGTAGCACAGAACCCTATGAACTGGAGTAGTGGATCAAAATTATCTATAACATGTTTGAGTTCCTAGACACACCGAAGGAGGTCAGGGTGAAATGTTCCTCTTTTCTTTAAGAGGGTCCCAACTGAAGGTGGTGGGAATCAGTGCTTTAAGATTGGAAGCACGAGTAGATGAGCTAAAATGACTTCAATGTTATCTTCAATGACCATTACTACCATGATGTTTTGGCATATTCATGATCTTGTGAGTTTATGGAACATTTTAGGGGGATCATTTAGTGATGGATTATTCCAACCATTTTGATGAGTTGGTATGGTATGCTCTAGAAATGGCCTCCAACGAGTATTTGAAGGTCCAGTTGTTTGAGTCAGCCAGAAATCTAATCACAGGTCTTCTTATTCAAGATTAAAACCTATGATGATATGGTCAACAGAGCTTTCATTATGAAGATTGAATGAAAGGAGACTGCTAGTTTCCTTGGGATAACATCAAGAATGGGAAGTAGTAGGTTTTCTGAGAAGAAAAGTTAGCGAGAGGATCAAGGGAATAAGGGTTGTGGCAGCTCAGGCCAAAACATCCAAGAATCATTCTTCAGTGGCTCCTAATTAATGGTCTATCATGTGAAACTAGTGTGGGAGGTCAAGGAACATCTGACCCGTATTCACATCTCCTTCGAATCCCTGTTACCAGTGTGTAGGTATTGGAAACATGTAGTGCTTTTAATAGATGGCACGTCCAATCCAGAGTGTAGTAGGATCTGTGGCTTCCAGAGGTGAGGAAGTTATGTCAAAACCATCTAAAATGATGTGATTTAAGTTTGATGACCATGGTTCCAAGTTCCAATTATTTTCTAGGTAGAGCCTGTTCAAGGAATATCCATAGGTGAGCGGTCATTCTCAGGTAGAGACTAGGAATCTTTATCTAGTGGATTATCCACCAACGGGATTAGAGGCAGGACCGTTGAATGTACGAGGTACCATTTTGAATTCATCATCCATAACTAATTCAATTTTTGATAACAATACCTCTATTTCATTCATATCTACTCGTTTTGTGAACACATTTAATTTTCCACGTGAGATTTTGACTTTTTTGATGGAATTGGTGATGTTGCTGTTAAAGAATAAGGTACAGGGTCTCAGGTTCCCATTGGGTGAGCCTTCTGTGTTCGAAGGTAACATGGAGTGGGTCCTCATGGTATTAAATATGGAAATATTTTAAATGATACTTAGAATGGAATTGTTTATACACATTCATGTGCCCAACAATTTATATAGGTGATAGGTTAGTTTCATTACACCAGATGTGAGTCGTCAGTTTTTCCTTGGGGATTGGGATCCTCGGTCGAGGCACACAGGACCTCCACTCTTAGATATTGGGAATATTTTATTCTAGTTATCATCACTCGTATTTGATGACGATGGTTATGCTTCTGATGGTGAACTTACTCATGTAGGGGATGAGTTTTTGTAATTATTAACAGATGATTTTTCAGGCTTACCTCTGGAGTTGGACACAGAGTTCTTGATTGATTTGGTGTTGGGAACACAACCAATATCTCTTAACTTATATCTTCTGGCCCCCACCGATATAAGGGAATTAAATCTATAGCAAGATTATTTAGAATCCAATGAATTCATTTGCACGAGCATCTATCCTTGGGAATCTCTTGTTCATTTTTTTGAAGAAGGAAGACAGATCCCTCTAGTATTGAATTGATTACCAGAAGCTGAACAAGGTAACCATAAATAATAATTATCATTTTTCTAGAATAGATGATGTTTTTTACCTATTGAAGGCAAAAAATTGGTTTTCAAAAATATTCTTGCATTTGGGTTACCACCAACTTAGGGTAAAATAGGTATAGGTTATAAATATTGCATTCCAAAGAAGGTACAACCCCAATGAGTACCTGATCATGCCCTTCAGATTGACCAATTATTCAGTAGTATTTATGACACTCATGAATTGGGTTTTCCACCAGTACCACGACTCTTTTTCATGGTATTTGTGGATGACATCCTAGTTTACTCATTATATGAGGAGGAACACAAACATCATTTTTAGATCTTATTGGGAACCTTGCAAGAGAACTGTCTCTATGAAAAGTTTTCCAAGTGCACTTTCTGGATCAGGGAGGTGTGGATTTAGGGGCATGTGATCTTAGAGTAGGGGGTTTTAGTGGAACCCAACATGATTTGTGTGCTTATGTCATGGGAGTTACCAAAGAAGTTATTCGAGATCAGGAGTTTATTTAGCCTAACTGGTTACTACAAGAAGTTTTTTTGGGATTTCACTCGGCTTATGTTTCCCATGACTATGCTCACTCAGAAATGAGTGAATCTTGTATAGGTCACATAATGTCAAGAATCCTTTGAGGAGGTAAAGTAGTGGTTAAATATAACCCACTGAGATGATTTTTAACGAGGCTGGAAAAGGTTATGTGGTGTATTACAACAGTTTAGGTATGGGTCTCGAGTTTGTGCTTATGCAAGTTTATCACATGGTAGTGTACGATTCTCACCAACTCCAATCCCATGAAAATATTTATTCAACCAATGACTTGGAGTTGGAAACTGTGATTCAATATTTTAATACTTGGCGTCACTAACTATTTGGGGAGAATTTTATTGTCTACTATAATAAAAAAATCATGGCATACGCCTTCTTTCAGATTGATCTGAATATGAGGCAGTGCCGCCGAATCGAGTACTTTCAAGGGTTCGAAATTGTCATTGTCTATACCCATGGGAAAGGTAAATGTGGTGTAGGATCGTTTTTGAATAAAAGTACAAATAACATCATTGTTGAAGTCCTGTGATGAGTGGACTCTGATGGGGCTCTTTTCCTAGATGCATATAGAGACAAAGGTGCAGTGAGGAGGTACGTTCTAGGTGAGCATTCAATTTAATCCTTCTCATTTATAGACGATTTAGGAAGAAAAACCCCATGATGAGATTTTTCAGTGGTTGATGTATTTTCTTCATGGTCTAGAGAAATATTCTGATTGGTATTCATCTCTTCAGGTCGTCTTGTGCTTTAAGGGCTGATCTATAGTTTTTTCTTCTATAAGGAAGGTAGTGATTCTTGATAGACACCAGTTTCAGTGGGCTTTTTATCTTGGTTACACCAAGATATATTATGTTGTGCATCGAGAGTTCTGGTCACCAGGTATGAGATGAGACATAGATGATTTCGTGTCAAGATACTATATATGTCAGAAGGTGAATGAGAAGCACCAAAGGCCCTCCGGTTTTCCCCATCTGTTACCCATTCCTACATGGAAGAGGGATATGGTCACCATGGACTTCATTATTGTTCTTTCGTGTACACCTCTAGGTAATAATTCCATATGGGTAGTGATTTATCATCTAACTAAATAATCCCACATAATTATGATAAAATATATAGCTAAAGTGGATGAGTGGGACAATTTTTATCTTCTGGTGGGGTAAGGATTCATAGTGTTCCATCTACAGTTTTCTAAGATAGAGACCCCCGTTTCAATTTTTAATTTTGGGAAGGCCTTCAGATGTCCTTGGGGTGATAGATTAAGATGAGCATGGCTTACCATCCTCTAACAAATGGTCAGATACAGTGGGTGAATCAGATACAAGAGGTCATGCTTCCTGAATATATTTTGGACATTGGAGTTTCTTGGGATATCCATTTGGGATTTGTTGATTTTTTCTATAATAACAGTTACCAATCCTCAATTCGATTTGCTCATTTTGAGGCATTCTATGGTAGAACTTTTGTTTCCACCCTACATTGGGCGGAGATAGGTGAGACTTAACTATTGGGGCTATGACTTGTTCATGAGATGTGTGAGAATTTAAAGTTGACAAAGCATCACTTATTGATAGCTCCGAGTCACCATAAATCTTATGCGGACCAGAGGCATTGAGACCTAGAGTTTTATTTGGCTGACTATGTATTCTTAAAAGTGGCTAATCTTCTAGGCCATCATCATTTGGGAAATCAAGGGAAGCTGACAATGCAATATTTAGGAAATTTTGAAATCACTGAGAGTATTGGAATGTTAGCATAAAGGTTGTATTTTCCTTCTCAGTTGTCATCCATTCATGACGTCTTCCAAGTCTCCTAGTTGAAAAAGTTCAACTCGGATCAGTCCCATGTGTTGAAATGAAAGGAGTTGGATATTGATCCAAATTTGTCTATATTTGAGAGTTCAGTGTGAATAGTTGATTCCATAGAGAAGGTTTTTTGTGGAAATTCTATTAAACTAGTTCATATCTTTTGGAAGAATGGGAATGTTGTTTGGGAAACATGATAGCAAGTATTGTGGGTTGAGAAAGAGTACCTAGTCTTGTTTTCAGATGATGATTTCGGTGGACTTTATGGGGTGGATTGTCTTTGATGGTGGAATGAATTTTCACATACATGAATTTTTTTAAAGTTATTTTTCATGTAATTTACATTCTTTATTTGTTGGGGGGGGGGAGGTTTCCCATATATTTTTGTATGAAACAATGGGTTTTCATGATTTGGGCCAAACCGTGAGCCCATTTCCAAATATAAAAATAAGTTTTGTTTATTTTATAAATCCAATGTTTTTCAACATTTTTCACCCATTAAACTCTCCACATAGCCTCTCCTAAACTATTAAATCTATCATATCCATTTTAACACCTTATGAATCCATATTCACGGTGGATTTATGTTATTTATTAAGGTATTGGGTTATCCCCTGATCCCATTTACTATTTTAAAAATAATAATTTGAATCTTTTATATATTTTATAATTTTAATAGTTTTCATAGATTACACCTCTATATAGAGGCCACCAACCCTTGGCGCACCCATATACATGTTTCTCTCCATTTGGATCTCATATTTATCACAAATTAGAGAAAATATACTAAGCCATTCTCAAATAGTCTATATTTGGAATGACAATTTGTTTCTTTCATAACTGCTTCATTTTCTACATTCTCCCCAACATCATTTCCAAATAGACCTCCTCATTATTTTTCAAACCTAAATATCAGATTCCCCTGCTTGGAGATTCACCTATTGGGGTATTTTGGGTGATTTCTTCTTGATCACTCATGTAAGTGGGTTCTCATACTTCCTCCCATTTTATTAGCATTTCATTCATTTTTCTTCAATTTCCCAATGTCCAAAAAGTAGGTATTTTAACCTAGGGTTTGATCTTGGATTTCTTGGTCTTTTATTAGGCTTTTAGTTTTGATTTAACCCCCTTGTGGTGCGGTGATGTTGCATTTGAAGTTTCCCAAAAGGATTTGGTGTTTTTGATACATGTGGTAGAATATTCCAGGTTTAAGAACTAATATATGAGTTAGAAATTATTTATTTATATTTTTATCATACTTTTAATCTGATTTTACTTGGTAAAAAATTTATTTTTTTATGGAATTTGTTAAACAATTTATTTTTAAATGCCATTTTCTGTGAAAATGGATGTCTTACATGTGTGTTAGATGTTGTTCCACTTCGGGATATTTTATAATTCTTCAAAGGGTTTTAATAAAACGTTTTTCTTCTACAAATTTTGGTTTGGGTTAATATTTTTGGGCATTGTATTTTCAATGATGTATTTTTGATGAATTTTATATGCAATTTTTGGTTACATTCCTTGAAATTGTTTTATGTAAATTCGATGTGTTTTATTGAGTTATATAAAGAGTGAAAACAATGTGTAGCTACTTTTTTGAATGTGTGTGATCCGAAATGATGTTTTTATGTGGAAATAGATTTTGGTAACATGTGGAAATTGTTTGAGCACAAAGGTGGAATCCTGGGTATCTTAGTCGGTGGATGTGTACTAGTACCCTAGTGATCTAGAGTGGTTTTTTCCATATTTCAGATAGCAAGTTGGAAATTGACAACAGTAAAAACACATAAATGATGTTGATTGAGGACCACTAGTTTATAGGTATGTTACCTACTAGTGACATGTTCATGATAACAGATATTATTATAGTTACTTTACACAAAGATATGAGGTACATGGAGCCCAAAACTAACTTGTGCCCATGGTATTCCTGAGATTACTGCTCATTGACTATTTGGTATTTATCATTGGCTTATGTTTTTTCTGGATGGACAATAAAACATCATACATTTTTTATTCAAATGTGTCTACTCATTGAAATTTATCTTTGGAAACCATTTACTTTTAAAAGTTTTGTTCTTTAGAAACCATTTCTATGATTTCTTGTTAATTAAATCTTCACTGTTTTTTATCTGGTATTTCTTACTATATAGAATATTTGGGTGGTATCCTATTTGGATTTGGATAAAACCCTACTTACACCATTCTGTGTAATTAGTCTTGATCATGTTTGACATAGATAATGGCAAGGCCTTGGGTGATGGCGGTTCGGCCTGTTAGTTTCCTTCCATGGTGCAGTGTTGTGGAGATGGCTTTTTGGTGATGACCCCTAGTCATGTGATGTTCCTTGGGCTGTTTTTCTACTAATTTTAAATATATTTGGACCTCTTTTTTCCTATTTAAGACAATGTATTCAGTTCTGAATTTTATTTATGTCATGTTTTGTTTGTAATTATTAGATTTATTTTATTAATTTTTCCTATTTTTTAAATGATTCTAAACTCTAGTAAATCATTGCCAAACCAATACATAAGATATCGAGGAAACGTTTCCCACCTATGAGGACTGGGAACACCCTTTGGTCCTTTCCATGGGAAGAAATTAGTACCAGTTTTGATGGTGACCATATTTTATTAGTGATAAAGGGTGAGCTCAAATGCTTAGTAAGGGTTACCTAAAATGGTAGCTATCATCGACTCGAAGACATAATCAATATATAAAGGCAAATAACTAAACTAATATGAAATTTAAATTAATTTTATATCATTTTATGATAAGATATAATTTTTTTGTAAAGGTAAATAACTGGGAATACATACCATTGATTCAGTAACTTGGGAATGAAATTAGTTCTAAGATTATAAAATAGAGAAAATTTCATGGATAATAATAACATAATTCAGAATGAAGAAAATTATTTATTATTGGATGTCACATTTCCCAGGAACATGAATCCATTACCATAAATATCTATCATCATGATGGTTTGAAACAATATTGGTAAAAAAACATAAGATTTTGTGTCAATAACTTTTCACAGGACACTTACTATCATGATCTATACTCCATAATGATTAAAAATAATTAGTTAATAACTTAAATGGTTTATGGCCAACTAAATTTGTCTTATGAGACTACCAATGCATCAAATTTTTTTTGATCAGTCCCCAACCTGTGTATTTCATGTCATAATCATTACTTTTATATATGATAATAAATTTAATTCAAAAGAATGATCCTTGTCATTAAAAATCAGTATTGAGTAAAGGATATATATTTATCAACATTTCCCCAGTCAATCATAAAAATATAAATGAAAACATTATATATAAAAATGGTATATATTTTAAGCCTTAATCATTTCTGTGATAAATAATATTTACATTTAGTGTAAATTTAATGTCTATAAGAAAGTTAATAATTCAAGGAAATGTTAATGAATAAAAAAATGAATAAAGGAAGTACATGATAATATTTTACTCGGTAAAAATAATCATAAACCATCAAGAGGAAAATTAATGATAGTTTCAATAAAATATATAGAAATTTGAGTTTGAATAATGTGATTTTATCAATGATGAATATAGTTACCATAGAAATATATTTAAAAACATTCTTGAGGAGAATATCCATTTCATTTTGAAAATCATTTAAAAAATCACTTTTTTAAAACAATAAATTCAGATTTTTTTGAAAATAAATTTTCTCAAAAATTATCATTGAATATTATAAAATAATATTTAATAAATTTAAATGGTTAATATAGATGGAAAATAATTTCATGTTTTCCACATTAAAAGTATTTTTCTTTTCACCTTTTTAGTAAAATCCAAACGGGTATCATTTTCAAAATAACTTATGATTCATTTAAAAATATTTGAATAGTATTAAGGGGTGTAAAACTTTAAATAAATAAATTAGAATGGGTAAAACTTTATTTATATTTTTTTAAATCATGGTTTTTGATGAAAAAATATTTTTCACTAAAGAGAAAATTGTAGTCGGATTTTCTTAAAAACATTTTATAAAAATACTTAAGTACCAAAGAGTAAAAAAATGGTAGTATTAGGTGATAATTCTATGAATAGAGTAGAAAAAAATTATATTTTTTAAATATAAAATGGGTAAATAAATTCCATCAATTTAAATTCAATAGTAAACAATCTCTATAAGAATAAGATTTTCAAATAAGGCTTTAAAAAGGTCATAATGTTGAACTGAAAATTAATAAATTAATATATTATGCATATTTCCAGAAAATACAGATAAATGATTTGGAAATAAAATATATGATAACAAATCTTCATTATACACATAATATAATAATACTAAAAAAATGAAGAAGTAATATAACCCAACAAAAAGAAGTTTAGTTATAAAATTATTTACCACATGGTAAAATTTAATTAAAATCCACATAGATGAAATAATTAAAATTTAGAATTAAAATTCCATGAATAATGAATTATTTATGATATTAAATTTCAAATGTGCAGTAGATACACAAAATAAAAATAATAGGATGTATAAGAATACAATATGGCTCCATAAAATGAAATTGAGATGAAATCTCAAACCTTATACATGATTTTGTTAGAACAGTATTTAAAATCATGTAAACTGGTTTTAAAAATTTTATTAACATATAACATAACCAAAATAATATTTTTAATATCATATTTTTTTATATTGTAATATATTAACATCGATTTTTTAATAATCATTCATTATTTCCATAATTTTGGGTGTTAATTTTCAAATTTTCTCATCCATTCTATATCACAAATGTTTAATTATTTCACATATTATATATTTATATCATCTAAACAATAATTATAATCACATAATTAAAATATTTTTTCAATGATTTTTATTTTAAAACAAATCATGAATGATGGTTATGAAAAATGAAGTATGTTACGACCATGGAGACAGAAGGCCGTACATACGCATGAATAATATTTTCATTTTTTATTAATCAATATGGAAATGTGGTAAGTAATGTATTTCCTTTACAAAATTATAATTATATCATTTATAAAATATTATGTACTTATATATATGTAATCTATGTGGTTTGGTGATGAAAATAGTATTACATCACATTGTGAATGAGGTAGTCCATAAGCACAGAAATGATGTTATCATCTTTACCTGAGTGAAAATAAAATAATAGAAAATCTCTCTCTTTATCTCTATATTTTATTTCATGAATTATGAATATTTAATTAATGCGAAATTATGTATTTTATATCACATATAATAATTTACTTCACACTTATCACCTTCCATGTATGTCATTAGTGAAAGAAGAATCACATCAATTTGTGAGGTGGTAGTCTGCTATTCATAAGAGAAACATTATTATATATCCTATGGATAGGAATTTAAAAATATATAAATAATATAGTCACCATAAATATATATAAATATAATATAGGTATCACATATATACTTATATCAATCTTTATAGCCAACATTGAATAGTGGTAAAGAAAGCATGGATGGTATCAGTTCGCGAGGCAGTTGTCCATTGTACACACAAACGATGATTTTGTAACCCACATGATAGAAGTTTGTTTGGTTTTTGTATTAAACTAAACATAAAAACATATCAATATATGGAAAATACTATGGTTTTTATGTTATTTTAATGACCCAGGTACATATAAAATATTTCCATAGCATTTTCATATTTAATTTTTAAATTCTTTATAAATTTATAATGAAATAATCAATATTTATAGAAACTATTGATTTTATTCTGATGTAATAGTAATTTTACCTTATGAATAGAAAAATGACCATTAGTAATAGTAATTTGGTGAAAATAATAGTGAATTCACTTTTAAGAATATAAATAAAATTTGTTTATATTAAATGTGTAATCAAGTATATTTATATTATGGAATAAGTAAATAAATGTTTTGGAAATGATAATTTAAGTGTTGGTATTTTTAGAAGTCAAAAATATGTAATTACAATTTTATAATTAATTTAATGATTTAAAATAAAAATTATTTTCATAAAAACGATTCATAAATTATTATTAATTTTTCTTATGATTATAAGTTAATTTTTTGAGATTCTAAATAAATTTTAAATGTGTTATAAAATTAGTTACAATTTTGATATTGTTATTTTTTAAAAAAAATCTGAATTTAAATAAAAATTAATTTTCTCATATTTATAAAAATTATTTTTAAAATTTATGGTACATTTTTCAATTCTACTTGTCATTAAAATGGTTGGGATGAATTTTTGGTAAATAATAAAATATTGAATATATCCATTATAAGATAAACACATTGTTCCTTGATTCATTAATGATTTAGAAACCAAAATCTAGAACTTCCATTAATTAGTTTAATATATTTTATGGTAATTATTAAACTATTCAAAGTCTTGATCTAATATAATAAACTAATGAATAAAATAATGATAAAAACCCCTCTCCTCCACTATAAATACCACCCCTCACCACCTCTTTACTTCACACCAAAAACCCTGGTATCTTGTTTAATTTCATTAAAAATAACTTCCTAAGAATCTTCCCCACATCTAATACCATATGGTCTCAATAGAAGACTAAAACCAAGGGCCTTAAGAAGGTACTCAAAGTAGAGAATTTAAGAGGTAAAAATCCTCTTTCCTTTTCTTTTGAAATATTTTCTTGTTTTTATACTTTCCTCACCTAACCATATCCAAGAGAAATGAAAACATAAATATCTTATATATACTATAATTTTACCAGGTTTATGGAAAAAATCAATATCATACTTCTTCACCCCTATATCTTATTCTAAAAATAAAAACATCCCCTGTGATGTGTCGATTTATCGACATCATGGATGACGTGTTTCCAATTTACATTACCGCCTTAAAGGATATTCATCAAAAAATTTAACATGGTAAAATAATATTTTATTATATATATTATATGTTATATTATGTTCTTGAACCTTTTTTTATACATAATATTAATTAATAAAACAAAATTGGTTTGTAATGATAGAAATTCACCGAAATAAACCAACGTTCATAACTAATGATTCATCTAATGATTCATAATAATACCATACAACCAATATGATATATAATAAAATTTAATTATATAGAAGTTAATTAATAACATGAAATTTCAATTCTGTTTTTTCCACCCTTCCAAAAAGAAAATCCATAATAAATCAACCATGGAAAACCTAAAATTAATGATCCCAAAACAATGAAAATAAAAAAATATTATTAATAAATTTGTGGAAAGATGTTATTAAAATATCATATAAGTAATTATAAATATTAATATGGTTATTTAATATATTAATAAAACTATTTAAGCCATTATACACAAGGTTTTAACACATTTTATGTAAGATTAACCTGTGTTAATTGAATTCTTAACTTAATTTTCATTCTTTGGGTTAACCCTATACATAATTGATTATGTGGTACTATGATTATTTTTTATTGATTTTTATTATATCTTATTAGGTGGATTTATAGTTGAAACACATATTCATTTCATTTTATTAATTATCACTTTAATAACATGATATTTTCAAGATAATTTTCATTTAAAATCCTCTTTTATACTTCTTTTATAACAAAATTCATAAGGGTTGTTTTTATAAGAGTAATATTATTTTATGATTATGTTATAATTATTTGGAATTTTCTATGATGAAGCATGGGATCTATATCTCCAAAAAATTCATCAGGATTTTTTATGTTGGAAGTCAACTATATAATTACTCCAGGTGTAACTACGATGGTTACACTATAAGGTGTGCATGAGTGTTACATTGTATGGTAGCCGTGAGACAAATAATATGGTAGCTGCGATGGTTATAATATTATATAATTAATACCTCAACATGAATTTATGGTATTATTTATGTCTTTTTCATTTCATGGAAATTATAATGTCCCATATTTGACATATATGGATATTAAATCTTTTTAGACGAATAGTCAGAGAATTACAAAAAATAAAATGCCATGGACCATAATAGATTAATACCATTGGAATCATTGAAAATAATATTCTATCTTGTTGTATGATTATAAAAATATCCTATAATGATCTAAAACTTTAATACTAAGTCATAAACATTTCATCAAATCCTGGGAAATGAAAACATAAGAGAGTGGTGAGCTCAGTTTCTCAGTAAGGGTAATGAAAGGAGATGTGTAAGTATACCATGAAAAAAATATTATTGAACATGAGCATAACATTTAAAGATCATACCGTAAATTTTATATATCATAATAAATATTGAAATTTCATAAGATATGAATCATGAGGAAATAAAAACATATTCCATAATAGCGTAACATAGGAATAAAACAAGAAATTGTGTCAAACACATTAGAATATGATATTATTTCCATAGTATCCCGGGAATTGCTTCAAAGCCCATCATGGTAGTATGGGTTCACACCCAATTCCATATTGGTAGTCATGGTTCACTCCCAAGGAAATCTTAGTAGCCTGAGTTCACTCCTCATACAATCTCTGTAGTTATGGTTCGCTCTCACGGCCATATTTGTAGCATCAGTTTAGTCCTCATACCATCATGGTGGTCATTTTTCACTCCCATAGACATCTTAGTAGTCATGGTTCACCACAAGACCTTACTATTCTATCTTATGAGATATAAATATTTACCCAATTAAGTGGAGGGAGATATAGGTTTCACCCTTCTTACAGTGAAATCATATAAACATGTGCAATGAAATCATAAAAAATCATATCTTAACACAAGAAATTAAATGGTTATGATAAACATGTAAACATATCCTAAAATATGGAAAAGATATAGGTTTTGTAATTATTTCAACAACAACATAACTCCTGAAAGAGAAACAGATTTTATAAACATATAGCCCCAGAATGTTAAATGAATTTCATAAAGACCATGAAATTAATCATAACCAATTCATATAGTTTTTTTGAATGAAACCTTTCTATCATTTTTTATAAGGGAATGAGTAACATCAATGAATTTCATCATAGATTGAAAATAATTTCTAAATATGTTTCAAAAAAAATTCTTGGGGAAAATATGATATCTTATTTGAAAAAGGATTTTTTATACATAAAAATATTTTAATATTATTTTCATATAAAATACATTTAAAACTTATAAAGAAGACTTGAAATCATTTTTAAACATTTTCTCTTAATAACATATAAAATAAGCTTCAAAACATTTAATGAAAATTTTATCTAAAAACATTTTTATATATCATAAATAAATGTTGGAACCATTTTTAAAACCATTTATTAAAAAATACATTGAAAAAAAAAATAAATCTTGAAAATATTTTGAAAAACATTTTCCTTGAAAACACAGAGAAGAATTTTCAATTTTTTTCTGAAAAAAACTATTCATGAAAACTTATAAATGAATCTTCAAAAAATATTGACAAACAGTTTTTTTTAGAATACTTTATGAAAAAAACTTTCTTAAAAATTAAAACATTAAAAAAGTAGAGGAACCTTCATAGAAATAATAGTGGGTAAAATCCTATATGTCATATGATGTAAAGGTATTATTAATTTTCATGGAAAAAAGATTTGAAAAAATATTTAATTAGAAAGAAACAAGAATATTCCATTGATAAATGTTAAAATAAATAATGTTGAAAAATTCCTTTAATTATAATAGGATATTATTAGATTAATAATGGAAACCCATTTTTGAAAACATGCTTTTAATGGAATTTATATTTCTGACTAAAGTGAGGGTAAATTCCGGATTTATTAAAAACACTTTATTAACTATATTTTGTACCAATGTGCATAAAATTGTACCAATTCATTAATATATTATGAATTAATATATTAGAAAAAAATTCATGAAATTCTTGAATGATGTAACATAATAATTCCTCAAAAAAAGCATAAATGTAATCAATCTCAAAAGGAGATGAGACTGTCTCAATGAACTCTTATAACTTGGTAACTTGAGATCATAATCTTCATGTAAGAAAATGAAATTAAATTAATATTAAAATATAATGAAAATTAGGGTGTTTAGGATATAAGATGTAAAATATATGTATATACACCTTGATAAAGAGTCTATGTGCATAACAATACATGAGTCTCACTGAAAGAAAATTAAGACAAAACATTCTTACTGATTTGGTATGTTTTGAAACTTAAACCCCATGAATTAAAGTTAATAAAATGATATTTTAGTATACATAAATATGAATATAATATAAATAGAATAAAATCATGGTTAGTTCTTACACCACCCAATAGTAAAGGGTGGATAACATCGCATGTATCTGATGAGAATTAGAAATGTGAGAGTAAATATTCTAACCTTGTGTCTGGAATCTCATCGTACGCATTCAAACCACCAGAATAACAAATATAATTTTTTTATAAATATTTTAAATACACACATTATTTTATCCTATAGCATACATTGTTTTATTATAACCATATATTACATGCTTTTTAAAAATCTTGTGTTAAGGTTTCACTTCAGGTAACATTCTCTTTATTATTCACAAGTGTTTTAATTTGTTTTATATATTTGACATTTATAACGTATATCATGATTTCCATAAAGTAAAACATGATATAAATATCATGTATATACAATATATTTTTATTACAATAATATATAAAATATATACATATGAAATGGAATACACTATTTATGGAGATGATTGGAAATACAAGCACTTGAACACTATTTCTGTTTGATTGGCATGTTGAGATAAAGAAAGTAAAAGACACACGCACATATATATATTTATTAAAGTCTCTTTATGATATCATGTATATCATATATACTAACTTAAATCATCCTTAATATAATCCATGTAGTGTATGAATGAATCCTACCACTTTGAGGGGGTAGTAGTCCACACTTCCTCATATGAAATTTTCCTATTTACATAAGATGAAAAAAATAAAGGTATGTTGCAGATCAAAATTAAATAAGAATATAGAAATTATAAATATAAATTTATGTCATATATAAATATATTTTCCATCATAATGAAAACCATTATAGGCAGTTTTGGAAAAACGAACAATCATCATTTTGGGAGGCAGTAGTTTGCTGTACACAGAAACAATATTTTTGTTACCCATTAGATGGAGGTGTCTATAAGTGTAGGTATCCCCATTAATATAAAATCATCCTATTATATTTAGGATATTGGTATTATTATATAATAATATTATATATATATTTTTGGGTGTGGAGAAGGAAAATAAAAGAAAGGACTTCAGAGAATATGTTACCTCTTTATCAGGTAAACATTTTTTGTTTGTGCCAAAAGGCTTCCATGGATTTCCATCTACAAAATGGATGGATTTTAGTATAAAATAATTATTTATGGAACCATTATTAGGTAGTTGTTGAATGAAATTAATAGTTTCAATAATTGTGAGGATGTAGGAAAGGTGGTGGTTTTTTATAGGGAAGGAAAATGACTAACTTGAAATTTTTAGATACAAGTTAAGTGTACAAATCTTATTTTGTCGGAAATTTCATACCAAAAAACGAAAATTAATACATTAAAGTGTATGGAAGAAATAAGTAAATCCAATTGGTGTTGGAAATGTTTATTGGTCATTTGGCCCCTTAATTTTAAGGTTTAGTCCATAACTAAGTTTAATTTGGCCTCAATCACTATGAGTAATTTTAATCTCTTTTACTAATCATTTTAGTCAAAAATTAACTTAGTCTTATTATAATATATATATTATAATAAATACAATGGTTTGTGTAATATTTTAAAATTTATTTTACTGAAGTGGAAAAATTAAGAATACTGCTAATCCCACAGAGCAGATGAGATAACTAGTTTATAATGTAGAAAGAAGTTCGAAAGTTTAATAAGTTTTAATATTCAATTATAAAGTGAGAAAAACATTAATGAACTAAATTTTATTAATATATTTAATTTTTATTTAATTTTTTCTCAAAAAAAATTTATAAATTCATTTACCTTTAATAAATAATTTAACAAAAATCAAGTTTTTAAATAAATGAAATATTTTTCACTATTCATCAAAAATTGATGTTTCTTAGAAAAATCTCAAACATTCACCATAGGATAATTTTTTCATTATGAATTCAGAAATTAAGTTTATTTTTTCAAATTAAATTTCTAATTATGACTAAAATTTATTTCATTTTTCTTTCGATATGGGCTTTAAAATATGTTCATTTGAGAAAATATTATTTTTAAACACAAAAGCTGATTACCAAACATTATATATTTCATTAAAAATATATTTTCTTTATATAAACACATAAGAAAATTTATTTTAAAAGTAGTAATCAATATTAATTTATCTATGATTAAGCGCTTGGTTATAATTATCTTGATTAAATAATTATAACAATAAAATAATGTTTCATGGAAACGTCGGTGTTTCCTGAAATGTACACTAAGTCAAAGTTATGGGTACCGTAGCGAAAGATGGTATTGTGTGTAGTTCAATCCTTGTTGGTATTGCATGTGGTGCATGACAAGTAATTGTTCTGTGTCACACAAGCTAGGCCAGTATTGCATGAAGTGCAAGCCAAGTGTGTATTATGTGTAGCACAAGCCAAGTCGGTATTGCGTGTCCTGCATGCCAAGTTAGTATTATGTGTAAAAGGAATTTTTTATTCATATTTTAATTTATATATATATATAGTTAACTATATTCAGTGTCATGTGAAAAGAAAAAATATCAAAAGGATAATTTAATTTTAAAAACAATTTCACAAAATATTGGGGTGTTACGTTCTACCCCCCATAAAAAACATTTCATCCTCAAAATTACACTCGGTTATCAAAGGTTTAATATATGAAATTTTAATTTATAGAAACCAATATAATAAATATTTTTACAAACTCTTCCTTTAAAAATTAATAGTTGGAACCATAAAATTTACCCAAATTAACATATAACAAGGTTTTAATATAGGTGATCATAGGTTGGGAGAGAAGATTGGACATGGGGAAAAGCGTAAAAATATATAGGGGTGATTGATGTCATCCCTCACAAATAATTTAATGATAAAAGAAAAGTTAAGGGAATAAAATTCATAAATCTATTATTATTTAAACAACCATATGTTCCAAAAAAACTATGGTATTAGGTTAACAAATTTATCATTTTGATCATTATCCTATCATTGATTAATTATTTTATTGAACAAGAATAAAAAAATTATCATTTTTTGGTTGTGATTTTATCTATTTAAAATTATTTAATTTCTTCAATAAATGTATGTACATAAATTAATTTTGATTCCCAAAGCACTAAAATACAATTTTAGGAGATATTAAGTCACATAAAAGAACTAAAAATGTTAATATTTATGTACAACTATTATTTAAAATCAATATGGGTAATAAATTATTCTATAAACAAAACAAGTGACACTAACCATTCATAATATATAATTATTCATAATAAATAAATTTACATTTACCAAGACACCACGTAATCCAGTGGTAGGTATGAAATACTTATTGCCCTTCACTAATGGGTTCATGACCGGTGGCCTTTTCGAACATGATCGGTTGTCACCCGAAATGGTTGATTTACTTTTAAAAAAGAATTCTAATATAATTTCAAAAATATGTTGGACATCCTTGAAATAAGGTTAGTCTCTAACTATCCTTTTAGGTATGGTTTTCAATACACAATTATTAGATAAATACGTACTCTAAATATTAGCATTAACATTTAATGAATGGATAAAATTATAACCCTTATGAAATATGAACATCCAAAATCTTTGAATGACAGTAATGAATATAGTTTAATATTGATCCCCCATATATCACAAAGTATCACCTAGATGTCACATCCAAAACCAGTGACTACCCATATCGAAAATTCTCTTAGAACATGGTAAATTCCTAAATTACCATAAACCATTTGTGAAATCATGCATACTTCTTTATTAAAATGTATATTGGATCTATTCCTCAAAAACAAAAATTATGTAAAGTTCATCCTTGATGACATCTATTACTTTGTCAATAATTAGCTCTTGGGTAATCTGTACCATCTAATTTACTTATTCATAACCCATTAATCATTTTACAGACGTCATTATCTTATAATAATGAACATAATATGGGTTACCTTACTTTATTAATAATAACATATTGTCATTAACTCTCTTCCCTAGTCCATTGAGAACATTCAATATAAACATGTAAATAATGAAAGGAAAATTTAACTAGAACAATCCTTATATACTTCATTATTCATATTTTTTAAAAAACAAATATAAAAAAAACTGGTTAGTTCATCCTTAACCCATTAACAATACTACCTCATCCTATTACGTAATACATATTTCCTTTTACATTTCATCTTTGTATCTTCATCATCAGTAATGTAACCATTATTCACACCACCTTGCCGATTTTCTTCAGGAGATTTCCTATTGGGAAATTTATTTTCCTAAATACCATTAATTAAACACATAAAACACATAACCCTTGATGAAGACTTAGGGAGGCCAATATTATCATTAATTTTATTAATATAGCTCTTAATATTTACCTTTCAGTCACTTTCTTTGTGTCCTTTTCTAGAGTGAAAACATGCACTTGTCCTTCTATGACATTCTCTTAGGTGATGTTTTCCACACTCTTCACAAAGGAAACTGAATAATCCTTCATCCATTGTATCTATTACCTAGGCTCTCAATGATATTCTTCATTATCTTCCCTGCTGAGTCTGAGAGTTGTTTATGGTACATGTTATTAATCTTGTTTCTTGAAAACTGATTAGGCATGATAACATCATATTTTTCTCTAGTGATAATCCTACTGTTCTACTCATCAAAATAAATTTCCATCACATTCCAAATTAATCCAATTCCTTCCGATACCCACCATTTACTAGAACTAGAGGCATTGTGTGAAAATTACTCATCATAGTATAAAACCATATAATGATGAAACTATTAAATTTTCGAATTTCTAAATCATGACACATTCATTAATATATGAAACCCTAGGTTCATTCTAGGTTTTTCATAGACAAAATATATCTAAATCCTCCATTATGGTCCATGAATATTTTCTTAATTTCCAAAGAAAGTCCCTCAGGATTTTCAAACCAGGTGTGCAGTATGACCCGTTTTCATGTACCAGATTACCTCAAGTCTGGATCTGAACAAATTATCAGAGTTATTACCCTTAGAAACTTCTATGAAATATCCACATTCACTTGTATTATATAAAAAAGGATGTATTTCTTGGAATCAATTACTCTATCCTTTATCAAAATTCTAGGACATTTTCCTTAACATTGACTCGTCCTTATACATATCCATATAGAAATCCCTATACATATCCTTAGAAATAGACATAGGGATATCACTAATGTTTTCCCAACCTAGTTTCTGATGTTCTACTATACCTTTCTTTTGATTCCAGCTATAACAACCGAGGATTGGCACACATGGATATTAAATCATTTTAGTTGAATATTCACTACATTATAAAAAGACATGCATGAGGATAATACTAGTTTAGGGCCTTTGGAAACTGGGAAAAAAATCATTAATCCTATTGGAAGATATTCAACATCTCCCAAAAATATATCCAACACTGATAATTATACCTAAAATCATTCTTCATAACCTTAGGAAAGGAAACATTGGAGCATAGTGAGCTTAGATTCTCAATAAAGGTAAATAAAGGAAATGCATAAGGATATCATGAACAAAAGGGTATGGAACTTGATCATTATATTTTAAGTTCACATCCTACATATTAGAGATCATAATAAATATTAGAAATTCATAAGGCATGAACCCTAAGGAAATAAAAAACATAATCCCTAAAAGACTATCATAGGAATAAAACATGGAATTTTGGGAAACACATAAGCATATAAATTGATTTCAATAGTAGCCAAGACACTTCTTCCGAGACAATCTTGGTAGTTAGGGTTCACTCCCAAAACCGACTTGGTATTCATGGTTCACTCCCATTTCCATCATAGTATCATGAGTTCACTCTTTATACCATCTTTTTAGTCATGGTTTAGTCCCATGAATATCTTAGAAGCATGAGTGCAATCCTGATACCGTCATGGTTTTCATGGTTCATTCCATGGAAAACTTAGTAGTCAAGGTTTACACCCAAGACCATATTTTTCTATCTCAAGAGATATAAATCATTAACCATTTCATTGGAGGGAGGTCTAGGTCCAAACATTATCATAGTGAAATCATACATACATGTACCAAAAAATCATAAACAATCATATCATAACCCAAAAAATTAAATGGATATCATTAATATTTAAACTTATCAAAACCACTGGAAAAGATGTAGGTTTCATAATCGTTTCATCAAAACCAAAATGTGTAAAAGAGAAATAGGTTTCATGAATACATAACATGTTAATGAGAAACAATTTTCATAAAGACTGTGACATTAAGAAAAACTCATGACAAGAAAATGAAAAGACCTAGAATTTTCATATATATATATATATATATTTAATTTTTTTTTGTATTATTAAAATTCTGCGAAAATTGACAGAACATGATTCTAAGGCCGAGAGAGAAAAAAATTGATTTCTAAAGATTGTTATGGTATGTTCAGTAAACTTATGGGAAATGATTTATATATTTTTAACTAGTTCTCATAATAAAAAACCAAGGTATCCATTGAATTCATAGAATCAGGATTCACTTAGGCGAAGCTTAACATCGACCGACAAGGGCCGAATGAAAAAATATATATTTGGACTTTACCCAAAAATAATGAAATAGCATAATGAGTTATTTAATTTCCTTATTTATAACCAGTGAGAGATGGTAGTGGGACCACTGGGTTCTCAGACCATTTTATGGTCGATTACACATGATTTTGTAACCACACCATCAGGAGAATAATGGGTTCATTAATTGAATTCATTAATGAACCTCATTAATTATGTGGTGAGTCAAACTCCGATTTTCACCTATTTAAACAATTCATGGGCATGGGTATTGTGCACTCACGAGGGGAACAATTTATGAAGTGCCTGTAACGACTTCTTCTAAAGTAGAATGGAGGTTCGACACCTTAGAGGATTCAATCCGGAGTTTGACGAATGACAACGAACATGTTACGAATGTGGATCCTTATTCCTCAACCGCACTGTATAAAAACTTGTTTAAGGAAGGGGATTTATTCATATATGTAATTCCTCACTTCTTGATGATTGAATTGTTTCCTTGTTATAATGTTAACGTGGAGGGTTCAGTCTGAATGAATAATGCTCAGACCCTCCACAGATCTTGGTATTGGTTGCGTTCTTCAAGGAAGACTGGAAAATATGGAGTCAAGGTGAAACCAAGAGCCATTTAGTGTAGGTTTCATCCCGAGAGGCCCTTAGGGACAGACGAGAAACAAATCAGACTTCCAGATCTTCATCGGGGGCTTGTGGGAGCTTCACTGGTGCGGTAGCGCCAACGATCGGAGTAGGAAGTTACCAGAAACCACTAACTGCAAGAAGGTGGTGGTGCCTAATGGCCCCACAGTTGATGGGGGGGAAACATTGGCCGCATTGGAGCTGGGTGGCATGCAGCAGAGGAGTGCCATGGTGGAGGGCGGACCCTCACACCATGGGTCCCGCTGGTGACTAGTACATATATACCAGCTAGGTGGAACGGCACCATATGGCGCCCGTGTTTGAAGATCCCAACCCACCGAGCCATTTAGGAGGTAATTAGACCTCTGCGCCAGCCAGCGGCAGGGCAGTTCTTTGAACCGGCGGGCCGCACCCAGTCGGGTGGGCTGAACAGAATCTGGGACCCAATAGACTGGATTGGGCCCATTTGAACGAGGCTAAGGCCAACCCCTTTGTGCTGGACCCAGTGAGCCGGTTTGGGTCTGTCTGACTGGGTTGGACCAAACCCAAACCCACTTATGACCTAGTTTCAATCAAAGGGCTATATCTCTTAATCTGTACGTCTATTTGGAGAAGTGTGTATGGTGATGGAACCCTTAAGATGAGAAGATCTATTTAAATTACTACACTTGAGATTTAGAGAACGATGGGGTACAAAAGGGTTGGATCGAACCAGAATCCAACCAGGCCCTCACAACTAAAATTACTTTAGCTATTATACTGGGCATCCGATTGACGCATCATCTATTGCATTATAACCCATATGAAATGGAGTCTCATCGGGTTTCTTCTTTATGGGACTTCATGGAAGTTGAAATATGACTGTTGGCTTGAGGAGTGGATCCTCCGAGAATCATGCATGCAAAGTATAGGAATCTAGTGGCTGACTATGACGTGGAGAATGAAGGTTGATCTTGTGTGTGTTATATCTATCGATCTTGTGTGGGTCAGATCCTATGTGGATCAGTGCTTGTGTGGGTCATCACATACAGATCTTGTGTGTGTCAATGCTCAGTGATCTTGGATGGGTCAAATACTTTCAATCCTAGGTGGGTTGGTGCTCAACGATCATGTGTGGTTCTGTGCATACCAATCCTGTGTGGCTCAGAAGTAGAGCTTCTTGAAAGAATAAGATGATCTATCATTATGAATAATCATTTGTACATCTATACTAAATTTATATAACTTTTTTGAGTTTCATTTTTCTTGTGCATTTTGATTGAGATCATGATTGTGTTTTTTCCATTGTGGAATTCTGATAGAACTTCGAGGGTCTCAGGTTCCCTACTGATTATAGTTATACACACCCCTACATAGGCTTTTCCTGCACCTTATTGAGTCTTGTTCAGACAATATACAACATTGACTGAGATTCGAGGAACCGAGACTTGATAGTCTATAGAGGTGATTGGTTTAAGTGGATATCCACAGTGACAAGTTGTACGTACCCTCTAGGTAGGATTATTGGTGGGTGACCACAACAACTGTTTCATTCCTTTACTTGTACTTCCATTTCAGGAGGGCTTGTATTCTGGCCCCTTACATTCAGAACATACTTTTATAACAAGTTGTGGTTTTTAGTTATGGGCGTACCTTTCATTTTCAGTTGTGTTATACTTATGTGTAGTGTGCCCTGTTTGTGTGTGTATAGGTTTTGAGGAAATTTGTTCCCATGATAAGGATATTCCTTCTAGTGCTAGTCTCTAACCCTGGCCTATGGATATCGGGCTTGGGTTAGTCGCGACTTGGGCCCAAGGGGATTTTTTCATGAAAAATGGTGTCGTTAGGGTCAGTTCTACGAGAATTACAGTTTCTATGTTTTCAAAGTTTCAATAGTGTAATATTTATTGAGTTCTGGTTTTAGATTGGGGAGTCTAGTGTTTGTGTGGCTTCCAACGTATCCATACCCTATGATCATAAATTATTATTAATGATTCGGTACACAAAAATACTATTTGTGTGAGTTTTGAAAATGTTTTTTTCATTTTTGATCTATTTGAGTCAGATCACCAGGAACAACTTATTGATCATGGCACACCTGTTCATTTGGGATGCCACCACATAGGCAGCAATTCAGGATTATAGAGAAAGAGGTCAAAATGATGGCCCAGTGAGCGATGAGGCATCAGTGATGGGCTTTATTACAGTGATAACACCTTTGAGTGGTGTACAAGCATCACCAACACCCATAGGGTAGCATTGGCCTCTTGACATGCCAGTAGATCTTGCATGCCGACTGATCATATTTCACGAGTTTTAGAGATAGAAGATTATGAGTTTTTGAGTCTAGACAAATCCTCTTGCAGTTGGGGATAGTTTGGAGGCTGTTGTACATGTCTTTCATCTGTTGAGACCCTAGAAGATTAGATAGTGATCCTAGCTTCTAGCCTCTTTGAGGGAAAATTATGGAGATGGTGGAGCCTCAAGCTCTAAAAAACAAGGAGGTGACACTCTTCTGGTTGGTCATCGAGACCCTATCTAGGGAGGAGTTCATATCAGCGACTCTACGCTCGGTGAAAATTCTAGAGCTACTTCACTTATAGTAGGGTAGACTGATAGTGGCCCAGTTATAAGGCCCCAGCCTTAAACCTTACTTAATATTGAGTTATTACATGATTACTCATTGGGGATCTTTTCAGGTTTAGAGTTTTAGAGAATTAGATCATAAAACTTGCATTACATTCCACATTTAAACAAAGTGGTTACATAAAAGATAGTATTCATTCTTCCCATCAATGGAAACATATTTAAAATATAACACAGATTCATTCTTGACACATCCTTGGCACTATCATCACATCATGTACCTTTCCCTTGACCTGTGAAAAACTTTTCAAAAACTTGGGATGAGCATAAAAATCTCAGTAAGGGATATAACAATATGGAAAGGAAACATGAGTACATGTATACAGAAGAATGAAATCATACTTTACCCATAAAACATAGGCATATCAAATCATGAATAAATCATAGAAAACATAAGACATAAAGGTAACTTGAGGCATTCATAACATTCTTACGTAGGGAGTAACCCTCTTGGTTACGTTTGGAATACCCATCACAGTATATTCCCTAAATCACTTTGGAGAAACCTTAACGTTTCACTCCTTTGCATTACCCAATGCATTGGAGATCTATAACGGGCTCACCCGCCCTTAGTTTATCACGGAACCAACCGTCTTCATAAATATGCCCAAGAACCATAACATAATTCATATCACATAAAACATGCTTAAAGGAAACATAACATTTCCACATTTCAATCATGAGATATCAATACAACACATTGATATAATAAAAACATTATGAAAACCATTTTCAATACCAAAGTAAAATAAATTTAAAACATGGTATTTATTTTTCTTTAAAAAAGATGGTATGGCTTGTAGAGGAAGCCAAAACTCAAATAATGGTCACGGCGGTGGATAAGTCATTATCGCCGCATACGTACGACAAGAAAAACATTCCCTTTTGTCGTTTAGTAAAACGCTTCATATAAAAAATATTCCTTTTGAATAAGTATAAAAGTCAAAGGGGTTTATACACCGTATAAAAGAAGGTTGTGTATAAAATAAAATATGCCTCAATGAAAGGAGATTAAGAGGAAGTCTCATACGACCATGAAGCTTAAAATTTTAAACCATTAATATCCATATAAATAAATCCTTAAAACCATTTTGAAAACATGGATATTAATAAGAACAAATAATTAAAACATTTAAAACAATATTTTGGTTAAAGGGGTTTTACCAAAATTTGAGACACTTGAATACAATAACTGAGGAATAACATTTAGTCAGAACATTATAATATCATGAGAATAAATGGATTCATGATATAATACTCCAAAGGACAGTATATACACCATATAAGAGTTAATTTGTGCATAACAACAATGAACCCTCAATAGAAATTTCAAATGTGATGAAATCCCTTATAGAGAAGGTATCGTTAAATTAAGGACAAATCAATCTCAAAAATATGTGTGACAAATATAAGTACACCCAATATAAGTGGATATTAAGTGTAAAACAATAATATGTCTTTCACACATATTCAATGACTACATGTTGAACCCAAAGAAATCGAAATTGGGTTAAAAAGTTCCCTTGACAGCCAAACGGCATCACATCAAAATGAGTTGATGAGAGATAAAAAGTGTATATCATCACTTGGACATAAAATTTAAATCAATAAGGATATATGAGAACATATCCCAACATAACAATATGTAAATTAAAATACCCAACAAAAGAAGTCTTTTAAAAGAGGAGGGTGAAAGGTTCACTTACCGACTTGGGTATCTTTCAAAACATACACCCCATGAAAGAAGGACAATAGATCATTGAAGTAAATACTCATAAAAGAAATTATATTACACATAGAGTAGAATAATGGGCAGTACATACACCACTCAATGGAATTTGTGGCAAATGTAGCCTAAATCTCACGGGAATAAAAGTGAGATGAAAAATCCCTTACGAAAACTCAGCAGCCTAACGACGCCACATAAAACTTCCGAATATGGATTGATGAGATCAAATAGGGTATCTCATCACATTAAAATAAAATTTACAGCAAGAGGAATATAAAAGAACATCCCCCAACATTACAAATAGGATCTTAAAAGAAGTGACATAAAGGAGAGTACTTAAAAAGAAAGAGAGAGGTTAGATCTCTTACGAAAGTTTGGCAGCCTAACGACGCCACTCAAAACTTCCAAAATGGATTGATGAGAGAGAATAGGGTCTCTCATCACATGAACATAAAAATTACAGTAAGTGTAAAATAAAATATCATCCCAATAACAAGAAAGATGAGCTTTAAAAGTAATGACATAAAAGTGTGTACTTAAAAAGAAAGAGAGGAGTATGATCCCTTACCTCGGGTCCGACTTGACTCGATCGTTCTTTAACGTCCTGAATAATAAACTTGAGTTAATTTAAACTTTATTAAGAACCTTTTTTAGTTCATTATTCCTTTTAGATCACTTATTGCAATGTTATAAACATTATTTAATCATTTATGTTAATAATGTTTGTTTTGTCGATATTTGGTTCTTAAGTCGAAAGTGGACTTCTTACAATTACATGTTGTTCATGTGGTCAAATGTTTATTATATACAGAATTGTATTCATGATGTAGATATCACATATTTCATATATATCCAGTACATTCATGAATTTATAACATTACATAATCATTTAGAGGTAAGAAATGAAATGCACCGTTCATGGAGATGGTAAGCCGTACGTACGCATGAACGCTACTTTCATTTCTATTTCGTATTTTATAGAATGGAATAATAATGATATAAAGGTATATTATAATTCCAGTATAATATCATATATAATATCATAGTTCCATCCTTTATACATCCCACATATAGTATTTAACGAATCAAATCACTTTGAGGGGGCGGTAGTCCGCACTTCCTTAAATGAAGATATCGCGTTTACCCATAATGGAAACCATAAAGGTATGCCCAAAATGAAAAAAAACAGAAGCTTAAGGAAAAAATAAACATATTATATATCATATATAAAAATAGTGACATCATAATGGACACCTTTGAAGGTGTTAAATGAGTATTGAACAATCATCATTTCGGGAGGCAGAATTTCACCATCCACGGAAACCGTATGTTCATTAACCATTTGATGTAGTTTTGTGAGAGTGTATCTAGAATAAATCTTATAAAAACATCCTAGTATATTGAAGATACTGGTTTTGTTACAAAATAAGTAAATAAAAAGAGTTTAGGGGGTTGGAGAAGCAAAATAAAACAAATGAACATGAGAGAATGAATTACCTTTAAAAGTGTAACTCCTTTTGATTTGAGCCTAAAGGCTTACTTTGAAAAGATTCTGCCAAAAGAGAATCCTCTAGGATTAGGAGAGGGATGTGGAGAGAGTAAATGGGAAGGGTTTGGCCGAAAAAATGGCTTTAGGAGTGTGTGAAATGAGGTAGAGGTGGGGGCCTTTTATAAGAGGAGAGGAGGGGCACTTTTGGAAAGTAAAGAAATATTACTTTATTTGAAAATGCGTTTCTCTTTTAAAAGGTCCCACATTGATATAATTCGTGGATAAGTTGATAAGGGTTCGAAATCCACCCATCCAATAATTTTTGGACATGTTTAGGTCATAGATTTTACATTATCTTCTCATTTTATTTAAATCGTCAGATAATGATGTCATCGCTGCATCATTATGATGTCATAAATAATTTAATTTATTTAATGTCTAAAAATTATAAATAAATTACTATGATGTAGGAAATCTTTTTAGATTTCCAATTACTATTTATAATAAAACATCTGACTTGTATAACACCACTTTAAAATTGTTTTAGTAAAACATATCATGTTTGTGTCATTTTTACTTTTACATTAAATAACAAGTTATTTATGTCATTTCCCAACCAAAGTGGCTCCATGGGGTCCCAAAGTTGACCCATGGATTTTATTGGTCGTCCATTACACATCCAATGAGGTTAGAACATGTTTCAAGTTCATTTCATATTATTAAAACATTATTTTTACCTTAAACTACACTAATTACCTCTAATCGCGATTAAAAACTTAATGAGTTACTATTCACCAAAAAATTATTTTTATCCCATTGAACCACATTTTACTTCTTAATGACAACCATGTATGTCGGATTTTTGAAATTCAAAACACAGATACGTCAAAATTTCATTTAAACGGAAAAATCAATTTTTATAAGTACCACTTAGTGGTTTCACTATTCATAAAAAATTGAAGTTTTTCTGAAAAATACCAAAAATTCACCCTAAGATATATTTGATATTCCGAATTTAAAAATGAAGTCAATTTTAAAAAATTAATAAAATATAAGTCACATTAATTAATTTAATAATTAATTCCTGCTGTCAGAGCAAATAGCGTGTTTTTATAATACAATAAGTATCGAAAGATTGACACTAGTTTAAGTCTGATTTTAAAGTGAAATTAATTCCAACGACCACTATTGGATTTAATGGTAAAAATATATTTTAATTTCACTTTAAAACCAATTCAAAAGATAATCTAATAATATAAATAAATTAGATTAAAAAGAGGTTTTGAATTAAAATACAACATTTTACACTATTCATTAAAAAAAATGAACTTTATCGGAAAGATACCAAAAATTTACACAAAGTAAATTTGATGTCCCGATTCTTAATAAGAGTTTTATTTAGTCCATAAGAATGTTTAAGAGTGAACAAAACTATATTTAATGATTGTTCAACATCAAAAGGTAATAAATGAACCTTTAGTGAAAACTAGAGCATATACGCCTAAAATTGAATTCTTTCCGTATTTTAAGCCGCTATCCTTTATTGGATAAATTTAAAAACATTTAAAAACATATATAATCATATTTTAGTTATTTCAGTCCATTCCCTCCATTACAATGGCTACATGTTAACTACCATAATATTATTTTATTATTAGAGTGCAACGTAAGATTCCCAAGAAAATCGTTGTTGCGTGTTGGGTACTCCATCAAGCATAGCGTCCCCTTTAAAGTCAAATCAATATTTTATTCACAAATATGGATAAATATGAAAATGTAAAATTCTTTATTTACCTGGGGTGTTACATCCTTCCCCCCTTTTGGGAATTGTGTCCTAGCAATTTTTAAAATTGAGCTTTGAAACATCCTTGAAAGTCCCACATCGGAACAAGAGTCGGTAAAACAATCACTCTAAAATAAAGAAACATAAGCACAGAGGTCACCCGAGTTAACCCATACTAGGATTCCATGTAGAAAAACATAGAAATGGAAGAAAACTAAAAGGGTAATGTTCTTGAGGGAGAGTGATAGTAAACATGTCTAGGATAAAGTTAACAACAAGAAAATCGCAAACTTGTGATGGGTTAAACGGTATTCGATTCCCCGATAGGAAAAGTTAATAGACAACAATTTTGTTTTAAGTTACTTTTAATTGAGGAATTTATTCATAAGGAAACATAATCACTTATCATGTTGACTTTTAACTTTTACTAGATTCCTTAATCAAACTCATATTTTTTCCAAAAGACGAGTATTTAGGGAGACTTGTTCGCATTAAGAGTACTATAATCAACTTCTATAGAATCACCTAATCCACAAAAGAGAACTATATACATCCCATGTCTCTAGGATTTAACCAAAACCAAAAACAAAAAGGTTAGTACAAGGTCAGATAAACCAGAAAAGGATAACCCATTAAAAAGAAAATCCATGCTTAATCTCCAAAATTTGTCCAACAAAACCCAAAGTTCAACGAGGACCATCCAATAAACAATTTGTCCATAAAATTCTTCAAAGTAAACCAATATAATATTGAAACCCAAATATTTGAAGGATTTAGTCATATAGTCTTCCAAGTTAAATCGTGACATTTATCTCCAAACAACATCAGTTGCTCCTAAAGTCTCGTATTGAAAAGTAATTAACCTAATCACATATCCTCCATGATTGTTTAATCATTTTCATAAATAACCCAAAATAAACTTACTATTAATTCATAAAATAATATAACTAGAATTAATCAGTCAAAATAACCAGGGACTTCACGTGGTCCAGTGGTAGGTGATAAATAACAGTTGCACTTTGGTTGTGGGTTCGATTCCCGCAGCTTTGTCCGACACGACGGGATGTCACACGGTCTTCTTGTTGTCCTTTTTCCAAAACTATAAAATTCTTAAAACATTCCCAAAAATGAGATAAAATCTTCATATTTTAACCTCATGTTTATCTCATGCCTTTCATTTTCCAGCATATCATATAATAACCCATAATTACCTCAAAAGTAAGGATCATATAAACTCTAATGGTTACCTTTTATAATTATTACCTGAACTTCCACATCGATTGGTCATCTCATACATGATTAATTATAGAACATACCAAGGTTCAAGTGGTTGATCATTACTCTTTGATAGTTGGTTTAGAACAACCACGAGTTTCCACATTGAATACCCCATTTCATCCAGTCTCTTAATCAAAGAACCACCACAGTTTCCTTCAAACCAATTGTCGCTTTGGTGCCTGCTAGATCCAGCTATTTAATAAAACCAAAAAGGTCAGTGTGATTATATCAACAAAACCATCATGTACTAATGAGTAAGATAAACACTAAGATATACTTTCTCATTCACTTTATCTAAAACTAGGACTCTTTCTGAAATACTAACCATTATGGTAATGTCCCTTATGCTTAAAGAATACACTAACCTATAAAGTTTTCTAAACCGACCTTTGATACCAACTATAAGGCCCCAGCCTGAAACCTTACTTAATCTAGAGTTATTACAAGATTACACATTGAAGATCTTTTCAGGTTTAGATTTTTAGAGAATTAGATCATGAAACTTTCATTACATTCCACATTTAAACAAAGTGGTTACATAAAATACAGTATTCATTCTTCCCATCAATGGAAACATATTTAAAATATAACACGGATTCTTTCTTGACACATCCTTGACACTATCATCACATCATGTACCTTTCCCTTGACCTGTGAAAAACATTTCAAAAACTTGGGATGAGCATAAAAAGCTCAGTAAGGGATATAACAATATGGAAAGGAAACATGAGTACATGTATACATAAGAATGAAATCATACTTTACCCATAAAACATAGGCATATCAAATCATGAATAAATCAAAGAAAACATAAGACATAAAGGTAACTTGAGGCATTAATAACATTCTTACGTAGGGAGTAACCCTCTTGGTTATGTTTGGAATACCCATCACAGTATATTCCCTAAATCTCTTCGGATAAACCTTAACGTTTCACTCCTTCACGTTACCCAATGCATTGGAGAGCTATAACGGGCTCACCCGCCCTTAGTTTATGACGGAACCACCCGTCTTCATAAATATGACCAAGAACCATAACATAATTCATATCACATAAAACATGCATAAAGGAAACATAACATTTCTACATTTCAATCATGAGATATCAATACAACACATTTATATAATAAAAACATTATGAAAACTATTTTCAATACCAATGTAAAATAAAATTAAAACATGGTATTTATTTTTCTTTTAAAAAGAAGGTATGGCTTGTAGAGGAAGCCGAAACTCAAATAATGGTCACGGCGGCAGATAAGTCATTGTCGCCGCATACGTACGACAAGAAAAAAATTCCCTTTTGTCTTTTAGTAAAATGCTTCATATAAAAAATATTCCTTTTGAATAAGCGTAAAAGTCAAAGGGGTTTATACACCGTATAAAAGAAGGTTGTGTATAAAATAAAATATGCCTCAATGAAAGGAGATTGAGACGAAGTCCCATACCACCTTGAAGGTTAAAATTTTAAACCATTAATATCCATATAAATAAATCCTTAAAACCATTTTGAAAACATGGATATTAATAAGAACAAATAATTAAAACATTTAAAATGATATTTTGGTTAAAGGGGTTTTACCAAAATTAGAGACACTTGAATACAATAATTGAGGAATAACATTTAGTCAGAACTTTATAATATCATGAGAATAAATGGATTCATGATATAATACTTAAAAGGACAGTATATAAACCATATAAGAGTGAATTTGTGCATAACAACAATGAACCCTCAATAGAAATGTCAAATGTGATGAAATCCCTTATAGAGAAGGTATCCTTAAATTAAGGACAAATCAATCTAAAAAATATTTGTGACAAATATAAGTACACCCAATATAAGTGGATATTAAGTGTAAAACAATAAAAGGTCATTAACACATATTCAATGGATGACATATTCAATGACTACATGTTGAACCCAAAGAAATCGAAATTGGGTTAAAAAGTTCCCTTGACAGCCTAACGGCATCACATCAAAATGAGTTGATGAGAGATAAAAAGTGTATCTCATCACTTGGACTTAAAATTTACATCAATAAGGATATATGAGAACATATCCCAACATAACAATATGTAAATTAAAAGACCCAACAAAAGAAGTCTTTTAAAAAAGTGGAGGGTGAAAGGTTCCCTTACCGACTTGGGTATCTTTCAAAACATACACCCCGTGAAAGAAGGACAATAGATCATTGATGTAAATACTCATAAACGAAATTATATTACACAAAGAGTATAATAATGGGCAGTACATACACCACTCAATGGAATTTGTGGCAAATGTAGCATAAATCTCACGGGAATAAAAGTGAGATGAAAAATCCCTTACGAAAACTCGGCAGCCTAACGGCGCCACATAAAACTTCCGAATATGGATTGATGAGATCAAATAGGGTATCTAATCACATTAAAATAGAATTTACAGCAAGAGGAATATAAAAGAACATCCCCCAACATTAAAAAGTGGAGCTTAAAAGAAGTGACATAAAGGAGAGTACTTAAAAATAAATAGAGAGGTTAGATCTCTTACGAAAGTTCGGCAGCCTAACGGCGCCACTCAAAACTTCCAAAATGGATTGATGAGAGAGAATAGGGTCTATCATCACATGAACATAAAAATTACAGTAATTTTAATATAAAAGATCATCCCAATAACAAGAAATATGAGCTTTAAAAGGAATGACATAAAAGTGTGTACTTAAAAAGAAAGAGAGGAGTAGGATCCCTTACCTCAGGTCCGACTTGACTCGATCGTTCTTTAACATCCTGAATAATAAACTTGAGTTAATTTACACTTTATTAAGAACCTTTTTATAGTTCATTATTCCTTTTAGATCACTTATTTCAATGTTATAAACATTATTTAATCATTTAAGTTAATAATGTTTGTTTTGTCGATATTTGGTTCTTAAGTCGAAAGTGGACTTCTTACAATTACATGTTGTTCATGTGGTAAAATTTTTATTATATCCAGAATTGTATTCATGATGTAGATATTATATATTTCATATATATCCAGTACATTCATGCATTTATAACATTACATAATCATTTAGAGGTAATAAATGAAATGCACCGTTCATGGAGACGGTAAGCCGTACGTACGCATGAATGCTACTTTCATTTCTATTTTGTATTTTATAGAATGGAATAATAATGATATAAAGGTATATTATAATTCTAGTATAATATCATATATAATATCATAGTTCCATCCTTTATACGTCCCACATATGGTATTTAACGAATCAAATCACTTTGAGGGGGCGGTAGTCCGCACTTCCTTAAATGAAGATATCGCGTTTACCCATAATGGAAACCATAAAGGTATTCCCAAAATGAAAAAAACAGAAGCTTAAGGAAAACATAAACATATTATATATCATATATAAAAATAGTGACATCATAATGGCCACCTTTGATGGTGTTAAATGAGTATTGAACAATCATCGTTTCGGGAGGCAGAATTTCGCCATCCACGGAAACCGTAGGTTCTTTAACCATTTGATGTAGTTGTGTGAGAGTGTAGCTAGAATAAATCTTATAACAACATCCTAGTATATTGAAGATACTGGTTTTTTTACAAAAGAAGTAAATAAAAAGAGTTTAGGGGGTTGGAGAAGCAAAATAAAACAAATGAACATGAGAGAATGAATTACCTTTAAAAGTGTAACTCCTTTTAATTTGAGCCTAAAGGATTCCATTGAAAGGATTCTGCCCAAAGGGAATCCTCTAGGATGAGTAGAGGGATGTGGAGAGAGTAAATGGGCAGGGGTTGGACGAGCCAAAGGCTTGAGGAGTGTGTGAAATGAGGTAGAGGTGGGGGCCTTTTATAAGAGGAGAGGAGGGGCACTTTTGGAAAGTAAAGAAATATTACTTTATTTGAAAATGTGTTTCGGTTATAAAAGGTCCCACATTGATATAATTCGTGGATAAGGTGATAAGGGTTCTAAATCCACCCATCCAATAAGTTTTGGACATGTGTAGGTCATAGATTTTACATTATCTTCTCATTTTATTTAAATCGTCAGATAATGATGTCATCGCTGCATCATTATGATGTCATAGATAATTTACTTTATTTAATGTCTAAAAATTATAAAAAAATTACTATGATGTAGGAAATATTTTTAGTTTCCCAATTAATATTTATAATAAAAAATCTTACTTGTATAACACCACTTAAAAATTGTTTTAGTAAAACATATCATGTTTGTGTCATTTTTACTTTTACATTAAATAAAAAGTTATTTATGTCATTTCCCAACCAAAGTGGCTCCATGGGGTCCCCAAGTTGACCCATGGCTTGTCTTGGTCGTCCATTAAACATACAATGAGGTTATGACATGTGTCAAGTTCATTTCATATTATTAAAACATTATTATTACCTTAAACTACATTAATTACCTCTAATCGCGATTAAAAACTTAATGGGTTACTATTCACCAAAAAATTATTTTTATCCCATTGAACCACATTTTAATTCTTAATGACAACCATGCATGTAGGATTTTTAAAATTCAAAACACAAAGATGTCAAAATTTCATTTAAACGGAAAAATCAGTTTTTATAAGTACCACTTAGTGGTTTCACTATTAATCAAAAATTGAAGTTATTCAGAAAAATCCCAAAAATTCACCCTAAGCTATATTTGATATTATGAATTCAAAAATGAAGTCAATTTTACAAAATTCAAAACATATAAGTCACATTCATTCATTTAATAATTAATTCCCGCTGTCAGAGCAAATAGCGTGTTTTTATAAAACAATAAGTATCGAAAGATTGACACTAGTTTAAGTCTGATTTCAAAGTGAAATTAATTGCAACGACCACTATTGGATTTAATGGTAAAAATATATTGTAATTTCACTTTAAAACCAATTAAAAACATAATCTAATCATATAAATAAATTATATTAAAAGGAGGTCTTGAATTAAAATACAACATTTTACACTATTCATTAAAAAAATGAACTTTATCGGAAAGATACCAAAAATTTACACAAAGTAAATTTGATGTACCGATTCTTAATAAGAGTTTTATTTGGTCCAAAAGAATTTTTAAGAGTGATCAAAACTATATTTAATGATGGTTCAACATCAAAAGGTGATATGTGAACCTTTAGTGAAAACTAGGGCATATACGCCTAAAATTGAATTCTTTCCGTATTTTAAGCCTCTATCCTTTATTTGATAAATGTAAAAACATTTAAAAACATATATAATCATATTTTAGTTATTTCTATCCATTCCCGCCATTACAACGGTTACATGTTGACTACCATAATATTATTTTATTATTAGAGTGCAACGTGAGATTCCCAAGAAACTCGTTGTTGCTTGTTGGGTACGCCATCAAGCACAGCGTCCCCTTTAAAGTCATATCAATATTTTAATCACAAATATGGATAAATATGAAAATGTAATATTCTTTATTTACCTGGATTGTTACCCCAGTACTCAGTGAGATTCACTAACCTCTCTCACTAGTCCACCGATAAGGTACGAGACCATTTATTCCAGGCTCAATCCTTTGAGCAAGGTCTCACACTGTAGATCAATGTGTCCATGATATTAGTCAATATCCCAAAGCAAGCTGGACTGATTGAGTGAGCACTGTTGATAGAGAGAATTATGGCTGAGAAAACATCGATAGTGAGAGCCACCACTAAATGACAAATAGCTGAGTCATTTTGTAACGACCCAAAGTTTTTCAATGGAAAATTCCCTTCTTATATTTATGTCATAAAAACACAAAATAATGAACTACTAAGTGATAAGTGACCTTTAAACATAATTTTTTCACCCCTATGTTTGGAATTTTTAAAATCCGACATACACGGTTGTGTTCAAGATGGTTTTTGGAGTCTAATGAAACAAACATAATTTTTGGTGAATAGTAACCTACCCTTATGAATAGTAACCTACCCTTATGAATATTAATATGACCCTTATGAATAGTAAATAGGAGGAACATTACCTATGTATAATAAAATAATATTTAGACATCTTAGAAAGTGACAATTTGACCGTAGTAAAAGTTTTTGGTATTTTATAACTCATAAATAATTAATTATAATTTATTAATTAATTTAAAAGAATATTTATTTCCCTGAAATTTTTTCATAAATTATTGAATCAGTGTCTAATAGTTTTTAGATAATTTAATAAGACCCAACATAATTTTTGAAAGAACTACAAAATCGGTTTTAATCATAAAAACTGTTTTTTAAGTAAATTATTATTTTCATAAAATATTAAGTTAATAATATTTAGAAAATTATTTTTGAGAAATGGACTTCATTTTTGGAATCTACACATCGAAAAATTTTTGGGGTAAATTTTTGGGTTTTTTCTGAGAAACATGAATTTTTGGTGAATAGTAGAATAAATTAATTTACCATATAAATACATTTTAATTAAAACCCACTATCCTTGGCATCACAAGTGATGTAAGAACCCAAATCCCGAACTCAAATGTCTTATTTAATATTATTTGTCATCCAAGAATCGCTATTCCTTGTCTTAGGTGAAATTAATAAACTAATCAATTTTCTATTAAGGAAACCCCTCTCCCCTCCACTATAAAAGCCACCCTTCACTCCCTCTTATCCTCACTCCGCTCAAGCTCGAAGACTTCACTAAAATCTGCCCAAACACCTTCCCTATACACTCCCCCACGTCCAAAAGCTTCTGGTCTCATCAAAAGACCAAGACTAGCTTCCTTAAAGAGGATCTCAAGAGGAAGATTCTAAAGGTAATTTCTCTCCCTCTTCCTCTTCAATTTCCTTTCAAGTTCAAGTTCATTTCTAGATCTCTCCCCACCAATATTCATTAAAATTGTTTTGTAACTCCATTATTATAAATATACTTTAATTTTATGATTCTAATCAGATATTATATCTCCCCACCCCTTTCCCTCTTCCTTTTATTTTATTAAAGAGAATGTTGTTCAGGAGGTGTTAAATTTATCACCTTCAAAAACGACATGTTCTCTTATTCCATTTCTACCTTCAGATCTGGTCATGAAACCCTTTTTATGGTTGAACCAGAATATTTTATTTGTATTATGTTCTATTTTATGTTCTGGAAATAACTTATGGCCATATTACTAAGTTAAAAGTTAAAACAAGTTCGTTGTGATCCAAAAACCGCTTAAATTAACCCAATCATTAAATTCTTATATAATGATTCATCCACATGGATCTAATATAATTAATTATAAAATCATTAAAGATCATGTAATATAATTAATAACATGTAATATCAGTTCTGTATGTTTACCCATGACCTACCCAAACATCAATTTAAGAATACAAGTGAACCACTCAAGAAAATCATGAAAACGAACATCCTCGAACAATGTTTTTAAACTCTATAGGTCATCCAAAGGAAAATAATATGAAATAATTAAACCATAATGAACCCTATTAATTTATATATGTTTCTTGAAATTATAATTAATGAAAATAATGTCATTATACAAGAAATTAAAGAGAAGGAGGCATTCGAGTACAAGGTAAGGGGAAATCTCGAACCCAATTTTCCTCGTTCGGGTTCTCCCTCTTTCACTCCATTTTTGATATGGTAACTCCTGAAAGATAATTTTTTCATCATTTCCTTTACATTTCTGGGATATACATGTTTGTCACTGGTTTTTATGTCCAACAAAATGTTTTCCAAAATAACTCTACTTTTAAGAATGTTTCTTTTACTTCTCACTCCAAGTGGACTGTTCTTGTAACATGTGGGTTATTCCCTCGTTCTTTTGGGAAACCAAAGCTTATGAAGATGTTATTATGAGATGAAACCCATTCCTTTTCATGTTTTAGTTATTATTATTTCTGTTATATTTTCATTGTGGCATGCATGATAAATGATAATGTTATGATGTGACGGGTGCGCCCGGAATTATATAGCACAATATGAATGTTTAAATGTGACAGGTGCACCCAGAATTATATAGCTCTCTAATGCATTGGGTAATGTGATGAATCTCATGATTAAATGTGAAATTATGTGTGAAAAAGATTCTATCTTGGTTCACAAGTATTTGTGGTAGTTAACCACTAAGACAAGATGTTTCATTTTTATGCATTGCCACATTTCAAGTCTTTTATTTATCCTCCTTTCATGTTCATGATCTTTTGCCTGTGTTATGATTATGCTCACCCAATGCTATATTGTTCTTATCTATCCTTTTACTGGGCTTCTATCTCACCCCTTTTGATGTATATCCTCAGGTGGCTACATGTACAAAGAAGAGGACAAGTGTCAATAAGAAGCTAGATATGAAGAAATTAATTAAATATTTATGCTCGATGTTGTATCTGTTATGTTGTAACGCCCTGACCCTAGATACCCAGAGTCGGTGAATTATTACATGACATTGGCATGATAAAAAAGGATCAATTTTCGAAAGACCGATTAGTTTAGTAGTCTTGGAAACACAAGCTATATTCATAAGACTTAAATTACATCATAAGGTAAAAAAACTACAACAATATCTTGTCTTCATATCCCCTCATATTATCCCTACAGGTCATTCATAAATTACTTCTTCACATACTGGGAAAAATAAAACATTGAAAGGGGTGAGCTCAGATGCTCAGTAAGGATAACAATATAGCAGAATATTTCATTGTTAAACATAAACACTTAAAGCAATTTATAACTAAAACAAATTCCTTTTAAACATGAACTTCAGGATAATATGGAAAAGATAAAATGAAGTAATTACATTTACTTATTCACATGGATATTCTACTAGTCGAACAATCACATGCAATATCAATAACCACTTTCATAATGATGGAATGCCTAATGCCAGACTATCATAACCACATATCCAAATCCTCGTGCCGAGACTACAAATAAGATTTTGCCAAGGCCTTGTGCCAAGACACTAGTTTGTCTCATGAGACCTACCGATGCATCGAGGAGCTATAGCGGGCTCCACCCGTCACTTACTATGTCCAATTCATTCCTCATATGAAACTTTTTAAACATAACATAAACATTCGTATTAAAACTATCATACGAAATGTCAATTCTTTATCCACAAACCATCAATGGTATAAAAATAACACATCCATAGTCGAACATAACTCATTCGATACAATATGGAAGATTGTATTGTATCATATTAACCTCAATCTAGAATAATGAATGATATTATCATAGATGAAAATAATCATCAAAACTATTTGAGAGAAATATTCCCCTTTTTTCTTGAAATCATTTAAAAGTCACACTATTTGTTAAGAAGCCATTCAGAGATAGATTTTTGAATTAAAGTGCCCCATACCACTTTGAAACATTTAAAAGGAGTTTTAATTTTAAAACATTAATTTCCATATAAATAAATCCTTAAAACCATTTTTAAAACATGGACATTAATGAGAAATATTTAGAAGAATAATTCTTTAAAAAAATTTAAAAATGGTATTTTAGTTAGAGTTTCTCACCAAAAGAGAGACACTTGAATACAAATAATTGAGGTAATCAAAACTTAGTAATATCATGAGAATAAAGGTATTCATGATATATAATGTCAAAGTACATTATATACACTACATAAAAGTGATTTGGTGAATAACAACAAAGAAGTCTCAAGGGAATGTAAATTGAGATGAAATCTCTCATAAAGGCCATATCCTTAAGTTAAGGATAAATCAACGACATAGTTATGTGTGAAAAATATAAATACACCAAATATGATTGGATATTTAGTGTAAAACAATCAAAGGACATTCACACATATTCTAGTAAAAACAACACCAATGAATTGGATGTTTATCTCAACAAATCGAGATTGAGTAAAAATTACTCATATCTAGTTCATACAGATGACTTGATAATTTATCAATGGAGTGATTATGTTTATAAAAAGTATATCCACAGAAAGGGTAGTGGAAATTATGTCATAATCAAATTAATAGTGATTCCACACATAATTTTGGAGTAAAATAATCAATGAAGTATGCGTAAAGCCGAATGAGTGGAAATTGAAATTTCAAATCCCCTTATCGATGTGGAAACTTATGAAACATGAACCCATGAAAAAAGGATAATACAATATTGATTTAAATATCCATAAATTAATGTATATTACACAATGAATACAATCATGGGCAGTACACACACCACATTCAATAAATAAGTGGTGAACAATGGAAATCTCACGGAATTAAAAGTGAGATAAGAAACCTCTTACTTTGTACTTTTTCCTTCATCTGCCGTAGGTTAACCTCCTGTATAATGGTGAAATAATTGTTATTGAATTATACAAGAATCATTTACATTAATATGATATCATATATGATCTTTTGACCTTGATTTGTTAATAATATCCTAGTATTATCGTTGTTTCGGGTGTTAACTTACTCGCTTTCATTTATATGTTCTGTTACGTAAGCCTTGTTTTTCATTGATAGGTTGTATATAATTCATATCCATAATGATATCAAGTCCCTAAAAATTATTTTTAAATAATAAAATGATAATTATACTTGAATGGATACGATGGAGAATGAATCGCATCGCGTTCGTGGAGACGGTAGTCCGTACGTACGTACGAGCGACAATATCATTCTTTTGATATTGAAATAATATATAATTGGATGTTATATCATATATAAAGAATAATTATCATGTTATATTTATTATTTACATGAATTACACATCATTATTATACCCATCCAAATAATATTTTATTGAATGACAATTACACCACGACGTGGAGACGGTAAGCCGTATGTACGCACATATGGTGACATGTCATTCAAAGGATGGATAGAATAATGAATATGGTTGTATTATATTTATAATAAAATTAAAGTATATAGTAGATAATGGATTAATTAATTTATAATGGGAATAACAAAGAAAAAAGAAGCTGAAGAAGAAAAGAATTTGAAAAAGGGTGGTAAAAACATTACCTCTTCTTCGAGTTCTTCCTTTTGAATTGATCAAAATGGCTCCTTAGGTTGGCTTTCTGATCAAACTAAGGAATCTAGGTTTTATTGAGGGATGTTTATAGTGTATTTGGGCAGGGTTTGGAAGAAACAAAAGGCATTGAAGGTGTGATGTAATGAGAAGGTGGAGTGCCCTTTTATAAGAGGGGTGAGGGGCACCTTTGGAAAAGTTAAAAATATTATTTTATAATAAATTAATATTCGGTTTCCAATGGAACCAAAGTAGATTATTTAAAGTGAATGGTGGGTATAGGTAAACTAACACTCAACCAAGATAATTTAGACATGTTTGAGGCATTATATTAACCTTATATTTAAGTATTAACTCTTAGTTAATTAGTTTCACTTTTACAATGTCTCTTAGTATTTTTATATTATATGGGTAATAAACTTAATATATATATCCAAGAGACCACAATGATGTCCATTAATGATACCAATATCATGATATAAGTCCTTTGGCCGAACCATATATTTTTTAGGAATTTAATATTAATTAATAATATAATATTTGTTTTAAAAACTCTTTTATGTCAATTTTGACACTATTCAATACCTGATTTTTTTAAAAAATCATAACAGAATGATTACTTATAAAAAAGTTAATTAAATCCTTAATAACATTTAATATTAACCTTGAAAATTATTCTAATTCATAAAAAGTCTCAAATTATATTTATTTGGGTATCTACAATATCAATCATTTTAATTTTTCACTATTATGGTAAGTACTGCATCACCATTGTGTCATATATAAATTAAATTATTTAATGTCTAAAATTCATAAATAAAACCCCATTATTTAGGAAATATTTTTATCTTTCTAATGAATATTTATAGTAGAAAATACAACATATATAACCCTATGTAAAAACTATTTTTCCAAAAGATATATGCATGTGCCATTTTTGTATTCCTTTTAACTTAATTAAAATAAAGTGTCCCTATCACTTACAAGTGGCACCATGGGGTCCCAAAATCGACCCAAACATGCCCATGGTCTAACATGTTTCAAAAAATAAGGTTAGGACACATTTTAGGGTAATTTATTATTTTTATAATATTATTTTTTAACTCTTATTTACCGGATTTACCCTTTAACCATGGTAAATAAAATATTTACCGAAGTAATTATTCAAAATGTCTAAAAATAAAAGTTACCTATTTACACAGTTTTATCATCCTGATTCCAAATATGGAATCCATTTTTCCAAATTCAAAACACATAAGTGGCATAAATTAATTTAAAATTAATTCCCAATGTCAAAACAAAAAGCGTGTTTTTAAGATATAATAACTATCAAAAGATTGATACTTGTTTATGTTCGGTTTAATTGTGAAATTATGTCCAATGACCAACATTGTTTTAAATGGTAAAAATATATTCTAAATATACTTTAATACCACTCAAATTAATAATTTATCAATATTAATTATTTCGATTAAAAAAGTTGTTTTTAATTAAAATTTAGTAATTTTCAGTATTCATCAAAATATGAATGTTATCCGAAAAGTACCAAAATTTCACCCTAGGCTAATTTCGATATTATGAATCCAAAAATGAAGTCCATTTTGAGATATAGAATTTATTAAATTTCAAAAAGTGGTTATTACTATTCATAACAGCTACATTGATTGGTCGAGGTGTGTTAGAACTCGAAGTTGCGTACAACACATGCTACTGTATTAATAAAAGAGAAGCATACCATGGAAGCTTGGGGTGTTACATTCTCCACTCCTTCAATAAATTGCGTCCTCACAATTTTTAAAATTGGGAATTGGAATATAATGGAATGTCCCACACCAGAATAAGATTCAATAAAACTATCACTTTAAAAGAAAGAAAGAGAAGAACAAAGGTCTCCCTAGATAACCCATACTAGGATTCCATGTAGGAAAACATGGATATGGATGATAAACTAAGTGTTCAGTTCAGATGTAGAGGGATAGAAAACATAATCAATAGAATGTTAACAATAAGAAAATCACAAACTTGTGTTGGGACAAACGGTCCTTAGTCTCCCAGTAGTAAAAGTAAACAGACAACATTTTTTTTGTTTTCAGTTACATTACACAAGGATGAGGAATCCATTTATGATATTGACTAATAACATAAAGAGATATACTTACTTTTTAAGTAGAGTTTCATTCTTTAATAATTTTTTTCCAAAAACTCAATTTTTTTTTGAAAAATTAGTATTCAAGAAGACTTGGTCACAATGGAAGAGCTAGAATAAACATCTATAGAAATACATGTTCTACGTAGGATAAAATATATATTTACCTTGTCTTTAGAGATTAATCAAAACCAAAATTGTTAGTATAATATCTGATGACCCCCCAAATGGATATTCCATTGGAAAAAAAACAATAATCTTAATTTCAAAAATTAATCCATCAATACCCCAAAGTTAAAGAAATACTATTCAATAATCAATTGTCCTTAAAATAATTCAATATAATCCAAACTAATATTTAAACCCAAAACTTATAAGAATGTAGTCTTCCATGTTAAATTGTATCTCCAAATGACAATAATTACTCTTAAATTCACATACATAAAAGTAATTAACCTAATCATTTCCATAAACAACCCAAATCACTATAAATCCACAATAAAAACATAGATAAAAATCCACTATTACTCCTCAAATGAAATCCCATACTATTCTATTTTCCTTGGGCATATAGTGTTCCCAACAAATCGAACATCTTCTAAAAGAAAATTCATCACTTAATCACTAAATCATTTTCTTATACTAAGGGTATCCATTTGATAATACATAAAATTCCAAATAAACTTATTATTGATCAATAAAGTCGTTAAACTAAAAATAATAGTCATACTAACCAGGGACTACACGTAGTCCAGTGGTAGGCGATAAATCCCAATTTCACTTTGGTTGCGGGTTCGATTCCTACAGCTCTGTCCGACGCGACGGGTTGTCACACGGTCTGCGTGTTGTCCTTTTTCAAAAACTATTTTTATAACATTACCAAAATGAGATAAATTCCTCAATATAACCATAACATAATTTAACCACAAATATTATTTTGTACCTTGCATTTTCATCCCAAATTATAATATCTTATAATTGCCTCAAACCCAATGATCATATAAAACCAAATGGTTATTTATAACTATATCCACAAGAGAAAAGATAATGCTTCCTTAAATATCATTCTCACATGGAAAACTGCATGGTTAAAAATACAAGAGAAAACTATTACAAAGTAAACCCATCAACAAGGAGCACTAATACTTTTTAAACATTTCTCCAGCCATTTATTTCCACATAGCTTCTTCTTTGACTAAGAAAACATCCTATAGAATAGGGAATTCACTCGGATAATGGCCAGGTCCCCTACATTTATAGAAAATGACTGTAAATGGACTCTTGGGACCATTTTTATCTTCTTCCATAGTACTCTTCATTTTTCTTAGTAAATTCCTCACATTATGTCCTTCCTTCCTGCATGTAAAGCATTTCTTTGTCCCATTGAGACACTTTCTTGGGTGTCTCCTTCCACATTTCCTGCATAATGGAAATTGAGGATTCCTTTCTACATGGTCTCCACTGCTAGAGCTCTTATCATTCATCACCTTTCTCTTCTTTGTTGAGTCTGGGAATTGGTTAATATATATATTGTTGAGCATATTTTTGGAAAATTTATTTGGCATAAAGAAGATATCTTTTACGCCTATCATCATTCCATTTTGTTGCTCATTTCTACCACTCTTCCCACCATGTACATCATTCTCAATGTCACTATGACTTCCTTGGAATCCAGCCATTAACTAAAACCAGAAATAATTATGTGAGTAACAGTAGTCATAAAATCATTTAGAGATTAACATGTCACCACATTCTCAATTTGAAACACATTAGGATTAACCTAGGTCACTTACTGTCATCTTATATATATTTAATACTTCAAATCGGTTAGTAAAGAAAATGTAAATTATCCTAAGCATATCCCCCGGGAGTGTAATAACCAAGAGTGCAACAAGGCCCATTGTCGTGCACCAGTTCCCGTTCGAGTCTAGCTCAAAGTTGTGTTTTTGGGTTTTACCCCTAGGTACATTTGTGCCAGAGCCGCCTCTACCTGCTCATATCCAGACATGGATGTATTGCTTGGAAAACTCACAAAATCTCTACAATACCAAAATCCTAGGATGTTCTTCTATACTAATCCTCAAAATTCATCTTAGGTCTACGAGCTCTAATCAAGGTTTTTCTAAATCTAGCTTCCAAGTTTTGTACTAAACTTCCTTTGATACCAACTGTAATGCCCCGACCCTAGATACCCAGAGTCGGTGCATTATTACATGACATTGGCATGATCACAACGGATCAAGTCTCGAAAGACCGATTAGTTTAGTAGTCTTGGAAACACTAGCTATATTCATAAGACTTACATTACATCATAAGGTAAAAAAAACTACAAAAACATATTGTCTTCATATCCCCTCATACTATCCCTACAGGTCATTCATAAATTACTTCTTCACATCCTGGAAAAAATAAAACATTGAAAGGGGTGAGCTCAGATGCCCAGTAAGGATAACAATATAGCAGAAGATTTCATAATTAAGCATAAACACTTAATGCAATTTATAACTAAAACAAAATCCTTTTAAACATGAACTTTAGGATAATATGGCACAGATAAAATGAAGTAATTCCATTTAATTATTCACATGGATATTATACTAGTCGAACAATCACATGTAATATCAATAACCACATTCATAATGATGGAATGCATAATGCCAGACTATCATAACCACATAGCCAAGGCCTCATGCCAAGACGACAAATAAGATTTTTCCAAGGCCTTGTGCCAAGAAACTAGTTTGTCTCATGAGACCTGCCGATGCATCGAGGAGCTATAGCGGGCTCCACCCGTCACTTACTAAGTCCAATTCATTCCTCATATGAAATGTTTTAAACCTAACATAAACATTCGTATTAAAACTAGCATACGAAATGTCGATTTTTTATCCACAAACCATGAAGGGTATAAAAATAGCACATCCACAGTCAAACATAACTCATTCGATAAAATATGGAAGATTGTATTGTATCATATTAACCTCAATCGATAATAATTAAGGATATTTACATAGATGAAAATAATCATCAAAACTATTTGAGAGAAATATCCCCCTTTTCTTGAAATCATTTAAAAGTCGCACTATTTGTCATGAAGCCATTTAAAAATATATTGAATCAAAGTGTCCCATACCACTTTGAACCTTTTAAAAGGATTTTTAATTTTAAAACTTTAATGTCTATATAAATAAATCCTTAAAACCATTTTTAAAACATGGACAATAATGATCAAGACATAGAAGAATAAGTCTTTAAAACATTAAAAAATGGTATTTTAGTTAGAGTTTCTCACCAAAAGAGAGACACTTGAATACAAATAATTGAGGTAATCAAAACATATTAATATCATGAGAATTAAAGGATTCATGATATATAATGTCAAAGTACATTATATGCACCACATAAAAGTGATTTGGTGTATAACAACAAAGAAGTCTCAATGGAATGCAAATTGAGATGAAATCTCTCATAAAGGCTGTATCCTTAAGTTAAGGATAAATCAATGACATAGTTATGTGTGAAAAATATAAATACACTAAATATTATTGGATATTTAAAGTAAAACAATAAAAGGACATTCACACATATTCTAGTAAAAACAACACCAATAAATTTGATGTTTATCTCAACAAATTGAGATTGAGTAAAAATTACTCATATCAAGTTCATACAGATGACTTGAGAATTTATCAATGGAGTTATTATGTGTATAAAAAGTATATCCACAGAAATGGTAGTGGAAATTATGTCATAATCAAATGAATAGTGATTCCACACATAATCTTGGAGTAAAATAATCAATGAAGTATGCGTAAAGCCGAATGAGTGGAAATTGAAATTTCAAATCCCCTTGTCGATTTGGTAACTTACGAAACATGCACCCATGAAAGAAGGATAATAAAATATTGATGTAAATATCCATAATTTAAAGTATATTACACAATTAATACAATCATGGGCAGTACACACACCACATTCAATAAATATGTGGTGAACAATGGAAATCTCACGGAATTAAAAGTGAGATAAGAAACCACTTTGTACTTTTTCCTTGGTTTATGGTAGGTTAACCTCTTGTATAATGGTTAAATAATTGTTATTAAATTATAAAATAATAATTTACATTAATATGATATCATATATGATCTTTTAACATTGATTTGTTAATAATATCTTAGTATTATCATTGTTTCGGATGTTTACTTACTCGCTTTCTTTTATATGTTCTATTACGTAAGCCATGTTTTTTATTGATAGGTTGTATATTATTCATATAAAGAATTATATCAAGTCCTTAAACATTATTTTTAAATAATCAAATGATAATTATACTTGAATGGATACAATGGAGAGTGAATCTCATCGCGTTCGTGGAGACGGTAGTCCGTACGTACGTACGAGCGATAGTATCATTCTTTTGATGTTAAAATAATATATAATTGGATGGTATATCATATAGAAAAAATAATTATCATGTTTTATTTATTATTTACATGAATTACACATCATTATTATACCCATCAAAATAAAAATTTATTGAATGACAATTACACCATGACGTGGAGACAGTAAGACGTACGTACGCACGTATGGTGACATGTCATTCAAAGGATGAATAGAATACTGAATATGGTTTTATTATATTTATAATAATATTACAGTATATAGTGGATACTGGATTCATTAATTTATAATGGGAATAACAAAGAAAGAAGAAGTTGAAGAAGAAAATAATTTGAAAAAGTGTGGTAAAAACATTACCTCTTCTTCGGGTTCTTCCTTTTGATTTGATCAAAAGGTATCCTTAGGTTGGCTTTCTGATCAAAATAAGGCCTATAGGTTGTATTGAGGGAAGTTGAGAGATTATTTGGGCAGGGGTTGGCCGAACCAAAAGGCTGTCAAGGTGTGAAGTAATGAGAAGGGGGAGTGCCCTTTTATAAGAGGGGTGAGGGGCACCTTTGGAAAAGTAAAAAATATTATTTTATAATAAATTCATATTCAGTTTATAATGGCTGCAAAGTAGATTATTTAATTTCTAAGGTGGGGATAGGTCAAGAGACCCTCAACCAATAGAATTTAGACAAGTTTTGGTCATTATATTAACCATATCTTTAAGTATTAACTCTTAGTTAATTAGTTTCACTTTTAGAATGTCTGTTAGTATTTTTCTATTATATGGTTAATAAACATACTATATACATCCAAGAGACCCCCAAGTGGTCCATTAATGATACAACTATCATTATATAAGTATCTTGGATGAACCATAGATTTTTAGGAATTTAATATCAATTAATAATATAATATTCGTTTTAAAAACTCTTTTATGTCAATTTTGACACTATTCAACAATTGATTTTTGTAAAAATCATTACAGAATGATTACTGAGAAAAAAGTTAATTAAATCCTTACTAACATATAATATTAACCTAGAAAATTAGTTCAATTTATAAAAAGTATCAAATTATATTTATTTGGGTATCTACAATATCAATCATTTTAAATTTTCACTATTATGGTAATTACTACATCACCATTATGTCATATATAAATTAAATTATTTAATGTCTAAAATTCATAAATAAAACACCATTATGTAGGAAATATTTTTATCTTTCTAATGAATATTTATAGTTGAAAACCCAACATATAAAACCCTATGTAAAACTTGTTTTTATAATAGATATATGCATGTGTCATTTTTGTATTCATTTTAACTTAATTAAAATAAAGTGTCCCTATCACTTAAAAGTTGAACCATGGGGTCCCAAAATGGACCCAAATATGCCCATGGTCGAACATGTATCAATAAATAAGATTAGGACACATTTTATGGTAATTTTTTATTATTATAATATTATTGTTTTAACCCTTATTTACCGGATTTACCCATTAACCATGGTAAATAAAATATTTACCGAAGTAATTATTCAAAATGTCTAAAAATAAAAGCTACCAATTTACACAATTTGAATATCCTGATTCCAAATATGGAATCCATTTTTCCAAATTCAAAACACAGAAGTGGCAAAAATTAATTTAAAATTAATTCCTGCTGTCAAAACAAAAAGCGTGTTTTTAAGATATAATAACAATCAAAAGATTGATACTTGTTTATGTTCGATTTAATTGTGAAATTATGTCTAATGACCAAAATTGTATTAAAGGGTTAAAATATATTCTAAATATACTTTAAAACCACTCAAATTCATAATTTATTAATGTTAATTATTTCGATTGAAAAATTTATTTTTAATTACAATTTAGTAATTTTCACTATTCATCCAAATATGAATGTTATCCGAAAAGTACCAAAATTTCACCCTAGGATAATTTCAATATTCTGAATCCGAAAATGAAGTCCTTTTTGAGGGATAGAATTTATAAAATTTCAAAAAGTTGGTATTACTATTTATAACAACTACTTTTATTGGTCGAGGTGTGTTAGAACTCGAAGTTGCGTACAACACACGCTACTGTATTAATCAAAGAAAAGAGTACCACGGAAGCTTGGGGTGTTACATATGTATGGTCCTAGTTTTCCCAAGACACCGAACCTCTGGATCCTCTATGTGTAGTACTATTATGTTGTTTATATTTGAAATGATGTAATAGTAATGTAAGAAAAGGCTGGGTCGCTATAGTTGGTATCAGAGGAAAGGTTTAGTTAATTTGGGAATTAGGATTAGAGAACCCTAAAAAAAACCTCTAGCATGAGATTAAGTAAAAAAATGCACAAAATAATATTTTCCTAGGGATCCCATATGTTATGTTTTTGGTATAATTGTTTAAATGAATAAGTTATTCATGACTTGCTTACGTATGTATTGTTCTAACCTTTTCTATTTTAGAAAATGGTGGGAAACGGGAGAAATAAGGCCAACAACTCTTGCAAGGGCCACTGCAATGATTTCATGAACAACATCCCCAATTATTTTGGAGGTGGAGTTCAAAGATTCATGTTGATTCTTACCCAATTATCTCAGGTTATGAATAATAACCATAATAATGGGGAACATCTTCCTTCACCAAAGAGGGAGCAACTAGCTATCGAATGTTTTATGCGGCAATGACCACTGGCGTTTAGTGGATCTTCTGATCCACTAGTTGCGGAATAGTGGGTCAACTCCATGGAGAATATTTTTTCTGATCTTTATAGTTCTGAGATGGAGAAGGTGACCCTAGCAGTTTATCATCTAGATGGAGAAGCTGATCAATGGTGGTCTTTGATTAAGAACACCAAGCCAAGAGAGGAAATTTAACAGATGGAATGGGAAGACTTTAATATAATGTTTCTTAATAAGTACTTTCCTGGAAATATTTGCACAAAGATGGAGAGAGAATTTATAGATCTCAAGAAAAAAGAAGGAGAATATATCACAACCTTTGATGCAAATTTCATATGGCTCGTAAGGTATGCTTCGGGTTTTGTTATCATCAATGATAGAAAAATTGCTAGATTCTTTAGTGGATTAAAACCACATATTCGAAAGGCTCTTGAAATTCGAGACTTTGGGAGTTATGAATAAGTTTTTCGGTGTGCTATCAAAGTGGAGATGGAGTTTGGATAATGTTCCCATGGATATGGTGATAAGAAATAAAAGATGGAGTTTCAAGACGGTGGATCTGGTGACAAAGGTGGGAAGAAAAATCAATGGCCCACATGCAAAAAATGTGGGAAGTTGCACCATGGGAACTACCTCAAAGGTACGGGGAAATGCATTAAGTGAGAGAAATAAGGACACCATGCTCAAGAGTGTTGAAAAGACATGAAAATTAAGGATAATGTAGCCGATGAAAGGAGAGAACCACTCATGGTTCAATGCTACAACTGTATGGAGAAAGGCCACTATGCAAACCAGTGCACTAAACCTTGAGCTCTCGAGGGTAATCCGCGTTAGTAGCCACCAAATCCAAAGGAACAAGGGAAGGCTTATGCCATCACTACTATGGAGTTGGAGCATGATAACAAAGTCGTACAAGGTACACTTCCTATTCACTCAAGAATGGAAAAAGTCTTATTTGATTCTGGTTCTACGCATTCCTTTACATCTTGCAAGTTTGCTAGAACTATCGAATCGAAGCCCTGAAACCTTGATGTAGAGATATCTATAAAAACACCATGTGGGGCAATCATTGCAACCCAAGTTTTTGACTCTTCTCTTGTTGACGTATGTCGAAAGATTCTTCCGGAAAATCTTGTAATACTTCCCTTGGTGGAATTCGACGCTATTATGGGAATGGACTGGATCTCATCATATTGAGCACATATCAACTATCGGGAAAAGGAAATATCTTTTCATATTAAGAACCATCCCACACTCCTCTACAAATGCAGGAAGATCATGAATCTCCTTGGAGAAATCCTTCATTGGTTTGGGTGTTGATTCCCTATGAAGAAGTATACCTCTCCCAAATGGTTGAGTTGAAGGAAGGTTCCAACCTTGAGGAAATGCCCATCGTGAGGGAATAAAACGATGTATTTCCTAAAGAGTTATCCGGAATTCTCCCAGACCGTGAGGTAGAGTTCTCAATTGTACTCATACCCAGAGCTACTCCTATCTCGACGTTCCCCTATAGGATGACTCCTATCAAACTGGAGGAGTTAAAGAACCAGCTGAAAGGGCATCTGGACAAAGGGTTCATATGCCCTAGTGCATCGCCTTGGGGTGCGCCAGTGCTCTTTGTGAAGAAAAAGGATAAAACCATACAACTGTGTATCGATTATTGGGAACTCAACAAGATCACCATAAAGAACAAGTATCCTCTCCCAAGGATTGATGAATTTTTCGATCAGTTAAGAGGAGCACAATAATTTTCAAAGGTTGATCTTAGTTCTAGATATCATCAAGTAAAGGTAAATAAGGAAGATATTCCGAAGACCGCCTTCCGTTCAAGGTATGGGAACTATGAGTTTTTGGTGATGCCCTTCAGACTTACTAATGCCCCTGCAATCTTCATGGATTTGATGAATATAGTCTTTAGACATTACCTTGACAAATATCTGGTAGTGTTTATCGATGAAATTTTCATCTACTCCAAGAGAAAGGAGGAACATAAACAATATCTTAGACTTGTGTTGGTGACATTGAGAAAGGAGAAGTTGTATGCCAAGTTCATAAAGTGTGACTTTTGGATGAATCAAGTCATGTTCTTGGGACATGTGATCACAAATGAGGGAATTTCTGTGGATCCTTCAAAGGCAAAGCCGATTGAGGAATGTCCCAGGACCTCTAGTGTCACAGAAATCCGTAGTTTTCTTGGATTATCTTAGTACTACCAACCTTTGGTGAGAAACTTGTCATGATTGTCAAGCCCTCTAACTATGTTAACAAGGAAAGGGGTAAAGTATGTATGGATGGAAGAATGTGAGGGATGCTTCAAAGATCTAAAGAGAAGGCTGATCACTGCTCCTATACTCACACAACTGAAAAGTGGAGAAAGTTTTGTGATATATAGTGATGCTTCAAGGAAAGGCTTGGGTTGTGTACCCATGAAAAATGATAATGTGATATCCTACGCCTCACGACAGTTGAATATCCATGATCATAACTACCCGACACAAGATCTAGAGCCGGTGGTCGTGATTTTTTCCATGAAAATCTGGAGGCACTACCTTTATGGTGAGAAGTGTGATGTATACACCGACCACAAGAGCCTAAAGTATATATTCACACAAAAGGAGATCAACATGCGTCAAAGGAGATGGTTAGAGATAATCAAGGATTACGATGGACTATTCACTATCATCCTGGAAAGTCAAACAAGGTAACTGATGCTCTAAGCAGAAAAGAACCTACTACTATATCCTTGTTATGGATTGAGAAAGACCCTATATTCTTAGATATGAAAAGGATGGATTTGGGAATCATAAGGGTAGGGGATACATCCTACCTTTCCAAAATGATTGTGCAACCATCCATCCAAGAGAAGATTAAGGATGCACAAAGGGATGATGTGGAGATACAAAAGAGGGTGAATGCAGTAATGGGAGGAAAGCTGCAAGAGTTACATATCGACAATGATGGTGTGATTTGGTTTGGAACGTGGCTTTGTGTGCCTTCATCACTCGGGATAAAAAAGGAGCTATTGGATAATGCAAATAGCTCAACTTTCTTTATCCATCATGGGAGTACCAAGATGTACCGTGATATCCGAGAACACTTCTGGTGGGATAACATGAAGAAGGAGATTGCAGAATATATATCAAGGTGCTTGGTATGTCAGAAATTTAGAGTTGAGCGACAAAAGGCCAAATGTATGATGTAACCATTGCCTATACCCATGTGGAAATGGGAAAATGTTACTATGGACTTTGTCACATGCCTCCCGAAGACGTCAAAGAGAAATAATGCGATATGGGTTGTGGTTGACCGACTCACCAAGACTTCCCATTTTATCGCTATTCAGGAAGATCTCTCACTTGATCAACTTGCAAGACTATATATGAAGGAAGTGGTGAGACTGCACGGTGTTCCACTCCCAATTGTCTCTGACTGTGATCCAAGGTTCACATCTAAGTTCTGGAGGAGCCTTCATCATGATTTGAGTACTGAATTAAATTTCCGCATGGCCTATCACCCCCAAACTGATGGCCAGTCTGAAAGGACTATTCAGACTCTTGAAGATATGCTAAGAGCCTACTCTCTTGAATTCAAAGGTGATTGGGATCAGCATATCCCATTCGCTGAGTTATCATACAACAATAGCTTCCACTCAAGTATTCAGATGGCGCCGTATGATGCTCTTTATGGGAAGCTATGTAGAACTCCAACCTGTTGGGATGATGTTGGAGAAAGAAAGCTACTTGGACCCGATCTTGTTCAAGAGATGACAGACAAGGTTCAAGTCATCCAAAAACACATCAAAGCAGCTCAATGTTTGAAAAAGTGCTACGCTGACAACCGTCGAAGGGACTTGGAGTTAAATGTAGGAGATAATGTCTTCCTTCAAATATCTCCATGGAAGTGAGTCATGCGATTCGGGAAGAAAGGGAAGCTATGCCCACGGTAAATAGGCCCCTTTGAAATCCTTGACCGCATAGGAGCCGTGGCCTATCATCTAGAACTTCCACCGAATATGGCTCAAGTTCATGAGGTGTTTCATGTATCACAATTGAGAAAGTATATACCAGACCCCTCACATGTACTAAACTCAGAGGTAGTGAAGCTAGAAGATGATCTCTCCTATGAAGAGCATCCAGTAAAGATTTTGGACCGAAGCGATAAGGTTCTACGCAATAAGACAACCCATCTTGTCAAAGTGTTGTGGAAGGACCATAAGTTTGAGTTAGAAACTTGGGAACCAGAAGAGGCAATGAAGGAGAAGTACCCTCACCTATTTGTGTAAAGAGAAATTTCAGGGGCGAAATTTCTTAAGGGGGTAGAATGTAACGACCCAAAGTTTTTCAATGGAAAATTATCTTTTTATATTTATGTCATAAAAACACAAAATAATGAAATACTAAGTGATAACTGACATTTAAACATAATTTTGTCACCCCTATGTTTGGAATTTTGAAAATCTGGCATACACGGTTGTGTTCAAGATGGTTTTTGGAGTCTAATGAAACAAAACTAATTTTTTTTGAATAGTAACCTACCCTAATGAATAGTAAACTACCCTTATGAGTAGTAATATGACCCTTATGAATAGTAAATAAGAGGAACATTACCTATGAATAATAAAATAAGATTTATACATCTTAGAAAGTGACAATTTGGCGTTAGTAAACGTTTTGGTATTTTATAAGTCATAAATAATTAATTATAATTAAATAATTACTTTAAAAGAATATTTATATCCCTAAAATGTATTCATAAATTATTGAATCAATGTATAATTGTTTTTAGATAATTTTATAGGACCCTACATAATTTTTGAAAGAACTACAAAATCATAATTAATCTTAAAAACTGTTTTTTATGTAAATTATTATTTTAATTAAATATTAACTGAATAATATTTAGACAAATTATTTTTAAAAAATGGACTTCATTTTTTGATTCTACACATCAAAAAATGGTTGGGGTAAATTTTTGGGATTTTTCTGAGAAACATGAATTTTTGGTGAATAGTTGAATACATTAATTTACCATATAAATACATTTTAATAAAAACCCACTATTCCTGACATCACAAGTGATGTAAGCACCCAAATACCGAACTCACATGCGTTATTTACTATTCTTGGTCATCCAATACTCACTATTTCTTTTCTTAGGTGAAATTAATAAACTAATCAATTTTATATAAAGGAAACCCCTCTCCCCTCCACTATAAAAGCCACCCTTCAATCCCTCTTTTCCTCACACCTCTCAAGATCCAAGACTTCTCTAAACTCTGACCAAAAACCTTCCCTATCCCTCCCACATGTCCAAAATCTTCTGGTCTCATCAAAAGAGCATGACTAGCTTCCTTGAGGAGGATCTCAAGAGGAAGATTCTAGAGGTAAGTTTTCTCTTCCTTTTCTCCTTTAATTTCCTTTCAAGTTCAAGTTTTTTTCTTGATATCTCCCCACCTATATTCATACAAATTGTTTTTTATCTCTATTATTACACATATAATGTAATTTTATGATTCTAATGGGATATTATATCACCCCACCCCCTTTCCCTCTTCCTTTTATTTTATTAAATAGAGCGTCGTTAATGAGGTGTTAAATTTATCACCTTCAAAAACGACATGTTCTCTTTTTCCATTTCTACCTTTAGATCTGGCCATGAAACCATTTTTATGGTTTAACCAGAATATTTTATATGTATTATGTTCTATTTTATGTTCTCAAAATAACCTATTTCCATATTACTAAGTTAAATGTTAAAACAAGTACGTTGTGATCCAAAAACCGCTTAAATTAACCCAAATAACCATCATTAAATTCTTATCTAATGATTCGTCCACATGGATATAATATAATTCATTATATAATCATTAAATATCCGGTAATATAATTAATAAAATTTAATATCAGTTCTGAATGTTTACCCATGATCTACTCAAACATCAATTTAAGAATACAAGTGAACCACTCAAGAAAACCATGAAAACGAACATCCCCGAACAATGTTTTTAAACTCTATAGGTCATCCAAAGGAACATAATATGAAATAGTGAAACCATAATGATCCCTATTAATGTATAAAAGGTTATGTAATCTCTAATTAATTAATATAATGTCATTATACAGTACATTAAGGAGAAGGAGGCTTTCGAGTACAAGGTAAGGGGAAATCTCGAACCCAATTTTCTTCCTTCGGGTTCTCCCTATTTCACTCCATTTTTAATATGGTTACTCCTCAAAAATCATTTATTCATAATTTACTTTACATTTCTGGGATATACATGTTTGTCACTGGTTTTTATGTCCAACCAAATGTTTTCCAAATGAACTCTTCTTTTAAGAACGTTCTTTTTACTTCTCACTCCAAGTGGACGGTTCTTGTAACATGCGGGTTATTCCCTCTTTGTTTTGGGAACCCAAAGCCTATGAAGGTGTTATTTTGAGATGAAACCCATTCCTTTTAATGGGTTATTTATGTTCATTTATGTTATATGTCCATTTTGGATTTCATGATAAATGATAATGTTATGATGTGACAGTTGCACCCGGAATTATATAGCGCAATATGAATGTTTAAATGTGACGGGTGCGCCCAGAATTATATAGCGCTCCAATGCATTTGGTAAAGTGATGAATCTCATGAGTAAATGTAAAATGATTTGTGAAGAAAATTCTAGATTGGTTCACAAGTATGTGTGGTAGTTAACCACTAAGACATGATGTTTCATTTTTAGGCATTGCCACATTTCATGTCTTTTATTTATGCTCCTCTCATGTTCATGATATTTTGCCTATGTTATGATTATGCTCACCCCATGCTATATTGTTCTTATATATCCTTTTACTGGTCTTGTAGCTCATTTATTTTGATGTATATCCTCAGGTATCTACATGTACTAAGGAGAGGAAAAGTGTCAATAAGAAGCTAGAGAAGAAGAAATTAATTAAATTTGTATGCATGATGTTGTTTCTGTTATGTATGGTCCTAGTTTTCCCAAGACACTAAACCTCTGGATCCTGTATGTGTAGTACTATTATATTGTTTATCTTTGAAATGATGTAATAGTAATGTATGAAAAGGCTGGGTCGCTATACATTTACAGCAGGCAGTAGGCAGATGATGTAGATATCCAACTGGACCAGACCTTCTAGAAGGCCAGCCCAAGATATAGGGCCAGAGGTACGGATCTCAGAAGATAGAGGAGGTTAGCAGAGGATTAGATTGTGTTAAATATGCGGCAGGTAGGGTCACATGGCTTGTGACTACCCGACCCGCCACACTGACAATTAGTAGACGGTCTAGGGACTATCGTGGTAGAGATAGAGATTTATGGGAGGAGGTATGTAGTGCTTCAGACATGGCAGAGGAGTTTTCCGAGCAGCAGGTAGTGGGAAGCGAATTGAGGTTCTACCACCACCACCTCCCAATTGTCCACCCTGACCTCAAAGAGTAGGTGGACTAGGACAAGCTCAGCTTCATGTAGCTGAGTCTTATGATGACAATGCCTTAGAGATGATTCAAGGTAAAATATGTGTGTACTCCACCCTAGCTGTATTACATATAGACACATGTTCCTATCATTCTTCCATTTGGATGGATCTTGTTTGGATCTTGATGATATTGAAGGAGTAGTTGGCTCGATCCTTGTGTTTAGAGACTCTTACTAGAGAAGATTTAATGATTACACACTATTGTTGGTGGTGTGAGGTTACTCACGGAGGAGAGATCTATAGGCTCTGGGTGCATCGGAAGCACATTGGTGGGTGTACCCCACATAATTTTTTCCATTAACAACGATCAATATGAGATCCATCATGATAATAAAATTCCAGATCATCGGAATCAAATGTAAAATTAATTAAAATAAGTGTGTCCTGGAACCATAGAGTGTATCATCATATGTTTGTTATAATTAATTTAATTAAAATATGAGAATTAACTTGTTGTAATTCTATCTTCATTGACGTTTTCATTCACGATCCGATGTGATCCGCCATTACTTTGTAGAATCTAATTGAAGTATTTCTTTAGAGGGGATCCACACATGATCCATGTATCTCTATATATCACTGAATGGATCTCTGGGTGCTATCATGGAAGATCCTTTTCTTGTGGTGTCCACCTTTGATCACCTTGAGAGCCTCTTACAAAGTGATCTACTTGATCTAATGGAGTAGGATCTCTCCCGTAATATGTAAGATTTATTGGAAGAAAATAATTCTCTCTTTTCATGAGACATTTCTCTATATCTATTGTCCACAACCACCAAAAATGGAAAGGTTAATGATAATTATATAATTGGTGTTTTAATTACTTATAATAATAAATTAATTAATTATCCGAGAGTGTTCATTTCATTTAGTTCTTAGTAAGACCCCAATTATAATAATAACAGTTTGCTATTATTATCACTTGACATGCACCTAATGAATTAAATCTAATATTAAATAATTAATTAAATATTATTATTTCTCAGAAATCCCTTGCAAAACTACATGGTGTTTTTTTTAATATACAAGGCATGTACTTTTGTTTTTGGATTTTCATTATTTCCTCGACCGCATTTATTAGACCATGAATAATGGATATTTATTTCTTAAATAAATATCACCGCATTACTCATTAATAAATATATTTTTTTCATTCAAAATATATTCACTTGAATAATTAGTGTCAAAAAAATGTGATTAGGCATCCTTGATTAATTATTAAACTTCAATTTGGAATAATATTTATTCAACTTGTGAAATGAATATTTAACTGAGTTACTTAGACATAGTTAGTGTGTGACCCTCTAGGCCTCTATCTTAGTGGAATTAGGAAGAGACTACTTAAAGTCCAAGGTTATCATCTAGAAACACACCCTGGAACCAATAGAGAAAGAATTTAATGCATGAATGACATGTCATATCCTATGAATGCTTACCATGTAATGTAATACCTTTTTCTGGATATCTTGAATCAATCAGGTTTCATGATATTTCCATTAACCCATGTGCTCTATTAGGATTTTGTTGACTTTCCATAATTGATCTCCCATATTCCATACCATGGCCATGGATTTATTCAGGCTATATGAATTCAATCAAAGTTCCTGAGATATCTACTTCCGTTATATAACAAAAAGGATAAATCCTTTCTATCTTTATCTATTAGTGCAGTATTACTCATGACACACCCAATATATCCTACCTTTTTGCGAACAGTATGTTGTCATAGTTTTCATCAACACATATAAGTGAGAAAGTTTCAATACCCATTAATAATAATATTAAAGTCTATGGACCAATACACAAGTCTACATATAGGAACATCTGATGACACTATGAATTGTGGATTACCTATTGGCTGATCTCATTCTCATAATATCCTCAGGATAATTACCAAGGGAACCCATCATGAGAAGCTGAATCGATGTTTTATGATTCCTCCCCCCTAATGGCCTGTATTAATTTTGTCCCTAAAATAAAATAATCCAGACATATAATATATATATTCAAGAATAGTCTTATGGCACTTCTGGGTTCTGATCATATTAGGGATACTCTATGATGATTAAATTTAATAGCTATCCTTAGGAAATTATCACATGAATTGTCATGTTGGAGTATAATCAAGATGTGATAAGGTATTTATTAATGAATAAAGTATAAAGTAGTTGGTTCTAGGCCACCAACTCTATTAGAATCTAACTTGGACTAGATAAAACTACTAACAACCTTTAACGTGCTTGGTCTCACATGATATTCATGCTTTTATAGAGATTATCCTTTATCATGGAGACAACCATGTTATTTTCTGTGGACACTATTCTCACTATAACTTCACCCCTTTTATAGAAATCCCTCAAGAAGTGATACTTTTTGAGTATTTTCCTTGTTCGTTGATGTGACATCTATTCTTTTTCTAGAGCCATGCTACAGTATTATCACAATACAAAGTGGTAGGATCATTATTGCTAGGCACGACATCAAGATCCTAGAGAATTTTCCAATTCCAGATGGATTCCTTAGCCGCATCAGAAGCTGTTATATTTTTGGAATCCGTTGTAGAGTCAATGACAACTGGTTTCTTTGATCTCTCCCATCTCACAACTCCTCTATTGAGATAGAAAACATATCCTTATTGCAAATTTAGATCATTTTCATCTGTTTGGAAACCAGCATCAGCATAACCTCAGGTGGAAATCTCATCGTCTCCCCCAAACACCAGGAACATTCCCTTAGTTATTCTCAAATACATAAGGATAATATTAATAGCGGTCAAATTATGTTGTCCTCAATCTTCTTGATATCTTTCTACCATGATCGATGCATAGGCAACATAAAGGCTAGTACAAAACATGGAATACATGATGGATCCTATAGCCGAAACGTATGGAATCTTACTCATCCTATCTTTCTCCTATAATTTATGAGGATATATTATCAAAGAAAGATTTAGGACATGTGAAACTAGAACCAATCCCCTCTTGGATTGTTCTATACTAAAGCTCTTTATAATCAGGTCATTGTATGTACCCGGACTTCGTCCAATCATCCTCTTAGATCTATCACAAATGATCTTGATCCCTAGAATGTAGGCTTCTTCGCCTATGTCTTTAATGTAGAAACACTTGGTGAACAAGTACTTAACTGACTGTAAGACTATTATATCATTTCCTATAAGCAATATGTCGTCAACATATACAACTTGGATAACAACTACACTCCCATTAAACCACTTATCATCACATGCCTCACATTCATTATTTATGAAACAAACCTCCTTTATGAATTCATCAAATTGAATGTTCCATGACCTGGATGCTATATTTAATACATAAAAGAACATGAGCCTCAGCCCTAGTTACTGAATACTACTTAAGTGCATCTAGGAGACACGAGATCAAATCTAGGAAGATGCTAATTTCTGGTATTCTAGTACTATAGTATGTACTGAAGAAGGAACTGTAACGGGAATTTTTTGACACTATAGTAGCTAGGAATTTTCCCCCATTTGGGCTATCGGGCCACCAATTTGGTCCCCGAGTCCTTTAAGGCCTTCAAGACACCCATTCCTTCATGTCAGTAGAGACTTTGGGCCACCTCATGGCCTGGAAGCCACCTTATGTGCAAATAACAACCAGACAACCTATAAGGAACAAACATCAGAAGGAGGAGGAAAAAGGATCTTTTAACATAGAAAAAGAAAAAAATATTGCAAGAATGATAGGGTATGACACCTGCCATCGGGACTAGCCTGTGATTACATGGGAAAGCCTAAATGAATATCCAAGTGAAGGTGGAGAGCTGATTTCACAATGAAGATGTTGGGGAGGAGTAGTTCCATGTAGTTAGTTTGGGTTGTATGTAATGTTTGAATCCTATGGGCATTGAATTCCTCTAAAGCCTATGGGCCATGTAGTATTTATGACTACGAGCCTTATAAGGGTTCCACCTCACTCCTTGAAATGTAGATTATCATAGTCAATTAAAAATGAAGGCCTTCGAATTTAATCCATAAATGGATTTATGCATCTTGAAAACCTGTTTGGATTCAACAGGTGTAACAAACCATTCTAGTTTTTTCATATATACATCTTCTAGAAGGTTCCCATTAATGAATTTTATTTTGACATCGATTTGACAAATATCATATCCCTAGTAATCTTCTATGAAATGTATGATTATTATGGATTTAAACATAGAAATTTGTGATATGGTTTCATCATATTCAATTACTTGACATTGTCTGAATCCTTTAGCCACTATCATTACTTTATAGGTGCTAACATGACCTTCCAAGTCATGTTTTTTTTGAATACCAATTTTCATCCAGTATTCTTTACATCAACCATCCAATTTACCAGAACCCAAAAATGGTTCCAACACATGAAAACCATCTGATAATTCATTGATTATAACCATCTTGAAGCTTCTGAGATTTCTACTACTTCCAGGTAGGATATAGGTTCATCATTTTCCAACAATAATTATTCACCATCCTCGGTGACTAGGAAACCAAATTTCTCTGGTTCCCTTACCTCTCTTGACCTCCTACACAGTACTTTTGTTTCGAGAACATCTTCCACGAGGACATGTGGAACTCTTTCTTATACCAAATTTGGGGTATCTTTATCATCAAATTTGTCGAAGTTAATCTTTATCCCACTATCCTTTTTGAGGATGTGATCCCTCTCAAGAAAGGCAACTTCTATGGTGACAATAACTTTCTTGTTTGTGGGTTTATATATGTAATATCCTTTAGTTTCCTTGGGATATCCTATAAAGATAAACCCTGATCTATAGGGTGCTAGTCTGTTACCTGAGAAGGACTTAATAAATTACTCATATCCCATACACGTGTGTGTGAAAAAATGGTTATCCTTCCATTACATAACTCATAGGGAATTTTACTCTCTGCCTTAGTTCGTACTCAGTTTAATGTGTATGCTACAGTCTGTACTGCATATCCCTAATATGATAATGGATGATCAGCCTGACTTATCATCGACCTCACCATGTCAAACAAGAAATAGTTCCTCCTTTAACTAACACCATTCCTCTATGGTGTATAAGGAAGAGTGAGATGAGATAGAGTATAATACTCCTATAGAAGATCGATGAACTCTTGGTTCATATATTCTCCACCTTTAGGCTGTCGAGGGTTCTTTATCTTATTTCCAAGATGACTCTCTACTTCATTCATGATTTCATTAAATTTTTCTAAGGACTCTATCTTATACCTAATAATGTAGACATAGGCCTATCTATATAAATCATCTATAAATATAATGAAGTAAGAATATATATCTATAGAAACTACTAAAAACGGTCCACACACATATTTGTGCATTGATCCCGGAAGATCTATGGCCCTTTCACTCTGTCCACTGAAATGTGTCTTTTTAATTTTGCTTTGTAAACAGGTGTGACATCTATCAAGTGGTTTCACCTCAGTAGAGTCTTAATAATAATATTATCAGATCCTTTTCAACAGCTTCTCTTTTACATGACCGAGATGGTGATTCCACAACTGTGTGATCTATGAGTCATGTGAGTTTGGTTTGTTATCAATTATCAACAGTTGGTTTTTCTAATTTAATATATACAAAACATTATTTAAATGTTCCATACCATAACATAATCTGTTCGTATAAAGAAACAAACCTTATTTCAAAACATGAATATAAATCCATCCATATCCAAACAAGATAAAAAAATTAGGTTTTTTGTAACACTAGGAACATAATAACATTCAACTAAAACCAAAATCATTCTAGGTGTCAATGATATATGGTAATCACCAATGGCAAACACAACTAGCCTCACACTAGTGGTAGCTCAAAGGTCAACCTATCCCTTATAAATATTTCTAAATCTACCTAGTTTCTGTATTTGGATATTGATGTGAGCCCCACAAGCTATATAAAATACAAAATTTTTAGAAATGGAACGATTACACTCGATAAAGAATGCACCATTAGGATCACTACGCTTCTGGTTGCAGTTCCTATTCTAGTTTCCTTGATTTACACATTCAAAACATATCCCCTCCCATTCCTTAACCTATATATGGACTTTCCCCTTCATGGAGGGATGGTTCAAAGGGGATTCAGACCATTTATGAATCCTTGGCCCCTTTCCCCTATCCTCCATTTTCTTATTCACCATAAATATTGTGGGGTTTTCATGCCCCATGTCCTTATCTCTATGGAAAATTAATGTAATATGTTCTGACAGACTCATCTCTTTGTTTCTCATGTTGTAGTTAAAAAAATCTAGATAAGGTCTGGGGTATTGATGATAGGATGAGATCTGTACACAACTCATCTAAGGACATAATTCCAAATATGTTTAGGTGTTCAATGAATCAATTAATCTTGACTACATGTGGTACAACTAGCATAGACCCTCCACAATTATTTGTAAAAAAAGAATTGTAGACATTAAATCTCTCCTTTCACACCTTCTCTTGAAAGAGATCCTTAAGGTGAGACATAATGCTATACACATCAATTTTTTCATGTTTCTACTAGATCTCATTAGACATGGACGATAGCCTAAAATATTGGACATATGTGGAATCATCCTTATGTTTCATATAGAGATATAGTTCCTCATTACTTTCCTCTATTCTAGGTGTAACTAGAATAAGCTCCCCTAGAACGTACAATTTCCTCTCGTGGAAAAGGATGACTCGTAAACACCTATGCCATCCCTGGAAATTTGTGCCAGTGAGAGCGTTTTTCATCTCGAGTATGGTTCACAATGATATGTTTGAAGTCATTTTTCTTGTCATTTATAGATATTAAGATGATAAAAGGATTAATAATTTATCATGATAAAATTATGACAAATAAATAATTCAATAATTATTTGTCTCCCACTATTTTATGGAAATCCAATAGCCCTCACCATTGACTTCGAAATAATCGTTTTCTTGAATATTCTTGTGTAAAGGATCAATAATTCATTATTCATTACAACAACTAGGGATTTTCAAGAACCTTTAAAGGGATTAGGTAGGCTTTAAAAATTCCAACAACATTTAATCGCAACTCCTTGATCTGATTAGAGGACTCCCCAAACCTAAAATCCTTTTATTTTGGATTTCCTCAACCTTTGAATCTTGGTCACACCATATAATGTCGTGGTAGTCATCCCATGATGTGAACCTAGTTATGTCAACCCAAAACATTGAATTAGAATTTCCCAATAATTGAAAGCACCCAAACTAGGGTTGGTCAAGCACCTTGAACTATGGTTCGATTCTAACCATAATTTTGGAAGGCTATACTGACTTAATAGTTTTATTGACGGATTTTATCCTTGTATATAAATTTTAATTTTATTATTTTGATTACATGCATGTTAATATTAAGTGTGATATACTTAAGTGATTAACCATGTCTAATATAATATTTACGCATAATTCAGTCTTATTTTAGTTCCATCTTGCATGCTTGTTTGATTAATTAATTGTGTGATCAGGACAAGACACACACAATAAATAAAAAATTCACCTGACAGAAATAAAATAAATTTTTAGATCATGATCATGTTCTATTTGTTAGTTTATATAGCTTTTGATAAATTATCCCATGACCTAGGGGAGGAATACCTTGAATCTTTTGGGTTCATGTTTATAACCTTCCACCTGTCCACCTTTGAATCTCCATGGAATTATTTAACTATGGATCCTAACTTAAGCCACCTCCACTAGAATGGGAGATCCATCCATTACATATGCTTTTATCTCACTCATAGGTGTGGGGTAAATCCAGGTTTTGCATAAAATAAACCTTGGGCACGGATGCCCTACTTGAAGAGAGGGCTCACATGCCAACAAATTTAATTTAAATAATTAAATTAAATGAAACTATTCACATTAAATGATAATGGTCTAGCTCATGATCATCCATATATGAAATGTAAATCCCCAACCTAAGTTACCCAGAGTCTGTGCTTATTACATAAAATTGGCATGATCAAAAAAGATCATGTCCCGAATGACCAATCATTTTAGTAGCCTTAAAAATACTAGATACATTTTTATGTTTTACATTACATTATAAAATGAAAAAATACAGTGACGTGATCTCTATAGGCCACACTCATATCACTTAGACTATCCCTGTAGGTTATTCGTAATATACTTCTTCGCATCCTGGGAAAAATAAAACATATAAAGGGGTGAGCTCAGATACTTAGTCAAAAAAATATAGTAGAAACTTTCATAAATAAGCATAATCATTTAAGGAAATGTATAAGACAAAAACAAAATCCTTTTAAACTTGAACATTAGTATAATATGGAAATGATAAAATCAAATAATTCAATTTACTTATCCACATGGATATTCTACTTGTTGAATAATCACATGCTATATCAATAACCACTTTCATAATGATGGAATGCATAATTCCGGACATCTTAACCACAAATTGAAGGCCTTTGGCCAAAGAAAAAAATAATATTTTTTCAAGGCCTTGTTCCAGGACAATTGTTTGTCTCATGATACCTACCGATGCATTGAGGAGCTATAGCGGGCTCCACCCATCACAAACTAAGTCCAATGCATTCCTCAAATGAAAAGGATTAAGCATAAAATAAACATTCGTATTAAAACTAGAATACGAATTGTCAAGACATTATTCATAACCCATGAATGGTGTAAAAATAACACATCTACTGTAAAACATACCACAAAACCTTCAATAAAATATGTACGTTTTGAATCATAATAAATCAACTTCAAATTAGTATAAAACCTATCAAAGGATGTTGACATAGATGAAATCCAAACTATTTTTAGAGAAATATCTCTTCATATTTTGAAATAATTTAAAAGTAATATAATTATAAAAGAAAACATTTATTTTCAAATTATTCTTATAATATTGTAAGGGATGCTTTGCCGATGTTATAATGGTGGAAATTTCCGCACCCATCGTATAAGTTAAAAAACATTCTCACCTTAATTTTATCGAAATGGTTCTAAAGAAACTTGTTTGGAAAATGACGAAATGATTCAATTAAAAAAATATGAGATCAAATAAGGGTATAAAATACTTTAAACCATTGACTATTAAATTGTAAGAATGTTTTGAAACAAAATATTAAGAAAACACGGATGTGGATGACAAAGAGGATCTCGTAGATACTTACGTAAAAACAACCTCGGATAATAAAGAGATTTCATAATTAACCCTTACCATGTAATTTTATTTGGTTGAGGGTAGGTTAAAAAATAGTATAATGGTGAAATAATTATTATGAAATTATAAAATAACCATATACATTAATATGATAAAATATATGATCTTATTATATTTCTTTGTTAATGATATTTCAGTAGTATCATCGTTTCGAGTGTTAACTGATTTGTTTTCCTTTATATGAGTTTTTTTCTAAGTAATGTTTGTTAAGTATAATATGTATCTTATTAAAATTCAGAATTTTATTAAATCTTTAAAAATTATTTTTAATCATCAACTGAAAATTAGTCTTTAATGGATATGATGTGGAATGAATCTCATCGCTTTCATGGAGACGGTAATCCGTACGTATGCATAAGTGACAATATCATTCATTTGATATTAAAATCGTATAAAATTTGTTGGTATATCATATATATAGAATCATTATCATGTTATATTTATTATTTACATCATTTATACTCATTATTATACCCATCCAAACGATGATGTGTTTGAATAACAAACTACACCACGATTTAGAGACGGCAATCCATACGTACGCACATATGGTGACATTTCCATTTACAGAATGGATATGAAAATGAATAGGGTTTTTACCATTTTTATAATAACATCAAAATATATAGAAGATAGAGGAGGTATTATTTTAGAATAGAAACAAAAAATACAGATAAAGTGGAAGAGGAAAAGTACTTGAAAGAGGTGATGAAATATTTACCCATTCTTCGGGTTCTTCCTTTTGATTTGAACAAAAAGGCTCCTAAGGTTGGATTTATGAATAAAGTAAGGCCTTTATGATGATGGTGGGACAATTTATAGGATATTTGAGAAGTTTTTTTCCAATCCAAATGACATTGATGGAGTAAATTTGAGAGAAGGGGATGTGCCCTTTTATAAGAGAGGTGAGGGTCACTTTAGGAAAATCAAGAAGAATTGTTTTATAATAAAATATTTTTCATTTTATAATGGCATAAAAATTATTTATCTCAAGGATAAGGTGGGTATGGGTTGCAAACCACTCAACTAATAGGTTTTAGACTGGTTTGGGATACTATATTAACATTATCTTTTAGATTTAACTCTTAGTTAAATAGTTTTACATTTACCATGTCTCTTTGTATTTTTATCTTATATATAAATAAAAATACTATAAAATTTCAAGAGAACCTCAAGTGGTTTATTAATGACATATATAATATTATTTATTCTCTTTTAATGAACATTATATTATTAATAATAGAATATCAATTAATAATATAATATATTTTTTAAAAACTCTTTTATATCAATTTTGACACTATTTTGTATTTTGAATTTGATAAAAGTATAACAGTATTATTAACTCAAATAAAATTTAATTAATCCACCCTAACATTTCATAATGACCTATAAAAGTAGAATAATTCATTAAAATTCTCACGTTTTATTTATTTTGATATTTATAATATCAATTATTTTAATATTTCATTAATAAGGTAACTAGTGCATCATCATTGTATGAGAAATATATTTAATTAATTAATGTATATAAATTAAAAATTAAATACAATTATGTAGGAAATATTTTTAGCTTTATATTGAATATTTATATTCGAATTTATCTTTTGTATAACCCTATATTAAAAACGGTTTAGTTATTAAACATTGATCTTAACTCCCTTAACTCTTCTTTAAATAAAATAACAATAAATGTTCTAATCTAATAAAAGTTGGCCAAATGGGATAATATTTTGTTATTAAGGTTGTTTTTGGTCGAATTATACTTATCCTATAGATTTAGGGAATGTTTTAGGGTAAAAATGAGATCATTTGTACCCTTAATTACCCTATTTACTTTTAACCGTCGTAAATAAAAGTCAAAAGTTACTATTTACAGAAAATTATTTTCACCTTATTGAATTAAATTTTAATTACTGATATTAACCATATCTCTCAGATTTTTGAAATTCAACTCATAGAAGTAGAAAATTAGGTTTTATACAAATTTTCAAATGCTCCTAGGTGGTGGGTAAATGATGATAACAAGTATGATAAAATTTTATATATCTAAACTTATTATAAAATGAATCCATTTAATTACATTAAACATATATATTTATTATGTATCTATTTTTACCTAAAAATAATTATAATAAAACAACTAATTATTTAAATAAAAATTCGGTTTAAACCAATAACACATTGTTTTTACAGTATTCATGAAAAACTGAAAGGTTTCAAAAAATACTAAAAATTCACCCTAAGCTAAATTTGATATATCGAATCCAAAAATGAAGTCTATTTTGAATTATAAAATTTATAAAATTTCTAAACGTGAGTATTACTATTCATAACATCTAGTTTGATTGGTTGTGGTGTGTTTGAACTCGAAGTTTCATACAACCCAAGCTATTGCATTATTTAAAGGGAAATGTACCATGGAAGCTTTGGTTGTTGAATTCTCCACTCCTTCAAATAATTTCTTTCTCAAAAATTCTTGAATATTACTACATAAAAAGTTTTAGGTGGTTCTTAATCATAAGTTCCATGGTTTCCCACTTTGCCTCTTCCATTTTATAGTTTCTCTATACAACTTTTACCAGATGAGTCATCCGGTTTCTCAACACTTGTTCTCTTGTATCAGGAATCTTGACAAGCTCATCGTAATAAGACATATCGGGTTCCAGTTCTAATTCCTCATAGGTGTGTACATGCGTTGGTTCAGGCATGTATTTTCTCAACAGTGATACATGGAACACATCACAAACATTGTAGAGACTTGGAGGAATTGCCAAATGGTAAGCTAAAACCCCATTTCTTTCTAGAATTTCAAAAGGTCTGATACACCTAGGACTCAATTTACCCTTCTTACCAAATCATATAATTCTCTTCCAAAGAGATACCTTCATGAAAACATGATCTCATACTTGAAATTCAATATCCATCCTTCGGTTATCAGCATAGCGCTTCTGCCTACTTTGAGCTACTTTGATGTGGTTTTGGATTACCTTCACCTTTTCCATTGTTTCCTCAACATGTTCTGAGCCTACGAAAATTATTTCACCAACACCATCCCAATAAGTTGGTGTGCGGCATATCTTTCTGTATAATGCTTCTTATGGTGCCATCTGAATACTTGAATGTAAGTAATTGTTACAGGAAAATTTTACCAGAGGCAAATATTTGTCCCATATACATTGAAAGTCAAGTGAGAAAGATCTCAACATGTGTTTTAAGCTTTGAATAGTTTGTTCTAATTGTCCATTGGTTTGTGGGTTGTAAAAAGTGCTCAAACAAAGTTCAACATCCCAGGATTTCGGAAGACTTTCCTAGAATATTGATGTAAAACGACGATCATGTTCAGTAAAAATCGACAAGGGTACTCCATGATATCTTATAACTTTATTAATATATAGTCTCCCTAGACGTTCAGGTTTTAAATATTATCTTATAGAACGAAAATGTGTTGACTTGGTAAGATGATCAACAATGACCCATATTTCATCATTTATTCTAAGAGTCATTGATAGTACCATGAAAAATCCCATCGTAATACTATCCCATTACCACTCAGGTATGTGAGGTGGTTGCAAGACTCCTCCAGGCAGTTGCCTTCCAGCTTTCACTTGTTGACACACCATACATCTTGATAAAAAATAAAAAATCTCCTTCTTCATGTAGTCCCACCAATAATGTTCTATGGTGTATAGACAATTTTTATCTATGAGCATTGTCCAAAAATTCCATTTTTAGATCAAGTATATCAGGAAAACAAATTATCTTCCCAAATATCCACATTCTATCTTTACATACGAAGTTGATCAATCTCCCATCATTCACAGAATTTATTTTATATTGAAAATTTTCATCATCAGTATGATAAAATTTTATCTTTTATAGTAAATATGGTTTTCCAACCATTTGAAAAATAATTGAGGATTCAACTTCAACGGTTATTCCCATATCCATCTTTACTAGATCCATAAAAATATGATCCGTTTCAACTAACATCTTGTGCAAAACTCCATGATTTTTTCTTCTCAAAGCATCATCCACCTTATATATCATCCTGGGGTTGTAGTGTATAGTTCAATCATAATCCTCAAGTAATTCAACATATTTCCTTTGCCTCATGTTGAGTTTATTCTATGATAAAATATACTACAAACTCTTTTGATCGGTATATATCTCAAATTGTTCACCATAGAGATAATGTATTTATATCACCAATGCAAAGATTTTAGCTACTAACTCAAGATCATGAGTAGGATAGTTTTGGTCATGAATATTTAGCTGTCGTGATGCATAGGCAATACCCCTGTCATTTTGCATAAGGACACAACCAAGTCCTCTCATTGATGCATCACTAAAAATAACAAACCCATTATTCCTAGATTATAGAGTCAAGATAGAATCATTGACTAATCTTCTCTTCAATTCATCAAAAAATTATTCAAACTCTTTTTTTCCAAACAAATTTAACTCCTTTACATGTTAGCTTGGTTAATAGGTTTCCCAATCTGACAAAATTATGGATTAAACCCCGATAATAACCAGCAAAACCTATAAAACCACGTACCTCAGTTACAATCATCGATGTTGGAAATTCATGGATTTCTCTTGTATTAGAAGTATCAATGGAGATTCCATCCTTTGAGACAATATGTCCAAGAAACAAAATCTCTTGGAGCCAAAATTCACACTTGCTAAACTTCCTATAAAATTCATTTCTCCTCATGGTTTTTAGAATTATGCGTAAGTGATTTTCACGATCTTCATAGATTTTAGAGCATATCGGGATATCATCAATAAGTACAACTAAAAATTCATCAAGCTAATACTTGTAAACTTTGTTCATTATATCCATGAAAATAGAGGGTTCATTAGTCTAACTAAAGGCATTATTGTAAACTCATAATACCCGTACCTGGTCTGAAATACTATTTTCAGAATCTCTTCTTTCTTTGAAAAAAATTGATGATAACTAGATCATAGGATAATCTTTGAAAAATATTTATCTCCGTGATGTTGGTTGAATAAATCATCAATTCACAGTAGTGGATACTTGTTCTCTATTTTTACAGCATTTATCTCCCTGTAGTCAATGAACAACCTCATAGATTCATCTTTCTTTTTAATAAAAAGGACATAGTCTCCTTATAGAGAAATAGTAGGGTGAATAAATATTTTGTTACTCAATTTATCTAAGTATTTTTTTTAGTTACATTAATTCCGCAGTGGCCATTCTATATGGGGTCATCAATATGGGCCTTGAATGAATAATTAAATCAATGGAAAACTCAATATCTTGATCTAGTGGATGTCCATGTAATTCTTCTAGAAACTCATAAATATATTCATACACAATAGGTACATCCCCTATTTGAACATTCCTTTCCTTTCATATAGTTATTTCATTCTCTTCCTCCCCAATAATCGAATTTAGTTGATCTACTAGGGTGGAGCAAGATAAGAATCAGATGGAGATGTTTCCACTCTAAAGATGAGTTACTCTTTATCATCATCAAAAATTGGAACCTCTTTCTTCTTACAATATGTTTTGGCATCATGGTCCGAAATCCAATCCACACCTAGGATTGTATCAAATTCAATCATGGGTATGATTATGAGATCAACTGATAAATAATGTTTATATGCCTTAATGGGAACTGATTCACAAAACTTTGTTGCAATCATACTTACCTTTGGAGTTTTGATTGACAACTCCCTTGTTAAATAAATTTGGAAATATCTAATTTTCCTAGAAAACTGGGAAGATATGAAACAATGAAATGATCCATAATCAAATAAATAATTTGATAAACTTGAACAAACCATTAAATTACATACCACCACGTCTTTCGTTCGTTCAACCTCTGATGTAGTGATATCATAAGCCTGGCCTTGAAACCTTGGCCTTTTTTGAGGTATGTTTCCTTCTATATTAGGAAATTCATTTTCATAATTCCCACTCTCTCATCAATTTTAGAATTCAAAATTGAAAGACTCTTTCTTCCCCTTGTAATTACGTGTTTGGTGGCCTTTTTCACCACACTTATAACATACTCTCATTCCCTTCAGGGAAGTACCGAGGTGTTTCTTCCCACATTTAATACAGTATGGATATTGAAATTTTTTATTCTTCCCATTATTTCCATTTCTAGAGTGTTCATAATAACTCTTTTTCTCTATCTTTTCTTTAAAATCATATGACATAGAGAATTTATTTTCTGTCTTGATAGCAGATGAGACAATATCTTCGTACGATGATAAGGATTGTGAGAGTAATTCTCGATAGATAAATGTTATTAATCCATAAAAGAAATGATAAAATTTAATTATTTGGTTACATATATAATCTACTGCATGCCTTTCTATCCAAGTAAAGTTTGCCTCATATTTTTTGATAGTCTCATCCTCCTTTTGCCTCAGACTCAAAAATTGTATTTCCATATCTACACGATGGTCAGGAGGAAAGTATTTTTCTATGAAAATATCATTAAACTACCTCCATTCTATATTTGATACTTCATCATATATCTTTGTGTTTCGAATCAATGATCAACATTGATCTTCATATCCCGTGAAGAAATAAACTGTAATGACAACTTTTTCCCTTTCGCTACTCCCCCAAGCGTGAAATATTTTCTCTAAAGAATTTATCAATTTCTCAACTACTAATGGATTTGTACTCCCAATTAATGTTGGTGGTTTTTTCCTCATGAAGTGTTCTAACATTGATCCTCTGAGTGTTGGATCATGGTGCTCTGTACTGGTAAGGCTATTATTCATAACCTGAGTGAGTTGTCACAGTATGGCTATAATATGATCATCACAAGTTGTTTCACCAGCTCCACTATAATTATCTTGAGTAGGACGGAAATCCCTAAATTTATTACATTCATTTATATAGTTACCATTCCTTCCACTAGGCACCATTTCTAAAAAATGGCATTGACTAGATTAGTTTATGAATCACAATAAATAATTCCCAACTTGTAACATAGTTAACATAAATTGAACATTTTATGGATATAATACATATTCATAAAAATGTTTTCATTGAGGAATTATATACTCATAAACCATTATTAATGGTTTTTAATGAAAAAGAGAGTTATCCTAAGTGTATCCCTTGGGTGTGTCATAACCAAGAGTGCAGCAAGCCCCATTGTTGTGCACCAGTTCCCATTCAAGTCTAGCTCAAAGCGGGGTTTTCTGGTTTTAACCCGAGGTACATCTGTGCCAGAGACACCTCTACCTGCCCTTATCTTGTCAGGGAAGTATTTTTTGTAAAATTCACAAAATCTCTATAGTAACAAGATTATAGGAAGTTCTTCTATACTAATCCTCAAATTATATCGTAGGTTAGTGTTCTCTAATCGGATTTTTTCTAATTCTAGATTCCAAGGTTTGTAATAATCTTCCTATGATACAAACTATAATTCCCCGACCCTAGTTACCCAGAGTCGGTGCCTTATTAAATAATATTGGCATGATCACAAAAGATCATGTTCCAAAAGACCGATCAGTTTTGCAGCCTTGGAAATACTAGATACATCCATAAGTTTTACATTAAATTTTAAAATGAAAAACTATAACAACATAGTCTCATAAGGCTACACTCATATTCCATAAACTATCCCTATAGGTCAATAATAATATTATTCTTTGCTTCCTAGGAAAAATAAAACATAGAAAGGGGTGAGCTCAGATGCCCAGTAAGAATAAAAATATAGTAGAAACTTTTATAAATAAGAAGAATAATTTAAGTCAATGTATAAGTCCAAAAAATCATATTAAAATTGAAGTTTAGAATAATTTTGAAAAGATAAAATCAAATAATTCCATTTACATATTCACATGGATATTGTACTTGTGGAATAATCACACGCAATATCAATAACCACTTTCATAATGATGGAATTCATAATGCCAGACTTCAGAACCACCTAGTCAAGGCCTTGTGCTAAGACTACAAATAATATTTTTTCAATACCTTTTTCCAAGAAACTAGTTTGTCTCATGAGACCTACCGATGCATCATGGAGTTATTGTGGGATCCACCCGTCACTCACTATGTCCAATGCATTTCTCAAATGAAATGGTTTAAACATAACATAAAAATTCATATTAAAACTAGCATAAAAAATGTAGATACTTTATTCATAACCCATGAATGGTGTGAAATAGCCGCACCCACCGTATAAGTTATAGAAACATTCATAGAATAATTTTGTCGAAATGGTCATAAAGTACCTTGTTTAGAAAATGAGAGAAAGATTCCTTTCAAAAACATATAAGGTCAAATAAGGGTATAAATGACATTAAACCATTTTATATTATGTATTAAAAGTTTTTGGAATACATTTTAAAGAAAACACGGAGGTGGATGATAAAGAGGTCCCAGTAGATACTTACATAAAGACAACCTCGTATAATAATGAGATTGTAGAATTAACCATTACCTTGTAATTTTCATTGAAAAAACGTAGGGTAAAATCCTTTATAATGGTTTAATAATTTTTATTAAAGTATACAAGAACTATATACATAATATTCCATCATATATGATCTTCTAAAATTTCATTGTTAGTGGTATTTCAGTTGTATCATCGTTTCAGGTGTTAACGAATTCATTTTCCTTTATATGATTTGTTACGTATGTATTTTTTATTATGGATAGAATGTATCTTATTCATATTCAAAACTATATTATGTTTTTAATCATTATTTTTAATCATTAAATAAAAATTAGTCTTGAATGGATACGATGAGGAATAAATCTCATCGCATTCGTGGAGACGAAAATCCGTACGTACGCACGAGCAAAAATAAAATTCTTTTTATATTAAAATTGTATACAATTGGTTGTTATATAATATATACCAAATCATTATCATTTTATATTTATTATTTACATCATTTATACAAATTATTATACTCATCCAAATGAGGAAGTGTTTGAATAACTAACTATACTACGACGTGGAGACGGTAATCCGTACGTCCGCACATATGGTGACTTTTTCATTTATTGGATGGATAGAATAATGAATAGGGTTGTACCATTTTTATAATAACATCATAGTATATAAAAGATACTGTAGTTATAATTTCATATTGGAAACAAAAAAATAAATAGGAAGTGGAAAAAAAAGAACCTGAAAGAGGTGATGAAATATTTACATCTTCTTCGAGTTCTTCCTTTAGATTTGATCAAAAGAAATCCATTGGATGGATTTATGACTAAAAAAATGCATCTAGGATGAAGGGAGGACAGTTGAGAGGATACATGGGTAGGGTTTGGCCGAGCCAAATGGCTTTGATGGTGTGAATTTGAGAGAATGTGATGTGACCTTTTATAAAAGAGGCGAGGGTCACTTTAGGAAAAGCTTGAAATATTATTTTATAATAAAGTAAATTTTGGTTTCTAATGGATCAAAAATGACCTATTTCGAGGATAATGTAGGTTTGGGTATAAAACCACTAAACCAATAGGTTTTATAAAGGTTTGGTCACTATATTTACATTAACATTTAGATTTAACTCTTGGTTAAATAGTTTGACATTTACCATGTGTCTTTGTATTTTTGTATTATAAGGGTAATAAACACACTATAAATAATAAAGAGAACCTCAAGTTGTTCATTAATAACATATAAAATATTATTTAATCCCTTTTAATGAACCTTATATTTTTATGAATAGAATATCATTTAATAATATAATATTTATTTTAAAATCTCTTTTTTGTCAATTTTGACACTAATTTGTATTTTGTTTTTTTTAATTTGTAACAACAATATTACTTTGAAAAAAATTAATTTAATCAACCCTAACATGTCATAATAACATAAAAAATTATTTTAAATCATTAAAAGTCTCAAATTAGATTTATTTGGATATTTATAATATCAATTATTTTAATATTTCATTAATAAGTTAATTACTGCATCATTATTATGTCATATATAAATTTAATTATTTAATTTTTAAAAATTATAAATAAAATACAATTATGTAGGAAATATTGTTAGATTTATAATGAACATTTATTGTCAGATTTATCTTTATATAACTCTATTGTAAAAATGGTTTAGTTATTAAACATTTATTTTAACTCTTTTAACTCTTTTTTAAATAATATAATAATAAACGTCCTATTCTAATCCAGGTGGACCAAATAGGATAATATTTTATTTCTAAGGTTGTTTTTGGTCTAATTATACTTATAATCTATAATTAAGACATGTGTAAGGGTAATTGTGATATCATTTTTACCCTTAATTACCCCATTTACCTCTAATAGTGGTAAATAAAAGTCAAAAGTTACTGTTCGCCAAAAATTATTTTCATCTTATAGAACCAAATTTTACATACTAATATTAATCGTATCTCTCATAATTTTTAAATTCAACTCATAGAAGTTGTAAAATTATGTTTTATACAAATTTACAAAGGCTCCTAGGAGGTGGGTAAAAGAAAGTAAAAAAGATTGATAAAATTTTATATATCTAAACTTATTATAAAATAACAACAATGAATTACATTAAACATATATAAGTATTATGTATCTATTTTGACCTAAAATAAATTAAAATGAAATAACTAATTATTTGAATAAAAATTTAGTTTTATCAAATAATGCAGTGTTTTTTCACTATTCATCTAATATTGAAAGTTTTCATAAAAATACTAAAAATTCACTCTAAGATAAATTCAATATTACGAATCCAAAAATGAAGTCCATTTGGAATGATAAAATTTATACAATTTCAAAAAGTGGGTATTACTATTCATGACGGCTAGTTTGATTGGTTGTTGTGTGTTTGAACTCAAATTTGCTTACAACGCAAGCTATTGCATTATTCAAAGGGAAACACACCATGTAAGCTTGGGGTGTTACATGAAACAATATTCAGACACAAATAAAACTAGCATTAAATTCTTTATTCATTCTTGTTTAAGATAAATCTTGGTCGAATTAATTAATTATCTTGAATTAATCAATCATTTTATCTTAAACCCTTTTCCGAATTTCCTTAAGATTCTCATCCATCATAATTTTACACAAATAAATTCATTTAAAATTATCTTTGTACATAACATGTACCTTGGAAGAGACCCTATGAATTCCCATTAGTAATGACTCAATGAGTGTAAATGAACATTACACAAGTGTTAAACTAAACACAAATATATAAGACACATATAACTTGTTGTGCCTAAACTATCACCCACAATATGGTAGAAGTATCAAGGGTTTTTATGATGTAATAATTAATTTTAATAAATCAGCATAATTTGGATGAGTACACATTGTGTAGTTATGACTAAATGGTGTGTACTTTTGTTCATCATCCATCCTAAGTACATACCCATGGACATGGTGTGTAAATGCACTTCCGAAATCTTTAGATTACACAACATGTTTATTAGGATACACTCCATGTAGTATCCGTGTTACATGGTTTCCACCTGGGAAATCCATGTATGGTGTACATAGTCCAACCCTAACCTGAAGGGACTATATTCCATTTTCAATGGTCCACATGGTGTGTAATATATAAACCATGTGCCACCTATTCTGGGTCAACACACAGAGTCTTAAAGACTTAGATATGATCCAATGGAATGACCTGGTTTGGTAGACCCTCCCAGTGCATGGAACCTATACTACATTACATATACAACTAAATACACCCAATGTGTTTTGGTGTTGCACGAACGGGAAGCTTTGGGACCTACAGATGAGATCTTCTATTTTATTTTAATAAAAAATAATAGAAAATTTTATATCTATAAGGTGAAAAAGAAATGAAAAAGAAGGAATTGATCTCAAAATTTCTATTTATAAAATGATTGAAATGAATTGAAACAAATAAATTATTAAATGTGTAAATTTCTGAGAAAAAATGAAATAATTAAAATCAATTATATGAATGCTCTGATACCACTTATAGGTTCCAGGTGCATTGGAAGCATGTTGGTGGGTGTACTCAACATTAATTTTTCCATTAACAATGGTCAATCATAGATCTGTCACGATAATAAAATGACGTATCATCAGAATTGAATGAAGAATAAAAGAAAGGAAGGGAGTCTTGGTACCAAAGAGAGTATCATCAAATGTTGGTTGTAATTAATTTAATTAAAATACTTTATTTACCTTGATGGAATTCTCCATCTGTTGATTTTTTCAATCACGGTTTGATGTGATCTATCATTTCATCATAGAATCCAAGAGTAGGATTCCTCTAGAAGTGATCCACTTGTGCTCCACATATCTCTGGACGTCACCAAAGGGATCTCTGAGTGCTATCATGGAAGAGCCTTTGCTTGTGGTGTGAGCCTTCGATTTCCTTTATAGCCACATTGAAATCACTCTCCTAGATCTGGTGGGGGAGGATCTCTCTCGTAACTTGAGGGAATTGTTAGAATAAATTAATTATTTCATTGCTTGATTCCTTTCTCTAGATCACTTGTCCACAACCCCCAAAAATTTCGAGGCTAGTGAGTCTTATATAATTGTCATTTTAATTACATAGAAAAATTTAATGAATTAATTACCCGAAAGAATTTATTAATTTCATTTAATTCTCAGTAACACCCCATGACTAATAATAACAGTTGATAATTATTATTACATGACTTGTGCCTAGTGAATTACACCTAATATTTTTTAAATAATAAAATAATAATATTTCTCACAAATCCTAAAAAACTACACGATGTCTAATTTTGTTTTTCCATTTTCTTTATTTCCTCCACTACATTAATTAGTCCTTGAATAATGGCTATTTAATTATTAAATAAATACCACTATATTACTTTCTAATAAATATACTATTACACCCATAAAATATTCTCTAAAATAACTAGTGTCGAAATAAATGGGATCAAGAAACTTTAAATAATTATTAATCCACAATCAGGAAAAATCTTTATTAAACCTATCAAATGAATATTTATCTGAGACACATAGACACACATAGTGTGCGACCCTTAGGCCTCTTTCTCAGTAGAATTAGGCAGAACCTACCTAAATTCCAAGGTTAGCGTCTAAAAACACGGCAAGGAATGCATACAGAAAGAAGTTAACACTGCAATGATGTGTCACATCCTAAAAACGCTTACCGTGTAATGTAATCACATTGTCACAATATCTTTAATCAAACGGGTCCCATGCTATTGCTATCAACCCATGTGATTGATTATTATTTCTTTGAATTTCCAGAATTGAACTCACCCATTCCTTACCATGTCCATGGATTTATTTAATTTATATCAATTCCATCAAGTGGCCTGAGATATATAATTTTTTTATAGAACCAGAGGGACAAATCTTTTCTCGCATTATCTATTAATGCAGTATTACTCATGATGCACTCAACATATCTTACCTCTCTACGAATAGTGTGTCATCACAGTTTTCATCAATACATCTATGTGTGTGAGTTTTAATACCAATTAATAATAATCTTATCTTATAAGGACCAATACACACGTCTGCAGATAGGAACATCCAATGAAACTATGATATTTATATTTCCTACAAGCAGGTATAATTCTCATAATATTCTCCTGGATATTAAAAAGGGTACCCAACATGATAAGAGGCATCAATGTTTTACGAGTTGTCACCACAAATGGAATTTATAATTTGTGTCCTTCAAATAACATCATCTAGGCATTGAAAGTATATATTTAAGAAGAGTGTTACGGAACTTCCAGGTTCTTACCATAGCAGGTATCTGCTATGACCCTTTAAATGAAACCACTATCCTTATGACATTATCACAAGAATTTTCAATCAAATGAATAATAATTATTTGATATTGTATTTATTAATTACAAACGTACAAAGTAATTGGTTCTTGGCCACCATCTCCAATAAGAGTTTTAGATAGGATCTCATAGTAGCATCATCGAGGGCCTACAATGACATCTTTGGTATGGGCTCATTATCCACGTCCATGCTCAGATTGACTATTTTATGTGAAAAGTGATGTGTGACCATGAGGATGGGACCAGGTTTTACTTCACTGATGAGAAGGTAATCATTGTAGCTTTGGATGGGCTTTCTGAGAGGTGGGTGCACGAGATCACTGATCAGTTGGCTAGCCTTACCCATAGATTTGTTGAAGAGAGGAGTCTGAGTTATCCTATAGTGGTGGACTAGTATGCTAATGTCTTCCATGATGATGTTTTGGTAATAACTCTTTAGAGAGAGGAAGACTTTTACAATGACCTATACCCCAGGAAAACACCAATATCTACACCAGCATATCGGATGGCTCACATGGAGCTTCGTGAGTTGAGGGTACAGTCGAAATACTTGCTGAGGAAGGGGTGTGTATGTCCCTGTGTTTTTCCTTGGCCAGACCCAATTTTTTTCTCCAAGAAGGCATATGGGGGGTCTGAGGACATTCATGGACTATCAACACCAGAACATAGTGTCCATGAAGAATGATAATCCTCTTTCGAGGATTGATGAACACTTCAACTAATTTATGGGAGCTTTGTGGCTTTCCAAGATAGTCCTCTGATCAGGTTATCATTAGATCAGGGTATTGGATGAGGAGGTACCAAAGAAAACCTTCAAATGTTGTTCATTCCATACGAGTTATTTGTGATTCAATTAGGCTTGACCAATGCATTGAAAGTGTTCATGGGAATCATGAATAGGTTCTTTTGACCATACCTCGATCAGTTTTGGTAGTATTAATTTATGATATCCTGGTATACTTCATGATGGATTAGAAGCACCCCAAGAATCTTCAGATAGTTCATAATACACTATAAGAGAAACAAACTTATGGAAAGCTCTCAAAGTTCCTGTTCTATATAGGGGAAGACCATTTCCTAGGGAATGTTATCTAAGAGGCTAGAGTTTTAGAATATCCATGAAAGATAAAGGTGTTGATTTCATGGGAGATACCTAGGAGTGTGACTGAGGTGACGAGTCTTCTAGGGATGGATGGGTACTATTGAAGATTTGTACCAGAGTTTACCATGGTAGCATCACCCTTTTCATCTTTGACAAAAAAAGGAAAACCATTATTGTGAACAGATAGGTGCCAACCGAGTTTCTAGGAGGTGAGGTGGAGACTGACATGTGCTCCCCATCTTGAGTCTACTAGAGGAGGGCGTCAGGTATATAGTCTACTGCCATGCATAAGGGACTGGACAATGGTGTTTCCTAATGCAGGAGTAAGCGATGATTTCCTACAGCTCACGAAAACTGGAGAAACACGACCAGAACTAATTGGCTCAGGACCTGGAGCTAGCAGCAGTTTTCTTTGTGTTGTAGATGTGGTAACACTACGTGATGGGTATACAATTTACTGTTTATTATGATCACAAGAGTCTCATGTATATCTACTCACAGAATGACCTGAATTAGAGACATTGACCATGTATAGAGTACCACTAGGACTATGACTATGATATAGTCTATACTCATAGGAATGGGAATCCAATAGCAGATGCACTCTGAAGGAGGTCTAGAATATTGTTACTGAGTGAGGCGACAGAGCAGCTAGCTGTGTTACACTTATCCTTCGTTGATAGAAATGGTGATGATTACCTCTGTTATATGATAGTTATTACACACTACATCAATGAGTGAGGGAGGCATATCCTAGGGACATTAACTGAGAGGCCCTATGTGCTTAGATATCCTCAGGCCAGGCTCCAAAAAGAATTTTTGAAGGTGGGGAGAACATCATCTTTTCAGAGGACATACCATGGTATCAGTGGTGCTATGATAGGAGGTGTTGAGGTGGTACCAAACAGCCCCTTTGGATATACATCCTGGTGTGGCACAGATTTACCATGACCTCTAGTGTTAGTTCTGATGGATTGGGATAATTAAAGATGTGGTTGAATTTGTTTCACAATTCCTCATTTGTCTATAAGTGAAGGTCAAGCATCAAGATCCAAAAGGGTCAACACGAACACTTAAGGTACTAAAATGGAAGTGGGCTACTATCTCTATGGACTTTGTGATAGGACTACCACATACCTTAGAGGCCATGATTCAATCTGGGTGATCGCTTACTGAATCACCAAATCGGCCAAATTATTACCCATCCATGAGTATGGATCAGTAGTGGGATTGGGACCCCTCTAAGTACAAGCGAATTTGCGGCTTTATAGAGTTCCATCAACGGTCATCTCAGATCTTGATGCTCATTTTACATCATGGCTGGGGAAGGGATTAGAGGATGAGTTTGGGACTCAGCTATGCAATAGCACTGCCTTCCATCCTTAGATAGATGTTAAGATGGAGAAAACCATATAGAAATTTGAGGGTCTATCTTCCTCATCCATACCATCAACCAACAAGTTTTAGGTAAGGGTATTATTCAAAGCGTTTTATAAATATTCTACTCTTGTTGATGATTGAATTTTTTTCATGTTATATTACTAACATGGAGGGTGTGGGGAGAACCAACAAGGGTTGGACCCTCCACTGATCTCAGTATTGGATGTGTTCTCTGTGGGGGATCTGAAATAATGGAGGCAAGGTGAAACCGAGGGCTACATAGTGTAGGAGGCATCCTGGGAGGCCCATAGGCACATTCCTAAATGAAATCGGACCACCAGAGCTTCATTGATTTCATGCAGAAGCATCTGCGGCACGACCATGCCAGAGACCAAAGGAGGCAGCGGTCGGTAATCGCCAGCCATGAGAATGTGGAAGCACCAGATGGCACCATGGTGGACATGGGAGGGGGAAGCAAGGAAGTTGGGGGGCATCATTGGAGCTGGGCAACGCGCTGTAGAGGCAGGTCGCGACTTCGACCTACAGTAGAGGGTAGACCAGCACCTCATAGGTTCCGCAGGTGACTAGTCCACGTGTACCGACCAGGTGGATCGGTGCCATATGATGCCATGATTTAATGACCCAGAATGGCCCATCTATTCCGGAGGGGATCAGACTCCCTGACCCTGCAGAGGGCTGGACGGTTCCGCGACCTAGCTGGCCATACCCATCCGGGTGTGTCAGGATAAACCTGCGGCCCAGTGAGCCAAGCCAACAGCCCTGTGTTCCTTAATAAGCACATACATACTTGCATGCGCCTAGTCCCTTCAGAAAAGGCCTAGCAGGCTGGGTCTCGTCTGTCCGATCAGACCCGGACCCACTTACATCCTAGTTTTGATTAAATGGATATATCTCCTAAAACTTACGTCTATTAGATTAAAATCATGAGGCACTAGAACTATTATGATGTAAATGTCCTTTTGGGATACTCCACATGAGCTTTAGAGAATTTTAGAGTACATTTGGGTTGGATCGAGCCCAAATCCAATCGGGCCCTCAGCACTAAAATGCCTGTAACATTCAGACTGAGCATCTGATTGACGTGCCATCTATTGCGTCTAATACCTTGTGACATAGCCATTCATAAGGTTGCTTCTTCATGGGACATAATGATAGTTTATATATGACTGATTTCATGAGAGGTGGATCTTCGTTGAATCAAAATTGATATGTGCAAGAATCAAGTGGCTGGCTATGAAGTGAAGAATGCAGGGTGGTCCTGTGTGGGTTAGTACCTATCGATCCAGTGTGGGTCAGATCCACTATGGGTTAGCACTCAAAAATTCTATGTGGGTCAGTACATACCGATCTTATGTGGGAAAACACTAAAAGATCCTGTGTGGGTCAATGCCTATCGATCATGTGTGGGTCAGCACTCAACAATCCTATGTGGGCCAACGCATACCGATCCTGTGTGGATCAGAAGTAGAGCCTCTTGACAGAATAAGACGATCTATCTTTAGGATTAATCATCTATACTTTTCTACATATGTTATATAACTGGTGTGAGATATCATTTTCTGGTGCTTTTTGATTGAGATCATGCTTGTGGATTTTCCGTTGTGGAATTCTGAGAGATCTTTGTGGGTCTAGGGGTCCCCACTTAGTATTATTATACTCACCCCTACAAGGGAACCACCTACACCTTGTTGTGTCTTGTGTATAAAATGGATTGCTTTGACTGAAACCCATGGATCTAGGACATGATAGTGTACATAGGTGACTAGTTGACTTGGAGAGCCACAGTGAAGAGCTATACCATCACTTTTGATAGGATTATTAGTAGGTGACCTCAAGAGTTGTTTCTTTATTTTACAAGTACTTCCATTTCAGTTGGTCTTGTATTATGTACCCTTAATTTTATAACATACTTTTATACCTAGTTGTGGTTTTTATTTTTCAGTGTACCTTTCTTATTTCCGTTCTATTATAATTGTGCACAGTGTTCCCAGTTTGTGTGTGTACCGGTTTTGAAGCAATTCCTTCCCAATTTAGGGATATTCCTTCCGGTGTAAGTCTCCAACCAATGGCCTATTGAAGCTGGGCATAGGTAGCCCTAGAATGGGTCCCAGTGGATGAGTCATTAATAAGTGGTGTCGGAGGTATTGATTTGACCAGAAGAACTAAGAGTATTTGTTTTAAAAGGAGAAACTGTGTTAAGTGTCTTCTGTTCTGGATTCAGTTTAGGGAGTCATGTGTTGGTGTGATGACCGACATATCCATACACCATGAACCTGAATTTGGATTTCAGACTCGGGACATGAAAAAACTAGTTGCATCTGTTTATAAAATGTTTTTTCCATTTTGATCTCTTTGAGTTAGCTCACCAGGTATATAAATTCTTGATCGTGGAAAACCTGTTTCTTTTAGGATGCTTCCACGTTAAAAACCAGCCAGAATTATAGAGATAGGTCATGATGATGGCCCACTGAGTGATGAGACATTAGAGAAGGGCTCTCTTACGGTGACAACACCTTTGGGTGGTGTACCAGCAGCACCACCACCCGCAGGGAAGAATTTTTCACTATCCCCACTAACACACCATGCATGATGACAGAGTGCACTGCACGAGTTCTAGAGACAGAGGCTTCCGATGTGTCGAGCTGAGATAGACCCAGAGGCAGCTAGGGAATGGTTGTTGGTGGTGTCACTAGTTTTTTTCTTGGCTAAGACACCACTAGATTAGATGGTGATCCTAGATACTAGCCTCTTTCTGCACACAATTGGGTGATGGTGGATCCTGACGCTCTAGACACACGAGGAAGTGACACAATCCTTGTTGGACTGCGAGACCCTTTTCAGGGCATAGTTCATACCATTGACTCTCTGCTTTTTGCGTATTCAAAAGCTACTTCACATACAACATGGACTCCGGATAGTTTCCTACTACATGGAAAGATTCACTGACCCCACTCGCTACTCCACCAACATGGTACATGCCACATTCATCAGGGCCAAGAACATTGAGAAGGGTATCCAAAGGGAGATTAGAGGGTCTATGATATCGCTCAATATCACAATGTCGGCTGGAGTTCCTGAACGAGCACTATTGGTGGAGGGATTTCTAGATTAACATGCACCAAAAATGAGACCCAACACCGTACAACAAGTGGATGAGTCATCAGAAGTTGTCAATAGGTAGATGACATAGAGGTCCAAGTGGTCCAGACCTTCTGGAGGGCAACCCCAGGATATAGGGTTGGAGGTGTGGAGCTCATGAGACATAGGAGGTCTGTAGGGGATTCGATGTTCTACACATGTTGTGGGCAGGCTCACATGGATCACAATTGCCCGAACTGCCACAACGATGATCATAAGATGGTCAAGGGACCACTGAGGAAGAGACAAAGATTCGAGCAAGGAGGTCCAAAGGGTGGTGGAAAAGGTAGAGGAGATGGTCGAGCAGTAGGCGGGGGGGGGGGGGGGGGGGGCAGAGATATGTGGTTTTACCGCCACCACCTCTAGGAGGTCCACCCAGACCTCAGAGAGCATGTGGAAATGGACTATCTCATCATTAGTTAGCTGAGGCCTATGATAACGATGCTCCATAGATTATTTGAGGTATGATCTATGTCTACTCCACCCTATCTACAATACTTATTGACTTATGTTCTAATTACTCATCCATTTCCATTGGTCTTGTTCGGAGTTTGAAGATTCTAATGGACACATTGGCTCAATCCTTACTTTTAGAGACTCTTTTGGGATAATATTCGATGGTTGTGCATTGGTTCTAGCATTATGAGATTACTTTAGGAGGCGAGAACTTCAGCAAGTATCTCCTAATAGTAGCATCCATGCCTTATGATGTCACCTTGGGTATGGGTTGGTTATCTACATTTCAAGCTCATATTGACGATTTTAGGGAAAAAGTGTGGTGTGAATCTAAGGATGAGGCTAGGTATTCCTTCCCCGGTGAGAAGGGAACATCTTCAGCTCAATATGATCTTTATTAGAGGAGCGTGAAACTGATCACTCATGAGTTGTCTAGCCTTACCCTCAGAGATGTGGATGATAGGAGTCTGAGTTAACATGTAGTAGTGGACCAATATGTTTAAGTCCTCCCAAATGATGTTGTTGGAATACCTCCTCACAGAGAGTTGGAATTTTACATCGACCTGTACCGTGGGATGACACTGATATCTACACCATCATATCAGATGGCTCATGTGGAGCTTCATGAGTTGATGGTATAATTGGAAGACTTGTAGAGGAAGCGGTTTGTAAGGCCCAACGTTCCTCCTTCAACAGACCCGATTTGGTTTTCCAAAAAGGAGTTAGGGAGTCTAAGGCTTTGCATGGACTAACGGATCCTGAACTAGGTTATTGTGAAGAAAAATTATCCTTTGTCGAGGATTGATGAACTCTTTGACCAGGTGAAGGGAGCATGGTGGTTTTCGAAGATAGACCTCATACCATGATATCATCAGCTCAGGGTACGGGATGATGACCTATAGAAGACAACCTTCAGATTTTGGTATGGCCATTATATGTTCTTAGTGATGCCTTTTAGCCTAAGCAATGCTCTGGATAGGTTCATGGGACACATGAATAGGATCTTTTAGCCTTACCTCGATCTCATCACTGCAGTCTTCATTAAATATATCCTCATATACTCCACGATGATGGAAGACCATGACACACATCTTCAAATAGTTCTTGATACTGTTCAAGAGAACCATATTTATGGAATTCTCTCTAAGTGAAAATTCAAGATTTGGGAAGTCCATTTCATTGGGCACGTTGTCTCAGATGTTGGTGTTGCAGTTGATCCAGAAAAGATAGAGGCTTTGCTTTCATAAGAGCCACCCAGGATTCCGATCGAGGTATATAGTTTTTTGGGGTTGGCTGGGTAGTACCATTGATTTGTAGGTGAATTTTATAGGGTAGCATCACCCCTATCTACTTTGATGACTAAAGGACACCTTTTCTTGTGGATGGATAGGTTCCATCAGAGTTTCCAGAAGCTGAGGCAGAGACTGATGAGTACCCCCATCATGAGGCTACCATAATATGCCTTTGGGTATACAGTCTACTATGAAGCATCTGGGAACATACAAGGGTTTTTCCTAATGCAGGAGAACGGAGTGATTGCCTACGGCTCATGAAAACTGAAAAACAGGAGTAGAACTATGGGACCAATGACCTGGAGTTAGAAGTAGTGGTCATTTCACTGTAGATGTGGTGGCATTACTAGATGGGTGAAAAATTTACCATTTAGTCTAATCCCATGATTTTCAGGTATATCTTCTCATAGAAGGACCAGATCATGAGACAACGATGATCGATGGAGTTCGTCCAGGACTATGACATTGAGATTGTCTAGGCTCATGGGAAGGGGAACGTTGTAGCACACACACTCAGCAGGAGGTCTAATATACAATTGATGAGTGAGGTGATAGAGAAGCTAGTTGTGTTACAATTATCCTTTGTGGATATAAATGAGACAACTTACCTTCAGTTTATGACAGTTACTCCCACACTTCATCAACGAGTTAGGGAGGCATAACTTGGGAATGATTTCTGTGAGGCCTGATGTGCTCATATATCCATGAGACAGGTTCTTGATGGATTTTCTCAAGGTGGGGATCATCCCATCCTTTTCATAGGATGCACTATGGAAACCAGTGATTCTATGGGAGGAGGTGTTGAGTGAGTTACAGACATCCCATTTTTCGGTACTTCCTAGTGCGGTGAAGAAGTTCCAGGACATTCGGCATCAGTACTGGTGTCCATGGAAGAAGAAATTAGTGGAATATTTCATTCCATAATACTTCACTTGTCATCATGAAATGGACGAGAATCTGGTTCCACCAAGATTATAAAAACCACATGAGGTAGCCGAATTGAAGTTGGATGTTATGTCCATGGAATTCATGACTATACTACCATGTATGTCGAGGAACAATGATTCAATCTGGGTGATCATTGACCAACTCAACAAGTCGGCCCACTTCATACCCATCCGAGATCTTGGATCAGTAGAGGGATTGGGAAGCCTCTACGTACATAAGATTATGCAGCTTCACGGACTTCCCTCATTGATCATCTTCAATCACGATGCTCGTTTTACATCCCGATGGTGGAAGGGATTACAGGAGGCATTTGGTACTCAGCTATGCTTGAGCACCGCCTTCCATCCTCAGATAGATGGTCCGATAGAGTGGACCATACAGACAATCAAGGACATGATTCACCATTGCATCCTTGATTTCAGCCACTGTTTGGAGGACCAACTTGCACTGGTTGAGTTCTCATACATCAACAGTTATCACACCACCCTCAGAACGGCCCCATTCGAGGCTTTGTATGGTAGACCATGAAGATCACTTTTTTGATTGATAGACCAATGGAAGTTAGCACTTATGGGTCCATAGTTGGGATGAGATACCACTAAAAAGGTGAATATCATCTAGGAGTGGATGAAGACTTCACAGAGATGGCATAAGTTTTATGATGATATGAGGCGGAGACCCTTGGTGTTTGAGGAGGGAGATCATGTCTTCTTACAGGTCTCACCCCAATGAGGATTTCAAAGATTTGGCTAGGGAGTTGAGCTATCTGTGAGGTTTATGAGGCCTTTTGAGTTTCTCAATAGAGTTGGAATGGTGGTTTATCATCTAGCTCTTTCCCCACAGATGCACTGGGTGCATAATGTTTTCCATGTTTCACTTTTGAGGAGGAACATGCATGATCCATCGAACGTTATTGACTGGGGAGAGATAGACATTACCGATGGAGTGGCATTGATAGAGTTTCAGATGGAGATTGAGAATCGAGACGAGCGGGTCCTTTGTGGGTTGTTAATTCCTCTAGTCTGTGTTCGATGGCAGCATGATAATCTCTAGGAGAGAACATGGGAGAGGGAGTCATAGATTCGTGCTCAATAACCCTATTTTTTTACTTATCCTTTGTTGTGGCTTCCAAGAATAAAAATTCATAATGTGGGGAGAATGTAACGACCCTAAATTTCCATATAATGTTATTTAAATTATTTTGGATTATTACGAGTCTGCGAAAATTGACGCCATATGATTCTGAAGCCCAGAGAGCCCAAAATGAACTATGGAACTTTTATTAAGGTATGTTAAGTAGATGTGTGGGTGGATATTTCTATCTTTCAAACAGATGCTCGAATTAAATATCCAAGGGAACCATTGAATTCACATCACTAGGATTCATTTAGGCGAAGCTTAACAACGACCACAAAGGGTTGGACGAATATGATAATTTTTGGAATTTACAATAAAATAATAAAATAACACAATGAGTTATTTTTTTATTGGTAACAAATTAACAATGGTGTTGGGACCACTGGTTTGTAGGAACATTTAATGGTCGGTTACACTTGCTTGTGTAATCTCTCCATTGGGAGATTAATGGGTTCACTAGTTGAATTCAACAATAACCTAATTAATTGTGCGTTGAGTTAAACTCCACTCCTCATCTATTTAAAAAAATATTGGGAATGGGTCTAGTGCACTCACAAGGGGAACATCTGATGATGTGCCGATGATGAATTCCACCAATGTAGAACAGAGCTTTGACCCCTTAGAGGATTCAATCTAGAGTTCGATGACCACCAATTAACACACTATGAATGTGGACCCCTCTTCATCATCTGTATAGCTTACCAACGTTTTTGAGGTAGGTGTTTTATTCAATGAGTTTTATATTTATTATACTCTGGTTTATTATTGAATTGCTTCCATGTAACAATGCTAATGTGGAGGGAGCAGGTTGAACGAACAAGGCCCAGACCCTCTTCCAATATCGATATAGGTTATGTTATTCGAGGGGGGGGGGATCAGAAAATTTGGTGTCATGGTTAAACCAAGGGTTTTGAAGTGTAGACGTCGTCCTATGAGGCTCGTAGGTGCAGACGGGAAAGACATAGGACCACCATAGCTTCACCGGTGGCCGGAGGAAGCGTCGCTGGTGCGGAAGCACCGCCCAACAACCACCAGCCGTGACAAGGTAGCAGTGCCCGAAGGCTCCACTATGGACATGGGGAGGTCAACGCTGACAATGTTGGAGATGAGTGGTGTGTTGCAGGAGTTCACATTAGAGGAGGGTCATAGCTTTGAGCCATAGAGGAGGGTTGACCTACGCCCCACGGATCCCGAAAGTCACCATTCTTTATGAACCCCCCAGGTGGATAAGTGCCTTCTAGCACCGATCTTCGAAGACCCCGAATGGCCAAGCCATTCTGGAGGGGGGAGGACCCCCGCGCTAGCTAGAAGGCCCGGTGGTTCCGCGACCCGGTGTGTCGCGCCCAGCCGGGTTGGCCCGGCCGAACCCATGGCCCTGTTGGCCAAGATGGGTCCCAACAGAACATGGTTGATTCGAGCCCCTTCGGGATGGGACTAACGGGCTGGGTCAGGTCAGTTTGACCAAGTAAGACCGGACCCAGACCAACTTACGACCCATTTTGACTAATGGGTTATATCTCCTAAATTGGACGTTTGTTTGACAAACTCTCTGTGGCATGAAAAACATATGACCAAATAATACTTTTGAAATACTCCGCATGAATTTTGGAGAAAGTTGGAGTATGGCTGGGTTGGATCGAACTCGAATCTAACTGGGGCCTCGACACTAAAATGCCCATAACTTTTAGACAGGGAGTCTGATTGGTGCGCCATCTATTGCATTGGAACCCTTATGACATTTCAGTTCTTATGGTTTCTTTTCTCAAGGGAATTCATGACGATTAAAATATGACTAATGTATTTAGGAACATATCCTCCTAGAATCAAGAATTCCATATTTGGAAATCTGGTGACTAGATGTCATGTGGAGAATGAATGGTGATCCTATGTGGGTTAGTATATATCATTCCTATGTGGTAAAGATCCAGTGTGGGTCTGCACTCAGTGATCCTATGTGGGTCAGCACATACCGATCCTATGTGGGTCAATGCATAGTGGTCCTGTGGGGGTCCACACCTATCGATCATGTGTGGGTCAGCGATCAATGATCATGTGTGGTTTAGCGCATTCTCATCCTGTGTGGGTTAGTAGCAGAGAATCTTGACCAAATATGATGATATATATTTACAAGTAATCATCTTTACATATGTACTTAAGTTATATACCTGGTGTGATCAGTCTTTTTCTTTTGATTTGTGAATGAGGTCATGCTTTTGGTTTTTTTCATTGTGGGATTTTGAGTGACCTTCGAGGGTCTTATGGTATCTAATAAGTATTTTTATACTCACCCCTACATGGTATTGGCCTGTTCCTTGTTGTATCTTGTGAAGATGGTGATCATCTTTGACTGAGACTCAGGGAGACAGGACATGAAGATGTTTGTAGGTGACCGGATGACATGGAGAGTTGCAGTGACAAGTTGTACTTACCCTTAAGGTATGATACATGGTGGGTGACCTCATGATATATTTAATTATTTTACTTATAAATCTATTTTAGTTTGGCTTGTATTCTGGACCCTTACATTCAATACTTACTTCTATACCAAATTTTGGTTTTCATTTATGGTGTACCTTTCTTCTTCTGTTGTGTTATACTTGTGTGCAATGTCCCCAGTTTATGTGTGTACAATTTTTGAGGCAGTGCCTTCCCATTTTAGGGATATGGGTTCTGGTTCTATTCACCAAACCCAAGCCTATGGAAGGCGGGCTTAGGGTAGTCACAAAACGGGCCTTGGGGGACGAGTTGTGACAGAATGGATATGAATGGAACCTTTTGATCAATTCATAGAAGGGAATGAGTAACATCAAAGTATTTTATCTTATATAGATAATAGTTTGGTAATATCTTTTTGAAAAAAATTATTAGGAAAAAATATGTTGTTATTTGAAAAAGAACTTTTTAATACAAAATCACATTTGAATATAATTTACATATAAAATACCGTAAAAACTTATAAATAAGTATTGAAATAATATAGAAACCTTTTTTCATGAAAATGTATAAAATATTCTTCAAAAAAAAATTATAACATTTTTCTTTGAAAATAAATTGATAATTTATAAATAAATATTGAAAACATTTTGAAAACCATTTATTTGAAAACATTTATAAGTCCATTTCCATTAAAACTTATAAAAGTAGCATGAAAAGATTTTGAAAACAACTTTTCTTGAATACTTATAAAAGTTTTTGAAAAAATTAAAAAAAAAATCATGAAAATACTAAAAAAAACTTTATTAAAAAATAAACCATTAAAAATCAAAATTAAGCTTCATATAAATGATTACCCGTAAAACCATACATATCATTCGAGGCTAAATGTATAATCCTTTTTCACTGTAAAAAGTATAGAAAAGTTCCATTATTAGAAAGTGACAAGAATATTACATTAATAATTGGTAAAATAATGGAAAGGTAAAAATGCATTTTTATAATAATAGGATATTAGTATAGTATTCTTAGAAACCCTTTTTTAAAACATGGTTTTTATGGAACATAGATTTATGACAAAATATAGGGTAATGTCATGATTTATTATAAACACATTATTAACTATCTTATGTAAAAAAGAGTAAAAAATTGTACCAATAAATGAATATAGAATGAATAAAAATAGGATAAAATAAGTCATGAATTTATTTAGATATGTAACATAAAAATTCATTAAAGGAAGCATAAACATAAATAATCTCATAAAGTAATGAGATTCTCTCAATAAACACTTATAACATGGTAACTTGGTACCACACTCTCCATGTAACAAATAAAAGTTAAATAAATCTTAAAATATAATTAAAAATATGATATTTATGATAGAACATGTAAAATTTAAGTATATACACCTCGAGAAGGAGTTTAGGTAAAAAACCAGGAGTCTTAAAGAAGGCAAATTGAGACAAAACATTTTTACCGATTTGGTAACTTTTGAAAATTAAAACCCATGAATGAAATTTAATAAAAATAATATGTTAAGAACCATAAATTAAGGTATAACATATATAGAGTACAATCTTGGTTAGTACTTACACCACACTAAAGGAAAGAGTGGCGAACATACTATGTATCTCATGTGAATAAAAAAAGTGAGATGAAATACCCTTACCTAGTGTCATGACTCATGTAATACACATTTAAACCACCAGAATAATAAATATATATTTGTTATAAATATTTCAAAGACCCATATTATTTTATATAATATCATATTTGGTTTTATAATTAACTTACATTACCCTCATGTTAACAATCCTCTGTTATGATTTCACTTCGAGTAATATTCGCTATATTATTCACATGTGTATTAATTTATTATATATTTGGTACTTATTCATTATATCATGATTCAAAGAATATAAATAATTATATAATTATCATTTATATAAATTATATTATTACTGTAATAATCTATATAATATATAAGTATGAAATGAAATACACTGATTGTGGAGATAGTAGGTTGTACGTACACATTAACATTATTTTCGTTTAACTATCTTGTTGAGAAAAATAGAGTAATATATATATGTATATACACAGACACACATATATCATTACTAAAATAGCATTATTATATCATGTATATCATATATATTCACTAAAACTGTCCTTAATACAATCAATGTAATGTGTGAATGAATCATATCGCTCGGAGGGGGTGGTAGTCCACACTTTCCCAAACAAAATTATCAAATTTATGTAGAAAGGAAAAAATAAAGGCATGTTCTAAAAAAATTATAGAAGAATAAATTCATTATAAATAAAGTATATATCATAGTGTATCCAAGATCATTTACACCATGATAGGTAGTGATGGAAAAATGAACAGTCATCATTTCGAGAGGTAGTAGTTAATTGTACACTGAAATATCATGTTCGTTACCCATTATATAGAGGTGTTTGTAAGTGTACATAGATCCATTTATAAAATAAATCCTAGAATATTGAGTATTCTGGTGTTTTTATACAATACTATAATAAATATAGCTGGATGTGGTGAACAAAAAAAATAAAATAAAGGACTTGAGAGAAGACGTTACCTCTTAATTGGGTAACTTCTTTTGGTTTGTTCCTAAAGGATTCCATGGATTTACTTGTACCCAAGGAAAGGATTTTAGGAGGAAGGGATTCCTTTTGGGAAATTTATTGGGTTGTTCATGTTCAAATTTAATTGGTTTGAGAGTTCTGAGGATGTGGGATAAGTGGTGGCTTTTTATAGGGAAGGAAAATGACTCACATGGAATTTTTAGAAACTTGTTAGGTGTACACATGTTATTACATAAAAAATGTCATACCAAAAAAATTAACTCAATAATGGAATGTTTTTGGCTTAAATATGGACATAAAATGTGTGATAGAAAAGTTTATAGTCATTTTAGGGCTTAATTTTAATGTTTAGTCCCTATCTAATATTTACTTTTCCTTAATCATTTTGATTAATTTTAATCACTTTTAGAAATCATTTTGGTAAAAAATTATCTTGGTATTATTAGAATATAAATATTATACTATATAAAATGGTGTATGTTGGATTTTTTGAATTTAATTCCTAGAAGCTACTAAATTATGATTACTGTTAATCCCACATATGGGACGAGATAACCTGTTTGTAAAGCAGAAAGAAGTTCAAATGTTTAGTAAGTTTTAATATTCAATTTTAAAGTGTAAATTATTAAAAATAACTACATTGTATTAATAAATTTCATATTGATTTAATGTGACCTTATAAAAAATTTATAATATCATTTAACATTTATAATTAATTAAAAAAGGAAATTATTAACTAAAAAATATTTTTCTCACTATTCATAAAATATTGATGTTTATCGCAAAAAACCCAAAAATTAAGCCTATGATAATTTGGATGTTATGAATTAAAAATGATGTTTATTTTGTCAAATTTAATTTCTAAATGTTCTTAAAATTTATTTTATTATTATTCACATATAGACATTAGAAGAAGTTCAATTGAGAAAATTGAATTTTTAAATATTTGAGGACATTACAAAAAATTACATATTTCATTATAAATATTTTGTATATGTATAAAAACATTATATTTTTTTTGAAAATTATTTATCACTCTTAATTTTAATTATTTAATATATAGGTTATAATTACCTCAATTAAATAATTATAACAATAAAATTATGTGTCAAAGAAACCTCGGTGTTCTGTGAAAGACACACAAAGTCAGTGTTGTGGGTAGTGCAATCCATGTTTTCATTTAATGTCGAGAAATCCATATAGGTATTACGTGTGGTGACAGAAAACTTATCATTGTGGGTAGCACATTCCAAGTCATTATTGCATGTATCACATGTCTAGTCGGTATTGCGTGTAGCACAAGCTAAGTCGGTATTGTGTGTACCGGAATTCAAATATATATTTAATTTACTGTAAGCCATGTCATAATATTTTCTTAATGGATTTCTTTAATTATTGTTTTAATATATATCTAGAACTATTATAGAGTCATGTGATATGAAAAATATCAAAAAGGTAAATTAATTCAAAAATAAATCACAAAATCATGTAGTGTTACAGGAATATCATGATTTCAAAAAGACACTATATGATACATAGTGGGTTGGAAGTATGTATTTTAGATAATGTTTTGAAATGTGTATAAGTATTCATATTCAAGCAGTTTCTCTCATTATTTTTTCTCCATTAATGATCTTTTTATTCTCATCCCCTGTTTTCAAATTATTTTCACAATATTTAAGGATGTGTTATAAAAAATGAGTAGACAAAATTAATATTTTGATGAATTTCCATGAATAGATTCCATAATTTTATTAAAACAATATACGAAATAATGGATAATTTTTTAGTTGTACCCACATCAAATGACTGTGTGTTGATATGTATTAATTCTCTCCTAAAATTCTAAAACTCTAAATAGAAAATATCTTTGAGAATGTAAAGAAGTAAATTATATAGGAATTTACTAGATTCTATAATGTTTATAGTTGGGAGCTTATAGTTGGTATCAAATAATGATTTAGATAAATTTTGAGGTTAATATTATGTAAAATTAATACCATACACTATTTTTACCTTATTTTTATATCGAAATGATATAGTATTTTAGTATTTCAATGTTACATCATCTAAGATATATATGATCATAATGGTTTTTTCTATAAGAAACATGGAACATGAAGTAATAAAGCACTAAGAGGATGATATCCTTCTAAATCCATACCAGAGAATGGTCAGAATTGGAACCAAATACTTTGTGATAGTAATGGATCAGATGGAACATGATAAAAATAGTGGTGAAATCCATGAAAGATAAAAACTAGAGATACAACAAAAAAACATGATTATTGTGTATCATTTTATAAGGAAACACCTTGCAGATTATAGTGGATCTTCAGACTCATTGGAAGCTGAAAGATGGGATAAATCACTTGAAAAGATATTCAATGTCCTGGTGTGTTCTGATAATCAAATGGTTAGTATTTTCATTAATCATTTTGAAGGTGAATATGAAAAGTGGTGGTCGATATTCAGAAATATCAGGGATAATGATGAGATTTATACATTGGAATTGGATGAATTTAAGAATATATTCCATGTGAAATATTTTCCTAAGGTGGATGGACTTAGGTTGGAAAGGAAAATCCTTTAATTTAAATAAAAGGATGTGGATTTAGTGGCTCTATATGAAGAAAAATTCACCCAACTTGCAAGGTATGCTCCAAATATTATTCGGGATCTTGATAGAATAACTAATCACATTTTTTACTCTGTATTGAAGCTATGATATAAATAGTAAATTGAATCCAAATAATTCAAAAGTTATGAGATACTTTTTTGATTTTTTGAGAGGGTAGAAATGGTGTTTGTTTAGGATCACATGTACTTTGAAAATAAATAGAATAAGTTTCCAAGATGACAAGAGATGGATACAAATTAATCAAAAAAATAATAAGGTAAAAAATTCTAGTTTCAAGTTTGTGAATAGTGTTGTAAAAAAACCCTGGGAATACCTCAAAAAAGCTCATATATATTTGTGATGTGGTTTTTCTGTACATATTTACCTAGATTTTAATGAAAATGATCTTAATATTAATTAAAATATGAAAAATATAATGTGTTTTAATGTGGTTAGATGGGCTATTATTGATATACCTACACAAAGGAAGATCTGAATAATGGAAAGCAGCTAGATTATTAGTATAATGGTGGAGAGAGATCCATTATGACTATGTCATCAAATTTCATGCTATCCAAAGAAGTGGTTTTTATTACATTGATTATTTACTGAGATTTTTCTATTGTCTCATTTGATATAGGGTTTAATATTTCTTTATTTATAAGAAATATTCTGGTAAATCGGAAATTTTACCTATGAAATGAGAAAAGAGATTATTGATGAAACACGATGCGAAAATATTACATCCAAAAGGCATTATTTGAATATTCCTATTATTGTATGTGGAAAGGAATTAGTTGAAAACTTATTGTTTTTCCCTTATTAGAGTTTAATTTCTGTCAAGGTATGGATTTACATTCAATTAATCATGATAAGAATCTTTATAGAGATAAAAATATTTTTTGTGAAAGAGTTTATGTTTTTATACAATAATTAAACTATACCATTGATAACATATCAGGAAGTTGATAATCTGTTAAATGAAGGAAATGAATGTTATCTTGGACATATTATTGAAAAAAGTAAACTATTTAGATTAATGATTTTCCAATTGTAAATGAATAACTTGGTATTTTTTTCTGATGAGTTACCCAGTGTTATACCTGACTATGAAGTTCAATTTACCATTGACTATGTTCCTAATGCTAAGATAATTTCAAAACCCCCTTATCAAATGAATCAATAAGAACATTATGAATTGAAAAATGAGTTATAGGAGGTGTTTGATAAAGACATTATTCATCCTAGAACATCCTCGTGGGGGTGTAGATGAATTTTTTTATAAAAAAATATGGTCCCATGAGACTTTTCATTGATTATTGACCGTTGAATAACATTAATTTTATGATTAAATATCCATTTCCTAATATAAATAAATTATTTGACCAGATCTTGGGAGATCAGTTTTCATCCAAGCTTAATGTGAGATCTGGGTACCATCAGCTGAAGGTGATGGAGGGTGACATCCCAAAAACATGTTTTCATACTAGATATGGTCATTATGAGTTTTCTTATGCCATTTAATTTGAAAAATTCCTTTACTTTATTCATCTATCTTATGCATAATATATTCTAAGAATATTTGGAAAGGGTTTTTGTGTTTTTATTGAAGATATTTTTCTATTTTCAAAAAGATACGAGGATCATGAAAACTATTTTTGGGTTATATTAAAACCTCTAAAATAAAATAAGCTATATAGAAAATATAGAAAATGATATTTTTTGGTTGCAACAGAATTATTTTCTACGGAACATCCTAAATAAGGATAGAATATCCATTTATCCAAAAAAGTTGTTTACGAGTGGACAATACCTATAAATTTTATAGTAATTAATATATTTATTAGATTAGGTGGCCATTACCGACAGTTTGTTCATATCATTTCATGGTTATCCATCCTACTAACAAATTTAACACAAAAATAGGTTAAATATATTTGGATAGAATAATGTGATTATTTTTTTGGGAATTTATGAAGAGACTGGTGAATTCTCTAGTTTTGGACCCTCATTCCAGAAATGGTGAATTTTTTGACAATATTGATGCTTCTTTGAAAGGAGGTGGTTGTGTTCTGATGCTTAATAATTTGGTAATTTCTTATGATTTAAGACAATTTAAATCTCATGAGTTAAATTATCCCACACATGATTTTTAATTAGCATGTTTGGTTTTCACAATTAAAATTAGGTGACATCATTAATACAAAGAAATTTTTTAAATATATAGTGTCTATAAAAGTATAAAATATATATTTACTCATATGATATTAAACATGGATTATAGAATATTGATTTAAATGATAATTATGATTCTATGAACAATTAACATCCTGGAAATAAAAAAAGTGACAGATGCCTTGAGTTAAAAAAATCATGTATCATTAACCATGTTACGTTTAGAATAAAATCCCATGATTAATGATTTGATGAATTTTGGAATAGAAGTTTTTGGGGTAGGAAATTCCACTATTTTGTTTTAGTTTTTAGTGTAGCATTTTCTATCAGAAATAATTAAGAAAGCATAGAAGGAAGAGCACAAGTTACATAAAATGATATAATTGGTTGAAATGGGAATGTTTCAAGAATTAGAAGTTGATATGGACTGTGTTTTAATATTTGGAAAGTAATTATGTGTGCCATGTGATTACCAATTGAAGAAAGAATCATTATGTGAAGCTCATAGTTCCCCAATTTCAATTCATCATGGAAGTACTAAGATATAGAGTGTCCTTCATGAGTCTTATGTGTGGGATTAAATGGAAAGGGATATTATAGATTTTAGAGTGAAATGTATGACATGTCAATAGGTTAAATAAGGGAAAGACTAAAAAATGTTATACTTCATTCTTTTCTAGTTCTAGATTGGTAATTAGATAATATATCCATGGACTTCTAGGTGGGACTACCAAATACTTCTTGAGGTAACAATTCAATTTGGGTTATTTTTGAACAACTAACCATATCATCACATTTCCTTTATATTCGAGATATTATGTCATTGGACAATAGAATAATAACCTCACCTATGATAGTATAAATAAAATTTAATAATATTATATGTATAACAATGATATATTTATATCATGAAATCATTATATAAACGTTTTGTAAATAATAAATTAAGTGTCGTTATTTTTGTAAGTCATAAATTTTTAATTACAATTTTATTATTAATTTAATTTTTAAAATAAATTTTATTTTCATAAAATAGATTAGTAAATAATTATTGTAATGACTTAGATTTTTCCAATATTATTTCTAAAAAATTTTTGTAGAAATTTCACGACCAGGAACTAAGACATCATGCGATTGTTAGGCTCACAGGGCACAAAATGATTGTTTCAAAAAATGTTATGTTTTTAATAGCACATATGCACGAATTTTTTAAAAAAAATGAAATCAATATTAAATGTGTGCCCATATCAAAACTCTAAGGGAAATAATGATCTTAGAGCAGTGTATTTACCCTAGTTGAGACCTAACATTGGTCGGCGTAGGTCATCTATTGAAAAAGTCACCACGAGTGTAAGCTTAAACAAAATAAATAAACAAAAGTTGTTTTATTTTTAAATCCTAATAACTCATAAAGGGTAACTCAGATTGGAATTTTGAGACCACCGTTATGTTTTTAATGGCGCATTATCCTTCGGCGTGTCCTAACACTGACCTACATGGGTCAGATTTCAACGTTAATTTTTTGATGTTTTAAAAAATATAATAAAATTTATGTTTATTTTATTTTGACGTTTCACAATGATGAAATGACAAAACAAAAAGACGATGATGTAATGTTATTTTTTTTGAATTTAACAATAACATAATGTTAGGCTCCTAACCATAGAATTTCTTGGAGGCTCTAGGGTGTACAGTTGGAATCTCTCTCGATGGAAGTGGAAAATAGAGTGGTGGATCATTGTTTTTTAGGAAGGACAACCAATGCTAATGGATCCTTGACATCGAACAATCCAAACTACAGGTAGGGCTTGTTAATATCTGTTTCATTTCCACTCTCTTAGTTTTGATGAAAAACATGTACCAACCCACAAATAGATTGATCCGCAGTTCGAACATTTCTACAGGATAGATTATGTTGCGGAAATTATTATCCAGATAAAGTTTAATCATTTTTAACCAAAACATCCTTGAATATTGATTTTTGTCCAAAAACACTTATCCAGGGATTCTAGACGTTCTCTTTGTGCATATATCTCTATTTTCATCAAATTCCTCACTGTTGGAACCCCATGATTCATGGATTAACATTTCCAAGTACGTTCGAGTACGTTCAGACACTGGATTAGAGAAAAACTAATAGCAGATGTCGTAGCAGGGTAGATTGGGTCACGAGAAACCATATCTATGATTCTACTTAATTTATGACAATTTTGTGAGGCATTTTGGTGGTCCGGTGAGGACAACATGTTGCCAGGCGGGAAGCTAGGTTCCGGTGGGGTGCAAGATGGACGGTCCAACAGCGGGGTTTCCTGTGGCAGGGCACACAACTGTAGTCTAGAATTAACCGTGCCAAAGGAGGATCTCATTACAGTGTAGGCCGCGGGTGGTGGACACGGTCTGTGGTGTGGTAGGTGGGATGTGGCTCCAAGCTGTATCAAAGGAAGAACCCATGATAGCAGCCACGGTGGAGGAGACACTGAGACCTTCCACATTGTACATGAGAGCCATCCATGTTGAATGGGAGAGCCTCTTGGCCACAAGGTCGGGTGATTGCACGGACCAGGGGCATATCAAAGAATGCAACACGTCCAACAGAGTGAGGCTGACCCACACAAAATTGGATGGGCTAGAGAACTAGGCCACATTTCAAATGCTAATCAGCCTAGTCTAATTCAGGCTAGCCTAGACTGACCGGGTTGGGTCGAGTCAGCCGAACCAGTTCTGGGTGGGTAGAACTAGACCAAACCTGATCCTTTTTTCAAAATTGGTTGTCTCTTTCGAACCATATGTCCGTTTGAGGGTCTTTTTCCAGAGCTGATACCCTTTCGATGAGATGGTTTTTTATGATTCTATATGTTAGTATTTCGGGAAATTGGCATATAACCTTATGACCTATTGAGTAGGTTCTCCTGAAACAAGCGTGCTATGGGCAGAATTCTATTACTGGATGTGATTGTGTGATCTTGGAGACTATGTGACTTGGGGGCCACATGACCCATCGACTCTTTGTGCACCATCTATGCACTATGTTCTATCGATTCTCCATGAACCATGTATGTTCTGTGTTACATAGACACTCCATGCACCATCGAAACATCATGCACCATCGATGTCTTGGATGCTATTACCGCTTCGGGTGCCCTCGACTCTCTGTGTCCCACCAACGCTACATGTGCCTCTGATGCTCCAGGCACCATCGACGATCTGTGTGCCATTGATGCAACATGCACCATCTATTCTCCATACACCACCGACACTTCTAGTGTCATAGATACTGGGATATCTATGGACTATAAATATAAATCCTTCCCTTCAGGATTTAGACTTATACTTGTGTGAGTTGACCATATTGAATTTACTTTTCATTTTTCTATCGTGGTGTACTTAGTGTGTTTCCTTTGTGGTTCACTCTATGTGTTTCATTTTTGGTACACCTCTTCTAATTATTAGTGGTGTACCTTTGTTGATTCGGGGTCCCTACTGAGTATTGTTTTACTCACCAATAAAGGGGATGTGCCTGCATGTGTCATGTCTTGTGAATACAATTGATGCTTTGACGTAGTCCATGGTCGACCAGGACTATGTGGTTCTTATGGAGAGGATCAAAATAAATGGTGTGCTTCAGCAACTTTAGATCATGGTTTCATTAATTACCATCTTGGCAGGGTTTCTAACAAATGAGATTGCATAGATTGTACATTCTATTTTGGTTGGGATTGTATTCTATCCCCATTAACACTTTAATTTCAAAATTTTGAGCATATATATAGATGGGTGTGTACATGTACTTTAAAATATGACTCCCATTTATGGTATATTCCTACCCAGTGCTAGTCGCTATTCTCTATCCTATTAGAGGTGGGTTTGGGTTAGTCACAACACAATCCCCAAGGTACATGCTGTGACAAAGTGGTATCAGAGGTGGTCAGTTCTACATAAATAATGAAGAGTATGTGAGATCGGTTTGGGGAAACAATGTTAAGTATTTTCAGTTCCACATTCAGAGCAGGGGCTCTAGTGTGTGTGCAGCAGCTGATGTATCCATACACTAGGACTCTGAATTATTCTTTTTAACTTAGTACATGAAAACCATAGTTGTTTGTAAAAAATGTTGTATGCATCATATAAGATTGAGTATGTTAGCGTGTCATTATTGGGTCAGTGTCTGCTCACATGGTATACTCTTTTGACTATGGCACAACATGATCTATTTTAGGATGCCTCCACATAGACAACCATCCAAGATTCTAATGTGTTATCATGGAGATGATACACCTAGTAATGAGGCATCTGTATTGGGACCAGTACCATAGATATCACCCCTTGGTGGTGTACCAGTGATTCCATAACTCGGAGAGCATTATTTACTACCACCGTTACCAGTAGAGGATTCACACAAGCTGAGAGAGTTTCATGAGTTTCAAAGGTAGCTAACTCCCTGATTCAGGGGTGAGTTAGACCGCCAAGTAGCTGAGGATTGGCTACAAATTTTAATGTGTGTCTTCTTCCTAGATGGAAGCCTCTCAAATATATGGAAATCATACCCACGAGTCTTCTACATGGCTTAGTGGGGAGATGGTGGAGTATAGTGATCGAGAAGCATGACAAGATGACTCTCTCTTGGGTATACATTGAGCAGCTCTTCAGGGATGAGTTTTTTCTAGTATCTTTATGCTCCGTACATATATAGGAGATACTACATCTGTAGTAGGGAAGCCATATAGTAGCAGAGTACTCAACGACATTTATAGATATTTTTCTCTATTCCATTAATATGGAATGAGAACCATTATTCAGGGATCAAACCATTGAGTAATGACTATTTCAGGACATAAAGGAATCCATGATAACCATTAGCATCAACAAATATGCTGGGGTACTAGAGAAATATCATTGAGTAAGGAGATTTCTCGCAGAGAAGACACTAAATAGTGGGAGATGCCACCGGGTTTTAGGTAACGTAGTATTCGGTAGCAGGTTAGAAAAATCTAACACAAGGATCTAACCAGATCAATATGTTCAATTGATCACCCTAGGACATGGTGTCAGTGGAGCGATGCTCCCATGGAAAATCAAATCAGCTAAAGGACATGTTGTGTTACTCATGTGGTGTTTTGGGACATTTGACAAGAGATTTTCCAACCCATTATAAAAATGATTTGGAGATGGTTGAGGGACCACCGAGGCATAGGGGAAGGCTGGAATAGGGTGGTATTTCAAGCAAAAGAAGTGGTAGATAGATATAGGGATGAGTTCGGCTTCATGTGATGGAGGCTTACGACCCCGATTCTCCAGATATTATTAGAGGTACGAGTTTGGTCTTTTACACTCATGATGTTTTGATAGAAACATGTTCTAGTAATTCTTTTCATCCACAACCCCTGCTTGAGAATTAGAGATTCCAGTGGAACCATTTACTGGATCCCTATGATTAGAGACTCATATAAGAGAATATTCACAAGTCACACATAGCTGCTGAAAATATTTCCTTAGTCTTCGGGGTGAGAGTTTCGATTGGGATGTCTTCGTGGTTTAGTCGAGGTCTTATGACATCATCCTTAGTAAGGACTGGTTATACAAAATCCATGCCCAAAATGATTTTTAGGCATAAAGTGCAGTGATTCCATGTAGATGAGACTAGTTTTTCCCTTTTTGAAAAAATTAATCCCATGTAGCATAATATGGACTTGAAAATAAGAGGGTGTATCCCACCACACACCCATTGGCTAGCATGAACCTCGTTTTGTTGATGTGATGAGTCATCATTTTCCTATAGCGGTGGATGAGTATGAAGAAGTTATTCCAAAAGATGTTTGAGGTTTACCTTCTCACAGGGAGGTGGATTTAAATATTAATCTATAATCCAAGTTGACACTGATATCTACTACTACATATTGTGTGACTCCCATGGACCTTTTTGAGTTGTGGTTACAACTAGAAGACATCCTGAGGAAGGGTTTCATGAGACCCAGTGTTTCACCCTAGGATGCCCCTGTTTTGTTTTCCAAGAATGTAGGGAAGATCTTGAGATTACATGTGGACATCTAGTGCATGAAGTAGGTGCTATGAAGAAAAATATTCCACTACTTAGGAATGCTGAATTATTTGATTAGTTGAAGAAAGCAAGGTGGTTCTAAAAGATAGACATCAGATATGGATATCACCAGCTTTGAGTATGAGATGAGGGCATTCAACGAAAACCATTAGATTATTGTATGACCACTATGAGTACATAGTGAAGCTGTTTGGTGTGTAGAACACCCTGACTGTGTTGATGTGAATGATGAATTGTATCATCTGACCTTACATAGACCAGTTCGATGACGTCCGAATGTACGCAACGTCCAAGGAATAAAACATGATTCGCCTGACGATGGTACTAGACACACTTCAAGAGAACTAGAATTATGGGAATCTATTAGAAGTCTCAGTTCTGGATTCAAGAGGTCCCCTTTCGGGGACATGACATTTCAAGGGATGGGGTTGTAGTATATCCGGTGAAGATTGAAGTAATGCTTTCATGGGAGGCACCCGGGAGTGTTACCTATGTGTGGAGTTTCCTAGGATTAGATGGGTACTATTATATGTCTGTACTTGACTTTTCTAACGTAGAGCACCCTTGAAATCTGTGACATGGAAGGGGAAGCCTTTCATGTGGATAGAGAAGTTCCAGAAGTGCATTCAAGTGTTGAGGCAATGGTTGACAAGCACTCCCATCTTGAGATTACTGGAGGAATTTTTTTTGTATGGGGTTTTCTATGATTCCTCAGGGAAAGGGAATGCTTTTGTCTAGATTCAAGGGAAAGCAGTGATTGACTATGGATTGTTCTAGTTGAATAATCATGAATTGAACTATTGAACCCATGATCTAGAGTTGGTAGCTATAATCTTCTCATTGTAGATCTGATGGCACAACCCGATATTCGAGTAGTTTACCATTTACTCTAACCACATGAGTCTTAAGTATATCTTATATTAAAATGTTTTTACACGAAATCGAGGATTTGGAACGATTTCTTCCTGTACAACGACTTTGGGATTTTCTATACTAATAGGAAGGTGAACGTAGTGGCATATTCTCTTAATAAGAGATTTATCTTGTAGTTGATGAGTGAGGTTTCTGAGCAGTAGATCATTTTACAAATATCCTTTGTGGTTGGAGATAGAAAAGACAATCTCCAATCGATTGTCGTTACCCATCCTCTATTATAGTTAGTTTGAGAGGCACAACTTAGATACAAAAACTGTGAGACTTTACATGCTTAGATTTCCACATGCAATTCCACTAATGGTTATTTGAATGGTGGGGAGGATGTCATTCTATCGAGATGCAATATAGTAGTTCTAGTCTCATTTTAGGAGGAGTTTTGGAGGGAGTTATATACATCCCCTATTGTGGTGCATCCAGAAGTGGAAAACATGTTTCAGGAACTCCGATGTCAGGTCCAATGGCCATGTATGATGAAGGGTGTGGCAGAGTTCGTTTCAAGATTCTTCAGTTACCAGAAAGTTAAGAATGATAACCAGGTTTCAGCGTGATTGTCTCAACCCCTTGATGTTCAAGAGTGGAAGTGGGATTGTATATAGATGGAATTATTGATGGGTTTACCACACATGTCCAAGGGAAACAATACCATTTGGGTGATCGTTGAATAACACACCAAGTCAGCCAAATTCACACCGATTCATGAGTAGAGTTTATTGGAGAGCTTGAGACACCTCTATGTGCATGACATAGTTCATCTTCATGGAATTACATCAACGATCGTCTGAAACCATGATTCTCTCTTTACAACCCAACAATGGAAGGGATTGTAGGAGGCATTTGGCACCGAGTTTCCCTTGGGTATGGTGTTCCATCACCATATGGTTGGCCAGACGAAGAGGACTATCATTGTTATAGATGACATGTTATGTGTCTTCATCCTCAAATTTGTCTATAGTTGGGAGGACTACCAACCTCTGGTGGAGTTTGCAAATAACAATAGACACCACTCCACCATTGTTATGGAACTATTCAAGGACTGGTTTGGTTGACCATGTAGGTGTACACTATGCTAGAATGACCTAGGCGAGTAATCAATCATGGGTCCAGAGTTTGTACAGGTATCCACAGAGATGGTGAAAATCATCTAGGAGAGGATGATGACTACACAACATGGGATAAATTAATATGATTATAGGAGGAAGAGGCCTCTAGATTTTGATGAGTCAGACCGTGTGTTCCTTCAGGTCTCACCTCAAAGGGGATACTGAGTTTTTAGCGGGGCACCAATTTATCTTTGAGATAAATCGACCTTTTTAGATTCTGAGGTTAGTTGGTGAGTTGGCGTACCACCCATTCCGAGTTTAGCTGATGAGGTATGTGCAAGATCCATTACATGTCATAAACTAGGGTGATCTAGACATTAATGATGGGGTGTTGTTTGAGGAATATCTGATGGATATTGAGGAGAAACTAGAGAAAATCATTCATGGATGGTCGATTCCTCTGGTGTGCATTCTGTGGCACCATGGGAATCTACAGAAGAGCACCTGAGAGTAGGAGGATCGAATTCATGCCCAGTGACTTCAACTTTTTGTTGAGTAGCCCTTGGTTTGGATTTTAGGGACACAATTTTCTAAGGTGGTTATAATTTAATGACTCAAAATTTTACAAATATTATTTTTAGAAAATATTTTGGAAAATTCTATGATCAGGAACTGAGACGGTGGGTGATTCTGAGGCCTAGATTTCCTTGAATAACTGTTAAAAAAATTTTATGTTTGTAATAGAAAGCATACACAAATTTTATAAATAATCAAATAACATTTAAAAGAGTGCCAATATTAAAAATAGGAGTGAACTATTGAGCTCAGAGATATGGATTTACCCTAGGCTCAACCTAATATTGATCAGTGTGGGTCATCTATTGAAAAAGTCACCAGGGGCATAACCATTAAAATAATAATTAAATAAAAATTATTATTTTTTGAAATCCTAAAAACTCATAAATGGTTACTCAGATTTGAAATACGAGACCATAATAGATTTTATATGGGGGATTTTTTTCTCAAGAGAGGTGAAACATCGACTGACGCGAGTTAGCTGAAATAGTTAATTTTTGGAATTTTTAAAAGAATAAAATAAAATTTATGTTTATTTTATTTTGATGTTTTGCTAAGATGTAGCGATGCTACGATTCAACGACAAAGTAACACATTTTTTAAATTAATCAGGAACCCCGGGTTAGGTTCATAGAAATATAATTTCCAAGAGGCTATGGAGAGAACTGAAGGAATCTCTCTCAATGGAAGACGATAGCAGAGTGTTGGATCGTAAAGGTTCTTGACAGATCGCCAATTATAACTGATCCTTGATGCCGATCAATCCTAACTATATGTAGGGTTTTCTAATTTGTGTTTAATTTAACTTATCTTAGTTTCATTGATGAATATGGACTAGCCCATGAACATATTAATCTATAGTTCAATTTTTCTTACAGGTGGGATTATGTTGTAGAGATTATTAACTTGATATAGTTTAAGCCTTTCTAAACCAAACTTTCATGAATCTTGATAATTTTTCCTGAATTCATTAACAATGATGCTAGACCATTGAATTGTGAATATCTCCCTCCATTCTCCGCATTCCTCATTGTAGGAACCCCACGGTTTTTGACTCAATATTTTCGGGCTATTTTGAGTATGGTCGGACCCTCAGATTCTTGGAGAACCTATATTAGATGCCCGATTAGGGTAGATCGGGTCATGAGGATCCCAAATATATGATTCTCCCTAATGTCTATGCATCTAGCGAGGCTGTGTGGTGGTCTCGTGAGGTAGTAAAATGGTACAAGGAGAATATAATAAAAATTGGTGTGGGATAGTCTCAGATAGGGAAGAAGTAGGATGAGGCGCTAGTGGGGAAACTGACCGGGGGGGCTATGGTCAACAAAAGCCAGTGCTGTATGAGGAGCCCACAATCTCGTAGGCCGCAGGTTGAGGAAAAGAGACAGGACATTGGCAGGAGGGTCATGGATCAAAACTATGTTAGAGGTGGATACCGTTATAGTGGCCATGGGGTTTGTGACATGGTGAATGACCCCGTTGAATTCGGTGGTCGGCCATATTGGCTGGGGCAGCCGGCTGGCCACGTGGTTGTCGACTGTGTTGAGGAGGGGGATGCGGCTAGAATGGGTCACGTTCGGTGGACCACGGCTGAACCGTGCGATGTGGGCCAGGCTGGATAACTAGGCCACTCTGGTATCCCAGCAGGCCATCAAAAACAAACCGGGTCGGGCTGACTGGGTCAGTTCAGACCCATTGCAGACTATATCATTTTTACTAAATTGGTAGTATCATTTAAACTGTGTGTGTGTTTGATGAGACTTTTACAAAGTTGGGACCCTTTTGAAGAGAATATTATTTTGATATACTCAATGTGAGTTTTTGTCGACGTTTTCATCCGACATAATGTATCATGTAGTAGGATCCCCCTAAACAAGCGAGCTTTGAGTGTAATCCTATCGCTGGCTGTGACTATGTGATATTGGGGACTATGTGACTTGGGGGATGAATGAACCATAGAATCACCATAAACCATCAATGCTTTAGTCTTTATCAATGATTCATGTTCCATTTATGCTCCATGCACCATCGATATCCCATATGCCATTACTACTCCGAGCTCCACCGACGCTCCATGTTCCAACAACTCTTCATGCACCACTGATGATCTAGGCACCTTTGGTTCCCTTTGTGATGTCGGCACTTCTATTATCATAGAGAAAAGGAGATCAGTGGAATACAATCTGAAATACAACTCTTCATGAATTAGAATAATACATGTGTGAACTAACCCAATTGATTGTACTTCATGTGTATCTTTTGTTCTCTATTTCACATGTTTTCTTTGTGGTGTACTTCATGGGTTTCCTATGTGGAATAATTTTGGAAATTCACAACGGTGTACCTTTGTGGTTTTAGGGTTTATACTGAGTATTGTTTTACTCACCCATATAAGGGGTATTCCTACAGGTTTCATGTTTTGTGGAGACTATCTATGATTAGATAGAGTCCTTGGTGGACCACGACCAAGTGGATCTCAGAGAGAGGCTCGACAGATGACATGTGCTTCAACGACTTCAGACAGTATTTTATGTACATACCATTCAGGTAGGGACTTCTACATATGAGATTCTAGTTCTTGAAGGTTCCTTTCTAGTTAGGATAGTATCCTGGCCCCATTTACTTTTTAGTTTCAGAATTTTGGTCTTGTAGATGAGTGCGTGAGTACAAGTACTTTGGAAAATGCCTCCCATTTGTCAGTTATGGCTAATCAGTGATAATCACCAGCCCAAAACCTATTGAAGGTGGGATTGGGGTTGTAACAACACATGTCCCATGGGACATGTCATGAAAATTATTATTTCTGGTCTTCTAATTATAAGATAATTATATGAGACTTTAATTAAATTTTCAATGTTCTTAAAATTAGATACAATTTTAGAGTTTTAATTTTTATAATAAATGTTAATTTTAATTGAAAATAAAATTTACAATATTTAGAAAATTGTATTCAAAAAATAGAGTTCATTTTTTAATTCTAAACATTGAAAAGTTGTTGGGGTTAATTTTTGGGGTTTTTTTGAAATATGTTATTTTTTTTAATATTAAATTACGACAATTTACGATATATATACATTATAAGATAAATACACTATTTCTTGAGTCATGACAGATGTAAGAATCATCATCTAGAACATACATTCTTTATTTAAATATTTTTGGTGACAATACACAAAATACACATAGTATTGAATCAAAATTAAAAACTATTGAATATAGTAATGAGAAAACACCCCACTCATCCACTACTAATACCATCTCAGAACACCTCTCCTCCTCACACCTAAAATACTTCTATATTGTTTAATTTATATCCAATTACCATAAAGATCCTCTTACCCATGTTCGGGACATTCTGAGATCACCAAAATCCTAAATGCAAGGTCCTTAAAGAGGTTCTCGAGATAGAGATTTCAAGAGGTAAAAATCGACATTATTTGTTATTTTATTTTATTTTCAATTCCTTTTCTTTTCTTATAATATTTTAACATCAAGTTATCCAATAGTAATGAAAAATATATCATATTTTATATAATGTAATTTTATCATGTTTATATAATAATTCATCATCATACTTTTTCTCCTCTCCCTTCTATTATGAAAATAAAAACCTCGTTTCTGATGAGTTCTTTCACCAGCTTCGTGGATGATGTTTTTTCAATTTCCATTACATCGTTAAAGGATAGTCATAAAACCATTAATAAAGTAAAATAAATTTTTTATAATTATTATGTGTTATATTATGTTTTAGAACTAGTTTTTATACATCAAATTAATTAACAAAAAAGTAGTTCGTAATGGTCAAAATTCACCAAAAATAAACTTACATTCATCATTAATGTTTACAATAATGAATCATACTCATAAAATATAAGAAACATTATATATAAAAACATTTAATATTATTTATTTTCATTAATAACATTAAATTTTAATTTTTTTAGTTTTTATCTCTTCTAAAAAGAAAATCCATAAAGAACCAACCATGGAAACAATGGAATAAATGCTCCCACAATAATGAATATAACAAAATATTATTAATAAATTGGAGGAAAGATGTTATGATAATGTCATATAAGTAATTAAAAATATGAGTATGCTTCTATAATATAGTAATTACTCTTTTTGATCTTTTATAAAAGAGTTATGAACAAGTGTTATGTAAGACAGACATGAGGTAAGGGAATTTTTAACACAATTTCCATTATTTGGGTTAACCTTGTACTTTATCGATTATGTGGTGAAATGATTGTTTGTGTAATTAATTTTTTATGTTGTATTATGTGGATTTAAAGTGTATACACATATTCTTTTATTTATATTAACTATCACTCCAATTATATGATATTTTTATGGGACTTTTGTTTTAAAGTCCTCTTTTAAATGTCTATTTTTACACAATTCAAAAGGGATGTTTCTATAAAAGTACTCTTTATTTATGATTATGTTATGGTTCATGAGAATTTTTTATGATGAAGGGTTGGAGATATATATCCCTTAAATTTGTTGATTATTTTTATCTTGTAGTTCTACCATTTGTTTTGTTCATGTGTAACTACGATGATTACAATATAAGGTTGCTATGATGGTCACATTAAACGGTAGAAATGATGGATATAAATAATATTTTAGTAATGATGATTAAAATATATAGTAATTAATTCCCCAAGATTCCTTTATTTTATTATTTATGTTTTCTATGTTTTATGGAAATATAATATTTTAAAAATTAAGGTATATGATAATTATTGTGTGAGAAGTATGTCATTGTGAAAATGTTTTCATATGTTTATAAGTATTCATGTACTAATAGTTTATCTCCTTCTTTGTATCCCTTAACAAAATTTCTATTCACATCCAAAGTTTTGAGATGATTTTAATAGTATTTAAGGATTGGTAAGAGAAATAGATTATCCAAGATGAATGTTAGGAAGACATTCAGGAAAATGTTTTTATGTTTTTATTAAAAAAATTGAATTATGAAAAAATGGATATTGTTTTAGTGATTAAAATTTTTATTATTGTTGGTTGATATGAATGAATTATGTACTAAAATTTGAAAAATCTAAACTGAAAATTTCATTGGGAATTTAAATAATTGAATTCTAAAATAATTTAGTAGATTTCATAATTTTTAAGGATTTGTAGTTATAAACCTAATGGTATGAAGATAATTGAATGACGCAGAGAAGGAAAAACATGAAGAGGCTATTTGAAGAATATTACCTCTTATTCAGGAAACATCATACAGATTTCACTAAATCCTTAAATTGTAGTATTTATGAAAAAATTAGGATCCTATTATTAGGGGGGTTAATTTGGATTTTTATTTGAGTTGTTCATGGTAGAAAAAAGTCTTTTTAAGGTGTCAAGTCGAGATAAAAGGGGGTGACCTTTTATAATCGGGGTGAGTGGGTCACTTTTAATTTTTTTGGGAATAGTGAATTACACCCAAGTGATTTTAATGTAACTAGGACCCAATAATGCTTACTTCATAATAATATTATTTAAAACTTAGAAATATGTCTAGAAAATGGGGTTTGTATTAGTGTTGATTCATTTTTACACGTTATATTCTATGTTTCATCGCTAAGTAAACTCTTTTTTACCATAATTGATGTAATTAATTTTATCTTTTTTCAATAATCATTATGTTTAAAAATTAAGTTACAATGATTAGATAATATAAATGACTCTCAATAAAAATATTTAATCCATTTTAACTAATTAAATTCATAGAATTGATATAATTTAATTTAGTATCAATCCCATATACATGACGAGAAAGATAATTTTTAATGTTAAAACATTTTGAAGTTTTTAATTTTTATATAAGTATTCAATATGAAAATGATTCCAATGACCTAAATTGGAATTATAGATATAAAACTAAACTATTGAGAATTTAAAACTAATTCAAATATAATTTATAATTATAAATTATTTAGATGAAAAGGAAATTTAAAATTAAAATTGATTATGATTTACAATTCACAAAAAATGAATCAATTCAGAAAAATAAAAAAGATTCACCATAAGATAATTTTTGTATTACAATTTATAAATTGATGTATTTTCTTCCAATAATGTTTTATAAATGTGTTAAAAATTGATTTTAAATTATGTTTGGAAAGCATGATTAAATCTATTTTTACAAAAATATTGTTTCTCCAGAAAATATATATTTTTATTTCAGTTGGATTTTATTTTCTTATATAATTTATTATTCACTAAGGAAATAATTATACAGACATGTATAAACCATATTTTCATAATTTTGATAATAATATTAATACACTCCAATTTGATGCCTAGGTTATAACTATTATATAATATAAAAATATTTAATTATATATATTTGTTTTGGTAAAACCTAGTCTTGCGTGCAATGAATGACAACACAGAAACTTGGTTTTTCATATAAAGTAACCTAAAAACTATGTTATTTATATTTATATCTATAGATTAGATTGATTTTTTATAAATGAATATATATATATTATAAATTTTTGGGAATTTATATTCCCTTCTACACATTGTGTTTCATGTCATATACACTATTAAATATTACTTTATTATTTTAAAATCATAGGGTGAAAAAAAAAATTAGAATATATTTTTTTATAAAAAATAATTTATATTCGAAGAATGTTTATAATTGAATGTCATTATTTTTCACTAATCATCAAAGAAATGTTCCTTTCAAAAAATTATTAAAAAATCACACAGATATTATATTGAAAATATGATTTCAAAAATAATGTTTTGTTTTTGAAATAATATTTCTAAAAGTATAAAATATCATCTTTAAAACAAAACCCAATGATGCGATTAAAAAAGAGTATTTGAGAAAGGTATTTTTCAATCATAAGATGATTTCATACTAACTATATGTACAATAATAGTCATCATATCAATATAAATTGAACATTACTAATACATAATCAATTCATTTTGTTTTAGAAATTCCTTTTTAGGGGGATTATATTTAATTAAAATGTAGAAACATTATGCATTTTTAAATTGGTTTAGAGAAAACATTTAAAAAAATTAAACATATACTAAAATAAAATATAAAATTGGTTCAAAAAAAATTATATAGGTTAAATATAAATAAATAATACATTAGTTTTGATAAAATATAATGGGATATTTTAATTATTTAGATTATTGAAAATAAATTATAGTTTTAAAAAAATTAGATTTGTCCCTATACACTGAAAAAACAATATTTTCCTAAAAATTTAAAATTTAACCCAAAGTTAATTCTTATATTCCTAGAAAAAATATAAATTTAACAAATATATTTCCAAATGTTTTGGAAAATTATAATAATAATTTTTTCATGAAAAGAAAAACAATTCATTATTGAATAAATCATAATTTTGAAGAACAAAATCACTTTACAAAAACGTGATTTAATATTATTTGAACACATATCTAGAATTATTATTTAGTAGGAAAAATATTTATATATATTTACAGAAGTAGTTAATACTATTGATGAACTCCAGTTTAAAATTTAGTTTAGAACGATTATATATATTGTTGTCCATTTAATCTTGGTGTTGTATGTAGAATACACTATCATTCAAAAAAATATTAATGTTACATGTACTGAAAATTAGTAGAGAGATTAAATTTATTATAAAATAACAATATCATAACATTTCTTGGTGTTATATTTGTTTTTATGATTAGTTTTGTATATCATTTATGAAATTGACCATTATTTTCGCACTTTAAAATTTATGGTGTTACATCCTCCCCCCTTTAACAAATTGCATCGTTGAAATTTGAACTTTATCTCGATAATAAAATGTAAGGAAATGTTAAATAGTTATTTTTTAAACCCACATCAAATAAATGGTTAATAAAACAAAATCATAAATAGATATAAATTACAACACACATTTCATATGAAATAACACATAACTAGATTTCAAATAAAATAACAAAGGTGAGAATAAATGAAAGCATAAATAATTATAGAGAGTGATCAATGAAAATGATTCTAATAAATTGAATGATCAATGGAATTTTTAGGTCCACATAATCATAAATCTTTTATTATATAAAAGACAGTCTAATTCATCAAGTATGAATGTAGTAGTATAATTTATTTAAAATACTTTACATAGATATAGGGATTATTTTCCATATATACTAAGAGATTAATGAAATATTCCTACATGATGAGAATAATTTATTCCCTTTTTCAATTTCCACCAGAATCCCATATTTTCATCCAAAATATGATAATTAAAGAAGAAATTTAAATAATTAAATTACTAATATAATTTTTAAAGACCATATAACCATAAAATAAATAATAATATATTCCACTTTTCTTTATAAATTAACCAAAACAAAAATGGTTTTCACATAGTAAGATAAATTTAAAAATGAATAAACCTTCATATGATATATTAATCTTAAAAATTGAAAAGTAATTATAATGTTTGACCTAAATCATTCCATAAATAACTATACATAAAATTATTCAAACATTTCCGGGATAAGTTCATAAAGGATGATTAGAAGAACTTGATCATATATTATTCCTGGATAAATAAACCGCTATTCCTGAAATAAAATACCAACAGTTTATGAAATAAATTTAAGATTTACCAATATAAATTTCATAGTAACCAGGATCTCACGTATTTTGTTGACATACACCACACCCTTGTCACCCATCAGTTATGTGTTCAATCTTTATGGCCAAGCCAGATTCAAAATGTTATCACTAAAACATCAGGATGAACATTTTTTCTTTTAGACATGGAAAACAAACTCTTCCCTAAATAAAACTTTACTTTTATCCTATGGGTTAAAAGTACCCAGACCCAAAAAACTACTACCAAAATTTAATTAATAACATCAATATTTTTATTACTTAAACCCCCCAAATGGGGTGGATACAACATTGAACTTTTGATAATCCTTAATCCTATATACATATGATGGAATTCATATCTATTAAGATAAACTCACATGAAACCATCATAACATTTATAATAATCTAAAACAACCTTTGATACCAACTAGATTATCCCCAAACCAGCACACCCAATTCATGTGCTAAAAATAATAAACTATACATTTCTGACATTGATACTAATGGGGGTGACATATTTTTGACACCCAAAATATACAATATCAAAAGTAAAAATTGAATTACTTACATTATCAAGGTGATTTTAGTTTTATATTTTTACCTAATTAAGATAAAATCTTACATAAAAAATACACATGATTTCAAGAAAGTTTCTTTCAAAATATACCAATCATTTCATATTCCATATTAGGTCATCAAAATCATCCATATAAAATCAATATATACACAATTAGTTCATACTCATTTTTTCTAACCTATGCTATTAGAGATATAAAAATGGTGAGATAAAATTGTTAGAAAGAGTAAATATAATAATTAACAATTTTTGTGATCAATGGGAATAAGAAGTGCATAAGGATACAATGATATACTCAGAGCGCATGAGCAAAATAATAAAAAAACATACCCATAAATACATAAATCTTTAATCATAAAACATAGAATAAGGATTAAAAAAAAGAGACATAAAATTCAATACTCTTGAGAAATGTGATATCCATATTGGTCAAAGTAACAAATATAAAAAAAAATACATAAAATGTTTTGGTATATTAGAAAATCATCACCATAGAACCCTTATAGAAACCTTAAAAACTGAATAACAATATGACTGACTTAAAATATAATTACTGACAGAACTTAATAATTGCCCAATGAATTAGAGAAGTATCTTGGAACATACATCATATAATCTATAAGGGTCTCACCTGGTGATATCTTCGTGAACACATCATATATAATGTTTAGGAACCAAAACATGAATAAAGTATGTAGATCATTATTCTAAACATAAAAATCATAAAAAATCATCATTGATTTTACAACATGATTAAATCATATAAAATAAATGAGTTTCATGTCAATATCTTTGAAACATGAATAGCCCATTGAAATGAAATGGGATACATTGTAATCTATTTGAAACATTTGTAACCCATGTAAAAGAAATTGGTTTCATAAAAAACATTTCATAATAATAACATTAGAGAATGACAAATAAAGGAATCTTTGTTTTATATCCCCAAAAAATCATTGGTTATATAAAATTACATCATATTAGTTGGAGAAGGATTTTAAAGACATCTTGTAACACATATTAAATAAAATAACATTTCATTTAAAAAAACATATTAAGACATAAAATATTTTCAAAATAATATTATTTGACATAAACATAGAAACTTTATAAAGAAAAATTTAAAAATAATTTAAAACATTAATTTCGGAAAAAATATTTATTATTTTGAAAAAACATTTTAGAACAATTTTTTTGAAAATAAAACACTTAAAAAACCACGATTAATTATAAAGTATTACTTAATGAAAATAATGGTCATGGTGGATGTAAATTACTTTCCTTTCATACACATTAAAACACAGATTTTATTCACATTTTGGGTAAAATAAAAATGACCACTATTTTTGTAAAATAAAAGGAGATTGCTTATAGAATAATTATTAAAAATTCAAACATGGGCCAAAATTTCGTTAATAAATCATTTCTAAATTTTTTTAAATATGCAATAAATTCCAAAATCATATTTTTGGATGAAATAGATTTCCAACTGAAGAGAGAAATGAAGTTGTATTTTCTTTATAGAATTTCTCAATTATTTTACGAACCAAAGAGTGGAATACCACTAGTATTAATTAAAAATATCACTAATATCTATATTTGAATAAATTTTTTTATTATTTATATAGATGAATCATAATACTTTATCATAAAAAATATAATCCTACAAAATCTTAATAATCTTGAGATTGTAACAAAAAATCATTTCAATTTTGGTATCTTCTAATTGTAATCCCCATGAAAGAATAAAGTTAAATGATAGATAAGATATAATTAGGATCAATAAATTCCTAATATTACATGTTATTGGTTATTTATAAAAAAATCATAAAATAATATTGGATGATAACATAACATATATCTCAAAGTATGAAAATTGAGTCAAAAATCCCTTATATCATTGGTAACGCTTCAAACAAAAAATCCATGAAAGATAGATAATAAAATGGATATTTAAAACAAAATAGTTTTCATTAGAATCATAATAATATACATTCATGGATATTATACAAACCACATAAAATAAATAGTTGCTGAATATTGCATGTGTCTTCTAGAAGTAAAAAGTGAGAAACAAATCCTCTATCTCATGTTTCTTTTATGCTAATCCCAATTTGACCTCATATATAGTATTTTTAAAAATGTTACTATCCTATTATATAAAAATAATAATATTTTAAATATATTATATGTCACTTTAATATAATCTTATTATCCAATTGTTAATAATCATTCACTATTTTCATAGTTCTGGGTGTTAATTACCATGTTTTCTCGTTCATGTTTTACTATGGGTGTTCCTGTTTTTATGGATATTATATAGTCCTATAATCATCATAATATTTAGAATGAAATAGTAACCATTATTATATTTTAATCATACATTTAATACCTATCCGGAAGTATGTTTTTGATAAATGAGGTATGTTTTTATTATAGAGACAGTATACCATATATATACATGAATAACATTTCCATTTTTTCAAAGATGATTATAGAAAGGGGTATGTAGTATTTTAAATTTACAGAGTGATAACAATATAGCATCTCGCCATTTTAAAACAATAAATTTCATTACATTACACAAAACTGAGGATCTTTAAGGTCTAGTGTCTTGGAAACCAGGAACATAATACATGAAAACAACATAAAACATTCTTCTTAAACACTTGAAAGGCGTCTCCTTAAGTTCATTCTAGGTTCATTACTGCATCTCATAACCTGGGGACATACATCAAAAGAAAGGGTGAGCAGAAGGCCTAGTAAGGGAAACAAGAGGAACATTTTACATGTGAACTTGAGATACTTCAATAAGGACATGAAAAGAACTTTAAGGCATGAGAAAGAAATCATGAGGCATTTCATAATAAAAATAACATTTTTCATAACTTGAAGATGTGGCTACATCATTTAACATAGACAATCATGAACATATCACCAATGTCCATCCCCAAGGTGTCATTTGAAAATTACCAAGGTTATTCACCAAGGTATCGTGAAAATTGTAATCTCTAGTGGTTACATCATTACCCAATGCATTGGAGCGCTATCAGGGCGCACCATTAAATTTTCCTTTATTATCATGTGATCCACATATATCATCATCAAACATTTCATAAATAACCAATATAGCATAAAATATATGGGTTTGATTTCATAATCATAACTATTTAAAAACTACTTTAAAGACAGGATCTTTACGGCACTTTAAACCCACGGAAGGGAAAGAGGGTCTCATGTATGTAAATCCCAGAATTTAAAATGGAACATTTTAATATATATGTGAATACCCTTTTAGAAATAAGAGCTTTGAGTATTCACTTTATAACATATAAAAATTTTGAGAAAAGAGAGAGGTATTTTGAGACGAAAATTCTGCAGCATAACGGCTATGTTACAAGGTTTTAGAAAACATTGAAAAGATAGGGGACATGGGTCACCCACTCATAAATGATCCATAAAACAGTAAGGGAACATAATAAGAAGGATTTATGGTCATGGTAATGAAACTTTAAGGACATACTATTTGAAATGAAAAACATGGAAGGAAGACAAAAATTAGATTTCTCTTATGAAAATTCGGCAGCCTAACGGCGTCACTTAAACTTCAATAAAAAAGAATTGACAAGATCAAATAGGGTCCCTCATAATATGATAATAAGAGATCATTATGATATATGTAGATATCATACCCCAACATAATAAAAAGGAACTTGAAATACTTGACATGAAAATCGAACTTGAAAAATGAGAAGGGTGAAAGAATCCCTTAAAAATTCGGCAGCCTAACGGCGTCACTTAAACATTCATAAAATGAAATGATGAGAGTAAGAGGGGATATCTCATCATATAAACATGAAATGGACAGTAAGAGGAATATAAATGAACATCCTCTCACAATATAACATGGTGCATAAAAGGAATGACATAAAAAGGATTACATGAAAAGAAAGAGAGAGGTCGGATCCCTTACCTTAAAACGTGACTCTTGAAACTCAAAGGATTGGACCTTGAGGGATTGGGGGCACATTTGGAGGACAACTTGGAAGGTAAGAAGACTAGAACTTAGTTGGGGAGAGTTGGTAGTGAAAAACTAAGAGAGGAAAGGGTGGGTATTTATAGGAAAAGTGAGGGGACAAAGCATTAATGGCCAAGGGACACCTCACATGTGCTTTTCTCAAACCCATGTGCTCTCCCTTGGAATTTATCATGGAGTTAGGCCACATGGGGCCCCCAAAACAATAATTAATCACCCTTGGCCGGCCAAACCTTAAAAGATCTCATGACATCATCATGACACAGTTATGATGTCATTAAACATACTGAAACCCTAAAACTATATTTTTACTATTCACTGAAAATTCAACTTTCTCAGAAAAATCCCAAAATTTCACCTTAACCAAATATCAATGCTCTGATTTCAAAAATGAAATCCATTTTATAAAAATAATTTTCTAAATATTTTTAATTTAATTTTTAAATAAAAACACTATTCATCGAAAATTCATTTTTTTCAGAAAAAATCCCAAAAATTACCATAACATAATATCGATGCTCTGAGTTCAAAAATGAAGTCATTTTTATAAAAATAATTTTCTAATTATTTTTAATTAAATTTTTAATTAAAAAACACTATTCATCTGAAAAAACTAATACTTGAATAATAATTTATGAAACCGTTATTTACCCATTTTATTGAATCACATTACTTAATCTAGGTGTCTAAATTATAGTAAAACTTTCTTTAAGTGAGATTACTAATCCATTTGGTCACATTACTAATCCTAAGCGTAAAATCACTATTCATAATTTACTATTCATCAAAATTTAAGTTTATCTTATTAGACTCCAAATTCCTTACTGAAAACTTTTGTAGAAGACCATTTTTTGAAAATCATTACACATCATTAGTTATTTAGGGTTTACATAAATATTTTAAAATATAATTTTTTCGAAATTCATCAATAAAATACATTCTAAAATTATCCGGACATTTGAAATTTCACAAACATCACTAAAGGAATAAATCTCAATTTATTCACCCGAAAGGACTACACAAGGAAGATAGGGTCTCGTCACATAGACCCTTATAACACCGGCATAAGACCTGAGTGTAAGGTGTGATATGGTGAGAGAATCTGGGGGAGGCTCAGATAACATTGCCCTAGTAGTAATCTCTACTAACTTGAACTTCTCCCGCAAGCGTTTCCGTTTAAGCTTGACACGCTGGAGTTCGGCTTGGGCTTGGTCCAAAAAGAAGCCCACAGATTCTACCTCCTTCCCAAGCTCTGATAAGTGGGCTTCATAAGGGTTGAGTCTACTGGATGAAGCCATCGACTCCTCTTTCTACATTAACCATTAACATCTTATTAAATCAATAAGAGTAAGTTAATATACTACTCAAAAATATTGGGTCGTTACATTCTTCCCCCCTTAAGAAATTTCATCCCCGAAATTTATACTTGAGGCCTAGTCGAAAAGGTGAGGTTACTTTTGCTTCATCGTTTCCTCAGGCTCCCAAGTCGCTTCTTCATATTTATGATTCCTCCACAACACTTTCATAAGGTGGGTAGTCTTGTTTCGTAGGACCTTGTCTCTACGGTCCAAGATCTCCACTGGCTTCTCCTCATAAGAGAGGTCATGTTCCAGTTGTACCACCTCTGGGTTTAGTACATGCGAAGGGTCGGGTATGTACTTCCTCAAGAGAGATACATGGAAGACATTGTGAACTTGATCTAGGTTCGGTGGAAGTGCTAGACGATAGGCCACTGCTCCTATGCGATCAAGGATTTCATAGGGGCCAATGTACCTAGGGCTGAGCTTCCCTTTCTTCCCAAACCGCATGACTCTCTTCCATGGAGAGATTCGAAGGAAGACTTTGTCACCAACACCAAACTCCAAGTCTCTTCGTCGATTGTCAACATAGCTCTTCTGTCGACTCTGAGCAGCTTTTTTGTGTGGTTGGATGGCATGAACCTGTTCTGTCATTTCTTGCACAAGATCAGGCCCAAGAAGCTTCCTCTCACCAGTTTCATCCCAACAAGTAGGAGTTCTACACCGCTTTCCATACAGTGCTTCATAGGGTGCCATCTGAATACTCGCATGGAAGCTGTTGTTATAGGAGAACTCCACTAATGGGAGGTGTTGATCCCATCCACCTTTAAATTCCATTGAGCATAATCTCAACATGTCTTCGAGTGTCTGAATAGTCCTTTCAGATTGGCCATCAGTTTGAGGATGATAGGCCGTACTAAAATTCAATTCAGTATTCAGAGCATGCTGAAGACTTCTCCAGAATTTTGATGTGAATCTTGGGTCACGATCAGATACGATGGATAGTGGTACCCCATGCAGCCTTACCACTTCCTTCACATATATCTTGGCAAGCTGATCCAGAGAGAAATCTTCCCGAATAGAGATAAAATGGGCTGTCTTGGTGAGACGGTCCACAATAACCCATATCACATTGTTTCCTTTGGATGTTTTCGGGAGACCAGTTACAAAGTCCATGGTGATATTATCCCACTTCCATACTGGTATGGGTAGCGGTTGTAATACCCCCTTAGGAAGTTGTCTTTCTACCTTTACTTGCTGACACACCAGGAACCTTGTAGTGTAATCGGCAATCTCCCTCTTCATGTTATCCCACCAATAATGATCACGAAGGTCCCTATACATCTTAGTGCTTCCCGGATGTATAGAGAAAGTAGAGCTATGAGCTTCATCCATCAGTTCTTTCTTTATCTCCGGAATAGATGGAACACATAGTCTTGTACGAAATTTCAATACACCTTCTTGATCAATATTGAAATCAGGGAACTTCCCATCCTTTACAGCCTCGAACTTCTCCTGCAGCAAAGGATCTTATTTTTGAGCCTTCTTGGTCTTCTTTAGTAATGAAGGTTGGGAAATCATTTGGGATAGGGTTGATGATGTACCTTTCCTTATAATTCCCATGTCCAGTTTTACTAGATCTTTAATCAAGGGATCTCCTAAGATCCTCATTGTTGCCAGGACAACAGGATCTTTCCTGCTTAATGCATCCGCGACTTTGTTTGCTCTTCCAGGGTGATAGTGTATTGAACAATCATAGTATTTAATAAGCTCCAACCATCTCCTTTGTCTCATGTTCAATTCTTTCTGTGTGAAAATATACTTTAGACTTTGGTGGTCAGTGTATATATCACATTTCTCCCCATAAAGATAGTGCCTCCATATCTATAGAGCAAAAACAACTGCCGCCAGCTCTAGATCATGCGTAGGATAATTCTCCTCATGAATCTTTAACTGTCGAGATGCATAAGCAATTACTTTGTCATTTTTCATGAGGACTCACCCAAGCCCTTTCAGAGATGCATCGCTAAAAATAACGAATCCTTCTCCGATAGAGGGTAGTGTTAACACAGGTGCAGTAACCAATCTCTTCTTCATCTCTTGGAAACTTTCCTCGCATTCCTTTGTCCAGATGAACTTAACCCCTTTTCGAGTCAACTTGGTTAGTAGATTAGAAAGCCGTGAAAAGTTTTTCACAAACCTCCTATAATATCCTGCTAAACCAAGGAAACTACGAATCTCAGTTACTGTTGTGGGTTGAGGCCACTCCTCCACAACCATTGTCTTTGCAGGGTCAACTGAGATTCCTTCATTGGTTACGATGTTCCCCAAGAAAGCCACTTGTTGTAACCAAAACTAGCGCATGCTGAACTTCCCAAAGAGCCTCTCCTTCCGTAGAGTTTTCAAAATAACCCTCATATGATCTTCATGCTCCTCACGACTTTTTGAATATATCAAAATATCATCAATAAAAACTGCCAAAAAGTTATCAAGGTAGTCCTTAAAGACTCTACTCATCAAATCCATGAAAATAGCAGGAGCATTAGTCAAGCCGAAGGGCATAACGGTAAAATCATAATTCCCATATCTTGATCGGAAGGCAGTCTTTGGAATATCTTCCTTCTTCACCCTCAGTTGATGATAACAAGATCTAAGGTCAATCTTAGAGAAGAATTGAGCCCCACGAAGTTGGTCAAATAAATCATCAATTCTTGGAAGAGGGTATCTGTTCTTCACTATGATCCCGTTCAGTTCTCTATAATCAATGCATAGCCGCATTGATCCATCCTTCTTCTTCACAAAGAGAAATGGTGCTCCCCAAGGAGACACACTCGGTCGGATAAACCCCTTCTCCAACAAGTCTTGGAGTTGTTTCTTTAGCTCTTCTAGCTCCACATTTGCCATTCTATACGGAGTCTTTGATATCGGTTGAGACCCAGGTACGAGTTCAATGGAGAACTCTACCTCTCTTTCTGGGGGAGGTCCAGGTAACTCCTCAGGAAATACATCCATGTATTCTTGAACAATCGGGACATCTTCAATTTGTATGCTCCCTTTCCCTTCTTCCTTATCACCGATTAACTCCATAAATAAAGCCATAGGAGGTGCTTCTAGATAGGGATCAGTTCGGGATATCTCTCATCGGAAGATAACTGTAGGTCGTTCATTCAAGACTACTGAGATTTCCTTACTTCTGCATTTGATCTTAGCATTATACTTTGAGAGCCATTCCATCCCTAGTATAATGTCGAATTCCATCATGGGAATGACTACTAGATTTGTGATAAGATTGTGCTCACCAAAGTAAACACTAGAGTCTCTAAACACTGTTGATGCATGGACAATCCCACTTGGAGTCTTGACTGACAACTCTACCTCAAGCAATTCAGGGATTGATTCTATATTCTTTGCAAACTTGGAAGAAATAAATGAATGCGTAGAACCAGAATCAAATAAAGCACTTTCTAGTTTTGAGAGGACAACAAGAGTACCTGCTACCACATCGTTCGGAACTTCAACTTCAGTTGTTGTGATAGCGAAAGCACGACCTTGCTCCCTTGGCCTCTGCTGAGGTTGATGGTGATTCCCCTCCACCGCCCTCAGATTTGGACATTGATTAGCAAAGTGCCCAAGCTGTCCACACTTGAAGCATGTGACTTCGGGTAGGGCCAGAACCATCTTTCCTCTGTCATTAGTGTTGGGAAGTTGAGGCTTCACATCACCACGACAATTCAGTGAAATATGGCCTTCTTTTCCACACCTATAGCACTTGCCACTTCCGATCAAGCAGTTCCCCGGATGCTTCTTCCCACATTTATTGCATGTGGCATGTTGCATATGCTTTCCACCTCTTTCCTGATCAAAACTTCTTCCCAGGCTTGGTTCTAGAGTTCTCTTCTTCTCATTAGATTTGTGAGACCATTGTGTCTCCCCAAACTCTAGTTCAACTTTCATTGCACTTCGAACTATTTGTTCATAGCTATCGTAGTCCTTGTTGGCTAGATTCTTCCGCAGATGTGGTCGTAGTCCGCCAAAGAATCTATCAACCTTCCCATTAGGGTCCATGACAAAGCTTGAGGTATAACGGGAAAGCCTTGTGATGTTCATCTCATAGCTTCCGACAGATTCGTTCTCCTTCTGCTTCAGCTCGAGAAACTCTTTCTCCATTTTCGTTCTCATGGAACGAGGGAAATACTTGTTAAAGAAAATCCCCCGAAATTATTCCCACTCCATAGCTTCCATCTCTCCTCGTGGCTTCGTGTTTTTGATCAGTGACCACCACTGATCAGCTTCTCCCTCTAGGCGGTAAACAGCAAGGGTGACTTTTTCTTGTTCCGAACAATGAAGTACAGAAAAGATATTTTCAATGGAGCTTATCCATTGTTCCGCAACCAATGGGTCAGTAGATCCACTGAATGTTGGCGGTCTTTGATGCATGAAGGACTCAACAGAAAGTTTTTCCCTTCGTGGTGAGGTCGGCCTCTCAGCTTGATTCAAGTTATTACTCATAACTTGAGTCAGTTGGTTCATCATTCGCATGAATGTTTCCATTCCGGCTTCCATCGGAGGGCCGTCATCACATGGTGCATTGCGGTCACCATCGGCACGGTTTCTCCTATTGCCCTCCATTTTCTAAAAGAATAAAACCTTAGTGATAAACTTATTTCATTTATGAATCTTTTAACTAAGACTTCGTGCTTAGACAATTATAGTTCTCTATAATTCCTTCATAATGATTCATAAAAAGCATGTGATTGACCAAACATATCCCCCGGGAGTGTCATAACCAAGAGTGAAACAAGGCCCATTATCGTGCACCTGTTCCCGTTCGAGTCTAGCTCAAAGCGGTGTTTTTGGGTTTTACCACTATGTACATCTGTGCTAGAGCCGCCTCTACCTGCTCGTATCCAGACAGGGATGTATTTGTTTGATAGACCACTTACTCAATAATTAACAAAATACCAGGAAGTTTTCCTATATTTAAACTTTTCTATAGGGTTATTACTAAAGTTTTTATATCCTAATTTCCACAAATAACTAAACCTTCCTTTGATACCATCTATAGAATTCCACCATTTTATAACATAAACTTTCATAACATTACACAAAACTGAGGATCTTTAAGGTCTAGTGTCTTGGAAACCAGGAACATAATACATGAAAACAACATAAAACATTCTTCTTAAACACTTGAAAGGCGTCTCCTTAAGTTCATTCTAGGTTCATTACTGTATCTCATAACCTGGGGACATACATCAAAAGAAAGGGTGAGCAGAAGGCCCAGTAAGGGAAACAAGAGGAACATTTTACATGTGAACTTGAGATACTTCAATAAGGACATGAAAAGAACTTTAAGGCATGAGAAAGAAATCATGAGGCATTTCATAATAAAAATAGCATTTTTCATAACTTGAAGATGTGGCTACATCATTTAACATAGACAATCATGAACATATCACCAAGGTCCATCCCCAAGGTGTCATTTGAATATTACCAAGGTTATTCACCAAGGCATTGTGAAAATTGTAATCTCTAGTGGTTACATCATTACCCAATGCATTGGAGCGCTATCAGGGCGCACCCTTAAATTTTCCTTTATTATCATGTGAGCCAAATATATCATCATCAAACATTTCATAAATAACCCATATAGCATAAAATATATGGGTTTCATTTAATAATCATAACATTTTAAAAACTACTTTAAAGACATGATCTTTACGGCACTTTAAACCCACGGAAGGGAAAGCGGGTCTCATGTATGTAAATCCCAAAATTTAAAATGGAACATTTTGATATATATGTGAATACCATTTTAGAAATAAGAGCTTTGAGTATTCAATTTATATCATAAAATAATTTTGAGAAAAGAGAGAGGTATTTTGAGACGAAAATTCTGCAGCATAACGGCTATGTTACAAGGTTTTAGAAAACATTGAAAAGAGAGGGGACATGGGTCACCCACTCATAAATGATCCATAAAACAGTAAGGGAACATAATAAGAAGGATTTATGGTCATGGTAATTAAATTTTAAGGACATACCATTTGAAATGAAAAACATGGAAGGAAGACAAAAATTAGATTTCTCTTATGAAAATTCGGCAGCCTAACGACGTCACTTAAACTTCAATAAAAAAGAATTGACAAGATAAAATAGGGTCACTCATCATATGATAATAAGAGATCATTATTATATATATAGAGATCATACCCCAACATAATAAAAAGGAACTTGAAATACTTGACATGAAAATCGAACTTGAAAAATGAGAAGGGTGAAAGAATCCCTTAAAAATTCGGCAGCCTAACGGCGTCACTTAAACATTCATAAAACGAAATGATGAGAGTAAGAGGGGATCTCTCATCATATAAACATGAAAAGGGCAGTAAGAGGAATATAAAAGAACATCCTCTCACAATATAACATGGTGCATAAAAGGAATGACATAAAAAGGATTACATGAAAAGAAAGAGAGAGGTCTGATCCCTTACCTTAAAACGTGACTCTTGAAACTCAAAGGATTGGACCTTGAGGGATTGGGTGCACCTTTGGAGGACTCCTTGGAAGGTAAGAAGACCAGAAATTCGTTGGGGAGAGTTGGGAGTGAAAAACTAAGGGAGGAAAGGGTGGGTATTTATAGGGAAAGTGAGGGGACAAAGCATTAATGGCCAAGGGACACCTCACATGTGCTTTTCTCAAACCCATGTGCTCTCCCTTGGCATTTATCATGGAGTTAGGCCACATGGGGACCCCAAAACAATAATTCATCACCCTTGGCCGGCCAACCCTTAAAAGATCTCATGACATCATCATGACACAGTTATGATGTCATTAAACATACCGAAACCCTAAAACTGTATTTTTACTATTCACTGAAAATTCAACTTTCTCAGAAAAATCCCAAAATTTCACCTTAACCAAATATCAATGCTCTGATTTCAAAAATGAAATCCATTTTATAAAAATAATTTTCTAAATATTTTTAATTTAATTTTTAAATAAAAACACTATTCATCTAAAATTCATTTTTTTCAGAAAAAACCCCAAAAATTACCACAACATAATATCGATGCTCTGAGTTAAAAAATGAAGTCATTTTTATAAAAATGATTTTCTAATTATTTTTAATTTAATTTTTAATTAAAAAAACACTATTCATCCGAAAAAACTAATACTTGAATAATAATTTATGAAACCGTTATTTACCCATTTTATTGAATCACATTACTTAATCTAGGTGTCTAAATTATAGTAAAACTTTCTCTAAGTGAGATTACTAATCCATTTGGTCACATTACTAATACTAAGCGTAAAATCACTATTCATAATTTACTATTCATCAAAAATTAAGTTGATCTTATTAGACTCCAAATTCCTTACTGAACACTTTTGTAGAAGACCATTTTTTGAAAATCATTACACACCAATAGTTATTTAGGGTTTACATAAATATTTTAAAATATCCTTTTTTCGAAATTCATCAATAAAATACATTCTAAAATTATCCGGACATTTGAAATTTCACAAACATCACTAAAAGAAGAAATCTCAATTTATTCACCCGAAAGGACTACACAAGGAAGCTAGGGTCTCGTCACATAGCCCCTTATAACACCGGAATAAGACCTGAGTGTAAGGTGTGCTATGGTGAGAGAATCTGAGGGAGGCTCAGATAACATTGCCCTAGTAGTAATCTCTACTAACTTGAAGTTCTCCCGCAGGCGTTTCCGTTCAAGCTTGACACGCTGGAGTTCATCTTGGGCTTGGTCCAAAGCGAAGCCCACAGATGCTACCTCCTTCCCAAGCTCTGATAAGTGGGCTTCATAAGGGTTGAGTCTACTGGATGAAGCCATCGACTCCTCTTTCTGCATTAACCATTAACATCTTATTAAATCAATAAGAGTAAGTTAATATACTACTCAAAAAGATTGGGTTGTTACAAATAATTTATAATATAAAATATTCTTTCTTTAAATATACTTATATATATATCATTCCTGTGGTGTGGTGATGAAAAACAAATCGAATCGCTTTGTGAATGTGATAATCCACACGTACACGAACCTTGTTAAAAACTTTTTAGTGATAAAAAATAAAAAATAATATATTATATTTTTAAAATGTTAGATATAAAAAATAATATAATATTTATTTCATTTATATTACAAAAAATAATATTATTTAACCTTATTACCTTCTTTGGATCACATTAGTGTAAAACGAACCACATCGCTTCATGATGCGGTAGTCCACCGTACACGCGAGAAAATTTTTTGTATCCCCCACGGAATTGATTGTAAAAATATGTATAAGATATAATGACTCGTGATTTTTAATATTTTTATTAATATCATATATATAATTTTTATCCATCATCATATCCAACCATTATTGGTGTTAATGGAAAAAATGAATGAAATCGGTTTGTGAGGCGGTAGTCCTCGGTACACACGAATGATGATTTCATAACCCATTTAACTAAAGAAGAAATTAATTAGGTTTTGAAATTAACATCATAATATATAATTATATTTAATATAAATAATTATTTATATTATAATGTTTTAAAAATAATTTAAGGAGGTGTTGAATGAAATAAAATTTAAAATCTCACTAAAGAACGTTGCCTCTGCTTCAGGTATCCTGGATATGATTCCCCCAAAACACATTCCTAGGATGATATTATGACAAAAAAGCATTTTTAGATGAGAGTAAGGAATTTTAAAAGTTATTTTTTCTGTTATTTTTGGAAATAAAATTGTTTTATGCTGAGAAATGGATAGGAGATCTGGTGGAATTTTATAAGTGAGGTGAGTGGTCGAATAATATTTTAAAAAAGATTATGTCATAAACAAAGTTGGTTCTTGGAAAAAGCCTAAATAATGGAAAATTCATGGACATAAAATATATATGATGTAAATATTTAAATCCAATCGTTGTGAAAAAAGTTATTTGTTCATTCTTAACATTATCTTCATTATTTTACACTAAGTAAATACATTTTTTACATTAACCACACTAAATAATTTTTTTTATTAACTATTTATTTTGGTAATAATTTATGTTGAAAATATTATAAATTATAAATTCCAATGATTATGATTATTTAATATATTTTTTCAAATTCAATTTTAGAATTAGAAATTTTAATTTAAAATTAATCATGTAGATGTGATGAGAGAGCACGTTTTTATTGAAGAAAAGGTCAAAAGTTTACAATGTTTTCAAATAACATTTCAATACTTAATTGATTTAAATTACCTAAATCATATTAATAGATATATAATTGAACTAATTTTAATTTAAAAACAATTTAAAATTTAATTTAACTTTATAAATAACCTAAATGAAATGGCAATTTTCAATTAAAATATTTTATTTTTGACTTTTCATCAAAAAAATACAATATCTATAATATTACAAAAAACATACCACAAAATAATTATAATGTTATTATTTTAAAAAATAATTTAAATTTATGAATTACATTTTATAAAATTTGAAAAATTAATTTCAAACCAAAACCCACAGATGTAATGTAAAAGTGGGTTTTTGATAAGTATATTTTCGAAGCACAAGATGATTTTATATTAACTCTGTGAGTAATAAAAATCATGATATCAATATATATTAAAATTTACTAATATATAATATAAAAATTTAATTAAAAATATTCCCCATTATGAATTATTTTAATTAATAAAAATGAATAAAGATTATACATTTTAAAATTGTTCTTAGTAAAAACAATTTTTTAACAAAAAATTAAACTTATAAAAAAATAAAATATAATAAAAAAAATGGTTAAATATAATGAAACTATAATTTGGTTACATTAAAATATAATGGGAAATTTAAATTTATTATTTTTATGAAAATAAATGATAATTAAAAAAAATCAAAAAATTTCAATAATCAATGAAAAATCAATATATTCAGAAAAATTGAAAACATTGACACAAATTGAATATTGATATTAATTTTCCCAAAATGAATTAAATTTAATTATATATATTTTATAAAATTTCCAGAGCTTGATTTTAATTTTTTTTCATCAAAATAACTAGTAAATATTTTTTAATAAAAAAAGTTTTTAAAGAATAAAACCTTTTTAATAAAAATTGATTGATAATTTAATAAAAACTTATCAATAATTGATATAGCGAAATAAATATATATAAATAAAAAATATTTTAAAAATATTCACTCACTATAATTTAATAACTTTGTTATAATGGTCATATATATCACGTGTCATTTAATCTTGGTGTTGTGGTTTAAAAACCCTGTCAAATATAAAACTATCAAGGTTTATTGTACTATAATAAATTAAAGTGATTATATATTTGTAAAAATAGATACATTTTAATGCCTTTGGGTGTTACATTCTTTTATCGTTTCATTGTGTAGAATTTTATTATTTTAATATTTTGGGGTGTTATAGTTAACATTCACATGAAGGTTTTTAATTGAATGCTTTTTACCATTCTCTATAGGGCCATGATATGTTTGTAGAAAAAAACTAGTCTATGAGTTTTAATGTATACTACTATGAAATATATCTTTAGGGTCATCAAATAAGTGTATATAGAAGCTCATCATAAGTAGAGCTGATGTAATTTTGGATTGCGAATTAAGGGTGTTAGATTTATATTATACATATAAATATAAAAAATATTCCTTTGTTTTTACATTAATTAATATTTTTTATTGGAGAAAGAAAAAATTTATAAATTAGAAAATGTATAAGTCATTATTTTTCATTAATTATTGAATAATATTTATTTACTATCAAATAAATTACATTTTTTTAAGAAATGAGAATTAAATAAATATTTATATCACCCAAGAGTTATTTATTTTTAGTTAAATTATCATATTATTTTCAATAATATACTAAATATTTTTTAATTTAATGGGGTTTATTTTATAAAAAATTATATGTAGAAGGGAATTTTTACCATTTGTTAATTCAAAACCCATGATAATTCATGTTATTTATCAGGTAAAATAAGAATTATCCTTCCATAACACTCATTCCATTTTTGAAATAAATGGGAGACATATCTCCAAAATATTATAATTAGAAAATGATTAATTGAAAAATTAATCCACAATAAACACATGTACATTAGAGTGATCTTAGTTCATGATGAAATAACATGTTTTATTCTAAAAGAAAATCCTAAAATTCAAGGAGCATGTAAATATACCTCTAAATGAAATCAAGTTTGGATCCTTTAGAAATATCAATAAGGGAATCATTCCGTATTTAATTACAATAACATCACTTTTTTGCATATGTTTTATTTTAATATTTAATAAAATGATGGTCTATAAATCTAGTTCTTAGAATCCATGAAGAGAAATTTAGGATTGTTTTTAAATCTGTTCACCCATCATACAAAATTTTTACTAGGATTAGAACCTTTAAATTTTATGAGAACATTTAATTTTTGAATAATATTATATTATTTAATTTATAAAAAATATGACTTACCCATTCTCATTTTTCTTCCATGACCACTGTTTATATAAGCAGCTTTGATTCACTAAGAATAAGAAAATCATAACAGATAATCACACATACAAATAGATACAGATCTATTTCAATCATACATATGAAATAGATTTTAAAAATGAAAATATCTATACACATACATATCATTATACACTAATATTAATCAAATAAATATAAGAAATCATATAGACTCATGAAGATCCATATCTATTTCACTTTTGTATAATAGATATAATAATGAACACAAATTTTAAATGATGAATTTATATTTTTATTAGATCTATAAAATTAATATAAGAGTGTGTAGATTTATAAATATCCACACCTTTTCTGATAAAATATATATATTGGATTTTATAAAGTTCCATAATCTACATAAATCTATATCAATATACACAATTTATATGAAATTGATATTATAATTCTAGAAGATCAATGTAGTTATATATCTATTTTAATAATTTTTTTAAATAGATATAAAAAATCATATTACATTGGACAGATCTAAAACCCTATGAAAGAATCATACAATTCATATTCTAATTTACTAAAAGTAAGGGAAATCATACCTGATACTGAAACCATATGGATAGATATGCCATTGTTCTAGATCTATGAGAATATTCAACCATGATCGTATAGGTTGGGAAATTGAAGTACCTCTAGCTAGTATCTGAGGGACCCTGAAATACCACTATAATCTCTCCAACAACATTATGTTGCTCCAAACATTATGCACTTGACCATCGTTTTTTTCCTTTTTAAAAAATTTAATTTCATTAAATATATATATATATACGTGTATAGTTTCTTCAAATTTCATTGAGAAAAATCTTATATTATTAAAATAGAGTAAAAAAATCGAATTTAGTTTTGATTTTTGTTTAAAATGTGAAATTCTAATTTATTTTCAATAATCCTAGGATATTTTAATAGACCATAAATAGATGTATAGTTTTATGTTAAACCTATATGTGAATTTATTATATATAATAATCTGGGAGAGATAATACTTTAAAGAATATTTGTACCACTTATTTTAGTGGATGATCACGAGCTTCAGAATGAATTATGTATGTTTTGATTGATTGATTGATTTATTTATTTATTATTAATGGGAAGATATTTTTTAATGTTCTAACATAAAATATATAAAATGAATTTAAAAATTATACATGATTTATTACATATAAATAATATCTTTGAATGAAATAATTTACATCCTAACATCTTTCTATCATTAGATTGTTATTGAAACTATAAATCAAGATTATTTTATTGCCATAATCAACGTATGTTTCACTTCCCAATGAAATATAATGATAGTGTTTGGCTGACATGACAAATTTAGATTTAATAGAATCTTCCATAACCTACATGATGCAGTTGGGAAAAAATTATTGATAATTAAAATTATATTTTAGGATTTATTGATCGGTAATTCACTCAATAGATAAGGAATCTATGAATTATTGAAGTTGGAAAGTGTAATTATTACCTAAATTGATTAGTATTTTATATCTATATCATATGATAAAATATGTATATATGGGTCCTTATATACTAGAATATTTGAGTGAATGGATATTATGAATACAATAATAGGGGATATTATTATTTGACAAAAATAACGAGACACATAAATAAATTATTATTAAATAATATATCTAAAAGTAATTAAGAAAATGTACTAATATGATTTTAAATTTTATTATAGAAAATAGTATGTAAAACAAAAAGTACATTATAAATGTTTTCAATTCTTGAAAATATTATATCCTTATTAGCTTAAATTATAAATGTTGTTTAATATCTCATGAATAATTAAGTGCGAGGAGATGAAATTTTATATGTCAGAGTTCCATTTACCTAATGATCCTGCTTTGGAGGACAATGAGGGTTATAAGGAGGCCTATAGGATGTATGTTGATGAAAAAATGATGATTATCACATCAAGTATTCATCAATTTTCACTAAGATATAATCAGATCATGTGGACATAGAGGGATAACCCATGTTATCTTATCACAAGGTACTATTCAAGGAGAAATTAAGTAAATATAAAAGTTAGATCGTCATTGTAGAATCTATAATAGACTAAAATATAGATTATTACACATTAACTAATGATGTTTTTTATATATAAGTATTCACATATTTCGAATTCAATATTGATAATGTTCTATCAACACTTCACATTCATTCATCTATAACATAATATTTATTTAGTTTTATTAAAAATTATAAAATTAATATTATAAAAAGGATTATTCCATTACATTTTTATATGGGTTTAACACATGATAATAAATTAATAATGATATATATAGTTATTTTTGTGAATATGAATGAAGTCAATGTTAAGAGTTTAATTGGAGGATCAAAGCTAAAATATCTTATTTCAAAAACTTTTTTTAAGAAAAAAATATTTGAGTGGTATTAAGGAGTAGAATGTTTTTAGATATAAAATTTACAAGAAGTTGTATTGGAAAATTATTTCTAATAATGTAATAATGGAATGAATATATTCCTATAATTTAGGTATATTGCTCAATTCATCTTTCTGTTATAGTATATTGGGTAATAGATGAAACATGTGTCTCACAAATATTTATTTAACTGTATGAACAAATCTGATTCATAAATATTTACATATATATAGTGGATATTAAATGTAGAGGTGAATTAATAAATGTTTCTCTATCTAGAGTATATTATAATCTCATATTTATCAATGGATTATTGATTTTTTATAACCTGTTTTAGGAGGATATAATTACTAAAACAATATTGCACAATGTTTATGAAAAATTGGTTTTATTTTATGGTATGAAACATATAAATAATGGGTTTTATAAATAAATGAATCTGTTAATTATATATTAGAAATCAAGGATTAATTACAAACCACATAATACATATTATACCATGTAGTTTTTTTTAACTTAATCACGTACCTTATAATATTTTACCTTGTTTATATCTTTAAGGGTTGATATACTATTATGTTTTAAAATAAATGATAGATATGATGTTATTAATGTCGATAATCTATGTCACTTTTATAAAATAATGGCCAATGAGCCATAAAATTTCTTAAATTAGTTTATGATGGTATTCAATGACTATTTAAATTATAATACAAAATGTACATTAATGTTTTTGTCACTTTTATAATATAATAGATATATATTCATATATCCACATGATGAAGAAAAAATAAATTAGATTACTTTAAGACATTAAATAATGTTGTGGTTATTTAGAGAACAGACTGTTTAACAACATGTCACTTGTTTCTAAAAACACTATATCCCTTATTTTGATCATGATTTTTTAAGAGATTGCCTGAAGATATTTTGACTGAAATTTGGATATATTTTATGTTTTCTAGGATATGTAATGTTGGCACAATATTTTCCCAAACTATATTCCCCTTCTACGATAACCTTGTAACACTGGACAATGATCGTTTTCTAGGTTGGCACATGATTTGAAAAACCATGTTCCCTATTAGTAAAAAGTGCTAAAGATAGAAAATCATTCTAGAGGGGGTGAACGTTTTGAGAACATGGTTTTTCTAACCATGACTTACCCTCTATGAAACCATGAAATTGAGATATATTTTTCTAAAAATAATAATAAAATTTTATCGAGAACCAATTTAAGTTCCCTCTCAACCCCAATTCAATATAACTCAGTTATACTGGGTCATAAATCCCTCTAGGGGTGATTTCCCATCTAAAACCATTCTATAACCGACCCAAGCGTGAAACATTTTTTGAGATCACCTTCAAATAATTGAATATCCACTCATGTGACTTTTATTGATCCATATTTCTCTCCTCTTTATTGATTGTAACATTTTCAGGTTATTGATGTATATAAACTAGGTTTAGTTGAGTCATGATTCTAGGTTTGTTTTATTGATCTCCATTAGCATCATTGTTCTTTGGCATTCCCCGTGGCGTGGTGTTATGTGTTTTGATTCGATGATTGATGGTAGATAGATCTTTTTGAGACATTCCATATTCTTGAAATTTTATTTTCATGATATGGTTTATTTGGCCCTCAATTGATATTTGATAAAAATTGAGAAGAATCCGAATTAGAATTTGGAATGAAATAAATTTTAGGGAAAAAACTCAATTGAGATGGAATTTAAATTTGGGAAATAATGTTAAATTGAAGATGTAGATGAATTTATGTGAGAATTGTTTTAAGAAAAATGGATTAGATTTAATTGATGAAAAAATATCATTGGTTTTTTTTATTGAGAAGACATCAATAATGAAAATCCATGTTTTGTTTTGGAAATTGATTCCAAATATTGAAAAATAAAATTAGGAAATTTTATTATAAATTATTGTTTATTTGAAATGAGATGATTTTCACATTATTGATTGATTTATTGAGAACATGCAAGCCTAGACAGTGTTTAGGTCATTTGAGTCATGCAACAAAGGATGGTAATTCACTAGAAATGGATTAGGGGTGGAAAATATACAAAAACCTTGTTTTCAAGATCATACCCCTGCTGGGATATTGATAAGTCCTATTCAGCCATAACCATAGGGATGTGTGTACACCTACATTTTGAGATTACTAATATGATATGTGTGATAATCCTATAATTATACACTATCATACTTTGTGGAAGATAAACATGTTTAATTTTTATATTATTTTGATTATATATTCCACTGATTATATAAATGTTTTATTCATGCCAGCTGATTTATATGAACTATTTAATATAAAATGTTTACAGAATATATTATTTTAAATTCTTTCCTTGAGTTTTATATGAATGAATGTATTTTAAATAATAAAATGTATTTACATTCCATGTTTTACTTAAAAAAAAAGCATAAATTGGTATCTTGGAATTGGGGTATATGATGTGCATCATGACAGTGTTTTATAAATGGTATATATTGTGATTCATAACTTTATATCATTATGGAGTTTGGAATACATTTTCAGGACTTTTGAGGTTTTTATGAGTGAGTTCTTGGGTAACTGTCCTCGTAACAAGGGATAAGTGGCAATGGATGGGTTGGTAATTGTATATCAAGGAATAATTTTGTTTATCTCTTATATTTTCCATGATTTTAATGTGGATAGTTTAAATCCAAATATTGATTTATTTTTTAATGGGATTAATTTTTCCCTTTGTAATTTTGGATTATTCAAATGTGTAACATTTTGATGTCTTTAATGTTTTTTTATAATGTAATATAGAACCATGCCTTGAAGAAGGATTAATAATATGACCAAGGAGAAATATTCTAGTTAATTATAGTTGGTGAATCATCCTGTGGACAAGAATATAGTTGAGATTATTTTTCCTTATTTTTAAGACCATAGGAAGGCACCTAAAACCATTCTTATTCAGTATCCAATAGTTGAATATTAGAAGGACGACACTTGAAATCATGTTTATGTGTTCTTATGTCAAAATCTATTAGTGTTTGAAGATCATAAATTATTCTGAAGAGGTTGAATATTGGTTGAGAAAGATAGATACTATTTCTTGTTCTTGGAAATTCTTGATTCAATTATAGTGAAATGTACCACCTTCAAAATGGAAGTACCTTACAAGAAAATGTGGGACATGATAGTGAATGCATAGAATCCTGAGGGTTTAGAGTGGAAGGACGTTATTGTTATTTTTAAGGACACGTACTATCTAGACTCTAGGATTTAGGCTAAGGCTATAGAGTTCTTCAAACTTGAGCAGGCTGAGAGGACCATGAAAGAGTATAGAAAGTGGTTTAAAGTGCCTGCACAATTTATACCTGAAATTTTATTGAATGAGAAGATGATGAATTAATGGTTAGAGATAGGTCTTCAATATGATATTACTTCTTAGTTTTATTACTGAGGCTCAGATATTATTCTAAAACGTTGGATATGGATTTGATGGTTGATTTTGACCTGGATAGTATATCAGGGTTGACGGGAGATCAATTTTCTCCCAGCGGTAGATCAATGAGTTTCTTAAAAGGTAAGAGAACGTGTGATAACTCTCAGGGCGGATCTCGATTTCATGGTTCTTACAGAACTCTTTTACTTCTTTTAAGCGGTCATATAACTTGATTATAGTTTCAAAATCTAGGAGATTTAGAAATACATTTTAATTGAGGCATAAAAGGTCAGTAGTTCCAGTGGATGCTAAGGATAGTTGTATAAATTTTGCTTCATATATTATTCCACATAAAGAGGAATACGATCATCAACACCAAAAAATATTATAGTGCTATCTTATGAATCATGAACCAAGGTGTTATAGAAACAAGTATCTTGAATGAAGACTCTTCACATAGTGGAAGATTCTCCATAGGATGATGATACATGACGGTGGAGAGTTAGAGGTATCATCACTATAACCACATATATAGTGACTAATTTATTTGAAATTGATGATTCTAATTTCATTATATCATCTTATATTTTAATCCTATTAAATCATTTTAAAAATATTTTGTTTTATGTGAGGGATATTACTACGCCACATGAATAAAAAAAGCGATCAGGGTCTCCACTATGCTACTTGCATCTTCTATTTATCATAGATTGAGTTTATCTAGAATTTTATAATTATTTTCATGAAACCTATTGAGGTAATTTTGTGATATGGATTGGGATATTATTAATATATATTGAATTAAAATATACATTTGATGGGTATCATTTACTATGCTTGATGGGGTGAGTAGTGTCTTTCAGGGAGAATGAGTCCCGAGGTAGAGTAGAGATGAAACTTCTTATCCAGAGTTGGATAATGTAATATTTATGTCTTATTATGATATTTTGTGGGGTTACTTGAGTTTTGATCTTCCAACAATTGACATTTAGTTTTCTGATGTGTTTCCTTCCTATTTCTCTAGGTTTCAATTAGTAAGGGATGAATAATTATCTTTTGATTTCATTCATGATAATCAAGTAGTATCTATAGCATCTTAACAAATGGAACTCGCTAAGATAAAAGAGTTGAAGGATATTTTAGATGATCTATAAGATGGAGTATTTATACACCAGAGTGTGTAACCTTAGTTAGTGCCTATTATCTCCTTAAAGAAATATAATGGGACACTTATCCCATGTGTCGATTATCAGAAACTCAAAAAAGTTATGATAAAGAAAAAGTCTAATTTTCCATGGATTGATGATATTTTTTTTATTTGAAAGGATGGAATGGGTTCTCATAGATTCTTCTCTGATGTAGTTATCTCTATTTGAGAATAAAATAATCTAACATTTAGGAAACCACCTTCCGGAGCAGCTATAACCATTATGAGTATCTTGTCAGGACATTTGGTCTTACCAATTGTCATGAAGTATTTAAAAATTCCATGAAAATGATCGTACAAGATTATATTTATACATGTTTGTGATCATTGGATGAATTTTTTTCTTTACTCTTTGATGAAGGAAGATTACTTGCATCACTAGAGTGAAATTATAGAATTAATGAGAAATAAATTAATTTATTCCAATATATAGAAATGTATTTTCTATATTTAGTAATAAGAGTTATTGGAAAAAATGGTGAAACAACATGGTATTTCAGTTGACCCTCAAATGGTGATGACTGTTATGAGATTGGAGGAACCACATAATGTTTTTTAGATCTGACGATTCTTGGATTTGATGGGGTTTTACTGCCAGTTTATAATGGATTTCTCAAATATCCATTATTCATTGAATTCTTTTGCTCTAAATGAAGTGAATGTTTCTTGATATGAGAACATTCAAAAATCATTTATTGACTTGAAACAGTTTTTTTCTATTTCACTAGTGTTTATTCTTATAGAGGATGAGAATGGCTATCTGGTATTTTTTGACACATAAGGTCAAGGTTTAGGATGCATTATTACATTGTTTAATCACATAATTTTCTATCTCTCTCAGTTTCCTTTGACACATGAGTATAATTATCAGACCCAAGATATTGAAATCATATCCCAAATGCATTCACATATGTGTTGTCGAAATTAAATTTTTGTAGAATGGTTTACCATGTATTCCAACCACAAGAAAATGTTTTATATCTTCCCTAAAAATATTTGAATCTCTATTTAAGTCATTTGGTAGAGTAAATGTGGTATTTTCATTTCAACATTTCTTATCCCCTAGGGAAAGGAAGTGTTCTTACTGTTGTTTTGAGGAGGAAACTCTAGAACCATTCCAGGAAATGATCATATGAAAAGTGTAACTTGTTGGATCATTTCCCAATGTTTCATATTAGAGTTCAGGAAATAGGTGGAAGGGTTGTCTTGGCTAGTTTTCAGTACACCACTTCTCTTATTTTGATGATTATTTTGGGACAACATATTAATGAGTAATTATATTGAATTAAGAACTATATTTATGGTGAGGATAATTTTGTAGAGTGGTCATTATTCATGTAAGATAACATATGCTTCCAGAACTGGTATGTTGTTAATTTAACCATAAAGAAGGATATTATTAAGGATTTCCATTATTCCCAATTTTATGTTCACCCTAGAATAACAAATATCTTCCATGATATATGGTGATGATTTTTGTGGATAGGTATGAAATTTTACATTTAGGATTTCTCCCACATTAATATACATGAAAATTAGTCAATGTAGAGAAACCAAAAACTTAGGGGTTATTTCAACCACTTATAGTTCTAACTTAGATGTTGGAAGATATTTCTATAGAAATTATGGTTAGGTTTCCATATACCCCATAAAACAAGAACATACTTATGTTTTTGAATAACAGGAAGACAAAATTAGCTCACATTATACCCCATCATCAATCGACCATGTTTGAGGAGTTAGGATATAATTATATGACAGTGATTGTTTATTTTCATAAAGTTCAATAATATAAAATCTTAGACAGATATTCTTACTTGAACTCTAACATTTTGTGCGACCTTTTTGAGGGGATTGTATCTCAGGTTCATTTGATTATTACATACCATCCAAAAAAGGAATGCTTGATAGAGTGAACAATATTGATTATTGAGGACATGCTTTTTTCATATTCCCTTGATTTTTCTAGAGCATGGGATTACAATTTAAGATTGGTAATGTTTACATATAACAATAGCTAGAATAAAATTATTATAATGGATTCTTTTGTGGACTTTATGGATGGAATTGTAAATCCTTGATGTGTTGGTCATATATTAGTAAAAGTTCCTTGGGTGTAATGTGATTGTTCCATGATTCAAATTTTTTTCAGATGATTCATTAGAAAATGTTGACAGAATAGAGATGTTATAAATCATATGCTAATTTTGTCATAGACAGTTGGATTTTTTAGTTGGGGACTATGTGTTCTCGAATGTTTCTCCTTATTGGATCCATCAATGGAATATAAGGTATGGGAATATTTCTCCTCATTTTATGGGACGTTTTTATGTTAGTGAGATGGTGGGGAAAGTGTATTGATGTATATAACTTCCACCATAGTTTATGTCGATACAAAACATATTTTATCTATCGTAGATATGAAATAATCTTTCTGACGCATGTCATGTATTGGGTGTGGAGGATCTGGAAGTTAAGACAAATTTATCCTTGATTTAAAATCACGTAAACATAGTTGATCCCGAGATAGAGGTTATTCATTGGGGGATGATAACTTTAGTCTATTTCTTATTGAAACATGGTTCTTATTATCTTTAGACATTGGGGAGTGAGACAATGAGCAGGGAGCAGTGTCATCATCTCTTCTACATGAAAAATTCTAGTGAGTATTTTTGGGGATAAAATATATCTACGGTGGGGATGTTTTAATATCCTTTTAATAATTTATAAGTACTCATTGACCCCAATGTTGATCAATTTTTGGTTGAGGCTTGTCTTAGTTTATTTAAGGAGAAATCTGGAATATTTTTTGAGAATTTTTTTTGATGTTCACGGTTGGAGAATGGTATAACCAAACAGTGCACCCCATTAGTAAATACATTGTAACAATGGATAGTGAGGGCTGTAAAAGTTTGAGAAAAGTTTGCAAAACACTGTTCTCACATAGTAGAAATGTTGTTTCTAGGATAATGAATATACAGTTTGTGTATGTTTAAGGTGCATGGATTGCCTAACTATGAATTTATATAAAAAAAACTGTGCTCATGAGATATTTTTGTTCCCAAAAATTATTAATTTGTTTACAAACCCCATTTTATATTCTCAAATGACCGTAATTCATCCTAACTTTTATTCCATGTTATATCATAATAGGTGTGATTTTCCCTCTTAAAAAACATTTTATTGTAGAATTAAAGCAAGGATGATCTCATTATGCCTCCTATGGGTAGGTATATCTTCTCTTGTTTGTATTATCCTATTCTCTATTTCAATACTCCTTATAGAGTGACAAATCATTGAGTTGTTATTTGATAAAAAATTTGATTAATTTAATTTTGATTTCAGTTTTGGTAGTATGACCTATATCACCTTATCTCTTCATTGGTGATCCTTATTGTGTGTATTGTGCATTTTTATTCAATGAATAAACATATTCATCGTCGTTTGAGAATGGAAATATGATTAAACCATGATTTTCATGAGTTTTCTAGATCAGATATATATTGATTTATGAAAAAATAATTTGAGATTAATTGAAATCATAATTGAGTATGTCATCAATTTTGGGGAGAAAACATTAATTCCAATTGAATTTGGATTAAGGGTATATTTTAAAATTGATTAAATTTATGAGTTGATTTGAGTTTATTTGGGGAAAATGGATTAAATTGAAATGATGAAACACTATGATTGTGTTTGAATTGAAAATGAATGAAATGGAGAAAAACTGATTTTTTGGATCTAAAGTTGATTTGGAATATTGAAAATTAAAATTCAAAAATTGTATTATAAATGATGTTTGTTATGAAATGAGATGATTTGCCTATTTTTGATTTATTTATCAAGAACACGGGATCCTAGGAAGTTAGTGTGGTTTTTGTTATATGAACACAACAATTATATTTCAATAGAAATAGAATTTTGATGATTAATCTAATAAAAAACTAGTTTGGCAGATCTCATCCCTGATTAGATATTGATCAGTCTAAAATTATCCTGATCCTAAGGGATGTGTGTAATCTTAAATTTCTTGATCATACATATTATATGTGGTAGGATCCTATAACTAAAAAATATGAAACCTACAGTAAGATTAACATGATTAATTTTGTAATTATTTTAATTATATATTCCATTGATTATAGAATTTTTTTATAATTATAGATGACTGATATAAAATAGTTTGAGGAAAAAGTTTATTTAGTCATTTTTTTCAATGTTTTTCCATCATTTTGAAATTAGATAATGTTTAGTTTTAAATATGAAAATATATTTACACAAGCCATTTTTAAAAAAATTGTATATGAAAATTGGTATATTATTATGACAGCTATTATGGAACACATGATCAGGCCCTACTAGGATATACAACTCTCACACTACCTATTCATTAGGAATTTTAATATTTTCTTATTTAAATTAATATTAATGGAAATTTACAACATATAGGTTTTTGTGTGTTATTTATTCTTCGTGCTTTGAGTGGTGTTTTCTTTTTCATATTTGAGTTTACCTTTCTAACTAAACTGCACTTTGAGGATGTACTATTTTGTGCTTTGTTTACTTGTTTGGTTTCTTGTACATTCCCCTTATAAACTATTGATGAAACTGTAGTGCACCTTTCATCTTAAATTATTTTTTGGTAAATTCATTCCCTCATTTATATTATATGATGATAGGTGCTATTTTCTAACCGATGGGGATAAATAAGACCCTTCAATCTATGTAAGTTCAAGCTCGAGTATCAATGTTCTAAGGTATTTAGACCGGTTCATGGAAACTAGTTAAAAATATAATGAATCTTAAATTATATTTATTTGTAAAATATGTTAACTAATAAATTAATAATTATATTGAAATGTATGGGATAATAACCTAACTCTTATGGTGAGATTAATGATTTCTCATGATGTCCTTCGATTATCATTTTAGGAATTGTAAATGTAAAATAAATCATACACACATACTAATGGGTGCCAACCAATGAGACAAGCAGGATCACATCTGACATAGAGTATGAATGAATGCAGGAGTACCACATTTTCATGTATATTGATAAAATTATTTGTTTTAAAAAATACTAAAATGAAACTTGTATCAACACATATGAATTTTATCCAAATAAATTATCCTAATGTTAAAAAGTGATATGGAAATTTTAATCTGTTAGATATAAAAGGTAATAGTTTTATGGAAGAATATATTTCATGAAATAGAGAACATATGTTAATAAAATATTGGTATAAAGATAGAAATAAATGATGTTGACGCTCATGATATTTCGGATCCACATGAGTTAGACCGTGGAAAAAATCTGTATGACCTCACTAATGAAATTATAATAATTATACAAATACTATATATAAAAATTTAATATTTTTAGAAAACAATAGAGATTTTATTTTTTGGTTATCATGAAATATTCATATTTTTCACTAAGAATGAAAAATCATGTCTTATAGGAATGTCGAAAATAGAAACACATTATGATTATAAGTATTGGGTGATGGATTTTAGAATGATATTATAGAAAACATTTATGTATAATATATAAATAGAATATCAATATGGGTATGAGATTTTATAGAATTTTAATTTAGGATTAAATTTATAAAGTTCCATTAATGGATTAAATATGAACTCAATATTACAAACTAATAATTTTGATAAGGGTACAAGTGAATATATTATACATGAAATGAAAGTAATTTTTCTATCTAATGGAAGTTTAGTCAGAGTGTCATAGATTTAGTAGTGACATATGAATGAATTTTTTTTGTTAGAAATGTTTCCAACATGGTTGGAAGAATTAGTTTATATGAATAGATTAATTAATTAGTTCATATCCATGGAATAAATATATTTATGGATAAATCTAATAGGATTTATTAAACTAGTCAATGTTCTTAAATTTATAGGTAGTAAATAAATAAAAGTTTGAAAAATCTATGAGTGAAAAAAAAATGAATATAATAATTTATTTTTTTATGATCGAATATATTACATATTACATAGAATGGATTACATTAGATAATAAAAAAAACCTAAATAACTATAATTTAAGATATATAAAAATATCCTCATGATTATATGTGGAAATGGAAAAACATATTTTAGTCCCCAAATAGATCAAATTGACCTAATATCCTAGTAATAGATAGTGATTAAGAAACATTTAATTTCCCTATGGGTATTTGATCCGATATATTCAAAGTAAGGTATTTCTTCCAATGATATTGTTAAAGAAATTTTTATACTAGTCTTCACTTATTATCATTGTGTACTAAATAAAATTTAGATCATATCATAATGTAGTGTGGTTATAATCCATTAATAGTTCCTATAAAACATCATTGAGCACAGAAAGAGATAAATCATATATGTTGGATTGATTTTCAATTATGAAAATTTACCTAGGTAGCTAGAGACACAAATAGTAGAGAAGTATCCACAAGATGAATTATTTCAATTACCATGATTAAATCTATATATTACTGAAAGTAGCAATATCATAAGAGATATAACTTGTGCGGAAGTAATAAATTTACTAGAGTATAATTTTTTACATTGAAATGTCTTAATAGTTTCTAATATAATTAGAACACAAATATATATATATATATATGAACATATTCATAAATCATTTATCAATGGTATAAATACATTTTTATGAAATTAAACATACTATATATAAATATCACAGGTTAGGATACCATAAGTACTAGGAGTACATCTCATGATTTTTTCACTTAGTAATCTCTAATAGGGGAGATCATGGGGAAACCCCCCAATGTTGTAATTTCATATACTATGTTTCATAGAAAATATATATCAATATTAATGTGTAATGATACATAATCCTTATATCCAATTAAATTAATTTAAAAAATCATGGATGTTTATGAGTGATTAAATCTATACCATGTTCTTTCTTAGAGACGTATCTTTCATTGGGTATGAAATTCGTGGAATAACATTAATTTAAGGATTATGAATTGATTTTCCCTTATGCAGTATAATGATTTCAATATCCTTTTATTTGAGATAGAATTCCCAGCATTGGTCCTTGGATATATGCATCATGGTAAATTACATTTCATTATGTCATAGAAAGATATATTATTAATTTAAGGATGATGAAACATTTAGGCATCTAATAAGACGAGGAATCATCTGTGAAATGGTTTATATTATATAGTTATCATACATAGAAAGTTTTCATTGCTATGGAATTTCTATTACTCTATTTTGTCCAAGATTTGTTGACAGATACAACTCATGTCTTGTGAGTTTAACTTTCTACCATTGTTAATGGTACATATAGGGTCACATACTAAGCAATCCAAAACCTCATCCATATTAGTATAATTGGATTTTCTATAATGAAAAAAAATTTATTTTGAGGATCAATATATAATTATGTTATGTATATCTTAATTCAATCCCCATGTAATTTTTCATTATGAGTTTAGGGAGTTGTACTTATATTTCACATATAACTATTCAAATGTTTTTAAAGTTAAAAAAGAGATTATTTATTTATTGGAGAGGTAAATGACTAAGCTACTCTTCTTTGTATATATAAACATTATTTGTCAATTATTACATTTGATTTATATAATATCTCTTTAATAAAAATTTATCAAATAGATGAAAATTAAATAAATTTATAATTTATAATTTATTTTAATAATAGATAAAATAATATATATTATAATTTATGGGTAAATTAAATATTTTTCAACTACATGAGGTAAATATATAGAATATGGAAATTGGTAGCCAATTTTATATAGTTCTTTAATTATAAAAATGAATAATAGTCATTTAAATTTTGAGGATTAGATATTTTAATCCTTCATAACTATATTTCTGTTCTCAACCAAGAATCGTGTGCTTTATCCCTGAAAAATATTATAAAGACCTAAAAAGAATTTAAATAATTATTCCATGATCTAAATAGTTTTGTTGAATTGATCTTGATTATAATGTTTAAACCATATAGATAAAGACTATAATACCATAAAATTTTAAAGAATTTATAAATATAGATATATGTATTCTACATTATATCTTTAATCGAAAAAACAATGAAATCGTTTAGGGATCATATAATATCAACATGATGTATTTTTTTATTTAAATAAGAATTAGTGCATTGATCTTATTCATTGGTATGGGAAACCACATTCATATTAATTTTTAAATATAGATCCCTCCACACCCAAATTCAAAGGTACCTAGATCATGAAACTCACGTTAGAAAGGTTGTGTATAATTTTTTATTAATATTTTTAATTGGACTTGTAAAAATAGATACAACATATTCATTATATATTTGATGGTACACCATATGAAGAAAATTAGTTATGATTTAACATGACTAAGAGAATAAAATAGAATTGTAACATCCCAAGTAAGTAATGAATAATAGATATTTTTATCTATGTCTATTAATGATTAAGATAGTTTTTTAGAGGCTTAAAATGAAAATAAATCCAATCTTAGGCATGGAATACAGTAATATTCTTAAAAGATTGTTTTACTACCTTATGATAGAAAACCCTTTTTAAATCTATCTTTTGAAAATTTTATAAACTATTTTTGTCAATATAAACTTATTATTTATGATTGGGACATCAAAATTTACTTTGTGTGAATTTTTGGTATTTTTCTGACAAAGTTCATTTTTAATAAATAGTGAAAAATACTGCATTTTACATCAAAACTGCTTTTTAATCAAATTTATTTATATGATTATATTATATTTTGAATTGGTTTTGATGTAAAATTAGAATATATTTTTACCATTTAATCCAATGGTGGTCATTGGAATCAATTTCAATTTGAAATTGGACTTAAATTGGTGTCAATCTTTTGATACTTATTGTTTCATAAAAACACGCTATTTTCTCTGACAGCGGGAATTAATTATTAAATTTATTACTGTGACTTATATGTTTTGAATTTTGTGAAATAGACTTCATTTTTGAATTCGGAATATCAAATATAGCTTAGGGTTGATTTTTGGTAATTTTCTGAAAAACATCAATTTTTGATGAATAATGAAACCACTAAGTGGTAGTTAAAGAAACTGATTTTGCGTTTAAATGAAACTTTGCCACTTTTGTGTTTTGAATTTCAAAAATCCGACATACATGTTTGTCATTAAGAAGTAAAATGTGGTTCAATGGGATTAAAATAATTTTTTGGTGAATAGTAACTTATTATGTTTTAATCGTGATTAGTGGTAATTAGTGTAGTTTAAGGTAAAAATAATGCTTTAATAAAATATGATGAGCTTGAAACATGTACTACCCTAATTGGTTGTGTCATGGCCGACCAAGACAAGCCATTGGTCCACTTGGGGACCCCATGGATCCACTTTGGTTGGGAAATGACATAAATAACTTTTTATTTAATGTAAAAGTAAAAATGACACAAACATAATATGTTTTATGAAAAAAAAATTTACATGGGGTTATAAAGATCATATTTTTGATTATAAATAGTCATTGGAAAGATAAAACGATTTCCTACATAATAGTATTTTTTTTATAATTTTTAGACTTTAAATAAATTAAATTATTTATGACATCATTATGATGCAGCGATGACCTCATTATTTAATGATTTAAATAAAATGGAAAGATAATGAAAAATCTAAAACCTACACATGGCCAAAACCAATTGGATGAGTGGATTTCGAATACTTATCACCTTATCCTAGAATTATAGCAATGTGGGACCTTTTGAATCCGAAACACTTTTTAAAATAAAGTAACTTATCTTTACTTTCCAAAAGTACCCCCCCTCTCCTCTTATAAAAGGCCCCCACCTCTACCTCATTTCACACACTCCTCAAGCCTTTGGCTCGGCCAACCCCTTCCCATTTACTCTCTACACATCCCTCTCCTCATCCTAGAGGATTCCCTTTGGGCATAATCTTTTCAAAGGAAGCCTTTAGGCTCAAATCAAAAGGAGTTACACTTTTAAAGGTAATTCATTCTCTCATGTTCATTTGTTTTATTTTTCTTCTCCAACCCCCTAAAATCTTTTTATTTACTTCTTTTGTAACCACACCAGTATCTTCAATATACTAGGATGTAGTTATAAGATTTATTTGAGCTACACTCTCACACAACTACATCAAATGGTTAAAGAACATACAGTTTCCGTGGATGGAGAAATTCTGCCTCCCGAAACGATGATTGTTCAATACTCATTTAACACCTTCAAAGGTGGGAATTATGATGACACTATTTTTATATATGATATATAATATGTTTATGTTTTTATTAATCTTATGTTTTTTTTCAATCATGGCATACCATTATTGTTTCCATTATGGGTAAACACGATATCTTCATTTTAGGAAGTGCGGACTACCGCCCCCTGAAAGTGATTTGATTCGTTAATACCATATGTGGGATGTGTAAAGGATAAAGTTAATGATATTATATATGTTATTATACTGGAATTATAATATACTCTTATATCATTATGATTCTATTCCAGAAAATACGAAATAGAAATGGAAGTAGCGTTCATGCGTACGTACGGCTTACTGTCTCCATAAACGGTGGATTTCATTTCTTACCTCTAAATGTGATGTAATATTATAAATACATGTATATAATGAATATATATGATATATATGTTATCCAAATAATTAATATCATTCTAGATATAATGAACCTTTGACCAAATTAACAACATGTAAGTGTAAGAAGTCTATTTTTGACTTAAGAACCAAATACCGACAAAATGAACATTATTAACTTAAATGATTACATGATGTTCATAACATGGTATAAAAGGAATAATGAACTTGAAAAGGGTTCTTAAGCAAGTAGAGATTAACTCAAGTTTATTATTCATGAGATTAAAGAACAGTCAGGTCAAGTCGAATACGAGGTATGGGACTTCGTCTCAATCTCCTTTCATTGAGGCAGATTTTATTTTATACACAACTTTCTTTTATACGGTGTATAAACCCCTTTGGATTTTACGTTTATTCAAAAGGAATAATTTTTATAAGAAGTGTTTACTAAACGACAAAATGAAATGTTTTTGTCGTACGTATGCGGCAACAACGACTTCTCCACCGTCGTGACCGTTATTTGAGTTTCGTCTTCCTCTACAAGCCATATATTCTTTTTAAAAGAAAAATAAATACCATGTTTTACTTTTCTTTTATTTTGGTATTGAAAATGGTTTTCATAATGTTTTTATATCAATGTGCTGTATTGATATCTTGTGATTGGAAGGTGGGAATATTATGTTTCCTTTATGCATGTTTTATGTGATATGATTATGTTGAGGTTCTTGGGCATTATTATGAAGACGGGTGGTTCCGTGATAAACTAAGGGCGGGTGAGCCTGATATAGCTCTCCAATGCATTGGGTAATGCGAAGGAGTGAAATGTTAAGGTTTCTCCAAAGAGATTTTAGGGAATATACTGTGATGGGTACTCCAAACGTAACCAAGAGGGTTACTCCCTACGTAAGAATGTTATGAATGCCTCAAGTTACCTTTATGTCTTATGATTTCTATGATTTATTAATGATTTGATGAGGTATGTTAAAGTGATTATGTTTTATGGGTAATGTATGATCTCATCCTTATGTATATATGTACCCATGTTTCCTTTCCATATTTTTATAACCCATACTGAGCTTTTTATGCTCATCCCAAGTTTTTTTTGAACTGTTTTTCACAGGTCAAGGGAAAGGTACATGATATGATGATAGTGTAAAGGAAGTGTCAAGAATGAATCCATGTTTTATTTTAAATATGTTTCCATTGATGGGAATGAAGAATATTATCTTTATGTAGCCACTTTGTTTATATGTGGAATGTAATGCAAGTTTTATGATCTAATTCTCTAAAACTCTAAAACTGTAAAGATCCTCAATGTGTAATCTTGTAATAACTCAAGATTAAGTAAGGTTTAAGGCTGGGGCCTTATAGTTGGTATCAGAGGTAGGTTTAGATAACTTTAGGAGTTAGAATTATATTAAATTATTATCCAAAAATATTTTTTATGGTCAAATTGAAGTGATATAGTATTTGAAGATTACCATGTTGCTTCATCTAAGACATGTTTGTTCAGAATGGTTTTCCGTAGAGGAAATAGGGAAGCAGTGCTAGGAAGGCATACAAAAGGAAATAACCTTCCGAATCAGCACCCTGAGATGGTCGGAATTGGAACTGAACAGTTTGTTGCAGTAATGGCGCAGTTGACTCAAGCGATAAATGGTGGTGGCATCCATGCACGAGATCAGCCATATCAACAGCAGAGGAACATGTCAGTGGTGGAACATTTCATGAGGCAACATCCCCCATCATTCAGAGGATCATCTGACCCTGTGTTAGCTGAAGGGTGGATTAAAGCACTAGATAATATTTTCGATGTCATGGGGTGTTCAGGAAATCAAAAGGTTCATCTTGCTATTTATCGTTTGGAGGGTGAAGCAGATCAGTGGTGGTCGATGGTTAAAAATATCAGGGACGCTGATGAGATTGATGCTCTCAACTGGGATGAATTCAAAGGTATGTTTCTTGAGAAGTATTTTCCTAAGTCTGTTAGACTTAGTATGGAAAAGAAATTCTTGGAATTGAGGCAATAGGAAGACTCAGTGGCTACCTATGAAGAATGGTTCACTCGATTGTTAAGGTATGCTCCAAATTTTATCCGAGACCTTGATAGTAAAATCAATCGTTTTTACTCAGGATTAAAGCCAAAATATCGAAGGGCATTAGCTTCTCGTGAGTTTAAAAGTTATAAAAAGCTTGTTCGATGTGCTGAGAAGGTGAAAATGGAGTTCGCCGATGACCAAGTGTTCTATAACAACTAGCAAAATAAGAGACCGAGGTGGCAGGAGAAAGGTAAGAATTCTTCAAAAAAGTCTGATGGTAAGAAAACTAAGTTTCCAGTTTGTGATAAATGTGGCCAAAGGCATGCTGGGGAATGTCTTCTGAATTCTGGAAAGTGCTACCGATATGGTAAGATGGTACATAAGGCTCGTGATTGAACTGAAAAGGATCAAGGTGAAGGTAATACCATATTTGATTTACAGTTAGTGAAATGTTATAAGTGAAATGAGATGGGATAACTGTTGATCCTACAAAAACAAAAGTTGTGGAAGAATGGACAAGACCCACAAATGTAATCGAGATTCGTAGCTTCCTTGTTTTGGTGGGCTATTACCGAAGGTTTGTTAGAAATTTTTCACGGTTATCTAGTCCAATGACTAAGCTAACTCGGAAGGGTGTTAAGTTTATCTGGACAAAAGAATGTGATGATTGTTTTCAGGAATTGAAAAGAAGATTGGTGAATGCTCTAGTTTTGGCACTACCTTCCAGGAATGGTGAGTTTGTTATATACAGTGATGCTTCATTGAAAGGACTTGGTTGCTTCCTAATGCAGAATGATCAGGTAATTGCTTATGCTTCACGACAGTTGAAAACTCATGAGGTAAATTACCCTACACATGATTTGGAATTAGCTGCTGTTGTTTTTGCTTTAAAAATTTGGAGGCAACATTTGTATGGAGTAAAGTATTAAATATATACCGATCACAAAAGTTTAAAGTATATATTCACTCAGAAAGAGTTAAACATGAGGCAGAGGAGATGGCTAGAACTAATCAAGGATTATTATTGTACAATTCATTACCATCCGGGAAAAGCAAATAAAGTGGCTGATCCATTGAGTCGAAAAAGTAATGCTTCATTAACCATGTTACATTTGGAACGTGATCATTTGGTTATGGATTTGATGAACATTGGCATAGAAGTTTTTGGTACAGGAAGTTCTTCTGTTTTGTTTCATGTATCAGTGAGATCTTCTCTATCAGATAGATTCAAGCAAGAACAGAAGCAAGACAGTGAGTTGCAGAAAAAGGTAGAGCTGGTTCAGAAAGGTAAGTTTCCCGAATTAAACATTGATAATGATTGTGTTTTGAGATTTGGGAAGATATTGTGTGTGCCTTGTGATTCACAGTTGAAGAGAGATTGGTTATGTGAAGCTCATAGTTCTCTTTTTTTTAGTTCATCAGGGTAGTACTAAGATGTATAGAGATCTGCGGAAGTATTACTGGTGGGATGGAATGAAAAGGGATATTTCTGATTTTACTGTGAAGTGTTTGACATGTCAACAAGTTAAAGCAGAACGACAGTTACCGAAAGGGATTCTTCAGCCTTTACCAGTTACAGAGTGGAAATGGGAGAATATATCCATGGACTTTGTTGTTGGATTACCTAAGACATCTCGAGTTAATAATGCAATCTGGGTTATTGTTGATCGCTTGACCAAATCTGCTCATTTCCTTTCTATAAGAGATACTTTCTCTCTTGATCAACTTTCCCGTTTGTATCTTAAAGAGATAGTCAGGTTACATGGAGTTCCTCTCTCCATTGTATCGGATCATGATCCCATGTTTACTTATAACTTTTGGAAAGGCCTTCAGAAGTCGTTGGGTACTGAATTAAATTTTAGTACAGCTTTTCATCCTCAATCAGATGGGCAGTCAGAACGAACAATTCAGACCTTGGAGGATATGCTACGAGCTTGTTCTATGGATTATCAGGGAAGTTGGGACCAACATCTTTCTTTGGTTGAATTTACATATAATAACAGTTTCCATTCCAGTATACAGATGGCACCATTTCAGGCATTATATGGGAAGCGGTGTCGAACTCCAACTTTCTGGGATGAAGTGGGTGAAAGGAAGTTGATGGGAACAGAATTGGTAGAAGATATGGAAGAAAAATTTCTGCTGATTCAGAAACATATGAGAACAGATCAGAGTAGGCAGAAGAGTTATGCGGATAACCGGAGGAAGGATCTATCTTTCGAGGTAGGTGATCATGTTTTTCTCAAGGTTTCTCCTTGGAAAAGTGTGATGAGATTTGGTAAGAAAGGAAAGTTGAGTCCAAGGTTCATTGGACCATACAAAATTCTGGAGAGAGTTGGATCAGTTTCATACCGAGTGGCATTACCTCCAAGTTTATCTTAGGTACACAATGTTTTTCACATTTTGATGTTGAGAAAGTATATGCCAGATCCATCTAATGTTTTGAGTCCAGAGGTAGTTCAGCTGGAAGAGAACCAATCTTATGAGGAAAAACCGGTCCAGATTCTTGACCACAGGGAGCAGGTGTTGCAGAATAAGGTGATTCATCAGGTAAAGGTTTTATGGAAAAACCATATGGTTGAAGAGGCAACATGGGAATCTGAAAATGCAATGAGGGATAAGTACCCCCATTTATTTGATAAGTAAATAAATTGCGGGGACGCAATTTTCTAAAGGGGGGAAGGATGTAACATCCCAAGTAAGTAATGAATAATAGATATTTTTATCTATGTCTATTAATGATTAAGATAGTGTTTTAGAGGCTTAAAATGAAAATAAATCCAATATTAAGCATGGAATACACTAATATTCTTAAAAGATTGTTTTACTGCCTTGTGATGGAAAACCGTTTTTAAATCTATCTTTTGACAATTTTATAAACTATTTTTGTCAAAATAAACTTATTCTTTATGATTGGGACATCAAAATTTACTTTTTGTGAATTTTTGGTATTTTTCTGACAATGTTAATTTTTTAATGAATAGTGAAAAATACTGCATTTTACATCAAAACTGCATTTTAATCTAATTTATTTATATGATTATATTATCTTTTGAATTGGTTTTTAAGTAAAAATAGAATATATTTTTACCATTTAATCCAATGGTGGTCATCAGAATCAATTTCACTTTGATATTGGACTTAAATTGGTGTCAATCTTTTGATACTTATTGTTTCATAAAAACACGCTATTTGCTCTGACAGCGGAAATTAATTATTAAATTAATTAATGTGACTTATATGTTTTGAATTTTGTAAAATAGACTTCATTTTTGAATTTGGAATATCAAATATAGCTTAGGGTGGATTTTTGGTAATTTTCTGAAAAACGTCAATTTTTGATGAATAGTGAAACCACTAAGTGGTAGTTAAAGAAACTGATTGTTCGTTTAAATGAAAATTTGCCAATTTTGTGTTTTGAATTTCAAAAATCTGACATACATGGTTGTCATTATGAAGTAAAATGTGGTTCAATGGGATTAAAATAATTTTTTGGTGAATAGTAACTTATTATGTTTTAATCGTGATTAGTGGTAATTAGTGTAGTTTAAGGTAAAAATAATGCTTTAGTAAAATAAGATGAGCTTGACACATGTCCTACACTCATTGGTTGTTTCATGGCCGACCAATACAAGCCATGGGTCAACTTGGGGACCCCATGGATCCACTTTGGTTGGGAAATGACATAAATAAATTTTTATTTAATGTAAAAGTAAAAATGACACAAACATAATATGTTTTACGAAAACAATTTTTACATGGGGTTATAAAGATCATATTTTTGATTATAAATAATCATTGGAAATATAAAAAGATTTCCTACATCATAGTATTTTTTTTATAATTTTTAGACTTTAAATAAATTAAATTATTTATGACATCATTATGATGCAGCGATGACCTCATTATTTAACGATTTAAATAAAATGGAAAAATAATGAAAACTATAAAACCTACACATGGCCAAAACCAATTGGATGAGTGTATTTCGAAGCCTTATCACCGTATCCTCGAATTATAGCAATGTGGGTCCTTTTGAATCCGAAACTCTTTTTAAAATAAAGTAACTTATCTTTACTTTTCAAAAGTTCCCCTCCTCTCCTCTTATAAAAGGCCCCCACCTCTACCTCATTTCACACACTCCTCAAGACTTTTTCTCGGCCAACCCCTGCCCATTTACTCTCTCCACATCCCTGTCCTCATCCTATAGGATTCCCTTTGGGCAGAATATTTTCAATGGAAATCTTTAGGCTCAACTCAAAAGGAGTTACACTTTTAAAGGTAATTCATTCTCTCATGTTCATTTGTTTTATTTTGCTTCTCCAACCCCCTAAACACTTTTTATTTACTTATTTTGTTACAAAACCAGTATATTCAATATACTAGGATGTTGTTATAAGATTTATTTGAGCTACACTATCACACAACTACATCAAATGGTTAAAGAACATACAGTTTCTGTGGATGGCGAAATTCTGCCTCCGGAAACGATGATTGTTCAATACTCATTTAACACCTTCAAAGGTGGCCATTATGATGTCACTATTTTTATATATGATATATAATATGTTTATGTTTTCCTTAAGCTTCTGTTTTTTTCTTTCATGGCATACCATTATTGTTTCCATTATGGGTAAACACGATATCTTCATTTTAGGAAGTGCGGACTACCGCCCCCGGAAAGTGATTTGATTCGTTAATACCATATGTGGGATGTGTAAAGGATAAAGGTAATGATATTATTTATGTTATTATACTGGAATTATAATATACTCTTATATCATTATGATTCCATTCCAGAAAATACGAAATAGAAATGGATGTAGCGTTCATGCGTACGTACGGCTTACCGTCTCCATGAACGGTGCATTTCATTTCTTACCTCTAAATGTGATGTAATATAATAAATACATGTATATAATGAATATATATGATATATATGTTATCCAAATCATTAATATCATTCTGTATATAACGAACCTTTGACCAAATTAACAACATGTAAGTGTAAGAAGTCTATTTTTGACTTAAAAACCAAATACCGACAAAATGAACATTATTAAATTAAATGATTACATGATGTTCATAACATTGTATAAAAGGAATAATGAACTTGAAAAAGTTTCTTAAGAAATTAGAGATTAACTCAAGTTTATTATTTAGGAGATTAAAGAACGGTCGGGTCAAGTCGGATACGAGGTATGGGACTTCGTCTCAATCTCCTTTCATTGAGGCATATTTTATTTTATACACAACTTTCTTTTATACGGTGTATAAACCCCTTTGACTTTTACATTTATTCAAAAGGAATATTTTTTATACGAAGCATTTACTAAATGACAAAAGGGAATGTTTTTGTCGTACGTATGCAGCAACAACGACTTCTCCGTCGTCGTGACCGTTATTTGAGTTTTGGCTTCCTCTACAAGCCATACCTTCTTTTTAAAAGAAAAATAAATACCATATTTCACTTTTCTTTTATTTTGGTATCGAAAATGGTTTTCATAATGTTTTTATATCAATGTGTTTTATTGATATCTTGTGATTGAAAGGTGGGAATGTTATGTTTCCTTTATGCATGTTTTATGTGATATGATTATGTTGAGGTTCTTGGGCATTATTATGAAGACGGGTGGTTCCGTGATAAACTAAGGGCGGGTGAGCCCGATATAGCTCTCCAATTCATTGGGTAACGCGATGGAGTGAAACGTTAAGGTTTCTCCAAAGAGATTTTAGAGAATATACTATGATGGGTATTCCAAACGTAACCAAGAGGGTTACTCCCTACGTAAGAATGTTATGAATGCCTCAAGTTACCTTTATGTCTTATGATTTCTATGATTTATTCATGATTTGATGAGGTATGTTAAAGTGCTTATGTTTTATGGGTAATGTATGATCTCATCCTTATGTATATATGTACCCATGTTTCCTTTCCATATTTTTATAACCCATACTGAGCTTTTTATGCTCATCCCATGTTTTTTTGAAATGTTTTTCACAGGTCAAGGGAAAGGTACATGATATGATGATAGTGTCAAGGAAGTGTCAAGAATGAATCCATGTTTTATTTTAAATATGTTTCCATTGATGGGAATGAAGAATACTATCTTTATGTAACCACTTTGTTTATATGTGGAATGTAATGCAAGTTTTATGATCTAATTCTCTAAAAATCTAATCCTGAAAAGATCCTCAATGTGTAATCTTGTAATAACTCAAGATTAAGTAAGGTTTAAGGTTGGGGCCTTATAGTTGGTATCAGAGGTCAGTTTAGATAACTTTAGGAGTTAGAATTCTATTAAATGATTATCCAAAAATATTTTTTATGGTCAAATTGAAGTGATATAGTATTTGAAGATTACCATGTTGCTTCATCTAAGACATGTTTGTTCAGAAGGGTTTTTCGTAGAGGAAACAGGGAAGCAGTGCTAGGAAGTCATACAAAAGGAAATAACCTTCCGAATCAGCACCCTGAGATGTTCGAAATTGGAACTGAACAGTTTGTTGCAGTAATGGAGCAGTTGACTCAAGCGATAAATGGTGGTGGCATCCATGCACGTGATCAGCTAGATCAACCGCAGAGGAACATGTCAGTGGTGGAACATTTCATGAGGCAACATCCCCCATCATTCAGAGGATCATCTGACCCTGTGTTAGCTGAAGGGTGGATTAAAGCACTAGATAAGATTTTCGATGTCATGGGGTGTTCATACAATCAAAAGGTTTGTCTTGCTATTTATCGTTTGGAGGGTGAAGCAGATCAGTGGTGGTCGATGGTTAAAAATATCAGGGACGCTGATGAGATTGATGCTCTCGACTGGGATGAATTAAAGGTATGTTTATTGAGAAGTATTTTCCTATGTTTGTTAGACTTAGGATGGAAAATCAATTCTTGGAATTGAGGCAAGAGGAAGACTCAGTGGCTACCTATGAAGAATGGTTCACTCGATTGGCAAGGTATGCTCCAAATTTTATCCGAGACCTTGATAGTAAAATCAATCGTTTTTACTCAGGATTAAGGCCAAAATATCGAAGGGAATTAGCTTCTCGTGAGTTTAAAAGTTATGAAAAGCTTGTTTGATGTGCTGAGAAGGTGGAAGTGGAGTTTGCCGATGACCAAGTGTTCTATAACAACCAGCAGAATAAGAGACTGAGGTGGCAGGAGAAAGGTAATAATTTTTCAAAAAAGTCTGATGGTAAGAAAACTAAGTTTCCAGTTTGTGATAATTCTGGCAAAAGGCATGCTGGGGAATATCTTATGAATTCTTGAAAGTGCTACCGATGTGGTATGATGGGACATAAGGCTCGTGATTGAACTGAAAAGGATCAAGGTGAAGGTAAGACCAAATTTGATTTACAGATAGTGAAATGTTATAAGTGCAATGAGATGGGATAACTGTTGATTCTGCAAAAACAGAAGTTGTGGAAGAATGGACAAGACCCACAAATGTAACCGAGATTCGTATCTTCCTTGGTTTGGTAGGCTATTACCGAAGGTTTGTTAGAAATTATTCATGGTTATCTAGTCCAATGACTAAGCTAACTCAGAAGGGTGTTATGTTTATCTGGACAAATGAATGTGATGATTGTTTCCAGGAATTGAAAAGAAGATTGGTGAATGCTCCAGTTTTGGCACTACCTTCCAGGAATGGTGAGTTTGTTATATACAGTGATGCTTCATTGAAAGGACTTGGTTGCGTCCTAATGCAGAATGATCAGGTAATTGTTTATGCTTCACGACAGTTGAAAACTAATGAGGTAAATTACCCTACACATGATTTGGAATTAGCTGCTGTTGTTTTTTCTTTAAAAATTAGGAGGCAACATTTGTATGGAGTAAAGTGTAAAATATATACCGATCACAGAAGTTTAAAGTATATATTCACTTAGAAAGAGTTAAACATGAGACAGAGGAGATGGCTAGAACTAATCAAGGATTATGATTGTACAAATCATTACCATCTGGGAAAAGCAAATAATGTGGCTGATGCTTTGAGTCGAAAAAGTAATGCTTCATTAACAATGTTGCGTTTGGAACATGATCCTTTGGTTAAGGATTTGATGAACTTTGGCATAGAAGTTGTTGGTACAGGAAGTCCTTCTGTTTTGTTTCAGGTATCAGTGAGATCTTCTCTATCAGATAGAATCAAGCAAGCACAGAAGCAAGACAGTGAGTTGCAGAAAAAGGTAGAGCTGGTTCAGAAAGGTAAGTTTCCCGAATTCAACATTGATAATGATTGTGTTTTGAGATTTGGGAAGAGATTTTGTGTGCCTTGTGATTCACAGTTGAAGAGAGAGTTGTTATGTGAAGCTCATAGTTCTCCGTTTTCAGTTCATCCGGGCAGTACTAAGATGTATAGAGATCTGCGGGAGTATTACTGGTGGGATGGAATGAAAAGGGATATTGCTGATTTTACTGTGAAGTGTTTGACATGTAAACAGGTTAAAGAAGAACGACAGTTACCTAAAGGGATGCTTCAGCCTTTACTAGTGCCAGAGTGGAAATGGGAGAATATATCCATTGACTTTGTTGTTGGATTACCGAAGACATCTCGAGGTAATAATGCAATCTGGGTTATTGTTGATCGCTTGACCAAATCTTCTCATTTTCTTGCTATACAAGATACTTTCTCTCTTGATCAACTTTCCCGTTTGTATCTTAAAGAGATAGTCAGGTTACATGGAGTTCCTCTCTCAATTGTATCGGATCGTGATCCCAAGTTTACTTCTATCTTTTGGAAAGGCCTTCAGAAGTCGTTGGGTACTGAATTAAATTTTAGTACAGCTTTTCATCCTCAATCAGATGGGCAGTCAGAATGAACAATTCAGACCTTGGAGGATATGCTACGAGCTTGTTCTATGGATTATCAGGGAAGTTGGGACCAACATCTTTCTTTGGTTGAATTTTTATATAATAACAGTTTCCATTCCAGTATAAAGATGGCACCATTTCAGGCATTATATGGGAAGCAGTGTCGAACTCCAGCTTTCTGGGATGAAGTGGGTGAAAGGAAGTTGATGGGACCAGAATTGGTAGAAGATATGGCAGAAAAAGTTCAGTTGATTCAGAAACACATGAGAACAGCTCAGAGGAGGCAGAACAGTTATGCGGATAACCAGAGGAAGGATCTATCTTTCGAGGTAGGTGATCATGTTTTTCTCAAGGTTTCTCCTTGGAAAAGTGTGATGAGATTTGGTAAGAAAGGAAAGTTGAGTCCAAGGTTCATTGGACCATACGAAATTATGGAGAGAGTTGGATCAGTTGCTTACCGAGTGGCTTTACCTCCGAGTTTATCTCAGGTACACAATGTTTTTCACGTTTCGGTGTTGAGAAAGTATATGCCAGATCCATCTCATGTTTTGAGTCCAGAGGTAGTTCAGCTGGAAGAGAACCTGTCTTATGAGGAACAACCGGTGCAGATTCTTGACCATAGGGAGCTGGTGTTGCAGAATAAGGTGATTCATCAGGTAATGGTTTTATGGAAAAACCATATGGTTGAAGAGGAAACATGGGAATCTGAAAATGCAATGAAGGATAAGTACCCCCATTTATTTGATAAGTAAATAAATTGCGGGGACGCAATTTTCTAAAGGGGGGAAGGATGTAACATCCCAAGTAAGTAATGAATAATAGATATTTTTATCTATGTCTATTAATGATTAAGATAGTGTTTTAGAGGCTTAAAATGAAAATAAATCCAGTATTAAGCATGGAATACACTAATATTCTTAAAATATTGTTTTACTTCCTTGTGATGGAAAACCCTTTTTAAATCTAGATTTTGACAATTTTATAAATATATTAAAATACATATATTTTTTGCATAATATATAAAACATATAAAGGAAAAAGAATAAATGTCACTAATAAATATCTATTTCCATCATATATACTAAATAATAAGAGAAATGTTAATAGAAATATTGTCTCAAATATCTATTTTTACTATGTTTTATAAAATACATAAAAATATTTCTAATCTAGAGGGTCATATATAACATATGAAAAAGGACGTACATATATGTTGTTTTAATTCACAATGAATAGGAAAATCTAATCATGGGACTCAATCTAGATAGCTGAATTAACCAACATACATGAGACATATAAAAGTATAGAAAATATCTATCTGGAGGGTAATATATTCACCAAATAGACCATACACGATAGATGTGGTATCCCCCATTATAGCCCTAGGCCACGAGGACCCTCTCCCATTTCCTATTATTTTTTATTTCATATTATAAAACTGTTAGTTATATACCTATATGTATATTTTTGTATTTAGTTTTATATATGTATATTTTAGATGTTTATTAACACATGATTATTTATTTAAAAAATAATTAAAAAAAATAATATTTTATATTATAATATTAATTTAAAAAATTTAGGAAATTATAATCTATGATATATTTTCAGTTCATAATTTTAATAGATGATATAAAAATGTATAAAAGCTGTTAATATTATTTATTTTAATTTAATCACAGAATGTGGTTGGAGAGATAAAAATTTTTCAGTTATTTGAGTAGTCACATCTAATGGATTATCATGAGTTTGAGACTGAAAAATACAGGTTTTTATTCTATATACATTGTTATTTAAATTATTAATTGGTTTATTTTGTGATAATTATTGATAAAATTATGTTCATCCTTGAATTATCCCTCTTTATCTAATTATACATGGTCTTGAGTATCCAAAATTATTTTATATAAAACTTTTCCCATTATCATAATTTCCTATGTATGGGATAAAATTTAGTAAGATGATTTTCTATATGTTTTTTATCCAAATAATGATTTGAAAAATGAAAAAGGTGTATTATAGGAGAATCAAGGAAGAAAGAAAATCCTTATTATCTCAAGGTGTTACTCCCCCTTGCATATAGGTTGGTTTATATCCATTAGATAAAATATATGGTTCTTTAAACATTTAATTATTATTCCATAGTTTTTACTTTTTCATTGAATTATTTTAATTGAGAAATCACATATATTGATAATAAATAAGAATGACTAAATGGAAAATTGACTACAAGTAATACTTTATTATTATACAAGGTAAATTAATTTTTAACACATTAATACTTGATAATAAATAAGAATGACTAATTAAAACCATATTTATTCTCCTAATTTAAATTCATTAATGTAAATATTATGTACACCCCACCATCTTTAATTTTATTTTGTATGAAACCGTAAATTTTGGTGTTAATTTATATTTTTTCATTGAATATTACATTTATAATATAGTTCAAATTATAATTATTTTTTTACGTGAACAATTGTTTATTAAGAGTGTTGATCAAATAATTCTTGACATAATTTGGATGAAAATATTGAGAAAAATTATATATCTTTAGGACATATGGAGTGTGAAAGTATCCAACTGACTAAGTGGTCATTAGTTTATATAGATGGAATTTGTAAATCCTACCAAAATAAATTTAATTTGATTTTAATATCCATTTTCTATGTTATGAAAAAGAGATATATAGATCCATTCCATCTAGGATATATGTTAAATTGGGAATTCTAAATATAATAGTAAGGGTTATACGGAATTGATATAAATAATTTTTGTTATAAAATATTTATTAATTAATAGTGTATCTAAAAGGAAATAAAGATGAATTAGTAATTTATTTTTTAATTTTATTTAAAAAATTGGTAAGTATGATCAAAATATCATTATCATTTGGATAAATTCTGGATAAAGAATATTTTTTTACTATTACAAATTTTTTTAATTGGAATAGGTTTTTTTGATTAGTACTATTCCAATAGATGAAATTTTCTATAGAGACCCATTTTTAATATGAGACATCTGTGGAGGCTATTAATGTAGATAATAATGTTTATTTTAGGTTTATATATGATTTATATGGTACTTATTTAATCATGTATTCATCATAGTCCACTGACTATCAATCACAACATGTGGACACGGAGGATACAACAAGTTTTCACAACACTAACACATTTTCTATGATAAGGTTTTTCAATTGATAAATTATATATTCATTACACTATATGAAAATATTGAACAATTTTTAGTAATCATCTACACATGATGATGTGTTTTTTGGAATATATCATATTATTAAGATTCAAGATGGATAAACACCTTTGAAACCATCTCATTATTTTATCATTACTACATAACATCTCTAATTAAATTTCTTGTCATAAAATGAACAATATAGTGAAAAATATTCCATTTAATTTAGATATGGTTAGTTAACTGCTAAATAATATACACAAGACATATATTATATTTCATACATTGAAGAAGAAAAATGATAAGGTAATGGGATCAATGATATGATAAAAAACCAAATAACATATATAAATTTCTTATAATAATACATACATATTTTAGGGTGAGAATCAAGGATCCTTTATAAAGTCCATGTGTAATTAAATTCTATTATAAATATAATATCAATTAATAATGAATAAGGGGAAAATTATACTATAATAATATTCTTCCTTTCATCAATTGGTATTAGTATCTTTATTATAAGAAATAACTTGTATATAAAACATTATATTTAAATACCGAAATAATGGAGAATTAGAAATATTCCTAGATATGGAGAGGATCTTTCGGATCATATAGAAGAAATGAAGGAATCATTAGAAACAAGAGATTATCATCTAATATTTCCCAATAGATTAATTTTTCACGTGTATTATGTATATAACATTAATAAAATAGTTTTACTTCATATTTTTGATCAATTTTTTAGATTATTTACTAAAAAAATGAAATCTATTATTTAAATATTCAAATAAATAATATTTGTTCTATAAATCAATGATGAATTCCAAAAAAACCTGTGTTATATTACACCCTGGGGTAAATTTTGATCAATTAGACATGAAAACTATAAAATATGTATAGTTTATATATCATGAAGTGTAGATACACTCTTAATAGTTATATAATAGAATTATATATCATGATTTGAATGTCAATAGACTAAAATACAATTGAGAAACAATGTAAATGTGCCAAAACAATTATATAACTTGTTCACATAGGTATTTGAAGAGAATTTAATGTGGAATTCCATGATTTATTCACATTTATATCACGTTTAATAGAAAATATGTATAAATTTAAATTTATAATTAATTAAAAGTAGATAAATAAATATTTATCAAACTATTTAATGAAAAAAATGGCGTAGTGAATCAAAATTGTAATAATTTGGATATTTTGTTTTCATATTGATGTGAAATAAATCAGTAAAATGAATGTTTTAATTATAATAATGTGCGTGGGTTGTTATCATAAATATTATAGCGAGATGGATCATATTTATTAATATTATTCAATAATATTTTTTTGAATATGTATTACAAATAGATACCTTCAAAATTAACTAAGAATCATCACAATGGAGATAATCATGAACACATATGAGTAAGATTATTGAAAAAATAATATCCTATCCCATATTCATGTATTGGGGTAAAAACAGTTTATTAAAGACAATCCTAAAAATAAACAGACATAAAAATACATAAATTTATTATTTATAATTTATCTATAAATATGATTGTTATATTCCCAATCATGTTCTTTATATAAAAAATGTAATAATATTAATATAATTTGTATTTTTATAATACGAGTACATTTCTAATGGAGATAGTGGTATGATGATAAATGTTGAAAAAGTTTTAGGTCATAATTTTTAGGATTCGTAATATTTTTGAATGGGAAAAAAATATAAAATTCAATATGGATGGAACTATTCAAAAGAAAAAAAATACCAGGTATTTAAATTTAGGAGTTATAGAGAACAAGATAAATAAATTTCTCTTACCATCTAGGGAGATATATGTTTTATTTTTAAAAATAAAAAATCTATAAATAAATAAATAAATAATTAGAAACATACATTGATTATAAACATTTTAAAAATTATGTTTGAATCATATTCCTCAGAGGAGTATTTTATAATATATATATATACATAATATAAATAGATGGTTTTGAGACGTTAAAGAATTTAATTAATTTATAAAAGATGAAAATATTCATTTATGGATTGAAATTTTATTTTTTACCATTGATTGATCATTTAGATGATTATATATGAGAATATGGAATCAATATGAATGAAAGTATGTTTGTGTTTAATAGACAGTTAGTGACATTATCATAGTTTCTTTTCACACATGAAATAAATATTTCAATAATAATTTTCATCATACATAGGATGTTAAATTTAAAAGGAATATATTTATTCATTGTTTCATGGCTAGAACTATCATATATTCTATTCTATTTATTATATTTGATTATATTATGAAAATTCTAAAATATGTTCAATAGAGAATTGTAAGAATTTTCATCAAGATTATAAATTATATTTTACTAAAAATGATGAGTATATATAACTATTTATTAGATTATTTGAATATTAAATTATCATAATAGAACAAGTTGATCTAATATCATAGATATTGGTAGTGATAAATATAAGTACAATGTCATCCATGGTTACTAAGTTAATAAATTCATAGTATATTTCTTCTTCTAATGAAACTATAAATTTTTTGTTTATATGAAAGTTTATCTCGAAACCTGGTGTTATAAAAGATAGTGTAGATTATGTAATAGTGTTATGTGATAAAAATGTAGGAGTGGTTCTTTTCAAAAGGTTATAAACACACCACCAATAATGGAAGAAATATATAAAGTATTGTCTATTAAGAAGGATTGCGTTGTTCAATAATGTTATAGCGATATCTTATTTTTATATGCACATTTCCATGAATTTTCATAGTAAAGTAATGCTCTGTTTGATTAAATTTTGGCATTTTTTCATTAAATTATATTATGTTTTCAGAATAGATATGAATAATGTCATTATTAAATAAAGGAATAATTTGGAAGAATCAATATTGATGTAGCTTAGAGAAAATTACTATGGAACTAAAAATTAACGAAATTGGAGATATCAAGTCATATAGACATAATGGAGAAATAATTAAATTTTATGTAGGTATTTTTTAATATCACTATTTTTAGAACCATTTAAATGTCAAATTCAATTTTGAAATCATTAAAATGGTACTGACTCTTTAATATGAATGCATTCATAGCCTCAGATAAATAAGAAAAACATTATTGGGTTCTTGGATAGAATAAGATTAAATTATTGTGTGGAATTTTCAAATATGAGTATGTTTTAGGATCTTATCATATTAATAGGAAACACACATGAACAATTAATATGATATATATTGATAATGTACTTGAAAGATAATAGAATTTACTATTTCATGGTGTGATCTATCATGCTGTTTTGCAATTCGGGGACCAAATTAAAAAGACAGAGGATCAAATATTAACTTATAATATATTTTCATAGAAACTAATTAATTTAGTTATGCAATGCTATAAGTGATCCATGATTCCAATTTAAATAGTTATTTTAAATAATAAATAAGGTGGATTTCAAATTTTGAATTTTGTGGAATCAAACTTCACATGATCATTTCTAATAAAACTAATAGTTTATGAATCTCTATGTTTTTAGGATATTCTAATTCTAGAACTTTACATTAAATATTTCAACTATTAATTAACTTTTATTCTTTTATTCATTAATTTTGATTGGATTTCTCCACTCTTATTTATTTTTCTACAAAAATACATAATATTATTCAATATTGAATCATGTATTTCTCATCTACTATGCATGGCTAAGTCAGTTATGCCACGTGGGATGAAGTATTGAAGGATTTGTGAATAAATCAACTATCAATTTCATTTTTGAAATATTCTTTTGAATAATAATTTACATAAAACATATAAATTTTCATGTTCTATCATATGACATTGAAAAAATACTTATGGGTAGAGTATCAGCAAGGTGATTCAATGAATTATGTAATTTTAAGTAGGAAGGGTAAGTATCATTTTCTACATATTGAGTTCAATTAATTTATATTAAATCATACTTATGATATATATGTATGGATTTACATTAATAGAGTCAATTAACATAAAAATAATCATATAGTAAAATTAGAATAACATTTTAGAATATTGAAAAACTTATTCAATAATTATATAAATAGAAAAATATTATAATATCATTTGAAATTAATCTAGCATCCCATTTGAGATGAAATTTTTTATATTTTATTAAAATTATTATTTTAACTCTCTTCGATCCACCCTTATTGTAAATTAAATATAGATGAAAATTGAAATATAAATATCTTGGGGATCACATATATTCCATGATGGATTGAACATGGACTAACTATACTAAAAATTCTTTTAGATATGTTAATGATAAAAATACTTAAACATTGGAAACAAATCTATGTAAATGATACCGGTAGGACACAAAGTTTTTTAGGTTTCATTTCTAGAGACCAATGTCAACTAACAACAGAAAATATTATTTTTATTAACTTATTATATTCTTATGTGATTTATTATTTAAATTTTATTCTATCTATATGATAAAAATGTGTTTTTTATATCCTCACATAAATATTAATGTGTCCAGAGGACGCCAATGAATATTTATCTTGGTGTCGATTTTCAAGAACCACATGATTTTAACAGGAAGATCAAGTGGTTCTTATGTTAAAATATACATTCATACATATAGACATAATTATAATACCAAAACAAATTATTTTAATGTGTAATTCACCAATGAGATCCTATAAGACAAAGATCAATAAGTTCCTCAATCTAAAACCATCATGTATTATATGTTACGATCTATTGATGGGGTTTACTTGAGTAATTTTTCCCCCATTTAGTGGAAGATTTTTTATATAATGAAATGAAATATTAATTTGATCCATGACATGTAGAAATTTAGAAAATTACAAAGAGAATACCATTATAACAACCTGTTAAATTTTCTACATATATTGGATGTTTTTATAAGTAATTGAGTACATTAAAATTCCATTATGCTGTGTGAATTATCATTATCAAATTGATATATAGAAAAAATTTTAGCATATATTCAACCAATAAAATCTATTATAACTTGAAATAATTTGGTAAATAAACTTTTATATATGTTATTTCTACTAGTGACATCATGAAATATATGAAGAGATATCTTAAATATTTATCCACTAGATAGGGAATCTTACATTGAATTGTGGGATAAATTTAAAGAGATTCTCAGGATATTTATATATTACTAACATAATTTTTGGGCTCTAAATTAAAAAATTTTACTTGGATTTAAAGCCTTTAGTTTGAGATTTAGTAGATTCTTTAACTAATAGTGGAGTGATGATGAAGACCCTTGAAGCTACATGGGGAGTACATAATGAGATATATCAAAAATATAGTATTTTTAAAAAATATAAAGGACTACTAAAGTGAGTAATACATAAATTAATAAAGATAACTGATTTTGAATCCCAAGTGGAATCCTTGATAAAAGCATTGGAAAACATTAAATTTATGGAGACACCAACTAAGAAAAAGATAATGCTATAAATATCTTCAAAAAATTTCAATTTTAAAAAATTTTAGGGGTTGTAAAACATACTACGAATATTTGGATGGATAAAAATACAATCGCCCACTAGATTATAATTACATGATGTATATCTGAGTACCTCAATATTACCAAACATTGTAAAATATTGGGAATCCAATGTAGAAATAATCAAATTTAAATCCATATTGGAATCATTCTGAATGATGTAAAAAATTTAATCAAAACTATGGTAATCCCATATACCCATCCCATACACTATATTAATGGTCATTTTAAAAATTAAAACCCTATAAACCCTAAAAAATTCCATTCATAAATCATTAGTTTCGAACATAAACATCTCTTCAACCTCTAAAACATTATCACTAAGATACAAAAAAATAATTAATTCAAAAAGTAATATCAATGGATGAATATGAAATTAACTTCATTATTTAATAATAAAATATCTTCCTAAAACTTATAACACCATATGGGTAATATAATTCAATTCATATTAGAGAAATTACCCACTAAACTTCAATGAAACCAAGAGTTGAATCAAAGGGAGGAGGTGAATGATGTGACATAATGAAGTGGGATAGTGATGGAGGGAATAAAAACACATAAAATTATTAATTATTTGTAGAACATGGAAAAAATAAGGGTGAATATTAGTAAGGAAGTTTACCCCCATGATGAGAAGGATGTGGATAATAAAAGAAATGATAAAAATTATTAGTTAAATATAAGAATCAATATGAAGTAAAGAAGAAAGATTATAAGAATTTTGGACAATACTAACATCCTATAATGTTTATATATTGAATGTAAAAAGTTATAGTCAAAACATAATATAGGGAAAAATGTAATTTTTTTGGAAAACTATATATAAATATAACTTTTATCGACACAATTTCTTAAATTTCAACACATATAATTTTTTTTAAGCGGTAGTAGTCAAATAAGAATTGCTTGGATGAGCTAGGAGTTATTTACCATATCAAATAGTATTTTTTAGTTTTTTAATGTTGGATATAACTACGGATGATAGATCTAAGATTGTTTTCCATCTCTTACATTATTGGATCATGGCCATTTGGGAAGGATCTATTTTATTTTGGATCTATTGTTATCATCATTCCACCTACCGTGTTATTGGAAGTAGAATTTATGAATTTGAATTTTAAATTAGTAACACTTAAACTCATTAACTAATCAGTTAAGTACCCATGATTAATTGTTGGAGACATTATTATCAAGGTGGGGAAATACATGTTTTCCTACTGATATCTTTATACTCATTATCTAATTGGAAAGTGAATTTCCATCATTATAGGGATATAATTATAAGAAAATAAAATATCATATTTAAATATCATTAATATAAGGGTTATTTATTTATTGATGGTATATAAGTCACATTAAATCTAATTTTTTAGAATCCTAAATATTAACTGGAAGATTGTCATTAAATTTTAATTACTGATGAATAATATTTCACTATTACATATAATAATAAGTGGTGTAGAACATGATGTGACTAATTATATAGATTATAGATTAAAAATGTGGATAGAATTAGTATATAGAATTTAAGCATATATAAAGGTTTTCATTGGATAGAACATTTTTCAATAGGTTTATATTTGGAATTCATGCAATTAACCATTAATCAAGTGAAAATAAAATTGAATCCGCTACCTTGTAAATTAAAGTAATAAAATCTTTAAGATAAAAAATAATAATATTGATCTCAAACAATAAATTGGAAAAATAACATGATGAAAAGCTTTCAAAATTCCCAAAGAATATATGAAAAGAAGTTTCATTGTATATTTTTGACATGAAAGGAACTAATCCAATTGTTTGAAGACACAAAGTGTTTCTTTAATTATTGAGGATACCAATCTATAAATAGTAATTAATAATAACATCATCAATGTATGTGGTGGTAAAAAAATATGTTCTCAAACTCTCTGATGTGGTATTTATCTTATCTTGTTGGAATATTGAATGGGTTAACTAATTATATGCTTTTTCCTAACAAGGTAGGCCAGACTATTCTAAAGAATGAAGAGAATGATTTCATTCCAATAGGAATAATTATTGGAAAGAGATTTTTTCAAAATTATAGAAATGTAAACATTAAAATATGATTTCCCAATACATTTCATGAACCAATTATTTGAATAATTATCACAATATGAATTTTATTTTATTAGATATGGATATATTGGTTATAATGAAATACAAGTAGGCACAACTATACAATATTGGGATACATTAAATTTATAAATTTTAGGTGAACCAAGCATAATATATATACATAACAATTCTTTTTAATGATTATTAATTATATATATATATATATCAAAACAACACACCATAAAATCAAAAAGAATTAGGGTCATTAGTAACTATATATATAATAGTTACATTTAGTGAATAATCATAAATATATCCTACAAATTTTATCTCACATTATATGATTCTTATACCTATCTTAATTAATTCCATTATTCATAATGTGGAGAAAATAAAACATAATAAAGGGAAATATTAGATGCTCTATAATGGTAGACATGTGAGATAATAATAAACGGTTTTAAATTATAATTGGATAAGTATAAGTATATAAGAGTATGATTCAAAATTATGTAAACATAATCAATAAGTCACGTACCATACACCATGATTGATGGAATAATTCTTTATTGTTGAAAAATACATGAGTCATAAGGGTTTATAATCAACAATAGTAAATCAGGAGCCACTATAATGTATTATATGATTAAAACTTAAGTTTCAAAAATACACATAATAATATAGAATATTTTTTTCATGTTTAACATCCATGATAATTATAAAACAATGTTAGGAGTCCCATTGAAAACTAGTCTGCTTTCCCATACCCATACACATTGTGTACATAATCATATAGTGGATTCGATTCATCCCCCATTAAATTTCTTGTTATCTCATGAGATATCATGATTCACCCAATTAATTAGAAGGTATATATAATTCGCAGCCTTACCTATATATAAATAAAACAATACAAATGTGTGCCTTAATATCATAAAAACATTCATCATTTTATCATTTCTTAATCAACCCATTCAAACTAAATGTGTTTCATGAAAATATTTTAATATGTTATTATCAAAATCCTTCTTGATAATGAATACAGATCTTATCAAGAGTTAATATTTATAGATTACAATAGAAATACTTAATATTAATTCACATATATACAAAATAAATATATAAAATATTAATATATATTATTTGAAAAAAAGACAAAATAAACTTTTCTTTTTGAGTTTTGTAATAAAAAAACTAAAAATGAAAAAATTAATAAGAGTATTGTTTTCATGTAAAAACCATAGGAACAATTAAATTTAATATTCATGGTAACTAATTAAAAGTTTATGGGAATTTTTTTTATGCTATTAACATTAAAACATACTATTTTCAAAATTTTGTACTAAAATACCAAAATGAACCATTTGGAAGTGAAAAATAATATTCCTAAAAAATGTTGATAAATAAAGTCGATGATAATTAACAAATTATAGAAAATTTTAAACTTATTTGAAAGATTATATTTTTTTATATTATATATATAGGAGAAATATTTTAAACATAATAAAAAAATAGAGAAATTTTTTCTTAGAAAGACTCTTTTGTTCCTTTTGAGTTCAAACAAAGATAAAAAATGAATGAATACAATAAAATCACTAAAATAACTATATGAGAAGGAAGTAAATTTAAAATATAAATAGTATATGATTAAAGTAATTGTAATTAAAAGTCAAATAATCTCGAGAAAATGTGTTATTATAACATGAAACCTTACACTATGTCTCAAATTTCTTCATATGTGTGCTAACCTTCTTTATCATAAATATAAATTTAATATGATTTTTTTTCTAGAACTGTATTCATACTTATCTTGCAATGTATCATTCCCTATAAATTTCAATTACCCATATGTTAACAGTTATAATTAATATTTTGGTATTTACTATTCGATTTTACATTCTTGTTTTTGTTTAAGTTATCTAGTTCTTGAACTACAGTCATGGTCCCATAATAGTAAACATTTCATAAATATATTATTTTCTTATTATAAAAATTTTTATTTCTATCAATAAGTGGTTTAAATAAAAATTAAATACATCACATTCAGAGGAAGTTGTCTGCACATACAAATAGATAATGTTTTCATTTTTCAATAACTTTAATGAAATGAGTTTTTATATAATATTAATTATGTCATAGATATCATATTTTATTATTTAATCAATATATATTCATCCATGTGATGTGGTGATTAAAAATTAAATACATCACTTCATGGAGGTAGTAGTATATAGATATGATAGAGTGATATTTTCAATTTTTAGTAAATGGAATGAAGGAAGATAATGATTGTTCTGTTAACATAATAAAATTTTATTATGATAATGATATTTATTACTAAATGTTTTGGTATTTATATAGGACTTATAGGATGTGGAAGAATAAAAGATTAGAATAAATTTGGTTAATATGATTACCACATCCTTGGATATCGTACTATATACATGTACATAAGAATTCTTAGGTGGAATTTTTCGTGAGACCAGATAGTCTATGATGTGGGGAGGGTATTTGTAAAGTTACTATATTTTAGATACATTGAGTTTTAGTTCTCAATGTGTTTCAGTAATTGATAATAGTAGGTGCTACATTATATGTTTTGAGAGGGACACCTTTTTAAATAAACTTAATATTATAATAAAATAAAGCAATATTAAATGGAAAGTGGTACAAAATGATGCCAATTTATATATAAACAAGATTAAAATTTTAAATTCACTCAACCAAAAATATAATTATAAGATATTGTTGTTAAATCTAATGATTTATCCTTTCGTTGATCCCATTTTAACGATAATAACCTGTACTATGATAAGTTATCTTTTTAACAAGGTAACTATAATTTATGAATAAAAATAAAATTTTACTCATAGGAAAATTAATATATGATGTTTCAAAATAATGAATACTTTTTATTTGATTCAATTTCTAAATGTTATTGATATGATTTATAATATACATGTATAATATATGAAAAATATATTTTCATAAATAATGTATATTGGTAGAATAGAACCAGTCTATACATATTTCTTACTTATTAATAAATATTACCTTATCCTTGGATTAATTTTTGAGTTTATTTTCATTATAATAAATTAAATAATTAAATAATAATGATTAATTTTATTTATTTTGATAAATTAAATTTTAGATAATAAAAATAATTTTCTAAAAAATATATATTTTTACCTTTATATATTTTTTAAATTTATGTCTTGAAAATTGATAATAAATGTAAGAATTATAATTTATTTTTTTATATGTATATGAAATTATATTCCATTTGTTTTTTACACCAACAAAGTGAAATTTATTATTAAATTAAAATATAGATAAAATAATCATTTTTTCTATGAATAACATTTCTATTTAGGAATGAATTAGTTTTCTATTATTTAGCATATGCTTCCAATTTTTTGAGGTCCGCATTATCTTTTTTTCATTCATTCATTATTTCATATGTTTTACAGGGGTTCTATCATTGCCTTTTTTATTCTGATTTATGGTAGGCATTATTCACATCATGTATTGTGTTTTAGTGTCGTTTTAGGTCTCAATCTTGTGAATCTCTATTTGATCCTATGTTTTTTCTTCCCTAGGTTGACAATATCTTTATTTTATACTATTCTATTACAAGATTCTTCCATGTTTTATCCTTCACGGTCTAGAACTATGGTTTTCGGGATGGTTTGGGAGGTACTGGATGAGGTGTTTCTAGTGTCCCAAGAGAAGCGATATGTGGTTGAAGGTTTCTTTGGAGCCCTAGTTCTCTTGTGGTTATTCTTGGGAGATGTTCTAATGACTATAGTTCACTTCGTATAGTTATGATTGTTTGGTATGAAAGTCTTGAAAAATGTGGAAAATCACATTGGATGTTTTTCCCACCACAAAAGCATCCCTTCCATCCTTCTCAATCTATCCTTTCAAGGCAGATCTTGTGGAGTGGTTTGAAAGAAGGTGTTGGGATGTGCTAGTTTGGTGGTCATAAATGTATGAAGTGGTGATACATTTGTCTAATTTCAATGTATTTCAAATGGAATTTTTCATAGTGTTCATGTCGTTCTAGAGAATGAGGGTGTTTCATCCTCACATTTGATGAATCTAGATTTTTATTTTTTTCCTGTCAGTGTTTTATTGTTCTATTTTGGTGACGGGATGACAGTCCGGAGAAGGTTACGACTGATGATGTTCAGTGGTAAATATTTCATAATGGCGATTTGATAAGTCTCGGATCCCTCTGGTGAGTTGAATACTAGTTTTCTAACTCATGATGATGATGATACTAAACGTTAAATATTTAGGGTTGTTTAGATGCCCTGTAAGTTCCTATAAGCAAAGTGGAGAAAATAAATAAGATAGTGCGTCAGGGCACATAACTCATGATTGTTATGATTCAGGATCTCGTAGCCCAATTTGGTTAGATTGTGCTATGATCAATGCATGGAAATCACTAGATTTCAAATTTTCAGTACTATGTTTTTCTTGTTATCGATTTTGAATATAAAATGTTTTTTTAAAATCTATTTCTTATGATGTTACCACTAATCCTTAATGTGTTTTTTGTGAATATATATAAAAATCATTTAGAATTAAGTGATTTTAATATTTATTAAAAAAATGAAATAGTAATTTTTTTTATTAATATCATTCCTCAAAAGGATTAAATTTAACCAAAATACATAATTACAGATAACAGTTCTAATAGGATCAATGATTTTTTCTTAAGTGAATCTGAGCACTTTTAATTTAGAAGTTCATTTTTATCATTTTAATATTACTATCCAGTAATGTCTACCATTTTATATAGTAGTAAATAATTATTTCCTTAGATTGATTGTTTCATGTTTTAGAATCTAACAAACACATTGAATTTATTTTGATGTAAAATATATTCTAAAATAATGGGTTGTTATATAAATTCCCCATATGAAAATTTAAAAATACAAATTCCATTACTATGATGAAAGAAAATGATGATTAAATTAACTCATTATATTATTATTTTCCCATATAGAATATTAAAACAATTTGGTCTTCCACAAAACATATAAATCATAGGTTGTTTTAATTAGCAACACTTTATCTCTCTCTTCTAGAATCTCCACTAGTTCTTCTTCATAAGAAATATCACAGTTTAATGGTATAACCTTCTAGTTTACTATATATGAATGAAAAGGCTTGTAATTCATTATATGACATGTATATAATGAATCATGATTTTATAATTGGATCATTAGAATCACTAAGTGACAATATACCATCCTTATACAATCAATAATGATAAAGGGACTGATATATCATGGGATCAACATCCCCTTATTTTCAAATCTCATAAACCTATTCTTGGTAGATATTTTTCAGAATTATTTTACACTATCTTAAAAATGTAGTTATCACTATATATTCTTAGCATTAATTTTATGTTGATTGTAAGCTACCCTAACAGGAATATGACTGGATATAACCTTCTCTCTAATTTCCCAACCTTTCTTAGGTCTCAATATATCATGTTATTTATCTTTATCCAAATTTCTATGAGTTATGAACATATTTACATAGAAATATAAAAATAATAATAATATCAATGACCACGTATAAAATTTTATTTTATAAAAAACAAACAAGTGGAATTTGTTCATCCCAAACACTCTAAAAATATATAGAGAATGATCCTAGGGTATCTTATAGCGTTTGAATGGTTCCCTAAGAGTGTACATATATCTGAATTTTATGTTTATTGATAATTCTTAACTTGGTATTCAATTATTTATTAATAATCATTTTCAAACCTTTAGGAAAATCTTCGATATCTATTAGATATAACTTGAATTGGTACATTAGGAAGCATTACAACTTCTTAAAAATATATCCTAGCCAATTTGTTAATATTGAAATATTCTTTGAATACAAATAAATTCCCAAACAAAATTAGGGGATAGACCATAAGGTAAATAGAATAATGGAATTTACATGTATGAGGTATTCCTATTATTAAATCCATGATGATGTTTTCACATTTACATACTGGTATGGGTAATGGTTTCATTTTCACTTTATACTTTTGCAGTTTATCCAAAACAATCTAGAATACCATGAATCGGGATACAAACTCCATTATATAACATTTCATATTATCTCACTAGAATTTTTATTTAAGATCTTTATAAATATTTGTACTTGTAGGAAGGATAGGTAAGGAGGAGAATTATGATTTATCCAACAAATCCTTCTTCTATTTTGGTATTGAAGCAACACTTATATGGTTTTAGTGTCTAATTATTCTGTCATGGTCATGGTTATACATATAAGAAATCATTATTCTCTCTTTATGCTCTATATACTACATCATTTCTTATTTATTTTCCACTTGAATTTATAGTTGGAAAACAATTTTAAAAAGATATAATTTATCCAATTTACTTTTGATGTCATAGAATATTTTGTTTGAATCAACATCATTTGGTTCTTTTTCAATCCATTGAAATGATATAGTAGAATGAACATTCCTCCTCAGGGAATCAAGTAACTTATTTTCCTTCCCAAGGTGGAATTTCATTGTGAAGTCATAATATTCAATAATATGGAACCAACTCATTTAGTGAATATTAAACTCTTCCAATGTTATTATAAACTTAATGAATTTATAAACAAAATGTAATCCAAAACATTTAACATAATGATAATGCCTCAATATCTTCTAGGAAATAATTGAAATTTCTATCTCAACATAAGGAGTTTGTAATTTTTCCAATAAATCATTAATTAGAATGTAAAATAACATAATAATGATTATTTTTCATGATAGTACATCAAAATACATTCTTTTATAAATCACTCTATATCAAAAACTCTTCTCCGCTATATAATTTTTTTGTACAAGTTCACTGGAAAAAATTTCTTCAAATAATTGAAATTTTATTCACATTCATATTTATAGATTAACATTGTTCCATTATTAACAAATTAATATGGGATATATATAGGGATATCCATGGAATAGAAATTTTTTTTATGTAATTCAGTTTTAGGTTGATTAATAATATTTATAGGAAGTACATTCTTATATACATCTATCATCAAGGAGTCATATAGTTGATATGAAATCACCGTAACATTATAAATATTGATTGATTGATCTACATTTAATAGTTAAGGTTTTGTTTTGATACACTTATCTAGATATTGATATATAATATTTTGGGTAGATGAATAATCAAAAAATAAATTAAATAATAATTAATACATAATAAGGGTAAATACCTCATTTGATTTAATTATCATTATTTTGTTTACACCCATAGGTCAATGTTATTGACAATAATTTGAATAAGTTATATTACTATATTGAATATAATTTTTAATATTTAAAACATTTTGATACCTTTATATCAACCTAGGAGTATTTCAGTTCATCCTATATCAATTTGGTTTACATAGGTTTTCATAAGTTCTACCCACATTCCTCAAAACCTAATCAATATAAATAACTAACCCCTGCTTTAATACCAATGAATGTGGACAAAGAATAACATATATACATAATCATTAATTTTATATGACTATTAATTACATATCTCAATAAAAAATTTCCCATGACCATAATGGTTCATAGTAATTGGACACTACATACATATTTAAATTAATTATGAATAATCATCATAATGTCTCACAAATTATTCCCCTAATAGTACCATAATTAAAATATCCCACATAAACCATTTCTTCATAACCTTTTGAAATGGATACATAATAAAGGGTGAGCTCTGATACTTAGTCAGGTTAAATTAAGGGAGATAAAAATATATGATTATAAGTGATCATAAGATAATGTTATGGGTATTATAACTAGATCATATAGAAAATACCCAAAAAGAAACATAAAATAAATTATGAGTGATGTAATAGGGCCTTATCATAAAAAAATACACGATTCATATTAGTGAGTAATCATACAAAATAAATCATATTCCACGATTGGATATCTTGAAAATAATAAATTGGTGTGTGGGAGAGAAATAATATTATAAAATTATTTCTATAGTAAAGGTTGACAATATACCCTATCATAACAAAGTGTATAGTGTCCTATACTATATTAGGCTCACTCCCCATTACAATAATCATAGTGTGACGAGTCCCATTGTGGATTTGGATAATTCCCTATTTCCTTTTATATTATCTCTAGAGATATCATGCTTTATCCAATGAAATAAATGGATATATAATTTTGGGCCCTCTTGACTCATAATAAAAAGTATATATATATATATGTGTGTTCCATAAGATTAAAAAAACATTAACCATTTCATAATACCTTAAATAACTTTTGAGAAATAAACATATTTCAAGAAAATATCCATAAACCATCATCAACATAAGAAATATAATGAAGTAAAATAGATTGTATAATAAGATAAAATCCCCAGTGAAGAATAAAAATCCTCAAGGGATTTTGACATAAATGAAAAATACTTTTATGAAAGGATTATTAATATTGTTTGAAAAACTAGAAGAAATATATTTTTTATTTTTTATAACTTAATAAAAACTATAAATTATTAAAAAAAGTAAGCATTTTTTTTAAATTACATGGAATATTTTAATGGAATATACATGATTATGTAATGATACGAGGGTGGTAGAATCAATTCATTTCATAAATGTTAAGAAAACATGTATTCCCACATATTGAAATAAATTAAAAAATTACCCATTTAGAAAACCATAAGAAGATTAATTTAAAATAATTTTAAAGAAAGTACAAGATTATATAAAATACCTTTATCACTAATCTAACATTAAATAACAGTATTTATAATAATATTTAAACGAATATGGATATGGAGGAGAACGATTACATAGAAAAAGTATAAAAATGAGGTCGTATTTTCTTAAATTTATTATTTTAGTCCTTTTGAGCACTAATGGGAGGGAAAATAGAAATTTTAATTTTACAACCTAGAAATATATATAGAAGAAGATTTATTTAAGGGTTAAATTATATATTATCCTTCCAATGGAATTTTAAACTCAAAAAATCCCAATAAAAAGTGACATTATATCATAGAACCATACCAAAAGTCCTGAATTGTATCATATGTTCCCAAAACCCATGTAAAATAAATTTAGTGTTTTTATATATTTATAAAAGAACCATATTCGTACTTATTATACTATAAATCATTCTATTGTGATTTCAATTTACAAATATATTATCAATTAAAATCAATAATTAATTGTTAAATATTTTATTTTCTATTGATGTTCTGGTTTAGTGGTTTGGGACTTTGAAGCTTGGAAATGGTTATAAAATAATAATCTTGTAAAAAAATATATATTCATTTATTTTATTAAGATTTATAATTATCAATGTATTTCTGTGACAAAAATTAAAAACATTTATTCTTGGAGGCACAGTCCGCACATACAAATGAGCGATGTTTCCATTTTTCAATGGAAAAAAAAGAACGAAGGTATATAGTAATTTTTATTTCTTGAATAATTATTATTCTATATATTTCTAATTAAATTTATTTTATCAACATTTAGATACATCATTTAATGTTGGTGATAAAAAATGAAATTCAAAATGTCATGGAGGAGATAGTCTACACGTATGCATAAGCAATGTTTTCATTTTAAACAAGATTGAAAGAAGGGAAATAATGAATTTTAATCCAACAGAATAAAATTTTAGTATATTAATGATATATATTACATTATTTTTAGGTTTTAGATAATATTTCTATGATGTGGAAGAAGAATGAATCATGAATGAATTTTGTTACGAGGAAGTCAACTTCCCTGGGAATCCTCTTTTCAATGTCTCCTTAATTCCATATTGGGATTGCCTTATAGCGAGGGAAAAAAATATTGCATGTGGGGATGATAGTTGGGAAGTGAAATTTGAAGATCTTGTGAAATATATCAGGTATAAACTATGTGAATAATTTTCTAGAGGAGGTTTACTTTTATATGTGAGGGTAGTGACACCCTTATAAATACACTTATATTTAATAATTATATAAAGTCATAGAAATGGGAATGAATAAAAAAACGAGGCCAATTTATTATATAATTTAGGGGAAGTATAAATACAGAAAATTAATAAATTTTTTTTCTGGATATTTTAATTCTTAACCCTTAGGTTAAACCCTTTAAACAATTTTATCTTTTACTGTGATGACTTAGTGTTTTTTCCATGGTAACTTTTTTTTTCTAATAAAAATTTAATAAAAATTATAATAAAATTCAAAAATCATAATTTAAAAATTGTTATCAATTTTATTATATTAAATTTATTATGTTATTATATAAAAATTATAATATCAAAACACAAAATGTGTAAAAAACTGTTTAGAAAAAAATTATTTTTATATCATAAAATGGATATATTATTATTACTTGTCTATTTATAATCCATAAGTTATTGTTAATTTACTCCATTAAATATATTATAAATATATTTTATTTAAATAACTTATAAATATTGATTAATTTAATTTTATTAAAATAAAATACATTCTACATAATTAAAAATGATTTCCGAAAAATATACAATTTAAATTAATTTTATAAAATTTTCTTGTAATGATTTGGTAATAAATGTATGAATTATAATTTTTTCAGTTTTTAATAAATATTATTTTTTTAATAATTGAAATAATAGATATCATTTTTGAATTAAAAAAATATCTATGTAAAATAATGATTGTTAAAAACAATTAACCGATAGCTTTTAGACAACTATTTATTATCATTAAATAAAATTTACATTTATATCATTATGTGATTTTTTTAAATTATATTTCACCATTAATGTTTTTCAATATTATTTTTCAAATTTATTATATTTTACAAAAACATATATTAATCAAATAAATCTAAAACTAATTAAATAATATATTCTAACATGAATTTGTCCCCTAAATTTATAATGTCGTTTATTTATCCATTTCATTTAATAATATATTAACATGTTCAATTTTTTATAGTTGTAGAGTATTATTTACTTATTTTTGGAATTCCTTGCATCAAAAACTAAATATCACATTGAAAATATTTACAAGAAAATGTTTTATAAAATCATCGACTTTTAGACATGTGGTATTTTCACCAATCATCATATGTCATTTGGAAAGTAAAATGAACTAATTAAATATTAATGATTTATAAAAAATATTTTTCCACAATAGAGTGTATGTATTTTTGGAAATTATCATTGTCTATTTTTATATATATATAATTTATTTCATGGTTTTCTTGTTTAGAATTTACTTGGTTGTCATGTGATGTGAATAAAAACGATTAGTGATTAATTCTAAAAAATATCACATCACGTTTAAAAAAACCATTTTTATAAAGAATATAATATCCACCCAAGTAATTTACACTCATCAAATGATTATAAATTTAACGAAATATTTCCCTAATCCAACCACATAAAAGGGGTTTCAAATAACTATTAGTCACACTGGAATATAATTCATCTAAATCAAAGGATTATCTAAGGTATCACAACGACTCACTTTGTGCTAATGAAAGTATTTTCTATGTAATTTTGAATGATTATGTAATTAAACTATAATTTATTTGAAGATGGATTTTGAATCCACCCTAAATAAGATCTCACTAAATCATAAAAATACTTTTTGAACAAATTTGTGATGTAAGAGGAATTAATATAGAAGATTCTCTAGGAAAAAAAGTTTATCAAAAATCATTATCCATTTAAAATATATTTCAGATACTCAATGATTCTAAATAAATTTCACAACTACAGAAAATAATATTCTTATAGTGAACTTTTCTTTTGACATGTTTAGATCATATTTAGTGATTATCAGATAGGTTTTCTACTGCCATTATCCCACTTTGACATATATATCAAAAAAGGTTGAAAAAACATGGTTGATTCATGGGATATTTTTTCACTAATAGTATTAAATTATTATAAAGTCTAATCAGGGTTTTGAATATGTGGTGGAAGTAAAATTTTCAATGCTACATTGAATTCATGTGTAAGGAAAATGAATAGATATTGGTGATGAGTTCTCATATGTGATGATTTAAAAATTTAATATAAATGAATTCCCTTTGTTTTATAATTTAGAAATTTATTGGGAAATTATATAGTTGATCCACATTTTTTATATAAATAATTAATGTCAATTATATCTGACATAACACAATTTTTTTGTGATGAGCCCCTTTGGTTCATGAAATGTGGAGATGTTCTAATTTATACATCTGTTCCCAAATCCAAGTAGAAAAGTATACAATTATTTTGTGATTCATGACATAGTGGGGAAACCATTAGTATTATATAATAATGTTTAGGATATTATACGGTTAATTATTTCTAGAAAATAATTTTAATGATATGGGGGAATTCATGAGAATATGTGATCGATTCCAAATGATGGAAAATATTGGAAAGATACATGAAAAAATTTAACACCAAATTTAATAGGTTAATGTATTAATTTTGTGGGGAATTTAATGTTTTTTATCTTACCCAGTTCTTTATGAAACACATACATATTGTTCTCTGTGTGGTTTATATATCTAAATATATGGATGTTGAGGCTATCTATAAAAACATAAAAAACCTGGTGATATTTTTTTGAATTAAAGTTTTATCAAATTTAAATCTCGTAGTTAGTCTTGACTCATTAGGAAACATTTAAATTATATATTATTATTGTTAGTATAAGAAAATTATTGTGTTTAATACACCAATAACACACTTCCCCATGTGAAAAATAGTAGGAATGTGTTTCTATAGAACAAGATCATCAAGAAATATATGTAATAGAAAGCGAGATTAAGAATAAAGGATTAGAGTATAATGATTATTGATTCACTGTGAGTATACAAGAAAACAAATTAAACATTAATAATTATGATCCCATTTAGTTTCTTGTATTGGAAGCCATTCCATTTACATGTAATGCTCAAGTATAGATCATAATGGGTTTTGAATAAGTTAAACATGGACCTATAGAAATACTAGAGTAAGAAAAAAATATATTTGTATATATTAGAAGATATCTAGAGAGATAATTTTGAGAATGGATGGATTTACAATTGGAAGACAATTAAGTTCCATGAATGAACAATCACATGATGACTATTTTCACATATATATGAGGTATTAATTTTTATAGAATGATTAAAATTATTTCTTGTAAAATTTATGTCTTGAGATTTTGGATACGTCACAATATTAAAAATATATCCACATGGATTCATTAAGATCTAATGATGGTATGAACCCCAATTCCAAAAAAATATTCAACTATTAACTATATACATGTATACCGTAAAACTGAGACAAATTCTCTATTTTTTTTGAATGAATTAAAAAATGGTATGTCTATATCTCAAATTTAAATTATGTACGAACTAGGATTCAACAATATTTCGTTTCAAAACATAAAAATATTTTTTTCATTAAGTGGTTACAAAGATTTTCATTAGTATTTAGTAATCATTTATAAAAATAATATTTGATAAAGATACAAGGTAAAATTAATCTTTAAATATATTAATCCTAAACACATTATGGGAATATAGAGAATATTAGGAAGATAGCGAACAATGGTGGAAACTAGTAAATTTTGAGAACAATATATCACCATGTGATTGAATACTTTGAACCAAGACATAGACAAGGTGATAGTGTAACAGTTTGTGCCATCCTAGACTATTAATTTGTGACTTTGGTTGTTATAAGTGCTTGGAAGAGGATCAGAGGGATTTTAGATATGTTTGATTGTTAAATGCTGGAAGTAGGAAGGATATACATTGTGTAACTTGATTTCATAGTGTGAAGTTTGGTATCATGGATTCTCCAAGAAAACACCATGATGTATAGAATTTTACGTAGTATGGAAAAGGGATTCACAATGTGAAATATGCCAGGTTATGAAAAATAATATAAACCATGAGGAAACATGTTTTTCAGAAGAAATGGACCACATTGGAATTCATGATGTGAAAGGGGATATTACATTGTTCAATCCATTGATGTTGTACAATTTCCAAATTTTCCAACCAATTTATTTTTGAAAAATACTATAGCTGAAACAATATCTCTCATTCTAGATGAACCATAGTTTCTTTGGGGATTTCATCAAACCCTATTCCGCCTCTTTGTGTTTTTGATCACTGTGATTATTCATTGGAAACCAATGGTGATCTAAGGTACATTCTACCATTATTTTCAAGTAGTTCCCCAAAGTTCGTTCCTCGTTCTCTTCCATATCTTCTTACTGTTACATGGAATGTAATTATCCATGATTTTGGGTGGGGTAAGACAATTTTGATTGTGTAGTGGTTCCATGATGTCCATAGATGGTTGTAGATCTTGTTGTATATGTGATTGGAGGACTGTTACATGATCCCTTTTTGTGCAAATAATGTTGAATCCCCTTTGAGGTAGGGATTAAAATGTTTATTTTTATTTTTTCATCAAGCAGGATGGGGTTTTCTTTTGTTAACCTTGAATTATGGTTGTGTATTCTTAATCAATGTTTAATACCTAAATAATTGAATCATAAGGGTAGAAGGGTTTATTAAATGATTTTTATTGATTTTTATTATTTATGATATTTTTATTACATGGGATAAACACACTGATGAAAATGGTTGTCATTATTGGATTTGTTTTCAATGGTTAAATCTATTTTTTTTTCTTCTTTGGTTGTGGTTGTTGTGGTATCACCCTTAATGGAAATTGGTAAATCATTCACACCTATAAAATGAAAATATTTCCAAGGATTGAACATATTCTATGATGACCCATGAATATAAATGAGGAACTATGTAATGATTTCCTTACTAAATATGGAATATATATATTTGGTTTGTGTGGTGATACGGTTGTGAGCACAGTTTTGTGTTGTTTGTGCATTTTCTGGTAGTGTATAACTGGATGGTTAAATGGGTGTGACAGAATCTAACGATGAAATATTGATTGATTATGGAATGGATGAGCAGTATTGTGCATTGAGTATGAAACCATGGCATGCTTTGGCATTGTGAAAGGATTCTGTTGAGAGTCAGAAACCATTTTTGGTTGGTATGGGTAATTTTTTCATAGTTTCTCCATGATTGGATTTTTTTGGGGTTTCTTGTCATGTGATCTAATTGGTAGTTCATTGTATAGTAATGGAATAGATGAATAAATAAATGATTTATAAAGTTTGGGAATAGAAGGGGTTGGTTTGGTAAAAGTAATGAATAAAAGAATTGTGAATTAAGAATGGTAATGGTTTAATTAAATTGGTTTGGAATTGGAATTTTGTTTTGGCTTAGTGTTTAGTAATTTCATTTAGAGGTACCATCAAGGTTTTGAGAATTGAGAAATGGTTGGTTCTTTGAGAACCCAATGAATGAGAATATTTTTTTTTTTATATCTATATATAAATGTATTCTTTTTATGATTTCTATACAAACCCCATACCATTTGCGGACATTGTGCTGAACACGCCCATCATCATGGGGGAGAGTGTCTTTCTAAAACAACCTTCTGTGAGGATGGATGGATAGCCAACTGCTCTTCCCCTCTCCTTATTTTGGGATGTATTATCAAAATAATTTTTTGGTGGGTTGTTGTTTGTGGGCCCCAAGTGTATACTGATGAGTTGTGGTTTCATAGGTGTCTTCTAGGATGAGATGAGTTTCATTTTCCCATGTGTCCTCAGGATTAGATGTTTTGTGTTTTCCTAGGTTTTTTTGGGATGTGTTGTGGTATGTGGCTCAAGTGTCTATGGGTGGGATGTGATATTTTTTGGTTCATTGTTGTTTGCGAGCAAGACATGATGTGGATCATGACCCTGGTTATAGGATGATGTTTGGTTTTGATACCTAAGTGTGTGTGGGCATGTAGTGATGGGGTGTGTCTGGAAGAGGTTAGAGTGCCCAGATGTTTTCTATTAGGGTGTGAGAGCCTCTAATCAGTGGGAATGTGTTGTGGGGGTACCCTATTACTTATTCTCTTTATATACTAATTTAATTGACTTACATTACTTGGTAAACATGACTTAGTGAGGTGTGGATGGTTAGTATACATTGTTAGGTGACGTTGGTTCTTCTATTTTATCATGGAAATATTTGTATCATTCTCTCACTTGTGCACGAGAGAATTTATTTTTCCTACTGAGTATAGTCATATTCTCACCCTATGTATATAAAATTCATTCATGTTTCATGGAGGATTACATGGACAATTCTGGAACTTACTAGCTCGTGATTTGGGATAGCTGTTGTGTCACAACATATTTTTACTTTTGAAACATACTTTGGAGTTTTATTTCATTATAACTGTTTTATTTTAAAAATACATGTGGGATAGATTTTGGTTTTCTTATATATATTCTTTGGAGTTGTTTTGAGGTTGATACATCTTATCTCTTGATATTGTTTTTCAAAATAATAGGGAAATACGTCCTAGTTTGTGAGAATATATATACCCTTGGTTCTAGTCTCCACCCTATATCCTAGTCGAGGTGGTACTTGGGGGTCATTATCTACTTTTCGTCATTGCCAACATATGAGGTGTGTCTTTGGAGGGAGGGGGTTGTGACAGAATGGTTTCAGAGGTGATGGTTGAGAGATATGATTGAGTTTGAAGTTAGACATAGCAAGGAATTAATGGGATAGTAGGGAAACAATGTTTTTTTATAAAGGTTCATTATACAGGCTTGGGAAGACTATCTAGGAAATGATATTTTAGGCCCCCCATAATCTGATTCAAGGACTCTGAGCCCCCCGAACGACTACGTGAGGCAACATTATTTGTTGGTTAGTGACCTTGGAAAGGAACCTGAATCATAATTACATGGGATCTTTTATGATTTTGGATGGTTAAAATGGATAGTTTGAAAATACTTAATTAAAATGAATATTAAAAAACAATTTCATACTAAAAAGGGTTACGAATTTCTTGTTTACCTTTCAACTATGGCACCCAGTCATCATCTTCATATCGCTTGGGAGGTTGAGTCTCAATAGGATGATCTAGTTGATTGATAGAGGGTTGATCTAGTGAAGGAGGAAGACTAGTGGTAGATAAGGATACCTGATTTACATTTGTAGGTCTTGGGAAAGTATGAGGGAAGTGTTTTAGACATGGATATGGAGAGATGGATTGAGGAGAATGAGAACAACTTTAGTTTGATCTTGGATCTGACAACATACATGGTTCCTTTAGCATATAGTCAGATACAGGGAGTAGTAATTCAGTGGTGGATGTATTATCTTGGTGATAGGAAAGAGGCATGTGTATTGTTCATCAACATTCTAAAGGAGTTCGGGGATGAGTTCTTTTCATGGACAATGAAGGCGGAGAAGAGGATGGATCTACTTTCCCTTCACTGGGAAAGTATGTCAGTATATGAACTTGGCATCATGTTTAAGGATCTTATTCTACTCACCCCTAACCATTTTCTAGATGAGGGGTCTTGGCTGAGATCGATTGTGGAGGCCCTCTAACTTTATATCTAGTATGTTGTTACTCGTTTTACATTGCCAACAAATGTGGATGTCCAGAAAAAGGAATTGATGATTGAGAAGATGCACTAATGAGGAGTTCTACCATGATAGGGTATCCAGAATAGTTCTTCAAGAGGTAGAGATATTTGTTGTTGATATCAGGCATCAATACCTTTGAGGTTTTGAATGGTAGGGAGTCAACATCAATTGTTTCCCTTCTGGCCTTCTGGTACTAGTGGTTCCCATGCCCCCTTGTGGGATTAGGGATGAGGTGTTTATTATATCGTGTGCACAACCACCTTTAGAGTCAATTCATAGTGGATGCTCAACCTCAATTTGGTGGAGGAGGATAGTTTAAATTCTATCCATAGTAGTAGTTTCTAGTCAGACAATTTCAGCAATAGGGATCATAGCCTTTTTCTCCACTAAGGGTAAATAGAGAAGGTAGTGGCCGACCACAGGGTGTTCCTCAGAGACCTCGACCTAGGCATGGTCATGGAGGTGGTTGTCAGTAGTGGGGAAGACAATATGGGATTGGTTATTTTCACATAGTGGAGGTAGTAGTTTTTACGTGACCTATGATCATTATAGGTGTGATCATGTTTTTTAGTACCCTTTCTTATTCTTTTTTTGATTCAGGATGTTCTCACTCCTTTGTTTAACATATTATATACCATTATATTAGACTAGATTTAGAGAGGATTACAATGGCTCTGGTGTTGAGTAAACTAGTTGGAGGTCAAAAAAAATTGTTCGATGTGTTCTAGGGATATAGATCGATGATGAGACCCCATAATTCCCATGGGGATATTTTATTTCTACAAATACAGGAGGAAAATTTCATTCTCAACACTAGCTAGTTGTATTCCATTTAGGGTGTTATTGATTTCTTCTTGAGAAGAGATATGTTTTTATACATGGATGGATGAAATTTGGTTTTCAATGGTTAACAGAGATTTCATGTGGGAAATCATCCAATAGAGCATATTATTTCATTTTTGGATGAGATTTCAGTGGAATCAACAAATTTTGGGATGGTGGAGGTTCCTAGAGTTGTTGGGAACATCCTAGATGCTTTCCCTGAGTAGGATGTAACCCTACCACCTAAACGTGATGTTGAGTTCAAGATATACATGAAGCGCGGTGATTCGTTGATTTTGATGGATCCTTATCCAATGCGACATTAAGAGTTATGGGATTTGAGGATTTTGAAAGATGATCTAGTGAATAATGTCTTTATACAGACTTGTGGGTCACTTTGGGGTGCCCTAGTGTTATTCAAAAAGAAGGAATATTGTAGTATGACGTTGGGAAAAGACTACCAAAGTTTGTATCAGGGGATAGTAAAGAAATAATACTCTCTTTCGAGGATATATTACCTTTTCAACAAGTGGAGAGGAGAAGGATGGTCTTCTATGATCGATATGTAGTTTGGATATAACTATTTGAGGGTGAATCAGGGAATGATCTTAAACATTACTTTCAAATGGATGTATCGGAATATTGAGTTTGTTTTCACGACAATCATTGTTATGAATGCACCACACATGTTCATGGTTCTTATGAACTACATCATTTTTTTAGTTCATGGATTGTTTCTTATTCATATTTATGAATGATATCTTGACTTTCTTGAAGGCATAGGGGGATCACGCCAAGAATATCAGAAGTATCTTATATGTTATTTGACACCACCAGCTCTACAAATTGTTTTCCAAGTGTTTTTTCTAGAAATGAGAGTTTTGTTTCCATGGGAATGTGTTTTCCTAGAAGGGTTTTGTAGTTGAACCAGCAATTGTTTATGTTTTTTTTCCTGGGGAGAAGCCAAGAATGTTATGGAAGTTCACAGTTTTCTTAGCCTCACAATATATTATCAGAGGTTTTTTGCATATGTTTCACGATTTGTAGCTCCAATGAATAATTTTACTTGAAAGAAAAAAGTTTTTATTGGGATTGAGTATTTCCAGAAATCATTCAGTAACTTTATTGGGAAGTTACATAGTTCTCTTGTACTCCGGTTTCATGAGGAATGGGTGATGTTTGAGGTCTTTTTTTATTCCTTTCCGGGTTTGGGATGAATCTAGATACATATGAATGACTTGATCTACTATGGGTCTTGTATGCTAATCCCCCTTGACTGTAACTATTCAACCCATGATCTGAAGTAAGCAGCGGGTGTGTTTGCACTAATGTTGTGGCGGCATTACCTCATTGGGGAGTACTTTTTGGTCTTCACAAATCATAAGAGTTTTAGGTATATCATTTCCCTAGGCGATCTGAATCATCAATAGTGGAGGATGATGGATTTTCATAAAGACTAAGATTTTGTGATTTCCAACACCTCGGGAAAGGGGAATCTTATGGTCAATTCATTGAGTAGAAAATCACAAGAGGATGTTGTCTTGGAATTTTTGGACTCTTGGAAAGCGATGGAAGAGTTGTAAGCCATGCACATTGATGTAGAAATGGATGGTGGTATAGGCTATTTTTCTAGATGATAGTGAAACATTCTCTTATGAAGCTAGTGGATGTGTCTCAGTGGGTAGACATGAAGGTAGAGGTGTTGCACAGTCTTGTTGGCCATGGTAATGCTCTGGAGGGATTATTAGAGTTAGAGGATGTCCCGTGGGAGGTTTTTTTTCCTAGTTGAAATACATATGGGTGTTCTCCATGAGTTTCATAATACACCTTTGTGGTACACCCTAGAATTTATATAATGTAATGTGTTGTGAAGATACAGTTTTGGTGGCCTGAGATGAAACATACAGTGGCAGAGTATGTTGAATGATTCATGGTATGTCTGCTGGTAAAGGGAATGCCCCACTATCCGGGTGGTTTTTTCATCCCATGGATATCCCCGAGTGGAATTGGGGTGGAATCATGATGTATTTATTCACCAGGTTACTTAGGGATCAGGTTGGCTATAATTCTATCTTGGTGGGAGTGTGTCAACTGATTAAATCAACCCACTTCTTAGCGATTAAGGAGTTGGGCACTGTAGATGTCTTAATGAAGAGGTAGTGGATGATGTGGTGCATTTACCCAGAGTTCTGAGGTCCATTTTCTCAGACTTGGTGGTTTACCTCACGAGTCTGGGGGGGATTATGGCATGCATTTGGCACCTAATTATGCATCATCACTCTTTTCCAGCATTAGAAATATGGGTATACCTAGCGGTTTATCCAGATGTTGGTGGATATGTTGCGGGCATGCATCTTATACATTGGCAGATCTTGGGTACAAAACCTTCCATTAGAAGAGTGTTCTTATAATAATATCTTTCTCTTTTCAATTGTGGTGGATTAGTTTGAGGCATTGTGTGGTAGATTGTGTCATTCTATGTTGTGATATAGAGAGTTTTGGGAGTCAAATGTTCTTCATCCAGATGTGGTGAAAAGAATGAATTAAGAGGTTTATCTTATTCCGGGGAGTATGAATGTGATGTAAGACTAGTATTACTCATATTACAATTGTTGGAGGAGACCCTTGTAGTTCGAGGATGGGGACCACATGTTCTTGATGGTTTCCCATTGACATGGGAATTATATGATTAAAAGAGGGATCAAGCTTTCCCCTAGTATTTTCGTACCCTATGATGTGTCATAATGAGTTGGTGAAGTGGAGTTCCAGTTGGAAATTCCACCATAGTTAAAGATGATCTTTGAAATCTTCCACTTATCTCAACTTCGTTGGTATGTACACAATGACTCCCATTTCCTTGACCGATGGGAGATGTATTTAAAGTATGAAACAATATACTTGGAATGTCATATAGAGATCTAATATCATTGGGGAAAGTTTCTTCGTAGATGGACCATTCCATTTGTTCATGTTTTGTGGAGGAATGGTGTCCTATAGAGTACTTGGGAAGGATAAACAAATTTTCATGCCTAGTACCAAGAGTTTTTTTTAGTTTTACTTGTTTTATTTAGTTTTTTATTGTAATGATTGAACCTTGTTTTATGAGATGATCTATTTTCCACCAGTAGTGTAGGATGTGGTGTAATATGTGATGAAGTCTAGACATGTGGAAAAGGGAGATCCTGATTCCTAATCGATGTGCATTAACTATTATGTGATTAAACCCATATAGGTGAGTTCGTTCCACCATGAGAAGATTATATCATGACATGGGGGATGTAATTATTTGGTTTGTGTGTTTGGATAGTGTGGTTTATGTGCTCGTGTGGTGTGTGTTGTGGTCATTTAGGTTGAGCAATGAGGTTTAGATACATGTTTCAATGGAAGTTATCATGGATGATGGAGTTTTAACTATAGATTTCAAACAATATATGGTGGTTTATCATTGAGGTTTTATGTGTTTGGAAGTTAACGATGTTTCAATTGTAGAAAGACCCTTTATTTGTACCTTTCAGTATGGTTGTTCAGACCCCTTTTTATCTTGGGATTGGTTATTGGATTATTGAGGGGGGAAATCATTTGAGATGTATCTAATGTCATGGGTTTTCCCTTTTTTGTTCAATAAATTATGAGTTAGGTCATTGGAAGTGCCTGGATGAGGATTAGAACGAGTTTTGAGAAGTTCAGTTGTTAAAATATGGAATTAGGGAGGTTACATGTCATGTATCTTGATTTCTTGACGTGAAATTTTGTTTCATAGCTTGGCATGGAATTTTTAGGACGTTCTGAATTTTACACAATGTGAAAGTTTGATTTGTGGAATGAAATACATTGGGGTATGATAAATAAAATTAAACTAATAGGTGATGTGTTTTTCATGGATGTAGACCCAGAGGTATTTCACCGCATGAAATAGGATTTCACGTCATGAAATCCCCCGATGATAAAATGTTATAAAACATCCCAAATGCTTGGGGTTTCAAAATTCTTATACATGGAGTAATCTCTCTCACTTCAGAAGATTATAAGATCCCAAGGTATTCTTCGAACCCACATCCTCTCTCTTTGATCGGTTAATCTTGGGGATCATTCATTGGATATCTGTGGTGATTCCCGATATGTCTCCCTTAATTTTCCTGAAACATACCTTAATAGGCTCTTGTTTTCTTCAATATATCCTTGTTGATCCATAGAATGTGGTTATACATGATTCTTAATGGGATATCTCTCAGTTGTTGTTGGTGTAGTGGTGAGGTGACATCCTTGGATGGATGGCTATCTTGTAGGATTTGTGATTGAGGGACATATACATGATCCATTCATGGGAGAAGGATGTTGAAACCCTTTCGATGTAGGGATTCCCTTGTCTCTCTTTATTTGTGCATAATATGGGAGGGTATTTGGTTTTTTACCCATGTATTATGGTGGTGTTGGATTAAATCCAAGATAAATAACTGTATAACTAAATTGAAAGGGTAGAGTGGTTTATCAGATGCTTTTCACTGCATTTTATATTATTTTTGATATTGTGATTATACATGATAAATTACCCACTAAAAAAGTTGAATGTTGGTGGATTGTTTTTCACTGTTTGTATCTATTGTGTGTGCTGCATTGGTTGTGGTTATTGTGGTATCACCTTAAATAGAAAATAGTAAATCACATACACCCACCTAATGAATGGATTCCCCATAATTGTACATATTCTATGATAACCCCTAAATTAACCAGAGGAACTGAATAAGGGATGACTTATGATGGTTTTAATTTATAGTTTTTTATGATTGTTGTGGTGATATGGTTGTGATCAAGGTTATGCATTGTTTGTGGGATTCATGGTTGTGTATGATGAGATGGTTTGAAAGGTGTGGTAGAATCTTAGGTTGAGTTATTGATTGATTTCTGAATGGATGAGCAGTGTTGTGTAGAGGGGCTATAATTTGGTTTCTATTTGGTAGTGTGGCAGGATGTGGCTGAGATTGAGGACCTGTTTTGTTTGGTACGGTTAATTTTCCTAGAGTTTCCCCATGTTTTTCATTGGTATTTTCCATATTGTAATGGAATAAATGAATTAAATATTGTATTTAAAATGTGAATTATGAATTGTAATGGTTTAATTACATTGGTTTGGAATTGGAATGTGGTTTGGGATTATTGTGCGGTAACAACATTTAGTGGTACCAATAAGGTTGGCTATGTTGAGATATAGTTAGTTTATTGAGAACCCATAGGATGTGCATGAGTGTTTGATATTATATCTAAATATAAATGTATTTCTTTTGTGATTTCTATACACACCCCACCCGATTCGATCACATTTTTCCAAACACCCCCATTGTCATAGGGACTGGTGTCTTTCCCAAACATCCTGATGGGATGATGGATGGATGGCCACCCACTCCCCCTGCTCTTTATTCTAGGTAGCAGTAGCCCAATATTCTTGGAGTAGGTTATGGTTTATGGGGCCCAGGTGTGTGTAAGAAGATTTTTTCCCTAGGTGTCTTCAATATGAGGTCAACGGTGTTTTACCAGCTGTCTTCAAGATAAAATGTGTTGTTATTTCCCAGGTTTTTTTGGGATGGGACATGGTATGTGTCCCAGGTCTCTGCAGGCAGGATATGATGTAGTATGTGTCCTAGGTGTCTGCATGTAAGATGTAATGTGTCTCATGGCCCAGGTGATGGGATGAGGTGTGGTTCTGTTGCCTAGGTGTGTGTTGGTGGGTTGTGATGTGGTGTGTTTGGAAGGTCTGGGAGTGCAAGGATGCTTTCAGTTTGGGTGTGAGAGAATATAATTAGCGGGAATGTGGTGTAGGGTACACAATGGTCGATGACATTACTATGCTACTTTTCTTGACTTTCATTAATATTTAAGCATTCCTTATTGGGGTTGGTATGGTTAGTATACCTTGTTAGGTACTGTTGGTACTATTATTTTCTCACAGGACCATTAGTATGCTTCTCTCACTGGTGCATGAGAGACTTTGGTTTTCCTACTGAGTATAATACTATGCTCACCCTTCGTATATAAACTTCTTTAATGTTTCGAGGATGGTTATGTGGACTGTGAAGGACATTACTAGCACCAAATTTTGTACAGTTGTTGTTTCGCTGTTTAGTTTTTATTTTTGTAATTAGATTATAGTTTTAGAGCACTGTAATAGTTTTATTTTAATCATTCATGTGGGATGAATTTTTTATTTCTTTTATATGTGTATTGGTGTTGTTTTTATGTCGATACATCTTATCAAATGATATTTTTTTTTCAAAAATAAAAAGGGCAATGCCTCCCATTTTATTAGAATATATGTACCCTTTGTGCTAGTCGCCACCCCAAGGCCTACCAGAGGTGGGACCCGGGGGTCATTATCTCCCTTTGTTCATTTCCATCCTAAGAGGGGTATCATTGGAGGGATGGGGTCATGAAATATAGTTTTTAAAGAAAGTAATATTCACATGGGTCAATATTCCCTTTCTATTAAACCATTACTTTAATATTGATACACCACAGTTAATTACAAGAACATGTTTTTATATATCGAGGCTCAATATCGCATTACCATTCCAAAAACAATTTTATTATAAAATGTATTGACACATAGTATCTTTCCCAAACCATCTCATATAATTATTTTGTCTTCCAATATAAACTATAGTAACCTAGATTTTATTTTTACATTATTTTATTAGTACAAGATATTAGGGATCAAACCATAAAGGATCAATCAATGTTGTAGTCTTGAAAAACTAGATACAAATATGTTTTTTATATTACATTATAAATATAAAAACATAGGATAAGATATATTTTATAACACTTTAAATCATTTAGATATTCCTTCTTTGTATACTGGGAAAAGGGAAACAAATAAAGGGCGAGATCACAATCTTATTAATTATAACACATAATAGAATCTATATTTAGTAAAAAAGGTATAATAAATATGTTATATGGGATGATCCAAAAAAATTAATTAAATTAGAAACATTAGTTCAAATTACATACTTGGATAATATCAACATATAAAATACAAGGATAATATTAATTAAATTATAAGTGAAAGGTATGTGTAATTATTGTCATTATTGTCCAACCATCAAGGTATCATTCAAGATATCACGAATCCTACCACAAACAACTCACCTTATACATTATTAAAAAAATCATACATATAAACTTTATGGAAATATATTTTAATAAGTTTAATATTTATTCTCATGATTCTTATCCATTTATTGAGGGAATTTCTAAAAGTAGGCCCCACGTATCACTAGAACATCCATTTCATTACCCAAATATTTAATGATCAATATAATTGAATCTTGTGATGATTTGTAAATGAATTATTATCTACATTGAATCAAGAATATTGATTATTTTCCTAGTCAATGTAATAATTCTCTTAATTAAAATCCATAAAAAGATAATATATATAAATAAGATATAGTTAAGACAACATCAAAGTTGTATCAATGTTATCATATAAACATATGACTCGTAAAATCTAGACATGGTGGAGAAAATAATGTCCACTAAAATGATGGAGAGTGATAGAAAATTTTGTATTGAGATAGATAATTGACACAAAAGGATAAACTAGTAAATGATGAAGAAAATATATTAATTAAACAATCATGAATATTACATAGTAAAAAAAATCGTTTCATAATTATAAAATAAAATAAATCGATAAAATTAAAAATAAATTCATTGAAATTTTATGAATGAATGTAGTTATAAATCACGTTAAAAAATCATCCCATCAATTTAAAAATATAAAAACATTTTTTTTAATATTTATAATTCATAGAAAACAATTTTCATTTAATAACCATATAAAATATGAATGATTATAAATAATTACTAATAGTTATGGAGACTGTAAACACCATAATATCTGTATACATTAAAAAAATTCATTTCAAAACTTTTTTAGGAAATTCAAAATAAATTTTCTGAAATATCATTATAAGATTCATCATTAAATATTTATTAATAATGTCAATGGTAGTTTAAAATTTCATAAAAATATAATTTTATTTTAAATAAAAATATTATTGAAATAATATTAAGAACATATATATGGAGGAAAACGACTCTCAACCAAAAGGAAGGGATAATGTATGTATCCTAATCGTGTCAGACACTTGTTTATTATTGATAAAAAAGAGAATAAATGGAAAATTTTAAAATATAATATAACAATATTATAATAAAATATATATGGTTTTAGATATTAGGGCCCTTTAATTTTCATAAATGAAATCATAAAAAAATAATCCATAAATAAAATGAGATTGTAACCGAAATCCCTTACCTTTGGACTCCTCTTAGTCGTACAAGGTTGATCCAATAATACAATTATTTTAAAATTGTTACACCCATATAAAAAAATATTTATTCTTATAATACCAAATATTATAAAATTATAATATCACAGCATCTACTAGTTATCAATTATTCAATAACATTATCATTACAGGTGTTAACAATTCTATTTTTTATGTATGTTTCAGAATGAATGTCTTAGTTAATACACTATGATCATAGATTAATAATTTTTATTTCATTAATCGTGATATAAATATCATATTTATACAATATATATAGTTTTATATCTTTATATTAATGGTTTAAATAGAAAAAAAATATATCAATCATGGGGACTATAGTTAGTATATATAAATTAATGTTGTTTTCATTTTCTAATGAAAAGAATAAAATATATTTTAGTAATATTTTATCATTATAGAATAATAGTTGTATCATTATTATCAATTATAATCATTAATTAAATCATTATATCCATTAATGAGAGGTGGTGATAGAACATGAACCACATCACTACGTTAGATTTATAGTTCTTACAAACTCAAACGCACTTGTTTCAATTTCCATTGGTCATAAGAATAAGAATAGAGATTGTATATTTAAATTTTATAAGAATAATAAAATAATTAATATCATAAATAGTATTTATATCTATCATAATAACATACATTGAATTATAGTGATGAAAAAGGAAATACATTTCTTCATAGAGGCAACCGTCTAGACTTACACACATGTAATGATTTCAATTATCATCTGATGGAAAGATGGTGGATAATGTCGATTCCCAAATAATAATAACTTTTTTTATTTTTATGAAACTAAATTATAATTTTTATAATAGTTATAATATATTTTAAGTATTTATTATAAGAAAAAAAATTAATTATTCGATTGAGATGATTACTTCATATTTGAGAGACCTCCTTTGGCTTACACATTAATTATTCCTAAGATGTGATTACGAGTTGTACTGATGATATAGGATATAGATAAAGAATAAAATAAAGTATTTATATTGTTATGTTCTTCGATAATTATTCATGAATTTTTGAATAAGAGTGGAGATGGGATTCCCATCTATAAGGGAAGTGTGCAGTAATGTTGTAAATACATGAAATATTATTAAATATTATTTTATTACATGAGTTAGGTGGCTCAAATTTGTCAAAATTTCTAGAAATTTGGGGATACTTTTAAAAAATTATTTAAAAATATCATTTTGAAATGTTTTTAGGTCATTTTGAACCCTTATAAATTTTATTTTCACCCATATTTAACCAATTTTAACCTTTACTATAGTAATGAATTTTTATGTTGGTTAATATTCATTATGGGGAAAATAAAATTATCCTATTTATCAAATATAAAAATTATGATTTCAAATTATAATTTTTTTAAAATTCAATTTCTATATGTGGTAGAATTCAATTTTAAAATAACATTATAAATCATAATTAAATAATATTTTAGGAAAATAATATTTTCAATAATAAGATGATTTTATTCTAAACGGTTTTCCAATAAGCAAAATTATATGAATCTAAATTTTAATAAATAAATTTATTATTTATATCTTTTATTAATATCATTCATAAATAGTGATCATTTAATTTTATAAATACACTGGCCACTTAAAAAACCATTTCCCTAAAAAATAACTATGTTTTTACATCCTAATGATTTTATCATTATTTATAAGGAACATATAGTAATATTCTGATTAATTATATATGTTAATTAAAATATTATAAAGAAAAAAAATTAGATTAATGATAAATTTACATTATTGATAACAATTGATTTATTTGGGAAAATTTCAAAAATTCCCGTTAGGATTATTTCAACAAAGTATGTTTAATTGAGATATTCATCTTATCAATTTAGAAATATTTGTCTATTAAATACTAAAATTTTCATTCTAATATACTTTTATTTTGAATTAATTTTTTTTACTATAATTTATTATTGTGTGTTACAATATTACCTCCATCAAAGATTTCATCCTTGTCTTTTTCATTTATAAACCATCTGTAACGAATGTGGGTTTCTCTTTATCGTTACTTCCTCAGGTTATGATGTAGAATTTACCATCATATGACTTATTTAATTTAACTTCACCATCAAATTCATCTTATCCATAACACATATACTATAGTCACATGAATATAAAACATATCTTCAAAGTATGAAAAATGAATTGAAAATTATATTTCCTCAGATGAGAGAATGTAAATGTTGTTTGGATTGTATATCCTCAATAATGAAATATGGAACACATCATGAAATTTAGAGTCGAAGTGGATTTTTAAAATTTTAATAAACCACTATAATTTTTTATAGAATTTAAAAATTAATAATGTTCCTATGATTTAGTTTCTGTTTTTATTGAATTATATAAGACCCTTACATAGAGAAACCTCCAAGATAACATGATCTCCCAATGCAAATTCTCAATCCTTCATTTATTTGTTATCATTACTCCTTCCATGATATATGTTCATAAAATATTATTTTCACCAACATCATATTAACAAGTTGGAGTATGACACCTCCTTCCATATATAGTTCATATCACACCATTTGTAATATTTAATAGAAGATATTTGTAACGCCCCAACCCTAGATGCCCAGAGTCAGTGCCCTATTTTAATACATTGGCATGATTAAAAGGAATCATGTCTTGAAAGACCGATCAGTTTTGTAGTCTTCGAAAATAGATTTCATACATGAAAATTATATTACACTTTATAACATACAACACAAAAAATTATCCTTTGAGAATGCCATTTTCCCTTAGCTTAAACCCACATCTCAAACATAAAACACTTCTTTGGATCCTGGGAAAATAAAACATAAGAAAGGGGTGAGCTCAAATGATCAGTAATGGTAAATAATTTAGAGGAAGCTATAAACATTTATGACAAGATGAGTAAAAAAAATATCCTTTTAAACATAATCATGAACATAATATGGAAAAAAAACAAACATTACCATATAAACATCACATAGATATTCTACTAGTCTAATAATCACATGTAATAAATAATTTAATAATGAGGTAATTCCAAACGCCGGACATCATTACCACATTATCAAGGCCTTGTTCCTAGATACAAGTAATTTTTTTTCAAGGCCTTGTTCCAAGACACAAGTTTGTCTCACGAAACCTACTGATTCATCAAGGAGCTATAGTAGGCCACACTCGTCAATTACTAAGTCCACTGCATTCCTCATATGAAAAGTGTGAAACATAACACAAACATTCATATTAAAACTAGCATATGAAATGTAAATTTTTTATCCATAAACCAGGAATGGTAAAAAACTAACACATCCTCAGTCATACATATCACAAATACCTCAATAAAATATGGTTGTTTTTTATCATAATAAATCAACTTCAAACAAGTTTAAAATCCATTAAAGGATGTTGACATAGATGAAAATGATTTGTAAAACTCTTTGAGAGAAATATCTATTTTTCATGAAATCATTTAAATATCACACAATTTAAAAAGGAATACATTTAATGAAATTTTTGAATAAAAGTTTCCCACACCACTTTGAAACTTTTCAAAGTAATTAAAATTTTAATAACATTCATGTCTATATAAATATATCCTTGAAAACTATTTTGAAAACACGGACATTAATGAGAAAGATTTAGAAGAATAAATATTTATAACATTTAGAATGATGATTTAGTAAAAATTCCGTTAAAAATAATCCATTTTAAAAATCTTTTATGAAACATGGACCTGGATAATAAATACTTCCACGTTGATACTTATGTAAAAACATCCTCGGATAATAAAGAGACTATGAAATTAACCCTTACCTTGCACTTTATTTTAGTAGAGGGTACGCTTAACCTCATGTATAATGATTATTGTATGTTATTAAATTATACCAGAACCATATTAATATTTATGATATCATACATGATTCATTTATGACTTTATACTGCCCATTGAATAGTAATTTCCATGTTAAATTAACATTTCGATTAGTAATCGCTTTCGTTATCGTACGTGTTTTTACATGTTACTCTTTATTTTATCACTTAGATCATGATTTAAATACTTCAAAAATATAAAACATGATTTATATATCATATATATTTAGAATATAAATTTTTATAATAGTCATATATATGAAATGGAAAACACCATTTACGGAGACGTTAGTCCGTACGTACGCATAAACGCTGTGTCCGTTTGCATATCGTATTGAACGAAACTAAGCGAATAAGATATATTTATATACATACATATATATTTATATATAGATATATTTCCAGTAGCATTATAATGTCATATATTACATAACTATTAATGATATGTATTTTATAATCTTCGTTGAATGGTGAACGTGGAAATGAATCTCATCACGTAGTGGATATAGTATTTTGTACTTACGCACGAGCGACAATATCATTATACTAATGGTGAAATAGTATGTAACGGGATGTTATATCATTTTTTAAGAGTCATTAACGAGTTATATTTATTATTTACATCAGTAATATTCATTATTATACCTATCTAAAAAATTAAGTGTTTGAATAACAAACTACACCACGACGTGGAGAGGGTAATATGTACATACGCACGTATGGTGAAATTGTCATTTATAGGATGGATAGAATAATGAATATGGTTGTACAATTTTTATAATAACAAAAAAGTATATAGAATATACTTTTGTTATTATTTTATAATTTAAACAACAATGAATGAGGAAGTGGAAGAATAAAAGAATTTGATAGAGGGTGGTGAAATCATTACCTCTTCTTTGAGTTCTCCATTTTGAATTGATCAAAATGGATCCTTAGGATTGATTTTTGACCAATGAAAGGCCTCTAGGATAACGTTAATATAGTTGGGAGAATATTTGGGTAGGGTTTGGCCGAGGAAAATGGATTTGGATGTGTGAATTTGAGATAAGGGTAAGTGCCCTTTTATAAGAGGGGTGAGGGGAACCTTAGAAAATATTGAAAATATTTTTTATAATAAATTCATTTTCAGTTACTAATGGCTCAAAAATGAATTTTTTAAAGGATAAGGTGGTTATGGTTCGAAAAAATCTCATACAATAGGTTTTAGACATGTTTAGGTCACCATATTAACCTTAACATTTAGATTTAACTCTTAGTTAAATAGTTTAACATTTACCATGTCTCTTTGTATTTTTATATTATATGATTAATAAACTAGCTATAAAATTCCAATAGAACCCCAATAGGATCATTAATGTAAAATATATTATTATACAAGTATTTTGGAAGAACCATATATTTTTAGGACTATTATATCAATTAATAATATAATATTGCTTTTGTATACTATTTTATGTCAACTTTGACACTATTTGGTATTTGTTTTTTGTTAAAATCATAACTGCGTGATTAATTCAAAAAAGTTTATTGAGTTAACCCTATCATGTCATATTAACCTATAAAATTATTTTACTTAATCAGAAGTCTCAAATTACATTTATCGGGGTATTTATAATATCAATTATTTTAATCTTTTATTAATAAGGTAATTAGTGAATCATCATTGTGTCATAAATAAATAAGTTATTTAATGTTTAAAAATTATAAATAAGACACAATTATGTAGGAAATCATTTTATATTTATAATTAATATTTATAGTCTAATTTATCTTATGTATATCCCTATATTAAATATGTTTTAGTTATGAAAACATGAAATTATCACTTTTAACTATTCATTAAATTAAATAATAATAAATGTCTTAATCTAATCGAAGTGGACCCAAAGGATAATATTTAATTCATATTTTTGTTTTTGGTCGAATTAAGCTTATCAAATAGAATTAGTACATGTGTTAGGGTAATAATAATATCATTTTTACCATAAATTACCCTATTTACTTTTAATCGTGGTAGATAAAAGTAAAAAGATACTATTCACAAAAAAATAATTTAATCTTATTGAACCAAATTTTTCTTGCTGATATCAAACCCGTCTATCATATTTTTGTAATTAAATTCACAAAATTGGTAAAATTATGTTTTTTCAAATTTGCAAATTCTTCTACGAGGTGGGTAAAAGATAGTAAAAAGCTCGATAAAATTTTTATATATCTAAAATTATTATATACTGAATCAAATGAATTAAATTTAATTTATATAGGCATTATGTTTCTATTTGGACTGAAAATAAATTTAAATAAAATAAACAATTATTTAAATAAAAAGTTGGTTTTAAACAATAACTCATTGTTTTCCACTATTCATAAAAAACTGTAAGTTTTCAAAAAAATAAAAAAAATTCAACCTAAGATAATTTTGATATTCAAAATTCAAAAATAAATTCTATTTTACAAATTTCAAAATATAGAATTTACATTAATTAATTTAAAATTAATTCTCGTTGTCAAAACCAAAAGGCATATTTTTATGAAATAACAACTATCAAAAGATTGATACTTGTTTATATCAAATTTCAATGTGAAAGTACCTACAATGAGCATCATTGGATTAAACGGTAAAAATATAATATAATTATACATCCAAACCATTAAAATGTATAATTCAAAACCATAAATTATTTTTGATTAAAAATGTTGTTTTCTGTTAAAATATAGTATTTTTCAATATTCACCCAAATATGAAAGTTATCATAAAAACATCAAAATTTATTGAAAGTAAATTCTTATATCCCAAATATAAAGAAGAATTTTATTTTGTCAAATTGAATATATTAAAGCCTCAAATACAGGATTTAAAAAGGGTTCACCATAAAAAGGCGGTAAAATTTCAATTTTTAAAAAATAATTTTTTTATCTTAGTGACATGGATTTGTTCTTACATTATGTTTAAGAAACTCATAATATAGATTATAAAATTATAAAGATTATTTAGAGTTCAAAACACAATTTATGCTATTCATAACCGCTTTTTAATGGCTAGTTTGGTAAGTCATGGTGTGCTTGAACTTAGTGTTGTGTGTAGTGCAAGTTATTGCATTACATTAATGAAATAACGTACTATGAAATCATGGGGTTTTACATTCTTCCCTTATGAAATAAATTGAATGCTAGAAATTTGAAATTTTTCTTCAAAAATAAATGTTTGAAAATATAAAATACCTTTTTGGGAAAACCCACATTGGAAATTGGGTTAATAAAATGTAATCTTAATAAGAGGAAAAGGGGAATAAAAAATTCACCACCAAATTATTATCTAGATTAAGAGAACATTTGTGGAAATTAAAGGCACATAATTGGAGGAAAACATAAATATTCATAAGGAGTGATTGAGGTCATTAGTTAGAATCAATTATAGAATTGAGGGCCTCAATTCCATCAATCTATGATGATTTAAAATATCATCGATTCAACAAAACATAAGGTATTAGAATAACACGTTCTTAGTTTTAGTATCCCTTAACTAATGTTTAAGAATTAATTTCATCATAGAATAAGAGAAGAAGAAAAATATACTAGACAAGTAGAGTTCCATACTTTAACTAATTTATACCACAAACTCATCATTCACTCTAAAAGATAATAGAACTGAAAAAATATTCTATTTATCCTATTCGTATAGGGTTCCCAAAAATTGAATTTATAAATCACTTATCAGACCATTTAAAGAAACTACATTATAAATTCCAGGGACATTACATAGTCTAGTGGTAGGTGATAAACCCAAATCCCACTTTTCTTCTGGGTTCGATTCCCGCAGCTTTGCCCAATGCGACAGGTTGTCACACAGTCTGCATGTTGTCCTTTTTATAAAAATCCAAAAATAACTTTAAAAATAGTATCCAATTTCAAACATAATTCATTCCAACCTTTAGACTTATCCAAAATAATTCTATCCAAACTCATAGTCCAAATTTATAAGGAAGTTAAACACAATGAAGATCCTTTTTTCCATGTAATAACATTTGAACTCTTTCATCATGTATTATTTTAAAAAATGGTAACACCATGAATTACCATAAAACCTTATTGATTACATTAATTCTCCCTTATACATTATATAATACTAGATATATTACTTATATCAAAAATATTTAATATTCCAACAATGATGAGATAAACAAACTATTAATCAGTTCCATGGAAGTCATGAATATCTAATATAATTTTTCCAAATCAACCATCTCTTATTCCAAAACCAGTACCTCATTATCAGGACCATATTAAGGATTACATTTCCTTCAACCACGTATTTTCTAAAAAGTGTGGCCTATTATTATGTCACTTTTCGTATAACCGTATAATCTCAAATCCTCAATAAAATAGTACTACAGTACAATCCTTATTTATCTCTATAATTCATATAACCAGTATATTGCTGATACAACAATCAAATGAAATAATTTTATAATAACACCATAAGAACAATAGTTATTCCTCTTCATATGAGGTAGTATCATAACTTGATTATTATCCAATAGCATCATTTAAGGTAGAATATGATGACTGGGACATTGATTCGCATAGTGTCCCAACTTCTTGCTGATGATGCATTGTACAGTTGAAACCTTTTTACCATTGAAATCACGTACTTGGTGTCATTTTTCTCCACACTTATAAAAAACTCCCATTCCCTTCAAGAATTTACCAAGGTGATTCATTCCCCAGGTATCACATATAAGAAAATTCTTCTTTTCCAACTTCCCTTTATCCATCTTTCTCTCTTCCATCATTTTCTTCTCTTGCTTCCCTTCGAAGCCATATGAATCAAAGAATTATTTACTATCTTATTTACACGTGATACTATTTATTCATATGTTGAGAATACATGGGAGACTATTTTCCTTCTTAATGTTGATTAATACTGGGAAAGTAATGATCCTTCTTACTCTTTGAAACATACGTATTGCTGGAATTCACATTCCTTCTACTGGGAGCCATTTCAATACAATGGAATACACTAGGTCAGTTTATTAATTGCAATGAATAATTCCAAACTTGTAAAAGACCTAACGTAAATTGAACAGTTTATAGATATAATCCATAATCATAAAAAATGTTTTCACTGTGAAAGCATATACTTATAAACCCATCATAATGTTTTTTTAATGAAAATGACAATTACCATAAGCATATCCCCCAGAAGTGTTGTAACCAAGAGTGAAACAAGGCCCGTTCTCATGCACCAGTTCCCGTTTAAGTTTAGCTCAAAGTGATGTTTTTGAGTTTTACCCATAGGTACAACTGTTCCAGAGCCGCCTCTATTTTCTCGTATCCAGACAGGGATGTATTGCTTAGAAAACTCACAAAATCTCTATAATACCAATATTATAGGAATTTCTTCTATACTAATCGTCAACGTCTGTCTTAGGGATATGTGATCTAATCAGAGTTTATCTAAATCTAGTTTCCAAGGTTTATACTTAACTTCCTCTGATACCAACTGTAATTCCCCGACCCTAGTTTCTCAGAGTCGGTGCATCATTTTAATACATTGGAACAATTACCAAGAATCAAGTCTCTAATGACCGATCAGTTTAGCAGTCTTGAAAAATAGATTTCATACATGAACATTAAATTACAATGTCTAACAAAAAACAAAAAAAATCCTTTGATAATGCCATTGTTCCCTTAGAATAACCCCAAATATCAAACATAAAACACTTCTTGGGATACTGGGAAAATAAATCATATGAAAGGGGAGATCTTAGATGCTCAGTAAGGGTAAATAATTTAGAGGATGCTATAATCTTTTAAGGAAAGTTGTGTAATAAAAACAATATCCTTTTAAACATAAACACGAACATAATATGGAAAAAATAAATCAAACATTACCATATAAACAATCCCATGGATATTCTACTAGAAGAATAATCATATGTAATAACTAATTTAATAATTATGGAATGCCTAACGTCGGACATCATTACCACATAGTCAAGTCCTTGTGGTAAGAATACAAATAACATTTTTTGTCAAGGACTTGGCCAAGATAGTAGTTTTTTTCATGATATCTACCGATGCATCGAGGAGATATAGCAGGCTCCAGCCGTCACATACCAAGTCCACTGCATTCATCATATGAAAAAGAGAAAACATAACATAAACATTCTTATTAAAACTAGCTTACGAAATGTCAATACATTATCCATAAATAATGAAGGGTATAAAACTAACACATCCACAATCAAACATATCAAAATAATTCAATACAAAATGGAAGATTTGTATCATAATAAATCAACTTCAAACAAGTTTAAAATCCATCAAATGATGCTGACATAAGTGAAAATGTTTTGTAAAACTACATGAGAGAAATATCTATTTTTCATGAAAACATTTAAAAGTCACACAATTTAAAAAGGAAAACATTTAGAGACATTTCTTAACCAATGTGTCCCATACCACTTTGAAACTTTTCAAATGAATTAAAATTTTAAAAACATTAATGTATATATAAATAAATCCTTAAAACCATTTTGAAAATATGGACATTAATGAGAATGATTTAGAAGAAAAAATATTTAAAACATTTAGAATAATGTTTTATTAAAAACTCCCTTAAAAAGAATCCATTTTAAAACTATTTTATGAAACATGTACATGGATAATAAATATGTCCCAGTAGATACTTTTGTAAAAACAAACTCGGATAATAAAGAGATTGTGTAATTAACCCTTACCTTGCACTTTCCATTAGTCGAGGGTATGTTTAACCACATGTATAACGACCATTGAATGTTATTAGTTTATACCGGAACTAAATTAATATTTATGATATCATTCATGATTTATTTATGACTTTATACTACCCATTTTATATTAATTTCAATGTTAAATTAACATTTCGTGTAATAATTGCTTTCATTATCATACAAGTTTTTACTTGTTACTCTTGATTGTATAACTTTGATCAGGATTTAAATACATACAGAATGTAGAAAATGATTTATATATCATATATATTTATAATATGAATATGTATAATAGATATATATATGAAATTGAAAACACCGTTTATAGATAGGGTAGTCCGTACGTACTCATAAACAATGTTTCCGTTTTCATATCGTATTGAACAGAACTAAGTGAATATGATATATATATATATGTAACTATATATATATAAATATCTCAAGTATCATTATTATGTCATATATTACATACTTATTAATTTTATATATTTTATAATCATCTTTGAATGGTGAACGTGGAAATGAATCTAATCACGTCGTGGAGACGGTAATCTGTACGTATGCACTAGAGTCAATATCATTATATTGATGGAGATATCATATGTTAATGGATGGTATATCATATATAAATAATATTAATCATGTTATATTTATTATTTAAATCAGTTATACTCACTATTATAACCATCTAAATAATGAATTGTTTTAATTAAAATTACAGCACGACATGGTGACGGTAATGCGTAGGTACGCACGTATGGTGACTTTGTCATTTATAGGATGGATATAATAATTAATATGGTTGTGCAATTTTTATAATAACATCACAATATATAGATGATACTGGAGTTATTATTTTAGAATGTAAAAAAAAGTTAGTGGAAGTGGAAGAATAAAAGAACTAGAAAGGGGATGGTGAAATCATTACCTATTCTTCGGGTTCTTCCATTGGATTTGAGGAAAAGGGAACCATAGGTTGGTTTTTAATCCAAAGGAAGGACTCTAGGATAAATTTAGGATAGTTGGGAGGATATCTGGTCAGGGGTTGGCCGATCCAAATGGCTTTGGAGTTGTGAATTTGAGATAAGGGGAAGTGTCCTTTTATTAAAGGGGTGAGGGGCACCTTAGAAAAAACATAAAATAATATTTTATAATAAATTAATTTTCGGTTTCTAATGGCTCCAAAATGATTAATTTAAAGGATAATGTGGGTATGGGTCGAAAAACTCTCAACAAATAGGTTTTAGACAGGTTTAGGTCACCATATTAACCTTAACCTTTATATTTAACTCTTAGTTTAATAGTTTGACATTACCACGCCTCTTTGTATTTTTATATTATATGGTTAATAAACTTACTATAAAATCCCAATGGAACACCAATTGGTTAATTAATGTTATGTATATTTTTATATAATACTTTTAGACTAACCTTAGTTTTTTAGGACTATTATATCAATTAATAATATAATATTTGTTTTAAAAACTATTTTATGTCAACTTTGACACTATTTGGTATGTGTTTTTTTAATATCATAACAACATTATTACTTCGAAAAAATAGATTGAATAAACCATAACATGTCATATTATCATTTAAAATTATTTTACTTCATTAGATGTCTCAAATTACATTTATTAGGGTATTTATAATATCAATTATTTTAATCTTTTATTAATAAGGTAATTAGTGCATCATCATTGTGTCATAAGTAAATTTAATTATTTAATGTTTAAAAACAATAAATAAAATACCATTATGTAGGAAATATTTTTATATTTATAATTAATATTAATAGTCGAATTTATCTTATGTATAACCCTATATTAAAAATGTTTTAGTTATGAAAACTTCAATTAAACACTTTTAGCTTTTCTATAAATTAAATTATAATAAATGTCTTAATCAATTACATGTAGACCTAAAGGATCATATTTTATTCCTAAGGTTGTTTTTTGTCTAATTACACATATCCAATAGAATTAGGACATGTGTTAGGGTAATAATTATATTATTTTTACACTAAATTAAGCTATTTTTTTAACCGTTGTAAATAAAAGTAGAAAGTTACTATTCCCTAAAAATTATATTAGTCTTATTGAAAAACATATAAGTTACTAACAACAACTGTGTCTCTTAGATTTTTTAAAATCAATTCACAGGTATGGTAAAATTATTTTTTATGCAAATTTGAAAATGCTCATATGAGTTGGGTAAAAGACGGTAAAAAGTTCTATAAATTTTTTATATATCTAAAATTATTATAAACTGACTCAAATGAATTAAATTGATCTTAAATAGTTATTATTTATCTATTTTTTCCTAAAATATATTTAAATAAAATAAATAAATATTTAAATAAAAAGTCGGTTGAAAACAATAAATCAGTGTTTTTCACTATTCATAAAAAATTAAAAGTTTTCAAAAAAATACCAAAAATTCAACCTAAGATAAATTAGATATTCAAAATTCAAAAATGAATTCTATTTTAACAAATTTAAAACAAATATTTTTCATTAATTAATTTAAAATTAATTCCTATTGTGAAAACCCAAAGGCGTATTTTTAAGAAATAATAACTATCGAAAGACCGACACTTGTTTATATTGAATTTCAAAGTGAAATTACTTACAATGACCATCATTGGATTTAATGGTTAAAATATAATCTAATTATACTTCCAAACCATTAAAATGTATAATTCAACAATATAAATTATTTTTATTTAAAAAGTGGTTTGCAGTTAAAATAAGGTATTTTACACTATTCACCCAAATATAAAAGTTATCTGAAAAAACCAAAAAAATTATTGAAACTAAATTCTTATGTCCCGATTCTGAAGAAGAATTTTATTTTGAAAAATTTAATATATAAAAGTTTCAAATATTTTATTTAAAAAGGGTTCACCATTAAAAGGCGGTAAAAATTTTAATTTTTGAAAAATAATTATTTTATCTAAAAAAATGATTTGTTCTTACAATATGTATAAGAAAATCATAATATGGATTCTAAAATTATAAGGATTATATAATGTTAAAAATTTAATTAATACTATAAATAACCACTTTTGAATGGCTAGTTTGGTATGTCGTGGTGCACTGGAACTCAGTGTTGCATGTAGTGCAAGTTATTGCATTACTTTGAAGAAATAATGTACTATGAAATATTGAGGTGTTACAATATTATTATATTAATATTATACCAATGTTAAATAATGTTCCCATATACCTTGAATGTAAGGATTTCATGAACTCAACATATCTTTTAGTGTTCAAATATTCAATTTCTATTTCAAATAAGTTTTAGGATGATAGGTGGTGCTAAAATTTTTCTCAGTGTCAACAGTTTTTTAAAGACTCTTCTAGAATTTTAAGGTAATCATTGGATTGTAATCAGATTTAATAAAAAAGTTAAAACATAAAAATTCACAAAATTTATAATATAGAGCTACATGTGGTGTTAAATAGGTAGATCATCCCTTTTAGTGAAGAAATGTTTGATCTTAGTAATGTAATGTAATGTAACCTGTGTCAAATCATTATTTGTAGGAGTCTCTGGAACTCCAGTAAAAAATTATTTTTTATTAGAAACAAATTTTCATATCAGATGTGTTCGTGTTATCATTAATCATTTTGGATGTTGTGTCCCAGTTTTTTTTCTATTAAAAACCCATGAATTATTTTATTTTTTCTAAAATTTTCAATTTCGTATTATCCCACAAATAACGTTTCTTCAAATTACAAGACATTTTCAAACCGCCATGGTGTATAATGAAATTGATATATGATATTTATTTAGTAATTCCATTTTTAGTTCATTCACAAATGCAATACATCCTCTCTATCCAAATATCATTACAAAATCTTTATGGATGATTAATTCTTACATCCTTTCATTAAGGGTTTTGATTTTCATTTGAATATTTTTATCATCATGCTCAAAATATTATTTTTTCTTTTATAAGTTTTTTTGGAAATAAATTTAAAAATATGTCATATTTCCCAATCCATATTGATTCCCATTAACATATTTACTAAATCCATGAATATTAGATCTTCTTCAATCATCATTTTATTCAAACATTGATACCTTTTATACTCTGCACTTCAGCCACCATTTTTTCCTCCACATCAAGGTAGTGTATTATGAAATTTAAATCCTTGAGTATGTTTATCAATTAAACAATAAAAGCATATCTTCAACAAAAAGATTACAGCTGCCAACTCATGATGATTGGTTAGATAATTGAATTCATAGATCTTTAGCTTCCTTGATGCATTGAAAACAACTCAACCGTTATACATATAGAAACATCCATGTATGTTCTTTGATGAATCACTATATTTTTATAAACAATCCCTTCTCATTAGTAAATTAATTATTAGTGTATTGACCAATGTACACTTCAATTAAGGAAAAATTTCTCTACATGATTTTGACCAAATAAACTTAACCCCTTTACATGTAAACTTTGTTAATGAGTTATCTAATCAATGATATATTATAAATCATCAATGGTACCTTTATAATCCATTGAAAATTCATTCCTATCAGTTATTCATCACCATTGACTACTTCACCACATTCATTTTGTTTGAAGGACCAACTACTATTGTCTTTTTATAGAAAATATGGAAAAGAAAACATTTATTAAATCCATAATTATCAATTGAATATTTTTCTATATAAATATTTTGTTTAATTATCTCAAGAATAATTATGAAATAAATACTATAATCATCATATATTATAGATAGTACTAAGATTCCATAAATTAAAACCACAATAAAATTATAAAGATAATCCTTGAATTATCTATTCACCCGATCAAAAAATAAAGGGTTTATTAGTCAATAAATACGTGATTACTATAAATTTTCAATGTACATACCTTGTATGACATACCATATTTAGAATGTATACATTCTTAAATTAAAATTGATGATATCTAGAACAAAGACCAATTGTAAAGACCCGTAAATTTCAAGGAAATTTGTTTCTTAATTTTCTTTGGAATTATAAAAGAGCGCAGTCTCTGACGGCACCTGATTCTGAGGCCCAGTGTTCCCGGAATCATTTTTCAAAGTTTGGCTCGGGTACGTTCAGTGAACGGACGAGCGGGTTTTTATAACATTTGAATCGATGCCCGGAATCGAATTCTGAGGGCACCGATGAAATCGCAGCCCCGGTATTTACTTAGAAACGCCTCTTCAGGAGTTGCGTTTGCTCGGGTGTGGTTTTTAATTTTTGGGCTTAAAGTTAAGAAATAAAATAATTTTACGACAAATTTATTTTATTTCACTTAAGCCACTTGGATGCAACTTGAAGCCACTTATAGACGGCTTAATCTGAGTTGATCCGGATAGGATGCTATCCAGAAATATCCTACCCCCTTGGTAAGATATTTGTGAGGTGGGGCCCGCACGAGCTCTGCTGTTTCTTTCCGCTAAGTAACGCACCTGCGAAAACCCGTCATTAGGAAAGTCAACTGACGCGTTTTCTTAAATTCTTAACAGACCATTTAATTGGGCGGTTTATTTCATGAATTAAATGATCTGTTACTTTCGTTGAATTAATACAACGAATTGATGGGTCGTTACTTACCCTTTTTCGTTTGTTGGCGTAATAATAAAATAAGACCGACAAGGTCTTTTGAAGGATTACTCGTTGAGAGGCTTGACAGAATCCTTGAGCCTTCATCCTACATCGCGAAGAACGCGAAGAACACGAAGAACGCCAGCCTCCGATGAAGAACGCCGAACCCAGAAATCGACGACGCGACGCCGTGATCCGCGACGCCGATGTTCCCTTCCTGCAATGTTCTTCTGCAACGTCTCTTCCTCCGCAACGAATCTTCGATCTGCTGGTTGAGGTAAGAGACTCCCGATTTCTCTTAAATCTTCCTTGTGTCTTTTTTAACAAAACACAGATTTAATTTTATATAATTAAATTAAATCTGTTGTTTTTTTTTTGATCCGTTGAGTTCGCCGACTCAACGCCGGTTTCCGCGACGACGCGACGACCTTCCGCGATGACGCGACATTCTTTCGCGACGACGTGACGATCCCCCTCTTCTGCGACGATCAATTCCATGAAGAATGCTCACGCGCAACGTCTACGAGGTAGGGATTTTATTTTTGGAATTTCCCTTACTTTCCCGTGTTGTTTTCGTTCAAGAATGAAGAACCCGATTCATAAACAATTTTTATTCCATTAAAAAAATTGTTGATTCATATGTTGAATATTGTTTCTGCCATTGTATATCACTAACGCGGAGGGTGCGGGCCAAACGTACACGGCCCGACGACCCTCCGTCGTTCTTCGTTGATATGTGGATTTGACGGGCGACGACGGAACGTGCCGCATGGAAGTTTGATGGTTCCGCGGTGAAGGGCGAGTCCCGGGAGGAGAAGTGGCACAGACGGGAACAGAATCGGACCACCAGAGTGATTCGGGTGGCCCGTGGAAGCAGCCGCCGACGCGGGGCGCTGGCGCGACGGTGCCCCGGTGCGCCGCCGGACAAGGCCACCGCGGCAGAAGCCGCGACGGTGGCGTTCGCGGACCCGCGGCCGCGCGGGTCCGGCGCGCGCGGGATGCAGGTGATACCGCGTCTGGTTGTCTGAGCGACACCCCGCGGATGCCGCAGGGTTGTCACACGGGGGCGGAAGCTCCCCCCCCCCGCGTCGCTCGGTTGTCTTGGGCGACACCGCGCCGGTGCCGCGGGGGTGTCCCGAGGGGGTGGCGGCTCCCCCCCGCGCCACTCGGCCGAGCCGAGCCGGGCTGGCCAAGCCAGGCTGGTCCGACCGGCCGGGCCGCTCCCTGGCTGGGCCGGACCGGGTCCGACCGGGTCAGACCGGGTCGACCGGTGCGGCCAACCTAGGGGGGGGGGGGGGGTCGGCCCGGGTCGGCCCGGGCCCGGGCCCCCCTTCTTTGGACGGTTTTCGTTCAAATGCCCGTAACTTGAGCTACGGGACTCCAAACGACTCGCTGTCAGCGGCAACGCGATCCTTGGATCGAGATGGTCGTTTCGGTATATCACACTCAAGGTTTCGGAATACTTTGTGTTTGGCCGGGTTGGTTCGTACACGAACCCAACCAGGCCCTTGGAGCGGAGACGCTCATATCTTGAGTGACGGAAGTCCGATTGACGTGCCGTCAGCTTTGTTGATTTCCTCTAAGTGAGAAGGATCTTTTGGAATACTCCACCAGAGGTTTGGACATAGGTGGAGTACGGTCGGGTTGGTTTTTCCTTAAAAACCAACCGGGCCCCTGGGAAGAAAAAGCCAATAACTCTCAGACCGGGCATCCGATCGACGAGCCGTCTGCGATGTTGAGTTCCTATTGACGATACGGGACTTTTGGATACATCAACTTCGTACTTTGTGACATTTGATGTATCGGCCTCTCGGCTCATGGAGCTGACCCTCCCGAACGAGCTTGCTGTGTGCGGGGACCCTAGAGCTGGTTGCGACTGCTACTTCGACAGCGACGACCGTGCAGAGATCCTCAGTGGACTACGGTGACGACCGTGCAGAGATCCTTAGTGGACTGCGACGATGACTGTGCAGAGATCCTCAGTGGACTGCGACGACTACAACACTCAGCGATCCTACGTGGATCAGTGCTACAGGTCCTGTGTGGGCCCGATCCTGTGTCGGTCCGATCCTGTGTGGGTCAGCGCTCAGCGGTTCTGTGTGAGCCAGCGCCTACAGGTCCTGTGTGGGCCCGATCCTGTGTGGGTCATTGCGGGGGTTAGTTACCTATTGATCCTTTGTGGGTCCGATGACTTAGATGGATCAGTGATCATCTTTATCGCCATTTGAAGTAGTATACCTGTGTGAGCTGAATCTTGAGTTACTCTCCTTTGTGGATTGTGTTGAGCTATCCTGTGTGGATTTACTGTTTACTCTCCTTTGTGGATTGTGTTGAGCTATCCTGTGTGGATTTACTATTTACTCTCCTTTGTGGATTGTGTTGAGCTATCCTGTGTGGGTATACGTTTTGCTTTCCTGTGTGGACTGGGTTGTTCTTGGGCTCGGACGTTGGAGCCGAACGGGAATTGATGACTTAGGTATATGTATGGGCATATACCTAAGCAGTGTCGGTTGTTACTTCGTGATTGTATCTTTCCCTTGTGGATTTCAGGATACCATTGGGGGTCTCGGGGTCCCTACTGAGTATCTTATACTCACCCTCTGCACGGGCTATGCCCGCACTTCGTTGTGTTGGTTGCAGACGACGGACAACACTGATCGTGGTGGAGGCGTGCGGAGCAGGACGGTACCTGGAGGTGGACCACTGGGCGGGACGTACTCGGAGCGGTCAGGTGGACCCGAGGAGCAGTGGAGGCTATCTGTACCCACCCTTCAGGTGGGACTTCTAGAGGATGGCTCGACGCTACGGCGTTTCCTTTCAGTTTCTGTTTTTCCTTCAGTTGTACTTTACAGTTGGGCTTGTATTTCCGGCCCCTTTTACTTTCAGCAAAGCTTGTTACAGTTTTTACTTAGTGTTCACTTTTCCGCTTTCTTACTCTGTGGTGATTCTTTACTTTTCAAAGGAAATGCCTTCCCTTTTTGTTGGGATTTACGCCTTGGTGCTAGTCTCCAGCCGCTGGCCTATGGAAGGAGGGCTTGGGGTAGTCACGGCATGGGCCCCGAGGACGGGTCGTGACAAATTGGTATCAGAGGTGGTCGGTTATACCGCAGACTCTGTTCCTTCATCTATGTGAAGCAATAGTGTTTAGAATATTGAGTGTGGTTATCAGTCCAGGGAGTCCAGTGTTGGTGTGGCGGTCGACGTATCCGTACACCAGGACCCTGACTTCTGATTTTCGACTTAATGCACGAAAACATTTATTGTATGTGTATTTCAAGTTTTCTTTGTGATTACTTGTGTCAGCTCACCAGGTATACTGTTCTATCCGTGGCGCACTTGTTTCCTTTTCAGGATGGCCACACGATGGCAGCCAGCTAGGGTTCCGAGAGTAGAGCGCGACGACAGCCCGCCGAGCGACGAGGCCTCGGTACAGGGCCCGTTGACAGAAGAGGCACCGGCGGTACCTTTACCCGCCGAGCCCCCGATGCTTCCAGCGCCGATCGTTGATGATGCACGACGCCTCGGAGCTCTGCACGAGTTCCAGCGCCAGCGACCACCCAGGTTCCGTGGGGAGACGGACCCCCAGGCGGCCGAGGACTGGCTGGAGGGGGTCGTCCGAGTTTTCAGGCCAGTGAGGACACCAGCAGACCTCATGGTGATCCTCGCGGCGAGCCTAATGCCCGCAGCAGCAGGACGATGGTGGAGCTTAATTCTCCAGGTACACGATGAGGCCTCACTCATCTGGACGGACTTCGAGAGCCTCTTCTGCTCAGAGTTTGTCCCGGCCACCCTCAGTGCGGTGCGCATCCAGGAGCTTCTTCAGCTGCGGCAGGGCAGCTTGACGGTCGCCCAATACAGGGCGAGGTTCACCGACCTTTCTCTCTACTCGACAGACATGGTACGAGACCCCTTCTTCCGGGCCCGGACCTTCGTGTAGGGATTGAGACACGAGATCAGGGCATCACTGATCTCCCTCAGCATCCCGACCCAGGCATTAGTGCTGGAGTGATCCCTTCTGATCGAGAGCTTTCTGGCTGAGTCCACAACGAGACCTACCGCAGGGCGGCTGGTAGTAGAGACTTCGGCAGTTGGTAGCCGACGGATGACTCAGGGTTCCAGGCAGACCAGACCTTCCGGAAGACGACCTCGGGACACTGGCTCGGCAGTGTAGGGCACACAGCGCGGAGCCAGTCTTCCGAGAGGCAGGCGGTGCTACCCCTGCGGCGGGCAGGGCCACATGGCTCGTGACTGCTCGACCCGCCGTACTGAGGAGCAGTAGACGGTGGAGGGGCCACCTAGGAAGAGGTAGAGGGTCGACCATGGCGGTCCGCATGGAGGAGGCGGACGAGGCAGAGGAGCTGGCCGAGCAGAGGGTGGTGGGAGATTCTTTGAGGCTCTGCCACCACCACCACCAGGAGGCCCGCCCCGACCACAGGGAGCTGGCGGGCAGAGACAGGCACAGCTCCAGGCAGTAGAGGCCTAAGACCACGGCGCGCCAGAGATGATTCGAGGTACGATCTGTGTCTATTCCACCCTTTATGCAGTTCTTATAGACACAGGAGTGAGTCACTCTTTCATATCCACTTCCCTTGTTCGGAGCTCGGAGATTCCGACAGAGTCGTTGGCTTGATCCTTACGGCTAGAGACTCCTACGATAGTAGAATCGACGATTATGCACTAGTGCCGGCAGTGTGAGATTACTCTAAGAGGAAAGAGTGTCGGCTGGGATCTTCTTGAAGCGGCGTCGAGGCCTTACGACGTCATCTTGGGAATGGATTGGTTATCTACGGTCCATGCACAGATTGACTGCATTAGGCGCAAGGTGCGATGTGTACGCACCGACGGGAGCAGGTTCACCTTCACCGGCGAGAAGGGATCCTTCGAAGAACAGGATGGACTCACGCAGAGGATAGGGCAGCCCATCACTCATCAGTTGGCTAGCCTCATCCTTGGAGCAGTTGACATGCGGAGTCCTAGTTTTTCTGCAGTGGTGGATCAGTATGCGGGCGTCTTTCCTGATGACGTTCCAGGGCTACCTCCTCTCAGAGAGGTAGACTTTTATATTGATCTGTACCCCGGGACAACCCTGATATCCACTCCATCATATCGATGACCCCTGCCGAGCTTCGAGAGCTACGGGTAAAGTTGGAGGACTTGCAGGGCAAGGGGTTCATCTGACCCAGTGTTTCACCCTGGGTTTCCCCGATTTTGTTCGCCACGAAGGCGGACAAGAGCTTGCGACTATGTGTCGACTATCGTCGCCTGAACTAGGTGACAGTGAGGAACAAGTGTCCGCTACTGAGGATTGATTATCTCTTTGACCAGCTCAAGGGAACACAGTGGTTCTTGAAGATAGACCTCAGGTCAGGCTATCATCTGCTCAGAGTTCGAGACGAGGATGTGCAGAAGACGGCCTTCAGGTGTCGGTATGGCCACTATGAGTTCTTGGTTATGCCTTTCGGCGTAACCAATACTACAGTAGTGTTCATGAGCCTCATGAACAGGATATTCCAGCCATACCTCGATCGATTTGTCGTGGTCTTAATCAATGACATCTTGGTGTACTCGACCACCGAGGAGGAGCACGCCTACCACTTGCGGGTTGTACTAGACACACTCCGAGAGCACCAGATTTATGGAAAGCTCTCGAAGTGCCAGTTCTGGTTACGTGAGGTCCACTTCAAGGGGCACGTCATTTCTGAGGTGGGAGTTGCAGTGGATCCTGCGAAGATCGAGGCAGTGCTAGCTTGGGAGCCACCCAGGAGCGTGACAGAGGTGCAGAGTTTCTTGGGTCTAGCCGGATACTATCGGAGATTCATGCCGGACTTCTCCAGAGTTGTGGCGCCACTCTCAACTTTGACGAAGAAGGGGAAACCCTTCGTGTGGTCAGACAGATGTCAGCAGAGCTTCCAAGGGCTGAGGCAGAGATTGACCAGCGCACCTATCTTGAGGTTGCCTGAGGAGGGAGTTGGATACGTAGTCTACTGTGATGCATCAGGGACTGGACTCAGGTCTGTCCTGATGCAAGAGAGGGCCGTGATTGCCTATGGATCATGTCAGTTGAGGCCGAATGAGCAGAACTATGATACTCATGACCTGGAGTTAGCAGCTGTGGTCTTCACCCTGAAGACAAGGCGGCACTATCTGACGGGCTAGCGCTTTACAGTCTTTTCTGACCACCAGAGTCTCAGTTACATCTTTTCGCAAAAGGACCTAAACCTGAGACAGCGGCGATGGCTCGAGTTCCACCAGGACTATGAATTTGAGATAGTCTATACTCATGGGAAGGAGAGCGTGGTAGCCGATGCCCTCAGGAGGAGGACGGGCATCCAGCTACTTGAGGAGGCGACAGAGAAGCTAGACGCTTTGCAGATATCCTTCGTGGATAGAGACGGAGCAGCCTTCCTTCAGTCTCTCACAGTCTCTCCTCCACTTCTACAGTGGGTCAGAGAGGCTCAGCGTGGGGACACTGATTGTGAGACACGACGTGCACAGATATCCTCGGGACAGGCACCTGATGGTTTCTCCCTTGGAGCAGATCACGACTTCCTTTTCAGAGGACGTACCTTGGTACCAGTCACTTTACAAGAGGAGGTGATGAAGGAGTTTCACACTTCTCTTTTGGTGGTACATCCTGGACTGGCGAAGATGTACCAGGATCTTAGGCGACAACACTAGTGGACGGGCATGAAGAAGGCTGTGGCAGAGTTCGTTTCACGGTGCCTCACCTGCCAGACGGTAAAGGAAGAGCACCAGGTACCGGCAGGCTTGGTACAGCCCTTGGAGGTCCTAGAGTGGAAGTGGGACGGGATATCTATGGACTTCGTGACTGGACTTCCACGCACTTCCCGAGGTCATGACTCCATTTGAGTGGTTGTTGGCCGAATCACCAAGTCGACACACTTCTTACCCATCCAAGAGCAGGGCTCAGTGGAGATCTTGGGGCATATCTACATTCAGGAGATTGTACGGCTTCACGGTGTGCCATCGACTATCGTCTCTGATCGGGACGCTCTCTTTACTTCCCGGCTTTCGAAGGGGTTGCAGGAGGCGTTCAGGATGCGGCTACGTCTGAGCACTGCCTTTTACCCTTAGACGGATGGTTAGACGGAGAGGACCATTCAGACTCTCTAGGACATGCTCTGTGCATGTGTTCTCGAATTTGGTCACAGCTGGGAGGACCACCTACCCTTGGTGGAGTTTGCGTAAAACAATAGCTACAACTCCACCATTGGGATGACACCATACGAGGCGTTGTACGGCAGGCCTTGTAGATCTCCTTTGTGCTGGACAGACCCTGGGGAGTCAGCACTCGTGGGACCAGAGATGGTCCGGTCCACGACAGAGAAGGTCCAGGTCATCCAGGAGCGGACGAGGACAGCTCAGAGCTAGCAGAAGTCATATTCTGACAGGAGACGGAGGCCACTAGAGTTCGAGGATGGTGACCACGTCTTCTTGCGGGTCTCACCTCGATGTGGTTTGCGGAGATTTGGCCGAGGCGGAAAGTTGTCTCCATGCTTCATCGGGCCTTTTCAGGTCCTCAGCAGGATTGGCGAGTTGGCTTATCGCTTGGCTCTGCCACCTCAGTTGCACCGGGTGCACGACGTCTTCCATGTATCTCAGCTGAGGAGATACGTGCACGACCTGACGCACGTCATTGACCATGGAAAGCTAGACGTGGATGATGGGGAGACTTTTACGGAGGTCCCTATGGAGAATGAGGATCGACAGGAGTGGGTCCTGCGTGGTCAATCGATTACTCTTGTGCGAATCAGATGGCAGCACGAGAACCTCCAGAAGAGCACATGGGAGCGGGAAGCTCAGATGCGTGCTCAGTACCCACATTTGTTTCCCTAGTTCATGATGTATCTTTACGGGGACGTAAAGCCCTGAGGTGGGAGTAATGTAAAGACCCGTAAATTTCAAGGAAATGTTTTTCTTAATTTTCTTTGGAATTTTACAAGAGCACAGTCTTTGAAGGCACCTGATTCAGAGGCCCGGTGTGCCCGGAATCGTTTTCCGAAGTTTGGCTCGGGTACGTTCAGTGAACGGACGAGCGGGTTTTTCTAACTTTTGAACCGGTGGCCGGAATCAAATTCTGAGGGCACCGATGAAATCTCAGCGCCGGTATTCACATAGAAACGCCTCTTCTGGAGTTGTGTTTTCTCGGGTGTGGTTTTTCATTTTTGGGCTTAAAGTTAAGAAATAAAATAATTTTACGACAACTTTATTTTATTTCACTTAAGCCACTTGGAAGCCACTTGAAACCACTTAAAGATGGCTTAATCTGAGTTGATCCGGATAGGATGCTATGCAGAAATATCCTACCCCCTTGGTAGGATATTTGTGAGGTGGGGCCCACACGAGCCCCGCCGTTTCTTTCCGCTAAGTAACGCACTCGCGAAAACACGTCATTATGAAATTCAACTGACGCATTTTCTTAAATTCTTAACAGACCATTTAATTGGGCAGTTTATTTCGTGAATTAAATGAGCTATTACTTTTGTTGAATTAATACAACGAGTTGATGGGTCGTTACCTACCCTTTTTTGTTTGTTGGCGTAATAATAAAATAAGACCAACAAGGTCTTTTTAAGGATTACTCGTTGAGAGGCTTGACAAAATCCTTGAGCCTTCATCCTTCTTCGTGAAGAACGCGAAGAAGGCCGGCCTCCGACGAAGAACGCCGAACCCGGAAATTGAGGACGTGACGCCGTGATCCGCGACGCCAACGTTTCCTTCCTGCAACGTTCTTCTGCGATGTCTCTTCCTCCGCAACTAATCTTCTATCTGCTGGTTGAGGTAAGAGACTCCCGATTTCTCTTAAATCTTCCTTGTGTCTTTTTTAACAAAACACAGATTTAATTTTATATAATTAAATTAAATCTGTTGTTTTTTTTTGATCCGTTGAGTTCGCCGACTCTACGCTGGTTTCCGCGAGGACGCGACTCCCTTCCGCGACGACGCGACGTTCTTCTGCGACGATGCGACGATCCCCCTCTTCCGCGACGAGCAATTCCGCGAAGAACGCTCACGCGCGACGTCTACGAGGTAGGGATTTTATTTTTGGAATTGCCCTTACTTTCCCGTGTTGTTTCCATTCAAGAATGAAGAACCCGATTCATAAACAATTTTTATTCCATTAAAAAAATTGTTGATTCATATGTTGAATATTGTTTCTCCCGTTGTTTATCACTAACGCGGAGGGTGCGAGCCAAACGAACACGGCCCGACGACCCTCCGCCGTTCTTCGTTGATATGCGGATTTGACAGGAAATGACGGAACGTGCAGCATGGATGTTTGATGGTTCCGTAGTGAAGGGCGAGTCCCGGGAGGAGCAGCGGTGCAGACGGGAACAGAATCGGACCACCGGAGCGATTCCGGTGGCCCGCGGAAGCCGCCGGCGGCGCGGGTCATCGGGGCAGCGGCGCCGGCAGCCGGGAGCGGCGGCGCTCACGGACCCTCGGCCGCGCGGGTCCAGCGCGTGCGGGACGCGGCTGATGCCGCGTCCGATTGTCCGAGCGACATCCCGCGGGTGCCGCAGGATTGTCACGCGGGGGTGGAAGCTCCCCCCCGCGTCGCTCGGTTGTCTTGGGCGACACCCCGTGGGTGCCGCGGGGGTGTCACGCGGGGGTGGCTGCTCCCCCCCCCCCCCCCCCGCGCCACTCGGCCGAGCCGAGCCGGGCTGACCGAGCCAGGACGGTCCGACCGGTAGGGGCGCGCCCGGGCCGGGTCGGACCGGGTCGTCCGGTTCGGCCAACCCAGGGGGGGTCGGGCCGGGCCCGGACCCCCCGTCTTCGGACGGTTTTCGTTCAAATGCCCATAACATGAGCTACGGGCCTCCAAACGACTCGCTGTCAGTGGCAACGCGATCCTTGGATCAAGACGGTCGTTTCGGTATATCGAACTTAAGGTTTCAGAATACTTTGAGTTTGGCCGGGTTGGTTCTTACACGAAACCAACCGGGCCCTCGGAGCGGAAACGCTCATATCTTGAGCTACGGACGTCCGATTGACATGCCGTCAGCTTTGTTGATTTCCTCTATGTGAGACTGATCTTTTGGCATACTCCGCCCGAGGTTTGGATGTAACACCCCAAGATTTCATAGTGTGTTATTTCTTCAAAATAATTCAATAACTTGCACTACACGCAACACCTAGTTCAATCACACCATTAAAAGAGGTCATGAATAGTATTAACTACATTTTGAACTTTATATAATCCTTATAATTTTAGAATCCCTATTATGAGTTTCTTAGTCATAATGCAAGAACAGATTCATTTTCAGTATTTCACTTTTATCAACTTCTAATAGTGAAACCTTTTTAAATACAATATTTTAAACTTTTTGACTAAATGGGGACATCAAAAATTTAAAATGAAACACCCCAATCTTCCACGGTACGTTTCCCTTTGAATAATGCGATAGCGTGTGTTGTACGCAACCTCGAGTTCTAACACACACCACAACTAATTAAACTAGCCGTTGTGAATAGTAATACCTACTTTTTGAAATCATATATATTCTATATTTCAAAATGGACTTCATTTTTGGATTCTGAATATCAAAATTAGCCTAGGGTGAAATTTTGGTACATTTCGGATAACTTTCATATTTTGATGAATAGTGAAAATTTCTAAATTTTAATTAAAAACAACTTTTTTAATCAAAATAATTAATAGTGATAAATTATGAATTTGAGTGGTTTTAAAGTATATTTAGAATATATTTTTACCATTCAATTAAATGTTTATCATTGGACATAATTTTACAATTAAACCGAACATAAACAAGTGTCAATCTTTTGATAGTTATTATCTCTTAAAAACACGCTTTTTGTTTTGACAGCGGGAATTAATTTTAAATTAATTTCTGCCACTTCTGTGTTTTGAATTTAGGAAAATGTATTCCATATTTGGAATCAGGATGTTCAAATTGTGTAAATAGGTAACTTTTATTTTTACACATTTTGAATAATTACTGCGGTAAATATTTTATTTACCATGGTTAAAGGTAAAATCCGGTAAATAAGGGTTAAAAAATAATATTATAATAATACTAAATTACCCTAAAACGTGTCTTAACCCTATTGGTTGATACATGGTCGACCATGGGCATCTTTGGGTCTATTTTGGGACCCCATGGATCCACTTGTAAGTGATAATGACACTTTATTTTAATTAAGTCAAAATGAATACAAAAATGACACAAGCATATATCTTTTAGCAAAACAATTGTTACATAGGGTTATATAAGTTTGATTTTAGATTATAAATATTCATTAGAAAGATAAAAATATTTCCTAAATAATTATATTTTATTTATAAATTTTAGACATTAAATAATTTATTTTATTTATGACACAACGATGATGCAGTAATTACTATAATAGTGAAAAAATAAAATAATTGATATTATAAATACCCAAATAAATATAATATGAAACTTTTAATGAATGAAACTAATTTTCTAGGATAATATGATATATTAGGATTGATGTAATTGACTTTGTTCGAAGTAATCAATCTGTTATGAGTTTCACAAAAATAAACTATTGAATAGTGTCAAAATTGACATAAAAGAGTTCTTAAAACAAATATTATATTATTAATTGATATTAAATTCCTAAAAATATAAGGTTCGGCCAAGAGACTTATATTATGATAGGTTAATCCTTAATGGGCCACTTGGGGGTCTCTTGGATGTATATAGTAAGTTTATTAACCATATTATATAAAAATACAAAGAGACATTGTAAAAGTGAAACTAATTAACTTAGAGTTAATACTTAAAGATAAGGTTAATATAAGTACCCAAACCTGTCTAAATTCTATTGGATGAGTTGTTTTCGACCTATCCCCACCTCACCCTTTGAATAGTAAACTTTGGAGCCTTTGGAAACCGAATATGAATTTATTATAAATTAATATTTCTAGCTTTTCCAAAAGTGCCCCTCACCCCTCTTATAAAAGGGCACTCCTCCTTCTCTTTTCTTCACACCTTCAAAGCCTTTTGGTTCGGCCAAACTCTGCCCAAATACTCTCCCAACATCCCTCACTACAACCTAGAGGCCTTAGTTTGATCAGAAAGCCAACCTAAGGAGCCCTTTTGATCAAATCAAAAGGAAGAACCCGAAGAAGAGGTACTGATTTCACCACCCTTTTCTAAGTTCATTTCTTCTTCCACTTCTTCTTCCTTTGTTCTTACCATTCTGAAATAATAACTCCAGTATCTCACATATACTGTGATGTTATTATAAATATGGTACAATCATATTCAGTATTCTATCCACCCTTTGAATAACATGTCACCATACGTGCGTACGTACGGCTTACCGTCTCCACGCCGTGGTGTAATTGTTATTCAATATAATATTATTTGGATGGGTATAATAATGATGTGTAACTCATGTAAATAATAAATATAACATGTTAATGATTCTGTATATATGATATACCATCCATTTATATATTATTTTAATATCAAAAGAATGATATTGTCACTCGTGCGTACGTACGGACTACCGTCTCCACGAACGCGATGAGATTCATTCTCCATCGTATCCATTCAAGTATAATTATCATTTGATGATTTAAAAATGATGTTTAAGGACTGTATATCATTCTGGATATGAATAAGATACAACAACCATGGCTTATGTAACAAAACATATAAAAGAAAATGAGTAAGTTAACTCCCGAAACGACGATAATTCTAAGATATTATTAACAAATCAATGTTAAAAGATCATATATGATAACATATTAATATATATGATTCTTGTATAATTTAATAACAACTATTTCACCATTATACAGGAGGTTAACCTACCCCAACCAAGGAAAAGTACAAGGTAAGGGTTATTTCACAATCTCTTCATTATCCGAGGTTGTATTATACGTAATAATCTACTGGGATCTCTTTATCATCCACATCCATGTTTCTTCGAAATGTATTTCAAAATTTTTTTACTATTTACAAGAATATGGGTTAAAGTAATTTATACCCTTGTTTGACTTTTTATAAGAGGTTTCTAAAGGAATCTTTCTGTCGTTTTCAAAACAAGGTCCTTTTTAATCTTTTCGACAGAATTGAGATAAGAATGTTTTTTTTCTTATACGGCGGGTGCGGTTATTTTCCGCCGTTATAAAATCGTCAAAGCTTTCCTTACAAGCTTACAAGAATATTTTCAAGAAAATGTTTTATGTTATATGGCTCTTAAATGATTTCAAAAATAGAAAGAGATATTTCTCTAAAAAGTGTTTTGATTTCATCTATGTCAACATCCTTTAATGGATTTTACGCTTATTTGAAGTTGATTTATTATAATACAAAACTTCTATATTGTATTGAAGGTTTTGTGATATGTTTGACTGTGAATGTGCTATTTTATACCATTCATAGTTTATGGTGAAACTATTGACATTTCGTATGCTAGTTTTAATCCGAATGTTTATGTTATATTTCAAACTTTTCTTCAGATGAATGTGCTAAACAAGTATGTTCCGGGTTGGGGACCGGTAAAAGTAAGCCCTCCAGGTTGGGGACTGGTAAAAGTAAGCCCTCCAGGTTGGGGACAGGTTAAAGTAAGCCATCCAGGTTAGGGACTGGTAAAAGTATGCCCTCCGGGTTGGTGTCCGGTTATTAGAGGCACTCCGGGTTGGTGTCCGGTTATTAGAGGCACTCCGGGTTGGGTTCCGGTTAGAAGTAACCCCTAGGTCTTGGGATGAGGCCTAGACAAAGAAATTAACATTTAGCATTATGCATTCCAACATTATGAAAGTGGTTATTGATATTGCATGTGATTATTCGATTAGTAGAATATCCATGTGAATAAGTAAATGGCATTATTTCATTTTATTTATGCCATACCATGTTGAAAGTTCATGTTTAAAAGGCTTTTGTTTTAGTTATACATTGCCTTAAATGTTTATTCTTATTGATGAAAGTTTCCGCTATATTGTTATCCTTACTGGGCATTTGAGCTCACCGCTTTTCTATGTTTTATTTTTCCCAGGTAGTGAAGATGTAAGTTATGAATGACCTGCAGGGATATTATGAGGGGATTATAGTGTGGACTGTGGAAACATTATGTTGTTGTAGTAGTTTTTCATTTTATGATGTAATGTAAAACTTATGAATATATCTAGTGTTTCCAAGGCTACTAAACCAATCGGTCTTTCGGGATTTGATCTTTCTTGTGATCATGCCAATGTTACGAAGTAATGCACCGACTCTGGGTAGCTGGGGTCGGGGCGTTACAGTTGGTATCAGAGGAAGTTTAGTACAAACCTTGGAAGCTAGATTTAGATAAACTCTGATTAGAGCACGTAGACCTAAGATGAACTTTGAGGATTAGTATAGAAGAACTTTCTAGAATTTTGGTATTGTAGAGATTTTGTGAGTTTTCCGAGCAATACATCCCTGTCTGGATACGAGCAGGTAGAGGCGGCTCTGGCACATATGTACCTAGGGGTAAAACCCGAAAACACCGCTTTGAGCTAGACTCGAACGGGAACTGGTGCACGACAACAGGCCTTGCTGCACTCTTGGTTATGACACTCCCGGGGGATATGCTTAGGATAACTCTCATTTTCTTTACAAATCATTATGAAGGGTTTATGAGTATATACTTCCTCAAAGAAAACATTTTTATGATTATGGATTATATCCATAAATAGTTCAATTTATGTTAAGTGTTTTATAAGTATGGGATTATGTATTTTGATTCATAAACTGATCTAGTGTATTCCATTGTTTAGAAATGGCGCCCAGTAGATGGAATGAGAACTCCAGAAATGCACATGATCCAAAGAGAAGGAAGGATCATATCTTTCATGGTCTTAAGCTAGAATTTATAAGAGAAATATTCTCCCATGTATTATCATCATATGAAGAAATAATATCATGTGTTGATAAGATAAGTAAAGAGTTTACTGAGTCCTATGGCTTTGAAGGGAAGCAAGAGAAGAAAAGGATGGAAGAGAGAAAGATGGATAAAGGGAAGAGGGAAAAGAAGAATTTTCCCATATGTGGTAACTGTGGAAAGAAACACCCTGGAACTTGCCTGAAAGGAATGGGAGTTTGTTATAAGTGTGGAGGAAAAGGGCACAAAGTACGTGACTGCAAGGGTAAGAAAATGGTTTCAAATGTACAATGCTTCATTTGCAAGGAGTTTGGACACTACGCGAACCTATGTCCCAGTCATCAGACTATGCCGCAAATGATGTTATTGGATAATAATCATGTTATGATACTACCACAGATGAAGAGGGATGATTAGAGTTCTTATGTTGATTATGTCAATTGAGTGTTGTATCAACAATGTACTTGTTACAATAATCATGGAGTATATAAGGATTGTACTGCAGTACTATTTCATTAAGGACTTGAGATTGTGTGGAACAAAGAAAAGTGACTCAATAGCAGGATAAATTTTTGGAAAATATATGGTTGAGAGAATGATAAATCATAATATAGTTCTGATACTGAGGTAGTGATTTTAGAATAATACATGATTGATTTGGATAAATTATATTGGATATTCTTGACTACCTTGAAACTGATTAATGATTTGTATATTCCATCATTTTTGGGGTTTAAAACATTTTTGGATTGATGAGGTATATCCAGCATTCTATATGGAATAAGGGAGCATGAATGTAATCAATAAGGAATATGGTAATTCAGGATGTTTCAGTGTATTAAAAGAATACATGATGAAGGTATTCATATGCTATTACGTGGTAAAAAGGATCTACATTATTTTTAACTTCCTTATAAATGTTGGACTGTGAGTTTGGTCAGAAATATTTTGGATAAATTCTAGTTTGAGTTTAATTTTGGATGGCCATAAAAGGACAACCCGGAGGTTGGGCGGCAACCCGTCGCGTCCGGCAAGGCCGTGAGACTTGAACCCGCAACCGAAGGGCGACAAGGGTGTATCACCTACCACTGGCCCACGAGATGTCCTAGATTAAATAATGCAGTTTTTATTAAAAGATCTTGTAGATGAATTATAAATTCGTTTATTTTGTAACCCTATACGAATAGTGTAAATAGATTTTTTTTTACATTCTATTATCTTTTAGAGTGAAAGATGAGTTTGTGGTAGAAATTTATTAATGGATAAAACTCTAATTATAAAGTATGTATACCTCCTTATGATCTTAGCCAATCTAATAAATAAATTCCACAACGTTAAGAAAAGGAACTTAGAACAAAAATGTTGTCCTAGATGGTACCTTAAATCATCACTAATTTATGGCTTTGGGATTGTTGGCCCTTTCATAGCCATGTTCTCTACCACTCTCCATCAGATAATTGATGGTTAGATTTCTCCTCCATATCCATATTTACCTACATGGAACCCTAGTATGTGTTATTTTTGGTAATCTTCATACTTTCCACTCTTTATTTTAAACAGAGGCCTCATTAATTCATTTTTCGATGTGGGATTTCAACTAAGATATTTTGAAACGTCAAAAATGTGTCATCCCAATATTCTATGTTTTGTTGAACCAATGGTATTTCAAATCATCATAAATTGATGAGTTTAAGGACCTCAATTTTATACTTGTTTGTGATTGATGACCTCAATCACTACCTATAAATATTTACGTTTTTCCTCCAATTATATGTCTCTAATTTCCACCAATGTTCTCCTAATCGAGATCATAATTTGGTGGTGACCCTTTCATTTCTCTTTTCCTCATATTAAGAATAAATTTTAGTAACCCAATTTCCGATGTGGGTTATCCCATAAATATATTTTTTATTTTCAACCTTTTATTTTCGAAGAACAATTTCAAATTGCGAGGACGCAATTTATTGAAGGAGGGGAGAATGTAACACCCCAAGATTTCATAGTGTGTTATTTCTTCAAAATAATTCAATAACTTGCACTACACGCAACACCGAGTTCAATCACACCATTAAAAGAGGTCATGAATAGTATTAACTACATTTTGAACTTTATATAATCCTTATAATTTTAGAATCCCTATTATGAGTTTCTTAGTCATAATGCAAGAACAGATTCATTTTCAGTATTTCACTTTTATCAACTTCTAATAGTGAAACCTTTTTAAATACTATATTTTAAACTTTTTGACTAAATGGGGACATCAAAAATTTAAAATGAAACACCCCAAGCTTCCACGGTACGTTTCCCTTTGAATAATGTGATAGCGTGTGTTGTACACAACCTCGAGTTCTAACACACACCACAACTAATTAAACTAGCCGTTGTGAATAGTAATACCTACTTTTTGAAATCATATATATTCTATATTTCAAAATGGACTTCATTTTTGGATTCGGAATATCAAAATTAGCCTAGGGTGAAATTTTGGTACATTTCGGATAACTTTCATATTTTGATGAATAGTGAAAATTTCTAAATTTTAATTAAAAACAACATTTTTAATCAAAATAATTAATAGTGATAAATTATGAATTTGAGTGGTTTTAAAGTATATTTAGAATATATTTTTACCATTCAATTTAATGTTTATCATTGGACATAATTTTACAATTAAACCGAACATAAACAAGTGTCAATCTTTTGATAGTTATTATCTCTTAAAAACACGCTTTTTGTTTTGACAGCGGGAATTAATTTTAAATTAATTTCTGCCACTTCTGTGTTTTGAATTTAGGAAAATGGATTCCATATTTGGAATCAGGATGTTCAAATTGTGTAAATAGTTAACTTTTATTTTTACACATTTTGAATAATTATTTGGGTAAATATTTTATTTACCATGGTTAAAGGGTAAATCCGGTAAATAAGGGTTAGAAAATAATATTATAATAATACTAAATTACCCTAAAACGTGTCTTAACCCTATTGGTTGATACATGGTCGACCATGGGCATCTTTGGGTCTATTTTGGGACCCCATGGATCCACTTGTAAGTGATAATGACACTTTATTTTAATTAAGTCAAAATGAATACAAAAATGACACAAGCATATATCTTTTATAAAAACAATTGTTACATAGGGTTATATAAGTTTGATGTTAGATTATAAATATTAATTAGAAAGATAAAAAGATTTCCTACATAATGATATTTTATTTATAATTTTTAGACATTAAATAATTTATTTTATTTATGACACAACGATGATGCAGTAATTACTATAATAGTGAAAAAATAAAATAATTGATATTATAAATACCCAAATAAATATAATATGAAACTTTTAATGAATTAAACTAATTTTCTAGGATAATATGATATATTAGGATTGATGTAATTGACTTTGTTCGAAGTAATCAATCCGTTATGAGTTTCACAAAAATAAACTATTGAATAGTGTCAAAATTGACATAAAAGAGTTCTTAAAACAAATATTATATTATTAATTGATATTAAATTCCTAAAAATCTAAGGTTCGGCCAAGAGACTTATATTATGATAGGTTAATCATTAATGGGCCACTTGGGGGTCTCTTGGATGTATATAGTAAGTTTATTAACCATATTATATAAAAATACAAAGAGACATTGTAAAAGTGAAACTAATTAACTTAGAGTTAATACTTAAAGATAAGGTTAATATAAGTACCCAAACCTGTCTAAATTATATTGGATGAGTTGTTTTCGACCTATCCCCACCTCAAACTTTGAATAGTAAACTTTGGAGCCTTTGGAAACCGAATATGAATTTATTATAAATTAATATTTCTAGCTTTTCCAAAAGTGCCCCTCACCCCTCTTATAAAAGGGCACTCCTCCTTCTATTTTCTTCACACCTTCAAAGCCTTTTGGTTCGGCCAAACTCTGCCCAAATACTCTCCCAACATCCCTCACTACAACCTAGAGGCCTTAGTTTGATCAGAAAGCCAACCTAAGGAGCCCTTTTGATCAAATCAAAAGGAAGAACCCGAAGAAGAGGTACTGATTTCACCACCCTTTTCTAAGTTCATTTCTTCTTCCACTTCTTCTTCCTTTGTTCTTACCATTCTGAAATAATAACTCCAGTATCTCACATATACTGTGATGTTATTATAAATATGGTACAATCATATTCAGTATTCTATCCACCCTTTGAATAACATGTCACCATACGTGCGTACGTACGGCTTACCGTCTCCACGCCGTGGTGTAATTGTTATTCAATATAATATTATTTGGATGGGTATAATAATGATGTGTAACTCATGTAAATAATAAATATAACATGTTAATGATTCTGTATATATGATATACCATCCATTTATATATTATTTTAATATCAAAAGAATGATATTGTCGCTCGTGCGTACGTACGGACTACCGTCTCCACGAACGCGATGAGATTCATTCTCCATCGTATCCATTCAAGTATAATTATCATTTGATGATTTAAAAATGATGTTTAAGGACGGTATATCATTCTGGATATGAATAAGATACAACAACCATGACTTATGTAACAAAACATATAAAAGAAAATGAGTAAGTTAACTCCCGAAACGACGATAATTCTAAGATATTATTAACAAATCAATGTTAAAAGATCATATATGATATCATATTAATATATATGATTCTTGTATAATTTAATAACAACTATTTCACCATTATACAGGAGGTTAACCTACCCCAACCAAGGAAAAGTACAAGGTAAGGGTTATTTCACAATCTCTTCATTATCCGAGGTTGTATTATACGTAATAATCTACTGGGATCTCTTTATCATCCACATCCATGTTTCTTCGAAATGTATTTCAAAACATTTTTACTATATACAAGAATATGGGTTAAAGTAATTTATACCCTTGTTTGACTTTTTATAAGAGGTTTATAAAGGAATCTTTCCGTCGTTTTCAAAACAAGGTCCTTTTTAATCATTTCGACAGAATTGAGATAAGAATGTTTTTTTTTCTTATACGGCGGGTGCGGTTATTTTCCGCCGTTATAAAATCGTCAAAGCTTTCCTTACAAGCTTACAAGAATATTTTCAAGAAAATGTTTTATGTTATATGGCTCTTAAATGATTTCAAAAATAGAAAGAGATATTTCTCTAAAAAGTGTTTTGATTTCATCTATGTCAACATCCTTTAATGGATTTTACGCTTATTTGAAGTTGATTTATTATAATACAAAACTTCTATATTGTATTGAAGGTTTTGTGATATGTTTGACTGTGAATGTGCTATTTTATACCATTCATAGTTTATGGTGAAACTATTGACATTTCGTATGCTAGTTTTAATCCGAATGTTTATGTTATATTTCAAACTTTTCTTCAGATGAATGTGCTAAACAAGTATGTTCCGGGTTGGGGACCGGTAAAAGTAAGCCCTCCAGGTTGGGGACTGGTAAAAGTAAGCCCTCCAGGTTGGGGACTAGTTAAAGTAAGCCCTCCAGGTTAGGGACTGGTAAAAGTATGCCCTCCGGGTTGGTTTCCGGTTATTAGAGGCACTCTGGGTTGGTGTCCGGTTATTAAAGGCACTCCGGGCTGGGTTCCGGTTAGAAGTAACCCCTAGGTCTTGGGATGAGGCCTAGAAAAAGAAATTAACGTTTAGCATTATGCATTCCAACATTATGAAAGTGGTTATTGATATTGCATGTGATTATTCGATTAGTAGAATATCCATGTGAATAAGTAAATGGCATTATTTCATTTTATTTATGACATACCATGTTGAAAGTTCATGTTTAAAAGGCTTTTGTTTTAGTTATACATTGCCTTAAATGTTTATTCTTATTGATGAAAGTTTCCGCTATATTGTTATCCTTACTGGGCATTTGAGCTCACCCCTTTTCTATGTTTTATTTTTCCCAGGTAGTGAAGATGTAAGTTATGAATGACCTGCAGGGATATTATGAGGGGATTATAGTGTGGACTGTGGAAACATTATGTTGTTGTAGTAGTTTTTCATTTTATGATGTAATGTAAAACTTATGAATATATCTAGTGTTTCCAAGGCTACTAAACCAATCGGTCTTTCGGGATTTGATCTTTCTTGTGATCATGGCAATGTTACGAAGTAATGCACCGACTCTGGGTAGCTGGGGTCGGGGCGTTACAGTTGGTATCAGAGGAAGTTTAGTACAAACCTTGGAAGCTAGATTTAGATAAACTCTGATTAGAGCACGTAGACCTAAGATGAACTTTGAGGATTAGTATAGAAGAACTTCCTAGAATTTTGGTATTGTAGAGATTTTGTGAGTTTTCCGAGCAATACATCCCTGTCTGGATATGAGCAGGTAGAGGCGGCTCTGGAACAGATGTACCTAGGGGTAAAACCCGAAAACACCGCTTTGAGCTAGACTCGAACGGGAACTGGTGCACGACAACGGGCCTTGCTGCACTCTTGGTTACGACACTCCCGGGGGATATGCTTAGGATAACTCTCATTTTCTTTACAAATCATTATGAAGGGTTTATGAGTATATACTTCCTCAAAGAAAACATTTTTATGATTATGGATTATATCCATAAATAGTTCAATTTATGTTAAGTGTTTTATAAGTATGGGATTATGTATTTTGATTCATAAACTGATCTAGTGTATTCCATTGTTTAGAAATGGCGCCCAGTAGAAGGAATGAGAACTCCAGAAATGCACATGATCCAAAGAGAAGGAAGGATCATATCTTTCATGGTCTTAAGCTAGAATTTATAAGAGAAATAGTCTCCCATGTATTATCATCATATGAAGAAATAATATCATGTGTTGATAAGATAAGTAAAGAGTTTACTGAGTCCTATGGCTTTGAAGGGAAGCAAGAGAAGAAAAGGATGGAAGAGAGAAAGATGGATAAAGGGAAGAGGGAAAAGAAGAATTTTCCCATATGTGGTAACTGTGGAAAGAAACACCCTGGAACTTGCCTGAAAGGAATGGGAGTTTGTTATAAGTGTGGAGGAAAAGGGCACAAAGTACGTGACTGCAAGGGTAAGAAAATGGTTTCAAATGTACAATGCTTCATTTGCAAGGAGTTTGGACACTACGCGAACCTATGTCCCAGTCATCAGACTATGCCGCAAATGATGTTATTGGATAATAATCATGTTATGATACTACCACAGATGAAGAGGGATGATTAGAGTTCTTATGTTGATTATGTCAATTGAGTGTTGTATCAACAATGTACTTGTTACAATAATCATGGAGTATATAAGGATTGTACTGCAGTACTATTTCATTAAGGACTTGAGATTGTGTGGAACAAAGAAAAGTGACTCAATAGCAGGATAAATTTTTGGAAAATATATGGTTGAGAGAATGATAAATCATAATATAGTTCTGATACTGAGGTAGTGATTTTAGAATAATACATGATTGATTTGGATAAATTATATTGGATATTATTGACTACCTTGAAACTGATTAATGATTTGTATATTCCATCATTTTTGGGGTTTAAAACATTTTTGGATTGATGAGGTATATCCAGCATTCTATATGGAATAAGGGAGCATGAATGTAATCAATAAGGAATATGGTAATTTAGGATGTTTCAGTGTATTAAAAGAATACATGATGAAGGTATTCATATGCTATTACGTGGTAAAAAGGATCTACATTTTTTTTAACTTCCTTATAAATGTTGGACTGTGAGTTTGGTCAGAAATATTTTGGATAAATTCTAGTTTGAGTTTAATTTTGGATGGCCATAAAAGGACAACCCGGAGGTCGGGCGGCAACCCGTCGCGTCCGGCAAGGCCGTGAGACTTGAACCCGCAACCGAAGGGCGACAAGGGTGTATCACCTACCACTGGCCCACGAGATGTCCTGGATTAAATAATGCAGTTTTTATTAAAAGATCTTGTAGATGAATTATAAATTCGTTTATTTTGTAACCCTATACGAATAGTGTAAATAGATTTTTTTTTACATTCTATTATCTTTTAGAGTGAAAGATGAGTTTGTGGTAGAAATTTATTAATGGATAAAACTCTAATTATAAAGTATGTATACCTCCTTATGATCTTAGCCAATCTAATAAATAAATTCCACAATGTTAAGAAAAGGAACTTAGAACAAAAATGTTGTCCTAGATGGTACCTTAAATCATCACTAATTTATGGCTTTGGGATTGTTGGCCCTTTCATAGCCATGTTCTCTACCACTCTCCATCAGATAATTGATGGTTAGATTTCTCCTCCATATCCATATTTACCTACATGGAACCCTAGTATGTGTTATTTTCGGTAATCTTCATACTTTCCACTCTTTATTTTAAACAGAGGCCTCATTAATTCATTTTTCGATGTGGGATTTCAACTAAGATATTTTGAAACGTCAAAAATGTGTCATCCCAATATTCTATGTTTTGTTGAACCAATGGTATTTCAAATCATCATAAATTGATGAGTTTAAGGACCTCAATTTTATACTTGTTTGTGATTGATGACCTCAATCACTACCTATAAATATTTACGTTTTTCCTCCAATTATATGTCTCTAATTTCCACCAATGTTCTCCTAATCGAGATCATAATTTGGTGGTGAACCTTTCATTTCTCTTTTCCTCATATTAAGAATAAATTTTAGTAACCCAATTTCCGATGTGGGTTATCCCATAAATATATTTTTTATTTTCAACCTTTTATTTTCGAAGAACAATTTCAAATTGCGAGGACGCAATTTATTGAAGGAGGGGAGAATGTAACACCCCAAGATTTCATAGTGTGTTATTTCTTCAAAATAATTCAATAACTTGCACTACACGCAACACCGAGTTCAATCACACCATTAAAAGAGGTCATGAATAGTATTAACTACATTTTGAACTTTATATAATCCTTATAATTTTAGAATCCCTATTATGAGTTTCTTAGTCAAAATGCAAGAACAGATTCATTTTCAGTATTTCACTTTTATCAACTTCTAATAGTGAAACCTTTTTAAATACAATATTTTAAACTTTTTGACTAAATGGGGACATCAAAAATTTAAAATGAAACACCCCAATCTTCCACGGTACGTTTCCCTTTGAATAATGCGATAGCGTGTGTTGTACGCAACCTCGAGTTCTAACACACACCACAACTAATTAAACTAGCCGTTGTGAATAGTAATACCTACTTTTTGAAATAATATATATTCTATATTTCAAAATGGACTTCATTTTTGGATTCGGAATATCAAAATTATCCTAGGGTGAAATTTTGGTACATTTCGGATAACTTTCATATTTTGATGAATAGTGAAAATTTCTAAATTTTAAATAAAAACAACTTTTTTAATCAAAATAATTAATAGTGATAAATTATGAATTTGAGTGGTTTTAAAGTATATTTAGAATATATTTTTACCATTCAATTTAATGTTTATCATTGGACATAATTTTACAATTAAACCGAACATAAACAAGTGTCAATCTTTTGATAGTTATTATCTCTTAAAAACACGCTTTTTGTTTTGACAGCGGGAATTAATTTTAAATTAATTTCTGCCACTTCTGTGTTTTGAATTTAGGAAAATGGATTCCATATTTGGAATCAGGATGTTCAAATTGTGTAAATAGGTAACTTTTATTTTTACACATTTTGAATAATTACTGCGGTAAATATTTTATTTACCATGGTTAAAGGGTAAATCCGGTAAATAAGGGTTAGAAAATAATATTATAATAATACTAAATTACCCTAAAACGTGTCTTAACCCTATTGGATGATACATGGTCGACCATGGGCATCTTGGGGTCTATTTTGGGACCCCATGGATCCACTTGTAAGTGATAATGACACTTTATTTTAATTAAGTCAAAATGAATACAAAAATGACACAAGCATATATCTTTTAGCAAAACAATTGTTACATAGGGTTATATAAGTTTGATTTTAGATTATAAATATTCATTAGAAAGATAAAAAGATTTCCTACATAATGATATTTTATTTATAAATTTTAGACATTAAATAATTTATTTTATTTATGACACAACGATGATGCAGTAATTACTATAATAGTGAAAAAATAAAATAATTGATATTATAAATACCCAAATAAATATAATATGAAACTTTTAATGCATTAAACTAATTTTCTAGGATAATATGATATATTAGTATTGATGTAATTGACTTTGTTCGAAGTAATCAATCTGTTATGAGTTTCACAAAAATAAACTATTGAATAGTGTCAAAATTGACATAAAAGAGTTCTTAAAACAAATATTATATTATTAATTGATATTAAATTCCTAAAAATCTAAGGTTCGGCCACGAGACTTATATTATGATAGGTTAATCATTAATGGGCCACTTGGGGGTCTCTTGGATGTATATAGTAAGTTTATTAACCATATTATATAAAAATACAAAGAGACATTGTAAAAGTGAAACTAATTAACTTAGAGTTAATACTTAAAGATAAGGTTAATATAAGTCCCAAACCTGTCTAAATTCTATTGGATGAGTTGTTTTCGACCTATCCCAACCTCACCCTTTGAATAGTAAACTTTGTAGCCTTTGGAAACCGAATATGAATTTATTATAAATTAATATTTCTAGCTTTTCCAAAAGTGCCCCTGACCCCTCTTATAAAAGGGCACTCCTCCTTATCTTTTCTTCACACCTTCAAAGCCTTTTGGTTCGGCAAAACTCTGCCCAAATACTCTCCCAACATCCCTCACTACATCCTAGAGGCCTTAGTTTGATCAGAAAGCCATCCTAAGGAGCCCTTTTGATCAAATCAAAAGGAAGAACCCGAAGAAGATGTAATGATTTCACCACCCTTTTCTAAGTTCATTTCTTCTTCCACTTCTTCTTCCTTTGTTCTTACCATTCTGAAATAATAACTCCAGTATCTCACATATACTGTGATGTTATTATAAATATGGTACAATCATATTCAGTATTCTATCCACCCTTTGAATAACATGTCACCATACGTGCGTACGTACGGATTACCGTCTCCACGCCGTGGTGTAATTGTTATTCAATATAAAATTATTTGGATGGGTATAATAATGATGTGTAACTCATGTAAATAATAAATATAACATGTTAATGATTCTGTATATATGATATACCATCCATTTATATATTATTTTAATATCAAAAGAATGATATTGTCGCTCGTGTGTACGTACGGACTACCGTCTCCACGAACGCGATGAGATTCATTCTCCATCGTATCCATTCAAGTATAATTATCATTTGATGATTTAAAAATGATGTTTAAGGACTGTATATCATTCTGGATATGAATAAGATACAACAACCATGGCTTATGTAACAAAACATATAAAAGAAAATGAGTAAGTTAACTCCCGAAACGACGATAATTCTAAGATATTATTAACAAATCAATGTTAAAAGATCATATATGATATCATATTAATATATATGATTCTTGTATAATTTAATAACAACTATTTCACCATTATACAGGAGGTTAACCTACCCCAACCAAGGAAAAGTACAAGGTAAGGGTTATTTCACAATCTCTTCATTATCCGAGGTTGTATTATACGTAATAATCTACTGGGATCTCTTTATCATCCACATCCATGTTTCTTCGAAATGTATTTCAAAACATTTTTACTATTTACAAGAATATGGGTTAAAGTAATTTATACCATTGTTTGACTTTTTATAAGAGGTTTATAAAGGAATCTTTCCGTCGTTTTCAAAACAAGGTCCTTTTTAATCTTTTCGACAGAATTGAGATAAGAATGTTTTTTTTTCTTATACGGCGGGTGCGGTTATTTTCCGCCGTTATAAAATCGTCAAAGCTTTCCTTACAAGCTTACAAGAATATTTTCAAGAAAATGTTTTATGTTATATGGCTCTTAAATGATTTCAAAAATAGAAAGAGATATTTCTCTAAAAAGTGTTTTGATTTCATCTATGTCAACATCCTTTAATGGATTTTACGCTTATTTGAAGTTGATTTATTATAATACAAAACTTCTATATTGTATTGAAGGTTTTGTGATATGTTTGACTGTGAATGTGCTATTTTATACCATTCATAGTTTATGGTGAAACTATTGACATTTCGTATGCTATTTTTAATCCGAATGTTTATGTTATATTTCAAACTTTTCTTCAGATGAATGTGCTAAACAAGTATGTTCCGGGTTGGGGACCGGTAAAAGTAAGCCCTCCAGGTTGGGGACTGGAAAAAGTAAGCCCTCCAGGTTGGGGACTGGTTAAAGTAAGCCCTCCAGGTTAGGGACTGGTAAAAGTATGCCCTCCGGGTTGGTGTCCGGTTATTAGAGGCACTCCGGGTTGGTGTCCGGTTATTAGAGGCACTCCGGGTTGGGTTCCGGTTAGAAGTAACCCCTAGGTCTTGGGATGAGGCCTAGACAAAGAAATTAACGTTTAGCATTATGCATTCCAACATTATGAAAGTGGTTATTGATATTGCATGTGATTATTAGATTAGTAGAATATCCATGTGAATAAGTAAATGGCATTATTTCATTTTATTTATGCCATACCATATTGAAAGTTCATGTTTAAAAGGCTTTTGTTTTAGTTATACATTGCCTTAAATGTTTATTCTTATTGATAAAAGTTTCCGCTATATTGTTATCCTTACTGGGCATTTGAGCTCACCCCTTTTCTATGTTTTATTTTTCCCAGGTAGTGAAGATGTAAGTTATGAATGACCTGCAGGGATATTATGAGGGGATTATAGTGTGGACTGTGGAAACATTATGTTGTTGTAGTAGTTTTTCATTTTATGATGTAATGTAAAACTTATGAATATATCTAGTGTTTCCAAGGCTACTAAACCCATCGGTCTTTCGGGATTTGATCTTTCTTGTGATCATGCCAATGTTACGAAGTAATGCACCGACTCTGGGTAGCTGGGGTCGGGGCGTTACATTGGACGTAGGTGGAGTACGGTCGGGTTGGTTTTGCCTTAAAAACCAACCGGGCCCCTGGGACGAAAAAGCCAATAACTCTCAGACCGGGCGTCCGATCGACACGCCGTCTGCGATGTTGAGTTCCTGTTGACGATACGGAACTTTTGGATACATCAAATTCGGACTTTGTGACAGTTGATGTATCGGCCTCTCGACTCGTGGAGCGGACCCTCCCGAACGAGCTTGCTTTGTGCAGGGACCCTAGAGCTGGCTGTGACTGCTACTTTGACAGCGATGACCGTGCAGAGATCCTCAGTGGAATACGGCGACGACCGTGCAGAGATCCTAAGTGGACTACGACGACGACTTTGCAGAGATCCTCAGTGGACTGCGATGACTACAGCACTCAGCGATCCTATGTGGATCATTTCTACAGGTCCTTTTTGGGCCCGATCCTGTGTGGGTCAGGGCTCACCGGTTCTGTGTGAGCCAGCGCCTACAGGTCCTGTGTGGGCCCGATCCTGTGTGGGTCATTGCGGGGGTTAGATACCTATCGATCCTTTGTGGGTCCGACGACTTAGATGGATCAGTGATCATCTTTATCGTCATCCGAAGAAGTATACCTGTGTGAGTTGAATCTTGAGTTACTCTCCTTTGTGGATTGTGTTGAGCTATCCTGTGTGGATTTACTGTTTACTCTCCTTTGTGGATTGTGTTGAGCTATCCTGCGTGGATTTTCTGTTTACTCTCCTTTGTGGATTGTGTTGAGCTATCCTGTGTGGATTTACTGTTGACTCTCCTTTGTGGATTATGTTGAGCTATCCTGTGTGGGTATACGTTTTGCTTTCCTGTGTGGACTGGGTTGTGCTTGGGCTCGGATGTTGGAGACGAATGTGAATTGATGACTTAGGTATATGTCTGGGCATATACCTAAGCAGTGTCGGTTGTTACTTCATGATTGTATCTTTCCTTTGTGGATTTTGGTAGAACTTCAGGGGTCTCGGGGTCCCTACTGAGTAGCTTATACTCCCCCCTGCACAGGCTATGCCCGCACTTCGTTGTGTTGGTTGCAGACGACGGACAACGCTAATCGTGGTGGAGGCGTGCGAAGCAGGACGATACCTGGAGGTGGACCACTGGGCGGGACGTACTCGGAGCGGTCAGGTGGACCCGAGGAGCAGTGGAGGCTATCTGTACCCACCCTTCAGGTGGGACTTCCAGAGGACGGCTCGACGCAATGGATTTTCCTTTCAGTTGCTGTTTTTCCTTCAGTTGTACTTTACAGTTGGGCTTGTATTTCCGGCCCCTTTTACTTTTAGCACAACTTGTTACAGTTTTTACTTAGTGTTTACTTTTCCGCTTTCTTAATCTGTGGTGCTTGTTTACTTTTCAAAGGCAATGATTTCCCTTTTTGTTGGGATTTACGCCTTGGTGCTAGTCACCAGCCTCTGGCCTATGGAAGGCGGGCTTGGGGTACTCACGACATGGGCCCCGAGGACGGGTCGTGACACCAATATTTGAAAAATATGAGATCCTTGATGTTTATTGAATAAAGCAACAGTGTAGGTAATTTGGTTATTTTAAATATATTGTAAAAACAGTTTTTTCTAAAAAATGTTTGAATAACTTCACATATCCATATTTATTATTAGAAAAAAAACATGGGATACACAGGGTGAACAACTATGGTGTATATAACCCTTATAATGCAAATAATTTTCTCTATTATTCGCATCCACTATTTATAATATGTCCACCATTTTCCAAATCATTACTATATGGTTTTAAACACATAAAAGATTAATGGGAAACTCAACTTCACGATCTGGAGGATGTCCATGTAGTAAATCTTGAAACTAATCAATATATTCCTTCACAATAATATTATACTATATTTTAAGGATAATTTTAGAACATATAGAATTCATCTTCCATTCTTATCCGAGATTTTAATCAAGGGTATTTACTATAGTTTGATCGATTCATAAGTTGGATGAGGAAGTTTCCCCTCTTTAAATAAGGGATTCCACTTCTCCTTCATGAATCATAATCTCATTATATTATTAATATTTCCTTTCATTATAATTTGAATGAAAATTCGCTAAAATTGTTTTATCAATGTCAACCATAGGTATAATATCCAAGTCTGAAAATATGGGTATCTATAGATTATAAATGTTTTTTACTTGCATATGCTTATTTCTATACAATTCATTCCTGGTGTTTTGATGAATAATTATATTATTAGAGTGTTTCAGGATGTAATAATATTCATTGAATCCTTGGATGATTTAGAATCATATTATCATATGGAATAAATAAAATAGTAGACTACCTTTGAGTTTATGATCAATTTTTTGGCCACCACCTATTTAAAAACATTGATCTCAACTATATTAATAAAATATTCTTGGCCTCCTTGAATTGTGTTATCAAGTGAGTGGTTACCTTTACTCATGGGATATTTTTTGAATAATAAAAAATAAAAATAAATATAAATCCTTGGATATTATTTTTTTCATTATTTCCCTTGCATCAATGATCATTATGATTATTTTACCCACAATTGAAAAAGACTCATGTTTCCATTAAATGTTGATCAGGTTGTTTCCTTACAAAATTATCTTATCTTGTATGTACGATATACCCTTTATTATTCTATGACATGTTTCTTTTCACATGGTGTTCATATTCTCTCTTATTTTCTTAATTCCACTTGAAGATATAAGATCTAATGAATTATTTCTTTGTTTTTATGGAAATTGAAACTTTATCACTATATGATGAAAAATTTTGAGATAGCAGTGGAATTTTGGGACATGGATCAACCCCATTAAGGAAGAAATAAATATTTATTCATAGATTAATTATATTTCCTCCTCATATATATAATCATGTAAAGATAGTCTCAAACTCGAAAATACTTTATTCTAACATATTTTGTAAATTAAATAACATCCTCTCCATTTCAACTCATTTTTAATTGCGGGAAGTATTTATTGAAGATTATCACTTAAAAATCGCTTGATTCCAATAAAAAATTTCCAATTCCTCTCTATTATTTTTGATAAATGAATTTTTTTCCATATTATTTTTGAACTATAAATTTCTATAATAACCTTTTTGCATTAATTAATTCATAAATCGAATATTATTATTTTGAGGGACTTTATCAAATTTTCAGAAACTAATGGATTAATGGTGCCATTAAAATATAAAAACTTCCCTCACATGAAGCAATTAAATATATGGTAATATTGTAATTGAATAAAATGTTTCTCTATTTGGTTAAGGTAATTATTCAAAACCTAATCAATCTTTCTTTATATCTCCATACACAATTTGCATAAAAAACTAGCTATATTTTCTTTCATAGTAGGGAAATACTTATAATTACAATTTATGTTCAAATAATTTCCCTTTATTCTAATATCTTACATATAATGAAAATGGTATACAAATAATTATCTCATTACACCATGAATATTGAGACACAATTTAAAATTAACCAATAGTTATAAAAAAATTTAGGAGTTTTCTTAACGATTGTGAAAGATTTGATCTTCTGAAATTATGTTTCCAATGGTCCTACAAGACATAACATGATATATATTGTGACAAACTTAAATCGATAAACCCATAAATGATTTTTACATTACTATATTAGTTTAAGATATAAGGGATCACCTGATGAAGGATATATATGTTTAGAATTACTGAAAAAAAATATTTACTTGATTCCCATTTTACATTAGAAATTTAACAAATTATTAAGAACCATTATAGACTCCTTGAAATAATTCTTATATTCCTTCTTCAAATTTTGGGAAAATGGAATAAAATAAATACGGAATAGAGATTCATAGTAAGGCTTATGAAAAATTGAATGAATTATGAGTAAATATGACACAGTATATATGATAGAGTGGATAATAAAAACACATCCAATTCAATAAATAAATTAATTTCAATGTAAATTTATGGATAATATTTACATTTAAATAACATAGGTAATATGAAATAAATCCTTAATAAAATAAATATGTAATTATAGAAATTCATGACCATATTCTCTTGTCATGGAACAAGATATGATGAATATGTTAAGGAATCATCTAATAAATTAATAACATGTCTGTAAGTGAGAACCCGGCACTAATATAATATGAGCGCCCTATTTTTTATCTCAAGAGAATTTTTTATGAGTAAATAAGATATATATAAATTTTAAACACTCTTTCATTGAATGAAGAATTTACTCCTTATATATTTACTAATAAATACCATTCTATCTCAAAAATAATTTTTAATAAATAATATCCTTATTGTATCGAGAATAAATATTTTTTAACAATTACTGAAATTTATATCATAATAATATTATTTCAGCAGAGAACATATATAGAGTTATTATATAGATACGACAACATCACATTTATAGAAACAATACTTTATAAATCTAGGGTTATTACAATATGGACCTCGTGGAGAACATAAGGTCCAATCAAATGATAGAGATTAAAAAGGAATGAGGTAATTAGAATGTTAATGACCATAATTATGAAAAATCACTAAAGAATGGATGAAGACAATAAATTCCTTATAAATTATGAATTTTTAGTAATACAATTTCATTCATAAATATAAATGAATATAGAAGAAATACCATTAATATAACATAGCTATAATTTTTCTTTTATATCAAATTTGTAAATTATGTTGATATTTTATTTTATCATTTATTGAAAATAATTATATTTTGTTAAATAAAATGTTCATAAAAAATTCATTTACTTTGATGATGAATTAAATAATACAATGGAATTAAAAAAGAGAATAATGATCATAGAGGATGGAAAATCAATTCACACCATCTATGTTATAAAACATTCCTTTCAAACTATGGTAAGGAAATTTAAAAATAATATTTTCAAAAAAATCATATGATGATTCCTCATTATTATTTTTGAATAATTTTATTTTTTTTAGAATATTAAATCAAATAAAAATTATTCTCCTTCTTTTCTTAATGTGAATGATCCAAATGTGGATGTCAATTCTTATTATAGTATGCCCTTGATTGAGGACACTACAATGAATAATTTTCTCATGGATAAGCTTCTAAATAATTATACCTTACATTGGGTTGATAATACCCAATAATTCATGCTTGATATAAATAAAGATCATCAAGCCTTGGTGACATGGACTGATATGGATGGAAGTTAGGATGTTGATTTCCATAGTTAGAATGATGACCTATATGATATATTTGATTAATGTGGAAATTGGGAAGCCCTAATGAATGGAGGAGTGGTAGACATCCAAAAGGTTATGGATGCTCGTGTGGAAGGGTTTGTTGACACAAAAAGGATTATTATGCATGATTTACATTTTTTTATATGGTTCTTTGAGTGTCACTTGTTTACTTTTCATTTCTAAAATACATTGGTACATTTAATATTTTATTAATATTTTTTTCAAGGCCATGGATTTTAATACATGGATCACACCATTCCTTGTAATTTATAAGGTTAAATCATAGTAGAGATTTGTTTTAAAGTAAAAATAGTTTAATTAGATTTTAACTTAACTAATATAGGTCACTTTAATCAATGATGATATTTACTTGAATACCCTCTCAAACTGGTACCTGACCTGAATTACTATATACCCACAGGGCGTTCTCAATCCCCAACGGCTGGAATCATGAAACTGGGAGACAACATCATGTAGAGGGAATGATTTAACCCAACCCAAAGTTTATATATAACATATATACCTTTATAGAAAGAAATATTAGAAGTAAACATGAATATATGTGTCAAAATATAAAGTGAAAATATAAATCAATATAACAAAAAGGTAATTAAAAAATGTCTAAGAGACTAGTCCAACCAAAAGGGTTGAAAAAAATAAAATAGATCAACCAATAATCTTTATATTATAGTATGGGAATACCCCAATCATCTCACCATATATCTATCTAATCCCACTGATATAATGCTTCACTACCCAACAATAACACCTTCCATTCCATACACACACAGATATTACTAGGTCTACACACCACCTATGTGGTGAGTAGGTTATGATAAAATTGGCTCATTAGGGTTCCACCTAAGTTTCCATATCAAGACTCTACGTAATAATCTATATATTCTCAACATTAAAGAAAAGATGGAATTATATATAGTTTCTTAGTTTTAAATCAATTGAATTGAAAAAAAATTATCTTCACCCTTTTCCACATTTACAAATAAAGCATGTAAATCAGTTTCAAAGAAGTTTATAAACATATATTTAAGTATATATATCTTTTCAAACCAAATGATGCATCACATGTCATTTAAAATCCATGGAAACAAAACCAAAACACGGTATAAGAAGACAACACTAATTGACCATAATCATAGGCAACATTAGGATAAGGATCAAATTATGGTTGGATAGCTAGGACCCTCATACCTAAACAAAGAAAATAATGTGTTCGTCAAGCCTATAGACAAATTAATAAAGTATATAGAGAAGAGGAACACCTTGTAATGTGAACCCGCCATGATATTTTAGATGTACAAAGAAAAAATAGGCCTAGGTAGTAGAGGAATACCCGATTAGAAATATCTAAAAAAAAGTGAATGAGGCATATTACTAGACCTTAAATCTAATTACCCAAGGCTTCCCTTATGCTCTATTTTCCAAAAAATTCCATCGAATTATTTCTTCATATCATATCATTAATTGAATAACACATCATAAAACAATTTCCTAAAGCTTGAAAAAAAAATTTATTTACCAAAACCATTGACAACCATATTTTAACGAAAATAAATTTTGAAAAATCCAAATTAAATTATTAAATAATTGTTTTTTAACAAAATAATTTATTAAAATTGAAAAAAATAGTACACCAATGAAATCATGATATAGAACTACCTACCTCAAAACATGGGCCACACATGCCTATAATGAGAATCCACCAATAATAAGAACACAAAAACAAAAACAGAGGCCCTAGAATAAATCAAAACAGCATATAATTGAATCAAATTATAAAATATTTTTTGAAAAGAGGAAATATCAAAACCTACCAAAAAATACACAACCACCATACTACAACCAATAAATGATTGGCCCCTAGAACATGATGTCATAATTGATCTAGAAAAGTATTAATTGAATTTCCATATCATATTAACGAATATGATAGTTCCACACAATGGTTCTACCATGATAAAATGAAACAATGATGTATAAAGAGTGAATATCTTATTGAGATACAAACTTACTGTGATGGAGATCAATAACTAACCAAAATGATCCAGAATTGTTGGTGTTTTAAAAAATCATCAGGGTGCAGATCTAGGTAAAGAAAAATGGGGATGCACATAAAATGAATAACAAGTAACTCATATGGTTACCTATAATATATATCAATGATACATTCAAGGTGAGTAATAACATTACATATCGTGTAATCCAAAGGTTCAATCTACACAAAAAACAGGTCACCTTTCTATTAAATACCACTTTTTAATCATTACACGGTGTGTAATCTTGAAATGGTTTGTATTATTTCACAACGTTTATCCAACTCAAGGAACAATCATGTAAAACATTACCCTTCATGTACTCCCATTATTTAATGTGTAAATACCATGAAAACAATGAAAACAATAGATTCTTATATGAAAACCCAAACAACCTCAGGTGTTCTCCATACTTGAGGACAACACTTGTAAGACATTAATAGTTTTTACTTGTAACTAATTAATTGAAATAAACATAAATCACTAAAAATTAGATAATTTTTGAGAAAAAATTATCTTCATAGTCATGAGTCCAAAAACACATCCAATTAATGTTAAAAAAGTAAAGATAATAGAATTACCTAAAACTGGGTAATGGGTTATTTTAAACTACCCACCATAAGACTTTCCATTTCTAGGAAGTCATGTTGAATAGTGAGGTCTAATAAAAAGGAGAGGCCACTACTATATCATTAAAGAATCATATTTTCAAGTCTCTGGATTATCTATTACATGTCATGATTGCACTATGTCCAATGGAATTGTCTTCCCAGAAAATAATTTTACTTCATAGTTAATGATCTCTAAGAGATACTATATAATAGAAACATCTATCTTTAACTCGATCTCTTCCCGAATTAGAACATGTGAGTGATAATGATGGAATTTCTAGATATATGGTATGAGGAAAAATTCATGAATTATTTTCTAATAAATCATATATTATAATCATCAAGCACCATACCCAAGATTCTCAATGACCATAAAAGGTTATAAATATGTCATAGATAACAGTACCTATTTTCTAAGATGAATGTTATAAGGCCCCATCATTAAAAATTACTTAATCTTGAGTTACATTAAGAATACACGTTGATGATCTTTTCAGGTTTAGAGTTTTAGAGTATTAGATCATAAAACATGCATTACATTCCACATTTAAACTATGTGGTTACATAAAATATAGTACTAATTTTATCCCATCAACAGAAACATATTTAAAATAATACATGGATTCTTTCTTAACACTTCCTTGACACTATCATCACATCACGTACCTTTCCCTTGACCTGTGAAAAACATTTCAAAAACATAGAATGAGCATAAAAATATCAGTAAGGGATATAAAAGTAGAAATGAAAACATTAGTCCATGTATGAAATCATACTATACTCATAAAACATAAGCATTTTAACATACCTCATCAAATATTGAATAAATCATAGAAATCATAAGACATAAAGGTAACTTGAGGCATTCATAACATTCTTACGTAGGGAGTAACACTCATGGTTTTGTTTGGAATACCCATCACATTATATTCCCTAAATTTCTTCAGGGAAACCTTAAAATTTACCTCTTTCGTGTTATGAATTGGAGATCTATATCAGACACACCATCCCTTAGTTTATCTCGGAACCACCCATCTTCATAAACAATGCCCAAGAACCATAACATAATCGTATCACGTAAAAAATGCATAAAGGAAACATAACATTTGCACATTTCAATCACAAGATATAAATAACACATTGATATAATAAAAACATTATTAAAACCATTTTCAATACCAAAATAAACGAAAATTAAAACATGGTATTTATTTTTCATTTAAAAAAATGTTATGGCTTGTAAGGAAGCCGAAACTCAAATAATGGTCACGATGGAGGTGTAGTCATTGTAGCCGCATATATACGACCAAAAAAACATTAATTTTGTCGTTTAGTAAAGTGCTTGGTATAAAAAAGATTCTTTTTGAATAGATGTAAATGTCAAAGGGGTTTATACATCGTATAAAAGAAACTAGTGTATAAAATAAAATATTCCTCAACGAAAGGAGATCGAGACGAAGTCCGATACCTCGGGTCCGACTTGACTCGATCGTTCTTTAACATCCTGAATTATAAACTTGAATTAATTTCAACATGCTTAAAACCTTTTTCAAGTTCATTATTCCTTTTATATCACTTATTACCATGTCATGAACACTATGTAATTGTTTATGTTAAAAATGGACGTTTTATCGATCATTGGTACTTGAGTCCAAAATAAACTCCTTATAATTACAAGTAGTTCATGTGGTAAAATATCAGTTATATCCAGAATTATATTCATGATGTAGATATCATATATATCATATATATCCAGTATATACATGCATTCATAATATTAAATAATATTTAGAGGTAAGAAATGAAATGCATCGTTCATGGAGATGGTAAGCCGTATGTACGCATGAACACTACTTTCATTTATATTTAGTATTTAATGGAATGGAATCATAACGATATAAAGGTATATTATAATTCCAGTATAATATCATATATAATATCATTAACTCTATCCTTTATATGTACCACATATGGCATTAACGAATCAAATCACTTTGAGGGGGCGGTAGTCCGCACTTCCTAAAATGAAGATATCGCATATACACATAATGGAAGCCATAAAGGTATGTCATAAATGAAAAATAAAGAAGATTAAGGAAAACTGAAACATATGATATATCATATATAAATATAGTGACATCTTAATGTCCACTATTGAAGGTGTTATAAGAATATTGAACAATCATCGTTCCGTGAGGCAGAAATTCACCATCCACGGAAACAGTATGTTCTTTAACCATTATATGTAGGTGTGTGTAAGTGTAGCTCCAAAATTCTTATAACAAAATACTAGTGTATTTAAAATACTGTTTTTGTTACGAAAGAAATTAAAACAAATAGTTTAAAGGGTTGGAGAAGAAAAATAAAACAAAATAACATTAGAGAAGTCTTTACCTTTGAATCGGGTAACTCCTATTGGTTTGAACCAAAAGGGTTTCTTGGAGAGCTTTATGCCTCAGGTAAGGCTTCTAGGATGAATAGAGGGATGTGGAGAGACCAAATGAGTAGATCTTGGCTGAGCCAATGGCTTGAGAAGTGTTGGTAAGGAGGTAGAGGTGGGGGCCTTTTATAAGAGGAGAGGAGGGGCACTCTTGGAAAGGTATAAAATGTTACTTTATTTTCAATTGATTTTCGGATTTTAAAGGTCCCACATTGATGTATTTCGAGGATAAGGTGATAAGGGTTCTAAATATACTCATACAATAGGTCTTTGACAAGTGTAAGTCTTAGATTTTACATTATCTTATCATTTTATTTAAATCGTTCATTAATGAGGTAATCACTGCATCATCATGATGTCATAAATAATTTAATTTATTTAATGTATAAAAATTATAAAAAAATACTACGATGTAGGAAATATTTTTATATTGATAATGAATATTTATAGTCCAAGAAATCATTGATGTATACAAAATTAAAAATATTTTACCCAGGTGATACATTCTTTGTTTTATTTATCTTTCTTTAAAAATTAAAAGATAAATGTCATTATCACACAAAAGTGATTCCATGGGGTCCCCAAGTTTAGAACAAGTCATCCCATGCTCGTCCATGACACAAAAAGTAGCATTAGGACACATGTTGGTGTCAATTTTTATTATTATGATATTATTTTATTATCCTTAACAACCAGGTTACTAATTAATCAAGATAATTAAAGATAATTACCTTCGTTACTATTCATAATGTCCAAAAACAAAAGATTCTTGATTACATAATTTGGTCATCCTGATTCCATATATGTAATCCATTTTACCAAATTCCAAACATATAAATTGCAATAATTAATTTAAAAATAATTCCCGTTGTCAAAACAAATAGCATATTTTTTTTGAAACAATATCTATGAAAAGTTTGGCATTAGTTTATACCCAATTCCAAAGTCAAATTAATCTCAATGACAATAATTGGATTAATTGGTAAAAATATATTCTATTTACACTTTAAAAACAATCAAAAAGATAATTTAAAAATATAATTAAATTTGATGAAAAAGCAGTTTTGATGTAAAATGCAGTATTTTTCACTATTCATTAAAAAATGAACATTGTCAGAAAAATACCAAAAAATTATCCAATGTAAATTTGAATGTCCCAATCATAATGAATAAGTTTATTTTAAAAAATAGAGCTTATGAAATTGTCAAAATTTTAATTTAAAAATGTTTGTCCATCAAAAGGCGGTAAAATAATCTTTTAAAAAAATTAGAGAATTCTATGCTTAAGATTGGATTTATTCACATTTTAAGCCTCTAAAACACAATATAATTCATAAATATACATAGATAAGAATATATATTATTCATTACTTAATTGGGATGTTAAATCCTTCCCCCCTTTAGAAAATTGTGTCCCCGCAATTTATTTACTTATCAAATAAGTGGGGGTATTTATCCCTCATTGCATTTTCAGATTCCCATGTTGCCTCTTCACTCATGTGGTTTTTCCACAAAACCTTTACATGATGAATCACCTTATTACTCAACACTTTCTCCCTGTGGTCAAGAATCTAGACTAGTTGTTCCTCATATGATAGATTCTCTTCCAGCTGAACTACCTCTGGACTCCAAACATGAGATAGATCTGGCATGTACTTTCTTAACATTGAAACATGAAAAACATTGTGTACTTGAGATAAACTCGAAGGTAAAGCCACTCGGTATGCAACTGATCCATCTCTCTCCAGAATTTCATATGGTCCAATTAACCTTGGACTCAGCTTTCCTTTCTTACCAAATCACATCACACTTTTCCATGGTGAAACTTTGAGAAAAAACATGATCACATACTTTAAAAGAGAGATCCTTCCTCCATTTGCCTACATAACTCTTCTTCCTGCTCTGAGCTATTCTCATGTGTCTCTGTATCAGCTGAACTTTTTCTGCCAACTCTTCCACCAATTCCGGTCCCATCAACTTCCTTTCACCCACTTTATCCCAAAAAGTTGGAGTTCGAAACCACTTCCTATATAATACCTCAAATGGTGCCATCTGTATACTAGAATGAAAACTGTTATTATAAGAAAACTCAACCGAAAATAGATTTTCGTCCCAAATTACCCGATAATCTATCAAAAAATCACATAGCATATCCTCCAATGTCTGAATTGTTCGTTCTGACTACCCATCTGATTGAGGATGAAAAGCTATAATAAAATTATTTCAGTACCCAACGACTTCTGAAGGCATTTCCAAAAGTTAGATGTGAACCTGGGATCATGATCAGATACAATGGATAGGGGAACACCATGTAACCTGACTATCTCTTTATGATAAAAACAGGAAAGTTGATCTAGGGAAAAAGAATCTCGTATAGCAAGGAAATGAGAAGATTTAGTCAAGAGATCAACAATAACCCAGATTTCATTATTACCTCGAGGTGTCTTCGGCAATCCCACAACGAAGTCCATGGATATATTATCCCATTTCCACTCTGGCATTGGTAATGGTTGAAGCAACATTTTCAGTAACTCCCGCTATACTTTTACTTGTTGACAAGTTAAACAATTCACAGTAAAATCAACAATATCCCTTTTCATTCCGTCCCACCAGTAATACTCTCGGGGATCTCTATACATCTTAGTACTACCTAGATGAACGAAAAATGAAGAACCATGAGCTTCACATAACAACTTTATATTCAACTGTGAATCACAAGGAACACACCATCTCTTACCAAATCTCAAAACACAATCATTATCAATGTTGAATTCCTACAACTCACCCTTCTGAACCAGCTCTACCTTTTTCTACAACTCGTTGTCTTTCTTCAGTGCTTGCTGAATTCTTTCTGATAAAGAATATTTCACTGATACCTGAGACAAAACAGAAGAACATCCTGCACCACTAACTTCTATTCCAAAGTTCATAAAATCCTTAAACAAAGGATCACGTTCCAAACACAACATTATTAATGAGGCATTACTTTTTTTACTCAAAGCATCAACGACTTTATATGCTTTTCCTGGATGGTAATGAATTGTACAATCATAATCTTTGAATAATTATATCCATCCCCTATGTCTCATGTTCAATTCTTTTTGAGTGAATATATACTTTAAACTTTTTTGATCGGTATATATTTCACAGTTTACACCATACAAATGGTGCCTCCAAATTTTTAAAGCGAAAACAACCGCAGCTAATTCCAAATCATGTGTAGGGTAATTTACCTCATGAGTTTTCAACTGACATGAATCATAAGCAATTACCTGATCATTCTACATTAGGACAGAACCATGTCCTTTCAATGAAGCATCAATGTAGATAACAAACTCCCCACTCCTGGAAGGTAGTGCCAAAATTGGAGAATTCACCAATCTTCTTTTCAGTTCCTGAAAACAATCATCACATTCTTTTTTCTAGATATACTTAACACTCTTCCGAGTTATCTTAGTCATTGGACTAGATAACCGTGAAAAATTTCTAGCAAACCTTCGGTAATAGCCCACCAAACCAAGAAAACTATGAATCTTGGTTACATTTTTGGGGCTTGGCCATTCGTCCACAACCTTTGTTTTAGCAGGATCAACCGTTATCCCATCTTTAGAAACAATGTGACCAAGGAATGAAATTTGTTGCAACCAAAACTCACACTTGCTGAATATCCCATAAAATTTCGTTTCTTTTACGTTTTGAAAAATAAAACTTAAATTTCTTTCATGCTCCTATTTACTTTTAGAAAACATCAAAATATCATCAATGAAAACAACCACAAACTTATACAAGAACTAAAAGAAAATTTTATTCATAAGGTCCATGAATATAGCCGGTGCGTTGGTTAGCCCAAAAGGCATTAATACAAATTCATAATGGCCATATCTTGTACGAAATGTAGTCTTCGGAATATCTGCTTCCTTTACTATCAACTGATGGTACCCTGATCTCAGATCAATCTTTGAAAAATACTGAGCTCCTAGGATCTGATCAAACAAATCATTGATATGTGGCAATTGATATTTGTTCTTAACAGTGATGTTATTCAAGGCTCTATAATCAATTCAAAGTCTCATAGAACTATATTTCTTTTTAACAAATAAGACAGGAGCACCCCATGGTGATGTACTAGTTCAAATGAAACCTTTCTCTAATAAATCTTGCAATTTCTCCTTAAACTCTAAAAGTTCAATTTCAGCCATTCGATAAGGGTGTTTTGAAATTGGCTTAGCATCGACAACTAAGTCAACAGTAAGCTCAACTTCCCAATCTGGTTTTATTCTAGAAAACTTATCAAGAAAAACATTAGGATACTCATTTACCTCTGGCACATCATTAATTTGAACAGTTCCCTTATTTTCAACAATATGTGCAAGGTAACATTCATTTCCATATTTTACAAGTTTCTCAGCTTGTTGATATGTTATCAACAGTAAGGGTACATTATTGTACACAAACTGAAAGTCGTTCTTAAAAGAAACATCTTTATCTCTACAGTCAATCTTGGAATGGTAAATAGAGAGCCAATCCATACCCAGGATAACATCATACTCTACTAGAGGTATAAAAATAAGGCTGGCAAGTAGGTTCTTTCCATGGATAAGGATAGGAAAATTCATATAAATTATTTTTTCCTCAAAATTTCCCCCAGGTGTTTTTACTACAAGTTTAGGAGTCATTTCTTGATATGTTATTCCCATTTTACTAGAAATGTTTTCAGAGATTAAAGAATGTGTAGACCCTGAATCAAACAACACACATGAATAATCTGAAAAAACAAACAAAGTACCTGATACCACTAAATTTGATGGCCCAACATCTGCTAAAGTAGTTGAAAAGGATTTCACCACCCCTTTTTTCTTGTAGTCTAACTGCTTCCCATCACTCGAGCTCTTTTTCAGACAATCGTTTGCATAGTCACCCTTCTCATTGCACTTAAAACATTTCACTAACAGTAAATCAAATTTGGACTTACCATCACCTTGATCTTTTTCAGTGAAATCACGAGCCTTATGTCCCATCTTACCACATCGGTAGCACTTTCCAAAATTCAAAAGACATTCCCCAACATGACTTTTACCACATTTATCACAAACTGGACACTTAGTTTTCTTACCATCATCCCTTTTTGAAGAATTATTTCCTTTCTCCTACCACCTCGGTCTCTTCTTCTGTTGGTTTTTATAGAACACTTGATCCTCAACAAACTCCATTTCAACATTCTCAGCACATCGAAAAAGCTTTTCCTATCTTTTGAACTCATGAGAAGCTAAAGTCCATCGATATTTTGGCATTAATCCTGAGTAAAAACGATTGATTTTACTATGAAGGTCTCGGATAAAATTTGGAGCATACATTGCTAATCGAGTGAACCTTTCTTCATAAGTAGCCACTGAGTCTTCCTCTTGCCTCAATTAAAAGAATTGTTTTTCCATCCTAAGTCGAACAGCCTTAGGAAAATACTTCTCAAGAAACATACCATTGAGTTCATCCCAGTGGAGATCATCAATCTTGTCAGCATCACTGATATTTCAAACCATCGTCCACCATTGATCTGCTTCACCCTATAAACAGTAAACTGCAAGGCTAACCTTTTGATTGTTTGAACACCACATGACATCAAAAATATTCTCCAGTGTTTTAATCCACCCTTCAGCTAGCACAGGGTCAGATGATCCAATGAATGATGGGGTATGTAGCCTCATGAAATGTTCCACTACTGACATGTTCCTCTATGGTTTATCTGGATGATCTCAGGCATGGATACCACCACCATTTGTCGCTTTAGTAAACTACGCCATTACTGCAACAAACTGTTTGGTTCCAATTATGACCATCTCAGGATGCTGATTCGGAATGTCATTTCCTTCTGTATGCCTTTCAAGCACTTCTTCCCTGTTTCCTCTGCGGAAAACCATTCTGAACAAACATGTGTTAGATGATGAAACATGGTAATCTTCAATTTCTATATCATTTCAATTTGACCATAAAAAAATATTTTCTTTGATAATAATTTAATATAATTCTAACTCCTAAAGTTATCTAAACCAACCTCTGATACCAACTATAATTCCCCAACCATAAACATTACTTAATCTTGAGTTACTTCAGGAATACACGTTGACGATATTTTCAGGTTTAGAATTTTAGATAATTATAGCATAAAACATGCATTATATTCCACATCTAAACAAAGAGGTTACATAAATGATGGTACTCATTTTTTCCCATCAACAAAAACATATTTAAAATAAATCATAGATTCTTTATTGACACTTCCTTAACACTATCATCACATCATGTACCTTTCCCTTGACCTGTGAAAAACATTTCAAAAACTTGGGATGAGCATAAAAAGCTCAGAAAGGGATATAAAAGTATGAAATGAAAACATTAGTCCATGAATGAAATAATAATTTACTCATAAAACATACTCATTTTAACATACCTCATCAAATCATGAATAAATCATAGAAATAATAATACATAAAGGTAACTTGAGGCATTCATAACATTCTTACGTAGGGATTAACCCTCATGGTTACGTTTGGAATACCCATCACAGTATATTCCCTAAATCTCTTCAGAGAAACCATAACGTTTAACACCTTCATGTTACCCAATGCATTAGAAATCTATATCGGGCTCACCTGCCCATAGTTTATCATGGAACCACCCATCTTCATAAATAATTCCCATGAACCATAACATAATTGTATCACATAAAACATTCATAAAAGAAATATAACATTTCCACATTTCAATCATCGGATATCAATAACACATTGATATAATAAAAAAATTATCAAAACCATTTTCAAAACCAAAATAAAAGAGAATTAAAACATCATATTTATTTTTCATTTTAAAAAAATTTATGGCTTGTAGAGGAAGCCGAATCTCAAATAATCGTCACGGCGGCGGAGAAGTCGTTGTCGCCACATATGTATGAAAGAAAAAAACATTCCTTTTGTCATTTATTAAATCGGTTCATATAAAAAATATTCCTTTTGAATAGATGTAAATGTCGAAGGGGTTTATACACCGTCTAAAATAAAGTAGTGTATAAAACAAAATATGCCTCAATGAAAGGAGATTGTGACGAAGTCCCATACCTCAGGTCCGACTTGACTCGATCGTTCTTTAACGTCCTGAATAATAAACTGGAGTTAATTTCTACTTTCGTATGAACCTTTTTCAAGTTAATTATTCCTTTTATATCACTTACTACCATGTCATGAACACTATGTAATTATTTATGTTAAAAATGGTCTTTTTGTCGATCATTGGTACTTCAGTCAAAAATAAACTCTTTATAATTACAAGTTGTTCATGTGGTAAAATATCTGTTATATCCAGAATTATATTCATGATTTAGATATCATATATATCATATATATCCAGTATATACATAAATTCATAATATTACATAACATATATAGGTAAGAAATGAAATGCACCGTTCATGGAGACGGTAAGCCGTACGTACGCATGAACACTACTTTCATTTCTATTTAGTATTTAATGGAATGGAATCATAATGATATAAAGGTATATTATAATTTCAGTATAATATCATATATAATATCATTAACTCTATCCTTTATACATCCCACATATGGTATTAACTAATCAAATCACTTTGAGGGGGCGGTAGTCCACACTTCCTAAAATGAAGATATCTCATATACCCATAATGAAAGCCATAAAGGTATGCCATAAATTAAAAATACAGAAGATTAAGGAAAAAATAAAAATAAAAATATTATATATCATATATAAATATAGTGACATCTTAATGTCCACCTTTGAAGGTGTTATAAGAATATTGAACAATCATCGTTTCGTGAGGCAGAAATTCGCCATCCATGGAAACAGTCTGTTCTTTAACAATTATATGTAGGTGTGTGTATGATTAGCTCAAAAAATTCTTATAAAAACATCCTAGTATATTGAACATACTGGTTTTATTTCAAAAGAAATTAATAAAAAGATTTTAGGGGGTTGGAGAAGAAAAATAAAAAAAATAACATTAGAGAAGTCTTTACCTTTGAATCAGGTAACTCCTCTTGGTTTGAACCAAAAGGGTTTCTTAAAGAGATTTCTGCCTAATGAAAGGCTTCTAGGATTAACAGAGGGATGTGGCGAGACAAAATTAGCAGAGATTGGTGGAGCCAATGGATTGAGCAGTGTTGGTATGGAGGTAGAAGTGGGAGCCTTTTATAGGAGGAGTGGAGGGGCACTCTTGGAAAGGTATAAAATGTTACTTTATTTTCAAATGAATTTCGGATTTTAAAGGTCCCAAATTGATGTATTTTGAGTATAAGGTGATAAGGGTTTTAAATATACTCATCCAATAGGTCTCTGAGAAGTTTAAGTCTTAGAGTTTACATTATCTTTTCATTTTATTTAAATCGTTCATTAATGAGGTAATCATTGTATCATCATGATGTCATAAATAATTTAATGTATTTAATGTGTAAAAATTATAAAAAAATACTATGATGTAGGAAATATTTTTAGATTTATAATTACTATTTATATTCCAATAGATCATTTATGCAGACAAAATTAATTTTTTTTTACTCAGGTGATACATTCTTTGTAATATTTAACTTTCTTTAAAAATAAAAAGATAAAAAGTCATTATTAACCAAAAGTGATTCCATGGGGTACCAAAGTTTGGGAAAAGGAATACCATGGTATGACATGACACAAAAAGTAGAATTTAGACAAATTTGGGGGTCATTTGTTATTATTATTATATTATTTTATTATCCTTAACTACCTTATTACCAATTAATCAGGATAATTAAAGATAATTACTGTCGTTGCTATTCATAATGTCCAAAAACAAAAGATTCATGATTACATAATTTGGACATCATGATTCAAAATATGGAATCCATTTTACCAAATTACAAACATATAAATTGCAATAATTAATTTAAAAATAATTCCCGTTGTCAAACCAAATTGCGGGTTTTTTTGAAACAATTTCTATGAAAAGTTTGGCATTAGTTTATGGCCAATTTCAAAGTGAAATTAATACCAATTACCCTAATTGGATTAAATGGTAAAAATATATTCTATTTATACTTTATAAAAAATTGAAAAGAAAATATAAACATATAATTAAATTTGATGAAAAAGCAGTTTTGATGTAAAATACAGTATTTTTCACTATTCATTAAAAAATGAACATTGTTAGAAAAATACAAAAAAATTATCCAATTTAAATTTCAATGCCCCAATCATAAATAATAAGTTGAGTTTTACAAATTGAGCTTATAAAATTGTCAAAAGTTTGATTAAAAAATGGTTTTCCATCAAAAGGCGGTAAAACCATATTTTAAAAATATTAGAGAATTCTATTCTTATGATTAGATTTATTCTCATTTTAAGCCTCTAAAAAACTATATAATTCATAAATAGAAATAGATAAGAATATATATTATTTATTACTTACTTGGGATGTTAAAAAAGTGATCCAACAAATAATAAAATTTCATCCAAACCTACTCACCATTGTTAAAATACATGTTGTGATTCCACTAATATATGTAACATTTATATCGACTCAAAGCTATTACCAGACACCAATGTATATCTTGGATCCTCACTGATGTCTCCAGAAACAAATTCCATCGAACTGAAGAGGCTTCACCCACGTCAGTGCAAAAAATGTGACCGACAAGGGAAACCATATAGATCCTCAAAATGCCACATTCTATATGAAAGATATTATTATAATCAAACTCTACCAATACTACATGGCTATCCTATGATCCAACAATGTCCATGAAACAGTTACAAATCATATCCCATAGGATTTGAATAGCTTCCCCATCGGAACAACTATCTTTGGATGATAACATATAATCAACCTAAAATGAGTACCCATCGCCTACTGGTTAATTCTCTATAAACATGATGTAAAATTTGAACCCATATTTATAACAACAAAATGCAGATCCTCATATGAACTCACAATCTTCTACACAAAATGATTACAAAGATCATCAAAATTATTGGTGTGCCTGATCAGAATAAAATGAGCTTATTTTTTCTACTAATAAATCGCCACATAGTTTTCATTATTACCTCAGGGATTCCATGGTAATCCAACCAAAGAAACCATTGTTACATCACCCTATTTCCAAACTAGAATTGGAAGAGGTTTGTATAAACCAAAAGGATTCAGATGCACTTCCTTTATATGTTTGAAAGTGTAACTAAGGGACACATAATTAATAATATGATGCTTCATGACTGGCCACCAATGTCTTATTGTCGTTTTACAATACATATTTTTGTTACCAAAATGAATAACTGATGAGTAACTATTACAATTAAAAAATGTTATGCACTTCACTGATTCTTGGACAACAAAATAATCCCCAAATCTAACAATTCAATCAGAAGAGAGAGACCAACTAGAAACGGTTAACCCAAAATATAAGGTTCTTAAAATTCCTTAAATCATGTCATCCTACCACTAAATCTAAATAATACACCCAAGGAGAGGTTTTGATAAAGAATATCATAACCATACTGAAAAGATCCTCTAAAGAATCTAGATGAAACTGGGAAATATTCCCCATATGAGTCAACTCATCCATCGATTCCTAAATATAATTTTATTGAAATTTCATGTATAAAGAAACTACAAAAACATCCCTATTTCTTAGGGTATAGGTGATATCTATGTCAGAAATATGATGGAACTATATCCACCTCCTCTATTACAAATTCATTTATTTTTTAAAAAATATATAACACAAATTCTTATAGTAATAATAGAATTTGAACCTCTCCCCAAAATGATAGTGTCACCAAAACATATGTTTCAGAATAATGTTTTCATGACCATGATCATGAGTGGGATTATTATTCTCTGGTGGTAAAAGATGATGAGAGCATTAATATACCACATAGTCATACTATATGTTCGCACAACCAATAAAATCTCTTGAAGAATCACTGAAAACTATATAAAACTTTAAAGGACTTGGAAAGATAAAAAAATAGGACCCGATGCCAAAATTCATTTCTTATTATAGAAATAAAACTAATTTTTTTTCATCCCATTTTAATTTTTCCCATTTACTAGATTAGTCAATAATAGGTGATACCAACATTGAGAAATCCTAAAAAACCCTTCAAAATATCTAGAAAGACCTTAGAAGACTTTGATCTTAATGAATTTTTTTGATTCTTACCATGAAAATACATCTTTCACCTTCTCAAGATAAACTGATAATACTTTTATAGAAATCAAATGTCAGAATCAAATAATTTCATGGATCCATAAGTTTCATTTTTTATGTTTTCCATACAAATTTGTACTTCTTAGGTCTTCTATAACCAAAACCAAATGGTCATTATGCTGTTTCTCAGATCAATAATAAACTAATCTATCAACTATGAACACTAATTAAAAATTTCAAAGATACTAATGAAATATTTTATTCATTAAATCCATAAATTATATATATAAATTAATTAAACTAAACTACATCACAAGATATTCATAATGGCCATAACCACTTCTAAAATCCGTATTTTTCATATTTCACTTTTAAACTCTGAAATGATGATGACCCGACTAATGATTGATTTTCAAAACCAACTTTTCCCTAGTTTATTTCTTGAAAACGTTTTCCACATGTGGAATAAGATAATTTTTTTAAGTGTTACCCAGTTCAACTTATGATAATCCAAAAAAAATCAAAGTGAACACTCTACCATCATGGTAAATATAACCAGGGATGCAAAAGGAGAAACCCTATGGAAAACAAAACCCTTTTCAATATGGTCTTCCAATTGAATCTTGATCTCTTTTAGCCCCAATGGTTCCTTATAATATGAAGTTATCAAATTCATATGATTACCATTAACCACATCGGTCATAAATTCTACCTCCCTATCGAGGGGATGATCAAAAGAAATTTCTTGGGAAAAAATTAGGAAGATCTCAAATTATAGTGGTAAGATAAAAAATAGAAGAATCATTATCAGGCTCAAATTCTTAAGTAGAAAAAAATATAAATCTTTTAATGGAAAATTCCTTGGAATCTAGACCTTTGATACCACTCTCCATGAAGCTCCCATGATCTCCCATCAACCATAAAAAAGTATAAATTCCAATGAAAACTATAATAATTATTATGATGAGTAAAAATATGTTATATCGTGAATATGAAATTGAATAGATGCATATCCAGAACAAGAAAAGCCTTGACAAAATTCACATCAGTTACTGACACCACACAATAATGAATGTGACACCCCTTATCTTTCCTCTTTCCAAAACGTGTCTCGGAATTCATTAAAAGGGACACGATCACTATTGAAAGGTCATGAATATACTATAACGGTAATAAATAAAGGTGTGAGAAAAAAATAATATAAATTAGTTTCTATTGAAGATGAAATAATGGTGGTACCTATCAATATCAGTAGACCCACTTCAACAACCACCATAAATTCATTTACTATGTGAAGGTGGTTCACTACTGAGTTATGTATCAAAAGCACTATTGTCTTTAATCATATGAATATTTCGTAGTAGCCTTTGGATTTGATGATCCCTGACCATATTAAGGATAGAAATAGCATTAAATAATTGTTGTAAATGATAAAATGTCAATGGAATACCCCTGTATACAATTAGTGGTTACAGTGAGGCCAACTATTGAGAACCACCTCCCCAATCCTACGATGATCTTATGACTTCCCATTTTTTTTGTACTGCACCAATAAATATTCCAATTGGGGGAAGAGAAGGGGAAGAATATCAAATTTAACCATCCATATTCATTTGATTCATAGTACCCCCATATACTATCTACAAATATGTGAAAATATATTAGAAAACATACCATTGAATTGATATTCAGTTCCAAACTAGCTTGTCATGAACCAACTCGGGTCAACCCAGAACCAGTCACCCAAGCCATCTTGAGACATGGAAAGAAGGGAATTCCCTATCCCCACATGCTTTAAACTAATGTTGGGCATCATGATTAAATTGGTTGTAATGATTCTGTCCCAAAATGAAAGAAAAATAAATAAATAGAAACTTAACAATGAAACATAAAACTGGTATAAGAGAGAAAATAAATTTTTACATACCTTCTTATGATGCTGCGGGTCACCAACAACCTCATATAAACATCACACTATGGAAACTAAATCCAAGAAGGACACAAAATCCTAGTCCAAAAACAAATATAAAATTATTGTTGTGAGTATTACAGCTCAGTAGGTATTCCCAAACAATCTATTCCCATATTAATTTCCTTAAAATAAAATACCCATCAATTTAAATTTTAAAATACAATGTCTAAAACTAGGTTTTTTCACATTGTAATATTTAAAAAAATCACTATACATTTCCCATTCTTAATTAGAAACCAGATTCCCTTTTTGAAAAAAAGGCATTGGAATTTTTAAGGAGGTGATGTTTACAAAAAAAATGAGGAAGGAAGTGTAAAAAAATTTCAAAACCATTTCCCATATTCACTGAAATTCATTTTACCACCTTCATCATGAAGATACACTAATCACAGAAACCATATCAACAATCATACAACACGAGTAATGAAATAACACCACATTGGATCAACCGACCAGACAATGCATCTTAGTAAACTACCTCATAATACTATGTTCCACACAATATGGGAGAACCTAAGAGCTCATTAACAATATAGAACATACTATAAATGTGACTCATCCTGAAGGCATTCCCTACCTGATGACATCATAATTCCCAAACTCCCGATTATCTCCCTACATGTCCTGATCGAGGGTCCATAACCCAAAAAAATAATAAAAAAAATATCCCCTGCTAGGGGTCACTAGCTAGTGCGTAATTTAAAATAGTGGAACAATTGTTCTTAGAGAATTTTCACTATATGGAATGTTCTAATGTACAGACTAAAAAAGTGTGATCTAATAATGTCGAAAAACCAATCACAAGCACATTCATCACAGACAATAGTCACACAAAACCAACACACACAATGAAGTCACCCCGAGTCACCCTAAGGAACAAGTGCCTCACCTTTCATCTATTTGATCTCAAAGGATCCCTACACGTTGGACCTCCTGGAACATATAATAAAATCAAGGCAAATGTTCCATTAAAGGAGTGTTTCCAAGATAACCAGTTTTATAAAAAATGTTATCTAGGTATCACACAACCATTTCATGCTAAACTATTTTTTAAAGAACCACATGCACGCCACTTTGAAAACCAGAAACACACTTGGAAAACCCTTTATAAACCCAAAACAAGTTTTTAAAATCTAAAATAGATTTATAATGTTAGGAGGGGTATTTAATTAAGTATTAGAATTGAAAAAATAAATCATGTCATCTATTACAATATATTACAAGATAAAAACTAATCCAATTTAATACCTAAAATTTTACCAACAATTCTATATTAATAATTAAAATAAATATATGGGGAATTCAAGAAATAATCATTATTAAATATAATGGTTAATTTAATGAGATCCTACCTTAGAGTGGAATCACAATGAACATTCATCCCTTGGCACTTTAAAACTAAGAGCTACTAATCCCCCACTGAGCATATGAATAATTACATACTTATAAGGACACATTAAACCTATTTACACACCCACGTGGCCATGAACGTGTGCAAGGGGATCGTTACTTACATTCTTATATGCATATACCCATCTACACTAATATACCTTTTCATTTCCATATATATACCTATGCACATCAATGCCCACACACATATATTCACTTCAACTATTGAATATACACATAATGAGGAATTCTAAACATATATATACATATATATATACACTTACAATGCATACATAGGTGAGTATCCATAGCCCAGATAACTGAAACACACAAAATAGAGACCAACATACCTTAATTAAAAATACCAAGAATCTATAACCATCATAATACCTTAAAATAAAATCAATCCCAACAAAGGAACCCAAATATGATTAAAAAACCAAAGAAACATATAAGAATGACATTGATAAAAAAAAATATTTTTTAAGCTAATCAGTTCCAAACATGTTTTCATATTTTGGACACCCCAATTGCATTTACAAAAATAAATCCATAAACCATCTTATCAACAAGTTTGACATTTCGTTTTAAATAATTTTTTCCAATAATCCCACTGATTTCCAAATACAAGGAACCTTTCATTTTATACTCATTAAAAGTATTTTAAACCCCACATCAACATGACTTGAACAAGTCATAAAGAACCCATTTAGAAATATCATATGAAAAACACAAAATGAAATCCAATTTCTTTTCATAGTCCAATAATGTTTCAAATATACCCATAAGACACATTGATTTCACAAAATGTTTCAAATTATTTAATAAATTCTAATATCCTATTAAAAAGTTAACATAAGGCTAACATGCCCCATATATTTCATTTCATTTGAAAAACCACATTTTTGATACATTATTACACTAATTTCCCTTAAAAACTAACTTCACATTTCTCACACAAATCATAAAAAGAATAAAAAGGAATAAAAAAAACAGAATCAAAACATACCCATTATCCCATATGAAACACATTTTCATCACATAAGCATGCCAAAATACATTCATAACACATTTCTAAGAAAACAACAAATCCGTTGAACACATTTACAAAGGCACAAAAGCATATTAATAATATCTAAAAAATTTAATTCAATGAAACACCTACCAGTTGAGTGAAAATGCAATAAAGCCTCAACAGAAGAGAGGAAAACACCCCGTAAATGATCCATAATCCCTAAAACCCCAAAAAAATTATCCAAACATCAACCTTGGATTTTGGGTCCGAATAAATTGTATAAAACCAAGAAAATTGATAAAAAATGAAAGGAAGTTGGCACTCGCAAGGGAGGCACTACCGAGCATTGAAGATGCTAGTGAGGGAAACCCCAACTAGAGAGTTGGCGGCGCTGGAGTGGTAGGGTGCCGGCCATCCGAGTTGCGTGCGCTGGGAAGGGAGGCTAGAAGGGGATTTGTTAGAGGAAGGGAGGCTGGAGGAGGGCCATGATCTGGTGCAGGGGAGTCTGGAGTAGGGTTGTACACCGATGGAGGGGAGGTTGCCGACGTAATTCGAGAGTGGGAGATGGATGGGCATCCATGCGAGGTAATGTAAAATGGGGTGGGGGTGGTTCCACACCACACATGGAAAGGAGGGGTAGCAATTAGGGTTTATTTTTTATTTTTTTAAACCCTAATATCATAAATTAATTAATTATAATAATATTAATAACCATTAGATAATTATAAAAATAATAACAACACACACAAAAACAATACTAATAATAATAATTATAATCAATTATTAATAAAAATAATTTCATTTTTGATAATAATAATATTAATAACTATTTAATAATAATGACATTAATAAAATTTTTAATAATAATAATATTATGATCTTCAACAAAAATATTTGTCTCGTTATGGTTTAAAATTTTAATTTATTTTATTTTCTTAAAATCTATTTATATTATGTGTTGGGAAGCCTGTTGCACAGTCACCTGGGTCGACCGCACAGTTACTGCTAATCGTGTGGTGCCCGTGAACAAGACTGGAACCCACCAATATTTTTAAACGTCAAAAATTGAAAATCATGACCCAAAACCGAACATCAAACAATGATTCATCATTGAAAACAATTAAAAATAATAGAATCATGTGGTTAGGGTATGAAAAATTTCCCCAACATAGACTCCTTCTACCCCATGAATGTTACCCAGCCAAGGACAATCTAAATCTAAAGTCCATAACAAAACAGAATGAGAAGAAAAGTGGAATTATAGGGTGAGTATTTATTCTATAAGTGACAACCGAATGGTAAAACAAAACCTACATTAATTGGATAAAATGAGAAGTTTCTCCCCACCACAAGAATTACACTATCACAAAAACTATAAAATCTGCACACACCACCCTAGGGAGGGACTAATGTGTGAACTCCCAACCCGAACATACCCAAACTGCAGACTTATTATAATCAGTAACTAAGGAACTCTTTAACCAAACTCAACCAACTTCTTTTACAATAACCGAAAAACTCCACTTCCAGGGTTTAAACAAGAGGCCTATTACAAGGAAACCCGATATATAGAAAGTCCAGATCAAGGGAAATCTCTTACATGAACTGAAAGACCTCTAAATAAGATAGAACAACAACACCATTGAACCCATGAAAGGAAACCTGAACTAGTAAGAAAAACAGAGACATCGTCCAACCATCTCAAACAACCCAAAAATCTCTATATAAATATAGGTGATACCAAAACCAAAATGGAATCATTAATCCATGGGGAAAACACCCATTAAAGAAAATGATTGATCTAGAGACACCAAAAATAAAATAGACACAATCTCTAGGACTGTATAATGTGAGTTCATCACACCACTACAAAAAGGATGGACTTATAATGGAATCAAAAGTAAAATGAAGAAATTTTAGATATTTTCGACCCAATGCTAGAAACAAATGTCGGGAAAAGGTTTCACACAACCTCATAAACAACTGTCAATGCATGTGCATCACCTTGAGACATGTGGTTGGGGATCTAATGGCCAAAGCATATCCTGACTCATAGTCAGAAACTAGAATCCCCCAATAAAAAAAATCATTCCTTGAACGAAACATCTAATATATGTTCCCCTAGTGACATGAATGGCCAAAATGATAGAAGGACTTTTGGGGGATGTGAAAATATGGCATGGAATGTTTGAATCGGCCATACCAATGGAACAACCAAAATAACTATTAAGAACTAGATGTCAGATCCAGTAAGGATAAATTATTATATATTGGTTCCTCTAACATGCACTCCTTACAATATGAAGAACCCTCATGAAATCCCACCACCATTAACTACACCCCAAGAACCGACCACACAAAGAATTCCCCATCCACAAACCTCTCAAAAAAGGTTTCAATGGACATGATCACCTTTCCCATAATAGAAGGGTGAGAACTTCAATAAAGAAAGGAAAAATCTATTTAATGTGGACATCCTAGACATTTACTGACCGTTGGCCCTATAGAACATCATGTAACTCCACCATCTTATTTAACATCACCTCCTCAGGTATAACCCTTGGAGGAAGTTGGCCTTGGAAATTTCCAAAGTCCCCTAAAATTTCAATGATGATGAGACATCCATTCTCCACTAGACCAAAACTGGAACCTAAAAAATCCTCAGAGAACACGAACTTTGACATCCTCAGGTGTTCCAAACAACCAGAATACATGACTTGATTCCTTAAAAACACCTTAAATCCCTCTAACAGTGTAATATCACATTTAAGAACATGTCACTCCAAAAAAGAACTGGAACTGAGAAAGAATCATTGGAAAAATTAAGGACATTTCTGGGAAACATACTCTCAGAAACATGAGGAACACAAAACAATAGCTGGCATCAATCCAAAACACAATCGAAAAGAACACCATGAGATGAGGAAACCAGCCTGGAAGCCAAAAAATACAAACACAACCAAAATAATCTTTTTCAAAATCACAATTTTTCTTTAAAATTCCAAAACATCCATAAACTAATTCCATTTTAGAGAAAATGTTTTCATTTTAAAAATTACATTCATTTTTAAAATAACACTTATACAAAATGTAAAAAAACAAAACCCAACTCACGAAAGACCACTAGAATGAGGAACTAGTAGTTACGCTTATCCCGACAACATGGTAGTGATCCACACCACATGTAATCATTAATAACTAGGAGGAACTAAAGATATGTACCCTGAATCAACATGGGTCACTACTCCATTTGACCCAGTGATGTGATACTGGCTCCCCTCCATTACCAGTCCCCAATCCAAAACAACAGAAGAAGACCCAAAACCCGAACTACTCTTATAAAACCGTGGATTAGTGCACGGAATATTTCACAAAACTCACCCCACACCAACCTCTATAGTCCTGAGAGTCCTAATCTCCATCAAAAAAACACCCTGAATATACATGGAATCCTCTTATACAATTTTATCTCAAACCAACTTGGGTTGACATCTGAACTGGTTACCCACGCCTGCCCACGACATGGTTCGAAGAGGGTTCCAGATCCCGACGAGCTAGAAACTAGTGCAAGGAATCATGAATATACAGGTGGGACTGATTTCACCCACAAATTAATGAAAAATATATAAAAAAAATAGATTAATGAAATTGAAAAATAGAAGCGATGAAAAAATAATGTTGTACATACCTCCATGTAACCGTATGGGTCACCACCGACATCAAACCAACATCACACTATGGCGACCCAATCCAAGCATGGAGCATCACCCAAAGCTAAAAACCAAGATAAAACTATAGATGAGATAATTAAAACTCAGTAGGCATGGATAAAAAATCAATTCTCATATGAATTTACTTTAAATAGATTATCCATAAATTTAATTTTTGAAATATATTGTATAAAAATAGGTTTTAGAAAATTTTACTCTTAAAAAAATCATGGTACATTTCTCTTTTTCAATTAAACACCAGATTCCCTTTTAAGAAGCAGACATTTCCATATTAAAGTAGGTGATGATTAGACTAAAAAAGAGTATGGAATTGTAAAAAAATATCAAAAACATTTTCCATAATCACTTGAAACCATTTTATCACATTTATCAACAAACTAAACTATTCATGGAGACAAGATCAACAAATATACAACATAGGAAATGAAAAAACCCCACACATGAGAAACAAATGAGCACATGCATCTCAATAATCTACCATAGAATGCTATATACAAAACCACAAGAGAAAACCAAGTAGTTCGTGAATAATCTGGAACGTACTATACACATGACTCATCTTAATGGAATTCCATACACAATGATTTCATAACACACAAATGCCCTATCATCACCCTAAATGGCCTGATCATGGGCCCAATCCTATATAAATAATATCATAATACCCCCTACTATGGACCACTAGCTAGTGCGTAATCTAAACTAGTGAATAAATAATTCTTGGAGAATTATCTCACTATGATTGGTTACCATGTTCAAACTAAAAAGGGGGTGACCCAAAAATGTCAAAAAAACCAATCACAATCACATTCATCACACACAAGTGACCCACACAACCAACATACACAACGAAGTCACCCCCAAGTCACCTTGATGAACAAGACCCTCACCATGCAACTAATTGATCTCAAATGAGTCATACAATATAGAACTCCCATAATATACAACAAAATCAAGGAAAATGGAACATCCCAAGAGAGTTTTCAATGTAACAAGTTTTACAAAAAATGAAAATCAGGTCTCGCACAACCATTAAATGAAAAACCATTTATTAAAGATCAACACACATGCAACTTTGAAATAATGAAATGCACTTGGAAACCCCTTCAAGAAATCCAAACCACCATTTTAAATCGAAAATGAATTTATATAGGGTAAAGGGGAATTTCCTCAAGAACTTTATATGAAAAAAAGAAATAAATTCATTTATTGCAATACATTACAAGATAAAAACCAATAAAAATTAATACATACAATTTTACTAACAATTATATATCAATAATTAACATAATAACAAGATGAATAATGCAAGATATAATTATTCTTAAATTTAATGGTTAATGCATTGACAACCATAGAGTGGAACCAAACCGAACAATGGTACCCTGGGGATTTCTAACTAAGAGATGATGTTCCTACACTAATAATATGAATCTTAACATAAAAATATGGACCCCTAGACCCTATGTAGACACCTGCATGGCCATGAATGTGTGAAAAGGGATCCTTACATATATTCTTATATGAATTTCCCCATCTCCCCTCACCTACTTATTTATTTCCATTAATATTGATTGGAACACCCAGCCATATAACTTTATATTCACAACCATGGAAAAATATAAACATAATTGGGGAACCTAAATATATGTATATACATACCTAGGAATATGCAGGTGAGTCTCCTTGGGCATACGACTAAAAAGTAGAAATCAATGACTAATGAACCATAATTAAAGAAACCATGAATCGATAAGAATCATTGTACCCTAAAATAAAATTAATCCATACAAAGGAACCCAAATATGATTCATGAAACAATGTAACATTTAATAAAGACAATGTTAAAAGAAAACAATATTTTTTAAAGAATGAATTTCCAAACAAAACATTATCTTTTTCACACCCTGAATGCATTTACCAAAAGAAATTAAAAAATCATTTTTCAAAAAAATGTGAAATAAACTCTCACTAAGAATTGATAATAATCGCACAAATTTCCATAAACCTGCCTCCTTCCATTTTACACACACCAAATCCATTTCAAAACAAACTTCAACATGACTTATACATTCCATAAAGAACCCATTTAATAATATAATAAGAAACATAAACAATTCAATCCAATATCATTTCAAAGGACAATCCTGTTTGAAATCCACCTATAAGACTCATTTATTTTCAAAATTTTTTGAAATTATTTAATGAATTCAAAAATAATATTCCATATGTAAAATAGGATAACATACCCCATATAATCCATTTATTTTGAAAACCTAATTTTTTATACAATTTCGGCATAATATCCCTTCAAAACACACTTCACATTACTGAAAAAATCATAAAAAATCTTAAAGAAGAACCATAATAAACCACAATCAAAACATATCCATTATACGTTATAAACCCCATTTTCCTCACATAAGAATGCCAAAATAATTTCTTAGAAAATATCACTCCACATAATAAATCCATATAACACATTTATAGAGGAAAAAAGAATATTAAGAACATATAAAAATTAATGCATGGAAACACCTACCAGTTGAGTGAAAATGCAATGATGACTCAACAAAAGAGGGGACACCACCCCAAAATGATCCAAAACCCCTAAAACCCCATTAAAATTGGATACAAATTAACCATGTATTTAGGGTCCAACAAAATTGAAGGAAAAAGATTGATAAAACAAATACACTGAATGATGTGGGCACTAGTGAGGGAGGAAAAATGGAGTTTAGAGGACACCAACGAGGGAAACACTTACCTGAGAATAGGTGGTGTCGGTGAGGTAGGGGTGAGTCGACCAAGTTGCGCATGTTGAGAAGGTAGGCCGGAGGGCCATTTACTGGTGGAGGGGTTTCCAGAGGAGGGCCACACAACAGTGGATTGGATGTCACCAACGCACTGGGGGGGGAGGGGTGGGGTTGTCTTGTTTGACTTACGAGGGTAGGGGAAACATGGGGTGATGCATAGAGAATAAGGGGTAGATAATAGGGTTTGTTTTGGTTTTTATACCCTAATAACATAAATAAATTAATAAGAAAAATATTAATTAAAAATTTATAATAACAATAATAATAATAACTATAATAATAATAACTATAATAATAATATGTATAATAATAATAATAATATTGAATAACTTCATTTTATTTTTACTAATAATATCACCAATAAAAATTTAATATTATGATATTAAATTAACAACAATTTTTAATGTAATAATATTATGATCTACAACAATTATATTACTAATATTATTTTATAATCATTTTCATTATTTTATTTTCATTAAATATAGTTTTTTATGTATTGTTAAGCTAGCTATACGGCCACCTAGGTCGACCACATGGTTACTGCATACCATGTGTGCCAGTGCACCAGCCCATAACCCACCAAAAATAACAAACATAATCTTTTTTAAACTCGGGCCTGAAACCTAACTTCATCCAATGATTCAACTTTGAAAAAATTTATAAATAAGAGATCCCTGTGGTGGGGGTGTGATAATACAGGTAATTCAGAGCATTCAGCTAGTCGTTATTTACAACCACTTGTGGAAAATGAACCAACTCTACAGAATGAGTATTGTATTACCACACTGAATTCCCTTTCTTCTATAAATATTGAAACTCCAAATACTTCCCCATCATCAGCGACTCTTGATAATACTAATGGAATAATTGATTCTTTAAACACATATTGTTACATCCCACTAGCCCATCACCCTATTCCATTGAATGAAACCATCAATTTCTAGGATTCTCATGTCTGAACATTGTTTACTTCACCTTGATACTCTTGGTTTTATCCAAGATGTTGAATATCTAATCACAGTTTTAAGGCAAGTCCTCCACCTCTTGATGTTCATTCATACCATTAATGGATGGTGTATTATAATGAAATAACTCACATGATCAATCTCAATATCATACTTCACCTAGTTATACCTCAATGAATATTTTTTAAAAATTTGGAACACACTATGGATCTATAATGACCCATTTTTGTGTATTTTTGAATGAAAAAATTGTCAGTGTAGTTGACTCTTTTCAAAAATTCCATACGTGCCCTCCCCCCAATTATAAAATGCTAACCCCCTCATACCCATTTCAGAATTCCATATACATTTGGATCATCCAATACCTAAAAAAAATATATTCATTAATAACTTACTAAATCCATTTATCCCATGGTGTGATTCAAATTACAATCTAGGAAATATTTTTTGGGATAACCTAATGACATTGTCCGAAGAAGAGGTTAGGTTCTCAAAGAAGTGTTCTTATTTTTCCCTATTAATCATCATTAAAAGGTTATTAATCTATGATTATATAATAAATTCAATTTATTAAATATAAAAATATGTTATTATGTTATGTTAAATTCATATGTCCTACTCCTCTTATATCAAATGAAAAATTAAATCGTCGACTGTGTGTACAACAGACTTACACCTCCTTAACTGATGTAATTTGTTTTCCATCACAACATTTACAGGATAGAAATTGTGAGATATTTTACAAATGTATGTGATATTTAAGTTATTATTATACTTATATAATTTTAATTTCAAATATTATTTTATATGTTACATGAATTTTAAATTATGATAATGTCTCTTGTGTTTTTTGCAGACTACCACCTCAAGAAACAATGTGATTTATATTTTAATTACACATTACATGGAATGAAATAGGGGTAAATTTAACAAAGAAATGTGGTATATAAGATATTATATTGATTTTTTTTAAATTAATATATCAATTACTTTCTTACCCTTTTAATTGTAAATGAAATGATAACAATAGTCATGGGTACTTACAATTTATCGTCTCCACAATGCGATGCGATCCATTATTCAAGTTCAAATTTTAATAATTCTTATAAAATTATTTCTAATGAATGAAAATATTATTTATAAAATTAATATCATTATGTAAATTATTTATCTATATAATATGAAAAAGTACCCGAACGTTGATTACAAAAAATAAAAGAGAAAATAATATAATTAACACCCAAAACAATGAAAATAATGAAAAATTATTAAAAAATTGGTTATAACATGTCCTAAAAGTATGAACTATTATTATATAAATATAAATATTTTTATATAATATGTTATTAAGAAGTTTAGAAATATAATATTGGAGTTTAAATAATTTTCATCCCAAAAGAAGGGTTAGGTAAGGGATTTCATCTAAATTTCCATTCAATGAAGCATACTATAATGTTATGAACATAAAAACTTTTTTATGCTACATACAATTACCCATTTATATATAATTTCATAAATAATTAATAATGAGACATATTTTGTGTTTTAATATCATTCATTTTAGTTATGTTGATTTTACTTTAATATTTGATACTCATAAATATTTTCATAACAGAGTTAATTTTCATTGAGTTATATTAATTATTCATTGTCTTTGATATTATGATATCGTATGTTTAATTACTTCTGTTAATAATATTTTTTATTTAGAATTATTTTATTTGTATTTATAATTTATAAACAAAATCAAATCAATGATTAATTTTCACTTCAATATTATGATAATTTGTGAGGGTTTGTTTGATAATTACTTATTAATCTGGATAGTTTATCATTGAATTTTCACTGAAGGTAATTATGTAAATAATTGGAAAATATAAATATATAAATTTATTATTATTTTTTTATTCATGAGGTTTTCTAGTAATAGTACCATTTAATACTATCTTTTACATAAAATAGGTGTTAATGTTTTTTCTAATAATACTTGAATTCATTTCACTCTACTAACAATAATCAATTTTCCTCCAAAATAATTTGTTATAATTTTTGTTTTCATAAATAGTTTTATACATTTATAAAATGAATTTTTAAAGGCATTTTTTCCTATTTTATAATCTTAATTTGTTTTTTGAAATGCATATTTATGTAGTCTTCTAAACAAGTACAGTTTTTATAGAACAATAATATGAAATGAATAATTTTTTAATAGGTATGAAATGTTGGGAATTGAACAGAATGATGAAAAGTAATGTTTTAAAAGTTAAATTTATATGTTTCAATGTTTATTTTTCATAGAAATTTATTTTAACAATATTTTTGTGATTTATTAGTTTGAAAATGAATTTTAAGTCATATTTTTATTTTTCTCAAGAATGTTGTAATGAAAATGTTAGGGTATCTCTATTTATCAGTGCAAAAGAAAACCAATTTTTATATATAATTCATTGATTTTTATGTTGTACTGAAAAAAAAATTATTATTTATCTAGATTTTTTATAATCAATTTGAGCAAGTAAAGTATTGCATTCTATTTTTTGATTAATTTTTGTAATCACTAAGTTTCCCTCTAAAATATTCACTTTACTATTATCATTTGACATTATTTGTCCACTAAATATTCATATTATTTATCATGGATATACTTTTTAATTAAAACATATATACTTTGTACATTTGGTAAATTTAATTGATATTTAATTGATTTACTAGGGAAATTATTTTTAACATTTATACCATACATGATAAATAAATTTGTTGATAAGTCAAATATATCAAATAATAACTTTTCTATTTAATATATAAGAATTGATTTAGACATGAATATATGGGTGGGTCCATGTTATAGATAGAACATATAATCATAGATAGGATCATTAGATTAATTAATAGGATAACCATATTTAAATGTGTTTTTGTGTGTGTACATTCCCATTAGTCTTAAAACATTTTAGGGAGGTCATGAGCATTGAGGTATCATGATGCATGAGGTCATGAATTATGATAATTAATAATTTACTTCACCAAGAATAAAATAATTATTATACATGGAATTCTCAAAATGATATTGTATCGGTACACATTTCATTTTATGTTTATTGATTAAATAGCATGTGTTTTCTTAGTTGTTTCCCATTCTATATTTATTATTCCAAATCCTGTTATGACTGTAATGTTAATAATCTAATGTAATTTTTTTAATTTAACTACCTTTACATATTGATTATGATTGTAAAGTTACTTAAATAGAATACATGTTCATTTATTCAACATTCCATGTGCATTATTCATATTGATTTATGATAGCTTCTACACTACGTAACCCTTTCAAATAATTTAATCCCACCCTTGATGTTTTCCATTACTAATAATCAATGAAGAATACTATCTTTTATAAGTCCAGATATACTAGGGGAATAATTTCAATATTTAAATTTACTTTTTTTGGTATAAAATGTAATATGAATATCATATATGTATGTAGTTTACTATGACTACAAAACTATTCAATCCTTTGGGATGATATTCCTTATAACATGTTCAAATTTAGTAAATATGACATTGTCTATGGGATACTGGGGATGAGGTCATTACATATATTGGTAATTTCATAAGAATAATAACATTTAGGAAACATTACTGTATTTAATTAATTTTTTTATGATGGACACAATTGATTTTAAAGAGGTATAATAAGATATAATTTTTAAAATATTTCTTTAACAAGTTTCACTCTTCTTTGAGATACCCTCTTTTTTATATAGATAATTCCATCATACGATGGTCTTAGGGAACTAACAAAATCTCTATGACGTGTAGAACAAAGGTTGTAAGGTATATATCATGGTATTTTATCAAATATATGACTCAATATTTCTGAATAACAGTGAAGAGTGTATTCCCTATTATAAATAATGTGGGTGGGAAAAATGTAAATACTTTAAATATTATTAAATATTATATGCATTACTAAATTAAAGTGGACCTGATTTGTCATGATTTCTACGATGAGATGGATAAGTATGAAATGTGACAATCAAATTGGATTTATATAAGTCTTTAGTTCAATTTAACCCATATTTTTTTATTTTAACCCCCCTTTTAATCCATCATAAACTTTATGATATTAATGAATTATTTCCTCAGTTACTATTTATCATGAACAATAAATAAAATTGGAATATTTATCAAATTTAGATATGATGATTTCAAAATTTGAACCAATTTTATCAAATTAAATTCCAATATGTGTAAAATATTAATATAAAAACAAACACATAAAACGCAATGAAAGAAATTTTTTTGAGAATCCATTTGTCATGCATAAGATGAATTTATTATAACTCATTTCCTAAAAACCATTTATATATGAATTTAAAATTACATTATTTATTATATAATATATATCTATTTGAAAAATCATTCATCAATAAATATTATTATAATTTAGAAATATATTGTGCACTTAAAAATAGTTATCTCAAAAAAGTAAACCTTTTTATATTGAAATGAATATATATATATATATATTTATAAATTATTAGGTATCCATGAATTTTAAATTATATATTTTATTAAATATTATTTAAAATAAGAATAAATTATTTAAATACTTCATTTGAATATGTTCAAAAAAATAATGTATATGGAAAAATTTCTAAAATTAATTCTAATATAATTTTAACCTATTATGTTCAAAAGTAATATTCATACCTTGAAATTAATAACCTTTTGACAAGAAATATTAATTTTTTTGTTATACTATTAATTTGAAACAAAATTATTACATACTATAATTGAAGCTCAGATGTTACATTTTACCCATAAGCCCTAACATTCACTATACCCTGTAAATCCCATGGATCAAATTTATATTTTCCTTCAACTTGGACTTGGGAATTTCATTAAAATATAGATAATTATTAATAAAAATATGTATATTAATATTTATTATGTCATGGAAATGGAAAAGGTTATTAATTAATGATACCCATTCCTCAAAATTTTCATTTTCTAACAACTAAGATGTTTCTATAAAACCATGAATAACCTCAAAAATTTAAAATTCCAAAACCTTACTAACAAATAAAATTCAAAATATTCACCCAAGAAGAATCCTAGAAGCCCATTTTATAGTATAATATTAATAAATAAGCATTTTCTAATGTATATCATACAAATAATTTTCTATGGAGACTTCTAGTTTCATGCTAAATAAATGTTGACCATTCATAAGAATGGGAAAAAAACACGATGTGTTTCTTCTCAAATTAATGAAATAAAATTTTAACCATAACACACATTCCCCCTCAAAACTTCTAATCCACTATTAATATATCTCCCATCTAAACTATCCATATCCCATTCCATCAAATTTTTCCTTTCCTGTATAGATACACACTTCCTCAATCATCTACATTCCCCTCCCAAATACATGAAAAAACTAACCACACATCCATATATAAACCCATCACAATTAGAGAAAATCTTTGTTCTAGAAAAGTATCACAGTTTATTTTCTTGAACTAAAAAATATTACATCACCAAATTTATTTCAACCCCTTCACCCATTCCAAAAAACATATATAAAATAAAATTTCTTCCAAATTCAATTATTTCACAAATACCACCAATAAATACTCCCTTTAGTTCATGAAATTCTTACCCATGACCCATGTACCCCACCATCAACAAAACAAGAGGAATCTGAATTTAAATCCATAGTATATCATGGTAAAGAACCACTTATATATATCCAATTCAAAAAATTATCCAAATAAAATGATATGAAGTAATTGGTTGGGAGGGTTATAAATATGGGGTAAGTGTTTCAAGACATTACATTTTTATCATCATACTCTAACTAAAACTATTATGCATTACTTATGGATCTTTCAACTTGAGTTTATTATTTATCTAAAGTGGGATAGTCACAAAGAGAAAATTCCTATGTTGTTAAAAACTATTACATCATATCATGATGGTGGAGTATTCATACTCATAGTAATGTGATTTTGTTTATTATATATATATATTTATTTAAATTTTTTAGAGTAATATAATTATCACCAATATGATTATAAAATTAAGGGAGTATAAGTGTTGGATAATTATACCTACATTGGAAAATCCATCCTCTAATAATTATTAATGACTGGATATCAAAAATTTTGAGATTCTACTCTATGTTAAAATATCTCTAACCTCATATACCAAACTATGAGACACATTAATAGGTTATTTACAAAACATTTAAATCCAAAAGAAAATATCTAATGGGTGGTTGACCAACCAAATGTTCATATCTTGCATTAAATTATTGAGGGTACATCCAAAACATGGATTACATAATGGAGTATAATTTTAATAGTTAGTCTAGTAAGAAGAAGTTTACATTTTGGTTGAATAGTTCATGACTAGGATTGAAAATTCATTGAGGATATCTGATGGTATTCATCCCCTTTCTCGGGTGGGATGGTTTTATTACATTGATATACAGATGCCATAGAAGGATGGAATGGTCATAAAGGATGAAGTAATTATTTATCTTAAAGGGTAATGAGTATATATATATCAAGATTGTAAATAGTATAGTCATTACTTCTATAAAGAAATACAAGGACCAATCTGGTCATCATTCATATTAAGGTATGCATTCCTCACTCTAATTGAGTCCAATAAGATAATAATTATAATTTTTTTGAATAATTTTATTTATATGGTCATGATCAAAGTGTATGGTATTAATGAACTTAAATTATTGTCTTATATGTATGGATTAGAGTTAAGACTAAGTAACATGCCTCTAAACTCCCCAAATCATTATAATATAATCACAATCCCTTCACCAAGCATGATGAATTTAGGGGATTTTTTTATTCAAGCTATGTGTATGAATACCACATAACATCCTCTTATCCAAAACCAACTCTAATATACCCAAAATTTGGTTACCCAAGAGAGTCTATGACCTACCTAGGGAACATTACCAATCACCTAGGGGTGGAAATTAGTGCGAAGGAATGAAAAAATTTATAGTGAGAATGATTTATCAAAATAAACATGTCATTGTTAGAAAATGAATTTTACCCAAATCCTAGAATGAAAAATCATTAAATCAGGGAAACATGGGATAATAGATAATAAATAGTTTTAGAAAATAATAAATAAGTACATCTCACAAGAAAAAAATTGTATAAATAAATAAAAACTATTCATTAAAATAAAATACAAATATGATACAAATGAGGCGGTTTAGACTGATATGAACAAGATATAATATAAAATAAAATTTCCAAACCATACTATGTGTAACCACAAGAACACCATCCATCAATAAATCTTCCATCAATCCATGCCCTTCTGGAAAGTTTTTGCATTTAGGGGTTGATTATTCAATATGTAATTGATTTTGTGTGATGAAAAGACTTATGGATTTGACATCATTGCATATTTTCGGAGGCGACAACCAAAAATATACAATATTTGTTTCCTTGGAGACATGAAAAAAGTATATTGAATCCTTTTTTGGAATTATAGTTGATGCAATGATAGAGGAATAATAGAGGCAACATTTTGGGTGAGGATAGATGCGAGATATTGGAGGGTGTGGGACCCCTGTGGAAATGATGAGTTTGTGGATCAACTAGAGATCTTTTAAGAAGTTACATAAGGGAGGGTTCTTCCTTATACGACATGAGAAGTGCTGCCAGAGTAGCCAGTGCTGGGATGAAGGTGATTGAGGCCTATAATTATTGGTGACCATCTAGCCATGGAAAGGTAATGATGGATCCTTGGTTCTGGGGTATGATTGATGGTGGGGAATGTTCTAGGAATACATTGAGAGTTGGATTCTCAGGTTGTGGGTATCATATGGCCTTAGAATAAATGGATTTATAGTTTTTAAGTGTTAAATTATAGTTTTAGTTGATGTATGGAGTGGGGTTTATGTAGGAAAGGCCATAGTCCATTAGTATGGGTGGTTTTACATTGGTTTGTTTATGGGAAATGTTGTTGGTTTTATTTGGGTATTAAGGTCTGTGATTTTTTGTGGTGTCGTGCCACATTCATGATTTGGGGGTGATACATGTGTTGCATGTTACTTTTTTGTATTTTTATTTTATTTCAATTGAAAATTTTTTGTGGATTAGTTCACTCTGTACCTGAAGCTTCCTAGTATATATGATTGATATTTAAAAATTAAAAAACATTATGTTTCAATTTTTCTTTTAAAAAAAATTACCTATTAACTCTATGGGTTTTATAAAATTTTAATCGAGGGTCTTTGAATAAAAAATATAAAATTTAAATTCATAAAGAATAGATTTGTTATGTTTTTATACATTAAATATAGTGAATGTTTTCCAAACCATTTTTTACATAAATTTAATAACTATTTTCATTTAAAATAAAAAGTGATTGTGGAAATAAGGGGAATATATTAAAATATTAGAATAAATAGAAATAAATAATAGTGAATGATAAATAATTGTTAATATACTATCAAAATAATAAAAATAAAGTAAAAAATATAAAAAAAGTATTGTTGATTATGGGAATACCTATGAGTTGATGGGAATTTCAAGATCATACTAAATAATATAGATCATATTGGAATACCTAAAGCAATCTATTCTCCCAGACACTTTTTCATAACAATCCAATCCTAGAAGAGGGGAAACCGACCAATTTTTTGGGTAATTTATACAAATGGATACTAGATAGAGTAAAATCTAATGCTAGTGTTGCATGTGTTCTAGGATGTTATTCCAAATATTATTGGTTTTATGAGGTATGTGAAATGTAGTGTAGCTAATAAGTATTATCAAACAACAATATAGGGATAAAAACAATAATCACAAATCACAACCAAGCATCATACTCGATAACCCCCTATCTGATTTTCATATCACATTCAAAATAAACATTTTAAGAAATGTTCCCTATATAACAAAAAGCATCATCCCTTAAAAATATTAGTTTAAGGGAATATTTTTGGTGTGTTTTGATCAAAAATCACATTTCAAAGTACCAAATTTGATACAAAACATATTTATAAAAACTAAATTATAAAATTCATTCTTAAATAACTGAGAAAGAGCCTAAAAATTCAATAAAACAATTATATATCACCTTCAAATCCCAAAAGAACTCATAGAATATAAAAAATTATTTATAATATACACTCATTCAATTAATTAAATATAAGGTGTTCATGGATCAATAAATCTGATTAAAAAAATAATATAAATAGGGGAAAAAAATTCACTTCCTGGAAACCATGTAGAGATGCATTATTCTCGTTATAAAATCCCTAATGAAAATTTGTAATTCCGAAATATAACAAAAACAGACATATGTAAATGAATCTAATCAAATGTTACTAAATTAATATTCAATTCATAGGGATACCAACATTCATTTCAACGATTCAAATTCTATGAACTATTCAACATTTAATTGAATACTATAACCTTTATAGAATCCAGTTGAAGCTTAAAAAGTTAAAAAAAATTAAAAAATAGACCCAAATGAATACATAAGTGATTTGGACCATATTAGAATAAGGTAAAGTGGAACAATGTATATAATGAAGAGACGAAGAGGCTCACAATGTTTTAACTTGTTGAATCAAGTTCAATTCTTTTAAATAAAAAGAACCCTTTTGTAATTGAGGTGGAGATGAAGGGAATGTATATTGGATATTATGGGGGCTAAGTGAAAATAAAAAGACCACCCAATAGGTTAAATATCTATAGGGTAAAAATTATAAGAAATTTTCAAACATGGGAGATACCATTCATTAAACTACTGATATGATCACACTATTAATAGCTATACCCTATCTATTGGTGCCCCTGTGTTGAGTATTCCAATCTTGAATCCCCCTTTCTTGACATGAATTGACTCATCCTTCACCAAAACCTTTTCGAGACCCCTCGAACACCCCATATCATTATAGAATACCCTATAAACCAAAATATACAAAAATCATCAATAAATACAATAACTATAACAAGAGGATATGAAAATTCTCTCCAACATTCCAATTTATACACCTAAAAAATTGATTAATATTAGTTGATTATAAGAAAAATAGAACTCAACTTACAAATGCACCTAAAAACTCAAAATGAAGTCATATTAAAACCACCACCGAGACAAAGCTTTTGATGAAAAACTAAAATGAACAAAACTCAACTCCAAAACACAAAACATTTTAATTAAAACATCTACTTGTATAACTAATTACTTGTCACTCCAATACTAATATAAACACCTACAAATGAATTCAAACTAAAAAAATAATGGAATCTTGATCAGAAGTCTAATTATTCTCCACCAAACATAATATTATTTACCATAAACAATTATAATACAAGAATTAAAAACAATAAGGAATAATAATAACAAAAAAAATATCCCAGAATATAATAACTAGTAATTCATAATTTCCTCAAGAGATACATACCACCATATGTTTTATGAATTTTCATAAAAAATTCCAAAAAACCACACATAAGGGTAACTAAAAGAGAGATTGAAGAATACCACATAAGGAATCTGGATCCATGAAAAATATAATAAGATAATCTTGGGGAATAACTCTAATGGGTAAATAGGTCTACACTTATTTTCCAAGTGACAATTTTTAGAAAACATATTGTAGATAACTCAGATGGATACAACTAATATCGGACATCAGTGCTTTCTTATATTAGGGATTCATATTACCTGGTGAGACACACAACTATGGAATACATATTATAGAAACCGATAAGTATCACACATTGATATTACATATTATTTGATTTTAATTTATTTCATAACATAAAAATACACTCTATAATCACATTGATATTGTATCTTTAGAAACATGGTTACATAAATAACTTGTTCATAAATGAATTCCATCATATTCTATTAAGTTATTAATATCATGAAACAATATTAATGATATCACAAATAATACTTTTCTACATAACCTTTATAAAGGAAACACAAGAAATAGTGGGATTAGATTCTTATTAATGGTAAAAATGGGATATATCAATGGTCACTTAAATATAAAATTATTTAAGGGGAATGAGAACAGGAGCATAATATATATGTGACACCCTGAATATCCGTGATCAAAATAATGAGTCATGGAATAAATAATAGATGTTCATAAGTCATGAATCATAAAATAATCAAAGAATATGAATGATGAGATCTTATCATTGGAAGAGTATATTTGTAGCACCTCAATATTTCGTATACGATATCTTAATAATGTAATTAAATTTCTTGCATTTCACATAACACCGAGTTTGAGCGCATTAAAACTTACTAAACAACCATTCAAAAATTGGTTATGAATAATATTAACTTAATTTTTAATCATATTGTCACGACCCGTCCTCGGGGCTCGTGTCGTGACTACCCCAAGACCGCCTTCCATTGGGTAGGGGCTGGAGACTAGCACCCAAGGAAAAAATCCCGATAAAAAGGTGAAGTCATTCCCTTTAAAAAGAAAACAAACACCACATAGTAAGCAAAAAAAAGTAAACACTAAGTAAACTGAGTTTAATAGTAAGTGATAGAAAGTAAATGGGGCAGAATACAAACCCAACTAAAGGTGCAGTACAACTGAAAAGTAAAGTACAACAAATGAAAGACAAAGTAGAAACCACCAGGACATCTTCCAGAAACCCCACCTAAAGGGTGGGTACAGATGGTTCCCTCTGATCCTCATATCTGTCAATCCCCATCGTGTATGTCCCACTTGATAGTCCACCTCTGGGTACCGTCCCACTCCTCAAGCCTCAACGACGAACAACGTCGTCCTTCATCTGCATCCAACACAATGTAGTGCGTGCATATCCCGTGCAGGGGTGAGTATACGATACTCAGTAGGGACCCCGAGACCCTCAAAGGTCTCCCAAAATCCACGAAGGATAAACCAAAAAGAAAAGATACAAACATGACGTATCAACCAACTCAACATTGGTATATTCCCATACATATACCTAAGTCATGAATTCCTTCTCGGCTCCAGCACACAAGCCCAAGTACAACCCAGTCTACATAGGAAAGTAAAACTCAATCCAAACAGGAAAACATAAATCAATCCACACAGGATAGGAAGTCAATCATATCGAAGATAAAGATTGAAATTCAAGACTCACCTCAAAAAGGTATACTTCTATTCCACATAGGATCGATAGGTACTAATTTCCGCAATGACCCACACAGGATCTGACACACACAGGATCAGTAATCGCTGACCCACAAAGGATCGTTGACCGATGACCCACATAGGATCAATATGCACTGACCCACATAGGATCACTGAGTGCTATCCAACATACGATCTTACCAACACAAGATCGATAGTTGTCGTTGTCGAACCCACGGAGGATTCTAGTACAGTCTTCGTCGTCACAGTCGCAGCCAGCTCTAGGGTTTGCGCACACAACACACTTGTTCCAGGAGGGTCCAATCCATGAGCTAAGGGGTGGATATATCAACCGTCATGAAGACCAGAGATGATGTATCCCAATGTTCTGTCCCACAACATCGGGGAAAACCAAACAAAATGTGCCTGAGTCATGGAGAACAAGACGACCAAGCCATTTTCCAAAAGTACACGGTGTGTAGGGAAGCGATACACACTGTGTCATCAGACACTGGGTACTGCCTGTGTGATATGGCATGTACTGTAGGGCTGGTCATGTAAATAAGTAAGTACACGACGCGTACTATGGTTACACACCGTGTAAAAACCTCTAGGGTTGGTTCCATGTGCACTGTCAATGTCTGGCAGTGTGGTGGAGTATATGCCCGTGTACTCCACCCTATGTCCATGTATTTTTGGAATACATGTCGTGCCTCTTGGCTGTATGGTTCTGCCCGTGTTCGTGTATCACCTAGTTTACACACCGAGCCTCGCGAACCCGCTTCTGCCATGGTTCTGGTTGCACACATCGTGCCTCGTGGCTGTGTGGTTCTGCACGTGTCCGTGTATCACCCAGATTACATGCCAAATCTCGTGAACCCTCTTCTACCTTTCAATGAAGATAATTCACTCTGTGCCTCATGGCCGTGTACTTTTGTCCATGTTCGTGTATTTCCCTTGAATACATGCCATGTAAATTGAAGTCTCCTCTATCAAACTGTGAGGACAGTACACACCGTGTGACCGGTGTCACACGTCGTGTGTCACTTCCTCTAATGTCTGTTACTCCTGCTGCTGAACTCCTGTACTACACGGCATGTGCTTTGGAAGTACAGGCCATGTCTTCTGGAATTTTCCAGAAATGAGGTCTCTGGCCAGAATGCATCCCAAGGCATCCGTCCTTTGTTCCGATGATCCTTTTTCTAGAAAACTCCCATTCCCAAGTCGTCTCGATCTTCCAAGGCCGTTTCTGATGTTTTCGGGCCACCGATCGGCTCCAAAAACTCACCTTGATTCACCGCTCAGGAATGGTAGGAGAACACCAATAAACAAGAACGATAGAAGAATCAGACAGTGTTAGTTTGGTCTAGTTCCCTCCGCATTAGTTCGATAGATAAAGGTTTAGAGAGAACCAATAACATAGAAGGGAATACAATGCTGCTCTTTCATAAACTAATCCCTACCTTGAAGAAGTTGTCGAACGATGATCATCGTGGGAGAATGGCGTCGCGGGGTGGTTCGATGACGGTGTTGGCGAACGCCCAAGAAGAGGATGACGTCTCACACCAACTGTGGATATGGGAAATAATGATACGTCGTCTCTTCTTGGTGCTCTGGTGTTCTTCGCGTTCTTCAATAAGGAAGATGATGTTCTTAAATACTAGAGCTTTCCTACTCTCAAATATCCACACAACACATCAACCAAAAATAAAATAAGGCTTTGCCTTATTTTATTTACACATGCCAACTTTTTTTTTAAAAATCCAATATTGAATTCACCACATTAATTACATCTAGGTTTTTTAAAATGAATGGGTGTAAGTTGGCATCATTAAAAGTAGAAGTGTAGTTAGGGGAAATTAAGGGGTGGGGATAGTGTGGGCCCCACCTCACTAATATCCTATCAAGAGGATTTAGGTTCAAGTGGGTCCCACTCAACTCCCTCACATGGAGTTGAACCACTTGGATGTGAAATAGAAATTGTGACACAATTTTTATTTCACATTAAACTTATTAAATTTTTTTAACAACTCTTCCCGAGCAAATGCAACTCTAGATAAGGTCTTCCTAAGGAATTACCTGCGCTACGGTTTCATCGGTGCCCTTGGATTTCGATTCCGAGCACCGATTCAAAAGTTAGGAAAACCCAGTCGTTCGTTCATGGAACGTACATGATCTAAACATTGGAAATTGATTCTGGGAAAACCGGACCTCAGAATCATGTGCCGTCAGAAACTGCGTACTTGTAAAATACCAATGGAATTATGAAAAAAAATTCCATGAAATTTACAGGTCGTTTCATTACTCCCACCTCAGGTCTTTACGTCCCGGTAAAGATATATCACAAACTAAGGGAACAAATGAGGGTACTGAGCATGCATCTGAGCATCCCTCTCCCAAGTGCTCTCCTAGAGGATCCTGTGCTGCCACCTGATTCACACTAGAGCCATTGACCACCCACACAGGACCTGATCTTGTCGATCCTCGATCTCCAACGAGACCTCTGCAAAAGTCACTCCGCCATCAATGTCCATCACCCCATGGTTGATGATATTCTTCGGGTCATGCACATATCTCCACAGCTAAGATACGTGGAAGACGTCATGCACCCGGTGCAACTGAGGTGGTATAGCCAGGTGATAGGGCACCTCCCCTATCCTGCTAGGAACCTAAAATGGTCTGATGAAGCATGGAGATAACTTGCCTCCCTGGCCAAATCTCTATAATCCACACTGAGGTGAGACATGTAAGAGAACATGGTCTCCATCCTTGAATTCCAGTGGTCTATGACTCCTATTAGAATAAGACATATGTCGGATTTGAACTGTCCTCATCCGCTCCTGGAGGACCTGGACGTTCTCTATCGTGGCCTGGACTATCTCTGGTCCCATAAGTGCTGACTCCCCAGGGTCTGTCTAGCACAAAGGTGACCTGCATGGTTGGTCGTACAATACCTCATATGGTACCATCCCGATGGTGGAGTGGTAGCTGTTGTTGTGAAAAAACGCCACCAAGGGTAGGTGATCCTCCCAGCCGCGACCAAAGTCGAGGACACATGCACGGAGCATGTCCTCGAGAGTCTGAATGGCCCACTCCGTCTGACCATCCGTCTGAGGGTGAAAGGCAGTGCTCAGAGTTAGCTGCATCCTGAATGCCTCCTAACACCCCTTCCAAAGCCAAGAAGTAATGCTAGCATCTTAATCGGAGATGATAGATGATGGCACACCATGAAGCCATACAATCTCCTGAACTTAGAGGCATCCCATGATCTCCACTATGCCCTGCTCTCTGATGGGTAAAAAGTGGGCCGACTTGGTGAGTCGGTCAACGATTAACCAAATGGAGTCATGTCCTCTAGAAGTACGTGGATGTCCAGTCACGAAATCCATATATATCCCATCCCACTTCCACTCTGGGACTTCCAAGGGATGTACCAAGCCTACTAGTACTCGGTGCTCCACCTTCACCTGCTGGAAGATGAGGCATCGTGAAACGAACTCAGCCACAACCTTCTTCATACCTGGCCACCAGTGCTGTCATCTGAGGTCCTGGTACATCTTCGCCACTCTTGGATGTACCGCTAAAGAGTAAGTTTGAAACTCTCTCAACACCTCCTCCTGTAAAGCAGCTGGTTCTATGGTATGTCCTCTGAAAAGGACGATGTGCTCTCCTCCTACAGAGAATCGATAAGGTGCCTGTCCTGAGGATATCTGTGCACGTCACATCTCACAGTCAACATCCCCACACTGTGCCTCTCTGACCCACTGAAGAAGTGATGGAGAAGCTGTGAGCGACTGAAGAAATTCTGCCCCATCTATATCCATGAAGGATATCTGCAATACCACTAGCTGCTCTGTCACCTCTCCAAGTAGAGAAATGCCTGTCCTCCTACTAAGAGCATCAGCTACTATGTTCCCCTTCCTAAGAGTATAGATTATTTCAAGGTAATAGTCCTAGAGGAACTCAAAAAGTCACCACTGTCTCAGGTTTAGGTCCTTCTGTGAGAAGATGTACCTGAGACTTTGGTGGTCAGAATAGAATGTAAAGCGCTTAGCCATCAGATAGTCTTGCCACATCTTCAGAGAGAAGACCAATACTTCTAACTCCAGGTCATGGGTAGCGTAGTTCTGCTCATGCTGCCTCAACTGTCGTGATCCATAGGCGATCACTGCCCGCTCCTGCATCAGGACACACCCAAGTCCGGTCCCTGATGCATCACAGTAGACTACGTACCTTATTCCTTCTTTTGTAGGCTCAAGATGGTTGTGCTGGTCAATCTGTGTCTCAGCTCCTGGAAGCTCTACTGACATCTATCTGACCACACGAAGGGTCTCCCCTTCTTCTTCATGGCTGAAAGTGGTGCTGAAACTCTGGAGAAGTCTGGCACAAATCTCTGGCAGTTCCCAGCTAGACAGAAGAAACTCCACACCTCTGTCATGCTCCTGGGTGGCTCCTAAGCTAGCACTTCCTAGATCTTCGCAGGATCCACCAAAACGTCTGCCTCAGAGATGAAGTGCCCCAAGAAGTGGACCTCATGTATCCAGAACTAACACATAGAGAGCTTACCATAAAGCTAGTGCTCTCAGAGTGTGCCCAGTACAACCTGCAAGTGGTAGGTGTGCTCTTCCTCAGTAGTCGAGTAAGTCAATATGTCGTCGATGAAGACTATAACAAATCAATTGAGGTAAGGCTGAAAGATCCTGTTCATGAGGCTCATGAACACTGCTGAAGCATTGGTTATGCCGAAAGGTATAAACAAGAACTCATAGTGGCCATACTGACACCTGAAGGCTGTCTTATGAACATCCTCGTCTCGAACTCTGAGCTGATAATAGCCTGACCAGAGGTCTATCTTCGAGAACCATTGTGCTCCATTGAGAAGATCACAGAGGTCATCAATTATCAAAAGTGGATACATGTTCTTGAAGGTCAACTGGTTCAGGTGACAGTAATTGACACATCGTCGCAAGCTCTGGTCCACCTTCTTGGCGAACAAAATCGGGGAAGCCCAGGGTGAAACACTGGGTCTGAAGAATCCCTTTCCCTACAAGTCTTCCATCCGTACCTATAGCTATTGAAGTTTAGCAGGAGACTTTCGATATGTTGGAGTAGATATCGGGGCTGTCCCGGGGGATAGGTCAATATAGATGTCTACCTCTCTACAAGGAGGTAGACCTGGAACGTTATCAGGAAAAATGTCCGCATACAGGTCCACCACAATAGGAAAACTCGGACTCCTCGCATCAACTGCTCCTAGGATGAGGCTAGCCAACTGATGAGTGATCAGCTGTCCTCTCCTCTACGCGAGTCCATCCTATTCTTCGAAGGCCCCCGTCTCTCCAGTGTTGGTGAACCTACTCTCATCGGTGCGAACACATCGCACCTTGCTCCTAATACAGTCGATCTGAGCATGGACCGTAGATAACCAATCCATGTCCAAGATGATGACGTAAGGCCTTGACGCCACTATAGGAAGATCCCAGCCGATGCTATCGCCTCCTAGAGTAATCTCACACTTCTAGCACCAGTGCGTATTCGTCGAGCCTACTCCAGTAGGAGTCTCTAGACGTAAGGATCGAGCCAACAACTTTGTCGGAATCTTAGTGCTCCGAACGAGGGTAGTGGCAATGAAAGAATGACTAGAAACTATGTCTATAAAAACCACAGCAAGGGTGGAGTAGGAACAGATAGTACCTCGAATCATTTCTGGTGCACTGTGGTTGTAGGCCTCCGCTAGCTGAAGCTGAGCCTACCTCTACCCGCCAGCTCCCTATAGTCGGGGTGGACCTCCTGGTGGTGGTGGTGGTAGAGCCACAAAGCATCGCCCACCACCCACTGCTCGGATAGCTCCTCTGCCTCGTCCGCCTGCCCCCTGCGGACTACCACGGTCGAACCTCTGCCTCTACTTGGGTGGTTCCTCAAGTGTTTGCTGCTCCTCTTCATGGAGGGTCGGGCAGTCACGAGCCATTTGGCCCTGCCAGCCGCATGCATAGCACTGTCTGCCTCTCGACTGACTGTCTCTACCGCGTGTTACCCACACCTTTGATCTAGTATTTTGGGGTCGTCTAACCAGTGGTCTAGTCTGCTTGGACCCATGTGACATCCGTCGACAGCCAGCTGTCGAAGACTCAGCTACGTGCCGACCTGCGGTAGGTCTTGCTGCTGGTGTAGGATCAGCAAAAAATCTCTCTACAAGAAGGGCTCTCTCCAGTACTACATCCTGCATCTGAATACTGAGGGAGATCATCGAAGCCCTGATCTCATTCCTTAGTCCATCCTCGAAGGTCCAAGCCCGGATGAATGGGTCACGTAGAATGTTCGTGGAATAGTGCGTGAGATCGGTAAATCTCGTCGAGTACTGGGCTACCATCATGCTTCCCAACCGCAGCTATAATAACTAATAAATGCTCACCGCATGGAGGGTGGCTAAGAAGAACTCTGAGCAGAAGAGGCTCTCGATGTCCGACCAAAGGTGAGATTCCTTGTCCTGCACCTGCAGCACCAGGCTCAACCATCATCCTACTGCCGAGTGCAAGAGACTCGCTACATGGATCACCATAAGGTCTGATGGTGTCCCCACTAACCTTAAAACTCATAAAACAGCCTCCATCCAATCCTCGGTAGCCTGAGGGTCTATCTCCCCACGAAACCTGGGTAGTCTCTGATGCTGAAACTCATGCAGTGCACTAAGGAAACGTGCACTCCCAACAGCTGGGGCTGGTGGCATCGGTGGCTCAGCGGATAGAGGTACCTTTGGTGCCTCCGCTTTAATAGGGCCCTGCAACGAGGCCTTGTCACTTGGTAGGCTATCGTCTCACACAATGCTCGGAACCCTAGCTGGCTACCATTTTTGGGCCATCATGAAAAGCAATAGGTGCACCATGGTCAAAACAGTATACCTGGTGAGATGAAACAAAGTCATGACAACGAAAAATTTTGAAACACACTTGAAATTAATGTTTTCATGCACTGAGTCGGAAATCAAAAGTCAGGGTCCTGGTGTATGGATACGTCGGCCACCGCACCAACACTGGACTCCCGGGACTATTAACCACACTCAATACCCTTAACACTATTTCTCCACATAAAAGAATGATCAAAGTCCTGAGTTCTACGGTAGAAATGAACTCCTCTGATACCAATTTTTCACGACCCGTCCTTGGGGCCCATACTGTGACTACCCCAAGCTCCCCTTCCATAGGCCAGGGGCTGGCGACTAGCACCCAAGGTGAAAATATCGATAAAAAAGGTAAGGCATTTCCTTTATAACGAAATCAAACACCACATAGTAAGACAAAAGAAGTAAACACTAAGTAAAATGAGTTTAATAGTAGGTGATGGAAAGGAAATGGTTCAGAATACAAACCCAACTGAAGGTGTAGTAGAACTGAAAACCAAAGTACAACAACTGAAAGGAAGCAAAAACCACCAGGACATCCTCCAGAAACCCCACCTGAAGGGTGGGTACAGATGGTCTCCTCTGATCCTCGTATCTATCCGTCTGCACCGTGTACGTACCACCTGATATTCCACCTCCAGGTACTATCCCGCTCCTCAAGCCTCAACCACGATCAGCATTGTCCGTCATCTGCATCCAACACAATGTAGTGTGGGCATAGCCCATTCAGGGGTGAGTATACGATACTCAGTAGGGACCCTGAGACCCCCGAAGGTCTCCCAAAAACCACGAAGGATAAACCAAAAAGAAAAGATACAAACATGAAGTATCAACCAAATATACCTAGATATATGCCCTTACATATACCAAAGTCATCAATTCCATCTTGGCTCTAGCACACGAGCCCAAGTACAACCCAGTCCACACAAGAAAGTAAAACTCAATCCACATAGGAAAACATAACTCAATCCACACTAGATAGCAAGTAAATCATATCGAAGATAAATATTGAATGTCAGGACTCAGTACACACAGGTATACTTCTATTCCCCACAGGATCGATAGGTATTAATTCCCGCGATGACCCACACATGATCAGAATGTGCTGACCCACATAGGATTGCTGAGCGCTGAACCACAGAGGATATTTATGCGCTGACCCACACAGGATCACTGAGCACTGACCCACACAGGATCTGACCCACACAGGAACGGTAGTCATCATTGTCAAACCCATGGAGGATTCTAGTACAGTCGTCATTGTCACAGTCGCATCCAGCTATAGGTTTTCCACACACATCATGCTTGTTCAGGGAGGGTCCGCTCCACGAGCTAAGGGGTGGATATATCAACTATCACTAAGACCATAGATGATGTATCCCAATATTCCATCCCATGAAATAGGGGAAAACCAAACAAAACGTGCCCGAGACACGGAGAAGAAGATGACCAAGCCATTTTCCAAAAGTACACGGCATGTTGGTAAGCGATACATGATGTGTCATCGGACACCGGGTACTACCCGTGTGATACGGCCTGTTCCGTAGGGCTGGTCGTGTAAATAAGATAATATACAGTGTTTACTATGGTTACATGCCTTGTCCAAAACTCTTGGGTTGGTTCCATGTGTGCTGGCCATGTCTAACCAGGTGGTGGAGTATATGCCCGTGTACTCCACCCCGTGTCCATGTATTTCTGAAATACACGCCATGACTCTTTGCCGTATGGTTCTGCCCGTGTCCGTGTATCACCCAGTTTACACACCGAGCCTCGCGATGTCGCTTCTTCCATGGTGGTGGTTTCACACGTCGTGCCTCATGGATGCATGGTTCTACCCATGTCTGTGTATCACCCAGATTACATGCCGAGTCTTGCACATCCACTTCTTCCTTTCAATAAAGATAATACATGTCGTGCCTCGTGGCCATGCACTTCTGTCTGTTTCTATGTATTTCCCATGAATACACAGCATGTCCATCGAAGACTCCTCTATCAAACTATGTGGACAGTTCACGCCGTGTGACCAGTGTCACACGCCGTGTGTCACTTCTTCTGATGTCCCTTACTTTTACAGCTGAACGCCTGTACTATACGACATGTGCTTTAGAAGGACACACCGTGTGTTCTGGAATTTTCTAGAAATGACTTCTCTGGACAGCACGCCTCCCGAGGCATCTGTCCTTTCTTCTGATGACCCTTTTTCTACAAAACACCCGTTCCTAGTTCGTCCCGATGTTCCGGGGCCGTTTACGATGTTTCCGGGCCTCCGATCGACTGTGAAAACTTTCCTTGATTCACCGGTCAGGAGCGGTTTGAGAACACCAATCAACAAGAATGGAGAAGGAATCAGACCGTGTTAGTTTTGTCCGGTTCCCTCCACATTAGTTCGATATCAAAAGGTTTAGAGAGAACCAATAACATGGAAGGGAAAACAATGTTGCTCTTTCATAAACATAACCCTACCTCGAAGAAGTTGTTGAACGATGATCGTCGCGGGAGAACGACGCCGTGAGGTGGTTCGATGATGGAGTTGGCGAACATCCAAGAAGAAGTTCACGTCTCACACCGGCTACAGATAAGGGAAAGAATGGAACATCATCTCTCAATGGTGCTCCGGTGTTCTTCGCGTTCTTCAACGAGGAAGATGATGATCATCAAGACTAGAGCTTTCCTTCTCACAAATGTCCACACAACACATCAACCAAAATTAAAATAAGGCATTGCTTTATTTTATTTACACATGCTAACTTTTTTTTAAAATTCAAAATTGAATTCACCACATTAATTACATCTAGAGTTGTCAAAATTAATGGGTGTAAGTTGGCATCATTTAAAGTGGAAGAGGAGTTAGGGGAAATAAAGGTGTGGGGCTCGTGTGGGCCCTACCTCACCAATATCCTATCAAGAGGATTTAGGTTCAAGTGGGTCCCACTCAACTCCCTCACATGGAGTTAAACAACTTGGATGTGAAATAGAAACTATGACACAATTTTTATTTCACTTTAAACATAATCCATATTTTTAACAACTCTTCTTGAGAAAACGCAACTCTAGAAAAGGTCTTCCTAAGCAATTTCCAGCGCTATGGTTTCATCGGTACCCTCAAATTTTGACTCCAAGCACCAGTTCAAAAGTTAGGAAAACCTGCTGATTCGTTCACGGAATGTACCTGAACTAATCTTTGGAAATTGATTATAGGAACACCGGGCCTCGGAATCAGGTGCCGTCAGAAACTACATACTTGTAAAATGTAACGCCCCGACCCCAGCTACCCAGAGTTGGTTCATTACTTCGTAACATTGGCATGATCACAAGAAAGATCAAATCTCGAAAGACCGATTGGTATAGTAGCCTTGGAAACACTAGATATATTCATAAAGTTTTACATTACATTTCAATGTGAAAAACTACAACAACAACAAAGTCTTCATATCCACACTATTAACCCCTCATAATATCCCTGCAAGTCAATCATAATTTACTTCTTCACTACCTGGGAAAAATAAAACATAGAAAAGGGGTGAGCTCAAATGCCCAGTAAGGATAACAATATAGCGGAACATTCAAAATAAGCATAAACATTTAAGGCAATGAATTACTAAAACAAAAGCCTTTTAAACATGAACTTCAACATAGTATGGAAAAAGTAAAATGAAATAATGCCATTTACTTATTCACATGGATATTCTACTAATCGAATAATCACATGCAAAATCAATAACCACTTTCATAATGTTGGAATGCATAATGCCAGACTATGATAACCACATAGCCAAGGCCTCGTGCCAAGACTACAAATAAGATTTTGTCAAGGCCTTGTTCCAAGACACTAGTTTGTCTCATGAGACCTACCGATGCATCGAGGAGCTTTAGCGGGCTCCACCCGTCACTTATTAAGTCCAATGCATTCCCATATGAAAAGGTTTAAACATAACATAAACATTCGTATTAAAACTAGCATACGAAATGTCAATAATTTCACCATAAACTATGAATGGTATAAAAATAGCACATCCATAGTCAAACATATCACAAAACCTTCAATACAATATAGAAGTTTTGTATCATAATAAATCAACTTCAAATAATCTTAAAATCCGTCAAAGGATGTTGACATAGATGAAATCAAAATTCTTTTTAAAGAAATATCTCCTTTTATTTTGAAATCATTTAAGATCCATATAAAATAAAACATTTTCTTTGAAAATATTCTTATAAGCTTCTAATTAAAGCTTTGAAGATTTTATAATGGCGTAAAATTACCGCACCCGCCGTTTAAGTTAAAAAAACATTCTTACCTCAATTCTGTCGAAAAGGTTAAAAAGGACCTTGTTTTGAAAACGACGGAAAGATTCCTTTATAAACCTCTTATAAAAAGTAAAACAAGGGTATAAATGACTTTAACCCATATTCTTGTAAATAGTAAAAATGTTTTGAAATACATTTTTAAGAAACATGGATGTGGATGATAAAGATATCCCAGTAGATTATTACGTATAAACAACCTCGAATAATGAAGAGATTGGGAAATAAACCCTTACCTTGTACTTTTACTTGGTTGGGGTAGGTTAACCTCCTATATAATGGTGAAATAATTGTTATTAAATTATAAAATAATCATATACATTAATATGATATCATATATGATCTTTTAATATTGATTTGATAATATCTTAGTATTATCGTCGTTTCGTGTGTTAACTTACTCATTTTCTTTTATATGTTTTGTTACATAAGTCATGTTTGATGTATCTAATTCATATCCAGAATGATATCAAGTCCTTAAACATCATTTTTAAATCATTAAATGATAATTATACTTGAATGTATACGATGGAGAATGAATCTCATCGCGTTCGTGGAGACGGTAGTCCGTACGTACGCACGAACGCTACTTCCATTTAATTTTTATTTTAAAAGAATCGAATCCAAATGATACATAGGTATATTACTATTCCAGTATAATATAATATTTTATATATGTTACTTAACTTCATTAACACCATCCTTTATACGTTCCATGTGTGGTATGAACGAGTCATATCATTTTAAGGGGGCGGTAGTCCGCACTTCCTCAAATGAAATTATCGTATGTATATACAACATGAAACAAATAATGGTATGAAATAAAATGGAATTATAGAAGCTTATATATAAAATATATATCATTAATATCATATTTAATTACAGTTCCATCATAATGGACACCATGAGAGGCGGTAAGATGTATTTGAACAATCATCGTTTCTTGAGGCGTTAGTTTGCCATCCACAGAAACATTATGTTCATCATCCATTAGATGGAGTTCTGTGTATGTGTAGTTTGAATCCTTCTTATAACAACATCCTAGTATATTGAGGATACTGGTGTTGTTACAAAAGAAAGGAAATAAAAAGATTTTGGGGGTTGGAGAAGCAAAATAAATGAAAATAATTTAAGAGAAATCGTTACCTTTAATTTAGGTAACTCACTTTGGTTGGAACCAAAGGACTTCTTGAAATGCTTTCTGCCTAAGGGTAAGCTTCAAGGATGAGGAGAGGGATGTGGGGAGCTTAGTTGGGCAGATTTTGGACGAGCCAAGTGGCTTGAGAGGTGTGAGGAATGAGTAGAAGTGGTCTCCTTTTATAAGGGAGAGGAGGGGCTCTTTAGGAAAGTGTGAAAGTATTACTTTATAATATATTTGTATTCGGTTTATAATGGTCCAAAAATCATTGAGGTCGAAGATAAGATGACTCATATTCTAAATAACATCAACCAATAAGAATTTTACAGGTTTTAGATAATATTTTAATCATTATAATCTTATTTATTTAAATGATTTATTAATGAGGTAAACATTACATCATTATTGTGTCATTAATAATTTAAATTATTTGATGTCTAAAATTTATAAATAAAATATCATTATGTAGGAAATCTTTTTATATTTCTAATGAATATTTATAATCGAAAATCCAACATGTATAACCCTATGTAAAAATTGTTCTTCTAAAAGATGTAAGCTTATGCCATTTTTATTTTTATTTTAACTTTATTAATATAATGTGTCATTATCACTTACAAGTGGATCCATGGGGTCCCAAAACAGACCCAAATATGCCCATGGTCGACCATGTATCAACCAATAGGGTTAAGACACGTTTTAGGGTAATTTAGTATTATTACAATATTATTTTTTTAACCCTTATTTACCGGATTTACCCTTTAACCATGGTAAATAAAATATTTACCGCAGTAATTATTCAAAATGTGTAAAAATAAAAGTTAACTATTTACATAATTTGGACATCCTGATTCCAAATATGTAATCCATTTTCCTAAATTCATAACACAGAATTGGCAGAAATTAATTTAAAATTAATTCCCGCTGTCAAAACAAAAAGCGTGTTTTTAAGAGGTAATAACTATCAAAAGATTGACACTTGTTTATGTTCGGTTTAATTGTAAAATTATGTCCAATGACAAACATTATATTAAATGGTAAAAATATATTCTAAATATACTTTAAAACCACTCAAATTCACAATTTATCACTATTAATTATTTTGATTAAAAATGTTGTTTTTAATTAAAATTTAGTAATTTTCACTATTCATCAAAATATGAAAGTTATCCGAAATGTACCAAAATTTCACCCTAGGCTAATTTTGATATTCCGAATCCAAAAATGAAGTCCATTTTCAAATATAAAATATATATAATTTCAAAAAGTAGGTATTAGTATTCACAACGACTAGTTTAATTAGTTGTGGTGTGTGTTAGAACTCGAGGTTGCGTACAACACACGCTATCACATTATTCGAAGGGAAACGTACCTTGGAAGCTTGGGGTGTTACATTCTCCCCTCCTTCAAATAATTGCGTCCTCGCAATTTCTAAAATACTTATTACATGAAAAGACTCGGGTGGTTCTTCATCATAAGTTCCTCGGGTTCCCACGTTGCCTCTTCCATCTTATGGTTTCTCCACAAAACTTTTACCAGACGCATCTTCCGGTTTCTCAGTACTTGTTCTCTTGTATCAAGAATCCTGACGGGCTCTTCACAATAGGAAAGATCAGGTTCCAGTTCTAATTCCTCATAGGTGAGTACATGCGTTGGGTTAGGCATGTATTTTCTCAACAGAGATACGTGGAACACATCGTGAACTTTGGAGAGACTTGGCGGCATTGCCAATCGGTAAGCTACAGCCCCAATTCGTTCTAGAATTTCGAAAGGTCCGATGTACCTGGGACTCAATTTACCTTTCTTACCAAAACGTATGACTCCCTTCCATGGAGATACCTTTAGGAAAACATGATCACCGACCTGAAATTCCAAATCCTTCCTTCGATTATCGGCATAGCTCTTCTGCCAACTTTGAGCTGCTTTGATGTGATTTTGGATTACCTTCACCTTTTCCACCGTTTCCTCCACCAGTTCTGGGCCTACAAGTTTTCTTTCACCAACGTCATCCCAACAGGTTGGTGTACGACATCTCGTTCCGTATAACGCTTCATATGGTGCCATCTGAATACTCGAATGGAAGCTATTGTTATAGGAAAATTCTACTAGTGGTAAATATTGATCCCACATACCCTGAAAATCAAGTGAGCAAGATCTCAACATGTCTTCTAAGGACTGAATAGTCCGTTCTGATTGTCCGTCTGTCTGAGGGTGGTAAGCAGTGCTCAAATGAAGTTCAGTATCCAGGGATTTCTGAAGACTTTTCCAAAATCTTGAAGTAAAACGGGGATCACGATCAGAAACAATCGATAGGGGAACTCCATGAAGTCTCACAACTTCATTAATGTATAGTCTTGCTAGACGTTCCAGGGGTAGATCTTCTCTTATAGAAAGAAAATGTGATGACTTGGTAAGACGATCAACAATAACCCATATTTCATCGTTCCTTCTAGGAGTCTTTGGTAGCCCCATGACAAATTCCATCGTAATATTGTCCCATTTCCACTCCGGTATGGGAAGAGGTTGCATGACTCCTCCAGGCTGTTGCCTTCCAGCTTTCACTTGTTGACAAACCATACATCTTGACACAAAATCAGCAATCTCCCTCTTCATGTTGTCCCACCAAAAATGTTCCTTCAAATCTCTATACATTTTGGTGCTCCCAGGGTGTATAGAGAAATTGGAACTATGAGCGTTATCGAGCAATTCCCTTTTTAGATCAAGTATATTGGGAACACAAAGTCTCTTCCCGAATTTCAAAATTCCATCTTCATACACAAAGTCTCTCAATCTCCCATCATTCACAGCATTAATCTTCTTCTGAAATTCTTCATCATCGGTCTGGGAACTCTTAATCCTTTCTAGTAAAGATGGTTTGGCAACCATTTGAAAAAGCATTGATGTTTCACCTTCCCTGGTTATTCCCATGTCCATCTTCTCTAGATCCATGAAAATTGGATCCCTTTCAATTCTCATCATGTTCAGAACTCCATGGTCTTTTCTTCTCAAAGCATCTGCTACTTTGTTTGCTTTCCCCGGTTGGTAGTGTATCGTGCAATCATAATCCTTGAGTAATTCAAGCCATCTCCTTTGCCTCATGTTGAGTTCTTTTTGTGAGAAAATATACTTCAGACTATTGTGATCAGTATAAATCTCACATTTTTCACCATAGAGGTAGTGCCTCCATATCTTCAAAGCAAAGATCATAGCTGCTAACTCAAGATCATGAGTAGGATAGTTTTGTTCATGAATTTTCAACTGTCGTGATGCATAGGCAATAACTCTATCATTCTGCATAAGGACACAACCAAGTCCTTTCTTTGATGCATCACTATAAATAACGAACCCATCATTCCCCGATGGTAGAGTCCATATAGGAGCATTGACTAATCTTCTCTTCAGTTCTTCGAAACATTCTTCACACTCTTTTTTCCAAACAAATTTAACCCCTTTACGTGTGAGCTTCGTTAATGGGTTAGCCAATCGGGCAAAATTCTGGACGAAACGTCGATAATAACCTGCCAAGCCAATAAAACTACGTACCTCAGTTATACTCGTAGGTGCTGGCCATTCTTGGATTGCTTTGGTCTTAGAAGGATCAACAGAGATTCCATCTTTAGAGACAATATGGCCAAGAAAAGAAATCTCCTGAAGCCAGAATTCACACTTGCTAAACTTTCCATATAATTCATGCCTCCTCAGAGTCTTCAAGATAATGCGCAGGTGATTTTCATGATCTTCGTAGGTTTTGGAGTATACCAAGATATCATCAATAAATACCACCACAAATTCATCGAGATACTCCTTTAAAACTCTATTCATCAGATCCATGAATACAGAGGGTGCATTAGTCAATCCAAACGGCATTACAGTAAACTCGTAATGCCCGTACCTGGTTCGAAATGCTGTCTTCGGAATGTCTTCCTTCTTTACACACAACTGATGGTATCCAGATCGAAGGTCAATCTTTGAAAAGTATTGAGCTCCATGCAGTTGGTCAAATAAATCATCAATACGAGGTAGGGGATACTTGTTCTTTATCGTTATAGCATTGATCTCCCTGTAGTCGATACATAACCTCATAGATCCATCTTTCTTTTTAACAAAAAGAACAGGGGCTCCCCATGGAGAAACACTAGGGAGAATAAATCCCTTATTACTAAATTCCTCTAGTTGTTTCTTTAGTTCGACTAACTCTACAGTGGCCATTCTATAAGGGGTCTTCGATATAGGCCTTGATCCAGGAATCAAATCAATGGAAAACTCAACTTCTCGTTCTGGAGGATGTCCAGGTAAATCTTCCGGAAATACATTTACAAATTCTTTCACAACAGGTACATCCTCTATTTGAACATTAATTTTCTCACCGACAGTTATTTCATTCTCTTCCTCCCCAATAATTGAATTAAGTTGAGCTACTGGGGGTGGATCTAAATAAGAATTAGGTGGTGACGATTCTGCTCTAAAAATAAGGTGTTCCTTATCATTATCATCAAGAATCGTAACCTCTTTCTTCTTACAATAAATCTTCGCATCATAGTCCGAAAGCCAGTCCATACCGAGGATTATATCAAACTCAATCATAGGTATGACGATGAGATCAGCAGATAAAGAAAATTTATGTGCTCTAATGGGGACTGATTCACAAAACTTTGTTGCAACGATACTTCCCTTAGGAGTTTTGACTGACAACTCCCTTATTAAATCAAATTGGAAATATCTAATTTTCTTAGAAAACTGTGAAGATATGAAACAATGCGATGATCCAGAATCAAATAATGCATTTTATAAACTTGAGGAAACCATTAAATTACCTGCCACCACGTCTTTCGGAGCATCTACCTCAGCAGTAGTGATAGCATAAGCCTGGCCTTGATCCCTTGGCCTTTTCTGAGGTAAGTTCTCCTGACGCTTGGGACATGCATTTGCATAATGCCCCATCTCCCTGCAATTGTTGCACTGAACGTTGGTAGCTTCCTTCTTCCCCTTGCAATCATGAGCTTGGTGGCCTTTTTCACCACACTTGTAATAGACTCCCATTCCCTTCAGGCAAGCACCGGGGTGTTTCTTCCCGCATTTACCACAAGATGGATATTCAACCTTTCCCTTCTTCCCCTTATTTCCATTCCCAGATTGATCAGCAGGTCTGTTCTTCTCTTGCTTCGCTTTAAAGTCATAAGACTTAGAGAATTCCTTTTCGGTCTTGATAGCACATGAGACAATGTCTTCGTACGATGAAAAGGATTGTGAGACTAATGCTCGACGGAGAAATGGTTTTAACCCATCAAAGAAACGATCAATCTTACTTCTTGGGTTGCGTATATAATCTCCAGCATACCTCGCTAACCTTGTAAAGTTAGCCTCATACTTTGTGACATTATCATCCTCCTTTTGTCTCAGACTTAGAAATTGCCTTTCCATATCCGCTCGATGGTCGCGAGGGAAGTATTTTTCTAAAAACAGATCTTTGAACTCCCTCCATTCCATATTTGATACTTCATCATCTTCCTTCATGTTTTGAATCAATGACCACCATTGATCAGTATCTCCAGTGAGGCGGTAAACTGCCATGATAACTTTTTCCCTTTCACTTCTCCCCAAATCCTGAAATATTTTCTCTAGGGAAAATATCCATTGCTCAGCTACTAATGGATTTTTATTCCCATTGAAAGTTGGTGGTTGTTGCCTCATGAATCGATCTAACATTGATCCTCCACGCTGCGGATCAGGGTGCTCCATACGGGTAAGGTTATTATTCATAACCTGAGTAAGTTGTCCCAGTATGGTGATTAGCTGATTGGCACCAGTTGCATCACCAGCCCCACTATAATTATCTTGAGCAGGAGGGAAATCCCTACATGGAGTGCGTGCATTGATACGGTTTCCATTTCTTCCACTAGGCGCCATTTCTAAACAATGGCATAAACTAGATCAGTTTCTGAATCAAAATACATAATTCCATACTTATAAAACACTTAACATAAATTGAACTATTTATGGATATAATCCATAATCATAAAAATGTTTTCTTGGAGGAAGTATATACTCATAAACCCTTCATAATGATTTGTAAAGAAAATGAGAGTTATCCTAAGCATATCCCCCGGGAGTTTCGTAACCAAGAGTGCAGCAAGGCCCGTTGTCGTGCACCAGTTCCCGTTCGAGTCTAGCTCAAAGCGGTGTTTTCGGGTTTTACCCCTAGGTACATCTGTGCCAGAGCCGCCTCTACCTGCTCGTATCCAGACATGGATGTATTGCTCGGAAAACTCAGAAAATCTCTACAATACCAAAATTCTAGGAAGTTCTTCTATACTAATCCTCAAAGTTCATCTTAGGTCTACGTGCTCTAATCAGAGTTTATCTAAATCTAGCTTCCAAGGTTTGTACTAAACTTCCTCTGATACCAACTGTAACGCCCCGACCCCAGCTACCCAGAGTCGGTGCATTACTTCGTAACATTGGCATGATCACAAGAAAGATCAAATCTCGAAAGACCGATTGGTTTAGTAGCCTTGGAAACACTAGATATATTCATAAAGTTTTACATTACATTTCAAAGTAAAAAACTACTACAACAACAAAGTCTTCATATCCACACTATTAACCCCTCATAATATCCCTGCAAGTCAATCATAATTTACTTCTTCACTACCTGGGAAAAATAAAACATAGAAAAGGGGTGAGCTCAAATGCCCAGTAAGGATAACAATATAGCGGAACATTCAAAATAAGCATAAACATTTAAGGCAATGAATTACTAAAACAAAAGCCTTTTAAACATGAACTTCAACATAGTATGGCAAAAGTAAAATGAAATAATGCCATTTACTTATTCACATGGATATTCTACTAATCGAATAATCACATGCAAAATCAATAACCACTTTCATAATGTTGGAATGCATAATGCCAGACTATCATAACCACATAGTCAAGGCCTTGTGCCAAGACACTAGTTTGTCTCATGAGACCTACCGATGCATCGAGGAGCTATAGCGGGCTCCACCCGTCACTTATTAAGTCCAATGCATTCCCATATGAAAAGGTTTAAACATAACATAAACATTCGTATTAAAACTAGCATACGAAATGTCAATAATTTCACCATAAACTATGAATGGTATAAAAATAGCACATCCATAGTCAAACATATCACAAAACCTTCAATACAATATAGAAGTTTTGTATCATAATAAATCAACTTCAAATAATCTTAAAATCCGTCAAAGGATGTTGACATAGATGAAATCAAAATTCTTTTTAAAGAAATATCTCCTTTTATTTTGAAATCATTTAAGATCCATATAAAATAAAACATTTTCTTTGAAAATATTCTTATAAGATTCTAAGTAAAGCTTTGAAGATTTTATAACGGCGTAAAATTACCGCACCCACCGTATAAGTTAAAAAAACATTCTTACCTCAATTCTGTCGAAAAGGTTAAAAAGGACCTTGTTTTGAAAACGACGGAAAGATTCCTTTATAAACCTCTTATAAAAAGTCAAACAAGGGTATAAATGACTTTAACCCATATTATTGTAAATAGTAAAAATGTTTTGAAATACATTTTTAAGAAACATAGATGTGGATGATAAAGATATCCCAGTAGATTATTACGTATAAACAATCTCGAATAATGAAGAGATTGGGAAATAAACCCTTACCTTGTACTTTTCCTTGGTTGGGGTAGGTTAACCTCCTGTATAATGGTGAAATAATTGTTATTAAATTATAAAAGAATCATATACATTAATATGATATCATATATGATCTTTTAATATTGATTTGATAATATCTTAGTATTATCGTCGTTTCGTGTGTTAACTTACTCATTTTCTTTTATATGTTTTGTTACATAAGTCATGTTTGTTGTATCTTATTCATATCTAGAATGATATCAAGTCCTTAAACATCATTTTTAAATCATTAAATGATAATTATACTTTAATGGATATGATGGAGAATGAATCTCATCGCGTTCGTGGAGACGGTAGTCCGTACGTACGCACGAACGCTACTTCCATTTAATTTTTATTTTAAAAGAATCGAATCCAAATGATACATAGGTATATTACTATTCCAGTATAATATAATATTTTATATATGTTACTTAAGTTCATTAACACCATCCTTTATACGTTCCATGTGTGGTATGAACGAGTCATATCATTTTAAGGGGGCGGTAGTCCGCACTTCCTCAAATGAAATTATCGTATGTATATACAACATGAAACGAATAATGGTATGAAATAAAATGGAATTACAGAAGCTTATATATAAAATATATATCATTAATATCATATTTAATTACAGTTCCATCATAATGGCCACCATGAGAGGCAGTAAGATGTATTTGAACAATCATCGTTTCGTGAGGCGTTAGTTTGCCATCCACAGAAACATTATGTTCATCATCCATTAGATGGAGTTGTGTGTATGTGTAGTTTGAATCCTTCTTATAACAACATCCTATTATATTGAGGATACTGGTGTTGTTACAAAAGAAAGGAAATAAAAAGAGTTTGGGGGTTGGAGAAGCAAAATAAATGAAAATAATTTAAGAGAAATTGTTACCTTTAATTTAGGTAACTCACTTTGGTTGGAACCAAATGACTTCTTGAAATGCTTTATGCCTAAGGTTAAGCTTCAAGGATGAGGAGAGGGATGTGGGGAGCTTTGTTGGGCAGAGTTTGGACGAGCCAAGTGGCTTGAGAGGTGTGAGGAATGAGTAGAAGTGGTCTCCTTTTATAAGGGAGAGGAGGGGCTCTTTAGGAAAGTGTGAAAGTATTACTTTATAATATATTTGTATTCGGTTTATAATGGTCCAAAAATCATTGAGGTCGAAGATAAGATGACTCATATTCTAAATAACATCAACTAATAATAATTGGACAGGTTTTAGATAATATTTTAATCATTATAATCTTATTTATTTAAATGATTTATTAATGAGGTAAACATTGAATCATTATTGTGTCATTAATAATTTAAATTATTTGATGTCTAAAATTTATAAATAAAATATCATTATGTAGGAAATCTTTTTATCTTTCTAATGAATATTTATAATCGAAAATCCAACATGTATAACCCTATGTAAAAATTGTTCTTCTAAAAGATGTAAGCTTATGCCATTTTTATTTTTATTTTAACTTTATTAATATAATGTGTCATTATCACTTACAAGTGGATCCATGGGGTCCCAAAACAGACCCAAAGATGCCCATGGTCGACCATGTATCAACCAATAGGGTTAAGACACGTTTTAGGGTAATTTAGTATTATTATAATATTATTTTTTTAACCCTTATTTACCGGATTTACCCTTTAACCATGGTAAATAAAATATTTACCGCAGTAATTATTCAAAATGTGTAAAAATAAAAGTTACCTATTTACATAATTTGGACATCCTGATTCCAAATATGGAATCCATTTTCCTAAATTCAAAACACAGAAGTGGCAGAAATTAATTTAAAATTAATTCCCGTTGTCAAAACAAAAAGCGTGTTTTTAAGAGGTAATAACTATCAAAAGATTGACACTTGTTTATGTTCGGTTTAATTGTAAAATTATGTCCAATGACCAAAATTATATTAAATGGTAAAAATATATTCTAAATATACTTTAAAACCACTCAAATTCACAATTTATCACTATTAATTATTTTGATTAAAAAAGTTGTTTTTAATTAAAATTTAGTAATTTTCACTATTCATCAAAATATGAAAGTTATCCGAAATGTACCAAAATTTCACCCTAGGCTAATTTTGATATTCCGAATCCAAAAATGAAGTCCATTTTCAAATATCAAATATATATAATTTCAAAAAGTAGGTATTAGTATTCACAACGGCTAGTTTAATTAGTTGTGGTGTGTGTTAGAACTCGAGGTTGCGTACAACACACGCTATCGCATTATTCGAAGGGAAACGTACCGTGGAAGCTTGGGGTGTTACATAAAATCCAAAGGAATTAATAAAAATATTTTCCTTGAAATTTAAGGGTCCTTACACATATATAATCTATATAATTTTACCATCCATATTATGTGTTTCTTAGACATAATATAAGAAGGAATTTATATTTTCAGATAAAAGAAGTATTTTAAAAAAAATGCAATTTTTCCAACTTTTAGTGAAGAACCCTTTTAAACCCAATATTTGACACTTTTATATATTAAATTTAATGAAACAAAATTATTCTTTATAATTGGGACATAAAAAGTTAGTTTGTATAAATTTTTGGTACATTTATGATAACTTTCATATTTTGATGAATAATGAAAAATACTATGTTATAATTGAAAATAATTTTTTTAATTGAAATAACTTATAGTGGTAAATTATGTATTTGAAAGGTTTTTAAGTATAATAACATTATATTTTTATCATTTAATACAATTTAGGTCATTGTATGTAATTTGAAATTTAAATTTGACATAAACAAATGTCAATCTTTGGGTAGTTTTTACTTTTTAAAAACCCGCATTTTGGTTTTCACAATAGGAATTAATTTTAAATTAATAAATTCATCTTATATTTTTTGAATTTGGTAAAATAGAATTTATTTTGGAATTCATAATATCAAAATTATCTCCGGTTAAATTTTTGTTTTTTTGAAAACTTTCAATTTTTGATGAATAGTAAAAACACACTGTGTTATTATTTAAAACTGACATTTTAATTAAATAATTAGTTATTATAATTTTATTTATTTTAATTCAATATATATATAATATCTATATAAGTTCAATGTAATTAATTGGAGTCATTTTATAATAAATTTAGATATATAAAGGTTTATCGAACTTTTACCGTCTTTTACCCACCTCCTAGGAGCATTTGCAAATCTGCATAAAACATAATTTAACTGCTTCTGTGAGTTTAATTTTAAAAAACAAAGAGAAATGGTTAATATAGTTAAGTAAAATGGGTTTGAATATGAATAAAATAATTTTTGGTGAATAGTAAATTTTGCCATTTATTTAACATGGTTAAAATTAAATAGGGCAATTAAGGGTAAAAATGATATGATAATTACCCTAATACATGTAAAAATTATATTGGATAATTATTATTCGACTCATCCCCAAAATATAAATTAAATAATTAATTTTTGAGCCATTATAAAAAGAAAATGATTTTATTATAAAATAATATTTCAATTTTTTCATAAAGTTACCCTCACCTCTCTTATAAAAGGGAACTTCCCCTTCTCTTAATTTCACACCTCCAAAGCCTTTTGGCTAAAAACAATCCTTGTCCAAATATCCTCCAAACATTCCACCCTTCATACTAGAGGATTTAATTTGGTCATAAAGCCAACCTAAAGAGGCATTTTGATCAAATCAAGAGGAAGAACCTGATGAAGAGGAAAGTATTTCATCGCCTCTTTCAGGTTATTTGCTTCTTAAACTTCTTCTTTATTTGTTGTTTCCATTCAAAAATAATAACTCAATTATATTCTATATACAGTGATGTTATTATAAAAATTTTACAACCATATTCATTAATCTATACATCCTTTTAATGACAAAGTCAACATACGTGTGTACGTATGGATTACCGTCTCCACGTCGTGGTGTAGTTTGTTATTCAAACACTTCATTATTGGAATGAGTATAATAATGTGTATAACAGATGTAAATAATAAATATAACATGTTAATTATTCAGAATAAATGATATTCCATCCAATTACATACGATTTATCCATAAATATAATGATATTGTCGATCATGCGTACGTACAGATTACAGTTTCTACGACTCAATGAGATTCATTACCAATTTCACCATTCAACGATGATTATAAAATATATATCACTAAAAAGTATGTAATATATTACATAATAATGATACTATATATATATATATTTATTTACTTACATATATCTTATTCACTTAGTTCTGTTCAATACGATATGAAAACGGAAACAACATTTATGCATACGTATGATCTACCATCTCAGTAAACATTGTTTTCCATTTTATTTATATTTATATTATAAATATTTATATTTTAAATATATATTATATATAAATCATGTTTTATATTGTGGAAGTATTTAAATCATGATTTTTGTGATATAATCAAGAGTAACTAGTTAAAACACGTACGATAAAGAAAGCGATTATTACCCGAAATGTTAATTTAACATGGAAATTATTATTAAATGGGTATTATAAAGTCATAAATGAATAATGTATGATATCGTAAATTTAATATGGTTTTGGAATAATTTCATAACAAACTACGGTCTTTAACATGAGGTTAAATGTACCATCGACTAAAAAAATGCAAGGTAAGGGTTAATTTCACAATCTCTTTATCATCCGAGGTTGTTTTTATGTAAGTATCTACTGGGAAATATTTATTATCCATGTCCATGTTTCATAAAAGAGTTTTCAAAGGGATTATTTTTATGAGACTTTTTTACTAAAACATTATTTTAAATTTTTTAAATATTCTTTCTTCTAAACCATTCTAATTAATTTCTATGTTTTCAAAATGGTTTTTAAGGATTTATTCATGTGGACATGAATGTTTTTAAAATTTTAATTCCTTTCAAAAAATAAAAGTTGTATGGGACACTTTAATTCAAAAATGTCTTTAAATTTTTTTCTTTCTAAATTGTGTGGATTTTAAATTTTTTTCATGAGAATGTTATATTTCTCTCAAAGAGTTTTAAAAAACATTTTAATCTATATCAACATCATTTGATGGATTTTAAACATGTTTGAAGTTGATTTATTATGATAAAAATCATCCATATTGTATTTAAGGTTTTTTGATATGTATTACCATGGATGTGTTATTTTTATACCATTCAAGGTTTATGGAAAAATTATTGACATTTAGTATGCTTGTTTTAATATAAATGTTTATGTTATGTTTAAACCTTTTCATATGAGGAATGCATTGGACATAGTATGTGACGGGTGGAGCATGCTATAGATTTTTGATGCGTCGATAGGTCCCATAAAAGAAACTAGTGTCTTGGAAAAAGGCTTTGCCCAAATCTTATTTGTAGTCTTGGAACAAGGCCTTGAATATGTAGTTATGCAGTCTGGAATTTTGAATTACATCATTATGAATGTGGTTATTTATATTGCATGTGATTTGTTGACTAGTAAATATCTATGTGAATATGTAAATGGTATTATTTTTTTATCTTTTCCATATTATGGTAAAGTTAATATTTAAAAGGATTTTGATAAATCTTATACGTTTCCTTAAATGTTTATGCATAATTAGAAATGTTTCTATAATATTTTTATCCTTACTGAGCATCTGAGATCACCTCATTCTATGTTTTAATTTTCCCAATATTTCAAGAAGTGTATTATGATTTACATGTAGGGTTAAGCTACTAGATTAATGGAATTATCAATGGATCATTTAGATTTTTTTATTTTCTAATGTATAATGTAAGATTCATGTATGTAATCTCTATTCCATGACTGCTAAAACGATCTGTGTTTTGGAACATGATTCCATGTAATCATGCCTATGTATTAAAATAGTACACAAACTCTAGGCTTTTGGGTTCGGGGTGTTACAGTAGGTATCATAGGAAGTTTAGAAACAACCTTAGAAATAGATTTAGAAAAACTTAGATTAGAGAAAATTACCCTAAGATATACATTGTGGATTCCTATAGATAAACTTTCTAGAATTTTGTTAATATAGATATTTTATTTATTTTAAAAGAAATACATCCATGTCTGGACACAATTTGGTAGAGGTGGCTCTGGTACAGATGTACCTAGGATAGAAAACTCCAAAAATGTGTTTTGGGTTTGAACTGGGGTATTCTGGTACATGACAATGGGCCATCCTACACTCTTGATTTTGAAACTCCTCGGTGATATGCTTAGGATAATTCACATTTTCATTAAATCCATTGTAAAGGATTAAGGAGTAAATAATTATTCAATGGACATAATTTTTTATTACATAATATATTTATAATATTTTCAATTTACATTACGTATTTTACATGTTTGGAATTAGGAAATGTGATTCATAAACTAACCTAGTGTATTCAATTTTTATAATTAGTGCATAGTATAAGGAACAAAAATTCAAACAATATGCATGATCAAAAGATTAAGAAGGATTATCTCTTTCATGGTATTAATCCAACATATAAAATTGAAATAGTCTCCGACATATTATAATTATTTAATGAAATAGTATCATGTGTTAATAAGACAAGTAATGAATTCATTATGTCCTATGGTTTTGAAGGGAATCAAGAGATGAAAATGATGGTAGGGAGATAGATGGATAAAGGGAAGAGGGGAAAGAAGGATTTTTCATTATGTGATAACTGTGGAAAGAATCACCTTGGTAAATGTTTGAATGGAATGAGAGTTTGTTAAATGTGTAGAGAAAAACGACACCATGTACCTTATTTCAAGGGTAATAAAAAGGTTTCTAATGTACAATTTTTCATCTAGAGGGAGTTGGGACACTATGTGAATCAATGTCCAAATCATTAAAGTATACCCCAAATGCTGCGATTGGATAATATTCATGTCACGAAACCACTGAATATGATGTGTAATGATTAGAGTTCTTATATTGTGTCATTTTAAAATTGTATTAATGATGTACATGTTATAAGAATTATAAAGTATATACGGATTGTTATATAGTATTATTCCATTAAAAATTTTAAGTTGTGTGGTACCATGAAAAGTGATTCAATAGAAAGTTATTTTTTTGAATAATACATGGTTGAAGGAATGATAAAAAATTAATATGGTACTGATACTAAAGTATTTCTTTTGGAATATGAAATGATTGATTTTGATAAATCATTTTGGATATTATTGACATCCTTAAAATTGATTAATAGTTTTTTTATTCCATCATTGTTAGAGTTTACATCTACTATGGGTATAAGAAGAATATTCAGTATTCTAAAAAGAATAAGGGAGCATTAATGTAATCAAAATCTTTTTATGGAAATTCATGGTGTTACAATGTTTTAAAATAATAAATGATGAAGGTATTCACATGTAATTATATGCAAAAAGGGATATTCAATATGTTTACATTCCTTTTAATGTTTGGACTGGGAGATTGGAAAGATGTATTTTGGATAAGTATAAAGGTTGGAATTGATTAATTTTGACATTGGATATAATTGTTCAGGTTAAATGATTTGTTGAGATAATTTTTGGATTGTCATAAAAAGGACAACATAGAGGTCAGGCGACGCCCTCTCATGTCCAGAAAGACCGTGAGACTTGAACCCACAACCAAAGGGAGACAAGTGTATATCACCTAACACTGGAATACATGATGTCCTAGTTTTTATAATGTAGTTTTTTTAATATTCTGAAAAATGAATTATAAATTAATTATTTTTGGAACCCTATATGATTTTGATAAATAGAATATTTTTTTCTATTATCTTTTGGTGTGAAAGTTGTGTCTAGGGTAGAAATAAGTTGAAGGATGAAACTCTTCATGTCAAGTATATTTTTCCCTCTTATTCTATGAATAGATTAATTCTTAATCTTTAGAGAAGGGATCTTTAAACCAAAAATGTGTCATCCTAATACCTTATATTTTGTTGAACTGATGATATTTTAAATCATTATAGATTTATGGTTTTAAAGCCCTCAATTTTACACTTCTTTGTGATTGATTAAATTAATTACTCCCTATAAATATTTACATTTTTCCTAAAATTAGGTGTCTCTAATTTCCAATAATGATCTCTTAATCAAGATCATAATTTTTTGGTGACCTGTTTATTACATTTCTCTCTTATTATGACTAAATTTTATTAACCCAATTTCTGATTTGTATTTTCCACAATGGCATTTTTATTTTTTTAACCATTTATTTTTTAAAAACAATTTCAAATTTTGAGGACAAAATTTATTAAGTTAGGGAATAATTTAATTTTTAATGATTTCATTGTACGTTATCTCATTAATGTAATAAAATAGCTTGCACTAAATGCAGCACTGAGTTTGAGCGCACCCCAACTTACTAAACTAACTGTTTAAAAAGGTGTTATGAATAGTATTAACTGCATTTTGAATCTTATATACTCTTTCTAATTTTTTCTTCTATATTATGGGTTTCTTAGACATAATATAAGATGATATTTAATTTTTTAGATAAAAGAATAATTTTTAAAAAATTGTAATTTTACCGCCTTTTAATGGAGAACCTTTTTGGAAAACAATATTTGATACTTTTATATATTCAATTTAATGAAATTAAATTCTTTTTCAGATGTGGGACATAAAATTTTAGTTTGGATATATTTTTGGTACTTTTCTGGTAACATTCATATTTTGACGAATAGTGAAAAATAATATGCTTTAATTGAAAACAACATTTTTAATCAAAATAGTTTCTAGTGATAAATTATTAATTTGAAAGGTTTTAATGTATAATTAGATTATATTTTTTTCATTTAATACAATTTACGTCATTGAAAGTAATTTCACATTTAAATTTGACATAAACACATGTCAATATTTTGATAGTTTTTACTTTTTAAAAACTCACTTTTTGGTTTAAACAATGGGAATTAATTTTAAATTAAGAAATGAAACATTTTGGTTTTGAATTTAGTAAATAGACTTAATTTTTGAATTTGGAATAACAAAATTATCTTAGGGTAAAGTTTTGGTATTTTTCAGAAAACATTCAATTTTTGATAAATCCTGAAAATCACTGCATTATTAATTAAAAAAGAAAATTTTATTAAATAATTATTTATTTTTTTTATTTATTTTTTAAATAAAATTGTTATATAATACATATAAGTTCAATGTTTTAAAGACCCGTAAATTTGAAGGAATTTTCTTTAAATACATTGGAATTTTACAAGTATGCAGTTTCTGACGGCGATTGATTCCAAGGCCCGGTGTGCCCGGGATCAATTTCCAAAGATTAGCTCAGGTACATTCAGTGAAGGAATGAGTGGTTATTTCTAACGTTTAAACCGGTTCTTGGAATTAAAATCTAAGGGCAACGATGAATTCGCAACGCTAGGATTCGCTTAGGTGAATCTTAACTTCGTCCAGTAAGGGATGAGAGAAGAAGATTTTTTTCCGACCATTCGAGAAAAATAATAAAATAATTTAAATGAATTATTTTATTTTTTCTTCCCCCGTTTTTGGGTGGCCGGGCAGTGACAGGGTGGTGATGATGCACATCAATGAGGCTCATTAATGGGTCATTAAACTTATATCGTAATGACGCTTTAATGACACCATTATGGAAACGCTGCGACGTGCTCCATTATATATTTTGGCCCATGAAGAATATGTGGAGAAAGAAATTGGTGGATTCTCTGGAGAACCTCTGACGGACTTCCGCCCCAGTGAAGAATGAAGAATGCCAACAAAACCTCTTCTTCTTCGATGCCATATGAATATCGAAGCTGGAAAGAGACGCCAACGCCTTAACCCCTCCTTGAGGATGAACACACGACAACGAACCACTACGAGGTAGGGGTTTATTTTGAGAATGATAATACTCCAATGTTAGTTTTCCTCTAAAACATTAACGCAGATCAACTCATTATCAAGTTGATCTGTCGACTTTTATTTGCGGGTTGGGGATTTTTATTTGCAGGGAAATTTTTGGGAGTTGTTTCAAACCACTAACACAGTGGGTGCAGACCAACGATCAAGTCCTAACCCACCATTTTTATATTATTCATGCGCGGATAGTTGGGCGATGATATAACGGGACGACAATGGCGTTTGATGGCTGTCGCACTGAAGTGCGGTTCTCGAGACGATCACAGGTGCATACAAGAGCAAGAACGGACCACCGGAATGACTCTGGTGGCCCGCGGAAATTTCCAGCGGCTAGAGGCAGTGGCTGGAAGGAGCCTCCGCGACACAGGCCATGGCCACATGCAGTCAGATCCCGCGGTTGTGTGGGATTCAGAGGAGGATGCGGCGCCCGCCGTTTATCTGGAGCACAAAGTAGGGGGACCATGCCCCCCTGCTCGGCCCACTGGCTGAGCCAGTGCGCCCCCCCGGCCGGGCTATGGCGGGTCGCACGGACCTGGTCGAGCTACGCCTAGCCGGGCCGGACCCAGACACGGGTCGGGTCGACCCGGTTCGTGCCGACCTAGGGGGCTTGGCCGGGTCGGACCCAGTCCCACGACATCAGACTGTTTCTAGTCATTTGCTCATAAAATGAACTATGAACTTCCAATTTATGCAACATCCATTGTGTATGAAACCTTGGATCGAGATGGTAGTTTCGGTATATAACACTCAATGTTTCGGAGAGTTTTTGTGTACGGACGGGTTGGTTCAAACACAAAACCAACCGGGCCCTCGGAGCAGAAACACCTATAACTTGAGATCTGGAAGTCCGATTGATGTTCCATTGAATTTTTTTAATTACTCTTAGTGAGGCAGTTCTTTTGGCTTATTCCAGTTATGGTTTGGGCATAGCTGGAGTACAGTCATGTTGGTTTTATCTTAAAACCCAACCGGGCCACTGGGACAGAAAAACCAATAACTCTCATATCGGGCGTCCGATTGAAGCACCATCTGTCGCATTGGGTTCACTTTGACGAACCGAAACATTATGATTCAACAACGCTGGACTTCGTGACAGTTGATGTATCGACCCCCTTGGCTCATGGAGCAGACCCTCCCAGAATCGAGCATGTTGTGTGTGGGAACCCTAGTGCTGGCTGCGACTGCATCGACTTCTGTACTGGAATCCTCTGTGGGTTCGGCAGTGACGACGACCGTACTGGATTCCTCCATGGGTTCGACGGAGATGACTAATGTTCTGGTATCCTATGTGGTTCTGGCAGTATTTGACTATGTACTTGTATCCTATGTGGGTCTGGCCGAGTAGTATGTCTTGTATCCTGTATGGGTCTGACAGCTTAGCTAGTCTTGTATCCTCTGGTGGTCCAACAGTTTAGATGAATCAGTGGCTACGTCTGATCATATCTATCGCCTTACGATGTGTATACCTATGTGAGCCGAGTCTTGATTCTCAATATTATCATCGATGTTATTGACTTGCTTTCCTTTGTGGACTGGGTAGTGTTTTTCTTGTGTGGACTGTGTTGAGCTATACTTTGTGGAATGGGTTGTGCTTTATTTTGTGGACTGTGTGGTCCTCAGGAGTTGGAGATGAACTGTAACTGATGACTGAGGTATATGTATGGGAAATTACCTTAGTAGTGTTATTTATACTTCATGATTGTATCTTTCCTTTTTGGTTTAACCTTCATGGATTCTGAGAGATTTTCAGGGGTCTTGGGGTCCCAACTGAGTATCGAATACTCACCCCTACAGGGCAATGCGCGAACTACATTGTGTTGGATCCAGACGATAGACATCACTGATAGAGGTGGAAGCTTGTGGAGATGGATGGTACCCAGAGGTGGACAACTTGGCAGGACGTACACGGAGCTGACGGCCAGACCGAGGAGCTTTGGAGTCAATATGTACCCACCCTTCAGGTGGGAGTTCTGGAGGACGTCTCGGTGCTGATGTTTTACTTTTTTGTTGTTTTACTTTATTTCAGTTGTACTTTCCTTTCAGATGGATTTTTATTCTGGCCAATTTACCTTCCAGCACTTACTTTTGTACTCAGTTTACCCAATGTTTATTTCAGCTTGTGTACTCTGTGATGTTTGTGTTTTCTTATATAAAGGCAATGTCTTCCCTTCTTTTGAAATTTACGCCTTGGGTGCTAGTCTCCAGCACCTGTCTATGGAAGGTGGGTTTGGTGTAGTCACTGCATGGGCCCCGAAGATGGGTCATGGAAAATTGGTTTCAGAGGAGTCGGTTCTACCGCATAACTCAAGGCTCTGATAAATTCCTTCTCTATGGAAAAATAGTGTTAAGAGTTTTGAGTGTGGTTTTCAGTCAAGGGAGACCAGTGATGGTGTGGCGGCTGACGTATCCATACACCAGGACCCTAACTTCTGATTTTTGACTCAGTGCATGAAAACATTGATTGCATGTGTGTTTCAAAAAAATTCATTGTGATTGCTTTATGTCAGCTCACCAGGTATGATGTATTAACCGTGGCGCACCTGTTTCTTTTCAGGATGGCCCCACGACGACAGCCATCTAGGGTTCCGAGCTATGTGTGAGACGACAACCCACCGAGCGATGAGGCCTGAGTGGAGGTCCCCATTAACACGGAGGCACCGGAGATACCTCTACCAGCTGAGCCACCGATGCTACCATCCCCAGTGGCGGAGAGTGCATGCCGCCCCGCCGCATTGCAAGAGTTTCAAAGGCTTAGGCCCCCGAGGTTCCGCAGAGAGATGGATCCTCAGGGAGCCGAGGATTGGATGGATGTTGCCATCAAAGTCTTCAGGTTGGTAGGGACGCCAGCAGACCTCATGGTGATCCTTGATGCGAGTCTCCTGCACGCAGCAGCAGGTAGATGGTGGAGCCTGATTCATCGGGTGCACGATGAGGAGTCTCTTATTTGGATGGACTTCGAGAGCCTCTTCCACTCAGAGTTCTTTCTAGCCACCCTCCGTGCAGTGCTCACCCTGGAGTTACTATAGCTGCAGCAGGGCAGTATGTCAGTATCCCAGTACTCGACGAGATTTACCGACCTCTCGCGCTACTCTATGCACTTGGTACGCGACCCATTCTTCCGGGACCGGAGCTTTGAGCAAGGGATGAGGCATGAGATCAGAGCTTCGACGATTCCACTCAGCACCCCGACTCGGGTGGGGGTGCTAGAGTGATCTCTGCTAGTGGAGATCTTTCTTGCTGAGCAGCCATCAGAAGCGAGACCCACTACAGGATGGCAGGGAGCGGAGTCTTCTGTAGCTGACAGTCGATAGACAACTTAGGGGTCCAAGCGGACCAGGCCGTCAGGTGGGTGACCACAGGACATGGGTTCGGCTGTGTGGGGCACACGACGCAGATCCAGCCATCTGAGTAAAGATAATGCTATGCATACGGCGGGCAGGGTCACATGGCTCGTGACTGCCCGACCGGTCTTGCAGACGAGCAACAGAGAGTAGAGGGACCTCCCAGGCAGAAGCAGAGGCTTGACCGTGGCGGTCCACATGGAGCAGGCAGACGAGGTAGAAATATACATATATATATGTGTGTACTTACATATATTATATTTACTTAGTTCCATTCAATATGATATTAAAATAGAAACAACGTTTATGCGTACGTACGACCTACCGTCTCCATAAATGGTGTTTTCCATTTCATATATATGTCTATTATACATATTTATATTCTAAATGTCTATTATATATAAATATTGTTTAATATTATAGATGTATTTAAATCATGATCTATGTGATACAATCAAAAGTAACATGTTAAAACATCTACGATAAAGAAAGTGATTATTACCCAAAATGTTAATTTAACATGGAAATTATTATTAAATAGGAAGTATAAAGTCATAAATGAATCACAAATGATATCATAAATATTAATATTGTTTGGGAATAATTTAATAACATGCTATGGTCTTTATACCAGTGGTTAAACATAGCCTTTACTCATGAAATGTTCAAGGTAAGGGTAAATTTCACAATCTCTTTTTTATCCGAGGTTGTTTTTACGTAAGTATCTACTAGGACCTATTTATTATCCATGTCCATGTTTTGAAAAAGGAGTTATAATTTGGATTATTTTTAAGGTACTTTTTTACTAAAACATCATTTTAAATGTTTAACATATTCATTCATCTAAATCATTCTCATTAATTTCCATGTTTTCAAAATGGTTTTTATGGATTTATTTATATATAAATGAATGTTTTTAAAATGTTAATTCCTTTAAAAATATTCTATGTGGTATGGGACATGTTGATTCAAAATTTTATTTAATTGTCTTCTAATTTAAATTGTGTAACTTTTAAATGTTTTCATGAAAAATAGTTTTTTCTCTCAAAGTGATTTACAAATCATTTTCATTTATGTCAACAACAATTGATTGATTTTAAAAATGTTTCAAGATGATTTATTATGACACAAATATTCCACATTTTATTGAAGGTTTTGTGATATGCTTGACTGTGGATGTGTTATTTGATACCATTCATGGTTTATAGATAAAGTATTGACATTTCATAAGCATGTTTTAGTATGAATGTTTATGTTATGTTTAAAGATTTTCATATGAAGAATGCATTGGACTTAGTATGTGACGGGTGGAGCCTGCTAGAGTGTGTCAATGTATCAATAGGTCTCATGAGACAAACTAGTGTCTTGAAACATTTCCTTGATAAATTATTATTCTTATACTTGGTTCGGGGCATCTAATATGTGGTTATGAAGTCTGGAATTATGATTCCATCATTATAAAAGTGGCTATTGATATTGCATGTGATTATTTGACTTATAGAATATCATTGAGAATAAGTAAATTACATTATTTTATTGTATCTTTTCCATATTATAAGGAAGTTTACATTTAAAAGGATTTTGTTTTGGAAGTATACATTGCCATAAATTCTGATGATTATTTAGGAATATTTCTATAATATTGTTATCCTTACTAAGCATCTGAGCTTAGCCCTTTATATATATTAATTTTCTTAGGATTCGCTGGAGTGTAATATAATTGATAAAAAGGGTTAAGCTAGAGGATTAATGGAATTCAAAAATTATAAATTATGTTGTGTTTTATCTTCTAATGATTAATGTATCTTTCAGGCATGTAATATTTTTTCCAAGACTGCTAAATTGATTGGTCTTTTAGGACATGATTCCTTGTAATCATGCCAATGTATTAAAATAATGCACTGAATCTGGGATTTTAGGGTCAGGTCATTAAAATATTTGTTTATAGAATACATATAATATTTTAATATCAATTCTATTATTGCCATGTATCTTTTCAAAGAATATCATAGTTGATAGAGTTCACTCCCTAAACCATCTTAGTAGTCAATATTGACTCCCAAGAATGTCATAGTTCATAGTCTATAAATGATATGTGTTAACTCTTAATCTCAGTAATTTTTTCTACACATATATATGCCACAATATCATTAAAAATTAATCACATCATAAATCATGAAAACTATATGGGTTTTATAAAAATTTCCTCATAAAATAACTAGTTGAAAATTAATAGGCTTCATAAAAATATTATCATCATAATCATAAGGAATTTAAATAAACAATAAGGATATAATAATTGGATTATTTTTCGAGTAAAAAATATTTTTCATTAAAGGATTACATCTATGATGAAAAATAATTTAAAATATCACATGAAATATTAGTTGTGGAAAAATCCCATTTTAGTTTGAAGTTACTTCTTTAAAATTTAAAAATTTACAATATATTACAGAAAATTTAATATTTGAAAAAAAAATTTTATAGAAGTTAAGGAATCATAAAATTATTTATCGATTGTAATGGTAGAACATTTTTTTTCAATATAATAGAAAATAAATCATTCCATTCGCACCCTTGTAACAAAATTCAAAAATATACTTATAGGGAAAATGCCCATATGATTAGTTTTAAGACATTTTTCCAAACCAAAATCCTTGGTAAACATGAATTTCAATAATCATATAATAAGATTAAAAAAATTTATGGAATCATTTTCCAAATGCATGGCTATGGAAGTGAACTTATTTTCAATTATATGGAGAAATAAGGCCAAGTTTCATTAAAAGTATTCATTCAACCACTTGAGGTCTTAAAGAGAAGAAAATGAAAGGAAACCAAGTTTTAAAAATAATATATAATATAATATAATATAATTTATTCATCAAATAAGGGTAATATATTTTCCTCAATGGAAAAACTATCCTAAACAGTCCGGATTTAAATATAATTGAAATATACATCCCTTAAAATGATCACAACATTAATGTGATAGTTAATAAATAGATTGATTATTTGTAAAAAATTAAATACACACAGTTAATATTGATAAGAAAACATAATAAAAAAATTAATTTGACACATGATCATGGAATAATATAGTCTATGGAGTAATATTATAAATCAATGAATTCAAAATTGTGTTAAGAAACTCCATACCCCAAGTTCCACATGATGAAAATGAATTATGAAATATTTTATATTAAATTTAAATTTAGAATATTTAATTTAAAAACTCATTTAAATAATTATAATTTCGATAAGATCCAATTTTTATGTTTTAATACCCATTTATTAGTTATTATTTATTAATATCATCGTTTTAGTGTGTTAACTGTTTTGTTCTTCATGAGAATTTGAGTTTGGATGTTCTGGATCTTTTACACTGATCATGGCCATATAATATCCATAATATTAATCATGATATAAATATTATATATATTCATTATATAAATATTTATATTCATCCATCAATGTTATGTAAATAAAAATGAATTACACCGTTTATGGATACAATAGACTGAACATATGCGTGAACATTATTTCCATTTTTAGATGGGTGAATCAAATGAAAGGTAAATAATAAAATCAATCAACATAATTATTATTATATAATAAAAACCATATATATTTATAAAGTCGTCCATGATTACAATTAATTGAAAATATATATAAAAACAAGTCAAATAGCTTCATAGAGGGTGTAGTCCACATGTATGAATGAGAGACATTATTGTTTTACAATATATAAGATGGTAAAAATGATTAAATGATATTGTAATTATATAAGTTTCATTAAATCATAAATACCATATATACATTAAATTGTTCATCAAATCAATATATGAGTGTTAGTAATGGAAAACAATTACCCAGGTTTATAAGACGTTAGTCCGTTGTACAAACGATCAACAATTTTATTTCCCATTTGATGAAGGTTGAGTTGATTTTATATTATTCCATTCACATTATAGAATTTATTTATATGGATGATAATAGTGATACTATATCATATTTTATGAGTAATATTTGATGGAGGTGGAAGAAGAAATAAAAAAATTTATCAGTTAAGAACAACACCTCTTCTTCAAACAACCTATTCAAGTTAGCACTAAAATATTCAATTGGAGGATGTTATAATCAAAAATCAGGACATGGAAATTTATACCTATAATTTATTTGTGTTGTTATTTTTAAAACCAAAATTATTCTCTATTATGAAGAAAATATGAGAGGATATTTCTTTTTATAAATGAGGGGAGGTGTACTTTTGGAATTTCATAAAATATTAAATTAATATAAATTTATATTCATTCAAAACACCCTAAACAATTATAATTAGAATATAGTAACATTAATATAGGATATTATATAATAAAATTTAATGTGTTAAAATTTATGTTTTGGTTTATACCTGTATCACAATGATTTAACCCACATTAACCATTTAAAAAAATTACAATAATAACAATGTATTATTTCCGTTTAGGGGTCAAGATACTTTCTATAAGTGGATAATTTGAAAATAAAAGGAACATGGTTGATATTTTCGAACATATAGAAATAAATTCAATGAATATTGTGTTTTTTAAAAAATTTAAATCTTTTAATAAAAATAATATTATTTTAAAATATCATTAACATAATTTTTGTTACTATTCATTTAATTTGACATTATATTCAACATGAAAGAAATAAAATTATAATATAATAATTTAACAAATAAATAAAATTTAATATTTTTAAAATTAATTAAAATAATAAAATAATTCATTTAACATATACTATATTAAATATTTTGATGATCATTTACTATATTTTTCAATCAACTGAATTAATATTTTATCGCTCTTTCATACGAATTTAAGGTAATTATATATTCAATAAAAATAATTAATAAAGTACCATAACAAATAAAATGTCTTTACATTTATAATAACCTTTATTATTATTTAAAAATAATTTCCTATCTCAGTAGAAACATATAATTTAAATTTAAAAGCAAGTGATTATCATTTTTTTCATTATATAAAATATTATATTGGTAATTTTCATTGAAAAGTATCCAATAAAAAATTAAATATTGAGCCTAATGTTAAAAGGGTGAATAAAAGTTCATCGTAAAAGAGATAATATAAAAAATGGCGCCTTTGCCACTCTTATTTGACCATGGTTAGCAAGATTTACCCTTCTACTATAATTATATATATTTTTTTACTATTAAATATTTACAAAAATATGCCCCCATTACTAAATAACATAAATTATTCCTATTTAAAATATGGAATTAATTTTATGGAATTCAATCCTTATATGTTTCATAAATTTATTTTATAATAAATCCCTAAAACATTGTGAAAATTGGTTTTCTAAAAAAGAATATTTTTATAAGCATAGAATGTTTTTTTAAAAAATTTTTAAAAAAAATTTAACTCATTGAAATAAATTTGATTATTCAAAATATAATTAAACTAATAAAATAGTTAAATCAATATAAAAATTATTTCCTCTTAAATTTATTAAACAAAAAGACAGTTTTCAATTAACATATGAATTTATCACTAATCATTGAAAGAATAATCATTTTTCTAAAATTACTAAAATTTCAGTATAAGAAAAATATAAAATTATTATTTCCAAAATTAAGACCATTTTTTCAATGAAATTATTAATTTTTCAATAAATTAATTATATTTATCTCTATAAATTAAAAAAACATTTTAAGGGAAATAATATTTTTAAAGGATATAAGAAATTTTATAAAAATTGAGTTCTTATTTTTAAATAAATATTTTATATCAAAAAACATTATACATAATTATAAATATTTTCTTATTCATATTTATTCAACCAATTTTAATGTCTTGGTTGCAATGATTACATATAAGTTATAATATTTATATTTTGGTCTGTCTAAACACAATGTTGTGTAAAATAAAGAATATCAGTGAAATAAAATTTATTTAATGATAAATATATTCTAAAATATTATAGTGTTACATTATAACATCCATTGATAAAATAAATCATCACAATTTTATCTCAATCATCAATGGTTCATCCATAGTTGAAAACCCACATCATATAGAGGGATAATAATATTTCATTTGAAAATAGGAAATTATAAATATAATGGTCTCATATAATAATAAAAAACTAATTTTAAAAATAGGAAAAAACTAATAGGAATTGGAAATTTGGAGAACGAGGAAAAAACTAATGCCCATAGACTAATAGATAGTGATATAGAAGATGCCCACTAAAACTTTAATAACCAAAGAACCAAAAATTAATGATGTGAAAAAAGAGCATAGATTCATAAAAAATTAAGGTAAATGTACCATATATTTTATTATGATCCCTTTTCTTTGGTTGAGGGATTTATTTACTTCTATGATAGAGATAATGAAAAAATTTCTTACATTATTAATTCCCATCTCAAAATAATCATTTTTTCATTTTTTGTGATTTGATTAATTTACACATTATATGTTTTTCTAATAAATGAATATTAATATGATTTTTTCATGTGGGATGAACTAAAATTATTTTTGATATAACGTAAGTTTTTTTAATTCATGATCGGTTATTCTTATGATTTCTCTATATTTATCGAAATGATAATGTATAAAAAATGTTTTAAAATGTAGTTAAATAACACGTTAATCTTTATATCCAACAAAATAATGCCCAAAATTTTGACTTGAATCATTCCATTAGTAGATAATATTATAACCCTTCCATATAATGTCTGACCAAAATCAGAATCCATAAATATATAAATGACATCAATATATTTTAAAAATCAGCCTAATATTATTCTCTCAAAATATATAAAATAGTTCTTGAGGTCATATACTATATTTGTAAATACCATGATTTTATATTCTCTTAAAACACGGTGATAACCTGAATTACTCAATAAATTCAATAAAAATGTTCACTATTACAAAATGAAACACTATCCACTTTCAAAAAATGAAATCATAAATTGTTGAATATATTCCATAAATATAAAAATATTTTAAAATCCATCAATGATAATATAAACCACATTTTCATTAAATAACTAGTTATGTTCGAGTTGAAAAATACTATCAAATTTAATTTTTAAAATTAAAACATCTCTTTATATATGTTTAACATTATTAAATATATATCAGTAATATATTAAGGTCAATCTTTCCCTTAATCATGAAATTTAGAAAAATATCAACTAAACACTAAATAATTTTTCATGGATATCAGTACCATTCAATATATGTTATGAAATAAATATGGACAAACTATTATAGAATAATCCTTAGATGATTTATGATTCATGTAACCAAAATACCATTGATAAAATTAGTTCAACAACAATAGTCATTAATACCAATAAATAAATACATAGATCCCATTACATCAATTATTTGAATACTATATGTCCTTCCTTTGTCATGGAATTATCCATCATATGAGGGAATTGACTTGGATAATAATCAGGTAAACCATATTTAATAAAATAAACTATAAATGGATCTCTAGGATGAAACTAATTTCTATTAATTAAATATTTTTATTTTCCCTTGTTTATTTTTTAATCATTTCTTTTCTTTACCAAACATTTATTATTTTATTATTCCACTAAAATATTATATTGGATTTTGTTACCATATTTTTAACTTGAATAAAATTGAGCCTTCCTTCTTCTGAGGTTTCAACCACATGAGATAATAGTGCAATACATCATTGTCTTATTAGGTTATTATGTGATGTGGTTAAGGTGTAAGTTTCTATGATTATATGATGAAAAAAATTTAGGTAGAATCATAATATATTTCACTTCAGTAATCCTCCCATTTGGTTTCTAAGAATAATCACATTGTTCATCACATTAAACATTGACATAATTCCACCAAGATCATTCCCTTGAATAAAACAAAAAATGATAGTGTGAGAAAAAATAACAATACTTATAAAAAATCATTTATAGACTATCAAAATCATGAATACATATTTTTAATCTACGAAACCTTATGTTCAAAAAAGGATATCCATGATCATTATTTATTTAAATCATTCAAAATTGTACATAAATAAAAATTTAATTTACCCAAACGTATCCCCTAGGAGTGGGGATATTACCCATAGATTAATGGTTGTCAAAATTATATCCACTTATAGACATTAATATTTTTATAGGAAAGCCACACTCATGTCCTTACAATAACTTAGGATGTTCTCCTATAGATTTCATTATCTCAATAGGATTATTAAATTATTCACATCCTTTTTAACAAAGGTAACTAACCCTTTATCACATACCTACTATAGAGACCTTGTATTTTCATACATATATATTACATCTTATTAAATTAATATTCTTAAAATAACATAAAAAAACTCACCAAAATCATATAGTTGTTGTATCATTAGATAATTAGAGACTTAAAATACTAGTTCAAAATTAAACTACAATAGATCCCACTTTGTAATTCATAACATGAATCCATATTTGACATATTATACTTGATAAACTTCACCATAAAATTGGGATATGGACCATAATAAAGGGCTATCTTAGATGCCCAATAAGGGTAAATAGTAGAGATATAAAGGATCACATAATAATAACATGGGATTAAGTTTATGGGAACATGTGAATATAATTTGAAAACCATACAATTCATATCATTGATCATAATCATGATTCATGTCATAAATCATGGATGTTCCTGATACATGAATCATAAATGAATCAATGAACTTGTTCCAAGAGGGGAAAACATTATCGTAATACATAATTTTTATGGATACACATTAGAATAAAATATATTTTACTTAAAAGTGAAAGGTAATTTATAATGTTATCATAGTGCATTTATTTCACTCCCCAATCCACCATATAAGGCAATGGACTATATAAATCTATCATTGTGTACATTGAAACTTACTAAACTGGGTTTACTCCCCATTCCATTTCTATTTAACAATGATATATCTATAATTACCCAATTAATAAGAGATATTCAATTCTATGCCACGTCATTATATAATGAGAATCATATTGTTTTTTTTCAATAAAATCATAAAACATTCATCAGATCATAACCTATTACATGTATTATAGATTCATAAATTTTATAATCCATTGAAAATAAATTATTTTTATAAACATATTCTAAGTATAATCATAAAACATACCACTAAAGAATAAGGATAATATCATTGTATCATTCCACTATTAAATTATATTTAACATCAATGGATTACTTATTATTGGAAAAATCTTTTAAAATACCACATAGAATATTAATTTATAAAAAATAAATTTTTATTTTGAAATCACTTATTTAAAATATAAAAAATTACAAAATATTATGGATTTTTTGACAACCACCATGGAAAAATTTAATTTAATATTTAATGTATTGAGTTATAATGATGGAGATAAATTCTATTCATGTAATACATGTTAAAAATCAAAATTATTTTCACACATATATGAATAATGTACACAAGAATATCATTTAAGAAAAAACTAGAAAATTTTTTCTAATCCATTTTATAAAAATAACACAAGGGTAAAAATGAATTTAAAAAATTATCAGTGAATTATAAAAACATTGTTCATAAGTTTTTTAGAAAACATGGACTTTGACGAGAAATTATTTTTTATTGAAGAGAGAAATAATGTTGAATTTATATAATAACATTATTTCAACATATTAAGTTATTAAATAGATAAAAAATTTAGAAAATGTATTATATATAAATTAATATGGAATAGTAATATTTTTTTGATTTTTTTAAAACAATTATATAATTTATCAGTTGAAATTCAAGAATAAACAATCTTGGTTAAAATAATATTGAAACATATATCCCATAAAATGACCATAATGACAATGTGATGTGAACAAAAATGAAGTCATTATGTGTATAAAATATTTAGACACACATATATAAGTGAAAATAAAACATAATACAATGGGAAGTTATTCCACAAATAATCATCCTTAAATATAATGAATGAAGTAGAAGTGTAACTCAATGAATTGGAAATTGAGTTAATAGCCCTTTACCTCAAGTTACACTTTCTCAAAAATCACAATGACATCCAATATAATAAATGTAACTTTATTATAATTATGAAATTGAGTAATGAATATTATAATAATATCATTTATGGTCCAATATTAGCATTTCAACATATATTTTTTAATTTTCCATATTATGTTCACCATTTTGTAGTGTTTACTATTTTTTTCATCATGAAAATTTTATTTTTGAAGTTCTCTTCCTTGAAAATTGATCACGGTTCAATAACATATATAAATTTAACCATGATATAAATATAATATATATTCATTATATAATTTTTTATATTCATCAATAAATTTTAGTAAGGAAAAATGAATTACACCATTCATGAAGAAAGTAGGTGTATGTATTCATGATTGAAATGATCATTTTCAGATGAATAGAAGAAAATCGATGTATAAAATGACTCAAATGTAAAAAAATATTATTATATCATATAAATAATATATATTCATTAATTCTATCTTTATTACCATATATGTAAAATTGAAATGAAAAAAATCACATCGCTTCATGGAGGTGGTAGTCGATAACTACACATGAGTGACATAATAAATTTCTAACGGTTTTGATGGTAAGAAGATATATTAGGAATTATAATTCTAAAATAATAATAATTTGATAAATATTATAGATTTTAATTAAATGTTTCATAATATTATTCCTTGATAGGTGATGATGGAAAATGAATCACATCAGTTCACATGGTGGTAGTCCGTTGTAAACATGATCGACATATGTGTTTCTTGTATGATGAAAGAGGATATATATATAGTTTATTAAATTTATATAATAATATCATAGTTTATGAAATATACTGGTGTTATTATTAAATTATGATTCCATATGATATGAAATACATGGAAGATGAAATGAAATAAAAATTCTCGGTTAAGAAAGATACTTCTTCTTCATACAACCTATTTAGATTTACACAAAAAATATACATATGAGGAATTTCTAATTAAAAATTCCCATAGAAATCACTATGGTAAGTTATTATGGTATTTGGGAAATTATTTCCCTAACCAAAATTCTTTTAATGGGCCAAGAAAAGATTAGAGGAGGTGATCATTTATAAGTGGGGGGGGGGGCACTTTTGGAATTTTGTAAAATATAAAATTATTATAAATAACTTTTAATGAAAAAATTATCTAAAGGGATCTAATTTGATTATAGGGTTATCATGGGTTAAATTAATATCTTCAAATCAAATTGATAAAAGTTTCATCTTGGTTTTTACCATTATCTCATCATTTTATAACATGATAACCCATTCTGAGAATTATCATAGTTACTTTTCCTTACTAATTAGGGTTCATGCTAGTTACTATAAAAGGTAAATTTACTAATTAATGGACCAAAATTTATATTTTAAACCATATCCCAATACCAGGGATGAATATAATATTTTTATGTATTTTATATCATTTAATAATATATTATATATTATAAAACATCATTAATGTTATTTTGATAACTATTATTTCATTTGAATTTAAAAATATCTAGAAAACAATAAAATTATAATATAACTATATAGCACATCCCTAATATGTTAAATTTATCTAATTTAGTATTTATAATATAATAATTAATTCAATTTATATTACTTTTAAATTTATCAGAATAAATTATTTCCATCCAAATATAAATTATTATTAAGACACATTAATGAAAAGTGGGAAACCATTATTCGCATAAAAAGATACCACTACGTGCTGAAATAGATCAAAAAATGATTAAAAAGAAGTATAATATTATTTGAGTCAGACACTCTGTATAATTTCTAGTGCAGAGAACTAAACTGGGTATCTGGATCCTCATTGATAAGTTTCTCAATGTGAGTAACCATTCTATATTTTGTCTGAATGAATTCCTCCAAATTGATTTGGAATTGGGTGAAGCCCCGATAAAGAATCTAAAGTAACTATATATCCACAAAATATCATAAATAAATTAACATGAGATATATAATTTTATAATTGTCATAGTGACCATTAATATTTTTTCCCAAATTGTTCTTTTTCCAATGTGAAGATATAATTGAAAATTTAAAGCAAGAGAGTGATATTTTCAGCTTTTCATTACTTAAAATATTATATACGTCATTTTAATGTGCATGTCTAAAAAATGTACATCTATAGAAAACAGGGTTAATGTTGGAAATAAATTAAAAAAATAATAATTTAGATGAAAAATGTTGGCCTTATAACATAGTATTAACCATGGTTGACATGATTTAACCTTGTATCAAAATGACAAATTTCTTACTATGTTTTCAATTTTCATGTATATAATTTATATAGGCCTTATTAAATACTATAAATAATATTGATTAAAAAATTGGAATTCATTTTAATTAATTTTATCCTCATTAGAGATATAAATTAATTTTATAATAATCTAACCAATTATGATGAATCGTGGTTTTCTGAAAATTAATGTTTTTAATTATATAATGTTTTTATTTAAATTAAAAAAATTTATTACAATTAACTAAATTTAATTACTAAAAATATAATTTAACAAATAAAAATTGTCATAAAAAATTAAAAAATTGAATCATGTTAAATTATTTAAAATAAAATATTGTATTCTACAAATATTAGTATTTTTACTATTCATTGAAAAATCAATCTATTTAGAAAAATAAGAAACTTTCACCTATGAAAATTTTGAAATGTGTAATTGAATAATAAATTTCATTTTTTTAAAATAAAATTTCTAATTTTGGATTAAATAAATAATATTATTTTCCCTCCAAAAGTAATGAAAACCATTTTTGAGGGGAATCTAATTTTAATGAATATAACAACTTTTCTACAATCTAAGTAATTATTTATAAATAATTTTTATTTATGTAAAATATTTATAATTTTTTTTAAATTTATTATTTCTAATTCACTTATCATGTTTTAATAGATAATTTAAATTTTTACATTAAAATAAATAAATTTATATTTTGGTTTGTTTAAACTAGATGTTGTGTATAAAATGAGCTATCAACGAATTTTTTTTGAAGAGAATTAAAATCCAAAATAATGGGGTGTTATAATTTTAATTCCCATGATTGAATTAGATGTTGAGAAAGAACACCACCATAAATCTCTGAATTATTTCATGTATCATTTCATTTTCTTGAATTATGATAATCACATGTATGAATAGAGGATGGATTGGCCACCTGAATCGCTCAAACTAAAACTGAATCAATTCAAAATCTATTAATTACTAATTTACTATATGAGGCAAGAAAAAAACCAAAAAACTATTTAATGAATATCTTGATGAAGGCCCATTTTGTAATAAAATTCATTCAAGGAATCATATATAGTCAACTCCATATGATAGTGGATTGGGTAAATGAAATGATATACATACAATAAGAATGAATAACCACCTTCTTAAATGTAGAATAAATATATCTCCATAAAAACATTCATAAAATTAGAGATGTAATACTAGATGAATGAGGATTTAAAACCAACCCATAAATATTCATGTTGGGTTTTTTTGGGGAAAATTCTTAGAATGATCGCCTCTCAAGTATTCTTTGATATTTTTAGAAATACAAATCTTTTGTGACTAAAAAAATCTGATAAAAAAAGATCATCCTGATTCTCTGAATCCATTATTTTTATTATTATTGAGTATCATACTAACAAATAAACGGTGTAGGATTGGAATTCTTACACTCGATAATGGAATCTTGTTTTTCATCAATTGAAGTGTTCAGTTATAGGGAATCACTAATAGATTCCTTTTGAAAATCCATCAAGACTTGGTTAAGTAATATTCTAAAAAATTAGAAACACGATTTTTTTTAAAAACATATAAAATTATAAAATTATTATCAATTATAGTTTCAAATTAATAGAGTAATATTCGAAAAATACACTATGAAAAGGTCAAATATAACCACTCACATTGATTTGAAAACGTCTCCTCAAGTATGAAAATATAGTTTCCCTAAATTCCATTATCAATACATTTACTACTATTTAGTGAAACATTTATATACATTCTAACAAACTAATTTTATCACAGAAACTATATTTTCAACTTAAAACTCATTTTTGAAAAACATTCAAAATAATGAACATTGTTTTTAAAATTTTGTTGAAATCATAAGAATTTTTGTTATAAAAAACCTTTTAATAGAAAATAACTAAAATTGAAATATAATTAAAAATTTCATATTTAATTTAATTTATAAAAACTCAATTTTCTATTTCAATAAACAGAATTTAATGATTATAAATTAATAGGTTAAAATTCAAAAAAACATTTTGACATAATAATATCTACATTTACTAATCAATAAAAATTTGAAACCAAAATAAATCTAAAAATCATTAATGGAGGACTGGTGACCCAAAAATATATGGTGATAAGGTTGGAATAATATGCTACAATCATACTGATATCACATAGATTCATTTATAACTATTCCTTAAAGACCCAAATTGTTTAATTGACCTCATTTTCTTACATTTTCACACTACTCAAACTCAAATTCCATTTAAAAACATTAAATAATTTGTAAAAAATCCCGATGAAGTCAATGAAATAAAAACACGGTCTACCTAAATTTTGAAATATCCTAAATGAATGTAAGAAATAGAATAAAATTACCCAAAACCCAAAATCCCAAAGAAACCCACACTTTGAAAATGAAATCATCAACCAAAAAATTCTTTGTAACTAAAACATATAATATAGAAATTCAAACAAGATAGAATATTGAAAATTGGAACATAGAAAATCAATAAAACCATAACTCATATACTATTTAGTGACTTACTAGCTTTGATCCACCCATATTCTGTGAACTGGAGCTAGTCAATGATATACCTGGGGTGCATTTTTGATTTCATCGAGATGAAAACATGTCCCAAGGAATAAAATAGTATCTAGTGGAATGGATATTACCTAATAAATGTGAAAGAATAGGTAGTAGTTTTTCATAAAAATAATCATGACAAATTTCCTTATCCAAGGCCTATCCACTAATAGATAAGTAATAGTTTTACAAAAAAACAAAATCGAGCATACTAGAGAAAAGAAATGAGATGAAAAATGTTAGAATTAAATATAAATATTAATGAAGGATATAATAAAATAGAGTCTATATTAGAACATATAAGGATTATACCAAATAAAATTAAATACCCAAACCTTTCTATATTTGACCCTAATGTCACAGTCCATTCAAAAATATACCATCGCTCTTTGGGGATCAATACTAAACTATGAAAAAAATACATCTTAAATATAAACATAATAATGGGTATGAAACAAAAAAATTCATTTTAAAGAAATAAATCCCAATATATTACCCTTAAACAAACAATCATTTTCAAGCTTTTATGAAAATTCTATTTACAAAAAATATTTTCTCTCTTGTAAAATTAAAATAAATAAAAGTATGTTGTAATTTGTATATTAAAATTGGTTTCATTCAAAACATTTAGATTAAAAAAGATAAATTAGATTGTATATTAAACTATAATATGTATGTTTTATTTATTGAAAAATTCATTCGACTAATGTTTAAATTTTAAATATAATGAAAGAATTAAACTTCATTCGTTCACAAATAATTAATCACTAGTTTCATTTAGAAAAAATGGCACCATGTTAATAATGATAAAATTTAATAATAATAATAAAAAATTTAAAATGGAAATCAGAGAAAATATCAAGTATAATATAAAGAATAGAAGTAATATAACCATATTATACAAGAAATTACTGGTGATCATAGGAATAACTAGGAGTATATGGAAACTTTTAGAGCGTTGTAAACAAGTTCTATCATAGTAGTATTCTAGACACAATATGACATCTATAACACACATTTGTAGCCTATCAGGCATAAATAAGGTGAAAATTCCCCAGAAAAAGAAAAATCCATTGTAGGGGATACTATATAGAGGGTAGTCATAGGGTTTTGAAACTTTTTTTCTCATAATATTGGTTTCTGCTCATGGTTCCCGTGACATATACGAAAATGGAGTGATCCAATGAACATTATCAAAATAAATATAGAGATAGATACACCAACCAATAATCATATCCAATATTAAAACCAGAGATCCCCTCTCACTAACATACTATTATATTCAAAATAAAAAATATAATAAATATTTACTATTTTTAAAATCTTATTATAATTAAATGATCACATGCTAAAAAATTCAATAAATCAATTATAAATCACCTTCTAGACCCAAAAATATATTATGATATAAAAACTACTTAGTAATTTATATTCATACATTCTATAAAATATATCGTCTTTCTAATTTAATAAAATTGAATAAAACTATGCATTGAATTTGGGAAATAACTTTATACTATATGAGAACTAAGTAGAAATACATTGATCTCATTACTAAATCAACATTAAAATTTAATAGTACCATAATATACCTAAAATTTAATTTAATAATGAATGTATTTGATGGTTTAAAATTAAAAAACAATATAAGGGAAAAACACATTCAATCTAAGGGATTATATTAGAGAAGAATTATTCAAACCATATAAGTCTATGATTAGCCTTATGCATCCAAAATGAACCTTTAAAATAAAAAATAAAATACCAAATTGATCCATATGAATCATTAATTTGCAAATACCATATTAGGGAAAAAACAACACGAAGATTGGAAAAATTGAAAAGTTTAAGAGGTTTTGAGGGATTTACCTTAAACAATAGAGAATAAATGTGAATAAATCTCATGAAGTCACCATGAATTGGTGTATAGACAAATGGAAGGGATTTCATGCATCATCGGGGTAATATTAAGGAGAAATACCTTAAAGGGGGTAAACCATATAGGGTAAAATTGTGGAATCTTAATATTTAAACAAGGGAGACACCATTCATAATTTAAAATAAGTGGGCATGCCATGAATCCATACTATTAGAATTTTCTTCCACCATCCTAAACTATTTCATTGCAGGATGCTATATTTCATACATTAAATTAATTTACCCTAACCAAGGCCTTCTTGGGATCCAATAACACCCTCACCACTAGAACATTAATAAAATCACTATAAATCTAAAATAGATAAAAATCATAAAGAAAATATGAGAACCAAGAATAAGGGTATAATACCACCGATTATTCATTTGATGTGAACAACTATGGTGATCCTTCTCTATCCTCAGTGTGTTCTGTCTAACAATTAGAAAAAATGTTTATAGTTAGTAGTAGCTATGGAGAAGAAGAATGATATTTTTTCTTCAAGAGGTTTTATTCCATTGTTCCATATTTTGTGATCTATTTGAGGGAATTTCCATTAGAGGTGAATATATGAATTTAGGGACCAGTAGGATTAGATTACAGCTATAGTCATAAATTAGTGGATTCGATTATTAAACAATCATAGGAGGAGAATGATCATGAAGATAAATTCATGAAAAATTGAAAAAAAAACATTTTTATCTTACGGAAGATCAAGATGGTAAAATTCCTTATTTTTTAATCCATTAAATTGACAATCAGGATAAGAGTATAGGATAACATGTCATTTATTGAGTAATCCCTATAAAATATTTTTATATAGATATATTTCCAACTTACTTCCACTACCCCTATAATTTTTCTCTTATTAAATATCTAGGATAGTTGGTTACTATACAGAAGCTAGTGTGTGCTTGGCGACCTCCACTTACCGTTATGGTTGTTAAACCACTACATTTATCTCAAGTTTTGTATCGTCATGAACCATCCTACTCAAAATCATATTTATGATCTCTAGGCCACATAATATGCTATATTAGAGGGGTTATATTTCCATTATTCTCTTATGGATAGGTAAAATATGTCAGTAACCTATTTTATATACTTTGGTTTTCTTTTTATATTAATTTCATTAGAATGTACATTCCATTAATTTATGAATAAAAATATGGATATTTTTTGAGGCACTCTAAATGGATGATAAAATGAATTTCGTTTCTTATATCTACCCAGATGCTAATTGAATTTCATGTCAAGAGATTATTGAAATTTTAGGTATATGACTACAATATATTCCAACATCAACATAAGAAATATAATCCTAAAATATCATGTTTTCATTTTTACCTAATAACTGATTATATTGATATTATTATACTTTATAGATCTCATGTTCATTTTAACACAATGTTTTCAAATAGTGAAATCACGATTTGATATTTTCATGGGATGGAATATTAAAAACACCAGATCTTTGACTTCTAATCAATGATTTTATAAATATTTTTATTTGTATAATCTACATTGAATTGAGTCAATTAAGAATAAAAATTACACTAAAGATATTTTTTGAAATGAATATCAACTAAAATCAACTAAACTTTTTTTTATATGTTGATATTTTAAATGATTGATAAGTTTAATTTTATATATGATGTAAGTATTTAGTGTTTTCATTACATGGATTAAAAATTATTATCCATTTCTTGAGTGATTTACCAAAATGAAAATTCCATTGTTGATAGATAAGATTATCCTAATGTTTAATATCAATTTACATTCCCTCATTCTAGATAGAAACCTCAATTTTCCCCACTAAAATAACTTTCACATTTATATTGTTGAAGAATATATATTTTTTGAACCATATTGATATAATTAAGCATTTTTTAAATTTTATCTGGATTATCATTGGACATTAGCCTATATATGACCATCTTTTTATCCTTTATAATCCCTCTAAAACCATAGAGTGAATCTTTATTATATGTCATTATATTCTTCTTATAATATATTTTTATTGAAATAATATTATTTTCTATCATGTTTTATGAATGATATTAGAAATTCATAGTGTTTATATGAGATTATTCATTGTAAAATGGGGTTATATGTGGTTTAATTGTATATTTGAGGTTTTTTCCAAAATATATTACATTGTTCACAGCTGGTTAATTTAATAAAATTGTATATAAATAAAATTAATAAATGAATTTTTGATTATTTAATGATCACCCAAATATTACACGTGATCTATTCACAAATACTATAAATAATATCATTAATATATCAAACAAAGGAAATTCATACGAGTGATACATATTCCTTAATAAAGTCCATTTTAAATGTTAAAAAAGTAATTAATTTGAAAATTTTAAAATGTGGAATGAAAAATCAATTCTATAGTCATGATTAATACAAATTATAATATGTAGATAATGAGGGGTAGAGGTGGGGAGTGCAATTTTGTTTAAAAAAGTAAGGATAAAAACATTGAATTATGATGATTTGAATTTCATAGTGTATTTATAAATAATAAATCCCCTATTTTCATCCTAAAATTTCAATTTTTACATCATAATATTTAAATATTTGAATTCTCATAGTAATTTAAAACATGTAAATTGTTTTATTCATAATGTGGTTTGATTATTATTAAGTGGATAATTAGATATTATAAAATATTATTTATTGTGTGTGTTAACTCAAGATTGATCTTACCACTAGTATTTTATTTATCAAAGTTGTTGTTATCTGAAATTATAGGGTGGTAGATCAAAAAATTAACATAGTTGTTTAAGGAAAATATGAATGCTAATGGAGAAACAAAAAATATATTAGAGTTTTAATTAATTGGAGAAAAATTAATAGATACAAATGATGAATAATTATGTCAATATTTTAGGAACATTAATTAATGATTTTTTGTTTTATTATTTTAATTGTCATTATCTTAATAAAATATTCTATTCCTTTTTATATCATTGTGGGATGTTTTTCTGGTGGAAAAATGATTTAGAGTAGAGGAGTTTGATATCTCAATTTTTTATGAAAATTTTAATAGATTTTTCATTGAATAAATTTTAATTTTGAATAATTATTGGCATTTATTACTAAAATATGTTATGTTTAAAATATGGGGGTAAATTGGAGTATTTTTTTCAATAAAATAAAAAGGTGTATGTCAATAGAGTTGTTGTGATTAAATGGAATTGCTTTGATATTGTCGATTAATCTTATCATGGAGGTAGATCATCATCCAAGCAATTAATAAGAAAATTTATTCAATACAATCCTTTATAAATGTTTACATAGGGGGATCCAATCTGTATTCAAATCAATTTGGTAGAACATTCCATGGGGACTGTCTATATAACAGCTTTAGAACCACAATTCTTGATTTGATATAGAAAAATAATCTACATATTTATATCCTTGACATTCATAATAATAACTTAATTTAAACCATTCAAAACATAAAAAATCAATCCAAAATATTAGGTCACTTACATAAATAATAACCTTTTTTGTATATTGTTTTAGAGTATTTTGAAAATCTCTTACAAAAATACACTCATTTCATTAAATGATTACATTTTCCATTATAAAATTATTTTATTATACTATAAAAAGTCATTGAATTATCTAAAAAATTATTAAAATATGAAATCTTTCTATACGTAAATCATTTTAAATCTTTATTCAGAACCATGGGAAATTGAAAACATAAGAGGGGTGAGCTCAAATACTCATCAAGTTTAAATATAAGCATTACAAATTTATTATCATACGTGAGTATAAGACATACATAAAGGTACGAGGACATAATAAAAATTCATGAGGATAAACTAATATAATTCATACCAATTATACTTGGATCCTAAAAAATTATATATATAATAAATTTTAAACATAATACAGGAATAATATAATGATACAATCTTGATTTATTTAGAATTATTACATGATCAATGATTCTTTATAAATCATTTAAAACATATGGAAAAAATTATGTATCTTGGAAAAAAATTATGATATCAGTATTAAAATATCTCTTATTGATGGGATGACCCAACCAACCAATTTCTCTAATCTCAGTAGAGTAACCTATTAACCAGTTAACTAAGCTATCTGTTAAGAGTTAAATATATTCATTCAACTTGACCATCATTGAAAAATACATTAGAGGGCTATAATAGAGCACCTAATAATATATTGGAAAAATTACCTCATGTATTTTGGTTATCCCCCAATCAATGATTCTATAATTATTTCCACATAACATATAATGAGAAAAACAATATATATATTTCTCTAATAAATATAAAAATAACCATTGTTAATTAATTTCATAATTTCTATATAGAAAAGAAATGGGTTCCATGAAATTATATTTGAAACTATAATAGTCAATTTATAGAAATAAAATGTATGGAGTTAATAAATCATATCAATAGTGTATCAGAAGTAAAATCAAGGGTTGTTTCCTTCAAATAATTTGTATACAATAAAAAGATAAATAAACATATTCATAAAGAAAATTCCCTTTCTGGTTTGTAACTAAGTTTTTAAAAACAAAAAATTCCAGTATATCTATTAAAAAACTACCTTGGAAGTATATCTTTTTAAATTAAAATGAAATATAAAAATGACTAAATGATCATGATGAAGCGAAAATCTTTTTATGTTAAGAAACTTTAAAAAATAGAAATTCATTTCAATCTTTTGTGTGTAGAGTAAAAATTAACCAATTCAAAAAACATTTTTAAATTTACTTTAATTTTTTTTTAAATAAGTTAAATTAAAATTTAAAATATATTTAAAATTTCATTTATTTTTATAATAAAAAAGTATAGAAAATATTTTTGAAAAAATTTATATTGAAGAGAAATATTCTCAATTCAAAAAAGATACTAGATTAGTATCACGTAAAAAAAACCTTTTTACTATTTTATTAATCAACAATGGGGGAAATAAAAAATCTAAATAATTAATAAATAGAAAGGAATAAAAGATATTCCTTTATAAAATAAGATAATAATATTTATAAAAGTAACCTTGAATATAAATAGTCTCTAAAGGGAAAAAATATTACAAAATACAAAATTTACAGCTTTGGTAACATATAAATTAAAAATCATTGAATGAAAGCATTTGATTTAAATATTTAAATAATATTAATTTCATTAATTAATATTTTAATATTAATTCATGAGGTAGTAGGTATAAAAAATAAATAAATCATGATGCATGATAGGAAACATGTCCCATGAAAAAGAGATTACAACAAAGAAAACCCTTGAAATGATCATAAATATTAACGTGACAATTGTCGCATGAAGTTATTTTCTACATATATCTAAAAACACATTAACAATTTTTAAACAAAATATATTAGTGACAAATTCCCATATTCATGGCATAACAAAGTCAATGAAGTAGAATTATAATCCAATGAAAGTACATTTATTTTAGAAACCCATTTCCAATTTGTAACCTTATAATAAAATATCCTTAGAAGAAACAATTTGAATTATATAATATAATAAAATAAAATATTAGGGATTCATGATATAATTTTTAATTTTTTTAGTGTATACACAAAATAAAATAAAATTGTTTCATAAGATTAAAACATGCCTCAATGAAAGGAAGTTTAAAAGAAATCCTTTAATAGTTTCATAACATTTGAATCAGAATCTTTAACATTATGTAACATGTATTGTAACTCAAAATACCATAAATTGTGTTGGATTAAAGAATTAATTTGAAAATGGTCTATATGTACACTATATAAAAGTGAATATGTTCATAATATTTAAGCATGAATCAATAAAAGGAAATTGAGATGAAATCTCTTACCTTGAGTCAAAACATGTTATGTATATCCTTTAACAATTGTATAATAATCATATATCAATTTTTCTTTAATAACCTTTTCAAAGATTAAGTCTTTATCATTAATATATTTATTTAATTTATTTAAATTAAATATTAATGTACTAAATACATTATGTCCCTATCAGGTGTTTTGAGGATATTCAGTTAATTATTTCAAAAAGACATTGGTATGATGACCATGATAAAATGGAAAGTTATTCCAAAGTATCAAGAATAATAACCATAACATAGTTATAATTTTTATAAATTAATAATAATTTTATAACAATATAAATAAGATGGATATAAAAAATAAATTATAGTATAATCATGGAGACCAAGAACCGTACATGATCATGAGTAATGTTTCCACCTTCTCAATAAACATGAGGGGAAAATTTAAGAATAATTTTATCATTATGTAATTAAAAATATATCTTGAATATCGTATATTATTTTTAAATAATATATATATATATATATAACATATTTGTGATATGGTGATGAAAAAAAATTCACATCACTTTGTAGAGGTGGCAATCCAAATTGACGCATGAACGACATTATAATTTTTTCAATGGATGGAAAGGTAAGATACTAGTTTTAGTATCTGTATTATAATGAATTTTCTTTGATACCAAATTTTTGGATTGAAATTTATATGAAGATGAAAATCAAAAATGGGGGGGGGGGTGAATTGTATGCTTAAAAGCATTTGTTTTTAACCTTACAAGAAATCTGTTTTAAAAAATAAAATAAATTCAATTAATATAGCCTATTAAAAGTAAAATGAACTGTACCTTGGGTATGACTATAATGATATAATAATCTGTATGATTCTGATATTTCATAGGCCAAATGTCACCAAATATATTATTCTACCGTAAAATTTATAGAATATTTATCAAAGTAATTTATTTAATCGTAATCCAAAAAATCTTAATGACAATTTAATACCAAATCTTCATAATAAGAATAATTTCAATAAAAAAAATATAGAATAGAAAAATAAATTTATAAAATATTCACATTCCTTCACAATAAAAGAAATTTTAAATACAAGTAAATGAATAAAAAAAATTTAACCCCAAGAGAACGGTAACCGAAAACCTAGGACAAAATTCCCTTAATTTATAATTTCAGAAAATTATGTTTTACCCACACCGAGGTTTTCCCTAGATATAATTTTGGGAATTGTCTATCTACCTATCCTCAATTGACCGAAATCATGAAGGTGATAAGATCCTCTATCATTCTATCCTTGGAAGCCCATAATTGTGATCTAAACGATCTGTGTTGGACAGGGAATAAAAAAAATTCAATAAATTACAAGTTTATGGAATAAATATTTCAAAACATGTAGGGCTCAAAGAATTCACAAATACACAATTTATTCGATCTCTCACATAGTATATGAAAATCAAACTATTTAGATCATTCAAATGAGTTGGTATTGATTGTCATTTAACCCAATGTTTATAATGATCTCCATAGATTATATTTTCTTCTAAAATCTCAGAGGAACTTGAACACCTATCTCTGCATTAGTAATATTGAAACTAAACCTGAAAAATATTTTTTCATTATCATATAATTGATTACATTGTTTTGATTAAAAATAAATCCTTTAATTAGGATATAGTTTTCTAGGTATGATAAATGAGTCTAATATTTTTACTCCAAGAGAATCATTACAATTTATAACATTGTGAAGATATTTAATATGTAAAAGACTGGATATCATATAGAATATAAATCTTTTCCAGTGTGTATGATACAAATTATATTCATTCTCGTTACTATATACTTGAAATGAGAAATTAATGAAATCTTTATGAGTAGGATTTTTATCAAATGTATTATTAAAATCATAATTATAATGTATGTATAAATTTATATAAAATATAACTCATTATTTATGAATTAAAATGTTAGTAATGAACAATTTAAGAAAGAATTTTTGATTTTCAAAAAAATAAATAAATTAAGGTGCCAATAATGTACTTTTCACTCAATAATATAACCATTTTTGGAAATAAAAATCTACAAGACTTAAATAAAAAGTTTCATTGTAAAATATAATTAGAAAACTACAAATGAAATGTTAATATTAAGATGTAAACACTTATAATTATCCCCCTATACAATTTAAAAACATACTGAATATGAAATTTCATATGACTAACTCTCCTTTGGATAAACTATTCCTTATTGATCATATTATCTTTCATTAATAAAACATTTTCCCCCTATATATATCATTATCCTTTTTATAATATATTATGCCTAAATATAAATCTTTCTACCCCTTTTTGATATATAAAAAGAAATGGGTAATGTTTTATAATAACAAAAAAGTGGTTATAAAAACAGAAATATATTATGTAATAGATAATTTGACCGTCTAGAATAAATGAAATAACATCCATCCAAACGAATTGATAAAAATTAAATCAAACTATTTGATGAAAAAAAACTTTCATTGATGTTTGGAAAAAAAATAATAAGAGTTAAATAATTTATTTATTCTCCTATTTTAAGAGCCCTAAAAAAATATATTATACTTCATGAACTCATTTATTTCGTCATTCATCTTTTATAAATTTCTTACTGAGTCTGAATCTTATTTTCCAATTATAAAAATAACATATATTGAGTATGTATATTTTCTTCATGAGAATTAAAATTCTCTTGGAGAGTTATAATATTATCTTCCTGATATATCAATTTCTCTTCCCGAGTATAAATCTTTTCTTCCATGTATTTTATTTTATGTTTTCGAAGTTGGAAAATTTCTTCAAGAAATATATTAATATGTTCTTTAGCTTTAAATCTATCACCCAAAAAAAATTTTTTATTGTTGAATTTGATTATATCATCCTTGAAAAACATCAACCATGAAACTTATGATTGATTTATTTTTTCACTTTTGATTACCCTCCTTGATTTATTTTTATTGAATAGCATTTGGGCTCCTGAAATATTTTATTCATTCTTAAAGTATCACTAGCCAAATTGTTGAAGGAAAAAAAGACATCATTCATAAGCCTTCTAATGTATTCAGTTTAATTTCTAAGATCCTTGGTACTGGCATCGTAATTTTAAGAACATTTTTTTACTTTGTTTTATTCCATTTTGTGTTCATAAGAACTCTATTAATAAATATTACAATCAGCTTCATTCTTGGAAAAAGTTTCCATTAAACATATATTAGATTCTTGTCTATCATTTTTGTTTTTAGAAACCAAATTACTTTTGGTCCCAATCCATGTAAAATATGGAATACAATTTCCCAATAATTTTAAATCATTAACAATATATTGATCACATTTCATTATAATTGTATTTATGGAATTAGCATATTCTAAAAAATTATAAATTTATCATAAAGTATTCTTATGGATTTTTTTTCACTCTTAGTTTATTATTCTTATCTAAATTTTTTGAGTAATTTATTGTCTTTATTTTTGTAAGAATATTTTTTTTGATGAGTCTACTCATTGAGATTTTATTTTTTATGATGTTTCATTAGATTATGTAACTATTAATCAATTTGGAGGAGATTTTTGTTTTTTAATGACTTCCTTTTTATTCTCATCTTCCTCATTTTCATTTTCATACATTCTTTCTCTTTATTCTTCCTCTCTTTCTTCTTCTTCATTTATGTCTTCCTATTCTACTAAATACATACATATATATATATATATCTCATTTAATAATATTCTTTTATTTTAAATTTTTTTCTTGATAATATATTTCTCTATCTAATTCATCATCATCTATTTTTTTTTCTTTTCTATTGTCTTTATGAGAGGGAGTAATGGTTTATTTTTGAATGGTTTCCCTGAGGTGATTCATGCACTTGATTTTTCAATTTATTTCAAAAATGTTATGAATTTAAAATACATATACCATTTTCTTATTCATCTTTCATTCCCATTATTATTTTTAAACAACAACCTCAATACTAATTTTTTATGTAAGAACCTCTTTAGGGTGAAGAAAAAAATATGGGTCTTTTTTTCATTAGGCATTTATTTTCCTCAAAATAGTAGAAATCGTTTTAGTTATATTTCATTGTTTTATTTGATTTAATGAATAAATATACAATGAATTATTTTGTTTTTTATAAAATCATCACTAATTCATTTGAAATATTCAAACATTCTCCAAAAACATCTTTTTATGGTTCACATTCAGCATCTTTCACAAATTTTTTTCACTCTAAATCAAAATAAAACCTTATAATTTTTGTTATATTATTAATAATAAGTTGGAAATTCATGTACATTGGTGGTGACTTGATTATGAGAATAAAAAAAATCAAATTTTCATTAACAGACTTACTAAGAATCCTTAAAATCATAATCTATTAAGATATAATGGAACCTGAATTTATATTGATGATGATTTAAAAAATATCACAAATATAATTCATCATTATCATGTTCACCAAATAATCTAGAATAAATACATCCGAGACATTTGGGGTATCTCTATTTCCCTTTCATGGAATTTATAAACAACTTATCCAATGGGATGTAAGAAAATTTTCAGGTGAGGGTTGAGTAACTTTTTTCTATCCTCATGCATCTCAAAAATATATATCTCATCTATTTTCTTGTTTAAGGTGACTTCTTCTTTTATATGATTATGATACGGAAAGAATAAACCATTATTTGATGGTACACTGAGGAAACATGAACGTTCTTTTAATTACATACAAATTCCTCATTAATATAATGAAATTGATACTTTTAAATCATTATCAATTTTCATAGAACAATATAACTGTCTAATTTCATCAAAAAGTATTGGATCTTGAAAATATTTGGATTTTTCTAAATAAATTATTCCCATCCATAAAACATAAAAATTATTTTCAATGACAAATCACAAATTTCAAAAAAATATTTTTTGAATAACCATTCTTTGAAGAACTTCATGGATGAGAAATCTATCAGATAAATTTTAATTGAAGTAGATGACATTGATTCTAACATCAGTTTGATGAAATCTATTGAACAAGAAAAATTCCAGACTTGGATAGTTAAAGGGAGACAATGGTTTTAAGAAAAGATGAGACAAACGATATGGGATTAGGTAGGGGTAGTCCAATTATATTAGATTTAAAATGTGTCAGTTGATATTATATAGCTCAAATTTTACTGAAGTGATCTGACAATTGAAAATAAATTAACCCTTGATGGTTTCATAAGAAAAACTATTATAATCATCATGAATCTAATGATGGTTTTAAAAATAAATATCAAAAAACATAATATAATCAAATTGAGAATTTTTAAAATAATAAATTGTAGATTTCAATGTTTCAATTTCGATTTATTGGTCCCAATATTTGGTTCCTAACAATTATATGAAAATATTTTTTTATAAAAAATTTGAGTTTGAAAAATTTTGTAATGAAAAAATGAGTATGAAAAATATGAGTACAGAAAAACTGACTATGAAATGTTTTTTTAAAAATTTGAGTATGAATAATATGTGTACGATTGTTTTGGAAATTGTTTAGTATTAAAATTATGAGTCTGGACTTTTTTGTTGATAAATTCGATTACAAAAAATATTATCATGAAAAGAGAAAAAAATGTAATCAAACATCAATAATATATACTCCACCTAAGAAAATTAGTAACCTAATATAAGGTAATGGTCTAAAAAATAAGTATATATGAATGATTACATTATAGTGATCATTACTAGATAACTATTAATGTATTAAAATCTATATGAAGGTAATGGTTATGAAAATATATCGATATATTGTTCTTACATTCTGATTAATTATAAAATGATATCTCTTTTTATTATGTGATTCATAAAAACGTAATGTCTAATATATATTCATTTTTCATCAGAGTCGCATGATGATTTTTTACATAATGATATGGAACTAATGATATCACATAGTATTTGAGTGTTTGTAAAAAAAATATATTATAACAAGTTAGTGTGCGTTATATCCACAACACTGGAGTACAACAACATCCAGCTACAACATATTAAACATTATCTATGGAAAGTGATACTTTGTGTTATTTCATACAAGTCCTAGAAACTAATGATTCTCCTAAGAAATGAAAAGTCCATATGGACTTTTCTTATCCATTATAGAGAAAAAATCATAATCTAAAAAAAATTTAATTAATAATCATTTACAGAAGAATAGAAAATACCAAAATCCATAGGTCCCTTTAAATAATGAATGATTCTTCATACATATTTTAAATGGGATTCTTTTATATTTTCTTGAAATCTTGCACATAATCAATCTAAAAACATTAAGTCTTGATAAATAACTATTATGTATAGTCAAATTTCTATCAAACTGATTTTTTTTGCTTAACTTGTTTCCTAGTTTCATCAAGATCAAGTGTATTTTAGGTATTGATTGGAATATTAATACTTCTACTATCTTTATATACATTCATTTTAATAAGATCTTTAATATAATTATATTGATATCTATAAGTCCCTTATAGTTTTATATAAATTTCAAAACCAATAAAGAATGTTGACACAATAATAAATCTTATTCAAAACTATGATTTCATAAAATTCTCAAAAGAATCTATTAAATACTGTAGAGTTGATACGAATATAATTCCATAAAAAAAAGTTAGAACAATGAAAACATTTTTTTATGTCGTTTATAAAAATGGTTGGACCATCAGTTCCATAAAAAATATTTATAAAAAAAATCATGTTAATCTATAATACTAGGCTATAGGGGATTGTTTAAGTCCATATAATGATTTGGTATGTTTAAAAACATATTTAGGATACATTGTATCTTCAAAATTAAGAGGGTTTTCAATAAAAACATCATGTTGAACATCTCAATTAAAAATGACAAAAACACATCCATTTTCAAAAAGATTAAAATTAAATAATGATTAAATGGATAATAGAATTATAACAGATTCAAGTCTAGATACTCGATTGTAGGATTATTCATACTATATTCCCTCCTATTTATTATAAGAATTATCAACTAGTCTTTCTTTATTTCAAAGGATTATTCTATTTTCACTGCAATTGTTTCTGATAATAAATTTTACTCTCATTTTTTGAGGATTCATTTAGACTTCATCAAGGTTATATAATTGTTTCCTTTTAAATTCATTTATATGATCTCACATATCCTTAATCCAATATTAATCACTTAAAGGGTCATCAAGACTTTTAGATACGAATTGGGAATGAAAAGAAAAAATTTCTATTTTAATTCTCAAAGAACATCTCATCCTAAATAGTTGATTTACATCACTAATGGTACTATCACATAGAATATTCGTAATAATAAATTTATTTGGGTTTTTACATTTATGTTCATCAACAAAAGGTAGAAATTTTTTGGGAGTGAATACTTTAAAGAAAATTTCTTGAGAATTCTCTTTATTAGAAGAGTACCCTATCATAGGTTGATAATAATTTTTGGGAAACATTGCAGAATATGTATTTTGGGATTTTTTAAAACAAATATCTTGGTGTTAACATATTTATCATGTATTTTTTCCTAAACGTTACATGAATTTTTATTGAAAAATCTATAATCTTTAGAAGTATTGGAACAGATTAAGAATATATCTTCATTGGATTTGGGTTTAAATTTTTGTAACTATATTTTTTTATTCAAAATTAATACTTTTCATCCGAACACTTTCAAGCATGGAGCTTTTGGGTTTCAACTATTCCAAAACATGTATAGTTTTTTACTGGGGAATGGTCTAATTAAAACATGATTTATCTTATAGAACGTTTTACTGACATATTCAGCCCAAAAATTTATATGAATTAATTATTAACTCAATATGGTTCTTATAATTTAATGCAATTTTTTTTATTCATTCGGAAAAACCATTCTAATGAAGAGTTCTAAGAGATGTAATGTTATGAGTTATTCCATTATTGCTACAAAAAGTTTAAAAATTGGAGTTTACAAATTCTCCCCTATGATCACTATCAATAGTTAATAATGAAAGGGTTTTCCCAATATTTTCAACTTTACAATTTTTTTTTAAAATAGCACTATTGTTTAAGTTTATTTTATATAAAATAGACAAAGGTATATCTAGTTTAATGGTCAAGTAAAAATCATTGTACTTTCCACCAAAACGTCTAGTTTGTTTAGGACCAAATAATTAAATGTAATCTAACTGTAGATAATCACAATTTAATACTTCACTAATTGAATTAAAATATGACTTATGATTCTTTCTATATTGACAAGGGTTACTTACTTTTAAAGACTCAAATATATGTTCTTGTAGATCCATAGTAAGTATTTTCCATGTTAATTTATGTATGTTCTTATTGTTAATGTGTACAAAACTTCAATGTTATATACAATATTGATATTCCATTTCACTATGGAAATGAATGTATTGACTCCTACTGTCATTTAAGGTTAGTATATAAACATTTTCATGCAGATGAGTTGAATGAATGAATTCATCCTTGGAAAATTTTAGTCCACATTATCACTCCTAAAATTTACAAATTAAACTTCATCCCAGAATTGAATTATTTTTATAAGGTTTTCCATAATACCTTTTACAAATAAAACTTTTTTAATTAAATTTTTTCCACGTAGAAAAGTGGTACAAACACCTATAATATTTTTTTAGCATTACCTCCGAAGAAAACACTTCCAAATTTAATTTCAATAATTTATTCATATATTTATTTATTAAAATTCATATGACAGGAAAATATTCAATCCATTTACCATTTATAATTTTTTGGAACATCTGTTGTTTTCATAAAAATAAAAAATTAGTTTTTTGGAACCCAAAATTTCTTGTGTCCGAAACTGTTAATAATCAAGATTATGGGAATCTACATTTTTTTAAAATGAGATTTTTGGAACCCCAATGATTGAATTTTATTTAAAGAACAAATTTTATTCCAATGGACACAACATTGGCATTTAGTTGAAAAAGAATCAATTTTATGAATAAAATATTTATTTATAAAAATATGGTTTGAATAAGAATAACCAAATCCATAACTATTATTACGAGGATGGATTTTTTGACACATCTTAAAAAAAAATTTCTGTTAAGTAAAATTTGATAATTTTACCTCTAAGGAAAAAATTTCATATAGATGTTTTACAAAGTAATAATTCTCCAACAAATTATATGTTTTGGAATTGAGTTTTTTCTCTTAAACATTTTCCATAAAATAGAGTTTTCAAATTCCATAGAAATCAAATCCTTCCCAGATTTAGATTCCTCTATGTTTTTAGAAATTATAAAATTTAAAATTATTTTTATCAATATCTTTTAAAGGATATAATACTTCTTTTTTCAATAAATTAATTCTATAATATTCCTTTCTATGTTTCTATTAAAATGACATTTTTAATTTTCAGTAAATTTAGAAAATCTTGAAACTTATTTATGTGAAGGGAAAATATTATCTTCCTCTGTGGAATATTCTTAATTAGAAGAAATATAATATTTTTATTCAACATAGTTTTAATTTACTAAAATATTTGTAAAATAATAAGAAGTGTGTACCCTATCCAGAAAACATTGATTTTCAAAAGGTATTCTATCATAGAGACTAATATTCCTATGTCAGGAATTTTTATTTTCCGAAGATTCATTAGAATAATCTACTCCACTAGCACTCTATGAGTCATTAGCTTTCAAGACTTTCCCCCTTCTAAATTATAATTCATTTTTTTTCTGATTTCTATCAGAATACAATTACTTTTTATATTTATTTTTGAGTTTTGGATAGTGAGGCCTTATATATATCCATATATTTTACATTAATTGTAAGAATTTTCAAAATATTTCTTTTTATTCTTTTCCTTATTACTTTTCATATACTAATACTGAAAGTAATTCTTCCCAAAAATCATTTTCTTTCTTCGAGAAAGATTGGATAACTCATTATCATAATTTTTTCAATCACATGAGTCTGATTGAGTAATAACATTTATCTTTTGTGCCAGAGTCTGAGAATTCAACATTATAAGGCCTTGAGACTTAAACCTTACTTAATATTGAATTAAATGAATAATTCACATTGAGGATCTTTTCAGGTTTAGAGTTTTAGAGAATTAGGACATAAATATTACATCTATAAATATTACAAAGTAGAAACTTCTATTAAGTTTCCATAAAATAAAATATCTTAAAAAGAAACATGTCTAGTTCCATGTTTTAGGTAGCACGACTTTCCCTTGATCCCATCCTTGACCCTATTCCACGTTATGTCCTGTGAAAAACATTTCAAAAACTTGGGATGAGCATAAAAAGCTTAGTAAGGGATACATAAAGAATAAAAACTGTTAGTTTTTTCAAAACAACAAGTAAAACATGTATACTTTATCAAAGTAATACTTTTCACCTTTTCAAAGTAGTAAAAACTCTTCACTAAATAAAAGTTAATTACTTACCCTTCTGTAACCAAAAGATTACCATAAAACCCATATAAAGATCACATAACATATAAAGGTAACTTGGGACATAAAAATACTTAAGTGGAATAACCATAAGGTCGACTTCCACACATATAACATAATGTAATATCCATTCGGCCAACTTCCATACATACTTAATGGAATAGCCATACGGCCGACTTCCATACCCAATGCATTGGAGGTTATAACGTAACCACTCATCCTGGTATTCATGGCACCACCCGTCATATGGTTTATCACGTAACCACCCGTAAAATGTACAAGTACCATCATTACACATAAAATATTGAAAATATAAATATTTCAATAACAACATTTCATTTGCAATCACAATAAGTAATTCCCAGATATTGAATTAATCAATCCATTTTCAAAAACCATTTAAATGAGATTTTTGAAGCAAAGTGTCCCATACCACATTGAAGATTTTAATGGAATTATAATTTTAAAACATTAATTTCCATATAAATAAATACTGAAAACCATTTCTAAAACATGGAAATTAAAGATAAAGATTTAGAATAATAAATCTTTAAAACATTTAAAATGATATTTTTGTTAAATAGTTTTTTACAAAATGAGAGACTCTTGAATACAAATAATAGCGGATTAACATTTAATCCAGACTTAATAATATCATGAGAATAAAGGGATTCATGATATAATATTTCAAAGGACAGTATACACACCATATAAGAGTGAATTGGTGCATAACAACAATGAAGTCTCAAAAAAATGTAATATGAGATGAAATCCATTATAAAGAAGGTATCCTTAAATTAAAGATAAATCAATCTCATAATTATGTGTGACAAATATAAATACACCCAATATAAGTGTATATTATGTGTAAAATAATCAAAGGTTATTCACACATATTCAAAGGATGACATATTCAATAACTACATTTTGAACCCAAAGAAATCGAAATTGGGTTAAGAAGTTCCCTTGGTAAAATTCGACAGCCTAACGGCGTCACATAAAATTTTACAAAAAGGGTTGATGAGAGAGATACAGGGTATCTCATAACATGGACATAAAATTTACATTAATAAGGATATCAAATAACATATCCCAACATAATATTATGTGAATTAATAGACATAACAAAAGAAGTCTTTTAAAAAGAGGAGGGTGAAAGGTTCCCTTACCGACTTGGGTAACTTTTGAAACGTACACCCCATTGAAGAAGGGTCATACAATGAATATGTAAGTACCCATAAATGAAATTATATTACAAAAAGATTATAATAATGGGAAGTACATACACCACTCAAAGGATATTGTGGAAAATGTAGCATAAATCTCACGAGAATAAAAGTGAGATGAAAAATCCCTTACGAAAACTTGGCAGCCTAACGGCGCCACTCAAAACATCCAAAATGGATTGATGAGAGAGAATAGGGTCTCTCATCATATGAAAATAAAAAATACAGTAAAATTAATATAAAATAATATCCCAATCACAAGAAATATGAGCTTATAAGGAATGACATAAAATAGTGTACTTATAAAGAAAGGGAGGAGTAGGATCCCTTACCTCAGGTCCGACTTGACTCGATCGTTATTTAATCTCCTGAATAATAAACATGAGTTAATTTCTACTTCCTTAAGAACCTTTTTTAAGTTCATTAATACTTTTATATCATTTTTTACCATGTCATAAACATTATGTAATCATTTAAGTTAATAATGTTTGTTTTATCGATATTTTGTTCTTAAGTCGAAAGTGGACTTCTTACAATTACATGTTGTTCGTGTGGTCAAAGGTTCATTATATAAAGAGTTTTATTCATTATGTATATATCATATATATCATATATATCTAGTATATTCATGCATTTATAATATTACATAACACTTAGTGTTAAGAAATGAAATGCACCGTTCATGGAGACGGTAAGCCGTACGTACGCATGAACGCTACTTCCATTTCTATTTCATATTTAATGGATTTAAAACATAAGGTTACATAATAGTATTTTAATTCCAGTATGGTATCATATATAATATCATTAAATATATACTTTATACGTACCACATATGGTATTAACGAATCAAATCACATTGAGGGGGCGGTAGTCCGCACTTCCTTAAATGAAGATATCGCGTTTACCCATAATGGAAACCATAAAAGTATGCCATAAATGAAAAATACAGAATCTTAAGTAAAAAATAAACATATTATATATCATATATAAATATAGTTTCATATTAATGGCCACCTTTGAAGGTGTTATAAGAAAGTTGAACAATCATCGTTTCGGGAGGCAGAAATTCACCATCCACGGAAACAGTATGTTGTTTAACCATTAGATGTAGGTGTGTGTAAGTGTAGCTCGAATCCATAGTATAACAACATCCTAGTATATTTAGGATACAATATTTTTTATAAAATAAATGAATAAAAAGAGTTTATGGGGTTGGAGAAGTAAAATAAAACAAAAGGATAGAAGTGAAGACATTACCTTTAAATCGGGTGACTTCCTTTGATTTGAGCTAAAATGATTCTTTTGAAAGGATTCTGCCCAAAGTGAGGCATCAATGAGTTAAAGAGGGATGTGGAGAGATGAAATGGGCTGAGGTTGGCCGAGCCAAAGGCTTGAGAGGTGTGGGTAAGGAGGTAGAGGTGGGGGCCTTTTATAAGAGGAGAGGAGAGACACCCTTGGAAAGTAAGAAAATGTTACTTTATTTGAAAATGCGTTTCGAATTTAAAAGGTCCCACATTGATATAATTCGTGGATAAGGTGATAAGGGTTCGAAATCCACCCATCCAATAGGTTTTGGACATGTGTAGGTCTTAGATATTACATTATATTTCCATTTTATTTAAATCGTTAAATAATGAGGTCATCGCTGCATCATCACGATGTCATGAATAATTTAATTTAATTAATGTCTAAAAATTATAAAAAAATACTATGATGTAGTAAATATTTTTAGCTTTCCAATTACTATTTATATTAAATAATATGACTTGTATAACCCCATGTAAATTTTTTTTTTGTAAAACATCTCATGTTTGTGTCATTTTTACTTTATAATTAAATAAAAAGGTATTTATGTCATTTTCCAACTAAAGTGGATCCATGGGGTCCCCAAGTTGACCCATGGAATTTCTTGGTCGGAAATGACACATACAATGAGGGTAGTACAAGTTTCTAGGTCATTTCAGTTTACTAAAACATTATTCTTACCTTAAACTACACTAATTACCTCTAATCGCGAATAAAAACTTAATAAGTTACAATTCACCAAAAAATTATTTTAATCCCATTGAACCAAATTATAATTAATAATGACAACCATGTATGTAGGATTTTCTAAATTCAAAACACAAAGGTGGAAAAATTTTATTTAAACGGAAAATAAGTTTTTATAAGTACCACTTAGTGTTTTCACTATTCATTAAAAATTTATGTTTTTCAGAAAATTAACAAAAATTCACCCTAAGCTATATTTGATAATCCGAATTCAAAAATAATGTCTATTTTAAAAAATTCAAAACATATAAGTTGAATTAATTAATTTCATAATTAATTCACACTGTCAAAATAAATAGCGTGTTTTTATGAAACAAAATGTATCAAAAATAGACACTAGTTTAAGTCTGATTTCAAAGTGAAATTAATTCCATCGACCACTATTGTATTAAATGGTAAAAATATATTCTAATTTCTCTTTAAAACCAATTCAAAAGATAATATAATCATATAAATAAATTATATTAAAAAGATGTTTTGAATTAAAATACAACATTTTTCACTATTCATTAAAAATTGAACTTTTTCAGAAAAATACCAAAAATTTACACAATGTAAATTTTGATGTCCTAATTCTAAAGAAGAATTTTATTTTGTCAAATATAACACATAAAATTGTCAGAAAGTGGATTTAAAAGAGGTTCTCCATCAAAAGGCGGTTAATCGACCTTATAAAGAATATTAGAATGCTTACGCTTAAAATTGGTTTCATTCTCATTTTTAATCCTCTAACATTTATTGTAAAAATTAAAAATATTTTCCAAACATATATAATCATTTTGTAGTTAGTTCTATTCATTCCTGCCATTACAACGGCTAGGCGTTAACTAACATTTAAAATAATATTATTTTATTATTAGAGTGCAACGTATGATTCCCAAGAAACTCGTTGTTACGTGTTGGGTACACCATCGAGCATAGCGTCCCTTTTAAAGTCATATTAATATTTTATTCACAAATATAGATAAATATAAAGATGTCATATTCTTTATTTACCTGGTGTGTTACATCCTTCCCCCCTTTTGGGAATTGCGTCCTCGCAATTTTAAAATTGGGCTTGGAAACATCCTTGAAATTCCCACATCGGAACAAGAGTCGGTAAAAAAATCACATTAAAATAAAGAAAGATAAGTACAAAGGTCACCCAAGTTAACCCATACTAGAAATTCCAAGTATGAAAATATGGACATGGAGGAAAAAACAAAGGGTCATGTTCTGATGGAGAGTGATAGAAAACATGTTTAGGAGAAAGATAACCACAAGAGAACCACAAACTTGTGATGGGTTAAACGGTATTCGATTCCCCAGTAGGAAAAGTTAACAGAAAACATTTTTGTTTTAAGATAATTTTTATTGAAGAATTTATTCATAAGGAATCATAATCACTTATCATGTTGACTTTCAACATTTATTAGATTCCTTACACAAACTCATATTTTCTCCAAAAGACGAGTATTTAGGAAGACTTGTTCACATTAAGAGTACTATAATCAACTTCTAGAGAATCACCTAATCCACAAAAGAAAACTATATACTTCCCATGTCTTTATACATTAACTAAAACCAAAACCAAAAATGTCAGTACAAGATCAGATAATCCAGAAAAGGATACCCCTTTATAAAAAGAAAATCTATTCTTAACCTCAAATATTTGTCCAACAAAACCCAAAGTTCAACGAGGACCATTTGACAATCAATTTTTCCATAAAATTCTTGAAAGTAATCCAAACTAAGATTGAAACCCAAATATTTGGAGGATTTAGTCTCATAGTCTTCCAAGTTAAATCGTAACATTTATCTCCAAACAACATCAGTTGCTCTTAATGTCTCGTATTGAAAAGTAATTATTATAATCACATATCCTCCATGATAGGTTAATAAATATCCATAGATAACCCAAAATAAACTTACTCTTAATTCATAAAATCATCTAACTAAAAAGAATCAGTCAAACTAACCAGGGACTTCACGTAGTCCAGTGGTAGGCGATAAATACCAGTTGCACTTTGGTTGTGGGTTCGATTCCCACAGCTTTGTCCGACGCGACGGGTTGTCACACATTCTGTGTGTTGTCCTTTTTCCAAAACTATATATTTCTCAAATCATTCCCCAAAAAGAGATAAAATCAAAAAAAATAACCATAACATAATTTAACCTAAATTTTATCTCATGCCTTTCACTTCCATCATAACATACAGTAACCCATAATTACCTCAAAAGTAAGGATCATATAAACCCAAATGGTTCTTTATAACTATGTCCACAAAAGAACAGATAACTATTCCTTGAATAAAATTTTCATAAATTAAACATCGGGGTTAAATATACTATAAAAAGTCTTCTAATGTAACCCCATCGTCAAAAGAGACTTAATACTCTTATGAATTTCACCATAACTCTTGAAGCCCTTATATGTTGACATCTTACTCATTAAAGATTCTTCATAATCCACTACCCATTCCTTTACAACTTATTCTGAAATACTTCTTTCCTACAAACAAAATCATGAATCATATCCTAAGATTCCATAATAGGAAAACAATAGTTATGAAATAATCCATACCTTTGATTGGCCATTTCTAGTTTCTTCATCCTCATTCGGAATGGCATTAGGTATTGGTAAATGAACATTTGTACGATATTTGTGATCCCATTCACGAAACTTCTTCATAGGACATGTGTTTGCATAATGACCATGCACACCACATTTAAAACATTCAATTGATCCCTCAGAAAGAACTTCTTTCCCTTTCGTTGAGTCAACTGGATGCTTCCTTTTTCCATGGCAGGTTATTGCTTTATGACCTTCATTTCCACATCTATAGCATATTACTGTCCCTTTGACACATTTTCCTAGGTGTTTCTTTCCACAGTTTTGACACATAGGTTTCTGAACACACTTACCTTTATAATTATTATCGGTAGTTTCGTAGGGATTTGTTTCTCGAATGTATAATGCCTTAGAGAAATCACCAAGGTTTAGGTGGTCAATAACGACTCTAGATAGTTGGTTGAGGATAATCACAGGAGTTCTCATGACAGCTCCCATATCATTCAGTTGCTTTCTCAATAAAATGTCACAGTTTCCTTCACATCCATTTTTACATTGGTGTCTGCTAGATCTAGCCATTTACTAAAACCAAAAAGGTCAGTGTGAGTATATAAACAAAACCATCATGTACTAATGAGGAAGATAAACACTAAGATATACTTATTCATTCACTTTATCTAAAACTAGGACTCTTTCTGAAATCCTAACCATTATGGTAATGTCACTTATTTTTAAAAAATACCCTAACCTCTAAAGTTATCTAAACCGACCTCTGATACCAACTATAAGGCCCCGAGCCTTAAACCTTACTTAATATTGAATTAAATGAATAATTCACATTGAGATTCTTTTCAGGTTTAGAGTTTTAGAGATATTGGACATAACTATTACATCTCAAAAGATTAAAAAGTAGAAACTTATACTAAGATTCCATAAAATAAAATCTCTTAAAAAGAAACATGTCTAGTTCCATGTTTTAGGTAGCATAACTTTCCCTTGATCCCATCCTTGACCCTATTCCATGTTAAGTCCTGTGAAAAACATTTCAAAAACATGGGATGAGCATAAAAAGACAAGTAAGGGATACACAAAGAATGAAAACTATTAGTTTTTTCAAAACAACAAGTAAACCACGTATACTTTATCAAAGTAATACTTTTCACCTTTTCGAAGTAGTAAAAACTCTTCACTGAATAAAAGTTCATTACTTACCCTTCTGTAACCAAAAGATTACCATAAAACCCATATAAAGATCACATAACATATAAAGGTAACATGGGACATAAACATACTTAAGTGGAATAACCATAAGGTCGACTTCCACACATATCACTTAATGGAATAGCTATTCGAGAAACTTCAATACATACTTAATGGGATATCCATACGGCCAACTTCCATACCCAATGCATTGGAGGTTATAATGTAACCACCCATCATGGTATTCACGGCACCACCCGTCATATGGTTTATCACGTAACCACCCTTAAAATGTCCAAGTACCATAATTTCACATAAAATATGGAAAATATAAACATTTCAATAACAACATTTCATTTTTAATCACAATAAGGAATTCCCAGATATTGAATTAATCATTCCATTTTCAAAAACCATTTAAAATAGATTTTTAAATCAAAGTGTCACATACCACCTTGAAGCATTTAATGGAATTATAATTTTAAAACATTAATGTCCATATAAATAAATACTAAAACCATTTCGAAAACATGGACATTAAAGATAATGATTAAGAATAATAAATCATTAAAACATTTAAAATGATATTTTTGTTAAATAGTTTTTAACAAAATGAGAGACTCTTGAATACAAATAATAGAAGAATAACATTTAATCAAAACTTAATAATATCATGAGAATAAAGGGATTCATGACATAATATTTCAAAGGACAGTATACACACCATATAAGAGTGAATTGGTGCATAACAACAATAAAGTCTCAAAAAAAATGTAATATGAGATGAAATCCATTATAAAGAAGGTATCCTTCAATTAAGGATAAATAAATATCATAATTATGTGTTAAAAATATAAATATACCCAATATTAGTGGATATTATGTGTAAAACAATCAAAGGTTATTCACACATATTCAAAGGATGACATATTCAATACGTACATGTTGAACCCAAAGAAATCGAAATTGGGTTAAGAAGTTCCCTTGGTAAAATTCGACTGCCTAACGACGTCACATAAAATTTTACAAAAAGGGTTGATGAGAGAGATAAAGGGTATCTCATAAATTAGACATAAAACTTACATAAATAAGGATATAGAAGAACGTATCCCAACATAATAGTATGTGAATTAAAAGACATAGCAGAAGAAGTCTTTTAAAAAGAGGAGGGTGAAAGGTTCCCTTACCGACTTGGGTAACTTTTGAAATGTACACCCCATTGAAGAAGGGCCATACAATGAATATATAAGTACCCATAAATGAAATTATATTACATAAAGAGTATAATAATGGGAAGTACATACACCACTAAAATGAAATTTTGGAAAATGTAGCATAAATCTCACGGGAATAAAAGTGAGATGAAAAATCCCTTACGAAAACTCGGCAGCCTAACGACGCCACTCAAAACATCCAAAATGGATTGCTGAGAGAGAATATGGTCTCTCATCATATGAACATAAAAAATACAGTAAGATTAATATAAAAGAACATCCCAATATCAAGAATGATTAGCATAGAAGGAATGACATAAAATAGTGTACTTAAAAAGAAAGGGAGGAGTATGATCCCTTACCTCGGGTCCGACATGACTCGATCGTTCTTTAATATCATGAATAATAAACTTGAGTTAATTTCTACTTCCTTAAGAACCTTTTTCATGTTCATTAATCCTTTTATATAACTTATTACCATGTCATAAACATTATGTAATCATTCAAGTTAATAATATTTGTTTTGTCGATATTTATTTATTAAGTCGAAAGTGGACTTCTTACAATTAAATTTTGTTCGTGTGGTCAAAGGTTAATTATATCCAGAGTTGTATTCATGATTTAGATATAATATATATCATATATATACAGTATATTCATGCATTTATAATATTACATAACATTTAGAGTTAAGAAATGAAATGCACCGTTCATGGAGACGGTAAGCTGTACGTACGCATGAACGCTACTTCCATTTCTATTTCATATTTAATGGATTTAAAACATAATGATACATAATAGTATTCTAATTACAGTATGGTATCATATATAATATCATTAAATATATCCTTTATACATACCACATATGGTATTAATGAATCAAATCACTTTGAGGGGGCGGTAGTCCGCACTTCCTTAAATGCAGATATCGCGTTTACCCATAATGGAAACAATAAAGGTATGACATAAATGAAAAATGCAGAAGCTTAAGTAAAACATAAACATATTAGATATCATATATAAATATAGTGTCATCTTATTGGACACCTTTGAAGGTGTTAGAAGAAAGTTGAACAATCATTGTTTCGGGAGGCAAAAATTCGCCATCCATGGAATCAGTATGTTCTTTAACCATTAGATGTATGTTTGTGTAAGTTTAGCTCGAATACTTCTTATAACAACATCCTAGTATATTTAAGATACTGGATTGGTTACAAAATAAATTAATAAAATGAGTTTAGGGGGTTGGAGAAGCAAAATAAAACAAAAGGACACAAGTGAAGACATTACCTTTAAATCGGGTAACTTCTTTTGATTTGAGCTCAAAGGCTTCCTTGGAAAAGATTATTCCCAAAGTGAGGCTTCAAGGAGTTAGAGAGGGATGTGGAGAGATGAAATGGTCAGATGTTGGCCGAGCCAAAGGCCTGAGAGGTGTGGGTAAGGAGGTAGAGGTGGGGGCCTTTTATAAGAGGAGAGGATGGGCACTCATGGAAAGTAAGCAAATGTTAGTTTATTTGAAAATGATTTTCGGATTTAAAAGGTCCCACATTGATTTAATTCGTGGATATGGTGATAAGGGTTTTAAATCCACCCATCCAATAGGTTTTGGATATGTGTAGGTCTTAGATATTATATTATGTTTCCATTTTATTTATATCGTTAAATAATGAGGTCATCGCTGCATCATCATGATGTCAAAAATAATTTAATTTAATTAATGTCTAAAAATTATAAAAAAAATACTATGATGTAGGAAATCGTTTTAGATTTCCAATGACTATTTATGTCAAAAATATTACCTGTATAACCCCATGTAAAAATAGTTTTAGTAAAACATCTCATGTTTGTGTCATTTTTACTTTATCATTAAATAAAAAGGTACTTATGTCATTTTCCAACCAAAGTGGCTCCATGGGGTCCCCAAGTTGACCCATGGATTTTTTAGGTTGGCCATGACACATCCAATTAGGGTAGGACATGTTTATAGGCCATTTTAATTTTATTAAAACATTATTCATATCTTAAAATACACCAATTACCTCTAATCGCGATTAAAAACTTAATAAGTTACTATTCACCAAAAAATTATTTTAATCCCATTGAACCACATTATACTTCTTAATGACAACAATGTATGTCGGATTTTTGAAATTCAAAACATAAAGGTGGCAATATTTCATTTAAACGGAAAATCAGTTTTTATAAGTACCACTTAGTGGTTTCACTATTCTTCAAAAATTGAAGTTTTCCAGAAAATTACCAAAAATTCACCCTAAGCTATATTTGATATTACGAATTCAAAAATGATATCTATTTTACAAAATTCAAAACATATATGTTGAATTAGTTAATTTAATAATTAATTCCCCCTGTCAAAACAAATAGCGTGTTTTTATGAAACAAAATGTATCAAAAGATTGGCACTAGTTTAAGTTCGATTTCAAAGTGAAATTAATTTCATCGACCACTATTGGATCAAATGGTAAAAATATATTCTAATTTTACTTTAAATACAATTCAAAATATAATATAATCATATAAATAAATTAGATTAAAAAGAGGTTCTGAATTAAAATACAACATTTTTCACTATTCATTAAAAATTGAACTTTTTTGGAAGAATACAAAAATTTACCCAAAGTAAATTTTGATGTCCCGATTCTAAAGAAGTATATAATTTTGTCAAATATAACACATAAAATTTTCATAAAGTGGATTTAAAAGAGGTTCGCCATCAAAAGGTGGTTAATCGACCTTTTAAAGAATATTAGAATGTTGACGCTTAAAATTGGATTCATTCTCATTTTTAATCCTCTAACATTTATTGTAAAAAGTAAAAATATTTGACAAACATATATAATAATATTTTAGTTAGTTCTATTCGTTCCTGCCATTACAATGGCTAGGAATTAACTACCATTAAAAATAATATTATTTTATTATTAGAGTGCAACGTAAGATTCTCAAGAAACTCGTTGTTACGTGTTGGGTACGCCATCGAGCATAGCATCCCTTTTAAATTCATATTAATATTTTATTCACAAATATGGATAAATATTAATATGTCATATTATTTGTTTACCTAGGGTGTTACAAACATATTAGAAGTTGAAGTGAATCAAAATCCACCATTAATATTTTGAACTTTATCATAATATCTTTTGAGCCTACCCTCATACTATTACAGAGTTCCCAATAAATATACAACTGTAATATTTATAATCTTCCTATATCTATAAATTGTTATTATCTTTGATTTCTATTAATTTGGAATAATATCAATTACATTTTCAATAATAATTTCATCCTCTAATCCCTATTCACCCATATCTTATATACTATTCACAATTTTTAGGAACATTTCTTGTACATTTACAATATGTTCTCCATAAATATATTCAATATAATTCTAATTGGATCTTAATATAACTCTTCTAGTCTCAATATCTTTAGGTGTTCCAAAATAATGGATTTATAACTTCATCAAATTTTTTTAGCTAAATCACAAAAGGAAATATGGATATATTTATTTCATATCATTAATCATAATATTGTATTCCTTACCATGTAATTTAGCTCAAATTATTTCTTTTCTAGATTCATAAAAGTTCTGATCTATTTTTCAGGAATTTTGTTATTCACCAGTTAGCATTAAAAAATTACATACTTTATTATTAATCACAATATTCTTCAGTCTATCCATACAATATTTATAATCTCTACAATAAGAAATTTCTGGTCTTGTGGGATTTAGATTTTTAATAGATCCTATATTTAGTCCGACCATATTTTAAAATATATAAAAAAAATATTTTCCGAAATACACTTCAGTGAAAAAAATATTTATAAAAAAACAATTAGAGTCATAAATAAATATGGAAAACATTCAAGAAGTATAGTAGTAATGGATACCACATCTAATACCAATGAGTGTATCAATTATTAACATCACCTAGATCTATTAGAAATTATTGGATCAAAATTTATATGAATATATATGACTACAAGTGGGGGAGGGGTGAATTCTTAGTATATAAAAATTCATTTTAATCCTTTCAATAAACTTGTTTAAAATAATTTAATTAATTCATTTCAAAAATCCTCTTAAAATAATTACGAACTTGACCTTAGGTCCGATTTTAAAAATATCATAATCAGGATGGTTATGATTTTTTATAGATTATAGCTCAAAAAATATACGATTCTACCTTAATGTTTATATAATTTTAATTAGAGTAATCGATTTAATTGTAATGTCAATAATCATAATCAAAATTTAATACAAAAGTATCATAATCCAGGTTATTAGGATTAAAAAATATAGAATTTAAAAATGAATATATAAAATATTCACTTTATATTACAATAATAGTGGAAATGAAATAAAAGTAAAAGAAAACAATTCATTGAACCCATAAAGTATAGGATCCAATAACCTAGGATATGGGTCCATTGATTCATACATTCCAGAAAGTCTCTCTTTCCCACACCAGGGTATGTCCTCGATATGATTTTCGGCATTGGTCTGTCAGCCTATCCCTAACATCCCTCGATCAGGAAGGTGAGTGACACCACTATCTTTATATCATCAAAATCCTTGAATTTTAATCATAATGATCAACAACTAACAAATAAATAAAAAAACTCTAGAAATAAACAAGTGTATTGAACATGCAGTCCACAACTTGTAGGATTCAGAGCATTCACGCATTGAAAATCTTGATGGCCTAATACAAAGTGTCTCGAAATCACACTATTGAGCTCTTTAAAATGGACTAGAATATATATTTATTATTCCCAATGATTATCTTGACCTACCACCATTATATTTTCTCTTAATATCTCAGAGGCACTTGGACACATGTCACTCATAAATTCATATTGAAACTAAAAGCATGACATCATTTTGGTTATCATATAATACATGAAAATGTTTTGATACTAATGGAATCCATTCATTATGATACAGTTTTTGGGTATGATAAATAAGTAAATTTTTTTTACATTATGAGAGTTACTATTATATATATAAATACAGAAATATATTTATTACAAAATACTAGACATAATGTAAAAAATAAATTGTATCCAGTGTGTGTGATATAAATCGTATTCTTTGTTGCTATGATACACATGGAATGATTCAATCATTAAATCCTATTGAGTATTATTTTTTTCATATTTAATATGAAAATCGTAATGTTAAATTGTGAATTTATTTATTTCAAAATAATTTCCTCAATAAATTAATAAAAGTGTAATTAATTATAAATTTAAGAAAGAATTTGTGATTTCAAAAACAAAAGGAATAGAGAAGTCAAAAAGTGAATTTTGACTCGACAAATAGATGATATAATATATATATATATATAATAACATTTATGTCATCAATATGATATATATACATTAAATATATCCTTATAACCATCAATGAGATGTGTTTAGTGAGAAAAAAATATGTGGGTTTGCGAGGTGGTAGTCCGCGATAAAATGAATGGTGGATTTATCTCCCATTTGATAGAAGTGGAGATGTATATAGTTTATGAAATAAAAAAAATAAAATATCATTTCATTGTATATAATTATTAAAATATTTCATCATGGTCGAATAATATTTTAATATGGTAGAATTATAAATGCAGCAAAAACATTCAGTTAATAGTTATAATTCTTCTTCAAAAAACTCTTTCTTATTACACTTTAATCCTTATTAGGTTGGCATTTTTACCAAAATAATAGGTTTTTAATGTGAAAAGGAGTTTTTGGAAGATATTTGGATGGGTTTTGATCAAAAAAATGTTTCAAAAATGTGTGAGGAAGAGAAGAGAGGAGGTACCCCTTTATAAGTAAGGGGAGGGGCCCCATTAGAATTATATATGTATTAAATTAATTTAATTTTTTAAGGGAATATGGAACAAAATTCATAATATTTAAATAGAAGATGATTTTTTGTATAAATAATATTTTCAGATAATTTTTTTACACCATAGGGTGATTTTTTTCCCCTATCACATTTTTAACCCCAATTAACCCTTTATATGTTAAACAAGACTGTAAAGGAGTTTTCTATTTAGGGAAACATAATGTAAAAATTAAAGGAAAAGTGAAACATACTTGGGTTAAGGTAGATATTTCAAACCATATAAAATTTAACTTTCCTAATATATTATTTTTAGGAATTTTAAATATCTTAAATTAAAATAATTTATTATAAAATATAATAAATATTTATTTTGTAACTATTTAATTAATATGACTGTAATTTAATTAATATAATAATGAAATTAGAATAAAAACCATTAATACATTGATAATAAAACATATTTATTTATAATTTTTGGGGATACAATAAATCACCCAAAAATATGAGTTTTACAATTTCTAAAAAACATAAAATTTATGTATACACTTATTGCACAAGAAATTTATATTACCCCATGACCAATACTCACGTATCTTGTTCTTAGATCATTATCATTAAATTTATATATTTTATGCTAATAATTATGACCTATTTTTTCATATAAAACATACAACATCAAAAAGAAAAATGGTGTCACTTATAACCTATATAACCTCTAGATTAGGAGTTTTAAATAATTAGAACCAAATCAATTAAACAAGGACTCATAAACACTTGGTTCACAATGATGAAAATCATATACCTTTATACCAAGATATTATTATATAAAATGAAGTCATCAATATCATCCTTCTAAAATTAAATATATACATAATTCATTCAATCACATTCCTTTAACCTATGGAAAAATAAATACAATTTTGGTGATCTAAAATTCTCATTAAGGATTCAAATAAGAATTAATAATTGAATGCTATCAATGCATTTATAGGTAATAAGGGTATTAAAACATAATCAGCGTTCAAGAGTTAATCATAAATGAAATCTTACCCATCAATACATAGATAATAAAATATGAAAACATATAAATGTCCAGAGTCCTCACAATCAATAATCATGAGACACATGATATCAATATTGATCAAATAAAACATTATCATCCTATATAATGAAATTAAAATACTTTTATGTAACATGGAGTATCAATTTAACAAAAGCATTTCAAAATCCAGATTACTTAAAACATAATAATTACCTGATGTATTAAGGCACTATCTGGGTGAACCCATCATTGATGATATTATAGGCTTACCCACCTCTATATAGTCCACCCAATGTTAACCTATAATTGGATTACCCAATTCTATCTTGGCCACCCCATGTTATGTTATTATGGGATTAACTAGTTCTATTTGTTACAACCCATGTTATATTGAAATAGGAATATCCTGTGCTCTTCGGGAAACCTCATGATATGTTTTAATAGGGATATATAATACTATATGGTCGATGCGATGTTCATATATAATGAGATTACCTAAAACTATCTATGAAACCCTATTTTTGTTTTATAATTTAAAGGGAATGAAAACATTACTAATGTACATAGTGATTAAGCTTCATCATAAAAATCATAAAAGAAATAATTATTATTTCATAACCTAATTAAATAATGGAAAAGAAGTGGATTTCAAGTTAATCTCTTCAAAACCAGACAAAACCATATAAAATAAAAAGGTAAAATAAATATCACAATGATATTTTGATATACTGAATAAAGTAAATTTATTCACTAATGATATCTTTATAACATGGTTAACTTGAAGAAATGAAATGAGTTATATAACAATCTCATTAAAACATGATTAACTGTTAGTAAAGGATTAGGCTCTATAAAAATATATTTGAAATATAATTAACATTTTAAAAATAAATGGTCCTGAAATAATATATTTGAATCATTATTAACCTGTGGAAAACAATGGTGTTCTATGACAAACTCTTTGAAACTAGATTAACTGGTAGAAATTAATAGAGTTTTATAATATTTTTTTTCCAAAAACCATAATCCATCTTGGGTAAAACTAAGGATGTTATCAATAAAAAATATATATAGTGGAGGATGATTAATGTTTTTTTTAAAATAAAAATACTATTAAAATATCATTGAAAATATTCTTCATGAAAATATCTATTTCATTTTGAAAATCTCTTTTTAAAAGATAAAACCATTTAAAAATACTTATTTTGAAAATATACAAAAAATATTATAAAAAATCAGTAAAAAAACATTATATAATTTATTTTTGAAAATATAATTTAATATTATAAAAATATTACTTGAATATTTTTGTAATTTCTTTTAGAAAACATGTATTTTGATGAAAAACAATTATCAATAAAAAAAATATTTTTGGAATTTTTTTTGGAAATATTTAGTAAAAGAAGATATTATAATGAACTTCAAAATGTATTCTCATGACTTAACCAATGGATAATAAAAATCATGAAAATTATTTAGAGTTATATCAAAATATTTCTACATTGGACACTTCATCACAATCATTCTTGATAAACGTTGAGATTATAACATGAACCTCTTACCATTTTGGTAACATTGAGTAGAAATACCCCTGAAAGAGTAAAATTAAATGAAAAATATAATATCATGAAAAAATTAGATTCGTTATATTACGTTTAAAATCTTAATTATATAAACCTAAATATATTTTTTATTTATATATCATAAAAACTTCTCAATAAAAGAAAAAATGTGATAGAAATACTTAACTGCTTTGGTAAATTTGAAACCATATACCCCATGAAAGAGAGAACATAAAATGGATATGTAAATCCCAAATAATTTAATTATATTAATAATAAAACACATTCCTAGATATTATAAACACTACATAATATGACTTAGTAGAGGAATATGACATGTATCTCACAGAAATAAAATTGTGATGTGAAAGAAACCATTACCTCATACTTCATTTTGGTTGAACATGCTTTAATCTAATTTATTGTGGTTTTAAACCAGTTATTTATTTATTATGGATCCAATTTTATATTTATAATATCATATATGATATTATTATGATCCTTTAGGACCCCTTTATAAACAATTCCATTTTAATGTATTGATTTTTGTTAATAATTTGTTTGTTTTTCGTATGTGTTTTGACGTTCTATTTTTAGCCTGCTAAAATAAATCCATGTTTCATAATCAATAGAATGTAAAAAACGATATAAATATTATATATTTTAATTATGTATGTAATTATATTAATCTATAAAATTTACTACCCGAAAATATGATACACCATGGATGGAGATGGTAGGTCGTAGATACGAATGAACACTACTCATTTTCATATAGTATTTAATTAACGAGATGTAAAAGATATATATAAATATAATTATTATAGTATAGGTTTTTTGTAATATATATGTCAAATATTTTTAGGAAACCCTTTTTTAATACAATCCATGTAAAATATGAATGAAACATATCGCTTTGTGAGAAGACGACCCGTCATTCACACAAACGACTTTATCATATTTCTAAAAAAGGAAAGTATTATGGTATGTGTTTGATAAAATTTAATTAAACCTTATGAAATAAAAAATTTCAAAAATATAATATATAAATAGTTTTTTAAATCATTATTCCAAACCATGAATGATGGTATTAGTAAAATGTATGAAATCAGTTCGCAAGGCTGTATTCCTTAGTATACACAAACAATGATTCTGTAACCCATTTGATAGAAGTGTGTGTGGTTAGAGGAATTAAAATTAATGTAATAAAATATCAATATATTTATGATATTGGAGTTATAATATAATTTAGTTATAAAAAATATTTATATAGGTGTAAAATGAAATAAAATAAAAAATCTTTTATAAAAACATTACCTTTTCATTGGGTATCCTCTTTAGGACTGCTCTAAAACCATAAAAACATATTTATGACAAATTTATAGTTTCTAAGATTAAATTAGGGAATATGGTGATTAATTTGGGTTGGATTTAGTTTAGAAAAAGGCATGATTTTTGTGTAGAATAGTGGATAGTGAGTGCCTTTTTTGTTGTGAAGGTGTGGCATTCCTATAAATATTAAAAATTATTAACGATTTGGAGGTTAATCATACATAAAGTTGATCCAAAAATGATAATTAAATGGCATGTGGGATTATATGGTCTATGAAAATCTCCAAAAAATTCTATAAAACGTGTTTTAAACATTTTCTTTCTTAACATCTAATTTTAATATTTTTACCATTTTGGTATTTAATTATAGAAAGTTGTTTTCTATCCCATGTAATCTATCCATTAAGGCCAAATTAGAGTGAGAAATTGTAGATAATTAAACCAAATTATTATAAAAATTAAATCCAAATTTATCATTTGATATTATTATTATATGGAAACATTAATTTTAAACAAAAGTGCGTGTAATGTGCAGAAAGGCAATTTTAACAAAAAATTCACAGACATGGTTTTTTACTATTTAGGGGTCAATATATACATTTTGAATGAAAAAATGGATCATTATTAGAATAAAATTGATATTTAGTAATATTTAAAAATTAATTGATATAATATTTGGTTTTCTTAATTTTAAATTAATTAATAAAAAATATTATAAAATAATGTTAATGTCAATTTTTGCATTATCCGTTTAACATGAAATTAAAAATATCATGAAAATAAATAAATTTAAAAAATATTAATTTTAACCATATTTATAATGATATATTAATATAAAAGTATAATGTAACACAATAATGAATTAAATTTACTTAACTTTATTTGCATTCAGTATCATTTATTTTATTTTATTATTAACTAAAAAACCTGCACGACAAATTTTCTTATGTATTTGGTTTAGTTATGACATCTATAGAAAATAATGATAAATTATTACGAATAAAAGTAATTTATATTCCAAATTTTATATTATAACCATACCTATGTAGTTTTTCCTCTATCCCTAAAGGTGTAAAAAAATGAAAATGAAGAAATGTACATTTTTTCCCTTTACCAATATTTATCTTATTATATGGGTCACAATAATGAATAAATGTACCAACAACTAATAAATTTAAAAAATATGAGCATGAGGGTCTAAATGTTTCATTAAAATATGTGTTTAAAATTTTATTGGTCATTTTTTCACCTTATATTTTATTTTTAAGAAATAATTAATTTTTTTACCTTAATTTCTAAAATTATTTTTAATTGTCAAGAAAATTTAATTTCGTAAAACATTAATTTTACTTTATTAATATATATAAATTATTTCTATTCCAAACATGGAATCAATATTTTTCAAATTCATCTTATATAAGGCCAAGAGAATAATTTAAAATTAAATCCCACAGAAGTAATGAGAAAGAAAAATTTTAATAGTAAAAATGCTTATAAGATTACGTTATTTTTATATATGAATTTTATATGAAAATGTTTCTAATGAACTAAATTTTAATAGTTAATATAAAAATCAACCAATTTCACTTCAAAATTAGTTAAAAATATAATGTAACTTGGAAAATAATTTATTTTTAATGACGGTTTTAAATTAAAATTCATTATTTTTCACAATTTATAAAAATATTAAACATTTCACCATAATATTAAAGATTAATCCTAAGATAATGTTGAAATTATTATTCAAAAAAATTATTTTATTTTTTAAAATATTTTTTTAGAAAATTCATTTTAAAATAATTGCGCTTTAAAAAGGAGGCAATAATGTTTTTTAGAAAAATACACTTATGAAGCATAAATCTGATTTATTTTCACCTATTTCATAGAAAACAGGTGGTTTTAATTTCAAAAATTTTAATTAATATATCAAATATAAATTTCATAAATATAATCAAATAGGGGTGATTTGTTAATATTTTTTTTATAAAACACACTAGTGTGCATTTAAATATTTTTTTCCAAAAAATATTTATATTTTTTTTATGAAATGGTTTTATTTTAAATTATTATTAACTAGTAATCAAATTATCCATTACATATAAATGTTTAAAAAATATTTTCCAAATTTATTTAATCCTTTCCACACTTTCCATTCTAATGGATATGTGATACCTATCATGTAAAATTATAATGTTAATAATATATTTATAACGACCCTTCCATTTATTAAACATTAAATAATTGATTTATTATATGAAATTACATAATATACAAAATAAAATATCTATAAGTGTAGTGTATTCGTGAATTATATAAAAAAACCTACCCTATTAAACATTGGATTCAACAACATTATTGAAATCTTTCTTGAAATGGTCATAGTATTCCAATGATCTTAATACTGCATGAGATATCCTCACAGAAAACATATGAAATTAGTGATCTATAAATCTCATAAAGGGAAATAATCATGGAATAACATGTATAATAAAATAAATTTTATTAAATATTCATATAAAGGGATAATAAAAGAAACTTTAATAATTAGGCTTGATATAGAATGATAATTATAACATTGAAAACGTGGAAACAACAAACAACATGATAGAACCATGAGAGAAGGGTTATTAAACATGTAGGTGAATGATTCAAGGATAAGTGAACAAGTATAATCACAATTGAATGATATATTACAAGACCATTTCACATGATATATCATTATATTAAACATTTCCCTATTCATTAGACTGCTATTTTGGAACACTCTTAATAATCATTTCATTCTCATTCTAAAGTGCGAAATGTAGATTATAAAATATAGATTCATTAAACATTATATTTTATTACCAAATCAAGGAATGTATAATGAAAACAGTAATGTATTTAATAAATAAGTATATGGGCATAGATTTGAAAACCCTTGATAGAAAATAGGCATGGTATTTCGTACACAATTTTTTGGCATGGGAAAACACGGTGCAATTTTGGAAGCATAAGGATGTCAAATAGAAATTCAAAAAATGATTTTATGAGATAAAAATGACTATCTCATAGTTTAGAAATGAAATGTGTAGTATTAGGTACATTTAAATATATAACCCAACATAATGAATTGGAAATATATGGCTTAACATAATAAAGAATCATGAAGAAAGAGTATAATGAAAAGAACCCTTACAATATTTTGGCATGGTAACAGGTGTTCATATTGGTTCATAGGATAAAATAAGGAGAGTGAAAGGGGATCTCATAATTTATACAAAAAATTTACATTAATAGGGTGATATGGGGTAACAAATACTAACATAAGAAAATATAAATTAAAAGAAATAACAATAAAAGGAGTGCTTGATAAAAGAGAACAGAGGAAGATGATATTCTCTTACATGAGTGTGTGACTAAAAAGGCCTAGAATGAGATTAATAATTGCATAGGGAACCTCTGGAGGACTCTAGTGAGTATATGGTATAGTATGGACACACTCCAATGATTTTTAGAAAATAGAAATGGGATTTTTGTGGGATTATATATGAATGGAGGGAGATTTTTTTATTATATAATTTTATGAAAATAAATAACAAAATATCCAAAACTAAAACCCTCCCCTGGTTTTCTTCCCCAGGTTTCTATTAAATGGGAGTATTATAAACTATTTTTTAATTATAATATCTGAATATAATAAATAATTCTATTTCTTATGTGGATGTTTGTCACACTCTCAAATAAAATATTTTAAAATAAAAAAATATTAAAATCCTTGGAGGATTCATTAAGGAATTATAAAATAAATAGAATATATGTAAAATAATATTATTTTAAATTAAAAACATATTTTTGGTCGTGTATAACATTTATATTACTTATTATACCATATTTTGGTCATATAATGCCATAAAATACAAAGTATATTTATACGGTTTTTATTTTTTAAATTAAAACTAAACTATCTCATAAAATATTGAACAATTCACCATTCAATAATTTCAATGACCCAATTCATTAAATAATATTAATTTTTTCTTAATTATTTTATAAATATATTACTTTTCACTTTTAAAATAAAAACCATCATTTATTGAAAATGAAAGGTTTCTGATAATAACTTTTTTTGAAGCCCTAAAAAAATTAAAATTGAATTCATAAAAATTATATGACCCATTATATTTAAATTAATTTATTTAATAATAATATTTTATTAAAAAGAATTATAATTCAAAAATCAATTAATTTATAAATTCTGTCATTGTATTTGAATATTAACAAAAAATACAATTCATTCGTCAAAATTACTATCAAAGAAGAAATAATTGGATGAAAATATATCCATTTTTATAAAAAATAATGTACATATTACTATTGTTAGGGTCCTGATACATATCAATTTAATACACCAACATACACCCTAAAAGTAAGGTGTGTGATGCAAGGGAATTAATGGGATCGTTTGACGAACATTGTTTGGGATGTGATCTCAATGACAATGAAATTATAACATAAATGATATAACTCAGGATTATGTGGTTGGATATAATATTGGTATTTGTCTAGTGTAAAGCCTAGAAATGATATCAACCCCATAGGATCTTATTAATTATATTCAAAGAGTCATATACTACTACTTGATGCCATCACTTCTTTTATCTCTTTCAAATGGATTTTTTAAAACCCTTTACATATAATAGTCTTGTGAACACTATTCGACGTATATATTATACATGGAAATATACATAATGATAATTAAAATCAAATTGGATATTTTATAAGAAAATAATTTAATGTGTTTACTAGAACAATATCATATGATAATTTGATTAATAAAAAGGAAATTTTATTTATAACAGTTCTGGTCGTTACAATCTAGCCCATTATGAAATTTCAACGTCAATGTTTTATTTTCCCACACTAAAATAGATATGGGTAAGACTAATTCATCACCTCCATATATTCCCACATTGCATCTTCAATATCTTGTTTTATCTAGAACACATTGAGGAGAGGAATTATATTATTTCACAAATATTTTTTTCTGTGATCTAATATTTTCACCAACTGCTCTTAAAAAGAAAGATCATTCTTTTAATGGAACCACATATAGATTTAGTGCATGTGATATTTTAGTTATTTAGGTTCATAATAGGGATACAAGAAATATATCATGTACTAGATATTTGTTCAATAGGAGTGCTATTCAACAAGGCACTACTCTGATGTGATCAAGGATCACAAAAGTGTCGATGTACCTTGGAATAAGCTTTACCTTTTTCTGACATCTCAGTACTCTATTCCAATGAGATAGCAAGAAGATTATCATGTATCCAACATGAAACTCTATGTAACATTGATTATAGTCATCCAAGAACTTTTTTTTGAATTTGTGGATCTTTGATGTGAAACTAAGTGGAATTAAATTTATTCACCATTTATTTTACTATTTTATGACCAAGATGTTTTTCCCCAAATTCATCCCAACATTATGGTTTTCTACACCACTTCCCATATAAAGATTTATAGGGATCCATATGGATGGTCAATTAGAAACTATTGTTGTATGTGAACCTGGTCAAATAAAGATGTTGGTCCCATCTACCTTTGAAGACTAATGAAGAAGCTCTCATCATATAATCAAGTGTTTGGATAGTTCACATATATTAGCAATTGGTTTGAGGATGATAATCCATAATGAAGTTCCCCATAGTGTTTAGAGAACGTTGGAGACTTTTCCTAATCATAGAGTTGAATCTTGGATCTTGATCAGACACAATCTAAAGAGTTACTCATTGTAGCCCTAACAATTCTCTAATGTATATCCATGTATGTTGATCCAATTGGAAATCCTGTCAAATTTTATTGATGTTTATTTGTCTATATAATATTATCCTAAATATCCCAGATTGCATTGTTTCCATTGGATTTCTTTGAATGTTCGTTGAAAAAGTCCATGGTGATGTTTTTTTGTTGTAATTTTGGCATGGGTAATGGTTTCATCATCCCTATAGACATTTTCATTTAAGAAATCACTTGGTAACATACACAATTACTTGATTTATATTCAATTATCTCCTTCCCCATGGTGTCCCATAAATAATTATCTCAATGATATCGATATATCAATTTTTTCTGGGTGTATGGATAATGGAAAACTATATGCATCATCAAGTAGTTTCTTTTTTAACAGATGATTTGATGGACCAAATAGTCTTAACCCAAGTCTACCAATTCATTCTTCATTGACATTAAACTCTATGGATTCACTTTTCGTTATAGTTTTCTCTTTCTTTTGTATTCCCACAATGTCTTCTTGATAATCCTATAGCCTTTCCAAAAGGGATGGGTGAAAATTCATTTTTGATTGAATTGATAATGTTCCTCTCTCTATGATTACCTTGTCTATACTCTTCATATATATTAATATATTTACCTTAGGAATTCTCATTGATTATAGATTTATTGGATCTTGTCTACATAAAGCATCCACTAGTTTGTTCTTTTCCCATGATGGTAGTTTATTGGGAAATCTTAATACAGGATGTGCTATAACCATCTTCATTCATGCATATTTAGTTCATTCTATGTGAATATATATTTAATAATTTTTTGATCATTATATATTTCATGGTACTCGCTAATGAAATCATGATTCCAAATTTCAAAAGAAAATACCACCGCTAAAATATCCATATCATGCAATTGATAGTTTTTCTAATGAATTTTCAATAGCCTTGATGTGTAGGCAATGGTTTTTTTATTTTTCACCAACACATTACCGAATAAATTAATTAAGGGGTCACTGAAAATTATTAAAAGTTCCAAATTGTGGGTAGTGTGAGCACAAGTGCTATGATAATACTTCATTTCAAGTCATTGAGGATTTCTTCACAGTCATTATTAAAAGAAAATTTGATTCCCTACTGAGTTAGATTTTTTGTGGTTATGATAATCATGAAACATTTCTCACAAATATATGATAATATCTATGTAATCCAAGGAATCTATAAATACATTCCATGGATGTTGGATTCATCCATCAGTCAATTTTTTTTAAGAATATTTAGATATCTGATTAATAGTGATGATGTTCCCCTAGAAAAATAATTCCTTCAAACCAATATTACACTTGTTGTACTTTGCATAGAGGTCCTCCTTTTACAAGGTTTTTTACATATTGAACTTATGTTCTTCATAATCCACTTTGGTTTTGGTGTTTATTATAATTTAGATAGAAAAGACTACCAAAAAAAGTCAAGGTAATCTATATGGTCCCTATATAATGAATATATAACTATCTAGGGATCAAAGTGAGTCTAAATTGTCTTATAGTGAACTAGTAGTGCCCATACCTTATATGAGAAGTAATCATATGGATATCCTTCTTCTTCAACCTATCATGTTAATATCCTGACCATAGATTCACCTTGGAGATGTATTGTTCTCCCAGTAAAAGACTGAAAAAATCATCCTATAATTTAAAAGAGTACTTGTTATTTAATGTGATATTGTTTATTTCATGATAATCTTTGTAAAGGTGCATTGACCCATCCTTATTCATGAAGAAGAAGACTGGTGCATTACATGGTGAAGCACATGCCCATATGAGTCCTTTATCCAGATTATCCATTAATTGTTTCTTCAATTCCATATGTTTCACAAAATCCATCCAATATAGAGTTTTGAAAATTGGAAATGCCACAGATATATGTTCGAATGAAAATTCAACCTCTGAACTAGGATGAAGACTAGGTAATTCCATGAAACATACATCAGCATATTCCATCTCTATAGGAATCTCTTCCCGGAAAATCCTTTCCTTATCCTAAATTATTTGAGCTTGATATTAATGATAATAGTGAAATGATATCCATTATTGTAATGATGAAGCTAAATAAGATTCATCCTCATCCTAGAATGTGTTTAGAATCGGGGGTCGATTCTTCTTATGGAGAGTTATTTCCTTCTCATGTTAATATATGTGGGATCTTTATAAGAATAGACAATCCATTCCAATAATTAAATAAAATTACACTAAAGGGATTATGACAAATTTATTCAAGAATATTTTCCCACAAATTAGAATAAGGGAAGATTTATATATATGGGATGATATAATTATTTTCTTTTCTATTTTCACCAACATATCTACATTAATTCTTTGTGGCGGTGTTTGGATATTTCTACTAAACATTTGTGATAAAAAGTAATGTGTAGAACCAAAATGAAAAAGTATTTTCACTATTAGTTAATTAATAACTACTGTTCATATCATAAATTTATTTTTTGGATTCACTTCAGTGGTAGTGATAGACAAATCTCTCCCTTGCAACTTTGGAGGTTGTGGGTTACCTCTACAACCCATTGTCTTAGGTAATTGAATAAAAAATTGACCTAGTTCCTTATAGTTATAGAAATGAATAATGTTCTAAGGGTTTAACAGAGCTTTCTTTTCCTCCATATAAATAACAGTTTTCTAAAGTTTTAAATTATTAATTTGGTGTAAATCGTTCCCACAAGTAAAACATTTCAATGTTCCCTTTATGAAATATATGGGAGGCTTTTTACCACAACCTTGACAACGGGTTTGTTTAAATTTATTATCACAATTATATCTTTCTATTAGACCACCATAATTAAAATACACTTTCAACATCTTATCCTCATAATACCCATAGGATATTATTATCTTCATTTAAACTTTTAGGTAACTTCAAGCCATTTATTCATATGTATCAAAGACTTTGATTTCTATGGATTTTGATATACTATGTTTCTTCACAAAACAAAAACAGATCAACCTTGCATTCGAGGGTAACGACCAAACTAGAGGTGTATCATTCAAGTATTGTGATGTTTCCCTCATATTCCCCAATATATTCATCATCTTTTCCATGTGTTTACGAAAATACCTTCCCATTTTAAGATGAAGAGTGGGAGGAATATATCTATTGAAAAACATTTTACAGAGTTCCATCAACTCTTTTACATTGATCTCTTCCTCATGTAACATATTATTTTTCAATGTCCACCACTAAACAACTTCTCTCTATATAAAATATAAATATAGAAGAATCATCCCTAGTTTGAAATATTTAAATATAAAGAGTATCTTCTCAATGGACTAGATCCGTTTTTCGGTGATAAGGGATCAGATTATCTATTAATACTAGGATTCCTTTGTCACATGAAGCCATCGATCATGTGGTTTTATCTCTTGGGGGGTGGGGGGTTCAAAACTCTTCTTGATCCATGATTCTTTTCATAACATCAATTATCTAAGAGAGTATCATGAATTTTTTTCAATTCCCCCTCAAATCAGGTTGCACATTTCAATGGGGAAATCATCACACTTCTCTTCGAATCTGCAGTTAACATAATTACTCATATTTTTGGACTTTTTATAGAATAAGAAAGAAAATATAGGGTTGATTATCATAAAAAATTTAAACATATAAAGGGTAATACAATTAAATTAAAAGGATAACTTATAAATTAGATTTATCTCTTTAACTTACGATTTTCTAGGTTTCAATCCATGCTATCCATTAACATATATTGTGATAAGAATTTTTTCTTTTAATAATTGTTCGTAATTACATGATGAATTTACAAATTAATATAAATTTGGAGTGTCAAATGTATAGAGTAATAAGGCCTATTGTTGTGTATCAAATTACCAGCATTCTACCTCGTAACATCTTGTCAGAGTTGTTTACCCTAGTTATATCGGTTTCAAAACCATTTCCACTTTTAGGATCCAGAGATGGATTTATTTTGATGATAAACCACATACTTTATATATAATAAATTGAGGGGATGCTTTTTTATACTTCGTATTATCACTAATAATTTTATTGAGTACTCTAATAGTATGGATTTATTTTATAGTTTTCTAATCATAATCCATAAAATAACATAACCTATATCCTGATACCATCCATTAGAACCCTACTATTTATTACACATTACATACTTATTTATTACATTAATTTAGACAATATAAAAATGGAGAGATCAATAATACTAGTTTGTTTGGGAATCAGGTAAAAAAATAACAACTTGATAATGAGATACATCAACATTATCAAAAACATCCTTTACATGATCATAATATTCAAATGACCATAAAACTGCATGGGATATCCTAGAAACATATGAAAAGAGAGATCTATAAATCCAATTATGAAAAATAAACAAGGAATAAATTGAATAAGATAATACAGATTAGATAATTTCCATATCAATAGATAATAAATGAAAATGAATAATAAATCATGATATATCAAGATAATTATAACATGGAAACTATGTAAACAACATACACCATGAATGTCAAATAAGTATCTTAATTGACTCATTTAAAGGTCTTTTGGAATATGAAAATGATAAAAATATTATTAATGTAAAAGAAAGTGACATGAATGTGAAAAAATATCACCATCTTATTTCGTACAACTATAATAATTTTAATAATTTTTAATCAAAATAAAACATTGATAAAAAATAGTATTTTATAAAATAATAAAATTATCTACAGCATGGTAATTTATATATAATTTTTTGAAATTAAATTATTACCTTAACGGCTTATACAATGATGAGGCATAAATTATTTAATTAAAGAAAATCTGATAAACATATTTTTTTAAATAATTACCATTAAAAGACACAAAAAGTTGACCATATAATATTATTTGGGTATATATAAACCATAATAATTCATGGGTAGTGTTATTGAATTTTTTTATCATAATATATGATATTATGAAACATATATTATTTTATTTAATGTGATGCTATACTTGTTAGATTACTGTTTAAATAAGTATAACATTTTTAATGATGGAATTTATGAAAGAAATATTAGACTACATGTATTATTTTGAAATATTGTTGATTTATCTTCCACATAGAATATTATTTTAATTTATTATTCCTAAAATAATTCCATAATATAATTTTACAAAACTAGTGTTGAAATTATTTTATGAATACAAATATCAAAATAATGTTGCTAAAAATATTTAAATAAATATAATTTGGAATAATTAATGCATCCAATTAATTTTATAGATCATGATGACCCCATCGAGATATAATAATATATTTGGATATATGATATCATATTATCTTAATATTTATAAATATATAATTATTGAATATTTCCAAAATGGGCAGTATTGCTGTTTTGAAAATATAATGGTTTACTAAATAATTTAAAAATAAAAACACATTTATAAAAATATATAATACATATAATATGTCCTAAAATGTTATAATTATTTATTTTTGTTTTAATTTACAATAACTAAATTTATATTGAAGCCTTTTAATATAAGAATATTTTTTACCATTGTTAAAATGAAATATAATAAGTAAGTGATAAATAAAAATAATAAGGTTTTAATGGAAAAAAGAATGTATAAATTTTATTATTTGATGTTATTAATTCCTTATCTCATTTAATATTAGATCATAAGAAATTTTTGATATTTTTTTGGATTTATTTTATTATAAATTAATACTTTGGGTGATTCTAAATGTGCCCCTCACCTTAATAATAAATGGTGACCTCCTCCCTCTCATCATCACAATGCATTGAGCCTTAAATATTATCGATAATCATACCATTTACCATATAAAATTCACTAGTTACACTGTATAGGTTATTTTCTTCTCATTATATAGACATTGTTTCCTCTATGTGTTGATTTTATAGGGACCATGTTGAAAAATAGGCAATCTCATGCACCCTCTCTATCAAGATAATTTATTCTTCTAAACTATTTTTCTTTTTTCTATTATAAAGTAATAAATTAAGTATCCCATATATATATATATATATCCGTGTGTGTGTGTGTGTATTTTTGTGTGTGTGGGTGTGTTATTATGGCTTTAAAGGTTATTATTCTCCGTTCTATCCATCTGAAGAAAAATAAAATCACCCGGTGAGCATAAATATCACTTATTATATCCATGCTGTTATGTAATATGCTTTCACCACCACATTACATGGATGGGTATAATAGTAGAAATAAAAGATATATTATTATTATATTGATTATTTAAAACCCGATATACCACCACCTTCCATAATTTTTAAAATTCGGGAAATGATACAATCGCTTGGGCATATATACAATCTACCGTCTCCAAGACGCAATGTGATTTATATCTATGACCACCCTTCATGGATGATTATATAAATGTTCATAATAAATATATAAGATATATATTACCTCAATGTTATTCTTTAAATGATATAACTATATTCTATTTAAATAAATTTGAACATATATTGTCATGACATGTCCCATGGGGATCGTGTTGTGACTACCCCAAGCCTGCCTTCCATAGGCTTGGGGTTGGAGACTAGCACCGGAAAGGCATATCCCTAAAATGGTAAGGCATTTACATTAATCTTATACAAGTAAAAAATCCAATAACTTATCAAGATGAAACCACAATGAAAGACTATAGTAGTTAATGTGTGTACTGAAAGTAAAGGGTCTAGAATACAAGCCCAAATGAAAAATTTACAACTAGTACTAAAAATAAAAAACTGCTCCTACGATCATCCACCTGAGATCCTAGTTGAAATATAGGAAAAACTGGTGTCCAATTATCTCCCTATCAACTAGTCTCCTCCATGTACCGCCTGGTCCTGGATGCTATTGTCTCAGCCGAGCAGGTCATCGTCTTCACAAGACACATCAAGGTGCGGGCAAAGCCCTTGTAGGGGTGAGTATAACAATACACAGTAGGGACCCCGAGTCCCCAGAAGGTCTCTTGTAATTTTACAAAGGAAAACCATAAAGAATTATATCCATCACAACGAAAAAATAAATAGACACAATTCAATCTAGGTGTAAGTAATGCTCAGAAGTATAGATGATTAATTGGAAAGTTGGATCATATTATTCTCTCGAGAGGCACTACAACTAACCATAGAGTGTCTGAACTACACCTGATCGATAGGTACTATCCCCCGAAAGGCCCACATAGGATAAGACCCACCTAGAGTATATAGGTACTATCCCCCGGAAGGCCTACATTGTATCTAACCCACAAAGGATCACTATGAGCTGACCCACATATGATAATTGTCCACTCACCCACAGGGGATATGTATGTCCCTGATCTAGGATGGTATGCTCTGTGGATGGTCCTCATCGAGTCACATACTTCAGATCCACATATGTTTTCATGGGGCTGATCAACACAAGAAAGCCAGGTGATGACCCACATAGGATCACTAGGTACAAACCTCTGTATGATATGTGTCCACCCACCACATAACTTCCTCCCATTGGGTTCCCACTCATAAAATGGATGATAATGGGAGAATAGATTCCAAATCCATCAGTCATATTTCAACCGACGATAATCCCCACCAAGAATTAACTTGATGTTCTGTCATGTCATATAGGTTCTAATGAAACAGACGACGCGTCCACCGGGTAACCGGTTTATAAGTTATAGAAATTTTTTGTAGAGGTCCTAGTTGGATTCGGGGTTGAACCAACCCGGTTATACTCCAAAATACTAAAAACTTCTGTGGAGTAACTCAAAAGGTCTGTCTCACTCCAAGGATCCTCATTTCATAGACGGTTTGTCAAACGAACTTTTGGTTCGCATGATACAGTCCCCTAAGACTAACTTGGCCTGAGATGGGTCTAGGTCCAGTCTGACCCAGTTGGACCCTATCTGGGCTGACCTGTCCTAGTTTGGGTCGACCCAACCCAATTTGAGTCTGACCCAGCCAGTCCCAAACCTGCATGGGCTGGCCCGGTTGGTCGGGGTCGTGGCGGGATTGGCTCTTTGGGTCGCGTACCTACCTGACCTTCCATTTCGGGGTGACCCGCCGACGACATGGCCCGGTGTTCTTGTGCGGGATGCCAACACGGTGGCTGCTAGCTCCCAATGTTGCTCAAGAAGATCCATTTGACTCTTCAATTAACAAGGCCACATGTCTTCCCCACATGGTGCGTGAGAACCTCTTGGTGTGGATCCCCCTCATATCATGGTTTCGATGTCGAGGGTCCAAATCTGTGGCGCGTGATAGAACACCGCCTCACCAATGTTGTCAACTAGTTGACAAATTCCCCATTAGGTTCATCGCAGTGTCAAGTGGTGCCAACATCCTTCCATTCTAGAGAGGTCCAGCTCTCGCCTCTACTGCCGGTGCCGGTTTCCAATGCCACTGCGGCGGTGCCACGCTGGCATATCATCCATGGTCCATCGAGTGAGCTTTGGTGGTCTGATCTCATTTCAAAAGTGCCTTAATTCCTCCTGAGATGCCACCATCTTTGCACCCCTCTTGGTTTCAAGGTCAATAAATTTTGCTCTTCCCACCTCCAAAGAACGTAATGAATAAATCAAGCGATGGAGGGTTCGTGCCTTGTTTATTTGGATTGTGCCCTCCACATTAGCATTATAACAAGAGGGAGTAATTCATACATCCCATAAAAATTATGATAAATCCCATTCAAATCCCCCACAATGACCTCCCCCAAAATTTATAAGGAGGAGTAGAATAGTGTGGAATTTTTTAATTAAAATACAAACCCTACAACGTGAATTGTCATAGTCTTTGCAGGGGACGAAGAATAATCCATTGTTTGATGAAGCCACATGCATTCATCATTCTCAGTTCGATCCCTCTAACGACGTCCATGATTCCATTCCCCATCAGTTGAAGAAGTCGCATCACATCACCAGAGGATTCCATATTGGTGAAGCTATGTCAGTACTCCAACCGAAGCCTTAGATAAATAGAGGGGGAAAAGGGTAAGTAACACACCGAGGAATTAATGATATTCATTAATTGACATAATTATTATTTCACATTAATTACACGAGGGGTGGTCACACATCCAAAGTGTAACTGTGCAATTAATATACCATATTTAATGGTCTTATCTCTTCTTTGGTACCCACCTCCATAATTCAATAGGTGTAGAAAAAAATGTAATAAAATAAAAATTGTTATGTTATTTTATTATTTCATAAAAAAGTCATAAAAATCATCTTTTTCAACTGATCCACAGTGACCGAAGTGAAGATTCCCTTAGGAGAATCCAAGAGCTACAGATTCAATGGTTCCCTAACATTTTTAATCTAAGCACCTGTTCAAAAGATACGAAACCCTGCCATTGCATTTACTGAACCTGCATTTAAAAACCATTCAAAATTTTATTCTGGGAACTCCGGGACATTGAATCACACATTGTCAATTTTTTTTAGACTCATAATAATCCCAAATAATTTAAAAAACATAACTTTGAATTTTTAGGTATTTTCATTCACCCAACCCTAGGGATTTTCATCACTGAAATCTACAAAAAAAACTAAGAGAAAAATGGGATTTTTGAGAATTTATTTGAGCCTCCCCCTACCATGTTCCCTCTTGGAGGTCCCTAAGATGCCAACAAACTCACACTAAAGAATCCAACCACCCATGAAGGGCCTGCTCTAGTCAATTCTCTATCTCCACTAGGAATTCCGGAATTGAAACCCCTTCATCGATATAGAGCGCTCCCCAATCGATAATGTGCAATGAGTCATTCTTGAATCTTATCAGTTATGACACATAAAATACATTTTGAACCCAATGCATCTGGGGGGAATAGATAGAAGGTACACATCCTCTCCTACTATTCTGAGGATATAGAAATGTCCTATAAACCACAAATATAGATTTTTTCCCGGGCCAAATATCTGTAATCCTTATTGGGGTGAGACCCATAGGATGACATGATATCCCTCTTCAAACTCCAATTTTCTCTGTCTCTAGTCGGCATAAGATGTCTGGAGGCTCTATACTGTCTCTATCCATTCTTGGATGATCTTCACCTTCTCTATGGTATCATCTACCATCTCCAGACACATAACTACTGACTCCCCTAGGTCAGCCTAGCAAAAAGGTAATCTGTATGGTCTCTCATTAGATGCCTCAAATGTGGCCATGCCGATAGTGGAGTGACAAATATTGTTGTATGCGAACTCCACCGGGGGTAGGTGTTCCTCCCAAGTGTGGCCAAAATCACGGATACAAGCACGACACATGACCTAAAGTGTATGTATGGTCAACTTTGTCTGACCATATGTCTGAGGGTAAAATGCGGTGCTCAAGAATAGCTGTGTTTTGAACGCCTCTTTCAAAACCTTCTACAAGCGGGATGTAAAACGTGCATCACGATCAGAGACAATCATCAATGGAACTCCGTGAAGTCGCACTTTCTCTTTAATTTAGAGGCATCCCAATACATCTACTTATCATAGCTCTGGGATGGGTATAATTTGGGTTGACATGGTCAGCCGTTCCACAATAACAAAAATGGAATCATAGACCCGAGATGTATGTGGTATCCCTTTCACGATGTTCAAAATGATACCACACCACTTTTACTCCTGTAACTCAAGTGGCTACGTGAAACCCACTGGTACTAGATTCAAATAATTCACTTGATAAATAGTTAGGAATCGAGAAAGAAACTCTTCCACTACCTTTCATTATCCTTAGACACCAGTATAATCTCTGGATATCTTGATACATCTTTACCACTCCAGGATGTATCACTAATGGGGATGTGTGAAACTCATTCAACTCCTCCCCATGTGGTATAACTGGTACCATTGTGCATCCTCTAAAGAGAATGATGTGCTCCCCATATTTAGAAAATACTTCTGGAGAGAATCCTATGGATATCAATGCATGATGGGCCTCCCACTCAAAATTCCCATGATGTGCCACCCGAACTCATTGAAGAAGTGGATTTGTATTAGTAATAGACTAGAGGTATAATGCTCCATCACAATCCACAATGTATATATGCAAGGTGGATAGATTCTCTATTGCCTCACTCTGCAAATGTAGACCAGACATTCGGCTTAGGGAACCTACTACTACATTCCACTCCCATGAGTATAAACTACCTCAACGTCATAGTCTTGGATGAACTCTAGACATCACCATTGTCATAGGATTAGGTCCATCTGTGATACGATATACCTAAGAAACTTTTGATAGTAGTAAACATTAAAATACTCACCCATCAATTAGTGCCACCACAGATTCAGCACAAAGACCACTACTACTAACACCAGGTCATGGTTTTCATAGTACTACTCATGTTTTCTCGACTGCCATGAGCAATAGGTGATCACTGGTAGATCCTACATCAGAACACAACATAGTGTTGTCCATCATGTGTTGTAGTATACAACATACATAATTCCCTAATCCGGTTGCCTCAAGATGGGGTCACTCATCAATCTTTTCCTCACCTCTTGAAAGCTCTGACGACACATCCCTGTCCACAAGAATGGTTTCCCCTTCATCGGAAAAGGATTAAAGGGCGTCACTACCCTATAAAAGTTAGGTACAAATATTCCGTATAACACAAACAATCCCAGAAAACTCCTCGGCTGAGTCACACTCCTGGGTGGTTCTAAGAGATCACTTCCTATATCTTTACCAAATCCACATCAAGTCTAGACACTAAGATAACATGCCCTCGAAAGTGGAATTCCCATATCCAAAACTGAACTAGAACTTCAAGATATTTCCCCAAATTTGGTTCTCTGTGAGTGTATCTAGTACCATCTATAGGTGTGTGTCATGTTCCTACTCGGACGACGATTATATCAAGATTGGGTCGATGAATACCACCACAAATCGATTGATGTATGGCTGAAAGAACATATTCTTGAGTCCTATAAACACTATCGGAGCATTGGTCACACCGAAATATATCCCCATGAACTCATAATGGCAAAGTGGGGCAGACCCACCAGTGGATGACCCCAGGATATAGGGTCGGACCTGTGTAAACCACGAGTTAGAGAAGGTCAACTGGTAGACATATTGTGCTTCACGTATGGTGGGCTTGGCCACATGGATAACGACTACCTGAACTGTCGTACCAATGATGAGCTGACGGTCCATGGACCATTGAGGCAAAGGAAGACATTCAAGTGAGTAGATTCATAGGGTGGCAGACGAGGCAGAGGAGAGGGTTGTGAAACTGGAACAAATAATTACCTAAAAATGCTCTCAAAGACTATCTAGGTGAGGGTCACCTTAACATGTCTCGAGAGCATCGGGCTCCACCATCTCCCTACTTTTCTCCAGAAAAGGCCAGAAGCTAGGATAACCATCTGCTCTTATAGTGTCTCAACCAAGTGAAAAACTCTAGCCACAGCCCCCAGCATGTCCTTAGCTGCCTCGGGATCTTTATATCCAAGAATCATTAGAGGCCTATGTATCTAGAACTCATGAAACCCACTCTTTCAGTGTGAAAAATATTCTATTGGGGTCGGTGGTATCTACTGCCCAATGGGTGGTGGTGCTGCGGGTGCACCACCCAAAGCTGCTACCATAGTATGAGGGCCCTACACAAAATGCTCTTTGCTCAGTGGACTGTCATCATTTACTCTCTCGGGGTTCTTGTCTGGTAGTACACATTACAAAATCCTAAAAATAAATAGGTGGGCCACAGTAAATATGTTATTCCTAGTGATCTAACTCAAAATAGAGCAAAGTAAAAACATTCAAAAAACACACACAATCTGTATTTTCATTCACCGAGTTGGATGTCAGAATTTAGGTACCTGGTTTATGCTTACATCGGCCACTGCACTAGCACAAGAATCCCCTAACTGAAAACCACACTCAAAACACTTACAACTATTATTTTATTAAAAAGATCAGTGTCCTAGGTCTTTGGTTGAACTGGCTCCTTTGTTGCCACTTTGTCATGACCTATCCCCGGGGACTCGTGCCGTGACTACCCTAAACCCACCTTCCATGGGCTAGGGGGTGGAGACTAGTACCCGAATGGCATACCCCTAAAATGGGAAGTAATTGAATTTAAACTGGTACAAACACGTAGTCTAAGAACATAACAAGATGTAGCCACAATGTAAAACTGTTGTAGAAAAAGTTTTCACTAAACATAAAGGGGATGGAATACAAGCCCAACTGAAAATGGTACAATTACAACTGAAAAAATAAAATTGATTATATGATCATATATCATAGATCCTACCTGATTAGTAGGTATAGCTAGTCTCCACTGCTCTCCACATGGACCATTCACCTCCATGTACTGCCTAGTCCTGGCTCCTACAGTCTCAGTCGAGCCGCTCATCATCTGGACAAGACAGACAAAGGTGTAGGCAATGCCCGTGCAGTGGTATGTATAACAATACTCATTAGGGACCCTCAGACACCTGAAGGTCTCTCATAATTCCACAGTGGAAACCAACAAATCATGATCTCAATCTCAAAGAAGAAATCAATAGAAACATATCAAACTATGTATATGTAATTCTTATAAGTACATATGATTAGTTGAGAAGATATATTATCTTATTCAATCAAGAGGCACTATTGTTGACCATACAGAGTTTGACCCACTCCAGATCGATAGGTACTAACTTTTTCAAGAATCCCACAGGATCCTACCAGCCAAAATTTGAGTGTTACTAACCCCCACAAGACCCATACTAGATCTAACCCACACATGATCGACATTTTCTGGCACACACAAGATCACTGAGAACTAATCCACACCAGATTGGTATGTCATTGATACACGATGGGCTGCTCTAAGGCTGTTCCTCATTGGGTTTCATAATGATGATCCACAAAGGATCACCTGGTGCTGATCCACATAAGATTTCTATGTCTTGAAACACACATGATCCCTCTGTACTATTCTCTATATGATCTGTCTCCATCGTCCACCTCACTATCAACCAATAGATTCCAGCTCACAGAACACTTGATTCTAGAAGAACCTATCCCCAAGAAATTGGTCATATTTAAACTATAACTATTTCCCACAATGATGTAAACTGATGATTTGTCACATTATAAGGGTTCTAATGAAAGAAATGGAACGTCAACTGGATGCCTGGTCTGTATGTTTTAGGCATTCTAGTGCTAAGGGCACTGTTGGTTTTGGGGTCAATCCAACCCATCCGTACTCCAAAATTATCTAAAACTCTCATTGAGTAACTCAAAAGGACTATCTTACTACAAGGATCCCAGCACTACAAATATTTTATCAAATAGACATCTGATTCGTATGATATAGTCTCTTCAGCGTAACCGGACCCAAGAGGGGTTCGGGTCTGGTCTGACCCGGTCAGGCCAACCCTGCCTGACCCGACCTGTGCTGAATTTACTTGGGTCAGGTAGACCAAACCATATATGGGTCTCACCAAGCCCAGCCTGAACCATCTTGGGCTGGGCCATGGTGGGCTCTTCCCACCGGGTCGTGGAACGGACCTTCCCCCTAAGCGATTCCACCTAGTGTGTTGCTGAAACTCAACGACATAGTGGCCCCCAGCTCCCCAAATGTCTCAAGAGGAGAAATTCAGCTCTTCAATTAGTGGCTTCACGTGGCCCCACCACATGGTCTTCTGGCCACCCCTTCGGGTTCTCCACAGTGCCTTATATCACTGAGCTCTTCTGAGGCTGGAGGGCACTGACTTCAACCTCTGCATCCGGTGTTGGTCGTCATTTCCCCACTAGCGGATCCTCTGCAGGCCTCCTGGTGAGCTCGGGTGGTCCGTTCATCCTTCCAGATGTTCCTTCAGTCCTCCTAGGAATCATCCGCCATTTCACGCCTCACGATTTTATGTTTCAGTCAAGTTTGAAGAACCCACCTTAGAATAACATAATGAAAAATTCAAGCAGTGGAGGGTCCGAACCTTTTTCATTTGGCCCACACCCGCTGCATTACCATTTTAACAAGAGGAGTAATTTATAAGTCACATTAAAATAATGACAAACCCCATTCAAATCCCCTGTGAGGACCTCATACAAATTAATGAATGAGGAGAACAATCGTAGGAATTTCTTGATTTAAATGAAAAAAATACCTCATGAATCATTGGAGTCTTCACGGTAGTGGAAGTTGAATCCACGCTTTGTTGAAGATGCTGGCATCCGTCATTCTCGGTTCAGATCGTCCGATGACGTCCAAACATCCATTATCCATTGGCGGAAGATGTCACGTCACTTATCCAGAGGATTATTGCTTGGTGAAGCCTTTTCAAAACTGTTCTCCTAGCCTCAATTAAATAGAGGGGGAAATGGGAGAGTAACACATCGAGGAATTAAGGAGATTCATTAATTGACCTAAACAATGTTCCACAATTATTACAAAAGGGCTGGTTATGCAACCAATGTGTAACCAACAAATTAATATCACTTATTTAATGGTCTTACCACCTCCTTCATCCCCACCACCGTCGCTCAACAACTTGTTAAAAAAAAGAAATTAAATAACAATTTCTATGTAATTTTATTATTTCTTTAAAATGTCATAAAAAGTATCTTTTTCAACTGATGTACTGTGGTGGAAGTGAATCTTCATTAAAGAGAATCTTGGTGTTTTGGATTCAATGATGTTGCCAAGTTTTCAATTTGAGCACTAGTTCAAATATAGAAAATGTCACTCATGCATTTACTAAATGTACCTTTAAAAAACTTCAAAAAATAATTCCAAGCACAACGAGCCTCAGAATCATGCACCATAAATTTTGGCAGACTCCTAATAATCCCAAATAATTTAAAAAAATTACATGGAATTTTTATGTATTTACATATATGACAAAACAATTAAGGTAAAATTAATCAATTAACCCCAAAAGTAGAGTTATTATGAAATATAATTAAATGGTTGTTAATATGGTCACATTTGATATCATAACCCTAAATATGGTTCAATAATAATATGAAAACATTATTTAAGCCATTATAAAGGATATCTAGATACATAAAAAATAAATCATACCTGAGGCAAGGGGTTATTTTGTATTACTTTTATATTTATGGGATATATGCCTTACACACCACCTATTTCTTTTGTGTGGTGTTTATGTTTCCCATGAATGTTTTTATGATTCTTATTATGAAGGGTATGATATTTAAATTTTAATATAAGTTAAGTTATATTATGATGAATGTGATTTTTCTGAATTTAAATTAGTAAGGGATAATTTTACAATTTCAACGTTATCTGAGATTGGTTATATATACGTATTTACTGAGGATTATTTATCATACAAGACGGTGTTTTCTAGAAATTATTTCATAAAATATATTTCTATTCTTTTATGGTTGATTATTTTCATTAATATATGTTTTTAGTCTTTTTACCACATATTTTGAAAGGAATGATTCTTTTATTTCCTATATGAGGCACTTTTTTACTTTTTCTTCAAAATTATTGGAAAATTATTTTTTTACATATACAACATGGGTGATTTTTTTACACCTTAACAACACCTTGTTTCCTGATTCTAACGTTAATGTATTTAAATTTTCAATTCAAATAAATATTTTCTTTTATATATTCACAGTATTTAGAGACAAGAAAATTTTTTCTAGAAAGAAGGAATATTTTCCTCAATAAATAAATTTAAGTGTCCTATCAAAATTATATTTTATCTATGATGGAATTATATAAGATGGTTATGCATTAATTTTTTATCTGTATTATTACTATTATTTGAGTTTTTATGTTGTAATTCTATTTATGAATACATTTGATTGAAATGGATTATTTTATATTGGAATGATGATTATAAAACCCATTTTATTCATTTGGTTTGGTTATGATTAATGAATAATGTTATGGATGCACATATATGTATGGTTTTCAATATGAGATAGGTGGGACTAATATCTTCGTAAAATTAATTGGGTAATGATGTATATCTCATTATATATAAAATATTGGAATGGTATGTCAATCTAAATCATTAATATATAGTATTAAGGGAATGTAAATCGAGATCTCCAATATTGGGATGAACAGACAATAAATCTCTGTTTAGTAATGGTATTTTTCCTCTATGATCCTCTTTGAAATGTGCCTTTTCCTAATATGGAAATTATTTTCGATTCATATGTGATTTCCACAAATCCATATTTTATGCTTATGTTATTATCTCGTGATTCATGATTCCATTATCATTTAGGACTTATGAGCTACAATGATTTATTTCATAACTGAATTTTTTTTTATATTTTATGAGGTTTTCAACAGTAATGTTCATATTTTTACATACTTATGTTAATTTGTAACATGATATTTTCTTTTTTTTACTCTTATTGAGAATATAACCACACACTACTTATTTTTTATATTCAACAAGATAAAAACAATTGATTTATGTTGTAAAACCAAAGGGGAAGTTCTTTGTTGGAGATTTTTAATATCTTTCACCAAGAATGGAGAATGTCTTAAATGATTCATAAGGAACTATACTAATACGATCTTTCGGTTTATATTTTTGTAATGTATTATTTTTACTACAATTTTTTTGATATTTCAATGTACATCATGCTTGGGGCTCTCTATTTAAAATCAATTTGAATGTTTGATCATCATTTTCAAACCATGATGTGATAACATAAGTGAGATCCCTTGATATATTTCTACATATATGTGTTGTGATATCCTAATTTTAAGCCTAAATATAGGTTATAATGAAATAATTATGGTAATGAACATGAATAACATAGGATTAATACTCAGATTTTAGATATTGAAAGTACCCCCCGTGATTATGTTGTTTTCATAGTATTATTTTTTCAACTCACACAATTGATTTCAGGTTTTAGGCACTGGATGGAAGTCAAAAGATCCATGTTAATAAAGAATTCAATAGTAAAAGAAAATATTTTCCGGATTAAAATCCATGATCTATATTTATCTTCAATAGTTGAAAATTATGTAAAAACAAATATACATTTATAATCATTTTGAGGTACATCACTTTGCACATTCACATAAAATATTCTTTGGTACTCCAATATCCTTCCAATATTTTCTTATCAATACATATTGAATGCCATTGTTATTAATAATAAACACAAAAGATCATAATTTATATTAGTATATAATATATTAATATAATGTATAGAGATAGTTGGTTATTTTTCATTAGTGGGGTTGATTAGTAGTTAACCCTGTTGGTGTTTATATTTTGTTTAAATTATTATTTGTCGAGTCATTCATATTCTTCTTATATATAAAAATGAGATGTATTCGGGAGGATAATTCTATGTATATTTTAATTTTCATATATATATATATATATAGTTTTATAAGATATACTTGATGATATTGTTGGTCTTTACTCGTATATAGATTTACTAATAAATATTGGTTTCATTGTTATAGGTTTTTATTTTTTAATTTAATTTTATTGAAATTATATTTTTTAGGAAATATAAAGGATTTTTGGAGATTTCATATTTAGATGATAATATTAGTAGGTGTTTTTATTCTATATTATTCCTATTTATTAAGTAAGGTTTAACTGTATGTGTGTTAAATAACTTTTAGGAATGTTATCAATATGGGAAATATTCATGGGAGGATTTAGGGGGGCCTTATTGTGGGCTCCTGAACCCCGATGTCACATAACACGTTCAACGAACTAGGTAGTCCACAAGACCCATGGAATGTATCCCCAAATTACAAGGGCTTTCGGTACGTAGTGAGGGTTTATATGTAGTAATAATGGGAGACTATACCTCTATATAAATATACCTAGAGGATACAAAAAATAGTAAATTTTAATGGAATTAAAATACAATAGATATATACAATAAACATCAAAGGAAAAAACATATAACATGGGAAGACTAAAAAGCGTAATAACCTAGAAAAATAATCAATGGAAATGTTTGATACAATTATTAATGGCATGCATCTAATACTAAAAATATTGAATAGATACAAACATTCTATACAAAAGTTAAAATAGGAATTAGACATACCAAAATACTTTATGAGAATTTTGAGACATAGAATGTTCCTCTACTCTTATGATCCAACAAATAGGTACAAGTCAGCAACCTATAGAAGGGCATTGATCAATACCTGTACTTACATGAATATTAAATTATCGTGTGCCATGTGAGGAAAATGTTGGGTGTGAGATAAAAATCTAATTAGGCCAGCACTAATAGTAGATGTGTCTAATTCGAGTTGGTGATCATGTGTGAATATTGGGTAGGAATATATAGGAAATAAATCCAGTAATAAATAAATAAATAATCTTCTTCATATGTTCATAATGGATAATTGGATGGTCTACATGATTTAGGCCATGTCTTTTATGTCTGATCATGGAACATAATTAATATAGACATATAGTATAATTATATATATATACATATAGATATATACTACGGTAGATTATGAAATAACCCATTAACATCCCATACTAAGGAATCTCCAATATTCTAACCGTTTTCACAAATACAATAGCTCTCATTATCTCTTGAATATACTCAAGGTATCTCTCATAGTCTTTTTTACCTACAGACTCTCATAGTTCTTATGTACTTAGACTGAAGGTCACATATTTTTCCCATTAGGGCTTGTACAGTCTCATAGCTCCACTGAAAATATTGTGTCACATTTATTAATACACATATCATGATTCATGAAACAAGAATTCCCTCATCACATCAATATCCATTTTTGAAAAACATTTATTATCATAAATTTACGTAAGGAATAACATCATAAGTATTTACATTTATTCTTCAATAAATTCATGATTAATTATACCCCAATACAGATGATAAAAATACTATCATGTGATTCCTCATCCACATTCAACTAATTTCATGATTTAGAGTTATAATTTTTCATTTTTCAAATCGAATTTAATAGGCATCGGTTCACCATCTGTATATATATATATATAAAGTACATTATAGAAAAACATTCTGTTTTGTGTGATGCCTTTTAAATTAAACATGAAAAATTGAAATGCCATTCCATCCCAATGAAACACTGCATAAAAAAAATTTACTTTAACTATCATGTCCCCCTTACACAATCCAACTGATACAAGTCAAATATTCCTTTGTTCTAAACATGTATAACTACATTTTCAGGTATATGGGTCATGAGTAAGACCATGTGACAACTCAATTACTCATTTATGAAATTTCAACTATGAAAGAGACAAACAATATCGAGGAACTGTAGGATACATTTATTACACATGTTTCCAAGGATAATTAATTTAAAACACATACTGGAGGCTATAATTTTCTTCCATGCAATTTGGACCATTTGGCTAAAATGTACATTTTCATGGTGGAACACCTATGGGTGTCCATAATGAGAAATATGTATTTATAAATCCCAAAAAATATAAAAATCACATATATCGTGGTAATAGGATCATTTAGTCATGAAGGAACCAAAAAAATTTAAAAAATAGACCATGTTCATCTTATGTTAGGAGAGAATAAAATAGGAAATCATCAAAAAAAGAATGAAAAACATTTTGATAACCTACCACATTGATATAGATCATGTCTCGATTGATATTGCCCTCATATTCTAAGTAGTATGGATGATATACGGGTTTCATTTCAATTCCATAAAAATATGGTGAAAGAGTTTGCATCTAAATAGTATAGTAGATGGGGAGATAAAATGAGGATGGACAATAATGTGCGGTTTTCCATACATTGGGCTACCCAAAGTTCTTTGGATCAAATATCACTTGCTAGAAAAATGAATTTTAAATTATCCAAGGATTCAGATTGTTTGAGATCAATGGAAGATGAAACCCCCTTGTTATATTTAATAGAGATAGGATAAAAATTATTATAGGCTTCAGAACAAAGAGTGAACCAATGGTATTTTAGCTATGAAATCTGGAGATATAAAATTTAGGAACATAGTTTACAAATCGTATGCATGTCATGCATAACGACTCTGTTAAAAAAATTTAGAAGGCTGAATGGCCTTGTTCCTAGGACCACATGGTTACAAACAACCATGAAAACGTATAGGTTCCCTTATCTAGAGCCACACATTTCATAAAAAAACATGTGGCCTAGTCTAGAAACCACTTTACCAGACCCCCATGCTCATTACAAGACCTAATGCTCCCTGGACCACCTCTAGGCCATGGTATACCATTATCATGATTAAAATAAATATTCAAAATTAATGAACAATGATATGGACCATCATCAATAGGAGTGTTATTACAACCTCAATTCTTTATAAAAGCTTATCTCTGAGTTCTCCTTCCATGATTAAAGGGGTACCTCCATCAAAGACTTCTAACCATTGAGATTGTATATGCAGACCCTTCTCCTAGGTTTAGTCCTTTATATGATTGTTCTACCATAGAACCCATAAAAGAGTAACAAAGTTGCCTCAGAATTTCATCATTCTACGATCTATAATATTGTGGGATAATCATCAAAGGAGGAATCCATTTATATATAAATGTCATCAGGTTGAAAGACATGCGATATGTCGGGATAGTATCAGCATTACCAGGATACCTGAAGAACATAAATCATTGAAAAATATAATTATGTTAGATCCAAATGGAAATCCACTTGTCCAATATAATTCAAAACCTCAATGGTTCCAAATAATCATGGTGAGAGCTTACTCTGCTCTCGAATACATACATTCCCCAATGTGGGTAAGGCATTCATGAAAAACTGGTCTCTGACCATGATCTTGAGAGGTCCCCAACATCATTTTGGATAATACTGTTCTCTAAACTGGTATGTCGATATATGGTTATAGATAATTTTACATACTATGTAGTATCCATGTTTATACATGCTCCATGCACAACTACATACCTTGATTATAGCCCGCATATAGATGAGAGTAATGAATACCATAGAATAATTCATATGGATCCATCTCATTAGTAACATAGAAGATATTGTTATAATAAATCATGAAGAGGGTAATGTTTTTCTTCCATGAACCCCCTTATTCATGAACAATCTATCAAATGATGTATTCTAAGAAATGTATTTTATGGTATGTATGTCCATCAGTCTGTGGGTGATAGTTCGTGCTCAAATGTGCATGCATTCTCAAGGTCATATTCAACCCCACATATAACTATGATGTGAAACAAGATTCTATGTCATAAATGATAGAATGAGGATCTAAATGGAAACATTCCACCAATATGAAAAACAGTATCCCTATCACGTCTTTTGATAAGGACTCATTCTTATATTAGAAGTGTGCATCCTTCATCATATGATCAATGAAAATACACACTACATTATTTCCTTGGGGTGATCTTGGTAAACCAGTCATGGTGACCATCAAAACATTGTTCCATTTATACTAAGGAATGAAAATGGGAGAATAATCACATATATTTTCTTATGTATATTCCTCGCTTTCTGAAATATGGATAATTTAATGATGAAACCACAAATATTATATTTCTGGTTGGTCCAAAAATATTGTAATCATAGATATTAATACATTTTGGTGACACCAAGGAGGAAATCCCAGGTTGAGGGATGGAAGACCCTCATAATCATTTCTGTGATTTCTTGTAGGACCATACCTTCCCATGGAACAATATAGTATAAAGACCATCCCCATCCAACCATTAATAGTGTCATCATTTAAGACATGTTCCTATATGAAAAGGTCTTCTGGAATTTATAGTTGTCTCAACATTTCATTTTATATATTTTTAGATGTCATCGCTATGGTTGAGATATTGTTATGACAATAATCCTCATAAACCTCAATGTGCTTCTCTGAGAATATGGTTATAAGATTTCATTTAATAACTGATTCATGAACTATCTGAGTCTGAGTCTTCTTTCATAGTTCATTGACTATTAAATTCCCATTCTATGGAGAGTAGGTATGCCTGAAATCAATTGATTGTATGTACTCCAACCACCTATGATTCCTAAGATTTTGATCTCACTAAGTGAAGATGCATATGTTCCATTTGTGGTATGTGAACATCCTAAAATTATCTCCCTCGAGATAATGTCTCCCCCAAAATAAAGAATGAACTATTGGAGTGAGGTCGAAGATGTGCAATGGATAATTCTTTTCTTGAGGCCTAAAATTCCTTGAAAATATGCAATGACTCACTTTTTCTATGTCAGAAAACACCAATCCCAATACATGATGTTCCATAGAGAACAGTATAGGCCCTACTAGCTCGTGAAGAAACTATATTAATGATGATGTCAGTATACCCTTCATCTCCTAAAATGATGGTTCACAAGCTTCAAACCATTCAAACTTATCACTGTTCTTTTTCAATCTAGTATTTGGTGCTTCACAGTGTGATAAATTCTGGATCAAGTGACTTAAGAATCTTGAATACCCCAAGAAACACTAAATATAAATGAAGTTCTTGGGTTTCTCCTAAGAAAACAATGCTCCCACATTATCTCAATTAACTAAAACATATATCACCTAGAATTTATTTCCCATGAAGTGAGATCTATCAATTCAATAGTACATTTTATTTATCCTATAATTGAAATGATACTCTCTTAACGAATTCAATATGATATCAAGATGGGCTATATAGACATTTCTGGAGCATGAATACACCATTATATAATCCACAAGGACATCCACAAACGAATAAAGATAAGGGTTGAATACCCGATTCATAATATTGATGAGGATATAGAAGGAGTTAATGAGTCCAAACAACATAACTAGGTACTAAAAGGGACCATATCTGTTCCTGGAACATGTACGAGGTATTTCTGTATTTCTATAATACAACTGATGATACCTATACCATAAATCTATCTGTTAAAACACTTTCTATCCTCAGAGATGATCATAGAGGACATCTATTCTAGGAAATGGATATTGTTTCATGATAGTTATCTGATCCATCCAAAGATAACACACACAATGATTAATGGTACATTCTGATTTATTGGAAAAGAGGACTGATGACCCCAATGGGAATTTTTGGATGTGTAAGAAACCATTCACCTCTAGGTACACTAATGGATTTTATTATGCTTCATAGGCTCCTTAGGATCTATCCAATATATTTTAATGGATATAGGTGATTTTACAGGTATGATCTCAATATTAAAATCATCCCCTGTCTCTAGATGCAGACCATATAATTCATCTGAAAAAATCTCAAAAACACTCCAATATTAGTGATAAAATATTGTGATGTATCCCATGATCATCTAGATAAAGACTGGTGGAACATATTATAACACATACAAACCATTACATCTCAGGCCCAAATCCAATCTCATTGGCATCCAATTATACCTTATGCATTTTGGTAATGCCTTTTGATGATGAAAAAGTCACCCTCCAATCATAGTAGTCAATACGTGCACTTTACGGAACTAACAAGACCATTTAGATGATTACATAGAAACATTATATTTCAAATATGTACATGTTCCATACAAAAAGGAGATGAACTACTTCATGTGTGAAATTATTACACTGGATAATTCCCTCTAAAAGGATACCTATGGCCACATCTATCATGATGATGCCACAATTTTATTGAATGATGAGGTTCAATCTCTCAGTGATAGTCTTAGATTTATATGAGTGAGATTCTCTTATTCAAACATCTAATAAAATATCTATGATTTTACTAGTGTAGTACCTAGTATAGTACATGGTATAATTCCCTTCTCCTATATCATAGGATAGACTACATGCTACTTGAATTTACTATAGCCATGAGTCATTAATTGACAGCCCTATGTAGGCCCACTCTATAGGTGTTGAGAATAATATGCATGGTTACCTCTTCTTAATCCACAACCTTCTCTAGATTATCTAGTGGTATTATAGTAACCTGTCTATCAGTATTCTTCTAACCCCTCTTCTGACCATGGAGTGGGTGAAAATCATAGTTCACTATGCACTATTAGGAAACTCCCAAAGAAACGCTAAATTTTGACCACCATACCACATTTTCTGCACTCCAATAGACCTCACATGAACTTTTATTTGAAGTGACCTACTTTTACACAATGGTGATTGATAATATAACTATCCTTGGTTTGATTAGGACTACTGCTTTCTGTACCTTCCACTATAATAAACCTCAATGTATCATTATTTCTTGAGATGAGGACCCACTGAAATACTTAGGCACCGAACGTCCATGACTCTCTCTAAAAACATTCCTAAAATAAATCCTAATAATTAGTACATAAATTAATATTTAAGATATTTTTTCAGCCTAAAAGAATTGAATTATTATAGATGGTGTAACAATGCCTGTCCTCAAATGACCTATCAGCCATTAGATCAGTAGCATTTAAAAATAGAGAAAATAATTTTCTATTAATAATATATTACGGGCTATCCATAACTAACATGGTACAATTTTTTAAATTACTAAACACTCTAGAAATATCATCCCTCAGAGTTTGGGAAAAAATAGTCATAGAAGCTGGTCTGAGAGTTATCCCATACAATCTTCTTAAACTACCTTGATTAGGTGATGACAGACCAATACCTCTTGGATGAATCCCAAAGAATCAATGTATATAGCGTAAACCGTTTCTCTATAGTTGTATTCATATCCTAAAATATAGATAAAATCACATTGATCCATGAAACTATAGAAAGTGTTATTCCATCCCTTGAGAAAAAAGGAGGATGCTGCTGCTTAAGATCACAAGTAAACTTTTCCGTACTCTATGATGTTCGCACTATACATCGCATCGACTGCATCATACATAAGAAAACCTATTGAGACAAGGTTTTGGATCCTTTATCAAAAATACGGGGTGGAGTTACATGTGGCTTGACATGAGGGAAAAATGGTAGCTCATGGAATTCCACCATATGATCATGATAATTTCATTCTTCAGGGTGTACGACTTGAAGATTTTGTGGTTTAATAATGAGAAAATTCCAAATGAATGTGTCAAATGGATTAAAGAAATTTATAAAATGTCCTTCAAGTAAGTATGAAGTTTACTGAATCCTTCCTATAATAATTAACACACTTATCTTCTAATCAGTAAACATGGTTTAGAAGATAGAATAGACCATAACATGCTATAAGAATGATGCACCACACACTACCCACTATTAAACAAGTGTTCATGTCATTGTTCTATGTTATTAATGTGAAAGATGGTTTTTATCATGTTGAAAGACATTTCCCACCTGAAGGATTAATCATTTGAACTTTTAAAAAATAGGAATAGGCTGGATCCAATGATATTCCATTTTCTCATTCATTATGGCCCATGAACCATGTGAATCCAAAGATGTCCTTATATTGAATATCATTTATTCCAAAACAATATTATTCTTGAAATTACACCACTTAACAAAATTTGATCAATATTTAATTCCATTTTATTATCCATACGTTCCCATACACATTATGAATCAAGTAGTGGGACCCACTAAACACACACCCTAATATGATCAATATCCTGTAAGAGGTGTCAGAATAATTTTGTATAGTGATAATAATGATATTAATGAATAGGTACATGAAATATATATAATATTACAAAAGTATAGAAAAGGATAAAACCACTATATGATAATCTCGAGCATAATCCCAATCCTCTACTCATAAGCTCCAGCTAATAATTACAATTAAACTACCAATAGAAGGGTCATTATCCATACTTGTACATGATTCAACATAATCATTTGCGGTGCCAAGGGATTACTGAGTAGGGTGTGAGATAATAATCACAATATAACAAAAGCAATGGTGTCTATGTGTAATCATAGTATGTTCTCATATGTTAATAGTGTGTAGGTATATACAGGAAAGTAATACACAAATGAATAATTAAATAACCACCATCATAGGTTCATAAAGTACACCCATTGGGTCTACCTCCTCTATCCCTTGGTTGGTATATCTGATTATGGAACTATACATACATAGAGTATCATTATATAGATATATATATATATATAAACAAACATCCATAAACACACACATATAAAAATATTCTGGGGTGGATTGGGATGTATGCCACTAAATTCCAATACCAAAGAAACTCTCATGGTCTAACACAAGACCCAACTAAATGATCATTGATTTTATCTATACGATACTCAAAGGATATCTCATGGTCTTCCACACCTCAAGGATTTCATGGTCATGGGGTCCTCAAAGAGAACGTCACACGATCATGTAATTAGGTTTTTCATGGTCCCTTATATCTGCCCCAAAAAGGCATAACATTTATTAATACACATGGAATGTGGAATGGACCTCTCATTACCTCATCACATCCAGATCCATTTAGGAGGACATTCATTATCACAAAATAAATTAAGAAAACAATATTAATAATTTAAATTTAAACATCTACAAATGAATTGTTAAATATACAAGAAGACACATGGGTTATAACCTATCATGTGTTCCATCATTGACATTCATGTCATTCAAGGAATTCCATTTAACATTTTTAATCTTTCACAAGACATTGACCAGACATATGTTCACCATCCATATATATATATATATAAATGAAGTGCATTTCTATAAAACAATCTATTTCATGTGATGAATTTTTTGTAAAACATGAGCACAGGAAATGTTGTTCCATACCACGGAGACATTCAATAAAAACCCATTTATTATTAAGGTTATATTTACTGTACCATATCTAACCTACACAAGACACACATTCAATTTTAAAAAACATGTAAAATTATATTTTAAGGTATTGGTGTTAAAATCATGCCATGTAACAAATAAACTGATCATTTGGTAAATTCCAACTCTAATGGATCTAAAAATCATTGATTCACCTAAGGATAAATTAATTAAAAATGAATAAAAAGATAATTCATTCAATAGTCATGATGTTAGGTCAAATTGGGTTACATGAATTTTGGACCATTTGGCCTAATTAGTGATTTTCAAAGATGAACACCTTTGTATATCGATAATGATTATGAGTGATTTCAAAATCTATAAACAAGATAAAATTCACATATATAAAGGATCTAAGGTCATTCAGACCTGATGGAACCAAAACAATTTATGAAATCAACTAATGATGGAATATGGAAGAACAAAATAAAATACAAAATGATAACAACTAAAGTTGAAGACTAAGTGATTAACTAACATAGGTTTGTAGATAAACCCTCTATTTATATCAAAATTAGATTAGATGTATGTTGAAGAAGAGTAGAGTTTCAGTCTAACTCTTTGAAAATTTGGAGAATGGTACTGAATCTAAATTTCACAATAGATGAAAATATTATCCAAGGAATGAATAGAATGTTGTGGTAGCCTTACCTTGGGTAATCTAATTCATCCATCAAATCCAATATCAAATTCAAGATGAAGAAGATGTAGAAGATACAAGGAAGAAGAGGGTTGAGTTAAATTGAGTAGGAATACCCCTTATCCTACCCTCTAGAGGTAGGGGAGAGGAAAATGGATTATAGGATAAAGAATAAATATGGGTGAAATTGTCTTTTACACAATGAAATTGGGTCTGTACTATTTAGGCACACAAATTAAAATCCTATGCAAATAATTTGTAATGGAATTGTTATAAAATTGTTTTTGGTTGAATGGTATTGCGCATAGGCCTGGATGGTTGTATAAGACAATGAGGACTTGCAGTTGAACCTACATGCGGTTGCACAAATTATAAAAACCATAGAACACAACATATATCCCACGTTTTGGACCATTGTAATCCAAACAAGCCCCTGACATTCCTCGATCTTCAGTTGGACACAATATAACATTAAAAAGATTTAGGAAACAATTCAAAACAACAAAACAATGATCTATAACATAATCAAAAGGTTTCTTATTACAATGAAAATATATTCTACCATAGTAAAAGTGGTGGATATGGGGAATGTTCATAATAAAGTGGTATTAGAAATAAGAATGATTGTTAGGAAGAGTTAGGAGTGAGGAACTAATGAGGATATCCTTTGGTTAGTCAGACCAATTTATTAGCCAAAATTAACATATGATGTAGGAATAGGAGGCTAAATATAACATGGTCTTTTATGACAGCTTATAATCAAATGAATGGTCCTTAATATCACTAAATAGAATATATGACATAATTCTAGCTGCAATATGTTATCCTAGTTGTTTAACATGAATATTTTTTGTTTTTGATTATGTATTCATTATTTTAATTCTATATGAAAAATTAAATGAATCTACTGCAATGATCATAAATAAATTTCATGTTCCATGGAATATGATATTAATTATGTTGTAATATAGAAATAAACTATAAGGGTTCATCATAATTTATTTATATAGTAGATATGTAGATGCATTCCAATTTTAATCATTATAGGATCAAATATTGAAGGCTGTCTCATTGAAGAATATGCTTTATGTATTACAATATCCATCTTGGTGAAGTGTGATTTCGTTTTCTCCAATCGGGAGATATTGAATTGATTGCTGGATGTGGTGATCACTTTGAGTTTTACCCTTACAGGAATGGATAATTATATCATATTACTTATTGGTTTGTATTGGATTATTAATCCACAATTGTATATTTTATCGGATGGTGATAATTAATGGTCAACGTAATCATTAGAATAGAATAAATAAAATCTCCATTTTATTTTCCATTCACCATCATTGAATAAATAATTTTATAATTACTCTATCTTAAAAATTGTATCTTGAATGTGAATGTATTTAGAATTTCCTTTAGTAATCTTCTTCATTTCCCCTTAGATTTCTCTATAAGGAGGAGGTTCCATAATTATAGTGTTAAGAGGTTATATATCTAGTGACCTATAAATATTTCATCAATTTATATTTTTAATTTATATAAATATGATATAAAATTATGAAGTGATTGATGTGATTATAATATGAAATAGTTTACCTGAATATGGACTTAATAAATGAACCATGATGAGTATCCATGTAGGCGGATGTTCTAAATATTATTTTACATCAACATTTTTACATGTGTGGAGTAAGTCCCAAATTTTCCTTTCTCATTTCTTGTGATATTTAACTACACGTGATTATAACAAGACATTTGGTATTTTATGTTTTTTATCATAGTCATCGATATTGGTACTTTGAGTCCCTGAATATCAACTATTGTCAACATGGGGTAGACATCCAATTTCTTAAATATCTATAGTTCTAGTTTCCAATGAATCAATATATAGAGTATTAAAAAAATTATACATATGTGTTTTAGAGAGAATATTGATCCAGAAGAATGAATCCATACAGTATTCCTCAACATAAGAGATATATGGATGTCCTTGGTTATTTATGTTTTTAAAATATTAGTTCTTGAGATATTGGAATTGGTAATGAAAAATTATGTAATTATTTTTCTATACTAGCTGTTCTAGAGAATATTTTAGGCACCATATATTTATATTTAACTATCTATTGTTCTTTCCATGCATCATTGTTTTTTCTTAATTAATATTGACAATTTTGTTATAATATTTATGGATTAGGGGTGAGAGTATTCTAAGTACTACAATGTTATCTATTATGGAACCCCTATGTCCCTAATAACTATTTTAAATAAAAATTTATGAACTTTTGTATTTTTGTAGTTTTTATTGTCAAAATAAATAAGAATTAATCCCTTGAGGTGTCTCATGGTTATCTTTCACTATTAGACAATTTTTATGAAACCATGAGAATAAGTTATGTGTTTTGGTAGATCCAATTGACATGGAATATCCACATATTATTTAATATTGTGATTAAAATCTAGTTTTAATTTGGGTATATTTCTACATTCATGTTATATAACTAGAATGGGGCTCAGTTATGAAAACCATGGGTCAAAACATGTGGTTTCCACAAGTTTTACAATTTGGATTTTTATTAGGATTTGTATTCATATTATTAATATCCGTAATATAAAACTCTTCTCTACCCCTTCCCTTCTCTCTAATGGGAAACCCCCAAGTCCACCCTACTCGCTTGATTTCGCCCCTCTAATCACCTCTCCAACCTTATTCTGTTTTAATCATTTCTTCTTATATATCATGTGGTAAGCCAGTCCTTCCCATGATTCATTTAATCAACTTTTATTTATCATTTGATTATATCTGATGTTCATCATAATAAGGAACCTAATAAAATAGATGATTCTGATTAGGGAATGGTTTGGGTATAAAATTATTTTTAGGGTGTGTATGGAAAATAGGGCCTCTCTATCACGTCGATGCCTTCTCCTTCAACTATAAATTTTTTTTGTTAACTGAACAAGATTCTTGATTTATCTTCATTGATTATGAGATTTGTGTTTATATTATTTCACTTCATTTTTGATTAAGTTATATTATTTATAATTTTAATTGAATATCATTTTAGGTGATTACTATAAATATATCTTTATATTGGATTAATAAAAATTTTACGTGTTTTCATTAGTTCGAATAGAGAAATTTCTCTGTCGAGTGATAATAAAAATAAAAATATGACCCATGTAGAGTGTGTGTGAATTTAAGAGGAACATTTTATATATTTAACGTTGTTTGAAAGTAATTTTTTTAAAAGGGTTTTTATCCAAAAAACCATAATTAAAGAAAATATGTTAGTTTTCATGTGGGTTATTGAAATGGAATTGGGTGTGCAAGACCATTAGAACATTATTTTAAGGATTCATTATAATATTTATAAATTTTAATTATTGTTTATAATAATTATCTGATTCAAAAATTTAATTTCTTTATTCTTAATGTATTTTATTTTTGGGGTTCACTCCATTATTTAAATATTTTAATTCCATGTTCTAGATTGTGGGTTATTTATTATTTTATTTTTTGATATTATGCTACCACGAGAATGTTTATCCCATTGTCTTACATGAAACATTTAATTTTTTTGATTTTAAATTATTTGGGAATGTGTCATTATAAATGAAATTATAATTTAATATATATTGAAGTACCATTTACCATGTTAGGACTACAAATTTTCAAAAGTTATTTGTTGTTTATTATTTGCGACTTATTGATATGTTTAATTGATTATTATTGTTGTTGTGTGATTGAATAATGATCAAGGATGTGTTATTGATATGTTATCATTACTAGGGAGTTCAAGAGTGTTTATGGAATTGATATTAGTATATTTCTTCCATAGGCTATGTGTTTTTCTTGTGGATTAAGAGTTCTTTTAGTGTATGCCATCGAATTTAGTTTCTCAACAAGGGGTATTAATAAAATTATTCAGAATCCATGGGAATATTTATTTTTATAAATGATATTACCCATCAACCACTAGTATTCATTGAATCAAATACATGGAACAGGTGTTTTCCCCGATGAAACTAGTAAGAGTGGTTAAAGGGATGAGTATATGACCATTAAACCGATTGTAGTGTGTTTCACTTTTTCACATATAGTACTTTTTGAATTTTTCAATGGAACATTTCTTTAGTCTATTTATTGTTCATTATTATTTTTAATTATATATTTATCTCTTTATAATCATAGTTTTTATATTTTTTTGTTTAGAAGTTATAATTTGATTCTATTAGATCCATGAATTGTTATGATTTTATTTGAGAATTTATTTTTCTCCTTATGGATTGTGTATCATTACCTTATTTATATATTTCCATGTCCATTATATAATCGTATTGTGTGTTTAAAGTGAATTAAATATATGTGTTTTTATTTTCATATACATTTCAATGGTTTTTTTGAAAATGTGATAAGATTCTTTATATAAACATATTCGAAATTGGTTATTTTAACGAAATGAATTTCAGTGAAAAAATTAAATTAATATAATTGATTTATATAAAATGGATTTGGAAATTATTTTTTCTATCAAAAAGATAGTTTTTATGGTTGAAATTGATTCCAAGAGACCATTTATTGAAAAAATAAATAAATAAAAAGGGTTTGGATCTGATTTATGATGTCTCTAATTACCTTATTTAAATTATAATAAAACCCCATTATTGGTACGTATGTCCAAACTAGTATTAAATATAAAAAATTATTTTAATGCATATAATTCCTGAACAGATCACTCACAGTACGTTTCTCTCACATCCTTCATGTTCTTTGGTTATATGTAGTGTACAAGTTCTATTCATGTAACATGTTTTTCTTCACTCATATTCTACATTAAAGATTTTTAAATGATGATGGGTAAGGATTGACTTCTACACTATCAATTACTTCTTTAAATGTTTGGTTTCATCTACATATGGTAAATGGTGTATTCAAAATCGAAGGCTAGTATGACTCTATATGAGTATTTAATTATTATTTGTGTTGGATGGCCATGTGTAAAGTAGAGATTTTGTATTTTAATGGATTTTTTATTTTCAATTATACTGAATTTTTATGTTTTGGTTCCATCCTATTTTTATAGATTTTTTATAATTTATATTTTGTTTCAAATTCCTATTTTATATTCATTTTATTATTTTATAATAGGTTCAAATCAATGAAATAGATTTTTGATTATTCCGAGACACTATATTCAAATTAGTGGTGATTAGGAACATGAATTCATCCATGTTTTAGAAAAATTACAGTTTCATATTAGTTGGTATTCAAAGAAATTTTTTAACCTATTGGTATCATCATTTTATGATTCTATATGAAGATACAACACATCAGAATCAACAAAATGTTTTCTCTAAACCAACTAAATCATGATAAAAATTTATATACTATTGAGGTATTGTAAGGGAGACTATCATAAACTATTTCTCACCCCATGCCTTTACATTCATGGTTTACTAGCTTATTTGGATTTGGTTGGCATGATTATGGTTCTTTGATAAAATGTTTTATGATCAGTACTTATGTGATGGTCAATTTGGATTTTTTTTGAAATGATGAGGCATTTCAAGTGGTTAGGTTGGATTGAATGTCTTGAAAACTATACTAGGACAAAATGTTGAATATGATTTTTTATTTGTGTTTTTTATTTATTTTCACTAGGCCCATAAATTAAAAATTTATTTTAGTTATTCATTAATATAACAAAAAAATTACTATTTATACCCATTGAATCATGGATATATTTGATTGGAATAAGATTTTAATAATGGTCAATGTGGGTTTTAGGGGTTTAATATTGTTGGATAAGGTTTTCTAGTCATGTGATAAAAATTATGTTTCAATATTTTCCTAGATTTTTATTTTATTTTGGTTATGTATTTATATTTCTAGTGGAAAACATTTTTAACCAAAGTGAAAAAGGGTTTTCTTTGAATGACAATTTTATGAAATATTCTTTTATATGTACAATATTTAAAATAGGAGTTATAATTTAGTAAAAAATAATGATTGAATTGTTTGTTAATGGTATTTATAGTGAATGAAAAAAATTGGTTAGTGTTCTGAAATGAAAATTGAGTTTTTAAGAAAAAAATATTTTAATTTCCACATTGTTTGAAATAATTTTTTCCTTTTTATGAATTATTATTTCAATTTAAAAGGGCATAATTTTTTTTCAAATTTTTGTTTCATAATATCTTGATGGTACCCCACTATGGGTTTATAAGAATAAAAATGATTTAATACAGTTTGAATCCTATATGTTTTGAATTTAATGACGTTACTGTTTTAAATTTTTTTTTGACACAAATATTCATTTTATCCCTAACTTCTATATTTGAAAAAATGTGGGATAATTTATTTTTTTCATTTTCTATTGGTATTGTCTGAGATAATTTAGATGATACTACAAAAATGGTTGAATGGATTTTTTTTGTTTATTGTGGGCTTTCTAGGAGGCACTCGGGTAGAGGTATGGTAGATGGTCTATTAGTGTTTAACTCATTATTTTTATTACATTATCAATGAAATAAATGGAGTTATATAAAATATATTTTTCTATATGGGTATGATTTGGAAAATCATAATGTTCAATTCAAAAGTAGTTTAATTTGGAAATTGTTTAGGTTGATTGGTCCACACATATGGGAGTTGGGAGGAAGTTAGATCAGTTAGAATATTTTTTTTGGGATCCCTTATTTTAATTAAAATTATTTTTAATGGTTTAATTTTTGGATTCATATAATGTTTATATTAGATATTTTTTGTTACATGGTGAAGACTTCATTTGATAATTTTTTTGGTTATTTTCTTGAGTCCTTTGGATGATTTTGGAAGACCAGTGTCCCTTTGGGTTTTTCAAGAACCGTAAATTCTATATTATTATTATGATTCCATACTTTTGACCATGTTCATTCATATATATTTTTGAATTTAACCATTCTAATCCAAGAAAATGTATATAAATATTTTTATCATGCTAATATTTTATTCAGTACTACCGGGATATTGTATCCAATTGAGATGATTTTGTGATGATGTTTTATGATACATGACAAGATATACCCTTTTATAGATCAATATTGTGTTGGGAGTCCATTTCACTCTTATTGATTAATGTTATTACATTTTTTTCATAAATTATTTTGGGATGTTATGGATTCTATGATATGGTTTGTAATCCTAGGGTACATTATATATTTTTTATATATGTGTAATTTTAGTTTTTACATATATTGTTCTACTATGTAGAGATATAAATTTTCATTATTTCAACATATATTGATTCTATATTTTGAGGATGCTAGTGTTATGTCTCATCCTTCATTAGATTATTATTGGATGATGAATGGAAGATCCTCCTTGTGAATTTTTTGTTTTGGTTGAGGATTTTTGTTTGGTTTTGAGGAACTATGTGGGGATTATTGGTTCCATTAATTTATTATTACTTATGGATTTATTTGTCCATTACCATTTAAAGTGACTTTATATTGTATTAAATTGGAATAGTATAGAGAATTTTGATTCCATTATTTCATTAATATTTTTTATTTAATATCAATTTTTCAATTTTATGTTATCAAAATTTTTCAGATCAAAATTGTAAATTTTGAAGCATTAATAGTGTCACATGGTTATCCCCCGTGGTAATATAACCACGAGACATCAATGTGAATATGATGTATGATTTTTAAGTTTTAGTTTTAGTTCAATTAAGAGTTTATTAAAATTTCTGAATCAGATCATATAACATTTTGGGTCAACCTATGAATATGGTTTCTCCAACTAGGTAATAATAGGGATTGGAAACCCATGTGATCAAACTATATCGTATAGCTAGATATATATAATTCATAAAATTTCTAATTATATTAATTTTAATCCCTAAATTAAAACAATTTTATACCTCTTAAACCATTATCCCATGGACCAAACCCAGAGGTCATCCATCTCTATAAAACACCACCCCTCCTATTTTTGTTCCTTACTCTCCTAATTCCATGTGTTTACATTCTGATTTCAATTAGTAAGAATGGAATTACCACCATTCCTTTCCTCTCCCAACCACTGTCATCCAATATTCTTATATTTCATAAAAATGTAACCTTAATCACAAATATGCTTCATATTATGTTTTTAGATGTATATTAAATATCAATTTTACCTTTTTAGGGTTTGAGGTACTCTCCATTGGACTCAAGATCCTTTTACATAAATAAACACGTTTTGGAGGACTAAAAATACCTCCAACATAATATCCATTTTGTACGGTTGTGTTTCTATGTTATATCATTAATATATATTCTATTAAATTCTTTAAAATATAATATTAAAATATAAATTTAGGCATATAAATATTTTTTGTGGGGATTAAAAATAATGTATGTGCTGTTTCCATCATATGGAATCGAATAGTTTCGTTGAAAAGTAAATGTATAAATTATAACATTACCCAATTATTTAATGTACGTATATTAAATTAGTATTTCAAATTTTGATAATGATTTGATCATCATATAATGGATTTAAATTTATGTTCCCAACAAGAAATGATTACAAAATAAAAGAATTCTAGTTTCAAGGGGTTGTTTAATTGAAATTGCATGTCTTATCCTTTGTAAAAATTGATTTTGAAAATCACTGATGTAATTAAGAATTTTAATGATGGATAAATATAATGGATTGATTCCAAATTTTATTGAATTTAATTTAATAAAATTTGGTTTTGTAGATTTCATCCATATATTAATTATTTTCATTTAATGTTGGAGAGATTGGATCACTTTTTGATAATTTCAACATTGAGTGTGTTGATATCTTAATGTGTTTTACAATTTACCTTATAAAATTAAATTCCATTAAAATTGTTTAGGAAAGTTATTTTCCAAATTAATTCATAAAAAATTATACATTGATATCTCTATTTGTATATTATGGAAATATTATTTCATTTATTATTAGTTATATCCAATTTGTTGATAGTTGATATCTATTATTGATTATGATTTTTAAATGGTTTAAGGTGAAACTTGATGTGTTATTGATATTAAATCATTAGTACTGAGTTATTTAGTGGGATGGAATTGATATTGGATGATGTTTCCCAATTCTATGTTGTTTTAAACTGGACTGACATTTTTTTAAAGTGGTCTAAGTAATTTTTTTATAAAATGAGGGGATTTATGATACAATGTTGAACATTTTTGGATGATGGATATTCATTTAAACCCTTTTTGAATGTAACACTTGGATATTGGGTTTTTATTGATGAGACTAGTGAGAGTGATTCTGGGGATGTGTATATTTCAATTTAAATGTCATGTGTTAGATTAATTATAGATCCCTAGTACAAGTGATTAGTCCCTATGTGGTTTCATAATCCTGTTAATGATATATTATTCTATAATTATTATATATCAATTATTTTATTTTTTTACTCGTTATATTATCCATGTTTTGAAAGTTTATTATTTTTCTATGACCAATGACATTATATGGATTTACTTGTTATATTATTGCCATTAATTAAGAATTTTATTGAATTACATACATTAAATAATTTCATATTCTTTATGGTAATTTCTTTTTTTAAAAATTGTTTTATATAAATTATTAATTATTTCTATATGATTTTCAAATGTTATGAAATTTTTTTGTTAAAAATATACAGAATAAGAATCAAAATATATCATTTTGAAAATAATTATTTTGGATACTAGTTTAACGTAACATTATTTTTGAATTGAAAATGACATTAAAATGAGTATTAGGGTTTTAAGATGTTTATTTGGCTATTAAAAATGGGTTTCAAATAATATTATTCACTAAATAAAAAATTTGAAATCAACTTTATATAATATTGTAGTTTTTTATGATTCCCAAATGAGAAGGCGTCTGGAGAACTAGTTTGGTATATGTTTTCACAAAAAATTATAAATTTAATATATAGTGTAAGTTTCTATATATATTAATTAGTGGGATAATATTATTAATTCCTAATTTTCACAATATATCTTACATTAGCTGTATAAAGGAATCATGATCCATTCATGTGTTTTATTGGTGCCCCCTCCTACTTTGGAATCATTTTTTTATTAATGATGGTTAAAGGATTCCTTATACCCATTATATTAATAAATTTTTCATATATTTTCTTGTATATATTTTGGATGGTGTATTATATATCTGAGACCAAAAGAGGGAATGATTGGGATTTTATTTTCCTTTGTGTGGGAGGGAGTTATGGGAAGAAGATGAATTTTTTTCAAATTATCAATTTTTTTTATTTTCCATTTATTTAGTTTTTCATTGGTCTTATATATGGTCATAACAAAAATTATTGTTCTCAATTTTTTTATATAACTTATTTTTCAACTATATTTGTATTTATTAAAATGGTGTAATATTTAACATTGAATGATAAATGATATCAAATTATTAGCTTCTATCCCATTGGGATCAGGAATGTTTTCATTCCTTGTATGGGGATAGGGTTATTTCTAGATATGATGGAAATGAAAACTTTGTAGTTACTTATAAACTACATTTATATCAGTATTTCTTACTTGAGTTGTGTGTGGGGTGTTAGATTAGGAAGGGGGAACATCGATCACATGTAGATTTCATATTACTATAGTTGCAACCATATATTTTCCTTATTGATATGGAATATTTTTTCACTATGTGTCCTTTCATTGATTATATCATTAAGAGATACATTTTTAATAGTTTTTCATGGTACTTTATAGGGGTTTTTAGTGAACATGATATTTGAGTGAATCAGATAGTTTTTAACCACATACATCTCATATGATATGTTTTATATTGATGTTTTTTATTGTTCTCCAAACAAAGTTATTATTGGTGTAATAAAATTTATTATTGTTATTTCCAGTGAAGTTATAGAACTATCCATTTAAACATGATGTAATCATTAGAATAAATTTTTTGAATGGATAATCTCTAATTTTTCTATTTGCATATCAAATGGATCCATCTCAGTTATGAGATTTTCTAATTCATATCGATGAAATTTTGATGTAGTGTCTTATTTTTTATATTTATTCACCTTTGGTTACATCAATGTTATTTTCTATGGATTTAAATGTTAGTATGTGGTTTTTCATAGACTACTATTTGTTTAAAAAGTGAGGGAAATTAATCATTATTCTCATCCAATTTTTGTTGACATCACGTGGACTAGGATGATACTCCCATAAATGTATTATCGATCTAAATTATTATTTTAGGGAATGTTTTATGTATTATTATTTATAAGTTTGGTGGTTCCCTAATTGCCACATGGATCCACTCTAACTATATATACTATTATATTTAATATGTTTCATTTTATGTGGCTCCAATTCTATTATCAAAGGAAGGAGGAATCATTGATAATGTTTGTATGTTAGTGTATAACAAGGATGATAACTAAGAAATAAATTTTTGATATACTAATATAACCATTATAGTTATCATTTGAGAAATTGCATGATATAATAATATAATAAATTTCCTATGTGTTAATCAAGATTTCATATCATCTTGGTGATTTAAGATTACTTATTAATGTTATATCAATTCATAGTGATCAATGAGCCCAATTTAATACTTTAAATATCAGGGATTTAATTGAGTATATTCTGGGGCATTATGTGTTAAAAATAACAATAAATTATGATTAATTTACAAAATTTACCTCATCATGATGAAATTTTTTTCAGTGTAATTTTTTCTATATTATGACCAATAACTATATTTCATCCCCGTATAGAAAAGAAAATAGGGATGATAAAACAAACAATAGAGTACATGTTATTTTTTGGATTTAAAATATAATTAGTCTTGGGTAATTAATATATACATTTTAGACTTTTATTATAAAAATAAATGTCACATTTAAATTGGTAATGATTCATTCATGTAATTTTCCAAATATTTACTTAGATCATTTATCTGATGAGTAAGGTTAGGGAGTAAAAATTCTGGATTCTGAATCTTTTAAGACCAATATTTTGATGATTTATACAATTTGTGAGTGGATTAAGAATTATAATGAACACAAAATGCCTATTTCTAATCATCAGGTATGTCTGTTAGAATATTAATTTTGTAGCCATGTGTTATTAAATAATTCTCAATGTTATAGATAGTGATTGTTTTAATGAGGTATTATAGTTTACCATGGTATCATATAGACTTTGAAGGTATTATGGTATTTGTTGTAGGTTATTCATTAGTCTAAAAATTCATTTTAACGATATAAAATGCCTGATTAATTCCATATTTTATAGTTTCTAAAATGTATTCATAATTATACTAATGTTATTGATTCATGTTAGTTGGATTTCATAGAGGATTTATTTTTCATAGACATACCTCTTAATAATCAAGATATTCTAGAGGAAGTATTTATCAAGAATTATATATATCTGGTTCATGTATTTTGATTTTATATTTTATTTTGGGAGTGTAAAAGGAATTATGATTTGTATAATTTTTCATTGTTTTCTGAGGTGTTTTTAATTTTTTACTATAATGATGTTCAAATACTTTATTTATGGAAAATATTATTTAGATTATTTAATTTTATATTTTTAATTTCACAATGGTTACGTAAAGGTTTTTCTGAGATAGGTATCCCCCATTGGAGTTTGGTCATCAGAGCATTCCATAATAATATATTTTAATGGTTTCGATTTTTTGGGGTGAGATTCATTTGAGTGGTATTTGTTAAGAAGGATTAAAATTATGTTTTTTCCTCTATAGTTACCCATTATATTTCTTGGGGAAACAATATGATTATTGGTGGTCATAATTGGAAGATTAGAACATTGGTTAGGTTTTTAGGTTGAATGTAAGATCAAATCCTAACCACATATTTTTATATCCCCATTATTATCCTGTAGGGGAGGATTTTTTTATTTTTTTATGTTTATGTTGTGTTATTTTGGTGAAATTGGGATGTGAAATTTATCAGTGTAGAGCCTTTAAATTAAAATAATGATATTCCCTGATTTATTGTGGGTATCCAATTTTATCCATTATTTTTAGTTTAAAATATTTAGGGTTTTATTATTTTATAATGGCCGTTGTATTGCTGAAAATTTGTCTTTTGGATAAAAGTTGTGATGTTTGATTTTGTCTAGTGTGTTTTACTATGGTATGAATGGCCTCACCTTAAATATTGTTTAATCATATGTAACAAACATTGAACTTTGGTGATAATCATTTGACTATGATTTTAGTTTTTGGTTGATCTTGTTTCTTGAAGAAATAAACAATTTATTCCTAGAATCCATGAAATTTTAATATTATGGCATGGATTTCCTTGTATACACGATTCTTTATTTTTTTATCTATTTTAAAATGGTTATCACACTTAAATGAAGATACATTATATTATAATATCTATGTTTTACCACTTTTACGCTACAGTGATCCCTATTAAACCCTTTTTTTATTTTTTGTTCAAAATATGTATTAACAAAACTATAAAACATCCCATATATTCCATTAAATGTGTACGATACTTAGTACTATTTAGTTTTTTGGGGGTCCACTTTGGTCATCCATTGGAATATTTTAATCATTATAATTTTATGATCATGATATTATTATTTTTGGTGTAGTTCACCTCCCTCCTCCATCATTAATATCTTGTTCAATAATTATGAAAGGGATCTAGTACTGGAATTAGTTTATTATTTATATATTTATTAATATAGTTAGAACCTATATTTTAATGGGAATTCTTATAGTGGTTTTGTTTTTAGTAATTTCAAAATAAAATCAATATATTTTTTTTGGTATGGTTTTTGTGAAGATAAATGAATGATAATTTGAATTTGATACAATTTTTGGTGTGGTTTTTTCAATGAGGAGTTGTGGTGGTTGATTTTATGTTGAGAAGTGATATTTTGATTGGTGTAATTGTTTCTAATAAATATATAATGATACTAAATTTATTGAAATTATAAATGGGGATACAATTTTCTAATATAAATAAAGAGATAGAAGTAAGAAAACAAGTTTGGATAATTTATGTCTATTATGTTATGGTAAAATGTATCTTATGTTCAAGATACATTTTAATACCTCTATGAATTTTTTATGTTTATCAAGGTCCATGACGCGAGACATCAAAATTGTAAATATATTCACAATACGTTTTGAATAAATTTTATTTACCTGATTTGAAATATAGTATATTATGGACATAAGAAACTCCATATTAAATAAAACAAAAAACTATTACATTAATTATAAACACGAAATTTAAAGAATAACTATGCCTATGAAAATAGAAAATCATACAATATAAATTAAAAAAAATAAAACATCATTGACATAAAAATTTGTGTCATATTGGTCTCCTAGAATTATTACACTCAAGAACATAAATGTTAATAATAGAAAAAAAAAATTAATAATTGAATCAACATCCTATAAATAATGAATATATAACCTAGGGAGGTGTTTAGGATAATGAAAAAATTGATGGAATTAAGGATTATTCATTAGTGGTTGTATTATTACTGTAAAATTATCCAAACCATTTCAATAATAAAAACCAAAAAGTATATAAATTTCATTTACTATTTATTATTTAATATAATATAAATAATCTAATTAAATGAAATTAATATTAATTTAAAAACATAATTATATTATGAAACATGTTTTTCAAACAAAATATAAATGTATATATTAAAAATGATACCACTAATAAAATAAAAAATATTTACCCATGGTTGAAAATTGTGTTTATTAAATGAATTTCATTCCTAGAAGAATCATTAAAAAATTATTAAAGTGTTGATTTTTTCGTAATTAAAAAAAATAATTAAATATTTATGTTAATTGTAAAAATAATGTTTTTACATATATGCTATATTTAGAATTATGTCATTATTTTTGTAATAACGAAAAAATATATTAAATAATTGAGTGAACACTTTTTTAGGTTGTTATATAACTAATGAAATTAATATTCGAGACCAAAAATGAATTTTCACAATTCTAAATAAAAAACTATTACATTATGGAAATTTATTTTTTTGGTTTCTTTTATAATTAACATCTAAATTTGGATTACAAATTGTTTAAATTTCATAATGAAATTATTTTTACCTAAAATAATTCTTCACCTTATTATAGATAATACCTCTCCCTCTATATAGATGACCAATATACCATCACTTCTAAAAATATATAACCATATTTCTTCTCTTACAATAATTATAATCCACATCATTATCATATAGACATAAAATTCCTTGTATTATACCATTAATGGATATATAAAAGACTAACACTAATAATGAGGTGAAATTGATTCCTATTTTCAGTTCAATTTCAACTACCCCTCTGGAACAAATCTATTATCTTCTAACACAAACCTCACAAAAGATAAATATATAGAATGTTGCAATTCTAATAATTTTATTTCTCACGTTAATTATTATATTTTCTATATATTGTAATTTTATACATCTCTTTACTATTATTTTAAATAGTTATAATTAATTATTAGTTAACCACATAAGATTATGTTTACAACTCCTACTTATATCCTCCTTAATCAATGGTATTTAAAAATTATTTAAGATATATAAAATAATTAAAAAATATATATATATTCTTCATGATTTAACCATATCAATGTGTAAAATATAATAAAGAATAATTACATTGAGGTAAATGGAATGATTTAATGAAAATATATTATTATATAATATAACATTTAAAATTGAAATACAATACACATATTCTGGAAAATATAATTGATCCATAGGGTTAAACAAATAGAAATTACATCTTGTTTCATAAATTTAATAAAAATTTTTTTTATAAATTAAAAAAATTGTAATAAAATAAATCAACCTCAATGGCTAAGGGAATCTAAAACCTCATTCTCTCTTTTGAGTTTTCATCACTTTCTTTTTAAATTAATTAAAAATCCATCTAAAAACCTATTATATTTTCCTTGTAAGATAAATTATCATTAGTTTATTAGCATTTAAATATTTCTACTTCTTTGATAAGATTTATACGATTCCAATAACATTAATTAAAAAATAATGTTTTCTAAAAAATGTCATTGATTCATCTTGTAATTTTCCTATTAATGCAGTGATAAAGGAAATTATATAAATATTAACGAAGATAGAAATTATTTCTTCCTGTCATATTTTTTGAATCACAAAGGGTATTTATTGATATAATCATTATAAAATATAAATGAATCCAATTACATTCCAAGATTTTATTTCATGGATATTTTATTTATATGTTTACTATCCATACAACATGAATTATTCAAAACATATTGTGTTGTGAAGGGTGAGCTCCAAATATATTGACATCAAATTCTTGGGGTATTGTGATATATCTTTTTATATTTTTTATTTTATAAATTAACATTATTCTATAATTTTTCACAATTATTATGACATGATTTTTCCACAAATGGTATTCATTAACATGATTATAGATATTTTCGAAAATTATTTATGATATTTATCCAATATGTTATATTGATTCATTATTATTAATATCCCAAATTAGATTTCTTTTTCAAACGATACCCCATTTTTTATGTAGATTAACCTAGGTTTTTGAAATTGTTATAATTATTATTCTCCCCCATGTATTATATTATTCAATGAAATTTATTCATTACATAGTATTATTCTCATTACTAGACATTTATCTAAAAACATATATTGATGATTAACTCTTGTTCATTACATGTAAAATGGGGAATATTAGATTATTGAAGATTACTATGAATAATTATTCAAATAATATTAATGTTTTATATTGTACTCTTGGTGTATATTTATAAATTTCCCACTAAACAAAAACATTAAATTATATTATGTTTTGTTATTATTTTATTTATCTTATAAATAAGGCGAGAATCATGTAATAAAATATTATGTCTCTGTTATTTGTATTAGGGAAATGATATGTAATTTTGGAATAAAGACTACAAATATAAATTATATCAGTTTTTCAATGTTGTGAAGATCCCTTAAAATTTATTTTAATATATTATTATATCTATATATAAATATATAATGGGGTTATTGAGGTAATTAGAGCATTGAGTCTTATTTTTATCATGAACTTATAGTTTTTTATCCTCGTTGATGCACATTGTTGGCACAAGATTAGTAATAACCATGTGTCATTCGGACAAAAAATAAATGTGAAAAATTACATTATATGTTCAATAGAGTATTATCACACATGAAAACCCCAAATCAAATTCATATGTTAGGGATGGATAGTGTGAAAAATATTTATCTAACCATGATTCAAAATAATTCATAGTGTCTTCCTTGTGGTAGTTCCAAGCACATTATTTGTAAAAAAAATCCACCACACTAAAAACAATAACATGGATATCTTTTCATTATATAATTAAAATACTAATCCCATGTTATATTCCCTAAAATTTATAGTAGCCTATACCAAATGATATCTCACCAATTTTCCTCCCTTGGTTTCATTCAATACCCTCCATCTAAAGATGGAATCAAACTACATTGGTCATGATGTGTCTCCCTCAGTTAGTCTATCATTTCCCATCTTTCTAGTCTCTATTTATCTAATAATAATCATAAATATCTCTATGTGATATAATATTCATTATCTTCATGTTGTTTTTGTGGTATTCAATTTTCCTCAAATTTATCTTAAATCTATTGGTGATAAAAGATGAGGAGTCATGAAACAATGTAATGTTTGTGGTCTATAAATTTTCCTCAAAGGATTATCATTTATAAATTATTTATTTCATGTATCATGGAATAATTTATTTGTGGCTCTCCTAATATATGAAAATCATTAACCATAATCATGATAACTATATTCATTCCATTTTATTAAAGTCAATGAAATTATATATGGTTGATACATCAAAATGAAAAACCTATTTAGTAATTTTATTTCTATAATCTCTCGATGTACCTCATATGTGTTTTTCCAGAACTCCATAATGATGTGTTTGCTTTGGATAATGATAAATAAAAAAGAAATTATATTCAATGAATTGTATGTGTCATAGAAGGATAATCTGACCCCTTTTAATAATTTATTGTCAAATTTAGTATTAGAATTAATGAAATGTAACTGGAAAGAATCATCCATATTTCCCTTTTATAAGTTTTTTATGGATTTTCTACTATAAAAAACATAATGTATTAAAAATAAAAATGGGTTTTTTTTTGGATTAGGATCACTTATTATATATAAGGTGAAAATTTTATAAAGGGTATTATTTTTATTTAATGTTATGGACTCAGGTAGTTAAACATTGGAATCATGAGGGAATTATTGGATCACTTAGAGGACACTACTGTGATTCATTCATGTGACTACTAATTGATATATCACACAAGGGTTAGATAAATGTTTTATATTGATAAATTTCTATGATATTCATTTATGAATCACTACATAATTTGAAATATAGATTTCTAGGATTATCTCTATGATTTCTCTTGATTTTCTCAGACACAAGATGCCATGGATTATCCACTTAGGATCTAGTCATTCATATACATGGATTAATTTAAAACTATATAATAGACTCTGTTAAATACTATTTCATTATAATTTCATGGAATATCCCTTGAATTACACTTACAAAACTATTGTTAGCCTTCATGGTTTATTAAATTGAGTTATCCCTACCATCAGTGTTCCTGGATACCTTAGTTTCTCCTATTATTCTAAATAATAATTATTATGACATGGAAAATTTTATTAATCTTTATTGTAAACTAACACAATTAATGATCTCATACCCAATGACACATGATTTCATCTAAATTATTTATGGTTAGACCAAAATCGCATCTTGAACCGAAGTAATCCATAAGAATATTAATATATCATCAGAAATTTTGATATACCCGCACACTATTAACATTTAAATTCCCAAAAGGATGGTTTTAGACACCATTAGTGGTATCCTACAAATTATTACTCACCCCCTGTAGGGGAAAATTTTTCAAACTACACCAATCATAATCTTTAATGATAGATAAAAATCAATGACACTATATATATTTTTTATCTATTTGTATATGAAATTAGTAGAAGATAACTGATCAAATGATCAATACTCTTAGGGGACTTTTACTGTTCGGAACCCCCCGTTTCAAGTGAGAAATGTTTTTTATATAGTTAAAGTATGAAATGAGTTTGGGTGATGTTTTGTATTGTTTGAAAACATTAGAATGTTTATTGTGTTTTTCTATGTCTATACAATTAGATCTTTGTTAGTGGATACCACAAAACTCAAAGAGGATCACATGGATGCTAAATAATGGGATTCGAGGGATGCGTACAGTTTGGTAAATAGTGCACCCCCAAGAGAAATAATTCTACATTTTACAGAGGGTGTTGATATGGTCTGCACACTGGGTTTAAAATAGGGTAGTCTAACCATGTACCGTGTTTCATAAAACATTGATTAACACATAGTTTGAAAATGATTTTTCTAAGCATGTGACAAACCATGAACATCTGAAAATTTATATCCTAAAAGTAGATCTCACTCATTTTCATAAATAATCATCCATTTTTATTTATTGTTTACATTTATTCAGATTTTCTCCCTCCTAATGGATATGGATTCTCTCCAATTAAAACAAAACATAATATGGGATCTATTCATTGTGAGTTGAATCCTAATTCCATTATAAAATGTTTTGTTTTTATTTTTTTTCCTAGATCAAATTTCCTAACATATATTAAAATACTACATCTAGTCTCTTGGGAATATATACACTATTTATACATTAATAAAAATGAGATATGGCAATGTTGATGACAGGTACTGGATCAATTCATGTTTTTGGATATTCAATAATGTTTTATTGATGATTTTGGGAAATTATTAAGTATATCAGAATTATATATGTGTGTGGATTCATTATTTACTCATCTTTTAAGAACATGGAGGAATATATTTGAATTATTTAAATATCAATTTATTTATTTTAAAATTTATGTGAAAATAATTTTACAAAGCCTCATTAATGATTTTTTGTGGATTTATACAATTATAGACATCTATTGTTATGCCAAGTGACATTTTTATTGATTTAAAAATATTGATTTTAAAATGATTGTTTTTTATTCATGTAAATGTTTTGAAGAGAATGTAATTATTTTTCTTAATGAAACTTTTTGAAGGGGATGATTTGATAGAGTCATGGAATTCATTAGTTGTGTGAGTTCTTGGTTTCAACAAGACACTAAATAAGGGGATGGTTTAGTTGGGGTATAAAGGGATGGGACAGGGAATAAGGGGAGTGTGTCATTCAATGATTCATTCATTTGTGGATTTGTGTGTGATCCATGAAATGGTATCGAAAAAATAGATGTTATGTGTTTTAAAAAAAGTATTCATTTTTTGTGGATATAGTTGTATTATGAATCTCTTAGGATTTTTATATATTATTAAATTCGAAAAAAAATCATAAAAATTGATTTATATAGATTTACTAACATGTTCAATCATAGTGGGATGAGTAGGGTAGTTATTTTGGAATAAATATAGTTTGTTTCCTTACTCACCCCTACCATGTAACATTGGTTCTTTTAAAGATGTATTCTTTAATGCTATAGTTAAAGGTATTGCGTCAAACATAATAACTGGTGATTTTTGATAATTGATCATGGGGTTGGTTTTTTTGTTGGTAGTTATGTTTTGAGTATTTTATTTTTTTTGTCTTAACTTCATATTTATAATTTGACATTACTATACTTCTATAATAGTAATCTATTGTATTTTGATTTCGATATCAACGGTATTATGTTGATTTTTCATAATTTTTTATCTGGAATCATTTACACGTTATTTCATTATGTTGGGCTTGGTGGGGATGTTTTATTTCCCAAAGGGATAGTCATCCCCCAATTGTATTGATTCTCTTGTAATTAAATTTTTAATATTTAATAATTGGGATGCCTCTTAAGTCCCCATATCAATTCATAATAATCTAAATCCAATGATGAGGGGTATAACGATACATGTTGTATCATCTTATTATGTCGTAAAATTGAAAATGATTTTAGTTTGATCGATCTTTCTTTATCAATCATGTCTGTCAAGGAGTTCACAATTCAATTGAGTTAGACCTATAGATTGGTATTTTATAATGTAAAGGGATAATTGGGAACTATAATTTGGTGCATAAACATATATATCTAATCTTTTATAGTGAACATAATGATTTCTGGGTGTTGGGTACATAAGTCCTTTATAGATACTTATTTAACATGGAATATTGTTATTATATATTCATCCAATTAACCGACCATGAAATGAATTGAAAGATATGTCCTCCCACTATGACTGAAAAATTAATTTTGAGTAATGATTTATGATTTGGTGAAAATGTTTTAATTTTCGAAAAATATAGAATTTCATTATAAATGTGAGATTCATAAAATGTAATCATTGTGAAATTGTGAATATATTTATCTTTTAAAAAGCATTGTGACATTTAAAAAATTATTGAATGGGAAGGTATTGAATTTTGGAAAGAATATTTGTGATATTTCTGAAGTGGTAGAATTTGAAAATTTTAAGCCTTCACTTTCTAGAGGCTAAGACATTATATTTTATTGTGTCTGAAGAAAATATCACCAGGACGGTTTCTTAGAAACCAACCAGAATAGGGTTATGAAAATATGGGTGAACATCATCCCCAATAGAACCAAAAGCTCTTTCTGAGTATAGTCTATTATTTACATGTTGTGGATAGAGGTAACTACCAGGATAATCAATGGAATTTGGATCATTCCATATAGTTCCAGAAGTAGAATACACCCATCATTTTGGGTGTTTCAAAACTAAAAATGAATATGTGTGTCTGAATCCAGTTAATTGAATCATTGAATTAATTGGAACACTAAAAGAGATAATATTCTAGATAGTGATGTATATGTTGGTTTATGTAGCACACCATTTGTGTGATTTAGTGGTTCTAGATAGACTATAAAAAATCATTTCATGGGAGTATTCTAATGAATTTTTCATAAAATATTCATATCCTCACGCATTATAGATGTAATGAATGAACAAATTTTTCATTATGAAATAAGAGACCCTCCCAATTACAGTGTATGTAGCTAAATTCACGAATTTTTTCCAATTCAAACCTGATATTTCTGCAAAGTCCCCTTTGAAGCCACATATATTTGATTAGGTGTTAAAGAAATATATTCCAATAAATATTTTTTTGTTTTCTATCGTTTATTATAGTGAAATTGTCAACAGATCATGAGTTATAGAAAGGGACATATCCAACGATACCAATGGAGTGATCATTTTAATAACTATGGAAAATGGTGGTACCTCTAATATTAGGAGTAAATAGACGAGTTCATCTACTTCTAATGTATGGGGTAGAATCCGAATCAGAATCCTAGATCAGTGAATATTCCTCCAATTTTGAAGAGGAATAATGATTGTTGGAACTATGTTTTTAAAAACAAGTTATGTAATGTATGAAAAGTCCTAGATAATTTCATAAATTTCAATAATATGAGTTACCTTCTATGTTATTTCCTTAGTACTATGAGGTAGTGTTTAATAGGATCTTATCATGCATTGAAAACATCAGACTCTTTGATGGGATGAGAGAATTATAATACCACTATTATGAAGAACCAATATACTCATGGTTATTTCTAAAATTCAATGAATCATTGGTAAGGAAAACTTCACTAATGAAATATGGAACAAAGTATATTGAGTATGATGTAGAATAGAGATGAGCAGATGATTGTAGATAATTAGTTTAGACCATCAATGGTGAGAGTTTCGATTATATAGAATTTTTATATTATATGGGCTTTGTTGGATACTGGTGGATCAAATTTGTTTGTTGATTCTCATGAAATTGTTATGTAGGGTTGAAATATTTATTATATTCATTCTATTTTTAAACATAAAACTCCTAATTTTCATATTGAATATAGAGCCATTATGGGTAAAGAATGTTGTATAAATTTTGATGGAGATGAGTTGATATGGAAATTCTAGGTGTTGGATATGGATGTCTATGGCATAATAATTTGTACTTATTAGTTTAAAATTATTAAGGGCCACAATAGATTTTATAATAAAAGGATCAGTTTTTTGACAAATAATGGAAATGAGAATATCATTAGAGGAGAACAAAATGAAAATATTAATGCACTGATATTGTTGGAAGAAACAGTAGGGATAATCATACACCAGTCATTAACGTTGATTTTGGAATTGATGAAATTGATTTATAATATACATTTTCCTTTGGCTGTTGATCATTTTTTAGATTTAACTCTTTGATTTTTTTCATGGTTGACACATGTAAAATAATTTTATATTACAATTGATCTCCATTACAAGAATATTCAAATTTCCCTATAGTCATATCATATTAGAACAATATAATTATTGTAATTAAAATATCATTTGTAAGTGTTCAAATGATAATTTTAATTATTCCTAACATGTCACTATATCCATAACTGATTTGGTTTGTTAAATATTTTGATATAAATATTCTATTTTGTTTTTATCATTATATCTATAACCATGTTATGATAATTTATTGGAATCTAATAACACACATTGATGATATGTTTGATCAACTGAGGGGATCAAAGTTGATCTCTAAAATTTCACTTCCTTCATGATATCAATAATTGTGGGTTTGGAAGGAGGATAATCAAAAGACAACATTCAAGAGTTGACATGACCATCAAGAGTATGTGGTAAAACCATTCAGTCTTAAAAAGTCACAGGTTGCCTTTATGGGATTACTGAATCACATATTATAGATATATATATATATTCTTTTGAAGAATATTATGTGGATGACATATTGGTGATTTCTAGGACATTGGATGAGCATGTGGAACACATTGAAACAACGTTGGGAATCTTAATGTATGATAATATATATTCTAATTTAATGAAGTGTGATATTTCTGAAAAATAGTTATTGTTAATTGGTAATGTAATATCAAAAAGAGATGTTTCTATGGATCTACACTAGATAAAATCTATAATTTCTTGGAATCCACGAAATTATGCCCCTATGATACACATTTCCATTTCTATAGATTTATATTGATGATCATTTTATGTGATTTCTCATGACTAGATTCACCAATGGCATCATTTATGAGGAATAATATTCTATTTGAAAAAAAAATTATTGGTAGATGACATTTTATGATCTTAATGTTCTCCATAATTCATCACTGATCATGAATTTATAGGAATCATGACAAGTGTATGTGGGGTATTGTAATTATTCGGGACATGTGATGGTATTTTATCTCATTAACGGATATGATGTGGTTTCTTATGGAACAAGGATGTTAGGGATTCATGAGAAGAACTAACCAGAACATTATTTGGAGTTACTAATGTAGACTATTATTTAACGACAAGGAATTATAAACTTTTTGGTGAGAACTGTACAGTGCATAAGGATCATATGTGCAAGAAACATATATTATAATAGTGGGATTTGAATATAATAATATGAATATGGATGTAGTATCTCTTAAAAATATATATATTGGATTGGTGTATACACTATGTAAATTAAATACTGTGGAAGATATGTTATGTTTAATGTCATTTAGTGAGTTGGTACAAATGGCTTCAAATAATTTAATGTTGATGTTAGTCCTAGCCACAATTCACTTTAAATTTGATGAATGAGGTGATTTTTTGGGTTTAATTCTTATATTGTTTATTTCTGATTTGGGGATGTTGGTTAAGGATTCATAGACATCTAATTCAGAATGCATTTCATGAGGTTAAAACTCAACAGTGGGGAGACCATTGAGGGATAAAATATGATTGAGATTTAAATACGAGGTTCTTAAATCTGATGGTTGTACCTATAAAAATATTGGATTTTATACCTAGAATACATAATATTTATAAGAAATTGAATGTGTTGTTTTTATTTTATTGTATGGAAGGAAAGGTGAAGGAATTTTTTCCAATATTCTTATCTTGTCAGTAGGTTAATTAATAGAATTATTGAACATTGGTTATATTGTTTTATTTTCGAATTATTTTTTGTAAGTGGGTTAAGATAACCATGGATTTTGAGAAAATTATTCGAAAAATAGTTTGGAGACATGATTTAATATGTGTGATGTTGGATCAACTCACAATGCTATCCCACTTCATCCTTATATTAAATCTCAAATGTCAGAGGACTTATTTAATATCTATATTTGAGATCAGGTAAAGAGTCATTGGTTACCAGTTTTGATTATTTCAGAATGAGCTCCCTGTGTAACGTTTTGTTTCTATAAATTCATAGAGTAAGACATTTGGACTGAATTTACAATGAGTACTATGTATCATCCTTATATAGATGAAAAATCCTTATATATTATGATATGGATTGAAGACAATATATGTGATTTTGTAATGGATATTGGTGGATCATGGGAAGAGAACATACTATTAGTGGAGTTCTCATAAAATATAAGTTACCAAAACATGATACATATGGATCCTTTTTAATCATTGTACAGTTTTCATTTCCATTCCATGCTTTTTTAAGTGTAAACATGGGAAAATTCTCTAGTTGGACTGAGTCTTGTCTATGAGACAATATAAAAGATTGAGTTGGTCTTAAAAATTACTGGGTCATCTCAATTTCATCAAAATTTTTATGTAGGACATCTTCAATGAAAATTTTAATTCAAGGTGAATGATAATGTGTTCTTAAGAATCAATCCAAGTCTTGGGCATCTTTATTTTCAGAAGAATGGAACATTATCTATTAAATCATAATCCATTTTGATATTCCTGGATTGGTTAGAGAGATGGAATATTTTTGTAATTCTCCCCCATGGTTCATTGAAGTGTTCAATGTGATTCATGTATCTGTATTGAAAAAGTATCATACTATTCATCACCATGTGATTTGATTGGATCACAATGATCTATATCCAGATGCTTTATTGGTGCATGTGCTAGAGCAAATTTTGTATAGCCAAGAGAATATAATAAATGGTAAAATCGTAGCTCTAGTGTGGGTTTGGTGACCACATGGTCATATTTAGGATGAAACATGGGAATGAGAGAAGTAAATTATCATGAAATGGAAACAACACATTGAAATCAATGATTTTTTTTAACTTTCTATGTGTATGAAATCCAATAAAGGGGAGAATGTATCACCCCATGTTTCATGTATGTAAACCACACTATTTTCATTTAATGTATTGGAATTTTGTATTAGTTTTTTTGGGTGGGTTTTGAAGACTTTTTTAATGTTTTGGGGATATTATAAGGGTTCATTGTGGGAATACGATAAATTAAAATAGTGAAACCCCTACCTAAAAATGTGTAGTGTTAAACATAGGTGTATGGGTTGGAGATGATTAAGTGCATGGATCGAATAAACTTGGTAGCCGCTGTTTAGAATCCATAAACTATTTATCAAATGGCTTATGCATAGTTGAACATGTTTTTTCTAACCATGTGGGACAACCATGTGTGTATTTTCATGAGACAGATGGTCGAACATGGTTAAAATGCATTTTCCTAACCGTGTGACTAACTGTGGACAATTTAGAAATGAGATCCTAAAAATGTTTATCACAATATTTTTCATATCAGTGCATAATTTTTTAAATATTTCCAACTCATAGTCAATTTTTATTATTATCAATGGATGTGGAGTCTCTTCCCATCAAACTGAAACAATTCTAAGGCAATTCGTGGTGTGTTGGATCTCGGTTATATTGGAAAGTCCTCATTTCTCGTATTTTTTTATCTAAATTCCATCCCTCCCTCTAAATTCTATATCAATTATATTGGTGATATATAATTGATATTTTATGCTATCTCTGACGATAAATGGTTATGATAAGGTTGGGAAAATAGATCTAAGGATGGTTTTTTAGATTTATCACGGTTTTCTTAATGTATTTATGCCATTATTTGTTTGTTCTATCCATCCTGAGGTAGGTGTATTCACACTCAAATAATATTATTATAACTTGAAAGATTAATGTCAAATTATAAAAATTTATTGAAATGTATTAGAATTATTTTTCAAGGCATGGTATATATGATCTATAGTGATTGTTTTTGTATTTACAGAATTGTGGAAATTTATTGTTGTGAAATGTGTTTTTATTTTTGGATTATTAAATGATTAATTTAAAATGTGGTTTTTTTGATTCATGGTAATTTTTTTATCAAAACAATTTCAAAAAAATGGATGTTTTTATAATATTGGATGAAATGGTTTATTTTAAATTGATTTGGCATACGTGTGTTCTATGAAGTCATGATATTTCCTGATCTGGAATAAGGGGATTGTTCCATTGCGGCACAAAGGGATGTGCCCCTAGAAAAGTGGAATGTTTCATTATGGAAACATAAATATTAGAAACTTTTTTAAGACATGAGTTATGCAAGGGAAACCACCTATAAGTGTGGGACTATCAAAAAAGTATGCATGTGTATGTGTGAATCATGGAATCATATTACAAAAAAGGATGTGAAATTTTATAATGATTTTTTTATTTTCATTGGAATTTTTTATTATACTTTATTTTATAGTTTTATATTATTGAAATTTTATAATGGTTTTTTATAAATTGTTTTATATGAATTTTCGAACATGATCTATCACAGTGGAGTGAGTAGGTAAGTCATTTGGGGAAAACCAATGGCCTTTCATTACTCACCCCTTGATTCACAGTTTGGTTCTTTTTTGGATTTCATATTTAGTGAAATAGGTAATGGTAAATAATCTCACTTCTTATGGGGTTCTTCATAATACTAGACATAGGGATCGATTAAAATCACGATGTTATGTTTTAAGTCATTGCATTTTCTTATTATTTCCCATTTGTGCAATGATGTTACTAGTGTCCAATTATGGTAATATATTATATCCTTGGTTGGATATAAATGGTATTAAATTGTGTTTTATAAACTTTTTTTATTCTGAATCATTATGTAGATATTTAATTATGGTGGGTTTTATTGGAATGTTTTATTTCTACAATGGAAAATCATTTCACAATTTTATTGAATCCCATGGAATTTATTTACATCCATTGATTCCTTTGGGATGTCACATAATTTCAAGTAGAAATTTCACCTCATCTCAAGAAAATAAGGAGGTTTGGGATGTTACATTTTTCCTTTTTTTTATTATTCTATTAAATAAGTATTTTATTTTATGAAATATTTATTGAATTGATATTTTAATTTATGATGCATCATGAAATCAATATTTTGTATATGAAATTGGATTTTGATTTTTTCTATAAAAAACTAACTGGATGATTTGATTCCATCATCATTTTCTATATATTAATTATATTGATATGTATGTTTTCTCAACTTTATTAGCTACATTTATAAATATGCTATAGTCTCCCCAAAATACTTCCATAGAACTAGGAAACTAGTAAACAAGATAAAACATATACAGAGATGTGATTGAGGCCATGTGGACCCTTGGTTTCAACAATTTATTACTGAGTAGAGAATTGATGTAACACAATGGTATCATAGTGGTTTCTTTTATATTACTTAATATTTTAGGTTCATATACAAGAGATTAAAAAATATTATACTTTTATAATTACCTTATTCAAAGGATTAGTTAACTAATGTATTGAGAAATGTCATGTAATAATTATTAAGACTTATTGTCTCTGTTATTTCATTTTTTTGTATTATTTTCCCAATTGGGTCACTATAATGATTTCATATAGTTTAAATGTTCACGTATTTTAATCATTTAATATTATTGAATAGATTAATTATTCATTAATTATTAAAGTCACATGATATTTCATATGTCATGCATATGAATTGCCTTGTATATCAGATTGGAAGAATTGTCTACAGAAAAATATTTTTCCATAACAACAATTTTTTTAATTTCATTAATATTTCTCCGATTATGAGGATTAATAATTAGTAACCCAATATTTCTACATCAAACATAATATATTTTTCCATATATATATATATATATGTGGTGGAAGTATAAAACAAATTATCACATGTTTTATGTGTTTAACTATTGTTACAATTAGTGAAGCATTATTTATTTGTTAATAAATGGGGGCATATTTCAATTTATAAAATCATTGAATCTACAAATTGAGATTGGAAATTCATATAATATAAAAATTATATATGTATTATTCCAAAATAATGTTATTTCTAAAAAAATTAATCTTAGATTTATATGAATTGCAAATTTTATCATAAAATGACTAGAACATTATAAACTAGGAATCGTAATTCATCTAAATGGAATGTGATATAAATATAAAACTTGTTACCATTTTTACTTATATTATAGTATCAGATTAATAAATAAGGATGATGATTTATACGTAAAGTTAGTTTTCCACTACAAATAGAAATTTAGAATCTACATAAAGGAACCCCTATGATTATAAACAAGGTAACCTTATAGTTCCCTAAATGTAATCTAGTATATTTGGGTTCACTATTTCATGTCGTGTGAGACCTAATATTTGATCTTGCTTAAAATATATGATCTAATACCCTTGGGTTTTTCTTGTTATTATCATTATAGTCTGTTATAGTCTTTTAACGAGTTTTTATGTTTGTGTATTTCATTGTATTTATATGCCCTTGTGATTTCCATGGGTTGATCACCATGAAAGTGGTGACAACCACACCCATGAATGGGTGGGGCCTAAACAATCATTAGTTCCACATAAAAAACATATTTTTAAACTATATTCGACATCAATTCTTATATTATGCAGGGTTATTACCATTATTACAGTCTATAGAGGGAGTTCCTTGACATTCGCCAAATATGGAAGAGATGATGTTAGAGTTCCAATTTCATTTTCAACATAATTTATCAAGGTATGGTGCCCTAGGAAACTGATTCATTTATAAAATATATCCTATAAATATTTTTATCATGTGGATATTCCAGCAGAGTGGAGGGTCACAACCATGGTCAACATGTATTGGAGTTCGACAATGTTTTTTGGGTTGTTCAAAATTATGGAGGTCAATATTTGGACCTTAAATGGATGGATTTCCCATCTATTCTATTGGAATACATTTTTCCATTGATTATGAGATCCAATCGAACAATGATGTTTTCTTACATGGATAGTGTATAAATATATATCATATAGTATTCATCTCAATTCAATGAACACATGAATTTTAGAATAAATTATGATGGATGTAATCTATCTATAGTTATATGTCTTGAGGATGGGTCCATGTATTCCATATGGTATTATTTCAATTTCTACCATTTAACTCAATTTAATATATTTTTAACTAGTACCTTATCATTGAACTTGACATAAGGGAATCTGACGATATATGTTGAGGTATTTTATCCCATAGGTAGTGAATTGCCTTATCCAGTGGAGGGATGCATCGAATAGAAGGATATATTTTGGGTATTAGATTCCTATATATCTGTAATTATAAATCTATTGTATTAAATTATTGTAGAAGGAATAATCATAAAAATCCTTAATCTGTTAGGGGCCGAGTTGGGTGTTGAACATATTACCGAATGGAAAACCTCCATAGATTCAATATTAATTTTCCACCCATTAACAATTTAATTGGATAATAAACTGATCTATATTCTGGAGTAAGATCGATACGTCCTAACCTCGAATAAATATATTATACTGCTACCAAAACAAGATGATGAGTTTGATACATTCAATAATGATAGACTTATGACATGAAATTATATCATAGCAGAACAATTTAGGGTGATCTTATTCTATATCAATGATACAATTATTTACAGTTACATACAATACAACCTATTCCCATGGAGTATAATTTCAGGTAACCGATAAAAAAAGTATGATTTTAGTATACTCATCAATATTATATAATTAATTTTATAAATCCTCGATGATTTAATTTATAACTATTAATATTTTGTAGATACTTATTCTAAAAATATATAATTATTTATGAGTGTTGAAAATTGACACTCTATTAGGTATATGATCTAATAATTTACACCAATATAAGGAGTTATCACTTAATTTTTACTATTATAACTTATTGTGGATGCTTTCCATATTAAATATTATCAACATCGACTTCATTCTCATGATGGACTTGTTGGTCTGTTATCATTACCAAATTGATTATTATCATCGATATGTGCCATTCTCATCAAAATAGGGTTGTAGATAAATGTATAATGGATAATGGGATATCCAAGCTAGTTGATCTCGACAAGAGCATCATGGGTTTGGAAGTATTTCAACCCAAATATCTAGTCATTTTCATGAAGACTCTTGGTAAAGAAAGGATATATTAATCAAGTTCTGGATCAATTCATGTGTTACTTTCTTGATGAATTTTATTAACTTCTTCAGAAGAGATCACTAGTGTTTACCATTATTATTATCCAATGAGGAAAAAAGTATTTTTTCCTCCATACATGATGGATAATTTTATGTTTTAAAAACTCATTATGTATTTATAAAACCTAGAAGACAGTGGACTTATCAAAAGCAATACTTTTCTATGGTGATCAACCTAGATTTTCTCCAAATGATAGATGTTACACTGAATATTTTTGTTGATTAATGATGGTGGAATCTGCTTACCATTAAAAATATTACTTATGTATTTTTATAGAATAAAATTTTGATCATCTCCTAGTGCTTATAATATGCTAGAAGAATTATTTGAGATCAAGATATCATCTAGTAGAAGTTATAAAAGTTGTTATATCATGTACTTATTTTTGAAATATGATTGGTATTTTTGATTATTTGGTAATTTCATTCACCCTCACGGACACACTATCATTATCTATGGCATTGTTAAATGTATTTTTCTATGAATATTGATATTCATTAATATTAGTTTTCATGGAAAACATCTTTGTGTGTTCTCAAAATCAATATAATATTTCAAAACATTATGAAATCATATTTATTACTCTAAGAGAGGATAATATTTATTATTATCTGAAGAAAATAACATACTGATTAATAGGGTACACATACTATGTCAAATTACAAAAAAAACATAGGTGTCCATGGATCTAGAGAATATGACAGATATAGTTTCATTAGTGGTGCCGAAAAACATAATTCATATTAAGTGTTTCTTGGGTTTGGTATAGAAACACAATACTTTGACTCATATGATTGTATCGATTTTTCAATCAATTAATTTTTGTACAATACGAGAACAAAAAATTCATAGTGTTTTTGGAATATTTGGTTCATTATACAATAAATTTAGATAAAAATAAAACTTACATATTACAATTTTCTCTATAATGAGCTCTAAAATACTTTAGATATATAACAACGAAATAAGACAACCTAGGGATTACATAAACAAGATATTAGAGATAAAACATTATTGTAGTAATCCGAATAAGTATGTATATCTTGTGAGTCATATGTTTTACATGATATCATAAAAGAGATGACACAATAATTTTCTCAGTGGATCCTAACATAAATAACAAGGTATCCAAATATCATATAATCATAAGAAATGTAATATAAAAACAAAACATTACATTATCATGATTAAATGGTAACTACATTGGAAATTCCACATGGTGTAAAATGGCTTCATAATGGACTTGGATTACACCATAATCCCATACATGCTGACTCAAGAGACTAAATCATTTATCAATTAATTAGAGTGATTTCCAAGTGCACTAATCATAATATGTAAATTACTATCGTTGACATAAAATACAAAAACATGCGTAATAAACATAAAATTTACCCATTTGATGAAATTTACTTCATATTACTTTAGCATGTCAAAATGATATTTTTTGAAAAATTAATAAAGGAGTGTATTACCATATTATTGTAATGTATAATAATATAGTTATAAGTATAATATATATATATTTATAATTTATATGTAATAAATAACATCATGGTATGTCTTCCATGATGAAAATATCATTTAAAGATAAAATACATTATTTACATAGGAATGTATCCGTATTAACAATAAATCATTTGTTCAAAATGTTATAAATTTCCTAAAAATATTTTATTTAAAAATAAACCTTAAAATTTCAAAACGATGAAATAAAGTATACACTGTTCATGACCAACGGAGAAACCATATATTATATATAAGATTAAAAATGTTACATTCACAGAGATATTAAATAGTTACAAAATACCTCATTAAAAAAAATATTATTTTGAAATCATTTTATTAAAATATAGAACATATGAAAATATATATAAATGAAAACATTTTTAAATATTATATCTAATTTGGAAAATATTTTTAGAATACACAGGTATAAAAGAAAAAATATTTTTGACCTAAGAGATACATGATGTTACTTTTTATGGAAAACATTTTGTCAACCCTATTCAGTAGATAAATGGAGAAAACAATAATATTGTTCAAAAAAGGTTTGGAGTAAAAATTAGAGAATAAAATACTATTAGGATAATATATAAATATCAAACTATTATCCCAATGGGGAAATAAACTCAAATAATTCTGAATAATGATGAGATTATGTTATAAACCCTTAGAACATTTGTATGATTTTCATTATAAACCCCTTAAATGAGATAATATAAAATTAAACATTATAGAATATGTATATTATTATATCCATTTTATATCATATAAAATGGTAGAATATAAACCAAAATGACTGTGTAAGTTGTGAATATGGAATATGTAATATGGATAAAAAAGATAGGCAAGAAATCCATTAAGTCGAGTCTAAACCTATTTAATATGATATTTATATCATTTATTATAAACATATAAAAATAATTTGGATTTTTAAGAAAATATTATTATTTAATTATTTTTAAATATACCATTCAAATAATTTATTTTCATGAATTCTTTAATTACATAATTAGTAAATTTTACATCTGTTGTTTTGAGAATGCTTAGCCCATGAACTCAAAATGGCATCGATATGTTGATCAACATAAATGGGTATATTATTTCATCATATAGAGAATGATAATCATGAATTAATTATGAATTTTATTATAAAATTATAATTTAGTATCCAAAATTGAAGAATGGTAATGATTAATGATCCCTATTATTTTAATGTAGATGATAATCCATATATACACAACAGTAATGTTTTCATTTTTCAATTATCATGATGGAAATGTGGTAAATGATATTTTATATTTAAATAATCAGAATTAATCAATATATTTTAATTTATTCATATAAATATAATTAAAGAAACAATCTTTGGATATGGAATAAAATGTTATCACATTGTTTCATGAGGTGGAAGTCCACCATACACACGAATGACGTCTTTATTATTAAATATATTATAATATATAGAGGTATATGAAACATAAAATTTAAATAAGGATTAATATTTTATTAATATCATATATATTAAATAAAACCATAATCTTTAATATTTTTTATAAGAGATTATGGGAAAAGAGGTACGTAGTTTTTTGATGTGGAGTCCACCAAACCCACGACTAATGGTTTTGGTTCCCATTTGATAGAAGTTCGTATTGATGCAGGATGTTGAATTGAAAGAATAAAAACATTTTATAAGTTTGATAATATTGTTTTTATATGATCATGATGAAATATAATTTTACAGTGATTAAAGAAGATATAGAACAAAATGCTCATTTAGGAATGAGATATATTCATCAAATAACCAGATTTGGTTTTCGCCAGTATCCTACATTAAGGGGGTTTATCGAAAATGGTTTTTGGAACATAATGACTGAATTAATGATGTTTTTTGGGATGGAATTTTTTGAATCCAAATTTATTTGCCTAATTGATGAGAAAAGTACTGTAGATGTCCATTTTAAATCCATGATGTGTGGAATTAATTTAAAATTCCCAAAACACTTCAAAAAAAATGAATGTCACTCTATAGAAAAGAGCCTATAAATTCATAGATAATGAATTGTAGGAATAATAATGAAGATAAAACTATTTTCCATTCAAAAAATAACATTTTCAAATATTTTATGTAATTTAGCTATGCAGTTTGACCCCCTATAAACTGATTTTAATAGTAACTATAGTAATATATATTAATATATTCACTATTCATTTTGAAAATTTTTTGTTGAACCAACTATATAATATTATTTGTGATGATTAAAAATATTATATCAATTTTATCAATTTTAATTAATATAAGTTGTATAATTTTTTATAATTATTTTTTCAAAACATGTTAAAAATTGAGTTTTGAAGATACATGTTATTCATGTCTAAGATGATCTTAAATAAAATATTTGACTTTAAATCATCAGAAAATGAATTATTAATCATATAAATTGAGACAATATATATATATATAATTAATTAAATATTTCCTTATTTTGTGATTTATTAAATAATTAAAATGGATAAATTTATGAATTAAATATATTTTAATGAAAAGTGTCATTTTAATCATTTAAATAAAATTATACAAAATAAAAGAAAATAGTTGATTAAATTTTAATTAGATATAGTAGATATAACTAAATAATAAGTTTAGTACTTTTAAAAAAATCAAATAATAATAGAATATTTAAAATTATTAATTAATCGATCAAAATTAAATATTTCTAGAAAAAATAAAAATAACTCCCCAATTTTAATTTTCATATTTTGATTTAATGATTGATTTTAACATTAAAATATAACATTTCTACGACTATGTGAAAATAATAATAATATTTTCTCACAAAAAGAAAACATTATTTTTTGATGTAAACTTGTGATTGAAGCATAAAATGACATTAATCATATATGAGTACTTATTTATTATGAATATTAAAAAAATTATATTATATAATACCAATTGAAATATTTCTCATAATATGATTATTTAAATTCGTACATACAATATTAATAGCTATGTTATAATGTTATTCTTTAAAAATTAATATTTAAATAATATTTCATGGTTTTATTAATATTAATTATTGATTTAGAATACTTTATCTAATATAAAGTTATTTTAACATCATTAATTTTTACATTGGTCCTCCATAAATTAATTTTTTTCATTGTAATTTGAAATCATTCTCATTTTGATGTCTTAATATTAAATTTTGAAAAACCCACAAAATAAAATTTTTTAATAAAATACCCTCTTAAAATAAATAATGGGAAATATGAGGATTATCTAAAATAAAATGTATTTAGGCTTCCATTTATGTGGGAATTAGTGTGATATTAAAAAAATAAACCAAATAATAAATAGATATTATTAGGGATAGAAGTTATTGGTGAAAAAAAGTCAACGATGAATAAAATTTTAATAAAAACAAAACCATAAACCTATACATAGTTAATGGACCATGGATACATTGGATATAAAGATAATATAATAACAATTTTATTTTACTATCATTTATTATAAGTTGGGGATTAATTTAATAATTTTATATATACCAATATAAAATATAACTACACAAAATTGTTTTCTTATAAACAAAAATTCATTCTATGGTGGCTCTCTAAAAAATTTCAACTTCACCTCTTACTCTAAGGAATGAATATCATATAAGAATATATTACGCCTAAATCAATATTGGTGACATTTAGTAGTTCATTGGATCCATAAAAGATAAAACAATATTCACAATATATGTATTAAAAAATTATTATAATAATTCCATATAACACAAATGAAATATGAATATTTAAATTTAAATAATTAAAAAAACAAAGGATTATCATCTATTATTCAATAACTATATAACCATATTTTCCGAATTTCATCAATAACCTATACATTAAATATGGTTATAAAATAAACGGTTATCTCGTAGCCTTCAACATATATCTGCAAAAATATAATATAAATATTATAAAATAATCATTTAGGTTATATGTAAATGTTTAATATATATACAAAAAATAAAACAGTTCCAAAAATATCATAATATTATAAATATCTAAAAAAATAAAAAATATTTTATCTAATATTATTCCTAAAAAATAAACATAATATTTATCCAATATAACATTTAAGTAAAAACAATTCACACTAACAAGTAAAACATATAGTCTATTGTTAGTAGTTATAACCTTGTCACAAATAGGATGTGAGTTCAATCCCCACTACCACATCAGATGTGATGGTAGTTCTATGGATTGCAGTTTGTGATTTTCTTAAAACTATCGATAAATAAAACTTATAATCATATTTATAGTCCAATATTATTCTATAATATTATCCATAATAGGTCAAAAATCATCCAACTATGATTAGTAATAAAATATCCTCTTTGTTTTTCAATCAAACACTTTCTTTTCACAAAATAATTTTTTTAATTAATAATAACTACTACAACATCACAGACAGATAAATGATTACATTATCCATAACAATGATTTTTATATTGAATTCCAGAATACCATTAAATCATCATTCGTGGTTATTTATTCTATTCAACATATTCATGAAAATATATAATAAAAAATATTGATAGAAAACATTAGATTTTAAATGATAATTTTAACTAAAATACAAAAAAATACTTTAATAATAGGGTTTCCATTTTTAAATACATAAACTATTAATTTATTAGATCTTAATGATAATCATAATATATTCTCTTAGAAATAAATACATTTATAATATAATTGTCTCAGATCATTACCTTGTCCTTCATATCAATGACATTGAATTACTAGTGGTTTCTTATAATGAACATTATTTCCTTGCATCGTGTTAACAAGGAATCATCATATTTATTATGTAATTGACTTATTTTAAATCCATTTATATCAATAAACCATCTCCAACATCCTTTAATTCAATTTATATTTTTCCAAATGCCACATTTTGAACATGTTATAAATTTAGAATTATTTTTTTCTCACCATTAATATTTAAAATTCATTTATACAGAATCCTTCACTTCCTTGATGTGATAAAAAATTAATCAACATTCTAGTTGATAATTGAAATTATAGATATTTTAATTTTCACTACCTTAATATGTATACATTATATTCCCATTACGTTAGAAATCTCATTAGGTAAATCATTACATTACCCATCACATTGGATATTGACATTCTCTCTTCAATTTTTTAAAAATTATCAAAGAATAATATATGAAAAAAATCAGAATGAAATACCATACATAAGGAAAATTTACCTCATAAAATGATATGAATTTCATTATTTCATTGACTATCAACAATAATTTTGGTTTTCCATAGTAATGTATACAATTTGGTTGTCCAAAATCACACATTGTTTATACTATCCATAATGGTTAAAAAAATGTATTAGATATGATAAAAATATATCCAAGTAGTGTCAAACTATATTTACATCAATGAACATTATCATTCACCAGGTGATGTATTTGTATAACTTAATGTTCCCTTTTTAGAGTTATATAACATATTTATAACTTTTCTCAATATACATCCAATTATAGAATCCAAAGAGGGATGTAATCACATGGAAACAACATTCAATCTCCTTGACCAAGATTCCCAATTATATTCCTATATATTTATTTAACAATAAAAATATGCCAAGGGATGCAGATAATATTTTATCATCATAATTTTTAAAGGCTAACTAAACATTTTGTATAGTACCAACTATATAAACCCAAGACGTTTACAAATATTATTTTATAAATTTTTACAATATTATGAATTAAAATAAAACAAGGATAAAAAGGAGTTATGTATTTGGAATAATGTGGTCATAAAACATAAAATTTATAATGAATTTAAATATTATTATTGTCATTATTATTATTAATTATGTAATTATAATGTATTTTAATATTTAATTTTTTTTGATAACCCAAGGATAGCATATAAAAAATTGGTGATTTAAATACCCTATAAGAGAATTATAAGGACTAGGATGTATAACTTGTTACAAAAATGTGTAACCCAATATCATAGTAATATAGGCTCACGATTAATCATTTGTGATAATAGAATAATATACAAGGTTTTATGAGGTCATTTATTCATAACTGTAATGGCCCAGACTTTTCTGGTCTATTCCATTGTGAAAATCTGGTGTCAGAGGTGTTCCAGGAGGTCAAGGTGACTTATCACCAACACTTTCCCAAATATCCAGTTAGGTGATCTGTGCAACGATAACCTTCTGTGAACAATGCAATTGTAACCTTATGTGAACAATGCCATTGGTAGGATTATGTGAATAGTGCAACAGTAAATTTCTATGAATAGATCAATGGTACCCTTATGTGAACAGTTTCACTGGTAGTCTTATGTGAACAATGTCATCGGTAATGTTCTGTGAATACTGTAATGGTAACCTTAGATGAAAAGTTCATTGGTAGCCTTAAGTGAATAGTGTCATTGGTAGGCTAATGTAAACAGTTAAATGGTTAGCTTTTTTGAATAGTTCTATAATCACCTTATATGAATAGTTTTATTAGTAGGATTATGTGAATAGTTACATTGGTCCCTTTTGTGAATAGTACAACGGTAAACAAAGGTGAAAAATGCTACGGTAGGGTCTATAGTGTTTTATAAACCGTATGGTGTATAGTTTTTCTTGAACAGTAGGGTATACCGTGTTTCTAGAAATGTAGAGTGTACAGTGTTTCCAGAATGGTGGGGTGTATATTTTTTCCATAACGGTAGGGTCAATAATATATCTAGAATAGTGGGGTTTATAGTGTATCCAAAATGGTAGGGTGTACAGAGTTTCAAGAAGAGTAGGGTTTATAGTGTTTCCAGAAATATAGGGTGTAATTAATTTCAAGAACTGAAGGGTGTACAATATTTCTAGAATGTTAGGGTGTATTGTGTTTCCAGAATGGTCATGTTCCAACCGCAATCTCTAATTTGGTTTCCAAATTTCGAGTTCATGAACAATGTTTTCAACATCTAACAGTTCTCCCCTTTGATGTTTCCTTTGTCTTAAAATTCATTTAAATCCTTTTTAAGGACTCTACGGCCAATTAAATGGCCATAAATGCTATAATAATTTTTCTAAGGCTCAAGAAGTTTTTACATGGTCAACCCACATGGTTTAATTTGATCTGCTATTAATGAAAATCCACCATTTCATAAACCACTACTCCATTAAATATTCTAAAGGGACGATATATCTTCCTCCCTATTTCATCCTCTGTGTTCTAAATTGTGATATGCTCAAACATTTCATTCCATCCCATTTGAGTTTCACAATCAAACATTCCTCCTTGGATTGGTTAAAATCTATTTTGATTAAAAAGAAGTAGTATCAATCAATATTTGACATAATGTGTGATTAATCATCATTATTTTTGGTTAATCTCCTTCTATTTCTCCATACACATTAATGGAATATTATACTCTGGTTTCAAATTGAAATTTCATTGATGTTGATAGGTGTGGTGGTGTCTCTATATCCTAGGTTGAAAACATTTGTCACAGGGGGAGGAGATGGTAACCTATTGTGTGGCTTTTTCTCATGTAATGAACTTCAATAACCATTTGAGGTATAGAATTTTTTTCTTATATTTTCATTTATGTGAAAAAATAGAGTTATCATGCATAAAGAACTAGATAATAATTGAATTAACATAATAAATATTTGAACTAGATAAATATATTGATATCAATTGCATGTTATTTCCTCTTGTTATAGCTATATAGTGAGATATCTATGCGTGATTTGTCTAGCATTTCATTCTTTATGGGAATTAGTAAAGAATGTAAAGCTATAATTAATTGATAATTGTTTTTCTATATATAAAAATCCATGTAAATGAATTTGGTTTTTCTTATTGTAATTTGATGTCAATCAAACTATTGTACTGGGTTTGTTTAATTATTTGTGATAGCTTACTATTACGGTTTTCCAATGTTATAAAATAGGAATTATATATCGGTTAATCCAAGATGGATTAAATAATTGGTTGTTTGATAAAAGATAATTCCTAATAGGGTTATATGTTACCCTCTTCTTTGTTTAAGGGCCAAGAGCTCAGTTGGTATGATGTTTGTTTTTAAACTTCATGTAGTGTGATATGATCATGGATGGATATTGTTATATATGGGGGTAGGTATGACTACTAGTTGTGGAAGCATCAGATGACTATAGTGGAATGATGCATCAGTTTGTGTATGTGGATGTCTGGGAGGACACTGGGGATAATGAAATGGGTTGGATGTGAATGTTTGGATATTTCCTGATTTTTATTAGTTGTATATCTACATTATTCTCTCCACTCCTCATGGTATCATGTCTTTCTTTCCATTCATCCGAAAGGGGCAAATACAAATGGGGTATGTCACCTGTTTTCTGTGTTTATCATCTCAAAGGAGGATGGGTCTACACTCTTTCTATAGGCAGTAATGACTCGTCTAATAGTTCACCTTATCTCCATGAGGATCCCATTTTGATTAGTAGTATATATTGTTTTCTATAATTCCTGGGAATATGGTAATGTAATTCTATAAATAAATATTTGAATTAATGATTTTAACCCATGGGGTTGGAGCTTACTGGGACAAAATGGTGAGGTTACAATTTTAACGGGATAGTGGACTTTTGGGGTGATTCTAATGGAATTTAATGTAAAATTTTTTTATTCTTAATTAATTTATAAATAATTAATTAACGTAAAGAAGAAATGATAAAATGGGTATGAAGTAATGTGATAAATTTCTTTAAATAGATCTGTGATTATAGGCTCCCTTGTCTTAGAAGTGGATGCTGGGAGTCTGAGAGACATTAGCTATAGTTTAGTCTACGACTTGGATTTTCCCATAGTGTGGTTGTGAGCTATAGTATACTCTATACTTTTTTTTGTTTCTATATTCCACTTCACCCCAATAGTTAGGGAATCTAACAACCTGGGGATTCTGATCCCTAAGGGGTGTTTTCCCAAACATTTCTAGTTGGAGGATGGATGGCTGACTACACTCTTTTGGTCAAATATTTTCTCTTGGTGGTTACTTTTGCTGGTAGGCCCAACAGTTAGTCTTCCCTAAATATTAGTGTTTAGATATGTAATGGCTAGTCGTTATTCAAACACATTTATTAGGAATATAGTATTCTATAGACTATAATAGGCGTAACTATATAGGCTGTGACAGATTGAGGATTCTTACTCATTGTGTGGGTTGTAAGGGTTTGATGTATAATGTCTGACATATGATACAAGTTATTCTAGTTATGGTGGATACTGATCCCTACCATGTTAATTTCTTGTGTGGATGTGGTGGTTTTTTGGAACAAGGTGCATGTTTTGGTGCTTGAACCCGGTGTCTGTGGGAAAGTCTTTATGGAGAGATGCTTAGGATGTGAGACATTGGGGAAGAGCAGCAAACTAGTGGGGAAGTAGTAGCGGGATACCCTTAATATTCCTTATTATTTTATATAATATTTTATTCGATACTTGCTGAGTGTACCCATGTTAAGGCTGAAAACATAAAATAATTATTTATGAGACAAGTTAGTATCATTTTTTGTTCACTATGCTTTGGCATGCTTTCTTAATTTTTTCACGAGTGGCATCGAGGAGGATCCTACTGATTATATAGTTATACTCAACCTATGAATATATCAAATTTTGAAATGTCACTTGGAGAAGGTTGGGGATGAGGATGGATTTTACTAGCTTGGGGTTGCAGGAGTTGTTTGGGATTCATGGTTGCTGTTGTTTTTACCTTGTTTCGGGTACAAGCAGTTTACCTATTTCAGATGTTGTAGTTTGTCAGGACTTCACATATGTGTACTTGATATTTCATTTATATTATGGTATGAGGTGGATTTAGTTAGTTTCTATCGTATCTATCTCTTTCGCATGTGTTATCTTATAGGGTAATTCCTCCCATCTATGTGTTTACTATAACCTCGGTGATAGTCGCAAACCTGGGGCCTACTGGAGGCGGAACCTGAGAGTAATTATCTACCTTGTCACATTTCCGGCCTAGGAGTGGTATAAATTGTGGGGTGGGGGCCATGATAGAGTGGGATTAGAGGTCTGGTTGAGAGATAGGATGGATATTGGTATTAGGAACATGTGATATTGCTTGGGTTGGTAGGGAAACAATGTCTGTCAATATTAGAAAGTGATGTAATCATTGGATATCGACTAGGAGATAGGCATTTAGGGACCCCTATGATCTAATGTTTGGACCATTAACAGTACAATGGCTACCCAATGAGGTGATAATAGTTTCAGGATAGAGACCTAGGAAAATATCATTCATCATTATTCCTTGTTCTTGTGTTTGAATGGGTAGACCATGGGATATGGTAACCAAAAATTAACAAAAGAACAGAATTAATAAATTAATGTTGAGTCTTCCATATTCTAGTTTTAGGAGCTCCAACGGTTTGTTATTTTATAGGTATGGCTCCAGGTCGACGTCCTCATTTGGTTTGTGCAGATGATGTTCAGCAGGTTGTGCCAGTAGATTGACACAGGATAGAGGTGTTGGATAATGTTATTCTAGATACACACAAGATGGGTTGGGGTGAATTATTCTCTATTCAATTTCATCAAATGATTGTTATTTGTTATTTTATCTTTATATAAATGATTTAAAAGATGAAATATTAAAAGTATAGGACCCATGATGTATAGTGGTTCGGGGAAATGAAATCCCCTAATCCACTCCATCAGCGCTCAACTCCACAAACTTGGTGATTTTCACTATTTGGTCTCTAATCAACAGTCAATTACACAACTGAGTACAGTTAGTTGACACCTTTAAAAACATAAGGATAAACAGATCCTTCTGGTTCATACAGAGAACCGAATAAACAACATAGAAAAATAAGTGGATCACTCATGATAAATGATTATTTTGTTCATTTAAAATACTTTCCCAGTTTTTGTCACAATTGGAACTACACGGAATTGAAAATAGATGTATCTTTATCTATAAAAATGATGATCTTCGGGTAAAAGTAGTACTAAGATGATCCATTTGAATTAGAACATGAAATTTCTTTTGCAAATTTAACATTAGTTGATTCACAAAAATTTATTCGATGTAGATCAGTAAATCTTCAGTTTTGTTTTTTCTTCTTCAGAAAACAGAGCTTTTCGCTCTTTGTAACATAAATATTATTTTTAATAATTTTTTCTCTTTTATTGAAAACAATAAAATATAGGTATATATAGAATAAAGACGAGCATTCTAATTTTCAATTTAGATCCACCAAAGACCCATTTATAAAAAGGATATTCTAGAGCTTGAATAACAAAGCTATCATAACTTCCCCGAAAATTAAGCATGATAAGAAACTCTTAAATAGATCATTTGGAATAAAAAATAAATGGATTTGAATCCGTAAACGTGTTACTTTAAATTCAAGATTTTAATCTGGAATGAAATTAGCATTATAATCCGCATAAATACTGTTGCTTTAATAAAGTCGTAATTTAAACATCTGACGTCAAATGTAGGGTTGAACTGTATAGCACACATTCTCTGAACATAAGGTTCAAAATGTGAGGATAATCTCAAACATAAGGTCAATCTCAAACATTTCTCTTCAACTATCCAACATACTGTATATTATCCATAATTTTCAATTAAATATACAGTTGTTCATAATAGTATGGTTGATGAACCATACTTTTATCTTTTTCTTTCAACCATATGGTTGTTCACAAAAGTAAGGTTGATGAACCATACTTTTAAGAGACAAACATATCATTACATACTTACATAAATGATCTTCTTCCATAATTTTCTGATTTCCCAATCATAAGCTTCCTTCCAAACGTATGGTTCTTTCCAAAGATATGGTTACTTCCTTCATACTTTACCAATAACGTATGATTTTTTAACCATTCCTTTCTGATATCTCAAATATTAAACACTTCATTTCATCATTATCCTATTGTTCTTAATGTAGGGTATAAAAAGTGTTTCTAGAACATGATAATAATTATTTTCGAATAATTTTTCAATTAATTATCGCTCTTCAATTACTTAAATATTTCTTTCAGAAATATGAATATGATGAATATTAAATTTCTAAAATACACATAAAGTGAAATCATTAGAATAACAAATAAGGGAATTTGTGAGCATCAAAATCATCATAAATAGATACCATGTTGTTCTCAACAATCTCCCCATTTTTAATAATAAAATTTTGTATTGTTGAAAAAAATACCGGCTCAACAATCCCCCAAATTTTTGATGATCACAAAACCCATAAAATAACCAATGAAATTAACGTACAAAATTAATTACATATAGTTTTGAATTTTTCAAGATAAATACAATATTAGGTTTAACATAATTTCTCCCCCAAAAGGATTATGATAATACCCTTTTTGATTAAAAATTTTAAAGCAAAATTATAAATAAATTGAAATATATAAAAATAAAATGTTTTGATTATCAAAATTTCTCCCCCTTCTGTTGATAACAAAAATAATGATAGAAGAAGTAATATATGATATTTAAATATAGCACCGAACATAAGTAAATGCTATTGTAAACTGTTTATCAATATGTGTATCTGGGTTACTAACTTCTCGATTATAGAAAGGACAACAAGAAAATTAAAACAAAATACAATTAGAAGTAAAAATATTTCATCTAATTAAAAATATAGTAATGTAAAACAACACGAATCAAGGATGGATATGATTTTGAGATAGGGTTAACCAATTTTGAACTACTGTATTGATCTCTTTCAATTATTCCCTCAATATTCTCATCAATCCATCTCCCTACAAGATAATTTTATCTCTTATTTCTATAGACAAATGAATATCTTCAATCATATTTAATATAAAAAACTCATGAAATCTTTCTTCCTTCTCAATAAAAAGAGTCAACATTTCTATGAATAGATTCAGCACCGTTATGATTCCTCATTCACTGGAAGTCAACTGGGCAACTAGAAACATTTTATTATCTAACAGTACTGATAAAGAAGAGTTATTGCACTATAAGTCCAGCAGTATATTATTCATATTCTCCATGACCATTATAATAGAATCAAATATTCTGATTAAATCTGTGGATATACCTAATGTGTCGGCCTCACTAGTTCCTACAGATGAAATTTTTTTCTCCCTAAAAGATCTAAATTACCTCAAATCTATTTTCACACCCATATCTAATTTCAAATTTGCAACATAATTAAACATGTCCTTCTTATAACATTAAACATCATGTTTAGAAACAGTACTCACTTTCAGCCTTCGAAAATTTAAAATTTTATTTTCTAATGCTCTCTGTAGAGCATCATTCTCTTTTTTAACATCAGTCAATTTTCTGTTCAGTTCCTCAATATCTGTATTTAATGAATAAGAGGCACCAAATGCTTAATACTCATTTTATGCTTTATCTTGATGCAACAAAACTAATGGAAATAATTTAGAATCTGTTTTTTGATCATCCCCTCCAGATACTGGTTTCTCAACAAATTTTCACTCCGAACCTTTCCTAGACTCATCCACAGAAAAATTATCCTTCAATTACTCAGAATGAATTTCAGAATAATTATCTTCCAGGTTTTCATTTGATGGAGGTTTATTCTTATGAGAATTATCAACATGTTTTTCCATTGTCATTGGATTATCAAAAATAATTTGTTCTTGATCAACCACTACTTGATCAATTTGAATTCGGGCCACTGCTTATCCTACACCAAACACTGTCTCAGCTTATTTTCTTATTATTGCTTCTATTTCAATTGTAGCTTCTCTTACAAAAATATTGCTTAAGGGATCAAAAGTTGTTATAACATTTTACATTACTGCATGTTATTCTAATTGATTAGGACCCATGGTCCTTTTGAAATAAAGTCCTTCCTGACTTATTTCTTCAGATACATCCATAGCCTCAAACCTGCGTCTTCTTGAAACAACACTGACTCTTGATTTATCTTGTCCTTCCGTTGATTTTTCTGGTTGGTCCTAAGCACATTATTCATCCTCTTCAGCACCAACAGGGAGTAGCTTCCCTCTGATTGTGCTCTAGAAATATCCAAATTTATTTAATGTACCAGCATTGAAGATATTACTATGGTGGAATCTCACCCGCTCATCCACCAATATTTCTATATCTTTCATATATAGAATTTTTACGATAATCCTTCAAAAAGGATAAATAATCATTATTGCATCTAGTTGTCTATAATAACTGAGATACCTGATCATGTATCTTAGAATGTTCAATTTGATATCACTCATCAACAAAAACATTATATACATATATGGGTAAATAATATTTTCCATCTGATACATTCTATGTGCAATATGAGTTTTCATAGAATTAACCAATATCTTCTGATCAGGTTCTAAATCCTTCAAAAAAATATTATTTATAGATGTAGTTCCAAAAAAAGGACATAATATCTTCTGACTTATGAACTGAATCACCAATATTCTTTAAATTAAAATTAATAACTCAATCATGAGAGAAGTTAAGAATTTGAACAATTTCTACAAATGAGATTGAAAAATATTGATCTTCAATATTAGAAACAATCTAATCCTCTTCAATTCCCAGACTAAACTGTAATGAAATAATGAAATGATAAAGTTCTACCTCATATAAAAACTCCTTATAATCTCTATTAAATGTCTGTTCTATGTTTTGAAATGCAAGGGCTTGCTTTAGCATCAAGTTCTCTGATAGAGACATTCCATATCTATGACTTTTCTTTGAAAGATCTTTCTCCATGCTGAGGGATGCCTCTTCATAGTGCTAGTTATTGGCTCATTGGTTCATTTGGTCTTGGCCATTTCTGTCGTAAATTTCTGATGGTTAGATAAGTACAAGGGTTCTCAAGGTTCAGGTTCAGAAGATAAGAGTGCTAAAAATTTTCATGGTTTCCAATGGTTTTGTAAAAAAATGAACGGGAATAGAATTTGAAATGGTATTTGACATCCATGAATTCCATGTCATTACGTACATAGTAATTATTGAATAATTTTAAAATTAATTAAAATCGTTCATGGAAGAGAGAATTATAAACACATAAATAAACCAAATTGTACTATAAGAAAATCAAGTAACTAATCTATTTTTTTAAAAAAATGTAAAGAAATTACATAAAATTAAATATACCAAACTCCCCCATAATAAAATCAAACCATGTAGTGGGACGTGGTTTAGTAAAAATATCATCTAATTGAATTTCTGTATACACAGATTTTAAAAATATATTATTTTTAAGAAAAATATCTCTTAAAAAGTGATTTCTAATATCAATATGCTTAGTCCTAGAGTGATTAATAGTTTTTTTGAAATATTTATTTCACCTGTATTATCACATAAAATAGGTGTATTAGAAAAATTTAGTCTATAATCAATAAGAGTGTTTTTAATCCATTAAACTTGTGCACAACAACTGTCATCAGATACATATTCTACCTATGTTGTTGATAGGGAAACTGAGTGTTGTTTCTTAATAGAGCACGATACTATAGATTTTATAAAAAAGTGACCTGTTTCTGAGGTAGTTTTTCTATCCAATCTACAACTCCAAATTTTTACCTCGGAATATGAAATTAAATTAAAATCAAACATTTTAGGATAATTTAGATATTAAAAATGGTTCCTTTTAAAAATCATAAAATTATTTTAACAATGATTAAATGAGATTATTTAGAATTTGAGTGAATTCTTGCACAAATACATACTTAATACATTATATCATGCCTTATAGCAGTAAGGTATAAAAAATAGCAATCATACCTCTACATAACTTGTTGTCAACTGATTTTATAGTTTCATCCAAATCATTATTTATATTAGTACACATATGAGATGCATATGTCTTGCTGTTTTCATATAAAAATTCAATTAGTAAATAAGTAATGTATTTTCTTTGATTCAAAACATTTATAAAGTCTTTTTGAAAAATTTGAAGTCCTAAAACAAAATTTAATTCTCCAATCATACTCATTAAAAATTATTTTTTCATTATGTTTGAAAACTCATGACAAAGTTTTTTATTTTTTGAACCAACAATTACATCATCACCATAAATTTTAACTAGTAAAATATTAGAATTGACAGTTTTTTAAATAGTGTTGGATCTGCCATTTCAATAGTAAAATAATTTTTCCAAAGGAAATAACATAATATTTCATACCAAGCTCTAGGTGATGGCTTAAGATAATAAATATCATAAGTATGATTAAAAATAGAATCTGGTTGTTATGAATCCTCAAAACCTAAAGGTTTCTCAATATAAACTTCCTCCAATAAATAACCCATTAAAATGGTAGACTTAATATCCATCTGAAATAATTTAATGTTCATATCAGATTTATAGGATAAATGAATTATAATGGCTTCTAATCAAGCTACATGTGCAAATGACCCTTCATAATATATACCTTCTTCTTGATTATATTCATTAGCTTCTAGGGTTGCTTAATTTCTAGTTATTATTCCTGTATCATCTTGTTTATTTTTAAATACCCATTTCGTTCCTATAAATGGGTAGTTATGAGGTATATTAACTAAATTACAATCTTTATTTCTGTTGAAATGTTTTAGTTCTTCTTGAATTTCAATCATCCAAATTTCATCAACTAAGGCTTCTTTAATAGTTTTGGTTCAAATTATGAAAGAAGGGTAGAAAACTCAAAAAGAATTTATATGTTCCTTCTAGTTTTTATTTTATTGTCTATGTCTCCTATTACAGTTTCAAAAGGTTTATTATATAGGGTTCTTGACTATCTAGGTAGTACACATATTGCTTCTTCAGGGTTATGTTTTTCCAGATGGGTCTTAATTTCATTTATATCTTTTTCAAAATAATTGTTCATGTTCTCATGTCTCATGTTATCATTAGAGTTAAATTAATCAATTTGGTCTTTCATTTTCTCAAAGGGATAAGATTCATCAAATTACATTTTAACTAACTCTTCAAAAATCCATGACTTTTTATTAAAAACTCTATTAGCATTGGAAGTAGTAGAATATCCTATAAAAATGCATTCATCATATTTAGGATCAAATTTCCAAGATTGTCCTTTGTTTTTAAGGTGTAAACCTTGAATCCTAAAACATTTACGTAATTTACAATTGGTTTTCGGTTATTCTAGAGGTCATGGGGTGTATTTTTTAAAATTGGACTTATTAAAAATATATTCATTATACAGAAGGGTGTACATACAGCTTCAGCCCATAAATTGTTAGGTAAACTATAACCATTTAACATAGTTCTAGCCATTTCTTGAATAGTCAAATTTCTCCTTTCAATAATTCTATTTGGTTGAGGTGTTCATAGGGCATGGAAGGTGTGTTTAATACCAATATTTGAGTAAAAGGAATTGAAATTTTTATTCTAAAATTCTCCACGATGAAGACTTTTTAATGAAATTATTTTTTATTTTTTTTCATTTTTAACAGTTTTTCAAAAACATTAAAATATTGTACAAGTTTCATTTTTATATTTTAGAATGAAAATCCAAGTTAATATAGAATAGAAAGAAACTAAAACATATACATATAATTTACCATCCATGATATCTACCCTTCAAGGTACAAACAAATACATATGGATGAGTTCTAGATGTTTAGTTGTATCAATTATGTTTATAGATTTGAAGGATGATTTTTGATTCTATCCAAGTAAACATGCATCACAAAATCAATCACTTTCAAACTTGATACTTGTAAAATCAACAACTAATTTTCTTCTTAGATATATTATGTAAAGAATATACATTTCAATGTACATGTCACCTATACCAGATCACAGATTCATTTTTATTAGTAGTTAGGTAGTTTACATGTTGTTTACAGAAGGAATTTAAATCCAGTGTATACACATTATCAGTTTTGGGTGCTATAAATTTATACAATTTATCTATGAAAATATAAAAATAGTTGTTAAAAAAAGATACAATATATCCATCACTATATAGTTGTGAGATACATAACATATTGTGTTTCAATCCTTGTACATAGAGTACTCTGTTGATTGAGATATTTTCTGGATCTACAACTATTCCAATGCCAAAAATATTTACATTGGAATTGTCACCAAATGTGACTGGACAACAATAATTTTGTGTTAGTGTTTTGAAAATAGAAGAATTTCCACTCATATGCCTAGGCAATCCACTTTCCATATACAATATGGTATTTTTGCTCCTATGACCTGCTTCTTGCAATGGAATTTAAACAGATTGTTTTGGTAACCTTATTGTATGGGGTCTAGTTGTGTTTGCAAGAAATGATCTAAGAATCAAGACTTCCTTTGTTTTTTTAAATCAACAAAATCATATAAATTGTTTGAAATAAAGGCATTCATTATTCCACTTATCTATGTTTTCCTAAACAATCAATTCTTAAATAAATGTCCTTTTACACCCCAATTGTTACATATTAATTTTCTTATACATGGCACAAATTAATTCATGTATAGTTTAGATTTTTCACCATTACTTCCAATTCTATATATTTACTTTTTAATCACTTACATTCCCAGAATTTAATTTAGTGTATTTTATCCTTTTGTAAAAATAAGAGTTTCAATTTTATATATTTCTACTTGATTTTGTAATGTTCATATTTTTTCTCCATGATCAGTATTGTTAGTATTTATTGAGTTATATTTTTTCATTAATTTCTGATGTTGATTTAGGAGAGTATATCTCTCTACTAAAATACAATTATGAATATTCTTTAATGATTTCTATTTCTTAAATAATGAATCATATTTTCCATCATGCATGTTGTAGTAAGTTGCAAGTTTATCATTTGTATAGCTTGATTCAGAATTAGAGTAAGAATAATAATTGGATTTTACCTCATCAGTTTCTACCAAAAAGCACATATTGGATTTCAGATTTGATTCCCCCTTATGTAAATCATACATTGATGAGATACTTGAGTCATTAGATACACTTCACATAGCTTTCATTGGCTTCATCTATTTCTTCTCATAATAATTTCTCTTGAATAATTTCTTTTTCTTGTATTCCATTATTTGTAGACAGTCAGGTTTGATATGACACATCTTCTTACACTCATATCATCTGACTTACTTTTCAAAATTATTGATATAATTTTATAAACCTTTCTTCTTTCTATAAAACATACTGAATTGTTTGGCTAGATGATCTAGTTCTACATATGAATTGGATGAATCAAAAATTTCTGAGTTCACCTTATTTATTTATTCCTCAACTTTCTGATTTTTCATTGAGATGACACCATTAAGGCAGTGTCTTTTCTCTTGGTCAGATCTTTATGATCATTTGCATCATCCTATATCTCAGGTTCATACAGGATGAGATTTCCAATTAACAATACCATTGTTAATTATTTGATAGGTGTTGATTGTCTGATTGCAGTTGAAATTCCACTCCATCGAGTTGGTAGTACTCTCAATACATTCCAAGATTCATCTACAAGTATGATTGGGTCTCCCAATGTAGTTATATTGTTGGAAATATTTGTCAATATTCCATTAATTTGGGTGATGCATTCTCCTTAAAACATCTTGAATGTTTCAAATTTTAGTTTGGCAGTAGCATACCACATTGGGATGACATTGTCAGTTCCTTCATAAGAAAACACAATTGTCTACCACATTTCATACATTGTTGGACACTGAGATACTCTGTTAAAATTGCCAGGTCCTAGACCACATATTATTGCATTCATATCCTTCAAATTCATTCCATACTCAGCTTCTAAAGCCGCACTCCATGTTTCTGGTTTCTCTATTATTTCATAAAGAGTGAATAGTTATTAGTAGACTCTATATCCTAGGTTTTTCAAATAGATTATCATTCTCGATTTCCAGCATCCATAATTCTCACCATTAAATTATGGAGATCTGACCATAAACATTCCTTCTCTTGTATCATCCATGTTGATCTGAATATAATCCTTCAAAACATTTATCTTGATATAGCTTTAACAGAATCTCCACCTCGGACACCAATTGTAGGATTGGGTTATACTAGAAACACACAAGAAGGGGTGAATTGTGACCTTTTCAATTTATTCGTATGATCGTGGTCTGTCCATTTATTTTTATATCAATGATTTAGAAGCAGAAATATAAATATCATAAAATGAATGATTTATTTTGGTTTGGGGAATAGAAACCCCCTAGTCCACACCACCAACGCTCTACTCATTGAGCTTGGTGATTTTCACTATTTGGTCCTCTTATCAACAGACCATTTTACAACTGAGTACAGGCAGTTGACACCTTTAAAAACTAAAGGCTAAACTAAGTCTTTTGGTTTAAATTCACAACCAAATAAACAAATTACAATGAGAAGATTATCAATCAAGATGGAAGAGTATTTTGTTGTTGAAAATACATTCCCAGTTGTTCTTAAAAATTACAATATCACACAATTGTCAGTAGATGGATCATAGTCTTCAAAAATGATGATATTAGGGTAAATGTAGTTCTGAGATGAACGAGTTGTAGTATATCATGAAATGATGTTTGAAAATATAACAGTTGTTTATTTACAAAAAGATATTCGATGTAAATCAAAAAATCATCAGTCGATTTTCTTAACATTAGAAAACAGATCTTTTTCACTCTTCGTTACAACATATATTTTTTTCAATAATTTTTCAACATTTTTTTTAAAACAAATAATATTGGTATATATAGAATAAAGATGTGTGTTCTTTAAAATTAAGATCCACAAAAGAATCCTTTAGAATCGTGATATTGAAAATTTTGAGTAGCAGATCATTCATAACTCCCTGGAAAATTTAGCATTTAAATATCCTCTTAAATTGAAACTTTTTAGTTACAAATAAATGGCTTTGAATCAGCCAATGAATCAACATAAATTTGGGCTTTAAATTCGTCCTGAAATCATCTTGATAATCATTATAAATATTGTTGCCTTAATAAAGTCATAATTTAAACATTTTACATCAAACGTAAGGTTGAACTGCATATTACACATTCTCTAAATGTAAGGTTCGCAACCTAAGGTAGATCTCAAACGTAAGGTTGATCTCAAACGTTTCCCTTAAACACTCAAACATACGGTATATAATCCATAATTATCAATCAAATGCACTATTGTTCATAAATATAAGGTTGATAAACCATAATTTTATCTTTACCTTTCGAACATATTTTTTTCCACAAAAATAAAGTTGATAAACCATACATTTAATAAACAAACTTATCATTCCATACTTACATAAATTTTATTATTTCATACTTTGTTGATTTCCCAAACTTAAGGTTTCTTCCAAAGGTAAGGTTCTTTCTGAACATAGGGTTCTTTCCTTTATACATTGCTGACAATGTATGAATATTTTACCATAATTTTATGATATCTCATAGAGTAAACACCATATTACATCCTAATTCTACGCTTCTCAATGTAGGGTATGAACAGTGTTTCTATAACATGTTGAAAACTATTTCCTACTACTTTTGAAATTAATTCTCACTGTTCAAATACTAATTTTTTTTCCAGAAATAAGAATATAATGAAGATTAAATTCTTGAAATACATTTAATGTAAAATCATTATAGTAACAAATAAATTTAATTGGGAGAATTGAAATCATCATAAAGATATATTGTATTGTTCTCTATAATCTCCCCCTTTTAATAATAGAATAATTTATTGTTGAAAAAAACACATGCTTAACAAGAGGTTGATGAAGACCATACTTGGAAGAGGACACTCCAAGATTTCCAGAGCCAGAGTCTACAGATGTACGAGGGGTCTATTTTAGATGTAGTCAAGGGATACTAGTTAGAGGAGGTCGAGATATGCTTTAGTGCAATCTGTGATCAGACGGTGAAATGGTTGTCCTCTGTTGTGAGGATGCTATGTTGAGCAGTGATGCAGTGGTGGTTCATGTTCATCAATGACCAATATGAGTCTGCGATCTCTTGGGAGGAGTTTTGAGAAAAGGTTATAGTTGAGATTCATTCTCTGACCGCATAGGCATCTAGTTTCCAGGTTCTTCTTGCACTTCTACTGGGGAGATCTAGTGTGCGAGAGTTAGGAATCCATTTCAGGAACCCTTTACGATATTCTTTGGACCTATTTCTAGATGGGGAGGCATCGTCAAGGGCATTTCAAAAAGGCCTTGTTTCAAGAGATCCACCACCAGGTCACCCCATTTATGCTGATGACATATCTTGAGGTGCTAGTGAGGGCAAGGGTCATTAAGAGGTCATTGGATAGAACAAGATCATCACGAGAGGGGAATCATCATGATTCCTCATGAAGTAGTGATTTTGTCCAGGATTCCTGGTGTTTTAGGGGCAGAATAGTTTCTATACAGTCAGGGGTACTTCTCAGCCCTCATCATCTCATTTATATGGTTTTAGCAACTCTCAGGCCTTTGACAATGGATAATGTTCTTGTTTTTCTTATAGTGGTCGATGTAATCAAAAGCAAGAGTGAACGAACTATTAGAGTAGTCATTGTGAACCAGGTTTTCCACTACATGCTCCTCCATTGAGGCAGTTCCAGCCAAGGTAGCAGGAGCAGGTTACACCAGCTTTAGATCCACGTAGGGTAGATGGGGCAGGCTAAGAACAACCTAGTGACACTCCATGTCCTCATGGAGAAGAGAACAGCTTTGGTGGTGGTCATCATCAGGGTTAGAGAGGACGTGGGGGAGGTCGTGGTCAACTTCATTCTTTAGCGTTTCCATCTCCAGATGATCTAGATGCTATTCAAGGTACCCATTTCTTATTTTCAACCTGGTTATTTTCCTTTTTTGATTCAAGAGAAACACTCTCGTTCATATCACCTACCCCTGTCCATGGTTTTGGACTTCAGTTATAGAGGCTTCTAGTTCCCTTGGCATTGTCTACGCCTGTTGGAGTTCGAGCTAACCTATTTTACGTATGTAGAGATTGTGATCTAGTTCTGGGGAAACACTGTTCTGGGTGATATTTCCTATATTTATAAATATAACCATATGATTCCATCCTCAGTATGGATTGTCTCTATTTAGTACAGGCTATTGTGGATTTCTTGAGGAGGCAGGTTGTGTTCTTCAATGTGTACGGAGAGCCAATGGTGTTCACTAGTGAGCGAGACCCTCAAATGGGTCATAGGTGTCTTCCATCCTTTAATCCTTGATTGATGATAATACACTGATTTCATTAGAGGTTCAGTGGTTGGTGTTTTATAGGATGATAGAACATCACCCTAATGTCTTTCCAGATGTTTTTTAGCCTTACTCCCATGACGAGAGATCAAGATTTTAATCAAGATACAACTAGGAGTGTATCCAATATCTATGTCTCCATATTGGATGGCCCTTTATGAGTTATGAGATCTATGTATATAGCTAGATGGTCTGTAACAGTGTGGTTTTGTTTGTCCAAGTGTGTCACCGCGGGGTGCAATTGTTTTTTTTTCGTGAAGAAGTCTGACAGAATCATTCTGATGTGTGTCAATTATAGTCCCCTAAATAAAGTGACAGTGAAGAATCATTGTTTTATTCTGTATATTGAAGATTTATTCTGTCAACTGAAGTGTGCGTGTTGTTCTCAATGATTGACTTGTTGTCAATATATCATCATATGTTTGTGAAAGATGAGAAAATCTTGAAGACTGGTTAATGTTGTCATCCTGGGAATTATGAGTTCGTTGTAATGTCATTCAGTGTGACAAATGCTACAGATGCGTTCATCGGATTGATGAACGCTATGTTCTGTGAGTTCTAAGACAGGATCACTGTGGTTTTCATCAATGAAATCCTTGTGTACTCCTTGTATTAGGAAGAGCATACAATGATTCTACACGCTATTCTGGGAGTTTTTCCCCAACATCATCTATATGGGAAGTCGTCAATGTGTGATTTTTGGGCTCAAGACATCCTTCTCAGGGGGAATGTTGTGTCCTAGAAGGGATTAGACATAGATTCGTCGAATATAGAAGCATTTTTGTATTGGGAATCCCCCATGATAGTGTCAAAGGTGGGAAATGTTTTTTCTTGCAGGATACAATATGAGGTTCATAGCCAATATTTCTCGAGTTGCGACTCCTCTAACATCTTTGACTAGGAAGGATCACACATTCATAAAGACTGATCAGTTTCAGGAAACTTGGGAGTATCTAATGGATAAGTTTGTAAGAGCTCCTATTATTTGTCTTCCAACAGAGGGAGTTTAGTTTGATGTTTTCTACGATTCATTGCATATGGGGCTAGACTATGTTCTGAAGGAGTAGAGATAAGTTATTTATTATGGCTCTCAGCAGATGTGTCCCCATGAACATAACGATGACACCCATGATCTTGAGTTAGAATCCATGATTTTTTCTCTTAGGTTGTGGAGAAAATACCTCATTGGCAAGTGCATTGGGGTTTTCACCGATCTTAAGGGTTTGATGTATGGTTTCTCCCAACATGACTTGATCATATGATAGTGTCAGTGGATGGTGTTCATACATTAATACAACTTTGAAATATCACATACACATGGAAAGGTGAATGTTGTAGCTGGTGTGATAAGTCTTATGTCATGTAGTGATGCAGTGCGTGAATCCCGAAACTCATGGAGAGTAATGGATGAAATTTCATCATTACATAATGATATGGGAGATGTTGGAGGGAAATGATTCTCTTTTTCCAATGATGGTGTAATAATATCTAGTCTAAAAGGTGGAAGAGTCCAAGTTGTGGGATCTAGATGTGGAAGTCAGGAGAGAAAGAGTTGTTTTTGATGAGGCCCTTGATGGTTACTGTTAGGATGAACAACACTGAGTTTTGTATCATGGAAGGATATTTGTTCCATTGAAGATCCACGAAATGGTTTTTAGAGAGTTCCATAGTTATTATTTTGCAGTGCGTCATGGAGTGAAAAAAATTTATTAAGCCTTGAGGATCCAGTTTTTATTGCCTAGGTTGAATCAGGTGGTTGCGGAGTATGTGACTCGATGTTTGGTATGCCAGAAGGTGATGTTTGAACACCATTTTCCCAATGGTCTGCTATAGCCTGTAGATGTTACTCAGTGTATATGGGAATAAATATCAATGAACATTATTACTGGTTTACCTTGAGATCAGGGAGGATATGACGATAATTTGCTGGTAGTGGATAGTTTAAAAAAAATCATCCCACTTCATCACAATCAGGGAGTGATGATCAGTGGAATTTTTGTTGAGGTATTATCTAGAGGAGGTGGTGAGACTTCATAGAGTCCCTAGGATGATCATTTCTAATTGAGATCCTCGTTTTACCTGTAGGGTGTGGAGAAGTCTCCAACAAGCTGTTGGTTCTTAGATATGCCTTATCACTACTTTTTAACCTCAGACGGATGGTCAGATAGAGTGAACCATATAGAATCTTGATGACATGTTACACACTTCTATCATGTATTTTGGAGGTTTGTGGACGAGTCACTTACCCATGGTGGGGATACATCACAATAGTTTTTTTCACTCCCCCATATATATGGAACTATATGAAGCCTTGTATGGCCAGACATGCCATTCTATCTTATCCGGGACTGGGGTAGTAGTGTCACCAATTCTTAGATTGGTACTACAATAGAATACAACATAGACGGTTCAGGTGATTCATGAGAGGATGAAGACTGCGCTGGATTGTTAGAAATCATATGATAATCAAAAGAGGAGACTCGTAGTGTTTTATGTTAGGGATCAGGTGTTTATATAGGAGAATACCCATCATGGGAAGGGATGGTTTGGTCATGATTGTAATATTTCTTCCTGGTTTATTGGGCATTTTGATGAGTTAGCTCATTATGGAGATGTGGCGTATTGTGTACCATTTGTCCCGCAGATGACCTAAATACAAGATGTTTTCATGTATCAAAGCTCCATAGTAATCTTCTTGATGACTCTCATGTCATCGATTGGGGGGATCATTGTTTATGATAATGAAACTATTTAGGAGCAATCTATGATGATCCAAGAACACACAAAAAAGGTGTTTTTCCTGCATTCTATCCCCTTGGTTCATGTATTTTTGGCAACAAAGTTGCATGTAAGAGAGTACCTAGGAACATGAGTCGCAGATATGTGCTCAGTACCTAGAGTTTTTTGAAGTTTAACTCTTTTCATGTCACTATGTCCCTTTTGTGGTTGTACACCTTTAGTGTATATGAGATGGCTTTCATTGGTCGCTTTTTGTGGCTTGCTCTCTTTTGAGAGGTATCTCGATGGTTGGTTGTTCAGACTTATTTTCTGTTATATTTTAGGTTGGTTTGGAATTCTCAAGGATGAGAATGTTTTGAGAGGTATCTGATGTAATTGTCCAGACCTCTCTGGTTCACTACATTGCGAAAATCTGGTTTCTAAGGTGTTGTTGGAGGTGAAGGTGACTTATCCCCACAAAAATTCAAAATTTCATGTAATTTGAACAGTTCAATAGTAACATTCTGTGAACAGTGCAACAATAAACTTATGTAAAGAATTTCATTCATAGGATTATGTGATTAGTGCAATGGCAACCTTCTGTGAATAGTGCAACGGTAGCCTTAAGTGAATAGTTTCATCCATATGCTTATGTGAATAGTGTCATCGCTATACTTATGTGAACATTGTAATGGAAACCTTAGGTGAACGTTATATTGGTAGCCTTAGGTGAATAATTCTATCAGATGGATTCAATGAACAATGAAACAGTAACCTTCTGTGAAGAGTGCAATGGTAACGTTATGTGAATAGTTACATTGGTAGGCTAATGTGAACAGTGTTATTGGTAACATAATGGGAATAGTAAAATTGTAACCTTAGGGGAACAGTGAAATGGTAACCTTTTGTGAATAGTGCCATTGGTAACCTTATGTGAATAGTGAAATGGTAGGGTGTACATTGGTTCCAGAACTGTACGGTGTACAGTGTTTCCAGAATGGTAGGGTATGCAGTGTTTCCCAAATAGTAGGGTGTACTGTGTTTCTAGAACAGAAGGGTGTACATTGTTTCTAGAATGGTAGGGTGTACTGTGTTTCCAGAATGGTGAGGTTCTAACTGCAACCACTATTTCATTTTCTATATTTTTAGTTCTTGGAAATTGTATTTGGCTTCCTACATTCTCTCCTTGGATGTTTCCATTAATGTAAAATGCATATATAGACTTATTTTAAAAACTCTAAAGACGATTCAAAGGCCATAACTCCTATATTAATTTCTCTATGGCTCATGATGTTTTGACTATGTCAAACCGTTAGTTTTAATGCAATCGGATATTAATGGGAAATTCAGTGTATCTTAAACCAATGCTATCTTAAATATTCTAAAGGGATGATTTAACTTCCACCCTTATTCTTCCTCCATTTTCTTGGCTATGAGATGCTTGAATAATTCATTCCATCCCATATGAGTATCACAATCAAAATTTCACCCAGGGATTGGTTCCACTCTTTTTTGATGAAAACAAGTAGTGTCAATAAATCATCAATATAAGGTATGATATATCTTTATTCTTTTGGGTTCATCTCCTTCTATTTCTCTATTACCTTTTATGGAATGGTATCTACATGTTCCTAATATACTATTCAAGGATGCTGACCGGTGTGGTGGTATCTCTACTTCATCAGTTGAATACAGTTGTCACAGGGGGAAGAGATTGTAACATGTTGTGTGGATTGTTCTTATATAAAGAACGTTATGAACCATTTGAGTAATTGGATTTATTGCTTCTCTTCTCATTTTTGTGCAACTGTAGATTTATCATGTTTTATCCCACAGGATAACAACGGAATTGGAATAACTAATATTTAAACCAGATAAATAAATTGATATTGATCGTATGTTATTGCCTCTTGTTTTCGATAAATAGTGTGATATTTATGCTTTCTTTCTTTACCCTTTTGTTATTTATGGAAATTGGTAAAGAACATATAGCCATAATTAATTAAAAATTGCTTTGATACAGATAAAGAGGCATGAAAATGAATTTGGATCTTCTTCTTCTAATTTAACGTCAATCAAATTGCTGCAGCAAAAAAGTATATTTATTTGTGATAGCTCACTATTTTGGTTTCCCGATGTTGGAACCTATGAATGATAAATCGTTTAATCCAATATGGATTAACGAACTTGTTTTTTCGATAAAACATAATTCCTTGTAGAGTTCTGAGTTACCCTCATGCTTGTTTAATGGCCAAGAGCCCCATTTGTATGATGTTTGTTTTCCTATATCATGTGTTGTGATGTGAGCTGGGATGGCTATTGTGATATGTTGGGTCTGGGAGGCCTAATGGTTGTGGAATTAGCTAACGCCTACAGTGGTGAGATGCATCAGTTTATACTTGTGTGTGTTGGGAAGGACACTATGGATGATGAAAGGAGATGGATGTGGATGTTTGGATTCTTGATTATTCTTATTGGTTGTTTGTCTTCATTAAATTATCCAATGTTCAAGGTAGCTGGTCTTGCTTACCCTTCTTCCAAAAAGGGAAAAGACACGAGGGGAATGCCACCTGGTTTTCGTGTTTAGCTTCTCAAGGGAGGATGGGCCTATGCACTTGCTCTATGCTGAAAAGACTCGTCGGGTAGTTCATCTATTCACCGTGTCGATCCCCTTGTGTTTACTAGCATAGAATATTTACTAGGATTCCTGGGAATAGAGGAAAGTAATGTTTTAAATAAAGTATTTAATAAATGATGTTAACCCATGTGGTTCTTGCTGAGACGCAATGCTGAAGTTATAATTTTAAAGGGAAGATGGAATTTGAGTGTGATGCGAATGAAATTTAATGTGGAATTTTTAATGGTTCATTATGGTTTAAACAATTAATTAAAATATTGTGGAACTGATTAAAGGGAATGAAGTACTGTAATAAAGCTCTTCTAATGGTGGTGTTATTAAAAGATACCTAGTCTTTGATGTGGCCACCAATAGTGTGGAGAGACGTTAGCTGTAGATGAGTCTAGGAATATGTAATGATAATAATGTGGTTATGATATATAGTATATTATGTACTTTTTTTATTTATTTATGATACTCTACCATTTAAGTTAGGGAAATTGACACCCTGGGGATTCTGATCCATGGGGTGTTTTCCCCAACATTCTTGTGGGAGGATGGATGGTTGACTACCCCATTTGGCCATAATCTCTTATCTTAGTAGTTACATGTGAAGGTAGACACATCAGTTAGTTTTTCACATATATGATTGTATAGGGGTACAATGGCTTTTGGTTATTCACACACATATATTCAGGATATAGTATCCTACAAAAAACTATTTGCATAATGTGTATAGGTTGTGATGGCTTGAGGATTCATACTTGATGTGTGGGATGTAATTTCTTAAGGTATAATTCCCAACATATGATACACGTTTAGAGAGTTGTGGGGGCTCTTGGAAACTACCTGGATACGTTGTTGTGTGGACGTGGTGGTTTTTTTGCAGAGGTTCATGTTGTGGGGATTCTCCCATGTGTCTGGGGGAAAGCCTTTTTGGAGATAGATTCTTAGGACGCATGATGTTGGGGAAAAGCAGAAAACCCATGCGGAAGTAGTAGTGGGGTACCCTTCATATTTTTTATAATATAATGTACTATTGTATGAGATATATGGTGACAGTAGCCATGGAATGTCTGAGAACATACTATACATATTTATGTGAATCGTTAGTTTCAATTGTTGTTCACTGTGCTTTGGAAATAATTATTTACATTTGCATGAGTTGGTTTAGGGAGGATCCTACTAAGTATACTATTCTACTCAACCTGTGTATATAAAAACTATTTTTCACATCATGTAAAAGAGGTTGAAGATCAGGATGGTTTTTACTAGCTTGGGGTGGTAGGAGCTGTTTGGGCCTTGTGGTTGCTATAGTTTTTACATTTATTTGGGTAATTAATGTTTTCTCCTATCAGTTGTAGTAGCTTTACATGAAATCACATTTTTGTACATGGGATTTAATTTATATTGTTTTTTAGAGTTCGATTTGGTTGGATTCTATCTTATATCTCTCTTTCTCATGTGTTCTCTTAGAGGTTCATGCCTCTTATATGGGTGTTTACTATACCCCTGGTGCTAATCACTAACTCGAGGCCTACTGGAGGTGGGACTCGGGGGTCATTATCTACCTTCTCACATTGTCGGACCATGAAGGTTATACATCATTGGGAGGGGGATTGTGACAATAAGAGATGTAGATTCAACACAAAAGTGATATAAAAAAACCATTTATAACATCCTAGTCAATCTTCCATAGTATTTAATGTCTTATTATTGTTTAGGTTTACTCTATAATCCCGTACAAGTTTACTAATCGAACAGTTGGATTACCCAAATAATTAAAGAACTATTTGGTCACTCCCATTATAACAAAAACATGATTTTTTTTCCAGAAAAAGAAATCAATTATAAGGGATTAACATAAGAAATAACTATGGAAATTAAATTGGTTTCATAATCTTTTCTCATATCATTATCAAAATAATATTTTATAAATAAAGAATTGGAGAGAAGAAAATATGGTTGGTATTACTGTTTTTAGGTAAGGGAGAATAAGCTACTATTAAATTAGATATAAAGATATACATAATATAGTATATATCCATAATAAAAAAATCACTATTGATTCAAATGTCCATAATCTACTAAATTGAATATTTCTTTAGAAACAAATCCATTTCAATTTGAAATAATGTCAAAATAATATATAAAAGTATAACATAATTTAATAAAATGTAAACATGAAAATATATAATTTCAGATTCCTATAATTTAGTTGTAATAAATTTTTTTTGTACTTGTAGTATAAGATAACGAAACATCACTATCACATGGTCATAAATGGTGAAAATTTACCTCTTTTGAAAAAATGGAAAATAACATCTATTTAAATCATATTGTAAAAATTAAATTATTTTCATAGTGTAAAAACATTCATAAATATTTTAAGATAGCATAGATATAGAATAAATAATATTTTTTACCAAAGAAAAAAATTATGTCATCATTTTAGAAAAATATTTCCTCGGTCATTTTAAGAGTCAATGAGTGGAAAATGGAAATATTGCATTAAAAATATCATGAATAAAAAAGGGGGAAAACTATATTATTTTTAAGAAATAATTATCAAACAATTCTATGGATTAGGACTCAAACATTAACAATTTTGTTAAAATGATGAGATTATGCAATAAATTGTCACCACATTAGTATCATTTTGATTGAAATACCTATGAATGAAATGAAATAAAATGAATCATTAAATACAATTAAGGAAATTATATTTGATATATTACATATCAAACATGAATTTTACATACTAAATAAATAAATAAATATGTTGGCAGTATAGAAAACATCCCAATGTAGAAAAAGTGACATGATAAATCCCTTTTCTCGACTAAATTTTTTTCTATATGCATTATCTTCAATGTTATTGTAACAGCCTATCCCTAGATACCCTGAGTTTGTGCATTGTTTTAATACATTCTCATGATTATAAGGAATCATTTCTCGATGGGATGATCAGTTTATCAATATGGGAAAAATATATTACATACATGAATGTTACATTATATTATAAAATGATAAACAACAACAACATTGTTTCCATTGACCACATTTATATCCCTTAGTCTATCACATCAGGATATTCATAATAAACTTCTTCACATCCTAGGAAAAACTAAAACACTGATAGGGGTGAGCTTATATGCTTAGTAAGGATAACAATATAGCAGAAACATTCCTAAATAATCACAAACATATAAGGAAATGTATAAAAATAAAACAAAATCCTTTTTATCTTAATCTTCCACATTATATGGAAATGATAAATCAAATAACTCCATTTACTTATTCCCATTGATATTCTACTAGTTTAATAATCACATGTAATATCAATAGATAATTTCATAATGATGGAATTCATTATTCCAACCTTCGTAACCACATATTCATGGTCTTGTGTCAGTAATAAAAATAAGTTTTTTTCAAGGTCTTGTGCCAAGACACTAGTTTGTCTCATGAGACCTACCAATGCACCGACTCTTGGAAACAGTGGACAGGGAATTATGGATGGTATCAGAGAAAGTTTACAAAAAACCCAAGATATATATTTTGATAAACAGTGAATAAATAAAAATTCCATAAGATAGAAATCAAGGATAAGTATAGAAGAACATTCTATAATTTTTGTAATGTAGAAATTTTGGGAAATTTCTAAGAAATACATCCTTTTATTGATACGACCGGGTAGTGGTGGCTCTGGCACAGATGTACCTAGGAGTGAAAACTCCAAGTAGTAGTTTTGAGTTTGAACAAGGGTGTTATGTTACATGACAATAGGCCTTGATGCACTCTTGTTTTCTACAGTCATGGGGGCTATGCATATGACAATTCACATTTTCAAAACAATCCATTATAAAGGATTTAGGAGGAAATTCTTCCCAAAGATAATATTTTATTATTACAGATTATATTAATAATCATTTCAATTTTTGTTATGTATTTTGAATGTTTGTTATTACGCATCGTGATTCATAAACTGACCTAGTTTATGCCATTGTTTTGAAATGGCACCTAGTATAAGGAATTGGAATTCCAGAAATACGTGAGATCAAATGATTAAGAAGGATCATATCATTAATGGTATTAAGACGTCATTTGAAAGGTAAATAATATCCCATGTATTCTCATCATATGAATAAATAGTATCATATGTTAATAAGATAATTAAATATTTCTCCAAGTCTTATCGTTTTGAAGGGAAGCAAGAGAAAAATGGAAGGGAAAATAAAATATAGATAAAGGGAAGAGGGAAAGAAGTATTTTCCCATATGTGATAACTGTGGAAAGAATAACATTGTAAAATTCTTTAATTGAATGAGAGTTTGTTATAATTGTGGAGAAAAATGACATCATGTACATGATTTCAATGGTAAGAAAAAGGGTTCAAATGTACAATGCTACATCTACAATTAGTTGGGACAATACGTGAATTAATGTCCAAATCATCAATGTATACCCAAAATGATGTTATTGGATAATAGTCAAGTTATGATACAATCTATGATGAAGAGGAATGATTAGATTTCCTATGTTGTTAATGTATTGTGTCATTTTAGTATTGTATAAATGATGTACATGTTATATGAATTATAAATTATATAAGTATTGTACTGTGTTACAATTACATTAAGGACATGAGATTTTGTGGAACCAAGAAAAGTGACTCAATAGTAGGTTAATTTTTTTTTGAAAAATATATGGTTGAGGGAATGGTAAACCATAATACGGTTTTGATAAAATGAAAGCGATTTTGTAATAATATAGGATTTATTTGAACGAATTATTTTGGATTTTCTTGACTTCCTTGAAACTGATTATTGATTTGTATAATCCATCATTGTGGGTGTTTACAACATTTTTTGATAGAAGGAGTATATCTAGTATTATATAAGGAATAAACAAGCATGAATGTAATCAATAAGGTTTTATTGTAATTCAGGTTGTTATAATGTTTTAATAGAATACATGATGAAGGTGTTCATATTTTATTACGTGGAAAAAGTAATATTCACTGTGTTTACCTTCCTTAAAATATTGGACTGTGAGTTTGGACAGAATAATTTTAGATAAGTCTAATGGATGTAATTTATTATGATTGAAATTGGATACTATTGTTAATGTTATATCATTTCTGGAGATTATTTTTGGATTTTCATAAAAAGAACAACCCATAGGTCGGGTGACAACCCATCACGCCCGACAGTGCTGCGAAACATGAACCTGCAACCGATGGGCAAAAAAGTTTCATCACCTACCACTAGCCTACGTGATGTCCTAGTTTGTATAAAGTAGTTTTTATTAAAATGTTCTGATAGATAAATTGTAAAATTTAATTTTTTTAGAAACCAATACAATTAGGATATAAAGAATATTTTTGAATTATATTATATTTTGGAGTGAAAGATGAATTAGTGGTAGAAATTAGTTGAAGTATGAAACTTCAATTGTCAAGCGTATATATATTTTTTCTTTTATTCTATGAAAAATTAATTCCTAAACATTAGGGAAGAGATCGTAAAACAAAAAAGTTGTTATCCTAATACCATATGTTTTGTTTAATGGATGATATTTTAATTCATTTTAGATCGACGGATTTGAGCCTCTCAATTGTACACTTGTTTGTGATTGATGATCTCAATCACTCCCTATAAATATTTTTGTTTTCCTCTAATTATGTATCTCTAATTTCCAAAAATGTTCTCCTAATCGAGATCATAATTTGGTGGTGACTTTTTCATTTCCCTGTCCCAGTTATTAAGACTGAATGTTATTAAACCATTTTTCGATCTGGGTTTTTGAAAAAGGTAATTCACAATTTTTAACCTTTTATAAGATAAATTTAAAATTGCAAGTATGAAATTTATTTAAGGAGGGGATAATGTAACACCCCAAAATTTCATAGTATGTTATCTTATAAATGTTATTCAATAGATTGCGTTAAACACAACACCTTGTTCGAGTGCACCACAACATACGAAACAAGCTATTAAAAAGAGGTTATGAATAGTATAATCTTCCATTCATATTTTATATATTCCATATAAATTTTAACATCCATATTAGGTTTATCTTAGACACAATATAAGAATGAATTTATTTTTTTAGTTAAAGGAATTATTTTTTAGAAAAACAATTTTTACCACCTTTTAATAGAAACCCGTTTTGAATATAATATTTGACACTTTTATATATTAACTCAGAAAAAATAAACTTCTTCATTAGATTCGGGACATAAAAATTTACTTTAAATAATTTTTTTTGTTTTTCTGATATCATTCATATTTGGGTGAGCAGTGAAAAAAAAATTAATTGAAAAATACTTTTTTAATAAAAATAATTTATAGTGATAAATTATACATTTGAATTGTTTGGAAGTATAATTATATTATATTTTTATCATTAAAAACTATATAGGTAGTTATATGTAATTTCACATTAAAATTTGACATAAACACATGTCAATCTTTGGTAGTTTTTACCTTTTAAAAAATCGCTTTTCTGTTTTGACAGTGGAAATTAATTGTAAATTAATAAATGAAACTTCTATGTTTATAATTTGGTAAAATATACAACATTTTTTAATTTATAATATCAAAATTAGCTCAGGGTGAATTTTTTGAATTTTTCTGAAAATGTTCAATTTTTTATGAATAGTGAAAAACACTACATTATTATTTAAAACCGGTCATTTATTTATATAATTATTTACTTTATTTTAAGTAAAAAAAGAGATATAATACCAATATAAGTTCAATGTAATTCATTAGATTCATTTTATAATAAAATTAGATGTATAAAATTTTATTGATCTTTTTAACATCTTTTACCCACCATCAAGGAACGTTAACAAATTTTTATAAAACATAATTTTACTACTTATGTGAGTTGAATTTAAAAAATCTAAAAGAAATGGTTGAAATCAGTATGTGAAATGTTATTCAATTAGATGAAAATAATTTTTGGTGAATAGTTACATTTGACTTTTATTTACCACTATTAAAAATAAATAGTGTAATTAAAGATACAAATGATATTATAATTATCCTACCCCATGTCCTAATTATATTGGATAAGTGTAATTCGACCAAAAACTAACTTACGAATAATATTTGATTCTTTTGGTCCACTTGGATTAGATTAGGACATATATTATTATTTTATTTAAAGAAGAGATAAAAGAGTTAAATTCAATGTTTATATACATAATTTTATTTTATTTATAATTTTTATACATTAAATAGTTTAATTTATTTATGACTCAATGATGATGGAATAATTACCTTATTAATGAAATATTATAACAATTGATATTAAGAATATCCAAATAAATGTTAATTGAGACTTTTATGAAATTCCACTAAATCTATAGGTTAATATGACATGTTTGGGTTTATTTGATAAATTTTCATTGAAGTGATAAGGTTTTTATGTCGTTCACAAAAACAATATACCAAATAGTGTCAAAATTTATATAATTTAATTTTTAAAACCTATACTATATTATTGGTTTGTATAATTTTCCTAAACATATAAGGTTAAGAAAATATACATAGATAAGGTTACATATATTAATAATGAACCGATTGGGGTTCTTTTGGATTGTTTTAGTATGTTTATTAACCATATAATATAAAAATAAAAAGAAACATTGTAAATTCTGAACTATTTGACTAAGAGTTAAATCTAAAAAAGAAGGTTAAAATAGTAACCTGAACTTGTCTAAAACCTATTAGTTGAGAGTATTTCTACCCAAAACCACCTAAGTCTCGAAATAAATTCATTCTAAGACATTATAAACTGAATATTACTGTATAATAAATTATTATTTTAATATTTTCTTAAAGTGACCATCACCCCTCTTATAAAAGGGAACTTCCCTTCTCTCAAAATCACACATCCAATGCTATTTTTCTCATCAAAACCCTTCCCAAATATCCTTCAAACATCCATCAATTTAACCTAGAGGACTTACATTGATTAAAAAGTCAACATGTGGAATAATTTTGATCAACTCAAAAGGAAAAACCCGAAGTAGAGGTAATAATTTCATCACCGTCATTCATGTTTTTTTCTTCGTCCACATCCTCATTATATGTGGTTTTCATACCAAAATAATTAATCCAGTACCTTGTAATTTATGTGATATTATTATAAATATGGTACAACAATATTCACTATTCTCTACATCCTATAAATTACAAAGTCACTATTCATGTGTACGTACGGCTTTCCGTCTCCACATTTTGGTGAAGTTTTTTATTCAAACACTTCATTATTTGGATGGGTATAATTATGAGTATAAATGAAGTAAATAATAAATATAAAATGTTTTTTATTATGTATATATGATATACCATCAAATTAAATATGATTTCACCACCAATATAATTATATTGTTTCTTATGCGAACGTACAGATTAACGTCTCCATGACATGATGTGATTTATTTCCACATTCATTATTCAACGATGATTATAAAAATACATATTATTATTATGTATGTAATATAGGACATAATAGTGATAATTAATAGATATCAAAATATATATATGTATTCATGTACTTACATATATCATATTCACTTACATCAATTAAAAACTATATGAAAACGGAAACAACGTTTATGTGTACATAAGGCCTACCGTCTATATAAAATGTGTTTCCCATTTCATATATCTATTCACTATACATATTTATATTCTAAATATATATGATATATAAATTATTTTTAATATTATGGATTTTTATAAATACTGATCTAAATGATATAGTCAGTAATAACAAGTTAAAACACGTACGATAAAGAAAGTGATTAATACCTGAAATGTTAATTTAACAGGGAAATCAATATTAAATGGGTATTATAAATTCATAAAGGATTCATGTCTGATATAATAAATATTATTATGGTTCTTGTATAATTTAATAACATTATATTGTCATTATACTGGATTTTAAACGTACCCTCGACCAAAGGGGTGTACAAGTTAAGGGTTAATTTCATAATCCGTTTTTCATTTGAGGTTGTTTTTAAATAATTATTTACTGGGAAATATTTATTATCCTTATCCATGTTTCAAAAAATAGTTTTCAAAAGCATTATTTTTAAGATAATTTTAACTAAAACATCATTTTAAATGTTTTAATGATTTACTCTTCTATATAATTATCCTTAATTATCATGTTTTCAAAATGGTTTTAAGAATTTTATATATTGACATTAATGTTTTAATATATTAATTATTATCAAAAGTTTCTAAGTTTTATGTGAAACTATTATTCAATACTATATTCTTAATGATTTTGATTTTAAATTATGTGACTTTTAAAAGATTTCATGAAAAATGGATATTTCTCTCAAAGATTTTTACTGATCATTTTCAACTATGTCAACAAAATAAATGGGATATTATACATGATTATGGTTGATTTATTATGATATAATTATTCTATATTGTATTGATTGTTTTTTTATATATTTGAATGTGGATGATTTATTTTTATACCATTCATGCTTTATGGTTAATGTATTAACATTTCATATGCCAGTTTTAATAAAAATGTTTCTGTTATGTTTCAACATTTTCATATGAGGAATGTATTGGACTTAGTAAGTTACAGGTGGATCCTGCTATAGCTCCTCATTAAATCGGTATGTCTCTTGAGACAATTAGACAAGAAATTGGATGAATCCTTTCCCAATTTGATATATGGTTTTGGTTGAGGCCTAAATAATTTTAATACATCTTGGCTGAGGCCTTTGCAAAATGTTTTAGAATGTCTGGCATTATACATTCTCTCTTTATGAAAATATTATTGATGGTTCATGTGGTTATTCGACTAGTAGAATACCCATGACTATGTTTTATTATGGAATTATTTACTCATATCATATTTCTTCTATAAATTGTTCATGTTTATTATTTTTAATGGCATGTGTTTTAAATTATTCCCAATACCTAATGATTATGTTACAGTCTAATGTATTGCTTACCCTAACTAAACATTTGAGCTCACCCCTTTCTTATGTTTTATTTTCCCAGGATTCCAAGAAGTGTATTATGATTGATAAGAAGGGTTAAGCTAGCGTATTAATGGAATTATCAAAGGATCATTAATGTTTTGATTTATTTTCAAATGTGTAATGTAACGTTCATGTTTGTAGTCTATTTTCAAAGACTTCTAAATTGATCAGTAATTCGGGACTTGTTTCCTTATTATCAAGCCAATGTATTAAAATAATGCAACGACTTAGGGATTCGAGGGTCAGGGCGTTATAATAATAAACTTATATGGATAATTTTTTTCCAAGGGAAAATTTATAAATTAAATCACTTTTATATAAAACAATTAATTCTATATTTGTAATTTCATTTTTAGTTAATAAGATAGTTATTTACACAACATGGTTTTTGAGGATGTTCAATTCACAAATTAAAAAATCAATTATCTATTGACCATGGTAAAAGTTATATTAATAAAATCATAATGAAAATTATAATCATTAAATAATTGTGATTTTTATAAATAAATTATTATATAAAATAAAAAATGAAATAGGGTCAGGAAACTTGTTTTTGTTATAATCATGTGGATGGGAATTCATAGTTATGCATGAATGACATTTCCATTTTATAAAAATAATGATGGAAATATGTTAACTGTTTTGATAAATATATAAATTTATAATTAAATGATCAATATAATATAAATTTTTAAATTAAACTTTTATATATCAATGTGATGGAGTAATATAAAATGAATGATGTTGCATCATTAGGATGTAGTCATCCGTACTCACGAATGACATTATCATTTTTGAATGGATGGTATAGTTATATGTAATATTATTTATTATTTTAAAAAGACTATAAATATTTCATGAATCAAATATATAAACATCAATCCATTGTAACTCCCCAAGATTTCATAATGTGTTATTTCTTCGAAATAATTCAATAATTTACACTACACACAACACCATGTTCAAGCGCACCATGACTTACCAAACAAGCCGTTCAAAAGAAGCTATGAATACTATTAACTAAATTTTATACTTTATATAATCCTTATAAATTTATAATCCATATTATGAGTTTCTTAGACATAATGTAAGAACAGATTACTTTTTCAGATAAAAGAAGTATTTTTTAAAAATGCACTTTTACCATCTTTAATAGTGAACCCTTTTTAAATCTAATAATTTAAACTTTAATATATTCAATTTGACTAAATAAATTTATTCTATAGAATGGGGACATAAAAAATTTACAATGTAACACCCCAATCTTCCACGGTACGCTTCTCTTTGAATAATACAGTAGCGTGTGTTGTACACAACATTGATTTCTAACACACACCATAACCAAATCAAACTATCTGTTATTAATAGTAATACCTACTTTTAAAAATTTTATAAAATTTATCTCTCAAAATGTACTTCATTTTTTCATTCGGAGTATCGAATTTATCATACGGTTAAATTTCAGTACATTTCAGATAAATGTAATATTTTGATGAATAGTGAAAATTACTAAATTTTAATTAAAAACAAATTTTTTAATCAAAATAATTAATAGTGATAAATTATTAATTTTAGTGGTTTTAATTTATATTTGGAATATATTTTTACTATTTAATACAATGTTGGTCATTAGACATAATTTCACAATTAAACTGGACATAAACAAGTATCAATCATTTGATAGTTATTATATCTTAAAAACATGCTTTTTGTTTTGACAGATGGAATTAATTTTAATTTAATTTCTGCCACTTCTATGTTTTGAATTTGGAATAATGGATTTAATATTTTTAATCAGAATTTCCAAATTGTATAAATAGGTAACTTTTATTTTTAGACATTTTGAATAATTACTTCAGTAAATATTTTATTTACTATGGTTAAAGGGTAAATCTGCTAAATAAGGGTTAACAAATAATATTATAATAATAATAAATTTCCCTAAAACGTTCCCTAACCTTATTTGTGGATATATTTCCGACCATGGGCATATTTGGGTCGATTTTGGGACCCCATGAATGTGATAGGGACACTTTATTTTAATTAAGTTAAAATAAGTTCAAATATAACATAAGTATATATCTTTTAGAAAAACAGTTTTTACATAGGGTTATATATGTTGGATTTTAGACTATAAATATTCATTAGAAAGATAAAAATATTTCAAACATAATTATATTTTATTTATAATTTTTAGATATTAAATAATTTAATTTATTTTTGACAAAATGATGATGCAGTAATTACCATAATAGTGAACAATTAAAATAATTGATATTATAAATACCCAAATAAATATAATTTGAGACTTTTATTGAATTAAACTAATTTTATAGGTTAATATGACATATTATTATTGATTTAATGGTATTTTTTAGAAGTAATCATTCTGTTATGAGTTTCACAAAAATCAATTTTTGAATAGTGTCAAAATTGACATAAAAGAGTTTTTAAAACAAATATTATATTATTAATTGATATTAAATTCCTAAAAATCTATGGTTCATCCAAGAGACTTATATCATGATAGTTGTATCATTAATGGAGCACTTGGGGATCTCTTGGATGTATATGGTAAGTTTATTAACCATATAATATAAAAATACAAAGAGACCATGTAAAAGTGAAACTTATTAACTAAGAGTTAATACATAAGGATAAGGTTAATATAATGACACAAATCTGTATAAATTACATTGGTTTAGTGGTTTTTGACCCATAAAAACCTTAAATATAAATAATAAACTTAGGAGCTATTAGAAACAGAATACAAATTTATTATAAATTAATATTTCTAGATTTTCCAAAGGTGCCCCACACCCCTCTTATAAAAGGGAACTCCCCCTTCTCATTACTTAACACCTTAAAAGCCTTTTGGTTATACCAAATCCCTCTCCAATACTCTCTCAACTTTCCTCAGTACAACCTATAAGCCTTAGTTTGATCAGAAATCCAACCTAAGGATCTATTTTGATCAAATCAAACGGAAGAACCCGAAGAAGAGGTAATGATTTCACCACCCATTTTCAAGTTCTATTCTTCTTCCACTTATTCATTATTTGTTATTAACGTTCCAAAATTATAAATCTAGTATATTATATATAAAATTATGTTATTATAAGCATGGTACAACCATATTTAGTATTATATCCACCCTTTGAATAACATGTCACAATACGTGCGTACGTATGGCTTACCGTCTCCACGTCGTGGTGGAACTGTTATTCAATAAATTATTATTTGGATGGGTATAATAATGATGTTTAATTCATGTAAATAATAAATATAACATTATAATTATTCTGTATATATGATATAACATCCAATTATATATTATTTTAATATCAAAAGAATGATATTGTCGCTCGTGCGTACGTACGGACTACCGTCTCCACGAACGCGATGAGATTCATTCTCTATCTTATCCATTCAAGTATAATTATCATTTGATGATTTAAAAATAATGTTTATGCACTTTATATAATTCTGGATATGAATAATATACAACCTATCCATGAAAAACATGGCTTACGTAACAAAACATATAAAACAAAATGAGTAAGTGAACACCCTTAAAGACGATAATTCTAAGATATTATTAACAAAACAATGTTAAAAGATCATATATGATATCATATTAATGTATATGATTATTGAATAATTTAATAACAATTATTTTACCATTATACATGAAGTTAACCTACCCCCAACCAAGGAAAATTACAAGGTAAAGGTTTATTTCAAAATCTCTTCATTATCTGAGGTTGTTTATACGTAATAATCTAGTGGGATCTCATTATCGGCCACATACATGTTTCTTAAAAATGTTTTTCAAAACATAATTACTATTTTACAGAATATGGGTTAAAGTAATTTATACCCTTGTTGAATTTTAATAACAAGTTTATAATGTATTCTTTCTGTCATTTTCCAAACAAGGTCCTTTTTAACCTTTTCGACAGAATTAAGGTAAGAATGTTTTTTTAATTTATACGACGGATGTGGTTATTCTCCACCGTTATTACACCTTTGAAGCTTCTTTCACAAACTTATAAAGATTTTTTCAAAATAAATGTTTTCTATATAATTATGCGACTTTTAAATGATTTCAAAATGAATATTTTAAGAATTTTTGAAAGGTACTCTTTATCAAAATCATAATTTTAAATGTTTTAAAGTTTTATCTTTATAAATCTTTTTAATTAATGTCCATGTTTTCAAAATGATTTTAACGATTTATTTATATGGGCATGAATGTTTTTAAATGATATTTCTTTTGAAAAGTTTCAAAGTGGTATGGGACACATTGATTCAAAAATTTCTTTTAAATTACTTCCTTTATAAATGTGTGACTTTTCAATGATTTCGTGAAAAGAGATATTTATGTCAAATAGTTTTGATTTCATCAATGTTAACATCCTTTGATGGAATTTATGCTTATTTGATGTTGATTTATTATGATACAAAACATTTGTATTTTATTGATGGTTTTGTGATATATTTTACTATGGATGTGTTATTTTTTTACAATGCATGTTTTATGAAGAAACTATTGACATTTCGTATGCTAGTTTTAATATGAATGTTTATGATATGTTTAAACCTTTTCATATGGGAATGCATTGGACTTAGTAAGTGATGGGTAGAGCCCGCTATAGCTCCTCGATGCATCAGTAGGTCTCATGAGACAAAATAGTGTCTTGGCACAAGGCCTTGGCAAAATCTTATTTATAGTCTTGGCACGAGGCCTTGGATATGTGGTTACAATAGTCTGGCATTATGCATTCCATCATTATGAATGTGGTTGTTGATATTGCATGTGATTATTTGATTAGTAGAATATCCATGTGAATAAGTAAATGGCATTCTTTCATTTTACTTTTTCCATACTATGTTGAATTTCATGTTTAAAAGGATTTTGTTTTAGTTATACATTGACATAAATTTTTATGCCTATTTAGGAAAGTTCCTGCTGTATTTCTCACCCTTACGGAGCGTTTGAGCTCACCCATTTATATGTTTTATTTTTCCCAGGATTCTAAGAAGTATATTGTGATTGATAAGAATGATTAAGACAAGAGAATAATGGAATTCATAAAGGATTATTTATGTTGTTTTGTATGTTATGAAGTGTAATGTAACATTCATGTATGTAATCTATTTTCCAAGACTGCTAAACTAATCGGTCATTCGGGACTTTATTTCTTGTAATCATGCCAATGTATTAAAATAATGCACTGACTCTGGGTAACTGGGGTCATGGCGTTATAGTTGGTATCAGAGTAAGTTTAGCAATAACCTTGGAAACTAGATTTAGATAAACTCGGATTAGAACACATAGCCCTAAGATAGAAATTGAGGATTAGTATAGAATAACTTCCTTGAATTTTGGTATTGTAGAGATTTTGTGAGTTTTCCTAGCAATACATCCCTGTCTGGATATGAGCAGGTAGAGGCGGCTCTAGCACAGATGTACCTAGGGGTAAAACACAAAAACACCACTATGAGCTAGACTCGAACGGGAACTGGTGCATGACAACAGGCCTTGCTGCACTCTTGGTTACGACACTCCTGGGGGGATATGCTTAGGATAACACTAATTTTCATTACAAATCATTATGAAAGGTTTATGAGTATAAACTTCCTTAAAGATTTTTTTGATTATGGATTATATCCATAAACTATTTAATTTATGTTATGTGTTTTACATGTTTCGGATTAGGTATTGTTATTCATAAACTGATCTAGTGTATGCCATTGTTTCGAAATGGCGCCCAATATAAGGAATGAGAACTCCAGCAATGCACATGATCCAAAGAGAAAGAAGGATCATATCTTTCATGGTCTTAGGCCAGAATTTATAAGAGAAATAGTCTCCCATGTATTATCATCATATGAAGAAATAATAGCATGTGTTGATAAGATAAGTAAAGTGTTTACTGCGTCCTATGGATTTGAAGGTAAGAAAGAGAAGAAAAGGATGGAAGAGAGAAAGATGGATAAATGGAAGTGGGAAAAGAAGAATTTTCCCATATGTGATAACTGTGGGATGAAACACCCTAGATCTTGCCTGAATGGAATGGGAGTTTGTTATAAGTGTGGTGAAAAAGGGTAAAAAGTACGTGACTGAAAGGGTAAGAAAATGGTTTCAAATGTACAATGCTTCTTTTGAAAGGAGTTTGGACACTACACGAACCTATGTCCCAGTCATCAAACTATGCCACAAATGACCCTATTGGATAATAATCATGTTATGATACTACCGCAGATTAAGAGGAATTATAAGAGTTCTTATTTTGATTATGTCATTTGAGTGTTGTATCAACAACGTACTTCATATAATAATTATGAAGTATATAGGGATTGTACTGCATTACTATTTCATTAAGGACTTGAGATTGTGTGGAACAATGAAAAGTGACTCAATAGAAGGTTAATTGTTTGGAAAATATATGGTTGAGAGAAAGATAAACCATAATATGGTTTTGATACCGAGGTAGTGATTTTAGAATAATACATGATTGATTTGGATAAATTATATTGGATATTCTTGACTAACTTGAAGCTGATTAATGATTTTTATATTCCATCATTGTTTGTGGTTAAAACATTTTTGTATTGAAGGAGTAGATCTACCATTCTTTAAGGAATAAGGGATCATGAATGTAATCAATAAGGTCTTATGGAAATTTAGGATGTTGCAGTGTTTTAAAAGAATACATGGTGAAGGTGTTCACATGTTATTACGCAGAAAAAAGGATCTTCATTTTTGGACTAAATCATTTTGGATAGTTCTAGTTTGGATTATTTTTGGATTTCCATAAATGAAAACCCGAAGGTTGGGCGGCAACCCGTCGTGTCCGGCAAGGCCGCGAGACTTGAACCCACAACTGAACGTTGACAAGGGTGTATCACCTACCACTGGCCCACATAATGTCCAGGATTAAATAATGTAGTTTTTTTAAAAGATCTGTTAGATAAATTATAAATTCATTTTTTGGAACCCTATATGAGTAGGATAAATAATTTTTTTTACGTTCTATTATCTTTTAGTGTGAAAGATGAATTTGTGGTAGAAATTAGTTAAAGGATGGAACTCTACAAGTCAGGAATATATTTTTCTTCTTCTGTTATTCTATGAAGAAATTAATTCTTATACTTTATTTGAGGAATCCTAAAACCAAAAATGTGTTATCCTAATACCCCATGTTTTGTTGAACCGATTGTATTTTAAATCATCATAGATTGATGAATTTGAGGACCTCAATTTTACACTTGTTTTTGATTGGTGACCTCAATCACTACCTATAAATATTTACGTTTTCCCTCCAATTATATGTCTCTAATTTCCACCGGTGTTCTATTAATCGAGATCATAATTTGGTGGTGACCCATTCATTTCTCTTTTCCTCGTATTAAAACTAAATTTCAGTAACCCAATTTCTTATGTGGGTTTTCCCACGATGATATTTTCTATTTTCAACATTTTATTTTCGAAGAACAATTTTAAATTGAGAGGACACAATTTATAGAAGGAGGGTAGAATGTAACACCCCAAGATTTCATAATGTGTTATTTCATCAAAATAATTCAATAACTTGCACTACACGCCACACCGAGTTCAAGCGCACCATGACTTACCAAACAAGCCGTTCAAAAGAGGCTATGAATAATATTAACTAAATTTTATACTTTATATAATCCTTATAATTTTATAATCCATATTATGAGTTTCTTAGACATAATGTAAGAACAAATTCCTTTTTCAGATAAAAGAAGTATTTTTCAAAAATGCACTTCTACCAACATTAATAGTGAACCCTTTTTAAATCTAATATTATAAAATTTTATATATTCAATTTGACTAAATAAATTTATTCTTTAGAATTGGGACATAAAAAATTTACAATGTAACACCCCATGCTTCCATGGTACGCTTCTCTTTGAATAATACAGTAGCATGTGTTGTACGCATCTTCGAGTTCTAACACACACCATAACCAAATCAAACTAGCGGTTATGAATAGTAATACCTACATTCAGAAATTTTATAAATTTTATCTCTAAAAATGGACTTCATTTTTGGATTCGGAGTATCTAATTTATCCTAAGGTGAAATTTTGGTACTTTTCGGATAACTTTTATATTTTGATGAATAATGAAAATTATTAAATTTTAATTAAAAAAAACTTTTTAAGTCAAAATAATTAATAGTTATAAATTATGAATTTGAGAGGTTTTAAACTATATTTAGAATATATTTTTACCATTTAATACAATTTTGGTCATTGGACATAATTTCACATTTAAACCAGACATAAACAAGTATCAATCTTTTGATAGTTATTATATCTTAAAAATACGCTTTTTGTTTTGACAGTGGGAATTAATTTTAAATTAATTTCTGCCACTTCTGTGTTTTGAATTTGGAAAAATAGATTCCATATTTGGAATCAGTATGTCCAAATTTTGTAAATAGGTTACTTTTATTTTTAGACATTTTGAATAATTATTTCAGTAAATATTTTATTTACGATGGTTAAATGGTAAATCTGGTAAATAAGGGTAAAAAAATAATATTATAATAATACTAAATTTCCCTAAAACGTTTCCTAAACTTATTGGTGGACACATGGCCGACCATGGGCATATTTGGGTCGATTTTGGGACCCCATGAATGTGATAGGGACACTTTATTTTATTTAAGTTAAAATAAGTACAAAAACGACATAATCATATAGCTTTTAGAAAAACAGTTTTTACATGGGGTTATATATGTTGGATTTTCGACTATAAATATTACATATAAATATAAACAGATTTACTACATAATTATATTTTATTTATAATTTTTAGACATTATATAATTTAATTTATTTATGACACAAAATGATGCAGTAATTACCATAATAGTGACAAATTAAAATAATTGATATTATAAATACCCAAATAAATATAATTTGAGACTTTTATTGAATTAAACTAATTTTCTAGGTTAATATGACATATTATTATTGATTTAATTGTATTTTTTCGAAGTAATCATTCATTTATGAGTTTCACAAAAATCGATATTTGAATAGTGTCAAAATGGACAGAAAAGAGTTTTTAAAACAAATATTATATTATTTATTGATATTAAATTCCTAAAAATCTAAGGTTCGGCCAAGAGACTTTTATCAAGATAGGTGTATAATTAATGGACCACCTGGTGGTCGCTTGGATGTATATGAAACGATTATTAACCATATAATATAAAAATACATAGAGACATTGTAAAAGTGAAACTAATTAACTAAGAGTTAATACTTAAGGATAAGGATAATATAATGACCCAAACCTGTCTAAATTCTATTGTTTGAGTGGTTTTTAACCCAACCCCACTATAAACATTAAATAATCAACTTTTGAGTCATTAGAAACCGAATATGAATTTATTATAAATTAATATTTCTAGATTTTCCAAAGGTGCCCCTCACCCCTCTAATAAAAGGGCACTCCACCTTCTCATTACTTAACACCTTAAAAGCCTTTTGGTTTGGCCAAAAACTTCCCAAATACTCTATAAAATTCCATCAATACAACCTAGAAGCCTTAGTTTGATTAGAAAGCCAACCTGAGGATCCCTTTTGATCAAATCAAAAGGAAAAACTCGAAGAAGAGGTAATGATTTCACCACCCATTTTCAAGTTCTTTTCTTCTTCCATGTATTCTTTCTTTGTTATTACCATTCTTAAATAATAACTCCAGTATATTATATATAATTTTATGTTATTGTAAACATGGTACAACCATATTCAGTATTCAATCCACCCTTTGAATAACATGTCACCATACGTGCGTACGTACGGCTTACCGTCTCCTCGTCGTGGTGTAATTGTTATTCAATAAATTATTATTTGGATGGGTATAATAATGATGCGTAATTCATGTAAATAATAAAAATAAAATGATAATTTTTCTTTATAAATGATATACCATCAAATTATTTATTATTTTAATATCAAAAGAATGATATTGTCACTCGTGCGTACGTACGGACTACCGTCTCCACGAATGCGATGAGATTCATTCTCTATCGTATCCAATGAAGTATAATTATCATTTAATGATTTAAAAATAATTTTTAAGGACTTGATATCATTATGTATATGAATAATATAAAACCTATCTATGACAAACATGTCTTATGTAACAAAACATATAAAAGAAAATGAGTAAGTTAACACCCGAAACGACAATAATTATAAGATATTATTAACAAAGCAATGTTAAAAGATCATATATGATATCATATTAATGTATATGATTATTGAATAATTTAATAACAATAATTTCACCATTATACAGGAGGTTAACCTACCCAAACCAAGAAAAAGTACAAGGTAAGGGTTTATTTCGCAATCTCTTCATTATCTGAGGTTGTTTATACGTAATAATCTACTAGGATCTCTTTATCAGCCACATCCATGTTTCCTAAAAATGTTTTTCAAAACATTATTACTATTTTACAGAATATGGGTTAAAGTAATTTATACCCTTATTGACTTTTTATAAGATGTTTATAAATGAATCATTCCATTATTTTCCAAACAAGGTCCTTTTTAACCTTTTCGACAGAATAAAGGTAAGAATGTTTTTTTAACTTATACGGTGGGTGCGATTATTCTCCGCCGTTATTACACCTTTGAAGCTTCCTTCACAAACATATAAAGATATTTTCAAAATAAAGGTTTTCTCTATAATTATGCAAATTTTAAATGATTTCAAAATGAATATTTTATGAATTTCTGAATGGTACTCTTTATCAAAATCCGAATTTTAAATGTTTTAAAGATTTATCTTTCTAAATATTTTTAATTGATGTCCATGTTTTCAAAATGATTTTAAGGATTTATTTATATGGACATGAATGTTTTTAAATGATATTTCTTTTCAAAATTTTCAAAGTGGTATGGGAAACTTTGATTCCAAAATCTCTTTTAAATTACTTCCTTTATAAATGTGTGGCTTTTCAATGATTTCGAGAAAAGAGATATTTATCTCAAATAATTTTGATTTCATCTATGTCAACATCCTTTGATGGAATTTATGCTTATTTGAAGTTGATTTATTATGATACAAAACTTTTGTATTGTATTGAAGGTTTCTTGATATGTTTTACCATGGATGTGTTATTTTTATACCAATCATGGTTTATGGAGAATGTATTGACATTTCGTATGCTAGTTTTAATACGAATGTTTATGTAATGTTTAAACCTTTTCATATGGGAATTAATTGGACTTAGTAAGTGATGGGTGGAGCCCGGTATAGCTCCTCGATGCATCGGTAGGTCTCATGAGACAAACATGTGTCTTGGCACAAGTCCTTGGAAAAATCATATTTGTAGTCTTGGCATGAGGCCTTCGGTATTTGGTTATGATAGTCTGGCATTATGCGTTCCATAATTATGCAAGAGGTTATTGATATTTCATGTGATTATTCGATTAGTAGAATATCCATGTGAATAAGTAAATGGCATTATTTCATTTTACTTTTTCCATACTATGTTGAAGTTCAAATTTAAAAGGCTTTTGTTTTATTTATACATTGCCTTAAATGTTTATTCTTATTTATGAAAGTTTCCGCTGTATTTCTTACCCTTACAGAGCGTTTGAGCTCACCCCTTTCTATGTTTTATTTTTCCTAGGATTTGAAGAAGTATATTTTGATTGATATGAAGGGTTAAGACAAGGGAATAATGGTATTCATAAAGGATTATTTATGTTGTTTTGTATGTTATGAAGTGTAATGTAACATTCATGTATGTAATCTATTTTCCAAGACTGCTAAACTAATCGGTCCTTTGGGACTTGATTACTTGTAAAAATGTCAATGTATTAAAATAATGCACCGAGTCTGGGTAACTTGGGTCGGGGCGTTACATCCATTATCATGAACAAACATTAGATGATTTGGTGGAAATGAGAACATCAGTTTGTGAGGCACCCTCCACCGCACACACAAGAAATAGCTTCGTTTCATATTTTATTGAATATGATTTATGTATAGGTTATGGAATTATAATAATAAAAATAATTTTATTGGATATAATTATTTTATTATTCCATCAGGGTTTAATATTATTTTCATGTTATTGCACAACAAATTAATCAAAATTCTCAATTAATAATGAGATCTCTTTTTTGGCTAACCACTTTTGGTTTGAAACAAAATTATTAATTATAGAGGTTCATAATAAGACTAAGGATTATATGATGTGGGGACTAAACAATGCAAGGTATCATGGTTGTAATATTCCAAACCAAATATTTTTTATTTAGTATAGAATATAAGAGATATATATTTATTATAATTTATGAGGACTAGTAATTTTATTAAATTCCCAAATATCATAAATAATATGAAGTCACTCACAAGAATGGTGTCTCCAATAAATAGAAACAATTATGTTGAGGGGTTATATGTATTTTAAAAACTATAAAAATGAAAAAATATATATTTTCTAAACATTATATTCAATCAACCTCTATATTTTAAGAACAATTTGAAAAAATGTTTACCCACAATTATGGTTACATAATTTTTAATTTTTCTCTATACATTATAGAAAATTATTAAATTGACCATATTATATAATATTAATTATTATTAGTACATAATTTTATTCCCTTTTGGAATACTGAATTCATATAAGTGATATAATTAAAAATATATTTAATTCTGCAAGTTGTGCCAACAAATAAGTTTGCAGGAAATTTGTGTTCCTGGTATAAGATGATCTTACATTAGCTAAATGAAATATAATATAATTTATATGAATCAAAGTTCATATAGTTAGATGAATGTTTTATATGGTTTTTTTAAATATAATAATTGGTTACAATAACTAATTAAATTTGATAATCATTAGTTAATCCAAAATTACTTTATAGAAATCCATATTTCTAATAATTAAAATATACTTTTACAAAAAAATGAAAATATACGATATAAATTGTATTATAATATTAAAAAATTTAATCAATAGTTCAATGAAAATGATATAAATTTCATAGTATAATGGTAACTTTATGTGAATTAATTTACTAAATAAAATCCCAGTTTTACAAAAAAAATATATCTTCCACTACTTACTATGAAATCTATTATTTCAAAAAAATTCCAAATATTTCACCAAAATGTAATTTTATTATTATATTTTTTAAGAATTATTTGGTTTTTTACAGTTAATATTTTTTAATTTTGAATAAATTAATTAAAATATTTTCTCATTAGAAGTAATAATTAAAACATTATTGACTGAAATTAATTTTTGATTCATAAAATAACTATACAGAAATTGGGTTACCTATTAATTATTTTTTAATAAATAAAATTATATTTTCTAAAACCAATCTAAATTTTTATCAAAATAATTTTATTATTATCTATATTTCTAATTTTAATGGATAGGATATAAAAATAATGTTTAAATATTGTATTTTAATAACATATTTATATTAATTTAGTCATAGTGTTTATAGTTATATTAAAAAAATGTAGTTCCATTTTAAATAATACAGTTTTATTATAGTGAAAAAAGATTTAAATACATTGATATTAATGAAATTTAGAATTACATTCATTAAATTACAAAAATACATTTATGAGGACCATTATAGTTTTTCTTCTTTCAATACATTGAACAAAATCATTCAACATTGATTATTAGCTTTAATGTTTCTAACAATGATCTTCCCCATTATTACATCTAATTAAAACCATTTTTCATAAAAATTGGAAAGGGAACATAAGAAATGGTTGAGATTGACATCTCTAAAATGTTGTGTAATATAAATATTAAAGAAAAACATGGCAATATGCATATTAGAACATGAACATAACATTTGAATATAAAACACTACATAAAAAAGTTCATAATCATGATAGATGGAAGTAATATCATCAATTCATAACATAAGAAATAAAAATATAGTCATGAACATTAACCATGTGTGTATATCACAAGAATAATCCATATAATTTTTTGAAGAAACATAATCATGGATCGTCATTCACTATATTTCGAGGCATATTTCCAATACATAATATGACGCTTTGTGGGGACTAAAACTACTTGGTAGTACACACCACCATACATAGTCATTGTTCTTTCATTATAGGGTAGTGTGTTTCCCATTATACCATAATAGATCAAGAATTTAAGTTGATTCACATCATTATATAATGTTATTTAATACATTAACCATTGTTTTGGTGGGATATATCTATCCCACCCATCTCATATTGAAATCATTCATACATTTTTCACAAAAATCATTAACAATCATATCCTTAACCAAGAAATAAATTGTGTTTTATAAAAATATAATCACATCAAAACACATGAAAATAGATACATTTCATAATCATTCCACAAAAATATATATATATAAAAATTCATCAACTAATAACACTAGATACCTATTGGGTTTTAGAAGTATATAACCCCAGAAAGTGAAACGAATTTCAAAAATTCATATCCCATAAAAGTATAATAGGTTTTACAATCTTCATGCCATAAAAAAATAAACCATTCAAATAAATAATATAAATAAAACATTGAGATTATTTATAAATCAATGATTTAGTAAAACCATGGGATTTCATCATATATGAGAAATAATTTGTAAATACATTTTAAAACGTTTCCTGGTGAAAATATCACATGTACTTTATAAAAAAATATTTTATAAAAAATTTACCATTTTAAAAATGATTTTTTGAAATAAACTTGATCACAGATAAAGGAATGTAAAAACATTTCCTCAAAAAACATATAATATAAACATGAAAAAAATTAAAAACCATTCATTTAAAACACATTCATGATATCATTATGAAGACATCTTCTTGTAAGATAAACATAAATACATATAAAGGCAGTTAGAAATCTATTTAACTTAAAAACATATAAATGAAACATGGAAGCAATTGGAATCCATTTTTCTAGGAAAACATAATCCTAAAAAAAATTAACTATCGTTTCTTTGAAATCTTATTAAATAATATTGAAATCAGTTCATAAAAATATTTCTCTAAAATGGAAGATGAAAAATATTAATGAAAATATATTTCCTTGAAAATAATTAGAAAACATTTAAATGATGATTTGAAATCACTGAATTCCATTTTAATTAAAAACCCTATTCAAACCATATAAATAAATCTTTGTAAATTACATTATGATATTTTTAAACAATTTTTTTGAAGAAATACTTTTGAGGGAACAATGGTTTCCGAACAAAGATGGTTGTAAACTCAGATTTTAATAAAAATACATTATAAATTACCTAATATAACATATAGTGGAAAATGGTAATAATAGATTAATTTATCATTTTTAAATTGCTATAACAAAGTATAACATTTTTATTGAAATATGGACCATATGGCTTTATAAATTAAATCATAATAATAAAAATCATGTTAAATGATATTATTTTTTAAATAAACTCGTTCCACATGGAACCTTTAAATATTATTACCCATGTAAGAAAATGACAATACATATGTAGGATCGAAATGGATATGAGATGGAACAAATACAATACGGTTGGAGAATATTCTATTTAAAAATATATGTTAAATCATTTAAGGATAGATAGTAGTATAATATAAAATAGGATGAAATCTTTATAATGCCTCTTATAAAAGAAAAAAATTGATCATACTGGATCATTGTTTGATGTTTTGATACCACATGTTATAAAAACAGTTGTAATAGGGTTTAATAAAAATATCAAAGTATATCATGTGTAAATGATTTAACCATATATCATATAGTATCAAGATTGAAATGTATAAGTTGCATCTAAAACAATTACAATATAATAGAATAATAATAGAAAGATGAAATAATAGGATTATATTTCTATTATAATAAAAAGGATAAAAGTAAATTGTTTTACAATTTTTAATCCAAAATAGTAAGATATATATTCACCAATGATGATATGTATGTCTTACTGAGACATGTAATCACTCAACATGATGATTGTCATGTCAGTCTTGTTATCCTTGCAAGCCATTGTTTTTATAGGTAAACAACACCTCTATCTTTCAACCACTTGAGGCCCTCAATACGATGCTCAGTCGTGCCGTCATCCTATCCTCGACAGCCCACAATCGATATAACTTGTTCATAGAGAAGATCTAAAACAAAACATCTATTGAAATAAAAAAACTAATAATGATCTGTTCATGTCTTTTAATTTCTAGTTGTTCACACTAAGTAGGAGAGAAGTCACAGAGGCTATCTCTTAAACAAGGATGTAGAGAAATTTTTTTATTTGGTTTATTTGACCTCTTATTTTTAGTCCTTATGTTCTGACAATATCATTTTCTCCAATTTTCATATTTCTATGGAAAATTTAGGTGGACATGGACACCTTCCATTATAACAATCATAATGATACCGAAAACATTACAATTTTTTTATTAGTTTATAACTAACAACCTGACATCGTTCTGGTTAAAATTAATCAATATATGAAAATTATATCATGAGTATGATTTATGTAAAACATGTGTTTTGATAAAATGTTAAAAAATACATGTGGTAATATTAAAATATGAGTAGGATTAATGTCGCTTGTTTGTGGAAAATATTGATATGATTCAAAGTGGCAATAACACTTGTTGTGAGAATGATTTTCTAAGTACGTATGATAAATAGAGTTGGTATGATGGTTATGGTTTTTATGATAAGCATATTGGGAATGATGAATAGATCTATTTTGATAAACATAGTGGGTATGATGATTAGAATTAGTACGATAAATAGAGTGGGTGTGATGCTTAGAGTTGGTCTGATAAATTGAGTGGGTACAATGAAATATAATCATTACTCAATGTAAATCCTTTATTTGAGAATTGTGTATAATGATATTTGTGATTGAAAAAACAAAAGAAATAAAAGTTAAAAGAATACTTTTGACATAAAAATCCACCCATTTATAAAAATAATGTAAAACTATAAATATATTATTATCTCCCTCTATGTTATGTAAACTCTTTTGAATAATGAAATGAATAAAACTAACTAACCTTAGGTATATAAATTCTTAAGGATTATATTCATATTGATTTTCCTTGGTTAAGATTATTCATTTCTTTAATTTATTACACTTGAGTAAAACATTAAAGATTATCCCATTTAGGAATAATCCCCCTTTATAAAATATTATTACCCTTTATAAAACATTCTCTAAGAATGGAGTAATATTTAATACCATGAAAAGGATAGAGAGAAATAAAATAACAAAAAGAATGTATAGGAAAACATATTTCTAATTAAAGTTTCTAATGTTGAATAACTTTTAAAAGACTACCAAGATGAAAAAATGCAACAAAAAAATGAATTTTTACTTATTCTTTTTCTTTCTTGATCTACTCAAGGTGAAAAGATATCATCTTCTTAGTATATTTCTTGTATTCTATGATAGAAGCCCCTAGAGAGTTAAGAAGCACTTGGCGGTTTGAAAATAGTTGATCTTATTTTTTGGTGGTGTTTTCTTAAATTATGATCAATTATTTAATATTATCAATTATGTCAGGCATATTGCTATTTTCATTGGCCAGAAAGGTGGTTTTATTCTTAAAAAATGAAATTTCATCATTAAATGAATAAAACATCAATAAATATAACTGGAATGAATTTTACCATTCATGAAATAGTTTCACTAAATGAGCATCTTCACCATGTTTTATTAATTTTTTTAATTCTCTCAATAGTTTCCTTATCAAGATTATTAAAAATAAATTGAAAGATTATTTAAAATCAATCTTAATTCTTCAATTAGACCATCATGTTCATTTACTAGACTCTTTTTCTTGTATGACCATTGGATCATCTTGTCACAAGCCTTCTTAAGAGAAATTGAACTATTACTCAAAAATTTTAGATCAACCTCCATAGACATCACGTTTTTTCTAAGCTCTCATACAAAACCAAATATCATAATTTGGATCTATATGATGAAATAAGTCATTCCATATATTCTAGGAAATTATGGAATATTATTCTAAATTCTTCTTAGAAAAGTCACAATTAAATCACTTTTCCTGATTGAAATAGTTTTCTATGAATCTATGGCTTCATCGTATGATTCATGTTCATGAGATCATATTGAGTCTTCATGTGGGTGTTTTCCATTTCCTTTATATTTCTATTTTTAAACTCTATCTTGTCCAAAATTATCACTGATGATAATGGATCCATCGTCTTTGGAACATTGAACAATTTTCTTGACCAGATAATGAACTCTTCCTAGATGAGTTTCAAGAGATTGTATTGGTGCTTTATCATCATTAGCATTCTATTGTTTAATTCATTCACTCTATTTTTGAAGTGAAATTTATTATCTAATTATTTTATTACTTTAAAGATATTCGATAATAATCTCTTCTTCTTCCTCTTAGTCACCTTTATTTTTGGACACCGATTGAATTACATATTATACTTTTTCATTCCATTTTTTGGGAATTGTCGGTATGATCGGTAATTGTTTTATTTCTATTTGTAGTTGGGATCATTCTAACTCAACACATTTCAGTATCTTGGTGATATCATGATCATCAGATTTTATTTTCAAAATATGTCCTTCTTTATCTCAGCCTATAGCGTGTATTCTATTCATATATTCTTGGTTATGGATTCACCCGGATCATGACCAAAATTAGGATCCATATAATTTATTTTCCATTTCCCTTTTCTCTAGTAGGTTATGACATCTCTATTATATTCCATCTTCTTATAATAATTTTCACTAGTTTGAGGATATGACTTTTGATAATATATAATTTCTAGTTATTTATCCATTAAAATTAGTTCTAGTAGATTTGGTATTTTTTAATTCACATCTTTGAGAAATATTTTTGATTCCACAACATAACGAAGGTTGAATTTTATTATTGTATTATTTCTAATCCATGATCCCTTCAAAAAATTCAATTCTCTATTCACTGGAAGATTCAAAAACTTCACACATTCAAGAATAAACATCATAATAATGGTTGGAAACATGATTATATATGCCTTAATCGCTATGTACTTCACATTCCTAATTTTTTTGAAAATGTATTTGATGAGATTTACTTTTATTATATAAAAAAGATAATCTAACATAAATATATCATAAATCTTAAAAGATTATTACCATTCCTTAGAATAATAAAAACTTAAATCCATTGGGAAATCAAATGATTGTCTGCAAATATATGGTCTAGAATTCATTTCTCCTCATTGATAAGAAAAAGTTACTCTTTAGATTGTTCCTTATCAAACGTTCCAATTTCCAAAGGTAATTTCTGAGACAGGCAGAAGGGGTCACCTTCAGTAAAGACAATAACAAAGTGTGATTCATGTTTCACTGATATAGAAGTAATTCTATCATACAATGAAAAATTAACCATAATATCCTTATCAAAAGACATTGTATTATAGAATTGTCTGACATCATCAACAAGAATCCGATTAAAAGACATAGGTTTCTTGAGACATAAGATTTATAAGCCATGGAGAAAAATAATCCTTTTAATAAAAGAATCCAGACTATCAATGAAATCTCGAGTAATGATCCATTTTATAAAGAAATTTTTTTCTAAGAAAGACATTGAAGATATATCAGTAGGACTATTCAAAGAATACTAAGACATAAAGATGATCGATGAATGAAATAATTGAACGGAGATATAATAGAAGAATGGTTTTTCAGAGAAATTATAAAGAGATGGTTTGGGTTTGATGAGATGGGGGTCCCCTATTTATTTGTGAAATTGTGAGACCATAGATCTTTTATGTTTGATATAAGAATATGAAGGATCCAATGATAGAGAATAAATTAAATTTTTATGGTAATAAAATTGATAAAAAAGGGAAAAATGGAAAAAATAACACCAATGAAATGTGACACAATAGGAAAAGACAATGTACCTACAGAATAATTCATGTATCTTGTTGTATTTATACAATTATGAAAATAAATAGCTAATAAAAAATCAAAAATAAATAACTGTAATAAGAAAATTGAATACCATTGAATACTAATCCAATAAAAAAGAGTTTGATTATGCTTGGATTTCAATCTAATAGAAAACAGAGTGAATACATAGGTTTCCAATAATATATAAGACAACATGTATAGAATAAGTTTTCAAACCAATAGAAAACAGTGTGAATACAATATATTGTTTATCTGATGGAAAACAATGTGAATACCATAGGTTGAAAAGCTGATGGTGTGGTATTTTTTTCACTGATTAGTATCAAATACATTAGTCTATGTTTCCAAATAGATATAATAGATTTTGTTATACTAATATGAAAATAATTCATTAGGATAGGATTTCAAAATGATATACTATAATTTTTCTGACCAATTAGAAATAAATTCATTAGTCTAGGTTATCAAGATGATAGGAAAAAACTCTGAACTAGTAAAAGTTAAGGTGGATAACATAAAACAATACAAATAAAACTAATAATAAAAAAATTAAAAAAATATAACTATAAACTAAATAAGTAATATAAAATTCAAAAAATATTATAAATAATATTGAATGATGCTAAAAAATGTGAAATAAGAGAAAAATTAAGTAAAAACCTAAAATAAAACAAAAATCGAATGTCTAACTCCTATGAAGAGGAGTTTTTTAATGTAATGATATTTCTAAAATACGATGTAGAAGTTAATGTATATTTAATAGTAATAATTCATTGATTCTGATTAATATATTAAAATCTATCAGATTGTAAAGGTTTTGAAAAAATCTCTACAAGTTTATCCGATGTTCAAAAGAATTGTGAAATGATATATCCTTTGTGTATGAGATCCCTATGAAAATAAAGCCTAATATCTAGGTGTGTTTAATGAGGGTGATGTGATGGGTTTTTAGTTTAATAAATGTAACTTCTGTTATCACATAATAATTTATTTTTAGTTAACTCATGCCATAGTTTTGTCTATGTGTTGCATCCATAACACATGATCATAACAACATCCAACTGCATCATATTTAGCTTCAAATGTGGGGAGTGCAACTGAGTGTTGTTTTTTTCATGAAGATGAACCTAATTAATATCTTATAAAAAGAAATGTTCCATAAGTAATCTTTATATCCATTACAAAACCACCAAAGTATAAATCTATAAAATATTTCAATTCAAAATAATTACCAAAATAATATAAAATCCCTAAATTGAAATATCCTTTTAAATAGTAGAAAATTATTTTCACGTATTTTAAATCGGATTGTTTTCAATTTGATTGATATCTAGAAAATATGAATAATAAAAATTATGTCTGGATGGCTAGCTATTATGTATAGTAAACATCCAATCATTTCTCTAAAGGATGTTTGGTCAACTAGTTTCCCATCATCATCAAGATAAAGAAATTTTGAGGATCCAATGGGTGTACTAATACATTTACTTTTTCCATATAATCTTTTTTGAATAATTAATCCATATAATTATGTTGAAATATTTAATTACCTTATGTTTTTTTATGTATGAAAACCAAGAAAGAATGTATGTTGACCCATTATATACAAATTTCATTCTCAGGCTTCATTAGATTGGAAAATGAATCTTTTAAATACTTTCCATTTGATTTGAAAATGATTTCATCAATATTGATTTAAACAATCTTATGATTTTCTTCAATCATTATAAAAATAGAAGGGTCAACTATTCACTTATTGAAATTTTTTATAACAAATATCTTGTTAACCTATTCTACCATTACCAAGGTGTTTTTTTATTTCTATAAAGGGAATTAGTATGTTTTTAAACAAATTCAGGATGGTTTATATCTTCAAAATTAAGAGGATGGTCTACATATATTTCTTATTGTACATATCCATTAAAGAAAGGTCACTTGATATCCATTTAAAAGAGATTCAAATTATTGGTTTGAATTTTTTAAAAAATTCTCTTTAATATAAGTTAAAATGTCTTCAAGTGTAAATGTCTCAAAAATAATTTATTGAGTATTTAAAATGTTTACAGAATATTCTACCAATGGTTGATAATCAGTTATAGAAAACACATCAGAAGAAATATTTTTAGAGTTTTTTAAAACAAAATGTTTTCTTTCATCAAACATAACATGTATTGATTATTCAACAAAACGTGTTTTTTTATTAAAAACTCTATATTCTTTATAAGTAGTGCAATAACCTAAAAATATTCATTCATAAGATTTAGGTGAAATTTTAGGTATTAATATTTTTTATTTAATATAAATACATTTCAACAAAATAATTTGATGTATGAATCTTTTGGTTTTCATACTGTCCCCAACTGATAATGTGTTTTTTAATGAGATGGTCGAATTGAAACTCCATTTATAGTATAACAAGTAGTACTAACAGCTTCTTCCCAAAATTTTATTGCTATTGAGTATTAAACCAAGATGGTTCTTGTTATTTCTTGAAGAATTCTATTCCATCTTTAACCAACACCATTTTGTTGAGGGGTTCTTGGTGTAAATAATTTTTGAGTAATACCATTCATACTACAAAATGTTTCAAATTTATAATTTATAAATTCTCCTCCATGATCATATAATATGGATACCAATTGTATTTTTTTTCTCATTTTTAACTTTAGCATCAATATTTTTTAATAAACAAAAAACTTCTGATTTTTTAACAAGAAAATATTCCCATGTAAATCTAGTGAATCCTCAAATTTAACAAATACATAATACTTTATTCAAATACATCTAGTTTTTATAGGACCAAAAATGTCTACGTGAAATAACTGTAATGCATTAGTAGTTTGAATTCACAGAATGATTTAATGAATCACTTATGAAGTTCTGTATAATTACAAGGGTATAAAAGTTTAGAATAATCATACCTAAACTCATATAGATGTTTAAAAATTCATTTTTTAGAATGATTATATAAGTATCTAAAATAATAGGGTCCTGATATCTTATTCCATAACATATATTGGTCTACCATTGAACATAGATATGATTTGGTTAGCTACTGTGGTCTTATAAGATTTAATTGTAAACATTCTCATGCCTTTGGGAAGAGAGAATAAATTCATCCTTGGAATTGTAAACTATACATTTATCATTCCTAAAATTCACATATAAATGTTACTCAAATAATTGAGATATAAAAATTATGTTGTGCTTAAGACCATACAAAAATAGAACATTATAAATAATATTTTTACCAAGGTGTACATTATTACCCATACAAACAATCATTCCTTGAGAATTGGATCTGAAGGTAACATTCCCACCATTCATCTTGATAATGTTATCAAATATGGTTTGGTTTATGGTCATATTCCAAGAACATCCACAATCCATGTACCATGTATTGTTTTTTTTTCTTGTTTGGTTTTGTTGATACAAAATCAATTATACTTTTGGAATCCAATCTTGTTTTGATCCAATAATGATAGAAAAATAATTTTAGAATCCAAAACGTTTTTTAAAATTGTGCTTTGTTAAATCCCAAAGATTGTACTTTATTTATTGAATCAAAATTATTCCAATGACCACCACTTAGAGACCTAGGGCCAAATAGTTCCTTTTTTAGGAACAAAATAGTTATTTTTAAAAATTTGTATTGACTGGGTGTAACCTATTCCTTGACTATTACTATAAGTTCTTATTTGAGAATATATCTTATAAAAAATTTATTTTCTAGATATAAAATTATATAAAACCTTTTTCAGTGAAAATATTTAAGATTTTAGTTTGAAGAACAAATTCTTATCATCATTTGTATTAGTTTTATAATTGACTTATTCTTCTAAAAAAGTTTTATAAATTTTTTTTTCTAATATTTAGAAACATAGTTCTTTTCAAATTTCACCTTCTCGGGGTTTTTAGAAAAAAATTTAAATCTCATGAATTTAATAATTAATATATTTTGAAATATCTGATAAATATATTTTTAAAATAACAATCCATGTATTTTATTTCTAAATATTCATAGAAACATTACAATTTTCATTTTCTAAATGTCTAGAATATCTGGATGCATCATCAAAATAACATAATGAATTTTCATTTTCTGATGAGGATGTTTCTTCATCAGATGAAAAATATTGATTAGGATATTTGTTTTTAAAGTCATATTAGTAATACATTAATAACAATATAACATGGCCATTAAAAAAATGATAAATAGTATTGACAAGGAGACCAATAATCTTTTGATTTGAGATATCACCATCAGAAGAGTCTTTAGAGGAATCACATTCGTTAGCACACCATAAGTCATTCAAATGAAAGAATTTTTTACCATGGATTTATAGTATTTATTTATATTCAATTTTGAATGTATATACATTCCATAATTTATTTTTAGTACAAGAAATATATGTCGAATGTCCCCTAATCTGTTTAATTCATTTCATGTGTCTTTAGAATCTTTCTTTTCCTTATTACTTTTGGATGTATTTATATATATATATATATATTAGAAATAATCAATTCAAATTTTTTTCATTCTTTTAGAAAGATTTAAAACATCATTCTATGACTGCTCTGTATCACTTGATTCTAATAAGACTTCAATCTTTCTCTTTTTTGAGTTATTTTTTACAACTGATTGATACATGGTGGAATTTGATGTAGTTGTGAATGCGACACCAACATTCTTATTTGTTACTTTATCTGAATTTTTCTCAAGTATACCTCCAACATTTATCTTTCTATTTCAATAAAAAGTACAAAATTATATGGTATTACAATTATATTATACCAAATATAGTATGCTATCCTTTCAAATTGGGTAATTGGACTTTCCTAAATAAAGATAAACCATTGATACGATGATTATAATGTCTATCATCCAATCCATGTAAGACCATAATATTACACATAAATTGCACCTATTTCTCTCAAACACTTGAAAGGTGTCAATATGATGACTGTTCACTCAATATTCTTATCCCCATCAACACTCGATCGTTATCACTTGATCGGTCAGAAAATGAAAATAAAAGAACATATTGAAATACAAAAACTAAGAATGATCCATTCACATCTTTTAATTTCTATTATTATTCACAAGGAAGGAGAGAAGTCCCACATTATTTCTCTAGAATAGTGGTGGTGGAAATGATTTTTTTCCATTGATCAAATGATGTAATATTTTTAGATCTTAGGTTCCAACAGTCACATTCTCTCCAATAGTCATATTTATCCTTAAAATTTAGAGGGTCTTAGAAACCAGGAATTGTAACATACATATTGAAACCAAAAAAATGACATTATCTTTATTAGTTCATAACTAACTCCAGGAAATTATTTTTGTTAAAACAATAAATATATGAAAATTATAACGTGTGAACGATTGATGTAAAATGTTTTTTTATAAAAGAATGAAAACATGTTTGTGGTAAAAGAAAAATATTAATAGGATTAATATTTATTGTTAGTGAAAATTACTGATATGATGAAAAGTGGGTATGATGCACATTTTTGTGCATGATGGTAAAAGTACGTATGATAAACCGAGTGGGTATAATGGTTATAGTAAGTATGATAAACAGAATGAGAATGATGATTAGAGTCCACATGATAAAATACGTGGGTATGATTTTTAGAGTTGTTATTATAAACAGAGTGGGTATGATGATTAGATTCAGAATGATAAATAGAGTGTATATGGTGAAATAGAAACAATATTGAATGTAAATTATTTTATTTGGAGTTGAGTATAAAGATAATTGTGATTTTCGAAACAAAAGTCATAAATCTCCAAATAATACGATTAACGTAAAACAATGGTCATTAAAATACCATTCAAACTAGTATATTCATGAGATATGATAAAATAGTGATGTTTATAGACCTCATAGAGTAATATAGGTTTATAACATGGCACGTGTCTCATAGAATACATAAATGAGACAAAATTAAATTACCAATTTGATAACTTTTGAAACATAAAACCCATTAAATAAATATCATAAAATTGTTTTGTAACAACCCATAAATTTTATTATATGAATAATATAACACATCCATGGTATTTATAAATACAAAATATATGAATTATGTTGGGATCATGTCGTCTGTCTCAAAGAAAATAAAAGTGACATGAGAAAACCCTTACAATAATTCTTTTCATTCATTGTACACAATCAACCCTCATGTATAATAGATTTATCTTTATTATAAATTTATCAAAGAACCATATTTGTATATCTAATTCCAAATTCTATTTCAATTATATTTTATATTACACATTGATTAGCAATTTCATGTTACCATAATGGTTCTGGTAATATCGACATTGTTTTTCATATATATTTTGACTTTTTTTGTGACCCTATTAAATTGGTAATTATTTAATAATTTCCATAATATAAAACAAAATTTTTATATCATAAATATTATATTTTGAAAATTTTAAAATAATATTAAAATGATCAATATATGAATTTGAATATATCAATCATGGTGACAACAGGTCGTACAAACACATGGATATTGTTTCCATTTTCATTTCATATTAAAAAAATGAATGTAATTTAAATAACAGCATATTAAATAATATATAATAATTAAATTAGAATTTTTAGTTCATACATGTCATATAATTTCATTAATCCCTTAATATATTGTAGGTATTTTGTGAACAAATCATGTATATTTGAGGAAGCACTTGTCCACATGTCAATAAACGTTGTTATAATATTAAAAAAATGGAAATCAAGAAGGTATGTTTTTAATAATAATTAAATATTAATAATGAAATAATAAATATAATCTATTAAATATATAGTCATATTCTCTATAATAATTCCCAGACATGATAGGTGGTAATGTAATAATGAACAACCTCATTTTGTGATGCAGTAGTCCTCCACACATAATACTGATATGTTTGTTACCCATTTAATGGATGTGTGTGCATGTGTAGGTATAACCCTTAAAATAAAAACATATAATTTTATTGAGGATGTGTAATATATTATCATGCAATGGAATAAAAAAAAATTTGGGTCAGGATAATGGATGTAAAATAAACGTGCTCGAGCAAGGATGTAACCTTCTTTTTTAGGTAACACCTCTTGGTTTTCACAAAAGGATATACAAGTATGGATTTCATTAAAATTTTAGGAATCTAAGATTAGTTCATGGATTTTTGGAGATTATTTTGGTATATTTTTGGGGAGGCAAATTGATTTAGATGTTTGTATACGTTGGTGGGGTGAGTGAATTTTTATTGTGGAGGATAATTGAAAATATTTTATATTTATAAAAATGCAATTAAACATTCTTTTCAAATGAAAAATGAATTGAATAATGATCCAAATAATAGAAAATCAATTATTTGGTATTAATATGGCTGGAATATATATATTTTAATAGTTTATAGGATAGCTTGATCCTAAATATAATGTTTTATTTCATAGATAACTTAATTTCTATCTTAATCGTATTAATAAAATTTAATGGATAATTTTTTCAAAATTAAAATAAAATATTTTTCAAGAAATATTTTAAATTTATTCATATTGACTTGTCTTCATAGCATGTTTGTTATGAAAACGTGTTCGTATAATTTTAATGTTTTGATTTATAATTTAATGGTGAAATTTGTTCCAAGGATATAAATTGGAATAATTACATCATAATAAATCCCATTACAGTTGAAAGCTAGATTAAATTATAATATAAATAAATAAATGTTTTATATGATTATAATGTTTTTAATTTAAATTCAATTTAATTTAGTATTCATCAAAAAATGAAACTTCACAAAAAAATATCACAAATTCACCATATGTTATTTTTTTCATTTTAAAATGGAATTTTATTTTGTAAAATTTAAATTAATGATGTTTCAAAACAATATTTCAAATGGGTTCTCTATTAAGAGTATGTGGAATGAAATTTTAGAAAAAATAAATCTTTTTATTAATAAAAATTGATATTGTCTTATCTTATAACTATCAAATTTATTGTATGAGCTCCAAAATTTTTGAGTGAATATATGACATATATATTTTACATAAAAACTAATTATTGAAGACTAATAGATTAAATTTATATACATAAGTATTTATTATTTTACTAATTTAGTTAATATTATTCATAAAATCCATTCTGACAGCTAGGTGGTTAATATAATAATATTTAATAATATTATATAAATTTATTTTTCATTCGGTAAAACTCATCCTTGTGTGTAAAGTAAGAGATTAATGGGACTCAAAATTATGTATAATAGAAGCATAGAATAATATTTCTTATACCAAAATCTAATTGAAGTGTTTCTCATGTCAAATTATTGAATTTATGCTTTGTATAACACTATTCAAACCATTTGAATTATTATTAGATAAGTTTTCATTATTATTTTGTGGAAGTAAAAATATAAAAAAGATTACATTAATTATAAAAAAAATTAATTCACAAAATCTCAGGAGGATATATTCTTCCCCCTCCCCCCATAAAATTAATTTTTCCCAGAATTTTTCTATGATATCAATGTATTAGTAATTGAATGTTCCATTCATAAAACCCCACATATTGATTATGACTACGAAAACATTCCTACAAAATAATGTTAGAAATTTTTTTATTCAATGTAGCATGTAACTAGTTTTCCACATTGGAGAACATAGATGGGAATTGAAAACAAGGAAATATAAGAAAATCATATATATTGATAGATATTTATAAAGTTATCTAATCAAAAGATTGTGTACAATCAATAGAAATTTAATTATCACTAAACTATAAATTGAACAATCAAGAATGTTGTAATTGATATCATAAAAATGTTGAAATTTGGAAAAAAATATATTTAATTACCCTTTTATTATTTTTTTAATAATTATAATTATTCACAAGAATATATACTTAAATCATTTCATTCAACTTAATATGTAAAATACCACCCTTTAATTGTGTCTTAATCAATATAAACATTACATATTTTTCCAAAAACATTAGAGGGAATTTTTTATTCTTGAAGCACTAATGATAATGGGATCCATCATATGTCATCCTAGATATATTCCTTTAATATCAACATAGTGTGGATATAATTGTTTATCCAATATTCATAAATTCTTTTTTGTTGAGATAATAATAAAATATCACAAACATCATCTGATTTTTAGCTAAATCATTCCATAAATTTCTATCAATAAAAACCTTCTAAAAGATGAAAATAAAAAACATTTGAAATAAGCTATATAATTACATAGTATTGATCCCCTGTATATAAAATTATATCTATTTGTTTTGTCATTTTAATTTATTGAATATCCTCATCGTATATTATATTGAAAAATGGAAATATCATAAATTATAATAAATATTTTTTGGAAACATTCATGGTTCTTTATTCCAAATATAACTAGATTTATTTCATAAATCTAAGAAGTTGCTAATATTATCGATGATGAAAGAGACAACATTTTCAATATATCAGTAATATATTATAAGGTAATAATTACTATCCTATTTACCTTATATATATCAATCAACTCTTTATCCAATATAAGAAAAAAATAACATCAGGGACACAATAAGGGTTACCTTCCATTAATCAAAAAATCAATTTTCTATTAAATCCTTATTATAGTTCATTAAATCCATTTATTTTTTTTTCAAATCAATATGTAAAAATATACTTAAGGATATTTATTACATAAAACTACAATTCCTATATATATATAGTCTTTAACCATAAAACATTACTCTTAAACCATTATTTACGATTCACCATTTTATCTGCTAATACGCATTTCATGGAATGTTAATTATGAATCATTTATTAAGGTACATTATACCAAATCCAATCAATCATCTTATTTTCTAGGTTAATAACATGGGATGAACATCACATACTTTTCAAATGACTTTTTAGTCACATTATCATTGGTAGTGTAAAACATATTCATGAACCTTCCTGGTTCCCTTCATGAGATTTCGATGTACAAAATTAATTTTAATAAATACCATAGCTTAATCATCATAAAAATTCACTCTTAATCAAATTCATTATTGTCATTTATATTGAAAAAAATAATAAATCATAGAGGGGAAATATTTTTTACAGAAGAAAACTACATAATCATGAAAAATGACTTACATAATGTGTAAATAATGATGCGTAATTATTTAATCTCTAACACCAATATATTATCCTATGTTATTAGAAGGAATATTATATTTATATACATAATGATTATAGATGATGAGTTTTTTAATTTCAAAATATTATCCCCTAGTAGTGAAAAACCAATTGTACAACAAGGGCATTTTTCAACCACTAGTTCTTGATCGAGTATAGCTCGGAACAGTGCTTTCGAGTTACTCCATGTACATCTAGGATAGATACACATTCATTTTTTGTGTCTTGACCTGGTTTTATTTTTAAAAAACCACTTGCTATATCATTGACAAAAAATTTCAACTATTTTCTTAAGCAAAATCTCATCATTAAACTTATCCTTAGAGACTTCCCTAGACATACTAATATTATTATATATTGTGAAAACATGGAAATTTTCTAATTTGAATTACCAATGAAATTATAAAACATTATTTTATACCAACTATATTGACCATGTGTGAACATTAATTGATATTACATGATTTTAGATAAATATTAATTTGATTTTAGATATACTCCAATGAGTACTATAATTGTTTCGTGTCTTTGGAATCATGCATCAAAATATTATATCTTAGTGAAATATAGTCATTCTTACCTACAAATATCATCCTCTTTTTCATATCTACATAGAACCATTCTTCATATAATGGTGAGTGGAAACATAATAAAGGGGGATTGAAAATGATTAGTAAGGTTAAATAATTTAAATATGTATGTATTACATGATCCCTAGTGTATGAGAACATGATAATAACATTTTAAGATCATACCTTATATAGAAATTTCATAATCATGAGAAATGGCATAAATATTGGATGTTTGTAATATGTGAAATTATAATATAAATAATATCATTAACCTTTTAAGGATATAAATGTGGTAAGACATAAACTTTGTGTAATATACATAAACATATAACACAATTACCTACAAGGCAAGGTGAAAATAAAAAATATATTAGTGTACAAAATGGGGACTAAACGTACTTGGTGGGACACCCCACCATCCCCTATTTCTTTCCTTTCCTTATAATGTATCATGTTTCCCTATCATTCCATATTGGATGAGGTTTTCCCAGAATCTCATAGTGGATTTGGTTTCGACATCTTCCATAGTAGATCAAGCCAATTGACATTCTTACCATAATTATGTCTTGAGATATAAATATTTAACCAATTCTTATGATAGATATATAGGTTTCTAATATCTCAAAATTTCATCAAATATAAATTTTCCACAAAATCATTAAAAATATTTCTATAACCCATAAAATTATATGGGTGTCATTATCATGTAATCATGTATTATCATATTAAATCAATTATCATAGATATTTCATTAAATCATAAAATTAGAAAAAAAAATTAGGGTTTCATAAGAATTTAACCTATTAAATAGAAATGAGTTTCCCAATCGTATATCTCGTGAAAGAGTAATAGGTTTCATAAACATAACACCCTTAAAATTTAAAACATTAAAAAATATCAATGGAACCATTAGAAAATTTTCATATAATGTCATGCGTAACACAACCAGATGTCATATTATATGGAAAAAATTTTGAAATATATTTTGAATACATTTATAGAGGAAAATGTCATTTCTTCTTTAAAAATGTATTTTAAAAAATAAATCAATTTCAAAACAATTTAATTTGAAAATAATCATTAATATCTATAAAAGAATATATAAATCTATTTTACATGAAAGCATAAGTAATAATATTGAAAACATTTTGGAATATTTTTTCATTGAAAACATAATCATTAAAACATTTTTAAATCCATTTCATTGAAAAATAACCAGAATACTTTTAAAGAATGAAAGAAAAACATTTACCTGTAAAACATAAATAAGAATCATGAAGAAATTTTGATAAATTTTTTTATTTAAAACATAACATTGAATTTTATTGTAATACAATTAATTAAGAATCATATAATGGATTATTAAAACCATTTCTTTAAACCATTTCTTTGAAAATAAAAATAGAATTTTTTTTGTAAAACCATTTTCATTGAAATCATATAAAGAAATATTTGAAATCGTTGAAATATTTTAATTTTATTACAATTATTTTTTAAGAAATTTAATGTAATATTTTAATAAATTTAAAAAAATAATAATTTTTTTTTTTTGAGATCATTATTTTTAAGGAACACAGATTTCTCACTGAAGATGGTGATATAGTCTAATTTTCTGAAAAAAAATTTATTAATAATATTTTTTACCAAGGAGTGAAATTTTAAATAAAACATGATGTTATTATTAATAAATATATTATTATATAATTAATTAGTTTTATTTAATGATTTATCCAATTTTTTAATCAATTAATGATTAATCATAAACACTCCAGATAAGTGATGAGATTTTTGAAATAAACTGTTACAACTTCATAAAATTAAATGTTAACCTCAGTGTAAAAAATTAAATTTCATGAATATTAAAATACCATGGAAATAATGAGATTCATTTTATATTTTATAACTATTTTTTTATTCACCTCATATATGAATATAGGATCATAACATCCCTTGTTTATGAAATATGAAAAAATGTGAAGAAACCATTCAACTGATATGGTATGTTTTGAATCATTAATCACAAGAATGAAATTTAAAAAAATTGATTGATATAATAAAAATAAGTTTTATTATAATTAAAATATAATACATTCATGGTTAGTATACATACCATATATATTAAATAGTAGTTCTACTTGGCTTGTGTCGGACTGAAAATAAAAGTGAGACATGAAAACCCTTACCTTAAGACTTGACTTTATTCATACATGTTCAATACTATTATATAACAAATATAATATTATTATAAATCGTAAAAAAGAATCATATCCTTAAATATAATATCTTATATGACTTTAATTTTACTTTATATTATATTTTTATTAATAATTTCTAGTTAACTATACGTTTCAGGTAATATTCATGTTGGTTTTCATATATGATTTGATTTTTAATATTTGATCCTATAACATAGATAATTATTTATTTTTTTAAAAAAATTTAAAAACTAATTATATACCATAAATATTATGTATATAATAAATTATTAAAATCTATATATTATTGATATATAACATATAATACACCATTCAGGGAGACATTACATCGTACGTACGTATGAACAATGTTTCCATTTTCATTTCATATTGAAAGAAAAAATGTAATTGGTATACAAACACAAAAACACACATATATTTATATATAACCTCATTAATTTAGAATTATTATGTCAAATATATCATCTAATTTCACTAAACCTTTCTTTAATACTTTTTGTTTAATGTGTTAATGAATCATATCTCTTTGAAGTGGCGGTAGTCCACACGTCAAAAAAGTTATCGTATTTACAAAAAAAATGAAAGCATAAACCTATGTAATATATAATAAATAAATAAGAATAAAGTAATAATAAATATAATATATAAAAAATTTTAACATTTTTTTATCACAATATTTATCCCTGAGATGTGGTATTGAATAAATAAAAAACATTGTTTTGTAAGGATGTAGTTTGTTGTACATAAGAACGTTGAGTTCGTTACCCATTATATGGAATTTTTGAAAGTTTAGGTAACACAATTAAATATAAAAATATAATAAAAACAATGATACGTATTAAATTACATAAAAATGTAATAACATGATTTTAGGGGATGAAGGATGAAAATAAAACAAAGGAGTTTGAGGAAGAATGTTACCTCTTCTTAGGGTAACTCTATTTTGTAGCATCAAAGGGATTCCATTGTAAGATTTCATACCAAGGATTGGATTCTAGGTTGAGTGTCATGATTTTGGAATGATAATGTGTCATCAGTTTTGTGATAATAGGGTAATTATATTTTTTTATAAGAGGGATGGTTGACTGTTTTTTTATTTTTGTGGAATAGTGGTGTCATGTAAAATTTTAAAAGGAAATTTCACCCATGTTATTACTTTGAAAAATAGCTACAATAATTAACAAAATATGATCCAATGTGTGATATATTATAAATATTTCTATCCATTTTATTTTTTTAAATTATCTTGGTTATTTTGGTCTTTTTGTTTTAGGATCAGTCCTTTATTATGCTAATTTTTCTCTTAATCATCGTAATTAATTTTAATCACTCCCACTTTAATTTTTAGTCAAACACTATGTTTTACTTATTATAAATTATACATTATGATGATTTAAAATATAGAATCCATTTTCAAAATAAAACCTATATTAGTGGTTGAAATTTATAATACATTAATAACACATCTGTGTCGCCAATATGAGTTTTTAGGGAAAATGAATAACTATTTTGAATGTTTTGATAACCAAATTCAATGTGAAAATGATTATAAAGAACTAAATTTGATTAAATTATTAATCCGTATATTTATTAAAATTTAAAACAAAATTAAAATATAATCTAACTATATAAATAAATTAAATGAAAGTATGTTTTAAATACAAACTTGTTGTTATCCACTATTCCTTAAAAAATAAAAAATCAAGGAAAATTTCCAAAAATACATTGTATTCTAATTGTAATGATACTATTTAATAATTGATCTTTATTTTTTAATATAAATATTATAATTGTTTCATAAATAATATTTAAAATGGGTTCTCCATTAAAAGTAAATAAAAATACATTTAAAAAAACTAATTTGTATTCTTGAAAATGGATTTATTCTCATTTTGTAGGTATATAATCATTAGGATGACTATCAAAAATAATTATTCAATATATGATATATAAATTTTATTTAAAGAGATATTCTATAGTTTTTTTTGTTTATTGATATAAAAGTGTGATTATTTGTATAAAACCAAATTTCTTGGAAATGGAAGTTCATGATTCACAAATAGTTTTTACATTCATTTGTATCTATTTTAAAACCCAATTATTAATATTATATACATGTCTAGATCTAGTTTTCAAAATTTAGTTATTATTATTCATAATGATAATTCAAGTGGATCGGTGTTAACTATAAAATTTTATTAATAACGATATTAATATTATATTTCTGATTGGTAAAAATCATCCTTGTGTGCAAGGTAATCCATCAAATAGACTTAATAATAAGAATAATATAATCCAAAAATAGTTTTTTTGGAACATAAAAATAACCTAAATGTTTAGTGTATCAAAATATTTAATTTTTTGTTTATTAATCAATACAAACTTCATTCTATCATTTGAATAACTATATTATGTGTTGTGTGAAATAAATTGTATCAAAAAGATTACAATAATTAAAAAAATTGATATTTCTCTAAATCATAGGGTGTTAGATCTAGGTTTACCTTGTTATCATCATTGTTCTATTTAGGATTTTTACCTCTTTCTAACAATACATATAATATTTAAAAATATATGTTTAAAATTCCTATAGTTATAAGACTTTGAGAAATAGGATCGACTGTCGAAATGAATGTTATCCACTCAACCAGTATTGATTATTCAAGAGTGGGGAATATTATAGATAGTTTATTATAATGAATTAGTGATTTCTATTGGATTAATTTTTATTCATGTGAAATGATTCATGGTTTATTGGTCACATTAGTTGATGTGTCATGAGTGGAATTACCCAGAAGGGGACCTTGAGCTAGAATGAGTGGTTCATCCCTTATGATGATGTTGACAATACATGTTGGGAGAACATTTAATTGTATAAATGGATTAGAAACTAAAAAAATAAATGTAAACATATTTTAGTTTTATCCTCATATTGTGAATATTGCTTGACTACCTATATTCCTATGACTATGATCATGATTTTATATCAGGGAAATGCAATGAAGTAGCCCAACATCTGAGATGGAAGAATTAGGTACAAAATTTTTGCAAAGTTATTTTTGAATGGAAATAGATGGATCAGTTTTATGATAAGAATATAGATGTTTATGAGTGTAATATGAATCAAATTCAAATAGCCTTACTATAAACCTCATCACTTTTGGATCGAGTGAAGAGGAGATAGATTTTAGATCCCAAGACCTTGGTACCATGGGAATGTGTTTTAAGTGGGGACCCAATACCTGGATGGGACTTTGAAAATGTTATGATTTTCCATCCTCATGGAAGTTTCTATGTACATCCATACATGTGAGAGGTATTTATGTGAGAATAAAATTCTTCATAATTGAAATTACATCATAAAATTACAATTATGCATTGTAAAATACACTTCTATTATTGGATTCTCATTATGAATAAAATGATATTGTGTTTTTTAACGTGGCGTTCTATATGTTTGAATGTGAAGGAAGATAACCTACTACCAATCTGTATTATATAGCCTTGACAAATCCACAGGATAATTGGAATGATGTACCTATGGATTCATGATGATATTTCTAAAGTCCCCTTAAGGTAGATTCATAATATGGAAAATTGTGGATATAATGGTGAAGGATTCTAATTTATGGGATTTGAGGTTGACCATCTCAATTGATATACATGGAAGGCTACATGTTTGGGATATTATTTTACTTCATGGTTTTCCACATTACTTAATTTCATATAGTGAATAATATTTTGCAACTCGGTTATGGAATGTTTTATAAAGAGATTTGGGTTCACAAGTACCTAAGAGTGAAATATACCTTCCTCAGACAAATTGTCAGTCTGAGAACACTAAAAAAGTATTAGATGACATGCTCCTAGAATGAATAAATTATTTAAATGTTTATTTAGGAAAACAATTACTTATTAATGAGTTATATAATAAAAAAAATTACATGTGACTATTCAAGTTAATCTATAAATGGAACAATATATTCATCAATATATTTCACCAATATGATTCAAAGAGGTGGGAGGGGATACACTATAAGTGCCAATTATTTTCAAACAACCATTAATGTGGGAATAAATTGTTATAAAAATGTATGGATAAAGATAATTATAAGAATAATAAAATATCTTATCATCATGATAAAACTATATTTTTTGAGATTTAGATATAGTATTATAACATTTTTCTCTAGGGACCAGGAAATTCTTCATTAAGAGGTAGGAAAGCAAGTTCACAGACTTATAAGACAATTTAATTTTATTTATTTAAATTATTATATGTATAATCAATTATAAAATTATGGATATCTCAGGAATTTATTTTCATATTATATGGGTTCTATGGAATCATGGCTATGTACAAGATTAAATATTGGAGTTTTATTCTGATTTATATTCTTTGTGGAACGATTTATTCATTTATGACGATTAACTGACATCAATGAAAATTATAGAAATATTGATTTATGGAGGGGATATTGTAATATATTCATTCTTATATGTTTTAAATGAAATTTACATTTCTATACAAATCCACTAGTTTTCAGATAATTTAATACATAATGGGATCTATGATTTTATGTGAATGTTTTTTCCCAACTCGAGCGTCATAGTTAATTTTTTTGGATATGTAAGAAGTGGAAAGAAATGGGAACAATATTAGAAGTAAACATATAGGACAACCTGGATACCCAAAAATAGAGTTTGATAGATATTATAACCATTAAAGGGAGGACCAAAATAAATTAAAAATATACAATTATTTTCATTTATTTTTCATATTGGGTGTGAATGGTTTTTCTAACCATGTGGGGTTTCTCCCCTAAGACAGTTCCAACCACACTATTGTCGTATCATTCGGAAAATTGTGATTCCAAATTAAGTGCCACTATAAAAAATTAAAAATGACTATATTCCATTAAAATATTTGAACATTCATCTACTGTTTGTACCCCTTAAAAAGGAATATCCTCTTCCACATTTGTGTTCTTACCATCTCTATCTATATATTTCTTTGCATCCCCTCCCTTTGGACTCACAATTGAAGGACATCAGTCACATTGGATCACCCATGGTTACTATATGATTCCATATCATTATATGTATATATATATGTGATCTGTGATATATTATGGAATTATAATATTCCCTATTTTGAGTTTTTTCTCAATTCTTTTATTTACATATATTATTCTCAAATATATGTCTCCTACTCTATAATCAGTAATACAAATTTAATTATGGTTTTATAAAATATTTCTTTAAATGTATTTTCATTTATAAGACATTTTTTAAATAAATGATAAATTATTCATGTATTTAAACATAAGCATGATATTATTTATTATTATTTGTGAGACCCATTGATATATTAGGGAGTTGGGACCGTAATATTAAACTCAACATTGGGGATTTTTCTTCTAAATTCCATCAAAGAAACATAAATGTATTTTTTGAAAAATTAATTTGATTTTTTATTTCTTATTGATAATGAAACAATGAAATATGATTTATGTAATTATAGTTGGATTAAAATATAACTTCATCAAATTTCATATTTTATATGTGAATTTAGATATGGAATTAATGAAATGTAAAATTGAAACTATCCTCTACATATACATTTTGATCAATTCTAAATGATTGCAATATTTAAAAAGATTTATAATGATTTATAGTTATTAACGTATATTCCATCATCTATTTAACTTATCAAATGTCAGGTTACTACTTTAAATATAGATAGACATTTTAATAAATGTTTTGACCTAACCAGAGTTAGGTTAGAATTTCAAGGGAACTAACTTAAGCAATCATATGACTCCACTATATAAAATTTATGAGACCACTCTATGAGATTTAACAATATGTTTTAGTAAATGTATTATATAAGTTTTTATCATGGAATTTCACCTATGACTCATTTTCAAAATTTTGAATTTAAATGCCTTGGATAATCCCCAGGGTCTAATAATTATGTCCTTAGGCACATAGAGCCTTATATTTCAGTTAACATTTGTGGGGGCCTACTATGTTTTACTCCAACAGTATTTGTTATTCAATTTAATAATAGGGTTGACTTCATGAATACATGTAGGGATACATACGGTCTTCTAGTTATGGAATCGTGATATTTCTGTGTATATAATATCAGTAATATATTTTTGATATATTTATTGGGATACTCATGGGTTAGTTTTTGGTTGTTTTAAATATTTCATTATACACATATAATATTGTATTCATTCTATAATGTATTCATGTTCTTATTTTTTAACTGCAATAAAATAATATTTTGTATATAAATTTTAATATCCATATTCCAATTATTAATTATTTGGACGATTTAATTCTGTTTCTATTAAATATAAATTCCTCCCACATATCTATATGTGTTTACACTAATGATATATATTTTGTTAAAAGGTTATACTCTCCCCATTGTACCAGAGATAGAAATTATTATAATAAAAAATTATTTTTCATAATTTATATATTGTGTGGTTTCCTAGAAATGAATTCCTTTTCTAGATAACAAGAATGTAAAAGAGAAAACTAGAGATATGAACATAGAAGTATTCACCATCAAAATTATTATCAATTATCAACATGATCATCACTAGATATAATAAGAGTTGGAATTAAGAAACACAATTTTCTCTAAAATCATAAGTTATATTCATTGGATGATAATAATATTCATTAAATCCCATTAGTTATGGTATATAATTTAACTATTTAATTATCCTAACATTGTAATAGTAAAAAAGTCCCAAATCTAAAATATTAATTTGGGAAGTAGGTTAGTAATATATGACTTAGGATAAACATAATTATTCAAAATAAGATTAATTGATAAATGATTTTTTGAATAGATTTTTTTCTTCCATGATCAATTGGATAATGAATTATTCAATCCATTCCATCTTTCAAAAATGGTAGGAACTGGGAGAAAATATTAAAAAATTACATGTAAGGTTCAATGTTAGGGTTGTAGTACTGAAATTCACAATGTAATGGGACATGGAGATTCAAACATCATTCTTATACATACAATGTTTTATCGGGCTAAAATATAATATGAATAGTGTGGAAATACTTAATTAACCAAAAGAATGAAAATGTGCACTGAGTCCATTTTATATCAATTACCAAGGTCATTTATTATTTTCTTGATCCAATTTTAATATAATATTGTCTTAATTAATGGTAAAATATCATTTTTGTTCTCTTTTTTATAAAGACAAATTTTCATGGGAATTTTTTTCATTTCGGTTGAGAACTAGATCCATGGTGGATAAGAATCAATATTAATAATTGAATATATTAATTGTAAAAAATACAGTGGGATGTATTTAATAACATAATTAATAATAATTGTTTCTCTTGAACTCATTAAACCAATACAATGAGATAATATCCAGAGATTAAAAAAATGAAAGTTAAAATATGAAGTCTTACGAGGAAACAATAATTGGTTTTCTAGCTACACCTAATGTATTACAATCAATAATGATCCCAAAATTCATATATTATTTTGTTGATAAAAACCAAACCACTTAATTTAAAAAGTCATGTAACAAATTATAATCTATAAATAATTTTATTAATGTTCTATCATTATTAATGTATAGTTTATCGAATAGTCCCATGGACATGATGATTTGAAATAAAGGAATAATCATCAAGTTAAAGAATGAAATGATAATGGAAGATAGAAGATCCAAAAACCCACAAGTTAAATATATTGAGATATGTATTATTTTAATTATCTATTATTAATGAGTAAATACATTAATGATATAGAGGAGTCCATAAAGTTCATTCTTCTCAAAGATCGGTGAATAATCTAGCCTACATGATGGAGGAAAGGAAGGAAACACTAATTGATCCATGCTTGATTCTATTATTAATCTACAATGATAAGTTGATCTAATAATGCTATTACACCAAACATGGTATCATTAAGGTTAATTATTGTCTACCACCTAAAAATGTAGGGCAGACTGGCAAATATATTTCTATCACTACTATAGTGGTGGAGCAAGAAAATAATGTCAATCAAGGTACACAAGATATTCAATTAATATTCTTCCATTCTTTATATGTTTTTATTTTTCTAATTAATTTATATATTACATGTTTTCTTGAAATGGTAAACCACATCATGTACACCTTGAAGTATAGACATACCTGAAAACACTTTATATAAAATTATTTATAACATATGTAATAGGTTATTCCCTTGTTAGCAAATATGGTATGACTCTTTTAATGAATCTATCAATCCTTAACATGGATAAATATGATGCAATATTGATCATGTATTCAAAATTATTATATATATCTGTATTGATTATCAAGAAAGGGAAATATAGTTTTATATTCCTACCCATTCAATGATTTGTAATAATGTAAGATTGTTAATTAGTCCCATATATAAAATCCATAAAATGTGTGGGTTATGATATAATGTAATGAATTATATCGTGACCAAATTTTTGTGTCAATGTAAAAGAAATACCAATTAGAAATGGAAAGTGTATGGTAATACAATGATCATTATATAGAATATTTCATCTAACATCACCCATATGATAATGTTGAGTTCCCAATATAAATTATCCATGAGGAAACTTATATCTCCAAATTACTCTATAGAATAAAAATAATAGAACATATGTAAATAATAAAGTATCTGAAAAAAACTTTAGGAATAGTTTTCATGTTGTGTAGTTTAGTAACATATGGGGAACCACTTATCATTTATTAATTAGAAGTAATACTCAAAACACCATTTTTTTAAATAACCAAAAGCTCAAAAATATCAAAATGAAGATCATAAAACCCGTACAATGGATTGATGCCATGTTAGATCAAAATTTAGATGATACAATAATATTATAGTAGTATATTCATTTTATATATAATCAAAAAATGTTAAATAGGGAGGATATTTGAAATATTCTTCTCAATAAGATTTCAGCACTATGAATTTATAGTGAGTTTATCCGAACATAATAATGAAACTATAATCCTAATGTATTTGATTAATAGGTCCTTGATAATATTTCTATATAATATTAGAATGATATTTTTTTATGATCTTATCATTTTTATAACATCAAGGATTAATATTAAATTAATCTAATTATTTTTCCATTAAAATTATGAATGGATGATATGTTGGATAATTTCATAATCTATTGAATTTTGTTGAAATTGAACCATTCATGGGGTATGTGATCAATATTAGGGGAATATATATCCTTCTATAATACAATGATAACTTAGGAATATACAAGACCCTAAATTTTCATTAAAATAAAAAAAAATTGGCTGGATTATGTGGGTAGTACAGACTATTTATGGGAAAATTAAAATGTTTTTCATTCTGAAAAGATTATTTTAAAAAAATGGTTATATTATTTTTCGATCATATAATGTGGTTAAATATTTATCCATCTTAAAAAGTATCTATACACTACACCAGCATGTAAAATAACCTCATGTGGAGAAAGAGTTTTGTTATACAAGAATTATGTAAATAAAAGCATAGGTTGCGTACTCTGGAATATTGATTAATTGACATCCCATGTCAAAAACTAGTTTTATATCTAGAATAAGAACAAAAAAAATTTATAGTTAGTATATGTGATATTACCTTTAAATATTTAAGTACACTACTTCAATGTTTAGAAGTGTTACATTGATATATCTCATGATTATAATGTATATATTCTCATAGCTCATTATTAATCATCCATAAAAAAAGTACAAATATATAATGCAATATTAAATATCACATATGATGTGATAACATAAATATGTATATTTATGTATAATATAATATTTTAATGGTGTGTTAGTGACTTTAATAGAGGAAAAATGTCTAAGGGTATGATAAAACCATTACCCATCAAATAAATGCATTCATGAGAATATTAAAAGTAGCCGCTCAGATGATATATATTGGAAGTGAGTTAAATATCATATATTATGGGTTAATGGTGGGGAATTGAAGTTTGATAAACACTAACTATTACAATAAGTGATAGATAATTTTTAATACATTAGTAATGATATTTAAATTATAAATATTTGACTATGTTGTTATGCTTATAATTATTGAAGGGTACTAATGTATCATGTTAGGGATACCATTTTTATTTGATTATTACTTTGTAAGAGAATAATTTTGTTTGGAGTGAAATTTAATCTTATCTATTCATACATTTTCTCCACAGATATCCTTGATTAGATGGAATTTGTGGCATATTTAATATTACATCCACTGAACATGATTGAAGTTAATAATATATTACTTGTATCTATAATTTTTATTTTCATAAATTATTAATAACATATATTTAATATAATGGTATTAAAACTAGAACATTACAACTCCAATAGGGTAAAGATTGTCGAATTCATGGATTGTGCAGTTAAATTTATGCACAACATAATAAATTGCCTCATTAATGTTCTTTAAAAAAATTACTATTATAAAGAAGGAACACAAGAATAAATAAATGAATTGAAAAATAATTATCATATACTATTATAATTTGACTGATTGAGATGATATTTTTATTTAGAGAGAAATAATTTGGTAATAATATAACCAACCAAAATATAATATATATTTAGTTTTCATTTAAAAGATATAATGGTGGTTCAAAATGTTTATATAGTAATGCATAAACATATAATTAAACATAGATATGTTTCAAAAAAATAAATGTGGCCTTTAAAATATAGAATACATGGAGATACAAAAATGCATGATAGTAAAATAGTAATATAAAAAACTAGAAATAGAAAATGTGGATCTCATTCATCTTCTAGAATTATCACACATGTGAACATGATAGAGAAAATAAAAAAAATAACCAAATTACATTTATAATAATGAAAAATATAGATCTCTTAGTGTATAGTTTATGAATTAGGAATAATGTGTCTATGATATATTTATAGGAGGAAATATCACCAATGTATTTGGGATGTGTGAATTGGAATTGAAACAGGATCATTATGAATACAAACCTAATCCTTATGAAAACAAACCTAAAAAAGAAAAATTAATTTGGCACAATTATTTTTGAATTATCTTTTATGTTGAATATTATAATAAATATGATATATTATAATTTCGAAATATAAAAATAATGATTAAAAACTCAATGAAATTATAATCCCATTTTCAATAGTATTTGTTAATGTATTTCTCTAAAATAAAAATTTAATCCCAGTTATTAAAATTGCATTTTAAAGATACACTTTTTGATAAAATTATTTGAATTTTATATTCCTCAAATCAAAAATATATATGTTTAATATTTTAGTAATTTTTATAAATTCTCAATTTTTTTATAAATAGTAAAAATATAGTATTTCCATAATAAATGTGTGTTAAATATTATAATTATCGAATTAATAATGAAACTGAAAATAATATTATTATATTATCAAACAATAATATATTTAATAAGTTAAATAATTCATTAAATTGAGCTTCTAAAGTTGAGATTTATTTAAAAAAAGTTTAATTTATAATGTTTTCGATTAAAATAATTTCTCATATTTTCATAATCCTTTTTGAAAAAAATGCATTCAGTTATTAAAGAGTTTTGTATCCATAAATACATATTGTTTTAATTAAATATAATTAATAATTTGAAAATTTAATCTATTATATATTTTATCTTTTTAAATATATCATATTAAATATTAAATCAAATAAACAATCCACTCATTATTTTCAATACATATTCACATTCCCCTTCGCAAACCACTTTCCTTATACTTCTCAATGAAAACAATAATCGCAAATATTGTCTATTAAAATCATTATCATCATTTGGTATGTTATATATATATGAAATAATTTATTTTGATGTTTCGCGATGTAAAAATTGATAAACGCCAATAAGGATGTAATATTCTTTTATCATTCCCTTTCATATTCTTCATATATTCCTCATCCAATCAATTATCCTCTAAGAAAATCATTTGAAAAAATAATTTAATAAAATAGTATAATTTATATAATTTTATTAACCTCTATATAGGATATTATTTACAATATAGCTAAATTTTATGCACCTGTTAACTCTTATTTTGATAATGTCTCATTAACAATTGGTTAACCGACGATAAGTATTCTTCCAAATCCATACATATCACTTCCTTTCTGTATTTTTATAAAAAATATTTATACTATACGAATGTATTAATATATATATTTATAATATTATGGAGTTAATATTATAAAATTATAAATATAAATATATCAAAAACATGAAATCTAATTAAAAAGTTTCATTTTAATGATAGTATAATATCTGAACATTTCACCATTAATAATAAAAATTAATACAAATAGTGAAATTATAATAATTCATAAAATGATGATAAATAAATTTATGTTTCCTTTGATTTCATGATTTAATAAATATATCTATATTATATTGGGAGTAAAATGTGATGAAATACATTGGGATCTTACATAAGGGGACTCTTGAACCCCATTTCTTCATTTGGGATTTTCCTCTCTCTCCCACTACCCTTTTCCTATAATTCTTCAAAAAAATCCTATTTTCTTTTTAAATTAAATTTAATTTTACTTATATATTGTATAAATTTTTCTTCCCTAATTAGATGATTTTTTTGATAAAAATAATTTTCAAAGGGAATATTTTCCAAATATATATTCTTGGTTTGTTTTGAGTTGTTATCAATTTTCATCGGGGTCTATGTTCTTTATAAAAATAATAGATTTTCATTAATATCTAATCCCTTTATTTTATGGGAATCAAAATTTATATTCATAAATTTTATCTTTATCAATATTTATTAAACTAATTCCCCATCTTGGATTTACATTACAGATATGATTAATATGGGTTATATATCCTTATGAATGAATGATTAGAAGAATATTATGATGTGATAAGAGAATTAAACTATATATATATATCTGGTGAATTATGTAAATTGAAATATATTATGAATTTTTTAAAACATTATATTTTGTGTATTTATTTGACTTCCAATCCAATCCTCCATGTACCATAGTTATGTTTTCTATCCCTAATGCTATATTTGATTGCAGGGATCATAAAACATGATAATTAGGAAAGATTAAACCGTTAATTAAATATCCCAATAAATAATAATAAAATCATATCAGATTATGAATTGTAAATAATAGGATGAAAATCGAAAACAAATTAATATAATGGTAGCATTGCATACTTTTGAACGTGATATGTAAACAAATAAAAATCATTTTCTCATAAGTTCATGGATAATACAAGATGATACTAGTGCAACATAATGTAAAAAAACCAAATCCAACACCCAATATCTCCACGTGATCCAAAATCTATATCCTTCTCATAATCCAAACTTCTTAAACAACCCATATCACATATCAAGTGAAGAAAAATTGATGGAACTAGAAATGAAATAATTAGAGTGTACATACAAGGTGGGTTATTTACGGTGTGAGAGAAAATGTGCCAATATAAATGAACCATAATGATTATGTAGTTCATACATAAGTAATCCCATTATAAATAATTTTTAAATTCTGAATGGAAATTTTTTAATGCCAAAATGTAAAAAAATCAAAAAAAAATTAAAAAGAATTTATTTGGTTTAAAATAATTTAGTAACTTGAAAAACATTTCATGTACCTCTTTTAGGAAAATTATTCAACAGAACCTCAAAATATTTAATATTGTTTTTATAAAGATCAACATAGTGGTTAACCTAGGTTGTATTGCATGAGGAGTAACTGAAATAAAAAAACCCCGATAAATTAAAAGTGTGAAATATAAGGGAAAACTAACATATAAAAAATATGGTGATGGGGGTTTTATTTTATGATTTCTGAAAAAATGAATAAAAAATAAAAAACATTCATTAACAACAAAAATAATAATGATTTATTTATATATATTAAACAACATCATTATTAATAAATAATTACCCTCTATGATGATACTCATTAAAATATAGCTCTTGATTTGTATAACCAAAACAATAGTGAATAAAATAAAACTAAAAATACTAAGGCAACTCTGATATGTCCAATCGTGTATCCAAGAATTAATTATGGTTCAATGGAAAATTAATTATTAGTGGTAAATTTGGACATAAACTAAATACTATAAATGATAATTTTTTGAGTACTTGTATTATATATGAACCATATGAATTGACAATATTTAATTATATTTTAATGATAATGTTTTTATATAATACTTTTCTATTGGAATCACCTTTTTTAATAAACCAAAATCATGTTTACTACTGATCATAATATATTAAGTCATTTGATAATCCATTTTAATATTTCATTATATTATTTATCCTGAACAATCTATATTTTTAGTCTCATGACTTTGTGGCATCACCTTACAGTTTACATTTCCCTAAGTAAAATTTCACAGTTAAAGGATAATGTTAAGAGCCTTCTGTTAAAGGTCACCGTTATCGGTCATAGTTGATAAAAGTCACTATCATGATAAAGGTCACCATTGTGAATAATTCTCTTGAAGGTTGCTAAAGGTCACTGTTGATGATTTCAAGTTACTGTTGGAAGCCGTCTCTAAAAGGTCACTGTTATAAGTATACCGCTGGAGTACTTACCCAAGCTTTGATAAAAAGTCACTGTTACAGGTCACTGTTTTGACATGGTCACAGTTATCAAGGCTTCTGTTATAAGTCTACTGTCAAAATCGCCATCAAAGGTCTACTATTATATGGTTATCAGTTCAAGTCTACCACATGACATGTCTACCATTAGTGGAAGTCTATTGCAAGACAACACCACCATTTGTGAAGTCTACTCTTGGAGAACTCCACCATTGAGACTATCTACTGCTGGAAAGGTCTACTGTTGATCCTACCGATGAAGTCAATTGTGAGGAGATTACTATTGAAGTCCACTGCTTGACAAGAATCTGCTTCCAGACTAATTATAACATATTCTTTACTTTACTAATTTTTTTAATATTATCATAATGGTCATGTTTTGGAAATTTATTGAACCTAACATTATTTTATGATAATTTTAGGCATATTCGAAAATCGTATGTGGTGCGAGGGAGACCACACATGGGAGGATCATTCCTCTTGTCGACCCCTACTGAATTAAATAAGGGAAAGCTGAGATAGAAAACGTATATATATATATATACCCAAATAAAATGTGAATATATATATACACACATACATTGGGGTGTAGTCATAATGATATTGAGGTACAAACAAAAGGGAGACACGTATAATACAAGATATACGAAGCAAGAAGATGAACACTCGAGCACTCATTCTGAAGATCCCAGGGCTTCACAAAGATCTGTTGGAAGAACATCTTTAAGCTTGTGGTGTTATGCTACAAAGAGCTTCTCATCCAAGAAGCTGATCATCTCTATAACTAGAAGTCAGAACCTAGATGTTACGACACTTGGTTTTAGAAGCCACTTGCAGAGAAGGACTAGAAATTCATTTCATTCATTCCAAGGAGTCCAAAGCTGATCTACCAACACATAGTGCATTCTAAACTCTTTCATAACATCTTTAGCTCTACTGTGTTTAGTATTTTACATTTATGTGTAGTGTTTCTATTTTACACACAATGTCTACTGTGCATGAACTGGGGGATCTGGAAAATCCTCATACTGAACTCTCTCTACTCTGGTTTACCACGCATAATATTGGAAGAATCCTTCTCTGGCTTGGTTGTTTGTTTTCCCACGTAAAACTGTGGTAGAAGATGAAAAACCTGGACATTTTGTGAAAAATTTTGTACTGTCCGATACAGGCAATGTACCATGTTTTTATATGAACTTCTTGGTTGCAGGTGGTCACCAAGTGGAGAGGATTAGGTCTTGACTTATGACAGAACCTATAGTTTAAATTTTTGTGCTTATCTTTCAAGTATGTTGTTCTGAATTTATCCGCTGCTTATGTTTTCAAAGAAAGAAATTTGTTTGTATAATCACTCCAGTAGTTAGTTTTGGTTCTAGTGTATATGTGATTAATTTAGTAAACTTCTCTCAAAAGTTTAATTAGTGTTCAAACTAATTCAGCTGAGGATTAATAAACCTGTGAGAAACCTATTGAACAATAAATCATTTATATCTCTACTACCTCAATTAACTGGGCTGTTTTACTTTGTGGGATTTTTATTCTAATGTTTTTAATAGAAATTTTATTTGGAAGTCAATTCACCCCTCCCCCCTCTTGAGTAGCCACTCTGACTAAAATTTGGTATCATAGGTGTTCTTTATTCATACCATCAAACTAGTTTCTCATGCTTTTCAATTTTTTTTTCAACTGTGGTTTTAGTTGCACATCAAAGATCATAAAATTTCTGTTATATCTAAATTTTTTGTTCTTTAAACTTGTAGTTTTCTATAGATAATTAATTTGATGGTATAGCTACTAACAAGACACCTTTCTTTAATGGAAATAAATCCGGTTAGTGGAAATTTAAAATGAAAATTTATCTAGATGTCCTAAGTCCTAAAATCTGGGACACATTTGAAAAACAATATGAATTACCTTCTACTGCTAGGGATACATGGTCTCAGTGGACTAAAGCTACTTATAATAATATTTTTAATGTAATGAATTCCCTGTATTGTGATTTAGGTGATGAAGAATTCAATAGAATATCTGCATATAAGACTACTTATGAAATTTGGGATACTTTGGTTGTTTCTCATGAAGGAACAACCAATTTTAATGAAATGAGAATAAATACCTACACTATTAAATATGGACATTTTAAGATGAATCCTGATGAACCTATATATGAAATGTATCACATGTTCAATGAAATAGTGAACAACATGTATCTGCTTGGGAAACCAGTGAACAAAAAAGACCAAATCTTGAGGTTGCTTAGATGCCTCCCTAAAATATGGATAGGCACTTCTGTATCAATCCGAGAATAATGTAAAATTATCAACATACCAAAAAATGAGCTAATTGGAAAGCTATTGATGTATGACGAAGAGCTTAAGGCGAATCAAGAAATTGAAGAAGAACCAAGGAAGAAGTCAGTAGCATTCAAGTCTTCTACCTCAAAGAGCAATGAAAATGAAAAAGTTCAAGAACTTGTAGACAATTCTACAAGTGAAGAGTCAAATGTAGAAAGTGATGAGGAAATGGCACAACTTGCCTAAAGATTCAAAAGGATCTACAATAAGAAGAAATTCTATAGGAAGTCAAACATCAAAGGAATGTATGATCATAAATGGTAATGGAAGAACGCCCGGAATTGGAATGATAATATTTGTGAAATAGTATGCTATGAATGTAAACTTAAAGGTCATGTGATGGCAGACTACCCCAAGTTGAAATCAAAGAGCAAATATGAGGATAAGGGAAAAGGTTAAAAAAGGCTAGGAAAGCTACTTGGACTGCTTCATAAGATAGCTCAAGTGAATCAGAAGTCTCTGACATTGAATAGAACAAACATGCTATCTTATGTTTCATGAAAAAAACATCTAAGGTAACCCTTAATTCTGTTTAGGTTAATACTTATTATTATGGGAATAAATGTGACTCTCATAATGATGATGATATTAATAATGATGGATTGTTTGAATAATGTGAGATTCTTGAGTATACCATTAATGAAGTCAAAGATAAATATAAATCATTAAAAATACAACATTACTTATATGAAAATTACAAGTCTAACCTGGATATTGAAAAAGAGAAATTTGCCAAGCTGATAAAAGAAAATACAGAGTTAAAATTGTCTAATGAGCAATTAATAAAGGATCTTGAGAATTTCACTGCTGATAGGGATACCCTAACATAGTTTCTACGAAAATAGATTGCTCCAAAATATACAAATGGGTTAGGATATCACCTCGGACAGAGAAAATTTAGCAAAACCAAATTTGTTCCAAAATCTGGACATCTCACTACTAGTTCATGTTCTAGACCATTTTTTGAGAATCAATTTTCTAAAAGACAAAACAATGTATTTATGTCTCAAAATATGTTTTCTGATTTTAAGAAACCTGTAATGAAAATATGGGTTCCCAAAGTTTTACTTGTTAACCTCTATGGACCAAATAAAATATGGGTACCAAAATTACCCCATGTTTATTATGTTTGGTAGTGAGGTTGTTTTAAAAGTTCTTGTAAAACATTATGGTACTTTTATAGTTTATGTTCAAGACATGTGGCAAGAGACTACTCTTACTTCAAAAGCATAATTAAAGATGATGGTGAACATTTCACATTTGGTGACAAGGCAAAGGGAAAAATCATTGGCTTCGTCCAAATTGGTAACCCTGATACAATATTAATTTCTAAAGTAATTTTTGTTGATGGACTAAAGTACAATTTACTTAGCATATATATGTTATTTGATGATGGTTTTAATTTTAAATTTGAGAATGAGGCATGAAATGTTTTCAATTATAAAAATGGTTTAGTTTTCACTGCATTTAGAAATGAAAATGTATAAGATATTGATCTAAATTAATTTTCTAATAAAAATGGTTCTTGCTTAAATTCTTTTCGTATTAAATCATGGTTATGGTATGAAGGTTAGGAAACTATAATTTGCACTCGCTTAGGAATCTATCTATGAAATGTTTAGTTAGAGACATACCTAAATTATAATTCCCACTTGATAAAGTGTGTAATCCCTGTCAAAAGCTAAAACAACACAATGTTTTTTCCAAACCAATAAAAGAATTTTCAACATCTCAAAAACTTGAGTTGGTTCACATTGATTCGTTTGGACGATCATGAATTTCAAGCTTAAATGGGAAGAACAATGTTTATGTTCTTGTATATGACTTCTCTAGGTACAATTGGGTATACTTTCTAACTCAAAAAACTGACATTTTTTCCTATTTTATCAAATATTCCAAGTTTGTAGAAATTCATAGTGGACATAGAATCAAGACCATGAGAAGTGATCATGGCTATGAGTTTGAAAATCAGGAGTTTGAATATCTGTTTCTAACATAAGGGATATAGTCAAAAAATTTATGCTCCTAGAACACCTCAACAAAATGGAGTTGTAAAGAGAAGAAATTGGACCCTACAAAAAATTGCTAGAACAATGATCAATGAGTATGATTTACCTATCTATTTCTGGGCTGATGCTGTAAATACAACATGTTAAATCATCAATAGAGTTCTGATTAGTCCTATTCTTAAGAAGTACCATTAAGAGATTTTGAAAAATAGTAATCCTAAATTTAATTACTTTAGAGTTTTTGGATGCATAATCTTTATCATTAATACTAATGAAAATCATTACAAATTTTCTCCCAAAAGAGATGAAGAAATTTTCCTAGGTTACTCTATCTCAAGTAAATCTTGTAGATTGTTAACTAAGAAAACCAAATGTGTGGAAGAATCCGTTCATGTATAATTTGATGAGACTAATCCATATGAGCCTAAAACCTCCCTTGATCATCTTGATGAATATATGTCAATTCTAGACCTTAATGATAATGATTGTGAATCTCCTGTAAAAGTGACCAGTTCTAGAAATTTTCAAGAATCTGCAACTATTGAGTCTGAACCAACAAACAAACATGAGGAATCTAGTTCAAACCATCTTAGAGTCATTAGGACTCTTAATAATCATCCTATATATTCTGTTGTATGTGATTTAAATATAGGAACAAAAAAATCCTCTTCCCTGAGAAACCAGATTGAACATCTAGCTTTTATTTCACAGCTTAAACCCAAAAATATTAATGATGGTATCAATGATGAATTTTGGGTAATGGATATGCAAGAAGAATTAAATTATTTCGATAGAAATAATGTTTGGGAATTAGTTGAGAGACCTAAGGGAACTTTAACAATAGGCACAAAATGGGTATTTAGAAACAAAGTTGATGAGTATGGAAATATAGTTTGAAATAAGGTTAGGTTAGTTGTACAAGGATATAGTCAATATGAAGGAATAGACTATGATGAGAAAATTTCACTTGTAGCTACATTAGAATCTATTAGAATACTACCTATATATGGAGCTTATTTGAATTTTAAAATTTATCAAATGGATGTTAAAAGTGATTTTTTAAATGGGTATATAGTTGAGGATGTGTTTGTTGAACAACCCCCTGGCATTAAAAATCCCCATTTTTTAAATCATGTTTTTAAACATTTTAATGCTTTATATGGTTTAAAACAAAATCCAAGAGCATGGTATGATAGGATCAGCTCGTTTCTTATTCCAAAATGTTTTACCAAAGGGATAGCTGATCCAACTCTTTTTATTAAAATTATTTCAAAATATGTTTTGATATAACAAATTTATGTTGATGAAATTAGATTTGGATCCCCTAAAAATTCATTATGTATTGATTTTTCAAAAATGATGAAAAATTAATTTAAAATGTGTTTAATGGGGAAACTCAAATTTTTCATTGGATTTCAAATCATTCAAAATAAAAATGGCATTGTTTTGAATCAAATTAAATATAATAAGGATATTTTAAAACATTTTCCTTAGGATGGTAGTAAATGTAGTGACACACCTATGAGTACCACTTGTAAGTTGGGTGCTGATGAAGCAAGAGAACCAGTGGATCAAACCAACTACATAGGTATGATAGGGAGTCTACTCTATCTTATAGTTAGCGGACATGAAATTAGGTTCTGTGCATGTATGTGTGCTCTCTTTCAATCCAATCCAAAAGAGTCTCATTTAACTGCTGTTAAACGGATTTTCAAATTTCTCTAATACACTCCCAACATAGGACTATTTTATCAAACAAGACAATCATTTGATTTGTTTAGTTATTATGATGCTAATTTTGATGTTTGCAAGATAGATAGAAAAACCAAATTTAGGACATGTCACATTTTGGGAAAGCCACTAGAATCATGGTTTATTAAGAAATAGAATTCTATTGCATTATCTACTGCTGAAGCTAAATACATAGCTGCTGGTAGTTTTGTGCTCAAATTCTGTGGATGAAACAGACTTTACTAAACTATGGATATCAATTCAAACATGTCTCTATATTGTGTGACAATACAAGTGCAATAAACATTTCCAAAAATCTGGTATCTCATTCTAGGACAAATCATTTTGAAGTGAGACATCACTTTTTAAGGGATCATTTTCAAAATGGTTATATCACTCCTGAATTCATTGGCACTGAACATCAATTGGCTGATATATTCACAAATCCCTTCAATTATGAGAGATTAAATTACATCAAACATGTGTTAGGTATGATTACCTTTAGTATAGGAAACATCAGAGTCGAACCTAACTATTTGGCACCTCACTGGTGTACCTCACCGTTGGACCTCACTGGTGTACCTCACCGTTGGACCTCACAGCTGTACCTCACAGTTGGACCTCACTGGTGTACCTCACTATTGGACCTCACTGGTGTACCTCATCATTGGACCACAATATTGTACCTCACCATTGGACCTCACTGGTGTACCTCACCATTAGGGACCTCAACGTTAGGAATCCCACCATTGGAACCTCAATATTGGATACCTTGTAGTTTGATTTTACTGTTTATTTTTTACAGGAATCTGAACCGTTTTTGTTATTCGATCCGTATTACTTTCAATCCCTATGTGATAAAAACTAGACTTCAAACATATCTCAATCCACTCTCCCTCACTCTCAATCCTTTCTCTTGAAATCCCTAAACCCTAACTCGCCTATTGAACCCTGAAACCTCTTTTAGTCTCCATGTTTATAACCTAGCATCCCCCGACTGTCAATGGGGATGTACCTAGGACAAAGAGGACTCAAGCCAAGACTAGTAGTGGTAGTAGTGTGCCAATAGGGCCGGTTAATCTGCACCTGTCAAAGAGAACAATAGTGGCTGAGAGGGAACTGAGTGAAGTATGGTAGATGTCAGAAATGTATTTAGTTATATATGTACTAGAATTTCAAGGATGGACATAATTCATCGCCTACAAAAATGGTTCATACTACTAGAAGAATGTGAAAAAATTATATGAATACCTGAAGTTTGAAAAGGAATATGATGTGCGGAGGCTGGTGTCTAGAGTGAATGGAAATGAAGATAGCTTTACATCTACTGAGTGGGCTGCTTCCATGAGAGTACCTCATAAAAGAGTTTTTAACTACTATTCAAGATTGGCTCCTCCAAATAGTGAGATATTTGTGTATGAGATAGCTCTAAAAGTGTTGACTAGAGAAAAGACTCAATGGAAAATCATAGAAGCTGATATGATTGGGTAAGATATGCTATTATTTAAATTCATCCAGCTTGTGATCAGTCCCAGGAGAGGGGAATTTGCAGTATGTAAGTATCAGGACATATTACTGATGTACCTATTGAATATTGGGGAGAAAATAAATTTGTGTAGGCTATGGATAAAACAGTTGGAGAATATGACCAATCCATGCTCAAAATAAAATGCATGTTTTCATGCCAAGTTAATTTCAATAATTCTAAAGGTAAAGGTTGTGGCTAGAGGAAAAGAAGAAATTAGAGTGTCCAGAAACAATATTTGTATCTCCAAGGTTATCTATATGTTTATGAATATTAGATGGAATCCTTGGAAGAAGGCATGGGTGAATAATGAAGGAAAAATATATGAAAATTTTGATCATGTCACTCATCCATCTATGCCAAAAGACCATAGGGATCTGGGATTAATGTCGGATGAGCTAGAGCCTACCTATTAAAATTAGTAAGATGAAAGAGCTATGGAGCTTGAAAGAGAGGACATCCCCATTGATTATTGGAGTGATCCTGATTTTCCAGCCAGCCAGTTGTAGGGAAAATATTTGGAGCACCTAGTTCCCCAACAGAACTTCCCAGGAGAGAACCTGTTCTGAGGGATAGTGATAATGAGACTAGTGAAGAAGAAGAAGTATCTCAAACTACTATCAGAGACACCTCAGAAGAGGATGATGCTGCGGAGTCAGATCATTCTGATCATGAGGAAAAGGAGGCAGGTGATGGAGATGAAGAGAAGGAGGAAGCTAAAGAAGAAGAAGAACTCAGTCTGACTCCTCTAATATGTGATTCAAAAAGGGCAGTGTCTGACGAGGAAGTAGAAATGGAACCTGCTGCCATAGAAGTAGAGGTAATTAATGATTCTATGGAGGCAGTAGCTCACCCCACTGGTTAATCAATGGATTAGATAGATGATGTAACAATAGCTTCTAGAGTTGAAGGAGTAGTTGTGGCAGTGCAAAGAGTATAACCAACATAGGCGATTACTCAAGAGGTAGCTCTAAGAAAGGGAGGTCATCCTGTTGCAAGACGATCTATATCTATCATCCATGACATTGTGGAGTGGCCTAAATACCTAGGGTATCTAGTTTTAGGAATGGATTATGATGATTCCGATGGTGAAATGCCCAATAGAAGGAAATCACTACATACTATTTTAGATACTTATGTTGTATGTCCAATGACTACAGTCCCTGAAGAATATGTTAGAAAAGTAGATCTTGAATCTCATAATGTAGATTTGAAACGAATGGTTAATGATATGTTTTTTGAAATAGATAAGACATTATCCTTGATTCAAGAGCTAACTGCCACTGAGATGGCTAGAGTTCAATGTTCCATTGAAAATAATCTGACCCAGGAAATATCACAGTGCCAGAATGAGCTCCTGGAGTTGACTGAGTCTGTGCAGCTTCAAAGGCAATCTATGGTGAACTGAACAACTCTTATAGCTTATAGGACTCAAGAAGATAAGGATATTTAATATGTAAGAGTAGTTTTCTAGCAGATGGTCACTATTTTTGAATGCTTTAAGGACCAAATTAATAATCATGTGGAGACATAGGATGATTATGTGAAGAAGCTCATTAGTGGGCTGACCATGCCCTTTAATGAAACGGTTTCATTCACCATAACACAATTGACTGCTTCTTCTATTTCTTTGACATCAACCGCACCACTTTTGGACTTGTCATCATTCAGAACATTGGTCAATGAAGAATTAGCTAAGTTGTCTGGTTTCAGTGCACCTGACTCTCAATATGTGACACAGATTGTCACTACTACCAGGGATGTGCAAAAATTAGTCATTAAATTCAAGAGAAGGGATTCCCAAGATCTGAAAAGTATAAAGGTGAAGATTTATCATTACTATAAGTGGATTTACTCTAATAATTACATGGGTTCTCACTTCAAGCTTTTGTTGAAAAAACTCAAATTTCCCCCAGTCACCAGTGCCTTCAAGGAACAAGTCAGCAAGCTGTGACAGCTAACTCCTACTGTAGAAAAATTCATGGAGAACAAGGATGATTACATATCGTCTCTGGAAAGAATAGGATGTATTATTATGGATTTCATAAATTTTCTCTTACCTTTTCTCCATGTGGACGGTACTCTTATTATAGTTCCTCCAATCATACTAGTATCCCAAACCAGTGTTTCTTTAATGATGACTCATATTGAGGCCATCAGAAGCATCACTCCCTTGATACATTAGAGAGGTACTCACTACAAGAACACATGATCTTATGTTGATGCCCCTCCAGTTATCCCTGCAGCAATTCCCAAACCTGCTCATCCAACATCACATCCTCCTCCTCCTTCTTTCAAAGGGAAAGAACAATTTCCTGAGGCTAATGTGGATTAAGTTTGTTTATATCTTTTAATAGGGACTTTTTATTCTTTTTGGGACATGAAATGTAATTAAATTAATATAAGAATTCTCTGTTCCCACTATTGGTGTTTCTTTTTTCCAATCACAAAGAAGGAAAATGGTGTGCTAATATGATCACTAATATGATCTTGTGATTCAATTTCTTGTGATTTCATTACTCTCTAATAGATCTTTTCTACTTTTCCCTCTGATATCATGTACCAATATCCTCTGATATTACACTCTTATTAATCATTGATACCTGTTATACCAAAAATTAAATGAGGTTCACTTTGATCTCTATTTAATAATTTTAATATATGCTTATCTTTGATACTTATAAATAATACATATTGGCATAATTTGTGATTATCAAAAATGGGGACATTGTTGGACTCACCTATTTTGATAATCCCAAATCATGATTAATACTGATAATAATATATTAAGTCATTTGATAATCCCTTTTTTATCTATAATTATATTATTTATCCTGAAAAATCTATATTTTTAGTCTCATGACTTGGTTGTATCTTCTTACAGTTTAAATTTCCATAACTAAAATTTCACAGTTAAAGGCTGCTGTTAAGATCCTTCTATTCAGGGTCACCGTTATAGTTCATTGTTTCTAAAGTTTACTTTCATGATATAGGTCACCGTTGGGAACACTTCTATTAAAGGTTTCTAAAGGTCGCCATTGAAGACCTCTAGTTACTGTTGGAAGTTATCTGACAATGGTCACTGTTACATGTCTACCATTAGAGTACATACCAAAGAATAGATGTTGATTCACAGTTACAAGTCAATGTTGTGACAAGGTCACTATTATCAAGGCTTCTATTAGAATTATACTATCAGACTCACCATCGAAAGTCAGCTGTTATATGGTTCTCAGTTCATGTCTACCGTGGGACAAGTCTACCATTAGTGGAATTCTACTACTAGACAACTCAACCATTGGTGAAATCTACTCCTAGACAAATCCACCATTGAGACAGTCTACCACCAGAAAGGTCTACAATTGTGCCTATCGAAGAAGTCTACTGTGAGGAGCTTATTGCTGAATTCCACCACTTGACAAGCATCTGCTACCTGTGTAATGATAACATATTCTTTACTTTACTAATTTTCTTACTATTATCAAAAAGGTCATTTTTGGACAATTTAATGCACCTGACATTATTTAATGTTATTTTTAGGCATATCAAAGAACCATATGAGGTAAAAGAAACACCACACATGGGTGGATCTTTCCTCTTGTCGGCCCCTGCTGAATTAAACATGGGAAAGCTGAGCTAGAAAATGTAAATATGTATATAGAAAACGAAAAAAAGAATATATATATATACATATATGAGGGTTTTGTCAAAAAGATATTGAGGTACACACATATGGGAGACACATACAGTACCTGATATATGAAGCAAGAAGAAGAACAATCGAGCACTCATTCTGATGATCCCAGAGCATCACAAAGATCTGTTGGAAGAACTTCTTCAAGGCTATGGTGTTGTGCTAAAAAGAGCTTTTGATGCAAGAAGGTGATCATTTTTACACCTAGAAGTCATATCCTGGAAGTTGTGACACTTTGTTTTATAAGAAACTTTTAGAGATGGACACAAACTTCATTTCTTTCATTCCAAGGAGTCCATAGAAGATCTTCCAACACATAGATAATTCTAAACTCTTTCCTAACATCTTTATCTCTATTGTGTTTAGTATTTTTTATTTGTGTGAAGTGTTTCTATTTTACACACAATGTCTCTTGTTATTGAACTGGGGGATCCTAAAAATCCTCATACCGTACTCTCTTTACTCTTCATTCCCATTAATAACCGTGGAAGAATCCTAGTGTGGCTTGGGTTATGTTTTCCCATGTAAAACTATGATAGAAGATGCAAAACCAAGACTATTTGTGAAAACTAATGTACATCGTAATACAGGTCATGTATCAAGTTTATAAATAAACTACTTGGTGTTAGGTGATCACTAAGTGGAGAGTATTAGGTCTTGACTTAAGACTGAACCTCTTGTTTAAATTGGTGTGCTTATCTTTCATGTACTCTGTTTTTAATTTAACCACTTCTTTTGTTTTCAATGACAGAAATATTTTTTTATAATCACTCTGATAATATGTTTTGGTTAGTTTGTATATGTGATTAATTTAGTAAACTTGTTTCAAAGGATGAATTAGTGTTCACACTAATTCAGCTGAGGATATATCAACCTGTAAGTAACCTGTTGAACAATAAATCATTTATATCTCAACTACCCTAATTAACTGGTGTTTTTTAATTTGGGGGATTCTTATTCTAATGTTTTTAACAGAAATTTTAATTGGACTCAATTCACCCCCACTCTCTTTAGTATCCACTCCGACCAACATTTTAAAAATCCAATTTTCACTTTCTTTCGATCATATAACTAAGTGTTCGTAACTTTTAAAAATAATTTGACTAATTATAAATTTTTGAATTACTGTTTTTTTTTGGATAGAAAATAGCTATAGCCATATGTAAAAATAAGATGAACCATAAAAATAACTACTCTCTCATTGGTGGAGTTTTATTCAAGAATATGATTTTTATATGAAATTATTGAGGGGGTGACGTCAAATTTATTTTATACATTAGCATTATATAAAAAATAATAAATAATTAAAGAAAAAAATATATGAGAAAAAGTTTTATTAAGTATTCAATGATATTAATGGGAAACAAAAAAAGTAACACAATTATAGTAGGGACTCTATCTCCATTATAAAAGGAATCCTTGAGCAAAATCGTCATTCATAATAAAATATTACGATTTTAAAGGAACTTTCCATTTCATAAAAATTATCCCAAAGACTCATAAAATCCGCAAAATCTTTGAAAACCTCATTTAAATAGATTGTGTGTGGGTTTGGGCTACAAATGTTCAAATTGGTAAATCAATCATTTTTCAACAAAACATTACCCCATATTGAGATTAATTTTTTACCACCAACATTAGTGAACCATTTTTTACCATATATGAATGATATTATAAATAAATATTCATTTATTACTTGTCAAAATTTTATCCTAAACCACAAATTAACTTATATGTAATGTCCAAATTAGTGAGTTTGGATCAATTCCTCTATATTTCGTCCATCTATATATTAATATCCATTTTCTGTCTTCCAAATCTGAGACCCATCATTCATGATCTTGATTATAATTTTATAATACATAGTAAGTAATATCTCTATAAAATTTATAATAAATTACATTTCTAATATTTTTTCAAAAATTAATTTTTTACAATTAAAATAATAAGAATAAAATTTTCACATAATTTTTAATTTCAAGATGAATCCACTTATTATTTTTTAAAACATCAAATAATGCACCATTAAGGTAAATTATATCAAATATTACCTAAAATTATTCATCAAAGTTGTTTATTAAATACTCTGTAAACCATAAAATTATTCTATCAAAGTGTAACACTCAGGTTATGTAATCCAGAAATTGACTTTTGATTCCACTTATCAATCAATGATGATAAAAACGGAATAGAAAAGTCATAAAAAGATATAAATCTCACAAAATAATGAAAAAAGACTCTTATAAAACATCATAAAAATCCAAAGATATTAGTGACACTAACATAGTTGAAAAATAATATGATTCAAACATGGAAAAATTTCCCCATTCCTTTTCTGAAAACATTTCAATATTATCTTCATACCCTTTATCTAATATATTTATGTTTATGCAAATTTTTATCCTCACATGATTCTATCCCACTACACCTATTTGATATCATTTAATTTAAAATTGAAGACCATAATAATATATGTGTTACCAAAATTCAAACCATATCCTCTTGAAATTGATATCGCCACATATTGTACATTTTGAAGCTCCCATTATGATATTTCTTATTAATTATTTTGATTTAATTATATTAATTTTTTATATTTTAGGGTATAATGTATTCAGATATCTAGAACACACAAATAGGTCAATGTCTTACTATACTAAAATTGAAATAGAAATGACAATGTATAATGATCATGTTATAATCTAGAAAACATTACATAACATGGATGTCCATAAAATTTGGTAAGAAGAACAGACAAGTCATTATTCTGTGTGATTTTATTTAAACATATTAAATGATACAATTTCACAAAAAAATACAATAAGGAATTGTGTGTAAATAACAACAACGTTTTATGGAAACTATATAAAATGTCATTTGAAAACAAACTATTTAAATTTTATCCATCACCAATGATGAAAAATTTCCATTGATTAAAATTCTTATGACGAGTTTTTCAAAATTAGACATGATTTATCAAACGTTCTATGTATGTAATGGTAAATTCAAATGATTTTTTTATATTTTCCTATTATTTTAATTTATAGAAATTAAAATATTGAAAAAACAAACAGATAAATTGAAAGATAATAATATATCTTCACAAATTTTCCCAACCATACACGAATAAAACAATTTTTATAAATTATGAAAAAATTATTATATATATATTGAATGAATTAAAAAATAAATTTTTATAAAACCTAGATTGTTTTTTTATTATCTATTAATTAATATTTTAATTAAAATAATATTAAACCAATAAAAGGGTGCCTTGGATAGCCTGCCCCAACCATTACATTAAAATAAGCAATCCAGTATCCCGAAATCATTTCAATGGCCTTGCGTTAGACAAATAAGAAGAATATATATCATATAATCACAAATTTTGAACCTGATAGATGTTTTTTCTCTCCTTCTTAAATAGGTAATTTCAATACCAATGACTATCTAAGGATATAAAATAGTCACTCTCAAGGTGATATATGGAGCAAAGAGGTATGGTGCAATTTGATCCCTTATAAATACCACTTTCTAATTTGGAGGATCAGAAACCACACTATTCTTCCTGACAATAGAATTAAGAAGTAGGGAATCAATATAGTATCCTTTTGTCAGTGCTGTATATATAATAGCATGGGTGATGCGAACCATATCTTCTTTGAGGGGGAATGGGGACATTCTATCTGGATATTTTCAATTAGTTTACAACATATTCTTCTCAAGATCATATGAATGAACCATTAGGGGATATATGGTTCCCTGGGATGAACAATGAGGGAATGGAATAGATGGAACAATCTATAATTCATAAGGTAAGTTGTTGGTGCGTATGGAAAGAGAGGAACATGGAAAGATATGAGTGGCTTCCATATACCAAGAGGTACATAATCACAAGGATTCAAAGCCGGATGGAGGATCTGGATCCCTTCTTCAAAAACCGGAATGAAGCGTTGTCACTATGTTTCTTGTGTCATTCTTCTTCTATGGCTGAATCTTCTAACACAAGGTTACAGGGGCAATGGTTGCGGTGGTTCCCCCCAAAAACATATTCAATCTGAATACCAATGGTTATAGAAAATTTGGTATTGCTCATGGAGGAGGTGTTGTGAGGGACTAGTGAGGAAGTGATTTAATGGATTTTAAAGCTCATTATGGCAATGGAACTGTTATTCATGTTGAGGAAAATGAATTAATGTATGGGATTAAATTGATCATGCTGAGAAAAATCAATCTATATCAAGTGTTGACTAATTCTGTGAGCATTAAAAGTTCATTTCAAGGAAAAATCAAGACCCCACGGTCGATATCATACACCATCAAAAAATGTAGTGCTCTTCTATACAATGGCATAAAGGCCACTCACACCAGGGTAGAAGGAAATAAAGTGGAAGATCATTTTTCCTCCAAAGATGATCATGCCCTCAAATTCATCCGTTCTCGTAATAGGTATATCTTCAATACAGAGTGTCTGTCATTAATCCGCGGGTATTCCATCAGACTACATTATTTTAGTCCTCCTTAGTCTAGGTGATTTTCTTTTTGTTCTTTTTTTCCTTCAATAAAAATGGATCCTATGATGATTAAACCAATTTATTAAAATAATTGAATAATTGGATTTTATAGAATGACATAACTCTCAAAAGGTAAATATAAATTTGGATTTTCCACTAAGAAGTGTTGTTTTTATACATCCTACAAAAAAAATATTTTCTTTGGACATCCCTAGTATGGAGGTGTATTAAGTTTTTTTATGGAACCCCAACATTTTATGACTTCTAGTATCAATATGTGGGTACCAATAGTGAAATACCCATTTAAAAAAGATCAATGATAACATCCATAACATATGACAATAAAATAATTATTCAATAAAATTATGGGAAATAAAGAAGGCATACACCTAGTCCACTTATATAATGTAATGTAGAAAATCGTCATTAGTATGTAGGGGAGAATATTTAATTATTGTGGGATTATTCAATTTCTCTACTTAAAGAATAATCACTTTTTTGGTTTCCTTAAAAACATCTTATTTTGGTTTCAAAAGTGTTTGTACTGTATAATTGAAAGTGGGAAAACATTTTAGAATTCCGTTTTACAATTACATTTGTAAATTATTCAATCCATAGAAAATAAGAAATTCATTATTCCCCTCATTATTATAATATTTTATGTTATCTTTCTCCACCCCCATAAATTCTTCATCATTGGATTCCAATACCATCCTCTCATTGAGGGTGTTCATTCCATCCCCATCATCATCACATGACATGAAAATCATATGATATTATTATTTTAAAATTAAATAGGGTTTTTGAATTTCAATTAATAACACTGTAAACTAAAATACATATGAATCTAATTTTTTGTCTAATACCTTTGGTAGATCTATATGAACTACATGTTCTTTATGATGGTCCATTTTTTTGATGTCTATGACATTTTGAAGATAATGATTTTTTATTATAGTCTCCACAACTTTAATGAATTTATAAAATCATGAAACCAATGTTTGATAATTTTCACCATGTTGATAGATTTCAAAAAAATATTGTCACAACTCTGGGAGTTAATTAAGGAAGGCTTCAATAGACTATTACCCAATATCTTCTTTTTAAATACTAATGATAACATTAAAGACATCGTCCCATCAAAAAGGCATGTTAAATGAACATATTTGATTTCCTAAAAGGTCATATTTTTCACTACAATATGTTTCATCAAAATTGAATTCATATTTTAACTATTTTTGAAATAAAAATTATATTCAAATCAGATTCTGAATATGATAAAATAAAACTCGTGCCCTCTGAGAAATCTTAAAATTTTAATAGTGGATTATGCATAGAATCCAAAAAAATAATCATATCATTACAATGTAATTGGAAATTTTTATTATAAATAATATATTTATATGAGGGAGGCAATTAAAGAACTCCTAAAATGAAAAAATAAAATAAAAAATAAAATAGATGATAAATTGGTAAAAAATATGGGTTTAGTTTTTTGATTTCTGAATATAATAAAACAAATTCTACCAAACATAATTCCAATTAAAATAATATTTATTTTTTATAATCTAACCTTCCCCATCAATATTTATTATCAAATATATATTAATTAATGGTTCCATTATTTTTTCCCCAAACCAAATAGAATAATATACCATAATAAACTAGAATATAGCATCAATACTTCCAATCATGGAACCCAGATTTGTTTTATAATCTAAAATATAAATATGGTTAATAGATAATTATCAACACACAACCAATATGAAAATGGAAATTTCATAACTATTGCGATTAGACCTAAACCATTTGAATTGATTTGATTTTTTTATATTTTAAATGTAAAGTCTGTATCTAATGATTTAGAATAACCAAGTTGCATGGTCAATATTTCAAACATTTCAATTATTTTAAAAAAAATTAAGATTAATTATCTTAACAATTGTATGTTAGTTAATTTCAAACACATTATTATTTAATTATTATTAGGATAAACCTGAAAATAACTACAAAAACATTTTTTGAATATTTTTCATGGAGATGATTTTCAAAAGAAGTGAATTGAAACGGAAACACTCAATATCATATACCCAATAATATTATATCATAATTAATAAATATAGAAATTTTAAAAGGGAATAAAAAATTATTATTTATCTAAGAATAAATGATATAAAAATAATAAACCCAAATTAACTATATGTAGTAGTCAGAGAGGATCACCATCTTATAATATTTCTCAGAAAACCTGTATCTTGTAAATAAAATGGTTATAGAGTTAAAACATACCATTCCATTTTTAAAAACATTCCTAAAGCCTCTAAAAATATACATGTGTTTTGAAAATATCATTTAAATAATTTTGTCTATTGTTAGTGTTTGAAATATGTAAAATGGTACATGAATTATTCTATATATAAAATTTAATCCATATTATTATGCAATTTATTCAACCATACCATGGGAACTAATTTTAGGTCAAATTTAATGAAATTATCTAAATTAATTAACTCAATAACTCATGATATTACATTCAAATTTAATATATAATTCTAACGTCACATGCACACTTTTGATGTGGGGACCATTCTATTGAATATTGTTCAACCAAAAATTAATACCATTTCTGGTAGTCAAAATATGCCCCCTCTCATTGATAATATAAATGAAAAATTTAAAAATCCTATTAAAAAAATTATAAAATAATTCAAATCTATATTATATTGAAATTAATTTTTATAAAAATATTAATTAGTATCAATTCAAAAGTTAAAATTTTAATTTCCATTTAATTTTAAATTTCATGTAAAAAATATATATTTTCCTCAAATCATAAAACAATTTTTATTACCTATTAGTTATATATAATATTAAAAAATAATGTAATAATGGAAAATTAATTATTACACCATTCAATATTTCCACAAATATCCAATTAAAAAACACCAAAATATTATTTACAAATATAATTTTCAAATGTTTTTAGAATCCTCATTAATTTTGAATTAAACCACTACTTAGAAAAGACTATAATTTTCTCACTGTAAATAAAACAAGAAAATGAATACAAAAAAATAATATTACCTTAATCCTATCAATATATATGTATAAAAAATGGAAAATTTTCATAATCCCATAGGTCATCAGATAATGGTTTTATATTTCTTTCACAGCTTCTTAGGACACTTATAAAATGGTATAAATTAGTGGCATGCTCCTGAGGACATAATTACTAAATATATACAATATAGGATTATCACATCAATGAATTAATAGATAAATATTACTGGTATAAAATTAAATCAATGGATTAAAAATTATCTCATGTTATATCCATCCTTCTAACAACTACACTCAACTCCAGTAGCTCACTAACTATTGTGAGCCTCTTTCTCCAATCGGATCATGCATTGAAATAAGATTTATGCTTATCAATAACTCTACATGGTCTACCAAGACACATATGAAATATATAAAATAATTTTGACAATTTATATTGCTAAATATATCAAAAAATAATAATTTACACCAATCCTCCCAAACCCTCACTGCCAACTTACCAATCATATATCAGTCAAAATAAAAAAATTAAATAATGTTCTCCTTCGGCATAAAATCACATCATGAAATGTTATAAAACGGTTTCACAATAACACCCATAATTTTAAATTATAAAATATTACATTCATTAATTTATTAACACTCTATATATATATATATATATATTAATGGTTTCATGTATCACACCAAATCAATCATTAGAATCATTTTCGTAAAATTCATGTAATTTCCATCAATGTAAAATTACTCTACAAAACTATTTGGAGGAACCACATAAATAATAAAAATATTATCTATTAAACTCTGAAAACAATCATAATATATATATCCCAATATATTTTCACAATCCAAGCAGGGATGTATAATTATAAAACAACAAAAATTATATAAAATTATTCTATGAAAATTTTTAAAACATTTTCTAATTTCATCCCTCATATGAATTACCAATAAAAATCATCCGGAATTTCAAAATATATACTTATTATTTTATTTCAGGGAAAAATGCTTTTATATAACCACAAAAACATTATTTTATTTTAAACCAACTATTAAACAATTTACCAACACATGGACTTTCAATAAAAAAGTGAAATTCCCATAAGAGCGGTTGTTCCTTTTGTTAAAGCACCATAAAAACATTCAATAACTAAAAAATCCATAACACATTGATTTTATTTAACAAATAAGTAAATTTAAATACTTAATTATCCATTGGAATTTATCATTATGATAATCCAAAAATATCCTACCTCATTTCAACAATAGGATTCATGGTAGAGGTGGAATATAAGGGAACATGTTGAGGGGAAGAAGAAAGATGGAAATCCAGAGCAACGTGAAGTTATTTCCTCAACAAATCTTTGAATTTGTTGTTTATATCTTCAAAATCTATTATATTGGAGACATAAGCCCATAATTTTCTCTATTAGTTAGTCCAAATGAGATGGGAGAGGAGGAATCCCTTAGGGATGATACAATTTTTAGAGAAAAAATATATATAAACCTCAATTTGAATCTTCATATAATGATTAGATAACCTTCAATGTTTGTTAAACCATTTTCTATAAATATATTTTCTCTTCCTAGGAAATATGTATTTACACTACCTCCCATGTAAATTATCTTTTTTGATCTACCCACGGACCAATTGTGGAAATATATGTTTTGAAACCAAATATCCAAATCAAACACTTTTAATGTTTTTTTAACAATACGAAATCATTTTATTATGAAAAAAATGAAAATGAAAATCAAAATAGTTTCTACTAAGAGTCTCCCCATAAGTAAGATAAAAATTATGGTCAAACAATACATTTTAATAAAATCAAAATCTTCTAAAAGTAAGGGAACCATCATTCTTACACATTATCCATGTGAAAAAGAAAATTTAAAAAAATTATAATTAATTAAAAATTCATCAATATTCTTATATATATATATATATATGTAAATTTGTGATGAATATAAATGGAAACTATGAAATGGTAAAATGAGATGTTAAAATATCCTGACAATACCAATTAATTACCCATAAGAATCCCCATGTATTCCAATCCACTAGTTTTCACTAATAAAAAAATCGATTTCCAATATAAGATCCAATAGTGGTGGATACAATAAATTGACCACCATAATAGTTTCAAATTAAAAAAATATTGTAACAATAAAGATCATACACCTTAGATGAAAAATTACATTATGAAAATGCATTTATAGGAATTCCAATGAGAACATTGGAACTATCCAAGGAACAAATTCCCACATCCTAGAAGGGAAATAAACTGTAATGAAATCAAAATCCAAAATATCATGATGTAATCATTCATTAAAATAATGAAATTCTCAAGGAAAATCTGTAATGCATTCCCTAAGAAAATGACATTGTCCCTCACCCCAGGTCACCATACTGCATTGGTTGTGCTATTATAACATCAACCAATGAATAAACCCATAAGGATGGAAATACTAAGTGTTAAACATATTAAAGGAGTCATCCATCATAATTACCCTGACACCTTCCCAAAGGCCACTCATGCCCATATAGACATTACATTATCATTAAAATGGTTACAAAATGAGAAACAAATATACAATTATCTTAACAAAGTAAACTGAAACAACAAGGCCTGAAATACATTAAGCATAACAAAATTAAAAAATTATAAATTTTTTATAATTTTATGAGAAAAATGATTTTTCAAGGAATACTAGAAAATAATTATATTGATTGATAATATATATATATTAGTGTATTTACAGGTTTAGAAATTTTTTTTAGTTTCAATAATATTAGATAATTTTTTTTAAATAATCAAATAATTTCTTTTGAATAGTATTTTATACTTTAATGTATTATAAAAACATTTTATGTATAAAAATTTACTTTCTATGAAAAAGAATTTTCAATTGGTTTTTATCCAATTAATTTTTAAATTAAATTATGAAAATACTATATTTCAAATTTAGAGATATAGATCCCATATTTTCATTCAGTGGGTCCTGATTTATGGATTAGTTCCATTTTACATTTTTTAAATACGAATATTAACATTAGTAATTTATATTACCCCTGAATGGGGGGAAGATGTGTATGTATTCCCATTCCTCTAGGTATTCCATGTTTTATTGGCCATATCTACTATATTAATATTTTCCCTTCCCACCATGGGAAAAATTTCTAAGGAAATTATTGTCCCCGTACCTTATATCCTACTAAAAATTCATCTGACATTTCCACCTTCTAGAATATCGAAATATAACGCATGAGTCCATCTCTTGACCAGGAAATCCTCATGATTCTAATATTTTCCAAGAGTTTAGAAAGTCATCAGACTAGAAAAGGCTTTCACTAGTGGATTATTTTGTTTAAAACCAGTTTTCATTTGGCTTCTTTAATTAATTCATCTCAGATTCATAGGGCTTGTTGCACCACACCATAGTATGTCTCCTAGTCCCCTGACAAATTCTAATCCTTATTGATATTGATGATTTTCATTTATCTATCAAGATTAGCACCCAATGATCATCCAATGGTGTTTGGTTCTTCCTATTCCATATGTTTATTTTCTTCAGTGTGATATGTGTTCCTCCTAAAATTCATAACAGGTTATGTTTTTTGAGCCTCCTCTTAAATTTGTAAAACCCTTTAATTATAATGATTCCTGCAAATTTTGTTTGATTGATTTTCTATTTTGATAGTTGAACCTGACCCTATTACATCTGATTAATCGATGTAATTTCATTAAAATTATTTTATCAAACCTCGAGTAATGTTTTGGTGGATTGAGATCTAACAAGAGTACCATATCAAGAAGATGATTTTTTTATTAATGGAAGTAATTTTCTCCACATTTGGTTATATGGGGAACCTTAAACACATTTCTAGACACGATTTATTTATAATGAACAAAATTGATACATACCTAGTTCATGTTGTTGGGATGAGATTAGGTAATCTAGTTCACATGGATTCATAATTCCATCATTATTATAGTAGTCTTTAGATAATGGATATTACAATCATTATCTGGACAGTTACTCCTACGAGAAACTCCAATTGATTTTCTAGATATTTATGAGATATTATCTTCTGTTTATAATGATTAAAACCAAGTAATTTTAATTTTAATCCTAGAGTAGTTTCTATTTTTGACAAGATTTGATGCAAATTGGTTGAGTTCAACTTCATAGAGCTGGTCTTGTGATAGATAGACCCTCAAATGGAATGTTTATCATTTATTAATATGGTTATGACTAGTGTTATGGGAAGGATATAGTATTTTAATCATTTCACTAAATCCTGTTGTGATTTTACATAAGAATATTCATTGAAACATTAGGTGATTCAATAGATTCCTAAGAAGAATGTAGCATTGACTTTGAGATGTTGGTCACATGAATAGTAGAAATCAGTTTGGAAAATTTATAACCAAAACAATTTATCTATATTTAATGTAAATGAAATGGATAAATTTGATCATAAAAGATATTAGAGATACATTCCATGATTGAAATGAAAAATGTAGGGTCAATATTTGGGGAGGATACTGACTAGTAAAAAAGAAAATATATTCCCAAAAAATGATGGATTATGAGAAGGAGCCGTAAGGGTACATAATGGTTGGGTTTTGATTGAGTAAATAAAGAAAAGAAATCATTGTTATAGGAATTTCCCATTTCATAAGGTAAGAGAAACACCATGCTAAAATTATTCAAATATACAGAAATCAATTGTATCAGGATCCATTGGAAATGAAAATAAAAATGGAACCAGAACATGGACTGGTGAATCAACAATTGTGGAATGTGTTAATCAAGTGTTTTTTAATACCTGCATGCAATATCTATAAGAAGAAAACAAGGAATTTGAATGAGAATTCACTTTGAATGTTATGAAATCTGGGACTTCTGAATCTATGAATAAAATATAAAGTGTAGAGGAATTAGAAGGAGGAAATATTTTGATCATTTTCTCCATTATAATTAACAAAAAATTTAAGAATACTTTGGGATCAATGGTCCAAATGAGGTTTATGTTGTCAGTATGAAATGATATGAATTTATAGGTAACCGCTTTTAAGTGGGAGATATAGAATGGGGGATTAAAATATTTTTAGTATTTATTTAATAATATTGTCAGTTAGGAATATATCTAAAACACATGATTTTGGGCTTATTTGGTTTATCAAATTATCATTTAAAATCAAATTAGAAAAAAATAATTTTCATGTTTATTAACATTTAAAAGGGTAAATTTGGAAATTTTTGTTAACAATAATATAAAATAAACAATTAGATAACATAAGAACTTAATTAAATATTTTTCAATGAGTATATATTAGCAGAAATCATCTAAGCGTTGAATTTATAAAATCATTTTTATATGGACGAGATTGTGACCATTATGTAATATTATAATTGAAAATTCATATATCTCATAATATTGATTGAAATTACAGTAAAAAATTTTATTATGTTTTTATTCAAAGGATTTGATATACTATAAATAATAATTAGAGAGATAAAATATTAATCTTTATCATTTTAAATTGTTTTCAATTTTTGGTAAATAAATTATTTCTATATTTTTTTACAATATTCAAATTCTTTTTATTTAATAAATATAAATAATATAATAAGTGATATTAAAAATATTAGAATATATATAATTTGAGATAAATTATGTGATAAAAATAATAATCTTGTTATATTTTACATTATATTAATATTTTTTAATAATTGGATCAAATTTATTTTTTATATTGATATTATTAAGGTTAATATAGGGAATAGTTATAGACATTAGGATTACATATATTATATAGAAAATAATATTTTATTAAGGATATAATATATCTAAATAAAAGAAATTTAGAAATTTTTTTGAATAATGTTTTAAATATAATCGATTGTCCATTTAGGGTTTCTTTTAAAATTTGATAGTAACTATAATAATACTCAATGAGTAAAATTCATTGATGTCATTATAAGAAAAAATAGGTAAAATATGTTTTAAAAAGAAATGATAAGAGTTGAAATATAGTCAAAAAAGCCAAATTTTTCTTTGATTACTGTAAATTAACCGTAATAATAAAATTATCATCTAAATAACTCTCTATAGATATATTTTTAATTTAACTATAATTTTTATTATTTAATTTTTTATTGAAATTCCCAAAATTTCCCTTATCTCTTCTATAACGGGGGTCCTCTTCTTAAAAATTATTAACATTTCGTAACCCATTTAATTCAGCTAATAAATTCATGAGTACCATACTATAAAAAATATACTAATTTTAGATGTTATTCAATAAGAATTAAAATAGACCCAATGGTCTTAATTTAAAATGGAAAATATGTTTTCCAAAGTAGAGTAATTGTCTTTTTTTACATGTTTTTTATTTGTTATCATCATTATCATCCATAAAACATTCATAATCCATGATAAAATAATTATTAAATTATCCTACATATACTTATATGTTATCTTGTTAGTTTAATGACATATATCCATCTCCATATCCATCAAATAAGAAAGTAATTCATATATAATGTGTATAAAAAACTACATCCTTGTAAACTGATGTAATTTGTTTTCAATCACAATCTATCATGGATGGATTAAAATTATGGAATTAAATTTTTTATATGACATTAATGATATATTTATAATAAATAAAAAACAATATATCATATACATTATGATCATTTCATTTATAAGAAAATCACAACATTGTTCATGTGTTTGTGTCGATTACCACCACCACGGAACGATGTGATTCATTTTTGATCACCACATAACATGAATGATATATATATATGTTTAATTAAAAAATTAATACTATATTTATAATATTATTGTAATTATGAAATTTTAATATGATACCTATCTTTTTTCCATAGCGATGATTTAAAAATAGAAATGCTAGTCATGCATACTGACATTTTACGATCTCTATGACTGTAACGTATTTCATTTGCCCTGAAAATATTTCGTGGTTGGATTCAATAGTATAATTTATGTATAAAAATGATAAAAATGTCATAATTATTATTATATAAATGATATAATGATGACCTTTTTAATGATACTCATATTATAGATGTCATATTAGACGTACGAACCAAATATGTAAATAACATACAATATAAACATAAATAGTAAAGTAATTGTTATAAAATGGTACCAAGTTATATAAAATGAATAAAACAATTAATAAGGATATAATTAAATTATATAATAAAATATTAATATTATTCATTAATATAAAGAATATATGTGAATGTTCAAACACATGGTAGGGGTATTTCTATTAAAATTATTATTTTCAAGGTATTCATTCAACTCTTTTTTAAATGGAATAAATTATATAATTTTTTGAAATTAAATGAAATAATTTTATATTCCTTCCATGAAAATAACTCAAATGTTTTATTTTCCCTTTATAAGATTCAATGGATCTTTTAAATAAAAATAGTTTCTTTATTATGGGCGTTTTGTTTAGTTATGAAAACTTATTTTTAGATGATAAGTGTATATTGATATCCAAATGTATTTTATTGCATTGAAAATTGATTTTATAGTGTTTTATGATGAAAGCATGAAATAAGAAATGTTTTTCATTCCTGATATAGTACTTTATCAATATAGATCATGGTTTATCCTGATATAGAATATACAATGGGTTGAGAACCATTATAGATCATCGCTGGGAAAATTGTAGTTTATATAGTTGTTTGAGGCCCATTATTTCTAGAAGTTGAGCCTTATATAGATTATATGAATTTTGGAGCCCCATTAGATGTCAGGGTATAAGGAATCCACCTTAAAACATTACATAATCTTGAATTAAATGAATAATTCACATTGAGGATCTTTTCAGGTTTAGAGTTTTAGAGAATTAGGTCATAACTATTACATCTCAAAAGATTACAAAGTAGACATTTCAACTCAGTTTCCATTTTTTTCATAAAATAAAAACTCTTAAAAAGAAACATTTCTAGTTCCATGTATTAGATAACATATCTTTCCTTGATCCCATCCATGACCCAATTCATCTTTATGTCCTGTGGAAGACATTTCAAAAACTTTTGATGAACATAAAAAGATCAGTAAGGGATAAAAATTCCAATAGAAAACATTAGTCCATGTATACAAAAGAATCAATGAAATCATACTTTACTGATAAAACATAAGCACTTTAACACAACTCATGAAATCATAAGATTTATTATTAACTCATAGAAATCATAAGACATAAAGGTAACTTTAGGCATTCAAAACATTCTTATGTAGGAAGAAACCCTCATGGGTACGTTTGGAATACCCATCACAGTATATTCCCAAAATCATTTCAGAAAAATATTAGCATTTACCTCCTTCACGTTACCCAATAAATTGGAGGTCTATCTCGGGCTCACCCACCATTAGTTTATCATGGAACCACCCATCTTCATAAAAAATTCCCAAGAACCATAACATAATCGAATCACATAAAACATGCATAAAAGAAACATAAAATTTCCATATTTTAATCACAAGATATCAATACTACACATTGATATAATCAAAACATTATAAAACCCATTTTAAATAACAAAATATATAAAAGAGTATATGGTATTTATTTTCCCTTTAAAAACATTACATCTTGTTAAGGAATCCAAAGATCAAATAATACTCACGGTGGCGGAAAGGTTGTTGTCATCACATATGTTAAAAAGATACATACTTTTTGTCGTTTAGTAAAACACTTCATAGAGAAAATATTCCTTTTGAAGAAAAGTAAAATTAAAATGGGTTTATGCACCATATAAAATAATGTTGTTCATAAAACAAAATATACCTCAATGAAAGTAGATTGAGATGAAGTCACCTATAAAGATGGTATCCTTAGATTAAGGATAAAAAAATTACAAAATTATGTGTGAAAATTATTAATACACCCAATATAAGTGGATATTATGTTTACAATAATCAGAGTCATTCACACATATTCATATAATGACTTTTCATGGAGTATAAGTTTAACCCAAAGAATTTTAATTGAGTTAAGAAGTTACCATGCAAAAATTCGACGGCCTAACGACGTCACTTTAAAATTAAAAAAATGAGTTAATGAGAGAGAAAATGGTGTCTCGTCACTTGGACATATAATTTACATCAATAAGGCCATATAAAAACAAATCCCATCATAATAATATGTAAATTAATACACATGAAAAAATAAGTCTTTTAAAAAGAGGAGGGTGATATGTTCCCTTACCGATTTGGGTATCTTTTGAAACGTACACCCCATGAAATAAGGGTCATTAAATGAAGATGTAAATAACCATAAATTAAACTATATTACACAAATAATAAAATAATGTAAAGTAAATACACAACACAAAAAGAAATTTTTGCAATGTAGAATGAATCTCACGGGAACACAATGTGAGATAAAAACCCCTTACCTCGTTGTGATCAGTCGAGTTGTATGAACAAAAGATAATAAAAATAAGATGAATAATATAATACCATGAATATAAATAGAATAATGATAATTTATATGAAAGGGAAGTACACAATACACCACATTAAATAAATAAGTGGTGAACAAATGAAATCTCATGAAAATAAAAGTGAGATAAGAAATCCCTTACGAAATTATGGTAGCCTAACGACGCCACTTAAAACACCCAAAATAAATGGATTGATGAGATAAAATAGGATCTATAATCATATGAAAATAAAGATAACAGTAAGAGGAATATAAAGGAAGACCCCCCAACATAAGTAAGAGTATCTTAAAATAGATGACATAAAAGGGTACTTATAAAGAAAGAGAGAGGTGGGATCCCTTACCACGTGTCCGACTTGACTCGCTCATATGGTCCTTGTTCTTCCTAAATGATAAACTTAAGTTAATGTATACATTATTAAGAATATTTTTAATTTTCATTTTTCATTTTATATCACTTAATACCATGTCATAAACTTTATCTAATCATTTAAGTTAATAATGGTCGTTTTGTCGATATTTGGTACTTGGAGTCAAAAATAAACTTCTTCTAATAACAAGTTGATTATGTGATAAAATATCCTTTATCTCAAGAATTATATTCATGATTTAGATATCATAAATATGATTTATATCCAGTATATACATGCATTTATAATATTACGTAACATTTAGAGGTATGAAATGGAATGCACCATTCATGGAGACGATAAGCCGTATGTACACATGAACGCAACTTTCATTTCTATTAAGTTTTTAATGGAATTAAATCATAATTATATAATGGTATATTATAATTCTAGTTTAATATAATATATAATATCATTAACTCCATCCTCTATACATCCCACATATGGCATTAACGATTCAAATCACTTGAGGGGGCAGTAGTCCGCACTTCCTAAAATGAATTTATCATGTTTTTTCATTATGGAACCATAAAGGTATGCCAAAAATGAAAAATAAAGAAGCATAAAGATACCATAAAAATAATATATATAATATATAAATATATAGACATCTTAATTTCTACCATTAAAGGTGTTAAATGAAGATTGAACAATCCTCGTTTCGTGAGGCAGTACTTTTCCACCCACAGAAACAATGTATTATTTAACTATTAGATGGTGGTGTGTGTAAGTATAGCTCTAAGACATATCATAAATACAACATATTATACTGGAGATACTGGTGTTGTTATAAAATAAAGGAATAAAAATAGGTTACCTATTTGGTGAAGCAAAATAAAACAAAAGAACATAAGAGAAGACATTAACATTAAATATGGTAACTCCCCTCGGTTGGAACCAAAAGGGTTTCTTGAAGAGATTTATGCCTATGGTAAGGCATCCAGGATGAATAAAGGTATCTTGGGAGATTATATGAGTAGATTTTGGATGATCCAAACAGCTTGAGTAGCGTGAGATATGGGTAGGAAGTGGGGTATTTTTATAAGGGAGAGGAGGGGCTCTTTTGGAAAGCATGAAACTATTATTTTATTATATAATGATTCTTGATTTCTAAAAGTCCCAAAATCATAAAATTCGAAGATAAGGTGTCCCATGTTAGAAATAAAATCATCCAATAAGAATTTCACATGTGTTGGATATTTTTTAAACATTATATTATTATTTATTTAAATCATTCATTAATGACGTAAACACTGCATTATCACTGTTTCATAAATAATTTTATTTTATTTTATTTCTAAAAATTATAAAAAAAATTACCAAGATATAAGAAAACTTTTTATATTTCTAATTTATATTTATAGTCAAAAATATAACTTATATAACCCCATTTAAGGTTTGGTTTAGTAAAACAATACATGTTTCTGACATTTTTATTTTTACTTAAAATAAAAGGTATTAATGTCATTATCTTACACAAGTGGCGCTATGATGTCCCAAAAATTGACACATGGAATTTATTTGTCTACCATGACTCAAAAAATAATGGTATAACATGTTTCAATATATTTATATATTTTTATAATATCATTTTTACCTAAAATTACACTTATTACCTCTAATCGTGGTTAATAAAACTCAAAAGTTACTGTTCACCAAAAAATATTTTCATCCCATTAAACCTAATTTTACCTAATTATTACAACCATGTATGTAGTATTATTTAAATTCAATTCACAGAATCTATAATGTTTCATTTAACAAAAAATTTAGTTTTTTAACTACCACTTTGTGGTTTCACTATTAATCAAAAAATGATGTTTTTCAAAAAAAATACCAAAAACTAACCATAAGATATAATTGATATTATAAATCCAAAAATGATGTATATTTTAAAAAATTAAAAACATATAAGTTTCATTAATTAATTTTATAATTAATTCCTATGGTCAAAACAAATAGCATGTTTTTAAGAAACAATATCTATCAAAATATTGTCAATTGTTTATGTCCATTTTCATGGTGAAATTAATTCCAATGTCCAAAATTGGATTAAATTGTAAAAAAATATTCTAATAAGACTTTAAAACAAATTTAAAATATAATATAACCATATAAATATATTATATTAAATGTTGGTTTTGAAATAAAATACAACATTTTTCACTATTTATTAAAAATTGAACTGTGTTGGAAAAATAACAAAAACATACCCAAAGAAAACTTTATTGTCAAAATTATAAAAAAGGCTTTTATTGGGTCCGATATAACATATAAAATTGAAAAAAAATTAGTTTTAAAAATGGTTCACCGTCAAAAGGCGGTTAATCGACATTTTAAAGAATATTAGGATATTTATTCTTTAAAAAGGATTAATTAATATTTTAAGCAAATATAATTTATTTGTTAGTAGTTAAAATATTTAACAAACATATATAATCATTTTTTAGTTTGTTCAGTTCATTCTCTCCGTTACAACAGCTAGGCGTTTACTACTATTTAAAATAATATTATTATATTATTAGTGTGCAATGTAATATTTCAATGAAACTTATTATTCTGTATTGGGTATGCCATAGAATATAACATTCCATTTAAAGTAATATTAACATTTTATTCACAAATAATAATAAATAAGAAAATTTCATATTCTTTAATTACATGGGATGTTACATCCATCCCTCCTTTTTAGGGATTGCGGCCCCACAATTTTAAAATTGGGCTCGGAAACTTCATTTAAATCCTCACATCAGAAAATGAGAAAATTAAACTATCACTTTAAAAGAATGAAAGAAAAGTACAATGGACACCCAAGACAACAGATACTATAATTCCACGAAAACATGAATATGGAGGAGAAACCAAACCATTAAGGTCTGATGGATGGTGATTGAAAACCTGATTAGGAAAAAGTTAACCACAAGAAAATCACAAACATGTGATGGGTTAAATAGTATTTGATTCCCCAGTAGGAAAAGTTAACAGACAACATTTTTTTTTAATTTACTTTTTATTGAGGAATTTATTTATGAGATTAACAAATTCATATGTAAACAATCTTACATGACATGTACACTTTCATCTCTTACTATATTTCATACAAAGACTCTTATTTTCTCCAAAAGATGAGTATTTATGATGAGTTGTTCACATTAATAGCACTATAATAAACTTCATTGAGAATCAATGAATCCAGTAATGATGAACTATATATTTTCCATGCCTTTAGACAGTAACCAAAACCAAAATGGTTAGTACAAGATCAGATAATCCCCAAAAAAGATAATCTTTTACCAAAATACAAACAACTCTTAAACTCCAAAATTAAATAAAAAGAACCCAAGGTTCAATAATGACCATTCAATAACCAGGAATCTATAAAATTTATTCAAGGTAAACTAAACTAATATTGAAACCCAAATCTCCTAAGGATTTAATCACAAAGTCTTCAAAGATAAATCTTAACATTTATCTCCAAATAACATCAGTTACTCTTAAAGTCTCATATTGAAGAGTAATTATCCAAATAACATATCCAACATGACTGGTTAATAATTTCTATAGATTACCCAAAATCAACTTATCTTTGATTCATAAAAACATATAACTAAAAAGGATTAGTCAAACTAACCAAGGAAATCATGTAGTTTAGTGGTAGGCGATAAATATCAATCGCACTTTGGTTATGGGTTCGATTCCCACATCTTTGTCTGACGCAACGGGTTGACACATAGTTTGCGTGTTGTCCCTTTTTAAAAACTACATAATTTTTTAATATTCCTAAAAAGAGATAAATTCCTAAAAAATAACCATATAATATTTTAACCAAAAAGGTTATCAAATTACTTTTTTTTGTATCCAAAAATGTATTAACCGGTAATTACCTCAAATTCAAGGATCTTATAAACCAAAATGGTTCTTTATAACTATATACACAAAATAAAAGATAATTATTCCTTGAATAAAATATTCATATATCAAACTTCAGTGTTACACATACTATAAAAATCCATCTAATGTAATCCCATCATCATAAGAGCCTTAATTATTTTAAGAATTTCACCATCTATAACTATTGAATCCCTTATATATTGACTTCTTACTCATTCAACATTATTCATGATCCATTAACCATTCCTTTACAACTTATTTTGAAATACTTCTTCCCTACAAAAAAAATCATGAATCATATCCTATGATATCAATAATAGGAAAACATATGTTAAGAAACAATCCATACCTTTCATTGGTCATTGTCAGTTTCTTCATCCTCAATCAAAATTGAATTAGGTATTGGGAAACACATATATGTACGATCCTGGTGATCCCATTCCCAAAAACTTCTTCATAGGACATGTGTTTGTATAATGACCATGCACACCACATTTATAACATTCAATTGATCCTTTGAAAAGAAATTGTTTGACATTCCTAGATTCAACTGCATGATACCTTTTTCCATGGCAGGTTCTTGATTTATGACCTTCATTTCCATATCTATATCATCTTTATGTCCCTTTGAAACATTTTCCTATGTGTTTCTTTCCACATCATTGACACATATGTTTTTGAACATACATACATTTATGATTATTATCAAAACTTATATAGGTATTTTTTTCTCGCATATATAATGCCTTATAAAAATCACTAAGGTTCATGTGGTCAATCATTACTATAGATATTTTGTCGAGAATAACCACAACAGTTATCATTATAGATCCCATATCATATAGTTGCTCATTTATAAAACTGTCACAGTTTCCTTCACATCCACTGTTACTTTATTGCCTGCTAGATCTAGCCATTTTCTAAAACCAAAAAGGATAGTGTGAGTATATCAGTAAAATAATCATGTAATACTAATATATAATTATTCATGTTATCTTAAACTCATTCCCTTTATCAAAAAAACTATGACTCTTTCTAAAATCTTAACCATTATAGTAATGTAACTTATGCTTAACGAATTCCCTAACCTCTAAAGTTATCTAAACCGACATCTGATACCTACTATAAGGGCTCATCCATAAAACATTACATAATCATGAATTAAATGAATAATTCACATTGAGGATCATTTCATGTTTTTAGTTTTAGAGAATTAGGCCGAAACTATTAAATTTCAAAAATATTACAAATTAGACACTTCAACACAATTTCCATTTTTTCAGAAAATAAAAACTGTTAAAAAGAAACATGTATCATTCCATGTTATAAATAGCCTGTATTTCCTTGATCCCATTTTTGACCATATTCATCTTTAAGTCTTGTGGAAAACATTTCAAAAACATGGTATGATCTTAAAAATATTAGTAAGGGATAAAAATATGGAAAGAAAACCCTAGTCCATGTATACATAAGAATAAATGAAATCATACATTACTCGTACAACAAGAGCACTTTAACACACCTCGTGAAATCATATGATTTATGATTAACTCAAAGAAATCATAAGAAATAAAGGTAACATGAGGCATTCAACACATTATTAGATAGGGAGTAAGCCTCATGGTACCGTTTGTAATACACATCATAGTATATTCCACAAATCTCCTCGGGGAAACCTTAGAGTTTAACTCCGTCACGTTACCCAATGCTTTGGAGGGCTATCTCAGGCTCACCTGCCGTTATTTTATCACGCAACCACCCATCTTCATAAATAATTCCCAAGAACCATAACATAATTGTATCAAATAAAACATGCATAAAGGAAACCAAACATTTCCACATTTTAATCACAAGATATCAACACAACACATTGATATAATATAAACATTATCATTTCAATTTTTAATAGAAAAATATATAAAATAGTATATGGTATTTATTATCCCTTTAAAAACATTATGACTTGTAAAGGACGAAAAAGGTCAAATAATACTCACGGTGGTGAAAAGGTCATCGTCACTGCATACGTTAAAAAGAAACTTAGTTTTTGTCATTTATTAAAATGATGAGTAAGGAAAAGATTCATTTTGAATAAAAGCAAAAGTCAAAGGGGTTTATACACCATATAAAAGAAAGTTGTGTATAAAAAAAATATACCTCAATGAATGGAGATTGAGACGAAGTCCCGTACAAAGACGGTATCCTTAGATTAATGATAAATAAATTACATAATTATGTGTGTCAAATTTAAATACACCCAATATAAGTGGTTATTAAGTGTAATAAAATCAGAGTAATTCACAAATATTCATATAATTAAATATTCAATGAGTACAAGTTTAACCCAAAAAATTTAAATTGAGTTAAGAAGTTATTTTTTAAAAATTCAACAGTCTAACGTCGTCACTTTAAAATTCAGAAAATTAGTTGATGAGAGTGAAAATGGCACCTCATCACTTGGACATAAAATTTACATCAATAAGGATATAGAACAACATATCCCAACATAATAATATGTAAATTAAAAGGCATAACAAAAGAAGTGTTTTTAAAACAGGAGGATGAAAGGTTCCCTTACCGATTTGGGAAAATTTTGAAATATACACCCCATGAAAGAAGGTTCATTAAATGAATATTTAAATACCCATAAATTATATTATATTACACAATGAATAAAATAATGGGTAGTATATTCACCACACAAAATGAAATAGTGTAAAATGTTGCTTGAATGTCACGCAAACATAAAGTGAGATAAAAACCACTTACCTTGTTGTGATCAAACGAGTCGTATGACCAGAAGATAATAAACACAAATGAATCAAATAATACCATGAATATAAATAGAATCATGATAATTTATATTAAATGGAATTAAACAACACACCACATGAAATAAATAATTTGTGAACAATTGAAATCTCATGGAATTAAAAGTGAGATAAGAAATCCCTTACGAAATTTTGCATCCTAACGGCGCCACTTAAAGCATCCAAAAATATGGATTGACGAGATCAAATAGGGTCTATCATCAAATGAACAAAAAATAAACAGTAATATTAATATAAAAAACCTCCCCCAACATTAAAAATAGGATCTTAAAATAAATTAAATAAAAAAGAGTACTTAAAAAGAAAGAGAGAGGTAGGATCCCTTACCACGTGACAAACTTGAATCGCTCGTATGTTCCTTGTTCTTCCTGAATGATAAAATGAAGTTTATTTCAACTTTCCTAAGAACATTTTTTAAGTTCATTATTCCATTTATATCACTTATTACAATGTTATAAACTTTATTTAATCATTTAAGTTAATAATGGTCATTTTGTCGATATTTGGTACTTGAGTCAAAAGTAAACTTCTTATAATCACAAGTTATTCATGTGGTAAAATATCCACTATCTCAAAAATTATATTAATGATGTAGATATCATATATATCATCTATATCCAATATATACATTCATTTATAATATTACATAACATTTAGAGGTATGAAATGAAATGCACCGTTCATGGAGATGGTAGGCCGTACGTACGCATGAACCCTAATTTCATTTCAATTTCATATTTAATTGAATGAAAGAATACTGATATAAAGGTATATTATAATTACAGTATAATATCATATATAATATCATTAACTCCATCCTTTATATGTCCAATATATGGCATTAATGATTCCAATCACTTGAGGGGGTGGTAATCCGCACTTCCTAAAATGTAATTATTGCGTTTATCCATTATGGAAACTATAAAGGTATGGAATAAATGAAAAATACATAAGCATAAGGAAAACATAAACATAATATATATCATATATAAATATAGTGACATCTTAATGGCCACCATGAAATGTGTTAAAATAATATTGACCAATCATCGTTTTGTGAGGCAGTAATTCGCCACCCCCAGAAACATTATGTTATTTTACCATTAAGTGGAGGTGTGTGTAAGTGTATATTGAATAAATCTCATAAAAAATACTATTATATTGAAGATACCGGTGTTGTTACAAAATAATGTAATAAAAATAGGTTTAGTGGTTGGAGAATCAAAATAAAACAAAATTACATAAGAGAAGGCAATACCTTTAAATCGGGTAACTCCCCTTGGTTTGAACCAAAGGGTTTCTTGAAGAGCTTTTTGACTAAGGTAAGGCTTCTGGGATTAATAAAGGGGTATTAGGAGATTATTTTAGTAGAATTTGGAAGAGCCAATGGGCTTGAAAATTGTGAGATGTGGGTAGGATGTGGGGTCTTTTATAAGGTAGAGGAGGGGCTCTTTTGGAAAGCATTTAACTATTATTTTATTATATAATGATTTTCTGTTTCAAAAGGTACCAAAATAATTAAAGTAAAATATAAGGTGGCCCATGTTCAAAATAAAAGCATCAAATAATAATTGGACAATTTGTGGTTATTATTCTAGACATTATCTTCTTATTTATTTTAATAATTCATTAATGAAGTACACACTGCATCATCATTGTGTCATTAATATTTTTTTTGTCTAAAAATTATAAAAAAATTAACAAGATGTAGGAAATAATTTTATATTTCTTATGAATATTTATAGTCAAAAATATAAATTATATAACCCCAAGTAAAAATTTTCTTAGTAAAATAATACAAGTTTGTGACATTTTTATTTTTACTTTAAATAAAAGGTATTAATTTCATTATCATTCACAAGTGGCTCCATGGGGTCCCAAAAATTTACCCATGGATTTTCATGGTTAGAAATGACTCATCCAATATGGGTAGGACAAGTTTCAAGATATTTGTATATTTTTACAATATCATTTTTACCCTAAATTACCTTAATTACCTCTAATCGCGGTTAATAAAACTCAAAAGATACTATTCACCAAAAATTATTTTCATCCCATTGAACCACATTTTACTTACTAATTACAACCATGTATGCTTGATTTTTAAATTCAATTCAAATTAGTAGTAATGTTTCAGTTAACGAAATATTAAGATTCTTAACTACCACTTAGTGGTTTCACTATTCATCATAAAATGAAGTTTTTCAAAAAAAATACATAAATTCACCCTAAGCTATATTTGATATTCCGAATTCAAAAATGATGTCTATTTTAAAAAATTCAAAACATATAAGTTTCATTAATTAATTTTATAACTAATTCCCACTTTCAAAACAAATAGCATGTTTTTATGAAACAACATCTATCAAAATATTGCCAATTGTTTATGTCAAATTTCATAGTGAAATTATTTCCAATGACCACCATTGGATTAAATTTTAAAAATATATTCTAATTATAATTTAAAACCAATTAAAAATATAATGTACTCATATAAATAAATTATATTAAGAGGTGGTTTAGAATTAAAAATCAACATTTTTCACTATTCATTAAAAATTGAACTGTATCGGAAAAATTACAAAAACATACACAAAAAATTATTATTTCTTGATTCTAAAGAATTATTTTATTTGGTCCAATATAACATATAAAATTGAAAAAAGGCTGGTTTAAAAACGGTTTGCCGTCAAAAGGCCATTAATTGGCTTTTTAAGAATATTAGGATATTTATGCTTAAAAATTGATTCAGTCATATTTATTCATCTATCATTTATTTGGTAATTGTTAAAATATTTAACAAACATATATAATCATTTTGTAGTTAGTTATGTTCATTATCGCCATTACAATGTCTAGGCATTAACTTCCATTTAAAATAATATTATTATATTATTAGTGTGCAATGTATGATTTCAAAGAAACTCATTGTTTCATATTGGGTATGCCATAGCACATAGCATTCCATTTAAAGAAATATTAAAATTTTATTCACAAATATTAATAAATATGAAAATTTCATATTCTTTATTTACCTGGGATGTTACACATGGGTTGTCCTGATATAACATATATAGAGGGTTGATTTCCAATATATCTCAGTGGTGAAAATGGTATATCATACAAGAAGGTTGATCCCCAAATAATTAACCAATAAATAATGTAATTATTAATGTCCTTATAAAAATATATATGATTTTGGATGTATATCTATTGCAATTGGAATGGGTTTTAACATGTTTAATGAGTTTGATTATATAATTGAAAGAAAGGTTTTTTATTTCCATTTTGTGGGTTTCAATGGATTTAATTGAAGAAAATGTGTGTCAATTTATATCATGTAAATGTATTTCATTTCATACCAAAATATACATTGAATTTAATCATAAAAATGAAATATTTCTTTTAGTAAAATAATATATAATTTCCTTATATGTTTCATACAATGATTAATTATTATCATAGAATTTTCTTATACAATTATAATTGGTATTGTGGAAGAGTAAAGATAGGGATAACGTAAAGATGATATTTTTGAATAATTTTCTAAAAATAAACCATATATTTTAATTTAAAAACGTTTATGTGGAATAAATAGGCATTAAGTATATGTTTCCACTTGTATTGCATGGTTTTACTATGAAAGAGTTTATCCTAATTATCAAAAAATATAAAACAAAAGTATTATTAAGATTCTAAAAATGGTTTCCTACCTTAAATAGAGTATATTATGATATTCTTATGTCTGATTCATTTATTTAGGTATTATAGGTATGTATATATAACATTATATTTTAGGATAATGATAATAGAGTACCCTATAAATTTTTTACAGAATGGTTAAGTTGAAATGACATTAATTATCAGTATTACCATGTTTCATTAACAACACAATTCCTTTTGAGAATAATTTTTCATAGAGGAAACATAGAGGCTATACTAGGATGAAAAAATGTGCAAAATATCATTATAATTTAGAAACCCAAAATTATTCGAATCAGAATAATTTATTCTATTGAACTGATGGATTATTAGAGATGGAAATATATTGTGGTGGAATACATGCTAGAGGAAATATTTATATTCTATATATGATATGTCATTAGTTAAGAATTTTATAAGAAAACAACCCCCATAATTTTTTGTATCATCTGACAATGTGGTAGATGATGGATGAGTTAATGATCTGGAGAAGATATTTGAAATCATGAGATTTTCTAAGAATCAAAAGGTGACTATTTATATATATAATTTTGAATGTGAGGATGATTATTGATTGTGTTTTTTTAAAAAATTAAAAAGGAAAATTTGATCATGATGATATTTATATGAAGAAATTTAAATATTATTTGGGAGAAATATTTCACTAGGACTGTTATAATTAGTGTGCAAAAACAACTCATAGACTAGATGTAAAGGGATAAATATTCAAAGGGAACTTATGTAGAAAATTTTAAACGGTTGTCTTGTTCATAAAAATATGTATTCATTGTAATTATTGTATAATTAATAAATTATACATGGGATTGAAACCAGTCTTATGAAATGATTTGTATATATTTATATTTTAATTATATGATAGTTTTTTCTATTTTGTTGAATATTTTGAGAATATCTTGGTCAACACATATGTTCTAGAAGATGAAAGGAGTAAAAAATGGCCTTTGTGGATGGTAGTGAAATAATAATAATAATAAATCTCAAGGTATGATCCAAACATGTAAAAATTATAGTAAGTTAAATTATGGGGAATGATTTTCATGATATTGTAACTATTATTGGTTTTTTATGTTTTATCATAGGTTTTTTCCATAAAATAAAAAAGAGTCCTAAAAATGAAATAATGAGGTAAAAGATATCCAATAAATGTGAAATGTTTCATCTTTATTTTTTTGGGGAATTATTCTTACATTTTCGATATTTTACATACTCAGGGTGGAAATAATAATGATCAGATGAAAAAAATACTGGGAAATCATTTTTAACTAATACAATTTAAGTAGCACCATCTCATGAAGTAGTGAAATATCTATGGATCTCAATATTTTTGAAGGTTAATTATTAGTTAAATGTATTTATAACTCATACTTTGATGTTATCTATAAGGAAAATAATTTGGGATACATTTATATTGTGTTAATAAATTATTTAGGTGTATTTATTACTTTTGTTTCTGACATATAAAATGTAAATTATGGAACAATTACATTAATTTTGATGGGAAAAATTATACTACTAACATTTATGGATTATGTTATCTATAATTTTGATTCCATCATGGATATTTTCAATTTTTGAACATATGTTTTATCATTAATTGATTTATTGAAAAATGTTGTTTCTCATGATGCTCACAGTTTTAGAAACCTTATATTATAATATTTAATTTCCATTTTTGAAATTAAATTTTAATAATAAAATAAAAATTTATATGATTTTGTTATTTGAGATAATGATTCTTGTATTATATATAAATGAATACAATATCATGGAGATTATGTGATATGGGTAATTAAATTATTTGTATGAAACCTTAATAGTGATTGATATTATTCTATGGGATAAATTAAAATTATATATTTGATTACAACAAAATCAAATCTATATGATTGTTGGGGTATTAATAAATTTTGGAGTATTTTGTAGAATTATTTGAAATAATATTTTGTTGAATGAGTTATGTTGAAATTTTGATATATCTATTAAATTTTGGAGGATTGTGTAGTATTTCTATATTAAAGGGTTTATTTATTTTCTAAGATTATCATCTATTTTAGTATCAATTTTTTTTCAATAATACAATATTATTGAAGGAAAATATTTATATAATTTCATGTAATTTATGATATAATGAATTTAATTATAATGGTCTAAATATGGAAAATAAAATCATCATGAAAAATCACAATTTAGAAGAAAAATTTGATATTTTCGTAGGAATTTAAAAAAAGATTACATTATTCTTATCATGTATGAATATATATATTTACTTAAATAAAATTTGTTTTAAATTAATTTTCCAATTTTTTTATATTGATTTTGTATCAAAAATATTATCTATTTAAATTTAATACAGTGAAAAGAATATCCTTTTAACCCATCATAGACTATAGAATTTTTACTGTTAAATTACTCATGTTTATGTTCTACATCACTCTATATTGGCTTTGAGTTTTAAATTTTCCATTTCATATAAATGAATTTAGTTCCCACTTATATTATACTACTTGGAAACTTAATACTAGTCATTATATATGACCTTTTTACATCACATTTCTATGTTGTCACGTGTAATTATAATTAATATTATTTGATGTGGGATTCCAATAAAGGTATTATAAAAAATCAAACCATGTTCCCTAAGTCCGAGTAGAGAATTGTAAGGACAAAATATTCAAAAAGGAAGGAGAATGAAACTACATAGGTTATGATTGAATAAATAATATTTAAATTTATTTGTTGTCTTAAAGTATGTAGTTATATTCATTATAAATATAGTTCTTAATTTTAAAAAAATAAGCACATCATTTTATTGAAATCATTTCAAATAAGATTTCATTTAAAATTAAAATGTTCAATATATGGAATTTTAATTTGAAAAACTCGTTGAATGTTTGTATTCATCATGAGAAAATTATCTTCGGATTTATTTTCTTATAACTTATTGAAAAAATGATATTCCATGGAATATTGTTAAATAATGATTTTTATTTTTAAAATAGATTTATTTTTATTTATTTACAAGGTAGGATATTTTTAATTAGAAATAAATGTTAATTGGTTAATTTTTATTTAAAATAATTCAATTAATTTTAAGGTGGATTTAATGCATGAATTTAGTATAATATCATTTTAAATTTTATGTTGGTACTTTTCAAAAAAAAATCATTGTATTTTTCTATTTCAATATTATATTAAATTATGACAATTATTTGATTATAACTTTGGAAAATGGATTATAAATTTTAAATAAGAGGGTCCATATTTAGTTTAAATTCACATAATTTTTTCATGATGAATAGTAATCCGAGTATATTTTTTTACCATGGTAAAGTTTAAATCATGTAATCTAGGTAGAAATAAATAACCGGAACTATTATATTAAGAAAAACATACCTAAAACTTTTAAAATGGGTATTTTTAGTAAAAATGGTCCAAGATTCCAATTTATGACATTTTCTTGCCACATAGATGAGATTATAACATTTATAGTATTTCATTTAAGGATAATTCAAATTTTTCATACTCTTGTTTTTAATAAGTGTATTATTTATAATGTGGTGTTATATATAATATATGTTCAAAAATAAATATTATTTGAAAATATAATAGATTTATATTTAATATGGTAATTTTTAACCAATTTTCACTATATAAACAATTACCATAAATACTAATTCTACTCTGAAGTAGTAATTCTTTAATTAATTTAAAAATATAATAAATGACACTAGAAATAGTAGAAAAATGTAATATGAGATAAATATTTTAACAAGTTAAATATAATAATAATTGTTACATTTAATTTTATTTTTAACATAACTAAATCCATTTTGTGTGTTATCTTGATATTTTTAAAGTCGTTGTAATAAATAGTTCTTAAATATTATTGTATGTATAGTTTATAAAAAATAATTTTCATAAAAATGATATAAAAATAATAAATGTAATCAATTAAGAATTATTATTAGGATAAGTTTAAAAATATTAACCATAAATCATGTATGGGCCAGTTTTATTTTATAGTAACTATATTATCCCACAACGAGTGAAAGTGATAGTGGTAAAAGAAATAGTTTAATGGGTTAAATAAGGGTTGAAACCAAATTACATGGTGTTAAATATATTGAAGACTTGTCTAAATTATTTTGGATGTTCTTAATTTTAAAAATAATCATATGAAATTCCAAATAACTAACTATTGGGTCAATTGATATGGTGTTATTTTTGTATTAATTTAATATTTTATCAAATTTCAGGAGTATCTCTTCCCCATCTGATAAATATGTCCAAATTATTCTCATTTATTCACAACTCATAACAAACTTTTATGAATATCACTTACAAAATACACCCCCATTATAGGTATCCTCATTATAGATTCTTTTTTGAGAATAACAATATCCTTAATGGTTTTAATGTGTAAAGAAAATGCGGGTTTTCAAAGAAGATGTACTGTATTTATCTTCATGATTTTATTATTTTCTTATTCCTCATGCCAAAAACAATCACCAAACATGAAATAATAATAAATACAGTATTCAAAATCTAATTATATACTATTATGTTGGTTTCATGACTTATATTCCTCTCCAATCCAATAAAATTGTAATATTATTCATCCTTTTTTGTGGACCACCACCTCACGAACCGATATAGGTCATTTTACCTAACCATATCCCATGGATTAATTACAATGATAAAATTAATAATTATATATAATTTTCAGGACATATATATCTTTAGGAAAATTTAATATATCATTGATGTACCTTCATATTACATTCATGGAAAAATGATTACTTCGTTCAGGTGTACATGTAGTCTAGCTCTTCCTGGTAGTTATGTGATTGATTTTTCATCACCATTTCACATTAATGATATATATATGTATATAAAAGAAATAAAATAACATTAATTATATTTTTTTCATAATTAATTTTTTAAATATTACATAACTTCTTTCCATAAATGTCTTTGAAAAATTGCAGTGTTAATCATGCGTATGTATAGCCTACCATCTCCAAGATTAAATCATATATAACACATCGTAAACAACATTCATGGTTTTATTTAAATATATAATTGATTATGAATATTGATAATTATAGAGTGATTATTATTCTTAATCTTTTTCCATAATAGACTCACTTATTTCTTTTCGGACCTATGAAAGGAATATCGTCAAAAAATCTGATGTGAACATAAATATTTATGTAATTATTATAACATAGCAACTAGTGATATGAATGGAATAAAAAATAAGAAAATTGTTATCAAGATAAAAAATTATTAAATATTTCATTATTATTTAGGTTAACAACTAAACTATTTGATGTTTTATACTCAAGGCAAGGGACTTTCCATGAATTAATCAATTATAAAGATCTTATTTCAACACATTTTATAAAATTTTAAAGGAGTGACTTTGTTTATGTATATATAATGATAATATTTTCCCACCATCTAATCTAAAATATTATTTTATTTTTCCATTAATATTTTTTTGGTTATTTTTAAGTAATATTGTATATTTATTATCTGTGTCGTTTTTTATCTTAAAAAAGTTTTTAAAAGAATACCATATTTTAATATAAAAATATTTTTTAATATTGTTAAAAATAGTTTTTAAAATGGATTTATAATTAAATTGTTCAAGAATAATATATTTTATTCATGTTATGTTAGTTGAGCATTATAGGCCACTGGTGATCCTAATAAATCTTATATATTGGGTTAATCCCCATTAAAGCTAAGATGTGTGCCATATAAAATATGTACCACATGTTGAGCTCCATTAATAGTCACATGAGATATTGATTCAGATTATATGAGGGGATGAACCCAATTATAGATCATGTGAGAGCCCATAATATCTTAAATGAAGGGTTTTTCGAATAATACCTCTTCAATTTATTGTGTGATAATTATTTTATCCGATGAATTATATTAGAAATTTTACATATTAGAAACCCACATAAAGAGTCCTTCAAAGATTTGAATGTATTTCATGCTCTAAATTTTAAAAACGGTGTTTATTTTATTTATATGGATATATAGGGTATCTTTTATAGATATTAGTTTCTCTGTTTTTCATTTTGGATTTTTTTTTTCATATACTGTAACAAATTTTAGGACAATGGCAAAAATTACATAGGATTATAATTATTTATTCAACTAACAAATTTATTATTTTAATATCTCTTTATGTGATTTTTTTCATATACCATGTTTTTAAAAAACTATTCTATATAGTTTTTGGAATAGTATTCCCAAAGATAAGATATATATAAGAACATTTTAGTGATTTATCATAAAAATAAACCATGGATTAATTTAAAATGTTTTTTTTTTGAAATTTTTTTTACTGAGTATATGTTTTCTTTTTTAATATATGAGTTTACTATGCATTATTTACAAAAAATTATCTAAATATCTACATTAAAATAATTCTACATATTATAATATGTGAATTCTAGCTCAAATACACTAGACTATATAGTACAAAAGGCTTTTTACTTACACATTTCATCATGTTAATCATTAATAATGTTTCACTACTAAGACACATTCCAAAAAAGAACTCATCATAATGAATACTCCAAAACATCCTAGATTACCCAAATTAAATATAGGAAGGGAACTAACCTAAGAATACATAATGTGAAAATATGATTCACAATAACCTAAATCAACTTATTATATGGCTATTCTTAATAATTTAAAATGTTACATGGAATAAAATGGAACAAACCATCCAGGGAACACTCATAGAGACAACTCTCCAAATTATGTGAGGGTCTTTTTTAGAGGTACATAACATTCAACATGAGACATGAGCCTAAATTGTCACGTCCATAAACAAAAAATTGATCAATTATTGATCAATCAAATTTAAAAACCCATTTCAATCGATCCCTAATTATTTTGTGTTTGATTCTTAGTTTTGAATCGGATTTGTGAGAACCATTTTCCAAATAACACAATAAAATATTTAAAAGAATAAATATGGAAAATGAGTCAAAAAATAATAAATAAAAGGGGAGAAAACACTTGTTTTTTTAAATTGTATCATAATAATTATTAAAAATTAAATCTTAGACAAATTTAAAAACATTTTCTAATTTATATAATTACATAAAATCTGTAAATAATTTAAATGGATATTAAAAAATACTTCACAATTTAATTGGCCATTTAACCCCATTTCCACTTGAAGTTAATTTCAAAATTATGTTCTTAAATTTATCACCATTTTAGAATAATTTTCATTTACAATTTCATATATCATTTCATTAATGAATTAATTCCTTCAAAAAATAACCATTCATGAATTAAATTATTTACATGAAAAAAATTTCATCGACCCATTTTTATAATAATTTATTATAATATAAAAATCCATGTATACTTTCACAGCCACTGAAAAATTTCTAACAAACAATTAAACATATATATTCATTCTCTTCTACTCTATAGACAATTATACATCACTCAACAAAACAATTATTAATGGGAAAGGGCCAAGAATCAAAGAACCATTCTGAAATGAAACCTCATTTTACTAAGTGGGGTGCTTCTCTGAGAGTACCTCATAAAGGAGCTTTTAATTAATATTTTAGAGTGGATCCTCCAAATAGTGAGATTTTTGCATATGAGAGAGCATTAAAAGTGTTGACTGGAGAAAAGACTCAACGAAAAATCATAGCAGCTGATATGAATGGGGAAAATAAGCTATTATTTAAATTCATCCAGCTTGTGATCAGTCCTAGGAGAGGGGACTTTACAGTACTTAAGTATCAGGACATATTCTTGATGTACCTATTGAATCATGGGGAGAAGATAAATTTTTGTAGGCTATGGACAAAACAGTTGGAGGATATAACCAAGCCAGGCTCAAAATAAAATGCCATTTTTCATGCCAAGTTAATTTCAATAATGCTAAAGGTAAAGGTTGTGGGTGGAGGAAAAGAAGAAATTAGAGTGTCCAGAAACAATATTTGTATCTCCAAGGTTATCTATATGTTTATGAATATTAGTTGGAATCCTTGGAGGAAGTCATGGGTGAATGATGAAAGAAAAATATATGAAATTTTTTATCCTGTCACGCATCCATCTAGGCCAAAAGACCATAGGGATCCGGGATTAATCCTAGATGAGCCAGATCCTACCTATTCAGATGAGGAAGTTGAAAGAGCTATGGAGAATGAAAGAGAGGACAACCCCATTGATGATGGGAGTGATCCCCATTTTCCAGCCAGCCAGTTGTAGGGAAAACATTTGGAGTACCTAGTTCTCCAACAGAACTTCCCAGGAGAGAACCCGTTCTGAGGGATAGTGATAATGAGACTAGTGAAGAAGAAAAAGTATCTCAAACTACTATCAGAGACACCCCAGAAGAGCATGATGCAGCGGAGTGAGATCATTCTGATCATGAGGAAAAGGAGGCAGTTGGTTGAGATGAAGAGATGTTGGAAGCTGAAGAAGAAGAAGAACTCAATCTGAGTCCTCTAATATGTGAATAAAAAAGGACAGTGTCTGACCAAGAAGTAGAAATGGCACCTGCTACAATAGAACTGGAGGTAATTAATGATTCTAGGGAGGCAGTAGCTCACCCCACTGGTTAATCAATGGATTTTATAGATGATGTAATAGTATCTTCTAGAGTTGAAGCAGCAGTTGTGGAAGTGCAAAGAGTAGAACAAACAGAGGCGATTACTCAAGAGGTAGCTCAAAGTAAGGGGGTCATCCTATTTTTAGACAATCTGTATTTATCATCCATGACATTGAGGAGTGGTCTGAATACCATGGGTATCTGGTGTTAGGGATGGATTATGATGATTCGAATGGTGAAATGCCCAATAGGAGGCAGTCACTGCATACTGTTTTAGAGACTTATGTTGTAACTCAAATGACTACAGTCCTGGAAGATTATGTTATAAAAGCGGATCTTGAATCTCAGAATGTAGATTTCAAATGAATGGTTAATGATATGTATTCTATAATGGATAATACATTAGCCTTGATTCAAGAACTAATTGCCGCTGAGATGGCTAGGGTTCATTGTTTCATTCAAACTAATCTGACCCAGGAAATATCACAGTGCCAGAATCAGCCCAGGGAGTTGACTGAGCTAGTGAGCTTCAAAGGCAATCTATGGTGAACTGGACAACTCTTTTAGATTCTAAGACTCAATAAGATAAGGATATATAATATCTCAGAGTAGTTTTCCAGCAGATGGTCCCTATTTTTGAAATCTTTATGGACCAAATTAATACTCATGTGCAGACTTAGGATGATTATGTGAAGAAGCTTATTAGTGGGATGACCACGCCCTTTAATGAAACTGTTTCTTTCACCATAACACAATTGACTGCTTCTTCTACTGCTTCAACCTCAACCGCACCACCTGTGGACTTGTCAACATTCAGAATAGTGCTCAATGAAGAATTAGCTAAGTTGTCTGGTGTAAGTGCACCTGACTCTCAATCTGTGACACTGATTATCACTACTACCAGGGATGTGCAAAAATTAGTCATTGAATTCATGATAGAGGCTTCCCAAGATCCGAAATGTATAAAGGAGAAGATTTATCATTACTACATGTGTATTTACTCTAAGCATCAGATGGGTTCTCACTTCAAGCTTTTGCTGGAAAATCTCAAAATTCCACCAGTCACCAGAGCCTTCAAGGAACAAGTAAGCAAGATGTGACAGATAACTCCTACCATAGAAAAATTCATGGAAAACAAGGATGATTACATATCATCTATAGAAAGAATAGGAATTATTATTATGGATTTCGGAAATTTTCTCTTACCTTTTCTCTATGTGGACGGTTGTCCTATTATAGTCCCTCATACATTACTAGTACCAATTTTTCATTCATGAGGACTAATATTGGGGAAATCAGAAGCATCACTACCTTGATACCATAGAGAGGTACTCATTACAGGAACACATGAGCTTATGTTGATTCCCCTCCAGTTATCCCTACAGCAATTCCCAAACCTGCTCATCCAACAGCACATCCTCCTCCTTCTTCTTCCAAAGGGAATGAACAATTGCCTGAGGCTGATGTGGATTGAGTTTGTTTATAACTTTTAATAGGGAATTTTTATTCTTTTTGGTACATGTAATGTAATTAAATTAATACAATAATTCTCTGTTCTCTCTATTTGTGTTTATTTTTACTAATCACAAAGGGAGAGAAATGTTGTGCTAATATGATCACCAATATGATCTTGTGATTCAATTTCTTGTGATTTCATTACACTATATTGGACCTTTTCTACTTTTCCCACTAATATCATGTACCAATATCCTCTGATATTATACTCTTATTAATCGTTGATACATGTTAAACCACAAATGATCTATGGTTCACTTTGATCTCTATTTAATAATTTTAATATATGCTTATATTTGATACCTATAATTAATATATACTGGCATAATTTGTGATTATCAAAAATGGGGATATTGTTGGACACACTTATTTTGATAATCCCAAATCATGTTTAATACCGATCATAATATATTAAGTCATTTGATAATCCATTTTTATCTATAATTATATTATTTATCCTGAAAAATCTACATTTTTAGTCTCATGACTTGGTTGCATCTTCTTACAGTTTAAATTTCCATAATTAAAATATCACAGTTAATGGATACTATTAAGAGCCTTCTATTCAAGGTCACCATTATAGTTCTTTATTGCTAAAAGTTACTATCATGATATAGGTCACCGTTGGGAACACTTCTATTAATGGTTGCTAAAGGTTGCCATTGAAGATCACTAGTTACTGTTTGAAGCTATCTTAAAAAGGTCACTGTAACATGTCAACCATTGGAGTACATACCAAATCACAGATGATGAGTCACTATTACAGGTCACTTTAGTGAAAAGGTCCCTGTTATCAAGCCTTCTATTAGAATTCTACTGTCAGACTCACCATCGAAGGTCAACTATTATATGGTTCTCATTTCATGTCTACCATGGGACAAGTCTACCATTAGTGGAATTCTACTGCTAGAAAAATCCACCATTGGTGAAGTCTACTACTAGAAAACTCCACGATTGCGACAGTCTACCACTGGAAAGGTCTACTATTGAGCCTATCGAAGAAGTCTACTGTGAGGAGCTTACTGTTTAAGTCCACCACTTGACAAGAATCTGATACCAGTGTAATGATAACCAATTCTTTACTTTACTAAATTTTTTAATATTATCATAAAGTTCATGTTTGGACAATTTAAAGCACCTTACATTATTTAATGTTATTTATAGGCATATCAGGGAACCGTACGAGGTAAAAGGAACACCACACATGGGTGGTTCTTTCCTCTTGTTGACCCCTGCTCAATTAAATATGGGAAAGCTGAGTTGGAAAATGTATATATGTATATACCAAACTAAAACGAGAATATATATATATACATATATATGGGTTTTGACATAAAGATATTGAGGTACACACATAAGGAAGACACATACAGAACCCAATATATGAAGCAAGAAAAAGAACACTCGAGAACTCATTCTGAAGATCCCAGAGCTTCACAAAGATCTGTTTTGAAGAACTTCTTCAAGGATATGGTGTTGTGCTATAAAGAGATTTTGATCCAAGAAGCTGATCATCATTACACCTAGAAGTCATAACCTGGAAGTTGTGACACTCTGTTTTAGAAGCAACTTGTATAGAATGACAAGAACTTCATTTCCTTCATTCCAAGGAGTCTAGAGCTGATCTTCCAACACATAGAGCATTCTAAACACTTTCTTAACATCATTATCTCTACTGTGTTTAGTATTTTTTATTTGTGTGCAGTGTTTCTATTTTACACACAATGTCTCTTGTGCTTGAAATGGGGGATCCAGAAAATCCTCATACCGAACTCTCTCTACTCTTCATTCCCATGCATAACTGTGGAAGAATCCTAGTGTGGCATGGGTTTTGTTTTCCCACGTAAAACTATGGTAGAGGTTTCAAAACCTAGACTATTTGTGAAAAGTAATGTACATCCTAATACAGGTCGTGTATCAAGTTTATAGATAAACTGCATGGTGTCAGGTGATCACCGTGTGGAGAGGACTAGGTCTTGACTTAAGACTGAACCTCTTGTTTAAATTTGGTGTGCATATCTGTCAAGTACTCTATTTTTCATTAATCCACTTCTTTTTTTCAATGATGGAAATATGTTTTTATAATCACTCTGATAATATGTTTTGGTTAGTGTGTATATGTGATTAATTTAGTAAACTTGTTTCAAAAGATGAATTATTGTTAACACTTATTCAGCTGAGGATATATCAACCTGTAAGAAACATGTTGAACAATAAATCATTTATATCTCAACTGCCCTAATTAACTGGTATTTTTTAATTTGGGGGATTCTTATTCTAATTTTTTTAACATAAATTTTAATTGGACTCAACTCACCCCCTATCTTTATTATCCACTCCGACTGACATTTTGAGAATCCCATTTTCACTTTCTTTCTGTTTAATAATTGAGTATTCGTAATTTTTAAAAATAATTTGACTCATTATAACTTTTTTAATTACTGTTTGTTTTGGGATAGAAAATAGCTATAGACGTATGTAAAAATAAGATGAACGATAAAAATAACTACTCTCTAATTGGTGGAGTTTTAATCCTGTATATGATTTTTTTATGAAATTATTGAGGGGGAGATGTCGAATTTCTTTTATACATTAACATTATATAACGAATAATAAATAAAAAAAGAAAAGAATATAAGAGAAAAAAATTTGATTAATTATTCAATGATATTAATGGGAAACAAAAAAAGTAACACAATTATAGTAGGGACTTTATCTCCATCATAAAAGGAATCCTTGAGCAAAATCATCATTCATAAAAAATCTTATGATTTAAAAGGAACTTTCAATTTCATAAAAATTATCCTAATGACTCATAAAATCCTTAAAAAGTTTGAAAACCTCATTTAAATAGATTGTGTGTGGGTTTGGGCTAAAAATGTTGAAAATGGTAAATGCATAATTTTTCAACAAAATATTACCCCATATTGAGATTAAATTTTTACCACCAACATTAGTGAACCATTTTTTACCATATATGAATGATATTCTAAATAAATATTCATTTATTACTTGTCAAAATTTTATCCTAAACCACAAATTAATTAATATGTAATGTCCAAATTAGTGATCTTGGATTAGTTCATCTATATTTCATCCATCTATGTATTAAAATCCATTTTCTGTCTTCCCAATATGAGACACATCATTCATGATCTCGATTATAATTTTACAATACATAGTAAGTAATATCTCTATAAAATATATAATAAATTAAATTTCTAATATTTTTTCAAAAATTAATTTTTTACAATTAAAATAAAAAGAACAAAATTTTCACATAATTTTTAATTTCAAGATCAATCCACTTATTTTCATTAAAACATCAAGTAAAGCACCATTAAGGTAAATTATATCAAATATTACCTAAAAAATATTCATTAAACTCATTTATTAAATACTTGGTAAACCATAAAATTATTCTTTCAAAGGGTAACACTCAGGTTATGTAATCCATAAATTGAGTTTTGATTCCACTTATAAATCAATAATGATAAAAAGGGAATGGAAAAATCATAAAAATATATAAATCTCACAAAATAATGAAAAAAATATTCTTATAAAATATCATAAAAATCCAATGATATTAGTTACACTAACATAGTGGAAAAATAATATGATTCAAACATGGAAAAATTTCTCTATGCCTTTTCAGAAAACATTTCAATATTATCTTCATACCCAATATCTAATATATTTATGTTTATGCCAATTTTCCCTCTCAAATGATTATATCCCACTACACCTATTTGATATCATTTTATTTAAAATTGATGAACACAATAATATATGTGTTACCAAAATTCAAACCATATCATCCTAAAATTGATATCGCCACATACTGTACATTTTGAAGCTCCCATTATGATATTTCGTTTTAATTATTTTTATTTTATTATATTAATTTTTTAGATTTTAGTTTATAATGTGTTCGGATATCTAGAACACAAAAATAGGTCAATGTCTTACTATACTAGAATTGAAATAGAAATTATCATGTATAATAATCATGTTATAATATAGAAAACATTACATAACATGGATGTCCATAAAATTTGGTAAGAAGAACCGACAAGTCATTATTCTGTGTGATTTTATTTAAACATATTAAATGATACAATTTCCCCAAAAAACTAAAATTAGGAATTGTGTGTAAATAACGATAACGTTTTATGGAAACTGCAAAACATGTAATTTGAAAACAAACTATTTAAATTTTATCAATCACTAATGATGAAAAATTTCCATTGATTAAAATTCTTATGATGCGTTTTTTAAAATTAGACGCGATCTATCAAAAGTTCTATGTAAGTAATGATAAATTCAAATGATTTTTTATATTTTCCTATAATCTTAATTTTTAGAAATTAAAATATTGAAAAAACAAACAGATAAATGGAAAAATAATAATAAATCTTCCCAAATTCTTCAAACCATACAGAAATAAAACAAATTTTATTAATTATGAAAAATTTATTATGTATATATTTAATGATTAAAAAATAAATTTTTATAAAACCTAGATTGTTTTTTATCTCTTAGATAATGTATTAATTACAATAATATTAAACCAATAAAAGGGTACCATGGCTTGCCTGCCCCAACCATTACATTAAAATAAGAAATCTAGTATCCCGACATCATTTCAATGGCCTTGGGTGAGACAAATAAGAAGAATATATATATCATATAATCACAAATTTGGAACCTGATAGATGTTTTTTCTCTCCTTCATCCATAGGTAATTTCAATACCAATGACTTTCTAAGGATTTAAAATAGTCACTCTCAAGGTGATAGATGGAGAAAAGAGGTATGGTGCAATATAATCACTTATAAATACCACTTTCTCATTTGACGGATCATAAACCACACTATTCTGGCTGAAAATAGCATTATAAAGTTGGGAATCTACATAGCATCCTTTTTTCAGTGCTGTATAAATAAAAGTGTGGGTGATGCGAACCATATCTTCTTTGAGGGGGAATGGGTACATTTTGTCGGGAGATTTTCACCGACTTTACAACATATGATTCTCAAGATCATATGAATGTACCATTACTGGATATATGGTTCCATGGGATGAACAATGCGGGAATGGAATGGATGGCACAATCTATAATTCATAAGGTAAGTTGCTGGTGCGTATGGAAAGCAAGGAACATGGAAAGATATGAGTGTCTTCCATATACCAAGAGGTACATAATCACAAGGATTCAAAGCCGGATAAAGGTTCTGGATCCTTTCTTCTAAAACATTAATGAAGCGTCGTCACTATGTTCCATGCGTCATCCTTCTTCTATGGTTGAATCTTCTAATACAAGGTTACAGGGCCAATGGTTGTGGTGGTTCGCCCCAAAAACATATTCAAACTGAATACCAATGGTTATAGAAAATTAGGTATTCCTCAAGGAGGAGGTGTTGTGAGGGACTGGAGAGGAAGTGATTAAATGGATTTTAGGGTTCTCTATGGCAATTGAACTATTATTCATGTTGAGGAAAATGAATTAATGTATGGGATTAAATTGATCATGTAGAAGAAAATCAATCTATATCAAGTGTTGAATGATTATGTGAGCATTCAAAGTTCATTACAAGGAAAAATCCAGACCCCACGGTCGATATCATACACCATCAAAAAATGTAGTTCTCTTCTATATAATGGAATAAAGGCCACTCACACCTCTGTAGAAGGAAATAAAGTGGCAGATCATTTTTCCTCCGAAGATGATCGTGCCCTCAAATTCATCAGTTCTCATAATAGGTATATATTTAATATAGAGGGTCTGTCTTTAATCTGAGGGGATTCCATCAGACTACATTATTTTAGGCTTCCTTAGTCTAGGTGATTTTCTTGTTGTTCTTTTTTTCCTTCAATAAAAATGTATCCTATGATGATTAAACCAATTAATTAAAATAATTGATTAATTGGATTTTATAGAATGACATAACTCTCAAAAGATAAATATAAATTTGGATTTTCCACTAAGAAGTGTTGTTTTTATACATCTTACAAAAAGGATATTTTATTTGGACATCCCTAGTATGGAGGTGTATTATGTTATTGTATGGAACCCCCACATTTTATGTCTTCTAGTATCAATATGTGGGTACCAATACTGAAATACCCATTTATAATAGATCAATGATAAAATCAATAATATATGAAAATAAAATAATTAATCAATAAAAGTATGAGAAATAAAGAAGGCATACACCCAGTACACTTATATAATGTATTGTAGAAAATCGTCATTAGTATGTAGGGGAGAATATTTCATTATTGTGGGATTATTCAATTTCCCTACTTCTTAAAGAAAAATCACTTTTTTAGTTTCCGTAAAAACATTCTATTTTGGTTTCAAAAGTGTTTTTACTATATAATTGAAAGTGGGAAAACATTTTAGAATTCCGTTTTAAAATTACATTTGTAAATTATTCAATACATAGTAAATCAAAAATTCATTATTCCCCTCATTATTATAATATTTTATGTTATCATTCACCACCCCCATAAATTCTTCATCATTGAATTCCAATACCATCTTCTCATTGAGGGTGTTCATTCCATCCCCATCATCATCACATGACATGAAAATCAAGGGAAATTATTATTTTAAAATTTAATAGGGGTTTTTAATTTCAATTAATAACAATGTAAAATAAAATACCTATGAATATAATTTTATGTCTAATACCTTTGGTAGATCTATATGAACTGCATGTTCGTTACGATGGTCCATTTTTATGATGTCTATGATATTTTGAAGACAATGATTTTCTATTATAGTCTCTACAACTTTAATGAATTCATAAAATATTGAAACCAATGTTTGATAATTTTCCCCATGTTGATGGATTTCAAAAAAATATAGTCATAACTCTGGGAGTTAATTACAGAAGGCTTCGACATATTATTAATCAATATCTACTTTTTAAATACTAATGAAAACATTAAAGACATCGTCCCAACAAAAAGACATGTTAAATGAACATATTTAATTTTCTAAAAGGTCATATTTATCACTAAAGTATGTTTCCTAAAAATTGAATTCATATTTTAAGTATTTTTGAAATAAAAATTATATTCAAATCAGATTCTGAATAAGACAAGAATAAAACTCATGCCCTCCGAGAAATATAAATATTTTGATAATGGATTATGAATATAATCCAAAACAATTATCATATCATTACAATGTTCATGGAAATAATTATTCTAATTAATATATTTATAGGAGGGAGGAAATTAATGAACGCCGAAAATGAAAAAAATTAAAATATAAAATAGATGATAAATTGGTAAAAAAATATGGGTTTAGTTTGTTAATTTCTGAACATAATAAAACAAATTCTACAAAACATAATTCCAATTAGAAATAATATTTATTTTTTATAATCTAACCTTCCCCATCAATATTTATTATAAAATATCTATTAATTGATGGTTCCATAATTTTTTTCCCCAAACCAAATAGAATAATATACCACAATAAACCAGAATATAACATCAATTCATCCAATCATGGAACCCAGATTTGATTTATAATCTAAAAGATAAATAGGATTAATATATAATTATCAACACACAACCAATATGAAAATGGTAATTTCATAACTATTGGGTTTAGACCTAAACAATTTGAATTGATTTGAATTTTTTATATTTGAAATGTAAAGTGTGTATCTAATGATTCAGAATAACCAAGTTGCCAGGTCAATATTTAAATCATTTCAATTATTTTTAAAAAAATATTAAGATTAATTTCTTTAAAAACTGTATGTCAATTAATTTAAAACAAATTATTATTTAATTATTAATAGGATCAACCAGAAAATATATACACGAACATTTTTTGAATGTTTTTCATGGAGATGATTTTCAAAAAAGTGAATCAAAATGGAAACACCCAATATCATATACGCAATAATATTATATCATAATTAATTAATATAAAAAATTTAAAAGGGAATAAAATGTATTATTTATCTAGGAATAAATGATATAAAAATAATAAACCCAATGTAACTATATGTATTAGTCAGAGAGGATCACCATCTTATAATATTTCTCAAAAAATTTGTATCTTGTTAATAAAATTGTTATAGAATTAAAACAAACCATTCCATTTTTGAAAAAAATTCCTAAAGCCTCTCAAAATCCTAATTTGTTGTGACAATATCATAAAAAAAAATTATTACCTATTAATTATATATATTATTAAAAAAGAATGTAATTATGGAAAATTAATTATTACACCATTCAATATTTCCATAAATATCCAATTAAAAAACACCAAAATATTCTTTACAAATATAATTTTCAATTGTTTTTAGAATCCTATTTAATTTGGAATAAAACCACTACTAAGAAAAGACTATAATTTTCTCACTATACATAAATCAAGAAAATGAATTCAAAATTAATAATAATACCATAATCCTATCAATATATAAGTATAGAAATTAAAAAAATTTCATAATCACATAGGTCATCAAATAATGGTTCTATATTTCTTTCACAACTTTTTAGGACACCTATAAAATTGTCTAAATTAGTGGCATGCTCTTGAGGACATCATGACTGAATCTATACAATCTAGGATTATCACATTAATGAATGAATAGATAAATATTCCAGGTATAAATCTTAATGAATTGAAAACAAAGTATCTCATGTTATATCCCTCCTTCTAACAACTACACTCAACTCACGTAGCTCGCTAACTATTGTGAACCTCTTTCTCCAATCAGATCATGCATTGAAATAAGATTTATGCTTATCAATGCCTCTACATGGTCTACCAAGACACATATTAAATATATAAAATAATGTTGACAATCTATATTGATAAATATATCGAAAAAAATAATTTAAACCATTCCTCCCAAACCTTCATTGCCAACTTACCTATCATATATCACTCAAAATAAATAAATTAAATAATGTTCCCCTTCGGCTCAAAATCATATCATGAAGTTTTATAAAATGGTTTCACAATAACCCAAAATAAGTTTAAATTATAAAATATTACATTCATTAATTTATTAACACTCTATATCTACCTATATATATTAATGGTTTCAAGTATCACACAAAATCAATCATTAGAATCATTGTCGTAAAATTCATGTAATTTCCATCAATGTAAAATTACTCTACCTAACTATTTGGAGGAACCACCTAAATAATAATAATATTATCCATTAAACTATGAAAACAATCATAATATATCTATCTCAATATAATTTCACAATTTAAGCAGGGATATATAATTATAAAACAACAAAAATTATATAAAATTATTCTATGAAAATTTTAAAAACATTTTCTAATTTCATCATTCATATGAATTACCAATAAAAATATTCCATAATTTCAAAAGATCAACATCTTATTTTATTTCATTTAAAAATGTTTTTATATAACCACAAAAACATTATTTTATTTTAAACCAATTATTAAACAATTTACCAACACATGGACTTTCAATAAAAATTTGAAATTCCCAGAAAAGTGGTTGTTCCTATTGTCAAACCACCATAAAAACATTCGAAAACTAAAAAATTCATAACACATTGATTTCTTTTAACAAATAATTAAATTTAAATACTTAATAATCCATTGGAATTTATCATTATGATAATCCAAAAATATCCTACCTCATTTCAATGGATACCATTCTGAATGTTATCACCTTTGATACAAAATCTAATAATATTCAAGGGAACATCCTTCACCCCAAAATGATAAAATTAACAGGAATAATAGTTCCTAAATATATCATATGAACAATTTCAACAATAGGATTCATGGAAGAGGTGGAATATAATGGAACGTGTTGAGGGGAATAAGGGAGATATAAATCTAGAGCAATGAGAAGTTATTTCCTCAACAAATCATTGAATTTTTAGTTTATATCTTCAAAATCTATTAGATTGGAGGCATAAACCCCAAATTGTTTCTATTGGATAGTCCAAATGAAAGGGGAGAGGAGGAATCCCTTAGGGATGATAGAACTGTTAGAGAAAATTTATATATAAACCTCAATTTGAATCATTGTATAATGATTGTCTAACCTTCGATGTTGGTTAAATGATTTTCTAATAATATATAATCTCTTCCTAGGAAATATTAATTCACACTACACCCCATGTAAAATCTCTTTATTGATCTACCCACGGACCAATTGTGTCAATATATGTTTTCAAACCAAATATCCAAATCAAACACTTTTTATGTTTATTAACAATATTGAAATCATTTTATTATGAAAAACAATGAAAATAAAAATCAAAATAGTTTCTACTAAGAGTCTCCCCATCAGTAAGCTAAACATTATGGTCAAACCATACATATTAATAAAATTATAATCTTCTAAAAGTAGGGATACCATCATTCTTACACATTATCCTTGTGAAGAAGAAAATTTAAAAAAATTATTCTTAATTACAAAAATCATCAATATTCTTATATATATGTATATTTGTGATGAATTAAAATAAAAACTATGAAATGGTGAAATAAGATGTTAAAATATCTGGACAATTCCAATTAATTACCCAAAAAAAATCCCCATGTATTCAAATCCACTAGTTGTCACTAATAACAAAATAAATTTCCAATATTAGTTCTAATGGTGGTGGATACAAAAAATTGACCACCATAATAGTTTCAAATTATAAAAATAGTGTAACAATAAAGATCTGACGCCTTAGATGAAAAATTACATTATGAAAATGCATTTATATGAATTCCAATGAGCACATTGGAACTATCCAAGGAACAAATTCCCGCATCCTATAAGGGAAATAAACTACAATGAAATCAAAATCCAAATTATCTGGACATAATCATTCATAACAATAATGACATTCTCAAGGAAAATCTGTAATGCATTCCCTAAAAAAATGACATGGTCTCTCATCTTGGGTCACCACACTACATTGGTTATGCTATTAGATCATCAACCCATGAATAAACCCATAAGTATGGAAATACTAAGTTCTAAACAAATTAAAGGATTCATCCATCATAATTACCCTGACACCTTCTCAAAGGCCACTCAGGCCTATATAGACATTATATTATCATTTAAATGGTTAAAAAAAGAGAAAAAATATATTCTATTATCTTAACATAGTAAACTATAACAACAAGGCATGAAATAAATTAAGCATAAAAAATTAAAAAATTAAAAAATTATAATTTTTATTTTATTTTATGAGAAATATGATTTTTCAAGGAATACTAGAAAATTTTTATATTGATTGATAATATATTTTTTAGTGTATTTACAGGTTTAGAAAAAAAAATTTAGTTTCAATTAGTATTAAATAATTTTAGCAAATAATCAAATAATTGATTTTGAATAGTATTTTATACATTAATGTATTATAAAAACATTTTATATATAAAAAATTATTTTTTCTGAAAACAAAATTTAAATTGGTTTTTATCCAATTAAATTTTAAATTAAATTATGAAAATGTTGTGTTTCAAATTTTGATATATAGATTCCATATTTGCATTTAGTGGGTCCTGATTTAGGGATTAGTTCCATTTTACATTTTTTAAATATGAATATTTACATTAGTAATTTTTATTACCACTGAATGAGGGGAAGATGTTTATGTATTCCCATTCTTCTAGGTATTCCATGTTTTGGTGGCCATATCTACTCCATTAATCTATTCCCTTCCCACCATGGGAGGAATTTCTAAGGAAATTATTGTCCCCATACATTCTATCTGACTAAAAATTCATCTGACATTTACACCTTCCCGAATATCGAAATATAACGCATGATTCCATCTCTTGACTAGGAAATCCCCATGATTATAATATTTTCAAAGAGATTAAAAAGTCATCAGACTAGTAAAGGATTTCCCCAGTGGAACATTTTGTTTAAAACCAGTGTTCATTTGGCTTCTTTAATAAATTCATCTAAGAATCATGGGACTTGTTGCACCACACCATAGTATGTCTCCTAGTCCCCTGACAAATTCTAATACTTATTGATATTGATTATTTTTATTTCTCTATTAGGATTAGAACCCAATGATCATTCAATGGTGTTTATTTCTCCCTATTCCATATGTTTATTTTCTTCAGTGTGATATTTGTTCCTCCTACAATTCATAGCTGGTTATGTTTTTTGAGCCTCCTATATAATTTTTAAAACCCTTTAATTATAATGATTCCTGTAGATTTTGTTACATTACTTTTCTATTTTGATAGTTTAACCTGACCCTTTTACATATGATTAATCGTTGTAATTTCATTGAAATTATTTTATCAAACCTCGAGTAATGTTTGGGTGGATTTAGATCAAACAAGAGTACCATATCAAGAAGATGATTTTTTTGTTAATGGAAATATTTTTCTCAACATCTGGTCATATGGGGAACCTTAAACACATTTGTAGACATGATTTATTTATAAAAAAACAATTGATACATACCTGGTTCATGTTGTTGGGATGAGATTAGGTAATCTAGTTCCCATGGATTCATAATTCCATCATTATTATAGGAGTCTTTAGATAATAGATATTACTATCATTATCTCGACAGTTACTCCTACTATAAACTCCAATTGATTTTTAGATATTTAAGAGATATTATCTTCTGTTTATATTGACTAAAACCAAGTAATTTAAATTTTAATACTAGAGTAGTTGCTATTTTTGACAAGATGTGATGCAAATTGGTTGAGTTCAACTTCATAGAGATGGTCTTGTGATAGATAGACCCTCAAATGGAATGTTTATCATTTAGTAACATGGTTATGAGTAGTGTTATGGGAAGGATATATTATTTTAATCATTTCACTAAATCATGTTGTGATTTTACACAAGAATATTCATTGAAACATTAGGTGATTCAATAGATTCCTGAGAAGAATGTAGCATTGACTTTGAGATGTTGGTTACATGAATAGTAGAGATAAGTATGGATATTTTATAACCAAAACAATTTCTCTACATTTAATGGAAATGAAATGGATAAAGTTGATACTAAAAGATATTAAAGATACATTCCATGATGGAAATGAAAAAAGGTAGGGTTAATATTTGGGGAGGATATTGAGTAGTAAAAAATAAAATAAATTCCCAAAAAATGATGGATTATGAGAAGGAACCATAAGAGTTCATAATGGTTGGGTTATGATTGAGTAAAGAAAAAAAATAAATCATTGTTATAGGAATTTTCTATTTCATAAGGTATGAGAAACACCATGCTAAAATTATTCAAATATAGAAAATACTATTGTATCTAGATCTATTGGAAATAAAAATAAAAAGGGAAACAGAACATAGACTGGTGAATCAGCAATTGTAGAATGTGTTAATCAGGTGTTTGGTAATAACTGTATGCAATATCTATAGGAAGAAAACAAGGAATCTTAATGATAATTCACTGTGAATGTTATTAAATCTGGGACTTCTAAATCTATGAATAAAATATAAAGTGTAGAGGAATTAGAAAGAGGAAATATTCTGGTCATTTTCTCCATTATACATAACAATAAATTGAAGAATACTTTGGGATCAATGCACCAAATGAGTTTTATGTTGTCAGTAATAAATGATATGAATATATATAGGTAACCGCTTTTAAGTGGAAGTTATATAGAATGTTGGATTAAAATATTTTTAGTATTTATTTAATAATATTTTCAGTTAGGAATATATCTAAAACACTTGATTTTCAGATTATTTGGTTTCTCAAATTATCCTTTAAAATCAAATAAGAAAAAAATAATTTTAATGTTTATTAACATTTAAAAGGGTAAATATGGATATTTTCGTTAACAATAACATGAAATAAACAATTAGATAACATAAGAACTTAATTAAATATTTTTCAATGAGTATATATAAACAAAAATCATCTAAGCGTTGAATTTATAAAATCATTTTTCATATGGATGAGATTATGACCATTATGTAATATTATAATTGAAAAGTCATATATCTCACAATATTGATTGAAATTGCAGTAAAAAATTTTAATATGTTTTTATTCAAAGTATTTGATATACTATAAATAATAATGAGAGAGATAAAATATAAATCTTCATCATTTTTAATTGTTTTCTATTTTTGGTAAATAAATTATTTCTTTATTTTTTTACAATATTCATACAGTTTTAATTTAATAAATATAAAAAATATAATAAGTGATATTAAAAATATTAGAATATATATAATTTGAGATAAATAATGTGATAAAAATAATAATTTTGTTATATTTTACATTATATTAATATTTTTTTAATAATTGGATCTAATTTAGTTTTTATATTGATATTATTAAGGTTAATGTAGGGAATAGTTAATGAAATTAGGATTATATATATTATATAGAAAATATTATTTTATTAAAGATATAATATACCTAAATAAATTAAATTTAGAAAATTTATTAGAATAATGTTTTAAATATAATCAATTGTCCATTTAGGGTTTCTTTAAAATTTCATAGTAACTATAATAATACTCAATGAGTAAAATTCATTGATGTCATTATAAGGGAAAATAGGTAAAATATGTTTTAAAAAGAAATGATAAGAGTTGAAATATAGTAAAAAAGGCCAAATTTTTCTTTGATTACTGTATATTAACATTGATAATAAAATTATCATCTAAATAACTCTCTTTGGATACATTTTTAATTTAACTATAATTTTTATTATTTAATTTTTTATTGAAATTCCAAAATTCCTTTAATCTCTTCTATAACGGGGGTCCTCTTCTTAAAAATTATTAACATCTCGTAACTCATTTAACTCAACTAATAAATTCATGGGTACCATACTAAAAAAAATCTACTAATTTTAGTTGTTATTCAATTGGAATGAAAATAGACCTAGTGGTCTTGATTTATAATAGAAAATATGTTTTCTAAAGTAGATGAATTGTCTTTTTCTACATTTTTTTTATTTTTTATCATCATTCTCATCCATAAAACATTCCTAATCCATGATAAAATAATTATTGAATTATCCTATATATACTTATATGTTATCTTGATAGTTTAATGACATATATCCATCACCATATCCGTCAAATAGGAAAAGAATTCATATTTCATGTGTATGAAAAACTACATCCTTGTAAACCGATGTAATTTTTTTCCAATCTCAATCTATCATGGATGGATTACAATTACAAAATTAAATTTTTTAAATGATATTAATGATATATTTATAATAAATAAAAAAAATTCATTTACATTATTATCATTTCCTTTATAAGAAAATCATAACATTGTTCATGTGTATGTGTCGATTACCACCACCATGGAATGATGTGATTCATTTTTGATCACCACATAACATGAATGATATATATGTTGGTTTATTTAAGAATTAATATTATATTTATAATATTATTGTAATTAAGAAATTATAATATGATACCTAACTTTTTTCCATAGTGATGATCTAAAAATAGAAATTCTAGTCATGTATACTTACATTCTATGATCTCTATGACTGTAATGTATTTCATTTTCCCTGAAAATATTTCATAGTTGGATTGAATAAGATGATTTCTGTATAAAATTGATAAAAGTTTCATGATTATTATTATATCAATGATATAATGATGACCTTTTTAATGATACTCATATTATAGATGTCATATTAGACTTACGAACCAAATATGAAAATAACGTACAATATGAACATAAATAGTATTGTAATTGTAATAAAATGGTTCCAAGTTATATAAAATTAAAAAAACATTTAATAAGGATATAATTAAATTATATAATAAAATATTAATATTATTTATTAATATAAAGAATATATGTGACATGTCAAACACATAGTAGGGTTATTTCTTTTAAAATTATTCTTTTCAAGGTATTCATTCAACTCTTTTTAAAATGGAATAATTTATATAATTTTTTGAAAATAATTAAAATAATTTTATATTCCTTCCTTGACAAAAACTCAAATATTTTATTTTCCCTTTATAAGAATCAATGGATCTTTTAAATAAAAATAGTTTATTAATTTTGGGCATTGTGTTTAGTTATGAAAACTTATTTTTAATGATAAGTGTATATTGATATCCAAATGTATTTTATTGCATTGAAAATTGATTTTATAGTGTTTTATGATGAAATCATGAAATAAGGAATGTTTTTCATACATGATATGGTACTTTATCGTTATAGATCATGGTTTATCCCGATATAGCATATACAATGGGTATAGAACCATTATAGATCATCGTTGGTAAAATTATAGTTTATATAGTTGTTTGAGGCCCATTATTACTGGAAGTTGAGCCTTATATAGATTATATGAATTGTAGATCCCCATTAGATGTCATGGTATAAGGAATCCACCTTAAAACATTGCATAATCTTGATTTAAATGAATAATTCACATTGAGGATCTTTTCAGGTTTAGAGTTTTAGAGAATTAGGTCATAACTATTACATCTCAAAAGATTACAAAGTAGACATTTCAACTCAGTTTCCATTTTTTTCATAAAATAAAAACTCTTACAAAGAAACATTTCTAGTTTCATGTAATAGATATCATGTCTTTCCTTGATCCCATCTATAACCCTATTCATCTTTATGTCCCGTGGAAGACATTTAAAAAACGTGGGATGAACATAAAAATCACAGTAAGGGATAAAACTACCAAAAGAAAACATTAGTCCATGTATACAAAAGAATCAATGAAATCATACTTTACTGATAAAACATAAGCACTTTAACACAACTCATGAAATCATAAGATTTATGATTAACTCATAGAAATCATAAGACATAAAGGTAACTTGAGGCATTCAAAACATTCTTACTTAGGGAGAAACCCTCATGGTTTCGTTTGGAATACCCATCATAGTATATTCACTAAATCATTTCAGAAAAATATTAGCATTTACCTCCTTCACATTACCCAATAAATTGGAGATCTATCTTGGGATCACCCACCATTAGTTTATCACAGAACCACCCGTCTTCATAAACAATTCCCAAGAACCATAACATAATCGAATCACATAAAAAATGCATAAAATAAACATAACATTTCCACATTTTAATTACAAGATATCAATACAACACATTGATATAATCAAAACATTATCAAAACCATTTTAAATACCAAAATATATAAAAGAGTATATGGTATTTATTTTCCATTTAAAAACATTACATCTTGTTAAGGAATCCAAAGATCAAATAATTCTCACGGTGGCGGAAAGGTCATTGTCACCACATACGTTAAAAAGATATATACTTTTTCTCAGTTAGTAAAACACTTCATAGAGAAAAGATTCATTTTGAATAAAAGTTAAAGTAAAAGGTATTTATACACCATATAAAATAAAGTTCTGTATAAAACAAAATATACCTCAATGAAAGGAGATTGAGACGAAGTCATCTACAAAGACGGTATCCTTAGATTAAGGATAAATCAATTTCAAAATTATGTCTGAAAAATATAAATACACCCAATATAAGTGGATATTAAGTGTATAATTATCAGAGTCATTCACACATATTCATATAATGACTTTTTCATGGAGTACATGTCTAACCCAAGGAATTGAAATTGAGTTAAGAAGTTACCTTGCAAAAATTTGACGGCCTAACGACGTCACATTAAAATTAAAAAAAATGAGTTGATGAGAGAGAAAATGGTGTCTCGTCACTTGGACATAAAATTTACATAAATAAGGCCATATAAGAACATATCCCAACATAATAATATGTAAATTAAAATACATAACAAAAGAAGTCTTTTAAAAAAAGGAGGGTGAAATGTTCCCTTACAAATTTGGGTATCTATTGAAATGTACACCCCATGAAATAAGGGTCATTAAATAAAGATGTAAATAAACATAAATTAAATTATATTACACAAATAATACAATCATGGTAAAGAAATACACCAAAGAAAACGAAATAGTTGCAAATGTAGAATGAATATCATGGAAACACAAAGTCATATAAAAACCCCTTACCACATTGTGATCAGTCGAGTTGTATAAACACAAGATAATAAACATAAAATGAATCATATAATACCATTAATATAAATAGAATAATGACAATTTATATGAAATGGAAGTACACAATACACAAGTTGCAATAAATAAGTGGTGAACAACTGAAATCTCATTAAATTAAATGTGGGATAAGAAATCCCTTACGAAATTTCGGCAGCCTAACGGCACAACTTCAAACATACAAAAAAATGGATTGATGAGATAAAATAGGGTACATCATCATAAGAAAATAAAAATAACAGTAATAGGAATATAAAATACTATCCCCCAACATAAGAAATAGGATATTAAAATATATGACATAAAAAAGGGTACTTAAAAAGAAAGAGAGAGGTAGGATCCCTTACCACGTGTCCAAATTGACTCGCTTGTATGTTCCTTGTTCTTCCTGAATGATAAAATTTAGTTAATGTATACTTTATTAAGAACATTTTTAATGTTCATTTTTTTATTTTATATCACTTCATACCATGTCATAAACTTTATGTAATCATTTAAGTTAATAATGGCCATTTTGTCGATATTTGGTACTTGAGTCAAAAATAAACTTCTTCTAATCACAAGTTTTTTATGTGGTAAAATATACATTATCTATAGAATTATATTCATGATTTAGATATCTTAAATATGATGTATATCCATAATATACATGCATTTATAATATTACATAACATTTAGAGGGAATAAATGGAATGCACGGATCATGCAGACGGTAAGCCGTACGTACACATGAACGCTACTTTAATTTCTATTTCGTATTTAATGTAATTAAATCATAATGATATAAAGGTATATTATAATTAGTGTATAATATAATATATAATATCATTAAATCCATCATTTATACATCCCACAAATGGCATTAACGATTCAAATCACTTGAGGGGGCGGTAGACCACACATCGTAAAATGAAATTATCACGTTTATACGTTATGGAACAATAAAGGTATGCCATAAATGAAAAATACAGAGGCATAATGAAACCATAAACATAATATATATCATATATAAATATAGCTACATCTTAATTGCCAACTTTAATGGTGTCAAATGAGGATTGAACAATCATCGTTTCGTGAGGCAGTAATGTACCACCCACAGAAATAATATATTATTTAACCATTAGATGGAGGTGTGTGAAAGTATAGCTCGAATAATTCTCATAATATAATCCTAGTATATTGGAGATACTGGTGTTTTTATAAATTAAATGAATAAAAATAGTTTCAGTGGTTGGAGAAGCAAAATAAAATAAAAGAACATAAGAGAAGACATTAACTTTGAATCTGGTAACTCCCCTCGGTTAGAACCAAAAGGGTTTCTGGAAGAGATTTATGCCTATGATAAGGCTTCTAGGATGAATAAAGTTATCTTGGGAGATTATATGAGGAGATTGTGGATGATCCAAAGGGCATGAGTAGTGTGATATATGGGTATGAAGTGGGGCCTTTTTATAAGGGAGAGGAGGGGCTCTTTTGGATAGCATGAAACTATTATTTTATTATATAATGCTTCTCGGTTTCTAAAAGTCCAAAAATCATAAAAGTTGAAGATACGGTGTCCCATGTTAGACATACAATCATCCAATTAGAATTTGACATGTGTTGGATATTTTTTAAACATTATATTATTATTTATTTAATTCATTCATTAATGAGGTGAACACTACATTATCATTATTTCTTAAATAATTTTATTTTATTTTATTTCTAAAAATTATAAAAAAATTACCAAGATATAATAAATTTTTTTATATTTCTAATTAATATTTATATTAAAAAATATATCTTATATAACCCCATGTAAATTTTGGTTTCGTAAAACAATACATGTTTTTGACATTTTTATTTTCACTTTGAATAAAAGGTATTAATGTCATTATCTTACACAAGTGGAACTATGGTGTCAAAGAAAATTAACCAATGGATGGTATTGGTCTGCCATGACTCATAAAATAATTTTAGGACATGTTTCAAGATATTTATATATTTTTATAAAATAATTTTTACCTAAAATTACCCTAATTACCTCTAATCGTGGTTAATAAAACTTAAAAGTTACTGTTCACCAAATATTATTTTCATCCCATTGAACCAAATTTTACTTATAAATTACAACCATGTATGTAGGATTTTTTTAAATTCAATTCACAGAAGCTGTAATGTTTCATTTAATGAAAAATTCAATTTTTTAACTACCACTTAGTGGTTTCACTATTCATCAAAAAATGAAGTTTTTCAAAAAAAATTCCAAAAACTCACCATAAGCTGTAATTGATCTTCTAAATCCAAAAATGATGTATATTTTAAAAAATTCAAATCATATAAGTTTCATTAATTAATTTTATAATTAATTTCTGTTGTCATAAAAAATAGCGTGTTTTTAAGAGATAATGTCTATCAAAATATTACCAATTGTTTATGTCCATTTTCACTGTGAAATTAATTCCAATGTCCAAAATTGGATTAAATTGTAAAAATATATTCTAATAGGACTTTAAAACCAATTTAAAATATAATATATCCATATAAATAAATTATATTAATAGGTGGTTTTGAATTAAAATACAACATTTTTCACTATTTATTATAAATTGAAATGTATAAAAAAAACAAAAAAATACACAAAGAAAATTTTGTTGTCCTGATTCTAAAAAGGATTTTATTTGGTCCAATATAACATATAAAATTGAATAAAAGTAGTTTTAAAAATGGTTCACCGTTAAAAGGCGGTTAATGGGCATTTTAAAGAATATTAGGATATTTATTCTGTAAAATTGATTCATTCATATTTTAAGCCTCTATAATTTATTTTTTAATAGTTAAAATATTAAACAAACATATATAATAATTTTTTAGTTAGTTCAGTTCATTCTCTCCATTACAACAGCTAGGCGTTTACTACTATTTAAAATGATATTATTATATTATTAGTGTGCAACGTAAGATTTCAAAGAAACTTATTGTTTCGTATTGGGTACGCTATAGAATATAGCATTCCATTTAAAGTAATATTAACATTTTATTCACAAATATTAATAAATATGAAAATTTCATATTCTTTAATTACATGGGATGTTACATCCTTCCCTCCTTTTTGGGGATTGCGCCCCCACAATTTTAAAATTGGGCTCAGAAACTTCATTGAAATCCCCACATCAGAAAATGAGTAAATTAAACTATCACTTTAAAAGAATGAAAGAAAATTACAATGGACACCCATGACAATAGATACTATAATTCCATGGAAACATGTATCTGGAGGAGAAAACAAACCATCAAGGTTTAATGGAGGGTGATAGAAAACATGATTAAGAAAATGTTAACCACTAGAAAATCACAAACATGTGATGGGTTAAATGGTATTTGATTCCCCAGTAGAAAAATTTAATAGACAACGTTTTTGTTTTAATTTACTTTTCATTGAGGAATTTATTTATGAGCCTAACTAAATCATATGGAAACATTCTTACATGACATTTAGACTTTCATCTCTTACTATATTTCTTACAAAGACTCAAATTTTCTCCAAAAGATGAGTATTTATGATGACTTGTTCACATTAATAGCACTATAATCAACTTCATTGAGAATCACTGAATCTAGTAATGATGAGATATATATTTTCCATGCCTTTAGACCACAACCACAACCAAAATGGTTAGTATAAGATCAGATAATACCCAAAAAAGATAATCTTTTACCAAAAGAAAAACAACTCTTAAACTCCAAAATTCAATAAAAAGAACCCATGGTTCAAAAATGACCATTCAATAACCAGGTATCCATATAATTTATTCAAGGTAAACTATACTAATATTGAATCCCAAATCTCTTAAGTATTTAATCACAAAGTCTTTCAAGATAAATCTTAACATTTATCTCCAAATAACATCAGTTACTCTTAAAGTCTCATATTGAAGAGTAATTATCCTAATAACATATCCTCCATGATTGGTTAATAATTTCCATATATAACCCAAAATCCATTTATCATTGATTCATAAAACCATCTATCTAAAAAGGATTATTCAAACTAACCAGGGACATCACGTAGTTTAGTGGTAGGTGATAAATATCAGTCGTACTTTGGTTGTGGGTTCGATTACCGCAGCTTTGTCTGACGTGACGGGTTGACACATGGTTTGCGTGTTGTCCCTTTTTAAAAAATATATTATTTCTTAATATTCCCATAAAGAGATAATTCCTCAAAAATAACCATATCATATTTTAACCAAAAATCTTATCAAATAACTTTTTTTTGTATCCCAAAATGTATTAACCGGTAATTACCTCAAATTCAAGGATCTTATAAACCAAAATGGTTCATTATAACTATATACACAAAAGAAAATATAATTATTCCATGAATAAAATTTTCATATATCAATCATCAGTGTTACACATACTATAAGACACCTTCTAATGTCATCCCATCATCAAAAGAGCCTTAATAATTTTATGAATTTCACCATCTATAACTCTTGAATCCTTTATATATTTACTTTTTACTCATTCAACATTATTCATGATCCATTAACCATTCATTTCCAACTTATTTTGAAATAATTATTTCCTATAAAAAAAATCATGAATCATATCCTCTGATTTCAATAATAGGAAAATGTATGTTAAGAAACAATTCATACCTTTCATTGGTCATTGTCAGTTTCTTCATCCACAATCGGAATGGCATTAGGTATTGGTAAATGAATATTTTTACGATCCTGGTGATCCCATTCCCAAAAACTTCTTCATAGGACATGTATTTGTATAATGACCATGCACCCCACATTTATAACATTCAATTGAACCTTTAGAAAGAACTTCTTTCCCTTTCCTAGAGTCAACTACATTATACCTTTTTCCATGGCAGGTTCTTGCTTTATGGCCTTCATTTCCACATCTATAGCATCTTTATGTCCCTTTGAAACATTTTCCTATGTGTTTCTTTCCACATCATTAACACATAGGTTTTTGTGCATACATACATTTATGATTATTAGCAAAACTTCTATAGGGGTTTGTTTCTCGAATATATGATTCCTTATAAAAATCACTAAGGTTCATGTGGTCAATCATTACTATAGATATTTTGTCGAGAATAAACACAAGAGTTCTCATTGTGGATCCCATATCATTTAGTTGATCGTTTAGAAAACTGTCACAGTTTCCTTCACATCCACTGTTACTTTAGTTCCTGCTAGTTCTAGCAATTTACTAAATCCAAAAAGGTTAGTGTGAGTATATGAGTAAAATAATCATCTAATAATAAGATATAATTATTCATGTTATCTTAATCTCATTCACTTTATAAAAAAATATGACTCTTTCTGAAATCTTAACCATTATAGTAGTGTCACTTATTCATAAAGAATACCCTAACATCTAAAGTTATCTAAACTGAAATTTGATACAAACTATTAGGACTCGGCTTTAAAACATTACATAATCTTGAATTAAATGAATAATTTACATTGAGGATCATTTCATGTTTATATTTTTATAGAATTAGGTCGTAACAATTACATTTCAAAAAGATTAGAAAGTAGACACTTCAACTAAGATTCCATTTTTTTCATAAAATAAAAACTGTTAAAAAGAAACATGTATCATTCCACGTAATAGATAGCATGTCTTTCCTTGATCCCATCGTTGACCATGTTCATCATTAAGTCCTATGGAAAACATTTCAAAAACATGGGATAAGCATAAAAAGCACAGTAAGGGATAAAAATATGGAAAGAAAACATTAGTCTAGGTATACATAAGAATCAAGGAAATCATATATTACTCATACAACATGAGCACTTTAACACACCTCATGAAATCATATCATCTATGATTAACTCATAGAAATCATAAGAAATAAAGGTAACATGAGGCATTCAACATATTATTACGTAGGGAGTAAGCCTTATGGTACCGTTTGGAATACACATCATAGTATATTCCCTAAATCTCTTTGGGTAAACCTTAGAGTTTAACTCTATCACGTTACCCAATGCATTGGAGGGCTATCTTGGTCTCACCCACCCTTATTTTATCACGAAACCACCCACCTTCATAAATAATTCCCAAGAACCATTACATAATCGTATCACATAAAACATGCATAAAGGAAACATAACATTTTCACATTTTAATCACAAGATATCAACACAACACATTGATATAATATAAACATTATCAAAGACATTTTTAATAGCAAAATACATACAAGATTATATGGTATTTATTATCCCTCTAAAAACATTACGCCTTTTTAAGGAAGAAAAAGATCAAATAATAATCGTGGTGGTGAAAAGGTCATCGTCACCGCATACGTTAAAAAGAAACATACTTTTTGTCATTTATTAAAATGCTTAGTAGGAAAAAGATTCATTTTGAATAAAAGTAAATGTAAAAGGGGTTTATACACCATATAAAAGAAAGATACGTATATAACAAAATATACCCCAGTGAAAGGAGATTGAGACGAAGTCCCGTACAAAGACGGTATCCTTATATTAATGATAAATCAATTACATAATTATGTGTGAAAAATATAAATACACCCAATATAAGTGGATATTATGTGTAATAAAATCAGAGTAATTCACAAATATTAATAGAATGACATATTCCATGAGTACAAGTTTAACTCTAATTATAGAAATTGAGTTAAGAAGTTCCCTTGCAAAAATTCAACAATCTAACGTCGTCACATTAAAATTCAGAAATTTAATTGATGAGAGTAAAAATGGTACCTCATCACTTGGACATAAAATTTACATCAATAAGGATATATAAGAATATATCCCAACATAATAAGATGTAAATTAAAAGAAATAACAAAAGAAGTCTTTTAAAAAGTGGAGGGTGAAAGGTTCCCTTGCTGATTTGGGTAAATTTTAAAACGTGCACCCCATGAAATAAGGGTCATTCAATGAAGATTTAAATACCCATAAATTAAATTATATTACACAATGAATAAAATCATGGGCAGTAGATTCATCACATTAAATAAAACAGTGGAAAATGTAGAATGAATCTCACTCGAACACAGAGTGAGATAAAAACCCCTTACCTTGTTGTGATCAAACGAGTCATATGATCAGAAGATAATAAACACCAAATGAATCAAATAATACCATGAATATAAATAGAATCATGATAATTTATATTAAATGGAATTACAAAACACACCACATGAAATAAATAAGTGGTGAACAATTGAAATCTCACGGAATTAAAAGTGAGATAAGAAATCCCTCACGGAATTTTGGCAGCCTAACTGTGCCACTTAAAACATCCAAAAATATGGATTGATGAGATCAAATAGGGTATATCATCAAATGAAAAAAAAGAAACAGTAATATTAATATAAAAAAACATCCCCCAACATAAAAAAAAGGATCTTAAAATAAATTACATAAAAAACGGTACTTAAAAAGAAAGAGAGAGGTAGGATCCCTTAACACGTGACAAACTTGACTCGCTCGTATGTTCCTTGTTCTTTTTGAATGATAAACTTATGTTAATTTCTAATATCCTAAGAACATTTTTTATGTTCATTATTCCTTTTATATCACTTATTACAATTCTAGAAACTTTATGTAATCATTTAAGTTAATAATGGTCTTTTTGTCGAAATTTGGTACTTGAGTCAAAAATAAACTTCTTATAATAACAAGTTATTCATGTGGTAAAATATACATTATTTCCAGAATTATATTAATGATGTATATATAATATATATCATTTATATCCTATATATACATTAATTTATAATATTACATAACATTTAGAGGTATGAAATGAAATGCACCGTTCACAGAGACGGTAAGCCGTACATACGCATGAACCCTACGTTCATTTAAATTTCGTATTTAATGGAATGAAAGGATATTGATATAAAGGTTTATTATAATTACAGTATAATATCATATATTATATCATTATCTACATCCTTTATACGTCCATCATATGGAATTAACGACTCAAATCACTTGAGGCGGTGGTAATCCGCACTTCCTAAAATGTAATTATCGCGTTTATCCATTATGGAAACTATAAAAGTATGCCATAAATTAAAAATACAGAAGCATAAGGAAAACATAAACATAATATATATCATATATAAATACAGTGACATCTTAATGGCCACCATAAAAGGTGTTAAAAGAATATTGAACAATCATCATTTTGTGAGGCAGTAATTCGCCACTCACACAAACATTATGTTACATTACCATTAAGTGGAGGTGTGTGTATGTGTAGCTTGAATAAATCTCATAAACAAAATACTAGTATATTGAATATACTGGTGTTTTTACAAAATAATGTAATAAAAATAGGTTTAGTGGTTGGAGAATCCAAATAAAACAAAATTACATAGGAGAAGGCAATACCTTTTAATCGGGTAACTCCCCTTGGTTTGAACCAAAAGGGATTCTTGAAGATCTTTCTGACTAAGGTAAGGATTCTAGGATTAATAGAGGGATATTGGGAGATTATTTTAGTAGATTTTAGATGATCTAGAGGGCTTGAGAAGTGTGAGATTTGGGTAGGATGTGGAGTCTTTTATAAGGGAGAGGAGGGGCTCTTTTGGAAAGCATGAAACTATTATTTTATTATATAATGATTTTTATTTCAAAAGGTCCCAAAATAATTAAAGTCAACGACATGGTGGCCCATGTTCAAAATAAAATCATCCAATAATAATTGGACAATTTGTGGATATTATTCTAGACATTAACTTCTTATTTATTTTAATCATTCATTAATGAAGTAAACACTGCATCATCATTGTGTCAGAAATATTTTTTCTGTCTAAAAATTATAAAAAATTTAAATAGATGTAGGAAATAATTTTAGATTTCTTATTAATATTTATAGTCAAAAATATAACATATATAACCCCATGTAAAAATTGTGTTAGTAAAATAATACATGTTTGTGACATTTTTATTTTTACTTTAAATAAAAGGTATTAATTTCATTATCATTCACAAGTGGCTCCATGGGGTCCCAAAAATTGACCCATGGATTTTCATGGTTAGACATGACTCATCCAATAAGGGTAGGACTAGTGTCATGGAATTTTTATATTCTTATTGTATCATTTTTACATTAAATTACCCTAATTACCTCTAATCGCGGTTAATGAAACTCAAAAGTTGCTATTCACCAAAAATTATTTTCATCCTATTGAACCACATAATACTTATTAATTACAACCATGTATGTTGTATTTTGTAAATTCAATTCATATTAGTTGTAATGTTTCAGTTAATGAAAAATTAAGTCTCTTAACTACCACATAGTGGTTTCACTATTGACCATAAAATGATGTTTTTCAAAAAAATACATAAATTCACCCTAATCTATATTTGATATTCCGAATTAAAAAATTATGTCTATTTTACCAAATTAAAAATATATAAGTTTCATTAATTAATTTTATAATTAATTCCCATTGTCAAAACAAATTTCTTGTTTTTAAGAAATAATATCTATCAAAATATTGATAATTGTTTATGTCAAATTTCAAAGTGAAATTAATTCCAATGACCACCATTAGATTAAATATTAAAAATATATTCTAATTATACTTTAAAACCAATTAAAAATATAATCTACCGATATAAATAAATTATATTAAAATGTGTTTTTGAATTAAAATACAACATTTTTCACTATTCATTAAAAATTGAACTGTATCAGAAAAATAAAAAAAACATAAACAAAGAAAATTATTATTTCCAGATTCTAAAGAATGATTGTATTTGGTCCAATATAACATATAAAATTGAAAAAAGGTAGGTTTAAAAATGGTTCGCCGTCAAAAGGCCGTTAATCGACCTTTTAAAGAATATTAGGATATTTATGCTTAAAAACTGATTCAGTCATATTTTAATCTTCTATTATTTACTGGGTAATTGTTAAAATATTTTAAAAACATATATAATCATTTTGTAGTTGGTTCTGTTCATTATCTCCATTACAATGGCTATGCGTTAACTGCCATTTAAAATAATATTATTATATTATTAGTGTGCAACGTATGATTTCAATGAAACTCATTGTTTCATATTTGGTATGCCATAGAACATAGAATTCCATTTAAAGAAATATTAACGTTTTATTCACAAATATTAATAAATATGAAAATTTTATATTCTTTATTTACCTGGGATGTTACAAATGGTTTGTCCCGATACAACAAATATAGAGGTTTGATTTCCATTATATCTCATTGGTAAGAATGGTGTATCGTACAAGAAGGTTGATCCCCAAATAATTAACCAATAAAAATTGTAATTTTTCATTTCCTTATACAAATATATATGATTTTGAATGTATATTTATTGCAATTGGAATGGGTTTTAGCATGTCTAATAAATATGATTATAAAATTGAATGAAAGGTTTTTTATTTCCATTTTGTGGGTTTCAGTGGATTTAATTGATGAAAATGTGTGTCAGTATATATCATGTAAATGTATTTTATTTCATACCAAAATATACATTAAATTTAATCATAAAAATTAAATGTTTCTTTCAGTAGAATAATATATAATTTCCCTATATGTTTCATATAGAGATTAATTGATCTCATCCAATTTTTTTATAAAATTATCATTGGTATTGAGGAAGAGTAAAGATAGGTATAAGGTAAAGATGATAATTATGAATACATTTCTAAAAATAAACCATGTATTATTTTAAAAGCGTTTATTTTGAAAAAATAGGCATTGAGTATAAGTTTCCACCTTTATTTCATGGTTTTACTATGAAATAGTTTATCCTAATTATCAAAAAATATAAACCAAAAGTATTATTAAGATTCTAAAAATGGTGTTCTACCTTATATATAGTATATTATGATATTCATATGTATGATTCATTTATTTTGGTATTATAGGTATATATATATAACTTTATATTTTAGGATAATGATAATAGAACACCCTATAAATATTTTACAGAATAGTTAAGTTGAAATGACATCAATTCTCAGAATTACGATGTTTCTTTAACAAAATAATGTCTTTTGAGAATAATTTTTCATAGAGGAAACATAGAGGCTATACTAGGATAACAAATGTCAAAAATATCATTACAATTTAGAAACCCAAAATTATTCGGATTAGAATAAAGTATTCTATTGAAGTAATAGATTATTTGAGATGGAATGATATTGTGGTGGAATACATGCTAGGGGAAATATTTATATACCATATATGATATGTCATTAGTTAGGAATTTTATGAGAAAACATCCCCCATAATTTTTTGTATCATCTGAAAATGTGGTAGATGAGAGATGAATTAATGATCTGGAGAAGATATTTAAAATCATGAGATTTTTTAAATATCAAAAGGTGACTATTTATATATATATTTTTGAATGTGAGGATGATTATTGATTGTGTTTTGTTGAAAATTTAAAATAAACTTTTGATCATGATGATATTTATATAAAGAAATTTAAATATTATTTGGGAGAAAAATTTCACTAGGACTGTTATAATTAGTGTGAAAAAATAACTCAAAGATTTGATGTAAAGGGATAAATATTCAAAGGGCACTTTTGTAGAAAATTTTAAACATTTTCCTTGATCATAAAAATATTTACTCATTGCAATTATTATACAATTAATAAATTATACTTGGGATTGAAACTAGTCTTATCAAGTGATTTATATATATTTCTATTTTAATTATATGAAAGTTTTTTCTACTTTATTGAAAAATTTGAGATTATCTTGGTCGACACATATGTTCTAGAAGATGAAAAGAGTAAATAAAAGTCTTTGTGGAGGGTAGTGAAGAAAATAATAATAAATCTCAAGGTATGATACAAAAATGTAAAAATTATTATAAAATAAATTATGGGGAATGATTTTCATATATTGTAACTATTATTGGTTTTCTATGTTTCATTATATGTTTTTTCCATAAAATACAAAAGAGTCCTAAAAATGAAATAATGAGGTAAAATATATCCAATATATGTGAAATGTTTCATCTTCAATTATTTGGGACATTATTCTTACATTTTCTAAATTTTACATACTCAGGGTGGAAATAACAACGATCAGATGAAAAAATATTGGGAAATCATTTTTAACTAATACAATTTAAGTAGAACCATCTCACGAAGTAGTGAAATATCTATGGATCTCGATATTTTTGAAGGATAATTATTAGTTAAATGTTTTCATAACTCATCTATTGATGTTATATATAATGAAAATAATTTTGGATGCATTTATATTGTGTTAATAAATGATTTTGGTGTATTTATTACTTTTGTTTCTGACATATAAAATGTAAATTATGGAACAATTACATTACTTTGGATGGAAAAAATTATAATACTAACATTTATGGATTATGTTATCTATAATTTTGAATCCATCATGGATATTTTCAATTTTTGAACATATGTTTTATCATTAATTGATTTATTGAAAAATTTTGTTTCTCAAGATGCTCACAGTTTTAGAAACCTTATATAATAATATTTAATTTCCATTTATGTAATTAATTTTTAATAATAAAATAAAATGATATATGATTTTTTATTTGATATAATGATTCTTGTATTTTATATAAATTAATACAATATCATGGAGATTATGTGATGTGGGTAATTAAATTATTTGTATGAAACATTAATAGTGATTGATTTTATTCTAGGTGATAAATAATAATTATATATTTGATTACAATAAAATCAAATCTATTTGATTGTTGAGGTATCAATAAATTTTGGTGTATTTTTTATAATTATTTGAAATAATATTTTGTTTAATGAGTGATGTTGAAATTTTGATATATCTATAAAATTTAGGAGGATTATGTAGTCTTTATATATAAAAGGATTTATTTATTTCCTAAGATTATCATCTATTTTAGCATAAAGTTTTTCAATAATACAATATTATTGAAGGAATATATTTATATAATTTTATGTAATTTATCATATAATGAATTTAATTATAATGGTCAAAATATGGAAAATAAAATCATCATGAAAAATTATAATTTAGAAGAAAAATTTGAGATTGTTGTAGGAATTTAAAAAATTATTACATTATTCTTATCGTGTATGAATATATATTTACTTATATATAATTTTTTTAAATTAAATTCCCCTTATTTTTAAATTGATTTGGAATCCAAAATATTCTCTATTTAAATTTCGTACAGTGAAAAGAATAGCCTTTTAACCCATCATAGATTATAGAATTGTTACTGTTAAATTACTCATGTTTATGTTCTACATCACTCTATATTGGCCTTTGAGTTTTAAATTTTCCATTTCATATAAATGTCTTTAGTTCCCACTCATATTTTACTACTTGGAACCTTAATACTAGTAACTCTATATGACCTTTGTACATCACTTTCTTATGTGGTCACGTGTAATTATAATTTTTATTATTTGATGTGGGATTCCAATAAAGTAATTTAAAAAAAAAATCAAACCATGTTCCCTAAGTTTGTGTATATAATTGTAAGGACAAAAGTTTTAAAAAGAAAAGAGAATGTAACTACTTAGGTTATGATTGAATAAATAATATTTATATTTATGTGTTTTCTTAATGTAAGTAGTTATATTCATTATAAATACAGTTCTTAATTGTTCAAAAAATAAGCACATCATTTTATTGAAATCATTTCAAATAAGATTTCATGGAAAATTTAAATGTTCAACATATGGAATTTTTATTTGAAAAACTAGTTGATTGTTTGTATTCATCATGAGAAAATTATCTTAGGATTTATTTTCTTATAACTTATTGAAAAAATGATATTCCACGGAATAATGATAAATAAGGATTTTTATTTTTAAAATAGATTTATTTTAATTTATTTACATGGTAGAATATTTTGTAATTAGAAATAAATTTTATTTGGTTCATTTTTATTTTAAAAAAATCAATTAATTTAAGGTGGATTTTATGGATGAATTTATTATAATATCATTTTAAATTTTATGTCGGTAATTTAAAAAAAAAATCATTGTATTTTTCTATTTCAATATTATATTAAATTATGACAATGATTTGATTATAAATTTTAAAAATGGATTATATATTTTAAATAAGCGGGTCCATATTTAGTTTAAATTCACATATTTTTTTCATGATGAATAGTAATCTGAGTAAATTGTTTTACCATGGTAAAGTGTAAATCATGTAATTTAGGGAGAAATAAATAACTTGAACTATTTTATTACAAAAAACCATACCTAAATCATTTAAAATGGATATTTTTAGTAAAAATTTTCCATGAGTCCAATTTATGACATTTTCTTTCCACATCAATGAGATTATATCATTTATAGTATTTTATTTAAGGAAAATTCAAATATTTCATACTATTGTTTTTAATAAGTGTTTTATTTATAATGTGGTTTTATATATAAGATATGTTCAAAAATAAATATTATTTGAAAATTTAATGGATTTATATTCAATATGGTAATTTTTAACTAATTTTCACTATATAAATAATTACCATAAATACTCATGCAACTCTGATGTAATAATTATTTAATTAATTGAAAAATACAATAAATGACACTAAAAATAGTATAATAAATGTAATATGAGATTAATAGTTTAACAAGTTAAATATACAAATAATTATTACATTTTATTTTAATTTTAACATAATTGAATCCATTTTTTGTGTTATCTTGATATTGTTAATGTCATTGTAATAAATAGTTCATAAATATTATTGTATGTATAGTTTATAAAAAATAATTTTTATAAAAATGATATAAAAATCATAAATTTCATCAATTAAGAATGATTATTAGGATAAGTTTAAAAATATTAACCACAAATCATATATGGGCCAGTTTTATTTTATTGTAACTATATTATCCCATAATGAGTGGAAGTGAGAGTGGTAAAAGAAATAGTTTAATGGGTTAAATAAGGGTTGAAACCAAAATACATGAGGTTAAATATATTAAAGTCTTGTCTAAATTATTTTGGATGTTTTTAATTTTAAAAAGAATCATATGAAATTCCAAATAACTAACTGTTGGGTCAATGGATAAGGTGTAATTTTTATATTCATTTAATATTTTATCGAATTTCAAGAGTATCTCGTCCCCATCTGATAAAGAGGTGACAATTATTCTCATTTATTCACAATTCATAACAAAATTTTATGAATATCACTTACAAAATACACCCCCAAAATAGGTCTCCTCATTGTAGATTCTTTTTTGAGAATAACAATATCCTTATTGGTTTTAATGTGTAAAGGAAATGAGGGTTTTCAAAGAAGATGTATAGTTTTTTTCTTCATGATTTTATTATTTTCTTATTCCACATGCCAAAAACAATCATCAAACATGAATGAATAATAAATAAAGTATTCAAAATCTAATTATATACTATTATGTTGGTTTCATGACTTATATTCCTCTCCAATCCAAAAAAATGGGAATATTATTCATCCTTTTTTGTGGACCACCACCTCACAAACCGATATAGGTCATTTTACCTAACCATCTCCCATGGATTAATTATAATGATAAAATTTATGATTATATATAATTTTCAGAACATATATATCATTATGAAAATTTAATATATCATTGATGTACCATCATAATCCATTCATGGAAAAATGATTACATCGTTCAGGCGTACATTTAGTCTAGCTCTACCTGGTAGTGATGTGATTGATTTTTCATCACCATTTCACATGAATGATATATATATGTATATAAAAGAAATAAAATAACATTAATTATCTTTTTTCATAATTAATTTTTTAAATAATACATAAATTCCTTCCATAAATGTATTTTAAAAATTGCAATGTTAGTCATGCATATGTATAGCCTACCGTCTCCTAGATTAAAACATATATAACACATCGTAAACAACATTAATGGTTTTATTTAAATATATAATTGATTATGAAAATTGATAATTATATAGTGATTATTATTCTTAATCGGTTTCAATAATAGACTCACTTATTTCATTTCAGACCTATGAAAAGAATAATCGTCAAAAAACATGATTTGAAGATAAATATTTATGTAATTTTTATAACATTGCAACTAGTGATATGAATGGAATAAAAAATAAGAAAATGGTTATCAAGATAAAAAATAATTAAAAATTTCATTATTCTTTAGGGTAATAAGTAAACTATTTGTTGTGTTATACTCAAGTCAAGTGACTTTCCATAAATTAATCAATTATAAAGATCTTATTTCAACACATTTTATAAAATTTTAAAGGAGTGTATTTGTTTATATATATATAATGATTATATTTTCCCACCATCTAATCTCCAATATTATTTTATTTTTCCATTAATATATTTTGGTTATTTTTAAGTAATATTGTTTATTTATTATGTGTGTCGTTTTTTATCATAAAAATGTTTTTAAAAGAATACTGTATTTTAATATCAAAATATTATTTAATATTGTTAAAAATAGTTTTTTAAAATGGATTTATAATTAAATTGTTCAAGAATAATATATTTTATTCAAGTTATGTTAGTTGAGAATTATAGGACACTGGTGATCCTAATAAATCTTATATATTGGGTTAATCCCCATTAAAGCTACGATGTGTGCCATATAAAATATATACCCCATGTTGAGCTCCATGAATAGTCATATGAGATATAGATTCAGATTATATGAGGGGATGAAACCCATTATATATCATGTGAAAGCCCATAATATCTTAAATTAAGGGTTTTTTCCAATAATACCTCTTCAATTTATTGTGTGATAATTATTTTACCCGAAGATTTATATTAGAAATTTTACATATTAGAAACCCAATTAAAGTGTCCTTCAAATATTTGTATGTATTTCATGATCTAAATTTTAAAAAGGGTTTTTATTTTATTTATATGGATATATAGGTTATGTTTTATAGATATTAGTTTATTTGTTTTTCATTTTGGAATTTTTTTTCATATACTGTAATAAATTTTAGGAGAATGGTAAAAATTACATAGGATTATAATTGTTTATTCAACTAACAAATTTATTATTTTCATATCCCTTTATGTTATTTTTTCATATCCCATGTTTTTAAAAAACTATTCTATATATTTTTTGGAATAGTATTCACAAGGATAGGATATATATATAAGAATATTTTAATGATTTATCATAAAAATAAACCATGGATTAAGTTAAAAAGTTTTCTTCTGTGGAAAAAATGTTTACTGAGTATATGTTTTCTTTTTTAATATATGAGTTTACTATGCATGATTTTCAAAACATTATCTAAATATATAAATTAAAATAATTCTACATAATAAAATATGTGAATTGTAGCTCAAATACAGTAGACTATGTAGTACATAAGGCTTTTTTACATACACATTTCATCATGTTAATCATTAATAATGTTTCACTACTAAGACACATTCCAAAAAATAACTCATCATAATGAATACTCCAAAAAATTCTAGCTAAACCAACATAAATATAGGAAGGGAACTAACCTAAGAATACATAATTTTAAAATATGGTTCACAATAACATAAATCAACTTATTATCTAGGTATTCTTAATAATTTAAATTGTTACATAGAATAAAATGGAACAAACCATCCAGGGAACACTCACAGAGACAACTCTCCAAATTATGTTAGGGTCTTTATGAGAGGAATATAACATTCAACATGTGACATGAGCCTAAAATGTCACGTCCTTAAACAGAAACTTGATCAATTATTGATGAATCAAATTTAAAACCCCATTTCAATAAATCCCTAATTATTTTTTGTTTGATTCATAGTTTTGAATCAGATTTGTAAGAACCATTTTCCATATAACACAATAAAATATTTAAAATAATAAATATGGAAAATGAGTCAAAAAATAATAAATAAAATTGGAGAAAACCCTTGTTTTTTTAAATTGTATCATAATATTTCTTAAAAAATAAATCTTAGACAAATTTAAAAACATTTTCTAATCTATATCATAACATAAAATCTTTAAATAAATTAAATTGATTTTAAAAACTACTTCACAATTTAATTGGCCATTTCACCCTATTTCCACTTGAAGGGAATTTCTAAATTATGTTATTAAATTTATCACCATTTTAGAATAATTTTCATTTACGATTTCATATATCATGTCATTAATTAATTAAGTCGTTCAAAAAATAACCATTCATGCATTAAATTATTTACATGAAAAAAATTTCATCGACCCATTTTTATAATAAAATATTATAATATAAAAAAACCATGTATACATTCACAGCCACTTGAAAATATTTTACAAACAATTAACCATATATAGTTCTTCTCTTCTACTCTATAGAAAATTGTACATCACTCAACACAAAAATTATTAATGGTAAAGAGCCAAGAATTTGAGAACCATTCTAAAATAATACTACATTTTACTAGGTAGGATGCTTCTCTGAGAGTACCTCATAAATGAGTTTTTAACTACTATTCTAGAGTGGCTCCTCCAAATAGTGAGATTTTTGGGTATGGGAGAGCTCTAAAAGTGCTGGCTAGAGAAAAAACTCAATGGAAAATCATAACAGCATATATGAATGGGGAAGATAGGCTATTATTTAAATTCATCCAGCTTGTGATCAGTCCTATAAGAGGGGACTTTGCAGTACTTAAGTATCAGGACATATTCCTGATGTACCTGTTGAAGCATGGGGAGGAGATAAATTTCTGTAGGCTATGGATAAAACATTTGGAGGATATGACCAAGCCAGTCTCACAATAAAATTCCCTTTTTCACGCTAAGTTAATTTCAATAATGCTAAAGGTAAAGGTTGTGGCTGGAGGAAAAGAAGAAATTAGAGTGTCCGGAAAAAATATTTGTATCTCCAAGGTTATCTATAAGTTTATGAATAATAGTTTGAGTCTCTTGAAGAAGGCATGGGTGAATTATAAAGGAAAAAATATATGAAAATTTTGATCCTTTCACTCATCTATCTAGGCCAAAAGACCATAGGGATCCAGGATTAATGCCGGATGAGCCAGAGCCTTCCTGTTCAGATGAGGAAGTTGAAAGAGCTATAGAGCTTGAAAGAGAGGACAACCCCATTGGTGATGTGAGTGATCCCGATTTTCCAGCTATCCAGTTGTAGGGAAAACATTTGGAGCACCTAGTTCTCCAAAAGAACTTCCCAGGAGAGAACCAATTGTGAGGGATAGTGATAATAAGACTAGTGAAGAAGAAGAAGTATCTCAAACTAATATCAGACACACCTCAAAAGAGGATGATGTTGCGGAGTCAGATCATTCTGATCATGAGGAACAAGAGGCAGGTGATGGAGATGAAGAGAAGGATGAAGCTGAAGAAGAAGAAGAACTCAGTCTGAGTCCTCTAATATGTGAATCAAAAAGGAAAATGTCTGACCAGGAAGTAGAAATGGCACCTGATGCCATAGAAGTAGAGGTAATTAATGATTCCATAGAGGCATTAGCTCGCCCCATTTGTTAATCAATGGATTAAATAGATGATGTAACAGTAGCTTCTAGAGTTGAAGCAGCAGTTGTGGAAGTTCAAAGAGTAGAACCAACAGAGGTGATTACTCAAGAGGTAGCTCCTAGTAAGGGGGGTCATCATGTTGCAAGACAATCTATATCTATCATCCATGACATTGAGGAATGGTATGAATACCTAGGGTATCAGGTGTTAGGGATGGATTATGATGATTCGGATGGTGAAATTCCCAATAGAAGGCAATCACAACATACTGTTTTAGAGACTTATGTTGTACCTCCAATGACTACAGTCCCTAAAGATTATGATAGAAAAGTGGATCTTAAATATCAGAATGTAGATTTGAAACGAATGGTTAATGATATGTATTTTGAAATGGATAAGACATTAGCCTTGATTCAATAACTAACTGCCACTGAGATGGCTAGAGTTCAGTGTTCCATTCAAACTAATCTGACCCAGGAAATATCACAGTTCCAGAATCAGCTCCGGGAGTTGACTGAGACTGTGGATCTTCAAAGGAAATCTATGGTGAACTGGACAACACTTATAGCTTCTAGGAATCAAGCAGATAAGTATATTTAATATGTTAGAGTAGCGCTCCATCAGATGGTCACTATTTTTGAAAGCTTTAAGGACCAAATTAATACATATGTGAAAACTTTGGATGATTATGTGAAATAGCTTATTAGTGGGCTGACCATGCCATTTAATGGAACTGTTTCTTTCACCATAACACAATTGACTTCTTCTTCTACTACTTAATCCTCAACCACACCACCTGTGGACTTGTCAACATTCAGAATAGTGGTCAATGAAGAATTAGCTAAGCTGTCTGGTGTCAGTGCAGCTGACACTCAATCTGTGACACAGATTATCACTACTACCAGGGATGTGCAAAAATTTATCATTGAATTAATGAGAGAGGCTTCCCAATATCCTAAAAGTATAAAGAAGATGATTTATCATTACTACAAGTGGATTTACTCTAATCATCAGATGGGTTCTCACTACAAGATTTTGCTTGAAAATCTCAAAATTCAACCAGTCACTTGAGCCTTCAAGTAGCAAGTCAACAAGGTGTGACAGCAAACTCCTACCATAGAAAAATTCATGGAGAACAAGGATGATTACATATCGTCTATGGAAAGAATAGGAAGTATTATTATGGATTTCATAAATTTTCTCTTACATTTACTCCATTTGGACGGTACTCCTATTATAGTTCCTCCTTCCTTACTAGTATCCCAAACCAGTGTTTCTTTCATGATGAATCATATTGAGGACATAAGAAGCATCACTCCCTTGATATCATATAGAGGTACTCACTACAAGAACACAGGAGCTTATATTGATGCCCCTCTAGTTATCCCTGTAGCAATTACCAAACCTGGTCATCCAACAGCACATCATCCTCCTTCTTCTTCTAAAGGGAAAGAACAATTTCTTGAGGATGATGTGGATTGAGTTTGTTTATATCTTTTAATAGGGAGTTATTATTCTTTTTGGGACATGTAATGTAATTAAATTAATACAATAATTCTCTGTTCTGTCTATTGGAGTTTCTTTTTTCTAATCACAAAGGGGGAGAAATTTTGTGCTAATATGATCACTAATATGATCTTGTGATTCAATTTCTTGTGATTTTATTACTCTCAAATGGACCTTTTCTACTTTTCCCTCTAATATCATGTACCAATATCCTCAGATATTACACTCTTATTATTCTTTGATACCAGTTAAACCATAAATGATCAAAGGTTCACTTTGATCTCTATTTAATCACTGCAATATATGCTTATCTTTGATACCTATAATTAATACATACTGGCATATTTTTTGATTATCAAAAATGGGGATATTGTTGGACTCACCTATTTTGATAATCCCAAATCATGTTTAATAACGATCATAATATATTAAGTCATTTGATAATCCCTTTGTATCTATAATTATATTATTTATCTGGAAAAATCTATATTTTTACTCTCATGACTTGGTTACATCTTCTTACCATTTCAATTTCCATAATTAAAATTTCACAGTTAAAGGATACTGTCAAGAGCCTTCTATTCAAGGTCACCATTATAGTTCTTTGTTTCTAGAAGTTACTGACATGATATAGGTCACCGTTGGGAACACATCTATTAAAGGTTGCTAAAGGTCACCATTGAAGATCTTTAGTTACTGTTGGAAGCTATCTGAAAAAGGGCACTGTTACATGTCTACCATTGGAGTACATACCAAAGCATAGATGATGAGTCACTGTTACAGGTCATTATTGTGACAAGGTCACTGTTATCAAGGCTTCTATTAGAATTCTACTCTTAGACTCACCATCGAAGGTCAACTGTTATATGGTTCTCAGTTCATGTCTACCATGGGACAAGTCTACCATTAGTGGAATTATACTACTAGACAAATCCCATATTGGTGAAGTCTAATACTAGTCAACTCCACCATTGACACAGTCTACCACTGGAAAGGTCTACAATTGAGCCTATCGAAGAAGTCTACTATGAGGAGCTTACCGTTGAAGTCCACCACTTGACAAGCATATGCTACCAGTGTAATGATAACCTATTCTTTACTTTATTAATTTTTTTAATATTTTCATAAAGGTCATTTTTAGATAATTTAATGCACCTGACATTATTTAATGTTATTTGTAGGCATATCAGGGAACTGTACGAGTTAAAATGAACCCCACACATTGGTGGATCTTTCCTCTTGTCGGCCCCTGCTGAATTAAATATGGGAAAGATGAGCTGGAAAATGTATATATGTATATACCAAACGAAAAAGAGAATATATATATATATACATATATGAGGGTTTTATAAAAAAGATATTGAGGTACACACAAAAGAGAGACACATATAGTACCCGATATATGAAGCAAGAAGAAGAACACTTGAGCACTCATTCTGATGATCCAAGAGCTTCACAATGATCTGTTGGAATAAATTCTTCAATGAAATAGTGTTTTGCTAAAAAGAGATTTTGATCCAAGAAGTTGATCATCTTTACACCTAGAATTCATAACCTGGAAGTTGTGACACTCTGTTTTAGAAGAAACTTGTAGAGAAGGACAAGAACTTCATTTCCTACATTCCAAGGAGTCCAGATCTGATCTTCCAACATATAGTGAATTCTAAACTCTTTCCTAACATCATTATCTCTACTGTGTTTAGTATTTTTCGTTTGTGTGAAGTGTTTCTATTTTACACACAATGTATCTTGTGCTTGAACAAGGGGATCCTGAAAATCCTCATATTGAACTATCTCTACTCTTCATTCCCATGCATAACTGTGGATGAATCCTACTATGGCTTGGGTTTTGTTTTCCCATGTAAAACTATGGTAGAGTTTGCAAAACCTAGACTATTTGTGAAACCTAATGTATATCCTAATACAGGCCATGTATCTAGTTTATAAATAAACTACTTGGTGTCAGGTGATCACCAAGTTGAGAGGATTAGGTCTTTACTTAAGACTGAACCTCTTGTTTAAATTGGTGTGCATATCTTTAAAGTACTCTGTTTTTCATTTATCCACTTATTTTTTTTTCAGTGACGGAAATACGTTTTTATAATCACTCTGATAATATGTTTTGGTTAGTGTGTATATGTGATTAATTTAGTAAACTTGTTTCAAAAGATGTATTAGTGGTCACACTAATTCAGCTGAGGATATATCAACCTGTAAGAATCTTATTGAAAAATAAATCATTTATATCACAACTTCCCTAATTATCTGGTCTTTTTTAATTAGGGGGATTCTTATTCTGATGTTTTTAACAGAAATTTTAATTGAACTCAATTCACCCCCCACTCTTTAGTATCCACTCCAACCGACATTTTGAAAATCCCATTTTCACTTTCTTTCTTTTAAATAATTGAGTGTTTGTAAATTTTAAAAATAATATGAATAATTATAACTTTTTGAATTACTGTTTGTTTTGGGATAGAAAATAGCTATAGAAGTATGTAAAAATAAGATGACCCATAAAAATAAATACTCTCTAATTGGTGGAGTTTTAATCCTGTATATGATTTTTATATGAAATTTTTGAGGGGGAGATGTCAAATTTCTTTTATACATTAACATTATATAACAAATAATAAATAAAAAAAGAAAAGAATATATGAGAAAATTTTTTGATTAAGTATTCAATTATATTAATGGGAAATAAAAAAAGTAACACAATTATAGTAGGGACTGTATCTCCATCATAAAAGGTATCCTTTAGCAAAATCACCATTATAAAAAATATTATGATTTAAAAGGAACATTCCATTTCATAAAAATTATCCCAAAGACTCATAAAATCCTCAAAATGTTTGAAAATATCATTTAAATAGATTATGTGTCGGTTTGGGCTACAAATGTTCAAAATAGTAAATGCATCATTTTCCAACAAAATATTACCCCATATTGAGATTAATTTTTTACCACCAACATTAGTGAACCATTTTTAACAATATATGAATGATATTCTAAATAAATATTCAAATATTACTTGTCAAAATTTTATCCTAAACCACAAATTAATTAATATGTAATGTCCAAATTAGTTAGCTTGGATCAGTTCCTCTATATTTCGTCCATCTATGTATTAGTATCCATTTTCTGTCTTCCAAATCTGAGACCCATCATTCATGATCTCAATTATAATTTTATAATACATAGTAAGTAATGTCTCTATAAAATTTAAAATAAATTACATTTCTAATATTTTTACAAAAATTAATTTTTTACAATTAAAATAAAAAGAACAAAATTTTACCATAATTTCTAATTTCAAGATGAATCCACTTATTTTCATTAAAACATCAAATAAGGCACAATTAAGGTATATTATATCAAATATTACCAAATATTAATCAAATTAATTTATTAAATACTCAGTAAGCAATAAAATTATTCTATCAAAGGGTAACACACACGTTATGTAATCCATAAATTGAGTTTTGATTCCACTTATCAATCAATGATGATAAAAAGGGAATGGAAAAGTCATAAAAAGATATAAATCTCACAAAATAATGAAAAAAATATTCTTATAAAATATCATAAAAATCCAATGATATTATTGACACTAACATAGGGGAAAAATAATATGATTCAAACATGGAAAAATTTCCCCATGCCTTTTCTGAAAATATTTCAATATTATCTTCATACCCTTTATCTAATATATTTATGTTTATGCCAATTTTTCTCTTCACATGATTCTATCCCACTACACCTATTTGATATCATTTTATTTAAAATTGAAGAACACAATAATATATGTGTTACCAATATTCAAACCATATCCTCCGGAAATTGATATCGCCACATGTTGTACATTTTAAAGCTCCCATTATGATATTTCATTTTAATTATTTTGTTTTTATTATATTAATTTTTTAGATTTTTGGGTATAATGTATTCAGATATCTAGAACACACAAATAGGTCAATGTCTTACTATACTAGAATTGAAATAGAAATGAACATGTATAATGATCATGTTATAATCTAGAAAACATTACATAACATGGATGTCCATAAAATTTGGTATGAAGAACCAACAAGTCATTATTCTTTGTGATTTTATTTAAACATATAAAATGATACAATTTCCACAAAAAATAAAATAAGTAATTGTGTGTAAATAACGATAACGTTTTATGGAAACTGTAAAACATGTCATTTGAAAAAAAACTATTTAAATTTTATCAATCACTAATGATGAAAAATTTCCATTGATTAAAATTCTTGTTATGATTTTTTAAAAATTTAACATGATTTATCAAACGTTTTATGTATGTAATGATAAATTCAAATGATTTTTTATATTTTCCTATTCTTTTAATTTTTAGAAATTAAAATATTGAAAAAACAAACAGATAAATTGAAAAATCACAATAAATATTCACTAATTCATCCAACCATACAGAAATAAAACAATTGTTATTAATTTTGAAAAAATTATTATGTTTATATTGAATGAATTAAAAAATAAATTTTTATAAAACCTTGATTGTTTTTTTATTATATCTTAGTTAATATTTTAATTACAATAATATTAAACCAATAAAAGGGTACCTTGGCTAGCCTTCCCCAACCAATACATTAAAATAACCAATCTAGTATCCCGACGTCATTTCAATGGCATTGGGTTAGACAAATAAGAAGAATATATATCATATAATCACAAATTTGGAACCTGATAGATGTTTTTTCTCTACTTCTTCCATAGTTAATTTCAATACCAATGACTATCTAAGGATTTAAAATAGTCACTCTCAAGGTGATATATAGAGCAAAGAGGTATGGTGCAATTTGATCCCTTATAAATACCACTTTTTCATTTGGAGGATCAGAAACCACACTATTCCGGCTGACAATAGCATTAAGATGTTGGGAATCAACATAGCATCCTTTTATCAGTGCTATATAAATAAAAGTGTGGGTGATGCGAACCGTATCTTCTTTGAGGGGGAATGGGTACATTTCTTCTGGAGATTTTCAACGACTTTATGACATATGCTTCTCAAGATCATATGAATGATCCATTACTAGATATATGGTTCCATGTTATGAACAATTCAGGAATGGAATGGATGGCACAATCTATAATTCATAAGGTAAGTTGTTGGTGCGTATGGAAAGCGAGGAGCATGGAAAGATATGAGTGTCTTCCATATACGAAGAGGTACATAATCACAAGGATTAAATGCCTGATGGAGGATCTAGATACCTTTTTCCAAAACTGGAATGAAGTGTCGTCACTATGTTCCATGCGTCATCCTTCTTCTATGGTCGAATCTTCTAACACAAGGTTATAAGGCCAATAGTTGCGGTGGTTCCCCACGAAAACATATTCAATCCGAATAACAATGGTTATGAAAAAGTAGGTATTGCTCAAGGAGGAGGTGTTGTGTGGGACTAGAGAGGAAGTGATTTAATGGATTTTAAGGCTCACTATGGCAATGGAACTATTATTCATGTTGGGGAAAATGTATTAATGTATGGGATTAAATTGATCATGCAGAAAAAAAATCAATCTATATCAGGTGTTGACTGATTATGTGAGCATTCAATGTTCATTACAAGGAAAAATCCAGACCCCACGGTCGATATCATACACCATCAAAAAATGTAGTTCTCTTTTATACAATGGCATAAAGGCCACTCAAACCTGGGTAGAAGGAAATAAAGTAGCAGATCAGTTTTCCTCCCAAGATGATCATGCCTTCAAATTCATCAGTTCTCGTAATAGGTATATCTTCAATACAAAGGGTATGTCTTTAATCCGAGGGGATTCCATCAGACTACATTATTTTAGGCCTCCTTAGTCTCGGTGATTTTCTTGTTGTTATTTTCTTCCTTTAATAAAAATGGATCCTATGATGATTAAACCAATGAATTAAAATAATTGAATAATTGGATTTTATAGAATGACAAAACTATCAAAAGATAAATATAAATTTGGATTTTCTCCTATGAATTTTTGTTTTTATACGTCCTAAAAAAAGGATATTTTTGTTGGACATCCCTAGTATGGAGGTGTATTTTGTTTTTGTATGGAACCCCCACATTTTATGTCTTCTAGTACCAATATGTGGGTACCAATACTGAAATACCCATTTAAAATAGATCAATGATAACATCCATAATATATGACAATAAAATAATTATTTAATAAAAGTATGGGAAATAAAGAAGGCAAACACCTAGTCCACTTATATAATTTACGGTAGAAAATCATCATTAGTTTGTAGGGGAGAATATTTTATTATTGTGGGATTATTCAATTTCCCTACTTCATAAAGAATAATCACTTTTTTGGTTTCCTTGAAAACATCCTATTTTGGTTTCAAAGGTGTTTATACTGTATAATTGAAAGTTGGAAAACATTTTAGAATTCCGTTTTACCATTACATTTATAAATTATTCAATCCATAATAAATGAAAAATATATTATTCCCCTCAGTATTATAATATTTTATGTCTTTCACCACCCCCATAAATTCTTCATCATTGAATTCCAATACCATCCTCTCATTGAGGGTGTTCATTCCATCCCCATCATCATCACAAGACATGAAAATCATAGGATATTATAATTTTAAAATTAAATCGGGTTTTTTAATTTCAATTAATAACAATGTAAACTAAAATACCTATGAATCTAATTTTATGTCTAATACTTTTGGTAGATCTATATGAACTCCATGTTCTTTACGATGGTCTAATTTTATGATGTCTACGACATTTTAAAGACAATGATTTTTTATTATAGTATCCATAACATTAATAAATTCATAAAATCTTGAAACCAATGTTTGATAATTTTTCACCAGTTGATGGATTTCAAAAAAATATTGTCATAACTCTGGGAGTTAATTAATGAAGGCTTCAACATACTATTACCCAGTATCTTCTTATTAAATACTAATGAAAAAATTTAAGACGTTGTCCCAAAAAAAGACATGTTAAATGAACATATGTGATTTCCTAAAAGGTCATATTTACCACAAAAGTAAGTTTCATCAAAATTGAATTCATATTTTAAGTATTTTTGAAATAAAAATTATATTCAAATCAGATTCTAAATATGAAAGAATAAAACCCGTTCTCTCCGAGAAATCTTAACATTTTGATAATGGATTATTCATAGAATCCAAAAAAAATATCATATCATTACAATGTTCAGGGAAATAATTATTCCAATTAATATATTTATATGAGGGAGGCAATTAAAGAACTCTAAAAATGAAAAAAATTAAAATATAAAATAGATGATAAATTGGTAAAAAATATGGGTTTAGTTTTTTGATTTCTGAACATAATAAAACAAATTCTACCAAACATAATTCCAATTAAAAATAATATTTATTTTTTATAATCTAACTTTCCCCATAAATATTTATTATAAAATATCTATTAATTGATGGTTCCATAATTTTTTCCCCAAACCAAATAGAATAATATACTGCGATAAACTAGAATATAACATCAATACTTCCAATCATGGATCCCAGATTTGTTTTATAATCTAAAAGAAAAATATGATTAATAGATAATTATCAACAGACAACCAATTTGAAAATGGTAATTTCATAACTATTTGGATTAGACCTAAAACATTTGAAATGATTTTGTTTTTTATATTTGAAATGTAATGTGTGTATCTAATGATTCAGAATAACCAAGTTGCATGGTCAATATTTCAATCATTTCAATTATTTTTAAAAAATTATTAAGATTAATTTTCTTAACAATTGTATGTCAATGAATTTCAAACAAATTATTTTTTAATTATTAATAGGATCAACAGGAAAATAACTACACAAACATTTTTTGAATATTTTTCTTGGATATGATTTTCAAAAGAAGTGAATTGAAATGGAAACTCCCAATATCATATACCCAATAATATTATATAATAATTAATAAATATAAAAATTTTAAAAGGGAATAAAAATTATTTTTTATCTTCGAATAAATGATATAAAAATAATAAATCCAAAGTAACTATATGTAGTAGTCAGACAGGATCACCATCTAATAATGTTTCTCAAAAAAATTGTATCTTGTTAATAATATTGTTATAGAGTTAAAACATACCATTCCATTTTTTAAAAACATTCCTAAAGCCTCTAAAAATATTCATGTGTTGTGAAAATATCATTTAAATAATTTTTTTTATTGTTAGTGTTTGAAATATGTAAAACGGTACATGTATTATTCTATATACGAAATTTAATCCATATTAGTATGTAATTTATTCAAACATACAACGGGAACTAATTTTAAGTCAAATTTAATGAAATTATATAAATTAATTAATCCAATAACTCCTGATATTACATTCAAATTTAATATAAAATTCTAACTTCAGATGCACACATTTGAGTTGGGGACTATTCTATTGAATTCTGTTCAACCAAAAATTATTACCATTTCTGGTAGTCAAAATATGTCACCTATTATTCATAATCTAAATGAAAAATTTTAAAAACATATTAAAAAAAATTATAAAATATTTCAAATCAATATTATTTTGACATTAAATTTTATAAAAATATTAATTAGTATCAATTAAAAAGTTAAAATTTTAATTTCTTTATAATTTTAAATTTCATGTAAAAAAGATATATTTTCCTCAAATCATAAAACAATTTTTATTTCCTGTTAATTATATAGAATATTAAAAATAATGTAATAATGGAAAATTAATTATTACACCATTCAATATTTCCATAAATATCCAATTGAAAAACACCAAAATATTCTTTACAAATATAATTTTCAAATGTTTTTAGAATCCTATTTAATTTTGAATAAAATCACTACTTAGAAAAGACTATAATTTTCTCACTATAAATAAAACAAGAAATTGAATACATAAATAGTAATATTACTTCAATTTTATCAATATATATGTATAAAAAATGGAAAATTTTCATAATCCCATAGGTCATCAAATAATGGTTCTATATTTCTTTCGCAACTTCTTAGGACACCTATAAAATGGCCTAAATTTGTGGCATGCCCTTGAGGACATCATGACTGAATCTATACAATCTTGGATTATCACATCACTGAATGAATAGATAAATATTCCAGGTATAAAATTAAATCAATGGATAAAAAATTATCTCATGTTATATCCCTCCTTTTAAAAACTACACTCAACTCCAGTAGCTCACTAACTATTGCGAGCCTCTTTCTCCAATCAGATCATGCATTGAAATAAGATGTATGCTTATCAATACCACTACATGGTCCACCAAGATACATATGAAATATATAAATTAATTTTGAGAATCTATATTCCTAAATATATCAAAAAAATAATTTACACCATTCTTCCCAAACCCTCACTGCCAACTTACCAATCATATATCAGTCAAAATAAATAAATTAAATAATGATCCCCTTCGGTTTAAAATCATATCATGAAATGTTATAAAATGGTCTCACAATAACCCCAAATACATTAAAATTATAAAATATTACATTCATTAATTTATTAACATTCTATATCTACCTATATATATATTAATGGTTTCAAGTATCACACCAAATCAATCATTATAATCATTGTCGTAAAATTCATGTAATTTCCATCAATGTAAAATTACTCTACAAAACTATTTGGAGGAACCACATAAATAATAATAATATTATCCATTAAACTATGAAAACAATCATAATATATCTATCGCAATATATTTTCTCAATCAAAGCAGGGATATATAATTATAAAACAACAAAAATTATATAAAATTATTCTATAAAAATTTTAAAAACATTTTCTAATTTCTTCCATCATATAAATTACCAATAACAATCCTCCAGAATTTCAAAAGATCTACTTATTATTTTATTGCATGGAAAAATGGTTTTATATACCCACAAAAACATTATTTTATTTTTAACCAATTATTAAACAATTTACTGACATATGGACTTTCAATAAAAATTTGAAATTCCCAGAAAAGCGGTTGTTCTTATTGCCAAACCACCATAAAAACATTCAATAACTAAAAAATCCATAACACATTGATTTTTTTAACAAATAAGTAAATTTAAATACTTAATAATCAGTTACAAATTATCATTATGATAATCCAAAAATATCATACCTCATTTCAATGGAAACCATACTGAATGTTATCCTTTTTGACACAAAATCTAATAATATTAAAGGGAACATCCTTCACCCCAAAATGTCAAAATTAACATGAATAATACTTCCTAAATATATCATATGAACAATTTCAACAATAGGATTCATGGCAGAGGTGGAATATAAGGGATCATGTTGAGGGGAAGAAGGGAGATGGAAATCTAGAGAAATGAGATGTTATTTCCTCAACAAATCATTGAATGTTTTGTTCATATCTTCAAAATATATTATATTGGAGGCATAAACCCCTAATTTTCTCTATTGGATAGTCCAAATGAGAGGGGAGAGGATGAATCCCTTAGGGATGATAAAAGTGTTAGAGAAAATTTATATATAAACCTCAATTTGAATTTTCGTATAATGATTGGCTAACCTTAAATTTTTGTTAAACCATTTTCTAACAATATATTTTCTCTTCCTGGGAAATATTTATTCACACTACCTTCCATGTAAAATATCTTTATTGATCTACCCATGGACCAATTGTTTCAATACATGTTTTCAAACCATATATCCAAATCAAACACTTTTTTTTGTTTTTTTAACAATATGAAATCATTTTATTATGAAAAACAATGAAAATAAAAAACAAAATAGTTTCTACTAAGAGTCTCCCCATCAGTAAGCTAAACATTATGGTCAAACCATACATATTAATAAAATTAGAATATTCTAAAAGTAGGGGTACCATCATTCTTACACATTATCCATGTGAAGAAGAAAATTTAAAAAAATTATACTTAATTACAAAACTCATCAATATTCTTATATATATATATAAATTTGTGATGAATTTAAATGGAAACTATAAAATAGTGAAATGAGATGTTAAAATATCCTGAAAATTCCATTTAATTACCCAAAAAAAATCCCCATGTATTCAAATGCACTAGTTTTCACTAATAACAAAATCAATTTCCAATATTAGATCCAATGATGGTGGATACAAAAAAATTGACAACCATAATAGTTTCAAATTATAAAAATAGTGTAACAATAAATATCAGACACCTTAGATGAAAAATTAAATTATGAAAATGCATTTCTATGAATTCCAATGAGCACATTGGAACTATCCAAGGAACAAATTCCCACATCCTAGAAGGGAAATAAACTGCAATGAAATCAAAATCCAAAATATCATGGAATAATCATTCATAACAATAATGACATTCTCAAGGAAAATCTGTAATGCATTCCCTAAAAAAATGACATGGTCTCTCATCCCGGGTCACCACACTGCATTGGTTGTGATATTAGAACATCAACCCATCTATAAACCCATAAAGATGGAAATACTAAGTGCTAAACATATTAAAGGAGGCATCCATCATAATTACCCGGACACCTTCCCAAAGTCCACTCATGCCCATATAGACATTACATTTCCATTGAAATGGTTACAAAATGAGAAAAAAATATTCAATTATCTTAAAAAGTAAACTAGAACAACAAGGCATGAAATAAATTAAGCGTAAAAAATTTAAAAAAATATAATTTTTTTATAATTTTATGATAAATATGATTTTTCAAGGAATACTAGAAAATAATTATATTGATTGATAATATATTTTTTTAGTGTATTTACATGTTTAGAAAATGTTTTTTTAGTTTCAATTAATATTAGAAATTTTTTTCAAATAATCAAATAATTGCTTTTGAATAGTATTTTATATATTAATTTATTATACAAATATTTTATATATATAAATTTATTTTATCTGAAAAACAACTTTAAATTGGTTTTTATCCAATTAAAATTTAAATTAAATTATGAAAATGTTGTGTTTCAAATTTTGAAATATAGATCCCATATTTTCATTCAGTTGGTCCTGATTTAGGGATTAGTTCCCTTTTCTGTTTTTAAATACGAATATTAACATTAGTAATTTTTATTACCACTGAATAAGGGGAAGATCTATATGTACTCCCATTATTCTAGGTATTCCAAGTTTTGGTGGCCATATTTACTGCATTAATCTATTCCCTTCCCACCATGGGAAGAATTTCTACAGAAATTATTGTCCCCATACTCTCTATCATACTAAAAATACATCTGACATTTCCACCTTCCCAAATATCGAAATATAACGCATGATTCCATCTCTTGACCAGGAAATCACCATGATTCTAATATTTTCCAAGAGTTTAGAAAGACATCATACTAGAAAAGGCTTTCACCAGTGGATCATTTTGTTTAAAACCACTGTTCAGTTGGCTTCTTTAATTAATTCATCTAAGATTCATGGGACTTGTTGCACAACACCATAGTATGTCTCCTAGTCCCCTGGAAAATTCTAATCCTTATTGATATTGATGATTTTCATTTCTCTATCAAAATTAGCACCCAATGATCATTCAATGGTGTTTGGTTCTTCCTATTCCATATGATTATTAATTTTAGTGTGATATGTGTTCCTCCTACAATTCATATCTGATTATGTTTTTTGAGCCTCCTGTTGAATTTTTAAAACCATTTAATTCTTATGATTCCTGTAAATTTTGTTAGATTACTTTTCAATTTTGATAGTTGAACATGACCCTTTTAGATCGAAAAAGAGTACCATATCTAGAAGATGATTTTTTTATTAATGGAAATATTTTTCTCCACATCTGGTCATATGGGGAACCTTAAACACATTTTTATACATGATTTATTTATAAAAAACAATTGATACATACCTAGTTCATGTTGTTGGGATGAGATTAAGTAATCTAGTTCACATGGATTCATAATTCCATCATTATTATAGGAGTCTTTAAGTAATGGATATTACTATCATTATCTGGACAGTTACTCCTACTAGAAACTCAAATTGATTTTTTAGATATTTAAGAGATATTATCTTCTATTTATATTGATTAAAACCAAGTAATTTTAATTTTAATCCTAGATTAGTTTCTATTTTTGTCAAGATGCGATGCGAATTGGTTGAGTTCAACTTCATAGAGCTGGTCTTGTGATAGATAGACCCTCAAATGGAATGTTTATCATTTATTAATATGGTTATGACTAGTGTTACAGGAAGGATATAGTATTTTATTCATTTCACTAAATAATTTTGTGATTTTACACAAGAATATTCATTGAAACATTAGGTGATTCAATAGATTCCTGAGAAGAATGTAGCATCGACTTTGAGATGTTAGTCACATGAATCATAGAAATCAGTATGGAAAATTTATAACCAAAACAATTTCTCTATATTTAAAGGAAATGAAATGGATAAAGTTGATCCTAAAAGATATTCGAGATACATACCATGATGGAAATGAAAAAAGGTAGGGTCAATATTTGGGGAGGATATTGAGTACTAAAAAAGAAAATCTATTCCCAAAAAAAGATGGATTATGAGATGGAACCATAAGGTTTCATAATGGTTGGGTTTCGATTGAGTAAAGAAAGAAAAGAAATCATTGTTATAGGAATTTCACATTTCATAAGGTAAGAGAAACACCATGCTAAAATTAATCAAATATAAAAAAAACTATTGTATAAGGATCCATTGAAAATGAAAATAAAAAGGGAACCAGAACATGGACTGGGGAATCAGAAATTGTGGAATGTGTTAATCAGGTGTTTGGTAATACCTGCATGCAATATCTATAGGAAGAAAACAAGGCATCTGAATGAGAATTCACTATAAAGGTTATGAAATCTGGGACTTCTGAATCTTTGAATAAAATATAAAGTGTAGAGGAATTACAAAGAGGAAATATTTTGTTCATTTTCTCCATTATAATTAACAAAAAATTTAAGAATACTTTGGGATCAATGCTCCGAATGAGGTTTATGTTGTCAGTAAGAAATGATATGAATTCAAAGGTATCCGATTTTAAGTGGGAGTTATATAGAATGGTGGATTAAATTTTTTTTAGTATTTATTTATTAATATTGTCAGTTAAGAATATATCTAAAACACATGATTTTGGGCTTATTTGGTTTCTCAAATTATCCTTCAAAATCAAATTAGAAAAAAATTATTTTTAAGTTTATTAACATTTCAAAGGGTAAATTTGGAAATTTTGGTTAACAATAACATGAAATAAACAATTAGATAACATAAGAACTTAATTAAATACTTTTCAATGAGTATATATTAACAAAAAATCATCTAAGCGTTGAATTTATAATATCATTTTTCAGATGGATGTGATTGTGACCATTATGTAATATTATAATTGAAAAGTCATATATCTCATAATATTGATTGAAATTGTAGTAAAAAATTTTATTCTGTTTTTATTCAAAGGATTTGATGTACTATAAATAATAATTAGAGAGATAAAATAATAATCTGCATAACTTTAAATTTCTTTCAATATTTTGTAAATAAATTATTTCTATATTTCTTTACAATATTCATACCATTTTTATTTAATAAATATAAAAAATATAATTAGTGATATTAAAAATAATAGAATATATATAATTTGAGATAAATAATGTGATGAAAATAATAATATGGTTATATTTTACATTATATTAATATTTTTTAATAATTTGATCGAATTTAGTTTTTATATTGATATTATTAATGTTAATGTAGGGAATTGTTATTGACATTAGGATTATATATATTATATAGAAAAAAATATTTTATTAAAGATATAATATACCTAAATAAATTAAATTCAGAAAATTTATTAGAATAATGTTTTAAATATAATCAATTTTCCATGTAGGGTTTCTTTAAAATTTGATAGTAACTATAATAATACTCAATGAGTAAAATTCATTGATGTCATTATAAGAGAAAATAGGAAAAATATGTTTTAAAAAGAAATGATCAGAGTTGAAATATAGTCAAAACAAGCCAAATTTTTCTTTGATTTCTATATATTAACAGTTTTAATACAATTATCATCTAAATAACTCTCTTTGGATACATATTTAATTTTACTATAATTTTTATTATTTAATTTTTTATTGAAATTCTAAAATTCCCCGTATCTCTTCTATAACGGGGGTCCTCTTCTTAAAAATTATTAACACCTCATCACTCATTTAATTCAACTAATAAATTCATGAGTACCATAATATAAACAAAATTCTAAATTTAGATTTCATTCAATAGGAATGAAAATAGACCTTGTGGTCTTGATTTATAATGGAAAATATGTTTTCTAAAGTAGAGGAATTGTCTTTTTCGACATGTTTTTTATTTGTTATCATCATTATTATCCATAAAACTTTCCAAATACACGATAAAATAATTATTAAATTATCCTACATATACTTATATGTTATCTTGTTAGTTTAATGACATATATCCATCTACATATCCATCAAATAGGAAAGGAATTCATATTTCAGGTGTATGAAAAAATACATCCTTGTAAACCGATGTAATTTGTTTTCAATCACAATCTATCATGGATGGACTAAAATTATGGTATTAAAATTTTTAAATGATATTAATGATATATTTATAATAAATAAAAAAAAATATATCATTTACATTATTATCATTTCATTTATAAGAAAATCATAAAATTGTTCATGTGTATGTGTCGATTACCACCACCACGGAACGATGTGATTCATTTTTGATCCCCACATAACATGAATGATATATATATATATGTTTATTTAAAAAATTAATATTATATTTATAAAATTATTTTAATTAAGAAATTATAATATGATACCTATCTTTTTTCCATAGCGATGATTTAAAAATAGAAATTCTAGTCATGCATACATACATTCTACGATCTTTATTACTGTATCGTATTTCATTTTCCCTAAAAATATTTCATGGTTGGATTAAATAGTATAATTTATGTATAAAATTGATAAAAATTTCATGATTATTATTATATTAATGATATAATGATGACCTTTTTAATGATACTCAAATTAGAGATGCTATATTAGACGTAAGAACCAAATATGAAAATAACATACAATATGAATGTAAATAGTAAAGTAATTATTATAAAATGGTACCAAGTTATATAAAATGAATAAAACATTTAATAAGGATTCAATTAAATTATATAATAAAATATTAATATTATTCATTAATATAAAAAATATATGTGAGATATCAAACACATGGTAGGGGACTTTCTTTTAAAATTATTCTTTTCAAGGTATTCATTCAACTCTTTTTTAAATGGAATAATTTATATAATTTTTTGAAATTAAATGAAATAATTTTATATTCCTTCCACGAAAATAACTCAAATATTTTATTTTCCCTTCATAAAATTCATTGGAACTTTTAAATAAAAATAGTTTCTTTATTATGGGCATTGTGTTTAGTTATGAAAACATATTTTTAAATGATAAGTATATATTGATGTCCAAATGTATTTTATTTCATTGAAAATTGATTTTATAGTGTTTTATGATGAAAGTATGAAATAAGAAAAGTTTTTTATTCATGATATGGTACTTTATCATTATAGATCATGGTTTATCCGGATATATCATATACAATGGGTTGAGAACCATTATAGATCACCGGTGGGAAAATTGTAGAGTATATAGTTGTTTGAGGCCCATTATTACTAGAAGTTTAGCCTTATATATATATTATATGAATTTTTTAGCCCTATTAGATGTCATGGTATAAGGAATCCACCTTAAAACATTACATAATCTTGAATTAAATGAATAATTCACATTGAGGATCTTTTCAGGTTTAGAGTTTTAGATAATTAGGTCATAACTATTAAATCTCAAAAGATTACAATGTAAACATTTCAACTCAGTTTCCATTTTTTTCATAAAATAAAAACTCTTACAAAGAAACATTTCTAATTCCATGTATTAGATAGCATGTATTTCCTTGATCTCATCCATGACCCTATTTATCTTTATGTCTCATGGAAGACATTTCTAAAACTTGGGATGAACATAAAAATCTCAGTAAGGGATAAAAATACCAAAAGAAAATATTAGTCCATGTATACAAAAGAATCAATGAAATCATAATTTACTCATAAAACATAAGCACTTTAACACAAATCCTGAAATCATATGATTTATGATTAACTCATAAAAATAATAAGACATAATGGTAACTTGAGGCATTCAAAACATTCTTAAGTAGGGAGAAACCCTCATGGTTACGTTTGGAATACCCATCACAGTATATTCCCTAAATCATTTCAGAAAAATCTTAGGATTTACCTCCTTCACGTTACCCAATAAATTTTAGATCTATCTCGAGCTCACCCACCATTAGTTTATCATGGAACCATCCGTCTTCATATATATTTCCCAAGAACCAAAACATAATTGTATCAAATAAAACATGCATAAAAGAAACCTAACATTTCCATATTTTAATCACATGATATCAATACAACACATTGATATAATAAAAACATTATCAAAACCATTTTAAATACCAAAATACATAATAGAGTATATGGTATTTATTTTCCCTTTAAAAACATTACATATTTTTAAGGAATCCAAAGATCAAATAATACTCACGGTGGCGGAAAGGTCGTTGTCACCACATACATTAAAAAGATACGTACTTTTTATCATTTAGTAAAACACATCATTGAGAAAAGATTCATTTTGAATAAAAGTAAAAGTAAAAGGGGTTTATACACCATATAAAATAAAGTTGTGTATAAAACAAAATATACCTCAATGAAAGGAGATTGAGACGAAGTAACCTACAAAGATGGTATCCTTAGATTAAGGATAAATCAATTACATAATTATGTGTGACAAATATAAATACACCAAATATAATTGGATATTAAGTTTACAATAATCATAGTCATTCACACATATTCATATAATTACAATTTCAAGGAGTACAAGTTTAACCCAAAGAATTGAAATTGAATTAATAAGTTACCTTGCAAAAGTTCGATAGCCTAACGACGTCACTTTAAAATTAAAAAAATCAGTTTATGAGAGAGAAAATGATATCTCATCACTTTTACATAAAATTTATATCAATAAGTTCATATAAGAACGTACCCATACATAATAATATGTAAATTAAAAGACATAACAAAATAAGTCTTTTAAACAGAGGAGGCTGAAAGGTTCCATTACTGATTTGGGTATCTTTTGAAACGTACACCCCATGAAATTATGGTCATTAAATGAAGATGTAAATAACCATAAATTAAATTATATTGCACAAATAATATAATAAATGGAAGTACATACACCACACAAAAAGAAATAGTGTAAAATGCAGAATGAATCTCACAGGAACACAAAGTAAGATAAAAACCCTTACCTCATTGTGATCAGTCGAGTTGTATGAACAAAAGATAATAAAAATCAAATGAATCATATAATACCATGAATATAAATAGACTAATGATTATTTATATTAAAGTGGTGTACACAATACACCACATGCAATAAATAAGTGGTGAACAATTGAAATCTCATGAAATTAAAAGTGAGATAAGAAATCCCTTATAAAATTTCGGCAGCCTAACAGCGCCACTTAAAACCTCCAAAAAATGGATTGATGTGATAAAATAAGGTATATAATCATATGAAAAAAAAATAGTAAGAGGAAAATAAAATAAGATCCCCCAACATAAGAAATAGGATCTTAAAATAGATGACACAAAAAAGGGTACTTAAAAAGAAAGAGAGAGGTTGGATCCCTTACCATGTGTCCGACTTGACTCGCTCGTATGTTCCTTGTTCCTCTTGAATGATAAACTTAAGTTAATGTATACTTTCTTAAGAACAGTTTTAATGTTCATTTTTCATTTTATATAACTTAATACCATGTCATAAACTTTATGTAGTCATTTAAGTTAATAATGGCCATTTTGTCGATATTTGGTACTTGAGTCAAAAATAAACTTCTTCTAATCACAAGTTGATTATGTGGTAAAATATCCTTTATCTCTAGAATTAAATTCTTGATTAATATATAATAAATATGATGTATATACAGTATATAAATCCATTTAAAATATTACATAATATTTAGAAGTATGAAATGGAATGCACCGTTCATGGAGACGGTAAGCCGTACGTACACAAGAACGCTGCTTTCATTTCTATTTCGTATTTAATGAATTAAATCATAATGATATGAAGGTATATTATAATTCTAATATAATATAATATATAATATCATTAACTACATCTTTTATACATCCCACATATGGCATTGACGATTCAAATCACTTGAGGTGGCGGTAGTCCGCACTTCCTAAAATGAAATTATCACGTTTATCAATTATGAAACCATAAAGGTATGCTATAAATGAAAAATACAGAATCATAAATAAACCATAAACATAATATATATAATATATAAATATAGTGACATCTTAATTTCCACCATTAAAGGTGTTAAACGAAGATTGAACAATCATCATTTCGTGAGGAAATTATTTTCCACCCACAGAAACAATATATTATTTAACCATTAGATGGAGGTGTGTGTAAGTATAGCTCGAATAATTCTCATAAAAACATCATATTATATTTGAGATACTGGTGTTGTTATAAAATAAAGGAATAAAAAGAGGTTAAGTGGTTGGAGAAGAAAAATAAAAAAAAAGAACATAAGAGAAGACATTAACATTGAATCAGGTAACTACCCTCGGTTGGAACCAAAAGGGTTTGTGGAAGAGATTTCTACCTATGGTAAGGCTTCTAGGATGAAGAAAGGTATCTTGGGAGATTATATGAGTAGATTTTGGATGATCCAAAGGGCTTGAGTAGTGTGAGATATGGGTAGGAAGTGGGGTCTTTTTATAAGGGAGAGGAGGGGCTCTTTTGGAAAGCATGAAACTATTATTTTATTATATAATGATTCTCAGTTTCTAAAAGTCCAAAAATAATAAAAGTCAAATATAAGGTGTCCCATGTTAGAAATAAAATCATCCAATAACAATTTGACTTGTTTTGGATATTTTTTAAACATTATATTATTATTTATTTAAATCATTCATTAATGACGTAAACACTGCATTATCACTGTTACATAAATAATTTATTTTATTTTACTTCTAAAATTCATAAAAAAATTACCAAGATATAAGAAATATTTTTATCTTTATAATTAATATTTATAGTCAAAAATATAACTTATATAACCCCATGTATATTTTGGTTTCATAAAACAATACATGTTTGTGACATTTTTATTTTTACTTTAAATAAAAGGTATTAATGTCATTATCTTACACAAGTGGCGCTACGGTGTCCCAAAAATTCACCCATGGATTATATTATTATTCCATGACTCATAAAATAATGGTATGAAATGTTTCAAGATATTTATATATTTTTGTAAAATCATTTTTACCTAAAATTACCCTAATTACCTCTAATCGTGGTAAATAAAACTCAAAAGTTACTATTTACCAAAAATTATTTTCATCACGTTGAACCAAAATTTACATAATAATTACAACCATGTATATAGGATTTTTTAAATTCAATTTACAGAAGCTGTAATATTTCTTCTAATGAAAAATTCTTGTTTTTTAACTACCACTTAGTGGTTTCACAATTCTTCAAAAAAATGATGTTTTTCAAAAAAATAAAAAAAACTCACCATAAGATATAATTGATATTCTAAATCCAAAATTGATGTCTTTTTAAAAATATTCAAAACGTATAAGTTTCATTAATTAATTTTATGATTAATTTCTGTTGTCAAAACAAATAGCATGTTTTTAAGAAATAATATACATCAAAATATTGCCAATTGTTTATGTCCATTTTCACTGTGAAATTAATTCCAATGTCCAAAATTGGATTAAATTCTAAAAATATATTCTAATAAGACTTTAAAACCAATTTAATATATAATATAACCATATAAATAAATTATATTAAAAGGAGGTTTTGATTTAAAATACAACATTTTTCACTATTTATTAAAAATTGAACTGTATTGGAAAAATAACAAAAACATACACAAAGAAAATTTTGTTGTCCCGATTCTAAAGAAGGATTTTATTGGGCCCAATATAACATAAAAATTTGAAAAAATTGGTTTTAAAAATGGTTCACTGTTAAAAGGTGTTTAATCGGTAATTTAAATAATATTAGGATATTTATTATTTAAAATGGATTCATTCATATTTTAAGCCTCTATAATTTATTTGTTAATAGTTAAAATATTTAACAAACAAATATAATCATATTTTAGTTATTTCAGTTCATTCTCTCCATTACGAAAACTAGGCGGTTACTACTATTTAAAATAATATTATTATATTATTAGTGTGCAACGTAAGATTTCAAATAATCTTATTGTTACGTATTGGGTACGCCATAGAATATAGCATTCCATTTAAAGTAATATTAACATTTTATTCACAAATATTTTTAAATATGAAAATTTCATATTCTTTAATTACATGGGATGTTACATCCTTCCCTCCTTTTGGGGGATTGTGGCCCCACAATTTTAAAATTGGGCTCAGAAACGTCATTGAAATCCCCACATCAGAAAATGAGTAAATTAAACTATCACTTTAAAAGAATGAATGAAAAGTACAATGGACACCCAAGACAATAGATATAATAATTCATGAAAACACGTATATGGATGAGAAAAAAAACCATCAAGGTCTGATGGAGGGTGATAGAAAACATGATTAGAAAAAAAATTACCACTAGAAAATCACAAAAATGTGATGGGTTAAACGGTATTTGATTCCCCAGTTGGAAAAGTTAACAGACAATGTTTTGGTTTTAATTTACATTTCATTGAGGAATTTATTTATGAGCCTATCTAAATCATATGGAAACATTCTTACATGACATGTAGACTTTCATCTCTTACTATATTTCTTACAAAGACTCATATTTTCACCAAAATATGAGTATTTATGATGACTTTATCACATTAATAGCACTATAATCAACTTCATTGAGAATCACTAAATCCAGTAATGATGAACTATATATTTTCCATGCCTTTAGACCTTAACCAAAACCAAAACGGTTAGTACAAGATCAGATAATACCCAAAAAAGATAATCTTTTACCAAAAGAAAAACAACTCTTAAACTCCAAAATTCAATAAAAAGAACCCAAGGTTCAAGAATGACCATTAAATAACCAAGAATCCATAAAATTTATTGAAGGTAAACTAAACTAAGATTGAAACCCAAATCTACTAAGGATTTAATCACAATGTCTTCCAAGATAAATCTTAACATTTATCTACAAATAACATCAGTTATTCTTAAAGTCTCATATTGAAGAGTAATTAGCCGAAAAACATACCCTCCATGATTGGTTAATAATTTCAATAGATAATCCAAAATAAACTTATCTTTGATTCATAAAACCATCTAACTAAAAAGGATTAGTCATACTAACCAAGGACATCATGCAGTTTAGTGGTAGGTGATAAATATCAGTCGAACTTTGGTTGTGGTTTCGATTCCCGAAGCATTTCCTAACGCGATGGGTTGACACACGGTTTGTGTGTTGTCCCTATTTATAAACTACATAATTTTTAAATATTCCCAAAATGTGATAAATTCCTCAAAAATAACCATATCATATTTTAACCAAAAAGTTTATCAAATAAATTTATTTGTGTCCCAAAATGTATTAACCAGTAATTACCTCAAATTCAAGGATCTAATAAACCAAAATGGTTCTTTATAACTATATACAAGATATAAAAGATAATTATTCCTTGAATAAAATTTTGATATATCAAACTTCAGTGTTACACACAATATAAAAAGCCTTCTAATTTAATCCCCTCATCAAAATAGCCTTAATACTTTTAATAATTTCACCATTTATAACTCTAGAATCCCTTATATATTGTCTTCTTACTCATTCAACATTTTTCATGATCCATAAACCATTCCTTTCCACCTTATTTTGAAATACTTCATTCCTACAAACAAAATCCTGAATTATATCCTATGATTTCAATAATAGGAAAAGATATGTTAAGAAACAATCCACACCTTTCATTGGTCATTGTTAGCTTCTTCATCCTCAATGGGAATGGAATTAGGTATTGGTAAATGAATATTTGTACGATCCTGGTGATCCAATTCCTAAAAACTTCTTCATAGGACATGTGTTTGTATAATTACCATGCACACCACATTTATAACATTCAATTGATTTTTTAGAGAGAACATCATTCCCTTTCCTAGAGTCAACTACATGATACCTTTTTCCATGGCAGGTTCTTGCTTTATGACCTTCATTTCCACATCTATACAATATTTATGTCCCATTGAAAAATTTTCCTATGTGTTTCTTTCCACATCTTTGACACATAGGTTTTTGAACATACTTACATTTATGATTATTAGAAAAAACTTCTATAGGGATTTGTTTCTCGCATATATGATGCCTTATAAAAATCACTAAGATTCATGTTGTCTATCATTACTATAGATAGTTTTTCGAGAATAACCACAAGAGTTCTAATTGTCGATCCCATATCATTTAGTTACTCATTTAGAAAACTGTCACAGTTTCCTTCACATCCACTTTTACTTTACTGCCTACTAGCTCTAGCCATTTACTAAATCCAAAACGGTTAGTGTGAGAATATCAGTAAAATAATCATGTAATACATAGATATAATTATTCATTTTATCTTAAACTCATTCACTTTATAAAAAAACAATGACTCTTTCTGAAATCATAACTATTATAGTAATGTCACTTATGCTTAAAGAATACCCAAACCTCTAAAGTTATCTAAACCGACATCTGATACCTACTATAAGGACTCATCCTTAAAACATTACATAATCTTGAATTAAATGAATAATTCACATTGAGGGTCATTTCATGTTTATAGTTTTAGAGAATTAGGTCGTAACAATTACATTTCAAAAAGATTACAAAGTAGACACTTCAACTCAGTTTCCATTTTTTTCATAAAATAAAAACAGTTAATAAGAAACATGTATCATTCCACGTAATAGATAGCATGTCTTTCCTTGATCCCATCCTTGAACATATTCATATTTAAGTCCTCTGGAAAACATTTCAAAAACATGGGATGAGCATAAAAATCTCAGTAAGGGATAAAAATATGGAAAGAAAACATTAGTTCATGTATACATAACAATCAATGAAATCATACATTACTCATACAACATGAGCACTTTAACACACCTCATTAAATCATATGATTTATGATTAACTCATAGAAATCATAAGAAATAAAGGTAACATGAGGCATTCAACACATTATTATGTAGGGAGTAAGCCTCATGGTACCGTTTGGAATACACATCACAGTATGTTCCCTAAATCTCTTCGGGAAGCCATTGAGTTTAACTCCTTCACCTTACCCAATGCATTGGATGGCTCTCTCTGGCTCACCCACCCTTATTTTATCATGGAACCACCCATCTTCATAAAAAATTCCCAAGGACCATAACATAATTGTATCACATAAAACATGCATAAAGGAAACATAACATTTCCAAATTTTAATCACAAGATATGAACACAACACATAGATATAGTAAAAAAATTATCAAAGCCATTTTTAATATAAAAATACATAAAAGATTATTTGGTATTTATTATCCCTTTAAAAACATTACGGATTGTTAAGGAATAAAAAGATCAAATAATACTCACAGTGGTGAAAAGGTCATCATCACCGCATACGTTAAAAAGAAACATACGTTTTTCCATTTATTAAAATGCTTAGTAGGAAAAATATTCCTTTTGAATAAAAGTAAAAGTCAAAGGTATTTATACACAATATAAAAAAAGTTGTGTATAGAACAAAATATACATCAATGAAAGGATATTGAGATGAAGTCCCGTACAAAGACGGTATCCTTAGATTAATGATAAATCAATTATATAATTATGTGTGACAAATACAAATACACCCAATATAAGTGGATATTAAGTGTAATAAAATCAGATTAATTCACAAATATTCATAGAATGACATATTCAATTAGTAAAAGTTTAACCCAAATAATTTAAATTGAGTTAAGAAGTTCCCTTGCAAAAATTCAACAGTCTAATGTCGTCACTTTAAAATTCAGAAAATTAGTTGATGAGAGTGAAAATGGTACCTCATAACTTGAACATAAAATTTACATAAATGAGGATATATAAGAACATATCCCAACATAATAATATGTAAATTAAAAGTCATAACAAAAGAAGTCTTTTAAAAAGAGGAGCGTGAAAGGATCCCTTACCGATTTGGGTAAACTTTGAAACGTACACCCGATGAAAGAAGGGTCATTAATTGAATATGTAAATACCCATAAATTAAATTATATTACACAATTAATAAAATCATGGGCATTATATTTACCACACAAAATGAAATAGTGGAAAATGTAGCATGAATCTCATGCGAACACAAAGTGAGATAAAAACCCCTTACCTTGTTGTGATCAAACGAGTCGTATGAATACAAGATAATAAACACCAAATGAATCACATAATAACATGAATATAAATAGAATCATGATAATTTATATGAAATTAATTACAAAACCCACCACATGAAATAAATAAATGATGAACAATTGAAATCTCACGGAATTAAAAGTGAGATAAGAAATCCCTTACAAAATTTTGGCAGCCTAACAGTGCCACTTAAAACATAAAAAAATATGGATTGATGAGATCAAATATGGTCTATCATCAAATGAACAAAATATAAACAGTAATATTAATATAAAAAAACATCCCCCTACATAAAAAATAGGATCTTAAAATAAATTACATAAAAAAGAGTACTTAAAAAAGAAAGAGAGAGGTAGGATCCCTTACCACGTGACAAACATGACTCGCTCATATGTTCCTTGTTCTTCCTGAATGATAAACATAAGTTAATTTATACTTTCCAAATAACATTTTTTAAGTTAATTATTCCATTTATATCACTTATTACAATGTTATAAACTTTATGTAATCATTTAAGTTAATAATGGTCGTTTTGTCGATATTTGGTACTTGAGTCAAAAATAAACTTCTTATAATCACAAGTTATTCATATGATAAAATAATAATTATCTCCAGAATTATATTAATGATGTAGATATAATATATATCATGTATATCCATAATATACATTCATTTATAATATTAAATAACATTTAGAGGTATGAAATGAAATGCACCGTTCATGGAGACGGTAAGCCGTACGTACGCATGATCCCTACTTTCATTTCAATTTTGTATTTAATGGAATGAAAGAATACTGATATAAAGGTATATAATAATTAAATTATAATATCATATATAATATCATTAACTCCATCCTTTATACATCTTACATATGGCATTAAAGATTCAAATCACTTGAGGGGGTGGTAATCTGCACTTCCTAAAATGTAATTATCACGTTGATCCATTATGGAAACTATAAAGGTATTCCATAATTAAAAAATACAGAAGCATAAGGAAAACATATACATAATATAAATCATATATAAATATAGTGACATATTAATGGCCACCATGAAAGTTGTTAAAATAATATTGAACAATCATCGTTTTGAGAGGCAGTAATTCGCCACCCACAGAAACATTATGCTATTTTACCATTAAGTGGAGGTGTGTGTAAGTTTAGATCAAATAAATCTCATAGAAAATACTAGTATATTGAAGATACTGGTGTTCTGATAAAATAATGTAATAAAAATAGGTTTAGTGGTTGGAGAATCAAAATAAAACAAAATTACAAAAGAGAAGGCAATACCTTTAAATCGGGTAACTCCCCTTGGTTTGAACCAAAAGGGTTTCTTGAAGAGCTTTATGACTAAGGTAAGGGTTATATAATTAATAGAGGGATATTGGGAGATTATTTTACTAGATTTTGGAAGATCCAAAGGGCTTGATAAGTGTGAGATATGGGTAAGATGTGTGGTCTTTTATAAGGGAGAAGAGGGGCTCTTTTGGAAAGCCTGAAACTTTTATTTTATTATATAATGATTTTCAGTTTGAAAAGGTCCCAAAATAATTAAAGTCTATGATATGGTGGCTCATGGTAAAAATAAAATCAACCAATAAGAATTGGACAATTTTTGGATATTATTCTAGACATTATCATCTGATTTATTTTAATCATTCATTAATGAAGTAAACACTACATCATCATTGTGTCATAAATATATTTTTTTCTCTAAAAATTATAAAAAAATTAACAAGATTTAAGAAATAATTTTGGATTTAATATGAATATTTATAGTAAAAAATATAACTTATATAACACCAAGTAAAAATTAACTTAGTAAAATAATACATGTTTGTGACATTTTTATATTTACTTTACATAAAAGGTATTAATTTCATTATCATTCAAAAGTGGCTCCATGGGGTCCCAAAAATTGACCCATGGATTTTCATGGTCGTCCATGACTCATCCAATAAGGGTAGGACAAGTTTCATGATATTTTTATATTTTTATAATATCATATTTACCTTAAATTACCCTAATTACCTCTAATCGCGGTTAATAAAACTCAAAAGTTACTATTCACCAAAAATTATTTTCATCCCATTGAACCACATTTTACTTACTAATGACAACCATGTATGTTGGATTTTTGAAATTCAATTCACATTAGTACTAATGTTTCGGTTAACGAAAAATTGAGTTTTTTAACTACAACTTAGCGGTTTCACTATTCATCATAAAATGAAGTTTTTCAAAAAAAATACATAAATTCACCATAAAATATATTTGATATTCCGATTTCAAAAATGATGTATATTTTACAAAATTAAAAACATATAAGTTTCATTAATTAATTTTATAAATAATTCCCATTTTCGAAAAAATAGCATGTTTTTAAGAAACAATATCTATCAAAATATTTCCGATTGTTTATGTCAAATTTCAAAGTGAAATTAATTCCAAAGACCTATTTTGGGAGATCGTTAATCTCCCTTTTAAAGAATATTAGGATATTTATGCTTAAAAATTGATTCAGTCATATTTTAATCATCTATCATTTATTAGGTAATTGTTTAAATATTTAACAAACATATATAATCATTTTGTAGTTAGTTCTGTTCATTATCGCCATTCCAATGGCTAGGCGTTAACCACCATTTAAAATAACATTATTATATTTTTTGTGCGCAACGTATGATTTCAAAGAAACTCGTTGTTTCATATTGGGTATCCCATAGAACATAGAATTCCATTTATAGAACTAATATCATTTTATTCAAAAATATTAATAAATATGAAAATCTCATATTCTTTATTTACCTGGGATGTTACACATGGGTTGTCCCGATATAACATATATAGAAGGTTGATTTCCATTATATCTCATTGGTTAGAATGGTATATCATAAAAGAAGGTTGATCCCATAATAATTAACCCATTAAACATGTAATTATTAATGTCCTTATACAAATATATATGATTTTGGATGTATATTTATTACAATTGGAATGGGTTTTAACATGTTTAATGAATTTGATTATAAATTTGAAAGAAAGGTTTTTTATTTCCATTTTGTGGGTTTCAATGGATTTAAGTGATGAAAATGTGTGTCAGTTTATATCATGTAAATGTATTTTATTTCATACCAAAATATATATTATATTTAATCATAAAAAATAAACGTTTCTTTCTGTAGAATAACATATAATTTCCTTATATGTTTCATACAGAGATTAGTTGTTCTCATCCAATTTTTTTTATACAATTATCATTGGTATTGATGAAGAGTAAAGATATGTATAAGTTAAAGATGATAATTATGAATACATTTCTAAAAACAAACCATGATTTATTTTAAAAACGTTTATGTGGAAAAAATAGGCAATGAGTATAAGTTTCCACTTGTATTGCATGGTTTTACTATGAAAGAGTTTATCCTAATTATAAAAAAAATATAAAACAAAAGTATTATTAAGATTTTAAAAATGGTGTTCTACCTTAAATAGAGTATATTATGATATTCTTATGTCTGATTCATTTATTTTGGTATTATAGGTATGTATATATAACATTATATTTTAGGATAAGGATAATAGAACACCCTATAAATATTTTACAGGATGGTTAAGTTGAAATGAAATGAATTCTCAGGATTACCATGTTTCTTTAACAACACAATGTCTTTTGAGAATAATTTTTCATAGAGGAAACGTAGAGGATATACTAGGATGGAAAAATGAGGAAAATATCATTACAATTTAGAAACCCTAAATTATTCGAATCAGAATGAATTATTCTATTGAAGTGATGGATTATTAGAGATGGAAATATATTGAGGTGGAATACATGCTAGGGAAAATATTTATATACCATATATGATATGTAATTAGTTGAGAATTTTATGAGAAAACATCCCCCATAATGTTTTTTATCATCTGAAAATGTGGTAGATGATAGATGAATTAATGATCTGGAGAAGATATTTGAAATCATGAGATTTTCTTAAAATCAAAAGGTGACTATTTATATATATAATTTTGAATTTGACGATGATTATTGATTGTGTTTTGATAAAAATTAAAAAGGATATTTTGATCATGATAATATTTATATAAAGAAATTTAAATATTATTTGGGAGAAATATTTCACTAGGACTGTTATAATTAGTGTGCAAAAACAACTCATAGAATTGATCTAAAGGGATAAATATTCAAAGGGAACTTTTGTAGAAAATTTTAAACGGTTTTCTTGTTCATAAAATTATTTATTCATTGCAATTACTGTACAATTAATAAATTATACTTGGGATTGAAACCATTCTTATGAAACAATTTTTATATATTTCTATTTTAATTATATGATAGTTTGTTCTCTTTTGTTGAAAAATTTGAGATTATCTTGGTCGACACATATGTTCTAGAAGATGAAAAGTTTAAAAAATGGTCTTTGTGGAGGGTAGTGTATAAATAATAATAATAAAACTCAAGTTATGTTCCAAACATGTAAAAATTATAGTAAAATAAATTATGGGGAATGATTTTCATGATATTATAACTATTATTTGTTTTCTATGTTTGATCATAGGATTTTTCTATAAAATACAAAAGAGTATTAAAAATGAAATAATGAGTTAAAAGATATCCGATAAATTTGAAATGTTTCATCTTCAATTATTTTGGATATTATTCTTAAATTTTCAAAATTTTACATACTAAGGGTGGAAATAATAATGATCAGATGACAAAAATACTGGGAAATCATTTTTAACTAATACAATTTAAGTAGCACCATCTCACGAAGTAGTGAAATATCTATGGATCTCGGTATTTTTGAAGGTTAATTATTAGTTAAATGTATTCATAACTCATCATTCGATGTTATCTATAATGAAAATAATTTGTGATACATTTATATTGTGTTAATAAAAGATTTAGGTGTATTTATTACTTTTGTTTCTGATATATAAAATGTAAATTATGGAACAATTACATTAATTTTGATGGGAAAATTTATACTACTAACATTTATGGATTATGTTATCTATAATTTTGAATCCATCATGGATATTTGAAATTTTTGAACATATGTTTTATCATTAATTGATTTATTGAAAAATGTTGTTTCTCAACATGCTCATAATTTTAGAAACCTTATATAATAAAATTTAATTTCCATTTATAAAATTAATTTTAAATAATAAAATAAAATGATATATGATTTTGTTATTTGATATAATGATTATTTTATTTTATATAAATGAATACAATATCATAGAGATAATGTGATATGGGTAATTAAATTATTTGTATAAAACTTTAATAGTGATTGATATTATTCTATGTGATAAATAATAATTATATATTTGATTACAAAAAATAAAATCTATTTAATTGTTGAGGTATCAATAAATTTTAGAGTATTTTTTAGAATTATTTGAAATAATATTTTGTTGAATGAGTTATATTGAAATTTTGATATATCTATTAAATTTAGGAGGATTATGTAGTATTTCTATATTAAAGGATTTATTTATTTTCTAAGATTGTCATATATTTTACTATCAATTTTTTTTCAAAAATACAATATTATTGAAGCAATATATTTATATATTTTTATGTAATTTATGATATAATGAATTTAATTATAATGGTCTAAATATGGAAAATAAAATCATCATGAAAAATCATAATTTAGAAGAAAAATTTGAGATTGTCGTAGGAATTTAAAAAATGATTACATTATTCTTATCATGTATGAATATATATTTCCTTATATATAATTTGTTTTAAATTAAATTTACAATATTTTTAAATTGATTTTGAATCAAAAATATTCTCTATTTAAATTTTATACAGTGAAAATAATAGCCTTTTAACCCATCATATAATATAGAATTATTACTGTTAAATTACTCATGTTTATGTTCTACATCACTCTATATTGGCCTTTGAGTTTTAAATTTTCCATTTCATATAAATTTCATTAGTTCCCACTTATATTATACTACTTGGAAACTTAATACTAGTCACTATATATGATCATTGTACATCACTTTTCTATATTGTCACGTGTAATTATAATTATTATTATTTAATGTGGGATTCCAATAAAGGTGTTTTTAAAAAATCAAACCATGTTCCCTAAGTCCGAGTATAGAATTGTAAGGACAAAAGTTTTAAAAAGGAATGAGAATGTAACTACTTAGGTTATTATTGACTAAATAATATTTATATTTATGTGTTTTCTTAAAGTACGTAGTTATATTCATTATAAATATAGTTCTTAAGTTTTAAAAAAATAAGCACATCATTTTATTGAAATCATTTCAAATAGGATTACATTTAAAATTAAAATGTTCAATATATGGAATTTTAATTCGAAAAACTGGTTGATTGTTTGTATTCATCATGAGAGAATTATCTTAGGATTTATTTTCTTTTAACATATTGAAAAAATTATATTCCACAGAATAATGATAAATAATGATTTTTATTTTTAAAATAGATTTATTTTTATGTATTTACATGGAAGAATATTTTTTAATTAGAAATAAATTTTAATTGGTTCATTTTTATTTTAAATAATTCAATTAATTTTAAGGTGGATTTTATGCATGAATTTAGTATAATATCATTTTAAATTTTATGTTGGTACTTTTCAAAAACAAATCATTGTATTTCTATATTTCAATATTATATTAAATTATGACAATTATTTGATTATAACTTTGGAAAATGGATTATATATTTTAAATAAGAGGGTCTATATTTAGTTTAAATTCACTCATTTTTGTCATGCTGAATAGTAATCTGAGTAAATTTTTTTACCATGGTAAAGTGTAAATCATGTACTTTTGGTAGAAATAAATAACCGGAACTATTATATTACAAAAAAACATACCTAAAAATTTTAAAATGGGTATTTTTAGTAAAAATGGTCCAAGAGTCCAATTTATGACATTTTCTTGCCACATCAATGAGATTATAACATTTATAGTATTTTATTTAAGGAAAATTAAAATATGTCATTATCTTGTTTTTAATAAGTGTATTATTTATAATGTGGTGTTATATATAAGATATGTTCAAAAATAAATATTATTTGAAAATATAATAGATTTATATTCAATATGGTAATTTTTAACTAATTTTCACTATATAAAAAATTACCATAATTACTCATGCAACTCTGAAGTAGTAATTCTTTAATTAATGGAAAAATACAATAAATGACACTAAAAATAGTAGAATAAATGTTATTTGAGATAAATAGTTTAACAAGTTAAATATAAAAATAATTATTACATTTTATTTTATTTTTAACATAATTGAATCCATTTTGTGTGTTATCTTGATATTGTTAAAGTCATTGTAATAAATAGTTCATAAATATTATTGTATGTATAGTTTATAAAAAATAATTTTTATAAAAATGATACAAAAATAATAAATGTCATTAATTAAGAATGATTATTAGGATATGTTTAAAAATATTAACCATAAATCATGTATGGGACAGTTTTATTTTATAGTAACTATTTTATCCCACAATGAGTGAAAGTGAGAGTGGTAAAAGAAATATTTTAATGGGATAAATAAGGGTTGAAACCAAAATACATGGTGTTAAATATATTAAAGACTTGTCTAAATTATTTTGGATGTTCTTAATTTTAAAAATAATCATATGAAATTCCAAATAACTAACTGTTGGGTCAATGGATATGGTGTAATATTTATATTAATTTAATATTTTATCAAATTTCATGAGTATCTCTTCCCTATATGATAAAGAGGTGCCGATTATTCTCATTTATTCACAACTCATAACAAAATATTATGAATAACACTTACAAAATACACCCCCAAAATAGGTCGCCTCATTGTAGATTCTTTTTTCAGAATAACAATATCCTTTTGGTTTTAATGTGTAAAGGAAATGATGTTTTTCAAAGAATATGTATAGTTTTTATCTTCATGATTTTATTTTTTTCTTATTTCACATGCCAAAAACAATCATCAAACATGAAAGAATAATAAATACAGTATAAAAAATCTAATTATATACTATTATGTTGGTTTCATGAGTAATATTCCTCTACAATCCAATAAAATTCGAATATTATTCATCCTTTTTGTGGACCACCACCTCACGAACCGATATAGGTCATTTTACCTAACCATATCCCATGGATTAATTATAATGATAAAATTAATGATTATATATAATTTTCAGATCATATATATCAATATGAAAATTTAATATATCATTGATGTACCATCATATTTCATTCATTGAAAAATGATTACTTCATTCAGGCGTACATGTAGTCTAGCTCTTCCTGGTAGTGATGTGATTGATTTTTCGTCACCATTTCACATGAATGATATATATATGTATATAAAAGAAATAAAATAACATTAATTATATTTCATTCATATTTAATTTTTTAAATAATACATAACTTCCTTCCATAAATGTCTTCGAAAAATTGCAATGTTTGTCATGCGTATGTATAGCCTATCGTCTCCAAGATTAAAACATATATAACACATCGTAAACCACATTAATAGTTCTATTTAATTATATAATTGATTATGAAAATTGATAATTATATAGTGATTATTATTCTTAATCTGTTTCCATAATAGACTCACTTATTTCATTTCGGACCTATGAAAGGAATATCGTCCAAAAATATGATGTGAATATAAATATTTATGTAATTTTTATAACATTGAAACTGGTGATATGAATGGAATAAAAAATTAATAAAATGGTTATCAAGATAAAAAATAATTAAAAATTTCATTATTATTTAGGTTAATAAGTAAACTATTTGATGTGTTATACTCAAGGAAAGGGACTTTCCATAAATTAATCAATTATAAAGATCTTATTTCAAATCATTTTATAAAATTTTAAAGGAGTGTGTTTTTATGTATATATAATGATAATCTTTTCATACCATTTAATCTCCAATATTATTTTATTTTTTCATTAATATTTTATTGGTTATTTTTAAGTAATATTGTTTATTTATTATGTGTGTCTCTTTTTATCATAAAAAAGTTTTTTTAAAGAATACCATATTTTAATATCAACATATTTTTTAATATTGTTAAAAATAGTTTTAAAAATGGATTTATAATTAAATTGTTCAAGAATAATATATTTTATTCGTGTTATGTTAGTTGGGCATTATAGGCCACCGGTGATCCTAATAAATCTTATATATTGGGTTAATCCCCATTAAAGCTAAGATGTGTGCCATATAAAATATGTACCACATGTTGAGCTTTATTAATAGTCACATGAGATATAGATTTTGATTATATGAGGGGATAAACCCCATTATAGATCAAGTGAGAGCCCATAATATCTTAAATGAAGGGTTTTTTCCAATAATACCTCTTCAATTTATTGTGTGATAATTATTTTATTCGAAGAATTAAATTAGAAATTTTACATATTAGAAGCCCAGTTAAAACATCCTTCAACAATTTGTATGTATTTCATGCTCTAAATTTTAAAAAGTGATTTTATTTTATTTATATGGATATATAGGTTATCTTTTATAGATATTAGTTTATCTGTTTTTCATTTTGGAATTTTTATTCATATACTGTAACAAATTTAAGTAGAATGGTAAAAATTACATAGGATTATAATGTTTTATTCAAATAACAAAATTATTATTTTAATATCCCTTTATGTGATTTTTTTTGTATACCATGTTTTTAAAAAACTATTCTATATAGTTTTTGGAATAGTATTCACAAGGATAGGATATATATAATAAAATTTTAATGATTTATCATAAAAATAAACCATGGATTAATTTAAAAAGTTTTCTTTTGTGGAAAAAATGTTTACTGAGTATATGTTTTCTTTTTTAATATATGAGTTTACTATGCATGATTTTCAAAAAAATATCTAAATATATAAATTAAAATAAATCTATATAATATAATATGTTAATTCTTGCTCAAATACACTAGACTATATAGTACATAAGGATTTTTACTTACACATTTCATCACGTTAATCATTAATAATGTTTCACTACTAGGACACATTCCAAAAAAGAACTCATCATAATGAATAATCGAAAACATCCTAGCTAACCCAACTTAAATCTAGGAAGGGAACATACATAAGAATACATAATGTGAAAATATGGTTCATGATAACCTAAATCAACTTATTATCTAGGTATTCATAATAATTTAAAATGTTACATGGAATAAAATAGAACAAACCATCCAGGGAACACTCACAGAGAAAACTCTCCAAATTATGTTAGGGTCTTTATGAGAGGTACATAACATTCAACATGAGACGTGAGCCTAAATTGTCACATCCTTAAACAAAAAATTGATCAATTATTGATGAATAAAATTTAAAACCCCATTTCAATAAATCTCTAAATATTTTGTGTTTGATTCTTAGTTTTGAATCAGATTTGTATGAACCATTTTCCAGATAACACAATCCAATATTTAAAAGAATAAATATGGAAAATGAGTTAAAAAATAATAAATAAAAGGGAATAAAACCCATGTTTTTTTAAATTGTATCAAAATATTTCTTAAAAAATAAATCATAGACAAATTTAAATACATTTTCTAATCTATATCATAACATAAAATCTTTAAATAATTTAAATGGATTTTAAAAAATACTTCTCAATTTAATTGTCCATTTAACCCCATTTCCACTTGAAAGAAATTTAAAAATTATGTTCTTAAATTTATCACCATTTTAGAATAATTTTCATTTAAAATTTCATATATCATGTCATTAATGAATTAAGTCCTTCAAAAAATAACCATTCATGCATTAAATTATTTACATGGAAAAAATTTCATCGACCCATTTTTATAATAAAATATTATAATATAAAAATCCATGTATACTTTCACAGCCACTTGAAAATTTTTAACAAAAAATTAACCATATATAGTTATTCTCTTCTACTCTATAGACAATTGTACTTCACTCAACAAAATAATTATTAATGGGAAAGGGACAAGAATCCAAGAAACATTCTGAAATAAAACCTCATTTTACTAAATCAATCACTAAAACAACATTTATAAATACACTATAACATCACATTGTGTTTTTAGGTACTTTTGATGTTTCTATGTACCTATATTTTAGAGTAGAGATTTGGCAGAGTCAGGAGATCTTTAAATGTTTTTTGGTGCAATGGTGAAGTCGCATGGGCAGTGCACGAGTTGTCTAAACTGTGCGGCCAAACCATGCGCAGTTGGTCCTGGAGCCAGTAGCTTCCACATGGGTAGCACACAGTTTTTCTAACTGTGTGACCAAACTGTGCGTGAAGGGTGGCTGAGGCAGTGGCTAATTCACGTCAAGCACACAGTTTTTCAAACCGTGTGAACTAACCGTGCGGGCGCTTAAATGAGATCCCTAAATAGAGGATCTCTCTCATTTTTGCCTCTTGGTGCCACGTTTTTCCTAATAAGTGTCCCTAAATCTGGATTTGTCTTCTTCTAATGTCATAGTAGGTTCTCCCATCATTCTGGAGGTGATCCAAAGGGTCCTCTTGGTGAATCAAAGCTAGATTCTTGAGGTAAGTGATCGTTCATCATCGTTCTTGATCAGTTTCATAGATCTACTTAGATCTACTTCTCCTCTTCCTCAGTTTAGAAGTTATACCCCTGTTATGGGTCGATCTAAGTGTGTGGTACCATGTATGATGATATTTTTTCTTGATCTTTCTAGGAGAAGAGATCTAAGGCGGGTTCTTGATGAAGAAACCCAATTTTCTTGTGCATTCTCGACCGTTGTGGTTTTGGTCAAAACCTTCGAGGTAGGTGGTTCCGTCCGGACCTTCCAAATTGATTATCATTGTATTTTCTTTACTTATTTCAATTTATCAAGTTTTCATTCATTTAAATTGATAAAAAACGTGATTCCAGTTATTCGAGATATTTAAAATGGTTTTGCCATGGAAATTTGTAAAACCCCAAGTCCATTGAATTGGGTGTGATTATGGAAATTGCCAATTTATATTGCTGAATTTAAATTGTGGATTTGAGGGAATTGATTTCAATAAAATTGTTTAATTTAATTGTGGAAGTAAATTTTGTAATGAATGAATTGGATTTGAATGGATTTCAAACTGGTGAAAATGGAATAAATTGATTTGATAGAAACCCATTGGTTTTATCTTGTGAAAAAGGCATGTTTTGAATAAAACCTAATGTAGTTTTAAATGAAATGAAATTGGATCTTTTGAAATGGAAGAATGGGATTGATCGTATATTAAGCATTATTAAAATATCTCACCCATCATGTAAGAGTGCATGCAAGACATAGGTAGTTAGTGAGTTATTTGCAGACACTCTATGCTATGAAAACGTTCTAAAACATACTAGCGGCGGGTAACATCCCCAACAGGTTGGTGATGAGTCTCCTTTGGCCAGTGTCATAGGGATGTGTGTATACACATTTTTTTGAGTTCCCATAGAGAGTGTGGAATCCTATAACTAGGTAATACTATCGTATATTTTGGAAAATGACCATGTTCCTTAGTTTGTTTATATTTGAGATATAGATGTATGCCAACGATTTTGAATTGTTTTACATTCTTGCTGAATTTATATAAACTATTTTATATAAATGTGTTACTTAAGCCACTATTTTATAAATATTCCATCATTTTAAAGACTTTAATTTAAGTTAATTCTTCAATCATTTGAAAATGTATAGCCTGTTTTGTAAAAATATTCTTTTGAGTTTCCAAACCTGTTTATTTGAAAATTGGAAGAATTTCATTGGATAATCTAAATTTGGAATCTGTTTCAGAATATTTGGTGGTATCCTACTTGGCTTAGGCTCACACCCTACTTTTGCCATCGGGTGTTTGTAGACTTTCTTCTTCCATGATCGAACATAGGGAAGGGAACTTTTTGAGGCATATCCAGTTGTTGATATTTGGTTTTAGTGAGTTGTGTCCTTTGGTACATTGGGGATGTTTTTCCCCTTTTTAGTACTTTGGTTTTAGTACATTGGGCTTTTTATGCCTCATTGTTTTCTACTACATTACTCCCAGCGAAGTATCTTTTGTTTTCATACTGTCTTCTTTCTTTTACTTCCACATTCTTATGGAAAAATCATTCCCACATGCATGTTGTGTGATTCCAGGTGCTAGTCGTCAACCCGTGGGGATAGGGAATGCCCTTTGGGATATGACAGGGTCGGCTTAGTTATCGGGTTACAAGGGTACCTGGGCTAGTTCGTGACAAAGTTGTATCAAAGGAAGGTTAAGCATCTTGCCTTGATGACAATATGCATTTTAGTATTCTTTTTGGGACTTAGAAGGTAGTTGTTGTAACACCCCAGGTAAATAAAGAGTATGACATTTTCACATTTATCCATATTTGTGAATAAAATATTTATATAACTTTAAAAGGGACGCTATGCTCGATGGCATAACCAACACGCAATAATGAGTTTCTTGGGAATCTTACGTTGGACTCAAATAATAAAATAATATTATTTTAAATGGTAGTTAACGCCTAGCTGTTGTGATGGAGTAAATGAATAGAACTATCATCAAAATGATTATATATGTTATTCAAATATTTTTACTTTTTACAATAAATGTTAGAGGATTAAGAATGCGAATGTATTAAATTTTAAGCATAAACATTCTAATATTCTTTAAATGGTCGATTAACCGCCTTTTGATGGAGAACCTCTTTTAAATCCACTTTTTTTTTACAATTTTATGTGTTATATTTGACAAAATAAAATTATTCTTTAGAATCGAGACATCAAAATTTACTTTGTGTAAATGTTTGGTATTTTTCCGAAAAATTTCAATTTTTTATGAATAGTGAAAAATGTTGTATTTTAATTCAAAACCACTTTTTAATCTAATTTATTTATATGATTAGATTATCTTTTGAATTGGTTTTAATGTAAAATTAGAATATATTTTTACCATTTAATCAAATAGTGGTCGTTGTAATTAATTTCACTTTGAAATTTGACGTAAACTAGTGTCAATCTTTTGATATTTATTATTTCATAAAAACACGCTATTTGTTCTGATAGCGGGAATTAATTATTAAATTAATTAATTTAACTTATATGTTATGAATTTTGTAAAATAGACATCATTTTTGAATTTGGAATATCAAATATAGCTTAGGGTGAATTTTTGGTAATTTTCTAAAAAACCTGAATTTTTGATAAATAGTTTAACCACTAAGTGGTACTTATAAAAACTGATTATCTGATTAAATGAAATTTTGCCACCTTTGTGTTTTGAATTTCAAAAATCCGACATGCATGGTTGTCATCAAGAAGTAAAATGTGGTTCAATGGGATTAAAATATTTTTTTTTGAATAGTATCTTATTATGTTTTTATTCGCGATTAAAGGTAATTAGTGTAGTTTAAGGTAAAAATAATGTTTTAACAATATGAAATGACATAGACACATGTCCTACCCTCATTGGAAGAGTCATGTACGACCAAGACAATCCATGGGTCAACTTGGGGACCCCATGGAGCAACTTTGGTTGTAAAATGACATAAAAACCTTTTTATTTAATGTTAAAATTAAAATGTCACAAACAGGAGTTGTTTAACTAAAACAATTTTTACCTGGGGTTATACAAGTCAGATTTTTTACTATAAATATTAATTGGAAAGATAAAAAGATTTACTACGTCATATTATTTGTTTTATAATTTTTAGACATTAAATAAATTAAATTATTTGTGACATCATGATGATGCAGCGATGACATCATTATTTAACGATTTAAATAAAATGGAAAGATAATGTAAAATCTAAGACATAGAAGTGTCCAAAACCTATTGTATTGGTGGATTTAGAACCCTTATCACCTTATCCTCAAAACACATCAATTTGGGACCATTACAATCCTAAATTCATTATAAAACAAAGTAACATTTCTTTACATTCCAAGAGTGCCCATCCTCTCCTCTAATAAAAGGCCCCCACCTCTAACTCCTTACCCACACATCGAAAGCCTTTGGATTGGCCAAACCCTGCCCATTTTTTCTCTACATATCCCTCTATTACTTATAGATGCCTCACTTTTGGCATAATTCTTCCCAAGTAAGCCTTTGAGCTCAATCCAAAGGGAGTTACACGATTTTAAGGTAATGTCTTCACATGAGTCCTTTTGTTTTATTTTGCTTCTCCAACCGCCTAAAATCTTTTTATTAATTTCTTTTGTAACAAATCCAGTATCTTAAATATACTAAGATTTTGTTATAAGAAATATTCGATCTACACTTACACACACCTTCGTCTAATGGTTAAAGAACATACTGTTTCTGTGGTTGGCGATTTTATGCCTCATGAAACGATGATTGTTCAATATTCTTTTAACACATTTATAGGTGGCCATTAAGATGACGATATATTTATATATGATATATAATATTTTTATGTTTTACTTAATCTTCTGTATTTTTTCATTTATGGCATACCTTTATGGTTTCCATTATGTGTAAACGCGATATCTTCATTTAAGGAAGTGCGGACTACCGCCCCCTCAAAGTGATTTGATTCATTAATACCATATGTGGTACGTATAAAAGATATATTTAATGATATTATATATGATACCATAATGGAATTAAAATACTATTATGTATCATTATGTTTTAATTCCATTAGGTATGAAATAGAAATGGAAGTAGCGTTCATGCGTACGTACGGCTTACCGTCTCCATGAACGGTACATTTCATTTCTTATCTCAAAATGTTATGTACTATTATAAGTACATATATATATTGGATATATACGTAATATATTACATATAAATGATGGATATCATTCTGGAATTATAAAATATATATATCTCTCATTTTTTTAATTAATATGACAAAAAATTAAAGTAGCGTTCATGCGTACGTACGGCCTACCGTCTCCATGAACGGTGCTTTTAATTTTTATCTCCAAAATGATATGGAACAGTATAAAATGAATATATACTGGATATATATGATATTTAAAACATAAATACTATTCTGGATATGATGTACCTATAACTACATGGAAAATTATTTTCCAACAAGCTCAATTTTTGACTCATGAACCAAACATTGACAAAAACATCTGATATGAACTCATATTATTAACCAGTTATTATAACCTTAAAATATGTGATATAAACTGAATAATAATCTTCATTGGAGGTCCTCAAGCAATTATAAATTGACCAAAGTTTATTATTCCAGAATATAATGAAACGAACAAGAGAGGTCGGACTTGAGGTATGGGATCCTACCCCTCTCTTTCTTTTTAAGTACACTCTTTTATGTCATTCCTTTTAAAACTCATCTTTCTTGTTATTGGGATGTTCTTTTATATTACTCTTACTGTAATTTTTATGTTCATTTGATGAGAGACCCTATTCTCTCTCATCAATCCATTTTGGAAGTTTTGAGTGGCGCCGTTAGGCTGTCGAATTTCCGTAAGAGATCTAACCTCTCTCTTTCTTTTTAAGTACTCTCCTTTATGTCACTTCTTTTAAGCTCCTATTTGTTATGTTGGGGGATGTTCTTTTATATACCTCTTTCTATAAACATTATGTTAATATGATGAGATACCCTATTTGATCTCATCAATCCATTTTTTATGTTTTAAGTGGCGCCGTTAGGCTGCCTAGTTTTCGTAGGGGATTTTTCATCTCACTTTTATTCCCATGAGATTTATGCAACATTTTAAACAATTTACTTTTTGTGGTGTATGTAATGCCCATTATTTTACTCATTGTGTAATATACTATCATTTATGAGTATTTACATCAATTTTTTATTGTCCTTTTTTCACGGGGTGTATGATTCGAAAGATACCCATGTCGGTAAGGGAACCTTTCACCCTCCTCTTTTTAAAAGACTTATTTTGTTATGTCTTTTAGTTCACATACTATTATGTTGGGATATGTTCTTATATATCATTATTGATTTAAATTTTATGTCCAAATGATGATATACCCTTTTTATCTCTCATCAACTCATTTTATGAATGTTGTAGTGACGTCGTCAGGCTGTCAAATTTTTGCAAGGGAACTTCTTAACCCAAATTTGATTCATTGGGATAAACTTTTACTCCTTGAATATGTCGTTCTATGAATATTTGTGAATAACCTCTGATTGTTCTAAACTTAATATCCACTTATATTTGGTGTTTTTGTTTGTCACACATAATTATGTAATTGATTTATCCTTAAACCAAGGATACCATCTTTGTATGGGACTTCGTCTCAATCCCCTTTCATTGAGTAATATTTTGTTTTATACACAACTTTATTTTATTTGGTGTATAAACCCTTTTTACCTTTACATTTATTCAAAAGGAATGTTTTTTCTATGAAGCGTATACTAAACGACAAAAGGGAATGTTTTTGTCATACGTATGCAGCGACAACGACTTCTCCACCGTCATGATCATTATTTGAGTTTCAGCTTCCTCTACAAGCCATACCTTCTTTTTAAAAGAAAAATAAATACCATGTTTTAATTTTCTTTTATTTTGGTTTTGAAAATGGTTTTCATAATTTTTTTATATCAATGTGTGGTATTGATATCTTGTTATGGAAAGGTGGAAATATTATGTTTCCTTTATGCATTATTTATGTGATAAGATTATGTTACGGTTCTTCGGCATTATTATGAATACGGGTGGTTCCGTGATAAACTAAGGGCGGGTGAGCCCGATATAGCTCTCCCATGCATTGGGTAACATGAAGGAGTGAAACGTTAAGGTTTCTCTGAAGAGATTTAGGGAATATACTGTGGTGGGTATTCCAAACGTCACCAAGAGGGTTACTCCCTACGTAAGAATGTTATAAATGCCACAAGTTACCTTTTATGTCTTATGATTTCTATGATTTATTCATGATTTGATGAGGTATGTTAAAGTGCCTATGTTTTATGGGTAACGTATTATTTCATTCTTATTTATATATGAACTCATGTTTCCTTTCCATATTTTTATAAACCTTACTGAGCTTTTTATGCTCATTCAATGTTTTTTTGAAATGTTTTTCACAGGTCAAGGGAAAGGTACTTGTTATGATGATAGTGTCAAGGAAGTGTAAAGAAGGTATCCATGCTTTATTTTTTTAATATTTTTCCGTTGATGGAAAAAAATGAATACTATCTTTTATGTAACCACTTTGTGTAAATGTGGAATGTAATGCAAGTTTTATGATCAAATTCACTCAAACTCTAAACCTGAAAAGATCCTCAATGTGTAATCTTGTAATAACTCATGATTAAGTAATCTTTAAGGCTAGGGCCTTATAGTTGGTAAAAGAGGTCGGTTTAGATAACTTTAGAAGTTAGGGTATTCTCTAAGCATAAGTGATAGTACCATAATGGATAGGATTTCAAAAAGAGTCCAAGTTTTAGATAAAGTGAATGAGTAAGTATATCTTAGTGGTTATCTTCCTCATTAGTACATGATGGTTTTCTTAATATACTCACACTGACATTTATGTTTTTAGTGAATGGATGGATCTTGCAGGAACCAAAGTGACAATAGGTTTGAAGGAAACTGTGGTGGTTCTCTGATAAAGAGACTGGATGAAATGTTGTATTCAATGAGGAAACTCATGGTTGTTCTAAACCAACTATCAAGGAGTCATGATCAACCACTTGAATCGTGGTATGTTCTATAATGCATCATGTACAAGATGACCAGTCGATGTGGAATTTCAGGTAATAATTTTTAAGGTAACCGTTAGGGTTTATATGATCCTTACTTTTTAGGTAATTACGGGTTACTCTATGATATGATGGAAAATGAAAGGCACGAGATAATCTTGATGATAAAATATGTTATGATTATTTTTGAAGATTTTATCTCGCTGTTGGGGAATTTTTTAAGTGTTATATATTTTTGGAAAAAGGACAACACGTAGGCCATGTGACAACCCGTCTGGTCGGAAAAAGCTATGGGTATCGAACCCACAACCAAAGTGCAACTGGTATTTATCGCCTACCACTGGACTATGTTAAGTCCCCGATTAGTATGACTTATTCTTTTTAATTAGGTGATTTTATGAATTAAGAGTAAATTTATTTTTGGTTATCTATGGAAATTTATTAAACTATCATGGAGGATATGTGATTAGGTTAATTACTTTTCAATGCGAGACTTTAAGAGCAACTGATGTTGTTTGGAGATGAATGTTACGATTTAACTTGGAAGTCTATATGACTAAATCCTTCAAATATTTGGGTTTCAATATTAGTTTGGTTTACTTTAAAGAATATTACGGACAAATTGTGTATCGAATGGTCCTCATTGAACTTTGGGTTTTGTTGGACAAATTTTGGAGATTAAGAATAGATTTTCTTTTCATAAAGGGTTATCCTTTTCTGGAATATCTGATCTTGTACTAACCTTTTTGGTTTTGGTTTTGGTTAAGGTCTAATGATATGGGAAGTATATAGTTCTCTTTTATGGAATAGCTGATTCTCTAGAAGTTTATTATAGTACTCTTAATGTGAACAAGTCTTCCTAAATAGTCGTCTTTTGGAGAAAATATGAGTTTGTGTAAGGAATATAATAAAAGTTGAAAGTCAACATGATAAGTGGTTATATTTCCTTATGAATAAATTCCTCAATAAAAAGTAACTTAGAACAAAAATCTTGCCAATTAACTTTTCCGACTGTGGAATCGAATACCATTTAACCCATCACAAATTTGTGATTTTCGTATGGTTAACTTTCTCCTAGACATGTTTACTATCACTCTCCATCAGAACATGATTATTTTTTTCCCTCCAAGTCCATATTTTTATACTTGGAATCCTAGTATGGGTTAACTCGGGTGACCTTTGTACTTATCTTTCTTTATTTTAAAGTGATTGTTTTACTGACTCTTGTTCCGATGTGGGATTTTCAATGAAGTTTCCAAGCCCAATTTTAAAATTGCGACGACGCAATTCCCAAAAGGGGGAAGGATGTCACACACCAGGTAAATAAAGAGTATGAAATTTTCACATTTATCCATATTTTTGAATAAAATATTTATATAACTTTAAAAGGGACGTTATGCTCAATGGCTTACCCAACACGCAACAACGAGTTTCTTGGGAATCTTACGTTGCATCTAATAATAAAATAATATTATTTTAAATGGTAGTTAATACCTAGCTGTTGTGATGGAGAGAATGAATAGAACTATAAACAAAATGATTATATATGTTTTTCAAATATTTTTACTTTTTACAATATATGTTAGAGGATTAAAAATGCGAATCAATCCAATTTTAAGCGTAAACATTCTTATATTCTTTAAAAGGTCGATTAACCGCCTTTTGATGGAGAACCTCTTTTAAATCCACCTTTTTACAATTTTATGTGTTATATTTGACAAGATAAAATTCTTTATTAGAATCGGGACATCAAAATTTACTTTGTGTAAATTTTTTGTATATTTCCAAAAAAGTACAATTTTTAATAAATAGTGAAATATGTTGTATTTTAATTCAAAACCACTTTTTAATCTAATTTTTTTATATGATTAGATTATTTTTTGAATTGGTTTTATTGTGAAATTAGAATATATTTTTACCATTTAATCAAATAGTTGTCGTTGGAATTAATTTCACTTTGAAATTTGACTTAAACTAGTATCAATCTTTTGATATATATTGTTTCAAAAAAACACGCTATTTGTTCTGAAAACGAGAATTAATTATTAAATTAATTAATGTAACTTATATGTTATTAATTTTTTAAAATATACATCATTTTTGAATTCGGAATATCAAATATAGCATAGGGTGAATTTTTGGTAATTTTCATAAAAAACTTTAATTTTTGATGAATAGTGAAACCACTAAGTGGTACTTATAAAAACTGATTTTCTGTTTAAATGAAATTTTGCCACCTTTGTGTTTTGAATTTCAAAAATCTAACATAAATGGTGGCCATCAATTAGTAAAATGTGGTTCAATGGGATTAAAATATTTTTTTTGGTGAATAGTAACTTATTAAGTTTTTAATCGTGATTAAAGGTAATTAGTGTAGTTTAAGGTAAAAAAAATGTTTTAATAATATGAAATGACCTAGACACATGTCCTACGCTCATTTTATGAGTCATGGCCGACCAATAAAATCCATGGGCCATCTTGGGACCCCATGGAGCCACATTGGTTGGAAAATGACATAAAAACCTTTTTATTTAATGTTTAAATAAAAATGTCACAAACATGAGTTGTTTAACTAAAACAATTTTTACATGGGGTAATACAAGTCATAATTTTGACTATAAATAGTAATTGGAAAGATAACAAGATTTCCTACGTCATAGTATTTGTTTTATAATTTTTAGACATTAAATAAATTAAATTATTTATGACATCATGATGATGCAGCGATAACCTCATTATTTAACGATTTAAATAAAATGGAAAGATAATGTATAATCTAAGACCTACACATGTCCAAAACCAATTGGATGGGTGGATTTAGAACCCTTATCACCTTATCCTCGAAACACATCAATGTGGGGCCATTAAAATCCAAAAGTCATTCTAAAATAAAGTAACATTTCTTTACTTTCCAAGAGTGCCCCTCCTCTCCTCTTATAAAAGGCCCCCACCTCTACCCCCTTACCCACACTTCAAAAGCCTTTGGCTCGGACAAACCCTGCCCATTTTGTCTCTAAATATCCCTCTCTTACTCGTATTAGACTCACTTTGTCCATAATTATTCCCAAGGAAGCCTTTGAGCTCAAACCAAAGGGTGTTACCCGATTTTAAGGTAATGTCTTCATTTGAGTCCTTTTGTTTTATATTGCTTCTCCAACCCCCTAAAAACTTTTTATTCATTTCTTTTGAAATAAATCTAATATTTTAAATATACTAAGATGTTGTTATAAGAAGTATTCAAGCTACACATACACACACCTTCGTCTAATGGTTAATGAACATATTGTTTCTGTGGTTGACGATTTTCTGCCTCACGAAATGATGATTGTTCAATATTCTTTTAACACATTTAAAGGTGTCCATTAAGATGACACTATATTTATATATGATATATGATATATAATATGTTTATGTTTTACTTAAGCTTCTTTATTTTTTCATTTATGCCATACCTTTATGGTTTCCATTATCGGTAAACGCGATATCTTCATTTTTGGAAGTGCGGACTACCGCCCCCTCAAAGTGATTTGATTCCTTAATACAATATGTGGTACGTATAAAGGATATATTTAATGATATTATATATGATACAATACTGTAATTAAAATTCTATTATGTGTCATTATGTTTTAATTCCATTAAGTATGAAATAGAAATGGAAGTAGCGTTCATGCGTACGTACGACTTACCGTCTCTATGAACGGTACATTTCATTTCTTATCTCAAAATGTTATGTACTTTTATAAGTACATATATATAATGGATATATAAATAATATATTACATCTAAATGATGGATATCATTTTGTAATTATAACATATATATATCTCTCATTTTTTTTAATTAATATGACAAAAAATTAAAGTAGCGTTCATGTGTACGTACGGCCTACCATCTCCATGAACGGTGCTTTTAATTTTTATCTCCAAAATGGTATGTAATATCATAAAATGAATATATACTGGATATATTTGATATTTAAAACATCAATAATATTTTGGATATGATGTACCTATAACTACATGGAAAATTATTTTCCAACAAGCTCAATTTTTGACTCATGTACCAAACATCGACAAAGATGTCTCATATGAACTCATATTATTAACCAGTTATTATAACATTAAAATATGTGATATGAACTGAATAATAATCTTTATATGAGGTCCTTAAGCAATTATAAATTTACCAAATTTTATTATTCAGGAATATAAAGAAACGAACAAGACAAGTCGGACTTGAGGTAAGGGATCCTACCCCCTCTCTTTCTTTTTAAGTACACTCTTTTATGTCATTCCTTTTAAAGCTCATCATTCTTGTTATTGGGATGTTTTTTTATATTAATCGTACTGTAATTTTTATGTTCATTTTATGAGCGACCCTATTCTCTCTCTCTTCGATCCATTTTGGATGTTTTGAGTGGCGCCGTTAGGCTGCTGATTTTCCATAAGAGATCTAACATCTCTCTTTCTTTTTAAGTACTCTCCTTTATGTCACTTCTTTTAAGCTCCTATTTGTTATTATGGGGGATGTTCATTTATATTCCTCTTTATGTAAACTTTATGTTAATATGATGAGATACACTATTTGATCTCATCAATCCATTTCTGTAAATTTTAAGTGGCGTCGTTAGGCTGCCGAGTTTTCGTAAGGGATTTTTCATCTCACTTTTCTTCCCGTGAGATTTATGCTACATTTGCCACAATTTCCTTTGAGTGGTGTATATACTGCCCATTATTTTACTCCATGTGTAATATAATTTCATTTATGAGTATTTACATCAATGTTGTATTGTCCTTCTTTCACGGGGTGTATGATTCGAAAGATACCCATGTCGGTAAGGGAACCTTTCACCCTCCTCTTTTTAAAAGACTTATTTTGTTATGTCTTTTATTTCACATACTATTATGTTGGGATATGTTCTTCTATATCCTTATTGATTTAAATTTTATGTCCAAGTGATGAGATACTCTTTTTATCTCTCATCAACTCATTTTCTGAATGTTGTAGTGACACCGTTAGGCTGTCAAATTTTTTGCAAAGGAACTTCTTAACCCAAATTTGATTCATTGGGTTAAACTTGTACTCCTTGAATATGTCATTATATGAATATGTGTGAATAACCTCTTATTGTTCTAAACATAATATCCACTTATATTTGGTGTTTTCCTTTGTCACACATAATTATGTAATTTATTTATCCTTAAACCAAGGATACCGTCTTTGTATGGGACTTTGTCTCAATCTCCTTTCATTGAGGAATATTTTGTTTTATACACAACTTTCTTTTATACGATGTATAAACCACTTTGGATTTTACATTTATTCAAAAGGAATCTTTTTTCTACGAAGCGTTTAGTAAATGACAAAAGTAAATGTTTTTGTCATACGTATGTGGCGACAACGACTTCTCCGCCGCCGTGACCATTATTTGAGTTACGGCTTCCTCTACATGTCATACCTTATTTTTAAAAGAAAAAATAAATACCATGTTTTACTTTTCATTTCATTTGGCATTGAAAATGTTTTTCATAATGTTTTTATATGAATATGTGGTATTGATGTCTTGTTATTGAAAGGATGAAATATTATGTTTCCTTTATGCATGTTTTATGTGATAAGATTATGTTATGGTTCTTGGGAATTATTATGAATACGGGTGGTTCCGTGATAAACTAAGGGTGGGTGAGCCCGATATAGCTCTCCAATGAATTGGGTAACACGAAGGAGTGAAATGTTAAGGTTTATCCGAAGTGATTTAGGGAATATACTTCGGTGGGTATTCCAAACGTAACCAAGAGGGTTACTCCCTACGTAAGAATGTTATGAATGCCTCAAGTCACCTTTTATGTCATATGATTTCTATGATTTATTCATGATTTGATGAGGTATGTTAAAGTGCCTATGTTTTATGGGTAATGTATGATTTCATTCTTATGTATATATGAACTCATGTTTCCTTTCCATATTTTTATAACCCTTACTGAGCTTTTTATTCTCATCCCAAGTTTTTTTGAAATTTTTTTCATAGGTCAAGGGAAAGTTACATGTTATGATGATAGTGTCAAGGAAGTGTCAAGATGGAATCCATGATTTATTTTTAAATATGTTTCTGTTGATGGAAAAAAATGAATACTATATTTTATGTAACCACTTTTTGTAAATGTGGAATGTAATGCAAGTTTTATGATCTAATTATCTAAAACTCTAAACCTGAAAAGATCCTCAGTGTGTAATCTTGTAATAACTCAAGATTAAGTATTGTTTAAGGCTAGGGCCTTATAGTTGTGGTTGATTTCCTGTCCATCTCTCACTACAATGTACCTTAAGTCACCAGGGTAGGTTAGGGAAATATGACTTGTGGATTAGATATTTTATTTTTTCTGTATTGATTTTGATAGATTGGAATCTAAATCTTGTTATTCCATTTTATTAGGAATAGTTTTCCTTGTTACTCTATTTGAGTGGTAGTCAAATGTTTGTTCATGTTTTGATGTAACATGCCTCCGAGATGATGTGACAACAGGATCCAAAAAGAGGCTTCTACTGAATCACAACAAGAGAGTCCTATTGTGCATCTGAGTCTGGTTGAGGTGATTGTTTGCACTGTCCATGCTCTAAGATAGGCACCACCTCTAGTTCCTATTCAGACTCCAGCTATAGATCCTCATATTGGTATTCTATGAAGTCATTCTCTAGAGTTCCTATTCTATAATCCACCATTTTTCAAAGTTTCCACTGACCCTTAACATGTTGAGAAATGGTTGAGTATGATTGAACATCTATTTGGGTTCTTGGAGACACCAGATGTGATCATGGTGAAGTGTGTCACCTTCGTGCAGGAGGGGCCATGTAGGAGATTGTGGGACATGATGGTGACGGCTGGGAAACATGAGGGTTTGTAGTGTAAATACTTTAGAGTCCTTTTCACTAACTAGTTCTATCCAGAATCAATGGTGTTTTCCAAGGAAATAGAGCTTCTAAAGCTCGAGCACGCCAACAATACCATGACTGAGAACTCAAATCACTTTTCTGAGCTAGTACATTTTTCCCCTGATATTGTATCTAATGAGGGGATGAAGGCTCGATGTTTCGAGTTGGGACATCAATCAGATATATGTTCTCAAGTTTTCTTACTGAAGCTACCCACTTATGCTGATGTTCTGGATAGGGTGATAATGTTTGAGTTAGAGTTGGCAAGAAATTCTGGGTTGAAGGAGGTTATTTTCCCTCCTGGTGGTAGTGTGGGTTCCCTTAAAGGAAAATTGAAGTGTGAATTTTCCCATAGTAGTTCTCGATAGCAGATTTATCCCAGACCTCCAGTAGCACCAAGAAGGGCTTCTTTGACTTGCTATCAGTGTGGGAAGCCAAGACATTCTAAGAGGGTTTGCAATGAGGCACCCAAGAACTCTAGCTCATTCTGATGTATAGGGAACTTAAATATATTCTACCATCACTTCTATACTCCACGTTTTTGAACGAGATCATCATCACCTCTAGAAACTGTGAGGCAATCAAATACATCACGTAAAAAAGTGTTCCAGCCATAGGCATCTGGAATGAAACTTCATCACACAGTGGAAGAGTTTCCATATGTAGCTGATGCAGGTCCTGCAACAGTGAGAGGCAGCATTACTATAGCTTCATCTTTAGTGATATCTCTTTTTGATACTGTTTCATCTCACTATTTTATTTCAACCCATCTTGTTATTCTACATAATCTACCTATGGAACTTTTATCTTGTGCGATGGATATTACTACACCCCTTGGTACAATGAGAGAGAAGGGACAATGTAGTCCTGCTTGTGTCTTCTCTCTATCGAATGTTGATCATGCATGGAGTTTCTTGGTTCTTTACATGAAATATTTTGACTTCATATTTGGTATGGATTGGGTCATTGCCAATAAAGCCCTGATCGATTGTTTTCTTTGATGGGTCTACCATACAACACCCAATGGTGTACCTCTTGTTTCTCATGGAGGATGGGACCCACGGTCAAGCAATGTCAGATCCACTTATCCAGAGTTGGGGAAAGTTATATTATTGTATTCATTTAATCAATAGAGAGATTCAATGTGAGGTGATCTTCCTTCAGTCATCGCTGAGTTTCCTGATGTGTTTTCATCTTACTTCTATAGTTTTCCACCTGTAAGGGAGGTTGATTTCCTTATTGACTTAATTTTTTGGAGCTCAACTGGTTTCTATTCCCTTTTACCGAATGTCTATTACTGAACTAAAAGAACTAATGTATCAGTTAGAAGATCTTCTAGAGAAAGGATTTATACGCCCTAGTGTGTCACCTTGGGCAGCACCAGTTCTCTCTGCCCAGAAGGGTGATGGTTCGCTTCGATTATGTGTTGATTATCAAAAACTCAATCGAGTTATGATAAATAACAAATATCGATTACCAGGAATTGATTATTTGTTTGATTAATTAAAAGGGGTTTAGTGGTTTTCAAAAATTGATCTTCGAACAGGTTACCATCAATTGAGGATAAAAGAATCTGACATTCATATGACCGGTTTTCGGAGTAGGTATGACCATTATGAGTTCCTTATTATTCCCTTCGGCCTAACAAATGCTCTTAGAGTTTTCATGGCATTGATGAACAAGGTTTTCCATGAGTATCTATAATCTTTTTTGGTAGCCTTTTTGGATGGAATTCTTGTCTACTTTTAGTATAAGGAGGATCTTGTGCATCATCTTGGAGTAGTTCTGAGCCTTCTAAGGAATCACCGCCTTTATGCCAAGATTTCAATGTGCTATTTCTAGATTCGAGAAGTGAAATTATTGGGACATGTGAATTCAAAATAAGAAATATTAGTTGATCCTGAAAAGGTGAGGACTGTTATGACTTGGGAACAACCATCTGATGTTTTTGAGATTTAGAGTTTCTTGGGCATAGCAGGATACTATTGTCGGTTTGCAAAATACTTCTCAAAGTTATCATTTCCAATGACTGCACTGACTCAAAAGGGAGTGATGTTTTCCTAGAATGATAAATGTCATAGTTCTTTTGTTGAGCTAAAGTGTCTTTTAACAACTTTTACGGAGTTAACTCTTCCTAGGGATGGGATAGGTTACGTGGTCTTTTGTGATGCATCGGGTACAGTTTTGGGATGTGTTCTTATGCAAGGTAATCATGTTGTTGCATGTGGATCTCGTCATCTTTGGCCTCATGAGAAGAACTATCCTACCCAGGACCTTAAATGTGCAGTTGTAATGCACGCACTTAAGTGTTGGAGACATTACCTTTATGTAGAAAGGATTAATATGTATTCAGACCACAAGATATTTAGTTATATCTTCTCTAAAAAACATTTGAATCTCTTCCAAAGGCGTTGGGTGGAGAACCAGCACTCTTTTGACTTTGACATTACCTATACCTCGGGGAAAGGGAATTTTGTTGAAGATGCATTAAGCAGAAAACTTCCATCGATGTCTATGAAAGAATCTTCAGAAGAGTGGAGTTTGAGGCTATTCTTTCTTAGTTTCATATTGGAGTTCATTGGAAGGGGAATGAAGTTTCTTTAGCCAGTGTTTAGCTGACTACTGCTCTCCTCCGGTTAATTCTTCAGGAACAACAACTAGGTGATGAATTCCATAGCATTAGGGACTCTCTTAATGGTGGGGAGACTAACACCCAATGGTCATTCTCTAAATAGGGTGTTTTGTGTTATCAGATCTGTTATGTTTTGACGTTAGCGACAAGGAAGTATATGATGGTGGGTTTCCATAACTCTCAGTGGGTTGTACACCCAAGAACCACGAAAAAGTTATATGAATTGTGGTAGAAGTTCTGGTGGACATATATGAGATGAGTCATTGCATAGATTGTATCTCATTGCTATACATGCCAGCATATGAAAGCCGAGCACTAGAAACCTTCGGGTTTGGTTCAACCACTTTCAGTCCCTATATGGAAGTGGGATGAAATCTCTAAGGACATTGTGGTTCGGTTACCCCCAAACTAGAAGAAGATGAATGTGATATGTGTTTTGATTGACATACTGACCAAGTCGTCTCACTTTATACCTATTCGAGATACAACCAAAGTTGAGGAGTTGGGAAATATCTATTTGAAAGAAGTTGTTTGTTTGCCCAGACTTCCATCTACTATAGTCTCTGAAACGGATCCTCGGTTTACTTCTCACATTGGGATAGGCCTTTAGAAGGCACTAGGATCTCTAATCCATTTGATCAGGGCCAACCATCCACAGTCAGATGGCCAGACAGAGAGAGCTATTCAGATCCTTGAGGATATGCTCCACGATTTTTTTATCAACTTTGGTGGGTCTTGGGATGATCATCTGGGGCTAGCTAAGTTTTCTTATAACAATAGTTATCAGTCTGTGATCAAAATGGCTCCTTTTGAGGTTTTGTGTGGCCATCCTTGTGAATCTCCTATATGTTAGTCGGAGATTGGTGAAAGTTCTTTGGTTGGACTGAGTTTGGTCCAAGAGATGACAACTAAGATTTAGTTGATTCATTAGAGAATGTTGATAGCACATAGTCGGTACAAGTATTATGTTTCTCATCGTAGTCAACCTTTAGAGTTCTTAGTTGGTGACCAGGTGTTCTTGAATGGTTCACCCCGATTAGGTCATCGATGTCTAGGGATGCAAGGGAAGCTTGCTCCTCATTTTGTGGGAACTTTTGGGGTTTTTGTTCTTATAGGGAATGTTGCTTACCGTATATCTATACCACCACAGCTAATGTTGATAAACAAAGTGTTCCATGTATCATAGATGCAAAAGAATCTCTCTGATCCATCTCATGTTGTGAGCTAGAGTGATCTTGAGATTGAACCAGATTTATCTGTTACAGAATGACCAGTTTGGGTTGTTGATTCTGAGACCATGGTACTTAGGGGGAAAATGATACCCCAGGTCTGTGTACTATGGCAGCATGGTTCTGATTCTTATAATACTTGGGAAAAGTACGCACTAATGAGAGATCAGTGGCCTCATCTTTTTGACACAGAAGTTTCTTCATAGGATTTCTAGGGACAGAAAGATCTTATGGTGGAGAGGTTGTAATATCATGTTATGTTTTCAGGTACTTTTGATGTTTCTATGTACCAATGTTCTAGAGTAGTTACTTGGGAGTGTCGTTAGAACTTTATATGTTGTTTTGGGGAAAAGGGGAAGTTGCACGGGTAACGCACGATTTGTCTAAACCGTGCGGCCATACCATGTGCAGTTGGTCCTGGAGGCAGTAGCTTCCGCAGGGGCAGCGCATGATTTTTCTAACCGTGTGGCCCAACTATGCATGAATGGTGGCCAAGGCAGTGGCTAATGCATGTGTAGAACACAGTTTGTCAAACTGTGTGAACTAACCAAGCATGCACTTAAATGAGATCCTTAAATTGTGGATCTCACTCAGTTTTTCCTCTAGGTGCATTATTTTTCCTCCTAAGTGGCCCTAGCTCTGGATTTTTCATCTTCTAAGGTCAGATATGGTTCTTCCATCATTCTGGAGGTGATCTAAGGTCTGCTCTTGGTAAATCGAAGCTGGATTCTTGATGTAAGTGATCGTTCATCATCTTTCTTGATCAGTTTCTTTGATCTACATAGATCTACTTCTCTTTTTCTCTCAGTTTCGTAAATCTACGACCATTATGTGTAGATCTATGTGTGTGGTACCAAGTATGATGAGATTTTGTCTTGATCATGATTAGAAAAGATATCCATGGCGGGTTTTTAAAGAAGCAACCCAGTTTTCTTAAGAATTCTTGGCCGTTATGGTTTTGGTCAAAACCGTCGAGGTATGTGGTTTCATCCTAACCTTCCAAATTGATTATCATTGTATTTGCTTGATTTTTTTCAACGGGTCATTTTCTCTTTCAATTAAATTGATAAGAAACTCTATTCCAGTTATTCGAGATATTTAAAATGGTTTTGTCATAGAAATTAAAAAAAACCCAAGTCCATTGAATTGGGTGTGTTCATGGAAATTGGCCGAGTTAAACTGTTGAATTAAAATTGTGGATTTGATGGAAATGATTTCAATTAAATTGTTTAATTTAATTGTGAAAAGAAATTGTGTAATTATGGAATTGGTTTTGAATGGATTCCAAACTGGTGAAAATGGATTAAATTTATTTGATAGAAACCCATTGGTTTTATCTTGTGAAAAAGGCATGTTTTGAATAAAACCTGTTATGATTTTAAAAGGAATTAAATTGGATCTTTTTAAATTTAAGAATGGGATTGATCGTATTTTATGAATTCTTAAAATAGTTCTCCCATCATGTAAGAGTTCATGCAAGCCTTATGTAGTTAGTGAGTTATTTGGATACACTCTAGGCTACGACAATGTTCTAAAACATACTTGCAGCGGGTCACAACCCCATCGGGTTGGTGAGGATTCTTTTTTGGCCAATGTAATAGGGACGTGTGTGTACACTTTATGCTGAGTTCACATAGAGAGTGCGGAATCCTATAACTATCTAATACTATCATAACAATTTGAAAATTACCATGTTTCTCACATGCTTGTTTATATTTGAGATATAAATTTATGACAATGATTTTCAACTACTGTACATGCATGCTGAATTTATATAAACTATTTTATATAAATGGTTTACTCAATCCATTTGTTTTAGAAATATTCTATCACTGTAAAACCTTTTCTTAATGTAAATTCTTCCATCATTTGAAATTGTGTAGCATGTTTTGTAAAAATATGTTTTTGAGTTTGCAAACCTATTTATTTGAAAATTAGAAGCTTTTCCTTGGATAATAAATATTTGGCATCTCTTATGGAATATTTGGTGGTATCCTTCTGGGCTTAGGCTCACACCCTACTTTTGCCTTTGGTTGTTTTTAGACATTCTTCTTCAAAGATCAAAAAAACGGAAGGGACCACATGGAGGCGTATCGAGCTGTTGATCTTTGGTTTTGGTGACTTGTGTCCTTAGTGACATTGGGGCTATTGTTTCCCTTTTTAGTACTTGGGTTTTAGTACTTTGGTCTTTTTATTCATCTTTTTTTCTGGTACATTACTCCCGAAAGAGTTTCTTTTGTTTGCATAATGACTTGTTTATTTTGCTTCCACATTCTTGTGGAAAAATCGTTACAACATGCATGTTGTGTGATGTCAGGTGCGTGTCTCTGAACCGTGGGGATGTGGAATGCCCTTCCAACTATGTTAGGGTTTGATCAATTATCAGGTTACCATGGTACCCAGGCTGGTTCTTGATATCCACTATATAAAAAATATTCAATTCCATACTCCATTAGTCAAAATATATAGATTTGGGGATGTAAAACAACAAATATAGAAGATAAAATTCATTGTACATGAATTAGACACATTTGATGTTAAAACCTGTAATAACTAAAAAATCAGAAATATCATTGTTACTTATCCATTATAAATTTATCTGTCATGATTTACTATATTATATGACATAACCATGAAATCATGGTTCATTCACCACATTCATCACATTCACCAATTAAACTCTAACTTTTCCCAGAAATAACTGATAAACTCAATGGGAATCAATTCAACACCATTTATTATTAAATTAGGTCAATGATATCATAATAAGAATAGAAAATATCCACTTAATAATAATAGAAACATGAAATCTTTTGTTTTAGTGTAGTGAAAATTTATAAAATCACATTCTCACAAACTCTACCAATTTCCTGATGATAAAACTTGTGTACAGACTACCCAGACAAAACAAAAAATAATATGAGGGGTTTCTATGATATAATTTTCCCTAAACCAACTGGATTATAAAATCCTTTTTACACCAAATCTTTTTTTTGAAATACCATTTTTGTTTTCTCAATCACATTATGCTACCAAATAGTTCAAGAGTCTCAAAACATGTAAATATAGAATTTTTTTAACATTAATAAGAGCGCCCAATCAAAATTAACATCAATGTCATTGTTAAATTTTTAAATAAAAATAATCATCTTGAGACTAATTAATTACAATGTTTTAATCATATAAATGATAAAAAAACTATTTGAATATATCAACATTAACTCCGTGTTATATTTACAGGTAAATACATGTCAATCTGAATACACCACCAAGGGAAAACAAAACAGAACAACTACATGGGTTTTCAATGTGACCCACTATCATTATACTCATCCCAAGAATATTGTTTTGAATCGAACCACATCGGATTATAAGGGAGAACAAATAGTAATAAACTAATGAAAAACATAATAATTGAATACATTGACAGGTTTGCTAATTTTTTGATTAACACTATCCTGGAATCTAATAACCACCGAGTTAATGAATTTATTACCAAATACAATCCATTTTATTATATTTTAAATATTCAATTTCCGAATGATTATCAATCTATAACAACAATACTCACAATCAGTTAGAAAAATTAAATTATTCATTTATTTGGTGTAAATTATTAAAATCACTTGTAAATTAGTTTTCGCTGGTTTTCTACCCTTTCTATAAAACAACCCACCTTCATCATAAATGATGATTGATTTTCTGAAACCCTATTTACAAAACATTTTAAAAAATTAATATTTAACACCTTATTAAGAACCATATAAAAATAAAAATCATTTTGAAATTTTGTAATCATTTAAGAAATAATCATTTAGGAATCCAAATAGCTTTCTCTTCAATTCTATTATCCAAATAATTTTCCCAAATAATTTTCTTATGAATAAAACCATTATTCACACAAATGTATACTATAATGGTATATGTAATAAATAAGAAAACAACATAAAAAATACAAAGAGAATAAAGGTACCATAATCTAATCAATGTTATGGGTTATAAATTTATATAATAAAAAAATCCCAAAATAAATTTACAAAATTGATGAATCATGGGAAACCACTAATTAATAAAGCATAAATTTGAAAACATAAGGCACAATCCAAATTTTAGACTAGTAAATTTTCCTCATATTGAATAGTAATATCAATCTGATCAAATATAATTTGATTAGGTGATCAATGAATCCACAAGTAAGATGAGGATCTATGATTTTTGTTCTCAACTTAACTTTCATGCTAATTTCTACTAGATCAATATGTCATGAATTTAATATCCTTGGTTAGAAAACACTCTATGACATGGAATACATGTACCATAACATCTACAAAAGCCACCCAGAATCCCACTAAAAATATTAAATAGATGTTATGAGTGACATTCATAAATATTATAATTAAATAAACCATGCCTCAACTCCAACACTATGAAAATAAAAAATCCCATTACATTTAAATCAATTCAAAAATAATAATAAAAATATATCCCTCATGCCAAAATTCAGATAAAATAAACAGATCATGAGAGTCTCACACTCACCCACAGAAATTATAAATCATCCGAAATAAAAATTAGGAATTTTTAAAATACTTTTAATACCATGTCACATGAAAATAGTATTATGTCTCATTATAATTAGTTCTTTAATGTCAATTATTTGAAATAACTTTATTAATATTCCTCCCAAAACAACTCAATCAATATGATTGGATGATTAATTTAAAGAACCAACACAATTTCCATAAAATTCCCTTTGCAGTGTTAAATATACATAGAATTTTAATTTCATAACCCAATTGTTGTCAGATAAATTTAAAATAACACACATTATAAAAAATAATTATCTCCATAATTTGAAAACAGAGTTAATTGCTTTCCACTACATGAATTACCATGATGAATCATATAGATGATCCAAATCATAATTTTCAATAAATTTCATGAGTGGAATGTTGAAAATCCAAAATAAACTATAAATTTTATTAAAAAATATTAAAATAATTTATCAATATTATTAATTTCATGAAACCCTTGAAATTCCATGAAAACCCATATTTTCTATTAGAAACCCAACATTAACACATTCTAATGACTAACCAATCTATTACACATTTGTATAGATTTAGTAATGTTGAAATTTAAACTATCAATTATATAATTGAATGTCACTAAAAGAATAATCACACAACACCTACCAAATATAAATGGAATCTAAGTCGAATGTCCTTACCTATGATGTAATATGTTAAAATGGGATCATGTGGGACTCATTAAACCATAAAAAACAGAACCCCATAAATGAATAATCCCAAAATCAAAAAATGAACATGTAAAACCATAGGGTTTGGGGGAGACGGTGAAATTTGTGGTAAAAGGTATATAAGATGAAGGAATAATTAATCCTAGGGAATGATAAAGAGAATAATATTTGAACAAAAATGAAGAAGGTTTTGAAGAAATTAAAATCATAGGAATGGGAGGTAGAAACCTTTTTAGTTCATTCAGACATTACCCGAATGAGTGTATGAGGGGATAAATCATTTATGTATCATAAGAATAGACTGGGGAATTATAATATAACCTTTTAAATTAATCTTGAAACAAACATGGTATGGTAAATTGTATGCTAAACATGCTATCTTCACTACCCAAAATAAAGGAACTCATATTACTTTCCCTAGATATGTTACATTTTAAAACTATATATAGAACAAAAAACCAAAAAAGAAATTTCTAACCACATATCAATAACATATGATTCTTATATGGTTTCCCGTACTAATTCTATGTTTTTCCCATAAAAATGTAATGATGAACTAAAAGTCTTCTATAATGAGTCACTCATTTAGTGAACTACATGTGTTGGTAAAACCCATTACGTTATTAAAACAATTATATTTCCCCATATAGGAATCCTTCTGTGTTTTCTCTAAACCATGTTCCACATATCATTAATATAAGAATAAGTATAGAAAATAAAAAATTCTTAAACTAATAAGGATGAAAATTTAACCAAAATTTCATAATGTAAATAATTTGAATCCATGCTATAGTGAAATAGGGTGTTTTAGATATTATGACTTTGGATAGAGCAAGATGATATCATTTTTCAAAATTACTTATTTATGATTTGTGCATTAATTTTATGAATAAATATGAATCTAGTTTTTTTAAATCATTTATTCATTAATTGAAAACATTAATATGATGTTCTATTATTACCAATTTTGAATATTCCATTCCATTTAAAAATCAGGCCCTCGTAGATATGTTGTAGACTATATGATTATGATATAATGTTGTTGCTTGTTCTCACTCTTGTAATATATTTTTCCATTCATTAACTCCTTCCATGTTATTCATCACCTTATAAGGATTTTTATGTCTTCCCTTTCACAAATTCATTTATATAGGACCTTACATAGAATAAAAAATTATATCATTTTTGAGGAGTGTTATAATGGATTTAAATAATAACTATTTTTTATTAGATATTCTAAAATTATTATCATAAATTAACCAATATGATAAAAAATTTCAACTCTATGATTTATATTATTCATCTTATTTATACTCAATATGATGTTATAATCATGTAATAACAATTCAAGATAAAATAATGGATTAGATACAACTGAAATTTTTTAATCCCAAGGTCCCACAAAGTCATTAATATAGAGCTGTAGAATACGTTTAGTGGGTAGATCATTCTATATTTGTAGTTAATGTGAATAATTACAAATATGGTCCACAAAGTACCATATTACAACATTCTTTTTATATCACATAGTATTTATATTAAAAATTTCAATATAATTTTTCCCCAATTCCACATTGGTATGCGTAGGGGCTTCATGAGACCCATTGGATGTTGTCTCTCAACCGTTACATGATGGTATATCAGTCGTCTTGACACATTGTTGTCATGACCTACCTTCTTCCAGACGAGGGATGTGACATAACTATTCCACACCATTACTTCCTCAATATGAATGATGAATAATGATGCCCCGAGTCTTAGATTCAATATCCCCTAGACAAGAAAATAACACTGCATGTATAAAATCTCACACAATATAGAAGGAATTGAATATTTATATAACTAGATCGGGAGATAAGATGGTAATTCCCAAGAAACTCCAAATACTAAAAGTAATGGTAGGACAAAAATACATTACCCACATGCATGTTGAAAAGTAAATCTGATATAGTATACAAAAAACTCCAAAGTAAATTATCCAAAGAAAACAGAAAAATCTAAAACAATAACTTATATCGATGCCTGAGATGGTGAAGTACATCATGGTTCTCAAATTCCTCCAGGAAACGTGAAAAAACAATTATATAATGACTGTGATTATAAATGTATAACCATTAGTAAAATGAAAAACACCCATGTAGAGGTTAGGGAACATACTAACATCCCATTGAGAAAAATTTATAACCTCAAGTCACCTACCAAGGAATGCTTATGAGACCTGCCTCACAATGTCACACTCAAAAAATAACACAACTCAAGTAATGTGTTAGTATAAGCACATCCATATTTCGATACTGCAAACCACTTTCACACTGGTTAACTTCTAATCCCTAATAGTTATCCTCTTGATGCAACCACTATTACCATGCGTATTCCCACAACCACAACCCAACAACACACACATGGAAGTGAAACCACCCAAAATACTGCCTGTAGATATCTAAGACACAACTAAAACGTCTCTCACCTGAAAACACATGGACCTCATTCCCATGACATTTTTGAAAAAAATATTGGCTCGTAAACACTGTGGACTCTCATCATCAACAAAACTAGGATCGATGGATCTTGGGATATGGTATGTCTCAATCCATTATAGCCTGTCTGGATATACTCGAGTTCTAAGAACCCAAAAGAGAGTGCAACAATGAAAGTTAGTAACCAAATCTCCATCCTATCGCTTGGATATTGTGTAAAACACCCTCCCCCATGAGAGGGAGGTGTTCAGAACATACTTCTCATAAAGGGTGGGTGTTTATTTTAATCACAAAAGACTACAATTTATAAATGTATAGGTAGGAAAACAGACATCCCAACCTATGGGGTTCAAACAACCAAACAAAGGAGCTCATCGGTGCCACTTTGGATGTTACCCCTATATGCATAACCACACAACACCAAATTTCATGTATATGCCCAACCATTTTTCATTTAACCACTATCTATTTATTTATTTTATGGGGGGATTTACCTTATCATATTCTTGAACTACTATGTAACTACCAACCATAACCATTCCAAATAAACATAACCATATTTGCAGTCCCACTACACAACATCGTTCAACCACTACCAACAGTCATCCCTCAATGATATACCACACAATCCTTATCTAACAACCCATACTAGTAGCCCAATTTACCTGCTATTCCCAGATGAATTCCCACTGTATAAAATTTTTTAACCAAGTCATATTCCCCAAACCCATGTCCTTCTGACGGCTACAACACAATAATGGTAGTTTAGCTCCCCATAAATCCATCTGTTCCACAATCAATCAGCCTCTAAAATTGGGATACTAATACATCACCTATAAACCCCAAACAAAAATTCCACAATATCTAATATAATCACACAACCCCAAGGTACTAGTATACAACACCCTTCATATGAAACCAACTCCTCTTTTCAACATTGTACCCACAGTCGTGAACCCAACAACTGCATCACACAATTCACACAAGTCAAGAAATTCAACAAAACAAAACACACATCCACACCTATCAACATGATGTTTATAAATATTCATATTTAACTAGAAAAGGTTCCTTAATAGTATATAATTATAATCAGGGTGGCTACATAATAGTTTTCATTCTCGAGCATCAGTTTCAATTAACAAAGTGTACTTTTTTATGTAGTTTTCATGTTATTGCTGATTATCATACATCATAACAAAACAAATGGGATACCACCAGTGTGAAATAAATGACATCAAAAAACCATGATTATTTTAAAACACATAGCCACCATCAATCCAAACTGAATCAATTATTAAAAATAAACAGGAAATCAAACATATATCCAATGTCTGTCCGTTATTTCAGTACCCTATATTCATTTAGTCATATTCCAGTCTTATTTCATTCTTTCGTTAAGAAATTATTCACCCATTATTTTATAATAATCATTAGTACACGACCAATTATGATAAAATGTTAAAATGATATAGAAGGAATCCCAACTGGATGGTTAATTGAGCTATGTTCCTCCATCTTCCATGAATAGGGGATCACACAATCAGTTGGAAGGAACTCCACAAAAATTAGTCAAGAGGGGATCTTCCATAGGCATATGACATGTCTTGGGAGAAGGGATCTAGATGTAAAAATAGGGAATGACAAGAAAATTTGGAATGGAATATCTTGGATTTGAAGATCAAGATCATAAATTAAAGGATGGTTTTAAAAGACATTAATCATGGAATCATGGTCATGTTCATGAATTTTTATTATCTAAAAGACCCAAAAATGTAAAGAAGTTAAATATATTTTTAATATCATTCAAAACACTCTGAAAAAAAACCATAAAATGATATTAAATCGGTTTATGTCAAATATTACATAAGAGGAGCGAAACTGGAATACTGGGAAAAATGCAAATGGGTCACTGATGGGTGAGTCACTGACACGGAACCAGCCACACCGAACTACCAATGTTGATCCCCTGAAGTCAGCCCACTGACAAAAAAACCTACCAAAGACACAAAATATCAATCAATATACCTAACATCAACATGACCTACTGACACCATGACCTACTGACACACTAACCTATCGATATTGTGACATACCAACACCCTTAACTACCAATGTCGTGACCTACCGACACGATGAACTACAAACACCATTGCATACCAGTACACTGAAATTCCACCATATTGACACACAAATGCACTAACTTTCTAACACATTGACATGTTGACACACTTACCTGCCTATGACCACACCTAAAGTTGCCGATTGAAAACTGGAAATCAGTAAAACGCTTGAAATGATCCATATTTCCTCTCAGAAAAATCATAACACTAGATTTTAACAATGTAAAGGATTAAGGAAGTGTTGGTTATTACATTAGATACCTCTCAAACTATTATCACCATGGAGAATTCATAACTAAACTAGAAAAAATGGGTCCCAAACAACCACCATTTAAGATACCACTCAGAAGAGAATCACCTTGTGTTATTCTAAAGTTGTATTGAAAACCTCGATATCCAAGGACACCTCCTCGACATATATCTCATGAAAAATTATTCTAACACTAAGTTCCCACTAACCCAAAAAACCACACAAACTGAAATGTTCATGTTTTCTAGACGCATGGATTAGTGAGCTCCTTATTTCTTGTTATGATACTACCTACTTTAGGAGGCACTGACTTGCTCGTATATAATTAATCGTATCCACTTTAAAACATTTTGATTAGGGATTAGGTACTACCCTCCCAAATTCAACAATTTTCACATGAATTCAGAGAAAATTGAATAAACTCATCTAATAATGAACAAGGTACATCATTACATCATTAAATGAAGCACAGAATTAAAGCACAACAAAAAATATTAGCACAACTCTGTGTATTGGGAAACCATATGTGATTCTCAATCCCAAGTACTCTCCTAGAGTCCACCTTGACTCTATAACTCAAAATCCAAAAAAATGTAATGTCCATGATGCACCTTATCCTTTCGATCCTCAATTCTTAGTGGTCTCTCTATGAACGTTCTGTCGTCCTTGAAATCCAACAATCCCCAGTCTAAGACGTGGTAGTAATCATATAAATACCGATTAAGTTGAGAGATATTTAAGACATCATGGATCTTCTCCAACCAATGTGGAAACACCAGCTGATCTTACTCCTCACCAACTCATCCCAACACCTCAAAAGGACTGATGAACCTTGGCGTAATCCTTCTTCCTATGCCAAAACGACACTGCCCACATCAAGGGTAAACCATAAAAAACCCCTGGTCCCCAACATAAAACTCTAATTAACCCCTCTTGTTATCATCATCCAACATCATTGGGTCTTGAACCACCTTCACCAGCCCATGAGGAATTAAAACCCACTCTTTTGTGCTCTGCACTACCTTTGGTCAGAGAAAGGCTGCTTCCCAAACCTCTGTTCAGCATACAGATGAGCGATACTATTTTCCATACAATACCTCAAACAGTTCCATGATAATGGTAGATTGATAGATGTTATTGTAGGTAATCACTTCCAGGGGAATGTTCTATACCCAAATTCCTAAAAATTTGGAACACACAATGGTAGCCTATCCTCATATGTCTGTACTGTCCTCTCTTTCTACCCATCCTTCTATGGGTGGAATGTAGTACTAATGGGTAAATGGGTGCCAAAGGAATGTTTTAATCCCTTAAAAACATGTGATGGAAACATTTAACTATATCCTAGAAGTTGGATCTTAGAACTCTATCCAATTTCACCACCTCATCAACATTCCTCAGTGTTAAGTTATACACTGCTCTCGACTACTTGATTTCTAAGAAGTGAGACGATTTCATCAATCAGTACACCCTTAACCAAAGAACATAAAATCCTCTTAGATCCCAATGTAATAATGTGAATAAATCCATAAATATATCATCTTGATTCCACTCTAGAACATATCAGAACTACAGTAGACAGCTGGTAACATGGTGTTTAAACTTAACTTACAAAGACACTATGAACATTGCCAAAAACTCTTCCACTTCCCGCTTTATCCCAAGCAACCATAACTGTTCACTGAAGCCTCAGTACATATATAAAAATCAGGGTTGTACCTAAATGTATTACTTACATAACTCATGTATAAGTACCTCACACATCCCCACTAGTACAAACATATTTTCTCGAAATCGTATCTGATTCTGACCATCCTCTAACCCACACTCCGAAGCATCACCCTAGTTAGTGTGATCCCACATCATTTCAGTCTCTAGGTCTCCCCATTAAGACTCATCCACCTAACACATTAAGGAATAATGAATTTCATATGAAAAATATAGCAACATCCACTTTCCTCCCCAACATCCAAGTGCAAAGAGACTCACTCCTCTATTTCCATCCATGCATTCATGGATTCTTGAACTACCTCCTTCTGAAACTTACTTCTAATGGATTTGGCCACCACATTCTCCTTATAATTGGAGTATGATTTTATTGAGGTTTTAATCCCTGTGGAATTCCATGGACCATCACTTGTTCATGTTATGGTCTCTTTGGGAAACTATATACATCCATCACTTTTGATTTGTGAAGACCCCAAAGTGCTCCTGATGAGGTAATTCTTACACTACATTAGTGAGAACACAACCACTACATGCTCTAAATCATGGGTGGAATAGTTATGTTCATGAGGACATAAATTTCTAGAACAATAAGAGACTGGTCTTCACAGTTGCATCAGTACACATCCCATTCATAGGCTAGAAGTGTCATGGAACTCCTTGAATATCACCCCTTCCTCGAGAAACCTATGAACTAGGATCTGACCATATTCACACTCAAATAGCTGATAGATTTCTTACACTACCCAATTCAAAGGATGTCTTATCCTTTTCGGGTGAAAACATTCAATGGAGTTGCAACTCGATAGAAGTTGGTATGAACCTTGGATAATATCCCACCAGCCCCGAAAAGAAATAAACCATTTCAATATTATAGGATTCGAAACATCAAATAATCACTTAGACCATTGATGGTTCCACTGATCTACTATTTTTAAGACAACATTTTTCCATGGATGTGAACTTTTCATGTCAAAAACACTCAATTGGAAAACCTTCCGTAGATATGGTGGTGTAAGAGGACTTCTAAAATAGTCCTCAGATGCAAGGATTGTTCTTCTTATGACCCTATGTAGACCACAATGTTTTTGATGTAGATTATGAAGAACCTGTATATGTACTCATAGAAAATAGTGTTCATGACCTCCATGAACACAACAATACCATTTGTAACACCGAATGGCATGACCATGAACTCAACGTTCCCATACATGCACCTGATTGTAGTCATCAGAATTTCAATTTCCATCACCCTTAAATGGTGATACTCATACTGTAGATCAAGATTAGAGAACCAATTTTCTCCCATCAACTAGTCTAAAGGGTTTCCAATCCCTTTAAGGGGGTAACGGTTCTTATTCAGCATCTGATTCAGCCTCTAGTAGTCTATGAATAGTCTTAGACTACATTCCACCTTCTTCATGAACAAGACTAGACCACCCCACGGCGACACACTTGTTAGATAAAATCCTTCTTTATCAGGCTATCAAACTCAATATGCAACCCCCGCAACTCATTAGGTTTTTTCTGATAGGGATCCATTAAAATCGGAGGAGCACGATGTTGTAATCCTATCCCAAAATCAATCATACATAGAGGGGGAAGAGTCACAACCTCTTTAGGGAAGACATCTAGGATCCCACTATAAATGCTCTAAACATACCACATCTCTGTATATAGTAATTCCATAACATATCAACTACATAGAAAGAATATGTTCCAATCTCCGACTGCCCCCCGGAAAAAACATCCAATAGATGAAATCTATGAACTGGCCTCTCATATCTGAAAACATGACCCTTCTCCAGAAGGATTAGATAAAAATGTGCACATAAAACAATCAATCGATGCACATGATTATATTTTATGGATAAATAATTAGCAGAAGAAGATACCCATTATACTGATGATGTCCCGTCATCTGTCTATATCCTTGGAAGACATCAAACCAAAATTTCATTCCTCTAACTAGAATAATCAAAACCATGGTCATGGAATGTCTCCCTATGTCTAGACCTAGTGCATGGGATAGAATATTTGCAAAAAGAAATATGAAGTTCCTCTTTCTTATAAGGATCTTTCAAGAGTACTAAATAGAGTTATCATAAAACGAACAATATCTTGCATGACTGGAACTACTACCTCTGCAGCATTCAACTACCCATGCCCATCTCCGCTAACACTGATTTATTGAAAACCTCTCTTACCGTGCCCTAGTCAAGGTCACTAGGGAGCACCAATATGTGGTCTTTCCCGACCACCATCTACCCTTGTTGAAGCAGGAGCACGCAGCTCCTACTATGGGATGGGCCTGACCAACAACTACTACCTCTGAGGTTTTCATTAAACCTATATACAACAATTTTACAAATTTCAAAATGGGAACCAATTCAGAAGATTACCTATCCCTCTATAGACAGAGATCCTCGGTCTTGAGACCATGGGGAAAGGGTAAGGACTAGGTGATCAAAACTGGAACTCCTAGGCCCTACTTCTCACTAGAAAAAACCTAGAAGGCCATAACACAAGAGACCTACAACTGATGGAATTCCCCTTTGACAAACTCTATTGGCACCCCTCTCATGGCACACCTCCCATAGATTGAATCCTTTCCACTACCTCAACCTTCTTCTAAACCTCTATGTATGTAGATCGAGTGACAAGAGTACTATCATATTGAAGAGAATTCCAGGGTGCCTCCTCTACACATCTCGCTCAAGAATGCTCTTTTAAGAAGATATCTTGTATGAAGTGTAGGCTATCCTTAAACCAGAACCTCATTTCCCTCACTGATGTACTCCCCTGCTAGAGGGTTAGTGTCTCCTACCTCTTTTTATCCTTCATCCTAGAAGAAAGTAATTACACCAAAATCTCTTTCTCAATGTCAAACAATGATACATTGGTCTCCTTACTCTCCCTATTGTAAACCATCCACCACTTACACACTGCTCCTCATATCTGACTCACTACTAGAGGAACCTAGTAATCATTCAGATCGCATGTCTTGTATAATGTGATCACCAACTACTTGAGACGTCTCTCCTTCTCCATGTCAAAGATTCTTCCCTTGTACTTCCATAGAGTCTGCACCTATATGGAATGAAGCATCTTATGCCACTAGGCCTTTTCTTGCTCTTGATTGGCCCTCTTCGGATCAACCTTTTCAACATGTCATGCAACAACACTTGTAAAAAATTTTGATGAAATTCAGGTGACATTGAACAAAAAGTAAACAAGGAACCCTTATGAGCGAGTTGTGTGGAAGTGTTCATTTAGTTTTTTTACTCTATATTTGTTTTGAATTCCCAAAACACCCAAGATACATAAGAACACAAGTCATTATGACACACAACACATTCATAGGAATTTTATCCTACAATTAGTGTTTCCTCACATGGTCATACAGTAGGTCCAAAGTCCTTACATATGATCACAAGTAGCTCAAAAATCAGGTTTCAGAGTCGGTCTTCCCTAGCCTATTTCTCTTACCATGGACACCTACCAATATTTCCCTACCATCCCATGAAATTGTCATTATTCCTAACTCTAAAATCCATCCAATAACTCAACACCTAGAACCTCCTCAAATAACATTTTTTCATGACCTAACTTCATCATGATGGGGGAAGGGAATGAAATGTTTCATGCACTTCCTTTTTCATGTTGAATGAGTCATAATGACCCCATGTGTCCCACCTTCAATAGGAATTTTAGGAGCGGCATGCACCATGGGTATAGAATCTTACTCAATAGAGAAGGAATTTCCAAATTTATAGAATATTATTGGTAGATAAGAAGGTAAATCCTAAGAAAATACAATTACTAAATGTTACGATAAATCAAAAATCACTTTCCCACATGAATGTTCATAAGTAAATCTCATACAAGATCTAACCAAACACCAATGTAATGTATAAAATGAAATGATACTATGCAACAATGGTAACTAATCTTCATGCCTAATCTAGTAATGTTCATCAGGGTCATCAATTTCCTCCTTGAAACCTGAAAACTATTTATATACGTATATTGAGTATTCAATCATGCCCAATAAGAAAAATAAATCCACCCATACCCAAATTGTGGGAACATAATAATGTCCATTTGAGAAATTTTTGAATCTCAAATCACCAACCAATGAATTCTAACCATACCATACTCACCAAGGTACACTCACAATATAACATCCTGACCTCATACACTCAACCTCAGTCGGCGTTGTCCGTTGTCTGCATCAAGCAAAATGAGGTTCAGGCGTAGCCCATGCTGGGGTGAGTATAACGATACTCAGTAGGAACCCTGAGATGCCCAAGGTCTCACAAAATCCAACAAGGATAAACCACAAGGTATGAAATCAACAGATAACCCCACATTGGTATATTCCCATTCATATACCTAGTTTATCTAGTAATCTATATCAATCAAGAGGAAATAAAAAAATTACTAACTCAGCTCACACAGGTTTACAAAATTTAATTAGAGATAGATATGATCATATATATCCACTAAATCATCTATTCTGTCCAACCCATATAGGATCCGGGAGCATAAATCAGAACTATCGAACCCACACAGTTTCCAGGAAAAAAATTTCTGTCGATCCCACACAAGATCCAGGTACATAAGTCAGAACTTTCAAACACACACAGGATCCAGGAACATATATTCTATCAAACCCACACAAGATCTAGGAAAAATGTCAAAACTGTCGAACCGACACAGGATCCAAGAACAATAGATAGAGCTGTCAAATCCGAATGAGATACAGGAATAGTCCCTAGTGCTGTCAAACCCACACATGATCCAGGAATAGTAGTCAGTGCTGTCGAACCCACACATGATCCAGGAACAGTCATCAGTGCACAACCAGCCACATGGTTCTGCACGAAGTATGCTTGATTCTGGGAGGGTCTGATTCTCAAGCCGAGTGTCAACACATCATCATCCATGAATTCCCAAGAATAAGTATCTAAAAGGTCTGCCTCGTCATAGGGGTCTTAATGCAATAAACACCGTGTCAATCGGACGCTCCGTCATTATATTATTTTCCTTTTAGTCCGGAGGGCCCGGTTACATTCATATACGATCCAAATTGACCATATCTCAATTAAAACCTGATCTCTAGTGGGGTATACCCAAAAAGACTGCTACAGTCCATGATTTCCAGTGCCGCTGATGAATATTTAGACGAACATCCAGTGCCAAAGATATCACCAAAGAATATAAAGGGTCGGTAGTAGGCCTGCGTCCGGTCCAACTTGGTCTGACCGACCGGGTTTGACCTAGGGTCTGGCCCGACACATTGGGCGGGCCAGCCTGTTAGTTTGGCCTCGCCTGCTAGGCCCCGCCTAGCAGGCCACAAGGGCGGTTCATCCCAAGGCATCGCGAAGGTGAAACTTGGCCCGAATGGCGTGAACTGGCCACTTCAGCTAGGGTGCCATGAGTCACGGCTCAGGTAGGATAATCCCAGAGGGCGCTGCTAGGCCCATTCGGCCGAGGTACCATGAGGGGGACCCCGGTCTTGTTTGGATGGTCGGGTGGCCGAGAGTCAGCCGGTTCGAGCAGGGCGCAGCCAGGGCGGGCCAACACAGTTCCGACTTGGCCATGCAATTCGGCGGTTGAGAGGCGCGCTGCAATGCGGTTCGTCGGCCGGGAGGTGCATGAACAAGTTGGTCGATAGTTGGGATGCACATGGTCAGGCAGTTCGGTGGGTGGGAGGCACACGGCCGGTCAGCCCAGCAGCTCGGCCAGTCAGGTTGGTGGGCGGCTAGGAATCCATGAGGACGACGGTGGTTGGGAGCCGGTTGGTGCGGGCCGACAGCGTTGCTATCGGGGTGGCTCAGTTAGAGGACCGCGGGTTGGCCACGAGAAATTGAGCACCGTGAGGGAATCACAATTCGTGGAGGTTGTGGGTAGCATGTACTTTGTCATTGCCTCCTTCATCGCCTCGTTTCTCATCGCCATGCCGAATGTTCAACATAAACAATATTTGAGGAGGGGTCGGGCCATGATTTTTTGTCCCTCACACTCCATGCATAGGGAGGTATCAATTGCTTCATCAATGATGTATGATGTACAAAAATAATTTTTCAACCACACAATGAATTCTTTCTATCCGAAGAAGAGAAAGAGAAAAGGAGTAAAACAAAAAAGTAAACCCCCTACCTTTGTTTGTCGTTTGTTGACGGAGTCACGAAAAGTAGACAAAGAAGGTCATCGTTCGTCACATTCGGTGCACGCTTCCAATCCTGAGCTACATCGGCTCATGGGAGACACTCCACTTCGGAAGTTATTCAAGGATGAATTTCTATGAGGGTTGGCATTCTTAGTTGGTGGAGCGTTCTTCGTTCTTTGTTAGGTGCTTTTTTCCCCAGCTCTCCTCTTTTCATGTTCCAGCAAATGAAAAATTCCAACCAAAAGGAATATGTCCCCCAAATATAATAGACTGTATATTATTTTATAATGTTGGATTAAAATTTCAAAATTGAGTATTAATTAATTGTCCCCACCCAATTAACGTTGATGATTATGTAAAGTTGGCTCAAATTAATTAAAGGGGAGTTGAAGAGGCTCCCCTATATTAATTTGGAGATTGAGAATTTCTTCATATTAATAGGGAGTTTCAAGGGGTTAAAAGCCTGGGTGGTCCCCACCACAATTAACATGAAGAGAAGGATGGATTTGTGTGGGGCCCACCACTACAACCTCTCATGGGAGGTTAAGGTGTGGTGTTCCAACCCTTAACTTCCACGATGAGGTTTTTACCATGAAAAACTCACATGGATGCCCAAATAAAATAATATGTCGCTCACTTTATTTTATTATTTTTTCCATGTAACTCTAAAAAAACATTTCTTCTCAACCAACTAATGTCGAGGTGAATGTCTTCTTAAGCGAATATTGGTGTTGTGAGTTCAACGGTGCCGTCAAATTTAAATTCCATGCATCTGTTCAAAAGATATAAAAACTTGCTGGTACGTTTACTGAACATACCCAATCAAAACTTCAGAAATTTTTTCTGGGAAAAACTGGCCTTTGAACCAAGCACTATCAATTTTCACAGACTCATAAAATTTCCAAGTAATTATGAGAAACAAATCCATAAAATTTCTGGCTATTTACTTTCTCCCCACTTCAGGGAATTACGTCCCTATAAGCTACAACTCGAACTATGGGAACAACTGAGGATATTGTGCATGCATCTGAGCCTCCCACTCCCATGTGCTCTCCTAGAGGTTCCCGTGCTGACAAGATACACGCACGAGAGGTATCAACCGTCCATGTAGGACCCACTCCTATCGATCCTCAATCTCCACTGGAACCCCCATAAATGTCACCCCATCATCAACATCCATCTCCCCATGGTCGATGATGTGTGAAGGTTCATGCACGTATCTTCTCAGCTGGGATGCGTGGAAGATGTCATGCACCTAGTGAAACTAAGGAGGAAGAGATAAGCAGTATTCCACCTTGTCAACTCTGATGAGGACCTAAAAAAGTTCTATGAAATTTGGAAATAACATGCTGCCTTGACCAAATATCTATAAACCTCATCAGGGTGAGACTCATAGAAAGATGTTGTCGCCATCCTTGAACACTGGAGGTCTCTGTCTCTAGTTTGTATACGACTTCTACCTGCTATGTGCAGCCTTTATCCACTCTTGGATGATCTCTTCCTTCTCTGTCGTGGCCCGTATCATCTTTGGTCCCACCAATGATGACTCCCATGGGTTTGTCTATCACAATGATGATCTGCAAGGTCACTCGTATAATGCCTCTAATGGTGCCATCCCAATGGTGGAGTGATAGTTGTTTTTGTAGGAAAGCACCACCAAAGTTAAGTGATCCTCCTAGCTACGATCAAAGTCGAGGACATAGGAACGCAACAAGTCCTCGAGGGTCTGAATGGTCTGCTCAGTTTGACCATCTGTATGAGGATGGAAGGTGGTGCTCCTATGAAGCTGCATCTCAAAATCCTCCTACAACCCCTTTCATAGCCAAGAAGTAAATTGTATATCTCTATAGGAGATGATAGAAGAAGGGACTCCATGTAGCCGCACAATATCCCTCACATAGACGTGTCCCGTTCTCTCTACTGAACTTTTCTCTTTGATTGGTAGGAAGTGGGCCGACATGGTGAGTTAGTCAATGATCACCCAAATCGAGTCGTGACCACTGGATGTACGTGGTAGACCCGTCATGAAGTCCATGGATATCCCATACCACTTCAACTCTAGAACTTATAAAGGCTAATCCAAGCCTGCTAGTACCTTATGCTCTACCTTCACTTAGTGACAAGTGAGGCACCTTGAGACAAACTCTGCTACTGCCCTCATAATATCTGGTCACCAGTGTTGTCGTTGAATGTCCTGGTACATCTTAGCCACTCTTGGATGTAATTCTAGAGGGGATGTGTGGAACTCCATCAACACTTCCTCCTAAAATGACACTAGAACCATATTAAGTCATCTAAAGAGGATGATGTGCTCCCCACCTTCAGAAAAGCATTCAAGTGCCTGCCCTATAGATATATGAGCATGTCCTGTCTTACAGTCAGCATATTCACACTGTGTGTCCCTGACTCACTGTAGAAGTAGAGGACTGACTATAACATATTGAAGGAAAACTGCTCCATCTCGGTCTACAAAGGATATCTGTAAATCAGCCAGCTGCTCTATCGCCTCGCCTAGAAGTTGTATACTAGATCTCTTACTGAGTTCATCTGCTAAAATGTTCCCCTTCTTAGGATTATACACTATCTCGAAGTCAAATTCCTTGAGAAACACGAGCCACCGTCGCTGTCTCAGGTTCAGGTCCTTCTGAGGGAATATATACTTGAGACTCTGGTGGTCAGAGATGACTATAAAATGCTCGTACCTCAGATAGTGAAACCACATCATTAGGGCATGGACCACTACTACTAACTCCAGGTCATGGGTTGCTTAATTCTACTCTTGTTGTCTTAGTTGATGAGAACCATATGCATTCACTAGTCTCTCATGCATCAGGACACACCTGAGTCTAGTCCCTGATGCTTTGCAGTAGACTACATAAACTACACCCTCCTATGGAAGCCTCAATATGGGGGCACTAGTCAGCCTTTTCCTCAGCTCTTGAAAGCTCTGATGGCATCTCTCGGACCACACAAAGGGTTTCCCCTTCATTGTCAAGGATGATAGTGGTGATGCAATTCTGGTGATGTCTAGTATGAACCTCCGATGATATCCAACCAAACCCATGAAACTACGACCCTCCATCACATTCCTGGGTGGCTCCCAAAAAATACCACCTCAATCATCATTGATTCAACTGCAACTCCAGCCTTCGAGATGACATGTCCCAAAATGTTAACCTCTCGGATCCGAAACTGGAACTTTGAGAGCTTACCATAAAGCTGGTGCACTCGGAGTGTGTCCAGTACTACCTGAAAATAGTAGGCATTATCCTCTTTAGTATTTGAGTATATCATAATGTCGTTGATGAATACTATGACAATACGATCTAGTTATGGCTAGAATACCTCGTTCGTTAGTCCCATTAACACTGTCGGAGTGTTGATTACGCCGAAAGGTATAAACAAGAACATGTAGTGAATGTAATGACATCTGAAGGCCATCTTCATCACATCCTCATCTCAATCTCTGAGTTGGTGATAGAGTTATATGAAGTATAACTTTGAGAACCACCATGCTCTATTCAGCTGATCAAATAGGTCTTCAATCGTCGGGAGTGGGTAGTTGTTCTTCACGATATTTTTTTTAGGAGACGGTTGGTGACAAAAATCATCCAGCTCTATTCCGCCTTTGTGGAGAACAGAATTGGGGCTACTTAGGGAGAAACACAGGTCCAGATGAATCCCTTCACCTACAAGTCCTATAGTTGTATCAGCAACTCACGAAGCTCAGCGGGAGCCATCAGATTTGCTGGTGTAGATATCTGTGCCACCCCAGGGTACATTTCAATGTAGAAGTCCACCTCTCTTGGAGGAGGTAGACCTGGTACATCATCAGGGAAAACATCCACGTACTGTTCCACCACTATAGGATAAGTCGGACTCTTCACATCAACTATTCTGAGGGTAAGGCAGGCCAAATGATGAGTGATTGGCTACACCCACATCTGAGAAAGTCTGTCCTGTGCTAAAAATGCTCCTTTCTCGCCGGTGAAGGTAAAACATGTCCAATTCATACAGACACACCACACATTGCACCTAATACAATCTATCTGATCATTGACTATAAATAATCAGTCCATACCCAAGATGATGTCATAAGGCCTCGACGCTGCTACGAGGAGATCCCAGCCAAAGCTCTCTCCACCTAGAGTAAGCTGAAACTATCACCACTAGTAAGTGATTATAAATTCTTCTCCTGTAGGAGTCTCTAGCCCTAAGGATCGATCCAATAACTATGTAGGAATCTCCGAGCTCCGAATGAGGGTAGTGGAAATGAAATAGTGACGAGAACATTGGTCTATAAGAACTACAACCAGGGTGGAGTAGACACAGATCGTACCTTGAATATTCTCCGGAGCACCATGATTGTAAGCCTCAGCTTCCTTGAGCTCAGATCTCCCCTATCGACCTAATCCATGCGGTTGAGTAGACCTCCTGGTGGTGGTGGTGGTAACACCTTGTAACACCATTCACCGCCAACTGCATGACTAGCTCCTCTTCCACGACTTCATGCTCCCTACAGTTCGCCTCGTTTAAACCTCTGCTCCTTCTTGGGAGGTCCCTCAACTGTCTGTTGATCATCCGTATAGTGGTTCAGATATTCACGAGCCATGTGACCCTGCCTGACGCAAGTGAAACATCGCATGTTCCTCGAATGGCTGGATCTGTCTCCTTTTCCTCGCACAATCGAACCCGAGTCCTGAGGTTATCCACCGGATGGTCTGGTCCACTTGGACATCTGCGACATCTGTCTGCTGCCAGCTGCAGAAGAATCCACAATGTGATGCTAGGTGGTAGGTCTTGCTACTGGTGACTGCTCATTAAGGAAACTCTCCACTAAAAGGGCTCGCTCCAACACCCCAGCTGTGTCAGGATGCTGAGGGATATCATCGAATCCCTGATCTCTAACCTGAGCCCCTGATTACAAGTTCAGGGCCCTAAAGAATGGGTCTCGCACCATATCTATGGAGTAGCGTGATATTTCGGTGAACCTCGCTGAGTACTGTGCCATCGTCATGATACCCTATTGTATATGATGTAGCTCTTGTATCTGCACTGCTCATAGGGTGTCTGGGACAAACTCCTCCCAAAAAAATCTCTCAAAGGCTGCCCCGACTAGTGTCACCTCGTCATGCACCTAGAGCCTCAGGCTCTACCATCTACATGCTCATGCTTGAAGGAGACTCGCGAAAAGGATCACCATAAGGTCTTATGGTGTCCCTACTAGTCTGAAGACTCTCACCACAGCCTCCAGCCAATCCTTAGCTAGCTGCGGGTCTGTCTCTGCTACAAGGGCTGGAGGCATTGGTAGCCCAATGGGTAGTGGTACCGCTAGAGCCTCCACTCTAATAGGTCCCTACAGCGAGGCATCGTCACTCGGTGGGCTTCCATCTCATACAACTCTCGGAACCCTAGATGGCTGTCTGCATCGAGGAATAATGTAAAGAAACATGTGCTCCATGATCAACAAGTCATACCTAGTGAGATGACTCAAAGTGATCACTATGAAAACTTTTGAAACACACATGCAATCAGTTTTTTCATGCACTAAGTCAGAAATCATAAGCTTGTGTCCTCGTGTATGGATACGTTTGCCGCCACGCCAACACTGGACTCTCTGAACTGAAAACTACACTCACTACACTTAACATTATTACTTCAGAGAAAAGATCAGAGTCCTATGTTCTATGGTAGAATAGACTCCACTTATACCAATTGTGACAACTGGGTCCCGGTGACTACATAGACACCCCTCCATAACATGGACGTCGGGTCCTGGTCTACCAGGTCCCACCAGTTGCCACGCATACATGTGGTCCCCACCCAAGGGTATACCAAAATGCTAGAATGCGTAATCTGATTAATGAATATCCCCAGATGTCCTTTCCAGTGTGCTTTATCCTTCTTCACACAAAACCTAGAAAACATCCCAGAAGGTCACCAATCCTGATCACTAATGCAAGACAAGAAGGCTTAACTGTGGAGTTTTAATTAGATGGGCTCTTCAAAAAGAAGGTGGACCATGTTGACATGATTCATATCATTTAGTCATTTAACCCTTTATCATTTGGAGGTGTTATATAATTAATATCAGAAAGTAATTTACAAGATTATTTTAAAATATATTATACTTATTTTAATTTAAGATAAAATTAAAAACATAAAGATGCATATATATGAAATTAAATAAAACTTATTAAAAATAAGAATATTCCACGATTCAAAAAAAAATATTTAATTTCTGAAATTCATATAAATTATTATTAAATTATGATTTTGATAAAAAGAAATAAAAAATATACATTTAATTAAAATAAATTTACCATGACTTTAGTAATTAATTATATTGTTAATGTTTGAAAATTTCAATAATGATTTAATATAATGTTTATAATTTCTTAATTAATTTGTAGACATTGTTTATAATATTTTTATAATTATTCATACCTTCAAATTTAATCGACAATTTATAAAGGTTTACTATATTTTGGTTCATATATACATAGGGTTGTGTGTATGGAGATGTATAAAACACGTATAATTGAATAAAATAAATGCATATTCTAAAATCATGGGCAGTCTTATTCTCCCCCAAAAAACACATTATGTTGAAACAATATTTATCATGGTAATGAAATGATATATATATTAAAATAAATTTTTTTAAAACAAAAATACTTCAAAGGAATAATAAACCATCCTTTAAAATGGGATGTGAGAAACATAATGATATCCTTAAAAAATAAACAATTATTTACCTAGAAAATAATACCATTAATGGAATTTTAATATATGATCATTGAGGGGAAGGATAATGTACAATGAATAAAAGAGTGTGATAGATTAAAGTACGGTGATAAATTTGATACAAAAAATACATAAATTAGTGGGGGTGAAAATAAACATCAACTCCTTAGAAATAAATATAAAAGGAAATCTATTTTCATTTTTATGATCATTATCCCTGATTTATGGAGTTCCTTTATAATAAAATATGAGAAAATATAAAAAATTGATTAATTCAAATCCATAATAATAATTTCATACTTCGGTTGTGTGTTTAGATTATCTTCTATTCAAAACATCATGAATATTTCAATCTTGACAAGTATTTGTTTTTTAAATTAATAAATAATATTTTTTTTCATATGTTAAGATTAAATATGTAAAATTAGAAAATTAATATTTATAGAAAAATATAATAAAAAACATTATTTTTTATTATTATAATAAATTATAATTTATTATTTTATGATTTATATATTTATTTATATTTTTTATAATGTTTTAAATAAATTATTATTATATGGAAATATTATTTTATCTTATGTAAATTTTATAAAGTATAATAAAATATTTTTTTAAATAACTAATATATATATTTGATTATTTTAATATTTTTTGTCTAAACAATTCAAAAACATGAGACATTATGATAAATTAATATTTTTAAATAAATGCAACATTAAAATAAATGAAATTAAAATTTAATATAAAAACTAATTTGAAATTTGAAATGGTTATAATTAATGATATTATGTTTTAGATAATATATAATTTTATAAATTAATCTTTAAGTAATTTTTTTAAATAAATAAATTTCCAAAGGATATATATGTTTTTTAATTTTATGAATGTATAGATTATAAAATTATTAATGGAAATTAAATATAATAAAACTATTATTGATGAATATAAAATTATAAATTACATAATTTTAGATAATTTCAATGATTTATATTTATATAAAATTTTAATTTTAAAATTTTAATTTTGTTAATAAAATTATAATTAATATTTCTATAAAATATTTATTAAAGATGTTATAAAAATAATGATATAATATTTTTTAAAATGAATTAATAATAATATTAAAAATAATTTAATTGAAAAAAAATGATATAAGAAAAATTGAGAATCAGATTTGCAGTAGGGTTCGATCTGAAAGAAGACAGTCATTGCGGAGTCCATTAACTGAACATGAGATACCTTATTCACATGAGGTATGCTCACAATCAGAAAGGGGATCAACCACTGGTGAGGTTTTTTATTTTGGATTCCAATAGGGGAAGGTTTATGATGAAGGAGATCATAGACTGTTTTAGTGTTCAACCACTAGTAATTATCATAATCTATACTTGAACAACGTCTACGATCATGAATCTTATTCATCCTACATGAGGTAAGTGTTATAATCATTTTAGGTGTCTGATTCTTTTTCAACTTTTTAGCGACATTCATTTATTATTCTTCATTTTTACATGGTCATTGTCAAGTACCGTTTGTTGGTATTGGAATTTATTTTTTATAACCTAGTTGCTTGATGCCATGTTTATTTTAAAGGAATTGAAATCATTTCTAATTTTTTTCTAGAACCTTACCTTGAAATACAAGAATAAAATTTTCCATGAAATAAATAGAAATGAAGATAAATTATATATATATATATATCATATTTATGAATAATATTAAATAAAAACATTTATTGTGATAAAAATTATTTTTTGATATGAAAGTTTCTTAACCTAGAATCCCCATTGGGATTTCAATTGTGTTTCTGGTGACACTAATAAAAACTATATAAATAAATAAATATCATTTCGTCCTAAACAAGAATAATTTCATAACCACCATTATTGATATAAGAATCGAGATATCTTTTTAATTTAATGAAAAATTAATATAATATATATAATTATTGAATTTGTGATTATTAAAATTTGTTTAATTCAAAATATTATGAACATTTATGTTTATCTATTTTGAGTTCCACATGCCTCTATTATGTTATTAATTCCTCATTCAATGTTACATGACTTATTACTCACCCTTCCTGAGTGATGCACAACCAACATAAGAGGGCATTATGTTTTGAATCCTTTCAACTTTTATTAATGTGTGTTTCATGATATTAAAATAGTTACTGTTAATTTAAGGTATGGGAATAAATATTTTTAAATAATCACAATAATATTTCAAATAATTGTTTGTCACATATTGACTTAAATTTTGGAAAAATTGATTATTATTTTATGGTAAATGGTTCCTCTTCAATATAATTAATAGATATATTTTATTCTGTTTTAGTTTATAATTAATTAGATTGTATTAAATTTATGTATATAAAAATTTATTGTGATTCATTTTTATTATAGCTTCTAATTTAATAATTTTATATAATAATTTTTTGTGTATGTATATATATAAAATATTAAAAAATTCCATTTCTCATCATTTGAGTATACATATCTATGTCTGTCTATGCTTTTGTGTACACTACTTTCAAAATTTCATTTTTACATGTTTAAATTGTTTTTAAATTTAATCTAATTCCATAATATAGGTACATGTGTTATTTTAATGATTATAACTACTATTAAATAATTATTTATTATTATTACTCATGATTTATTTTATATAAGAAATTAATTTTAAGAATTCCAAAATTCCATGTAATGGGATCTTGTAATTTCAAAGTATGATTTTATATACATGTCAATTATGATCACAATTATGGCCATACTTTATTGAGTAATCAAATAATTTCATATAAAAATATCTGTATATATATTCATATGTATATATATATTAAAATTTCATTGATTAATTTTTTTCGTAGTAACTTATTATATAATTGATTGTATGTTTTCATAAAGTAAATTCTAATTAATTGACCTTAATTGACATTCTTTTCACTTATTCGATATCAAATTGTGATGAGATTCAGTTTCTAAAAATATAAGATATATCATCCAATAAATTTATTTATATAAAAATAAATAAATTTATGAATATATCATTCCATATATTTATTTATAAAAGTACAAGGAAACATTTATATATATGTTACGAAAGTTTAATACTATTTCATAATATATGCACATGATATTTTAATAAATGATTGGGAAGTGGTGAGAGAACTAGTCCATTAAGAAAGTTGGCCAAACCATGCGAAATGTTTTATGTAAAATCCTTAAATTATTTTTAAAACAATATTAGTGGCTACAATATTTAATGTTTTGTAATGTTTTTAAATGGTTTTCTAGTAAAATAAATGTAATTTAAAAAAAAATGAATATTATAAATCTCTTACAAGGTAATTATTATAACTATGTGATTATATAAAATGTTTACAGGATCAATAAGACGTCTCATGGATTTTTTCTTCAATATTGAGTTATAACACATAATTTACATTCGATAATTTATTTTATTTCATAATTCCATGAAAAAATGAATTATATTCGTTGAATCCTCCAAAAAACTAGACTAGAAAAGGTTCAATGGTGTAAAATATTCCATGTATTTTTTATTTTTACCATTAATTTAAAAAATAACAAATATTTTTTGGTACTCTATCTGGAAGTGTAGGATTGGTTCCTTATTGCTTTTTTACAAAGAGGGTCTAGATTTTTTTTAAAATTTTATGTTTTTGATTGAGGATAATATAATATATAGAGTGTATAATATTTTCTAGTCTAATTTTTAATAATTGTGATGATAGATATTCAAAATTTACTAATAATTACAAACCAAATTCCTAGGAGGCAATTTAGTTATGGGGTGAAAAATATAGAATACTAAAAATTTTATTATTACTATGAAATATTTTTTAAAATATAAATAAAGAGAGATAAATTTAGGTTTTATGGTATGATTTACTATGTCAAATTTTAAAAAAAATTTACATAAAAGTATTTATTAATAAAATTACATTATATTATTATGATAAATGATAATTTAATTTTTACAAATTATACTATTATATATATTTTTTATGATGCTACAAATTAAAAAAAATTTAATCAAATTCGATTTTAATTTAATTTTAAATACTCAGAAATTAAAAAAAAATGCTTAAATACTTTGGAATTTTACGAGTCTGTAGTTTCTAACGACGCGTGATTCCAAGGCCCGGTGTCCCATGAATCAATTTCTGAAGTATTTTTCGGGTACGTTCAATAAACATAACTGCAGGGTTTTCAATCATTTGAAACAATGCTTAGAATTCAAATCTGAGGATACTAATGAACTTGTACCACCGGTATTCACCTAAGGGGACCATTACCATAGTTCCGTTTAGTCGAGAGCAGGAGTTAATTTTTAGGGAGTCTTTTTAAATCAAATAAAAATTATGTGTTACATAATTTTTGTTAAGAGGTGGTTATTTCCTCTAAAGAGGAGTTGGAGGTGGGTCCCATACCCCACATAACCTCCCATGAGAGTATAATGTGTGGTGGGGCCCACACGATCCCCTAACCCTTCATCTTCCCCTTTAACTCCTTGAAACCCCTTTTAACTTTTGAACTTCCACATTATGGTTGAGGCTCTCCACCTCCCTTCCCTTAATTATCCCAAAATAATTAATTAATTAATTGGCTCAACATTTTGAATTAATTTTATATTCACTTTAAGGATGAAATAAAATACTAAGATATTATTTTTGTGTCGGCACTTGTTGTGTTGGTGGAGCCTTGGAGAATAGATAAGTCCTTCTTCCCATGAAGAACATCACCCCTCTCCAATGAAGAACACAAGGCCGTAAATCGCCTTCTTCTTCTTTCTTCTTCCTCTGCATTAAGGGAGAAGACACTGCCTGCGAGGAACAACGGCAACAAGAATAACTCCTCTTCCGAAGATGATAGAATGACATCGTCTTCCGCGACACCCTTTCCCATGACACCATCATCCGCGATGCCTATTTCCTCATCTACGATCAATGCTGATTACGAGGTAGGGGGTTTTGTATAATATTAAATGAATAAATTTATTCCTCTTTCTTGATGAAAGCATTGAATTTTTTTCGGCCATTTGATATCTCCTAACACTGAGGGCAGGGGATGAATTAACACTACTCGAAGACCCTCCATTGGTTCATGATTATTTTTGGCTGCGGTGACCGGAGGGGACGGTGACTAAAGGCGGTGGTGACCAGAGGCGGAGGCAACCGAAAGCGGGGGTCGTGCACCTGCTGTGTATAGGGAACTCGCATACCACAACCGCTAGGAGCTCGGTATTCGAAACTGGCCATCTACTGTCGGCCGGGCTGGTGAACCGCGACACCCACAGGTTCCGCACGGAGGAGGTGCGTCCCGCATCCATGGACCGCTTGCTGGATGAACCGTCCGGCTACAGTCAGCCAGGAATTAGACTGCAACGCCCCTTGGTGCTACGCTGCGAAGAAGACCACGACCCACAACACGGTCCACTCAACGAGCTAACCGGACGGCCGCCTTCTGGCTAGGATGAAGGAACTGCAGCGCCCCCTTGGCGCCGCATGCAGTGGAACCGGGGCCACCAACCACATGCCACTCGTTCCGGACAAACCTGGCCCGCTTCAGCCGGCAGCTCATCCAAGAGAGGGGGCGCCGCTCGACGCCGCCAAGCAAACTGAACTGGCCCATGACCCAGGCCGGGTTTGCGGGTGGGCCTCACCCCATCGGGCCAGGCTGAACCCCAGCCGGGTCGGACCCACTGAACCGGGTCGGGCCGACCTGTCAGCCCACTGGGCTTGACAGGCTGGGCCAATTTTTCTTAAATGGGAATAACTTCTATATCGCATGATTGATTGACATGCAGTCTGTGCAACTGGGATCCTCGCAACGAGGCAGTACTTTAGATATACTATAAGTGAGTTTTGGGCAACATTGGAGAATGTCCAGGTCTGGAATGAGCATAATTCCAACCAGGCCCCTAGACCGAAAATGGAAATAACTCTCAGACAGGGCGTCTGATTGACACTCCGTCTATCATGTTGGGTTCTTTATGATTAAATGGAACTTCGGGATACATAAAATATGGAAATCATGATATTTGATGTATTGACCAATTTTATTGAGGATCGGACCATCCCGGAATCAAGCGTGATGTGTGCGGGATCACTAGAGATGGTTGCGTCTGCGACGACTATTGTACTAGGATCCTACGTGGGTTTGGAAGCGACGACTACTGTACTAGGATCATCTGTGGGTTCGGCAGTGACAACTATTGTACTAGGATCCTCCATGGGTTCAACAGCGACGACTACCATACTAGGATCATCCATGCGTTCATCAGCGATGACTACTGTACTAGGATCCTCCGTGGGATCGACAGTTTAGAAAAATCAGTGACTACATCTGATCATCTCTATCGCTATATAAGAGTTGTATTCCTATGTGAGCTAAGTCTTGACTTTCAAGCATTATCATCGATGAGATTGACATTAATTTCTTGTGGGGACCGGGTTGTTCTTGGGCTAGAGAGCCGAAGCTGAACTTTGACTGGTAACTTAGGTATATGTATGGGCATATACCTAAGTAGCGTTGATTGATACATTGTGATTTTATCTTTCTACTGTGGTTAATCGTTTGTGGATTTTGTGATACTTTGAGGGTCTCGGGGTCCCTACAGTGTATCGTTATACTCACCCCAGCACAGGCTATGCTCGTACATCGTTGTGTTGGATACAGACGACAGATAGCGTTGACGGAGGCTGAGATCGAGCCAGGACCTGACAGTACCCAGAGGTGGACCACACGGTGAGATGGTATAAGGAGAAGAATGATAGACATGGAGTGATTAGGTGGACATATGTACATACCCTTCTAGTAGGATACTCGGTGAATGTTCCAGGAGCTTCCCTTTTAAACTGTTGTCCCTTTTTTAGTTGTACTTGCTTTCCGTTGTAACTGTACTTTACTGTTGGACTTGTATTTCTGGCCCCTTTACTTTTAGCACTACTTTTTTGTATAGATATTTCACATAGTTTCTTTCATACAACTTACTATTTTTGTTTGTATGTTACTTCTATAAAGGAAATTCCTTCCCTGCTTAGGTATTTATTCCTTTGGTGCTAGTGGCCAGCCTCTGGCCTATGGAAGCCGGGCATGGGGTTGTCACGGCACGAGCCTCGAGGACAGGTCGTGACAGATTGGTATCAGAAGAGTCGGTTCTACCATAGAAATCAGGACTCTGATCATGAATTTTTGGGAAGCAATAGATTTATGAGTATTAAGTTTAGTTTTCAGTTTAGGGATCCCAATGCTGTTGTCGCGGCTGATGTATCCATATATCGGACCCTGACCTCTGATTTCCGACTCAGTGAACGAAAACTTTGACTTCGTTTGTATTTCCACTGAAAATGTTTTCTTCATGATTACGTTGTGACATCTCACCAGGTATACTATTTTAACCGTAGCGCATCTGTTTCATTTCAGGATGTCCCCATGAAGGCGGCCAGCTAGGGTTCTAAGTTACGTACTAGATGGCAGCCCACCAAGCGACGAGGCCTCGGTGCAGGGACTCATCACAGCAGAGGCACCAACGGTACCACTACCTGCTATTCCACCGATACCACCATCCCCAACATCAGAGAGTGCACGCCACCTAAGTGTGTTGAATGAGTTCCAGCGACAGAGGCCGCCAAGGTTCTGGAGAGAGACGGACCCATAGGAAGCTAAGGATTGGCTGGAGGCTATTGTGAGAGTATTTATATTGGTAGATACACCATATGACCTTATGGTTATCCTTGATATGAGTCTCCTAGACGCATCAACAGGTAGATGGTGGAGCCTGATTCTCTTGGTGCATTATGAGTCATCATTACTCTGGACAGACTTCTTGAGTCTCTTTCTCCCAGAGTTTGTTCCAGATACCCTTCGTGCAGTGTGGATTCAGGTGTTACAACATCTGTAGTAGGGCAGCATGAGAGTATCTCAGTACTCAGTGAGGTTCACCGACCTCTCACCCTACTCCATGTATATAGAATGAGATATGTTATTTCGGGCCTATACCTTCAAGCAGAGACTCATGAATGAGATCAGGGCTTCGACAATTCCCCTCAGCATCCCGACGTAGGCGGGGGTGCTGGAGTGAGCCCATCTAGTGGAGACTTTTCTCACTGAGTAGTCACCAGTGGCAAGACCCTCTGTAGGATGACACGTAGTGGAGTCTTCTGCAACCTGAATTTTACAATTGATGCAGAGGTCCATGAGGACTAGGCCATATGGTTGGAGTCCCCAAGATATAGGTTCGGTTGTGCAGGGCTCACGAAACGGAGCCAGATATATGAGGGGCAGGCAGTGTTATGCATGCGGTGGGTAGGGTCACTTGGCTTGAGACTACCCGACCCTCCATGCGGATGAGCAGCAGATAGTAGAGGGACCTCCTAGGTAGAGGTAGAGGTTTGATTGTGGTGGTTCTTTGGAATCACACAGACATAGAAGTGGATCTAGCTGAGTAGAGGGTGGTGGACGATGTTTCGTGGAACTACCACCCCCACCACCAGAAGGTCCACCTCGACCCCAGGGAGCTGGCGGACAGAGACGGGCTCAGCTCCAGGAAGTTGATGCATATGACCATGGAACACCTGAGATGATTCTAGGTGCTATTTGTGTCTACTCCACCCTTTCTGCAGTACATATAGACACCAGTAAGAGTGATTATTTTATTGAGGCTTCCCTCTTTCAGAGCTCTAAGAGTCTGATGGATCTGTTGGCTCGATCCTTATGGCTAGAGGTTCATTCGGGAGCAGACTCGAGGACTACACACTACTGCTGGTAGTGTTAGCTCACATTAAGAGGCGAGAGCTTCAGCTGTGATCTTATTGTAGCAGTGTCGTGGCCTTACAACATCATCTTAGGAATGGATAGGTTAACAATAGTCCATTCTCAGATCACTGTATTAGGTGCAAGGTGCGGTGTATCCATACCGATAGGACCAGGTTCACCTTCATTATTGATAAGGTATCCTAAGCAGCTCAGGATGGACTTACACAAAGGAGGGGGTAGCCAATCACACATCAGTTGGCTAGTCTAATCCTCAGAGTGGATGATGTGGGAAGTCCAAGTTTTCTTGTTATGGTGGATCAGTATGTGGATGTTTTTCCTGATGATGTTCCAGGACTACCTCACTGAAAACATGTAGACTTCTACATTGACCAGTACCTCGGGACAACACCGATATCTACTCTAGATTATCGGATGGCTCCCACCGAGCTTTGTGAGCTGCAAGTACATCTGGAGGACTTGCAGTGGAAGGGATTTATCTGACCCAGTGCTTCACCCTGTCCATCCCCAATTTTTTTTCCATGAAGGCGAATTGTAGCTTACGAGTGTGTGTTGACTACTATCGCATGAATCAGGGGAACGTGAAGAAAATGTATCTACTCTCAATGATTTATGATATATTTGATTAGCTCAAGGGGCAAAGATTGATCTCGAAGATAGAACTCATGCCAGGCTATCACCAACTCATAGTTTGAGATGAGGGTGTGCAGAATATGTCCTTCAAGTGTCTATAGTGCCACTACGAGTTCTTGGTTATGCCAATCGGCATAACCAACACTCCATCAGTGTTCATGAGTCTCATGAACTTGATCTTCAAACCTTACCTCGATCGATTTTTTGTTGTCTTCATCGACGAAATACTGATTTACTCGACTACTAAGGAGGAGCATGCCTACCATTTATGGGTAGTACTGGACAGACTCTGAGAGCCCCAACTTCATGGTAAGCTCTCAAAGTTCCAGATCTATATTAGAGTGGTTAACTTCATAGGAAACAACATCTTGGAGGATGGGGTAGCAGTGGATCCAGTGAAGATCGAGGTAGTACTTTCTTGGGAGCCACCCAATAATGTGATGGAGGTTCAAAGTTTTCTAGGTCTGGTTGGGTACTATCAGATATTTGGGCCAGACTTCTCTAGATTTGTAGCACTACTTTCCTCATTGACAAAGAAGAAGAAACCATTCATGTAGTCAGAGCGATGCCAGCAGAGCATTCAGGTGCTGAGGTAGATATTGACCTGTGCGACCATCTTGTGGATACCAGAGGAGGGAATAGGGAACATAGTTTACTGCGATGCATCATAGACAAGAATCTGGTGTTTCCTAATGTTGGTGCGAACAGTGATCGCATACGTTTCACGACAGTTGAGAATGCATGAGCAGAACTATGCTACCCATGACCTGGAGTTAGCCGTATTGGTCTTCACCTTGAATATGTGACAACACTATCTTATGGGTGAGAGTTTTACAGTCTACTCTGACCACTAGAGTCTCAGGTATATCTTCTCCCAGAATGACCTAATCCTGAGACAGAGATAATGGCTGGAGTTACTCCATGACTATGAATTTGAGATAGTCTATACTTTTGGGAAGGGGAGAATTGTAGCAGATGCTCTCAGAAGGATATCAAGCATTCAGTTTCTAGGAGAGGTGATAGAGCACCCAGTCGCATTTCATATATACTTTTTGGATAAAGATGGAGAAGCCTTTCTTTAGTATCTCATATTCACTCCTCCACTTCGTCAGCGAGTCATAGAGGGATAGTGTGAGGACATTGACTATGATACGTGATGTGCTCAAATATCCTCAAGACAGGCACCTGATGGGTTTTCTGATGGTGGGAATCATGTCATCATCTTCAGAGGATGTGCCATGGTATGAGTTTTATTATATGAGGAAGTGCTGAGAGAGTTTCACACTTCCCCTCTAGCAGTACATCCCGGAGTGGAAAAGTTGTATCAGGACCTCAGACGACAGCACTGGTGGCAAGGTATGAAGAAAGGAGTAGCAGGGTTTGTCTCACGATGCCTCTCTTGTCATCAAGTGACGGCGGAGGACCAGGATCCAGCGGGATTAGTTCAGCCCTTAGAGGTTCTGGAGTGGAAGTGGGACATGGTATGGATTTTGTGATGGGAATTCCACATACATCCATAGTGCACGACTCTATATGGGTGATAATTGACCGACTCACCTGTCGGCCCACTTCCTACCGATCAAAGAGCAGGGCTCAGTAGATATCTTGGAACACCTCTCCGTTCAGCATATCGAACAAATTCATGGTGTTCCATCGACTCTCTTCTCGGGTAGAGATGATTATTTCACTTCCTGACTATGGAAGTGGTTATAGGAGGCTTTTGGGATGCATCTTCGCTTGAGCACTGCCTTCCATCCACAGACGGATCGTCAGACTGAGAGAACCATTCAGAATCTCGAGGACATGCTCTGTGCATGTGTCCTCGACCTTGGTCACAGATGGGAGGATCACTTACCCTTGATAGATTTTCCCTACAACAATAGTTACCTCTCAACCATAGGGATGGCCCCTTATGAGGAATTGTACGAACAACCTTGTAGATCACCTATGTGCTGCAATAACCCAAGGGAGTCATCACTTCATTGACCAGAGATGTTTCCGACTATGACAGAGAAGGTGCAGATCATCCAAGAGTGGATGAAGACTGCACAGAGTAGACAGAAGTCTTATGCTGATAGGAGACGGAGACCACTGGAGTTCATGGATGGTGACAACGTCTTCCAAAGGGTCTCACCTCGACGAGGTCTGTGGAGATTTTGCCGAGGCGGCATTTTGACTCCTTGATTCATCGGACCTTTCCAGGTCCTCAACAGATTGGGGGAGGTGGATTACTTCTTGGCCCTTCCACCTTAGTTGTATCAGGTGCACTATGTGTTCCACGTATCTTAGATGAGCAGATATGTGAATGAAACATCAAACATCATCGACCACGGGGAGCTAAACATCGATAACGGGGGGTCTTTCCTGGAGGTCCCAGTGGAGATTGAGGATTGACAGGAGTGGGTCCTATGAGGATGGTAAATTCCTCTAATGTGCATTCGCTATCAGCACGGGAACCTCTAGGAGAGCACATGGGAGCAGGAGGCTCAGATGCATGCTCAGTACCACCATTTGTTTCCCTAGTGTGTGTTGTATCTTTAAGGGGATGTAAATCCCTATGGTGGGGGTAATGTAATGTCCCGAAAATTTCAAGGAATTTTGTTTCTAAAATTATTTGGAAATTTATGAGTCTGTAGTTTCTGATGTCACCTGATTCTGAGGCTCGGTGTTCCTGGAATCAATTTCTGAAGTTTTCATCAGGTACGTTCAGTAAACGTACATGAGGGGTTTTCTATCTTTTTAAATGGTGCATGGAATTGAAATATAAGGAAACTGATGAACTCGCAATGCCGATATTCGGCTAAGGGGACATTTACCACAGTTGTGTTTGGTCGAGAGCGGATGTTAATTTTTGGGGATTCATTTTAAATCAAAAAAACATTATGGGCTACATAATATTTGTTAAGAGGTGGTTATTTACCCTAAAGAGGTGTTGGTGGTGGGGAACACACCCCACATAACCTCCCATGAATGTATAATGTGGGGTGGGTCCCACATGAGCCCCTAACCCTTCAACTACCCCTTTAACTCCTTGAAACCCCTTTTAACTTTTGAACTCCCATATTAGGGTGTAGGCTATCCACCTCCCTCCCCTTAATTGTGCCAACATTATTAATTAATTAATTGGATCAACATTTTAAATTAATTTGAAATTCATGTTAAGGATAAAATGATAGCCTGAACTATTATTTTTAGGTTGGCACTTGTTGTGTTGGTGGAGCCTTGGAGAATAGAGAGGGCCTTCTTCCCATGAAGAACATTTCCCCTATCTAACAAAGAACTCAAGGCCCTTGATCATCATCATCTTCTTTCTTCTTCCTCCGCATCAAGGGATAAGACATCGCCCATGAGGAATTTCACCAACGACAACAAATCTTCCTCCGATATTGACAGAACGACACTGTCCTGTACGAAAAAATTTCCTATGACACCATCATCCGCGACGTCGATTTCCTTGTCTCCGATCAACGCCGATTACGAGGTAGGGGGTTTTGTATAATTTTAAATGAATAAAATTATACCTCGTTCTTGATGAAAGCATTGAATTGTCTTCAGCCATTTTATATCTCTTAACGTGGAGGGCACGAGACGAATGAACTTAGCCCGACGACCCTCCAATGGTTCTTGATTATTTTTTGTGGCGCCGACCAGAGGTGACGGTGACCAGAGGCAGCAGTGACCGGAGGCGGTGGCGAACGAAAGCGGTGGCTACGTACTAGTTGCTTGGGGGAAACTGTGGTCCGCACTCGCAGGCCGCTCGGGCTGAAAAATCGGCTGGCCACTGCTGGCTGGGCTGGTGAACCATGGCACCCACGGGTGTCGTATGGAGGAGGTGCGGCCCGTATTCGTGGGCCGCTCACTAGACGAACTGGCCGCCTATAGCTGGTTGAATAGGAGATTGCGGCGCCCCTCGGTGCCGCACTGTGGAGAAGACCGGGGCCAACAACGTGGGCCGCTTGGCGAGTTAACCGGCTGGCCGCTTTCTGTCCAGGCGAAAGGAACCGCAGGCCGCTCTCGCCAGACCAAACCAGCCGGCTTCATCCGGCCAGGCAGTAAGGAGGGGAGGCACCGCTCGGCGCCGTCGGGCGAGTTGAACCAGCCCGTGACCTAGGCCGGGTCTGCAGGTGGGCCGCACCCCACCAGTTCGAACACACCGGACCAGGTCCCAGGGTGGGTCGCACTCCACCAGGCTGGACCGACCCCCAACCGGGTCAGACAAGCCAAACCGGGTCGGGCCGTCCCGCCACCCCACTAGGCTTGACGGGTCGAGCCCATTTTGCTTAAACGCAAATAAGCTCTAGACCATGCGTCTGATTGATGTGTTGTCTACGACACTGGGATCCTCGCAATGAGGCGGTCCTTTTGCGATACTCTAATTGAGTATTAGAAAACTGTGGAAATATTTCGGGTTTGGAATGAGTGTAATTCCAATGGGGCCCCTGGAATGGAAATGATAATAACCCTCAGACCAGGCATCTGATTGACGGCCGTTTATCGTGTTGGGTTCCTTATGATGAGACAGAACATTACGATACATCAATTATGGACTTCATGATAGTTGATGTATCCAACCCTTTGATCTAGGAGAATACCATTATGGAATCGAGCGTGTTGTGTGTGGCAACCCTAGAGCTAGCTACGTCTACAACGACTACTGGACTAGGATCCTATGTGGGTTCAGAAGTGAGGACTACTGTACTAGGATCCTCTTTGGGTTTGACAGTGATGACTACTGTACTAGGATTCTCTATGGGTTCTACAGGGATGACTACTGTACTAGGATACTATGTGGGTTCGACAACAATGACTACTGTATAGGGATCCTCCATGGTTTCAGCAGTGATGACTATTGTACTGGGATCCTCAGCGGGTTCACCAGTTTAAATGAATCAATGACTACGTCTGATCATCTCTATCGTTATACAAGAGTTTTATACCTGTGTGATAAGCGTCTTGACTTTCAATCATTATCATCGATGTGATTGACATTAGTTTCCTATGTGGACCGGGTTGTGCTTGGTCAAGAGAGTCGGAGCAGAACTGTGAATGGTAACTTAGGTATATGTATGGGAATATACCTAAGTAGGGTTGTTTGATACTTATTGATTGTATCATTCTACTGTGGTTAATCCTTTGGGGACTTTGTGAGACTTTGAGGGTCTCGTGGACCCTACTGATTATTGTTATACTCACCCCTGCTCAGGCTATGCTCACACCTCGTGGTGTAGGATGCAGACAATGGACATCGTTGATGGAGGATGAGAGCGAGCCAAGACCGGACGGTACCCAAAGTTGGACCACATGGCGCGGAAAGATAGATGTGGAGTGTTGAGGTGGACATCTGTACCTACCCTTCAGGTAGGATACTTGGCGGACATTCCAGGAGGTGCACTTTTCAGTTGTTGTCACTTTTTCTATAGTACTTGCTTTCCGTTCTACCTATACATTACTATTGGTCATGTATTTCTGGCCCCTTTACATTCAGCACAACTTTTTTGTATACAATTTTATCTTAGTTCATATCTTCAAGCTTAATCTGTTTGTGTGTGTGTTACTTCTATAAAGGCAATGCATTCACAGCTTAGAGATTTATGCCTTTTGTGCTAGTCGCCATCCCCTGGCCTATGGAAGGCGGGTTTCGGGTAGTCACGACACGAGCCCTGAGGACTGGTCGTAACATTAATTTATTGTTTATAAAATATAAAAAAATATTGGTATATATTGTTGATTTATTAAAAGAATATAAATATGATTATTTTAATATTTTTTCTACTTTATATACAAAAAGTTATGTAATGGTGATAAAAAATTATTATTAATTACATTCTATCATCAATGAAATTAAAAATATATTTTAATATAAAAAACAATTTTTGAAATGTTAGATGATTATCACTAATAATGTTACATAATGATTAACATATAATGTAATAAAAAAATAATTATCTAATATTTTATTTCAAAAAAATACAATATAAAAAGAAATACAATTTGATCTTTAATAAATTTATAAAATATGAAATTGTGAATTTTTTGGAAATGTAATAAAATTATTAATATTAACGATGAAATTATAGATTAATCAAATTAAGATAGTTTTAATGAATTATATTTATATAATATTATTATTTTTACATTACAATTAGGTGAAGAAATAAATGTTTTTATATAAAATATAGATTAAGGAAGTTATTTAAATAATAGAAATGATAAATGATTTTATAAAGTGAATTAATAATAATATTAAAATATTTATAAAGTGAAAAAATAAACAAGGGGGTATAGGAAAAATAAGGAATCAAATTTTTGGCAGGGATAAAATGGGATAAAGCATAATGTTGTAGAGTCCTGATGACTAATACGAGATTCTTTCATCTTAGGTGGCATACAAAACCTCTGAAATGAGAACAACCCCAATGAGGCCATCAATTCCGGTGGCTAAGTGAGTATGGGTTGCTGGTGAAGCAGATCATAACATGTTTTAGGGGCTGGACGCTATTCAGTATTGAAAGTCAATATGAATAAATGGATCAATATCATCTACTCTTCACCCTATGTGAGTTATGTGTTTTTTTCACTTAATTTTTTTGGGTATTGGAGTTTTATACTTGACTTATTATAAATTTTTTATTCTTTGATGTTTACATCAATTTTTGGATAGGGATTTTTATTCATTTCTTGGAATATTTGTATGATGTGGTATAAAATTTAAATGCACCAAAATCTTTTTTGTAATCTTTTTCTGCATCATTATTATGAATTTATTTATATATTTTATCTACAAATGAATAAAAAACATAAATATGAATGTATTACACACCACTATGTAAAATATTACCTACATAGATTTATTATGATAATCATCCTTTTTTAGTTTAAATATTGTCATTATTTCAAATCCACTTAATGAATATAGTTTTCTTTATATTAACGCCAATATATAAAAATTTAAACATATAAATCAATTATTGGTTGAAAATTATTTTTTCATGATCCACCTCTATGAATGAATAAAAGATATATCTTATTTCATCATAAAAATTAATATATATATATATATATAGCGATGTTGATGTAATAAAAACTCATTTCATTCGAGAGTATTGAGAACATCTATGTTTATCAGTTTTGAGTTTAACAAATCTATCATATGTTATTAATTCTTTCATGAGTGCATTCATTATTGTAGACCCTTGCTGAGTGTTTCAAAACCAATGTATCCTGTAATTAATTTTTATACCATTTACCCTATTCTCAATGTGTTTCCATGCTATGATAGTTTTTATTCATTATTTTTAGTAAGGGTATTATTATTTTTAATAATTACATCAATTTTACTAATAACTGTTATTTTATATATTTACTTAATTTTAGAAAAATATCTTCGTTGTATTATATACATTTATTATTTATCTATATATGTAAGGGAGATATTTTATTTATTTTTAATTTATCATACTTATGGACATATTGAATTTATCTATTCATTATTGGTATGTTATTCATTTTATTTAGGAACACTAATTAAAAATTATTATTAATGTGAGGGGATATATATATTTTTTAAAATTCCATTTTTATACTATAAAAGTATCTTTGTGTGTGTTTGTTTTTGAATGTGTTTGTGTGCTATTTTCTAAAATTTAATTTTATAAGCATATACATTATTTTAGAATTTCATTTTCTTCGAGCACATATACATGTATTGTTTTTTATATTTGGTCTATATATATATATATATATATATTATTTATCAAGTATTATTTGATGTAACATAAAAATTATAAGAATGAAAAAATTTATTTCAATGGGATCATGTAATTTCAAATATTCATTTTATATTCATGCCATTTTTTATCATAATTATGTCCATATATTATTGATTATTCAACATATTTTAGACCTATATATGTGTGTGTGTAAGCATTGGCACTGAATACACATTTCCATTATATGATCTACGTTTAAATTTTGTTTACATGTTTATGTAGTAAATAGTTATACATTAATTACAATTAACACTATTTTAGTTTAGGATTTATTTATTGGATATGATATTTGGTGACTTAAAATCTAGAATATGTCCCCCTCAAAATTATTTTATATATAAATAAATAAATGTATGAAAATTAAGATTTCATTTTTTAATGAATAAACTAAAGTGAAAATATTATATATATGTAAGGTATTCTTGATTTTTTTTATAAAATTATGAAGTTGAATATTTTAATCATGATAGAGTAGGGGGAGTGAACCCATTCCTTTAGAAATTGTTTAGTAAAATACAACATATCTTGTCTCAAGTGGCCTCATTATTTTGTTTTCAAATGATTTAGTAATTATTTCTATAAAATCAATGGATTTTTTAAGAAAAATTCGAAGAATAAATCATTATGAAGATTTTTTTAATATTTTTACTCATATTAATCAATATGGTTTTTTCGGAAAAAAAATTAAAAATAAAACCCTTTCATAAACCCATTACTAAGAAATTAATATCACCCTATATTATTAAAAAATATTTACTGGATCATTTATAAGTATCATTGAATTTATCTGTTTTATGGAGTAACCACAAACGATGCAGATTATAAATATTATTTAATTATGTGATGCATTGATAAAATTTAATGCCTTTGTCTAATCCTCCAATACATAGACTATTAAATCTCATTGAATTTATAATTTTTTGTACATTTATCCATCTTCTCTTTTATAAAACGTATACATAAAATTTTAAGGTTCTGAATATTAATGTTTGGGTTCAAGCCTTTATAATAGAACTTTTCATCTATATTACAGTGATGAATGAATATTATAAATTATTCATGTGTGAATAACTAAAAATACTTTTTAACGTATCATAAGGTCTATAAAATAATATAAATTCATTTATTATTTCTCAAAATATTTTCCATAAAAACGTTTTGTTAAATATAGACAATACATATAAATATTCATCGAATTTAATATTATGTTAATACATAAATCCTCAATAATATCACACATAGATAATATATAATATTAATTAAATAGTTAAACTAAATATTCATATAAAATATATATAACATAGTTCAAAACACAATAAATAATTTAAATGGTCACAAAAGCTCCAAAATCAATATTAATTTAATTCCCCTATAAAATAAAATAGATTTTAACATCACATTCTAATATGTGAATATTGTGATCATATAATTTCCTAAAACACACATGTAAAATTAATAACCATTAAACAACAATTAATACATATGGGCTTCCAAAAAATAACATGATCAATTTTCCTAAAATGAAATCATAAACTATTCAATATATTATATAAAATCACAGAGGTAATATACTAATCCAATACAAATAAAATCAATCTTAATTAAATCAATAATAAATTTAATGGCCTCCTATATTATAAAATTTACTTTTTTATTGAATATAAAATATTTATAAATTAATTAAATTATCATCCCAACCTCTTACATAAGTTAACTTTTGTCAATTTATCAACAATGTGTTCTAAACAATTAGAAAGAATATGCAAATAATTTTAATAGTTAATAGATATAATTTAACCTATGTTTCCAAATATATAAAGGAAATCTAATTTGGGACAGTCCATAGATTTTTCAAGAATCCTATAACATGAATATTATTTATTATAAACTCATAAAATATAATTCTCAAATCATTATACAAAATCATTTCATTAATATTCATATCATTGTACCTTCTGTGATATAAGAGTTAACCCATGGAATTGGGTGTTATCTGAATAATTCTCATGTTCCACAAACATGAAACATTAATCTATTAATGTTTCCTTTTTTGGATTTAACTATTTATCCCCATTAAAATATTCATTATTCTTCAATTAATATTTCTCTATTTTTACATTTTTTGTAAATAAAACATCGTCTTATTCTATTGATGAATTTTCCTTGATAGATTATCCCACATTATTTATATATACAAATATGAATCTTATTACCTCAAATATCTAAATGAAACTATATTTTTTTAATTTGGATCAATATGAATATCACATATGTATGGGTTGTAAGTCATGTATTGTGATTTATAGTTAAGAATATTCCCAATAATTCGCATTCCATCCCCCATCTAATTTAGAATATCATGATTGAAATCATTGATTGAATCATCACATTATGCATTAAAACGATTCATATTGGTTCCATCTATTATGTAAAACCGAAAACATTATCCAAGAAAAAATAATGATTAATCATATAATCAAGAAAAATAGTTCATAGGAAATCTATTCTACAACACCTTATTTTTTCCCCATAATACCATTTCATTGACCAAGTTAATCCATGATGATTATAGATTAAAATAATTCATAATGGTTCAAAAATTAAATGTAATTTTATCTAAGAATATCCATATTTAGTGGTTATCCATGTACATAATAAGGAAGTATTCACCATTAACTAGAATGATGGAAATGATATTCTTTATGGACTATTTTCTATTTTATTATCAAAATATACATTTGTGAAAAAAATCCCTCTTAACATGTAGTATCCAAATAAGGATATATTTTAATTTAGAAACCACACTCTTTTCTTTTACAAATAATTATATGTTCTCATTCAATTTGGATTATCATAATGGTTATAAAATTTTTTTCCCATCGTACAATCCTAATGTAAATAGTACTTTACCTAATACAAATTATAGTTAGACCAAATATTCGTACAATTATATTATGTTTTAATATATGAGTTTTCACTGCATAACATTATTATCTATTCCTTAAATATAATTTTTTAGTGACATTGGAAACATTTATATATAAAAAATCATACATAACATACAAATATCATCAATAAATTTGTTCTTCCCAAAAATACCTTTTATTAGAGATATCACACAGAAAAATTCATCAAAACCTTATAAGGGAAACATAAAAATATTTTAGCTTATTGGTTCTGAAATGATAGAAAAATGATATATCATTCCAAGATCATATGTGAGTATAAGATAAACCTAATATCATTTCAACTTCATCAAAACATTTAATAATTACACCTAATAATCCAATGATCATTAATCATGAATTAGAGAATAAGGTTTTTTCTATAAAAACACATAATTCATAAAAGTATGGATTCATCAATAGACAATCATGAGTCATATGAATATATATTAATCATAATAAATATGTTTTTTGAAGCCAAATAATCATGTAAAATAACGTTCGTAGTTAAGTTTCACTCCCAATGATATCATTGTGAGAAATTCAAATAATACCAACTCTTACCAAGTCAATTACAACATTTAATTTGGAGTAACATCAATCCAATTAATCCTAACATTGCTTATTATTTTATTATCTTCGTCATATCAAGAATTTTTATCAACCCCATCATAATATCCTAATGAATTTGAGTGAAATAAATAACTCATCCAACATTGGTTTATAATTTAACCACCTATATATGTTGTAGAATTGAAACACTATTCAAAATAATTTAATAATTTAATATCAATGGCCCAGGATCATAGAAACATTAATTATCTCATCAATGATTAAAAAACATAATGAAAGGTGGTTTAAAAACATTTCTTCATCATAAACATAAACCATATAGAAAAAGAATAATTATTGTATCATTTGATCACATACTATGTTATTTACACATGTACTCAAAAAGATTCCCTCTTTAAGTAATATTAATTTAAAAAAAAATTGTACATCTCATTATGAATATACCATTCTCTTTTTTATGACCTATTTAAAATTTAAAAATTTATAAAATAATAAATAAAAATATTTTAATAGAATGAATTCATGGAAACATACATGGAATAATTACGAAAAAAACTATTTATAATGGAGGGTAATACATTATTATAGCGTATGATAAAACAAATTCAGAAATTCTAAAAAATAAAAATTTACATCATTCAAAAAATAGAATAATGAATTTTTTATATTTTTAAAAAAATATAAACATGGGTTTGAATAAAATTAAAAAATTATTTGAGATCATGGAATACAAATTACAATTCATTATAATTATTCTATGGACTTTTAAGATAATATTTCAATATAAATATTGAAATGATATGAGTTTCTAATAGATTATTTATTTAGGTATCACGATTTGATAAATAGTGTAAATATAAATGAAAACGTGTGATCATGAGAAAAAACATAATTAATTGAAAATAAATATTATTACGTATTTAAGGATAATATTATTTTCTAATTAGCATAATATTCCCTTAAAATCCTGGTTAATATGATATTATAACTAAAAACCCTTACAATATTGATAAATATTGATGTTTAACACCTTTAAAATAAATAACATCATATGAAATATTAAAAACCATTAGTGTAATGAAATTCATGAAATTATAGTGAAAATGGGAATAAGATACTATTTATAAACATAAATATATTCATCATATAAAACACATCTCATTGGAATGAATATTGAGTTGACGACCCATACAAGTTTATATATATTTTTAATCAAAATTCATTTGGAGCATTAAAAACATATAGTTTGGTAAATACCACATATTAAATAATGATTCCTTAAAAATTAAATTTATATGATTTATATACTCTATATAAATTATAAATGTGTGCATAACATTAAACCATGTCTCAATGAAGGGATATTTGGATGAAACCCATGAACCATTTGTTTAATTTGAATTGAATGTCCATAATTACTAATTTTTTCATGACTATTTAAAAATAAATTAATTGTTATGTAATAACATCACATAACATATATGATTGTTCATAATATAAAAAATGTCTCATGAATTATAAAATAATACAGAAAATAATTTACTACATGTCTTACTATGCTCATAATTTCTCAAACCTCATATAAAAAGAATTTAGATTTGTTATACTTCTATAAGAGAATCATATTCAGACTTATAATTTTATATACAATCGATATATACCATTTAAACTCTTGCATTTCCAAAAATCATATTAAATAACTCATTTCAAATGTTAACAACATCATCTTTCAGGTATATTTTACTATGAAATTTATATTCCATCAATAATTATCTTTGTTCCCCTATCCCTAAAATTTTAATCATTTATAAAATACCATATATAATAAATATATATTTATTTATAAAAATTCATATTTATGTGGTGATAAAAATAAATTGTATCTCTTTATGGACACGGTAATCCAAACATAACCATGAGTGGGTTCTCTAATTTTATATGTCTAACACATTGAGATGTTATGATATATTTTATCAAATAAAATCAATTTCTACGATATATTTCTAAATTAATCATATTATTTTTAAAATCCATGATATACATATGAAATATTATTATTTAATGTCACATTTAAATCTTAGGCATTGTATTGGTGAGTATAAATAAATGTAACTATGTTATGACATATTTATGGCTTACAAATGTATAAACTAATTTCATTAATTATCAATTAATTAGAAATGAATAAAATAATCATTGTATGATAGAACATATGTTTTTTAGAAAAAACATTTCATGCACGTATTTTGTTTTTATGTAAATAAATTAAATGTGTCATAATTGGTGAATTATTTTGTTGAAATATAAATATATATATATTATATGTAGAACCGAGTTTTAGAAATATATCAGTTGATTTTTTAGGAATTGTATAATATTTAATATAGTTTTATATTTAAATTATTGTATCATAATAAATAATAATTTTCCATTTCATTTAACCTATTTGAATAAATATATTTTACCCATATTGAATATCTATTATGAAAATTAGATTCCATAATTTTAAGGATGAGTTTTGAATTTCTTATATTAGTCCCTTTTATTTCAGGTCACTATGAATAATAACAATGGTGAGAAATATCTACTCTTAAATTTTTAAATTTGGTAATTAAGGTTAAAAACTAATGAGATTAGGTAGAAATATATAAGTAAATTATGAAATTATCTGACACAATGTGTTGATGTAGTTCATAGAAATAATGTTATATTCAAATATTCCCCCTATGTTAATTTTTCATTCTTATTTACCTTTATATTATTTTATTTAATAAAAATAAAAAATGTTCACGTATTTATATAAAATATATATTTAATATTAAAACCGGGATTATAATTTTGTGATTTAAAAATAATTTTATCTTGATCACAATGAATTTTTTATGAGGGTAATTTTATTAATTTGTAGATACAATATGATTACTATAAACCTTTATACAATGTTGACACAATATTTTTTCAATTAATTGAATAATAAATTAAATCATTTTAAAATTATTTAATGCAATACAATTGGTAATAATTATTATGTTCCACTAATTTTATAAATTAACATATCATATTAATGGTTTTTAATGGATTATATTTTAATTTTATGTTTATATTGATTAAATTAAAGTAAAATTGAAATAATAATATCAAAAATGATAATAATGATGTATTATGATTTTTTATCAATTTAATCATATGTCATAGTAATAATTTAGGATGATAATGGGGATATGATATGCTACAATATGATTTCCCTTTTCCATTTATGGTCCAACTGTAACCATATATGTAAAATTATAACCCATTATGATTAAATAAGTCATAATCACGAAAAAAGTTAAAATAGGATAAGTAAGGGGTTAAAAAATATAATGTTTCAAAAAAAAAAATAAACCATTAAAATTATATTAATTTATGATCATCGAACCATATAAAACATTATATTTTAGTGTAATTAAATTTTTAATCCTTTTTTAGAATGACTATGTTATATTTTAATCTTCATTGTAATTTCAGGTGTGTCCTTTCCCTCCCTTATAATTGGACACCACACCTTATTTACACAATATTAAGAAAACAACATCGAACAATGCCAAAAAATTTATCATTAAACTTTATTATACATTTTAAATAGGTTCCTTTCTTACATAATGACAAACATTGGATTTTTTAAGAGTATATAAATATTATCTCATAGAAATAATTGATAAATTCCTTAACCAAAAACACTATTTTTACATCTTATTTTACCTCCTCAGAATCCATGTTTTAATAAATAAAATAAAAAAATTATATCCCAAATATGTTAAATGTTATTATTCTTATTAATCCATTAGTAATTTTGCTCTATTTCATCAATTGAAAAATTATTACATCGATAATGCATATATGTGGTACACAACCACCATGAACCGATGTCATAAATTTTTCTATTTCAATCTTACATGAATGTTAAAAATTTCAGATTATATATATATATATTATAATTATTATTATTATTTAATGAAGTTGAGTTAGTATTTACATAAATTATGTTACAGCATTCAAAAAGTGAGAAAAGTGTCCATGGGTATATACGTCCTACTCTCTCCGAGAACATTATAATTAATTGTATATGTCAATCTTTTATGGATTACTATAACTACATATATAATGAATATATATTTTAATGAAATAAATATAATAACTATTGGGATTATTTAACCCATATAAAATCACAAGGATCAAAACTACCAATCCAGAACATACCCAAAAATTAATGTATTTGATACTCGTAATATTGATTTCTTACAATGAAATAAAAGAAATTGATAAAAGATTATAACTAAATAATATATTGTATTTTTTATATTATTATCAATTAAAAAATTAGTTATAATAAATAAAATTATATTATATAATAATTGTGAACAAGTATGATGGAATCCATACTTGATGTAAGGGTTTATTTCACATTCTCTTAATTATTAAGTATTATTTTTTATTAAGTGTTATTTGAGAATTATACTATATATCTATATTAAATACATATTCTTTTCTTATAATATATTAATTTATTTAAAATAAATGTATTTTTATCATTCCCATCCTACTATTTCTACAAGATGTGCATATATGGTTTTTATGGAATACATTCCTTGTATTTTTTAATTAGTCATGAATCATCAACTACTAATTTCATATTTTCCAATGAACTGTCAAAAATAAAATTTTTAATACAATAAAATTATTTATTGAAGATTTATTAACCATTTTTTATTTATTATAAAAATATATAAAAATTACATTCCTGTCTTATTCTAAAAGAGGTATGATTTTACCTTTTTTATAAATGTGTGAAAAATAGTTATATTTAACTATTCAGATGGAACTATATTTCAAACTATCATGACATATAATAGATTGAATGATTCCTTATAAATTTTTAGTGGTTAATTGAAATTAATATTCACCCCATTATATTGGAAATATATTGCTTTCAAATAAGATATTTATATGTGAAAACTATAATTTCTTGAAGATGTTTCCCAATGATATTTTCAAATTATATTCTCAATGAAACATTATGCTTCTTTTCAAGAATTAAAGAGTTAATATTATGGTGATATCTTATACAATATTTCAATATATGTATTATGACTGATTTTATTAGGGATATTGTTGATATTACATAATCTAGTTCTTCCAATACATGTAGTTACTAATTTTTAACAGCAATTGAGTTTTTATTGATATTTATAATTACGATAACTACAACAGACAACTTATGTAATGGATGTGGAACAAAATTAAATATACCCTAGTTTCAAAGTTAGGTATCAAGATATATACTATAATGGTTATTATTTCAAGGCCTTAACAACTTATTTATGATGACATGGAATGATCCATCGATAGTAAGTTTTAGATGATTAGAATTTTCAATTTTCTCATTATAAAATAAGTAATTAAGGGGCTTGTGATTATTTTAATATATATGATATACATATATAAATTTATATCACATATAATTATTAATATGTAATTTCTTAATGATAATTTATTCTTTTATCAATATTAATTTGTTTATAGGTTATATTGTATGCATACCTTTACTAAGCACCCAAAATCACCCTCTTATAAACATCCCTTTAATCAAGATTATATGATTTGTATTGACACTTATATATAAGAATAAACTAAATGGAATAAAGGGTTTATAAAATAAATTACATGATTAAAATTTAATGGGATAATTCAGTATGTATCCAGATTTTGAAGACTACCAAACAACTACGGCCCTTTGGATGTGATTATTGGTATCTAATTATAATAAAATATATTAATAATAGACTTTTTGATTTATGGGATAGTGTAATTACATGGAGGATAGAAAAAAAAGGTAAAATATATTTATCCATTATAGAATCCTTATTATATTATATATACCTTAAATGTTTATCAATTATATCATTTTCATTATACAATTGAAGTTAAAAATATGAAGAAATCCTGTTCCACAGTGAAGGTGGAAGAACAAACTTATGTACGAGTGACATAATCCTATAAATATTGGTAAGTGGTTAAGAATGGTGAAAATATTATATATCAAAGAAGAAAAATTATGATATAAATATAAACACTAATTCCATCATTATAACCACCCATTAAATATGGTGATGGAAAATGAATCATATCTCTATTTTGAGATGATAGTCAACATGTACACATGAGTAACACATTCATCTCCAACATTATGGAGAAGTGAAGGTAAATGGTTATTCCATATTCATAATAAAATATTAATATATCAATGTTATGGGATACATGTTATTTTTATTAATATATATGTATTTGGGAAATAGAAAAAGAAATAAATAAAAATTAATTTGTAAATATTTACACCTCTTCTATGAGAGATGTCATTTTTCTTTCTCCATATGCCTAAAAGGATTTTTATTAGGAGATGAAATATGATCTAAGACAAAATTAATTAATTTATTAATTATTTTGAGTCGAAAATGGATGATAGATATGGTAAAATGAGTGTCAATATGTGATTATGGTATATTACATTATATATGTAGTAGAGGGACACACATGTAATGTCTTAAAATATTTCAAAAAAATAAGATAAATATCTTCCAAATTTGGAATTAAATAATTTTTTGTCCAACCTTACTATAAGATAATGATGAAATAATATCATCTAATAAAAATTATAGATTTTTGGGAAATATACTGTTATTATGCCTTTGTATAACCCCAGTTAAAATTTTTTTAACATTAGTCGTGGTAACAAAATTCTATTCCTTTATCAATTAATTAGGAAAAATGGTATATATACAGTAAAAAATTATATTATTTACGATTATTTGAAATATTAAATTTAATTTAAAATATCTAGATTCAATAAGTTAATGAATTTAATTTTAATTATGAAATCAAATCACTGTGAAATCCTATATTATGAAAATTAATTTTTATAATAAATCCACATTTAAATCCACTGCATACCTAATAAAAACCATAAAAGGATAGAACAAATATTTTTTGGAATATATAATCCCTAATTTTCATAATTTTTTTATCATATATAGGTTAATTTTATCAAATAAGAAAATAACAAACTCTATGATTTTAAAGAAATTTTAAAGTATGTTATTTTAATACAATAAAATTAAAATATTCAATATAGAGGTAAAATACTATTTTTTCAAAAAAATTAATAAAAATATTTATTATTTAAGGATTATTATATTTATTTACAATATTATTCTAAATATAAATTTTCTATACCTAAAAAAATGAATATTTAAAATAAATTAAAATTTTTACTATTCAGTCGATATTTTTTACACAAAATAAATCAAAATAATATAACCCTTTATTTATATTTAAAATGTGATTTATAAATAAAATTAATTCTATAATAAAATATAAAAATAATTGTATAAATTGATTATAATTTTCACTTTAAAAATGTGATTAAAACCATTTTTGACAAAGTGAATAATTTTTGAAGTATAAAATAACATTACAAAAAATTAATTACAATTTTTTATTAATTAATAATGAAAATCAAATTATTTAAAAATAATAGTAAAAAAAATTTATATTTTTTATTAATCTACTTATATTATATTGTAAAATAAATATTATAATTTTTTTCTATATAATAATTCACATAGACTAAAGGTTGTATGAAAAGAAATATACAAAAAAAACCAAATATTTATTTAATGAAAAATATATTCTCAAATAAAGGGTTTATTCATAGTACTTATGGGTTTATAGGTTTATAAATTATTCATATCAATAAAAATATAAATTCATTATTTATTTATAAAGAATGTACACCCAAATTAAATTCATAATCATTCATCATTCTTGGGATTTTCATCATAGATCCAAAATAAATTATTAATAACTCCAAAATAATGTAATCTTTTAAAAATATAATATCAATAATTGACCTGGATTTTTTAAATATTTCATTTCGATATTAAAATAGAGAAAACTAAATATCAATCATGGAACATATTAAGATTTTTGAAACATCTATATGTGCATCATCGAAAACCCCAGGAATATGATTAATGTTAAAACCATTTATAGAATTCTCAGGGTGACAATGTTAATACATATATTAATGTATTCAATGAAAATATATAATATCAATTTAAAAAATCTATAAATCTCTCTTACTTCTAGACTAAAATTTCTTATTCAATTTCATTATGATGAAAATCAATATTTACATTCATCTTACCCACTATAAAAAACATAAGTCCAAAATACCTAAGAGAAACTTCAAATTAAGATTTTATTTTCTACTAAAGATAAGTCATCAAAAAGGTAAAAATTCATTTCAATAATATTACATTTATAATATATTTTTTCATTATATCATGTTTCATTGACTCATTGTATGAAATATTTCATATTGAAATCCTAGTTGTATCACAATACATATATCTATATATATATACGTGTGTGTGTGGGTAATGTATCACCACCAAGATTTCATAGTAGGTTATCTAATTAAAGTAATTAAATAGCTTACGCTATATGAAACACCGAGTACTAGCGCGCCACTACATACCAAAAAAGATGTTAAAAAAGATGTTATGAATAGTAGTAACTGAATTTTAAATCTTATATACACTATAAAATTTTATCATCCATATTATGTGTTTCTTAAACATAATATGGGAACAAATTCATTTTTTCAGAAAAAAGATGTACTTGTAAAAAAATGCAATATTACAAAATTCTAAGGAAGAACCCTTTTTAAATCAATATTTCATACTATTATACAATAAATTTAATGATATTAAACTATTATTCATAAGAAGGACATAAAAATTTAGATTCAATAAATTTTTGGCACTTTTCTGATAACATTCATATTTTGACGAATTCTGAAAAATACAATGTTTTAATTGCAAAACCTTTTTTAATAGAAATAATTTATAGTGTTACATTATGAATTTTATAGGCTTTGAAGTAAAATTAGATTATATTTTTATCCTTTAATACAATTTATGTCATTATAAGTAATTTCACATTTAAATTTGAGACAAACACATGTTAATCTTTTGATAGTTGTTCCTTTATAAAAAAACACACTTTTAGATTTTGACAACAAAAATTAGTTTTAAATAATTAAATGTAACTTATATGTTTTATATCTGGTAAAATAGCATTTATTTATTGAAATAGGAATATCAAAATTAGATTAGGGTGATTTTTTGGTATTGTTTTCTGAAAAAAATCATATTTTCAATGAATAGTCAGAAAAACTAAGTTATTATTTTAAACCACCATTTTATTTAAATAGTAGTTTATTTTTTTAAAATTTATTTTATGTAAAAATAGATATATAATACCTATAAATGTTCAAATAAATTTATTAGAGTCAATTTATAATTAAAAAAATATGTGAAAAATTTTATGGAACATTTTAACCTCTTTTACCCACCTTCTAAGCACGTCAGCAAATTTTCCTAAAAAACAATTTTACTACTTTTGTGATTTGAATTTAAAAATATTGAGATATATTGTTGACATCATTATGTAAAATATAATTCTATAAGATGAAAATTATTTCTGGTTAATAGTAACTTTTGACTTTAATATACCACAGTTAAAAAGAAATAGTGCAATTAATGGTAAAGATGATATTATAATTGCCATAACCCATGTACTAATTATATTGGATAAGATTAATTCAACCCAAAAAACCTTTGGAATAAAATATTATTCTTTAGGTCCACATGAAATATATTAGGACATTAATTATTATTTTATTTAAAGAATAGTTAAATTTGCTAAATTCTATGTTTATTGACTAATCCATTTTTAATACAGAGTTAGACATAAGAAAAATTCAACTATAAATATTCATTAAGATTAATAAAATATTTACTAAATAATACTATAATATTTTTTATTTTTTAGATATTAAATAATTAAATCTATTTATGACACTATGATGAGGCAGTAATTACATTCTTAATGAAATATTAAAATGTTTTATATTTTAAATATAAAATATATAGAATTTAAAATGTTTTGTACCATCCTAGGTAAATAAATAATATCAAATTATCATTTTATAAATATTTGTGAATAAAATGTTTATTCTACTTTAAATGAAATTCTATGCTCGATGGCGTACCCAATACGCAACAACGAGTTTCTTTGAAATCTTACGTTGCACACTAATAATATAATATTATTATTTTAAATAGTTAATTCCTTGCTGTATTAATAGAGGGAATGAAAATAAAAAAAAATGATTAAATATGTTTGTTAAATATTTTTAGATTTATCCAATAAATGTTAGAGGCCAAAAATGGAAATGAATCCAATTTTGAGAATAAATACTCTAGTATTTTTAAAAGATTGTTTTACCACCTTTTGATGGGGTACCTTTTTTAAATCCAACTTTTGACAATTTTATAAATTTTATTTGTCAAAATAGACTTATTCTTTATAATTGGGATATTGAAATTTACATTGGATAAATTTTTGGTATATTTCTGGCAAATGTTCATTTCTAAATGAATATTGAAAAATACTACATTTTACATCAAAACTGCTTTTTCTTCTAATTTAATTATATGGATGGATTATATTTTTTAATTTTTTTAAAATTTAATTAGAATATATTTTTACCATTTAATTCAATGGTGGTCATTAGAATTAATTTCACTTTGAAAATGGACGTAAATAAGTTTCAATATTTTGAAGGATATTGATTCTTAAAAACACGATATTTGTTTTGACGGTGGGAATTTACTATATGATTTATTAATGAAAATTATCTGTTTTGAATTTTTTAAAATGGAAATAATTTCTGAATTTGGAATATCAAATATATATTATGGTTAATTTTTTGTATTTTTTTGATAATGTCTTCTTTAATGAATAGTGAAAAATATAGCTTTTTAATTCAAAACTGCCTTTTCATCCAATTTATTTATATATTTATATTGTAATTTTAATTGTTTATAATGCATAATTGAATTATATTGTTATCAATTAATACAATGTTGTTCATTTAATGTAATTTTACTTTTCAATTGGATGTAAAAACAAGTCAATCTTTTGATAAATTTTACTTCTTAAAAACCCGTCTTTTCTTTTCACAACAGGATTTACTTTTAAATTAATTACTACAATTTATATGTTTTGAAATTGATAAAATTGATTCCATATTAGTAATCATAATTTCCAGATTATGTAATTAAGAATCTATTGTTTTTGGACATTATGAATAGTAACGACGGTAATTATCTTTAATTATCGTGATTAATTAGTAATCAGGTAGATAATGGTAATAAAATAATATCATAATAATAAAAAATGACCCCAACATGTGTCCTAATTCTACTGGTTGTGTCATGGAAAACCATAGGATTCCTTGTGACAAACTTAGGGATCCCATGGAATCACTTTTGTGTGATAGTGACACTTTCTCATTTTATTTTTAAGGAAAGGAGAATATCACTGAAGTATGTATCACCCAAGTAAAACAATTTTCATTTTGACTAAATAAATGATATCTTAGACTATAAATAGTCATTGGAAATCTAAAAATATTTCCTACCACATTGTATTTTTTTATAATTTTTAGACATTAAATAAATTGATTTATTTATGACATCATGATGATGCAGCGATTACCTCATTAATGAACGATTTAAATAAAATGAAAATATAATGTGAAATATAAGACATTAAATTGTCAAAAACCTATTTAATTGGTGTTTCTAGAAACCTTATCACCTTATCCTTTAAATATATAATTTTTTGACCTTTAATATCTGAAAATCATTTTATAATAAAGTAACTTTTCAAGACTTTTCCAAGAGTGCCCCTCCTCCCTCTTATAAAAGGCCCCCACCTCTACCTCCTTACCCACACATATCAAACTATTGGCTTAGCAAATATCTTCTCATTTTATCTCTACACATTCTAATATTCATCATAGATTCCATAACATAGGCTGAAAACTTTTCAAGAAAACCTTTGGGATCAAACCAAGGGGAGTTACCCGATTTAAAGGTAAAGTCTTCTCTAATGTTCTTTTATTTTATTTTTCTTCTCTAGCCCCCTAAACTCATTTTATTCATCTCATTTGTAACGAAAAAAAGTATCTTAAATATACTATGATGTTGTTTTAAGACATATTGTAGCTACACTTACACACACCGCTATCTAATGGGTAAAGAACATACTGTTTCTGTGGATGGCGAATTACTGCCTCACGAAAAGATGATTGTTCTATATTCTTTTAACACCTTTAAAGGTGGCCATTGATATGTAAATATAATTATATATAATATATAATATTTTTATGTTATCTTTATGCTTATTTATTTTTCATTTATGCCATACCTTTATGGTTTCCATTATTGGTAAACGTGATATCTTCATTTTAGGAAGTGCAGACTACCGCCCCCTCAAAGTGATTTGATTCGTTAATTCCATATGTAGGACATGTAAAGGATGGAGTTAATGTTATTATATATATGATATTATAATATAATTATAATATACCATTATATCATTATGATTTCATTCTATTTAATACGAAATAGAAATGAAGGTAGCGTTCATGCGTACTTACGGCTTATAGTCTCCATGATCAGTGCATTTCATTTCTTAACTCTAAATGTTATGTAATATTATAAATTCATTTATATAAAAACTATTTATGATATATATGATATCTACATCATGAATATAATTCTGGATATAATGGATATCTTACCACATGAACAACATGTAATTATAAGAAGTTTATTTTTGACTCAAGTACCAATGATCGACAAAACGACCGTTATTATCTTTAATAATTACATAATGTTCATAAAATGGTAATAAGTAAATAAAATAAATAATGAACATAAAAAATTTTCTTAAGCAAGTAGAAATTAACTCTATTTTATTAATCAAGAGATTAAATAATGATTGAGTCATGTGGGACACGAGGTAAGGGATCCTACCTCTCTCTTTCTTTTCAAGTACACTATTTTATGTCATTTATTTTAAGCTCATCTTTCTTATGTTTGGGGATGTTATTTTATATTCCTCATTATGTAATACTTATGTTTATATTATGAGATACCCTATTTGATCTCATAAATCCATTTTTGGAAGTTTTGAGTTGAATTGCTAGGCTGCCATGTTTTCATGATGGATTTTTCATCTCGTGTTTATTTCGATGGGATATATGCTACATTTTCCATCATTTCCTTTGAGTGGGGTATGTACTTCCCATTATTCAACTATTTGTTTAATATAATTTCATTTATGAGTATTTACATCAATGTTGTATAGTCCTTCTTTCAATGGGTGTACGTTTCCAATGTTACACAAGTCGGTAAGAGAACCTTGCACCCTCAACTTTTTAAAAGACTTTTTTTGTTATGTCTTTTAATTTACATCATATTCTGTTGGGATATGTTCTTATATATCCTTATTGATGTAAATTATTTGTCCAAGTGATGTTATACCCTTTTTTCTCTCATCTTCTCATTTTATGAATTTTAAAATGTCGTTGTTAGGCTGTCGAATTTCTGTAAGGGAACTTATTATCCAAATTTCTGTTATTTTGGATAAACCTATACTTCTTGACTATGTTATACTATGAATATGTTTGGGTTACCTCTGATTGTTTTTCACATAATATCCTCTTATATTCAGTGTATTTATATTTTTCACCCATAATTATTTAATTTAATTATCCTTAAACTAAGGATACCATCTATGTAATGGACTTCGTCTCAATCTCCTTTCATTGAGGCAGATTTTGTTTTATACACAACCTTATTTTATATTTTGTATAAACCCCATTGACTTTTAATTTTATTCAAAAGGAATAATTTTGTACAAAGTGTTTTACTAAACAAAAAAAGGAATGTTTTTGTCTTACGTATGCAGTGACAACGGCCTCTCCGCCACCATGACCATTATTTGAGTTTCGGCATCCTATACAAGCCATAACTTTTTTAAATGAAAAATAAATACCATGTTTTACTTTTATTTTATATAGGTACTGAAAATGGTTTTGATAATGTTTTTATTATATCAGTGTGTTGTTATTGATATCTTGTGATTGAAATTTGTAAATGTTATGTTTCCTTTATGCATGTTTTATGTGATACGATTATGTAATGGTTATTGGGCATTGTTTATGAAGACCGGTGGTTCCATGATCAACTAAGGGCGGGTGAGCTTGATATAGATCTCCAATGCATTGGTTAATGCGAAGGGGTTATACTCTAAGGTTTCTCTGAAGAGATTTAGGGAATATACTGTGATGGGTATTCCAAACATAACCATGAGGGTTACTCCGTACGTAAGAATGTTATGAATGCATCAAGTTACCTTTATATCTTATGATTTCTATTGAGTTATGCATAAATCTTATGATTTAACGAGGTATGTTAAATTGCCTATGTTTTATGTGTAAAGTATGATTTCCTTGATTATTATGAATACATGGACTAATGTTTTCTTTCTGTATTGTTATAATGCTCACTGATCATTTTATGATCATCCCATGTTTTTTTGAAATGTTTTTCACATGACTTAAAGTAGAATTTTTTCAGGGATGGGATCACAGAAATTTCATGTTGTCTAAAATAAGGAACAAGACTTGAATCTTTTGTTCAAGAGTTTTTATTTTGAAAAAAATAAAAACTGAGTAGATATTTCTACTTTGTAATCTTTAAGATGTAATAGTTAAGTCTTCATTCTCTAAAACTCTAAACCTAAAAATATACTCAATTTGAATTATTCAATTTAATTCAATAATATTAAATTTTTTAAGTCCAGGTCCTTATAGTTGGTATCAGAGGTTGATTTAGATATCTTTAGTGGTTAGAGTGTTGTTTAAGCATAAGTGACAATTTGTGTATAGCCACAATGGTTATTATATTAGAAAGAGTCATTTTTATTTATGAATGTTTTAATGATTTTGAGATAACATAGATAAGTATATCTTAGTGTTTATCTTTCTCTTTACAACATGATGTTTTTTTATACACTCACATTGACCTTTTTGAATTTTAATAAATGGCTGGATGTAGCAGGAACCAAAGTGAAAGTGGATGTGAAAAAAACTGTGACGGTTTTCTGAAAGAAAAACTGAATGATATGGGAGCTGCAATGAGAACTCTTGTGGTTTTTGTCAACTTAATATCTGGAGTCATGATTAACCACATGAACCTTATTGAGTTCTCTAATGCATCATGTACGAGATAACCAACTCGATGTGGAAGTTCAAGTGATAATTATAAAGGTAACCATTTGGGATTATATGAGCCTTACTTTGGATGTAATTATGGGTTACTATATGTTATGATTGAAAATGAAAGGCATTAGATAAATTTGAGGATAAATTATTTTATCGTTATTTCTGGTGATTTTATCTCTTTTTTAGGAATGTTTTGAGAATTATATAGTTTTTTAAACTGGACAACACATAGACCATGTGACAACCTGTCAAGTAGGACGAAGCTGTTGGAATTGAACCCACAACCAAAGTGCGACTGGTATTTCTCACCTACCACTGGACTATATGAATTACCTGGTTTTTTGACTAATTGTTTTTACTTAGATGATTTTATGAATCAAGGATAAGTTGATTTTGGGTTATCTAGGAACATATTGAACTATAATGGAGGATATATGATTATGTTAATAACTTTTCAATATGAGACTTTAAGAGCAACTGATGTTACTTGGAGATAAATGTTAATTTTTACCTTGGAAGACTATGTGATTAAATCCTTCAAATATTTGGTTTTCAATCTCAGTTTGGATTTCTTTGAATAATTTTAGGGAAAAATTGTTTATTGAATGGTCTTCTTTGAACATTGGGTTTTGTTAGACAAATTTTAGAGATTAAGAATAGATTTTCTTTTTATAAAGGATTATCCTTTTGTAGATTATCTAATTTTGTTCTAAAAATTTTGGTTCTGGTTAAGGTATAAGGACATGGAAAATATATAGTTCTATTTTCTGGATTAGTTGATTCTCTATAAGTTGATTTTAGTGCTCTTAATGTGAACAAGTCATCATAAATACTCATCTTTTATAGAAAATATGAGTTCATGTAAGAAGATTAGTAAGTGATGAAAGTCTACATGACATGTAAGTATGTTTCCTTATGTTTTAGTTAAGCACACAAATAAATTACTCAATGAAAAGTAATTTAAAACAAAAATGTTGTCTGTTAATTTTTCCGACTGGGGAATCAAATACCGTTTAACCCATCACAGGTTTGTGATTTTCTAGTGGTTAACTTTCTCCAAAACATGTTTTCGATAACTCTCCCTCAGAACATGACCATTTGTTTTTTTCCATATACATGTTTTCCTATATGGAATCCTAGTATGGCTTAACTTGGGTGACCCTTGTACTTCTCTTTCTTTCTTATACAGTGATTGTCAAATTTACCCTTTTTCGGATGTGGGGCTTTCAATGAAGTTTCCAAGCCGAATTTTAAAATTGTGAGGATGCAATTCCCAAAAGGGGGAAGGATGTAACATCCCAGGTAAATAAATTAAAATACATTCTCATGTTTATCAATATTTGTGAATAAAATGTTTTTACTACTTTAAAGGCTATTCTATTCTCGATGGTGTACCCAATACGCATCAACACGTTTCTTTGAAATCTTACATTACACACTAATAATATAATAATATTATTTAAAATATTTAATGCCTAGCTATTGTAATGTCGAGAATGAACAGAACTAACAAAAATATTATTACATATGTTTGTTAAATATTTTTACATTTATCCAATAAATGTTAGAGGCTTAAAATGCAAATGAATCTAAATTTAAAAATAAATACTCTAATATTTTTAAAAGATTATTTTACCTCCTTTTGATGGAGGACCTTTTTTAAATCCATATTTTGACTATTTTATAAGCTCAATTTGTTAAAATAAGCTTATTCTTTAGAATTGGGATATTAAAATTTACATTGGATAAATTTTTGGTATATTTCTGACAAATTTTCATTTTTTAATGAATAGTGAAAAATACTATATCTTACTTTAAAACAGCTTTTTCATCTAATTTATTTTATTGGATAGATTATCTTTCTTAATTGTTTTGAAGTGTAATTAGAAAATAATTTTAAAATTTAATTCAACTGTGGTAATTAGAATTAATTTCACTCTGAAAATGGACATAAACATGTGTCAATCCTTTGATATATATTGTTTCCTAAAAACACGCTATTTGTTTTGACAGCAAGAATTGACAATATGATTTATAAATGAAACTTCTATTTTTTGAATTTGGTAAAATGGACATCATTTCTGAATTTTTAGTATCAAATATATCTTAGGGTTAATTTTTGGTATTTTTCGGATAATGTCTTTTTTAATGAATAGTGAAAAAGACATCTTTTTAATTCAAAAATGCCTTTTCATCAAATTTATTTATATATTTAGATTGACATTATAATTGTTTTTAAATTATAATTGAATTATTTTTTTATCAATTAATACAATTTTTTTCATTGGAAGTAATTTTACTTTTCAATTGGATGTAGAAAGAAGTCAATCTTTTGATAAATATTACTTCTTAAAAACCCGTCTTTTATTTTGACAATTGGATTTACTTTTAAATTAATTACTACAATTTAGGTTTTTTTAATTTGATAAAATGGATTCCATATTTGTAATCATATGTTTCAAATTATGTAGTTAAGAATCTTTTGTTTTTGGGCATTAAGAATAGTAACGACGGTAATTATCTTTAATTACCATGATTAATTAGTAATCGGGTTGTTAAGGGTAATAAAATAATATCATAATAATAAACAATGACCTAAATTTTTTTCCTAATGACACTGGATGTGTAATGGCCGACCGTGGGATACCTTTTCCCAATCTTAGGGACCCCATGGCTTCACTTTTGGGTGATAGTAAAACTTTATCATTTTATTTTTAAAGAAAAATGAATATCCCCAAAGTATGTATCACCCATGTAAAACAATTTTAATTTTGTCTACATAAATTATCTATTAGACTATAAATAGTCATTGTAAATATAAAAATATTTCCTACATCATATTATTTTTTTATAATTTTTAGACATTTTATAAATTAATTTATTTATGACACCATGATGATGCAGTGATTACCTCATTAATGAATGATTTAAATAAAATGAAAATATAATGTAAAATCTAAGACATAAACTTGTCAAAAACCTATTAGATCGTTGGATTTAGAAATCTTATCACCTTATCCTCTAAATATATAATTTTTGGACCTTTAATATCCGAAAATAATTTTATAATAAAGTAACTTTTCAAGACATTCCAAGAGTACCCCTCCTCCCTCTTATAAAAGGCCCCAACCTCTACCTCCTTACCCACACCTCTCAAGCCATTGGATCGGCCAAAATCGGCTCATTTTTTCTATCCAAATCCCTCTCTTAATCATAGAAACCTTACCTTAGGCAGAAATCTCTTCAAGAAACCCTTTTGGTTCAAACCATGGAGAGTTACCTGATTTAATGGTAAAGTCTTCACTAATGTTCTTTTGTTTTATTTTGCTAATCCAACCCCCTAAACTCTTTTTATTAATCTATTTTATAACAACACCAGTATCTTTAATATACTAGGATTTTTTTAAGAAGTATTAGAGCTACACTTACACACACCTCCGTCTAATGGTTAAATAACATACTGTTTCTGTGGATGGCGAATTACTACCTCACGAAACGATTATTGTTCAATATTCTTTTAACTCCTTTAAAGGTGGCCATTAAGATGTCACTATATTTTTATATTATATATAATATGAATATGTTTTCCTTATTCTTCTGTATTTTTTATTTATGGCATACCATTATGGGTAAACGTGATATCTTCATTTTAGGAAGTGCGGAAAACCGCCCCCACAAAGTGATTTGATTCGTTAATTCCATATGTGGGACGTGTAACGGATGGAGTTAATGATATTATATATATGATATTATACTATAATTATAATATACCTTTATATAATTATGATTTCATTCCATTTAATATGAAATAGAAATGATGGTAGCGTTAATGCGTATGTACGGCTGACCCTCTCCATGAATGGTGCATTTCATTTCTTACCTCTAAATGTTGTGTAATATTATAAATGAATTTGTATGCTGAATATTTGTTATATATATTATATCTAAATCATGAATATAATTCTTGATATAATGGATATCTTACCACATGAACAACTTGTAATTATAAGAAGTTTATTTTTGACTCAAGTACCAATGATCAACAAAACGACCATTATTAACATTAATAATTACATAATGTTAATAAAATGGTAATAAGTGATATAAAAGGAATAATGAACCTAAAAAAAGTTCTTAAGAATGTATAAATTAACTCTAGTTTATTATTCAGGAGATTAAAGAATTATCGAGTCAACTCGGACACGATGTAAGGGATCCTACCTCTCTCTTTCTTTTTAAGTAATCTCTTTTATGTAATTTCTTTTAAGCTCATATTCCTTATGTTAGGGGATGTTATTTTATATTCATCATTCATTATTTTTTATTTTAATATTATAAGAGGCCCTATTTGATCAAATAAATCCATTTTTGGAAGTATTACGTGGCGCCGTTAGGCTGTCGAGTTTTCATAAGGGATTTTTCATCACACATTTATTCCCGTGGGATTTATGCTACATTTGCCACCATTTCCTTTGATTGGTGTATATACTGCTCATTATTCCACTCTATGTGTAATATAATTTCATTTATGAGTATTTACATCAATTTTTTTATATTCCTTCTTTCATGGGGTGTACGTTTCAAAAGTTACCCAAGTCGGTAAGGGAACCTTTCACCCTTCACTTTTTAAAAGACATTTTTGTTAGGTCTTTCAATTTACATCTTATTATGTTGGGTTATGTTCTTATATATCCTTATTGATGTAAATGATATGTCCCAGTGATGAGATACCATTTTCATCACTCATCGTCTCATTTTCTGAATTCTAAAATGTCACCGTTCGGTTGTCGAATTTCTGTAAGGGAACTTCTTAACCCAATTTCAATTCTTCGGGTTAAACCTATAGTTCTTGATTATGTCATACTATGAATATGTGTGGATGAACTCTGATTTTTTTACAAGTAATATCCTCTTATATTGGGTGTATTTATATTTTTTACACATAATTATGTAATTGATTTATCATTAAACTAAGGATACAATCTTTGTAAGGGACTTCGTCTCAATCACCATTCATTGAGGCATATTTGGTTTTATACACAACCTTCTTTTATACGGTTTATAAACCCCTTTTACTTTTACTTTTATTTAAAAGGAATCTTTTTTATGAAAATATTTACTAAATGAAAAAGGAATATTTTTTTCTAATGTATGTGGTGACAACATCCTCTCCACCACCGTGACCATTATTTGAGTTTCGGCTTCCTCTGCAAGCCAAAATGTTTATTAAATAAAAAATAAATACCATGTATTACATTTCTTTTATATTGGAATTAAAAATGGTTTTGATAATGTATTTATTATGTAAATGTATTTTTATTCATATCTTATGATTGAAATGTGGAAATATTATGTTTCCTTTATGAATGTTTTATGTGATACGATTATGTTATGGTTCTTGGGAATTTTTTATGAAGACGGGTGGTTCCGTGATAAACTAAGGGCGGGTGAGCCCGATATAGCTCTCCAATGCATTGGGTAACACGAAGGTGTTAAATTATATGGTTTCTCTAAAGAGGTTTAAGGAATGTACTGTGATGGGTATTCCAAACATAACCATGAGGGTTACTCCCTATGTAAGAATGTTATGAATGACTCATGTTACCTTTATGTCTTATGATTTATATTGTGTTATCCATAAATATTTTGATTTCATGAGGTATGTTTAATTGCTTATATATTATGTATAAAGTATGATTTAATTGATTCTTATATATACATGGACTAATGTTTTCTTTCCATATTTTTATAACCCATACTGATAATTTTATGCTCATCCCATGTTTTTTTGAAATTTTTTTTACAGGACATAAAGTTAAACAGGGTCAAGGATGGGATCAAGGAAATGCCATGATATCTAAAACAAGGAACTAGATATGACTCTTTTGTTCAAGAGTTTTTATTTTGAAAAAAATGGAAAATGAGTAGATGTGTCTAATTTTTAATCTTTGTGATGTAATAGTTATGTTCTAATTCTCTAAAACTATAAACCTGAAAAGATCAGCAATGTGAATTATTCAATTTAATTCAAGAATATGTAATGTTTTAAGGTTGGGTCCTTATAGTTTTGATGCCATAAATGAATTTTATACGTTATTATGACATGTTATGTATGATTATATAAGAACATTTCAATGTTCTAAGGTTATTATGACTTTTACAAAAACAAAATAGCAAATCATGTCAAAATTGACATAAATTAATTTTTAATAGAAATATTATTTTATTGGTTAATATAATATCCCAACAAAATAATGTTCGGACAAAGGGATTAAATTATATTATATATATCTTTAATAAACCACTTGATATTATCTAGGATGTTTAGAGAATTTTTATTAACCATATAGTGTAAAAATACAAGAAGAGACGGTAAAAGTTAAGCTATTTAACTAAGAGATAAATCTAAAAGATAAGGTTAAAATAGTCACCTAAACTTGTCTCAAACCTATTAATTCAATGTATTTTGACCCATAACTACATAATTCTAGAAATAAATCAATTGGTAGTCAGTAGAAACCGAAAATTATTTTATTATAAAATAAAATTTCAAGATTTTCCTAAATTGACCATCACCTCTCTTATAAAAGAGCACTTCCCCTTCTCTCAAAATGACACCTCCTAAACCATTTGGATCGGCCATACCCAGCCCAAATATCCTACCAAATTCCATAAAATCAATCTATTGTCATTATATTGATAATAAATCCAACATATGGTACCCTTTTGATCAACTCAAAAGGAAACACCCAAAGAAGATATAATAATTTCACCACCCTCTTTCATGTTATTTTCTTATTCTACTTCCAATTTATTTGTTTTTTCCATTAAAAAATAATAACTCCAGTACCTAATACATACTATGATGTTATTATAAATATGGTACAACCATATTCATTATTATATCAATCCTATAAATGAAAATGTCACCATAAATGCGTACGTAGGGCTTACCGTATGCACGCCATGGTGTAGTTAGTTATTCAACACTTCATTATTGGGATGAGTACAATAATGAGTATAACTGATATAAATAATAAATATAATATGTTAATTATTATTTATAGAAAATATATCATCAAATTACATATGATTCCACCATCAATAGAATGATATTGTCGCTCATGCGTACGTACGGATTACCGTCTCCACGATGCTATGAGATTCATTCCAACGTTCACCATTCAACAATGATTATAAAAATATATATTTTTAAAAATTATGTAAAATATGAAATAATAATTCTATGGGTGATATATATATATATATATATATTTACTTACTTACATACATATATCTTACTCACTTACTTCCGTTCAATACGTTATGAAAACGGGAACAACGTTTATGCTTACGTACGGCCTACCATCTCCATAAATAGTGCCTTCCATTTCATATATCTATATATTAGAAATATTTATATTATAAATATATATTATATATAAATCCTGGTTTATATTCTGGAAGTATTTAAATCACCATCTAAATTATATGATCAATAATAAGATGTTAAAACACGTATGATAAAAAAGCGATTATTACCCAAAATGTTAATTTAACATGGAAATCTTTATTAAATAGGTTTTATAATGTAATAAATTAATCATGAATGATAAAATAAATTTCATTATGATTATAGTATAATTTAATAATAGACTATGGTCATTATACAAAAGGTTAAACGTACCCCTGACCAATGGAAAGTGCGGGGTAAGGGTTATTTCCTCAATCTCATTATTATCCTAGATTTTATATGTGTAATAATTAACTGGGAACAATTTATCATCTATACCCATATTTCATAAAAAATTATAAAGGAATACTTTAAGTCTTTATTGGAGGTTCTGTATAACTAGATAATCTTTTCAAATTTTTTAACGACTTATCTTTCAAAATAATTTTAATTAATGTCCATGTTTTAAAAATTATTTTAAGGATTTATTTATATGGACATGAATGTTTTGAAATGATAATTCATTTAAAAAGTTTCAAAGTGGTATGGAAATAATTAAATCAAGTTTTTTTAAATTACTTAATTTATAAATGTGGGACTTTTAAATTTATTCATTAAAAAGGGTTATTTCTCTCAATGTGTTTTACAAATCATATTCATCAATGTCCACATAGATTGATGGATTTTAAAATGGTTTGAAGTATATTTATTATGATAAAAATCATCCATATTTTATTTAATGTTATGTGATATATTTGACTTTGGATGTGTTATGTTTATACCATTCAATGTTTATGGTTAATGTATTGACATTTCACATGCATGTTTTAATACGAATGTTTATATTATGTTTCAAAATTTTCATATGTGGAATTTATTAGACTTAGTAAGTAATGGGTCAAGCCCCGATATAGCTCATCGGTGCATCAATAGGTCTCATGAGACAATTAGATGTGGAATTGGCTTAGGCCTTTGCAAAATTTGATTTATGGTTTTGGCCGAGGCCTTAATCATTTTTTGACATCTTGGTCGAGGCCATGTAAAAATGTTTCAGAATGGAAAGCATTATATATTCCCTCATTATAAAAATATTATTGATGGTCCATGTAGTAATTGGACTAGTAGAATACCCATGGCTATTTTTTATTTTAGAATTATTTACACATATCATAATCTTTCCATAAATTGTTCATTTTTTTATTTGTAAAGACATGTGTTTTAAATTATTCACCACACCAAATGTTTTTGTTATCTTATTCTATATTTCTTACACTTACTGAGCATTCGAGCTCACTAATTTCTTTTGTTTTATTTACCCAAGATTCCAAGAAGTGTATTATGATTGATAAGAATGGTTAAGTTAGGGGATTAATGGGGTTTTCAACGAATCAGTTATAATGGGGTTTATTTTATAATGTGTAATGTGACGTTCATGTGGGTAATCTATTTTCCAAGACTAAAAAACTATCAGTCATTCGAGACATTATTCCTTTTAATAATTCCAATGTATTAAATTAATTCACCGACACTGGGCTTCTGGGGTTGGGGCGTTACAGTGGGTATCATTGGAAGTTTAACAACAACCTTGGAAGTAGATTTATATAAACAATTATTAAAGAACATTACCCTAAGATAGAATTTGGGGATTAGTATAAAAGAACATCCTAGAATTTTGGTAATGTATAGATTTTATGTATTTTACAATAAATACATCTTTGTCTGGATAAGAGAAGGTAGTGGTGGCTCTATCATAGATGTACCTAGGAGTGAAAACTATGACAAGGAGTTTCGTGCTTGACCCGAGGTATTCTGGTACATGGAAATGGGTCTTCATACACTCTTGGATATGGAACTCTCAGCGGATATACATAGGATAATTCACATTTTCATTGAAATCCATCAGGAAGGATTTTGGAGGAACTACTTCCTCAAAAAACATTTTATGGTTATAGATTATATACATAATATTTTCCATTCACATTTGGTATTTTAGAAATTTAGAATTAAGAATTGTGATTCATAAACTAACCCAGTGCATGCCATTATTTAGGAATGGCACATAGTATAAGGAATGACAATAACAGCCATATGCATAATCTAAGGATTAAGAAGGATTGTATCATTCATGTAATTAAGGCGACATTTAAAAGGAAAATATTCTCCCATGTATTGTCATAATATGGAGAAATATTATCATGTTTTAATAAGATAAGTAATGAATTATCTCTGTCCTATGGATTTGAAAGGAGGCAATAGAATAAAAGGATGGAAGATAGAAAGGTGAATAAAGGAAAGAGGGGAATGTAGGATTTTCCCATATGTGATAACTGTGGAAAGAATAACCTTGGTAAATTCATAAATGAAATGGGAGTTCTTTATATGTGTGGAGAAAAATGACACCATGTATGAGATTAAATGGGAATGAAAAATGATTCAAATGTACAATGTTTCATATAAAAGGAGTTGGGACACTACACCAATCAATGTCCAAATGACCAGAGTATACCACAAATACTGCTATTGGATAATAATGAAGTTATGATACTACTGAAGATGAAGGGGAATGATTATATTTCTTATGTTGTTATTAAATTATTGTGTCATTTGAGTATTTTATTAATGATGTACATGTTATAATATTTATAGAGTATAAAGGGATTTTACTGATATTCTATTTCATTAAGGACTTTAGATATTGTTGAACGAATCAAAGTGACTGAATATCAACTTATTTTTTTGGAAAATATATGTTTGAGAGAATGATAAACCATAATATGGTTCTGATACTATGGTAAGGATTTTGGAATAACATAATATTGATTTGGATAAATTATATTGGATATTTTTAACTGCCTTAAAACTAATTAATGATTTGTATATTCCATCATTATTGGAGTTTACAATATTTTTGGATAGAGGGTGTGTATAAAGTATTCTATAAGGAATAACGAAGTATAAATGTAATGAATATGGTTTTATGGTAATTTATGGTGTTATACTGTTTTAAAAAATACTTGATGAAGGTATTCACATGTTATTACATGGAAAAAAGGATCTTCATTGTGTTTACCTTCCTTATAAATTTTTTATTTTGAGTTGGGACAGAAGTATTTTGGATAAGTATAAATGTTGGAATTCATTAAGTTTGAAATTTTTTACTATTGTTAAGGTTAAATCCTTTCTTGAGATTATTTTTGGATTGTCATAAAAAGGACAACACGGAGGTCAGGAAACAACCTGTCGTGTCCAGCAATGTCATGAGACTTGATCCTGCAACTGAAGGGCAACAAGGGTAGATCACCTACCACAGGCATATGTGATGTCCTGGATTGTATAATGTAGTTTTTTAAAATATTCTGACAAATTAATTATAAATACAATATTTTTGGAACCATAAACGATTAGGATAAAATGAATATTTTTGATTTCTATAATATTTTGGATTGAAAAATGAGATTATAGTAGGAATTAGTTTAAGGATGAAACACTATGTTTCAAGTATATTTTTTCCCTCATATTCAATGAATAAATTAATTGATAAATATTAAGTAAGGGATCTTAATAAAACGTGTTATCATAATACCTTATGTTTTGTTGAACTAATGATATTTTTTAATCATCGTAGATTGATGGTTTTTTGGGCCTTAATTTGACACTTTTTTGAGATTTATGACCTCAATAACTCCCAATAAATATTTATTTTATTCCTCCAATTATGTGTCTGCAATTTCCACCAATGTTCGCATAATAAAGAACAAAATTTTGGGGTGTCGCTTTCACTCCCTTCCCCTCTTATTAAGACTAAATTTTATTAACCCAATTTTTAATATGGTATTTCCACAATGGTATTTTTCTATTTTTATCCTTTTATTTGCGAACAAAAATTTCAAATTTCTGGGAAAATTTTTTTTGGAGGAGGGTAGAATGTATCACCCCAATATTTCATAGTGTGTTATCTCATTAAAGTAATTAAATATCTTGAACTAAACCCAACACCAAGTTTGAGCGCACCAAAACTTACCAAACAAACTAATCAAAACACAGTAATGATTAGTATTTACTTCAGTTTTAATCTTATATACTCTATATAATTTTAACATCCATATTATATGTTTCTTAAACATAATATAAGAAAAATCCATATTTCGGATAAAAGAAGTATTTTCCATAAAATTTAATTTTACAACCATTTAATGGATAACCCTTTTTGAAACCAATATTTGACACTTTTATATATTCAATTTAATGATATTAATTTTTATTTTATAATCTCGATATAAATAATTAGTTTTCATAGGAAAAATTTATTTTCCTGATAACTTTCATATTTTGACGAATAGTTAAAAATACTATGTTATAATTGAAAACAACATTTTTAATCGAAAAAATTTATACTGTTAAATTATAAATTTTCATAGTTTTGATGTATATTTAGATTATATGTTTATCATTTTATAAAATTTAGGTCATTATATGTAATTTTGAATTAATATTTGACATAAACACATGTCAATATTTAGATAACTTTTAGTTTTAAAAAAACTACGTTTTTGTTTTAACAATGGGAATTAATTTTAAATTAATAAATGCATCTTATATGTTTTCAATTTAGTAAAATAGACTTTATTTTTGAATTAGTAATATCATAATTTTATTCGGGTTAATTTTTGTTATTTTTTCTCAAAAACATTCATTTTTTGATGAATAGTAAAAAAACATTGGATTATTATTTAAAACCGACTTTTTAATCAAATAATTGTTCTTTTTATTTAAATTTATTTTATATCAAAATAGATATATAATACCTATATAATTTCAATATAATTCATTGGAGTCATTTTATAATAAAAATGGATGTATAAATTTTTTTTGAACTTTTTAAACACTTTTACCCACCTTCAAGGAACATTACCAAATTTGCATAAAACAAAATATTACAACTTATTGGAGTTGAATTTGAAAAAATAGAGATAAATGGTTGACATAAGTATGTAAAATTTTATTCAATAAGATGAAAATAATTTCTGTCGAAAATTAACTTTTGACTTTTCATTACCATGGTTAAAATTTAATTGGGAAATTTAAGAATAAAATGATATTATAATTACCCTATCACATGTCCCAATTATATTGGATAAGTGTAATTCATCCCAAAAAAAAATCTGGGGAATAAAACATGATCTTTAGGTCAACATGTATTAGAGTATGACAATTATTATTTTTTTATTTATAGAATAGTAAAAAGTGGTTAATTCAATGTTTATTAACTAAACAATTTTTAATATAGGTTTATACATAATATATATTTGACTATAAATATTCATTAGAAAGATAAAAATAATTAATACATAATGGTATTTAATTTATAATTTTTAGAGATTAAATAAGGAAAAAATTATGACACAATGATCATGCAATAGTTACATTCTTAATGAAATATTAAAATAGTTTATATTATATATATTAAAATAAATAGAATTTAAAAGTTGTAATGCCATCCAATAATTTTATAGAATAATATAATATGTAATGATTGATTCGATTAATTTTTTTTCATTGTGATAATGTTGTTATCACATATAAAAAAATTACTAATATGGTCAAAATTGACAAAAATTAATTTTAAAAACAAATACAATATTATATGTTCTTATAATATTCCAAAAAATATAAGGTTCATCCTAAGGGATTAAATAATATTATATATATCATTAATGAACAACTTGAGGTTCTCCTGGAATTTTATATTATTTTTATTAACCATAAAGTGTAAGAATATAAGAAGACATAGTAAATGTTATACTATTTAACAAAGAGTTAAATCAAAAAGATGAGGTTAAAATGACTACCTAAACATATTTAAAACATATTGGTTGATAGGATGTCAACCCAAAACCACCTAAAGCTCGATATAAATAAATTTTTGTCCATTATAAACCGAAGGCTATTTTATTATAAAAAAATATTTCAAGATCTTCCTAAAGTGACCCTCACCTCTCTTATAAAAGGGTACTTCAACTTCTCTCAAAATATTACCTCCAAAACGATTTTTATCAACCAAAAGCTACCAAAATATCCTTCCAACATCCCTAAAATAACCGTAGATTAATTAAATTGATCATAAATCCAACCTATGGATCCATTTTGTTCAACTCAATAGGAAACACACGAAGAAGAGGTTATAATTTCAACACCCTCTTTTATGTTCTTATAATCTTACACTACCACTTTCTTTGTTGATTCCATACAAAAATAGTAACTACAGTACCTAATACATAATGTGATGTTATTATTAATATGTTACAACCATAGTAATTATTCTATCCATCTTATAAACGACAATGTCGACATACGTGTGTATGTGGGTCTGATCGTCTCCACGTCGTGGTGTAGTTTGTTATTCAATACTTCATTATTTGGATGAGTATAATAATGAGTAAAATTTATGTAAATAATAAATATAACATGTTAGTGATTCTTTATATCTAATATACCATCAAATTAATTATTATTAAACCGTCAATATAATGATATCATCTCTTGTGCATACGTACGGATTACCGTCTCCACGACGCTGTGTTATTCATTCCCACATTCACTATTCAATGATGATTATGAAGATAAATATTATTAATAATACTGTAATATATGACATAATAATTATACTAGATATATATATATATGTACATAAATATATCTTATTCATTTTCTTCTATTCAATATGATATGAAAACGAAAACATCTTTTATGTTTATGTATGGCCTTTCATCTCCATAAATTGTGCCTTCCATTCCATATGTCCATCTATTATAAATATTTATATTCTAAATATATATTATATATAAATAAAGTTTTATATTATGTATGTATTTAAATAATGATCAAAATTATATGATCATGAATAACATGTTAAAACACGTACTATAAATAATTCGATTATTACCCAAAATGATAATTTTATATAGAAATATTTATTAAATAGGTATTATAAAGTTATAAATGAATCATGTATGATATAATAAAATTGAATATGATTTTGGTATAATTTAATAACATACAATTGTAATTATATAGGAGGTTAAAACTACCCTCAACCAAACGAAAGTGCAAGCTAATGGTTATTTTCTCAATCTCATAATTATCTGAGATTATTTATGTGTATGTATTTACTGGGACATATTTATCATCGATAACCATATTCCATAAAAATAATTTCAAAAAGATTCTTCTAAGGCTTTATGGGATGGTCTATTTAACAAGATCATCATTTTAAATGTTTTAAATATTTATCTTTCTAAATCCTTTTAATTAATGTCCATGTTTTCAAAATGATTTTAAGGATTTATTTATATTGACATGAATGTTTTTAAATGATAATTCCAATCAAATATTTCTAAGTGATATGGGACACTTTGATTCAAAAATAACTTTTAAATTACTTCCTTTATAAATTTTTTACTTTTATATGCTTTAATGAAATATAGATATTTCTCTCAATGAGTTTGACAAATCATTTTCATCTATGTCAACATCCATTAAGGTATTTTAAACATGTTTGAAGTTGATTTATTAGGATACAAATATTCCATATTGTAATGAATGTTTTCTTATATATTTGACTGTGGATGTGTAATTTTTATATCATTCATGGTTTATGGTTAATGTATTGACATTTCATATGGTAGTTTTAATACAAATGTTTATGTAATGTTTCAACCTTTTCACATGAGGAATATATTGGACTTAGTAGGTGATGGGTGGAACCCGCTATAGCTCCTCAGTGAATCAGGACGTCTCATGAAAAAATTATACGTGTAATTGGATGAGGCCTTTCCCAAAATTTATATAAGGTTTTGGCCGATGCCTTAGTCATTTATTGACATTTTGGCTGAGGCCTTGACAAATGTTTTCAGAATGTCTGGCATTATACATTCCCTCATTATGAAAATATTATTGATGGTGCATGTGGTTATATGACTTATATAATACTAATGGCTATGTTTTATTATAGAATTATTTACTCATTTCATATTCCATCCATAATGCATTCATTTTAAATATTTGTAAAGGAATTTGTTTTAAATTATTCACCATACCTAATGTTTATGTTATCTTGTATTGTATTGCTTATACTTACTGAGAGTTTGAACTCACCCCTTTTTTTATTTTATTTTCCCAGGATTCCAAGAAATGTATTATGATTGATAAGAAGGGTTAAGATAGGGGATTAATGGAAACATCAATAGATAATTTATGTTGTGTTTTATTTTCTAATGTGTAATGTAACATTCATTTAGGTAATATATTTTCAAAGACTTCTAAACTATCTGTCTTTCGATACTTGATTCATTGTAATCATGCCAATGTATTAAAATAGTGCACCGACTCTTGACTTATGGGGTCAGGGCATAACATTTAATCTTTAAAAATTCTATGTGATATTTTAAATAATATTTAAATTCATGATTAATGAACATCTATTAACCGCATTCACTACAACAAAATACATTGTATTAATCTAATGTGTTCCATTTTCGTCAATAAATTCAATAATATTTAGTATATCCGAATCGAAGATATCATTTTTATACCTTTATTGATATATAATATTTAGTATAGACCAAAATAATATAATAGATGAATTCGATTGTGGGGAATTAATATATGTATAAACTAAAATCAATGACTCAAAAATAGTTGAGAAATTTGGTGAAGATATACATTTAAACAGAAATTAAAAATAACTTTTGTATTTTGGATTCAATAAATCATGAACACCTCAAGGAAATAACATTAATTTTCTTCCAAATACTAAATTATATAATATAATAATACGATTGGTTTCTGGAAAAAACAACATGAATGTTTTATCATATTACTTATATCAAATAATGATGCGATTTCCATATTTGTGATCTGATTTTTTATTTTTAAAATTTACATATTTTGGAAAACTAAATATTAAATAATAAATTTTTATTGATTTTGTATCATACCATACCACTTATATTTTATCCTTTCGTATATTATTTAAAGAGTGATAATAAGTATGAATTCAGACAATATTAATAGTTTTATTACAAAGTAGTTTTCTAACTGATAATTAGATTGAATATAATATTTTGTGTCTCAAAAAATCCAATTAATTTATTCTTATAGACTATATTATTATAATGTAATATGAAAATAAATATGCTAAAAAATTATTTATTATTTATAAATAAATTAAATACAGCTAAAAAATTTCAACGTCATTATATATTCATTATCAATTCACATTTCACCGACATAAATTTTCAATAGTAATTTTACATTTGACGCATATATTGAGATTAATAATTCTACTAAATTAAAAGAAAACACAAAAAGTATAAATAAATACTTTAATGATTGATATAATGTGATAGTAATAACCTTTATAATGTGCATGAGGTGAACAACAAAGAAAAGAGTTAATATAATCTTGTCCCCACATAGTATTATCAAAGAACAATGTAAAGATGAAACATATATACATATATAGTATATAGTTATCATATTTTTCAAGCTTATTTATACCATATCCATTAAGAATATCACATCTTCACTATTTAATTATGTTATCTTGACTCATATTAATAGGAAAAATATTCAATAATCTACAAAAATAATAATTAAATAAAGATTTATAAATAGTAGTATATATTATTATATTATGATCTTATAGGAATGAAAACCTACAAAATTTTCTCTTCCTTTTCATCACACCAAGTGGAAATTGTATGAACATTATATTCCACATTCATCATTGAATTTAGAACCATTTTATCATGATAAAATATGAAAAATAATCTTTTTTAATATATAAAATATCCAGAAAAATGACATTTTTATACCTCATATTACAAAAATCCTAAAATACTCATTATTTTCAATTAATATGAAACATTTATGATATATTTCACGACATGAAAACTAGTTCTGATAAATAGATATATAATTTTTTTTCAACAAAGAATCAAATCCTTTCATTTAATATATTCAATATAAAAAACAACAAATAGTTTTTTATCACATTAAAATTCATCATACACACTAGCGTCAACATAATTTTCTTCATAAATTATATTCCAATTACATGGTATCTTATTATAATTTTTAGTTTATATCATGATCATTAATATTAAATGATCCCCTTTATTTTTTATTTCATTCTTGTTTTATCTCAATATCAATATGTAGGCCTTCCCTTTTGTAAAATTATCAAATTATGAATTATTAATTCTCTCTTTGATTTCCAAACTATCATCGTGCCATTGATAACAAATTGGAAGTATATTAATTATAATAATTATATATAATTCATCATAATTATAATAATTATTAATTAAATCAAAGATGTAATGAAATTAATGTCCAAATTTTATTTTTTGAGATGAATACAAAAATGTAAATAAAAAAAAATATATTTATTATGTGCCTACTTATTTTAAGGTTTTGGAATATTTTTAAGGAATAATTTTTAGTAGTCAGTAACATATGAATCATCATATACATGATTATATCATTTTATTCTCATTTTATTCGAATAATTTCTAAGGATCTACATTACACATAGATGATCTAATTTTAACCACAACCCTGCAGTGTATCTTTCTTTCCAAACGTCCAAAAAATATTATTTCATATATTTAAATTATGTTTTGAATGATCCTTTTGATATTTATAAAATATATCACATATATAAAAGAAAATTATTCTCATAAAATACTAACATTGTATCACTATGATCCATATGTTGGATAATAACTCATCTTTTGAGTGGTCATAATCAAAATATAATTTATTTTTCTATATTTTTATGTGTAACATCAGGGATTCGATTATGTAGATGATAAAATAATATAACAAATATAGTTAGGATCATTGAATCATTCAAAATATGAAACTAGTTAGTTCTATTATAGATTAAAAAGGATCAAAAGAAAAATTTTATTCTATATATAGACAAATCACATAAAAAAATATAATGAATGAAACAACATTTATATATGAAAAATAAAAAAAATGGAGTACCATGAGAAGATGATTAATTATGTACTTCTATCCGATTGGTGATAAGTTTATAACATGTCAAGATATAACAAAATATATTTAAATAGAGTAAAATAATACCCTATAATTAAAAAAAAATCGATAAAAGACCTTTATGAATTTTCATGAGTCACAATATGATGTTCTTATCTTTGGTTATATATAATTCATGTTTTGAGAAAACATTATATCACACATGATCATAATAACTTACATAAGATAAAAAATTCATTCTTAAAAATTAATATCCAACTAATAAACTAGATTAAATTTTTTAATATATCAAGAATATATAAAAACTATGTCCATACAATCCTTAAAAATAGAAATTACAAGTATCATCCTCATCTTATACATAGTATTTTAATGGATATTGATCTATTTGAAACATTAATCACCATGATGAATGATAACTTATCACAAATGATTTTGTACATCAATATACATATTCATATAACGAAATATATGATTCATTGATAGGAAAATTTCTATTTTAAAAGACCGATAAATTCAATGAATTATTAGACGTATCATGAGATTACAAATCCTAACCTATAGAAAAATATTTACATTAAAATCCAATGTAATATATATATATATATACATAACTTCAATGATAACCCAAGAAATTGTGTTTTTTAATTCTTATTCACAACTAATAGTAAACCCACCAATGGTAAATACATAGCATATCTAACATATTATCCATTCAAGTTCCATTATATAATCAAAAACAAATCATCCTAGGAAACCATTATGTTATCATATTTAATAGTCACAATCATTAGTAGTTCCTCATAAATATCTTAATATCAACTGAATGAAAATTTTACATTCATTAATTGGATTATAAGTATATCTAAAAATTCCACTAACAACATAATCTCAATATATATAGGTCAAACCCCTGAAAAAGTAAATGAACCCATTAAACTATAATACAAAACTCTAGGAATATATTCACAATCATCATCTAAACTAAAACATAAATTAAGAAAAATTACATAATTAGAAGACAATGGAGTACTTATAGGTTCAATGTTAAATAATTTAATCTTATTAAAATTATATCCATTCAGTATTTTAATATAAGTGAATATATAAAATAAATTAAAACTCCATGAAATTCATTTTCAAGAAATAAATCTATATTTATTACATTGATATGATTAAAACGAAATTAATATAGAAAAATCTGTTAACAAAATATATATCATAAAATTTTATAAAAAATAATATATCATAATTGGTTCTTCCTATATAATGTGAGGTTATTTTTAAAATCATATATACCATTATATTATTGCTTGTTTAGAGCTATAAAATAACATCATTGATAAAATATTATTGTCACCATTAACTACAACTATGACACCCTATAGATACTAAAAAATTTCCATATCATGATATACTAAATAGACAGATATAGTGTAACACCTCGAGCTTCCACAATACGATCCTCATTCAATAATGCAATAGCTTGCATTGTACGCAACATCGAGTTCTAAAACACCGCGACTAATCATAGTAGCCGTTATGAATAGTAATAACGACTTTTTAAAATTATAGAAATTTTATATTTCAAAATGGACTTCATTTTTGTATTCCTAATATGTAAATTAGCCTATGTTGAATTTTTTTTTATTTTCTGAGAACTTCCAAACTTTTATGAATAGTGAAAAATAATTAAAACAACTTTTTTAATGAAAATAATTTATAATGATAAGTTATATTATTGAGTGGTTTTAATGTATAATTAGAATATATTTTTACCATTTTATCTAATGGTGTTCATTAGAATTAATTTCACTTTGAAATTGGACATAAACAATTGCCAATCTTTTGATATAAATTGTTTCTTAAAACACGCTATTTGTTGTGACAGCGGGAATTAATTATAAAATTAATTAATGAAACTTATATGTTTGGAATTTTGTAAAATAGACATCATTTTTGAATTCGGAATATCAATTATAGCTTAGGGTGAAATTTTGGCATTGTTCTGAAAAACTTCATTTTTTGATGAATAGTGAAACCACTAAGTGGAAGTTAAATAACTGATTTTTCGTTTAAATGAAATATTACCAGTTCTGTGATTTGATTTTCAAAAAATCCGACATACATGGTTTTCATTAAGAAGTAAAATGTGGTTCAATGAGATTAAAATAATTTTTGGTGAATAGTAACTTTTTAAGATCTTAATAGCGATTAGTGGTAATTAGTGTAGTTTAAGGTAAAAATAAAGTTTTAATAATATGAGATGAGCTTTACACTTGTCCTACTACTATTGGATGAGTCATGGCCGACCAATACAACCCATGGGTCAACTTGGGGACTCCATGGAGCCACTTTGGTTGGAAAATGACATTAATATATATTTATTTAATGTTAAAATTAAATTAACACAAACATGAGTTGTTCTACTAAAACAGTTTTTAAGTGGGGTTACACAAGTCCAAATTTTGACTATAAATATTCATTATAAAGATAAAAAGATTTCCTACATCATAGTATTATTTTATAATTTTTAGAGATTAAATAAAATAAATTATTCATGACATCATTATGATGCAACGATGACCTCATTATTTAACGATTTTAATAAAATGAAAATATAGTGTAAACTTCAAGGCTTACACTTGTCCAAAGACTATTAGATGGGTATATTTCTAACCCTTATCACCTTAGCCACGAATTATATAAGTTTGAGACCTTTAGAATCCGAAAAGCATTGTATAATAATGTAACATTTCAATCTTTCCAAAAGAGCCCCTCCTCTCCTCTTATAAAAGGCCCCCACCTCTACCACCTCATTCACACTTTCAAGACATTTTGCTCGGCCAAACTCTGCCCAAATACTCTCCCAACTTCCCTCCCTTACTCCTAGAAGCCTCACTTTGGGCAGAATACTTCCCAAGGAAGCGTTTGGCTCAAATCAAAAGAGTTACCCGATTTTGAGGTAATGTCTTCTCTAATGTTGTTTTGTTTTATTTTTCTTCTCCAACCCCCTAAATTATTTTTATTCATTTATTTTGTAACAAAACCAGTATCCTAAATATACTAGGATGTTTTTATAAGAAGGATTCTAGATACACATACACACACCTACATCTAATGGTTAAAGAACATACAGTTTCTGTGGATGGCGAATTTCTTCCTCACGAAACGATGATTGTTCAACACTCATATAACACCTTCAAAGGTGGACATTAAGATTTCAATATTTTTATATATGATATATAATATGTTTATGTTTTACTTATGCTTCTGTATTTCTCATTTATGGCATACTTTATGATTTCCATTATGGGTAAACCGCGATAATTTCATTTTAGGAAGTGCGGACTACCGCCCCCTCAAAGTGATGTGAATCATTAATTCCATATGTGGGATGTATAAAGGATGGAGTAAATGATATTATATATGATATTATACTGGAATTATATTATACATTTATATCATTATGATTTCATTCCATTAAATATGAAATAGAAATGAAAGTAGCGTTCATGCGTACGTACGGCTTACCGTCTCCATGAACGGTGCATTTCATTTCTTACCTCTAAATGTTACGTAATATTATAAATGAATGTATATACTGTATATATATGATATATATGATATCTACATCATGAATATAATTCTGGATATAATAGATATTTCACCACATGAACAACTTGTAATTATAAGATGTTTATTTTTGACTCAAGTACCAATGATCGACAAAACGACCGTTATTAACATAAATAATTACATAATGTTCATAACATGGTAATAAGTGATATAAAAGGAATAATGAACACGAAAAAGGTTCTTAAGTAAATAGAAATTAACTCTAGTTTATTACTCAGGAGGTTAAAGAACGGTCGAGTCAGGACAAGATGCAAGGTAAGGGAACTTCTTAACCCACTTTCCATTCTTTGGGTTAATCTCCTACTTTCAAATTATGTCATGATATTATTATGTATTATTTTGTATTTTTACTTTATTTATGTGTACCTATAGTGAATACATATAATAGATCTATTTTATTTAAAAAATGATCTTATTAAGGACTTCGTCTCAATCTCCTTTCATTGAGGCATATTTGGTTTTATACACAACTTTCTTTTATATGGTGTATAAACCCCTTTGACTTTTACATATATTCAAAAGGAATCTTTTTCATACTAAGCGTTTACTAAATGACAAAAGGGAATGTTTTTGTCGTACGTATGCGGCGACAACGACTTCTCCGCCACCGTGACCATTATTTGAGTTTCGGCTTCCTCTACAAGCCATCATTTTTTTTAATGAAAAATAAATACAAAGTTTTAACTTTCTTTTATTTTGGTATTGAAAATGGTTTTGAAAGCGTTTTTATTATATCAATATGTTGTATTGATATCTTGTGGTTGAAATGTGGAAATGTTATGTTTCCTTTATGAATGTTTTATTTGATACGATTATGTTATGGTTTATGATATGTTTAAACCTATTCATATGAGGAATGTATTGGACTTAATAAGTGACAGGTGGAGCCCGCTATAGCTCCTCGATGCATCGGTAGGTCTCATGAGACAACTAGACGTGGAATTGGCCGAGGCCCTTTCCCATTTTGATTTATGGTTTTGGCCGAGGCCTTAATCATTTTAGACGTCTTGGCCGAGGCCTTGACAAAATGTTTCAGAATGTCCGGCATTATACATTCCCTCATTATGAAAGTGGTTATTGATATTTCATGTGATTATTCGTCTAGTAGAATATCCATGTGAGTAAGTAAGTGGCATTATTTGATTTTACATTTTCCATATTATGCTGATGTTCATGTTTAATAAGGCTTTTTTTTAGTTATACATTGCCTTAAATGTTTATGTTTATTTATGAAAGCTTCCGCAATATTCTAATCCTTACTGAGCATCTGAGCTCACCCCTTTCAATGTTTTAATATTTTCCAGGATGTGAAGAAGTATTTTATGAATGACCTGCAGGGATTATCAGAAGAGGATATGAGTGTGGTCTATGGAGACTTTGTTATTGTAGTTTTTCACTTTATGATGTAATGTAAGAATTATGAATGTATCTAGTGTTTCCAAGGCTACTAATCTAATCGGTCTTTCGAGACTTGATCTTTTGTGATCATGCCAATGTTACGAAGTAATGCACCGAATCTGGGTAGCTGGGTTCGGGGTGCTACAGTTGGTATCAGAGGAAGTTTAGTACAAACCTTGGAAGCTAGATTTAGACAAACTCATATTAGAGCACGTAGACCTAAGATGAACTTTGAGGATTAGTATACAAGAACTTCCTAAAATTTTGGTATTATAGAGATTTTGTGGGTTTTCTGAGCAATACATCCCTGTATGGATATGAGCAGGTAGAGGAGGCTCTGGAACAGATGTACCTAGGGGTAAAACCCGAAAACAACGCTTTGAGCTAGACTCGAACGGGAACTGGTGCACGACAACGGGCCTTGCTGCACTCTTGGTTACAACACTCCTGGGGGATATGCTTAGGATAATTATCATTTTATTTACAAACCACTATGAAGGGTTATGAGTATATACTTCCTCAAAGAAAACATTTCTTTTTATAATTATGGATTATATCCATAATTAGTTCAATTTATGTTAAATGTTTTACAAGTATGGAATTATGTATTTTGATTCATAAACTAATCCAGTTTATGCCATTATTTATAAATGGCGCCTAGTGGAAGGAATGGAAACCGTATCAATGAACGCACTCCGTGTAGGGATTTCCCTCCTACTCAAAATAATTATTGTGGATCTGGAGATACAACTGGTGCTGATCAACTTATTACCATACTGGGACAACTCACCCAGGTTATGAATAATAACCTTACTCGTATGGAGCACCCTGATCCGCAACGTGGAGGATCAATGCTAGACCGTTTCATGAGGCAACAACCACCAACCATCAATGGGAGTACAAATCCTATAGTAGATGAGTAATGGATAAATTCCTTAGAGAAAATATTCCATGCCTTGGGGAGTAGTGAAAGGGAGAAGGTTGTCAAAGCAGTTTACCGCCTCACTGGAGATGTCGATCAGTGGTGGTCGCTGATTCAAAACACAAACGAAGATGATGACGTATTGAATATGGAATGGAGGGAGTTCAAAGAGATTTTCATAGAAAAATACATTCCTTGTGACCATCGAGCAGATATGGAAAGGAAATTTCTGAGTCTGAGGCAGAAGGAGGATGAGAATGTCGCAAAGTATGAGGCTAACTTTACAAGGTTAGCGAGGCATGATGCCGATTATATACGTAACCCAAAGAGTAAGATTGATCGTTTCATTGATGGGTTAAAACAATTTCTACGTCGAGCCTTAGTATCACAATCCTTCTCATCATACGAAGATATTGTCTCGTGTGCTATCAAGACAGAAAAGGAATTCTCTAAGTCTTATGACAACAAAGTAAAGCATGAGAAGAAGAGAACGGGGAACAAGAGACAGATAAAGGGAAAAAGGGAAAGAAGGATTTTCCATTATGTGATAATTGTGGGAAGAATCACCCTGGTACGTGCCTAAAAGGAATGGGAGTTTGTTATAAATGTGGAGAAAAGGGTCACCAGGCTCGTGATTGCAAGGGAAAGAAAGAGGTTGTCAAAGTTGAATGCTACAATTGTAGGGAAATGGGGCATTATGCAAATGAATGTCCTAAGAGTCAAGGAAAAATACCTCAAAAAGGCCAAGGGATCAAGGCCAATCTTATGTTGTGACTACAGTTGAAGAGGAATAATTAATGTATTGGTGCTTTTGGACTCAAGGATTATATTCTGGTTATAAGAATAATGTGATATATATAAAGATTGTACTGCAGTACTTTTTGATTTCAGTAAGGTTTTAATATGATTAAGGTAATCATATTTTTAGTATGTGACAATAAGAGAAACTTTTCTTGGTTTGGGGAATCTGATGTTACAATTGATTTTGGAATTTAGAGACCTTTTAGAGAACTTCTAGATAGAGGTATTTTGGATAACTATTAAGGTTGGAATGGATTAAGTTGAACCATGGATAGTATTGTTTAAGGTTAAAGCATTTCTGAAGATTATTTTTGGAATATTATAATATTATAGTTTTAGGAAAAGGACAACCTGCAGGGTGGGGCATAACTTGTCGCGTCGGACAAAGCTGCAGGAATCGAACCCACAACCATAGTGCGACAGGCCTTTATTTCCTACCACTAGACTACAAGAAGTCCCTGGTTATTAAAAAATAATTTTACTAATCTAAATGGTATGTGTTAACATTTGTAACCTTATACAATTAGGATAAAGAGAATATTTTTGAGTTCTGTTACCATTTGGAGTAAAAGTTGGGTTTGTGGTAAGAATTTATTAACGAATGAAAGTATACATAACAAGTATGTATATTCCCTTACGTTCTTAGTAAATCTCCTAAATAAATTCCTCAACATTATAAAAGGTAACTTAAAACAAAAATGTTGTCGGTTAGCTTTTCCAACTGGAGATTCAATGACTGTTTAACCAATCACAAGTTTGTGATTTTCTTGTAGTTAAACTTTCTCCTAATCCTGTTTTCTATAACTCTCCCTCAGAGCTTGATGGTTTGTTTCTCCTCCATATCCATATTTTCATAGAATCCTAGAATGGGCTATATCGGGTGACCTTTGTACTTATCTTGCTTTCTTTTAATGTTATATATTTATTAATCTTATTTCCGATGTGGGTTTTCCACAATGGTATTTTCTATTTTCAACCTTTTATTTTCCAAGAAAAATTTCAAATTGAGAGGATGTAATTTATTGAAGGAGGGGAGAATGTAACACCCCGAGCTTCCACAATACGCTCCTCATTCAATAATGCAATAGCTTGCATTGTACGCAACTTCGAGTTCTAAAACACCGCGACTAATCATAGTAGCCGTTATGAATAGTAATAACTACTTTTTAAAATTATAGAAATTTTATATTTCAAAATGGACTTCATTTTTGTATTCCTAATATTTAAATTAGCCTACGTTGAATTTTTTGTAATTTTCTGAGAACTTCTAAATTTTTATGAATAGTGAAAAATAATTAAAACAACTTTTTTAATCAAAATAATTTATAGTGATAAGTTATATTATTGAGTGGTTTTAAAGTATAATTAGAATATATTTTTACCATTTTATCCAATAGTGTTCATTAGAATTAATTTCACTTTGAAATTGGACATAAACAATTGCCAATCTTTTGATATAAATTGTTTCTTAAAACACGCTATTTGTTGTGACAACGAGAATTAATTATAAAATTAATTAATGAAACTTATATGTTTGGAATTTTTTAAAATAGAAATCATTTTTGAATTCGGAATATCAATTATAGCTTAGGGTGAAATTTTGGCATTGTTCTGAAAAACTTCAATTTTTTGATGAATAGTGAAACCACTAAGTGGAAGTTAAATAACTGATTTTTCGTTGAAATGAAATATTACCACTTCTGTGATTTGATTTTCAAAAAATCCGACATACATGGTTTTCATTAAGATGTAAAATGTGGTTCAATGAGATTAAAATAATTTTTGGTGAATAGTAACTTTTAAGTTCTTAATCGCGATTAGAGGTAATTAGTGTAGTTTAAGGTAAAAATAATGTTTTAATAATATGAGATGAGCATTACACTTGTCCTACTCCTATTGGATGAGTCATGGCCGACCAAGACAACCCATGGGTCAACTTGGGGACCCCATGGAGCCACTTTGGTTGGAAAATGACATTAATATATATTTATTTAATGTTAAAATTAAATTGACACAAACATGAGTTGTTCTACTAAAACAGTTTTTAAGTGGGGTTACACAAGTCCAAATTTTTACTATAAATATTCATTAGAAATATAAAAATATTTCCTACATCATAGTAGTTTTTTTATAATTTTTGGACATTAAATAAATTAAATTATTTATGAAATCATTATGATGGAGCGATGACCTCATTATTTAACGATTTTAATAAAATTAAAAGATAATGTAAAATTCAAGGCTTACACTTGTCCAAAGACTATTGGATGGGTAGATTTCGAACCCTTATCACCTTATCCACGAATTATATAAGTTTGGGACCTTTAGAATCCGAAAAGCATTGTATAATAATGTAACATTTCAATCTTTCCAAAAGAGCCCCTCCTCTCCTCTTATAAAAGGCCCCCACCTCTACCACCTCATTCACACTTTCAAGCCATTTGGCTCGGCCAACCTCTGCCCAAATACTCTCCAAACTTCCCTCCCTTACTCCTAGAAGCCTCACTTTGGGCATAATACTTCCCAAGGAAACGATGATTGTTCAACACTCATATAACACCTTCAAAGGTGGCCATTAAGATGTCACTATTTTTATATATGATATATAATATGTTTATGTTTTACTTATGCTTCTGTATTTCTCATTTATGGCATTATTTATGATTTCCATTATGGGTAAAACGCGATAATTTCATTTTAGGAAGTGCGGACTACCGCCCCCTCAAAGTGATGTGAATCATTAATGCCATATGTGGGATGTATAAAGGATGGAGTAAATGATATTATATATGATGTTATACTGGAATTATATTATACATTTATATCATTATGATTTCATTCCATTAAATATGAAATAGAAATGAAAGTACCGTTCATGCGTACGTATGGCTTACCGTCTCAATGAACGGTGCATTTCATTTCTTACCTCTAAATGTTACGTAATATTATAAATGAACGTATATACTGTATATATATGATATATATGATATCTACATCATGAATATAATTATGGATATAATGGATATTTCACCACATGAACAACTTGTAATTATAAGATGTTTATTTTTGACTCAAGTACCAATGATCGACAAAACGACCGTTATTAACTTAAATAATTACATAATGTTCATAACATGGTAATAAGTGATATAAAAGGAATAATGAACATGAAAATGGTTCTTAAGTAAATAGAAATTAACTCTAGTTTATTACTCAGGAGGTTAAAGAACGTTCGAGTCAGGACAAGACGCAAGGTAAGGGAACTTCATAACCCACTTTCCATTCTTTGGGTTAATCTCCTACTTTCAAATTATGTCATGATATTATTATGTCTTATTTTTTATTTTTACTTTCTTTATGTGTGCCTATAGTGAATACACATAATAGATCTATTTTATTTAAAAATGATCTTTTTAAGGACTTCGTCTCAATCTCCTTTCATTGAGGCATATTTGGTTTTATACACAACTTTCTTTTATATGGTGTATAAACCCCGTTGACTTTTACATATATTCAAAATGAATATTTTTTATACGAAGCGTTTACTAAACGACAAAAGGGAATGTTTTTGTCGTACGTATGTGGCGACAACGACTTCTCCGCCGCCGTGACCATTATTTGAGTTTCGGCTTCATCTACAAGCCATCATTTTTTTAATGAAAAATAAATACAATGTTTTAACTTTTTTTTATTTTAGTATTGAAAATGGTTTTGAAAGCGTTTTTATTATATCAATATGTTGTATTGATATCTTGTGGTTGAAATGTGGAAATGTTATGTTTCCTTTATGAATGTTTTATGTGATACGATTATGTTATGGTTTATGATATGTTTAAACCTATTCATATGAGGAATGTATTGGACTTAATAAGTGACGGGTGGAGCCCGCTATAGCTCCTCGATGCATCGGTAGGTCTCGTGAGACAACTAGACGTGGAATTGGCCGAGGTCCTTTCCCAATTTGATTTATGGTTTTGGACGAGGCCTTAATCATTTTAGACGTCTTGGCCGAGGCCTTGAAAAAATGTTTCAGAATGTCTGTCATTATACATTACTCATTATGAAAGTGGTTATTTATATTTCATGTGATTATTCGTCTAGTTGAATATCCATGTGAGTAAGTAAGTGGCATTATTTGATTTTACTTTTTCCATATTATGTTGAAGTTCATGTTTAATAAGGCTTTTTTTTAGTTATACATTTCCTTAAATGTTTATGTTTATTTATGAAAGCTTCCGCAATATTGTTATCCTTACTGAGAATCTGAGCTCACCCCTTTCAATGTTTTAATATTTTCTAGGATGTGAAGAAGTATTTTATGAATGACCTGCAGGGATTGTCAGAAGAGGATATGAGTGTGGTATATGGAGACTTTGTTATTTTAGTTTTTCACTTTATGATGTAATGTAAGACTTATGAATGTATCTAGTGTTTCCAAAGCTACTAAACTAATCGGTCTTTTGAGACTTGATCTTTTGTGATCATGCCAATGTTACGCAGTAATGCACCGACTCTGGGTAGCTGGGGTCGGGGCGCTACATATAGTCACAGACAACTGATCTAAATCATGATTATGTAATGTCAAAATACCAAAATAATACTAAAATATGTATATTCTATAGAGATAGGAAAAATTAAATTGTAAATTGTACATCAAAAACATTATCATAACCATCAAAATATAACCATTATTTATAATTTTTAAAAATAACTCCATGTACAATATTAATTTATCATAGAACCAATTGGTAGAACAGAATAGTATTACCCTTGGGTAATTTCACTACCAACCATGTGAGATTTTTATAGAAGGACTATATGTCATTATCCATAGTCATCATCCATATACATGAATCATTAAAACACACATCATCTAAATAATTTAATGGTTAAGGAATTTATTTAATACCATAAGAATTTTTATTATCTGTAAAAAAGTTATCCTTATCATCTCTATATAATGGATTAATAATTATTATGATCCAATTTTTATAAAAAACCTATTTGTGGTGATAAAGAAGGATAAATGTAACCTAAAAACTAATATCTGAATTGAGATGAGAAATATGATTGAAAAAAATACAATACTCTTCTTCTACTTAACTATTTCTAGGATTTTATCTCAATTCATTCTATGTTGAAGGTGTTAGAACCTAATTTTCTTAAAATATTTCCTTGATGAAAATTATATCTTTACATGTTTGGGACACAACAAAATTAATATTTTAAACGTAAAATAATTTCCTATATATATCCACTTTCCATGTCTATGTTGTAATTTTCCATTTTTTACATGAGCATCTAAAAAATGATATGAAATCACAAGAATATATTATAGTACCAGAACAAACATCATATGGAGGGATATTTTATATAGCTGTTGAAGGAGACTAACTACATAATATGCATGTTCTTATGAAAATATTAGCTCAAATAATTTATGTATATCAGAGTCATAGGGAATACAAAGAAATATAAACATTGATTTCCTATTCATTTGTTCTACCTTAATTTGTTTCTATAGAGTACTCAGAATGATAAAATACCAAAAAACTCATTTGTATTTTTAAATGTGTTGAAAATTATTCAAATAAAATCTATAGAAAATATCAATGAAAAAGTAAAATCACTAATAACCCAGATGCTTTTCTCTGAAAATTTTACACTTCTTAATTGTTGGTAATAAATACTTTTCCATATTATAATATAAATTAATTAATTTCAAGAATAAATTCATTAATAATGAGAGATATAAAGTATAAACTACTGTTGTAATGTAACAACCTGATATTTTATGTGAATTATTATTTTTAATTTCATTGATGCCTTGTGTTGTACGTGATACCAAAATTAGCGTGTTCTATATACAACACCATATTAACATGAAGTATACACAACACTAATCTTGGATCATGTTACACACAATTTCAAGTTTGTTTGATAGAAGTTATTTTACGCAACATTGAGTGTGTGTGTATATATATATATATTCAATGCTTAATGAAATATGGTTGAATTCTATTATATTCAAAAACAAATGAATCGTGTACTACACACAACCCTATCTTTGCTTTCATTACACGCAACCACGACCTTCCACAATAGCGTGTGTTATACGCAATGCCAAGTTTCACTAAATGAGATATTATTATAATATTATTATGAACTAGCCGTTATGAATATTAATACCCACTTTTTAAAATTTTATAAATTTTATCATTCAAAATGGACTTCATTTTGGGATTCAGAATATCAAAATTATCCTATGGTGAATTTGTGGTATTTTTTTGAAAACATTCAATTTTTGATGAATAGTGAAAACACTGGGTTTCTATTTAAAACCCGGCTTTTTATTTAAATAATTATTTATTTTATTTAAAATTATTTTAGGTCAAAATTTATACATTATACCTATATAAGTTCATTTTAATTCATTGGATTCGTTTTATAATAATTTTAGATATATAAAAAGTTTATTGAACTTTTAACCGTCTTTTACCCACCCCCTAGGAAAATTTGCAAATTTACATAAAACATAATTTTACTACTTCTGGGAATGGAATTTTAAAAATACAAGAGACAAGATTGATTTCAGTAAGTAAAATTTGGTTCAATGAGACGAAAATAATTATTGGTAAACAGTAACCTATTACTTTTATTTACAACAGTTAAAAGTAAATTGGATAATTAAGGGTAAAAATGATATTATTATTAGGCTAAAACATGTCCTAATTCTATTGGATATGTCTATTTCGACCAAAAACAACCATTGGAATAAAATATGACCATTTAGGTCCACTTGGAATAGATTAGGACATTTATTATTATTTTATTTAAAGAAGAATTAAAATAGTTAAAATCAAAGTTTAATAACTAAAAAAATTTTAATATAGAGTTATAAATAATATAAATACAACTATAAATATTCATTATAAAGCTAAAAATATTTCCTACATTATTGTATTTTATATATAATTTTTAAAAATTAATTAATTTAAGTTATTTATGACACAATGATGATGCAATAATTACCTTATGAATGAAATATTAAAAAAAATTGATGTTATAAATTCCCAAATAAATATAATTTTAGACTTTTTATGAATTAAACTAATTTTATAGGTTAATATGACATGTTATTATTGATTTAATTAAATTTATTCTAACTAATCATGCTGTTAGGTTTTTCACAAAAATCATGTACCAAATAGTGTCAAAATTGACATAAAATAGATTTTAAAATAAATATTATATTATTAATTTTTATTTTATTTATAAAAATATAAGGTTCTACCAAATGACTTAGATAAAAATATATATTAATAATTAACCACTTGGGGTTCGTTTTTCATGTTATATAATGTTTATTAACATTATAGTTTAAGAAAACAAAAAGACGTGGTAAAATTTAAATAATTTAACTTAGAGTTAAATCTAAATGATATGGATAAAATAGCGACTTAAACTTGTCTAAAGTTGATTAGATGAGAGGATGTCGACCTATCCCCACCTTATCTTCAGAATAAATGAATTTGGATCTATTAAAAACGGAATATGACTTTATTATCAAATAATATTTTATGTTTTTCCAAAGGTTCCCCTCTCCTCCATTATAGAAAGGGCACCCCTTCCCTCTTCTATTCACACCCTTTAGAGCCTTTAATCTCAACCAACCCCTGAACATTTCTCTTCTCAACATACCTAGAAACATTCTGGAGGTTCTGTTATTCTCAAAACACCAACTCTAGTCCATTAAGATCAATCTTAAAGAAGGTGTGTCGAAGAAGTGGTAATCTCTTCTAGTGATTCTTTCAAGTTTCTTTCTTCTTAAACTTCTACTTCCTTAGTAGTTTCATTATAAAGTAATAAAATCAGTATCTATAATAAACTAATATGTTATTATATATTTGAAACAACCCAATTTCATGTTCTATCTATCCTACGGAAAATGAAATCACCACGCATGCGTACGAACGAAATACCGTCTCCACGCCGTGGTGTAATCTGTTTTTCCACCACCACCTTACTTGGATGGGTATAATGGTATAAAGAATAAATATATATGGATATTATAACATCATACTGATTATGAGATTTTATATCATCCAATCCAATTCCATTCAAAAAATTATGGGAATGATATCATCGCTCGTGCGTACGTACGGATAATCGTCTCCACGACGCGATGGGATTCAATCTCCATGTTAACCATTAAAGAATGACTATAAAGTATATATAATGAATAATAATGTTATATATAACATAATAATGATACTGTATTTATTTATATTTTATTTACTTGATTTCATTCAAGTCAATAAGCAATGGAAAACAGCATTCATGCGTACGTACAACCTACAATCTCCGTGAAAGGTGTATTTCATTTCATTTATCTTTATATTATATATATATATATAGACTGAATATATATGATATATAAATCATGATTTACATTATGGAAGTAATTAAATCATGATATAACTAATAATAATATCAAGATCAATAAGTCCAAACAAGTACGATAAATAAAATGATTTTACCCAAAACGCTTCTTTAACATGGAATTTACAAAAGAACGGGTAATATAAAGTCATAAGTGAACCATATATGATATAATAACAATGAATATGATTTTGTAATAAGTAAATGACAGTATTTAAATCATTATATAGGAGGTTCGGATACGTACGATGCATATCAAACCTAAGGTAAGGGATAACTTTTCCAATCACGTTTTTATCCGATGTTGTTTATTTGTAAGTATTTACTAGGATTATTGTTATCATCCATGCCCTTGTTTTCTAAAATTTTTTCATGTATTTTTAAATTCCTTTTTACCGAATTATTTAATTTACCACATGTTATGAAAGTAATATTACTTTTTTTACCACACGAGGAACATTTTGACTTTTCCGAAAAAATTATGAGGAGAATGTTTTTTTATCTAATACGGCATGACCATATTTTAACGGATTTATAACGCCTTATTTTCATAATGATAACTCTACAAGATTTCATGACTAATTTCAAAAAAAATAATTTTCTTTTAAAATTTCATGGAATTTTGTGAATATAAAATGATTTTGAATAAGAAAGGATATTTTCCTCAAGAATTCACTTCAAGTGTTTTATCAAAACCAATTTTCATCTAAAATGACATTATTTCATATGTGTATGTTTCAAGTATAATGTCTCTATTATTTAAATGGTTTTATTTTTCTTTTGAGGAAATGAAATCCATTTATTTTATATGGATTATTTTATGATGGAATGATTTTTATGAAACCCATTTTAATCATTGAGGTATTATGAATGATGTATGTTTATTTTGTGGAACACTAAATAATGATTTAATTATGAGATGGTTGGGACCTATATCTCCCTATTATTCATTGGGTAACGATTTCTATCTCATGAGATAGACATGGATGGAATGGTATGTTAATCCGGTTCAGTGTTATAGAACTAAAACGAGGAGTGAACTCGATTCAAAAAAAGACTTTTTCCAATAAGATGGTGTTGGAAGCAATGCCTTGGTTACAATGAAAATAATATCATGTTCTTAATGTTTTTCCACAATTATAAGTTCTAATTCCAAGATATTTTATCATTATTGATGTTCCATTATGATCTATGCCTTATGTACATCCATGCTTTATGTGATTGCTCAAGATTTCGATGTTTAAACATTATGTTCTTGTTTTTATGATCAAATGTATATTGTTTGTTTTATTCTCTCCATGCTTACCCTTACTAAGGTTTTGAGCTCAACCTTTATATGTTTTCTTTTCCCCAGGATATAAAGATGATTTTTATGTATGAAAACCAAATGGGAAGATCATTATGGGAGATGATGAAGATCTTTCACAGCAATTAGAAGATTTTTTTCCGGGTATCCAAAGACACTAAACTATTACTATCATTGAGTGTTGGTTTTCTCTATATATTATGTATTCTGAAAAAGTAATGTAATTTCCATGTACGTCAAGTTTTGGGTCTCTACATATAATACACTTAATATTCACAATTAAAACATTCCAGTACATGGAACCTATTGAATCATTCCTTTGTCCTAATAATGATTCATTTTCCATCTTTCATTAATCATCTATAATTGGTGTATTTATTGAAATTTATACGAATCGTACTCAAAGAAAAAATGTTATTTGAAATTTGAAACATGTTTTTTATAAAAACAATGTTTACAAGATGACATATTTGTCTAGCTAAACTATTTATCATTCATAAAATTTCATATAATATAAAATAATATAATCATGTAATATTTTTGAAATAGGTAAATTTATCTTGTCAAATAAATTATCCAATACTCACAAATTAATAATTAAACATCATAAATGACATTATTTTTACGATTATAAACACTATCTTCTATGACTTCATCATCGTTAAACAAAATTTATTGCTTTTATTTTTAATTATGGTGTCTCTTATTATTATTAATAATATGAATCATGAAGAATTCTATCATAATATGATAATTATTTAAATCAAAGTTGATGTTTTTACGTCTTTGTTTTGATTTCAATCATCGACATTCAGAATTCTCAAATCTATTCACCCCACAATCTCTCTTATATATTAAATCCTGGTAACTATGTTTCAAAATGAACTTAAATCTATTTTAAACTGTAATTAAAATTTTTTAACACAAGAAACATTAAGAATACATTCATAATGTTTTTTAAAATAATATCTAATGGTCACATATGAAGTAGAAAGGAACATAATATAATTTTAAAAAATTAAACTTTTACACACATATTCTCTATAAGTACGAAATAAAAAATAATTTCATTGAATACTATTATGTGATATATAATATGTATAAATACTACCATTAAATTATATAATAGAATTTAGTTAAATTATAATTTATTGGAAATTAACATTTTCAAACATATATTCTCCATTTATACGTAGAACATAACAATGGTTGTTCTTATTCTAGACATCATTATAATTATGATTTTATAGACGTATATAAAATTGTAAAATATAATTAGGATCATTAATATGTTTTATTAAATATAATTAATGAACAATAGAATTTTTATATCATAAAAAATTCATCATCCTAATCCATCAGAATGATTATATATTTTATATTAACAATCCCAAATGAAAATATTATGTACTAAAATGAATATGGAATAATAAATTTTACGGATTCAATTGTGAGGATAAAATAATAAAATCATAATAGTTTATCATATCCTAGAGGTCATTTTTACCAGATATATGATAGAGAATATGGTTTATCAAATAATACACTAAAAGAATTATTGAATAATGAAAATGCAATCAACCTAGAGTACAAATAAAACAATAATAAATAATGTATACTTTAATATAGAAAAAGATAATTTTGACAAATAATGATTACATGTGGAGAAACAATTCAATTTAAAATTGGAGGTTTCATGATTCCTTATGTGGCTATGACATAAAAATTAATGAAAAAAAAATTCATATTGTAACCAAACATTTTATCACTAACCCCTATATAATTTAATTATTATTTTTATTAACATTTCTCTCTGGTTGAGTAGGATATATGTTATAAAACAATAACATCCACCATCAATTAAATTAACATTTTCAAATATATATTCTCCATTTATACGTAGAACATAACAATGGTTGTTCTTATTCTATACATCATTATAATTATGATTTTATACACGTATATGAAATTGTAAAATATAATTAGGATCATTAATATGTTTTATTATACATAATTAATGAATAATAGAATTTTTATATCCTAAAAAATTCATCATCCTAAACCATCAGTATGATTATATATTTTATATTAACAATCCCAAATGAAAATATTATGTACTAAAATGAATATGGAATAATAAATTTTAAGGATTCAATTGTGAGGATAAAATAATAAAATCATAATAGTTTATCAGATCCTAGAGGTCATTTTTACAAGATATATGATAGAAAATATGGTTTATCAAATACGACACTAAAAGCATTATTGAATAATAAAAATGAAATCAACATAAAGTACAAATGAAACAATAATAAATAATGTATACCTTAATATAGAAAAAGATAATTATGACAAATAATGATTACATGTGGAGAAACATTGCAATTTAAAATTAGAGGTTTCATGATTCCATATGTGGCTATGACATAAAAATTTATGAAAAAACAAAAAACATATTGTAACTAAAACATTTTATCACTAACCCCTGTATAATTTAATTGTTATTTTAATTAACATTTCTCTCTGGTTGAGTAGGATATATGTTAGAAAACAATAACATCCACCATCAATTGATTATTTTTTGAGAATAAAAAATATGTATTCCCCATGAGAAAAACTCCACCACTTCCACTGAATCCCCTTATTATAAAAAAGAACATTGAAACACATATAATTCTAGGAAATTCATAATCCTAGAAATGAAATTTTTATTAATTATCATATTTATAAGAATTTTTCTATCCTAATATTTATTATAAAAATATGAACATAAGAAATATATTCTCCCCCAAAATGATATATTACAAAAATAGGATTATCCCTCCCATAAAACATCTATTACATTATGAGAAATTTATCACATTAAATACCAATGTATTTTGAATAAATTTTCATATATATACTAATTCACAACATCTAAATATATTATTTAGATTCCATTTGAATATCCATATAAATTCCCTCAATTATAGAAAATTATGATGTGTTATTTTATATTTCTATCAAAATAATAACGTACCCACTAACATTTAGAAAAAAATTTAAAATATTATATTTTCACTATCTCAAATAATATTAGGTTTTATGTGGAGAAAAACTCCTTAATTTGGTTAAAATGGAAGAAAACATCAATAGATTATCATATATAACTAGATATCCAATAAAGTACCTCTAAAATATTATTACACATGTTATCCAAATATTCTCTTCTTAAATGGATTTTTATGGTAAATATAGATATGTTAAAAAATACAATACATATCATAACCGACTTACCCAGTATATGGAATATGAGTTATGTATTGAACTTTATCATCTTACCAACAATATATTGTAGATTAAAAAATAAAATGAGTAGCTACTAATATAATTAAAAGTTTCAATTTATTAATAGGAAACCTATTAAAAACATTATCAATTTATTTTTTTATATCTATAAATTTGAATGATAAAATTTTGGTCCCTTTGAATCTAAATAACTTGGATTATTTAAAGATTTAAAATATTTTATTTGGATATTTTTATTTTATAGAACATTATCATGTATAATTTGATTCTTTTACATAGAAACAATATACATAGAATCAATATATAGGAAAAAATCTATGAAAATATCAATCATCACACTTCTAGAGATAAATACTTATATCATAAATTCATACAGCAAACAAATAGAGGTCATAATAGCTTCTAGACATTTCCATCATGATTTTTAGTGACTGTTTCAAAAAATAACGATATGTTATTTATGTGCATATTTACTTATCATTACATTTATTTATAAAACACATTGTATATAAGATATATATTTATTTCAAATGATATCTTGAATAAAAGAAGTTACAACATATAACTAGTGAGTCCTTTTATTTATTGAAGACATAGTCCCAAACCAATCATGAATAGAGAAATATTTTACAACTAGAAAACCCATATATCATGTAAAAACTTATAAGTTTATTAAACCATTAATAAAATGAAATTTATTTATATCTTGAGTATTTAACTCCCTCTTTTGCATTTTTATTGTATAATTTTTTTAATCGCACTACGGGAAAAATGGGTATTTGCGACGGGGGTATTTACCCGTGGCAAATAATTAGGCTTTTGCGACGGGATTGCTTTCCCCGTCGCAAATAGTTTTCCCGCGATGCGCGCCAAATCGCGGGAAACTTATTTGCGACGGGGGAATATTCCCGTCGCAAATAACCGGCGGCGGGAAAAGGTATTTGCGACGGGAATATTCCCCCGTCGCAAATACTATGTCGGCAGGGGTTATTTGCGACGGGTCCCGTCGCAAATAACTATTTACCGGTTGACCGTAATAAATGTTGGCTAAGGTATTTGCGACGGGTACCGTCGCAAATAATCTAACCTATAAATACCCCCATCCGTTTTTTTCATTTCATTCTTATTCCTTATCTTCTACTTCCCTCAAAATTATATTTCTAGAGTTGAGTTTTTCTCCAGTTTAATTTTTTTCTCCGGAGCTGATATTAAAGTTTTGAAAAACGATCAGAACAGATCAATTTTCAAGGTATTTATCTTCATTTTAATTTTTTATTTATTTTTAATTTTTTATTAGTTTCAATTATTATTAATTAGTTGTAATTTAATTATGTTTACATTGTTTTATTACTTAAAAAATTTAAATTATTAGTATTGTTTATAGTTAATGGTAATTAGGAATAATTAGTAATAATTTTTAATAATTAAGAATAAATATTAATAATTAGTAATAAATACCAATAATTAGGAATAAGAACATTATTACATTATTAGTTTATTTTATTATTAATATTAAAATAATATAATTTTTTATATATATACAATTCTTTTTTCATCTGTGTGTTTGTTGTCTTCACATGTATTATTTGTATGTGCAGATAGAAAACGCACAGATGAAAGAAGAACTGTATATAAATTAAAAAATTATATTATTTTAATATTAATAATAAAATATATTAATAATGTTATTATTTGTAATTATTGGTAAATATTTCTAATTATTTCTAATTATTCATTTAATTACTAATAATTAGGAACAATTATCAATAATTATCAATAATTAAGAATAATTAGTAATAATTAGTAATAATTACCAATAATTAGTATTAATTACCTAGAATTAGTATTAATTACCAATAATTGGTATTAATTACCAATAATTAGTAATAATTAGGAATAATTAACAATAATTAGTAATAATTACCAATAATTAACAATAATTAGTAATAATTACATATAATTAGTATTAATTACCAATAATTAGTATTAATTACCAATAATTAGTAATAATTAGGAATAATTAACAATAATTATTAATAATTAGTAATAATTAGTATTAATTAGGAATAATTAGTAATAATTACCAATTATTAGTAATAATTATTATTAATTACCAATAATTAGTATTAATTACCAATAATTAGTATTAATTATCAATAATTAGTATTAATTACCAATAATTAGTATTAATTACCAATAAATAGTATTAATTACCAATAATTAGTATTAATTACCAATAATTAGTATTAATTACCAATAATTAGTATTAATTACCAATAATTAGTATTAATTATTAATAATTACCAATAATTACCAATATTTAGTAATAATTAACAATAATTGCCAATAATTACCAATAATTAGTAATAATTACCAATAATTGTCAATAATTACTAATAATTATCAATAATTAATAATAATTAGTAATAATTAGTAATAATTAGTAATAATTACTAATAATTAGCAATAATTAGTAATAATTAGAAATAATTAGTAATAATTAGAAATAATTAGTAATAATTAGAAATAATTAGTAATAATTAGTAATAATTAACAATAATTAGTAATAATTAACAATAATTAGTAATAATTAGGAATAATTAGAAATAAATAGTATTAATTAGGAATAATTAGTAATAATTACCAATAATTAGTAATAATGATTATTAATTACCAATAATTAGTATTAATTACCAATAATTAGTATTAATTACCAATAATTAGTATTAATTTCCAATAATTAGTATTAATTACCAATAATTCGTATTAATTACCAATAATTAGTATTAATTACCAATAATTAGTATTAATTACCAATAATTAGTATTAATTACCAATATTTAGTAATAATTAACAATAATTGCCAATAATTAACAATAATTAGTAACAATTACCAATAATTATCAATAATTACTAATAATTATCAATAATTACTAATAATTATCAATAATTAATAATAATTAGCAATAATTAGTAATAATTAGCAATAATTACTAATAATTAGAAATAATTAGTAATAATTAGAAATAATTAGTAATAATTAGAAATCATTAGTAATAATTAGTAATAATTAACAATAATTAGTAATAATTAACAATAATTAGTAATAATTAGGAATAATTAGAAATAATTAGTATTAATTAGGAATAATTAGTATTAATTAGGAATAATTAGTAATAATGATTATTAATTACCAATAATTAGTTTTAATTACCAATAATTAGTATTAATTACCAATAATTAGTATTAATTACCAATAATCACCAATAATTACCAATAATCACCAATAATTACCAATAATCACCAATAATTACCAATAATCACCAATAATTACCAATAATCACCAATAATTACCAATAATTACCAATATTTTCCAATAATTACCAATATTTACCAATAATTACCAATACTTACCAATAATTAGGAATAACTACCAAAAATTAAGAATAACTACCAATAATTTGGAATAATTACCAATAATTTGGAATAATTACCAATAATTTGGAATAATTACCAATAATTTGAAATAATTACCAATAATTTGAAATACTTACCAATAATTTGGAATAATTACCTTATTACATTATTTGTATATTTTATTATTAATATTAAAATAATATAATTTTCTATATTATATACAATTCTCTTTTCTTCTGTGTTTTTTCTGTCTCCACATGTAATATTGGCATTCTTTTTCAAAATTATCAACCTACTCGCCAATGGAGAGGTGAAAGAGAATGTCAATATTACATGTGGAGACAGAATTTGAAACACACAGATGAAAGGAGAATTGTATATAATATAGAAAATTATATTATTTTAATATTAATAATAAAATGTACTAATAATGTAATGATGTTTTTATTATATAATTAATATTTATGAAAAAAATTATATTAGTATTATTAAAAAAATAAAAAATCAATATAATATTAAAATTATCAATATTTGTAACAGGTTTTTCTTTATTCTCAATATATTCAATCCTTGCTTGTGTTTTTTCTAACAAATTATTCAAAACCAGTAATGCTTTTATATTTTATAGAAAAATATGGAACAACGTGGTCGTCAACAGTCATTATTAGATGACCGCATATGGATAAATCAACGTAGAAATCCAAATGGTTCTGGTTTAAATCCAGTATATATAGAGGGTGTGGAGAGTTTTTTATCATTTGCGGCATCAAATCCAGAATTTATTTCAGAAGGAAAGATAAAATGCCCTTGTATAAAATGTGCATTGAGAACGTTTGACACGTTTGACAAAGTGGGGGAACATCTCTTGCGTTTTGGTTTTCAAGAAGATTATGTTTTTTGGTATCAACACGGTGAACGCAGTTCCAGAGCAGGTGATACCAACTTGATTCCGGATCCATCCCAGTTTCAAGATTTAGTACATGATGTTGCAGGTTCATCTGTTCAACATACAGAAACTCCGGTTGATATAGCTTCAAATCCTGAGTTGGGACCGTCTGAATTTTATGAGTTGTTGAAGTCTACTGAGGATGCATTATATCCTGGCTGCAAGACGTGCAAATTAGAAGCAGTTTCAAAATTTATGGCTATCAAATCCGATAACGGAATGTCAAACACCTGTTTTGACCAGATATTTTCTTTGCTGAAAACACTGTTACCCGAAGGAAATGTTTTACCTGCAAATTACTATGAAAGTAAGAGGTTGGATCGAAATTTGGGACTTACTTGTCAGAATATTCATGCATGTTCAAATGACTGCATTTTATATTCAGGGGAAAATGAGTCGTTGGATAGTTATCCCACATGTGGGCAACTGAGATATAAAGAAAGACAACACAGGAAGTCTGGTTTGATTCCTGTAAAACAGCTGAGATATTTTCCGCTTACATCCAGACTTCAGCGTTTATTCATGTCTAAGAATACAGCGACAATGATGTCATGGCATAAAGAGAATAGTTCAACCGATAAAAGCTTGAATCATCCAGCCGATGGTGATTCATGGAAACATTTTGATAGAGTGAATCCATCATTTTCTTTAGAAGCTAGAAATGTTCGACTGGGCCTTTCCACTGATGGTTTCTGTCCGTTTGGATCTTATGGTAGTCAATATTCATGTTGGCCTGTTTTTTTAACTCCGTATAATTTACCTCCATTGATGTTGATGAAGGAGCCATATATCTTTTTGAATTTACTAATTCCAGGACATCCGAAGACAAATATTGATGTTTATTTGAAGCCATTGATTGATGAATTAAATTTATTGTGGAGTACTGGTGTCAGTACATATGATGTTGCAACGAAACAGAATTTCATACTGAGAGAATCATTGATGTGGACAATAAGTGACTTCCCGGCTTATGGGATTTTATCTGGCTGGAGTACACATGGTCAGAAATCATGTCCTTACTGTATGGGAGAGAACAAAGCATTTATGCTCATTCATGGAAAGAAACCTTGTTATTTTGACTGTCATCGCAGATTTCTTCCAGCTGATCATCCTTTTCGCAGAAACAGATCTCATTTCAGAAAAGGAACAGCTGAAAGGGATGGACCTCCAAAAATGCTATCAGGATCGGAGTTAAAATCGGTTCTATTTTCATTACCTCCCATCACTTTTGGTCCGACAATAAACCAATAGAAAATTTCTGGTTTTGGGAAAGAACACAATTGGATTAAACGTAGCATATTTTGGGATTTGCCATATTGGTCTGATTTGTTGGTCCGACACATGTTAGATGTCATGCATATTGAGAAGAACTGTTTTGATAATTTGTTTCATACAGTTTTGGATACGCCAGGAAAGAGCAAAGACAATGTAAATGCACGTTTAGATCTTGCCCAAATTTGCAGGCGTCCAGAATTGGAACTATTTTAGAATGTCAGAACAGAAAGGTTACTGAAACCAAAAGCAGCTTATACACTGTCTAAAGAAAACCGTTTATTATTTTGTCAGTGGATTGCAGATTTGAGACTTCCAGATGGTTGTGCTTCCAATTTGGGTAGATGTGTAAAGAATGGTCATATTACTGGATTAAAAAGTCATGATTTTCATGTTATAATGGAGAGACTTCTACCCATTGGATTAAGAGGTCTGTTGAATTCTGTGATTTGGGATTCCATAACAGACATGTCTCATTTTTTTTGGGAAATTTGTGCAGCTATGGCAGATTATGATGCTCTAGGAAAACTTGAAAAAGATGTTGTTGTAATTATATGTAAACTGGAAAAAATATTTCCGCCGTCTTTCTTCGACTCAATGGAACATTTGATGTTACATTTGCCATATGAAGCCAAATGTGGAGGTCCGTTACAGTTTCGATGGATGTACCCATTTGAAAGATGCATGCAAAAATTGAAAAGAAAAGTATGCAACAAAGCATCTGTTGAAGGATCTATTGCAGAAGCTTATTTGCAAGAGGTAATATCTTTTTTCTGCTCCCATTATTTTGAATCTGAGTATCCTTCAAAACACAACCGAATGGGATGGAATGAGAGGAATATTGATGAAATCGACAATCAATTATCTGTTTTCAACCAGTCAGAGCTTGGTTTTGGTGGAGTTTCTGAATGCTGGCTTTCAGATGATGAACATCATAGAGCTCATACGTATGTTCTGCTCAACTGTGAAGAAATGACATCAGTTGTACTGTAAGTGTTTATATCACTTATTCTATCATTTATGTTACAGTAAATAACTTTGGTTTTTATAGGTTGTATGATAATCATATCAAGAAACAAATTCCACAAATTACAGCAGCTGCTCTCGAAGAACGTCGACTGAAAAATTTCTCTCAGTGGTTTCAAAAACTGGTAACATAAATTCTTTATCTTTTAGAAACTCATTCAATGTATAGTTTACTATATTGATAATTATTTCACAAATCATCAGGTGTCTCGACATGCTGATAAAATTGACAAACGGCTGTGTGTATTGAGTAACCCACCTTCCAAACTTGTTAAAACTTATAATACATATGTGGTGAATGGATTTCGATTCCACACACATGCATATGGGGAATCGAAAAAAACAATGAACAGTGGAGTTAGCTTGAGAGGATCTCATCATCGAGAAAATGAAGTTGACTTTTATGGCATACTTGATGAAATCATTGAACTCTGTTATCTTGGACAACATTACATAACCATGTTCAAATGTCGGTGGTTGGATACAGAGAGAGGCGTGCGTGTTCATCCGACTCATGGAATCATCGATATTAAATGTAAAAGTGTTCTCGCAGTAAATGAACCATTCTTATTGGCTCAACATGCATATCAAGTTTATTATGCAAAGTACTGTGCAACATCAAGAGACTTGACTGATTGGTGGAGTGTAATAAAAATCAAAATTCGAGACAATCAGTTTAGTCAAAGTGAATGTGCTTTCACTGATGTGCAAAGAATTGAAGTTTTTCAAGAGAGTACTCAAAATCAATCTTTTTTACAAAGAGACATGAGTATCGATGACGACACCCCACATTTAAGAGTCGGTGATGACGATGATGTTAATGATGTCACATATGAATTTGAAACGGTAAGAGATGAAGCAACTGTAACTAGAATGGATATCGATGATGTTGAGGAGGAATATGAAGATGACATTGACATATATGAATATGATGATGAAGATGAACACTGATAGCATTTCATGGTATTTATATACAATCATAATATGTATATATGTATATATAATAGTAATTATCAATTATTTGCTAACATTAACATTTTCTGTTTCAGATGGACGACGCCACATTTCGTGCGTTGGCGGATGCTGACCTGACTTTTGATGCGGATGAGTTGCTGACAGATGACCCTCAGCCTGCAGGCACTCCAGGGAGTACGTGGAGGGGGCGCGGTCTTGCACGATTGATGATTCCTGACCCCGTCCCCGAGCGACGTCCACGTCTTGGGTTTGATCCACGCACACGGAGGTGTGATAACCTGTGTAATAACCTGTGGATTTGACTAAGATTTCATTAATCTATTCACATAATAAATGTTTATTATTTTTTCAGTTTTCCGCATATAGCAGTCGGACAGGGCAGCGCTATTTTGCGCAACTATTTCTCTCAGCCGTGGACCACATGGGAGCAGATTCCCATTGATGTGCAGTAGGCCATGTTCGGCCATTGGTTGGTACGTACATAAATAAATAATTTTTATTTCGAAAATTATTTCATTTATAACTTGATATTTTGATTTATTTTTAGGGTTTATGGTATCCGATGGAGGATACCATGCGTGACTCCATCCACGAGGCATGGGAGGTGGCCATGCGTGACCGTCTTCGTCAATTTTTGCACAATTTAAGAAAAGATGCGATGAAGAAAGCAGGAGTGTCAGATTTTGAGGAGTCATGTAGAGCACACCGACCAGAGTATATTTCATCCCATGTATGGGATGGATTATGTGCGCACTGGTTGAGTGGTGCATTTCAGAGGAGATCATCGGTGGGGAGGCAGAATCGGGGGAGACAGGAGGTGACTCATCGCGCTGGGAGTCGTTCTTTCAGTACTCATAGACAGCATCTAGTACGTACATTATTTATAAATATTTTATATAACTATAAATATTAACAGTTTTTTTTATTCTTATAGGTTGTTGAGGACCCCGATATTACAGAGTACGACGTATATCAGAGGATGTATAGTGATCCTGCTACTAGGGAGCTCAGAGGTGATCGTCAGCATCACATCGTGGTCATTATTATTTGTTTTCAAGTTTAAAAATTAACTGCATATAATATATTCACAATTTTAATTTTAAATTGCAACTATAGGAGTCATATGAGGCCGCAGCGGCACAGGCCCGGCCTGAGAGTCAGGCCGAGTCATCAGATCAGACCACTGCCCGTCAGTTTGATGAGGCGGCATGGATGCAGGCCACCCAGTATGCCTTCGAGAAGGGCCGAGTAGTTGGTATCGGCTCTCGACTGACTCCCGGAGATTATTATGGCAGTGCTGCGATGTCGGCGTCCAGCTCGAGAGGAGCTCGTGCATCTTCTTCTACACAGTATGAGGATCAGTTGCGATCTCAGACTGCACAGATAGAGAGTCTCCGACAGGAGCAGGAGCAGATGCGTCAGCAGCATGAGGAGGAGCGTCGACGCCAGCAGCAGCTGTACGAGGAGCAGACGAGTCGGTGGCAGCAGCAGCATCAGGAGTAGATGGAGTACATGCACCGACTCACTCATGCTTTAGGGATGAAGTTTCCTCCACCACCATCTACAGATCCCCCACCTCCCCCCTCCCCCCTCCTTCAGATTAGAGTTTGTATTTCTGTTATAAAATTTGTGAAATCAAAATATATTTTTTTCTATTCGTAGTTTCTGTCTCATTATAAAATATTAATAATATTATATTTTTAAATAACAATATTAATATGAATAATAATATTATTTATATTTTATAATATTAAATTTTATATATATATTAAAATTTTATATATATATTAAAATTATATATATATATTAAAATTATATAATATTATAATTTAATTAATTTTCTTGTAATACTTGAATTATTTTAATATTTGAATGTAAAATAATTCTATTATTTTTATATTAATTAAAATAACTTATTAATATTTTTTTTATTTATGAATTATAATTGTAATATTATTATATTAATTAAATTATTTATTAATATTCTATTATTTTTATTTTTGAATTATAATTCTACTATTATTATAGTAATTAAAATAATTTATTATTTTCATTTGTAAATTATAATTCTATTATTATATTAATTAAAATAATTTATTAATAATTTATTTTTTTTATTTTTTTTATAGTATTTGCGACGGGATACTATGCCCGTCGCAAATACTAGTATTATTAATTTTTTTTATTTTTTTTAAAAAGAGTTTTTGCGACGGAACCGTCGCAAATGAAATTTGCGACGGGTCCCGTCGCAAAAACTGTTTTAAAAGTTTTTTACAAAAATACGGAATACTATTTGCGACGGGGAGAATGCCCGTCGCAAATAAGTGTAGTTGCAACGGCGTTTTCAGCAACGGGCTATTTGCGACGGGATCCCATCGCAAATAGCCCGTCGCAAATACGTGTTTTTCTAGTAGTGTTGAAAGGTATTTTCCAAAATATAATATATAATTATTCATTATTGACTCCTCCGCTTGAATGGTCATCAACCATCTTCCATAATAATAGGAACTTAATATATCAAAAAAATTTCTAGTTGATTCATTTAAATCATAACCATTATTAATATTCGGTTCATAAAAACATTTTCATCCGCCTCATCACTGTATGGAGGCATATCATTTATTTTGTTCTATACTTTTATATTGATATTTCAGATTGTGGTTGAGGAGGATAAATATAACATGAAATTTGGGGCTCAATATGAGAAGGGTAATAATATATAAACTATACTAAAACTCAACTAAAACATGAGTATTTTATTTATAATATATAAAATCACTAGAAGGTGAGGCATATAAAATGGAATTATCATCCAATATAGAATATATTAAAAAAACAATGGTATATTTAAGAGACCACATCTTGTAATTTTTAAATCCAATTTCATAACAAATAGTGATAAAAATATTGATATGGTTGATATTATTCAATATCTACATGAGGAAATAGTTGGTCAAGAAAATTTTTTAGGACATGAGTATGATGTGGGTGTAATAGTCTATACATATTTCAAATTATTATTTTAATGTAGAAAAATTTTGGGACATATTAATTTTTTTAAAAGATGTTTTAATAAGATATAATAACAATTATTTCATTAAATTGGACATCGAAATAATATACCATATGGTCAACATAAATTATATATTCATGCATACTACCAAAATATATGTATCTAAAGTACTCTAAACTATTAACTGTCTCCAAATACATTCTTTATTGTAAAATAAATTATATTATTCATAATTAATTCAAGGCCATTATTTGTGGAGGTATTCGGATATCATTTCAATACATTTCCTTCCAAAAATAATTTTACACTTATTGGGCTATCAAGAAATATATTGATTAAATTAAAAATAAAAATCATTTCATCCTAGAATGTTATCCAGTAATTGAAAATATAAAACTGTAATCACTATTTGAAATCATATGAAATATATCAAAAAATAAATTTGAATAAAATTAAGTATCCCCTTTGTATTATGAGTGTATATTCTAAAGCTACATTTTTTATACATATCTAATTTAGAGGGATCATATTATTATAGAATAAGGATACACCAACCTTCATGAAGTACATATCTAGTGAACATTTCCATTACATTACAAATCGCAATCATGAGATTCATATTCCTGAATCTAAATACATCGTCACCTGAAAAAGGATGTGAAATTGATGTTACACCTCTGACAGTATAACATTCTCACACAAAAACATGAAATAATTTATACACTTCCATTACCTATTGATAACCATTAATATTTGTTATAACAGTATCCTAAATGTTGATTTTTTATGATATATACTATATTAATTTCAATAATATTTCATTTCAATTAATTTCATGAAATAGGTAATTATTCACAATGTGATATTGGGAATAATAATTTTGATAATTCTAATTTATGATGAAATAAAAAATTAATAACATCCAATCAATGTAAGAAACATTCAATATAATTTAATCATTTAATATTCATCATTGATTTGTAAAAATATGTACAATTCATGAGAAATCATGAATCCAAAACTCACACAGTTAATATTTTACAATAGAAGAAACTACTTGTTCACCAACACTATAATAATTATCTACAACAACGAATTATTCATTTTTTTAATTATTTTCCTTCCATGATATTTAGACTCATATTAATGTATTTATTCTATAGATTCAAAATTTTAGTATTAATTTTTCAATTTTTATAATTTTTATAGGTTTTATATCTATTTTTGATAATTTGATGAGGATTTTTTAAAAATAAAAAAAAATCTCTAAATTTGATTTATATTGAAACAAAAACTCATCTGCATGGAATTAAAACCTTATTATATTTATTAAATTTACTCATTTAACACTAAATCATCAAAAAACTCACCAATACAATTTTATCATGAATATAAATAATTTTACCTCTAAATGTCACATATGAATATTTTATAGAGGATTACATAATAAGAGAAAAATATTCTTCCTTATTCGTATACTGAATATTTCCATGATATTAATGAATGTCATTGAATGATTTTATATTTTTTATCAAATATTAACCTATTGTATCATATCGATAGTATGTTCATTTTAATTACTTTAATTAATTAGTTTCACTCTTCAAATATATATTATTTATAATAATAAAGAAAATGTAATTAAATATTTCTTCTTTCAAACTTGAAAAACATTTACTTGATATTTTTACATTTACATGTTAAAAGGATTTATAATCAATTCAATATTTTTTTATACAAAGTTACAAAATATATCCATTTTATAATATTCTAACAATAAAACATCAATATCTAATTTTTTGGGTATAAAATTTATGCTACCCTGCATTATCAAAAATATAGTATTCTGATTGAATATCTAAATTTCAGACATCATGGATTTCGTCATGATGGAAAAAAAAATCATGAAAGTAGATTATATTATCGACATATTGTACACGATAAAACCTAATTGGATCGATGGTTGATTATAAGTTTTTTATAATAATTTTTGTAGAATGGAATGATGAAAACTGTGAATAGAATATAATCAAAAACAAAATAACAAATATTTTACATGGAATAAATATTCTAAAAAACCAAATTAACGGAGAAGAAAATTTTGAATTTTAAATTAGTCATTAAAATATCCTAAGAATGTTTATAGGAAGAAAACTATATAGGGAATGATAATACAATAACTAAACAATAATAGTTCGAACTATTACCACTTTTGTCAAGCTATGAATATTTTTGCAGGTTTCAATAAATATTTTGGTATAGAAACAAAAAGTATCACCTTCAAGATTAATTCAATTTATCAAGTTGCATTTGGTATTATAAATCCAAACATAATATACATTAAATATTCTGAGTTCTCATATTCTATATAATATCTTATCATATAATGATTTATCTATATCCAGAAATTTTTTTGATAATGTCCAAGAGTATCAATAATATTGAAATGGTATTGTGCAGTTCCTCACTACGATGATAGTCATGAAATGAAAATATGATATTTATAAACAAAAAACTTTGATTATGAAAACATTATAAGACATGAAGCAAATTATATTTACTATTAGTGGTTTATACACTTACATGTATGATAATTTTTCTAATGAATATCATAGTTTAAAATATCAATTATGTGACATTGTTTGATTAGAACATATGGTATGAATTCCACATTTTTTTTGTTTCGTTGAATATTCATATCTATGAGAATGTAAAATGATCTATTTTCTTAAATAGTGTCATTAAATTGTATCCTAGATTATATTATAACATGTACTGACCATAACATTATTCCATATATCTTTATTAGTTATGGTTTGTTGGGAATATCCTAAAATATATGATATTAGTGGATAAGTGGATAAATAGATTTAGATTTAAATTTTTTGTATAATTTTATATATAACCCCTTGATTGGAATGGAACTATAAAAATAAATTCTTTTTCCAAAGAGTAATGAAGTTATTACCATATATATAAAATGAAATATCATTTATTAGGTTCATGATATGAGTATTCCCACATTTTGATGCGATATTCAGACAAAGTTAATTGATTAATTTATAAATATTTATTTTTTGTTTGCCGATGTTATGATACTAAATTATTACACAGAGATTTATTATGTGTTGTTGGATAACGTTGTTGGACATAATGTCAGCATACCTAATAACCCTAGGGAAAAATATTAAGTGGTCAGATAAAAAGTTTATCACATTACAGATGTTAATTATTATTTATGTATGATTATTGGATTATACATAATTATGTGTACCATGATGTTATATTTATTTATTATTTATTGATCATAAATATTACAAATAACTTTACTAATATTTTAATTATTTATTATTGTAAATATATAATATTAATGAAAATTTTCTTATGCGCAATGTAACAAATAATTGGGTGCATATATTTAATATTTTATTTAATTTTGACAATAATTAAGGTGATATTTATTCAAAATTACATGAAGATAATATCAATTTAATAATTTAATAAATAATATTAATTTAATAATTTTGTAGGAAAATTTTAAATTTCACATATAATGATTGGTCTTGGTTATTATATTGATGATAACTGTTTATTTAATATAATAAAAATATTATTCATTATTTCTCATGTTAGTGCGCAAAATGGGAGGAACGATTATTATTATTATACATGTCATGGGGATCATTATTATTTAGTAATATTATTATGTAACACATAATTAAATATAAAAATTAATCTATATGGTTATAATTAAATAATTATGTCCTTTTAAAGTGGGTTAGATGTTATGAGAAGAAAACATTTCCCAAAGGGAATTCCATATTAATAATGAACCACTATAGGGGTTTTTCTAAATCTTAAAAGAGTTTCATACTCCTTTAACATTCTATTTTTCTTGAGTAAATAATTGATTATCATTAAAAAGTAATGTCGTTTCTGTATAGCTTCATGGAATGATATATGATAATCTATTCCACCAAAAATAACATCTAGTAATATTTTTGATGTTTTAAAATCATATGGGAATGTATAGATCACCACTATTAGGGATCTTCAATGGGTCAAAATCTATGAAATGAAAATGAAACAGAATGTTGATCTAATTATGCTCACCTACATCATGGAATGAAATAAATAAGGAATTATTTATATTTACGACTATTTTAGAACTAAATATAAATTCAATAATATAGATTTTTGGTACTAACATTAAACATCAATATTCATCTAATATGTTTTGTTGTCCATCATCTACATCGTAATGAACATTATAAATGATACATTTGAGTTGACCAAAATTGAGTATGATATTTTAAAATAGTTTTTTCATCTATGTCTAAAAATTAGTATCATGGTGTTAGAAAATATTTTTTAAATTATTTTTCAATTCATGACTATTATATGTATTTAACATTCGTTTTCATATCAGTTAATGTATTCATTAAATCTTTTGGTTTAGATATTTATTTCACCTTAATAAATATCTCTAATATGACAGAGATCCAGTTGATAAAATATATGATTAATATATTAACAATAAATATTGATGGGATAATAAGTCTTGTTTTATATCACAAGAGTACATCATTTTTATACCCCTAATACATGTTGTCAACCCTTTGAGATTAATCAAGAGGATTCATGCTGATTTCAATTACTTTTGTCATAATTATATATAGAGTTAATCAATTCAAACAACATATTGAAAATGATATCCAACCACATGGATTTATTAACTTCATATTGTGGGATATTCTTAAACACCATGTATCCCACTCACATTCAACGTTGAAAATGAGTAATCAAAGAATTTTTTTGAACTAATATAAGACATGTATGATTGGAAGACAAGAAACTTAGAGGATTAATTATGTTATGATAACCAATACACATCATTACCTGACAAATCTATGTGGAAAACATGAACACCCAATCACTTGATGTTTTTCACAGAGATGCTAAAAATCATTAACTCTTGGTATATCCATAATTTCACAACATCATACTAGTTCATGTAAAAATAGATTATTAATTTATTAATCCATTTAAACCTATCTAACACATCTATATGTTTCATTTATTGATAAAAAAAATTCTATTTATAAAATTAATATGATATAAAATTCAATATTAATACCCTCTAAAATTAAAAACTAAAATCCATATTTAGTAATTTACCCAGAGAAATATTTATAAATTTAAATAATTACATAATAATTTTATTATGATGCATATGTATTTAATTTTTTTATTGTGCACATTATTAATAATAATGAAACTTTGGTAAACCACTTTCTCTCCCAACCCCACTCCTCCATAGTTAGCTGCACAATTACTTCAGACAAAGCACCAATCATGTGCCATTTATTTTTCCCAAAAAAAGATGTTCTAAAAAACTTAATTCCATATTAATATTGAAAAAATAAAAATAAAAATTAATATAAAATATTACCATGACCTAGGGGGTTTATTAATTCTCCCCACAATTCCAATGTAAGAAAAATAATATTCGTATGGATCTTCAAATGAAATTTGGGGAGACAATCACTCCCTCGCCAAAATAACCATATCAAATATATAATGGATTCCAAAACTATTATAACAATAAACATGAAATAACTAAATATAATTTTCATGAATAGTTTTATTATAATTACATATGATTGAAAATGGATTCCCCATAATGGTGATTTTGGAAAACTTCTTAAAATCATACAAAACTATCACATGAGATGGTATTGGACAATAATTATATAACTATGATTAATGGAAGACAAAATCAGTCAAGATAAAACATAGTGTAAATTACATCTAATATGATACAATCCAAAAATTGTAAACATTCACATATATTAAAATATAATGTAGCACCATCATCTTCATATTTATAATATGATTATTTCCCTATAAAAATACTTAATGGAGAACATGATTAGTAAACTTAAACTCTAACAAGTGAAAAAATATGGTATGATTATGATTCATGGTATCATCGAGCTATTAAATACATATTTTGGATCAAATTTACTCAATTTGTTATCTCATATATAGGGAATACTCCCAATAAGGAACACTTACCATGCCCAACAAAACATACTGGGGAGAAAAACATTTTCCAAAACAAATATTGAAACGGTGTCACCTTGATTGACTCTTAGTTACTACTATTTATTTAAAAAAATAAACAAAAAGAGATACATATCTCCCAAACCCTATAAGTCAATCACAAATGCATGAATAATATCATCATGATTGTACATGGTACACTTGATTGGATCATACATTATTGGATGATTAGTTATTCCCAACGCCAAATTGGATATAATGTATTCCTAACGAATCATCCATAATCGAGAAGTAAAGATAGTATCTTGATCATAAACTATCACTATGTTTATTTAATTAAATAACAATAATCTCCTATAAATAGACATTTTTTAGATCCTCTACCATCACTAACTCCCAAATAGAATGAAAATTGTTCAATATAGTCTACTTATCTATAGTGATACAAACTGAAAATTTACCACAAGTAGTACAGGTTAAAAAAGTCAAAATGTCTATAGATTTCATGTCACAAATCCATATCAAAATGAGAAAAAACAAAAGAAACAATTATTTTTCATGATGAACTACTATAAGAAAAGCTGGGATGCCATCCTAACCGATGTCCAACCAGATCTGAAAGATTTCCTTAAGGGCTTTCTTGATCCACACGAGCTAGAAACTAGTATCAAGAATCAATGTAATCCATGTGGGAATGATTTAGCCCAAATAAAAACTATGATCGAGTAAATAAACTATGAAAATAGAGAACACAACACTATACAATAACAATTGATAAATACATACCCAATCTTATCCAAATACTAACATAACTGAACAATAGGAAAAATAAAAACTAGAATAAGACTATGAAAACAAGATCTCCCTGATCACTTTTAGATGCATCATAAACCAAGACAACTCACTCCAACAATAAGTATGCAAACCAAGAACCTTATCCTGCAAAAAAATATTGTTCTACCAACATTGAATGGTAAAATTAGGGTGTGACCATAATAGCTCAGTAGAAAACCTCCCTAGAATACATACATTTCCATTCCACAAATTAGTTTGTAAAATCTAATTTCAATTACTAAAATTAAATTATGTTTTACACAATTTAAAAAATATAGCAATATATTTACCTATCCCAAACAAGACATACCATGTACTAATTTGGATAATAGGTTCATCATTTTAAAAACAAATTTAGAAAACAAAATACAAAATGTTGATGACAAGAAAATTAGAAAGCAAACTAATATAAATTATAGGAACCCAAGTGAAAGATAAAGTTAATTTTAAAGTACATATTTCAACAATGGGAATTTTCTAAACATCCTAAGAGAGATCCATATACATACTCGAGTAATACATACCTATCAGTGTATGATGCATCTCTATGGTAAATAACAAACTGCATCCCTAAACAGGCCTCATGTTTTGCATAACCCACCTGGCCTCTATGAAATCAAAGGGATACAGACATGTCTACTCAGGGTAAATAAGAAAATATTACTCTACTCTCTAATGATTCCCAAGAAACCCATTGTTTTAGTATTTAATGTATGTAGGAGTCCCTCATAGGTGTGTCTCACCTTACACGGTGTCACTCCACTTTCCAACCCAAAACATAGAAACCAACTATATGATAACCCAAATAGGGGAAACCCTCTTTATGGGTTACATTAATATAAAAACCCATTCACAGTTTCTAACGCAGCTATCAAATAACATTATTTGGTAAATAATTTCTTGAAACATTCTATGATGCCAATAAAGAATTAGTTCTTTAGAGACCATAGTAAATTTTAAAAAAACTATAAAATTCAAAATGGGGCATTAGAATTATCAAATAAAATTAATTAAAAATATAATCTATGACATTTCTATGCTAATAGTAAATTACACATATTTTTTTCCGTTAAAAATGGTAAATCACGTACCATATCAAATCCCCCATTTAAATGTCACTTCAATGCAAAATGAAAACACATAATGTACGTGATGATTACAAAGGGGTTTTCATGTCATTTTGAATCCAAAATTTATTATAAGGTTCCAAATAGTAATTAATTTAGATTATAACATTTAAAATCATACATTATTTACAAGATAACAAAAACCATTTTTAATATATGAAATATTAGAGGAACTTCAAAATAAGGAAAAAATTAGGAGTGATTTTTTTTGGAATCTGGGTTTTTGAGTTGATTAAATTTATTCAAGACCATTATAATTTGTGTTCCCATCTATGTGTGCATTCTGAGAATCCGTGGAAGTTTCCACATCCTAGGGTTCACCGCAAGAATCTCTGAACTTACCCCAAAAAAATAATTTCATATGAAAAACAATCTATTCTCAAACCAGCACTACAATCCATACATTTTTTATCATTCCATATAAAGTCACAAATTCATACAAAAAATTCGTAGAACACAATCCAATCATGCTATCATAATATTATCAATGATTAACACCATTAAAAATGAAATATTTCATATTATAGAGACAATTTACATTTTAACAAACATTTAGTTTAAATATGAGGTTTTTAAATTTTACAAACATCTTTAAAACCACATCAATGAATTTTTCCTAAAAACTAAATCAAAATAATAAATGAAAACAAACAAAAAGAAAACAAAAAATCATCATATTAAAAAATAAAAAATAATTAATGGAATGATATAGAAAGGAAAATTATAGAATCAACTACAGAAAAGATGTGAGAATGGGAAAAAACTCTGAGTGATGATGGATTAGGGCCCCAAGAATGGTCTAAACACTCATCATCCAAAAAAATAGTGTCACCGACAAAAACTAACCACTATGGTCCATCCAAGTAGAAGTACCCATAAATAAGCCCAATGAAATCGTGATGTGATTGGAGAAAGGAGAAAAAATGTCCAAACCCCTAAAAACATACCTTAGAAACTTTGAGGATATCTAATGGATGGAGTGGAATAAATGAAATAGGGGAATTGGGACCAACTCATAGGTAAAAAAGCCTTCATGGAGGGAGAGTCCCAAATTTTGGATAAATGGAGGGGAGAGAGAAATTTGTAATTTAATAGTTAAAGATTATGGGAAGCTCACACAGTTTGACTAAAGTGCTTACAAAACTATGTAGTATCAACCATCCCATAGGAGAATGTATGCATACCCAACCCACATGGTTTTAATTACCATGCCCAAACCATGTGTAAGATTCTGTAAAACACCATGACCATACACACAGTAAAATGGGATGGGTTACATAGTTTCCATTAATCGTCCACTACTCATCTGCATGCCAAAAGGCCACCCAAACATCCAAAAACAATGTTTGTTTTATTTTGACTCTTCCCATTGATTAAAGATCAATATAATAATTAAATAATGAAGTATACAAGGATGTGTTGTAAAAATTATCACCACCAAAAAATTTTATTCCCCTAGAAATCAACCCATTTGAATGATAACAAAAACATGAATCCATGCCAAATCAATATTGAAAGAAACCCTGAACATCTGGGTAACCTTTCACAACACAAGTCATAGTCTACTGGTCAAGAAGGGACTACACCACATGAATGATGGGAGAAATGAGAGAGTTTACACCAAAAAATATCAACTAACACATCCATGAAAAATGGGATGTCAGGACAAGAGGTAACCATAAATTTCACATATCAAACGAGAGACACCCACACAATGACTATTGAATCCCATCCCAACTTGAAAAAACTACTTTGCATTGAGGAAAGAACACCCTTATCAGAATGAATTACTTCCCACAAAACATGAACCCTAATATTAAGGGAGGACCAAGAAAAGAAATCAAACCCAAAAGTGAACTAGAACCACTATCCATCAATTCCATGGGACACAAATATTTCCAAATGGAAAATAGTAAAACAAATACCCACCCATAGAATGGATGAGAATGTTCAACGAAAAATGAAAATCTAATGATCAAAATTCAGAAAAATATGACCACTCATGTTACAAAATAATGAGTTTGATACAATATAATATCAAAAATAAGAACTTATAACAATAGAAATATAGGAAATGAAACTCTAAAAGTTTACATACAAAAATTAGAGACAAAAACAAATAAAAACATGGTTATCCATACACACTTGGAAATTCAGAACTGTGTGCCAGCTTCACTCTAAGGCTTATGGCTAGAGGCAAGATGGGTAATTCAATTCAGGACTCACAATAAGGCATTATAATCCCATGATCCATACATATTCATTATGAAATGCTTCCTAAAAATGTCTATAAATGACATAAATAGCCACAATGTTGACATTTCATTCAAGGATTGCGATAAAACAATTTTGAATGCCTAAACTAGAACTACCGGTGGCACACAAGAAAATGGTATAATCAACATAGGATCTGAATTTATGAATGCATATTTTCATAAATTGTTACTATAGATTAATCCTCTCTCTATTTGGAGAACTATCTTGAGCATCATGTTATACCATATTACCAACTGTAATGCTCTGAAAACCATATCTGCTAAAAACCCATCACCCAAAAAACATCTCAAAATGAATATACATCGAATATAGGAATCTCTACTTAATATCGAATTGAATAATACCAGTGAAAAGAGTATACCAATTCAGATCCTATGAGTGCATATTTGAAAAAAAGGTAACCAACTCCTTGAATCCTTCAATACAGTCCTTCACCATTCACTAGACATGTATAATAATCATGAGATCTTCCATCTACTTCACATTCACCTCCTGGGGTTAAAACCTTCTAACAAAGAAGGGCATAAACAATTCCTACATCATACATGTTTTCATCAATGGAAGGAAAAAATTCTCCCACTCGTCAAATGTAGATCCCTCAAACAACCATATAACATAATGGAAGTTAACATCATTGGGAATTTCCAATGATATGAAGACACAAAGAACTTGACCAAGCTACTACACAACATCTAATAGTCCTAGATCACCATGAAACACAAGAACCAATCTAGAAGGACAAGAAACTTGGTATTTCTCATTAAAAACTTTGGGGTTTTTTGGGTGGAATATTCTAATTATCACATACACTACAAAACTAAAACCATCATAATGCTAAGACATAATCAAGAAGGTTATTTCGATCCAAACCCACCAGATCAGAATCCTATCACATTCAAAAACCACCAAAAAATATTTGTTTAAGAGAATCAAAAAATTCATTATAATTTCAAAAATTCTTTCTTGAAAGGAAACTCCCGAAAAACTATATACATTTTTTCATAGGACAAAAACACAAATTTTAAAGAAAAACTATATCCCAAATACTTTTTAACTTGAAACCCATTAATGAAGTCGATATCGAACCATTAATTTCAAACACTACTCCATTTCATCATATGAACAATCACATATCTGTCCATCCATTTCCACTTTCATCATCCACACACAAGTTCACACATGAACCATCCATACACATAGTCACATATGCCAAATTTTGTAATGTGGACCAAGGTTCACACATACAATTTCATTTTCAAAAAAAATCATCAAATTTTCATTTCAATAAATATTTCCTTAAAAACCCATTTATTCAATTTCAAAAGAACCAGAATGAAATATTTACAATTTATAAAAATATTTTCATTTTAATACATTACTAAGGACAACGTGGTCCAAAAAGAAACACTATTCACACCAAACCACTTGAATAAAAAACTAGTGTATGTGACTAAGATACTAAAATGGTAGTGGGCTATGTCCCAAGTAATAAATAAACACTATGGGGTCCTTGAACTATAAAAATATACCCCACACAAATCATTAAACCATGTTTTGTCACAAAATGACACTGGAACTACTCCATTTTGATCCATTACTTCAAAAAAATGATAAAATACTCAAATTCCAGACTACACCTTAGAACTCGTGGATCAGAATGTGTACATATTCATGATGTTCTTCACATAACTTCATATTGATAATTAAAATTAATAATATCCCTCTACCTAACACCCCCAAATAAGAAATCCTCCGCTAATTCAATTCTATTATGAACCATTCTAGGATTCCATCCAACCCATCATCCGACATAGTCTAAGACATGGCCAGAAGTGTGTTCCTGGATCCCATACGCTAGAAAATAGTGTTGGGAATTAATCTAAACATTATGGGAAAAATTTATCCCAAAAAATAACTATTATAGAATAAATATACATTGAAAAATGAAAATGAATAAAAATAAGAATGTGTCATTAATAAATACACATCGTGATCTAGATTCAGATATAATTTAACAATTTGAATAAAAATAAAAACTACAAAAAAATGAAAACTATACTACAGAGACATAATCTAAATTTTAAATTTTAGTGACATACATCCACAATACTATCCACTATAAGAAAAAGAAAATAATCTAGGAACCTAGACATCCCAAACAGCTCAGCTCTACGAATATATAATTGTATTTATAGGGTGTGAGAATAATAACTATATATGAAACCACAAAAGAATATATACATTTCTATTACCTGAGATAGTCCATAAACAGTAGTTTTAAATAAAAATATGAATGAATCGTTAAAATATTTTATGAAATACAAAAACTACATTACCTTTTCAAAACAACATATTCAACATTCTTATTTTCAATATAGATTCATCTTTTTAGAAACCATGTCGCAATACTAAATTTCAACAAGGTGTTAACAATAAAATATGAAATTAAATAGATAGTATATACAAGAAACCTAGTGAATTATAATGTAATAAAGAAAATATATATAATAACCATTGTTATTTCACAAAAATCCCGAGTGTCATCCCTAGATGTAATTGAGTCGGAATCACCTTTTGGTTTATGGTGAAGCTCTGTAGTCAATAACCAGCTTTATTCTCTAAACATGCCTCACCAATGGAACAACCAACATTTCAGGTAAGATATTCAAGGGGTAACAACACATCTAATTATGGTCGATTAGAAACAATCACTAAACCCTCTAATGATTCATAGGAAATCCATGTTGATAGTATACTATGTAAGTTGGTGGTCATCGCATGCATGACTCAACTTACATGTTTTCACTTCAAATTCTTGCCCCAAAAAATATAACACCACCTATACAATAACCCATACAAGAAAATACCTTTATAAGGGATCCTTTCATATAAAAAAACCACCCAAAAGATCCAACCTTCATGTCACATGACATGATTTCTTAATAATTGTCCTGAAAGATTATAACATGCCAACATGGAATTTGTGATTTCAAAACCACAATTAATATAAAAAAAATATTAAATACCAACTAGGTCATAAAAATTATCAACTATAATAAATTATATAAAATGAAATTAATTTCCTAATCAACACTAAATTCAAATTGTATGTTTATATTTCCAAACAAGATCTTTTGTTCCACATCCAATACCACTTTGAATACCACTTCAATCAAAAATAAACACATCTGATGTACATAATGATTCCAAATAGGATTTCATGTCATTTATAAAACAATCATTTTTTATTGATCTAAATTTCCCATAATTTCAAACAAATCATTTGAAATCATACTCAATAAAATTTGTAACCATAAACCATTGAGAAAACAATTATGTGTAGAGTAACTTTAGAAAAAGTGAATATGAATGGAGAAGTGTTATGTCAATCTAGGTTTTTGAGTAGACTAAATTTATTCAAGACTATTATCATTTTTTGTGCCCTTCCATGTGTTCATTCCAATAACACATGTATGTGCCTATATCAAATGGTCCTTGATTAGGATATATGATGTTACCCTAAAAGACCACGTTTAAATAACTCCACATGTTCTTAAATCATCACAAAAAACCAATCATATGGTCATTCCATATAAAATCACCAATTCAGACATATAATTGCAAAAACTCAATCCGATATTTTTACCTTTATAGAATGATGGATTAACACCACTAAAACTTAACAATATCATTTTAAAGAAACAATTGAAATTTTAACAAACAACTAGGGTGTATAATATTTATCAACAATAGGGTACCCTTTCAAAAACCACTTCGATGGATTTTCAGAACATACAAACATCATAAAAAAAGAAAAACATTCCTAAAGAATGTAAAAAAATCTTTCATATTATTTAAAAATCATAAATAATTTGTGGAATCAATATGAATGGATTATAATGGAAACACCAACCTTAATGGTTTGAAACATTGATAAAACTCTCAGAGAATGAACTATAGGGACCTAAGAATGATCCTCAAACCCAATATCAATAATAAATCCATTAACAAAAAAATCCAAACACCTAGGGTTTTGAAATAATAGAAACCCCACAAGGAAAACTGGGAAAACCAATAGACGATGGAATAAAATTGAGGAAAATGGCCAAAATCCTAAAAACATACCTTAGAAGCTTCAAGGATAAAAATTTATAAAAGGATAATCAAATGGAGTGTTTTAATGGTACCCCTACATGAATAAAACACTATAAATTAATTATGGTCTTTAGATTATTTTTAAAAATATGGGACAGATGTATAAATATTTTAAAATTTAAATTTTTTTGGTAGCATCAACGGCTTGGCTTCACGGTATACAAAACCGTGCACAATCAATGTGGTAGTTTCTATCCAAGAGGTGTAATACCACATGACCAACCCAAATGGTTTGACATATGATTCCAAAATTGTGTGGTAGTTTTAATATAACTCTAAAACCATCTGAACGGTTATTTAGGCTAGGCCACTTGGTTTCTATTAACCCAACATTTCTTGGGCACTGGCTAAAAAGACACTCAATCTTTCGAAAAAAAACCTGAACTCAACCTAATGATCTAATATCAATATAAGAATAAAATAAATTTGTATCTAATATCAAGGTGTTAAATGAAAAACATTGATCCCCTAGAAATATAAATTTTATAATACAAAATCTATATCTAGATATGTGATTGTAGGTCATTAATTATATCTTCTTCATGTATTAGTTTTTTTATAGCTCCACAGTTTATAAACTAATGGAATAATTCCCCCAAAAATCACCTACAACCTTAATGAAAAATTAACCTCCAACAACATCTTGAAGAATTTCCACCATTAGAAGGCTGAGTTCAATCATCTTATGTCTTCTCACCGTTAAAAATTCTTTTAATACATTGGTAGTCCGGGTAAGATTATGTCTCCTATTGTCTCGATTCAATGTGAGAGGACATGAAAATAATGGTGTTAAAATAAACATTAATTCAATTATTATACACTACTAAACTCGTATCTAGAAACTAAATCATAACCATCCATACATTCTTTGATTCCTTAACTAATTAGATTAATAAAATTATACTAAAATTATTGATGACCACATTCAAAATTATGGAGGTATAGGATGTATCAAAATCTGATATTTAATGAAACTCCAAAAAAAATTCAGCCCATGTATCATGTACTTCATAGAGAAAATATATATTAAGAACTTTAATCTATATAAACTATAAACATGTACAAAATTATGTAATGAAACTAATAATTCTATTCTGGAAACCATGCTACCAAATATTGGTCATGGATGGGGTAACATCCATATTGTGTAGATTGTATATGAAAGTAATATGCTACAACATATGTAATGACCCAGAAAATTCATGGAATTTTTTTTCTTAATTTCATTGAAATTTTACGAGTCTGTGGCTTCTGACGGCACATGATTTTGAGGATTGGTGTGCCCGGAATCAATTTCTGAAGTTTAGCTCGGAACGTTTAGTGAACGAATGAGCGGATTTTTCTATCTATTGAACTGGTGCTCAGAATTGAAATCTGAGGGCACCGATGAACTCGCAGCACCGGTAATTTATTAAGGGGTCTTTTATCGTAGTTGTGTTTTATACAGGTTAATAGTTAAAATTTTGGGATCAGATAAAAATTTAAATAAAATTGTTTAGAACAATTTTATACACCATAGTGGTTAAATCCTACATGGGGATGTTAATGGTGGGGACCACCCCCACATAACTTCCCATGTGTGGATATTTGTAAGGTGGGGCCCACACAATCCCTAACTTTTCATCTCCCTTGAATTCCCCCTTAAAATCCCATGCATTTATTTTAGAAACCATTCTTTTTTAAGTGTGTTAAACTCTTAAGATTCCTCCAAATTAAATTGCCAACACATTATAATTAATAAAGGGGGTTATTCAATTAATTAATTATTGTGTTTAATTCTTAAATGAATTTTTCTGAGAATAAAATAATTGGAAGAGCTATTATTTTAGTTGGGCAATTTTGGTGTTGGAGAAAACCTGGGAAAGCTCTAGAGATGTAGATATAGAAGGTGTTCTTCTCATCGACGAAGAACGTCTCCAACGAAGAACGACGACGTTCTTCGTGACTCCATCTAACGCAATGTTCGTCTACAATGGATCAACGACGTGTGACATATTTTTGAGGTAGGGTAATATTGTGTATTACTCATTTATGTGGTTTATACCAGAGAGTTTGAGAGTTTATTTGTATGATTTATCTTTGTGGATTCCTTACCTCGGTTTAATTTCAAATAATTAACGTGAATTAATTAAATTATTTCTTGGATCGATAAACAATTGATAGAATTAATTTCCATATGGTTTATCAAATATTTGAGATTCTTGAATCATGATAAATATTTAATTTCCAAATCCACATGTTATTGATTCTCAAAAACGAAGGCCAAAACAAACACGACCATCGATCCGCACACAAATCATTCCCCCTTCAATTTCATTCTCTTCGCGTTAATTTCACGTTCTTCATCACAAAATTATTAAGTTCTTTAAAAACTCAATGTCATGTTGAGCGCGGCATACGGACTCAGAGATATCGACTCGAGGAATGCGAATTTGCAGTCGTCACAATTTCTGAACATACAATGGAGATTCGGCAGCCCACGGAAGGGGCAGCGTGGCGGAGCAGGGCAGTCTGGCACGACTGGTGCATTCATGCATAGCTAGAAGGGGCGAGGTGGCTTCGGCTGGTGACTAGTTAGATCGTGTGGCAGCATGAGTAGGCAGCGCGGTGGATCCCTGTGTGAGGCGGAGGTGCAGATGGTTCTTGTTCGTGTACTGGGGTGCAAAACCGTGGAAGGAAATTTAGATTGGAGAGAGAAGAGATTTGGGAAACAAAAATTAAAATAAATAAATAAATATCAAAGAGGGGGAGTGTGATTGGCATGGAGTTAGAAAAGGGAGGCGCAACTTTTGTTGTGCGTGGATTTGGGGTGTGAGATTTAAGGAATTAAATTAAATTAATAATAATTATAATATAATAATGTTATTATTATTTTCGTTGGGAAAACTGTATTTTGACGGTATCTTCTTCACGTGACCTTCGTTTCACGAACTGTTAGTGGCAGTGAAACCCTGACTTTGAGATGGAATTTATGAGTCCAATATTGGATGTCTTTTTCAGGTTCTTCGATCGGGTACCCAAAGCGCTCAGAAAATAATAGATTAATATTATTATTAAATCTTCGACCAGCTATAACTCATGCGTGTGATGTCTGACTGGCTTGCCGTCAGCGGTGACCTGACCCAGACTTTATACTGGCCGATTCAAGTCTAATTTTCGATAATAAATTCGGATTTGTGGCTCAGGTCCATGAAACACCCAATGATAATAATAATATTATTATTAAGGGATCTTTTATCTGACATATCTCACTCATACGATGTCGGAATGACAAACCATATGCGACTTTCCGACCCTAGAATTAAGGAAGATGTTTCAAGACCAATTTTGGATATTTATGTCGTGGTTGAGGGGTGGGACCCATGAGGCCCGATTCGCGCGTGTTGCGGTGAAATGAAACATTTTCACTGGATATCCATTTTAGACCAAATGGTAGTCCATCTCGTGTGTTTTTCAGTATGGATCACAATGGTTTGACCGGTTTGGTTAACCAGTGTCATTTGAAGTACGGTCGGGTTGGTTCAAACCCGAAACCAATCGGGCCCTCTGAGCGAAAATGCTTATAACATGATGATCGAACGTTCGATTGACGTGTCGTCGACTATGTTGGATTCCTCTTGATGAGACAGATTTTTTGGCATACTTTAAATGAGGTTTGGACGCAGTTTGAGTAGGGTTGGGTTGGTTTAGCTTATAAAACAACCGGGCCCCTTGAATGGAATATCCGATAACTCTTAGACTGGACGTCCGTTTTCTGAACCGTCAGCGGCATTGGTAATCACATTGAGAAGCGGTTCCATTGAGTATACCCCAAGTGTGTTTAGAGAACTATTGAGATATGGCCGGGTTGGTTTGTACACAAAAACAACCGGGCCCCGGCACTAAAAAGCTAATAACTCACAGACCGGGCATCCGATTGACGCTCCGTCTATTGCGTTGAGTCCCCTGTGATGGTGCAGTCCATTGTGAGACATATTTTTGGGACATTGTGATACTTGAAGTATCAACCCGTAGATCGTGGAGTGGATCCTCCCAGAAAGAGAATATGGAGTGCGGAGACCTAGTAGCTTTGGACTTGACGACTTCTTGATAGATTCAACTTGGAGTGAGGCGACTAGCCCAGTGGACAGAGCACCTGGTATTTGGAGGAAAAACCATGGCGGATGGAGTTCCTGTTAGTTGGCAGCAAACCCATTGTACTTGACAGGTGGAGTACCTCTGTAGGCTATTAGTGGACCCGCTACTATGTTTGGGAGGTAGAACCCTGGTGAAGAGCACTACTATGCTTGGGTGTGGTAACGCGGTACTCGACAGGAGGAGTACCTCAGCAGTCTATGGTTAGTTAGCAGCGCATCGGAGTAGTGACATGATCACTATTCTTGTCAGAGGAGGAGCTCTTCAGCAGTTGTCGTTTTGATATCTTAATGAAAATCCTGGATTGAGCTGAGTCAATGACCTTTGTGTTTACCTCATGATTGAGATGAGTCACTTGTTAACTTAGATATATGTAGGGGAATATACCTATGTAGTGGTAATACATTGATTTCATAACCTTTGTGTTTCCTCATGGTTGATATGTGTTACTTGATAACTTAAGTATAAGTATGGGCTTATACATAGTAAGGGTTATCTGTTCAGATCCTTCTTTGTGGTTATCCATGTTGGATTTAGTGATACCTTGAGGGTCTCGGGGTCCCTACTGAGTATCGTTATACTCACCCCTACACAGGTATGCCCACACCTTGTTGTGTTGGATGAAGACGACAGACAGAGATGACAGAGACCGAGTGTACGAGGACTGGATGGTACCTGGAGGTGGACCTCACGACGAGTCCGTACGCAGAGGTGTACTTCACAACGAAATGATACTCGGAGGAGGTTGGATGGAGAGAGAATTGAGGAGGCTATATGTACCTACCCTTCAGTTAGGATCCAAGGTGGACGACCCAGGAGCTGCTTCTATCTTCCAGCTCTTTGTCTTTTCTGTTTTACTTTCTTTCTGTTCTAGTTGTACTTTTCAATTGGGTTTGTATTATGGCCCATTTAATTTTCAACACTTTCTTTTGTACATAGTGTTTTACTTCTGCTTGTACTCTGGTAGGATGGGTTAATGTTTTATAAAGGAAATTGCTTCCCAGTTATCTAGATTTATGCCTTTGGTGCTAGTTGCCAGCCCCTGGCCTATAGAAGGCGAGCTTGGGGTAGTCACGACACGGGCTCCAAGGATGGGTCGGGACAAATTGGTATTATAGGAGTCGGTTATATTGTAAAATGTATGACTCTGATATTTTCTTTCTGTGGAGAAATAATGTTAAGCATACCGAGTGTGGTTTTCAGTTCAGGGAGTCCAGTGTTGGTGAGGCGGCCGATATATCCATACACTAGGACCCTGACTACTAATTTATGACATTGTGCATGAAAACACTGATTGCATGTGTGTTTCCAAAAGTTTTAAATTTAGATCAAACCAGGTCAGCTCACCAGGTATGAATTTTTTACTGTGTCTCATCAGTCCAGGGTGTCTCCACGCACACAGTCAGTTAGAGTTCTGAGATAGTACACGATGATGGCCCACAGAGTGACAAGGCTCCAGTGCAGGACCCTTTTTACTTTATTGGCACCCTCGGGTGGTGTACTAGTAGCACCAAAACCTATTGGGAAGTAGATTCCACCAGGTGTACTAGTTGATGGTGGACGCTGACAGAGTGCATTGTATGAGTTCCATCAGTAGAGGCTTCTGTGGTTATGTGGCGAGGCAGATTCCCAGGCAGTAGAGGACTAGCTAAAGGTGATTTCTAGAGTTTTCTGTCTTGTTGAAACACAAGAATAGTGAATGGTGGACATAGCTACTGGTGTTTCCCAGTGAGTGACCATGAGTTTGGTCTGCATAGTGATGAGTCTTCGGTACATGGACCGATGCCTAAGATAGTACCTTCGGGTAGTGAGCCAGCTATGTCACTACATGTTGGTCAGTAGTTTCAACCGGCGGTTCTGGTAGATTACACATGTATGTAAAGTTCCATACACGTGTTTCAACATCAGATACTCCTCAGCTTCTAAGGCGAGCCCGACTCATATGCGGCTGAGGACATGCTTGAGGAGGTGGCTGGGAGTTTTCTAGTGCTATACAGCTTCAATTGGATGAACTATCTGTAGTTGAATAGTCATCAAGGCATACCGATCATTCTTGGTACTTGATGAATATGATTCGATCTGTGCTTTGGAGCTCGGACCTCTGAGCAAGGTGTTTTTATTGGATATCCGAGCCATCACCTTATCCTCTATGAATTCCTACCTATGTTGGGATGCTAGAGAAAACCTTTGTGGTTGAATGTTCTTTGGATGAACAGATACAGTTAGAGAATGTTAACAGTGGAAGAGTATGGAACTGGTTCCAGCCATAGAGACTTGGGAGTGTAAAATGATTCAAGAAGAGGAAGTGTTAAGGATAGATGAATCTGCATAGTAGCAGATGTGGAAGCAGAGCTAGGAGTGCAGCATGAGGTGGTGTACCTTTCAACATGTTACACCCACCCACTTTTGTAGCCTCTGCCAGGCTTAGGGAGCTGGAGGGCATGGGAAAATAATAACTGCATGCGGTCAAGGAGTGTGACCCATGGGCTAAAAGAATGATTTCAGGTATGGTCTGTGTCTAGTACTAGTTTTCGTATGAATATACATAGGTACCAATCATTTTTACCTTCCACGAATCTTCTCCCAGACCTTGAGTTTCCGGTTAAGCTGCTAAATTGACCCTCATGTCTAGAGATACCTTTGGGAGGTGACACGATAATCACACATACACTGATGGTGTGATATGACCCTTGAGGTAAGAGTTTCGGTTGGAACCACTTGGTGGCAGCATCAAGGAATTACATCATTAGTTGGGTATGGACTCGGCAACCACAGTTCATATACGGATTGACGGTATTAGGAAAAAAGGTTTTGGTTTGTCTAAAACATTGGGTTGGGGTTTTCTGTGGTCAGCGAAAAGAAAAACCCATGCAGCACAGGACATAATCATGCATAGGAGGATGCATTCAATCACTCAGGAGATGGAAAATCTTATCTTTGTGATTGAATTCTCCAATGTTGTGGCACCACTTCTAGTTGAGCTTTCAGAAGCTGGGGTACAGTTTGACCAGTGCGCCCATCCTGAGGGTGTTGTTTACATAGTTCACTGCGACACATCAGGGGCCGGACTGAGGTGTGTCCTAATGTAGGAGTGGGAAGTGATCACCTTTGGATCACAGCAGATGATACTGCACTGAGCAGACAGGAGACCACTAGAGTTTGAGGATGGCGACGACGTCTTCTTACGGGGCTCACCTCGATGAGGTCTAAGTAGATTTGGCTGAGGAGGAAAGTTATCTCTGACGTTCATCGGACCCTTCTAGGACCTTAGCAGGGTAGGCGAGGTGGTTTACCACATGACCTTTCTACCATAGTTTCACCGGGTGCCCGACATCTTCAACATATCTCAACTGAGGAGATGTACATACAAACTAATCATCTTCGTTGACCACATAGAGCTGGACATCGATGATGGGGAGACTTTCTCTGGGTTCCAATAGAGATTGAGGATCAACAAGAGTGGGTCCTATGAGGATATTCGATTCTTCTGGTGCACTTTCACTGGTAACACAAGAACCTCCAGGAGAGAACATGGGAGCGGGAGTCTCTGATGCATGCTCAGTACACTCTTTTGTTTCCCTAGTGTGTGTTGAAACTTTACAGGGATGTAAAACCCAGAGGTGGAAGTAATTTAAAGGCCTGTAAATTTCATTGAATTTTTTTTCTAAATTTCTTTGGAATTTTACGAGTCTTCATTTCTGACGGCACTTGATTCCGAGGCCCGGTGTGCCCGGAATCAATTTCTGAAGGTTAGCTCTGGTACGTTCAGTGAACAAATGAGTGGGTTTTTCTATCTTTTGAACCGGTGATTGGAATTGAAATCTAAGGGCATCGATGAACTCACAGCACTGGTAATTGATTAAGGGGACCTTTACTGCAGTTGCGTTTTATGCGAGTTGATAGTTAAAATTTGGGGATTAGTTAAAAAGTTAAATAAAATTGTTTAGAACAACTTTTATACAACATGGTGGTTAAATCCTATAGGGGGAAGTTAAAAGTGGGGCCCACATCCACATAACTTCCCATGTGTGGATATTTGTAATGTGGGTCCCACACCATCCCTAACCTTTCATATCCCTTGAAACCCCCTTTAAATCCATTATAATTGTTTTGAAAATCATTCTTTTCATAAGTGCGTTAAACTCTCCACCTTCTTCACAATTAAATTGCCAACACATTACAATTAATTAAGGGGATTCTCCAATTAATTAATTATAGTGTTTGATTCTTAAATCAATTGTTGTGAGAATAAAATAATAGGAAGATCTATTTTTTTAGTTGGGCAATTGTGGTGTTGGAGAAAACCTGGAAATGCTCTGGATATGTAGATAATGAAGGTGTTCTTCTCTTCGACGAAGAACTCCTCCAACGAAGAACGATGTCATTCTTCGTGACGACATCTACCGCGATGTTCATCTTTCGTGGATCAACGACATGCGACGCCTTTGCGAGGTAGGGGAATATTGTATATTACTCATTTATGTGGTTTATACCCTAGAGAATGAGCATTTATTTGTAGGATTTCTCTTTGTGGATTCCTTACCTAGATTTAATTTCTCATGATGAACGCAAATTAAATAAATTAATTCACTGATCGATAAACAATTGATTGAATTAATTTTCATATGGTTTATCTTGGATTTGAGATTCTTGAAGCATGAGAAATATTTAGTTTCTAATTCCACATGTTATTGATTCTCAAAAATGATGTCCAAACCAAACACGGCCGTCGATCCACAAACAAATCATGCCCTCTTCCATTTCATTCTCTGTGGGTTCATTGCGCATAATTCATCGCATAATAATTAGGTGCATTAAAAACTCAATTTCATATTGATCGTGGCATACAGTTGCGGAGATCTCGACCCGAGGAATGAAAATATGCGGTCGTCACAATTTCTGAACTTAGAACGGAGATTCAGCAGCCCGCGGAAGGGGCGACATTGCCGAGCAGGGCAGTCTGGCGCGGCTAGTGCACGCGCACATAGTAAGAAGTGGAAAGGTGGCATTAGCTGGTGACTAGTTAGATCAAGCGGTGTCATGCGTAGGCAGCGCAACGGAGCCTTGTGCGAGGCGGATGTGCATCTAGTTATTGTTCAAGTACAGGGGTGGAAAACCGTGGAAGAAAATTTTGATTGGAGAGAGAAGAGATTTGGGAAACAAAAATTAAAAGAAATAATTAAATATCTAAGAGGGGGAGCATGATTGGCATGGAGTTTAGAAATGGAGGCACTACTTTTGTGGTTCATGGATTTGGGTTGTGAGATTTAAGGAATTAAATTAAATTTATAATAATAATAATATAATAATGTTATTATAATTGTCGTTGGGAAAACCGTATTTTGACGGTATCTTCTTCGTGTGACATCAGTTTCACAAACTGTCAGGGGAAGTGCAACCGTGACTTCAAGATGGAATTTATGAGTCCAATATTTGATATGTTTTTCTGGTTTTTGGATCGGGTACCCGAAGCGCTCGGAATATAATAGATTTAATATTATTATTAAATCTTCGACCTGTTATAACTCATGTGTGTGACGTCTGATTGGCTTACCGTCAGCGGCGACGTGACCATGTCTTTAAAACGGTCGATTCAAGTCTAATGTACGATACTAAATTTTGGATCATGGATCGGTTCCATGAAACACCAAATGATAATAATAATATTATTATTACGGGATCTTGTATCTGACATATCTCTCTCATACGGTGTCGGAATAATGAACCGTCTATGACCTTGCGACCCTGGAATTAAGACAGATGTTTCAAGAAAAACTTTGGATATTTTTTTCATGGTTGAGGTGTGGGCCCCACGAGGCCCAGTTCGCGCGTGTTGCGGTGAAATGAAACATTTTCACTGGCTATCCATTTTGGACCAATGGGTAGTCCATCTCATGTGTTTTTTCGGTATGGATTGCAATGGTGTGACCGGTTTGGTTAACCGGTGTCATTTGAAGTACGACCGGGTTGGTTCGAACCCAAAACCAACCGGGCCCTCAGAGCGGAAACACTTATAACATGAGTACCGGACGTCCTATTGTTGTGTCATCGACTATGTTGTATTCCTCTTCATGAGACGGTTCTTTTGGAATACTCCACTTGAGGTTGGGATGCCGTTGGAGTACGGTCGGGTTGGTTTAGCTTATAAGCCAACTAGGCCCCTAGAACAGAAAAGTAGATAACTCTTAGACCAGACGTCTGTTTGCTGAACCGTCAGCGGCCTTGGTAATCACATTGAGAAGAGGTTCTTTTGAGTATACCACATGAGTGTTCAGGTCACTGTTTATATACAGCTGGGTTGGTTCGTACACGAAACCAACTGGGCCCCCAGGACTAAAAGGCTAATAACCAACACACCGGGTGACCGATTGACACGCCGTCTATTGCATTGAGACCCCTGTGACGACGCGGTCCTTTGTGATACTTCTGTGTGGGAAATTGTGATACTTGGAGTATCATACATTAGCTCTTGGAGCGGATCATCTCGGAGATGAGCGTACAGAGTGTGGATACCTAGTAGCTTTGGACTTGACGGCTGGTTGGCCGATTCGACTTGGAGTGAGTCGACTAGCCCAGTGGACGGAGCGCCTGGTATTTGGGGCAGACCCATGGCAGACAGAGATCCTGGTAGTTGGTGGTAGACCTGTAGTACTCGATAGGTGGAGTACCTCTCTAGGATATTAGGGGAACCGCTACTGTGTTTGGGTGGTAGACCCCTGGCGTGGAGCACTTAGATGTTTGGGTGTGGACCCGCGGTACTCAAATAGAGGAGTACCTCAGCAATCTAAGGTTAGTGAGTAGTGCCTCGGAGTTGTGATAGGATCACTGTACTCGTAATAGGAGGAGTAGTTAAGCAGTTGTGGTTTCGTTATCTTAATGAAAATCTTAGTTTGAGTTGAGTTAATGACCTTTGTGTTTACCTCATGATTGAGATGAGCCACTTGTTGACTTAGGTATATGTATGTGCATATACCTAAGTAGTGGTCATCCGTTGATTTCATAACCTTTGTGTTTCCACATGTTTGAGATGGGTTAGTTGATAACTTAGGTTTAAGTATGGGCTTATACTTAAGTAAGGGTTATCTGTTGACATCCTTCTTTGTGGTTATCCATGTTTGATTTAGTGAGGCCTTGAGGGTCTCGGGGTCCCTACTGAGTATCGTTATACTCCCCCCATCATGGGCTATGCCTGCACCTTGTTGTGATGGATGTAGATGACAGATAGTGTTGAAAGAGACCAAGTGTACGAGGACTGGATAGTACCCGGAGGTGGACCTCACGGCGAGTCAGTACCCGGAGGTGGACTTCACGACGAGACGACACTCAGAGGAAGTTTGTGGGTGAGAGCATTGAGGAGGATATCTGTACCTACCCTTAAGGTTGGATTCGTGGTGGATGACCAAGGAGCTGCTTCTATCTCCCAGTTGTTTTCCTTTTCCGTTGTACTTTCATTCAATTGTAGCTGTAATTTTCAGTTGGGTTTGTATTCTGGCTCATTTACTTTTCATCACTTTCATCTTTACATAGTGTTTTTATAAGGCCCCAACCTTAAACATTATTTAATCTTGAGATATTTCAAGAATACACATTGAGGATCTTTTTAGGTTTAGAGTTTTTGATAATTGGATCATAAATCATGCATTGCATTCCACATTTAAACAAAGTGGTTACATAAAAGGTAGTAATCATTTTTCCCATCAACAGAAACATATTTAAAATAAAACATGGATTCTTTCATGTCACTTCATTGATACTATCATCATATCGTGTACCTTTCCCTTCACCTGTGAAAAACATTTCAAAAACATGGGATGATCATAAAAACCTCAGTAAGGGATATAAAAATACGGAAAGGAATAATTATTACATGTATCCATAAGAATCAATGAAATCATACTTTACCCATAAAAAAAACTTTAACATACCTCGTGAAATCATAAGATTTATGAATAAATCATAGAAATCATAAGACATAAATGTAACTTGAGGCATTCATAACATTCTTACGTAGGGAGTAACCCTCAGGGTTATGATTGGAATACCCATCACAGTATATTCCATAAATCTCTTCAGGGAAACCTTAACGTTTAACTCCTTCACGTTACCCAATGCATTGGAGAGCTATATCAGGCTCACCTGCCCTTAGTTTATCACGAAACCACCCGTCTTCATAATAATGCTAATGAACCATAACATAATCGTATCACATAAAACATGCATAAAGGAAACATAACATTTCCACATTTCAATCACAAGATATCAATGCAACACATTGATATAAAAAACTATGAAAACTATTTTCAATACAAAAATAAATGAAAAGTAAAAAATGGTATTTATTTTTCATTTAAAAAAATTATGGCTTATAGAGGAAGCCTAAACTCAAATAATGGTCACGATGGCGGAGAAGTCGTTGTCGCCACATACATACGACAAAATAACATTCTTTTTATCATTTAGTAAAAAACTTCATATAAAAAGATTCGTTTTGAAAAGATGTAAATGTCAAAGTGGATTATACACTGTATAAAAGATGGTTGTGTATACCACAAAATATTCCTCAATGAAAGGAGATTGAGACGAAGTCCCATACCTCAGGTTTGACTTGACTCGATCATTCTCTAATATCTTGAATAAAAAACATGAGTTAATTTCTACTTGCTTAAGAACATTTTTCATGTTCATTATTAATTTTATATTACTTATTACCATGTTATGAACACTATGTAATTATTTAAGTTAATAATGGTCGTTTTGTTGATCATTGGCACTTGAGTCAAAAATAAACTCTTTATAATTACAAGTTGGTCATGTGTTAAAATATCCATTATATCCAGAATTATTTTCATGATGTAGATATCATATATATCATATATATTCATTATACACACGCATTTATAATATTATATAACATTTAGAGGTATGAAATGAAATGCACCATTCATGGAGACAGTAATCCAAACGTACGCATGAACGCTACTTTCATTTATATTTCCTTTTTAATTGAATGGAACCATAATGATATAACGGTATATTATAATTCAAGTATAATATCATATATAATATCATTAACTCTATCTTTTAAACATCCCACATATGGAATTAACGAATCAAATCACTTTGAGGGGGCGGTAGTCCGCTCTTCCTAAAATGAAGATATCGCGTTTACCCATAATGGAAACCATAAAGGAATGATATAAATGAAAAATACATATGATTAAGGAAAATATATAAATATCATATATCATATATAAATATAGTGACATCTTAATATCCACCTTTGAGGGTGTTAGAAGAATATTGAACAATCATCGTTTCTTGTGGCAGTAATTCACCATCCATGGAAACAGTATGCTCTTTAACCATTAGATGTAGGTGTGTGTAAGTGTAGCTCGAATAATTCTTATAAAAACATCCTAGTATATTTAAGATACTGGTTTTGTTACAAAAGAAATGAATAAAAAGAGTTTATGGGGTTGCAGAAGCAAAATGAATCAAAAGAACATTAGAGAAGTCTTTACCATAAAATCGGGTAACTCTTCTTGGTTTGAACCAAAAGGGTTTCTTGAAGAGATTACTGACTAAGGTAAGTCTTCTAGGATGAGTAGGAGGATATGGAGAGATAAAATGGAAAGATCATGACCTAGACAATGGATTGATAAGTGTGTGTAAAGAGGTAGAGTTGGGGGACTTTTATAAGAGTAAAGGAGGGGCACTCTTGGAAAGTAAAGAAATGTTACTTTATTTTACAATGAGTTTCAGATTTAAAAGTTCCCAAATTGATATATTTAAAGTATAAGGTAATAAGGATTCTAAATATTCTCATAAAATAGGTCTTTGACATGTTTATGTCTTATATTTTACATTATCTTTTCATTTTATTTAAATCGTTTATTAATGAGGTAATCGCTTCATCATCATGATGTCATAAATGATTTAATTTTTTTAATTTTTAAATATTATAAAAAAATAATATGATGTAGGAAATATTTTTAGCTTTCCATGGACTATTTATAGTGCAATATATCATTTATGTAGACAAAATTAAAAATGTTTTACTCATGTGATACATTCTTTGTTATATTTAACTTTCTTTAAAAATAATAAGATAAAAAGTCATTATCACACAAAAGTGAATCCATGGGGTCCACAAGTTTGGAACAAGGCATCCCATGGTCGGCCATTACTCAACCAGTAGCATTAGGACACATGTTGGGGTAATTTGTTATTATTATGATGTTATTTTATTATCCTTAAATACCCGATTACTAATTAATCAAGATAATTAAAGACAATTAATGTCATTACTATTCATAATGTCCAAAAACAAAAGAGTCTTGATTACATAATTTGGACCTTCTGATTCAAAATATGTAATCCATTTTACCAAATTCCAAACACAGAAATTGAAATAAGTAATTTAAAAATAATTCCCGTTTTCAAAACAAATAGAGGGGTTTTTAGAAACAATATCTATAAAACGTTTCGCACTTGTTTATACCCAATTCCAAAGTGGAATTAATCCAAATAACCACCATTGGATTACATGGTAAAAATATATTCTATTTAAATTTTAAAACCAATTAAAATGATAATCTATACATATAATTAAATTAGATGAAAAATCAGTTTTGATGTAAAATGCAGTATTTTTCACTATTCGTTAAAAAATGAACATTGTCAGAAAAATACGAAAAAATTAACCCAAGGTAAATTTCAATGTCCCAATCATAAAGAATAAGTTTATTTTAAAAAATAGAGCTTATAAAATTGTCAAAATATAGATTTAATAATGCTTCGCCGTCAAAAGGTGGTAAAACAATCTTTTAAAAATATTAGTGTATTTCATGCTTAAGATTGGATTTATTCTCATTTTAAGCCTCTAAAACACTATCTAATTCATAAATAGACATAGATAAGAATATATATTACTCATAACTTACTTGGTATGTTGCATCATTCCCCCCTTTAGAGAACTGTGTCCCCGTAATTTATTTACTTATCGAATAAGTGGGGGTATTTATCCCACATTGCATTTTCAGATTCCCATGTTGCCTCTTAAATCATGTGGTTTTTCCAAAAAACCCTTTACTTGATGAATCAGCTTATTCAAAAACACTATCTCCCTATGGTCAAGAATTTGGACCGCTTGTTCCTCATAACATAGGTTCTCTTCCAACTGAACTACCTCTGGACTCAAGACATGAGATGGATCTAGCATGTACTTCCTTCACATTGAAACATTAAAAACATTGTGTACCTCAGATAAACTCGAAGGTAAAGCCACTATGTATGCAAATGATCAAATTCTATCTAGAATTTTATATGGTCCAATGAACCTTGGACTCACCTTTCCCTTCCTACCAAATCGCATCACACTTTTCCATGGTGAAAATTTCAGAGAAACATGATCACATACCTAAAAAGAGAGATCCTTCCTCCTGTTGTCCGCATAACTCTTCTGCCTGCTCTGAGCTGTTTTCATGTGTCTCTGTATCAGCTGAACTTTTTCTGCCAAATCTTCCACCAATTCTAGTCCCATCAACTTCCATTCATGCACTTCATCCCAAAAAGCTGGAGTTCGACACCACTTCCCATATAATTCCTTAAATGGTGCCATCTGTATACTTGAATGAAAACTGTTATTATAAGAAAACTCAACCAGAGAAAGATGGTGGTCCCAAATTCCCTGATAATCCATCGAACAAGCACGTTGCATATCCTCCAAATTCTGAATCATTCATTCTGACTGCCCATCTGATTGACGATGAAAAGATGTACTAAAATTTAATTCAGTACCCAATGACTTTTGAAGGCCTTTCCAAAAGTTAGAAGTAAACCTTGGATCACTGTCAGATACAATGGAGAGAGGGACTCCATGTAGACAGAATATCTGTTTAAGATACAAACGGGAACGTTAATCTAGGGAAAAAATATCTCATATAGCAAGGAAATGAGAAGATTTAGTCAAGTGATCAACAATAACCCAGATTGCATTATTACCTCAAGGTTTCTTCATCAATCCCACAATGAAGTCCATGGTTATATTCTCCCATTTCCACTCTGGCACTGGTAAAGGTTGAAGCATCCAATTTGGTAACTGCCACTCTGCTTTTACCTGTTGGAAAGTCAAACACTTCACAGTAAAATCAACAATATCCCTTTTCATTATGTCCCACCAGTAATACTCCCGAAGATCTCTATACATCATAGTAATGCTAGGATGAACTGAAGACGGAGAACTATGAGATTCACATAACAACTCTCTCTTCAACTGTGAATCACAAGGCACGCACAATATCTTCCCAAATCTCAAAACAAAATCATTATCAATGTTGAATTCAGGAAACTTACCCTTCTGAACCATCTCTACCTTTTTCTGCAACTGACTATCTTGCTTTTGTGCTTGATTAATTCTCTCTTATAGAGAAGATTTCAATAATACCTAAAACAAAACAGAAGGACATCCTGCACCAACAAATTCTATTCCAAAGTTAATCAAATCCTTAATCAAAGGATCACATTCCAAACGCAACATTGTAAATGAAGCATTACTTTTTCGACTCAAAGTATCAGCCACTTTATTTGTTTTTCCCAGATGGTAAGGAATTGTAAAATCATAATCTTTGATTAATTATAGCCATAAACTTTGTCTCATGTTCAATTCATTCTGAGTGAATATATACTTTAAACTTTTGTGATCGGTATATATTTCACACTTTAATCCATACAAATGTTGCCTCAAAATTTTTAAAGCAAAAAAACAGCAGCTAATTCCAAATCATGTGTAGGGTAATTTACCTCATAAGTTTTCAAATGACGTGAAGCATAAGAAATTACCTGATCATTATGCATTGGGACGCAACCAAGTCGTTTAAATGAATCATCACTATAGATAAACAATTCCCCATTCCTGGAAGGTAGTTCCAAAACTGGATCATTCACCAATCTTCTTTTCAATTCCTGAAAACAATCATCACATTCTTTTGTCCAGATAAACATAACACCCTTTCGAGTTAGTTTAGTAATTGGACTAGATAACCATGAACAATTTCTAACAAACCTTCGTTAATAGCCTACAAAACTAGGAAGACTACGAATCTCAGTTACATTTGTGGGTCTTGGCCATTCTTCCACAACCATTGTTTTTGCAGGATCAACAGTTATCCCATCTTTCGAAACAATATTACCAAGGAAAGAAATTTGTTGCAACCAAAACTCACACCTGCTAAATTTCCCATAAAATTTATTTTTTTTACGGTTTGAAAGAAACCCATTAAATGTCTTTAATTCTCCTCTTTACTTTTAGAAAACACCAAAATATCATCAATGAAAACAACCAAAAAATTATACAAGAACTCATGGAAATTTCTATTCATAAGACCCATGAATACAGCAGGTGAATTGGTTAGCCCAAAAGGCATTACTACAAATTCATAATGGCCATATCTTGTACAAAACGCGGTCTTCGTAATATCTGATTCCTTCACCTTCAACACATGGTACCCCGATCTCAGGTTAGTCTTTGAAAAATACTGATCTCCCTGGATCTGATCAAACAAATAATCGATATGAGGAAAAGGATATTTGTTCTTAACAGTGATGTTATTCAAGGCTCTAAAATCAATGCAAAGTCTCATCGAACCATCTTTCTTTTTAACAAATAAAACAAGATCACCCCATGGTGATGTGCTAGGTCGAATGAAACATTTCTCCAATAAATCTTGGAATTTCTCCTTCAACTCTAAAAGTTCAATTTGAGCCATTCGATAAGGGAGTTTTGAAGTTGTCTTAGCATCAGAATCTAAGTAAATAGTAAAATCAACTTCCCGATATGGTATTATTCCAGTAAACTCATCAAGAAAAATATTAGGATACTCATTTACCACAGGCACATCATTAATCTGAACAGTTCCCTTATTAGTAACAATATGTGAAAGGTAACATTCATTTCCATATTTTACAAGTTTCTCGGCCTCTTGATAAGTTATCAAGAGTAAGGGTACATTCTTGTACACAAACTAAAATTATTTCTGAAAAGAGACTTATTTATCTCTACAATCAATCTTAGCATGGTATATAGAGAGCCAATCCATACCCAGGATAACATCAAACTCTACTAGAGGTAAAATAGTAATGTTTTCAAGTAGTTTCATTCCTCGGATAAGGATAGAAAGATTTTTATAAATTATTTTTTCCTCAACATTTTCCTCAGGTGTTTTTACCACAAGTTCAGGAGTCATTTATTGAGATGGTATTCCCAATTTACTAGAAAATTTTTCAGAGATGAAGGAATGTGTAGACCCTGAATCAAACAACACACTGTGATAATCTGAAAAAAAAAAGTACCTGATACCACTTCATTTGATGGCCCAACATCTGCTAAAGTAGTTTCAAAGTATTTCACCACCCCTTTCTACATGTTGTCTAACTGGTTCCCATCACTCGAGCTCTTTGTTGGACACTCGTTTGCATAGTGACCCATCTCATTGCACTTGAAACATTTCACAAACTGTAAATCAAATTTGGACTTACCATCACCTTGATCCTTTTCAGTGCAATCACGAGCCTTATGTCCCTTATTAACACATCGGTAGCACTTTCCAAAATTCAGAAGACATTCCCTAGCATGCCTTTTACCACATTTATCACAAAATGGAAACTTAGTTTTCTTACCATCATACCATTTTGAATAATTCTTCCCTTTCTCCTGCCACCTCGGTCTCTTCTTCTATTGGTTGTTATAGAACACTTGATCATCAGAAAAATGCATTTCCACTTTCTCAGCACATCGAACAAGATTTTAATAACTTTTGAACTCACAAGAAGCCAATTCCCTTCAATATTTTGGCTTTAATAATGGGTAAAAATGATTTATTTTACTATCAAGGTCTCGGATAAAATTTAGAGCACACCTTGCCAATCTAGTGAACTTTTCTTCATAAGCAGCCACTGAGTCTTCCTCTTTCCTCAATTCAAGGAATTTTTTTCCATCCGAAGTCGAACAGCCTTAGGAAAATCTTTCTCAAGAATAATACCTTTGAATTCACCCCAGTTGAGAGCATCAATCTCAGCAGCGTCCTTGATATTTTTAACCATCGACCACCACTAATCTGCTTCACCCTCCAAACAGTAAATAGCAAGACTAAACTTTTGATTGTCTGAACACCCCATGACATCAAAAATATTCTCCAGTGCTTTAATCCACCCTTCAGCTAGCATAGGGTCAAATGATCCTCTGAATGATTGGGGATGTTGCCTCATGAAATGTTTCACCACTAACATGTTCCTCTGTGGTTGATCATGCTGATCTCATGCATGGATACCACCACCATTTATCGCTTGATTCAACTGCGCCATTTCTGAAACAAACTGTTCAGTTCTAATTCTGACCATCTATGGATACTGATTCGGAAGGTCATTTCCTTATGTATGCCATTCTAGCACTGCTTCCCTGTTTCCTTTGAAAAAAGACATTCTGAACAAACATGTCTTAGATGAATCAACATGGTAATCTTCAAATGCTATATCATTTCAATTTGACCATAAAAAAATATTTCTGGATAATCATTTAATAGAATTCTAACTCCTAATGTAATATAAACAAACCACTGATACCAACTATAAGGCCCCAGCCTTAAACATTAATTAATCTTGAGATATTTCAAGAATACACATTGAGTATCTATTCATGTTTAGAGTTTTATAGAATTTGATCATAAATCATGCAATGCATTCCAAATTTAAACAATGTTGTTACATAAAAGATAGTACTCATTTTTTCCATCAACAGAAACATATTTAAAATAAAAAATTGATTCTTTCTTGACACTTCCTTGACACTATCATCATATCATGTTCCTTTCCCTTGACCTGTGAAAAACATTTCAAAAACATGGGATGAGCATAAAAATCTCAGTAAGGGATATAAAAATAAAAAAAGGAATCATTAGTACATGTATCCATAAGAATCAAAGAAATCATACTTTACCCATAAAACATAAACACTTTAATATACCTCATGAAATCATAATATTTATGAATAACTCATAGAAATCATAAGACATAAAGGTAACTTGAGGATTTCATAACATTCATACGTAGGGAGTAACCTTCATGGTTACGTTAGGAATACATATCACAGTATATTCTTTAAATCTCTTCAGAGAAACCTTAACGTTTAACTCCTTCCTATTACCCAATGCATTGGAGTGCTATATCAGGCTCACCCACCGTTAGTTTATCACAGAACCAACCGTCATCATAATAATTCCCATTAACCATAACATAATCGCATCACATAAAACATGCATAAAGGAAACATAACATTTCCCCAATTCAAAAACAAGATATCAATAAAACACATTAATATAATAAAAACACTATGAAAACCATTTTCAATACCAAAATAAAATAAAAGTAAAACATGGTATTTATTTTTCATTGAAAAAAATATTATGGCTTGTAGAGGAAGCCGAAACTCAAATAACGGTCACGACGGTGGAGAAGTCATTGTCACCGCATACATACGACAAAAAAAACATTCCTTTTATCATTTAGCAAAACAATTCATTTAAAAAATATTCTTTTTGATTAGACATAAAAGTCAAAGGGGTTTATACACCATATAAAATAAGGATGTGTATACAACAAAATATGTCTCAATAAAAGGAGATTGAGATGAAGTCCCATACCTTGGGTCCGACTTGACTCGATCGTTCTTTAATCTCCAGAATAATAAACTTTAGTTAATTTATACTTTATTGATAAACATTTTCAAGTTCATTATTCCTTTTATATCACTTATTTCCATGTTATGAACACTATGTTAATAATGGTCTTTTTGTTGATCATTGGTACTTGAGTCAAAAATAAACTCTTTATAATTACAAGTTGTTCGTGTGGAAAAATATCCATTATATCCAAAATTATATTCATCATGTAGATATCATATATATCATATATATCCATTATATACACGCATTTATAATATTACATAACATTTAGAGGTAAGAAATGAAATGCACCGTTCATGGAGACGGTAAGCCGTACGTACGCCTGAACGCTACTTTCATTTTTTTTCCTATTTAATGGAATAGAACCATAATGAATATAAAATTATATTATAATTAAATTATAATATCATGTATAATATAATTAACTCCATCCTTTAAACTTCCCCCACATGGGATTAACGAATCAAATCACATTGAGGGGGCGGTAGTCCGCACTTCCTAAAATGAAGATATCGCGTTTACCCATAATAAAAACCATAAAGGTATGTCATAAATGAAAAATAAATAAGCTTAAGGAAAAAATAAACATATTATATATCATATATAAATATAGTTACATCTTAATGTCCACCTTTGAATGTGTTAGAAGAGTATTGAACAATCATCATTTCGTGAGGTAGGAAATCGCCATCCACAGAAATAGTATTCTCTTTAACCATTAGATGTAGGTGTGTGTAAGTGTAGATCGAATCATTCTTATAAAAACATCCTTTTATATTGAAGATACTGTTTTTGCTACAAAATAAATAAATAAAAATTGTTTAGGGGGTTGGAGAATCAAAATAAAACAAAATAACATTAGAGAAATCTTTACCTTTAAATCGGGTAACTCCTCTTGGTTTGAACCAAAAGGGTTTCTTGAAGAGCTTCCTGCCAAAGGTAAATCATCTAGTATGAAGAGAATGATATGTAGAGATAAAATGCGAAGATATTGGCTGAGCCAATGGCTTGAGACGTGTGTGTAAGGAGGTAGAGGTGGGGGCCTTTTTTAAGAGGAAAGGAGGGGCACTCTTGGAAAGTAAAGAAAAGTTACATTATTTTACAATGAGTTTCAGATTTAAAAGGTACCACATTAATATATTTATAGGATAAGGTGATAAGGGTTCAAAATATATTCATACAAGAGGTCTTTGACAAGTGTAAGTATTATATTTTACATTATCGTTTCATTTTATTTAAATCGTTTATCAATGAGGTAATCGTTGCATCATCATGATGTCATAAATAATTTAATTTATTTAATGTTTAAAAATTAAAAAATACTACTATGATGTTGGAAATATTTTTATCATTCCAATAAATATTTATATTCCAATATATCGTTTATGTAGACAAAATTAAAATATTTTTACTCAGGTGATACATTCATTGTTATATTAAACTTTCTTTACAAATAAAAAGATAAAAAGTCATTATCACCTAAAAGTGATTCTATGGGGTCACCAAGTTTTGAAAAAGGCATCCCATGGTTGTCCATGAAACAAAAATTAGCAATAAGACACATGTTGGGGTCAATTTGTATTATTATGATATTATTTTTTTATCCTTAACTACCCAATTACTAATTAATCAAGATAATTAATGATAATTATTGTCCTTACAATTCATAATGTCCAAAAACAAAAGAGTCTTGATTTCATAATTTGGACCTTATGATTCCAAATTGGTAATCAATTTTACCAAATTCCAAACACATAAATTGCAATAATTAATATAAAAATAATTACGGTTATCAAAACAAATGGCGGGTTTTTTAGAAACAATATCTATAAAAAGATTGGAACTTGTTTATGCCAAATTCCAAAGTGGAATTAATCCCAATTAACACCATTGTATTACATGTTAAAAATATATTCAATTTAAATTTTAAAACCAATTCAAAAGACAATATAACATTATAATTAAATTAGATGAAAAAGCAGTTTTGAAGTAAAATGCAGAATTGTTCTCTATTCATTAAAAAATGAACATTGTCAGAAAAATACCAAAAATTAACCCAAGGTAAATTTCAATGTCCCAATCATAATGAATATGTTTATTTTGAAAAATAGTGCTTATAAAATTTTCAAAAGATATATTTAAAAATGGTTCACCATCAAATTGTGGTAAAACTATCTTTTAAAAATATTAGTGTATTCCATGCTTAAGATTAGATTTATTCTCAGTTTAAGCCTCTAAAACACTATATAATTCATAAATAGACATAGATAAGAATATCTATTATTCATTACTTACTTGGGATGTTACAGTATTACTTCCACATATACTCTGGTTGGATGTGTTTATGTTTTATAATGTCAATGCCTTCCCAATTATCTGGATTTACACCTTTGGTGCTAGTCACCAGCCCCTGGCCTATGGAAGGAGGGCTTGGGGTAGTCACAAAACGGGCCCCGAGGATGGGTCGTGAAAACATAATCATCCCGCATCATCAAACAACATAATCCAATAGTTGAGGAATCATAATAAGTGAACAATATTTTCCTGGGATATGGAAGTGTCAACCCGGATTTAATTTCAAATATAAATATTCTGCCTAAAAATAATGTTGGAACTTATTAGTCCACCGATTCATCATCCCTTTGTTATTCTACACTATCAATATTAAAACAAAAAATGTGAACTCGAGAATTATATTTTTTTCTTATCCATTCAATCCTAAAAATACCATTATCTTTACGGCATTCATAATCCCCTACCAATCCATGACCACATAGATCACATTAGTGGTCAAAAAATAACCTTTTTATAAATTGATTCACCCAAAAACATTACCTCATGGATCAAGATAAAGAATTTGTACAACATATAATATAGTATCTTCTCCATTGAGGATCCCAATATAAGCTCACACTTGATTCCATGTTTATCCTCTAGCATGGATTATACCAGGATAAATTCATTGAACACAACCACAAAGGTGTCCATAATTAGTAAATATCTAGTTCATCAAATCCATAATGAATGAGGGAATTTGTGATTCAAAACTATATAACTAAAATTTTAATATATTTATACCTACACATGGTGGTTTTTTATTCAGAATATTATCACCCCAAATATGAAAATGATGATACATAAACTGTATAATGTTTTTGAAAACCACCAGGCACCCAAAATTTTATAAAAAATAACATAAATTTTAATAAATGTGTATTTTTTTTATTATCCACTCATTTAAAATAATAATAATACATAAAATTTCATACACACTAATCTTCCATCTCTGAAAAAACAAATTGTGGTTCCCATGGTGACAGGCATTGAAGAATAATTTATTTTTATTCATGGTCCTACAATGGATCCATTAACTATTTCAACATGACCGAATACATAAAATGTGGCATTAAAGATATTAGTTTACTCTAAATATGTATATGGATAGAAAACATGACATCCATTTATGGTGAAAAAAAAAATCACCTACAAACACATTGGGGATCTTGTATACACCCACTTAAAAATGACCATGTAAAAATTTCACAATATAATCAAAAAAGGAGATGTATTTCTAGGATTTTTTTCATTATACATTTAGAAAAATGAACCCTAACCTCCCAAAACTCAGATATCACCCACCAAAAAATGTATTAGTATTTAATCCAAGAGATATAAACTAGAACCTACATTGACAATAGTCAATATGATATTTTAAATAGTCATCAAATTCACACTGTTGATCATACTAAAAACGTATAGGTCCACCAAGAGAAAGTAAAACATGACATCGACATCATTTAATTGAACAACAAATTTTGTGAACTTATAACATTTTATCGTCATCATTTATAATTGGTTATGTATATCTATTACCATTAGAACCCATTAAATTATTATAAACAAATAATAAACAAACTTTATCAAGATAAATGGATGGGATGTACCCATACCAATTAAAAACAAATCTATAGGTGAAGAAATAAACATCATACCTATAATTGTAACATACATAGAAATCGAATCCTTAGGTTCAAAATTGGTTAAAAAGAGATTTCCTGACATAGTCTTTTATAGCAACATATTTTATAGTTGGGTATCCCTTATAGATTTTAGTTAATACCTCACACCCATGATAGTGTATTATCACTCCTTTGAACCATTTGAAAATGAAAAAACATACATGAATGTTATTGGAAATCTTGAATAAGTGAATAAGATGAGTTAAATTATCACACTTGAGGTAGATCCTCTTTGCATCTAGGAAATATATTTTGGTAGGTTAGGATATTACATAAAATAAGAAATTTAACTTTATAAAAATTAAAGAATACAATCGAATAAAATTTTATGACTATTGATCACTATTTCCAGTTCCCTTTTAAGGTTCATCTCACTTCCTATTATAAATAGACTAAGATCTCTAATTTCCAAAATTACTCAGGAATCCCAATTGAGAATTGTCTCCTCTTCCAAATCTACATAATTTATAACCAATTTATCATCCACCATAGATTCATTTGTTATTATTAACATAATAATTATCATTCTAATGTCATAATTAAATCCTATTTAGAAAAATCATGCCATATAGATGTCATTCATAAGGATCCCAGGAGAGAAATAAAAAAATTAGCATTGAGTTGAATATTCCATCACTGGGAATATTTCATTCATCATAGTCTTGAAATCATGTTCTCTCTCAACACATGTTGTCTCAGGAAAAGATATTCATTAAATTTATTTTATAATACAGTCTATGGGATATCCTCTGTCTACATATATTATATATTTGATACCCACCACATCATACTCAATCCTTCCAAAATTTATGTGATAAAACCCACATTCAGGATATAATATGTCTATGTAAAAAAAGAAAAATCTATTCCATATTTTTGATACACTCCTTATTTCAGGGGCATCCTTTTGAAAATATATAATTTGTTGACTCTTCTTAGTAAACTCGTGATAATTTCTGATTATTTATGAATGATCCCATTTAACATCCTTTTTTAAGGACTAATTCAATTCATTCATCGATTCAACTAAATTGGTATTAACTAGTTTGGTATCCTATAAAAAATGCACTATATATCTCACATTTAATATAGATTTGTCCCTTTTGTGAGTCATTATCAAAAAAAATATAAGAAAACTCATTCAATAACAAAATTTTAAATCAAGGAACATCTGCTGAACTAAAAAAAACACTTAAAATCAATCATTAAAAAACATCATCACCAAAAAATAGCACATACGAATGAATAAGTGGGGGTAAATAAAAAATTGATTAAAATTTACATTGTCCATGGTTTGGAAACATTATTTAGAAAGCCATGTTCATGTCATGTGATACCGTGATTAATGATTACATATGAAGCCACACAGACTTCTCATGGTTACTAAGAACTATCTACAAAAACTATTCACATCTTTATTCTTTACTTATTTCTCCCTGAAAATCAATATTTCTAAACACCACTCATGTGTTGATCCTAAATACCATTATAAATTTAAAAAATACATGAGATATAATATGAATTAATAAACGTAAATCATAATTTTAAAATAGTCCTTTTGAATATACATGAAAACTTGAGGATTAGAATGAATTTTTGATTTCTAGGAACTACATCACATACACCTCTCAATCCAAAACATTCATATGTCTTTTCTACCACTAAAACCCAAATAAATAATATATCCTCTATACAATATTGTAATTATCCATCCTGATTAGACCAAAAAATCAACACATTATATTCAAATTTAAGGGCATAAGTATATTCTTGTACTCTATAATATAGTGGAAGACACTGGAAATAATAGATAAACATTTTGGTGTGGTTCATCACTTTGAAATTATACTTGGACTATCCCTTAAATAAAGGGGATAATCAACCATATAAGAAGAAAAAAAATATATAAATATACAAATCAAACTATTTTCAGAAATGACTAAATGAAAATATCATAAACATCACAATTTCACCATTAATAAACAAATAAACCACAATAACACTATTTAAAAACTAAAAATAGGAATAATGAAAAAAATCACAATTAAAATTACAAACTATACAAAATCCTACAACAACTCTACATGGGCTAACCAATATGAGACAAATATCTTAACCATATAAATATTCTATGTAATTTCGTATGAATTATGATAAAAAAACTACAATGTATCATTTTTCATGCATAGGTCATTCAAAAAATAGTGTGAATACACCCAAATAATGCACATGGTGTATGGAAAATAACCATTAATATACCACCCGATATATATATGTATGTGTGTTATTTCTCCCTATAAACCAATAATTATAGTTTGACAATCCACATATAAATCATATTCTTTTAATGATAAGATTCAATTTAAGACATTGAATTTAAATTTTTCCACTACTTTTTTTGAATCATTCTTAATATAAAAAATTGACAAATAGGGATATTGTTTAAATTTAAATGAATACATAATGCATATACATTCTCAAAAATCCCATATATGACATATTACTAAACATAACAATCCAAATATAAAAAACATTATAATTTTATAGTCATGGGAAACCAAGTGAAACAACAAAAAATAATTATTATTATTAGCTTTAGGCAATGGACTATTGCGTGACTTAGTAAAAAAACAGAGTTTCTAGGGAATATAAAAATACAGAAAAATTTATAGATCCATTTTTATTCGCTATGTAATGTTCTCCATGTTCTTTATCCTCTACTTGGGTTACATCAGTTCTAGGATCTCAATTTGTCCCTTTGCTAATAATTTCCTTATTGATGCCCAACTCCTACATGATAATCCAATTTTAAAGGAATCCCTAGGTTACTTGGTTAACACTCCTAATATTTTGTGTGACATTAGATAATGGTTCAAGAGAAAAAGTCACTCACACACTAATAGTCACCCATGTTCCAAAAAATACCCAACACATATTAACATTTAATAAGAGAAATTTGTAAAACCTACTTTTCATTAATAATCAATTAACATTCACATGGAATTATTTTAAAAAAAATAAATTTATAAATAATTTTAGAACCATAAACCTACTGTATTCCTTTTTTTTGAAAAAACCTCCCACATTTAAATTTCATTGTTTTGAAAAAACACATTAATCAATAAAATTTCTAATATATATCATATATCATCTCTATATTGAGAAACAATCAATAATACAAGATTTCAAAGGAATAATTATAAAACAATACTAAAAATTTCATGAATCAATTTTTTTAGATGGAAAATAACACTTAAATAGAGTCACATACATGAAGCAAAATAAAAACACATCAAGTGTGCAAACAATCACTGATAAAGAAGTGTCACCACACACAAAAACCATAATAAGAAAAATAAATTCCAAATTAAAAAACCCTAATTTAAACCATATAAAATGATTTTTTTAAAAATAATATAAAATTTATGAATAACGGTGAATAAAAAGAAACATTGTTGAATATAGTAAATTACAACAATACCAAATAGAAAATTGGTCAATTGAGAAGGAAGTAAAATCAAAAATCAATAGGGGAGATCACAATCCCTGAGTGAGAGATTGTAGGCTTGGGAGGTGGAGTTTTAGATGAGGGGAAGGATGAAACTGAAAGTGTAGGTTAAAATATATAACATAAAATATTGAAAATCCAAAAATATATTAAGTATTAAAACTCTCTTGGTCTGTAAAATCATGAACCAAGAATGTTGTAATTTTAAACTTCCCCAAAACCAAGATCCATGGTTAAAACATATTCCTAAATAGTTAGAAAAAGAGTGTAACAATATTTAATAACCACATTATCCCCCAAATTGATCCCTCAAGAGGTTTCCAATATTGGTGAAACAACTATGTTTTGGTGTCTATTTCAGAAAACAATTAGGATCTCATCCTTTCTCATTCAAAAACTACCAGAGTAAATAAATAAAGAACAAAATAATATTTTTCAATGACCCTTTTTTTGTCACACATTAATTATCCAAGTTGATTAGGATATAAATAATGAAAATTAATCTATTCATATGATGAATCAATTGGTAGTCTAAGTGGAAGGCACAATGAAAAAAGATGGTTATAAATATTCTTTACAATTATCTTTAATTTTATGGATAACTAAGGGGGTGTAGGGTAAATTAATTCTATCATTTTCAATAGTAGTTTGAATGGATTTTAGAATAAGTATTTTCCATAAAATAAAAAATATTAAAGTTTCCTTTGCATTAATTTTAAATATATATTTATCCATTAAAAAATATAGAATCAGATACTACATTTAGAGAACATTTAATTATATAATAATTGGAACCATGTAGATTTATAATGTTTTCATGAGTTTTTGTGGATTAATGAGCATCCAACAGAGATGTAAACATTGTGGTTTCTATTAGAGGCAACTAAATCACATTAAAAAAATATAATGGTCTTGGATTTAAGGAAATTTTATTATGTTTCTTCAGTTATGAAAAAACATTTCATTGACCATAACTAATACAAATAGATTGATTTTAAAATTTTACAAAAAATATATTCTTCTACAAAGATAAAAATTGTAATTTATAATAAAATTTTAATTATGATATATATGTGTCATATTATATACACACAATTTTTTAAATTGATAAAAAATAGTTAACATTGCATATACCACATTAAACTATGGAATCACCTTTTTTACCAGATAAATGAAAAGAAAATTTCAAATTACCTCAAGAAATATACATTAGTCAATTAGCTATAAAATCACAGGGTGAATTCAATTTTTTATTTCAATAAATAGCTACCACAATCCTATATATTTTTATATGTTAAAGGGGAATCTATAATCCTAATATGGTTCATACTAGTGTGTTAAAAAATACCCAATTGAAGAAAGAAGTGGGAACTCATTCTTGATAAAATTCATCGATGATATTATTAGATGTTGGTATACCAAAATATGAAGGGAAAACTTTCTATATTTTGATAAATTTAAAGAATAAAAGAGTGAATATTATAAATAATGTTTCATATAGATTAATAAAATCTACTCAAACTACTATAGACAATAAGTTTATAAATATTTCACTAATTTTATTGCCAGTTTGTTATTTTATCTATACTAACTCAACCTTATATAAAAAAATTTAATGTTGTTTGTTAAATGATGAAACACATCATATTGTACTATTTTATATACAATGTTATTCATTTATATATTTTATTATCATTCTATGGATACAAATTATATATAATGACACGTCTATTAGGTCTATTGTTTTATAAGTCAATAAATGTTATTCCATAGAAACATTATAGTTGATGGAAATCTATGTCATTGAATTTATATTCTTAAAATTGAAATGAAAAATTATGGTAAAGTTTGGTGAAAAACATTCAAAAAAAGACACAATGTTTACCTTTATAGGATACTCTATGGAATAAATGTGATATTACATATATGTGCCCTCATATAAAATGTCAATAGTTGCATAAATATCATTTTTCTTGTGTTGGAATACATCTCTAAAATATAATATTTTACTGAGATTGAATCTTATGAAGTAATATATCAAGATAAAAAAAATATTTATATTAAGAGATTCTAAAAACTCTTATAGAAGATGATGTTTTAGGAATATACGTGGAAGAAATATGTGGAATAGTAGTAGTAAGATGGGAAAATGTTAAAAAATTTAAATTATATTAAATGTTCCAAAATTCCATAGGGATTTTTTTAGATCATCTATATAATGTAAATACTATTATTTATGAATAGGTGTTGAATAATAAACTTGAAATGGATTGAAAATTTAGTCTCTAAAAAATACTGGTCAAAAAATGGCTTAAACAATGTCCTGGAACAAACTATATAGAATCATTTTCAACTATTTAAATTATTAAAATAATTATAATTACAATTTCTATAGAAGAATTAAATTATTATTGGATTTAAGATATGGATATTAAATATATATATATAATTTAAACCTTTATTAAGAAGGTAGTATGAAACAACATGAAGGGTTCAGGACACCAGAAGATATTAATAATTCATTAAATATAGGGATCTATTAATGGATTGAATTTAGAATATTTATCATGGAACATTCACTTTGATAATTATGTAACCAAATTTGGGATCATAATGAATAAATGATATCCTATGTTTATATATGAATATTAATGTGAGTTAATCATCGTAAATGTAGTTTATGTTAATTGAAATACAACTAATTAGAATTCAAATACGAGAGTTCCAGTTATCCAAGTCTTTTATAATCCAAAGATTCTCAATGAATGTGTTATGTGATAAAGAATATATTCATTGGAACTAAATACATACAGATATATCTATGAAGATTCTAGGTCTATGTCATGGAATATATATTGTGAAGATTATAATGATATTCAATATGGAACAATCCAAGTGGTATTGTTTACAATGTCACATGCAATACATTTTTTATTAAAAATGTTACATGAATGACATTATGGGAGACACTGAATATAAATTATACCATATGAATCTATGATAGGTCCATTCATTAATGTTATACTATACACAATTCTTAATGAAACATACTTTTCTGGAATGGTATATAGATATCATTTTGATCTATAAGAAGTCCATTATATGGAATCTATGAAATTATTAAGAATGTTATGTGTACTATGGATATGTTCTTTATTAATAGTGGAAATGGTGGTCTATTCATAAGATTATATATATATCTGTATGATTATTTTCAAAACAATCATGATGACCATAAATCATCATCAGGTAAAATAGTTACTCTAAATAAATATTCAATGAGTTAGAAAAGATAAATGCATGCCATGGTCAGAAACTCTAAATTGTAGATTGAGTTCATTGTGATTTTTCAGATAAATAAAGAATAAAGTTTGATGTATGGAATTATCAAAGATATAGTAATAAATTATACTAGTACAGATCCAATGAAAGTATAAATTGATATCATATTTTTGTACGCTCTTACAATGTATAAATGGTAACATCAACGGGTGAAGATGAAACACTTAAAAGATCCCCTATTGAGTGATTTTTCAAAAAATGTGACATCATAGTAAAAAAATATTCCATAAAGGATAACATAGTTAAACTATTGAATAATTACATATCATAGAATAACAATGAACATCATGTGATAGATATAAGGAAAAATGTAATTATCCAAATACTCTAGTCAAAGAGGATGCCCTTTTTGGTTTCCATCACAGAAGAAACATTTCAATACATTAAATTTTTCTTTGTATTAATGGGTTTCAAAAATTAAAATATCAAAAAAATTGTTCTCTAGTGTAATATTATTTGGATTCAATACTATAGTAAGTATGACAATTAGAACATTATATAATGTTCCTTATACCGATGAAAACATTGATATGTAGTGGAAGAAATTATAATCATTTTTCTATGGTTAATATATCAATTTATAACATGAACTGTATTTTTTTATTCTCAATTGATAGAAACATGTATGTGGATGATAAATATTCCCCTGAATATTTCACTTTTAAATCCATAATATTGGAGATTATGAGGACATACATGCTAGAATCAATTCCATATATTTATTCATCATTGTATATTATTGTCAATCATAATGTCAAATGATCCTTATATTATTATTATTATTATGAACTATTGTGTCTCACATAATTAAATGTTGTGAAAAAAATTGACCATCTATATTTCTCAAAATTATGGTATATTGAATTTTTCAAGAATGGTATGGTTTTAATAATTATTTTAAAAAAGGTTTTTCGTATCCCATGTTTTTGTAATATGATATCTCATCTCGATTATTGGAATGATATTATCAAACTAAATTTCATCCCTATTGTGTAATGATGGATTTGATTTAGGTATTCAATGAAATGTGTTTTAGAAATATTTATTGGTGACACTTTTTTTCTATATGCTTCCAAATATTTCCAAAAAACGGGATTAAACTACATGGATTGTGTTCATAAGTGGTTGAGGATGATGATATATATTTATCATCCACATGGGTTCCATTAGGTGTCTTTTAATTATGATATAATATTTTATGAAATTCAATATAATTATTACATAAAAAATCCAAGATGGTCACACTAAAATTATTTTTACTAATCATTGTTAGATATTATTTATATTAAACAGCTGGAATAAATATTATATTCTATTCTTATAATTGATAATTATTCAATATTTATTATTCAGAAATTCCCAGTAAATATGGAATTTTAATATTATTGTTTAATTATTAAAATATATAATATTTCTTATCTATTCATAATCATAATATAATAAATAACTATTCATTCAATAAAATTATTATTTAAAAATGTGAACATTAAAATAATTAATTATTCAACACACCGTGAATATTGTATTTATATGTAATTTTAGACGATAATATTTATTGGAATATTAATTTCTGACAAAAAAATATCAAGGTGGATAATTGGGCATAGTTATTGTTCCAGTGGTAAATATGTATTACCACAATTTATGTAATATCTATCATTTCATATGGTATCTAACTCAAGGGAATAAAATTTTAAATTCACTATTTTACATAACATGGGTTTCATTAAAGGTTTAATACATTATTATTGTCAATTATAAAATTCAATCGTATGTAAACCTGTCTATAGGTTTATTAACAGATAGTTATGTTATTTCATTAAGGATTATAAGAAGTAAAAATCCTTGATCATGTCTATAAAAATCTCTCTCAATGTGGAAACTCTCTAGGGTTTTCACTCATGAATGAAATAATCTCCTCCACCATTATACTTCTATCATGTAGTTGAGTTCTGGACACAATCAGTGTGGACTAAAAGGACTAGTGAATAAATTAATTGAGCGATTCAATATCATCAGTACCATTATGAAACCACTCATTGAACTATCAACTATATATAGAGATCAATAGAGAGTGTGTGGATCACTTATATTATGATATAAATTTGGTCCTCAATTAAAAAATGAATGTGCTATCAATCAATGTTTTTATGAGAAAAACTTGTATTAAATAAAAAAATCATAACTGTGTTATTTATTCTAACTATTAATCTTATTAAATTTTTATGTGAAAAATATCCTTTATTATTAAATGATTAATATTTTAATATATCTTAGATATTATTTTTTCATTAGTTTCACCATCAAGTACATTTTTTATTATCTGGAGAATTAGATAAAAAGGTGTGTTATTTCCCAAAAATCAGTTATACAATGTTATAATCCTATGTCTGATGTATAAATATCCAATCAATATTAGATAATCTCTACCAATTTTATGAAATACCCTTTAGGGGAAAATCATCAAGAGTGACCAACTGAATCTATATAAATATTGAACATTGAAATACAATACTCCATAATCATAGTTTCTATATAATTTTCAAGATTAAAATAATTTAAAATATATAAATTTCACCATATTTTGTAACATATCCTACACAATGACATCGAACATCTTTTTTTCCTCTAATAAAACATATGATACATGGACCATAATATTTCATATTATTATAAATTAAATTATATTATATAGTGAAAACGATATAATTGCTTATGAAAACTATGCATGAAGCCCTGGGATAGCCTACTTATGAATGAGTATATTTATAAAATAATTTATTAGACAATAAAAATAGTACATAGCACGATTATTATTCCGCCACTTCAATGTAATGAACCATTGTATAGCCAATTATATAAGAATATCAAAGTAAATTGTAAATGAAACTTAATAAAAGTATAATTCCCTGATTATTAGGTAGAAAAATGAGGTATAATATAATAAATAAAAACCCAATAAAAATAAATATATAAAAAAGATACTAAAAATTACATAAAAATATAGATGAAGTCATAGATTTACCTAAGTAAATTAAATTGCTTCATTCAAATATTATACTACCCATTATGTTTCACTAAAAACTTTACTCACATCCTCACTGATAGATTTTATGGTTGAACACCAATGACAAGGTATCCCATATAAATAGTATAAATATTACATACAAACATAAGGAAAACATAAGAAAACCCCAATAACAAAAATGCTAAAAAAACAAGCTTCAAATATTAAATTTATTGATCGTAAAAAAAGATATATCAAGACCATAAATCCCCAAAATTTCTAAAATCAATAAATATAATAACTCAAATTAAGTAAAATTATGATGAAAAGAAGTATACCCCATAGAGGACTCATTAAAATTATACCCCCGATGTTCATTTATACTATAAAGATCCAGTTTTATTGTGAGTTGGTGCTCGATGTATAACATGTATATGTTGAGGAAGTAAATTTTAGAAAAAAAATTATCATTCCATGATTTATAGTCTAAATATAAATATATAATATTTAATATATGATAAATCAGTTAAAAAATCAATATTTTTGTAAACATATTCAATTTTGGTTGTTCATAAAAATTTGATGATTTTTTTATCTATAGTAAGTTATCTAATAATTAACCTCTATAAAATAACATATTTATTATACATTATAATTAAAATATACTCTACCTTAGTGGTAGAAAAATCTACATAATTCAATAAGGTTTCTTATAAACCCATATCACATCTCTAAAGGATATATATATATACTATAAAATATATTCTCAAACAAAGATATTATATTAATGTGAAGTATTCATATCAAATTATCCAAACATAATTGGTAATAATAGACATGAAATCATCAGAAATCCAAAATTAATATTTTAAGATACAATAAAAATTATAATAATCATTTTTACTAGGATTATTTATTCATAAACAAAAGGAAAATAACGAATTACCCAAATCATAATTCATGAAAAAAATAAAATATATCATTAGACTAACTTAACTATAATATAGAACTAGAGAAAAATATTTAAACTTATTATATCAATAGGGATTTAAAGAAAGGAAAAAATTTAAATCTAATGTATAATTTTATACTTGTTGGATTGGGATTCTTCATATTAATACAATTCATAACATTATTAATATATCACTTATATAAAAATGTCATTATTCCCCATACATATTCATATGAATATCTATGAAATATGATTAATTATAGCTCCAAATTTTTACATTTAGATTAATTAAGTTTTTAGATAAATAAAAATTCAAATATCATTCCATTTTAGGGATGAAATAACATTCCATATACATAGAGTTGTAGATAAACAAATTATTTATCTTGAAACATCTTCTGATAAATAAAACTATAATTATATAATCCTCCATAAGTGTGATATATTATAATAGTGTCCAGCCATTTCTACCACAATATAGATAATTATCCCATATGATAAAGATAATTTTCATTGAATATTAGAACTATTTATTTATATAAAGTATAAATATATTTAGTAAATTTATATATTTATCCAAATAGAGCTCTCCATGATGAAAATCAATCTCTGAGTCTAGTTTCTATATTGAATTACTCAGAAAAAAATACATTTGAAAAATCTAAAAAACAACTACATTTTACAATGGGAGTGAAGTTATATATGACTCGAAAACATGGAAGATTACAATATCCTTTATAAACGAACAATTATTTTTAGCTTTTTTACTAAAATTGCAATAAAAAATTATTATTGTGGGAAACTCATTGGTAGCATGAAACATTCGTACACATAAGTTATTTTAACAATTCCCACATAGAACATTTATAAAATTTCATTACACTTTATTACATAACCAATATCCATCAATCTTATTTAATAAAATGAAATCCATTAAAATAATTTAATGTTCATTTCATTGAATCAATAAATATATCTAAATTCAATTCTGAAGAATAATTTTCAATAGTAAAATACATATATAAAACTTTAATATTTTTTTTCAAATATAATGACACCTAATATTTTTGTCCCATTTACCTTTAGAATAGTCTGTTTCACATACAACACCAAAATAAAAATAACCACGATATATTTTATTGAGTTAAAATAGTGAAATACAATATAAAAATTAATTAATTAATAGAGTGAAATATGATTCATAATTATGAATATTTAAAATGTGGTAAGAATTATGTAAATTATTAAACTGTTAAAATATCAATCTTTTGTAACTCTCAGATATATTATGTATTTATTGAATAATATTAATTTATATGATAGGTTTCATTACATGAAACACTGTGTTTTAACAAACCATAATATATTGTACTATTATAAACTAGGTGTTAATTGGTGTGATTTGAATATTTAAAAATAAGTTATGAAGTATATATGGGTATTATGTTTATAATATAAATTCTTTAGATATTAATTTATTAGAAATCGAAATACACATTTCATGAATGTAACTTAAATAATTGTATGAAAAATTGATTCTTTGTGTGGAATGTAGTTATATCATATTAAATTAAATTAATGAGTACATGTGAATTATTTTTATTTAAAATTTTATGTCCTATTTCCAAATAAATTATTTATCATTATTCTTATTTTTTTTCAGTGTATGTGATTATAAATGTCATGTTTAAGTTAAAAAGGTATTTTCATAAAAAGTAGTTTCATCATGTTTTTCATAATTATTTATATCCTAAAATTTTTAATTTATAAAAACCATATTTTAAAAATGAAAATAATTTTTTAAATTAACATATTAAAATTATATTATATTCAAATTTAATGAATTTTCATAAAATACTAATTTTTCAATATATAATTAAATATACAAATTTTTATTGAAAACATTCTTTTGGTTTACTGAATTTATAATTTAATAATTTTTTTCATTTGGTATTTAATGTAATATTAGTTATTTGATATTATTTTTAGTCTACTTATGTAAATCTGGACCAATTCTAAATGTATGCATGGTATAAAAAGTTTTTATACATATAAAAGGTTTTTTTTAAAAAAATAGTTTTCACCTCATATTTGACATTAATTTTAAATTAAAATTTTCATGAACCCCTCCACATAAGGTGTTCCACTCATGGGATGTAAATGTGGGATGTGAGATAGTTAACACCGATTCCCACCTCCAGTGGGCCCCAAGATGAAGACTAGCACTAAGCGAATAGAAAACACACAAATGGGGGGGCATTACCCTCTAAGAGAACACTTGTGAAAGAGATAGATAAGAGAGAAACCAACCAACTCCAACTAATGCTTATATATAAAATAATACCCATGAGAACATATGTAATTTCATGAAAAACAACCACAACTAAAAGGGGAAAACTGAAATTACTGAAGGAATGTAGAAAAATAGCCGCAACCACAAGCCAGAATAGCTCCTAAATCCCAGAGTTAGAAAAACAACATGATCTCCAACCAACTCCAAGTGACCTGAAGAACAGTTTATATATACATCGGGGGAGTATAACAACATAATAAGTAGGATCCTATCTAAGGCCTCTCGTGAAAAGGTAATGAATGCTTGATAAAGCATATTGAAGACCAATTGGAACTAACTCATCACCTAAATAAGTATATTATTCTCCATGAAACACCATTTATACTCTCACCATGTATCACATACAAGAGTGTATAATATAATAAATAATATCAAGGGTACCCCACTATTACTTCCCCACTGGTTTTCCGAATTTCCCCTACATCGCACGTCCTATGTATCTCTCTCCAAAAAGACTTTCCCACAGACACTTGTGTGAAACACCACAACATGCATCTCATGAAATAGAACCCCCACATCCACACATGAAATATTACTATGTAGTTTCTAGGGGCCACAAAATCTCGCATAATTCATATCATAGATCATGAATTATACCTCAAGCCATTACAACGCACACACTGTGCAAGAATCCCCAAGCCATCATGCCCTATACATGTTAAGCCTATCGTAGTCCACATGAAACTATATCAATAACATATTTGTGTTAATAAAAACAAGCCTTTACAACCCTCTACACATATATTTTGGTAAAACTAACCTCTGTTCCAACCATCACAAGTAACTACCAAGAGAAGAGGGAGGTTCCAAATGGTGTTGTAATCTATATATCCTCCCACTAGAATGTTGGAGAAAACAACCCCAAGGCTCATAATCATGGAGGTGTTAGTTTCATTAACTTACTAGGTGGAGTAGCACATAGAATCACAAAAGTGAGGAATATAATATGGCTCACAGCAACACTATGGGAATAACCTAGTTTTGACTCAACTTCAACTAACATCTCTCGGACTCCCAACTTCAACATATAAGACTAGGTATCTTATAATCTCACAACCATTTAAAGAGCTAGATTACAATCCATCATTCACTTTTTATTAGTTTCACTTTCCGTTCGTTAATTCTTTAAACATTAATTAGCTATTAACAAGTCCACAATATATTTTATTAGTAGCACACAAAAACACAATTGTTCTATTCAATTGAGTCCTCATCATTACATCCCAACAAGCTCCAATCTCATTGGTTAAAATCATTTAGTTAATCATTTTTATCAACATTATTACATTCCCATATTCCTAGGAATTATAGAAAAACATTCTATGGTACTAAACATAATGGGGATCAACATGGTGAGTAGATGAAATTACTGTCAAATCGTTTCCTTCTATTGTAAGGTCATATACACATAATCCTTAATGAATTTAAACACATAATCAATGTGGCATACCTCATTAATCTTTTCCCTTTTGGAAAGAGGGTATGAAAACCAGCTACATTGAGTAGTGGGGAAATTAAGGAAGATAATCATCCAACAAGAAACAAAATGCAACCAAACATTTGTATCCAACCTATTATATAATCTCCATTTTCCTCCCAACACCCAAATAAAAAATCCAATTCATCTCACCACTCTAGGAATCCACTACTTCCACAACAAATAGTCCACCTTGCCCCACATATCACAATAGCCTTCCAGTGTATCATCACAACACAAGAAGTAGGAAAACAAACATTATATCAACTTTTCTCTAGGCCCTTAAACAAGCAGGAGGTTAATTCATAACCCTACAAGGAATTATAATTTATCAAACAACTAGTTCTTTAATTCAACTTGAATTAACGGATTTATTATTTGTAGGTTCCATCATAGGGAATCCTTGATTGTATGATATCATATATTTAATAAACATGCTTAATGTATTAATTTTTTTAACATCAAATTACAATTACAATTACCAGATTAATTTACATTCATCCTTTTATTTATCCAAACAATTATCAATTAATTCTAGATTTACGTTAATTACAAATTTCCATCAATAATGAAAAGATAATGAATTAATCATAGATATAACACTATCTAACCAAATAATACACAATAACATAAAATCAATATCAATTTATTTATCCCTATAAAATATTTAATATGTAAATTCTATTATGATCATTTGATCGAAAACATGATAACTCTATAGTTACACATAAATTAAATGATAGGAAACAAATCCCCTACCTAAAAAGTTTCTAAATGCACTTTATATGAGACCAAGAAACACGACGGGTTACGATCTCCTCCCCTCGTGACAACTATATACACCCAAGGATGCAAAAACCCCACCAAACTGGTCAACACCCAAGATAAGTCCATGAAGAACATGAAGATTGAATTAAGTTAAAGTGAAAGGAGAAATAGAAGGATATGTTCCAAAATGAATGAAGACAGATCATACCTTATATCAAAGATTAATCGATACTGCTAGGTCACATCAAAAATAGAGGGGACCAATCCTCGGAGGAATGTTTTATTGCACAACTCCTATGGGATGGAAGGAAATGTTAGAGTGTTTCACAACAGATAACATGGAGGAAAAACTAGGGTAGAGGATATCATACCCCTTTAGATGATTTAACAGAGAAGTTGTTTAAGATACACTAGATTTCATATTAAAAAAGGATCACATTAACTATTCAATTTGACCAAATCAATGAATCTCAAGCCATACGAAAATTTATATAGGAGTATTGTCCTTTGAATCATCATTAGAATCTTTTAAACGTGGCTTTAATTTCATTTTATGTCAAAGGAATTATTAAAGGAGAGAAAATATAGGAAACTGGAATCATTATACACCAAACATAAAATTATGGAAAGGAAATATAGTATACCTTTTCAAATTCACCGTTCAAGAAACACTATTCATGAAATCAAAATTTTGAAAAGAATGTAAGGGTTATCATTGGAACCTCACCGTTCTGGAAAAACTATTGATGAACATGAAATTTGTAAAAGATAATAGAGACTCCTATTGGAACCTTGCGGTTTTGGAATCACTTTTTAAGAACTCGAAACATGGAAAAAGAAATAGAGGATTCCATTGGAACCTCACCAATCTGAAAACATTGTTCATGAACATGTAATTTAGATAATGTAATAGAGGCTACCATTGGAACCACACCATTCCAGAAGCACTATTCATGATCTTGAAATTTGGAAATGGAAATAGAGGATACTATTGGATCATCACCATTCTGAAAAAACTGTTCCTAAACTCGAAATTTGGATAAAGAAATAGAGGCTATCGAAGGAACCTCACCGTTATAGAAACATTATTAATGAAATAGATCTTTGGAAAAGGAAATAGAAAAAAAACTATTGGAACATCACCGTTCTGGAAACACTATTCATGAACTCAAAATTTTTCACAAGAAATTGAGGCTTCCATTAGAAGCACACCATTTTAGAAACACTATTCATGAACTTGAAATTTGGAAAAGGAAATTGATGCTACCATTGGTACTATTCACTAGGCTACTATTGGATCTGTTCTCATATGCCTACTATTGGAACTGTTCAAAATGCAACTATTGGAACTGATCACATAAGCCTACCATTGGAATAGTTCATAAGGCTACTGTAAGAACTATTAGCATAAGCCTATAGTAGGAACTATATACAATGCTACCATTGGAAGAGTTCCCATAATTGGAAATTTGGAAGAGGGTTGTGGATAAGTCACCTTGACCACCAGAACACCTCAAACATAATATTTCCATTGGGGAAAGGACAAGAGGGGTCCCGACCATTACATGAGATACCTACCAAAACATTCTCATCCTTGAGAATTTAAAACCAACTCTAAGGGAAACTGAAGAGGGTCTGAACAACCACCCATTGAGATACCTCTCAAAAGAGATGAATCCATAAGATGTAACAAAATAATTCCATCTAATAAAAAAGAACGATCTACAACCACAAAGGGACCAAATTTTTTTAATACAACAAAAGATAAAAATCTAACAAATCATGGTAATGAGTACATATCTATGACTCATGTTCACGGGTACTCTCCTCTAAACCACTAGGTCTCTAAAAGACACAAACCAAGGGGATAAAATGCCCACACAATTACTTCTCTTTTTAGTCTTCGATCTCCATAGGCCACTCAACGAAGGTCGCATCACTATCAACATCAATTTATCCCAAATTAATGATGTTTGAGTCATCAGGATGATAATGATGGAACTCTAATACATGGAAAACATCATTTATCTAGATCATCTATGGTGAAAGTGCTACTCGATAAGCCATATCTCAAACAAGAGCAATATCATTGAAAAGACCAAAAAACTGGGGAGAAGGATTACTCCTACGACTAAACCTTCGCTACCCATGATAGGGACTAACCTTGAAAAACATGTGATCCCAAAAATCAAACTCTAAGTGACTCCTCCTTTGATTTACATACGATTTTGGACGAACTTGCACTATCTTCATCCTCTCACGAATCAGCTAAGCCATCAATGTTGTATTCTGCACTAGTTCTGGTCTGAGAATTGCTGACTCCCCGACCATAGTCCTACATAACAGAGAATGACATGGTTGGCCATACAAGGCTTCAAAGAGTTCCATACTGAGGGTGGAGTGAAAACAATTGTTGTAAGAGAACTCTGCCAAGGGTTATTGTCACATCCACAAACCTCCAAAATCCAGGACACTGGAGCATATCATGTCTTCAAGAGTCTGGATAGTCTGTTATGTATGATCGTCTGTCTATGGATAAAAGGACGTGATATGGAATAGGTGAGAACCAAAATCATGCGGGAGACCTCTCCATTCCCTATAGGTAAAATGATAATCTTAATTTGAAATGATCATCCTTGGGACTCCATGAATTCTCACCACCTCCTCAAGATACTAACTTGACAAAACATTCACTAAGAATGACTCCTTGATCGCTATTAATTGGTATGATTTTTTTAAACTATCCACTACCACCGAAATAAAATAATTACCTCCTGTAACTTGAGGTAAACTAGTAAAAAAGTCCATTGATATTTCCTCCCACTTCTACTGAGAAATACCTAATGGATAAAGAAATCCATCAGGGACACGATGCTCATCCTTTACCTTATGGAAGACCAAACATCGAGGAAGAAAATCTTCAATTGCACACTTCTACCCAGGCCACCAAAACATAATCCTCAAGGCTCGGTATATCTTTTTTCATGCCAGGATGCTCTATAAAAGGTGAATTATGGAACTCTCAGAGAACCATCTCGCGCATCTCATATTGAACAAATAGCCTTCCGTGATACAACACTCGGTGTTGATAATCCTCGGAACAGTCGTCATGGGCCTCTCCATAAACAACTCGGTCTCTCTAGACCTGCAGCACCGAAGATAACTACACCATCATCTAAAAAAGACAACCTATGCACCCAACTACTACCATATCGAGATGTAATATAGAATGTTCTACCATAATTCACTAGGAATCACCAGATTCACAGACTTTATAACTATGTGACATATTTGAAACCAAATCAACTACAACATTACACATTCTAGGGTTATAGGATATTTCAAATTCTTATTCATGTAAGAACAACATCCACCGACATTGCCTCAAGCTTATTTCACACCGCTAGAAAACACAAATCAGGCTCTTATGATCGGGGAAAACCACAAAGACATCGCCAATGAAGTAAATTCTATACTATATTAGAAAAAACACCACAGTTTACAACACAATAACATGGGTGTCGTAGTTACATTCATGGGTATGAAACTGCCAATACCCAAAAGAAACAACAGATCCCCACTGCATCAGAACACATACTAACCCTAGATGGGATGAATCATAGAAAACATCAAACTCAAATCCCTCTACTAGAAGACAAAGAACTGAATCACTTATTAACATCTCATTTAGATACATGAAAGCTACCTGACACTGATCTATTCACATGAACCCCTGATCCTTCTTTCTCATTGCTATCAGAGGAGTCACAACCCAAGATAAATCATCTATGAAACTCATGCGGTAGCCTACAACACCAGGGAATCATAACACATCTTCCATTATCTTGGGTGATATCCAAGAAATAACAGCTTCTATCATCGATGGATACATAGCTACTCCCTGTTGGGAAAAACCATACCCCATGAAACAGACTTCTCGAGCCCAAAACTAACACTTCAACATCTTCCCAACTAGATGATGTCGACGAAGAACTCCCAATATGGCATGTGATACTCTTCATTCCCTTCCTCAGACATAGATTACACAAGGATTTCATTGATGAAAACCACAATGAACTTATCCAGGAACACATGGGACTCCACTTTCATCAATCCCGTGAATGCAGTTGGAGCATTATTCACACCTAATGTCATTACAACCAACTCATAATTCCCATGATGACAATGGAAAGCAGTAATTGGAATATCCTCATCCATAACATGCATATGATGAAATTAAAACAACAATTATATATTTGAAAACTAACATTCACCCATAATTTTATCAAAAAAATCATCAATCCTCCAATATGATAGCGATTCTTCACTATCACTATACAGAAGTGATGATAATCAAAACCAAACTGAAAACTATTGTGAGCCTTATTTAGTAACAAAACTGGTTTACATCACGGTGACACACTCAGACGAACAAAACCACACTGTAATAGACCATCCATATATAAATAGCTCTCATATCACATAAGTCTCCATCCTATATGGAGACATAAAGATTGGATATGCTATTTGTTGTAGCTCTATCAAAAACTCAATCTCCCATCGAGGGGGTAATGCTACAACCTCTTTTGGAGTGAAATATGTGTACTCTTCCATAAACCTAGGAAACAACAACTAATGAACCTCTGATGAACTCAGAATCAACTTATAAATAAAAAATGATAAGGACAAAACATGACTCTGACCCATCTGATGGTCACGCTCGCAAATAATCACTGCCGGCTCTCCATACTTATCCAGAAACACGACCTACCTCCTATAGAAATCCATTATAGCCTTACCAAAATTAAACCAATCCATGAAGAGGATGAACTAATATGGTTATATTTGTAATCATAGGAAATCTACCTAATAGTGGTGCGTCCCCAGCACTAGCTCACAGTCTCTACATACTTCTTACAAGTTAGCTTGACTTCCAAATGGTGTAGTAAATGCGAAGGGCTCTAGTATCCTCTCTATATCAAGTCCTAAAGCATGGAAAATTGTATTCCATATGAAGGAGTCAGTTACTCCAGAATCATTAAAGTCACACACCAAGGTAGAAAACAAGGAAATGGTACGTCGAACGTCGTCTCGCTTGCCAGGTGCTGGTAATTCTAAAGCCTGAAGCCCACCATGACCTCCTCTATGTCCTCTATGACCCTGATGAAGACCAAAACCACTACCATGATCTACTATCTAAGGATGGAGAGGGTCACAAGGATGTCCATTGTGTGCCCCTTTAACCCTCTGGTGATCCAAAAATGCTACAACCTGCTGCTACTGCCTCAGCTGGAACTGCCTCAATGATAGAACATGGAGCATAACACATGGTGCAGGATGACTTCTCTGAAAGGTCAGACACTATTGCTACAGATGAACTTGACCACCAAAAAAAATAATTTCCCAATCCTCTAGCATAGGCCTAAGAGGCACTTCCTCGAGAGAGACAATATGCTGTGGGATGGGATCTCCCCCCAGCCAAACGAAAACTCTTCTTCCATGAAAAGCGGGAACCCCTGACCACAACTCTTATTTGTGGGGAATCATGACGACTGCCTTGTCTTGATGATATAGTTCTAGATAATGTCCCTACGATATCCTCTTCCCTTGCTAGTTGCCCTAGATATTTTTTTCAGCATAAATGGGGTGACTTGGCGTTGGATCTCTGAATGCAAAGCCTCCTCAAAATGCCTCGCCCTAGCCACCCCATCAAGAAATAGGTCTGAAGCATGTAGTAAAAGGTTCCTGAAATGGATTCAAAATTCATGCACACTGGAGATCCCCTATCGATGGGTCAGAATCCCCTAGTGACTCAGTGCATTCATTGTTGATGAATGAAACTCGACTTCAAACTTTTCTCAGAACACCCCCCATAAGATCGCTGACTCCTCATGATCCCTAATGTACAAGAACCACCAGTACCCTGCTGCTCCATAGATCATCATCACCTCCAAGGACACCCAGTGCTCCTTTTGAGAACATATCAAACTGATGCCTATTTTGAAGTCTTCCATCCAGTATTTTGTTACTACATCTGAAACGGAGCCATCATTCTTCTACAGACTCTGGAATTGAAACTCACGGAGTGTCCTCCACCATATGTCTTCGTCATCATCCTCTACCCTGCATCGATCTACTAGATTATCCTTCTGAACATCTTCTAGGAAAACCTGATGAGGATGTAGAATTGGATCCATACTTGAAAATAACAAATAGTTAGAGCTCCTAAACCTAGAACATGGAACGATCAACATTAATTAATTAATTATTTTTAGTTATTCATTTTTAGGTTAACATATCCCACGTTCTATTCATTTAACCATTGGTACAAAGAAGAATGATGCATGATCTCTTTCCTAGCTATCTACCATGGAACTGGTATCACCTTGTTTAGTAGCCATTATAAACATAATGGTTCGTGCATCAGATCAAAAGGGGCTTTAAATTCCAATGTATCAGTTGGTGTCAATTTTTTATATAATTTTCTAAACATGACTCACATTATGGCCCTACCAACCCATGAAACCTCAATTGTCCTAACACCAAACACCATCCTATCACTCAACCAGAGCTCTTATACCACATTGTCACAAAAACCTACCCACATGGTGTACCCCTCCTTGGAAAGCAATGTGAGAAGGGAGATAATGCCCACTTGAGTGCCACCTCCATTAGGCCCCATGTTGGTGATAGGCACAAACTATATAGTAAACCCACAAATGGGAGGCATTACCCTCTATGAGAACACATGCGAAAGAGTGACATAATATAGAAACCGACCAACTCTAACATAGAATGAAATATAATATAAAACACAAGTGAAAATATGTAATTTGTATAAAAATACTGAAAATGAAAAGGGGAAACAGTAAGTACCCAAGGAAAGTATAAAAATACTAGAAACCACAAGCCCAGACAGCTCCTACAAACCAAATCCAGTAGAAACCATTTGATCTCCAACCTACTCCATATGACCTAAATTTTTTTATATATAGATAGTGTGATCATAACAATATAATCAGTAGGATCCTCCCCAGATATTCTTGTGGGTATGTAATGAAATCATGATAAAGCACATTGAACAATAATGGAAACTAGGTCTTCACCTAAATAAGTATACTATGATCCCAACCTCATTATTGCTAATCTAACCATGTATCACATACTAGAGTATATTATATAATAAAAAAATAACATGGGTAACTTGATACAACATTCCAAATGGTTTTCTGCTTTTCCACTACTTCGCACGTCCTAAGAATCTCACTATAAAAAGGCATACCCACTGACACCATGGTGACACACCACAAACATGAACTTTGTGTAACAAAATCAGCACATCCATGCACGTAAATTTTACTAGGTAGTTTCTAGGAGCCACCACTACTGCCATAATGAATATCATTCATTGGACATTATATCTGAAGCCATTATTTCCCACACACCAAGTAATGATCATCAAGAAATCATATACTATACATGTTACTCCTGTAGTAGTCCATAATAATCTATATCTCGAACATATGTGTGTAAATAACCACAATCCATTACAACCATCTACACACATATGTGGGTAAAAATAACCATTATACCTACTAACACATGTAACTACCAAGAAAGGAGAGTATAGCCAAAGGGGGTAGCCAACCATCCATCCTCTCATAGAAATGATGGGGAAAACACCCACAGGACTCAGAATCATCAGGGTTTCAGTTGTCCTAACTGATGGGGTGGAGTAGAGTATAGAAACACAAGATGTACATAATATAATATAGCTCACAACCACACCATAGGAATAACCTTTTCATAGACTCAACTGCAACTAACGTCTCTAGAACTCCCAACTTCCACTTCCGAAACTATGTATCATATAATCACACAACCATTTAAAGTGATTGATTACATTCCTTCATTCCCTGTTTATCAATTTCATTTTACATTCATTAATTCTTTAAACATTAATTTAATATTAACAATTCTACATTATATTTAACTAGAATCACACCCAAAGACCACTATTTCGTTAAATTGAGACCTCATCGATGCGTCCCAACAATCTCCAACCCCATGGTTAACATCATTTATTTAACCATTTATTAAAAGCATAATTAAATTACCATATTCATAGGAATTCTAGAAAAACATTATTTGTTACTAAACACAGGGTGGTCAACATGGTGAGTAGATGAACTACCAGTTGATTCATTTCCAACTATATCAACAGCATAGACCCATCCTCCCTCAGGAAGCTAAACATGTAAATAACGTGGCATACCCCACTCATCATCGCCCCTTTTAAGAGGAGGTTAAGTAAACCAACTACATTGAGCAGTGTGGAATGTAAGGAAGATATACAACTAACAAGAAACAACAAGCATCCAAACATTCACATCCAACCTGTTTCATCATCTCAATTGTCTTCCCTGACAACCACATACATAAACAGATGTGTCTCACCAAACTAGGCATCAACTATTGCCACAACCAATAGGCATTCTTGCCACACATATCAAAATATACTTCAAGGATCACATCACTACATAAGAAGTTGGAAAACAAACACTATATCAACTGGGTTCTTGGCCCTTAAACATGCTGGAGGGTAAGTCAAATCCCTAAATATAATTAACTTTTATCAAACAACCCGTTATTTAATCCATCTTTAATTAAAAGGTTTATTATTCATAGCTTCCATATTCGGGAAATCTAAATAGTAAGACATTAAAAATTGACTAAAAGTCTTACTAAATCAATATGATTAACATCAAATTACAACAACAAAAACTAGATTCCTTTAGATGCCACATATCTTTATCCAAGCAATTATCAATTAATTATATATTTACATTCATTGCCAATCTATATCATGAAATAAAATCTATCAAAGAAAGAATATATATCTCACTATCTTGAAAAATAAGACGCAATAACATATGATCAATATCCACTGATTTATATAGTTCAAATATTTATTTTTTCAATTCAATTTTAAACCAGTGGGATAAACCATGATAAATCAACAACATCATGCAAATAAAAAGAGAAGCAAAGAATTCCATACCTTAAATGATTCTTGACGATTATTATACAACAATGATCCACATGATGGGTTATGATCTTCTACCCTCGTGACACCTGTATCCACCTGAGGATCCGGAGACCCCACCACACTGGTCAACACCAAAAAAAATTCCATTAGGAACATTAAGATATCATTCCATAAAAGGGAAATGAGAAACAGAAGGAGATGAACCCAAAATAATGATAATATAAGGGAAACAATTCAAGGAAGAAAGATTGATCACACAACTCATTCATGATGGAATGAATGCTTTGAGAATTTCACACCAGACAGAATGATGGAAGAACTAGGGAGGATGATATCTCATCTATTTAGATGATTTAATGGAGAAGAAGTTTAAGATACTCTAGATTTTTTAATGGAGGATAGAATTAACCATGCATTATGACTATGTAAAATAATCCTAAGCCTTAGGAAAATTAATATAGGATTTATGGCTTTTGAATCATCATTATAGTTCTTAATGTGAGGCTTTTGATGCATTTTTTGTCAAAAGAAATGTCAAAGGGCTAAAACAATAGGAAGCTGGAAACATTGTACACCAAACAAAAAATTTTGAAAATTAAATAGAGGAAAACATTGGAACCTCAACATTCTAGAGTGATTGTCCATGAACTTGAAATTTGGAAAAGGAAATAGAGGCTGCCATTGGAACCTAACCACTTTGGAAACACTATTCAGGAACTCAAAATTTGGCCAATGAAATAGAATCTTCTGTTATAACATCACCATTCTTGAAACACTATTCATGAACTCAAAATTTGTAAAAGGAAATCGAGGCAAATGCAATAACCTCACAATTCATGAAAAACAGTTCATGAACACGAAATTTTCAAAAGTAAAGAGAGTCTACTGTTGGAACATCACCATTATGGAAACACATTTCATGAACATCAAAATTTTAGAAGGGAAATACTGTCTACCATTGAATCATAACTATTCTAGAAACACAATTCATCAACTTGAAATATGGAAAAGGAAATAGAGGTTACTATTGGAACCTTACAATTCTAGAAACAAGGTTCATGAACTAGAAATTTGGGAAAAGAAACGGAGCCTACTGTTGGAACGTTTCCATTCTGGAAACATTATTCAGGAACTTGAAATTTGGAAAAAGGAATATAGGCTACCATTAGAAACTCACCATTCTAGAAGCACTTTTCATGAACTCAATATTTCGAAAAGGAAATAGAGGCTACCATTGGATCCACATAGTTCTAAAAAAACTATTCATGACCTCAATATTTGGAAAAGTAAATAAAGGCTTCCACTGGAACTGTTGATAAGGACACTGTTGAAACTATTCACATAAACCTACCATTGGAGCTGTTCATAAGGCTATAGTTGGAACTACTCACATAATCCATCCATTGGAACTGTTCCCAAGACTATATTGGGACTTTTCACATAATCCTTCTAATCGAACTATTCACAAGTCTACCGTTGGAACTTTTCACATAATTGGAAATTTGGAAATGTGTTGGGGATAAGTCATTTTGGCGTCCAGAATATCTCAAACCATAGATTTATGCTGAGGAAAGGTCCAGAGAGGTCTGGTCCATTGCAAAAGTAATCCATATATATGAATTAAATTTGGTAAAATGAATATAATTATATTAATATTCACAATTAATATTATTTTAAAATTACTTATGAAATTTTTTGTCATAATTTTTTTAATACATTAGAAATTAACTTTTGAGGTTAAGGCTAAAACATGTTTATCGAGGAATAAATAAAAATATAAGGGTATTTTTTACAGATAAACATCTTCAAATCCTATTATATATATATTTTTTATCTTTATCATTCCCCAAATTGAAATATATATAAATTTTGAAGAATTATTCTTTGGAATGTATTAATAATTTTGTTTTATTTTATGAAATTTAATTGTGATATCTAAGTAAAATATTATCCCCCACATTTAAAAATAAATTTATACTTCTAAAACCCAAATATTTTTTTAAAATGGATCTTAATATAATTTTATATTTTTAATAGTTTTCTATGAATGAAAAAAATAGAAAAACCATGATATATTATATATCTGTTATAACATAGCAGTTAAATTGATGGAATTAAATATAAATAACTATGTAATTAAATTAATATATATGTAAATATTGATTTATGTCTTTTGGAATGTTCTTATTAAAATTTCCATAAGATTTTTAGAAAGTAACATTATTCATCAACATAATACTTTTTTTTTCAAAATGTTGTTTTATTCATTTTTTTAGTGAATAATAATTTCTATATGTTAATGAAAATTTTTATAACAAAACAACTATTTTCATTTTCTAATTATAAATTTCAAAATTATCATAAATTGTTTTTTGATAATTTTTTAAAAACATCTTTTTTCAAGGAATAGTTAAAATAATTTTTTTTGAATGTTATATTTAATTTTAAACTCATTACTAGATAAATTTATGATTTTGATTATATTTCAATTTTATTTTATTTATTTGTATTTAAAATAAATAATTTATTGTTTTTGAAATTGATTTAATATGTGAAATCATTATATATATATATATATTATGTTCCAAAAGGGAATCTAACAAAATAGTTTTCATGGAATTTTTCAAGTATAATTTAAATTTAAAAATAATGATTCTTCTATTATTCAAATTTGAAAAAATGGATGAAATTTATGCATTAATAAGTTCCAAATATATTAAATGGTCTATTGTTTTAGCATATTTGAATAGTATTCGTGGTAAATTTTGTTACCCTCATAAAGGGTAAATATTGTAATTTAATTTTAAATAAAACGATAAAAAATATAAAACGTCTCAAGTACATGCCAAAATTTTATTGTATGAGTATAATTATACCCATAAAACTAGTCAATTCAAATTGAGTTGTTTAATGATTATTTTTCTATGAAAATAATTCATATAATATTTAAATCAATGAATGTATATAAAAAGGAACATTCATTGTCTTAAATATCTATTATGTGTCCACATAATGATAAAGGGATGTTCTGAACAAATATAAAGGACCATTATTAGATTAATAAACTATTTTTGATGATATATATTTATTTATTACTTTTTGGACCACATGGATGAGATTATAACATTTATCGTAATTTTTTAAATAAATGTTAAAGAAGAAATACTCACAATTTTAATTAATCTTTTATTTTTAATATGGTTTAAACTAGTATAAAAATAAACTATAAATATAATTTTTTGGTCTAAAATCTTTATATATAGATTGTAATTTATATATAATTTCCAATTAATAAATATTAACCATTAAAATTTACACAATGATTATGTAATAACTATTTTATATTGAAAATATCAAATAAATAATATTAAAAATAGTCAAAAAATATAATTTTATACAATTGAAATCATCGACAAATTTTCTAGATTATATTCACATATGTTTTACATTATTAAAAATTTTGTTCAAATATATTTATTTTAGAAATTTTTCTTAAATATCAATATTATGAATTGTATAAAAATTTACTTTAACAATATTTTTTAAAAAATTAATATTCTATTCAATAATATAAAATAATTTAAAATATAATTATTTTCCAAATATTTTTTATAATATTTTATACATTATAAAGTTTACATTTATGGGTCTTCATAAATATAATTGAAATTATATTGACCATTAAAGAGTAGAATCAATGTTTTCGTGGAAAGAGTTAAAAAGAGTTAAATATTGGTAAAATCTACATGTTAAGGGTAACAATTTGATCTAAACATGTAAAAAAAATTATTCTATGATTATTTATACTCATAGTAATCTAATATTTAATTTAACTATATTTTTATACATATGTAAATTTAAAATTTATTTATATCTATAAAATATTTTGAGAGTTTCAAAAAGTGATCCTCACAGTAATTATAAAATAACACCTCCTCCATCAAATCATCAAATAAATTTTATCCTTGTAAATAAACAATCAAAAGAAAATTTGTATTATCAACTTCATAAAAACATTCTATAGGTTCTTGTCTTCTCAAATGTTCAACCCTATTTTCTATTAGATGAGAGCCTAACGGGACATTTCATTGATGTTATAATTACTCTAACTGATAAATTTATTTTCATATACATCATTAAATCCTCTAAATATTTTAAATTTTTAATAAAATAATAACATAATTATTCTAATTATACTTATATGTTATTATGATTTTTAAAAAACTATTATACACCCTCTTTCCTATCAAATAGGAAGATAAAGTATTGCTTGTGAGTATATACATCTAATAATCTCCACACAATAATACAATTCATTTTTTTCACCATATTATATAAATGGGTATTATGATTGTATTAGTGAATTTATCTTATATTTATAATATAACTACATCTTTTTAATGACAATATTACATTTACCATATCATTATTCAATATGTTGAGAAAAGATAATGTCACTCATATCTATGTATGGAATACCACCTCCATGATCCGATGTTATTCAATTTTCACCTATAATATAAATAGATGTTAATAAAGAATATTTTTATGAAATTAGATGATATGAATATATATAATAATTATTAATATTTAAAAAAAAATATTATTTATTATTTTTCTTTCATTCCATAGTTTAAAATGAAATAGTGTTCATGTGTACGTATGACCTATTGTGTCCATGAAAGTTGATTTTAGTTTTTCTATCTCTATTTTTTAAATTATTATAAATATTTATATAATTAATATTTTTTATTTTGAAACCAATATTATAATTATTTATTTTATCGGACCATTAACAATTATAATGACTCAGCCTAAAAAACTGAAACTTGTTTGGAATAAAAAGTAATTTTCCACCATAATATTGATATTAATGAACACATATTAATAAAAGGGTGATAATATTTTATAAAAAAGTCAAAAATGATATTATAGATCAATGTTTATGTAATTAATTATTAATTAATTCATATTTATAATAATTGCGTTCTATTGTGAAAGAAATGAAATTCCAGATAAGAGGGAATATAATTTTAATGTAAATTTTTATTCGTTTGTTTAAATAATATATAATTGATAATCCCATTCCAGGACTTTATTTGACATTAATATTGGTTAATATATGTTGTATTTAACATTTTTTGTGAGGTTTTATATAAAATTAAAAACCTCAATTTATTTTCCCAATGATCACATTATTGATATTATATTTTTAAGGGTTAATTTCAAAATCTCAATATTACTATAAATTATTTGTTTATAAGAATCTAATGGGGAATTATTCTATTCTATACCCATGATTCAAAAAAGTGTTTTTTAAAAATATTATTACTATTCTTATAGAATTATTTTAATTAATTTTCTCCATTTGTGAATTTTTACGAAATAGTTTGAAATGAATCTTTCTGTAGTTTTTACAAACGTGGATAATTATGTCTTTTCTGAAAAAAATGGAATAATATTTTTTACATATAAATAATTAATGGATTTTACCAATTTAATTAAGAATTAATACCATAAAACATCATTTACAAGATTACAATGTTCTTTTCAAATGAAACTATCTTCCTATGTATCTGTATGAATAAAAGTAAATGTATTTAATATGGAAACAATATATTCCTGAAAAATTATTTTAAAATTATTAGTTAAAATTGATTTCAATATAAACAAACATTTTTTTATGTTTTTTATTTTAAATGGTGGTATGGTCTAATGATAATATTCTTATTCTTTCTCTAAATTTTATATGTTTGTGATGAAATAATTTTAATAATTTTTATTTTTTTCATAAGTTATGTTAAGATGATTTTTTTGAAACAATATTATTTTTATGGGTAATGATATGCTGAATGGGTTATGTTATTAGGGAACACATTTGTATAATTACCATTATGTGATAGTATGAACCTAAATCTCCCACAAATTCATTGAATATATATTTATATCTCTTAACATAGACAAGACTTGAATGAGGTGTGAACATAGTTCAGTAATTCGGGGATAAAATAGAGAGTGTACCTGGTTCAGCAAGGTAAATTATACATCGTGATTTTCATGGAAATAAGACATAACTAAAATGGAAAAAATTCAATAGTATTGTGTTTTAAAAAATACAATTTCAGATGCCAATGTTATGATATTATGGATCATGTTCACTGATTACATTTTTATTAATGACGTATGATCATCTAATCCTTATACCATGATTCTTGATTATAGACTTTTAATTAATGGGTATGGTTTTGAAATTTTATTATGATGTTCTCATACCCATGTGTTCATGATATGCTTATTTATCTCTTCTTCTTACCAATATTGATAATATTATCTCACCCTTTATTATGTTTTTCATCCATATGTTACGATGAAATGTTTAATTTAGTAGAAATAAAGAAGGATATATTTATGTCAGATTTTTAAGATATTCAATAAAATAAAAACATTTTATATCTAGTCTAAAAATATTATAATAACACATGTTTATGGTGTATATTATAATTTTTTTCATCTAAAACTATTTTATCTATATATGAAAAACGTTTCTTCTAAAAGTTGGTATTAGAGTTGGGTTTATACATTCTTTGGAGATTACATTCAAAAACAATTTTATGGAAAACATTGGGATATGACTATGTATAGAATAAATGGTAAAATTTTTATAATGATTAAGAATAAACTATGTTAAATTGGAGGTATCATTTTTTAAAAAATAAGGTTTCATGCTTTTGATATCACCTTGAATGATTATGTGCTTCACTAATGCTGATTTTTTTTCTCACACTTTATTTTTTAATTTCAGTGAATGGATGGAACACCATTTAACCACATTAGTACTTATAGAGATTCAATTATTTTACATATAACATTTCATGATTTTATGCATAATAAATCATCAGAGTACAGGCCAAAGATTTCTATGTCTACTGTCTTGGAAGACTAGGTACATAAATCATAAAACAATGGGCTAAAAAAAGTACTTTTTTTAATCACCATAATAAGCTCCTAACATTCTTTGAGCCCTTACATCTGCATAGGGTACCCTGGGAACACATGAACAATGGGATGAGATGAAAATACTAGTAAGGTGATAATAATAAGGATATATCATAAGCACATGAGTTAGAAGCCATGACATATTGGTTTCGAAAACATGGATCATATGAATAATATCATATATTGATGGGATCATATAAACATGGAATCATATAAATGTGGAATAATTATAAAAAATTTCTTTAGTATGGGTCAAGTCTAAATGCCATCCCCATTTCCCATTTTAGTACTGGTCAAGCCTAACTGTCAATCCAAATTCACATCGCATCTCACGAGTCTTAAACTTACCCAATGCATTGGAGAGCTATCTGGGTGCACCCATCTCAAAATTTTCAGGAATATTCTTTCCACATAAATATTCATACAACAATCATACATAATAATCTATACATAAACATAAGGGTACCCATGGAAATAATTTTGTACAAAAATCATAGAATAAATCAAAACCAATGGGCGTATCATGAAAGTTTCCATGTAAGGAATGATTGAGAAAATACAAGGAAGTTTATAGTGTAAAATATAAATATAACATGGTAAGTGGTGTCAAAAACAAGTGACAACATATGAGAAATGTATTTTAAAAACATTATCATTAAAACATTATTGTGCGGTTTTAAGGAAAAATCTGTTAAGAATTTCAAATAGAAAAGCGAAAATTCATTTAAATAAAAATAGAATTTAACCAAGAAGGTTTTCAAAATAAAATACCGATTTTATAAATACAATTATATCTTACACTAGAAGATATAGTGATCTGGAATTTGGGTAACCATTTGGGAAGTTAACCTAAAATAGGTTTGCTTATCAGAAAGTTCTATGGAGGGAATATTTTAAAAACATGTATATTCCTGGTAAAAAGTGATGAAAGGAGTATTGATATATGAATATTGTATAAATAAACATAATTCATAAAATTTAAATAAATAGATAAGATAAATCCATTTTTAAAACAAGATAAGGAATACCTAAAGAACAAAGTATGTTCCGGGAGAATTAGTTACAGGTTTATCAACATGGTGTCAGGTGTACCCAAGAGGACTTGATTAGAGAGAAAATGTGTTTCTAATCACTTATAAATCATGAAGGAAGTATGGTGGAGGTGAAAAGACTTAAATAACAGCTTAGGATTACCCATAAAAATGCATAGCATAGAGGACAATCTTGATTTAGAGTGAAATAGAGAAAATCCATTACATTAAATCCGTTGGTGTTCTTCACATGTAATTAAATAAATGAATAAAAACATTAGGCTTATTAATTAATAATTCCATAACCACTTATATATTTAATTTATTTATTATAACCATATTTAGTTCTTTCAAATCCTTTTTTATTAGTTATAAGGTTCAATTTCGTTGTTCGGGTCCGTTTGATTCCTTGGCTTTAAAAGATTAGTTTACTTGTAGTGAAGTTTGGATTATATGTAAGATGAAAGTGGTTGTCTAGAATTGAAGTTATATTAATTAGTTAACATCCATGATATTACATTGTTTTAATTATATTTAGGTTACTTAGAGTGAAGTCAAATTATTATATATATAACCAGAGTGATAACTATTTTTGTTAATCCGTGGATTTGATTACAAAGAACATGTTTGGATTTATAACATATTAACATTAGTACAAAAGGATTAGAAAACAAAAAAAGGGATACATTACATATATAAATATTTTTTTCAAATATAACAAAAATGGTTTCATGACCATAATTAATAATAATAATAGAAATTGATAAATTCTTGTCCTTGAATGTTCTGAATTAGCACATCTCAAACAGTGCTTTCATTTATTTCAAATAAAATGGTGGGGAAAGGAGACAAGATTGTGAAGTATACCTTTAGAATGAAAAAAATCCAGTATATTTATGTTACTTGATTTATCATACTATTTTGGAGAAGGGAGGTGAGGAAATAAATAAAAAGAAATGAACATAAATGAAATGAAGAAATTGGAAAGAGGAATTTTACCTCTTGAGACTTTCTCCTTTGAGAACATCTTAAGGGGAGAGGTCTTGGTTTTTTGAAGAGGATAGGAGATTTTGGATGTGGGGGAGGATCTTGGTGATAGATTTTGGTAGAATAATTGCAAGGCACAAGTCCTGAGTGGAGTGGAGAGAAGAGGGAGTGAAGGGGGTTTTATAGTGAAGGAGAGGAGGGATTTCATAATATTATAATAATTATTTTATTATTTCTTTACTAGATATGGAATAATAAGTATTCCATGAAAAATAATATTAATTATATCATGTGATAACAGGCCAAGTGGGATTACATTAGCATAACATCATCAATTACTCAGTAAATCCCTTATTTATCATTTCATGTAAATTATCATATTTTATAAATCATAAAAAATTCATGTATTTTAGAAAAATAAAAAATATACACCCTAACCATTTTTCAATGTGTAGAATCCAAAAATGAAATCCATTTTTCGAAAATAATTTTCTTAATAGGTTTATTTTAATATTTAATTACCATAATTATTTATTATGAAAACTAGTTTTAAAATATTCATTAACTTATTAAAAAATATAGGTATATCAATCTTCCAACATGAATATTATTTATATAATATCATAGGTGATGATACTATTAATTAGGGTATATCACTATTCATAAGGGTATGTAACTATTCATTAGGATAGGTTACTATTCACCACAAATTATGTTTTTCTTATCAGAATCCAAATAACTTACTGATTACAACTGTGCATACCGGATTTTTTAAATTACAAACCCAAAAGTGTCAAACTTATGTTTAAAGGTCACATAGAACTTAGTAGTGCATTATGTTATGTTTTCATGTGATTTTTGGACATACTTATGATAATTTAATTTCAATTGAAAAACATTGGGTTGTTACATTCTTCCCCCCTTAAGAAATTTCGCCCTCCAAATTCCATTTAACATTTTAAGCCAAAAAACATGTGTGGGTACTTTTCCTTCATTGATTCTTCCAGTTCCCATGTTGCCTCTTCTTACATATGGTTTCTCCATAACACCATGACCAGATGAGTTATATTTTTGTGTAGAACGTTTTTTCTATGATCCAAGATCTTCATTGGCTGCTCTTCATAAAAGAGATCATCCATCAGCTGTACCACCTTTGAAGAGAGTACTTGTGAAGGGTCTAAAATATATTTCTTTAAGATGGATAAATGAAAGGCATCATGTACTTTCGACATGGTAGATGGATGTTCCAGTCGATAGGCCATAGCTATGACTCGATCAAGGATCTAAAAGGGGCTGATGTACATGGTAATTTACTTCCCTTTCATCCCAAACCTCATGACCTTCTTCCATGGGGATATGCCTAGAAATACCATGTCTCCAACTTTGAACTCAAGGTCTCATCGATAGTTATCTGCATAACTCTTCTGTCGACATTGGGATACCTTGATATGTTTCTTAATGGTTTTCACCTTCTCCACCATTTCATGTACCATTTCAGGTCTTAGTAGCAGACACTCACCGACATCATCCCAACATGCCGGTGTTTTGCACCTTCTCCCATAAAAGGATTCATATGGTGACATTCGGATGCTCGATTGGAAACTATTGTTGTAGGAGAATTAAACTAGTTGAATATGTTGGTCACATCCTCATTTGAATTTCATAGAATATTCTCTCAACATGACTTTCAGTGTCTGAATAATTTGATCAGATTGTCCATTAGTTTCAGGATGATAGGTCATACTGATGTTCTGATCAGTGATCAGAACATGCTAGAAACTTTTCTAGAACATCACGGCGAATCTCGGATCATGATCGAATACAATAGATAGTGGTACTCCATGCATCTTTACCGCTTCTTTGATGTAAATCCATGCATGTTGATCTAATGAGAAGTCCTCTCGAATCACGATAAAGTGATCTGTCTTCATAAGATGATCCACAACGACCCATAGAACATTTTTTTCATCAAATGTCTTTGTAATTCTAGTGAAAAAGTACATGGTAGTGTTCTCCCACTTCCATGCTGGTATGAGTAGTGGGTGCATCATCCCTTTAGAATTTTGTCTCTCAGCCATCACATGCTAACATATGAGACACATTGATTAATATTCGACAATATCCCTTTTTAAATTGCCCCACCAAAAGTTTTGATAGAGATCTCGATTCATATTTGTGATCACTAGGTGGATTGAGAAGGTCGAGCTTTGTGCATCATTCAATATCTCCTTCCTTATCACTAGATTAGATGGTAAACACAATTGTCTCCCAAATCTTACAACTCCTTCATCATTAATTTAAAAATCTGATGATTTCCCATTTTTTACTACTTCCACACTTTTTTGAATTTCCCCTTTGTTTTTATGAGCATCCTTTATTTTATAAAAGAGGGATGGTTGAACAATAAATTTATAAAGGATTAATGATTTTCCTCCCTAAATGATTCCCATGCCCATCCTTTACAATTATATAAAGATCTTATCCTTTTCAATTCACATAATTGATAAAGATTTAGGATACTTTCTAATTAGTGCATCTTCCACCTTTTTTGCCTTACCAGGATGGTAGAGGATTGAGCAGTCATAATCCTTGATGTGATCTATCCATCTTTGCTGGAGCATATTAATTTCTTTCTATTTGAACATATATTTGAGACTCTTGTGATCAGTTTATATCTTACATTTTTTCCCATTGTGATAATGATGCCATATTTTCAATGCAAAGATTAAAACCTCCAACTCCATATCATGTGTAGGATTTTTTTGCTTATGGATTTTCAGATTAATTGAAGAATAGGCTATCAATTTATCATATTACATTATCAGTCAACCAAATACTTTCTTAGAAGCATCACTATACACCAAAAAGAGTTCTTCACATGAAGGGAGTGTGAGTATTGGTGCCATGATATACCTCTTTTTCAACTCCATGAAACAGTCTTCACATTCTTGTGTCCAGAAAATCATTACTCCTTTCCATGTCATCTTGGTCATTGCATTTGACAATTGTCAAATGTTCTTCACAAATCATCGATAATACCCAGTTAGACCCAAATATTTTCAGATCTCCATTACAGATGTTGTCCTCTGCCACTCTTCAACTACATTTGACTTGGAAGGGTCCACAACTATCCATTTCTTGATGATGACATGCCCCAAGAATGACACTTCCTCCATCCAGATGTCACATTTACTGTACATTGCAGACAACTTCTCCCTTCACAATGTCTTTAACACAGTTTTCAATGGCTCCACATTCTTCCTCCTTACTCTAGGTGTATATCAGAATATCATCAATAAAAACCACCACAAATTTGTCAAGGTAATCTAAAAAGACATTAATGATTAAATCCATGAAAATTGTTGGAGCATTAGTGAGTCCTAAGGGAATCACTATGAACTCATGGTGTCCATACATCATTCAAAAGGCAGTCTTGGGAATATCTTTTTAACTCACCTTTAGTTGGTGATATCCTGACCAAAAGTCGACATTAATGAAATAACTATCCCCAAGAAGTTGATCGAACAAGTCATATATCAGTGGAAGGGGATACATGTTCTATATCATGATTTTATTGAGCTCATGATAATCAATGTAGAGGTGAATTGATCTATCCATCTTCTTGAAAAATAGGACTGGCGCACCCCACAGTGTAGCCCTTGAGCATATAAAACCCTTCTTCATATTCTCCTTTAACTGCTTCTTCAGCTCTTCCAACTCAACGGTGGCCACTTTGTAAGGTGTATTTGAGATTGGCAGAGATCCATGGATAAGTTCAATTGAGAACTCCACCTATCAGTCAGGAGGAAGCCCATGAAACTTTTCTGGGAATACATCAGTGTAATCCCTCACGATGGGCATGTCTTCTTGTATGATTCCTTCCTTTGTCTTAATCATTTGATCTAGACATGCTTCCTCACAAGGAAGTAGTATCCAAACATGAGGTGATGATTCTAAAGGAGACTCATCTTCCTCCTTACAGCTATAATGAATCAGTGGATGCTTCGGGATGTGAAAAGTGATATCCCTTTCCTAACAATTGATGTTTTCCTTGTACAATGATAGCCAATCCAAGCCCAAGATATCATCAAACACCACTAAAGGAAGTATGAAAAGATTTTTTGGGAGGTTCAGTCCACAAATGGTAACTGGGGAGGAGTTATAAACCACGGACGCAATAATTTCCCCATTTTCTATTCTCACATACAACTTTTCCTCTAAATTTTGAGGTGGTGATTGAATAGTTCTACAAAACATGAAAGACACGAAAGAATGCGTAGAACCAGAATCAAATTTTATGTTCTCTATTCTTGAATTAATAAAAATCATAACAATAACCACATCATTTTTCAGCACCACCTCAAGAGTAATGATTGTATATGCCCATCCTTGTTTCCTTGGAAGTTGTTGCTGATTGATTCTTACAACCTTTGGCTTAGGGAAATTGTTAGCATAATGGCCCGGCTTCATGCAGTTCTAACACTACACTGCAGGATGATTGTTGATCTGAAACTTCCTTTCTTCTTAAATATTATCATGATTTTTCATATCTCGTCAGCAGTTCTTTTCCAGAAGACCAAACATTCAGCAATTGAAGAAATTCTTGGTTCCCTTTAGACAGTCACCATGATGCTTCTTCCCACAATATTTTCAAAGGGGAAAGTGAGGCTTCATTCCATCAACGGGATTTGTTTGATGAACCACCCATGTTGTTCTCAATTTTTCACTAATTGTCACTAGGGCCATGAAACCATTGAGAGTCTCTAATCCTCATTTCAACCTTGAGGGAACAATAAACAATCTCCTCATAGCTATAAAAGTATCTAATTGCCAATAATTTTCATAGGCTCAGAATTAGTCTGCTAAAAATGTGATCCACCTTGCTTTTGGTGTTTATGAAAATGCCAGAGGCATACCTTGCAAGACTTTTAATTATCTTGTCATACGCCCAATGGATTCATCTTCCTTATGTATGAGTCTATGGAACACTCTTTCCATCTTGAGATGGAGTGTTCAAGGAAAATATTTGTTGAAAAACCTCTTCTTGAGTTCCTCCCAATTTATATAATCAATTTTCTCATGGGACATTGTATTCTTGATCAATGTCCACCACTGATCAGCTACCCCATCAAAACGATAGTCCTCACATACATCTTTCTCTTCTTCTGAGCACTGGATGATATAGAATATCTTTTCAATGGAGTTAATCCATTGTTCTGCGAGGAGGGGATTAGAAGATCCGCTAAACATGGGAGGCCTTTTCCACATGAAGTATTCTATGGAAACATTCATCTTCTTTGGAAGAGGATCACATTACTCTTGATTCAAGTTATTATTCATAAATAAATCTAGTTGATCAAGTACTTCCATGAAGTTTTGAGCTACCACTTCTATCACATTTGGCATACCATTTGGGTAATCATCACATTTCCTATCACATTGGTTATTTCAATGTGTTCTTATATTTTCCTCCATTATCTAAGAAAAATAATGTATAATTGGAGGACTTGAATACATAGATATTGAGCTAAAAAAAGCCAACTTTGAACATAAAAGTATAGACTTATAAAGAAGAAGTATATCCTAACTTGTGATTCTGATGGTTTATATCCAGGTTATCCTCTATTTATTTCATAACTTATATTCATATGGGCTTCTTTTTTTCCCGTAATAACGGTTTGTACTATGCTCATGAATCTACCAAATCATATCCCCCATGAGTTTCATAAACATGAGTGCAGCAAGGCCCACTGTCTTGCACCAGTTCCCGTTTGAGTCTAGCTCAAAGCGGTGATTTCGGGTTTTACCCCTAAATACATCTGTGCCAGAGCCTCCTCTACCTGCACATATCTAGACAGGGATATATTTTCTTGAAAAACCACTTACTCAATATTCACTACAATTCTGGAATGTCTTCTAATACATCATCTCATCTTTGAGGTTCTCCTTAAGGTGCTCTATTCATTATCTCCAAAAATAACTAGACCATCCTCTAATACCAACTATAGTGACCCGAGCCTTTTACATATAACATTTCATGATTTTAAGAATAATTAATGATTTCTTAACTTCCATTGAACCCTTAGTTCTATATAGGGTATCCAAGGGAACACATGAACAATGGGATGAGCTGAAAAGACCAGTAAGGGAATGAACATAATGATACATTTTAAGCACATGAGTTAGGAGGCATGGAATATTGATATCCAAAACATGGATCATACGAAATAATATCATATAATACTAGGATCATATAAACATGGAATCATATAAATGTGGGAGAATCATAAAACATTTCTTTAGTATGGCTTATGGTTAACCACCAATCCCATTTCCCATTTTAGTACGAGTCTTGTCTAACTGCTAATCCTGTTTCACATCACATCTCATGAGGTATTACCTTACCCAATGCATTGGAGTTCTATCTGGTCACCCCCATCCAAACTTTTTCATGAATATTATTCCCACATTAATATTCTTACTAGATAAAAAATCATACATAATCAACTATACATAAACATAATGGTACCCATGGAAAGAATTGGGTACCACAATCCTGACATAAATCATAACCGATTGGCGTATCACGAAAGTGTCTATGTAAGGAAAGAATTAGAAAAAAAATGGATTTTCATAGGGTAAAATAGTAATATAATAGGGTAAGTGGTGTCAAATAGAAGTAAGAAAATATGGGTAATCTATTTTAGAAACATTATCTTGAAAACATTTTTTTGCGGTTTTAAGGAAAATTATATAGAGATTTTCAAATAGAAAAGAGGAATATCATTTTTATAAAACCAGAATTTAACAAATAATGTTTTCATAATAATAAAATAATTTTATAAATAAAATGTTTTCTTACAACATAGGATATAGTGCTCTTGAAATTGGTTAACCATTCGAGAAGTTCCCCTAAAATAGGTTTGCTTATCGGAAAGTTCTAAGGAGGGAATCTTTTAAAAACATGTATATCTCTGAAAGAAATTGATGATAGGGGTATTGGTATAATAATATTTTAGAACTAAAAAAAGTAAAAATATTCATATAAATATATAAAATAACACCATTTTGAAAGAAACATAAGGAAACTTGAAAGAACAAAGAAGGTTCGGGTAGAATTCATTACAGTTTTATCGGCATTATGTCAGGTGTACACAAGAGAGCTTGATGAGAGAGGGAAGGGGTTAATTACCACTTATACAGCATGAGGGAAGTATGGTGGAGGTTAAATAAAATACCACACCATTTTGGGATACCCATAATAAGGCATAGCATAGAGGAAAATCTTGATTAAGAGTGAAATGAAGAGAATCTGTTACCTTAAATTCATTGGTGTTCTCCCCAAGAAATTATAGACCTGAATAAAAAAATTAGGATTTTTAATTAACAAGTCCATAGCCTCTTCTATGTTCAACTTATTTGTTATACCCCTTTTTAAATCATTCAATTATTTTTTTGATTAGTTATAAGGACCAATTTCATTGTTCGGGTTTATTTGTTTTCTTGGCATTAGAAGATTGGTTCACTTATATTCATGTTCAGATTATATGTAAGAAGAAATTGGTTGTCTAGAACTGAAGTTTTATTTTTTAGTGCACATCCAGGAGATTACATGGTTTTAATTTTAATTAGGTTACTTATAGTGAAGCCGAATTACTTTATATATAACCTTAGTGATAACCATTTTTGTTAATCGCTGGATTTGACTACAAAGAAGATGTTTTTAATTATTACATAATACCATTTGTAAAAAAGGATTACAGAACCAAAAATAGGATGTATTAAATATATAATAATCTGGTTCAACAATAAGACAAATGTATTCATGATTGAAATAAATATAACATTGAAAATGATAAATTGTTGTCCTTGAATGTGCTAAATTAACACCTCTCAAATGGTGCATTTATTTCCTTCAAAAGAAATGGGCAGGGAATGGAGAGAAGATAATGAAATAAAACATTAAAATGAAAAACTTCTAATACATGTATGATACTGGATTTATCATACAATTATGGTGAATGTATGTGGCGAATAAATAAAATGAAATGAACATAAAAGAAAAAGAAGAAATTGGGAAGAGGAATTTTACCTCTATAGAATTCTTCCTTTGAAATCCTCTTAAGGGTAGAGGTTGGGGTATTTGGAAGAGGCTATAAGCTTTTAGATTTGGGGGAGGATATTGGGGAGAGATTTGAGCAGAATAATGGAATGCCACAAGGCTTCAGAGGAGTGAAGAGTTTAGGGAGAGAAGTGGGTTTTTATAGTTGAGGAGAGGAGGGATTTCGTAATATTATAATCATTAATTTATTATTACTTCAAAAGATAGTGAATAGTAAGTATTCCATGACAAAGAGTATTAATTTTATCATGTGATCCTGAAACAAGTGTTCTTACATCAGTAGAACATATTCAATGACCCAATAAATCCCTTATTTAGCTTTTATTTTAAATTATCATATTTTACTATTCATTAAAAATTAAAGTATTTAAGAAAAATAAAAAAACACCATAACCATTTTTTGACATTTATAATCCAAAAATGAAGTCCATTTTTCAAAAATTAATTTTCTAATATGATTATTTTAATATTTAATTAAAATAATTAATTGTTATCAAAACCATTTTTAAAACATTCATTATCTTTTTCTAAAATATAGTTATATCACATTTCCAACTTGAATATTATTTTTAAACTATCATAGGTGAGGTTACTATTCATTAGTGTATATCAATATTCATTAAAATATGTTACTATTCAATTGGTTAGGTTAATATTTACCCAAATTATGTTTTTCTTATCGGACTCCAAATAACATTCTGATTACAACCGTGTATGCCGGATTTTCGAAATTCCACTCCCAGAAGTGTCAAACTTATGATTAAAGGTCACTAAGAACTTAGTAGTTTAGTATGTTGAGTTTTCATGTGATTTTATTACATACTTATGAGAAGGTAATTTCCATTGAAAAACATTGGGTCGTTACATTACATAATAAGATATAAAATGTTGTTATTTTCTATATAATAAAAGGAATGATTTGGGTGATGTAATGTAAAATAATGGTTATATTTTCAAAAAAATTTATCAATATCTGAATCATGTGATACATCCTAAGAAATATTGAGGGATCAATATTGTAGTTAGTCTTTTATAAGATAGTTTACTCCCTTTTAGGGTGTTCCTCTGATCTACTATTTACAATGTAATGGATTAGTACCCCTAAAAAAATATTTTCAGTTATCAAATATTCATAACATGATAAATTGGTTTTGGTTATCTATCATTTGTAATGGGATGAATGTTAATGGTAGGATCTTATAAAAAAGATGAGTCAATATGATAAAATTTAAAATATTGAATATGAGATATTAAAAATATATTTTTTAATAAATATATTCATTGTATTCTTTATATTAATTTACAAGAGGAGTTTCATGGGCTATATAAAAAAGATGATGAATATTTTGGGACCTATACAAAAAATAATAATGTATTTGTGATTTATAATATTGGTTTTTAATGAAACTCGAATATAATATTGATCAATTCTTCACTGGATTTAACAAAATTAAGGGATTTATCCATAAGGGATGTTCAAATAATTGAATAAATATTTCGATGTTATCTTATGGTGTTGATGGAGAATAGAGTGACACATAATTGAAATTATTTTTAAAATAAAAAAAAGGTATAATTAAAAAAATTATATATAAAATGTGGATAATAAGAAAAGTTTTCCATTATGTTCAATGTGTGCAGAGAAACGGGGATACTATCATTAGGGAACTATTAATGTTTTTAATTTTTTATGGGATGGTTTTTGAGAAAATGACTTCTCATGTCATGAGTAGAAGTTATATAATGATTACAATAGAGATAAAAATTCCTCGAATGAACCTTACAAATTTAACTACACTATGAATAAGGAAAATTTGTATTGAGATATGAAATTCCGAATTCCATGGATTAATAATTATGATAGAATTCAGTAACCCCTAAAATCCAAATTCAATGTAAAAATCATATGGTCACTATTAGCGATGTTGTGTATAAAAATTAAGTGGTGTAAATACTGAGGGTTTATGTATTGGAATTCATGAAAAATATTTTACAAGTAAATTTATTATATAATAAAATATATAATTCCTTCTTCACTAAATTTATTATATAATTATTTTAATGAATATCGTGAATGGTACTATTAACCACGAAAAATGACTAATATGGTGCTATTATATTAGCCCTTAATATATGAATAAAGAGATATTTGATTGAAATAAATAAATAGTATAGTTTTGATAAATTTTGATCCAATTTGGAATATGATGAAATGATGGTTATTATATAAAGGATTAAATTTATAGAATTTTAGATTTATTTTATGAAAAAAGAGTTAATTTTTGAAATCATCCACGTGTTCACTATGGTGTTATGGTAATAATTCATTTTACCTGCTCTCAATATTACTAATCATAATGGTATTAACATGTTTAGAATATAATAAATTAGATTCATTCCATGTTTAATGGGGGATTAATGATATTATTATTTTGGTAATTTAGCGACATTCGTTTGAATGTTTTTTCTTTTAGTATTTTGGATGGTTCAAAAGGGTAACCCTTTTAAATAAATTATGTTGTATATTTGATGTGGTTTTAGTGATTAATGTACTAGTTCACAATATAAATATTTATGTGTATTTTATGACTAGTCCTATCTATATTATATATATAATAAATGACTTATCATTCAATTATAAATATTATCATCCACATGATCTTTAAGAATTAAAATATAATTCTCATTTGTTAGAGTAAACGATGAAGAAAAGAATTATCAAATCACAAAAAATTAGTGAGATTATATTTAGGAAATGAAATAAAGTATGTATATTTTTTTATGGAATTTTGAAATAAACATCTTTCCTATTATTAATATTTTTATGATATCAATGTCCTTTTTTTACTTCTATGATATAGGGTTTTGTGGTAGTTAACCTTATCCTGACGGAGTTCTCCATCACTGCATATTATTTCATAGGGATTAGTTTTCACTTCAAAATCGATCTATTAATATTGTAACTATAAAGAAACCTAGGTATGTGTAAATACATTCATCCTTTATGTAAAAAACATTCAATTTTTAAGTTATGTCAAGTTATTTACTTCTATAGAGTAGGTTCTTATGAATAAAATATAAAATATTAAAACATTTTATTAAGGAGGATAATTTTTTGGGAGAGCTTTACACTGTACGGGTACTACAGCAGAGCTGTACACTGTGCAGTACTGTTGCATGTACTAATAAAGGTACTGTCACAGGTACTATTCAGTACTGTTATAGCTTGAACTATTCACCTTATGCCACCATTTTGGACTTGGACTCCATAAGGCTTTCGGGCCACCCATGCCATCAGGTCAGTAGGGATTTCGAGAAACCTTTATGGTCTTAGGTCCACCACTAGGCCATTGGGCCACATGTAGTTGCCTCAGACTGACTCTAAAAAAATGGAGCAACCCCAGAAGAGGATTCAAAGAAGGTGCACTCACCAGAGCAGAGCCAAATGTATTTGTCAGAATGAGAGGGTATGGATAGGCCATCAGGACCAGCCAGTGCTTGCACGTGAAACCTATCTAGATGGCCATGCAAAGGTAGAGAGCTACTATCATGATGCAGATGCTGGGGTGGGGCAGTTCCCTGTAGATAGTCTAGTTGAATTTATTATGAACTTCAGGTCATGCAATCTCCAAAACCTACGATCTAGGTAATCTCGGAGTCTACATGCCTTGTAAGGGTTCCCCTTCATCCATTGAAAGGGGGGTTATAAAAAATCTGTAAAAATGAATTCTTCTAGGACATTCGGGGAGGGGGGTCATATGTTTAGTAAGTCTAAGATATTAAATTGGAGGGTTTATATATGAATTAATATATTATAAAATAAATATAAATATCTAACTCGATAATAATTTATTTGTAATTTTGAAGATAAAATTTGACACAATTTTTATTAGATAACATTATTATTAAAAAATATATTTTTTTAAATTAATTTCTATTTATTTAATGATGGAGTACACTATTTTTTTGTATTAACAATGTTATTTATCAAAATTAAATATATTTTTTAAATAAAAATTTTAAAATAATCCGAACTTTTTTTTCATAATTTTTTTGAAAATAGTTATTTTCAAGGAATAGTGAAAATACTGAATTTTGTTGAAAATGTATATTCATTTAGGGTCTTTACAAACAAAAATAATGTATTAGAACAGTTTTAAATTTTAAAAAAGTAATTATGATTTAAAATAATCTAGTTATGGTTTCTATAAGTTAATTTTTATATGAATTCATTATAAACTAATTTTATGTCTAAAAAGGTTATTATTAAAAAAACTGTTGTTCATGAGGATTTTACAATTTTATTTTCAATTAAAGAAAGAAATATATGTAATTTAAATTTTTAAAAATTGATTCCAAATATGGATATTTAATGTATAAATTATGTAATTAGTACGCTTTTATTTCTTTGTTATATCAATAGTAACCTAGGTTAATTTTGTTACAATGGTAAAGGCTTAATAGAGTAGAATAGGTTAAAAATAAATTGATATAGAATGTGAAATGACACTAAGAGTTAATAACATATTATAGGATGAAGAGAATTGAACTCATAATAGAAAAGGATATAAATTTAGTAGTTTAATTAATATTTGCAATGGAAAAAAATATAAACTATTTAAATCAACTAAAGTCCCAAAATAACAAAATCATTGTCTTAAATGTATCATATTTGTCCACAAAGGGAAAAGTGTTGGATATTAAATAATATAAGTATCCATTTGCGACATATAATACTAAATTTCATGATATAATTTTTTTATTACTTTTGGGTCCACCATTATGAGATCATGACATTTATAACGTTTTATCTAAAGAAATGATAATAGAGTGATGTTCATAATTTTAATATATATTACATTTTTTATATTGTATCAATTTAAGTATAAATTATACTATAAATTGATATAAAAAATATAAAATATTTATTTGCATCATGTAACTTTATTTATACATTTTAGTGAATAACTAAGTACCTTACATAATTATACAACAACGACGTGATAATTATTTTATTATTGGAAATATAAGATAAATTATATTAAAAATATTAAAATAAAAAAAATATATGTTATTTAATATCATCCAAGTCTTTTATAGTTGGCCTTGAGAAATAGTGAGTATAATAAAATATTTTTTACATTATCTTGTTTTTTATATTTTTAAAATTAAAATTAGGGAATTGTATCCTAATTAACATCAATGATATTTTATGACAATTTATATTACAGGAAATTATATATAACTAATAAAATATATTTAATTTTTCCAAAAAATTTATATTATATTGAATATTTTTTCAATTATAATTATATTAATCTTTTGTAATTTTGTTGTAATGATACTAATCCTTAAAGAGTAGAATCTATGTTGTTATCAAAAAAGATAAAATGGGTTGAATATCGGTTAAAACTAAACTATAAGGGTGAAGATGTAATATAAAATTGTATATAATTTATTATATAAGATAATTTATATCCATACACTTATTAAATTCTAAGTAAATATATTTGGATCCAATTACTTATTCAATATTATTTTATATTTATTTAACATTCTGTGAGTTTATAAAAGTTCCCAACCCCTGAATTATGAAATAACCCCCACTCCATGACATAGAGCAATCTATATCAACCATAACCAAAATATTTCTCTTCTAAAATTCCTAGATACATTCTATAGGATTTTTCTTCTCAAACTAACAACCCTGGGGTCTATTAGAGGATATCCAAATGGGACATTTCGAAGAAGAGGAAATCATTCTATCGAATCTCTTTATTTTTTACTATTACTTTCCTCAACTAAATCAATGATGTTTATTGTGAAATAAAAAAATAAATTTCCTAAATATTTGACATGTTTTTATTATTTTTAATATAACCTTATAAATCATCTTTCCCATTAAAAAAGAATCAAATATATTGATCGTTCATACATAGTACAAACATTCCCTATATAGTGATACAATTAATTTTCCATCACCATATTATATGGATTGATATAATGATAGTACTAATGACTATATATATGATATTTATAATATAATTATACCTATTTATAGAATGTATTATTAATTTATATTATCATCCAATACTTTGATAGTTGATAACGCCGCTCATGCATACGTATGAATGACCATCTCCATAATGTTATGTGACTCATTTTTATTATATATTTTATATTTTTGGTAATATATATGGTTATTATACACATATATGACATATATAACATAAAAATTATAATATAAATGTTTAAATTTTTTTTACCTTTCTTTCAAATAGTTATATGATAAATGGAAAAATGTTCATGCGTACATACAACCTACCATCTCAATAAACTATATGATTCATTATGTCTATAATTATTATTAATAATTCAAAATATGTATATAATGAAAATATTTATTTTCAATACATGGTTTTTTTGGAAATTATGGTATCATGATCAATGTTTAGGGACAAAGAATACCAAACAGAAACATGTCAAGAAGAAATGCAATTATCACCTAGAATATTGATTTTTTTAATAAATTATTAATAAATGAGTTTTAAGATGTTATAACAAATTAGAAATTATTTTATAGATATATTTTCGAGTAATATATGTATATTAGATTCATATTTATTATATAATTTATTTATACCTGATATAAAAAAATTTCAACACTAGAGGTAAGGGAATTTTAAACTCAATATCGACTGATTGTATTAAATAGTTATTTCATTAATTATATCAATTTATGATTAATGGTGAAATAAATTTTAACTAAATATTGTTTTTATTTAAACATGATTTTTTTAATTTAAATATAATACATATAGAAATTTAGTTTGATAAATATTTACTTGAATGATACGAAATTTGTAGGGGTTAATTTACAATTCCATTGTTTTTTATGATTGTTTATATGTAGGTATCTACTAAAAATTGTTTCTCTTTTATATCCATGTTTCCCAAAAATGATTTCAATTTTTTATTATTCATTTAAAAATTTTTAGTTTCTATTTCACCAATTATTTTGATATAATTTTTTTGATGTTTTCAAATGTGGTACTTTGTTACTTTTTATTATTTTATTAACTTATACGACATGAAAATTTTTTCATACATCATGAAACCTTAATGTTTTAAGAATCCCTTGCAATCCCATAGTAATATAGTAAATAAATTTTTTTCTTTTGTAATTCCATGGATTTAAAAAATTAAAAATGGAATGTATATTACCGTCAATAATTATTTTCATGTCATTTTCAAATTCATTATCAATGTAAGACAATGTTATTTGATGTTACTTAAGTAATAAATTTGATAAAATCCAATGGTACCATTATTATTTAATCTATTAATAGGTTATCTTTTTATAAAATTATGTTTATTCATTTTGTTTCTCTTCCATAGGTTATGTTATGATTAATTTATTATGAAAACCATTTCATTTTATGGGTACAAAATGATGAATTAATTACGTTCTTCTGGAACAAATATTTATGTTTTTCAATATGTAATGGAGTATGCCTATTTAGCACTATAATTCATTGAGTAATTATTTAAATCCCATGAGATATATAGGAATAAAATTATGAGGGAAAATATTTCAGTAATACTAAGAGGGAATGGAGATTCAGCCCATTTTAGTAAATGAATTTGTTAGTAATGATGGTCTCAAATATAATTTGTGACTAATATGGAAATTATTTTATAGGATTACTTGTTTGAAACAATTACATCTCTTATAATAATGTTACTATATAGTGTATAATGTTATTTGTTTATTATATTGTTCATGTCTTATGAAATGCTATTTTTTTCTAGGAATCGTGCTTATATTCTTTTGTATGAAGGGTATAGTTTTAAAACGATATTGTAATTTTCTTTAACAACATGGTAATTCCATAAATATGTATCTCTTATATTTACCCTTGATGAGCATATAAGCTCACCCATTGTTATGTTTCCATTCACTTGTTTCTGAATAAATGTTTCATGTATGATAACAAATGGGGATGATCATTAGGGTAGATGTTGAGGATCATCTATAAAATAATAATTTTGTATATATAATCTCCAAATAATATAATCATTTAATTTTCGAGTGTGGATTATATTTTTATTCAGTTAACTGGTGTTATATATAAGTATGAATATTAAATATCCTTATCCCTCTCTTTTCCTCTATACAATTCAAAATACATTTTGTTTAGATAGTAACCACCCAAATACATTCAATACTTCCATAACCATTTCCAAGATTTTTTAGTTTGATTATCTAACCCACTTAATATAGATTTAGTTATAAACAAAAATAGGTTCTCTGACGGTGATGTATTTTTATTTACAATGAATTTTCATTTTATTTCATCAGCCCCCACATTCAAATGTTTTTGAAAAACATAGATATGATAACATTACAAACGATAATAAAAATATATTTTATAAATATATTTTTTGTAAGAAATAGGAATCTCATATTTTATCATATATGTAACGAAACACTCAATAACACGTACCTGAGACTATTACATTGCAAAAAAAATTATAATTTTTCTCATCACCACAAATAACGAATGGATATGAGGATTTATTTATCATATGAGTATGAATATTGTGACATAATTTTATTTCATGAATTACCAAAAAAATCTACATTCAAACCATCAAATATAGTTGAAAACAATAACATCAGTTGTGCATATGTGTGGGGGGGAAATGTAATAAGTAAATAATATATATAATGAAATGTATGATTATGGACCAGTAATTTACATAAAATAAAATAATTTTTATTTTACAAGAGGTTTCTATAGTTTAAAAAGATATTTGAGACTTATGCTAATTTATTTTCACCTAGCTCTTATTTCTATGATACATTGTTTATATTCCCAACTACATTCTGATGTTTGGTGTATATTTTAACTATATGCTACATTTATTATTCATGTAATGAGATTTATTTGATATAAACACCCATCAATTATTCATTATTTCAAGGTTACTATGATTCAACATTTTCCTATTTGTTAAGGATTTATCTAGAAATCTCAATATTTTTTTAGATTGTTTGATTATAATTTTGTTGATGAAATCTGTCGATACAACGAAAAAAATATTAATTAATTTATAATGATTTTACCTATCAATAATAAATTTATTAATTTCATTTTTTCCAAAATAAAAACTATAAACACCTAAATTTCATTTTAAATTAAAATAAATTTATTTTTCTATTCGATTGAAAATTTATTTTATTCCATGTTAATGATTTATAAAAATGTTTTCAAAAAATAATATTACAAATGATAAAATGAATCATTATATAGTTATTTTCCCATGTTTACTTTAAAGAAATTTTTTAAATAAATATTCTTATCATCATCTAGAAAATGTAATTTTGAATTTTGACTATAAATATGAATGGAATCAATATTTTAATGTGTACAACAAGAAGGGAATTTCCCACAATCATAACCCTTATATTATTGTATCTATGCATTGAAATTATTAATGGTTATTTTCAAACATATCATTGTCATAAATATATCTTAAATTGACTTATTTTAAATTGTTATTTTTGAACAATAAATAATATTTTCATAGAAAATGTTTTTAAATATATTTTAATGGTATTCGTATTCGTCATTGAAAAAAAATTGGATTCTTAAAAAACATTACATATGAAAAATGATATCATCACTATTATTTCAATAAATTTTTTAAGAATCTGATGAATTTTTTTTATAAAGTCCATTTCATTTCCTTCAGATATCATATGAAGGCATGTTTATGAAACCAATTTCATTTTATTTTATATGTTATGCAAGAACTTTACATTATGTTAAACATTTCATGTGTAAAACTCATTTTCATGTCCATAATATTATGTGTTCTTATGTATTTTATATCCAATAGTTTTTGTGTGGAATGAGATTTCACTCCCATTAGGTTATTTCTGCATCAAGGTTCCATGTATATATAATTATGTGAGAGAACAATTTTTGTCATTATATTTTTTGGTGTATGTGTTTTTATTTACGCATTTTCAAAAACATATAGTGTTTTTATATAGAATAAATAAATTTTTTAGTCCAATGATATTCCCTCAGGTATTATATTATATTATTACTTTATGATTCATATCTTTTGAACTACCAAAATTCATTATATAACTAAATATTATGATCATTAATATGAAAGGTATGGTTTTAAAATGTTATGTTCATGGTATCATACACTTATGTTAATGGTATGCTTATATATATCGCTAGTTATCCCATAATTAGAATTTGTGTTCAACTTTTCTAATGTTACCCTACACAGTTTATTTAGAATGGTTTGTGTATGATAAGTATAATAAGGGTTCCATATATGAAGATCATTGAGTAAAATGATTATGTTCATAGATAAAGTAGTTGTTTGTGTATAATATTTTACAAATATGCCTTAAATATATAATTTTTTATTGGATCATTATGTTTTTAATGTCTGTTCAAATAATATGATGTATTATCTATGTATGATATGTTCTGCTAACAATACATTATCATTTTGGTTTTTTCTTGAATACTATGTCACTTATTGTAAATATAGTAAACTTATAAAATTCATTAAAATAAAATTGAATTTTTTTGAGATAATAGAATGAATATGATTTTTTTTTGAATCATATATTTATTTATATAGAAATGAAATATGATCATTATTTATGTGTTCATTGGATATATGGTCATTCAATATTTAGAAATTGGATAGGTAGACATTACTTTTACATAGCTCTAGTAGGTATATTTATTATTTAATAGTTATAGTTAAATAATAAGTTCCACATAATATTTCTACATTCAATTGAAAAAAATAATATCAAAATTTAACAAAAACACTAATTCACATATAAATATATATATATAATTTAATATTTATTTTTGTTTGGAAGATGGTTTACTATAAATTAAAATTATTATTTTTATAAAATGAATAAAAAATAATGTATTGAAACATTAAAATAATAATTGGTAAAATAATAAAACAACATAGAATTAATAATTAAGGAGAAATTAATAATAAAAATTAAATATTTCTAGTTCAATAAAAATTATTTTATTAAAAATAATATTTTCATTATATATTTTTTTAATTCATTGGAAATAATAATCTATCATATTGGTAGTGTACAGATTAATTAAATGTGATGTGTATATATTAAAAAAATTAATAATCATATATATGAATATTATTAATTTAATTGGAAATAGAATAAATTAACCTGTATACATAAAATATAAGGTTCTAAAATAATATTTAATGTATTTTATATTTATATAGAAAATATATTTTTACCACTTTTAAAATTTTAATTTCAGAAAATGGGTTGAATTTTTGGAATCAGGGAATTGATTTTTTTTATTCAGGTCAATTTCATTTATTGGAAAAATTAATGTATGGAGATAAATAATATGTTATGATTTCGAGGGTAAATGATATTAAAGGGGTTTGGTTATGTGGTAAATATGAAAAATATCACCAAACTTTTTTCTAATTTTTTTGTACAATGGGATTAATGACCCATATAAATAATATGTTCAGTTTAAATATAATATAAGTTAAAAAGACATTAATTAAACAATAAAAAAGTATTTTTTAAAATTCTGCCAAAACAAACATATAAAAGGACCCCTTCTCTATAAAAACAAAATAAAAATTGTCATTCAATCATATATTGAATCCTAAAAAAACAAATATCTTAAATACTAATTACAAATTTGATTTATTTTTACTCCAGATTTATTTATAAATACTTAATTATTATGGATACTCTTTCCTGACTGAATTCATCAAGATATATATATTGTTCTTCAAAATTTATTTCTATTACAATATCATATATACACAATAAAAATTTCAGCAACAACTTTATTAATTTTTTGTTAAATTCATTATTCCCTTTCTGAAATGATATTATATTTATATAACTCAGTAATCAAAATCATTCAATTATATTTTATGTTATTTATTGGGTAAGTTTTACCACCTATATAAACGATGACATACTATACTCAATATTTCCAACATGAATGAGTATCAACACATTATTAAAAATCATGCATTATATTTAATTAAAATTGATAATTTGATTATTATTATATAATGGCGGAATGAAATTAATTTTTAATTCAGAAATATCTTATAGTGGTTTCCCAATTGATAAAAAAATTATCATTGTCTTCTGATTATCGAAATACAAGACTATACATTACATAAAATAAATATATGATTACATAAATATTGAAGAAAAGTATCCCTGCATTTTTTAATAAATTTTATATAATGAAAATTTTATTTGGGAATATTTATCAACATCTCAATTATAATACTTTTATGAATAAATCAAAATTTCTAACTTCTTATGATGAAAATTAACAATAACAAACTAATAATTGTGTAATAAATTACAATAATTTAGTATTCTAAGTTGTAAATTAAATATATACATCTCAAAAATAAATTAATTTTAAGTTAATGTTAATTATAAATGTGTATAATTTTTCTTTCTATAGTTTAGGTTAAACTGTAATTGTTTATTTTTCAATCCCACATAGAAATCGAGTTTGATTTTTAATAACATAAAATTAAGATAAATTATATGTTTTTATATCTAAAACACAAAATGTATTATTCAAATGTGGATTATTTTGTGTTTTTAATTTTATTTCCCCATTTCCCTTCACAATGGGCTACAATTTAGTATTGATTATCATGTATTTATAGTCAACCATATCCCTCATTTTAAGTTAGCGATCCATTTCATCAATTTATAAATTTCACATATTATTGTATGGATAACCTTATCCATTATTTATTTTTGAGTGAAGTAGTATTTTAATTAGATTAAAATTCTATTAATAATAATTCAATGGAATTGTTTTTAAATATTATATAGGGTTACACTCTCCAACCATTTATTTATTTTCCTTAATCAACCAATTTCCATGTTTTTTGGCTATACAATGTAATATTTTTAACATTATTATAATTCTTGTTACATATTTTTAAAAATTAAATAATTTAAAACAATTTTATTGAAAAATTGAAGGATATTTTTCTTATTGATAAAAAATATTTCAACAATATTTCTATTGTGATTTTCATTATTTCTATACTAATTTAATATCTATATTATTGCACATCATATAATATTTATTGATATAAACCATTTAATTTATCATGATGGTGTATTTATTACTTGTGTATATTTTTATGAAACTCTTTATAATCATGATTAATTTATTGAATGATTTATTTTTTAATATTATTTCGTTCTTATGGCACATAAATCCATTGTTTTTTATTATGTGATACATGTTTTTAGATTTATTTATATATTCATTACATTATATAAATCTTTATATATCATAATATAACATGTATTTGATTAGGTAGGGATTAAAATTCATTTTATCAATATAAACAGGGTGAAAATAAAATCCAATATATTAAGGTATAATCTCCACAATGTTACGATTGTTATAGAAGTGATTCGTGAAAAAAAATATGATTTTCTTTGATTATGTTTGTGAAATATTTCTACAGGTTTTTCATGGCTCATGATAACTATATAATTATATAACATTTCAATTCTCAATTTATTATGCTATTAAAAATTATTTATTTCACATTTTAAAATTTTTTAGAATTTTTTTTAGGAATGAATTCCCCATGTTATGTTCTGGTATGTTGATTATATTCTAATACCCACAAGTTTATCTTATGATCTGTAATTATAGTCATTCAATCTATATTATATTCTCCAGATACTTAGTGTAATATATTACCCTTTCATGTTATTCCATTTCCCAGGTTATGAAGTAGTGTATATCAATTGATATGTCTAGAATTGGTGGGGGTTATGTATTGTGTATATTAAGAGAAATTATCAGCATGTTGTAGAATATGAAGACAAACTCAAAACGTAGATAACCTATATGTTTTTGTGTGATATTTATTTTTATATTTAATATATATTTATTTTAAAATATATCACATCTATATGTGTTATTGATGGGTATTTCAGTGGTTATTAATTGGAGGTAAAATTATTTTTCTGAAATAAATAATCAAAAATATATAAATTAAATTAAAATTAATATTTTTCTTCCAAAAAAGAATTGGTTTTTGAATTATTAATAACAATCATAATTTTTAATAATTTCATATTATACTAACCGTGGGATTCCTGATATTATCTTATGTTATTATAGGTTAAAATAACAGATTCATTACATAACGCTTATTTGGATTTTCATTCTTTATCATATGATTGTTCGGTATTATTATTATACATTAAAAATTAATGTATTTTCTTTAAATTGAAGGAATTATATGAAACAAATAAAATAATGAGTTTAGTGGATATTAATATTAATATCTCAATGAGCAATAAATCTGTTTGGGATCCTGATTACATAATCTCAAATATTTTCTCAACTAACTCTGACATGTGATGAAGAATATCTTGAACCCTAAATAAATACAATAAGAAACATAAAAATAAAAATACTCTATTGATATATTTATAAAACAATTTTCAATAACCTTTATTTTTTCCTTCTAATATACTAACTACAAAGTAATTGATTGACCCAAAAATAATAACATTTTCTATTTTATAGTGATAAATTGATGAAATGTTTGTTTTAATAATTTATCATTTTATATGTCCATCTATTCAATTATTCACTCTCATAAAGAATAATTTCCCAATGGAAGATACTGCAACTATGTTATGGGAAGTATTAAAATGAAATATTTTGACATATATTTTCACGAAACACATCGAATTTATGTAGAATGATGATATATTATTTTGGCTAATAAGTATGATTGATCAATTATTATACATGAAGAAAAAATAACAAAAAAAAGTTTATTTTCCATTATTTTTTCATCTAACACTTTATATAAATCAACATTTTATTTAATATCTTAAAACAGAGTCTCAAAAAAGTGTTTTCAATGATGGAAATTAGTAGCTATAATGAAATTGTTTGATTTTATATCATAATTGAAATATGAATTTTATGTTCTCATTGTTACCAAGGTTTATGGGATAAAATTTCGAAAAGGGTGTCTCAAGTAAACATAAATGATAAAATCCTAAAAGGAAAGAATAATCATAATACTTTGTATAGAAATTAATAGAAGAATAAAGGGGAATATCTCAAAAGGAACTCAAAAATTCTTTAACATTTTAAAAACATTCCATTATGATGATTCTTTATGAGATATATTGAGGCTATCCAATTAAATGGACGAAATAAATACTAAACCTAATACACCACACATAATTCAATGAAAAAAACATAAAGAATGTGAACATTACAACAACTAGTTTATAAATAAAGTGGTTGAATTGGAAAATTTACGTCTAAAACCGATAAATACAAGGTAAGAAGTAAAAAACTATGAAATAATAATTGTGAAGAGGATCATGTAAATTAACTAGATAAAGGTAATGTAGTCATACCCTAATTAATTAACATATAATATTTTATTTTATCTTTACCAACTACATTATATTTATACATTTTCCTTAGAGTGTCATATCACAACCCTGTGGAGTCAATATTCAATAATCAATGAAATCATCAAGTGGGGTGATGATTTAATATAATATCTAATACACATATATAACAGATAATTTTGGGAAAATTATTACATAAAATATTTTTATTATCAACTTTGGTTAAATTGGTATCTGATTTTGTGAATGGATTTTCGCTATTTATTTTTCTTCCAAATAAATTTTTGAAATAATAAAAAAACATTCCATTTCACAAAAATAACTGCTGATTTTCTATTTCTGAAAAGTTCACTATGAATTCCCTACTGAAATTTATTCAAATATTTTTCTTAATATCCAATCATGATAGGGATTTAGTTTAAATCATTTGGTAAAACACATTTTCAATATATTTTTATTTTTTGGAAGTTATACATCCTAAATATTTTATGGTATTTGATTAGAATATATTTTTGATTTTTTCTATAAAAATCATACTTCATTTTATACCAATATAATTGTTTCCTTATAGAATTTATCATATTTAAGGGGAGTAACTGAAAAAGTAACTCTAAGAGAATATGTATAACTTTTTCATCCCTCTATTTGTTTAACCATGGTGGGAACCAATACTCTATTTTTATAAAAAAAATAAGGATAAATGATCCTGTATTTTTATTACCAAGAGGATATAATTATCATAATAAATAATTTTTTCCCACTTAATATTATTTATGTCATGTTTCATCAGCTATGATGGGAACATTACTAATCAATTATTTAATATAATTTTTAATATCACTAATTAAAGCTAGAAATTAGGTATATATCCAAATAAATACCTCATAAAATATTTGGTAACCATTAATACATGTTTATGCCATTTATAATTACTAATAACACTTCAATGAACATGGATATTATAAATATAGATTTTATAAATTACATAAATAATTTTTTATATTATTTATTCATGATTGTATTAAATGTTCAATGTTAAAGGGAGATAATGATGATTAACTGGGTATTGTTATAAGACCCGGATTGATGATAAATTATTTGAAAAAATTAGCAAGTGATAGTTATTGTTGTTGAAAGTATCAATATTTATGCATATAATAAAAAATGTGGGGATATCTATAGATCATTCAATGATTCATGTAATAAATGATTTTCATAGTCCGACAACTATGAATAATATATATAAGCTTCTTTTAATAGATATATACTATGGATAGTATGTGATAAATTCTTCATGATTTTCTAATATAGTGTCAATGTTAATAAAAAGGATTAAATTCTATATAGCTATAGAAATGTAAAGGTATTTTCTCAGAGAATAATAATATATGATTTTCATCACCTATACTCACAATACTAACAATTGTACATGTTTTTGTAATATAAAAATTCATTCAATATTTTATAGTTGTGTTTTCTTGGGAAAATTTATATAGTGGGTTCTTATGTCGATCATCAATTAATGTTCATGAAATTTTTTTCATAATGAATAAAAATGATTTGGAGAGTTAATTTTATCATTGAATATATTGAGGGATTATCTAGAAGGTTAATATATATATATATATATATATATGTTTGTTTATTTATTTAAATAAATATCAATAATTATATCTTAAAATTTATATTCACATAGATGGAGTTGAACCTACAAAAAAGGATATTGATGATATTTATCAACAACAATATATTCTCAATAAATTATAACCCTTATAAAGTGAACTGGGTGTATGATTCTATAAGAAAGAATGATCATTTTTTTATTATTTATGATCATTATTAAATGATTCAACACCATCATGTATTTGAAATTGATTTATCTACAAATTATTATTGATAAAGAAAAATTATATTATTATAAAATTACTACTCCACTATCCAACCTCATCAAGATCAGTGAGGTGAAAATTAAGATATAGATAAAATGAAAAGGTAATGAATATTTGGGAATACAATTTTCATAATGAAGAAATAATAATATTTATAAAATTATTATTTTCCCATTTAAAAATAAAATTGAACAAGATGTTGGAAGATGAACATACTTATTCATTCTCTATCAGTCTGGGTTGTACATCAATGTAATAAAGTCTAAATAATCATATATTTTATTATAAAAAATGTATGATATTAAAATGTATATATATTGACAATTATTCTACTAAAAGGATGATATTGGATGTTATATCTCTATTACGATATTAAAACCATCACCCATACCATTACAGAAAAGGATAAAACCACAATAAATATGTGTTTGGATACTTTTCTGAACTATAGAGGTCGTAGATTCATTATGATTTTAGTTTATCAACATTTTTTGTTTTAATATTACCCTATTATTTGATATTAATTATCAATTATTAATCTTATAATTATATACACAACATTACTGAAAGGAATAATAGATTACATCCTTCAATGGTATCAAATAAATGTTTGAGTTCTACCTCAATGTTCTAGACATATAAATTAAAAAATAAATACATTATTGATATATATCACTTTTCATTATTCATAAACTGATATTCAATTAGAAATTTCTACTATAACAATGGACTATTTACTAAGATCTATATAATTGGATTTGAAATGTGGTTTCAATCAAAAACTACCTCTAGTAGAGTTATCATATAAATATTTTTTTTCTATTATTTAAATTACACCATATGAGGTTCATTATGGGATGAATTTAATAACTCTAAAATTTTAATATAATTTTGTAGAGCTAAAAATGTTTGGAAAAAATATTTTTCATATATCTAAATATAAGACTCAAATAATTTAGTTACATATGAATAAAGCACGAATTAAATAGAGTAGTTATACTGATAATAATAGATGAGACATGGAAATTGAAATTAGAGTAAATTTTTAAATTTAGATATGTAAATTAAATTGGGTTATTAGTTTAATTAATAAGGTAAATTTCACCCCACGAAACATTGGAATCATTGAAATTGTCAACTTTGTGGAGATAGTATCTTATATACAGACAGACCAACCAAACCTATCATAATTGAATGATGTTTTATATGTTTTATTAATGTTTTCAAAAACCTTATCCATTACATATATCTAATTAATAGGTCATTTTATTGGATCATTGTCAATCATATAAAGATCTACTAGTAGAGGTTATTTATAACAGAGAAATTGTTTTGGAAATAATCCTAATCATATCATTATTTTTATTTAGAGCATGAAAAACATTGATAAAGATGTGTAAAAACATGATAATGTTTATAGTATGAAGTTTCCTAATACTTTCTCATCATATAAAAAATAATCTACTGGTTAAATTTATTATATGGGGTCAGAATATAGTACATAACATTTTTTTCTCATAAATATGTGTTATTTTTAGATTCACACAAAATAATGAACTGAAATGAACGATAAAATATTTCATTAAGATAACATATTTCATTATAGGTTAAAAACAGATACATTATAATAGTGAAACATAAAAAAATTGTCTAACAATTGCATGATGGATAATATCATATGTGATTGATATCAACAAAAACATTGAAACATTTTGCATAATTTTAATCATGTGAAATTTTATATTAATTCTATATAAAACATCATCTATTTTAATTTAATATAATAATTTCTTATATGTTATCTAAAATCATCGTCCCCTCATTTCATTTTAACTCACTATGAACAATTATTGTTAGTGGAACCAACTGTATCCCTAATTTTTTTGTTGATATTTTTCTTCTGAGTCCATGTATTACGTTTTATTTTATATGATAAAATATTCTAAAATACATGATATCTTATCGGTATTTTCTATGCAATATGTATTTATTTTAAAAATAATATTAATGGAATATTTTTCATTTCTTTTTACACTATTAAATTATATCATAATTTTAATTTTTTTATTATAATGTTTCTTTTAAAATATTTTAATTTTCTACATAGAATATTTTTTAGAATTATCATTATATTTCTATGAATTTATATAATTTTATTTCTGTAGAAATATTAGTCATAAAAATATATTATACATTTATAATCATTTTTTAAAATATATAACTTCATTTTAACGTGTTATCAATATAACTAAAAATCCATTTATGGTTATATGTTTTTCACTATGGATGTGATTTAGTGAAATCATCAACATACATTCTATGGATTATTTATTTATTTAATTGGAAAATTTTTATGACACCATTTTATTTTTCAAAGTTTATTTATTATATGTTTGATTAAGGAATGATATCTTGTTTATATGGAACACATTTTTATTATTATTTATTATATGGTGATTCATATCAGAATTATATATCCCTCTAATGAGTATGGTAAATGACTATATCTTGGGATATGAGATGAGTGGAATTACGGAGATAACTAATCTGTAATTTTTTTTTTTTGCAATTAGCTTTAAAACCAATATAAAATGTTATGAGAATCTATCCATTAGGATAATAAGATCATAGTATTGATCCTCGACATATGAAATTGTTTAATATTTTTTTGGGTGTCATGTTACATTGTTATGCTACCTGACTTGTGATGATTGACATATGTTTCCAACTTCAAAGGAATCATTTTCAATATAAGAACAAAATATTTATGAAAGGATTAATGATTTATGAAATCAATTTTAATGGCTATGATATTTTTATATTATTCTCATGAATATTGATAATGTTCTCACATGCAATTCTTCATTTCATAGTAAACTAAGCTGTTATATTGATATCTCTTATGTTTTTTCCTTATTGGGCATAGGAGTTATCCATTTTTTATATCTCTATTATATATTATATGAAGAATAATATATCATATGGTATTTTTAGGGAAATAATAATCATTGTTTATGTTTAGTAAAAATGTTTTATGGGGTAGAGAATAAGTTATTTTTTAAAAAAAATCTTCATGAAATTAAACATTCTACATATAGAGTGTTATAAGTTATGATATTTTAATGATATTTATATAAAATAATATATAGTATATATGTTTCCTCTTAATTGGTATCAGATTCAATAAGGATACTTTTTTTGATTATGTATTGATTAAAATTTATAAAAATCACAAAAACCCTGGCTTCAAAAATTTATTATTGACTAAACCATTACTGATATTCATTGAATGTACCAAAAGAATTATTTTTTAAAAAAATGTATTCTATATGATAGAACAATTATGTTATAGGATGAAATGAAGGTCTCATAATCTAATACATCATTAAATTAATTTTCAATATCACATTATTATTAGAACAAATATTTTTATAATAATAACAACAACATTTTCATTTTTTTATTAATATATATATACATGTTTATTATTGTAAAAATAAATTTAAAGAAAAATTCTATTGTTGGCATGATGAGAAACCAATTCAAATTGGACCTCGTGTAAAACAATATTGTTTATTTTCACTATCTACTATCATATGTTATGTTTAATAAAAAAACCCTTGTAGAGATCTCCAAAATCGCATTTAAGTCACTAATGTTTTTTACGAGAATATGTCTACCATCTATTAATGGGTCTTCTAATTCACGAATTTTTAATAAATAGATCAACAAAACATAAAACAAATTTTCAAATATCTAATTCTTGGAGCATCAAATGGTGGATTTATGTGTTTATAATTTGGATTATTAAGTTATATCATGGTGTAATCTAATTAATAATTCATAGAATGAGGATTATATCAATTTACTATAATGTTGGGAAAATCCCTCAAGGTAACATTGATGCATTTTTGAGTTGATTTTGTTTTTCAACAAAGCAGCTGTAACACCCTAGGTAAATAAAGAATATGAAATTTTCACATTTATCCATATTTGTGAATAAAATATTAATATGACTTTAAAGGGGACACTATGATCGATGGCATACCCAATACGCAACAACGAGTTTCTTGGGAATCTTACATTGCACTCTAATAATAAAATAATATTATTTTAAAGGGTAGTTTAGGCCAAGACGTTTTAATAGCAAGAATGTACAAAACTAACTTCAAAATGATTATATATGTTTGTCAAATATTTTTACATTTTACAAAAAATGTTAGAGGATTAAAAATGCGAATGAATCCAATTTTAAGCGTAAACATTCTAATATTCATTAAAAGGTCGATTAAATGCCTTTTGATGGAGAACCACTTTTAAATCCACTTTTAGACAATTTTATGTGTCATATTTGGCAAAATAAAATTCTTCTTTAGAATCAGGACATCAAAATTTATTTGTGTAAATGTTTTGGTATTTTTCCGATAAAGTTCATTTTTTTAATGAATAGTTAAAAATGTTGTATTCTAATTCAAAACAACTTTTTAATATATTTTATTTATATGATTATATTATCTTTTGAATTTATTTTCATGTGATATTAGAATAAATTTTTACCATTTAATCCAATAGTGGTCATTGTAATTAATTTCACATTTAAATTGGACTTAAACTAGTGTCAATCTTTTAATAGATATTGTTTCTTAAAAACAGGCTATTTGTTTTGAAAGCGTGAATTAATTATTAAATTAATTAATTCATCTTATATGTTTTGAATTTTGTAAAATAGAAATCATTTTTTAATTCGGAATATCAAATATAGCTTAGGATGAATTTTTGTTAATTTTCTGAAAAACTTCAATTTTTTATGAATAGTGAAGCCACTAAGTGGTAGTTTAAAAACTGTTTTTCATTTAAATGAATCTTTACCACTTCTATGGTTTGAATTTAAAAAATCCGACATACATGATTGTCATTAGGATGTAAAATGTGGTTCAATAGGATTAAAATAATTTTTTGGTGAATAGTAACTATTAAGTTTTTAATCGCGAATAGAGGTAATTATTGTAATTTAAGGTAAAGATAATGTTATAATAATATTAAATGACCTCGAAACATGTTCTATATTTATTGGATTAGTCATGGCCGACCATGAAAATCTATGGGTCAACATGGGGACCCCATGGAGCCACTTTGGTTGGAAAATTTCATTAATACCTTTTTATTTAAAGTTAAAATTTAAATGTCACAAACATGGGTTGTTTTACTAAAACAATTTTTACATGGGGTTATATAAGTCATATTTTTTACTATAAATATTAATTAGAAATATAGAAAGATTTCCTACATCATGATATTTTTTTTTATAATTTTTAGACATTAAATAAATTAATTTATTTATGACACCGTGATGATGCCGTGATTACCTCATAAATGAATGATTTAAATAAATTGAGAAGATAGGGTAAAATATTAGTCTTAAACCTGTCAAAAACCTATTGGATGGGTGTATTTCGAATCCTTATAAACTTATACTTGAAATATATCCTTTTGGGACCTTCAAAATCCTAAAATCATTTTATAATAATGTAATATTTTATAACATTCCAAGAGTGCCCCTCCTCTCCTCTTATAAAAGGCCCCCACATCTACCACCTTACACACACCTCTCAAGAATTTGGCTCGCCCAAACCCTGCCCATTTTATCTCTACACATCCCTATATTCATCATTGAAGCCTCACTTTGGGCATAATCCTTTCCAAGGAAGCTTTTGAGCTAAAATCAAAGAGAGTTACTCGATTTAAAGGTAATGTCTTCCATTGTGTTCTTTGGTTTTATTTTTCTTCTCCAAACCCCTAAACTCTTTTTATTACTTTTTTTTATAACAACACAAGTATCTTAAATATAATAGGATTTTTTTATAATAATTATTCTAGCTACACCTTCACACTCCTCCGTCTAATGGTTAAAGAACATACTGTTTCTGTGGATGGCGAATTACTGCCTCACGAAACGATGATTGTTCAATATTCTTTTATGACCTTCAAAGGTGGCCATTATGATGTCACTATATTTATATATGATGTATAATATTTTTATATCTTCCTTAATCTTGTGTATTTATCATTTATGGCATACTTTTATGGTTTCCATAATGATTAAACACGATATCTTCATTTTAGGAAGTGCGAACTATCGCCCCCTCAAAGTGATTTGATTCATTAATTCCATATGTGGGACATATAAACGATAAAATTAATGGTATTACATATGATATCCTACTTTAATTATAATATACCATTATATCATTATTATTTCATTCCATTTAATTCAAAAAAAAACAAATGAAAGTAGCGTTCATGCGTAGGTACAGCTTACTGTCTCCATCAATAGTACATTTGATTTCTTATCTCCAAATGTTATGTACTATTATAATTACATATATATAATGGATATATATGTAATATATTACATCTAAATTATGGATATCATTCTGTAATTATAATATATATATATCTCTCATTTTGTTTTAATTCCATTAATATGACAAAAAATGAAAGTACCGTTCATGTGTACGTACGGCCTACCGTCTCCATGAACGGTGCTTTTAATTTTTTATCTCCAAATTCTATGTAATAGTATAAAATGAATATATACAGGATATATATTATATTTGAAACATAAATACTATTCTGTATATGATGTAACTATTACTACATGGAAAATTATTTTCCAACAAGTTCAATTTTTACTCATGTACTAAACATCGACAAAAACGTCTGATATAAACTCACTTTATTAACCAATTATTATAACATTATAATATGTGATATTAACTGAATAATAATATTTAAATGAGGTCCTTAAGAAATTATAAATTGACCAAATTTTATTATTCAGGAGATTAAAGAACGATCGAGTCATGTCAGACACGAGGTAAGGGATCCTACCCCTCTCTTTCTTTTTGAGTACACTCTTTTATGTCAATCATTTTAAGCTCATATTTCATATGATTGGGATGTTCTTTTATATTACTATTATAGTACTTTTTATGTTCATATGATGAGAGACCCTACTTTCTCTCATCAATCAATTTTGAAAGTTTTGAGTGGCGCCGCTAGGCTACCGAATTTTCATAAGAGATCCAACCTCTCTCTTTCTTTTTAAGTACTCTCCTTTATGTCACTTCTTTTAAGCTCCTATTTGTTATTTTGGGGGATGTTATTTTATATTCATAATGATGTAAATTTTATTTTAATGTGATGAGAGAAACTATTTGATCTCATAAATCCATTTTTGGATGTTTTAAGTGGCGCCGTTAGGCTGCCGAGTTTTCGTAAGGGATTTTTCATCTCACATTTATTCCCATGAGATTTATGCTACATTTGGCACCATTTCCATTGAGTGGTATATATACTTCCCATTATTCTACTCTTTGTGTAATATACTTTCATTTATGAGTATTTATATCAATGAGGTATTTTCCTTCTTTCATGGGGTGTATGTTTCAAAAGATACCCAAGTCCGTAAGGGAAGCTTTCACCCTCCTATTTTTAAAAGTATTCTTTTGTTGGGTCTTTTAATTTACATATTTTTATGTTGGAATATGATCTTATATATCCTTATTGATGTAAATTTTAAGTCCAAGTGATGAGATATCCTTTTTATCTCTCATCAACTCATTTTCTGAATCATTAAGTGATGCCGTTAGGCAGCCAAATTTTTTCAAGGGATCTTCTTAACCCAATTTTGATTCTTTGGGATAAACATGCACTCCTTGAATATGTCATTATATGAATATGTGTTAATAACCTCTAATTTTTTTACACTTAATATCCACTTATATTTGGTGTATTCGTTTGTCACACATAATTATGTAATTGATTTATCCTTAGTCCAAGGATATCGTCTTTGTATAGGACATCATCTCGATCTCCTTTCATTGAGGCATACATTATTTTATACACAACTTTATTTTATACGGTGTATAAACCCCTTTGACCTTTATGTTTATTCAAAAGGAATCTTTTTATACGAAGCGTTTCACTAATTTACAAAAGGGAATGTTTTTGTCGTACGTATGTGGCGACAACAACTTCTCTGCCACCGTGACCATTATTTGAGTTTCGGCTTCCTCTACAAGCCATACCTTTTTTAAAATGAAAAATAAATACCATGTTTTACTTTTCTTTTATTTTTGTATTGAAAATGGTTTTCATAATGTTTTTATATCAATGTGTTGTATTGATATCTTGTGATTGAAAAGTGGAAATGTTTTGTTTTTTTATGCATGTTTTTTGTGATACGATTATGTTATGGTTATTAGGAATTATTAAGAAGACGAGTGGATGTGTGATAAACTAAGGGGGCTGAGCCTGATATATCTCTCAATTCATTGGGTAATGCGAAGGGGTTAAACGATAAGGTTTCTCCAAAGAGATTTAGGTAATATACTATGATGGGTATTCCAAACGTAACCAAGAGGGTTACTACCTACGTAAGAATGTTATGAATGCCTCAAGTTACCTTTATGCATTATTATTTCTAGGATTTATTCATGATTTGAGGAGGTATGTTAAAATTCTTATGTTTTATGAGTAAAGTATGATTTTATACATGGATTAATGTTTTCTTTTCTTACTTTTATATCCCTTACTGAGCTTTTTATGATCATCCCAAGTTTTTGAAATTTTTTTCACAGGTCAAGGGAAATGTGCATGATATGATGATAGTTTCAAGGAAGTGTCAAGAAAGAATCCATGTTTTATTTTAAATATGTTTCAGTTGATGAGAAAAAATGACTACTATCTTTTATGTAACCACTTTGTTTAAATGTTGAATGTAATTCATGATTTATGATCTAATTATCTAAAACTCTAAACCTGAAAAGATCCTCAATGTGAATTATTCATTTAATTCAATATTAAGTAAGGTTTATGGTCGGGGCCTTATAATTGGTATCAGAGGTCGGTTTGGATAACTTTAGAGGTTAGGGTATTATCTAAGCATAAGTGACATTACCATAATGGTTAGGATTTCAGAAAGAGTCCTTGTTTTAGATAAAGTGAATGAGTAAGTATATCTTAGTGTTTATCATCCTCATTAGTACATGATGGTTTTGTTGATATACTCACACTGACATTTTTGTTTTTAGTGAATGGATGGATCTAGCAAGCACCGAAGTCACAACAGGTTTGAAGGAAACTGTGGTGGTTCTCTGATTAAGAGACTGAATGAAATGGGGGATTCAATTAAGATACTCTTGGTTGTTCTAAACCAACTATCAAGGAGTCATGATCAACCACTTTAACATTGTTATGTTCTGTAATGAATCATGTACGAGATAAAAAATCGATTTGGATGTTCCGGTAATAATTATAAAGGTATCCATAAGAGTTTATATGATCCTTACTTTTGAGGTAATTATGGGTTATTATATATTATGATGGAAAATTAATGGCATGAGATAAACATGAGGTTAAAATATGTTATGATTATTTTTTATGATTTTATCTCATTTTTTGGAATTTTTTAAGAATTATATAGTTTTGGAAAAAGGACAACACACAGAATGTGTGACAACCCGTCGCGTTGGACAAAGCTACTGGAATGAAACCCACACCCAATGTGCAACGGGTATTTATCTCCTACCACTGGACTACGTGAAGTCCCTAGTTAGTATGCCTAATTATTTTTTGTTAGATGATTTTAGGAATCAATAGTAAGTTTATTTTGGGTTATCTATGAAAATGATTAACCTATCATGGAGGATATGTGATTAGGTTAATTACTTTTCAAAATGAGAATTTAAGAGCAACTGATGTTATTTGGAGATAAAAGTTAAATTGTACCTTGGAGGACTATGTGATTAAATCCTTCAAATATTTGGGTTTCAATCTTTGTTTGGTTTACTTTGAATAATTTTATGGACAATTGTTTATTGAATGGTCTTCGTTGAACTTCGGTTTTGTTTTGGACAAATTCTGGTGATTAAGAATATATTTTCTTTTTATAAAGGATTATACTTTTTTGGATTATCTGATCTCATACTAATAATTTTGGTTTTGGTTTTTTTCTAAAGACATGGGAAATATATAGTTCTCTTTTGTGGATTAGGTGATTCCCAAGAAGTTGATTATAGTACTCTTAATGCAAACAAGTCTTCCTAAATACTCATCTTTTGGAGAAAATATGAGTTTGATTAAAGAATCTAGTAAAAGTTGAAAGTCTACGTGACAAGTAAGTATGTTTCATTATGATTTAGTTAAGCTCAAAAATAAATTCCTCAATTAAGAGTAACTTAAACCGAAAAAATTTTCTGTTAACTTTTCCTTCTGGGGAATCGAATATCGTTTAACCCGTCACAAGTTTGAGACTTTCTTATGGTTAACTTTCTCCTAGACATGTTTACTATCACTCTCCCTCAAGACATGACCCTTTGTTTTTTCCTCGATATCAATGTTTTTCTACATGTAATTCTAGTATGGGTTAACTCGGGTGACCTTTGTACTTCTCTTTATTTATTTTAAAGTGATTGTTTTACTGACTCTTGTTCCGATGTGGGATTTTCAATGAAGTTTTCCAAGCCTAATTTTAAATTTGTGAGGACGCAATTCCCAAAAGGGGGAAGGATGTAAAACCCCAGGTAAATAAAGAATATGTCATTTTCACATTTATCCATATTTTTGAATAAAATATTAATAAGACTTTAAAGGGGAAGCTATGCTCGATGGCGTACCGAATACGCAACAACGAGTTTCTTGGGAATCTTACGTTGCACTTTAATAATAAAATAATATTATTTTAAATGGTAGTTAACGCCTAACTGTTGTAATGGCAGGAATGAATAGAACTAACTACGAAATTATTATATATGTTTGTCAAATATTTTTACTTTTTACAATAAATGTTAGAGGATTAAAAATGCGAATGAATCCAATTTTAGGCGTAAACATTCTAATATTTTTTAAAAGGTCGATTAACCACCTTTTGATAGAGAACCTCTTTTAAATAAACTTTTTGACAATTTTATGTGTTATATTTGACAAAATAAAATTCTTCTTTTGAATTGGGACATAAAAATTTACTTTGTGTTAATTTTTGGTATTTATCCGATAAAGTTCATTTTTTAATGAATAATGAAAAATGTTGTATTTTAATTAAAAACCACTTTTTAATATAATTTATTTATATGATTTGATTATATTTTGAATTGTTTTTAATGTGAAATTAGAATATATTTTTAACATTTAATCCAACAGTGATCATTGGAATTAATTTCACATTAAAATTGGACTTAAACTAGTGTCAATCTTTTAATAGATATTGTTTCTTAAAAACACGCTATTTGTTTTGACAGCAGGAATTAATTATTAAATTAAATAATTCAACTTATATGTTTTGAATTTTGTAAAATACATATCATTTTTGAATTTGTAATATCAAATATAGCTTAGGGTGAATTTTTGGAATTTTTTTGAAAAACTCCAATTTTTTATGAATAGTAAATCTACTAAGTGGTAGTTTAAAAACTGTTTTTCATTTAAATAAATCTTTACCACTTCTGTGGTTTGAATTTCAAATATATGAAATACATGGTTTTCATTAGGATGTAAAATTTGGATCAATCTGATTAAAATAATTTTTTGGTGAATAGAAACTCTTAAGTTTTTATTCGCGATTAGAGGTAATTAGTGTAATTTAAGATTAAGATAATGTTATAATTATATGAAATGACCTTGGAACATGTTTCATCCTTATTGGATGACTCATGGACGTCCAATACAATCCATGGGTCAACTTGGGGTCCCCATGGAGCCACTTTGGTTGGAAAATGACCTTAATACCTTTCTATTTAAAGTTAAAATTAAAATGTCACAAACATGTGTTGTTTTACTTAAAAAAATTTACATTGGGTTATATAACTCATATTTTTTACTATAAATATTCATTAGAAATATACAAAGATTTCATAAATCATGATATTTTTTTTATAATTTTTAGACACTAAATAAATTAATTTATTTATGAAACCATGATAATGCAATGATTACCTCATAAATGAACGATTTAATTAAAATGAGAAGATACGGTGAAATCTAAGTCATACACTTGTCACAATCCTATTGTATGGGTGGATTTAGAAACCTTATCACCTTATCCTCAAAATATATCCTTTTGGGACCTTTAAAATCTGAATATAATTTTATAATAAAGTAATATTTTATAACTTTCCAAGAGTGCCCCTCCTCTCCTCTTATAAAAGGCCCCCACCTCTACCATGTTACACAGACCTCTAAAGCCATTGGCTCTGCCAAAACCTACCCATTTAATCTCTACACATCACTCTCTTCATCATTGAAGACTCACTTTGTGCAGAAGCCTTTCCAAGGAAGCCTTTGAGCTCAAATCAAAGAGTGTTACCCGATTTAAAGGTAATGTCTTCCCTTGTGTTATTTTGTTTTATTTTGCTTCTCCAAACCCCTAAACTCTTTTTATTTTGTTAAAAAACCAGTATATCAAATGTACTAGGATGTTTTTATAATAAGGATTCTAGCTACACATTCACACACCTTCATCTAATGGTTAAAAAACATACTGTTTCTGTGGATGGCGAATTACTGCCTCACGAAACGATGATTGTTCAATATTCTTTTAACACCATAAAATCTAGACATTAAGATGTCACTATATTTATATATGATATATAATATTTTTATTATTTCCTTAAGGTTCTGTATTTTTCATTTATGGCATACCTTTATGGTTTCCATTATGGGTGAATGCGATATCTTCATTTTTGGAAGTGGACACTACCGCCCCTCAAAGTGCTTTGATTCGTTAAAGCCATACGTGGGATGTATAAAGGATGGAATTAATGGTATTACATATTATATCCTACTGTAATTATAATATAACTTTATATCATTATTATTTAATTCCATTGAATACATAAAAACAAAATGGAAGTAGCGTTTACGCGTACGTACGGCTTACCGTCTCCATGAACAGTACATTTCATTTCTTATCTCCAAATGCAATGTACTATTATAAGTACATATATATAATGTATATATATGTAATATATTATATCTAAATGATGTATATAATTTCGGAATTATAATATATATATATACTATTTTTTTTAATTCCACTAATCTGACAAAAAATGAAAGTAGTGTTCATGCGTACGTACGACCTACCATGTCCATGAATGAAGCTTTTAATTTTTTATCTCCAAATGCTATGGAATAGTATAAAATGAATATATACTTGATATATATGATATTTAAAACATTAATACTATTCTGGATATGATTTACCTATAACTACACGGAAAATTATTTTCCAACAAGTTCAATTTTTCCTCATGTGCTGAACATCGACAAAAACGTCTGATATGAACTCACTTTATTAACCAATTGTTATAAAATTATAATATGTGATATTAACTGAATAATAATCATTAAATGAGGTCCTTAAGAAATTATAAATTGACCAAATTTTATTATTCAGGAGATTAAAGAACAATCGAGTCATGTCGGACACGAGGTAAGGGATCCTACCCCACTCTTTCTTTTTAAGTACACTATTTTATGTCATTCCTTTTAAGCTCATCTTTCTTATGATAGGGATGTTATTCTATATTAATTATATTTTAAGTTTTATGTTCATATGATGAGAGACCCTAATTTCTCTCATTAATCAATTTTTGATGTTTTGAGTGGCACTATTATGCTGCCGAATTTTCATAAGAGATCCAACCTCTCTATTTCTTTTTAAGTACTCTCCTTTATGTCACATCTTTTAAGCTCCTATTCATTATGTTGGGGGATGATCCTTTATATTCAAATTGATTTAAATTTTATGTTAATATTATTAGATACCCTATTTGATCTCGTTAATCCATTTTTGTAAGTTTTAAGTGGCGTCGTTAGGCTGTCGAGTTTTCGTAAGGGATTTTTCATCTCACTTTTATTCCTGTGAGATTTATGCTACATTTTCCACCATTTCTGTTTAGTGGTATATATACTGCCCATTATTCTAATCTTTGTGTAATATACTTTTGTTTATGAGTATTTACATCAATGATGTATTGTCCTTCTTTCATGGGGTGTATGTTTCGAAAGATACCCAGGTCGGTAAGGGAACATTTCACCCTCCTCTTTTTAAAAGACTTCTTTTGTTGGGTATTTTAATTTCCATATTGTTATTTTGGGATATGTTCTTATATATCCTTATTGATGTAAATTTAATGTCCAAGTGATGAGATATCCTTTTTATCTCTCATCAACACATTTTATGAATTTTGAAGTGACGACATTAAGCTGTCGAATTTTTACAAGGGAGCTTCATAACCCAATTTTGATTCTTTGGGATAAACTTGCACTCCTTGAATATGTCGTTCTATGAATATGTGTGAATATCCTTTGATTGTTTTACACTTAATATCCACTTATATTTTGTGTATTCGTTTTTCACACATAATTATGTAATTGATTTATCCTTAATCCAAGGATATCGTCTTTGTATGGGACATCATCTCAATCTCCTTTCATTGAGGCATAATTTATTTTATACACAACATTATTTTATATAGTATATAAACCCCTTTTACCTTTATGTTTATTCAAATGGAATATTTTTATACGAAGCATTTGACTAAACAACAAAAGGGAATGTTTTTGTCATACGTATGCGGCGACAACAACTTCTCTACCACCGTGACCATTATTTGAGTTTCGGCTTCCTCTACAAGCCATACCGTTTTTAAAATGAAAAATAAATAACATGTTTTACTTTTCTTTTATTTTGGTACTGAAAATGGTTTTCTTAATGTTTTTATATCAATGTGTTGTATTGGTATCTTGTGATTGAAAAGTGGAAATGTTATGTTTCCTTTATGCATGTTTTATGTGATACGATTATGTTATGGTTCTTGGGAATTATTATGAAAACTGGTGGTTCAGTGATAAACTAAGGGCAGGTGAGCCCGATATATCTCTACAATGCATTGGGTAACACGAAGGGGTTAAAAGTTAATTTTTATCTGAAGAGATTTATGGAATATATTGTGATGGGTATTCCAAACGTAACCAAGAGGGTTACTCCCTACATATGAATGTTATGAATGCCTCAAGTTACCATTATGACTTAATATTTCTATTATTTATTCATGATTTGATGAGGTGTGTTAAAATGATTATGTTTTATGAGTAATGTATGATTTCATACATGGACTAATGTTTTCTTTTCGTACTTTTATATCCCTTACTGAGCTTTTTATGCTCATCCCATGTTTTTGAAATGTTTTTCACAGGTCAAGGGAAAGGTGCATGATATGATGATCGTGTTAAGGAAGTGTCAAGAAAAAATCCATGTTTTATTTTAAATATGTTTCTGTTGATGGGAAAAAACAAATATTATCTATTATGTAACCACTTTGTTTAAATGTGGAATGTAATTCATGATTTATGATCTAATTATCTACAACTCTAAACCCGAAAAGATCCTCAATGTGAATTATTCATTTAATTCAATATTAAGTAAGGTTTAAGGCTGGGGCCTTATAGCAGCTTTCCATGGTAATTTTTGTGGTTATAAATATTTTGATAAATAACTATGTTAATAAAGAACTGAGAAAAAGGAGTGGATTCTCTAGTAGTGGTAAAAAAGATCATTTACAATGTGGAGTTGTTGACCAGTGTTTTCAGTATTTTATGGTCAAAATATTTGATAATTGATAAAAGTGTTTTTGATAAAGGAATTTCTAAGAAATTGTTTGGGAGGTTCTGATAATTTGGTGTAAGACATTTTTCAAGGCCATTACATCCAAATATGGTAATGGGAATAAAATTTGGGCAATTTATGGTTTTGTTTGAAAGGAGAGTTTTGAAGAATGATACTTACCCACTATGGGAAAATTGTGTGAGTTGCATATAGGGTCAGAATACTAATTTAGATAGGTGAATACCCCTTATTTGAATATGATCAACTCTTGATGTTAATATGATATCCAAATCACACAAGTAGTGAATTTTGTGCGAGGATATAGTTTCATGTAAGTAGTGAGTTATGAACATGTAGTGATTTTCATATAAGAGTTCTGTGCTAGAAGGGAGTTGCACGTAAGGAAGCAGTTATTCATAAGAATGGAGTTGCGAAAATGTAGTCAGTTTCACAGAATTATAAACTGTAGTGAATGTTTTCCATGGAGAGGTCCCATGTTGTGCTCAATTTTATATTGATTAGAGTGAGACACCGAATAGTTACAGGGATGATTGCTATTTCCTTATTCATTTGTGGTAAAACTAAATTCATCAATGTATGAAGTGAGACTTCAATAATAATCGACATATAGTTTCGGATGACTTATATAGAAATAATTAAGGGTCTTATATGAATAAAATGTATGATTTCATACCTTCCATGAAGAGTAATCAAAGGAAGAGGAATGTGATGATCCATTCCACTGTTAGTGTGACTGAGAAAGGAAAAAAGGGTGTAACACATAACAATGTTGTCAAAAGTCCATAAATATTTTTAAGGTAGTGATACATAGAGTATGAGTGAAATATCATGAACCATTTAATTTGTTGGTGATCCTTATTTGGTTTGGTGCATCGGAACATTTCCATTATATGCTCCTTGGACATAGCCTAGTGAGGTTGAACTATGAAAAAATTATTGTGTATCATATGAGATTTCATTTCTGTTAATATTACTACACGAAGATGAGAAAATATTGTTTTTTAATGATAAAATATGATCTTAAGGGGAAGTTATTTTAATCATTCAAACATTAATTCACCATCGCCACCCTCCTTGGGTATTTCACCTTATTGGGATAGAAATTCATGTCAAATGGAATTGTTCAATGACATTGATTCTCTATTAATAATAGAAATGTCGTTTTTCAATCACAAAGTGATTCTAATATTTTATGAATGAAATTATAAATCAAGGAATAATTAGATACAGCACTACTTATGATCATTGGGAATGGATGTTTATACAATATCTTTTCATGTAATATCAGTAAATATTTGTAGTGGTTATTTATCATAAGCTAAAAAGAGATAATTGTATTATCTCACTAAGGGAGTAAATTATTTATATGGATTCCTATAAATGTAAATTTATACAAAAGTGATGTTATGTAATTCATAACATCATATGTGTGATATTTTTTTAATATTTTTGAGGTATACTCAAAATTCATAGAGTCAAAGGTGTTGTTTCTATGGAACATAAATGAGGATTTTAGAATGCATCCCAGTGAGTGTATTGATTTATTATTTGATTAGGTCACTATTGTTGTGGAAGACATGCATTTCCTCAGAAAAATTATTGAGAATATTAATTTTGTTTAATGAATCTTGGGAAATAATCAACCTCTGTTTAATAAAAATGATTCATTATTGGAAGATAAATATAAAAAAGAGATGACATTAGATAACATTTACATTACTCTTTTGGAATATAAAAATGAGAAATGATTATAATGATGTTTTTTATAAGGGGATTTCCAATGAAGGGGAATTGAAGTCAATGAAGAAGCTAACCGTAAATGATGGATAGGAAAATGAGGAGAAAAATGATGTGATTTCATTCCTTTCATAATATTGTCAAGGATTAAAAGGATATTTCATTGGGAATCTACTAATTTATTTCATTAGATTGGGAATGGTTTGGCAGCTTTCAAAAAGGTTACACAAGATGTTTAATAAGATTAATGTGATGAATTTTAAATTATAATCAATATGTATTAAGACTAAGTGAAATGAATGAATAATTTTAAGAAACTTTTCATTTAAAAATATACTTTCATGAGAAGATGAAAGTTTGAAAAATATGAGGTATAAGAACTACAGGACTGTAAGGATCATAATTCATATGCTATGGTGGTGGTTGTAAAACATTCAAAACAACATTGGAATAGATAAAAAATGAGGAAGATTAATTTGATGGAATAATTTACCTTTATGATTAATTGTAAGATTTTCTTGATGATATAGATTTTTGGTGATCCAAAATGATGAAAACATATAATTTGGTTCATAATGCCAAATTTTATATGAAGTGGTAGGAATAAACAAAGTATGACTTGAATGATGAAATTGTTAAAGAAAATTCTCTAATCCAAGAAATCTTAGAAATTTTGGTGGAGTATCTGATAAATATTTAAGACCAAAAAAGGTAAATCAATATTTTTATTAACACTAATCAAGATAAAATATTGTGTATTAATGAGCATTAAGAGGATGTTTTCATCTTTGGAATAAGGATTAATAATTATAATAATATATTAGCACTCAGTATGAAATATGGAAAGAATATAATTCTGGAAAAATAGATGATGTTGGTGGATCATAGAAAACTAGAAGAAAAAAAAATATAGTCAAATCCAAATGTTAAGGATAGTAAAAGGGTTGATAAGAAAAGAGGTGTGGTGATTAATTTCAGACTACAAGTAGCAACTCCGAAATTGAATATTGATTAGTGTATGAAGAAGAGTCCAGATATTCAGAGAAAGCATGGGACAACCAGTGCTGTATAAGTGAAATGTAGGTATGAACCTCACATTAGCTATTATTGATGAGGAAATATAGGATACTCACAAAATTTGATTTCAATTAAAAAGAATTTTTGAAGGGAATGAGAAAAAAATGGAAGAAAAATGGAATGTAAATATATATAACATCATTAAAGGATTGTAATTTTAGGTGTAGAGGATCTGCTCACATGGCTAGATAAATTAAATCAACCATGCATAGGAATATGCCAAATAAGAATCATACTAGTAGAAAACAAGAATTAAATGACCCATTTAGTTATCCAAAAATGAAAAATCAGTTTGCAGTATTGGAAGACGATGCTAGTCCATCATAAACTGAGGAAGATAAAGATCATCAATCCATACTAGGTATGAATTCAAAAGAAGTGATCAATATAAAAAGAGATGAGTATCATGTGGTTACATATATTACTTTTAATGCATCATATTAAACTGGAATATGGATCATCGATAGTGGATGCACATTATATATAATGGTAGAAATAGATCTGGTGACCAGAATTATATTGGATAAAGAGGTTTCGTAAGTATTGTAAATGATGAATTCATGGAAATTATTGGCTCTGGAAAATAAAATTTTAGGGGAATAGAAATAGAATGTAACGATTTATTTGTATTTTAAGGTAGCCATCATAACATTCATAGTGTTAGTCAACTATGTGTCTCAAGACATGAGATACATGTTACCAAGAAATTGTGAGTTATCAAGGAAATATAAGTTGTGGTTATTTTGCATGAAATGGTAACAAAGGGAATTGATTCCTTGTTAGTGGAGAAGAATATATGAGTTTTCCCCATGGAAGAAGAAAAAATGAAATGGAATAAATATCTTCCCATTTGAGATAAATATATTTGGATGATCCATCGAAATATGATGCTACATGAGACCTCCCTAGATTATTACGAGATCATATTTATATGTGAAATTCTTGTTAATAAGGGAATATCATTCAAAAAATATAAGGAAAAAGTTAAAAATTGAATAAAATTTATTAATATGGTTCATATTGATTTGTTCGGACCCATTTCAATAAAATATATTTATGTGAGTAGGTAATATGTTCCATTCCTTGATGATTATATCAGAATAGAATTGGTATCAATCATCATCCACAAGCTAGAGAATTTTAGTTTCATTAAAATATATTGTTGGGATGTTGAAAAGTCCCATGGTTAGAAAATCCATAAGATCAAAACAGAAAATGAAACTGATTTCAAAAAGTTCCTTGTAGATTATTATAATGAGAAACATGTGATAAGGCACCAAATTTCTATAGTAATAACTCCACAACATAATAGAGTGGTTTAGTGAAGAAATCAGACTATTAGCTACATGATGAGAACAATGCTCATTGAAAATGACCTTCTATAAAATTTTTGGAACGAATTAGTGATTAATTTAGTCTACACATTGAAATGGTCATTACTATTTTCTAAATAATAGAGGAATCCATACAATATTTATTATGGAATGAATCCATCTTAAATGACTTTTTATTCCTTGCAACTATGTTTTTTATTATAAATAAGGAGAATCATAGAATATCAGAATCCCATGGATATGATAGGATATTTCAAGGAAACTAAATAAAAAATCATATAAATACTTCAATGACTATATAGGAAAGCTAGTTGATCATCCTTTATAGAATAGTGATAATGATATAAGTAGATTAGGGGATGTTCTAGTTCGGATGATTGATTAAAAAAAATTCAAATATTGATAAGGATGATCACAAATTGGTATCTGTAAAACAAAACAATGGAAGAGAAAAAATTGATAGATACAACAGAATTGGTGATCAGACTATGGTAGTGAAATCAAGGAAGATGAAGACACTACATCATGATTTGTTTTTATCAGAAGTAGAGACCAAATATTTTGAGGAAGTGGTTGGAGATGAGAATTGGGTTTTGGTGATCAATGATGAGATTGACCAAATTGAGATGAATAAGTCACGTGAGATTGTTTCAAGGCCAAATGATAATAATTTAATATGGACTAAATGGGTTTTTTCCAAAAACAATCGAAGAATATGGTGCGATTATTCTGAAAAAATCATGACTACTATAAAATGGGAAATACCAGATAGTGGGTATCTATTTTGAAGAACCATTTTCACAAAATAAATTCCTAGATAAAATCATATTATTCTTTTCAATTGTTATTAAATTAAATTTCATCTCCTCCCAGATGGATGTAATGTTATCATTTCTGAATGGGTTTATTGAATAAGTGTATATTGAGATAAAAAATGTTTTTCCAATTCATAAATATGAGATGTTATTTTTTCACTTAATAAATGTATATTATAGTTTTAATTAGGCCCCAAGATAATCATATTCATGATTAGATTAATGTTTTATGAATCAAATTTTTTAGCATGGTGAAGATAATTATAATATATATATCATCCGTTAAATTAATCAACCTTCGGCCAGACATTATGATATCTCATGAATGTAATTTAATCATTAATATAAATAATTTAAATGACACATGAGCTCAAGTCTATATTAAAATATATGGTCTTAAATGGGTGTTATGGATCCTAGATATCGTGTTTGATATAATCTCTATAATAGGTACACCAATTAGAATGGAAATAGAAACCTAATTGGTTAGTTATGGACATATTGCTACAAATTTAGTAGAAGTGGACCTACGTTCAACAATGACTGATAGATTTGTTCCCTCTACACCTCATGATGAAATCATTATTAACATTGATTATGAAAATAAGCCTTTGATTTGTGTTTCATGTAAAAATATTGGGCACTCAAAGAAAAATTGAAGAAAAGAGATTCAATGTACCAATTAAAAATTAAATTGTCACGAAGCCAATGATTGTCGAATGATGTTTGGTATATGTATTGAATCAGCACATGAGAATCAGTATTTTGACTATCCCATGGTAGTTTCTGAAACTTTTAATGATTTAAAATAGACCAAGGACCAATTGAGTGATCCCTCAGTTGATACTGTTGAGTATTCCTCTGATTTGAAGAAAAATAATGCCATCATTGGACAATTGAAGGAACCTATTGATGCAGGTTCTTCGCACAACACAAGAAGAAGACGATCTTTTTTTTAATGAATGTATGTATCTTCCCTGAACATTCGTTGAAAGAGGAATTGTCTTGATATTTTATAAAAGAGGATGATGATAAGAATTTAGTGGATTCCCAATAATATTGGGAAGCCTATAATCAGGATTTTGTTGACAACAATATGTGACAGGAGAAAAAAAGTCTACTCCAATTAGAAAGATAAATCAAAATTAGAGGCATCCACACCAAAATCTAGAAATTCTACTTCTTATTCTCAAGAACTCTACTGGTATGTCCCAGATTTTAATACTTAAAAGGCTACCATTCATCATGGAAAAGACCTCTTAGGTCGATAAAAACATAGTTTCAAATGATTCTTCAGTTTCTCTAAATTCTAGACATGTTGTGAATCTATTGGAATGTACTACAGTGACTAATGTACAACACACTCATTGGGATGATTCAAATCAGAATGTGCAGGTCATGGTTCCTCAAACTATCACTGACAAAAAGAAAATCAAATCTATGAATTTTTCACCTCTTTTATTGGAGGAGTGGAGTAATATTGGAAAGTAAAAGTTTTGAAATGTCCGCTCTAGTCTTCCATACTCTTATATGAAACTCAATCAAACCAAGGTTGGTTCAAAAATTGGGGGATGAGACCATAAATATTTTAGGACATAAAATTATGAAACTTCTAGATATACTGCACAATCTAATACTTTGAAGACTAATGATTTTCATGTTGAAAAAGTGAAGGATTATCCCCCTGTATAGTGAAAAAAGACTGCCACTCCCTTGGATATTAATTATAGGGGAATGGTTCTAATGTTTCTATAATCCCAATCCATACATTAGAGAACATATTCATTCAATGCTCAGTGGAAAATAGCAAATATTTTAAGGCTATGTAGAAAAAAATATCTATAGAGTAATTATTCATAACTCCACTGAGTTTCTAGGTTCAGGTAGTAATTAAGAGGCGGTTCAATGTAAGGTCCATGAAATAACTGTTGAAGAGATGATGGATATCATTACTTTTAGCATATATGATGAAGGTGGTGGACCATGGATTTAGGCCAAATCTAGTAGAAGAGGGTGAAATCCTGGGGGAAGAGGTGGATGCTCTTCACATCACATCATGAGCCCATGATCTAAGGGAAGGTAATTTTTTGACATTTTCATGCATTCAGCCTGGACACTCTTCTGTTGTTCATTGCATTTTTGTTTTAATATAAAGATAGTAGTGCCTCACGTATTAAAAAAATGGATGATGGTGATGGTATATGTCTATGAAATACTCTTTTTAGTATTAGATCAAGCGTTGTGAAGTATTTTTTCTGAATTCTTGAAATGTAAGGTTGAAATTAAAATGATTTAGGAACATACATTTTTCTGTGGTTTACAGGTAACACAAGGAGAGACTATAACATTAATTTTTCAATATAAATATCGCAATGAGGTTTTGATAAGATTTTTAATGTATAAAAAATGGATATTATGAATCTAGTTTCTACTAGATGAAACTATCAAGGAGTGATTATTAGATTGTTGTAAATGTTATAGACTATAGAAAAATAATTGTTACTCTAGTATACATGATAGGAAAATACCTGATATTGTTTTCTCCAAATTACAAGATACATGGCATCATAATAATTCCAAATATAGAAACATGCATTTAATGAAAATAATACATCGATATATCATAGGAATAGGATATTTTAGTTTTATTTATAAATATAAATCATAGAAAAATTAATTATGATATAAATATTTAGATTGGGATGGATTAGAAGATAATAGGAAATAAAAATATAGAGGTGATTTCTATCTTAGTGGATTGTTTATTTCATGGATAAGAAAGAAATATGATTTCATTTCATTGAGAACCGTATAAGGTGAGTATATTATGGATAGTCAATATTTCACACAACTACTGTTGATGAAGTAACAACTTGATGATAAGGGTGTTGAAGTGAAGAATCCGATTAGAATCCATTGTGATACTTCATGTACTATAAAAATTATAGTAAATACAGTATATCCACAATGGAAAAATAAAATTGAAAAAAAGTATCATTTTACTAAAGAGAATGAGGATCAAGAGCTTATGATGTTGGAGTATGCACCTACGGACCAATTGGTTGTAGAAATCCTAAAAACAACCTTACACAAAAAAGCAATTTAATGGAATATAGCAGCTCTCAGAGTTTAGTCATCTCCACACCCAAGAAAATATGTGGATATAGGACACCATGTCCCTATGGTATGGTGTGTTTTCCTTGATTAATTGATTTGTGTTCATTACCCTATTGAATACCGTAATGAGGTGACAGTTGGGTTCTCTGATAGAGTGACCATTGGGTTCATTGAAAATGGGTAATAAATATTGGATATATATTGTAGATAATGTCTTATTCAGGACATGGGGATAAGCTTATAGGTAGAGTAGCGAGATTGGGAGAAAATGACTAAGTCAATACATGGGGGGAAGCTGACAGGTGGAGAAGTGAGATAAGTGTGTCGTAGTGATATAGGTGGAGTTTTAAATTTTATTATTTTAGATGTGATTGACCAAAGATTATATATAAAAAAATAAGTATTTTGATGAATGAAGAAGTTTTGTTTTGTAATTTAATTATGTGAATCATTTATGAACATTGGACTATACTATTGTTCCTCACATTGAGAAAGGATCATGTGGTCTTAGAGTTTGTCTGATGTATTTCTAAGATCGCTATATAAATTCCTATAAGTGAATGGTGGTAGAAGATTTACGAATCATCAACAAGGTATCAAAAAGTGAAAAATTTTCCACAGCCCCAAAGGGGGATATTTTTGGCAAAAATCCTTCAAGGAGACATTGATTCATTATTGGGTTTTATAGTGTTTATAGAGAAAGTGGGTTTCCATGGTTAGTTGGGGAGTTCCAAATATGTTTTTGACAAAACAAAATTTGGAATAGAACCATGAAAAAAGAATGGATTCTCATGTGGTGGTACTAATGGATCATATACACAATGGAAACATTTCCCTTAGATTGTCAGATAATTGGGTCCAAAAAATTATAGAATTGAGAAATGCATTATTAAAAAAATAAATTTGTGAGAAATTGTTTTGGAGGTTTTTAACATTGTGCTAAATCCATTTTTCAATGTCATTACATCAAAATATAGAAAGGGAAATAAAAATTCATAAGTAATTCTTTTTCATGAAAGGTTAGATTGTCTGAATGAGAATTGGGTTCTCAATGAATAGGTTCTGAAAAATTCTTATAAATAGGTGGTTACACCCCTCATTTGAGTTTGATCAACACTTTATGTAAATATGATCTGTGAACCACACAAATTTTGAGCTTCATGAAAGAAGTGAGTTTTATACAAGTTGTGAGTTACATGTAAGAGTTGTGGAATAGAAGATATTTTCATGAAACAAGGGAGTTACACATAATGTTGTGATTTGTGATCTTGTTGAAAGTGTCACATAATCAATTTTTTATGAATAAGGGAATTTTTTTTACGCATGTCAATAATCAAGTGGAAAATACCCCTAATAGTTGGATGAATGTTATAAATTGACCAATAAATCTTTGGTAAAGTAGTATTCATCACTGGATGAAAGTGAGACATCAATAGAAAAACTACATAAAGTTCTAGATTAATTCATTATAGATAATAATGGGGGATACAAGTATATAATCATTCAATAGATCCCTTCTATGTGCAGTGAGAAATGGAAGAGAAAGAAGGTGATACTTTCCATCGATTGTGATCGATAGAATGATGCATTGGAAGTGAACATTGTGAATGCAATGAGAAAAACATAAATATATTAAAGAAAGTGATCGTGGGCATAAAAGTCATCAATATCGAACCTTGTAATTTTGAAGTGATCCATAGTGGACTAGTACATCCAAAAATTTTCCTTCTATCCACCTTGGACATAGCCCAGTGAGGGTGATCAATGATAAAATCATTGTTCCTCAGGAACGATTTCTGTTTTTTTCATATGTGGCTATAGGACTAAATGAGAGAAGATTTTTGTTTGATGATGAAATATTACCTAAAGGGGTAGTATTTTTAATCATTTAGACAATATTTCACTACCCTCATTTCTCTATTAAATTATTTAACATACTTGGTAAAACATATAATGAGAGAAGTTTATAAAAAACATGAAAAAATCAACAAAAAATTATTCTAAAATTGTGTGATAATTCCTTTGATTGGAATGAAAATGATTATAAATCCATTAATATACATTAATAAAATTTAAAATGACTCGTAAGGTACATCAATAGTTTTATTGTCGACCCTTAATGAAAAATTAGTCTTTCCTTTTTATGAATTAAAAGATACTTGAAAGAAACATTATATAAGTGACATTGGAATAAATAATGGAAGTATTTATTAACCATTATAGATGAAAATTGAAAATTGAGGCTCCCATTATTTTCATTTATTTAAATAGAAAATAAATATACATTAATTTTCTTGGGAAGTCAAATGATAAATCCCATGGATGTATTAATATTTATATATATATTTATATGGAAACCATATGAGAAAAATAATTGTTTAATATCCTACAATTAATGAAAAAATAATTCATGTGTTGGAGATAATTCCAAATTGAACATAAATTAATAAAAAATCTCCAACTAATGAAACAGATAAGAATAAAAAATTAAAAAATTAATATCCCGGACATCCATGATTCAACATTAAAGATATTGGTAACTGTAATAAATATTTTAGAAATATATTTATTAATAAAAATAATTTATTTTAGCATACATTGAAGACATATGAGAAATAGAATTATTATAATGTAACAACTCTTTTCATGGGTCATAGAAACAAAATTGTGAATTGTACAATAACCATACACTCTGGAATAGTATATTTCATATCTGATTCTACTTTTAACCACTCCTTTATATATTGAATTTTTTCAAAGAGCTTCAACTGACCACCATTAAAATTATATGCTGAATAATTTTTGAATAATTAATTTGGTGTAATAATTTAATCCTATTCCTACAGATATTATATGATTCCAGTTTATGTCATATTTATTATTGAGAATCACATTATTCATCTGTGGATGTTATTTGGTCATGGATCAACTCTATATCTATCAATAAAGTATCAATTTCTATTATGTGAGATTTATATTAAATATCATTATACTATTTTTAATCGGTATAATAGTAACTATGAGATTAATATATAAATTTTAAAAAAAATATTGTTCTTAATACCCATTCGTGATAAGAATTTATATCACATTTTTTTTGGAGAAACAAAATATTAAAGATATGTATATTTTGATTGAATGTGTTCATATTTTTGAAAACGTCTTGTCAGTATTACACTAGATCATGACGTTGAGTTTTTAATTGAGCTCGTACCTACAAAAATGAAAATATCAAACACTCCTTGTAGAATAACCATGACTTATGTTGATAAATTGAAGAAGAAAATTAATTTGAACCTGGATAATTGTTCCATTTCTCCATGGAATTCATATTGGCATGGACCAATCTTTTTTGCCAAGAATAATGATTGGTTAGTGTGTCCCTAAATTTATTAACTAGAACTTAACATGATACAAATTTTGAAAAGCAAACATCTACCATGTTTTGATGACATTTTATCAATTATAAGGGGAGAAATATTACTCATTGATAGACCATTAATCCATATTAAATTATCTAAATATAAAATGAGGATAAATACCTTTTTTATTCAATTATTTATGAAATGAACACTATGATTTTGTATTAATACATTTTAGATATAAAAATACCCTAAAAATATTCATATTTTTAATGAATAATGTATTTATATATTACAGAAATTTTTTTGTAGTATTAGTGTATTATGTTATCATATATTCTAACAAAAAGGGGGATCATGAATATAATTTGATGACTATGATGAAAACCATGGGGAAAGAGTGACTTTACGCCAAATTATTCATTTTTGAATTTTGGGAAATAACCACAACTATTGGATCTTGTAATCACATGTGGGGATGTATATATAGATTCTAAAAAGATAGTGGGGATTAATGAATGTAGAAAATCAACCACTATGACAGAAATCAAAATATTTCTTGTATTTTATTTTTATTAACAATTCTTTCTGAGAAACTTCTCTTGAATATCAAATCTATAATCTATTCTACCAATGAAGGAACTATGTTTCCTATAGATAATATAATTTTAATTTTAGTTAAAAAAGAGATTATGAGGTGGTTATTTTGCTACACATGTACTCACACTACCCAATAGTGGATAATGAAGTTTGAAATATAATATTATAAAATAAAAACAAGGATGATAAAAGAGATATATGTATTATCATTAATGATATTTGAGGTTTGTAGATGGAGAAAACTAATTAATTTAAATATTAGAATTGATGAATATTGTCGTAGTAATATCTAAAATTATATGTTATTACATATTTTTATATCTGAAAAACATAATTGGTGCAATTATATGCTATGAGGCATGTTATTGGGTTCATAGAAAGAAATGACTAAAAATATGGAAACTAGCTATATGATATGGATCACACTGTGAATGATTATTCATAAAGTAAAAACAATTAGAGGAATGCATGATTTTATTTTAGGAAGTAAAATATTGTTTCTATAAGATTTTTGATAATAAAGATGTCAATGGTTTTCTCATTGATTTTATGCTGAGTTGATGGAATTTTTAGCATTACTATTATCCTTAAAATTCTTTTAGTAAATATAGAAATCACCCTAGGAATGTTATATATCCTATAAGATTAAATGATCCACTACACATTTATTTTTTCATTCACCTAGTCCCTAGTAACCCGATCCCAATTCTCATTATAGTTTATTTTGGGAATTTCTACTACCCTTCTGTAACTTATCATCGATATGAAGACATCATTTCAATCCATGATTTTATTATGGTGACTTCCATGTTAATATAGATCAATATTATACTATTCTGCATATTGAAAACTAAGTAAATTCATGATATATTTATCTTAAATAATTGAATTTAAATTTACTAATAATTGAATTTTTTTATTATGCGATGATTCGTCACATGGACTCAGAGAATCAGTATCTTCACATTTTATAGACCTAGACCGTTGATAGATGTATATATTCACTAGTAAGTTAAATAATATCCCACTATTAAGGAGAAGTTCTTCCTCAATCATAACCCCAAAATTTTAATTTTTTGGATAAAAAATTATTCTATTATCTAGAATGGGGTAATTGTTCTTTGATAGAGACTCTTATCATAACATAAAATCATCACCTAAGGTAGGTTGTCATTATTATTATTGTTTGTTTATATGGGTTCTTGTCATGTCATATTTTCTTGTTGGTATACCCATTATATATATACATGATGTATTTAGTAATGTCTTGATTTTAGATATAAATCAAGTTCTATATGTTATTATATTGAAATTTAATCTTATATCTATGTGTGTTTTATGATTTCTTATATAGGTGGAGCCATGTGGTCAATCCCCAAAAGAGATATGTTTCAAATACTGGTGGGTTTATATTTTGTATTAACATTCCTATGTGATTCTTAAAATATGATTTGTGGGATTTCTCATTGATGGTGAGTTTCAAACATGAAATTTTGTGTTCAATCATACATGGATCAGAAGCATGTAGGTACAGTCCTTATGGACATGAAAAATGTTTGATGAAATTTTTTTGTAATGTTTTTTCGTGTATGAAAACTACATAAATTCATATAATTCACTATTATATCAAATATAATTAGCATAGGATCTATTTTCAGTATCATATTTGGTTTTGTACTCACAAACTAACTAAGAATCTATGTGCATGTTTAGATTTCGTGACTATTGATCCATGGAAGGAAAAATTATTAATTGTTTTCAATTGATAACAGATTACAAAAAATATAAATATCATTTCTGGAATAATAATTACAATTTATTTATTCGATTATTATACTTAGTTATCTACTTTTTACATTGATAAAACATCATTATGATTGTATTTTAAAGTGGTTGACTGGAATGATATATGTTATCTGGATGGGTTGGTAGTTTATTTATATGTTTCTACTCGAATTATATTTTCATTTGTTCATTACAATTGATTGTTTTCATATATAAATTTTTTAGTTATTTGATTTATATCTTTTTAAATATGGATTTTCTAAAGAAATTTTTTCTTTTATCCATTTCCACTAGTTTTAATACTCATTTGTATGAAGAGGAGGACATGTCGTCATACAGAATATGGCTCGGACACATAAGTTTAGGATAGGGTGTTAAAAAATGGTATCTAAGAGACCAAGTTCACTAATTGTTTTTCATTACATGACACGATTTGGGATAGTCTAAACATGATATAGGTGGTTTGGGACTCAACTAGGGGGTCTTTCATAGTTCCAGGTCAGTATTGCATTGCGGACCTCTGGGATTCTATAGAAATATGAAAATCTTCAGTTGAAATTTTTATGTTTTAATGGCATGATTTCCTTTGGGAGATTCAAATATTTTTATACTAATTTTAGTTATATTGTTAAATTTATAAATAATAATTGGTATTGTTGGATTACATTCCATATATTTATAACATGGATTAGCTGAAGCCCAAATAATTAAATTCAAGTCAACATTATACTATGTTAATGTAGATAATTTTTTATTTCATTCTTTTATTTGATTCCATGTATTACATTCATAGTTTTATATGAATATATATACATTGTGGAGAATAACATGCAGGTATCAAAGGCCTTGTTCTAAAGTAATTATTTTGCGTTAAAACCTTATTCGGTTGGGTGCATCATAGGCTAAAACATCATCTAAAATATTTTTTTATTGTCATTGATTTGTTTTTAATCTCCATGGTTATATGATATCATAATCTATGTTTTGATTAGAAATTATACTAATATATTATTTATTGTAACCATTCATGGTCTATTTAAGAACCCACTATTTAAGTGTGTACAAGTGAGATTGCCCCTATGGATGTTATAACGGCTCATCTATTAAGCCAATATTTCCACGACTCTTCTAGATAGTATATGTTTTTGGGAGGATGATCCTAGTGGAAGAGAAAGAATATTATGAACTCCACTAATTAAATCCAACATAATCATCTCCCATCATTCCCCGAAACATGAGTAACACACAATATAGATTAATATAAATTAGTCCTCAAGAGTATATTCAATATTGTGGAGACCTCAAAGGATTAAAAGGTAAACTGTATAATCTTTATTCTTATTTGAATTATTGGATTATGGGGGGAATTATGATTTGGGATAAAATCTGTAATTGGCTTGAATGAAAAACATTTAGGAACCACTTAAATGATAATTTCTTCTCAATGATAAGAAACCAGAACATGTTCCAGAACTCATGGAGCTCTAGCAAGGAAAAAGTCAGTTTCATTCTATTTCATTGGGTTTACTGATATAATTCACATTTATTAAATTATGAATAAGAATATAGATCATATAGTTTGAAATATCAAAATTTTTATTCGTTAAGAGATAAAATTTTATATATGGGTCTTCGATTTGATGACCTATGTTTTAGTACTCTATAAGGATAGCACGATAGAGAAAGGTATCAATAATGATTTTTTCCATGAATTCATCAAGATACATGTTGAATGGAAGGTTAATTATCATATACATCATTATTTACTTTTTATGGGATAATGAAATGATATAATAGAACATACACTGAGGTTGATGTCGGATGTCAATGCAAATGTTTTTCATCTCCCTATAAGGTAAATTACTCTGCATAGTTCATCAATAGTTGGTGTGCGGTTCACTATATTAGGGTTATTTATGATTCTCTCAAGTCATATAAGTGATGTTGAAATATGGAGACATAATATTGTTTTTTTAAAAGGATTCATTTATGACATCGAAAAACTAATTATATGGTGTATTTAAATGACATTTGAAGTAGGTTCAGAACCTAAAATTGTAGGTGAACTATTTGAGTCATGATCCTATAGGGAATCATGGATTGAATGATAAAATAGATTATAAGGGTGATAATACTCTATGAGATATAATAAATTGATAGATCTATATTCCTGATATCTTATGCACTAAATGTTTCTTTATTTGATATAGGTATGTCACTTTATTTCTTATACAATTATGTGGTTGTTATGTTAGACTTATTGGTTATGTTCTCGCTATAAATTTATCCATTGATACACCCCTATGAGAAAAAATTATCATATTAATACAATATCTATATTTCTAATTATAATTTATTTCTTCAATCATGATTTTATATTCAATTTATTTTGGGTTTTGTTATCATCAAAACGGATTGATATTCCAACTAACAATAACTCATCAATTTTTATTGAAGAAAAGATAATTTTACATCACAAAATTTTGGAAATCCATGTTTACCAATTAACTACCAATATTGTACTTTATAGTTGGACCAAATTCTAAAAGGGAGATGAATTTGTTGTGTATGTAAATTTAATAATCCTTTTAGTGTAATATATGGGGAACCCCCCATTTTTTCTTCCTGATAAATATCTGTACATGGATTTATTTCTAGAAAATTTTACACGGTTAACTCTAGATAGGGGAGGAGAATTATAGATATAAATTTTTCACTACGCTTGACCAAAATTTATTCAATAAATGAACTTGGAACTATTGGATTAAATTAACGCATGGCACATTCTGAATATATCAAAGGTAAAGGATTCATTATAACATTAAAATCCCCTAAATGTGGTTCAATTTTTTCCTCTTCGACATAACATATTATCCTTTATCAATTTCCTTCATACAAATTTTTTTACAAGATCGATGTGAAAAACAACAACCCATTGTTGTAAAAAAATATAATTTTGACCAATTAATATGAACCAAGTAGTTTTCATAGATTTATGTATTCTATTATGTGGTAATAAAATTCCAAGAACATGGAGATCATGTTGAGTATACTTGGATATCCTCATCATTACACAAAGTAATCAAAGTGTAAATTATTTATACATGATGTGATATTTAATGGTAATGTGTTATCTCAAGTTGGAATATATATCATTAAGGATATTTTATAATAATTTAGTTCTTGTGAATGGAAAATTATATTTTTTAATATATACATTTTTTTGGGTTTTTGATGGGTATTACACGTGTTTCATTAAGAACAATTTTCACCTATTGGTTCCTAAAATGTACATAAGAAGAATGTATCATGCTTCAGTTGATTGAATAGAGTTAATATTAAATTATAGATTTGGAGAAGGTGTTGACATATGGTTTTTAATTTTTTTCTTCTTGATCATCATTTTGGATCTGATTGGTATTTTTTCCCTTTGGCATTGGACAAGTAGTTATTATGATGTAGAGAAATAGTGGGGTTGTTTATGTGTCTCGTCATATGCCAATTAAGGAATATAATTACCCTAATCATAAATTAGTGGTATGGATTGAAATAAATTAATTAAAATTTTTAATATACTTATTATTCTATGATATATATAGTATATATGGACCAAAACATTTTATGGTATATTTTCTCCCTACATGATACATATAATCATCATAGGTGTTAGGTAGAATAATTTTATATTTTTAACTATCATATGGAGTATGATATAAGAAAATGAGATTATGTATATGATTATCTTTGTAGGAAGATGCATGATATTGTAGAGAGTACACAAGGATAATTTTTTAAAAAAATATTCATTTTTCAAGAAACTAATAGGTTATTGTGTCTGAGGACCTAGGTGTTGTGTATTGTGTTCTTTTTTTGATCACAACATCCTTACTATAATTAAATATGATAAAAATAATGATTGATCAAGTGTGTTCCATGATAAATAAGTGGTGGGATGAAAAAAAAATCATTTTTGGATGAGATTTATATACACATGGTGTGATTCTAGTTGATTGAATAGTGATGTATCCCACATCAAAGAGGGAACAACTAATGAATGATGTGAATTATTTATAGTTTTCAGTGAACCCAAAATCACCTAAAATTTTTAACATTGTCATATTGATATTATTGTATCCCTTAATGAAAGGATACATTCTATGAATTTCTCATGTTCAGTTTTCATAACCCCTTCTAGAAAATATACCACATTGAAAGGTGGGTGATAATGAGCCCCTGAGTCCCACCTCTATTATTCCCAGGAGTATAGAATAGAACCAATGGAATAAAACATCACATGAATTGGTAGTAATTAACATATATAAGAACATATGATTTGGAAATAATATAAATCATCCAAAAACAACTACATGACCGAATTTAAAAATAAACCCACACCATCCCACATGAATCTATAAATAAAAATTATACAAATAAAATATCCAACGTAAAACCCCAAAAGAAAAGATTAATTAGTGAAACATAAACTACCCAACATTCCATTGTTAGTAATGTACATATCATTACACATAATCCTCAACAAATCGTAAAAATTAGTTAATATACATTGCATGATCATATAAGTATACTCTATAGGAAAATCCATTTCTCTTGTACACATGTGAATGAACTATAATAATGTACCAATGAGTAAATTGAAAATCCAAAAACACCTAATCTGGTTAAATATCCATCTCAAACCTCACTATTTAATGTTCACTAAATTTATCATTCAATATAATATAATATAACATGATTCACACTACATTCCTATTATTATTCCTCTCTCACAACCCAACATTATACATCATGGAACTTCTATCTCTTCCAAAAATCATATTGTCCCACAATAATAGTTATATTACATTATGTCCATAGAAAAATGGTATCACCTCCCCATAATCATGGCCAAATTTTATATCTCCCAAAAAACATTTCTACAACACATCTAGAAAAATCTGATCAGTTCGGTAAAATGAAAATTAAAGAAATCGACTATGTGACATCATCCTACTATTAAAGACCACCCCCGTAAACCCCTCATCTCTTATCATTACACCAGTAGACACATGGTATATGTAACATATATTGTGAAGAATCATACAATATATCACAGCTTCTCCAAAGACACATGGGCTCTAGGACCCCTGAAGAAAACCGCATACCCTCTCTCCTGAATACAACCGGTCTATCACAATCACCACCAAGTGTACTCTTAGACCTCCTGTAATCATAGCTAATGGAACTCCCACCTATCTTAGAACAATCATTTATTTGGATTGTGTGACAGGTTTACATACAACAACATCATGGTTTTTATATTATATTTATACATCTAATTAATAGAATTATTTTTTAGTATTTATTTTTAATTACTAATATTACATTACATATTTAAATCTAATGGTCCCCTAGTACTGAGGGAATAGTCTCCCTATGTCATTCCTATTAATCCTCACCAATAGTCAATATCCACTTCTAAATTGTGAGGCACAAATGGGGTCATGTGTCCTCCAATGTCAAAACTAATTTTTTCATATCAATGTGCTTATTTTATTTTTAGAAATTAATGAGTTTGTATCCATTATACATTAGCCTCTTAGAAATATTTAATAATGTGGGGATTGAATCTTATCAACTTTCACCATCACCAAAAATATCATCAGTGGTTAATGTTTTCTAAATATTAATTTTTATGATGTATATACTTCTAACATCACTAGTATTATATTAAAATTCATTGTATATAGAACATGGTATCTCTTATAATGAAAATTAATTATAAACCATGGATCATAGAAACAATGTTCTATGAAAGGTGGAACATCCTGGGGTTAAACTTGCATATTTGAATAATATATCTGAGGATGATATATCGGAACCCATGTATGTAATTAGGCAAGTTTACCCCAATATTTTTCTAATAAGAAAATAAAATAGTAATGAAATTTTTTTAAACGTTGTAAAAAACACCCCCCCCCCTCACAATAAATTGTAATTTAGAATGTTTCACACACAATAAAATCTAAAAATAACCAAAATATATTTTATTATGATAAAATATTATAATATTGAATTAAATATTATACAGTTGTATAGTTAATCATGAAAAATCATGATATGAACATCAAATCATTATAAAAATGTTTTTACATAATGATAAAAATAGGATGAAGTAAAAATGATATAATAAAAAAAATTAGAATTAATTAAAATCATAGGATTAATGAATTTTCAAGATTCTTATAAGTCCTTATATAAGACTACAATATGATATATATATATATATGGTTGCTCTATATATTATCATTAGAAATATTTTCATTACATTTATGACCATTAGATATATGATATTTTGATATGCGGTGATAAGACATATATGTATCCAATTGGTATATTAAAAATTTATTAGTTTTAATTAAACAGTCCATTACACCTAAATTATATTACATTTAATAAATGTGAATAATTATAACTATAATGAAATGTCACTAATTCATTTTTCAAAATAACATTAAATTGAAATAATTTTTTCCTCATAAAAAAGGTACTATAAATTAATTTTCATTAATTAAATGAATCATTAAAAAATATATAATTTAAAAATTCTACCAATTATAGGTAAAATAATTAATTATCATATAATAAATATATATGAATTTGTAAATAATATTTACTTCTTGTGTTAATGTTTAATAAAAAAATTTCTAGTTAAAATATAATTTGAATTATATATATTATGATTTATTTAAAATAAATTTTCTCAAAATCTTGATATATAAATATTATGGATTTTATTGTTTCCAAATTAACAAAATTACTATCATTCAACAAATAATTTTAAAATTTTAACTTATAAGAAAAATTTCACATTTCTATTAAAATTTAGTGTTATGGAATTTAATTTTTTGGTAGTTATTTAAAATTAATATTAATATACATTATTAAATTAATTCAATAATAATAGACTTAATTTTTTAAAAAATAATGAATTTAATTTCAAAAGGGTTTCAATTACATTTTTTAAGAAAATATAATTTAATTAGGTAAAAATTGATTTAAAAACATTTTGGTTAAAATGACAAGAAAGGTGTTAATTTAGGTGGTAAATTCTTAATATATACATATAATTATACCTATATTATGAATATTGAAGGTTGTTAGATCCATGTTTAATATATTTCAAATTTGTATCCACCTTACATGTTAAAATAAAACCATTACATATTGTGTAATGGATATTTTCTTAAAGGACACGTAAAAGAGACTATAAAAGGACCCACCTCAAACCCAATACAAAAAATCCATTATTTATCTCTTGATTCCATACCAAAATTCTGTATCCTAAATACTTCTTTTATTTTTTTTCTTCGGATCTCACAAATGAATCATAAGTGTGTAATTCATAAGGATCACTTTTTATTAGGAGTGATTTAATTATGGTAACTATCTAGTAAATTATAATATTTTTATATGGAATTATGATCAATAATAATTATAAATAATATTCAAAACTATAAGTATGTTATATTAACATCATTATTATTATATAAAGTTGATAATACTATAACATAACTCAAAACTCCTCATTCCTATGTATAACTTTTTATACTTTCGGTCTATTCAACTAACTACATAAATGATGATATATTATAATCATTGTTTCTATAATGAATGATTAAAACATAATTAATACTTGTATTATATTATATTATTGGTTATTTTAATCTATAATATTCTTTAGTACATGAGGAAACCTAGATTCACCCTCATGGATCAAGATCTTACAAGTAGTACACAAACAAATCTTACTCAGACCTAAGGAAATAAAACAAGCTATATATATAAATACACACACATATATATATCCCATTAATCTTACATTTTATAATAATCTCACACAACCCCAATAACCATTAAATTTTTTATATTTTTTGAATTGCTAAATAAATATATAATTTTATGATACATGTAATAATTCCTCCATATTAATACCCAATTACACCTCCTTTTAGAATTCTATTTTTTTCTATCTACATAAACTATGTAATTTAATTACATACAAGTGTTGATATTATAGGATGAGTAATGATAAATAAAGGAAATAATAAATGATGATCATAAGTAGTTATAGGATAATCTTTTGGGTGTGTAAATATAGTCTTGGACCATGGTGATAAATTTTAAAAATCATACCCAAATAAATATAGATTATCTATAAAATATCATGCTGTATAAATATAAGAATAAAATTATAGTAAAGTTATAATTACAAGAGAATACTGAAACACATAATATTATCCCAGATTTATAATATTTTTTAAATATCACATATTTATCAAATATAGTTATGTTCATAAGTGATTGCCTTATTGAAATGGAAGTCTATAATTTTTCATCATGTCATCAATATAGAAAACATTAACTTTTCATTATTTTAGTGAGATATAAAATGTATCTATGTCATTATTTAACTAATATGGAAAACATTAAATTTTTATTATATCATTGGGAATTAAAACTATATCTTTGCTTCATCTCAATGTGATGGAAATAATTTAAATGTCAATATCTCACTTGGATAGAAAACATCATCCAATGATTTAGGGGGTATATAATTCTAGCACCAACAATCCCAAAATGAAATAAATACATAGATGTTCATAGAAAACATGAATGATTTTCATATTTCCAATATCACATTATTAACCCAATGAAAAGTGATGGATTTCCTGAAAACATACCTTCAATTTTTATAATCAATTAAACAAAATTAGATATTTTCTAGTAAATAAACATATATATATATATTTATATATATTAACATATAGTATGTTAATGGAACATGAAATGAAAAACACAATCTCAATATTATTAGATAAATCAATTTTAAGAACATGATTCAATATACATTTGTTATACGGATTTAAAAAATAATCTTTTTTCAATAAAATACATATATAATCATTAAGAAATATAAAACTGTACCCTTAAGAATAAATAATAATTTTCATAAAAAACTATAATTCAAATATAACATTATAAATAATTTTTTGAGAACACCAAATAACCCTAAAAAATTCTATTTAAAAATTACAAGATATTGAAATCAATTTTAATGCCAATAATTATATTTTGAAAAACAATTATACATTTAAAAAAATCCATAAATTTTCTTATTCAATAAAAATATTTTTGAAATATATGTAGCTTTTTAAAAAAAAATTGGATCATGAAAATGAATCATTGTCAAGAAAAATGGTCATATTATAATTTTATGATAGTTAAAATGATAAAATGTTTTTATTTTAATTTTTTTTAAACATCCCATATAAAAAATTATTAAATAGTTCACTAAAAAAATTATATAACATATAAAAATTATAATATGATCTGGGTAAAATCTTTTATTATATGTATGGATACACAAAAGATAACCACCGCTAAAAGGACACAAAGGAGTAAAATAATAAACATAAATCTATTTGTGGATTTTCCTGTGGAAAAGTATCATTAGGTAAATTTTTACCCATGGAAAATGAAATAGGGAGATAAAATGTAATAATACAATAATTACAATAAATGGAAAAAAATTGTTTTAGTGATAATTTTCATTTAAATTATCCCAATATTAAAATAAATTCGTACCAATCTCTATTCAATAATGGAATTGGGATGAAACCCATGTATCTATGGTAACCGCATATTCAAAACCTATTGATGTAGACAACATAAAATGGATTTTAAAATCACATGAATATCATTATAACTATATTTTAAAGGAATTCAGGTTAGTATACAGACTATAAATTTATATAAGTGGTGAATATAAAACAAAAATAATTGAATAATAACTGAGATGAATAAATCCGTAAATTGACTCTTATTAACTATGAATCTGAATAAGCCTATTGTATGATAATCAAATAATTATTCATAACAAATTTTATAGGAATATTAAAATAAATTAACCAAAATAATAATATAATGTAAAATTTTTATACACATTTATTGGTTATTTATAAATTCTTTTCATGATCCTATTTTAGTGATATTTAATGTTTTGGGAATGTTTAAAAGTTTTTAATTCCATCATAATTATTTGACACAGTGTTCATTATTAAATTATTATCCTAGTAAGTAGAATATATTTCTTAATATTGAATTCCAAAATTACATTTCAATGGAATTGTATTAACAATTCATGAATATGTAATTTGGTATAAGAATGTTTTTGATAATTTCTCTACATCAACATATTAAATTTTTCCTGTCATTAGTTTTTGTTTAGTTCCCAATTTTTATGAAATATGTTATAATACACCTTTTTTCATAATTTTTATCCAAAAAGTTATTTCTATAATCTTCAATTATGGTGGTACTGAAAAACATATTTTTTCAATGGAGAATGTTCACTGCACGTACACACGAATAATGTATTCATTTTCTAAACCGAGACCCAAAAGTAAAAAATGGGTTATATTTTAAAAATAATAAACATGGTATAAATATGATATTATTATATTAAATACATTTTTAGAAAATTCCACGAACTCTAGATGTTATTACTAAAACAGATCATTTTTTGTGGAAATAGTGGGCATATTAGCATGAAGAGTGGAATCATTTTTTCTCTGGATGATTCATGAAGGTATATAAGGAATTTTTTCAATATAATAACTATTAAATATTTATTTGATCACTATAATATTATTTAAGATTTTATATTAGAATTTTTATATCACTCGTTAACATAATCAAATTTTTAATATGTGTTTAAATAGAAGGAATGTGTGTCCTTACATTTTTTAAATATTCACTATTTAGAATATTTGATAATTGGTAAAAACATATACAGTAAACATATATATATACCATTAAATGAACATAGCTTTGAAATATCTGATGAAAATCATAAAAAAGATATTTATTCTTTGCTCTAGGCCAAATTATAAAATTAAAAGGTAAAAAATATATTTTTACTCATCTATAGAATTGTGAAATGTTAATGAATAATGGATTGGAAAAAATTCCATTAATGGTAATAAAAATAATTCGAACCCATTAGTAAATGAAAAACCCCAAAACGAAAAAAATTATAAACCATTAGTAAAATTTAAATTGATCATTTATAACAATTTGTAATCACCTTTATAAATTCAATAATTATTTTAAAAAATTTAAAATATCATATACTATTTGGAAATTCATTAAAAACACAATAAATTCTGAAAAATAATTTTCAAGAAAAAAATTTAACTTTTAAAATATCACATACCTTCTTATTGAAATAAATACATGTAAAGACTCAGATTTCCATGAAAATACTTTTTAAATATTTGGGAATTTTATGAGTCTGTAGTTTCTGACGGCACGTGATTCGGAGACCTAGAGTGACCAGAATGATCCATCAAGGTTTCTTTAAGATTAAATTAACGAGCATAAATAGTTTTCTTGAAAAGGTGGAATAACTCTTTAACGGTTACTCATATCTGAAATCCAAGGGTGTTGTTGCGCTTAGGATGGCGGGTTTACCCAAGGCGTTACTTAATTTTAGTCAGCACGGGCCTCCTGTGAGAAATCCCGAAAATGGCATAACCTTAAATAAAATAATTAATGTTATTTTATTTTTCAAAAGCTTATAGCTCAAAAATGGTAGCTCGGTTTAAAAATATAAGACTACCACTGAACTCATGAGGGTATTCTTTATTTAATAAGGTACTAACGTTGGCCGGCGCGGGCCACCAGAAAAAGTAAGTTTTTGGGCGTAAATAAAATAATTAAATGAAAATTATTTTATTGTAAAATTCATAACATCTAAACGGTAACATGGATTGAAATTCCGATAGTATTGTTGGGGTTTTGGGGGCATTTTTCACCTTTTCAGAGCCTACCCTTGACCATAGTGGGTCAAGGGTGACATTTAATAATTTTCTGAGCTTTTTTTTGGGTACTTTCAGTAAACGTGCGAGCGGCATTTCATATCTTTTGAAACATTTCTTGGAATTGAAATATGAGGCCACCATTGAACTCACAGTGAAAGTTTTCACTTATGAATACTTTCACCTTGATGGTGGATGGTTGGAAATAAAAGTTGGAGTTTGGATTTTTTATAAAAAATATAAAATAAAGTGTAGCCACATTTTATTTTATTCCAGCCGCCATGTGAGTGCAGTTAGTTGGAACGTCCACTTGGGAGTTAATGGTGGGACCGCCACACACTAACCTCCCATGAGAGGTTATGGTGGTGGGGCCTACCTAAACCCAACCCCCCATGTGAGTTTAATTGAGGTGGGGACCACCCGAGTCGCAAAAATATCCCTATTAATGATAGGGGTGGGGACCACCCGACCCCTATTGATGGTGGAGGATGAAACCTCTCAACTCCCTCATAAATGAGAGAGAGCCTCTTGACTTCCTCCACCATAATTATGCCAACGCACACACAAATAATGTTTCCAATGCACCGCATTGTTGCGCCAGTGTAAATTAATTAGCATGGCCCTTTTTAATTTAAGTAACAGTATCGTTGGAATTTAGGAAGGTTCCTAATAAATGAACCGTCATCAATTCCAACAATTGTTACCTACCTTCCCCCATCTCCTATATATATGGAGCTTGGGATAAGGATTTGGGATGGCTTCACCAAGAGACGAAGCGCTAGTATGGTGTCGTGACGCCCAACACTTGGAGGATTACGCTCTCCAACGAAGAACACGAAGAACACGAAGAACGCTGGCGATGCCCTTCCTCTCCGGCCTTTTTTCTCAGACCCCCTTCGTCATGGGACATGATCGTCTACCTCAATTTCATGGCCATCCTTCCTCGGTTTCAACGAATGAGTACCGGAAAATCAAATGTAGGGGGACTTTTGAGTTAATTTATGTATGAGATTAAACCTCTGTTCTTCGTCGTTTATTGAGAACTTTGTTTCCAAATTCTATCAACATAACGAGGAGGGATAAGGCCACACAAACACGACTTGACCCTCTACCCTTTTCATGCTCTTGATTGATGACGATGGAGGCAGTACACACGGAGATGGCAATGAATTCGGCGATCAATAACTGTGCTACCCACGACCTCGGTGCACCGTCGTAACCCATGGCCTCCACGCACCACCGCGCCCCACGGCCTCCGTCAACCGCCTCACCCTGTGGCCTCCGCGCCCCGCTGCACCGCACGACCTCCGCACACCGCCGCGCCCTGCGGCCTCCGCGCCTCTCCACGCCCCACGCCCCTGCCAAGCGCCACGGCACGCTGCCTGGTGCCCCGGTGCGATGCTTGGGGACCCCGAGCCGCTGCCCCCCCCCCCCCCCCCCCCACTGCCTGGCATCCCTACAGCATGTCCGACGCCCACGAGCCCAGCGCGGTGCCCCTGCACCCTACCCAGTGCACCCGTGGCCTACCTGGTGTCCAGCCGGCCAGCCTGCGCATTGCACAGCCTGCCCACTGGCCTCCTCGCCACCAGCCACACGAGCTGAACCGCAGCATCCCCCGCGGTGTCATAGGCCGAACCGGCCTAGTCTCCCAGGACGAGTTACCGAGTCTCCTAGGTGGTGACTACCAGGCCGAACCTTCCTCGTGGTCGGCTGGGTCAGGCCCAGCGGACGAGGTCAAAACATATCAGGATGACCCACAAAATTGGATGGAACAGACCTAGTGAGTCTGACTGGGTCAGCCCAGACTGGGTTGGGCTGAGTTAGTCCGACCAGGTTAGACCGGACCCATGCCCAATATAGACTCATTACCTTCTTGTGCCATATCATTGGCACCGGACGTCTGTTTGAAGAACTATCAGTGGCACCGGTAATCATGGAGCATATTCTTCCCATTGTGTATACCCCACAGAAGATTAGGGTATAGTTGAGTCACTGTCAGGTAGGTTCATACATTAATCCAATCGGGCCCCCGGGACTAAATGGCTAATAACTCACAGATCGGGCATCCGATTGATGCGTCGTCTATTGCGTTGAGACCCCTATGATGTGGCGGTCCCTTTAGATACTTCCACGTGAGGCTTCATGACATTTGTAGTATCGACCAATATCACGTGGAGGAGATCCTCTCGGGGAAGAGAATACATAGTGGGAGACCTGGTAGTTGTAGACCTGACGACTCTTGAATGATTCGACTCGGGGTGATTTGATTATCCTAGTAGACAGAGCGCTCATTTTGGTGGCAGACCCACGAAGGACGGAGCACCTGGTTTGGTAGCAGACCCATGGTACTCGATAAGAGGAGTACCTCTGACGGCTATTAGGGGGAGCGCCTGGTTTGGCAGCAGACCCACAGCAGACGGGGCGCCCAGTTTGGCAGCAGACCTGCGGTACTCTATTGGAGGAGTACCTCAACTATATAAGGTTAGTGAGAAGTGCCTCGGTGTCACGACCGGCCCATTGTACTCAACCGAGGAAGAGTTCTCTAGAAGATGTGGTTTTGATAATGAAAAATCCCAGTTTGAGCTAAGTCAATGAACTTTTGTTTTCCTCATGATGGAGATGGGTTACTTGATAACATAGGTATGTGTATGGGAATATACCTAAGTAATGGTTATCCATTGATTTCATACATTTTGGTTTAAACTTCTTGTATTTTCTGAGACCATGAGGGTCTCGGGGTCCCTACTGAGTATCATTATACTCACCCCTGCACGGGCTATGCCTGTACCTTATTGGGTTGGATGCAGACGACAGACAGCACTGACCGAGGTAGAGTCTATGAGGATTGGACGGTACCCAATGGTGGACCTCACAACGAGTCGGTACCCAGAGGAGACGGACAGACGTAGAGCACTGAGGAGGATATATGTACATACCCTTTAGGTAGGATCCGTGGTTGATGATCCATGAGCTGCTAGACACCTTCCAGCGATTTGTCTTTTTAGTTGTACCTATTTGTCTTTTCCTTGTACATTACTATTGGGGTTGTATTTCCAGCCCCTTTACTTACAACATACTTGTCATATAGTTTTTACATAGTGTTTTCTTTCTCTTGTACACTAGTTGTGTGTGTTTATGATTTATAAAGGCAATGACTTCCCAGTTTTAGGGAAATTGCGCCTTTGGTGCTAGACGCCAGCCCCAAGCCTATGGAAGGCGGGTTTCGGGTAGTCACGATACGGGCCCTGGGGGACAGGTCATGACAATTGGTATTAGAGGAGTTGGTTCTACCACAGAACATTGGACTCTAATATTTTTCTTTCTGTGAAGCCATATTGTAAAGGTTACTGAGTGTGGTTTTCAGTTCAGGGAGTCCAGTGTTGGTGCGGCGGCCAACGAATCCATACACTAGGACCCTGACTATTGATTTCTATCTTATTACATTAAAACAATGATTGCGTGTGTGTTTTCAAATTTTTTCTTCAAGTCATCTCAAACCAGGTATAATATTTTGGTTGTGTCGCATCTATTCAGGATGCCTCCATGCAGACTGCTGGTTGGAGTTTTGAGAGAGTACCAGATGATGGCACACCGAGGGACGAGGATCCAGTGTAGGGACCTCTTACTATGTCGGCACCTTCGGGTGGTGCACCAGTAGCACCACCACCCGTTGGGTAGCAGATGCCACCAGCCGCACTGGAGGACTGTGCACGCCGACTGAGTACGTTGCATGATTTCCAATGGCAAAGGCCTTCAAGGTAACGAGGCGATACAGATTCCAAAGCAGTAGAGGACTGACTGGAGGTGATTGCATGAATTGTCCACCTAGTTGAGACACCAGTAGAGCATATTGTGATCTTATCTACTAGTGTTTCCCAGTGAGTGACCATGAGGTTGGTCAGCATGGTGATGAGGTTTCGGTACTTGGACCATTTACCGAGATTGTACCTTCAGGTAGTGTGTCAGCTATATCACTTCATTTTGGTCAAGAGTTTCAATCTACGGTACTAGTTAATGACACATGCAGGATTAGTTACTTACATGTGTTTCAGCCTCAGATACCCCTCAGGTTCCTAGGTGAGCCCAACTTACAGGCAGCTGAGGACTGGTCTGAGGAGGTGGCTGAGAGACCTCTAGAACTTCTACAGCTTCGGCAAGATGACATGTCGGACATTGAGTATTCATCGAGGCATACCGATCATTCCAAGTACTCGATTAATATGATATGATCAGTGCTTCAGATCTTGTACCTCTGAGGGAGACTTGTTTAGGGACATCCGAGCCAGCTCTTTCTTTTTTCCTCTGTGCATTTCTACCAATGTTAGGATTCTAGAGCGAACCTTTGCGATTGAATTTTTATTGGATGAGCAGATACAGCCAGTGAATGTTAGTAGAGTGAAAGTAAGGAACTAGTGTCAGGATTAGGGACATGGTCTTATAAACTATTTCAGAAAGAGGATGTAATAGGGACATATGAATATGCATGGTAGTAGACGTGGAAACTGAGCTAGGAGAGCATCATGATGTGGTGTACATTTTTAGATGTTACAACCACACAAAATTGTATTCCCTACAAGGCTCAGGGAGTTGGAGGGTAGAGGAATAGAATAGCTGCACGTGGTTAAGGAGTTTGACCCGAGGTCTCTAGGAATGATTCAAGGTACGGAATGTGTCTACTACTAGCTGTTGTATCAATTGAAATAGGTACCAATAATTCTTTCCTTCCATGAATCTTTTCCTAGACCAATAGTTTCTAGTTAAACCATTGACTCGACCCTCATGTATAAAGATACCATTGGGAGGATACTTGATTATCACACTTACGTCGATGGTGTGATCTGACCCTTGAGGTGAGAGTTTCATTTGTAACCTCTTGTTGGAAGTGTCGAGGCCTTACGACGTTAGTTTGGCTATATACAAGGATACCATAGTTCATACCCATATTGATTGTATTAGGCAAAAAGTTTTTGTTTTATCTAAAACATTGAGATGAGGTTTTCCTTAGTTAGCGTAAAAGGAAACCCAGACAACACAAGATAAACTCATGCATAAGATGGTGCATCCAATCACTCTTGAGTCGGCTAAACTTAACCTTGTGGCAGTAGGATCTTTCAATGTTTAGTTCCTCCAGGACTATGACTTCGATATATTCTATACTCCTTGGAAGGGGAATGTGGTTGCGGATACACACAGCAAGAGGACTGGTATATAGCTTCTATGTAAGGCGACAGAGCAAATGGCTACATTATTGATATCCTTCGTGGATAGGGATGTAGGATCCTTTCTAAAGTCTCTTACGGTCACACCTCATCTTCATAAGTGAGTCAGGGAGGCACAACATGGAGACTCTTACTGTGAGACGTGATGTGCTCAGATATCCATAGGTCTGGCATGTGATGTATTTTCTTAAGGTGGGGAGCATGTCATCTGTTATAGAGGACGTACCATGATACGATTTTCACTTCAGGAGGAAGTGTTGAGGGAGTTTTACACTTCCCCTCTAGCGGTACATCCAGGTGTGGTGAAGCTGTACCAGGACCTTCGATGATAGCACTTGTGGCCAGGTATGAAAAAGGCTATAGTAGAGTTTGTCTCATGGTGCCTCACTTTTCAGTAATTGAAGGAAAAGAACCAGGTACCAGCAGGCTTGGTTCAGCCTTTAGATGTCATATAGCGGATGTGGTAATGGATATCCATGGACTTCGTGACAGGTCATCCACATACATCTAGAAGTCACGACTTTAATGGGGTGATTTTTGACAGGCTCACCAAGTTTTCCCACTTCCTATCAATCACATAGTGGGGTTCAGTATAGATATTGGGATGCCTCTATGTGTAGGAGATAGTGGGTTTACATAGATTACCTTATTCTATTGTCTCTGACTGTGACTTGTGCATTACTTCCCATCTATGGAATTAGTTGCAGGAAGCTTTCAGGACGCAGCTTCGTATGAGCACTGCCTTCCACCCTCAGACGGATGGTCAAACTGAGCAGACCATTCAAACCCTCAAAGACATGCTCCGTGCATGTGTCCTCGACTTCGATCGTAGTTCGGAGGATCACTTACAGTTGGTGGAGTTTTCCTACAACAATATCTACCACTCCCGCATTGGTATGGAACCTTTTGAGGCCTTGAATGGTGGACCTTGAAGATTTCCACTTTGTTGGACAGACCTAAGAGAGTCAGCACTAGTGGGACTAGAGATGGTACTGGCTACCATGGAGAAGGTGAATATCATCCAATAGTGGATAAAGACTACACAGATCGGACTAAAGTCATATGATGACAGGAGACGGAGACATCCTGAGTTTGAGGATGGCGACCACATCTTCCAATGGGTCTCATCATGATGTGGTCTATGGAGATTTTCCCAAGGCGTCATGTTATCTCTGAGATTCATCAAACCTTTTAGGTCTGCAGCATGGTAGGTGAGGTGGTTTACTGCTTAGCTCTTCCACCTCAGTTCCACCAGGTGCATGGCGACTTCCACGTATCTCAGATAAGGAGAAATGGGCATGACCCTTCCCACATCCTCGGCCACAGGGATCTGGACATCGATGATGGAGTGACTTTTACAGAGGTTCCAGTCAAGATTGAGGATCGACTGGAGAGGGTCCTATGTGGATGGTTAGTAACTTTAGTGTGTGTTCACTGGAAGCACGGGAACTTCCAAGTGACCACATGGGAGCGGGAGGCTCAGATACGTGTTCAGTTTCCCACACATGTTTCCTTAGTTCGAGTTGTAGCTTATAGGGATGTAAATACAAAAGGTGGAGAGAATTTAGAGACCTGGAATTTCCATTTATGTTCTTTTTAAATATATGGGTATTTTACGAGTCCGCAGTTTCTGACAGCGTGCGATTTTGAGGCCCTGAGTGCTCTGAATGATACGTCAGAGTTTTGTTAAGCTTAAATTAACATGCGTAAGAAGTATTCCTGAAAAATTTTAGTAACTATTAAATTTATACTCGGATTAGAAATATGAGGGCACCATTGTGCTCAGGATGGCAGGTTTACCCTAGGCATGACTTAAGTTTAGTCAGCGCGGGCCTCCTGTGAGAAGTCCTGAAAACGGCATAACCATAAATAAAATAATTAAATAAAGTTATTTTATTTTAAAAATTCTTATAAATCACAAATTGTATCTCGGATTAAAAGTCCAAGACCACCACTGAACTCGTGAGGGATTTATTTATTTATTCAGATACTAACTTTGGCCGGTGCAGGCCACCAGAAAAAGTTAGTTTTCGGCTGCAAATAAAATAATTAAGTTACAATTATTTTATAGTAAAATTCATAACTAATAAATAGTAACTCAGATTTAAAATAAAAGAGTTCCATTGGGCTTGTTGGGGCGTGTTTTACCTTGGCAGAGCCTAACCTCAACCGCAGTGGGTAGAGGGTGACTAATAATAATTTTCTTATCATTTTTCATGTATGTTCAGTAAACATGTCAGCGGCATTTAATATCTTTTGAACCGGTGCTCTTTATTAAAATCTAAGGGCAACGTTGAACTTGCAGCACTGGTTTTAGCTTAATAAGACTCTCACCTTGATGGCAGATGGTCAGAAATAAAATATAGCTTTCTGCTTTTTTATAAAAAGTAATAAAATAATGTGTATCCACACTTTATTTTATTCCATCAAGCTTGTGAGTGTGGTTAGTTGAAACCTCCACTTGGGAGTTGGTGGTGGGACCACCACACCCTAACCTCCCATGAGAGGTTATGGTGGGGGGGCCTACCCGAACCCAACCTCCCATGTGAGGTTAATTGAGGTGGGGACAACCCGAGTCGCAAAAACCTCCCTATTAATGATATCAGTGGGGACCACCCGACCCCTATTGATGGTGCATGATGAAACCTCTAAACATCGTCATAAATGAGGGAGAGCCTCGTGAAGTCCTTAACCATAATTGTTCCAACACACAAACATTTAATTTTTCCAACACACCGTATCATTGAGCGAGCGTAAATTAATTAGCTTACCCCTTTTTAAATTAAGTAATAGTATCATTGGAATTAAGGAAGGTTCCTAATAAATGAACAATCATAAATTCCAATGATCGTTACCTAGCATCCCCCTCTCCTATCTTGGGAGGAGGATTTGGGATGGCTTCACCAAGCAATAAATCACTGGTAAAGTGATGTGACGCCAAACACTTGGAGGATTACTCTCTTCAACGAAGAACGTGAAGAACGCAAAGAACTCCGACGACGGTCTTCATCTCCGGACATCATCCTCAGACCTCCTTCGACGTGGGAAATGATCATCTTCCACAGATTGACATCCATCCTTCCACGACATCAACAAATGACTACAGGAAAATTAAAGGTTGGGGGACTTTTGAGTTAATTTATGTATGAGTTTAAACCTCTGTTCTTTGTCGTTTGTTGAGAACATCATTGCCAAATGCTATCGCCATAACGAGGAGGTCTCGGGCTGCACGAACACGGCCTGACCCTCTCCCCTTTTCTTTTTCTTTATTAATGAATACGGAGGCAGTACATGCAGCGACGAAGATGAAGACGGAGATCAAAGGCCACACTACCCGTGGCCTCAGCGCACCACTGCACCACACGGCCTCTGTGAACCGCAGTACCATGCGTCACTGGCTGGCGCACTGGCGCGCTGCCGGGCACCCCCAATCCACTACTCAGCATCCCAAAATCCTACCCGGCTCCCACGTGCACTACCCAGTACCCCAAAACCCTACCTGGAACCCATGCACCCTGCCCGGCTCCCCCGCGCCCTGACAACTGCACCTGTGGCCTACCCAGTGTCCAGCCGGCCTATCCGCACCCCGTGCAGCCTGCCTGCTGGCCTCCTAGCCACCGGCCACCCAAGACGACACGCGACATCCCCCACAGTGTCATAGGCTGAATTTTCCTGGCCTCCTGGGCCGAGTCACAACGCCACATATGTGGTGACTACAGGGCCGAACCCCCCTCGTGGTCCGCTAGGCTAGGCCCAGTGGACTGGGTCAAAACATAGGAGGATGACCCGCCCAATGGGTCGGGTCAAACCAATCAAGTCTGACCCGGTAAACCTAAACCGGGTTGGCCCAGAAGGGGTTGGTCCAAGTTGGTCGGACCGGTTCAGACCAATCCTAGGCCCAATACTGACCCATTACCTTCTTGGGCCATATCATTTCCCCCGGACGTCCGTTTGAGGAACCGTCAGTGGCACCAATAATCGTGGAGCATATCCATCCCTTTGGCTATACAACCCTGGAGATCAGTGTATAGTTGAGTCATGGTCAGGTAGGTTCGTACATGAATCCAACTGGGCCCCTGAGTATAAAAGGCTAATAACTCATAGACCGGGCATCCGATTGATGCGCCATCTGTTGCGTTGAGACCCCTATGACGTGGTTGTCTTTTTAGATACATCCATGTGAGACTTCATGACACATGGAGTATCGACCAGTATCTCATGGAGAGGATCCTCCTAGAGACAAGAATACAGAGTGCGGAGACCTAGTAGCATTAGACCTAATGACTTCTTGACCGATTTAACTCGGAGTGATTCGATTAGCCCAGTGGACGGAGTGCCCGGTTTGGCGGAAGACCCACAGAGGACGGAACGCCTAGTTTGGAAATAGAACCACGGTACTCAATAGAAGGTGTACCTATGATGGCTATTAGGAGGAGAGCCCGATTTGGCGACAGACCCACTGCAGATGGAGCACCCGGTTTGGAAGCAGACCCCTAGTACTCGACAGGAGAAATACCTCAGTAGTATAAAGTTAGAGAGAAGAGCCTCAGTGTCATGATAGGCCCACTGTACTCGATAGAGGAGGAGTTCTCTAGCTATCGTGGTTTCAATAATGAAAAATCCTGGTTTGAGCTGAGCCAAGTACCTTTTGTTTTCTTCATGATTGAGATGGGATACTTGATAACTTAGGTATATATATGGGCATATACATATGTAATGGTTATCCATTAATTTCCTAATTTTTGGATTATCCTAGTTGGATCTTGTGAGACCTTGAGGGTCTCGGGGTCCCAACTGAGTATCATTATACTCACCCCAGCACGGCCTATTTCCGCACCTCATTGTGTTGGATGCAGACGATGGATAGTGCTGACTGAGGAAGAGTGTATGAGGACTGGACGGTAACTGGAGGTGGACCTCACGACGAGTCAGTACATGGTGGATATGGATGGTCATGGAGCACTGGGGATGCTATTTGAACCTAACCTTCATGTAGGATTCATGGTGTACGTTCCAGGAGCTTCTAGAGACCTTCCAGTTGTTTTCCTTTTTAGTTGTATATGCTTGTATTTTCCTTGTAATTTACTGTTGGGATTGTATTTTCGACCCCTTTACATTCAGCATAATTATCATATAGCATTTACTTTGTGTTTGCTTCTTCTTGTGCTTTGGTTGTGTGTGTTTATGATTTATAAAGGAAATGCCATCCCAGTTTTAGGAAAATTAGGCCTTTGGTGCTAGTCGCTAGCCCCTGGGCTACGGAAGGTGGGCATGGGGTAGTCATGATTTGGGCCCTGGGGGACGGGTCATGACAATATATTTCTATATATGACCAATAAAAAATATTGATGATGTTCTAGGGATCGTGGAACATTATCCTTACAATTCACATTAAAAAAATTCACATTGATTAATAATAAAGAATAATTTCATTATATCTCATTAGTGTAACATATATCAAGTTAACTAAATCAAATATAAAAAATAATTGGAGATTTATATCATGGTAAACTATTTTCAATGATATATTGGGCACACTAATCGTAATATTATTGTTATAAGAACTACAAAATGAAGAAATCTCCATATATATTTAACTAACATCACAACACTAAAAAATATTTTCACTTTATTGTATATGTATTAATAATCCAAGTTATATTATAAAATCATAATTATTATACTATTATTTTTTGAAAAAGTGAAAAAATTTAAAAACAATGGGAATATGAAATCCATTGAAAAAACATATAATTTTTTTAGTAATCTTAATAATTAATAATAGGTGTGATGATGAGAAATTAAGGTCATGCAGTTATAGTTAAAAAATAATATTTTAATAATTTTTAAAAGAATTCAAAAATAAATTAATAGAGAAAACATTCGGTTTAATAATTTTTAAAATATTTTCAAGGTACTATAAAAATACATTTATAAATCATCAAAATTTAAATAAAATATTAGGTAAAAAAATAATTATCACTCCAGGGATGAAATTGTTTTAAAAAATTATGACATATTTTAAAGAAAAAAATCATACTTTTTTTCCATACTCACCACATACATATTTTACATTCTTATATAATAATATTTTTTAATCATATAATTTTTTAAAAAATATTTTTCATGACTACATCAATATTTTTCAATTTATGTTATTTATTAAAAATATTTTTTAATTACTATGGATTTTTTATTATATAAATTTTTTTTAGTTATTTCAATTCATAATTTATAAAATTATCATCGTTACATTGATTGTCTTCACAGGTTCATTCTTTCATTATCCATAGAATCATTAACATGTTATAGCTATCATTATTATACATTCAATATAAATATAGAACCGTACATTTAATGAAGATATAAAAAACAAAGAATATTTTTAAAATATATATTATAGAGTTTATATGAAAGAACTAAATTTTCATATTTATAGTGGATGAAAATGAAAAATATTGAGAATGAATTACCACTAAAGAATCATATTTTGGTTATAAATGTAAAATTAATTAATTAAATACTCATTTCACCCATACATTTTAGAAGGAAATGATAAATGAATCACATTACTTTATACATTAGGTAGTACACACATATGAATGAGAGTTATTATAATTTTTCAATGGATTTAATGGTAATGTGATTGTTAAAATAACATTATTACAGAATAATAATGTCATAAAAGTCATATACATTGATTAATTTTATAATTATAACCATGCATGTGACGTGGTGATTAAAAATTAATCTTATCTCTTCATGAGGGGATAGCCGACATGCTTCCACGAATGAAGTATTAATTTCCCATAATATTGATAATTCATAAAAAAAAGTATTCCATATTGAAAAAACAATTTCAACATTCCAATGTTAAATTATATTCATATAACTATTTCTTGTACAATTCTTGGACAATTAAATAGTGAATAATTTTCTTGAGGATTTTTCATGGGGTTTTTAGAGAATTTTGGTGCTACTGGGGATCTACATGGTTGGAACATGGTAAAGGGGAACCATGTAGTTTGGACCAACAAACTGTCTTTCCCTACATGGTCTACATGAAAGGGGTGAATAGTTTTTTCAAATAATGTGCACTCCCCTCCAAAATATGAAGCCATAGGTAGAGTGGATATGGATTTGTGTCATATAGATAATTTAACTATGTCACCAAACCATGATTAAAAAACATACTCTCTCTATAGGGTGCACTGTTAAGACACATGGGCACTCTTGACCTTGTGTCGTCTCATAAAAACCCTAAATATGGAATTTTAATTCTTCAAATTTATAATTAAAAATCCATGGTAACTAAATTTGACCTATAATGAACCCCTAATATCATATATGGTCAAATTAATATTTCCAACATGCTAAAGTGGAAACTCCCTTGGACTTATAGTACATTTTCCTTCATTATTGATACATCAACTCAATGAATGTTGTGGTTTTGATCTTGTTTGTCATTTTATTTTTAGTTTCCCATTGGATATATTCTCTAATAATATTTCCAAACCCAAATGGTGTTTTCATGTTTGATCTATGTGGTTTTATGGGGGATTAATTTTTTTTTATGGATCATGTATCCCAAAGACATAATCTATTCTTCCTCAGTCTCTTGTTTAGTAGAATGTTTGATCCTCAAAAACTATTCAGGTAGGTGTTCCTATACATGATTTAATAATATTAATGTATTATTTTTCTTTTAAATTAAATTGGTTAATTCATTTACATTAATTTATTTACAAATTATAAGGTATTTTTTAAAAATGGTTATGTTTTTAATAGTTATTTTCATTAAAAAATTTCCAAACAATGACTATAGTCAAATGCTTCAATGGTGGATTTTTTTTTTGAAATGGGTTTTCGAACACAAACATTCATTTTATTTTCGTTGAAAATGACAAATAAATTTTCATCATGGTTATGAAATGTATTATAATAAAACGAAAAAAATGGTAACCAAGGTTGCCTCAAGAACAGACATGTCACTCATAGTGTGTGTAATGCAATTAGAGGTTTTGTGGAATAAACAAACCATGATGGGATTCAATATCAAGTTTGTTCTATAGTATTTCAATTATAGGTCTATTCTATGTTCATAATGTATTCTTATAGTCTAGTGTCCAATATGGTTTGGTTTCTAATTTTTAATTTTATTATTTCATGATAGATTTTAGCTTGGATATTTTCTCAATATCATACAAATTATGTTTTATCAATTGGTTTCTCAGGATGGATATTTCCATGGATATGTGTTTACATGATTCCATAATAGTTTATGGATATTAAACCTTATTTTATCACATATACATTGTATATTCTTGTATTTGATAATAAAAAAGTAATTTATGAATAAACAATTAGAATGATTATAAAAAGTGCATGAATTATAAAAATACATTAAAAATTTATAATTGTTTTAAAGAAATTAGCTACCGGATTAATGAAATAAAAAATTATATATAATCATTGATAGAATTCAAATGGTATTTCAACTCACACACTACTTTTTCAATTATGGTGTTTTTGAAATTTTTATGTTATACCCAGGTAAATGGAATGTAATCTTATATAATGTACGCTTATATTTTTATAATTTCTTAAATAGTTGGATGGTATTAAGGATATATATTTTTTACATGGAGACTTGTTAGACTAGTCATGTAATGATTTTTCATTTATCGTTTTTTAGGTTATATGAGAGAAGGCTATATATTTTTTCTATATTTTAATATAGTTTTTGGTATTTTTTTCTTATATGTGAGATTTTTTGCATTATCATGTTTCACCTCATTATCATGATGTTATGACTCGAATATCGTATCTTGTTACATTGGTAAGGTAACTAATATTATGGTATTAGAGGAATGGTCAACCAAAATCATGTTAACACTAACTATGCTTGGTTTTATGACTTAAGTAGATAAGAGTTTGGACCATCTATATGTAGGATATATGTGTGAGATGGTTCCAAGTAAGTCACATATATTTCTAAGCTCATGTTAGCATAGTATTTTTTTGGAAATAGTCATGTTTAAATACATTGTTTCGGAGTTTATATGAATAAACTCTATGGAGAGTATATTAAAATTAATTCATAATTTATTAAAGAATTTTATTCATTCATAAAATTTATTATTACAATAAATTCATGATGTTTTGAAGCATGTAAATGAATTCATGTATTTTCTTCTATGATATTGTAATACTATCAAAAGATGATTGGTCGCTGTACTAGGCTTTGTAATGAATGCATCAGAGATGAGATCTTCCCAATATGAGAGAGAATTAATAATCATAGGGTATCATGGTGAAACCACTAGTTTCTTTATTTTATTTTAATCTATAATTCATATAATTAATGATATTCGTCATGTGAGTTTTTAGAACTAATGAAATGAAATGAATCATGGCTCAAAATTTTCTAAAGAGTATCATCCCATATACTATAGGGATTAGGGATCCCTAGAAGATGAGGAGTGTCCTTAGTGTAATTAGAGGATCATAAACATATTCAAGAAAACTTAAGAAAGTAATGTTTGTTTTCCACATACATGATCTTGGTAATAGGAAGGAGATAATGTGACACTATTTTATATGATATGATTCATGATGATCTTAGATGGATTTCTTTAAATAAGATATTCAATCATCTGTTTCACATTAAGATGTTATGTGCATCAAATACCAAATATTTTTGAAAATGGAACAAGTAGAATACATTATTAAGGATTATTTCACCCATTTTACTATGTTGGTGAATCTTACACATGAACTAGTCCTGAATGAGTACCTACTGGATCCTTGGATTGATTTATAACTACAACAAGATTTTCAGTTGATGTTGATTCTCAGGTGACGTCCAACTTTCAAGGGGGTATTGGACACATAATATTTTTTTAGGATATAATATATTGAAATAATAGTTTATATAGATATTAATTTAGTGTAGTTATTAGATATGTTGTTTTTTCTTGCACGAAAAAGAGAAATTAGGGATGGTTTGTTATGTAGAACCCCAGGACACCCTAAGAGAGGTGGGGTGAATCAGGGTGAAAAACTAATCTTTTAAACTGACTGATCTTGTTCCTATGTTGGTAAAAACTAGTTTGACCTGTATGATGGAAATGAGAATAAATAAAACATTCACATGCAATGGGATGACGCATCACTTTTTACTTGGTTCACCACTAAGGGATACGTCCACGAAGCATACGCCGACAGGTTTTCAGTCGTACCAAATTCCAATAAACTTTACTAGATGTGGATTACAAAGGTTTGTGCATGGTCACTCTATCCTAGGTACATTGCCTTTACAAAAGTTTAGGGATATCTGACTATGTCCCTTGGGTCACTCCCATTGACTTCCCCTAGCTCACTTCCCTTGGTAAAGTCCCACTCAGTTTATAGATGTGAAGGTCTCTTCATCATTGCAAAAGAATGCATACTATGTTGTATGTTGATGCTCTGTTGAAGTCCAACTCTCATCCATAGATTAATCTCACTTTTCACCGAAGGTATCGGGAAATCTTCTAGCTTTCGTGTAGCTTCAAAAAGACCGGTGTTCTTCAACTACACCTAGTGCACTTCTCCAAGCCCGGTGCACAAGTTTCAAAATGGCATGCAAGTCACTAAGTGCAAGTCCAAACTTGCGTTCATGTTTACCTCAAATACTTGAACGACACCAACTTCTTCAACTTCAAACATGCGTGACTCAATTCCTTTTACTCCCAGAACAACTTGGACATGCAGTAAACAGCCGCCCACTACACCTGCGCGACGAGAGCTCTGAATATTTCTATGTAGGAACTTCATTACAAATGTAGAGGGGTGGTCGTCTATTAATAGGAAAATTGGACACCATATGTGGTGGCACGCAAGAATTCTCTTGGCGTGCAAGTTCCGGCATGCAACTCCAACCGCCCTAGCCTCTGTCGTGCTACTCACTTGTGCAACCAAACCAATACCTATGTGACTCACTTTCCTTGTCCATATTTTGATTTTATGATATTTAAAAACATATGGCATGAAAATTTCCAACCCTCCTAGGAACTGGCTCACAAGTCCTTTCTCTACGCACAATTCACATGTGTGACACATATCCGGTGCCCAAGTCCATTTCTCAAAAAAGACTATTTTCCACTTTTCTCAAATTTGATGTCCAGAAATTTGGCAAACAATAGAAAATGGTGCCACCTTCAATACTGTTATCTGATTGACCTGTATGATTATTCTGATGGCAGAAATTCTGAACTTCCTCCGAGGATTAACGACAAACACTATTCATACTCCAATTCATGCATACTTGACCATGGTTCCACCAATCTCTCCCTTTGGGTTTGTTGGAAATCAGTAAATAAATTCAATAGATCACCATCCACATGAAAACCAAAAATGCAAGAATCAACTCAGCCAATACTCTATGTCTACGTGAGTAATGCTCGGTGTAGAATACAAGTGATGAAGCTTGAATTGTGTTCCTGTGTTTTTGAATTCTCAATGACGCCAAAATGAATTTTCTTACAGTGTCATAGAAGTATTACATGTCAATGACATGCCTGAATTTATTCCTTTCTCAACAATTGAAAATAAACCCAACGTTAGGTAATTGTCCCTTGTTCCTCTAAAACCACACTCCCCCTGGATAGTATCTCGCCCACAAACCTGCATCACATCCATAAACAGATTAAAAACAGGTAACATAACAGGGGAGAGGGGTATGTAGAAACCTCCTTATGAACTGGGAGGTGGCTGAACACTGAGGTTCAACTGATGATTCTCAAACACTTCCACTGAAAGCGGCATGGTCAGGATATCATCCACTTTCTCATCAGTTACCACATGATCCATTCGAATCACTCCTTGCTCAAAATTTTCATTTATAAAGTGATACATGATTTCAATATATTTTTTACGAGAATTCTTAACCAGATTCTTCATAAGATCTATTTCACTCTTGTTATCAATGTATATTACTATAGGTTACTTCACCTCATCACCAATATTTTTTAATTGTTGCTTCTTCCATAGCAGTTGAGTGCATGCCTTTGTGGTGGAGAAATACTCAACATTAGTAGTACTAAGATAATTACTTTCTTGATTCTTTCTCAAACATCCAACACATTTATTCCCAATATGGAATGCTCCACCACTGGTGGACTTTCTTTCCACAACATCGCCAGCACAGTCAGCCTCATAAAATGTTGATAATTCACTGTCTCTTCCTGCAATAAAGTATAAGACACAATTGTGGGAACCTTGAATATACATCAGGATTCATTTTACTGCTGTCATATGTTCCTCCTTTGGATTAATTTGAAAGCGGGCCGCTAGACAGGTTGAAAGACAATATCTAGCCATGTCCCTATTAGGTACAGTAGGCTCCCAATTATCCTCTTGTACATAGTGGGGTCTATAGATGCACCATCCTCATGCTTTCTAGGTTTAGTTCCAACTGCAATCAGCGTTGATATTGGTTTGGAGTCTTGAATATTAATCTTATTCAGCAGTTCTCTTTCATAATTTTTCTGAGAAATGAAAGTGTAATCCTTCCTTTGAAACACCTGAAGCCCCAAAAAATATGTGAGCTCCCCAATAATAGACATCTCAAATTCTGATATCATATGACTGGAAAATTTATCCACAGATTTCTGCATGCTGCCGCAAAATATGATATCATCAACGTAGACTAGAACCATGAACTGATCTTTTGGAGAATTCCTCACATATAGATTTTGGTCTACTCCTCCTCTTTTGAATTCGAGCTTCTTGAGATACGAGTCTAGCTAGTAATACCATGCCCGTGGTGCCTGCTTCAAACCATATAGATCTTTCTTCAGTTTGCAGACCTTTGTTTCATCAATACCAAGAACAAAACCCACTGGTTGTTCAATGTAGACTTCTTCATCAAGTACGCCATTCTTGAATGTTGTATTTACATCCATTTGATATAATTTATATCCTCTTTCGAGTTCCATGGAAATGAAATTCCTAATTGACTCTAGTCTAGCAACTGGAGAAAAGGTTTCTTCAACATCAACGCCCTCAATCTCGGAGTATCAATTACATACCAGTTGTTATTTATTTCTAATAATACATCCATACTCATAAAACATGTTCTTGAATATCCATTTTGTACCAATCACATTATGACCTTCAGGTCTCTAGACAAGATCCCATATCTGATTCTATTCAATATGATCTAACTCATAATTCATGGCTTTCACCCATGATTCATCCTTTACAGCTTCTTCAAATGAGAATGGCTCTACAAGTGGAAGAAATGCATATTGTGTGTTATTCATCATCCTCTTTGTTTGAGTGGGTGAACTCTTATCCCCAATTATGTTAGATGGATCAATATCAGCTCTTCGATTTCTCGTGTGAGGTTCGGTTTCATTCTCTCTAGTCATAGATTCTTCTTCAGATTCTTCTTCTAAGTCAACCTCATGATGTGACTATTGATTGTTTTGTACAACTTCCTCTATTTCTATATTTGTATTTTCCCCACATTCACTTTCTTCCTCACATTCTCTCATATCAGCATATGATGTCCTTGAAGCATCTGTTGTTTTCTCTCCAATTATCATAACGTCACTACATTCAAAAATCCTTCCTAATCGCTTGTTGAATCACTTGTATTCTTTGCTGTTCATAGAGTATCTGAGTAAAATTACTTCATCTACATTATCACCATACTTACCTTGATTTCCTTCATTGTTTCTGATGAATCATTTACTTCCAAAAACAAAAAATTATTTCAAATAGGGCTTCCTTCAATTCCATAATTCATATGGTGTCTTCGTCTCACACATATAAAGTACTGTTCAATTTTGAATATACACCGCAGCTTGAACATCATCATTCCAGTAATGTCGTGGAATACGACTCTCAATCGGCATAGTTCATTACATGTTGTTCATATGTCGATTCCTATTCTAAACAACTCCATTTTATTGTGGAGTTCTCACAGCAGCTACCTCATGTTGTATCCCATGCTTCTGCAGGTAATTTTCAAATTTAATGGACGTGTATTCCCCTCCATTTTCAGATCGTAACACATTGATTGTTCATCCAGTATCATTCTCGGTGATTCGCCGATATGTTTTCATGTAGTAAATCTCATGTAATTTTCTATGAATGACCATAACACATGCAATTCTACTATAATCATCTATGATAAGGACAAAGTACCTCTCACCATGAGTTCCGAAAACATTTATCGGCCCGCATACATCTATATGAATTATATCAAGAAGATGAGTTTCCCTTTTCATCTTTGGCTGATATGAACTGCAGACCGGCTTTCCACGAATGCAAGCATCACAAGACTTTTCACGCTCATGCTTCAGGTTGGGAACGTCCATTAAAATCCTCAGTTTTTATATTTTCTCCATGTCTTGTTGATTAATGTGTCCTAGTACCTGATGCCAAAAATTGTTTTCTTCTTTAACATTCATGTAATAAACATTTTATTTACAATAAACCAGATACAAGTTTCCTTCTATTATGCATCCATTCATAAGAGAATTTCATGTATTTCCCTTGATAGAGTAGACTTTCTGATAAAAAGTAACAATAAGTCCTGAGTCACATAGTTGACTCGCGCTGAGAAGATTATGATATATGACATCTACATAAAATACTTCAGTCTTCTTTAGCTCTCCATTATCTAATTCAGCACTTCCACTACCTTTGATTTGCTGAGCTCAATCATTACCAAATTGTACTATACCATCAACTTTCCATTTGATATCTGTTAAGAGGCCAGTATTAACCGTCATATGAGATGAACAACCGCTGTCCAAAATCTAGGTATTATTGATTTTTGTAGCTTTGAGGGACACCTCTTCAAGGTTATATTTCTCAATTTTCTTCCTATATTTCCATGAGACATTGGATTTAGTATAGATCATTGATGTCCTTTCAATTATCTCATATGTGTACATTGGTTCTTCATCGTCGAAAATATTTTCGAGAGGAGAAAACCTATTTGTAATAGAAACAATATCTTATTGACGAGATTTGACTTGTCTTGAACTCTGGTATGAGGTGTCAATGTCCCTTCACTACCTAAAATTAACAGCCTTATAACCAATGTTAGAACAATGAAAACATGTATCCAAGGAAACTATTTCTTCTATAAGATGGAGGATATGAAATCAGTCTCTTTTTTTGACGTCCTAGATCTTCTCCATTCATATAGATCCTTGCCTATTCACAATAGGACATAGTATGTCCCAGATAGACACGAAAATTACACTTCATTAGAGGAAATGTCCTTTCACTTGAATTTTTCCTCAAACCTTCTTCCTTGGGAGAATAGTTGGACTGCCTATCATTTCTGATTGTTTGAGGATAGTTTTCAGTTCTCCTTCTAGTTTGTATTGAGGGTTTCTTTTTCAGCACATCAGGAAACATTTCAACATGTCCAACATGCATCTTGTATTTATTTTGGATCTCTTCACAACTAGCAGTTGATATCCTAGCATCGTATCCAATTCCACTCTTTCCCATGCAAGCGGGTCTTTGATCACTAATGATTTTTCCAACCCATTAGAACCACACTCCGCTCTTGGCAGTAATTCTACATCTGAAAATCTTCGAAACTATATTTTTATACTTTATTCTTTTGAAATTGATTCAGTCTCAAGTTTATTCCTAAGAGTAACAATTTCCTCTCCAAGACCCTCCATAGTCATGGATTTTTCTTCCAGTCTGGATGTGAGTTCATTGATAACATTTCCCTGCTCTTCCATTCTCAGCTTCTGATCTACTACATCGTCATTTCTTTAAAGGTTTTTAGAATGTACTTCCACAAATTCTTACTTTCTTTCAATTTCAGCTTCATGTTGATCAACATATTCAGTTGATTCTTCTACAATTTATTTCCATTTATTGAAACTCTTACATTTAATATTACGCTTACTAATAGAATCCCTAAGTTGAAACTTTGGATCTACACTAGTTTTCAACTGATTTTTACCACCAATATCTTGTGATTTTTCAAGAGTGGCCATCATGGAATCATGCTTCGCAGTTTTAAATTCTAGTTCTTCCTCATCATAGAATTCATTATCATCTTCTTCCACTTCACAGACAAAATTCTTCTTCAGAACATTCTTTCATGATTTAAAGTCTCCTTTTTGGAAAAACATTTTCTGAGGCTTCTCAATGTTTTCTGTATCGCAATCATCATCATCGATCTTTCTTAAGCACTGAGAAGCAATGTTCCTGACTTTTCCACATCAAAAGAAATCTAGAGGTAACATCCCATTGAATTTCCCTTTTCCCTTCTGGATATTCTTGGAAATGAGAGAAATAATTTCTTTTTCCTCATCATCTTCACCGCTACTATCTTTTGAAATTTTCGGTTTCTCTATGGATTTGAATTCTATTTATTTGCTTACTCGTGTCGTAGCATCTTCTGGTTTGACTCACATTTCATATTCCAGGAGGATGATCAACAGATCATCCAAAGAAAGTTTAAAAAGATCTCTTTCCTCATGGGCTGACACCTTTGCATTGTACATGAGTGGAAGTCTTCTTAATATTTTCTTTACAATTTCAACATATTTGTTTTCTTCACCTAGACCCCGAATTTCTCCAACCACTTCAGTAATTCGATTGGACAAGGAGTCTGCATTCTCATCAGGATGCATCTTCTGATCATGAAGCCTATTGTGTAGTTCTTGTTTTTTTTCCTCCTTCACTTTGATATCTCCTTCATAAATATTTTCACGTTTATCCCACATGGAATTTGATGAGGTGAAACTCATCACCTTTAGATAGATCTGATCAGAAAGTGATACGGTGAGAGAATTCTATAATTTAGCATCAACATCAAGAATTTTTTTATCTACATCATTCATAGCCAGCCCTGTTGGATCAATAGCATGTATACCTTTCATAGTGGAAAACAAAACATCCATTCCAAGGGATCTTAGATGAGATCTCATTCTGTTCATCCAAATCATTAAATCACTTCCATAAAAAAGGGGAACACCCCTAACACTGGCAAACGTTTCTATGGTGGAAGAAAAATAGATCAAACACCAGCTACCTCGCCTCTGATACCACTTGTAGAACCCCGGGACAACCTAAGAGGGGAGGGTTGAATCAGGGTATCAACATTTTCTTTTAAACTGGCGGATCTTGTTCCCACGTTGGTAGAAAATCGTTCAACCTATATGATTGAAATGTGAATAAATAAAACATTTTCATGCAAAGGGATGACACAACACTTTTTACTTGGTTCACTGCTAATGGCTATATCGAAGGAGCATACGCAGAAAGGTTTTTTGTCGTACCAAATTCTACTAAACTTTACTAGATGTGGATTAAAATGTGTTGGTCACATTCACTCTATACCAGGATAATTACCTTTACAAAATTTTAGGGATATCTCACTGCATCCCCCGGGTCACTCACGTTGACTTCCCCTGGCTCACTTCCCTTGGTGATGTCCCACTCAGTTTATAGACGTGAAGGTCTCTTCATCATTGCAAAATATTGAATCCCCTATTGTATGTAGATGCTCTGTTGAAGTCCAACTCTCATCCATAGACTAATATCACTTTGCACAGAAGTTATTGGGAAATATTCTATCTTTCGTGCAGCTCCAAAAAACTTGAATGTATCAACTACACCTGTCGCGCTTCTCCAAGCCCGGTGCACAAGTTTCAAAATGGCACGCAAGTCTCTATGTTCAAGTCCAAACTGGTGAGAAATTTTTCCTCAACTACTTGCTTGACACACACTTATTCATCTTCAAACATGCGTGACTCAATTACTTTTACTCACAAACCACCTTGGACGCACATCATACAACTATTGCGCAACTTTTACTTGTGTGACCCACCACCACTTGTGCGACCACTACACATGCGGGATGGGAGCTCTGAATTTTTCTAAGTCTGAACATCGTTACAAATGAGGAGTGGTGGTCCTCTATTTATAAGAAAACAGCACACCCTGTTTGGTGGTGTGAAAGCATCCTCTTAGCGTGCTAGTTCATGTGCACAACTCCAACCTCTCTTGCCTCTGCAGCGCTACTCACTTGCGCGACCAAACCAATACATGCACGACTTACTTTACTTTTCCATATTTTTATGTTCTGATATTGAAAAACATATTGTGCGTAACATTACAACCCTCCTAGGAACCAGTGTGAAATTCCTTTCTCAGTGCGTAAGTCACATGTGCGACACTTATCCGACGCCCAAGTCCCTTTCTCAAAAAACACTATTTTCCCCTTTTGTCAAATTTGAGGTCTAGAAATTTAGAAAACACTATTAAATGGTTCCACCTTCAATACTGTTATCTGATTAACCTTTATTAGTACTATGCTGGCACACATTCGGAACTTCCTCTAAGGATTGACAACAAACAAAAACCATACTCCAATTCACGCATACATTACCATGGTTCCAACATGATTTTATTAGGTGTAGTTTTAGAGGATTCAACAAGACAACCACATTTCATCGTGTAACATTGTGGAAGGGGAGACCATACAAAGAATTTTTTTTCAATGCATCCATTATATTGTTCTCATTATAGTGAATATGGATATCTGAAGCATTTTTGTAAATGTATAACCCATGTAAGTATCGTCAGATCCACACTTTTGAATTTTTTACAAGTTCATACTATTACATCATGGGTGTTGGGTCTCATCTACAATCCATGAGGGATGTTCATTTGGATATGTTACATATCATTATGTGAAAAACATTTATCTGGGAAAATTTTATGTAGGGCTATATTCCTTTAGATTTGCAATGTTTATTTCCATATACGTGGTTCTATATTTGTTTGGTACTTGTGATACTCATTCTATTAGATTTTAAATGTTATTTTAATTTTTTAGTATATTTTTTCAATATACTTATCACTTATTGGATCCATCTAATCCATAATAAAATAGGGTTGAACAATTTATCAAGTTTCCCACATGTTGTCTGATTATAGAAGGCTATGAGGTGGCTTGTGACTATAAATTTCATGACATTCAAATCATTTTCTCAATAATAATCCTAGAATGGATTATTATAACTATTTGAAATGATACTTTTTTCATCACTAAATTTAGTTGTTATATTTTTTTAGGTTTACTCTAGTTTTTCATGGTTAGTGGGGCTCAACATCTATAATGGATGTACATATTGATTCTTATTCTAGGAAAATATCATGCCAATATTTATAGATGTTTTGTTATTTTCTAACCCTTGATTGGGTTATCTTCTTCTTTTAGGGAAGTTCACATTTCCTCGTGACTTTTTAGATGATATATATACTCTCAACTAGGGAGAGAGGTTTATTTTATTAATTACATACTCCCTAGTACGATTTTGACTTATATTCAATCATATCGAATGGAACATATTGAGGTTGTAGAAATTATAGTCAATATTATGTACCCAAATTCCATAGTGTTTAATTGTCCTAGCATGCCAACATGGGATTTAATTGAATTATTTTCATTGAAGGAGGATTAGAGTCTTAAAAATCACATTGATTATCTAATGATGAATCTGGTGACTATTAAGAAAAAAATAACATTTTCCCCGATTGATGATCACTTTAACCTGCTTAGAGTGGCATGATATATTTAAAATTTTGACCTTCATTCCTGGTACCATAATTTGATAGAATAATAATATTATATAAAAAATAAAATGTTTACAATTTGATATAGAAATTTTCAGATTCTAAATATACGATTAGGTCACACTAATCTTCTTGGGTTATTTGCGGTTTTGAAGGAGTGAATATATCAATGGATCCTGAACAAATTTTTTATTGTCTTCAAGGATGAAATAATGGAGTATTCCATGTTAGAGGAGGATCCATAAGGCCATATGTATATCATTCCACTAACCTTGAAGGAACATCAAATTTACAGTAATCAATCCAATTGTGTGTTTTGCATTCGGGATGTGATTTCAGGGCATGTCATATTTATGATGGGAGTATTAGAGGATCCTTTATGAAAATAAGAAGTTTTAATTTTGTAGCATCCCATAAATGTTTTTAGAATACATAAAATATTAGGTTAGTTTATTTACTATAGTATGTGTGTTCAAGATTTCATTAGGAGCACATCTTTAATGATAGATTTAACCAATAATTTTTTAATGTTCGAATGGTATAAAAATGATAGAGAGATTTTAGGAAAATAATGGTTTGTTAGACTGGAGTGTTTGTATATATTCTTATGGAATTATGTTCAATTTATGATATTTTATTTGATTATTTTAAAAATGGTAGTGGATGTATCTAGATGCAGTAGAAACTAATGGTTTCCTAAGACTCTTTCCAGTTACACACTAATGAGAATAACTATTTTGACCATGTTCTTGATTTGGCAACATTTATTTATGAAATAAAACTCTAGTGTCACTATATCATTGGGATGTATCATATAGTGTATTGTAATCATATGATTCTGATATACTTTTTACTCATAAGGATCCAAACATTCCACATAGATTCTAGATAGTGTATCTTTAGACTTTGGATTTTTATATTACATAAAATCATATAAAATAAAATTTGGTTATAGATTCATTGAGAATACAAGTAGGGTAAGAATCCATGGGATAATTGGTTGATATTAGTTTTGTCCCAAACTGACCTGGGTTGTCCCTAGAATAGTCACTCGAGCTGGTCCATGGCTTGGAATAATGGATGTTCTCAGTACCCTTGAGATGGGAACTTGTTTTAGGTAGAAAAATAAACATGATTTAACAATTTAATCCCCTAATAAATAACTAGGAGAATATAATTAAATAGTATTATCTAAAATAGAAACAACATGAACAACTTAACCTCAAATAAAAATATAAACATATTCAATTAAATAATACATTCAACATGTTGAAAACTATGATGCAGAACTAAAACTAAAAGAAACTAACTAAACTGCCCCCCCCCCCCCCATGATATCCATGTGACCAATTGGTCACCACCAACCATAATACCACCTATTCTCCCACAAAGATAACTTTCTAGGATACCAGGATAATGGTTAAACATGAAAACAACTCAGGACTACCGACACATAGTGGTATTGGTAGGGTGTGAGCTGATTTCTCAATAGGCAACCACTAAACAATCAATGACATGTATTTCCAAAATATATTCCATTACCATTAGTTTTAAATACATTTATAAAAATATATTGTTATACACAAAAAATAAACCTAAAAAATTCTATCTAAAAATTAGAAGTCATTAAAATAAATACTAATGTCAATAATTCCATTTTGATAAAAATATAATTTTTTAAAAAAATAAAAAATCTTCTTATTTATTAGAAATATTTATCAAATAAATGTAATTTTTTAAACCGGTTTTGAACAAGAAATCTTTATTTTGTGAAGAAAAATTTTCAAATTATAATTTTATCACAATTAAAATGACAAAAAAATGTTATTATTTTATTTTATTCAAAAAACCATCAAATAATTCATTAAATATTTCAGTAAAACAATTATATAAGATATAAATATTATAATATGATGTTTGTAAATTATTTAATCTTATATGTGAATACTCATCATATAACCACCTATAAATGAATACAAAATAGTAAAATGTTAAATATAAATGTATTTGATAGGTTTTCCCCCCAAAATGTCACATCATGTAAATTTTTAACAATGGGAAATGAAATTGATAAAAAATTTGAAAAACATGAATAATAACCAAAAGAGAATAATTTTTTGAGTTTTAGAGAAAATTTTCATTTAATTTTACTCAATATTATAATAAATTCATAGCAATCTCGATTCAAAAAATGGGATTAGAATGAAACCCTTGCTGCTTTGGTTACCATGGATTAAAAAATATTGATGCATATAACATAACATGGATTTTAAAATCACTTGAATTTTTTTATAAGTGTATTTAAATGGAATCTATGGTTATTATTCACACCAATATAGTATTTAAGTGTTGAATATAAAACAAATCTCAATGAAGAAAAGTTGATATGAAGAAATCCTTACACTAATTATCATCAACTCTGAATGAAAATAAGCCTATCGTATTATAATAAAATCTTTATTAATAACCTATTTTATAGAAATATTTATATTAATTACCCGAAATAATAAAATATTATAATCAAGTAGTTGATATTTATTTTTCATTTATACATTATTTGCATCCTTTAATTTTATTGATATTTATTATTTTGTTAATGTTCAAAATTGTTTATTCCATCCTCATTAATTGACATAATACTCAACCTTAAAATATTATCTTAGTTATTGGAATATATTACTATTATAATATTAAATTAAATAATTTCATTTCAAATGAAAATTATTCACAATTCATGAATATGTAATTGGGTACGAGCATGTCATGGTTAATTTCTCAACGTCAATAGATTAAATTTTTTTTATCAGTAGTTTTTGTTTCATTCTCAATTATTAGGAAATTTGTTACAATACAATTTTTATCATCAATTTTAACAAATAAGTTATTTCTATAATCTTTAATCAAGGTGGTGATAAAAAAATCATATTGTCCATGAAGGATGTTTACTAGATGTACACATAGATGATGTTTTCATTCTCAATACATTGACACAAAAGTAAAAAAATGGGTTATATTTTCATTGTAATAAACATTTTATAAGTATCATATTTATATATTAAATACATTTATTTGAAAAATCTCTAAGCTCCAATAATTTTTACTAAAACACATTATTCATTGTTGAAATAGTTGACATATAAGCATGAAGGGTGGATTAATTTTTCATTCTTTACTTCTTAAAGGTATATAAACAGTTTTTTCAATAAAATTACATAGAAGTATAAAGTTGTTAATAATTAGATTATTTAGAAAGGTATATTATACTTTTTATATCACCAAGTAACATAATCAACTTGTAATTATTTGTTTAAAAAAATGAATTTTGGTTCTTACATTTTTTATCTTTTATTTTTAAAGAATTTTATAATTTTTAAAAACCTATACCAAAGACATTGTATATTCCCTTAAATGAACATATTTCTCCAATATCTGAAGAACACCAAAAAAATTATTTTTTCTTTGTATAAGTACAAACTATAATATTCAAAGGTAAACATAAAATATATCATTCTCATCCTTAGAACTGTGTATTGTTTTGGAATAATTGGATTGGAAAAAAATCTCATTAAAGGTGATAAAAATAAATAGAATGCATTAGTAAAATAAAAAACATAAAAACCAATAATATTTTAAACCATTAGTAAAATTTAAATTATTTATTTATAATAATTCATATTCACTTTTATATATTCAAATATTATTTAAATAAAACATTTAAAATATCATATAACATTTGGAAAATCTTAAAAAACACAATAACTCAAGAAAATAAATTTTCATGAAAATAAAACATAACATATAATATATCTCATACCTTCCTCTTAAAATAAATATATTTCTACATATGACCAAGGGAAAATATTTAAAATCTTTTATGGATCATGTGACATTATCCTTACAATTTCCATTAAAAACATTAAAATTGAATAATAATCAAGATTAATTCAATTATATCTCATAAGAGTAACAAATATCTAGTTAACTCTCTCAGATATAAAAATTAATTATAAAACTATTTAATTATCAACTATTATCAATGATATATTGGTCCCACTAATCATATTATTAATGTTACAAAAACTATAAAATAAATAAATCACAATACCTATTTAACTAACTTTATAACACAAAAAAAAATATTTTCATTTTATATTACAAGGAAAAATACTTTGTGATATCTCATAAAATGATAATTATCATACTTTTGTTTTTCAAAAAAAAGAGAAAATTTTAAAAAAAATGGGAAAATTATATTCATGGAAAAAACATATAACGATTGAAGAGTAATCTTTATAAGGAATAATAGTTGTTAATATGGGAAACTATGGTTATGTAGTTATCGTTAAAAAACAATATTTTAATAATTTTTAATAGAATTCAAAAAAATTTCATAGAGAAAACATTATAAAATAATAAAATTAATCTTTTTGAAATAATATAAATGTTCGGAGAAAGGTAAATTTATAAATCATCAAAATGCAGATAAAAACTTTTGTCAAAAATTTAATAACCTCTCTAGGGAGGAATTTTTTTAAAAAAAACATTTGATACATTTTAAAGAACAATCTCATACCTTTTTTCTATACACACAACATAAATCTTATAGATTCCTAAAGAATAATATTTTTTATTCATATAGTTTCATAAAAACATTTTTTATTATTTCTTTAATATTTACAAATTTATTTAATTTATTATAATTATTTTTTTAATTACTATGTGATTTATTCTTAAATCAAATGTTTTTAGGTTCTTCTTTCCATATTTTATAAAATTAATAGTGTTCCATTGATAGTTATCATAGGTTCATTGTTTCATTATCTCTAGAATAATTAACATGTTATAGTTATCATTATTATAAATTCTATATAATTGTAGAACCATAAATGTAATGATGATATGAAAAATGAAGATTTTTTTTCATATATATACTAGAGATTATATGCGCATGAACATCATTTTTATATTTATAATCGATGAAAGTGAAAAAACTATATAATGAACTACCCTTTAAGAATCATATTTTTGTTATAAATATAATATTAATTAATTAAATCTAAATTTTATCCCATACATGTTTGTAGAAAATGAAAAATTAATCACATTAATTCATAATGTAGGTAGTACACACATATGCATGAGAGGAATTGTAATTTATCAATGGATTGAATGTTAATTTGGTAGTCAAGATTATATCATTATCGAATAATAATAATTCCATAAAATCATACACATTGATTAATTTTATAATTATATACATTCTCCTGATGTCATGATTAAAATTTAATCTTATCTCTTCATTAGGGGTTATCCCACATGATCTCACAAATTAAGTCATAATTTCCAAAGAATTTGATAATTTGTACAAAATATGTCTTCCATCATAAAAAATAAATTCAATATTCCAATTTTAAATTATATTCATACAGTTATTTGTTGTCCCTTGTTATGAAAATTGATTTGTTTGGAATTTCCTTGACGTTGTTTAAGGGATTTTTTAGAGAATTTTAGAGCTACTGGGGCTCTGTATCGTTAGAACATGGTTAAGAGAAAATTTGCAGTTTGGACCAGCAAACCTCCTACCCATGCATGGTCAACTACAAAGGGGTGAATAGTTTTTATAAATAATGTGGCATCTCTTACAAACTTTGAAGCCTTATGTATAGGTAATATGGATTTTTTCACATAGATAAATTAACTATGTGTCCAAACTATATCCCACAAATATAATCTCCCAATAGGGTGCACTTCTAAAACACACGGTTACTCCTACCCATGTGGCGTCTCAAGAAATCCTTAATTGTGAACGTTTAGTCCTCCAAATTTATAATTAAAAATCCAATTAACCTAATATTTACCTCTAATGACCCCCTAATATAATAAGTAGTAAAATTATTATTTCCACCATGCTCAAGATGAATCTCCATTAGTCAAATTCTTTAATGGTGTATATTATTTCAAAATGGGTTTTCAAACACAAAATCTTATTATTAAAATTGATTTTTTTAAATTTGGATCATGTTTATGAAATAGATTATGATAAAAAATGAAAAAATTGTAACCTGGGGTGTGTCTGAAACAGTCATATCATTCATATTGTTCATAATGCCACTAGAGGTTTTGTGATATTGACAAACCCTGATGGGATTCAATATTAGGTTTGATCTATGTTATGTCAGTTATAGGTTTATTCTATATATATAATTTATTCCTATTTTATAGTGTCTAATATGGTGTGGCTTTTTATTTTTTATCATCTTATCACATGATAGAATTTATCATTAATATTTTCTAACTAGTATTCTAATGAGGTTGTACCACACGGTTTATCATGATGAAGTTTTTCATGGATATGTGTTTAATTGATAAAATTATAGTTTGTGGATATTATTCCTTATTTTAAAATATATACATTTCATAATCTTTGTTTTGATAATATGAGAGTCATTCATGAAAAACCAATTTGAATGATTTACAAAAATAAATTATTTATAATAATACATTAAGAAATATAATTGTTTAAAAAAATACAAGATTCGTGAAATAAATATTTATATAGAGTCAGTGGTAGAATGAAAATTGTATTTCTTCTCACACACTAATTTTTCTATTGAGAGGTTGTTGAAATTTTTATATAGTACAGAGGTAAATGGAATGGAATACTATGTAATGTCCCCTTCTCTTTTCTGCATTTCCAAAATTGATGGATGATTTTTATGATATATTTGGTCACATGGATACATGGTGGACACGTCTTGTAATGATTTATCATTTATCCATTTTGTTTTAGGTTATATGGATGCATGATGTATATTTTTTCTATATTAAAATATAGTTTTTGGTATTTCTTTCTTATATATGAGAGTTGTTTTCCTTATCATGTTGCGCCTCACTATCATGAAGGGCTTACACAAATAGCTTGTCTAGTTACCTTGGGAAGGATACCTATATAATGGTATCAGGGGAAGGATATACCAAAATCATGTTAAAAGTATCAAATATTGGTTTTATTTCATGGGTAGAAAATATTTTGGACCGTCGATATGTAGGAAGTGGGTGTTGGAGTGTCCCTAGCTAGTCACTTATATTTCTATACTCTTGATAGAATGGGTGATTGAATCATCCTATTTATATAAATTATGTTTGAGTTCATATGAATGAAATATATGGGGATTATATTCAAATGAATTCATTATTACATAAATAATTTAATTCATTCATAAAATTGATTATTACATTAAATTCATGACGTTTTGAATAATGTAAATGAATTCATGTTTTCTGTGACACTATTTTTTAATACTTTATAGAGATGATTGATCATTGTATGAGGCTTTGTAAATATTGTCTCTGAGAAGATATCATCCAATTATGACATAGAATTCAAAAATATTGGATATGAAGATGAATCCAATAGTGGATACATGTTTATTTTAATCTATAATTCATATAATTCATTATCATAGTCATGCAGATGATTGGATCCAAGGAAAATAAATGAATCATGGAAAAAAATTTCTTATTTAGGATCCTCTCATATATTGTGGTCATAAGGGATCCCTAGTAGATGATGATTGTCATGATATTAATTATTGGGTCTTAAAATTATTCAACACACCTTAGGACAATAATGATGGTTTTCCACATACATGATCTAGGGACTAAGAAGGAGACTGTGGGACTCTATTTTGTATGCTATTTTGTATGATGATTTTACCTGGTCTTAATTAAGGAAAACATTCAATCATCTGTTTTACATTGAGATCTTATATGCATAAAATACACTATATTTTTTTGAAAATTGAATATATAGAGCATATTGTTAATGATTTTTTCACTCATTTTTCTAATTTGGTGAATCTTACACCTAAACTTGTCATGAATGATTACCTAGAGGATCTGTAGATTGAGTTATAACTATGGCCTGATATTTGGTTGATATAGATTATCGTGTGACTTCCAACATTCATGGAAGTAGTGGACCAAGAGTAATTTGTTGATGCTACAATAGATTTAAATTCTAGTTTATATTGAGATTAATATATTTTAGTTATAGGATACATTGTTTCTTCTAAAAGAAAAGAGAAATATTAATGATTGTCTGTTTTCTTTTAGACTTGTTTTATGGGATTCATACAAACAACATCATTTCATCATGTACCAGTGTGGAAGGGATGGTCATACTACAAATAATTCTCGAAAATAATTGATGTATTTTCAAAATTATTGTGAAAATAGTTATCAGAATCATTTTTTTAAAAGGATATCCTTAGGAAGTCAGTTCAAATACACACTTTTGAGTGTCTAACAAGTTCATACTATTGCATACATGGCTGGTGGGTCTCTCCTAAAATCTATGAGGTATGTTCATTTGGATAAGACCACATATCTTTAGGTGAAAAATATTTCACTAGGGAAATCTGAAGTAGGGACTTATACATTTATAGGTACAAAGTTTATTTCAACTTCTATGGTTCTAGATTTTTTTTATACATGTTATACTAGTTATATTTGATTTTAAATGTTATTTGAATAACTGGGTTTAGGATTAGAACATATTCTACTCTTATTAGATCCTTATTTTTCTTTAGTAAAGATGATTGAACAATGTTTCTAGTGTCCCACATGTTGTGTGATGATATATGACTATGAGGTGAAATTTGACTATATATTTCATTGTATTTAAATCATTTTATCAATATTTAGAATGGATTATATGATCATAACTATTTCTGATGAAGACTATTATCGTCTCTAAATTTAGTTTTTATCATTTTCTAGGGTCACTCTAGTTTGTCAGGGTTAGTAGGGATCAAAATAGGTAAGGGATGGTCTTATTGTCTCTTATTCAATGAAAATATCATGCAAAAATTTATATATGTTTCTAGATTTTTTGACACGTTATTGGGTTATACTCTTTTTTAAGGGTGTGTGCATTCCCTGATTACTATTTAGATGATATTTTTTGTTTATAAATAGAGAGAGGTAGATTTTTCTAATGACATTCTCTCTAGTATACCGATGATTTCTATTTCATCCTGTCGAATGGAACATATTGTGTTTGTGGAACTTATATTCTGGATTGAGGGCATAAATTCTATGGGGTTTATTTGCCTTATAATGCCAAAATGGGATTAAATTTACCTCTTTTCCATGAATTAGGATTTGAGTGTTAAACATCACATCAATTATCAAATGACGAATCGGGTGACTGTTAAGAAAAAATATCATTTTTGTGTAGTGATGATTTAATTAACTTCTTAGAGTGTCATGTTAGTTTTAAAATATAGAACTTTGTTCAAAGAACCACAGGTTGAGATAAAATAATATTATATAACTATTAAAAATTTTATGATTAGTTAAGGAAATTTTCATAATCTAGATATACCATTAAGTCAAACTATTTATATTGTGATATTTTTTGTTTTGTTGGACTAAATATTTCAGTGGTTCCTCGATAAATTTTGTATTGTACTAAAGGATGCAATTGTTTTCTCCATGTTAGAGGAGGATTAATAAATCTATATGGATATCATTCCATAAACCATGAAGAAACATTGTAATTATGGTAAGCTTCCCAATTTTTTGTTTTGGATTGGGGAAGTGAAATTTCTAGGGTATATCATATCTATGACAGGAGTCACAGTGGATCCTAAAGAAACACATGATGTTATATCTTGAGAGCAGTCCATAAATGTGTTTATGATCGATACAATATCTATTTTGGCTGGTATCTATACAATATCTGTTCTGAACTTCATCAAGATCACATCATCAATGATAGATTTAACCTATATTTGTTTATTGTTTGAATGGTATGAAAAATGATAGAAATCTTTTGGGAAAATAATGGTTTCTTTGATAGCATCATTAGTATTAATTCATTTGAAATTAGGTGTAGTTTATGGTATGTTATGCGATTCTATTAATAAGGGTATTAGATGTGTCTCGATTCAGTTGAAACTGATGGATTTCTATTACACTTTGTAGTTACATGCTCATGAGAATAGCTAACATGACCGTGTTCTTGATTTGGCCAAAATTATGATTGAAATAAATTTCTTACGTCACTATCTCTTAAGGAAGTATCATACAGTGCATTCTAAACATATTATTCTGAAATACTTTTTACTCATAAGTATCTACACATTCCGCATAGATTCTATGTAGTGTATCTTTGGACTTCTAATTTTGATATTACATAAATTTTTAATAAATAGAATTTGGTTATAGTTGCAATGAGAATTCAATTAGGGTAAAATCTATGAGATAATTGGTTGATATTGGTGCTATCGCAAACCGACTCAGGATGAACCATAAATATTCACCCGAGTAGGTCTTTGGCATAGACCTCAGTGTGTTCCTGAACCCCAATTAATGGAATCTTGTTTCAAGCATCAAAACATTCATGGTGGAAAAATTTAATCCAATAATAAAAAACAAAACCATATAAAAAAAGAATTAACTAAAAATGAAACCACGTGAAAAACTAAACCTAAATTAAAAATATAAAGAGATCTAGTTAAAAAATAAAATCTACATGTTGAAAACTATGATTCCGAACTAAAACTAAAATGAACACAGTAAAAGACCACCACATGATCTCCATGTGACCTCTTGATCTCCACCAACACTAAAAACATTTATGCTCTAACAATTAAAACCATCTAATAAACTTGAACCATTATTGAACCTATAATAGAGCTTGGGTCTATTGACACTATGTGGTATTGGATGTGTTTGGGCTATTTTCTCAGTAGGAATGTACTAATGAATCCATGAAATTTATTTCCTAAATATATTCCATTACCATTAGTTTTAAATACATTAAAAAAATATTTTTTTATACACACTTTTCATTTCATAACAACCAACATAATCTATTTCCATAATAATTTAAAATAAAGAATAAAAAGGAAAACGGGGTGTTTAGATTTATTTTTCCCAATGGTCCTTCAATAACATCACTGAAGAACCACCTTTTTATCAATCACCAAATCAGTCATAACATTCCAAAAAATTTTGAAACCACATTAACCCATGTTTTAAATCATCAATTCATTTATAAATAGAGATAGATAAGGGAGATAAGTGTTATTTTTCAAAAAAACAGGTTTTTTGAAAAAACCCATTAGAAATATAGTCATCATTTGCAATCCCATCCTTGGGTTCACCCAGTGCATCCATGGATGCGCCCACATCAAATATCATAACACATGTGTTCTTATCCAAACCAATTTTTAGGAAACTGCATACACACCATTCATTATCATAATAAACTATTTACTCAAAGTCACCATTTTAAATAACCATACCTAACACAAGAAAAACAACTACTATAAAAATTTTTCATTCAAAAACACCACCCAACACATCCAACATAACCATTTTAAAAGAAAATGAAAATTATTCAAATGAAATGGTAAGCCATGATCATCATCATAAATATAAAATAATCATAAAACCTATTTTTTAAAAACATAACCAACCACATAACACTACCATGATTTTACTATGAATATATTAATATTTTGAAACTTTATTTAGATGTTAATTAATAAACATTAAGCATCAAATGAATTTAAATTTTATGAGAATACATGGAAATACCTACCTCAAAAGGTGGGGATGTGATATAACTACAACGAAATAGAGAGAAAGTCATACCATACCATCCTCACCCCTAAACAAACAAGGAAAATGTGAAAAAAAATATGAGGTGTTAGGGTTTGGATAATTTGTTGAAAACACCGAAACAACATATAATAAGTACAATAGAATGGTTTAGAGAAGGTTGGAGGATAGGGAACGACCTACATGGGAGCTCCGGAAAGGGTGGAGTGGGCACTGGGAGTGGATCGAGATGAGAGGCACTGCCCGCATTTGGCTAGAGCATGGAGGGTTCACTAGAGGCTCACTTGTATGGTGGTGGATGATTTTTCACAAGAGACATGGGGGAGGGGGTGTTACACCACAAATGGGAGAAGAAGAGGGGGATCTGTACTTGGGGATATGTGCGTATAAAAAGAGTAAGGGAGGTGGGGGTTTAGTGTTATGGGAGAGGGATTAGGGGACCACATCATTGGAAAACATCATGCAGTGTGTGGGTGCAGAGTTTATAGGGAAATAGGGTGTAGGTTTATGGTTTCATTCCTTTTTTTGGTTATAATTACAATACTAATAATACTAATAATAATTATTATTATAATTTTAAAATTAAAATAATAATAAATTATTTAAACATTATTATAATATTTAAATATTTTTATTCATAATAATCATAAAACAAAATTTAAAACACAATTATTTTTATTATAAACAGAATAAGATTGATTTCATTTCTTAGTAATAATAATATGAACACAAATTTTAATAATAATAATAAATATTATAATATCTACATAAATAATTATAATAATATATAAACAATATCATTATATTGATTAAAATATAAACATTCACCTTATGTTATTTATATAAAATATTATTTATTTTAATCATTAACCAACTACATGGGCACCTGGGATGACCGCACATTTATCCCCAACCATGTGATTCTTGAGTAAAACTCTGAAACCCACAAAACATATCAAACATGAAAAAATTTAAACCAACACTCATCCCAATCTTCAAAATACCTTAAAATTCCAAGATATAATAAAATAATATAATTCTGGAAGTCGCGGTGGGAAAATTCTACCACCCAAAATACTTTCTTCCCCAAATAAGTAACCAAGAAGAATGTTGGTCAAGAACTGAATCGAATCCCCAACATATCTGGATGAAAGAAGGAATCCATGTGTGACTATTTGTTCCCAAATTCACACACAACCTATCATGATGACATAAATAATGTTGGTCAAGAACTGAATCCAAGCCCCAAAAAACATTCTACATGTACCTTCCTACTGGGCTTGTATTTCTAGCCCCTTTGTACTTTTAGCACTTTTGTTATACTGTTTTACTTAGTGTTTTCTTCCTTATGTTCTCTGGTTGTGTATGTATTTTCTTTTTTATAATGGAAATTCCTTCCTAGTTCTAGGGAATTACGCCTTTGGTGCTAGTCGTCAGCCCCTGGACTATGGACGTCGGGCATGGGGTATTTACGATGTTGGCCCTGGGGGACAGGTCATGATAAATTGGTATCAGATGGAGGTTCTACCGTAGAACTTAGGACTATGATATTTTCTTTCTGTGAAGCAATAATGTTAAAGGGTACTATGTGTGGTTTTCAGTTGAGGGAGTCCAGTGTTGGTTCGGGCGGCTGACATATCCATATAGCAGGACACTGACTTCTGATTTCCGAATCAGTGCACAAAAACACTAATTGTGTGTGTGTTTTTAAATGTTTCATAAAAATCATCTCAAACCAGGTCATCTCACCAGGTATAGTCTTTTGACCGTGTCACATCTGTTTCTTTCAGGATATCTTCACCCTGTCAGTAATTGTGGGTACCGAGTGGAGAGCGCGATGATAGCCCACCGAGCAGTGAGGCCTTAGTACAGGGCCCTCTCCCAGTTGACACACCAGTAGAGAGTACACGCCGCTTGAGTGCATTGCACGAGTTCCAGCGATAGAGGCCTCCAAGGTTTTGAGGAGAGTTGGACTTTCAAATGGTGGGGCACTGGCTCGAGTTCGTAGCATGATATTTACACATAGTTGGGACACCCACTGACTTAATGATGTACCTAGATGTTAGTCTCCTTCCATGATTAGCTGATAGGTGGGGGAGCCAGATGCTCCAGTTTTGCGATGAGATGGCCTTCACCTGTGGAAACTTCGATACTTTCTTCAAGGTGGATTTTATACCAGCAACTCTATACTCTGAGCGTGATCAGGAGATGATGCCCTTTCCGTAGGGTTTTCTGACCGTAGTGGAGTCTTCTGCAGCAGGTTGTAGACAGATGACACAGACTTCCAAGCAGACTAGGCCAACAGGTGGGCGACCAAGGGATACAGGTTCGGTTGTGCGAGGCACACGAAACAAAGCCATATATACAAGGAGCATGAAGTGTTATGCATGCGGCAAGCAGGGTCACTTGGCTCAAGACGGCCCGACCTGTCCAGCAGATGAGCAGCAGGTAGTGGAGGAACCTACCAGAACAGGGTAGAGGAGCTGGCCATATAGCTGGTGGTGTACAACGCTTCGAGGTGTGTCCACCACCACCACCAGGAGTTCCACCCCGACCGTAGGGAATGGGTGGACATGGGAGATCACAGCTTCAGGCTGTTGAAGCATATGACTATGGAGCTCTGGAAGCAAGTGGATAAGAGTGAGACTACTTCCAGGAATGGAGGCCTTTGTTCTTGGTGCTTCTAGCTTCCTTGTTGTTGTATTTTGTGGTTGTTATGTGTCTTTGTACTTTGATCTGCAGTAATAAAACACACTTATCGTTGTGACATTTACATTCCTATCCTTTTGTATGGTTAATACTAAGAGGTTCCAGTCAAAACTGTGGACTTGACCCTCATATTCGAGATTCCTATTGGAGGAGACCCAGTAAACACGCACTGATGACGGCAGTGTGAATCAACCCTTCGAGATGAGAGTAACGGTTGGATCTCTTAGTAGTAGCGTCGAGGCCTTACGACGTATTCTATGGAATGAAATAGTATCATTAATGTCAGGATTGACTGTATAAGGCAAAGAACATGGTTCATTCAGTGGATGCGACTAGATTTCTATTTTTGGTAGAGACGAAATATCAGCAGCTCTTGTAGAACGTAGACAATGATGGGTGGATATGAGTTCTTACAAATGGCTAGTCTACCCATTGTTCATTGAGCGAACGGTTTACGGTTCTCTCAAACTCAATAATCTCAGGTGTAACTTCTCTCAGAATGACTTGAACATGAGGCAGCGGTGATGACTTTAGTTCTTCCAGGACTACGACTTCGAGATAGTCTTTACTTTTTGGGAGGAGAACGTTGTAGCAGATGATCTTAGTAGGAGATCAGGCATCTAGCTGTTATGAGTGGTGAGATAGCAACTGACCACATTTTAGATATCCTTTGAGGATAGTGATAGAGTCAGCACATGTAGAACTATATATGATTCATGCTACGACGGAGAAGGTGCGGATCATCCAGGAGTGGATGAAGACAGCACAGAGCAGACAGATATTCTATGCTGATAAGATACGAAGATCACTGGAGCTCGAGGATGGAGGCCACATCTTCTTACGAGTCTCACCTCGTCGAGGTCTACAGAGATTTGGCCAGGGTGGAAAGTTATCTCCACGATTCTTCGGACCTTTCCAGGTCCTCAGAAGAGTAAGCGAGGTGGCTTACCGCCTTGTCCTTCCACCTCAATTGCACTAGGTGCACAATTTCTTCCACGTATCTCAATTGAGGAGATGCGTGCATGATTCGTCCCACATCATCGATCACGGGGAGCTGCACATCGATTATGGGGCGACATTCATGGAGGTCCCATTGGAGATCGAGGATCAACAGGAGCAGGTCCTACTTGGACGGTCGATTCCTCTGGAGTGCATTCAATGGCAACACAGGAACCTCTAGTGGAGCAAATGGGAGCAAGAGGCTCAGATGCGCTCTCACCCATTTATTTTCCCTAGAGTGTGCTGAAGCATTATGGGGATGTAAATAACTAAGGTGGGAGTAATGTAAAGTCCCTAAAATTTCAAGGAAAATTTTTTCCTATTTTCTTTGGAATTTTATGAGTCTGTGGCTTCTGACGTCACTTGATTCCGAGGCCCGGTGTGCCTGGAATCAATTTACGATGTTTATCTCGGGTACGTTCAGTGAACGAATGAGTGAGTTTTTCTTTCGTTTAAACCAGTGCTTTGAATTGAAATCCGAGGACACTGATGAACTCGCATCGCCGATAATTTCTTAAGGGGGCCTTTATTGCAGTCAAGTTTCATGCGGTTTGAAAGTTAAATTTTGGGGTTTAATCTTAAATTAAATAAAAATTGTGTGATACACAATTTGGTTTTAAAGAAGATAGTTATTTACGACAATGGGGATTTAGTGGTGGGGCATGCACCCACATAACTTCCCTTGAGAGGAATTAGTGTGGTGGGGCCCACATTAGCCCCAATTTGTCACCTTCCCTCAACACCCATGAAACCCCCCAATTAACTCTTCTTGTTTTTAAATCCTTGAAAACCCCACTCTTTATTTCCTTTCCAACACACTCTCCCTCTTTATTGTTTTTCCAACACACCGTAATTAATGAATTGAACCTCCTCAATTAATTAATCTAAGTGTTATGAGTTTTTAATTTTGAGTCTTTGTTGTTTGAATAAAAATAATAGCATGAGCTATTATTTTATTTTGGGATCTTTTGGTGTGTTAGGAGAACTTTGGGGGAGGGCTCTTGAGATTTTGAAAAACACCGATTGTAACAGCCCGAGATTTTATGAAAAATATTCTTTTTATTTCACTAATGTCTTCTGTTGTACGCTACACCAAAAGGAGCTTGCACAACACGCATCCTTGACTTGCCTTGCATACACGCAATCGCGACCTTCCTCGATAGCATGTGTAGTACGCAATAACGAGTTTCACTAAACAACGATATGCTATTAAAATATTATTAAAACTAGCCGTTATGAATAGTAATAACCACTTTTTAAAATTCTGTAAATCTTATATTTCAAAATGAACTTCATTTTTGCATTCGGAGTATCGAATTTAGCCTAAGGTGAAATTTTGGTACTTTTCGGATAACTTTCATATTCTGATGAATAGTGAAAATTATTAATTATAATTAAAAAAAACTTTTTTAATCGAAATAATTAATAGTAATAAATTATTAATTTGAGTGGTTTTAAAGTATATTTAGAATATATTTTTACAATTTAATTCAATGTTGGTCATTGGTTGTAATTTCACATTTAAACCAGACATAATCAAGTGTCAATCTTTTGATAGAAATTGTTTCTTAAAAACACGCTATTTGTCTTAACAGCGGGATTTAATTATAAAATTAATTAATTCAACTTCTATGTTATGAATTTGGTAAAATAGACTTCATTTTTGAATTCGGAATATAAAATATAGCTTAGGATGAAATTTTGGCATTTTTCTGAAAACCTTCATTTTTTGATGAATAGTGAAACTACTAAGTGGTAGTTAAAAAATTGATTTTTTCATAAAACATAATTTTACCGCTTCTGTGAATGGAATTTCAAAAATCCGACAGACACGGTTGATATCAGTAACTAAAATGTGGTTCAATGAGATAAAAATAATTTTTTGGTGAATAGTAACTTTTAACTATTTTTACCGCGGTTATTAGTAAATAGGGTAACTAAGGGTAAATATGATATCAATATTACCGTAACACATGTCCTAATTCTATTGGACAAGTGTAATTCGACCAAAAACAAACTTAGGAATAAAATATGACCATTTAGGCCCACTTGGATTAGATTAGGACATTTATTATTAATTTATTTAAAGAAGGGTAAAAATAGTTAAAATCAAAGTTTAATAAGTAAATCATTTTTAATATGGGGTTATACATAAGATAAATTCGACTATAAATATTCATTAGAAAGCTAAAAGGATTTCCTACATAATGGTATTTTATTTGTAATTTTTAGACATCAAATAATTTAATTAATATATGACACAAAGACGATGCAGTAATTATCTTATTTATGAAATATTGACATAATTGATGTTATAAACACCACAATAAATGTAATTTGAGAATTTTTATGAATTACACTAATTTTCTAGGTTACTATGATATATTACTGTTGATTTAAGCAACTTGGTTTGAACATTTAATCCTGTTATGACTTTCACAAAAATCATATATCAAATAGTGTCAAAATTGACACAAAATAGTTTTTAAATCAAATATTATATTATTAATTGTTATTTTATTCCTAAAAATCTAAGGTTCGGCCAAATGACTTAGATAAGGATATATATATTAATAATAAACAATTTGGGGTTCTTTTGGCATGTTATAGTAAGTGTATTAACCATATAGTGAAAGAAAACAAAAAGACACGGTAAAAGTTAAATTATTTAACTTAGAGTTAAATCTAATTGATATGGTTTAAAATAAGATCCAAACATGTCTAAATTTGATTGGTTGATGAGATTACAACCCTATCTCATCTAAGCTTTGAATATGAGTCATTTTTGGAGGTTTTTAAGTGGGGTTAGATTTATTATAAATTAATATTTTTAAGAATTCCTAAGGTGCCCCTCTCCTCCCCTATAAAAGGACACCTCCTCCCCCTCCTCCTCACACCAATTTGAGCACTCAAGCTCGGACAACCCCTGCCAAAATCTCTTCTCCACTTCCCTAGAAACATCCTAGAGGTTCTGGTCTTCCTCATAGAACAATTTTAGTGCCCTAAGAGGAGGTCTCAAAGAGGCGCTTCAAATAAGAGGTAATTACCGTTACCAATTCTTTCATCTTTATTTCTTCTTCCACTTCTTATTCTTAGGTTGTTTCATTATGAAGTAATAACATCAGTATCACTAATATACTGATATGTTATTATAAGTATGAAACAACCCTATTTCACCATCTATCCATCCTACGGAAAAAGAAATCACTGCGCATGCGTACGTACGGAATACCGTCTCCACGCCGTGGTGTAATTTATTTTCCACCACCACCATACATGGATGGGTATAATGGTGTAAAGAATAACTATACATAGTTATTACAACATCATATTGATTCTGATATATTGTATAATCCACTCTGATTCAATTCAATATTTATGAAAATGATATCATCGCTCGTGCGTACGTACGGACTACCGTCTCCACGACGCGATGAGATTCATTCTCCATGTTAACCATTTAAGAATGATTATAAAGTATATATAAGAAATAATAATGAAATATATGACATTATAAATCTACTGGATTATGTATATATAAATATATGTATGTCATCTACTTACTTCCATTTCAAGACAATAAGGAATGGAAAACAGCGTTCATGCGTACGTACGGACTACCGTCTCCATGAACGGTGTTTTTCATTTTATTTATCTATCTATTATATATATATATATACTGAATATATATGATATATAAATCAAATTTTATATTCTGGAAGTAAGTAAATCATGATATAAGTAATAATAATGTCAAGAACAACAAGTCAAAACACCTACGATAAATGAAACGATTTTACCCAAAACGCTTCTTTAACATGGAATTTACAAAAGAACGGGTAATATAATGTCATAAGTGAACCATATATGATATCATAACAATGAATATGATTCTATAATAAGTCAATGACATTATTTAAATCATTATACAGGAGTTTCGGACACATACGAAGCAAATCGGACCTAAGGTAAGGGAAATATCACAATCTCATTTTTATCCGAGATTGTTTATTCGTAAGTATTTATTGGGGTGTATTTTATCATCCACATCCATGTTACTTCAATATGTAATATTGTTTCCATCCACTTACAATAGTTTAAATCCAATTTTACTCTTCGGTGAGTTTTTAGTAAAGAATATGAAAGGAATCTTTTGTCACTTTTTCATACGAGGTACTTTTTGACTTTTCCGACAAAAGTACGAAGAATGTTTTTTTTAACGTAAACGGCATGAACGGATTTTTATGGTTTTATAAAGCCTTATTTTAATGAAGCTTCCTCCAAAAGATTTCATGACTATTTTTAATAAAATCTCCTTCTTTTAAAATTGCATGATGTTTTGTGAAAAGAAATTGATTTTGAAGAAGAAAGGATATTTTCCTCAAGAATTCATTTCAAGTATTTTATCAAAATTATTTTCCATCTAAGATAATAAAAGGGTTCTGTTTTTATCCCTATTATTACATGGATTTGATTATGTTGTGATGGAAATATTTTTATGAATTCCTTTATCTTATATGAATTGTTTTATGATGTCATGTTGTTTAAGAATCCCATTTTTATTACATGGGTTACGCTATGATTTATGATTTATGATTATGTGGCACACATAAGAAAGGATTCATTATAAGATGGGTGGGACCTATATCTCCCTCCAATGCATTGGGTAATGATTTTATATCTCATGAGATAGACATGGCTGGAACGGAAGGTTATTTCGGTTCAGTAATACAGGACTGAAACGAAGAGTGAACTCGGTTCAGAAAGGGACTTTGTCCACTAAGATAGTCTTGGCAATGAGTCATGACTAACAAGAAATGATTTTCCATGATTATGTGTGCATGCCACAAAGTTTCAAGTTTCATGTTATGATTATGGTGATCTCATTTTCACTTCTATGATTTGTTCCATGTTAAGATATTATGATCTCTTTTGCAGGTTATGATTTTCAAAAAGATATGATATGATTTTTATTTCTTTTGTATACCCTTACTGAGCATTTGAGCTCACCCTTTTATGTTTTCTTTTCCCCAGGATATAAAGAAAGGTTTTAGGTAAAAAAAAAGGAAGATCTTTATGGGAGATATTGAAGATCTTTCACCACGATTAGAAGATTATGTTCCAAGTTTCCAAAGACACTAAACTATTACGATCCTTGTGTGTGTGTTTTTGTTATGTACTAAGTATTCCGCAAAAGTAATGTAATGTCAATGTACGTCAAGCTTCGGGTCTCTACAGTTGGTATCAGAGGAAATGTTTAGTCAACCTTTGGAAACTAGGATGCGAAAACGTTAGTGAGATCCCTAGAGATATTTCTACGGTATGTCTAGGGATGTCCCTAAGGTTAAGTAGTCGTATAAGTTATAGTACTAGAACTATGCTAACGATCATAGAATTAAACCTAAGATGTTAGATATTGAAGGTACTCCCCCTTTATTATGTTGTTTTCCCTAGCATGATTTTTGCCTCTCACACTATTCTTTTTGGGTTTTAGAAAATGGCTGGAAACAGGATGATTCACGATAATAGAGGATATGATGGACAATGGAATGATATTCTTCATAATGAAATGGGATTTGGAAGTCCAAACATAATTATTATGCCGAATCAGCAATATCATAATATGATCAATAAAGTAAAATTTGGTAAGTTTCCTGACTCGGCTAATAAGAGAAAGATGGAGTTTCATGATGATCATAGAGGAAAGAAAGTTCAATTTCCCCTATGTAATTCATGTGGGAAGAGGCATCAAGGAGAATGTTTCAAAGGAACTGGAAGATGCTTTGGGTGTGGAAAAGAAGGACACAAAGCAAGTAAGTGCAACGGAAAAGGTTCAGTTAACACCATGGATGAGGATAATGGTATTTCTACGACATCAAAAATGGTTAAGTGTTTTCAATGTGGAATGTATGGGCATTATGCAAACCAATGTCCTAAGGGAAAGACTCATGAAGAGAATCAGTATGGCCGTATGGGTAGTATTTATGTGGATGATGATGAAGAGACTACAAATGATATGTGAGATGAAAGAATTATTGAAGCTCGGTTAATGGTTTAATAATGTAGTGGAATGATTACATGTTTATCATGTGTAAGGTTGTATAAATAATCTCATGGTACAATAGAATAAAGAGACATGTAAGGATTGTTATATTGTTGTCTGATTAATGTTACTAGTAACCATGAAAGGTTATTCAGATACTTTTGGAAAGTAGATGATAAGTGCACAATGAAATGATAAGAAGATAATGAGATGTTTGATTGTATTCATGAGCTCATGATTGATATAATGACTAAGTGATATCATGGTTTGAGTATAAATAATTTTGAGGATTTTGGTATGTGTAAAGTGTTAACTTTTAACTGCATTCAAGTTTTCACTAAGGTTCAATGGGTATTCAAGAGTATACATGATTAAGGACTTTGAATGTTTGGAATGTGACCAACAAAACCTATCTTATGATATATGGGGATCAACGATGATATTAAATCTCTGGTAATTGTTTTCACTATGTTATGAGAGTGGACTGCAGTATTATGGATAAGCCTAAAGATTGGAATGGATTGTGTTGGACGTAAGTTAGTATTGTTTAAGGATATAAATTTTTTTCGATATTATTGATGGGATGTTATAGTAATATAGTTTTGGAAAAAGGACAACCTGCAGGACGGGCGACAACCCATCACTTCGGACAAGGCTGTAGGAATCGAACCCACAACCGAAGTGCGACTGGCCTTTATCGCCTACCACTGGCCTACAGGAAGTCCCTGTTTAGTAGAAACTTGTTTTATTATATTAAGCAGTATGATATATGAAGTATAAGTCCATTTTAGGAACCATATATGATTAATCTCACTATAGATCGACTTATGCATATAATTTTTACTAACCTTTTGTTTGAGACAGATGGAATGACTCGTCATTCTACCACATGATCTGCTAACACTTCACGAATAACAAATTCAACTTCATTTATTTAAGAGATGAAGTGGAAATTGTTCAAGGCACGAACAATAGTGAGATTGTACCAAAATAAAGTAAGTATTTATTCTAATTCAAATTTTCAACTTTAGGGAAATGATCTTGAAAACCAAAAATGTTGTCCTAGTGATCTTATACCTGATGAATCAGATGGTACCTTATATCATCACAAATCTATGGATTTGTGATTACTGGCTTTTCCATAGCCATGTTCTCTACCACTCTCCATCAGAACATGATGGTTAGATTTCTCTTCCATATCCATATTTTTACCTATGTGGAAACCCAACGATTAGTTTATTTGGGTAATCGTTACATTTCATAATTTAGTTTTTAAAGCCAAGTTTTTGTATTCCTTTTTACGATGTGGGATTCTATTAAAGAATCTTTCGAATAGTAAACCATTTATAACCCCGACGAATTTCGAGGGCGAAATTCATTTTAAGGGGGGTAGAATGTAACAGCCCGAGATTTTATGAAAAATATTCTTTTTATTTCAGTAATGTCTTGTGTTGTACGCTACACCAAAAGGAGCTTGCACAACACGCATCCTTGACTTGCCTTGCATACACGCAATCGCGACCTTCCTCGATAGCGTGTGTAGTACGCAATAACGAGTTTCACTAAACAACGATATGCTATTAAAATATTATTAAAACTAGCCGTTATGAATAGTAATAACCACTTTTTAAAATTCTGTAAATCTTATATTTCAAAATGAACTTCATTTTTGGATTCGGAGTATCGAATTTAGCCTAAGGTGAAATTTTGGTACTTTTCGGATAACTTTCATATTCTGATGAATAGTGAAAATTATTAATTATAATTAAAAAACAACTTTTTTAATCAAAATAATTAATAGTGATAAATTATTAATTTGAGTGATTTTAAAGTATATTTAGAATATATTTTTACAATTTAATTCAATGTTGGTCATTGGTTGTAATTTCACATTTAAACCAGACATAATCAAGTGTCAATCTTTTGATAGAAATTGTTTCTTAAAAACACACTATTTGTCTTAACAGCGGGATTTAATTATAAAATTAATTAATTCAACTTCTATGTTATGAATTTGGTAAAATAGGCTTCATTTTTGAATTCGGAATATGAAATATAGCTTAGGATGAAATTTTGGCATTTTTCTTAAAACCTTCATTTTTTGATGAATAGTGAAACTACTAAGTGGTAGTTAAAAAATTGAATTTTTCATAAAACTTAATTTTACCGCTTCTGTGAATGGAATTTCAAAAATCCAACAGACACGGTTGATATCAGTAAGTAAAATGTGGTTCAATGAGATAAAAATAATTTTTTGGTGAATAGTAACTTTTTACTATTTTTACCGCGGTTAATAGTAAATAGGGTAACTAAGGGTAAATATGATATCAATATTACCCTAACACATGTCCTAATTCTATTGGACAAGTGTAATTCGACCAAAAACAAACTTAGGAATAAAATATGACCATTTAGGCCCACTTGGATTAGATTAGGACATTTATTATTAATTTATTTAAAGAAGGGTTAAAATAGTTAAAATCAATGTTTAATAAGTAAATCATTTTTAATATGGGGTTATACATAAGATAAATTCGACTATAAATATTAATTAGAATTCTAAAAATATTTCCTACATAATGGTATTTTATTTGTAATTTTTAGACATCAAATAATTTAATTAATTTATGACACAACGATGATGCAGTAATTATCTTATTTATGAAATATTGACATAATTAATGTTATAAACACCAAAATAAATGTAATTTGAGAATTTTAATGAATTACACTAATTTTCTAGGTTACTATGATATATTAATGTTGATTTAATCAACTTGGTTCGAACAGTTAATTCTGTTATGACTTTCACAAAAATCATATATCAAATAGTGTCAAAATTGACACAAAATAGTTTTTAAATCAAATATTATATTATTAATTGTTATTTTATTCCTAAAAATCTAAGGTTCGGCCACATGACTTAGATAAGGATATATATATTAATAATAAACAATTTGGGGTTCGTTTGGCTTGTTATAGTAAGTGTATTAACCATATAGTGAAAGAAAACAAAAAGACACGGTAAAAGTTAAATTATTTAACTTAGAGTTAAATCTAATTGATATGGTTTAAAATAAGATCCAAACATGTCTAAATTTGATTGGTTGATGAGATTACAACCCTATCTCATCTAAGCTTTGAATATGAGTCATATTTGGAGGTTTTTAAGTGGGGTTAGATTTATTATAAATTAATATTGTTAAGAATTCCTAAGGTGCCCCTCTCCTCCCCTATAAAAGGACACTTCCTCCCCCTCCTCCTCACACCAATTTGAGCACTCAAGCTCGGCCAACACCTGCCAAAATCTCTTCTCCACTTCCCTAGAAACATCCTAGAGGTTCTGGTCTTCCTCAAAGACCAATTTTAGTGCCCTAAGAGGAGGTCTCAAAGAGGCGCTTCAAATAAGAGGTAATTACCGTTACCAATTCTTTCATCTTTATTTCTTCTTCCACTTCTTCTTCTTAGGTTGTTTCATTATGAAGTAATAACATCAGTATCACTCATATACTGATATGTTGTTATAAGTATGAAACAACCCTATTTCACCATCTATCCATCCTACGGAAAAAGAAATCACTGCGCGTGCGTACGTACGGAATACCGTCTCCACGCCGTGGTGTAATCTATTTTCCACCACCACCTTACATGGATGGGTATAATGGTGTAAAGAATAACTATACATAGTTATTACAACATCATATTGATTCTGATATATTGTATAATCCACTCCGATTCAATTCAATATTTATGAAAATGATATCATCGCTCGTGCGTACGTACGGACTACCGTCTCCACGACACGATGAGATTCATTCTCCATGTTAACCATTTAAGAATGATTATAAAGTATATATAAGAAATAATAATGAAATATATGACATTATAAATCTACTGGATTATGTATATATAAATATATGTATGTCATCTACTTACTTCCATTTCAAGACAATAAGGAATGGAAAACAGCGTTCATGCGTACGTACGGACTACCGTCTCCATGAACGGTGTTTTTCATTTTATTTATCTATCTATTATATATATATATACTGAATATATATGATATATAAATCAAATTTTATATTCTTGAAGTAAGTAAATCATGATATAAGTAATAATAATGTCAAGAACAACAAGTCAAAACACCTACGATAAATGAAACGATTTTACCCAAAACGCTTCTTTAACATGGAATTTACAAAAGAACGGGTAATATAATGTCATAAGTGAACCATATATGATATCATAACAATGAATATGATTCTATAATAAGTCAATGAAATTATTTAAATCATTATACAGGAGGTTCGGACACATACGAAGCAAATCGGGCCTAAGGTAAGGGAAATATCACAATCTCATTTTTATCCGAGATTGTTTATTCGTAAGTATTTATTGGGGTGTATTTTATCATCCACATCCATGTTACTTCAATATGTAATATTGTTTCCATCCACTTACAATAGTTTAAATCCAATTTTACTCTTCGGTGAGTTTTTAGTAAAGAATATGAAAGGAATCTTTTGTCGCTTTTTCATACGAGGTACTTTTTGACTTTTCCGACACAAGTACGAAGAATGTTTTTTTTAAGTTAAACGGCATGAACGGATTTTTACGGTTTTATAAAGCCTTATTTTAATGAAGATTCCTCCAAAAGATTTCATGACTATTTTTAATAAAATCTCTTTCTTTTAAAATTGCATGATGTTTTGTGAAAAGAAATTGATTTTGAAGAAGAAAGGATATTTTCCTCAAGAATTCATTTCAAGTATTTTATCAAAATTATTTTCCATATAAGATAATAAAAGGGTTCTGTTTTTATCCCTATTATTACATGGATTTGATTATGTTGTGATGGAAATATTTTTATGAATTCCTTTATCTTATATGAATTGTTTTATGATGTCATGTTGTTTAAGAATCCCATTTTTATTACATGGGTTACGCTATGATTTATGATTTATGATTATGTGGAACACATAAGAAAGGATTGATTATAAGATGGGTGGGACCTATATCTCCCTCCAATGCATTGGGTAATGATTTTATATCTCTTGAGATAGACATGGCTGGAACGGAAGGTTATTTCGGTTCAGTAATACAGGACTGAAATGAGGAGTGAACTCGGTTCAGAAAGGGACTTTGTCCACTAAGATAGTCTTGGCAATGAGTCATGACTAACAAGAAATGATTTTCCATGATTATGTGTACATGCCACAAAGTTTCAAGTTTCATGTTATGATTATGGTGATCTCATTTTCACTTCTATGATTTGTTCCATGTTAAGATATTATGATCTCTTTTGCAGGTTATGATTTTCAAAAAGATATGATATGATTTTTATTTCTTTTGTATACCCTTACTGAGCATTTGAGCTCACCCTTTTATGTTTTCTTTTCCCCAGGATATAAAGAAAGGTTTTAGGTAAAAAAAGGAAGATCTTTATGGGAGATATTGAAGATCTTTCACCACGATTAGAAGATTATGTTCCAAGTTTCCAAAGACACTAAACTATTACGATCCTTGTGTGTGTGTTTTTGTTATGTACTAAGTATTCCGAAAAAGTAATGTAATGTCAATGTACGTCAAGCTTCGGGTCTCTACACCGACTCTCTGAAGAAGAAAGACCTTCTGACTTGGTGAAGAATGATCCATGATTCTCTAATTATTTCCTCTTCTCCACGACAAGAGAGTAAAGGCCAATTCTTCATCGGGTGCACTCTTACGACGACCGAAACGACACCGTCAACCATGATGCTTGTCAACCGCGAACTATATTTGAGGCAGGGGTTTAAATTTGAGTATGTTTATATTTCCATGGTCTTCCCTTCTAAAACAAAGAACGTGAATAAACTCATTATCAAGTTGATCAGCGAATGATTTCTTTTGCGGGTTGGGAGTAGTTATTTGTAGGGGAATTGTAGAGGGATTTTGTATATTTACGTTTATGTGATTTATCCCCTCGAGCATGGAAGATTATTCTGTTGGGTAATTAATTAAAATAAAAAGGCGGTGGGTACGGAATAACCAACAAGTCCGGACCCACTGCCAACTTGTTCTTGATGCGCGGATTGCATGGAGATGAGTGAACGGAAGGGAAATGGCGATTTGAAGTCGTCAAAGAGAAGAGCACAGATCGATAAGTCCGTAGGCATAGACGAGAGATAAAACAGACCACCAGAGTGACTCCGGTGGCCCAAGGAACATTTTGGCAGTGCGGGTCACAGGCGCGCCGGTGCCGGCAACCGGAGGCAGCGGCTGGATCCAGCCGGCCGCTTGGAGGCGGCGGCACCGTAGGAGGAAATCCGCTGCGGAAAATACCACGGCAGTAAAGCGAAAGACCTCGCGGCCACACGGGATATTGGATGGCGGGGTGGCGCTGGCCAGCCCCCCCAGGTCCAATTATTCAGGGCCGCACACCCGGCTTCGCGCAATGCACTCGTCCACTGGCTGAGCCTGCCCACCCCCCCCCCCCCGCCGGACCGGGGCGGGCTACGCAAGTCAGGTCGGATCATGCTAGCAGGACCGAGCCACACCCAACCAAGATGGTCCACACCTAACTGGGCTGAAACCGGACCCGATTCGGGTCGCCCCGGTTCGGGCCGACCCAGGGTGGGTTGGGCTGGGTCGGACCGGGCCCAAACCCCCCTTTTTTGGACCAGATTCATTAAAACGCCCATAACATGAGGAACAAACCTCTGTTCGATGCACCATTAGTTGCGTAGGATTCCTTGGATCAAGGAGTTCGTTTTATTATATTACATACAAGTTTTAGGTGAAATTTGTGAATGGTCGGGTTGGTTAGAACCTGAAATAAACCGGGCCCTCATAGATGAAACTTTTATAACATAAGGACCGGACATCCAATTGATGTTTCGTCGACTGTGTTGGATTCCTCGTGATGAGACGATTCTTTTGGAATACTCTACACAGGATTCATATGTGGTGTGAGCCTGGCCGGGTTGGATTGTACTTGAAATCCAACTGGGCCTCTAGAACAGAAATGCTAATAACTCACAGACTGGGCATCTGATTGACATGATGTCTGTTGAATTGAGACCCCTATGATGAGGTGGTCCCTTGATATACTTCCACGTGAGGTTATGTGAAATTTGGAAGTATCAAATAGAATCTCGTGGAGCAGACCCTTCTGATGATTAGTGTACGGAGTGCAGAGACCTAATAGCTGGCTGAGACTTGACGACTGCTGATTGATCGAATCGGAGTGATTTGGATAGCACAGTGTGGAGCACTTGGTTGTTGCAGCAGACCCATGGTGGAGGAGCGCTTGGTTGTAGCGGAAGACCCATGGTACTTGACAGAAGTAGTACCTCTGTAGGCTAAGAGGGGGAGCGCTTGGTTGTAGTTGCATACCCATGGTGGGTAGTGCTTGGTTGTAGCAGTATGCCCACAGTACTCGATAACTGGAGTACTTCAGCAGTCCATGGTTAGTGGGAAGTACTTGGTTGTAGCGGCAGGCCCATTGTACTCGACAGAGGAGGAGTTCACTAGGATTCGTGGTTTCGATATCATGAATAAAATCTTGGTTTGAGCTGAGTCAATGAACTTTGTGTTTTCGTCATGATTGAGATGGGTTACTTGATAAACTAGGTATATGTATGGGAATATACCTAAGAAATGTTTATCTATTAAGATCTTCCTTTGTGTTTTATCTTTGTTGGTTTTAGTGAGACCATGATGGTCTCAGGGTCCCTACTGATTATCATTATACTCACCCCTTCACGGGCTATGCCTGCAACTCGTTGTGTTGGATGCAGACGACGGACAGCGCTGACCAAGGTAGAGTGCACGAGGACTAGACGGTACCTGGAGGTGAACATTCATTGTGGCTGAACACTGAGCGGATGATAGAAATAGAGTGGTGAGGAGGACATTTGTACCTACCCATTAGGTTGGAACTCGGAGGATGATCTAGGAGCTACTTCACCTTTTAGTTGTATTCTTTTCATTTGTAATTTTTTTTCAGTTGTAGTTGTACCTTCTTTTTGGTCATGTATTTCTGGACCCTTTGTACATTCATCAATTTTGTTATAATGTTTTACTTAGTGTTTTCTTTCGATTGTTCTCTAGTTGTGTGTGTATTTACTTTTTTATAAAGGCAATGCCTACCCAGTTTTAGGAAATTACGCCTTTGGTGCTAGTCGCCAGCCTCAGGCGTATGGAAGGCGGGCTTGTGGTAGTCACGATGCAGGCCCCGAGGGACGGTTCGTGACATAAAATTTCACCCAAATAGTGTATTGTATTATATATAGTCTTGGGAAATCTAAATCACAATAAAAACACTTATAAACCATTTTAATGTCCCTGGTCGATTGAAGAATTTTCACACGATAGGTTCGTTGGTAAGGAGGACATGTGAATCAACTAAGATGGAGGGTTTTGATTTAGACAATGATTCTATATTACAACTTCATAGTTTCCAAATATGTGAAAACAAATCATACACCAAATTAATTAGGGAAAACAATTACTTTTAACCTTCAACCGTAAATGGGTTTCACTCAATTTTTCATCTTAATTAATTTAAAAGCCTCTCCTAAACACACATATACTTCATCCTCAACATTTTTGTTTTTTTTCATAAATGTCATCGTTGAATTGAATATTTTTTCATGGGATGATATTATCCTGCTAATATTATCCATAATCTTGATTCCATTCCCCATTTATTCCATTATCCAGCTTTCTCACACATGTTTTGGAAAATAAATACTATTTTATGGGGTTTTATTCTAGTTTCTAATTTTCCCGTGCTTTTAGATGATATTGAGCTTTTATCAAATGATTGAATCTTAATTTTTTTCTATTTTATGTTTTAATTCTATCCAAAAAAATCCTAACATTTATAAAATGTCCCATTGATCCACAAAATTGTATGTCAGATCCTTACAATTAATGTTTATTATTTCTTTAATTTTTCCAAAATTCAAGCCTAAACATAGTACTATCATCGCATGTCTAATTGGTGGTAGAAAATTTCCACTCACACAACCCCAAAGTTTAATAATGACATAATTTTAATGACATAATTTCTATTTATGAAATAGAAGCACCTGATAATTAATTTTTTAAAAAATACATTATCGTGATTCAATTTTTCATTACATAAATTAAGGAAACCACCCCTTATGGTAATGATTTTTATTGAATTCGGTGAATACCAAATAATGGTGTTTCCAAAAGCACCCTTACAGTGATTTTGGTTTAAAAATTTAGAAAAACGCCAAATATATTTTCGATCCAACCCCCCTGTTGGATGTGTCTGGCGGGTCCGATTACAAATGAACTCAGAGATTGACTATGGAAATGCATTGGGTTATTAAAAAAAATTTAATGTTCAAATTTCATGACTAAATTCAATATCCCATGTTCATTCTTATATATGAACTTATTAAAATAAATTGACTAATTAAATTATATAATCAAATAAGTATCTAATCGTTTATAATAGAGATACATACAAGGTTTTGGTTTTATATTAATAAATTCCTAGTTATGAATAAATTAATTATGTATATGAAATAAACCATGGGATCCATTCACCCTCTTTTAATAATTCCTTAAAAAATATTATTTTCTTTTGTGGTAACCGTGGAGTATATTAATTAAGGAAAATGTGTTGGAATATTTCTACACTAGTAATAAATAACATGATAAAAATATTAGGGAAATATTTTTCTTAATTAATTGATGAATTCTTATATATTTTCAAAAAAATATACTTGAGAAATAATGTCTTACCTAATATAGTTGTAATATGCATTATTATATAGTGATCTGTTATGATTTAAATGTGATATATTCCCCTGGAATGACTTGTATTCCATTTTCAAATTCCTTGTGCAAGAAAAATTTATTATACATAATTCATTGATGCGATATGAATGAGGATATAATATAATCAATCCAGAAAATATATTACATTCATGAATGACATGTATTGACATTTAAAATTCACTTCGAAACTCCGATCAAATTAAAATTCATGGGATAAGCTAACAGATTTAACATGATTACCTTATACATGGTATGCCATGGATTACTATATGGGATTACTACCCATATTAACATATTTTTACCCTGTAATTTCCAATAGGTCTCTGTTAGAGATCATTTAAAATGTGTAATGATAGGGGTTAGTCTCTGGGATTTCACACTAGAGATAAGGACCACATCTTAATGAAAATGGGTTGGTTTTCCAGTTCCAAACATAGAATGAAATTGAGTTTACATTGGATCCATGTGGTCCTAATATGTGTTAATTGATGGACCAATTATTTTTATTCACATTGAAAATTTTTCTTTGACACATGGGAATATATAAATAGGGTCTATATCTACATTATTTTTCATATTATCAAATTTAGTTCATTTATGCGATAATAGGTGGTGTTTTCTTGGTTCATATAAAATTATGGATTTATAATTTATGTACAACACAATCTAATGTTTTAAATTCATATAATTGAAATTAATTAGAAATAATTATTATTGTTCAACACTGCTTCTCTTACTTATTTTTCATATCTCTAATTGTTAAGAGAGTATATCGCATGGTTCTATGTTGGGACATGGCAGGTTTGCTTCATTAATAAATTGATGCTGAAAGTGAATTCCCAAGTATTTGTTGATTGATCGCAAAATTATAATCTCTAATGAAGTTGGGTGATTTTATTTATCACATATTTATTTATCATTTTTCCTCCCCTATATGATTCATTGTCTTAGTTTGGACTAAATTACCCCAGTATAATTATAAACAATACATGCTTCTTCTTTTTGTAAACATTATATGTTTTTTTAATTAAACATATGTAGTTTATTCATATTATTTATTCCTATATTATATTTATTATAATTCCATAGGTTATTTTCTCCCATCATACCATCATTAGAACATCCCTACTAGTCATAAAACTATAGCATAAAGGGGTGTGTGCATGAGGTTGCGTGCCATTTATTTGAAAACTAATAAGTGATTGTGTTTGGCGATGAAAGAAAGTGGTATAAATATTTATTTTTTCATATATATTCTTATTTATTGATGTTTAGTTCAGTTGTATTTCAAATATAAGTGTCCTATATTAAATGAGTGTCAATGAGTTTCATCTCTATGTTTGAATTATTACAGATGTGTCAGACCATGTTCTACTTGTCTCTTATCTTATTCTTAGTAATGTTCTTTGAGAAGATGTTGGTTTATAGGAAATAGAATGGTTTTATGTTAAAGGTATATAATGATAGGTATAATTTGCTAGATCTATCCATTGATGTGTCTTTGTGATGAGATGTAATAATATGTAGAGTTTGTAAGACCATGTTTCCATATTGTTAAATAATATCAATGATATTTTTAATATTCTATCAAGTTGATTGGTTTTTCTAAAACAAATCTTCATAATGGAATTAAAAGAGCTAGAGAACCTTACTGTTATTTAGATGTGGTTTTATGTTTATTAGGACTTTTAAGATCCTAGATGAGCCTTGTAACAACATGCTTCATTCATCCATTTGGGGAGAAATTTCATGGTGTTCATGGTTAAAAAACAATAAGTTCTATCGATGAACCAAAAATTATAGACTTTTTTATATATTTTTATGTCTTTTGAAAATGTTTAGAATTGTCAAAGAAATATTGTATGTGTCCATGGTGTATTCCATAAACACTACACAATTTTTTCAATGTTTTGAAAACAATTTCATGCAATCATATTACTCTCTATTGTCCATTTTCTACTATTTATTGTCCAAATAAAACTATTTCACAAACTATTAAGATAATATAGTAATTTATATTAGTCCTATATAATCATTTTCAATGATTCATACATTATTTTATAATCATAAGCGTATTTTGTATAAAATTACCAATTTTAATTGTTTTTTGTCTAGTTCCCCAATTTATTCTCCAAACGTGCCATTACAGATGAAGTGACTAGATGATTTAAGATTATTATGTATGATAACAGTTTAAAAGGTGTTTATCTAAAATTATTTCCATATATAAAATGTTCCATTGTCATTCACACCTATAATTTTTTGATATTTCCTAAAAAGTATAATCCCTTTCAATTCATTCATTTCATTGATATTTAAGAACCATTCATTGTTATTTGTGTGATATTTTTTTATACAACACTTTAAAATTTTATCTTCAACACACTTGAATATGTGGAATTATTTTTTCCAATGATGGGGAATATTTTAAATTATTCATAGCCTCTTTCTATTCCATAATAATTCTTTAATCCTTCTCTTTTTTTCAGACCATGATTCGACCATTTCCCCTTCTCATTTTCAATATCATAAATACAAAATAGTAATTTCTCATACAGGGAAAATAAAAATTAAAATTCAATGGATTAAATGATCCATAAGATTATTAAATGTTATTTATCATGTTTATACATATTTAACACAAACAAATTGTTTTTCATATGTTATAATAATTTCCAATATATGAATAGCTTTATATAATGAAATTCAACATTAACTGAAGAATCATGATTAAAACCCTATGTTTAACAGCATTCATTAAAAAAGGAATTCAAAAAATAATCAAAAAAAATTAATAAATCAATCCATTTTTACACCATAATGTAAGGGTGTTAGTGAAAGGGGGAACTGCACCTTGTTAGACATGTTGAGTTCGATGATGGGTCATATAGATCTTTCATTATCCTTTTAGGGATATTCATTACAAACTACATCATACAGATTAAACTGAGTACTAAATAAGGTAGAAAATGGAATTCTCTCCATGTTAAGGAATGAAAAAAACCTATTTTTAAGAACACACGTGTATGGGGATGTGTGGCATTTTTTGAGGACTTACTAAGAAACAAACTAGAACATTGGGTCATGAGGTGTATCATAATAGGATATCCCAATGAAATGAAAGGATATTACCTACATAGAACTTTAGAGAAGAATGTGACTGTAGCCAGTCAAGTCATCTTTCTTGAGAGGGATCACATCCTCAAAAAGGATAGTGGGTAAAAAATTGACTATGATGAAGTTGATGCACCAGATACACATGATTTGGTATAGGAACAAGTTTTACAGGTCCCTGTGGAATAGGTTCCAGAAAAAAAGTACTTTGTAAGAGCTCAAGAGAGGTAAGGGACTATAGAGATTTGGTTTCCTAGTCAATAAAAATGGTGAATCATTATTTTTTGACAATGATGAACCTATCCCTAAAAGGATGAAATAAAAAATATCATAAGATAAAAGATGGCTAGAAGCTATGAATTCATATGTGGATTCTATTTATCAAAACCATGTTTGGGTTTTTTATGTTGAGCGAGTTGAGGTAAATCATGTTAGATGAAAATGGGTATTCAAAAGAAAAATGGACATGGAAGGTCAAGTTAGAACCTATAAATCATGTCTAGTGGCTAAATAATTTAAACATCATCAATTAATTGACTCTGATGAAAACTTATTTCCAGTTTTCGTGTTTGTATCTATAAGAATCATATATTCCATTACTGCTTACCATGAATAAGAGATTTGGAAAATGGATGTCAAAACATCATTCCTTAACGGGAACCCTCAGGAAGATGCCAATATGACACAACCAAAAGGGTTTTTGACACAAGGTGAATCTGAATCGGTTTGAAAGTTGTATAGATCCATTTTTGGATCAAAGAAGTAATCCAATTCATAGAACATTCTATTTGATGAAGCCATTTAATAATTTGTTTTCATTAAGAATGAATGTGGACTATGTGTTTATAAGTGGTATACTGGGAATGTGTTCATTGACCTAGTAGTATATGTTGATTAAATATTGCATATTGGAAATGATGTATCAGTCTTATTGTTAGCTAAGGACTGGTTGAATATGTGTTTCTGCAGGAAAGACTTGGGTGAAGCATCCTACATTCTATGGATCAAGATCAATTTTGATAGATCTAAGAGGATGCATGGACTAAGTTAGGGTACATACATTGACTAGATACTAAATAGATATAGTATGGAAATATCCAATATGGGATTGGTTCTAGTTTCACATGGCCTACATCATTCTAAGAAAATGTGTCCTTAGGAAAAATAGGAGAAGGATAAAATAATTACTATCCCATAAGATTCGGCAATATGATACATCATGTATTCCATGTTATGTACTAGGATAGATGTTTCCAATTCATTGATCATGAGATATCATGAAGATCTAGGAGAAATGTGTTGGATTGTAGTTAAGACTATTATTATGTATCTGAGAAAAACTAAGGATATGTTCCTACTTTATGGAGGAGATAAAGATCTTGTCATCAGAGTGTATCCAAATTCCAATTTTCAGATGGTTCATAATGATATGATGTCGCAATCTATATTTGATTTATGTCTTAATGGAGGATTTGTAAGTTAGAAAAGTACAAAACAACTAGTTGTTGCTGATTATACAGTGGAGTCTGAATATATAGGGGTTTATGATGCTTCCAAAGAAGACACCTAGATTTGAAACTTTTTCCAGGGGAATCATATAGTTTCTATAATTAAAGATCCTATCACATGGTATTGTGATAATATTATAGTGTTGGGTCTTAAAAAAGAACCAAGTTTACAACAACAGGAAAAGAACATTCTCAAAAATTATCTCCTAGTGAGGGATTTCTATAAAATGAGAGAAGTTGTGAGGAGTATAGTTTCCGTGAAAGATAATGTTGAAGGACCAATCACTAAAAACATATCTCAGTAGAATCATGAATATCATCTGTGAGATAGCGAGTTAAAGGTTATTAGCAGTTGGCTCCAGTCCAAGTGGGATTCAGTTGGAGTTGGTGGAATTGATCCAACTACATTGTAAATTAATCGTTAATAAATTACTTATCACATATTCATTGTTCTACTCTGTGAAAATTCATGTGATAAGGTCCTAAAGATAGCTGTTTCACTAAAGGGTTATAATATATTTATGTTGTGATGAGAACTTGGAAGTTCAATAACACTATTCTAGAATATATATTCTATGTACGGATGATTTTATTTCAGGGGTACAAATAATAAAGGCCATTAGGGGTGAGGACTCATAAAACCTTGAGGAACATTATCATGGTGTGCACCCTTCATAATATCTAGGAGGATGTTATGAGAACGAGTCCCACTAGTAGGAAATTCAAATTTCATAGGGTCATTAGATGTTCCTATCTACATACGTGTGTATTGGTCCTTAGACTTTATGACTATTATTAATGGGTATTACAACTTGAACACTTAGATTTATTAATGAAAACATTGACGACACACTATTCACTGCAAGGTATGATATGATGGGTGCGTCATGAGTAATACTTCATTAATAGATAATGTGAGAATGTATTTTTCCCTTCTGTTCTATAACGAAAGTAGATATCTCATGCCCTTTTATGGAATTGATATACCCTAAATAAATCCATTTCCATGGTAAGTAATGGGAATTTTAAATTATGAAAAGTGAAAGAAAGAATAATAGAAAATATGGGTTGATGGAACATGAATGAAACCCTCTTGATCAGAGATATTGAGAAAAGGTGGTTACATTAAACGGTAAGCATTCATAGGTGGTGACACATCATTATAGCATTAACTTCATTCTCTATGGGTGCCTTGACATATTTCTAGATGATATCCTTAGACATTAGGCAGCCTCTACCTAATTCCACTATGATAGAATCCTAGAGGGGAGCACACTATGTGTATCCAAGTATCTCACTTAAATATTAATATAAAATTTTGAATAAAGATTATTCCTTATTGTGGTTTAATAATCATTCAAGTATGACTGATCGCATTTATTTTGACACTAGTTATTTGAGAGAATAAATTGTGGCAATATAATATATTTATTACCAGGTAATCAGTGATATTTATTTGAGGAATAAATAGCCATTATTCAAGGTCTAATAACTATGGTGGAGGAAATAGAGAAAATGGAAAACAATTACATGACTTGTATATTAATATACACGTTGTGTAGTTTTCCAAGGTATTTGAGAAAAATAATATTAATTATTTAATTGAATAATATTAGGTGTGATTTTATAGGAGAAAGTCACGTAATAATAATAGTCAACTTCTATTATTTTACATGGGGTCTTACAGAGAATTTAACGAAATGAATAGACACTTTTAGGAAATTAATTCATCTTATTATTCCATGTTATTAAAATCCCAATTATAAATTTATCATTTTCCTAGCCATTTTTGGGTCATGCACAATGGATCTAGAGAAATATCTCAAGATAAGTGAGAAATTATTTTATTCCATTAATGCTCTTAAGCTAGGAGAGTGATCCTCCACCACTGGATCAAGGAGTGTGCGTTGCAAGCATATCTCAAGGCGGCCAAAGGAGAACATCACAAGAGAATGATCTTTCGCGTTAGCACCTGGAGATCCCTTTGGTGACGGTCAGAGATACGTGGAGCATGTGTGGATCATTGCTAGAGGAACTATACACTTGTATTCTCTCACGCAAATAAGGATCACATCAGATCATGACTGAAAACATTAATAGAGAAAGAATTTCATTTTGGTAATTCATGACATTTAATTAAATTAATTATAACCAACAAATGATGATCCTCTCTATAGATCTGGGACTCACTTTCATTCATTTTCTCTTCAATCTATTCTGATGACCCAGTGGTTTATTATGATGATGGATCATAGATTTATCATTGTTAATAGAAATATTAATGTTGTGTACCCCCACCGATGAACTTCTACTGCACCTAGAACCTTCAATTATATCGTCATATATTGCAAAATTTTGGTAAATTAGTTCCCTTTAGAGGAATGGTTTTAGAATATCAACGAATCAATCAATCTTATATTTTTTTTCTTATGTAGTCTATGACATTCCATTCTTACAATTTAATGATGGATTCATAATTGGCAATGTTTTCATCCTATTTTTAATTCAGACTCAATAATTACCTCCCCTTATCAGGTCATTGTTCATGAGGGAGATTTTTCTCTCAGAAAATTTCTATAAAATACATCCATTATATATATTCAGTATATTCTAATGAATTTTTTCATTTAATTAATGACCATAATTGACTTGAATCCCCCATTAGATGATAAACTACAATGAAAACCTTATCACTTTTGTTAATTCCCAATGTGAGAAATATATTGTTTAATGAACTTATCCACTACTCAATTGAGAATGGGTTCTTAGTCACATTGAATTATGGGGGTATTTTTCTAATGAATTGTTCTATCCATTTCTATACACATTGTAGTTTTGGATTCCATACTCAGGTAATATTATTATCCATAACCTGAGTCAGTTGTCTCTATATAGTTATATGTTTCACATCCCTAGTTTTACGTCCCACTATACTATCATTATCCTAGATAAAAGGGATATCCCTACATCTAATACATGAAATTATTTGGTTTCCATTGATTCTACAAGTATCTATATTAAAATAATGGAATAAAATGAATTAGTTTATCAATACTAATTCATAATTTTGATTTATAAAAATACTTAACATAAATTGAAAAATTTATGCATAGATAATCTCTCAATAATCAACATGGTTTCTTTGGGGACATGTTTACTTTTAAATCCTTAATAATGGTTTGTGAGGAAATTGTTCATTAACCTAAGCATATCCCTAGGATTGCCATACTAGGTGTGTAGTAAGGCATGTGTTCGTGTACCAGGTTACGCCTAGTGAGGCCCATCACACCATGTCTGAGTTGTTACCCCTAGGTATATCCCTTCCAGAACAATGTCCACATGTATTATCCAAACATGGGTGTATTCCAATGAAGACCCACTTAATATGTTCCTTTTAGAATTATTGTGTTTTCTTATATGTTTATCATCAATTTCTATCTTAGTTTTATTTTCCCTAATCTATCTTTTCAAAATCCAGTTTCCATGGTTTCCCCTAACTTCCACTATTACCAACTATAAGGACCTTCACCCCAATTTCCCAATGTCAATTCCATAATTTATTTCATTTATACCAAGAACATGATTTTTCATTCCAAAGGGAAAAATAGTTAAGTATCTTTAGAACACTATATAAAAAAATAATCTTCACATTATAACTTGAAATAAAATAAAACATATAAAGTCAATTAGAAACACCCATAAACTCATAGATTATTCCTACATGTCATTCATAATATACATCTTCGCATCCAAGGAAAAAATAAAAAAAATAAATGGGTTAGATAATATTCTCTATAAGAGTAATAAATTAATTGGAACCTAACATAAATAAATGTAATCCAAATTAAATGACTAAAAATACATTCCATTAAAACATAATCTAGATCTTAATATGGAAGGTGAAAAAAATGATTAAATAATTCCATATAAATAATCATAAGAGATTGAAATATAACCATGGATATTTTACTAGTTGAATAATCCCATTGATTATCAATTTCTAATATCATAATGAGTAATATCATAATTTAACACATAAAAAATATACTATACAGACTTCATCCAAGACACCATACATAAATGGGTATAAACTTATTCTAGTTTGTCTCATAAGACCTATTAATTCAGTGACTGGATATAGTGGGCCCCACCTATCACTTAGTAAGTACAATATATTCCTTATATAAGAGTATTGAAACATAATTAACATATTCATTCATATTTAAAATAACATATGAAATATTAAAAAATGGAAAAGTAATAAATTTAATCATAAACCATCTAGAGTAATATAGTGAATGTTATCACAACAGTATATCCCTTATCAAACTAATCATTATCCTTTTAATGAAAAATATAATTTGTATCATAAGAGATCAATTTAAATAAATAAAAACAATCAGCATAGGTTGTTTAAATAGATGAAAACAATTTTATAAAATTTTTCAATAATTCTTTTGTGAAATTACCTTTTTAATTTTTAAAATCAGAGTTATTTTAGAAAATCAATTTTTATTTTTATAAAATCAATTAATAAAATGTATATCCCAAGAAAAAAATATAATTAAAATGAAATTATTTTTGAGGCATACATGTTTTCAAAATGATGTGAATACATATAATAATAATTAATATGATGTTTTTGAAATGGGCTACTTCAGTGCGGTTTAAGAAAAAATATAAGTGTCTTTAAATAGGAAAATGATTAGTTGTTTACATAAAACCATGAAATACATAAGATATTTTTTCATGAAATTTATTTTTGATTTTATAAAAATATTAGTTTCTTTAAAAATATTATTTTGTGTACTTGAAAGTGGATAAGAAATTATAATGTTCTCTTTAACAAGGCTTTATTATCAAGAGAAAATTAAAAGGGAACCATATAAAACATGTATTTTTCCATTAAATAAAGATGAACTAATATGGACTCATGATTTTTTAACATATACACATGATTTATTATAATTATATAAATGTAATTAATAATTTCATTAAGGTAAAGAGAGATAAAGCATAACCCGAATGAAAATTGATGTTAAGGCATAATCTATTAGCTTAGGTCTTAAAGTGTTATGCAGTTATAATTAATGTCATGGATAATGAAATTGGATTAAATAATACATATTTTTAAGACCAATTCTGAATTATTATTTTATTTTTTTTATTTTTTTCTTTTATGGTCTTTTTGAAGTGTTATAAGATTCAATATTGTAGTTTGTAAGTGTTTGTTTCCTTGATTTTAATGATTGATCCACCTTTAAACATGTATGAAAGATCATGTGAATTGAGAATAGTAATACAGAATTTAAATTATATGGTTTTATTTAACATCTAAAAAATTTAATGGTTTTATATGTCATTTTCTCCGATATGAAGAGGATTAATTAGATAAAATGTTGATAATAAAATTTTGGTTTATTTAGGAATTTTTTTGATCATCATGTACTACGTTTTTTATTAAATAATATCATATATATATATATACTGGATATAAAACTATATATAAATATTAATATACATATTAAAATCTTTTTCAACCATAAAAATGGATTTCTGACCATCCTTGACAAATGAATCGGAAAACAAAAATTGGTCATCCACGAAGGTGTTAAACAATCACATCACAGATGATGTTTTCTTTTTAAAAATAAAATGGGGAATTGAAAATAATTAATATTTGATATCCCATTATCATAATAAAATTATATTTAATATAATATTCTATATTTATCATAATGTTTTTGATATATGACATAAGAAAATGATAATTAATGTAATGAAATTGAATGAAATTTAACAGAATGAAAGTTGATTTACCTCTTGAATTATTCACCTTGAGAACCTCCATATAGAACATTGAAATAGACTTTTTGTAAGACCATTAAGACAAAAATGTGGGGGATAGGATTTCAAGAGGAAATGGTGACAATATAGCTAAGATTCACAATTGTAGAGGTGTTTTTAAAAGGAGTTCTAAGGGGTGGTAATTATCCTAGAGGGGAGAGGTTTTTTTATTATTTTATTAATTTCTTATTTATTCGGGCAAGATACTCTAAGTAGTCCGATAATTTTCACTAAATACATTACACTAATTATGTATAGTTCAAGATCTGGGGATTACATCAGCCAGTGATCATCTATTACTCAATAATTCATGTATTTTTCAAATACCATAAATTGTCGTACGTCACTGTTCACCCAAAATTCAACTCTTTTATAAAAATAGAAAAAATATTCCTAACCATTTTCTGACATGTATAATTCAAATATGGACTCCACATTATGAAAATAAATTTAAAAATATGTGAAATATAATTTTTAAATAAAATCATTATTTAGTCTAAAATATCAAATTTAATATTATATATGATTTTGTGACACTTTTAGAAATTAATTTAGGTCTAATAAAATTATCTTATAATCATAAGAAAAAAAAATATTTATTTATGAGTCTATTTCATGAAAATAAATTTCCTTTTAGATATTTATTTTAATCATAAAATTGTAATAAAAATTATGTTTCACACAAATACCAACACATAATTTTTCATTTTTAAAACATTTATTTATTTCATATTTGATGTAAATATATTATATTTTATTTCAAAAGATTCCTAGATTTTGTGTCTAAATTTATAGGTAAAGTAAAAATTATATTGGTCATATACTTTTCTTGGTGGTCACATTACTATTCCAACTATCATTTTTAATTGTATATTATAGTTTTAAATATAGTGTTATGTGAAGAATAAACTATCAAATATATTATATATTAAATTATTCATTCCATAAATATTGGTTGTTTACATATTGGATTGGTTACTATTATTAAAATATCTAAAATATTAGTTAAGTAAGATTATATCAATTCAAATTTTAATTTTTAAAACTTATACATCTAGAAATTTTGGATAATGATCAATCTAATCAATTTATTATTATGGCACTCATTACATTTTGATTCTAAATGTAACAATTAATCATAGTTTAATGATGTTCCATTTCTATCTTATAAATATTTGAACTTTATAACATGGGAATTTTTACATATCTAATAGGACCATTATATATATATACAAGATTCCTATGTGAAAATCCTAATTCTATATAAATTAAATTTTTTAATATACAATAAAAGAGAATTGTAATTGGATCATAAATAGTGTTTTACTCTATAAAATCTAATTGATACACCATATACCATTACCTCATAAATATAACATAGAACATGCCTATGACCCTACCAAAGTAGTGGGAATTTTGTGGTATCTGTTGTGTAACTTTTCATCTTTATATATCACCAATTCATATATATGGAATCTATAAGTTGTGTTTTTAATGTTTGATAAGAATTATTTACCCGTTTCATATGCATTTTTCAGAATTAATTTTGGTTTCAAATCTTTTCTGAGGCTTGTTGTTTAAATTTTTATATATAATCTACCACAATATCCTTTGGTCATGTACCATGAGGGTGGTTATGAACATGTCCTAGAGGTTACGGTCCTTGATACACTAGTTTTACATCCTATAGTGAAACGTTTGGCACCTATTGTTATCACTGATCTGTGCACATATTCCATTTTTCGAGAGGGCTTTCTATGTCTCGGGCATACCATTAAGGAGAACCTATGAATTTTATATTATAAAGAAGATTTGATGTCTATTTTTTAGTAGCGTAAACCCACCATGGTTTTAGTGAATGATGTCCCTCAATATGCATAGCCATTTCAAGAGGCCATGTTGTATATATTAGACCATCTATAGACACCTCTTGATAGGAAGTTTAATCTTGCATCATATACACATAGAGATTAAACCAAGAGATGTTGTTATTTTATGAACCTTGTTTAATGAAATTAGTTTAGGTTCTATAGGATTTTAGATTTTTAATTTTATAGTTATTTTATTTTTATGGCTCTAAGACATGACTAAGAGAGAGTGTGTGTACACCTGGAAAAGGGGACCTCATCAGTCATGCACTAATCAACTAATTTCATGGTGCATCATTCTTTATTCATACTTTCCATGGTGACGATATGTTGAGAGAATATAATTTGAGTATGGGATCATATATCCCATCCAATATAAGGTTAATGGGTTTCTCTTGACTACCATCATTTCGATAGTTAATAAGCCCCTCAACACTAAGTGTATGCTTAGATAATATGGGGTTGTGGTCCAAGTTAGTCTAGTACCTCATTAGATAAGTTGTTAATCCTACCTCGTGAATAATTATTTAGAATGTTCCCAAGTGGGTAATAGTGTCCAGAGTGTACATCTTGATAACTATGCAATAATATATTAATTTAGTTAGAAGGATCAGATGAGGCCCCATTACGATAGATCCCATATTGATTGATGATCATGTTGTTGAATGGGGAATAATCATTGATTTTTCTTATAACATTACTCATGTTTCTCAGAAATGATAATTGGAACCATGTCCTCTTTTAGGAGTGGGGTTAGTATCTCCACATCAGGTAGGGAGTTGGAGTAATTTTGGTCTAACATGATGAGGAGGTTCTCATGGCTGAGGCAGCCTAACATCATATATGCAACGCTGGTAGATGAGGTCAACCCTGAGTATTTAAGATATATCATAGGGTCATGGTTCCAAAAAAATATATGTATTGAAACTAATACCCAAAGAGAATATTCTTATTCTTTATACTATTTGAGGTAAAAGATTAGTACCATATACTTTAGTGCCTATTTTTTTGAAACCTCAGCTTCCTACTCTTTTATATCTATAATAATCATGTATTCTATTGGTATTGAGATTTTGTACTTTTATGGAGTGATAAAACTTTATATCATGTTGGATTTTTTTTTCAGAAATTATTTTCAATTATAAGGAATTAGACATTGAATTATATGACTATCATTTTATGCGTAACATATTCATCTTAAAAAAGAAACGTTTTAAAATCATTCTCAGGATATACATTTCATTTTATTATTGTGGAAGTGTTGATTTTTTATCATTATATGGAGTCATTTACGTCGCGAGAGAGTGGTTGTAAAATTGATTAAGTTAAATGGGATGATCGGGATATCCATTCTATATAAGAGCATTATGGTCCATACAGAGTGATAACCAAAAATTTATTGTCTCATTCTAGGTGATTAAGGGATATGATATATAGAATTCCCTCATGTAGTTGACCATTTTAAGGATATATTCCTTTATTATTTTTCTTTTCTTCCTCCAAATAGATAGTGAGAGAGATAATATATACTATTGATCTATTTCAAGGCTTATTTGAAATTTCAATTTTGCCCTATATAATGGGAATTACTAGGTTTTTGGATTTCATGAGTATTCTAGAGGAATTTAGAAGCTTGGGGATTATAAAACCCAGTAATTCATCATGGGGTTCACCTATTCTTTTCATCTAGAATGTGTATATGACACTGTATTTTCATAGACTATAAATACATAAACGATCTCTGGGTTTAGAACCCTTATCCATTATAATGTACAAAAGAATTTTTTAACCAACACTAATGATATATGGTTTTAATAATAATTATTTAACATCTAGTTACAATCATGTCCACGTTATACCATAAACGTTTCCATGTAAATTATTAAAAATTGGATATATATTATAGAATAATCTAGTCATGTTTTCCAGTCTTACAAAATTTCTTATAGTCTTCATTGTGTTGATTGATAGGGTTTCCCACTCGTATCAAGATTCATTTGTGGTGGTCTTTCTGGATGACCACCTACTATATTATCACACATGAATCAACAATTTAAAACATATTGATATCATACTAAATACAACAATAGATCACTAGTTGTACAATAATATTAATGATTACTAGTTTTCGATCAATGCACTTAACTTCATAGGTCACATTATCATAGAGTCAATCAAATTCATAGCCCCAAAGAATGTGTGAGCATTTATTTCCTTAGTGAATCCAAATAATTTAATGGATTAAATAGTTTAATTGGATAAGATTTATATTATTGGTGATATATATAAGATTTATCATTCCTCACATCACTATTAATAGAATTTACTAACAAAGGATCAATTCTTACATGTTCTGAAGCATGTGGGATATATTTTAGGAGATGAAAGCAATATTTATTTCAGTACAGATATTGATTCTACCTAAGCCTAATAAAGGATATATGATATATTTTAACACATCAGATAACCATAAAGGGATATTTATGATGTATAATGAGTGAGTTGTGGCATACGATTCAAATTAATTGAGACATAATTAGTGGATTTATCCAAGACTTAACCTAGAGTTATTAGTGACGGTTCTTTCCCTACATTATTGGATATATTACATTATGAGACAGTGTCTTGTATAGTATACATGATAATAGATCCTCAAATATATCATTAAATAGTGAAACATTAATCTGATACAGTGAAGGTTTGTTCAATACACATTGTACTTTGATTTTGATATTTCATAAAATCCTAGAAGTAGTAATGTTGTTGCAGATTTTGCGAGTCTAAAATATTAGACATAGGAATTTTAGGTGGTAATTAGTGAAATTAAGTTAATGATCCTCTTCTTTACTGTGAATAATTAGCATAATTAGTATCTCTATTAGTAAATTCTTATAGATTTGCATATTAATATTTACTTCTAGATATAGTGAATATGATTTTTATTTCACATATATAGGTTTTTGTTCTGTAGAATAAAATTTAAAAGAGGAACCCCTAATTTTTATGTTACTTATAGGGATGAGGTCTTCAATATTCATTGATGTTTATTGGTGTTTTCATACAACTATGAGTAATTTTTGTGAGACTCTCAAGCCTCTTCTATTTTAGTAAATATTGGTCTTATGAATAGGTATAGAAACATAAACAACCTATATTGGTGATCATGAATGAAAATAAAGATATAATTCTTTTACTCATATACCTAGTTATTAGTAGATGAAGGTAGAACATCTTTTCAAATTAGGGATTATATATCTATCTCACATACCTAAGGGGAGATGAGATGTGTCCTCCTAAATATCATGAAAGGTTTTCCTAATTCATCTTGAGGCTTAGAAGTAGATAGGGAGACATTGAGAGATTGAACAAGGTACATCACTTACCACCTACTAAAGAGATATTTTTGGTGGAAAATTAAGAATTTTCTATGTGAGGGGAATCATATGAATTCTTTGAGATACTTGCACTGAAATATTATTCATAGATGATCAATTGACATCACAATTATAGAAGGGGTTGCAGAATGATATATATTTATTGGTACATCTAAGTACAAAATATCAACCTAAGATATAGGGTTAGTCTGATTATATGATATAGGTGTCAGAGGAAATTATTTTGGATTGTTACCATGATTTTTTAAGATCATGATAAATACACCTAACAATAACTCAATTTTATTATAATATTATCTTCCATGATACTGTATATATATAATCTAATCAGGCTCTGTATGGTAGGAAATAATGTTCACCCTTATTCTTGTTAGAGCTAGGAGAGGTAGTTCTACTAGGAACCCATCTAATTTAGGACCTATCAGAACAAGAGCATCTTATTAGGAAGTGTATAGAGAGAACATAGTCTTGGAATAATTCTTATTTTGTTCATCACAGATGAATTTTGATTTTTTCAATTTTAGATTGGGATTTTATGCTTTTTTTCTAGGATGGGTTACCAAATGATTCCAAAATAAGGTTATATGATAAAAATGTAGAAGGAAATATTTAGATTTTTGAGAAAGTCGTGATGGAATCCTATCAGTTTTAGTAAACTCGGTGGTTCCAAGACATGAACAACATATTCCATTATTCAATGAATCATAATTAACATAATGATTCATCTCATGTCTTTCATCTTGATGAGGGTGAGTTAGACATCAATATTTTTTATGAGTATCACCCCGTTTGTATTGATGAAAGAGAACATAGGCTCTATAAAGAGGGTATGATTATATAATAGAGGTGTTATGGATGTACAATCATGTACATCATAAAACCTAGGAATGATAGGCTGATATACATCCCATGTTTATGAATCTTTTCTAAGACTATATTCTATCACCCCCAACAGAGAATCTCATGGTTGTATAGTTTTATGGGGTGGCTTGTATGATACAATCATTTATGTGTGGAAAAATTAAATTAAATTATTATTTATTTGTATTTTATTCATAAAATATATGTTCTTAATTGTATAAGAATAGTTTTGGTATACTCATTGGTTTATTTATATCCCAAATCTCTAGTTTGAAGATAAATATCATGATGCATGCACCATCCTAATCTGGGAGCCACTAAATGGTTCCCGAGGTTGGTGAGTAACATGGCCTCATGAGCTCCTCCCCATACAAAAAAATGATGTTGACTATAAAAGTGGGTGTAAGATGGTACAATGGGGATACAATACCCTCATTATATAAGTGTATTGTAGAGGTATAACAGTACCAATCAATAGTGGATTAATATGAATAAAGAAGCAGTAGAAGAATAACATCTAGTATACTATAATAATAAATAATAAATAATAATTTTAATATATATATATATATATATATATATATCAAGACATGTATCGATATAAAATTGATGTAAATACATGGAAATAGTTATCCAATATAGTAAATGTATAAAAAGATCAAAAAAGAAATATATCTAGCCGGCTTCGTACTCCTAAATCATTCATTTTCTATTATGATCCTATGCACAAAAAATAAAGCATTGTAAAGTGGGTTCTTTCAATGGTCCCTACTTTTATCAATGGAGTATGTCCTGGTACCCAATGGGGTCCCATAAAATATTTCATATAACACACCACAGTTCTCGTTCCATAGAGTCTATAACATGTTCATATTTTGTATAAATAATGAAACAATGTGAAGTATATCATAGGTATAAAAATATGATGGAAGAGTATCAAATGTAGATGTGATCTGGTCCATTCAAAAATCGATACCTATAAACAATATTCAATCTCCCATAAGTAATGTGCAATATAAAATAAGAAATCATAATCAAGGGAAAATTGAAAATCATGAATAAGCAGATGTAGTACTACAAAATCTAACAATGGTGATAAAATTACCATTCTAGGGATACCTATAATGAATGAAAAATATCTACATTGTTGTACTCTATGTAATAATATGATAGGCATAAAAGGGTTGGACAAAATATATAAATGACCATGAAATCCTTTTCAAGTGCATGGAGAATCTCAATGATAACTTAATACATATTTTTTATAGAATCAAATGAACTCGTCCATGGTGTTTCAAGTTTTCCAGATCCAAGGTGTAGCAATGTCCATGGAATATTACATAATAAGGATCCATAGAGTAGAAATTTACTTATCATTAACAACCATAATAAAAAAGGATACATAGATTATAAATATCAATAGAATCTAATTTAATTAGGATTTGAGGATTGGAACAATCCAAGGAGTTTACTAACATTATCAATACTGTACAATGGAGTAATGATGTCCATAGAATCAAATATAATTAGGATCCTAGTCATTTAAATGTCCATATCATCCTCTATAATTATCCATTTATCATCTAATTTCATTACACATTTCATAACCATTCACAAAATATGAGTTAAGACATCTCATTTCACATTATCCCATTTAAAAATTGAATAATTTAAATATAATTCCATCACATTTCAAAGGATTCATGATCCCTCTCCTAATCATATATTTAATAATAATTATATTGAAAAAGGATCCCAAAACATGTGTATATATCACACACACCTTATAAGGAATTATGATATAAAGAAGATACAGAAATCCACCTCACAGGTAGTCAATATTAAGTCTTACAACCTCCAACCATAAAAATGTACTCGTGGGAAACCTAAGCTAGTCCGCAAAAAAATAATCCACACAATATTTAATTTTAGAGAAGAATACGGAAGTTATAATGTGAGGAATAATGGATATAAGGTATTTAAAACAAAAATAAATAATGGAATGTTATATACCACCTAATATATAATAATGGTAGAACACTAAACCAATATCAGCATCTAAAGAGAGACAAATTGGATGAAAAGGGAATAATTAATGAAAATCCTAAAAATATTTAATATTATATTACATCAAAATAACTTTATTGATATGAATATGAATGATGAACATATCATGATAAATGAATAACTCACTGAAATGGATACAATGAAAAGTATAATTATTTAATAATACATCGAATATTTAAGATACAAAGGAACCTAACATGATTCCATAGAAAGGTATCAAAGAATAGGGATTGATTCTCAATGGAAAAAAATTAAGAAACTAATATTTTTAATGTAATAAATAAATGTAGGTAAAATGGTCAATTCACACATTTTAATGGGGTCTCACTATTTTGATGTATGGTTTATTAAACTATGTACCAGCAGTTCTCTTACCACTACATCAACTAGGAACCCTGAAAGTTCATGCACAATGATTCCAAAACCTAGTTTAAACCATTCCTCACACCTCTTAAAAACCAAACATATAGTATATTTAAATGGTATGTATCTCTAAGTACATGGTTAGAGAAATTAATTCCTCATTCACATCTCTTAGAATAACCATGCATTGTTTACTCATATACGGCCCAGGTCGCACTATTTCTATTCACCATGTGACCAAACATACACCTCAAAAAACCATGGAAAAAGGTTATGTAAAAACCGCGTACACCCTCGAAGCTCTCATGATCACATTATAAACTCACATTTGGCCCAAAATGAGATATTGGACTATAATTCAATAGATACATACCTCATTGGAAAACAAAGTATCCTAAAATTTTCCACCCATAAAACAATACATCCCTTAATTTTCTTTCAAAGGGTGGACAAAAAACATATGATAATATATATGATCATTGTTCATGCACATGAGAAACCCACTCACATGTATCATCATGTCCATGGTAATGATTGTATTGCACTCATACTTAAGGAATTTTCTGTCCTCATAGGGTCTTTATTTTTCTTTCAACAATACATATATGATACTCTATAAAAGACACATCTATATGCAACTAAAGATCATCTGAATGAATAGTAAGAGATGGGTATGAGTGATAATGGTGCATCTAACATACATGTAAGACATAATTCATGTTTTAGTACCAATGAGGTAACTCCAACAAATTTTCTACCATCCCTTCACTCTCTATAAACTAGAATGGATAAATATATCGTGGAGAAATCATACCATATAATCAGATCCATATATATCCTAAGCCTTAGTGATATATGTAAAAATTATTTATCCCTGACCGTGAAATATATAGTTTATTGATTATGATAGAATAAAAATTCTTATCTATACTGTGTAGTATCCATCTTCTTTCTAATATACTAGATCTTCTTTGAAGTCTCCTACATAGTACACAATCCGTGGAACATTTCATATCACGGCTATATTCAAAAGATATTTGATCGGAATAAACTACCATAAAAATCCTCATAATGTTCCACCTTTATTATTTCTTTATATATATTTTTATGCATAATAAACTAGGTGTATATACCTCCCCCACAAACCCACAAAATAAATGATGCATGATCTAAAAATTTCTATTATAACTTGTATTTTTCTCTCTGACTGGACTTTACTCTTGTGATGTTATTCTATGCTCAATAGCACATTGATACCTAAATCCCTCTATAATAATTTCTATAACGATGATGTCAATTAGGTATCCCTATCTAATACAATGGTATGAGGAACCCTGTAAAGGTGAAAATTCTAATGTATATAAAGTGTCCAAGTGTCATCTATTAAGATGGTCTCCTTGGTCAGTAGCAAATGATAACCTTCATGATACTATACACAATATACCATATAGAATAACTAACACAATGATCCATCAAAAATATAATCCATAAATCCATCACAACATCATCCCATTTTACTCATGAATGGGTAACCTCAATAAAACACCAATTGGTCATAGGTGTTCTCCATCACCTGTAGATAGGTGGAACACCTCATTAAATACCCACATATCACTTATTTCATACCCAACCATAATTAATGATTTTTCATGTCTCAATACATACTAGAAACATTTTTATATACTGCCTTTGTCGAGTCACGTAATTCTTGCATCAACACCTCACATTTTCCTACTAGAAGCCAAATGTGGCCATGTATTCCTAGAACCTCATTCTCACCATTAGTCCTACTAGGATGTGTATCCTAAAATTTCATACCCTCTCAGAGTACTTTTCAAACAAAATTGGACACTGTATATTAATCGATCAATCTAGAAGAGTGTACATCACTTCTAATTATGAGATAAATGTATGACTGGGACTATCCCTCACATACAAGTGAATCTATGAAAATTAGTCCATAATATTCCACTATCTACTATCCTCATAAACTATATATATATATATGACTATTCATACTCAATTAATCAGCAACTAAAATTGCATTCTAATGTGTGCATGAAATCTCAAATTCAAATTGTTTTATTTTTTAAGCACTAATTTATTTCTTAACATGCAAGTCACGCTGTGTAAATATGTTCTTGAGGATTAATTATTTTTTGTAAAAAAAATATTCTCTCAAACTAAATAATGGATCTAAAAATAAAATTCATGTAAAATAATGTTCTTTTATATATCATGTGTTGAGTAGTTCCTCTCATTTTTTCTCAAATGACAAGACTCATACACCATTACTCACTTCTACGTCATTATAACTTCTCTAATCCTAATACCAAATGAAAAAAAATTACAGTGAAAAATCTACAAAAAATTATAATAATCAAGTAAAACAATTATGTCCATTTATATTTCACTGAAAAAATGTTCTGATAGGTATCTAACCATAATATCATTACCCCCTTCTTATACAAGATTGTAAGAGTTTCTTCAATGAATGATATGTATAGTATGAAATTACTATAATAATATTATTTCCCCAAGAAAATCCATATAAAAAATATTATCTTGGAAATCTCCCAAACATCTAAATCACTCTCCATATCAGGGTCAACTAACACTCGTATCTCTGAAATAATATGGCCTAGAAAGTGGATATTAGCCATATATATGTGGCACATTGTGATCTTATAATATAATCATTTTTTAATCAACGAATCCCAAATGATATTAAGAAGTATAGAATATTCATGTTGATTATAATAATACATAAATATATCATTCATTAATACCACCACAAGTGAACCTAGATATGGATTGAAAATTAGGTCCATTATTTCTATAAAAACTACTGGCACATTCATGAGATCAACCCACATGACCAAATACATTTTCATACCTTAATTCTTCTAAAATAATTATTAGTTATCTTTTCAGGTTGAGAAAAAACATGATGATAAACTAATACTAGATCTATCATAGTGACCACTTGATATCCTAAGAAATTTTTAAAGATATCACATGTCTAACGTAAGTGATATCGGTTCTTAACCATCAAATAATTCATTTTCATGTAATCCTCACATATCCTAAGGGTTCCATAATTCTTTTTTCACTAAAAAGGTATTAAGAACCCCTTACCGAAATATTGGGTCAGATAAACCCATTTTCTTCTATTTCCTCTTGCTGCGTCATGATCTCCTGCAACTCAGTACTAACAATTATATAAGTAGGAATTGATACTGGTGAAGCACTTGGAACAAGATTGATAAAAGATTCTACATCTCTCTTGGATTTCCCGAAACCAGAACTGGTCCCCTTCTAAAACGGAATCATACATGACCTATGACAAGGACCAATGGTCATTCACAATTCCCACAGGCTGGCACAAGTTCTTGGGCATCATAAATTTGAAATTGGGAACAATTTACCAGAGATTACATAGTTAAAACAACCAATGAATCCAATAATACGAATATAGATTTTTTGAAACCAAAATATCTTTTACAAAAATTCAGAACAGAACTACACAATTTTTAACAAATTCAAGAGACCATTACAGTGGTAAAAAACTAAAAAATAACATCCAATAACGACCTCATGGAAAGGGGGAATCTCCCTCAATCTATCTCCATGAAAATGCTCCCAGAAGGGCCTCTAGAAACCCTAACAACTGACACAAAAACTATACATAAACCAGTGAAAAACAAATAACAAAGTCTACTTACACCCAAATATATAAGTAAGGTGTGAGACATATCCCTATTGAATTCCGCCTCTAAGATATTCCATTTTATAAAAATTAAAATATGAAAATCTTTTATGTTTTCATAAACATGAAATGCTAGTTATAATTTTCAAACAGAGGAAACTTTATATAAAAATAGTTTTCTAAGGGGATATTTTAAGGAATCAACACTTTTATAAATAATTTTGATTCTGTGAAATCTTCCACCCAACCATACTGTATTACTCAACTAAGGACAATGTGACTAATGATCACAAATAATGGGAAAATAACCCCTAGGAACTAGCTCGTTTTGGGTCCTAGGTACCTCATATCTTAGTGAGAGTAACCATCACAATATTTTTTTTCTCATGCATTAGCCACTAATAGGGAAATAACCCATAACATAGTGGTTCCCAATCATCATCATAATTATAGTTTAGTAAATGTTGTAAGCATAAATCTTGCTACATGAAACTGAGGGAAAACCCCACAGGATCCCTAGAATACTAGTGCACAACCACCCACCTAGATACTCGGGTTTCCCCTAGTTCTCAAACAAGTTATACAAGACAAGAAAGACCATTTTCACATGAAAATATCACTTCCAATTCACAATTTCCACAAACATACAATATGCACACCACACAAGTCATAACAATCCACCTTTTCATTCAAATTCATTTTGAAATCATACTCACACCAAAATAGCCCACAACCCAATTTTTACATCATTTACAATTAATAAAATGCATTATCCATTTTATAAAATCGTTTTTTAGACTCCATACATCACAAAACAACCCTCTAATATGTCACATAATACCCTTTTCATTAACAAAATCTTATTTCCATCTCACACTCACAAAAAAATCCCTCAAACACGTTTCATACCCATATCACAATTTTGTTAATCACTGTGAAAATTTACGAAACATTATCAAAAAGTTTGACATAAAAAATATCCACATGATCATTAAAAAAATTTAAGAATATAATCCCACCAAAACTATAAATAAACATCCTTTTCACAACTTTTGTAACTCATTAAATCATTCATAATTTTTATAAAACCATCCAAAGGGGTAAAAAATTGTTTTTCATACAACCCATTTTAAACCCATCTTTCAAGGCCAAATCACACCAATAACAATCCCAAATATAATTGGAATCCCTAGAAAAATTAATAAAACAAATCTAAATGGTTATAAAATGACTATGAATAATACCTCAAAATATACACATGAAAACACACATTTTCATAAAATTCTCTCAAGAAGTATAACAAAGTTTTACACTTCACACCCATTCAAAAACACACTTCCAAGTTCCACATGAAATTAAGGCATTAACATAACAGAATTTTGAGCACCATTCAACAACTAATAGATCAATTTCATATTTCATAAAACTACCACAAAATATATCACATTTGTTACATATGAAAAGTACCCAACTTCAAACAAAAATCATAGTATAAAATTAAATTCTTATCTTAATCCATTAAAAATGGTTTTCACACCACACACAGCATATAAGGAACATTAAAAATCAGTAAAAGAATAAAAATAACTCATCAAGAAATGGTTACACATGGAATCACCTATAGAATGTGTCGAAGCCCACAAATCATTGTGTGAAACTTTAACCGCACCGTCACCGCACCCCAAGGAAGATAAATTGATCCCTAGACCACAATATTTTACAAAAAAGACAACAAATAAAATAGTAGGTTCCAACCCTAACTTCTTGAAATTTTATAATTTCACAAAATTGGGAGGAAACTCAACGGACAATGAATGAAATGAAGAGAGGAACACTAACTTAATGGAATCATGGAGTTTCCCCACAAAAAAATGCCCAACAATAATGGGTTCCATGGGATATTGAGGGATCTTGAGAAAGCTTGGAGGCCTCCCATGATTTATGAAGTTTAATGGGGGATTAATAGAGTGAATTATACCAATTTCTGGGAGGGAAAATGGAATTTAAAGTGTTTTTAATGACCAGGACTCCCTTGCATGGTTAATCTGCACGGTTTGGAACTGTGCGACCAAACTATGTAGCCTATTTAGGCTACTAAAAAACAATCCATTCTCCTACAATATCAACAGTGTATAAGTGGGAATATAAGGGGAAATATATGTAAAAAATAAGGGTAAAATAACCATAATAAACCCACCTTTTCACCCCAACACTCGTCCAACTCATGTGTATAAGCCACCTCAACAACATACCCCACAATTGGTTCCACTAAGAGTGTCACAAAACCATCTCCAAATCACCACATCCAAACACCAACCCTTTTACATAATAGGAGGACAATTACTATCCAACATACCAATGATAATGGTCATAGATAAATAACACAAGAGACCCCTAAATTTCATAACCGGAACACCCGGAACCCATGTGATGGCTAAGAACCCAAAGAGGATTTGGAACAAACCATGGAATTGAAAATCTAGGTCCGATAATTCTCTCCACCATAAATAATTTTTCTATCAGAAATCCACATAAGTTTCAATGAAAAAAACCATACCATACTGAGATACCAGGATGTACTCTTCTTCCATGCTTCGCCCCCCCAACTGCTAAAACACCTCCAATGATCAATTAAGGTAGGAATACTCATACAAACCAAAACATAAATAACATATCTAGTATGATAAAAAAATTCATATTTTTTCTAAAAATAAAACTCCTCAAACACTATCGAACAAGACTCAAGAAATTCACACAAATGAACAACAACATCAAACAAAAATACACTTACCTTTCTTTAGCCAAACTGTTGTGCATTCTCCAATCCCATTATTTATCCTCGGAAGATGTCGGTAGTTAGATAGCTCCAAACAAGACTGACTACTTCCAATCCATGAGTAAGTAACCATTTTAGTTACTAGGATGGTGAGGTAAAAATAGGCTCCCCACTATAAGAGACAACTCCAATTTTCCAGATACACGATCGAGACACTAATAGGGGGAGGCCTAAATGGACTCCCAAGTACATGGGGTATAATTCCTTTCAAAATTTAAAAACGAACATTCACGAGAATTATATTGGGTCCCCTACCAAATGAACTGACCATCTGAACCAACCAGCATGGGTCAATATAGAAAGAAACCAAATTTAAAGAGTTGGGATGACCGCACGTTTAATCTGTACAGTTCGCGAAATTGTGCCCTGAACATGTGGATCATTCAACTTGCATGATTTTCTAGGGCATGGTTTCAACTAACAATGGACAAACTATGCACTCAGTCAGTCTAAAAAAATTTCCAACCATACTACAAAACTCAATGGGAACCAAAGGGGAAAATAATGACATTGTGTGATAGCATGGGAATGAGGCCCTCCACCTCTTTCCACCAAATAAGAATAAAAGAATCAAGATGGAAACATCAGAGGTTTAATCCATCCCAATTTTTAATAATGTGGATAGGACATTGAGCAAGGGTTTGAAAAACCTTGGGATTTCCCTTGAATACGTGAAAGCTTTTCTCCAGGACCTATGGATGCAGATCAAACTATTGATGCATCGTCTGCATCGCTGTTTGGATTTGGAGACCCCTATATGGAACATCTTCTTTAGATGACCCAAAAAACTACACCACAATCCCAGAAAGGTATACCAAGACATAAAACATTCCAAACACTCTTTTCCCAATCCAAATATTTCATTGAAACCAGGGCTTCGAAGATTCACAAACATCACACCTTGTTTTCATAGGTGACAAACAAAAAAAGAAAGGAAATATATAATACCCTTCCTCTAAATCGAAGGATTTTGACGTTTTTCCAAGGAATACATACTCCCCACATGATATAGACTCTCATAGGATTGCACCAACTTCACCTTTATAGTTAAACGATAACACGACATCACAAGGCCTCACCGAACATGACCAATGCAACTGATTGAAAAAAAACAAGGAAAGGGATCTTATGCCAAGTCCCAAACAAAACATGATTCCCTAAAGTGGGCATAATATATTCTCATGACCTAATTTCCTAATCTAGTATTTTAACATGAACTCCTACTTGGAAGTGGGTATGAAGTACCCATAGGCCCTCTTAAACACCATCTAGATACTCATCTATACTGATGATCTTACACCACTTCCACCTTCGACGAATCAGGTAGCCTAAGAAACTAAGGACTCTTTTAAACATCCATGAGAACTCTCCCACTACAAAAGGATATTAAAACCCATGAAAAGAAAAGGGGTAGACTCATTCTACAAATCTCATGAAATAAGTCCTCATATTGATCTCCCAAGTATTTTTTTAATATAGCAAATATCTGGGTTGCACTTTAGTTTTTCACCAACCCTTAATTGATGTGTACCTTATCCAATGAGAGAACTCAAGGACCTAACCAAGCTGGTCCATTGGTCAAAAAATTCCACAATCCAGATCCAAACACATGAGTTTAACCACCATAATAGCTTTCTGATCATTTCTCAGCAGAGACCCCTAACCATCCATTCAACCCAGCTTACGAACTGAATAGAAACCCAAAAACCATACAAACAGGTGGGGTTAATAGACTCAAACATCCCAAAAAATCTACATCTTCAAAAGAAAATAATACGCACCATCCCAAACAAGTCATCAAGACATCATGTTTTCCTTTAAAATAAAACTTTGAAAACTAATGGTTTGGATTCTAGCATATCCACCAATGGTACCTCATGGGCCTCTTGCATACATGTTTCAGTGTCATATTGAGCACCCTCCTCATATCCATCCCGGCACTCACCATGTAATACCATTAACTATCCATCATCCCATATAACCCCATGTGTGCGGTCATTGATGGAGATACAAAAGATTAAAACAAAAATCCATTCAACTTTTTATAACCAAAATAGTCACCCAATACATACTTTATCTCAATACCGCTAACTACAAAATCATAATCCCAATTTACAACATACAAAACATTACCTAAATGCCCAAACATTCAGATAATAATTCTCAATAATGTTATTCACATTAATTTTTAAACATCTCATTACATTAAAACACCCTTAAATTTTTTAGAAAACTCTATTGAAAACAATTTTTCATAACCATGTTTTATAATGTTCCTGATTTCAAAATACGATTAAGAAAACAATTTTCCATTTCAAAAAAATTCTGAAAATTTAGCTTGACCATTTAACAATTCAAAACCTTCCATATTTATTAGAAAATAATTTCATAGAAACATTATGCTTCTTAAAACAATGTCATTTTTTCATTAAAATTGAACTTCCAAAATTTCAAAACTAAATGATACCAGGAAATGCGAGGGTAATCTAGATTTGGTGGGTGACTTGGAAAAATCGTTAGCGTCCATACGACAATCACTTCACCATCATAGAGAGTGTTCTAGGGAAATATCTCTAGCTCCACATAGCTTCTCAGGCCCTACATGCTCATTGAGACCATTATCCCAACTCTCTTTTTATTTCCCATAATCATTATCAATCCAAGAAAACTAAAGGACTCTGACAAATCCTGAGTTCCCCTAGAAACTTGAATCCCGTCATGAGGTTCATTGATCAGGAAAACTACCCATAATAAGAATAACACTTCCTAATAATCCTATCATCAGACTATCTTGGTCGTTCCCCAAATAACATGACCCAATGTGTTTTCCTGAACCTCTTTTAATACCTTCTTGTCACGGACCAGATATTCTAGCCATAAAAAATGGAACCATACCTAGTCCATGAAAAAGAAAGTTGATCATTCCTGATCCCCATGGACTGTCACAAGTTCCCAGGTATCACAAACATGAAATTGGGAATGATTTATCTATGTTTACCCTCATAAAAGAACCAATGAATCTAGTAATATGAATCAGAAATTTTCAAACCAAAATATATTTTACTAAAATTCAAAACAGGAATACACTATTTGAAACAAATAAAAGAAACCATTTCAAAGGTAAAAAACCAAAATTGATATCCAATAAATAGATCTCATAAAGTGGTGAATCACCTTCAAGAAATCTCCATGAAAATGAACCATGAAGGGCCGCTAGAAACTTGATCCAATGGCACTAAAACCATACCTAAACATTCGAAATATAACCAAGTTTACTTACACCCAAAGGTGTAAGTAGTGTGTGATCCAAATCCCAAAATGATATCACCACTATGATAATTTATTTTATAAAAATTCATTAATTAAAATCTTGCATGTTTTCATAAACATACAATGCAAGTTACAATTTTCTAATAGATTATACATTAAATAAAAACAATTTTCAAGAGGGATATTTTAAAGAATAAACACTTTTAGAAATAATTTCAATGCTACTGAATTTTCCAGCCAACAATATTGTATTCTTATAGTAAGCACCGAGTGACTAATGATAACAAGTAATGGGAAAACAATCCATCGTTACTCTCTTGATGTTGGTCAAAGGTTCCTCGTATCTTAGTGAGAGTAACCATCACAATATCTGTTCTCATGCACAAGCCACTAGTAAGGAACATACCCCTAACCTAGTTGTCCTGAATCATCATCAACATCATAAATTAGTCAGTTTTTTATGCATCAATCTTTCTAAATGAAACTAAGGCCAAACCCCATAGGATCACTTGAATACTAGTATGCGTCCACCCACCAAGATACACGGATTTCTCCCTAGTGCTCAAACAAGTTAAACAAGAAATTAAATATGATTTTCACATGAAAGTTTCACTTCAACTTCACAAATTCACCATATAGCCCTCATGAACACCATGAATGTCACAAAAATAAACTTTTTCATTCAAATTCATTTTGAAATCATACTCACACCAAAATACCCCAAAACCCATTATTCACACCATTCACAAATCAATAAACCCTTTAAAAAAGTTTAAAAAATCTTTTCCAATATGAGAAACATCACATAAGAACCAAATCACATATCACATTAAACCTTTTTAATAAAAATAATACCCTTTACACGTCACACTCACACAAATATCCCACAAAAAATGTTTCACACCCACATCTAAATTTCATAAATCACCTCTAAAAGTTACAAAACATTCTCAAAAGGTTCGACATCACCTTTTTCCACATTATGTTTTTAAAAAAAATATATTTTATCAATTTAAACCCACAAAAATAGTACCTAAAAATCTTTTTTACACTTTTTTTATCTCATTAAATCATTTACAATTTTTACAAATCCAACAATAGGGGTATAAAAATGTTTTCCATACAACCCATTTCAAAACCCTCTTTTAAGGACAAATCACACCAATAAAAATCCAAAATAAAATTGGCAGCCTAATAAACATTAGTAAAACCCCTCTTAAGTGTCATAAAATCTCCTAAAAACAATACCACAAAAGACACACCTGAAAATTAACATTATCATAAAATGATCTGAAGATGTATAACAATGTTGTACACATCAAACCCATTAAAAAACCCCTTCCAAGGCCCACATGATACTAAGGCATTATAAGAAACAAAATTTTCTACCCCTTTCTACAAATAATAAAACAATTTCATATTTTCAAAAACTACCCCAAAAGATATCACATGTGTAACATTTGAAATGTACACAACATCAAACAAAAAAAATCAACTATAAAATTAAATACTTAGCCATGTCCATCAAGAATGGTTTTTACACAACACAAAACATATTAAGAACATGAATAATCATTAATGCAAGAAAATTAACTCATAATTAAATGGTTACAAATTTAATATCCTACAAAAAGTGTCCAAACCCTCAAATAATTGTTAGAACATTGCAAAATTGAGAGGAAACCCTGAGGAGAAGGAGGAAAACAAAGGTAAGAATGCTTACTCAAAAGAGTCATAGAGTTTCCCCACTAAAACCCCATCAAAAATGTGTTCCATGTGATATTTAGAGATCTTGGAGACATAGCATGGATGTTTGTGTAGAATGGGGGAAGAATGGAGTTGATTAGAATTATTTCCGTGAAGTAAAAATGGAATTTTAAATTTTTTTAATGACCCTCAAACCCTTTCACAGTTTTTTCTGCACTGTTTGGAACCGTATGGCCAAACAGTGCGGCCTGTTATTTTCACTCAAAAACCATCCATTCTCCTCCAATTTCAAGAGGTCCTAAGGGGGAAAACTTTTGGGAAAATATAGGCCATGAATATGGGGAAATAATACCTATAAGGAAACCACCTTTTCACATTAAGACTTATCCAACTCATGGGTACAAACCACCTCAACAACATACCCTAGAAGTGGTGCAGCTAGAAGTGTCACAAAACCATCTCCAAATCCACCTAACAACAACACTTTGAAAATAGAGGAGGCCAATTACTATCAATGTCTTCATAGACTAAGGATATAGATCAATAACCTAAGTGACACCAAAATTTCAAGCCCAGAATAGCCGGAACCCAAGAGAAGGCTAATAACCAATGATGATTTGAAACAAAACATGGAATTGAAAATCCGGGTATGACAAGGATAGAGTCTATAAAATTCATCAATAAAACTACCCTATAAAGATAGAACAATCAAGGGAAGTCTTCTTTATGTGATCCCTGATCATCCAGAAATAACCTATAAATATGTGATATCATCATGCCCATCCCATAATGCTCTGGTGCATCTCTACCTAACTATTCTTTCCAATCACCCATATAAACAAAAACTCCACCCTAACTGATTGGAATATCACCCTTAAAGTATATAGGTTGAAAATGGCATGATAAGAAACTAGCTATTACATCAAAAGTATGAATTCAAACTCTATCATCTGATGTAATTAATGATTCCATATGAAGAGACAGCCACCTACCTTAAAGGGACAATCCCTACACTTGGGCCCACATTCTAATAAAATTCATAATAGATATGAAGTGTTATAATTAAATAATAAAAGTAAATAATGATCCCATGTATCATTACAATCTCTAATGATATGAAACTATATAAAGATACTGCATCCAAAAGAGTAGATACTAGAGTAAAGGATAAAATGACCTTAACTCTCACTGTAGATGGACTAATGCTCTTCTCCTCATGTGTATGAATTTAAAAATATATCATTCCTAAAATGTGGACCGTTGAAACATCCTCAGTACATAGGGTATGATTAATCTACTATGTTAGTACAACTGGTGTCTAGCTACCTTGACCATGACCATTACCTCAGCCTGAATGACTGGCACTACTATAGCTCCCAACCTAGCATGGAGATATAAATCCTGATCATGATTTGGATTTTGGATTTTATCTCATTAAACTAATTAATAGATAAAATTTCCTATATAATTATTATAGATATCCAATACTACTAAAAGATCGACACTCGATAAGGTAACTATTACACAGACTCCTCATATCTCCCTGTCTCCTACTATAATGATAGAACACAAAATTACTAGTACACAAACTATAGCTGATATTTACCAATAAAGGAGCGTAAAAATGGTTCTTCTTTCCACCATTCACTGATCCTTTGGGTTGAGAAGCCTCACTACCATAATCAGTGCTACCAGCATCTCATATGTCTCTTTTATTAATTGGTTCATGATTCACAACCTCAGTAATAGTAGTCACCTGAAACATGTTTACTTATGATCAAATTGAATTCTTGAAACCATTCTAAAAGAGTCTCTCCCTTGATTGATCATTAATAAAATAAACTAGAAGTGTTGAATATCTATAAAGCCTACTAAATACACCATAATAGTCACTGTACCCTCCTCCAGATGCATTAAATAACTATCCATTTCAACTCCTAGGGTCTCAAAAGTGAAATAATTGTAATAAATATATTAAAAATCCCCATAACCAAAATTAGAAATAATATTTTCCTAGTTTAAAACATTACACTATATATTATCTCCTCTAAATGTGATATACATTGTTGGATTCACTCTACACGCAGTAGTAGTCTCCAGAAGACCGAAAATTGATAAATTAGTCTCATTCCACAACTCAGTACCCTTTTGATTATAATACCCTGAAAACATGAGCACATAATACTTCTGAAACACACGTTTCATCGCTACCCTAGATGATGCATGTTGTTGGGATCCCTCACATGGATTTACAAAGATTATGATACATTTTTGGAACTCATCATCATCACCTGTATCCATAATAACTGATTACAATGAAAGAAGAACTATTAGGGGTTATACTAGATGTCATGACCCACCACATCTGTATCAGGGTCTTCACCAATAACATCGATTATTATATGAGGATTTCGTTGTGTTGTATCTTTACAAATTCCAATCACATGCCTCACAAAACATTCATTAAAAACATATCAATATTAAAATAATATTACTTGCTCAATACTTCCAATAAATAAGATAACCCCCTCTTTTTACTCCTAAATCGATGAATATGTAAAAGAACAAAAACTTTGGAAATCACTAGATAAACTACATACATTCCAATATATAGTTGGGTATTGTTTAGGTTCTCAGTTCCTTATTATAGGTCCTAGAGATTGAGGTTTATCGGCGATTTCTTTCTCCAACAATGAGGTATGCATTCTCACTTTAAATCATCACTTTGTTTTCGGTGGTATGTTTTTCAAGCTTCGACCTTCAATGGTGTTTCTGCGCAAAACCATGGAGAGTATAGGCTTTATAAATTTTCATATTGGACTACTGAATTCATGGCTTGTTTGTTTTTGTTTTTCATCGGAGAATGAATATTATAGATTATGGACCCGTGGTTCTTAGACTTTTAGAGGATCACTCATGAAAGTATTCAAATGGACTCCAGATTTAAATGATTGTTACAAACCCCCATCGTTTCTATATGGATTGGTTTCCCTAGGTTACCTCTTCGTCTCTTCAAACATAATGCTTTATATCCCATTGCTAAACTATGTAGACACCCAATTAGGTTAGACACCACCACTTCAATTGTATCCAGACCTTCAGTCACTCAGATTTTTTCTGAATTTGACATCTCCCAAGAATTGGAATCGTGATTTTGCTTTGAAAATGGTGACAATGGGTTTTTTCAAGAGGTTGTATTTGAAAATGTTCCAGATTGCTGTAAAAAATGATCCAGAATTGGCCATCTTATGAAGGATTGTGAGGATAAAAAGGATACATCCTTCTATACCCCACACTTCATATCGGGTTGGGAAGAAAATACTACTGCAAATAACATTACTGATAAACCTGTTGAGAGAATCCATGTTTTAATTTCCACTATTGTTTCTAATGCTTCTCCTGAGCCATCAACTCAGGATGTAAATACTCTAAATATTGAGACCAGTGAAGATTTTGAGGATGGTGAACCCTCTAGTGCTAAACCTGTGCTGGATAAATTATCAGAATCATTCACTGTGAAGCCTTCCTGCACACCCTTTCTAGAGGTTGACGATAAAGCTACTCAAATTGAGGAGGGCCTCATAAAATCATACTCTATAAAAGGTAAAAAAAATATGGTGGATGTCGATTAATTCATCACTCCCAATCCCAAAAAACAAGTAAATGAAGGGAATAACCTAACATTGAACAAACAATTGTCAGAAGAGCACTCGATGCTTCCCAAAACGACAACACTGAGATTACAACAGCAACATGCGCGGTTGATCTGACTGCTATCACTTTTCTTGCTCCCCGGGAAATTGTTTCAGATTCTCCTATGCAGCTTAAGGTTGTTCCTATTTCACCTCATGTGGGGAATCTGAATGAAGACTCAGATCATACTATTGAAATATCATATTAAAGGCTCAGAAATGGTGAATTCATTACGGATACTTATCACGACATGAAGCACCGAATATTTAACAAGAATTTGATGAAAGAGTCTCAACGAACCCTCTAATTTATTATCAGTGCTACTGTGTTTTTTGGCTGCCTTACGCTTTTACGTCATGGTCATTCGTGAATGTCTCCATTCATGGATGTCATTGCTTCATATATTGAGGCACTGGAGAATGCTATAAGTTGATGCAATTTAGCTGGACGCATTTCTTTGAAGTTGATATTCCTCATAGAGGAGCTGATATTTTTCTGGAAGGCACAGTTTGTACTTGTTTGCTTCATTGTGATTTATTGACCGATCTTTATTGCTACACCCTCGTGTATCTTTTCAATTTTGAACTGGTGTAAACTCATTGAACCTCGATCATGCATTGTAACTCTTTTTATTTAATAAATTTCTTTGGGGAATGAATTGGGTGACCAATTCATGTCTCCTATTGTCTCAAAAAAATACAGATTTTTTTAATTTCATTTAAATTCATATTTCAATACAATAATCCTTAAATGGTTTAAAAAATGTATCACCACTTCTGACCAATAAGGTCATGTACACCTTATAGATCAAAGTGTGTAATCCATTCAATCCAAACCTTAACATGTTAAATTCATGTGACCAATGATCATTGACTAAACATGTCCCAATTGAAATATTAAGGTGTTTACTATAGCATAGGCATGAAAAAACTATTTAGGGTATTAAAGGAAAAATATGTCACAACTTTTTTTCTCAATCCACTACACAATACATTAATCAAATCATAGATATATCATGTAAGGTGAAAATAATAATTTCATGCACTCAAGAAATTCATCCTATATGGCATGGAATATGCATTGAAGGTGAATCATAGAGGGTGTTTAATTTGGAGGATCCTTACCGTATCATGCCAAGGATAAATGAAATTCCTCAATCACATAAATAATAACATCACACATAATGTCAATCACCCAACGGTGGAATCACATCAACTATAATAGTAAAAATACAGTGAATCAATCAAATTCAAGTGAATTTGTTTTTCTAGTACTAGGGTTAGTTATCCCTAGGAACAACGCATTTCCTAATCCTAGTTCCTTACAAAAATTGAGAATGCGAAACCCAAAGAGTAATAAAATCATAAATAATACCCCCTCCCCCATGATTCTATTGGTAACATCCTTACTGGGGATCCACTAAACAATTCCATGTTCTAGTGGGTCACATGGCCTCAAGCGGGCCTCCCCATATGCCAAAGGATTCTAACTAGATGTGAGGTTTTATGGTGGTATGTTGGGCAGACTATACCATCTATATCATATTGTAGGAATTTGTTATAATTTTTTAAATTAATTGAGGAATAATATAAATAATTGAGTAGTGGATAAATAACATCCCTAAAAATGAAATAATAAATAATCCCAAAGTAGTGACAAGTACAATACGATGATCATTTCTTGTATCTAGACCAAATTAATTGAAATAAATGTAACTAGAATTTCATTAGTACATTCATTAAAAGAAAAAAAAAATCAAAAAGGAACTATCTCAATTTTGAATCCCCAACAATTCTTGGTCATGTGTTCTAATGCTACTATTTACAACTAATCAAGAAACATAATGTAACCAGTCTCCTAGGCCCCTACATGTATCAATGAAGTATGTATGGGTATCCCAAAATAGCCCAAAAAATGTAAAATATATAATCTGTAGTATACCGCCAACAATGCCTATAACATGTCGAGTCTATTTGTAAACAATGAAGAAATGTGAAATATATTATTGGTATAATAGATTTTTATTAAATTGTAATATTCATATTTGATCCTATCCATAAAAAATGGTTCCCTATGAATAATATTCAATCTCCCATAAACAATCTGAAAAGGTAAAGAAGAAAGAATAATCATAGGCTAACATTAAATCATGATAAAGCATGTGTAATACAATTCAGTCTAACTGAAGTAATCAATTACACATACCATGGTAAATATTAGATCATGATAAAAATAAAATTTGAATATCATATATAATCATGTGTTAGAAACACATATCCAAGTTATAAATTTCCATGTCATCCTCATCTATTCCATGGGCCATCTTCATGGAAATGAATTAAAATTTTTGTAACACAAGGTTATCATCAAACATGTACCAATAAAAACAATTCCAAGGGATTGAAATGTTCTTAGAATCCTATGGAATCAAGATCCAAAGAGAACAAAAGTACTAGGAATCCACTATAATATTTAATGTGGATCCATGAAGTATAAATTTCTAGGCCATCCAATGGAATTATGATTTTAGGAGCGGACTTATCAAAGGATTCCACTACCATTTTAAATACATGTCTATATTGTATAAATGTATATGGAATCTAAGGAAATCAGGATCCTACGAGTTGAAATTTTCAAGGAATACAATTCCATTATCAATTCATCATCTCATTCGATAACCCATTTCATAATCATTAACATAATATGATTCTATACATCTCCTTCCAAATTTTCTTGTTTGATAATTAAAAAATTTAAACCTCAAGAATTCAAATTTAAAAGGTGGCATAATCCCGATAATAATTATTCGTTTATTTATAAATTAGTTCAATAATGATACCAAAAAAATGGTGAGTACACAAATACCCTACATTCTGGTATAATATAGGGAAGATATAAAAACACACCGCATTGGTTGTCTTAGTTGTGCATAATATCCTCCATCCATAAAAAGCTTATAGTGGGTTACCTAAGAAGGTCTCAAATGATTTAATCAAGGTATTCAATTAATTTTATGTGTGACATTAGATGATGCATTATAAGTCATGATGGAACAAGGTATATAAAACATCTAACACTAAGGGAATGTTACAGAACCCCTATCATATACCTATGATATAACCCTAAACTAGTATTGGATTATATCTCAGGAAGTATTGGAAGAAAAGTGATGAATGAATGAAAACCTAGTAAATAAGAAATATTAGATATCATAAAAATAACTTCACTAATACAAAGAAAAATAACATAATTTCACGAGATTAATAAAGAACTCACTAGCATGGATCTAATGAGATGAATGGTGTTTGAATGATATATTAGATGGTGAAGATATCCAAGAATCTATCATGATTCTATAGTGTAACTCTTAAAGAAGTGTTCAAGATATGAATTTTAAATAAAAGAGAAAATAAGGGTTTAATGTAATAATGAAATTGGGAAAACTATAATTTAAAACATTTTAATTGGTTTTCATGGTATGAATACATGGTATTATAAACCTGGAGCCAACTATGATCACCTCAATACTTAAACATGTAACCCATGTGATTTTTGCACAATTATTGGGAAACTATGTGAAAGCCTTGATTTGTGACTCTACTAAAAATTAAAAATAATTTTTCAATGGTATACAACCCAAGGTGCACAATTAGGTAAAACCTACCCCTTTTTTCTCTCATTAAAAACTAGAATGGATTACTCAAACAAAAAGGAATGATAACAATGTTTTTAATGACCATGTGGCCTAAAAACATCCATGATAAACACGATTATGGGATTCATACAATCCATTTAACCCTCTTTAAAATTTGTGACCTCATTAGCCACTCACACTAAGCCAAAAAAATAAGACATTTAACTAAAATTAAAAAGATACATGAATCATTGGAATACCTGGGATATAACATGTCTCATGGTTGGAACATGGTTAGTAGTGACCATGTGGTTAAAATATGTGGCCTATAAATAGAGGAACACATTTTGAAATACCATCTGATAGAGGATTCATTTATATGAAAAATTAACGATGTATGATATATATATAAACCCCATAGTTAGATTATGGTTTGTATCACTATGTGACCATCAGTGATAAGGGGGTTGTCTTAGGGATAGTGAGAAAACCTAATTGGTGCATGTTATATCCAACTTCTCATAAAAACTATAGAACAATAAAAAAATGGGTTAAATTTTGATTTTCTCTCTATCTAATTTAACATAAATCCTCCCTTATTCTCCAAAATTATTTCACAACATTATCACTCAAATTAGTCCTCTCTTTTGTCATCTAAGGTAGAATTAGATACACAACTTATATCAAGTATCAAATTATCTTTCCATTTTTCACATTGCACCCATATACGTATGTTCTTAAATCCTCTTAATTCCATTCCTACATTATCTCACCATATTAAATGATAAATTTATGGGAGCTAATATTATCTATTTTCCTGTTATTTTTCTAATTAAATGATTTTTTTCCGGTTTGATCCCTTGTTAAAGGTTGATAATGGATGAGGAGCCTAATACTCATCTCAGTTAGGTGTTCTACCCCTTTTCCAGTTATGTTTGTATTTTTGTAACTCATGCCATTTTTTGAACAATTTATTGTACTTTGTTTCTTCTAAAATTATGAATACCTTAAATAAAAATGTTATAATGTATTTTTTGACATTCTATATCCCATTTGACCTAGTTTAAGGTTATAAAACTCATCCTAAACCTCCTCATGAGGTCATTCCATCTGAATTCCTAATAGTATGAAACCCATTTGGATTTGTAGATATTTACACCCTTGATAGGAATCCATATATTAATTGAATTATTATGTTAAATATTGAATAGCTCTTCTCCTATGTTGATGTATAAGTCAAATGGATTAAATAAGAATTAATAATGAGACGGATAAACTCTTGGTTTATAAATAGTTGTACAAATGGGTTTTAAGGTGAAATAGATAATAAGATAATCCGTGTATTTATCACATTTGAGTGAATTGATCACTGAATATAATTCGATGGATTAAATTTTTGAAAATGGAATAGAATCTAATTGTGTTCTGCGAAACCTTTAATAAAATGATCTAAGATGGATACATAGGTATGGCATTGAAATCATGTTATATCATAGTATATAGATTAATAATGGATTCCTTGGAGTATTACCATTTATTTGGAATACATGGACCCTATTGGAGATGATTCATGGGATTCACCAAAGTCTATCATATTAGTTTCTTCGGATGATTAATTTTGACTTTAAGTGGACTCCTTGGTGAAATATTTTGAGTTTTTATCCCATGTAAGAATACATGAAACCTATATTTTTATCATTGAGCTATATGGAATCAAAGAGGATGCCAGGTTCCATGACATTGGGTCTTGTTTTAGTTGTTAAGATACTTGATACACCAAACATATGTCGTAGATGATACTTAAATCTAGTATACATTTTTACAATATAGAATAATTTTCAACAAATGTACATATAGATTGGGTAATATCATGTTATCATTTACATCATTATCCATTTTTTAACTACACATTGTTACCGCTTATATGAACAAACTAGATTTGTTATAGACACCACTGGTGGGGGATAACTATGTGTATCTCACACCCTATTCAGGCCTCCAATTAGTATCTAACAGGAATTTTTTTTTCTAGTATGGATAAATATAATTTTCTGACATTAGAATACTTTTATCCAATGATATGATATAATACAGTTTCAAGGGTCTATATTAAGCTCATGACGATAGTATAGATTGTTTTTTGGTCTTTTACTATGTTTTTTGTAGCATGTTTTATCTTTTTGTTTCATGGTTCCCCATGAATCTCATAATTTTTTGAATGAAAACATAACATTAATCTTTTTAATACGACATTAGGTGTTATTTAAATCAGTTATAGTAATCCAAATGTTTTATTCTTTTGTTAAATTTAATATTTCTTCTTTTGAATTATGCATATGTTTTAATTTTTTGTTCCTCTCTAACCATGAGTGTATATTTTCCCCACTTTACAACTATTGATGGTTACTTCAAGTTGGATGCCTTTAGTATAAAAGAAAGAGTTTTTGAGGTCAAATGGCTAACTCGACTAGCCATGGGTCTATGAACCATGCCTGAGAAATCACATCTTAGATGACCTGTAAGGGGTATCCTTCGATGTATTCTATCAAATTATTTCAAGAAATTATATATATTGAATGAATAAAAAATAATCCAATATTCCATAAAACAATTAACAAGATCAAGGGATATAACCATTGAAATAAATATAATCATATATATTAATAACTAATTTAATATGGATGGAAGAATTAATGTTGGATATCATAACCTTTACATTTTTTCTTATTCCATGGTATGATACATAAATGGTAAGGAATATGGAATATAGAAAAACCATTTTATCAAATGAGACCAACTAATGCATCGATGTGATATATATTTATAATTCCCACCTGAAACTAAATACATAAAAATTATTCATCCAATGAATGTAATGAAGAAAGATAAAATAATAATCATTCCATGGTAATAATTAATTTTCCAAAATCAAATACAAAAACATGTTTTTTTTCAATAAATCTCTAGTCCATAAACAAAATTACTATCTTGGTAAACCCCCTTCAATTTGAAAATTTTTCAGACTATATGGAGTAATGGATATATAATTAAGATAATATATAATATAAATATATTAGATTAATAGAAATGTATAAGAAAACATCCATATTTAAATCATTCATTTTTTTTATAATGAAGTGTTGAAAATATCCAGGGCATTTCCATCATTTGTGCCAATAAATGTGTGTATTTATTCCCACTAGTTGTGAAATGTGTTAATAATAAGAAATTAACCAGCCAAATTTCTCTAGTTTATTTCCATAAGGATAATATATTATAGAGAATAGATCAAATTACTTTTATCCAGACATGGATTTCGTTCCTTACAATCCAATACTCTTTACTTTATAAAAATAATATGATAAACCTTGATATTTTTATTTTTTACATTTTTTACTAAATATATGAGAATTTATATAGTTTTTTAAGATATTTTAATGAGAGGAAATAAGTAATACATCACGGATAAATTTTTTTATAGATGATAGTACCATGAAATTTGAATCATACAAATATTTAGAAAATAAATTTTAAGTTACATTACAATAATAAAATTTTATTTGAAAACAAAAGAAAACAATTATAAATCTGTATATTTTATTCATTTTATTCACAATATAAAATTAAAAAATTGTGAAGTTTTTTTATTGGGAAAAAGGTATTTTTTCATTGTAATTTTTTAAATTATGAATGAACCTAATCAAAGGGAACTTTAATAATTTATAGAATATTTAAAATAATCATAACATATGGGACTATAATTTTGTTAGTAATTATATTAAATAATGTCCTCGGTCATTTATTTGGTACATAATAAATCCTGATAAAATAATTTTATTATCTTCTTTATTCAGAACAATTTATATATATATTTCATTTTTTGCTTCATTTTCTAACATTTTTCTTTCTTTTATTGAATAGTTTTTACTCTCATAGGAAACTTGGATTTGTTCATTCAATTTCATTAATATTTATTTTCAGTATTTACCATTTTTAGAGGAGTTATAAAATAGTTTAATTATCATTATAGTTATATAATTATTATGTAATTATTATTTTTACTATTAAACAGGGTTTAATATAAATTATAGACTATCAGCAATGATTTTTATTTCAAATGGTGTCTCCAAATAATACATTTTAGGTTGTTAATATTACTTTGATACATTATTTTAATATCATTTTCAGAATTCAATATTTAAAATTATATTATATTAGTAAATTAATAAATATTTTGTTTAATCATTAAACAGATTTTTATGTGAATCAATGTAATGAAGTGATAAAAATAATTTATATAAGCCATCTAAATTTTAATACACACATAAAATGGGAATGTTTCCCTTATTTTTTAAAAATTAAGAAGAATAATTTTAATGTGTTCCCCAATAAATTAATAAAAATTAAATGCAATAGTGATATTAATGATAAAATATTTACATGGGTTGGATAAATTCGGATGAGTTAATAGAATAATATTTAAATGAGAAATAATAATTAAATGTTCTCACTATACTTCATTGGATGATATCCTTTATTAAGTAGTCTTTTATATTGTATATTGGTCCTTGGATGAGAATGAAATATATAGGTTGTGTATAAGGGTATTTGGGACATGATTTAGTATATTTTTATTAAGGTAGGATTTTTATTTTTTCTATATAATTGTTGGTGTCAAGGGATCCTTTTATATGTGACATAAGTGGAAATATTTATAATATCATTAACAATAAATTAATATACATGTATTAGTGATGAAAAAGATGTTATAAAGAAACAAAAAATAAATGATAGGATAAGATAAGTGTAAATACACTAATACAGTCATATTATGTGTTTGGTTTCATGATATTTAAGACCATTTTACTTTTTTGAACCCCCTAATTAACCCATTTAACCATTAAAATGGTGAAAAAAAATTTAACATAGCTAACTTTTTTACAACCAAAAAATAAATTAAATCATTGAATAATATTTTGATATAAATTAAAAAATTGAAATACATTTAGTTCAATTTTTTTATAGATGTGGTAAACATAAATATATTTATATGTAATAAAAAAATATTATTCCAAAATTTAATCAATTAAAAAATTCACATAAATTTACTTAAACATAATTTATTATTTTCAGAATCCAAATATTATATAAATTTTAATAAATTTTAAAAATAATATTTAAAAATAAAAATTTAAAATATATTTATTAATAAAATATATTTACACAATTCCATTATTACATGAGAATAAAATTGGTGTTCTATAACATTTTCAATGATTTGGTGTTTACTTTCAATAGAAGAATCATGGTTGTTATATTCAATTAGTTTCTTAGTATGATCTTGATTTGTTGTTCTAATTTTTATCTATACATCTATATATCTTAGTTATAAAGTAAATATGATATTTAGTGGTCTATAAGTTTTTCATTAATAATGAATATCACATTCCTGATGATAAAATTTGAAAATAATAAGTTAAACTATATTAATAGGGAATTTGGGGACTCTTAGTGATCATAGAAAATCTATATTTTTTATAATGATGAATTTTTATGATTATGGTTAATAATTCAATAGGTACATATGAGAATCATCGATTAACCCTAATCATAATAATCCATATAGGTCTTTCAGGGGATATTATGTCAGTGGATATGATAAAGTTATGATAAAGTTATATCCATTTATTTTGAAATGTGAAATTTTTTAATTAGTGTGTTTATTATTTATTGTGTGTATTTAAATGTAAAATTAGTAAATTAAACATATAAAACATAGTGTAAAATATTTAGTGATCAATCATTATTGGTTATACTTGTTTTATCTAAATTTTCATATGATAAAGGTTGATTATAGATGAAATATAAATGATCATTATTCTTTAATTCAACAATCCCCCCATATAAATTAATGCATTTTATAGCTCCATGAAACATTACTGGTACTTTATTAAACACTTGTACATTAGTACATAAATAATTCACTGACATAGAGTCACAAATCATGTCATCATGAAATTATCAGTTATACCAGTATCATGATAAGAATAGTTCTTTAGTCATAAAATAAAAAACTACGACTTCCACTAACATCATGCATCCCTTAGTAATCACCCATAAATTCATATAATTCATTAAATAATAATCCATGTATCTAAAAATTATCTATTAATAAATAAGAAATATAAAAATAACCTACATGTCACTCTTCTCATATTCAACCTTCTCATTGGAATAAGTCATGACTTCCATAACATTTATGAAGGTCAATACATTAAGAATTCAATAAATTACCTGATAAAAGATTGATTTAAAAATAAGATAAAAAATATTTGTATATTTTCAATTATTACACATAGACCAAAGATGATTAGTAGTCACCCATTAAACCAATATACATGAACCATTAATAAACCAAAAAAATTAATATTTTTGAACCTTATGTTTCACTACACAAACCATCCTCGAATTACTCACCCAAGATTTGTTTTTTATCCCTAGAAAATAAATCTTCTTTTTATTGAAATTATGATATCTAGTGGCTCATAAATTCACCATAGAAGTGACTACCCATAATAGACACCTACAATTTACCCATTTAGTTCAAATTTAATTCAATACAACCTTGAAGCATATCCTCAGAAAAATTTTAGATCCATTAAATACTGTGAATTCAAAAAATCCCTTAGTGTTACATTTCCAAATAATTATCAAAATAATATATAATGAAACATATCTATTATACCACCATTAAGATCCTTCCCAAGAATAAATTTCATTCTAATTCATCCGTCATAACAATTTAGTTTATATAAACATGAACCACTATATATTAACCTCTATCATGAACACAAGAACATGATATATTTCTTAGTATTGAGGATTCACCTTGACTCATTTTTTGGGCTACCTTTTTTTATATATAAATATATATTCAAAAAACATAAAGAGAACAATCATTATATAGCATAATATTCCTTGCTGAAATATGAAAATTTTTCATACTCAATTATAATCAATTACAATTAATTTATCATTATAAGGCCCCATCCTTAAACGTTAAATATTCTTGAGTTAAGTTAGTAATACAAATTGAGATTATTTTCAGGTATATATTCGTATATAATTAGGTCATAAGTATTATATAGCAACTAAAATATTACAAATCTTACACTTCTACTCAGTATCAATTATTTCATAAAACAAAAATCATTTAAAAAGAAACATGGTTTCATTTCATGTTTAAACTTCATAAGTTTTCATTTATCTCGTACTTGAATGTATTATTATTTAAATCCTATGAAGAACATTTCAAAAACATTGTATGATACAAAAATCTCAGTATTATATATAAATAATGATTGAAACGATTAGTCCATGAATATTTTAAACTCATAGAAACATTTTCAAAAAATCAAACTTTTCACCAATAAAACATATGTTCTCTAACATACCTCATGAAATAATAAGATTCCTAAAACAATATTAGTAATCATATAAAATGAAGTTAACTTGTGGATTCCATATCAATCATACATTGTATCTTCCACTACAACCAAGGGAGTAACCATCACGGTTACATTTGGAATACCCATCATAGTATATTCCCAAGATATATTAGAAGAAACCTTATCATTTAACTTCATCTCACTACCCAATGCATTGGAGAGATACAAAAGGCTCCCACAACATTTTTTTTATAATGGAACCACCATTATAAATAATTAATTCCCAAGAACAATAACATATTTATAACACATTTAAAAGCATAAAAGAAAAATTAACAGTTCCACTTTGAAATAACAATTTTATCATTACAATACATGCACTCACAAATGAAAGCTCATAATTTTAAAATAAAATTTGTAAAATTTTAACATAAATATCAATACATAATAAATTCTTGAATTCAATAAATTCCATTTATTGTTTATATTTAAAAAAAATTCCATGTTATTGAAATAATCCATCCATTTTAAAAAAAAAATTAAAACATTTAAAATGAATATTTTCGAATCAATGTGTCACATAACACATTGATTCTTTTGAAAGGAATTAATATTTTAAAATAGGCATGTACATATAAATAAATACATAAAACTATTTTGAAAAAATGGATATAAAATAGTAATATTTATATGAATAAATCATTAAAACATTTATACGAGGTTTTCTAGTTAAAAAGTACCTAACCACTTATGAATCACTTAAATAAGAATGATTAAATAATAACATAAAAAAACCATAAATACTTTTAGAATATATAATTTCAATATATAACTTGCAAAAAGGGTTTTATATACACTGTATTGGATAATAAAGGTGCGTGACATCAACATATGCCTTCATGAAAGGATATTGAGAGGAAGTCCCTTATCGTGAATCTGGATCATAACGTACAATATTTATATTCCTTAATAATAAAATTAGGTCAATTTATGACTTGATTTAGAACCATTTTAATGTATATTATTTCCTTTATATCACTTATTTTTTTTATATAAAAATTAAAAAAAATTAAGTTCACATTAGATGTTTTGTCGATATTCGATAATTCGATCGAAAAGTGAACATGGTACTGTGTCAATTGTCAATGTGGTCATAAGACCTTAATATATAGAATAATATTAATGAAATTATTATATTTTTTATAAAAAATTAAAACCTTTAAATAAAATTTTTAAGTGTGGTTATGAAAAATGATCAACGTTATAATCATGTAGACGGTGAGCCATATGTACGAATGTGTAAAGATTTCCATTTTTCATTGATCATTATGAAAACAAGTAATGTATTATTTTATATTTTCATCCTGATAATAAAATAATTAATATAATTTTAATTCTTTTAAATATACCTACATATTTCATACAATTGATATAATGAATAAAAACAAGTCGCATTGCTTCGTGGAGGTGATAGTTCAGACGTATGAATGAACAATGTTCTGATTATTAAAAACATGAAAAGTAAGAACATGATTGATATATTATTATATTATAATTATTAATATTTTAGGAATATTTTATATAATCACTAATTTTTTTTATTATAACCAGTCTTGAGATACGGTTATGACAAACAAATTAGATCAGTTTGTAGAGGTGATCATTCACACGTACACATGAACAATTAATTCCTTACTTATTTAATGGAATTGGAGAATGATTTTGGTGATGATATTATAATAATAACATATCAGTATATTTATAATACTTGATTTACTATTTTATCTAGGAATAATAAGATTTTTATATGTGGAAGAAGATATATAATAGAAATTCATAAAGAAACTAATACATCATCTTCGATTGATCGCCTTTGATGAACACCTTAACAACTATAAAAAGGGTGTTATGCCTAAACTAAGGCCTCAATAATTTGTGTATGGATTCTAAGAAGTGTTTTGGGTAGTATGTGGCCGATCCAAAAGTTTTTGGAAGTTTGAGAAATAGAGAGTAATGGGTTCCTTTTGTATGAGAGGATAGGGGAACCCATGGAATGATTAAGTATTAAAATCATATAAATTTAATATCAATTGAAAATGATTCCAAAGGCATTTATTTGGAATATAGGATGAGTATGTGACAACATATAATTTTCCAATGAAAATTAGACACGTTTTAGTTATTTTTTAATCCCTATCATTTTGTTTTAACCCCATTTAACTCATACCATGTATCAAGTAAATTGCATGTAGAGGGTTAAATTAATTACCAAATCATGCAAAAAGTCCAAATAATGAGTCATTAAAGTCATTTTTTGATTTATCTAAAAAATTTCCCAAATTTTATATTTTAAAAAAAATCATTTAATTAAATATTTTATATTTTAAAATATGAATTATGTCAATTTTGACAATATTCATTACATAAATTTTTTTAAATATCATAAATACATGACTCTATTGAAAACCCTACATTAACTCAATACTAACATGTCATATTCATCCGTAAAATTCTTTTATGGAATAAAATAATTCATAATATAGTTATTTTAATATTAATAATATCATTAATCGAATTCCTTCTTTAATTAATCTATTACTGCATCATCTTTGGGTCATATTCAAATTAAATTATTTAATTTCTAAAAATTATAAATAAAATAGTATTTTTAGTAAATATCATTATATTTATAAGTAATATTCTTAGTTTTGAATATCACTTACATAACCCCATATTAAAATTGTTTTATTAAGAAAAGACATAATTAGGACATATTTTTCTTCAAATTAAATTAAATGGTTTAAATGTCATAATCACACCCAAGTGGCTTTCAATGGTCTCATTGTTGGAAAAATAATGATTATTGTCGATAATTACTCATTAAACAATACTAGGAAATGTTTTAAGGTAATTTTATAATATTATAATATTAATTTTACATTTATTTATCATATTAACCTTTAACTGTGGTAAACAAAATATTATGTTACTATTCATTAAAAATTATTCTGATCCAATCAGACCACATTTTTTATACTGATTCCAACCATGTATGTTTATTTTTTAAAATTCAATTCACAAAAGTGGTTAAATTAGGGTAACACTAATCCAATTGACAGATTGAGAAAACGGGGTTTTTAAGTAAAACGTTCAAAAGTAGACATAGATTTCTATTTAATTTTAATTTTAAAAAACATCCATTTAACAAAATAGTATTAATTGAAAAAGACTCCATCTAAAAATACTGTAAAATAATGTAAAAAGATAATCTAAATATATAAATAAATTATATTAATTAATAGTTTTGAATTAATATTCAGTGTTTTTCACTATTCATTAAAATCGGAAAGCTAAAGAAAAAATACAAAAAAATCATCTAAAATAAATTGTGATGTTTGGTTTCCAAATAAGAAGTTTATATTGTTATATAGAACTAATAAATTTTTTAAAAAGTATATTTTAAAATTGTATTGTCAAAAAAATATGGCAAAACTATATTTTTCTAAAAAATAATTCTTTTATACAAAAAAATGAATTTTTTCTCATATTATTCCTAGAAAACATATAAGATGAAATTCAAACATTAAATTGAATATATTAAATATGTATTTCATTATAAAAATCCTCGAGGAGTTATTTTATTATTTTATAAACTCACTTGATTGCATTTAAATAGTTTTTTTTAAAAAAACCTCTATATTCAATTGGTTTTCATATAATTTTATAATTAATATGGTAAACAATGAATCATAGTATAAAAATGTTAAAAATGTATTTTCATAATTCGTATTACCTATTCCATTCCCACAACTCTAATGGGTATGTTATAACTGTAACATGTAAATAATAGTATTTTTTCTATTTAAGCTTGATATGTAATATCTTGTACGCTATCGAACAATGTATTTCATTTAATAACATCAGGATGATACAATCATAATATTATAATAATTAATAATTTATATAATTCACATCAATGTTTTTAATAACACCAAATTCCTATAAAGAGACTAGTGAAATCCAATTGGAAATTTTTTTATCCTCCATAAATAAAAAAGAACCCATGAACCCTTTTATTTTAAAACCAATTGCACTCAAAATTTGAAGTATAAAAGTATCAATTTATAGGGATGATTTCCAACATCCATGTAAAGAAAATAAAAACAACATTTTATTTTCAATGGTGTCTCCAAGCCATCACACAAATAATGATAATGTTTCTAATAAAATTTTACCATGCTTTAGATGATTCACCAATAAATAACAAGATTATATCATCATATATCAATGTAGAATTAACGGAAACAACATAAAAATATGAATATGGTAGAATTTAAATGTCTTGATGAGAAAAGTCACAAAAGGTTAAATAGATCATGGATGAAAAAATAATAGGTATGGGATTAGGTGTACATGTGATCTCATTGAATACAACTGATTAAAAAGAAGGCTGACAAAGTCTGGGTTCAAGTAATAAATAATAAAAAAAATCCTATCATCTTTTTAAATGGGTTTGGATCTATTGGGTACTTATTATTCTATTACAATGTACCCAGTGGATCCCGTATAAAGATCACCACTCTTCCTACCTCATAGGGTACCCAATATCCTATCCTCAACTACTCAATGGATTCTATTTTTTTATAATTCAAAAAAAAATTATTGGTACTTGTTATACTATAACTAGGTACCTGGTATCCACTTTACACCCATTTAGTTAAAATTTACAGCATTCATCAACCTTAAATATATGTAAAACCCTATCAAATATATGAATATATATAAAATGTAATTAATTTATATACCTAGGCCTATAAATGAAATTCAAACAAAAGTTTAAAAACCCAACACATTTTTAAATTGTTATAATTCAAACACACATTCTGACAGTTCCACCGAACAAGATGAATAAGGGTCATTAATAGGATCTTCCAAAAACTCAATGAATTCTCCCATTTTCAGACACTTATATTATGATGGTCATGATTTAGACCCCCTTATATATTAAATATATAAACATCTAATAGAGAAAAATATAATTCCTTATTCTATTCAATTATATTGATTGATTAAAAAATCTTAGAATATTATGAATTTCCAATAAAAAATTTATAAAATAAGGGTATATTTAACTTTTGATAAGGATCATTCTCCTCAAATAGTTCATAAAAAAGGAGAGGATCTCCATTGATGACATATAGATGATAAAAAAATATGTATATATTTAACCAAAATAATCTTATGGCATTTCTCTTGATTAAGAAGTTTATTGCGTAAAATAATTTATATATGGGGCGCATTCCATATCCATGATTCCTATTAGAATTTCAACCATTTAATTAAAGTAATTGGAAATTTATCTAAATAAAACATTGTTAAGGTATTCATATAACCATGATATTTACTATGTGGTTCAGTAAGACACATTGTTAGATAAGATAATGGTTCAATCCATTTCAATGTTGATTATCATCATATTAAAAATATTATTAGAAAAAATATTGTTCACTTTATTGATTTAATAGATTCAGATCAGTGATTCTCACAGGGTTATCATTTATAATAATTTCTTAATTCAAATGTGAAAATGGAGGATATTTCTTATAGTTAAATTAATATATTATTTCATAAATATAAGTTAAATTAATGTAATTTGGACATAAAAATTAACCGATTATATTCGAATACCTCATTAATAGAGCCTTTAGAGACTATCAAGGAAAATTTATGGTGGTATTTATAAATTATTTTCTAATTTTTAATTAATTAAATTGAGAACATGAGTAGAATTCTAGAGTTTTCAATAGATTTTATGAACTGGGAACTTTTTTAAAAACATAAAAATTATACATTATATAGTGAAATTTACATTATTGAGACATATAATCACATGAATAGAGATAATTTTTTTATCATTCAATGTTATAGGATAATGAATAATTTTTTAAACCAAAATATTGGATAATTGTCATTAGTTTCCTCATGATAACTTAATACATTTGTTGATTTGTTAGGAATATTTTAGTTTCAAAACCAATCAGCAAGCTTAGTTGGAAAAGAGATAAAAATTACTAGATATCTATAGGAAAATATAATATTAAATAGTTCAAGAATTTTCATGTTAGGTATCATTATAAATTGTACCCATATATAGGTAAGGGTTTTCTATATATAATGATGGTTCAAAGAATATATTTATTTATGTACATATATAAATGGATAATATGATATCTTATACTTTAATATACATATTTACCTTTGAGAAAAATATCCTAATGTATATTCTAGAGATACAGATTTAATTTTTTCAATGATCATAAGGGGTAATTATACGTATTTTTTGAAATTTAAAATATAATTTTTTTGTAAAAATTTAATTTTTATTATAAATAAATGAACAACACATTTTTCAATTAATATTTTAGAAATTTCCAATGACTATAACTACTCAATTCACTACCATATTATAAACAAGAACAATAAAATTGATGTTGTTAATTTAAAATATATTATCGCCTTATACATGATATGGATTTAATGGAATAAAATATTATGGTACCTATAAATTATAATCTTGGTAATCATAATGGAAAGTATGATATACTTATTTTCCCAAATGATTACTCAAACATCTATCGTATAAAATATTATGGTGGCAAAAAATAATTATTTTTAGATATTATTGAAAGTTAACTATATAATGATAGGGTATTTGTTATAGTTAAACATTGATAAATATAAGGATATTATATTTTCAATACCATTATGTAATCCTTTAGTTATATAGATAAAAATTGATCTATCAAATTATTCCCAAAAATCATATTTCTTTATCCACCAATGAAGATAAAATATGTATATAGATCACTTAACAATAATTTTATGGGAATAAATGAAAATACATATTACTAAATATATATTTATATCAATGTTTTGGGTATGATATTTTTTTGGTAACACTATATATTTTAAATGTTACGATGTAATCAATACACATAAGTACATGGATATAGGATAACCATATCATTTCATTTTTTATGTGTTTACCAAAGTCAAAAAATAAAGAAATGTAAATAGAGTTTTGGTTGATTAGTGTACAAAGTTACTTATTTCAAGTCCATTTAAGAAGTATTCTTACTCAATAAACATTATAATATATATATATATATATTATAATTCCAGATCTCGGACTCTAGGAAACAATATTATTTATAATATCTTATTGAGATCCGAGGTTCATATTAATCTTTTGAAGGATTCTTCAAAATGCATTGAATATAATGTCAATATTTAAAATCTCATATCTTATTCAGATTGATCTTTTTATTTTGATGTATTATTCAATACCAATTTATGATTAGTAGAGGATACTATTTAAAATTCAATTGAAATTGAGATCAATAACTACCATGATTAATAACTCATATAACAATACATTTCACAAAAGCATTAAAATGGCCCAATATGAATCCATCTATGAGAATAAATATAAAAATCCATAATTATTAGATAAAGTCGGATAAAAAATATATCTACACCATTAATAGTTACAGAAATGAGTAATAATATCAATTACATTCAATAATACATCATTTTCGTACAAATTTGACAGAAGATCTATGTTTAAAACAATATACGGGATCTGGTGTTTGTGGTTATCTATAAATTATTCATTTTATATCAATATAGAAGATAGTTTGGTTTTTTGGGAATAATATAATGTAAATCTAAATGTAAATTTTACCCTATGAAAGTATTGATCAACAAGACCAGTGTCAATACATAGTAAAATCCACCAAAATTATCTCAGATAAAAAATATCATTACCTGAGCTTTTGGACCATTGGAGTTAATACCATCATCAAATTATTATGTTACAAAAAACATAGAAGTACGAAGCACGTGACTAAATAAACCACAATTATAAAAATTTCACTATGAGTATAATATTTTATAGAAAAATTGATAATAATTAATTAAAATAGTTACATATTATTTTTGTTTCATTAATTAGTATTTTAATAAGGATGCCTTTTGATGAACCATTATTAAAAAATACATTTATTTTTTTTAGAAATTAAAGTTAACATAATTAAATGTTTAATATATTAGGTAATATATATTTGATATAATATATCTATATCTAATTATTTAGAATTTTATCTAAAATAATATTAAATTCACTTGATGTTTAAAACGTAACATTAAAATTAAAATAGCTTTTTATTTAGATTTTTATTTAAATTTAAATAATATAATATATAATATTTATCAATTTATTTATATAATGGTAAAAATATATTCAATTAATAATTTCAGAATATTTTAAGGGTTATTTTTATATATATTTCTAAAATAATTTATTTATTTGTGAAACGTAAATATATAATTTTTCCAACATAATATTTTTTTAAAATATATCATGAATTAATATTATGTAAAAAACATATATAAAATTTTTCAAGATCCAATATTTTTTATGGGGTAAAGCTATATTTTTAAAAATACTATAATTATTTTTTAAAACAAATATTTAACAACATAATTGTTATTTTCTAATAAATATTGTTTTTGGTATTTTCATTCAATTAAATACAATTTTAGTAATATTTAGTTTTGTATTAACTTAATAGAAACATAAGTATTGTTCATATATAATAAAATAATTAATATCATGAAGTTATAAATAATTGAAAATTATTTATATTATATAAATTATACATTGAACAAATAATGTATGTCTAATAACTAGTTTTCAAAAATTAAATGTGCTAATAATAAATTTTATTTTCCATAAAAATATTTATTTTATTTAATAAAATTGGGTTCATATATGGTATGTATTGGCCCAGAAAATGTAATATGGTCCACTTTATTTTTATTCCTTATGTTCAAATTACTTATAAAAACATAGTTACCACTAAATACCAAAAAATTGTAAAAGTGAAATTTCTAAGAGCAATAGACTCTTAAAACATATTTAAAACATTTTTTGAAATTATTCATTAAGAATTTATTGACATTATATAATAACCCACTCCATTATTATAATTTTTTACTCTTATATATGTGTAAAATATGTATTATCATTTTATTAAGTTGAAGTATTTACAAAAATTTATTTTAAAGAACACATAAAAGGGACCACTTACGACCCCTTTTCCAACACAAAAAATATGTTTTCATTATTAATAAATTCCCTTTTTAAAGCCACAATAATATGGTTCAATATAATTTATCCCATGTTAAAAATATATATTCCAAATACCATCATTTCAGAGGGGTGTTCAAATGGAAATATAATTTCCTTAACATGAGATTCATGTTTCCCAGAACCCCTTTTTTCTCACATTTCCACATCAAATTTTTAATAACTATATAATTAAATAGATATTTTTTTCAAAGAATTTATTTAAGACATTGGTATAAATATAAATTTCATTTTACCATTTCCATATTGTTAAAATAAATTTCCATTCCATAGTTGTGTGAACTGCCAACTCTAAGAAGTGATGAATTTTCTTTTTGAACCACTACATCAATTCACTAATAATAAATGTAAAATTGGGCTAAAAAATTTCATCATATAAAATGATAAATACTATAATGTTTTAAATTATAATTCACCTACTTTAAATCTAAATCATTGAGAAATGAAAATTTTAACCATTCATTGTGTGGACTTCTGCTTCCACAACATAACATATCTCGTTTTACATCTAGTTTAATTAATATATTTTTTAAAATCTATTATATAGGATTAGAAAATATAAACAATAATGATATATTATTATACGTATTTAATAATTATATTATTCCCAAAATTAAAAACATACATAATCATAATAAACTATTATTTCAATTATGTTCATGTCTTGGACAGTCGAACCAAATATATGAAAAATTTTATTAAATTATTTTATGGATGAATACAATAACATAATTACTGGAACTATTTTTAATAAATATTAAAATACTAAATAATTTTTTTATATAATACTATTATTAATAATAAACACATTAATTTATATACAAACATCATTTCCATAAAAATAACCAAAACAATCTCATTGAAGATTTCATCATTGAGGATTATAACCCCAACACCAAAATAATGAAATTAAAAGATTATAAATAAGTATAAATTATAAATTAAATTATATTTAATCATAATTAAAAAATTAAAAAAATATAATAATGATTAACAACACATCAATTATGAAACTTTTACAAAATGATCAGGATTACTGAAACCCAATATTTAAAATAGATAAATATTAACATATATTATTATCGAGAATAATCAGAGATGAATATTATAAATGATTCTACCAATTAATAAGGATTTTAAATTGGCTATTAATATGTATAATTTTATTATATAAGAGGTTTTTCAATGATCAATTATGAATGAATTTAGGGAAGGGGTTTCATTTACTTAGTTTCTGATTCATTATGTTATAGAATTTGTTCCGTGATAATAATTTTAAAAAATCCAATGATCCTAAAAAACCATATTTTATATATTATATCATATATTTTTATGTATTAATGGATTATAATCATAAATTACCACTACATTGAAGACAAAAACTCTAAACCAAAAGTATATTGTTGGTAATAGTAACTCACATTCTTACCAACAAATCTTTTCTCTCTTGCAAATGTTCTTCCTGATGAAATTTTTTTCAATAATGAAATAAAAATATGTTTTTCATTTTATATTATTAATATCTGAATTTAAAAATTTTATGTAATAAATGAATTTCAACTTTTCAACGATGTGTTTTTTCCTATATAATAGCAAAAAAATCATAGTAAAAGAATTTTGTTTCATTAAATAACACTCAAGATTTATTAGATTAATATTTGTTTATTTTATGTAATTTTTTTTGGAGCTATTTATTTTAAATAAATAGAATATAATTAACTCTCATTCATAAAAATAATAATTTTATTTCCATATCATATTTTATAACAACGTTTAAAGGTTGTGTGGAATCATTTTTATATTCACATCAAATTATCTTCCATTATTTATCTCTCGTAAATTTATTTTTTGATCACTCTATAAATATGATTATGATATGATAGTATTTTAAAAATGATATTTTTTATATTATATGACTTCTTAAGTTCCTTAATTTTTATATTTTGTAAATGTTTTTTTAATTAATTCATTTTTTATGGGTTATATAATATATGGTGGCGATTGATTTTTTCTGGCCCCCATATGAATAGATAATGAAATGTGAGGTCCTATATCACCCTATAATGCATTGTATTATGTTAATAACTCATTATATGTTTTAGTATTTACATAAAGATTTTCATAACACAGGATTTAGAAATATGGGTTTCCTCTCATTTTAAGGTTCGGACTTGTTGAGTCTTTTAACATGTGAATAGGAAAAATGAAATTCCTCACAATTGATTCCTAATTAATATGGTTGTTCCATACATCCATGTTTCATATCTAGTTATTTTTCATTTCTATATTTAATATAATTTACATAAATGAATTTTGTTTCAAGTCACAGGTGATTTTTAATGTATTCCACACTCATATGACATAGTCATATTTTTTATGATTAGAGAGATGTATTTTGAGCCATGTCAAAACATTTATGATTCATAAATTTTATTTTTTTATCATATGTTTCTCTATCATTGATTATGATAATAAAATATAGTATCATGATCTATTATGATGATATTTTTACTTTCATATTAGTCTGTTTTATCGAAATCATGATACAATATGATAAATGTTTACTCTACAAAACGTCGATGACCGCCGAATTATAAGGATTTTATTTCCAAGGTTTTGATTATCTCTATATCAAGTCATAATTTCAGAAAAAATTCTAAAGGAGTGTGATTATGGTTTAATGATTGAATATATTGTAAAATAATATATTTATATATCCCATATCAAATAATCGCAACATTTAAATTATCATGTTATGTGAGGATTTGTGAGATATGTTATCCAAATCACGAAATTAATGTATTATTTAAGTTTGGTTTATCATGGGATGCTTCATATGGTATAATATCATGGTTAAAATATTTTCAGATTTATTTATTTATTTTTTTATTTTTTTATTTTTTTAATTATTTTATTATTTTAGATAACATAACTTTAAACCCTATGGGTAAGTCTAAGGGATAATTCTATGTAAAAACAACAACATGAAATTTTGGTAAAGTACATGTCTTATGGTTTTACTAAAAATAACATCCCACTCTAAACATTTTATGTGGATGCTAATTCTGGAAGAAATTTACCAATACATAATAATCACAAATATTTTTTGTTGGGTATTACCTCTACTATCTCATAGTTTATTGAATATATGAATAAATGGTCACCTTCTTGGGAACACCAAAGGGATAGGATATAGTAATTTACATTATTTATAACTGACCTCTATGAAATATTTCAGTATGATGTTTCCTAATTACATTAGTGAACCTATTAGGAATGTGACTATCGATAAAAATTGAATAAAAATGAAATTCATAGTTAAAATAAATAGAGTAATTTTTTAAAAATGTATGTTTTATAGGAAAAGAAATATTTGGATATATGTTTCCATATTTTTTTATTTAATTTTTACAAACTATTTAATATTTATTATTTATAAAAAATTGGATCGTAGAAAAAAATATGAGAATGTTTTGTATTTGGAAAGAATTATGTATTTTAATATAAGAAGGGATAATACATAAATGGTTTAGAATAATTATATATAAAGGTTATGGAAAGAATTTTTATTTTACAAGTCTTGTCATAGGTTGTGACTTTTTTATCAAAATAAAAATTGTGACTTGATACTCAAAAATATTTTTGTTAGTGAGTGATATTTATCAATGATATTTTTGTATATTCACAATCTTAAATGAACTATATGAAATGTAAAATGTCTATACTTATTTATTTATTAATGATGTTTTTAACAAAAATTAAATGGTATATATAATATTGAAATATGATTTTATGACTATATCATTTTTTTGGAATAACTATTGAATAACACATGACTTTGGAATGGATAATTCACATGTTTCATTTTCCCTTGATGTTGAGAAAAAATAGGTTTTTTTATTTTGAAAATAAAATATAGATTTATAGTATTAGTTATTTTGGGATTTATAAATGAATTATGATATTTTTATGATGTATATATAAATTTTGGATTATAATATATGTGGACTAGTGTGTGAAATTACGAATAATTTCTAAATAAATTTGAGAGCTGATGATAGAGTTAATTTTAGAAATAATTTTTAGTATCACTATAGTTTAATAACTTCAAGATACATATATTTTTATGAAATGTGTACTTTGTTGAATGTATCAATAAGGTGTATATATATATATATATTTGAATATATTAGTGTATAATATTTTAATCTTTTATGAAGAAATATTGGAAACTTAATATAGCATATGACAGTAAAGTAGTTGTAATATTATAATACATAGCCCGATTGATATATATGTGAAGAATATCCACTCTTAAATTAATCCATGTTTAATAATAAAAATTGTGAGCATAAAATTTATTTTTGTTGGTTATAATTTTAGAAGTCAATATTTTTACCCGTAAAATTATTAATATCATCAAAAAAACATTTCATTCCCTAGAACAAACTAATTCTATGTCTCAAAGAAGAAGAACCATGTTGTGTTATAAATGAATGTAAATTATAGTAATTTTAAGAAAAAAATTGATAACCAATTAAAATAGTTATATACATTAGGGTCTTGAAAACTCTACAATGTGAAGGTAAATACTCCCACAAATTTTATTAAGTAACACAATTCATGATTTATTGAAAACTTGAGAGGAATTTAATGAAATAAAGTGTGGTAAATAGATTAGAGTGGTCTTTGCACTAAATTTTGGGAATAGTATGAAAATGGAATTAACCAAAAACCAAAAGTCCACCGAATGTCCCATGAAATTATGGCCAATGAGGCCATGATATTGAACTATGTCACCACAAATGATATCATTGGTGGAATGATGGTAGATAATTTCCACCCGTATAAAGCCTCCCGCGAACCGCGCCATTGGAAAAATTGAGATGGAGCGGTATGTCGCCATGATCCACCCCCGCAAACAAAAACTGTTTGCACGCGATGAAAAGATGAATTCATATCATAAACAAGTAAATCCATTCACAGGATTGAGGTAGTGACTACCACCACTATGAACCATAGCTTCCGTGAACCTCGGCGTTGCAAAACTTGGTTGAACGAGTCATCTGTGGGCCGGATGATTTCCCCATGGGATTCCGCAAAAGATATCATGTGACCCATATATATAGCATCCTCATTACTCTATAAAAGGACCCTGAGGGGAGCTGAAAGAAGGGATCATTTTTTGGGAGCTTATAGTTTATAGATAGAAGACTTTGAAGACAAATGATCAATGAAGTATAGAACTACGAACTTTTTCCAGTGGGTATAAACCCACGATGTATAATAAAAATAAAAAAACATAAAAATAATGATCCTGTTTCAATACTAATTGGAAATTTACAGACAATATCCCCTTCTTGGATTAACATCCTTTGAAATTCTGGATCATGGACCCTTATTTCATTGGTCATACTGTGTACCACAACGCTCTATGGTAGACACACTGCATCACGTAGCACATCACTGTGCAGATGGAATCCAGCATACTGTAGCACCACCCTATGGGAATGGAACCTGAGGCCATATACTACTATGGTACATGGACATCATTTCCACTCACACAATAATAATGCTTGAGGAGGGTACCCAACCCTGTATAAACAAATTGTACAAGTATTAGGGTAACCTCATGCATTCCACCTTCTGGTACTGATAACTCCCTTTAGTTTCCATCCCATCCTCTGAATCCTATCCACGAACCAGTCCATCAAAATTAGGCCAATTACTCTTAAATTTCCACAAAACCCATATAATAAACCCATCTAGTGCATTATCGTGTACTTCTGAGTTTGTGTACCCATTGTAAGTGGATTCCAATAGGTAATCCATGTAATGGTGCGGACCCCAAGAATTTCCATAAGTCAATATACCAATGGTAACCTGGGGCCCAACGTTGGGTTACTGATGTGATCCTCCCCTTTCTAGAGGTCAAGGGTAATCACTAGATTTTCCCTAGAATGAGGGACAACAATAAGTTAAATGGATCATGATTTCTATTCCTTTTGATGAGGATCGATGCTTCACCCCTTTCCCAGAACTAGCTTTATGGAACCCCCATCCCCTTAATGTGATCGCATAGCCTTCTTACATGATGTGGAACTCTTGATCCTCTTAGGCTCGGCCCAGAAAAATTTCACCTAGACATCCAAATGTGACTATCATAGATATCTACATTGGAGAGTGTTTTCACATTCAATTCCCCTCTCTCTCTCTCTCTCTCTTATTGAGTCTTCTCCATGACTTCTTCCATTGTCATCCTCCTTTCCCATCAGAGGTTGAGGGAAGGTGTGTGGTATCATGGATCAATTTCTTCCTCATGTTTCTCACACTGAGTATGCCTCATGGGTGATTAAAGGTTAATGATGATCAAACCTTCTATACAATATTAAATTGTACTACAATAACTCTGATTCTTTCTTGGATCAGGATTTGTATGGCGCCTGTTTAAGGCCCAATCTAATGGGACATTATCCTTAAATGTAAGTCCCAATAAAATTCCCCTCAGCTCATTATGGAATCCTCTTTAGGTATAATACCTAACATGAATCTTCTAATTAATCCTCCATTATTGTGTAAGTCTTAACCATATCTCCTCAAAGGGGAAGCTTCCATGCATAATCCCCATCCAATCGAACTATGATGGTTTTGATTCCCAACTAACTATGATATTTAGGAAGCCTCCCTATGATCCAAACATGACACCTCAGTTACCCTAATATACACAAGTCCATATCCCTAGTAGGTCCATATTCACCCAAGAGGCCATATCCCTTCTGTACATCCCAGGATACCTTGGTATATGCCCAATATTAAATCTTGACTAGGCTCATTTTACCTATATTTCCTTTTCATATGACATTAAATGGATCAGATGGGTCTTTGTCGTGCAACCATAAAAGGGGACTGGTCCAGTTAAGTAGAACCGAACCTAGTGGGTTAGGATTCCTCTCCTAATGAAACATAGAAATCCTGTCTTATAGGTTTGATCCCAAGAGTGAAACAACTTGTTCCCTCCCTGGATGATGATAAATATCATAGTGCCACATCACATGGAACAAAATAGTGTTGTCTTAGAAATTTCTGATCCACGTATATCAATTATTGATTTTCCAACCAAGATTTAATCTGTGGAAACATGATTGGGAAATAACCAAGGATTCATAAACATATGAACAAGGAATTAATCTATAAGAGTGTCCTAGAATATGAAATAATTATCCACAAAATGTTGCGATGAGCCCGACTTCCCATCCCCTTAACCAATGGCATCCTTAAGATTCATTGGGAAAATCATTCAATGACACCTTCCTTTGAAAAGAAGGTACATGAACCATGTATAAATGGGTTGATAGGTTTTTCTATATCCATTAATAAACCCGCTGGATAAAATCCAAGGACCTCATACCCAAAATGTGCTGATATCACAAACACCTAACCCTCTACAATCACTATTTGGGATCATGAAAATGAGGCACCACATTCGGAATGTAAAAAAGGATATATTTCCCAATCCTTGAAGTACCATCTCACCCCCACTAAAAAGGGTATGATGCAAACTGGTTCAAAAAATAGTGAAACCAATGTGAAATGCTCTATAACAATATAAAATTAGTTGTTAATCGTGAGACCATTTTGTTCACCCACATACATACACCTTAGGAAGAAACAAATATCATGAACTCGATGTGAATCCTTAACCAAGGTGGTGGGTTACCTCAGCTCAAGAACCATTGAAATTTAAATAGAATATGGAAATGAAAGATCATAAATTATATATGTGGTCATAATCAAGAACTTTAATGGGGGGGTTTTGGTATATGTCATATCTATTGCATGTATTATGTTGAGATTACTTCAATCGAATGGAATCCCAACTATTTTCTGAGACACGCATGTCTTTGAACACACATGTGGCTAGGTCCCCAACAAAGAACAGAGCTTCATCACCAACCTATCATCTTCAATTTTGGGTTTCAAACGTTTTGATCAATGAGTACCACCAAAATGGTACTCTCCCTATAGTGGTGGCTGCAAAGCAGGCACTATAATTAATGAAATATTGGTAGCCGCCTATTTGGTCCTGGCCATCAATCCATCACAAGACGGATCCACTGGACATCCCAAATCATTTCAAAATCCAATACTTGGAAGTCAACAATTAATACCTCCCTTATCTTGGGGAGGTAGATGATGTTCACACCAATGAATTCATCCCAGCTTCACAGGAACCCAGCATGTGGGCTCCTCCCAGAGGACGTTGCCACCAGTGGCGTATGACCTAACTTTCATGCTCTAAAGAGGATCTCATGTTAAGGTCACCTACTGAGGTCCATTGGTTATAAGACCTTTGGCATTCCTACCAATGGGGGTTAATGAAAAAATTAGTATTAGGTTATTACCCTCGTTCTGGATGATGATATCTCCCCTACAAGCATGGAAGCATTTCACGGGCAGACATACAACTCTTCCTCCACTTCTAAAGCCTACAATGAAAATGTTACAGCAATATATGAGCCGATTCATATCCATGTTGTCTCCTATGAAGAAACACATATTAATAGGGTGGAAAAGTATGAGAAAACACACATTCCAGCTAGTTCTCACTAGTCTCTCCGTGCAGACAGAGCAGAAAATTAACGGAAATTGCAAATCTATATCGATGTACAAAAAGGTAGTTATCCAAATAGGACAGTAGCCACCTATAGGTAGTAATGAATTCCTACTAATGCATAATAATCCCACTATCTAAATAGAGATAAAAACTATGGGCATTCATACAACTCTACCTATAGAGATAATGCCCAGTAGTTAAAAATGGTGGAAATCTTGAAGCAGACCAAAATTCCTACCTTCCAATATCAAGCCCACTAATCAAATATGATGGTAAGAAAATGTATTCAGAGTCAAATTACTACAGATGCATGTCAAACCCATGAGAAAAATAAAATGGAAAACCTGTAGACTCAAATTATAACTTGATAATATAAATAACCTCAATAAAATACAGTGGAAAATGGAGAATGTAGTCAGCATATCTCAACTACAAGTCAAAGGAAAACATGTCATCTCCCAAATAATAGGTGAACTGCCAGTAACCACTAGAAACACATAGAGGATTGATGCAGGCACAAAATCTTTCCTCAATATCCAAATGGATATTCTATCCATTCAATACAAATATGTATCTTAATAAATCCTAGAAATTATATAGGATAAAATGTTGATTCTAGAACATATCCTTCAAACCTATCAAGATGTCATTACGTTTCATGACCTATCATGGGGCCCATTCCGTGACTAACACAAGCCCGCCTTCCATAGGCTAGTGGCTGGCGACTAGCACCGAAGGAGTAATCCGAGAAAAAGGGAAGTCATTTCCTTTAGAAAGTAAATAAAAACAACAGAGTATGCAACTTGATGTAAACACTAAGTAATGCTGTATATAAAAGACAATGCTGAAAGGAAAGGGTCCAGAAATACAAGCCTAATAGTAAAGTACAAACAACCAAAAAGGTAGTACAACTGCATAAAGGTAAAACGCAACCACCGAGTCGTCCTCTAGGAATCCCATATGATGGGTGGGTACAGATGGCCTCCTCAGCACCCTAGGTCCTTCTGTCCACTCTGTGTACCTCTATCCATGTGGTCTACCTCCAGGTACTATCCAGCTCTATAACTCTCTACCTCGATCAGTGCTTTCTGTCGTCTGTAACCAACAAAACGAAGGGCAGGCATAGCATGTGCAGGGGTGTGTATAACGATACTCAATAGGGACCCTGAGACCCCCGAAGGTCTTCCAGAATCCACGTAGGATACCATAGAAAAAATATACTATAATGAAGTAACAACCAACCCTTCATAAGTATATGCCCATACATAAACCTAAGTTACCAATCTCATTCCGGCTCTAACTTTCGATCCTAAGTACAAACCAATTCCACAAAGGATGTAAAGTCAATCACCATGATGATAATGGTTGAAAGACATGACTCAGCTCAAATAGTTATGCAACAATAGTAGTGAGATATAGATGATAAGATGTAGCCACTGGATCATCTAAGCTGTCAGACCCACACAAGATACAGGACCAGCTATGCTGTCAGACCCACACAAGATACAGGATCTCTATCTCTTCTAAGCTGTCAGACCCACACAAGATACAAGACCAGCTATCTCATCTAAGGTGTTGGACCCACACATGATACAGACCAGCTATTCTGTCAGACCTACATAGGATATAGGAACAGAAGTCAGAACTTTCAAACCCACATAGGATTCTGGTACAGTAGTCATCATCATTAAACCCACGGAGGATTCTAGTACAGTAGTCATCATAGTCGCAGCCAGCTCTAGGTTTCCCACACCCAGCAAGCACAATTCTGGGAGGGTACGCTCCTCGAGCAAAGGGGTCGATACATCAACTATCATGAAGTCATGAATTGATGTATTCTAAGGTTCTGTCTTATCATAATGAACCTAACACGGGAGACGGTGCGTCAATCAGATGCCCAGTCTGTGAGTTATTAGCCTTTTCGTTCCAGGGGCCTAGTTGGATTTACGCTCGATCCAAACTCGACCATTTTACAATGTTGTCCAAAACACACATGGAGTATCTCAAGAGGACCACCTCATTGCGAGGGTCCTAGTTTCTATAGACGGCACGTCATTTGGACATGCAATCTCGGAGATATTCGCATTTAAGTGATGTCGGGCCCATCCCATTAAGCCCAGTGGCCTTGCGGGGCGGCCTGACCTGACTCGGTGGGTCCGACCCGGCTGGTGGTCGGCCCAGCCCGGTTCGGTGTGTCATCTCGGCCCAGTTTGGCGGTCCGGACATAGAGAGTGGGTCAGCCTGGCCCATTCGGTCACAGCCCACCTATGGCCCCGGCCCGTGGAGCAGGCCGGTTCGGTTTGCCCGGCAGCACCGAGCGATGCCGCCTCTCCCTGCCCGGCTGGCCAATGTCGGCTGGTTCGGTCCAGTGTTATGAGCACACATAGTGGGTTACGGTTCCACTTTACGTGGCGCCTACGGGCGCGGTGGTTTTCCCAGCCCCGTTGGACGGTTCGCCCAGCAAAGCGGCCCTCAATTGTGGGTCGTGTTTTCTCCACAACGCGCCGCTAAACGATGTTGTGGTCCTTCTGCAGGCCGGCCAGCCAGTTCATCAGCCTGAGCGGCCCGTGGATGTGGGCCGCGGTTTTCCTCTATGTGGCTGGCGTGAGGGCGCCAGTTCACCACCGTTGCTGCCCGCAGTTTCCACCACCTTTGGTCGCCGCCACCGTCGGTCGCTGGTACCTTCAGTCATCGCCGCCACATAACCATGGCCTTCTTCCTCTGGCGTGGTGCGATGGCACCGCCCCCTCTTGTCTCCACCTCCATAATCAAACAACATAAACCAATAGAGGGACGTCGGGCCATGTTTTTTCATCCCACACCATCTGTGTTATATGAGAACAAAAGGCTACCATCGAAAAAAGTATGTTTCAAAGAGAATGGGAATAATTTAAAGTAATAAAATCTCCCTACATTGAATCAAAGAACGTTGTCAAAGACGTGTAAGATGGAATTGCGTAAGATGGATTTCGTTCCTTCAACATCAGAGGAAAATTCATTGGTGATGTTCTTCGCGGGCGGCGTCTTCTCCCTTGATGCGGAGGAAGAAGAAATAATATGGGAATTCTTCATGTACATTGTTGCTCTTCGTCGAGAGAGTATTATCCTCCCAATTCTCCCAATCTCCCCAATGAAAGAATATTCCAACCTAATTAAAATATTGCATTCTCCTCTTTTAGTGTTGTAAAAATAAATTAAAAAATCAAACACTCAAATTAATTAATTAATTTTGGAGATCAATTAATTAATTAATTGGTGTTGGGAAATTAATGAAAGAAAGTGAATGGTTTAAAATTTGAATGAAGTGAGGTGGAGAGTTTTAACAGTTAAGAGAGGAGAGGTGGCCTCATTAATTCAAGCAGAGTCCAAGGGTTACAAAGGGGGGTTTAAAGGGAGTTGAGGGGTTGGTGTCTGTGTGGGACCCACCCCTAGTTATATTCTCCCAAGGAAGGTTAGGGTGTGGTGGGATCCACCCCTAACCTCCACCTAGAGACTTTAACGACCTTTCAAATAAAAATGTGTTGCACACACATTTTTATTTAATTTCTAATTTTAATTAAAAATCCCAATTTATAACTTATATCCTGTATAAAATGAAAATGCGGTAAAGTTCACCTTAAGTGATTATCAGCACTGCGAGTTCATCGGTGTCCTCAGATTTCAATTTTGAGCACCGGTTCAAAAGATAGCAAAACATGCACGTTCATTTACTGAACATATCTGAACAAAACTTCAGAAATTAATTTTGGACACACTGGACCTCGGAATCAGGTTCTGTTAGAAGCTAAGGACTCGTAAAATTATAATAAATTTAAGAAAAAAAATTCATTGAAATTTCAAGTTCTTTACATTACCCCCACCTCAGGGATTTACATCCCAGTAAAGCTACAACACACACTAGGGAAACAAAAGGGGGTACTGAGCACGCATCTGAGCCTCCCACTCCCTTGTGCTCTCCTAAAGGTTCATGTGCTACCAGCGAACGTGCACTAAAGGAATCAACCGTACTTTCAGGACCTACTCCTCTCGATCCTCAATCTCCATTGGAACCTCTGTGATTGTCACCCCATCATTGATGTCCATCTCCCTGTGGTCGATGATGTGGGACAGGTCATTCACGTATCTCTTCAGTTGAGATATATGAAAGATGTCGTGCACCCGATGTGAATGAGATGGAAGGACCAGGCAGTAATCCACCTCACCTACTCTGCTGAGGACCTAGAACGGCCGAATAAATCGTAGAGATAACTTGTTGCCCCGAACAAATATCCGTAGACCTCATCGAGGTGAGACCCATAAGAACATGTGGTCGCAATCCTCGAACTCCAGTGTTCTCTGTCTCCTATTAACATTGGACTTCTATCTAATCTATATAGTCTTCATCTTCCCCACATTCATTTTCACCTTCTCCATCATAGCCTGAACCATCTATGTTCCTACAAATGCTGACTCACCTGGGTTAATCCAGCACAGAGGTGATTTGTACGGTCGGTCGTACAGTGCCTCTTAAGGGGCCATAAAAATTATGGAGTGGTAGTTGTTGTTGTACGAAAACTCCACCAAGCGTAAATGATCTTCCCAGCTGTGACCAAAGTCAAGGATGCATTCATGGATCGTGTCATCAAGAGTCAGAATGGTCCTCTCTATCTGACCATCCGTTTGTGGATCGAAGGCGGTGCATAAGCGAAGCTGCATCCCAAAAGCCTCCAATAACCCCTTCTATAGCTGGGAAGTGAAACAAGCATCTTTATTGGAAATGATAGTCGATGGTACACCATGAAGTCCTATGATCTCCTGAACGTAGAGGCATCCCAAGCTCTCTACTGAGCCTTTCTCTCTGATCAGTAGGAAGTGGGCTGACTTGGTGAGTCAGTCAATGATCACCCAGATAGAGTCGTTTCCTCCGGATTTATGTGGGATTAGTATCACTAAATCCGTTGATATTCCATCCCACTTATACTTTGTAACCTCTAAGGGTTGAACCAAGACTGCTGGAACCTGGTTCCCCACCTTCACTTGCTTATAAGTGAGGCATCGAGAGACAAACTCTTCTACTACATTATTCATACCTGGCCACTAGTGCTGTCGTCTGAGGTCCTGATACATCTTCACCACCCCTAGATGTACCGCTAGAGGTGAACTATGAAACACCCTCAACACATCCTCATGTAGTGCAACTAGTACCATGGTACGTCCTCTGAAGAGGATGACGTGATCCCCAACTTCAGAAAATCCATCAGGTGTCTGACCTGAGGATATCTGATCACATTGCGTCTCACAGTAAATCCCCCATGCTGTGACTCTCTGACTCACTACAGAAGTGGAGGAGTGACTATGAGAGACTGTAGAAAGACAGCGCCTTCTATATCCATAATGGATATCTACAATGCCGCCAGCTGCTCTATTTGCACTCCTAGTAGCTGAATGCCCAATCTCCTGCTGAGATAATCTGCTGCAACATTCCCCTTCCCCAGAGTATAGACTATCTCGAACTCATAGTCCTTATGGAACTAAAGCCATCTTCACTGTATCAGTTTCATATCATTCTCTGAGAAGATGTACCTGAGACTCTGGTGTTCAGAGTAGACCGTAAAATGCTCACCCATCAGATTATGCCGCCACATCTTCAAGGTGAGGACCACTACTGCAAACTCCAGGTCATGTGTAGCATTGTTTTTCTCATGATATCTATACATCCGTGACCCATACGTGATCACTGCTTTCTCCTACATTAGGACACACCCAATTCTAGTCCCTGATGCATCATAGTAATCTACGTACCCAATGCCCTCCTCTAGTAGCCTCAAGATGGGCGCACAGGTCAACCTCTGCCTCAACTTCTGAAATATTTTCTAAAATCTATCTGACCACCCAAAGGGTTTCCTCTTCGTGGTCAATGCTCAAAGCAGTGCTGCTACTCTATAGAAGTCTGGCACAAATCTCTAATAGTACCAAACCAATCCTAGAATACTCTGCACCTCCATCACACTCTTGGGTGGCTCCCAAGCAAGTACTGCCTCGATCTTCACTAGATCCACTGTAACTCAAGCCTCTGAGATGATGTGTCCCAAGAAGTGAACCTCTCAAATCCTGAACTAGCACTTTAAGAGCTTACCATAAAGTTTGTGATCTCAGGGTGTATCCAGTACTACCCACAAATGGTAGGCGTGCTCCTCCTAAGTAGTCGAGTAAATCAATATTTCTTCAGTGAAGACTACGACAAATCGATCGAGGTAAGGCTGGATGACCCTGTTCATGAGACTTATGAACACTTCTGGAGCATTGGTTACACCAAAGGGCATAAACAAGAACTCTTAGTGGCCATACCAACACCTGGAGGTCACCTTCTACACATCCTCATCTTGAACTCTGAGCTGGTGATAGCCTGACCTGAGGTCTATCTTCAAGAACCATTGTCCTCCCTTGAGCTGATAAAAGATGTCGTCAATCCTTGGGAGTGGGTACTTGTTATTCACGATCACCTGATTCAGGCGACGGTAGTCGAAACACAGTCACAAGATCCCATCCGCCTACTTTGTGAACAAAATCGGAGATGCCCAGGGTCAAACATTGGGTCAGATAAATCCCTTCCACTGCAAGTCCTCCAGCTGTACCTGCAGCTCACGAAGCTCGACGGGAGCCATCTCATATGCTGGATTAGATATTAGTGTTTTCCCAGGGTACAGGTCAATGTAGAAGTCTACCTCCTAATGGGGAGGTAGTCATGGAACATCGTTAAGGAAAACATTCTCATATTGATCCACCACAACAGAAAAACTCTGACATTGCACATCACCCACTCCAAAGATGAGACTAGCCAACTGATTTGTGATCGACAGCCCATCCTCTGCATAAATCCATCTTGCACGGCATAGGCTCCCTTATCACTGGTGAAGGTGAACATAGTCCCATCCATGCGGATACACCACACTTTGTTCCTAATATAGTCGATCTGAGCATGGATTGTAGATAACTAGTCCATACCCAAGATGGTGTTGTAAGGCCTCGATGCCACTACAAGAAGATCCCAGCCGAAACTCTCACCTCCTAGAGTAAGCTCACATGGCCATCACTAGTGCGTAATCGTCATGTCCGCTCTAATAAGAGTCTCTAGACGTAAAGATAGAGCCAAAGGCACTGTCGGAATCTCCGAGCTCCGAACACGGGCAGCAGAAATTAAAGAATGACTTGCATCTGTGTCTCTGAGTACTGCAGCAAGTGTAGAGTGGACATAAATAGTACCTCGAATCATCTCAGGTATGTTATGGTCGTAGGCCGTGACTGCCTGGATCTGAGCCCACCTCTGTCCGCTAACTCACTGTGGATGGGGTGGACCTCCTAGTGGTGGTGGTGGTAGAGCCTCGAAACGTCATCCAACACCCGCTGCTCCTCCAGCTCCTTTACCTCATCTGCCTTCTCAAGGTGGACCACCATAGTCGAACCTCTGCCTCTACGTGAGAGGTCTCTATACTATCTTCTTCTCATCTGCATGGAAGGTCGGACAGTCATGATCCTTGTGGCCCTACCCGCTGCATGCATATCACTTCCTGTTCCTCATATAGATAACATTGTCTCGTGTTCCCCGCACAACTGAACCTGTATCCTGGGATTTCCCACATGATGTTCTGGTCTGCTTGGACCTCTGCGTCATCTGTCTACTACCCGCTGTAGAAGATTCGGTTACATGTCTCCCTATGGTGGGACTCGCTATTGGTGACTGCTCAGCAAGAATGATCTCCACTAGAAGGGCTCGCTCTAATACCCCCTCCTGCATCAGAATGCTGAGAGGAATCGTAGAAGCCCTGATCTTATTCCTGAGTCCCTGCTCAAATGTTCGGGCCATGAAGAACGTGTCAAGCACCATATCCATTGAGTAGCATTAGAGGACGGCAAAACTCGCTGAGTACTAAGATACTGTCATGATTCCCTACTGCAGATGTAGTAACTCCTGAATCTACACTGCACGAAGGGTGGCTGGAACAAACTTCGAGTGGAAGAGACTCTCAAAGTCTGTACAGAGTAATGATGCCTCATCATGCTTTTGAAGCATCATTCTCCACCATCAGGCTACCGCTACATGAAGGAGACTCACAGTAAGGACCACCACAAGGTCGGCTGGTGTCCCTACAAATATGAAGACTCTCACAAAAGCCTCCAGCCAATACTTAGCTTCATGTGTGTCCGTCTCTCCCTAGAACCATGGTGGCCTCTAGCGCTAGAACTCATGCGACACAATACGGTGGTATGCACTATCTGCTGCTGGATCTGGTGGTATTGGTGTCCCAGTGAGTAGTGGTACCGATGGTGCCTCCGCTATGATGGGGCTCTACACCGAGGCCTCGTAGCTCATTGGGCTACCATCTCATACGTAACTCGAAACCCTAGCTGGCTACCTTCGTGGGTCCATCCTTAAAAGAAACGGGTGCAACACGATAAATATAGTATACCTGGTGAGCTGACACAAAGTAATCACAAATAAAAATTTTTCAAAGGAAACAGACACGCAATCAGTGTTTTCGTGCCCTGAGTCGGAAATCAGAGGTCAGGGTACTTGTGTATGGATACATCCGCTTCTGCACCAACACTGGACTCCCTGGACTGAAAACCACACTCAGTACTCATAACACTATTTATTCACAGAAAATAATGATCAGAGTCTTGTGTTCTGCGGTATAACCGACTCCTATGATACAAATTTTTCACGACCCGTCCTCAGGGCCCATGTCGTTACTACCCCAAGCCCGCCTTCCATAGGACAGGTGCAGGAGACTAGCACAAAAGTCATAATCCCGATAAAAATTGAAGGCATTTCCTTTAGAAAGTAAACAAAAACAACAGAGTATGGAACTAGAAGTAAGAACTTTGTAAATCATTATACAAAAGAAAATGATGAAAGGAAAGTGGCAAGAAATACAAGCCCAGCAGTAAAGTACAAACAACAGAAAAGGTAGTACAACTATAGAAAGGTAAAACAGAAACTACTGAGTCGTCCTCTGGGAATTCTACCTGATGGGTGGGTACAGATGGCCTCCTCAACACCCCAGGTTCGTCCGTTCTCTCCGTGTATGTCTCGCCATGTGGTCTACCTCCTGGTACCATCTAGCTCTACAACTCTCTACCTAGATCAGTGATGTCCGTTATCTTCAACCAACCCAACGATGTGCAGGCATAACCTATGTAGGGGTGAGTATAACGTTACTCAGTAGGGATCCTGAGACCCCTGAAGGTCATCCAGAATCCACCAAAGATACCACAAAAGCAAGATACAATCATACAGTAACAACCAAACCTACTTAGGTATATTCCCATACATATACCTAAGTTACCAATCATAGTCCGACTCCAACTATCGAGCCCATGTACAAAACAATTCCACAAAGGAAGTAAATTCAATCACCAAGATGATAATGGTTGAAAGACTTGACTCAGATCACACAGGTATGCCAAAATAGAAGTGAGATATAGATGGTCAGATGTATCCACTATATCATCTAAGCTATCAGACCCACATAGTATACAGGACCATCTAAGCAGTTAGACCCACAAAGGATACATGCCAGCTATCTCATCTAAGCTGTCAGACCCACATTGGATTTAGGACCAGCTATCTGTTTAAGCTGTTAGACCCACACATGATACATGCAATCTATTCTAGCAGACCCACATAAGATATAGGAACAGAATTCAGAACTTTTGAACCCGCACAAGATTCCGGTACAGTAGTCATTGCCGTCGAAACCACAGAGGATTCCAGTACAGTATTAATCGCAGTCATAACCAGCTCTAGGGTTCCCGAATATAGCACGCTCGATTCTAGGAGGGTCCAATCCTCGAGTAAAGGGGTAAATATATCAAATATCATGAGGTCCTGAGTTGATGTGTCCCGAGATTCCTTCTCATCATAAAGAACCCAAAACGACAGATGACACATCAATCGGACACCCGGTCTGAGAGTTATTAGCTTTTCTGCTTTAGGGGCCCAGTTCTATTTATGCTCGATCCAAACCATGTCATTTTAAAAAGTTGTCCAAAACTAACTTAGAGTATCGCAAAAGGTCTTCCTCGTTGCATGTGTCCCACTGCCGTAGACGGCGCATCGTTTGGACGTGTGGTCTTGGAGATATTCGTAGTTAAGTGATGTTGTGCCTGTCCCATCAATCCCAGGGGGATGGCAAGTCTGCCCGTCCGGACTTGGAAGGTCATACTCGGCGGTTCCAAGTGGCGCCGCTTCTCCCTACATGGACGGCCGAAGATGGATGGTTTTTTCCAGCTTGAGGGGCCAGCATAGAGGCTCGTGGTTCCTCCGCACGCGGCGCCTACGAGCGTCGTAGTTTTCCCAGACCTACCAGCTTGTGGCCGGCCGGTTCGCCAATAAAAGAAGCCCATAGTTGCGGGCCGCATTTCCTCAGCAGTGCGGCGCCAAGTGACATTGTGGTCCTCCAGCGGACCGGCCGGTCGGCCCGCCGGTTCTTCAGCCAATGAAGCCCGCGGATGCGGGTCACGGTTTTCCTCCACGGGCCCGGCATGACGGCGCAGGTTCACCACCGCAGTGGCCTGCGGTTGCTGCCACCTTCGATCACCGCCGCCTCATAACTGTGGCCTTCTTCCTCAGGCTTGATGGGACAATACTGTTCCCTCTTGGCTCCTCCTCCCTCATCAAACAACATAAGACAACTGAGCAAAGTCGGGTCGTGTTTGTTCGGACTGCACCCTCCACGTTATATGATAACAGAAGGCTACTGTCGAACAATGTATATGTCGAAGAGAATGGGAATAATTTAAAGTAATCAAATCCCCCTACCTTGAATCGAATAACGTTATAAAATACATGGAAGATGGAATCTCATAAGACGGATGTCGTTCCATCAACGTCGGACGAAATGTCATTGGCGATGTTCATTGTGGGCTGCATCTTCTCTCTTTATGCTGAGGAGGAATAAAAATGATATGTGTTCTTCGTGGGTGTCGTTGTTCTTTGTCGAGAGTGTATTATCCTCCCAATTCACCTAAGCTTCCCAAAGCATGATTATGCCAACCCAATTAAAAGATTGCATTCTCCTCTTTTAATGTTGGAACAATAAATTAAAAAATCAAACAGTCAAATTAATTAATTAATTGTGGAGCTCAATTAATTAATTAAACGGTTTTGGAAAATTAATGAAGAAAAGTGAAAGGTTTAAAATTCAAAACAAGGGAGGTGGAGAGTTTTAAGAGTTAAGAGAGGAGAGGTGGCCTCCTTAATTCAAGGGGAGTACAAGAGTTACAAAGTGGGGTTTAAATGGAGTTAATGGGTTGGTGTTCATGTAGGACCCACCCCTATTTATATACTCCCAAGGGAGGTTATGTTGTGGTGGGCCCCACCCCTAACCTCCACCTATAGACTTTAACCACCTTTCAAATAAAAATGTGTTGCACACACCTTTTTATTTAATTTATTGTTTTAATTAAAACCCCCAATTTATTACTGCCATCCTATATAAAATGAAAATGTGGTAAAGGTCTCCTTAAGCGAGTACTGGCGCTGCGAGTTCATTGGTGTCCTAGAATTTAAATTCCAAGCACCGGTTCAAATGATAGAAAAACCCGCACGTAAGTTTACTGAACATACACGAACAAAACTTCAGAAATTTATTCCGTACAAACCGGGCCTTGGAATCAGGCACCGTCAGAAACTGCTGACCTGTAAAATTCAAAGAATTTACGGAAAAAATTTCCTTCAAATTTACAGGTCTTTACATTGCATCAGAAGAAAATGCGATGATTTGGGTCATGATCCAATCTCATCTGGTAGGGTGCTTCATCCTCAAAATAGGATTGTGGTTTCAAAGCAGACATACATCCCTAATATATTCTATGCGGATAGAAAACCCAATCCCTAGATAAAAGGACAAACAAATCAGTAAAAAACATGTTCCAAATCAGGGTCAGTAGTCCAACATGATGGAAGATCCAGGGTAGGCATATATCCCTTTTAGAAATCAATATTCTCATCGTCAAATGCGGGTGACATCATGGGAACCAATAAAATAGGGTCTCAAATATGAAGGTTATTTTCAACAGCAGGCTGCCCCAGGTAAAAGCAAGATAATTCCCAAAAATGAAAGGCACCAAAGGCTGGTCGAAAAATAATAGAACACTCATGATTCTACTCTGCTGAATGTTGGGGTACTTGACACCATAAAACATATACAAATAGAGGCCCAATATCTTTATAATCAATTAAAAATTTATGGATGTGGTAGTAGAATTTGTTAAGGTCCTCCCAGTAATGACTCTACCAGCAACTCAGAAGGTACATCCCAGAGAACCCCTGGCGACTTACTCCGTGGTCCCAAAATGATTGATTAAGAAAGAATATATCTTAATGAGTTTTACGGTAGCCCACCCTTTGACAATAATATCATACAACATGAAGGAAATCCCAATGCTGTAATATATAGTGATAGTCTTTTCATGGGTATACGCTATAGATATGATTCTCCTAGTAGTTCAATTCCAAGCAATAAAGGTAGTCCTCACCATGAAGGCAGTCATTGTGAAGGCCCTCCCCGTAGTGACACTAAGAGAAAATAATTTCTTCCCTTCATTATAGTATATCCTCAAAGTCCTCCTTATTATGAACACTACAAATATTCTCCCTATATCCAAAGCTATGATGGTAGTCATCTCCATAATTGAAGTCGTTGGGAAGGCCATACCCTAAATGGTGTCTAATTGTAATATAGTACTCCCCTTATTGTGGTCCTCCCTAATGATCATCTCTAGGTTATATGCCATAGAGACTCTCTCTACAGTCAGACACTACGTCATGTTGGTAGTCCTCTTCATCATGGCACTGATTGCAAAGGCCATGTTCACAGTCAAATTTCACACTGCCAAGATGGTCCTCTCCCACTAGTTCAAATATGAGAAATGCCTCATATATTGAGTTTATTGGAAGGATAGGTCAAATATTATTGAAACCCTTTCAATGATAAGTGACATCCTTTCTCAGCCAGTAGATGGACTGGGGCCCCACCCATCCTCTGAGAAAACCTCACACCATTCATACATCCATGCAACCCCTACCATCCCCACTACTCAAAATTAAATCATCATAAAGCATCCAATTTTGGCACAACATGTAGAAAAATCCATTAAGATAGAACAACATAATATTTTTCTCATGAGAAGACATCTAGATGGGGAAGAAATATTAGTAATGTTCTTTCCTACAACCACTTCTCAGTTAAAAATCCTAGAATAATTATTAGAATAATGTACACAAAACATTATCCTCAATGTTTGTAAAATACACTTCTAGTTAAAAATGATATTTTTCCCTATGAAGAGTACACAAACTATGTTAGTATATTGCGGGAGCTTCATCAAAAAATTGACCTCTAATCCCTTCCATCTGTAAAACAGTCATGATCAGAAAGTAAAAGAAAAACTTTGAGTTGGCTTGCCTCTACACACACCACAAATTATGTTTCCTCATCAGTGACATGTTGTCTGGTATTCATATTACGGGAAGGGGATAACATGGAGAACTAAACTTCACACTATGTATCATTCAATAAAACCCATTGTAAATGCCATCATACAATATCATCATCCTAGGACAACATCTAAATGAATTACTTGTTCAATAGAGATTACATGATTGGAAAAAACCACCCTTTATTAAGTCTCATATGCATTAGGCCCAACGAGAGCAATCCACCAAGAATCTCCTAAACTTCATGATCAAGAATATTCAGCAGGCACCTCCCATAATGGAATCCAACCGATTAGCCTTAATCATGTAATCGAAGAAAATAATTTAATTGTAGATCCAACACCATCCAACTCATTCCCACATTGGAATGTTCAAGATCTAGAAGGTGTTGATTATGGAAGAGACCACGACGGTATGGTAGAAAATGTAGCCGATATGTCTTGGGGAATTTTGAACACAAAATGCCTCCATAAGACTGGAAAATATAGGCCATAGTAGAACAATAATGGAACGGGATAAACCCCATCCCATAGGGCTGGGGAGATTTTTTACCTCAAATTCAAGTCTAGAAGACATATGCCTTTTAACATCTTTTTAGAATATCAAATATGAAGGTCACCCATTCTACCTCATCTAATGATTCATCTCCCCTAGGACTCATGTAACACCATGAGATTTTATGAAAAATATTATTTTAAATTTCATTGATGTCTTGTGTTGTACGCTACACCAAAAGGTGATTTCACTACACACATCTCTGACTTGGCTTGCATTAGACGCAATTGCGACCTTCCACGACAGTGTGTGTTGTATGCAATACCGAGTTTCACTAAACAAGATACTACTATAATATTATTATAAACTAGTCATTATGAATAGTAATAACCACTTTTTGAAATTTTATAAATTTTATCATTTGAAATGGACTTCATTTTTGGATTTAGAATATCGATATTATCCTAGGGTGAATTATTGGTATTTTTGTGAAAGATTTCAATTTTTGATGAATAGTGAAAACACTGGATTACTATTTAAAAACCGACTTTTTATTTATAAAATTATTTATTCTATTTAAATTTATATTAGGTAAAAATTAATACATAATACTTATATAAGTTCAATGTAATTCATTGGAGTAATTTTATAATAATTTTAGATATATACAAATTTTATTTAACTTTTGATTGTCTTTTACCCACCACCTAGGAGAATTTGCAAATTTGCATAAATCTTAATTTTACCACTTCTGTGAGTGGAATTTCAAAAATCTGAGAGACACGGTTGATATCAAGGAGTAAAATGTGGTTCAATAAGATAAAAATAATTTTTGGTGAATAGTAACTTTTTACTTTTATTTACCACGGTTAAAAGTAAATAGGGTAGTTAAGGGTAAAAATGATATTATTATTACCCTAAAACATGTCCTAATTATATTGGTTAAGTGTAATTCAACCAAAAACAATCTTAGGAATATAATTTTATCATTTAGGTCCACATGGATTAGATTTGGACATTTATTATTATTTTATTTAATGAAAAGTTAAAATAGTTAAAATCAATGTTTAATAACTAAAACATTTTTAATATAGTGTTATACATAAGATAAATTCGACTATAAATATTTATTAGAAATATAAAACGATTTCATACAAAATGGTATTTTATTTATAATTTTTAGACATTAAATAATATAATTTATTTATGACACAATGATGATGAAATAATTACCTTATTAATGAAATATTAACATAATTGATGTTATAAATACCCAGATAAATGTAATTTTATACTTTTTATGAAGAAAAAAAAATTATAGGTTAATATATAATGTTAGTAGTGATTAAATTAATTTTTTTATAACTTATCATGTTTTTATGATTTTCACAAAAATCAATTACCAAATAGTGTCAAAATTGAAATAAAATAGTTTTTAAAACAAATATTATATTGTTAATTGTTATTTTATTCATAAAAAATACAAGGGTCGGCCAAATTACTTAGATAAGGATATATATATTAATAATTAACCACTTGGGGTTCTTTTGGATTTTTATATTATGTTTATTAACCATATAGTGTAAGAAAACAAGAAGACACGGTAAAAGTTAAATTATTTTACTTATAGTTAAATCTAAATGATAAGGTTAAAATAGTAACCTAAACATGTATAAAACCTATTGTTTGATAGTATAGCGACACTTACCCACTTTATCTTCAAAATAAATCAATTTGGAGCAATTATAAACCGAATATGTCTTTATTATAAAATAATATTTTTAGTTTTTCCAAAGGTGCCCCTCTCCTCCTTTGTAAAATGGGCAACCCTTCCCTCTTCTCTTCACACCCTTTTGAGCCTTGAAGCTCAGAAAACCCCAGAAAATTCCTCTTATAAACCTCTATAGTTATATCATATAGGTTCTGGTCTTCTCAAATGACCAACTCTAGTGCCCTAAGAAGTAGTTTAATGGAGGTGTGTCGAGGAAGAGATAATCTCCTCTACCGACTCTTTCTTGTTTCTTTCTTCTTCTACTTCCTCTTATTTAGTTTTTAATAATAAAATAATAACATCAGTATTATTTATATATTGATATGTTATTATATATATGAAAAAACCTCATTCAACCTTTTATCCATCCTACAGAAAATGAAATCACCGAGCAAGAGTACGTATGGAATATCGTCTCCATGCCGTGGTGTAATCAGTTTTTCCACCACCAACTTACTTGGATGGGTATAATGGTGTAAAGAATAAATATATATGATTATTATAACATCATACCAATTCTAGGGTATTATATCATCCCCTCCAATTCCATTCAATAAATATGTGAACGATATCATCGCTTGTGCGTACGTACAGATTACCGTCTCCATGAATGAGATTCATTTTCCATGTTAACAATTCAAGAATGATTATAAAGTATATATAATAAGTAATCATAAAATATATGACATAATAATGCTACTGGATCTATGTATATATATATATGTATTTCAACTACTTAATTCAATTCAATTCAATAAGGAAATGAAAAACAGCGTTCACGCGTACGTACGGCCTACCGTCTCCATGAACGGTGTATTTATTTCCATTTATTGATCTATTATATATATGTATATACTGAATATATATTATATATAAATAATTTTTTATATTGTGGAATTAAGTAATAATGATCTATGTAATCATATGAATAATTATAAGTCAAAACACAAATGATAAATGAAACAATTTTACCCAAAACGCTGCTTCAACATGGAATTGACGAATGAACGGATAACATAAAGTCTTATGTGAATCATATATGATATCATAAATATTATTATGGTTCTATTACAAGTTAATATTATGTTTAAACCCACTATATAGGAGGCTCGGACACAGAGGGATGAAATTGGACATAAGGTAAGGGATAATTATTCCAATCTCATTCTTATCCGAGATTGTTTATTCGTAAGTATTTAGTGAGGTTATATTTATTATCCATATCCATATGTTCTCAAAATGTTTTCATAAAATGTTTAATTTTCTTCCATATATTTTTAAAGTCATTTTTACCCTTTTTTACTTTTACCACATCGTATGGAGGGACTCTTTCTTTTGTTTACCACACGAAGAACTTTTTGACTTTTTCGGAAAAAGTACGAGAAGAATGTTTTTTTAACTTATACAGCATGAACGGATTTTTAGGGTTTCATAACACCTTAATTTCCTGAAGCTTACTCTATATGATTTCATGACAATTTTCAAAAAATCATTTTCTTTTAAAATTTCATAGCATTTTGTGAAAAGAAAATGACTTTGAATAAGAAAGGATATTTTCCTCAAGAATGTATTTCAAGTGTTTTATTAAAACCATTTTCCATATAAGATGACATTATTTCATATGTGTATGTTTCAAGTATAGTGTCTCTATGATTTATATGGTTTCACTTCTCTTATGATTAAATGATATCAATTTGTTTTATATAGATTATGTTATGATGGGGTGATATTTATGAAACCCATTTTATTCTTTAGGTTATGTGGAATGATTTATATTTATGTTGTGGCACACGTAATAATGATTTCATTATGAGATGGGTGGGAACTATATCTCCCTCCAATGGATTGGGTAAAGATTTATATCTCATGAGATAGACATGGCTGGAATGGTAAGTTAATCCGGTTCAGTGTTACTGGACTGAAACGAGGAGTAAACTCGATTCAGAAAAGGACTTTGTCCACTAAGATGGTCTTGGATGAAATTCCTTGGCTACTATGGAAATCATATCACATGCTTAATGGTTTTCCACAATTACATGATTTTCCCATGATATTTTATGATGATTGATGTTCTATTATGATCTATCCCTTACGTACTTCCATGTTTTATGTCATTTCTCAATATTTTTATGTTTAAATATTATGTTCATGTTTTGATGTTCAAATGTATATGGTTTGTTTTATTTTCACCATGCTTACCCTTACTGAGCATTTGAGCTCACCCTTTATTTGTTTTCTTTTCCCCAGGATATAAATAAAGGTTTTAGGTAATAAAAAAAGAATATCTTTATGGGAGATGTTGAAGATCATTCACCAAGATTAGAAGATTATCATTAGAGTTTCCAAAGATACTAAACTATTACGGTCCTTGTGTGTCTGTTTTTGTTTTGTATTAAGTATTCCACAAAAGTAATGTAATGTCCATGTATGTCAAGATTTGGGTCTCTACAACACATGCATACAACAAGGTCATAACGGGGCTCCCTGCGAGTCACTCTGTACCAAGAAAACTAAAGTGTATCACAAAATAAAAAGAGAGGATCCCACAAATGGTGAAGGAATCTCTCCTTCCATTCGGATATTTATAAGACACCCACAATGCGGTATGAATCATTGAATGTTGTGGATTTCAGTCCCATATATCTCATATAAAGTAATAGAAATGATGAGGATTCAAGAGAGAATGGTTCCCTTCTAGAGGCGGTTCACACTGAGCCTAGTGTTGTGCATACCTGGAACCAATGGGTCACCTTAAATTAGGGTACTCCCTCAGATAATCCGTCATAACCTCTTTAACAAATCCCCAATAAGGAGTATAATAAGAACAAGGTTTTATAAAACCCACTTCCTCCTCCAAATATAAATGCTTCTCTCACACTTGAGGAGAGATTCACTCAACAGGAGGAAGAAATGAATGATCTAAGGAGAATCAATGTTAAGCTTGTATGAGACAGTCATACTACTATATATGTTCCCCAGGTGGAGCATCAAAACACACTTACATCAGATGTACCTCTCCCCCACGGGCACATCCCAAAAGATGAATCAAGGCTAGAAAGATCGTTCACGGAAGCATCAGGACCATCATTCCACTAAAACATAATCTCGGTAGCAAATCACGAATACCCCTCATTAGGGAAGAAACCAAAAAATATTCAAGAAAGTATTCAAAGGATTCCCCTAGAAGGTTATCTACCTTATGTTAAAGTAGAGTAAAAATATCAAATCATTCCCCCTACTGCGCCCTTCCATTCTATGATTAAACATTACATGCATCAAGGGATCCGGAATTCCATCGAGTTAATAATAACTTGAATGGAAGTAATGGAAGGGAGGCATTGCCTAATAAAACCAGAATAGAATCCATACCCCAATTGTGTGAGAAACATTCTGCCAACACCAAATTTTGGGAACACCATGTTCCTTGTGTTCAATGGATCTGGTGACACAGGGAAACACCAAATGCATTACACATCTTAATATGATCCAATGATGGGAACCCCATAGAAACAAGAAGCAGTTAGCATTATATGATTTGTACAAACTCTACAATGTTCAGCCTTATATGGTATACTATCTTTCTAGCTATTTCAATAATAAGGTGAGAGTATCTTCAGTGCCATTTCCAAATCCAGTTCATTGTTAAAAACAAAAGTATATAACCACATGAACTGTAAATAGTGAGATAATGAGAAAATTTCAAACTTCATCCCCTAATGGAAATATTTCACTTACTCCCTGAATCGGTGACTCCCCTATGATGAGATGTTGTCATAGAGCATCGACAACCTCTATGATGAGCTATGAAAACCTTGGATCCCAATGAAGTAGAAAAGTGGGTTCTGATACTTCTCCTACATCTCTCAAAGGATATAGGATTCCTTGTAATGGACTTATCTCAAGTCCTGAGTGACCCCATAATCCCCAATAAAAATAGAGGCTGAAGTTGAAGTGGATTCTGTAATGCTTAATCCACCCCCTACACTAACACTAGCTCAAAGGCCCCCATAAAACAATGCATGGCCATATGAACATCATATTCCACCCCTGCCTCGATAAGAAGAGTAGAAAAGGGCCCAAATAAATCAATTTGAGGAATGAAGAAATAAATTTCGTTCATTATAGGATGATCAAGTCCATGGTTACTTTGTTGCTTCTAGGAATTTCTAATTGGTTTGGATTCTAATGTCAAAGTGAGCTAATGAAGTAGGTAATTATTACCTGCTAAATTACATTACCTTTCAACAGATATGGGGCATAACATCCAATAATGATTTCTTTTCAAGGGACTCCTACAAACATGGTTGATTCTGGACATGTCAAATTAGGGCCACCACCATCACAAGTGGTGTATGCTTCCACCACTGATCTGGATAAAGAGGGGATTAGACAAATGTTTTCAAAAAAAAGAAAAAAATGATCAATAGTTTGATGACTCATAAAAAAATCAACATATCTCATGGTATCCTCTAGACAAAATTGATGCAATCGACTGTGCCTCTGACGGCTCCTAATGCTATAAAACTAACATCCTTAGTCCAAAAATCCTTCAATGGTTGACCACCCACCTAGAAGTCCCTTTATAAGGGTAGAAAGAAAGTGCAGGGTGAAGAACATGAACCAAACCCAATGTTGGATTTGTCCCCATTATATTTCAAGCCATTAAATCTAATGTCACAGGCAACTCACTACAAAACATTACCACCAGAAGAGGTTTATATGGAAAAGTCATCATCAGATGAGGAGCTGATTGTTTTCACTATCAATATCATCCAGTTGATGAATCCCTTCTCTGACGAAGAATATGATTATTAACCAAAATTTCCCACACCCAATTGGGTTCCTAGAGAACAAATCCACATAATCTAGAGATATTAAGGGAGATTAATCCATGGATGAAATCAAGCTTATGGACTCACCCCCACTCAAACTGTCAGTGTTGTAGAAACTTGTGGAAGGACACTCCAGTGAATCCAATATGGACATGAAAATTATCCTGGCCCTATAAAATATCACTCTAGTCCAATCCTTTGGAAATATTCATTACAGGAAGAAATGATGACTAATTACCCTTGGTAGATGAACGTAACTACCCTCCCCAATCCTCAAAGGACATATGTTCCCCCAACTCTAACACCAAGGGATGACCCATCTTTATCAAATTCCCAATCCCTTAAAGTTCATATTCAAGGGAATTCCATGGTTGTGAAGCACTAACCTTTAGATCATAAATATTTCATTTGGAAACTGTTATCATTGGTACTAGCTAAGATCTAGTTCTTGGATTCACTGAATCTATCAGCAGATCCTAGGGAATCACTCATTGATGATTTAGTAAGTCTCAAGGAGTTTGAATCTGAGGTAGTTTCTCCTGAAATCAATAGGATAGAGTCCAATCTAGAAAAATTCCACACCGTTATCTTCATCATAGATCACAATAAATTTTCAATCTTTAAATGACACATTAAACCCAAATTTGTGTCTGGAATGATTAATGGTGTTGATATCAGAAAATTATTTTCCAAAAATGGCTCTAGGATTAATATCCTCCCACAATGGACAACACGACGGCTGGGTCATAATGAGGATGATCTGATTCCCTAAACTAGGACTCTATTGTACTAAGACAAGAGTGATAAGAATATGTATGTCCAAATAATGTTTGAAACCCAATTTTGTGACCTCATAGATCACCCATAATTTCTAGTGGTCTAAAATTATGTGTCCTTTAATGCCCGTCTAGGAAGGTCCTAGCTGCATAAACACATATAAATCCCCTCCTCTTACCATTAGTGCCTCAAATAAAGCATTGACGGACATACCGGACACTTCATACTAATAAGTCCCAAATAAACCACTAAAAATCACACTATATTGATATAGGGTTCTACAAGCTGAAGGGGAAACAACCCTTAACTGATAGAATGGATTGGGTCACCTGCCCAAATAGATTGGAAATGTTTCCCATCGAACCCCTCAAGTAGATCATGGAAGAATACATATTTACCATTAATCATATTGAAAGAAAAAGATCAAATTTGGATGTGTATTTAGCAGTCCTCATGATTTCGGTTATGGAAACTGAGCCTGATAGTGTTAAAAAACTAATGGACCCCCAATATAATGGTGAGGTATCTGATATAAATTCCCCTTATCCATCATTAAAACTCCATAAAATCCTTGATCACCCACTGAGGAAAGAGGAAGTGTTTCATCACTAAAAAATATTAGGAAACTCTTTTACCCCTAACTATATCTTATCCAGTGAAGCCCTCATCGATGGATGAGGAAGAGATGGATTCACCTCTCATGCTGTAAAGATTCAACTCATCCCTTAGCTATGGAGAAATCATTTCAAGAATTATTTCCACATTAGAAGAAGAAGAGGAAGATGATTAGGATGAAGAGGAGGTGAAATATGACCTAAGGGATTCCTCTCTATCATTTTAAGAAGAAATCTCTACCACCATTTATGAACTCAAGGAAATAAATGTGGCTATGGATAAAGACCCCAGACCCACTCAAATTAGTTTGAACAAGATCCCTTAAGAGAAAGAGGTATATAACGCCTTCCTAGAGTAAAATCAATATTTTTGCACTTGGAAATATATATAAACTCCATGAGTCGATTTAGAGGTTTTCACACACCACCTGGGCCTTCCAAGAAGACCATAGACATTACAAGAATGCTTCTAGAAGGGCTAACCCGACCCATGCTGCAAAAATAGAGGCAGATGTCTGCATGGTCATTGGAGACATATTCCTTCATGATGTCCAATACCCTATCTAGATGGAAAACATTATCCCTATCAAAAATAATAACATGTAGATCAGAGTCTACATCAACTTTTGGAAACTCATTCGACATTTCCTAAAAGATGATTTCTTGGTCCGGATCATAGAAATGTTGATCGGCGTAACTACCAGATATGAGGTTCTATATTTCATGGATAGTTATTGAGGATATAACCAAAGATGAATGGACCAAGAGGATGAATAATCCACCACCATCAGGCATCCCCAAGTGGTTTTTTTCTATAATGTGATGTCTTTCTATTTGAAAAATAGATGTTCCACATATTAGCATACCATGAATTTAATTTTTAAAACGGTCCGATGAATATTCGGAAAATTCAATGTGGATGATCTGGTGGTTATGTCGCATCAATGCTGAAACACCCAATCATATCATGAAATTTTCTTCAATAAACTAGGACAAGATAGTTTGAAAATAATCCCACTAAAGTGTTCTTTTGGTGTTACCATAAGAAAATTACTGGTATTCGTCGTACGCCACAATGGAATCAAATTCCACCTTGAGAAGACAATGGTAATCCTCGAAATGTAACCTCCTCACAACATCACTGAGTCTAATAGACCCCAAGGAAACCTATCCAACATTTAGTGCTTTATATCCAACCTCACAAGAAAATGCTTCCCTTCACCAGGTTGGTCAAAAAATAGGTATAACATCAATTGGATGATGATTTTCTGGAAGTATTCGAAAATATCAAGAAATATAACTCAACCACACTGGTGTTGAGTTTTCTTGTCAAAGGAATACCACTCTTTCTATATGTGACCACCTTGGAGTGATCTCAAGGATCCTTACTCACATAGAATAATTATGTTAGTAGTTATAATTGCCTCTATTACCTCATTTTAACCATGATTGATGCTGTGAATTGTTATTCAAATATTGAGAAGCGTTGCATTGCAATTTTATTTCATGTAAAATAGATATGGAATTACATGTATAACAATGAAGTCTACTTGGTCTTATGTATAAACTGGTCAAGTATATTCTCAGTCATCCAATGTTAACAGGATGCCTATCGTGGTGGTCGGTCAACCTACAATTTTTGGATATACAGTTCATACTGCAGAAAGCTGTAAAAGTCCATGAATTATCATATATCATGGAAGTGAATCCCTGAACAGAGTTTCCCACATTAGAAGCTAAATTACCAATGAGAAAGTGATCTATATTCATTAAAACTCCCAAATGTTGTAAATTCACTTTAACAATGCATCCAAAATCCTGACATGAAAATGAATGGAAAACCATATAATTAACAAAGTGGGGCAGGGATTCATACTCATATCCCTAGAAAAAGTAGTTCTTCCTTATTCTTTTATATTGTCAGAGGGATTCACAAATAATGATATAGAATACCAGGCCCTTATCATAGGCTTAAAAATAGAACTCCATGTGAAAACTGAACACCTAAGGATTAATGGTGATTTATAATTGGTCATCAAGAAATTTAATAGTGACTATGCTATCAAGAAAGGAGAGATGATTCCTTTGATGAACCATGTCTGGGATCTGATGTTATAATTCATGTCAGATCCAACTTTGACTTATATCTTTTGGACACAAAAAGCGCAAGCCGATTCATTGGAAAATGTCACCACAAATATGGAAACCCTGAATTGGAATGAAATAGTTTTCAATATTTCCCACTGATAGATGGTCTTACCATTCATTTAGTCCTACAAGGATTAAATCAAAAAAACCAGTCCCATTTGTGAGCCATTTGTTCATACCACTGGTAGGATGACTGCCATTGAAGAATACCTTCAAAGGGGATACCTCCCACCAGATAGGGCTGTAAGGGAACATATCTAGAGGTGGAAAACCAACCTCCTCATGTATGATGGAGAAAAAAGAAAAGGTTCTTGTATAAGATAGGCCTTGATGTATTGCATCTCTAGTGAATTGATGGAAAAAATATCATCAGCTTCATAAAATAAGTGCATGTTGCAACCTGCGGAGCACATAAACCACCATCGACATTCACCATGATGTTCAATTCAATCTATTTTCATGCAAATTTCACCCAAAATCCCCCATTGTTACTCCACACTGCCAAATACTCCTATCCATTTTCCATATGGTGAATGGATGTTCTGGGACCATAACCTTACACCACAACCAAGATATTCAAATATATTGTTTTAACACCCAATTTATTTTCTAGATGGGAATAATTTGTTCCTATTAAAGAGTTTGGAGAAAGAGGAATTGTCATCTTTGTGAAATCCAACATCAACACCGGGTTTCATTTCCCTCATATAATACTGATGGACAATGGCACCAATTTCTGATCTATTGATTTTGATAAGCTCTTTCATGACTATGGAATCAAGGTCTACCATTCATATTGATACCATGTAGCGGCCAATGGGTAGATAGAGGCCTTCAATAATACCCTATAAAATAAACTCTATAAAATGGTAGACAATGACAAGAAATCACAGCTAGATAATCTATTCCATTCTCTATGGGTTTATTGAACGACTACCTACACCACCACCCCAGAAACCCCCGTACTCATTAGCATATATGACCAGAGAAAATATTCCCATTGAAGTTCAATTACCATCACTCCATATGGACATCTGGGATCAACAATCCACAGATTAGAAGTCCCAGAAATGATTGGTGAGCTAGAGTAGTTGGAAAAGAAAATATTTCACACTCTGCACCATTTGGATTTCTACCTAAACCAGATCACATGAGACTTCAATAAAAGGGTTTTCCATTGGTCGTTTTTTGAAGGAGATATGGTATTGGTCAACATAACACCAATGATACTTAGAAAGAAACCACTAAAATTGGAGCCAAAATGGAAATTACAATATTTTATACGTAAGGTCTACTCCAAAGGAGCATAATCCTTACTTTCAATGGATTGACAACTCACCACAACTCCCACCACTGTGAGGTTCCTGAAAAAGTACTATGTATAATCATATAATCTCTATCTTACCTATAAGGCATTAAACTTCATAAAGACATATGCACCAATGATGTATGATATTAAAATACAAAGCACCTTAGACCTAACAACATGACGGTAAAATGCATGGTGATATTTTTTTCTGATACAATGACTAGTTGCGCATGAATAAGATATTTTAAAGGGTAAGGTAAAAATCCCCCCCCCTCTATGTATGGGTTAGACCATCACAAGGAGTGTATCTTGGAAATACATGTGTCTTAATTCCCATTCATTAATGGGATACATAGTAACTCATGGATCCCATATCCTGATCCATCCACCATAAAAAAAATGAATGACCACCATACCTGTGTACATGTTATATTGGTATAGGGAAAATGTTTTCCAAAACTACATATGGAAATATTCACATTCATAAATGGGATACATAGAGACCCCTCAACCATATATCATGGTCTATCCATTAAATTATATGAAATGCCTCTGTTATATCCTCTATTTCCCCTATACTACAGGGAAACTCCACATCAATCATTGTTTTTCCAATGAGTATCACACATGTGAGATTATGAATAATGTTTTGGATTTCTCTGTGTGGAAATTGCATAGAATAATATGATAATCCCATCATATTGAAAGAATATTTTAACCCCCCCCCCCCCACCATATACTAGTTAGATTGGTTTGGGTAGTAGTTAAGAACTATGTGTGGCTCGATTACTACACTTCATGATCCTGGTTTATCCACCATTAAAAATGTTATTCCCCCACCCTTTAGAAATATTAGGGTGGTACTGGGAATATGTTGTTAGAATTATGAGATCTTTGATTCCCAACTAACTAGGATACATAGGAAACCTCCCGGAGGTCCAAGCGTGACACTTCACCAACTCATCCTTTTCACAATAGGTTCACTATCATCCTTAATGTATGATGTTAAAATACATGTTATTATATAGCTACGTGTTTCTTGATTACCATCCATCAATGAGATACGTATTAAAACTTTGGTCAGAAATCCCAGGTTCGGCAACGCAGAATAAAACAAAAAAATTGTTCCCAATCTCTTGCATGTGAAATTAAAATTGATGCAGGGGATTTCAAATATTTACTCATACATCTAGAAAGTTTCCAAATACCATTATTCTCCTCACATATGAATTAGATCTATGTAGACTGTCTCTTACCTCAAAAATAATCATGGTGTGGATATTTCTCACATACCTAGACATACCCTTTTCATCCATCAATCTCCCTGACCTGGGAAATCTCAAATCACCATTATCACCACCGAAAATAAAAAATAGATGGATAGGGTCTTGTAGATAGATTTCTTTGACTATGAAAACAATTCCCCAACAACTCGGCAAAAAAGTCCCACAAAAATGGCCTTTCAACAAAAGTAAAAAACATCCTTGGGAGAGAATGTTCCTACTTCTGTATGCCCAATGTCTCATAATCCTCACATCATCCCACCTGATTTGAGGGCTCTAGGAATAATCATTAAATACATCTTACCCCACTCATGTCTAAGGAATATCAGGGATATCCTGGCCTTATTAGACTATGTTTTCACATGATTCCTTTGACATTTCATCCCTGCAACATGGCATTAAATTATGCTATCAACATCCTCACTGCATGACTTCTAACTACATGGCCCAAAAAATTCACCCTTCTTTGATCCTACCATCCCAAGGTGGTTGAGGGATACCATTTTCTCCCATTGTTTCTCACACCGATCATAGCTCATGTGGGCATAAGAATTTTGGTAGGGGATTCCCCACAGATCCAGGGTGAATCAATCTTCAATGATTGATCTTACTAGCAAGACATTAAAATGTGTATTGGTGTCCCCCCCCACAATATTTGGAAACCCAATTTCCTAACCTTATAACATTAAACAAAAAGGTACCCCTAATATAACGAAAATTCACCACCCCCTTACACGTACCTAACCTATGAATGGATCATGATTTCGAGACATTCAGATCTCTAAGCTCAGTTCCGACCCAACCATAACATTACAATTACCCCACCGATAGAGCATTGACCAAATTTATAAAGGGAGTCTGATCTTGGGTCACCTGGTTCATCAAAATAGGACCTCGATCAAACATGGTTTACATAAATTCCCACCCCACATACAAGTCAAAATAGTGTAGATAGAATACCAATTCTACAAACAATCATAGCCTAAGTGTTTCTAATATGTCCTAACCAACTATCTCAAATTGTCAAAATCTGCATTATAAGTGATCATGGATCATCATAATCTATCATAAAAATTATGAATGGAAGGTCAGTGTCCAGCAAACCCTTTTGTTTCACTATGAACACAATGACTTAGTGGATCTCCATACATTTCCCACAAAAAACGGCATGTCAACCAAGGGTAAAATTATCCCCAAGAGAGGGTTCCCCTGTTTTCATACACCTAATGGATTAAAATAACAATTTCATTTATCCTAATCCAAAATACTCAAAACCGAATATTATACATTCTTTCCAACTCACATCTCTGACACGTCATAACATCCATGCATGATTATCCTCTTAATACTTGAGGTTTCTATCCCAATTTTCAAATCTCATGAACATTAAAATTACAAGATACTAGATACCCAGTATTCACCCTCATGATAGGTCACATCAAAGAGTATATTCCCTAATGTTCCTTCACAATTAATCAATCAGTATGGGAATGTTCGGCATATTCCCCGACTCATTGGAGAATCTGTATCTAAAAATATGCATCATCTATACGTGTTAATAAGATCTTCATAAGGGACGAGCCTAAAAATAATTATGTATGGATTGATTCCTATTTTCAGGAATACATTGTGACATATGAGGTTCGTATCAGGAATTCAACCATGAAATATAAGTTTATCATCCCTTTTTATGCAACGTTCAGACCTACATAAGGAAACAACTTATATAGATTGGATAAAAATGCTTCCACTTATTTTCAATATTGCTGATAAAGGTCAACCCCAAATGCCTCTATTTATGTTCAAGAACCCCTCTCTACACACCATACTATGAGTCTAGAAAGGTTTAAACACCAATAATGATCCACAACAATTGGAAATGGATTTCTAGTGTATTGTACACACCTTTTTTTACAATGCATACAATGCCCCAGAGAATCTCCTAATGTTTCCCACACAAATTTCCTATCAACCAAAGGAAAATTCATCCTTGGGTGAGGATTTCTTAAATATGTATTCTTCTATTAAATTTAAGTCTCAACTCAATCCTCGGCTTTGGAAAACCCCAAAATTATAGTTTAAATCCTTTCTCCCCCCTCATGCCTGAATGTGATAAAACATTACTAGTCATACTATCATAGAAAAGGAAAACTGTTTTCCCCATTTGGATAGAGTAAAAAAATGAATATAAACCATAAGTCTCAAAAGTCCTGGATGTATGATGATAGAATTAACCATGCATTATCCCAACTTTGTACAAGTCAAATTCATGAGGTAATAGTTTCTAGACCAAAAACAAAATAAATGATTCCATACTTTTAGACATTGTTCCATCAACAGGCCCTCCACAATGGCCTTACAAAACAATGAAAATAAAAATTTCCATAACATTTCCATGCAATCATAAATGAGAGGCACATTTACTACGAATCCTTTCTTCGAATATGCACACAATGCCTTGATGATTCTGAGTAAATGGCCCACAAAATATCATATTATCCAAAGGAAAAGTCATTGTTAAGAGTGGATTTCTCTACTTCTATATTACCAATGTCTTTCATGTTGCATGTAATATCCCATTCTCCAAAAAAACACAACTCAGGGTTGAGAAAAATCCCTCATAAATGTTTTAATTCTTATGATACATTCTCAGTAACTGAGCCCAAAATTGGACCCTTTCCCCTCAAGTCATGGTCATTTTTGTTCGACCTAAATCATCTATAATGATTATCCGATTTTCCAGACTTTAATATGACAATGAAAAAGAAACAACATGCACAATGGTTGAAACCGACAAAGGGAACCCTATAATGAAGATGATTACTAGCTTGAAAAACCAATTTCATGTACGATTTAAGTGAATCTATTAATAAAATAAAAAAACATCAAAAGACTCAAAACATATTTGGTAAAAACCTGAAAAGAGTGGCCTAATAAAAATTCATATTGTACCCCCTAAGATGCTGCCAAAATATGATTATCCAAAAATTAGGTTGATAATGAAAAATGATCAATGTGTGTAGGGTTTTCTATATAGCCCTATAAATATTCAAACAACCCTATATGAGTACCCTGAATGAGGAAAAAATTTAGAGATTGGTTTGATATTTTTAGTCCATTTATCTCAGATAATGATTCAGATAAATATCTGGTTGAAATTTCATTTAAAATTTAGTCAATAATTATTGTTTAATATTTTAGGATAATGAATGAAAAACACTAGGGAGATAACCAATTTCATTCAATTAAATGGAGATAAATAAGATGTCCCTAACCTAGAGCCTCTCTCTAATAGAAAGAAAAAACGATGGCACAAGACAAATTAAAAATATTATAATAAAGCATGCCAAGCACATTCAAACAGATGAATGATTGTCTGGCATGGACCATTAATATCTTGCTCTAAAATAGTCCTCTATGTAGCTTCATCTTTAACCATGGGACACACATGCTTCAGTTTGGAACCAAGATACTTCATTTTCTATTTAATTTCTTCAATGTTGGAACTCATTGATTCAAATTCCACCATTATCCTAGCCACAAGAGAATCATACTCCTGTAACACTTTCGTTTTGGAAATCACATGGTCATGAACATATATCTCCTCAACCATTAAGTGATGCAGCTCTTCAGTAAGATCCTGAAAATTCTCTTTTGATCGTGTGAAGAATTGAACTAAGCAAGGGCATCTTCAGAAGTGGTGAGATCCTCTCTAACTACAACAATTTTCTTTTCAAGATGGTTTAGATGTCAGTCAAAGCCACTACAACACATTTTTTTAATGTTATTCTAAAGGTTTTCCCCCCATTAGAAAACTGTGGTAGGGGAGTTTTGGAAACAATAGTACATATTCAATTCCACTCCCATCTCTGCACAGCTCGGTGTATCCTAATAGAATTTAAACCCTAAAAATATTTATTTTCTACAATATGTATGTAGTTAGGTAATTCCACCACAGATGATGGATCCACCTGAGGCTGGGTCACCGAATTAGGGGAGTCCTCCCGCCTTAAGAGAGATTCAATATCTGGATCTAAGCTCTAGGGGTCGGTCATAACTCTTGGAATATTTGATGATTCTATTCTCATACCATCTTCAGTAGTACAATGAAATGTATTAGTAGAAGGCACAGGGTCTGAATCACTATCCATAGGGATAGGATGTGTAGAAAATTCCCCTCTAAACGAATGTGGTGATGAACAGAGAACCTTTAGGAAATAGGAATGGAGGGAGATGATGCATATAGGACCGAAAAAATTGGACTAGAAGTAGATAATGGTCTTTGCACCCATCGTACTGGCTGAGCTAGTATATTCTAAGGATATCATGCTAACCACTATTGGGAATAATCCAAATATAAGAAAGTATAGTCCACTTTTGGAGTCATATAAACATGAATATAATATTTCTATCTCATCATCATCAACCATTGCTAAAAAAAGATTATCTGGTGAGATTTACTATTGACCAGGGTAACCAAGAGAAATTAGACTAACAACAAACATCCAAACTACATGGGAAATTGTTAGGGAATATAGGGTTCATAGACGGTTATCCTGTCTATATGAGTGGTTAATACACTGTCCCAATATTCCATGTAGTATGAGTGTGCTTTCTAAGAAACCTACCCATCATCTACTATTATTCCATAAAGCATTCGGTAGGTGAACAGTAAAACTAAGAAACATCACACAGTAGTTCAATTGCTCCATCAACACTTAGAGATCGAGGGTGAAAAAAACTAATACTGATAGGGTTGTGTGGAAGTTATATTAAAGAACCATTGTTGTATGACGGTACTTATAGTAGTATAAATGATCTTTTATCTAACCATAAAAAAAATTAAATGGCCCAATAAGATGAGGCAGAGGCATCCCTTCTTGTTTCTTCCCCAATAGCTTATAGATTCTGTCAAGGGTAAGGATGGATAAGTTGAAAAGCTTCCCCTCCTCCAAAGTGGTCGTCATAATCTTCATACAAGATCTAACACCGGTGTATACATCGTGAGAGAGGAAGATCCATACACATATGAACATGGAAATGAAACCCACTAATCTGAGCTTGGCTTATACCATGATAAGATCCCATAACCCAAGGTGGTGTACCGACCTGCCTCGAGGGTAGAATAGTATGAGTGGGTAATTTTCTGACACTGTTGAGTTGGTTTAGTTCATATGCACCGAACTTTTGGATTTATCCTTCTCCCCTGAAAGAAATGATCATATCCCATCATAAAATGAAATCAATGAGATGGTATGAAGAGGATGACTAAGCAATTCCTCTACTAGGACTAGAAAATCTCTTGCTGATGGATATACAAGTTCAGCATTCTCCCAAGTGTTGTCCATAGAAATAAATGCATCATACATATCTCTAGGGATAAGAAGTCCCACTATCTGGTAGACATCCCATAAACTAATCCCCATTTCCCCATGGGTCATGTGAAAGGTGTTACTTCTTGAACACCAGATAATGAGAACCTCAAGAATCATTTTACCTATTGAATAGATGGAAAATTGGGAGACCCATAATACAAGATGTATACTAACAGATTCCAAAAGATTAGAGAAATCCATGGAGGTTTGGTGCCCCTAGAGGCCTAGAACCCCCCATCTGAAAATCACCCTCTAGATTAAGGATCCCATTTGGAGCTCCTCCCTCTGTTGGGGTTGATTTATGACAATATAACAATAGTCGGGTAATCCTGAATGTCTTATTCAGAAGAGGTAGTGTGGATTCATTGTGTGATATGCATCCATATAAAGCCATTCACAACAAATATGTCATCCTGGATCAAGGTATTCGTGACTTTCCCCATGGTTAGTATATTCTTATGGTCATACACTCGAAATTTATCAAGGTGAATGGTGGAGTTGCTATGGTAAACTGTGGGCATGTGAATATCATCTTGAATGCCAAGGCCATAAAGTGGAAATTGGATAGATGTTGGATAATCCATAAGATCTAGTGATATTAGTTCTCTAATGAACACTCATGAAAAATTATGTTAGAAAAAAGGTTGTATTAAGTGTTCTCAACCATGTCTTCCCTCCTCCTGGTCACATCCATTGAGATAAGTGGAAGGGACATCTCCTTTCAACATCAAAAGACCTCTCCAAACGTTATACACATGAAATGTTTTGTCAATAGACCAGTGGAAAAGGAAAAAAGAAGACTACATAAATCATGTAGTCCACATAATGATCCCTAAAAATGGTTCACATATGGCATTCCAAACAAACAAATTGTTCATAGAATGCCCTGCAGGACGTTCTCCAATGAATTGTTGGCCAACAACTAAAGCCTAGTTAGCAAAATGGGTGAGTCACACAACAATCTTCATGAATCAGTTGTATAAATGTTTTCAATTAAAAGATTTAATATTCGATTTAGAAATTTAATGTACAGTTACCCAAATTGAGGTTTGTTCTATGAAGCAGGCAAATTGTGTAGTGTCTTACCACACTACTATTCAAACATGACTTTCAAGTTTCATAGTCTAGTTCATGGATTCAAAGGTTGGTTTGTGGATGAGACTGATTGAGAATAGTTTATAGTTTATAGAATGCATATCATGATTCATGGATGACATATTTTATGAAGTAACTAGTACATTAATGCATTGAAATCCAAGAACACTTTGTGGAACACTTTTTTACGAGAAGTCTGCTAAATGAAAAATGACCAGGGCCCCTATATAGATGTGTGGTCTCCAAAATGGGTCCACCATTCTTCTGCAAAACTGTTCAGTTCAGGACCACTTTCTACAAGATAATAGACTCCTATTCATCATTATTAGAACCCATTCTAAATGTGGATATTTTTGGTTCATTAAAACTATCCAAAGGAAGGAAAATACTCCCAATTTTTTTTTTTGGAATAAGATGCAAGATTGACTTAGAATTTGATAAGATGTTCGACTAAATAAAACTTGGAAAAGGACTTAGAGTGGATTATGAAGTAGATTTTTATAATGGTACGTGACTGACATTAACCGCAAACCAACAGTCAACTGGATATCCCATAAAACATTGTCTTGTAAAGCACTAAAATCAAACCAAGACACCACAAATGGTTTCATTGGTGGAATGAAGGGAGATAATTTCCACCAACGAACCACATCATTGGTTAAAAAGAGATGGAGTGGTATGTCGCTGCGAACCACACCCACAAACCATAATGGTTCATGGGAGATGAAAAACCAATGGAATCCCATGAACAAGAAAAGTTTCTCACGGGATTGTGGTAGTGACTAACACTGTTGCGAACCATAGTCGATGTGAACCTCAGCACCGCAAACCTCGATTGACCAAGTCATCCTTGAGTTGGAAGATTTCCCCTTGGGCTTCCACAAAAGGTTTCATGTGACCCATTTAGAAAACCTCTTCATAACTCTATTAAATTAACCCTAGCGAATCCAAGATAGGGGATTTTATTTTTTGGATCCTTGAGATTACGAATGAAAGACACTGAAGACAAATGATTGATGAAGTACATAACTGCAAACAGTTTTTGGTATGTTCAAACACACTACATTTTATTAAATAAAGGAAACATAATAATAAATAATATTTTAACCTTAATTATTAACTATTAATCATATTCCCCCCGTGCATGAACTTTCCATGAAACACATTATCATGGACCCTTCTTTCATCTATTTTTCTGCGTAGCAGATCGATATATGGTCAACACCCAGCCCCATAGAGCGCTTCACTACGAGGATGGAATCCAGCACCATGTATCACCATCCTACGTTAAAGGAACCTAAGGCATCATACAAATATGGTATGTATAAGACCCTTCCACCAGCATAGAAATTCACCATGAAGAGGGTACCCCACCCAGTATGAACAAATGGTACTTGGAGTAGGGTACCCTTGGGATTTCCACCTTCCATTACTGATCATGCCCTTCTGTTTCCATCCAATCCTCTGAATCCCCACCATGAACTATTCCATCAGCATCAGGCCAAACCCTCTTCCAAAGACACTGGACCTATATGATTAATCCATTAGGAACTTCTGCAAATCCTTCTGAGTTTACATACCCATGGTAAGTGGAGTCGCGTAGGTAATCACTGCAATGGTGTGGACCCTTGGAACATCCATAATTCCACATTCCCATGGTAACCTAGGGCCCAACTATGGTATAATCACATGAACCTCCTCATTCTAGGGATCAAGGGAAATCACTATATTTTTCATTCAATGAGGTACATTGATAAGTCAAATAGATCATTCCTACCATTCATTTTGATGAGGACCAATGCTTATCCTCTTTCATAGAACATACTTTTGGAACCCCCCCCCCCCTAAGGTGACAACATAGCCTTTCTCTGGGAGGCGACACTCTATCTCCTCTCAGGCATGGACCAAAACATATCTAGATTGACATCCAAATGTGACTATCCTTGAAAGCAACACGGGTGAGAGTTAGAACATTCAAATACCCTCTCTTTATCTCATTGATTTGTCGCCCTGACTTCTTCCTTTGCCATCCTTATTTCCCGTAAGAGTATAATGGAAAGTTTATGGTATGATAGATCAATCGCTTCCTCTTGTTTCTCACACTGATCATTACTCACATGATCATAGAGGTTAACGATGATCACTGAATCCATACAATCTAACAATGAACTGCATGAACTCTGATTCCTTCTTTGATCAGAATATGTTTGATGCCAACCTAAGGCCCGAGCTCAGGGTACATTCTATTTATATGTCAGTACTAATAAAATTACCCCTAACTCATTATGGAATCCGTTGTGGGTATAGAACTAGATGTGTTTATTCTATAAATGCCTCCTCTAGGCTGTAAGTCCCAACCATATCTCCTCAAGTGGGAAGGATCCACACATAAGCCCTACCAAACCGAACTACATGTGCTTCGATTTCCAAAAAACTGTGATATATAGGAAGCCTCCTTGAGGTCCAAACCTGACACCTGAGTCACCCTAATTTTCACTAGTTCATATCCCTTAAAGGGCCATATATCCCCAAGAGATAGTATATCTTCTTGAAAACCCCTAGTTTCCTAGGTGTAAAACCCACATCAAATATTGACTGGCCACATATAACCTAGATATCCATACTTTGTGATGTTAAACTGCATGGATAGGTCCCTATCCCATGACCTAAAATGTGATATTTCCAGTTAAAATGCACTGAAATAAATGGTTTTTGATTCCTCTCGCAAGGATACATAGTAATTCAAACTTATGGGTCTAATCCTGACAATGAAACAACTTTTTTCCTCCCTGTATGTCGGTAGACTTGAAACTACCTCATCACATGGCTTAAACTATTGTTGTCTCAGAAATTACGGATCGATGTTCATCAAAAATTTATTTTTCAACCCAGGGGTTATGTATTGACACATGATTGGGAAAGAACAAAGGATTCACGAATATATGGCCATGGATTAAAAATATTAAGGAGTCCCAAAATTAGAAATAATTCCCCCAAAAAGGGTTTGATGATCCCAAATTCTCATCCTCTCGTGCAATAGGGTCCTTAAGTGCCATTGGTCAAACCATCCAACGATCACCTAACTTTTCAAAGCTGGTCTATGAATCTCAAATAAAAAGTTTATTAGTTGTTTTGGCTCTATGAATAAAACCATTGGATACCATCTGATGACCTCATACCCAACATGGGTCGATTGTAAAAATGCTTAACCCCATTCAGTCACCCGCCGAGATCAAGAAAATGAGGAACCTCCTTCATAACATAAAAAGGATATACTACCTGATCCTGGTGGGACCATCTCGCAGGCACCCAAAAGGGTACGACACTCATCGGGTCCAAAAAATGGTGATTCCAACGTGGAATTATCTATAATAACACAAAACTTGTTGTAATCCTTCAGACCATTTTTTCTCCCACACACACGCACCTTGGGACAATATATATATAATTATTTGTTCGATAAAAATTTTAAAACGGATGCATTTTGAGGTACCTTTAAAAAATATTTTGTATTTTACCATAATAAAATAATAATATCAATGTTTAAATTTTATTAAATATTTTTGTATATTGATTAATAAACTAATATACATTCAGTTAATAATTATTTTACAAAAAAATTATTAATGACACATTATGTTTAAAATGTAATTTTTCAATGATGAATGATTTTTCATTATATTTGGATGATTCATTTAAATAAATAATCATATTAATTTTATAATTTTATCATTATAAAAATTATATCAATTTTAAATTTATACTTTCAAAAACAAACATATTTTTTTTTTGAGATTATTCACGAATAATTTATATTTATTTCATTAGTTAAAATTATAGTTTTCAATAAAATAAAAAAAATTATTACTTTATCAAGAAGTGATTATAATTCACCCCCATATAAATAATTTCTTACTTTCAAATATTTATTTCAGGTGTAAAAATTTTGCTTCATAATCTTATTTTGAATTTTTAAAATCATTTTTAAACATTATACAATATTTTAAAATAAAAATTATTTTTATAATTTTAATTTAATTTAAAATTATTTAGATGAAATTTATTTTTTAAATTGTTTTAATAAAACATTAAATTTATATTTTTTATAATAAAAACATTAATAAAATTAAAATAAAAAAATTATAATTTTTTCTAAGAAATGTATTTTAATATATCATATATTGTTTTCTATTGTACAGTTTTTTATGTGTCATATTAAATAATTTGAAAATTAATTATTCATATACTTATAAAATTATCTAATTAAATTAATATCATATATGGAATTGTTAGGTATAAATTATTTACTAAATTATATTTATTAGTAAATAAATTTAAATAACAATGATAAAAAAAATTCACATAGAAAAACCAAAATAATTAAAAAAAAATATACGAGTAATCATCTTAGATAACATGTTGATAAAATGTGTTAATATTAATGGATTATTGATTCATTTCCATATACCATTCCCACCTATATTATTTTACATTTTTTACTCTCTTTTACATATGATATGGGATATCTATATATATTAATTAGATATATTTGAAAGAAATTGCATTATCACTAGTTATTAGAGGGACCTATAACCACCAAATTATGAAAAACATAAAAATTAGGTTACTATATAAAATATTAAATTTTCCCTTCCATTATAATCCAATACATGACCCATAATCATCTAGTCACATGATATTTGGTTATGAACCCTATTTCCAAGGATTATTTCATGGACAACCCAAAATCCTCAATATGCTATTCTTTTTTCATATCTTCTCCCATTTTCATTGACACATTAACGAAAAAAATCGAAGAACTATATAGTAAAACAACAAATTTATTAATAATATACATTACTAATCAATTTTAATAATTATTGACTACTTTTCTAAACATTCATTGAGATAAATAAAACTATTATTTTTTGTTTTTTGAACTACCACCTAAAAAAGAAATGACTTCAATTTTTTACTACCATATATATTTACCAATTATAAAGGTGAAATTGAAGAATAAAATATAAAAATAAAATATTATTATGATTATTAATATATAATAATATTCTTCATTATTTTTCTATAAATTTATATGAAATGAATATGTCAACTATGCAATGTGTAGACTACAGCCTCTATGATATAACATATCACATTTTTTATCTTATTTCCATATTATTTTTTCAAAACATTTAAATTGATTTCAATATTTAAATTTATCTGAGAATTAATATTATTATTCTATATTAATCATATTATGAAAAAAAATATATTTTATAATAAAAATCATCCAATAATTATTATATGTTCATGAATAGATCATCCAAACATGCTACATTAACAATACTACAAAATAATTGCATTGATGACTATGGGAAAATAGTTACTAAAAATATGAGATGTAAATATTTAATTAATGATTTAATCTGTTCATAAATGGTAAAATTAATATATTACTCATTAATTAAAATTTCATCATTCATTCAGTTAAAATCATCACAACATGGTCATCACTTATAAATTATTTGGGGATCAAAAAAACATAATGAATGAAATTATAAGATTATAAAAACTTTAATAAGAAATTAAACTATCATGTCTGATAGTTAAATGATTATTTTTTTCAAATAATTAATAAAAAACTATAATTATGAATCCTATTCAAAAATATCAAGATTTCTAACACCTGATATTGAAATTTTTGAAAACATAACTAATATAAATATTGAGAATAATTTAAAATTATATTTGTAAAATTTTATGAACATCAACAGGGTTATTAAATTGGTTATTAAAATGGTATTGTTTTTTATACATTTTATTTTAGTTTAATAAAAAATTATTGAATTCATGTTAAGGGTTTTATCAAATCAATTTATGAATCATTTTTTCATAGTCTTCATACATGAATATACTTTTCTAGATTAATTTGATCTTACCAGTCCCCTATATTATATAGTATATCACCTTTTTATCTATGGAAATTATATCACGTCCAAAATAACCACTTATTTGAAAAAAAAATAAAAAATAAAATTATTGTTTTCATGACCTCATCAATGCATAGATATTTCAATGAGGGGAGAGAGATAATGACCCCCAGAGTCCCACATCTAATAGGCTTTGGGTTGGTGACTAGTACTGAGGGTGTAAAAATTACATGTATGGGAAGCATTAACCATTATAATAATATAAGATCATGAAATAATATGAATCACCCACAAACAACTCTAATACCAATATATATATATATAAGAAAACCAAAATATGTCCCACTATGCATGTATAAATAGTAATGATGAAAATACAATAATGTCTTCAATTTTATTACCAAAAAAGTAAAACTAAGGTGGTAACATAGCTATTATCTATAGATCCAAGCTTTTATTTTACAGCACAGTCACAAAAACCTCTTCGAAACAAAAAAAAAGTTTTCTATACATAGGGTGACCATACAAGTATACTCGGTAGGAAAACCATAGTCTCTTATACTCGTGTGAAAATGCATAGTAATTCCCCTTTGAGAAATCAAGAGAACCAAACAACACCTATACGTGTAGACTAACAAAACCCAACCTCACCAAGGCACACTCACCATATAACAAAAAAATCGAGTAATATAATATAACATCATCACAAAAATAAGGGTGCCTCGCACCACTTTCTGACTTGTATCCCACTCCCACATCCAATGTCATGTGTCCTAGATCTCCCGTCTCTTTTGTATACCACACCGCCATAGAAGCATGGTCCAAACACAGATCACCTGCAGGAATCAGGGCTCACCTCCCTACAAGCCCAAGGACATCATGTTTTTTCCAAAAACACATGGGTCACAGAAAAAACTCCAAAAAATGGTGTTGTATGGTATCGTGAATATATAGGACATCAACCTTATGGCATCCTCCTGCCATGCACAAACCCCACAAAAATACACTCACCGAGAAAGAACATATCTCACCCCGCCCGAAAATTCCTAGTACACTACCCCACAAGTATGATCTCGCCTTTCTCAAAGAAACATGGGTCATTATATATTGGAGGAAAATACCTTGGTCAAAAACACTATCTAATTCACTAACAGACCTCCATCCATCAAATATTGTTTGATAAATAGCTTAATTAGAAGAGAGAGAGAGAGAGAGCGCGGGGGAGTGAGCACCCATCCATCTATACGCCTCACCAGATGTTGGAAAAAATAGCTCCGACGTGACAATGTGGGTGTCAGCACATTGTAAACGACATTGGTTGGGTTCGTATAAAAATCAAAAAAATGTACATGTATATATATAGTATTTAAAACTCAATACCAACTTATTGGTTCAAATATAAACCAACCAAATCACCACATTATCACTTTTTCTACCACCTCAAAATGCATTACAACCAACAACAAGACATACACCCCATTTCAAATTTCCACCCAATTTCAATAAATCACCCAATTAATTTCATCATTTAGCATCTACCATTTTTAACCACTCAACCATCAATTTAATTATCCGTTAATAATTTTTTTCCATTAATAAAACCAACAAAAGGCATTCCAAACATTATTGAATAGTTATTTATTTATTCCATCACTACTCATACATCTGTCATAGAGAAACCACATTCTATAAATAGCTCTAAATACCGGCATCATGCCTCCCCAAAGGCACGACCAAACAAACCACCTCCTTACTACCCCAAAATAATTTCCAAACAACCACATCCTCAGAATCCTAAAAGAACATCCAAACAACCGAAAATCTCCCCACTCCAAAAAAATCACAGCCACACAACCATATATAACACCACACATAATTGAAACCACACATCTCCATCCCACAAGCACGACCATGCATCACAATGCATCAAGATTCATTATTACATGTTTTTAAAGGGGATTATTATCACATTACACTTTATTTTTGGTGTTATATCACAAAAAACGAAATCCTAGGGGAATTCTTCAGTATCCCACTATATGTAATTGACTAATTTTATCTTTGTTTGATAGAAAACCCATCACATCAATCACAACACATATATCCATTACTAATAAATCAGCAAACAATAATAATTTTCAATATGTCATATCAAACCCATATAATCCACTACATCACAATCATTTCAAGGATATAAAAACATGAGAAGCTTTCCCATTTACCCCTCAATTTCAATTTAACCAATTCATTATCTTTAATTATGCCAGAATAACCATAATACAAACAAGAAAAAAATTTAAACCCCTCCCTTTTGATATAAAACATAGATAATTGAAGGAAATCCTACCTCAAAAAATCTTTATAAATTATTATGCACTACATGGAAATGATGAAACCACTGAAAAACAACTATTGAACAATAAACTTGTGGATAAACCTACACCAAAATAAATAGTTGTAACAATTCAACCCAAACACATCCCAAATACAAGAAACACCACTATAGTATAACTCTAAGATAAGAACATAAGAAAATATATGATAATGAGAAAACAAATCAACATGTATTTACTACGGATCGCGAATGAACATCTACTAGGATCAACAGATTAAAGAGGGAGGAAAAGGGATTTAAGAACACTGCGGCATGCCAAGGGTTTACATGGAATGAGAGGAAATGAAATCCATATCTGAATGATTTAAAATTCTTCCAGAAAACAATTATAAAACTAAATGGGATCAGTGGTTTTCATTATGTGTAATCCCCTTTTACTTTATATAATCCTTTGTGTTAATTTTCTCCAAAAAAAATATATTCTATTCATTTTATTACTTTTTTTTAAACCCTGTTGTATTACATATAGTGAAACACTATTTCACATCATATAGAAATTTTACATGTTGTCAAACCCTCTTTCATGTCTGGTAAAGAATTTAGAAGTCATGAAATCTCCCTTCATATATATATTAGCAATCAAACTTCTCTAGACATCCACTAAGGCTCCTCCAAACACCGATAACATCCAAAACTATAAAAGTGACAGACTGTGAAGAAATAAAATTTTACATTAGATAAATCTAAAATTATTCTTTCCCTAACTAATCCAAAAAAAATCCTAGATAAAAAAGGTATATAAATTACCACCTCGTTAGATATCTCTCCTAAATGTTATTATACATTAAACTTACCACCATCCAAGCACACCAAACTATGTGAATAAAAAATCCCACAAAACCTCATCACCATGAAACCAAAACTAAAAACCCCCTCCCCTCACATAAACACACTCCAACAAAACCACTACCCAACCAACATCCTACACCATCCTGAATTTGATAATTTGGGAGTTATACAATCTGTGTCATGATATTATCCACTTTGAGCAGAACTGAATCACCGCCTTGGTTTAAATCAAATTATAGTTAATGGTTATCCATTAGGAGTCAATTACTCTCATTTTAATAGTTATTCACTTTTACTCATATCTCATCATGCATATCAAAGCCATATAAGAAAGAGCATATCATAAAATAAAATAATTCAAACAAAATTTCACAAATAAATATAGAGAAAAAAAATCAAAAACCCTCCATGTACTGGGAATGCATTTGAATATCTCAATAAGGAGCACTCTATTTTATCCCACCATTCATACAAAACACACAAACAAAAGAAATGCCTCATCCACAAGGAACCCTCTCCCGAAGATCCAAGATATCTACTGGCTACTCCAAAAACGTTGTGTCACCCTAAATATCCAACTCTTCTTATTCAATGAAATGAGAGTTATCATGATGATACCTATGAAGATGAGAGACAAGAAAGTCTTCAAGGATCTTCTCCAACCATGATGGATACTACAACTATTATGACACATTGCCAAATCACCCCAACAACTTAATGGGTCCAACAAAATTAGGATAAATCTTACTCCCTCGGACAAACCATTACTACCCACATGAAGGGGAAACCTTCATGGACACATGGTCTCTAACCTCAGACATCAAGGGCCTCCTACTAAGATTGTAAAAGGATATATTCTAGTCATGTGTTTCTTTCTTCGTCTCAGGAAAAATCTGAAGTTTCTATTTTGTGCTTTTCACCACATCGGATCCAAGAATGACTAGCTCCCAAATCTCTATCTAGCATAATGAAAAATGACATAATCGTCCATAAAAAACCTGAAATGGGACCATGATAATTGGATAGTAAAATATATTCTTATAAGAATTCTCTACCAAGGGATGGTGTCCTACCAATAATCCACTAAAGTACAAGGTGCATGACTGCAACATATCCTCCAATGATAGGATATTCTGTTCCGTCTACCATCTCTTTGAGGGAGGAAAGTAGTTCGAGGGTGTTATATAGTGTCAGAATCATGTTGAAATTCCTTCCAGACTTGTGTGGTAAAACATGTGTCTTCATCTTAGATGGTGTACCTCAAATATCTATAAAACCACACCACCTCAACCACACACCGCTTAACCAAGGCATCTACTGTGGTTGACTCTTTGATTGCTAAGAAGTGGGCCTATTTTGTCAATTGATACAGGACAGAGAAAATTAATCTGTATATTTTTAATCCTATAATAATAAATTTTTGATGTTATAAATTATAAAACCCATGTATTTTTATTTTTTTTAAATATTCAATTTTGATTATATAATGAAAATGAGAAAAATTATGAAAAGTTCATAATTCTTGATTTTTGACTGATTTTTATGTGAAGGTTAGTTTAGACATTTCTTATAAAATATAATTACAAATTGTGTGATTATTATTTTTATAAAAATTATTTTATTTCCATAAAATATTTCTTCTTGGCCAAGACATTAGTCGATCATATAGAGTCCCTAAATATCAATTAAGTTGAAGAATTTTCTAGGCGGATAGCTTGGACCCCACCACCATACTGGAACCACATTTCGGCCTACACAACATAAAATATGATTCATTCAACTTGGATAGAACTATTACACATATAAGATCCCCTAAAAATAATTTTAGGGAGTTTTGAAGAAATTGTGAGTGCGATTGGATGTTTAAATTTTGGAGGAAGCTTCCTGGAACCTGCGTCTTGAAAAAGAAACCACCAATAATAAAACACATAACTCAAAAATCTAATGATCAATTAAGCTGAAATTTGGAGGTTTAACATAAAAAACATTTATTAACGACCTTAATGAAGGTTTACATGATTTATAAGCTAATTATTGGGTCAAAATTTGTTACCATTCAGATGATATAAATCTTCCTATAAAATGAGAGGAGCTCCCAGCTCTTAGAGCATTCCATTCCTTCCCAACACCAACTGTGGAACCTAGGAGGGGAGACCAAGGGGCCATTAATGATTTTTCATTATTTATATTTATATTTTATTTTCCATTTCCATTTTAATGCATTTATCTTTTTTTATATTAAATTGTTCACCTTTCTTCGTCCACCTTTTTTCTCTTCCATTCTCAATCTCATTATCCCTCTTTCAGATTACCATCATGATCACTATGAACTTAGAAATGGAAAGTTGATAAATAAAGTCATGTACCAAGGGTATGATTCATGTTGAAATTTATTATTAAGATTCAAATCCAAAAAAAATTATTCTATTTTTCATGGAGGCATTAATATTGCATGGGTGAGGCGGCCATCCACCCCAGTACTATTTCCAAATCCATTCATTTCCATTGATTAATTAATTTTCACTCCCTTATCATAGGAAAACCCTCCATGTAGTGGATTTGGGGTTTCTATAAGGGATTAAATGGGATACAGTGGAGCACAGTTTTTTTGGGATGGCATTCTCGGTTGAGGAGTTATCCTAGTTGACTGTTCGAGAAGGTGTTGTTTGGTGTGTCAAAGGCATGCTAAAATCACACACTCTTCAAATAAAATAAAATTAATTCATCAATGAGGTTTCATAAAATGTAATATCAAATTGAATTTAAACAATAAATAATTAAGGAATGAACCCGTGTTATCCAACCCTAGGACCAAGTACATTTTTACCAAATTTCATTCTGTCAGCATTTTCAACTACATTTAGATTTAATGTTTTCATTTAATTATTTTAATTTCACAATTTTCCATAAAACCATTGTTTTCAAAAAAAATATTAAAAACACCAAAAAGAATTAATATAGGTGAATTAGGATTAATGATTGAACCAAATTCAACGCTCCTCATGTGATATGACCATAGTCAGACTCTATGATGCACTAACAAATTATAGAAATTTTATTTTTCTACACCCCATGATAGGAGTGCATCATTCCACTATGACACCATAGTTCCCCAACCTCCCGGGGTTCTGGGTAACCCTATGATGAAATCCATCAATATATCATCCCATTTTCATTTAGGTACATACACCGGTTGTAACACACCACTAAGTACATGATGCTCTTTCTTTACTTGTAGGAATACAAGAACCATGCCACAATCTCTACCACTGCCCATTTCATCCCAGACCACCAAAATAGATCCCTTAAGCAACAATACATCCTAGAAAATCATTTTTTTCCAAAAAAGGTATGTTATGAAATTTATAAATGACTTTTTCAAACATCACTATTGGAAAAATAGAAATCCTTAGAACAACATCGGATTTCAACAATACTCTGACCATCCCTCTACAGCATCACCATGGCCAACACCATCACGCAATACTTATGCCTCTAGGTATCCACACTGACAATCTCCCACCTACTGCATCAGAGAAGACAACATCATTATATGAAAAAAAATAGCATCTACCACCTTCCACACTTGCATTTAATTGAATGGTTTCCAACTCCTTCATTTCACTCCAAGCATCTGAATACATCTGAACAACCCCCTCCCATGACATCCTAATTATATATTTGGTCACAAAATTACCTATTCATAATGATTACGTGATATAAAAATCATATTCCTAATGAAAATCCATACACCATCACTATATATTGATCTGATCACACATAAAAAAGATATACCTAAAACTTTTATGATCCGTGAAGACGACAATGTGCTCCCCATTGAGGTAATGTCTCCACAACATAAAAAAAACTACCGCTAATTCCAAATCAAGTGTTATAATAGTTTCAGTTGATGGGACATAACTTCAATGATACATAAGAGATCACTTCCCACTACCACCACAACACTCACCCTAATATTAGATGGGAGGCATCAAAAATAACCTCAAACATCACCCCTTCCTCATGAAAACGGAGCATTGGAGCACCGACCAAAATCCCCTATAGGTATCCAAATATTTCTTAGGAATGATCACTCCACACAAAAATATGGTATTTCTTAGTCAAAGCTATCAATATAGCTACAAATTCAGATAAATATTGTACAAACTTCTTATAGTATCATGTGAGACCTTGAAAACTATGAACTTATTCCCCGTTCATGGTTGTTTCCCAATAAAAAAATTCGTTGAACTTTGATCAGTCTACGTCCACACCATAATGAGACACCACATGCCCATGGAAATTTATGTGCCCAGAACAAATACATAGACATCTTTATGAAGAGTTGGTGGTGTCTAAGAACATGCAAGATAGTTCAGAGATGATCGGCATGCTCCTCATCTAAAATGGATTAGATCAATATGTCATCAATGTATATGATCATGATCCACTCAAGGAACTCATGGAACATAGAGTTCACAAACCCCAGGAACATAACAGGTGTGTTCATAACACTGAATGAAATGAATACAAACTCAACATTCCCATACCTACATCTAAAGGCAATCTTTGGGGCATCACCCTTATTCACCCTTAACTGGTGATATCCCAACCACAGATCATTATTTTAAAACCAACACCCCCTCTCATATTGTTTAAAACATCATCTATCCTTGGAAGAGGATAATATCTCCTGACCATCAGATGATGCATCTTCTAGTTGTCTATGCCCAACCCCATACTAGTGTCTTCCATCCATGATAACAACACCAGAGCACCCAACGATGACACACTAAGATTGATAAAACCTTTCTACATCAAATTATCTATTTTAAACCCTAAAATTCACATCACATATGGTTATATTCAATATAGAGTCATTTAAATTGGATAATCCCTATGCTACACATGTATCCTGAAATCAACATCTTTTCGAGGGGGTAGAGTCACGTACTCCTTGGGAAGAACATTCAGAAACTCCCCAATGATGTTGGGAACATGAACTATCCCAAAGTCTATGTATTTCTAAGAAAAACCATCCTAAAATAAGAGAATGGACCCCATATTCTAACAACCCACATGAAATATCTAATCAAAAAATAAAACCACATAATGAACATCCAAATAAAAAAACATGAATCTCCTAAAAAAGTAGTTGATAACTACATCTAAGGAATAAACCCATTCAATTTATAGGATGAAATCATATGACTACATCTGTGATAAGAAAATATCTCTATGGGAATGATACGGATCCATCATCAGTCTACACCCATAGCACAAATCAAACAAGTTGGTCTAGACTATAATTATTGTATTCAAAACCACGGGAATAAAAATCCTTAATACGTTTAATCCGAGTCCATGGGTTAGATTGGGTTAAATAAAGTAGTATGAAGCTCCTAAATCAAACAAGTAATAAAGAGCACTAAAGAAATTGATCGTACCTCTGACAACATTCGTCCCATCTGGTACTGTTGAATCCACTACATATAATTGACCTTGCCAAACACATCTGCCTATATGATAATGACCACCTTCAAGGCCAGTCATATTCCCTGAACATGAGGAACATCCTGAGTTCAAACTCTACCTACCCCATATTCCCATGGAAAAGCATAAACCTATTTTCCCTACTATTAAAATGGATTCACTAGATACTGTTATAGTGGATGGTGTTTAACATATCCACCTCTACAAAACTAATTTTAGTGATCCACTGGGTACTGGTTCTGGTGATTTCAATGAACCCCACAACCAAAACATACTAGCATAATGCTCCCAAAAATGTCATGGAAAATGCTGGCACATGAAATTTGGAAGGGAAGCTGCTGAGGTCAACTCCATTCAAGTCGAATCCTAAAAGATCATGGTTCTTGAGACCTAACACTAGAAACTATTACCCTCAAGGAATCCTACTATTTCATTTCCTTCATAAAACCTCAGAGTGAGTTCATTGGCTCATTAACCTCTTCCTTCATCAAAAACTTCAAATATGTTGACATCATAAAAGGAGTAACTGTATACTAGATAGAAGGAATGACTTCCTCCTTAATATGTCTTCTACCAGACTCCTCATCTTTAAAAAGATCTAGGGAAAAATAGAGAAGGTCTATGAACTTAATTTCCAGCTCCCACACTAACATTCTCCATTGATAAATAGAAAATTTCTCATACCACTTTACTGCCTTCATTTTAGATGGAAGGAACTTTGCCCAAAACTCCTTCTAGAAGTCTACCCACAAAATGTCTTCCTACATTCATTCCCCTCAATACTGCGTTAACCACTGACATGAATCTCCCCAGATCAGACTGACAATCAAAGAGACATAATACTCTTTAGAGGCCCAGATCAAACAAAAATGAATATAGAGCTCCACCAGTCAAATATATTTATCCATTCCTAAAACACTTCCATCTTATTTCCCCAAATCCTACCCTTGGGAAGCATGAAGTATCCCCTTCCACTAATCATCGTCATTAATTGGATCAACCCAATGAAAATCAACCAGATTATCTTATTGATCCTCAACTTCCTAAAAACACATGGAAAAAGACTAAGAGCTTTAGTTAAATGTAAATAAGGATTTCCTAATCCGGGATAGTATAGAGTTTTATTTAAGATTTATTTTAAATTACATAATTCAATCTTTTATCCGTTTCAATATTCCAAATAAAACTCAATTAAAACAAGAACCCAAGTCATTATGATGCATTTAAGTTTCCTAGGTATCAACCCTTTAATCATGTACATATCACATGGTCATTCATTAAGTTCAGATTCGGTGCACTACATTATGGGCGGACTAGACATCCAGGGTCCAGGATGGTGTCATTGACCTATGTCATGAACCAAATCCAATAGGAACTTTTTCCATAAAAATACATTTATTCATCACAACACCTAACTCCAAACTTCACCCTATATTTCAACCACTACTTTGGTACCAGTATGTCATGCCCCCCCCTCTAAATATAACCCAATTATGGGAGATATATTATAACCCCTGATTTCCACCTCAACTATGCCTTGGGCATTCGAGTAGAACTATTCTTGTAAAAATACCATGTATGGGAGGCATTACACTTTATAATAATATAGAATTGTGATATAAGATGATTCACCCCCAAAAAACTCCAATATATATATGTGTGTGTGTGTGTGTGTGTGTGAAAACCAAAAACCATCCGACAAAGCATGTTTAAATATAACTGATGCAAATAAAATAGTCTCCAACGTATATACCCAAATGTAAAACCAAGGCTGCGACACAGTAGTTATCCAGAGATATGATTATTTAATGCCAAGAACAGTCCAAGAATCCTATGGAAAACCTTATAATGGTTTTATATACATAGGGTGGCCATAGAGGTTTACTCAGAAGGAAATCCAATGTCTCTCTTGTATATATGAACGAAGCATGTTGATTCACCTATAAATAAATTGTAAAACAAAAAGAACCTATACAAGTATACAAACCATACACAATGTCACCAATGCATGTTCACCACATAACAGAAGTCAAGAAATATAATGAAACATGATCCCATCAATAAGGGTACCCCACACCTATTTCCCACTAGTATTTTGATCTGACACCCAACATCATACTTCTGGGGACTCCCATATCTTACTAATACCACTCCTCCCCCAATCATGGTCACAACACACCTTGTCCGCGAACACATGGACTCGATGCCCTATAATCATGAACACGTCACATCACACCTTAAAACACCTAGGCCACAACAAAACCACTACCAATAATAGAGTAGAAGGGTGTCGTGAAAATGTTGGACATCAAGCTTGTTCCGCCCTCCTACCATGAATGACCCCCACCAGAAACCTCCTAATTGGAATATTCATATCACATCCCGCCTGAAAACACCTTGGACACCACCTCACAGGCACAATTTCACCTCACCCAGAGAAACATATGCCATCACATCAGGCCTAAAAACATCTGGGCTATACCCCCCATCAAATGAACATACAAGTCTCCTGCCATTACAGCATGTGAAAAACCGTACTTCAATAGAAGATGGAGTAGGGAAAAGAGGGTACTCAGCCATCTGTACTCCTCCCCGTATGTTGGTAAAAACACCCATGTGTTGCAATGTGGTTGTCGACCCATAATGTTTGATGTGGTTGTGGTGTGTTTAAAAAGTAAAAGGATCTAAAAGTATATATACTATATAAAACCTTCATCCCCAGCCTCTATGTTCACAAACAAACCAACCCACTCACAACACTATAACTTTTGATGCCACCTTTAAATGCATAACATCCCACAATAATCCAAAAACCCCATTTCACATTTCTATCCAATTAAATCTAATCACCCCACTCATTTCATCATTTAGCATCAACAATGTTTAACAACGAAACACACCATTTTATTATCCATTAACCATTTCCATTCGATTATCCAAACCAAGCCAATACATTCCAAAAATCATGGAATAATTATTTAATTATTCCATCACTTCTCAAAAATCTAGATCAAACAAACCACATTACATAAATGGCTCAATATAGGGTCACCTCTCTGCCCTAAATGAATGGAAAAAAACCACATCCTCAACACCCCAAAAGCACTCCCAAGAATCTAAATCCTCACTATCTCAAAAGAATGGCCGAAAAACCGCATATCACCCCAAATCGAAAAATCCTGGCCAAAAAACCACATATCAACCTAAACCCCATTGGAACCACACACTGCCATCCCACAAGCATTGCCACACATCACCAAACATCAAGAGATATTTTTAGAGATTTACAAAGGGGAAATTTATCACATTCCACTTAATTTTAGGGGTGTTAACACACAAAACAAAATCTTGGGGAAACCATTTCATTATCCATGTATAAGTAATTGACCAATTTCTTATTTTGGTGAAATCACAACAATCAAAACAGTCACAAAAAATTTATCGAGTGTAAAAAAAATACAACAACATCCACAATTTTCTGCAAGCCATCAGGCCCATATAATCTGAAATATTACAATCATATCAGGGTTGTAAAACCATGAAAATCATACCCCTTTACCATTCAATATTAATTTAACCAATTCATTTTCTTTAATTAATCCATCACAAATATAATGCAAAGAGAACCAAAAGTAATCCCCTCCTGCTTGATACAAAATAATGATATAGGGGGGAAACCCTACCACAAGGATGCTTTGTAACTTTATGCACACCATGTAGTGAAGATAAAACCATCCAAAAACACCATTTCACATGTAAATTGTCGATCAAACTACACCATACCAATTTGTGGTCAAAATAAAACCCAAACATACCCCAAAACAACGAAACACTGCTGTAGTGGAACCCCAAGAGATGAATGGATGAAAATGGATGAGATCAGAAATAGAACATTCCACTAATCTCCAATGAACAACTAATGAGATCAATGTTTCAAATTTGGTGTTAAATGTCTTGAAGAACACCTTAGGATGCATATGATTGACATAAAAAAAAGAAGAAAATGAATCCATTGATGAATGAAAGGATATGTTTTTGAAAAGAATTTTAAAACATCACTAGATTAGTGTTGTATATGATGGGTAATCCTTTTTCCGGTAATGTAATCCCAAAGTTTTAGTATCCTAAAAAAAGGAGTCGCCTCTTCATTTAATTACTTTTTTAAATCCCCTATATATTTTCTATCAAGAAACCCTCTTTCAAATAAATTAAAATTTTTACACATCCTGAAACCCTCTTTCATGACTTTTCAAATGTTTACACATCATGAAGTCTTCTTTCATTTAGCTTCTAGCTACTGAACTTCTGTAGACATCCTATGTGCCTCCTTCAAACACCTCCAATAGCCAAAACTAGAAACGTGATAGAGTAGAAAGGCATGAACCTTTACAGTAGTTTTTGTAATATTAAATCCAATTGTTATTTTATATTAATAAATATAATTTACTCTATTTCACTTCATAATAATATTTTTAATTGTAATATGAACTTTATATTTTATAAAAATGTTAAAACGGATTTTTTGAAAACTTATAAATTTTTTCTTTTATTTTTAGTTCATGTATTATACCTCATGAATTTAATTTTGATCATCCTAGATATATTATTATTATATGATTAATTTTGGAAAATGTTATTTTTTACATCATACGTTCTATTAACTTCATGTTATGTGATAAATTTGAAAATTTTAAAAAACACATTCTTTTAACATGGGTTCATTTAATGTATAATGATGACTAATTTTAGGGGGAACATATATGTGTGGATGTGGATGTGTGGGATTATAAATCACTCTCCAATGAATTAGATTATGTTTATATTTCATGAGATATCTATCCATGGAAATAAATAATTTCTCCCACAACCAAGGGAATAATGAGTTCACCCACAATTTAATGTGTGGAAATAATTAGTTTCTTCACATAAGGATGCAAATATTTTATTTTCTCACAGAAGGTTTAATATTATTATAATGTCTCATCTAGTAACATTACTTAATCCAGATATAAGTCTATATTTTGACATTAATCTACATGGATGATCAATTTAGTTTACATATTTATGGAATTATGTCAAAAAATACATAACATCACGAATATTACAGCAGAAACTTCTACTCAGTATAGATTTTTTTTAAAAACTATTTAAAATGAAATATGACATCATTTCTCATTTTAACTGCATAACTTTTCCTTGACCCCATCATAGACTCTATTTTATAGTATGTCATGTGAAAAAAATTTCAAGAACTTGGGATGAGAAAAAAACGTAGTAAGGGTTACATAATGAATGAAAACTATTAGTCTTGAAAAAACATGAAAACTATGAAAACATTATCATAAATTTTTACTTTTCACCATTAAGAAGTAGAAAAAACAAATCATTGATTTTGAGTTCATTTATTACCCTTTTTGTAACTAAAATATTTCTATAAATCGTAGATAAATAATCATATAGCATATAAAGATACCTTGGACATAAACATACAAAAATGGAATAACCATATGGTCAATGTCAACACGTATCACTAAATGAAATATCCATAAGGACGACTTCCATACCCAATGCCTTGGATGTTATAATGTAACAACTCGTCCTTAGTTTATGACGAAACCACTCTTCATTTGGTTTTTCATGTAACAAACAATCATTATATTATCATATAACCATTATTCAAATATCTATGTAACATTGTATAATTATAACACATAAAATATTGAAAATATCAACATTTCACAAATAATAGTTCATTTTCAATCATAAGAAATAATTTTAAGATATTGAAATACTCAATCCACTTCCAAAACCTTCTAAAAATTTTAATTAAGATATTTTTCTATCAATGTGTCCCATACCACATTTAAACATCAAAAAAAATTAGAAAATTAACATTTTTAAACATTTTTATACAAACAAATAAATCCACTTAATCATTTTATAATTATGGGCATAAAATAGAATTTTTTTTTGTAATAACAAATCATCAAAACACTAACATGAGGGTTTTAGTTAAAAATTCCCTTACCATATTAGAATCACTTGAATAAGAATCATTAAATAATATAACTTAAAAACATCAGATATCATTTGAATATAGTAATTCATGATATGACGTGTCCAAAGGGTTTTATATACACCATATAGGATAATAAAGGTGCATAAAATCAAGATATGCTTAATGAAAGGAGATTGAGATGAAGTCCTTTATAAAAATCATGTCATTAAATTAATGAAAAATCAATTACATAATTATGTGTGACAAATATATATACACCCAATATAATTGGATATTAAGTGTACAAATTTCATAGGAAATTCACACATATTCTAATCATTACATAATAATGATGTAAAATAATCACCCATACAATGGAAATCGGGTTAAGAAGTTCCCTTACCAAAATTTGGAAGCCGAACAATGTAACATAAAAATATAGAAAATGAGTTTATGAGAGAAACAATGGTCTATAATAACTTGTAAATAAAATGTAATGTAATAAGGATATAGTAGAACATATCCAAATATATGAAAAATAAAAATAAAAAGACATAACATAAAAGAAGTATTTGACTAAAAGGGAAGGATGAAAGGTTCCCTTACCTTGAGTCTGACAGGTCTTGTTTGTTATTTATCTTCCTGAATAATAAACTGAAGTTAATTTTTACTTTCTTCAGATCCTTTTTAAAGTTTATAATTTCTTTTATATCACTTATTACCTTTTTATAATTGTTGTGTAATTATTCATGTTTATATTGGACAATTTTTCGATGTTCATACTTGAGTAAAAAATGAACATGTTATAATTACAAATTGTCCACATGGTCACAATTCCATTATCTCTAGAATAGTATTCATGATTTAAAGAAATGAAAACCATATGATTCATATATATGCATGAATGCTAGATTCATTTATTTCTCATAATAATGAAATGAAAACAAATGATATATAGGTATATTATAATTCCATTATAATATCATATGATATATATGTTACATATGTTCATTAATTCCATCATTTATACGTTCCATTTATGGCATGAATTAATCATATCACTTTAAGGGGTCGGTAGTCCACACTTCCTCAAATGAAATTATAGTATTTACACATCATGAAAAGCATAAAGATATTTATAAAAATAAGAATTGCAGTATCATAGAGACAATGTAAATAAAATATATATTATATATAACTTCAGTTCCATCATAGTGTCCACCATGATAGGTTCTAGGGGAAAATTGAACGATCATCATTTTGTGAGGCAGCAATTCGTTGTACACTAAAATATTATGTTTGTATCCATTAGATTGAGGTGTGTGTAAGTGTAGTTTGAATCATTCTCCTAAAAATATCCTAGTATATTGATGAAACTGGTTTTTGTATTTAATTAAATAATAATAATATAATATATAGTGAAAAGGTAAAATAAAGGAAAGGACCTTTAGAGAAGATGCTATATGAAAAATATGGAACTTTATGTGATTTAATCCAAAAATATTTTTTGAATTGCCTTGTACCTATGTTAAGGCTTCAACGAGAAAGATAGTGATGATGGGAGATTATTTAGGATTATATTTTATGATTCATGGGTCTTTAAACATGTGATTCAATGGGTATAGGTGATTCCCTTTTATAAGAGGGAGGGGGAACTTTATGAAGGTATTGAAATATTTTTTATTTATATAATGTTTTTTGGTTTAAAATGCTCCCGAAGTCATTTATTTCAAAAATATGATTATTCTGGATCGAAAACCTCAAATCCAATATTATTTAAAAAAGGTTAAGTCACAAATTTAACCTTAAATTTTTTCTTTAACCCTTAATTAACTAATTTAACTCTTACCATGTCTTCTTGATTATTCATACTATATGGTTAATATAATTACAATAAAATGCCAATAGAACCTGAAGTGGTTCATTAATGACCTATTCAATGTTATCTATGTTATTTGGACAAATATTATATTTTTAGTAATATTTTTTCATTTAATAAACTAGTATTTGTTTTAAAAACCCATTTATGTCAATTTTCATACAATTCATATAATGAGTTTATAAAAATCCTTAAAAATTTTATTGTTTTGAAAATCAGCATTAATTAAAAAATATCAAGTCGTTCTCATCCCTAAAGTTCTTGGATTGTAAAAAAAGTTTCAAAAAACACTATTTTTATATTTAAAATCTCATTTATAAAAATGATTCAATAGTAAGGTAATCAATATATGAGCATTGTTTCATAAATTAATTTAGTTATTTGATGACTAAAAAATATAAATAAAATACCAAAATGTAGTAAATAGTTTTATATTTCTAAATACTGTTTATAGTAAGAAAATATCACTTATGTAATCCCGTATAAAAATTGTTTTATTAAAATATGAAAGTTTATGTCATATTTCTCTTTACATTAAATTAATTAATATAACATGTCATTATCACTCCCATGTGGATCAAAGGGGTCCTTAACTCGACCCAATGATTCCAATGGTCATGAATATCTCATAAAATAGGATTAGTACAAGTTTTGTCTAGTTTAATATTTTAATAAATTCTTTTTACCCATATTTAGTAGTTTTACTTTTTTACCATGGTAAATAAAATAATTACTGATGTTACTATTCATAATGTATGAAAATAAAAGGTACCTCTTTAAAAAATTTGAAAATTATGATTCCAAATATGGAATCCATTTTTTCTAATTAGAAACACATATGTTACAGTAATTAATTTAAAATTAATTCTCATTTTCAAAACCAAAAAGCGGGTTTTTAAGAAGTAATAACTCTCCAAAGATTGACATGTGTTTAAGTACAATTTAAAAGTGTAATTACATACAATGACCATATTTGGATGAAATTTTAAAAATATAATCCAATTATACTTTAAATCCAATTAAAATTACAATCTAACTATATAAATAAATTATATGAAATGTTAACTTTTAATTAAAATGCAATATATTTCTATATTCATTAAAAAATAACTTTATCAGAAAAATACTAAAATTTCATCCAAAAGAAATTTTGATGTCTAGATTATAAAGTAGAATTTTATATTTTAAAAAATAACCTAAAAAAGTGAAAAAAAAACTTTATTTAAAAAGATTTCTCCTTCATAATGTGGTAAAAGAACCATTTAAAAATTTTAGATTATTTCATTCTTAAAATCATATTAATTATTATTTTAAGCCTCTAATATATATTGGGTAAATATAAATTTTTTTAACAAACATGTGTAATCATAAATTAGTTAGTTATATTAATTTTATACAATATAATGACAAAGCAATAACAACCATTGAAAATATTATTATTATTTTATTATTTTTTTGTTATAACTCAACGTTGTGTGCAACATAAGATTTAGGAAAAACCTGTTATTACATGTTGAGTATTCTATCAGAGAAAGTGTCCCCTTTTACATAAAATTAATATCATATTCATAAGTATTAATAAAAATAAATAGTTATTATTCTATAAATACTAGGATCGTTACATCCTTCCACCTTTTAGAAATTGTGTCCTTGTAATTTCCAAATTGGGCTTGGAAACATCATTTAAAATCCCACTTTGGAAAATGAGCCAATAAAACAATCACATTAAAATAAATAAAGAGAAGTAAAAAAGGTCACCAAATATAACAAATACTAAGATTACATGTCTTAGAACATTGATATAGCAGAGAAACTAAGTGTCATGTTCTGATGGAGAGTGATAGAAAACCTGATCAGGAGAAAGATAATGACTTGAAAACCACAAACTTGTGATGGGTTAAATAGTTATTGATTCCCCATTATGGAATGTAAATAGACAATGTTATTGTTTTATGTTACTTTTTATAAAGTTGACGAATTATTTTACTACATAGAATAATAACATAAGGAAATATACTTACATTTCTTGTAGAGTTTCATCCTTTAATAATTTTCTACCACAAACTCATCTTTTCTCCAAAGTATGAGTATTCATGATTACATAGATAGATCTGAAGTGATACAATCCTATTCTAGAGAACCAAATAATCCACATAAGATGAAATATAAACATATGCTCTGTTTTTAGACATTAACCAAAACCAAAAGGGTATTAAAAAATAGATAATATAAAGAAAGGATTATATTTTATAGAAATACTACTCTAAATATCTATAATTAAACCAAAAATACCAAAAGATAAATAAATACCATTTGATAGCCAACAATCCTAAAAATTATTCAATATAATCCAAACTATTATTGAAAACCAAATAACCAAATTATTTTATCATATACTCTTCCATTGTAAATCTTATCATTTATAACGTCGATTACTCCAAAAGTATAACATGTAAAAGTAATTATCCTAAACACATATTCTCAATGATAGGTTGATCATTTCCATAAATATCCCAAATCATCATATGTTTCCAATAAAAACATATATTCATAAAATTAAATCCAACCATTACTACTAAAATAAAATCCTATAGTACTCGATAGTTCTTAGGTATATAGTGTCCCCAAAAGAGAAAACATCTCCAAAATTTCATTTTTCACTTAATCACCCCATCATTTTCCTATAATAATGATATCCATTTGATAAAACGTAAGATACCAAAATCAACTTATTCTTGATCTATAAAACCATTCAATGAAAAATAATAAGTCATACTAACTAGGGACTCTACGTAGTCTAGTGGTATGTGATAAATATCAGTCGTACTTTGGTTGTGTGTTCGATTCCCACCGCTTTTTCTGATCCAATGTAAGATTTGGGAAGAACCTATTGTTATGTGTTGAGTATGATATTGGAGGAAGTGTCCCCTTTAATGTAAAATTAATAACTTAGTCATAATCATTTATAGAAATCAAAAAGTAAAATTCTAAAACTACTAGTTTCGTTACAATTATAATGGGATTTCCACATTTCCATTTATATATTCAAGTTATAAAACAATTATATGTTGAATTTCATTTTTATAAAATTTCATAGTTTCATGTTACGTGTTATTTTTAAATAATTTTACACTCTCATGTCGCGATAATATGTTTTATGATAATTGATATTAATTTTCAGTCATTTATTAACATTTATGCTTCCATAATGATCTATTTAATTTTATATGTTATTTTACCCTATTTTATTAATATAATGTGTGGGGTTATGAAGTATTATTATGATATCTGTCTCTTCCCCAAGTCCCCATTCATGTTTTTTACTTGATTCATTATCATATACTTTTCCCTTACTGAGCATTTGATCTCACACATTTCTTATGTTTCCATTACCTTGGTAGTGAGGATAAATATATCATATTATTTTTATCTAAATCAGACTAAAGGGTAGAAATTTTATAGTAATGACAAATGTTTTTAGAAAATTTGTTTTTTGATACAAATCTACAAAACACAAAACCTTTTGACCCTTATATTTTAGAGACTATTATTGATAATTTTTATATATATAATGAAAATAATGTATTTTTTACATTATATTTATCATATATCACCTTATAAAGTTTCATTCATTTATCTCTTCTAAAGAATCTAATAAATATTCCCCCACATTGACATGGGTTATAGTCAGCAGTAGACCTCTATTATGAGTTATATACATTGAAGATAATGGATCAAACGGACAATGTTATATGAAACATGTAAAATCATGCTTTTTAAAGTGGAATATTTAATAAATAAGTACAAAGTCAGAGATTGGAAGTATTATGTATTGATTAACAAAAGTACCCAATTCAATTTTTACTTAGATTTTATGCTAAAAATCATGTAGTTGAAATTTCAGAAGTGGGGTGATTATTTCATCCCATTTTTTGATGAAGATTAATTTAATAAAAATACGATTATTACAATTTTTTATTGTATAGTAGATTATAAATAATATTAATGAACTAGGACTAAAAGTGAACATATTTTTCACTTATTACATGAAATGAAATTAAAATTATGATTATGATTTATAAGATAAATTCATTAATAATTTTGAAAAATAATTTAAATAAAAAACATAAATTTGATAATCCAATAGATCAAATTCTACTAGACATATAAAAATATTAAAAAAAAATTAAAAAATAAATGAATGTTATAAATATGATTCCAATTTTTTAGAATATATAAATATAGAATTGCTCGAATATTGCATGAATAAAAATCAACATAATTAAATTAAATGTATAAAAATTAAACATTTTGTATGAACTTTTGAAAATGGAAATGTAACCATTATTAATATGAACAATGGACTAGTAACATGGTCATTAGAATAGTAACATGATTGTGGGAATATGAACATGAATGTTAGGGTATTACAAGTAGTAACCTCATAAGAAATGTTTAGAATGAAAAGAATAATTAAATATAAGTAAAAAATATCATAAAATAATAACACAATCTATGTAACATGATGCATATAAAAATATATCTTTTTAGTACAACATGTTTTATATTCCTTAATGAAAATAAATTTTTATATTAAAAGTTAAATAATAGAATACCCTAATATATAGAGTTATTATGTCAATTTGGAATCAATTTTAAAATCAAATCATTAAAATTAGATAAAGTTGATGTTTTAGTAACATTCATAAATTGTGAGAGAGGAAAGTGAATAGTGATATAATGTTTAACATGATATTTTATAAAAATGCAATGATATTGAAAAAAATAACACCCATGATTTATGGATGAGGTAATAAATATGTTGTTTTACCATTTATACATAATTTATTATATATAGTCATAAGAATAAATAATACTCATTTTCTTGAAAAAATATTAATTTTTTCATAATTTCATCTAAAAAACTCACTATCTTTAAATAATTATTATAATTATTCCTTATTTATTGATTACCAATTAAAAAATTACATAAAATACAAATTATATACAAAAACATTCCTTTTAAACCATATTTTCAAAATAATGTTGATTTTTAATAGTTATACTACCTCTTATATTTTGTGTATTAATTACAAAAACACGATAACGTTGTCATTTATTTAATATAACATTCTTAAGATAAACTGATATAATTTTTTTTTCTTTATTAGTATTCATTCATGAAAACATCACTCACTCAATATAGGTTATTACAACTTAAGTGAATGATGATGTTTTATTTCACCTTCAACCTATGAATATTATTTTTAAAAATTCCTATAATGTGTAAATAAAACTATAACAATTTATCGATGTTAAATATGAAATAATTTATTAAAATTCTCTGATTTTATTTTTATGGAATAATTTTTACTTATTTAGATAATTTTTATTTAATAATAAATTATTAATAAAATAATGAATTAAGAGTTCTCATAATTCATGTTATTAAGGGAGAAATCATATGAATTAAATAAGGGAAATTGTTTTAGTCAAATAAAAAGATAGATCTAATTTATGAATATGTTTGTTACAAGAATCACAATTCCAATTCTATGATCAAGGATAGGTAAATCCGATATAGGATGGAATATAAGTGGATTCATGGCTAGAGATATATGGGTGATCATGTAAATATAAATTATGGTTAGATATGAAAACATAAATAAGAAATAATACAAAAAATCTTCATGATTGGTCGAACAACCTCAAATATCCCAAAGAATCATTATAAAAGTAAATAAAATATTAATCTGTAGGAAATATGATGGATATTTTTGGATACATTTATTATATTTGAGTTATTGCTCTATAACAAATAATATATTGTATTTTGGGATACCATTTCTTCTATATAGTTTATATATATATATTCATATCCTTGTCTCGTAGTATTTATTCATCTGTGTACCATTAATTTTTCAAATTATTTATATTATTAATTTCATACTCACTCACTATAATTTAAACCTATATATCCCATGAAGGCATTATTAAAACTTTATTTTATGGTAAGGGTCATTCTAAAAATGGGAAAATAATAATATTTAACTATCATACACTAGGGGATAAAAATTGAGTATTTTTCCTAGAATTGTATTCTAATATTGATTTAAATAAAGGTAATTTATAATGATATACATAAATATATTAATTTCATGTTTTATATATTTCATTATGATTTTAATCTAGAAGAATTTGTTTTGTTCCTTAGACCTATGACATTGTCCATGCGTGTTGTGAATTATATGCTTTTATGTGGGGGTTAAACCCATAATTATATAGTCTCTGAGTGGGTGTAATATTTTTTTTATAGATTATAAGTGAAATCGTATTAATTCTAGATTCAAATTGGATTATCACTTATGATTTAGTAGAAAAAATATATCTAAATCATTGTTTAAGATAAAAAATTATCACTAAAATCAATGTCCATAGTGATTTATAGGAATGATTATTACAGAAATTCAAACAAAACTAGGGTAAAATAATATTATAAAGAAATGTGTATATATCATATTTGATGAGATAACTAATTACTAATATATTATTTTAATTATTTATGATTTTTATGATTTTATTTTTAGAATGCATATACATTTCATCATGGGGGTGATGACAGGTTGTTGGATACCAGTCTTAGTATATAGGTTTTTCCTACTATAATTATTAAATAAATATATTGGGTAATAAATTATTTTTTGATAAATGTAATTTTAATTAGATGTAAATATGTTTGAGAATAAATTTATTCATTATTTTTGGATTATATATTAGTCAGGCCATATTTTTCATAAATTCAATCAAATTATTTTTCAATAAATAATTAAATTACATGAATTTTACCTATTATTAATTCATTTTATATGTAAATACTACATTTATTCACTATATTAGTGAATAAATTATTTATTTAAATAAAAGGTAAATCATTATAGAAAATATTTATGCACATTTTTTTAAATTTAATATTTATTTTATCGATGGTATAAAATCTTATTATAAACGGGTTCAGAAAAAATTATTGGATAATCTAGATAGAATTAATCATTCAAAAAAAATATTACGATAGAAATAAAAAAATTAATATTTGAATAAAGCATGTCACCAAAAATCATAATATATTTATTTTTATTTTATAAGAGGATACATGGTATTTTTATAAAATAGAATAAAATAAAATTACCTAAAAAATATACATTTTAACTGGTGTACATAATATGATATATTTTATTTTTCAAATAAAAAACATATTATAATTATTTCTTAACTCATGTCCCAATGAGATAATGTGATCAAATCCCCTCTTTTATTCTTGTATCTAAAATATAGAGTATTATATTTCATTCTAAAACAATGTTTGAATGATATAATGCACTTGATTCTTCTAAAACACCACTTTTAATATCATGAATGACCTTTGGGGATTCATGGAATTAATTTTGATTTTAAAATAATGATTCTAACTTATATTCCAAAAGTAATAAAAATATCATGGTGATTTGGGATTAGGTTGATGGTGTAAGAAATAGGTGAAAAATAAAATTTAAAAAAAAGTAATCAAATATATATATATATATATATATATATTAATGAATTTGTATAAACTTACAATTATGTTTCTATTATAGGATTTGGTTTGATTTCATCATATTTAAATAAATAAATAAAAAATATTCATATCTATTATTTTTCACTAATCCTCGATCCTTCAAGCCATTATAATATTTTCCTGATTATTTATATATGTTGTTTTGATTTAATTTCTTGATATTTCTATCAAGGGAATGGTTATAGTTTAAATTATTATAGCCACATATGAATCAATGTTTATAATATCAATAATATATTGTCAAAGATGAATTTTATTTTTAATTAACAATTATATTTTTTTATGTATTTGTTTTTCTATTTTTAACTACAATAAAATCTAAAAAATAATTGGAGTGTTAGGAAGAATTAAATTGGGTGATTTTAATTTTTATTTATATTAATTTGAATGATTACAAATATATATATTATTTATTATTTATTTTTATTTATATACAATAATACATAGTAACACATAGAAAGATCTATATATACATAAGGTTTTGTATTTTTAAAAGAATAGTAATTAAAAAATTGAAATTCAATTTATTTTGGGAACTCATGTACCCCACCTCACCCATTTTTATTAGGTCATGCCATACCATCAAATGAGATGTTTAAAAAAATGTGGACTAGAAAAAAACTCACCACCCCTTATTCGGGATAATATAAATATATATATTAAATATTTTTTTAAATATATATATGTTCCAATATAAAATTAATAAAATAGCCAAATATGAAGAAATTATTTAAATAATTTTGAATGGGTTGTCATATAATATCGGTGGAAGGGAAAAATTAGTGGAATTTAATGATTAATTTTCATAAATTTATATAATATAATTGTTTTTTAGGTATATATTGAATTGTAATCATTAGTAATTTTTATTACAATATAAATTATCATAGTTTAAACAAACATATGTATGTTTGGATAAATATTTCTATGTTAATTCAGGTATTGTATAGTTTAAATTTTCAATATATATTTTTATTATAGTAAAAAATAATTCTCTCATCACTATATTAAATTATATAATGGTCTTTTTCCTATAAATATTTCTAAAATATTATTCCCACTACACAAAAATCCCATCACCTACATGTGAAAATAAAATTATAAAATTAAATATTATCTGAAGAGGTGGAATAGGTGATAAAATAATGTTTATTCAACCAAAAGTGAAGAATCAGAGAATGGAGGATACTGAAAATTGAATAAAGTAAGAAAAATATATATATACCATTTAGGGCCATTGTTTTATTAATATTTCTCAATAAAACAACTAATAGTTTAATGATTATAATCATATCCCATTTATTCATCACGGTATGGTAAATTATTTACTGCCTTTATAATCATATTAATTTTGATAAATAACATTCATTCTCAGATAAAATATCATTAATAATTTGATGAAATGTTATATATTTCATGGTAAATTACTTATTTTGGCATTTATATAGTGTAATCTATGACCATAAAATGTAAAAAAATTAATTTCTTAGGAAATAATAATTATAATATTATAATATAAAATATTATGTAACAAATCACCGTCCACCATGTGGTATGGAATGAAACCTTGAATTTTTGTTCCTTTTTAGATAAACTCTAGGAATTGTTACTATTTTATATAAGAGTTAATATAAAGGTGACATGTAAAAAACAAAATGATTTTTTGTCAGTTTTTCATAGAGATTTTTATATTTAATTTAGTTTTTTCATAAATTTTTTGATTGGGTGAAAATTGGAAGAGATTAGAGGTATGATTATGTAGAATTGATATGGCCACTAGGTGTTGTAGAAAAACTATATTGCCATTAGTTATTCTAAACATAAGTATATATGACCCAATAATGATTGATCTTTGTATATCCATTTTATGTATGTTTGTAGTTAAAATTGATGTATTCTTAACAAAATAATGTTATTGCATATGTGTACCCAACTAAAAACGTAATTTACTTGGACTATTTATCCTATCAAAATATTATTGTTGATCCGAAATATAATTATATACTTGGGGTAATATGACAGAAATCATAAACATACATCCATTGGTCTAGATACAATATAAAAATTGAACACAAAGAATATATGTTTACCAGGTGATGGGGGATTATAAGCAATCAATCATATTCACTTGATGTTTTCACATTGTGATGTTTATTATATTAGATCTTGATGAATTACTTTCCAATAGAAATATCATAGGTTTTGTGGGATATTTTATGTTTCTATCAATTTTTTTTGGTATATGTCTGCAGACGTGTTGAAGTTATCACATAGAATCATTTGATCATGTAATTTGATTTAGGATGAAATAAATGATAGTTTATTATTTTAGAAAGGTATCATTCTTCAGTTGTGTCATCTGTGGTATATAATTGATTTAAATATCAATAAAATAATCATTTCTTAAGAAATAAATAATTTCATTTCCCTGAATAGTTGTTTTATGGTTTTGTATTAAAATCAATATCCATGGTAGGTGAGTAAAATTCAATACAATATTGTAAAACCACTACTAAAAGTAATGAGATAATGAATACATCAAACATTATAATATATCATGTGACAAATAGATTGTATCTCATTATAATTTTTTAAAAATGATGTATTTGTAGATACTTATCCTAGTCCATGAGTTTGAATCACTATAATAGATATATTTTACTAGAGTGTCACAAATAATGATTATCAGTATGTTTCACAAATTTTAATTAAATTTATTTTAAGAAAAATCAGGACCCTCATACATGGATCTGTGAATTAATGAAATTGGAAGTTCATAAATAACTAAATTAATACATTCAATTGTATATTATTCATTTTCTAAAAAAAGGTTAGTTGTAATTTTTCCCATTTTATTTATATTTTATTTAGTTATATATGTGAATATAATAAAAATATTATTTTCCAATTTAATATTAGGTATAAAATGATTATTAATGATTTATATTAGTAATTTGTTAATTTAAGGGATTATAACCCAATAATAACACTTTAATAATGTTACAAGTGACTGGTAGAATATTTATAAATCTGGAATCTCATTAACTATTCCATTTATAAAATAATAGGTCTATTTTATTGGAAAAATATCATTATATAATTAAATAACATAGTGGAATGTCAAAAATAATTATTTAAACAATTTTTTGGGAAATGAAAACTGAATAATTCATTAATCACAAATTTTTAATTCTCTAATGTTCTCTCTCATATTATTGATTTAAAATGTTAAGGAATAAAGATTATTTTTATTCTTCTTCATGAATCAATTATCCATTTATAATGTGATTTATATGACATTATAAAGGACATTATCCATTTATTATAGTACAAGATTATCATTGAATTGAAACTGATCCTTGTGGTAAATGTGTGGTAGATATATTTGTTTCCCCAAATTATGCCTTTGATCAACAATGATCATGACAGTACTGGAATACACAAGGTTAATTCAATTCAACTAATGTAACATTTTTTCCCTTTTTAATTCATTATACTTAAAAAAAATTCTTATCCTGACCTTTGGGTGATCTCATACTATTTAAGAAGAATCAAGTGATTCAAATCTGATAAAGTTGTTTTTTTAAATCATGTTTTGATGATGGATATGTTTTTATTTTTTGGCTATATCCAAATGGTTTTGTATAAAATTATGTAATTTTTTTTCAATTTTATTATATTATGATAGAGGGGTTTTGGCGTCTAATTTACACTGATGAAACATCAATCAAATGTTATATGTTAATGATATATCCATCTAATGATCTGTAGTTTTTTGTATGATGACGAATATATTGTAAACAAATAAAAATAGGAAAAGGGACAGACATTCAGACACCATGAATAATGCTGGTGGGGTGTATCAAAAAAATTGTCATTTAATACTATAAAACACAACTTATTTATTAAAAATGATAAAATGAAACATTAACCACCAAATATACTATCAGAGGTGTCAATCTTCAAGCATGGGGCGTCCTCAAGCCCCATGTACAGATACCTACCTCCAAAACTCTACTGTTTGTTTCTCGGTAAAATTATTCTTATTTAAATAGAATGGATTAGTTGGGTACTACTTTCCCAGCACCATGTACTTGGGAGATTTCAATGGGTCAGCTGACCCATGTTTTCACCTTCCCAAATTGGTATGGGTATCCATTCCTGGTATTGGCTCAAATCCTAATCAAGGTAATTTCTCCATCATACTCCATCACCATTGTGGTTTTAAACAATCATTTTATTTAATAATTTATTGATTATTTATTAATTATTTTTAGGTAATATGACTATTATAGACTAATGTGATCAGAGACCATCCAATGGATGCTTGGTACTTATAATTTCTTTATCATAATGTGGAATACCTGTAATAACTATGAATGAAATGACTAGCTGTTAACATACCTTGACCATATGTTTTTAGAAAGCCTTATGTGTCCAAATGAAATATAATTTATATTAATAATACATCTAAAACACCATGAATTTATATGTCATTACTATTATTGAATGAAAATGATGTATGTGAAGTAGTTCATATTACCTGGCCATAAACATTACATATTCAACTGAATCTAAAAAATAATCCACACTAATAAAATATAAATGATATTGTAGGTTTATTATTTCCTAGAATTATGAAATTATCATAAAATTTTAACACATACATTATAAGTGGACACTTATTCTTAGTTTTGTTTTATTCAGCGAAGAAAACACTTTTAAAACAGAACTTGCTTTCTTTTTAATACATATCTGCAAAAAAATCCCTTGATCTAATCCTTTTCACTATTACACATTAAATCCAATGAAAAAAATTAAGACATGGTATGAATATATAATCTTACTTATGGACATAAATTTAATGAAAATATTATTCTAGTAAAAACCTGTTACAAAATTTAATGAAAGCATACCTTTTCACGATAAAAAAATCATCTTTTTAAAAAAAGGTCATTATCTTATGTTTTTAAAATAAATAAATTTATAAGAAAAATCATTAAAAATATTAAAAAATATAAATAGTTAACTTGTGAAATCATTTTTGATATAAATCTTTTAAATGGAGTAGCCAATATAGCCATCATCCATCTCTGGACTACCCAATGCATTGGAGGCTATAACGCGACCACTCGTCCTTCATTTATCACGGAACCAAACATTATTGGTTAACTTTGTAACCACTTATAATTGGGTTATCATGTACAAATAAGTCATCATTAATAATTTAACCCCCTTTAATCATAAAATATATCTATGAACCATAAAATATAAATAAATCTTGAATTATTTCATCATAAAAACCACTCATTGAATAAAATAAAAATCTTATTTTGATATCACTCATATTAGAAAACTGCACACATATAATAGAAAAAATTTATAATAAAATTAAAAAAAGTAAGAATTTAATTTCATAATGAAATTATTAATGTTAAATGAAATAAGAAAATAATATTCATGTTTTATATTTAATAAAAGACATTCATTTTGAAAAATAATCATTAAAATAGAATTTTTAAAATGAAGTACCCTACAAATATAATTCCATTGAAGTTATTATTTTCCAAAGAAATGATTGTGGGTATCCACTATAAATCCTTATAAAACAAGTGTAAGTACAAAAATTTATATTTAAAATTCATTTCACACAAAATATTTTAAAGATATTATCAATGAAGTAGAAGGATAACCCAAATATTGGAAATTGGGTTGAAAAGTCCTTTACACTTTTTAATCTATCAAATAATTTTCACTAGAATATTAATAATTATCAAATTGAACATTTATTATGAATATTAAAATAATATTAATGATATAATATATCAATGGGGACTATATAAACCACAAAACATTAAGTGGTGAATAAGGCATATATCTCATAGGAGAGAGAGTGAGATGAGAAACTCATTCCTCATTATTCCCATTAGTTTTGAATTCATTAATATCAAGTATATAGTTTAATGAATGTTACCATTTCATTAAAAAACTATATTCCAATTTATAATACATTAAATTATGCTTTTATATCATTTTATGAATGTTTTATTAATAATTATTCCTTATTTTCATTGTTTATGGAGTATTCATTTCATGGTTTCATGATATGTTCATTTGTGTATAATTATAGTTGTTCTTTTAAAATGGGAAAAATTATAAAATTTGAATTAAATGGTATTCGTGAAATTATATATTTCCAAAAAATTCCTTATATCATGTTTATTTGTTAAATGAAGAAGATTCATTGGATAAAATGTTAATGATAAACTATTAGTTTATTTTGGTGGTTTTTCTGAACATCATGAAATTGTTTCGTTTTATTTATTATTATCTAGAGATATTAGTTTCAAAATATTAAATAGGATATAATATAAAAACTCAACTTTTTTAACCATAATAATAATTTTATGTACATCTTTTGTGGTAGTAATGTAAAATCGAAAAAATCATTATTCACAGAGACAGTTAACTTCCATAATTTGGAAAATTGTTTTATTTATTTGAATCAGAGGATATAATAAAATTTATCAAGATATGATATTACATTTTAAATATAATATTATAGTATATATATTGTACTATAGTTATTAGTCTTTTATTTATTAATGATTTTAGAAGAAATTGGAAGAAGAAAAGATTTTAAGGGAGGTCATTTGAGAAATTTACCCCTTGACTATCACCTCCTAGATGGATCCCTTAAACACCATGTAATTGGTCATTTGGTGAGACAAGAAAAACATAGACATGTGACATGTTCATAGAATCAGGATTTTGAGAGAATTTATGAGCTCCATATCTGGTGAAGAGAAAGTGGGTGGGGAGGAGTGGTATTTATACTCGAGGAGGGGAGGTTTTAAATGATTATATTGTTATTATTTTATATTTAAAACCAACCACATTTGGGTGTCATTAATTTCATTAAATTAGATTTATAATTAATGTTAAAAAGTATATTAATGGTCAATAAATACTTGAAAACCCCATTTAATGTGGAATGTTTTAGTTTTTATACTCATTTACCCTTTAACTTAAACTCATTTCATTAATTGACCTATACTACTGAAAATTTATTGTTTCTGCCATGGTAATTGTTTTACACCTAGAAATGAAAATGAACATACTAAATAAATTGGAAATTATTAATTACAAAATTTAGTCCATTTTAATAATATAAATTCACAAAACAGTAAAAAAATTATTTAAAACAAAACCCCTAGAATAAAAGAAAAATAGGGTTTTCCAGAGGTATACTATTTATAAATGAAATGATTTTATATCATCTCTATGACCAATAATAATATGTTTATTTAACAAAAATAATATTTTTTGAGGGGGAAGGAGGCTGTTGAAGGATCTGGTTTCTCCTTACAGGCAGGGGCATCTGTGGAGGAAGTTGGTGGATGGGTGAGGGCATCTCCTAGGCTAAAGACACAACATGTGCAATTGGTGGAGTGTATTGAAGTCAGTAATTGTTTCTCTGGTCTAATGAATGAAGAAATGGAAGAGGGTCCAGAACATATTTCTCCTAATTTGTCTCCTGGTTGGATGAGTGTCACACATGCTATGTAGGACAGTGGGGTGATGGGTCTGGAGTTGGTGAGTGTTCAGAATGGCAGAAAGATTTGCGATAAGGTATTGGATCATGAGGGAATCTCTAAAGAGGTATCTCAAACGTTTGAAGGAGGTAAGTATCCGGTTGGGTCGTATCTGCAAGCTGTTGTTTCAGGAGAAGTTCTTTTGCAAAATGGAGTGATTGAAGATCATGAGCATGTGGTGCAGCCACAATGTTTAAAAATGATTGATAGTAACAGTAATATTGGGAAAGATAGGGGGAATGGCGGCTACTAGAATGTGGTTGTCCCTGAGAAATGGGGTGACATATCTGGAAGTGAAAAGGAGAATGATGGTTGAGGCTGAACTTCTTTTAGTGATGTTGTGCACTATGGAAAGAAGGTTGTAGAAGGGAATGAGGGTGATATGTCTACCCCACCAAGAAGAAGAAAGCGGAAGGGTTATTCTTCTATGCCCAATACAATGTCTACTAGATCCTCTATTAGTAATAGTAAATGGATGAATTCTTCTGAGGAGTTTGTGTATTTGGAGAAATTAAATCTGAGAAGAAAGTATGTGATGATCCTGAAGCGGTATGAATGTTCAGAATGGGAATCGGCTACCGCAGATGAGGCATTTGATCCTGGAGATGGCGATGGATATGGTGATGGGTATGGTTTCTAACATGTAACTACATACTCTTTTTTTATGCTTTCCCGCAATACTTTTTAATTATTTTTAAAAATGGTCAGAGACTTCATCTCTGACTAAGCTTTTCAAGTAAAAGATGATATTACGATTTAAAAAATTATGCATCTTTTATAAAATTTATATTTTAAATGTTTCAAAAAATTATTATAATAAATTAAATATAATATTCACTCATAAATGAAAGGAAATCATTTTTTTGAAGAAAATGCATTTTTGAAGAATAAAAGGAGTTTAATAAAAAAATTGGTTTTTTATTTAAAAATAATCAATTTACTCTTAAGAAATGATTGTTAAAATTATATATTTCATAATTTTATTATTAATATTCAATCCCATAGAATTAATATCTAGGATATAATGATTATTCTCAATTAATAGTATTTTGTAGTTAATTTAACAACGATTTTACATATATTGTACAATGTAAAACATAGTTTTGCATTTTTTTTCAAAAAATATGGATTTTAAATTCTCTCCACATTCCAAAATAAATTTATACTTCATAATTTGAACATGGTATTGAAAATAATGGGTTTTAACCGGGACAATTTCTTTTTTTAAATCCCATATTGTAAAAAGTATTATCTAATTTTCCATATTATATGTGAGAAAAGAAATTATGATGGTCACCTAACACAACACAAACTAGTTTTACATATAGAAAATCAAGGACATTGAGGAGATAAGATAAAAACCATAAACAGATAAAGAGTTATAGAGAACAAGTTTATGAGATATTTAACCATCATATGTCTATGAGAGGATAAAAGGCCCTTGATTTATCAGTACGAAAAGTAAAAAAATAACGTCTCTGTTTAAAAAAAAAATTGTTTTCATTGAAGAAATATTTTACTATATAAATTAAGAAAATAAGTCAATATACATTATGGAAAAGTAGACTTTCATTCTCATATTTTATCCACATTACAAGTATTAAAGATGTATTTTTCGTACTAGAACCATCTAAATCAAATTTTACAGATCACAAAATCCAAAAAAATTATAAAAATCTATTACTCATGTATTTAGAAATTTAAAAAAAACCAAAATCATCCGTAAAATATAATATAATTCTCCAGAAAAATAATAATACTTTATATTATGAAAAACTTCCTTAAAATTTAAAAGTTAATAGTAATACCCTATGTATAACATAGATCATAAAACCAAAAAATACCACTAAAATTCTTTAAACCCATTATAGACTAAGACTGAAAAACAAAAATTATGATACTTTAATCACATAGTCTTCCGATATATTTTTAATAATTTTCTTCAAATATTGTCAATCACTCTTAAATTCTCATACCAAAGTGTAATTTATTCATCTCATAATCATAAATATATAATAATAGTTTCCATAAATAACCTAAATAAATATAAATCATATAAGATTCAAAAGGATAATAAATATTTGATTATAAAATAAAATTCCATATAATTTTGATTACCTTAATAATATAATGCTCCCATTGTAGTGAACTTCTTCTGAATTAACATTAATTACATTATCATGAAATCATTTTCCAATCCCATGGTTATCTATACGATAAAAAGAGTGTCCCCGAAAAAAAATATTTTAAAAATAAAAATATCCTACGAACAAGTACATCACATAGGCTGATGGTAGGTGATTCACCTTTATAACCCTTAGGTTGTGGGTTCAATTCCTATATCCTTTTCGGACATAAAAGTTTTTCGCCCATTATTAGGGTTGTCCATTATCTAATACTATAAAAACATAATCCTTATAACCTTATATTAACAGAAGAATCGTACTAAAAATTGAACATAATATATTCTATATTAAATAAATATTTTAACCTTAAATGTTTTCTCATATTTTTCATTTTTATTCTAAATACTGTAATAACCCATAATAACTTCCAATTAGATGATCATATAAACCCAATTGGTTACCCGTACCTATATAATTATGTCCACAAAATGGAAATAGATTTCTTACTCCTGATGAAAATAAGGTTTACATATAACTAAAAAAATTAAAAGTCTCCCAACATACGCCCATCATCAAAAGAGAATTAAAAATTTCACCATACATAAATCTACCATAACTCTTGAATCTCTTATAAATATAAATATTAATCATGAAATGTTCTTAATGAAACCTTAAACATTAATTACTTCATAATATTAAATAATTCTTTCCTACATTCAAAAATATTAATAATTTCATAAAATTCCACAATTTCAAAACATGATCCATGAAAAAATTCATACCTTTCACGTGTCATTCACAGTTCCCACAATTTAAATTGAAATTGAATTAAAAATACTAAATAGTTATTTATATGGTCATTCTAATCACATTCACAATCATTCATCCTAGGAAATCGATGAGCATAATGAATATACTACAAAACTTTAAAACATTCAATTGGTAACTCAAGAATAATATGTTTACCCTTCATGAAGTAAACTAAAAGACTCCATTTTAAATTTCATTTTATTGCTCTATGATCACATTTGCAACATATAAAACATCTTACCATCCTATTAAGATATTTTCAATTGTGATTCATTCCAAAAAATTTATACATAGATCATTAAATATATTTACCTTTGTGATCATTGTCACATGGAATATATAGGTAATAATTTTTTCATATTTATTGCTTTGGGAAAATCACCATTTTAATCTGATTAACCATTGCTCTTGATAGCTAGTTTAGAATATCCACATGACTTCTCTTTAAATCTCTCATTTCATTTGGTTTCTCATTCTAAAAACTACCACATTTTACATCGCATGAATTGTTACATTGATTCCTACTGTATCTATCCATTTTCTAATACCAAAAATGTTATAGTAAGCATAAAAATAATATCATAATTTATAATCTTATGAGGAAGATAAACACTATGATATCTTTATTCATGTTATCTAAAACTAATTTTATCAAAAAATAACTATGATTCCCTCTACTATAATAAACGATTGTAGTTATATATGAATTTTTACATGTCATTAAATAAAATCCAAAACACTAATTTTATCTAAATCATTCTTCTAATACTAACTATAAGCACTCAGCCTTAAAATATTACATATTCTAATGATTTTAAATTATAATTAACATTAATAAAATATCAATGATCTTTTATGTTTATGTTTTTAGTGAATTAAGACTAATTAATACTTGTAGAACCCTTACCTGAAAAGTGGAAAAATATACTCTGTATCAATGTTTTTCCAAAGGAACCTCATTTGAAATGAAACATGTTTTCTTTCGATGAAATATCATTACAAACTATACATTTAACTCATTAGTTTATCTATTCCCGCAGATATCTAGTGAAATAATTTTAAAACATGGGATGAAGATAAAATCTTAGTAAGGGACATAAAAATGTAAAATATTAGTATGTTGAAAATCAATAAAAAATTCCCATGAAAACAAACCATTTAACCCTAAAAATGGAATAATATTGTAAACAATTTGCAAATATATTAGCTTTTGAAAATAAATTGATTTCAATGAAAACTCTTTATAATGTTTATAAAATACATGTATGTATCTTATGATATCATTTTCTATATCACTCTTATAAATGGATTATCCAATTTGGACAACCTCAAACTATAGAGAACCAAATGCATTGTAGGTTATTACCTAACAATCTATCCTCGGTTTATATAGGAACCACTTATAATTTTTATATCATGTCACGACCAATCATTAGTTTGTCACCAAACAACCTGGTTCATGTTTATCACATTACTTCCATTAATCATAATAAAACTCAAAAAATCATAACCTAAATATAAATCCTGAAATATTACATCATAAAAACTCTCTTTTGAAGAAAATAATATTTTATTTTCGAAATCATTCATTTTGAAAAACACAGCTCGGAAAAATGAAATCATTTTAATTAAATGTTATTATATAAAATTTAAATGAATGATTATAAATATTAAATAGGCATGAAAGAGTTAAATTTCGTTTATTCGGTAAATAAAAACAAGTTTTTGATAAATTAATTTTAAAATGTGATTTTTAAATAAAATCCCATTAAAAATATCATATTATATAATTGATCTTTAATTGAGGAATATATTATGTTAATATATATTAAATCAAAATAAAATAAATGAAAATATTTAATAATAAAATACAAAATCATTTCACACATTATCTTAGTACGACATAATAAATAAATAAGATCTTTAACCCAAAGAATGGCGATTAGATTAAGAATTCCATTAAAAATTATAATCAGTAAAATCATATGAACCATGAAAATAATAATTATCAAATGAAAAATTTCATTCAATGAATAATATAACATTAATCATATATTATATCAAATAGTAGTATATGTGTATCAAACTCTTCTCTTTATATAATATTAATACATGATTTATTACATAAGATTACAGTTAATACATATTGAAAGATAAATAAGTCTAGAATCTTGGAAAATTAGGTAAACTACATAAAAACATAAAATAGGTAATACATCATAATTTTAGAAAACATACATAGCATGATCAAAATATTCCATCAAACATAAAACTCCATGGGATAATATGGGGCATACATAAGAAATGGGTGAGCTATAAAGGCCAGTAAGGGAATAGAAATGAAATTTTAGTAATAAATGTATACATGTTTTAAAATAGGCATATAAAAGGGAATAAAATGGGTTAGAATCATAAACATAAACAATGGGTCATGGAATAACATGATAACATAAAAGAAACATGGGTAATGTGGCAACAACATAAAAAATTGAATCATAAACATAGGTCAAGGCTAAAATCTAGAAAATCATGCTAGAAAAATTACCATAAAGGAATAAAGTTGAAAAAATATCCCAAAATGACTTATCTTGAGAATAAACATTTCCAATTTCATTAGAGCTCTATATAATTTTTGATTCACCCATCAATTTTATTTCTTTCTCATGCTTTAGTGTTTCACATAGATCATAAAACAAGGATTCACTAATTATCTTATTTTATTCCATAATCAAGGTTTATATAATAAATACATGTAATAAATTATTCAAGTATGTATAAATATATAAATTTGAACCCCATTGATAGTAAATTGGTATATTATTCACTACATAATTGTTTTGGCATGGAAAACCATGATGAAATTTCCACAGCATAACAACATCACATAAAAATTTATAAAATGGTTTGATGAGAGATAAAAGGTTATATAATCATTTTCAAATAAAATGGGAATTAATTGTTACTTGTAAATAAATATCCAAACTTAATTAATTTAAAATAGAAGTCATAATATAATAAATAAACATTAATAAATAGGATAATATTTGGATCCCTTAACTTGAGAGTGTGATGTTAAATTCCTAGGAGATGATTCTTGAGAGATTGTAAGAACCTTGGGATAACCCTAGATAGGGTAGGGGTTAGGGACATTATCCAATGATTTTGAGTTAATAGAAGTGGGATATTGGGAGGGTTTATATAGGAAATGAGTAGGAAATTCTTTATCATTTCTCAAATATAGTTTTTGGACTCTATAATAAAATAACCAAACCACCAAACCATAAAATATATTTTCCCATGGTTTTTGTGAAAGGGGATTAGTTTTAATTATTTTAAAATGAAAATGAATATCATTAAAGAAAATAAAACAATTTTGGGTGTGTAAGTGAGTCATAATCTTAAAAAATGATTTTAAAACGATAAAATTTATGAAGGGATTTGGAGGATTCCTAGAGGCCTTATAAAATTAATATAATAAAAATGAAATCATTTTATTTTTTAGTGAAACAATATATAGGTCGTGGATACCCTTAATAATATTTATTACAGCACTTTTGGGTTATTATGATGTCATCATATAAACTAAATATTTATACAATATTTTATTTTTAAATAGAAAATTTATTGTCCTAAAAAAATATAAAAATACACCATTGGATATTTTCAATGTTATAATTCCAAAAATAACATTTATTTTAAACACAAACTTTTCCAAATATTTGAATTCTCTTTTTTAAAATAGAACTCACATTTATTGAGAAATGGTGGGTTTTAAAAAAAATACTTTTTCATACCCTTATAAATATTACATTTGACTTAATAAAAATTATATTTTCATTTATATTTTAAAAATCCATTAACTGATTAATATATATTCTTCTATATTATTTGAATATTACCTGTAATTAAACATTCTATTTTATTGAATGAAATTAAGAATCATTTATCACGTAATAATAATAAAATGTAAATATGACCATTATTATTTGAATATAATGTACATTATCATGTTTCTAGGATCTTGATTCACATCCCTTTAACACAATAGAAATATCACTAAGGGTAGGGTGTGTTGCATTGATACTTTCATGGGGTTGTTCCACATATATGGCATGGAATGTGATCTCAATGAGGTTTACCATTTTCAATAAATGGATATGATCATACTAAATTTATTAGATCTCATCATGGGAATGGTCAAGGGAAAATACCCAAGATGGAATCACCTTCAGAAGCCCTAATTAATGTTCTTTATAGGGTATTATCCCACTGGTTAAGGCCATCACATATTTTGTTTGTTTCAATTAGATTTTCTAAAACCCTATAATTATATTAATCATATGATAATTATTCAATGACTATATTATCAAATATAATAATACTTAATGGTATTTTGAATCCTATAGGATAAAATTGATTAAGATAATGTCTTTTCTATATATATAATGCATAATAACACATTTAATTAAATCACAAGGGGTTTTATTTACAACAGTTCGATTCATTACAATATTCCCCACTACAATGATTTTTCCCTCAAAATTTTAATTTCCCACACTAACACAAATGAGTGTAAGTTTGTTTCATCACCTCCTCTGGTTTACACATTACTTCTTGGAACAAGTGGTTTCTCCACAACACTTTGACCAGGAGCATTGCCTTATTACGTATAACATTTTGTCTATGATCTAATATCGTCACCAGCAACTTCTTATATGAGAGATAATTATCCAATGGTACCACCTATGTATTTAATATAATTGAGTACCCTATTATGAGTTTTTTAATAGGGATACCTTGAATACATAATGTACTTGAGATAGTACAGGCTGTCATGCTAGTCAATAAGTCACTGCTCGGATGTGATCAAAAATCATAAATGGCCCGATATATCTTAGACTATGGTTTATCTAATTCAAAAATCTCTTTAATTTATTCCATAGTGATATGTGGTGGAATATAATGTCTCAATAATCAGAATCTAGGTCACATTGATGATTTTAATCATAGCTCTTTTCTCGAATTCAATCAGCTATGGTGTGATACTAAATGGTCTTGACCATTTCAACCATTTCCTCGACCATTTCCGGACCTCTCCATTTTTCCCATCTTCATCCTAATATGAAAGTTTTATTCACTTATTTCCATAATTTTATTCATATGGGTTCATTTTTATTATATATTAAAAACAATTATTGTATGATAAATCGACCAGAGTAAATTTTTACCTCATCCTCATTTGAATACAATTAATCATCCTCTCAATAAGCTTTCAATTTTATGGATAGACTACTTTGACTGTCCATAGTTTTTAGGGTTATAATTTGTTCTAAATTATTACTCAGTATTTAGATCATGTTATACAATCTTCTATAATATAGAGGTAAATAATTGGTCTCAATTAGAAATAATTAATAGTGGTGTTCCATGTAGCCTTACCACTTCTCTAATGTATATCCTTTCATGTTGATCAAGTGATAATTCCACTCAAATTGCAATGAAGTGAGTAGTATTCATAAGAAGATCCATCATAACCGAATTAAAATTATATTCTATGGATTTATTTAAAATAAAAGCGACAAAGTCTGTGGTGATGTTTTTCTTTTTTTTCGTGATGATATGGGTAATGGATGCATCACACCCGTAGAATTTTTCCTTTTTGGCTTCACCTTCTAATATACAATATATATTAATGTATATTCCAAAATCTATATCTTTAAATTTTCCAACCAATAGTTCTTTTATTTATCTTGATACATCATTGTTCTTCCTAGATGGATATAGATATTTGATATATGTGCATCATCCAACAACTTCTTCAAATCAGGATTTGGTGGTACACATAGCCATGACCCAAGTCGTACAACACCATATTCATTATCATTATACTCTGAGTATTCACCATTTTATTATAGCATTGAAATTCTTCATAATTCTCATGTAAACACTTTGAGAATCATTTTTCCTCTCTAGAAATCATGGTTGAGAAATCTCTTGTGAATGGATTTATGATTTTCCATCCATTATGATTCCCTTTTCCTTCCATTTAAAATCTTGGAATATTAGATCCTTCTCAATTCTCATCCATGATAGAGTTGTTGGATCATTTCTGAATAGATCATATTGAACACTATTTGTTTCCTAGTATGGTGGTGAATGGAGCAATAATTGTCCTCGATCATCTCTAACAATCTTTCTTGGAACATCATCTACTCTTTCTATGTCAATATATACTTGAGTATTTTGTGATCCATATATATTTCACACTTCTCTATAAAGAGGAAATGTTGCCATATTTTCAATTTGAATATCCCTGTATCCATCTCTAGATCACGTGTTTGGTGGTTCTATTTATAAACATTAAATTTTATTAAAGTATAGGCTACCACTTTGTTATTCTTCTTTAAAACACATCCGAATACCTTCTTTAATAAATTTTTTAATACTAGGAAAATGTATCCACTTGTGTATAGTTTGAATAAAAGAGTATCGATAATCCTCTTTTTAAAATATTGAAATCTTTCTTTACATTAATATTTCCATGTAAACTTGACTCCCTTTTAATTTAGTTTAGGTATAGGGTTTGAAAATCAAAAAAATCAAAAATTAACGATAGTACCTAGCTAATCCAATAAAAACTACAAATATATTCTAAAGATGTTGTCCTTTTCCATAAATAAATTTCTTCTATCATTAAAGGGTCTATATATTTCCCATATCCTGTGATAGTATTCCCCATGAATGACACTTCCTTCAACCAAAAGTCAAATTGGTTGTACTTTTCACAAATCTAGTCCTTTTATAATATTTTTAGCACGATATTTATATATTCTTAATGATCTTCCTTTCATTTGAATTATTTTAGAACATAACCTATAAATCCTCCCAAAAACATTTCAAGATAATCTAAAAATAATCTATTCATATTGTCCATGATGATTTTTGGAGCATTAGTGAGTCATAATGGAATTATAATGAACTCATAGTTCACACAACTTATACAAAAACTATTCTTTGGGATATCCTACTTCTTCACCATATCTTGTTAATATCCTGACAGAAGGACCACATTAGAGAAGTAGTGTTCTATTTATAGAATATTGAACATTTAATCAGTATGTGGTAGATGATACTTTTTATTTATCATGATCATTTTTTTCTCATTATAATCAATGAAATGGTGCATTAACCCATCCTTCTTGATAAAGAGGAACGGTTCACCCTAATGTTAAGCACTAGGGTGTATAAACCTTTTTCCAAAATCTACTATAGGTATTTCGTTAGCTTCTAAATTTCCACGATATCTATTCTATATGGAGTCTTGAAAAATATAAACAACCCATGCATATTATCGATTGAAAATTAATCATCTCTGTAAGGAGTAAGACCAGATAATTTTTTGGGAAACACATCAACATATTCCCTCATAAAGGGAATGTCTACAAGGATGATTCATTCCATAGAAATAATAATTTGATCTATATATGGTTTCTTGTAAGACAATAATATCCACTATTTAGATGTTGGTTCTAAATATGATTAATTATCCTCCTTTTACTTGTACATAATTTGGGGTCAAAGAATGAAAGAGAGAGTGATTTCATTCTTTAGGAAATTTATTTTTTCTCTGTATAGAAAATTCCAATCCATGACCAAAACTGTATAAAATTACAGTAAATCTAGCATCACATGATTTTTTGGGAAATTCATCCCAAAATTTTTGATAGGGAAGGATTGATATACTAGAGCGTAAATAATTTCCCCATTTTTCATTTTCACTAAAAACCTTACTTCAATTACATGAGGTGTTGATTGAATAGTTATACAAAATATTCATGATATGAAGTAATGTATAGAATCAGAAAACAAATTGACTATTTTTTAGTATATAAATTGAGTACCTATCACAATGTTGTTTTTGGGATCCACCTCAGTGGTTTTGATGGAAAATAATCTCCCATTTTTTCATGCAGGTTTTTGGTTGTCTCTAAAAACCATGGGTTTTATGAATTGGTTTTATGAGTTCCTTGCTTCCTCATAGTTTATGAAATAAAAAATTCAATGACTGTTTAATGGAGAATTCTTTTATTACAATTAATTGGTGGGGTTCTCATGTCAAAAATTTATATCTAGTTTCCATTATGTCCCACACCTGAAGCATTTACTCACTACCTTAGTCATTATTCAGTGGTCTTTTTTCATAACCATTGACAAGTGGGATGTTGAAATTTAGTTCCACCATTTCATTACATAATTGATATACTATAATTAAACTCCACTTTATGATTCTTATCCACATGAGACCCATTATATTCTTAAATCTACATTTTTTAGTTTTAGGAAACGTCATACAATTTTCTCATAAATATCATTATCTTCGTTCTCCTAGGATTTTCATAGAATAGGTTTTATCCTGCCAAATAATAATCCAACCTTGGATTTTAGGGTAAAGATAAAGCCAATGGATTATCATTCAATTCTTGTGAATTTCTCCTCATTCTTTTTGATAGATCCGTCATCTTTTTTTATTAGGTAAATGAAATGACATTCCATTTTATGTTGGAATGTTTGAGGAAAATATTTATCGAGAAACATTTTCATGAATTCCTTTCACTTATTTACATCAGTATCTTCCATTGGTATTAAATCCTGATCAATGTACACCACTGATTAACTTCTCTATCCATATAATTAACATATTTTATAACATTCTCTTGTTCAAAAAATTTAAGGATGGTGAAGATATTCTCAATAGATTTGATCCATTTTTTCATGATTATTGGATCAGATGATCCATTTAATGCTCGAGTAATTTACCACATAATGGACTCAATTGAATATTTCTCTTTTGTTGGGGGATTTGGGAACACCTCCAAATCTACTTTTCTATTCTAAACCTATGTCAGCTGAGAGAGTATTGTCACAATGTTTTTTTTTGATTCCTACTCCTATCGGGTTAGGAAGCTCATTGAGTTTGTCATCACATTGCTCATCACATTGATAATTTACCTCATTACTCCTATTTTTGACCATTGGAATGAATAAAGAAAAAAAAATTATGACTATTTTTAAAATATTAAACGCAAATAGGGGAATCCAATTACATTAAAGAGATAACATATAAATTACATGTATTTACTTAACTTATGAATATCAGGGCTTCAATATAAATTATCTATGAAATATTTCCTAACATATATTTTTATGTGTATTTTTTTGTTTACTTGACAATGGTTTATAATAAGATTATGAATTTACCAAAGCATTTCACCCATGATTTTCAAACCTGGTGAATAGGAAGATCCAATAATGTGCACTAGTTCTCATTCAAGTCTACCTCAATGAGGGGTTTTTCAGTTTTTACCATATATACAGCTATTCAAAAGCCACATCCACCTGAATTATCTATAGAGAAATGAATTTTTTTATAAACTAATTACATTATACTTACCAAAATTTATGGATATTTTCTTATACATAGCATTATCTAAAAAAACTTCCTATAGTTTTTTAATCCTAATCCCAAAAATAACTAAACTTTTCCTTTGAAAACTACTATAACAATCCATCAATTTAATTCACATTCTTAAAATACTTATCACATAATAGTAAACATAATACAAATATAATGTTTCATAAGTCTATTTTCAAGGGGAATTAGGTAGATTACATAATATCTTAAAATGGGGAATATATAATATTTATTTAAAACTTCTTTAACATGATCATCATACTCCATCCAAAATAATACTGTATGGGATAACCTAGGGACATACATAAGAAATTGGTAAGGTATAAAACCCAGAAAAGGAATAAAAATGTAATTAAAAGGATAATGTAATATATGTTATACAATAAGAATATCAACGGGTAATAAAACTGGTGAGAATCCAAAAAATGAAAAATGAGGCATGATATAACATGATAAAATAATGGAATCATAGGAAATTTAAAAACAACTTAAAACTTTGTAACATAAACATGGTTCAAGGATAAATACCAAGACATCATGCTGGAAAAAATCTCATAAAAGATTTAGTTTTACTCAATATTCCATCATAATGTCTTATAAGACTGAACGACACCCAATACATTGGATCCCTATATATTCTTAGGTTCACCCATCACATTCTTTTCATTATCTTGCTTGAGTGTTCCACATTAATCAAACAACATGCATTCATTAATCATAATATTTTATTCCATGGTCAAGGAGTATGGAATATATACATGTAATTCTCATTTAAATGAAGTATTATTTTATAAAAGTAAACATCGTAGATAGTAAATAGGTTTGGTATTCAATAAAAAAAATTTGGCCTAAAAAATCATAGTAAAATCATGGTTGCATAATGGTGTCACATAAAAATTCATAAAATGGGTTTATGAGTGTGAATGGGTTCTCTCGTCATTTATAAAACAAATTTGAATTAATAGGGACATGAAAATACAAATCCAAAAAATAGTAATTTTAAATATAAGGAATTATATAATAATGAAACAATAATAAATATGGGAATGAGAAGATCTTACACCTTGAGAGTGTGACTTTAAATGCTTGTGAGAATATTACGGAGAGCCTAAGGCACCTTAGGTGGAATCTATAGAGGGAAGGGAAGAGTGAGGAAATTTTCCAATTATATTTAGTACATATAAGTGGGATATTTTTTAATTTTATATAGGAAATTAGTGAGAATTATTTATCATTTCTCAAATATAGGTTCTCACCTCTATATAAGAAAATAACCAAAACCACAATCCTTCGAATGATTTTTTGACTATTTTTTTCAAAGGTGAGTATTTTTAATTATTTAATAAGTCCAAGGTTAGAAGTTAATAAAATAATACCATTTTTTATTTATAAGAGATTCATACTATTAAAAAAATTATTTTAAAACCATAAAATATATTAATGGTTTTTCTGGATTCATAAAGGCATTTTTAGATTAAACAAATTAACATAAAATCAAATTATTTTAAATGTAAAAAATATGTTTGGTTCTATATAATTTTTATTGTATTTGTTACTTCACTTTTTTGTAATTATAATATCATAGTACACATCATATATTTATATGGTATTTAATGTTTACATGAAAATCCATCTATCTTAAAAAATTCTAATAAATTCACTATTATATATTTTCAAAGATCTAATTTTAAAAATAATATTAATTTTAAACAAATAATTTTCAAAATATATGATTTTTCACTTTTAAAATAAAATCATAATTTATTAATAAATGTTGGGTTTTTACAATAAGAGTTTTTTAACCATTATAGAAATTACACTTTACATCATAATAGTTATAATATCATTTATATTTTAAAAAAACATACAAATTTTGTTTTATTGAATGAATATAAAATAAAATTTTTTAAGTGAAAATAATAAATTTTTAATATTACCATTATTATATTGAAAATAATGTTTGTACTCATTTTTCTAGGTTCTTGGTGCATGTCCTATTAAAAAAACTAGAAAACTCTTTAATGGTAAGTTGCACAATGTTGAGACTATCATGGGGGGGTTTGGGGTACTTGGTTTGGGTCATGATCTTGATGAGATTGAACTTATCTGGTAAAAGGATTCACTTATGCATATATTTTTTGATCTGATCATTTTATTGGTCATTGGAAAATCCTAAAAATTCTATCTCTCTTAGAAGATCATATAAATGGGATTCATAGGGAATCATCCAACTAGTTAAGGTCATAAATTACATTGTCTGTGTTGATTTTATTTGATAAACCCCTATATTTATTCTAATCATATGATCTTTTTTCAGTGACTACACTGTCAATGGTTATGATATTTACCGATTATTTTAATCTAATATGATAAAACCAAAGAAGTGAATGTGTTTTCTATATCCATAATAAAAAATAATAAATTTAATTAAATTGTAAGTATAATTTTATTTTTTAACCATTCAGTTTAAACAATATACGTCACATAAAATATATAATTTTTGAATAAGGCATGTATCTCACATAAATAAGAGTGAGATGAGAAACCCCTAACTCACACTTCCCTTTTATTTTGTGTCTATTATCTTTCTCAATGGTGTATTTAAAAATTTTATTATCTAATTAAAAAAATATTTATATTTATTATACCTTATATTGTGATTTTATAACATTTTATGACCCTTTTATTAATAATTTTTAATTTAGTTTCATCCTTTAGGGATAATTGGTTCAATAGTTTCATGATCGGTTCAGTTGAGTATAATTATAGATGTTCTTATAAAATGGGAATACAAATATAGAAGTGTAATGAAATGATATTATTAAAATTATTTAATTTTAAATCATCCCATATATCATTTTTAAATCTTACATTATTATGATTCATTTAATAAATCATTGTTGATAATTGTCTAGTTTATATGGGTGGTTTTTTCGAACATCACAAACTAGATAAATTGTATCTATTATTATTTTTATATATTAGTTTCATAACATTAAAAAGGTTTTAATGTAACTATAAAAATATTTATTTAGGATAATAATAATTTGATGTCCATCCATGAAGGTATTATTGAAAAACGAATAGAATCATTATTCATGGATATGGTTACCCACTGCAATTTGAACAATGGTTTTTGATTGGAATAATTAGATATAGTAAATTGCTGGATATAAGATATGACATTAGGAATATAATATTAGATTATATAAATGATAGTGTAATTGTTATTCTTTGATGGATTATGGAGGTTAGTATAATTTATAAGAAGAAAATAAATTAAGAGAGGTGGTTTTACAAATTTACCTCTTGAATGTCGCCACCTTAAAGAATCCCTTAATGTCCATGGAATTAGTCTTTTAGTGAGACTAGAAGCACTTGGAAAATTTTATATTGGATTGTATAGTGTTTGGTATATAATTTATGAGCTAAAAGTCTTTTGAGGATAAATTGGTTAGTGAGTATTGGTATTTATACTTGAGGGGGGGGAAGGTTTAAAAAGATTAAATAATTAATATTGTATATTTATATCTTACCATATTTTGGGGGAATTAAATCCAACAAATTAGATTTATAAGAAATTTTTTAACATAGGGTTATGGTAAATAATCTAATCAACCACCCATTTAATTTATTATATTTTAGGTATTTTAGGCTTTTACCATTTAACAAAAACCAGTTTTGTAATTTTTCTTTTACTATGGTAAATATTATTTCTACAATTTTAATTATTATGCCTAAAAATGAAAATTTAAATTGTACTTAAATTATATATTATAGATCAAAATATGGAATCAATTTTACCAAATTAAATTTAAATAATTTGAAAAATTATATTTAATACAAAAAAGACAGACGTGAAAACAAAATCGGATTTCAAGAAGTGTATTTTTCAATAAAAAGTTAATATTATTTTAAAAATTACTAGTAATAATATTTTTATGAATATTAGCATGTATTTATTTATATATAATATATAAATTTCAAGTAAAACATTCCCCATTAGGTTTTATTTTGATTAATTAAAATGGAGAAACATTATGTAAATGTTAAAAATTTAGAAAAAACATGTTTTAAACCAAAAAATATGATTATTCAAAAATATATTAGATAGTTTAATAAAATTAATTTAACTAGATAAAATATAAATTTATAATAATTTTAAAAAATATATATATTAAAAAAATAATTCTCATCTTATGGTATTTAATTTATAGAAACAAAATGACATTTTTAAAAAATGTTATTTTTCACAATTCACTGAAAACACAATATTTTCCAAAATAACCCATCATTTCACCCAAATATAAACATAATATTATGATTTCCAAATATAAATTTATTTTTTAATTTAAATTTTCTAAAATATTAAAAAATGTATATAATATTCAATCCTAAAAAAATAATGTTTTTTTAAAGAAGAAATGTGTTTAAAGAATAAAATAAATTTACTAAAATTTAATTGATTATTTAAAAATAAATAACTAATAAATTAAAAATTAATATTAAATTTAAATTTTTAATGAAGTTGTTAATACTATTCGTTGTCTCTAATTTAATATCTTGGTTTTAACGTTCACATTTTAATAATAAGATTATGTAGTTTTTTAAGCTCATCATTACATATACAATACACTATTAAACAAATTAATTTGAAAGAGAACTCATGATGTTATAGTTATTATAGTGGAAAATAAAATTTATAAATAATAGAACAATTTATTGGATGGGGTGAAAATTTCGATATGATTCAAATAAAACTCAATGTGTTTTTTCTTGGTTTTTGATTTATCAATAAATTACATGATGAACTAACCATTAGATATATTTCTTTTTCACTCCATTATATTTATTTATTTATTTTTATATTCCTTCATTAATTATGTTAGAATTTGAATGTGAATATTTTATATCATTACATAGAATATTTCACATGACTAAGATGAAAAAAAGGAATATAAGTAAAATTATTGAAGGTTATTTATAAATGGTTATATTCAGAGAATGATTACATAGTAAAAATCCAAATAAAAAAAATATAAATTGATTCACTATGATAACTAAAAAAATTAATAATACCTTAATGAGTTTATTAATTCCTAAACACATTTAATCGGTTATGTTAAAATGATACCACAAAATCAGGCACTCATCAGCCAAATTTATGGGTGCCTCCTTCTATTAGGGAGTTCTAGAAGGAGTTGTGGGTAAAAATAAAAATAATATGGATCAAATAATTATCTATAGCTATATTTGTGATGTTTTGTATGTATTTTTTGATAAAATTTAATTATGTGATTCACTATAGTTAGTATTCCACCCAATAGATCAACGAGCTATGAGTTAATGTGGTTTTCTAGCCAAAATCTAACTATATACTCATATAGTAGTTTTGATTACATTTTACGGGCTATGAAGATATATTTTACAAATCTAATCCAAAAATATAATTTATTAAAAAAGAATTTATAACCATGCAGATGTGGGATATTATGATTTGACTAAAATATTGGGTGAACATTATGAGTATAAGATATATAATTTGTAAAAAATTATTAATATATATAAAAAAACTAATCTAAAATATTGCATCATATAAAAAGTGACTTAATTAATATATATTTATTAATAATAATAATTTAAAATGAAAATTAAATCACTTAAATGATTTTCCATGAGTTTTAAAGATCTTAAAAATATTACAGAAAATTTAATGTAGTTGGATATAATGGTGCCCTAACTTTTAAATGAACAACATAAGGATGCATGTTTGGGTGAAAATGAATTGTACATAGGACTCAAGGAATATGATTTTTATGTTTATGTCATACTTATAACATCAGTGTCTAGTGTCTTATGAAATAAACATGAAGAAATGGATTTTTACACCTTATTATATCGTCTTTGGGAAGATTATAAGGAGAAAGTGAAGTATATTAAAAAAAATATTGTAATTACACTAAATATGTGTAAATCAAAAGACTAAATTAAGGTGTTTCTCATTAAATCTATATTATACAGTATATTAATCAATTTTAATAGTCAATAAGTTAATTTTTTTCTTTTGATACATATTATACATTCATTATTATAACTTAGTTACTCTAATATTATTGAGTAATGCAATAAATTCTATGGGAAAAGTAATTCAATATCTATTGTATGATGAATTCATTATATATTTTAACATGGATAAATATTTATTTTTGTTTCATATGGTTGAGAATAAAATTGAAAAGGAAAGAATTCATAAGGAATGTAGGGTACAATGGGAATCATCATATCATCCTTTGAATAAACCAATGATAAAGAGGGTTGTCATTGAACATTAAAGTATTTTTACCACATGTTCCAAGAAATGAAGAATTAATAGAAATTATATGGAATTGAATAAGATTAATTGATAATAATTTAGATCATCTATATTCTTCATTGAATATAATATATCTTTTTTACATCTTGGTTATTGGATACAATATCTGAATAAAGAATTTGTATAAAAATATTGGGACCATGAAACCTAAAAAACATTACAAAAGTGAAGTAGATAATCAAGTTAGTAATATAGCATGACTCTAAGGGAATATGGGGAAGATCATAACATAAAATCACCATATAAAATTATTCTTATCCAAAAACCCTATTATTATGTACTATGTGTTACCAAAAACAATATCTCAATGATGTATTTAGGCATAATTTGTACTTTTCCATGTTTGAAAAAAAAATATAGAATACAAATAATTACCCAACACCAATATCCATGACAAGGTGAATTTCTTTATTAAGTGTTATTAAGATACAAGGAATCATATCTCTATAAATCGACCAGTTTATAAGTTTTAGAGAACAAGATACATATATGATACCCATTTTTCAATAGTAATAAAAATTAAAACATAATATATAACAATATAAAATGAATTCATAATTGAAAACACATTTTGTGTTATCTACTTTATATCAAGTGTAATGAAAAATAAAATAAGGCTTGGATCAAATAAAAAATAATACTTATGTACAATGGAATATATCATGAATTAATAGTGAATAATCAATATGGAATTATAAATTACTGAAAAAACATACCATTTAATCAAATTGGATAACAATAATTCATGAATAAATAAGGAATAATCAATATGGATTGGTAAATAACTGAATATACTTCCTAATTAATAAATAATCATAGAATGAAATGCATCCAGATAAAATTTCATTGTAAAACTATAATATATAATTATTATAAATTAACTCTCAATGAGTTAAATTCTTAATTATTGTATTTTATGATCTCAAACAACATGATACATCCACTTTCAAGAAATTTTTACTCAATAGTTCAAACTACAGGTAAAATCACATTTAATTAGTCTAATTGATTTGTATCATGATATGTATTGATTCATTGAGGGACTATGTAAAAATAGGAACCAGACATCACTATATAACCAAATAATTCTACATATTTAAAATAATAAATTTAAATCGTGAACTAGTATACCTTATCATCAAATATTTTTATTGATTATATGATCTATATTTATCAATATTTCACTAATAATCAAATAAATTTCATGGTAAATGTCATTTTTAAAAATGGTATACATTTTATGAATTAATAATATACATAATAAACTAATATGTATATTTAGGATAAATTAAATTTCAAAGCAAAATTTATCAAAACAAAGTTATTTTTTCAAAATCAGGTTAAAAGTCACAAAAAAAGTTAGATAGTTAAATAATAGTTACAATATGGTAAAATTTAATAAAATCAGCATAGAATTAATAATTCAAATTTAAATATAAAATACAATTAATAATGAAATAGTAATTATATTAATTATCAAAGGTTCAGTATATAAACCATATACATGGAATGTGGTTCATAACATTAAAATATTCATCAATAATTGGAAACTGAGACGATGTCCATTACCCCATGAATTCCTTTTATGTAATGTTGTTTAAACTCATGTATAATGGTTTTATAAATTTCATTAATTTATACTAGAACATTAATATTATTCTCAATTACTTTTATTATCCATATATAACCTTTCACCACCCATTTGATAATAATTTTTCATTATTTTCATTTGTTGGGTCGTAATTGACTTGTTTTGTCATTCCTGATTTCTTATGAATTATCAATTTCAAATGAATATTATATTGTTCCATGAACACATTAATAATAATCATGATATAATTATTATATTTATATTTCAATAATTCTTATAAAATCAATCATGAAGGATTTATTTTATAAATAAAGTATGTTACAATCATCGAGATAATAGGTCATTCGTACGGTTGGGTGACATTTTCGTTGTTAAGAAATCATTATAGAAATGTGGTATTTAATATTTTATCATTAAAATTTTAATATAATATTTTGAAATTTTAAATTTCTATAAATATAATTAAAAGAGAGTTTGGTGGCATCATGAAGGAGGTATTCCACACATACAAGAATGATGTTATCATTTTTTAATTTAAGAAATAAAATCCTATATTATAATTTAAAAATGGTAAATATATAATAATTATTGTAATTATTTAATTTATATCACATATATTTATTAACATTATCCTTATCACATTCCATGTCACACTCATTTGAAAGATAAATCACATCACGTCAGTAGGTGGTCGTCTTCTATACATACTAGTGACATTATAATATTCCCTATGGAATGCACTGTAAAAATATTATATTATATAATGACTTAAGATGTATAATAATGTTATAAATATCATATATATACTTTATATCTACAATAATACCTCACTGTGAGAGGAGGTAATTGAAAAACAAATGACATCATATCGTGAGGTAGAAGTCAATCATACACATGAACGATAATTTCATAAACCATTTAAAAGAAGTGGACATGGTTTTAGGTAATTAAGAAAAAAATAAAACATCTCATTATATGGGATGTAATGATTTTATTATTTCATCATGGTTTAATAAGAATTTTAGGATGTGGATAATGAAATAAAATAATGATGCTTGTTGATGAACATTACATCTTCCTTGTGTAACCTCCATGGTTGTTTTTACCAACATCCTTAATAGTTTCAATTTATACTGAAAAATAGACTTCTTTGATGAGTGTAACAAATATCTCATGTTATTTTGTTTGGTAATTTTGCACCCAAAAGTGAATTAAGTTTTGAATAAAAGAGGATATGAGGTAACGTTTTATAATAGTGTTGAGTGGATCACATATAATTTTTATAAAGAAAAAGATGTAACAACATTATTTACATGAAAAAAGGTTCAAATAGAGTATAATAGAGTACTATTCATTATAGGGTTGAAATATTTCAAGAAATTTTTTTTATATAAGTCATTATGTCATTATAAAACATATATTTTTATTTTATCCCCCATGTAAATCAAATTCTACCTTAACCGTTGTAATTAATGTTTATTTTTTCTCTATTATTTTTGGTACATTATTAATTTGATCACATTAGGAAATATAATTTATTATGATTCTAATTATGCAATCCATTTTTCAAAATTCCATTAAAAAAAGTGTCCAATTTTTTTTTAAATCATTCTCTCAGACGTGGTGGTAAATATAGGTTTTAATGAAAAAATGTTCAAAAGTTTACCAAGAATTTATGTCAATAGTAAATATAAAGATTATTCAAGTGAAATAATTTGGATTAATAAATATATAATCTGACTATTATTACTATAAATCTAATTAAAATATATTTTCACATAAAGAATAATTTAAACAAAAATTTATTTTTAATTAAAATTCCATATTTTTCATTAATCACCAAAATATTAATAATTTCATAAAATTCACAAATTATTAGAATAAACTAATTTTGATATATTTTTTTATAAAATAATCTTTATTTTTTCATGTAAATTCCCTAATAATTTTAATTATTATTTTTATCTTATGTTCGAAAGAATCGATGATACTATATTCATTTTCTCAAATAGTTTCACATAATTTAGTTAGTACTAGTAATACCCACAAATTTATTGACACGATATACTATATTATGGTTCACATCAACTCAGAGTTGAGTGTTCCTCAATCTATCTGAGAGTTTAAATTTAAAAAAAAAATCTTTTGAGGTTTATCTTTCGTAATGTGTGTAGCATATGTTATGAAATTTATTATTCTTATTTTATAAATTTTGGGTGTTTCATTCACCCCAACTTAAATAAATTTCATCCTTCTAATTTGAAAATGTTATATATAATCATGTGTTTCAATTCAGAAATAGAATTGTTGAAAAACACATATGATAAAAGTGTTGTAAAAAATCATCCTAAAAAGTTAGAAAGGTCAGTTTAATGGTCATATGGATTAATTACATAACTAGGATTACATGAAAGATAACATTGTTCGGAAGTGAGAAAATTGATATAGAATAGAAAACTAAATCCAAATATTAATGGAGAGTGATTAAGAACATGATTAAGAGGAAGTTAATAACAAAAAATCTATAAACCATAGGTCTCAAAAGGTAATTTATATCATAAAAAATTATCATAGTAAGAAACAATTTATGATAAAAGATCATTTTTTCACGTTTTGGTGAATTATTTTACTCTTTCAGAATAAAAGGAAATATAATGAATTAATATATTTTTATTTCATAGTCACAATTTCATTCCTTGGTTATTCTTCGATCAGTTTCCAATTCATTTCTAACTCCAATAAATTAATATCCAAAATGATTTCTTTATTATTGAAGTACTAAAATTTAATTTTAATGGATCATAATAACATTTAAAAAATTATAATCTATTTTTTATCTATAGTTAATAATATGACAAAATGGATACCATGTGTTTTGTAATGTTCATAAATCTCCACATTGTGTATTAATACATTAATCTCTAAAACCTTATCCAATGTTCAACATAAACCATTTCATAAATGGTGATACTTATGACCCTTCCAAAATCATAGGATACAAAATATTATAAATAAGGTCAATAAAATACACAAATTAACTTCTCATTAATCCCACAAAAAACACAAAGTAAATCATAATCATTATATAAAAACAAGTGAATACCTTTATAATTTATTAACTGAAACATGTTAATAACATTAATTCACATAAAACAATATTGAAAAAATTCATGAGTATTTTTTCATATATTATGAAATATATTAATTAAATAATAAGTCTCTCTAAACTCCATAAATGTTTGTAAAACCCTCTTTATCTATAAGCCATTAATCTATCCAAATGTATTCAATAATATCCAATTTTATTCTACCATATCAATCATATCATAATCCCAAAAATAGAATCTCAATATTAGTATCATTTTTAGGTTTATAATTACCTAAATCACATGTTTTCCAATAAATTCAACATGCACAAAATCACTTTTCAGGGTTCCATTCAATACATTCTTTCAAATAAATTACAAAAAATTACTATGGCGTATTATTTATATGATTCTAGAATCTTATAATGTTGATATCACCAATAAAATATTTTTACAACATATTTACTATATCTAAATACAAAATCACATAAATAATTCCACTTCTGGTGTATTGATATCATAACATTGACTTTGAACCCTTATCATATTTTGAGGTATATTTACTTTATATTTGAGGAATTCATTTACATAGTACCCCATATCCTCACAGTGGAACCACCGAAAATTATAATTTTATATCATTCCACTAAAATCATGATCATTTTGAAATTTGTATCCACACTTGAAGAAAATCCCCATTCCCTTCAAAAAAATTACCCAGATTTTTATTTAAATCATTATCAGCTGTGGGATATTTTTTCCATTACTCCCATTATACATTTTTTCCCTATCTTCCAGTTCTTCTATTATTACACTTATAATTCATATGTCATGGAGATTTATTTCAATCTAATAATAGAATATAAAACTATTTTATCATATGATAAAAAAATTTAAGAGATCAGTGCCCTTAAAATACTATTCATAAGACCTTCAATGACCTAGTTAATCATTCACTCTATGTTGTGGATATAATCTAAAGTATACATAGATATCAATTTAATGGTCTTTTCATTATATAAAATTCATTATAATAATTTTTATTTATGTTAATGAAATTTCACTTCATTTTAGTTTTTTTCTCATGAGGGGAATATTTTTCAAACTAGATCGCATTAAAGGTTTTCCTTTTTTTGAGTTATCTTTCCTCTTCACCATAGTCTTCTAGGTGAATAACCACAATTTTTTTCATCTACACTTATATAATAAAAAATAATTGTATCCTTTTCCCTTTACACTTCATCCCATGTGCATTAAAATTTTTTCATGAGACATAATACATTTATTGTATTCCATTGGATTAGTAGTTCCACAAAATTAAGCGGGATTCTATCGCATAATGTGATTATAAATAGGAAAACCTCTTTCTGAAATTGGTTTCTCTATATGGAAAACATTATTCTCATAACATTAATAATCTTTTAAAATATAGATATAATTTCGTAATTTACAATACTATGTATATTGTCATCCTTGGTAGGAAAATATATTTAATTTCCACAAGTATTGATAACTGTCTTATATCCATATAGAATTATGAGAAAATGGAATATTATGACTTAGATTATTAAACTATTAAATTTAAATAATAATGTATAATTAGAAATATAGTGTAAATTTTTTTATAACGGAAAATTTTTATGCATCAGAAACATACATTCTTTAGAGATGTCATTATTTTCTAATCATTTATAAATGTTTGAAAGCCTAATACGATTTATCTTAATAATATCCCTCATGAGTGTAAAACTAGTTTCACGGTAAACCCTATTATTATGAAACATGTGATGATCATGTAAATCACAATTCACCCATTTTAAAGATATTATCCCATGGATGCTCTCTAAAAGAGCCACCATAACTTTTAGTATCTATTCAAAGATTTATTTATATGAAAATTCACATAACATATTCCTCATGAAAACATTATAATTTTCTTCTATACATATCATGTTGTATATCTTATTGATATGTTCTCAAATCTATGTTCTCATTGATCTAGTTCCATAGTTTTTTTTCTATTTATCCTATGATTAAAACTATAACAACATGAACTTAATATCATAGATCTTGTTCTTTACATTATTATATTTACGTAATATTTATGGAATCACTTTTGAAGCATTGATCAGTTTAGCAATTTTGGGGAACCAGATACAGAGATGATGCCCATTTTTCATTGGGAATTTAAAATAAACCCTAATAAATAGAAAATAATATGAAATTTATCCTTGATAACTCATTCAATGATCTATTATTCATATCATTTGGAATGGATACAAAATAAGGGTGAACCAAAATTCTTCTTATGTCTTATGTATAGTTGAAGCTATCATGATTTAATAAATAATAATCAATATGGAATGGTTAATCAGTGGAAACACACATCAATTAATCGATAAATTAGATATAATAATTAGATATTTAATAATAAATATTTATAGGAAAAAAACTAAATATACATTCCATTTATATAAATTTACATCATAAATAGATATGGAATAATTAAATTGGAAAGTTAATTAATTGAATACATATGTCATTAAATCAATAATATGTGAATGAAATAAATAAATGGATAATATAATTTTATAATATCATGGATATTATAAATAAATAAACTATCAATGAAATAAATTTTTAATTATTGGATTCAATTAACTCAAGAATCGTGATACCTTTACTATCAATACCTTTCACAAGATATTTTATACTATGGTTCGAAACCTATTTAATTTTTCCAATTGATAAATATCATTAGGCCTACCAAAGAATCAAGGAGTCATATAATTTTAGTCCCCACCCATCAATTCTGGTACAAATAATTCCTAAAATATTTAATAATCTATTTAATTATTTAATCAATATACCTTATCATTATATATCTGTATTGTGAAAAGGTTATAAATTTATTCATATTTCCCTTGATCATCATTTAAATTTAAATGTATGCACCATATGTATAAATGGTATACTATTTTGAAAATAATCATGTCTAACACAAAAGAATATGGATAATAAAATTAAATTAATTATTTAATTTAACTGGCCATAACAATGTTATTATTTAAAGATAAGTTTAATAATCATAGTAGAAAGTATGATTGTTCAATAAAGGTTTCCATTAAGTATTTTTAAATTAAAACACCCTTGGATGAAATAATTATAATTGAAACTAAATATAAATTAATATATTAAATAATCATGAAATTACTTGTGAATGTGGAAGTATATAAACCATATAAATTTATTTTCATTAATGACATTACAAAGTACCTTAATAAAGTGTAATTGAGACAACGTACCATACATCACTCTTTACATTAGTTGAAATTTTTTCACATACTATATAATTTTTTAATGAATGTTAAAAATTTATTCCCAATCCAAAATAATATATATAATATTACTTTTCTTTCTCTTATTACATATTTTAACGTGTTTTATAGTGATATTTCATTATTTTCAATATCTCGGGTGTTAATTTCCATGTTTTATTATTCTTGTTTTTTTATGGATGTTCCCATTCTTGTCCATATTTTATAGCTCTATAACCACAAGAATAATAATAATCATATAAATCTCATATTTATATGACAATTATAATTTTAAAATCATTTATGAAATATGGTGATGATAAATGAAGTATTTTATAATAATAGAGATGGTATGTCATATATATACATGAGTAATGCTTACAATTACCAAAGATAATTATTGAAAGTGGGTAGATAATATATTTTTCATTAAAAATTTAATATACTACCCTAAATATCATATAATTTTTTAAATTATACTTATTTATATCATCCATGTTTTTGGTGATAAAAATTTTGAAACATCGCTTTATGAAGGCGGCACTCCACACATATATGGACAATGTTATAATTTTTTAGTCAATGATGGAATACGCTATTTTATCTTTTATAAATGATTAATATATCAAGAATATTGTAATAATTTCATGTATATAACATATATTCACAAAATGTTTCCTTATTTTCTTACATGTTACACATTATTGAAATATAAATCAAATTGCTTTGTGAGGTTGTAGTTTTTCACACACATGAGTTACATTATCATATCCCCTATGAAAGTAAAAGTGACAAATGTATATGATATAATTAATATATATGTTTAATTATGTTATAAATGTAATATATATATAATTTATATCCATTTTCACACAAAAACCATGAATGGTGGTAATGAAAAAACAAATTACATCGGTTCATGTGGCGATAATCCCCCGTACATTAGAATGAAGAATTTATAACAGATTTTATGGAAGTGGAGATGCTGTTATTTCATGCCTTTAACATAAAAAAATATCAGTATAAAGATTATATGTTTTTAATTATAGAATCATGTATTGATTATAAATGGGGTATGGGGATAATGAAATAAAATAAATATGATTGTTGAATAAAAATAGCTCTTTTCAGGTATCTTACTTAGTTTTTTCACCAAAATCCATACAAGATCAAATTTCTAAAAAAATTATTGATTATAAGATGAGGGAATCTTATTTTTTGTTATTTGGTATGGTTATTACTAAACCAAAATATCTAGAATTTGTGAATAATATAAGAGAGTAGGCAGCCTTTTATATGTGAGTTGAGTGGCACACTTGTAATATTAGAAAATAAAAAGGTGTAATTGTGTTTTTTAGAAGAAATAATTATCAAAAAATGGAGTATTCACATTTTTATGTCATTTTAGGGTCGTCATAGTCCATACAATAGATTTTATACATGTGTTTAGAACATATTAAACCTAATATTATTAGTATAACCCTAGTTATATATACTTTTACCTTAACCACAGTAATTAGTTTTTACTCTTTTAATTATTAATTTTTATACAAAAATAAGTTAAAAATATTAGATAATAAAAATTATTATAGTTCAAAATATTTCATACATTCTTCAAAATTCCATTCATGGAATATGAAAATTTTAATTTAAAATTAATCTCTCATACATTATGTTAAAGTGGGGTATTTAGGATAAAATGATAAAAATATTACAAAGTTTTTATATAAAAAATAAATATGAAAATTAATAAACCAGACTAAATTAATTAAATAGATATATTGTTGAACTAATTTTACATTGAATAAAATAAAAAATATAATTTATAATTATAATTAATTTAACTGAAATTTTTTTTATAAAAATATAGTATTTTACAATATTCATCCTAAAATGAATAATTTCAAAAAAATACTATAAATTCGCCCTAAGAAAATATTTATATTTTTATATCACAGAAATATTTTTTATTTTAACAAAATATTAATTGTTCCAAAAAATATTTTTGTCATAACTGTGAAGGAAGTGATGAAACTGTTTTATTTTTAAAAAAAACCATAATTTAGTTTGTACTATTCATAAGCTCTAATTTAATGACTAGTTATATTGTATTATGATTCACATCAACAATGGGTTTCATGTTCCACAACCTATTTAAGAGATATGGTAAAAATAAATATGTATCGTGGGTTCTTTGATATCAATGTTTCATGTCACATTCATTATCGAATATAATAATTTTATTTGAGCATTCCAGGGTGACACAATACCACACTGGAATAATTAAATTATTATACATCAATTAGAGATATATGTAGTGAAAAATAATTGGATAATGAATAATATAAAATTCATATAGTATCATGTTATGAAAATATAATACTTCATCTTGTAATACTACAAGAAAATGATAAATATATACCATGTTTGGTGTGTTGACTCATTCAAGATAAAATGCATTGGTATATGACATGATTTATCATAAAATATAATGAGAATTTATCCCCTTATTAAAATATATAATTTCAAAAAAATCAAAATTACTCAAAAAATAGAATGTCAGCTTAAGATAGCGTAACATTTATTTAATACATGTGGTTTCATTTATTATTTTTTGAATTATGAAAATAAAAAAGAGAATTTTCTTGTAATGAAGAAAAAATTATATTTTCTTATATGATTTTTTCATTTTCATTAATTCATAGGTCAGTTATATGGTGAGATAATTGATCATATAGAGGTAAATATTGTCGATTGTTGTTAGATTGGTGATTATAGGCTACAAAATTGATATAAATCACTTTTTTATGATCTAGATTTAATTAATATTTTAGTAGTGGATTCTTATGATTGTACAAGCATTGGGAATCACATCTACCTAGGATAATGTTACTGATGTTTTTTATTTCTCATATATTATCATAGTCTTATGGTATCATGGGAATGGGTAGAGAAAATAAAATCTAAATAATGGTTTTCATAAAAAACCGCTCAAACAAATAAAATTATGATAATGAAACAATAAAATGATTATCCATCATTTGTTTTTGGATGAATTGTGTAATGTATGTGATTTTAAAAGTATTCCATTATATAATTGTGTTGAGTAAAAAATGGTATTAGTTTATATATGTTATCGATGTAGGTTTATAACAAATATTGGGGATAAAATTTTTTAATTACATGTTTATTATTCCACACAACTGTAACATTTTCCATGTTACTCCATAATATATTACATTTATAAAATTTATTAGGGATAGCTTATTGAAGTGGGAAAATAGTTACGATTGGAATACTTGATGAAATAAATTCATCCATTATTAGGTCTTCCATGTAGACCATGCATGATTTATACTTTCAAGAATTCCATTAAAGTTGTTTTTAGGCATAATATTCCAGATTCATTAATAAAATAATTTAATTCAAATTTTATTCCTTTATTGTGAAACTGAAGGTCACATATGGAATTTTTGTACTTGATCTTGATACATTGTTGTAATATTCATAGAATGATAATCTGTTATTTATTTTTCATTTATTGTATTATATAACTCTAACATTATATTGTTTTTAGGGCAAGCATAGATATTATTTCATCCTAATCTCCTGGTTTTGTTATATATTTCATATAGTTAAGTTATTATTATTTAGAAGGCTTTAGATTTAGGTAGGTTTACCAACAAATCTAGGGATCGTATATATATACATATATATATTTATATATAAATATTCTCACCCAATGAAGATAACGAAATCATATAGTTTGAGGATAATGTATATGAATTTTTATTATTGATCTGTATATATATATAATTATGAATGTGCCACCCAACGAAAGGATGAAGTGTGTATTAATTATTTGTTCCTACCTATAATAAGAGTTGATTCCCTATACATATTACCATATATATATAAATAAATGAATATATATATATATATAATTAAAAATACATCATCATATTTTGGATTTATTCTGATATGAATGTTTGTTATAATGTAATGGTATAATATTTTGAGTTTGATCAGGACGAATTCTTGTTTTGGATAATATCGCTAAAAATTATGGATGTTAGGTGTAATGTTACTGTATATGACCTGGTTAATATTATTTCATGACTAAATTTTCTTTCTATATCATTTTATGTTGAAGATACTTGTTGATATTGTATTACAAGATCACTATGTATTAAAACATTTTACAGAAGGATATATTACAAACGAGATGATTTTGGGAGCTGACATCCCAAGAATAAAATGTACTAATAGGCTATATATTTTCCATTGGGAATTATGCAATCCCTGTTTTTTTCTACATATCTAAATTCAAGTCATATGTAGTGTATTTCTCTATGTTCCATAGTATGGTTTGACCTGAAACATGGTGTGTAGAGTCAAAATATACCTAATTTGGAGATTCTTGTAGACTTATTTATTGGGAAATTGGATTATTCTAGTTATTATCCAAGAGGAAAACTCATACAAGAATTTATTTTTGCTACATTAGTAACTATTTTTTTATCATTTGTGAAGATATTTTTGTCTATTTTTCTATCCCTTTTTTAATTATCGATATTTTAAATTGTGAAATATTATTAGGAATGTTCACATATTAGTGGAATAATTTGTTGATTAGGTGATAAATGATTATGTGTTATGTTGGATGATAACTTTGATTAGGTTTTTTAGGTCTGAAAACTCCAAGGGTCAAGTCAAATTTTTGGATTGAAGTTATATATATTATTATGTTTTAGTTATCTTATGAGGTAGAAAATCATAATAAACATCCAACTATGTTATAACAAATCATTTACACATACCTATCATTATTGAGAGGTGCATCTGATGTCATGTGAAAATCTGGAACAGGCCATTTGGTACTCAAAGATGGGTCATTATAAAATAGTATCAATATGATAAAGGAATCGTGGGTATGGAATAAGGATTCATTCAAATATATGACTATTAGGGAATTTGAAGTTACAAAAAAAAGATGAATACATAGATTAATTATATAGGAATATTGAGGTACCATTTGTAGCATGTGTTCTATATTTATCATTTGATTGATTTTTCATTCCACCATGATTCTAATACACATTAAATAGACATGTATATAGAAAAAGGTAGGATAGAATGATATATCATGTGATTTATTTTTTTGTGTTTCCTTTATATTGATTCCATATTTATTAGCTTATATTAATCCAAAGATCCCTAAAAGGCAATATTTTTTTCAATTTTATCTATGAATAATGCGTATATAAGTATAACTTCTTTAACTAATTTAATTATTTTTAAAATACCATTATTTATGTTATTTACTAGATTCACATTATTACTTTTATATTTTGTATTAAAAAAATAGGGGATGATGTTGTGACATGATTAGTAAAATGTAGATACAGTTTCTAAAATGACTATCTCATGGAATGAATCCAAATGTGATTCTATTTATTATTATAAATTAGATTATAGTATTGTCCCCATATATATATAATAAATTTAAATGGATATTATGATTCAATTATATGCAATTTTTCATATTCAAAGATAATAATACTCATTCCTAGATATTTTCAACCATGAGTAAAGGGTTTCCGTAAAGTGAACATAGTGATAGAATAGCTCTAACTACCTCTTTTGGTTGATTTACACTTAAATAACTACAAGAACTAAATCAATGAATATATTTCCTATATGAGAATATTATAATTACGTATGTAAAATAAGAAATTTTTGTCATATTAATACATGGATGAGATGATAAGTATAGGAGGGATCATATATTGGCGGAGGTAACGTGACATGTTTAAGACGAATAAGAGTCCTTCCTAAGGAGGAAATGAGTTTGTGAGGAAGAAAATAAATATGATAACCTCCAAAGGTGATTTTGTGAGTGGATCATATTTTCTTTTCATTTTAGTAGTCCACCCATGAAATTATTTCTATATTATCTGTTTGGTAATATAAGGTTAAATTTATGCTTTATATTATGTTGATTTATATAGTATTGTCATGATAAGAACATCTGACCTACCATTACATCTGAGTGGAATAGAATTTTTAAAGTTTTTACATGAATACAAATTGATAGGGTGTTCACTATTTTACTTTATTAAATTAATATGTCACATATAAAAACTAATGATCACAATTCTATGAGTAATGGTCTCATTCATACAATTCCCTATAAGGAAATGTGAGATTTGATAAGATTCATCAAATTGTGGAACCTCTATGTGGTTATAGATATCATATTTAGAATATCTATTTCATGAATAGGTGTAGTCCTTTTATACAAAGGATGCTAGTACCAACCATTCATTATCTTAAAGGGTATTCCCTATCACTATATACTTCCAACTAGTTCGTGGGAATCATCGAAACATACATGAGAATAATTTCTCCAAATAATTTGAGTAAATAAATTATTTGTAAAAACATATCCACCATAACCAACCATTATATGAAACGTAAAAATAGAAATCAAATTGTTTAAAAATTAAATAGATCAAATAAAAATATATAAAACAACACAAGCACCAAAAACCTCCTCCCCACCCGGTATCCCTCTCCTACTGAGAGCCTTCATCATTCCTATCGTTTTCTTCAAAAATTTCAATAATCCTAAAACCATAGAAAGAAATAAAATCGTAATTGTAAAATGTAAATAATATAAAGGGAATGGTATATGGAGACTATAATAATGTAATTTAGGTTCAAGAAAATTAGATAATAAGCCGAGCTATCAAAATGAATCAAAATAAGACTTACCTTAGATAAATCAATGCATAATGAGTGGCTATGAAACTAAACATGGAACCCACAATTATGAAAAAATAGACACATAATCAATAATTATTTCACCACAACCCATATAATTTATACAAATAGTTTCATATTATACCCAATTAATAATAGTTTGGAATTGAATTAAAAAATATATATAATTTTAATATAAAAGGGAAAAACATCACAATTTTGATGAAAAATATTTTCAAACATTTTTTTTAAATGAAGACAAGTAGTTCTATAGTGACTTTTCCCCACTATAAATCATAATACCAAAGAAAATATTTAATTTATCACCTTAAAACAATTTCTTTACCAACTATTTTGAAACTAACCATTAGAGAAAAAAAGGTGCCTCCCAACCACCACCAGATGTCACGACCCGTCCCTCAGGGCCCGTGTCATGACATACTCCAAGCCTGCCTCCCGAAGGCCTGGGTTGGTGACTAGTGCCGAAGGTGTCGACCAACTAGTAGGAGGACTTTTCTCGAGTGCCAGTATGCACATAGACATCCATGTTCTAAATATCGAAATGTAAACAAGCATTCCACTAAAATAACCATTGAGTACATATAAAACTAAAACTAAAATGTTCCTGAATACCAATCCAAACAAAGACTAACCAAAAAAACCATAAAAGTAAACTAGAAAGCCTCGATAACCAACCACTGAAAACCCCACATGATCGGTCGATACACAGTAGCCACTGGAATCTGTAGAAGTATGTATTGTCTTCCTATTCTTATTAGGAACTATCGGGTCCTAGTCCATTGAGTCCTCCATCAAGGCATTGGTCGTTTGCATAAGACACAACACATGTGGGAGAACCCCGTGAAGGGGTGAGTATCAAAATACTCAGTCCGGACCCCAAAAAAACAACGGAAATACCACAAAGTAATCCACAACCAAACCACAAATCATTATAACTATTAATGATCACGAATCAAGAATGCTCACACAAGGTATATTATAGAGTAGGATAGTAAAACCAATAGTCACATCATCGAACACCATGGGATGCTAGAGAACTCCTCTTTAATGAGTAAAGTTGGTCTGCTAGCATAGAAAGATGCTTTTTCCTATTAATCATAGGACTGTTTTGGTACTCATCCCTGATGAGTACCGTGGGTATGTAGGGTCACACAAAAGTTTCTTCCTACTATGGGCATGCCTTGTCACATAGAATCCACTTCCCACTAATCTATGGTCATACTTAGGTACACCTCTAATCTATTATCGTGGGTTTGTCAGGGCACTGAGAATATACTACCCAATATGGGCTGGCTAGGTCACATAGAAGCCACTTCCCCCTAGACCACAGTATCTGATACCCCCAGGGTTTCTCGTCAACAGTCATTAGGTCTTAGAAAACTATAAGGTTTCCTTATGTAACTAGCTAGATCTCAGAAGAAATTCTCCCGAATCCATTCGTCAAATTACAACTTTATTGATAGTATCCACATATTATATAAAATGATCTTCCTCGTTGTGATGATTCCAACACCACAAATAGATCATCACTCGGAAGTATGGTTTTTATGTTATGAATGTTTTTCAAAAAAGAGTGTAGTTGGGTCTAAGCCCGATCCGAGTGGATTGAACCAACCCAGCACGTGGTCCACTGACCCAACCATAGTCCTCTGACCCGACATGGACTCTGTTCGGCCTAGCTTCGGTTTTCTAGGCCACAGTTCAAGCTCGAATGGGTGGGTCCGTCCCACTGGAGTCGGTACAACCCCCCCCCCCGGCCCGATCCATTGAGGGCTAACTAGTTAGTCTTCCTGGCCGGAATGCGGCATGAAGCTGCATCCTGAACACCAGCTCAATCAGTGGGTCGTCGTGGGGCCTCCATCTCCATCGTATCACACATTGCATCTGGTTTTACAACTATGTGGCTGAAAAGACTCCATAACGTGGTCGAAAATCACTTTCCTCTAAAAATGAAGTCAACGGCTGCAGGCCTCTCCACTGATGTGGCCGCGTGGCCGGGTATATCTCCATTGGCCGATGTCACGGCCAGCAGTCAGGTTTCTCTATCATAGACCAGTCAGGCCAAGGTTCTCCTTTCATCACGCTGTAGTAGGGTGCCACCAACTACTCAAGACTACTTTTGGTGCTGGCGTTCTAGAAGAATATCTGACGGACAATTGGGTCCACTCTGGTGGTCCATTCTTTGCATTGCTTGCTCCCACAGCCTCCATGGGATTTCTCCTTCTCAACGAAGGCCTCAAAATTACCTTACATCTATTTCTAACATTCATTGACCAAGAACACAAAAGACAGAGGGGTGCATGCCTTGTTCATATCTATAGGCACCCTCTACCTTCGACGATTAAAACATGGTAGGCTTGGGTATGATGTTCCATCCACAATAATTTAATCTGAAAATGAAAACCCAAGAAACATCACCCTCTCGCAAGAATAGACAATCCCCAGATCAACCTATTCATGGGTTGAACCTCGTTTGTAATTAAAAAAAGGAATGGGGAAACATAAAAAAAAATCCCTACCTTGATGTAGTTGTACATTGAAGTAGTCCGACCACAAAGATGCGAGAAGTCAAATGCATTCATTTCTTCCCATCATCGTTATTCAAGGTACGTTGATGTTGTTAACATTCCACCGGTTTTCTTCATTCTTAGTTGAAGAGTAAACACTCCCTTTGTTTTTAAATGAATTGTTCAAAGTTTGACCCTCAATTATCAAATGCATATATCCATAAAAAAGGAAACAAATCATAGAATTTCTGTTATGTGTTGACATTGTGTCATTATTCTGTTTCATTTAATAAATATCATAGCTAGTACGGTTCACTTAAATCATCTTTACACTACACCTTAATGATCCATTAAATAGATTCCATTAATGAGCCTCATCAGTGGAATATAGTGTCACCGTCCTTTACTCAATGGTGAGAAGATAAATAAAATAACATTCTTAATATATTATTTAATTTTCCTAAAGTTTGAAAAATAAGTTTCCAATCCGAACCTTGATTGTCATAGTTAATCCATTTCATGGAAAATCTTAGCATTCTGTGTACAATGGTGCCCTTAGATTTTCGATCCAAGCACCATTTCAAATGTTTGAATAAATCTCTTTCACGTTTATGTAAGGGAAATTTAAAAAAAGATCAAAATTCAATTCAGGGCTCACCAGGCCTTGGAATCTGATGTCGTCAAAACGTGTGGTCTATAAATACCTCCGTAAAATGTATAAAATATTATACACAAATTTTGGGATATTATAATTGGTTTGGAAAACTCATTTGAAACCAATAAATTATAAAACCAAGATCAATGGCTTAAAACTAATTTTGAAACTCGTAGAAATTTTGAGCTTCAAAATAACCATTTCCTCCATTATCACCAGTGAAAATTTCACAAAATAAATTTATAAAAATTTATTGAAAACAATATCAACTTTTTAATTACATTTTAAATATCTAAAAAAATTTCATTCCCATTTAAAAACGTTTGAGAATCACAACAAACAATGAATGAAGAAATAACATAGACAGGTACCACTATGTCATGTAATAAAATGGAATAAAAACAATAAGAACATATGTTCCATGAAATAATGGAATATTAGGGGATACAATATTTACAAAATTTCAATGCACTAAAAAGACTAAAAAGCAAACTAGTGTCATGGTACTATAAAATAATATGAAAATGAGTGCTAGTATGACTCAAAAAAACCCTATGATAAATCGTAGCACATAATTAGACTATAAAAAATGAAGGCCCACACTTTCCTCCATGGGATCTCACTATTCCTACTATGGTGATCTTAATATTTAAGAATCAATGACAACACTCAGTCCTTGGGGAAATATTCGCACAAAAAGGTCACCTGGTCTATGAGGAATGGCCCATAATCACTATCAAATGTCAGGGAATCACTAGCCTCAAACACTTAAAATATTTTATAAGGACCACGACGAAATTTTAATTTTAGTATTAAGAATAATGATTTTATTAACTTATGGATAACACATTTTAAAATAACTAACAAAAAAATTCCAACCATCATGAATACATCCATATTCATAATAAACAAAAACATAATGTATTATACAATCATAATAAACATTACCTTATGGGGTTAAAATTACAAATGAAGAAAAATGTTTAAAATGGGATCAAGTGGGTCTCACACTATTTGTGAAAAATCCGTTACATAAAACAAAAAATGATACATCTCTTTTAAAACATACTTTTAATTACTGGTAATTTTAATTATCACTATTGAAACTCAAATGGAAACTATTTTTTCTCTTATTAACTACACATTTTAATATATTCAAATACATGAATAGATTTAAAGATAAAATCCTTATGGGTTAACCTGAAAAAGTAAAATAACCCAACCCATGTTATACACATTACAACACCCGGCAGATGGTTTTAATGTAATTTAAATTGATGAAAAAATTTTAAAACCTCATTTACTTTTTCACCACCACCTAAGTCACAAAAAATAATTCTTCAATATATAATTAAGAAATTTGAAAATATAATTGTATGGACTTACATTAATATATTTAAGTAAAATGACTATTTTAAATTATCTAGAAGCTCATGGGTAACTCATGTCGGAATAATTTTAATAAAAAAGTGTTTTTGAACATTAGTGAATTAATGTAATGAAATAGAGTGAAACTATAAATAAAATCATAACATTAACTAATTCATAACATTATAAAAACATGTTTTTTATATAAATCATGTTCCCCTGGAAGGATAAGGATCCCACATGCAGGATAGAGTTCCTACTATCCATAAAGCCCAGAATAATAAATTTGGTATAATACCTAACCCTAGAAATAAATTAATATTGATTATAGTTAATATAAGGGGTAGATATATTGAATGTGTCTAGGAGAAGAAATGAGAGGATCAAATAAGACTCTTTCCACATTCTATCATAATGGAAATCAATTGGAATTTGATGTGTAATTATAGGTGATGGGAGGAGAGACATGTAATATAAATTGGAGGTGGCCAGCAATGGGTGGTATCATGTGAGGTATATGAGGGTGGTCTACTGGGGTGTCATGATATGGATATTGGGGTGAGGTGAATTTTATTTTATGGGATTAAAAAGGAAATAAAATCAAAAAATAAATTTTTGTATTAAATAATATTGTCAAACCACAAAATTAGGATGCATGGATTTTTTATCAGTGCATAAAGAACAACCTAGAGGAACCCCACCTAGCAGTGTTTCCATAAGTACTAAAATAGTTCGATAAATTATTCTCCAACCATGAAAAAAAGATTAAAAAAATTACAAAGAATAGTTTTATGTTTGTCTCAAAGTATATGTAATTATGTGTAAGTTGTGTGTTGCACCCCAAACTCATTATAAGCTCATAATATTTATCTATTGACTCTCATGGTTTTTTCTTAACCATGAACATAGTGTTCAATATAAACCATGTGAGTTAAAAATGAACTACATGTAATGTTGGACACACATTTTTTCATTAATCGATGCACCTTATCCTTGTACATAAATTAATCTACCAAATTTTCCATGTTCTGTGAAGAAAATATAGTGAAATATTTAATGATCATCAAACTAATAAAATAATATAAAATAAAACAGAACACATACATGGTTAGTGTTAGAAACACTCCACTATAAAATCCCCACCCAAATTATGTTATTGATAATAATTGAAGTGGATCAAATAACTCCCAAGAAAAAAACCTTGCGAGAATGAAATTCCTCAAACTCTATTGAATAATAACTAAATAAGAGAAAAATTAAAATAAGGACACAAAACATTAGTCTCCCAATTATTTATTAATGAACTAAAATAGTAATAGAATAGATAACCTCTTACAATGAGAGAAGATAACATCACCTGGTAACCACATCCCCCCAATCTCCAAAGAAAATTACCATCCTCCACCATCCAAAGAAATCCAACAAAAGCTAGATCACAACCAAATTGAGAATAGTACTCCTCAAAACATATCAAAGGATAATAAATTGGATCTCTCATAAAAAATTTTCAAACAAGAATATCAACAATGGAAGACATTCCATGTTATGAAATGATAGGTATCTAACCTAATGGTCCGAACCCACATATGAGGGTGTTTAGATCTAACGCCCTATTAAAAAAAACATTGGTAAAAATAGTAAAATACATATCCTAGAGGAATGCAAAACCCAACCATAAACAAACAATACCCCAAGTATCTATGAATTTACCCTGGGTCCAACCAATGTCCTAAGAAATAGTAACATCAATTACCAAAAGAAATTGGACCACAATATACATAACATAAGGAAAAAAATAAATATCAATGAGTGGGGATAAAGATAAAATTACAATAAAAATCACCACCCATAATGGGAAACAAATTATGAACCCAAGAAACAATTTCTCAATCCAACCTTAAACAAGACTTCTCCAAATACAACAAAGATACAAAAAAATTTATTATCATTCACTAAACCTAAAATATTTCTATCAATAAAAAGGTACATATAATAAACTAGATATCACGCATGATTCTATAATAAAAAACCATTATAACTAATCCAAAATTCATTCCAAGGGTTACATGTCTAGAAAATAAGAGTAAAAAATCTCTAAAAGAGCTACTAAATAATCCTTACCTATGATAAAACCAAAATAGCACTCTCCACGAAGGAAATGACACATGAAACTCCAATTGAATCATGTATAGTGTTAATATAAATGAGTAATAACCCCTATTAAAATCAATCTGCATAAATAATTTATGATTCTAGTTTGGTTGGAAATATCAAAAAGCACATGACATATAATTATATGTGGTCTTTTCCCAAAAATCAGAAAATGATATCACAAAACACACAAAGGACAAAAAAACATAAACCATAATGAAAAATTATTTATTTTCAAAAATATAGTTTTTAAAACCAATGATAATTTAAATATGGAAATAGTTTACTTAATATCAAAAATAAACCCTTTTAAATGTTAATCCACCAAAAACTTACTTGTATAATATAATTTAGAAATGTTTCTAATACAGATTTCAAAATTTACTTCACTTATTTAAAAAAAATACTCCATGTTTTATAGTATAGAATCCACTTTCCATTTTATATATTTCTCAAATCACATAACTTTTTAAAATAAAAAAAAATTAATGGAAATTTTTTTACATAAAGGTAAATTTGTAAATATTAATTTTTCATTAAAAACAAACCCATATGTTAAAATATTATGTGATCATGATTAGAAAAATCATTCACATGTATAAAATATTAAAAATGCCACATGAAATATATAGTGACATGACCCATTAAATCATTGATCTAGTGTCTACTACCATTATATTGGTAGGCTTACAAGGAATCAAATCTCAAAGTACTAAAGTGTTCAGTAGTCTATGTAAACCAGATACATACATGGGTCTTAAATTATAAATGAATACATTAACATAAATATACTTCTTTGAGGATATCAATAAAGTTATTTGATCCATCATATCATTGAATATCATTATTAATGAACTTATTAGAATCTTGGTGAAACAAAACATAATAAGGGTGACCTCAAATTCTCAATAAGGGTAAATTATTGTAGTAGGAACTTTGAATCAATTAGAATAGTCACATTGGAATGGTAATAACAGAATACATAAGCCATGTAATAAACAAACTCAAAAGGAAGTGTGTAAACAATATGGAGTGGTAAATAACTAAAAATATTCCATTTAAATAAATGTATTAGTAAAAATCAAAATGAAAGGGTAGGAAACTTAAAAACATGAAATTTATTTAACAAACTGAGAATGAAATGATTACATGTGAATTTAGACACAAAATCTCAAGGAAAAATAAAAAATTAATCCAAATAATGGAAATTATAAATTATTGGACATCATGTTTGAGGCATATAAAAACATATACCATAAATACCTTTCACAATATGGTTTAAAACTACAGGTAGAAACCAATTTAATTTTCATAAATAATTTTTCTCATAAGAACATGTTAATGAATCTACAGGCTATATAATGTCTAGGCCCCACTCATTATTTCATTTACAACAAATTCCATATATTGTGTAATCAATTTAATAAATAAAACAAATGCCTTTTCAATTATAAATATTGAATAAAGAATATAGATTTATTAATATTTTCTCAGTGGATGATTACTAACAACAAGGGTTGTTGACATTGATGAATGGAGAAACCATTGAAATATCATAAAAACATTCTTAAGGAAAATAATCTTAAAACACTCCAAAGTGTCTGAAACCACATTGAAAAAATTTAATCATAATTCCTCAAAACATAAATGAAACATAGAATATCATGAGAGTAAGGATATACATGATATAACATGACAATGTAAACACCATTTATAAAAATGATTTTAAATTTAAAAAATAAATATATTCATGAAATATTATATGCATAAATAGGGGAAATTCAATGTAAAATTATAATAACAAATTTTATATATAAATGGGGAGATAAAAGGAATCACAGAATTGAATTTAAATACTATAATTGTCCAAATCAATCATAAACCATACATAGGAAAACTAAGTATGGTATCAATTAAAAATATCCCATGTAGGGTAAAATAAAGTGTTGTTATCATTGATGAAATAAAATAAGAACATTAAAAACATTCTTGAAGAAAATATCATTCTATTTTTGGAAAAGAATTTGAAACCATATTTTAATAACATTTTATTTAAAAATTAACCTTATGAATTATCAAAGTACTATTTGATGAAATGAATGTACATAAATCTATAAATGACGTACAATTTAAAAAACATACTTTTTAACCAGAAAAAGGTTAAAAAAGTTACTTGTTTGTAAAGAAACGATAAGATTCCTATGAAAACATATTTAATATACAAAAAAGGTAAAAATTTATAAAAATTATAATTTTTTGTAGTTTGAAAACCTTTTTGAAAATAATTTTATAAAATTTTGTTTTTAGAAGAAAACAGGTTCTCTGACTAAAGAGGGAAATAACGTCTGGTTTTCATAAATCAAATTTAAAATTTCTTAGTAACAAATATTGGGAAATAGTAGTAATACCTGAAAATTTTCATGAATAACTAGAGGATAATAAAATGAAATTTTTTATTGATAGTTTCTCACATAATTTTCTTCAATGGAAATTCAATTGAAAATAATATAGAATTAAATGAGATTGTGATGTAAACCCTTGAAAAGACCATAGTATTTAACAAAGAATCAATAAATGAATAGATAACGTGTATAAAATGAAAATAAAAGAGATAGAACTGTAAATAATAAATATTCGAAAAAATTTAAACACATAATCGTATAACATTAACAATATTGATGATGTAATATAACTCAATGAAAAGGAATTGATTTTTGAAAATTATTTACCACTTGGGTACTTTAATATAAAATCCAATTATATGAAATAGTTCAAATTGAGACTAAAAATATCATTAATAATGAATTGATAGTTATAATACCTATAAATGTGGCACTATGTACCATATATATAAGAATTTAGGTGCATAATAATAAATTATTCCTCAAAGAATGGAAAAAGAGACAATGTCCCTTACCTCTGTGGTAACATTTGAATTGGATGAGACATATGTAATAATAATACAATAAATAAGTTTAATACCATTATAATAAAATAATTATTTAAATATTCTATAAAATGGTGAAGTTGGTACACCACACAAAATACAAAAAAGTGGTGTTAATGACATTTGCCTCACAGAAAAAAGAGTGAGAAAAGAATCTCTTACCTTGTTCTTCTTTTTTGTTTTCAGGAATTTAACCTCCATTATAGTAGTTTATAAAAAGTTAATAACATATTAGATAATCATATTAATATTTATAATTTCATATATTGACTTTTTATATTATCTTATTACTCTTTTTATAGTAATTATTCTTTATTTTCTCTATTTCAGGTGTTAATTTCATAGATACTCAAGTATGTTCTAACATGTTATTTGTTGTTCCTTATAATTATGTAGTGGTTTAATAATATCTATAATTTTAACCATTATTTAATTATTATATACATATAGTATATATGTATTTATAATAATTCATAATATTTATTGATATGAAATGAAATGCACTGTTCCTAGAGACAGTTGGTCGTACATATGCATGAATGAAACTTTCATTTCTTATCATATTTAAAAGAATGAAAATTAAATGATATATATGAATATTATATTTTTGGTATTATATATATGTCATATATATTACATAATTTTATTAAAACCATACTTTATACGTTCTATGTATTGTGTGAATGATTTACATCGTGTGGAGGGAGTTGTAGTTTACACTTCTTCAAATGATGTTATCATTATTACACAAAATGGAAGGAAAAAAGTTTTGTGTTATAAAATATTTAAATAAGAATAAATAAATTATAAATATTATATATATCATATATAAATAAAATTTATATAATAATTTCCTACCATTATAGGTTGTAATGGAGAAATGAAAAATCAGTGTTTTCTTAGGCAATAGTACACCAAACACATAAACGGTTGGTTCGTTACCTACTAGATGGATTTATATGTAATTTATGGTATAAAACATAACATAAAAACATATAAGTATATTTATTATACATATCTTAATATTTAATCAAGGAATAAGGATACTTTATTTACATTAGAATGAAAATAAAATAAAAGAGCTAGAGGAAGGATGTAACCACTTATTCAGGTAACTCCTTTTCCACTACAGAAAACAGATTTCATGGTTTTATTTATTCCCAATTTTAGACCTATAATATTATTGGATATATTTTTCGGAGATATTTGGGCACATAGTGGTTGTATCACACCAATAGATTATCATATTTTCCGTCAGACATTGTTGATAGATTTTCAACACACACAACACTCAATTTAAACACAAATATACTTAATAAAAATTTTCATAGTAAATTAAATTATAACAATTTTATATGGTTTATATAGTATATGTATGTATATATATTATATTCTAAAATAATTAACCCTCATCTAATATATTTTATAGGAATAATATATAAACAAACACAATATTACACAAAAAAAAATTTTATTTTTATTAAAAGTAGTTTGGTCGCCATTTGATGGAGAACCAATTATAATTAAACATTTTGGACCTTTTATAAATTTATATCCCAAAATAAAAATAATATTACTACTATAAACAAAAATATTATTCTATAGTTAATTTTTGTTATTTTTTTGTGAGGATTTATTTTTTAATGAGTTGTGAAAATTACTAAAATTCTGTTCAAAACAATTTTTTCATCAAATTTATTTATAATGTTAAATTATTTTATAAATTTGTTTTTTTGTTTAATTGGATAATATTTTTATCAATTAATCCAATTAAGGCCACTTTAATTATTTTAAATTTTAAATTTATCATAAAAACATAACAAACAATTTAATATTATTACTTTAAAACCCTACATTTTTATCCCGTCTGCCGAATGAAATTTAAATTTATTTCTTACACTTATTTTATTGTAATTTACAAAAGTGGATTCATTATTTCTAATAAAAACAATTTATAATTTATAATAATGTCAATTTAGTTTTTCTAAAAATATTATTAGTGAATGTAATTAAAATTAATTACAACGATTAAGATAAAATTAAGCTTAATAAGGGACTAAATCATAATATTAAGGGAACAAATGACCTAGAAACATGTAAAGAATATCTCATATGGCCATATTTCAACCATATTTTCAATTTTATCCACTTTACACCATTTTTTCACTTAAAATAGGAAAACGTGGGTGGGGATCCTTTTTTCCTAAATATTACCAGAGCGCCACTCCTCCTATAATATAAAAGGCCTCTTGTCCTCCCTCTTGATCACACCTACCAAGCTACATTGGATCAAATGGTATCTTCCCAATTTACTCTCCAACATCAATACTATATTCCTCGAATCCACCCTATATTTATAATTCAATCCAAGTAATCCTTTTGTGAAAACCAATGAGTTACCTGATTAAGAGTTTACGTCTTTCCTAACGATATTTAATTTTATTTCCATTGCCCACCCTATAAAATTTTATTATTACATGATTATATAGAAAATAAAGTATTAAAAATATAATAGAATGTATTTTTATTTGTTTTCTACCTAAAATTACACACAATTCTATCTTATTAGTAATGAACATACTGTGTATGTGAATGACGAACTACTGCTACATGAAATGATGATTATTCGTTCTCACATTACGAACTCCCATTGTCTTTTTTATAAAATAAAAAATATATATACATGATATATATGATATTTTAAATTTATTTATTCTTCTTTAATTCTTTTATAACACATAACTCTATACATTCTATTTTTTTAAAATATTATAACATCGTTTGTGGAAGAGTGGACTACCGCCCCCTCAAAGTAACGAGTCTCATTCACTCAATAAATGGAATGTATAAAAGTTATTTTTAATAAAATTATGGAACATATAAAAAAATATGTGATATTTTAATTATAATATAGATGATTATAAAATATTTTCCATTTTTTTAATATGAAAAATAAATGAAAGTAGCATTCAAGTGTACGTACTGTCTACCGTCTACTTGAACGGTGCATTTCATTTATTATCTCCAAACATTAAAGATTATGATAAATACATATATATATATATATAACATATAATATAATTAATTCATGAATTTCATATGGATATTATTAAATGAAGATATAATTATTAGGAACAATAATTAACAAGTCAAAACCATACTTGATACAACTGCAAAATTTACACACGAAATAATGAAAATAATAAAAGATTGTCAACAAAAGGGATATATGATATTATAAAAATCTTATATGTGATTTTATAGACATTATTATGGTTTTGGTATTGGTTATTAATATATTTTAAACCACTATATGGCAGGATAAAGACCATTCAACAATAAATAAGGTAAAGGTAAGGGAATTTCATCTCGATTTACATTCCATTTAGACTTATCTATTATTATGTGCGAAGTCACTTATTTAGGGTATGTGATATCTTTTTCATGTTATATCTTTAATATCCTTATTCTCATGATAAAATAATTTTCATTTAATGTCAATAATTTATGTATATCATGATTCAAATGTTTTAAAATGGTATGGGGCAGTTTAGAATGTTTAAATATTATTCTTCTAAAGAATGTTCTTTATTATTATCTTTGGTATCTCAATTCCTTTTTTTATTGTTAAAATTATCTTTAAATAATCAATTTATTTTAGTCATTTTTTAAATTATGTTATATGTAATATCTGTATTCTATTACAAAGGATATTATTATTTCCTAAACATGATATTATTTTTACATATGGTGTTCACCTTGATAGTTATTTGATTAAGTGGTGAATTTTTTATAAAATTGTATTCTTTATTCAATACAGATATTTATTAAGGGATATTATTTATTTTATTCTTTTATATGAGTAATTATTTTTAATGGTAATGATAGGTGGGGCCTATAGTTTCTATATGCCCTCTATTTATCGATAGGTTCTCATGAGAACAATATAATGGAAAAATTAAATGGGTTTTTATCTGTAGTTTTAACTGTCTTGTGAAAGTACATGAAAAAATATGTTTTAATGAACCTTAGAAATGATTTTAAATAATTAATAATTTCTTTCATATATATTTTTGTTATTATTTATCGAGGATATTTTGTGTTAACATATCTATGGGTTCATTTAATTTCCAGTTCTTTGATTAAATGGATTTAGTTTTCATTTTTTTACCATAATATAGTTGTTTTTCCTTATTTATTTATTATAATGGCATGTGTTATTAGTTATTTACATTTAAATTTTTATTTATTCTCATTGTATAATTATTTATTACACTTTACATACCCTTACAGAAAACTTGAGCTTACCCTTATTAGGTCTCAATACCCTAGGTTGTGAAAAGAATTTTTTTAATAATCTTTCAAGGATATAGTTTATTTAATTTTAATATGTGTCATGTTTGTTTATTATTTTACCTAATGTAATATGGGAATCCTTTATGTATTTTCTCATTACAATAATGCCAAAATAATTTTTCCTTCAGGATTTGATTCATTGTAATCATGTGAATATAATAAAATAATGCATTGGATTCAGGATTATGGGGTCGGGGAATTACAGTAGGTATCAGAGGACATTTAAAAGAAACCATGGAAACTAGATTAATAGAACATAGATTAGGGCACACAACCATAAGAAATAAATTGATGATTAGAATATAAGAACATCCTATAATTTTTGAAAGGTAGATATTATATGGGTATTCATAGAAATAAATATTTATCTAGATATTATAAGTGGATGTGGTTCTGGTATAGATGTACCTAAGAGTAACTAGTGAGATAAGGTATCTCAAGCCTTACATGGGGTAACCTGGTATACAACAACGGGCATTACTGTTCACTTAGTTTGACACTCATGGTTGACATGTTTAGGACAATTCACATTTTCTTTACCTACCATTATGAAGGATTTAAAATTAAAAATGTCCTTAAGGTAACCAAACTTCTGATTTATGATAAATAAATTTTTAATTTATGTTGAGTGTTATACAATATATTAAATTCAAGATTCTATGATATAATCAAGCATATTCCATTTTTTAGAAATGGGACTTGGAAAGAAAAATTCAATTTATACTCATGGAAGATATAGACATTTCCCTAAAGAGGAAATTAGTATAGTTTGTGTTTTAATGGTCAAAATTGTTGAAATATTGGGATAACATTATCAGGTTATGAAAAATAAATGTTCCCAGATTGATAATCATTTTCCATGGATAGAGTCCTCTATTATGTACCAAATTATGTGATAGATTCCTTCATCATTTAGTGTAACTACTAATCCAATTGTAGCTGAGAAATGGATTATGTCTTTTGAGAAGATTTTTCTGGAATTAGAAGGCAGAAAAAAGAAATAGGTTACACTTGCAATCAATAATATCTAACATTATCTTTATTAGTTGTGAAAATTTGTCAAAAATAAAATATACGAAGAAAAGATTGAACTCATGAAATATAGAACCTTTAACAATACATTTTTTATAAATACATCCCTCATGATTAACAAAATTGTGATGAATAGGGATTTCTTTGGCTTAAAGAAAAAGGAATAAGAGAGTGTAAAAAATTATGAAGATATATTTACAAGTACAGATAAGTATTCTACTTATTATATAGACAATATATAGTGCATGGTCGACCACTTCGTTGAAGGTATTATGCCAAATACATGTATGGAATTGGTTTCAAAGAATTTTTCATCATATAATGAATTAGTTATATGTTTCATCAAGATGGATAAAGAATTATGAAGATCTTACATATTCAAGGGAAACCAAGACATGAAGAGGCCTTCTAAGAATCATTATTAAATTGAAAGAATCCATGAAGAATAATAAATCTCAAACATTTCAATCATGTAAAAACTGTGGGAAAAGCAAAGTGGGAAATGTCTAATGGGACATGTAGTTTACTATAAATATGAAGATAGGGTTCACTAGGCTCATAAATGACAGGAAAATATGTTAATCAGTGATTTCTTCTGTTATAATATTAATTAGATGGTACATTATTCAAGTTATTTCTCGAAGTGTCATGGGAATATTCCACTGAAGAGGTCGAGGAGAGATAAACAATATTATGTGATCAATATAGCGGAGGTAGAATAACCAAATGACATGGTGGAAGGTACATTAATTATATCCTCTGATTTATTCAATTCAATATTTGATTATACATTGTCGTACTATTTTATATCTTCCCTATTTGCTATGAAAATTTATAATTTCCCTTTATATTTAATAATTGAGTTGTTAGTAAAAACACATAAGGTAAGTATCATTGCAAAAAAGATGTTTCAGGTTGTCCTAATTAGGAAATATAAGATTACATTATGTGCAGAACAAGTTATTATACATGTTGTTGATTTCGATATAATCATTGGTATGGAATTGATCTCAAAATATGATGTAAAAATATATTGTAAGAGGAATGAAATTGTACTTTGTGAGAAAGATTTAGAATCCATCATCATTAGAGTAGAATCTTACTCACCTAATTCTCATCCTTATTCACCCCCAATATATCTATTGAATAAAATTCTCATGGATGAAGAGAAAACAACATCAAGTGATAAATAATGTAGTCTTCAAATTGACGATGTACCAATTTTGTAGGAATACATTGATGTATTTTATAAGGAATTACCTGGACATCCTCCAAATCATGAAGTTGAATTTTCCATTGATTTAATCCTTGGCTCAATGTCAATATCGAATACTCCCTATATAATGGACAATGTTTAATTCATTGAGTTGAAGAACAAACTATAGTAATTGGTTAATAAGCTATTTATTCACCATATTATTTCATCATGGGAATCCCAAATCCTCTTGGTTACGATTAAATTTGGATACATGATGTTTTTTGTTGATTATAGGGAAATAAATGCTATTACAATAAATAATAAGTATCATCTTCCTAACATTGATGACTTGATTGATCAACTTCATGGATCCCAATATTTCATAAATATTGACCTTTGTTCAGGGTATCACTAATTTTGAATGAAGGAAGACATTCTAAAGACATATTTTATTATGAGGCATGTACATTACAATTTTTTTGTAATTCCATTTGGATTAACTAATGAATAATCTATTTTTATAGACCAAATAAATAGATTGTTAAATGTATAGCTTGATGATTTTTTTGTATTCATTGATGATATTATAGTGTATTATAAATGCTATGAGGACTGTGAGAATCACTTATGGATTATTTTTAAGTATCTTATTAGAGAGTAGTTTTATGGTAAATTAATAAATTGTGTTTTTAGGATATTAGAAGTTCATTTTCTTGCCTATATTGTATCCAAGGATAGGATATCAGTCGATCCTGCAAAGGCAAAGGTTGTAATAGAATTTCATATGCCAAAAAGATTAATTGTGGTATGTAGTTTCATTGGTTTGGTAGGTTATAATTAATGAGACATTCAGAATTATTCGAAAATAACTAACCCCTTACCCAAGATTACTCGTAAAGGGGTTATTTTTTTGGAAGAAGGAATGTGAAAAATTCTTTGATGTATTAAATAGAATATTATTCAATGCTCTAATTTTGACTATCCCATCTGTTTGTGATGGGTTTTTCATAAATAATGATTCATCAATGAAGAGACTTGGTTATGCCTTAATGAAAAAGGATAATGTTAGTGCATATGAATCAAGAAAACTAAAGACTCACGAAGATAATTATCCAACATATGATATTGGGTTATAGGTGTTATTCATCATTCAAAAAATATGGAGATATTTTCTCTATGGTGAGATATGTAAAATGTAGAGACCCGAAGCCTGACTTACATGGACATTACATTACATTTGCGGAATACTTAGTACATAACAAAAAACACACACACAAGGATCGTAATAGTTTAGTGTCTTTGGAAACTCGGAATATAATCTTCTAATCGTGGTGAAAGATCTTCAAAATCTCCCATAAAGATCTTCCTTTTTTTACCTAAAACCTTTCTTTATATCCTGTGGAAAAGAAAACATAAAAAGGGTGAGCTAAAATGCTCAGTAAGGGTAAACAAAAGAAAAATCAATCACATCATATTCATAAGAACATAACTTTTGGAAATCTTAACCTGCAAAAGAGAGCATAATTTCATAACATGGGATAAATCATAGTAGTGAAATGAAATCCCAATAATCATAACATAAAACATGAAACTTTGTGGCATACACACATAATCATATGGAATCATTTCTTGTTAGTCAAGACTCATTGCCAAGACTATCTTAGTGGACAAAGTCCCTTTTTGAATCGAGTAACCCTCGTTTCAGTCCTGTTTCACTGAACCGGTATAACCTACCATTCCAGCCATGTCTATCTCATGAGATATAAAATCTTTACCCAATTCATTGGAGGGAGATATAGGTCCCACCCATCTTAGAATGAATCCTTTCTTATGTGTGCCACATAATCATAAATCATACAATATCGCATAACACATGTAACAAAAATGGGATTCTTGAAACATCATGACATCATAAAACAAATCATATAAGGTAAATGAATTCATAAAAATAATTCCCTCACAACATAATCAAATCAATGTAATAATAGGGATAAAAACAGAACCCTTTATTATCTTAGATGGAAAATAATTTTGATAAAACACTTGAACTCCATTCTTGAGGAAAATATCCTTTCTTCTTCAAAAACACTTTTCTTTTCTTAACATGTCATTAAATTATAAACTAAAATAAGTTGATTAAAAATAAACTTGAAAACTTGTAAAGTAAGATTCTTGGAAATAATGTTTTAAAAATCTATTTATTCCGTACAAGTTAAAAAAAACATTCTTCGTACTTTTTTCGGAAAAGTCAAAAAGTACCTCGTACGAAAAACGACAAAAGATTCCTTTCATTTCTTTTACTAAAAACTCACCGAAGGGTAAAAATGGATTTAAACAATTGTAGGTGGATAGAAATAATATTACATATTGATGAAACATGGATGTGGATGATAAAATACACCCCAGTAAATACTTACGAATAAAGAATCTCGGATAAAAATGAGATTGTGATATTTCCCTTACCTTAGGTCCGACTTGCTTTGTAAGTGTCCGAGCCTCCTCTTCTTTGAAGCGCCTCTTTGAGACCTCCTCTTAGGGAACTAAAATTGGTCTTTGAGGAAGACTAGAACCTCTAGGATGTTGCTAGGGAAGTGGAGAAGAGATTTTGGCAGGGGTTGGCCGAGCTTGAGTTCTCAAATTGGTGTGAGGAGGAGGGGGAGGAGGTGTCCTTTTATAAGGGAGGAGAGGGGCACCTTAGGAATACCTCAAATTATTATTTTATATTAATGTCAAAATCGGTTTATAATGGTTCCAAAGGGTCTTATTTCGAATCTAAAGTGGGGATGGGTCGAAATACTATCAACCAATAAGATTTGTACAAGTTTAGGGTATTATTTTAGCCTTATCAATTAGATTTAACTCTAAGTTAAATAATTTAACTTTTACCGTGTCTTTTTGTTTTCTTTCACTATATGGTTAATACACTTACTATAAAATGCCAAAAGAACCCCATATTGTTTATTATTAATACATATATCCTTATCTAAGTCATTTGGACGAACCTTAGATTTTTAGGAATAAAATAACAATTAATAATATTTTATTTTATTTAAAAACTATTTTGTGTCAATTTTGACACTATTTGATATATGATTTTTGTGAAAGTCATAACAGAATAATATGTTCGAACCAAGTTGATTAAATCAACACTAATATATCATAGTAACCTAGAAAATTAGTGGAATTCATAAAAAGTCTCAAATTACATTCATTTGAGCATTTATAACATCAATTATGTTAATATTTCCTTAAAAGGGTAATTACTGCATCATCATTGTGTCATAAATAAATTAATTTATATAAAGTATAAAAATTATAAATAAAATATCATTATGTAGGAAATCTTTTTAGCTTTCTAATGAATATTTATAGTCGAATTTATCTTATGTATAACCCCATATTAAAAATGTTTTAGTTATTAAACTTTGATTTTAACTATTTTAACTATTCATTAAATAAAATAATATTAAATGTCATAATCTAATCCAAGTGGACCTAAATGGTAATATTATATTCATAAGGTTGTTTTTGGTCGAATTACACTTATCCAATAGAATTAGGACATGTTTTAGGGTAATAGTAATATCATATTTACCCTTAGATACCCTATTTACTATTAACCGTGGTAAAAAAAAGTAAAAAGTTACTATTCACCAAAAATTATTTTCATCTTATTCAACCACATTTTAGTCCTTGATATTAACCGTGTTTGTCGGATTTTCGAAATTCCATTCACAGAAGCGGTAAAATTATGTTTTATGAAAAATTCAGTTTTTAACCTACCACTTAGTGGTTTCACTATTCATCAAAAATTGAAAGTTTTCAGAAAAATACCAAAATTTCATCTTAAGCTATATTTCATATTCCGAATTCAAAAATGAAGTCTATTTTACCAAATTCATAACATAGAAGTTGCATTAATTAATTAAATACCGCTGTTAAAACAAATAGCGTGTTTTTAAGAAACAATATCTACCAAAAGATTGACACTTGTTTATGTCTGGTTTAAATGTGAAATTACATCCAATGACCAACATTGTATTAAATTGTAAAAATATATTCTCAATATGCTTTAAAACCACTCAATTTAATGATTTATCACTATTAATTATTTTGATTAAAAAAGTTGTTTTTAATTATAATCTAGTAATTTTCACTATTCATCAGAATATGAAAGTTATCCGAAAAGTACCAAAATTTCACCTTAGGCTAAATTCGATACTCCGAATCCAAAAATAAAGTCCATTTTGAGAGCTAAAATTTATAAAATTTTAAAAGGTGGTTATTACTATTCACAACGGCTAGTTTTAATAATATTTTAACAGCATATCGTTGTTTAGTGAAACTCAGTATTACGTACAACACACACTATCGAGGAAGGTCGCGATTGCGTGTAATGCAAGGCAAGTCAAGGATGCGTGTTGTGCAAGCTCCTTTTTGTGTTGCGTACAACACAAGACATTAGTGAAATTAAAAAGAATATTTTTCATAAAATCTTGGGCTGTTACATTCTACCCCCCTTAAAATGAATTTCGCCCTCGAAATTCGTCGGGGTTATAAATGGTTCACTATTCGAAAGTTTCTTTAATAGAAACCCACATCGTAAAAAGGAATAACAAAACCAATATTTTAAAACAAAAGTATGAAACTTAACGGTTGCCCAAATAAACTAATCACTGGGTTTCCACATAGGTGAAAATATGGATATGGAAGAAAAATCTAACCATCATGTTCTGATGGAGAGTGGTAGATAACATGGCTATGGAAAAGCCAACAATCACAAATCCATAAATTTGTGACGATCTAAGATACCATCCGATTCATCAGGTATAAGATCACTAGGACAACATTTTTGGTTTTCAAGATCATTTCCCTGAAGTTGAAAATTTGAATTAGAATAAATACTTTCTTTATTTTGGTACAATCTCACTGTTGTTCATGACTTCAACAATTTCCACTTCATCTCTTAAATAATTGAAGTTGAATTTGTTATTCGTGAAGTGTTAGCAGATCATGTGATAGAATGATGGGTCATTCCATCTGTCTCAAACAAAAGGTTAGTAAAAATTATATACATAAGTCGATCTATAGTGAGATTAATCACATATGGTTCCTAAAATGGACTTATACTTCATATATCATACTGCTTAATATAATAAAACTAGTTTCTACTAAACAGGGACTTCATGTAGGCCAGTGGTAGGCGATAAAGGCCAGTCGCACTACGGTTGTGGGTTCGATTCCCACAGCCTTGTCCGATGCGATGGGTTGTCGCCCGTCCTGCAGGTTGTCCTTTTTCTAAAACTATATTACTATAACATCTCATCAATAATATCACTAACATATGTCTACCATAATCCATTCCAATCTGTAGGTTTATCCATAATACTGCAGTCCACTCTCATAACATAGTGAAAACGATTACCAGGGATTTAACACCATCGTTGATCCCCATATATCATAAGATATGTTTTGTTGGTCACATTCCAAACATTCAAAGTCCTTAATCATGTATTCTCTTGAATACCTTAGTGAAAACATGAATGCAGTTAAAATTTAACACTTTCCACATACCAAAATCCTCAAAATTCTATATACTCAAACCATGATATCACTTAGTCCTTATATCAATCATGAGCTCATGAATACTATTAAACATTTCATTTTCTCGTTTTCCCTTCATTATGCGCATATCATCTTATTTCCAGAAATATCTCAATCACTTTGAATACCACATCAATAAATATTGCAATACTCAACGATACAACATTATTTTGGAATCCCATTACATAAACACTTAATCATTCCACCACATCGTTGTCATATTCAATATTTCCAATAGTGATCGCATGTGACTTCCCTTTGTCCTTTTCCTTCAGTGGTTGCTCATGTTGATCATCACTAACCCTTGGATTAGGGCATTTATTAGCATAATTCCCCATTTTCTTGCACTTGAAGCATTGAAGTGTTGGTGGTGCGTTCTCTGTAGTGTTTTCTTTATTCACATCATTAGAAACCCTTTTTCCATTACTTCGACACTCAGCTGCTCGATGACCTTATTTTCCACACTTAAAACATTTTCTAGTCCCTTTAAGACAATCTCCACCATGCTTCTTTCCACACTTTGTGCATAAGGAAACATTCATCTTTTTTTCACCATTATTCTGAGATTTCTCCTTGAACTCCATCTTTCGTTTCTTGTCAAAACCATGAGATGGATATGTAACACCAACTTCCATTTCTACCTTGATAGCACAACGCACAATTTCTTCATAGCTACTGAGGTCTCTTATAGCTAATGCCCTTCGAAGACTTGGTTTTAAGCCACTAAAAAATCGATCAACTTTACTTTCAGGTTGGATGATAATGCCAGATGCATACCTTGCAAGTCTTGTAAAATTCGCTTCGTATATACCAACAGATTCATCATCCTTTTTCTTTAGTTCAAGAAACTCCTTCTCCATATTTGTTCGAAGAATACGAGGGAAGTACTTATTGAAAAATAAGTTCATGAACTCGTCCCATTCCATGGACTCAATTTCATCTCTTTGCCTTGTATTCTTGATAAGATTCCACCATTGATCAGCTTCACCTTCCAAACGATATACTGCTAAGATGACTTTATCATGTTCAGAACATTGAGGAACTGAAAATATCTTTTCAGTGGTACTGATCCATTGCTCAGCAACAAGTGGATCAGAAGACCCACTGAAAGAAGGTGGACGTTGCCTCATGAAGGACTCAATAGAATATTGTTCCCTTCTCTGCTCATTTGGAAGTCCAGAATGATTCATAGCTTGTGTAAGTATAGCAATAAGATTTTGCACTCCATATCCCATAACATTTGTTTGTTCAGGAGGAAAATCATTGCATTTTCCATTGCATTGATCAACACGGTTCCTTCGGGTTCCAGCCATCGTTTAAAACCCAAAAAGAATAGTGTGAGAGGAAAAAATCATGCTAGGGAAAACAACATAGTAAAGGGGGAGTACCCTTAATATCTAACATCTAAGGTTAAATTCTAAGATCTTTACCGTAGTTCTAGGACCATATCCTATACTTATACTTATCCTTAGGGACATCCCTAGACATACCTTAGAAATATCTCTAGGGATCTCACTAAAGTTCTGGCATCCTAGTTTCCAAAGGTTGACTAAACCTTTCCTCTGATACCAACTGTAGAGACCCGAAGCCTGACGTACATGGAAATTACATTACATTTGCGGAATACTTAGTACATAACAAAAAAACACACACACAAGGATCGTAATAGTTTAGTGTCTTTGGAAACTCGGAATATAATCTTCTAATCGTGGTGAAAGATCTTCAAAATCTCCCATAAAGATCTTCCTTTTTTTTACCTAAAACATTTATTTATATCCTGGGGAAAAGAAAACATAAAAAGGGTGAGATTAAATGCTCAGTAAGGGTAAACAAAAGAAAAATCAATCACATCATATTCATAAGAACTTAACTTTTGGAAATCTTAACCTGCAAAAAGAGCATAATTTCATAACATGGGATAAATCATAGTAGTTAAATGAAATCCCAATAATCATAACTTAAAACATGAAACTTTGTGGCATACACACATAATCATATAGAATCATTTCTTGTTAGTCAAGACTCATTTCCAAGACTATCTTAGTGGACAAAGTCCCTTTTTGAATCGAGTAACCCTCGTTTCAGTCCTGTTTCACTGAACCGGTATAACCTACCATTCCAGCCATGTCTATCTCATGAGATATAAAATCATTACCCAATGCATTGGAGTGAGATGTAGGTCCCACCCATCTTATAATGAATCCTTTCTTATGTGTGCCACATAATTATAAATCATACAATATCGCATAACACATGTAACAAAAATGGGATTCTTGAAACATCATGACATCATAAAACAAATCATATAAGGTAAATGACTTCATAAAAATAATTCCCTCACAACATAATCAAATCAATGTAATAATAGGGATAAAAATAGAACCCATTATTATCTTAGATGGAAAATAATTTTGATAAAACACTTGAACTCCATTCTTGATGAAAATATCCTTTCTTCTTCAAAAACACTTTTCTTTTCTTAACATGTCATACAATTATAAACTAAAATAAGTTGATTAAAAATAAACTTGAAAACATGTAAAGGAAGCTTCTTGGAAATAATGTTTTAAAAATCTATTTATTCCGTACAAGTTAAAAAAACATTCTTCTTACTTTTTTCGGAAAAGTGAAAAAGTACCTCGTACGAAAAACGACAAAAGATTCCTTTCATTTCTTTTACTAAAAACTCACCGAAGGGTAAAAATGGATTTAAACAATTGTAGGTGGATAGAAATAATATTACATATTGATGAAACATGGATGTGGATGATAAAATACACCCTAGTAAATACTTACGAATAAAGAATCTCGGATAAAAATGAGATTGTGATATTTCCCTTACCTTAGGTCCGACTTGCTTTGTAAGTGTCCGAACCTCCTCTTCTTTGAAGCGCCTCTTTGAGACCTCCTCTTAGGGCACTAAAATTGGTCTCTGAGGAAGACCAAAACATCTAGGATGTTGCTAGGGAAGTGGAGAGGAGATTTTGGCAGGGGTTGGCCGAGATTGAGTTCTCAAATTGGTGTGAGGAGGAGGGGGAGGAGGTGTCCTTTTATTAGGGAGGAGAAGGGCACCTTAGGAATACCTCAAAATATTATTTTATATTAATGTCAAAATCGGTTTATAATGGTTCCAAAGGGTCTTATTTCGAAGCTAAAGTGGGGATGGGTCGAAATACTATCAACCAATAAGATTTATACTATTTTAGGGTGTTATTTTAACATTATCAATTAGATTTAACTGTAAGTTAAATAATTTAACTTTTACCGTGTCTTTTTGTTTTATTTCACTATATGGTTAATACACTTACTATAACATGCCAAACGAACCCCAAATTTTTTATCATTAATACATATCTCCTTATCTAAGTCATTTGGCCGAACCTTAGATTTTTAGGAATAAAATAACAATTAATAATATAATATTTGATTTAAAAACTATTTTGTGTCAATTTTGACACTATTTGATATATGATTTTTGTGAAAGTCATAACAGAATTATATGTTCAAACCAAGTTGATTAAATCAACACTAATATATCATAGTAACCTATAAAATTAGTTTAATTCATAAAAAGTCTCAAATTAAATTCATTTGAGCATTTATAACATCAATTATGTTAATATTTCCTTAAAAGGGTAATTACTGCATCATCGTTGTGTCATAAATAAATTAATTTATATAAAGTATAAAAATTATAAATAAAATATCATTATGTAGGAAATCTTTTTAGCTTTCTAATGAATATTTATAGTCGAATTTATCTTATGTATAACCCCATATTAAAAATGTTTTAGTTATTAAACTTTGATTTTAACTATTTTAACTATTCATTAAATAAAATAATATTAAATGTCATAATCTAATCCAAGTGGACCTAAATGGTCATATTATATTCATAAGGTTGTTTTTGGTCTAATTACACTTATCCAATAGAATTAGGACATGTGTTAGGGTAATATTAATATCATATTTACCCTTAGTTACCCTATTTACTATTAACCGTGGTAAAAAAAAGTAAAAAGTTACTATTCACCAAAAATTATTTTCATCTCATTGAACCACATTTTAGTCCTTGATATTAACCGTGTCTGTCGGATTTTCGAAATTCCATTCACAGAAGCGGTAAAATTAAGTTTTATGAAAAATTCAGTTTTTAACCTACCACTTAGTGGTTTCACTATTCATCAAAAATTGAATGTTGTCAGAAAAATACCAAAATTTCATCCTAATCTATATTTCATATTCTGAATTCAAAAATGAAGTCTATTTTACCAAATTCATAACATAGAAGTTTCATTAATTAATTAAATCCCGCTGTTAAAACAAATAGCGTGTTTTTAAGAAACAATATCTACCAAAAGATTGACACTTGTTTATGTCTGCTTTAAATGTGAAATTACATCCAATGACCAACATTGTATTAAATTGTAAAAATATATTCTAAATATGATTTAAAACCACTCAATTTAATGATTTATCACTATTAATTATTTTGATTAAAAAAGTTGTTTTTAATTATAATCTAGTAATTTTCACTATTCACCAGAATATGAAAGTTATCCGAAAAGTACCAAAATTTCACCTTAGGCTAAATTCGATACTCCGAATCCAAAAATAAAGTCCATTTTGAGAGCTAAAATTTATAAAATTTTAAAAGGTGGTTATTACTATTCACAACGGCTAGTTTTAATAATATTTTAACAGCATATCGTTGTTTAGTGAAACTCAGTATTACGTACTACACACGCTATCGAGGAAGGTCGCGATTGCGTGTAATGCAAGGCAAGTCAAGGGTGCGTGTTGTGCAAGCTCCTTTTTGTGTTACGTACAACACAAGACATTAGTGAAATTAAAGAGAATATTTTTCATAAAATCTTGGGCTGTTACATTCTACCCCCCTTAAAATGAATTTCACCCTCGAAATTCGTCGGGGTTATAAATGGTTCACTATTCGAAAGATTCTTTAATAGAAACCCACATCGTAAAAAGGAATAACAAAACCAATATTTTAAAACAAAAGTATGAAACTTAACGGTTACCCAAATAAACTAATCACTGGGTTTCCACATAGGTGAAAATACGGATATGGAAGAAAAATCTAACCATCATGTTCTGATGGAGAGTGGTAGAGAACATGGCTTTGGAAAAGCCAACAATCACAAATCCATAAATTTGTGACGATCTAAGGTACCATCCGATTCATCAGGTATAAGATCACTAGGACAACATTTTTGGTTTTCAAGATCATTTCCCTAAAGTTGAAAATTTGAATTAGAATAAATACTTTCTTTAATTTGGTACAATCTCACTGTTGTTCATGCCTTGAACAATTTCCACTTCATTTCTTAAATAAATGAAGTTGAATTTGTTATTCGTGAAGTGTTAGCAGATCATGTGATAGAATGATGGGTCATTCCATCTGTCTCAAACAAAAGGTTAGAAAAAATTATATACATAAGTCGATCTATAGTGAGATTAATCACATATGGTTCCTAAAATGGACTTATACTTCATATATCATACTGCTTAATATAATAAAACAAGTTTCTACTAAACAGGGACTTCCTGTAGGCCAGTGGTAGGCGATAAAGGCCAGTCGCACTTCGGTTGTGGGTTCGATTCCGACAGCCTTGTCCGATGCGATGGGCTGTCGCCCGTACTGCAGGTTGTCCTTTTTCTAAAACTATATTACTATAACATCTCATCAATAATATCACTAACTTATGTCTACCATAATCCATTCCAATCTGTAGGCTTATCCATAATACTACAGTCCACTCTCATAACATAGTGAAAACGATTACCAGGGATTTAACACCATTGTCGATCCCCATATATCATAAGATATGTTTTGTTGGTCACATTCCAAACATTCAAAGTCCTTAATCATGTATTCTCTTGAATACCTTAGTGAAAACATGAATGCAGTTAAAAGTTAACACTTTCCACATACCAAAATCCTCAAAATTTTATATACTCAAACCATGATATCACTTAGTCCTTATATCAATCATGAGCTCATGAATACTATTAAACATTTCATTTTCTCGTTTTCCCTTCATTATACGCATATCATCTTATTTCCAAAAATATCTCAATCACTTTGAATACCACATCAATAAATATTGCAATACTCAATGATACAACATTATTTTGGAATCCCATTACATAAACACTTAATCATTCCACCACATCGTTGTCATATTCAATATTGCCAATAGTGATCGCATGTGACTTCCCTTTGTCCTTTTCCTTCAGTGGTTTCTCATGTTGATCATCACTAACCCTTAGATTAGGGCATTTATTAGCATAATGCCCCATTTCCTTGCACTTGAAGCATTGAAGTGTTGGTGGTGCGTTCTCTGCAGTGTTTGCTTTATTCACATCATTAGAAACCCTTTTTCCATTACTTTGACACTCAGCTGCTCGATGACCTTCTTTTCCACACTTAAAACATTTTCTAGTCCCTTTAAGACAATCTCCACCATGCTTCTTTCCACACTTTGTGCATAAGGAAACATTCATCTTCTTTTCACCATTATTCTGAGATTTCTCCTTGAACTCCATCTTTCGTTTCCTGTCAAAACCATGAGATGGATATGTAACACCAACTTCCATTTCTACCTTGATATCACAACGCACAATTTCTTCATAGCTACTGAAGTCTCTTATAGCTAATGCCCTTCGAAGACTTGGTTTTAAGCCACTGAAAAATCGATCAACTTTACTTTCAGGTTGGATGATAATGCCAGATGCATACCTTGCAAGTCTTGTAAAATTCGCTTCGTATATACCAACAGATTCATCATCCTTTTGCTTTAGTTCAAGAAACTCCTTCTCCATCTTTGTTCGAAGAATACGAGGGAAGTACTTATCGAAAAATAAGTTCTTGAACTCGTCCCATTCCATGGACTCAATTTCATCTCATTGCCTTGTATTCTTGATAAGATTCCACCATTGATCAGCTTCACCTTCCAAACGATATACTGCTAAGATGACTTTATCATGTTTAGAACATTGAAGAACTGAAAATATCTTTTCAGTGGTACTGATCCATTGTTCAGCAACAAGTGGATCAGAAGACCCACTGAAAGAAGGTGGATGTTGCCTCATGAAGGACTCAATAGAATATTGTTCCCTTCTCTGCTCATTTGGAAGTCCAGAATGATTCATAGCTTGTGTAAGTATAGCAATAAGATTTTGCACTCCATCTCCCATAACATTTGTTTGTTCAGGAGGAAAATCATTGCATTTTCTATTGCATTTATCAACACAGTTCCTTCAGGTTCCAGCCATCGTCTCAAACCCAAAAAGAATAGTGTGAGAGGAAAAAATAATGCTAGGGAAAACAACATAGTAAAGGGGGAGTACCATTAATATCTAACATCTAAGGTTAAATTCTAAGATCGTTACCGTAGTTCTAGGACCATATCCTATACGTATACTTATCCTTAGGGACATCCCTAGACATACCATAGAAATATCTCTAGGGATCTCACTAAAGTACTGGCATCCTAGTTTCCAAAGGTTGACTAAACCTTTCCTCTGATACCAACTGTAGAGACCCGAAGCCTGACGTACATGGAAATTACATTACATTTGTGGAATACTTAGTACATAACAAAAAACACACACACAAGGATCGTAATAGTTTAGTGTCTTTGGAAACTCGGAATATAATCTTCTAATCGTGGTGAAAGATCTTCAAAATCTCCCATAAAGATCTTCCTTTTTTTTACTTAAAACCTTTATTTATATCCTGGGGAAAAGAAAACATAAAAAGGGTGAGCTCAAATGCTCAGTAAGGGTAAACAAAAGAAAAATCAATCACATCATATTCATAAGAACATAACTTTTGGAAATCTTAACCTGCAAAAGAGAGCATAATTTCATAACATGGGATAAATCATAGTAGTGAAATGAAATCCCAATAATCATAACTTAAAACATGAAACTTTGAGTCATACACACATAATCACATAGAATCATTTATTGTTAGTCAAGACTCATTGACAAGACTATCTTAGTGGACAAAGTCCCTTTTTGAATCGAGTAACCCTCGTTTTAGTCCTGTTTCACTGAACCGGTATAACCTACCATTCCAGCCATGTCTATCTCATGAGATATAAAATCTTTACCCAATGCATTGGAGGGAGATATAGGTCCCACCCATCTTATAATGAATCCTTTCTTATGTGTGCCACATAATCAAAAATCATACAATATCGCATAACACATGTAACAAAAATGGGATTCTTGAAACATCATGACATCATAAAACAAATCATATAAGGTAAATGACTTCATAAAAATAATTCCCTCACAACATAATCAAATCAATTTAATAATACGGATAAAAACATAACCCTTTATTATCTTAGATGGAAAATAATTTTGATAAAACACTTGAACTCCATTATTGAGGAAAATATCCTTTCTTCTTCAAAAACACTTTTCTTTTCTTAACATGTCATACAATTATAAACTAAAATAAGTTGATTAAAAATAAACTTGAAAACTTGTAAAGGAAGCTTCTTGGAAATAATGTTTTAAAAATCTATTTATGCCGTACAAGTTAAAAAAAACATTCTTCGTACTTTTTTCAGAAAAGTCAAAAAGTACCTCGTACGAAAAATGACAAAAGATTCCTTTCATTTCTTTTACTAAAAACTCACCGAAGGGTAAAAATGGATTTAAACAATTGTAGGTGGATAGAAATAATATTACATATTGATGAAAAATGGATGTGGATGATAAAATACACCCCAGTAAATACTTACGAATAAAGAATCTCGGATAAAAATGAGATTGTGATATTTCCCTTACCTTAGGTCCGACTTGCTTTGTAAGTGTCTGAACCTCCTCTTCTTTGAAGCGCCTCTTTGAGACCTCCTCTTAGGGAACTAAAATTGGTCTTTGAGGAAGACCAGAACCTCTAGGTTGTTGCTAGGGAAGTGGAGAAGAGATTTTGGCAGGGGTTGGCCGAGCTTGAGTTCTCAAATTGGTGTGAGGAGGAGGGGGAGGAGGTGTCCTTTTATAAGGGAGGAGAGGGGCACCTTAGGAATACCTCAAAATATTATTTTATATTAATGTCAAAATCGGTTTATAATGGTTCCAAAGGGTCTTATTTCGAAGCTAAAGTTGGGATGGGTCGAAATTCTATCAACCAATAAGATTTATACAAGTTTAGGGTATTATTTTAACCTTATCAATTAGATTTAACTCCAAGTTAAATAATTTAACTTTTACCGTGTCTTTTTGTTTTCTTTCACTATATGGTTAATACACTTACTATAACATGACAAACGAACCCCAAATTGTTTATTATTAATACATATATCCTTATCTAAGTCATTTGGCCGAACCTTATATTTTTAGGAATAAAATAACAATTAATAATATAATATTTGATTTAAAAACTATTTTGTGTCAATTTTGACACTATTTGATATATGATTTTTGTGAAAGTCATAACAGAATTATATGTTCGAACCAAGTTGATTAAATCAACACTAATATATCATAGTAACCTAGAAAATTAGTGGAATTCATAAAAAGTCTCAAATTACATTCATTTGAGAATTTATAACATCAATTATGTTAATATTTCCTTAAAAGGGTAATTACTGCATCATCGTTGTGTCATAAATAAATTAATTTATTTAAAGTCTAAAAATTATAAATAAAATATCATTATGTAGGAAATCTTTTTATATTTCTAATGAATATTTATAGTCGAATTTATCTTATGTATAACCCCATATTAAAAATGTTTTAGTTATTAAACATTGATTTTAACTATTTTAACTATTCATTAAATAAAATAATATTAAATGTCATAATCTAATCCAAGTGGACCTAAATGGTCATATTATATTCATAAGGTTGTTTTTGGTCGAATTACACTTATCCAATAGAATTAGGACATGTGTTAGGGTAATAGTAATATCATATTTACCCTTAGTTAACCTATTTACTATTAACCGTGGTAAAAAAAAGTAAAAAGTTACTATTCACCAAAAATTATTTTCATCTCATTGAACCACATTTTAGTCCTTGATATTAACCGTGTCTGTCGGATTTTCGAAATTCTATTCACAGAAGCGGTAAAATTAAGTTTTATGAAAAATTCAGTTTTTAACCTACCACTTAGTGGTTTCACTATTCATCAAAAATTGAAAGTTTTCAGAAAAATAACAAAATTTCATCCTAAGCTATATTTCATATTCCGAATTCAAAAATGAAGTCTATTTTACCAAATTCATAACATAGAAGTTGCATTAATTAATTAAATCCCGCTGTTAAAACAAATAGCGTGTTTTTAAGAAACAATATCTACCAAAAGATTGACACTTGTTTATGTCTGGTTTAAATGTGAAATTACATCCAATGACCAACATTGTATTAAATTGTAAAAATATATTCTAAATATGCTTTAAAACCACTCAATTTAATGATTTATCACTATTAATTATTTTTATTAAAAAAGTTGTTTTTAATTATAATCTAGTAATTTTCACTATTCATCAGAATATGAAAGTTATCCGAAAAGTACCAAAATTTCACCTTAGGCTAAATTCGATACTCCGAATCCAAAAATAAAGTCCATTTTGAGAGCTAAAATTTCTAAAATTTTAAAAGGTGGTTATTACTATTCACAATGGCTAGTTTTAATAATATTTTAACATCATATCGTTGTTTTGTGAAACTCAGTATTACGTACTACACACGCTATCGAGGAAGGTCGCGATTGCGTGTAATGCAAGGCAAGTCAAGGATGCGTGTTGTGCAAGCTCCTTTTTGTGTTGCGTACAACACAAGACATTAGTGAAATTAAAAAGAATATTTTTCATAAAATCTTGGGCTGTTACATAAAATATTCAGGAATCCGAAATTCTAGAAATGCATTTTCTCATAAAATAAGCTCACTATGATGATGATGATGTATCGATCTACTCAAGGATTATGATTTCTCAATAAAAAACCAAATAATAGAAGAAAATAAGGTAGCAGATCCACTGAGTATAAAAGATCATTGAGTTATAACCCATATAAGGATTGAGAAGGATCCTATGTTCGTGGATCTAGTAAATATTTATATTTAAAATTGTAAAAAGGGGACACATTAATAATTTTTAAAATTATTGAAAAATCATATTTATTAGAGAGTATAAAGATATTTAAATATGATTATGAGATATTTAAAATGAAATTTAATGTTGTGTGTGATAGAAAATAAACAGACATTCTTTGTGATGGTGGTGACCTAATGTTTGGAATGTTTCTATGTGTTCTATCTATACTAGATATAAAAAGGTAATTGATGGGTGATACCTATAGCTCAAATTTCATTATAAACCCTATAAGTACAAAGTTGTATAGGTACTTGATGTAACATTTTTTGGGATAACATGTATCAGGAAATTGATGATAATGTTTCAAGAGTTGGGGCTTTCGAAATGTGAAAGCTATAAAGAAACATCATAAAGTATCCATGTAACCACTTAATATTTCTATATGGAAATGGGATGTAATAAATATGGATTTTTTCATAGGACTTCCAAATAATCCTAGAAGTAATTATACAAAATTCGTAATTGTTGATTTTCTAACCAACTATTTTAATTTCCTTTCCATTAGAGAAGAATTTCCCCTTGAAGCCTCGCTGGGTTCTACATTAAATAATAATTTAGAATTTATGGTGAACCTCTATCAATTGTTTCAGATATACTTGACATAAAAATTATCGAAAATTATCTAAAAGGACCATGACACTGACCTTATATTGACTACTGACTAACACCCTCTAACTGATGGACAATTTAAATGAACAATTCAAACAATGTAATATAGGTTGAGGTCTTTCTCGCTCTACATTCAAGGTATGGGGGATTAGTACTTATCTTTGGTTGATTTTTTGTATAATATTCAGTTCCATTTAATTATTCAAATAATATTTTATGAAGAATTATATGGAATGAAATGCTATGATCTAAATTTTTGGGATGAAGTTAGTCAAAGGAAACTCATAATCCAAAACAATTTCAAGAAATGATGCCAATGGTAATGGATATTCAAGATCATATTTAATCAACTCAAAGTATGCAAAAGATTTATGCTGATAATTGGAGAAAATATTTGGAATTCCACGTGGGATATCATGTTTTCCTGAAAGTATATCTATGGAAGGGTGTTATAAGGTTCACTAAGAAATTGAATCTGAGTCCCAGGTACATAGAACCCTTATAAATTCTTTAAATAGTTTGTGACATTTCATATTATTTGGAAATGTATCTGATTATCTAAAGGGTACATGATGTGTTCCATATATCTCTGTTAAGGAAGTACATGTAGACCCAATGAATGTTCTCACATCTTATGAAATTGAGTTGGAACATAACCTTCTATATTGTGAAGAAGACATCAATATTATTGAATCTAAAGTTCATGTTTTGAGAAATTGTATAACTTATATGGTAAAGGTGCTATGGAGAAATCCCAAAATGGAAGAAGCAATGTGGGAACCAGAGGATTATATGAAGAATAACTACCGAGATTTTTTTAAGTTAATAACCCTGAAATTTCATGGATTAAATTTTTGTATTAGGGAATAATTTATCAACCCAACACTCTACCATATTTTCCTTTAGATTTTATTTATAGCTTTCCAATACACATAACACCTGATTTAAAAAAATCTATAGTATCATAATTTGAAGAGTCAATTTAATACTAACACATTTAGAGACTTTAGGTATTAAATAAATATATTTTATATCTAAAATAATTTTTCAACACTCATTTAATATATTTTGTAGGCATAAGAGAAGAACAAACCCAATATTTTACATAAAATACTATATTTTTATTTAAAGTATTTTTGTCACTTTTTGATGGAGAACCCTATTTGAATAAAAAAATTCCATTTGTTAAATTTAATATTAAAAAATAAACTTCAAATTTTTTATAGAAACATAAAAATTAGATTAGGGTGAATATTTTTTATTTTTCTATGGGAATTCATTTTCTAATGAATACTGATAAATACTGAATTTTAATTCAAAATGTCTTTTTAATATAATTTATTTATAATTACAAATTATGTTTTAGATTTTTTATAAAGTTTAATTAAATAATATTTTTATCCATTAATATAATTTATGTTTTTTGAATAAATTTCACTTTGAAATTGACTATAAAAACATAGAAATGTTTTGAATGTTTTTACTTTTAAAACCCTCCTTTTTGAGCAGTCTGCGAGATTAAATTTAAATTAATTTCTCACACTTATGGGAAATTAATTTGGAGAAATAGATTACATATTTTCAATAATAAAAATTTATAATTTATAATCAGTTCAACTAATTTTTTTCCAAAAATATTTGTGAAATTAATTAAAATTACATACAGCAATTATTGTAAAATTATGCATTATAAGGGAAAAAACCAAAATCATAAGGGCCCAAATGACATAGAAATGTATCCAAAATAAATTTTAAGTACATATTTTTACCCAATACACCCTTTTATCTAATTTGGAAAATTATTTATCAACTTTAAATAAAAAATATAACTCAGATTCCTTTTTTCCAAATTTTACAAGAGTTCCACTCCTCCTCAATTATAAAAGGCATCATTTTCTCCTACTTCCTTACACCACTCAAGCCAATTATGTTTGTCCAATATTTGATAAATTCACTTTCCAAAATACATATTTTAATACTTTAATCTCTATTTTTTCATAAATAAATCTTATAATTCCTTTTGGTGCTACCCAATAAGAGTTTCCAGATTAAGTAGTAACGTCTTTCCTAAAGCTCATTGATTATATATTCATTATCAACCCACTAAACTCTTATTATTACATATTTATATATTAAATACAGTATCCTAAATATAATAGGATGTTTTTACAATAATTTTTCTATATACACATACATTCACCTCCATCTAATTGGTAATGATCGTACTGTTTATGTGAACAGTAAACAATCGCCTCACGAAATGATGATTGTCCGTATGACCTTTACCTCCTCCCATGGTAGTTATTATGATCAAAACACTATATATAGATATATATATATATGATATTTATGATATTTATAATTTATTTATGCTTCTATAATTATTTTATAACACATACCTTAATATATTATATTTTTTGTAAATACGATAACAACATTTGAGGAAGTGTGGACTACAACCCCCTCAAAGCAATGTGACTCATTCACACCACACATGGAATGCATAAAAGATGGTTTTATTAATCCAATGTAAAATAAATTAAAAATATATGATAATTTAAGTACAATATAAATATTTATCAACTAATTTTCATTCCTTTAATATGAAAAATAAATTAAAGTAGTGTTCATGCTTATATACGACCTAACGTCTCTAAGAACGGTGCATTTCATTTCTTATCTCCAAAATTTATAGATTATTATAAATAAATATATAATGGATATATAAGATAATAAAATACTTTTTTATATTTTTTATATGATGAAATCATGATAGAATTAATGGGAAAAATAATTGACAAGTCAAAACATACTAGATAAAACTGGGAAATTAACACCCGAAATAGTAAAAAAATTAAATGGTTCTGGTATTGTTTAAAAATGTATTGTAAAACACTATATTATTGTATAAAGGTCACAATTAATATAGATAAGTTAAGGTAATTCTGTCTCAATTTATATTTTATTAGAACATATTTGTTATTATGCACCAATTGACTTTTAATTGATGTGTATACTTTATTTTTTTATATAATTTCCCCCTTTATTATCATGATATTATTAGTTTATTTTAATTTAATAAATTTCTTTAGATTATGATTAAAATGTTTTAAAGTGATATAGGACACTTTGGAATTTTTAAAGATTATTCTCCTAATGAATATTCCTAATTAAAATTATTAAATTCTCGCTTCCTTTTTTTATTGTTAACATACCCTTAAAAAGATAAATTTATTTTAATTTTTTCCCTTGGAAGTTTTGTTTAATATCCACATTCTCATACAATAGATATTAGTTCCAAAACTGTCTATTGTTTAACATATAGTGTTCACATTAAATGACATTTGATTAATTCAAGAATTATTGAGAAAACTATATTCTTTATTAAATACTGATATTTGATTAGGAAATTTATTTATTTGAATATTATATATGAATAATTATTTTGACTGGTACTGTTGGGTGGGTTCAATACATTATATATACACTCGATGCATCGATAGGATCTCATTAGACAAATAATCTTCCCAAAGTAAATGGATTTAATCCTTTATTTTAACCATCTTTTTATTGGTATTGATGGTATAGGTTTTCAAATTACTTATAAATGATGTACAATAATTAATCATATCCTTAATATATATTTCAATTATTATTTACCCATGATATTTTTTAGTGAAATTTCTGTGGATAGATTTTATTTCCAGTTTATGGGTTTTATGGAACATGTTTCTTGGTTATTAACATGCCGTAGTGATTTTTCTTTATTTAGTTACTTTCATGAAAAAAACATAAGTTATTTACCTATATATGTTAATTTATACTGATTGATTCATTATTTCATACAATTTTATTAACCTTACTGAGTATTTGAAATCACACTTATTATGTTTCAACTCATCAGGTTATGATGAAGAAATATTTGACTAAGATTTCAATGACGCATTTTATTTATTTAAATTGTGTCTCATATATGTATTTCTTATTTATTAATTTATTTTGGGTATCATGTATGTAATTTCACATTCTAAGGCTTTTAAACTAATTGGACCTTCAAGAACTGATTCCTTATAATCATGCCAATGTAATAAAATAATGCACCAGCTTCAGGATTCTAGGGTTGGGGTGTTACATTGGTCAAACCAAAGTGGCACCAGAGGTGTGAGGAAGTGGGAGGGGTGAGTTAATTTTTATATTTTAGGTGAGTGTAACCATTTTTTATTTTTTAAAGGGAAGTTCACTCACCTTTTTCCCATGTAAGTGGATCCAATAAAGGCCAAATTCAGTCCATGGGAGGATATGTCACGAACCAGATCAGATCCCCATCAAAACTGGAACATGACCCAGTCCGTGGAAAGGCCCAAAGGGCATTCCCAATACACAAGGACAACTAAAAGCTCCAAATTATGATAATGTAAATGTAGGGAACAATTTACTCGTATTTATACACATAAAATAACAACATAAATAAATATATAGAATCTGAAAATTTAATCCTAACAAGACTTAAAAAAAATTCGAATATAAATACATGGTTTTAGAAAAACCCCAAGAGGGAAAAAATTAAAAATTAGAAAAAAAAACATAACCCTAGAACCACTATAGGGTAATGGTTCATCATCCTCATCCCTTCTCCCCAACACCGCACAAAGGATGGAAGGTAACAACCTGAACAACATATTTGGAAAGCTTTACCCAAGCCTACGAAAAAGATTCCCAAGACTACTTACACCCAATGGTGTAATTAGGGTGTGACCCTAAGAACAATATTCTTCCATCCAAAAAATATTACATGTGATAAACATTATAATACAAAAATATTACAATTTTTTATCAACCCGAAATTCCATAAACAATTTTTAAAGGATAAAACTTTTAATGATAATAGTTTTGAAGTGGAAAACATTAATGAATGAACAATTTTATATAAAATTCACATGATACTGAATTTTACAACCCAAAATCATTGTATTATGGTGGTCAGTACAAAATATTCAATGATCACAAGTTATGGGAACCCCCATAGGAACTAGTTAGTTGTGATCCCCGGGTATCTCGTATCTCGACGAAATGTAACCATTACAAATATTTTTCCCACGAACGGGCCACTAGTAGGGGAATATCCTATAATGTATCATTACACAACATCATCTTCCTACCTATATTAGTGTTTTCATCATCAAACATTCTTTGTGAAATATGTAAGCAAGCACTTTGTATCGATAGCATACTAGTACATGTCCTCCCACATAGATATTCTAGTTTCACTTTTTTTGCTCAAAAATTTTCCACATCTTATAAAATACCATGTAACATGGAAGTTACATTAAAAAATCATAAAAAAATCACACATCCCACACACAAGCCACAAAATACACCTTTTCAAACTCAAATTCACTTTAACGTCATACTCACAACAAAAAACCCATAAACATGTCATGCACCTTTCTCACAAAGTAATAAATCATATCACAATTTATAAAAAATTCTCAAAATGTTTAACATCCCAAATCATCACTTCCTCTTTAAAAACACCTTTTTACAAACATACTCACTCAAAAAAATTACATCAACATCTTTTCCACACTTTATGTCAATCAATAACCTATTTTTCATGTTTATAAAACCACTTCGAAAATTATAGTGAGTTTTTGCACATAAAAACCATTAAAACCCCTCTTTAAATGCCAAAAGAACACCAACAACCCAAACAAACCAGATTTTGAATCTCAATCCACATTTAACAAACCATTTTTATATGTTATAAAATCACCCCAAATGATACCACAAGAGTGACATAAGAAAAACATTCTGTTTCAAGTACAAATGTAACTTTAAAATTATACACTTAACAAATACCATCAAAAATAGATTTTACACAGCAAAAAATATATAAGTAACATGAAAAATAAGTAAATCAAGCAAGATAACTCATTAATAAATTCTTACAAATGGAATCATTAACCATTTGTGTTAAAATCCCCAATTCTTTGTATGAAACATCCACTGCACCACTAATACACCATAATGGAATGAAGATGAACACTAATCTATGAAAAATTAACCATGAAACTAGAAAATAAATCATAGGTATGAAAACCAAGCTACTATACATTTGAAATTTTAAGGAAGAGGGAATAAATCATAATGAGAATTGAATAAAAAAGCGACGGATTCACCTACTTGAGAAACATTTAAGAAATCGCTCCAAATTCACCAATAGTTGACTCTATAAGCAGCCAAAATTAAAAGGGTGGATTGAATAATTATGTGGAGGTCATGTGGGTACTGAAATGGGTGATATAGTAAAAAATTAATTATTTATGAATGAAACAAATTACCTTTTCAAATCTAGATGATTTTAGAAACCTGGAGAAAATATTCCCTAATCCACAATTAAGATGAGCTCCAAAGAGGAAAAACGGAACATGGGGGAAGCTCCTAGGGTTTGTGGGATCTATTGAGAGGTGTAATGTCTGAAAAATGATTAAAATGAATTAGATTTAAAATAATTAAAATATTTTTGTAAAACTGGAAATTGAATCATGGGTTGGGCCAATGCCTGAGTAAATAACCCAAATCCACTATGATTATGAGTTCCTAAGGGCTCCTAATGGTTATGTTGGCTTTAATAGGTAATGTAATTCCATGTAGGAAGTGGAATGGGTGAAAAATGTTGAATAAAAAAGGAGTTGTCAAAAAACAAAATTATTTTTTAAAATCTGAAAATTGGCTCACAGTTTGGCTCAAACTTGAAGAAATCACCCCAATAAAAATACCCCATAATAAGTTGCCACATGGAGTTTCAAGAATTCAATTCCTAGACTCCAAATCCTTATACCTCCCCTGTAAAAAATACAAGGTGATATACCATAAAATAATTCCAATACTAATGACTTAGATGAAGAACACCTGAGACACAAAATTTAAACCCAGAAGCCATTAAAAAAATAAGAACCAAAAGAAGATTCGAAAAAAAATCATGGAATTAAAAATCCTAGTGTGACAATTCTCCCAAACATAAATCATTCTACCCCCAAAATGACAAAAACTTCTAGATGGAAAATTAAACCCAACCAATACAAAAATATGGACTCCCTTTTAAAGTTCTGCTCACCCCAAAAAGGAATAAAAACCTCTAGATGATCAAATAATTGAAGGTATACTCTCACCAACCATGATTTACATCATTATATAGAAATGGTAAATGTTACCACAACCATACATCAACAATACCGTTTGGCACACTCCAACCCCAACATTTACCCAAGGAGGAAATCAGTGGGTATATAGCTCCGAATGAGATTACCCACGGCCAGGATAACACCAAGGAAATAATTAATTCACTAATATTGGGAGACCTAAACAACTCCCCACCATAAGACCCATCTTTATTTTAGGAGATAGAACTGATTCACTAATAGGGTGAGGCCCAAATGGACTACCCACCATAAGAGATAGACTAATATTATAATTATTTCAAGAGGACATAAATGAGACCCCTGGAGGATATCCCCACCATAAGAACCAACAATCTTAACAAACTAGTATGTGCTGACACGAAAAAAGACCCCTTAATACCCAATCACCGCTGTAAGGGGGTCGATCAATGAAACCCCATACTAATAGAGACACTAAGTAGTACATTACCGTCCTTGGATGAGCCCAACAAAAAATTAGATCGAAAATGGACTATGAAGATATTCATACATGAACCACCATATTGATAATTACACCCACAGGGGTTCAAGAATTAAGTTTGAGAAAACCAAACCACCTTGCCTCCCTAAAACCGTGTACGGACTTCACCACCAACATAGATTACAACCCTGAGCGAGAGGGTCCCCATGTCCCTTTCAACCACATGGGACCACATGAAATGAAACCATCAGATAAAAATCTCAAATCTTCTGCACCTCCCACACTAGAGACAGATGTTGAACCAAGAACCCTTACACCCATGTAGATTTCCTGAATTCCTGAAATGGTTCACTCTAAGTCCCATAGAGGGTGACCTTATTTTTGAAGCATCTATTACATCGCAGTCAAGATCTAATGATCACAACACCCCATGAAATTAACTATCTCAGAAATCACACCTTTAACCAAACATGGACTTGGAATTTGTACATGCATCAACTCTTCCACCACTAAAAATAAATAGTAAAACGAAAGCACATGGAAGACATATTCACTTAGAACAAGTAATTAAAAATAATCAAAATAGGAAGACACTTTCATTGATGAATAATCCCTTGAATAGTTCTAGAACAACTACCTTTTTTAATGAAAAGAAAACACAACACAACAAGACACCACCAAAAATGACTCTTTCAAGTGACAAAGTCATTACTTGGAGTGAAACATGGAATAGATTTCCAGGTAACAAGATATTACCTCAAGTGACTATTATGAACTCAAACGGCCATTTTTTCACACTGGTGGGTAACATGAACTCTTGATTTGATGGGACTAATGAAAGACCCGAGGGCCCTTTAAAAATTAGTTCTACACTAAAAACCCTGAACTGCTTTCACCTTTTTCACTAGGATTCCCCTTCACCACTTTTAGATAGAACCAATATACACAAAAGTATCAAACATCACCTTTGATGATTCTTGCAAATTAGGGAACCAAGGTGTATTTCAACCTTAAATAACCACTCTCCTACTACCTCAAGATCCAGTTAACTGCAAAAGAATAGGGGTAGATTCAATATCAATTTCTCAATAAGAAATTCCTTATGTTGATCAACTGGAGGATGATCAAATGATAAATCACTTGTGGCCACACTTCAATGGTGAATTAACTATTTATTGTGGAATACATTAGAAAACAAGGCAACCCAAGGACTCGACTCTCATAGTACTTTTGTAAAAACTTACCACAAACCAGAACTGAACACATGATTTGAGAAACCACTAGGGATTACCCAAACATTTCTCACAAAGGGACACAAATCAACACATAATCCCAACTTACCGACAAAACAAAAAGTCAAAACATCATTCAAACAAGAGCGGTCATTGAAGTCAATACAACCCACCAAAAAATTCAAAAAAACTCATAAGACACACCACCCCAAACACTGGTTATAAAAACATCAAATTTATATAAAAAATAATATCTTTGAATGTAAATAGGATAAGTGGTTAGTGTATTAAAAAATGTTATCTCATGGGACTCACACATGCATGTTTTCATGCCACCAAGGGCACCAACCTCATGCCAACCTGAGAACTTGTCCAATTTTCCTTAAACTTAACCCATGCATGTCACTCATCCAATTTTCCTTAAACATATCCCATGATTGTTTTCACCCATGAGAACACCAAGGATGAAAACAAATTTCTTTACACTTTTCAAAACCAAAAACTTTTGTTCTACTCAAAACATATTTTCTTCATCCACTTTAAAATAATCTATATTTTCAAAACTATTAATTTTGTGAATCCCCATGTTCTGATAATAAAAGTACAATATCATCATATACAAATACAATTTCATGAAAATCCACCTTTTGAAAACCTCTTTCAAATCTATTCTGAAATCCCATTTTCAATCTCTTTGATAATCACACCATTCCAACTTCAAATTTTCATTTAATACTTATTTATATAATCATCTTTAACATAATATACACATTCCCATAAATTAATTTTCGTAAACCACTTGTTTAACTTATAAAAATAAACATCCAAAATACTCAACACCATTTACCCCTAAAAATTTACATTTTAAAATATATTTTCCTCATTTTTCTATCCAGATCTTTCCCGAAAAATTTTCCAAAACCCATAAAGATGCTGAATGAAGGAAGGGAAAACTAGTACTGACAGATGAGTCAAATATATGGTTGGCATACATACACTAATCATACCACATTCACAATGATATTTTTATAATAATATCTTCATATCCACAAGGTTATCTAGGTCCTGTGGGATCACTAAGACCATTTACCTAGCTTCAATTTCATTTCCCAAAAATAGACCAACCATAAGAACCAAAAAATTCATATGAAATATTAATTACCTTGGTAACTCAAGTCATAACACGATGTGTGCTAACTAAGAACCTTACTCTTAACTAGAAAATCATGAACTAAAAATCCATGCTCTGGTCTACCCAGTCTCTTTCCCAAAATAATTGGACCTAAAAGAGAGAACCTCCTCTAATAACATTTTTTAACAAATGAAATCAGGTTTCCATCATAACCGGCACCCAGCCTAGTTTGTGGCATAGTAAAAAGGGAGTTACTTATCCCCATGAGTTCATACATGTTCCTGGATATGATAAATTATAATTTGGGAACAATTTACCCACATTTATAAACATAAAATATCCACCACAATAAATAAACTCGATTTGAAAATTTAATCAAAATAAGCCTTCAATAAAATTTCAGAATAGAAATCATTTGTTTTAGATAAATACCTAGAGGTCCAAAAATAAAAATTACTAGAAAAAACAACCTGATAAACACCACAATAAAGGGGTTCATCATCTCCAAGCCTTATCCACAACATCGCACTGAGGATGAAAGCTAACAACCTGAACCACCGATTCTAAAAGCTTAACGAAGACTGTGACAAAGAGTTACAAGCCTACATACAACCAATGGTGTATGTAGGTTGTGATCCAAAGACCATTTGGATTCCACCAAAATAATATTTCATTTTATAAACATTATAGGACAAAAATATTGGATGTTTTTATTAATAAAAAATTCCATAAACAATTTTTAACGGATGAAACATTCAATGAAAATATATTTCAAGTGGGAAACCATAAAGAATAAACACTTTTAATGAAATTTAACATGATACTAAATTTTATATCCCAAACAAACCATATTCTGATTGTAATTAAAAAATATCCAATGATAACTAATCATGGGAACACCCCTAAGAACTATTTAGTTGTGAGCCTCATGTACCTTTTAATTAGTGAAAAGTAACCATAACAAATCTTTGTTCTCATACATGAGCCACTAGTGGGTGAATCAACAATAACATAGTGGTACCAAAAATCATCATAATAGATAACTTATTGTTGTCATTTTTAGATATTATACATGAAATAGGGATGAAACCACTCTTGATTTCTAGCATACTAGTACACGTTTTCCCACTAAGGTATTTGTGTTTCCCTTTTTCTGGCCAAACATGTTCCACATCTTATACAGTTTCCTTGCACATGGAAATTACATTTAAAATCATAAAAACAAAAAAACCATCACACAAGCCAAAAAATACCCTTTTCACATTCAAATTCATTTTTACATCCTACGCACACCAAAATATCCCATAAACATGTCCTGTAACTTTCTCATAATTTAAAAAATCATTCCACAATTTATAATACATTTTAAAAATAATTGATATCATAAATAATCACTTTATATTTCAAAACTCCATTTTAAGATCATAGTCACTGCAAAATAGTACCTCAAAATCTTTTTCAATCTTTATGTAACTCAATAAATCATTTGATATTTTATAAAACAACTTCAAGGATTATAACATGTTTTGCACATAAACCCCACTCAAACCAACATTAAAGGAAAAAAGGAACACAAAAACCCAAAAAATAGATTTTTCATCCCAATATAAATTTAATAAACCATTTTGATATATTTTAAAATGACCTTAAATGATATCACAAGAGTTACACCCGAAAAAAACCATTTCAAGAAAAAATGTAACATTAAAATTCAACGATTAACCAATTCTGTCAAAAACATATTTCACACCACACACAAAATCATAAGGAACATGATATATAAGTATATCAAGAATGATAACTCATAAATAGATTCTTACACATGGAATCACATAACATTTCTGTCAAAACCACTAAATAGTTGTGAAAAACATCAACTACACCACCACCACATCGCAAGGGAATGAAAAATGAACACTAATCATAGAATATTGAACCAAGAAGCTTAAAAATAAACCGTAGGTATGAAACCTTAGTTTCTAAATATTTAAAACATTATGTATGAGGGGAGAAACCCTAAGTATACTGGATGAAATAAGAGAGGGATTCACTTACCTGAGAATCTTTGAACAAACCTCCCCAAATACACCAATAGATGAATCCCCAAGTATCCAAAATTGAAAGCGATGATCGAATAAGGATGATGAGGTCGAGTTGGGATTGAAATGTGGGGAATATAGTAAAAATGTATTATTTATGAATGAAAAGAACTACCTTTGTATATCTGGACGATTTGAGAAACTCGAAAAAAATCTCTATAATACATGATTAAGATGGGATGTAAAGAGGGAAATTGTAACATTGGGGTGAGCCTTGGGTTTGTGGGATCATGTGAGAGGTGTAATTCCTGAAAAAATTTAAATAATTAATGAGATATAAAAGAAATAAAACATTTTTAAAAAAAATTAAATTGCCCACGAGTTGGGCCAATGACCGAATAAGTCACCCAAATCTACCATGAATAAGAGTTCATAAGGGGTATAAATTGATATGGTCTCTTAAATAGATAAATGGAGGCCATGTGTTAAGTATAATTGATGAATAATATTGAAAATGATGGAGTTATAAAAAAATCTATTTTCAAATCTGGAAATGGGCTCACAGTTTGGCCCAAATCTTAAAGAAACCACCCCAATTAAAATACCCCACAAAAGGTTCCAATAAAAGTGTCACAAATTCAATTACAATATACATAATCATTATAACTTTACTTTTAAAAAATAAAATTCCAGATACCATCCATAACTTCCAAAACTAATTACTTATATCATGAACACCCCAAAGACCAAATTTAAACTCAAAACACCCAGAAACCAAGAAAAATCAAAGAACTGAAAAAATATTTGAAAAACTGCATGGAATTGAAAATCTGGGTGTGATAGGATAGGGTTAAAATATCGACATAAATGGGTTATGGAAATGTTTCTAGGTCATAATGGCCCTAACATTTACATTTTACGCCATTTTTAAGACAACATTTCACTAAATTATTGTGGTGATGTTGGATTAGTTTTTTCAATGTCTCTTGTTTTTTGGGTCATCGTCGCCAAACTGGGCCGGTATGTAGATGCGGATGGAGGATACATGAATGATTAGTGACATTGGTGTTTCTACTTCTAACTATTTCAATTATCTAATACCTATTGATTTTTTATTATGTTTATTTTCTGAATTTTTTTTATGGATGGCCTAGTTCCTTTTTTTTCATCTACCACTTCATCATGCTTCTTCCCCCTTGGTCCCATCCTGAATAAATGTGGAACATTCTATTTTTTGACCATGTTGATGTATTTTTTGAATTTTGATCTATTAGGGTGCTCCTTTGGATTTTTGGTTTGTTAATGACGGCTCAGTGGTTCAATGTCTCCTAGTTCGGAGCTCTGTTGATGAATCCCTTTACATCGGTCATCTTCATGGATAGTTTCTGTGTTCATTTTCCATTATTTGTTGCATTTTTTATTCATTGTTACAGTTATAACTTAACCATAATGTAATTTTTTATCATGCATGTAATGGAGGATCCCAATTTTCATAATTCCCTATCTATTTTTCTGCATTGAATGGTTCTCACATAACCATTATGTGTTTTTTTTGGAAAATAAAAAAAATAGTTTGGTGAAAAAATATTTTTCAATATTCATCAAAAAAAATGAAACATCACCTTAAAATAACAAAAAATCACCCTGACATAATTTTTATGATTATATTTCAGAAATGATATTAATTTTGTCACATTTAATTAATAAAATTCACAAAAAATTTATTAAAAATTGGTTCATCTCTAAAAGTTGGTAAAATTACCTTTGAGTGAATATTTATTTTTATGTGTAGCAATAGGTTTATTCTTATGTTATGATTATCAAATCTATTATATGAATATAAAAAAATATTTTATTGAATGTAATATATATATATATATGTTAAATTAATCTCAAACACTAATTATAATTAATTTTATTTATTTGGGAAAAATAGTTTTGTGGATATAAAAATAGTTTTCTATAAAAACATTCCCTTTATATTAAATTGGTTCTTATATTCATTTCCAGTTTATTAGTTACCCATGAGTTAATTTTATATTTTTATAAACAATATATTTTCTTAATTTAGATAATTATATTCATAACTGATAATTTAATGGCTAGGTTATATATTATTAAATTAGGTATTAGTGTTTTATTAATATATTTTTTTTGGTAATCTCGGTCATTCGTCTAATGGAAGTCATCAAATAAACTCTTTATTGAGTGTGAAATATGCTAAATTTGTATCAAATTTATTTCAAAATATATCATATATTAAATTTATTTAAAATAGTAAATATATTTTAAAGTCTTGGGATATTTTATTACATTACATTCTTGGAGTTTTGTGTCATAACCACTATCAGTTATCATGTTATTACATTATAATTTTGGGGCATTACAAAATAAAATGTTAGAAAGAAATTCACAAAACTAACCTCAATTTACAAATAAGACCTAAGAACATTCTTTATAACAAACCATACATTTCTTGTGACATATATTTCTCACACACATAAAAATTAATTTCACATCACTTGATGTAAAAAAAATCAAAGGCATAACACAAGACACAACTAAAGATTCCAATATTTCATAATACCAAACATATCACTGATCAAATTTCCCCCACACATGGTTAAATCTCCATGGTTAAAGATGTCTAAATAAAAAAATAGTGATGAAAAACTATTCCAAACATAGAGACATAAGTGGAGGTATCATAAAAATTATTAAAAAGATCCTAATTCATGACTAGAATCTAGCATTTAGATTTCACATAGTTATTCATTCCCTCTTAACAAACCTACCATCATGGTTTATTTTCACCATCACAATATCCATTTTGAATGCCAAGGAAAATTAGTTATTCCAAATTAAAATCAAATGAAGATAAATAGTAAATCCAAAAAATATAAATTCATATTTATATCCAATTTCTCATGGGAAATCCTAGATAAACACAGGAAATATCTATCTAGACATCTATTACACTTACTTCTTGAGTTAAACTGACTAACTATAACATGATATTACCCTAAAATACTTTATTAAAAAGGGGTTCGGAAGGGGTTTAGTATCATATAAAAATTATGAAACTTACCAATGATATCATTTTTAATGAATTGCAATGGTAGTTCATATGACGAATGGCCTAACAGGATCATTAATAGATTAGAAGGAGTTCCCCATCCCCATGATAAAGAATCTACTATATGGAAATAATAATAATATAGATGGAAATTATATTTTAAAATAATTTGAATAAATTTAATAACATTAATATAAATGTTTTTTGGAATCACCCATGTGTATATCATACATTAGCAACCAAAACCAAAATATTGTAAACAACTAATAGAATAGATTATAATCTACTAAATATAATGAGAGTCAAAACCCTCCAACACCACCTAGTATCCCTTGACTAAAGAAATTTCTCCATGTTCTTATACTTTGCCACAATAATATAACCACACCAATGAACATTGAAAAAATTCTTAAATTGACAATGTAATTATTGTAAAGTGAAGTGACGACTGGATACTATATGAATATAAATTATGTCCTACCAAATAAGGTAATAGGCCCAGTTATCTTAATGATGTAAAAAAAACAAAACTTATACTAACAAATAAAAATAAAAGGCCATGAATAAATATTGGGAACCTACAACTAGGATAAAATATGTGTGAGCACATAAACACCAAGTACGCCACCAGGACGCCTTCAATATAGTAATCCTTTAACTTATTATATCCAATTCATAATCGAGTTAAAATAAATAAAAATAAAAAATTTATATATTAAATTAAAAATTACTAAAAAAGAATTCATAATTTTGTTATAAACTCATATCCAGGTTATTTAATTAAATTAAAAATTATACAAGGAAAAAATATTTTCCACGACCTAAACCACTTGGTCAAAACATAATTTTACTATCTCAATTTAAAACCATTTCATAAACACCACTTCTAAATTATCCAATTTAAAAAGTAATTGATACACTCAACCATAACCATGTTTTTCAAAACATGTTTTGGAAAAAAAATCAACACACAATGGATTTATAAATCATTTTATAACATAACTACAGTTATAGTTTCAGACCAATAAATTTTCCACCATTTTCACAAGGGAAAATTTTAAAAATTCATTTCTAAAAAGATAAGGATAACTATTAAAATTAAATATTTTAATTTTTTTCATCCTGAACTTTCAAAATCTATTTTAAAATAATTATAAAAGAAAACAACTCAATGAAGGTATACATAACACATGGAGGCATCACAATATCAACTCATACAAGAAGGGAAAAAATTAAAAGAGTGTATGTTCTATGAAATAAATTAATAATTGAGTATTAAATAGATGTACTATTTAATTCCAATAAATGTTATTATAATATATCAAAGCTTCATGGTACTATCCAACTATTTCTAACTAGTTGATAGTGAGGAATATAATATCTATAAGATAAATAGTATCCCATAATGTGAATAAAAATTGGTGGAATCTAACCCTATCCAACCTAGGATCTCCTGGCCTCACTAGGGAGTCCTCAGTCCATATTTACCCATGTGGAAACATGGTCTTATTATAAACGTTCACGTAATATAAACAATAATACCTAGAGGAAAATATGTTAATCACTAGACTATGTCAAGGTATAACCCACCTCAGTTACCTACCTTGTATCCCATGTTCTACACAAATATGTCATTAGAGGTGTTCAGAAACAAAAATTATATAACTGAAGCATAAAAAATTATAGTAGTACGCATGATAAACATACATACCTAAAAATACCCATCTATAAAAAAAATAGAAATAATTTATCATAAAACAACTATATGCATTCCCATAATGTGTCATAAGCCAAAATGGGAATCAAATTTCACAAGTGAATCATGATGGCCTCAAAAAAATTAATAAAACTCATTGTTAATAAATTAAAAAATGGAAATAAATAAAAAAATCATTCAATTCCATTACATTTAACTAATCACCATTTGCTATTAAATGTGAACTCATGTTTCTATTTTTAAAAACGCATTTTAAATTTTTATAATAAACAATGAGTTTCAAATATTAAATCTATGTGGGTTATCTCTCACCTATAAAATACCACAACCCATGTTAAATGCTTTCAAGTCACCCAAATATTAATTTTTATTATATTAAAATTCATGAAAAATTTATATAAAATAAATTAATTGTCCTCCACTACCTTAAAATGTCAAACAATTCTTCAAATGATGATCAATAAATTTGACAAACACATATCATGGAGTCATATTTTATGCCATGATTTAAAATTAACAATTAAAATATATATTTTCCAAATATTTCATGTATATATATATATGAATAATTTAAAACAAGAATCATTTTAAAACATCAAAAAAATAAAGGACTATAATTTAATTTGACCACATAAAATCACATATAAAAAACTAGTGGAATGTGAGATGGAAGTAAGGTGTAGAAAAAAAACCATGTCTACATCAATGATGAAGGCCCACGCATGTAATAGAGACTATATTTGAATAATAGATATGAAAAACAATAACCTCAAAACCTTCCCAAATCCTAGACATAAATCAATAGTGATTAATGTTCAAGGAAGCTGGGAAATCACAGAGAGGGTGTGGGAGAAGAAATGATCGTATTTCCACTACAAATTTCAAGAGATAATTTCTGCAATTAGATAAGGAAGGAGTATAAATATAAGGGTGCATACATATTATATGGAGGAGTAGGGAGGCTATTTTTGAAATTAATTTAGGGAGAGTATGGTGGTCAATGATGTGTCATCTGTGGGAGAGAGTGGTGAAGTGGGTTTTAAATTAAAAGATTAAAATAATAATGTAAAATAAAATCACATAATTTTTAAAAATATGGGAAATTCATAGGTTTATGCCACATGGTTTTTTTAAAAGTGATCCAACAATTCCTAGTGAAAAACATTTTCAATATTATTTTTTCTAGCTGACATGCGGTTGGAAAAACTATGAAATAGTCGTTCAAAAATTCATTATCCCATTATATTACAAAATCACATGCTTATAACACGGGTTACCAAACCATGAAAAAAAATCTGTTCTTCACTCTATTTACACCATATTTTCACATGATTATTTCAAGTACTGTAATGGATTGATCTTAAACATTCATATCACTAGAAACCACAACATTGTTATATCAAATTTAACTGCATACATGGTTAGAAATAAGGTTTTCTTTTAAACTATTCACCTTAGAAATTAACAAATGGAATACCTAAAATGTTTAAAAATATTGGGTTGATACTCCACAATAAGATAGAATAAACCTCAAAAACATAAAACAACATAAAATCAAACACCAATACTACATTGTTATTGTCACATATCAGATTCGTTTAGATGCATTCTTTCTATCAACTAATTTATGTTCAATGCTCCGGAAATCTTTTTGAAGGTTAGAGATAATTTTTAAGTGTCTTCTACCCACATATGTGCACTCTTTTATACCATATATTCTTATTCGTTTATTTTTTAATATCAATTATCTCTATTTGAAATGCAATTTGTATTAGTACAACATGTCATGAGTATCAATACACCACTGTAAAACGAATAGAAATGTATTAGAAGGTCCACTCATAACCTATTGTAATATGATTATTTCAATTTATCATGGACTATAATACCCTTGATATATTTATTTTTTACATTATATTGCATTTTAAATTTATATCTCATTTAGAGGTCATTGTTTATTTATTTTAATGTTTTTTATTTAATTCTCTTGAAAATAAAAAATATACACTCATTGGAGAATATAAATTCATTGAAACAACATCATTAGGGGATATGATGTTGTTTGGGATGATGAACTCTTTAATTTAATATTTTACAATAAATGTTGTTGAAACATGGAGACATATATCATTATCTCTAATGTTATGTTTCATTAATATTGTTTTCTAAAGGTTTTTATGAGTTTTCTTATAATTGTTCAGTACAACTCTATAATAGAAAAATTTGTAGAATGGAGTGCATTTGGGTTCTATCATACTGAATAGATCTAAATTAGATAAGATAATAAAAAAGTTAGATATTGAATACAGGTTATAAAGTTTAACTATGGAATAGTTCATCACCTTAGGGTTATTTAATATATACCAAAATAGATGTTTACGAGCATATATATCATGGAATATATTATCAGAATTTGAATCAAGTAACTACCAAGAACCATAACCCCTTTCCTAAAGTTGAGGAACTTTTAATCCAATCAATAAATAGATAAATATTTCTTGATGATTTATGTAATATCAACATATCATTAAATTCATTTGGGATTTATGATGTTTTGAATATGACCTTTTAAATTCAGTATTGGATTTATGAATAGATAGTTATAAAATAATGATTAACTAACTACCAATTGTATTCAAGTCTTTAATAAATATAATTTATCACCATTTACTAATCTCTATCATATTATTCATCATGTATGTTATCATTATATATTCATTAAAATTATAAAATAATGAAAAACATTTTTATGTGGTTTGAGGAAATTATTAGTGAATGGTATTTATATATGTATCACAAAATTTTTGTTTTATATATATATAACTTTATATTTAAAAGATATGCAGTGTCCAAATTAGGGTTTGTTATATATTTTGAGAAGTTATATGAGGTGAAGTCATGAATGTACTTAGGAATTATTTAGGGTGTGAATTTTCTTATAAATTTTGAGGTATTGTTGTCACATCATTTATAATTTTACTTATATATTTTACCCAATAAACACTCTAGTAAAGAATGGATAGATATCCATTTTTTTTGAGTGATGTGTGATGGTATTTTTATTGTTGACGTATAGTCTCGGGATATCCCTTATCATGTTCTCCCTAGAATAAGGTTAATTTTTTGTGGTTCAGTATGATGCCTCTTCAATTAGATTCAAAGTCTGTTTAGATGTATGAACATTGTGTGGTGGATCACAGTTTTAGGAAATTATGATGTACGGAAGAAAATTTCTAACACATTAATTATAGATGGATACATTTATGAATGGTTTAAAATATTAAAGGAACAACTTATTTGATGAATTATATCATGTTTATAATGACCAAAAAACATGATTATGTCAATTTTATATGTTTAAAGAGCTCTATTAGGATATTATCAAAGATAAAGATGGGATGTATTAATAATATTTTAATAATGAATCATAAGTTATGAAATCAATGAATTTTATATGATATTTTAATTAATTGAATCATCAGTAAAGGGAGTCTCGGTGGAGGGGTTATCTTTAGCGTATAGTCTCAATATTCCAGTCTATTACACTATATATAAGGAATAATGGAGCTAAAAAAAGTATTCATAAATAGGTTGTGAGGAAGTATTACTCATATAATTAGGATCTACACATTGAATTATTTATGGTATATTAGCATATGTGTATCCCATGATGGTGATGTGTCATGGAATAATATATTTCAAGATTTTTTTTCTTCATGTATAACCTACCAATTAGTCATATAAGAGTATTAATGACTAGCATGTGGACAATGGAAACATCCTCTGGAAAAATGGAAATATATTAAAATATCCTTAAATATAAAAATAATAATACAATAATCATTGAAGGTTATTGATAGTGTATGTATTATTATTAATTATATATCCAAGGGATCTACATTCTACCATATATATGGAATCCTCTATTGGTGACTCTAGAAATCCATGTATTACTGAGTTAGAGAAACCTAAATGGGTTATTGAAGTAATCACATCCATACAAGACTCAGGTTTCATATCATGTTTTATGAAACTATTTTTTAATTCAATTTAATCTTCGGTGAAGTGGAGTATATAATATCTACCTCAGAAAATATTTTAGTCGCATAAAACCATTTAAATTATCAATGAAATGTTACAATCTTGGATCCTTGATTTTGTTCCCTTATTAAAAAATGTTTCTCCTATTGTTTATTTTTAAATAAAAAATATTTAACATTCCTCAATTTATAGGGATACATTTGAATAACATTATGGTAAGCTAATTCATTTCCCATTATTCTCATCTGACATCATAGAGATATCATTTATTAGTCATAGAATAGTTTATGTAACACACTAATTTTTTTGGAATTTTTTATCAATAAATATAATCTTTCAGATATTTTGCATTACAAACAACATATAATTTATCTAGAGTTTCATGAAACATTTATTATATCTTGAATTTCACACAAAACCAATTTTATCTTCCATTACACACAAAACTAAGTTTTAACAAAACATGATATGCTATTAAAAATATATTATTTAATATGATATTTATCACATAGCTATTATAATTATAGAAATGAATTTTAATAAAACAATTATGAATATTTGTGGTTTGAAAATGTATAAAAAATTTATTGTTTGGTGACAAAAAATTATAAATTAAAATAAAAACTATTTATAATTAAATGAAATATTTTTTGAAAAAAATATTTTTATAAAAATAAAAGAATTTTACCTCATTAAATTTTTAAAACATATTGTTGAATTCATTTAATGAAACATATATAATATATTTTATATTATATTATTATAATTTCACTCATTTGTTTTCTAAAAAATATATAATAATAAATATAATTTTTCTACTTAAAACAATATTTTCTTAAAAATTAGTTTTATCTAAATTTTCAGACTTTTTAAAATAAATTTTTAAATAATATTGAAAAAAATTTCGAAAAAATATATTTATTTTTTAAATCATCATGTATAAATTTTCTTGAATTTCATTTTTGAGAATTTTCTAGGAAGACCAATTTTTTGATGAATAGTTAAAAATGCAGAATTTTATTAAAGAAAGTCATTTATTTTACAGCATTAAAAATGTAGAAAATGTTTTAAGGTGAAAATAAGATTTAAATTAGTTTAATTATATATATATTAATCTAATTTAGTAAATCTTAATCAATTTCATTTTGAATTTGGATATAATTTTTTTTAATCTTTTGACGATAATCCCTTTGTAAAACCGTAATTTAACCCCCTATGTGGGATTACATTTAAAGTAAAATTATCTATATCATTGAATTGGTTTTGAAAACATGGATTTCATTTTTTTTAATCAATATAATTTATAATATAAAATAACGTAATCATAATTCATGATAATTCTTAGTTGTATCATAATATAAAATTATTTACATCATTTAAGCTGAAAATGGGTTTATTTGGGGTAAACTATAATGATATGGGGTATAATGATGATTAAAATATTCAGAACCATATTTTAATGTAGTATTAGGACCTTATATACTCTATGGCTAGATAATAGAAAATGATGGAGCCTTTCTCCATTTTAGAAAATGATGGTTCACCTTTTTCCTTTCCAAAATTACAAGTGTCCCACTAACCCACTATTAAAAGGACACCCTATCCCTTCTCCACTTGAAACATCCAAAACCATTTGGTTCAGTCAAATCCTACCAAAATATGTTCCATAATACCCTAAAATTATCCTATAATCCTTTTTTAAAAGTCCATTCTATGAATTTGTTTGGTGAAAATGAAAACTAATATTCTAAAGAAGAGGTAACATGCCTAATCGAGCATTTTATATTATTTTTTTCATCCACGTATTTCAATTATTACTAAACCATGATTATATAATAACCTAATTATCATACATATATTAATATAATCTTATATTAATCTAATTACCAAAAACCATCTCAAATTCTATAAAATAAGATAAAACTCATCATTTTTCTATAAGGTTGTTTACCGCCTAAGGAATCGATGATATTAATTTTCCATCACCTAATAAAATAGATAGATATAAATATAGATTAAATTTTTATATATTATATTTATGATAATGATATTCTTGTTGAATTATTATATCACATGTACCTACTTAATTTTTATTCAATGGTAATACGATAGTGACTCTAAGGAGTAAGGAAGACTACCACATCGCGAGGTGATATGATTCCTTCACGCTTTACCTAGAAAGTAATAAAGATATTTTTAATGATAATATGTGAAATATATGAAATAAAACATTTACTTTAATTTTAATATATTTTTTACCTTTTTTCTTTCATTCTATTATGAAAATGGAAACTTCATTCATGCATAAGTATGGACTATAGTCTCCAGGAACAATTTATTTAATTTTTTATCTCTAAAATTTAATATATATATATATATATATACATATATAATGAATATATATGATATTTATAATGGTTAAATTTTTTGTGATTATTTAACATTATCAATGAATGTTTACCAAAAATAATAAATCAAAAAAAACATGAAAAATAATGTGGTTATTATCAGAAATGAGATTTTAAAGATGAATTGTTATCAAGAAAGTAATAATATAGAATAAGTAAATTATAAATGTTCTTATATATATATATGGTTCTATAATATATGTATAATATTATTATATTTATTTTATCGGAGGTTTAGATGTGTACGATGGAAAAGAGAATTATGGTAAGGGATTTCTATATCACTTATATAGTTTATGAGACAAAATCCATATTCACCACATATTCTTTCATGTTGTGTATATATATCACATAAATTTATTTTCTGACTCATATCCATGAAATTATGGCGATATAGATATCCATTTTTATATCTCTCTTTCCTGGGTATTATTTTTAAAAGATACAAAATATGTAGATGATGTTTGTCTTAGATTTCTTTCTTTGAGACCTAAGCATTGTTATGATTATATCTTCTTATATAAAGTTTATATACAACCCCAATTAGATGTTAAAAAATAAATCTTCATATTTTCCAGATATTATATGTTTATTTATATTTTATTCATTCACCTGAAATGTGAATTAGTATTACCAATGTTCTATATGTTTTATGTGATATAATTTATATGAAGATGATGATCTTCACCGCGCTTGGGACTCTCTCAGTCTTCAATGGTGTCTAGGGTTTTTCTTCATGATGTTTCCAGATCTGGTTCATTGTGTAGACTCTTTTGTGATCTCGTTAAGACATTTATATGTGGATCATGATGCATGCATGGTCATTAAAGAACTATAGCATGTTCATATATCTTTATAACATTCTACTTAAGTGTATTGTGCCTATGTTTCTTCTCAGACAAGGCCTGTCATAGAATATTTTTGTATTTATTTTGGGGTTACAATTGACTATGGTAATACTGATTTTCCAGATCCACCTTAGACCTTTGTGAAAGTGGTGCGTGGTTCCCCTTTTCCATCTCTTCTAGGGGATTCAAAGTTATGGAATGATGTTCCTACTGTAGTATATGAAATCTATCCATGAGAATCACATCGAGATGTTTTACCAAATAAAAAATCTTTTGAATCACTTTGGCTGGCTAACTCTATTGGTTATAGAATTAGGAAGAATGGTGAGAGTACATTTTTTTAAGGAAGTCATGGTATTATTTCTAAAAACCTAAAATATTGTATGTTTTTGAATTATTTCACATTTATTTGTAGTGGTGATGTAGGATAGATAGAGTTTATCTAATATTAGGGATCAATCAATTTCTATTTAGGGTTTTGATGGCTGGTGAATTTCTAATCTTGGAAAAGGTTTCATTTATTTGGTATGTCCAGATGCTTTTGTGAAATAAAAATCATGGGGTTTTGGAATTATTAATCTGAATCCTAGTTTTCCTATAATTTAATATGGGGATCCGACCTTTAACCCTCTAAAGGTTAATAATTTTCTCACCCATGATTGGATTTGGATCCATGGGTTGATCTGGTTCTTCTAGCATATACATATTTTATGGGAGTTATCTCTGGCCATTGGTTATATAATATAGATAATATTTTTATAATTATTTATATTTTTTTCAATGATTTATTCCCTTCCAATTAATCAATTTGAGCTTATTTTTATAATTTGATAATTTTTTGTGTGTTTTGAGCTTAAATGTAAAAATTGGTTAATTCTGTAAATTGAACAATTTTAATTCATCTATGGATTTCAATTATAACATTTAAAAAAAGTATCTAATTTTAGTGATTCTTGTTTTTATAATTCCATGGCTTGTGTGATACAAAATCAAATATTGGAAGAAGAGCCCATTTGAAATCCAAAAATCCTAAACAAATATTTCAATGTGAACCCTTATTATTTTCGGTAGAATTGACACTACCTCATTTAATGGGGTATATATAAGGATAATTACCTTCAAATGGTATGGTTCTTTCTTGGATGGAGAAAAACTAGACAAGATTTTTTAAAATTAAATTTCAGTGATAAATTATGTCATTAAGGCCACCCTTGAATCAATAAAAGTGAGGTTTGTGAAATATTTATTAGCAGCTAGAAAAAGTATTTTCTAGTACTAAATCTATAACTCAATATAAATGGATACAATGGATATTAAATTTCAAGGTTAGATAGAAAAATCCATTAAAAAATATTATAAGAAGGGACATTGGCATGTTTCAGCCAACTGGTGCACAGAACTAAAGAAAAATTCTGTTGGACTGATTCTCAATGAGAAACTTTTTGTTCTTTCTTTTATCTCTTCTCTTCATCTTAGTTTTTTAAGTCCTTAATATTCCCATTTATACTAAATTACCCTAACTATGTAGGGGTAAGCATATTAGGTGATTTGGGAAGGGTATATTTTTAAATTTTTTAATTCTTTATACCTTTGATTTGATTGAATAAAAACTCTCTCTCTCTCTTTTGAGAAGTTGTTTTCAAATTCTATTATAAATCATTATTTTCTTGTGCAATCGCATTTGATTTTTTATTATGTTGTTATTATTGATTTTTTAAATTACTATTATCCCCCTCTACTAGGTTTTGGTCTATATTCAATAGAATAGATCAGTACTTAGTAGTGAAGTTCTTGATGATCACCAGTATGTATGGGAGGTGTAGTGGACATTAATAATTGTTAGGGACAAACAATACCCAATTGGGAATTGCCTATGTCCATTGGTTATATTCTTACCATAACTATTTGTCTAGAGGTGTGAGTTTAAGTTATTGTGTAATCTCACTTAAATCGACTTAGCATAATTGGATTGAACAATTGGAATAAGGATATCTTTGCAATTATAAAATTTACCCTGAACTGATAACTCATATCATATATTAGTTTTTAATCACTTGTTTTTCAAAAAAAAATTGAATGTATAACTTAGTTTTTTCCTATTTTTCTCTTTCTATAATTTTCAAAACAAAACAAATTCAATAAAACCCAATTCATCCTCTAATTGAAAAGTGACAGATGTGATTTTTGTGTGCTCCTCTATGGAGAAAACATTGGTTAACCTATTTAAATAATTTTTAATATAGTAAAAAAACATTTGTGCCACATTCCATGATAGGATCATATAAAAACATGGAACCGTTGCGGGGGAGGCATTTCCTCAAAACAAAAAAACTAAAAAAGCATTTTATAATGACTCATTGTTCAAATAACCATTAAATGAATTTGACCCTGAAATTAAATGAAAATTAACCCAATCTAGAAAAAAAATATCAAAGAGTGTTTGAGGAAATAAACCTCCCAAATTCATGTGATACATTTAGTAACCACTCTGAACCTACAATAATGGCTGGAAATCCAAAGTAAACTCTGAATGATCTCAACGCAACTTAATTTTCTAATCAAAATAACCAACTCACTATCCCTACCGTAGAAACTAATTTTGAAAAACATATTAATATGATACAAGTCCTACCAAAATTTTATGGAATTGCAGGTGAAGACCCAAATTGAGACATCCAATATTTCACCTACATATGCTCCTGCTTAAAACCCCAAGGATTCATAGAAGAGCATGTAAAATGAATGGAATTTCCCCTTCTCATTTGAGGGATCCATAAAAGAATGGTTGTACAATCTACAAATAAGGGAGATAAATGATTGGGAAGATTTCAAAAGAAGTTTCTTGAAAATATTATTCCCTACATCTAGGAGCACTAGAATAAATAAATATATTTATACCATACAACAATCAGCTATAGAGACTCTCTACAAATAATGGGAACATTTCCAGAAACACTATGCAAGATTACCACATCTTGAAATGGTTGAGAACCAATTACTTGTGTTCATATACCAAGGATTGCTTGAAAAAGATCAAACTATGACAATGACACATTTTTAGGATCCTTGATTTTCAAGTTTCCTATTGATATTAGAGGCCTCACTGAATATATTGCGAAAAAACTCACAACAATTCATAACTATAGGTATGATCACTAGAGGAATCGATGAGTTAAGTACTTATGATTCTTTTTCACCCTTAAATGAATCAACACTTAAATAAATAAATAGTTTTGTGAGAAAAAATTCTATGAACAAAGTGAAGGAAAAACAATGACTGGATCAAGTATGTTGTTTATGCTCTTCTACTTATCATTACATTGATTCTTGTCCAGAAGAGTAGGGGACTGAAAGTTGTGTTGTATCCTACTAGTAAAGGAAATTTTGACCACATCAATGATTTCAACCACAAACCCAACCAGAAAATGGATTCCAAAAAATCATAGATAGAACTCCTTTTCAACAGTAAGAACAGAACCCCCAATATTCCAAAAATCCTATAAACAACCATTTCAATAATAAAAATACTTTCAATGACAACTATTTCAACATAAAACATATGAGAATCATTCCATAAGTGCACCAACTACTGAAAAATAATCTATGATCCAATGTTTTAGGGTTAAAATATAATATTGATAATCTACCTAATCCATTTTTATGTTTTATAGGCATTATAACAAAGAATTAAGGTAATCTACCAGCCCTGACAATCTCAAAACCAAAGAATAATGTCAAAATGGTAACAAAAAGAATTGGTAAATAGCTCACACATCCAAAAAAAAGTGATAATGATGATTCTAATAAACCTACTGATGAACAATCCATCCCTCCAAAAAAAGGTTACCTGAATAACAAAGGATATAGAACTAGGTTTAGGAAGGAAAGGCTAGAAACACCTTTGAAAAAATAAGAAAGTGCGCAAAGGGATATCCAATCACCATTCCTATTTACATTGTTGAAATCAAATAAATTTAAATACTAGATAATTAAATTGGAAATTCAGAAGGCCTTCTAGAAAGTTTAGATTAATAACCCACTACTAGATTCAATCTGACAAATCACTAAGTTTGAAAATTTTCTGGAGTTTTGCATTAAAAGAAGGAATCTGGATGGAAATGAGATAATTGGAATATGAAGAAGTGTCTCAAATATAATAACACCAATGATACCATGAAAATGTCAATATCCATAGACACTCTCTATTCCATAGATCATTAGGTCTTTAAATTTTACTGATTCACAATGTGATCTAAGAGCATCAATAGATGTAATTACTCACTCAATATTGACATCCTTATAGATCGAGGAACTAAAACCAACTCATGTTGTTGTCCAATTAGAAAATGGACACACCGTTTTCTCATATGGAGTTATAAAAGATATACTCATGGGGGTAAGTGGATTGATCTTTTTGTTATTTATTTATTTACAAACCATGGAGGAAGATAGAGCACTTGGTCACTCACCCATCCTCCTGGGGAGGCCCTTCCTGAAAATAGCCAGGACTATCAATAATTTTAATGAAGAAACACTCACAATGGAACTTAGATATAAGGAAATACACTACAATATTGTTGATTTAATGAAACAGCCTTCCAGTAAACACTCACTTTATACGATCTCCCATGAAGAAGGTATAGAACTAATTAAAGATTCGGGTATACTTCGTGAATTATTATCTTTAGGAGAACATTTTTCATTTCAAAATCTCAATTCCCAAGAACATAAAAAGTCAAAATCTCATGTTATAGGAAGAGGAAAAATATTAATTTTTTTTTGATTTATTAAAATAAAATGAGATGATACCAGAGATACAATCCTTAGAAGTAGGAAACCTATATTTAATATCATTCCATGAACAAACCCCTTGTATATAATTTAATCCCCTACCATTTTATTTAAAGTATTCATACTTAATGGAAGTAGAGAAATTATTGGTAATAATTTCCAATAACCTATTTCATTCACATGAACAAACTGGAATTGACCTACTTAAAATAAATCTCCATGTTGTAGGATGGAGTTTAGGTGATATACCTGGAATCACTCCTATGGTCTACTCTCATAGAATATTTTTTGAAAGTGATATCTAACCATTTAGACATCCTCTTAGATGACTCAATCCCACCATCATAGTCGTTGTTAAGAAAGAGATATAGAAATTTCTTACAGCTAAGATCATTTACCCAATCTTTGATTCTTGTTGGGTCAGTCTCATTCATGTAGTCCTAAAGAAAATTGATCTAACCACTATTAAAAGTGAAAGTAATTGACCGATTCTCCTAAGAGTACAAAATATTTTGAGATTGTGTAGATATTATTGAAAGATAAATACCATTACCCAAAAAGACTATTTTCCCATTTCGTTCATCGATCAGATTCTAGGAAGGATAGTTATAAAAACTCATTATTGTTTTTAGATGTATTCTCAGGATACTTCTAGGTACTGATATAAAAAGAAGACTAAGAGAATACAACCTTCACCTATCCTTTTGGTACATTTTCCTACAAAAGGATGACTTCTTGGCTATGTAATGACCCAAGGGCATTTTCATGATGTATGGTGAGTATTTTTTTAGATCACATAAAGGATTTTCAATAGGAATTTCTTGTTTATTTCACATTTTTTGGTAATTCAATTGATCATTTCTTTGGAAATTTGGAAAATATTTTGAAAACATGCTTTGAAAATATTTTTCTCTTAAATTTCAAAAACATTCATTTAATGGTTGAAAAGGGAATAGTGTTGGGGCACATATTTTCATAAAGAATGGATTGAGGTAGATAAATCAAATGTTGAGGTAGTAAATGATTTTTCATATCCAACGTGTTTAAAATTTGTTAGATCCATTTTAGGATATGCATGATTCTATAGAAGATTCATCAAAGATTTTAGTAATATTTATCTCCCTCTCTCTCGATTAATACTAAATGAAGATGACATTAATATTGATTATGCATGAAATAAGTCATTTGATGAACTAAATAATATTCTCATCATACCTCTAATAATGAAACCACCCAACTAGGAGTAAACTTTTGTGTTGTTTTGTGATGCATCCAACCTAGTGGAGTGAGCTGATATATCATAAAGAATTGACAGCAAGCATCAAGACTTGTCATATGCATCATGGAACTTATATTCCTCCAAAATAAATTACAGAACCACTGAGAATGAGTTGCTTTTATTTTTCTTTTTAGTAGATAAATTCTTATCATATCTTCTAGGAACTAATGTTGTTATTTTTTATGATCATGTAGCACTGAGGTATTTAATTCAAAAGGTGGATGAAAGTTTAAGACTAGTTAAATGTATACAACTTTTAGAAGAATTTAACTATGAAATAAAAGATAAAAAATTAAATAAAAATATGGTTTTTGATCATCTAAGTCGACTATTGCAAACAATTGAAGAAGAAATTCCAAACCAGAACCCACTTAATGATGAGCTACCTAGAGAACAACTTTGTATCATCAATGGTGAAGTTCCATGGAATGAAAATATATTCAATTATCCGGTAACATCTTAGATCCCATCTCATTTAAATTCCCTCAAAATTCAAAAGATAAAATCTGAATCTAAATATTATATCTGGGATGATCCATTTTTTTGGAAGATTTGCAATGACCAAGTAAGAAGAATATTTTTTCATGAAATTGAAATTAATTCTATCTTTGAGTTTTTTGACACATTAGTTTGTGGAGGCCACATTGGAACTCAATTTACAAAAAGGATAGCTTTAAAATATAGACTTTATTGGCCCACCCTTTTTAATGATCCTCATTAATTTTGCTAAAGGTGTAAAAAATGAATGTTTTCAAAAATACTTAATAGAGATAAGAAATTTCCAACTAACCACTTAATTTGTGTAAATTTTTTTATATCTAGTGGATATATTTTATAGTCCCTTCCCCAATTTCATTAGAAAATTATTATATCATGCTTACAGTTGATTATGTTTCAAAATTGGGGGAAGAAAAATCCATCAAAATTAACTATGCTAAAAATAGATTTTTTTTAAGGATTACAAATTTTTTAGGTTTGGAGTGCCCAGATCCATCATCAATGACCAGGGGGATCACTTTTATAATAAGATAATGGAGGCTTTTCTAATGAATTATGGGGTACATCCTAAACCATCAAATCCCCATCATCTAAATTCTACTTTTCAAGATGAAGAATCTCATATAGAAATCAAAAGAATTTTTTAAAAAACTATTATTCTAAACAGAAAGGATTGGAGCCAATTGTTGGATAAGGCATTTTGGGCTTATGGGACACCATATAAATATCAAATTTAAATGAGAACATATAGGCTTATTTATGAAAAATTATTCACTTACATATGTAATTGGAACATAAGGAATACTTTGGTGTGAGGAATATAAATTTGGATATTAAAATAGCTGGGAAGTTGAGAATATTATTTTTATAGGAGAAGAAATGAATTATAAGGGAATATTTTTAAAATTATAGTATTTATAAAGAGAGAAAAACAGTGGATCATAAAAATATGATCAAATCAAATGACTTCAATTTTGGAGACCTAGTGTTGTTATTCAAATCATGACTCATGCTAGTGTTAGTAAAACATAATTCTGGATGGAAATTTCCCATTATAATTACTCATGTATATCCTTTTGGCGCTTTATAGATTGTGAAGGATGGAGAAAATAATCTATTCACTATTAATGGGCATCGACTAAAGAAATTTTTTATGCCCATGCCATTAGAGCCAATGGAGGACATCACACTCCTCTAACCCAATTATCAATAACATCATTAGTTCATACCTATCCTTATCACTTTCTTGATTACTGTGAATAAATTTCTAATGTATTTACATTTTCAATCAATTTTAATAAATTTTGGAAACTTCATCATTTATGTATGGGGGAGGGAGCCATTTTACTTTAGTATTTTCAATTATTGATTTTTCTATTTTTTTTAAAGTGTGTTTTTCATTTTTTGTGTGTTTTGGAGACTTTTTATTTGAAATTATTATTATCTCCATTTTTGAAACTCATTTATAAGTTTGAAAACAATTTCCTATGAAACTGAGATTAAATTAATTTTGAGAATGAATTTGTCTCAAGTTCAAATATTGGGGTATTTCTTGAAAATTACTCTAAATTTTTAATCCCATGCCATATCTCACTGTCATTATATTTGATATCACTTTCAAATGAGTCTTTTAATTATAATTTATGTATTCTTTTCATTCACATCACTTCTTGGATGAAGCAAACCATGCTTGATTTAACCAAAATTTGATTTATTTATGTCACAACTTGAGGTTTTGAGGTACTTTTGTATAAATTATCGGGGGAATTACAATCATTTTAACGCCTAATTTTCAATAAAAGATTTTTTATTATTTCTTAAAATTAACATTTTATCCTTTTATCCCTTATAATCCATGAATATGTTGTTACGTTAGCCACATTACAACCCATGTTCTCATATCCAACCTAATCATGAAGTGAAATTGCATAATCTAGTTGACCATAATTGTCTGGAAGTTGCCTTGAATTGTAATACCTAATTTGGTGATACATTGAGAGGAAAATAAAAGGTTAAATAAATGTGTTTTTTCGATAAAAATTCATTCTATTTAATTTTGTTCTTTTTCTTGAGGTTTCATGTATGAGATGTTGTGCTTTTCTAGATCTTCCAATGGAGAAACAAAGTTATTACTATCTAGATATTTTATGAAAAACCATGATTGAGATTATTGATAATATGGCTACAAAAATGTTGAATGGTTTAAATATTCCTTAAATTTTTAAAGATATTTTCGACACTATTTGTTTCTATGGAGAGTGAGGTGTAGACCATACTAAGTGATAATTAGAATCTTTCAATTTTTCTTCAAAAAATCACAATCCCCTCCTAATTCAACCTCAAAATTTTTAACTTCAAAATCATACCAACCAAAATCTATAGAACAACCCTAAATTTTCTCATGATAAACATTTGTCCTTGACTCATATCAGGTGGAGATGTAGGAATTTATCCTGACTATGGTGACCTTTTTATGAGTTTGGATGAGAAAGACATTACTGAAAAATTGACATATGTGTTATAAGAGAAAATGAAAGTGTGGTAAGTGTTTTCTGTTCATGGGAGGATAAATGAAGTGTAAAAATATTGAATAATATGACTTAAGTACTTGAAATATTCTTTTATTATGAGGCATGATATCTTTTGTTTTTTGGTGTTAAATTTTTGGATCTCAAGGATATGTGTTTTAAATTTTCTTTGATTTGATTATGATGTTTACTTGTCCAGGAGTCCATGTTCTATGTGGAAAAATTGATAGAGATAATATTTTCAAAATTATTCATATGTTTCAAAATGATTTATTCCCTTAAAGTTAATCAATATTATAGTATTTGAATAATTTAATCATTTTTGATGAGTTTTGAGTGTAAATGTCAAAAATGGTTAATTCTATAAATTTAAGAGTTTTCATTCAACATTTTATTTCAATTAAAACTTTTACAGTTATGATCCAATTTGAGTGATTACTTTTTTTAGGCTTCCATGACTTGTGGGATACAAAATCTTCTTCTCTAAGAAGAGCGTATTTCGAACTCCAAAAAACCAAAACAAATAAATCAATGTGAATACATATTCAGGTTGACGGAATATACCATACTTCATTTAATGAGTCATATCTCAGGATACCGAACTTCAAATTTGATTTCTCTAGATGTGTTAGAAATAATACTTGATGAGGATGTTTAAAATTTAATTTCATTGAAAATGTATATCATTAAGGCAGTCCTTCAATCGGTCAAAGTGGTTTTGATGAAATAGGGATTGGTGTATAGAAAAATTATGTTTTAGTAATGCATACATAACTCTTTATACACAGCTTAAATTTCATTTAAATTTCATGGGTAGCTGTCCAAATACAATAAAAACATCTTATAATAAGGTACCCAAAGATTTTTATGCCATTTAATATGAAGAATAGAAGAAAACGTCTAGTGGATTAAATCTGGAAGAAATGAATTTTTTTCTTTCTTTTCCCTCTTTCTTCTTTATAGTTTTGTAAAGAATTCATCATCTACATTATGATAAATTACCCTTACCCTGGTGGGATAAACATATGATGTGATTGGTGAAGGGTAAGTTATATATTTTGGTATTGGTGGAGTTCTTACATTGTATTGAAAAAAAATCTCTCTCTCTCTCTCTTCCATAAAGTTGTTTTCAAATTTTAATATCAATTTATATTATGTTGTTTTATCGCATTTGATTTTACATTATATTGTTAATATTTCATTGATAAATGATCATTATCTCCCTCCACTAGGTATTGGTCTATATATAATTTAACATGCCAGTATTTGTTGGTGAAATACTTGAATATCGCGAGTATGTGTGGGAGGGGTAGTGGAAATTATTGATTTCTATGGATAAAAAGTACCTGATTTTGAATTTCTTAAGTCAATTGGGTGAATTATCTAAAACTATATCCCATATATAAAGGATTTTAGACTAAACTAATCTATTGTATAGGTATATTCATACCATAACCTTTTGTCCAAAAGAGTGAAGTTAAGAGATTATTGAATATCACTTAAATCGACTTAGCATAAGAGGATAGAATAAAATTGAACACAGATAGAATTAAAATTGTAAAGCTGACACCAACTTGATCAACCATCTCATATAATTTCTTCTAATAATTTATGTTACAAATATTTCTTGAATATATTCCTTATTTTTTTGTTCTATTTCTATCATTTTCAAAACCTAAAAAATTTAATAACACCCAATTCTTCTTCTAATTAAAAAGTAAATAACATGATTGTTTTGTTCCCCTCTTTGGATAAATCAAAGGTTTAAATCTTGGATACATTTTTAAAATATTAAATAATTGTTTTTTCCACACCCCACAATAGGATCGAGTCATGATCCAATAAATATGGATAAGGAAATGGAAAGTAAAAAGGTACGATCACTTTTCTATGATACTTGTAAAGATTGACCTTGCACAACCTATGACTAAAAAATTATTGGTATCTATTAATTATTATATATTTGATTTGGTTAATGAATATGAAAATATTATTGAGTTTTTTCAAGGTTGTAGCAATATAGGACACTCTTTTCCTTGATGTTGCAAGTGGTTTGTGTGTGATGTTTATGGGATGAAAGGCCATACTAGTTGTAAATGCAGGAGGTCTAACCATGATGGGGCTCATGTGATGTAAGTAAAATAGAGGATGTATTCCCTAATGGGGGCATATGGAATCTAGGTGTGTTCCTGAGACATCAAGTGCATGAGAATTGGGGTGTGGGTGGTCCTTAATTGTAGTAAGCAGAACCCGCTATTTTGGGGGTTTTCTCTTGTAAAGGTTTCTGATTGTACATCTATCATGGCTGATGACACTGGGGGAAATGATGATTACAAGGAAGTGATTTCCTCGTACAATGAATGTGATGTGGACTTAGTTGAATTGCATGAGGTGGTTTAATTAAATTATGGTGGTGGTAAGATAAGGAAATGATCTGCATGGGTGGATATCCCACTATAAAATAAGTGAGGTCTGAATTCCAATTTTTATGGCCATGTATTTTCTCCTTTGTTGGTTATAGAAGAGTTTTTACATCATTATAGGGCCCTAACTATTGTAGTTCACCCCAAAATGGTCAGGGATTATCAGGATTTCAATGTCAAGGGGAGATGGGAGTGGATGAGGTTGTTGCTATTGCACCCTCATGAAATGATTCACCAGATGTGTCATATAGGGATATTGGGGGGTGAAATTATAAATACGTAAAAGTGAATATTTTTTATGATGAGGGTTTTCAGGTGGTACTACAAAATAAATCAAAGAATCTTATCATGTGAGAAAAGGTTTAGGTTCACAATGATACTAGGTTGGAAATTGTGGGGACCTATACACCACTAGCCTCTAATATGAATGACTATAGAGTTAGCTTGACTAATATCTTATATATATCTCAATGTAGAGATTTGTTCTATAAAGAGTTTGGTAATCTAAAGGACATTTCTATTATGGTATCAAAAAATTATTTCAATGGAAATCAATTCCTAGGATTCCATTTGGTGGATGAGGAATCATCAGGTAATGATGATTATGTCTGAGGATTGAAATCTCTTAAAAATGTCAAATTGGTTTGTATATAAGAAGTTAGGGTGGTTCCAAGAAAAAAGGTGAAAGGCATAAAAGAGGTTGACACTATTTGTATTTTTTCTTGGGTGATACATATGTTTCATTTGAATTTCACTGAATATTTTCTCATGAAAATGTATTTTTTATCAATAAATTTCATAGATCTTGGGTTTTACCTATGGTTCTCACTGTTTTTTATTAGTTTTATATTACGATATCATCTTTTATTGTGATTTTTTATGAATATGATTCAAATAATAAAATATTATGATCTATATCTCAAAAAACACATGAATTTAATCAATTATGGTTTTTTAGGACAATAAATGGGTTTCCTTCATTTAATCTCATTGGGTTACCATGTTTTCGAAGGAATGTGTTTATGAAATTTTTTCTTAATTTCTATCATCAGTCAAAAACTCTTTTTCTTCCAATAGCTTATTTTCAAAAAATATATTATCAACCTTTTTTTCATAATTATTCAATTTATTTATCACATACATTTTTACAAATGTATTAATTTTTAAAAAATATAAAAGGAATATCCAAGACTTTTTCCAAACAATGAATGTTTGGATTTTATCAAAAAATTGAAAGGGATCATTATTTAAATGTTTATGAAAAAATGGAAATATTCTATCATCATGGACATTATTTTCATTTCATATTACATTATATGATTTCAAGTTTATTTTGAAATATATTTATTTTGAATTTTTATATGTTTTAGAAAGTTTCTTTCAAAGAAGAAAAATAAATTTTCAAAAATTATTTTTTAAAATTATTTTTAAATATTCCACTATGTTTTTTGGATGTTATTTTCTATGAAATTTATTTTTAATATGGATTATTTTTTCAAAAAAAATATTTTTAATGTAAGAATTTTATTTTTTCTGATAAATATATTATTATATTTTTAATGCATAATTTATATGATTTAAATATTATTTTCAAATAAAATAATTTTAATAATGTTCTTTTAAAGTAGTTTTTTTCAATGTGGGATTGAAATTTTTCTCATTAAATGTTTTAATGAATTTTTAATACATCCTTCTTAATGTTATTTTTATGTATAATGATTTCTTAAATTTATGAACTTTTAATGGGAAAATGTTTATTTCAATGGAATGTTATTTTCCTTAAGAAATATTCAATGATATTTTTTCAAATTATTTTTCATCTAATATGACATCCTCTAGTGTAACATATTCTTTACTAGAGATGTGATCTAAGGATACCAATCTTTTTATTTCATTGGATTGTTTCTGTTTATAATTAAAAGTTGATTATGAAACCTATTAATATACTACTTTTTATACCATGCTAGAATTATTATGTAACACACTTACTTTTTCATGGGTTTTTCATTGAATAATAGATGAAGTGATTATAAAACCTTCTTATTTATACTGGTTATTTTATGATGAAATTTCTATGATCCCTGTTTATTTTAATGGATTAAGGCTTTCTTAATGTTTTATGATCATGTGTAACACATATTAATGATTCTCATTATGTGATAGAGGTTACGTTATAATAATGGTTGATGGTTCCATTATTAATCAAAGATGATGAGACCTATATCTACTTCCAATACATTGGGAAATTAAAAATATCTTGTGAAATGAATATGAACTTATTGAGAATTAAAAATAGTTTTATAAGGTACTATAAATACTATTATTATATTAGGAGTGAACCTTAACTAATATGATGGTTTAGGATGGTAACCCGATCCACTGTGATAGTTTTCACAATGATCCTTGACTAATAAGTAAATGATTTTCTATACTTATGTATGTGAAAAAATTTCATGTATTATGATAGTGTTATTCTATCATGGATCTTTTTATTTGAATTTCATATGATTAAGGTCTTATTAACAATCAATATTTATGTTTTGACTCATGATTATGATATTTGGTATGAAGTGTATCATTTTAATATTTTATGATCTATTTCTCATTCCCTTAAGCTCATTTTATGATTATGTATTTTCAATTTTTTACCCTTACTGAGCATCCTATCTCACACTATATTATGTTTACATTCCCAATGTTATGAAGATATGTTCAAAATAGAGAATGACTATGAAAATTACTAAATGGGAAGATCATTTTGGGAATAATTTAATATCACTAACTGAATTAGATTATTATGGACCTAGTATCAAAATTCACTAATGCATTACATCCTTCAGCATCTGTTTGTGTAATGTAATAAATATTTATCTAAACGATGTAATATATATGTATGAGATATTTGGTGTATTATAGTTTGTATTAGATAATTTTTTTTGTTAAAATTTGAAATTAGGATGATAAGACATTAGTGAGATCTCAAACGGTTTTTTTTTTGGGATATGGATAGAGATATATCTAAGGGTAAGCCAAAGGATGGGTCAATTTATAGGAAAAGGATCAATATTTTTGGTAATTTATTGATCTTGTGGTTTACAAGAAATTAAATCCCTATCATGATACTCCACGTGGATATGGTTTTAAAAAAAGAAGTATGTAGTGGTAATAAATCTTAAAATGGTGCATTATAGACTCGATTTTCACCTAGTGTACGACATTTGGCCTTTCTTCACAGCTGGTTTGACACTCCTATGGGGTAAAATTTTGAAATTCACAAACTCATTACCAAACTTCATGAATGATTTCAATAATTCCCTAGGTTTGGATAACTGTATCAAGAGTTAAAAAGATGACATCTTGATTTACTCACCATATAAACTATTTTTCATGAATATGTTGTTTTCCCACTATGATAATAGTTACTCACACATTGATTTTTGGTTTTAGTCAATGGATGGAACCAAAAAAATCATGTTAACACTAAAATGATGGAAAATTGGGTGACTGCATGCTACCAAAAGGGATGATGACTAGGGAGAGAGTTATTTTGGCAATACATAATTAGTTATCGCTATATATTATAAAAACATGAAATTCTTTGATATTCATAAATAATAATGTAAAATGAAGATGAAATTTTACTAAATTAATTATGCTAATGAAAATAGAATAAATAATATTCATCTTATATATGTCATGTATGTGGGAATATGAACCTAGAATAATATCTCAACTCTAGGAGAATAATTTATCTATTTGGAAATGAATGTTATAGAGTGACAAAATGTCAAGGAGTTTGATGTCTTATGTGTGTGTAACATGGGAATTATCCATATCAAATTCTAGCCATAATAATTAATTATAGACCATATTTCACATATTTCACATCAGTAAATAATGTGTAGGTGTTGAAGAATTTTTTTTATTTGAATTAAAGGACTGTGTAATTGATGTATTTTTCTACTCGAATTTGGGTTGTTAGAATCATTAAGCATCTCTAGATTGAGTTAATTTTGGAAGAACATATGTATCTATTTATTAATAATAGAATTGTTATGGATTCTATAATGGGATTATGAGTTTAAGGATAAACATAATATCAAATTATTATAAATATATTTTGAGGTATTATTTAATGGTTTTTAATCAAGATTGAATATATTGTGGGAGATATTTATGGAAACAAATCCCTGAAGTTTTGAATATTTTTTCTGGAAAATATTAATTTAATATAAGTGAATTTTAAATTTTTGGGAATATGATTAAAGGTATTGGAATCATTTATGGTTTATCATATATTTTTTGATTATATATTAATTAGATTTTGAAATTTAATAATGATTTTGGAACTAAATTAATGTAGTTTTAGAAAAAGGATAACCCTCATGTTGTGTGAAAACCTATTGCATCCAAAAAGGCCATGAGGCATAAACCCAAAACATAATTATGAAAAGGGTATATCATATATCACCATATTATATAAAATAGTTTTTATGGTGGGGAAACATGAATAGATATGTTACTGAGTATGGATTTCAGTACATTGTTTTTCATAAATTTCAGGATGAGAAAATGTATAAGCGGAAGCTACAACTATTATTTATAAATTATTGGAAATGGTAAAAAATATCTAGATTATTTTATTGGAATCTCCAAAACATTTAATTAGAAAAATTCTATATGAGTTTTATTTTATCACCTTATAATTTCATCACACATAATTTCTATCAGATTAGATTTATCTCTAGATTCTATTACACTAACATAAACTACATAAATTGTAATGATTCATGGAGTACCATAGTCAATTTTATCTAGTTAGGATCTGATATTTACCTTGAAGTTTTAAATATGTATTATGTATACTCTAGATACAATGTTGAGTTTTACCACTGCATATCATTCCTATATAGATTTTCTATTTGAGAGAACAATTCAAACCTAATAAGATATCCAAAGATCATGTTCTTTTTCTATCAATAGTGGTTATTATCAACTCCTAACTCTAGTTAAATTTTCATACAACAGTATAATTCACATTAGAATTTAGATGGAACCTTGTCAAAACCTTTTCAATTATAATTATAGAACACTTCATTACTCAAATAGAGATATTTAGCAAAATATGTTGGGACCTAATCTAGATAATGAAATAATAGAGAATGTTATATCCATTAAGAAAAATAGGGTATACATAATATTGATAAAAAATATTTTGACAATCAGAAAAATGATATAATATTTTATGTTGGTGGGAAAGTGATTCTATGAATTATTTCATGGTAGAACGAGGGGAAAATTAATTCCTTCATATATGAGTCCCTTCAAAATTATTGATCATATCAGGATAGTATATTATCATTTTTTTCATCCACCAAACCTCCCTTTGGTTGATTATTTTTTCCATTTACCTATAATTAGTATGTATATATCAAATCTGTCATATATAATGAACTTAAATGTTATACCGCCGGAGCATGACCTTTCATATGAGTAATAACCAATGGAGATTCTTTATTTTATAGCGATCGTTATAAGAAACTAAACCACACACCATGTCAATGTTTGTTGGTTAACTCACCCACATGGGTAAGATATTGTAGAAGCTTATAATGTGATGAGGTATAATTATCTGTAATTTTTTATACAAATGATTAATTTCGATGGAAACAATTTATTTTATGGGGCGTAGAATGTAACACATTGAGATTTGGTGATTTTTTTCAAATAAATTTATGCTTTTTATATGATGTGTTATAAAAAAAACTTAATTTAACTTGTGTTAAATTAAACATAGTGTTCAGATTATGTTACATGAAACATTCATCTTATCTGGAGTTACACTATACACCAAGTTAAAATGAAACATGATATATTATTAAAAAAATGTATCATTTTATATGAAATTAATCTCATACCTATTAGAATCACATGTATGAATATGATTAACTAAATTAGGAAGATATATGGTTTTCACATGTGTATTAAATGAATCTTTGGTGACTAATTTATTATAAATTAAAATAAAAACAACTTGAATGTCAATGAATTATTTTTCAAATAAAAAATTCTTATGAAAACAAACTTGTATTACCTCAATAATATAATCAAACAACTTTTGGTCAATTATTTTAGTAAAATTTTAATATTATTAATTCAATAAGATTTTCTACATTTATTTTATGTATTTTATATGATATATATAAATATAATCCAATTTGACTCTTAAAATTATTTTTTTCTATAAGGTTGTTTTATTTCATTTTACACACTTCATTTTAAAATTAATTTCAAGAAATTAAAATAAATATGAATTTTTTAAAAATTGAAATAATCAAATTAAAAATATCTTATGGTGATTTTTTTATTTTTATAGTCAAATAAATTTTTTTATTTAATATTTTAAATTTTTTAATATGAATTGTTATTTATATTAATGCATTTCATAATATCATAATTTTATTAATATTATTTTAAAATTTAAATTATCTAAATAATATATATATATATATATTAATCAGATTTCATTCATTAGAATCAATTTTATATTAAATTTTTATATAAAAAAATTCTAACCATTAGTATATTTTTTTCTTTAAAACCCCGTTTTCTCATCATACATGCTTGATTTATTTTAAATTAGATTTTGACAATTCTATGAATTCAATTTTGTAGAATGGATTACAAATTTTGAATCATATTAATGTAAATTTTATATTATGGTACTTAATTTTTTATGATTGTAAATTGTAACTATAATAAAAATTAAATATTGTGGTAAAGGTGAAAATAGGTTTACAAGGTGTTAATCTAAAACAATAATTTGTACAATGGCCATGAAACATTTATAAACCGAATTTTCCAGATATATTTCGGAAATACCACCAAAAATTTTCTATAATGAACTATATTGGATTATTTTTCATGTGAAATAATAGGTACACATTTTTCTATTCAAAAATTACACTTGTTTCACTCACCACATAAATAAAAAGACACCAACTATCATATAATATTCACACATCCAAAACCATTTTTATCATACAATAACTACCCAAATTCCTTCTTTAATTCCATCATATAATCCTAGAATCCTTTTATTATTCATAAATCCATCATTGTATGGATTTTGGTTCTAACCAAAAGTATTTTTCATTAGAATATATTATATCCCTAAACAAACATTATATTTTATTTCATCCTCACACTCCTTCGATAATTATTAAAAGATGACGATATAATAATGTTATAATATTATATATACTCAAATTTTATTTTTATATCTAAATGACCTACAATCATCTCCATGTCTAGAAAATGGGATAACAATTCATCCTTCGTGTATATGATGCACTACTACTTCACAAACCAATGTTATCTTTTTCCCATCATGACCAATCAAGACAGAATATAATGATGGATGAAATTTTCATATATCATATCTATAATATTATTATAATTATTTAATTCTTATGTGTAATATACCTTCATTATTTCCTTTTTTATGAATACGATAACATCGTTTAAGTGTACGGTGGACTACTCCCTCAAAAATTAATATGATTTGTTCACACTATACATGGAAGGTAATAAGGATTGTTTTAATGAAAATATATTATATATACGAATTAAAATATATTATATAATATAAATTTATAATTTAAATTTATTTCATTCAATCCTTTGAGTAATTGGGAACAGGGTTCTTGCGTACATACGGCCTACTAACTCCACGAACAGTGTAAATTATTTTTTATCACAAAATATTATGGATTAGACAAATTAAATATATACTAAATATATATTATACTTATATATTGTGTAAAATTCTACAGATTATATTAATATGATTAATTCAAGAGGATTGAAAATAAAAAATACAAAATATACAAAAAACAATGTGGTTATTATTTGAAATGTGATTTTAACAAATAAATATTAAAAAATGTTTAATAATTGGATATAAGTAAATAATTTATGGTATGATATATATAATTATGGTTTTATAATATATTTATAATTAGATTATTTTTATAATACATGAGGTTTTATTGTGTGCAATGTAAGTGAACACTAAAGGAAATGGATTTTTGTATCACATTAATTTTATGTGAGACACATGCCATATTAATCATTTGTTTCTATTATGTGGTTAAAATAATTTTCGTGAATGTATCACAAGATAATTTTATTTAATAAATTATTTATTTTCTTATCCATTTTATTATATCTCATCCATTGGGTTTTTAGTTCAAATGTTATCAATGCTGTAAGGAATGTTTCACTCAAATTATCTTCTTAGAGGCAAAAGGTAAGTTACGAACATATATTCTTATATAAGGTGTATATACTTATCCATTGACATTTAATATCATCTATCAACTCATATTTATGATATTATATGTTTCATTTAGTGTTACTCTTTCATGTTTCTTTATTATTCAATGTTACCAATGTTATAATAGTTGTATGTTACAATCTAGTTATTTATTGAGATTTTTTATGATTATGATTCCAATGGTGAAATAATTAGATCCATATCTTTTGAAACTCATGAATTTTTTTATCATCAAGTTATTTATATAGAATATATTTTCCATTTATTTTCCTCTTTATATATACTCAAAAGATTAAAATAATGTTTTAATGAAAAATCATATTTTTTCTCTCTTTTGTAGAAACCCATTTTTCTTACAAATCCATATTTAATAAATTTATTTTTAAAAATGTTTTAAAATTATTAAAATGATTTATTATAAAACAAATTAAACATATATTAATTTTTTGAAATTGTTTTAATGGAATCCTTATGTCATTTTCCAAATCATAACAACAATATTTTTTTGAAATGATAATGTAATATTTGTTTAAATGTGTATAGAATAAAAGTTATTTAAAACCTTCCAGAGAATTGTTTACTTTGAATATTAATTTATAATTTTCATTATTATTTTTTTGAAAAGGTTTTTAAAATTTATTTATGTATTTAAAAATAATCACAAGAGTAAATTATATTTTTCTAAAAAATGTTTTAAATGATTTAAAAAAATACTTTATAAGTTTTCAATGTTATATACAATGAAATTTATTTCAGAGGTGTTTTATTTTTCAAAAAGTGTTTTTGAAATCATGAAGGATAATATTCTCAGGAATTTTTTTAAATGATTATTATATATTCTTATATATATATTCAATGTTATTTTCAAACATTTATATGTTGATAGTGTTTCAAGATTTATAATTATTTTTATAAGGGGACTCATATTTTCAGGTTGATGTTTTTTAATGATTTTAAAAGAATTATTTATATACATCCATAGTTATTTTCAATTAAAAGTATTTTCAAAATATTTTATGATTTTCATTATTTTACATGTATTTTCAATGGAATTATTTTTCCTTTCATGAAATTTTCCATGTGATATTTTAAAATTATTTCCCTTATTGGATGAAATAATTTGATTTTATATATACTTTATTATGGATATGATCCACGGATAAGATTAATACTCTTTATCAAGATGGTATATGGCTATAATAGAATATTTTTTAGGAATTCCATTTATCTTCTATGAGTTATACCATGAAAAAATTATTTTGAATCCAATATATTTTTTATGGGTTACACAATAATTAAATGATGAAATGATTATTAAACCTGATTCATTTATACAAGTTATTTTATTTTTCCATATCTATGTAATAAATTTACCTTCATGTCTTTTTATATGAGGTATATTTTATTAACTTGTGTAATTATTGTCATTATGAGACATTTGTTACATTATACCCATGTATGGTGGTAAAATTTAATTCAAATACTCGTGGAACCTATATCTCCTTCCAATGGATTGGGTAATGATGGATATCTAAAGATATAAATAGTCCTGAAATGGTGAGTGAACCCAGTCAATTATGGGACTCTATAAACTATTATTGTCTTGTGAGTGATCCTTTTCTACAATAATGGTATGGGGAGTAAAAACAATCCAATTTTATAGTTTTTGAAATTAGCCTTACCAATAAGGGAAATGATTTTCTATTATTTTTTCTATGAAACAATTAAATATCTTCTCTCAACTTTATTTTATTATTGATAATGTTATTTTATTTCTTTATTATTCATGCGTTACGAACTTCCATTCTTTATTTCATGACATAGGATTTTTATCTTTCATTTGAAGTGTGCAGCTTTCAAATGTTAGGATCAAATTATTATAACCTTATGCCCACATTATATTTATATATTTTCACTTTTTTACCCTTAATAAGAATTTTAGCTCACCCTTTCTTATTTTTCCGTTACCCAATATATAATGAAAGGTTCTATATAGGGCATGTCTATGAAGTTTACTAAATGGGAAGATATTTGTGTGAAACAATTAATATTTTTCACTAAAAAATGTTTATTTTATTCCAATTCATAAAAGTCACTATACCTTTAGGATCCTAAGTTGTCTGATTCTATAATGTAATTAATATTCATCAATGTGATTTAATATCTTTTTATAAAATTGTTATTTATTAAAGTTTTGGATACTATAAAATGGGTGGAATTCATCATGAAGAAAACGTCAACTATAAGAATTCATCAAAATTCATTTTTTAATTTGTGGTGGTAATCGATTGAATTAGGGTTCAATGATCTTGTATTTATCAAAGACCCGCATTTCCTGGTTTATTGTTGAATATAAACTAAATATAAACTTCCTTTAATTTTACTATCACCTTTGATATTTTATAGAATATTGGATAAGGTGGTTAATGGTTATCTGTATGAACTTAGTTAAATGCAATGGATATCTTTTTTCATATCTCATGGAAGAGAAATTATATTCCCAAAACAAACCAAAACATATTATTTATTTTGAATACTTGAGGTTGGATAAAAGTTGTTTTGATGTGGAAATGTTTTTTGTATAACTTGATACTGAGAAAATATTTTGTGGGAAAATGAAATTCTCACTATAAAATTTCTATTCAAGAAAAATTAGTAATTATATGAGATTTTGAAATTTGAATATATTTTTCAAGCACACTATTTGATGTTTATTCCTAATAATAATAGTTAAATATTATCAGGGATGATAGTGTTATAGTGGGTTGGTTTCTAAAACTCATCTAATTATGGGTTATCTTTTCTTATTAGTGTTTTCTTAATTTATTTTTTTGGTATTTTAATGATTGTGGAAAAATATAAGATATTGAGAAATATAATAAGATATATAAATATAAACAGTAACTAATCGAGAATAATTGAGTATATGGCTGAAAAATTAATTTTTCTAGGGAATTCAATTTCTCTATTGGGTTAATAGGGGACCTATATTAGCTAAGTGAAAAGCTAAAGGCTTCGTTTATTGTGATTATTGTGTGAAATTGTATTCTAACCCATTAAAAATGTAGCTTCATGTCAAAAATATTAATTTACTCCCCATTTATCATTTATTTCTAAATTTATTATCATATATTCCCTTTCCATCTATTTTATTTCTACCTATGTTCCATGAACATACATTTTCATGTTATTGTGGGAGTCCACTATTTACTAAACTAATGTAGGATCTCTATTATTCTATGAATTTCATTTATGATTACAGAAATTTTTTATCCCCAAACCATATCTACTTATATGGTTATAGATCATATATTTTTTTTCTTCTCTGTTCTTCCTGTGAATGGTTTCTGAAAGTAATAATAATAGATCTTGAGGTAAGTTCTCATCATTCCTCTCATATTATTGATTTCTTGCTATGTATGTCACATAAACTTATTTGTAACTTATATTTTATAAATATATTTGGGGTGGTGTCTCTAATATTTTTGGCATAGGGAATATAATATTTATAGTCTAATGATTGTTCCCTCAACACATTATCTTTTTCATTCACTCAACCATAGAATATATTTTTACTAATAAGTGGTTAAAATTATATGATGTTAAAATAAAAAAGGATAAAAATAAAATATACCCAATGAATTAGGGTAGAATATATTTTGACAATAGGTGTAAGAGAAAAGTATATAGTTATCCATAATATTAATTAAAGTACACCGATAGGATTCCATGATCCATGTTTCTATATTACTTTCAAATAGAATAAGTGGTATCATTGGTCCATAATAGAGAAGATATTTATAACTCCATAAAATATATATATGTAACTAGTGATCCTAAGATAAATTTTAGAATGAATTGATAACCAAGGGAGAAACAAACCCCAACACTATCAAGGTGATATTAGGATCCCTATATCGGGTGAGTCTTGTATGATATACATATGATTACTCTATGAGAGTAATAACACTTTTGTAGTGTGTTTTAATCCACATAGTAATTGATCAATGTCTCTTCTAGATGAGGTCATCATCATTCATCATACCATCTAACTAGGAAAAAACTATATACAATATGTACCCAGTGACAAAAGTCCCTCAAGATAGGTACTATTCATGATTCTCATAAGAGTTTAATGTGTTGGGATAAGTAATAAAAATATGAATCCATTTTAAGAGATGTGTAATGTTGATAAAAATTGAGTTGTCATGGTAAATGAAAAATGAGGTAAAATTGATTGCGAGTGGGGTGATGATCTAAAATATAAAAAATCATTTCATTAATTTTATGTATTAATGAACTTATTAACGTCATTAATATATTATTAATCATTTTTTCACATCTTTAAACTTTCTTTTTTGAAATTTCAGTATTATACATTTTGGGATTGGAATATTAGATAATGTCGTACAAAACACACTAATAAATGACCACAATGATTCCCATCCCAATACACTATTTTAAGTCAGTTATATTTTAAATAGAATAAAAAATACCATATCCTAATCCATTTTTACTTTATTTAGAACCTATGTTCACAATAAAAACCTTGAATCCCTTCTTTTAATATGGATCTCTAAGAGGATATTCAAGTCTTAAATATAATCATGATCCTCTCCTTAATTAGTCTACATAATATTCATCATACATCATATCGTGAATTTTATTTTCCTACTTAATAAAAAAATTAGCCTTCAATACGAGTGAAATTTTTAATATGTAATAAATTGTTCTTACACATTCATTCAACAATAGATGTTCTTATTTGGGTTGGTTTTACCACCTATATGAAAGATGATTTAATGATCCAATCATCAAGGGATAAAAAACATAAATAATTTTAATAAAATTTATTAAGAATAAACTATAGATTATATTATAGTACTATAATTATAATATTTAACTATATATTCTTCAATTAATTCAACTCGTTTAAAAATTTTTTAATCATTTAGATGGTGTTTTTATGTGTTACATAGTAACAGTCACCATAGGTTTCTTGAAATTATAATGAGAAACAAGAATTATATCAAAACCAATATCTAAATATTTATGAAAATTAAGGAGGAGTTCAACCCATGAAAAATTAAAAATGACAGAAACTATTAAGATAAAGCATGGATGGAAAATAGGACAGTTGCCATATTATGAAATTTTTTTCATAATAGTGTTAATATATTGGTAATGAGTAAGTATAATAGAATATAATTGTATTAAATTATTATCTATAATTTTCTTCTAAAAATTAATAATAAGCTAAAATTTATTATAAAGTGAATTAGAGTGCGTCTATCAAAGCATAATATTGAGGTAAGGGTTTCTCATCTCAATCATTCCATTCATTGAGATGTAGCCCATATTCATCTTGATACTTCATTTATATGATGTATATATTTTCATGAAATGAATTTTTATCATTCATATCATGAAATTTATGGGATTTAAATGTCCATCTAATTTCCTCTCTTTCATAGGATTTTTATTCAAATGATACTAATGTTGTGATATTTTGTTTTCAATTATCAATTTGAAATGAATATTTTTTATAGTTAAACATATATAAAGATAAATTTATTGTTTTTTATCTCTATAAAATAACATATTTTTTTCCCCTATGGTAATTATAGGGTTTTACTTGTCTTATTTCCATTTTATATCCTTCAGCATCACAATTTGACTGGATGAATTCTTAATATAAGAGTTCATATTATCTCATATTCTCACATTGGAATATTTCCAATAATTTTTTGAATTAAATTTTAATAAATTTACTTCCTTATACATTTCTCATTTTTAAAGGTTTTTTTTATTTTTTCCCTTGTATTTATTTATAAAATAATTAAAAAAATGATAATTTAACATTTTTCCATCAGTCATTTTTATTTATCTTTTACATTCTTTACAAAGGTGTTAAAACAAATATATTATTATATTTTCCCACAAGAAATAACATTCTCAAACTATTATTATGTTTTATTTAAAATAATACTTTACAATATTTGAAGGATCTTGTGTGTATTTAATATTCCAAATTTTTTTAAATAATTTTCATCTAAAATATATATTATAAAATATTAAATGATATTATTTTCAAAAAAAATCTAGTTATCATAAAATGTGTTTTTCATATATTTTAACATCCATTAATTTTTCATATAATTAACCAATACTATTCCCAAATGATACCAAAAACGTTTTTTCATTAAAAGGATTAATTTCATGTATTGTTGATGTTTTCTATATATTAATTTCCTTTCAACATTGTTCATTAAGAAATTATAGAATTATAAATTTTTTTCATGTTCATGTGGCACATATATGTATGGTTTTTAATTATATATTGAGTGGAACAAAATTTATATTTCCTTACAATTAATTGGGTAAATAATTAAATCACATGATGTCAAATGTAATGGGGAAAAAACAAATACCCAAGGGACTATTTCTGTAACAGCACGAGATTTTATGAAAAATATTCTTTTTTATTTCACTAATGTCTTGTGTTGTACGCTACACCAAAAGGAGCTTGCACAACACGCATCCTTGACTTTCCTTGCATTACACGCAATCGCGACCTTCCTCGATAGCGTGTGTAGTACGCAATACCGAGTTTCACTAAACAACGATATGCTATTAAAATATTATTATAACTAGCCGTAATGAATAGTAATAACCACCTTTTTAAATTTTAGAAAATTTATCTCTCAAAATGGACTTCATTTTTGGATTCGGAGTATCAAATTTAGCTTAAGGTGAAATTTTGGTACTTTTCGGATAACTTTCATATTCTGATGAATAGTGAAAATTACTAAATTATAATTAAAAACAATTTTTTAAATCAAAATAATTAATAGTGATAAATTATTAATTTGAGTTGTTTTAAAGTATATTTAGAATATATTTTTACAATTTAATACAATGTTGGTCATTGGATGTAATTTCACATTTAAACCAGACATAATCAAGTGTCAATCTTTTGATATATTTTGTTTCCTAAAAACACGCTATTTATTTTAACAGCGGGATTTAATTATAAAATTAATTAAAGCAACTTCTATGTTATGAATTTGGTAAAATAGATTTCATTTTTGAATTCGGAATATGAAATATAGCTTAGGATGAAATTTTGGCATTGTTCTGAAAAAAATCAATTTTTTATGAATAGTGAAACTATTAAGTGGTAGGTTAAAAACTGAATTTTGCATAAAACATAATTTTACTGCTTCTGTGAATGGAATTTAGAAAATCCGACAGACACGGTTAATATCAAGGACTAAAATGTGGTTCAATGAGATGAAAATAATTTTTGGTGAATAGTAACTTTTTACTTTTTTTACCACGGTTAATAGTAAATAGGGTAACTAAGGGTAAATATGATATTACTATTACCCTAACACATGTCCTAATTCTATTGGATAAGTGTAATTCGACCAAAAACAACCTTATGAATATAATATGACCATTTAGGTCCACTTGGATTAGATTATGACATTTAATATTATTTTATTTAATGAATAGTTAAAATAGTTAAAATCAAAGTTTAATAACTAAAACATTTTTAATATGGGGTTATACATAAGATAAATTCTACTATAAATATTCATTAGAAAGATAAAACTATTTCCTACATAATTATATTTTATTTATAATTTTTAGACTTTAAATAAATTAATTTATTTATGACACAACGATGATGCAGTAATTACCCTTTTAAGGAAATATTAACATAATTGATGTTATAAATGCTCAAATGAATGTAATTTGAGACTTTTTATGAATTCCAATAATTTTATAGGTTAATATGATATCTTAGTGTTGATTTAATCAACTTGGTTCGAACATATAATTCTTTTATGACTTTCAAAAAAATCATATATCAAATAGTGTCAAAATTGACACAAAATAGTTTTTAAATCAAATATTATATTATTAATTGTTATTTTATTCTTAAAAATCTAAGGTTCAGCCAAATGACTTAGATAAGGATATATATATTAATAATAAACAATTTTTGGTTCCTTTGGCATGTTATAGTAAGTGTATTAACCATATAGTGAAAGAAAACAAAAAGACACGGTAAAAGTTAAATTATTTAACTTAGAGTTAAATCTAATTGATAAGGTTAAAATAATACCCTAAACTTGTCTAAATCTTATTGGTTGATAGGATTTCGACCCATACCCACTTTAGCTTCGAAATAATACCCTTTGGAACCATTATAAACCGATTTTGACTTTAATATAAAATAATATTTTGAGATATTCCTAAGGTGCCCCTCTCCTCCCTTATAAAAGGACACCTCCTCTCCCTCCTCCTCACACAAATTACAGCACTCAAGCTCGGCCAACCACTGCCAAAATCTCTTCTCCACTTCCCTAGAAACATCCTAGAGGTTCTGGTCTTCCTCAAAGACCAATTTTAGTGCCCTAAGAGGAGGTCTCAAAGAGGCGCTTCAAAGAAGAGGTAATTACCGTTACCAATTCTTTCATCTTTATTTCTTCTTCCACTTCTTCTTCTTAGGTTGTTACATTATGAAGTAATAACATCAGTATCACTCATATACTGATATGTTATTATAAGTATTAAACAACCCTATTTCACCATCTATCCATCCTACGGAAAAAGAAATCACCGCGCGTGTGTACGTACGGAATACCGTCTCCACGCCGTGGTGTAATCTATTTTCCACCACCACCTTACATGGATGGGTATAGTGGTGTAAAGAATAACTATACATAGTTATTACAACATCATATTGATTCTGATATATTGTGTAATCCACTCCAATTCTATTCAATATTTATAGAAATGATATCATCGCTCGTGCGTACGTACGGACTACCGTCTCCACGACCTGATGAGATTCATTCTCCATGTTAACCATTTAAGAATGAATATAAAGTATATATAAGAAATAATAATGAAATATATGAAATTATAAAGCTACTGGATTTATGTATATATATATATATGTATGTCATCTACTTTCTTCCATTCAAGACAATAAGGAAAGGAAAACAGCGTTCATGCGTACGTACGGACTACCGTCTCCATGAACGGTGTTTTTTATTTCATTTATCTATCTATTATATATATATATATACTGAATATATATGATATATAAATCATATTTTATATTCTGGAAGTAAGTAAATCATGATATAAGTAATAATAATGTCAAGAACAACAAGTCAAAACACCTACGATAAATGAAATGATTTTACCCAAAACGCTTCTTTAACATGGAATTTACAAAAGAACGGGTAATATAATGTCATAAGTGAACCATATATGATATCATAACAATGAATATGATTCTGTAATAAGTCAATGACATTATTTAAATCATTATACAGGAGTTTCGGACACATACGAAGCAAATCGGATCTAAGGTAAGGGAAATATCGCAATCTCATTTTTATCCGAGATTGTTTATTCGTAAGTATTTACTGGGGTGTATTTTTGTTGGATCGAATAGTAGATATATTTGTCTATTAGATGGAACAATACAAGAGGGGGGTGAATTGTAGATTTAAAAACCTTTGAGTTTTAGCAATAAAGGGATTAGTTTAAATGATCTTAAACTAATACAAATACAAACACCCACAATTGTATTGAATGTAAAAAGGTATGGTGTATTGTAATACTAATGTAAAGTAAAACAATTGTATTCAAGGTGAACACAATGATCAGAGTAATATAAAGATGAATGATTCTACCTTAAAGCGTATATAATCAATCAATACAAAAATTAATAGAATGATTGTAATTGAAACAATTACAATTGAATATGTAAAGAAGAAAGGAAACAATACAAATCCCTTTCTAATACAAGTAACAGCGGAAATGTAAAAGTATTACAATTATTTTAACCCAAAGAGAAGGGTTATCCTTTCACCTAGGATAAAAGGTCTGTCTCACCAACACCTTGGTGAGCCCTCGATACGATGATCGGCACGTCTGTCTGCCTATCCCCGGCAGCCCTCGATACGATGATCGGCACGTCTGTCTGCCTATCCCCGGCAGCCCTCGATACGATGATCGGCACGTCTGTCTGCCTATCCCCGGCAGCCCTCTATTTTGTAGGTAATCGGCACCTCTGTCTTTCAATTACTTTAAATCCCTCGATACGATGATCGGACGCACAAGGCAGATGAGAGAAGTCACAGTGTCTCTCTCTAGAATCTTGGTAGTTCACAGAGTCTCTTCATTTGTTCTCTTTGTTCATCGTTGTTCTCTCAGCTTCAAATGACCTCCTATTTATAGGCTTCGGGTTCCAACGGTCATATTGCCTCCAACGGTCATATTGAAAGAGAAAGCACGACATCATTTTGATTAGTTTGTAACTAACTCAACGACATCATTTTGTTAGGACAAGAGATATATAGAAATGAAAAACATGAGTACGATTCATATGCAGAGAGAGTTTTTGACAAAGTACCAAAACAAATAATGATCATTTGATTAGCAGAGTCAGTATGATACGATTGACAGAGTCAGTACGATACGATTGACAGAGTCAATACGATACGATTGACAGAGTCAGTACGATACGTTTTGCAGAGTCAATACGATACGATTTGGTCGGTACGATCAACATCGTACGATACAATAAACATGATAAAAGACAATTGTAATTTATAAACATATGATAGAATACATTTGTGATTTCCAAAACATGATATAAAAGTCAAAAGAAGACTTTTGACTTAACAATCTCCCCCTTTTTGTAAATCACAACACAAAAAGTAAATGTAACAAGAAATACTTATCTCCCCCTGAGTTATTGAAAACTCTTCTGAATAAGAAATTGAATACAACTAACTCCCCCTTAGGTATGGATTTTCCTAAGGATTGTATTCGTAGATTTTCCTTACAAGCATTGTAAATCACTCTCCCCCTTTGTAAAACAATATTTTCTTTGTAAATATTCTCCCCCTTTGTGATTTACAAAAAGAAAGGAGTAATATTGAATTGTCTGAAAGAGTTAGTGAAGAAATACAAGACAATGGATAAAAGGAAAAAGGATCATAAGAGTTATTACAAAACAAAGACAAGTTCCAAAAGAAACAAATACAACAATCATTTGTTTTCTCTTTCCTTCTCCTTCTTTATAAGCTCATGAAGAACAGCTTGCATCTTCTTGATCTCCTTCTTGTCTTCAGAAATTGATTCACCCTGAGTTTTGAGAAGCTCTTGTTGATCCGCAAAAATCTGATCTTGAATTCTGATAGTCTCCTCCTGGACTCTGATTACTTCATCAAGGGTATCAATCCTGTTTTGCAAATTCTTGTTGTCTTTGGATAACACAGAATTTTGATTCTTCAGCAAGACCATTTCATCCTTGAAAGTTGAAACCTTCGAGAATTCAGATTGGAAAACATTCATTCTTTCTTGCAAGTCTTTCACTGAAGGAACATCGGCTCTTTGAGAAGAAAAAAGATTCATCCTTTCAACCATTTCTCTATCAAGCTTGTTGAAAGCAATTGCAAGCTCATTTGATAACCTCCTTATATCTTCAATAGCTATTTCATGATCATTGATTGAGCTCTCTGTTTTGTACGACCACTTGGTCATCTTATTGCAAGCCTTCTTATGAGCCACTGAGCATTCTGAAAGAACTTTCAAATTGGCTTCTACTGACAATACTTTCTTCCTCAATTCTTTTACAGAGCCAAACTTCTTCCTTTGATTTTCAGTAATAAAATCAATCTTCCCTTCCAGCCTCGGGAAATAAGGAATAGTTTTCTCCACCCTTCTCAAAACATGAACAATGTAATCACCCTTCTTGAGAGAGATTGTATGCTCTGAATCAGTATCCTCATCATACGATGGTAGTTCATACGATTTGCTTGAGTCAACAACTGGCTGTTTCCGTTTGGATTTTTCTTTCTGTTTTCTTTCTTCTTCCACATTGTCACTAATGACAACAACTTTATCAGAATGAGAAGATTGATCACCTTGCCTTTCTTGAAAAGACATTCTGTCTGGAGATTGTGCTTGATCGGCATGAAGGATTTGTTGAACACCTTCACTCGGCTTTTGAACCGATTCCTCTCTACTTTTCTTTGAGTTTTGAAGAAATTCTAAAAGAAAGTCTCCTTCTTCTTCTTCTTCTATTTCTTCCATCACTTGTTTTCCTTTTTCTTTCTCAGGAAGACTCTGTACGATGGGCTCTTGGTGCACTTCTTCAATTAGTTGAGCACTAGAATCTTCAACTGCTTTCAAGACTTTAGAGACATCAAAGTCCTGAGCCTTTCTTTTCAAAAGAACCTTCTTCTTCTTTTCGGCCTGAAGGGTTTCTTCTACCCTTATTCTTTCTACAAAAGCTTCATCAGGGTCAAGACCAAACTTCAGGTCGCCTTCCTTTCTCTGTTCCTTATATTTTCTCCATTTTGCTACAACCTCCTTACTGTACCTTGGCTTCTTCTTCGGCTTTGAACTTGTTTTCGGATCAGACTTTTGAGTAACACCGGTAGATTGAAAGTCTTTGGCTGGCATAGGTGCCGATTGATTCTGAGCCAATTCAGCTTCTACATCTCTGACAAAAAATTTTGAATTTGAATCAAAAAAAACATTCATCTTCTTCATCGTACTCTTACTAATCCAAGATGGCCTCAAATCCATGGGTTTTCCTTTCAAAGGAATGTTACAAAACTTCACACTCTCAAAAATAAACTTTGTAAGGATGGCTAGATACATTATCATCTGGGACTTAATCCCTCCTGTCTTGACATTCTTGATGGTTTCAAAAATATAACCCATGAGATTCACTTTTCTCAAGTTCACAAGATAATCAAGCATGAAGATATCAGAAACATTCAGAGTTTCTCTATCCCATTTTCTTGGGATAAGAAAACCTTGCATCCATAGAGTGACAAAACGATTGTCCGGTGAAAGATGAGAGACTTTCCTCTTTTCCTCATTAATAAGAAACAAAGACTTTTCAGCATTTTCTCTATTAAACGTACCAACTTCCTCTAGTAGTTTGTGAGATGGACAAAAATAATCTCCTTCTACAGAAACATTCATAAAATGTGCCGCTTGTTTCACAGACATAGATAATTTTCTATCGTACACAGCGAAGTTTATAGTCATATCTTTGTCGAAAGAAACGGATTTGTAAAACTGACAAACTTCATAAAAAAGAACTGGATCTTGAATATCAGGCTGTTCAACACACAGATGTTCCCATCCTTGAAACAAAATGATCCTCCTGATTGTAGAATCGTATGTATCAAAAAATTCTCGAGATACTAACCTTTCTCTGTTAAAGTCTTTCTCTGTAAAAGTATTTGAAGACATTTCGGCAGGAGTGTTAGCAGAGGATTGAGACATAAAGGTGATGCCGATTGAGAAGATCGTATGATGTTTTATAGCTGGTGGAGAAGAGCTTCGTCTCAATTCCTGGAAAATCAATGTGGGTTTGGGGAGGAGAGGGGGGTATTTATAGGCGATAAAGAGATGACCGTTGATCTTCTACGGTCGAAAAAGGGTGACCGTTGATATTTTACGGTCAGGATTAGAGAAAACCAGATCAATGGTTAGGATTAAAACAAAGAAAGAAAAAAAAATGAAAAAGATACCTGTCGAAGAACATAATGTGATTGTTGGTTTTGGTAAGAATCAAAAGAAAAATACAATCGTAAGGAAAGAATAAATAAAACATCATGCCGATGGAAAACAAAGTCATTACTATGATCGGACCGTACGATGGAAAATAATCTTGTTACCATGATCTGACAGTACGATGGAAAACAATCTCAATACCATCATCGGTCGATACAAAAACTATTGAATGATACGATGGAAAAGAATTTCAATACTATCATCGGTCAATTCAAAACTATTGAATGATACGATGGAAAAGAATTTCAATACTATCATCGGTCGATTCAAAACTATTGAATGATACGATGGAAAAGAATTTTAATACTATCATCGGTCAATTCAAAACTATTGAATGATACGATGGAAAAGAATTTCAATACTATCATCGGTCGATTCAAAAATATTGAATGATACGATGGAAAAGAAATTGATTTCCATCATCGGTCAATACGATAGAAAAGAATTTGATTACCATCATCGGTCGATAGTAAATGATACTATAAAACTGTCAATACGATAAACAGAAAAAAAAAATGAACGAAACGATAAAACTGTCAATATGATAAACAAAAAAACTGAAATTGTCAATACGATAAACAGGAAAACTGAAATATACATATTAAGAGTAAATAGTTAAAGATCATACAATACACATAAAGACATAGAAAGAAATTTCCTCCCCCTTTCTACGAGGAGTTTCTTACTATTAGGAGAGATGTAAAACAAGAAGTAGATATGAATGATTATTTTAATGTAATCATTCCTAGCTTCTATTTTATATATTCAAATCTATCGGAAGGTAAAGGTTTTGTAAAAATGTCAGCAAGTTGTCCTTGCATTCCGATGAATTGTAAAATAATATCTCCTTTCTGTGTGTGATCCCTAAGAAAGTGATGCCTAACATCTATGTGTTTTGCACGAGAGTGATGTTCTGGGTTTTTACTAAGAGCTATGGATCTTGTATTATCACAAAGAATTTGAGTTTTGGAGAAACTCAAACCATAGTCAGTGAGTGTGTGCTGCATCCACAATACTTGAGCACAACAACTTCCAGCTGCTACATATTCAGCTTCAGCAGTGGAGAGTGCTACTGAGTGTTGTTTCTTGCAGGACCAAGAAACCAAAGAGTCTCCTAAGCAATGACATGTTCCAGATGTACTTTTTCTATCCATTCTACAACCACCAAAGTCAGCATCTGAAAAGCTTTTTAAAACAAAATCATTTCCAGAAGAGTAGAAAAGACCTAAATCCATAGTTTCTTTTAAATACCGAAAGATTCTCTTTACGGCTTTTAAGTGAGACTCTTTTGGATTAGATTGATATCTTGCACATAAGAATTCAGAAAACATCAAGTCGGGTCGACTAGCTGTCAAGTATAGAAAACTCCCTATCATACCGCTAAAAATTGTTTGATATTCTGGTTTCCCAATTTCATCAAGATCAAGAGTATTTGAGGTACCAATTGGAGTGCTAATACTTTTAGTTTTGTCAAATCCATACTTTTTGAGTAAGTCTTTAATATACTTATGTTGAGATATATAAGTTCCTTCTGGTTTTTGAGAAATTTGAAAACCTAGAAAGAATGTTAACTCACCCATCATACTCATTTCAAACTCAGATTTCATTAAGTTTGCAAAATAATCGGTTAAAGATTTCTGAGTTGATCCAAATATGATGTCATCAACATAGATTTGGACAACCAAAACATTTTTTTTCATATTGATAAAAAGAGTTGGATATGCGGAACCTTTTGTATAATTGTTTTGTAAAATAAATCATGTGAGTCTATCATACCATGCTCTAGGGGCTTGTTTAAGACCATATAGAGCCTTGGTAATTTTAAAAACATGATCAGGATGTTTTGGGTCTTGAAAACCAGGAGGTTGTTCGAAAAAAACATCTTCTTGAACAAAACCATTTAGAAAAGCACATTTAACATACATTTGAAATAGTTTGAAATGGAAATATGCTGCGAAGGCTAATAGAATACGAATAGATTCAAGTCTAGCTACAGGAGCATATGTTTCTTCATAGTCTATTCCCTCTTGTTGATTATAGCCTTTAGCAACAAGTCTTGCTTTATTTCTTACAATGATTCCATTTTCATCACACTTGTTTCTGAAAACCCATTTTACACCAATCACAGTTGTTTCTTTAGGTCTTTCAACTAAAGTCCAGACTTGATTCCTTTCGAATTCATTTAGTTCATCCTGCATTTCTTTGATCCAATCATCATCACCTAAGGCCTCACTTGGACTTTTAGGTTCAAATTGGGAAAGAAAAGCAAGATGTTCTATTTCATTTCTTAAGGAATTTCTGGTCCTTACAAGTTGATTTATATCACCAATGATGTTATCACTGGGATGATTCCTAAGAAACAATTGATTTGGGTTTTGTAAAACCTGTTCATCAACATATGGTAGAAAATATTTTGTGGTAAATGTTTCAGGAATACTTTCTTGAACATTTTCCTTATCATAATATTCTTCTAATAAAGGTTGATAAACATTTTTGGAAAACACATCCGAGGATGTAGGATTGGGTTGGTTGAAAATAAAAGGGTTAGTTTCATCGAATTTTACATGTACTGTTTCTTCAACAGTACTAGTGTTTTTTTTGAAAACTCTATAAGCCTTAGAGGTTTTAGAATAGCCTAGAAAGATTCCTTCATCAGATTTTGGTGCAAATTTGTGGAGATTATCTTTTGTATTCAGAATGAATACTTTGCATCCAAAAACTTTGAAGTAAGAAACTTTAGGTTTTCGGCCAGTCCATAACTCATAAGGGGTTTTATTAAGAAATGGTCTAGTTAAAACAAGATTTATAGTATAACAGGCAGTACTAACAGCTTTAGCCCAAAAGTGCTTAGCAATTGAGTATTCACTCAACATGGGTCGAGTCATTTCTTGAAGAATACGATTTCTTCTTTCAACAACACCATTTTGCTGAGGAGTTCTTGGAGCTGTGAAATTGTGAGTAATACCTTTCTCACTACAAAACGTTTCAAAATCTGAGTTTTGAAATTCACCACCATGATCACTATGAATAGTTATCAATGGTAGGTTTTTCTCATTTTTAACTTGGGCTCTAAAAGTTTTGAAATAGGAAAAGACTTCAGATTTCTTTGTGAGAAAGTAGACCCATGTAAATCTAGTAAAGTCATCAACTAAAACAAATACATAGTATTTGCCTCCAATGCTTCTAGATTGTGAAGGACCAAACAGATCCATATGCACAAGTTGTAATGCATTAGAAGTTGAAACTTCATTAATTGGTTTAAAGCTAGTTTTATGTTGCTTGCCAAATTGAAAAGGATCACAGACTTTTGAAGAATCATATCTAAGGTCTGGTAGCCCTTTTACAAGTCCTTTCTTTGAGAGTTTTCTTAGGTTTCTCAAATTACAGTGTCCTAGTCTCCTATGCCATAGCCACGATTGGTCTTCTATTACACTTAAACAAGGTAAGTTTTGGTTCCTAAGGTCTTCTAAGTTAATAGTGTAAACATTCTCTTGCCTATGGGCAGATAGAATGAATTCATCCTTGGAATTGTGAACTAGACACTTATCATTTCTAAAATTTACAAGGTAACCTTCATCACATAATTGACTTATTCTGATGAGATTGTGCCTAGGACCTTTAACAAACAAAACATTTGAAATAAGAACATTTCCAAGAAAAATGATATTACATATACCAACAATCTTTCCTTGAGCATTATCTCTGAAGGTAACTTTTCCACCTTTTGTTTTGATAATCTTTTCAAAGAAATCTTTGTTTCCATTCATATGTCAGGAACAACCACTATCCATGTACCAAATGTTATTGATACACTTCTCGTTTTCCTGTAAAAGAAACAATTAGATTTTCGAAATCCAAACATGTTTGGATCCAGAAGGGTTAGATAAAAGAATTTTAGGAATCCACATTTGTTTTGCAAAATGAGCTTTATGAAATCCTAAAGATTGAGTTTTGTTAAGAGAACAATCTCTTCTCCAATGTCCACCATATTGACACTTGGAACAGAAAATGGTTTTTTGAGGAACAAAATAGTTATTACTAAAAACAGGTTTGGAATAAGTATAACCAAGACCAGAATGATTTCTCAAAGGTCTAATTTAAGAATACATCCTATCAAAGTTTTCTTTTCCATGAGTAAAGTTTGACAAACATTTTTTTAGGATAAAATCTCTGACTTTAGTTTTAAAACCAAATTCTTGTTTTCTAAAACATTTGAATTTGAACTAGAGTTAGACTCTAAAATATTTTTCTTTGAAATTACAGTTTCAAGATCCTTAGAAAGTTTATCCTTATCAGATTTGACTTTCTCAAGGGTTTTTAAAATACTTTCAAAATCAGAAGTTTTCACATCAAGATCTTTAGAAAGATCTGATACTTCTTTAGTCAAAATAGAAATTCTAGAATTTTCTTTTTCAAATCTCTTTTTGAGTTTAGAATTTTCATTTTCAAGTAACTTAGCAAATCTAGAGACCTCTTCAAAAGAAGGTAAAGTATCATCTTCTGATGATGAGGGTTCATCATTTGAAGATTCATAATATCTATTATCAACATAATTTGCATTTAAAGAGACATTTGTAACAGCTTCAGCATTATGTACCTTAGCCATGAGACAATGATCTTTGATTGGTAGTCTTGCTAGAAGTCCAATATTTCTTTGTCCTGATGTCTCATATTCTGAAGAATCATTTGAGGAATCACTACCACTTGCACTCCACGTATCATTTTCTTTCAAGACTTTCTTTGTCTTATAAAACCTTTTCTTGTTTCTTTCAGAATGTTTCTCTTTTCTATCTTTTCTCTTCAGTAAAGGACAATCAGGCCTTATATGTCCTGCTTTCTTGCATTCATAACAAGTTACCTCTGAATCTTTCCTATCTTTCCTGTCTTTCTTTTTGAATCTATATTGAAAATCTTTCTTTCCCACAATCTTGTTCATCCTTCGAGAAATATTGGATAACTCATTATCCGAAAGATTACAATCACTTGAATCAGATATAAAAACTTTCTTGGATTTAGACCTTGCAAGTCTTTCAGGTGTTTTAGCTTTAGATGAAAAAGCTAAACTTCCATTCCCATTCTTCTTTTTATTAAAATCAGCATCTCTCTTCATTCTTGTCTCATGCTGTAGAAGAGTTCCAAAGAGTTCATCAAGAGTAATCTGGGAAACTTTTCTATTTTCATCAATAGCTGTCCTTTTCGACTCCCATTCATTTGGCATAATATTTATAATCTTATCAACAAGAGCTTCATCATCAAGTCCTTTTTCTCCCATAGATTGTAAGCTGTTGACAATTGTCATAAACCTTTGTTGCACTTTACATACAGGTTCTCCATAAGGAAAAACAAATCCATGATACTCTGCTCGAAGCATTTCTCTCCTTGTTTCTATAACTTTAGATGTACCAAAATGAGTGACTTCTAATTTATTCCAAATACAGTTGGCTGTTACACATTAAGATATCTGACTATATATATTCCTGGTCATAGAGCATAATAAAGTATTGTGTACCTTGTAATTCAGTTGATATTCTTGCTTCTCTTGGTTGGTGAAAGTGATAACTTCTTTGTCAGGAATTTTGTAACCCCCAGTAAGCATAATAAAATTGTCTACACCAGTATTGATAACGAAAGTCTTCATAAGATCTCTCCAATACTCATAATCATTCCCATCAAATATTGGTGGTCTAGAAGGATTCAGATTATCTATTGAACCGATATTCATTCCTGCCATCTAATATAACAAAAAAAACTTTTCCACTCCACACGTTAGTGTAGTAAGTATTCAAGATAGTAATAAGAAGTAAAGCTAGTAATACAAATCAGTGTAAAACCTGCTCTGATACCAATTATTGGATCGAATAGTAGATATATTTTTCTATTAGATGGAACAATACAAGAGGGGGGTGAATTGTAGATTTAAAAACCTTTGAGTTTTAGCAACAAAGGGATTAGTTTAAATGATCTTAAACTAATACAAATACAAACACCAACAATTGAATTGAATGTAAAAAGGTATGGTGTATTGTAATACTAATGTAAGATAAAACAATTGTATTCAAGGTGAACACAATTATCAGAGTAATATAAAGATGAATGATTCTACCTTAAAGCGTATAGAATCAATCAATACAAAAAGTAATAGAATGATTGTAATTGAAACAATTACAATTGAATATGTAAAGAAGAAAGGAAACAATACAAATACCTTTCTAATACAAGTAACAGCGGAAATGTAAAAGTATTACAATTCTTTTAACCCAAAGAGAAGGGTTATCCTTTCACCTAGGATAAAAGGTCTGTCTCACCAACACCTTGGTGAGCCCTCAATACGATGATCGGCACGTCTGTCTGCCTATCCCTGGCAGCCCTCGATACGATGATCGACACGTCTGTCTACCTATCCCCGGCAGCCCTCGATACGATGATCGGCACGTCTGTCTGCCTATCCCTGGCAGCCCTCGATTTTGTAGGTAATCGGCACCTCTGTCTTTCAATTACTTGAAATCCCTCGATACGATGATCGGACGCACAAGGCAGATGAGAGAAGTCACAGTGTCTCTCTCTAGAATCTTGGTAGTTCACAGAGTCTCTTCATTCGTTCTCTTTGTTCATCGTTGTTCTCTCAGCTTCAAATGACCTCCTATTTATAGGCTTCGGGTTCCAACGGTCATATTGCCTCCAACGGTCATATTGAAACAGAAAGCACGACATCGTTTTGATTAGTTTGTAACTAACTCAACGACATCGTTTTGTTAGGACAAGAGATATATAGAAATGAAAAACATGAGTACGATTCATATGCAGAGAGAGTTTTTGACAAAGTACCAAAACAAATAATTATCATCTGATTAGCAGAGTCAGTATGATACGATTGACAGAGTCAGTACAATACGATTGACAGAGTCAATACGATACGATTGACAGAGTCAGTACAATACATTTTACAGAGTCAATACGATACGATTTGGTCGGTATGATCAACATCGTACGATACGATAAACATGATAAAAGACAATTGTAATTTATAAACATATGATAGAATACATTTGTGATTTCCAAAACATGATATAGAAGTCAAAAGAAGACTTTTGACTTAACAATTTTATCATCCAAATCCATGTTTTCTCAATATGTAATATTATTTCCATCCACCTACAATGGTTTAAATCCAATTTTACCCTTTGGTGAGTTTTTAGTAAAAGATATGAAAGGAATATTTTGTCGTTTTTCGTACGAGGTACATTTTGACTTTTTCGACAAAAGTACAAAGAATGTTTTTTTTAACTTATACGGCACGAACGGATTTCTACTGTTTTATAAAGCCTTATTTTCATGAAGCTTCCTCTAAAAGATTTCATGACTATTTTCAATAAAATCTCTTTCTTTTAAAATTGCATGATGTTTTGTGAAAAGAAATTGATTTTGAAGAAGAAAGGATATTTTCCTCAAGAATTCAATTCAAGTGTTTTATCAAAATTATTTTCCATCTAAGATAATAAAGGGTTCTGTTTCTATCCATATTTTTACATTGATTTGACTATGTTCTTATGGAATTATGTTTATGAATTCCTTTATCTTATATGAATGGTTTTATGATGTCATGTTGTTTAAGAATCTCATTTTTATTACATGGGTTATGCAATGATGTATGATTTATGATTTTGTGGCACACATAAGAATAGTATCATTATGAGATGGGTGGGACCTATATATCCCTCCAATGAATTGGGTAAAGATTTTATATCTCATGAGATAGACAGGGCTGGAACGGTAGGTTATACCGGTTCAGTGAAACAGGACTGAAACGAGGGTTACTCGATTCAGAAAGGGACTTTGTCCACTAAGATAGTCTTGGCAATGAGTCTTGACTAACAAGAAATGATTCTCTATGATTATGTGTGAATGCCACAAAGTTTCATGTTTTATGTTATGATTATTGTGATTACATTTCACTTCCATGATTTATCCCATGTTATGAAATTATGCTCTCTCTTTTGTAGGTTATGATTTCCAAAATGTTATGTTCTTATGAATATTATGTGATTGATATTTATTTTGTTTACCCTTACTGAGAATTTGAGCTCACCCTTTTATGTTTTCTTTTCCCCAGGATATAAAGAAAGTTTTTAGTTAAAAAAAAGACGATCTTTATGTGAGATGTTGAAGATCTTTCACCACGATTAGAAGATTTTATTCCGAGTTTCCAAAGACACTAAACTATTACGATCCTTGTGTGTGTGTTTTTGTTATGTACTATGTATTCTACAAAAGTAATGTAATGTTCATGTACGTCAAGCTTCGGGTCTCTACAGTTGGTATCAGAGGAAAGGTTTAGTCAACCTTTCGAAACTAGGATGCGAGAACTTTAGTGAGATCCCTAGAGATATTTATAAGGTATGTCTAGGGATGTCCCTAAGGATAAGTATACGTATCGGATACAGTCCTAGAACTACGGTAACTATCATAGAATTTAACCTAAGATGTTAGATATTGAGGATACTCCACCTTTATTATGTTATTTTCCCTAGCATTATTTTGCCTCTCACACTATTCTGTTTGGGTTTTAGAAAATGGCTGGAAACAAGATGATTCACAATAATGGAGGATATGATGGACAATGGAATGATATTATTCATGAGCAACCAAATGAAATGGAATTTGGATGTCCAAACATCATTATTATGCCGAATCAGAAATCTCATAATATGATCAATAAAGTAAAATTTGGTAAGTTTCCTGACTCGGCTAATAAGAGAAAGATGGAGTTCCATGATGATCATAGAGGAAAGAAAGTTCAATTTCCCCTATGTAAATCATGTGGGAAGAGGCATCAAGGAGAATGTTTCAAGGGAACTGGAAGATGCTTTGGGTGTGGAAAAGAAGGACACAAAGCAAGTAAGTGCAAAGGAAAAGGGTCGGTTAACACCATGGATGAGGATAATGGTATTGCTACGACATCAAAAATGGTTAAGTGTTTTAAATGTGGAATGTATGGGAATTATGCAAACAAATTCCCTAAGGGAAAGACTCATAAAGAGAATCAGTATGGTCATATGGGTAGTATTTATGTGTATGATGATGAAGAGACTACAAATGATATGTGAGATGAAAGAATTTTTGAAGCTCGGTCAATGGTTTAAGAATGTAGTGGAATGATTACATGTTTATCATGTGTAATTTTGTATAAGTAATCTCATGCTACTATGGAATAAAGAGACATCTATGGATTGTTACACTGTTGTCTTTCCTTGTGTTTTGAAAGTGTATGATTAATGTTACCAGTATCCATGAATGGTTATTCAGATATTTTTGGAAATAAGATGATATGCGCATAATGAAGGGAAAATGAGAAAATGAAATGTTTAATAGTATTCCTGAGCTCATGATTGATATAAGGACTAAGTGATATCATGGTTTGAGTATATAGAATTTTGAGGATTTTGGTATGTGGAAAGTGTTAACTTTAAACTGCATTCATGTTTTCACTAAGGTATTCAAGAGAATACATGATTAAGGACTTTGAATGTTTGGAATGTGACCAACAAAACATATCTTATGATATATGGGGATCAACGATGGTATTAAATCTCTGGTAATCGTTTTCACTATGTTATGAGAGTGGACTGCAGTATTATGGATAAGCCTAAAGATTGAAATGGATTATGTTGGACATAAGTGAGTATTGTTTAAGGATAGAAGTTTTTTTTTGATATTATTGATGGGATGTTATAGTAATGTAGTTTTAGAAAAAGGACAACCTGCAGGACGGGCGACAGCCCATCGCTTCGGACAAGGCTGTGGGAATCGAACTCACAACCAAAGTGCGACTGGCCTTTATCGCCTACCACTGGCCTACAGGAAGTCCCTGTTTAGTAGAAACTAGTTTTATTATATTAAGCAGTATGATATATGAAGTTAAGTCCATTTTAGGAACCATATATGATTAATCTCACTATAGAATGACTTATGTATAACTTTTTCTAACCTTTTGTTTGAGAGAAATGGAATGACCCATCATTCTATCACATGATCTGCTAACACATCACGAATGACAAATTCAAACTTCATTTTTTAAGAGATGAAGTGGAAATTTTCCAAAGAATGACAAACGGTGAGACTATACCAAAATCACGAAAGTATTTCTTCTAATTCAAATTCTTCAACTTTAGGGAAACGATCTTGAAAACCAAAAATGTTGTCCTAGTTCTCTTTTATCTGATTAATCAGATGGTACCCTAGATCGTCACAAATTTATGGCTTTGTGATTGCTGGATTTTCCATAGCCATGTTCTCTACCACTCTCCATCAGAACATGATGGTTAGATTTCTCTTCCATATCCATATTTTCACCTATGTGGAAACCCAATGATTAGTTTATTTGGGTAACCGTTACGTTTCATACTTTTGTTTTTAAATATAAGTTTTGGTATTCCTTTTTACAATGTGGGTTTCTATTAAAGAAACTTTCAAATAGTAAACCATTTATAACCCCGACGAATTTCGAGGGCGAAATTCATTTTAAGGGGGGTAGAATGTAACAGCCCGAGATTTTATGAAAAATATTCTTTTTTATTTCACTAATGTCTTGTGTTGTACGCTACACCAAAATGATCTTGCACAACACGCATCCTTGACTTGCCTTGCATTATACGCAATCACGACCTTCCTCGATAGCGTGTGTAGTACGCAATACCGAGTTTCACTAAACAACGATATGCTATTAAAATATTATTATAACTAGTCGTTATGAATAGTAATAACCACCTTTTTAAATTTTAGAAAATTTAGCTCTCAAAATGGACTTCATTTTGGGATTCGTAGTATCGAATTTAGCCTAAGGTGAAATTTTGGTACTTTTCGGATAACTTTCATCTTCTGATGAATAGTGAAAATTACTAAATTATAATTAAAAACAATTTTTTTAATCAAAAAAATTAATAGTGATAAATTATTAATTTGAGTTTTTTTAAATTATATTTAGAATATATTTTTACAATTTAATACAATGTTGGTCATTGGATGTAATTTCACATTTAAACGAGACATAATCAAGTGTCAATCTTTTGATATATTTTGTTTCCTAAAAACACGCTATTTATTTTAACAGCGGGATTTAATTATAAAATTAATTAATGAAACTTCTATGTTATGAATTTGGTAAAATAGATTTCATTTTTGAATTCGGAATATGAAATATATCTTAGGATAAAATTTTGGTATTGTTCTGAAAAACATCAATTTTTGATGAATAGTGAAACTACTAAGTGGTAGGTTAAAAACTGAATTTTGCATAAAACTTAATTTTACCACTTCTGTGAATGGAATTACGAAAATCCGACATACACGGTTAATATCAAGGACTAAAATGTGGTTCAATGAGATGAAAATAATTTTTTGTGAATAGTAACTTTTTACTTTTTTTACCACGGTTAATAGTAAATAGGGTAACTAAGGGTAAATATGATATTACTATTACCCTAACACATGTCCTAATTCTATTGTATAAGTGTAATTCGACCAAAAACAACCTTATGAATATAATATGACCATTTAGGTCCACTTGGATTAGATTATGACATTTAATATTATTTTATTTAATGAATAGTTAAAATAGTTAAAATCAAAGTTTAATAACTAAAACATTTTTAATATGGGGTTATACATAAGATAAATTCTACTATAAATATTCATTAGAAAGATAAAACTATTTCCTACATAATTATATTTTATTTATAATTTTTAGACTTTAAATAAATTAATTTATTTATGACACAACGATGATGCAGTAATTACCCTTTTAAGGAAATATTAACATAATTGATGATATAAATACTCAAATGAATGTAATTTGAGACTTTTTATGAATTAGAATAATTTTATAGGTTACTATGATATATTAGTGTTGATTTAATCAACTTGGTTAGAACATATAAGTCTGTTATGACTTTCAAAAAAATCATATATCAAATAGTGTCAAAATTGACACAAAATAGTTTTTAAATTAAATATTATATTATTAATTGTTATTTTATTCCTAAAAATCTAAGGATCAGCCAAATGACTTAGATAAGGATATATATATTAATAATAAACAATTTGGGGTTCGTTTGGCATGTTATAGTAAGTGTATTAACCATATAGTGAAATAAAACAAAAATACACGGTAAAAGTTAAATTATTTAACTTAGAGTTAAATCTAATTGATAAGGTTAAAATAATACCCTAAACTTGTCTAAATCTTATTGGTTGTTAGGATTTCGACCCATACCCACTTTAGATTCGAAATAAGACCCTTTGGAACCATTATAAACCGATTTTGACTTTAATATAAAATAATATTTTGAGATATTCCTAAGGTGCCCCTCTCCTCCCTTATAAAAGGATACCTCCTCCCCCTCCTCCTCACACAAATTTGAGCACTCAAGCTCGGCAAACCCCTGCCAAACTCTCTTCTCCACTTCCCTAGAAACATCCTAGAGGTTCTGTTCTTCCTCAAAGACCAATTTTAGTGCCCTAAGAGGAGGTCTCAAAGAGGCGCTTCAAAGAAGAGGTAATTACCGTTACCAATTCTTTCATCTTTATTTCTTATTCCACTTCTTCTTCTTAGGTTATTTCGTTATTAAGTAATAACATCAGTATCAATAATATACTGATATGTTATTATAAGTATGAAACAACCCTATTTCACCATCTATCCATCCTACGGAAAAAGAAATCACCGCGCGTGCGTACGTACGGAATACCGTCTCCACGCCATGGTGTAATCTATTTTCCACCACCACCTTACATGGATGGGTATAGTGGTGTAAAGAATAACTATACATAGTTATTACAACATCATATTTATTCTTATATATTGTATAATCCACTCCAATTCAATTCAATATTTATAGAAATGATATCATCGCTCGTGCGTACGTACGGACTACCGTCTCCACGACCCGATGAGATTCATTCTCCATGTTAACCATTTAAGAATGATTATAAAGTATATATAAGAAATAATAATGAAATATATGAAATTATAAAGCTACTGTATTTATGTATATATATATATATATATGTATGTCATCTACTTACTTCCATTCAAGACAATAAGGAAAGGAAAACAGCGTTCATGCGTACGTACGGACTACCGTCTCCATGAACGGTGTTTTTTATTTCATTTATCTATCTATTATATATATATACAGAATATATATGATATATAAATCATATTTTATATTCTGGAAGTAATTAAATCATGATATAAGTAATAATAATGTCAAGAACAACAAGTCAAAACACCTACGATAAATGAAACGATTTTACCCAAAACGCTTCTTTAACAAAGAATTTACAAAAGAACGGGTAATATAATGTCATAAGTGAACCATATATGATATCATAACAATGAATATGATTCTGTAATAAGTCAATGACATTATTTAAATCATTATACAGGTGGTTCAGACACATACGAAGCAAATCGGACCTAACGAAGGGAAATATCAGAATCTCATTTTTATCCGAGATTGTTTATTCGTAAGTATTTACTGGGGTGTATTTTATCATCCAAATCCATGTTTCCTCAATATGTAATATTATTTCCATCCACCTAAAATGGTTTAAATCCAATTTTACCCTATGGTGAGTTTTTAGTAAAAGATATGAAAGGAATCTTTTGTCGTTTTTCGTACGAGGTACATTTTGACTTTTTCGACAAAAGTACAAAGAATGTTTTTTTTAACTTATACGGCACGAACGGATTTCTACTGTTTTATAAAGCATTATTTTCATGAAGCTTAATCTAAAATATTTCATGACTATTTTCAATAAAATATCTTTCTCTTAAAATTGCATGATGTTTTGTGAAAAGAAATTGATTTTGAAGAAGAAAGGATATTTTCCTCAAGAGTTCAATTCAAGTGTTTTATCAAAATTATTTTCCATCTAAGATAATAAAGGGTTCTGTTTCTATCCATATTTTTACATTGATTTGACTATGTTGTGATGGAATTATGTTTATGAATTCCTTTATCTTATGTGAATGGTTTTATGATGTCATGTTGTTTAAGAATCCCATTTTTATTACATGGGTTATGCAATGATGTATGATTTATGATTTTGTGGCACACATAAGAATGGTATCATTATGAGATGGGTGGGACCTATATCTCCCTCCAATGCATTGGGTAAAGATTTTATATCTCATGAGATAGACAGGGCTGGAACGGTAGGTTATACCGGTTTAGTGAAACAGGACTGAAACGAGGGTTACTCGATTCAGAAAGGGACTTTGTCCACTAAGATAGTCTTGGCAATGAGTCTTGACTAACAAGAAATGATTCTCTATGATTATGTGTGAATGCCACAAAGTTTCATGTTTTAAGTTATGATTATTTTGATTACATTTCACTTCCATGATTTATCCCATGTTATGAAATTATGCTCTCTCTTTTGCAGGTTATGATTTCCAAAATGTTATGTTCTTATGAATATGATGTGATTGATATTTATTTTGTTTACCCTTACTAAGCATTTGAGCTCACCCTTTTATGTTTTCTTTTCCCCAGGATATAAAGAAATATTTTAGGTAAAAAAAGAAGATCTTTATGTGAGATGTTGAAGATCTTTCACCACGATTAGAAGATTTTATTCCGAGTTTCCAAAGACACTAAACTATTACGATCCTTGTGTGTGTGTTTTTGTTATGTACTAAGTATTCCGCAAAAGTAATGTAATGTTCATGTACGTCAAGCTTCGGGTCTCTACAATTTCTAATAGGTGACTAGTAGTCCCTAACATAAATATTCCTAAAAATACTTGTGTAATGAATTTTATATTATGAGATACTATTTCACAAACTTCTGTGTAAACCTAATCCACCATTTTATTTTATCCATAATTTGACGATGATCATGGAACATATCATTAATATAAGTAATGATTTTATACTCAATAATAAATATTGATATTTGATTCTATATAGATATTTATTTCAACATATCAATGTTCTGTTTCTATGGAACATAATGTGTTACTCTTTTTTCCATGATATAATTACTCATGTATTAAATTATTCAAAAAATATATATCTTATGGATCACGATTTGTGATCTTTTATTTATTGTGTTTGATTATTTTTGTTAAATCTTGACCCCATTATTATGTTCTCATACTTATATTCTAATATTATTCTCATGTATGTTCTTTGATTTTTATCTCTCATGCTTAACACTTTATACACATATGAGCTTACCCTTTCAAATGATTCAATACCTAAATTAATGAATATTATTATAATATTTGATATATATATATATTGGTATTATGTGTGAATAATATTTGTAAGAGATGCGTAATGATGTGTTAAAAAATATGATTTTTATCAATCATTTATCTAAATAGAAAAATCCATTAGATTATATAGATTGATGTATTATGATATTTAATGAATACACTTGTTAAACTTTATGATATTTACGTATGTTATGGATATGTCAAATCTAATTGTATTTTAGTGTTTTGTATGTAGCTTTTGGGATTTTATTGTGAAGAATAATATGATAGAACATAAAATAACTTATTATAAATTAAAATTGTTTCCAAATTAACCTAAAATGAAAATAATTGAAATGAATGTTTCATAATATAGTACATATTTGTATTTATGTTCATTATCATATGATATCTTACTATAGTTTTTTATTTTAGGATACATTAACTAAATTTTTTGTTTTATTCAGTTGATGAAACTAAGATAAATTGAGTTAACATCAATTAAAATTGAAAAGACAATGATTTTATAATTTAGAAACCATTAAGGATGTAATATAGAGTGGAAAATAATTTCGATATACACAACCAACTCTATCATACTATAAATAATAGAACCAAACATGTTGTTCATGAAAACACAATAAGGGAGAAACCACACACCATATAGTCCTTCATTCCGAAATTAACACCATACTATAGTTCGTCATTGATTCTACTAATTTTTGAGATCTATATCTACACAACACAATATATATTTTCCATTCTTTAATTCTAAGAGCATTATTGTTTGTTTTAATAATTATCATTTTAAGGTGATGTATAACAATGATGGACTCTAATTAACAACAAAATGTATTTGGAAGAAATTAACATTGTATAATGTACAATGTTTATGAAAATATTATTACATAAAAAATGATCCCCAAAATCGTTACAAAAAAAATATACAGATATTTCCTTATGAAAATAAAAAAATATGTTGAAGCCATTGTTCTGATGAAGATAACAATACATATATTGATTGGTATTATTCATATTTTTTATTCAATATGACTGAAATATAGTTGGAAAATACATCCATTATATTGGTCTTGTTACCTAACAATATATGTAATTTAAAAAAATATATTTGGGGAGAAACTCAATATTTAGGATATTTTTATTATAAATTAATAAATTGACTCTTTTAATGATTTATTTTCTATATATATCTATGATATTGAGGTGAAATTTTCTATAAAACTAATACCTGTTGATATGAATTTATTAAACATTCCATAAATAAAATTTCCAATTGAATTACATTAACTAAAGATGAAACTAATGGAGTGTAATGACCCACATGTTAATTTCCCAAATCCATTGCCTTATTTTACAAAATTAGCAAGATTACATGGAATCAAATCCCGATGGATTGATTAGTTCAGAAATTTTAGAGAACCAGATACACCATATCCATTTTAAATTTGGAATAGTTAGTAAAACATAATACATAAAAAGACATAATAAAAAACACCCTTCAAAACTCATTCAAAGAAATATTCATCATAACCAAGGGGAAGGATACAAAATGTGGTTGAGATCAAATGATTAACAAGGATTAAATATATAAGAATCTATCATGAATCAACATGAATGGTCAACATGTAAAGGTAAACAATTGAGAAAATATTTAATTTAAATAACTTTATAATAATAAATTTGTAATGGGATGTAACTGAAACACATTATATTTAATTAATAAATTGATCGTAATATAGAAGGAATAAAAGGTGATCAAATAATTCAATATAAATAATCAGATATGATAGAAATTTGATCATGAATATTCTAAATAATTTAATAATTACAATAATATAAATAATTATGTAATTAATTATATTTCACATGTAAAATATTAAGATCTATCCTCATTATAGTTACTGTTAGGATCTATCTTTGAGAAATTTTAAGTCTCTAGGTAGAATCCTAACTGATTTGGCCAAATGATTCTTATCCTGAGACTAACGATACATCGATGTCATTTCATTTACTAGACCCCAACCTTTGTACAAAATGTCATTAACATTTCTTATATATTGAATTATCAATATAAATCTCAAAAAATATGTCTTATCAAATATCTGTATTGAGTAATGGATACATAATAATCAATATTTTTCTGAAAATCATTTAACCTTAAAAGTCAGCACCATATGTATAAATGGTGTGTGTTTTTGGAAATAATAATATCCATAATACAATAATATAGATAATAAAAATAAATTTAATTTCCAATGAAAACAATTTAACGAATATGATTATTTCATTATATTGTTAACAATAACTAAAGGAATTGAGATTGTATGATAATTTATACCATTATGTAATTTTCAAGTCAAATCCCCTTAGGTAAGATAATTTAATGTGAATAACAATAATCCATTAATTTTGGTTTAATTATTAGTTTACAGGACATAGGGGTAGTATATACACCGTATAAAAATTTACTGGTGAATTAAAACAAATAAGTATAAATGGAAAATAAATTAAGGCGAAATCCATTACCTTACTATTATTTTTTATTGAATTCAATTTAACCTATAATATAATGGTGTTATTAATTTTATTAACTTATATAAAATAATAATAATAATATTTATTATATGAAATATGATCTTCTTATAATATCTTATCCCCCATTTGTTAATAATCGTTCAATATATTCATTCTTTTGGGTGTTAATTTTTTTATTTTCTCATTCATTTTTTTCATTAATGTTCCAATTATTGTGCTTATTATTTAGTTATATAATATCCAAAATAATAAAAATGATAAAAATATTATAAATATTTATCATATATCGAATGATTTTAATCCATAATAATTAGTCATAATAAATGAATATTCCATTTAGGGAGACGGTAGGTCACACATCTTCATGAATGTTGTTTCCATTTTGTTGTCATGTTAAATGAAAAATGATATATATATATATATTGTCATTACTCTTTCATTTTTATTTCATATATATCATATTTTTTATGAAACCCATCCTTAATAAAAATACACATAAATCATTAACAAATCACATTGCTTCCTAGGGTGGGTGTTTGCCATGCACAGGAGCAACGTTATCGTATTCCAACAAAATGGATAGCATGATGTTATATGGGATAAAATAATTATATAATCATAATAACATCATGAATATTGTTATATTATATATATAAACTATATATCCATCATTATTCCTAAACATTAATGGTGTTAATGGAAAAACGAATGATATCGGTTCCTAAGACAGTAGTATGTCGTACACAACAATGATAATTGTGCAACCTATTTGAAGGAAGTGTGTAAATTTATTGGTGTTAACCTTAAAATAAGGACCTATAATTATATTTTATATTCATAGGTTATTATATAATCCTGGTATAATAATATTTCAATTAATTGGAGAAGAAAATAAAATATAAACCCTTGTGGAAGAAAATCACCTCTTCTTTAGGTACCATCATTGGATTTACACTAAAGACTTCGATGGAATTTTTTTTCTCAAATTATGGATTCTAGGATTGTGGGAAGTATGTTTGGGAGTTATTTTCATATATCTTGGTTGATAAAATTGTCTTTATTAGTGTTCATATGTTAGGGGAGTGAGTGCACTTTTATTTTTGAGGAGGAGTGACACTCTTTTAAATACTCAAAATTATTAACTATTAGGAGAAATACCTTACCTTAGGTGGATAAGATATTTATAATTAATGATTTCTAATTATTATATGGTAGATTAACACCTCAAGAAAAATATTACATGTTTCAAACATTTTTTCACATAACTCTTACTTTTCCTTATTTTAAAATTTTGATTTTTTTAGAATGTTAAATAGTTTTATAACTTAAGTAATTCATCCAATATGATTGAATTTATGTGATTAATAATAGATATTTTGGAACCAGATATTATAAATATGAAATCCATTTTATAAAACAAAAATTAAATGTGTTGTGTAAATTAATTTTTACCCAAGTGAAAGTAACGTGAAAAACACCTCTTTAATAGTAATTATGCTTACTATGTTTTTTAATATTTTACAGTTAATATATTAATTATAATTGTAAAATTGGACCATGAATGAACATATTTTATATAATATTTATAAATCACTTGATATATGATAGTAATATTAGTAATTTTAATTAAATTAAAAAAATGTCATTTATTATAAAATAGCATTAATGTCAACTTCGACATTATTCATTTAATTTGAATTTAAAAATATCAATAAAATGATAGTATTATAAAATATTAATTTTATATGTGAGAAATTTTATATTTATGTACACAAATAATTTTATATAATAAGTCATTAAATGTACTTCACTTTTAATGATTTTAGTATCATTTAATTTTTTTAATTATCAACTGAAGAATACTTAATTTTGAATTTCATAAGAATTTAATGTAATAATATCATCTATAAAAAATTAAAATTAATTATAATGGTAAAAAATATTATTTATCTTTCCAAATAATATTTCTAAAATACCCAATTTTGTTTTTTCCTTTTACATATTATTTTTTGATATTAAAATCCTCGAAGGTACATTTATGGTCTTTTTCTTAATATGACATATCATTTTGGTCACTTTTTAGTACATATATCAAAAATAATCATCAAACTCGATTCAATGGTCCTAGGTTTCTAAATGGGGCCATCTAATGGAATTTGAACATGTTTTGTGTTGTTTTTACACCATATATTCTATTTTTAACCACTAGGTAAACTCATTTTAACATTAATCACTATAATTGATTTTAATTATTTTCCCAAAAAAAATTTGATCAAAAAATATTTAAACCTTATTAGAAATTAAAAATTATTCTTATTATAAATATATAATTCATTTATCCAAATTCAATCAACAATAGTTGAAAAAATTAATTTAAAATTAATCTCATAGATTTGATTAGAATCGTGTTTTTAATGGGAAAATAATCCAATGTTTACTATGTTTTTATATATAAATTCGAATTACAAATAATTAAAATTACATAAAATGTATTAATATGTTTATATTTGATCATATTTTACTTTAAACCTAATTTAAAATATAATATAATGATGTAAATTATTTAAACGAAGAGTTAGTTTTCAATTAAAATTCATTAATTTTCACTATCAAAGAAAAAATTAAAATTCTATGAAATAGAATAAAAATTTACCAGAAGATAATTTTAACATTCGAATTTAAAAATATAAGTATTTTTTTTGAAATAAAATTTAAAAAGGTGGCAATGTATTGTTTTAAAATAATTGCGACATTAAATGGTTGAAAACATTCTTTAATAAAATACAGCTTTTATGTGTAAAATTGTATTTCTTCTTATCTAATTAATATCAAATCTATTATATGAATGTAGAAGAATTAAATAATACGTAATTTATAAATTTCTTTAACATCATTCACTAAATTTAATTAATTTTTTATTATTTTAATATTCATTCGGACACATAAAAATAATTTTTATAAAAACAATTCCTTAATATTCAATTGGGTAGTATTTTAATTTTAAATTAGTTAATAACCAATGAATTAAACCATATATTTACATAAATTAGTTAACCTTATTCATAACCATCTATTTAACATTTGGTAGACTATTTTCAAAATAACTTCAATATTATTCAGTAAAACGCGTTGTTATATGTAAAGGAAACTATTAATAAATGTCATTATTTTGTGTAACACAAGTAAACTAAGTGTTTCGTTTATTGCAAGATATATCATAGATTTAATTTTTTTAAAATATTAAATATATTTTAAAGTATAAAATTGTTATATTTCCTTATACTCTTGGTATTTTGTGTCATATACTCTATTGAATAAAATAATACACTTTTATATTTTTAATGTTTTACCTTATTCCCAACTGAAATAAAAAATGACATTATAGTTTTAAATTTATCATGCCAATATAGAGTTTGATATTTGGAAATACCATTATTAAGAAACCCAAATTGTAAAAGAGTTAATAAAATATCCCCTAAATAATTGTGAAATTTAGGTAAATAATTCATCTAGAATAATCACATAACATGGTTTCCAGATAAGAGAACATAGGTGGGAAATGAAAACATTGACATCGAAGAGAAATTTAACACACGAATATTAATAGAGAGTGATGTAGATCATTGATCAAAAGAAAGTTGGTCATATATATAAGGTTAATGACCAAAAAACCATAATCCAAATAGGTGATTATAAGTTAATTGATTCTATTAGAAATTATGATTGTATGATAACAGATTTTTTTCAAGAACCTTTTCTAAAAGTTGATGAATTATTTTACTGTCTTCAAATATATGAAAATATTATTATTTGATATGTTTCTAATTAATAAGAAAAATTTATTTCTTTATTTTATTTTATAAATTTCCAATTCATCACTTACTTCAAGAAATGAATATAAACAAATTAGCTTTCCAGGTCTGATTAAAAAATAAATCGCTTTTTATGTATCGTAAGATCCATCAAAGAGTAAAAAGTCATTCCATATTTATCAAATTATATTTAAAAACTAATATGGTTCGCACATAAATATTAATAAGGTGAATTAATATATAAATTTATAAAACCTAGTCTAATGTTAAGCTTAAGCCATTTCATAGATTTTTATCCTTTCCAAAAGATTATGGTCCAACACTTTAGAGATATTGTCACTGAATATTCAAAAAGATGTTATCAGTAAAAGACTCCATGGTAGTTAATAGTATCTAATTTACTTTTTCATATCAATCATATTATTAACCAAACATTATTATCTCAACATAAGTAACATATTAATGGTTATCTTTCCCTCAACTATGTGTTTTCCAAATAGTTTATCTTGCTTTTGAATCCATTTTTTTATCCTTAGTACTGCTCAAAAAAACATTTAAATCCTTAATGAAAAGAATAGTTGTACAATCATAATATATTTCATAATTAATATAACAATTAAATATCTTGTGAAATTATAAAATGACACAATTCATGACTAAAAACACATACATATTAATTATTCCTCTTTTTATATTGTAGTATCTTAAACATGATCTGGATCAATTATCCTTTTTTGGTGTCTATTCCTTTAATGCTTGAGGTATTGGTATCTGTAACATCACATATCCTTGAAGTTGAATCATTGTACATTGTAAATATTTTTCATACACATCAATTCACAATAACTATGCACTTTCTCTATAAACATGTAGAAAACCCTCATTCCATTTATGCAAGTACCATGGTGTTTCTTTCCGAAATTATCACATATGGGAAAAATACTTTTTCACATATTTCCTTTAGGAATATTTTAACCTGTTTTCATTTTATTATCAGTCATTCCAATGATGTTATAATACATAAATATTTCTATCTCTGTCTCATTATTATATGATATAATGACACCATACAATAAGAATTCATGGGAGATTATTTCCTGTAAAATGATTATCTTAAGACAATAGAATATATGATCCTTTATATTCTTTGGATCACATCCATTGGAGAGGATCACATTCCATATACTAGGATATATTTCAAAATTATGAAATACATTATATAAAGTCATATCATTATGGTACATAATTTCTATTATCAAAACTAATGAAATACATAACACAAATTGAAAATTTTTTGTGTATCTAATCTCATAATCATAAACATTGCCTCTTTAGAGATATCATTATTTTCAAATACATTATATTGGTTTTTAATGAAAATGGGAATTGTACTTGGATTATATATAGGGTGTATCATCATAGATGTGTGTTGGACTCCTCATGTATTAATCATGTTTTAATGATCACAAATCCTATTACCGTTAATTAATCTCAATCTTAATTACACATCTTGCTAATGCTCTTCAAGTATTATGATGTTAATTACTCTCTTTATTATTTAAAAGTCTTATACAAGATCACAAATCTCACTTATATTATCCAGCCTTTATATTTTTGATTCATGTTCTCTTACTTTCTAATTATTAAAATCAATCCATATTCTGCATATTACTGTCTAATTTTAAATACAGATATTTTTCTAAGCATGGAGACACCGTGATGTTTGACACAGTAAGACCGACTGTGTACAAGACACAGTCACAGTGACTCGGACAAACCGTGAAAGGCAAACCGTGAAGGACAAATCGTGAAGTACAAACTGTGAAGGAAAAACTATGACCCAGACACCATGAGCTACACATCGTGACCCAGACACCGTGAGCTACACACTGTGACCCAGACACCATGAGCTACACACTGTGACCCAGACACCGTGAGCTACGCATCGTGACATGTAGACACCATGAACCACATACTGTGAATAAGACACTGTATACATAATCATTGTGACACCGTTTCTTAACCTTTGGTCAATATTATTTAAATAATTCTAATGGTCATATTTTATGGTTTTAATGCAATTAATGATATTTAATGATAATTGTTGGCATGTCAGGAAACCATATCTCATACATATGAAAAGAGAATCATTAATACTTCCAGAACGAGTGGAATATAAGGAAGATTGAGATTCAGTACATGTACAAGCGTAAGCAGTGGTGTGAAAGTGTGACGATACAATAAGAAGAACTTACATACACCCGAGAGCACTGTGATGAACAAAAAGAACAATCCTAATCAAGAAGGAGAATGGAAGACTTTTAAAGAACTATCATGAGTGCAATCCAACACCACTGAAGAACACACGATGAATCAAGAGATCATCTTTCACTTCTGAAGAACACAAGCTGAACTACGACACTCTGTTTTTCAACAGAAAAACCAAAGAAGGACTAAGAAGCAATTCTGCTGAATCCAACGAGTCTAGAGCTGCATTGATAATCACTGGAGCTTTCTAAACACTTATTTATTCTATCTAAGTGATTTTTTTATTTACTTTCGAGCAGTGTGGTGTAATCTGTATATCTCACACACACACTGTCTCCTACACTGAACTGGAGGATATCTAAATCCTCACTCCTAAACTCTTAACTCTTGTTTACCCACGTCAACTGTGGAAGAGTTCCTTATGTGGCCTGATCTTTGTTTTTTCCCACGAAGAATAGCGGTAGAGGTCCGTGCATGGCCTGGACAGTTTTTTAAATTGTTGTTAACCCCGATCCAGGGTTTGGATAAGATTTATATAAATTTGAGAGGACTATGTCTCGGCTTGAGACTGAACCTCTTGTTATATATGATGTGCATCTTTAGTTTATGTTTAAAGTATACTATATATATCTTTTATACTCCGCTGCTATTACTTTGAAATACAATATTATTTTAAAGATACTTTGATAGTTAAATTAGAAAGTGTTTACACTAGTTGTAAATCAGTAGGTTAGTTTCAAAAGTTAGTTTGATCATGTGGTTAAATTTACTAAGACCTAATCAATCTTTGAGAAGCTAAGTGAACATTTACAATCTGTATAAATTCACTACATTTTAACTTGTTTTATAAATTGAGGGATTTAAAATAGACAATATTTTTAATATAAATTTTAATTTGAACTAAGTTCACCCCCCCCCCCTCCTGAGTGTCCACTCCGGCCAACATTTGGTATTAGAGGCCGTGTTTTTTATTATGATTTTTTTAACACTCTATTTTTTCAACTGTGATTCTAGTTTCATCTTTAAAGAACTTAAATTTCAGTTAGTTCTAAATTTTATCTCTTTAAATTTATTTTCTAAAATCTTGTTATGTACAATAGACTAGAGGGTGTTTCTACTAATAGGACACCTTTATTTAATGGTATGAACTATGCTCAATGGAATCTTAAAATGAAAATCCATTTAGAATGTATGGATTTGGATATTGGACAACTATATAATCTCAATATAAAATTCCAGAAATGGAAAGAACAACTTGGGATGAACCTACAAAGACTGCCTACAATAATAATTGTAAGCTATGAATGTCCGGTACTGTGCTTTATGAGATGAAGAGTTTAATAGAATTTCTGCTTGTAAAACTGCTTTTGAAAACTTGGGATACTTTAGCTATTTCTCATGAAGGAACAACCAATGTTAAAGAAATGAGATTGAATATATATACTATTAAATATGATAATATTAAAACAAAGACTGATGAACCTATTTCTGATATGTATCTCAGGTTTAATGAGATAGTCAATACAATGAATTCACTTGGTAAAGATATTCCAGCAAAGAATCAAATTATGAGGATACTGAGATGTTTACCAGACCGATAGAGAGGCACATCTGTTTCAATCAGAGAGTCATGTGATATTGCTAATCTACCTATCAAAGAACTCATTGGTAAGCTTATGATATATGAAGAAGAAGTCAAGGTTAATAAATAGGAAGAGGATTAACCAAAAAGGAAATCAGTGGCTTTCAAGACTACTGCTTCAAAGACCAAGAACAAAGAAAAATCTCAAATACAAACTGACAATTCAACAAGTGAAAGCTCAGACTCAGATAGTGATGCTGAAATGGCTCAGATAGCCAGACGGTTTAAGAAATTTTATAGGAAGAAGAAATTCTTCAGAAAATCAAATTACAAAGGAAAGTATGATAATAAGGGACATTGGGAGAAGGACTGGAAAAAGGAAGATAATAGTGATGAAGTTGTTTGATATGAGTGCAAAAGAAAAGGACACATTAAAGTAGACTTCCCAAAGCTAAAATTCAAAAAGAAATATGATTACTAGGACAGTAAGTACAAGAAAGCTATGAAGGCTACCTGGAGTGCTTCTGAAGACAGCACAAGTGAATCTGAAATGTCTGATTCTAAAAAGAATCATGCTAACATGTGTTTCATAACAAACAAATCTGAGGTAACATTAGATACTCCTGTTTTAAATTCTTATTATTCTGGAGATGATGCTGAATCTGATTTAGATTCTGAGAACATGACTAGTGAGGAATTATTTGAATATTGTAATATGCTGGAAGAGACATGCAATGAACCTAAGGATTAATACAAATCATTGATGAAACAGCATGCTCTCACTAAAACAGTTAAAACTAAACTTATTATTGAAAAAGTGAAGAGTTATCAAATGATAAAGGAGAACACTGAACTGAAAATGTCTAATGAGGAACTTATAAAGGACATAGAGAAGTTCACAAATGGAAAGGATACACTAACTCAAATGATAGGAAAGCAAGTGGCACCAAAATACACTACTAGAATAGGCTACAATCCTGGACAGAGACAGATTACTAAGAATAGCTTTATTCCTAAATCTGGAAAGAATACTGCTAGTTCAATCTCTAGAAATCCCTATGCTTCAACCAGTTATTCACATAGTTATAAATAAAATAGTGTTTATCTTTCAAAATCTATTGATTCTGTAAATTATATGATACCCATAAGTCAAATTTCAGTACCAAAATCATTGATTTCTAACCTGTCTGGACCCAAGAAGATTTGGGTACCAAAATCATACTATATCAAAATCTGTTTTGTAAGAAAGATTCATGAATAGTTCTCATAAGAACACATGGTACTTGGATAGTGGATGTTCAAGACATATTTCTAGGGATTACTCATGCTTCAAGAGTTTAATAAAGGTTGATGGAGGCTATGTCACCTTTGGTGATAATTCTAAAGGAAAGATCATCGGCCTTGGCCAAATTGGTTGAATTGATTCAGTATTAATTTCTAAAGTTTTATTTGTTGATGGACTGAAATATAATCTGTTAAGTATTTCTCAATTATGTGATGATATTTTTAATTTCAAATTTTAAAATGATTCCTGTAATGTTTTTAACTCTAAAAATGTTTCAATATTTTCTGCTTTAAGAAATGAAAATGTTTATACTATTGGCGTAAATTCCTTAGCTAAACAAAATGTTACTTGTTTAAATGCCATTCCTAAAGAGTCTTGGCTTTGGCATAGAAGATTATGACACTGAAATATACACTCACTTAGGAAACTAACTTGGAAGAACCTAGTTAGAGACCTACCCAAACATGAGTTTCCAAATGACAAAGTTTGTAATCCCTGTCAAAAGGGAAAGCAACAAAAAATCTCTTTCAAACCAAAGAAAGAAGTCTCAACTTCTCAACCTCTCAAGTTGGTTCACATGGATTTATTTGGACCATCTAGAGTTTCTAGCTTAAATGGGAAGCACTATGTCTATGTCTTAGTAGATGACTTTTTTAGATTTACTTGGGTATACTTCTTAGCTCACAAAAGTGAATCTTCTTCTTGTTTTGTTAAATACTCCAAGTCTGTAGAAAACATTAGTGGACTTAAGATAAAATCTATAAGATGTGATCATGGTCATGAGATTGAGAATCATGAATTTGAATCCTATTGCTAACACAATGTCTATAGTCATAACTTTTTTCCCCTAGGACACCTCAGCAGAATGGTGTAGAAGAAAGAATAAATAGAACCCTGCAAGAAATTGCTAGAACTATGCTTAATGAATATGACCTGCCTATTTACTTTTGGGCTGAAGATGTGAAAACAGCTAGTTATACTATTAATAGAGTCTTAATTAGACCTATTCATAAGAATACCCCATATTAGTTGTGGAATAATAGAAAACCTAAAGTCAATTACTTTAGATTCTTTGGTTTCACTTTTTTTATTCTCAATACACAAGATAATCTTGATAAGTATGCTTCTAAGAGTGATGAACAAATCTTTTTAGGATATTATTTAACCAGCAAAGCCTATAGAGTTTTCAATAATAGATCCAAGTATGTGGAAGAACTTGTTCACATAAAATTCGATGAAACATATCCACAAGAGCCTAAAAACTCTCTTCAAAATCTTGAAGAAGATTTGAGAGTTCTGGACCATAGTGAAAAATCTAAAGAACCTGCTTTAAAGAAAACCAGTTCTTGACATATTTTAGAATCTACTTTTATTGAACCCGAACCTATCGATAAACCTGAAATTTCTAGTCCTACCTTCACTAGATCAACTAGAGTTCTAAAGAATCGTTCTTTAGATGCTGTTGTTGGAAATCTGGATAGAGGGACACTGACTAGAGCTTCTCTTAGAAATCAGGTTGACCATCAAGCCTTCTTGTCACAGATTGAACCTAAAAACATTGATGATGCTATTAATGATGACTTTTGGGTGATTTCTATGCAAGAGGTACTCAGTCAATTTGAAGGAAATAAAGTTTGGAATCTTGTTGAAAGACCTAAGGACACTTTCACCATAGGCACTAAATGGGTGTTTAGAAATAAAGTAGATGAATCTGGAAACATAGTTAGAAACAAATCTAGGATATTTGCACAAGGCTATAGTCAAGAGGAAGGAATTGACTATGAGGAGACTTTTTCTCCAGTAGCCATATTAGAAGCCATTAAGATTTTACTTTCTTATGCTGCACATCTAAATTTCATACTATATCAAATGGATGTTAAGAGTTCATTCATAAATGGATATATTGCTGAGGATGTTTTTGTTGAACAACCACCTAGTTTCTCAAACACTCATTTTCCAAATCATATTTTCAAATTATCAAAAGCTTTATATGGTTTAAAGCATGCTCCAACAGCTTGGTATGACGGATTAAGTACTTTTCTAATTTATAAAGGTTTTACAAAAGGTATAGCCGATCCTACTCTTTTTATAAAACGAACTTCTAAAGATGTTTTAGTTGTAAAAATTTATGTAGATAATATAATTTTTGGATCTTCAAAAAATTCCCTATGTACTGATTTTTCTAAAATGATGCAAAATGAATTTGAAATGAGTTTAATGGGTTAACTTAAATTCATTCTTGGATTTAAAATCTTTCAAAATGATGATGGAATTATTTTAACTCAAAGTAAATATACTACAGATCTTTTAAAACATTTTAGATTGAATAGCACAAAAATAGTGACACTCTTATGAGTGCCACCTGTAAGTTGGATCTTGATGAAGATGGTAAATCTCTTGATCAAACCACTTATAGAGGAATGATTGGAAGTCTACTCTACCTGACTTCTAGTCATCCTCATATTATGTTTATTGTGTGTATGTGTGCTCATTTTCAAGTAAACCCTAAAGAGTCACATTTAAATTCTATAAAAATAATTTTCAAATACCTCAGTCATTCTCCCAATTTAGGACTGTTCTATCCCAAAGGACAATATTTTGATTTAGTTAGTTATTCCGATGCTGATTTTGTTGCATGTAAGTTAGATAAAAAAAGAACCTTTGGAACATGTCATCATTTAGGCAAGTCACTAGTATCATGGTGTCATAAGAAACACAATCTTTTTGCATTATCTACTACAGAAGCTGAATATATAGCTGCTGGAAGTTTTTGTGCACAAATTTTGTGGATGAAACACACATTACTAGACTATGGATATCAATTCAGACATGTCCCAATAAATTGTGACAACACAAGTGCTATTAATATTTCTAAGAATCCTATTTATCATTCTAGGACAAAACATATTGATGTAAGACATCACTTTTTGAGGGATCATTATCAAAAAGGTGATATCACTTTGGAATTCATTGATACTGAAAATCAACTTGCTGATATATTCACTAAACCATTAAATTCTGAGAGATTAGACTACATCATACATGATCTTGGCATGATTAATCATAAATAGATAGCTTACTAATCTTAATGCTCAATAATTTACTATATTTTACTTTACGGTTTCATGATCACTATTTTACCGTTACAGTTTTATGGTTACGGTCTCACCGTTATGACCTTCTGCTCACGGTCAGTCAGCTCACTGTCTCACCGTGACTGCATAGAATGGTCACTGTCTCAACGTGACGACCACCAACTGTCTCACCGTGATGACCACCAACTGTCTCACCGTGATGATTGTTTTCTTTCACACCATAAAGCCAACTCATGGTCTCTCCGTGAAAATTATTTATATTCTTATTTTAACATGTATCGCGGTAATTTTTTTTTAACCCCTATTTGATTTCCAGTGTTTTTGTTTTTATGACGATTGACATTCCCAAATGATAAAACTTAAGGGTTTCACTCGATTCCGTACCTGAACTCTCTCCTAATCCTTTTCATTCTTGAAAACCTTCTCCTCCCTCTCGCCTGAAACTTCAGTGAATTCCAAGGATGAAGCGTCCATCTTCAACCTTGTCCGAGAAGCGCTTCTCTAAGAAACAAAAGAGGATACCGAGGATATCTCCTAAAGGACATCTAAACCCAAACTTGGTAAGTCGTACTATTGTACCTGAAAAAGTACTTTTCCCTGAGTGGTTGTTGTCTAGTAAGTCATTAGTTTTGAAAGTTGTAAGAGAACAAGGATGGCTTGAATGGTTCTCTGGACAAAATAGACCAATTTACCTGAGGTTGGTATCTCAATTCTATTAGTATGTGAAGTTTTCTTTTGAGTTTAGAGAAAGCTATATGGTGACCAGCTGGATCAATGGTCAGAAGTGTTCTTTCTCTTCAATGATGTGGGTTGCATGCCTAAGCATTCCATATGAGGGAGTTTGTGAAGACTACCAAAGAGACCCTCCTCCAACAACCGATATCTTCAATCTGGAAAATTCCTTGGAAATTCTAACTGGTAATGGAACCAAGAGAAGGGCCATAGCTGCTGAATTAGATAGGGATACTAGACTTCTTTTCAAATTTGTTCAGAATTTGATTAGTCCGAGAAAAGGGGATTTTTCTGAAATTATGTATTAGGATGTGTTCCTGATTCATATGTTGAAGAATGTCCATAAGATCAACCTATACAAGTATATCATTAACCATATCTATGAGTTGATCAAAGTCACTTCCAAATCCACCTCCTTGTTTTACTCAAGGATGATTTCAGCCATAATAGTTACTAATGGTATGGTTAGACCGAATAAAGAAAAGTTAAAGGAGTTTTATTTCTGCTTATCCATGCCTATCATCAGAAGGATGAAGATAACCTGGAACCCCTCGAAGAAGTAGTAGGTTGAAGATAATAGTCAACTCTCTAAAAATTGTAATCCTGTTGACTATCCAAGAAGGCCAAAGAATCTATCGGATGCTGGTTTGGAACCAGATGAAGTGGCTGAGTATTCAGAAGAAGAAGAAGAAGAAGAGGAAGTAATATCTGAAGTATCAGCTAGAGAAAATATAGGAAGACCTTCAATGGAAGCAGTTCCTATTGAAAAAGAAAGGGTTGTTGTCCCTTCTATTATCCTTGATGAAATACATCAATGAGAGGAAGTTGTCATTGGTTTGAGAGAAGAGGAAGCTCCTTCTCCTAGTGAGGATGTCAATCCAAAATCTCATCCTAATGCTGCAAGAAAATTGGTTTTTCCTGATTCAGAATAGAAAGCAACCATATTGACAGATCTTGTTGAAGGTGATCTCCCTGTTGAGAAAGAAGCAAGTCTGGAAGCTCAACCAGCGGAACAATCGGTTCCTGAGATAATTCCTTCTGCTAAAGAGAGGACGGAAATTTCCTTTTAGCTAGCAAGGAAAATGTTTGATGAAGATATTAGAGATGATCCTGTGGATCTTGATCATGTTGTTGAGCCTATATTCTCTGAAATGGAAGCACAATTTAAGGGGGAAGAACCTCAAAACCTTGTGATTTTGGAAGCTGGATCTGTTGAAGCTTCTCAACCTACTGTCACATATTTTGTGTACACTTGGTATGAGTTCCCAATATTTTATGATGTAAATGAGTCACAACAAGATACTACAACTGGAATGGATCTTTCTTATCTGTTTCAACTGAAGTCTATAGCTCAACCAAGACTAGAACAATAGCCCCTTTCTCAATCTGAATCAGAATCAAAGTCTGAAGCTGAATCTGAACCACTACCTTTACCTGCACCCTTACCTGAGCATAATTCCTTTGTGACTAAAGATGATCTGAATGTTTTTGGAGAAACTCTATTAGCTGGAGTTGAGAAGATATTATCTACACAACCCCGTCCAGTGACTCAACAGAGTCAAGAATATTTATCAATTCTATTGGAAAATATTATATTGCATATTCAACCAAGGATGATCCGTGAAATTAATGAAGTCAGAGTTGAAAATAAGCTGCTAAGTTTTGATGTTGCAAATATGAAAAATATGGTTGCAAACTTGCAGAATGAGTTGTCTTTGAGATCATAGCCTTCTCCTGTCTCTGCCCCTGCACATGTTGCTGCTTCTCCTGAGCCAACTAATTCCACCCTTTCTAGTGAAATTGTGTCTCAATTGTATCCATATCTACTATATTTTGATGAAAATATTGGAAAAAGACACACCAAGATGCTGGAACGCATGAGGGAACTTGTAGAAAATTTGAATAAATTCAAAGATGAGTACACTGGGTGCCTCCAAAAAGTTTTGAAACATCTAAAAGTCCTATACAAAGCTGTAAAATCTTCTCCTACTTCAGGTCAACCTTCTACTCCTCTATTGGATGATTCTCTATTGAGATCTATAATCAAGGAAGAACTTCAGAATGTCATAAGTGGCTTGGATCTGTCTTATTTGGAAGAAGTGGTTAAGAACAGTGATCGAGCATTAGACGTGGTTATAATTCATTCTTAGATAGCCAATGATGCTCAACAAGAGATCACTAAGAAAATAGATTTTTATCTCACTCTAATTTTCTCCAAAAGTGATATGACAGATCACTTTAGATATCTTGTGGAAAACCTGAAAATCCCACCTGTAACTCATGCTTTTAAAGATCAAGTTCAAGAAACTTATAGAGTTCACCAGATTGTTGGACAAATTCAGGGAGAATAAGGATGATTTTGAAAAGGCTATGAAATGTGGTGGTTAAATCATTACTAATTTCATCAATATTTTGAATCCATATCTTCATGTTCAGAGTACTGTTATAGTTTCTCCAGTTGTTGAACCCCTTAGACCTGGTCTACCTGCCTTGGCCTCAACTGCCATGTCAGTTAGCCAAGCTCTTTCCCAGATCCCTACAGTCATTCTTGACCAACCACAGCATAGATCTTCTACTACTTCTACTTTGGCTCCATCTATTTTTGAATACCTACCCTTACCCTCTTTTTCTACCACATCTATTCCTTCCTCTACTTCTGCACCAGCTCTTGCTGCTGCTAAAGGCAAGAAAAATGTGGATCCCTGAAGACTCTAGGGACTGTTTTATTTTTGATGGGATGTCATTTGTTGTTTCTTGTTTGTATTTCTCTTTGTATGATCTATTCTCAACCCTTTTTAATGAAAACTGCATTGTTTCATTTCATTTTCTCTACTTTTTGATAATCCCAAATGGGGGAGAACAAAAACTACAAGTATCAGTACTATAATGAGATATGCTATGTTGCATTTCTTTTATATTTTGACTAACATGATTTGTGATAATCAAAAAGGAGGATATTGTTGGACTCCCCGTATATTAATCATCTTTTAATGATCACAAATCCTATTAGTGTTAATTAATCTCAATCTTAATTACACATATTTCTAATCCTCTTCAAGTCTTATGATGTTAATTACCCTCTTTATTATTTACAAGTCTTATGCATGATCACAAATCTCACTTATATTATCCATCCTTTGTATTTATAATTCATGTTCTCTAACTTTCTAATGATTAAACTCAATCCATATTCTGTATATTACTATCTAATATTAAATATAGATATTTGTCTAAGTATGGAGACACCGTGATGTTTGACACAGTTTGGCAGACTGTGTACAAGACACAGTCACAGTGACCCAGACAAACCGTGAAGGACAAACCATTAAGGACAAACCGTGAAGGAAAAACTGTGAAGGACAAACTGTGAAGGACAAGCAGTGAAGGACAAACTGTGACCCAGACACCGTGAGCTACACACCGTGACCCAGACACCATGAGCTACACACCGTTACCCAGACACTGTGAGCTACACACCGTGACCCAGACACCGTGAGCTACACACCGTGACATGGAGACACAGTGAACCATATACCATGATGAAGACATTGTTTACATAATCACTATGACACTATTTCTTAGCCTTTTTTCAATATTATTTAAATAATGATAACTGTCATATTTGATGGTTTTAATGCAATTAATTCTATTTAATGATAGTTTTTTCCATGTCAGTAAACTGTATCTCGTACCTATGAAAAGGCAATCATTTATACTTCTAGAATGAGTGGAATATAAGGATGATTGAGATTCAGTACACGTACAAGCGTAAGCAGTGGTCTGCAAGTGTGGCGATACAACAAGAATAACTAACATACACCTGAGAGCACTGTGCTGAGAAAAAAAGAACAATCCTAAGCAAGAAGAAGATTTCAAGACTTTTAAAGAACTCTCATGAGTGCATTCCAACACCATTGAAGAACACACGACGAATCAAGAGATCATCTTCCACTCCTGTAGAACACAAGCTGAACTATGACACTTTGTTTTTCAACAAAAAAACCAGAGAAGGACTAAGAAGAAATTCTGCTGAATGCAACGAGTCTAGATCTGCATTGATAATCACTAGAGCTTTCTAATCTCTTATCTATTCTCTCTAAGTGATTTGTTTATTTACTTTCAAGCAGTGTGGTGTACTCTGTATATCTCACACACACACTGTCTCTTGAACTGAACTGGAGGATATCTAAATCCTCGCTCTTAAACTCTTAACTCTTGTTTACCCACGTCAAATGTTGAAGAGGTCCTTGTGTGGCCTGATCTTTGTTTTGTTTCCCACGAAGAACAGTGGTAGAGGTCCCTACGTGGCCTGGATAGTTTTGTAAACTGTTGTTAACCCTGATCGAGGGTGTAGATCAAATTTATATAAATTTTAGAGGACTAAGTATCAGCATGAGATTGATCCTCTTGTTATATCTGTTGTGCATCTTTAGTTTAAGTTTAAATTATACTACATATATCTTGTATATTCCGCTGTTATTACTTTGAAATAAAAAACTATTTTTAAGCTACTTTGATAGTTAAATTAGAAAGTGTTTACACTAATTGTAAATTAGTATGTTATATTCAAAACTTAGTTTGATCTTGTGGTTAAATTAACGGAGACCTTATCAATCTTTGAGAAGCTAAGTGAACATTTACAATCTGTATAAATTCACAATAGTTTAACTTGTTTAATAAATTGGGGGATTTAAAACAGACAATATTTTTACCAGAAATCTTAATTTGAACTCAATTCACCCCCCTCTTGGGTATCCACTCTGACCAACAGTCTGCATTAAGGCTCGATGTTGTGTACTATCTTACTCTCAATTCATGATTGAAGTTCCTTTTTTGAATTTTTACCCATAAGTATATCTATTCCAGAACAACTTCAACATGTAGCATCCAAGCATAGACGAATGTTTAGTAATACCCACATAACCTTTTTCTTACAAAATCATTAGTATTTTCTTCAATACATATCCTTAAAATATATCATACAATTATATTCTCTAATATGTGTTTTCTTATAACATGTTCACCTGGTTTCTACTAAACTCCCCTTGATACTGATTATAATGATCCAGAACCCAGTAGCCAAGAGCATTTTCCATACATTATTACATTGGAATGATTATAAGGAATCAAATCCTTAATAACTAATTAGTTAAATAGTTTTTCAGATCCAAATAAATTCACGATACCCATTTTACATTGGGAATATAAAATAGATACTAATACCTAAAAACATTTATAAAATTGCACCCTTCAAAACACATTCAATGACCTCTTTCTTATAACCTGGATAAAGAAAACAAAATAATGGTGGCATCAAACTTTATATAAGGGTTATGTATAGTGGAAGCTATCTTGAATAAGAAATTATGATCAACATGGAAAGGTTAGTAACTGATAAAACATGTAATTCATCGACCCAAATAACAACTCAAACTTGTACACAACCCGATCGACCACATACCTGAAGGGTATTCTAAATCCCCACAATTTGTTGAATAGCACCCAAGAATCAAGAAACAATCAAAGGTAATGATTACACCCAACCTAAAAACTGAGATAATAATGTAAATGATAAATGTATTCCAAAAGTGAAAACAAATAGAAGAAAACAAACAAATCAAGAGTAAAAACAATGTCAATGTTTAAGTGCAACCAAAAAAGGACTAAAAATATATATAGTTAATCCAACAGCTCCATGTGATAATGTGGGAAAATACCCACTATCTCACCACCAGCAGAAAAACACCCAGCTGATAGAAAACCACACCACATCATTGTGGTTACATTCCTTTTGATGCCTCAAAATACATAACCAGATCTACTCACCAATGAATGGGTATGAAAGGTGTCATATAAAAGGCTCAATAGGGTCTCTCCCATGTGTTACATATCATGTCACTGAAAAATAATCCATACATTCTCAACTTTAATGAAAACAAGGCATGATACAGTTTAATAGTTTCTACTTTAAAATCCCGGAAAAATAATTTAATTTCCCAAATTTCTATATTTCAAAATAAATAAGTTAAATCAGTTTCATAGAATTTTAAATCCATATATCAAATAAGATATATCATAATAATAAAAATCATTCATCATATATCTTATCAAATCCATTACAGTACAACTAAATAGTACAAAAAAAATAAAAAACATATTTAACATCACAATAAGGGTCATACTAGGTAAGGATTTCTAGGAAACCCATACCTAAAAAATAAAATCATTTAAACATCAGTACATGATACATATTCTTCGATTATAGATACAAGACAAACACCCTAGACAGCAAACGCCCACAGTAGGTCTAACAAGTCCCCAGAAAAACAATCTAGGGGAGTAGAGGATAGAATTGTGAGAAAACCCTTGATATGGTAGGGAATATCACTATAAATTGCACCTAAGTACGCAAGGCTTCCCATGTGATATATTTTCTAGAACATTTTATCAAACCATTTATATCCAACCATTCTTTGAAAACCATTTTGAGAAACCATTTCTAAATGATTTGAAAACACATTTCATTTTCTAAACTTGTGGAAAACCATCCATTATAATAACCCAGTTCCATATACACAATGAAAATAATTCAATAATTCAATTTCATTTAATAAAAAAATTTCCCAAAAATAAAATCTATTCAGTTCACCAACACAAACTAGATATGGAACAACCTACAACCCAACTCAGGGTCACACACACCCACAAATGGTCCACAACAAGGAATCACACACAACCCTAACTAAGGCCCTATAATCAATCTACACATCTTATAATTTAACCAATTCAATATAAAGGTTGGAATCAAATAGGAAACAATACATACCTCAAGAAATCAAACATGCATCTACACAACCAGAAATGGAAATATCCTTGAAAATAAGATTTCACAATGGATCTTGAGAGAACAAGAAGAAATATCACCAAGAGTCAAAAAACCAATAACGCAATGCAATTCTGTTACCATAGTCAAAGGAAAAAATTAATTATAAATTATCTTTTACACAAAGAGATGCAACACCACTTCTCTAATTATCCAACACTAAAAAAATCAGTTTATATCTAATAGAGACTCACAAAATCAGAAAAGAATGATTACAGGTCAAGAGCTAGGATGAATGTAGAAGAATAAAGGAAAATTAGATGATAAAACACCCTGAAATCAATTTCCATGGAATTTTCATGGTGTGTAACCCCTTTACACGTTGAGAAATTCTTGGGGATCACATAATCTAAATAAATTATCTTCTTTTTATTAAAAAATATTATTTTATCATTAAACATCACATAACCATTACATGGTGTGTAATACATTCCCATTGTGAACACATTTCATCAATTTTATCTAGATACCAATTAAACATCATGTAACCACATTACACACCATGTAATCTCTTGGAAAACCGAATAAAAATCCATGTTCTTACATGAGAACCCAAAAAAACTTAGGTGTTCTACAAACTGGGGGATAACCCCAAATATAAAATATAATTTTATACCAAAAAACGATTATTTCAAAAAAACATATATCCTATAAATTTAGGTCATTTTTATATAAAATGTTCTCTACCCTTATGAGTCCTAAAAGGCTTCAAATTGAAGAGGAAAATAATAAAAGATAATATATTTACTTGAATCTTGTTAATTGGATGTTACAAACTCCCCTCCATAAGAATTTTCATCCCTAATAAGCTATGTGGAAGAATAAAGTCTAGAAAAGAGGTGATTCCACCAATCCCTCATCAATGACTTGTGTTGCCAAGTCTCATGAGAATCTGATTTGTTTCATTGTTACACTCTAACTAGTGTAATTGACATCCCATGTAATAATTTTACTTTAGAATCAATGATATCAACTATATTCCCAACAAAAGGAACACCTAGCTATAACTCAATATCAACCAAACTAAAAACATGAGAGGTGTTAGGCTAGTATTTCCTAAGATATAATAAGTGGTAAGGATCATTATTTTCTATCAACTGAGCTGGAAACACAAAATGATAAGAAACCTTACCTAGCCTTTGAATGACCTAAAATGATCCAATATATCTTGGATCTAACATTTTCTAGTTTTCCAAGATGTTGGTTACCCAAACGAGGAAAAACCTTTAGGAAAATTGGGTCATCTATGAAAAACACCAAATCAAAATCTTTTTGATCATCTAAAGACATCTTCTAACTATACATTATAACCAAACCCCAACTTATATATTGAATCCTCATGGGTATATCCTCAACCAAACTAGGTCCCACCAAATAATATTATGCCACATATCCCCAAAAAATAGGTGATCTACATGGGTGTCTATATAAGGACTCAAAATAAACAATTATGTTTGATGGTTGATATTTTTTATTAAAAATTTCAACCAGACCTCAATATCCTTCCCAATATCCCACAGAATCCAAGAAAAATCAATGAATCATATCTTCCAAAATTTAAATAGAATGCTTCATTTAACATTTTTTAATGGATAATAATTGGTACTCAATCTGAACTAAGTCCCCATCACCACCTAAAGACATCTCCATAACCTCGACGAAATCCTAAAATCCATGCCTGAAATAGTGACAGAAGGAACTCCATGTAACCTCACAATATCATGCACATACTACATACCATGATTCTTCACTTCTATAGTGTATTTTATTAGAACAAAATGAGATAACTTCATCAATTGATCAGTCATCACCCAGATGTCATTCCCCCCTTTGGGAGTCCACAATAATCCAATAGTAAAATCCTTGGATATCTTGTCCCATTTCCAAAGCAACACTGGAAGAAGCTATAGAAAACCAGAAGGCTTAAAATGTTCTTCTTTTATATGTTGGAATGTATAGCAAGGGAACACATAATTAGTTATGTCACGCTTCATACACAGACACCAGAATCATTGTCGCATATTATAGAACATCTTCATAGTACCCAGATGAAAAAACTATGAGGAACTATGATAATAAAAAACGGATATCCTTACAAATGAAGTGAAAACAAACCAATCCTTAAAACTAATAATACCATTTAAAGGGATATATCAACCAGAAATGCTCTCCCCAGAATATAGGGTTTCTCAAATTTATCTAAACACATCATATTTCTAATAACTCTACATAATATACTTAAGGAGATATAATTTTATTTGAGAAATGGTTATAACCATACCTTATAAATCCACCTAATCATGAATATGAAATGGATAAAAATTCCCCCAAAGGGACGACTCTTCCTTCAATTCCCAGAAAGTGTCTGATAGAACATTCATTCTAAGTGTGTCTGCAATGATATTACCATTATTCATGGTGTAGGATATATTGAAGTCAAATGTATGTATGTATTAAACCCAACATTACTAAATAATATTCATGTAATTTTGAGAAAAGTTATTTCTCGAAAACTTATAGACATAAAAGACTATAAAACTTTCCCCAAAAAGATAATGCTTCCAACATTGTAGCACATGAATAACTATGCAAATCTTTAAATCATGAGTGGGGTAATTCATCACATGCATTAAAGTATGAAGGGATCCATAATCTATGACATTATTATATTATATGATCATTATATATTAAATAGTTCTAGAAGAATCATAGAAAACCACAAACCACTTATTGGGATCAGGTATGATAAAAATAGGTATCGATGTATTATGTCTTTTCACATCATCAGTATAAGTATAACACATTTCATCCCATGAGAATATTACCCCTATCTAGGTAAGAGTATTCAATGGTGACATAAACTATGATAAATATTTGATGAACCGTTGATGGTATCTAGTAAGACCTAGGAAGCTCTAAATCTCACCAATATTTAGTGGCTATTCCTATGTCAAGAAAACCATCACTTTATCATGATCAACTAATATTACATGATCATAAATTAAATTGCCCAAGAACATCACTTCTTGAATCATGATGTTTTATTTTGATATCTTTAAATACTAATGGTGAATTCTAAGGATTTACAAAACTATACTCGGATGGTTCTTGGGCTCACACTCTGATCTCAAATAAATGAATTTATCAACCATGAAAACTTCCAAAAAAGAGTTAACATACTGAAGTATTATCGAATTTATTAAAACCATTAAATCATTTTTTGTGCTTTTCATACCAAACAACATCACACAATATTTGTAATGGTTATATTTACTCTTGAAATTCATCGTTTGTATATCATAGTTTCACACCCTAATATGATAATAACCTAACTAAATATAAATAATAAAAAGGCGCATTCCCCCTTTTAAATGATAAAAAAAATCTACCACAGAAGGAAAAGGATAAATTTTCTTAACAGTTACCCGACTGAACATCCGATATTCTAAAAAAATTGAAGTGAACCATCTATCATCGTGGAATATTGAAATGGGGCTACCATGGTGAAACATTTGGGAAAAAACCCTTCACCGCAACATCATCTAATAGAATATTGATCAATTTCAACTCTACTAGTTTAATTCGATCACATTTTATCGATATCAGCCATTTTTTTACCCCAAGTAAATCATAAACTCTACCTCCATCAAAAGAGGAAACACAAAAAAAATATATTAGGAAAAATCCAAAAAACACCAATCAATAAAAATAATATTAACAACATGAGATACGTAAATGGAGAAAACTGATACAACAGGAAAAAAACCCCTGATCTCTAGGTGGGAAGGTTCTGCATGGCCAAACATTATATCCCACTCTCCTTGAGAAACCCATGAGCTCCTATAGACTGAAATGAATGAGGCACACCGATGATAACAATAAACCTCATCATGATGAGAAACCTACCAATACATCATAGTGATGATGTCAACATATATAGATCATGAACAAGAAAATCCTAGACTAACTCTACATCATCTATAAATTGTGAACATGGATAACAAAACCTTTTCTATTTTTTCTTCCAAAGTGATTTCTCCTACTCCATAACAAAGGAAATGATTTATTTTGAATGATTAAGCATTTAAAAAATACATGTAGATATAAATGAATAGGATGCACCAGTATCATATAATGTAATCAATATTGAGGATTGAATAAAGATGGTACCTCTCACTATAATTCGACCCATTTTTACCGTTGTGAGAATCTTTTCTACTTAATTAAATTAATTCACTCCTGGGATCTATGGATTGATCAATGTATTCATTGAAGAATCTGATTATACCATAATACACCTTGGATCTGAAAATACCTAACCATATCAAGGTGTATACGTATCCTAACAGAAGCACTACAGATTAGCACGATGTCCACAACTATTATAGATGTCTGAAGGTCAAGGACATGAAAATAATGTGTTTCCAACCTTTCCTCATTGATATCTTGTTAAAGGGACACCACTTGATATAACTAGAGGTTCCTAATAGTCATACTACTAAGAGAAACCTCCACCCCTCTATGTTGATCATTCAACATCCAATTTTTCGATGGTAGGGCCACTTGAGCTTCCACTAGGTCGAAGAGAAGGGAATAATATACAACCATGACTGACATAATCATTTCATCTATTATTACATTGTCCACTATCAGTGAATAGGTGAAATGATTCATCATAAATAATAATAATCTAATATCCTGTCACATACCCTATATATTATTTTGGGGTTTCAGTTGGACATTATTTACTACCTATGCTGAAAAATGTACCATCTCAGCAAATCCATTGTTTTTTTTCCAACATCAAACTCTCCCCTTTCTATAAATATAGGAACTCCATAGACATCAACATCACTAGATACTCTGAAAAAAACTAATTGAATAAGAGAGTCTTAAAATCATTCTAGTCCAATCCCACATTCCTATCCTCCTTTACCATAGAATCCCACCATCGCTTTCAAGAACCATCAAGTATGAACATTCCAAACATCACCTTGATACTCTCTAGTGTATACGTGAATTAAAATATTTTTTTAATATTATTATGAAGTTACTCTGGTTATTGAGGTTCATTCATACCATTAAAGGATTGTAGATTCTCACACATGAACTCCCATGATTAATCTCATTCTCATATAGTTCTTTGATGTACCATAATATTTTTGTTCTGATCATGTGTCACATTAGGGTCAACAACATGAAATTCTCAAGCAATATACACAACAATGTTATAATCAATTTAAATAATTCCATTAGGATAAATTGGTACACCCTTCTGAGGAACTCACATAACATATCTCAAAGTCATATTACTGCTCAATAAAATATAAGAAACAATAAAATAATAGAACAATCTCACTTAATAATAGAAAAACCATAAACAAGACAAATATTAACATAAATAACTCAAACAGTGGGACACACAACCCATGTTATCATGGGTCTTTTCATGACAAGAGTTAGCTAGGAACTCACCGCAATATACCTCTCAAGTACTGACAAACCTATATCCAGTCTTCAAAATGACTAATGACAAGGAATCTTGAGGGAATACCACATATGATACCAATATAAAATGAACCAATCTGAATAACCTCTAAAAATTATACCCTACATGATCCTCCAAAATACTAAATGTAATTCATGATCCCCATAGGCATGTGACTAGCACCACTACATAAAAAAATAATCTAATTTAATGGTTTGTACCAAATAGTAGCAAAAACATGGAACAAATATAGAATATATATATATATATATAACTATATAAAATATAACTATATAGAATAACTAAAGGCAAAAAAGCATAAAAAACAAATGTATTATAAAAATAATCACTGATTATAGGTCCATCCCCAAAAGACTGCGAAAAAAGGAAACTAATCTAACATCTTCATGTGATAAAGTGATAAAACTCCTTCAATATCACCACAAGCTTCCAAAACCACAGCAAATAAAAAATGCCATTGCCTCGCTACTTCACATTGACTTTCAATGAAATGAAATAAATAACATGTTCTGCATGTCAAAAAAGGGGTATGTGGGGTTTGAGATGACAACATCAATTGGGGCTCACCTAGGTGTTCCATATCAAGTATTAGAACAATAATCCATGCATTTTCAACTTAAAATAAAATAAGGCATGACATAGTTTATTGGTGTTTATATCAAAATCATGGAAATTTGATTATTTTCCCTATTTCTACATTTCTAAATAAATAAGGAAATTTTTTTTAATGAATTTTATTTACATATATCAATGTAGATATATTATATCAAAAAAACATCATGCATCACATATCATATCATGCCTATGGAAGTTCAAAAAAATTGTAAAGACCAAAAGCAAAAGTACAGATTACATCATGAAAAGAATAACATTAGGTCATTATAGATAGGACACTCATCACCCACATAGAAAATCTTATACATATCCTGCCACAAGAAATATTTATCGAGACTAGAGTGAAGAGGAACAACAAAGAAAGTGAACCCCCCCCCAACAGGTCTAACAAGTTCCTAGAATAATAGGTATGTGGAGTAGATGAAAGACCTAAGAGGTAACCCACAAATAGTGGAAGAGACTAACTACTATACCATATACCTATGTACCCAAGGAATCACATGTGATATATTTTTCAGACCATTCCATCAAACCATTTTTATAAAACCATGATTTGAAAAGAATCTCACAAAAAATTCACAATGATTTGAAAAAAATTTATATTTACCAAAACTATTGGAAATCATATTTAAAAAACCATAGTTCTAACCACAAAAAAACCTATTAAATATTTCTTTTCCATTTAATAAATAATTTTCTCCGAAAAAGGAGCAATGTTGTTCACTAATATAGGCTAGAGATGAAACCACATACCTCAAAACTCAGTGTCTCACATTCCCATAATGAGACCACCATGAAGAAGAACAAAAAACACAATAGAGGCATAAGAATCAATTTTTACATCTTAGAATTGATCCAATTCTAAAAAAAGGATCATCAATTAATAGGAAATGACACATACCTCTTGAACTCACACCCGCTACACCACAACTAATAAGGGTAATGACCACTGGAACTAGATCACAGAATGGATCAGGGGAGAAACAATAAGAACCATCAAAACAAGTTAACAAAACCAATATAACAATGCAATAGATCAAGTAATATCAAATTCAATGAAGAAAAATAAAGGGTCTATTACCTAGAGATCTTCAATGCAACCTCCTTGAGGATCCAATTCTCCCAAAATCAATATGAATTGAATGAAGACTCCTAAAATAAATATAGAAGGGTTATAGGTAAAAATCAAGGAGTGATACAGTAGAATTAATTAAGAATCAGCTGATACATCACCCAAAAATCATTTTCTATGATATTAACATGGAATGGCACACCATTACACGTCATGTATTTCTAGGGGATCACATACACCAAAATAGTTGTTTCCTTATTATTAAAACTTGGACTTTTAATATTATGCGTCATGCAACCCATACATATTTTTTTAATTCTTTCATGAGGTGTAAATAGCTCAAGACTTGTATCTTGTGACCACGTAAACATTGTGCAACCACTTTATATGTTGTGTAATATCCAAGCACATAGAAAAAACTTTAGATTCTTGCCCAAAAACCCTAACCCAAAATGAGAATTCTCTGAACTCGGGAAAAAATATGATAATACATTACACATTTATACACAAACTATTATTTCAAAGAAACATATATCCCTAAACATTAAGTCATTTTTCTCAGTAAATGTTATCTATCATTGGGATACTGTAGACACTCCCAATTAAAGTGGACAATACGTAAATAGGTGTGGATTACCTGAAATAGGTTAATGAGATGTTACAAAAAAACAAAATTTAAATAACTGGATAAATATTAATAAATATTTAATATTAAATAAATAAAACACATTTAATTTAATCCATAATTTTTTCATAATATGAAAAGAATAAAATTTGATCAAATAATTCCATATAAAAATTAACATGGCCACAAATATTATATCTAATTAAATAATATCATGGAATATCAATAATATTTGAATGCATAATATCAAACATTTGAACTATTAAAGATCTATCCTAAATATAATTACTTCCATTATCTATCTGTAAGATTGTTTGAGTCTATGGCTAGAAACCCATAAAATTTGGCCAACTAATTTGTCTCATAAGAATATTGATGCATCAAGGGGATTGCATTAACTAGTTCCCAAATAGTGTACTACTTGTCCAAAACATTTCTCATATGTTGAATAATCAATGTAAACCATAAAAAATGTTTCTTATCAAATATTTGTATTGATTAATGGTTACAGATTTATCCATATTTCTCCAAAACATCATATAACATTAAAATTAAAATTAAAATGTAAAAATGGAATATGCTGTAAGAAATAATCATATCCATCAAAAAAATATCTGTATTAAAAAAAATATAATATAAAATGAAAAAAATATTACAATATAGTGACTGTTCCAAGAGAAATTTAATAATCACAAAAGTAATTGAGATTATGTGATAACATTTACCACTTGGAAATTTCATGTCAAATATCCTTGGATGAGATAATTAAAATTTAAACTTAAAAAACAATGAATAATGAATTAATAATGGTATTAAATATCATAGGGGTAGTATACACAACACATAGAATCGAATTGGTCCATAAAAATAAAAAAGTCTCAATGAAATGAGAGCTGAGATGAAATCACTTACCTTGAGATTACATTTAGTTAAATTATATTTAGAAACTTTTATAATGGTTTTATGAATGTTATTTATTTACACCATAATCATACTCATATTTATCATATCATATATTGACTTCTTATAACATATTGTAACCTTTTTATTACAAATCATTCATTATTTTTGTATTTTTGGGTTTTTATTTCCTTATTTTCTCATTTGTTCTTTTTCATTAATGATCAATTTCTTGTGAAAATTATTTATTTATATTTTATTCATAATAAAAATGATGATATAAATATAATATATATTAAAAAATATATCTGTTTATAAAAATATAAAATATTTAGTGATTTTAAATGAGATATATAATTCATAGAGACGGTAGGTCGTATATATAAATGAACATTGTTTCAATTTTTTCTTAATTTAAATAAAGATTATATATATTACCCATATAGTATCATTTTTAACTCATTTATATTACATATGTTTATAAAAAACATAATTAATACATTTCTTATAAATTTTGAATGAAGCACGTTTCTTCATGATGAGGTAGTCCCCCATACACATATGTGACATTATCGTATTCCCACAAAATGGAAAGTATAAAGGTTTGTGTGATAAAATAATTAAATATTAATAATAAATTATAATATATATATATATATATATGTATATGTATATTATATTATATTTAGACTATAGATCCATCATTATTACCAACCATGAAGGTTGGTAATGGATAAACAAACAACATCGGTTCATGAGGTGGTAGTCCGCTATACACACAAACGATGATTTGGAAACCTCTTTGATGGAAATGTGTGATTTTTTCGGTGATTACCTTAACATATAAAAATATTAATATATTAAATAAACTGATACTATTATATAATCATTCAATAATAATAATTGAAGGAGGTGGAGAAGGAAATAAAATAAAAACTATTTTAGAAGAACATTACCTCTTCCTCAGGTATCCCCCTTGGGTGTTTATTAAAACAGTGATTGAATTTCATTATTCCAAAAATAAGGCTTATATGATGAGAGGAGATAATTTTTTATGTTGTTTTGGAAGATAATTGTTGAGTTAAATGGAATGAGAAGTGTGAATAATTGAGGGGAGTAAGTTCCCTTTTATAGTTGAGGAGGTGTGGCACTCTTGAAAATACTCAAAATATTTCACTATCGGCAGATCTCTGTTACATCATGTGGTTCCATGATCGATATTTTATTACTGTGAAGTATTATTTTGTCTCAACACACCTCCATGAAATAATATAACACATTTTTTAAACATTTTTTCCTTAATTATCCTTTATATCGCATTTTTACCATTTTGGGTTTTCATTATATTAAGTGTTTTTCTAACCCATGTAATTTATCCTTTAGTAAAAAATAAACTTATACTTACTAAATAATTTTGACCCACTAATTATTAATATTAAATAAAATTTATTAAATTAAAACATAATGTTTGTTTTAATGTAATTTTAATACAAGTTCAAATTATGTGAAAAATACTACATTAACTATATCGGTGTTAATTAAGTTTTTTACTGTTTAATAGTAAATTTATTTAATACAATAGAACATTTGGTAAGATAATATAACACATTTGAAATTTATTTATATTCATCAATCACTTTATATAATATATTATTTTTTAAAATTTTAAATAAATTAATAAAATATCATTTAACATAAAATAGAAATAATAAAAAATTTGACATTATTCATTTAATTTGAATATAAAAATATAACGAAAACTATGGATTTATAATATATTAAGTACAAATATTTAAAAATATATATATTCAAATAATAAATTAATTTAATATAGTAACTGAGTCAATTTACTTCCATGTAAAGGGTTTTTTATCTTTTAATTTATTTAATTATTAATTAAATAATTCATGTATTAGTGTTTCTTAAGAATTTAATGTTGTTATATCATTTCTATAGAATTATAATAAATTATATTTGTAAAAAATAATCATTCATTATAATTTATATTAATGAACCTATATATTTTTTCTCTATTCTAATGAATTATTGGTATTAAAATTAAAGAACGTACATTTTTTTGTCTTTTTCATTACATAACTTATTATATAATTCGAATTATTTTTCATGTCATCCAAAAACATGTAAAATTCTATCCTAATATAAATATTTTATAAATATGTAAATAATATGGGTTTTGAACAAGTTTTGGGTAATTTTTATAACTTATATTATATGTTTCAGTACTAAGTAAACTCATTTTTACCTTAATAGCAATAATTAATTTCAATTGTTTTCACTAATAAATTAGTCACAAAAATAGGTTGATCATATTAAAATTTATAAATCAATATTATTACAAATATTTAATCCATTTTATAAAATTTATTCCATAAAATTGGTGAAATTAGTTTAAAATTAATCTAGTAAATGTGAAGAGAAAGAAGGGTTTTATAGTGAAAATGTCCTAAAGATTACTAGTTTTTACATAATAATAAAAAATAAAATGATTAAAACAAAGTAAAGTGGATAAATATATGTATAATTTATCTAATTTTACTTTATAACCAATTAATAATATAATTTAACATTATAAATTATTTAATCTTAAAGTTGGATTTCAATTATAATTCTGTATTTTTCACTATTCATACGAAAATGAAACTTCTCTAATAAATCCCAAAATATCACCCAAAGAAAATTTTTAAATGAATATTTTAATAATGAAGATATTTTTTTAAAATTTAATTTATTAAAACATCAAATTTTATTTTTAAAAGAACTCCATCATTAAAAGGTAGCAAAACCACCTTTAGAAAATTACACCATTTATGCTTAAAATTATATTTGATCATATCATATGAGTATAAATTTGATTTGATTAATGTGAATATATTTAATTAAATTTATAATACATATGTTTTATTAATATCACCTACTAATAGTTATTATTTTTATTTATTAGGTTAAAACTCCTTTGGGTGCACAAACATAGTTTTTTTAATAACATTTCTATTATATTCATTGGTTTTATTTTAATTTATAACTAATTGGAAACCATTTAATTAAAAAATAAATAAGTTATTTAATCTTGTTTATATCCTATCATTTAATATATATATATATATAAGATAATTTTAGAATAATATTTATAGTATTCTATAAAACTTGACCTTTTGTGTGACGCAAGCTATCGAAGGCAGGCATTATTGTGTGCAATGTAAGCTCACAAAGTGTTTTGTGCAATGAATGTAAAATAATGGATTGAATTTATTTAAAATAGTAAATATATTTTATACTAAAATTATGTTATATTCCCTTTTGTGCTTGTTTTTTGTATCACACAAGCTATTGAATAAAAAGTTACTTTTTATAGTTTTAGCGTATTATGTGGAGAATCTAGATAACAGTTTTAAACTCCATATTTTTTCTCATTGGGGTTAACAGGATCCTTTTCTTAATATGGTTAATGGGTTAATTAAATTCATTATAGATTGTAGTTAACATAACAATATTATAATCAATAATAAATTCCATCTTCCTTTTATTCATTACATGGTCGATCAAATATAAGGAGATCAATACAACTTAAATATTGAACTTATATTTGGATATCATAAACTAAGAGTAAAAGAAAGGGTTACCATAATAATTATCTTTAAATATGATTTGTATAATTTTAACTCATAATTATTCCATTTAGACATGCAAACACGTATGCAACCATTATAGATTTCATGATGAATGGATTCAGATATATCCATAATACTTTTTTAGGAGTATTTATATTGTATTATCCTATTTATTCCATTTTAGAGGAATTTTATTATGGTAATTTAAAATTTTTTTAATTTAGATATGTAGTGAATAAATTATTTGAAACATTTAGCATGTCTGAAATCCAGATATAGAAAATATCTTTTTGGGGTTAAGTAATCACATAAAATGTTATATATTTGGATCTCATAATGATATAGGTGATTAATAATTATCATGTTCCAACCAAATTATCAATGAACTATAGTAATGTTTCATTATCTGGATACTATCAATTATATTGAGATATTTCTCACAACATATAAATCCATTTCAAAAGAAAATATAGAATAGTTAAATTTCTATTTGATAAATGAATTTGAATAAAATTTCATAGATCCTAATTAACGGTTGGATACAAAATATATACTTATTCATCATTTTGGTGAAGAAGGGTTGATGATATAAACTGATTTATCCAAGAAGGGATTTTGAACTTATGTCATCAAAAATGACCACGTGGAATCATATTTTTTATGATAATTTAAGATTCATCATCAAAACTACCTAAATATAAATATGGACAAATAATTGGTAATATTTTCATTAAAGATATCAGGGAATTATATTTATAGTAAATTATATAATATATACCAATCATGAGATATTAAATTGTATATACTGATATAATGATTTAGTCATGGAAAAATCTTGATGGTTAGATTTTATCAAGCACAATATCTACATAATCCACTACCACCTTCGGAAGTTGAACAAGGTGGATGATGCTTTGAGTTGGAAGTATCGTGATTCCTTATAAATGATATGGTTCTAAAGGGACCTATAACACTTGTATTTTCAATGGATATACCTTACAATCATAAGAGAAGTGGGGATATATTATTCTTATATTATATATCAACTATACATTGTTATGAATATCATAGAGAAATATAAGGATTGAATATAGCTACAGAAGATGTTATAGAGTTCTTATGGGTTCATCTATGGATGTTAACCAAATATAAGGTTTATGAAATGTATTTTTTTTTGCGTGAAGACCATATTTTAAAATGGATCTATAAGATGATTCTCATATTTCATCATTCTTTATTCATCTAAGAAGAAAAACATTGTATATATATCATAGAGTGAATATTTTATGCAATAATAGAAACAATGAGATTACAAAACTCATATAATGATAGATGATTTTAGAATAACATATGGATTAATTAAATGTTTCTATGAGTATGATGCATCTAGTACACAAACATGTTTTCAAATGGGTGAAATTGTTCATGGATTTTGTTATAGGACAACAGAATTCTTATAATGTTTATAATTCCATTTGGGTTTTATTTGATTGCAATACTAATTCAGAAAAATTCATTTCTATCGAAGTATATTTCACACATGATCATATTCCATGATATAAATTTTTTATGGATTCATAAATTTCCACTCAAAAATTCATCATGTAGAATTCAATGTTTTACCATGACGTTTGGGATAATTGTTCAATATGAATTGAATACAAAGTTGTTATTTAGATGTGTTTATTATACATTGATTGATATTCGTTCAAAATAGACTGTTCAATATTTAGAGGATATACGTAGAACCTTTTCCATTTATTTCAAAAGAGTTCTTGACGAAAATATTTATTAAATAGTTTTTTCAAATAATAATAGCTTTCATTCTATCATTCAAATGGAACTACATGAGTCTCTATATTGGAATAGATGTAGAACCCCAACATGCTTGGCTGAAGTTGTATAGAATAAAAAAATTTGGACAACAAAATTCTCAAGATTTGTTATAGAATATTCAATCCATTCAACAAAAAAAATAAAATTGCACAAACTCAACAAAAGTGACACGATGATAATCATATATGATATATAGACTTTACAGTCAAATATAATGTATTTCTTCAAAAATAAGAATATAATAGGGTTATTATATTTGATAATGAATATTTGATCCCTGGATATATTGGCCATGTCAAAATACTCGATCATGTGGAGATTTTATCTTATCCTCTATAAATTCCACTGAACCTTTACCAATTAAATTATTCCTTCCATATATCACTTTTTCGAACTGAACTCATATGTAGTATAAAAATAACATTTTCACTCTTATATAGAACATGGGGTAGATATCATGCATTCTAGAAATAAATTATAGTGTAAAAAACACTAATTTTGTTCATATTATCTAAAGTAACAATTAGTTTTCAATAGGTACCAACAGTTGTTTATTTAGTGTAGTTACATTTTTATGTAGAAATTTAATTATTATGGGAAAAATTTAACACCCCACAATTTTAGTAGGAATTTCACATGAAATATGTGTTGTCTTTTTGATAGATTATAATACACACATCTCTAATATAAAATGAAAAATTATATATTTTTTACATTATATATTTCACTAAAATATATAAATAATATTTCATGAGAATGAAGTAGGAAACTTCCTCAAAAACAACAAAAAGTTTAAAACCCGTGTAAAAAAGTCTAGGAATATAAAATCATTACAATAATGGTTTTCCTTGAAGATCATATGTCTAGTTAAAAATATGGATAGATTTAAATGAATCCAAAAAACAATAGACATTGTCAAAAATATGTAAACAAATAAGATGAAAGATTATATACATTTTTATAAGGATATATATAAGAATGTAATTTGATGGTAATACATATAATAAATTGGACATATGGTCGTTAGATATATGGTTTTTGTATATACATATATTCAATAGTTAAATTTAAATAATAGAACTATTATTAAAATAAACATTTTTATGATTAAAAAATAATAAATTAATCATTAAATAACTAAATATTTGCAATATTTTATAAATATATTTACATTTAATTAATATATGTCATTAATTTTGTTAAAAATTATTTTTTATGTTCATAAAATTCAAATAAATCTCTTACTTTATAAGGATTAAAGAAAGGTAATGGTTTGAATTTAAATGATGGGATGTGGAAAAAATCATTTTTTTAATGGATAATTTTAAATAAATTGTTTTTAAAAATTTTGGGTTCATTATGTATGATATATTAAATTTATTTTCATTGGGGAAATATTTTAATGAAATATATTTTTTATATATATAATAAAATATTCCCACATTTATATAATGATTATTATTATATATCTAATAATAATATATATATTTTTGGGCCATGAAATATATTTTCCTAAGAAATGTTTTCATGTGTTATATATTTACAATTCTAAAATTTTGGTCGAACAATTTATTAAATTGAATCAATCAAATTTAAAAAAAAATAATTAATTTTATTAAAGGAAACACATTTCAAGGAAGAGTAAATAAATGAAGTCTGGGTACATCACCGACATCATGGGGAACTCGGCCTTGGGGGATCAAAGGGTCAAAAACTCTAAGAGGGGACAATATGGGGTAGAAAATGAAGTCAAGAAATCAGCCACATGATTACCTTTATGCGGCGTATGAAGAATCTCCATGTCATTGGAGAGAAGATTTGTACAATCTCGGATCAAATAAGTGATTTTCCAGGGAGTGTTAGTGGTTCCAATGAGAGATATCCACACAATTCCATAATATATTTCCACATTGGATAGTTTGATGTTCCTTTATTTTCACAGATAAAAACCACTAGAAATCTTAAACACCTCTTTCTTAGGAAAGAAGCCTAACCCATAAAAGGCACTAAAAGAAAAGAACACCAAGCCAAAAGAATCATGAACCACATCGTCATCATGCATGAAAACAAGACCACAAGAACCATCAACATTGATTTTGAAACCAAAGGTAGGAGGGGACCTTCAAACCCAATGGCCATACTGCTTGGGATTGGAAAGGACCAAGGGGGTCTATTGGAGAAATAGCTCTTGAGGGAGGGCACTTTATCACACTGCTTTAAGAGGTCATCCTGCTCTACAACAAGGCACCTGTCCCAAATCACTGGAGTGAGAACAAAGCAACGAGGACCATGTCAGTCCTAGTTATGAACCTGCCAAATGCACCAACACCCCTATTCTAGATGAATCACAAGTGCCAAATCCTTTTACTTGTTTTGGTGATAGCTGCAAAAACAATTCGTGAAAATACTCTCATAAGAGCCCATTGCGGTATCAAGAGAAGAGAACATCCCGAGATCCCCCCAAATGAGGTTGACCCCTGAATATTAGAAAAATAAATGGAGTGTATATTCATCCGATGGAGATGGGCACTATACACACATAGATTCTTGTTAAACATCCTTTCCTTCGACCGTTAGCTCTAAGGGGATAACATAGTAGCGGATTCTCCATAACAAGAAGGTGAATTTTATAGGAATAAATTTAAACCAGATTTGACATCCCCTTCTGTCACTAGTAGGTTGTAAAACAATATCCTCCTTGTAGTACTTAGCTGAACACGTTCCTTTTGAACATCAAGGAAAATACATTAGTTAGGGGACCCATCTAAACAAATTTTATCAAAAAATGCATTCTGGGCAGTATTGAGAACCGCATGGATAAAGGGGGGATGCGAGATTGATTCCTTTAATGACATTTTGGGATTTGAGAAGCTGGGAAAATCCTTCACACCCCCCCCCCCCCCCCGTCGCACATCTAAGATTTGATATCCCATCGGCCCCAAATCCACTAGGAATTATTCTGAAGCACAGTAATGTGGACATGAAAGGGGTTCCATATGCACGACAAAGATCGTCCATTATCATGTGACCCAAAATTTTAATTCTCTTTGGTAATAAAGATTCACAAAGAGAGACCCTTGATAACCTCCCATGAAATCTTACCTTATAGGAAGTACATAGCCTACTCCATATAACCAATGCCTCCATTCTCCACTGGCTTTTCAAGTTATCTCTAGGATGTGGACTGACATCTTCCCTCCCCTTGGGAATCCTGAATAAAACAATTCATGATGTTCTAAATCTTCCTAATAAACGTCTTAGGGACATTTAGGGTGGATGATATATACATTGGGATAGAGGATATGACACAGTAAAGAAGATTGATTATTCTACTAAATGAAGAGAATATGTACTTACAATTATTATTATGGTTAGTGATGATGCTAACCATACCCTAAAAATACTTGGAACGTATCCTACCAGAGGAGATGGGGGCTCTGAGGTAGAACATGTTAATTTTATTTTTCATAATTCCCAATATTGATTCAAAAGTTTTTCTATGATTTTGTAGGAAAGATGAGGGTATGTAACCCTATACTTGTTTAAATTATTAATTTTCCTGCTCCAATTGATTTATTCATGCATGATATTGTTGAAGCCTCTGAGAGTTTCATTACAACCATTGATGAAGAAGACAAGGTCATCAGTGAATATGAGGTGAGATACTCTAAGAACATGATCCCTGTAATGGTAACTGAGTACGTGGCCACATTGAATAATGTAGGTCCCATACTTAGGAAATTTTTTACCATGATAAAGATGTTGGGAGAAAAAGGGTCATATTTCCTTGGACCACTAACTAATTTCATTAATCCACATTGCCTTTCCATAAATACCACTTTAAACTATGGTTATTTGTTGCATTAGAACATCATTCCAAAAACCCATTCAGAAAATACAATGCTCCTCAAATCCTGAAGAGTGGTTCCCCAATCGATCTTGTCATAGGCCTTATCCATATCAACCCTGATAATAATGTTGGACCCTCGGACCTTCCTGTTGATCTCACCCATCATATCCTGAACTATTTCCATTTCCCTCTTTATGAAACATCCTTGGATAAAATTTTATTACTCTTCAGAAAACCAACTGTGGATAAACTAATAAAATCTCCTATTGATGATGTTCTCCAACACCTTGTATATAAATTTTCACATGATGATGGGTGGATACTAAGCAATAGAGGAAGGATCACTCACCTTGGGAATAAAAATAATGGTATTAGTAGTAAAACCTGATATATCCCTCTACCAAATAAAAAATCTCATATGTAACTTAATATGTTATCCTTGATTATGCTCTTGGCGCTGATGAAAAAAAACCATGGGAATCCATCAGGATTGGGTGAAATAACAAGGTTCAGTGGGTCAAAATAATCCCACACCTTCTTCTCCTTTGGTACATGCTCAAGTAATTCATTTTTATGAAAATATAAAACCCATGAGACTGATCTAAAGAGTCCAGTAATATCCTAGGGATAACCATTCTTCTATTGAGATCTAGAATTACATAATAAAGATTTAAAATAAGAATCAACCATGTCACCTATGAAATCAATGTTTCTGGTAAATGATTCATCTTAATGATGGATTTTGGAATCTAAAATCCACATTTTCTCTTTCTAAAAGGCATGAAAATAATTTGAGTGATGATTTCCCTTCATAATTCAGGTGGTATGGGTGCGCTCTCAAAGGAACTTATCTTGTTCTTATAGAATATCATTTAACTAATCCTTCTTGAAGATTAGAGTGGCAAGAATCTCTTTATCCCAAGACTTATTCAGGATCTCCCATGCTCTCTCAATATAACTCTCGGTGTCCTCTAGGGTGGATCCATATATAAGAGGGCATTGGACCAATCCATGAGATCATTTTTTTAGAAGTCGCAATTTATTATGGAGGCCAAGCAGAAGCCTTTCTTGGTAGGAAGCTATCCAAGATTGATGCATTGTGCCATGAAACTCACAATGAGATGTATAACTTCTGGAGAAAAAGAAATGATTCCCTGAAAAAGAACTATACCTATGGTGGAAAAGAAACATAGTGGTACTACAATTCAAGGGTCATGTGGAAGACCTATGAATTTGGAAAGTCAGTGTTAGCCAAGAGATTTCCAAAATAGTGATTCAATCTTCCCCAAGTCCTTCATGTTCCTCTTTGATTATTACACCATGTGAATCAGCCTCTAAAAAATCCCAGATCTTGGAGACCCTCCTGATCCATGAAGGATTAGAATTTAACCCTATAATTATGAGGAAGAACCCCCCCCCCCCCCCACACACACACACACTTAATTTCTAAGGGTTCCATGACGTAGTTGAAATCACTCCCCACCAACCATGTTTCATCTCTAGGGTTGACGGATTTAAGGTTAAGCCATAACTTCTCACGATGGCACTCCTTACACTTAACATAGAAAAAATATAAAAAAATAATGGTAACTAGTGTCAACCTTAACCAAAAGATGATGATCATATTATACTAGCTTTGAAACCAAGATAGGGGCCTTCCGGAATACCCGAATGTGATGATTATCTAGCTCACCAAGAAAATAGAACCTCAATCCGGATCTCTTATCAAACACCCCAATTCTCAAATAATTTACCCTCGAATCATGGATGAAGAAAAGAGAAAAATTATGCTTGGCGACCTCATTGGATTTGAAATCTGACATGACTCAGGCCTGAGTCCCTCATAATTCCAAATTATTAGAGATAAAATTAAGAGAAAGATCTCCTGGTCCTGACTTCAAGAGAATCAGGTAAACCAGATATATTGCTTATAATTTAAAATGGGTTTTAATTTTATTTATAAAAAAATGTGATAGGGTTCGAAGTATTTTTAAAAATGGGTCTAGAGATGTGTGAACCTCGTTCACACGTCTTTCCTCCACCAAAAAAGCATGATTATGGTTCATGCATCTTAGGTGCGGTGGAAGATGTGTGAACCCCGTTCACACATTATACAGAAATTTTAAATAAAAAATCTTTAATACTAATTAAATATATGTAAATACTAATTAAAAAGTCATGAAGATTTCAACAAATAAAAATAAATATTAATTAAATAATCAATAATATATATATAATAGTAATAATTTGAACAAAATATTTTTCTATACTTATAAATATAAAAAAAATATTTTTATATTTATAAATATAAACATATTATTTTTCACTATTTGTAATTATTAATTAAAAAATTATAAATTGTATGTAAAAATGAAAAAATATTCAAAAATATTAATAAATATAAATTAAAATAGTAAATATTAAATTAATATTAACAAATTTTAATAAATTTTTTAACAGGTTCATACAGAAACCCTTTTATTAAGAATTTAATATTAAATAAATACTAATGAATATAAATAAATATTTATTAATTATTAATAAATGATAAATAAATAATAATTAATGTAAATAAATATTATTAAATATTCATGAATAATAGATATCCGTTAAATAGATACTAATAAATATTCATGCTTCATACAAAATTTTTAATTAAAATAAAAATCATAAATATTTGTAAATTCCAATTAAATATAAGTACATATTAATTAAAAAAGCATCAATTTTTATAAAATATCAACAATTATAAATAAATATTAATACATATTAATTAATTAGTCAAAAATATTAATAATAGTGTTCATGGTAATTTTTTTCAACAGGACTAATTCTTGATGCACTACTAGATCGCCAGTATCAGTTCATACTTAAGAATTTGTTATCCATTATTTCACTTTGTTTCTACGTGATTCATACTCAATCTAGAAAAAATAGGATTTGATTAGGGAAATAATGTTATCCTCTACCAACTGATCATGATACCACATGAAATGAGAACTCATGCACATATCATCAAGGGTAATCCAATTTTACTTCAGGATGAAGATATTAAATGTGATATGAAACTTTGATTAGAACAGTCAACCCAAAACTCATGAACTCAGTTTAATAAATATATTAAAAACATTCAACCACAATAAGAAGGTTAATCCGGATTTTAGCGCATCCATACATGATTAAGGAAATATGGTAGGTCTTCCTTACATCTTGATGTGAATATGAAGCTTGAGTTTTTTTCTCAATTATGTTGCTCCAATTCCTTTAGTATTCATGATTGTATATCTGAATATATGATATAATTTATATTATGTAGTATGGATCTCTTCACATTACATTCTGACTTTTGTGGTGATTTATTTTTTCATATTAACCATTATGTGTGGTTCAATCTTAACCTTTATAAGGTTTGTTTCTTATTTTGGAAGAATATCAAATCAATATTTTTCATAATTTCCATAATTTTTCACATGATGGAGGTTTTTTTAAGAGAAAAATCTTCCAGTGAAGACTGTGTACCAGTAGAAACTATGTCCTTTTATAAAGTCTTCAAATGTACCTTCTCAAAATTGGAAAAATGATCTTCTAATTCCATACATCTCATATTGTGGGTTTTCTGATCCACTCTCATAATCATCAACTCTGCAAAAATATCTATTATTCATTAAAATTATTCTTCATGAAATTTAATATTTTTAAACAAAGAATCATGTTCCATGATATTCTAGGATTTTAAATCCAATTTCAAATTGTTGAGATCAATAATATTTTTCAACATTTCATGATGTTCGCTGATCTTTTCATCCATAATCTATTTGAAACCAGAGTAATTATTATTAATAAAATTTATTAATAAATTTAATCATATTATTTATTAAACATATATATATATAATAATATGTAATAATATGAATAAAAAATAGAAATTTTTGATTTTCAAAGATAATTTGATAACAATAAGACACCTATTAAAAAATAATAGAACTCTATAAATGATAATAGTATAACACATACAAAATGTATCAAAAATCAAAAATCAACCAAATCTATACCTCTAGAATGGATTCTCCACTATCCCACCACCAGGCGTATACTAGATGCATTTAAACCGTGTCAATATATGTTTGGGCTCCGGCGTATGCTATGTATCATCACTAGAATCCACCTCCACGATCTCTTATGTAATAGGTAGTGGATGTACAGTCTCGTCATATGTACCTCATTCTGCATATATGGATAATGGATGCTAGCTTGAACTCTCGTCAACATGGGAAGAAGATAGTTATTGTGCTATGGATGTGTGTAATAAATCGTCTAGAACAATCCAGTCAATGTCTTTATCTACCTGTGGATGTATCTGCGAAGCTAGAAGAGCATCTGGCTGATAATGTTGAACACCCTCCTCCTGTGGAATAGCAACATCAAACTGATCATGTTAAACACCCTCCTCCTATGGAATAAGAACATACATAATAGGTTTCTCACACCTTGGTATAACTATATGAGGCTTAGCATGATCAATAGGCTCAGAAGCCTCCTTATCATGTGGTGGATTAATGAAAATACCATGATAAATCACGTTCATCAAAGAAAGAAACTCTGTCACAATGATGTGAAAATATGTCGGGTAAAATATGGCTCTCTCTACTAGATTAGACATGTGAAATAGATGAAAGATATGGGCATCCTATGAAAACAAATTCCGTTGTGATGTAATATAAATAAAAACTCTACTGAATATTAGAGGATGAATGTATACCAACCCATGAAATCCCCATCTATTTCATGTCAGAAATATGAATAGGAATCTATAGTTCCAGGATTCTTAATCCATATGATCCACCACATGAAAATTTATTGTCCCCATCCCTCAAAACTGGGACTCCTTTCATCTATCCCCTAAAATCAATATATTCTTCACGGTATCTCCTCTAATCTAAATATGTATTCTCTGACATATTCTTGGAATAAAGTGGTGCTAACTAACTAGGTAGGTCAGGAACTTGCTGAAAGAATACAAACTGCCTCATAACTCTATTGGTCTGATGCCACTCGACTATATAAAAATGAATCAATGGAACCCTACAGGAGCTGTTAGCAAGCATCACCACAATGTACAGTGGAAGACTCTTGATGATATCATCTGTATATGGAATCCATGTAATCTGAATGAAAAAATTAATAATCAATTAATAAATTAATATATGTGCATTAAATAATAATGATATAACAATATAAATAATAATAATTTACATCGTGTGGTCGAATGCTGTCCAACATAAGTCTGTAGGCGTGGATGTCCTTCTGGGGGGAATTTGAAGGTCGATGTGCCTACCTCCACCTGTAGATAAAATTTTTATATTTACATTTCATAATAGAAATTTAAATGATTAAGTTAGACATTATAAGGAAGTAATAACATGCCAACATCCATGCGGAGCCTCAACTACAATATTTTCTTGCAATGGTGCACGAGCATGTAGAGATAAAAAGGTTCGAGCTCCCGTACCCACATCTATAGAAGAACTATTCATCATGTGATCTGCATCTTATCGTTGGGACATGTTCTGCATATCACCCTGTATAAATATTCTAGACAAGAAGTCCCCCAACCTTACTAGCTTTCCTAGTCCAAATCCTTCAAAAAAAGTAAATACATCTGATTTACAAATGTAGTGGAGTGAATAACAAAAAGAGTGCCACCTATCATCCTCAAAATATATGCATGTGAAAATCACAGCATGTTGATCTCGTCAACATCCTCTGCCAAATGTGTGATGTTTTGGTCTTACCAAGGCATGTGTAATCAACCACTGACAATGGTCCCTCCTTCATCATGGACTTCTATGACCAGTATTCTATGAACATGCTCGGGAAAATCTCCTCCAACTTAGCCTGTCAGATCTGTACCGTTGATGGGGAGCCGTACCATAATGGCCACATCCTATAGGGGATAGTCATATTCCCCTCTCTAAAATGAAATATATATGACTCTGTAATCCATCTCTCTACATGCTCCACAATTAGATAATGATTGAGAAAGGTGAAATCGCACATCGTTGTTCCATATAATCAAGCGTGACGAATATGGAGGGTGATAGTGGTTGGTGGTGCGGTATGATTGAAATGGTGAGATCTACGTACACTCAACGGAGGCTCTAGATATCCCTTTAAAAGCAGCTGTGATATATGAGTATCTTGAGATGTGAGCTATGAAAAACCTATCATATGCACAAATGATATCATCATTACTTTTTGTATTGAATTCAATAAAAAATATAAACTTTTACTTAAAAAATCTACAACAAGAAAATCAAAATTAATTGTGTTAATATTTTTGATTTATGTATGATTTTTGTGTGTGGATTACTATCTTTTTTGCATTGTAGATTTATGGCATTGGTTTTATGTGGCTGGGTTTCTATGGTAGATTGTAGCTTAGTGGGAAGGCTTAAATAGATTAGTATGAAAAATGTGTAAGATGGATAAAATATCTGATAGAAACGGTATTTCATCATGGATATAGTATTTTAGCCCCAGCTCCTATGATCAAACCTAAGGATTATAAGATATCTTAATTCACTTGGTAGTGTTATGCTTCTTGAAATGTAAGGACCTAATAGATGAAGTTTAATTTACTTTGATATTTTTAATATAATTAAGTGGTGATGAAAACCCCGCATTGAACATGTGCAATCATGAAATATTCATTTTCGTTTTATGTTTATTTTTAGTAATAGTATTCGTATCACAAAATTCTTTATTATTGAATCCAAAATTTAGATAAACCAAAATTGAAACATGTCAGAAATGGAGGATGTCAGAAATAAAACGATTAAATATTGAAACATACACATACAAAAATATATATATATTCATGATACAATACATAGACTCGATCATGGATGATGGGATGTGGAGCTATGTCCTGCCACTTGGGAACATCTCTTATGAGTATGTTCTTCTGTGTGACTAATACTGCATCGTATTCTCCCTCCTCATTGTCGAGGCCAATCCATCTCATTTTTTATTTGAGTTGATTTTGGTCTTCATCGAGGCAGAAACCTCATAGAATGAAGAAAATAATTTAAACAATGACTGATATTGAAAAAATCATAAATGAAATCAAAACCATCTTATGAAACCTGGTAATATCTGGGATAATGGTCATATGATCAACAGGAAATGAGATAGAATGAATGTCTCCAACAGGCATCCAAGCTACACTATAAGAGTTAACCAAAGTGCTCATGTGATACATCAGGTCAACATTTGTCTCCCATGATATATTTATAGAAGCACAAGCTGCAATAACATGTGAACATAGAAATTTAAATGCCTGAATGTTTTGAAAATGAGAGTACCTATTATCCAACATCACCACAACCACTCAACGACTACTGCATGTAGCCCTGTCAAATCACTCCCTTACCTGAAAGCCCATATTTTCCCTATCAAAGGCTACAACACTCCTTCTAGAAGCCTCATTCAGTATCTGATCAATATTACCTTGGAAATGCTTAGTAAAATACACACCTATTTCTATCCTCTGATAAACATTTTGGGACCAGTCAACAAAGTAGTGCACACATATATAAAAATTCTATTATACTAACCATGTGATCGAGAGTTTGTGAACACCCTTGGGGACCCCATTTATGAACTCCACTATATTAGTGGTCATATGATCATATCTTTTACAACCATCTTATAATAATGAACATTTTTACTTTGAAATCTACATCATATATTCGCACACATCTTCATTAACAGTTTGAATCTCTTCAAGGCACCGATCAAACATTTTTTTGGGGATCATATGTTGAAACCATAAGATAATAATGTATAAAAATGGATATAAAATTTTCATTAAAAAAATAGGTTTAAAAATAATACTCAATTATATGATTTCGTATTTTATGGCCTCGGCTCTGAAATGATTGAACACATTACATGAAAAATGTCTAATGCAAGAACAATGATAAGAATTTAAGTTAGTCCATGAAATCTCATTACTAGTCACAACATCTATAATTGCTCTATGGTGATTAGATATCAGAAAAAGGACATGGTTTTGTGTCACATGAGTGTGTGCACATGAAAAAACCCAGCTCCAGCATTCAAAATTCTTCTTTTCAATAATAGAAAAAACAAGTTGCAGAGGAGCGTGATTTCCATCATGTGTGGCTATAAGGAGTAGAACACCTGTATACTTACCATAAATGAATGTTTCATTAACCTAAATAATTTTTTATACTATGGAAAAGTAGTGATGCATGGTCTGAATGCCCAAAATGCCTATTGAACTTTACCTTTCATCGATCAACTCAATGATTGGGGGATGCATACTCAATAGTGTCCAAATTACAAACAATATGATTATCGAGATACAACCATTCCATAAGCATTGAAAACATTGCCTAAGATTCATCCCAATCACCATACTCAACTAAAATTGCCTTCAGTTTTTCATTATATTCATTGTTTCATGATATCTTATAGTTATACAACTATTGAATCCTTTCCTGAACAAGGGAAATGAGAACATCCTAACATGTTCATATCATCTGAAAAATAACACTTATTATAAACTTTGAATCAAGGGATAACTAATCTTGCGACAATCTTGGATGCACACTAGTTTGTGGGCCTTCTAATGTGGTTATCTTCAATCATGAAAATAATTTATCAAATATTGAACTTAATAAAAATTTACATTTATGCCTATATTGTTCACAATGAATCACATATTTAGTATTCTTTGACTCATCATACACAAATATAAAATTTACCTCAATGTGGTATTGCTTTATCACTTTTTTATGGCTAGTTTACATTCAAACTATTTCCCGACATAGATGAAGATTTCATTTGATACAGACCTATTCCCTATAATTCCAGGGAATTCAAAATCTGGTGTAATGACATCCCAATCAAAATGTTGTTCATGAGACATTCCTTCAACCATAATACTCAATACAAAAATATAATTACCAATAACTAGTGGATTTCATGGATGTTTTTCTCCCAAAGAAAGCACAAAAGGTTCATTCCCTATATCACCCTAATCCACATCATCTCCTGATGGCACCCCATATTCATCTTCCTCAGATAAACTTTCATTCACCATATCAGCACACAAAGGAATGTCATCTACATTTCCTTCCAAATTTTGATCATATTTTTCATAATTTACTTCTATTACAGGAGTCATATGGGGAGGCAATGAAAAAGGCTAATGTGAAGGACCAAATTCTACAAATCTCACAATACATGGTACTATAGTAGTCGGTTGCACCACATCTATATCAGAAATCACCACATTAATATACTTCATACCATTAGTACACTGTTATCTAAATTAATAAGATGCCTTCATCCAATCATATTTATCGACCAAACGGTACTCGGTGTGCCAGAAACATTCATGATGTTGTAGATGTCGATATGTTATTGAAGTAATGGATTGATCGGTCCTCAATTTTAATTGACTATGATTCTTATTGTGAATTGCATCTAATGTCATATAGCAATGAAGATTTACCACTATGGTAGGTGGCGCACTATATCTAAAATCCTACTCGGAATAAATTACCTCACTTTTGTAATATATTTTTTCAGACATGATTACCTATAAAAAAATATTTAATAAAATATTATATACCTAAACAAAATTTTACATTATTTAAATTCGTTTTGAATAATAATATATCTTATGAATTTTTTATGTATTGGTTTATCACTATTGAGGTATAGTGAAAAGGATACTATTACCAAAGAAAAATTAAGATAACATGATATATTTTATTTACATATGAATAAATAATCATGACTAGATCTAGAAACCAACTATTAGTTTAACATTTTATGATAAACTAACCAAAACCTATGGTATACTCCTAGATTCTCTATTATCTAATATTTCAACAACAGTCAATCTTCTTTTAAACAGAAATGTCTCCTACCGAACACCTGTTCTCGAATGCCACTTTGGGGATACCTCTTTGGAGATTCCACTTTACAGACGCCTTTTCAAAGACACATCTTCAGGGATGCCTCTTATTGATTGTCTTTTAATTGAAAATTTACTCACATGGATGTGAGGGGGTCTAGGAGTATGAAATACATATGTTTTTTAAGTGGACATGCAGATCCTTACATACTTAGTGAGAGATGAATTGCAGGTCATCAATGTGGAAAAATAAGTGCAATTATTACAAATTAAATAACTACATGCACAAAATAAGACATGAAATTTCAATTACGCATTGGTCGGACATCTCAAGATCAGTCATCACACGACTTATCATGATTTTTGGTATACTATATTCTACATATTATATAACATTATCTATTAATAGATAAAAAATATATATATTTCTAAATAAAATTTTCTAAATTAAATTGTAACTAATATAATTTACATTTACAAAACAAACATTTAATATAATCGACACTTATGTTATTTTCAATTTTATAAAATTTCATATATATATATATATATATTATATTATATTTTTCAGTCATTTTACTGCTTTTCCAAATATAAGTAACTATATTTTATACTTTATTGATTACATTTATTATTATTGGTAAATAAAAGTAATATAATTTACACTTATATAAAAACCATTCATTAAAATAATATAAACATATGATATTTTCTATTTAATAAAATTACATATATATAAATTTTTATCATTTTTCTACTTTCCAATATTTAATTAATTAAATTTCATACTTAATTACTTAAATTAATAATTATTTACACTTAAAAATATTTTCAATTTGTTATTTATAAAAAAATTTATAGCATAAACAAAAATAATTTTCTATATATTTTTTAATAAATTTAAATATAATATTTAATATACCTAAATTTTATAGTTACATTATAATATATTATAATTTCAAATAATATTAAATTATAATTTATTAATTGAAATATTAATTATTTATACTTAATTTGATATAAAATAATTATTTATACACAACTATTGTTATACCATTAACAAAAATAATTATCTATATATTTTTTAATAAATTTAAATATGAAACATATAAGTAATATATTATTCATAAATTATGTAACTACTGTTTAAAATGATATATTACAAATTAGTATTACTTAAAAAATAATATTTTTTTAACATATTTAATTTTCCTAAACATTCTATATGAATTCATTAAACATTTTAATCATAATATAATTAATTTTCTTAAACATTCAATATGAATTCATAAAACATACACCCATTCAAAATTTAAATCATACAAAATAAACTAATTTACACATCATGCATTAATAAATATGAAATAAATAAACCATACACACAAACACCAAATTCTAACTATCACAAATCAAATAAATAAACCATACAAATAAAATAAATAAACACAATTAAACAATTAAAACATTATATTAAAATTTGACCCTCTTAAAAGAAGTAAATATTTGTTGAGACAAAAATTATGTACGATTTAGCAGCAAAATTCAGAGAAGAAAGAATTTTGATGGGGGGTTTCCCTTTTATAGATATTCTTAGTATGATGTGTAAACCCTGTTGATGCATCTTTTATCTTGTATATGAAATATGCATGAATCAGGTTTAGGCATCTTTCATCACGTCTGTGAATGATATGTTAAAGGAATTTAGGGATCCCCATATCTATTTTTAAAAATACTTTGAACCCTATCCCAATTTGTTAAAAAAATCAAAAAAACATTTTAATATTTTTTCGAGATATCTTCCTAAGAGGTATAAAGAGATATGTGTGGAGACCTTGTGCACATCCTGCTGTAGGGAGAACTGAGTGGTAGAGGGGACCAGGGCACCAAAGCTGAAGACTGGCCACTAGGTAGAGAGGTAGGCCTCGATGGGGTAGTAGCGAGGGGAGGGTAGGTACATCCACTAATTCACTATAAAAATTTGACCAAGATATCAATATAAAGGGGAGGATATTGTCTTGGGAGAAAATGTATAGGGAAGTTCATGGTGGATAATCCCTTTACCTTTAGCAAGACAACTAGCATCGCCAAAGAGTGAGGAGGGAGAGATGCAGGCAGGGGGAGAGATCCCGAGGGACAGAGATAATAAGGGCTCGACATGAGGATAGGGGTGAGGGTTGGGAGGATCATGGGGTAAGGAAGGGAAAGAGGATATGGGATCTGCTGAAGGCTGGTCCATCTGGAGGGGGCCTTGGACAAGTGGGAGGGAGGGAAGGGGGTGGTGATGAAGTGGCGGAAGGATCTGGTCAAGGACTGAGCTGAGCACCTAGAAGCTAAGAAGGAGGTCCATTTCCAACAAACTAACATTGTATGGACAAAAATGCGACAGAATGAGAAAAACTAGGGCACCTAGGGAAATAATATAACATGCCAGCATTCCTAAACATCCCCAACACAATGAAAAATCTGAGATAGAGGGGAGAATGAAATATCCATCACCATTAAGATCTGAGATTCTGCTGAGACTAGTAGTGAGGGATTACACATTTCTACATAAATAAATTCTCCAAGATAGTTTCCAATTTGATCTAATAATACTGAAAAAATGAATAGGAATGGAAGGCCGGGGAGAGAAATCCATACCAAAGCAACCAGTCACTCCCAGTCCCGATGAACTTCCATGGACTAGCGATAAAGGTGGAATCTCCAGTGACTAAAGGAGAGAGGACATCTGGTCTAAGCGTGAAACAAATCATCCAAGGAATTCAATGCAATGAGGAATGATTTCCTATTGAGAGCTAAAACCCTAGCCGACCAACTCAAGTCCAATCCACAGACGAAATTTTGGAACATCCAGAGTGGGGGATTGGTTATCCCATATCGAGTCTCCAAAGACCATCAATGCTACTGTCAGGATTCTTCAAATATGGGCATCGGGAGAGTGATGATTAGTGCACCATCCTGCAAACCCATAGATAGAGATCTCAGATGAATCGGTGATAAGGAGATTGCAGGCTTTTCCAAACCAGGGAGTTTATAAAGAGTGATTCTTTCTTGAAAGTTCATTGTGTACTCTATTTCTACACATAGACATGAGCTGGCCATGTAATGGCTGAGTACATGGCTGTGTAGGTGGCCTGGAAGTCCACCTAAAGTGGGAGCCAGTGGAGGCTAGTACATGGAATTTGTATTAAATGAACAAGTCGTTGAATTTTCTTTTTAATTGTTTAATCAGATTAGGGTCACAACTAATCTCAATAATGACCTTCTTTTAACCTTGGCTCATCTAGGAGATACTAAGAGTGACGATCAAAGATTGAGTCATCATTTCTCTGTCCAATGTCTGATTCGAACTCCAGCAGGTGCATTGGAATCCCACCAGTGATTTCTTCCTTCTTCTTGAACCTCTCTTCCTGATTCCTATTCTCTCGTGGGTTATTTAAGGATGAAAGTTTTTGACCATTTTGTAGATATCTGAAATTTTAGGCTGATTCAAGGGCCGATGATCAAGATTATTTCTTCATACAACATCAAGGTAGGTGTTTTGTGCCTTTTTTTTATTGTCTTTAGATTATGTGTGCTTAAAGTGTTGAATACCCATGTTGGGATATTGAGTACATTGATTTTATGACCCCATTTAATACCTAATATGGTTTGATTGTTTGATTAAGGGTCGTTTCCAATGAATAATATTGAATAAACTTATATGTGGGACACCACATGGGAGTGTTTCCCTAGTTTGACTGTTTAGGGCCGTTTGGACTAGGTTACCTATGAGGCATACCTTATTTTCATTTTTTTGTGTTGTTTGAGATGGAATTTATTGATTATATGGGATTTATGTTCTTATGCTTGATCAATGTTAATCCTTGTAATAGTTTGAATTGCATGTATAGCCTTTAATAAATTTTGAATGCGCATTAATCTGCCAAGGACTGTGAGAGCCTTGGACCAGGAAAATAAAAGGGGTTTCCATGTTTAATTACATAGGACTATGAGAGTCTTAGTGTAGATTTTGACCCAGGGGGTATTGACCATGAGAGCTACCCAGATTTCATTTATTATTATTTATACTATATTTAACCATGGGGTATTGACCGTGAGAGTTACCCAGAGGTCATGTATAAATTATTAATGTTATGTAGAATAGTGGTACTGACCGTGAGGGCTACCCTGAATGTCGTTATCTTTACTCCATACTATGTGGGACCATAGGGGTTATACTGTGAGAGATTTCCCAGAGGGTCCGTTGTGAATAAATAAACAACTATGATGAGTCTTCCATGCCAAAGAAAAATATTGGACCCGGTCTTACTTAGTTGTTTAGATGGTCTTCTCAGACATCAGTCGTTACTATAACACGAAGGGGTACAAAGCCTAGGATAGAACCCAAGATTTATTATTAAAGGGTTTGAATAATTTATAAATTAAAATGAATGTAATTGAAAAGAGTAGGATTATTTACTTTTGAGTACTTCCTAGTTTATTGCATCATTTCTACATATTGATTGTTATATCATTCACTGATTGTTATGCATAGATCTTTTGGTGGTTGCCTATGAGGATTCATCTCACACCCTATTTAGGTCATGATTTTGGGCCCAAATAGATTATATAGATTTAGGTATAGATAAGGTAAATCTCCATTATTCATGAGGTATATGATTATTGTTGGTGCTAGAGATCATGGGACCATACTGAGGCTCGTGATGTTGTTGGAGTTTACTATTTTTTTAACATTAGTTTCATTATTGTATTTCCAACATTGTGACTTCTTTGGCTATTTTCCTAGATACCTATGACATGATTAATTTATTATATACATGATTCATTTGTTATACTATCACTCTTTAGTCGTTTACATTTTTGTATAGTATTGCATCTTCCACTACTGCTTACTATTTGTTATTCTGTTGTGTATACTCTGTCAATGAGGGCATAGTTTCCCCATTATCAAACATTGTCCCTTTTTTCTCATCAGTAGCATCTAGAATTTGGGGAAATACACTTGAGGTCATGTGACAAAATGGGTTTTCGGTACCTTTGGTCCACACCCAGATTTGGGACATTTCAAATAACATATAAATCTGGTTCATACTATAATTTGGTATTAGATTATTTTTAGGCAGAAAACATATTTTTATGAAAAAAAATTTAGGTCATAATGTTTCTCAATTAAAATAAATTAAAATAACCACTAATGGAGAATGATTAAAATGAAATTATTAGATTATATGTCTCTATATGTTAAATTTAAATTAATATATTAAATATTACTAGTAATAGGGTTAATTTATAATCATCTTTTAATTTAAAAAATTATTTTATAAAAAATTGATTTTCATAGTGCTTTGCATAATTAATATAAAACTTTTTTTGTTCACATATGTGACTTTAATTTAACTAAATGGATTAAAAATTTAAATAATAATAATTAAATTAGTTAATAAAATAAAATTAATTTTTTTTAATTAATAATAAAATAATAAAAAATAATTCCTACGGTTAAGGTTAAAATTGAGGTTTTCCCATTACATGTGATTCTGTTAAAATTAATTTTACACGCACATATATTTTTTATTTTAGGCTTTATGGATAAATTACCAATGTTAGAAAACTAGTTACCATGTTGAAAACCAAAATAGTAAAATTGAGTGACCATGTAGGTAAAGGAATCAACATGATTAAAGAAATTTTAAATTTTTTGGGATATGTATTTCTCATCCTTATTATTCCTCCAATCAATTATTTATATATTTTTGAAGAACATGGGGTGATAATGACTTCCCATTATTCAATAGTTTTGGGTATTTTCAAAAATGTCTTTCCCACACAATTGTAAATGGGAACTCTCTCCCCTAACTTGATCACACCTATAAAGAGAATAGGATCAACAGAACCTAAAACATTACCCCAAAAATTTCCATATAAACACTCTAGAGGTTTTTTTATTTCGATAATACCATCCCTAGTAGCCTCAATAAGTTATCCAAAATTGGTTCTTTTAAGTGATGGTCATCATCCTTACTAAGTTATACCTTTTTTAATTATTCTATTATCAACTAAATATATGTATCAACACATCCAATATAATATCACTTGTATCTAAAATATAATTATATTTTATTATTTTTATTTAATATCATTTATCCATCCCTTCCTTCATCAAATGTGAATCAAAACTATCGCTTGTTTATATGGTGTACCACCGCCCCACGAACCAAAAAAATATTTAATCCATCGTCAACTTACATGGATGGTAATAATGATAAAAATAATGTCTATATATTATAAATATGAAATGATAATAATTATTTTAAATTCATATAACCTCCACATTATTGCCAATTCACCCATTATTTTAATGATATTTATTCTCTTGTGTACGTATAATCTACCATATCTATGAAGAGATGATATTAATTTCCCATGTCAAATATTCAAGAATGATCCTAAAAGGTATATCTAATGAATAAATGTGACATTTATAATATTAATATGCTTTTGGGGATGAATGATCTATATCATATTCATAGGAATCGTGACAACCATGATAAAACATGTTTGAGAAAATGAATATGTCAACTCTGAAAATAATGGTAACAGTGAAATATTACGAACGAGAGGGTTATATAATGTCATAATAGGATCATATATGATGTTATAAATATGAAAATGGTTTTATTTTAAATTTTCAATATTATTAAACACATTGTACATATTGTTAAAACATGTTCATTTAAATGGAATCATGAGGTATGGGGCATCATCTCAATTTCCATTCATTGTAGAATATATTAATGTTTTGAACCTAATTTTATTTTTATGGAGTATATAATAAAAATTATTTATTAAATATCATGAATCGTTAATAATTAATTTTATTTATGATTTAATATAAATAATTTATTCTAAAGTTATATAAAAAAATTGTTTTTGAGTGGTAATGTAATGTCATAACTCAATTTCATATCATTGGATTATCTTACTTTTTCATTGAATTTGATGTTATAAGTTGTGAGTAATAAATTCTGAATATTCAATTTTTTAGATTCAAATATTTTATGAAAATTTACATTTTGTACACCTGATCAATTCATTTATTAATTATTACATGAATGGTGTGATCTTTGTATATGATTTTATCTCAAATTCCATTCCATTGATTCATATTTTTTAATATGAACCAATTACTGTATACATGGTGTGTATACCAAAAAAATTATATTTAAAAAGAATAAATATTTAATAATTGTTTATAATATTTAATTCATATTAATTATTTTAATGGGTTATAATTTAAATGTTACTGAATATGTAAGATTTTATTTTAAATTCTCATTTTATTTTGGGATTTCTTTTAATCTCATTCAAGAAATATTATCATTTATCCTTAAAAATATCCAATAATTTTCATTTCCATTTTATATTTAGTGATTTTTTATATTATATTCCAAACATTTCTTTTTTTAATTTAATAATGAAAGTAAATGTTTAAAAGAAAAAAATACTTCATTTTCCTATAAATTAAATATATATTTCGTCCATATCAATGATTTTCAACAGCATTTTACAAAATTACATTTATTTACAAAAATTACTTATTAAGGTTTATCATATCCTTGAATCTAAAAATTATTGTAAAAGGAATCATTATAAAAAAAATTAAATAGAATTTTCATTAAGATGTTTCTACGAAATGTTTTCTAACGTGATTTATAGTAATGGACTTCCCCAACACCATAATAGTTTTACGAAATGTACCTTCTTCTACCCATTATAAATTTTTTTTAAAAGAAAAATATTTTATGAAATTATATTTTAATATTTATCTTTTATTCTATATATTATTATAATGGATATGGTCATATGACAAAAAACCAATATGCTTGATGAATTGATGGTCACCTCTCGTTTATTGGTAAATTTGGTGATTGAAAAATTCTTATTGAGGAAATTACATTGTTATTATCATTTTTTATTATTCAATACATTTCTATTAAATATTAATTTTCATTATTTTATGTATATAATTATTTCATAAACCATATAAAATTTCTATAAAAGGTTTTTAATTTTATATTTATTGATTAAAAGTGGAAATATCGATAACTATGTATCCTTTATTCAATACATATATTTTTTGATAAAAAAATTCATGATACATGAATTAAATTGTTCATCAAATACATGAGGAATTATTTGATCATGTTGTAATGGGTGGGGGATATAGTTATATATCCCCCTAATTCTTTATAAGGTATCATGAGAGAAATTAATTTTAAAATATAAATGGACTCAAATGCATATTTTTTAACTTTATTGTGAATAGTCTTGTTGGTATAGAAATCATAATGTTTAAGATATTGAAATCCGAAAATATTCATTTCCTTACCTCATAAATCTTTTATTATTATCCATGTTATTATTTCATTTATATTAACTATAGATGTATAATTTTCTCATTTTACTGATTAAAGAATATGTGTTATCAGCTATTTACCTTTCTATATTGATTATGAATTATCTAATACTAATAGCCATGTTATTTGTTAGACGAAATGTGTGCCATTTATTTAACTTTATATATTGATTATTCTTTATTGATTAATGATATTCTCAAATATTTTTACCATTATTAAGTATCTAAGATAACTATTATTGTGATTCCTTTATCTAAGAGATAAAGAAGTAAATAATTAATGATTTATACGATGCAGAATAATTCTGATCAATATATCATATTTCAGGTTTTCAAATTTAATGTGAGATTCAAGTGTGTATCTAGATTACCAAGAACACTATAATTATTAATCATTAATGATATTTAACCTTGTATTTATGCCATTATAATAAATTAGGTATTTGGTCAGGGTTACTAAAGTTGGAGTCTCTATAATTTTAATTTAAAATATTCCTAACTAGAAAGGGTTTATTTTCTAATCTCACATTAAAATTTAGATTTTTTATTTTCAAACATCCATTTAGAGAAATTTTCTATAAATTTTTTCAAAACAAAAAAAATTATATTTTACCCCTATTGTAATTTCTTTTTTCACATGTTCTCTTATCATTTAATATCTCTCAGATTAAAAATTCATGCTAAAGTATTATTGTAAGTGCAGATAACCATATATCATCTATTTCATTGGAATACTTCTTCCTCGTGTTAATATTCATTATTTTTATTAATAAATAGCATTATAAATAATAATATAATTTCATAATAATTTTTCCTATTCACTTATATTTTCATTATATAGATATTAAATAAATCTATTTTTAACCTTTTAAATATAGTTTATTTTCTATTGTATTTCACATTCTCTATAAAAGTGTGAAAAGAATTTTTTGTATCATTTTCCACATGAATAAATTTTCCCACCACCTTTTTTGGATATATCTACAATTATTCCTCTAACTTTTAATAATTTTCTAATGTAATGGTTTTCCAATTATTTTATAAATTTATTTTGTTTAAAATAAATCTTATATACAAATTATAGATGATTCATCTAGTTATTCATGGAAATTTTCTAATGATCATAAGAATTTTATTTCTTATATGAAAAAAATATTTAATGTTTTTTATGATTAGATAAGGATATACTATAATGATGCCACCCACCTTCTATATTTTGATGGATTATGATCATGAAATATGATATTTTTAATCAACCATGTGACTTTCCCTTTCATTAATTAATCATTGATGGAAAATTGAATTCTTTCATGATCAAGTTATGAACATATTTATGGTTTCCCATAATGGGTATTATGTACCAAAAATTATATATCCCAAATAAATTAATTAGTTAATTAATTATATATTATGATATCATTGGGAGTGGGTAGTTAACCAAAAACATAAAGTGTAATTAAAACTATATAATGGGTGGAAATGAAATTATATATCTCTCAGATACAATGGGTAATGTTTTATATCTCTTAGTTTTACATTTTATGGATTAGAGAGTAAAACCAATCAACAATGGATTCATTTATAATTTTTCATAATGGTCATATTTGTGATCCACAATATAATGAATTATTTTCTTGGATTATTTATATGAAGAAATATTATTCTATATCAATGTGACGTGAAACATTCCCATGTTATTTTTTCATGTATAATGATAATTGTATTAGTTTTTCACACTATAATGAATAATTTATGATGTTATACACAAATAATTATTAGATTAATCATGATTTATAATCTATTATTTAGCATGTAATATTTTACCATCACGTACCATTAACAAACAATATTTTTCATTTTAACAGAGAGAATGGAATTTTAGTAAACACTGATGATATTTTTTGTATAGTGATACAAGGAATTAGGAAGAAATATTACATTCAAACACATAAAATCCAATGTATACACTTAAAATAAAATCAATTTTAATCCACAAAAAAATAAGATTCTTATGTTTAATATAATGTTTCATTCAAAAAAAATTATTTTCATAAAAATAAAATTATTAGAATGATAGACCATTATATTATCACTAATTAAAAATAATACAAGATAAAAACTCTTGAAAATTTAATATATGTAAAAACAATTTAATATTGAATAAAAAAAGAGATAAACCAACTAATCTATTTTGAAAATCATGAAATCTAAAATAAATTTTTTTTATATTTAACCATTACATAAAAATAATCACATACTTAATCATGAAATACACTTAAATTCCCTAAAATATCCTAAAATATAATAATAAGGAATCATAAATGAAAATTAAAAAACAATGGAATTTATTTTAAATAATGGATACTTTATAATGTTTATAAGAAAATGTATATTTTTCACCGATAAAAGGGGAATACATGTGCCACTAAACATAAGGTTATCAAAATTCCATATAAAATCATAAAACCACCATGGAAACTCATTTTTAATGATATTAAACTCATGTATGTAATGTTGGAATTATTTTTCATAACACTATTACAATCAATCATACATGCACACTAATAAATAGAACAATATTCTACTTAATTAAAATATGTATATTCCAATGAAACAAATCATTACCTATTGAATTTGGGAGCTACACCAGGCTAGAAAGTCATCATAAACAACATATGAGGAGAATAAAAATAATTAACACATAAATTCATTCATTTCCATTATTAAACAATATAAATTAATCTTTTTAACGCATATTTCAAAACACTATCAGGCTTCAGGTAAAAATATTTAAACAATTACTTTTTCATTCAAAATTCATTACGAAATACCCTAAATGAACAAGATGTATGATTTTCATTGAGAAACCACAAAAAATAATAGATTTTTGTGCTTGATTAATAATGTACTGAATGGTTTGATAATTATTTCATGTGGTAAAAAGTAAAAACCATTATTTCTCACATTGGAAAAAAGAGTAGAGAAGTGACCTGTATAGATAAAATTTTAATATATCCATTTTTAAACCACCATAACGAAAGTATATGGTAATTATAAAATAAAATTAAGATTAATTTTATTAAAATAAAATTACTTGATAATTTTAATAAATACATATATGTTGGGAAAATAATTCTAAATAAAAAATTGAATCATTTTATACATGGTTTTAAATAATTTCCCTCACCATGAGCCTAAAAACCCACGTACATACATTAAATATTATATAATTAACAATAATAAATAATATACATTTATAATATAATTTTTCATGTTTATTTGATTATTATTATCCCTTTTATTTCCTTCATTTACATGTTTTGTATTATTGCTAAATTAGTTAATATCTTATTGACCATTTTGAGAATGTTGAAATAAAAATACCAAAACAACATTGGTAGGTTGAACATGGTCGAAGAGGTAATTATTCAATAATCTCATAATTATTAATAATGAAATTAATTTTATTTTTTACACATTAATCATAATTTTAGAACCATCCATGTATTTTGTATGTGAAAATGAATCATATCACTTCATGGAGGTGAAAGTCCACACATACATAAGTGAAACATTATCAATTTACAATAAATGGAATGGTATGAATGTTAGTAATATATTATCATATGAAAATAATAATTATATTAAAAATAAGATCTCTATTCATTTTATCCCTAATTTTAAATATACATATGTTTCTTTTCTAAGAAACAAATCACATTACTTCGTAGAGATGGTAGTCTACAAGTACGCCCAGTCAATGTTTTTCTTTTCCCATATGATGGAAAATGAGAATAAAATATTTAAAAAAATAACAAAATTATATATTTTATATAATTATTTAATTATATTCAAAAAAAAATTATTTTTCTTTGTATGTTTAATGAAGAATTGTAAATAAATGTACATGGTTTAGTGTTATACCACTTCTTTGGAAATCCTCTTTTGAATTGCACGTCTTTCCTTCCTGGAAGTAAAATTTTTTGATACCAGATCCTATAGTATATGAAGAGGTATACATAGAAGGTATTTTATAAATAATTGGTTAATAAAAAATGGCTCAATGTATGAAAATTATATTGAAGTATTTGATTCACCTTTTAAGTGATGGTAGTGGAACTTTTGTAGTTATTTGTTCTTTTCAAAAAAATATTTTGTCACTCACATGGTAAATTAGTTCTTAATAGCATAATTATTAATGTTAAGGAGGTATGGTTTAAATTAATCTCATAAAAGAATATTATTTTTATGTTATTTTTAACATATTACTTATTTTTAACCTTAATGACCCAATTTTTCACATCACTCTGGTGACACATGTTACCATCCTTACAATTCATTACGAACCAAAATAAAATAAAAATTACTAAAATATATAAACCAGATGATTCCAAAATATGAAGTACATTTTTCAAGATTCAATTCTTTTAATTGGTATATATGATTTTTTAATAAATTTCTAAATAATACAATGAATAAATGATTTATAGAAAAATTATTTATAAGAAAAAAATGTTTTTACAACAAAATAACATATAAAGATGATTACTATTACATTATTTATATTATATTTGAAAAAATGGGACTTATTAATATTTATTAACATTTTAAATAGATTTATTCCATATAAATAATTGAAAAATTTCTATTTTTATAAAATTTTCATTTTTTATTATTCACTCAAAACTAAATATTTTTTGAAAAACATCAAAAAATATCCTAAGATAAAATTGATATACTGATATAAAAAGTGAGGTTATTTTAATAAAATTTAATTTTTTTCCTTATGAAATGTATCTTTTAAATAAAAAAATAACAATTCTGGGAAAATAATTTAGTTAGAATAAAACCGATTCATTATTAAAAAAATTTAAATTAAATATCTTATTTAATTTAGAACCATAATATAAAATAATATATATTACTAATAAATAATTTTTTTATTACTATCATTATTCTTTTTTCACATTATTCCCCAATTAAATAAAATGTTTCCTATTAATTTTATTCATTCCTTAAACATATAGGTATATTTTAAAATATAGACTTTTTAGGTTGTAAGGTTTTTCCCATTATCAGATGGTTCAATTATATAATATTAACCATGTGAGTTACCATAATCTTTTACTCGTTATTTCAGTGGTTTATATTCATTAATAAAATTTTCATATAGGATAGATTCTCTTCCAACTAAATTACCTTAGGGCCAAAAACATGATACCCATCAAGTATATATTTCCTTAAATGTGAATCATGAAACACATCGTGTATGTAAGATATAAATAGATTTATTTCCACACTATTAGTAACCAATCCAACTTTCTCGAAAAATTTATACTGATGAATAAACAATGAGATTAAACATCATTTCTTATAAAAATTCGGAAAACCATTCCAAATATATTTTTTATGTCAACATGATTTCCCAAATCAGAAGATATATCATTCCCCTAGTAATTTTCATAAACATTATATATTCTCTTAGAAAACATCATGTAACACCAAATAATCATTTAAATTCTCAATCATTTACACAGCCACTTCTGATCCCAAAAACATCAAATCACTATATAGCATCCTGCCTTTTTATTATATAACATTTCATTACATTTTAAAAACAGATGATCATTAAAGACTAGTGTCTTCGAAATAAAGAACATAAAACATGGGAATAACAAAACACATTCTTCTAAACCACATTTAAGGATTAATTATTGTTCATACTAAGTTCATTATATCATCTCATAAGCTGGGAGCATACATCAAAGTAAAGGGTGAGAAGAAGGCCCGGTAAGGGAAACAGGAGAAACATTTTACATTTGAACATGTGATAAATCAATAAAGTCATGATAAATAACATTAAGGCATGAGAAAGAGATCCTGAGGTATATCATAATAAAAATAACATGTCTCATAACATAAAGATAAGGCTACAACATTTAACATAGATAATCATTTCTGTATCACCAAGGTACATCCCCAAGGTGTCATTAAAAAAATTACCAAGGTATCATTAAAATGGTAATCTTTAGAGATTAATTCTTTACCCAATGCATTGGAGCGCTATCAGGGCACACCCTTAATTTGTGTTTATTATCATGTGATCCACATATATCATCATAAAACATTCCATAAATAACCCATATAGCATAAAATAAATGGGTTTCATTTCATAATCATAACGTTTTAAAAACTGCTTTTAAGTCATGATCTTAATGTCACTTTAAACCCATAAAAAAGGAAAGCGGGTTTCATGTATGTATAACCAAGAATTAAAATAGAACTTATTGATATATATGTAAATACCCTTGTATAACAAATTTCTTTGAGTATTCACTTGGTAAAATAAAATAATTTTAGAAATAGAGAGAGACATTTTGAGATGAAAATTCTGCAGCATAATGGCTTTCTTACAGGGTTTTAAAAAACATTGAAAAGAGAAGGGACATGGGTCATCCACTCATAAATTATTCATAAAATAGTATAGGGGAAAAATATAAAGGATATAAGAACATGGTAGTGAAATTTGATACACATACCATATGAAATAAAAAACATGAAAGGAAAACAAAAAATAAGATTTCTCTTATGAAAATTCGGAGCCTTACGGTGTCACTTAAAACTTCAAAAAAATGAATTGATTATATAAAATAGGTTATATCATCACATGAAAATTAAAAGTAAAGTATGATGGATATAGAAGATCATTTCCCAACATAATAAAGGGAACATGAAAGTCATGACAAGAAAATAGAACTTGAAAATGAGAAGGGTGAAAGAATCCCTTACGAAAATTCGGCAGCCTAACTGCGTTGGTTAAAATCTAATAAAATGAAATGATGAGGTTAAGAGGGGATATCTCATCATATGAACATGAAATGGGAAGTAATAATAATATAAAAGAACATCCCCCAACATAATAACATGAAGATTAAAAAAAACTATATAAAAGAGAATACTTGAAAAGAAAGAGAGAGGTAGGATCCCGTACCTTGAAGAGTGACATCAGAATCATGATGGTCGGGACCTTGGGAGGCCTGAGGGCACATTTAGAGGACTCCTTGGGAGGTAAAGAGACGATAAATTCATTGGGGAGGATTTGGAAATGAAATTAATGAGGGAAAGGATTGGTATTTATAGGAGAAGTGAGGGGGGAAAGCATCAATTTCCAAGGGACACCGCATCGATGGTATTGGAAAAACCACAGGCTTGTCCATGGTATTTTCCCATTATAATGACCACTTGGGACACCTCATTACTTATCTTACTATTAATAAGTTGACTATAATTATTTAATAGTTAATACATCTTTAATGATGTCATTAAACACCCGAAACTCAAAAACTGTATTTTAACTATTCACCGAAAATTCAACTTTCTCAGAAAAATCCCAAAACTTTACCTTAACCATATATTTATGCTCTGATTTGAAAAATGAACTCCATTTTATAAAAATAATTTTCTAAATATTATTAATTTAATTTTAAAATAAAAACAGTATTCACTGAAATTTCAACTATTTCAGAAAAATCCCAAAAATTCATCTTAACGAAATATCAATGCTCTGATTTCAAAAATGAACTCCATTTTATGAAAATAATTTTCAAAATATTTTCAATAAAATTTTTTAAATAAAAACACTCTTCACCCATAAAACTTATACTTAACCAATAATTTCTCAAACCGTTATTTACCTATTTTATTGAATCATATTACTTAATCAAGGTGTCTAAATTATATTAATACTTTCTTTAAGTGAGATTACAAATCCATTTGGTCACATTACTAATCCCAAGTGTAAAATCACTATTCATAATTTACTATTCATCAAAAATTATGTTGATCTTATTAGTCTCAAAACATCATAATGAACAAAACTATAGAAGGCCATTTTTTTTAAAATCATTATACATTTTTAATTATTTAAGGTTTACATAAATATTTTAAAATATCCTTTTTTCAAAAATTCATCAATAATATGCTTACTATATTTTTCCAGATATTTGAAAGTTCGCAAACATCACTATAAGAATAAATCACAATTTTTATTTAAATCAAAGGATTACACAAGGAAGTTACGGTCTCGTTACATAGCCCATTATAACACCAGTGTAGGACTTAAGAGTAAGGTGTTCTAGGTTGATAGAATCTTGGGGTGGCTCGGCTAACATTGCCCAAGTAGTGATTTCTATTATCTTGAACTTCTCATGAAGTTTATTCCATTCCAGCTTCACACAATGAAGTTCAGATGGGGTTTGGTCCAGAGAAAAGCCCAATGGTGCTACCTCTTTCTCGAGTTCTGTCATATGGGCTTTGATCGGCCCGAGACTACTGTATGGGGCCATGGAATCTTCTTTCTATATTAATTATTCATGATCACTTGCATTAATAGAAAATAATTGTAACATTTAGTTTCCAGTATTCATATTGACCAAAAGTCATATAATAGTTGAAACCCACCGGTCTCATTTTAATTATACTTATTTTATTAAATGAAAAAGAAAAATAACCCACCAAAAATTGGGAACAAAATTTACTCAAAAAAATTCAGGTCATTACAATATTACCCCCTTAAGAAATTTCATCCTCAAAATTTTAAAATTTGGCATGGAAATTGTGTTAAAAGTCCCACATCAAAAAAGAGTAAGTAAAACTATTACTTTGAAAGAAATAAAGGGAAGTATAAAGGTCAACCGAGTTAACCCATACTAGGATTCCTTGTAAGAAAAAGTGGATATGGAAGTGAAAACAAAGGGTCAAGTTCTGATGGAGAGTGAAATAACCTGATTGGGAGAAAATTAGCCATAATAAGATCACAAACTTTAGATGTGTTAAATGGTCTTTGATTACCTAGTAGGAATCGTAAACCAAAAATGTTTTTGTTTTATATTCCTTTTCATAATTTTGAGGAATTTATTTGCTACATAGAATATAAACATAAGGAAATATATTTATCTTCAAGTAGAGTTTCGTCCCTTAATAAGTTTCCACCAAGAATAATCTTTTCTCCAAACAATGAGCATTCAAAAAGACTTAGTCTCATCAAAAGCACAAGAATCATCTTCTAGAGAATCACATAATCCACAAAATAATAACTATAATTTTCCCTTGTCTTTAGCCACCAACTAAAACAAAAAAGGTTAGTACAAGATCATATAATCCCCAAAAAGGATAATCCAATATAAAAAGAAAAATGTCTATTAATCTCCAATATTCAACAAAAGTACCCAAAGTTCCAAAAATACCATTGAATACACAACCATCCTTAAAATTATTTATAATAATACAAACTATGATTGGAACCCAAAACTCATCAGGATTTAATCACATAGTATTCCCCAATAAATCATAACATTTATCTTCAAAAATATCGACTACTATTAAATTCACATACTAAAGTGTAATTAACCTATTCACATATTCCTTGTGATAGGTTCATCATTTTCCAGAAATCAACAAAATCACCATATGTCCACAATAAATACATAAATTTTTACAAAAAAAATCAACCATTCCTCCTCAATTTAAATCATATAGTATTTTATTTCCCTTAGGCATATAGTACTCTAAAAGATAAAACAACCTTCAAAATAACCATTATAATTTAATCACCAAATCGTTTTCATTTACAAAGGATATCCATTTGATAAAACAAAAGTGTCCAAAATCAACTTATTCTTGATCCATAAAAATAACAGGGGAATTAGTCAGTCTGAAGGGCATAACAACAAACTCATAATGCCCAAATCTTGATCAAAATGTATTTTTTAGAATATCATCATTCTTCACTCTCAATTGATGATAACCATAACAAATATAAATATTAGAGAAGAATTGAGTACCATAAATTTGGTCAAATAAGTCATCAATTCATGGAAGTGATTATTTTTTTCTTTATTGTGATCTCATTAAGTTCTCTATAATCAATGCATAGCTACATCGATCCATCCTTCTTCTTCACAATGAGAACTGGTTCTCCCCAAGGAGACACACTTGGTCGGATAAACCCGTTCATCAAAATATCTCAGAGTTGTTTCTTTAATTCCTCTAGCTCCCCATTTTCCATCCTATAGGGGGTCTTTAACATCATATGATACCCAGGTACAAGTTCAATGGAGAACTTTACCTCTCTTTCCGGCAGAGGCTCGGGTAACTCCTCGGGAAACATGTCAACGTATTCCTAGTCAATGGGGACATTTTCTAAAAGAATAAATACTTCATGAGAAACTTATTTCATTTATGAATATTTTAACTAAAAAGGATTTTATGTCTTAAAACATCATGCTTAGATAATTACATTTTTATATAATTTCTTTATAAGGATTCATAAAAATCGTTCGATTAACCAAACATATCCCCCGGGAGTGTCGTAACCAAGAGTCCAGTAAGGCCCATTGTTGTGTACCATTTCCCATTCGAGTCTAGCTCAAAGTGGTGTTTTTGGGTTTTACCCCTATGTACATCTGTTCTTCAGCCACCTCTACCTGCTCGTATCCAGACAGGGATGTATTTGTTTGATAAACCACTAACTCTATACTCACCAAAATACGTGGAAGTTTTACTATATTTAAACTTTTCTATAGGATTCTTCCTAAAGTTTTCATAGCCTAATTTCTATAAATAACTAAACTATCCTTTGATACCAACTATATCATCCCTCCTTTTTATTACATAACATTTCATTACATTTTACAAACAGTTGAACTTTAAAGTCTAGTGTCTTGGAAATAAGGAACATAAGACATGAGAAAAACATAAAACATTCTTCTAAACCACTTGTAAGGCTTCTTCATTGTTCATCCTAAGTTCATTACAGCATCTCATAACCTAGGAGCATACATAAAGGGAAAGGGTTTGCAGAAGGCCCAGTAAGGGAAATAAGAGAAACATTTTACATGTGAACTTGAGATACATTAATAAAGTCATGATAAATAACGTTAAGGCGTGAGAAAGATATCATGAGGAATATTATAATAAAAATAATATGTTTCGGAACTTGAATCTGTGGTTAAAACATTTAACTAAGACAATTATTTTTGTATCACCAAGGTCCATCCCCAAGGTTTCATTAAAAAAATTACCAAGGTTATTCACCAAGGTATCATTAAAATGTTTATCTCTAGCGATTAAGTCTTTACCTAATGCATTGGAGCGCTATCAGGGAACAACATTAATTTTTCTTTATTATCATGTGATCCACATATATCATCATCAATCATTTCAAAAATAACCCATATAGAATAATATAAATGGGTTTCGTTTCATAATCATAACATTTGAAAAACTACTTTTAGGACATGATCTTTATGTCACTTTAAACCCACAGAAAAGGAAACAGGGTTTCATGTATGTAAATACAAGAATTAAAATAGAACATATTGATATATATATGAATACCACCTTTAGAAGAAAGAGATTTGAGTATTCACATAATAAAATAATGTAATTTTAGAAATAGAGAGAGACATTTTGAGATGAAAATTATGCAGCATAACGGCTATGTTACAGGGTTTTAGAAAACATTGAAAAGATAGGGGACATGGGTCACCCACTCATAAATGATCAATAAAATAGTAGACTGAAATAATATAAAGGATATAAGAACATGGTAGTGAATTTTTAAGCAAATACCATAAGAAATAAAAAACATGAAACAAAGACAAAAAAAATAAGATTTCTCTTATGAAAATTTGGAGCCTAACGGCATCACTTAAAATATCAAAAAAAAATGAATTGATAAGATAAAATAGGGTATATCATCACATGAAAAGAAAAACTACAATATGATGGATATAGAAGATCATACACGAAAATAAGAAAAGTAACATGAAAGACGTGACAAGAAAATAGAACTTGAAAATGAGAAGGGTGGAAGAATTCCTTATGAAAATTCGGCAGCATAACGTCGCTTCTTAAACATTAATAAAACGAAATGATGAGGGTAATAGGGGATCTATCATAATATTAACATGAAAAGGGATGTGATAGGAATATAAAAGAACATCCCCCAACAAAATAACATGGAGCTTAAAATAAATGACATAAAAGAGAATACTTGAAAAGAAAGAGGGAGGTAAGATCCCTTACCATGAAGAGTAACCTCAAAAGTGTGAAGGTCGGGACCTTGGGAGGCTTGAGGGAACCATGGGAGGACTCCCTATGAGGTTAAGAGACCAGAACGTCCTTGGGGAGGATTTGGAAATTAAATGAATGAGCGAAAGGCTTGGTATTTATAGGAGAAGTGCGGGGACAAAGCATTAATTGCCAAGGGACACCTCATCGGTGGTATTAGCAAAACCATGGGCTTTCCCATTATATTTGGCCAGGGTATTGGGCACATGGGACACCTCATACCTTATCTCACTATTCATAAGTCGACCAGAATTATTGAATAATTAATACATCCTTAATGATGTCATTAAACACATGAAACTCAAAAACTGTATTTTCACTATTCTCTGAAAATTCAACTTTCTCAGAAAAATCCCAAAATTTCACCTTAACCATATATCGATGCTCTAATTTCAAAAATGAACACCATTTTATGAAAATAATTTTCTAAATATTTTTAATTTAATTTTTAAATAAAAACACTATTCCCTGAAAATTCAATTGTTTTATAAAAATCCGAAAAATTCACCTTAAAAAACATCGAAGCTCTGATTTAAAAAATGAACTCCATTTTATGAAAATAATATATTAAATATTTTTAATTTAATTTTTTAAATAAAAGCACTATTCACCTAGAAAAACTAATACTTAAACAATAATTTCTGAAACAGTTATTTACCTATTTTATTGAATCACATTACTTAATCAAGGTGCCTAAATTATATTAATACTTTCTTTAAGTGAGATTACTAATCCATTTGGTCACATTTCTAATCCTAAGCATAAAATCACTATTCAAAATTTAATATTGATCAAAAATTATTTTCATCTTATTAGATTCTAAATTTCATACTAAACACAACTGTAGAAGACCATGTTTTGAAAATTATTAAACATTTTTATTTATTTACAGTTTACATAAATATTTTAAAATAACCTTTTTCAAAAAATTCATCAAAAATATGGATATTATATTTATCCAGACGTTTGAAAATTCACAAACTTCACCATAAGAAGAAATAAAAAAAATTAAATAAAAGAATTACACGAGGCTGTTACGGTCTCATTACATAGCCCCTTATAACACCAGCATAGGACCTAAGATTAAGGTGTGCTAGGGTGATAGAATCTTGGGGTGGCTCAGCCAACATTGCTCGAGTAGTTATTTCTATTAGCTCAAACTTCTTGCGAAGGAGATTCTGTTCCAGCTTCACACGATGAAGTTCAGCATGGGTTTGGTCTAGAGCAAAGCCCAAAGGTGCTACCTTCTTCCCGAGTTCTGTTAGATGGGCATCGATCGACCTGAGACTACTGTATAGGGCCATTGAATCTTCTTTCTATATTAATTAATCCAGATCACTTGTATTTATATAAAATAATTGAAACATTTAGTTTTTAGCAGTAATATTGACCATCAGTCATATAACAGTTGAAACCCACCGATCTCATTTTGATTATACTCATTTTATTAAATGAAAAATAAAAATAACCCACCAAAAATAGGGAACAAAATTTACTAAAAAAATTTCAAGTCGTTACACACTATTTATGTTTCATGATGATTGAGTTCTACACAAACATGTATATAATTCACAAAATGGTTACAACTTTGTAATATAATGGGAATTTTATTTATAATAATATTACACAAAATATATATGTTAATCACAACATTCCTGGTAATCCAATGTGAAATGTTGATTCATATCTTCCAATGTATAAATGATTCACTCTTACTAAACATAATATTAAGAATGAAATTTTATACAAAAACGTAAATATGTACCCATGGTCTACTGAATTCCCTTTTATAAGTCAGATATAAAGCAATTATAACTGTAAGATACAACAATGATAAAGAATTTTTGTAATATAGATATTTCATTAAGATAAATTCTAACAAGATAATGTGAATATATAGTATCTCAACTATTTTGGAAATGAAATGATATATTCAAATGATCCAAAATTACCAATGTAGAATTATTACACCAAAATTCCTTTTCTAATCCTATTAAAAAATCCTTTGATATATTATCTCATTACCATTCATGAAGTAACAATAACCAAATAATTCCCTTTAGCAGTATATAATTTTCTTTCACATGATGAAAACTAAAACATTTCACAGTTTATTTAGTCATATCTTTTCTCATTACATCACACCAATAATAATATCAATATTCTTTATGTATATTAGTTCTACTAGGATGAACAAAAAATGGGGATCTTTTATCATTACCTAACACTTCATTATTCAACTGGGAATCCCTTGGAACACTTAACATATTTATTATTCCAATAATTACTACTTTTCAAAAAATTAGTTCATGATATTTACATTACATAACAAATTTTACCTTTATTATAAAACCATGATCTTCCTTTGAGAAGTTTTAATTCATTCTGTAAAATATTACTGCAACAAAACCTCAACAAAAACACTAGAGTTCCTTTATACAAAATTTATATTAAAAAAATCATTAGATACATAACCAAAGGATCATGATCCAAATATAGAATAGAGAATTATAAAATACAATTCTAATCAAGAAATAAACTACATTCATATCTTTATCAAGGTGATAGTGAATATTGAAATCACAATTCATTATATGTTCCAACAAACCCCTTTTCATAATTTTCAAATATTTTTTAGTTTATATATACATTAAACATTTATGGCCAGTATATATCTTAAATTTTTACCAATATAAATTATTTCAAAAGATTTATAAAAAATATAATATTCTATAAAACTATATATTAGCGATAGGGAAATGTTCCTAATTGAAATTCAATTATTTTAATGGATATGTAATTACCACATTATATTTTATCAATACATAATCATGTCCTTTCAAATTAAAATCACTATAAAGAAAAAATTAATTATATCTAGATAGAAAAAATAACATTTTATAACTAAATAATCACATTTTAAATTTATTATAACAATCATCACAATCCTTTATACATATTTATTAATAACATTTTCAAGTTAACATTGTCATGTGGATATATAACTGACAAAATATTTCAATAAACATTCAGTAGTAACCCTTTAATCCATGAATACATTGATTCCCTTTGTCATTTCCAGGTCATATCCACTCCTCTACTATATTAATTTTTATAGGATCAACCATTATTACATAATTATAAATGATATGTACATGGATGGAATTATACTATTACCAAAATAAACATTTTCATTATTTTCATTATAGGTTATTATATTTTTATGTATGTAGAAACATCCAACAATTTTTTCATGTTCATCATATGATTTTGAATAAAGAAAATTTTATTTAGTAAAAATAACCACATATTTATACAATTACCCTAAAAAACAGATTTCATAATATCCATTTGCACAGGAGTTGCATCAATTATCCCAAATGTTATAACCAAAACACATAATTTTCAATCCTGGAACAATATTTCATTACCAAAAAGTTATCCACCTTTACATCCAATATATGATATATGGACTTGAGGTCAATATTTTAAATGTATTTTACAATATGATGATGATAAAACTAGTCATATATATTAGGAAATAGATATGTGTTCTTAAAATTTATGTCATTTAGTTCAATATAATTAAATAAAATCCTTATTGAACTATAATATTTTTTTAAGTAAAAAACTTGCGTCACCCCAACATTATGTTCTATGATAAATAAGATATTAATAAAGTAACTCTAACAAATGATTTTTCAATTCCAATAACCTTAATGGATCAATATAGCATAGGGCGTCAGAAATGTTCTATGCATCTGAAAAAAATTATTATTAAATTAATTCTTCCAATTATAAATAACAGCATGAAAATTATTAGGAAATAAATCTATATATTCACTTGCTAATTGTGCATAACTAAACTAAAAAACATCCTTATTTTATATTATATGACTAAGATAATGTTAAATTTCATATTAATTCAATTTCATATTATATTCATATACTATCATAAGTATCAACTCATTTCTATAAAAAAACTAAAACTAATTCAAAAATTTAAATATAACATCCTAATCTCTTAAATCTATCCATCCATGATAAACTGAAATCTATCCCATACCCATAATAATATCAATTTCAATGGTGGTCATGAATATAATATTTTCAAGAAAATCCATTTCATATATAGTCATGATAATAATACTATAAATATTAATTATCATAATACTATCACTTTTTGTTTTTATTAAAATTTTATTCTCAATTTACCTATGTAGAATTTCAATTTTAATATAAAATTTTCCAAAAAAAATAGAATTTAAAGACCTAAAATCAAAAGTGACTTTGGTAAAATATGAATAAACACATAATGAACCCATCACTTATAAATTTGGTGGTCATATATTTCCTAAGGTAGTCACAAATGACTTTCCCAAAAACATATTCTTATAGTCTTGAATAGTCAAATTATTCTTTCATTTATTCAATTATGCATGATTATAGTGGCTCATATAATTGTAATTTAAAAAACTCAATTCTTTATTATCACAATTGGTGTAAAAATTTATATGATTTTATTTATTAAAATAATGAGCCTTGTTTTTCAACAAACCATATAAAAAATATTAATATTTCATAAAGAAATCCCCAGGATACCTCTTTCCACACTTATCGGAATAAGAAAAAATAGACCACTTACCATTAGTTTTCATTAATGGATTCTTTCCAATTGATTACTACATGAAATATTTTATATCATTATTTTTGAAAAATTCATCACACATTTATAAACTTATCAATACTTTGTAAAAAATTTCAGCGATTTTAAATTGAAAAGAATCTAAATTAGATAAAAAATATTGATTAAAATTAGATGAAAACCCTTTCTACATTAATATTGTGATGTTGAATAAAAATTGTTTCCTAGAATTCAAATCTAGTAGAATTCTCTTCATAGGGGATAACGTATTTCCCATTGGTTTTTTTAGTTACAAAATTTCATTCCCATATTTATTTAAAAAATATAAAAAAATAATTATCAAAAAAAATATCATTAAATACCATCCAACACATTCCATAAATATAATTTTTTCTTGGGTATTCTTGACTATTGAAAATAGATTATGTGATTCACCTTCAAAATGATAAATGGGATGAATTGATTTATGATATTTAAAAAAATACCAAATCCATTATTTTATTTTAAAGGTGATTGATCTATCATAAGGATACAGTTAGATCTATGGTTCACCTAAATGTTAGAGAGTTTTGTTTCCAGATATTTTCTACAATATAAATTTTCTTATACAGAAAATTTGGTTTATCTCTAAAATAGAGGCCATAACTAATGGTTTTGTGTGAATAATATTAAAATAGTTAAAACATTATAGATTCCAATTACAACCACTCCATGTTAGTGATTATAAAAGACATTATCCTTCTAACTCATTTCAAATTCATTCACCAAGTGTCCACTAGAGAAAAGCATTCTAAAACAAAATGTAATAAAATGACATAATGTGGATAATCTCAGTGTTTTTCGATGATAATACAATATATTGATCAATATCCCATTATTAAAATTTCTTAATAAAATTATAAATTAAAAAGATAATTATATTGTCAACTGGTACCAATATACATAGATTCTAACTTTTAAAACACATAATTTTTAGTATAATAGAAAGGATTGAATTTCAATAAATTCCCCTGAGCTATAAGGTATAGATATTTATAGAATCTAGAAACATACTAAAATATAAAACACATATAAATACTATGAACCTCCACTAAAAATATATTTCTCTCAAATAAACATCGTTATTTAATTTAAACCCTTATTTCATTCAAAACATGTTTTATTCTTCTGTTACGATACCACATAGCATAATGACAGAACATCTATTGGGTCACGACCTATCCTCGGGGCCAGTGCCGTGACTACCCCAAGCCCACCATCCATAGGTTAGAGGCAGGTGACTAGAAAAAAAGGCAGAAATCCCTAAGATGGGAAGGCATTGAATTTATAAAATTAAACAAACACAACAGAGTATGCAACAGGAAGTAAACACTAAGTAAACCTGAATACAAAAGAGTGTGCTGGAAAGTAAATGGGCCAGTATACAAACTCAACTAAACAACAAGTACAAGTAAAAAGGGACAAACAGATGTAAGTAAAGAGCAGCTCCTAGATCATCTTCTAGGGTTTCTACCTAAAGTGTAGGAATATATGGCCACCTCAGCACTCATATCTGTCAGTATTCTCTGTGTGCTAACTCATCACAAGGTCCACCTCTGGGTACCATCCTGTCATGGCGCTCTCGGCCTCCGTCAGCACTGCCCGTCGTCTGCATCCAACACAATGACGTGTGGGCATAACCCGTGTAGGGGTGAGTATAATGATACTCAGTAGGGACCCTGATACCCATAACGTCTCACAAAATTTACTAAGGATAACAAAATAAGAAAGATACAATCACGAAGTATCAACCAACCCAACTTAGGAATATTCCCATACATATACCTAAGTTACCAATCTCATTCCAGCTTCAAATCTCGAGCCCAAGAACAAACCAATTCCAAAAAGGAAGTAAATTCAATCACCATGATGATAATGGTTGGAAGAAATGACTCATCTCACAGAGGTATTCCACAATAATAGAGAGAGATATAGATGGTCAGATGTTGCCACTGGATCATCTAAGTTGTCGAACCCACACAGGATACAGGCCAGCTAAGCTGTCAGACCCAAACAGAATACACACCAACTATCTTGTCTAAGCTATCGGACCCACATAAGATACTGGACACCTATCTCATCTAAGCTGTCGTACCCACATAGGATATATGCCACTTATCTCGTCTAAGCTGTCAGACCCACATAGGATATAGGCCATCTATTCTAGAGTAATATAGATAATCAGATGTAGTCACTGATTCATCTAAGCTATCGAACCCTCATAGGATACAGGACCAGCTTCTTCGTCAGAACTGTCGAACTCACATAGGATTCTGGTACATTTCTCATTGTCATTGAACCCACGGATGATTTTAGAATGGTAGTCATCGTTGCAGTCGCATCCAGCCCTAAGGTTCCCGCACACAGTACACTTGATTGCTGGAGGGTCCTCTCCTTGAGCCAAAATTTGATACCTCAATTTTCATGATGTCCAGAGTTTATGTATCCCATAGTTCCATCTCATCATAATGAACCCAACGCGATAGACGGTGCGTCAATCGGACACCCGGTCTGTGTGTTATTGGCATTTCCGTTCCAAGTGGCCGGTTGGGTTTTGGGTAAAATCGAAACTAGCCATACTCCAACCTCATCCAAAACCTATGTAGAGTATTCTAAAAATATTGTCTCATAAAAAGGAAACCAAAGTAGTTGACAGCACGTCAATCGGACATCCGGTCCTTATGTTATAAGTGTTTCCACTCTGAGGGCCCGGTTGGTTTCGGGTTCAAACCAACCCATCCATATCCAAACGTCACCAAAACCTTGAGTCTGATATACCAAAACGACCGCCCTGATCCAAGGAATCCTACGCAACTAACAGTACATCTATAGGAGGTCTGCAGCTCATGTTATGGGTGAAAAACCAAAAGCGGTTCGAAGAGGGGGTTTGGGTCCAGTCCGACCCGGATCCAGGTCTGGCCCGGTAGGACGCGGCCCGGCCCGGCGGGCGCAGCCCAGCCCAGAACAGTGGCTTGGCCCAGGGCGGCGGCCCGGCCCAAGGCAGTGGCCCAGCCCACGCAGCGGCCCGGCCCGCGAGGCGTGGTGGACCGCCCTGCATGGCACGGTGGCCCAGCCCACGTGGCGCGGTGGTCCAGCCCGCATGGTGCGGTGACCCAGCCCACGTGGTGACTGGGGGCGGTGAAGCCCAACTAGTCATGGATACCAGGCCACATTGGTGCCCTGTGGGGCCCACACTAATCAATCAAGGGGGTGTTGCGCCCCATCCCCCCTATCTCCCTATAAAAGAACCAGCATATGTCGGTTCCTCTCCGAGGAACCCAGCCAGGTTCTGCCCTGGTGCACCCCTCACCGGCTACTGGCTTAGCCGGCAGGCCTCCAGCCCATCTACCATGGCTAGCCGCGGCTTCCCCACCGGTATGGCGGGATGGTGTCGTGCCATCTCCAATAGCCATGACCCCTCTACCATGTGGCTCGACGGCGTCAAGCTTTCTTCCGACCGTCGCGGACCTCCTAGTCGCGGCCCCCTTCCTCTGGCACGGTGTGATGGCTATGTGCCCCTCCAGCATTGTCTCGGCCCATGGTGGTCACAGTCCCATTCTTCGCACAGTTCTGACGGCCAGGTGACAATTGTGCGGTCGGTTTCTTCCACGATTCTCTCTACTGGTGGCGCTGTTGCGCCACCGCCATCGTCAATAAATCAAGAACTAACAGAGGGACGCCAGGCCGTTTTTGTTCGGCCCACTCCCTCTACATTAAATTATAACAATTGGATAACAACAAACTAAAATAAATGATGCGGAATGAGGATTTAAATCAATAAATAACGACCCCTACCTCAGTTTGTTGTTCGTTGATGACGTCGTGGAAAGAGGATGGAGTTGACGTCGATCATCGCATCTGCCTCACACTTCATATCTGAGCTTGATCTTCAGAGACTCATCGGGATTCGATCACTATTGAAGGATTGTTCTTCCTCGAAGATCATCAGAGATCCGTTGTTGGAGAACCATTCTTCATCAACAAGCCTTTAACAGAACTCTCCCTTTTCCAACGAATGATCCTCCCTCCAACACAACTCAAAACTTAATTATCACATTATGTTGAGTTGGGCATTTAATAAAATTAATCAGTTCGTTAATTTGGAGGTTACACCTCTAGTGTAACCACACTATAAATGCTCCTCAATAACTGAGGAGTTTCAATTATCGGGTGGTCCCCACACCAAAGGAGTTTCAAAATTTTCAAAATTCAAATAAAAATAAAATAGAATGTTTATTTAATTTTTATCCCATTAAAACTCAGAAAACCAACTTTCACCCCGACTGGGCTGCGATCGAGGAGAAGGTCTCCTTAAGTGAATATCAGCGTTACGAGTTCAACGGTGTCCTCGTATTTCAATTCCGAGAACCGTTTCAAAAGATTGATTTTCCCGCTCGCACAATTACTGAATGTACCCACAAAAAACATCAAAAATTGATTCTGGAAACACAGGACCTATTAATCAAGTGCCGTTAGAAACTATGGACTCGTAAAAATCCAAAGAATTTATGAAAAAAAATTCATTGAAATTTTCTAGTCTTTAAATTACCACCAACTCCGGTCTTTACGTCCCCGTAAATCTACAACACACACTAGGGAAACAAATGGGGGTACTGAGCATGAATCTTAGCCTCCCACTCCCATGTGCTCTCCTAGAGGTTCTTGTGCTGTCAGTAACTGCGCACCAGAGGAATTGACCATCCACGTTGGACCTGCTCCTGTCGATCCTCAATCTCCACTGGAACCTTCATGAATGTTTCCCCATCATCGATGTGCATCTCCACATGGTTAATGATGTGGGATTTGTCATTCACGTATCTTCTCATCTGAGATACATGGAAGACGTCACGCCCCCAGTGCAACTGAGTTGGAAGGGCCAGGCGGCAAGCCACCTCGCCTACTCTGCTGAGGACTTGGAATGGTCTAATGAATCGCGGAGATAAATTACCACCTTAGCCAAATGTTCGTAGACCTCATTGAGGTGAGACCCATAAGAAGACGTGGTTTTCATGCTCGAACTCCAGTGGTCTTTGTCTCCTATCATCATAGGACTTCTGTCTTCTCTGTGTAGTCTACATTTCCTCCTCGATTATCTGCACCTTCTCCGTTGTAGCCTAAACCATCTCTGGTCCTACATGTGTTGACTCCCCTAGGTCAGTCCAGCACATAGGTGATCTGTAAGGTCGGTCATACAGTGCCTCGTAAGTGGTCATCCAAATGGTTGAGTGGTAACTGTTGTACACACCCTCCACCAACGTTATGTGATCCTCCCAGCTACGACCAAAGTCAAGGACACATGCACGGAGCATGTCCTTGAGGGTCTGAATGGTCCCCTTTGTCTGGCCATCCGTCTGAGGATGGAAGGCGGTTCTCAAGGGATGTTGCATCCCAAAATCCTCCTGAAACCCCTTCCTTAGCCGGGAAGTGAATCAAGAATCTCAATCGGAGATGATCATCGATGGCAAACCATGAAGCCGTATGATCTCTTATAGGTAGAGGCGTCCCAAGCTCTCTACTGAGCCCTTCTCTCTTATCAGTGGGAAGTGGGCCGACATGGTGAGTTGATCGATAATCACCCAGATAAGGTCATTTCCTTTGGATGTACGTTAAATCCCCATCACAAAATCCATGGATATCCAATCCTATTTCCACTTTGGGACCTCTAAGGGTTATACCAAGCCTGCTAGAACCTCGTTCTCCGCCATCACTTGCTGACAAGTGATGCATCGTAAGAGAAACTTTTCCAGTGAATTCTTCATGTGTGGCCACCAGTGTGATCGTCTGAGGTCCTGGTACATCTTTGTCACTCCTGGATGTACCTCGAGAGGGGAAGTGTGGAACTCCCTCAACACCTCCTCCTGTAGTGCAACTGGTACTATGGTGCGTCCTATGAAAAGAATAACATCCTCCCCACCCTCAGAAAATCCATAAGGTGCATGCCCTATATATATCTGAGATCTCTGCATATCACAGTCAATGTTCCCATATTGTGCCTCTCTAAATAGCTGAAGAAGTAGAGGAGTGACTATGAGAGACTGCAAAAAGGCTTCCCCATCTCTATCCAGAAAGGATATCTGCAACGCGACCAGCTGCTTTGTCGCCTCTCCTAGTAGCTGAATGCCTGATCTCCTACTGAGAGAATTTGCTATAACGTTCTCCTTCCCAGGAGTATAGACTATCTCGAAGTCATCGTCCTAGAGGAACTCATTCCATTGTCATTGTCTCTGGTTTAGGTCCCTAGGAGAGAAGATATACATGAGACTCTTGTGATCTGAGTATACGATAAAACATTCTCCCATAAGATAATGTCGCCACATCATCAAGGCGAAGACCACTGCTGCTAACTCCAGGTCATGGGTAGCGTAGTTCATCTCATGCAGTCTCAAATACCAAGAACCATATACAATCACTACTCTCTCCTACATTAGTACACACTCGATTCCGGTCCCTGATGTGTCGAAGTAAACTACATACCCAATTCTCTCCTCTGGTAGACTCAATATGGGCACACTATTCAACCTCTACCTTAACTCTTAAAATATTTTCTAGAATCTCTCTGACCATACGAAGGGTTTCACCTTCTTCGTCCAAGCTGATAGTGGTGATGCAACTCTGGAGAAGTATGGCACGAAGCTAAGTCTAGCCGACTCTTGAGTGATTGATTGCACCCTCTTATGCATGATTCAATCCTATGCTTCCTATGCATTCCTTTTAACTAACCAAGGAAAACCCCATCCCAATAATATAGATAAACCACAACCTTTTCCCTAATATAGTAAATCTGTGTATAAACTATGGTTGCCTAGTCCATACCCAAACTATCATCGTAAGGCCTAGACGCTACCACCAAGAGGTTCAAACCGAAACTCTCGCCTCAAGGGTCAGATCACACCATCAGATTAAGTGTGATTATCAAGTCTCCTCCCAACGATATCTCCAGACGTGAGATCCATGTCAATGGCTTAACCAGAATCTCTAGGTCTAGGATAAGATTTGTGGAAGGAAGGAATGATTGGTACCAATGTCTATTGATACGACAGCTAGTAGTAGACATAGACAGTACCTCAAATCATTCCTAGAGCCATTGGTTCACACTCCTTGACTGCATGTAGCTAATCTCTTCCCCTTCCCTTCAGCTCCCTGAGCCTAGTGGGGACTACAAAGGCTGGTGGTTGTAACATGTCAAAATGTTCACCACATCATGCTGCTCTCTTAGCTTTACTTCCGCGTCTGCTGCCCTGTAGATTCATCTGTCCTTAACACATCCTCTTCTTGAAACATTTTATACGCCCCAATCTCTGAGACTGATTCCAGTTTCATGCTTTCCAAATGATATCATTCATTGGTTGTATCTTCTCATCCAGTGAACATTCAACCACAAAGGTTCTCTCTAGCACACTAACATAAGTAGGAATGAATAGAGTAAAAAGTATTGGATCGGATATCCTTAAACACAACTCTCTCAGAGGTCTGAGATCTAAAGCACTAATCGAATCATATTCATTGAGTACCAGGAAAGATTGGTATGCCTTGATGAATACTCAGCTACTGACACTTCATACTGCTGAAGCATTAAAAGCTCTAGAAAACTCTCAGCCTCCTCCTCAAGCTTGTCCTCAGCCGCCTATGGGTCAGGCTCCCCTCGGAACATGAGGGATATCTAGTGAAAAAAACACATGTAAGGTACAAAGCCTACAAGTTTCATCTATCGTTACTACTGGTAGTGTCTGATGTCCAATGGGCAGTGATATAGTTGGCACACTGCTCGAAGGTACCATCTCAGAAAATGGTTCAAGTATCGAAACTTCATCATTATGCAGACCATCCTCATGGTCACTCACTGAAAAATATTAGTAGCTAAGATTAACATCTACTCTACTAGTGTCTCAACTAGGTAGAAAACTCTAGTAATTTCCTCCATCCAGTCCTCTACTGCTTGGGAATCTGTCTCACCTCGAATCATCAGAGGCCTCTACTGTTGGAACTCCTGTGACACGCTCAGTCGGCATGCACAGTCTGCTAGTGCGGTTGGGGGTATTTGTTTCCCTATGGGTGGTGGTGCTACTGGTACACCACCTGATGGTGCCAATATAGAAATTGGGCCCTACACTAGAGCCTCATCTCCCGGTGGGCCTTCATTGTGTACTCTCTCGAGAACCTTAGCTGGCTGTCTTCATAGAGGCATCCTAATAAGGAACAAGTGTGCCACAGTCAAAATGTTATACCTGGTGAGCTGACTCAAAGAGACCACAATGGAAACTCTTGAAACACACACTTAATCAGTGTTTTTGTGCACTGAGTTAAAAATCAGAACTCAAGGTCCTAGTGCATGGATACATCAGCCGTCGCACCAACACTGGACTCCCTGGACTAAAAACCACTCTCAGTACTCTTAACACTATTTCTTCACAGAAAATAAATATAATAGTCCTAAATTTTGTGGTATAATTGATCCCTCTGATACCAATTTGTCACGACCCATCTTTGGGGCCCATGTCGTGACTACCCCACGCCTGCCTTCCATAGGTCTATGGCTGGCAACTAGCACCAAAGGCATAAATCCCTAAGCTGGGAAGGCATTTCCTTTATAAAAGTAAACAAACACAATAGAGTACTCAACAAGAAGTAAAAACTAAGTAAAACTACAAACAAAAGAGTGTGCTGGAAAGTAAAATGGCCAGTATACAAACCCAACTGAACAACAAGTACAAGTAAAAAAGGAAAAATAGTTTTAAGTAAAGAGAAACTCCTGGATCATCCTTTGGGGTTCCTACCTGATGGGTAGGTATAGTTGGCCACCTCATCACTCACTTCTTTTTGTTTTCTCCGTGTGCTAACTCGTTGCAAGGTCCAACTCTAGGTATCTTCCAGTCGGGGCGCTCTCGGCCTCCGTCAGCACTGTCCATCATCTGCATCCAACACAATGAGGTGCGGGCATAGCCCATGTAGGGGTGAGTATAACGATACTCAGTAGGGACCCTAAGACTTGAAAGGTCTCACAAAATCCACTAAGGATAACAAAAGAAAAAATATACAATCATGAAGTATCAACCAACCCTACTTAGTTATATTCTCATACATATACCTTAGTTACCAATCTCAGTCCGACTGCAACTCTCGAGCCCAAGTACAAACAAATTCCACAACGGATGTAAAGTCAATCACCATGATGATAATAGTTGGAAGAAATGACTTAGATCACATAGGTATTCCACAATAGTAGAGAGATATATAGATGATCAGATGTAGCCACTAGATCATCTCAGTTGTTAGACCCACATAGGATACAGGCCAGCTAAGCTGTCGGACCCCCACAGGATACAAGCTAGCTATCTCATCGAAGATGTTGGACCTAAATAGAATAAAGGCCAGCTATCTCGTCTATGATGTCAAACCCACATAGGATACAATCCAGCTATCTCGTCTAAGCTGCCAGACCCACATAGGATACAGGCCAGCTATTCTATAGTAATATAGATGATCAGAGATAGTCATTGATTCATCTATGCTATCAGAACCAAACCGGATATAGGACCAGCTACTCTGTCAGAACTATCTAACCCACATAGTATTCCAGTACAGTTGTTGTCACCGTCAAACCCACGTAGGATTCCAGTATGGTAGTCATTGTCGCAGTCGCAGCCAGCACTAGGGCTCCAGCACACAGCACGCTCGATTCCAGCAGGGTCCACTCCTTGAGCCAAAAGTAGATATATATAAAATATCACAAATTCTAGATTTGATGTATCCCGTAGTTCCGTCTCATTATAAAGAAACCAACGTGACAGACAATGTGTCAATCGGGCGTCCGATCTGTGAGTTATTGGCATTTCTGTTCCATGTGGCCGGTAGGATTTCGGGTGAAATCCAACCCAGCCATTCTTCAAGCTCATATAAAACATGTGTGTAGTATGACAAAAGTCTATATCATAAAAAGGAATCCAACGTAGTTGACGTCACATCAATCCGATGTCCGGTCCTTAAGTTATAAGCATTTCCGCTCCGAGGGCCCGATTGGTTTCGGGTTCGAACCATCCCGGCCCACCCAAACATTGCCAAAACCATGAGTGTGATATACTGAAACAACCATCTCGATCCAAGGAATCCTATGCAACTGATGGTACATCGATCAGAGGTTCGTAGCTCATGTTATGGGTGAAAACCCAAAAGCAGTCTGAAGAGGGGGTCTCGGTCCGGTCCGACGCGGATCCATGTCTGGCCCAGTAGGGTGCGGCCCGGCCCAGCGGGCACGGCGCAGCCCAGCATGGTGGCCCGGACCAGGGCACGGACCCAATCCATTGTGGTGGCCCAGCACACTCGGCAGCCCGACATGCGTGGCGTGGTGGCCCCGCCCACATGGCGTAGTGACCCAACCCGCGTGGTGGCTGGTGGTGGCGAAGCCTGCCTGGTCAGGGAGACCAGGCTACGACAGCGCCCTGCGGGGCCCGCCCTAATCAATCAAGGGGGGGTGTTGTACCCCCAACCCCACCCCCCTCCCCCATCTCCCTATAACGGAACCGGTAGTTGCGGGTTCTTCTCCACAGAACCCAGCTGGGTTCCGCCCTGGCACGACCCTTGCTGGCGGCCGGCTTAGCTGGCCCCCCTCCATCCCATCCGCCTCGGCCAGCCATGGCTTCCCCACCGGCGCAGCATGACAGTGCCACGACATCTCCGACAGAAGCGACCTGCATGGTCGTGGCCCCTATACTACGCGGCGTGATGGTGTCGTTCTTTCTTGCGACTGTCGTGGCCCTCCTAGACATGTACCCCTTCCTCTAGAATGGTGTGACAACACCACTCCCCTCTGGAATTGCTGCGGCCCGTGGTGGTCGTGGTCCCATTTTTATCACAGCTCCAGCACCCCAGTGACATTTGTGCCACCGATTTCTTCTGCAGTTCTCTGTATCGGTGGCGCAGTGGCGCAACCGCCGTCGTCAATCAATAAAGAACTAACAGCGGGACTTTGGGTCGTGTTTGTTTGGCCCAAGCCCTCTGCATTAAATTATAACAATTGGCTAACAATGAACCATAATAAATGATTAGGAATGAGGATTTAAATCAATCAATAATCAACCCTGTCTCGGTTCGTTGTTTGTTGACGACGTTGTGGAAAGAGGATGGAGTTGACTTCGATCGTCGCATCCTCCCCCCACTTCATATTCGAACTTGAGCGTCAAAGACTCGTCCGTATTTGATCTATATTGAAGGATTGTTATCTGTCAAAGGTCTTGGGAGATCCGTCGTTGGAGAACCATTCTTCATCAACAATCCTTTCACAGAACACACCCCTTTCCAATAATTGATCTTCCCCCCAACACAACTCAAAAAATAATTATCACCTTAAGTTGAGTTGTGCATTTACCAAAATTAATCAGTTCATTAATTGGGTGGTTACACCTCTAGTATAACCACACTATTAATGCTCCTCATTAAATGAGGAGTTTCAATTATCAGGTGGTCCCCACACCAAAGGAGATTCAAAATTTTCAAAATTCAAATAAAAATAAAATAAAAAGTTTATTTTATTTTTATCCCATGAAACCTCATAAAACCTACTTTCACCCCCGACTCGACTGCGATCGAGGCGAAGGTCTCCTTAAGCGAATACCGGCTCTACAAGTTCAACGGTGTCCTCTGATTTCAATTCTGAGCACCGGTTCAAATGATAGATTTTCCAGCTAGCACGTTTACTTAACGTACCCGAACAAAACTTCAGAAATTGATTCTAGAAACACTGGTTCTCGGAATCAAGCGCCGTCAGAAACTACGGACTCATAAAATTCTAAAGAATTTAAGAAAAAAAAATTCCTTGAAATTTCTGGGTCATTACATATTGTTCCTTGTCATTTTGGAGAACTATGAAAATCATTTCAAAATATGAGATGAGATCAGAATACTTAGTTATTGATATTAATATAATTAAACCTATTATTAGATTTTGAAAATCATGAAATATTATAATATAATAACATTTTATATAATTAACAATTAGCTCTAAATAATAATTTACATACTCATGAGGTCAATGCCACTTCCTAAATCATATAATACTACATATAAAAATAACTTTTGAAGTTAAAATTAAATTCTTGAGAGTATAATGTAAAATAGGGGTTCTCTTGACAAAATTTTCTGGAAAAATAGACTGTTCAACATCAAAAGAAGCATAATATTTCCTTTAAGAATAATCCCAATAGATTACCTTATGAAATAAAAAAAACTACCCATAAAATAAATTTGAAGAGATAGAAATATAATATTGATACATTGGTTTATCACCTTCATATCATATATACAGTTACTCTTACATGCACTCTTACAAATGGAACAACCTAACAATTAATTCTAATATATATTCCCCAAATATAAAACTCATTACTGAGTATATTATATAGTTTATTAATCTCAATAACCAACATGAAAAGTTTTGATGTTCCATAAAAAACATATAAAACCAAAAAAGATTCATTTTCTTTATAAAATATGAGAATTTTTTTAACGCATATTTAAAATCACTCTTGGGATTCTTTTAAAAATAAGGACAAAATTTATTTTTCTTTAATAACTATTAAATCAGTTCAAATAACACCATTTTTTTAGATTTTTCTGAAAAACCAACAAAAGTTATATATGAATATTGTTAATGAATAATGGTCATGATATCCTGAAAAAGTGGTTATGTGGTAAAATATAAAAAATATTCTTATTTACATTGGTAAATGGATTAAAATGTGACCTTTATAGAAAACCATACATGTGACTCCACACTTAAACCATTATAAGAAAACATAAATATATTTTTAAAGGAAATTTATTCAATCTTTTTAATAAAATATAATTCACGGAAAAGAAATAAAAAACATGTATATGTATAAAAATAGTCTAAAGAAGTATGATAAAACACTTTTAATATGGTTTTAAGAAAAACTTTACATTGAGACCAACACCCTAAATTTACATGTTAACTACTGTATAATTTACATAAATTAATTATTTAATTTATTAATGACATTTGTCATGTGTATTACTTTATTATTATAACTTTTATTTTGTTTATTGGAATGCCTTATATATTTAATATTCCAGTTATGATCATTTCATACATTTGATGATGTTCGCTTCATAATGCCAAAACAAAAATTGTAGGTGGATGAAGAAAATTTGTTTCATTGTTACATTATATATAGAATACTAATTATGATATAATGATAATGTTTATACAACATATAAAACTTTATAATGATCCATAAAATGTAGAAATTAAAAATGAATCACCTTACTTCATTGAAGGTGTAGTCTACACGTACACACGAGATAAATTATCATTTTACCTTATATATAAGGGTAATAGAGTAATATATAATAATTGTATAATATTATTGAGTTAATAAATATCATATTTCTTAAATTTTATCTATCATTAGTTTTTTACATATGATGAAGTTAGGAAATATGAAACACATTACATTATGGAGGTGCTAGTTCACACGTACGCAAGAGCGATGTTTTCATTACCCATGTCACTAAAAATTAGATAAAAAGGTATTGTACCATTAAAATAAGAAAAAATTTACAAAAAATTAGTGATTTATTTTTGTATATATTAATTTGTATGATAGGTTTTATAAAGGTCAAATCATAAAAAACCCAAAATAACTCTATTAGGAGTAATACATATTCATTATAATCAAAAGTTTGGATTTTATCATAATCCTTAATGGATTTTCATTCAGTGAGACCATGACTTTGAGAATATGGGTATGGATTTTGGTAAGTTATTTATTCAAGTATTGTCCAAGATAAATGGTTAAATATTTATATATAAGAGATAATAGAATTTTATCTTTTATATGTGAGGGGATTGGATCTCTAATAATTATTAAAAGCATTAAAATAAAATTAAGTCTCACTTAGTGTAATGTGTCACTAAGATCAATAATGTTATAAGATAAGGTGATATAGGTAGATATAATCTCATATGATAAGATTAAAGATAATATTTTATATTATTATTGATTATTTTTTCCCTAACTAACATGTTTAGCTGTTCATCATAGTGATAACTTTTTATGATTATTATTATTTTCTATGAATAATTTGGAAATTGAACTTTCTCATAAATGAGAAACAATTAATTTTAAATGTTAATCAATTCCTCAATATTAAATTTTTTGAAGTGGAAGAAATAAGTATTAATAATGCGATCTGAAAAGAAAGAAATGTTATTTTTAAAAAAGTACATTTTTAAAAATAAAAAATATTTTGTATAAAAATAAATTATATTGTTGATTAATATGAAACTAATTGGATTATTTTTAATAAAATTGATTTTATTACATTTAAAAAATCAAAAAACTAGTTTTATGTTCAAAATAGTAGAAATTAAATAATAATTTTTATAAAAAAATATTTATTTTTACTACTCATTCAATAATCAATATTTTTATAAAAAAATGAAAGATTAACCATATAAAAAGTAGACATTGTGGAAAAAATTGAATTTAATTTCATAAAATTTAAATATAAATTTTATATAAGAAAATGTTATATATATATATATATATATAATCTATTAAAAACATTTTAGTTAGAATAAAAAAATTTACTTCTTAATTAAAAATATTACTTAAAATTATTATAGTTAATATTACTCCACAAAATAGAAAAATTAATATAAATAATAAATGAGGTTTTTTTTAATATTTTATTAAATTTATCTTAGAAATGATTCTCTTATGTTATAACTGTAAACATTGTTTATGTTCTTATACCTATATGCCTATATTATTCATAGTTGTGATATTTGAATGTTATCTCTTATATTCACCCCTTTATAATCATATAATATCTCAATTTCATATCTTCACATTGCAAAATTTATGAATAATTATATTATTCATTCAATATGTATAAGGGAATTATACATAATGAATATATATTAGAGTTGTTGAATAAAATTTGTAAAATGTATTCTTTATTTAAACACTATACAAAGAAAAAAAATTAATATATTTGGGGGTATGATTTTTTGTGATATTACATGAATGTTCATGTAAAATGTTGTAATATGTTTTTATATTAAGGTTTTTATCTATATATCATTTATAAAGAATTGAAATTCATCATAAAATATGTTATGGTAGATACATAGTGTTCTATATCTTCCCTTAAATGGAGTCATTACACCTATTTGAATTGTTGGGTTAGAGTTTCTAATGAACAAATCATGCTATAAGGAAATAATTTCATAATGATAGTGGTTCGCCCTATAATGTACAATGAATATAACACAATAACCTTGGAAAATATCAAATAATTGTCACTAAACACCTTGGTGAGGAGAATTAATGGAAAATGAGATCATGGAACCACTCTAAAAAACCATATCATCTCATAACATTGAGGAAGTAACTTAATTATTTTTTTCATATAAATTATCCATATAAATGTTCATCATGATATTTCCTTTAATAATTATATTCTATTTCATCAATGAATTAATTTTCCATTGAAGAGGAACCATTTATGTTTTGATACATTATAAAATATTGTTTATCCCCTGATATTAGAGTAAGATGTTGAATTATAAGATTACTATTTTTTATATTTTAATGAATTTTAAATGAAAACGTTCATATAGTTTTATATCTAAATTATTAAAATCATTTAGTATGATCCAAATTTGTGTAAATAATGAGATATGAAACATTTTAATACCAGTGGAATTGGTTATGCTAAATGTATTCTAGAATTGTAGCTAGAAGGTCCTTATTTATAACATCCCAAGAAGAGATAAATAAGGAACATAGAAGTCTATCCAAGACTAGGGTTCTTTCCAAATTCATAATTTTGATAAATGTAGGAAATTAATCAAGGAATTAATTACTTTATGTATACTATTCATATTATTGTTAATTTTTAAGGGTTAATAATAGAAAGTTATTCACCTTTACTACCATTGGATAACATCTCTAGTGGTATTGCATAGATAATTTGGAAACCGATTACAAAAATTGAATGAACATTGGACTAGGGGTATTTATTTCATTCATGAATCATACATCATATAGTATAAGGTGTATGTTTCCCAAATAGTATTATTTTATTGATATATGAAAGACAAAATGTTGCATATCTATCACCCTTAATAAGATAAAACATTCTCAACATTTCACAAGTATTTAACCCCCCTCAAAAAGACTATCAATAAGTTGTCTCGTCTTTAAAGAAACAATTGTGAAAGGGATCATCATCAGATTCACCATAAATACAAAAATATACATTCTATATTACATATCCAAACTTCACTATGATTCAATAACTATTTCAATTTCCCACATCCCAATTCATGACACCCTCTCTATGATTTAAGTCATTGTTTTTGAAGAAAAATAATATTTTTCATTTCTAAGGGGTACTCCATGGATTATGAACAAACCATATTATTCATGACTCATGAATCTATATGTGGGAAATTTATATGTATTTAATCTCTTACACTAAACATTTCAGTGTTATAATATATTGGAATCAGTCTTATAAATATTTTTCCAAATGATTGTTTGAAATATTGGGGAATGTGTATATCACATAGCGGTTAGAATGGAAGCTGTTAAGACCATTAAAATTTATACTATTTCCATTTTTAAAATTTTATAGGTTTTGGGATATATAAATTATACCTGACCCAATTAATGATTAGTATCTGTCAAAAATAATCGACTCTACAATTTTTTTTTCGGAAAAAATACACACACCATTATTTTCAAACTAATCAAGAACATAGTTGAAATCTCATTCAATATTCCATGGGATCATCCTTGGATATTTTATATAGAGATACTATAATAGTTTCTCTCTATGAATATAGGTATTCCTCACATAAACAATGTTCTTGAGAATTGACTAGAATTAAGAGGCAACCATTGTGTTAATAGTTCGTAATAGTAGTTTACCAGCATCACCTAGTGATTTCTATACCAGAAAATTCTTAATATGTTTGTTTTAGGAAATAAAATGCATACAATTTTACATGTATATTTTAATTTTAAATTCATTAATAGATTGTGAATTTTTTATCAGTTCATAAACGTTTTGTGGATAATCCTTTATGGACCATGATTCAAAATCAAGATACTCACAATTATCCAATGATCCATGTCCACTAGGATTCTGATAAATATAAGAAATTATTTACTAGAAGATGTGCATCCACTAGATGAATTTATATCCATGACCCTATTATAAAATTTGAATCCATTCAATAATTTTCCATCTTGGGCCTAGTTGAACCATTACCTAAACTATCAATAGAATAGTTTTTTAGGCCTCAGTCATTAGTTGGGGAAGAATGAGAATCATCATGTTGGCTAGCTAGTATATTGACAGGGTTTCCATTTGATATAACTATTTAAGAAGATAAATTTCTTCTAATTGAATAAAAATATATAAAAGATCCATTTATATGTGCATCCACCATTAGGGAACTAGAGAGGGGAGGATTAGATTCCATTAACACTATGAAGGTCTTAACATTGAAGTTGACTTGAGTGGAAATCAAAGTGTCCCTAACTAAAACATCATTAATATCATGTCGAAGAACAGAAGGAAAACATACTAATATATCCTCTACTATTATATAAAAATATTTTTTATTATATCCAAAATATTTATCAATGGAATGTTAAATTATATCCTTGTCCATTGATGGATTAATGATATCAAATAAAAAATACCTACCGAATTATCAACATATTTTATTCATCCAATGGAACATATGTATAATAATAATTTTAAAGAAAAGGATCAAATAAAAAATGTGTAGATTTATCAAGTTAATTTATCATTATCAATTAAATTGATAAGGTTCGAGTGTGAGAAAATATAGATCATCGAGGCAGTAAAGAACTCAACCAACTCTCATCTTCAATAATTAACGGTTTATAATTATTATATTTAAATCACAAGTGTTTCTCATAAATATATTCTTTTGGACTGATAAAGTTTTTAATTTATTCCATTGATGTTTATAGTTAACTCAATAGTCTATATTTTCATATAATATGATCATTTTCAAAAACAAATTATTTATGGCCCAATATAAAGGAGAATACAATTGGGAAAGGGATATAATGATTTAATTTCACTTTATACTTATACCACATGAGTATGTTTCATATTTAGGATGTCTGTATATAAACATATAAAATAACTGAAATAATCTCAAATATCATTGTGACTCACTTGATTATGGAATGGTAGAGAATGCTCCAAAAAATGAGCCTTCTCAATGATTTTTTAGAATCTCTCGCATCACTATCATGGTGTTATAATTACATGCTCTTATGATAAAGTGTGAAATTCTAAAATAATAGTGAATATTTGAAAACAATTTGTTTTATGATTTTCCTCATCTGTTCATACTTAATTGGTTATTTCCACCTTGATCTGACACTAACAAGATAAATAAGTTAAATGGATTCGTTCCATTATGTAATTCATATATGATTATTCAAAACTTATTTTATATTTCCAAATTTGGGTATGGTTTTCTAGCTACACTCAAGATTTTATATGTATATTTATATAACATGTTATATCCTATTAGAAAATAACTCACATATAGTTTGATAATTACATATATGTATATTATTATGGATATATAAACATATATACATATTCATGTTCCTTTATATGAGAATATGAGGCTTCCTGGATAGGGGTGTTGTTTATGAAAATAAATGTTCCTCTCAATTAGGATAGAGGCCTCCCTAGGTGGTTTATCATATATTCCTACATTTATATATTTTGATATATAAAAATGTGTGTGTGTGTGTGTGTGTGTTTGTGTGTATACTACCTCTTGAAAAAGAATAATATTATTGAAATCATTGAAAAATAGTTTCTTTATGATGCAAAAGCACCAAAACAAGATTTTGATAATGGATCGAATAACGTATGGATAATGCCACTAAACATTAAGGATAACTTTAATAGGTCAAATATCTATATATATGAATAGTATAAATACATGTCTATATTTCGTAGAAAAATTAAATATGTATACTACCTATTGAAAACATATTTATTCCAATTTTGTATTTATGTTCGTTATATTTCAATTTTTTATAGACTAACTGATGTCTAGTTGTGAATTCTAGGGGTATATTATGCTGAAACCATTTACATGTTTGTTAAGAAAACCTATGATAGATTCCCCCATAGAGATGGGGGTTAATTGGTGTGATGAAACAATTACCAATAATATATTATTTTCACTATACTCATACCATTCACATATTAGATAAATGTAACTCTATTAACTCTCTTTTATATTCCACAAATGTATATTAAAATAAAATCAAAAAAATGGTACACATGATTTTATAAGGATGTTCTCCTATATGAAGGATGAATAAAACCCTTATATATTGTATCCATTAAACAACTTACACCCAACTATTATTTATCATTAAAAATATCTCAGTTAAGGTAATATCCTTGGAACTATATTATTGTAACCAACTATGTATAATTGAACGTAGTAAATTTCTTTATTTGACACAAGAATAGAATTGTAGCTCTTTTATGTAATAATAATAGAATAGGATCATATCCCTCATGGAAAAAATGGGTCTGATTTTATTTATAAACTTATATAAATTTCATAGGATGACAACTACATCATCAATCTTTATGATATAAATATATCAGGGGCTTAGTTCCCACTATCATCTTTGACATTTAACACTATATTGTGAATGAAAAATTCTCTCATTCTCTTTATCTTCTTCAACATGAAAATAATTAATATATTCAGTAGTGTTTGATCATATCTTCCCTTGAACACTAAATATATAATGGTATTTCATACTATATTTTCATTTTGACTCTTAAATAATATAGAACTATTGATAACCAGAATATCATCATTTTCATATTCTTATTCAAATTTAAATTAACTAACAATTTTGAAAATCATCGCTATGATTTTTTTCTACTCTAATTGAACAAAAAACCATGGTATTTAATTATAAACTATTTTTAGTCTTCATTTCGTTTTCAAATGTGATAACTTTGTAAAATCATTTAACTAAATTGAAATCATGAAATTTATTTATAAACAAAAATTATAAATATTATGTCCCTCACTCTAATTCTTAAATGTCTACAAAATCCAGAAAAAATAATACATTCACAAATTCATGTAGATATGTACTGTAATAATCATTGTTATGGATCCCTATTTTGTAGTACAATGTTTACTCAAAACAAAAATTCTTTAACATAAACTATGGTATGGATATATTCATATGGAATGATTTAGTTTCAAATAATAAGATAAAAATACTCCTCAAGAACCATTGTGGAGTCATTATCTTATTTTGGTCCTGGAGGTTACTCAATTTTCAATACATTAAATGGACCACAATATAATTAAATTACTATTATTTTTATTAAAGTATGAGAAACTAATTAAAAACTATAACTCTGTATTCACTACTATTTTTTTTTGGGATCCAACCCTATGATGTTCTCTATATATTAGTGGTGGCTAATGCGTTTTTGAATATCTTGGTCATATTTCTTTGATAATTTTTAGTGAACCTATTGATTTTAAATAGAAAAAACTAATTTAATAATGTAAAATGAACCTCATGATGTTTCTCTAGTAAATATTCATAAAGATAGGAACATTATATTAAACAAACCGACTTAAAAACCCTATCAAACTAGTACCTGAACCGACCAATCACATACCTGGAGGAATTTTCCCATCCCCATGGGCTAGTTACTTGCACATAGGCATCATAAACCAACCAAAGGGAATGCTTTCACCCTACCAGAAGCAACAACATTGAACATACATGGATAAAACATACAAAAGAAGAATAAATATATATGAAAAACTCAAAGAATATATAATATCCATGAACAATTCCACACATCAAAGGACACTGTAACAAGAACTAATACACCATGTGATAGTTTAGGCAAACTCCAAAAAACTCAACACGGGCTACCTAAACTCAACTAATTAGAAACATGGTTTCCTGAATACAATGCCTTTCCATTACAAGCATCGAAATACATACAAATATTTATGCACTGAAAAAGGGGTATGTAGGGTGTGAGTTAACTGTCTTAGTATGGCCCCACCTAGGTGTTCTATAATATTTCTATGTAAAAAAATCATGTATTCTCATTTCAAATAAACCATGTCATGAAAATACGTAAAGCGTTTTTATCAAATCATGTTAAATATTTCAATTTTTTATCAATTCTAATAAAATTGAAAGTATATAAATTTCATTATCAAAAACTAAAGCATGCATATCAATTCCTGTATAGTATAAATCCAACCATAGGTAAATCATTCCAGGTTACTGAAAAAATCAAGACAACAGACTACTCATAACAGAAAAAACGACTAATTCACAACAAGTCCTTTGAACGAAGGCCTAAGGAGTAGAGGAAATAACCATAAGATTACCACCCAAAAATTTCATGACCATGTCCATGGAACAACAAGCCCCGAGATCATAGGAAATACCCATGAGAAAACCTCTTGATAGTAAAATGGATGATATCCCAAAGTAAAACCATCAACTTACGTATACATGGCATCTCATGTGCTTCATTTCATAAATCATTACATTTATTTGAAAATATTTATTTTCTATTTACCAAAAATCATGGAAAACTTCCATTTATCACAAATCCATTTACACACAAAAATAATAATTTCAAATTTATTTATAAATAATTTGATAAAAATAAGGGAAATATAGTTCATCCAATATAGGCTTTATATGGAACCATATACCTCAAAACATGAGTTTTACACGCCCTCAAAGAGATCCACCAACATGAATAAATAGAAAAAACAACATTGAAGGCCCCATCGAGGTGAAATACAATCAAAATGTTGTTTTTATGAGGAATGAACCAATATAGAATAAAGGGGGACTCCAAAAGGTGTGTAGAATCCTTCTAGGTTGAGAGAAAAAGGTGTTTTAGAAGAATAGAATAAAATTTCAGTTGAGAGTCACCCTAAAAGATGACCTCCCAATAGTTACATGGAATCTAAACCCTTTACACATTATGTAATCACTGATGATAAAGTATACTTAAAATCTCATCTTCTTTTTATTAAAACTGGTAATTAATATAGAACTGGTGTGTAACTCCTTCAGGGTGTGTATTACATTCACATTGTATACTAATTTCATGACTAGTTTCTGGTGACCAATTAAACGTCATGTACAACCCCTTACATGTTCTGTAATCTCCTTGAAAAAAGTATAAAAACACATATTCTCACTCACAACCCCAAACCAAGTCTGGCATTCTCCATTGTTGAGAAGAACCCTATAATTCCATTAACCTAATTATACCTGGACTCCATGAATTCATTTAACATACATCCATTGAAATTAAGTTACATTCCCAAAAAAATATCTCCACCCTATGTAGTACCAGGATGCACCTAATTAGAGAGGAAACCTAGTAAGAAGAATGAAAATACCACAAATATGGTAACTAGATGTTACAAAATCCTTACTATAAGAAATTCTATTCATGGGAAATCATGTAAAATAATGAATATGCATAAATAGGCAAGGCCATTACACTCTCAGCAATGAATCATGCTCCCAAGTATCATGAGAATCCAATCCATTCATCTATAAAACTCTGACGAATGGAATAGTAATCCAATGAAAGTCTTTCCTCTGAGAGACAATAATTTCAATATGATATTCAATTATAGAAACATATAGCTCTAACTCCATCTCTTCCCAACTCATAACATTATAGGAATTGATATGATACTTCATTAGCTATGATATATGGAAAATATCATGAATTCTTGTAAAATGAGATAGAAATGACAATCGATAAGCAGTCTACCCAAGCTGCTCAATGACCTCAAATGGTATAACATATCCTAGAGAACATATGCCTTGTCTTCTAGGATAATGGTGACCCAAATGAGGAGAAACTTTCATGAAATATTTTTCACCTATGGAAAACTCCAAATGAGGAATTTTTTTATCCACATAAGACATATACTAGTACTTCACTATAACAAGACACCAACAAATATCATGAATCCTTGCGAACATCACCTCAAACAAAAATGGTCCCAACAAAGATGTTTCACTATCTTTTTTCCAAAAAACATGTGACCTACACAGGTGACCATAAAAAGCCTATAAAAGAGGTATTCTTATTGAAGACTAGTATAATTTTTTATAAACCTACTCAATCTATCCCAGATGGATATCCCATGATCCACTCAAATCCCATGCACAAGTGCAAATCATATCATCAATAATATGTAATGCACACTTCATCTAACTATGTTTTTGTTTTTGATAAGTTTTAATAAATCTAAAATAAGTCTCAATATCCTATTAGGGACTTTTAAAAAAACCTTTATGTAAACCTAGGATCTATATTTGAAATAATGGAATAAGGAACCCCATGTAGCCTCACTATTTCCTTTTCATTTATATTACCTAGATCTTAAAAAATAATGGTGTCCCTAATCGGGATGCAATGAGATGAATTTTTCCATTGATCAATCACCATCCAGATAGCATTCCTCCATCAGAGAGTCCATGGTAATCTAAAAAAAGTCCTATGGATACCTTACCACATTTTCAAATTGGTGCAGAAATAATCTGATACAAAACATAATGTTTGAGATGATCTTCCATTATCCATTGGAATATGTAACATGACACAAAATTAGCAATTTCATTCTTCATACCTAGTCTCCAAAATAAACATCTTAGGTAATAATACATCTTAGAATTCTTATATGAATATTTCATGAATAAATATGTAATTCAAACAAAATTGAGGTCCTCACTTATGATGGTACAAAAAATTGATCCCTAAAATAGAATATACCATCTGAATAAATATACCAACCTAAAATATCCTCTCCACCATAAAGGTTTTCTATAATTCCTATTAACTCCTCATATTGTTGTTAACACTAAAAATAGAGTAAAGGAGATAAAAATATAAATTAACATTGGTCAAAACCATTCTGAAAACATCCTCCTAAGTATCTAGATGCTATTGAGAAAACCTTTTTATAAGGTTCCACTCTTCCCTCAATTCTAAAACAGCCTGTGAGGGTACATTTCTACTAAGACCATCTACAATTACATTCCATATCCCTATAGTGTAGGAGATATATAATTCAAACATCTAATCATATTCCAACCACTTCCACTATCAAATAAAAAAACCTGAGAAATAATAAAAGATAAACTCTTATGGTTATAAAAGTCTATGAACATTTCACCAAAAATATAATTCCAAAAACACTTAATATCATTCATAACCATAGAAAGATATAAATTTCGAGTGGGAAAATTATTCTCATGGTTTATAAGATAAAGATAACCATAATCCACCACATGATCATCCTATATGTGAAAACAACCCAAACTAGCACCATGAGCCTCACACAAAACAACATAATATTTACCAGGATCAGGTAAGATCAAAATTGGAATTTTTTTCAGAATCCATTTCATATTTTCAAAATAAGACTAAAACATTTCATCCCATATGAATTTCACCCATTTATCAGTATGTTAATTAAATGTTCTCAATAACACTGATAAATACTTGATTAACAGTTGATAGTAATTTGAAATAACATTGAATCTATGAATTTCAAAGACATTGTGTGGCTCTTCCCATGATCATACATCCTTTACCTTCCTAGGATAAAATGATAATATATTCTCAATAATCATGTACCCTAATTTTTTTACTTCATAAATATAGATATTTCATTTAGAAATCTATTCATTCAAATGTTGACTTCTCTAGATTCTCAAAAACAATCCAGATGGTGCTCGGGCTCATGCTCAGATCTTGAGTAAATAAAATTCCATCTATGAACACCATAAAAAAGGTTTCAAGATACTGATGAAATATTGGATTCATCAAAGTGATATATATAGTAGGATAATTCTTTAAACTGAATGGAATCGTCCTATATTCGTAATGGAAATAACTTCTCTTAAAAGACGTCTTTGATATATGAGACTCCCGAAATCCCAGATGAGGATAACATAATTGAAGATAAATATTTGAAAACCACTTTCTCCCTTTTACTGACCAAAAACGTCAGCAACCTATGTAAAATGATACTTTCTCTTAATCATTACCTGGTTTAACTTTTGATAGTCCACACACAGCTAGAGTAAACCAAACGGCTTCTTGGAAAAGAGCACTAGGGTTATCCATGAAAAAAAACAATAGGGATAATAAAACCTTGTTCACTAGGTCATCCAACTGAATCTTGATACCTTTCATCTCTATTGTTGCCATAAAAAATGAAGATGTTGATAATGGATATGTACCTAAAACCAGTTCAATGATAAACTCTTACTCTCACTCTATAGGAAGCCTATTTTAAATTTTATAAGAAAATGTTAAGAAAACTCTGAACAATGGTGGAAAGATCAACAAAAGAAGAATCTTTATTGGGCCTAACTGCATCAGAAACCAACAAACTCATACACTGTGGGTGATAAGGTCCTTCAAAAAAAACTCTGTATATATCACTCCTCCTAAGACACCCATAAACTACCATCATCTCCATGAAATGATTTGTGATGATGGTAATAATCAACCTCTAAACGATGTGAAATAATCAATCCATCCTGATTATGAGATAGAAAAAATCAATATTAATAATAAGAAAATATAAAATTAAATTTTTACCAGATATCGATAGAACACAAGAAGGTCATTGAATCTCCTTCCCTTTTATCTTTCTTTAAGGTGTAACTAAGTTTATAAAAAGGACATTAGTTCTATAGGGAGGTTGATTATATTAGAAAAATGAGCAGATATATATAAGTGGGATGCACTAATATAGAATAAATTAATATATACTAATGTTGCAATAAATATGGTACATATTAATGTCCCTGGGTATGAATATACCTATAATCGAAACTCATATACTTAGTGAAGGTGCTTTAATCCTAATTCATGTGTATGTAACCCTATAGTCATTGAAGCATCTAACTACACTGTAGTGGTCATTGGATCTAATGACCCAGGACCTTGTCGAGTAGTAGACATGGCCTGACAGAAGTGATATAGATGACTGTAACACCCACAACTGTTAAACAACATTGGTGGTGTAAGATAATAATGGAAGGTGTTTCTACCCTTTCCACCCTAAATGAAATTCAAAGGAACATAACTATCTATAGAAAATGGTGCTGAGGAGGCCTTCCACTAAGAACAAACTCTTCCACTCCTATAATAATCCTTATACTTTCTCTTTTTCACTGTTGCATCACCGAAGCTTCCACTATGTAGAAGATAAGATGAAGATGATCCAACCTTATTATCCATAATCATTTATGTCATCATATCCCTATCCACTATCTCCATATAGCTCAAAATATTTTGTATAAATAATTTTTATATGATATCTATTCAAAACCCTAGTAGGTACGCTTGATATTTCATGTATTGAATCTTCACCACCTATAGTGAAAAATGAACCAGCACCAAATAGTATCCCTACTGCAAACAGAGGAACTCTAGATACATTTACATCATCAAAAACACTAGAAAAAATTACTGGAATAAGAGAGTCTTGAAACCCTTTCATTCCAAGCCCACATGCTTATCATCCTGTAACATGGAATCTCACCACCTCTTGTTGGGACACTCATATATGAACATGACACAATTCACCATGATACACTCAAGTGTATCTAAGAATTAAAATATCTAATTGATCATATTTATCTATTTTTTTGCCTCTTTATTTTCATTCATATCCTTAAAGGATGGTTCCTTCTCATGAAATAACTCCCATGATCAATCCATACCCCCTCCAACTCTTGGTTGTACCTCAATGACTATGTTCTGAGATTTTGGAACATTGTGGTCAATGACATGAATAGACACCATGATAGAATCAATCATATTCTGACATATTAGATGATTTACATAATGAGAATCAGATACATCCTCTTAAAGAACTCACATAACACTTATCAGAGGCATACTACTATACACCAAAACAAAATAAATGATCAAGAAATAGAAAAATCATAGTTATATTCAAGAAAACTATTATGAAATAAAACTAATATCAACAATAATAACTCAAAAAATGAGACACACATCCCAACATCCAAGGATAACATAAGTCTCACCATGAAAATAGCTAGATAGGAACTTAATACAATATACATCTCATGTCTTAAATATCCAATCTCTAGACTACCAAACATCCCATGAAAATACCTCTTGAAGAAAGACCATATTCAATACCAAATTGTAATTGACTGACCCAAATACCCTCTCAGAGTGATACCTAACCTAAACCATTACATATATGGAGGTTATTTATGATCTTTATGGTCTAGGGACAATCACATGTCCATCACACAATAACCCAAGGGAACTATTTCACCCAAGAAGAAGTACCAACCTGGAACATATATATATATAAGATAAAATAGTGGAATAAATATGTATTCCATAACACAAAGTAGTTACAATCTCCAAGTACAATTACATGTTTCAAGGGACAACAAAACTAAAACACCTACACCATGTTATAATGTGAGAAAACCCCCCAACATATCACCACTAGATACTTAAACTCAACTGACCTGAAGCATCACGACCTCACTATGGCACCTTTTATTCCCCTAAATTGAAAGACCTAAAAATGTCTATGTACCACCCAATGGGTACATAGGTGTCATATAACAATCTCATTAGGGAATCACCTATGTATTCTGATCTAAGTCTCTATACAAAAAACTCATGTATGTTCATTCCAAATAAAACATGGAATGATAAGAAGTAAATCTTATTTATCAAAGTGTGATAAATATTTCATATTTTCAAAATTTCAAAAACAATGGTAGGTATATCAATTTCATAATTTAAAAAAAATCATACATTTCAAATCCAAAAAAGTAAGAATCCAATCATATGTAAATCACACCAAGGAACTCAATGGGGTAGGATAAAAGACTAATTATACGAAAAGAAATTACTAGTACACAACATTTCCTTAAAACACATGCCTATGGAGAAAGGGAAAACCCCATGAGAGAAACACCCAATAATTTCTAAATCATGTAACTAGAAAAACATGACTAGAGAAAAGGGGAATTCCCCATGAGAAAACCTCCAGACAGTAATATGGATGATGACCCTAAGATTAACCACCCACCAATGTACCCAAGGATTCCTATGATTTTCGTTTCATAAATCATTTCAATGCTTTGAAAATATCCTTTTTCCCATTTACCAAAAACAAGGAAAAATCCTTTTATCATAAATCCTTTCACACACACAAAACCATCATGTTTAAATTATTTATAAATAAATATATAAATAATATAAGAAATGAAGTTCATACAACACAAGATAGATACAGTACCACCTACCTCAAAAGATAGGTTAGAAACACTCATAACATGATCCACTAATAATAAGGAACACAACAACAATTGCAGAGGCCCTAGATAAATGTTATCTTACTAAAAAAGTGATCTGACGCAGAATAAATCAATCTAAAATGAATGGAGACTCCCAAATTCACTATAGAATCCTTCTATGAAAAAATAAAATGGTGTTGGGGAAGAATTAAATAAAATATAAACTGAGCTGCATCCAAAAAGCTAACCTACCGATAGTTTCTCTATATGTAAATCTTTTGTCTATTTTATAATTTAAGATGATAAGGTATTCTAGAAAACTCATCACCTTTTTATTAAAATTGACCATTAATAATTACAGTATGTGTAACTCCTATATATAGTGTACTATCTTCACATTGTGTACTACGATCATGACTTGTGTCTCGAGACCATGTATAGATCATGTACACCATTGACGAGTCATGTAATAGCCCACCACATAGAAGAAAAAACCCAGATTCTCACAAAAAAACCCAAACCAACTCAGGTGTTCTCCATACCCATAAATAACCCCACAATTCCATTAACCCATTTCTACGTAGCCTTTTTTGATATAATTAACATATATCCTAAAACATTAACAAATTTTCTCAATCACATGCTCTCCATCCTCAGGAGTCCTAAGATGCACCTAATTAGAGAGGAAATCTATAATGGATAAAGGTGATGCATGAAATATTGTAATGGGATGTTACATTATATAAACTCATGAGTTGAATATATAAATTCTTATAGCGAAACTTATGAGGTTCTATATAAACCATATGATGTTTCTCGTTCTGTTTTTTAATAAATAATGTAACATTACGAAGAATGTGTTAAACTGTACATCTCCTTATATATAACAATATTTAGTGCGTGCCTTTTCAATTTCTATATAATTATGTGAGTCGTTTGAAAATTGGATGAACCTTATAATGCCTAGTTAGGTTTATGAAATTATAAGTTTCCAAAAAACTATAAATATACTAATTTATTCAATATATTTAAATACATCTAACACACAAAATTTATTCTTGAATAATGTGAAATCATCTCTAATCAACATTGGTATAGTCTCAAAGAATAATGTTGTAAGTAAATATTACTAAAACTAGTACACTGATACTTCCACTGCTCCAACTAAAATCTAATTCATTAATCATCATCAAAAATATTTTCATTAAGACAAAAAATTATAAGGATGGATATTCAAATATGATATTCATAGATCCTCCATTTATAAATTGAATTTATTACTCTCATCACTCTATGTAAATATTCTTCTAATTAGTTTATATAAACATGTTTTCATATAAACTATCCATGAAATGACATATAGAAAACATCTTTTACAATTAAATAATATTCATGTAATATAAATGTGGTATGAAACATAAAAACATCATCTTCTATTTTAACATTTCAGTTGGTCTATAAAAATATCCATTGAAATCAGTTAAAATCAATGTTCCAAGGGATATCTCCAATGATATTGTATTCATCTAAATTTCACAGTGTTATTAGGAACTCTTAGTCCTATCAACATGATTATGAAATCTAAACTTCTTATCATAAGAACATTTGGTCTCTGTGAAAAATTTGAATGTAATTATTCTAATTCACATATTGTCATCATGATGAGATAACTCATTAACACTGTTAACAATTGAAAATAAATACAACATAACACATTTTAGTCTCAATAATCTCCCCATTTTTTGTCAAATAAATTGAACAAATATACATATCAATATTTTCTTTAAATTTATATATTTTTCATTTAATATCTTTCTTCTATTTATCCTTCTCATTAACATCAATCATTTTCTTCACTCTCCCTTAATGATAATAATTACAATGATATTGCAAGAGGATGGAAGAAATAAACACCTATGCAATGTCATATCAATTATTACACTTCATATCTCTGTAAGAGTTGCACGATATTAAAAACAATAGGCTACAATTAGGAAATGATTTTAATTTTTGATAACAATTGTTAAAAAATTATAATATATATATAGTTTTTAAATGGATTATCATTAAATTAAATGACTTGAAATTATTTGATCCATAATTACACAAGTATTAAAACCATCCAGCATGATTTGAAGGGTTTATGGTTCAGATTTCAGTGATGGAAAATCATAAATATTTTTCATATATTTTCCATTAATTAATTCATATTCTATTCTTTAACAATAATTTATATTATTTTAAAAAAATGATAACATAATATGCATAAAAAACACACCAAAAATTTTCCATGCAATTCCACGAAATTCTATATTTTTATCAAATATGATGTTCTCATAGTTACAATAGAACTCCCCATTAAGGGATGATCACTATATACACATTATCAAGAAAGACCTCTTCATAAAATAAGCTTAATGAACACATTTTTTAGGGATATATCATGATTATAACATTTAATGTAATGTCTTTTTTTCTTGAGATATATCGTATAGTAATCAGGGTTGAACTTTTTCTTTCATATATTCATGTTTATACTAAATTTCTAGATCATACCAAGATCATGAAATCATAAATATTCTATTTTGTTTTTATAGCTTTCTTATTTTATTTAGTTATCCCAATAAGAACATGTATCACCATCAAATGGTGTACTATAAAGAATAAATAAAAAATAATGGAGTTGTGAATAATATAGTACAATTTTACTCTTCCATGAGACTAGACTTGTTGAGAGTTTCATCTCAAACATAAAACTCCATTATATTATTCAATAGCATTGAATGATTTTATTATTCCTATTTTTTAAAATCAATTTTATCATTGAGAAATATGTTATTACATGAATTCTTCTCAATATATTTTTGTAGAATCTGCTTCAATGAATCTTCCATCACAGACGATACATCTCTTTCCACTAAATCATCTCATCCTAGATTTATTCATGAGATGTAATTATTTATAAATAGTATCTATAATTTTGTAAAGTATTCCTGGACCTTATATAGACTATTTATGATTTTATTTCATCAACATTAATAAAATATTATCAATAAATTGATCCCATTCTTATGGGAAAATGTTTTTACCACTAAAATTAACACATAAATGTAAATCTTCATTTGTTAAATTCTTTTTCAAATCATCCAGCTAATGGATCTTATATTACATGTGAATGTGCTCAACTTTCACGTTTCATTTCATGGATTATATAGAATTCTTATAACCAAAAAAGTTGTCTATTTCATTTCATGGACATATTTTCATAATTTCTCCATAACGCTTCCACCAACACAAAAATTCATTACTTTTAGGGAAACATTATTATTTTCAAATATTATTCTACAAAAACAATATGATCTTACTTATTTTTTATCAAATCATATTAGATATATTTTGATCATTCTATTCAATATTTCTATTTGGGTTTATTCACATGTTATGTATATGTTCCTTAAACATTGTTGGTTTTATTTTATCTATTGACTTTTTAACATGTTTTTTTATTTAAAAAAGAATGTAATTATCATTTGACCACTATTAATATATCTAAAACATAAATTTCCAATACATATACTATTTTTCTAGATAGAAAAATATTCATACCTCTTATATTAATATTTCAGATACCCATATTAACTCCCATTTCATATAAACATTTATTCAATTTAATAATTTTATATATTATTACAAAACCATCTTTCTTTATTACCAAACTTAATATAGTATAATAACATTTCCAACAAATCATGGCATATCTTCATGAAAAAATATTTTATAAATATTATCTTGCTTGCTACATTTATCACTTTTAATTATTTAGACTGTATTCTTTAGGGAAAATATATCAACCACACTTGTTCATATTTTCCATTGACTAATTGGTGGGTTCCATATCAATTTTATTAATTCAATTTTATATTGATTTTTATTTGGGACACACATTATAATTAAAAAAATTATTTTATTCACAATTTTTTTGTTTAGATGTTAACTATTGTTTATAATAATCTATGGAATGGCTTCTACATGACCCTAATGTGATCCTTCACTAAAAAATTTATTTTATGTATTTATAATACATTGGCCATGATGCACAATGGAAACACATATTATATTGCATTTCTTGAAGACATAGCTTCAGTAGTATATATATTTGTTTATTATCTAGATCGAGAAATTTAATATTTTTTATGTTAATTACTTCGTTAACTCTTATCTTTTGTTCTTAATAATAATTGTTTATCTCCTAAAATATTTTCTCAAAAACATAATACATATTATGCTTCTCTTGGAAATTATACTCAATATCTATAATTTTTTTTATTTATCAATATTTCAGAATTCATGATATCAATTAAATATTTCTGTTTTTCTCTAAAACATATAACTTATCATTAAACTTTCTTATATTATCATTATTAAATTGGATTTATTTAAACCAATTATTTCCATTATTAAATAATATTTATTTAAGGTCTATAACTTATACACAATTCAAAATACTTTTTTCATAAATATACTCATCTCCACCTTTGATGCCTATACTCTATCTATTTACTCATATTCTTCTTCATGGTTAGTAATATAATTCTAAATACATTTAAAATATAAATACATAGATGAAATATATATCTTATTTGAAATTATATGGGATTTAATTTAATATAGAGAGTGATTCCTCTATTGAATCTATGAAAATATGTTTCTTTTTTAAGGGGATTAGTTCTTATGTTGGATTGTTTTAGTAAGAAATATTGATTACCTAAATTAAATTATAAAAAATGATTTGAATTTTCTATGGTATAAATATTATCCATATCATTGGTATTTGGTGAAACAATGTTTTCCCAATGATTAATTAGTCTTTTTCAGGGATATAGTAAGGTAAAAAGATACATCATCCACTTTTTGTATGAGAGAAATATTCTTCAAAATTATCATCTATTTCCTATTATGATTAATCATAGTAATTATAGAGATAAAATTTTGATAGGGTGAGGGACAATAATTATAGTGGGAAACCAATAGGAATATTGTGAGTAAGAGTAATCATTGTTAGAAACCAGTATGTCTAAATCAAGACACATTCTATTTAATGACACCTTATTTAAACATATGTCATCCATTATCAACATATATAAAAATCCATTATAGTTATTAATAAATTAAATGTGATTTAACCTAATCATATCCCTCAATAGTGTCAAACTAGGTGGGTAGTAGGGGAACACTCACCATGCACAAGAATGATTATTGTGATATACTCAACCAAATATTTTTCATTTTATTAACCCAGGATGAATCTATGAAAAACCATGTCCCCGTGTATTATCTTGATTTTGATGATTTCAAAGGAAAAGAAAAAAACAGTATTTACCATAAATTAGTACATTATCATATATATATATATTATATTTTCCTAATAAACTTCACTAATTTTTTCTCACATTAATTTCCAAAGGGCCATTAAACCATGATCTGATACCATCTATACTAAACCACACCATTCCAATATATATATTAAGTCCTTTAGAAAGAATATTCATTAAATAACATAATTATCCATATGATAATATTTTAGGTATAATTTCATTAGAAACATAAATATGTAAACAACTTGTTCTTAAGTGAACTGCATCATATCCCAATATGTTTATTATAACTAGAACCCATATTACACATACCACACATGGTACCTTACTTTATAAATTGGGGGAAAAATTATAAAGGGTGAGTTATAGTTCTTAGTAAGTAACAAAGTTGATATATTAATGATCATATAGGTATAATATTATCATATGGGTCTGAGAACATGAGCTTCACACTAGAAAAATATACTCTACGCGTCATTGGTCATTTAAATTATTCCGAATATAAATTTTGTAAGTTCGTTGGACATGAATTATAAATTACCTGATACATGAGAGAATAACATTGGAATAATACATGCATGTGTCTCATTTATATAATCATATAAAATCATATCCCTTGTATTCAAGGATTACTTCCTAGACTATCATTGTGGAATGAGTTTACTACACTATCCATCATTATAGTCACGGTTCACTCCAAATACCTACATTTTGGATAGTGTACCATCTTGAATAGGGTTCAATATTTATTACATACTTATTTATCCCATGACATATCCATGTTTCACCAATTTATTATTGTGATATATAATTCCAGTAACACCACTCACATAATAAAAATCATACTTATGTGTTCTAGGCGATCATAAATCATTAATCAAAACAAAACCATGAAAAATTAAGGGTTTTCATAAAAATTACATAATTTAATCATAATATAACTCATTAAAAATAAATATTTTTACTAACATAATTATCACTTGGGAAAGAAATGGGTTTGTTAGATTCATCCTTAAATCGTCATTATAAGAAGTCACCCCCAAAAAATAAAAAAGATGGTATCATTAGATAATATCCCTCGAAAAGAATATTAACATCAAGGATGGTTTCATGGATGAATATTTTATTTAAAATATCACTAGAACATTTTGTGAGAAAAAAATACCATTTTAATATTGAAATCAAATCCTTAAAATCAAAAAACATCACAAATATTAATTACAAATATTACCATCAAAATAAATTTGGAAATATGTGCAGGACAATTAAAATAATGGATTTCACATGAGAGAAGAATGTATATTTCTAATCATATATGTTCAAATAAAACATTTATTTAAGAGTTTTGTTAAATTAAAATAAAAATTTAACTCAATTTGGAGAAGAAAAATAATATTCCTATTATTTTTTTATAATGTAATCATGGATAAAATTGACTATAAAAATCATAGTATAATATTAAATACATTTAAAATTTTATTAAAAACATGTTCATTGTAAGGAGTATTTTATAAGGAGGCTATAAATAAATCTATTTTTCATGAAAAACATTCATTCAGTCTATTGTGTTCTTAAAGAGAGGAAAATGAAAGCGAAACATGTATTCCCAAAAACAATAGAGGGAGAAAACTTCATGAGATTATTATGTGGTATATAATTAAATTTCATCATCATATTCATAATCAAAACAATCCAAATAAACAATGAGACTATAACTTAAATCCCTTACATTGATTACAATATTCTAGGGATGTGATTTGACCTCATGTCCTTTAGTTGGCCTCCCATAGATCCTTTATTAAAGACCCTACAGATGGTGTTTAAACAAAACAAGAAAATTAACATCATTCATAGGGTTGATAAAAAAATTGGAGAGTTTATGGTTGAATAAAAAGTCTTAATGTGGTGTAAAAAATATAGGGGAGGGGTTTCCTTTTACAATTGGTTTATATGACAAACTTGGAATTACATAAATGAATAAATTATAATAAATTCATTCTTAAGAAAAAATAATCAAAATAAATAATTATTTTAAGGTAGTATTTTTGGTTTTAAATATAGGTATTTCCAATATGATGTAAAAAAATTTATTTTCAAATGTACACTTATATTTTTTACCCCCCATTTTTAACCAGTTTTAACCATAAATGTAGTGATTTTTAAGTTTTTTTATATTCATTAGAAAAGAAAATGTGTCCACATTAACATGTGTTTATATTTTGATTAAATATATTAAATCCATTTTATCAAATTAATTTTTTAAGAAGTATATAAATTATATTAAAAACAAATTTGTAAAACATGATACAAATTTTTTTAAAAAAAATGTTTTTGTAAATATAAAATGTTTTTATCCCAAAATCCATATTATATTAATACCAATTTCCACAATTGGACTACTAATATTTTATATTAACTTATTATTATTTTATTTGTTTTCTTAAAAAATAATTTTCATATTTTTAAACAAATATTCATTTCACAATTAAAGTCTTTATTATTCCCTATTAATTGAAAAATTAATATTTTAAAAAAAATTATCAAAACTTTACTTTGATAATTTTCACATCTAGCATGAAAAAATTTTGTTAATTTTTTGGAATAAATTTTCTAAAATTTCTAAAGAACTAAATATATTTTTATCTCAGAAGAAGTAAAAAACACATTTTGAGTGAAATTTATTTTTAAAACAAATAATGAATTGATTAAAAAACAAGTTCATATTTATCAATATATATGAATTATCTAAAAACATCGTAAATATTTTTAATGTATTATTATTCAAATTCATATATCCAATTTAAGGGTCATATTATATTGGAATAATATTTTATTGTGAAATTGGACTCTGGGTTTCATTAAACGCAAGCTATTAGAAAATTAAATTTATTTAAAAAGAAATATATTATAAAATATTGAGGTGTTACAAATGAAGATTATTTTTTTGGTGAAAAAATACATTATAAGACAAATATAATTTCATGGAATAATAATGTGGAAATATTTGTTATATTCATTAATAAATATAGAATTTTAATTTCTAGTTATGGCGTATTAAATATAGTATATGAACTATCATTTATATCTAAAAAATAAACAAAGTATATTATGAATGATTATGAGTATTAAAATGGATCTTCATGTTATTAATGGAGATAATCATTATGAATTAATTTTATAAGATTAACATTTTATATATCCCAGTTCAATAATTATCATATTTGTAGACAATTATTATTATTTATTATTACTATATCATTAATTATGTATTCTATTTTCACAGAACAATATTTAGATCATGATTAGAAATATTATTAAATTATATTTTATGGTAAAACAATTTGAAAAATGGTTTTCATATATAATTATATTGATATATCTTATATTTAAATGAATGAATAATTAAACACCTAATAATTAATATAAATATTATCCATGTTTTTACTCTTACTAATTTCCAAAATAAATATATTTATTCCTATTGTATGAAGTATAAAAAATTACATTATTTTATTACAGACTATAAATTTTAATTGTAGAATAAAATAGTTTATAATATAAATAATATCTATTTATAGATATGTATTGAATATATTTACCCACACTTCATTAATCTAAAGTCAACTAATACTTTGACTATCCTTTAATAAATGATTATGAAATACAACTTCATATAGACATAGCCTGTAAATCAAAAAATATTGTAAATAGGGATATAATATATGTTTGATTATGAAAAACACAAGTGTTATCAAATATATACATATATTTGAACATTTATAGGTTACTCTATTAAAAGAATAAAATTTTAATAACACGAAATGAATTGTATCCTTAAATGTCCCTAGAGTTAAAATAGTAATTTATGAAAAGTAATATGTCATCAATCGAGGTAGTGGGATAGAAATTCAAGGCTTGTGATTCACTAGAGTTGTTATACGAACAAAAACCCCAAAGGATTCAGTGGGAGAAGTTATTATAGAGACACATGAACAAAGTTAGTTACCTAAGCGCTTTTAGAGAACAATAGTGATGTGATTTATATTCACAATGAAAAAAACAAATACATTTTTATAAATAACAATATCATATACTAAAATAATTTAGTAAAAATAAATATATCTATTTATTTTTTAGGATATATAATTGTTTCCTAGTAAAATATATCAATAAAAATTTTAATGTAGACAACATTAAAATCTTTTATAAAATTATAATTTGGTAAGAAAATTACATTATTATTAACATAAATAAAGTAACATATATATTAGGGATCAATATATAAATATATAGATAATAGAGGTTATAAAATCTTCATTAATTAATAAATATATATATATATAAAGATATAAAATGGACCTTTGAAGTAAGGATGGTTTCCAATGTTATATGACATAATGAATAAGTAGATTACCTATCATTTGTTAATTCAATCAATAATTAATTTTTTGTTACTTAATATTATATTTTTGATTAATTTATTTTTAAACAATGATAAATATTCCAAAGTATTAGATCTATAAATAGGGTTTATTATAAGTATATGGAGATTATATTAAACAACTTTTTTGGGGGAACTAATATGCTAGTTTATGTAAAGATAAATAGGATTTAATATCACAGTTCATAAAAAAGACAACCTAATGTGTATGAAATAATAAACTTTGGATGAATATTTTAAACAAATATATATATATACATTATTTCATATGATATATCTAAAGATTTTGTATGCATATATTTTGAATATATTATCACTTGATATGTTAAACATAATGACATGACATCACAATTCAAAGTCTAATCCCAAAGTTAAAATTGATATTTCTAGAGACAAAATCATTTATATCCCACAATAACATATTTGTGTCTCCTAGTAGAATAACAACATTCTATTATGTTCACTCCATTATCACTAGAGTATAGTGAATAACATCATGGATCTAAGGTTATATTATAGGGATAGATTTTCCAAATAATATACCATTATATAAAAAATTTAAATTAAACTATTAAAAACAATATCAAAGGAAAATAAAATAACATGATAAAATTTGTCATGATATTAACACATATTTCCCATTTGAGTCCTGAATATAAATATGACTATAAAGTAAATGTGATGTACTTAATTTCTAACAATAAAATTAAAATGAGTAAAAAACTAAAGCTTTGGAATACTCACCACATGACTATAAAAATAAATAAAAATAGATATAGGATGTCACCTATAATGATTTCCAAGCTACTAAGGACTCTTTAAATAACATAAAGCATCAAATATATAATCTTTAAGAACTTGTGGTCTTTACATATAAGGAGTGAGAATAAAACCTAAATATAAGTCACTACATATTATATCTTAATATTTTCATATATATATATATATCACCCTTTTAGATGAATATTTAATATTTTTCACAAATACAGACCCAAAAATCATAAAGGTTTATTTTCCTTGTAGAGTTGTTATGAAATGTTATTATTTCATTAACGATCTTAAACATATCTCAGAAATATCTTCCCAAAGAGTAATATTTATAGACATGACCAATATAATATATTATTCATAACCTATGGAAAGGTATCATAGGAATTTGTTAGATCGTATGCTCAAAAAGGGTAAACATGGTAAATATCAATCAATAATTATATGAAATAATAATAAAACAATAAGGGTACGATATTATGAATATAACATAAAAAGAACATAATACTCCTATCATTTATTTTAAACATGTTTCGCAATATTGAACATTATCATTTCAAAATACATCAATCATTAGAGTGATAAATCAAAATAACTACATCATGAAATAAATATACATGTCATAAAGAGTGGAACTATTTTATGTATATAAATAATGTCATCTGGAATGGAAAATAACCAATACCATCAGACCATAATGAGTCAATAATAAAAATCAATTTCATATTTTATAATGGATCAAGCATCAAAACAATTTCAAACGGTAGATTAAGAAAATTGGTTTGTTTCCTATAGAAGATCAATCATGTAAGATTATTTCCCATTATTATATCATGATATATAAAACATCAACCAATTAATTGGTGGGATATATAGGACCCACCTGTAAAATAATGAAAATTGTATAGATATTTTTCAGATTATCAAAAAACATTCATCATCTCGAAACCAATGAAAATAAATTGGTTTGAAAACATTTTATTATATCATAAATAATGGAAAGTAAAAAGGTTTCATAAATATTTAATCATATAATAACTGATGTAAATTGAATGGGTCTCATAAAAAAGTCATCATAATCATAAACCATCCAAATAAAGAATAAGGATTTTATAATTGTATAACATTTGTTGTAAATAATATACAACACCAAATGTTGTTATCTTTAGTGACTATAAATTCTATAAAAATAAAACTAAAACATTCTTGAGAAAAATATCATTTCCATTTTGAAAACACATCACTAAAATATAAAAATTTCAAAATATTAATGACAAATTTTTCTTTGATAATATCATAAGAAAAAATTAATGGATGATTTAAATCATTGGTTGGTCATGATGGCAGAAAACATTGTTCAGGGATTATATGTTAAAACAAATATTCTTTGGCATTTTTTATATAATATAGAACTAATTTGTTCTGAAAATAAAAATAATATTCCATTATAAATCCTTTTTTAAAAATTAAATTTATCAACCTTTGGGTAATTTAAAAAACAAATTTGAAAACATTTTTAGAAGACATAAATATGGAAGAGAAATGATTTTTGACTAAAAAATAAATAAAGTGTCATTTTATATAAAAATAGCCTTTTGGTATATTTTTCCCAAAAGAGGGTGAATGGAATGAAAAATGTGTTTTCTCCATAAATAAATATATTATAATAACATTCATGATATTTTTGAGAGATATAAAGTAATATTTATTCATTGGAAGCATGATGAAAACAATCCCAATATAATAATAGATTGTAATATAAATCCCTTACCAAATTGGTAACATTTGTACCATTAGAACCATTAAATATATAATTTTAGGTGTATATGTATATCCCATATTTTCAATTATATGTATCATAAAATATATTTATAGTCATTATATAAACCATAAAAAAGAACAAGTTGTTTTTAAGCCACGAGTCCTATAAAAATAAAAGTGAGATGAAAATTCCTTACCTTGTGTATCTACATCCTTCATATATGTTAGATCCTAATGAATTAAAAATATAGGTTTGTTATTAATATTTTAATGAACCATACTATAATATATCAAAACATATATGGTATACTTATTATCTTTTATTACCTATATGTTATCCATTATTTGTTAGAATAACTATTTCTTGTAATTACTGATTTGTTTGTAATGTATGTTTCATTTTGGTTGTCTTTTTATCAATACATTGATACTATTTCCATCACCAATCTAATTTAAATAATGATATAAATATCACATATATTATTTATATATTTATTTATTTTAACTCATAAAATTAATAATAGAAAATGAATTACATCGTTCATAGAGATAGTAGATTATACATATGCACGAATTTAATTTCCATTTTCATAGCATATGGACCAAATGAATGGTAAAAAATTAATCATTATTATATAAATATTACTATGTCATATATATCCTATATATTCATTAAATATATCCTTATTACCATAAATTTTTAAGAAATAAAAAATATATCGTATCACATCATGGAGGCGGTAGTTTAGATGTACTTACGAATGACATTATCATTTTCTAGCAGATTATATGGTAAGAAGTTAGAGGTGATAATGTAATAAAATAATTATAATTTTTTAATATATATCATATTAATAATTTAAATACATCATTATTTCTAATCATCAGAGTAGGTGATGGAAGACTAATTATATTGGTTCATGATTTTGTAGTCTTCCTTACACACGATTGATGGTTTTGATTCCCATTTGATGGAAGGGGAGATTCATAAAGGTTATAAAATAAAAATAAAATAATTTTATTTCTATGTTATAAAATGGTTTTATTATATTTTTGTTATTATGACATTAATGATAGGGGTTAGGGGATATGTGAAATGAAAAAACATAGTGAAGAGAATTATCATCGCATAGAAAAAATCATCGTTTATATCTCTTATTAAAGACCATTGGGTTGGTAATTAGGAATTACAAGATCTATATAATGTGAATAATAATTTTTGGGATAGAATTTATTAGTTTTTCATCGACCTATGTTTCATTGAATTTTTAATAATGTTATCAGAAAATGTGGCCTTTTATAATTGAGGAGTGTAATTTTTGTAAATACCCAAAAATATTCAATAATGGGATGTCACGTTCATCACATGTACCTATAAAATTGATAAATAATTGATTTGAGATAATATATAGTTGATCACATCCTATAACAAAATAAAATACATTTAACACCCCAAAACTATAAAATATATTTATTTAGGTATAAATTTAGTTCCTTCAATAAATTCTAATACACACAACATTGAGTTTAAACCAAGCATGACACTATTTTAAAATATTGTTTAAACATAGTCTATATAACATATATTTTAAATAAGTGTGTGTGAATATAAATAAATTATGAAAAATATATATTTGACACATGTACATTTTTCATATATTGATTGTAATGTTAAATAAGAATCTTTGGAAGAAAAAAATTATTTACCGAAATACTTTATTTTTTTGAAAAGAATATTTAGTTGTGATTTAAAAAAATGATTTAAAATTAATTTCTAACAATTTTAAAATAATTATTTATAAAGAAACATATTTTTCTAATTTATAATCCCAAAATTAGCATTTGGTGAATTTTTGGGATTTTTCTTAAAAGTTTCTTTTTTTGAATGATAATGAAAAATACTGAATTATATTTGAAAAAAACCTTTTAATTTAAATAATATATATTATTAAATTATATTTTTAGTTGTGTTTAGGGTAAAATTATCAATATATAAAGTTAAATAACTAAAAACACATTCCATTTTAACAATAACATGAGCATGACGAATAATACGGTAGTGATAAATAATGACCAAATAATGCAACATAACTCACTACCTAGTGTAACATCCCATGTAAATAAAGAAATATGACATTTTCATATTTATTAATATTTGTGAATTAAGTATTAATTTTACCTTAAAGGGGTTTCTATGTTCAATGGTGTACCTGATACGCAACAACTGGTTTCTTTGAAATCATATGTTGCAGAATAATAATATATTATTATAATTTTAAATGGTAGTTAACGCCTATCCATTGTATTGAAGGTAATGAACAAAACTAACTAAAATTTGATTATATATGTTTTTTAAATGTTTTTACATTTTTTCAATAATAGTTAGAGGATTAAAATGTGAATTAATCTAATTTTAAGAATAAATACTCTAATATTCTTTAAAAGTTCGATTTACTGCCTTTTAATGGTGAATCCTCTTTAAATATAGTTTTGTCCAAATTTATATGTTCTACTTGACAAAATAAAATTCTTATTTAGAATTGGGACATCAAAATTCACTTTGGTTAAAAAAAAATATTTTTCTAATAAAATTCATTTTTTTAATGAATACTGAAAAATATTTTACTTTGATTCAAAACTGCCTTTTAATCTAATTTATTTATATGGTTAGATTATCTTTTTAATTTTTTTTAAAGTGTAATTATATTTAATTTTTTACCATTTAATCCAATGCTTGTAATTTCATTTAACTTCACTTTGAAATTAGACATAAACAAGTGTCAATCATTTGATAGTTATTATTTCTTAAAAACATGACTTTTGTTTTGAAAGTGGGAATTAATTTTAAATTAATTTCTTCAAATTATGTTTTTTGAATTTTTAAAAACTGATTCAATTTTTTGAATTAGGAGGTACAAATTGTATAAGTAGGTAAATTTAATTTTTATACATTATGAACATTTACTTCAGTAAATATTTTATTTACCATGGTTAAAGGGTATATCTAGTAAATAATGGTTAACAAATATAACTATAATAAAATAAAATTTCTCTAAAATTTGTTATAATACTATTGAATGATACCCTTCCAACCACGATCATCCTTGTGTCGTTTTCAGGACCCCATGGGGCCACCTGGGAGTGATAATGACACTTTATTATAATTAACTTAATGAAAGTCAAAAATAACATAAAAACATATCTTTTAGTAAATTAATTATATAAGTTATAATTTAAAAAATAAATATTATTTTTTCAGATAAAATGATTTCATACATTATGGTATTTTTTTATAAATTTTATACAACAAATAAATTAAATTATTTATGACACAATAACGATGTACTCTATAACACATTGATAAATGATTTAAATAAATAAGATTATAAAGATTAAAATAATATCCAAAAACTTCCAATTATAACTGGATGATTGTATTTCGACCATGATTCATCATAGCTTCTACTTTAATATGTTTTTGACATTTTGAAACTGAAAATCATTATGTAATAAAATAATATTTTCACACTTTTTTAAACAGCCCCTCCTCCCCCTTATAAAAATACCTCACCTCTAACCCATTTTTCACACCTCTCAAACCCCTTTCATCATCAAACCTTTACCCAATTAATCTCCCTACATCCCTATACTCCTCCTAGAAGCCTTAAAATAGTCAAAAGTCACTTCAACTGACCCATTTGGTTCAAACAAAATGGAGTTACCCGATTTATAGGTAACGTCTTCTCTTAAGTTTTTTTGTTTTATTTTACTTCTCCAATAACCTAAACACATTTTATTCCTTAATTTTATAAAAAAATAGTATAATAAATATTTTTGGGTGTTTTTATTAGAATTATTCTAACTGAAAATACACAAACATCCATCTAATGGGTAATGAACATACTGTTTCTGTGGATGCCAAACTAACGCCTCACAAAACAATGGTTGTTCAATTATCTCCTACCACCTCTAATAGGAGACATTATAATGGAACTTTCTTTATATATGATATATATTATGTTTAGGTTTTCTTTATGTTTCAGTATTTTCTATTTATAGAATACCATTAAGGTTTCCATTATGGGTAAACGTGATAATTTCATTTGAGGAAGTGTGGAATACCGCCCCCTCAAAGTGATATGACTCGTTAATGTCATATGTGAGATTTATAAAGGATTTAGTCAATGATATAATATATGATATTATACTATAATTATAAAATACATATGTACCATTATTTATTACTTCCATTTAAATAAGAAAATTAAATGAAAGTAGCATTCAAGAGTATGTACGGCTTACTGTCTCCATGAACGATGCATTTCATTTCTTATCTCCCAATGTTATGTAAATTAATAAATACATAAATATACTATATATATATATGATATATATGATATCTAAATCATGAATATCATTCCGGTGAAAATGGATATTTGACCACATGAACAACTTGTAATTATAAGAAGTTTATTATTGACTCAAGTATCAAATATCGACAAAACGACCGTTATTAACTTAAATGATTACATAATGTTTATAACATGGTAAAAAATGATATAATCATAATAATAAACTCCAAAAATGATCTAATTCAAGTAAAAATTAACTTTAGTTTATTATTCAAGAGATTAAAGAACGAATTGGTCAAATCGGACACGAGGTAAGGGACTTCGTCTCAATCTCCTTTCACTGAGGCATATTTTGTTTTAATACAAGACATTATTTTATAAGTATTATAAAAACATTTTAATTTTCATTTTATTCAATTGAAATCTTTTTCAACTAATAGTTTTACAAAATGAAAAAAAGAATGTTTTTTTAACATAAGAGGTGACAATGACATTTCCACCACTGCGAGTATTATTTGATCTTTGGCTTACATAACAAGCTGTAGTGTTTTTTAAAGGAAAATAAATACTATATACTCTTTTTAAATATTTTTGTATTGAATATGGTTTTGAGAAAGAATTTATTATTTCATTATCTGGAAATGATATATTGTGATTGAAATGCGTAAATGTTATCTTTCCATTATGCTTGTTTTTTTTTGTTATGGTTCTTCGGTATTATTACGTAAATGTGTGGTTCCGTGATAAACCATTGAGGGGTGAGCCCATGATAGCTCTCCAAGGCATTGGGTAATGTGAAATAGGTAAACTTGAATGTTTCTCCTAATATATTTTGGTAATGTAATATGATGGGTATTCCAAATGTAACTGTCTGCATTGTTGTGATAGCTTCAATGTAAGTATGATATTGATGCCACAAGTTTCCTTTATGATTTATGATTTATATGTGTTATTCATAAATCTTATCATTTCATTAGGTATGTTAAAGAGATTATATTATGTATGTAATGATGAAATAATGTTTTCTTTCTTTGTTTTATAACCCTTACTGAGCTTTCTAAGCTCATCCAATATTTTGAAATGTTTTTCACATGACATAATGATGAATAGGGTCAAGGACATGATCAAGGAAAAGTCACATTATCTAAAACATGGAACTGGACCTGACACTTTTTTCCAATGTTTTTATCTTTGATAAAAAATCAAAACTGGGTAGAAGTGCCTAGTTTGTAATTCTTGAGATGTGCCATAATATTTATGGCATAATTCATTAAAACTATAAACCTTAAAATATCCTCAAAGTGAATTATTCATTTAATTCAAGATTAAGTATTGTTTTATGGCTGGGTCCTTATAGTTTTCATCATAGTTTGGTTTAGATAACTTTAGATGTTAGGATATTGTTAAATTAATGTCCATACATTAATTTGTGGTATTATTGAAGTGATATAAAATTTAAAGATTACCATGTTGCTTCACCTAAGATATTTCTATGTTCAGAATGGTTTTCTACAGATGAAATAAGGCAGTTGTGATGGGATGGAATAAAGATGGAAATGACCTTCAAAATCTGCAACCATAGATGGTCAAAATCAGAACTGAATAGTTTGTTTCTACGATGGATCAGTTGAGTCAAGTGATAAATGGTGGTTGTGTCTATTGATGATATTTCTGTTTATTCTAAAAGTAATGTGGATCCTTAAATATGTTTATGGGTTGTCTTTCAAACCATAAAACAAATGAAATTGTATAGGAAATTCTGCAAGTTTGAGTTTTGCCTACAACAAATTTCATTCCTTGGTCACATTATTTCAGAAAAATGGCATAACTATTGATCCTGCTAAAACAAAAGTTGTTATAGAATGGACAAGACCCACAAATATAACCGAGATCCATAGTTTTCTTGGTTTTTTAGGTTATTACATGAGGTTTTTTGAAATTGTTTCACAGTTATCTAGTATAATGACTAAGTTAACTCGAAAAGGTGGTAAGTTCATTCAGATAAAAGAATTTGATGATTGTTTTGAGGAATTGATAAAATTATTGGTGAATGTTCTAGTTTTGGCACTACCTTCCAAATATGGTGAGTTTTTTATTTATATTGATTCATTGTTGAAAGGACATGGTTTTGACCTTATTCAGAATGATCAGGTAATTTCTTATTCTTCATGTCAGTTGAAACCTCATGAATTAAATTACCCTACATAGGATTGGGAATTAGTTTCTATTTTTTTTCTTTAAAAATTTGGTGGCATAATTTGTATGGATTAAAAAGTGAAATATATACTTACCAAAAAAGATTGAAGTATTTATTCACTCAAAAATAATTGAATATGAGATAGAGGAGGTGGTTGGAATTAATCAAGGATTATGATTGACAGATCCATTACCATCTGGGAAAAGTAAATAAAGTGTCTGATGCATTGAGTTGAAAAATTAATCCTTCATTAACCATGCTACATTTGGAACAAGATCATTTGGTTTTTTATTTTATGAACTTTGGGATAGAAGTTGTTGGTGCAATAAATTCCTCTTTTTTCGGGTTTTAGTGAGATCATCTCTATCAGAAAGAATTAAGAAAGTGCAGAAAGAAGACAATGGATTGCAGAAAAAGGTAGAGTAGGTTCAGTAGGGTAAGTTTCATGAATATAACATTGATAATGATTTTGATTTGAGATTTGGAATGTGATTAAGTGTGCCTTTTGATTCACATTTGTAGAATGAGTTGTTATGTGAGGCTCATAGTTCCCTGTTTTCAGTTCATCCTGGCTGTACTATGATATACAAAGATCTTTGAGAGTATTACTGGTGGGATGGAATGAAAAGAGATATTGCTAATTTTATAGTCAAGTGTTTTACTTGTCAGCAGGTTAAAGCAGAGTGGAAGTTACTGAAATGGATGATTCGGTCTTTATAGAAGCCAGAGTGAAATGGGAAAGTATATCTATGGACTTTATTGTGGCATTACCAAAGACATCTCGAAGTAATGATGAAATATGGGTTATTGTTGGTTGATTGACTAAATCTGGTCATTTCCTTCCTATTCAAGATACATTCTCTCTTGATAAACTTTATCAATTGTATGATAAAGAGATAGTGAGGTTTCATGTAATACCCCTCTCTATTTTATCTAATCGTAATTCCAGGTTTACTTCTAACAATTGGAAAGGCCTTCAGTAGTCATTGGGTACTGAATTAAATTTTAGTATAACTCTTCATTAGCCATCAGATGGGCAGTCAGAATGAACAATTGAGACCATGGAGGATATTCTACATTCTTTTTCATTGGATTACTTGGGAATTAGGAACCAACATATTTCCTTGGTTGAATTTTATTATAATAACAGTTTTCATTCTAGTATACAGATGGCTCTATTTTAGACATTATATGGAAAGCATTGTCAAACTCAAGATTTTGGGGATGAAGTTGGTGAAATAAAGATGGTGGGAACTGAATTGGTAGAAGAGATGGGAGAAAGGAATAGTTGATTCAGAATCACATGAGAACAGCTCAGAGCAGGTAGAAAAGTTATGTGGATAATCATAGAAGGATCTTCCTTTTGGGGTAGGGGAGCATGTTTTACTCAAAGTTTCTCCATGGAAAAGTTTGATGTGTTATGGTAAGAAGGTAAAGTTGACACTGAGGTTCATTGTACCTTATAAAATTTTGTAGAAATTTGGATTAGTTGCATACATAGTGGAGTTACCTCCATGTCTATCCCAGGTACACAATTTTTTTCATGTTTCAATGTTGAGAAAGTATATGCCAGATTCATCTCATGTTGTGAGCCCATAGATAGTTCAGTTGGAAGAGAATCTCTCTTATGAAGAACATCCAGTCGACATTGATAACTGAAGTGAGCATGTATTTTGGAATAAGGTAATTCACCTAGAATTTTTTTTTGAAAAACCATATGGTTGAAGAGGAAACGTGGGAATTTGAAAATTCTATTAGTGATAAATACCCTCATTTATTTGATAAGTGAATAAAATTGCAGGGACACAATTTCCAAAATGGGGAAGGATGTAACATCCCAGGTAAACAAAAAATATGAAATTTTAATATTTATTAATATTTTTGAATTAAAATTAATTTTACCTTCAAAGGTTTTCTATGTTTGATGGCATACATGATACGTAACAACGGGTTTCTTTGAAATCTTATGTTGTACAATAATAATATAATATTATTATTTTAAATGGTAGATAACGCCTAACTGTTGTACTTATTGGAATAAATAGAACATACTAAAATATGATTATAAATGTTTGTTAAATGTTTTTACATTTTTCTAATAAAATTTAGAGGCATATAATGTGAATTAACCAAATTTTAATCATAGATACTATAATATTCTTTAAAAGGTCGATTTAAAGAATTTTAATAGAGAACCCTCTTTAAATATGGTTTTAGTCACTTTTATATGTTTTATTCTACAAAATAAAATTCTTCTTTAAAATATGGACATCAAAATTCACTTTCGGTAAAATTTAGGTATTTTTTTGATAAAATTCAATTTTTGATGAATAGTGAAAAATACTGTATTTTAATTCAAAACTGCCTTTTAATCAAATTTATTTATATTATTAGATATTTTTTATTTTTTTTTTGTAATTGTAATTAGAATATATTTTTACCATTCAATAAAATTTATGTTAATGTAATTAATTTCACTTTGAAATTGGACTTAAAAAAGTGTCAATCTTTTGATAGTTGTTATATCTTTAAAACATGCCTTTTGTTTTGAGAGCGGAAATTAATTTTAAATTAATTTCTGCCACATCTAGGTTTTGAATTTGGAAAAATTGATTCCATATTTATAATTAAAATGTAAAATTGTGTAAATAAGAAAAATTTACTTTTAGACATTATGAATTTTTACTTCAATAAATATTTTATTTACCATGTTTAAAGGGTATATCTGGTAAATAAGGGTAAACAAATATTACTATAATAATATTAAATCACCATAAAATGTGTTCTAATTCTATGGGATGATACACTTTCGACCATTAACATCCTTGGGTAGATTTTGGGACCCCATGGGGCCACAAAGGGGTGATAATGACACTTTATTTAAATTAACTTAATGTAAAGACAAAAATGACATAAACCAATATCTTTTTGTAAATTATTTTTTACATAAGGTTATATAAGTTATATTTTCTAAAATAAATATTATTTGTAAATATAAAAAGATTTCAAACATCATGGTGTTTTTTTAAAACTTTTAAGTGTAAAATAAACTAAATTATTTATGAAACAATAATGATTTAATGTTTACCCCATTAATAAATGTTATAAATAAATAAGATTATAAAGATTAAAATAATATCCAAAACCTATAGAATTATTTTTGGATAATTTTATTTAGTCCTTGATTTATCTTATCTTCTACTTTAATAATTTTTTTGACATTTAGAAACTTGAAATCGTTATGTAATAAAATAATATTTTCACAGTTTCCTAAAGAGCCCCTCATCCTCCTTATAAAAAGACCTCATCTCAAACTCATTACTCAAATCTCTCAAGCCCCTTGTATTGTAAAACCTCTGCCCAATTAATCTCCCTAAAACATTATCCTTCTTCTAAAATCCTTATCTTAGGTAGAAGGAACTTCAACAAACCCTTTTTGTTCAAACCAAATGGAGTTACCTGATTTAAAGGTAACGTCTTCTCTTAAGTTCTTTTGTTTTATTTTACATCTCCAACCCCATAAAATCATTTATTCATTTATTTTATAACAACACTAGTAACCTAAATATACTAGGATGTTGTTATGATAATTATTCTAACTACACTTTCACACACCTATATCTAATGTGTAAAAAACATACTGTTTCTATGAATTGAAAACTAATGCCTCACGAAATAATGATTTTTCAATTATCTCTTACGGCCTATCATGGTAGAAATTATGATGGAATTGTATTTATATATGATATATATTATGTTTATTTTTTTTCTTATTCTTCTGTATTTTCTATTTATAGCATACCTTTATGGTTTCCATTATGGGTAAATGTGATAATTTCATTAGAGGAAGTGCGGACTACTACCCCCTCAATGTGATAAGACTTGTTAATGCCATATGTAGGATGTATAAAGGATGTATTTAATGATATTATATATGATATTATACTGGAATTATAATATACCTATGTTTCATTATATTTTAATTCCATTAATATAAGAAATAGAAATTAAAGTAGTGTTCATGCGTACGTACGGCGTACAGTCTCCATGAACGGTGCATTTCATTTCTTATCTCCAAATGTTATGTACTATTATAAATATATAAATATATGGGATATATATGATATATATGATATATACATCATGAATATAATTCCAGATATAATGGATACTTGACCACATGAAGAACTTGTAATTATAAGAAGTTTATTTTTGACCCAATTACCAAATATCGATAAAACGACCATTATTAACATAAATGATTACATAATGTTTATAACATGGTATAAAGTGATATAAAAGGAATAATAAACTTAATAAAGGATATTATGAAAGTAGAAATTGACTTTAGTTTATTATTCAGGATAATAAAGAATGAATGATTCAAATTTGACACCAGGTAATAGATTTCATCTCAATCTCCTTTCATTGAGGCATATTTTGTTTTAATACATGACATTATTTTATATGCTATATAAACACCTTTGACTATTCAGTTCATTCAATGGGAATCTTTTTCTATGAATTGTTTTACTAAATGACAAAAAATATTGTTTCTTTTTAACGTAAGCGGTGACAATGACATTTCCACCACCACGAGTATTATTGGATCTTTAGCTTCCTTAATAAGTCGTAATGTTTTTTAAAGGAATATAAATTCTATATACCCATTTTATTTATTTTGTTATTGAAAATGGTTTTTAGAAAGTATTGATTATTTCATTATCTTGAAATGATATATTGTGATAGAAACGTGGAAATGTTATCATTCCATTTTGCTTGTTTTATGTTTTATGGTTCTTGGGAATTGTTACATTTATTGGTAGTTTCGTGATAAATTAAGGGTAGGTTATCCCAATATAGCTCTCCAATGCATTAGGTAACGTATCAGAGGTAAACGTGAATGTTTCACATAAGATATTTAGAGAATATACTGTGATGAGTATTCCAATGTAACACCCTATGTAGCTGTGACAGCTACAATGTAATTATGATATAGATGCCGCAAGTTACGTTTATGATTTGTGAATTATATTTGATACTCATAAATCTTATGATTTCATGAGGTATGATAAAGAGATTATTTTATATATTTAATGATGAATTAATGTTTTCTTTGTTTATTTATAACCCTTACTGAGCTTTTTATGCTCATACCATGTTTTGAAATGTTTTTTAATGGACTTAATGATGAATAAGATCAAATATGGGATCAAGGAAAAGTAATGTTGTCTAAAACATAAACTAGACATGACTCTTTTTTTTCATGAGTTTTTATTGTTGTGAAAAAATGGAAGCTGTGTAGAGGTGTCTACTTTGTAATTATTGAGATGTAATGTAATAGTTGTGGCCTAATTCTCTAAAACTTAAAACCTGAAAATATAATCAAAGTAAATTATTCATTTAATTCAACATTATATCTTGTTTTATGTTCGGGTCCTTATACCTAGTCTTGAAACTTTTCCAAGGATATAATAAATAATTAAATAATCACATGGAAATAAATAACAAATATTATATCTGGTTAATTAATAGTTCCTAGCATCCTTAAAATATCCTCAAGGCTTAGTGCCATGACATCTTATATAAATGGGTAAGACATCATCCAAATACCCAAGCTTGTTTGTCTCATGAGACATATTTATACATCCAATAGCTATAACAGGCCCCACCCATCACATATAGAGACCAATGTTTCCTCATATAAAATACATCAATCATTATCTAAATCATTCATATTGACAATCTATTAAACGAAATGATAATAATTATAGTAATCAATAATCATAATCATAAACAATCTAGAGTAATATGAAAATTGGTTTCATAACAGTACATCCAAATAAAACATATCATAAACCATATAGATAAATAAAAAGGGTTTTATCATTGGAGTATATACATGTTTTAGAATTCAGAAAAAGATGTTGATATAAATTAAAACACATTAAAAATATAAATGGAACAATTCTTGAGGAAAATACCACATTCACTTTCAAATAAAATATTTACAGACAAAAATATTTCACATATATTAAGGAAAATTTTTATCAAAAAAATCATATAATTATATAAAATAATCTTAAATTTAATGGATTTTAATGATGGTAGTAATTCTATAAAATCCATATAAGTTTAAAAAAATTTATTTCATGTTGTTATGAAAAGGATATAAATTACCTCATTCAAAAAATGAAAAAAAGATTCCATTCCAACCTTTTATGTAAAAATAAAATATTGGGTTAAAATTTAATGACTAAATCAATGAGATAATTTTAAAAACATTCTTGAAATTATTTTTATAAAACCTAGATATATATGAAAAATATTTTTCAATTGATGAGAAAAATAGAGATATATTTTTTTAAGAACATTTTATCAATAATATTAAAAACCAATGAGGGGAAATATAAATATAACTTGAAAAGTTCATGGATAACTAGAAGATAGTAAAATAGATTTGTTTTTGGATACAAATAACAGATAATCCCTTTATAGGAGACTTAAACATAATTAATAATTAATAATGATGGAATTATGTACTAAACTTTTAACATTGTGATCACATTTTAATCATAACCCATGTGAAAGTAATAAATTAAAATAAAATATTAAATACCATTAATATAAATGTATTTATTATATAAAATACCAAAGGATTATCATATAAACCAAAAACAATGTTGAATATGGAATATTTCTCTCGAAAGTAAAATTGAGTCGAGAAACCTTTACCTATTATATGATATCCTTCGTACATGTCTAAAATTACTATATTAAAAATATAGATATATAATTAATCATTTATAGAGATATATTTGTGACATCCTGTTTCTATTTTCAGGAATTATTAAAACCCTATTTTTACCATGATTTGGTTTGGTTTCATTTTGGGTTCTCTGCTTTGAAAAAATTAGATTTAATGAAAATTTATAGGTTCTGAACGGTTGGAGCATAGTTTTCCCAAACCATGTTCCCTATTAAGAAAAAATATAAAAACCCTAGTAGTGGGGGTTTCACGGTTGGTGAACAGTTTTAAAAACCATGCTCCCACTAATTAGAAATTGTGTAACCCATTAAATGGGGTTCATGGCTAGGGTGCACAATTTTTTCTTACCATGTAGCCCTACCCAGCTAACCATACATATGGTTCATTTTTTAATATGATAATTGTTTTAAAATTTAAAAAACCCATTTTTTAGGACCTCGTCAAACTATTTATACCCAAAACCAATTTTAACTTCTAAAAGAGCTCCCAAGATAATTTTTTATCCCCTCATAACCCTCCTAGAATCTGATCAAATCTTTATGAAGGACATCCAATCCTCTCCTGATTAGTATCATCTTTTTGTTATCATTATCCCACTCAATATATTTTACTCTAAATGGTTTTTTATATATGTATTTTTATTGTAAGATATATCCCCAATGTTTTTAATCATAATCCTATGTTTAATTTTTGGTTTCCCACTATCAATATTATTTTTTGGTGAATCTCATTTAGGGTTTGGAGTTTCGAGCTCATGTGATACAAACGTAGGAAGTCCCATTTTGATTGCCCAGTTTAATTAACCCTAAATTGATTGATTTGATTATTTTTTTTTCAATTTAATATGTTTAATTTTATTATTATGAAATTTATTTTTTTTAAACCCAATTTAATTAAATTTGGAATTTTTTTTTGGAAATTGTATTTTTTTCTCGAAATTTGAAAAAACAACCAGTTCAATTGAATTGGGGTGTAATTATGAAATCTAAGGATGTTGGTGGAATTTAAATTTTTTAATATAAATTTTTGAAATTGATAGAAGTTGTATAATATTTAAATTGATGAATTTAAACTGTGAAAGTGAATTGAAAATTTTAATTTTGAATTGACTTCAAATTCTTATTTGTGAAAATTAGATTAAAATAGTTTTGATTGAAATCTTTGGGGTTTATCATGGGAAAAGTAATGTTTTGATTTAAACACAATTTTTTTTTAAATGGAAAATTTTCATATTTGAAATGGAGAATGGGATGAATTTTATTTTAAGGAGTCTTACAGTAAATTTCACATTGTTGAATTATTATTAGAGCACTTGAAAGCCTTAGGTATTTAGTGAGATATATGAATAATGCTATATTATTTTCAATTTTTCAATACATTAATTAAGCACATCAAATCCCCAATAGTGTTGTGATGAATTCTTCTATGGCCATACCAAATGGACAGGTGTACACTCATATTTCTGTGTCCCCTTGAGTATGGGGATTCCTATAGCAGGGAACTATCATACCTCTTTATAAAAATGACCATGTTGCTAGATTTTTTTATTTGAAATGAATATATAAAACTTTTGTATACTATTTTACATGCCGTATCAATTTATATAAATTTTTTTATATAAAATGTTGAATTGATCCATTTATTTAAATTATTTTCATAATTTAAAATGTAAAGCAACATTTGATTAAATATGCTTTTGAAATTCCAAACCAATTTATTTAAAATTTATATCTATTTATTTGGTTAATTAAATATTGTAATCTCTTATGAAATCCTTGGTGACACCCTATTAGGATTTTAGATCACACCTTAACTGTGCCTTTGGGTGTTTTTAGTTTTTCTCCTCCCTAGTTCGAGCAAAGGAAAAGCACCACTTGGAGTGGGTTATAGCTATTATTCTTTGGTCTTGGAGATTTTAGTCCATTTGGGATTGGGTTATCTATCATTTGTTCTAGTAATTTTTTTTAGTATTTAGGGTTGTCAATACATGTTTGACTTCTGGTACACTTCTCCCTATAAAGTTTTTCTAGTATTTATACTGTATTATTTATCTTTCTTCAATGATGATTGTGGAAAATTATTTCCAAATTTTATTTTTTATAATGATACAAGATATTTTTCAACCCATGGGGATTGGGAACTTCCTTTGGGATATGTCAGGAATGGATCAATTATCGGGTTACCATAGTACTCATGTGGGTTCATGACAAATTGGTATTAGAGGTGATATGTTTTCATCTTCCCTTGATGTCAGTATGAAGTTGTGTAATACTGTTGAGACAAATGATGTATTTGTGATTTATTTCCTTGACATGTGTCACCATAATTAACCTTAAGTCACTATAGCTGGTTTTGGAAAGATATCGTGAGAATTATTTTTATCATTTTCCCTATTTTTTATTGTGATAGATTGAAATCCAAATCCTCTATTCTTATTTATTGGGATTAATTTTCCATTGTTGATATATTTGAGTTTTAATATGATGTATTATATGTTGTCTGATTTTTTTGTGTAACATCATTCATCTAAGAAGACATGCAAATTGGACATGATAAGTAGCTGTTGATGAACCTCAGTGAGAAAATCCTTTTGTGACCCAAGTGTAGTTGAGGTGATTGTGCATATTATCCTGGCTCTGGTATTGAAACCTACACCAGTTACCATTTATGATCCACCTATGGAACCTCAATGGGATTTTTTCTAAAGATTCACTTCGGAGTTCCTTTAAAATAAGCTGATAGTGTTCAAATGACCATATGGTCCTCAAGAAGCTTATGAATTATCAATAAAGTTCAATTATTTGTCTAAGTTCATGGATAAACCTTACGAAATCAAGGTGAAGTGTTCCACATTCATACTAGAAGGACCATGAAGGAGATGATGGGACACAATGGGGATGGAAAAGAATCTTGATAGATTAGAGTGGAAAAACATCAAGGTTCTTTTCACTGACTAGTTTTATCTAGAATCGATGATTTTGTCTATGTCCGCTGAGTTTTTCAAACTCAATTAGGCTATCAAGACCATGAGAGATTATAAAAATGGTTTTGATGGGATTGTGAAAATTTCACATGAGATAGTATTGAAGGAGAATATTAAGGCGTGATAGTTCTAGTTTAAACTTTTACAAAAAAAAATTTCTCAGATAAGTTGCTAAAGATGACTTTTTATGCAGATGTTCTAGATAGAGTACTAATGGTTGAAATAGACCTGGTGGGAAATTATAGGTTTTAGAGAGTTCCTTTTTCTCCTAGATTCCATGGGAATTCCTCTAATGTAAAGAGGAAGATAGATGATTCTTATGTTGGTTTTCATCATCATGGTCATTATAGAGCTTTTTTAGTTCCTAAAAGAGGCCCTTTAGTTTTTACCAGTGTGGAAATTCAGGTAATTCAATGAGATACTGGAATGAGGCACCTAAAGTATGAGGATCTTTTGGATGCTCGGGTATTTTTAATATGTTGTTCCATGTTTATTTTACTCCTCATAGCATCACGGGATGATCAGTGCCAATGTAATGACCCAGACCTCTTTGTTCTATTCCTTAACTGAAATCTGGTGTCTAAGGTATTCTGGGAGGTCAAGGTGACTTATCACCAACACTTTTCCAAATTTCATATTCTGTGAACAATGTTTCTAGTTTTGTGAACAGTTCCATCAGTGTGTCATTTTGTAAATAGTTCCATTGGTGAGTCATTTTTTGAACAGTGCTATCGGTGAGTCATTTTGTGAATAGTAACATCAGTGATTCATTTTGTGAATAGTGCCATCAGTGATTCATCTTGTGAAAAGTTCCATCAGTGACTCATTTTTTGAACAGTTCCATCGATGAGTCTTTTTGTGATCAGTGCCTTTAGTGAGAAATTTTGTGAACAATGTCATCAGTGAGACGGATGTGAACAGTACAATTGGTGACTCATTTTTTGAACAGTTCCATCAGTGATTCATTTTTGAACACTTCCAGAGATATCGAGGATACATTATTTGAATATTGTTTCCAGCATTGGTAGGCATACAATGTTTCTAGCATTAGTAGGTGCACATTTTTCCAACATTGGTTGGTGTACAATGTTTCCAGCTTCCAACAATTTCTCCCCTTTAACATTTTCTTTGACGTTAAATGAATTAAAGGTCTTTTTTAAGGGATTTAAGGCCTATTCAAAGCCCATAACTCCTAAATTAATTTTACTATGGCTCGGGGTGCCTTTACTTGGTCAGACCGCGTGGTTTAATGAGATCCACTTTTAATGGATAATCTAGTGTATCTTAAACCACTGCTCTGTAAATCTTCTAAAGTGACAATATATATTCCTCCCATGTTTTACCTTCTTGTTACCTCGTGAGATATTCTCAAACCTTTCCTTCTTCCCATAGGAGCAGTGTGATCAAACCTTAATCCTGGGATTGTTTCCCCAAGAAGTTTCCTCTTACTGCAAGCGAACCCTATGTTTTGCTACATGCAGCATGTGTCGATCCACCATCGATAGAAGGTATGATCTACCTTTGTTATTTCATTTTCTTCCATCCATTTCCACATGTGTTATCCATACCATGTTATGGAATGTGATATCCATGCTTCTATTGGATATTCCTTGGTTTTTGGTTGGTGGAATCGTGTCGCGACATCCTTGGGTGGATGCAATTGTCCCAATAGAGGAGATCATAATCCGTTGTGTTGATTATTCTCATACAAATAAAATCAAGAACCTTTTGAGTTAGGCGATTCATTACTACAATATTCTTTTACATGCATTAGTAGAGTTAGTGTGATTTATCCACTAGATCACAATGGAATTGACATAATAAATATTTGAACTTGATAAATAAAATTACATCGATCGTTTGGTATTGCCTCTTATTTTTCTAGATAGTGTGATATATAAGATTTCCTTCTTTAGCATTTCATTATTAATAGAAATTGGTAAAGAACTTAAATTAGTATTAATTGTAATTATTTATCAAAGATAAATAGTCATGAAAATAAATCTTGTTCTTATAGTTGCAATTTTATGTTAGTCAAATAGATTATGTAAGCATGTTTAGTCAATTTGTGATAGCTATGATAGCTTTCTGTATTGGATTCCCATAGTAGAAGACTACTATTAATGAACCGGTTAATTCAAGATGGATTGATGAAATGGTTTTTTGATAAAAGATAATTCCTCATGGGGTTTTGAGTTACTCTCTTTCTTGTAAATACCAAGAGCCTTATGCTTGGAGCTGTGAGAGCTCATTCCATGTGAAGGAAGAATACCTTGTTTAAGGTCCAAGAGCCTAGTTGATATGATGTGTATTTTACTTCTTGTGTTGTGATGTGAGACAGAATTGTTATTGTGTTGTGTGGGGGCAGAGGGTCCCATTGGTTCTGGCATTATTTGATGCCTAGAGTGCTGAGATGCGTTGGTTTAGGAATGTGGGTGTTGGCGAGGACTCCATAGATGATGAAATAGGTTTGATGTGAGTATTTGGATGATTTATGATTCTTGTAAGTTCTTTATATACATTACATTCCCCATATCCCAAGGTAGTTGGTATTTCTTACCCTACTTTCAAAATGGGTGAATATACACAAGGTATTTTATGTGATTTCCATGTTTAGATTCTCGAGGGATGATGGGTTTATGCTCTTGAAATAGATGGTAAAGACATGAATGGATGTTAAAATACCCACCATGTAGATCCCGTCAAGTGTTTCGTAGCTTAGATAGTTTTTATAGAATCCCTATGAATATGGGAAAGTAATAATGTTGTTAATAAATGATTGAATAGATTATGTTAACCCATGGGGTTTGTATAGAACCAGAAATTTCAAGGAAAATTGTTTCTTAATTTCATTGGAATTTTATGATCCTGTGGCTTCTAACAGCACCTGATTCTGAGCCCGGTGTTCCCGGAATCAATTTACGAAGTTTAGCTCGGGTACGTTCAGTGAACGAACAAGCAGGTTTTTTTAACTTTTGAACTGGTGCTCGGAATTGAAATCTAAGGGCACCGATGAACTCGTAGCGCCGGTATTTTCTTAAGGGGGTGCTTACCGCAGTTGCGTTTTTTCATATGTGGTAATTAATTTTGGGGATTTAGTTTAAAGTAAATAAAATTGTGTGAACAATTTTATTTTACATCTTTGGGAGTTATTCTCTCCCATGGGAAGTTGTTGTTGGGGCCCACGACCAATCAACTTCCCATGTGTGAATAGTTGAAAGGTGGGGCCCACACGATCCCCAAACTTCCACCTCCCCCTAAAACCCTTAAACTTCTCCCAATAAACTCCCTTGGTTTTAATTTGACAGCATTCCCTTAATTAAATGTGACTCTTCACATACACCCTTCTTAAATGCATGCCAACACATTCTAATTAATAAGGTGGTTTGATTGTTTGAATTTGAAGTGGCTTGTATTAAATAAAATAATAAGGTAGCTTATTATTTTATTTGGGGGAATTATTTTTGAGTGGGAGCTCTTGAGTTCTTGGGGAAGAACACCAACTCTCCAACGAAGAACAACCATCCCTCTCGATGAATAACACTCCTCATTTTCCCATCCTGGGAGGAGAAACGACCTGGGGGAACGTCGTCATCCATGACGGCTTTTTCTCCAACGACAATGGAATCAGCTCCGATCTTCTACGACATCTGATCATTACGAGGCATGCCTCTTTCCGCGGCTTGATGACGTGTGACGTCTTTGCGAGGTAGGGGTTAAATTATTTTCTAGTGAATTTAAGATTGTGCTTTGGCGTTTTTATATTATTTCGGCCAAATGTTACCGACGTAACGGGAGGAGATCGGACCGCACGAACACAGTCGATTCCCCTCCCCATTTCCTTATTTATCAATAGTTTCTTTCAAAGTGAAGGCGGTGCGGTGTTGTTGCACTATGCGGGGACGAGGAGAACCGCTGCCGGAGTGGGCTGCGGCGGTGGTGTGCGGTATCGTCGTGCCGCGCCTGTGAAGCTGAAGGAACGGCGGCAAGAACGGGCTGCGGTGGAGGTGGAGCGTGGCACCTCTGCGCCGTGCCGGATGGGAAGGAGCCTCATCCTATGGTCGTGGTAGTTCATAGGATTGGCCAGCTGAGCTGGCCACTGGCACCAGTTGGAGGCGGGACCCCACAGGTTCCGCGGGTTCAATTAAGCTTGGCCTTAACGGACAGTCGTTTCTTCAATCAAGGGGGGCTACCCGCGTCGGGCCGGACCATCTACCCGGCCCGTCGTGTCGGCTGGGCCGGGCTATGCCAAACTAGGCCCGACCCCGACCCGGGTTGGGTCGACCAGGTTCGGGCCAACCCAGGGGGTATTGGGCCGGGTCGGACCGGGCCCAAACCCCTACTTACGGACAGATCTGTTCAAACACCCATAACATGGGCTATGGATCTCCGATCAACACACTATAAGTTGCATTGGGATCCTTAGATAAAGACGGTCATTTCGTTATATTAAACTTAACGTTTCGAAGAACTTTGGGTATGGCCGGGTTGGTTCGAACACGAAACCAACCGGGCCCTCGGAGCGGAAACGCTTATAACATGAGCTTCGGACGTCCGATTGACATGATGTCGACTTTGTTGGATTCCTTTTGGTGAGAAAGATCTTTTGGCATACTTCATCTGAGGTCTGGATGCATTTGGAATATGGCTGGGTTGGATTGAACCTGAAATCCAACCGGGCCCCTCGAACGGAAATGCCGATAACTTCTAGACCGGACGCCCGTTTGACGAACCGTCAGCGACATTGATGATCACGTCAGGAAACGGTCCCTTTGAGTATACCCTTTGAGAGTTCGGGATACAGTTGAGATACGGTCGGGTTGGTTTGTACACAAAACCAATTGGGCCCCCAGGACGAAAAGGTTAATAACTCACAGACCGGGCATCTGATTGACGCGTCGTCTATTAAATTGAGACCCCTAAGACGAGGTGGTCCTTTGTGATACTTATTTTCGGAACTTTGTGATACTTGGAGTATCGACCTATAGCTTGTGGATCAGACCCTCCTGGAGACGAGCGTTCTAAGTACGGAGACCGTGTAGCTGGCTGAGACCAGATGACTGCTTGTCTGATTCGAGTCGGAGTGACTTGTATAGCCTAGTGGGGAGCACTACTCTGTTTGGGTGGATGACCCACGGCGAGGAGCACTACTGTGTCTGGGTGGCAGACCCGTGGTACTCGACAGGGGGAGTACCTCTACAGGCTATTATGGGGGGTGCACTACTATGTTTAGGTGGCAGACCCCGGTGGGGAGCACTACTGTGTTTGAGTGGAAGACCCAAGGTACTCGAAAAGAGGAGTAACTCAGTAGCCTTAGGTTATTGAGAAATGCCTCGGAGTCATGACAGGATCACTGTACTCAACAGAGATGGAGCTCTTCAGTAGTTTCTTTTTTGATAATGAAAATCCTGGTTTGAGCTGAGTCAATGACCTTTGTGTTTTCCTCAAGATTGATATGGGTTACTTGATGACTTAGGTATATGTATGGGAATATACCTAAGTAGTGGTTATCGGTTGACTTAATATCTATGTGATATCTCATGTTTGAGATGGGTTACTTGATTAACTTAGGTATAATTATTGTCTTATACCTAAGTAAGGGTTATCTGTTTAGAACTTTCTTTGTGATTATCCTTTTTGGATTTAGTGACACCTTGAGGGTCTCTGGGTCCCTAATGAGTATCTTATACTCACCCCTGCACGGGCTATGCCCGCACCTCATTGTGTTGGATGCAGACGACGGACAACTCTGATTGAGTTCGAGTGTACGAGGATTGGATGGAACCCGGAGGTGGACCTCACAACGAGTCAGTACCCAGAGGTGGACCCCACGAAGAGTCAGTACCCGGAGGTGGACTTCACGACGCGGTGGTACTCGGATGAGGTTGGCGGGTGAGAGAGTTTAGGAGGATATCTGTACCAACCCTCCAGGTAGGATCCATGGTGGATGATCCAGGAGATGCGCTATCTGCACCTACCCTTCAGGTAGGATCCGAGGTGGATGACGTAGGAGATACTTCTATTTTCCAGTTGTTTGTCTTTTCTGTTGTACTTTCGTTCATTTGTAGCTGTATTTTTCAGTTGGGTTTTTATACTGGATCATTTACTTTTCAGCACTTTATATTGTACATAGTGTATTAATTCCTCTTCTACTCTATGGTGTTTGTTTACTTTTATAAAGGCAATGCCTTCCCATTTATCAGAATTTATGCCTTTGGTGTAAGTCGCCAGCCCCTAGCCTTTGGAAGGCGAGCTTGAGGTAGTCACGACATGGGCCCTGAGGACAGGTTGTGAAAAATTGGTATCAGAGGAGTTGGTTCTACCGTAGAACTCAGAACTCTGATCATTATTTTCTGTGAAGCAATAGTGTTAAGGTTACCAAGTGTGGTCTTCAGTTCAGGGAGTCCAATGTTGGTGCGGTGGCCGACTTATCTATACACCAGGACCCTGACTACTGATTTCTGACTTAGTTCACAAAAACAATGATTTCATGTGTGATTCCAAATGTTTTAAAGTCAGCCCATACCAGGTCAGCTCACCAAGTATAAATCTCCTGATCATGTCGCATCTATTCAGGATGCCTCCACTCAGACAGGTAGTTGGAGTTACAAGAGATTACTTGATGACAGCCCACCGAGGGACGAGACTCCGGTGCAGGGTCCTCTTTCTATGTTGGCACCTTCGGGTGGTGTACCAGCAGTAGCACCACCTATTAGGTAGAAGATGCCACCAGTCGTACTAGTGGACGGTACACGCTGACTGAGCATGTTGCACGAGTTCCAGAAGCAGAGGCCTTCATGGTTACGAGGTGAGACAGATTCCCAAGCCATAGAGGACTGGATGGAGGCGATTGTTAGAGTTTTCCGCCTAGTCGAGACACTAGTAGAGAGGATGGTGGACTTAGCTACTTGTGTATTTCAGTGAGAGACCATGAGGTTGGTCTGTATAATGATGGGGATTCAGCAAGTGGACATATGCTTGAGATAGTACCATCGGGTAGTGTTCCAGCTATATCACTACCTGTTGGTCAGCAGACACTACCGGCGGTATCGGTAGAGGATACTTGTAGGCATAGTACCTTACTTATGTTTCCTCACCAGATATCCCTCAAGATCTGATGCAATCCTGACTTATAGGTGGCTGAGGACTGGCTTGAGGAGGTGGCTGAGAGTTTTCTAGAGCTTACACAGCTTCGGCAGGACGACATGTTGGAAGCTGAGTACTCAACGAGGCGTACCAATCATTCCGGGTACTTGATGACTACGAAATGATCAGTGATTTAGAACTCAGACCTCTGAGTGATGTGTGTTTAAGGATATCTGAGTATGCACTATTTCCTCTATGAATTCCTACTTATGATAGGGTTCTAGAGAGAACCTTTGTGGTTGAATGTTCTTTGGCTGATCGGTTATAGCCAGTGAATGTTATAAGTGGGAAGATGCTAACTGACGCCAGTCTCAGAGACTTGTTCGAGGAAGTGTTAAGGATAGATGAATCTTCAGAGCAGTTGATGTGGAAGCAGATCTTGGAGAGCAGCATGGGGTGGTGTAAATTTCATCATGTTATAACTACCCACCTTTGTAGTCCCCACTAGGCTTAGGGAGTAGGATGGCAGGGGAAGAGAGTAGCTACTTGCGGTCAAGGAATGTGACCCAAGGGCTCTGGGAATGATTCTAGGTATGGTTTGTGTCCACTACTAGCTACTGTATCGATAGAATTAGGTACCAATCATTCATTCCTTTCACGAATCTTATCCCAGACCTAGAGTTTCCGGTTAAAACCGTTCACTTGATCCTCATATCTGGAGATACCTTTGGGATGACACTCGATAATCACACATACGCCGACAGTGTGAGCTGACCTTTGATGTGAGATTTTTGGTTGGAACCTCTTGGTGCCAATGTCGAGGCCTTACGACGTTGGTCTGGGTATGGATTAGATTCATAGTTCATACTCAGATTGACTGTATTAGGAAAAAATGTTGTGGTTTATCTACAACGCTGGGATAGGGTTTTTCCCTGGTCGGTAAAAAGGGAAACCCATGCAGCACAAGGATAAACTCATGCTTAGGAGGGTACGACCGATCACTCTTGAGTCAGATAGCATTACCCAAGTGACAAAAAGAGTTTTCAGTTTTCAGATCCTCCAGGACTATGACTTCGAGATAGTTTATACTCCTGGGAAGGGGAGCATTGTCGCATAAGCGCTCAGTTGAAGGACTGATATTCAGTTGTTAGGGATGGAGAGACAGCAGCTAGCCACATTTCATATATCCTTTGTGGATAGTGATGGAGTTAGCACCTGTAGAACCAGAGATGGTTTGGGTTGAGACGAAGAAGGTGCAGATCATCCAGGCGTGGATGAAGTCTGCACAGAGCAGGCAGAAATCCTATGTATATAGGATATGGAGACCACTGAAGTTTGAGGATAGCAACCACGTATTTCATATGTGTCTCACCTCGATGAGGTTTACAGAGATGTGGCCAAGGTCACGAGTTATCTTCGAGGTTCAACGGACCTTTCTAGGTCCTCATCAGGGTAGGCGAGGTGGTTTACCTCTTGACCTTTCCACCTCAGTTGCACTGGGTGAATGATGTCATCCACGTATCTCAGCTGAGGAGATATGTGCATGATCCTTCACACATCATCGACCACAGGGAGTTGGATGTCGATGACAGGGCGACATGCACGAAGGTTCTAGTGGAGATCAACGAACGACAAGAGTGGGTCCTATGCGTACGGTTGATTCCTTAGGTGCGCTTTCACTGGTAGCATGAGAACCTCCAGGACAGCACCTGGGAGCGGAAGGCTCAGATGCGTGCTTAGTACCACTTTGTTTTCTCAAGTGTGTGTTGAAGCATTACAAGGACGTAAATCCTAGAGTTGGGAGTAATGTAAAGACCCTGAAATTTCAAGGAAATTTTTTTCTTAATTTCATTGGAATTTTACGAGTCTGTTGCTTTTGACGAAACCTAATTCTGAGGCCCGGTGTGCCCGGAATCAATTTCCAATGGTTAGCTTGGGTACTTTCAGTGAACGAATGAGTGGGTTTTTATAACTTTTTACTGGTGCTCGGAATTGAAATCTGAGGGCACCGATGAACTCGCAGCACCGGTATTTGCATAAGGGGATGTTTACCGCAGTTTAGTTTTGTCGTATTTGGTAATTAATTTTGTGGATTTAGTTTAAAATAAATAAAATTGTGTGAAAAATTTTATTTTACATCTTTGGGAGTTATTCTCTCCCATGGGAAGTTGTTGGTGGGTGCCATGACTAATCAACTTCCCATGTGTGAATAATTGAAAGGTGGGGCCCACCCGAGCCCCAACCTTCCACCTCCCCCTAAAACCCTTCAGCTTCTCCAAATAAACTCCCTTGGTTTTAATGTGACAACTATCCCTTAATTAAATGTGACTCTTCACATCCTCCCCTCTTAAATGCATGCCAACACATTCTAATTAATAAGGTTGTTTGATTGTTTGAATTTGAAGTGGCTTGTATTAAATAAAATAATAAGGTAGCCTATTATTTTATATGGGGGAAAGCATTTTGGGTGGGAGATCTTGAGTTCTTGGGGAAGAAGGCCGACTCTCCAACGAAGAATGACCATCCCCCTTGATGAAGAACACTCCTCCGTTTTGCATCCTGGGAGGAGACACCACCATGGGGAACGTCGTCATCTACAATGTCTTTTTCTATGATGACAACAGAATTGGAACTGGTCTTCCGTGACATCCAATCATCGCGACAGTTGCCTCTTTCCGCGGCTCGACGATGTGCGACCTTTGTGAGGTAGGTGTTAAATTCTTTTATAGTGAATTTAAGATTGTGCTTTGGTGTATTTATATTATTTCGGCCAAATGATACCAACGTAACGGGAGGAGATCAGACCGCACGAACATGGTCAATTCCCCTCCCTGTTTCCTTGTTTATCAACATTGGATTTCAAAGTTAAGGCGGTGCGGTGTCATTGCACCACGTGTGGACGAGGAGAACCGCGGCCGGAGCAGGCCGCGGTGGTGGTGCGCGGCATCGTCGCGCCGCGCCAGTGAAGCCGAAGGAACCGTTATCATAATGGGCCACGTTGGAGGTGGAGCACACCGTCATCGCACCGTGCTGGAGAACTTGAAGGAGGCCACAGTTGGGGCGGTCCGCGGCAGAGGAGCGCGGCACAGTCGGGCCGCGCCGGAGCACCAAGAGACCGCGGACGGGGCGGGCCGTGGCAGAGGGGCGTCACGTCATCGCGCTGCCCTGGACGGAACGGAGCCAGGGCCTATGGCTGTGGCGGTTCAGAGGAGCAGCCGACTGAGCCGGCCGCTGGCACCAGCTGGAGGCGGGTCTCCTCGGGTCCTGCGGGTTCAATTAAGGCCTTGCCTTAACGGACGGTCGTTTCTTCAATAAAGGGTGGCAGCGCAACCCCCCCCCCCCCCCCCCGCATCCTTCTCGGCCGAGAGCCGAGCCACCGGCCACGCGGGCTGGGCCGGGCCACACCCAACTGGACCAGACTCGGACCCGGGTCAGGTCGACCCGGTTCGCGCTGACCCAGGAGGGGTATTGGGCTGGGTCGGACCGGTCCCAAACGCCCTACTTACGGATAGATCCATTCAAATGTCCATAACTTTGGCTAGTTACCTCTGATCGACGCACCGTCAGTTGCTTTGGGATCCTTGGATTGAGACGGTCATTTCGTTTTATTACACTCAAGGTTTAGGAGAACTTTGGATATGGATGGGTTGGTTCGAACACGAAACCAACTGGGCCCTCGAAGAGGAAATGCATATAACATGAGCTCCGGATGTCCGATTGACGTGCCATTGACTTTTTGGATTCCTTTTGGTGAGACGGATCTTTTTCCATAATTCACCTAAGGTTTGGACGTAGTTGAAATATGGCCAGGTTGGATTGAACCCGAAATCCAACCGGGCCCCTGGAACAGAAAAGCCGATAACTTTTAGACCGAACGCTCGTTTGACGAACCGTCAGCGACTTTGGGGATCACATCGAGAAACTGTCACTTTGAGTATACCCTATGAGAGTTCGGGGTACATTTGAGATACGTTCGGGTTGGTTCATACACGAATCCAACCGGGCCCCAAGGACGAAAAGGTTAGTAACTCACAGACCGAGCGTCCGATTGGTGTGTCGTCTGTCGCATTGAGACCCGTGAGACGAGGCGGTCCATTGTGATACTTCTTCATGGTACTTTGTGATACTTGGATCATCGACCTATAGCTCGTGTGGCGGACCCTCCCGGAGACGAGCGTACAAAGTACGGAGACCGTGTAGCTGGCTGAGACTTGATGACTACTTGTCCGATTCGAGTCGGAGTGACTTGTATAGCCTAGTGGGAAGCACTACTGTGTTTGGGTGGCAGACCCATGGTGGGGAGAACTACTGTGTTTGGGTGGCAGAACTGCGGTACTCAACAGGTGGAGTACCTATGCAGGCTATTAGGGGGGGTGCACTACTGTGTTTGGGTGGCAAACCCTGGTGGGGAGCACTACTGTGTTTGGGTGGCTGACCCGCAGTACTCGAGAGGAGGGGTACCTCAGCATTCTTATGTTAGTGAGAAATTTCTCGGAGTCGTGATAGGATCACTGTACTTGAAAGAGATAGAGTTCTTCAGTAGTTTCGGTTTCGATAATGAAAATCCTGGTCTGAGCTGAGTCAATGACCTTTTTGTTTTCCTCATTATTGAGATGGTTACTTGATAACTTAGGTATATGTATGGGCATATACCTAAGTAGTGGTTATCCGTTGATTTCAAATCTGTGTGATATCTCATGTTTGAGATGGATCACTTGATTAACTTAGGTATAAGTATGGTCTTATACCTAAGTAAGGGTTATCCGTTGAGAACTTTCTTTTTGATTATCCTTGTTGGATTTAGTGAGACCTTGAGGGTCTCGGGGTCCCTATTGAGTATCGTATACTCACACCTGCATGGGGTATGCCCGCAACTCGTTGTGTTGGATGCAAATGATAGACAACGCTGACTGAGTTCGAGTGTACGAGGATTGGATGGAACCCGGAGGTGGACCTCATGACGAGTCAGTACCTTGAGGTGGACCCCACGAAAAGTCAGTACCTGGAGGTGGACTTCACGACGAGATGGTACTCGGAGGAGGTAGGCAGGAGAGAGCGTTAAGGAGGCTATCTGTACCTACCCTTTAGGTAGGATCTGTGGTGGACGATCCAGGAGCTATGCTATCTGTACCTACCCTTTAGGTAGGATCTGAGGTGGATGACCCAGGAGATACTTCTATTTTCCAGCTGTTTGTCTTCTCTGTTGTACTTTTGTTCTGTTGTCACTGTAATTTTCAGTTTGGTTTGTATACTGGCCCATTTACGTTTCAACACATTCTTTTGTACTTATTGTATTACTTCTGCTTGTACTCTATGGTGTTTTTTACTTTTATAAAGGAAATTCCTTCCCAGTTATCAGAATTTACGCCTTTGGTGCTATTCTCCAACCCCTTTCCTTTGGAAGGTGGGCTTGGGGTAGTCACAACATGGGCCCTAAGGACGGTTCGTGATAGGGTTAGATCTTGCTGGGACGCAATGCAAAGGTTGATATTTAAAGGCATTGTGGATATTAGTTGGAAATCTAATGAATTATAATGTGGAATTGTTAATGGTTAATTAATGTTTAATGAATTGATTATCATAAAGTGAAACTAATAAAAATGGAATAAAGTAATATAATAAATCTCTTTAAATAGTTGTGTTCTTATAGGATACCTAGTCTTAACAGTGGATGCTGAGAGTATATGAGACCTTAGTTGTAGTTGATTTTAAGACTTGGTTATGACCATAGTGTTGTTGTTTGCTAAAGTATATTCTATAAATTTTGTGCTTCTATATGCTATTACACCCCATCATTTAGGGAAATTGACACCCTAGAGATTCTAATCCCTAGGGGTGTTTTCCCCCACATTCTAGTGGGAGAATAGTTAGCTGACTACCTACTTTGGCCCCATTCTCTTCTCTTGGTAGTTAATTGTGATGGCATGCACAATGGTTAATTTTCCCCATATATATGTGTAGAGGGGTGTAATGGCTTGTGGTCATTCACACACATATATTCTGGTCATTGTTTCACATGGACTATTATAGGTGTAACATGTATAGGCTATGATGGATTGAGGATCCCTACTCAGTATATGGGCTATAATGTCTTGATGATTAATACCTGATGTATGATACATGTTATGTGAGCTGTGGTGGATCCTTTAAACTACCTGGTTACTTTGTTTACATGGATGTGGTGGTTGTGTTGCACGAGGTTCATGTTTTGGGGTTTCACCCTGGTGTTTGTGTGTAAGCCTTTTTGGAGAGAAATTCTTAGGATGTACAATGTTGGGGCAAAGAAGAAAACTAGTTGGGAAGTAATAGTATGGTACCCATGATATTATTTATTATTTTATATAATCTTGTATGCAATACATGGGGAGATTAACCATGGGGAGGCGGGGAACTTAGAATACCTGTTTATGTGATGAGTTAGTTTCACTTTTTTTTCGATGTGCTTTAGCATTCTTTCTTTACATTTTCATGAGAGTATATGGGAAGGATCCTACTGAGTAAATTGTTATACATGCCCTACATATATATAAACTATTTTTTAGGTCACTAAGATCAGGATGGAGATCAGGCTGGTTACTACTAACATGGGGTTGCAGGAGCTGTTCAAGATTTTTGGTTGCTGTTGTTATTACTTTCTTTTGGTACCAGATGCTTTCCCTTTTATTTGGGGTATTTTATGCATGACATTACATTTTTTTACTTGGGATATATTTTATATTGTAGTCTGAGTTGAATTTGGTTAGTGTATTTCTTATCTCTCTCTTTATCATCTGTTCTCGTTGGAGGTAATTCCTCCCATTTGTGTGTTTACTATACCCTCGGTGCTAGTCTCCATCCCGGAGCCTATTGGAGGTGGGACTCAGGGTCCACTATCTCTCGTCTCACATTGTTGTCCTAGGAGGGGTATACCTTGTGGGAAGGGGGTCATGATAGAGTGGTATCAGAGGTCTAGTCGAGGGATATGAGGGAGTTTGGTGTTTATAATTGGTGAGGTTTCATGGGATGGTAGGGAAACAAGGTTAGTTAAGTTTAGCAAGTGATTTAAACACTAGAGACTGGATGAGACATAGGCATTTAGGTCCCCCTATGATGTGATGCACAGACCTTTATGTTTACAGTGGATCCTAAACGAGGTGATATTAGTTATAGGGTAGAGACCTAGGAAAGGATTATGCATTATTATTCATTGTTCTTGTTTTTGAATGGTTAGACCTTTGGATAGGTTAACTTAAATTGAATAAAAGAAAACATTTAATTAATAAATTTTGTGTCTTCTATATTTTAGGTTTAGGATCTCTAATTGTTTTTTATTTTGCAGTTATGGCTCCAGGTTGAATTCCTTGTTAGGTTCAAACAGAATATGTCCAGTAGGCTATGCAAGTAGATCGTTGCAGGGTAGAGGTTGATGGTGACAACACTTAGAGGAAGACATTCCATGAGTTTTTATGCCAGATCCTACAAAAGTACAAGGGATCTATTTTAGATGTAGTCACGGAAGACTGATTGGAGGTGGTAGATATAGCCTTTAGTTTGATCTATGCTCTAAAAGAAAACTAGGTTTCTATGGTTATGACGATGCTACATGGAGTAGCGAGGAAGTAGTGGTTATTGTTCCTCAGGGATCTTGAGTATTTGGAAATCTCATGGGAGGAGTTTTGATACAGGTCGGATTTGAGTTTATTTCTTCTACTATGAATGCTTCTATTAACCTCGAGGTTCATGCCCATCGACCGGGGAGATCTAGTGTATGAGAGTTTTGAATCTTTTTCCAAAACCATTTATGATATTCTAAAAACCTATTTCCAGATGAGGAGGCTAGAGAGAGGCATTTTGAGGAGGCTTTGCATCTAGTGATCCAGTGCCAGTTCACCCCGTTTATGCTAAAGCCATATCATGATGTGTTGATGAGGGTAGAGGTCATCAAAATACATTGTCTAGAACCAGATCTTCATGAAATGGGTGTCATCATTATCCCTCACAAAGAATTGTTGTGGTATAGGGTTCCTGGTTTTTAGGGAATAAACGTTTCAGTTTGGTCAGGGGTATGTCCCAGCCCTCAGTATCTCGTTTCTCTGGGGGTGGTGGATCTCAGGCATACGCCAAGGAATCATGTGTTTGTTTTTCTTGTGGATGTCAAGGTCATTAGTAGAGAGAGTGGTCGAACATTCATAGAATTCAATGTGCACCAGGTGTTCCACTCTAAGTTTCTCTGTTGAGGCGGTTCGAGTTGAGGATCAGCAGCAGGTTACCCCAGCATTGGATCAGCATAGAGCAGATGGGGCAGGTAGAGGAAATCCTCGTGATGCTCCCCATCCTTATAGATCAGAGTGCAGTCATGGAGGTGGTCATCATCAGGGTTATAGAGGTCATAGAAGAGGTTGTGTTCAGCATCATGATTTAACATTTCTAGTGCCATGAGAGAAAGATGTCAATAAAGGTATCCATTTTCTTGTTTTCTACATGGGTGTATGCCTTTTTTGATTCAGTAGACACACACTCCTTCATATCACCTGCCCTTGTCCATGCTTTGGGACATGAGTTTGAGAGGCTTCCAGTTCCCTTAGTGTTGGCTACACTAGTTTGTGGTAGAGGTGCCTTGTTTGATGAATGTAGAGATTGTGAGCTTTTGTTGGGGTAGCACCACTCTTATGGTGATTTCCTATGTTTACTGATACAACCATATGATTTCATCCTCATCATGGATTAGATATATTCCATGCAGGATATCGTGCTTTGCTTCAGGATGTAGGTCGTGTTCATTGATGCTGATAGAGAGCCAACGATGTTTGTTGTTGAGTGATACCCTCAGATGGGTCAGATTCATGTTCTATCTTTATCATCCATGATGGATGAGTAGATGATGAGTTCTTCATAGGTTCATCAATTGGTGTTTCCTAGGGTCTTAGAAGAATATCGTGATGTCATGCCAGAATAGGTTGTAGCATTACACCCTCGACAAGAGATCTAGTTAGGGATTGAGCTACAACCAGGAGCATCTCACATCTATATGTATCTGTATAGAATGGCCTCTTTAGAGTTATAGGAGCCATGTCTACAGCTCAATAGTCTGTTACAGTATGGTTTTGTTCAGGTGACTGTGTCGCTGTGGGGTGCACCAGTTTTGTTTGTGAAGAAGGTTAATGGCAGTTTGCGATTGTGTATCGATTATCATCGCGTAAACAATGTGATAGTGAATAATCATTATCCTCTTCCATAGATTTATTATTTATTCGATCAACTGAAAGGTGAAAATATTTCTCCATGATTGATTTCAATCAGGATATCATCATATGAATGTGAAGGATGGTGATATCCCAAATACTGCTTTCCAATGTCTTCATGGGCATTACGAGTTTGTGGTAATGTCGGTTGGTGTGGAAAATTCTCCAATTATGATCTTGGGATTGATTAACACTGTGCTCCATGATTTCCTTGATATTTTTTTGTGGTTTTCATCGATGAAATCCTCATGCACTTCATATCTGAGTAGGAACATGCAGAGTACCTTTACGCCATTTTGGGAGCTCTTTGTCAACATCAGTTGTTTCTGAGATTGGAAAAGTTTGAGTTTTGGGTTCAATAAGTTTGTTTCATGGGGAATTTGGTGTAATAGGAGAGAGTAGCTATGGATCTATTGAATATAGATGCAATTTTTTCTTGGGAAGCCCCCAAGGAAATGGAAGAGGTGTGAAGATTCCTTGGTCTCACAGGAAACTACAGGAGGTTCGTAGCTAATTTATCTTGTGTTGAAACTCCTCTGAAAACATTAACTAAGATGGATCGGGAATTCGTGTAGACTGATCAGGGTTAGTTAGCTTTGGATTATCTGAAGAACAAGTTGTTATGTTCTCCATTCCATTGTCTTCTAGTAGAGGGAGTTCACTTTGATGTTTTTTTTATGCTTCGCATATGGGGTTAGGTTGTGTTCTAATATAGAATATATCATTTGTGTCTTATGGGTGTCAGTAGTTGTGTCCACCTGAACATAGCTATTCCACCCATTATCTTGAGTTAGCAGTAGTGGTGTTTTATCTAAATTTGTGGAGACATTACCTCATTGGTGAGCGATTTGTGGTTTTCATCGATCATAAGAGCCTAAGGTATGTTTTCTCCTAGTACTACTTGAACTTGTGGCAGTGTCAGTGGATGGATTTATTACTAGAATATGACATTTAAATATTGTATACCCCTAGAAAGGGGAATATTGTAGATGATACGCCAAGTAATAAGTCACTTAGTGATGTAGTGCATGAATCTGGTGTTTCTTGGAGAGTGATGGAAGAACATTCAACATTAAATATTGATATAAGAGATGTTGGGGGGTAGAGGTTTTCATTTTCAGATGATGCTGATTTCATCCCTTGTGCAGCAGGTGGAAGATTCTTATTTGAGAGATATAGAGGTGGAGGTCTGGAGAGAATGAGTTGTTTGTGGTGAGGCCCCTGATGGATAGGCTGAGGATGAACAACATATATTGTTGTATCAAGGAAGTATATTTTTTCTTTGGTGATGTGTGATATGGTTCTCAAATAGTTCTAAAGTTCTCCTATAGTGTTACATCCTGGTGTGATAATGATATACCGATCCTTGAGAAGTCATATATGGTGTGCTGGGTTAAAGCATACAGTTGCATAATTTGTGTCTCGATGTTTGGTCTTTCAGTTGGTGATGGTCGAGCTCCATGTCCCTGGTGGTTTTCCCCAGCCATTATATATTCCTTAGTTGAAGTTGGAGGAAATCTTAATGGAATTTAATATTGCTTTTCCTTATGATCAGGGAGGCCATGATGTTATTTGGGTGGTAGCGGTTTGTTTAAAGAAATAATACCACTTCATAGTGATCATGGAGTCATGGTCAGTGGAGGGTTTTTCGAGGCAGTATCTAGAGGAGGTGGTGAGACCCCACAGATTCCTGAGGACAATCATTTCGATTGAGATACTCATTCTACCTCTTGGGTGTGGAGATGTCTCCAGTATGCTTTTGGTTCTCAAAAATGTCTTATATCTACTTTCCATCCACATATGGAAGGTCTGACAAAGTGGACCATCCAAATTCATGAAGACATGTAGCGCTATTGTGTCCTAGATTATGGATATTTTTGGATGAGGCACTTACCATTAGTGTATTTCTCTTACAACAATACTTTTCACTCCCCCATTGGTATGGCATTGTTCAAAGCCTTGTATGGTGATCTTTCCATTATCTATTGTGTTGGAATGGTGTCAGAGATTCAGCAATTCTTGGATTGGAACTAGTACAGAATATGATGTTGATGGTTCAGGTGATTCGTGAGTGGATGCAGATTGCACAGGATCATTACAAATAATATTCCAATAAAAGGAGGATACCATTGTACTTTTATGTTTGGGATCATGTATTTATGAAGGTGACTCTTTATCATGGACCATGAAGGATTTATCGTGGTAGTAAGTTGCATCCCCTGTTTTTGAGCCTTTCAAGGTGTTGGCTCGTGTTGGAGTTGTGGCGTATCCAGTAGCACGTCCCCCATAGATTATCAGGATACACAATGTTTTTCATGTGTTATAACACCATATATATCTTCATGATGACACTCACATCATTGATTGGGGTGAGATTTATGTTGATGATGATGCGACCATTAAGTAGTGGCATGTGGAGATCCCGGACCACAAGGAGAAGGTGTTTCGTAGGCATGATATCTCTTTGGTTCATGTCTTGTGGAAACATAGTGGTGTGGAGGAGAGTACCTAGGAACCTGAGTCCCAGATACGTGCTCAATACCCATATTTGTTTGACGTTTAAATTCGTTAATGAAATGATGTTCGCTTTGTGGTTGTAGACCTTTCATAATTATGAGATGGATTTATTTTGTTTCTTCTTGTGGCTTTATATTTTTGAGAGTTATCTCAATGGTTGGTTGTTCAGGACCCTTTTTTATTTCCTTTTAGGTTGTTTTTGAATTCACGAGGTTGAGAATATTTTCAGAGGTATCTGATCTAATGGCCTAGTCCTCTCTGTTCCATTCCTTTGCAGAAATTTGGTGTCTGAGGTGTTCTGGGAGGTTAAGGTGACTTATCCTCAAAACTTTTCCAAAATTCCAATTCTATGAATAGTGTTTCCAGTTTTGTAAATAGTTCCACTGGTGACTCATTTTGTGAACAGTGCCATCGGTGAGTCATTTTTTGAATAGTTCCATCAGTGAGTCTTTTTGTGAACAGTTCCATCTATGAATTATATTGAGAATAGTTCCACCAGTGAGACCGATGTCAACAGTGCCATTAGTGATTCATTTTGTGAATGGTTCCATTGGTTATTCATTTTTGGAATAGTTCCATTGGTGAGTCATTTTTGAACAATGCCATATATGAGTCATTTTTTTAATAGTTCTATTAGTGACACTGATGTGAACAGTGCCATCAGTGAGCCATTTAGTGAACTGTGCCATTAGTGATTCATTTGGTGAACAGGGCCATCGGTGAGTCTTTTTTTGAATAGTTTCATCAGTGAGTCATTTTTTGATTAGTATCATCAGTATCAGGGAGTAATTCTGTGAAAAATGTTTCCATAATCAGTAGGTGTACAGTGTTTCTAGCATCAGTAGGTGTACAATGTTTCCAGCATCTCTATGTGTACAGTGTTTCCAGCTTCATATAGTTTCACCCCAATAACGTTTTCTTTGACATTAAACACATTAAAGTCCCTTTTAATGTATTTAAGGTTGATTCAAATCACATTAATCCTATATTAATTTCATAAGTCTCGGGATTACTTTACTTGGTCAAGCCGCATGGTTTAATGTGATCCTATTTTGTCGGAAAATCCATCATATCTTAAACTATTGCTCCGTAAATCTTTTAAAGGGATGAGATATCTCCCTACCTTGTTCTTCCTTCTTCTTACCTGGTGTGAGATTCTAGAACAAAAACTTCTTCCCATAAGATTGGTGTGATCAAACATTAATCCTTGGATTGTTTCCCCTTAACTTTTCTTCTTGCTGCATGCGCACCCCCTGTTTTTGTGCAAGCAGCAAGTGTCGATATGTCATTGATAGAAGGTATGATCTACCTCTATTATTGTGTATTCTTCAATCCTATTCCCCAGTTTTCTCCTTTCTATGTTATGGAATGTGATCTCTATGCTTCTAATGGATATTCCTTGGGATTCGGATGGTGCGTTCATGTCACGACTTCCTTGGGTAGATGCAATTGTCACAGGGGAGGAGATCGTAATTCTTTTTGTGAATCACTCTCGAATAAATAATGTCATGAACCTTTTGAGGGAGGGGATTTCTTGATTCTCTATTTTTTTACATGAATTTGTTGTTTTAGAATGATTTAGCCACTAGATCACAATGGAATTGACATAATAAATATTTTAACTAGATAAATAAATTTACATTGACCGTATGTTATTGCCTCTTGTTTTTTAGTGTGATACATATGCTTTCTATGTTTAGTGTAATGACCTATGTTTTGAACCAGGTTAAAAAGTGGGGGAAATTGAACTTTTCCAATTACTGAACCAGTCAAATTTATGATCGGGATTCGGAATGAGATTCGAAATGTTTGAACCCTTGTTTTTAATGTTTTTGGGGTTGGGCGAAGGACCGAGTGGTTTCCCAAGTGTCTCAAGGTGTTTTGGGTGTGTCATACCCAAAGACGGCTAGTTTTAAGCGAAAACAGAAGGTGCACGGTTGGCACACAGTTTCCCAAACGGTGCGGCCCAAATAGTGTGGCTTAAAATAGGGAGGCAGAGGAGTATGCATAGCCTGTGCATGGTTTCCCCAAACCGTGCGGCTAGCCCGTGCGGGGTGTCTTGGGTGTCCAGTGGGGGATGCACGGTTGGCACACGGTTTTTCAAACCGTGTGGCCCAAGCCATGTGTCGTGCCCTATTTTGGGTTTTTAAGATATTTAAAATGAATTTAAAAATAAAAACCTAAGTAACTAAATGCTCTCTCCCCCACTCCTCTCGGCCAGAACCTGCACGAGCCCTCCCCCTTGGAGCCGCGACGTACAGATCTCCCCTCAGCTCCCTCCTCCTTCGATCCTCTCCTTAGATATCTTAAGGTTTCCCCTCCGATCATTGAGGGAAGCCTTCTCCCTTTTGTCTACTCTCATTGTTGGTCCGATTTTGGCTCTCCCCATTTCCATGTTTCAATTCGTCCGAACCCCCCTAGGTTTAGGGTTTGTTTTTTATTTGTTTTTCTTTTGGTTCCCTTATTGTAAGGGGATGAAAAAGGTCTCTCAGGACCTTGTGGGTGCGCGTATGATGTCCACTACTGAAGGAAAGGCGTAATGCGGTTGTTTCGGTCCACCAGTTTGATTCTGAGGATAGGGTTCTGTCCGTTTATTGTTTGTGCATCCTCTAAATTAATTTCTTAGGTTTTTAATGAGTTCCTGGTATGTTTCTCCTTGTGAATAGAGTCTATGTGTCCTTATATTCATGTGAAATCACATATGCCTCTTGGGGGAGCAGCGGCGGCTCTTAGTTAGAAAGCGTCAATATCCAGAGTGGACGGATGGTTCCACCTTGAGGTAGGGTCCCTCTCCTTGCCTTTTAATTTAATGTGAATCATTTAAAGAGTTTAATACTGCATTGTTTTAGTATTTTAATTATGCATGTTTAGTCGATTAAATGCTTCTGTAGAAATCATGTGAATTCCAGGAATAAGATAAAAGAGGATGCTTGGTCACTAAACTAACGATTTAATAATAAAACCCCTTGATTAGAGGTGAATTTTTCTCAAGATAAAAGTAGGAAGTATATTCTTATGCTTTCCTGCTAAATTCTTGTTATGATTTGTAGTTGATTGATGATGTCATGTTTACTCTAAATTGTACCAAATGGTTAAAGCATGATAGTTGTGCTCTTTAGATGAAATGGTGAAACATGAATGAAATGCATTAGGGTGGTAAGACCATGCCTTAGGGTAATGGAATAAGCACAGCTTATGTTAATGGAATGGATCTAGTGAATGGGGCTTACCTAGGAGGGGTAGTCCATAGCATCTCTTTATGCTTTTCAAATCCATAGATATCTTGAAAATGATATAAAAGGAATGAATAATGACTTGGGGGTTTTCCAATACTGTACACGAGCGGGTTGCCTCATGTACCTTATATAAATGTGATAATGATACTTGAAATGGTTTGCCTTAGGTATATTTGTATGAACGTGATTATAACCTTTTACGTGGATATGGGTTGTATGATTTTTTGTGATTGCAATATGATTCTTTGAAATCTTATGAGGTAATTCCATAAGTAGTATAATATAGACATGTATGTATTGTGAGTGCACACATACTGATGCCGCATAATGAATGATAATAAAGGTGACTGCATGTTGAGTCCACCTAGTGATGGATATGTGGTTTTATGGGAGTCAGTTATACCCCATGCTAGTGTGACAATACATGTCTAGAAGGGAGGAATTCTTACCCCTTGCTAGTTGACCTATAGGGACGAGAGGCATTCTTACCTCGTGCCCTCTATACTCTATATGTGATGGAAGGGAGGAATTCTTACCCCTTTCCAGTCTCCTTTAGGTAAGAGAGGCATTCTTACATCGTGCTCGCTATTCTCTATACATGTATGCAAGGGAGGCATTCTTACCCCTTGCCAGTTGACCTTTTGGGATGAGAGGAATTCTTACCTCATGCCTACTAATTTCGATTAATGGGGGGGAGGAATTCTTACCCCATGCCAACTATAATCTAAATGAATATATATATATATATGGTGACATGATCAGGTTACTTTACTGGCAATGAGACGAAGCTGGTATAGCCGTCGGGTGTCCTTAGGGAACCTGGACGTGTGTTGTTATTCTATGTTGTTCTGCTTATTGAATCCTACTATATCTTCTCACTATTTAATTATTATACACTTTATGGACTTGGTTTGACACCAGTGGTTCCAGCCTACTGAGATTTATATCTCACACCCTACTCGGCCCGCCATTACACTGGGGTACTCGAGTAGAGATTCTTTCTTGCAAGACCTAGGTTGTGTGATGTGTTGTTTGTACCTAAGGAGTTAGGAGCAAAGGACCAAGCAGGAGTTTGGGATTCTCAAGAGATCGTCCATCGGTCCATGTAGTCTTTTCTTTATTTTTTTTCATTGTATTGTAAGCATGTTGTACTGTTTCCTATTTTCACATTATATCATTCATAATCCTTGTGTAAATTGGCTTTGGCCACCTTTTTTGAAATGGATGTTAACTATCTTTCACCGTTGTCTTTCAATTGTTTACTGCTTCTTCTATTGATTAGTATTGACTCTAAAAATATTGATGTGTTACTCTGATATGAGGGTATAGTCTCCCCACTATCACCTCCTGAGACCCTCGATGCTAGTCGTCAGCCTCTGGCATACGGGGAGACGCTCTTGAGGCCATGTGGCAGCTGGTCTAGTGACTGGTTCGATGGTAAGCCGGGCCAGGATGTTACAATTAGCATTTCATTCTTGATAGAAATTGGTAAAGAATCTAAATTGGGATTAATTGTAATTATTATTCAAATATAAAGAGGAATGTAAATGAATCTGGTCATTGTTTTTATAATTTCATGTTAATCGAATTGATGAATTATTAATGTTTCATCCATTTTTGATAGCTATGATAGCTTTGTATTAAGGTTTCCTAGAGTTATAACCTACTATTAATGAACCGATTAATTCAAGATGGATTAAAGAATTGGGTTTTGGATAAAATATAATTACTTATAGGGTTTTGATTTACCCTCTTGCTCGTTAAGACCAAGAGCCTTCTTCTTAGAGTTGTGAGAGCTCATTGTGTGTGAAAGAAGAATGCATTGTTTAAGGGCCAAGATCCCAATTGATATAATGTTTGTTTTCTTTTTCTTGTGTTGTTATTTGAGCCTCGATGGCTATTGTGATGTGTGGGGGTATAGAGGTCCATTGGTTGTGCATGATGTTTGCACCTAGAGTGGCGATATGCATCAGTTTAGGCATGTGGGTGCTAGGGAGGACACCAGATATAATAAAATGGGTTGGATGTGAATGTTTGGATGTTTTCTGATTCTTGTTGGTTGTTTATCTTATTTACATTCTCCGCCTTTCAAGGTAGCTGGTCTTGCTTACCCTCCTTCCAAAAGGGGAGAAGACGTGTGGGGAATTCAATGTGATTTACATGTTTATCTTCTCGGGGGAGGATGAGTCATTATAATCTTGCTATAGGTGGAAAATGCTTGACAGCTTGTTCAACTACCCACCATGTTTAGCCCCCTTGTGTTTAGTATCATAGAATTTTTTTCTAGAAGGTCTACGAATATGGGAATGTAATAATTCTATTAATAAATGATTGAATAAATGATTTTAACCCATGGGGTTTGATCTTTCTGGGATGCAATGTTGAGTTTGAAATTTAAAGGAACTGTGGATCTTGGTTGGAAAGCTAGTGAATTATAATGTAGAATTATTAATAGTTAACTAATGTTTAAAAAAAATTAATGTAAAGTGAAACTGATAAAATGGGTATAAAGTAATATAATAAACCACCTTAAATGGTTGTGTGCTTATAGGATACCTATTCTTAGCAGTGGAAGTCAGGAGTTTGAGAGATATTAGCTGCAGTTGAGTCTAAGACAAGGTTATTCCCAGAGTGCGGTTGTGAGCTATAGTATATTCTAAACATTTTGTGTTTCTATATGCTACTCTCCCCCATCAGTTACGGAAAATGACACCTTGGGGATTCTAAGCCCTAGGGTGTGTTTTCCCCATTATTCTAGTGGGAGAAAGGATGGATAAATACCCCATTTGGATCTTCTCTATTCTCTTTGTAGATACTTGTGCTGGTAGGCACAACAGTTGGATTTCTTGATATATGTGGGTAAAGGGAATAATGGCTTGCGGTTATTCAGACACCTATATTCTATATATAGTTTCCTATAGACTACTATAGGTTTAACTTGTATAGGCTATGATGGATTGATGATACATACTTGGTGGTTGGGATATAATGGATTGAGGTTTAATACCCAGCATAGGATACACATCATGCGATCTTTGGTGGCTCTTAGAAACTACCTAGTTATTTAGGTTCTCTGGATTTAGTGGTTGTGTAGCATGAGGTGCATGTTGTCATGCTTTGCTCAGGTGTTTGTGGGCATGAATTTTTTGAGAGAGATTCTTTGGATGTGGAACATTGGGGAAGAGGAAAACTATTGGGAAATTAGTATCATGGTACCCTTGATATTATTTATTATATTATATACTACTTTATGCAATACTTTGTGAGAGTAGCCATGGTGAGGCTAGGAACTCAGTATATTTGTTTAGGTGGTGGGTTAGTTTCACTTGTTGTTTTCTATTCTTTATCATGCATTATTTAATTTTACAAAAGAGACTTTGGGGAGGATCCTACTTAGTATACTATAATACTCACCCTACATATATATAAATAGTTTTTTAGGTCATTTGGAGTAGGTTAGAGATTAGGCAAGTTACTACTATCTTGGAGCTGCAGGAGCTGTTTGGTCTTCGTGGTTGTTGTTTTTTTACTTCCTTTGGTACTTGCAGTTTTTCCTTTTTGTTGTAGCAGTTTTTTCATGACATTACATTTGTGTATTTGTGATTTATTTTATATTTCAGTATTATTTTTATTTTTTTGGTTTCATTCTTATCTATATCTTTTGCATGTGTTCTCTTTGAGGGTAATGCCTCCCATTTGTATGCTTATTATACCCTCGGTGGTAATCACAATCCCGACGCCTATTCGAGGTGGGACTCAGGGGTCACTATCTCCCATATCACATTGTTGAACAAGGAGGGGTACACCTGGTGGGGAGGGTTTCATGACAGCCTTCCAAAATTGTGGGTTAATCAGATAGCTTAAGAGTAAAAGGTTTCTATCCATTGGAATCTAGAAGAATGCTTCTTCACATAGTGGAAGTGTCCCCAAAGGAATAAGATATGGGTCTAGAAACTCCGAGAGGTACCATTACTATAGATTTTTCATTATTGACACCCTTATTTGATATTAGTGCATCTCATTCATTTATTTATACTTTTATTGTTAATATCCTAAATATTTTTTTTGGAAATTTTATCTTATGTAATAAATATTACTACACCCCTTGGTACAAAGAGAGAGAATGGTCTCTATAGACCCTCTTATGTTTTCTATTCATCAAATATCAATATTTCTTAGAGTTTTTTGCTTCTTTACATGAAACAACTTGATATTTTATTAATGATGGATTAGATCATTTCCAATTAATACCCGATTGATTATTATCTACGACTGGACTCTTTCACTACACATGATGGGGTTTACTGAATCATTTAAGGAAATTGGGACCTAAGGTTGAGTAGAGTTAGACCTTCTTATATAGATTTTAGGAAACTGATATTTCTGTTATCTTATTATTTGGAGTGAGAATATTTGAATGATTATCTCCCTCCAGTTTTTGTCAAGTTTCCCGATGTGTTCTCTTTTAACTTCACTATTTTTACATTAGTAAGTGAGGTGAATTTTTCTATAAAATTAGTTTCTGGTACTCAAATAGTTTATATTCCCTCTTAGACCATAGAACCGGTAGAAATTAAGGAGTTGAAGTCTCAGTTGTAATACCTTATAGAGAAATGATTTATATGCCATATTGTGTCACCTTAGGCAACATCTGTTATCTTTACTAAGATGGTTAATGAATTACTACTCTATTGTTCTGATTATCAAAAACTCAATCAAGTTATTATAAATTAAGAGTATTTTTTCCATGGATTGATGGTTTTTTTTATCAGATGAAAGTGGAGAAGTGGTTCTCAGATATTTATCTTCATTATGGATACCATCTATTGAGAATAAAAGTATCTAAGGTTTAAAAAATATCTTTTGGAGAAGGTACAACCATTATTAGTACCTTGTCGATTCATTTATCTAACCAATCCCCCTAAAGTAATTATGTAATTGATATAAAAGATTTTACATGAGTATTTAGATACTTTTATGGTAGAATTTGGGGATGAAATCCTTATTTAATCTATGTTCAATGAAGATAATGTGAGTCATCTGAGATCAATTATAGAATTTTTGAGAAATCACTATATATATTATAATCTTACAAAATATGATATCTGAATTCATGAACTCATGTTCTTTGTAAATATGGTGTTTGAAAATGGAATATTAGTTAATATATAGAAGGTAAAGGATGTTATGACATCGAAGAAACCATATTTTTTAATCAATATTCATATCTTGTTGGGTATAGTGTTGTATTATCGATGGTTCATTATGGACTTATTAATGTTGGATTATCTGATGACTAATCTAACTTGGAATGGAGGAATGTTTACTTAGGGTGAGAAATTTCAGAATTCTTTTGTTTATCTAAACTGTCTTTTGAATATTGTGCCAGTTTTGACTCTCTATGAGGTCGGTATGGGCTACGTGGTATTTTTTTACGCATTGGGTTCATGACTAGATTGAATTCTTATGAAAGGTGATAATATTGTTTCTTATGTCTATAATCAGCTTAGGCCACATGAAGAGAATTATGTGACCAATGACCTTGAACATTCTTATTTTATGTATGCAGTTAAATGTTGGTAGAATTACCTTTATAGAGAAAGGTTTAATGTGCATTTAGACCACATGATCTTGTATTATGTCTTCTCTACAAATTATTTGTATCCCTTCTTAAGGAATTGGGTGTAATACCAATAATAATTCTATTTTTACAGATCCTATACCATATAGAAAGGTAATATTATCATAGATGCCTTGAGCAGGAAATAGCTGACCCAAGAATTTAAGAAATTAGAAGAGTAGAACTTGAGGGATCTCTTTCCATAATTGAATATTGGAGTCCAAAAATAAGGGGTTGGGGTTTCCATGGATAGTGTTTAGCTTACATCTTCACTTCTCGAGATGATTCTTTAGGATCAATAACATTATTATGAGTTTTATAGAATTATAGACTCTCTTTATGGTGGGGATACCTTGCCAAACTATTCATTCTCTACTGAGGAAATTGTATTCTACCTAATTCTCTTTTTTTCTATTAGTTTTATGTGAAGATATGATGTTGGATTTCAATAATTCATAGTGGGTTGTTCACCTAAGAACCACGAAGAAATTCTATGACATACGAAGGTGACTCTGGTAGCTAGGTATGTGAAAGGGAATTTCTGAATTTTTCTATCATTGTTATATGTTCCAACAGGTCAAGGTATAACACTAGAGACCTTTGGGATTACTTCAGACACTTATAGTTCCTACTTGGAAGTGTTATGAGATCTCTATGGATTTTGTGGTTTAGTTTCTTCACACCAAAATAATGAATAATGTGATATGTAATTTGATCGATAAGTTGAACAATTCATCTCCCATTATACTCATTAATGGTGCAACTAAATTTGAGGAGTTCGGAAATATCTATATTAAAGAGATTATCCATCTATATGGAGTTCTAAATGCTATAGTTTCTAATATAGATCCACATTTCACATATCATTTTTAAGAGGCCTTCAAGACGCACTATGATCTAGGGTCTATCTAAGCACAACATACCAAACATAGTTGGATTTCTTGAAAGAAAGAATTATACATATTCTTGAGGATATTCTATGTGCCTATGTTATAAATATTGTTGGGGATCTGTATGATCATTTGGGGCTGGTATTGTTTTCTTACAGTAATAGTTACCCGTCCGCAATTATAGTGGATCCTTTTGAGGCATTGTATGGCTGGGCTTGATGATCTTCATTCAGTTGGTTGGAGAATGGTGAATATTCCTTGGTTGGATTGATCTTGTTCTAGGTGACGATAATAAATAGTTGGTTTATTCATCAGAGAATATTGATGGAATAGATTAGTTATATTTCTTAAGATGATCATCATAACATTACATTGTAATTCTCAGTTAGTGACCATGTGTTCTTGAATATATCACCCTCTTTGGATCATTAATGGAATGGGATGTAAGGGATGATTGGTCCTTATTATGTGGGACCTTATGAGTTTTTGGAGTTGGTGGAGATATTCTATAATAAATTTTTACTTAAACAGAAGCTGGCATCGATACATATCATGTTCCATGTATTTTAGTTGAGAAAGTATCTATCTGATCCATATCATGTTCTGAGCTATAGTGATATTGATGTTGAACCGGATTTATCTATAATGACTAGTCAAGATAGTTGATTTTTAAACCAATTTACATAATGGTAGGAAGATAACTATGTTTCATGTTCAATGGAATCATGGTTTTTATTCTCTTGGTACATGGGAGAGGAAGGCATTAATGAGAGAACAGTGGTCTCAACTTTTCTGAATAGAAGATTCTAAATAGGCTTTCTAGGGATAGAATATTTCTATGGTGGGGAGATTCTAAAATCCTATAAATATTATTTGGTATTCCAAAACCCTTATTTTTATTATTCTTTAGTTTGGTTTCCTTTTGGGTTGTTTCGAGGTGAAATTATTAAAAAAATAAAGATTTATGTGATGTTCATGGTTGTTGAACGTTTTTCACATATCTTGTGCCCTCTTGAGAAAAACCGTGCAAACCTAAGTAGTAACGTTCTATAAAGGTGGTATAATGTTTTAAAAAAATTGGGATCACATTGGAGAAATTTTGCAACCAATTAAAAGGGGCTCACATATTGGGAACACATTTTGGTCTAACCATGTATCCCTTCCCAGCAAACCATGTATACGAGTTTTTTTAATCCAAAATTGGTTTCAAATTTTATGAAACCCACTTTTTATGTCACTTACATACCTGTATGACCCCAAATCGATTTATCCTTCTATTAGATCTCCCAATATCATTTTGGGACTCTTGGAACCCTCCCAAAAGAGTATTGAATCTTGGTGAATAGTGTTTTATCCTCTCGATGTTAGTTTCCTCTTATCGTTCTCTTTGTCCCACTATCTCTTTTTATCCCTACAGTTTTTTAGATTTTCATGTTGTTTTGAGGATATAATCCCCACTATATTGAATCATAAATCTAGTTTTTAATCTTCATATCATGTTGTCACCATTATTTATTAAATAATCCCATATAGGTTTTGTAGTTTTGAGATCATGTGATCCTGAGGTAGGTAGTTTGGTTTGGATTAGCCAATTTAATTACCCCTAAATTAAATGATTTGATTAAATTTATTTCATCTGAATATTTGGAATTTGATTCTTATGATATTTAATTAATTAAAAACAAAATTCCATTGAATTGAGGGATTTTGTTTTAAGAATTTGATTTTGGCATGAAATTTGGAAAAAAAACCCAATTCCATTGAATTGGGGTGTAATTGGGGAATTGATGGAATTTCGAGGAATTTAAATTGTTGAATTTAAATTTGTGAAAATGATGGAAATTATTGTAAATTAAAATTTATGAATTTAAATTGTGAAATTTATTTTTTAATTGATTTCAAATTCTTATTTCAGAAAAATGGCTTAAAATGGTTTTTCAAAGAAACCATTGGGTTTTATAATGGAAAATAAATGTTTGGATTAAAAATGATTTTGTTTATTAAATAAAAAATTGGAATATTTGAAATGGTGAATGTGTTGAATTTTATTTTATGTATTCTTAAATAAATTACTCATCATTGATTTGTTATTAGATTATAAGAAATCCTTAGGTTGTTAGTCAGTTTTTGGACAACACTTTATAATTTACAGTGTTCTAAAACATAAATGCAACACATCACATCCCTCATGGGATGGTGAGGAGGTAACATTTTTCAATAATATAGGAACATTTATGTACACATATTTCCCTGGAATCTTGAGTTTGTAGAGTCCAATAGCCTAGAACAATCATACCTCTTTAGTCATATGACTATGTTTCTCTCTTGTTTTTATTTTAAATGAATAAATTCCATTATTTTAAACTATTTTACCTAGATTATGAATTTATATTAAATATTTTATATAAAATTTTGAATTAAAACTTTTTTTAAATAATTTATTCATTTGAACTTTAAAGGCTGATTTGTTTAAATATTCTTTTTAAATAACAAACATGTTTATTTAAAAATGAAAGATCTTTATTTGGTTAATTAACTGTTTGAATCTATTATAGAATCCTAGGACAAACACTTCTTGGATTTTAGCTCACACCCTACCTATTCCTTGGGGTGTTTTTTTATTTTATCTTCCCAAGCTTGAGTAGGGAAAAAGAACCACATGGAGGGGGTTATGGATTTTGATATTTGAGAATAGAGAGTTTATTCTATGGGGGACTGGGTTATTTATCCTATTTCTTAGTACTTTTTAGTAGTTCTTTGGTTTTTTATACCTATTTTACTTCTGTTACACTTATACCTATGTATTTATTCAGGTATTCATTCAGAATGTTTTATCTTTCTTCCTAATTTTTATGTCAAATTCATTCCCACTTTCATTTTGTATTATGGTAACTATTAATCTCCAAACCTTGGGGATTGGGTATTCCCTTCAGGCTATATCAGTACCTCCTCAATTATCAGGGTATCATGGTACTTGGGTTGTTTCCTGAAAATCATCATATATATCATAACATATATGATTTAATTACAACTTTTTATGAGATTTTTATTAATAATTCATTATTAAAAAAGATATTCTAGGTGATAACTACATTATTTTTCAGGTTTTTTGGTTTAGTATTTTCATTAATGATATATTGATCATGGTTCCATATTATATTTAATGTTATGTATGAGTTAAATAACTTATGTATTCATTATTGTAGTATTTATAATATTCCGTACAATATAGTGATAAAAAATGAATTACACAGTTCATGGAGACAATATGTATTATATACACATGAATGATGTTTTCAATTTTTTGAGGTATGGTACAAAAGAAATGTATGTAAAAATTAATCATTCCAAAATCATAATTATATTATTTATATATATTAATAAAAAAATTCTTTATTACCATCCATGTAAAAATAATATGATGAAAATAACATCTCTTTGTGGAGGTGGTAATTTCCACGTATGCACGATCAATGATCTAATTTTCAAGAGTATTAGAAGGTAAGAAGTTATTTGTGATATTATAATAATAAAAGTATAATTATGTCATAATTATAATATTTTAATATTACATCAATCATTACATCCATATTTGGGAGATGGTTATGGAAAAATAATTACGTCGATTCATGAGGAAGGAGTCCACTATACACGCGACTAATTGTTTGGTTTCCCATTAGATAGAAGTAGGGATGGTTAAAGGTTGTTACATTAAAATTATTATATCATAGTACATGGAATGAATTTTTTTTATTTTATTATTTTTGGATACAATTTTATGGTGATATAAGAATAAATAAAATGAATAAACTTGGTTATGAAATATATGTCTTATTGGAATACCTATCTGGTGCCCCGACCCAGATCACTACGTGATGTCAAGCATGTCTCTCAATACTCTAGAGGATACCAACTAAAATCAAGGGTATATTATCGATCATGGGTATACTATAACCTCTCTATAAAAGTAATACACCATTGCAAATAAATAAATAATAACCAAATGATATAACCATTTGTAGAATAATACGTGTATCCCAAGATGACTGAAACAGGAAATGTAATATCAAAACTGAATAGTAGATATTCAATCCAAATATACATTACAAGTGTCAATATGCAAAACCCAATATAAATAAAAATACTAAAAACAACCACAAGTGGGTCCTGAACCACATCTGGTTCCTTCATCCATTCTCCATCCCATATCATCCATCAAACACAAGGCATTTTCCCTTATCCTATCATGAAAACATAAAATCTACTCAGGTACGGATCATGAAGCCTAACTTTGTTGTCATTACAACCTAGTAGGCCACCACTAAAAGTATCTAGAACACAATTTAGTCAATAAAAATGTATTTAGTTTTATAAAAATTAATAAAATAAATAAAGTAAACAATTTAAATTTATTTAATTTATATTTATTTAACCAAATAACCCCCAGGTTCCTGAGGACACCCGAACTCTCAATTCATATATAAATTCTGCTTTTTTCATTCATAATTTAAATTAACATATGAATTCCATTCTTACCATTAATAATTTCAAATCACATATGAATTACATTGTTAACATTCATCATTTAAAGACACAATTAAATTCCATTGTTACCATTCATCATTTTAAGTCACACATGAATTCCATTGTTATCATGCATCATTTCTAGTCACTTATGAATGCCATTGTTACCATTCATCATTTCAAATCACATATGAATTATATTTTTACCTTTCATCATTTCAAATCACATATAAATTTCACTATTACCACTCATTATTTTTAATCATATATGAATTCCATTTTTACCATTCATCATTTCAAATCACATATGAATTTTATTGTTACTATTCATCATTTTAAGTCACATATAACACAATACCACATAAATTAATTAACCAATTAATTGTTAAAGTTCAACAATTTTATATCCACATCACTCAGTTAATAAAATTTTCAATTAACTAACAACATTAATTTCATTACTAATTTGAAAATTAGTTTATCACTTAAATCCCCTTAATTAATTCAAAAATTTATTATTCATTTCCACAATACCAATAATTTTACAATTAATTCAATTTATCTAATTATTAAAAATCCAAAATCCCAATATTCCATAATTAATTCAACAATTAATTATTCAGAATCCAAAATCCCAATATCCCATAATTTCATAATCACTTAATAAATTAATTTTTCAAATTAATTAATTCAATTTAGAAAATTCAATTTATAATCAACCTATATAAATTATGGAATCACTTTCACATAATTGAAATATAGTCATTGGATTTGAATAACAGCATGCCTACCAAAATTCATTGAAAGACACTCACCATGGGAAGAACCCCCAATTTATAGAAGATTAATGAAGAACGTGATGAATAATGAGATTTATATCAAAATCCTAATTCCAATATCAAACTAATCAAGATCTAAAAATCCTAGATCTCGATCTATAAACAACAGCAGTTAAAAACCCCTCTTTTATTTTTACAGTAGAGAGGAAGAGAGTGATATGTGTACAGAATGAAACACATACTCATGGAGGTTTAGATCTTTAATCCTTCCTTTTATTCTCTATGAAAAGATGTTAGGGGATCTTATAATTCATTTTGGATGCTCCAAAAATGATATAAAATGACTTGTCTTGAGCAAGGGTATATTTGGGTGGGTTTTGGGGCTTCTGGTATTTTTACATCTAATTTTCGGGTTAATTAAAAACCCTCCTAAAATTTTTTAGGAAGGGGCACACAGTTTTCCAAATCATGTTCCTTAATTTTTCACCTCTTCTAGGGGTTTTATGGTGTCTCATAATAGGGAACAAGGTTTGCTGGGCTGGGGTGAACAGTTTGAGAAAACCATACCAAACCATCTTTTTTCCAATTCCTTCCAAAATTTCAAATTTCAACCCAAATTATCCCTAAGGTAAAACCCAATCAATATATGCTCGAACAATGAAAAATAATACTTAAAATAAAGATTGAGACATCTATAGAAATAGTCATGATCTAAAAATCTCCCCACCTTAAAACAAGTTTTCCTCGAGTTGTACTCCCAATAATCTCTAATATTCTGATTGAAAAATATCAATCCATTAAGCCCTCATATCTTATTCTCTCTCTTACATTCCCTTCAGAACATGTCCTTGTTACAACAATACATGAACTACCATGATTGTCTTCCCCCAAAACACTTTTTCACTTTGATCCAAAACCCATATCAGATGCTCTTCAAAGGATGCATCTATACCATGCTCAAAATCATCAACATTGATCACATGATAAGGGCCACCTTGATATAGTCATAGTTTTGAAACATGAAAAACTTTATGCATAAAACAATATCTCTATGGAAGATACAATTGATACACCACCAGTCCAATTCTATCCAAAACCTCAAATAGTCCAACAATCATTGGCGATAACATTCCCTATCTTCATATCCAGTAGTGACCCAACCTAGAAGACACCCAAATGAATACATGAACAACCTCTATGAACTATAGGGGTTATTAATGTTTATTGGAATATAAAATATATCTAATCAGATCTATTTTTATATTCTTTTAAATCAACTAACCTACTCTAACATCTCATATATGAGACTCAGTCCCAACAACAATGACTTACCTACCTCCATATAATATAGAGGTGATCTCCATGGACTACCGTAAAGAGCCTTATATGGTGAAATCTGAATAGTTTCATGATAACAGTTGTCATAGTAAAACTCCACAAATAGGTGTTTTTCCAAAGTTCCACCAAATTATAGGACACATTCCCATAACATATCCTCAAGCACTTGTATAGTACGCTCTGACTTCCCATTTGTATATGGGTGTAATGCCTTTCTTCATAAAAATTATGTACCAAGAGCCTTCTATAAGCCCTTCTAAAAGCATGAAGTAAAACAATAGCAAGATTTTAAAACTATATTCCATGGAACCCTGTGCAGATGAACTATCATTATAACATATATATATCCCAACTACTCCACTGATAAATCCTCTCATATATGTAATAATTGTCCAACTTTTGTCATTCAATATAAAACCACCCAAAATATGTTCATTCATATTAGGTTTGCTTAGAAGTCCCACCAAATAATACACATTAATGTCATCACACTAAAAATTGTGAATGGGAAATGGCTTTATTACACCACTAGGTCATTGATTCTCTGCCTTCACCTATTAACAGGTGTAACATCATGTCATAAACCCTACTATATCATTTTTCATACCCATCTACCTAAACTGTCTTTATATCTCATAGTACTTTGTTTATTACACCTGGATGAATCACCCACTTCATGGAATGAGATTCAAACATAAAATCTTATCACATGATCGTAGTTACAACAAACATATTAATGAAATAGATTATATAATCCTAATCTATTCCCTAATCTAAATGTGTTTCCCCACATTAATTTCATTCCATCAAGGCTAAACATTACAGATCCTCATATTTTCTAACCCTGATCAGTCTCGAAAGTATAGATTCCACTAAAACTGGTATGAACTTCATCTACTTTTGAAACTCTTATACAACAACACGGATCTCATCGAGCAAACTCATCTTCCTCCACTCAACACAAGACTCTTTAACTGTTATAGTCTATTTTTTCCTACTTAAATAATTAGAAAAACTATTTCTATTCTCTAGTGTATATAATATACCAAAAAGAGAAGGCTGTATATACTCAACCAATCTCCACTGCAGAAGATTCACGTCTCGCAATATGAAAATATATAATTCAATCTCTTTTGACCCAAAAACAAGTTAATCCTTATCCCAACAGATATTTCTTCCAAAACATTAAAGAATAAACCACTACTTCCAAATCGATGTCATGCGAAAGGTGGTTGCATTCATGTGACCTAAGATATCGAGAACTATATGCCACAACTCGATCTCCTGGAACCAACACCACTCCAATCCCTATCCCTGATGCATCAAAAAACACCATATACTTCTCACCTAGCTCAGATAGAATCAAGATTGGCATCGATGTTTACAAATTCTTTAACCCCTAGAAGATATTCTTGCATGATTCTGAGTAGTAAAACTTAGTCCCATTTTTTTCAAGCTCCAACACAGCGCTTCCAATCAGGACAAGTCTTAGATGAATATCAGATAATATACATCTAATACCAAAAATATACATATAAAAAAATTATTCTGGGACTACTCCCAAGATAAAATTTATTTCCCCTTATTTAGGTCTACTGATACACCTTCCTCCCAGATTAAGTGGCTGGTAAAATGTACCTGATCAATCCAAAATGTACACTTAGATATCATGGTATACACATGGTGCTCTCTTAGTGTAATTAAGTTGTTGTTATTATGTTGGGATGGTCTTCCTATGTTTTTTAGTACATGAAGATTTAATTGACAAACAATAACATGAGATGATCCAGTCATAGATGGAATATTTTATTCATCATGTCCATAACAACTGATTGTATGTTCATTAACCCAAAAAAGAATTACACCTAACATATAAAGGCCAAACCTACTTCTGAAAGTATCCCTTGGTATATCAGAGGGTCAAATTATAAACTAATGATACTCAAGTCTCAAGTAAATTTTAGAAAAGATATAATATCCCCTATACTATTAAAAAATATCATTGATCCATAGTAGAGGATACCAGTTCTTTACGGTTATCGAGTTCATATTCTTTTAATTGACACAAAAGTACAGAGTCTCATCATTATTCTTAGAAAAAGTGATCGGAGAACCCAAAGGCTATATACTTTGATGGATAAACTCCCTATCATCCAACTTCTCCAGTTAATTATTTAGATAATGATCTCTTTTAGTACCATTCTATATAGTTCAATTGAAATTGGATCATCCCTAGACATTAGATAAATTGGAAACTCCACATCTCTCTTATGTGGAAGCCGTGATATGTCTTCAGCAAATAGATACTGAAACTTTTACACTACGAGTGAAAAGACATCATTATTTACATCTCCATCATCCAGTATTAAACTAGAGACCAAGGTTTTGTGATCTCCCAATTGATGAGTAATTGTCCATTCTCGACCCGCATGGATATCCCATTCTCCTCATTGAAAATATTTTTCACCCTTAATGGATATAAAATTCAATCATATGTGGTAACAATTAACATGGACTCAGTATGATAATAATTAGTCCATACCATAAATTAGATCAAATGATGTACAGATAAAATATAGAATGATACTACCCAACCATGAGGGAACATTCCTTATATAAATAGATGCCACTTGACCGTACTCCCAATGATGTACTTTTCGTCAGAACCCCTCTCAAGAACTAAACCACTATGATCAAACCATTCACAAGTTGTGTAGAAAAAAACAGAATGATTAAAACTAGTATCAAATAAGGTACTAGATAATATATATTCTAGATTAATAGTACCACTCAATGTCGATGTTCTAGAATTTCTATCCACTAGTGTAGGCTAAACTGCATATAATTATTCTTACACTATTCCTTGTGATGCAGATTGATCTCCCTCATATACACCACTCTATTGATACTATTCAATTTCTCTAAATCCCCACATCCACTATCTTTACCTCCATGACAAGTAGAACACTAGCTTCCAGACAGATATGGTGTAGAGGACCCCCTTCTCACACTCTGGATCAATCTAGATCCTCCATCACTAAGTCTCTATCATAGATTCTTACAAAAATTCTATAAATGATCCATTATTCTAAAATATCAGGTCTCTACTAGTGGGCAACTCATGTTTCTATGATAGTGGCCCAACATACTGTTCTAGTGAAAAATCACATGACCGAGGTCTTGTGTAATTGACCCCTCTCTAGGACCACCTTTCGTTTTGTCCCTCTAGCTAACATTCCCGTAGTGATGATTCCTACTCTTAAATGTCATACATTATAATCATCCATCAGTATCCATTTTTCCATCACTAGATGACTCCTTAAAGATCCATGATCTATGAGTCCTTTATTAACAACCATAGTAAACTTCTTTAATAAAAATAGGTTAACTTAGTAAATAATACCAAATTTAATCACATCAACAAAATGCCTTTTTGTATCTATCTCATCCTCAAAAAATAGATAAAATAACTACAAATATATAAATCAAAAAATATATTCCATCATGGACAAAATCTCATGATTCAACCTTATTAACACATATTCTTTCTCATGTGTCAATATCTATGGATAAAAGGTCTCCAAGAACGGCTCCAAAAATCCCTTCCAATCCATCATGTCTTCCCACCCTGTTTGTGCCTGAACATCCCACCAGCGCTTCACTGATCCTCGTAACATGTAAGCAACCAACTTGAAACTCTTCTGAATAGGAGTATCCTAATGTTCAAGTATATTCTATATAGACTCAATACAAAACTATCATATCTATGAAGTCTATCCTCTCTCGTAATAGTCAGGCGGTGGGGAAACTGAAACGCCCTCATATGATCAAACATGCCCTTAAAAAACCACTCTAGGTATCTCTCTATAAACTATATGAATCAAGAAATGTTCTCTTTTAACTTCTCCCCAACTTCCTCACTCATCACTATCGGTGTCACAGGTTCCACAGGTAGTGGATAATCCCCATCCATATCCTTTTATTATCTCCTCAACAATCATCACTGGGGAGGAATATATCTACAATTCCAAACACACATATCATGAAAAATAACACCACTTTATCAAATTTACATAAGTTGAAAATCATAATAACCCACAACAAGTTTTTCTCAAACCCCACCACACGGTAAAAACTAAGGTAGTATCACTAACCTTATCCATCATATATATAGTTAATGGTTAACAAAGGGTAAACTCATTCTTATTATTCATGTTTCTCATTACACCTCCATTTATTATCATATTACATCATTTTATAATTTTCAAAATTTCAAACTAGGAGTCATTTCATTTCAATTTCACTTGAAAGGAAAAAAATCAAGTTTAACAACATACCAAAAAACATTCTTTTCTATGTGTTCCTACGAATTATGCATGTCAATATAATCTTGATTTCCTAGAATTATTCATGGTTAATATACACTTATTCTATTCAAATCCATGATTCAATCTCAAAAAAACTCTAAAATAATTATCACATCAAATAAAAAGTGTGTCACCCCTTGTGAAATATTATTAAAATGTAACAGAAAATAACAATAATAGTAACCCACCTCGGGTAATTGGGTTCTCTTTCATACATCGGCCAACTACTCCCATGAATGAGCTCATAACCAAGCCTTCACTCTTCCTTGTCTCTTTTCCACCTTTAACAAATAGAAAGACAAATAAATAGATTAAAAAAGTGTGATTTGATACAAATTTGTAACGTCCTATCCTGGGTGATACACAATAGTGCCCCGAGATGATCAGTTACATGAAATTAAGTATACCTCCCCATCTTCTAAAGGCTTAAAACTAGAAGCGAGGGACTATTTTTAATCTGGGAGAGACTATACTCTCATTATCAAAGTTATATACCATCACAAATAAATACACAATAACCTAATGATATAACCATTACCATAATAAAATAAGTATCATAGGATGGAAAAAACAAGAATTGCAATATCAGATCTAAATAGTAGTTAGGCCATGCCACTGTATGTTTCAAATGTCATTATTTAAAACCCAAAATAAATAAAGTCACCGACAACTCACCCCATTAGGTCCCGAACCACATTCGGTTTCGTCATCCATGCTTCATCACACATCATCCATCAAACAGAGTGTATTTTCCCATATCCTCTCCCACAAACATGTATTATATTTAGTTAACAATTAGGAAATCCAATAGGTTCTGAGTACAACTCAGTAGGCTACCCCCAACAGTACACAAAATAATATCATTTAAATAACAATGCATATAGTTGTATAACGAATAAGTAAAATTAATAAATTAAATAGTTTATATTTATTCGATTACTCTTTATTTAACCACATAACCCCTGGGTTACAAAGGACACCAAAACTCTCAATTCCCATATGAATTCCACTATTACCAATCATCATTTCAAATCACATTTGAATTCCATTGTTAGTATTCATCATTTCAAGTCCCATATGAATTTCATTGTTATCATTCATTATTTCAAGTCACATATAAATTCCATTGTAACCATTCATTATTTCAAGTCACATATGAATTACATTATTAACATTCAGCATTTCAAGTAAGATATGAATTATTTTCTTACCATTAATCATTTCAAATCACAAATGAATGCCATTTTTACCATTCATCATTTCAAGTCATATAATAATTTCTCTATTACCCTTCATCATTTAAAATAACATATGAATTACATTATTACAATAAATAATTTAAAATCACTTATGATTTAAATTATTACCATTTTTAATTTCAAGTCACATATATCACAATACCAGAATAATTAATTCACTAATTAATTATTCATGTTCAGCAATGGCATATTCACAAAATTTTATTAATTAATTCAACAATTAATTAACCACATTAATTTTATTACTAATTAAACAATTATTCTATCACATAAATCCACTTAATTAATTCATATATTAATTATTCAATTCATAAAATCCCAATAATCCCATAATTAATTCCATTAAATTAATTATTAAAAATCCACAATCCCAATATCTGATAATTAATTCAAAAATTAATTTTTCAGAATCCACAATCCCAATATCCCATGCATTAACAATAACTTAATTAATTAATATAAAAAATTAATTATTTAAATTTAGGAAAATTAATTTCTAATAATCCAATATAAATTCTACAATTACATACACATAATTAAAATATAGAATTTCAGAATTGAATAATAGACCAACAACCCCAATTCAATTAAAATTGATTACAAATGGAAGAATCCACATATTGTAGTGGATTAACCAAGAACACAATGAAGAATGGTATTTAAATACCAATCCAAAATACAAGATCAAACAAATAAATGTCCAATAAACATTGAACTTGATATACAACCTAAATTGTGTAAACACCCCTCTTTTATCTGAGAAGAGGTGTGATTGTGAGACATATCTAAATGAGAAGAAACAAATACCAGGGGAGGTGAAGAACTTCATTATTCCTATAAATTATCCATCAAAGGAGGTTTGGAGGTTTTTAATCCATATAATGGGATCTAGAAATAAAATAAGACTAGTTGGTATGAGTTATTGTTGATTAGGTTGAGTTTCTTAGGTTCAATTAATTTTAAATCAAATAATCAGGTTAATTAAAAACATGTGAACTGTTTTCTGGGAAGGGGTGCACAGATTTCAAAACCATTCTCCATAACCATGCAACTATTATAAGGGTTCATGGTTTCTCCTAATATGGTACATAGTTTCAAAAAATTGTGTGTCAGCCGTGAAAATCCTCTCTATTTGGGTTCACATGATTCGTTTGTTTGGGGCGCAAGGTTTTGGAAAACTGTGCGCCAACCATGCACTTTCTCACTTCGTTCCAAAATTTTCATTTTTCAACCAAACACACCCCAAGATAAAAATCATACAAAGTATACTTAAAAACAAGCAAAATAATACCTAAAATAAAGCTTGAGACATCTCCAGAAAAGGTCTGGATCTAACATTGAATTTTATAAAATAATAAATCATTCCTACATTTTCTATATGCCCCAAGGGAAAAAAGTGGAAAATTATCAAACCATATATGAGATAAGTTATACATATGGACATAAATTTTAATTTTCATAAGTGTTTATTTCATTTTAAGCTTTATTTTGTTAGTTTAATCCCCATTAAACATCTTTTTACCTTGAACATAGTATTTCCTTTTTATTGTTTTTAATATTCTTTATGGCCAAAAATTATGTTTTCTTTATTATATAATATTTTTTATTAATATTACAAATATGTAATACATTTTACCAAATTTAATTAATTTTATAGGATAAATTTATTTATAAATTATACATGTTGTTTGAAAAAATCATTTTTCAAATGGAATTGATTTAAAATGTATATAATTTTTTAATATAAAAATTTTAAATTTAATAGATTCCAAAGACAGAAATTTTATATTTTAAAAAAAATGTAAATATATCATCTTTAGAAGAATTAACGAAAAATGTACTTTTTAAACCCTTTAAATCAAAAGGTTGTTGTAAATAAAAAATCAGTATTTTTCATTTTTCATCGATAAATGAATCTTTTTAGATAGTTTTGAAAACTCTCTATAAGTAAATTTATAAATTATAATTGAAAAAATGAATTTAATTTGGTCATATTAATTTTAAAAATATGTTAATAATTAATTTTTTCATAAGTGGGTAAAACACAACAAAACCGTATTTTATAAAAAATATATTTTTCAGAAAAAAAAAATTCTTTTTTTATTTCCAATGATTTATATTTTTACTTATACTAAATTGATAACCAATAAATTTATTAAAACATATTTAAACCACATAATATACATAATTATTCATTCCTTTTTATATCCTCGAAATTAATTACTTGGTTGTAACGGTATAATATTTTACAACTCTTATAGACTAGTTATTACACATATGGAATGCAATTAAAGAGATTGAATTTAAATAGAATGATATTTTCAAGTGTCAGGGTTTTAAATTATTCCTCATTCAAAACCTTTCACCCTAGATATTTAAATAATTTCACCACATGAATATTTTTTTGTAGTTATTTATCATAACATCTTCTGTAACATAGAAATCCTCTTCTATCTTATGTTTTCTCTAAATTACAATTTCCAACCAAGTCATCTGGTTCCTCAATCCTTGTTCTCTGGTGTCTCTAATCTAAATGGGGTAAATATTGTAAAACAGATAAAGTAACAATTCAATTTCTTTTTGGGTGAGAATATTTGTAAGGTATGTCAAGCACTATAAAAATATAGTGTTTTAGCGGTGGTTTTTTTGCGGTGGTTTTCAAAACCGCTGTAAAATTGAAGAAATATTTTTAAAAAAATATTTATTTATTAATTATTAATTATTAATTATTATATACAATAAAATATATTTTATTAGTTATAATTTTAATTATTTATAAAGTTTTAATTAGTAAATATTTATAATTACTAGTTAATAATATTTTTTAATTGAAAACAAGTCTTTAATTATTTGAAAAACCGACTTCGGCATCAAATGACTATATCATAGATATGGGAGTCCATTTCATCTCCACAACTAGTCAAATCAAAGCATATAATATGTGCTAAAACTAAGTGAGATTTTAATCATGTGATAATGATAGGAACAAAAAATATTCAAATTTCCAAAGTTGAAAATCAGACTCAAACTTCAAACGATCGTAACTTTTAATCCGAGTGTCTGTTTGGGATCTACCACATATCAAATCAATGTTTGCAATGAGATCTAAGCCATTTAGGTTTGGTACTAGCAGAATGAGTATTGTACCCATTATTATTCTACAATAATGGCCCAGAAGACCTCTGAAACAGAGGTTTTAGTTGTACACTCTGATTTCTTAAGAATTCAAACGGTTATAACCTTCGATCCAGGTATCCATTCTACATAATCCACAAATCATATCAAAGCTCATTTCATGATGTTTGATTTGATTGGTTGTGCTGCATAAAAAGGAGTCCTGAATCAGAATTTATGGTCATTTTAGTGTTTTTATGGTTTTTAAAGGTTCTTAACGCTTTATGATTTATATAATTAATTATTTTTTAATTATTTAATGTATTTATTAGTTATTTATTTATTGATTTATTTACTATTTATTAATTAATTAATATATTATTAATTAAATAATTATTAATTTATTTTTTATTTTTCTATTATTTATTTATTTATTTAATATGTAATATGTATTTATTTATTTATTTATTTATTATTGAGTTATTATGTACAAATTAATTATTAATTTATTTTAGGATTTATTAATTAATTATTAATTAATTTATTATTAATAGTTTACTATTCATATATTCTTTATTTATTCTTTATTTATTCTTTATTGATTATATATTAATTAATTATTTATTTGATATTAATTATAAATTCATTATTATTTATTAATTATTTATTAAATAGTGAATATTGAATTTTAATTAATAATTAATTAATAATATTTATTTATTTATTTTTATATTTATTTAATTATTATTTATTTATTTCTTATTTCTTTTTTATTTTTTATTCTTTATTATTTATTCCTTATTATTTATTATTTAATATTTATTATTTAATATTTATTATATATTAATTCAATTTTAATTTACAAAATATTTTTTTATTACTATTTTTTTATTCATTTATTTATTATTTATTTATTTATTAAATATTCATTATTTATTAATTATTAATTATTAATTATTAACTTTGAATTATTATTTTTAAATGATCAATTATTAATGATTAGTTATTATTAATTATTAATTATTAATAATAGATAATTGATTATTAATTAATTATTAATTACTAATAATTGATAATTAATTATTTATTATTTATTATTTATTATTTATTATTTATTATTTATTATTTATTATTTATTATTTATTATTTATTATTTATTATTTATTATTTAATTTTTATAATTTATTATGTATTATTTATTTAATTGTTATTTATTTATTTATTTGTTATTTATTTACAATATATTAAATTAATTTATTATTAATTTATTATTTATACATTACTTATGTATACTATTTGAAATTTTATATCTTTTATATTATATATTATCTATTATGTATTTTATATTATATATTATATATTATATATTATATATTATATATTATGTATTATGTATTATATATTTTATATTATATATTATATATTATATATTATATATTATATATTATATATTATATATTATGTATTATGTATTATGTGTTATATATTTTATATTTTATATTTTATATTTTATAATTTATATTTTAAATTATATATTATGTATTGTATATTGTATATTATGTATTATATATTATCTATTATCTGTTATATATTATCTATTATGTATTATGTATTATGTATTATATATTATGTATTATGTATTATGTATTATATATTATCTATTATCTATTATCTATTATCTACTATTTATTATATATTATATATTATGTATTATGCATTATATATTATATATTATTTATAATATATTATATATTATATATTATATATTATATGTATTTTGTATTTTTTATTTAGTATTTAATATTTATTATTTAGAAGTTACTATTTTCTATTTACTATTTTCTATTTTCTATTTACTATTAAATATTTATTATTTACTATTTTTTATTTACTATTTTTCATTCACTATTTTTTATTTATTATTTATTTCAATATTATATATTTAGTTATTTATTGTTCATTTATATTCAATTTATTAATTATTAATTTGTAATTAATAATTATTAATTATTAATTATTAACTATTAAATATTGATTATTGATTAATCATTATAGATTAATAATTATTGATTAATAATTATTTACTATGTATCTACTTGTTATTCATTACTTGTTTTTTTAAATTTTTGGGGCCAAAGTTTCATTTATAATTTAAAGCAATACAAAGACCTCTTTTAACTAGGTAGAGGGAGACCCATTACATAACTTAAAGTCCCAGTGGGCATTTAGCCCATTACATGGCCCGTTGGCCCAAAATTTTGGCCTAAGGCCAATTCTGTGAATAGTACTGCTACAGTACTCCACCTGTTAGAGTACTGCAAAGTATTCGCCGCTGCTATAGTACTATGCGTCCGCTATAGTGACCTATCGTCATTGCTACTGTGTCGCCACTGTTACAGTGTACTACCGTACTGATACAATGCCCGACACCTAATGGTAATGTCTTTGGAGAATAAGCAAGAGGTAAGGGGTTCAAATCTCACGCAACGCAGAATTCCTATATATGGGATGAGCATGTGAATGGACATGGACTTATGCATGGAGATTTTCAAGAGCAAGGTAAAAATAAATAAATAAATTACGATAATAATTAAATTATTTAAATAAATTAATTAATAAATAAATTATAAAAATTAACTAATTAATTAATTAATTTACTAATAAATAAATAAAGAAAGAAAATTTAAAAAAATAAAAAAAATAAAAAAATAATAATAAATCAAAAAATAAAAACATTAAAAAAATAAAAAAATAAATTATGAAATAAATTAATTAATTAATAAAATAAACAAATTAAATAAATTTGAAAAACATTTAAAAAATAAAAGAAAATTAAAAACAATTAATAAAAATTAGTGATAGTTTAAACGGCCAAAGAAAAACCACCACTAAATCCTTTTACGATTTATTTAAAAAATTGTTGCAAATTATTTTTCGATAGAATTTAGTGATGGATAAAACTGCCGTTAAAAGAAAAAAACCGCCGCAAAATACAAATTTTGGCGTATTGAAGTACTTCCTCGACAATGAAATGTGGAACACGTTATGTACTTCATATAGACGTAGTGTCATTTCTAAACAACAACCCACAACTCTAATTCATTCCAATATTTTAATATGTATAATGTACGAGTCTCTTTTTCCTTTTATTAATGATCCTTATAACTCACTTCCATAATGATACATTCAAGAATATGTGATCACCCCCTTGAAATTGAAAATATTTTCTCTGGTTATCAGTAATGCTCTTTTCCTACCTTGATCTTCTTTAATATGGGTTAGAGTATTCTTTACCTTTATTGTTTCATCTTATATAAATTGTGGGCCTACAAGATTCCTTTCACTATATTTATCCCAATAAGTTAGAGTATGACATCACCTTCCAAATAATAATTTATAAAGAACCACTAAAATACTTTAATGGAAGTTATTATTATTGGAAAACTCTATAAAAGGTAAATTATGATCTTATTTACCTTTAAATTCATGAAATAATTAACTAACCATTTAATCTATGGTTTTAATAGTCCATTTAGATTATCTATTGGTTAGAGGGTGATAATAGGTGCCCAAACAAAGATTTGTATTAAGTTTATCCTTAATGTTTTTCAATAATATCATTGTAAATAAAGGATCATGAACATAAAAAATTGAAAGAGGTTCACAATGAAGTATTTCAATATCAATATTATAGATTCACGCAAGTGATAAAGAGGTAAAAAATCTCATATGGAAAGACTATATGAATATTTAATTTGGTGATAAAAAATAATCCATAATTCATAATTGTTTCTAGCAGTCTTTAGTAATCTAATGATAAAAGTTTGTCATAATATCTGCCCATTTTTGAATAAGAATAGGTTGAGATTTCATGAACCCTCTTGGTTGTTTTCTATCAACCTTTACCAATTGATAAACAAAAAATCATGAAACATAATTAGATATTTACAACTTCATATTGTCCTATAATAATTTTTCATTGAATCTCTATACATCATGGTTCAACTAGTGTGTATAGTAAAATTTTAGAAATGAGCATCATCCAAAAATTGCCTTTTTTATCTCAGGAAAAGATGGAACACATAGTTTCTTTCAAATTTTTAGAATGCTATCTTAATAAATGAAGTATGAATATTACCCATCACTCATTGATTATTTTTTTGAATATTCCCATAATCTGGTTACTAACTTCTTATAACATCCCAAAAAATATTTTTTGAAATTTTTTTGAAAAAGGTGTGTTGTCTCCTATTCATTAATAATTCCAAAATCTGTCTTTACTAAATCCATGAATATAATATCATTTTCAATACTAATTTTTATTCTAAATCTGTGATATTTACTACTCAATGCATATACTTCATTATTTTCCTTCTCAGTATAATAGTATGTTGAGAAATCACAATACTTGAGTAGCTCAATCCATCACATTTAACTCATGTCAGGCTCTTTAATTGGAAATATGTATTTAAAATTCTTATAATCCAAATAAATGTAAATATTATTTCCAAATAGATAATATATACATATATTCAATGAAAAAATTTCTCCATCCAACACAATATCATGAGATTTATAGTTTGGTTCGTGAATCCTGAAATGTCTTGATGAATTGGAAATAACATTATAATTCTATATAAGGTCACAACTATGTATCAACTTTAATAAACCAATATATATTACATAACCAAAATTTCTTATTAATAGAGTCAAAATACAAGAATTCATACATATCCTCTTAAATTCAATAATTAATTCTACACATTCTATTGTCCATATGAACATAACCCCTATTTAGGAATGCATGGATAACGGGTTAACCAATTGGGAGATTTTTTAAATAGATCATCGATAGTATCGTACAAAACCAATTATAATACGTACCAAATATATGCTTATTAGTGTAATAAAATTATAGGCATCCATTTACTTCATAGGATTAAAAAATAATCAATCCTTAGAGAAAATAATTCTATGAAATTAGTCATTCAAAATCCATAATTCAAACATGCTAAATTTATAACATAACTATTTTTCTAAGATCCACAAGTATGATTCTAAAGTGACTATCATGTTACTCTTAGATCATAGAGTACACCATGATATCATTGATAAATACCACAACCCAATTATCAAGATATTCTTTGAATAATATGATCAATAATCCCATAATTACATAAGGTTCATTAGTGAATTAAAATGGTGGTACAATAAATATGTAAGGTTTATGCCTCATATAAATTTTTTTCATCAAAATATCATCCTTATCAAATAATAACTGATTGTATTTATAATGAAAATGTTTTAAAAATATTTAAATCCATCAGCTTGATCAAATTAGTCATAAATTCAAGGTAGATGATACCTATTATTTATTATAATTGTGTTGATTTACTTATTATCAATGCACAACATCATCGATCCATTATTTATTAATGAAAATAATATGGGATCCCAAATACAAAACACTAGGTAATAAAAATATCCCAGCACACCACTATTTTTTTTCTTCATCTCCAATAATTCCACAGTGGCTATTCAATAGGTAGTCTCTAATATTGGTCTTGTGTCAGGTATTAGTTCAATGAAAATCTAAACTCAAATATATAGTGGATGTCTATGAAATTACTTAGGAAATACAACAATGTATTCCTAAAAAATAGTAACATTCACAATTTAGAGATTACATTTTCCATCGATCAATTATGTCTTCTCATATCACCTAAAAATATCATTCAAAAGTGATAATGGGAGTAGATATTGATATGAATCATATGAATTAGTCTCCCCTCTAAAAAAATTAACCCACATCTTGATTATTAATCATAATTTCTTTTTCTTTGAAATAAATGTTTCATCCATATTTTGTCATCTAATACATACAAAATAATAAATCAAAATGAACCATGGGTATAAATATATATTCTTAAAATATATCACATTTAACTATTAATATTGGAATATACTGACACATCAAAATTTCAAGAATGCTTCCACTAGGTGTCATGCATGAAAACTCCCTTCTTATGTTTCATGGAAATATATATTTTAATTTGAAAACATGGATGATATATTGGAGTCATATGATCTTCAAAAAAATTAATCAATAGTTAAATTTTAGGATACAATTAAACTACCTTCAACCATGACATTAGGGAAATCATCCTTAGATATTTTGATTTCATATTATTTTCCTTTCTCCCTTGTCCAATTCTAGGGAAATTACCTTGCCCCCTGAGAAAATCATTTTCATAGTGCCCAATATCTATATAGTTAACATTGGTATCATATTTATTACCCTTACAAGAACCTAAATGGTTTTTATTATATCCACACATAGAGTAAACTCCAAATCCCAAAAATCATATTCTATGTTATTTATTTTCAATTTTTTTACAAGATATAAATGACACCCTTCCCTTCATCCCATTTTCCATATTTTGTTTACAAGAGTGTTTCGTAACTTGTCTTTTGTTTTTCTTCCCTTAAAGTCATAACCCTTGTAAATTTCATTCTATTTCTTGATATAACATTATTCTATGACCTAGAATGATCACAATGACTGAGAGGATAGTTCCCATAGAATGATTTTATTTAATTATATCAATAAAACCATTAATATTTAACTTTTTATTGTGTTTTTAGTCCATATTATGTATTCCTAACATTTTAATGTTGTATTTACACATAGATACATTTTCAACTTCAATTTTTTTTAGAATCGTGAATTTTCTCTCCATATCCACTCGTTTCTCATGCTTAAAATATTTTTCCCAAAAGATTATATTTAAATTAATACACTCCATGTTACTTATATCTTCTCCTAACTTAGTGTTTTATTTCAATACCAACCTTTGACATGCATCTTTTGCGAGATAATAAAATATCATAAAAAACTTCTCTATTTTATTACTACCCAAATATATTATTGTATTCTCTTTATAAATTATCCATTATTCATAAACAAATGGATTTATGGTCTGATTAAATGATGAATTATACTAACACAAAAATAATTCAAAAATTAAAACACTATGTTTTGGATCATAATATTTCTCTGTAAGACTAGAGTAATTTTTCATTACCTTAGTGAGCTTCTATAATATTGTTATACTTTGATGATTCCCAACTCTAGCTCGAGATACAGTTTGATTATCATTCCTTGGAGGGTAATCCCTATCTAGATTACACTTATTGATACAGTTCCCCTTCCTTCTAATAAGTTCTATTCCATAACAATAAAAAAATATTAGATCATATAATTAAAAAACATAATGTAAAATCACAAAAGTAGTGAAAAACATAAAATAATATAAAATACCCATTTCTAATCTCATAATAGTAAACATTGTCTCATTGGGAATGTAATCAAGTCATAAAATAATTTTGCAACAATTCATAATGATTTGTAAATAAAATTTCATTATTCCAAGAATATTCCTTGGGTGTGTCAAAATAAGTGTGCAGTAAAGCCCATTGTCATGCCCTAGGTGACGATTGAGTCAAAACATAATATTATTTATTTAGAGTTATTAACCATAGGTACAACAATTCCAAAGAGACATCCACATGTAGTATCTAGATAGGGTTGAATTTCTAAGAACACCACATAATAAAAACTTAAAAAACATAAAAAATGTATAGGATATTATATTATATTTAGATTTATCATCTAATTCATTCCTACGGATATATTCCATAACCTATTATTTTTTAATTCTTGTTATCATTGTTTCTACCAAACTTACTATAATACCAACTATAATTACACAAACCCCAGTAGCCTAGAGTTAGTGGTCACTTTGTTAAATTAGCACTAAATATAATAAATCACATTTGGATGGACCAGATAGTTTATTAGTCTTGGAAAACTAGATACATACATGAATATCACATTATAATTGAAAAAATAAAATAGAACATTGTATTTTCATTGTGAAAAAAAATTATCCCCATTAGAATATAACTATATATCAATTATAATTTAGTTCTTGAAATCGTATGGAATTAATACATATTAAAGAGATGAATGTAGTTTCATAGTATGGGTATGGATGCAAAGGACTCTATCATGAATATATATAGAATAATCAATATTGAAAGGTTAGTAAATAAAAATATATGACATTTAATCAATAACATGAGATTAAATAATAATATGGTAGGAATAAATAGTGATCAAATTATACCATATAAATAATCACATAATATTGAAACATATCCATGGATATCAAAATTAATAAAATATTAACATTAAAATTAATAAATAATCTTATAATTAAGGAATTTGAAATCAGAAAAATCATAAAAGTTCTACCAAGTCCTCATTCCAATACATATTTTACAACTAGCTAAGGCCTCACCCAATTACTCAGGCTAGTTTTTCTCATGAGAACTTCTGATGCATCAAGGGGGTATATAGGGATATACCCCTCACATAGAAAGTATAGTACATTCCTAGTAGTCCAGGGTTGAAACATAATCATTGGAACCATTTATATTGAAAAATTAGGCTATGAAATGTTAATAAATCCCAAATCAATAATCATAATCTTAAACCATCAAGAGTAATAAGGTTAATAGTATCAAAATTATACCTCTAAAGTCGAACAAAACACTAAACATATAGATAAATAAAATGGATTTTATTAATATAGTGTATACTCATTATAATATTAATTAATGGATGTAAATGTACAAGAATGTACTTTAAGAATATCATTGGAAATTTCTTTAGGAAAATAACCATTTCACTTTGAAATCGCCTATTTAATGTATAAAATATTTCCAAAACATTATAGAAAACAATATATTTGAGAAGAACCATGTAAAAATGGAATTATATCTTCAATGAAATTGTTAATAATGATGTAATTTGATTCTTTACATTTCATATAAGTTAAAAAATAATTTATTTAATACTATTGTAGAAAGGTTAAAAACAACCTCATTCAAAAAACGAAAAAAAGATTACATTCAAAAAAATTTGAAAAAATAAATAAATTTTTAAAAAATAATAAATAAATCAATAGGATAATGTTACAAATATTTTTGGAATTATTTTTCGAACAAATAAATATGGAATAAAAAGGAATTTCGATTGAAGAGTGATATATAGTATGATTTTTTTCTCAAATATTTTAATTTAAAAGGAGATGAAAATGGTAATATTATCTAAAACATTCATTGTTAGAAATATAATAGGAAAATATATTTGTTTTAGAACATAAATGTCAATTAATTTTCTTAAGGGATACTCAAACATACATAATTCTGAATATTGATGAGATTATGAAATAAAACAATACCATTGTGGTAACTATTGAATCATATCCCCATGATAGTAATGAATTAAAATGAAAAATTAAACACCATTAAAAAAATTTATTAATGATATATTTTTTATCCTATAGGTGTTATATACACCACAAAAAATATATAATTAGTGAATGTGGAAATTTTCTCATGGATGTAAAAGGGAGAAGATAAACCCTTACATATGGTAAGAATTACTTAATATGTGTTCGAACATATTGTATAATTAATATATTTATTTATTATAAATATTTACTATAACCATAATCATATATATATATATATTCATATATGTTTCACTCATAACTTCTTATTACCCGATCATTAACAATTATTTATTAAAAACACTATTTGGGTGATAACAATATTGTTTTTCATGTATATTTTGGTTTGATAGTATTGGTCCTTACATTTTCATAATTTTTCAATCATTTAACTAATTTTTAAAATGATATAAATATCACAAATATTCATTACACAATTATTTATAATTGTAAAATGTATTTATAGATTGAAATAAGAGTCACATCATTCATTGATATGGGAGGATATATGTACGCATGAATGTTGATTTCATTTTTTACAGTTGAAATGAAAGAATGGTTCGTAATAATTCACCATTAAAGAATAATAATTCTATCATATATATCTTATATATTCATTTAATCAATATTTATTACCATTCATGTAAAAATTATATGAAAAATGTATCTCGTCGCTTTGTTGGAGTTGCAGTCCACACATAAGCACGAGTGATGTAATCATTGTCCATTGGATTGAATGGTGAGAAAGTAAATGTTATATTATATTTATAGAAATATAATTATTTCATAAATATAATATATAAAAATTAAAACCATAATTATACACATTCTTGATAGATGGTGAAATAAAATGAAAAACATCGACTTGGGAGGAGGTAATCTATCATACACACAGTCCTATGTTTCATTTCCCATTGGTAGAAGGAAGATGAATATAGGTTATAGACTTATCATAACAAAATATTAGTATAAATATGATAAATTAATTTTATTTTATCATAGATGAATAATATTTGAAGTAGAGAGATGAAGAAATAAAATGAAGATGTGTTGTTAAGAACTATACCTTGTCTTTGAAGAACCTCTTTAGGATTATAACTAAATCAAACAAAATTGGATTTCTGCTAAAATGAGACGCTCTAGATAATGTGGATGGAGGTATGGAAATAATTTGGTTGGTATTGACATATCCAAAAGGCTATTTATGCGTCAATAAGATATAACAGAGGGCATCATTTTATAAGTGGGTGAATTACAAAGTTGGAAATTTTAGTAAGAATATATTATAACCACATATTTCACATTCCATAAGTCCCAAAAATAGCAAATTCTAGAAAATAATATTATATAATGTATAAATAAGATTATAAAGTAGAAATTGGATATTTTTATAGGTTATTTTAACACTTATCTTATTAGTTTAACCCCCAAAAAACATGTTTTATCCTTAACTCCAATATTGAATTTTTACTATTTTTTACTATTTATTGCGAAAAAAATTAAGTTCACTTAATTATAAATACTAATTATTAAGAATTATAATAATTAATTTTTATAAAAAAATTCAATTTACAAAGGTGGAATAATTTAAATAAATATTGAACCTTTATATGAAGTGAAAAAATGGTTCTTCAATGAAAAAATTTACAAAATTGAAAAAAAAATTTATATAATAATTGAAAATTTAATTCATTAAAATGACATAAATTGAATTAATAATAATAAAACAGATCTATTTTATATTTAATACAATTTTAAAATAATATCTAACCTCTAAACACCTTGAATGAAAAGGCAATATTCAATAAAAATCACAATTTTTACTATTCACTGAAAAATTATTCATTTTAGAAAATATACATAAATTCAATATAATATAAATTTGAAATGAGTATCTAAAAAATATAGAAATTTTTTGTAAAAATAGTTAAAATGGTAAATTTTAATTTTTACCTAAGTGCAAAAATTATTATAAAATATTTTTTTTTTTAAATATAGTTTCTCTGAAAACCCTTTATTTTGCTATCAAATTATATTGATTCTTAGAATAAAATAATATTTTTGGTGAATGGAGAGGTTCTCTCTCATTCATGGAGATGTTCTCTCTCTTAAATCAGGATATTGCTTCTACAATCTGCTTCCAAACAAATGTAATATTGAGAGGAATTTTGAAATGTTTGCTGCATGTGGTCGTGGGGCACTGAGTGAGGAAAAATGTGTTTTGGAATCGGGTGGGAGTGATTGTCCTCCAAATCACTCGTTTCCCACTGATCTACCTTCAGATGAGAAACTAGGTCAATTTCTACTTCAAAATGCTAACAAACCATGCTATTTTTCGGGGTTTTTAGGTTTTGGTCTGACTCTACTTTAGCGAAAATGATTTTTTTGTCTATGAGTCACTATCCAAAGTGTGGTGGACAACGCAGACGACTTATGCCGATGATGATGGGTTAGATGCTGTTGGCATTGATCCTTGAGATGGATCACTAGTCAGGGTGCATCAAGAAAATACTAGCAATGGAGGATTTGAGGATCTGATTTCAGGAGTCAGTTGTAGGATGTGTCGAGGGATCTGGGACCCTGGGCAGTCTGTAACTCATTCATCTCGTGATTGGAGTCCTGTCTCGATGGTGAGGCTGGAAGAATAGGCTGGGTGATTAGGCTTCATCTGTATGGATAGTGATTGGAGTGATTGTTGTGGGTATGGATGTGGTCAGCGTCATAGGTTCACAGGATGCAGGATGTAGTGGATGACTACCAGCAACTTGGGGCGGTTGTCGGCGATGGCTTCTGGATTTTATGAGGGAGACAGCACTGTGAAAGGTTCCAACTGCAGTGACTACAAGGAATTTTACAGCTTCGCTTGCGTGGCTAGGATATACAAAGCTAGTGCCTTGATCTAGTTGCATGGTGGATATAGGTTGGAGTGATGGATATAGTGCTGGTGGATTTAGACAGGACGAGATTGACCTTGGGATTCCCAGCTAGAAAATGGGAGGGTGTCCTCGGTTGTTGGGTTAAGGATACATTAGGTTGCATGTGTGCTGACGATAGTGACGAGGTTGTTGCAGACAGCTGGTTGTGGTGTGGTGACTTTGGGTCTCTAAGTGGAATGCCCCGGATTGTATTTGGGTGGGAGAAAGTGGGGAAAGTACATCTGATAATCATAGCATTGGGATGACCTTGGGTTCTAGGACGGTTTGATAACTCTAATTGGGATTCTCTTTGGCCATCTGTTTCACTGTTTGTTTTATTTTTCTATTGTTCATTTGCTCTGATTATTGAATGGGTGGTGTTTTCCTGCCATCTCGTGCTTGGTGGCACCTACCCCACATTTATTTTTCATTGTCTATTTAAATTTTTCTAATAATTTTTTGGGACCGGGTACCCTCTGATCCGGAATTTCCTGTATATTGATTTTCAAAAATTTATAACTAATAAGTTTATTTAAAATTTTATAGAAAATATATTTTGTATATATTAGTTATTAAAATTCAAACCCATCAATTTTACTATTTGGTAATAATGATATATTATTTTATGGTTCATTTAGACTCATGGTTTAATGCATCGAAAACTATAAATATGAATTAATTGAAATAGAAAAATATAGTAATGTATCAGGTTGTTAAATAAATTCTATGATTCACTAGAAATATTGTTAAAATATTATACGAATTGGATAAAATTATTTTCAATTTTTCCAAACATTATTTTCAAAATTTTAATTTTTAATATGATTTTAATAAATAGGGAACCTCTTAGGATATTATAAATAAATCTACATTGACCAAAAAGCATCTCAAAAAAATTAAAAAAACATCGTCTGACATATTATTATCACTGATTATTAAAAACATCAAAATAAATAATTATTTAGATTATTTACATACTCTAAAAAGTTATTCATGTTCATTTAAATTACATGCTTGAATATCCTCTATTGAATATCTATACAAACAACTATGAAACATGTTGTAAACACAACTCTTACCACAACCACAATTATTTTACATAAAATAAATAAATCAACTGAGACTGTCAACATTCATATTTTTCAATTATTTTTTCTTTTGGGAGTACCACATTTCAGCCTCAAAATTTATCTTTATAATTTTCATGAATGTAATATTGAAATCATAAAAAAAAATTACATTACAACTCAAAGCCTTTATTGGAAAATATGAAACCTGGTTAATTCAGATACTTCAATCATCCCCTTTCTATTTTGTTATATATACCCATTTCATCCTCACCATATTTAATGACATTTATCTCACCCTTATTGATAATAAATGAAAATGGATGGTGTGGGGATAACCATCTTCTCAATATTATCAATCCATAGAGATAAAGTATTCACATTTGATAAAATAGAAATATAGTACAAGATGTTTTTCGTAGGAGGATGATGCCACATGATTTTCCTTTGAATTGTGTCTTCTGTTATTCTATATTATGTATACTTGGTCAAACCATGTGTAGAAATATGTTTGATTTATCCAAGTCTATTAATTTTGAATATAAATATCATTACATGTGATTAAACTCAAAATATTAAAATATTTTTTGAACAATCACAATAGATTTAAATATATAGTTATATTTTAAAAACAACATAAGAAACTCAATAAAATGTGGAAGTGCCAGAAAAAACCCATTTCTAATCCACAAATCAACCAAACACTCAATAATCCTAAATATTTTTTGAATATAAAAAATAAGGATTCATGGTTGATTGAACAACCTAATTCTCCACTTTTACAAAGCTATCTAGAATTTCTAGATTTTTTTTATGAGATCACCACATTTATTTTTCTCCCCCATAATAGATGTAGTCTCTTTCTATTCTTCAGGATAGATAGAACCCATCTTGTATAACACCTTAATTTTTGTCTTGTAGTGAAATAACCACCCATACATATGATTTTCATATATGTTATAAAAAAATTACAATATTTTTTTTGTATATATAGGGAAAATATTTTCTTCTCAGATGTAACATTAAGGATGTGTATTTCCTCTCAAAAAATAGACCATATTTTTCGTATTTATTCATTATATCAAAGGCCAAGGACACAATATTTCCATGTTTTGTCATCTATTTTTCATTTTACCTTCTTTTTATTTATTGATCTTTATTTATTATTTCATATGATGTCCAACATTCCCAAAACATTCACACATATTCTTATGAATCGTCAAGTCATCTGATATTGATGATTCCATATGATAACATGCCTCTTCATATAATGTCACTTTATTTCCTTGTGGCTAAGTATCCATTTTGGGTTTTTATATTTTATTTCATTATTTTAGTGGGTCAAGACGGATTTTAAATAATAATTTTTTAGTATTCTTAGTTTTCTTAGATTTCTAAAATTCCTTCTTGTCTTTCTCAAAATTTAATGATTTTTTAAATTTTTATATGTATATTATTCACATTCAGGGAATAGATAACGTATCCTAACATACTAGTCATGATACATCATATTTTTTATAATCCTACCCACATCTTCTGCACAATTCTTCTAATGTACGAAGTCTCATTTGGGTGTATAGATTTGATATTATTCTGGTCATAAAATGTTTCGTTAGGAAATCATTCACACACTATCTACAATTTCCCCTTGATGACTTCCACTTTATATAAAATTTAATGTTAAACTAAATAGAATATGATTTGTGTCAACTCCATTTATTGGAACAACAGATCTCTGTGAACGGTTTATTTAGTTTTTTAATCTATACCTTTTAATGTTTACACAAAATATCAATATATTGGACATATATATAGAATATTTATGTCATCAATAACATTTTGATATGGTGGAACCATGATCAAAGTACAGGACCAAAACTATCGAACCAAAACATAAAGGAAGATGAAACTGTTATCTCTTGTAATTGTTATTTTAATAAAAAATTAGTAATAATTGGTTGATAAAAGGAGAAAAATAAATACAGTATAGAATTATATATATGATTATGGATATAAAATACATTTATAATAAATCTATATTTTTTATAAAGAATATTTGAATATGTATGATGGAATTCAAATCGAAGGTAAGTGTTTCTCATTTTATATTTACTTCGACATGGCATATGATATAAAAAGAACTAATTCATTTTGTGTGGTTTAAATACTTTCCCATGATATATGTTATATCAAGAAATTGTTTTATTTATGTAATTTAGAGTTTCTTTTGAAGCTAATATTTTATGGATATTATGATTCAAATGTAACCAATGTAGTATGGGTTTATTTTACATGTTCATCATTGTTGGAGAATGTTTATATTAAAGATTCCATTAGAGTAATTTTTTGATCTATTTATGATATACCGATTATATTATAATCTGATATAGTAATTTTTATTACCGACATATTTGAAGTTCATTCTCTTCACATTATATTATCTGGATAGTAAAATATTATTTTCAAGGAAAAATATCTTTGTTTTTATACTTAGTCGGTAATAAATTTCATCCATAACAATATTTTATTTTTAATAATTTAAGGAAAATTAATAAAATTATTGAATTATTTATTAGATATATTTTTACCCATGGTTTAATTTTAGAAAATTTATTAAAAGAAATAATCCTTTTGTTTTCAAAATGGGATAATTCTTCACTTTTCTTACAAAAGATTGAAATGAACTTTTTTATAAATGATGTAACATGAGTAGATTATCCAAATGTCCTAACCTATGAATTCCTTAAACCATAAATTGCATGTATATATGTTTATTTTCAATTAAAATTATCACCCTGATATTCTGGATTCTTACATTTTTCAAAGTTGATTACAAGATAAAAAGGGTATTTTCAAAAAGAATGTTTTGGTTGTTTTTTATATTATTTATATTTATTAATTTCAACAACCCTTTATTTTACTTATTCTCCTATATATATATGTTTTAATGATACATTTTTTATTATTTCCCGAAATGGTTATGATTAGTTAGACTTGTGAAATACTAACAATTAATATGCATGTTTTTCAATATAATTTTTTGTTTATTATATTTTGAATTGTACTTATTCCCTTTAATATAATTAATTCATTAAACTTAATAATAGATATTTGGGACCATTTATAGTGCCTTTAAGGATCTGTAGGTCTCATAGGATAATTTATTTTGGGTATTTTTTCAATGAATTATCTATTTATGTAAGATATCATGGCATGAGGCCATGATGGTAAGATTATGATGTCAAAAATTATTCATTCCATCCTGATGAATTGTTCTTTCATTTCTATGTAATTATTTGAAATGTTATGAACTATGTATATGTTTCATGAAAATATTATTAGTTTTATGGAATTTTTTATCATATTTTATTAAAGATAAATTATTCCATATTCTCATGTTATAGATTAATAATAATGTGTTGTCGGTTATTTACCGTATCATTTCTATTATGCCATATTTTATCATGATAGGTTCTGTTGTATGTAACCTTTATTGAGCATCATACCTCAGCCTTTCTTTTTTTCTCTCCTTGTGATATGAATAAAGAATTATTAAATGAGCTAACGAATGTGGAATATTTATATTCACAATGCTGTAATTTGTGTTTTAATATGTATTTTTACATTTAAGTAAGCATCTATTTTACTATGACTACTAAACTATTCATTCATTTATAATATGATTATTTGTATCATATGACAGTGCAATATTGTAACCACCTACATTGGGATACTAGAGTCGGTGTCTTTATATTTGGTATTAAAGGAAGTTTTTTAGAAACATTGGGTACTATCTTTAGGAAAATAATATTTGGGAACAAATCCTTTGAATGAAATTGAACATAATTCTATGTAAATAATAATATCCTAAAAATTTACAAAGGTAATGATTATATTTTTTCCCCTATAAATGCATCACTTTCTGAATACTAAATGTTTATTTAGTTTTAGCAGAGATGTATCTAGGGGAAATAACCCCAAAACCAACTGGTCAAGTATATCTTGACCATCATTATGTTACATAGGGTTACCTTATTTTACACATGGTTTCACACTAACTAGGGATACATATAGTTTAAATAACATTCTAATTATGAACCCTACAGAATGAATTGAATAGATAAAAAAATGATGAACTAGCTTAACCCTAAGGTGTCATAGAGTAAAAAGTGTGGGTCATGATTTGGACACCCTATAAATAATATTTCATTATTTTCTACTATGATTATCTTTTCTCATAATATTCTTTTTCTTTTTTTCCCTTAAATGGATGGTACTAGAAGGAACTATGTTATGCTGTAATGTGATGGAAAAATTGGTGATTATGAAGAACTATATGTGATGATTTCTAGAATGAATGATATTTTTATTATTCCAAATAAGTTTCCAGGATATATGATTAAGATCATGCATCTCAACAATCTATTGGACTCAAAATATAAGATAAGGACAGATTTTTATTTGTGGGGATGAGTATTTGAGACTATAGTGGAAAGAAAAATCAATTAAGTTAATTTCTGAAAGGTGAAAAAACCTATCTAGAGTAAATTAATCTAATGGGAAATTGATTTATGTGTGGAAAATAAGGAAATAAAGCTATGATTTTCATGGAAAATTTAAGAGTACGATGGAAGAGAATAAATTTAATCCTACGGAACCATATATTGTTCAATGTCATAAATGTGGAGAATATAAAAATTATTTCAGTCAATTCTTAAATCTGAGGGTCGACTCTTAGAGTAAAGAATGAAATATGTTTTGGAAATATTTGAATTTTAAGTATTTAAGTGGTTATGTATTGGTATTTCAGAATTATATGGTAGAAGTGTTATATATATGATATTCTAGATATAAGAATCATTAATAAAATAATTATTATTATGCATTATTTTGATATTTCATATTTAAAAATATATATTTAATGGTAATTATTACCTTGAAAAGAGATTTTGTGGTTAGGTGATATTATTATAAAACACATAATTGAGTGAATGATAAACCATAATATTTTTATGATATTTATATTATCCCAAAGTGAGTTAGGATTATAATTAAATGGTTGATCATATTTTTAATGTCATAGATACCCCTATTGATGTTTTATTTGATGGGGTTTAATATTAATATTGATATTGTGGGTAAAATATATTTGACGACAACAATATGGTTCAGTATATATTTTAGTGATATGGATATTTTTTTGTAATAATTATTCTACATTTTGTGTATATATTTTAAATTATATTGATATAATTTAGTATTAATTAGATTATTTTGGATGTTTTATTTGTGGCTTATTAGGACAAATGAATTATTATTTTTTGGAATAGATTATATAGAAAAGTATAGCACTAAAAAATATATATCATTTTATAATTAATATTATTATTTATAATGTTCATCATATTTTATGAGACACTATAGTTTTATAAAAAGTAAAACACATAGGCTCGGAAACAACCCATCACATATTGCAAGGCCATTAGGCATTAATCCATAATAGAAGGGTGATAAGGGTGACATTATTATCACTATTTTATGTGATGTCCTAGTTAGTATGACATTGTTTTTTCATTAACTATCTAACGGATAAAAATTCAACTAATTTTGGGAAACATATTATAGGATCAAATAATTTTTATTTTTTATTATGTTTTAGTTATTAAAGATATTACAGGGTATATTTTTTAAGGTTGAGGTATATATGACAATTCTTTTATCCTAAATAAAAATTTACGAAAAATAATATTATATTTTTGAAGATATAAGATTAAGGGTATGATAAAACCTTTTTGGTAAAACCTATATTTACTTTTAAGGATATTGAGTTTATTTTTCATATAGGTATATTTACATAAGTAATTATCAATGTTAAAAAAATATCATTGAAATTTAGAGATTAATCTATTATTTATTTATATAAATTATTTTTTATTTTGATTATTATCATACATTGTGATAACCATTTTTTTATTAATTATAAGAGGAATAATTTTTGGGATTATTTAGCACGATATTTTTTTATTTTATTTCCTTATACATAAATAACTCATCTTGGATATTCATTTCATTGAGTAATAAATAAAGTGGAAATTAGTGTAAGAACAACCAGAAGATTAGATTGTGGTTATGAAATAAAATTTTATCAAGTAATTATATTTCCTCGTGCTCTTTATCTAAATAGTAAAATAATCCATCAACATATATAAATTTATCTTAAAAAAACAATACATTTTCTTTTATTTCATAAAAATAATTGTTCTTTTAGCCCATAAATGAAATAGGGTTTTAAACTGGTCAAACTTATCCTGACCATATTTTATATCAATCTCTATTATACCATAGGTGTTTTTTCTCCACCATACCCATGTTGTCACTTCCCACTAATTTTATAAACTTTATAAACCTTATTTTTGTGATGACCCTAGTATTTCTCTTTTTCTCTTCTTAAGAGAATGTTTTACTAACACTTTCTATGGGATTTTCCAAAAAAGAATTATCAAAATAAAAACCCTAGATTATTGATCATTATTTTATATTGTGAATAAAAAATTTATTAAATGTGGTAGAATTTTTCTCCACGTAATTTTAAAGGAAAATTTTGTTTGATAGAATATACAATACACAACAACAATCTGAAACGAACCATGAAATATTATTATTTAAATATAAATATTATAACATAGTCATAGAATTGAAATGTATAAACTTAATTATGTAAATATTAAAATTTATATAATTGGAATACTTCATAAAAATTCATTGGTTAATTCTTAGAAAACATGTAATCAATTTTCAGTTGTGATATTTTATGCTTTAGAATTAAGTTTCCTTGAGAATTGACTTATACTATCTTCTATTAAAATATAATAATTAAATTATAAAATATATATTTATATAATGTATTTTATAAAATTAAGATAATATTTGGGGTCATTATATAAAAATTAATTTATGGGGAAATTTCCAAATAATTCATAAAAGAATGATTTCTCAATAAATAGTGAAAAATAAATAATTCTACTGAAAACAGTATTTTTATTTGCAGCATTTGAAAAGTTTCATTTTATTTTTTCATTTGAAACAAAATTATTTATATTATATTATAAATAATTCAATTATGTTAATTATAATCAATTTTATCTTTGAATTCTATATAAAAACATTTTAAATACATAAAATTCATTTTTCTGAGAATTTTTCTTTCATTGAATTTTTCATTTTTATTTTTAATTAATTACTGCCACTTATAGAAATATAATCCAGAAAAATGGACTCCAAATTTGGAATAAGGAGGGAATTTTTTTTAAAATAGTACCCCTTTATTTTTTTCATTATGAATAGTAATCATTGTAAATAATTGTCATAATAATATGGGTAAATCAATTAATTAAGGTTAAAAATAATATGGCCAAGACTATAAAATGTCCTTAAAACTTTACAAAATATTTTTATGTGAAAAAATATATTCTATATATATAATATTCTAATATATGATATTTTTATTCCATTTTTCTTTGATTGTGACGTTTATATTATTTTATTTAAAAAAATTATGAATGTCACACTCGTTGTATTATTAACATCAATTTTTAAAATAATGATAAAAATTAGATATATTCTATTATAAATAGTTATTTTTAAAATAAATTAATTTATTAATCATGGTAATTTATTTAAAATTTTTATGGATAGAATAATTACCCTAAATTATTACAAAACACTAACATAGTATTTATTAAATTAATAAGAAAACAAAATATGTGATTATAAAAATATTAAAAGTTATACAACATCAATTATTTAATGTATAAAATTTATTTTATAGATCTATATGATGTTTGTTTGGAGGTGATAAAGGTTTATATTCTAATTACCTCTTTTCCTTGATGTATTTAAATTCAAAGTCAATGAATTATGTCAAAAATGGACTTAATAATATTTTATAATAAATAATAAATTATTAAATGATTTAATATTAATAAAATATATGGCATGAATAAATTAGATGGATATTATTAACACCTTATAATCTTGTTGATTTATGGGTTGTTTTTTCCATTTATGGTAACATTACTTACCCTGAAAGGGTATGGAGAATTAATATTTCTTTAATTATCAAAATTGTTAATTAGGGGTTAAAACTTCAAGATACTCATTACTATAAATAGTAAAAATATTATTTTATAATATTATTTAGTATCATATTAATATTATATTAAAATTATATCAAATTTTATCCATTTTTACATACAAATAATTTATATTAATCAAATATTTTATGAAAATCTAACAATTCCCCTCCCACCACATATATAAGAAAACATTTCTATCATTTATTCACACCACTATAAACAACCTAGGTTTATCAAACCCAAATAAATTACCATATAAACATACAAATATATATATTTTAGAGGTTCTTTAAATTCTAATAGATCAACCATAGGTCCAATAAGAGGATATATAGTAGTAATATACCGAAAAAGGGGTAATTTTCTTTACCAACTATTTCAAGAATATTTAATCTTATATATCATCTTAATATGTTTTCCCCATAATAAAATAAAATATCATGTATCATTAATAGGCTAATATGATATTTAAATTATTATAGTATAATTTTATATTTCCTTTCCATCATATGAAATGTGAAAAGATTGCTCGTGCGTACTTACTACACATTGTCTCCACATAACAGTGTAATTCATTTTTCAAAACCAGATTACTTTTATGGTTAAAAATTTAACTAATGAAATTATTAGATATTAATCACATAATTATGATTTTATAATTATAATATTATATTTGGGTTCTTACCTTCAAATCCATTAGTAATTTATAATGTTATTTGGGTGTATGTTTGGACAACCACCTCCACGAAGAGATGTGGTTCATTTTTCATTTCCTTTTTACATGGATAGTAATAAGAAAATATTTAATGATCATATATGATATATATGATATAATTATTATTCTTTATCTTTAAATTATTATCTATATTTCCTTCATTCCATTAATCAAAATCCTAAAATAGTGTTAATGCATATGTATGGACAATCGTCTCTAATAACGGTGTAATTATTATTTCAATATTTACCTTTATAGATGAATATAAATTAAAATATATTGGATATATTTATGAAATCAATATCATCAATAAAATTCTATAAATTTGGGAAATATTATTCACATAAAATGACCAAAACTATTGAACTGATACATAAATGGAAGACGAAGAAGTTATCACCTTGAACATTGATATTAATAAATAATTATTAATTAACTAGGGATAATAGGTTATAAGAATATCATATATGATATTATATATATGTTTATTACTATTTAATAGATGTATAATAAATTTTTATTTATTAATATGGAGTTTTGAACATATATGAAGTATTTTAGACATGGGATTTTTATTTTACATTTCACTTGTACTTCTTTGAGACATATGAAATACTCATCCCATATTTATTTTTTGTGTTTTATACACTTACCTTTCATAAGTTATATCATGAATATTTTATATTAATATTATTTAATAATTAATTTGATGTTATTATTTATTGGGGATTGTGACTCAAAAGATACCAAAGTTGTAAGGCTATATTTCAGAATCTCATTATTGTTTGGAATTGTTTATGTTTAAGTATATTCTAGGGGAATTATTTGATAATTATATACTGAACACAATATATTTTATTCTACGATGGTTAATTATATAAATTAAATTCCTTCCATTAATTTTATACTATTTTTTGTACTCAATATAGTAAAATATTATTTGAAGAAAAAACAACATTATTTTTTTACTTGGTCCATAATATTTTTATTTAAACCAATATTTTATTAAAATGATTTAAATAATATTTTTAATATTATATAATGATTTCTTAATGTCATTTTTATTTTAATTTTATAAAAAAAAATTAAATTTAATATTCCTATCATTTTTTGAATGAGGTACTTTTTAAATTTTCTTAAAAATTTTGGAATATATTTTTTAATCTTATATAGAATGAAAAGATTTTGTACTCTATTGACCCCTCAATTGGTTGAATATTCCTTTAAAAATTTACATGGTTATTTTCAAAGAATACAGTTTTCATAACGTTCTATATATTTTTAGTTTTTATATGTGAATTTAAAAATAAAAAATGTTATATTCCTAATCAACGTTTTCATGATATCTTTTAGTATTTATATTAAACACTTACAAAAAAACATATTATTTTAATAATTCTATACAAGGAAAATCTTGTAATTATACCATCCATATTATTTTTATGATTTTTTATGATTATTTGAACTAGGGAAATATTAATATTTTGTATTCTATATTTTTAATGGTGAATGTTTATATTGGATATGTATTGAATTTTCATTTTTCCATTTCACATAATGAATTCATTTGACTATGTATGTAATTGGAGGGGCATGATATATACCCTCAATGCATCAATGGGTCTCATGGGGAAATCTAGTGTTTTTATTATTCAAATTAATTACCCATAAATGAATTATGTCTTAAAACGAGGCCTTGATTGTTTGTTTATGATGTCTAGTATTATGAATTACAACATTATGAGATCAATTATTTATGTCCCTAGATATGTTTCAAGCTCAAGTTGTTAATTATATGACATTATTAGATCATCATTAATTCCTAAAATATTATTAATTTTCCTCATTTTACTGATAAAATGGATTGTTTTTTAAGTTATTTAAATTTCTGTATTAATTATTCTTTATTTAATCATGATGCCATCTATTGGACATAAACCATAAAGAGCATATGAGAAATACATTTGTTGATATTGATTTTCATAGGATATGAAGAAGGAATCTATAAATGAGTTCAAGGATGTAAAATGTTTACTTTAACTATATTATAATTTATCTTTCCAACTATGTTGTGAGATTCAAGGATATATGTTGATTAACATGAATAATAAACTATTCTATCATCGGGGTGAAATTCTGTGGCATCTAGACCCAAATTCCACTAGAATGTGCCTCGAGATAGTGGGCCACATAACCTCAAGCACACCTCCCATTATTCTATATGATTCTGGCTAACATCGAGGGTCTAAGGTGATATGGTGGGGAGACTATTCCCTCTTGGTTAGAGTATCACAATGTTGAAGTAGATTTATAAATAGTGTGTGTATAATAAATAACTACAAGCGGATGGTAAAGCTTCCAACAATAATAAATAACTAATATCTTGTTTTACATACAAAATGATGATATATCATGTTTCCATCAATGTAAGTAGGTAGACATGAGAGGAGGCATGCAACACAATACATGGATCAGTAGAGAAAAAAACATAATGACTATATTTAATTGCACCGTGAGGTACAAATCCATCATGTGCTTCTACAATCCCATTATAGATAAAAATAATGAATCAAGTAATGGGTGTTTTCCACATTCCATAAATTCATCCACATTATCATCTAGGTTACCATCGGCGACCCAAATAGGATTTGAGATAAACTCATTATGAACCCACCAAAGGTTTATATAAATATTTAATAGGTGAATATATTAATACGGTGTTTAGATAATAATAGTAATTTGTAATAATGATGTAAAGGGTCTATCTATGGTTCTAGAATGATACCAGGATGATAATATGTACTTTGGAATAATCTAGATAATATATGAATAAGTCACTATATGTATAAACATATATATATTTTATTCATAGTGACATTTACAATCATATATGTGGCTACGACTACTATCCTGGACCCAAGGTGTATCTTAGTCATCTATAGTTATATCGTGAGTCTCATTAGTAACATGGGACAGAATTCCTTTTATCACAATAATATGAGATTCTATGCCCAATATCCCTAGAATAAGGGGCGCTAGGTCTGGTATCACAGTTGTTGGGTTGCAATGCCTTGTATCAAATCACGAAGGGTACTCATTATCTTATCACAGTCATAAAGATTCCATTCCCATATCACATAATTAAGGGTCTCCAAGCCCATATCATAATTATAATAATTTTCATGCCCAGATTGTATCACTATGGTCTCCATACACATATTATAATTATGGGGACTCCATGCTTGTGTCATAATATAGGGATTCCTTGAATGTATCATAGTATAGGGATTCCATGCCCGTATCACAATTTTAGAAGTGAAATCATGCCCATGAATAAATAATTTGTGTCACAATTCCAAAATTTTAATAGAAGTGTCTCCATTAAATTTTATATAAACTAAAACAAGTCAATGGATTTATTCAAAGCCAATAGTTTATTCCAAACTTGTTAGAATTGGATAATAACAAGGGCAGAATTGTTATTTAATTTAATTAAGATATTTCATCACATCACATACCTATATCCAATTCATCATAAATAGATAAGTGTGTTATCCATTATATACCACAACATTTATCCATTTTTTTTATAATATAATTTAGAAGTCACTCCAAAACAATTTAGATAATAATTTGGCCATTTATTCATTTATAACCACAAATATAATTAGATTGATATGTCTCATAGGGTTAACCACAATTTAATGGGGACCTAATTGGATATGCATTGAGTCATTCTAGTATGATTATATCATGTATAGTCAATTAATTATTGTTTATATATTTTAATGTAATGCATAGATAATTTAGCATGTAGCATAACAATACTTAAAATAATACAACAATACATTAAGGATAAATTCTAGACCACATACCTTATTCGTGTAAAGTCTAAATCTTCCGATATCATCCTTTGGTTTTGTCCATATTTTAATGAAATCTTAAAAAATGTTGAATTCCCTAAAAATTGGGGGAAAAGATCCTTCACCTAAATAACTCCATCAAGAGAAAGAAAAATGAAGAATGGAAAAAAGTTGAATAGATATCTTACATGATAACATACAATGAGATAAAAAGAGATCAAATCAAATTACTAATTAGAATATTATCCAAGAAGATAGGTGATGAAGGTTTTGAGATCAAAATGGATGAGGGAAGATCCTATGTCCACTAGAAATAAGAAATACATGGATAGGTTGAGTTAAAATATACTTTCTTTTATTTTTGTAATTTTACACAAAATTAATGTGTATGATAGTTTTTCCACATGGTTGACCAAAACATGTTCCAACTATGTACCGTTAACTATATAATTATGTCACCTACATTGTTATGATACATTGTTTTATAAACCATGCGCTAATAGGTCCATTATACTGCTAAAAACTGTATATATTTTGAATGAGAATGTGGCCCTGGGTGCATGGTTTGGGAAAACTGTGCACCCTATCCTACTGTTTCAAAAGTATTTCATGTTTAGAAGAAACCATGTGTGCTATGATTCATGGTTTTTACTAACCATGTTTTCTAGAGCTATCATCTACTGGCCAATGCTATGTGCTCAAACAAGCACTGATCATCCATTTTTCTTGCATATCCTCACTCGGAATCCATATTATGTAAAAACTAGAGAATTTGGAAAAAATTTAATGGATCTTCTCATCTAGATGAAAAATGTAATTAAATTATTCCCCCATTGAGGAAATTTATCCCTGAATTTCCCTTCTGAGGGTGAAAGTATGTTTTCTGAGAACAATTTCTTCCACTGAGCATGTATGTCAACCTACCACTCCAAAATCTCATCTTCTACCTGATATTTTTTCCATAACACTCATAATAATATGAAAAAACATACTTCCATATACTAATTTATATAATCATTGGTTTTATAGGATACTCCTTAAAATAATCATTAGTATCTATCTAAATATCCTCATGAATAAAGGTATAATACTTGTCGGAATGATAACAGTGAAGCTATCATACATGGATAATATATTTCATGGAATGGTACTTATGAGGTAATAACAATTAACAGACTATGATTCAGACACTCTATTAAATCTCAAATGGAATGAAATATTGATTAGGTTACATCCCTTACCTTTTTATATGTTTATTCCTAAGTCTTGGTGATTTCTATACAAAAATAAGATCCCCAGCCTCGAACTCTTGAGGTCATTGACAATGGCTGACATAAGATTTATTTCTATAATGATAGTTACAAATCCTATTTTTTTAATATAATCATTCTTTAATGTCTCTTGAATGAGATGACAACCCAATTTCACTTCCTCTCCTAAATCTAACATGTACATGATTGAACGACGCTGCCTACCGTATATGGCCTAATTAGGATCCATAAGTATCATCTTCTCATAGATATTTTGTAGGATAAATAAATGAGATGGATATTTCATTCCTAAGAACCACTAATATCAAGGATAGATTATAATAAAATTTCATCAATTACTTTTATATTCTTTTCTGACTATTCACTTATTTGGGGGTGAAAGGTTGTACTCAGAAGAAACTACATACTGAATGTTCTCTGTGACCCATGCCACAACCTCGATGTGATATGAGAATTACTATCTGAAATGATAGAATAAAAAACCTAGTGTATCCATATGATCTTGTAGACATAAAGTACACCCATATCATTAACTGAGATGGTCTTATAAAAAGAAAGTGGTATTCCTTTTTTAGTCGATTCACGACTACCCAAACGACATTTCAACCTCAAGGTGACCTCAGTAATCTCACTAAAAAATCCATTAAAACATATTCTCATTTCCATTATCAAACTGATAATAGTTTTAACAACCCAAAAAGTTACTATATATCTTCCCTAACCTACCAATAAGTGGAACACAAGGTGATAAAAGATACTCTTTGAAGTTTCATCCCTAGAAACCAATGTTGTCAGTGCAGAGAATGATACATCTTTGAGATACCTAGTTGAAATTTCCACTGAGAAGCATATGACTCTCACATAAGCTCCTCCCATATCTCTGCAAGGACCCAAATATTCCCATGTATAAGTATGATTTCAGCAACATAAATAGACTAGTATAGAGGTGGGTCCTCACCAGAGATACACTCTTGTCGGACCAACACCTCAGGGTCTGAAAATTGACTAATATTCACACATTCTAAAAGATAATATGTCACTGAGTGAGATTAAAGTAAATACTATCCATGAGGGACATAAAAATATATGTTCATCTCAAAAAATAGATCAACATTTCCCCACTCTCTATAGGCCTCCTGAACTACATGTTTCTGAGTAATTCAACTAAGTGCATTGGAAACAACATTACCTTTACTAGCTATATAAGAAAGATAAAAATTTAAGTAATGAATGTAATGAAACCAAATTAATTGAATGTGATTCAATTTTTACTACATGAATATATACCTGAGGAAATTTTAGTTCATAAATACTAAACAAACTCTTCTGTTAGGTAATTTCACCAACAACACGAGGCATGATTCAGCTTCCAACTTAAGATTGTGTGTCAAGTAATTTTTCTCATGACACCCCAGCTTCCATAAACCATACTCAATGACTCAATATTATTACATAATAACTATTTATAGCCTAATAAATGATGCATCATAGTAAACTGTATATCTTTTACCTGACTCTAAAAGGGTCAGGATAAGCGCTTAAGTTAATATCCTTTTCAGTTCCTAAAACGTTGTCTTGTAGGCTCTAGACCATATAAACATCAAATCATTCTTAGTAAAACCTGTAATAGGAGATCCTAGTCATGAAACATCCTATATAAAATTCACATAGTAACCATTTATCCCCTTGAAACTCCTTATGTGTGGAGTGGTCACATTGATTATTAGAATACACCATGATTTCATCAATGAAGACCATGAAAAGGGAATCCAAATAGTGGTGGAAAATCTATTCATCAAAGACATAAATACCATAGGTACCTTCATGATACCTAATGTAAAAACCAAATAATCATATAAACTAAACCGACTATAGAAATACATACATTCTATATTTGTAGGTTGAACCTACATTTGAGGGAAACCTGATCTCATATCAATATTTGAGAACACTCTCTATCCTTTGAGATTGTCGAAGATAAAATCTATACATGGTAATGGATATTGTTACTTTATATTTTTCTAATTTAACTTCCTATAATCAACACAAAGCCTAAGCGTTCTATCTGCCTTCTTAGAGAGAAGGATCATCAAACTCCATGGAGACATACCTAACCTTATAATACCCTAGGACTCTAAATCATCCTATAACCTCTTGGGATCCTTCAAATTTATAGTATCCATTCTATAAGGAGGAATGTATAATAGTGAAACTCTAGGAATATCTCAGTAGTAATCTATACCTCCCACTAATTATGTAGTCCATAAAATTTATTTGAGAAAATATCCATGAAACGATCGACTACCAGAGGGAAATCAGTGTGATCTAATCCATGATCCTACATAAAAAGGATAGTAATATGGTTTATCACTACACCTATCCCAATATTCGATAGTCTGTCTCTTCCATCATAGACATCTCACTCGCCCTTTTTAATATAAAAAACCACACTCCACTAACATAAATGACACCCTTCAGTAATAAAAATCCACATACTAATGATAGGGGCCAATCAGTCCATCCCAATAATGTAGTAAAAGCCCTTCATCATGATGATGAAGAGTTCCAATAAGAAATTATATCTACCTACCTCAAGGTGGAATCCTTTCACCATCATACAATCTCTGATTGTATACCCGGAGGTCTTTCACATGTAAAAAATCCATAGTAGTACTCAACATGAATCCCAAGGATTTCAAAGATATTCATAGAGAAAACACATTCCAAATAAAGTAGACATAATGGTGGAGTCCACTAGAATATTACCTAAAATAGTAGATAGACGGACACTCATCTCCTATAGTATAGGAGATTCTCACTCAAATTTACACAAGAGATGAAGGTATAACGGTCCTTGTAGTTTATCTTGGGTTGTCGAATCCTCAAGGACCTAAAGAGAAACCTATAGATACGTACATTCTATGGACTGTTTTTGGATATGAAGTATCCAAAATGGGTTTATTTTATATGGGATTAAGTGAACTCTAATAAACTGAAGTTAATTCAATTTTAAAGTATGATTTGATCTTAGGTTATCACTTGGGGTGGATTGGATGCATTCCTTTTTAAACTATTTCAATTTCTTATATTTGAGATGAGTTCATTTCATAAGATAAAAAAAATCATCATTCATTGGTTTAATGCCTACAGACCATAATACTAATCACCTATACCCCTGAAGGATCAAATCTTTGAGCACTCCAAGGTAAAGGTTCGTATTAGTACTTGAAGTGTGTGACCTTAAAATTCAATAAGGATGAAGAAGTTTTAAAATCATCAAATAAAAATATCATTTAAAAGAAGTGATTAGTGATTAAGGTAGTGATAAATAAAATCAAATCCATCCCCTTTTTACTACTTGTATCAACCCATAATTGGGTTAGCCCTCTATTGATGTTATGGTTTTAATGGATGCGGGAAGTAGACTCATAAGGGAGGAATTGGAGAAGTAAAAAAACAATGAATTAACAATCACTCCACCGTTGTGTGATAATATCATAAGGTTCGGTATGAAAAAGTTCACACTTTGAGGAAATGTTAACAAATAGATAATAAGAATAATATAAAAATAGAAGATGAATAACTTTTATAAAGAAGCTAATGTAATTCAAGGAACTTAGAATTGAGGGAAAGCGATTACAACATCAAATTGGCAGCATAATATTAAGATTAAAACAAAGCTCAATGATGATAAAATCCTGAATATACAACACCTTAAATAGGAATTTTGGATTCCTTGGGTCTGGTATCCAATATTACAAAGCATCCCATATGATTATGGTAGGCCTAAGGTGGTGGAAATCTTGTGGAACTTGAACTTTTCCGCTCTTGACCCGAGGTGGCAGCCAGCCTGCAACCACCGAACATACGCGCTTGGAAGACCCTCTAGATGGAAGCATTATAGTGGGAAATATAAAAATAAAATGTATATCAGGATGTCTCCTAACCTTATGTAATGTTTCATCCTAGAATGGTTTATAGTTAACAAGATATGTGTAAAATGGTGGGCTGTTTTTCTGGGCTGTAGAATTTGGACCAGAATTTTATTTCCAACTTTGGCCACCTGAATAGCCCAAATTGAGGCTGAATTAGCACTGCACCCTATAGAATTATTTGTTCCTCTAAATTTATTATATAATCATAAGATATATGGGCATCATTGGGACTGTATGTTGGGCCCCGCAGTCTCATCATTGGGATTGTATCCAATCTGCCTTCTCCAGAATTCTTTCCTTTTATCTCCAAATATCTCTTTCATCTTTTATAAATCCTCCATTGATCCCTGAATGAAAAATGTTCATTTTTAAGTGTAGATATATTTCCAAAAATATAAAATAAATATATTTATAATTACAATCCTTAAAATCAGATGAATCATTGGGCCTAAATTGATGTACATTAGTCATGAAGTGCACAAATGATAAGAATGGATGTTCAAAATTAAAATCCACTAACTCAGACCCATACGATCAAAAATAAACATTTAATACCATTAAATGTAATTAAAATATGTATTTTTATTGGCTAATAACACCCCCCAACTTGATATTTTCTAGTCCCGAGAAAAATGTATCTCAAAAATATGAAATTCGAATTTCATTTTCCAAAAAATCATTTTAATACACAATGATCGCCAAAAACCCTTATACTAAATAATCATGAAACCCATCAAAATATTTTAATACATGATAGTTTCATAATCATATCCCAATATCAAGCCCATTATTTTTTTCAAATTCATCACCATATTGCATCCAATATCAATTAAGAGTGATGATATGTTGTGCATCAAATTAGACATGAGGGTTTATCTTTATTCAAGAGGGAAATGATGGAATATCTAGGTGGAATCACATTTCAATATTAAGATGAGTATACATTTTTTTATTGTATTTTTTTATTGTATTTTTTATTTTATTTTATTTTTTGCAATTTTTCCATTGTAATTGAAATTGCACTCAAACGAGTCAACCCCTGTAGTGAGGCTTTACTGATGACTCCTAGGCTCAAAGACCTTAGGGCACCAAGTGTAGCCCATATACTCGGGCATCATCTCAAGTTCACTCAATCAAAAAAAATCAAATTACCAAAACTAGAGATAAAATTACTAACTCTGACCCAGACAACTATGGAGTCACGATCCCCAAGTGTCGAAAGCCACACATTAGGTCATTTCATTGCTCTACGTGCAAATTTATTGTTTATTTTTTAATTTTTTTTTATTGAATACTCATATTAAAACTAAAATGATTACGAAACCTATGATATTTATTTGAGGGACCCCATGAACTCAAACTAATACCCCACTATCCAAAGGACATTAATTGTGATCATTTTTTTTATTTGGATGAAAATATAAACGATGAAATATCACATTGGACAGCCACACTTTCCAAAATCTATTCTCATGAAATTATACATGGATTAAAATCAGAATCAGGGAATGATAAATTATTTGATATTCAGTTTCAAAGTTTTCAAATTGTATTATCATGTTCAAATTTAAAGGAATTTTTCCTTCCATTTACACATATATATTTTTTCAAATAATATTTTTTCACATAAAAGAAATTTTTTTATTTCATCTCCCCCCAACATAAAATAACACTACCCCCAGTGCTTGATGAAAAGAAAATTTAGAAGGGGGTATAGGTAGAGAATGAGAGTTAAAAAGGTAATGGAAAACTAGGATCAGGGAATGAAGTCGCCTAGTGGTTGAAGTTGAAATCCTTACTACTCCCTTTTAATCCTTTAATCTCAATGTCACTATGAGAATTCCCTAGTGGGAAAAAACAAACAAACAAAACAAAAAAACTATATATATATATATATTAAAATAAAATATAATTATATATATATATATATTATAGAATAAGGAAGCACAAAAAGATGTCAGTGGTAAGCGCGCGCCCCTATCTCCCTTCGGTCCCGGGTCCGATTCCCAGTGTCTTCGCCGGTTGTCATGGGGTTTGACCCATGACCTTTGACGTGTCCTTTCTATTTATTAATATATATATATATATATATATATATTTATTTTAACCTACAAACGCATAAAAATAAAATAAAATAAACTGATGATACATTGTGTTCTTTTTAAATTTCTAGGTAATCTATTACTCAAGGATCACACAACATGACACGGAGGGATATGGCGCTCCCCTTTCATACCCATCCATACTCATAATAGAAAAATAGTTCAACAGTATATTTTTTTATTTTTAAATATCAGAATGATTCATTAATACTATTTAAAATTTAAAGTTGTTTAAAATAACAAAATGATTGGAAACATGAAAACCATGAGTTTCCTCCCATGAAGCGCTCTGTTTAACATCGTCGGCTCAACTTGGACCCCTAATTGATTAATTATTTTAGTCATCTAAGGTAGGTTCACACAATTTGTCATCAATTTCATGTTTTTGGAATGGTTCTATGAATTTTTTGACTCTATGACCATTAACATTAAAAGTTTGACCATTAGTGGGATCTTCAATTACTACATCCCCATGGGGGTACACCTTATTCACTATGTATGGACCTGACCATCTAGACCTCAGCTTTCCTAGGTGTAAATGATGTTTAGAACTAGAAAAAAGAATAGTTTTACCCGGTATAATGTGTTTGGTTTTAAGATTTTGAGATTGGTAGGATTTTACTTTAGCTTTATTGATCCTTGAATTTTTATAAGCCTTTATTCTATGTTCCTCCAGTTCATTTAGATCTAATTTCCTTTTTGTTTCGACCAATGAGAGGTCATATTTCATTTTCTTAATTGTCCAAAAATCCTTATGTTCAATCTCTACTGTTAAATGGCATGATTTACCATAAACCAACCTATATGGGGACATTCCTAAAATGGTTTTATATGTAGTTTGATAGGCCCAAAGAGCATCTAAGAGTTTTCTAAACCAATCTTTCATAGATGGATCAATAGTTTTCTCAAGAATTTGTTTGATTTATCAATTAGATAACTCAGCCTGACCATTAGTCTATGGGTGGTAAGAAGTGGACATTTTGTGAGAAATTCCATATTTTTCCATGAGTGATGAGAATGGACGATTGCAAAAATGAGTTCCACTATCACTAATGATAGCCCTAGGAATTCCAAATCAAGAGAAGATGTTTTCCTTGAGAAATCTAATCATAGTTTGATGATCATTGTATTTTGTAGGAATGGCCTCAACCAACTTGGAGACATAATCAACAGCTAAAATAATGTAAAGATATCCCCTAGAGTCTTAGAGGGGACCCATGAAATCAATTCCCCAATAATCAATGATTTTATCCACTAAGATGGGAGTGAGTGGAATTTGATTCCTTTTTGTGATGTACCCTACTTGTTAAAACCTAGGAAAGCTTTGAAAAAATGTGTATGAGTCCCTTGAGAGGGTGGTACAAAAGAGACCACATTGAAGAACCTTAGAAGAAGTTTTCTTAGAGGAAAAGTGACCTCCACATGACTCTCTATGACAGAATTTAAGGATGGACACTTGTTCAGATTCTGGGACACACCTCCAAATGACTTGGTTAGGGCAGAACTTATAGAGGTATGGATCATAAAACACATAGTGCCTAAGATCATAAAGGAATTTTCTTCGACCTTGAGTCCCTAAGAATTTTAGAATGACTCATTTAACTAAGAAGTTGGGTATGTCAGCATACCAAGGGCAGTCACTCACAGAGTACATGTGTTCATCAAGAAATGAATCAGACACAGAAAGGTGATTTGAGTTGCCTTTTAATTCCATCCTAGAGAGGTGATCAACTGACACATTTTCAACACCCTTTTATCCTTGATTGTGAGGTCAAATTATTGTAAGAGAAGGAACCACCTAATCAGTCTAGCCTTAGCATCTTGTTTTTGGAAGAGGTATTTTAGTGCAGAATGGTCAGTGAACACAGTGATGGGGGATCCTAAGAGGTGGGACCTAAACTTCTCTAAGGAAAACATGATAGAAATTAAATCCTTTTCAATTGTGGTGTAGTTCATTTGGGCATCATTTAAGGATTTTCTTGCATAAGAAATGACATAAATAGTTTTATCACAACGTTTTCCTAACACAGATCCTACAGAAAATTCATTGGCATCACACATATGTTCAAAAGGAAGGTTCCAATTTGGATATTTCATAATGGGAGGAGAGGTGATAGGGAATTTGAGGGTTGATAATGAACCCTCACATCTTTTTGTCCAAACAAATGGAGCGTCCTTTACTAGGAGAGAACAAAGGGGACATGAGATTGAACTAAATTCCATGATGAATATTCTGTAGAAACCATCATGTCCTAAGAAAGACCTCACTTCCTTGACAGTTTTGGGTGATGTAAGGTGATGAATAATTTCAACCTTGTCTTTATCAACTTCAATCCCCCTACCTAAGACTAGATGACCTAGAACTAGTCCTTATTTAACCATGAAATGGAATTTTTCCAAGTTTAGGACCATATTCTCCTCTTTGCATCTTGACAAGACTCTCTCTACATTCTACAGACATTCCTCAAATGTATCCCCAAACATAGAGAATTCATCCATAAAGACCTCATGAAAATACCCTACCATGTCTGAGAATATTCCCATCATGCACCGCTGGAAGGTTCCATGGGCATTGCATAACCTGAAGGGCATGAGTTTGAAAGCAAAGGTGTCGAATGGACATGTGAGTGTAGTCTTCCCTTGATCCTCTGGGGAGACATCAATTTGATTATACCCCGAGTACCCATCTAAGAAACATTAGAAGACATGACCTGCCACTCTCTCAAGGACTTGGTCAATAAATGGTAAGGGGAAATGGTCCTTCTTGGTGAATGAGTTTAGCTTACTATAGTCAATACCGACCCTCCATCCACTACTCTCCCTAGTTGGAAGAATCTCTCTATCCTTATTGGTTATCATTATGATTCATTCCTTCTTGGGAACCCTTTGGATTTTGCTGACCCACTCACTCTCAACTATGGGATATATGATACCATCTTTTAAGAATTTCAGAAGTTCCTTCCTTACTACCTCCATGATATTAGGATTGAGTTGTCCTTGAGGTTGATGAAATGGCTTTAAATCATCTTCCAGAACAATCCTATGAGTCTTGATTAGTGGGATAATCCCAGGAATATCAGACAGGGTCAAACCAATGGATTTCTTATGTTTCATAAGGACATCTAGAAGCATCCTATCTTGATTGTCTTGAAGGGAAGAAGAAATTACAATAGGATTTTTTTTTTATTGTACCCTAGGAAGGCATACTTGAGTGCATCTAGAAGTTCCTTTAATTCAAGATCATGTTGGTTCATAATTTCAGAAGAAGATTGGGACATTGGATCAAGTTCAATTTTGTTTCCTAGAGATAGGATTTATTCCCCACATGTATAAGTTTCAGCTACTAGATTGTCTGGATCAGGTTTAGGGAAGGAAGTTGGAGTGGTCTCCATGAAAGTGGTTTCTTGAAAGGTTTCATTGATTATTGGACCTAAGACTTCATCATAATAGAAATATAAAAATGATTCAAGCCATGGAGATAAACATCCTTCATGTGAACAAAGGAAATCAATCTCATTCTGACTTAATCATCCATCAAATATTCCTTGATGTTCTATGGATTCATTATCAATGCTTCATATCATGTTTACTTCATGAATGTCATCATCATCCCCTATTTGTGAACTTTCATTATAGATGTTCAAGTTTGGAATAATGTTTCCAAAGGTGATGGTCATGTTCCCATTTTAGACTCAGATAACAGAGTTGATTGTTGCAAGGAAAGGAAGTCCAAGGATGATTGGGGTTTGTTCCTTATTTCTTAAGTTTGGATGGTTGTCAAGGACAATGAAGTCAGCAGGGTAGATGATGTTTTCAACCTTTACCAGATTGTCCTTTAAAATCCCCTTTGGAAGCCTAATGCTACGATCAGAAAGTTGAAGTCTGATCGATGTGATTTGTATCTCTTTTAGGCCTAACTGGAAGTACGCAACATAGGTAATGATATTGACACACCATCTAGGTCACACAAAGCCTTTATAACTTTTCTCTCTCCTAGTTCAACATTGATGTATGGACAACTCGGGTCTTTCAACTTAGGAGGAATGGTCCCTTGAATGGTGGTATTCACATTAGATACCAAAAGGACTTGGTTATTATGTGTAAATTTTCTTTTAAAAGTTCACAACTCCTTAAGGTACATTGAGTAGGCAGTTTTGGTTTGGATTGCATCGAGAAGTGGAATGTCAAACTTGACTTGTGATAATATTTCTCTCAATGTTCCACTTAATTCAGGCTTGGTTTTCCCCCTCATGCATTGAGAAAATGGTGCAGGTTGTGGGGTTGTTTATTGAAGAGTTATTTCTTTGACAATGTTATCCTGTTTTTCAGTTTGATCATTTGGTTCATTTGAATTTTCATCCAAGTTTGAATCTTCAGATGGGTTTTTAATTATTTTTTCAGGTTTCTCAATTGATTTCCCACTTCTTAAAATTGTCACAGCTTTTAGTTTTTCATTAGTAGTTTGAGTGAAACTTGACTCTCCCCTTAAAGTTGAGGATGGTACTGCCTGAGTAGGCATGGGTGCCTTTCCAGTTTTGATGGTTTGAAGATCTTGTTTTAGGGAAGATACTTTTGAGTTCATTCTTTACATTTTTTTTCATAGTTTTTCTAATAGGATTTGTGGAACAGTTTCGGTTGGTGGTTGAGAAGATTGGTTTATCCAAGGGGGATATTTTGGAGGTGGGATGGTTTGTTGAAAATGGATCGGTGGTTGTTGGTATTGGATAGGTTGGGCTTGGAATTTGTTATGGGTTTGGTATTTCTGATGGGGGTAAGGATTTTATCTCTGTGGTTGGCTAGGTTGTTGGTTATCTTTCCAGCGAAAGCCTGGGTGGTCATTATACCTTGGGTTGAAGTTGTTTTGGTATTGAGTATTTTGAAATTTCTAATCATTTACTTCCATTTTGGGTCCTCCTAAAATAACATCCTTTATGTATGTAATGGTTGGGCAATTGTATGTCTTATGGTCATGTTTGTCACAAATAGTGCAAACAGGGTCTACAGTTTGGATTTCATGGACCTTTCTAAGGTCTATCTCTTCAACCTTCCTAGAGAGTGTTGTGAGTTTAGCATTAAGGCTTTCCTCTTCTCTAAGTGTATGTATTATAGTAGTTCTTTGTGGCTTTTCATAATAAGGTGAAGTTCCCCATGTTTGGTTTTGTTCAGCAAGGCTTTCCAGATACTCGTAAGCATCATTTGGGGCATTGTCTTTAACGGTTCCATTACACATCATGTTAATGATTTGTTTGTTCCCTAGACCCAACCCTTCCTAAAAAAAATTCACTTGTTCGGGTATAGAAAAACAATGGTGTGGAACCCTGTTTAGAGTGTCCTTGAACCTCTCCCATGTTTCATAGAATGACTCTCCCTCTTTTTTTAAAAATTTTTGGATGATCTTTTTAAGTGCAATTGTTTTGTGGCGGGGAATGTTTTTTTTTGTAGAATTCTCATTGTAATTGGTCCCAAGAGTTTATGGATGGTGGTCTCAAATTGTTTATCCAATTTTTAGCTTGATCCTTTAATGAAAAATGGAATATCCTCATCTTAGGTGATTTTAGTTGATGTGGGGGACACTTGGTTTCCAAAATGTCATTGAACTCCTTAATGTGAAGGTAGGGCATCTCGAACTCCATTCCATGGAATGTGGGAAGATAGTTTAAGACATGGGGTTTAAATATGTAGTTGGCATCTCCTAGGGATTTTTTTCTAATGCATGATGGGGCATTATTCCAGGCAATTGTGAGGTAGTCATTCCTATTTTGATCGACCGTATTCCCTATGTTTGGGGATGCCTCATTTGGGTTTCCATTTTGGTTCCCACCCGGGTTTATGAGTTGGTTTATTTAAAGAACTTTCCATTAAATGGGATCAATTTTTGACTCGGATGAGTTAGTAAGATTATGATCTGATGGAAATAGTTCCATTGGTGTACTTGTCTCCTCAACCCCAGGACTATTCACCCTAACTAGACGGTTTGATTGATCACGGGTTTAGGCGGACATGCACAAAAAAATGACAAAAGGAAAAGATAAGAGAATTTGGATGAGAAAAGAAGAAATGTCGGAGAATAGAATGGGTGTTTACATGACTTACATGGGGCCCCAGCAAGAGTGAAAAAATTTGATTCTCGCTCAAATTTACCCAATAGATGAAGGTAGAAAGGTCCTTGATGTTTATCTTGGGTTGTCGAATCCTCAGAGACCTAAGAAGAAACATATAGACATGTACATTCTATGGACTATTTTTGGATATGATTTGGCCAACTTGCGTTTATTTTATATGGGTTTAAGTGAACTCTAAGACACTGAATTTAAGTTAAATTTAAAGTATGATTTGATCCTAGGTTATCACTTGGGGTGGATTGGACGCATTCCCTTTTCAACTATTTCAATTTCTTATATTTGAGATGAGTTCATTTAAGAAGATCAAACAAAATAATCACTCAATAGTTTGATTCCTAGACACACTAATACTAATCACCTATACACTTTAAGGATCCAATCTTTGAGCACTTCAAGGTAAAGGTTTGAATTAGCACTTGAAGTGTGTGACCTTAAAATTCAATAAGGATGAAGAAGTTTTAAAATCATCAATTTAAAATCACATTTTAAAGAAGTGATTAGTGATTAATGTAGTGATAAATAACATCCAATATAGCCCCTTTCTACTCCCTTGGATCAAAACATAATTGGGTTAACCCTTTATTGATGTTATGGTTTCAATGGAAGTGGGAAGTAGACTCATTAGTGAGGAAATGGAGAAGTAAAAAAACAATGAATTAACAATCACTCCACCGTTGTGTGATAATCTCAAAAGTTTTGGTATTAATGAGTTCATACCTTGAGGAAACGATATCAAAGTGATAAGAATAATAATAGAAAAAAGAATATGAATAGGTTTTATAAAGAAGGTAAGGTAATTCAAGGAACTTACAATTGAGGGAAAGTGATTACAACCTAAAATTGGAAGCATAACATTAAAATGAAAACAGAGTTCAAAGATGAAAAACTCATCCATCTACACAGGTGTAAATAGTAATTTTTGGAGCCTTGGTTCTAGACTCCAATAGTACAAAGCATCCCACTTGATTATGGTAGGCCTAGGATGGTGGAAAGCTTGTGGAACTTGGAGTTTTCCACTCTTGGCCTGAGGTGGTAGCTAGATTGCAACCACCGAAAAGACATGTTTGTAAGACTTTTTAGATGGCCGAATTAGAGTGGACCATAGAAGAATAAAATAGATCCATGGATGTCACCTAACCATCTGTAAAGTTTCAGCCCAAAAGAGTTTATTTTTAACGATATATGTGTTAAATGGTGGTATGTTTTTCTAGGCTGTAGAATGTGGCCTAGAATTTTATCCTCAACTTGGGACGCCTGAATAAACACAATGGAGTCCCATTAGCACTGACTCCAGAAGAATGATTTGTTCCTATATATTTATTCTAGCATACCATGAAACTTGGGTTCATTGGGACTGTATGTTGGGCCGCAAAGTCTCATCAGTGGGCTTGTTTCCAATCTTCCTTCTCCAGAATTCTTTCCTTTCATCTCCAAATATCTCTATCATCCTTTATGAATGCTTCATTTATCCCTAAATAAAAAATGATCATTTTGAAGTGTAGATACATTTCTAAAAATATACAATTAATATATGGATAATTACTATCCTTAAAATCAGATTACTCGTTGGGCCTAAATTGGGGTACATTAGGCATGAGGTGCACAAATGATATGAAAGGGTGTTCAAAATTAAAATCTGCTAACTCAGGCCCATAAGATCAAAAATGAACATTTAATACCATTGATATGTAATTAAAATATTTATATTTATTGGATAATCAATAGGCTACACTAAATAAATATGGCATGATCCATGGCTATTTAAAGAAACCTAACTACCCAAAGAAGGTCTTCTCTATAAACATTTTATATCAGATGAATTACTACTTGAACCATGATCTACACCTCTACATGTACAACTAGTAGTACTATAGCTACCTAACTGATGAGGTATTATGATACATCTCTTGAAGGGTGAGTTGATAAGGATTCTCTCCCACTAGGAACATATGGGAAGGTCTTGAAAAAATGACAAATATGACACAATCATTCATAGAATTAACACTCAATGATGTATCTGTGAATAAATAATCATAAAACCTCGACTATAAATCCCTCCAAATCACTTCTTGATACTGATATTCCTATTTAGAATATCTCTATAGTGTTTGGTGGCTCCGTGAAGGATATAAGTTGAGAGACTAAGTATCATGTCTATATGTGTCCCTAGATTATCAAATAGATTACATACTATAACCAACCATTACATTGTTCCCTAGGAGATACCATCCCATGAAAAAGTGGTTGGATACTACTTTTAAAACACCAGTTTAAGCCCTCCCATGGAAGGAGACGATCTCAGAGCTCCCTAATATTTTGAATAATCCACAGAAACACCCCTTGAAACTATAAATCATACATAAAATTAGGGATTATCAGGGGTTTCATTAGTGGAACTACTAGAGGTATTACTGGTTGCTTAGGACCCACCACCATTAGAGTATGGTCATCACCAGCTTCCTGGTGCATTGAAATAGGACGTTTGGGTGGCATATCTACATAAATTAAAATTTCACACCTCATATAGTAATTATCACTAACATTACTGATACAATAATTTTATTGGTATAGTCTTTCCAATGTAATGTCACACTCTTCCAATTCAAACATCCAGTTCTAGGTGATAGAAACATTTAAATAACCAAAAAAAGAAACTACCTACATCCCACTACTAAGGTCAATTCTGTGTCAAGATATTGGTATTTTTTATTGTTCTGTGTATAATAAGTGTCAATTTCAATTTATATATGGAAGATCTATTTAAATAGAAATTTGTATCCTTATTTAGTAGTTACCATTTCATTTTAGAATTAATTTTCATTTAATTTCATTCCCATTTATAAAATAACTTCTCTTAAAGGGTCTAAATTTATGGATAACAAAATAAAATTTATATGGATCCATAAAACATAAAAATTGATATGTGTAATACATTTAATATTAACCATTCACTTAACAAATCACTACATGAAGTGTTTTCAAAATTCATAGATATATAAATTGGAACCAAAACACGCTCTATGAAATGCATGAAATAAGTAAACCTATAATGGAATAATTCATGATATTTAAATATTTTATGGTGAATAAAATTGTGCATGACCATTTCATCCTTTACATATTTGGACATGGATAAAATATAAACTGCAATAATAAAAATTAATATCTCATATCATGTGCATCGCCCAATTGTGGAATCAAATCAACTATAATAAAAAGAATACAGAACAACATGTCACCTCCAATGTAATTTTTTCATTCCTTGTACATGGGATAGATAACCCCAGGCACATATCATTACCAAATTCTGATACATTCTTATTGTCCTATCTAATATTCCCAAACGATAATAAAAAATAAAATAAAATTTCACTAATGAAACATTACGATGTCCCGAACCATATGTCATTGGACATTTCCCTGAGATGATGGGCCACATGGCTTCACTCATGTCTCTCTATATACCATAGGCTTCTATCTAGAATTAAGATTCCAAGTTTTTATATTTGGTAGACTATACCCTTTTTCTAAGAGTATAAAAAAAGTGAAATAGCTAGATAAATAAAGGAATCATAATAAAAAATTTATAGAGGATGGTAAATCATACAGTAATAATAAATAAATAACATCCAATATCATACAAAAAGTGATTAAATGACTTATTTCCATAAAATTTAGATGGCAGTCTTTGCATCATGCATTCAATACAAAATATGGATATGAAATGAAATAAGACAAAATAGTTGATCTCTAATGGCATCATGATCCATAGATTAGTAATTTGATTCCCCATTACCATGCTATATAAAAATCAATCATAAACCAATGGGAGCTTTCCCTTGTCCCTACAAACATCTACTTAATCAACCCAGGTACAATCGATATCCTGAATATGGTGTGAGATAATTTTATTAGTCCACCACCAATCATTTCTATAAACATCCAATCTGTGTGTATAATATCCAAGTTTAAATATAATAATGGCAAAAAAGTATTACAACTTTAAAGAAACCTTCTATGGTTTCATAAGGAATCCATGATGACAATACCAACTATATACTAAGCCAGATAATCTCAGAATATGAATCCATATGTATACACATATTTGAACTGTATATGTAGTCACCTTTATAACCATATATGTGTCTACTAATACTATATTATAACAAAGTCGTAACATAAGAGTCTATATTTGTATCATGATTATCACATGTATAATGGGATGCAATGCCCAGTACCACATGAATAGGCGATTCCATATACAGTATAATAGAAATAAATGATTCCATTCCACGTATCATAGTATTAGGGTCTCTATTCCCAATATCATATCATGAAGGTTATTTATTTCCATATCACAATCGAAGGGTTTCTATGCCTATATCACATTAGTAATGGTCTCCATTCCCATTTCATAATTGTAAGGGTCTTCATGCCTATATTGTATCATTATGTTCGACATGCTTGTATCATAAATATAGGGACACCATGCCTATATCACAATAGATTGACACAATTACCATATCATAGAATAGGGACACTATGCATGTATTACAATTTATGAAGGGATTGAAGACTGTTTATAAAGAATAGGGAATTTCATAGACAAATTTTAATAGAAGGGACTCTATGACCATTTATATAAAATTTAACTAGTCAATGTCTTTAATCATAGGTAATTTTTAGTTTATAACTCATTAAAATTAAGGGAGTAACTATTATTCTGTTTAATTAGATGACATGGTCACATCATTCCCCTATATTAAATTCATATTAAATGGATAATTATGAAATCAATCCTAATCAAAAAAATTATTTATTTCATGTATAATGTCATAATTTAGTAGTTATGCCACAAAACATTTACTTGATGGTTTGGTCATTTGTTCATTTATAACAATAAAGACAATATGATCGACACACCTCAAGGGGATGGCCAAAATTTAATGGGGGCCTTATCAGATGTGTATTAAGGGATTCTTGTCTATTTATATAAGGTATAATTAATTAATCATGGTTTATGTATTTTAAGTAAATTCATGGAGAATATGGCCTGCAACATCATAACAAAAAATAAAATGCAATAAGACTTAATGGATAAATAATATATCACCTGCCTTATTCTCATTGAAGATAACTCATACAGTATTGGCCTATGGTTAGGTAAATATTGGAAGAAATTAGAGAAAAAGTTAATTACCTAGAAATAGGCCATAAGGTCATGCACCAAATTAACTCTAATGAGAGAAAGAAAAATCAATAATTGAGAATGAGTAATTCAAATATTACTGACACACATCCAACAAGACGAGAAGATAACGAATTGGTGTCCAAATAGGAATGTTATCCATGAAAACTAAGTGATGGTGTTTTGGAGCTAAAAAGAAGAATAAAGGAGACTATGTCTACTAGAAATAGGGAAAAGGTGTAGAGGTTGAGTTAAAATATAATTTAACAAAATTTATGTAATATTACCCATAATCATTGTGTCGCATGGTTTGGACACATGGTTGACCAAACTATGTACAAAACCTGAAACCTCTACTCTCCAAAGAGGTTACCTACATGGCTAGTCTTTATAGTTTGAGAAAAAATATTCCACTCATGTCATATTTCTCTACTAAAAACTATAGATAAGTTGAATGGGTGTTTGAAACTGTGTTCATGGTTAGTTAAAATGGTTTTCATTATTCTTCTCTCTAAAATACCATTCACTGTTGTGAGATATAGTGTGGGCTTGGTGGCATGGTTTCTACTAATAATTCAACCTAGTGGTTTGTTCCACCATCCATGGTATAAGGATCTGAACAAGACTTATCCATCCCCATTTCCTCTATAAGCTCACAATTCATCCATATTAGGTCAATATTGGTGAATTAGGTGTAAAATTAATAAACCAATACCTCATAGAAAAACGAGTTCTTACAGATTCCTTATATCTTATGCTAATGTATTATGGTAAACATGGAATTATAGATACTTAATTTGAGGTCTATAAATAAAAAATTCCTTATAAGGGAACATCATTTTAAGAACATCCTACAATTATCATATTGATTCCAATATCAATGATCCAACAATGGATAATAATAGAATCATTTCTATGCACCAATTTATAATAGAAAAAGACTAGATCTATTAAAATTGATTCCCTATAATTGGGATTCACGTAACAGATAATGCTAAGAGGTAAAATACACATCAATATACAAAATATGATATGTTTCCTTATGATGATATTGGATTATTCAAGGAGTGGTCACTAAATCTCTTAATTCAATGTAGATCTATCAATAAGTCCTGAATCATCCATTAGATCATGGTGTATATTAATTCATTTAGTCTTCATGGATCATATATATATGTTCAAATCTTGATAAAATTGTATAATTAGTCTTATAATGGGTAGATCTATCCTTAATGGATGCCAACAGTTCAATGTAGACATTACGCATATAATAGGAGAGGTATTAGGGGTATTAGAACAATATGGGAGATATATCTTGGAGGTTATGGTCATAATTGAGTCATATTAGTGTTAGGGTCAGGATAATAACCTAATTAGAGAAAATGGAAAAAAAATCATTAATTTTTTTTTCTGGGAACCATCACTAAGGTGGTGGTTGTTTGATTGGTTTCACACTCAACCCTTTAATGTCTATTTAAAAATGAAAAACTATATATTTGTCTTGTGTTAGTGAGGGTTTCACCCCACTAGTGGGAGGATGGCCCCACTGGGGGTCTGATGGCTGGCCCCTACATGTTCAATGTTCTTTAGAAGAATGTTATCATTCTACCTCTATCATCAATATGCTCATGGAATTTTTGGACCTATAAGTCCCTCTCCATTCATGACTATCTAGTCAGTGTACCTCATTAGTGATGTGGTGGCGTTGTTTCGGCCACTATGTCATCCACACATGGTTACATCCTTCAATATATTATCATTAGAACAACTTTAAAATTAATCACACCTCTAAGGGAATAAATATTAAATTAGATTCATTATAACATAATAAAATATTCCATCAGGATATTACAATTCTCTCCCATCAATGACTTCACATCCCTAATAAGAGCCTTTAGTGGTTTTGATCAAGTATCTCTATCCAATGTGCTTGATCATCAGACTCAGATCACAATTATACATTTGAATACGACCATGATATCATAGGAATAAAACAAATATGTACCAACTCCCCCCTTAATACATTCTCACAAATTTATATAATCCCCACTGGTCTCTCCATAAATGATATGTTATTTTCTAACTCAATTTCTTTGATGTAAATCACATACGCATGATCAGACCTGTACATATGAAGTTAATACAAATGGAAGACTTTATGCATACATCAATTACATGGAGGAAGATCATAAGTCTGGTCCAATTTCATAATATTATTAATAATCATTAATGGTCTAATAAATCTTAGTACAAGCTTCCCTTTCACATGTAATCATTGATTTCATAATCAAGATTTGGTCAAAAGAAAATTTGGTTTCCCACAGAAAATTCCAATGGCCAGATACCATCATTATATGATCATTATATTCTATGAGTATTGCTAAAATTCTTACATATCAGCTTAAATATCTCTTATATATCTTATACCATAGAAAACCCTATAACTAGTGCCTCACTTACCAAATTACAATAAAAAAATGAGTGACCTGGAAATCTATAATGTGTCTTAAAAGATATCATATAAATTGAATAATTAAATCAATTTTTTATGTGAGTTAAACCAAGGAATGGTGGTTATAATAGTCACTATATAATTTTATAAAACATTCCAACATCATATTGTTCAAAATCTTTATCATCCTATCTATTTTTTCATCAGTCTATAGATGATACACTATAATCAGTTTTTTCTATGAACCTAAATCCTTTTTGAAAGAATCGATAAAATCTAAATGTGAAATGTGCTTCTCTATCTCACAGAATTCACAAACGATCCATATATATGAAAACCATATCCCCTACAAATTTATTACATAACTAATCCATATTAATGGTTTATTGAATTGATAAGAAATGGACCACTTCCATTAGCTGATGGACTCTCACCAAAATAGTATCAATAATACTTAGAGACCTTGGTAACCCCATAATAATGTTCATCATTATCTCATCCCACATCATTGTAGAAAACTACAAGTTGATTAATCTAACCACTAGGATACTTATTCTCAACCATTAACCTCTATAAAGAAAGTCTTTATAAAGAAAAATAAGGATTTGTCCCTTTATACATGGACACCAAAACTAACATTTTATATAATAGAATATCTTCTTCATCCATAGATACACTACCCATTTCGATGTGTGATAGTATCTCAATATTTTATTTCTCATGGAAGATACAAAAATAAATCCCTCCAGAAATTATCTCACATCATCATCACCTAACTAACATCAAAATCCTCACACACATAAGATATAACTCTTGGATGTCCCACACATGGTCCAATAATGAAAAAAAAGGATAAAAAGGTGTTCTTATCATTACTCCATACTCTATATATTCACATAATATCCACTTAGAAATCTAACTCCTCATTTTTCATTCCTTTAATGAATTATTATCTCTATGGTCCTACCTCATTGTGTATTTTTTACTGAGAGCATATCAAAATACTTTAATTTTCCATGAAGTATTTCTCCAATCAAGGTAGAATTTCTTTTTTTCATCACACAATGCCTATACCTATTATTTAGATACCATTGGGATAATATTTTTCACAATAAAGTTTGTTCTATATAGATAAAAACATTCTCACAAAATAGATAATGTCACACACACATTAGAGTGCTGAATATAGAAGCCAACTAAATGTAATGTGTTAGATAGTTCTACTCATTGGGTCACAACTAATGTTTCTCCATCAAAAACTAACTGATCCTAAAAATCAACCCAAATCCTAAATAATAGTTAAGGTAACACCATTACTATATATATAATCACATAATATAGAAGAATCAAAATTAGAGTTGTTTTTAATCTCCTATTAAGCTCAATGAAGGCCATTTCACATTTATTAGACCGCTCAAAAGACACTCCTATTTTTGTATCATATATTACATACACTACCAAATGGGATAAGTACAAGATGAAATTTATATATAACACTATAGGCATGAGGAAATTTCAGATCTCATACTCATTCATGGGGTGTTCCCAATACATCACAAACTCTACGTTATCGGATTCCACTAAAATCCCCACATCGTAAATTAATTGCCTAAAGAATCATTACTCCTAAATCCAAAAGTGATAGTTTGATAGTTTTCTATAATTTTTAGGAACTCAAAGAGAACTCAATAATATATGAATGTTATTAGAATAAATTTCTAAATGACTTGAATATATAATGATATATTCTTTGAAAACATTAATAAATGCATAAATATATGTAAGTAAATTTAATATAATGAAATACACAAACCCCAAATCACTTTTTTCAAACCAAAAATAATGAAAATATAATCATCCATTCTATATATACTACTAAATGATCTATTAGTATATCATTCTCTCTGACCCACAGATGATAGTAGCCTAAAAGAATATAAAGCTTGCCAAACCACTAGGCTCCCCTTGAGTAATCAAATATATCATCATTGCATCTTAAAGGTTACCTATTTATCTTAGTTTCTAGATTCATTCTCTTATGGGCCACATAAAGCTGTATAGTGACATATGAAGTCCTAGAGAACAATATTAAAGCACCCCAAGGAGATTTTCATAGCTAGATAAATACATTCACCTCAAAATTCTTTAACTTCACCTTAATAATTATCAACATATCTTATTCCATATTATATATAGAAATCAATATCAGTTGAACCCCTATCTCATGATCAATATCAAACACCATTTCTCTAACTAGAGGAAATCCTATAATGCCATCTAGAAAAAACATCTTGATAATTATACACCTTTGGGGGGGGAGAAAAAGGGTGTTACCTCTAATTATACTATGAGATTAAAAAATTATACAAGTTTTTTTAACATTATAATCAAGATAAAGTCATGTCCCATCCATCCTACTATAAAATAATACTCACTATTCTTCATGATCATCTCTCATATAGGTGCGGTGAAAGATAAATATCACTAGTAAAAGCTGTTATGAGCTCGAAAACAATTAAATCCTTTTATTATGAATTTCACATAGAATCTAGTCATCTATAACATGATGAAGTCCCATATATTCTTGAGACATCCCCCCTTATCCTCATTGTATTGATATGGTTTGAGGAATTCTTCAGGGCCTCAAGAGACATCCCCAATATGCCAAAGGATGAAAATAAATGCCGGAGAGTTTCAATACATGCGGGGGTTAATTTACCCTTTAAGAATAAATTAACTAACCAAAAAAATCCAAACATACTAATATATGGTACATGATAACCATGTAAGATAACTCAACAATTCTTATATAAAAATCATAATCAAATAAAGTACCACAATAGAATACCACAATATCAATGTAAACAATGGAAGATAAACTAATAAAACTCCAAGATGACTATAAGACACCATGCTTCACATGATTCATGATCAAAAATCACAAACTAGACCATGTATCATGATATAGTGTTAAAAATGGATACATTACCTTTTCCCATGTCTTGGTAGATGACATCTGCAAAATCAACATAGTTCCAAAGTAGGGGTGAGTACTAAAACTTAGTAGATTTTCCCCAATGACTTCCCTACTCACGCCACTTGGATAGAAATGTTAGTATCATTTATATAAAAACAATTTATATATATAAATTTCCAAAATAGTTTATAAGTTAGTACAAAAAACATCAAAAATATTTTATAACACAATATAAACAAGTGTTATATCATTTTTTACATTAACATATTTTCAAGAAAATGGCCAAGCCATGCTTCAAAACCATTCCACAAGTTCCACATGGCATAACCAATCCACTTCACATATTGACACCACCAACCATGAATTCTTTGTTATGGAAGTTACATACTCATGAATAGTCTCTCTTTGATATACCATTTCATCACATGATAATTATTTCCCAAGTCACATAACACTTTTGGAACCGATAATAAGGTCATATTTCAACCAAGCCTCGTAAATTCAATATGCAAACACCCACATGTATGCCCAACATTATTTCCAAAAACAACATGAAAAAATAATTTCAATAAAATGACCATTTTTGTGAAAACCCATTTTCCAAATAACCATTTCAAAAATCCATCCAAGACATATTTTATAATCACCATTCTAAAATCAAGAAACTAAATCACTTTACACAACAATTCACCACAATTTCACAATTTCACAAAAAACCATAAATCATCACTAAAGAGGACTTATACCATGATTTTCACAATAGATTCAAAATAAATTTCATGAAAATTATTTAATTTTAATCTAATCCAATCAATTCTAGAAATATGAGTCGATAGTGAATCCACCTACCTCAATAGTTTTGGAAAAAACAACAAATGGATGAAGAACACCAACAAAACCACGTTAAATCTCCATCAACCTACTTTATATCTCTTCCCCTAACACAAAAAATATGAAATATAAAATTATTAGGCATCCAAAACCATAGATATACACATAGAAGGAATATATATAAGAAACCGAGTGAATAGGATATGTATATATAAGAAACGCAACAAGAAAGATGATAAATGAACACATACCATGAATAATCATCTTCTAATAACCAAGTGAAGCCTTTAGATCTCCTCTGGATTGATGATAGAACCGTCCATTAACTTTTGGGGAAGAAAAATACCATTTTATCCACATATATAAGGAAAAAAAGTAGGTTTAAGGAAATTATGTTTTAGATCCACTTTTTAAGGAGGCGGTTTTGACCCACACACAGTTTAGTCACATTGTTATGAAAACTATGGACTAATCGTGCATTAGGCACTACCTTAAGGATGTCCCTTCACAAAGTCTCATAACATAGTCTCCATAATCATGTACCAATAGTGATGAATCCACTTCCTCAAAAGACCCAAGCCACATGGTTTTTCCAAAGATATCACATGGTTTGGACAAACCGTGCGCCACCTGTGCGCCTTCCATTTTTTCCCAAAAAATTAATGATCTCCAAACTCTACCATTATTCACCCTTATACTTTATAAAAATAAAATCATAATTAATGTGTTACATATTAGACACCTAGGGTGCTATATTCTCCCCACAATTGGCCTTTCCATCCCCAAAAACTAGAAAAACATTAATTCCCTGAAAGAGTTCCAACCATTTCTCTTTTATTTCCTTCTCACGTTCCCAAGTCTCTTCCTAAATTTGACAGTGTTGTGATAAAATCCACACTAGACAGATGCATTACCCATGTAATAAATTCTCTTTCTTATCCACACTCCACACCAGGATATGTACCAAAGAAGCATCTAGCTCTTTTTCAGCATGATACCATATGATCAAATGGTTAGAATCAGACTTATACTTTTTCAGCTGAGATAAGTGAAACACATTATAAAATTCACTAAACCATGGTGGAAATGACAACTGATATTCCACCTATCAAACTTGTTCCAATATCTCGAAAGGGCCAATGTATTTAGGAGATAACTTTCCACGCTTCCCAAATCATCGATGACCATGCCTTGAAGAAATACTTAAGAACACTTGATCACGCACCATGAAGGATAATGGCCATTAATGATGATCCACATAAATTTTTTGATGACTCTAAGACATCTCCATCCATTTTTCGATCAGCTAGATCTTCTCCATTATAATGTGGAAAAGGCTCGACCAAACTAGGGAAGACTCACCTGTTTCCACCCAAGAGAGTGGAGAATGAAAAGGACGACCAAAAAATCCTTCAAAAGGATCCATATGTATAGAGTCTTGATAGTATTTATTATATGATAACCCCACTAAGGGATGTTTTACTTCCCATGATCCACCAAAATCTATTACACAATCCTGCAACAAATCTTCTAACATTTATATCATCCTTTTGGATTGCCCATCCATTTGAGGATGATACACTGTACTCATAGTAAACTGAGATCCAAGGGCTTTCTATGAGTATTTCAATAAATGAGATGTTAGCCTTAGATCTATTTTTGAAATAATCCAAACCAGTATTCCATGTATATTTACCATTTTTTACATATAGATTTTGGACTGATCCTCCACCATATGAGTTTCATGAATATGGATAAAATAAGACAACTTGGTGATTGGACCCATTAACACCCATATGACATCGTGTTTCTGAACCATTCTTGGGAGACCTATAAAAAATACATAGCTATATAGTCTCACTTACAAATGGGATAGGTAAAGACAGGAACATTCCTTCTGGTCACTGATGCTCTGACTTAACCTGCTGACAAGAATAGAACTTTGTAAAAAACCTGTCCACCTTCTGTTTCATATGGTTCCACCAGAACTATGCTTTCAAATTCATATACATATTATGTATCCACATTTAAAAAACCCATATTTAATGGTGGTAATAATAAAGATGTTTCTCACCATATGTACAATCATTTGATTCCTAAACCACAACACTAAACTCTTATCTTGCCTCCAACTCTCAATGGTCTCCCAACCATTGAGTTTCAAACTCAAAGCCACACATTTTTCATCAGATGTCTATTTTTATTTAACCATATTTACCAAATTTATAACTATTGAAACTAAAAAAGAAAATAGCAGCATAACATCATTCTTCATAATCCACATGCATGTCAACTAATACCAACATCAACTTCCACTCATCTGAAGCATCATTTTCCAACTAATCATATGAATTTATGCTTAATGCACTTGCCACCAAATTTCCTTATCTTGGTGTATACATCAAGTAAAATTAAAACATCTAGATATACTCCATCCATATTATTTTCTTCAAATTAAAATCTCTTTGTGAAAAAATATTTTTCAAGATCTTATGATCTGTGAACACAGAAAATTTCTCACCAAAGAGATAATAACGCCAACTCATCAAGGCATGGAAAATTGTTTCTAATTCCAAATCATGTTCCGGGTAATTATAGTCATGAACTCTTAACTTACTTGATCCATAGGTAGCACCATGACCTCCTTGAATGAGAACACATCTCATGCCAGATCCAAAAGCATCCTAATACACTACATACACCTATCCTAATTCCAGAAAAATCAAGATAGGTGTTGATATAAGAAAAACATTAAACTCTTGGAATGACTTATAGAATTCATAAATAAAATGAAATGGAACATTATTATTTTTCAAAGCTATTATATGTGATTATAGTTGTGATAATTCATGAGAAAAGCATCCATAATAACCAACACAACCAAGAATGATTCATATCTAAAAGATGTTCATAGACGGTGGCCAAGAGATAAAAACTTCTATCTTATATTGATCAAAATAAAAAAAAATAGAAATTACAGGGACAAGAAAGAATACATCTTTTATCAAAAAAAATAGCACTTAGATAGTTTTTCATACAATCAATCATCTCTTAAGATCCCCAAAACCATATCCAAGTGTTTATAATGCTTAACCCTTTTCCTTTAATACAATTGTATGTTATCCACAAACACTATAAAAAATAATCCAGATATCTCTGAAATATATGATTCATCAATTCCATAAATACTTTTGGTGCATTTTTAAGACTGAAAGGCATTACCAAATATTCATAATGTCCATATATGATTCTGAATGTTGTTTTTGGAATATACTTCTTTTGAACTTGTAATTAGTGATATCTTGATTGCAATTAAATTTTATAGAACCACTAAGATCCCATAAATTGATCAATAGATCATCATTGTGTGGAAGTTGATATCTATTCTTTACCGTAACTTAGTAAATCTTATTCTAATAAACACATAGCCTTAGATTGTCATCTTCTTTCATCATGAATTGGACTGATGTTTCCCATGGAGATGTGCTTAATCATATGAAACCCTTTATTTTCATCTCTTCCAACTACACATTCAGCTCCCTAAATTCTATTGGTTCCATCCTATATTAAGGAAGAGAAATATGACTAGTTACCTGAAGGAGATTAATTATAAACTCCACTTTTACTTATAAGTGGTAACCCTGATAATATCTTGGGATAAATATCTGGAAATTGATCCATGAGTGTTAGAAGATAGTTACCCTCAATCTATTTCATCGATTCCAAAGTCAACACTGCTAACTGTTAAGATATTTTTACCACTTCTGGTACCATCAATGACCTTTCACATATATTTTCAACACTTTATCCTATGAGAATATTTTTGATGTTGCCCTCAGTTGGGAAACTAATAGTTCTGCTATAATAGTCAGTGTGTTCCTTGAATGTTGTCAACCAATTCATACCCAATATTACATCATAAACATCCATACCCAACATTACAATATCCGATTTCAATTCTACACCCTCAATAGATACATAACATTCTCTACCCACAAAGGCTCAAAATTATCTTTGACCAAGAGGATTTTTTAGTTTTATGAAAGAAGGAATCATCTCAAGCTTTAAACTTATAAAATCAAAAATATGATAATAAATGAATGGATGTGATGAACCAATATCAAACAACCCATCCATAAGAGTATAATTCAAAATAATCACACCTCTCACCATTGATGGTCTAGCTTGATCATCTACAATAATCTTCTCAACACAATATAATTGCTTCGTCACTAAACTCTTCTCCTTATTTAATTACTGAAATTTCCCTTCTTGAGGAGTCATGGTATTACTCGAATCATCATGTCTAGCTTTGTTCTATTGATGAGATTGATTTTTCTACCATCACCCTGTTAAATCATGTGACACCTGTGGAACATGAGAAGTGTCTAGAGCACCTAACCTCAGCAAACTATAGAAATATCACTTAATATGTCCCATTTTGTTTCATTATAAAATTATCTTGGTGGTTTTGTACACTCTTGCTTCATGTGGTTGAATGAACCCCATTGGAAACATCCCACTTTAGTCATGAGTCTTAGAGAAATATTTACTGATCTAGTTGTCTAATTCAGATTCCTTCTCCCCCTTGGAAGAAGTTGTACCTATTCCTTTTTCTCACAGAATTAGAGTTCCAACAATTTCCCATAGGTATCATGATACTTCCTCCCCCAAAACTCATCATATGTATCATTCATCCATGTTCGATCTACTCGCTATCTCTGTATAGTCTATAATATTGAGCATTACTATCTTTAAGCATATCTCTTTTCTCAAAACAGATTCAAATATGTGTGCCTTCAAGGAATCACTAGTTGTATCCTCAAGTGCAAAGAGCACTAAATTCATGAATGTATCCATATAATAGGTTACAAAGTTATTCCCATACTTTAGGATGAAGAGGTATGTCATCCTTTGAATATTGAACATGTGAGGATGGAATTATTTATTAAACAATTACTCAAAATCCTCCCAACAAAGGCCTTGGTCTACTCAGGCCTGCCCCACTAGATCCCACCCCTAGCATGAAAAATCCTCAAGCATATATGTTTCCAGCATGACTTTTAGTTATGTGGGTTTTTCAATGAAGTAAGATATGATTAATCTTATTCATCCACTCCTCATCCTTTTTTGGTTCATAATCACCTTGGATGATGAGTGGATTTTGTTTCTAGAATTGGAAGGAATGATCCACTTGTCTTGGTGCATCCCTCTATTTCCATGTGTCTACATCTTGAAATGCTTAGACAATACTCTAAACCAGCTTTCGGTTCAATTGTGTTTCAGGTGCACCCATATTCCTCGTATCTTCTTCTAGTTGGTTTTAATGATGCATATTGTGGGCCATTTTATAAAAAGACCACAAAATATATAGATTTCACTCTCATGATTCTTAATGTTTAACTATCAAAACATTAATTTCCAAAAATCTAAACTTTTTCATGTTCAAACAATTTTTAAAACATTCAAATTCCATTTAAATATCAATCCATTTCCAAAATACCCCAACTATGCTCTTTTCAAAGACTTTTATTTGAAATCAAATAAATCATTTTCTAAAAATCAACCCAGTGCATCAAATCATATATCATTACCAAAAATGAAATATAAAATACTACTGGGAATTCATTCTTCTAAGTCATGTCATGATTATATCATTGGCTAAGCCTATAACAATGATATTACAATATCATATCAATTTCTAAAAAACACTTATGTACTCAACTACCTGGTTACTTGAAATCCAGTATGAAAAGTTTAGATACACCTTTTTATGATCTATATTTCATGGCCTAATAATCAATATCCTTTATAGGATTCCATCCCAAGGAACAGAAAAGAATTAATTCAACTCTGAAACCAAGAATATTTATGGATACTTGTTCCACAAGGAAAAGATAAAGCAGATATCATTTATCTAAAACAAGATTTTAGACTGAACAAAACTGATATCAATTTTAGAATCTCTCATTCTCCTCATTATCATAAAAAGGAGGAAGGAATGCTACTTGACCTTAATCGACATCCCCCGGATGCCAAAGGATGGCAATAAATGTTGAAGGGTTTCAATACATGTGGGGGATGATTTAGATTTTAAGAATACAGAAAATATCCACCAAAATGTTACCAAACAAACCACTATATGATGCATGATAACCATGGAAGATAACTCACCATTTCTTATATAAATATAATACTCAAAAAAAGTTCCACAATTAAAACCATGACATAAAAGTCATTATTGGAAGAAAAACTAATAAAACGCCAAGACGACCACAAGACTCCATGCTTCAACCTCACCAAACAACCCATGTATCATAAATTAGTGCTAAACATGTGATATTTTACCTTTTCCCATGTCCTAATAGATGATATATTCAATAGCACCGAATTTCCCAAGAAGGGGTTTGAACTATAACTCCGTAGGATTTTTCCAATGACATCCCTACTCACACCACTAGGATAGATAGTTTTCATCATTTATGTATAAAAATTTATATAAAACAATTTTCCAAAAAAAATTATAACTAAATATACACAACTTTTAAACAGTTTATAACTCAATATAAACAAGGGTTATATCAACAATTTTATATCAAGCTATATTCAAGAATACAACAAAGACATTCTTCAAAACCATTACACAAGTTCCACTTTCCCTAGTGAATCCACTTCACATATTCACACTCCCAACCGTGTATGCTTCGTTAGGACTGTTCCAAACTCATGAGCTATCTCTCGTCAATATACCCTGTCATCACATAATAATAATTCCCTATGTTCCATTACACATTGGGTACCTAGAACAAGGTCATATTTCAACCAAGCCTTGTAAATGCTATTAGAATACAACCACAAGTATTCCCAACACCATTTCCAAAAGAAAAATTCTAAAAATCATTTAAATAAATCAACACATTTCCTAAAAACCATTTTCCTAAAAACCATTTCATAAATATATCCAATACATATTTTAAAATCACAAATTTCGAATTAGAAAACCTAATCAATTTACGCAATAATTCACCATAATTCCATAATTTCCCTAAAAAATCATAAATCATAACTAAAGAGGTTTTATACCATGCTTTTAAAAATAATTTCACAATCAATTTCAATTAAATCAATTATTTAAAAAATAATACAATAAATTACAGCAAGAGGAGTTATAATTGAATCCACATACCTTGATAGTTTTGGCAAAAATGATAAACAGATGAAGAAAGCCAAAAAAAACTGGGTTAAATCTCCACAAAATTACGTGAGATCATAAAAAAGGACTTATATAAAATTATTAGACATACACAACCTTATATATACCCACAATGTGTGTATATCTAAGAAACTGAGAGAAGAGGAGAATTAGATCTATGAAATTCAATAATAATGATGAATAACAGTCACAAACTGTGAAGAATTAGCTTCTAATCACCAAGTGAAGCCTTCATATCACCTCTAGGTCAATTATAGAACCTTAATTGACCTTTGGTGATGAAAACCCCATGATTAGTAAGCATATAATGTAAAAAATTTTGTTAAATAATAAAACATGTTAGATCAACTTTTTAAGGTGGTGGTTTTGATGAAAAAACACATACTATGAAGAATCGGCTTCTAGTCACCAAGTGAAGCTTTCAGATCACCTCTAGATAAATGAGAGAACCTTAATTAACCTTAGGTGAAGAAAATTCCATTATTGGGCTACATATAATGAAAACAAGTTGGTTAAAGAAAAAATGGGTTAGATAAACTTTTTAAGGAGGTGGTTTTGACCTTCGTGTGGTTTAGTTGCACGGTTAGGGAAACCATGTGCTAATCGTGTGTTAGCCACTACCTTAAGGATGAACCTTAGAATGATACCTTCTCATGGTCTTCATAACCGTGCACCAACCATGCCAAATCCACTACCACAAAATACCCAAGACACATGGTTTCTTCCCAATCCATTTTACGGTTTGGAAAAATCAGGCACCCCCCGGGTGCCTTCCCTTTATCCCTAAAAACACAAATAAATATCTCCAAACTCTCCCATTTTTCACCGTTATACTTTTTCCAAATCAAAACCATAAATAAAGGGATTCATATCCAAAATTGGGGTTTCTAAAATTCTCATTGTTATAAAAAACTATAGGACACTTAGGACTCCACTACTGATAGTATACATTATTTAAAAAGGGGATTTCATGAGATAACATATGAGAAGATAAAACAGCTAGTAAATATAAACAAGAAAAACATTTATAAGATAAAAAACAATGGAACAATTTTTCATCAAACTAATTAGTAGATAAGTTATAGATAATCAAGACCAAACGTTTTGATATATTCTTTCCCTATCTACTGATGGTGGAACCCCAACCCTCACAAGAATATTACCTATATCAAGAGCATGACCTTCCCTCTAGGGTTCATGACTCACCTGATTCACTAGGTTTTATGGTAATTTGGTCTTATACTGAGGACTATATAGATATTTCTCCCATAGGGAGAGTAGATTAATCCCTTTTATACTCTTCTTTCTTAGAACACTATTTTACCTCCTTATCCTTCCTATTTATACTATTTTAAGAGGCACTAAAAAATAACTAGGAAATATGGACACTGAATAATTTTAATATTAAAGAAATATTATATTCATGTATTTTCATATCCCCTATTTAAATGTAAGGTTCTATCAAAGAACATATGTGTATATCATCCTTTCAAATCCTCTAACCAGATATCTAGTCTCTATAAAAATGTAAAATAAATTGTTCAAAAACTTTTATACCTCATTCCCATCCAGAAATGAAGTAATGAATAGAAAATCCCTAGAATTGAAAATTAAACAAAAACTAACATATTACCATATTGATGAACCAAAATATTCTATTCTCAAACCTATAAAATTATATTACGAATGAACTCCCCAATGAATCTCTCCATGAAGTCCTCCCTTGCAAGACCCTAATATTTTCCTTCCCGCCCCTTAATTCCCCACCATCTCTTGGGGGTCCCTAGAGAATTAAGATAACCAGATTCTCCCTCACGTTCATGAGAGTCTATGCAATATAAAATATTTCCTTGAGAAATTTAATCATGTACTCACCATCCTAAGGATCTCGAGTTTATTGAAAGGCTAGCAGATGTTGGATTTAGAAATTTTGGTCATCGTAAACCATTTTTATCTACAACCCTCCACCCTATGTTAGCCCAATATGGATAAATATATTCAATGGTTGGTATGACACTTGAGAAAACTAATTTAATGTTAGATAATTATTAGATGAATCCTCATATATAGTATGTGATGAAATTGGGTTGTCCTCCTTAGTGGGAGTACTATATATTTCTTCACAAACTGGTCCACTCAAGAATATCTAAGGATGAATTTTATGAAATTCCAAACGATTAATTAGAATTCCTATAAAAAATAATTTATGAGAGAATATTAATAATCTATAAGAAACTCATATTGGAATTCTATAGGATGAAATATATTAGGATATACCCACGCATAATGTATAACCCTCCATGTTATACCAAAATCTCAATCCTATCCCTCTATAACTAAAAATTATTCACAATAATACATATATATCAAAAAAATGATGCACATGTTTAACTCTAGAATTTCACCAGAGATATATCAAAAACATTAATATTGGAGATATATAATTTAATAGATATCATATATAAAGTAATTTAATTAAAAAACTCTTATATAGAAAACAACAGTTATACACCTAACATGTGATATTTTGTGCATATTCAGGATCATTTATTACACCAAAATCCCATAAACCATAACATCATGACATACTCCAAATTAAAATCACTCTAAAAGGATACAAATACAATAATAGTCCCATCCCAATTAATATAATGTTCGGTTACATAAGAGTTATCCAAGAACATGGAAACTCCACTAAACGAGTTTCACACTACCAATATCTATTATATCATTACCCAAAATAAAAAAATAGATGGGAAGGTTTTAAGGTTATTTTATAAAACCCTAACCCAAATATATGAGTTCGACCTAAAGTATAACATTACCTAATATGGGCCTCCCCATACACATGATGTTTTCGACTATGAGTGTGTGAAAAGACTTCTTATTAATACTATACCATCATTAATAATGGATATACTATAGAATATTATAACCTATATAAAATATAATTAAAAATAAATGTCTAAGATAGAATAGTCTGAATATTATGACAAATTTCATTTCAATTAAAATAGTGTTAATCCAAATGGACCACAAATGTGGTAATTCATCTTGTATAATTAGTAAAATAAGGAATAAATAAATAAATTATTATCTAGTTTATTTTCAAACTATGTCTATGATTATCATTCATATCCTATGTTAATAAACCTTAGAAAACTACCATTGGGAACTTTCCCATCATTGGATCCCTTTTCATGAAGTCTATAAGTGAAATTATATACCCAAGAGTGGTGCGAGTATAAACCAAGTAGGATAGAAAAAATGTGTCCTTGACAGAGGTTCATATGTGTACAGAGGTAGTGTTTGTGTGCTAACCACACTACCACAAACCCTAGTCATATATATCTTATTTCCATTCTAAAATAATTTCAAAAATACTCAATCCAAGATTTAGATAATTTAATGTGACTCTGTCTTGAAATTAAGGACAATTCACATACAAAAACTTGGCTACCAGTCATTATCTTATGGATCACACACTTGGAAAGTAAAAAATGGTGGACTTCTATAAATATTTCATTCCACATCGGTACATAATACTGGTATATAGACCATATTTTAATGATGTGTTGTATATTCTCCCATGGTTTAACTATATTCTAAGATTTAGAGCTATCTAGTCTATATGGAGACCCATATCCCATGAGTATTGTCATCCATAATGCACTACTATGGGGCCTACTAAGTCTGTTAGGTCTGCCAATCTTTATGATGACTATAACAGAAGATCATCTAGATTTGTAGAAATCCACATGTAAGGAATAACGTTGAAGGGAATAATATATCAAAATAATTATCCCATAGGCTATGAAATAGTACCCATGTAAGTCACATAAAAGAAAGGAAAAACATTTCATATCATATATTATATTGTCTATTAAAAAATCATATAAAGTGTGACAAGGAAATGAACACACAATGTTCACCATAAATATGTCCCACCTGCCACCCAAGTATTAAAAACATACACTATCCTTCAATGATCAATCTATTAGGAACATACACGAAGGATAAGCATTCCAAACTACTCCATACAATCTCCCATGACTTTTTGGATGTCATATATTTTTCACAGTGATGAAACTTTAAATGATCCACAAAGGTATGATACTAGAATCATGTTTTCACACCCATTTCCAATAGAATAATACCTAATCCATCATAATAGAGTATCTAAAATTAGGATTTAATGAATGTATAATGATAATATGTGAAATATAAATAAATTTACAAAAAAATATTTATTACCAAAGGCTGAAATAGGTTTGATCTAGGAAAGGTCACCAAATCATATAATCCAACACTAATCTATCATCCAAAAATGAATCCACCTTTATATCAAGGTGTAGTTTATAGAAATAAAAAATATGGATTAAATATATTAAAATACTATAGAACGAAGTAGAATTGGGATTATATTGAATATATTTTTCCTTGATGGATTGTAATTGATCAATCTAGAATTCAATCACCCATGAGGATAAGAAGAGGGATCCTCAACACAAAGGTATAACTCTATAATATTTTAGTAATAATTTGGTGGGGTCAAAGTGAGGCTTATCCAAATAAATAAAATTGAAAAAATTACTAAAATGTAATTAAGAGTGTATCCTTCTGAGAACTACATCCATCCCGATGGACCTCACTGGTAGGTCAGTGGCACCAACATCCAGCCAGTGGTGGGATACCTACAGTTTAGTGCCTAGCGAGCAGTTGGTCAATTGGATATTTGGAACTATATTTCCCTTAGTGAGTAGAACTAGATAGTCAGTTTACCTCACAGTTTAGCTAGTCACCTTCTTTCATCCAACTTGATCTCAAATATTCCTCTTTACTCTAAAGTAATAACTATAAATATCCTTACCTCTATGAAATAACTCTTAGAGGAAAAATTGAAACATGATACAAAATAACTATAAATAAAAAAATACATTCATATTTTAGGAAGTTAAACATGGTTCATTGAGGATATAATGAAAGATGTTCAATTATTAACCTCAAAAAACATTCCCCCTATATAAAATTTGTTATATCATATTATAAAGGCTAATTTTGGAATATCAACAGGTCATTCCATCCACTGATGTTAACCTAGTCAACGGTCAATCTAGGAGAATCAATAATATCTTATCAAAAAATCATATTTATAATTAATTCATTGAATTTTATATAGATTATTAATGGATAACTTGTCAACAATGATAGTGAAAAGAGACTAAAAAATGATAATTCATCTTTTTTGGAGAATAAAACTGAAGAACCCCATAAAGGCATACTCATCCGGATAAATATGTTAGATTTAATATCATTGAACTATGGGTTTATCACATTTGGAATAACTGGAGATATTAAGTATGTTGGTAAAATGATATGTTCAATATATGATACTAATTTCATCATAACTCCACCTATCTATCAATAATAAATCATTAAATATCCTTAAGAAACAAATTATGATACTTATAACCCTTTATAGGGAAATAAAATAATAAACATTCTATGTAAATCCTAGAAGGAAACCATGAAACTTGAGATGTAATCATCATCATTTATTCCATTCCATATGAAACACTTCTAGAATGATCTTCACATAGACCAATAACAACATACGATTCATCAAAAGAAAGAATTAATATCACCATTCTAGTAATAATCAATATGAACCGATAAAAAAGGAAAAAATTTTCATAATAATCACATCAATTCTATTAATTTCTATAGTAAATAAATAATATAGATAGAAATATTATAAAAAATAAACAACACACTCAGATATCTTTTTATAGGACCTCCCCTTCATCCCAATTGAGTGTTCATCCCACAAAATCAATTTAGGTAATCAATAGTCAAATCCTACATAGATAACATGTAAGTATAAAAATAATAATAACCAAAACAATAATAAAATAAAAAATTCACTAATGTGGAGTTTATTATAATCATACCTCTAATAGAGGAAGATCCCTCTCCATAATCTATTTGAGCCTACTAAATAGTAATTAACATACTTAAAAGTATATCTTGATATTTAATATATGATTTTTAACACCAATGCACTATATCTACTAACTGTATGTGTCCTTGATAAGTCCCACTAACATCATGTCCTGATGTATTAGGTATTATACACATTGAACTTTACTATAGTACACTAGACAAAGCACGAGATACATGTGTGGAAGTGGAATATTGTTTTTCACACTAATGAAATCCCTTCTACAAATTATTTTGAAGATGTCCCATTTTTTCAAAAGTTAGATTCACAGATAGCTAACTAAGGAAATGATATAGTGCTATGAATCTTATTCCAAATTTATAACATCCAAATGGTTCCTAGATTCTAGATAATTTCCATGAAAATATACTCCACAACACACCATGTTAATCTCTAAACCAATAATATTTTTCTCCTTTCAGATTAATAAACTATTAAACCCACTATCTTTATGTATTCTCTCATATATTCCTATTGATACTTCTCTACCATATGATTATTTCTCATCACAATCACAAAATTGTGTATTAAAAAGAAACAAAACTCTTATCAGGCTTAAATTTTCAGTATATTTTTGAATTGATGAGGTTTTGAAGTTTCATCACCACCCAATAATGAATAGAAATAGAGATTGTATATAAATATGGATGAATAACCATGAACATATAAATTTCACTTACGCAGATCCACCAACAATTAACCTTTTTAAATATATAGTATATATGGATTTAATTTTTTAAAATTGATATTCATGAAATTATACCTAAAGACATCGTCATTCTCATTTCCTAGAAAATGAAATACCACTAGAATTGATTTGGTCTGAAAAAATAAAAACAAGACGCAAATATCTTATATTTTATTGCATCAACCATCTCAATGATCTTATCCATTCCTTTTTAACACTCTTCAAATCCATGATGCATATTATCCTCCATAACGAGAAGAGGATATTAAGACCCAAAATCGCTATCCATAGTTGACACCACTATGACCTCTAGATATGGTGTACTTTCTATATTCTAAATTACATAAAAAAACTCTCTAAATGATATTTTTCATTAATGGTATCTCAATATCACCCAAAAAAGTATATATTTATATCCCCTTCCTTATACACCTCAGTTAAATTCTCATACTCAACCTCAATCCAAAAATTCACATCAACTTACTTTATAAGATCCATGATTCCATTAATAAATCAACACATAAATTAAAATTAAATATATAAATTTTTAATTATCAGAAAATTATTCAGTTTATTCAAAAAATAATAAAGTAATTTGTCAAATTAAACCAAAAATATTACATTATTGGTTTCAATTCACATAATATTGAAAATTAATCTGTTATTAATAACCTATTAAAACCCAATTTTTTAGTAATAATTCAATGAATCAAATTAAAATAAATTGTCATTCAATACAAAAAAATTTATAATATCACTATAAGAAAAAATAAGGCATGAAGGGACTATTACCCACACTTAGCTAAATAAAAATCCATTCCCTAAAATCACATTTACAATGAAATAAAACTTTTATATCACACTAACTATCAATGTTGTATTTTAATTTGAAGTTTTTTGTTAGAAAAACTTGTAAATATTCCTCAGAAGGGCCCATAAAATAATAGAAAATATATTAATTTCCCTTGTATTAAGACAATAAGAAAGGTACTAAAATGATTCTATTATTTAACATCATGTATTGATAGGATCTTGTCACTGAGGTGAACCACCAGATAAACTCATATAATCTTCCAAGTCACCATATATAGGGGAATGGTGATAAGGGTTTTAGTTTATCACAGGGGGTGTGATTTTCCATCTAATAAACATAAATATCAAAAATGAAAAATTAATTATAATAAAAACATGTAGTGGAACCTAAAATAATATTATCAAATAAATCATCATATCATCTTAAATTTACTATATGAGTCATACATAGAAATATGGACACAATTTAAATCTCATCTACTAATTTCAAAAAACTTCAACTAAAATGGTATAAGCAAATTTAATATGGAAATCCACACCATGAAACTGAAAATACATACATAAATAGCATCATGATGTCCGTTAACATAATCTCCCTAAAATTTAGACAACATTATTTCAAAATTGGAATCATTAATATAATGTATATGACCTTAAGGTGTGTATTCAAAAGCATTGAAAATAAGTAACCAAAATATTTCTCTTTAATTCATCGAATAAATTGAATATTTTCATGACCATATATAAAAATAAGTAAACACTTTAAATAATTAAAAATATATCATTTTCATAATTTATATTAAATATTTATGGGAGAACCAAGAATACTAAATAATCCTATAACGACTTTATCCTATTTAATTATAATATCTAACACTAATAATGAAACATAGTCACCAAGAACATGGGATATATCATTCATATGAAAAACATGTGGAATCTTTTATATCCATGGATGAATAGAAGTCCTAGAAAATTTTCTAGATTATATTTCTTAAACTCACATCAATTGAAAAAATAATACCAAGAACAACACAATTTTATACTCAACAAACATTAAATAAAACCCCTATTAACTATAGATGATAAATAATTAACTACACAGAGATACATACAAGAACATATAATTTCAAATTTAGTCATATTCCCAAACATATAAATTATAGCTTTTATATTTTACAAAAAGATTCATTTCAAACAACATAAAAAATTTATGAATATATTTATTATTAGGCATGAAATTTTCCACAATATTATGATTGTCATGACCCTTCCTCGAGGTGTCTATTCCATTACTCCCCAATCCCACCTCCAATAGGTCAGGTGTTGGTGACTAGCACCGAGTATGCATATCACTAAAATGAGAGGCATTACCAATGTACCTATATGCATGAAAACAATTCTTAAAGTAAATTAAATAAGTAAACCATGCATGAAAACCACTATGGTTAAAAAATTAATAGTGCAATAGAAGGTAAAGTATAATAGGGTGATTGAGTCCAAAATACAGGCCCACCAAAAAGTAAGAGTCTGCAATGGAAAAACTAAATCTCATTTGTAGAAAACCATAACTGAATGGTAGGGGAAGGGAAGATTCCTTATTCCATAGGATTATTCCATTTCTTTCTGATCTCACTAGGCACCACCCTGTGTTAGACCACCTAGGCCTCTATTAAAACATTGGTCTTCTGTACAACACACAATGCGTGCAGGCAAAGACCATGTAGGCGTGAGTAAAAAAACTGAGTAGGACATCCTGAAACTAAAATGGAAAGACCACAAATGAAATCACATGAGAAGTATATTAATCTAACACATGTATAAGTAAAAATCATGAAAGGAAATATTAATATACATAATAACAGAACACTCAGTATTGATGAGGCACCTAGTCCTGATGAGACTGTCAACCCAAATGAGTCACTTAGACTGAATGATTCACTTAGACCTAATAATTAATTTATGACTGATGATTCACTATGATCCAATGTGTCTCTTAGACCCAGAGTGGCTTAGTCTTGAATTCATGTATGCATCAAGTCACCTAGTCTCGGCGTCATATCTAGTTATAGGATTCTACAAGTTGTGTGCTTATTCCGAGAAAATCTACTCCTCAAGATAATGTTCATATGTCAAATTTTATAAAAACACACATAGAGTTTTTCAAAAGGACCACCTCATCATTAGGGTCGCAATGCCGCAAACGGCTTGTCAAACAGATACATGGTTCAAATGTTATGGACAATTTAGTGAAAAGGGGTCGGTTAGATCAGGGTCCGGTCCGACCCGGTTGGACCGACCAATCCTGAACTAGTTCAGACAACCCAACCTAGTCATGTCTAGGCCAAACTGAACTAGCATGTCCCAAAGCCAAATCCCATTGGGATGATGGACAGTGGCATGTCGAGCCGCCCGTCGACCCAGTTTTCCCCATCCCGGCCCACCAATGTGAGCTAGTTTGTCTAGCCGGGTGTGGTGGCTACCATGCCCCTCCCACCTGGAAGACACAGTCAAGCGACTGCATCGATCAGGTCCACACAGACCAGCCACGTGGCATGAATTCTAGCTACATGGCCAACTCAAACCCATGGAAGAGTTGCGGGTCTCCCGTCCGATGCGGCTTGGTTAACCGCGTTCCGCCAAAACCGTGGCCTCCTTCCGCAGTCGATGCCGCCATGGGTGCCTCCGCAGATGGATGTGGAGTTGGCAGCCATCTGCTACCTAGTATTCACACCGCTATGTTCCACTACTTGTGTCCCTCCTTCCGTAGTCACCGTGGTGGACCATTTTTTGAACTGCAATCACCCTTACTATCCAGGGGTTTCCATCGCCACTACCATGTGCTCAAAATTGTCTCGTTGTCGATTTGAGGGTATGGTACTATTCGGAACTTCTCAGAAAGAATCTAATGCAACCATGGGGGTCCATCAGCAAAGAACACAAGAGAGATGGTGAGGGTACCATCACCACCCATGTAATAAATTTCATCCTTGTTTCTTCAGCTTTCGTTCGTCCCGTTTGAAAAAAGGGTTAATAAATCATACTGATAACCACTAAGGTTCACCCCCATCAAATACTGCAGTAACAATATCAATCCCTCATGAATGATTAATTCACAGATCATCCTATTAGTGGGTTGATACACGTTCATCGTTTAGAAAGAAAGAATAAGGGAAATGAAATCACATAGAAATCAACCCCTACCTGGGATTGGATCATTCGCTACCATGGATTCATTGTCATTGATGTTCCACAGAAAAGTGATTTTGATCCCCACCTCTATCATCATTGGTGAGAACCTTCAAAAAGGTGGGGGTGTTTGTTTTCATTTTTGATTCGTTGTTTGTCAATTTTATTCCTCTAGAGCCTCAGGGGATTTGTTTATGACAAATTTCTGATAGGGTTGGCATTGGGTCTTTCACAAAAAAGAAAAGGTCGGTCAAGGGGAAGTGGAAGATTCTGCAACATGAGGGGAAGTTGCGCGATCTAATTATAGGTTGCCCGCATGATTTCCTCCTTGGAACAAACCCTTTCTCACCCAAAGCGATGTTCGAGGGAGGAATCTATAATGACCCATATCAAACCCACCAAGGTGGGTACGAGGAATAATTATACAAGGCGCGCAAGTGGTTTTTCGGCGCACAGACCCTTGCGCGCCCAGTGCGACGTCAAAGGCCGGATTCCACAACCACCCACCAAAAACCACCAAAGGCACTAGAACACAAGATCCTGGGGTTGTGCACATCACTCCTTCTAGTACGCAAAATCTCACACACCCAATGTGACTTCAATGGGACCCTTTTAGGGTTTCACGCTCGAAAATCTGTTAATTACTGAGTATGAATGGATAGTCTGCACGCAAGGTACACGGAGTCGCATAAACCCATCCACACCCAATGAGACAACAAACCCCCAGTAGCATGCCACTCCTCTTGTGCGCAGCCTCTAGGGGTTTTGGTTATAAATTGAATCAAACCCCCGACCCTTAGGGATGGTTATAGAAGACCAAGCAACACTATGCTGCACAAAAAAACCCATCTTCTTGCGACCACGTGAAAAACACTATGGACTCAAGGTATTGGATCTTGTGAGAAAGGTCCCCCATGGGTCCTCTTTTGTGTGTTCCCACTAGGGAATTCTTCTTGTCCATTTCCTTTTACCCAAATTCCATTTTAGGAAAAATATCCCTCTTGTGTACATATTTCCCCATGAATTGGGTCTATATTGTGTGCATCCTTCCAGTTTGCAAGTAACCATTTCAGCCTGGGTGAAGCCTTCTGGTTTGTGCCCAACTATTCCACCTTGCACGCAACCTTCCAAATTGCGTGCAACCATAACATCTTTCTTGCACCCCCCTCATCTTGCACGTATTATTCCATCGGTTCTCTAAGTGTCGTCCTTACCCTAAGGAACCATGTTCGAACCCCTCTAAAATGTGACATACATATTCCACACACCTTTCTCCCATAAGACCCTCCATGTTCATATGAAGGGACTTCAATGTCCCTTGGGTGGTGCTTTACATGGCATTGCTTAGCCTTATGCTTCATTACATTAACACCCTAATGGATATTGATTCTTCATATAGCCACACTAACATGGTCCCCTCAAGGGAACACTCCACGACACCCCCTAACCACGGCATTGCTGAAGCCTTCCCTTCCCCAAGGGTGGGAGAGTATCAGTTATATATGTCCTAGGGGTGCGGAGTAAACTATCCTCCTCTGATCTATAGGATGTAAAACTGCAAAGTGCCATCATCGTCAACACATGACGTTAAACTGTGGCCTCACATGGTTCCTTCTATACAGGGTGACCCATCTCGGACATTCTCTACTCCCACTTTTCTCCAAGGGAGTGAGATATTTCTCACATGGAATGAGATCCTATTTTTTGGAGTGACATCTGTCTCCGAGAAAGGAAAACCATCGTGGTGTAAGCCCGATTTTTTTTTGGCAGGTGGTAGTTCCCTTAATCCTTCGTTCTTCATCTGTACCAAGGATCGGAGGGGGGATGGGCACCAAAACCCTCCTATCTTCTGTTTCAAACCACTCTGGGATTTTTCTCAACCTATTCCTCCATCCTAGAGTAAGTCCCAATCTCCATCTCCCTATGTTGTGAACCACCTGTAAGCCCCAGTTTTCTTTTTGGGCCGCTAACCGTGTTTGCGCCCCACTCCACTTCCCATTGACACACCTTCCACGAAGTGATAATCAGGTCTCTGCTACCTCTTGTTTCTCACACCGAGCATGACTCACATGGGCTTAGAGTAATAATTTACCATGACATCCTCGGGAAACATTCATGTGCAATCCCTAAATCATTTTAAACTATGCGAACATGGATCCTTTCCAAAGAAAGGTCCATTGGAAACTTCCCAGAGGTTCATGCTCAACAACCATTGGTCCTGACCCCCTTCACGTCAGTTCACCAACACCTCTCCGAACTATGTGGACTTTCATCCTTGTGAAGGCAAGGTATGTAGTAATCCTACCTGAGGTTCAATCCTAACAACCATTGGTCCCTACCCCCCTTAACATGAGTTCACCAACGCCTCTCTCAAACTACGTGGACATTGATCATCTCCAAGGCACATCACATAGGAAGATTCTATGAGGTTCAAGCCTAACAACCATTGGTCCCAACCCCCCTTCTTGTCAGTTCACCAACACCTCTCCCGAACTATGTGGACTTTGATCCATGCCAAGGAATGGTACATAGGAATCCTCCCTGAGGTTCAAGACCAAGTCCCATCAGTCCCAACTACGTCATGTCAGTCCACACTTGTTTTGAATGATGTTAAACTTTATGCACCATCTTGTCCCGTATGACACTAAATTGTATCCCAATCCACAGTAAGATATTATCACCCCCAAGAAGCGGTAAGTCATTGTCAACCAGAATTGACAGTAAGTGGTTGTAGTCCACTTTGTTGGTACCCACATCTTTGGTCATCCCTCGAGCGTCAGACCACCCTCGGGCTTCTAATCACATGTAATCCTTAGTATATCATCGGGTTGTTGTGCTCTGTGAACACCGCGATCCTATTCCCCATCCTACACTATGTGGACTTTGATTCCCTACCACGGGGATACATAGGAAGTCTCTTTGAGGCTCAAGACCAACACTACTATCACCATTATGATGGTTCCCTCTCATTCATCCACCACTTCATTTAACTCTCCATCATCCATATTTATTCTTTCCTGGGATGCCACATCCTGGTGAGATCATTTCATTCACCTATTCACTATTCGCAGTAGAAATCAGGTAACTAACCACACGTTAGCCCGAGCATCAGTGTTCCCTCTAGGGGTTTCACCCATATGATCTACTCCACTTAGTGTTCTGGTTAGTCTGGTCTATCTTTACTAGACGTTAAACTCATGACATAGAATATGTTAAACATGGGAAGCTGAGGAAAACCTCTGAAACATGCGTTTGGCATATAATCCCTGCATTAAATGCGGGATGCCTTATCCTGTTATGCCCTTGAGAATCCCTATAATAAGAGGAAGAAAACCAGACATGCCAATGTTCTATCATCCAGACACACCAGTGACATCCAATGTGACTACTCCCCCGGCCGCAGGTTTCTACCTAGACCAGAACCCTTGGCATTTCCTAACAAAAACAGGGTAATTAACCAACATCCATGAAGACATGGATCCAGGAAGTGTTTAACGAAAAACATCTTAATCTATGAGGGAGACCCGAACTATTTGAAGAGTTCTAAGGTTGAATCCACATAAGTTGAAACCGATATCTCATCATCCCTTTTAGATCAAGGTGAAAATTTCCCTGAATAAGCATGGATGGCGACCACCATTGGAAAGTTGGAATGCGGGGAAATAGTTATGCGTCCTCTGAAACAGACAGATGTGCATGCCCTGATGAAATAATTGAAAATAGAAATGGTGAACCTGAAGTTAATTTATTCTCCTCAATGTGGAGATTAGAATAATTTGAGACATCAGTAGAGTAGCATGTCACTAGATCCATTTATCTAGCACTAGGTCCGGCCATGAAAATAGTGATCCTCGCATGAAACTCAATAAAAGTCAGGGTAGTTGAATGTTTGATATCCCGATATGTGACGTTGTCAGTGAGGAGCCTTTTTAATAGCCATGGAATACAGAATGGAACTGAGGAACTGGACGTCGATTTCCTTGTTTCAGCACTAAGGATTAATCTCCCTGCCCTTCATGACCCAAGATGCCATAACAAAAATGTGATCACCGCCCCTCCGCTGATGTAGAGGCAGGGGAAATGTCAATGAAGTAGTTCTGTGTGGCACCACCACTTCTACAATAGTCTCGATGTCCATAATAGCTGGGAACAGATGCCCCATCTCCTCATCGGAGTTCATTTAGCGATGGGTGATAAATGGCATCATCCGCCAATACGAGGATGAGGGGATCATCCCAACCAGGGACATGGCCTGACTGGATTTAGAGGAATATGCACCTCATATCCACCTCCTCCCCCAAGGGTCGCATAGGAAGACACTTCTCCCCACTCTGATGCATAACCATTTCAGGAGCCTCTCCCCATAATGCTTTGATGACTACCTCCCCTATACCAATGAGGTAATGGATGTACGAGACAGCCCGGACGAGATCCCATTCCAAATGATCCTAAGGAGGGCACACACTAGGTTGTGCCAACATCACCATACATCCCCACAAATTGAGGAGAAGGTTTGTTATGTGCCTGAACCACTGGCCCTAGTCTGGCTGACCTGACGCCAACATCAGGCGCATACTGAGGAGGATGCCCGCCAAGGGGTGTCAGCATCAATGACTACAATGGCTCATGCCACCACCGATGTATACCATCGGTCCCCTTCCTATTTTAAACAAGGGAACTCATATACCTGACCTTGGATCGAGGCCCCAACCGCCCCATGCATAGGCTGGGTCAACTCTTCTGGTTGTCGTCGCAGGTAACACCCGTTGTGGGCTGACCCGCAGCAGTGGCACATAGTGTGTAGGTCCCCCCCATACTTCCACCATTGATAACATGGGTCCTCCCCACCACCATGCTCGGTGTGAAGGTCCTCCCCAATCCACCTTCAATTAGGATGAGGGTCTTCCCCACTACGGTGACACTCAGTATGGGATCCTCCTTCACACCCATGACCTCAGGTATGGATTTGTTCCTCCTGTAACAGGTCCTCGGCATGGAGAGGATACACATCCATTAAATCGCTAGTGTGGAGGAATTCCCCATGTCCTTAAAGTAGTTGGTGAAGGTCCTCCTCGCCCCTGAAATCAGAGGAGTGAAGGTCATCCTCGCTTTATCAACACCAAGCACGGAGGTCCTACCCATGTTTGGCTCGACCAGTACGAGGACCCTACTTGAACTAACACTGCCAAGGAAGAAAACCATGGTGGTCCTAACCATGCTCCTACCAGCTCCGGAAGAGGTCCTACGCACTCCTGAACTTTCCACGGAATCCCTCAGCACATCATCCAGTGGACACAGTGGTCCTCCCCATGTTCTTTTTGACACCTATCCAGGTGGTCCTCTCACCCTGGCTCATTAAGGTGGAATCCCTCTCCATCCCAGCACCAGTTCGGTAGAAGGACCTCCCCGAAGAAAAAATCTACCCTACCTCGAAGAGCCATCCCGATGTAGGAAGTCATTTCTTCACCGCTATAAAAAGAATACCAAGTATGTTTAGACCGAGATTAAACCTATCTTTTTCTCAGAAATCTGAGGTGGAATACGACTCAGCAATGAAACCCTTACCTCAATCCTCTATGTCATGGGTTGGGGTAGGAATGTGGTGCATCAAAATTATACTTATGGAATGGAAGGTCTACAAGATCCCTGCCTCCCTCCATAGATACATCCAGGAGAAAAAATATTTGGCGTCTCCCAAGGGTCTGGCCATATAATCGCCACCATCATCACCATGAGCATTCTCTACCTCGACCAGAGATCACGTAGAATTATTCTCAGGAACGATGGAGAACAATAAACGTCATTTTCGATTGACGGAATCCATAGTCTGTGCTCCAAAAACTATGGTAACCAGCCCGTCTTATCGCGATGTGGTGCCCAAGTCACTGCACTTGTCAGAGGATAGCCCAAGATATGCGGTTTGTCATCGAGCTCGTTGAATTCTCTACCAGCCATCCTACCATATCAGTGGATTTCTTTAGTACCTCTACCAGTACCCCATCCACCTCCAGTTGAGGAGTGGGGAAATTAAGGGCCAAACCCTGATTCTGGGCCAAGGAGTTTGTAAGACATTCTTGTGGCAGACCATTTTCTGAAGATGTTTGGGCTGGTCACAGAACCAATCATCAGTGAACTGAAATCTCTCACCCAAGATGAAGTTGTATGCTTTCTTCAGAACCTCTAGGTGACACATTTCATTCTTCTTCATCAGCAAGTGGCTTACCCCAAATCCAAGCACGTTTCGAAGACCTCTTCCAATGATGTCGTCTGATTGATTTGGTTGCACTCTCTGTGGTCCAGTGCCATAAGTCACTAGGACTCCATAGGACCCTCAAAAAAATATGCCTCTATAGATCCAAATCGGTCCATAGGATTATCAAGGAGGATTCCCCCCATGGGTAGATCTATGGTTGGGGGTAGTATACTGCCCTCCACTTCAGTTCCATCCAGCACCAGCTTGACCTACCCAGCGATATCGAGGATATGACTTTAGATTGGGTCGTGGATGAAAGGACCAACCTACCAAGGGAAGAGAATGAGCTAGATCTTCTTGGAGAATACCTATCCCCCAAGGGAGTCTCACACTAACTGGATCCATTGGGAAGGATGACTTTCCAGCAAATGAATTTACTGGGTCTTCACATACCTACCAAGTCATTAACCCTATGTCGGAATCTAAATAAGGGCAAGGAGCACCTCAGATCTATAAAAGCCTCCGACCCATTTAGTTCGGTAAAAAATACAAAGGATGATCCCAAAAAAACCACGTTGTTTCAACAACTCACTGAGTACAAGAAGAGGGTTGATGACCTTCTAACTGAATGTATTGTAGAGTGCTGGCCAAACTATGGTGATCCTTAGCCAGGGTAGAAGGGGCAGGCACAATGTCCCCCCAATGAGTTTCCTCTAGGTGACCCCGACCATACTTCCCACAAAAATAGTGTTGAGGTGGGAACTTATGGAAAGTTGGCACGGTATTTGTTGCCAAATCCACCTGAGCAACACGAAAACCCCCGGGACCCAACTCGGGTTCCCCGAGCTGCTCTGCAGGTCGTCCTACTAGCCTCTCCATGAGCCGTTGGGCCTTCTAAACACATTGAATAACCTACCAATGCACTGGTGGTCAGGGATCCCCATAAAAAAAACCCACTGATATAATCCCATGGTGATGATCATTGCCCACCTCGAGGCATTAGAGACGTGAGAAGTGGCAATCCCACCTGATGGAAAGTCGTATCTGGCATGGGTAGATGATATTACAACACCCCTGAGTTTCAAAAATCTCACTTTCTCCCCCCTTTAATTGGATGGGTGACCCAATGCAGTATCTATCCCACTTTATTTCAAGGTGTGGACCCATGCCTGGAACTCCAGTGCACGCAAGAGGCCACCAAACATCATTGATTCATACAGACATTGGAAGGAATTTCTCTTGTATGGTATAGCCAGCTACCATTAGATCTATAGCCAGATGGGAATATCTTCGTATGTAATTTCTTTACTAGTTCAGTTCCACCATGAACTGGATGAGTATTGCAGACCTCATTAGTTGCAAGCAGAGGCCTGATGAGTGTGTCACAGACTTTTTCGCCCCATGGAAAGGGCTCACATACTCCCTTGACATGCCACTTACTCTGGAGAAACTACTGACATTGTGTATGGTGAATGTCAAGACAGAATTGGTCCCCTCTCTAATCACTCAGAACTACCCCGAAGGATTTTGAGACTTCTCTGATAAGGCCCAATGCCTAGAGGAAACCTTATAGTAGGACAATTAGGAACACCCATTGCCTCCTGTGATTCCCTCAAGAAGGGCCACTATGGATTATCCCATCACGATGGCATAGATAGAGGCCACCATGAAACTAGAGTTTTTACCAGTGTAACTGCCTCCACAGCCTCCCAGAGGCCCTCCACCTCAAGCATAGCCTCTGGCCCAGTAGTGCCCATCTTAGAACCGGCAGGCGATCCCTGCATAATGTGACTCCACCGCCCAGGAAAGATAACCATCCTCCACCTCTTTGATAGGCTCCTCCACCCCCTCATCAGGGTCTAGCTCCAAAGACCCCTTTCCCAGAGAAGAGAAACCAAACCTAATCATTTAATGAGGATCATGTCCCTAGCTATTTCTGAAGTTCTTTGAAATATGGGATTATATGTTTGTTTGAATGTAGGAGGCCAGAAGATGTGGGACTCATTAATCACCCCAATTACTAACCCTATCACCAGATCATGGGGAACACCCTTAAACAATGTTATGCTTTTAAGGACAATCTTTAAGACCAATTCAACAACAATGTAGTCAGGTTGGGTCCAGCTCCGGGACATGTGGCATGTTTGTTCGTGAAGCCCGATAGTAGAAGTGACAGCGAAGGCAAGTGGCAGCAGGTTTATAACTGTGGGTCCCAGAAGTTCAATGACTGGATAGCTCATAAGGTAGTCGCCCAGGTCCATGGTATTAACTGTGCACATTTTAATTAACCTAAACCTCCATAAGACTCCATGTTAGCCATATCCAGTACTTCTGCGTCAATGGCTCAACCATCCTCTTCCTGGAAAATCAAGTATCGAAGACACAAGGGAAAAATTCCCCCCACCAATGTCATCATCATCTTGTACTCTCAAAGACATAATTACCCAAAATATGTAAATCCACTCCATAATTCGTTCAGTGGTGGATGATTCTTCAAGTTATAGCTAAGGGTATGCATCGGTTAACACCATAGAGCTCGTAATCCTCTACATGATTTATGATGGGAAGGAGTGCCAAGAGGATCCTCCCAATGTTCTAAGCCATCATCAGCATCGATAGAGACACATAAATATGGGTCATTGAAGTTCCTCAGTTAGTATTTCCAGCCAGGTTGTGCATGATAATAAAACTAGACAACAAGCCTAGCTCAGAGCACAGCACATGTAGCCTTCTCACCTAGTGTCATAATATCCATCTTTGCCTCTGTTTGTGTTTCTTGATCCGGCAGAACCACCTTGACTAAGTCATGATCAACCATGCTCTTCTACGAACTGATCTCAGTTATCTTTCCCTCATCTGGGAGTCACTCCATAGGCTTTGACTATTGGGCAGCGGGATATTCCTTGAACCAATTAGCCGCTGGTACCGCTAGCGGGGCCTTCCATACCTCCTATTAAAGAGAGACCTCCTATAAGCAGAATCTCGGGCCTGGAATGGAATTCTAATGTCCTCAAACATCTTTCCTACATTCTAGTAGGGCTCTCCATCCTTGAGTCTATTTTCCTATCAGCAGATATGCGTGAATCCCTTGTCGAGGCGTTAGGAAGCCTTCTTTAGTTTGAGATGGAGGTAGCAGTTATAGAAGCCTTCCATGATGAGTCAATTGAGCATTCTTAATGCCTCGCCATTATCTCATTCTCATGAGAATATGATTTTTATCCCATAAGGGGGCACATCTGTCCATTTTGCATCATCGACCATCTTAATGGCAAGGAGGTTCATCGCTTTCTTATCGACACAGGCTCTAGTATTAACCAAATCCTGACTCGGACAATATGAAAATTGGGGTTGTCTGAGGATGATCTGAGTCCATCTGACCTGAAAATTCAATGTTATGGTAGGAAAAAATAGACAATATTCAACAAGATTTTCCTGAAGCCATAGTTTGGTGGCCATGTTTCCAGCATCGATTTCATGGTTTTTTCACATGACACTGCTTACAAAGCATTAATGGGTAGACCGTGGCTCCACCTGCATGTGGAAGTTCCTTCATCGCATCACCAATGCCTCAAGTACTCCCTTATTGTTTGAGTGGGAATAATTCAAGGTGACATGTCTCCCTTTAGCTCTGGTGTATCTCGCTATCTGGATTCTGACTATTATAAGATCAAGGACAAGAAGATTCTTGCTAATGAAGTTGAGCATGCTATGGATGTGACCGACACATGGACAAATCTGTATAATGCCTACATCTTTCTAATCCACCGATTGGAGGCTACAACCTCGTAGTGGGAAAATGCTTCATTATTTCTAAAACTATGGGGGAGAACATTCCCAAGTCTATGTGATGGTGGATGATCACCTCATACTCATACACGAAACAAGCTTGGGTGATTCATGAGCCCCCTACACCTATAAGGTATTGGGATGTCCGACCCATGGTGACCGTAATATATCATACTTTTTTTCCACTGGGATGGGATAAACTGTCTCAAGAAAACATGTCACTATTTCATTGATATCATCAAACGTGGACCCTTGGGCCGAAGACCAGATGGGATCAGATCGACAGCCTTCTTCGCTATTATTTTGGCAGCCCATGAGTCCCCTGATGTAGTGTCTACTGACGCTCAGGCTGGTACCAGCCTCCCCTCGGGATCTATTGACTCAAAAGAAACTCCTCCCGCAAAGGATCCCTCTTCCATAATTTAAGAAGAGGATTTAGATGATACTCTCCATGGCTTTGAAGTGGGCGTCTCCACCACGGTCAATGAATTGGTATATGTGAACCTTGGTAGCGAGGCGGACCCGAAACCCACTTTGATCAGTGCCGTTATGCCCCTCTAGGAGGAACAATTGTACGTGAACTTCCATAAACAACATCATGATGTATTTTCATGGAGCTATATTGAAATTTCGGGGCTGGATCCTTAGGTAGCCATCTACTTCCTTGGCCTCCCAACAAACCACCGCAGGTTTAAGCATCCTCCAAGAAAGAAGAACCCTTATATTGGTACTATGGTCAAGGCCGAATTCGATATGCTCATTAGAGCCAATTTTGTTAAGGAGGTCCAGCACCCCAAATGGCTAGCCAACATTCAGGAAGAAGAACAGACTGATCAGAGTCTACATCGACTTCCAGGATCTCAACATTTGTTGCCCAAAGAATGATTTTCCCATCCCTATGATGGAATTGTTAATTGATTCTAAAGATGTGTTCTAATACCTCTCCTTAATGGATGGGTACTCTAGGTATAACCAGATCTAAATGGCTCCTGAGTATGAGGATCCTATGGCCTTCAGGGTACCACAAGTTACTTTCTGTTTCCAAGTCATGTCCTTCGGTCTAAAGAATGAAAGTTACACCTATCAGTGGGTTATGCATCAAATATTTCAGTCAATCCATGGAAAACTGGTAAAATGCTACGTGGATGATATAGTGGTCAAATATCTCCAGTGTCTTTACCATCTCAAAGACCTTGAGAAAGTGTTTTACTTCCTCCATTCTAACAACCTGAAGATTGATCCATTAAAGTGTGCCTTCGGGGTCACCTCTAGAAAGTTTATTTGCTTCTTTGTTAGATATCGGGGCATTGAGATCAACCCGGAGAAGATCAAGTCCATCAGCCTGATGCCTTCTGCAAGCAACATCTGAGATCTATGAGGTTTCCAAGGCCAGTAAGCCTACATATGCCAATTCATTGTGAATCGGGCCAAAAAATGAAATCCCTTTTCTCAGATTATGGAGAAAGGCACTGTCTATGAGTGGGACAAAGAATGTCAGAATGTTTTTGAGGAAATCAAGCCTTATCTTCTATAGCCTCAAGTTTTAATGCCACCTGTCTCTGAAAAGCCACTAGTCCTTTATGTGACCACCCTAGAACAATTTCTTAGCTCCATTATTACCTAGAACAATAATGAGGGAACAGAGAATAGTCTCTATTATCTCAACCACATTTTCCTCGATACAGAGACCAGATACTCTCTTATTGAGAAGAGTTACCTCACGCTGGTATTTTCAGTACAAAAATTGTGACATTACATGCTGCACCATGAGGTACAGTTGGTGTCCCAAGTTGATCCACTGAAGTACATCCTGAACCGCCCAATGTTGACAGTCCGTCTAGCTTGGTGGGATGTAATCCTCCACCTATTCAATGTCATGTTCGTTTCTCATAAGGAAATCAAGGGGGAAGCATTGGCATATTTCATCATTGCTCCCCGTGATCCCGCAGACCAGTCTCTAGACATTGTCTTTCTTGATGAGGCAATACTCTTGGTAGACAAAGTCATTCAGTGTTGGAAAATTCACTTTGATGGTGCTTCTCAGAGCCCCACCGGAAAAAGGATCAATGACTCCAGGCTCAACAGAGTATGCTAGGGTATCATCTTCATTAACCCTGCATGATCCATTCTTCTGTATTCATTCCTGCTGTCAGAAGGCTACACCAACAATGAGGTGGAATACCAGTCTATCATTACTATCCTCGAGCTCTCCCATGACATTGATGTTCCCCAATTGCATGTGAAAGCGGAATCTGAACTAGTCTCAAGCTGATCAACGGTATCTATGTCATCAAAAATCCAAATCTCATACAACTTTTGGAACACACCCTCCATCTGATGGCCTAGTTCCCATATCGGCCAAAATTACTCATGTCCCTCAATCCCAGAATGGTTGAGCTGACGCCATGTCCAGCCTAGCCATATCACTTATACAGCCTGAATAGTATGATTTTATTATCCACATGGTGCACCGGAGAGTCATCTCACCTGTCACTCCATATGAAAATGAAAGTTCGTAGGTAATCCACCTTACCACTGATGCCTCCACATCAGGAACTCCAGGTTCCAAGATGTAGTGATTGAGGTGACTCCCAACTAGAGAACCTTCTTTTTCAAATACCTCCATAATGGTAATCTACTGGTAGATCAAGCTGAGAGCAAGAGAATTTGACATCGCGCATTATAGTTTACCCTCCAGAGTGGTCCCGGTCTTAAGAGGATCCTCTACATGTGTGGGTTTGATGGGATTCTCCTCTGTTGCATTCAAAGATCTGAGATTCCTCAATTCATGCAAGAGGTTCATATCGGTTCCAATGGGGATAATCAGATCAGGACAAAACTATCTCACTAGATTCTTTTAATAGGGTATTTCTTTAACCTCTATGATCTGTGATTGCATCAAGATTTCAAAGAGGTTCCATGCATGCCAAATTCATGCCAACTTTTTGCATCAGCCACCATAGACTCTCCACACTACTAAGTACTCTTGGATATTTTTGGTCTGGGGACTCGATGTCATGGGACCATATCCTCCGGAATTAGTTCCCCAATACGGGTTCATCATGACCACTATATATTTATTTTCCAGGTGGGTAGAATCATTTCCACTCAATGAGTTTATGGCCCATTCTATCTTTTACTTTGTGTGATCTCCAATATCATCTTTTAGTTCGAAGTCCCTCACACCATCCTTACCGATAACGGCACCAACTTCTGGCCAGCCGAGTTGAATAAATCGTACACCAAGTACAATATTTGTTCTAACCATACCTCCTTCTACCACACAGAGGATAATGGACAGATCATGGCATTCAAAAAAATCCTCTCTAACATTCTACAGAAAATGGTTGGTCAGAACAAGAAGAGTTGGCTAGAAAAGCTCCGCAACACCCTATGGGTTTATTGAATGATGACTCATAATTCCACACAGGTGACCACATACTCCTTGGTGTATATAAAATAGGCCATCCTACATATCAATATTCAGTTACCTTCATTACGCACGATTGTATATGATCATCAAGCACCAAATAATGTAGCGGAAATATGTCTGGCTATATTGGAAGTACTTGATGAGAATAGGCTTCATGCCCTACACAATCTGGAAAGGCATCAGAACAAGATAGCTAGAGATTTCAACAAGAAAGTTCACCTTCACTCTTTTATGCAAGGTGACTAGGTGATGTCCTTGAGAATACCAATGATATATGGAATAAAACTACCCTAGTTGGAGCCCATGTGGGAAGGACCTTACATTATTATCCCAATGGTGCATACTCCTTGGCTACCATGGATGGTGACCATATAAATCCTCCAAGTAATGTGAAGCTCCTCAAGCCATAATTTTCCTGAGAAAATGCGGTCCTACGTGAGTTGAAACTGTCCGTTCCTACATGAAATTAAACTATCTGGTCCTACATGACATTAAATTGTCTGGTCCAACATGTCCTTAAACTATCTGATCCTACAGGACATTAAACTATTTGTTCCTACACGACCGTAATGTTTCTGGTCCTACATGACCGTAATGTGTCTGGTTCTACATGACCTTAAACTGTCTTGTCCTACATGAACTTAAACTATCTGGTCCTACATGACCTTAAAGTGTCCGGTCCTACATGACCTTAAACTGTCTGGTCCTACATGACCTTGAACTGTCTGGTCCTATATGACATTAAATTTTTGGGTCCTATATGACCTTAAATTGTTGCGGTCCTACATGAAATTGAACTATCCAGTCCCACATGACCTTAAATAGTTATGTCCCACATGACATTAAATTGTATGTCATCCTGCAAGATGTGAATCTTCAAGAACTATATAAGGCTTGATTCTCATCATCATGGGATACATTGGAATGCTCAGATGCTTCATCTTGATTCCATCCCCCAGTTTCCTCTTTGACTATCCCCTTGGGTATAGTTATCTTGGAGAATCCTTCATGGTGTTGTGTAGGCTTCTTTGGCCCCACTCATGTCAGGATTATGATGATTTCACCATGTTCTCCCCTCCATGTTCTTCTACATTCCCACATCCTCACCGCATAATGCTAAACTGCAAGGCCTTCAAGAACTATATATGGCTTGATTTTCATCCTTATGGGATATGTCGGAACACCTGGATATTTTGTTTGTCGGCCCAGCCCCAACTTCAAAATCTCACCGTAGGTCAAAAAACATGGTAGGGTTCCATCTCTTTCCCTCTTTTATGTCAGATTCATCATGACTGCACCATATATCCCCTTCCCTAGAGATCTCCACCTCTTTCACTATTTCACTTGACATTAAATCGTATTGGCACATTTGTGCTTCACACACTCCATGTACATAGGAATCCTTCATCTTTCACATCCAAAAGGGCCCCCAAATGGCATGGATACTTAGACAAAGGTCCCTCCTATAATTTCATGTCATTTTCACCATCCCCATATGTCCCAAATATTGAGTTTAGTGGTTCATTCTACCCCACTGTCTCTTCATGCTTTAGTCTACCTTGGGAAAGTGTGTGAATCTAGATGTTGTACCCCAATATGCTATAAATAGCCCGGTCCTACTCCTTATTTCCCACACCGATCATTTCTCACATGGGAATAGGAGTTGTGGTAAGGCAATACCCGCATGAGGGGTTATATGGATACAGTTTTCCGGGACTCCCAGCCTCAGGTTCTTCGACCGTTTCAGCCCCCGGGCCTGTGTTCTCATTTGGAATTCTGTGGTGTGGTATGAACTCATGTCCTCATTCATGTCTGCCTATTTTTCCATGCCACACATATCTCATTGAGACATCCCTCCTTCATCTATCATCCTTTCCATGACCACATGCCCATCCATGCTTCGCACACCCCATCATTTGGGTTTCCATCATCTATTATATCCAAAAGGACCCCCGAACAATGTAGATTCTTGGCCCCAGTGATCTCCTGTTATTTCAGGCCAACGTCCTCGAGGATTTTGAGCGACAAATTGATACAAGTCCCATTTTCTGATTGCAGTCAATGGTTGATGCTCAATTGTTTTCCCCTGAAATCTGGTCACATAAATAAAGATATTGTGTTGTGAACATGGTCAAAATTTATCCTTTATCGTTGTATCCATTTTGTGGTTTTCCACAGGCACAATGATTCGATGTCTCCACAAGTCTGTCCCTTGCATTTGACATTAAACTAGGCATCTATGGTCGAATCCCTAGGACCTTAATCTAGTCGTACCGTCAACCTCACCACAAGATGTTAAACTATGAACGGATTGTGACTTCCCATTTCAAGTCCCTCAACCTTTTTGGCCCCTTTCCCCAAGTGTTCATTTAAGATTATATGAGGTGGTATGATCTTGTGTCCTCATTTACCTCAGGCTACTTCCCATGTCGTAAAAATCCCTCATTGGGGTACTCTGCCTCTATTTTCATCCTTGTTGCGTGACGTTAAACTGCAAAACATCCTTCCTTAGAACTACGTGTGGCTTGATTTCCATCTTCATGGGATACGTAGGACTACTAGAACATCTAGTCTTCTTGTTTATCCCCATCTCTTAGAAACCTCTTTATCATTATAGCCTCTTAGACTAAGTCCTTCGAGAGGAGGGGTACACTATGTGGTATGGGATTATATCCCCATTCACATAGGGTTTGTACCAACCACACCATGCACCTCTCTTTCCTAAGATCCCATCACCCAATTTCCCTGAACTCATCCTTTCAAGTCTGCCGCTCTTATGTTGGGCCCCTTGACCCTCTTCAGTGATTATCCAATGTACCCTGGAGTACTCTGGTTCATAACCTAGAGTGTTGGATTCTACCTAGACATGCTTCCACACATTTTTTAGGCTTCATGTTCCCCTACATTTCAGATTTCATTATCTTTCATATTCGAATAGAGACCCAAATGGCTTGGATTCTCGGCCCAAGGGCTCTCCTAACATTATATGCCAATGTCCTCGAGGGTTTAGAATAAAAAATTGATATATGTATCATGTTGCAAATATGGTCAGCGGTTGATAGTAATTTTTTGTTCCCATTCTAGGTCACACAATATGGATACTGTGTTTTGAACACATTCTACAGTTATCCTCTGTTGCCACTCCAACACTATCAATCCTTAAATGTCGATTGCATGATTCTTATAATTTTCTACCCCATCATGTTTATGTGGATTTTCAACACTCTTAGTACTACCCCTTAGTGTACATTTTCATGTTATGAAGAAAAATCTACGGTAAGGCAACATTCGGGGATCCACACCAAATTCCCCATAATGTTTATCCCATGTGTTGCAAAGACCTATTCCACCCTTGTTTCCAACATCAAGTTTGACTCACGTGAGATTAGGGATAAAATTGAGGTTTGCGCTCACTTGGAAGTGTTTCTCTTCTTTGAGGTTCGTGATCTAAGACCTTAAACTATGATCTCCCTATATGTCCTCTCTTTAGAGCTATGTATGTCTTGATTCCCATCCTCATGGGATACATAGGAACGCACAGACATCTTGTCTTTGGGTCCATCTCATGTTCCACAAATTGTCTCTTCTATTTATCCTTTTAGGACCTGAATCTTATAAGATTTCATGGTGTGTCCTGTGTGGGATTATGTCCACGTTTATGTTGGGTTTGAAATGGCCTCACCACATGCTCCCCTTCAGGAAGCTATTCACTTCTACCTACTGTCCCGCATGACATTAAATTGTATGTCATCCCGTGTGATGTTAAACTGTATGGTCCTATATGACCTTAAACTATTATGTCATGCATGACGTTAAACTGAACTCTCAGAACTACATGTGGCTTGATTCTCATCCTTATGGGATACATAGGAACACTTGGACGTTTTTTCCATAGGTCTGGCCCCATATTTTCTGACCTCTTCTGGCCCCTTGACCTGAGGTTTCTTCTTCAGATCATATGTGGTGTGTTGTGGACCTCATCCTCATTCACGTCGGGTATGCTTTAGCACATCAAGAACATTCCTTCTATGGTCTCACATGACTTTAAGAATTTGTGTCTTTATTGAACGACGTTAAAATACATGTTTTCTCTTACAACATGACCTTAAACTGTTATATTATCATCCTGGATGCATGATGAAAAACAGCACTACATCGTGGTGTCCCCACTCAAGGATACTTCATGTTGGGTATTGGTCATCCACCATACCATTTTTCAATCCCTACATGCAGCTTGATTCCAATAGAAATACTAGGATTCTCTGATATAGTTTTATTACTTCACAAAAACACTCACATCTATCTTAAAAGACAAACAAGATCTATCAAATGCCACTTATTTTTGTGTGTAGACTAGACTTGCATGACCTTATCTTTCCTAGAATAGGTACCATACCATGAAACTTCCTGAACTACGTATTAATTGATTCCCATTCTCTTGGGGTACGTAGGAATTCCCATTCTCATTGCCTTGGGCCTAGCCTAAATTTCATTTTCTTTCCCTCGACTTAAGACCTCCTCAAGGAAAACATGGTGATATGGACTATCAGTCCTCATTCACATCGAGTTTTATAATTACCTCACCATGTTTCTCCTGCATTCCTTACCATATCTGGTCTGAGCTCTAAGTCATTAAAATAAGATCCCACTATTCCTTATCTAAAATGTGTAAAGATAGCTTTCCCAAAACTATGTATGGATTGATTCCCATCCTCATGGGATACATAGGAACACCTGAACATTTGTTCTATGGGTCAATCCCTAGGAATCTTAAATCATACCCCCTCTTTTTTAGCCCCTTGGCCCGAACTCTTTAGGGAAACCATTTTACTATAGCTCTACCCTGAACAAGTTCAGGATGTCCCATAATAACTATGGGATGCACCATATCCCTAACAAAAGAGAATTTCCCCTGTCATCATTGGTATCTACCCAAACCATGCATAGATCTACATTTGGCTTGATTCTCATCCTTATGGGATACATAGTGATGCCCAAGCATTCCGCCTTGGACCCAGCATCAGGGTCATCAACCCTTCCAGACCCTCATCCCTAATCATGTTCTAGGCAGTATGACCTTAGAATTATGTGCATCATCCACACTGTACGATGCTAAAATGAATGTCTATTATCTATGAGGCATTCCAAGTCCTCACTAGTGAGGTCTTGTTTGGAAGAAATTTTGATATCTGATCAAACTGATGCACCAGCCTTAGGTGCTTCCACCACGGTGGCATAATTTATATATTGTTTGACTCCACTTGAACAACCAATCACTCCACCCTCCATGCTTTTCATGCCTTTCATTTGGATCCTCATTTCCTTTCATATCTAATGGAACCCACTAACCATAAGGATGATCAGCCTATGGCTCACCTACTATCATGGGTCCGCATTCCAGAAGACTAATTGATGAAATTTTGATTCAAGCCCCGTGTTTTGAACATGATAAATGATCAGAACTCTTTTTTATCCCTATATCTAGCTAATGTATTTGGGACGCTATGTTTAAAACACAGTCAAAAGTTACCCTTTATTGTCATTCCACCTTCACAGCATTCCAAACCTTGGGTATCGTGATTCACACATTCCAACCCCCATATGGTTGGATTGATTCTAACTCCCCTGGTGTTACCCTTCTTGTGCACTAAAGTACATTGGGAAGGTGATAATTTTACTATTTTGAGAGATTCATTCACCAGTCAAGCCTCCCCCTTCCTTCTTGGATTCTCGGATGGGTCGTTTATACCTCGGATGCCCAAAATTTGGTAGGATTTCCCATGATCAAACAATGGGACGACATAACCACCCCTTTTTTCTCACATCAGGCATAAACCATGTGAGCTTACAGATAGGTTTATAATTATTTCACCATAGTGGTTAGAAAGATTTAAACTAAAAAAACAAGTGAATAATCTATTCATGCACGTAGTTCAGAATAAGAAACAGCATAGAAGACTAAGTTTATTATCTTGACCAAGATAGGTCCCTTAAGAATCAATGTTGTGGATGGATTTCTCTAGTGTCTCCACCTTCGGACTTGTCTCCTCCAGCATCACTTTCCACCCCCTGAGATCCTTCTCTTCGTCAGTAGATGCAGAGCATAACTCATTAGCCCTAGGCTGTGCCCATGATTGTTTAGTTTAGAGATCAATAATTTGGTGATTCAAATTCACTATATGCTCCTGAGAATCTTCTAGATGGGCCCTCAATTTCTCAATGAGCTCGGAGTGGTTTACAATGAATGCTTCACATTCTTTCACATGTTCGTCAAGGTGTTGGACCTTCTGGTCATCCTTTAAGAATACCAGAGTATTCTCTAAATATTTCTGGAACCAGGCAATGTCAAAACATCGACTATTCTTCTATATATTCTCCACCATGTAATCATAGATCATTACATGAAGATGGTGAGTATCTACCCCTCCAGCGCAGATAAAGCGTATCCAGGTGCGGAGAGACCCCATACAGCTTAGCCATTCTGCCTTTAGCTGGCTGAGAAAGAATTTGATGAATTTCAACCCTTTTAGTTGTGTCATATGGCTCTCCTAAGCAACGTCCAAGTCAGAATCGTCTATCTCCTTATGGTCTGCAAGCCTGTACTTAAGGAAATCTATAAAGAGTTCAATGGTAGGGTCCTCTTCTATAATTCCTTCTTCTTAATCATATCCACCCTCTCCAAGCTAGAGATCCACTCTTGACGCATTGCTTCCCATTATAGAAACCTCCATATAATCAATTACCAGGATGTGGCCGCTTCGAACAGTTTCTTCTACATGAGTTATTGTGGTTTCTGGTAGGGCTCCTGCAGATATTCCAGACCCAATGGTCTGCCAAGCCTCCGACCTTGCAATCAATGCATTGGGGATCAATGTCTTGGTTAACTGAATTTCCCAAAGAATAATATATTTAGCGAAGATAAAGTCTTATGGGAGCCATGTGTGGTAGTGTCCAGCATTCGTGTCATATAAGGAGCTGCAACCAGAAGATATCCTTTGATACTTGTTTACTTGATCACTGGCAGTGACTCCTACTGGATCGTGGGGATAGAGGGAAGCATAGATTCTTCCATTTAATCTCATTCTTTGGTCTCATCACTACCTGTTCCAGCTATAACTGGTTCCCCACCTTGTAGGGTTCTGAGGATAGGTTCCAGAGAATGTTCCCTTACGTCCATCGGTGCATCTTCATCCCCTGTGGGGAAGGATTCATAGGCACCAATGCCCATGTGTTCCTAAATAGGATAGATTTTATATGACCAATGGGGATTTTGATAAGATAAAGGCCATTGGATATCAGAGTAAGACTCACCACAAACTGCTCATCCAGTTCTGCATCAGATCATACAATTTTGCTGCTCTCCTAAGAGCTTCTCTGGTGAGAAAGAGCTTTTGAGGGTCCCTCATTGCCAGGACCTTCAACATGGTCCTCCTCCCCCTCTTCTAGATCTCCACATTCTTCCCCTTATTCCTATTCTTCCTCTTTTTCCTCTTCTTCTTCTTCCTCCCCTATACCTTCATCCTCAGATGGTAGCTTCTCTAGGTCCTGTTTCGGGCCAAGCATCACTTTGACCAGGATATGCGGTTCTTCATAACTCCCCCCGCTGGCATGTGTACATATCCATATTTTTCAGGTATGCATGACAGCGATGAAAGTTTACTCTATCCATCATTTGGAAGCACCCTATGACTGGAAAATTGATCCTTGTACGTACCGACCTTTTCCATAATGCTTCAATGGACATAGTATGTCGTAGTGTTCTCCAAGAAGACCACAGAGAGGGGAAGATAACATTGGCATTTGGCTTTAGGGGGTGCATGAGTTTCTTTCCCATAAGTTCCCTAGATAGACCACGAGGCCGCAAACGGGACCACATCTCCTCTGATGGTAGAGGCATGTTTTCAGCTTGTGATGCTCCTGCCGATGAAGCGCTAGCATGTGCCATGCTATCCACCCGACCCATTCTTTGTTTGACATATCCTGTTGCATTTCGTCTACCTCTATGCTCTTAGGGATCTACACATGCCACCTTGATTGGTCATATGCATTTCCAAAGAATCACCTCGGGATACATTTTTTTCCAGTGCTCAGCATACTCTATTGACAGGCCTGCACTGATATTGATAGAGGGAAGAGTGATGATTTCTTACAAGCCTGGTATCATAAACATCATCCATAGTTGGTGTAGAATACAAGGATTATGTTCTTCCTAAAACTTTTTATATACATTCTTTGGCATCTATTGCATGCACCCGAACTACCTGGAAAACCTTGTCAGCACGTATGGTTCACAAAATATTTTACCGTCAATCTGAGATACTAGTACACCACCCCAGATGCTCTGTAGGTAATCCCACTACTCTAATGGGCCCCACCCATTGTCTAACATTTTCTCAACTAGGGACCGGAATGGGTAAAAGTTGAAGTGGGTATGGCTACTAATCATGAGCTTGATCCCTTCTTCTCTAAGCGTTAATGGGAAAATTCTAGCAATGTTCAAGAGGGATGGCTGCGTACTGTTACCCAGGGAAAATGGAATTTTGAAAGTCATACACCCATAGTGGGATGTGACCCAGCCTTGAAAAATCTAAAATGGTCTGCAAATCCACCTGGGCATACTTCCCCTAAAGATATGCACCGGAATACTGTACAGTCTAGCCAAAGCCGGCACCCCCAGGATAACCTTGTTCTTCACTGCAATAATCTCGTCCATCACTAGCTTCCCTAGGTGGATCCCCATCCTTGTGTCCCTCACTAGAAATACCCACCTACTCAAAAATTCAACATGAAGCCCGACATATCGTACATTTGGGTCCCAATTTTCATTTATTCCAAAGCCCCGTGATCAGTATTCTCTTGCCTCTATGACCATCCAGTATGGTCCCACATTTCCCCTACGAGATGTGTTTGGGAACTGTTTCCCTCAGCCTGGATTCTTTACAGCAGTGTCCTGCATTTGGAAAAGACTAAACCATCCTGAATAAGATATGTCGTTCAGAATATAATTTATTTTTCTCTACTCTTTATCCAACTCTAGTAGGTACCATGACATGATGGGGGCATGTGTCCAATCCCCCCAGACATTCCCCATTGGGAGGAAATCATTGTTATTGTACCCATCCAAAGGGATTCCCCCAATGTAGTGGATGTCCCATAGAATGATTCCCACCTCCCCATGGTGGAGTTGGAAGGTGTTGGTGTCAAGGGACTAGTAACTAAATAACTCCACTACCAGATCCTGTTGTCGATAGAAGTTAAACTGGTATGTCCAAATGGCATTAAAAACTACGATAGACCATAGCTCTGGCACAAATTTCTCACCTTTCTAGAATACCTATTATGACCATTCCCATTCATTGGTAATGTTGCCCCCATATCTAAAATCCCATTCCTACCAATCATCCATCTCGTCAACAATACTGCTTTTGAAAGTACTTTCCTAAAGAGATGTAGATTCCTAGGGAACTAGATCGCTCCCCAAAATAGTCTTGGTCTTCAGATTTAGGACATAGATGGCTTTGTTCTGTGTTTCCCTAACAAGATGGTCTTTGTTCATGATATTGAACTATGAGAGACTAACTCCGCGGGTCTTCCATGATCACAGTGCATCTGTCTCAAAGTCGGGCATCAACATGTCTTCGGGAGGGCGGAAGTTTTATAATGGAAGACAATCTCTTTGGACATAATATTTTTGAGATTTTGTAAGCATGCCAAAAATCATTTGATAATCAGACACAGCCCTCCTCAGATGAATAATTTGGGGGTTTGTGATCAAATCAAATCTCCTTGCAGTCGCAGTGTCCTCCTTCTCATCATCAGTCTATTGGGAAGCCATTTTTGAAATCCTAAGGGATGATAGAGAAATAATGGAGTTTCATCTTGAAAAATTGATTGTGGCATGAAAGAAGGTCGACCTGCATGAAAAATGGCGGGAAGTGCGCAAAACACGGGGTCAACGACGGAAACTTGCGCGCAGATCGGAATCATTTGCGGGCATGAGAGAAAAGCACCTGTCATACATAAAAATTCAATGTAGGGGCTTATGTGTGGGGCCCCAACCTATTTATAGGTGAAAAAGTATCTTCCACGTGTGTGAAAGTGGTATGCACTCCCAAATCGCATTCTTTTGCACAACGAATGGGAACTTCCCCACTTTTCAGCATAACTCTCAGAATATGACATTCAGGTCCCCCATCATCTCTGATTCTAAGGGGTGGACATTTTTTGATGCTGAATTTTGCATAGGACCGGTATTGGGTCCTTTTGATGAAATCAAAGGCTAGTCGAGGGGAAGTGGAAGATTCTGCGACGTGAGGCAAAGCTCTGCACAACAATTATAGTGTGCATTCAAGATTTCCTCCAATGCGCAAACCCTTACACACCCAATGTGACGTATGAGTGAGGATTCCGCGTCGACCCTTCACAAACCAACCAAGTAAGGTGAATGCAAGAATTATACCTGGAGCACAAGTGGTTTTCTGGCACGCAAACCCTTGCACGCCTAATGCGACATCAAATGCCGACTTCCGTGACCAACCAACAAAAACTGCCAAAGGCACTGGCGCGCAAGAGCCTGGGTTTGTGCAAAACACTCCTCCCAACACCCAAAATCTAGCGCACCCAATGTGACGTCAAGGGGACCCTTTCGTGCAAACATGCAAGAAAATTTTTTTAGGCCCGAGAGTGAAGGGAAAGTGTGTGGGTAAGGTACCCAGCAGCGTGCAAGCCCTTCCACTCCCAATGCGATGTCAAACACCCCCTTGCGCACGACTCCTCCTGCGCGCAGCCTTGGGGGGTTTCGACTATAAATTAAAATAAACCCCCAACCATTCAGGATAGTTAAAGAAGACTAAGCGAAGCTCTGCTATGTAAAAACCCCATCTTCCATGACTACGCGAAAAACACTATGGCCTCATGGTATTAGATCTTACATGACAGGTCCTCCAAGGTTCCTCCTTCAGGTGGCCTCCCTTGGCCATTATCCTTATCCATTTACTTTCACCCAAAGTCCTTTGCGTGCAATATATCCCTCTTGCATGCATGTTTCCCCCTGAATTGGATATATTTTATGCGCATCCTTCTAGTATATGCGCAACCATTTCAGCCTGCATGCAGCCTTCCGGTTGGAATGCAACTGTTCCACCTTGCGCGCAGCCTTCCAGTTTGCATGCAACCATAACATCATGCACACCTCCCTCCCCCCCCATCTTGTGTGCAACTTTCCTTTGGCACTCCATGTGTCATCCTTACCCAAAGGAACCATGTCTAAACCCCTCTTACGTGCGACATATCTATGTCACACACCTTTCCCCCTGTACGACCCTCTAGGTTTGTACCAAATGACGTCAATGTCCCTTGGGTGGTGCTTTATGTGGCATTGCATAGCCTTATTCTTCTTTGTATACACACGCTAATGGCTAATGCTTCTTCACTTAGCCACATTGATGTGGGCCCCTTAATGGATCACTCCACGACACCCCCTCACCATGGAATTACGGATTCATTCCCTTCCCCAAGGGTGGGTGGGTATCAATTATGTATGGTATAGTGGTGCAGAGTAAACCTTCCTCATCTGAGATGTAGGACGTTAAAATTATTAGTGCCATCATCCTTAGCACATGACATTAAACAGTGGCCTCACCCCATGCCTTCTACACGGGGATCCCCATCTCTGACATTCTCTACACCCACTCATCTCCATGAGAGTGATATCTTTCACACATGTAATGAGATCCTCCTTGCTGGAGCATCTTCCGCCCATTGGGAAGGGAACCCATCTTGGTGTATGCCCCTACCATTCTTATTGGAGGTAGTGCCATTACGCCTCCTTTCTTCTTCCATGCCATGGACCAAAGGGATGATGGTAATCAGAAACCTACTCTCTTCCATTCCAAACCCCTCTGGACTTTCCCACCACCCAGACCTCCATCCTGGAGTAAGACCGAATCTTTATCTTCCTGGGTTGCGAACCATGCATAAGCCACTGTTTCCTTTTTGGGCCACTAACCACGTGTAATCCACACTCCACTTCCCAAGGATGCACCTTCCATGACATGATCGTCAGGTCATTGCTACCTCTAGTTTCTCACATCGAGCATGACTATTGTGGGCTTAGAGTAAGCATCAACCATGACATCATCAGGAACCTTCCATGCGTAAGACCCAAATCATCCCGAACTACATGGACTTTGATCCTTGCCAATGAAAGGCACATAAAAAGCCTCTTTAAGGTTAATTCCCAACAACCATTGGTCCTAAACCCCTTCATTTAGTTTCACAAACACCTCTCTCGAACTATGTGGACATTGATCCTTTCCATGGTAAGGTACATAGGAAGCCTCCCTGAGGTTCAAGCCCAACAACCATTGGTCTTGACCCCCCTTCATGTCAGTTCACCTACACCTCTCCCGAACTGCGTTGACTTTTATCCTTGCCATGGTAAGGTACATAGGAATCCTCTATGAGGTTAAAGACCAATAACCATTGGTCCTGACCCCCCTTCACATCAGTTCACCAACACCACTCCCGAACTATGTGGACTTTGATCCTTGCAAAGGCAAGGTACGTAGGATTCCTAACTAAGGTTGAATCCTAACTCCCATCAGTCTAGACTACTTCACATTGGTCTACCCTCATCCTGCATGACATTAAATTGTATGTCCCTTCTTGTCCCGCATGACACTAAATTGTCCTCTAATCAATGATAAGCCTCTATCAACCCTAATCAGTCGTAATCCATTTTCTACCCCAATCGATAGTAAGTCGTTGTAGTACTCTTTTTTGGGACCCACATCTCTGGTCATCTCTTGAGCGTCAGACCAACCTCAGGCTTCAAACCACACATAAGCCTCAGTATATCATCGAGTAGTTATCCTCTGCGCACACCCTGATCTTATACCCCATCCTGAACAAGGTGGACTTTGATTACCGACCATAGGGATATGTAGAAAGTCTCTTCAAGGCTCAAGCCCAACACTACTGTTACCTTCATGATAGTTCCATCTCATTCCCCCACCTGTTTATTTAACTCTCCATCATCCATCCAGATTCTTACCCGAGCCGCCACATCCTAGTGAGATCATGTGATTCACTTCTTCACTATTCCCAGCAGCAACTAGGTAACTGACCACCCATTATCCCCAACATCAATGCTCCCTCCATGGGTTTCACCTATCTAATCCACTCAATTCAGTTTTCTAATTAGTCTGATCCATCTCTAAAAGATGTTAAACTCATGGAATACCTTGTGTTAATCATGATAAGCTGAGGAAAACCTCATAGACATGCTAAGGGCATATAATTCCCCACATTCGACGTGGGATTCCTTGGGCTTTTGCGCCCTCAATAAGCCCTATAATAAGGGGAAGGAACTCAGAAACGCCAGTGTTCTAGCGTCCAAACATTCTAGTGATGTCCTACGTGAATAATCCCCCAAACGAAGGTTTCTTGCACTGACCAGACCCCTCAGAATGTCTTGACAGAAGCAGCATAATTAACAGGCATCCATGAAGACATGGCACCAGAAAGAGTTTCATGAACAAATTCATAACCTATGTGGGAGAACCGGACTAGGTGACGAGTTCCGAGAAGGAATCCACTGAAGGAGAAACCGACATCCCATAATTTCATTTCGATCGAGGATAAAACATCCCTGAATAATCAATAGATATTGCCCACCATTGGAAAGTGGGAATGTGGGGAAACAACTGTGCATCCTCCGAAACAGACATATGAGCACACCCCGGTGAAAGCATCAGAAAACTAATTCCACAAGGATCATGCCCCTAATCCTGCATCCATGTACGGTTAATAATTAATGAAATGCATTTCAGCACTACTGTTATGCTGAGTTACAACATCTCCACACTATTTCATTTAAGATGTGAAACAACGGACTCATCATTTCATTTCAGCTTCACTACAAGACTTTTAAAAAAATAACTTTATATGTTTTATTTTATTTTCTTATTTTAAAATGTCAAAAATTAACTTTTTCCATTGACACGTGTCAGCCGAAGTTAGTCCACTTCTAAGGTAAAGTCGTTATTCTGGATGTAATGGTTCCCTAGGATTTTTGATTCAGGAAACAATTTAGATGTTACTAAAACCATACATGCATTCTTAAAAAAGGCTCAAACATTTATTCCAGGAGCCCCGAGCCTCAGAATCATGTTCTGTCTCAACGCCTGGCTTTGAAATAATCCATTTGATTTTGTAAAAAATTTCATGGAAATTTTGGGACATTACAATGATAATATATTTTATAAAATTGAATTTTAAACAAACAAACATCACAATATATAAAATGATATAATATAAAAAATCCAAATACATAACTAGAATTCATTATTAGCTTAGACATTATTATCAACATTCAAAATCATTTTCTCATATAATATCATTAATTATCGAAACTAAACCCCAATAATTTCTATTAATAAAAAGTAAATCTTTCAATACACTTCATTAAAATTCATTCATTTTTTGTTTGAATTTTTATAGAAGTGAACTAGGGGACTATCATGTTAAACCAATATCAAATTTCAGCCAACTCAAATCCATAATTAATTCCATCGTTAATTATTACCTCATATTTTAGATCTGTAATTCTATTAAGCCCACTGATCCATCATTCAACACTTGAAATAACATATTTTCGGTATTGAAATAATTTATAAAGAATATATCACACATAAAATGTAGAGACCCGAAGCTTGACGTACATTGACATTACATTACTTTTGCGGAATACTTAGTACATAACAAAAACACACACACAAGGATCGTAATAGTTTAGTGTCTTTGGAAACTTGGAACATAATCTTCTAATCGTGGTAAAAGATCTTCAATATCTCCCATAAAGATCTTCCTTTTTTTTACCTAAAACCTTTCTTTATATCCTGGGGAAAAGAAAACATAAAAGGGTGAGCTCAAATGCTCAGTAAGGGTATACAAAAGAAATAAAAATCATATCATATCTTTTTGAAAATCATAACCTGCACAAGAGATCATAATATCTTAACATGGAACAAATCATAGAAGTGAAAATGAGATCACCATAATCATAACATGAAACTTGAAACTTTGTGGCATGCACACATAATCATGGAAAATCATTTCTTGTTAGTCATGACTCATTGCCAAGACTATCTTAGTGGACAAAGTCCCTTTCTGAACCGAGTTCACTCCTCGTTTCAGTCCTGTATTACTGAACCGAAATAACCTTCTGTTCCAGCCATGTCTATCTCATTAGATATAAAATCATTACCCAATGCATTGGAGGGAGATATAGGTCCCACCCATCTTATAATGAATTCTTTCTTATGTGTGCCACATAATCATAAATCATAAATCATAGCGTAACCCATGTAATAAAAATGGGATTCTTAAACAACATGACATCATAAAACAATTCATATAAGATAAAGGAATTCATAAAAATATTTCCATCACAACATAATCAAATCCATGTAATAATAGGGATAAAAACAGAACCCTTTTATTATCTTAGATGGAAAATAATTTTGATAAAATACTTGAAATGAATTCTTGAGGAAAATATCCTTTCTTCTTCAAAATCAATTTCTTTTCACAAAACATCATGCAATTTTAAAAGAAAGAGATTTTATTAAAAATAGTCATGAAATATTTTGTAGGAATCTTCATTAAAATAAGGCTTTATAAAACCGTAAAAATCCGTTCATGCCGTTTAAGTTAAAAAAACATTCTTCGTACTTTTGTCGGAAAAGTCAAAAAGTACCTCGTATGAAAAAGCGACAAAAGATTCCTTTCATATTCTTTACTAAAAACTCACCGAAGAGTAAAATTGGATTTAAACTATTGTAAGTGGATGGAAACAATATTACATATTGAAGTAACATGGATGTGGATGATAAAATACACCCCAATAAATACTTACGAATAAACAATCTCGGATAAAAATGAGACTGTGATATTTCCCTTACCTTAGGTCCGATTTGCTTCGTATGTGTCCGAACCTCCTGTATAATGATTTAAATAATGTCATTGGCTTATTATAGAATCATATTCATTGCTATGATATCATATATGGTTCACTTATGACATTATATTACCCGTTCTTTTGTAAATTCCATGTTAAAGAAGCGTTTTGGGTAAAATCGTTTCATTTATCGTAGGTGTTTTGACTTGTTGTTATTGACATTATTATTACTTATATCATGATTTACTTACTTCCAGAATATAAAATTTGATTTATATATCATATATATTCAGTATATATATATATAATAGTTAGATAAATAAAATGAAAAACACCGTTCATGGAGACGGTAGTCCGTACGTACGCATGAACGCTGTTTTCCATTCCTTATTGTCTTGAAATGGAAGTAAGTAGATGACATACATATATTTATATATACATAATCCAGTAGATTTATAATGTCATATATTTCATTATTATTTCTTATATATACTTTATAATCATTCTTAAATGGTTAACATGGAGAATGAATCTCATCGCGTCGTGGAGACGGTAGTCCGTACGTACGCACGAGCGATGATATCATTTTCATAAATATTGAATTGAATCAGAGTGGATTATACAATATATCAGAATCAATATGATGTTGTAATAACTATGTATAGTTATTCTTTACACCATTATACCCATCCATGTAAGGTGGTGGTGGAAAATAGATTACACCACGGCGTGGAGACGGTATTCTGTACGTACGCACGCGCAGTGATTTCTTTTTCCGTAGGATGGATAGATGGTGAAATAGGGTTGTTTCATACTTATAATAACATATCCTTATATGAGTGATACTGATGTTATTACTTCATAATGAAACAACCTAAGAAGAAGAAGTGGAATAAGAAATAAAGATGAAAGAATTGGTAACGGTAATTACCTCTTATTTGAAGCGCCTCTTTGAGACCTCCTCTTAGGGCACTAAAATTGGTCTTTGAGGAAGACCAGAACCTCTAGGATGTTTCTAGGGAAGTGGAGAAGAGATTTTTGCAGGGGTTGGCCGAGCTTGAGTGCTCAAATTGGTGTGAGGAGGAGGGGGAGGAGGTGTCCTTTTATAGGGGAGGAGAGGGGCACCTTAGGAATTCTTAAAAATATTAATTTATAATAAATCTAACCCCACTTAAAAACCTCCAAAAATGACTCATATTCGAAGCTTAGATGAGATAGGGTTTTAATCTCATCAACCAATCAAATTTAGACATGTTTGGATCTTATTTTAAACCATATCAATTAGATTTAACTCTAAGTTAAATAATTTAACGTTTACCGTGTCTTTTTGTTTTCTTTCACTATATGGTTAATACACTTACTATAACATGCCAAACGAACCCCAAATTGTTTATTATTAATATATATATCCTTATCTAAGTCATTTGGCCGAACCTTAGATTTTTAGGAATAAAATAACAATTAATAATATAATATTTTATTTAAAAACTATTTTGTGTCAATTTTGACACTATTTGATATATGATTTTTGTGAAAGTCATAACAGAATTAAATGTTCGAACCAAGTTGATTAAATCAACCTTAATATATCATAGTAACCTAGAAAATTAGTGTAATTCATAAAAATTCTCAAATTACATTTATTTTGGTGTTTATAACATCAATTATGTCAATATTTCATAAATAAGATAATTACTGCATCATCTTTGTGTCATAAATTAATTAAATTATTTGATGTCTAAAAATTACAAATAAAATATCATTATGTAGGAAATCTTTTTAGCTTTCTAATGAATATTTATAGTCGAATTTATCTTATGTATAACCCCATATTAAAAATTATTTACTTATTAAACTTTGATTTTAACTATTTTAACCCTTCTTTAAATAAATTAATAATAAATGTCCTAATCTAATCCAAGTGGGCCTAAATGGTCATATTTTATTCCTAAGTTTGTTTTTGGTCTAATTACACTTGTCCAATAGAATTAGGACATGTGTTAGGGTAATATTGATATCATATTTACCCTTAGTTACCCTATTTACTATTAACCGCGGTAAAAATAGTAAAAAGTTACTATTCACCAAAAAATTATTTTTATCTCATTGAACCACATTTTACTTACTGATATCAACCGTGTCTGTCGGATTTTTGAAATTCCATTCACAGAAGCGGTAAAATTATGTTTTATGAAAAATTCAATTTTTTAACTACCACTTAGTAGTTTCACTATTCATCAAAAAATGAAGGTTTTCAGAAAAATGCCAAAATTTCATCCTAAGCTATATTTCATATTCCGAATTCAAAAATGAAGTCTATTTTACCAAATTCATAACATAGAAGTTGAATTAATTAATTTTATAATTAAATCCCGCTGTTAAGACAAATAGCGTGTTTTTAAGAAACAATTTCTATCAAAAGATGGACACTTGATTATGTCTGGTTTAAATGTGAAATTACAACCAATGACCAACATTGAATTAAATTGTAAAAATATATTCTAAATATACTTTAAAACCACTCAAATTAATAATTTATCACTATTAATTATTTCGATTAAAAAAGTTGTTTTTTAATTATAATTAATAATTTTCACTATTCATCAGAATATGAAAGTTATCCGAAAAGTACCAAAATTTCACCTTAGGCTAAATTCGATACTCCGAATCCAAAAATGAAGTTCATTTTGAAATATAAGATTTACAGAATTTTAAAAAGTGGTTATTATTATTCATAACGGCTAGTTTTAATAATATTTTAATAGCATATCGTTGTTTAGTGAAACTCGTTATTGCGTACTACACACGCTATCGAGGAAGGTCGCGATTGCGTGTATGCAAGGCAAGTCAAGGATGCGTGTTGTGAAAGCTCCTTTTGGTGTAGCGTACAACACAAGACATTAGTGAAATAAAAAGAATATTTTTCATAAAATCTCGGGCTGTTACATTCTACCCCCCTTAAAATGAATTTCGCCCTCGAAATTCGTCGGGGTTATAAATGGTTTACTATTCGAAAGATTCTTTAATAGAATCCCACATCATAAAAAGGAATATAAAAACTTGGCTTTAAAAACTAAAGTATGAAATGTAACGATTACCCAAATAAACTAATCGCTGGGTTTCCACATAGGTAAAAATATGGATATGGAAGAGAAATCTAACCATCATGTTCTGATGGAGAGTGGTAGAGAACATGGCTATGGAAAAGCCAGTAATCACAAATCCATAGATTTGTGATGATATAAGGTACCATCTGATTCATCAGGTATAAGATCACTAGGACAACATTTTTGGTTTTCAAGATCATTTCCCTAAAGTTGAAAATTTGAATTAGAATAAATACTTACTTGATTTTGGTACAATCTCACTATTGTTCGTGCCTTGAACAATTTCCACTTCATCTCTTAAATAAATGAAGTTGAATTTGTTATTCGTGAAGTGTTAGCAGATCATGTGATAGAATGACGAGTCATTCCATCTGTCTCAAACAAAAGGTTAGTAAAAATTATATGCATAAGTCGATCTATAGTGAGATTAATCATATATGGTTCCTAAAATGGACTTATACTTCATATATCATACTTCTTAATATAATAAAACTAGTTTCTACTAAACAGGGACTTCCTGTAGGCCAATGGTAGGCGATAAAGGCCAGTCGCACTTCGGTTGTGGGTTCGATTCCTACAGCCTTGTCCGAAGCGATGGGTTGTCGCCCGTCCTGCAGGTTGTCCTTTTTCCAAAACTATATTACTATAACATCCCATCAATAATATCGAAAAAAAATTCTATCCTTAAACAATACTAACTTACGTCCAACACAATCCATTCCAATCTTTAGGCTTATCCATAATACTGCAGTCCACTCTCATAACATAGTGAAAACAATTACCTGAGATTTAATATCATCGTTGATCCCCATATATCATAAGATATGTTTTGTTGGTCACATTCCAAACATTCAAAGTCCTTAATCATGTATACTCTTGAATACCCATTGAACCTTAGTGAAAACTTGAATGCAGTTAAAAGTTAACACTTTACACATACCAAAATCCCCAAATTTATTTATACTCAAACCATGATATCACTTAGTCCTTATATCAATCATGAGCTCATGAATACAATCAAACATCTCATTATCTTCTTATCCTTTCATTATGCACTTATCATCTACTTTCCAAAAGTATCTGAATAACCTTTCATGGTTACTGGTAACATTAATCAGACAACAATATAACAATCCTTACATGTCTCTTTATTCCATAGTACCATGAGATTAGTTATACAACATTACACATGATAAACATGTAATCATTCCACTACATTCTTAAACCATTAACCGAGCTTCAACAATTCTTTCATCTCACATATCATTTGTAGTCTCTTCATCATCATCCACATAAATACTACCCATACGGCCATACTGATTCTCTTCATGAGTCTTTCCCTTAGGACATTGGTTTGCATAATGCCCATACATTCCACATTTAAAACACTTAACCATTTTTGATGTCGTAGCAATACCATTATCCTCATCCATGGTGTTAACTGAACCTTTTCCTTTGCACTTACTTGCTTTGTGTCCTTCTTTTCCACACCCAAAGCATCTTCCAGTTCCTTTGAAACATTCTCCTTGATGCCTTTTCCCACATGAATTACATAGGGGAAATTGAACTTTCTTTCCTCTATGATCATCATGAAACTCCATCTTTCTCTTATTAGCCGAGTCAGGAAACTTACCAAATTTTAATTTATTGATCATATTATGAGATTTCTGATTCGGCATAATAATTATGTTTGGACTTCCAAATCCCATTTCATTATGAAGAATATCATTCCATTGTCCATCATATCCTCTATTATCGTGAATCATCTTGTTTCCATCCATTTTCTAAAACCCAAAAAGAATAGTGTGAGAGGCAAAAATCATGCTAGGGAAAACAACATAATAAAGGGGGAGTACCTTCAATATCTAACATCTTAGGTTTAATTCTATGATCGTTAGCGTAGTTCTAGTACTATAACTTATACGTCTACTTAACCTTAGGGACAGCCCTAGACATACCGTAGAAATATCTCTAGGGATCTCACTAACGTTTTCGCATCATAGTTTCCAAAGGTTGACTAAACCTTTCCTCTGATACCAACTGTAGAGACCCGAAGCTTGACGTACATTGACATTACATTACTTTTGCGGAATACTTAGTACATAACAAAAACACACACACAAGGATCGTAATAGTTTAGTGTCTTTGGAAACTTGGAACATAATCTTCTAATCGTGGTGAAAGATCTTCAATATCTCCCATAAAGATCTTCCTTTTTTTACCTAAAACCTTTCTTTATATCCTGGGGAAAAGAAAACATAAAAGGGTGAGCTCAAATGCTCAGTAAAGGTATACAAAAGAAATAAAAATCATATCATATCTTTTTGAAAATCATAACCTGCAAAAGAGATCATAATATCTTAACATGGAACAAATCATAGAAGTGAAAATGAGATCACCATAATCATAACATGAAACTTGAAACTTTGTGGCATGCACACATAATCATGGAAAATCATTTCTTGTTAGTCATGACTCATTGCCAAGACTATCTTAGTGGACAAAGTCCCTTTCTGAACCGAGTTCACTCCTCGTTTCAGTCCTGTATTACTGAACCGAAATAACCTTCCGTTCCAGCCATGTCTATCTCATGAGATATAAAATCATTACCCAATGCATTGGAGGGAGATATAGGTCCCACCCATCTTATAATGAATCCTTTCTTATGTGTGCCACATAATCATAAATCATAAATCATAGCGTAACCCATGTAATAAAAATGGGATTCTTAAACAACATGACATCATAAAACAATTCATATAAGATAAAGGAATTCATAAAAATATTTCCATCACAACATAATCAAATCCATGTAATAATAGGGATAAAAATAGAACCCTTTTATTATCTTAGATGGAAAATAATTTTAATAAAATACTTGAAATGAATTCTTGAGGAAAATATCCTTTCTTCTTCAAAATCAATTTCTTTTCACAAAACATCATGCAATTTTAAAAGAAAGAGATTTTATTAAAAATAGTCATGAAATCTTTTGGAGGAAGCTTCATTAAAATAAGGCTTTATAAAACCGTAAAAATCCGTTCATGCCGTTTAAGTTAAAAAAAACATTCTTCGTACTTTTGTCGGAAAAGTCAAAAAGTACCTCGTATGAAAAAGCGACAAAAGATTCCTTTCATATTCTTTACTAAAAACTCAGCGAAGAGTAAAATTGGATTTAAACTATTGTAAGTGGATGGAAACAATATTACATATTGAAGTAACATGGATGTGGATGATAAAATACACCCCAATAAATACTTACGAATAAACAATCTCGGATAAAAATGAGATTGTGATATTTCCCTTACCTTAGGTCCGATTTGCTTCGTATGTGTCCGAACCTCCTGTATAATGATTTAAATAATGTCATTGACTTATTATAGAATCATATTCATTGTTATGATATCATATATGGTTCACTTATGACATTATATTACCCGTTCTTTTGTAAATTCCATGTTAAAGAAGCGTTTTGGGTAAAATCGTTTCATTTATCGTAGGTGTTTTGACTTGTTGTTCTTGACATTATTATTACTTATATCATGATTTACTTACTTCCAGAATATAAAATTTGATTTATATATCATATATATTCAGTATATATATATATATAATAGATAGATAAATAAAATGAAAAACACCGTTCATGGAGACGGTAGTCCGTACGTACGCATGAACGCTGTTTTCCATTCCTTATTGTCTTGAAATGGAAGTAAGTAGATGACATACATATATTTATATATACATAATCCAGTAGATTTATAATGTCATATATTTCATTGTTATTTCTTATATATACTTTATAATCATTCTTAAATGGTTAACATGGAGAATGAATCTCATCGCGTCGTGGAGACGGTAGTCCGTACGTACGCACGAGCGATGATATCATTTTCATAAATATTGAATTGAATCGGAGTGGATTATACAATATATCAGAATCAATATGATGTTGTAATAACTATGTATAGTTATTCTTTACACCATTATACCCATCCATGTAAGGTGGTGGTGGAAAATAGATTACACCACGGCGTGGAGACGGTATTCCGTACGTACGCACGCGCAGTGATTTCTTTTTCCGTAGGATGGATAGATGGTGAAATAGGGTTGTTTCATACTTATAATAACATATCAGTATATTAGTTATACTGATGTTATTACTTCATAATGAAACAACCTAAGAAGAAGAAGTGGAAGAAGAAATAAAGATGAAAGAATTGGTAACGGTAATTACCTCTTATTTGAAGCGCCTCTTTGAGACCTCCTCTTAGGGCACTAAAATTGGTCTTTGAAGAAGACCAGAACCTCTAGGATGTTTCTAGGGAAGTGGAGAAGAGATTTTGGCAGGGGTTGGCCGAGCTTGAGGGCTCAAATTGGTGTGAGGAGGAGTGGGAGGAGGTGTCCTTTTATAGGGGAGGAGAGGGGCACCTTAGGAATTCTTAAAAATATTAATTTATAATAAATCTAACCCCACTTAAAAACCTCCAAAAATGACTCATATTCGAAGCTTAGATGAGATAGGGTTGTAATCTCATCAACCAATCAAATTTAGACATGTTTGGATCTTATTTTAAACCATATCAATTAGATTTAACTCTAAGTTAAATAATTTAACTTTTACCGTGTCTTTTTTTTTTCTTTCACTATATGGTTAATACACTTACTATAACATGCCAAACGAACCCCAAATTGTTTATTATTAATATATATATCCTTATCTAAGTCATTTGGCCGAACCTTAGATTCTTAGGAATAAAATAACAATTAATAATATAATATTTGATTTAAAAACTATTTTGTGTCAATTTTGACACTATTTGATATATGATTTTTGTGAAAGTCATAACAGAATTAAATGTTCGAACCAAGTTGATTAAATCAACATTAATATATCATAGTAACCTAGAAAATTAGTTTAATTCATAAAAATTCTCAAATTACATTTATTTTGGTGTTTATAACATCAATTATGTCAATATTTCATAAATAAGATAATTACTGCATCATCTTTGTGTCATAAATTAATTAAATTATTTGATGTCTAAAAATTACAAATAAAATACCATTATGTAGGAAATCTCTTTAGCTTTCTAATGAATATTTATAGTCGAATTTATCTTATATATAACCCCATATTAAAAATGATTTACTTATTAAACTTTGATTTTAACTATTTTAACCCTTCTTTAAATAAATTAATAATAAATGTCCTAATCTAATCCATGTGGGCCTAAATGGTCATGGTTTATTCCTAAGTTTGTTTTTGGTCGAATTACACTTGTCCAATATAATTAGGACATGTTTTAGGGTAATATTGATATCATATTTACCCTTAGTTACCCTATTTACTATTAACCGCGGTAAAAATAGTAAAAAGTTACTATTCACCAAAAAATTATTTTTATCTCATTGAACCACATTTTACTTACTGATATCAACCGTGTCTGTCGGATTTTTGAAATTCCATTCACAGAAGCGGTAAAATTAAGTTTTATGAAAAATTCAATTTTTTAACTACCACTTAGTAGTTTCACTATTCATCAAAAAATGAAGGTTTTCAGAAAAATGCCAAAATTTCATCCTAAGCTATATTTCATATTCCGAATTCAAAAATGAAGTATATTTTACCAAATTCATAACATAGAAGTTGAATTAATTAATTTTATAATTAAATCCCGCTGTTAAGACAAATAACGTGTTTTTAAGAAACAATTTCTATCAAAAGATTGACACTTGATTATGTCTGGTTTAAATGAGAAATTACAACCAATGACCAACATTGAATTAAATTGTAAAAATATATTCTAAATATACTTTAAAACCACTCAAATTAATAATTTATCACTATTAATTATTTCGATTAAATAAGTTGTTTTTTAATTATAATTAATAATTTTCACTATTCATCAGAATATGAAAGTTATCCGAAAAGTACCAAAATTTCACCTTAGGCTAAATTCGATACTCCGAATCCAAAAATGAAGTTCATTTTGAAATATAAGATTTACAGAATTTTAAAAAGTGGTTATTACTATTCATAACGGCTAGTTTTAATAATATTTTAATAGCATATCGTTGTTTAGTGAAACTCGTTATTGCGTACTACACACGCTATCGAGGAAGGTCGTGATTGCGTGTATGCAAGGCAAGTCAAGGATGCGTGTTGTGCAAGATCCTTTTGGTGTAGCGTACAACACAAGACATTAGTGAAATAAAAAGAATATTTTTCATAAAATCTCGGGCTGTTACATAAAATGTCATGTAACATTTAAACTCATTTTTCACAACACATAAATCATTTAAATAAAAAGAATACTATGATCAATACAGATTTCTTATTAAATAACATAATTAAATTATAATGAGTGAAAGTGGCCATATACATCACATAATGTATAAATTAAACATGAAGCGATAAGGGTTAATTAAATTTCAAACATATGGATTTCAAAGAAATTAAAAACTAGATGAAAATAAATAGAATTTGAAAAATAAATCAAAATAACTATGATTCTATTTCATAGGAAGATAGGGAATTCAAATTTTTTTCTTATTGAAATTTAAATTCCCACACTAAATATTGATTTCATAATGAATTAAAGAATAAATCATAACATTATGATCAATGGATAATATAAGATGTTAAAGGGAGATAAGTTCACATAGGAGTCGCCATTAAAAATTTAAAAAGAATTACTTACTCTAAATTCAACATACAAAAGAATAATTTTCCATTATAATAAAATAATTCTTAGATAAACTGAGTACCCAGTGACCATCTCCAATATCCTATTGACTAACTATCCTCTAAGTTCTCAAACATTGGCCCCTAGATGTTGGTAAAAAAATATACTCTTCATCCTTTTATCGGATACTCGGTACCATACTAATTGGTACCCTGTGTCCTTATATACAAATTACAGTAAGATCAAAATTGAAATAAGAGAATCTCTTATCATTTTATAACCAGAAACAAATATAAATAAACTCATAAATAGAGTAAAATATATAAAATAAAGTTAAAATAAAATATAAAAAATATTCAAAAAATTGGTCAAAAAAAAATTTCTTAGTAGAATCAGGAAGTTATGTAAGACCTAATTAGTTGAGAAATGTTAGCAGTTTTCTCTAGTTAAAGTAGAAGATTATTTGAGTTTTTCCCCTATAAATGACAATATACAATACTTTTGGATAAAATTTCATTTAAATTTATGTATATATGTATTATTATCATTTTTTATACATATTCGTCTATGTAACATTAATTTGTTAGTATCTTAAGATTTTTTATTATAGTAATGGTTCATTAGAGATCCCCTCTATATTAGGAATATCTTGATTTCATGATTATATTATAAAACAATGTGATGTATTCTAGATATATCAGACTATTAAGACATATATGATTTATTATTATCAATTACTAGGTTCCCATAAGCATAAGTACTTCTTCCCATGTTGTTTTTAATTTGTGATCTATAGGATGTAGGTACATGGGGATAGACCATCCAATAAGAATTACTATCCACCATCATGTTAATTAGTCTTTAGACTTGGGATAATTATTATTTTATTTTATTATTCTTATATTTTTATATATGGATGCAAACCAAGATGATATATGCTCAAAATGAATTAGAAAATGTTATGTATTTCACATGTGATATGAAATTAACTGACTATAAAAATTGATTTATCACATATTTTTTATGGAATAATATATCTTTGGCCTTTTGATTGAAAAAAAAGAATCCAAAAAAATCATGCCATGAATCACTAGGAGGTGATCACTGTAACAGCCCAAGATTTTATGAAAAATATTCTTTTTAATTTCATTAGTGTCTTGTGTTTTATGCTACACCAAAAGGAGCTTGCTCAACACGCATCCTTGAATTTCCTTACATTACACGCAATCACAACCTTCCTCGATAGCGTGTGTAGTACGCAATACCGAGTTTCACTAAACAATGATATGCTAATAAAATATTATTAAAACTAGCAATTATGAATAGTAATAACAACTTTTTGAAATTTTATAAATTTTATTTTTCAAAATGGACTTCATTTTTGGATTTGCAATATTGAAATTAGCCTAGGGTGAAATTTTGGTATTTTTCTGAAAACTTTTAATTTTTGATGAATAGTGAAACCACTAAGTGGTAGTTAAAAAAACTAAATTTTTCATAAAACTTAATTTTACCGCTTCTGTGAGTGGAATTTCGAAAATTCGAGAAACACGGTTAATATCAAGTACTAAAATGTGGTTCAATGAGATGAAAATAATTTTTGGTGAATAGTAACTTTTTACTTTTTTTACCACGGTTAAAAGTAAATAGGGTAATTAAGGGTACAAATGATATTATTATTACCCTAACACATGTCCTAATTCTATTGGACAAGTGTAATTAGACCAAAAACAACCTTAGGAATAAAATATGACCATTTAGGCCCACTTGGATTAGATTAGGACATTGATTATTAATTTATTTAAACAAGGGTTAAAATAGTTAAAATCAAAGTTTAATAAGTAAATAATCTTTAATATGCGGTTATACATAAGATAAATTCGACTATAATTATTAATTATAAATATAAAAGGATTTCCTACATAATAGTATTTTATTTTTAATTTTTAGACTTTAAATAAGTTAATTTATTTATGACACAATGATGATGCAGTAATTACCATAATAGTGAAAAATTAGAATAATTGATATTATAAATACCTAAATAAGTATAATTTGAGACTTTTTATTAATTAAAATAATTTTATAGGTTAATATGACATGTTAGGATTGATTTAATTAACTTTCGTCGAAGTAAGCATTCTTTTATGAGTTTCTAAAAAATCAACTATTGAATAGTGTCAAAATTGACATAAAATAGTTTTTAAAACAAATATTATATTATTAATTGTTATTTTACTCCTAAAAATCTAAGGTTCGGCCAAATGACTTAGATAATGTTATATATATTAATAAAACACCACTTGGGGGTCTCTTTGATGTATATGGTAAGTTTATTAACTATATAATATAAAAATACAAAGTGACATGGTAAATGTCAATCTAATTAACTAAGAGTTAAAACTAAAAGATAATGTTAATATAATGACCTAAACTTGTCCAAATTATATTATATGAGAGTATTTCGACCCATCCCCACCTTATCTTCGAAATAACTCAATTTGGAGCTATTTAAAATCGAACATGACTTTATAATAAAATAATATGTTTAGTTATTCCAAAGGTGCCCCTCTCCTCCCTTATAAAAGGGCACCTCCTCCTCCTCTTCCTCACACCACTTTGAGCCTTCATGCTCGGAAATCCCCTGCCATTTTCTCCTCTCCACTTCCCTAGAGACATCTTAGAGGTCCTGGGCTTCTTCAAAGACCAATTTTAGTTCCCTAAAAGGAGGTCTCAAAAAAGCACTTCAAAGAAGAGGTAATATCCATTACCGATCCTTTCCAATTTTTTCTTCTTCAACTTATTCTTCTTTAGTTGTTTCATTATGAAGTAATAACATCAGTATCACTCATATAATGATATTTTATTATAAGTATGAAACAACCCTATTTAACCATCTATCCATCCTATGGAAAATGAAATCACCGCGCGTGCGTACGTACGGAATACCGTCTCCACGCCGTGGTGTAATCTATTTTCCACCACCACCTTACTTGGATGGGTATAATGGTGTAAATAATGACTATATATGACTATTATAAAGTGATATTGATTCTGAAATAGTATACATATTCTCCAATACAATTCCACGATCAAAGGAACGATATCATCACTCGTGCGTACGTACGGAATACCGTCTCCACGATGTGATGCGACTCGTTCTACATGATATTCATTTCATAATGATTATATAAATGCATTTAATGAATGAATATGATATATATTACACTAATAACATTCCAGAAATGAGGTATCTATAACCTAAATATAAGAATAAGAATTTATTCGACAAAACACGCATAAGAACAAAAAGTTATAAACACCCGAATAACAAGTAGCAATGAAATATTACTACTAAGAAACTAAGAATATGACCATATATGATATCATAAAAATAAGTATGATTCTGAAATAAGTCAATAACATTATTTAAATCATTATACATGAGTTTCAGACACGTACAAAGCATATCGGACCTAAAGTAAGGGAAATATCACAATCTCATTTTTATCTGAGATTGTTTATACTTTGAAATTTACTAGGGTGTATTTTATCATCCACATCCATGTTTCCTCAATATGTAATATTATTTCCATCCACCTACAATTTTTTAAATCCAATTTTACCCTTTGGTGAGTTTTTAGTAAAGGATATGAAAGGAATATTTTGTCGTTTTTCGTACGAGGTACTTTTTGACTTTTCCGAAAAAAGTACGAAGAATGTTTTTTTTAACTTATACGACATGAATGGATTTTTAAAACATTATTTCCAAGAAGCTTACTTTACAAGTTTTAAAGTTTATTTTTAATCAAATTCTTTTAGTTTACAATTTTATGACATGTTAATAAAGGAAAAGTGTTTTTGAAGTAGAAAGGATATTTTCCTCAAAAACAGAGTTCAAGTGTTTTATCAAAATTATTTTCCATCTAAGATAATATAGGGTTCTGGTTCGATCCCTATTATTACATTTACTTTATTATGTTGTGATGGAAATGTTTTTATGAATTCCTTTATCTTATATGAATTGTTTTATGATGTCATGATGTTTAAGATTCCCATTTTTATTACATGGGTTATGCAATGATGTATGATTTATGATTTTGTGGCACAAATAAGAATGGAATCATTATGAGATGGTTGGGACATATATCTCCCTCCAATGCATTGGTTAAAGATTTTATATCTCATGAGATAGACATTTCTAGAATGGTAGGTTATACCGGTTCAGTGAAACAAGACTAAAACGAGGGTGACTCGGTTCAGAAATGGACTTTTTCCACTAAGATAGTCTTGGCAATGAGTCTTGACTAATAAGATATGATTCTCTATGATTTTTTGTGTATGCCACAATGTTTCATGTTCTACATTATGATTATTGGGATTTCATTTCACTACTATGATTTATCCCATGTTATGAAATTATTCTCTCTTTTGCAGGTTAAGATTTCCAAAATGTTATATTCTTATAAAAATGATGTGATTGATATTTCTTTTGCTTACCTTTACTGAGCATTTGAGCTCACCCTTTTATGTTTTATTTTCCCCAAGATATAAAGAAAGGTTTTATGTAAAAAAAAGGAAGATCTTTATGGGATATGTTGAAGATCTTTTACCATGATTAGAATATTATATTCTGAGTTTTCAAAGACACTAAACTATTACGATCCTTGTGTGTGTGTTTTTGTTATGTACTAAGTATTCCGAAAAAGTAATGTAATGTCCATGTACGTCAAGCTTCGGGTCTCTACAGTTGGTATCAGAGAAAGGTTTAGTAAACCTTTGGAAACTAGGATGCGAAAATGTTAGTGAGATCCCTAGAGATATTTCTAAGGTATGTCAAGGTATGTCCCTAAGGATAAGTATACGTATAGGATATAGTCCTAGAACTATGGTAACGATATTAGATTAAACCAAAGATGTTAGATATTAAAGGTACTCCCCCTTTATTATGTTGTTTTCCCTATCATGATTTTTTCCTCTCACACTATTCTTTTTGAGTTTTAGACGATGGCTGGAACCCGAAGGAACCGTGTTGATCAATGCAATGGACAATGCAATGATTGTCCTCCTAAACAAACAAATGTTATGGGAGATGGAGTGCAAAAACTTATTGCTATACTTACACAAGCTATGAATCATTCTGGACTTCCATATGAGCAGAGAAGGGAACAATATTCTATTGAGTCCTCCATGAGGAAACGTCCACCTTCTTTCAGTGGGTCTTTTGATCCACTTGTTGTTGAACAATGGATCAGTACTACTGAAAAGATATTTTTAGTTCTTCAATGTTCTGAACATGATAAAGTCATCTTAGAAGTATATTGTTTGGAAGGTGAAGTTGATCAATGGTGGAATCTTATCAAGAATATGAGGCCAAGAGATGAAATTGAGTCCATGGAATGGGACGAGTTGAATAACTTATTTTTAAATAAGTACTTCCCTCGTATTCTTCGAACAAAGATGGAGAAGGAGTTTCTTGAACTAAAGCAAAAGGATGATGAATCTGTTGGTATATACGAAGTGAATTTTACAAGGCTTTCAAGGTATGCATCTGGATTTATCATCTAACCTGAAAGTAAAGTTGATCGATTCATCAGTGGCTTAAAACCAAATCTTCGATGGGCATTAGCTATAAGAGACTTCAGTAGATATGAAGAAATTGTGCGTTGTGATATCAAGGTAGAAATGGAAGTTGGTGTTACTTATCCATCTCATAGTTTTGACAAGAAACGAAAGATAGAGTTCAAGGAGAAATCTTAGAATAATGGTGAAAAGAAGATGAATGTTTCCTTATGCTCAAAGTGTGGAAAGAAGCATGGTGGAGATTGTCTTAAAGGGACAAGTAAATGTTTCAAATGTGGAAAGGAAGGTCATCGGGCATTTGAATGCCACAATGATTGGAAGAAGATGTCTAATGATGTAAAAAAAGGAAGGGATACACAGAATGAACCTACTACACTTCAATTCTTCATGTGAAAGGAAATGGGGAATTATGCTAATAAATGCCCTAATCCAAGGGTTAGTGATGATCGACATGAGAAACCACTTAAGGCAAAGGAAAAAGGGAAGTCACATGCGATCACCATTGGTGATGTTGAATATGACAACGATGTGGTGGAATGATTAAGTGTTTATGTAATAGGATTCTAAAATAATGTTGTATATAGTATCGCGGAATATTAGAATATTTATGTTTTTTTCTATTGTGGTTTTCAATAATTTTATGGCATCGGTAACCATGAAAAGTGATTGAAATATTTTTAGAAAGAAAATGATATGCACATAATTAAGGGATAAAGAGAATCTAATATGTTTGATAGTATTCATGAGCTCATGATTGATATAAGGACTAAGTGATATCACTGTTTGAGTATACAGAATTTTGAGGATTTTGGTATATAGAAAGTGTTAACTTTTAACTGCATTAATGTTTTCACTAAGGTTCAATGGGTATTAATTTTTCAAGAGAATACATGATTAAGGCCTTCAAATGTTTGGAATGTGACCAACAAGACATATCTCATGATATACGGGGATCAACGATGGTATTAACATGCTTGTTATATGAACTCTTTGGTAATCGTTTTCACTATAATATGAGATTGGACAGCAGTATTATGGATAAGCCTAAAGATTAGAATGGACTATGTTGGACATAAGTTAGTATTGTTTAAGGATAAAAGTTTTTTCGATATTATTGATGGGATGTTATAGTAATGTATTTTTAGAAAAAGGACAACCTGCAGGACGGGCGACAGCCCATCATGTCGGACAAGGCTGTGGGAATCGAACCCACAACCGAAGTACGACTGGCCTTTATCGCCTACCACTGGCCTACAAGAAGTCCCTGGTTAGTAGAAACTAGTTTTATTTTATTACGCGGTATGATATATGAAGTATAAGTTCATTTTTGGAATCGTATACGATTTGCTTCACCATAGATGGTCTTATGTATTTTTGATAACTTTTGTAACCTTTTGTTTGAGACAGATGGAATGACTCATCATTCTATCACATGATCTGCTAACACTTCACGAATGACAAATCCAACTTCATTTCTTTAAGATATGAAGTGGAAATTGTCCAAAGAATGACCAACGGTGACACAATACCAAAATCACGAAAGTATTTCTTCTAATTCCAATTTCATCAACTTTAGGGAAATGTTCTTGAAAACTAAAAATGTTGTCCTAGTGATCTTATATCTAATGAATCAGATGGTACCTTAGATCATCACAAATTTATGGCTTTGTGATTGCTGGATTTTCCATATCCATGTTCTCTACCACTCTCTATCAGAACATGATGGTTAGATTTCTCTTCCATATCCATATTTTCACCTCTGTGGAAACCCAGTGATTAGTTTATTTGGGTAACTGTTACGTTTCATACTTTTGTTTTTAAATATTGGTTTTGGTATTCCTTTTTACAATGTGGGTTCTTATTAAAGAAACTTTCAAATAATAAACCATTTATAACCCCGATGAATTTTGAGGGCGAAATTCATTTTAAGGGGGGTAGAATGTAACAGTCTGAGATTTTATGAAAAATATTCTTTTTAATTTCATTAATGTCATGTGTTTTACGCTACAACAAAAGGAGCTTACTCAACATGAATCCTTGACTTTCCTTACATTACACGCAATCGCGACCTTCCTCGATAACGTGTGTAGTACGCAATACCGAGTTTCACTAAACAACGATATGCTCATAAAATATTATTAAAACTAGCCGTTATGAATAGTAATAACCACTTTTTGAAATTTTATAAATTTTATTTTTCAAAATGGAATTCATTTTTGGATTTGTAATATTGAAATTAGCCTAGGGTAAAATTTTGGTATTTTTCTGAAAACTTTCAATTTTTGATGAATAGTGAAACCACTAAGTGGTAGTTAAAAAAACTAAATTTTTCATAAAACTTAATTTTACCGCTTCTGTGAGTGGAATTTTGAAAATATGAGAGACACAGTTAATATCAAGTACTAAAATGTGGTTCAATGAGATGAAAATAATTTTTGGTGAATAGTAACTTTTTACTTTTTTTACCACGGTTAAAAGTAAATAGGATAATTAAGGGTAAAAAAGATATTATTATTACCCTAACACATGTCCTAATTCTATTGGACAATTTTAATTAGACTAAAAACAACCTTAGGAATAAAATATGACCATTTAGGCCCACTTGGATTAGATTAGGACATTTTTTATTAATTTATTTAAAGAAGGGTTAAAATAGTTAAAATCAATGTTTAATAAGTAAATAATTTTTAATATGGGGTAATACATAAGATAAATTCGACTATAAATATTCATTAGAAATCTAAAAATGTTTCCTACATAATGGTATTTTATTTTTAATTTTTAGACTTTAAATAATTTAATTTATTTATGACACAATGATGATGCAGTAATTACCATAATAGTGAAAAAATAGAATAATTGATATTATAAATACCTAAATAAGTATAATTTGAGACTTTTTATGAATTAAACTAATTTTATAGGTTAATATGACATGTTAGGATTTATTTAATTAACTTTTGTTGAAGTAATCATTCTATTATGAGTTTCAAAAAAATCAACTATTGAATAGTGTCAAAATTGACATAAAATAGTTTTTAAAACAAATATTATATTATTAATTGTTATTTTACTCCTAAAAATCTAAGGATCTGCAAAATTACTTATATACGGTTATATATATTAATAAAACACAACTTGGGGGTCTCTTGGATGTATATGGTAAGTTTATTAACTATATAATATAAAAATAAAAAGTGACATGGTAAATGTCAATCTAATTAACTAAGAGTTAAAACTAAAAGATAAGGTTAATATAATGACCTAAACTTGTCTAAATTATATTGGATGAGAGTATTTAAACCCATACCCACCTTATCTTCAAAATAACTCAATTTGGATCTATTTAAAACCGAACTTGACTTTATAATAAAATAATATTTTTAGTTATTCCAAAGGTGCCCCTCTCCTCCCTTATAAAAGGGCACCTCCTCCCCCTCTTCCTCACACCACTTTGAGCCTTCATGATCAGAGAACCCCTGCCATTTTCTCCTCTCCACTTCCCTAGAGACATCATAGAGGTCCTTGTCTTCTTCAAAGACCAATTTTAGTGCCCTAAAAGGAGGTCTCAAAGAAGCACTTCAAAGAAGAGGTAATATCCATTACCGATCCTTTCCAATTTCTTTCTTCTTCAACTTCTTCTTATTTAGTTGTTTCATTGTGAATTAATAACATCAGTATCACTCATATACTGATATGTTATTATAAGTATGAAAAAACCCTATTTAACCATCTATCCATCCTACGGAAAATGAAATCACCGCGCGTGCATACGTACGGAATACCGTCTCCACGCCGTGGTGTAATCTATTTTCCACCACCACCTTACTTGGATGGGTATAATGGTGTAAATAATGACTATATATGACTATTATAAATTGATATTGATTTTGAAATAGTATACATATTCTCCAATACAATTCCACGATCATAGGAACGATATCATCACTCGTGCGTACGTACGGAATACTGTCTCCACGATGTGATGCGACTCGTTCTACATGATCTCCATTTCATAATGATTATATAAATGAATTGAATGAATTAATATGATATATATTACACTAATACCATTATGGAAATTAGGTATCTATAACCTAAAGAGAAGAATAAGAATTTATTCTGCAAAACACGCATAAGAACAAAAAGTTATAGACACCCGAATAACAAGTAGCAATGAAATATTACTACTAAGAAGCTAATAATATGACCATATATGATATCATAAAAATAATTAAGATTCTGGAATAAGTAAATAAAATTATTTAAATCATTATACAGGAGGTTCGGACACGTACAAATCATATCAGACCAAAGGTAAGGGAAATATGACAATCTCATTTTTATCCGAGATTGTTTATACTTTGAAATTTACTGGGGTGTATTTTATCATCCACATACATGTTTCCTCAATATGTAATATTATTTCCATCCACCTAAAATTGTTTAAATCCAATTTTACCCTTCAGTGAGTTTTTAGTAAAGGATATGAAAGGAATATTTTGTCATTTTTCATACGAGGTACTTTTTGACTTTTCCGACAAAAGTACGAAGAATGTTTTTTTTAACTTATACAGCATGAATGTATTTTTAAAACATTATTTACAAGAAGCATACTTTACAAGTTTTCAAGTTTATTTTTAATCAACTTCTTTTAGTTAAGAATTTTATGACATGTTAATAAAGGAAAAGTGTTTTTGAATTAGAAAGGATATTTTCCTCAAAAATAGAGTTCATGTGTTTTATCAAAATTATTTTCCATCTAATATAATATAGGGTTCTGTTTCTATACATGTTATTACATTTACTTGATTATGTTGTGATGGAAATATTTTTATGAATTCCTTTATCTTATATGAAATTTTTATGATGTCATGATGTTTAAGATTCCCATTTTTATTACATGGGTTATGCAATGATGTATGATTTATGATTTTGTGGAACACATAAGAATGGTATCATTATGAGATGGGTGGGACCTATATCTCCCTCCAATGCATTGGGTAAAGATTTTATATCTCATGAGATAGACATGGCTGGAATGGTAGGTTATACCGGTTCAGTGAAATAGGACTGAAATGAGGGTGACTCAGTTCAGAAATAGACTTTTTCCACTAAGATAGTCTTGGAAATGAGTCTTGACTAATAAGATATGATTCTCTATGATTATGTGTGTATGACACAAAGTTTCATGTTTTAAGTTATGATTATTGGGATTTCATTTCACTACTATGATTTATCCCATGTTGTGAAATTATGCTCTCTTTTGCAGGTTAAGATTTCCAAAAATGTTATGTTCTTATGAAAATGATGTGATTGATACTTTTTTTGTTTACCCTTACTGAGAATTTGATCTCACCCTTTTATGTTTTCTTTTCCCCAGGATATAAATAAAGGTTTTAGGTAAAAAAAGCAAGATCTTTATGGGAGATGTTGAAGATATTTCACCATGATTAGAAGATTATATTCCGAGTTTCCAAAGACACTAAACTATTACGATCCTTGTGTGTCTGTTTTTGTTATGTACTAAGTATTCCTCAAAAGTAATGTAATGTCCATGTACATCATTATTCGGGTCTCTACAAACTCCCCATGCTAGCCTCTATTAGGCTAGGAGATATTGACTAACAATGAGGTATCTTCCCAACATGGAGGGTAATAACTATCACTAAAATAACACCATATTTTAGGAATAACATTCATCGATATTTATATATATAATATAAATATAAACTTTAAATAGAATCATATATAAATAATCATAAAGATAAAATTTAGAATTATAAAAATGAAAACTACTCATATAACTCACACATCCAAAACAGATGAATTCCCTAGAACCGAGGACACAATGGTGGCTTCATTGATTTGATCTACACTCCATTAGCTACCACATCAACCCCCATATATATGATCCATGATTAACCAACATCCTTATAAATGGTCAAAATGGAGAGAAGGAAAACTGTATGTAAGAGAAGATATTATATAGGGTATAATAATACTTAATGTGGTCAACCCACATAGTGAGACTATCCCATAAACATACATTGTCCACTTACATTAATGAAAAGAAATATATAGATGATCTAGAACCTCCCAATGTCACAAATTTACATAACCAAAATCCATCTTAAACAATTATCCCATAACTCATTTTAATTAAGTCCTTATATAACATTGTTCCTTTAACAAAGAAATAACAGTTACATATCATAACTCATCAATGAATTTTGATAAAATAATTCAACCTAAATTCACTGATCATGAGTTATAATAGGAAATAAATGTCTCAACTATATTAAAAGTACTAGAGGAAATTACCATATCCTTTTACCAATGAATGTTTTGAGGAAATAAATATTTCCAATGTTATTAACATAAAAACATATGGACACTTATGTAAATAAACATTTATATGTTTCAATATGTGCACTAAAATACTCAATAAAATACATATCACTGGTGATATAGCTGTATACTAGGGCCCCTAATTATTGGAGATGTATTTGAGAGGAGAGATGGTAACTAATGTATAATAATCTACAATAGTCTCCATATTCTGCAATATCCAAATATTTTAAAATTAATGTCTATATTTGATATTGTATATGATATGAAATATCAATCTTAAACAAACATTGAAATATTGTTATTTAAATATTATATTTATAACTTAGCTTTTAATCTAGAAAGAATGAATAATAAAAATCCCATTATGAAATATAATATAGTTTTACTTATCTCTAATTTATAAATTAATGCTTTGTAAATAAGAACTCTATTTTTATAAAAGGAATTTTATTCTTCAAAAACAAATTTTCGTCAAAGATGGATTTTATGGAATCTTATAAGTGAGTACTATAATTAATTTCCAGAAATATTATAATTTTTTTGAAAGAAGGAAGTTCATTTCTTAATGAATAATGTATATATTATCAATGGATAAATTTTGGAGAATTTTGTCAAAAGATTAAATTTTCAATGAATTGTGAATATTAAAAAAAATTATTGAAAATAGAATTTTATTTTAGGTATTTAAAAAGACATATTTTATTTTATGTTAGTTTTAAATTTCAAATCGTTTGTTATGATTTAAAATAATCCAATTAATGTTTCTGAAACGGATTTCATACTTGAATATATTATTATATCATTTTATATTTTTGAATGGAATTTTTTTGAAAATAAATTTTTTGTCATGTATTATCTATTTCATTTTAAATAAATTATTCTAGTTCGGTATATTGAATTTTGAAAAATAAGAATCATATTTGGAATCCTAAGGTCAAAATTTGGTAAATAATTACCTTTTATTTTTTTTAATATGAATAGTAAATTAAATAATTTTTTTAACACACTTAAGTGTATATCAAGTAATTAATGATAAAAATAAAAGCAAAAGGTCTATATAATTAACATAAAACTTAGATTAATTTAATTTTATGATCAAATTTCACATATAATAATCCTCAATTTGTTTATATTATATTTTTTCTATTATGATGTTATTTTGACCCTTATAATGTTTGATGTAAGGAAAAGACATAAATGTCACACTCTTTTTTTAATAAAAATATATTTTCTTCATGTTGATAATTTGTGGATATATTTCATTATAAAAATAATTTTTAAATATAAATTATTAATTTTCATAATGGTAGTTTTTTAATTACAAAATAATTACCTTAAATGATCACAAAACGTTGATATAGAAATTGTTCAATTAATGGAAATATAAATTTAATGATATTATAAATATTAAAAGTAGTATAATATAAAAGTATTAAAGTGATAAAATAATTTTATAAAATGAATATAAATATTTATTGATGTTTTAAAATATTTTATTTGAATATAAATTTCTTTTCTTGATGTTAAAAAATTCAATGGAAATAAATAGTACTAAATTTGACATTATGGGTACTTTATAGATATAATATATTATTAAATGTCATAAAATTACTAAAAATATTATCTTAACCATCAGGATTATAATATGTTATACTAAATATTTCATGGTCAATTTATTTTCTTTTTATCAATTTATCAATACTATATAGTCCCTCATTGAGTAAAAAACTTTGTTATCATTTTATGTGTGAAAAGAGTTAATGGGGGTGGGGGTTAAAACAAAAATCTAAGGGTAATAATGTTCTCCATAATTTTCCTAATATTATTTTTATGATATAATTTAGACTCTTAATCACCTTATATTTAATTATTGTCAATTTTTATTTACTTGGACATCACAATTAATATATAATAGTTTAATATTTTATGAAATTTGAAAAGTGTCACTCCCCTATTTTACAAAATGGTACCAATTATTCTAATTTATTCACTCTTTAATTCCCATTCTATTCTAAAAATACTTGACACTATCCCATTTTAATATACCTTAACAAATTATATAATCTTTATTTTGGTTAAAATACAAATCTTAGAGGTCATAAGGTGTGAAAAAAGTTTGATTTTCTAATAAAGAGGTATAGTTTTTGCATGTTTTTTTATTTTTTCTTCCAACTCCTACAAATGTTATTCAACTACGATAAAATAATAACACATGTATACTTAATATAATGATATTTTGTTTAGTTATTTTATTAACCTATATCCATATCATATTCCCTGAAATAGAAAATGAAACCATCATTTGTGTGTATGGAAAACTACCACATCACAGAACGATGTAATACCTGTTCCATCAGCACCTATCACATATGGTTATAATTATTTAAATAATGTTTATATATGAAATTAGTTACATAATTATAATTCATAAAATATAATATATTATTTACTTTCTTACATTTCCACTCACATAAAAATAATAACGCCTTTCGTTTGTATGTGTGGACTACCACCTCCCAAAAGCGATGTGATTTGTTTTTCATATTCACTTCACTTATATGATGTAAATAAATATATTTGACAAAATTATATCGTATTTATGGTATTATTATTATTTTTATTGGTAAATTAACACTTAATGTTTTCCCATATTTATCACTAAACATGGAAACATTACTCATGATTACATGTGGTCTTCCATCTCCATGATTGTAACACGGTTCAATTTTCATAACCATATTTACTGGTTGGATTTAAAATTTTAATTGATGTAAAAAATGACAATTATGACATTATTTTTATTATGGATATGATTGAACAATGAACACTTAAATGATAGGTATCCTAATGAATTCATTTTGAACATATGTACTAAATGTCATCAAAACGTCCAATGTGAACATAATTAATTAATTAATTGAATATCATATTGTAATAAGTGATATAAAAGAATATTAAAAAATAAAAAAAATTCTTATGAAATTAAATAATTAAACAACGTTTATTATAATGGTTGTTGTATATTGTACGTGACAATTCTAGCTTAATATAAGGGACTTTCTTTTAAAATACACTTTTACACTCTCCCTTTCATCTCATTTTCTTCCATGGACTGGTTTTAAAAAATCATACTAATTTTTTAAATGGAAATAAAATATTTATAAAGAGAATTTTATGAATCTTGGGATTTATTTCAATGGTTTTAAAAAGAAATATTTTAATAAAATCTTTTTACTTTATTTAAAAAATACAAATGGATTGTTTTATTTTAATGTATATGATGAAAATAATCTTTCCCACCTCTATAAAAATTATTTCATTTATGGAAACCATTATAAGAATTTTTATTTTATTAAATTAGATATACCTATTTAATTTTTTGGATATTTTGGTACAGAAAATGTTAATTTAAAATAAAAGGGTATATTGATATCCAATATAGTTTTTCATATTGGTTTTAAAGTGTTTTTGAAAACTTATTTTATGAAAAAGTGCAAGTATAAATGTTTTTTTCCTCATATGGTAATTGATAATTATATATGGAAACAATTTTAGTCATAAATAGATCATATAAATTTTTTATCCCAATTACAGCTCTTAGGTGATCCTGATATAGCTTATACGATGGGTGTGCATTAATAACACCATGTGAGCCTAATATAGCTAATATGATAGGTACACCAATATTTCACTAGGTGTCCCTAATATATATTTTCTTATGGGTGATAATACATAAAACTCCAATTATTTAGTTAATGTTCCTTGTCTTTTGTGGAAATATAGAGGAGGTTACCCATGGGTTTCTCGTATATATTTAACTAGGATCTAGTTGTTTCTCATATAGGTTTAAAATGGGTTATGAATTTCATGATCTATGTTTCTTAAAAATGTATTTATTTTAATCTTATGGGTTTAAATATTTTAAATGATAAAAAATAAATATTTTTTATATAGAAATTATTTATTTCTCTCTCCGAAATAACAATGAGATAATAGTAAACATTTAATGTTTTTACATGATTTTCACTAGACTAATGAATTTATATATTTTATGTCCCTTAAAAATCATGTTTATCTCAAAATATTCATTAAAAAAATTTATATGGTATACAAACAGGTAAGGGAATGAAAATAGTCAAGGTGAATGTCATGAATATTTTTCAGGGTAATAAATGTTATTTTATTTTTAATGTTTTATGCTATTTAGAAAATGGAAACTGATTATAAGTGTAAAATTTATAAAATATGGGGTTTTAATGTGTAAGTTATGACCTGTACCACCAAAACTATAAATTTAAAAAGATCCTCATATGTATGAAAATGAATTATTGACATAAAACATAAAATTATGTAATGTTTACTTTTCGGTAAATGATAGTTGGTATTAATGGTTAGTTTAGATAACTTAAGAGGTCAATATATTATTTGAAAACAAGTTAAATGTCTTCAATAATCACAATAGTTATCATGTTAGGGATAGTAATGAATATTTTGGATAAATTGAATGAGTTTAACAAAAATTAGATATGGATATCTTAATATTTATCATACTCACAAGATGTTTTATTGTTTTTTATTGATATACTCACACTACACATTTTCATTTTATTAAATGACTTGATCCATAATGAACCAAAGTAAAAATGGATGGGAAGTAAAAATTTTGGGTTGTCCGAAATAGAAACTAAACAGAATAAGAACTATAGTAAAAAATCTTGTGGTTATTATTAAAAATATCACACAATATTATATTAATAACATGATCCTAAGTGAATTTTATAGAATATGAAATTTGATAAATAAATATATATGGATTTTAATGTGATATAGATCATAAAGGTAAATATATTCAAAAAGAAACATGTCAATGGTCTCAAACTAAGAACCTGATAAAATGTGTTAAAATAAAATGAATATGTTTTGTTGATGGTAATGGTGGGAATAAAGAAATAATTTTATGAGTTAAAAGGAAGTGCTTGGTAAACACCATGAATTGTAATGATGTTCATCCCATGGAATCAACTGAATTTTTTAAATATAGGGACTATGACCATTATTCAGAATAATGTCTTAGGGGGAATGTTAAGAACAATATCCACATGATCAAATGCTTGGAAATGATCAATTATGTTAATATTGGAGATGAGGTATTTGCAAGTAGCATAAGAATGGAATGTATTTTATCATATATTATGTTATGATATTATATAATCATATGTCATGAATATATTTCAAATATAGAAATTAGTTAAAAATCAAGGATAATGGATTAGGAAGAAATTTGAATGGTTAATGGGTCTAAATATAGAGACTCAATAGTGACGATATTGTTGTAAATTTAAGGATGAACATAAGTATAAAATCATTAATACTATTTTTTAGGTTTCATTAGATGTTAAAACATGGGAATACATTTTTTGAGATTTAGTAATTGATTTGGGTATATTTAATCCCCAAGTTAAACACCCGATAATGTTCTTTAAGGAAGAATTGTCTTTAAATTTTGTGGAAAAAAGATTAATGGTATTGATAACACTTTGGGTTTAAAGGATTTATGGGGATTAAAGTTACATTTTTTTAATATATTAAGAAATTTATAGTTTTATAAAAATTAAAACCCATAGGATGAGAGACAAACCATCACATCTAGTGAGGTCATAGTACATGAACATACGACCGAAGGGGGAAACTAGTGCAATGCCTACTCTAACATATGTTATGTCCTAGTTGGTATTATATAGTTTTTTTAGTAAAATTATTTGGTAGATAAGGGTTATATTTATTTTGGGAACATATTTTTTATCATTTAGATAACCATGATATTGAAAGAGTTTTTTTGGGATTTAAGGATTAATGGTATTTCAAATGAAGTTCACAATTTTGATAACCTTATATGTTTAAATTAAGAAAAATATTATGGTATTTTATTTGAGTTTTAATGGTTGATTTATCTTTTAGAGTATTTTTATCATGTGTCTTTATGGGGATTTATGCCATTTATTGAAATTATTTACATAATTTGGAGATTATATGATTAAGGTATAATCATTTTGGGTATATGACATTATAAGTGACTAATGTTCAATAGAGATAAATGAAAAAATAGTTTTTAATGAATACATGAACAAATCCTTCTAATTAATGGTTTTCAAATATGTCTTATAATATATTGAAAAAAAAATTAGTTTTGTTACTTCTTAGCTGACTTGTGTTGAATGGTGAGTATTATTGTTGAGGATTTGAATATTAATGTTGTATTTTTTCATATAATGGTTTATTAATTTTGGGAATAATATTATCTTATCCAAACCATTTCGGTTTTTTTAAAATATAATGGTGGGATTAATAACATGTGATCATTATGTAGAATTATGTGATCTGTTAAAATTTTGTTCTATTTTTTTGTGCATAAAAACCCATCTTGAATACTCATCATTTGGAGAAGAATATGAAATTGTTGGAGAAATTGATTAAAAGATGAAATTATACATGTCATGTAAGTATATTTTTTGTTATTTTATAGTATACAATAATGTATTTAATCAAGTCCTAGGTAATTTATCTAGAACTATCACATTTATTTATGACTAATTGATGGTCTCTTTACCCATCAACAAATTGTGATTTTTTTATTGTTAATATCATCTTAACCATGTTTTTAATCACTCTAAATCAGTAAGTGGTAGTTATTTTTCTCTTCAATGTCAATATTTTCACTTCAAACTAATTATTATTAATTTTTAAACATATTATTGTGTAATTATAGATGACCTTCATACTTCCCACCCTCTCTATTCAAGAGGAAATTTTATTACCCCTTTTTTATGATGTTGGATTTCAACAAAGAAACATTGAAAAGTCAAACCCATTGTTAAAAAACCAAGTTAAAATAATGAGGATATAATTTATTAGTGGGGGTAATTTAATATCCTAGTATTTTAAAAATAAATTCTATGTTTTATTACATTCATCATATAAAACACTGAGCTTAAATGACCAATGAAATATTATTATTTAAATGAGACCAACATAACCTAGTTGTTAAATTTATGAGAATAAATAATATTTTATAAATTGTGAAATATATAATGTTCCTACACATTGGTATTGTATTAATTAATTATTTTTACAAAGGAACTCATTTTTTGTTAAATCATTTTATTCATAAAAAAATTGGTTGTTTGAAAATGGATTTTCATCATTTTATTAGTGAATATAGAAAATATTTTCTAGAAATTATAAAAAAAGTTATTTTAATTTTTTTTTGTTTTTTAATTCAACATTTCAATATTATTATAGGATAAATTTTTGATATTTTTCATACAGGAGTTATCATTTAATTAATAGTGAAAATGATGATATTTATTGGAAATTGTAATTTATTTTATGTATTTACAAAGTAAAACATTATTTGTAAGTCTTCTTCATGGGTTGCTCATTTCAAGGAGCGATTGCGTTGTCTATGGAAATGTTGACAGATTTAAACACCAAGTCCCATGGATATAATGTGGCCATTAAATTGGATATGAACAAGGATTTCAAATGGGTCAAATGGCCCTTTATCAATATAGTTTTTAATAGAAATGGCTTCTCTGCATGGGCATGCGACCTCATCTTCAGGTGTTTTAGTTCTTCTTAGAAGGCAGTATTCTTCATGGGTCACTCTAATGAGTTTTTCAAAGCAATAAGGGGCCTAAAACAAGGCAATCCTTTATCCCCTAGAATCTTTATTTTAATTCAAGACACTCTTAACTACATGCTTAAAAGGGGCATGGAGAATAGTGACATTTTTGCATTCCGGCGGAAATGGAACCGAACCTTCATCTCTCATTTAATGTTTGTAGATGACACATTCATCTTCATTAAGGCTAGCAGGAGGTCTCTACATAGACTCACAAAGATTCTCGATGACTATTGTCACTGGAGTGGCCAAACGATCAACAATGATAAGAGCAACTTCATTATTTTGAAACGATGTGTTGCAAACAAAGTCGTAAATATTAGTCTCAGTCTGGGCTTGCAATGTGGTTTCTTCACCATAGAGTATCTCAGTGATCCTATATTTTGAAGAATAAAACTTATATGTGACTTCAATCACATGGAGATCAAGGTCACGAGATGTGTCCTAAACTAAAATAACCATTTATTATCTGTCAGGGGCTGAATCTCTTTGGTGAACATCATTCTCACTGCCTTGTCGATCCAGGAACTAGCCCCCACCTTCGTACTAAAATCTAGTATCAAAGACATTAATAGAGTTCTTGCAGGATTCATATGGGATGCACTCCCAGAGGGGAAGTGCCACTGGGTTTCTTGGGGGAAAATGGCAAGGCCCTTTATCGAAGGAGGGTCAATGTCAAGAGCATTGCTGAGACCATTCACTGCATACATGTGAAACTCGTCTGGGAAATCATCGAGGGTCAAATGTTGTGGGGGAAAACCATGTCATAGGTCTGGGGTGGTAACGAGGAATCTTCTATCCCTAGCTATGACCTCTCATCCGAGCTTGGTTCCCTCCTTCCGCCTCTCAAGAATAACTCTCTTCGGATTATTAGGGAGGACAAGATCCTTTTTTTATAGCAAAACTAGTTGAGAAATATTGTTGGTTACCCAGGATGCCCTCCTCCAACCATCTCATTAAATATGGTGGGCCTTCATCCATTATTTTTAGGATATTTCTAGACTCAAATAAAAAAGAGGTTTTTAATATCATTTCCATCATCTCGGATCCTAACAGATGTGTCTTCACCCCTTTCAACACCATGACTTCTAAAGGCCTTCCAATACTCTACTTCAGAATGACCAATAGAACTCTCATGTTTTTTGTGATAAAATATCAACGAATTATAATTTTCTTACTTGAAGGATCAGGAATAAAGCCTTACCTTCAGATGAAAATTTTAAGACGATGGAGATCAGCCTTGTTTCATGCTTCCACATTTGTAAGAAAAGGAAGGAAGAGATGAGGAACCATATATTTTTCGAAGGGGATTTGGCATAGGATTTCTGGAAGGCCTTCAGTGAGATTACTGCTTACTCTTCAAGTGAGTTGAGAAAAACTCCATTCATGGAATGCTAGTACAGTGGTTCAGGGGAAGTGGTCATAGGAAATATAGTGAGAACTATGATACTTAGTGCTGGGTGCCGGTGTCTATTTCTATCCCGCAATAGGGCTCAGTATGAGGGGTGTTCGGCTCATTAGAGGTCGATCATTGTGAGGGTGAGGATTCTCCTAGTCTATAGGGTGTCTCTGATTACCAATTGGAAGGAAGATCCCTACCTTCGGGTGATACAATCCTCTTCTCATTTGGTACATCCTCTTGTCCCCAGGGTTCAGGGTTACTAGGTGCGGTGGTCTCCCCTAAATTTTGGCCTCAAGATGAACACTAATGGTTCTTACAGCTATGGGATCATGAGAGGTGGATGATTTTAGTAGGATTTCATGCGTAGTGTGTGGCTTTCCTTCACAGCGTATTATAGCAATGGTACCTCCATTTTGGCAGAGGTAAAAGCTGTTCTTATTGGTCTCATCCTTTTCAATCAGGAAAGAATACATCTATCCCAGGTTGAAACCAACTTGAAGATCATTTTTGAATCCTTCCATGATAGAGGTTCTATGACTTGGTCCATTTCATACATCATCAAGAAAATCAAGATTCTTATAAATAACGATGTCGAGGTCAGTCACACATGGCATGAGGGGAACGATGTAGTAGAACACATGGCCCATCTGGCCGATCTAGGCTCCAATGTCACACGCATGTATAATGTTTCTTCCATCAAACCGGTGGGATTGAATCTAATTCGAGGAGATTCCCTTGTTCTCTACAAATTCAGGCCCCCCAGCATGGTTTCCCCATATTTCCCTTGTTCCTTTATTTTTGAATAAAAATTTAACGTTGATGATGTAAACAAGTAAACTTTTAGGGACAATAAAATAATAATAAAAGTTATTTTAGTTTTATTTTATGATATCTTCTCATATATAAATCTCAAATATTCGTTTATATGTCCTTTTTGTTCTATTTGGATTTTCTTAGGACCCATTTATTGATTTATTTAATAAAATATCAAAAATAACCTGCTCTTATTTTTAAAAATATGAATATTTTTAACATGGAATAATTCAAAGATATGTTTGGTTATAAATAGTACTATAAAATATAAATGATTAATATTGATAATTTTAATTTATTTTAAATTTTTTGTGAAAATTGAATTACATTAAGTTCTTACACAACACTGATGGAGAAAAAATTCAATTAAAAGAAAAAAATAAATGATATTAAAAATAATAAAATTATTATAATATTAATTAGTTAATGTGATAAATAAATTTTATAGTTTAATATAATATGTAAGGGATTTATTAAAATAATTTATTTAAATTTCATTAGTTTTCTTTATTTTATAAAAATAATGAAATAAAATATTTCCAAATTAAACCTTACTGATATTTTATGGAAATAATATTTTAATGATATAAAAATACTAAAAAATAATATTCTACAAATTAAATATGATATGATTTTATGAAATAATATTTGGTTCATTTTTTGGACTTTTTCCATTTACCCAAACTATAATCACCCTCAATGAGTTTAAAACCTTGTTTTCATAGTATGTGTGAAAACAGTTAATAGGGGATTAAAACCAAATGATATGAGTAATAATGAGATAAAAATATATGAAAATATTATTTAATGAAATTATTATGACTAATAAACATATTATATTTTCATATTATTAATTTGGAACCATTTGGAAGTCATAATTAAGTTATATTAATTGAAAAATCTTGGAAATTCCAAAAGTGTTCTCCCCTCTCTTATAAATGGGAACCATTTCTTCTAATTTCTTCACACTCCAAAACATAATCATTAATTAATTATCTACCCAGATACATTATTAAAATAAATTATCATATTATATATTCCTTATTTTTTTATAATACCAATATTATAGGTCTTAAGTTTTAGAAAAAAGAGATTTTTCAATGAAGAGGTATATTTTTTAACTGCATGTTTAGGATTTATTAATTCTTACACGTTCATTTAGTCTTATTCATCCTAGAAAAAATAATAACATGAGTATTATAAATATTCATTAATTCTATAATTTTAATTTAATAACCCACATCCATAACCTCTTTCATCTAATTGAAAACAGAACCATTGTTCGTGTGTATGATGGATTAACTCCACCCAGAATGATGTAATTTTTTTCTGTCACCACCACACATTGATGGTTATAATGATAGAAGTAATGTTTATATATTAAATTTAGAAAATATTTATCTTTATTACAAGATAATATATCACTTAAGGTAAAACCTTTGAGTTTACTAAATAATGATAATGTCGTTCGTGCATACATGTGGGCTATCACCTCAACAGATTAATGAGATATGTTTTTCATATCCACATTACATGGATGGTATATATATATATGTATGTATATATATATATTAATATGTGATATTATATAAAGGTTAATAGGGTCTTTCTAGGAATAAAAATGTTTTATACATTCTTTCCAAAATGATTGTTGAAAAATGGAAATGGTACTCATGTGTATGCACAGCCTACCATCTCCATCATTGTAACGTAGTTAATTTTTCATAAACAAATATAATTATTAGATTTAAAAGTATAATTGGTATATAGAAATGTTAATTATGACATGATAATTATTCTTGAGATAATATAAAAATGAACTATTTTACAATATTCATCCTACCGAATTCATTTTTAATTAATATACCTAATATCTTCAAAATGTATAATATGGGTATAAATGATTAAGATATTGAATATAAAGTGATAATAAGTGATATATAATGAATATTAAAATTGAAAAATGTTCTTATTTTTGTAAAAAATGAACCCATATTTATTTCTAATAATGATAGTGAATGTACATTACGAAACATACCTAAGGTAGGAGACTTTATTTTCAAAATATTATTTTAAATTCTCTCTTTCAACTCTTTTTCTTCCATGCTAAAATTATAAGAAATATAATATTTATTTTTTATATGAAAATAAAATATTTATAGATGGATATTTATATAACTTAATATTTCATTCAATTTTTTTCAAAAGGAATCATTTATCATAATATTTTAACTTTATTTACAAAAGATAAAATGAATGTTCTATTATAACATAAATGTTGAAAATTAGCATTACCGCAATGTTAACAGTTATTTTATTTAAGGATTCAATTAAATTATTTCATTGTATATTAAAATAAAATCACCCTTTCCAATTTATGGATAATTGTTATTGAAATTTTTGTTTTAAAATAAAATAGTATTATGATATCTTAAAATGTATTGCATTCATGATTAAAATATATTTTCAAAGGTTTTATTATAAAAGTGTGAAATAATAAAATGTTTTATTCATGATATGGTACTTGAAAATTATATAGCAGAAATGGGTGAGCCAAACATATATTATAACACAATTTAAACCTCAATATAACTTATGGGTGATCCTTATATATCTTATTGGATGGGTGAGACCACATAGAACCGAGTGAGTATGATATAGATTATATGAGGGGTGAACTTATATAGTTAGGGGGGTCTTGATATAGCTTATATGATGGGTAAAACCATATTGTTATACAATAAATTGGCTGGTGATCATTTTTTTTCATTAATAAGGGATTTATCAGAGGATTTATCATATGGATTTAACTCGGCTCTCATTTTTTAGTACATGTTTAGAACAAGTTGTGAATGTGACTCTATTAGTTTCCTAATAATGATTTTAGTTTATTTATATTGGTTTTAAATGTTTTATTTAGTAAAATTATGTATTATTTCACATGAATATCATTAATTTCATTAACCAAAAGAATGTTGATATAAAGGTAATAATTTCTTGGGTTTCCATGTTCTTCACTATACAAACAATTTTAACATTTTTTATGTCCCATACTGAGCCTTTTCAAATCATTCTATGTTTTAAAATGTTTTTCAAAGGTTTCAAATATGTTTAATTTAAAGGAAGTAGTAAAGATAATAGTCATGAATATTTTTTATGAAAATAAATAAGGTTTTATTTTAATATTTTTTATTATGTGAAAAATGTATAAATATCAGTAGTGTACACTTTGAAAAATAGGGTTTTTAGTTATAGTTTTGACCTAATTATATAATACAATAAACATAAAATTTATTTAATGTCAGATAATGAATTCATGACATAAAACTTAATATTATTTAATGTTTATGGCTAGGTTCATACATATTATGTAATATAAGGTGTATCATCACTTCGGAGAATTACAATCCATAGAAATTATGTTAATTTATTGATAAAAGAACAATTATTATCCATATATCCCATTATCCTATTTGAGAAATATAGACATAAAATGATTTGAACTTCTCTATATATACCACACCAATTATGTTTGATTAATTTCTAATCAAAAACTATTTCCTTGGGTTACCAAATTTATCTCAACCAAAATATAGAGACTTTAGTTTTCTTATATAAGACTTTGGAATATTTTTTGTAACAATTTTATAGTTATGTGTTGATATGGTGTGGGGTTATAATGTTTAGTGACCCTAAAATTAATATTTTAGCAATATTACATATATGAATATAATGAGAGATTAAGTTTCCAGAAAAACTAGAATAACAACTAAATATAGTCTCAGATTGAAAATATAAGATCAAATTATTGTATGAAACATGGGTTTTATCCTAGGGATAACATATGATCGGTCAACACTGGATGTTCGGTTAAATAATTTTTTTTAGGAACATTTAATTTAATTAAATAAATAAATTATTTGTTTATTTTTTTGAATAAAATAATTAAAATCATCATTAAAAACTTTCTTATGAAAGTTTTTTATATTTATCCACATAACACTTTCTTGATATAAGAGGAAGAGTATATAATTCTCCATTGGTTGATCAACATATAATGAAAAACAATGATTAGATCAATGTAGATAGAAGGCTTTCGAATGTAGGTGTTCTTCCATTTTACTGGTTAATATATTCTTCATCAATTATTGATCCATAATTAGTGTAGGAATAATAAATGGTAGATATCACCCTTTTTATTAAATGAGTGATAATTGATTTGTTATCTTCTTTTTGATCTGCAGTTTAGTTATTCCTTCACCTGATCCCAACTCCCAAATTGTACAATTGAATAGTTAAAAACATTATAACCATTGATATCACCGTTTTTTATAATCATTAGCTATGAATGTTTAGAAAAGTCTGGTTTACTTTTCTCTTATAATTTCCCCATATCTATTGATCATGTTGTTCATAGAGAGAATACAGGGCTAGTCCAACATTTTTTGGCTAGGTTTAAATGTGATCAAAAATCCAAATTCATTGTGGTACTATGAATGTCTGTTGGGTTGATAGTGTTTGGATGTATTGATGAAAGACCTAGGATGTACATGATACTTCATGGAACTGAGATATAGATGGGTAAAGGGATTGAGTGGTAGATTCATGAGAGGAATTTATGGTGAGGTTTAGTTTCAATGGATATATGTAGATGGATTTCTAGTTAAAAATGGTCGAGATAATATTTCTGACCAACAATGGAATAATTTTTTTTCATAATATTATTAATAATAAAAACATATGATAGTTATTATTATTTTAAAAAATAAAATAATTGATAGTTTTTATTATTTTTAATAATTCTAACATGTGGTAATAATAATAATAATACAATGAAATGAAAATGATAAATGAGGAATCAAGTGGGGTTATACATTAAGATTGAGGAGGGGACCTCCTGTGCGACCTAGTGTGTAAGTGAGGGGAGATTATTCCCCACCATTATCAATTTATATATAATAATTATATAATAATAAATTGATAAATATAGTATAGGTAATAGGGGTAACCGTAATGGGTTTATGCATGGTGGGGTTTTGTTCATGGGTATATCACATTGAATAAGGTTTCAAAAAATTAAGAAAATTTAATATTATTTTTTCCTTTTTGAAATGTGGATTCAGTAAAATATTATTCATATAAGGATATATTGGTGATCACTCTATGGAATTAAGATCATGCTATTGATGTGGAATATTCATTAAAAGTGAAATATATTTATTTTAGACTCATGGCTCAAGCCCATGAAATGTCATTAGTACATGTTATGGTGAAATGTGTTTTTACCTGGGTGTCATATTTAGAAATGTAAATATCTTATCTTGAATGTTTTTCTATGAGAATGGAAATTGTTGGACCCTTTTTGAGATAACTGTTTTAATAATCACAAATCATGCCAATTTAAAAATCATGATAATTCAAAAATGAATATTTGTAAATTAAAAAAATATGTAACATTGTATAATACATTTCAATAATTCAATAAATTTTTGACATTTATGTTTCAATATATTTTCAAGTGTATATTTACATTTAATTATGAATTTCACATAATCAGGTACTATTCTGTATAAGATAGACCCTTTGTAAATTTTTCAATGTCTCTGACACTGATTGGTTCAAAGGAGTCACTGATGGCTGAATCACTGATGAGGACTCCTTGATCGAAGAAGACGCAGATTCATGACTCACTGAAAGAAAAAAGGACACATTGATGGACAAGTCACCTATGATCAGTCACAAAGAAAGATCAAGAGACTAATTTATAGTTGATGCACCAATAATTCAAAGGACTTACCGATAGACGAATCACTGATGGATGATGCACCGATAGTTCAAAGGACTTACTGATGGACAAGTCACTGATGGGAGACACACCGATAGTGAAAAATGATTCACCGATGATGACTCACTGATGCCCAAAAAAACGATAGTACAAATGACTCACTGATGCACAGATTCACCGATATCGATGGGCAGGACTCACTGATATAGAGAGTTACTGATTCCAATGACTCACCGATACTTAGGAATCACTAATTGCCATAAAATATTATTTTTTTAATTCAAATTTATATCTAACAGTCATATTTAAATATATTAATTCTTCTAAAAATAATTAATGTTTTTTGTAGGATATTCAGAGGACAGTACGAGGTACATACACGTGGGGAGATTATTATGTCTACTGGACATTAATGTGTAAATTAATAAAAAGTTATATCATTCAAAAAAATTAAAAAAACATAGGTAAAGCAGGTGAAAAATAAAATAACTCATGAAACTACTCAGAATATATCATAAAACCCAAGAACTAAAAATGAGGAGTATACAAGGAGATCAAGAGGTTGAGCTAAACCTGCTGAGCAGACCAGAACATCTATTGAACAGGACGGTGAACATATCGTACTCCTAGAATCCATAACACAGAGACTTTGACACTCTATTTTGAAGTCAAAATTCAATAATTGGACTCAAAATTCAATTCCATTACATCAAATGAGTCCAGAGATACACTATATAACACATAGAGCCTTCTAAACCTAACTCTACATCTTTAGCTCTAGTGTGTTCATCTATTTACATTTCTAAGTAGTGTGTGTATCTGTCTATTACACACACAATAAATCCTATACATAACTATAGGATACTTTATGTCCTCAATATCACACTCTATTTATCCATTTGTATCCCACATAGAACTTTAGAAGAGTTCGTGTGTGACCTATTTTTTGTTTTTCCCACAAAGAACTATTTTAGAGGTCATGTGTGACCTAGACAGCCTTGTGTGCTCTTGTGAACCCCAATACAGGGTTTGGATCAATCTTTTTTATTACTTTAAACTGCATGGTAGTAGGTGGTCATAATGTGGATAGGAATAAATCTCAGATTGAGAGTGAACATCTTATTTTAAATTCAACTATGCCTTTTTTTATTTTCTTTTACAATGTTTAATAACAAATTTAATTCAGAAAAAGTTTAACTCTGATAGTTAGTTTAGTAGGTGTTTATAATAGTTTTGAATGAGCAGGTTAGTTTCAAAGATTATATTAATATTTAGGTTAGTATAATTGATTACTAATCAATCTCTAGAAAAATTCATTGAACATTCCAGACTCTTAAAAATTCACTACAAACAAACTTAAATTATATTTTTTAATTAGGGGATATTTTCAAAGAATTAATTTTTAACAAAAAAATTATAGAGACTCAATTCACCCCGTATTGAGTACTCTACTCTGATCAACATTTGGTATCAAAGGTTTTAGTAATTTTTCAATTTTCAAATCATTTTCAAATTTTATCAATTTTGATTGTTTTATTATTTAAAAGATCTTAAAATTTTTGTTAATTCTAAATTTTTATCACTTTCAAATATTTTCAAAATTTATCTTATGGAAAATAGATTAGAAGGAGTTGAAAAAAATATAACACCTTTTTTCATTGGAGCAGATTATGCTCAGTTGAAGCTTAAAATGAAAATGCATATAGAATATATGGGATTTGAAATCTGGACCGCTATTGAATGTAAATATGTACTCCTTGAAACTACAAGAAACTCTTGGTATGAAGCTACCAAGACTGCCTATAACAATAAATGAAATGAAATAAATTATTTATACTATTCACTAGGATATTAAGAATATAATCTCACTTCTACCTGTAAAACCACTCGTGAGATTTGGGACACTTATTATTTCCCATGAGGGAACAACTAAGGTGAACAAGATGATGTTGACTACATATAATATTAAATATGAAAATTTTAGAATGAATCATGATGAATATGTTTCTGATATGTATCTCTGGTTCAATGAAATTGTGAACACCATGATTTCTTTAGGAAGAGATGTAACAATAAAGGAGCAGATCATGAGGATTCTACAATGCTTACTAGAGAGATAGAGAGGGACATATGTATCTATAATAGAATCATGGGACATTGATAAATTACCAGTAAAGTAACTAATTGGAAAATTAATGATATGTGAATAGGAAGTAGAGGTGAATCAATAAGAGGAAGGCCCAAAGAGAAAATATTTAGCCTTGAAGACAAACACTTCTAAGAGAAAAGATAAATATAATGTTCAAGATGCTCTTGAGAGCACATGTAGTGACGAATTAGCTTCAGATAGTGATGAGGAAATGGCCTAGCTGGCCAAGATATTCATAAAATTATAAAGAAATAAAAATTTCTCCAAGAAACCAATCTTTAAAGGAAAAAATGAAAATAAAGGAAATTGGAAAAAGGATTGGAAGAAGCCTGAAAATTAGAAGAAATAGTTTTCTATGAATGAAAAAGTTTAGGGCATGTCAAAGATGAATATCCTCAATTAAATTATAAATAGAATTATGAGTATAAATATAGGAAATATAAGGATGTAATGAAAGCCACCAAGAGTGAATATGAGGACAGCTCCTGTGAATTTTATTCTTCTTAGAATGAGAAAGAAGATATGGAAAACATGTTCTTTATAACAAATACCTCTGAGGTACTTTTAAACTCTCCCATACCTAATGACTATTATTCTATAGATAAATATGAATATCAAAATATGACAAATGATGAACTGTTTGAGTATTGTAATATGCGATAAGAAACTTATAATGAAATGAAAGATTAATATAAATTATTAAAGAAAACACATGAACTCTCTATAAATATTAAATCGGAACATACTGTTGAGAACAAGAAAAATGCACAACTACTAAAAGAAAATAATGACCTAAAGTAATCTTATGATCAATTAAAGAAAGATCTAGAAAAGATTACCAATGAAAAAAAAACATACTCATTTACTTGGTAAACAGATATCTCCTAAGTATACTACTGGAATATGATATCATCTAGGATAATTAAATTTATCATAAAAAATTTTATAACTAAATTTGAAAATTTTTCTTCTCTGCCCAAAAATCAATATTTTATTGCAAGTTCCAGTTCTGAAAATCATTTATTGCATCATGTTTTTATGGACCAAATAAAGTTTATTTTTCAAATACATTACATTCTACAATTAAAAAACCCATAAGACAATTTTGGGTTCCTAAATCTTTTATTACTAATGTTTCTGGACCCAGAAAGAATATGGGTGCCAAAATATTTTCTTGGATGAATTGTTTTGTAGGTAAACTACCTAAATAGTTCATATAGAAAAAATTGGTACATGGACAGTGGGTGCTATCACGAACCAAATCTGGTGACCACTAATGCCGGCACCAAACTCATCCCATGCCAATTTCATGTGAAATTTGTGTTTTTTTCATATAAATATTTTATTGGATAATTAATGGATTCCATTTAATTATTTAGTTGACCATATTTAACTGTATTAGGTCTGAAAATGATGTTTTAAAATTTATTATTCTTTGTTTACTGCTGTGAAATTGGTTTTGGGTGTCATTTGATAAGAAAATCGTTTTTGAGTGCCAATTTGGTGTTGAATTGGGTGTTTTACATGGGTATTCTATGCGACGCATATTGGGATTGTTTTATAACTCATTTAATGAGCTTAAAGAAAAAATTTAGGGTGTTTTGGATTCTGTTTTGATAAATATGAGTATGAATATGGTGTTCATGTGGGGTTTTTAAAGAGTTTTGGGTGAAAAACAAGGACAGATTTGGGGAAGTTGTTTTATTGAAACTCAAAGTGTTTTGTTGTGTGTTTTAAATGGTATAAAATGTGTGTAGCTACTGTAATAATTTTATGTGACCAGTAGTGGTGTTTTATATGAAAATTAATATATGAATCATTATGAAATTGTTTGAGCACAAAGGGGGAAGCTCAAGTTCCTAGGTTGGGTGGATCTGTACTAGTACGGCTAGTGGACCAGATGGGTTTTGTCCCTATTTTACCTAGAATTTGGATAACAACAACTCTAAATAAACTATATGGGTGATTATTGTGGACCACTAGGTTATGGGTATGTTCCCTACTAGTGTCTCATGCACAAGAACATATTTTACTATGGATACTTAACACTAAGGTATGAGGTACATAGGGCCCAAGACTATCTAGTGCCTAGGGGTGTTCCCGATTTTGTTTCTCATTGTGTTTATGGTATTTTCCCATGTATTAGGGTGTTTTGGAAGAACTTTATAGTAGATAAATTTTTTGTTTAAATGTGTGAACATTCTGAAAACTTTATTTTGACAACTATTTTCAATTGAATGTCGCATTTATTGGATCTTATCACTGCTTTTCTCTGTGTATTAAAATATCTTGCTTTTTCAAATTTTTTCATGATCTTTGGAATCATTGGGTAGTATCATATTGGGCTTAGTCTGACACCCTAATTACACCACTTGGGTGTAAGTAGACTAGGTTATGTTTGACTTAGGTAAAGAAAAGGCTAAGGGTGATGGCGGTTCAGGGTGTTATTCCCTATCCTTGGGGAGGAGATGTGGAGACAGCTTGGGGGTGATTACCCCTTTCCATGTGGAGTCCATGGGGCTATATTTTTGTTGTTTCATTGTGTCTTTGGACCTTTGGTATTGCATTTGAACTTATTTATTCAGTTCTGGATTTTTGTATCAACCTTGTTGGTATAAACTTTTCATATTCATTTTATCAAATATTTTTGATGTTTTATGTATACATATTCGGGTAAATCATTCCCAAACCAAGATAAATGATACTCGGGCACTTGTGCCAGCCCGTGGGGGTAGGGAACGCCCTTCAAGACTTGTCACGGGCTGGGTTTGGTGCCGGTATTGGTGGTGACTAGATTCAGTTCATGCCAGATTCTCAAGACACGTGATAGAATATTATGCAAGCATCATGAATTTCATAAAGATTGATGGAGAAAATGTCACATTTGGTAAAAAAATGGTAAGGGAAAAATCATCCGCTTAGGCCAGATTGGTAACCCAAAATCTATTTCAATTTCCAAAGTAATTTATGTTGATGGAATAAAATATAAATTTCTTAAAATATCTCAACTGTGTGATGTTGGATTTAATGTCAATTTTTAAAATAATTCCCGCCATGTTTTTTATGCCAAAAATAACTTTTTATTTACTACTCTTAGAAATGATAATGTATACACACAAAATTTAGAAACACTAGCATCGCATAATGTTTCCTACCTAATTTCCTTTCACAAAGATTCTTGGATCTGGCATAGAAGAGAAGAACATTGTAATGTACACACTCTTATGAATTTAACAATAAAAGTTTGAGTTAAAGACCTTCCCAAAGTCGAGTTTCTAGACAATAGAGTGTGCATTCTTTGTCATTAATGAAAGCAACACAAAATCAATTTTCAAACCAAACAAATAAGTTATGAATTATCATCCTCTTGATTTGGTTCACATGGAATTTTTTGTACCATCGATAGATTCATGTCTCAAGGGGAATCACTCTATTTATGTTCTTGTATATGACTTATCTTGGTATACTTGGACCTTTTTCTTAGCTCACAAAAGTGAAGAGTTCTCTCATTTTACAAAGTATGCTAGGACTGTATAAAATCATAGTGAACATAAAATTAAATCATTAAGAAGTGACCATGGCCTTGAGTTTCAAAAAAAAGACATTGATTCCTTTTTCTCTCAAAATGGCTATAGTCATTACATCACTTCCCTTAGGACACCTCAATAGAATGGTGTAGTAGGAAGAATAAATAGAACCCTATAGAAAATTTCTCAAACTATGCACTATGAATATGGACAACCCAATTATTTTTTGGTTGAAGTGATTAATAATGCTTGTTATATAATTAATAGAGTATAAATTAGACCTATCCTTAAGAAAACTCATTATGAGTTATGGAATAATAGGAAACACAAGGTAAATTATTTTAATGTTTTTGGATGTAATGTTTATATTCTCAACACTAAATATAATATAAGTAAATTTTCCTCCAAAAGTGATGAATGAATTTATCTTGGATATTCAACATCAATAAAATCATATAGAGTCTTTAATAAACAAACCAAATGTGTTGAGGGATATATACATGTCAAATTTGATGAACCATATCCACATGAACCTAAGACCTTTCTAAATAATCTTGAAGCGGAAATGTCCAATCTAAGAATTAATGTTAAACCATATGACCATCCTATAATGGAATCTATTAAAACTTCTAGTTCTGAAAATTTCCCAAATTCTATCCAAAATGAACTAGAACCAAGTGATGAACCTGAAATAACTAGCCATACTTTTACTAGACTGACTAGAACCATTAAAAACCATCCCTTAGATACTATAGTTTTATATTTAAATAGAGGAACACAAACTGAAGCTTCCTTGAGAAACCAGTTTTAACATCAACAATTATTCTGACAACTTGAAATTAAAAATATCAATGATGCAATCAATGTTGAATTTTTGGTGGTGGCAATGCAAGAAGATCTTAATCAGTTTGAGAGAAATAATTTCTGGAATCTTGTTGATAAACCAAAAGATACCATGACGATAGGAACTAAATGGGTGTTTAGGACTAATATAGAAAAGGCTGGAAATATAGTTATAAGTAAAGAAATATTTTTTGCACAAGGATATAATAAAGAATAGGGAATTGATTATGAGGAAACATTTACATTGGTAGCTTGGCTTAAACACATTAGAATCCTACTTTCCAATGAAGCACACTGGGATTTCAAACATTTTCAAATGGATATCAAAAGTGAATTTGTAAATGGTTATATAATTGAGGATGGTTTTGTTTAATAACCCTTGGTTGTACAAATACACATTTTCAAAATCTTGTTTTCAAATTAACTAAAGCATTATATGGTTTGAAACAATATCCTAGAGCTTGGTATTATAGGTTAAGTAACTTTCCTATTTCTAAATTTTTTACAAAAAGAGTTGAAGATCCTACATTATTTAAAAAAAGGATTTATAAAGACGTTTTAATTTCCCAAATATATGTATTTGATATTATTTTTGGTTCTTCTAAAATTATTTATGCAATTATTTTTCAAAAATGATGCAAAGTGAGTTTTAAATGAGATTTATGGGTGAACTTAAATTTTTTCGTGGATTTCAAATATTTCTAAACAAAGAAGGTATTATTATAAATCAAAGTAAATATAATAATTCTCTTTTGAGAAGATATAGATTGTATTTCATTAAGATTAGTGAATCACCTATGATTTCTACATGTAAGATGGATCTTGATTAAAATGGGAAATCAGTTGATCAAACTGATTATAGAGGAATGATTGGGAGTTTTATTTACATAACTTCTAGTAGTCCATACATAATGTTTAGTGTGTGTATGTGTGCAAGATTTCAAGAAAACTCAAAAGAGTTAAATTTTAATGCTATTAAATTAGTTTTCAAATACCTCAAATATACAACTAATTTAGGACTATTCTACCCTAGAGGAAAACCTTTGGATATGGTTAGTTATTCTGATGCTAACTTTGGTGGGTGTAAATTAGATAAAAAGAGAACTTCTAAAAAATGTCACTTTTTGGGAAAGTCTCTAATTTTATGGTGTAGTAAAAAGAAAAATACAGTTTCACTATCAACTGTTAAAGTAGAGTACATTGTTGTTGGTAGTTGTTATGCACAAATTTTGTGTATGAATCACACTTTATTAGACCATGGATATCAATTCAGACATATCCCCATAAATTGTGACCTTAAAAGTTCTATTAAAATTTCTAAAATATAATTTCTCATTCTAGAAGAAATCATATTGATGTAAGACATCAATTTTTTAGAGATCATTATCAAAATGGTGATATACCTCTTGGGTTTATTGGGACTGAACATCAACTAGCTGACATTTTTACCAAACCCTTAAACTCTAAGAGAAGGAGATAAATCATACATGAACTAGGAATGATATATATATATATATATAAAGATTATCTGTCCTTATACATTTAGAAAAATATGTTTGTCTATGAAGCAGATTAGGTGACACTGATCAGGTGAAACTGATAAGGTGAAACCGGTCAGGGGACACCGATCGGGTGAAACCGATCAAGTAAAATAGATCAACAAAAACAGATCAGGTGAATCCGATTAGGAGAAACTAATAAGGTGAATCTTATTAGGTGAAATTTATTTGGTGAAATCAATTATTATGAAACTGATCAGATGAAATCGATCATGTAATACCGATTAGGTGAGATCAATACCGTTAGAGTGAAACAAATAGATATTTTTTAGTAAATCTGTTAGTCTGTATATTTTATGTAAAATGAAAATTTTTCATTATTTTTTATTTTACCATTATTCTATTTTAGGTTTTTATAAATTTTATCCCCTAAATGATAAAACTAAATCATTCCATGACCCTTCACAACCCTCACTACCTTCAAACTTATGACCTTTCAACATCCTTCTTCGAACCTGAACATTCAGAATGTCTAGGACAATGCGCATGATGGAAGGACCATGTGAATTGTCATCAACTAAGAATCAAAATGGAGAATTAGGTAGTTCCCCAAGTTTTTTGAAACCAGAGATGGGAAGTAGCATGGTAACTATGGAGAAATATGTGTCTACTGAATGGTTGTTGTCAAGAAAGCCTCTCTTTCTTATATTTTTAGAATCATAGGGGTGGATTAGCTAGTTTATAAACAATGAGAGAACATTTTATCCCAGGATTGTACACTAATTTTATTTACACTTAGACGTTTTTTTGGATGGATCCGAGGAGACTCGTATGATGTCTGCGCTAAAGGGAAATGAGATCTCATTCTCTTCAAAAGAGTGGGATGAATGAATATAGATTCCTCATGAGGGAGTACTTTATAACTATCAGGGTATAATTCCTCCAAATTTAGATTTATTTTCTTATAAGAATTAATTGAAATAATAGAATAGAAATGAAGACTCCAAGATTGAAATTTCTTCAAAATTAGATGGAGATTCTAGGATGATTTTCAAATTTATCCCACACCAAATCTCCTCAAGGAAGGGTGATTTTGTTTCTTTAATGTATCAAGATGTATTCCTAAATTACATGTTGAAGAATAGGGTGAATGTGAATATGTGTAGCTACCATATGGTATAAATTAGTGAAATGGTAAATCCCTCCAAAAAGGAAACTTATTTATATTATCTGAGGACGGTTTCTGCAATGTTTAAGAGGCTAGGATGTGTGGAGGATTAAGATGAAGTGATTACTACCTGTAGTGGTTTATGCCTACACAAATATATCTATAAAATAATGAAAATATTTTGAAACCCATGGAGGAGTATGTGGGTAGAACATGAGGAGAAATTATTTCAGTAATTTAAACCCATTGATCATCCTACCAGACCAAGGGATCAAGCTAATCCAGGTCTCAAACCTGGTGAGAAGGTTGTATATTTAGTGGAATAACAAGATGAGCCTAAACTGAAAAGAGAATATAGGTCTCCTATAAATGATAGGTGTGACGCAAATATTTCTTAAAACTCAAGATAATTGTAATATGGACCTGTAAGTCCACCATTGGAATTACATTCAAATAAATATCATTTATATGATGATGAAGACAAGGAAGAGACTGAAGTATCTGGAGTTGAATGTTATGTGAGTAAGGTAGATGATGATGAGGAGGAGGATGATAAAGGTGATAATGTGAGTGAATAACAAAAATCAATACAAGAAGTAGTTAGTTCTGGTGAGGAGTATATGCATAGAGATGAGGAAGGACAAGATGATGTCGATCATGATGGAGACGATGATGGAGATGATGGAAATGATGATGGACATGAACACCCTGATAATGATCTAGAAATCATTTAGGAACTTTTTGATATTATGGTTAGAGTTCAAGATGAAGAAGTTGAATTTCCTGTGCCTCAGAATGAGGGAGAGCCTCATGTGGATAGAGTTCAAGAAGAATAATATCATGTTCAGATTGTACCAGTGCCTCGTAATGTTATTTTGGCTAGAGGTCAAGAAGAAGAAGGTGGAGCTCAAAATGAGTGGGAGCCTCAAGGTAGAAGAGTATAAATTGATATTGTAGAGACTATAGATTGGACTTGGTCTTGTGAGTAGAATAGAAATCCAGGATATATCTTGTTTGGGATAGATTATGATTCAGATGAAGAGATGGTTCCTCCTCCTTCTTCACAATCTAATATGGAACCGACAGCTCCTACTTCACATGTCTTACCTAGTGCTGATGATCCTATTGTACCTTCAGTTCTGTGTGACTACATCACCAAGGCTAATCTCGAACAATTCAAAGGCTTATGTGTGTGAATCTGTGAGATCTTCAATTCCATTATGAAATGAAGATTCTACATCTAGGAGTATTTTATAGGAAGATGCTGCTATGATTTCATGAATGTTAATTTAGTAGATACAACCCAATCTTATCACTATAGCCAAGACCATTGTGAGAAATAATGCAGTGGTGAGAGAAGAAGTGAAGAAAATGGGTCAAGAACCGGTATCTCAATACAATAATTTTAGAACCACACTTGGTGGTGTAAAAGAGATTCTTAGGAACGTTTTTATACATCTACTGAATATAGATTTAAAAAAGTTTAAGGAGGATCTTAGAAAGATGATTTCTAGTGCATATGGTTCTAGAGTTACCTGGCATGCTGCTGATATAGAGTCCCTCGGGTCTGTTATAAGAGAAGAGATGAGGTCCATTAAAAATGGATCTAATAAAGAGGCCCTTGACAAGGAAAAAAGGAATAGTGACCATGTATACAACATGGTGAGATAATGTGAAAATGAAGCAGTTGATGCTCAAAATAATATTAGAGGAAACATGGACAAGTATTTCTTTAAAATCAATAAAAACCCTGAGTTGAATAAAAGATTTGAATACATGGTTGAGAACCTCAAGATAACACCAGTGACTAAGTCATTCAAGAAGAAAGTAACCCAGTTGAAGTATATTGATCCCACATTCGAAAAATTCATCGAAAACAAGGAGGATTTTGAGAACGTCATGTAGTAAGGGGTGAAATCATCAATGATTTTATCATGATTTTGAAGCCCTGCTTGTATGTATAGTCTAAGGATATAGTGATTCCTACAGGTGCATCCATCGAACCTTGTTCACTTACTCCTACTCAGATGATAGTATCTCAATCTTTATCTTAGATTAGGCTAGTGATCCAAGATCAGCCTCAAAGTCATGCTCTATCAAAGAAGTGACCAGTCCTTTCATCTAATTTTCCTTAAACCGTCACTTTACATGGTTCAATCATTCAGCTAATCCTTCCTACATCAACAACAACACCTCCAAAAACCCACTATTGACCCTTCAAACAAATGGAATGTTCCTCAACCTACCAATCCTTAGCTATAGATCAATTTTTGAGAGGGATTATTACTTTTCTTTTGATGGTTTTACTCTTTGTGATTTAATAAATATCAATTTGACTTCAATATTTTTCATGTTTATTTTTTTATCCTTTACGGTTCTTTTCACTTTTTTTAAAATCTCTAAAGGGGGTGAAATCTATGGATGGCATAAACTCTTAACCTATGGGGGAGACTACCTATGGATTAGGAATCATGGAATGTAATAAATTAAGAATATATATATATATATATATTCAAGCTTTGATATATTCTAATAAAACTAAGATGGAGCATAAGAATCTTCTATATATTCTCAGATAAAATTATTGAGGGGGTCATAAGAGGAAATACCTTATAGTTATATTGATAATTCACACTCACTGCTGGTAGGTTGTGTCATGTCATAATTATTCCTTAACATCATGTATAACTCATTCATGCAATGATTTGTGATTATAAAAAGTGGGATATTGTTAGACCATTTGTGAGAGAATAGTTTTAATAATAAAAAATAATGCCAATTTACATATCACGATAATTCAGAAATGATTATTTATAAATCAACACACTATGTCACATCGTTTAATACATTTTAATAAGTCAATAAATTAAGTATATTTATGTTTGAATATATTTACAAGTGTATATATACATATAATTGTGAATTTCTCTTAATTTGGAATTGTTTTGTATAAGGAAAACCTTTTTAAAAAATTTCAAAGTCTCAAACTCTGATTGGTTCAAAGGAGTCACCGATTAGGAATCACTGATCGAAGAAGACACTGATGTAGAACTCAACGATAGAACAAATGAAACACTGATGGACAAGTCACTGATGATCAGTCACACTGATAGTTCAAGCGACTCATCGATAGGAAACACACTGATAGTTCAAAGGACTTACTAATAGACAACTCACTGATGGGCGACACACCTATAGTTTAAAGGACTTACCAAGGGACAAGTCAGTGATGGGAGACACGCCGATAGTTCAAAATGTGTCACTAATGACGACTCACTATTTACCAGACAGATCGATATTAAAAATGACTCACTGATGCTCAGAGTCACCTATACCAATGTTAAGGACTCATTGATACAGAGAGACATTGATTAAAATCCATCACTGATACATATGACTCACCAATATTTATAAAAACATTTTGTCTTTTATTAATTCAAATTTACATCTAAGGGTATAATTTAGATAAATTAATGATTCTGAAATTAATTAATGTTTTCTATAAGATATTTTTAGGACAATAAAAGGTACATGCACGTGGTGAGATCATTATCTCTGCTAGAAATAAAAATATAAAAGAATAATAAGTTGGATCATTCAAAAAACAGAAAAAACCTAGTCAAAGTAAGTGAAAAAGAGATGAACTCTTGATCTGGAGCATACTTCCAAAAACCCAAGAACTCAAAAGGAATAACATACAAGAAGATAAATGTGTCAAGATAAACCTAGTGAAATCACCTGAACTAATTTAGAACAAGAAGTATAACATCTCAAACTTATGGAATCGAGAACACTAAGACTTAAACCCTCTATTTTTAATTCAAAATTACATAAGAAGAATCAAACTTCAATTACACTACATCAAATGAGTCCATAATCTACATTGCATAACACATATAGCCTTCTAAACCATACTCTACATCTTTAGCTATGTTTTGTTCATCTATTTACATTTTAGAGTAGTGTCTGTATCAGTTTGTTACAAACCCATTGACCCATATTCTTAACTTGAGGATACTTTATATCCTCAATCTCAAACTCTATTTATCTATTTGTATCCCATGTATAACTATAGAAGAGTTCATGTGTGATATGTTTTTTGTTTTTCCCATATGAAAATGTGGTAGAGGTCATGTGTGACCGAGATAGCCTTGTGTACTGTTTTGAACCCCGATCCATGGTGTGGATCAAACTTGTTTATTTATTTAATAATCATGGTGGTAGGTGATACCCAAGTGGATGATTATGTTTTGGCTTGAGACTGATCCACTTGATTTAAATTCCTTTGTTCGTTTTGTTATTTTCTTTTATTGTGTTTGATAATAAATTACATTCAAACAAAGTTAAACTCTAATAGTTATTTTAGCAAGTTTTTATAATAGTTTTGAGCAAGTAGGTTACTTCAATAAGTTATATTAATTTTTAGATTAGTATAGGTGAAAACTAATCAATATTTTTATAAATTAATAGAAAATTTTGGACTCATATAAATTTACAAAAAAATGAGTTGGATAATATTTTTTAATTGTGGGAAATTTTGAAAAAACTAATTTTTAATAGAAAATTTTATGGGGACTAAATTCACCCCCTCTTGAGTACTCCACTCCGAGAAACAGAAACTATGTGATTTGTTTTTACCATAATGTATGTTTGGGATTAATTATTTGTGTTTTGATGTTTTATAATAGAAAACTAATGATGATACTAGTATACTCATTAGTCTTTAGGAGAGACTCAGATTTTTTCATGCAAATAGGTATCCTAAATGTTATTCTATTTGTAGGTAATTTTAAAATATGATGCAAGTTCTTATGATTTTGATTCATAATAAGGAAAATTTTGATGATGTTGTATATTGGGTTTGATCATTGGAGTATTTATGAAGATTATACACCCATGTTACACCAGGGAATGGATCCCCAACATTTTACATATATGTATAAGAGGTACTCCCTTGTTTCACTAGGGTGAGGGTCCTCCATCCATGAGGATGGTACTCCCCTATTATACAGAGGAATGAGTCCCTCATTTTCTTTATATATATATAGATATTACTCCCACATACTATATATGGTGTAGTCCATATATCTACATGAGAAGAAATCCCCCATTTTTTCATGCTTGGGCAGCGCATGGGCCCCCCATGGGATTTTCGGCTCTCTCCTCTGTAGAGCATAATTGTGGGGTGTAGTCCCCTCCACTATTTTCTTGTTGAGGATACTTGAGATCCATGGTCTGTAATCATGGCTCTCTCGAATAAAGTATGTAGAAGTAGTGGTTAACAAGATCCTCTACATAGTATCCCCTGTTAGTGGGTATGATGTTGGAAATCAATGATATATCATGGATTATCCGGTAGACTCATCATTCATAGTTGGGATATAGAGATAGAGATATCCATTATCTATTTATTTGGGATTATTATTGATCATATATGGATGTTTATTATTTTCATGTGATTTATTATTGACATGAATTTGTTAGGTAAATATGACTACTTTTATTATATTTTATCTGTCTATCCCTTTAGTTTGTAGGATTTCCTTCTGGATTTGGATATACTCACCCCTAAATGAGATTTTCAAGGTTGTGTTTGGTCTTATATAGATGAGTTGATTATTTGTGGTGGCCTTCATGGAGCCTCAAGATACGTGTGTGCATTTATCATGTACGGTGGTTGGGATTGGAGATCAAGAGTCAGAATATCTCTCATCTTTAATTTTGTCTAGTAGTTTTCATGCTTGGATATATCTTCTTGTTGGGGAAATACTTATCATTTTCATTACCTATTATAATTTCATAGTATTTTTTATTCCCTAGAGGTTATTCTATATATGTTTTTTTACTCTAGATGCTAATATATTTTATTTTTATTCCTCTACACGTTATTATGGAGATGGTTGGGTGGATGATTAAAGGTGCATTTAAAAAAGCCTCCCATTTTAGTTATTCCTTTTTCAGTTCTTGTTACTATCTCCTGGTCAATTGAGATGGGAGTGGGGTTGTGGTGGCCTTGTTTTTTATTGGAGAAGTGGTCCCTAATTGGATGTGTTATTATATATTATTATCAAATTAGTTCATTCCTTTGGAAGGTTATTAGATCTATACGCATATGATGATTGTTTTGGATTTAGGTAAAAAAATAAAAGTTTCATGAGAGAAGCATTAATGCTAGGGTACCCAGTGTTGGTGTAGAGGCTGGCATATCCATGGATAATGACTCATAATACTGATATATCAACTTTCCATTCAAAGAAATTGGTTTTAGGGATCAATGTATGTATGATTGTGTCCTTTTATTTTCATTCTTAAGTCATCTCCCAGGATATTATCATTAACCATAATATATCATCATAAATTTCAAGATTTATTTATGAGTAAATAGAATTATGATTCTGAGAGAGTTTCCTTATAACAACCTGAAAATTGTGGAGGCCTCAGTTTGGGGACCTAACCATGAGTTTAGTTTTTTAGACATCCACTGTGTAGTACTAAATCATTTTAAGTGACACATGGGTTCATTTATGGATTAAGAATATTACCATTGGAATATTGATCATTTGATATCTCCAGTAGGATATGATAATGGTATGTGTAGGCTTAGATAATTACATGAGTTCCATGGATGGATACTATTGATGTTTCATGATGAAAAATACCATGACGTAGTAGAGGTTTGTCTCTAAGTAGTGGTCTTGGTTTTTTAGCTTATGTAGGCCCTGACTAATCAGATGGTTTCAATAGAAACTGTTCTAATATATTGAGTAGTTAAAGTATATAGTGGTACTGATAGATTATGAACCTATGCTGAGTGTGTATTATGGGTTTTAGAGATAAAGATCAGTCAGTTTTCATGGTGATTCGGACTCTATATTATCATGTGTTAAATAATTGGATAGATTTTATAGTGTGAATGACCAACATGTATAGGTCCCATACTAATTTTTTTGGGTGGAATGACTTATCTAGAGTGATTTAGGGCATCCATAGAGCCTTTTTTGGTGATATTCAATGTGGGATCAGAAATCCTAGAAACAGGGAAACTTCTTCCACTAATACTAATTACTGTAATACAATTCAAACTATGAGGGTGAGTTAGTTCCTCCCAATATAAATATTGTGGAGGTTTGGAAGAAGAGTTCTTAGATTTTTTGTTTGAGGTTGTTCCAATAGAAATCTATGGGATTGAGCTATGGTTAAATAGAACATGTATAAAAGGGGAAAGATGGCATGAGTATTGGGTCTTGGGACCCTGATAATCTTGATGTAAGCATGGTTTGATCTGTATCCCTTACACTCCCATTTAATTTCAAGTGAAACGTTCGCAAGTGATATTTCCTTTTCTATAACCACTATTTGAGTCCTAGTGATATAGTATAGAATTGTTTCTTGAATATTCCATTTAGAGGCTATTATAGAGAATATTTGATTTCACACACTTCTATAGTGTGACCAAGATCTAATAGGAGATAGATCCTGACATAGAATATTTTTGTAGTTTCAAATGGAACCTATGATTTTTTTCCATTGAATGGACTGGTTCCCAACTATTCAATCCCAGTTGAATGCAACCAGAAAAGCTTATAGTGTATCCTCATGGGAAATCCAGTATATATCTCCTCAAATATGGAGTAGATATTAAGAAAATAGGTGAACTAATATATCCAAATATTGGTGACTATTAAATAAGAGTATTTACCCACTAGAATCGATTAATTTTTTGAAAAATGGTTAAATGTGAAGCATATCATGGATTTTGGCCTCAGATTGGGTTATCATTTGATCCAGGGTTAATAGGTGAATGTATTGATCGTGGCATCCTAGAACTCTTTTGGTTGATTTGAGTTATGGTTGATACCCATTTATGTGTGGAATACCCTAGTATAGTTTTCAATACAATGTACATGGATCCTTATCTATTATTGGAAAATTTTATGTTATTATTCTGTGATCATACCCTTGTTTCCATATCATCAAATTTGGAGCACGCAAGACACAATATGATTGTTATATACATGATCTGGGAGAGTTGTCCATATTGATAATATTGTGGATTATATTCTAGATTATAAGGTCCAAATTATGGTATATGTCCTCTAAAATATGGGAGTCATAGTGGAACCTAAATAGGTTGAGGTTTCATGATCTTGATGCCCACCCAAGGTGTATTAGTATAAGAATATAATCAAATAGATTTTTTTAGTCCACTATGTTGAGTGATCCGATGGTTATTTACCACTTTAAATCTGGCCCTTATGGGTGAGGATGGTGTAGAATACCTCCAGTTGTTTGTTATAACCCATCTGGTTCTTCAGTTAGTTAGGGAGGCACAACTTTTGGATATCTACAGGGAGATCATTCATTACTAGGAATGCACTAGATGTGTTCTTGATGGATTTTATGAAGGTGAGGTGCACAACTACCTTGGTCAAGGATGGTTAGTGGAATTGGTCATGTTATGGGAAGTGGGTGTTGAGGAGGTCATTTTCCCTTATTAGTAAGCCCAAGAGAAGGGTTATTGAGACTATATCTTTTTTTTGTTTTGGGTCCATGGATGTTACATATTTTTGCAGAGTTTATCTCTGAACATCACACAAGCATATGTGTACCATCCAAGGTGTTGGGAGGAAGTGGAAACTGGATAGTGTTTTGGGGTTATTATGATGGGTATTATGTGATTGAAGAGAGATTAGGATGTTTATCGAGTGAAAATGGATTTAATCCCAAATTTAACTCACATAAAAAGCATCTGAGAGTATATATTAGTGGATAGTTTGGGACATCCGTGCATGAAGAATGTATTTTGGCTTCATGGAATTCCTTCAAAGATCATTCAGATTGTGATTATCACTCCATTTCATGACTATAGAGATGATAAATGAGGAATTTGTGGGTCAAATATGTTTTCCATTATGTTTCTACACTATAATGATTGTTTGGGTTGAGTAAACTTTGGGTTTTATTGAACATGCTTCTAGAATGCTTGTTTGATTTGGGAAATATATGGGTGGATCTCCTACCATCAATGGGTCATGTATCATATCAGTTATTTCTCCTCCATTACAATAGACCCATTTGATCCATGTATGGGATACCGTGTAGGTCTCCACTATGTTGGTCAGAGCCTATGGGAGTAAGAAATTGTAAGCCTATGGTTCATTCTAGTGATAGTTCTAAAAGGGTTTCAGTTCTCCAAGGATGGATGACGACTGCCTGGAAGAATTATTGAGTCCTTTGTTTACTAATGATAATGGAATTTTTAGTTCGATGAGGAGGTCATATATTCTGAGATATCTCACCATGTTGAGTATCACTAGGATTTTTCAAATAGTGAAGGCTATCTTTATGGATTTTAGAACATTTTTCATGTTTCTGCATCGAGTTAGTGATGTGGTGTACCACTTTAACTAATTATTCATGTTGGATTAGCTTAACCTTTTCCTCATGTTGTAGATAATGATATGTGTGCAAGAATAATTGCATAGTTTCATCCCAGAAGAGCTAGTAATGGGGTGAAATGATGGATTTTTATGTACCCTATGGTGGATTTGAAAAGGTACTATAAAACCATTTTTATGCATGTAGATCCAATGGGTCCCTGAGGGTAAATAACTTTCAGGCATGAAAGAAGTATCATGGTAGATAGGGAATGAGAGACAAATACATACTCATTATCCCTACATTTTTTATTAGTTTTTGATTTTTATGGATGAAAAGAAATGAATATGGGAATAATTTATAGATTTTGGTCTTGTTGTGCAAATATTTTCAATATTTTAAGGATTATTTTTTGTTTCAGTCATTTCCATGGCTTGAGATTCTAATGTCCAGTAAGACCAGAATTGTTAATATAAATTTTTTGAATATATTAATATTTACCATGAGTAATGTTATATAAAAAAGTTAAATAACACCAAATCGAGTCTTGGATAAAATTTATGAGACCGCACCTGAGTTTGAAACATGGTTTTTTCTTTATACATGACCTATGGTTGATCTGGACTAGACATTCAGTTAAGGCATACATCAGAGGGTTTGTTTAATATAAATAAATAAATAATTTATCTGTTTAATTTATTAAATTAACTAATTATAATACTTTAAACCACCCTCTTATGACATGTTTTCAAGGGTTATTCACATTAATCTTTGTATATCATAAAGGTGGTGTATAGGGTTCTTCCTTGTTAGATGAATATCAAATGGAGAAAGGTGATCATATCAATGGTTAGCAAACCCAATGGTTCTTCTTTATCATTGGTGAACTTATTCCTCACCAATGTTCAATCCATAATCAATTTAGGAATCATAAATTTTCAATTTCACCATTTTTTAAAAGATTGAGAATAGATTAATTATCTACTTTTGATATGTGATTTATTTATTCCATCACATGATCCCTACTACCTCAAAGTATAACTAATATGTTAAAACACATTTTATCTGTCACGTCAGGTTGTTTAAATAATTATTGTCTAATGACTCGGATAAAATGATTATTGTCTTTGTTCTTGTGATTTTCCCATCTATGATCATTCCATTCTTCACTGTTAGCCTACGGGTTAGTAGTTCAATATTTCTAGGGAGGTATTGAGCATGATCGAGCCCCAAGATTTATTGTGTTAGTATGAATGTTATGTGGATCAACTATTTGGGGATGTCATGATGAAAGATGTGTGTTATAGGTTATACTTACTAGATTCAAGATATGGAGGGGTGATGGGATCGAGTATGAGTTGCATGAGAGGTGTGTTCGGGGATGTGCAGTTGCTATATATGGATGTGGATTATTTTCTGGTGAAGAATGGTCAGATTCTGGTTTCTTCCCAACCATAGAAGATGGTGTGTGTTATTATTATTTTAAATAATAATTAAATTTGAAATTTATTATTATTATTAATATTATTATTTTTTATTTTTATTTTTATTTTTCATAATTATAACATGTGGTATTAATAATAATAATAACTATAATAGAATTATAATATTAAAAATATTAATAGGAAATCATGTGAGATCCACCTTAAGAGATAAGAGGGGACCTCCTCTCCAACCCAACATGTACATGCATGGAGAATCATTTCTCCTCTATTTATAAATTTATATATAATGTTAAACTAATAAATTGACAACTCAAGGATTGATAATGGGGCTTCACCAAATGGTTGTGTGTATGTAGGAGGGGTTTGTGCATGGGTTTCTCACTTTAAATAATGTTTAAAAAAAATAATATATAATATTATTATTATTATTTTATTTTTATGAAAACCATGCTTCCGTCATAACTTCACCATGTGACATCATATTGGAGATATGTCTATGGAATCATGATCATGGTATTGAGGTGGAAGATTCCATACCAATGATGGATTTTTCATTTAGACACATGACTCAAGGACATGAAATGTTCTTGTACATGTTATGAATAAACGCATTTTTTATGGAGTGTCATAGTTGGGAATGCTAATAGGATTTATTGAAATCCTTTCAGTGAGGATTTCAATGGTGTAATACTTTTTCCATTCATGGATGTTTACATTGAAATATAGGTGGTTTGATGTTTTATCCCAATAGAATGATGATAAGAATCATGCACTCATCAGGATTTTGGCGAAACATGGATTTTGACCCACATGAATTCTATCCATAGTGGTATTCCATTAATAATGTGATGGTTGTATTTATAGTGTCTTCTGAGATACACTGAGAGTTTTTTAAGCATAAATCTTGTTTAGGTGATGTTGTAAAATATTGGCGATCATGTGTGATTATCAAAGTGTTTCAATGGATGTTTCTCCCCTATCACACCAAGGATTGGGTGCCATATATTCATTATACATGAATAGGAAATACATCCCTATCATACTCGAGAGTGGCTACCCTATACTCTTTATAAATAAATTTATAGTACCACCCCACACTACATATGGTGTAGGAAGTATATCTATAGATTCATACTTCTATGTCTATTTTATATCTAGTTGTGAGTTGGTACCCTACAAGAGTTATGGATCTCTCAGTTATGTATTGTAGTTGTGGGATGTAGGACCATCCACAATTTTCATGATGAGGATATGTAATATACATAATTCTGAATCATGGATACAGAGACTGTGGTTCTTAGTAGGGGAGGGGTGGTCCCCACCCCAAAGTTTCTCTTACAGTTGTACATGATGTTGGGAATCGATGATGAACAACATAGCTAAAGGAAGACTCATTATTCATAGATGGGTTGTGAAGATATAGATCCCCTTTCTCTATTAATTTGGGATTCATAGAGATCACATCTGAATTTTTGTGCTTGTTATCTCATTTTTTAATGTATATGCCATGTTTGGGTTGAGTTGACTACTTTTATTATCATTTTTTTGTGTACATGCCTTTGGGTGTCCAAATAGGTATATATATACTCACCCCTACATGGAATTAAGTCTTGAATCATCCTATTATCCTATATACATTTCCCAAAGAGTAATAAAAAATAAAACAAAAAAATAAACTATCCATTGATACCACTTCATAATATCTCGAACATGGTGCCACACAATATGTCCCCTAGCAATTTGGTTACATGACAAAGGGAGTTCCTACCCACATGTTGGAGGCTACCGACTTGCATCATGGGTCTAATATCGATCACGGGGAGACTATACCCTCTTTATCAAATAATCATAGAAGTTGAAATAAATGAAAATAACCCAATCATATAACCAATAACCAAACCAAACTAGCATCATAAAATGAAAAAAATGGTAAATTAAATATATATATCTAAAAAGTAGATATTTCATGCCAAATATGTGTCAAGTGTCAATATGAAAAAATGAAAAATAAATAAAGACACTAAAAATTACCTAGAGGGTTCTGAATCACATCTGGTTCCCTCATCCATGATCCCCCCATCTCAACCATCTATCATAGGGACTTTCCCCTTATCCTTTCCTGAAAACATGAATTATATTCAATTATAAATTAGGCGGCCTAATTAGGGTATCAGTACAACTTAGTAGGCCACTACCAAACGTGTCTAAAAAAATATCCAATCAATAAAAGTTTATGTGGTTGTATAAATAATAATATACAAGAAATAAATCAAACCATTTACATTTATTCAATTTCTTTTTATATAACTTCATAACTCTTGGGTACTTGAGGACACCCAAACCCTTAATATATTATTTGTCCCATCATGTATTTGGAGACATATCACATAGGGAATATAAAAATACATTTTAATCATGGTCTTTCATTATCCATTTCATTTCAATTAATATCACGTCCAATCAGAATCACAGTCCAATCCAAACATTTTGGGCCCAGATCTCTTTGACTAGGATCATGTGGGTATTTGAAGTAGTAGTATATAACTAACAACTCATTTATCAATCAATCACCCAAGTGCTATTTTGATGTAGTTGTTCTTATCCTACACTCATTTACTAATCAATTAAAGAAGTGGGATTTTGAATCAGCTTTCTATTTCCCACACTCATTATAACTATGGGATTTTGAAGTAGTAGTCCATCACCCAGACACATTTATCAATTTATCACTATGGTATTTTGAAGCATAAATTAATGTCCCACACATGTATATCAAATATATCACAATATCAAATCAGTTAAGGTTAATCAACATTAACCCTATTTTCATAATTTCATAATCATCAAGGTTAATCCAACCTTCTCATAACCCCATTTGTCAATTAATTATAGAACACATTAATTAACTAATAAAAAAATACAATAATTAATTAAACAATTAATTAATTAAATTTCTATATTCATAACAATTTTTTAATTAATTCACCAATTGATTAATCAAATTACACAATCACAGTAATCCATTAATTAATTCACCAACTAATTAATCCAATTTTTACAATCCCAATATCCAATCAATTTCATGACCACAATAATTTCCATTAATTAATTCACCAATTAATTAATCGAATTTACACATTCATAACAATAAATTAATTAATTCTTTAATTAATTAATTCAATTAAACCAACTTAAACTTTATAAAATTTAACTCAATTCATCATCACATTCCAATTATATCAAATTAATTAAATTATCAATGAAATTTCCCACATATGGAAATTTAAATGACAAAATATCATACATGTAAGGAAATCCAGACTATGACATTGTAATTTAGACAAACTAACTAAAGATAATTGATAAATTATTACTAATGAAGTTCACCAATTGAAGTAGAATAACCATAGTCAATACAAAGAATGAGATCTGGATCAAAACCTAGATATAAGAAAAAATGGATTAGATATTCCAAAACATAGATCATTATCCAAAAAAGTTGGAATTAATCCTTCAAAAGGATGAGAGAAATATGGTAGATATGAATGAATCCATTCGGAATGAGATTCTCTTATCAGGAGAGAAGTGAATCTTGAATACAGGATTTGAATCATCAATAATAGGGGTGGGATGACCTAGGAATTTTTCTGGGAGACTCAAAAAAATGAGAGGAACTGATTAACATCATGTTAGGGGTTAGGGATATAATATGGTAGTTTGAGAACTTTTAAAACCAATTTTTGGATTAATTAAAACCACACACACATTTTCCTGGGCAATGATGCATGGGTTTCCAAACGGTGTGCCTAAACCATGCATCACTTCAGCGGGGGTGCACAGTTACTCCTAATATGTTGAACAGTTTGAAAATCATAAACCAATCATGAAATCCCTCTATGTCTGGTGTTTTCCAATTTTTTGGGTTAGGGTACACAGTTAGAGGAAACCATGCACCAACTGTGCACTACCCAAAATCCCTCCAAAACATCTAATTTTCACTCAAACATACCCAAGATAAAACCAAAAACAAAATTTCCCAGAGAATCGAAAAAATAGTACCTATAGAATTTCTCTAGTCATATCTAGAAAAGGATGGGATCTTACACATTTTATATGATAGATTTTCAGTGTTATTTTTTATATTTATTATTTTTATACACTTTCATATAAGAATTTATGTGACATAGTAAGTGAAAGGAGTGTCTCTTTACACACCCTCTATGCATCTTTAGTTCTCATGGGACAAACTGGATTCCATATTTGGATGATTCTATACCCACTTATGTATGTTTTCATTCTATAAGTCCTTGAAAGAATGGTTATAATTTTTATCATTTAGTGATTAGTTTTTTATGTTCATGGGATAACTTTATTAGTTATAATATATATGGATATGTTTCAAGATAATGATATTATTTTTATGGAATTTTTTTATCATCATTTATTTCACTATTATTATCCATTATTCCACTGTTATTGATTAAATGGAATGTGTTTCAATTTCTTTATCTTTCTGTATTGATTATTATTAATATATTCATGATTGATTCCATTGTACGCATGCCCTTATATAGAATCTAATATCACCTATTTCTTATGTTTCTTTTCCCAAGTGCTCCAATATGTTTATTATTATTGATATGTAGGTATATTCTAAAGTTAATAATGGTGTTTTCAAATAAAGTACTATATTAATTTTTTAATCCATAACATTTATTATGATATTCAATTATGTTTCTAGTTTTCCAAGACTACTAAACTATTTAGTCCATTGGGATATGATTACTAATATCTAGTTTTGATTCTATTTTATAACCTTCATCTATGGGATACTGATGTTGGGGTAATTATTGTTGATAACGGTAGAAACCATTGTAACTTGATTTACCTAATATTATATTATAAATTATATCCCTATTACTGGAATTGAAGATATGTATTACTAAAAGATAATATCCTAATGTTTTTTGTGCTATATATTATGTTAATTTTATATATATACATCACTCTCTAGATACTACAAGTGGATGTGGATCTAGAACAGTTGTACCTAGGGGTAATAACTCAGAAAATGATAAATTTTTCTTTGAAATGATCATCACCTAGTGCATGATAATTAGGATTATTTGACACATAGTATGACACAGTTGGGATATATGTTTGGAAAATTCACATTTTTTTAATATAGCATTATCAAGGTTCTACAATTAATTTTATAACAATGTAATATAACCTATGAGAACAAGTTTATGATTTTGATATTATTTATACATAAATTTAAAATTTATGTTATGTGTTTGACTACTAATGAGTTTATACATTATTTTTCATAATTTTATAATCTAATATACTTTATTCTATTATTAAGAAATATAACTAGTTTTACGTAATAGTGACCACATAAAATACATGTTATTCATGGTGGGATTTCCCGCCTTAGAAAGATAGTGAAGTTACAAAAGGAGTTTCAACTGTAAATATAAAAATTATAACTATATTGGGGTATATGAGATAGTTTATAACAAATAATGTTTCCCAAATAGATCATTTTACTGATCCAAAATTATTTTTACCAATGTTATACTTTTCCATGCATCAAAAACCTCTATTATTTAGTTGTAATATAGATACATTTATTGGTGAGAAATCGATAAGTTCTATAGAGAAGATAACTCTCATTTCAGGAATTAATGAAAGGGAGAAGGTTGTTTTGGTTTGTTATTTTATCTTGGAGGATATAGATCAATGGTCTTCATTGAATCAAAGTAATAAGGAAAAATATGAAAAAAACATGGAGAGGAAGGATTTTTAGGTACTTTTCTTGGAAAAATATTTTCCCTAAGAGTAATGAGAAGATATAGGGATATAATTATAATGTATAATAAAAATGGAAGATAAAGTATTTAATATTTATGAATATGACAATGCAATGTTATAATGTCATGTTGTGAACAATATAAATAATCCAATAGAAAATGTTTACTATTTTCTTGATAGGATTATGAAATTTTTTAAGGGAAATAGCCTTCCATAAATTTTTATAAATCCAGGATATAGTATCATGTCATATAAATATTGATAAATATTTCTCCAAGTATTATGGCTTTAATGTGAAATATATAGAAAATTATGTTTGAAATCATTGGAAAAGGAAAAATGGAAAAATGGAAGAAGAAAAGAGTATAATTTCTAGATGTTAATAATTATAGAAAGATATACAGTGGATCATGATTTATAGGAATGATAGTTTTCTACAGATGAAGAGAGAATGTCCAATATTCCCATGATTTTAGTGGAAAGTATGATTTTTACAATTTATAAATCTTTAACTATAAGGATATGGGACACTATGCCAATGATTTTTTTACACATCAAGGGAATTTTCCCTTTAATAGAAAAAAAAGGAGAAATATGAGTTTATGTGTTTAGAATAGCTATAGTTGAAGTATCTAATAATGTGGTTACAGGTACATTTATCATATGATCAAATTAATTTAATGTTTTATTTGATTCTAGATCTTTTCACTAATTTAAAACTTCCACATTTTCCTTCAAAATTAAGTATTTTTCTATCACCATATGTTGGGATTTATTAGTCAAGGCTCCCAGTGGAAGCCTAACCGCAATAAGGATGTGTTAGTTAGCTTCCATTATGATACATAAATATGAAATATTTTTTGAATTCATTAGTATACCTTTGGTTTATTTTGATATAATCTTATGTATGGATTGGAAGTCAAAATATTCAGAATTTTTTTATTAAAATGTTATTGATTCCATGATTCATGAATAATATATGTAATTAATTATATTTAAAAGGTGTATTCATCATATCAATCACATATTAATACACCATCAGTAGATCAGTAGGATCTTATTCTTGGCGAAGAAGAGAATACGAGATCATCAAATGAAAATTTTATTCTATAAATCGAAGATGTACATATTATGCATGAATACATTGATTTATTTCATAAGGAATTACCCAGACATCAACCAAATTATGATGTTGAGTTTCCAATTGATGTAATCAATTATTAAATACAACTCTCAAAGACTTCCTATGAAATATCCATTACTGACTTAGAAGAGTTGATGAAAAACTAGTGGAGTTGTGTGATAAGGAATTTATACTTCCTAGTGTTTCATATTGTGGAGAAAATGTTCTTTTCTCAGAAATAAATATGGATCTATGAGGATTTGAATTATTTATGGGGAAATCCATTCTATTATGATAAAGAAAAATTATCATCTACCTAACATTGATAAATTATTTGATCAACTTCACTGAGTTTCATATTTTTCTATGATTGACCATTATTTGTGGAATCATTACTTTTTATTAAAAATGATGATATTCTAAAGACATCATTTAGAATGAGATATATACATTATTAGTTCATAGTAATCCCATTTGGATTTACTTGTAAAGTCCAAAAAAAATTTATAATGTTTTTAATTGTATGGAAATTTTACGAGGCTGTGAAAAATGACAGAACATGATTTTGAGGCTCAGAGAGCCCAAAATGAAATTTGGAACATTTTTTAAGGTACGTTCATTAAATGTGAAAAAGAGAATTTCAATCATTTTAACTGGTGCTTAGATTGAAAATAAGAGGGAACTATTGATTTTTCAACACCATCATTCTCTTAGGAAAATATTATGTTCAACCGACAAGGGCTGGACAAAATAGTTAATTTTTTTACTTTTTAAAAGAAAATAATAAAATAACTTTTTCTAATGTTATTAATTATTTTTCTTTGAACGTTCAGTTTTTTGTTGGCAGAACCACAGTGTAACTAAGGTCAATTAATGAGGGTCATTTAATGACTGGATCCCTTTTTTCTGAAACCACAAAGCTCGTGGTATTAATGGATTATTAATTAAGATTAATTAATAAACCAAATTAATAAATGCGGCATGGGTGGTTTCTTTTTATTTAATCAAACTGTTGCAAGTGATTTGACAATAATAGGAGAAGCCTTTGTCATGATTCTAGCGACATTCCTCTCCAATGAAGAATGGTGATAAAGTGAAGATAATTAGAGGAATCGAAACAAGGATTAACAAGAAGTGAAGAACATCGAACGAAAATGAACATGAATCTTCTCCTTCATCTACAAAACCATTTCTTGGTAGGGGTTTATGAGTTTAATATTCCACTTTTTCCATTCATGGAAAATACAACGAACACAGATCAACCCACTAATGAGTTGATCCGCATCTCTTTTTTTCAAGTGGGTGGTTACTATGGTGTTTTATTTATGGGATAATTTTAAAAATATGTTGATTATTATTCCACCCCTTTCATTAAATGCTAACACGAAGGGCGCGGGCTATTTGCATAAAGGCCTACACCCTCCGTCGCTCTTGGATTTCGTGCATTATTCATGGGCGACCAACAAATGTGGTAGCCATGCGATTCTGTGGGCTTTACAGTTAAGGTGGCAACACAGGAGCCCCGTAGGCACAAAAAAGAAAGAAAATAGACCACTGGATCATCTTTGATGGACTACAGAAGCATTGATGGCGCAGTGGAGGCTGGCTAAGGCTGGTCGTGTGGGGACGGCGACGCCCGCAGCTGCCGCAGCGGCAAGGGCCGCGGCCAGCTGGTCCATGGAAGGTGGAATGGTCTGGTGCTGACGTTCCGTGTGGGGGAAGTGGAGAGGCCCGCTCGGGAGGACAAGAATGGCCGGCTCTTGTTGGCTGTTTCAGGAGGAGAGGAGGGGCCCCACTGGTGCCGCCAGCTGACCGAACCGGACGCACCGCCTCCGCTCCGGTAACCGGACCGCTTGCATGCCATTTTTTCCGAGTGGTATTGTTCCAATGACTGTCCCGGACCTGCTGGTTGGTCCAGAACCGCGGGCCCAATGGGTCGGCTGGGTCGGACCCCTACTGGACCCGAACCTGACCAGTCTCGTTTCACTAAAACATGAGTATCTCTCATACCAAGCATCTGATCGATGCACCGTCTACAGCATTGGCTACCTTGAGATGAGGCGGTCCTTTTGAGATATTCCAAATGGGTTTTGGAAGAATTTGGGGTATGAAAGGGTTATAATGGACTCTAATCCAACCTGTTCCAATTTAACTTTTTACTAATAACTTACATACCATACGTTATATTGATGTGTCATCTATTGTGTTGGAACCCTTATGACAAGATGGTCTATTGGGTTACATCTTCATTGGACTTCATTGAGGTTGAGGTTTGACTGATATTATGAGGACCAAAGTCTCATGAACTCAAGCTCACTAAGTGCTAAAATCCAATGGTTTTTGTTAAGTGAATAGTGACCCTCCATGGATAGGTGTGAGAGTGACCCTCCTTGGATTTACAGTAGTTCGACCCTATGTGGATCAGAAATTGAGATACACTCTATAGATCGACATGAGTGCAACCCTTCATAGATCAGTAGCTATGAGACCCTATATGTATCGACAATATTACGACCCTCAGTGTATTGGAAGTAGAGCAACCCTTTGTGGATCGTAAGTAGTGCGACCCTCTATTGATTGATAGTAGACCAACCCTTTGTGGAAGAGAAGTACAACAACCCTTCATGGATCAGCAGCAGAACATCTCAACAGAATAAAATGATCCAACTCCAGAATAATCATCTTTATTCCAATTCTCTAAGTTCTATACCAAGTCTGAGTTTTCATTTAAATTATTCTTTTTGATTGAGATCATTTTTTGTGGTTTTTTCCTTTGAAAATTCCGAGAGTCCTTTAGGGGTCTCGAGGTCCTTACTAGGTATTATTATACTCACCCCTGGATAGGATTCTCCTGCACTTTTTTGGGTCTTTTTAAGAGAGTGGACAACTCTACTGAGACTTGGGGAGTTAGGGATAGATGGTGTGTGGTGGTGATTGATCAGCGTGGGGAGTGGCAGTGATGATAGATGACGAGTTGTACCTACCCATCAGGTAGGATCCCTAGTGGACGACCTCTAGAACACATTTTTTCATTATTTTCTGTACATTCATTTTAGTTCAGTTTGAATACTGACCCTTTTTACTGTATGTTCACACTTTTACTATCAAAAGTTCTAATTTTTGTTTTTCTTTTGTTGTGTGCCTTATTTCTATGTTTACAGGATTTAAGGCAATGACTTCCCTTTTTGGGATATGCCTTTCTGGTTCTAGTCACCAACCCCTGGCCTATGGAAGGTGGGCCAGGGGTAGTCATGGCATGGGCCTTGATGGACAGGTCCTAACAAAGTAATATCAAAGGTAGAGGGTTCTTCCAAAAGAACTAAGAATATCTGTTTTCAATGGAGCAATATTTTTACGTGTCTTTAGTTCGGATTACAGTTCAAGGAGTATAGTATTGGTGCGGTGGCTGATGTATCCACACATCAGGACCTTGATTTTTGATTTCTGACTCGAAACATGAAAACACTATTTGTGTATGTTTTGAGAATGTTTTTATTTTGATCTCTTTTGATTCAGATCAATATTTATAACTTATTGAATGGGGTTCATCTGTTTCTTTTTTGGATGTTGTTACACAGACACCTAGCTAAGATTTCAATGAGATATCATGATGATAGACCATGGAGCGATGAGGCATCGGTGCAGGGCCCTCTTACAGGGATAGCACCTTTAGGTGGTGTACCAGAAACTCCAACACCCGTTGGGAAGCAGTTGCCACCAGTCCCACCAACAGACCATGCACACTAACTGAGTGCATTTCACAAGTTCTAGAGACAGAGGCCTCTGAGGTTTCATTGTGAGACTGATCCATAGGTAGCTGAGGATTGGTTGGAGGTTGTGGCATGATGTTTTCTCTTGTTTGAGACACCAGCAGACTAGATGGTGATCCTAGATGATAGTATCATTCATGGAACAATAGGGAGAGGATGGTGCATGATGCTCCAGACACATGAGGATATGACCCTTTCCTGGTTGGACTTTGAGAGCCTCTTTATGGAGGAGTTTGTAGCAGTGAATTTACACATAGTACGTATTCAAGAGATACTGTACTTAAAGGAGTAAATCATGATAGTGGCCCAATACTCGATGAGATTTACTAAAATCTCTCGATACTCCACCGACATGGTACGAGACCCCTTCTCTAGGGCCCAGACCTTTGATCAGGGACTCTAATGGGAGATCAGATCATCAATGATATCACTAAACATCACAACATAGGCTAGAGTGGTAGAGTGAGAACTATTGGTGGAGAGCATCCTAGCTAAGTAGGCACCGATGTTGAGATCCACCACCAGACTACAGGAAGCCGAGTCATCCTCAATAGGAAGTAGGAATATGACGTAGAGGCCCATGTGGGCTAGACCTTCCATTAGACAAACCCAGGATGTAGGTTCGGAGATGCGGAACTCGCTGGGCAGAAGAGATCAAATTAGGAGGATATTGTGCTACTCACGCAGTAGCCAAGGTCACATGGCTCGTGATTTCCCGATCGACCATATTGATAATCATAATATTGTTGAAATACCTCTTTGGTAGAGGTCGAGGTTCAAGAGAGGAGGTCCTCAGGGGCGGAAGACGTGGTAGAGGAGCAGGCCATGCAGTAGGTGGTGGGTGATGGTTTGAGGTGCTACCACCACCACCCCCAGGTGATCCACCCCAACCTCATGGAGCTGGTGGACAGGGATATGCTCAGCTTCAAGTAGTAGAGGCTTATGACCATTGTGCTTCAAAGATGATTCAAGGTAAGATATCTGTCTACTCCACCCTAGATGCAGTTCTTATAGACACAAGTTCCAATCACTCTGTTATTTCTATAGCTCTTGTTCGAAGATCAGAGATTTATGTGGAGTTGTTGGCTCGATCCTTATGAATATAGACTTTTATGGGATAGAATTCGATGATTACGCACTAGTTCTGGCAGTGTGAGCTTACTATAGGAGGTGAGAGATTCGGCTGGGATCTCCTAGTAGTAGTGTCGAGGCCTTATGATGTCATCCTGGATATGGATAGGTTATCCGTAGTCCATGCATAGTCTGAATGTTTTAGGTGATAATTGGGGTTTGTCCGTGAGGATGGGACTAGGTTTTCCTTCACTAGAGAGAAGGTAAACTTTTCATCATAGGATGTACTTTCTTAGAGGAAGTTCCAGCTTATCACTCATTAGTTTGCAAGCCTTACCCTCAGTGTAGTTGATGAGGGGATTCTGATCTATACTTTAGTGGTGGACCAATATGCTTATGTCTTTTCTGATGATGTTCCAGGACTACCACCTCATAGAGAGGTAGAATTATACAACAACCTATTCTTCGGGACGACACCAATATCTACACCAGCATATCAGATGGATCTCACGGAGCTTCGTGATATGAGGGTACAGTTAGAGGACTTTCATAGGAAGGGGTTCGAAAGGCCCAGTGTTTCCCCATGGGCGCCCTAATTTAGTTCCCCAAGAAGGAAGATAAGAGTTTGAGGCTTTTTGTGGACTATCAGTGCCTGAACTAGGTGACCATGAAGAAAAAGTATCCTCTACCTAGGATTAATTATATCTTAAACCTACTGAAGGGTTCTCGGTGGTTTTTGAAGATAGACCTCAGATTATGCTACCATCAGCTTCACGTGCAGGATGAGGACGTATGAAGACTACCTTTAGATGGTGGTATGCCATGTATGAGTTCATGGTGATGCCTTTAGTCATGAACAACACCCTAGTAATGTTCATGATACTCATGAAAAACATCTTCTATCCTTACCTTGATCTCTTCATGGTGGTCTTCATTGAGGACATCTTGGTGTACTCGACGTCAGAAGAGGATCACGTCACACATCTGCAAGTAGTCCTTGATACACTCGGAGAGAACCTACTTTATGGAATTCTTTTTAAGTGCCAATTTTGGATATGGGAAGTCCAATTTCTAGGACACATATCTTAGAGGCTAGAGTTGATGTGTATTTGGAAAATATAGAGGTCGTGCTTGCTTGGGGGACACCTTGGAGTGTGACCAAGGTGTTCAGTTTCCTAGGATTGGTTGGGTACTACCAGAGATTTGTACCGGACTTTTCTAGGTTAGTAGTACCCTTTTCATATTTGACAAATAAGGGACAACCCTTCATATGGATGGAGAGGTACCAATAGAGTTTCTAGGAGCTGAGTTGGAGGCTGACGAGTACCCCCATCTTGAGGTTACTAAAAGAGGGTGTTGGGTATGTAGTCTACTACGACACTTCAGGGACCAGACTGGGATATGTCCTGATGTAGGAGTAAGTTGTGATTGCCTACGGCTCACGACAGCTGAGGGGACATGATCAAAACTATACGACCCATGAACTAGAGTTAGTAGTAGTGGACTTTGCGTTGAAGATGTGGTCGTACAACTTGATGGGTGAACAATTTACAGTATACTCTGATCAAAAGAATCTTAGGTATATCTTATCAGAGAAGTACATGAACCTAAGACAACAGTTATGGTTAGAGTTCCTTAAGGACTATGACATTGAGATATTCTAGACTCCTAGGAAGGTAAACGTAGTGGAAGATACACTCAGCATCAGGTCATGTCTACAGCTATTGAGTGAGAAGACAGAATAGCTATCCCCATTGTAGATATCCTTAATTGATAGGGATGGAGAAGCATATCTCATGTCTATGAATGTCACTCCCCCACTCTTTCAGCAATTTTGGGAGGCACAACTTTGGTACATTGACAATAAGACCCGATGTGATCAGATATCCTCAGGACAGGCACCTGATGGATTTTAATAAGGTGGGTAGAACACCATCATTTTTAGAGGACGCACCATGGTACCAGTGATGTTTCGGGAGGAGGTGATAAGGGAGTTCCATACATCCCCTTTGGAGGTACATCCTGGAGTGGTGAAGATGTACCAGGACCTCCAACGCCAGTATTGGTGGCCAGGGATGAATAAAGCAGTGGCGGGGTTTGTTTCATGATGCATCACTTGTCAGCAAGTGAAGGTCAAGAACCAGGTTCCAACAATCTTGGTTCAACCACTCAAGGTAATAGAGTGGAAATGGGATTGTATCTCTATGGACTTGAAGATAGGGTTACCAGGTACTTCTAGGTTCCACAACTCTATCTGGGTGATTATGGACCGACTCACCAAGTCGGCTCAATTTCTACCCATATAGAAGCAAGGATCAGTAGATGGATCTGGATGCCTCTAATTTTATAATATATTATGACATCATGGGGCACCATAGATGTTTGTTTCAGATCATGACACTCATTTTATATCTTGGATGTGGAAATGATTATAGGAGGTGTTCGGGGCTCAGCTACACTTGAGCACTGCCTATCACCCTCAGACAGATGGCCAGATAGAGCATACCATTCAGACACTTGAGGACATGCTTCGTGCTTGCATCTTTGATTTTGGATGCAGTTGGGAGGACCACCAACACTGGTAGAGTTTTCATAAAATAATATTTTTCTCTCCATGATCGTCATGGCACAGTTTGAGTCCTTGTACGGGTAACCATGTAGATCACCTCTATGATGGACATACCCATGGGATTCAATAATTATGGGTCTATAGTAGGAACGAGCTACTACTAAGAAGGTGCAGATCATCTAGTAGTGGATGAAGACTGCATAGAGCAGGAATATGTCTTATAACGATATGAAATGAAGACCTCTTGAGTTTGAGGAGGGAAGTAATGTTTTCCTTCAGGTCTCACCTCAATGAGGATTGGGGAGATTTTTTTGGGGTGTCATTCTATCACCGAGGTCCATCAGACCTTTCTAGATTCTTAGGACAGTTTTATAGGAGGTGTACTGCCTAGATATTCCCCCACAGATGCACTGGGTGAATAATGTTTTCCATGTATCGCCGCCGAGGAGATACGTGCATGATACAACACACATCATCGACTGGGGAGAGCTGGACATTGATGATGGATTGACTTTTGCGGAGTTCCAGAGAGAGATAGAGGATTGAATGGAGTGGGTCCTATGGGGTGGTTGATTCCTCTAATGTTTGTTCGGTGGCAGTACAGAAACCTTCAGTAGAGCACATGGGAGTGGGAGGCTCTGATTCATGTGCAGTATCCCCATTTGTTTTCATAACTTTTATTGTGTATTTCAGAGACATAAATACCTGATTTAGGGAGAATTTAAAGACCTAGAAATTCTGTATATATATTTTTTTAATTATATGGAATTATTACGAGACTGCAAAAATCGACAATATGTGATTCAGAGGCTTGGAGAGCCTAATACGGAATTTTGAACCTTTTTTAAGGTACATTCAGTAAACGTGAAAAGATGAATTTCAATATTTTGAACTAGTGCTCAGATTGAAAATTTGAGGGCACCGTTGAATTTTCAGCACTAGTATTCTCTTAGTCAATGCTTAAGTTCAACCGGAAAGGGTCTATCAGAATAGATAATTTTATGACCTTTTAAAATAAAATCATAAAATAACTTCTTCCAAAGTTATTTTATTCTTTTTCTTCAACCATTGAGCGGCTGTTGGAGTAACCACAATGTAATAACGGTTAATTAATGACGTTCATTTAAGGACTTGATCCTCTCGTTGCGTAACTGCAGCACTCATGGGATTAATGGATCATTAATTATAGTTCATTAATGAACCACATTAATGAACATAACATGAGTGGTTTATTTTTATTTAATCAAACTATTAGCAAGTGATTTAAAAACTACATGATAAGCCTCTGTCCTGACGCTAATGACTTTCCTCTACAATGAATAATAGTGATCGAGTGACGATCATTGGAGGATTCAAACTGGGGATCGACATGAGTCGAAGAACATAAAATGACAATTGATGTGATTCTTCTAAATTTTCCACCACATCATTTCTAGTAAAGGGGTTTATGAGTTTAATATTCCCCTTTTCCCATTATTGGAAAATACAATGAACATGGATCAACTGACTAATGGGTTGAACCACATCTCGTTTTTTCATACAAGTGGTTGATGAGGGGTTTTAATTATGGGATAATTTAAATATTTTGTGGATTATTATTCTACCCCATTGATTAAACGTTAATGATGAGGGCGTGGTCCAATTGGAACATGGCCTGGAAGCTCTGCTCTTTATGGGTTTCATGCGTTCTTTGTGGGCAAACCAGCAACATGGTGGTATTGTGACTCTATGGGCTTCGCAGTGAAGGTGGTGACTGGGGAGGACTGGAGGAAAAGATTGGAAAGAAAATTAACCACCAAAGCATCCCTAGTGACCCATGTAAGATCGTACGACACAACACCATCGGCACCGGTGACTAGTGGCAAAGGTCGGCCGAGTCGGCCGCATGGGGACGACGGCACCCACAGGCACCACGGTGGAAAGAGCTGCGGATAGTAGGTCCATGATGGGTTGAATGGAAAGGAACCTACATGTAGCATAGGGGAAGATGTTCAAATTGCTCGGGTGATTCATTTGGATGTGACCGGCCAGCTCAATCTAGTCGTTTCGTGATGAGGGGTGACGCCCCACTGGCGTTGCAATCGGGCCGAACTGGTCGCACCATGTCCGGTCCAGCAATCGGCCTACATGTGGGACGATTTTTCTAGGTGGGCCAGACCCACTAGGAGGTCTGGACCCACTGGTCGTGCTAGACCTACGATCTGGGCTAGATCTATGAGGCCAATAGGCTGGTCGGGTTGGACCCCTACCGGACCCAGACCCAATCAGTCCCATTTCACTAAAACTTGAGTATCTTGCAAACCGGGTGTCTGATCGATGTGTCGTCTATGGAGTTGGGACCATTAGGACGAGTCGATACTTTTCAGATACTTTACATGGATTTTGGCAGATGTTTGGGTATGTCAGAGTTGGATTGGACTTTAATTACACTAGGCCCTATTTACCATTTTTCTTATAGCTTATAGATCGGGCGTCCAATTGACGCACTGTATGTTGCGTTGGAACCCTTATGACAAGATAGATATTTGGGTTACTTATTTTTGAGAATTCATGGTGGTTGAGGTGATACTGATAGTATGAGGAATAGAGTCTCATGAACTCAAGCACCCTAAGTGCGGTAATTGAGTGGCTAGCTGTCAAGTGAAGAGAGACCCACCATGGATTGACATGAGAGCGACCCTTTGTGGATTTACATCAGTGATACCATCCATGAATCAGTAGTAGAGTTACCCTCGGTGTATCGATATGAGATCGAACATTCATGGATCGACAACAGTGCGACCCTCTATGGATCAACAAAAAGTACAACACTAGGTGGATCGGTAGTAGAGAAACCCTTTCTTGATCGACAATACAACAACCGTTCATGGATCAGTAGCATAACCTCTCAATAGAGTAAAATTATATAGATCATTACAAATAGTATTTATTACCATTATATAGGTTGTCTAAATAATGTGATCTGTCTACTTTATGCTTTGTGATTGAGATCATTCTTTTTGATTTTTCCATTGAGAATTTCTGGGAGACCTTCAAGGGTCTCGGGGTCCCTAATGGGTATTGTTATACTCAACCCTGCACGGGCTTTTCCTGAACCTTGTTGTGTCTTTGGAAGATGACAAACATCTTGACTAAGACTTGGGGTGGTAGGGCTAGATGATGCTTAGTGGTGATTGATAGACATGGGAATCAACAGTGGTGACAGATGACGAGTTGTACCTAACCTTCAAGTATGATTCATGGTGGAAGACCTCTACAGCATGTTTTTTCCTTTTTTCTATGCGTTTTTTTAGTTGGAATTTTATACTGGCCCTTTATTCTTTCTGTTCACACTTTTACTATTAGCTGTTCTACTTTGTGGATTGCTTTTATTATGTACCTTGTTTGTGTGTGTGTAGGATTTTAGAAAATTCCTTCCCTTTTGGGGATAGGCCTTTCCGGTGCTAGTTTCCAACCCTAGTCCTGTGAAAGGCGGGCCTGGGGTAGTCACGGCACGAGCCCCGGGGTACAGGTCCTGACATTACTAATGATCACACTATCATCACGGATCAAATGAATAGAGTATTCTAAGAATATGTTGATAATTGTTTTGTGGTATTTATTGATAATATCTAGGTGTATTATATTATCTATGATGACCATGGGAATACGTTTATGATCATTCTTGAAACTCTTAGATAAAAATTTTTATATAGTAAATTTATCATGTGTGAAATATAGCATCAAACAACTTTTTTTATTTTCCATATTGTCTCTATATATGGAATCTCATTTGATCCTATAAGGAAAAATATAATCCATGAATAGAATAGACTAATGAAAACAATTGTGGTATGTAGTTTCATTTATTTGGAAAGTTAATATGAATTATTTTTTCAAAAAAAATCTAACTAGATATCCATTTATCCAATCTTACTCGTAATATGGTTATGACCATAGTGGCAATGGAATGTGAATTTTTTTTAATAATTGAACAAGGGATTGGTGAATTCAATTATTTTTACTCTACCATATGGAAATGATGGATCTGTAATATATTGTGATTTATCAAATAGGGGAATTGGTTTTGATCTTATGAAAAGGAGACAAATTTATTTCATATACATCAAAGATTTTAATAAGTCATGAAAAAAACTATACAACCCAGGATCTTGATTTGGTAGATTAATATTTTGGTTGATGATTTAGAGACATTATCACTTTGGTCAATTATGTGATATATACACAGATCATAAATTTCTGACATTCAACTTTTTATATAATGATCTCAATATAAGGAAAATGTTTTGAATTAAGATACTGAAGGATTATTATTCCACAATGCAGTACAATATAGGGATGGAAAATAATGTATCATATCCAATGCATATGAAATATAAAAGATAATTTTCCAAAAATGAGGATTGACTAGGATCCTTTGTTCATGGATATAGTAAATATGGATCTGGGAATTATTAAGGGGGGATAAACAGCACACTTTTTAAAATGACTTCCAAACCATATTTGTTAGAAGAGATAAAAATTTCTCATCATGATGATGTCAATTTTCCAAAAAAGAATAAATATATTATTGATGGAAAATTGGAAGACTTCCTTTTTTTAGGATGGTGTTTTGAAATTTGTAATGATATTATGTGTTCCTTCTAAACCTGAGTTGAAAATAGATTTTTTGGATGATACTCATAGATCAAATTTATTTATACACCATTTATGAATGAATATGTATATAAATTTTAATTAATGCGTTTTATTAGATAATATGAAGTAGTAAATTAATGATAATGTGTCTGCATATTTATTTTTTCAACATGTGAAGGTAAAAATAAAATAACCTAAAAGAGTTATGAAAAATAATCCTATTAATTTATGAAAATTTTACAAAATTACTATGGAATTTTTCAATAGATTACGACATACTCCTAGAAAAAATAATTAAATTTGGGTTATTTTATATTAACATAAAAAACAATACATTTCCTCACTATAAGAGAATTTTTACCTCTTGATAACCATAAAAATATCTATATTAATGATGTTTTAATACTTCACAGTGAATCCATTTCTATTCTGTATGATCAAGATCAAAGATATAAACTAAAATTTTGGAAAATTCATCAGAAGGATCTTGATACCACGATTCATTTGATCACCCTTATCACTATCAAAATGATGGAAGATAGATCAACCTAGTGTTCTCATACGTGGATGTTACATGTTAATATATTAACATTCATTAAATTTTTTAAACACATACCATAGGGATGTAATAGTTTTATAGATTTGGAATTAGAGACCAAAATATTCAAAATTCACAATAGATATTCAATGTCTCCCATAACAGTCTTCCCCTTTCGTACTCATTATAAACAACCCCTTATTAAAGCATTTCATCATAACTTAGGGAAAATAAAACATAATAATATGTAGTCTCAGATTCTTAGAACAATAGAAAAGTGGGAAACAGTAGAATGAAATGAGAATAAGGGTATTATAATGTGATCATAACATATGATAACCATACCCTTCATACAAATGATCATAATATTATGTCAAGGAATAATGATTGGAAGTCTGTAAGAAATGAATCATAAGATAATAGAATAATATAATCTATAAGATCATAAGATTGGTATAATAAATATACTTTTGCATACATCATATAAAATTATTTCCATATTAGTCAAAGATCCCTTCCAAGGATATAATAGTAGAATAAGTTCACAACCCAAAGAATCATAGTAATCAAATTTCACTCCCAAAACCATCATAACAGAGAATGTCCCTTACTGAACTAGGTTCACTCCCTATTCTAGTCATGTCTATATCATGAGATATAAATATTTACATAATGTATTGTATGGAGATATAGATCCCATCCATCTTTTAAAGAAAACCATATTTTTGTGTTCTAAAAGAGTTAAAAATAGTAATTATATCAAAACCCGTGAATTAAAAAGGGTTTTATAAAAATTTCATCATATCATAACATGTTTAAAATAGATAGGTTTAAAAATCATTTCATCCTATGATCATAGTATATCCTATTGAAAAATAAACATGTCTCATAAAAATGTTATCATGGTATAGCTCGTGGAAGAGAAATGTGGTTCATAAACATCATACCATCATAAAAATAAAACATTCCAAGAATTAATAAGATGTTTATAATTTATCATATCTCCATAAAGGTATAGGTAACTATAATGGATGTTATTTAAGATAAGAAATTATTTGGAAAGATCATTTAAAACATTTGTTGGAGAAAATATTATTTCTTTATTATTTTTTAAAAAGATTAAAAAATTTGAAAATACTTTTCTTTAAATGTATCCTAGGAAATGCATAAGTAATATTAAAATAAAATAATAATCTTAATGAAGGGGAGTTTTATTCATTCTATAAACATTACAAAAAGACTTCTATAATAATTTTGGTAAAATAAAAATGGGATTGTTTGGTAAATGACATGATGATTATTTTTCAAGTGTTATGTAAAAATTAAAACATGTTTAAGAATTTATTTAATAAATAATTTTAATAATGTTAAATATATTTTTCAAAACACTTTTATAAAATATTTTTTTGGAAGAGAAAGTGTGTTTGACATAAAAAATAATTTTTCATAAAAACAATATCTTTTAACTCATGAGTACATAAAGATGGGGAGATGAATGAAAAACATGAATCCTTATGGAATAACCATTAGATAAGAAATGTCATAATATTATCTACATATGCATACTAATATAATGTTATTGGAAATATAACCATAATAAACCCTTATAAATAATGAGATTGTAACGTAAAAATATTAACAGTTCTGTAACCTTAAACCATAATCCACATGAAGAGATATAATAAAATGTAACATAAAATATAACATTGATAAATAATTTAATGATATATTATTTTAATGTGGTAGTATATACCACTTATAAAATAAGATACGTAAAAAACATAACATATTTCTCAAGGAAGGAAAATTGATACAATAATCATTCACTACATTGGTATCATATGAATCGTAAACCACAATAAAGATAAATCCAAAAATGAAATTTTAAATCATAATTAATTATGTGGAATAATCATAAAATATATTTATGGGAATTATATACACCACATAAATTAAATTTTTTGTGGATATGGAATGTCTATTATAGAAGATAAAAGTGAAACTGAAATCCCTCATCCTTAAAGTAATATATTAAATCATAATAGAAAATAAATAATATCATCAAATGAAACACTAAATAAATTTAAAATTATTTATATTCATGATATAACATGTTTAAGGGGTTTTATATACACCAAAAAAATAAATGAGGGGTGAATTTTCTTAGGTATCCTAGAAATATAAGAGAGACAAGAAAACCCTTACCATGAGTTTTGAATTACGTCATACTCAATTGAACCTCCTATATAATAAATATAGTATTATTATATATATATATATATATTAAAAAACCAAACATAAATATATCAATCCATATACAATTTACTTATGTCCTTTTATTACTAGTTTGGTAACAATTCAATTATAATGTCCTGTTTTAGGTAATAACATATTTATTTTTCTTATTTGTTTCAATTTATTGTTTTAGGTAATCTTAAGAAGATCGCGGTTCTATCATCTAAAAAATAATAATCATAAAATAATTATAAAATGTATTCATCAATTATACTTTAAATACCAATCATGATATATAATTTTGTTAAATTAACTATGTTATGATCACAGAGACGGTAGGTCATACGTACACATCAGTAACTTTTCACATTTCCAACGATCATTATTGAAAAGCGGAAAGTAATATATTATCAATCAATAATAATAAAAATACCATAAATATGATATTATTTTTTTAAATATACATATAAATTATATCCATGTAGTATAGTGATGAAAATAAAATTGCATCTCTTTGTAGAGGTTGTGTTCCACACATATACAAATGACGTTGTCATCTATTAGTGAGTGAAAAGGGAAGAAATAAAATGATATATATTATTTTAAGAATGAAAAAAATCATAGATATCATACTAATTTTATTTATATCACATACATTTAACCTTATTGATATCCATTAACAGCGATAGTGAAAATGAATCACATCGCTTCATGGGTTCATAGTCCGCCGTACACACAAACTATGTTATCGTATCACTTTTGAAATTAAAACTAAAATTTATATATGATATAAAAACTGAAGATTTGTAATTAGGTTATAATTTATATATATATATATATAATTTTATCTATCATCATACCCAACTTTGATAGGTGCTAATGGAAAAATTGAATGACATCAGTTTGTGTGGCGGTAGTCTCACATAAACATGAATGATGATTTCAAATCTCATTTGATGGATTTTTTTATGGTTGAAGGACATGAAGAAAACATAAAAAAGTAATTATATTTAATATAATTATTTTTTATATAATCATGGTTTAAAAATAATTTATGTATGTGGAAGAAGAATTTAGAAAATGCTCATTGATGAACGTTACCTCTTCTTTTGGTATCCTTATTAAAATTTCACTAAAAGCCATCATACAATGAATTTATCTTCCAAAAAGGATTACATGTTTATATTATATATTTCTAGATATAATTTTTATATATCTTGGATGATAAAAAAGTTTTTATGGTGTGAATAAGAGATCAGAGGGGTCACCTTTTATAAGTGAGGTGAGTGGAACCCTTTTTTAAAGAAAAATGTGTACCTAGATTTTGTCATTCCAAAATATCGAAAATAGAATATTTTCAATAATTGGAAACTATAAGGTCTAAATACGTCAATCCCAAAGTTTTTAAACAAGTTATTAGGTCATTTTAACCATTATATTTTTAGTTTATCAACCAAAGAAAACCCATTTTTAACTTAACTGTGGTAATTATTTATTAATATTTCCACTATTAATTTGGTAAAAACTTATGCAAGTACATGTTATATAATAAAAATTATTCTGATTAAAAATATGGAATAAATTTTGGAAAAATTAATTCATATAAGTGTAAAAATTAATTTAAAATTATACCTGTAGACAAGGTGAGAAAGTGGGTTACAAAAGAGAAAGTGTTACAATGTTTACAATGTTATTATATCCAATTTCAATATGAAATTGATTAAAATTTACTAAATTAGATTAAAACATATATAATTAAACTACTTTTAATTTAAACCTGATTTATAATATTATTTATCTTGACATATAATTTAAAATAAAAAGACAATTTTCAATTAAAATTTCGTATTTTAACTATTCACCAAAAAAATTATCTTTTATAAATTCTTAAGCAATTGACCCTAATATATTTTTAAAATTATGATTAGACTGAAAATTTATATTTTTTCAAAAAAAAAATCAAAAATTACAAAAAATAAATTTTAATGAAAACACAATAACACGGTAAAAAATCATATTTTTAGAATTGTTTTTTTAAGGACCATGATTAATTTATATTAAGGGTGTGTCCCATAAAAATAAATTTATGAATATCAGTTTAAAATTATTAATATATAATATATATTTTTTTTAAAAAAATTCCTCATTATTTGTTACTTTAATTGATTAAAATAGAGTAATATTATACAAATTGAAATTTTTTTAGAAAAAAACATTTGTTTACCCAAAAATTAAAAAAATATAATATAATGTTTAATAAAAAGTAATTATTGGATTAAATATAAGTAAATAATTATTATTATAATTTAATAAATAATGGAAAATTTCAATTTATTATAATATTCAAATGAAAATAGAGTTTTCCTAAAATCATTAGTTTTCTATATTCATAAAAAAATTAAAAAAATCCTAAAATTTCACCTTAAGTAAATTTTGATATGACGATTTAAAAAATGAAGTCAATTTTATCAAATTAATTTTCAAAAATATATATAAATTAATGTTAATTTTTTATTCATTAAAATCAATTGATTTGTTTTTGAATAAAACATATTTTTTAAGAATATAATTACTTTACTGAAAAGTGATTATTTATTTACTAAAAAATTATAAAATAATTATTTTTGGTGGTTCATTTATATGTATATTTTATGATGAATTTGGTACTATTCATACCCTCATGTTTAACAACTATTTTATAATGATAATATAATACTATTTTATGGTTTTCTAATGCTCAATGTCTCATTTTATGCACTCTGTCGAAGAAAGTCATTGGTGCATGTAATGAAAGATAAATTTCATTTTTCTTATATCAACTGATAAACTCAATGTTTCTTGTAATACATGATAAACTCAATAATTGTTTTAATTAAAATTATAGAATAAAATATTTTTCTTGAAAAAAAATCGCAAATTCTCAGGGTTTTAAATTCTTCATAGATAAAAATGGTTTTCTTCCTCATAATTAATCACTATGGTAATAAAAATGGATGATACTTGTACATCATTACGACAAAATTTTCCCAAGTATCATCCTCAAGCTTTTTGTTTTTTCAAAAAACATTGACTAGGTCCTTGGTCTAGATTTATCGAACATTCTCTATTCAATCGAGAATATTAACCTGTTGTTCCTCATAAGAAATATCCGGCTCTAGCGGTATAAACTCTAAGCTCAGTACATGTGATAGTTCAGGTATGTAATTACAAAGGAGTGATACCTAGGAAAAAAAAATTATTTCAGGGATGTTCAGTGGAATCTTCAGATGATAAGCAACTATATTGATACAATCAAGAATTTTAATGGTACCGATATATAAAGGTCTTCTTTTTCCATGATTTCATCCATAGAGAAATTCATGGAAACACCATATTCAAAACTTCAAATTATAGATCATGTCAGTTATTATTAGCATAATATTTATGTTACTATTGTGTAGTAATTACATGTTACTCAAATACTCTAACCAAATAAGTCATCTCTTCAGCTAGGTATAGTAAAAATAGCTTTTTTCTAAAATTCATTCTAGAAAACGGTATTTATAAGGATCCAGATAAATGATTGAGTGAAATATAGTTGTGTGGAAACTCAACTAGAGGAATGTGTGATCCCATGTATATTCGAAATCCAATGAACATGATATTATAATATCCTCTAGGGTTTTAATTTTTCTTTCAGAAATGAAACTCAACTATATATTAAGAGATTGTAGAAGACATCACAAAACATTAGTAATAATAGTCTAATCTATATTACATACAGTTAAATTTAGTACTCCATGAAACCTTTCCTTGTGCATAAAGTATATTTATTAAAATATATTCCAATATAATTATTCTCTAATATAGATGAATATTGATTTCTTCTTACAATGACTGACTATAACCCATATAGCATAATTCCCTTTTGATGTTTTAGGGAGTCTGATGACAAAAACCCCTGGTGATGTCATACCATTTCATTTGTAGTATGGATAATGGTTGTAGTATCCTTTTAGACCATTGTATATTACCCTTTAATTGATGACATACTTGGAATCAATATATATATTATAACAACCTAATACTTGTAATCCTAGATCTGATGATGAAATCATAAACATTACATTTTTGGATTTGATACAGATAATTGTGACTAAAAAGTTTTTCCATCCAAATTTTACAAAATCAAAAGGAAAAACTAAATCACTTACATTATCAATGACCTTTTAGATTAATATTTTTAAAAAATTATAAAAAACTATTACATAAAAAATAACCATTTTACTAAATGGGTATTTATCTCACATAACTCAGCTTTTCTTATTTCTCATTAAGTCACCATCATCATCCATATCAAATCGATTCTAGACATAATTATTTTAAACATATTCTTTATAACCCGGGGAAGTGAAAACATAAAAAGGGTAATCTAAAATTCTTAGTAAGGGTCAATATAATCATTAAAAATTGAAAGTAATCAATGAGTATCAATAGTGTATATGGGTATGAGGGAAAAATAAAAGTGAATGAGAGAGTAATGAAAGAACTTATATCTATAAAAACCTAAAAAATGAAACACGATACATAAAATAATGATTTTAAAAATAAGATATTCATTAAAATAAATAATCAAGATCCATTTGATATCAATATTGATCAATGGAAACATTATAATCCCCTGGAAGCACTGATAAAACGTGTTGGTTTCATGGGACATCATCTTTATTGAATATATATATATATATAACCCTTGTAGTTTGATTAACTATTTGACCAAATTACAAAATATTTCTCTAGAGAATATAATCATTACCTATTTCATTGAAGTGATATATAGGTGAACCAATCATATAAGTTATAATGGTCTCAATCTTTGATATCTAGGAAGACACATCATATAAGTTGTTAGGGGATCACCAGGTGCTATATGTGCTTCCCTATTGTATAATATTTAATGTTCTCACCCAGTGATATGTGGTCCACACCTTTGTATAAGATTCCCAAGAACTAAAAATAAAGTACATAATGGTTATATATCATTTCAAAATTAATATAAATAAGTATTAATTTCATAACATGATTAACCCATGGAAATATAATTAGTTCTATAAAAATATCTATCTAACATGATTACCATGTGGTAAGAGAAATGAGTTTCAAAAAAATATCATTGAATCAATATTATATTATCTAGATATAAATGAGGATGGAATCAAAAAATATTCCCACTAGATCATATGTAACAATAAGGGAAATTAACATTGATAATTGGGAATTAAATTAAAAAAATTAAACAAACTTTGCAGAAAATTATATTTTCATTTTGAAAAAATATATTTTTCATAAACTAAAAAATATGAAAATATGGAGAAAATTATTTTCTTTTAAAAAATACTTTGAAACATATAAAGGAAACATAAAAAATTATTTAAAACATTTTTGAAGAAAATATCCTTCCATTTTGGAAAAACATTTTTAAACAATTTTGAATGTAATTTTGATATAAAATTACTTTTAATATTAAAAAGTATTCTTGAAATAAAATAATGGTCATTACTATGTAAATTTTTTTTATGCCGTACATATTAATAAAATGATTTCATTCCTATTTTCAGCAAAATCTAAAAGGGAATTGTTTAGAAAAGGGCATGCATATTCCTTTCAAAATAATTTTTTAAAATTTAAAAAATGGGGGAAAATGTCTTTCATAAATCATTTTATGAATTATAATAAAATTTAAAACAATTTTAGAAAAAATGATTTTAGAAAAAAATGAAACTGGTTTTTGACTGAAGAAAAAAATAAAGTTGATTTTTATTAATAATGTTTTCTCAATTATTTTAAGATTCAAATAGTATAAAAGATTGTATAATTACATTATAATGAAATTAATAACCATAGGATAATAATATTCTTGATAATTAATGACATTTAAATCATAATATTTCTTTATTAGATAATGAATTGTAAACAATCCCAATAAATGATGAGATTATTACAAAAAAAATCATACTACAATTATAACATTTAATAGTCAGCCCCAAGAAAGAGAAATTTTCAAATGGATATGTAAATCATAATACGTTTCACTATATGAATCATAAAATATATTCACATAAATTATATAAATTATATAAAATAAATAGGCGGTCAATATGGAATGTATCTCACATAGATAAATTTTGAGATAGAAATCCCTTACCTTAAGCTTCAATTTGGCTGATCATGCTTTAACATCCTTTAAATTATTTTCAAACATGTTATTAACGTATTTATAACCCATATTATTATTTATAATTTCATATATGATCCTTTTATGAGATATTATTACCCTTTTATTAGTAATCATTCATTGTCTTCATTGTTTCAGGTATTAATTTTATTTTTTTCTCAATCATGAATTGTCTTGGAGGTTTCGGTTCTTATGCAAAATATATAGTTTCAACATATACATAATATTACTCATTAAATTATAATAATATTTATACATAAATTATACTTTTAATACTAATCGTCCAATGTGGTTTTGTGAAAAAAAGTATGTTATGATCATGAAGATGGTAGGGAATTCATATACATGACTAACATTTCTGTTTTATAATGATCATTATGAAAAAGAGGTAGGGAATCTTTTATAATTTTATAATGATAATAATATCATATATACCATATTATTTAATTAAATATACTTATACATATAATCCATGTGGTGTGGCGATGAAAATAGAGTCACATCGATTCATGAAGGCAGTATCCCACACACACATGATTGATATTATCATCTTTTTTATTATAAAAAAAATATATATTATCATTTAATAATGATGAAAATGTAATTAATATAATAATTATTTCATATATTAAACATATTTACACTTGATTTATCCTTATTACATTCCATGTACATTCTTATTGAATGATGAATCACATCACTTCATGATGTAGTAGTTTGCCGTTCACACAGGCATCGTTATCGTATCCCATATGGAATAGAAATTAAAAATGTTTAAAAGGCATAATTAATAAATATTTATTATTATGTTATAAATAAAAAATATACTCTTTTAATATATGATTAAACCCAACTGTGATAGGAAGTAATGGAAAAACAAATGACATCACTTCATGAGGTAGGAGTTCACCGTACACATGAATGATGATTTTCTAACCCATTCAATTAAAGTGTATATGGTTTTAGGTCAAGAAATTATTATAAAAACATCTTATTATTTTTAATATATCAAAGTTATTATATCATTAATGTTTAATAATAATTTAATTAAGTGTTAAAAAACACACTTTGAAGAATGTTACATATTCTTCTGGTATCCATTTTACGATGGCACCAAAATCATTCCTATGGTGGATTTATACAAAAAAATAGGTACTCTAGGATAATGGGTGGAAATTTGGGAATTTATTTGAAAAATTATTGGTTTGTCTAATGAGGTATGATGGTATTAAAATGTGATGAGTGGGGTGGATTTTTATAAGTGAGATGAGTCACACACTTGTAATATTTTGAAAAATTGAATCCTGCCCACAGTTTTTCCATTAAACAAGATTATCAAATATTGATTTCCTAAAAATTTAATATATAAGGTCATAATATTTCTCTAAAATTGGTTTTTTAAAAGTTTTTAGGCATATATTACCCTTATCTTCTTAGCTTAACACCCAATAAATCTATTTTTACCTTAACCACAATAATTATTTTTTTACTGTTTTTATAATTATATTTAATAATAAAACTAATTAAAATTATTTTAAATTTTAATATATTATGTTTCAAAATATATAATATATTTTTTCAAATTCAATTCATATAATTAGAAAATTTTATTTTATATTTAATCCCACATACATGATGAGAAAGTGGTTTTTAAAGAGAACGGTTTCAAAAGTTAATAGTTTTTTATTACAAAATTAATATGTAAATTATCACAATAACCTAAATTGAGATAATTCAAATAAAATTTAATTAATATTACTTAATAAATTTTAATATATAACATAACATGATAAATTATTTAAATGAAAAGAAAATTCTCAATTAAAATACATTATTTTCACTATGAATGAAAAAATTTATATTTTCAAAAAAAAATATTTAAAATTCATTATAATTATATTTTGAAATTACTATTTAAAAATTTTGTTTATTTATTCAAATAAATTTAGGTGAAAATATTAAATTTAAAAAATAGTAGATGTGTTAAAATATCCGGTTTTTAGGAAGTGTATTTTTAAAGTAAAAGATGTTTTTATATTATGTCAATGACTAATCATAATAATTATTTGAATATAAATTAAATTTTTTATATAAAATCTATAAATTTAATTTAAAATATTCTTATTTTGGTATTATTTTAATTAATTAAAATTTAGAAATATTACACATTTAAAACAGTTTTCCTAAAAACAATTTCAACCAAAATATAATCTTATACTAAAATCCAATATAAAGGTTCTCCAAAATAAATTAATTGGGTTAAAGGTTACTAAAAAATAAATATTTTAATTTGAAACAAAATAAGCCATCATAATTAAATAATTTTTTCAAAATAAATTATAGTATTACAAAATTAGATATTTTTACTATTCAATAAAAAATATATATTACCAGAAAAATTAAAACATTTCTCTAAATGTAAATTTTGATGTTATGATTCCAAAAAAAATTAATTTTCTAAAATATATTTTCTAAAATTTTCAAATATTTTTTTAATATTTTTCAATGAAATGAAAAAAATCATAAAGAAAACATATTTTAGAAGAATGAAATAACTTTACTAAAAATTGACTTATTATTTATTAAACAATAATAAATAATTTGTATGGGTTATGAAATTTATATATATATCATAAATTAGTTAATATTACTCATACTAGAGAATTTAACAGGTATTTTATAATGGTTATATATATTATGGGTCATTTAAACTCAGTGTTGTGTGTTGATTATCCAATTGAATATAAAAATCATGAGGTTGCATATACATCAACCTATTAAATAGATTAAATTTATTTAAATATATATATAATATATAATATCTTGGGGTGTTCAATTCTCATCTTAGTATAGTTTTGGGTGTCTCATATTCTATAGAATATAATTTCTTTTAAAAAATATTGGGGTGTTACATCCACCCCTGTTTAATAAATAATGTCCACACCATTGGAACATTATCTTGATAACAAAAGGATTGAAAATTGAAAATTATCTTATTTTATTCCCACATCATAAAAGAGATTAAGGAAATATCCTATTAGTAAGAGAATAATGTTATTATAAAAGTTTATATGGAATAACTCATAACTAAGTTTCTAAATAGGAGAGCATAGGATGGAAGTTATGATTTTGAAAAAGAAGAAAAGTGTTAATAATTATATAGGGTGATTAAGTTCATTGATCAGAAGTAGTTTAATGATCAATGTAAATACAATGGCCTAAAACCAATTAAAATGTTATCGTCTAAATAACTATATGATTCATCAGATATAAGTGAAATATGATAACATTTTTTTCAAGATACTTTTCCAAAAGTTGGGGAATTATTTTCCACCTAGAATAAGGGAATATGTAAATATACAAGATGATTATAATTTCATATTTTTTTTAATTTTCCACTACAATGGCAACCTTTTCTCCAAATAATGAGTATCAAAGATGTATTCATCATGACTGAAGCACTAAATCAACTATTAAATATTAAATAACCATAAAAATGATCACAGTATATTCCTTATATATTTAGAAATTATCAAAAAAATAAAAAAGTTATCAAATTTTATGATAATACCAAAAATGATCATACATTCATATGATACATTAATATTCCAAATTGAATAGAAATACCCAAATATGAAACTAAATCCTTCAATAACTATTTTTACCAAATAACCTCAATAACATATAAAATAAATAGTGTTCCAACATCAGTTTTTATGTCATACCTTTTTTATTTCATGCAAATAAATATAGAGATCTTCTTTTTAAATAAGATTAATCACTTGATCACCAAATTACTTTTTATTCATGTGGTTATCGATATGATAAATTCTTTTTCTCAATATCCAAGATAATGTAACCCTAAAGTTTCTCAATACATTAAATATTATTTCAAAGAAAAATTAAATTCTTACATAATGTCAAACTATAACATTACAAATAATTTGACCTACTAAAATGTGTCCTAAAATGTCATCAATAACATTATTATCATATCACAAGAACCCTAATAGGGGTGTATAAATAATTAAACATATGGAAATCCATAATCTCACAAACCCATGATTGTATCCATAGATCTTACTATAACCTAACATGAAAATATCCTAATCTTCAAAGATTTCTAAACCCTCCTATATTGCTAACTATAACTGCCCAAGACCAACACTCCTGAACCTGGTGTTGAAATAACAAATTTACATTTTTTTCATTTGGTATAGATAATTGTGAAACAATTGTTTTCCATCAAAACCTTGAAACCTCTAAAGTAAAAAATGGATCAAATTCATTCTCAGCAAACTTTTTGTTTTAGAGATTTTGATAATTTGAAAAAACTATTACATAAACAATACCCATCACATTAAATAATTATTTCTCTTACTTAACACAACATTTTCTTTTTACAAATTAAGTCATCATCATCATCCATATAAAATCATTTCTAGACATAATTGTTTCAAAATCGTTATTTTTTACCTGGGTAAGAGGAAGCATTAGAAGGGTGTTCTCAAATGATCAGTAAGGGTAAAATAAGAATTTTTCATTAAAAGTCATTAATGAACACAAGTGGTAGATATCATCTTGATTACATAATTATATTCCATAACCAATTCATAAAATAAATTATACCCATAAATACCTAAATAATCAATCATGAGACAGGGAAGGAGGGTTTAAAAAAGTAGAGTCATAAAAATCAATAATTATGCTCCATGTGATGTCAATCTTGATTAAAGGAAACATTATAAAACCATGGAATAATAGATAAAAAATGTTGGTATCATGGTACATCATCTTCATAGAATACTTAGAAAACCTTTATATAACCCTTACAACTAGAATAACCATTTGGCCATATGCTAATATAATTATCCATTTAACATAACCATTACCCAATATATTGGAGAACTATCAGAGAAATCCCATAATATAATTTCTAATGTTCTGAACTGGTCCTATATATGCTCTCCCATCATATAGGTTATAATAGGATCACCTAACAGTATCTAGTATTCCCCATCATATAAGTTGTAATGGGATTACTTGGAGAAATCTAGGCCACCCCATAGTATAAGTTTTCCAAGAACAATAAATAAAGAACATGGATATTATAAACTCTTGTAAAACTCTTTAAGAAAATCATTCCTTTAATAACATGATTAACACCTAGAAATGAATTTGGTTTCATAAATATCTCTATAAAGAAATATTAAGCCATAAAATAGAAACGGGTTCTATAACAATATATTTGAAACAATATTATTACCTCTATATAATTAATTTGGAAGGCATCAAAAAATACTCTCATTAGATCACAAGTAACAATAAAGGATTTTTATTTTTTTGAATTTTAATACTATTAAAATATAATTAAAAAATTTTAAATCATATAAAATTCTCATTTTGGGAATTTGTTTTTTCAATAAAAAAAATTCAAAAATTTGTAGGAAATCATTTTCTTTGTAAAAAACATTTATACCTAGAAAATAATATTTAAAAATTTTGTTAACACTTTTATTGAGAAAAATAACCTTTACCATTTAATTTTATTAAAATATTAAAATTATTTTTCATTGAAAATAACCATCAAAATTTTAAAAGATAATTTCATACAAATAATTTTCATGAGGGCCAAAAATTATTTTCAGGTTTTACATGATAAAACAAAGATTCCTTTCAAATTTTCAATAAAATAAAGAAGGGAATTATTTAGAAGACAAAATGAATATTCCTATAAAAACATTTTCCAAAAAAGTCATAATTTTTTGAAAAATTAATATATACATAATTTTAATAAATCCAAAAATAAGATTAAAAACATTTTTATAAAACAGGGTTTTAGAAAAAATAAAGGGGTTCTCGGTTAAAGAGAAATATAAATATGAATTATTATAGACTGTATTTAATTTATATGAAGAATATATTAGTTAAAAAATGGTTAAATAACTATATAATATAATAAATAACCATTGGATAATAAAACTAATTATAATTCATGGGTGTTAGTTCATAAGATTTCAAAATTGGTGAGTTAATCCGAAACAATCCAATTAAATGATGATATTATAACATAAAACTCATACCACATTAATAAATTTTAATAATAGGCCATGTGAAAGAGATATCCTATAATGTATATGTATATACAAATAATTTTCATGTGAATAATCATAAAATAAATTAATGGGATGTATAAACACTACATAATAGAAATATGCGGTGAATATGGAATGTGTCTCAAAGAAGTAAAAATGTGATATAGATATCCATTAACTCACGCTTAATTTTATTTAATCATACTTTAAACTCATGTATAGTAGTTTTAAACATGATATTACCTTATTAAATAATGATATTAATATTTATAATATCATATAATATCCTTTTACAACATATTATCACTCATTCATTTGTAATTATTCATTATCATCCTTTTTTGGGATTTCATTTCCTTGATTTCTAATTCCTGAATTGTTATGAAAGTTATTGTTATTATAAATATTTTATAGATACATAATCTATAGTTTAATAATAATAAAATTATAATATTGAGAAATCATTTATAATTTAATAAATATCATGAAAGATAGTTTTTTAAGTGTTGTATGTTACGATCATGGAGACGGTAAGTTGTATATACGAATAAGTAACATTTCAAATTTTCAATTATCATTATGGAAAGGATGTATGTAATATTTTTCCTTTAAAATTTTATCATAATACCATATTTACATATTATTTCTTTAAATATACTTATATATAACATCAATGTGGTGTGTGATCAAATGAGAGTCACATCGCTTCATAAAGGTAGTAGTCCACACTCACAAAAACAATGTTATCATATTTTAGTGTAAAAAATGATATATTATATAATTACTCAATACGTATAATCATGTTATAAATATCATATATAAAATTTATATACATCATAATATCTAGTTATGAAATTTTTTAATGGTAAACTAAATGTCATCAGTTCACGAGGCGGTAGTTCGCCATACAAACGAATGGTTAATTCATAACCCATTTGATAGAAGTGGAGAATGTTGTAGGTCATTAAATCATAATAAAAACATCCAAATATATGTAATATAATTAGTATTTTATATTTTATTTATTTATTAACAAATTTTGGATGTGGATAAATAAATAAAATAAAAACATTCGATAAAAAAAGTTACATATTCTTTTGGTATCTTCAGTTTTATTCCACTAGAATCCTTACTAGGTTAGATTAATGACCAAGAAAATTATTTTATTATGAGTCTAGTTATTTTGTTTTGTTATTTGGGTAGGTACTATAAGAATAATAATGTTTTAAATGTTTTAATAAGGGATGAGATGGGTTGGCCTTTTATAAGTGAGGTGAGGGGAACACTTGTAATTTCTTGAAATTACTGAATCATACCAATGTTTTTATCATTTCAAAAGAATCCAAAATGGGCCATTATAGAACATATAAAATATAAGGAAGATATATGGTAAAAAAAATTGTTTTTCAAGTTGGTACGTCATTTTTACCCATATATTCTTAGTTTAACCCCTGATAAATCTATTTTTATCTTAACTAAGGTAATTATTTTTTATATATTAACTATTTATTTTGGTCAAAAATTAGGATTAAATTATTAAAAAATATAATTTATTATGATTTAAAAGATTAAATAATTTTTTCTATATAAAATTTTTATATGTGGAAAATTTTAATTTAAAATTAATCTCGTAGACCTAATAAGAAAACATGTTTTCAAAAAGAAAATGTTCTAAGTTTTACGAAGTTTTTATATAAGAATTAATATGAAAATTCTTCCAAATGACAATATTTTATTAATTTATATAAAATTTAAATAATTTTACATTGAAATAAATTTAATTTATAATTTAAATTTATAAATAATTTGAACACAAAATAAATTTTCAATAAAAATATAGTATTCTTCCATATTCATTAACAAATTATTCTTTTTTAGAAAATTATAAAAAATGACCTAAAATAATATTGATATGATAATTTACAAAATTAAATTCATTTTCTCAAAAAAAAAATTCCAAATTTGTAAAAATTTAAATTAAATCCAAAACCCACAGACACAATGAAAAATGGATTCTCGAGAAGCATATTTTGGAAATAGAAGATGATTTTATATTAGATCTATGTCTAATAATAATCAATATAAGAATATAAAATAAAATTTTTATATATATAATATATATAAATGTAATTTATTAAATTCTTCATTATGGATTATTTTAATTAATTAAAAAAATATACTTTATTCTCTTTAAAAGATTTTTCATAAATAAACCCTTTTATACTAAAATGTAAACATATAATAAAAACCAATATATATTGATTTAATAGAAATTAAGTGTGTTAGATATAACCAAATAATATTTATTTTACTTAAAAACATAATGGTTCATTTTAATTTCTTAATTTATTTATATTTTATGACTTTTTTACGATAATATGTATTTTTCAATAAATATAAATATTTCTTGAAAATTTATAAAAAATTTACCATAAGAAAATTTTGTTTATATGATTCAAAAAATAAAATTAATATTATCCTATTAATTTTTTAAAAGTTCCAAAAAGTTAATATAATAATTTTTTCATCAAATTAAATAAAAAAATCTTTTTTAAAGAAAATATATTTTTATAAATAAAATCACTTTAATAAAAAATTTCTAATTGTTTACTAAAAATTTATCAATAATTTATATTGAGTAGTAAGTATATATATATATCATAAATTAGTTAATAATATTCATTCTATGAAATTGCATAGCATGTTTATAGGGGTTATATATATCTGGTGTCATTTAAGCTCAGAGATGCAAGTTGTATATGATATCAAATATAAAAATATTGAGGATTCATATATCAAAATCTATTTAAGAAATTAAATTTATTTAAGAAAATATATACTATAATTTTTTGTGGTGCTACATTCTCTTCTATGCATAGTTTTTTGTATCTCTTACAAAATCGAGCATAATTTTATTCTCTTAAAATCTCAAGGTGTTGAACATACCTAATATATCTCTCTTTATGTTGTTCGACCAAAATTATCTTTAATATAGGATAGTGGTAGGTTTTATACCCATATATTAATTCAATTATGGGTTCAATACCTACATCCTTTCTCGATTCAATAGGTTGTCACTCATCTTGTGTTTTGTTCTTTTCTTGAAATAGTAATAATAAAAATGTTATGAAATATCAATTACCCATAATTATCATCAAATAAATGATATGATAAATAGTAATGATTACCCATACCTTTAATCATATTTCAATAAAAAGGAATTCCTCCTCAAAACTGAATGGTTGTATTTTCATAAATGTCTCCTAAAATACCATTTGTCTTGATAAAATATCACCACATCTGACCTCATGGGGGTGTCTACGACTTTAAAATTATGGTTGAACACAAAATTATAATCCCATCATGGAATATATAACTCTTATGTTAATATTAAATTGGGACATATATGATTTCTAAAATAACAAAATCCTTAGATGTTTCATGATTCTTAAAAACGAAATACCATTGTAAAAATAGTTATATAACATAATCCAGGATTTATAATACACAAATACATCAATATTTCCACTTCACTTATTAACAAGTAATATTTATTTTTTTCTATAATTTAATTCTTGTGTTAGTTCATTGGGTTGTACAATTCTCTTGTTCGTGACACAGAAGAAATTTACTCCATGAAAATTTCTCGATATATGACCTCCTTTTCCAAAAAAAAATAAAATCCTCCCCAATTCATAGATATTCTTTTAGGTTCTTCTTCCCACATTCATGACATGTATGAAAGTAAATATTATTTTCTCTATGATCATTACCAAAAAATATTTTCTAAAAGTTCATATTCCCCTTATTTTATTCTTTATATATCTCCCTAATGTTCATGTTTGTAGTCAAATATCATGATAGCTGATTGACAACAATAAAAATATCTATCTCTACAATCATCATCAAATTTGGTTTCTCATCATCACCAAATTTTCTATTAGATTCATTTTTCTCAAGTTTCCTTCTACTTCCATGCCTTTCTAAAAACCAAAAAACCAAGTGTGAGTTACAATATTCATAGTGGGAATGAATATAATTAAGAAAAATCACTTATATTCTATCAAAATAATGACACCTTGTTTTTAATATATTAAATCATAGATTACCCTATGATATACATATTCATAATCTATTTAAATCCTTCATTTTGGTTTGTAATGAGTTAATAAATATTTAAAGAATATCCCCAGGGTGTTTTAAACAAGATGTGAAGTAAATCCAATTGTTGTACACCTGGTGATGATTGAGTCTAAATAAATGTAACCTTTTCAATGTTAGTAGACCATGGAACCTATGTTCTAGAGAAAAATAAACTTTTAGTTTTTGGATAGAGCTGTAATTTAGATGAAACCACTTTCTCTATCCATTACCAAAATTCCATTATATTTTCCAATAATTTGACTCATCCTTATATGTATCTATAGAGACATCCCTAGAAATATCTTCATAAATATTCCTATGGAACTCAATACAGTTTTATTGTCCTATTTTTTATAGTTAACTAAACCATTAATATGATAAAAAATATAACTTATAAAAACCTACAGCTCTCATACAAGGGTATTAAATATTTTTTCCAAAATTTAAAAAACATTACACAAACAAAATCACAATTAATGTAATACTTTATTGAATTTAAAAACTTTTAAAACAATATTTTTAGTTCATGAATGATCTTAAATGCATAAAATAGTGATCTTCCCCCTTACTACTATTCACAAACATAAACTACGTAAAACATTTCATCATAAACTTGGGAAAGGAATCATAAAAATGGGAGAGCTCAAATTTTCAATAAAGTAAATATGGTATATACATAAAAATAACCTAAAAGTAATGGTATTAGATCATGGGAATTCCATTTTAAAAGAATACACTTCATATAATAGATCATAATATAGAGTCATTTCATTCAGATTGGTTGTTCTTAAGATTTAAATTACTAAATAATCAAATAACATGAGTTATGAGAGCTTAACATTAGAACAATACGAGGATTTGTGAAGTAAAAAAATCATGAATATCATTTCAACTGTAGTCAAGGATCACTTCTAGGGATATCATATTAGAATGGATTCACTCGTCAAACCATCATAGTGGTCATGGTTCACTCCTAAGACCATAATAGTGGAAAAAGTCCCATACTAAATAAGAGTCATTTTCCATTCTAGTCCATTCTATCTCATAATATATAAATCCTTACCCAATTTATTGAATTGAGATATAGGTCCCACATGACTCATAATGAAACACAAAATTCTTTGTTCCATAAGATCATAAAATAGCAATAATATCATACAAAATGAAAGGAAATGGATTTAATAAACATTTAATCGTATCATGACATGTGAAAAAATAGGTCTCATAATCAATTCATCATTTCATCATAGCATAACACATTGAAAAGGAAGTGGGTATCATGTGAATTTTATCATGCTATGACCCATGTAATAGAAAAGGGTTTCATAAACAACATTCCATAATAATTATAGAACATTTAGATAAATAATTAAAATGATATCCTTGGATCATATCTTCAGTGAGGCAGAAGTATCATAAACGGATGTCATCATATAATGAAAATAATTTTAAATAATCATTAAATACATTTCTTGGGGAAAATAAATTTTCACATCTAAAAAAACTTATAAAACAACAAACATTTTCAAAATATTTTTCTTTTAATGTAAAAATGAAAACTAATAATGGAAAAATCAAATAAAATAATTTTCATGATAATTGGATGTTCTATTCATATCATACATGCTAAAACAATGATTCCATTCACGTTTTTTTGTAAATTCCAAAAAGGTATTGTTTGGTAAAATGGTGATATATTAATTTCCAAAAATTTGTTAACAAGTCAAAAAAAAGTAAAAAATAATTTAATAATTTATTTTAATACTGTTAAAAATATTTTAAAAAACAAGTTTAGAAAACTTGGATCTGTAAAAAAATGGTTTCTGACTGAAAAGATGATTTATATTTATAAAAATATTTTTTAATGTTAGAGTACATAAAGAGAATAAATGAAATATAAAACATGTATTATTATGAAATAAATAAGGTACAAGAAAATCAATGTATTTCTTCAGAGATGTATTATAAGATATTATAACATGAATTATAATCATAAACTATCATGATAAATGATGAGATTGTAAAATAAAATAATTACCACTTTGGTAACATTGAAATGTAAGTTCCAAGGAGGAATAAATTAAATTAATTGGAAGATATTATTATGATAATTAAATAAATCATATTATATGTCCTAGGGTATATATATAAACATTCTAATAGATTATGAGTGTATAACATAACATTTGTCTCAAAGAAGGAAAATTGACACAATAATTCCTTACTACTTTGGTATATTTTGAAATATAAACCCATTGAAAGTGATATTATGAAATTTAAATGTAAATTTCAATAATATCTAGTAAATTCATCATAAAATACATTCATGGAAAGTATATACAAAGCATGAAATAAATAGGATGTGAATATAGCATCTGTCTCACAGAAGTTAAAAGTTAGAAAGAAATCCTTTAATGCTTTTGTAATCTATTGAATTATAAGCCCAAATAAAAAATAAAATAAAATTGAGCATTATATAAATAAATATAATTATATTCATGATATAACATGTGAAATGTTAATTATATACACCATAAAGAAGAAACTAGTATTGAATTTTAATCTGTCTCCCAGAAATAAAAGAGGGACTATAAATCACTAATTGTAAGTCTCAACATCCATTATAGTAATTAAAACCTCTTGTATAATAGATATATGTTTATTATAAATATATTACCACATATATATATATCATACTATATATTATTTACTAATTTCCTTTCACTTCCTGTGTATTAACAATTCCTTTCTAAAGTCACGTTTTGGGTAATAACCTCTTTGTTTTCTGTATATGTTTTGATTTTTTATTTTATGTACTAATAAATTGATCACTTTACCATATTATATAGGATAATAATCACTAAAAATTAATATATTTATAAATCAATAATAATTTTAATATAAATAATGAAATATGGTTTTGATAAATGAAGAATGGTATGATCATGGAGACGTTAGTACGAGTGTACACATGAGTAACATTTCTGTTTATCAAAAATCATTATTGAATATAGGTAAGTAATATATTATATTTTTAGATTGATAATAATATGATATATACCATATTATTTTTATAAATATACAAGTACATATCATCCATGAGGTGTGGTGATGAAAAGAGAGTCACATCTCTTCATGAAGGCGGTAGACAACATGTACAAGAATGACATTATCATCTATCAGTGAGTTAAAAACTATGAAAGAATATTAAATATAATATTTTATTCATGATTAATATTTCAATAATATAATTATTATTTCATTAATTTTACATATATTTCTTCTTATTATGTTTTATTAATAGCATTTGTGAAAATGAATCACTTCGATTCGTGAGGCGGTAGTCCGTCATACCCACAAACAACATTATCATACCTCTTATAAAATAGAAATTAAAAAGATATAAATTATATAATTAATATATATGTATTATTGTTTTATAAAAATAATATATTTTTTATGAATCATCATACCCAACCATTATAGAGGGTAATTGATAAATGATTAACATAGTTTTGTGAGGCGGTTATACGTCGTACACACGAATGATGATTTTGTAACACATTTGATGGAAGGGGTGATGGATATAGGTAAATATATTAAAAATTAAATAATTTTATGTTTATAATTATTATGTTATTATATAATCATGGATTAATTAAGACCTAAGAAGGTGGAGGATGAAATAAAACAAAAACACTCATTGATGAATGTTACTTCTTCTATGGTATCCTACATAGGATTTCACAATAATCCTTCCATATAAGGGTTTAATTCCAAAATAATTATTCAAGAACTATAATATTTAATTTTTTATCTGATGTGGTTGGTTATTTTTTATCCAAAAGGGAATGATTGTGTGAAGAATAAAGGATTGGGGGTTGCCTTTTTAGATAGGTGAGTGGCACACTGTCAATGTTTTGAAACAGAAGAGGTGTACCCATGTTTTATTCATTATAAATTGTAAAAATGAATTATTATAGATAATAATACATCATAGGGTCTATATATTACAATAAAAGTGTTTTTAGGAACTTTTTTAGCTCATTTAAACCCTTATCGTTTTAGTTTAACTCTAGTAAACAATATTTATCCAAACTGTGATAATTAATTTGTACTATTTTTTCAAATCATTTTGGTTGTAAATTAATTCTACCTCATTAAATAATATAATTATGATTATTTATATTATTTAATAAATTTTTATATTATCATTTCATATAAATTAAAAATTTTATTTTAAAATTAATCCTCTAAAAGTGACGAGAAATGTGCTTTCAAAGACTAAATGATCAAATGATTACAATGTTTTTATATACAATAACAATATAAAATTTTTTAAAATTTACTAAATTTTATTATTAGATTAACAATCGAACAAATTTTTTTTTAATACCAATTAATAATATAGTTTAACTTTATAAATAATTTTATTGAAAAGGTATTTGTCAATTAAAGTTCAGTATTTTTCACTATAAATCAAAAAAGTAATATTCTAAAATAATTCTAAAAGATATACCTTAATTTATTTTTTAGATGACAATTCAAAAATAATTATTTTTTATAATAAATTTTAATATACTTTCAAAAATTAAATTTAAAATAAAACACACAGACTATAGGAAAAAATAGGATTTTCATAAGATTATTTTTTCCAGCACAAGGTGATTTTATTTTAAATGTGTAGAATGATAAAAATTTTATGAATATAAATTAAAATTTAATGATATATAATAATTAAATTTAATATAAAACATTTATAATTAGGGATTATTTATATTCATTAATATGGGGAAACATTATGCACATTGAAACAATTTTCATAAAAACCCACTTTTGAAACAAAAAAAAATTAAACTAAAATCCAATTTAAAGTTGAATAGAAATTAATTGAGTTACATAAATATATAAAAAAATACATATATTACGTTATAACATAATGGTTAATTTAAATTAATTAATTTATTGAAAATAAAATATAGTTTAAAAATGGTATTTTTCACTATTCACTGAAAAGTCAATATTTTCCAAAAAATACAGAAAATTCACCATGAGTGAATTTCAATATTATGATATAAAAATTTAATTTCATTATAAAAAATTAACTTTCTAGAATATTTATAAAATATTTATATTACCTTTTTTCCTAAAATGAGATAAAAATTACTGAGGAAAACCTATTTTAAAAGATTATAATTACATTACTAAAAATTGATTAATTACTTACTAAGAATTCATAAAAAATTCTAAATTCCATTTTAAATATATATATATATTATAAATTAGATAATAGTATTCATGATTTCATATTTAATTTATAGGTTATAAATTTTATAAAATATTATTTAATTGTTCAATAAAGCTCAATATCGTATTTCATGCACACTATCAAAACTAGTATCATCTCTATGACTATATATAAGAGTAACTCTAGATAATAACAAAACACCACTATACTGGTATTATCTGTATAACTATATTTAAGAGTACCTATAGAATATTACTGATGAATGAATCCTTCCTATAAAGGATTGTAAAAAACTATAATGAATTCAGTATACTACAAGAGCATACACTCGTCTCTCATCTAGAAGAGAGGTATTTTATTTTTTTCAATAATAAAAAATTTATTGAACCTCAGAATCGTGAAACTAATTCCTTTTTTATGGCCCCCTTTTTTCCAAGAAAAATTTCAATGATTTAGATGCTCATAAAAACACTCATAGAGTCGCACCCCTATCATTGTGTGTCGTTCTCCAGGCAGCGCCCCCCAACTCTCGACAAATCCTGTCACTATGCAGTTGACAAGAATTGGTATAATATAGGTAGTATACCATTTCCCACAATAATTCAAGCCTGAATAGTTGGTCATATTCAAGAATATAATGTTTACCTTTCCAGTAAAGGCCCTAGAGAGGGCTGTAGTTAAGGGAGCATGGACCAGGTCGACCTAAAATGTATAAGGAAAGAGGGGGAGCACAACAAATCCAAATACAAAGACCGATTAGAATCACAACTTTCTTTGGTTTGGTAGAAAATTCAGGAATTCAAGCTAAAACTGTAGTCACCTGGGTACTCTCTTACTACCTATGAATTGCAAAGGGGGAAGTCATGAGTTTATCCCATTATTATCTGTCAACTATAAGATCATAGAATGGAAATGCAATTAAACTTATCGCATTAAAAGTGAGAGGTCTGACCATGTCTATAAAATTTTTGAGATATATTGGCCCCATGAATATGAATCAATAACACATAAGGTTTTTGAGAAGTCTTTATGTGATAGGGGAATCCTCACGGTAAGACTGAAGTTCAAGAACCCGATGGGTCCATGCCAACTTGTCTCGTGTCTAACAGACTGTCTTTCTTGCCCTAGCGTAATCACTAGAGATTTCTTATTAACTATGAATTTATCTAAGGTTCTAGCATACATAGAGGGAAAATACTCTTACTAGTCTAACCGAAATTAGCTACGCTCCGCTACTGGAATTTATTCATGTACCAGAGCGGGAGCCAGAGCAACTGGGTGAGGAGGATCACAACTACACTCCAAGACCCCTTCGGATAAGGTTTCCAAAATTACCCAAATCATATAATATGCTACAAAACACTTTATCGCGAGAAGTTCCAAAGGTGGATTAATAATCGAAGAGCTCCTCAAGCGAAGAGGGCCACTAGTATAGATAACACACTTGTTTACAAAATAGGTACACCAGTCATCTAAATGAAGACACATAACTAAACTAGAAAATAAAAGTCTCCAAGAGTTCAGTCCCAAGGTTGCTCTATTATTCATTCAAAAATTATTTCCTATCCTTAAATGAAAGGTGAATCAAGGGTGGAATCACATACACTTACTAGTCTTTTCTATGAGAATATAGGTTCTTTATCTTTTTCAAAATAGCCTTTTTCCCTCCCACTTAATTCCTAGGCTTATATTTTCTTTCTTTCCTTTATGTTCATTGCACCTAGCTGAGTCACTTCCTTCCACTCATCAACCAAGGACCTGTAGACTCCCAGGGGAAATGAATTCATTGTTTGTGAACCCTCCCTTTGAGTCACCTTTGGAAGAGATAAGGTGAATTTCAGTCAAATAGAGTTTAACAATATCATGTGGCTTTATTTTCTAGAAAATACACCTATCACATAAAGGGAAACTAAAAAACATATATTATATAATACATTTTTTTCTGGCTTCTAGCCTACCATGCCACATATAGTTCAAGTTGTTTTTTTTAGGCCAATCAGTAGTATCAGGGGGGTCCTGTTTTCTTTGTTTGTTAAGCCTCACTGCTATGTTTTTTATTCTTTTGTTGAATCCTAAAAACTAGTTATGATTCTATATCTTCCTTCAAGTCATTCCAATTATCACTTATCACTGACATTAAGGTTTACTCTCTCTCCATAATTCAGATAAAGAAAAATTTCATGATGCATGTATTTACCAACATAGAAAATAGATTTCCACCATGAATCTAGGAGATATCAGTGTTACTTTTTTCTAAACTTATTTATGAACATTGTGGGAATAACATCTATTCTATCAACCTCTTTCGACTTGTTAATGTGGGTTTATGATCCTCTTTTATTATAGGAGGTTGTCTTTATTTCCAATTTTGACTTTTTTTCAGAAATAGATAAGGATAAAGTGTTTCATTTTCTTTATGGTCTTCAACATGAGTTAGAATATATTTAAAAGGGGAATGATTCTCTACAATCAATCATAAAATTATGGCCCATCCTACTCAATGGCCAGAAAGCTATGAGTAATCCGGTAAATAGTGCATCATATCATGATGCTCTCAATGTATCATCTCGAGGGGTTTTACCTAAAATACTTCCCTTATTGAATAATAGTGAATAGGAAAAAGAGGAGGTAATAATGGTTGTTGAAAACAGCTTAGTCTGTAGATAGATTCTTGATTCTTAATCCTTAGAACAATTCTTCATCTACATTAGCCAATTAAATATCTCATTCTAAAGACATGAATATTTCTACTACTTATTCAATAAGTTTTTAGTATATTCCTTCACCTACTATCATACCATCAGTCAATGTACCTCTTGACATCATACAAGAGACCTTGAACAAGAAGACTGGAGATTCAAATTCTGGTAATATTTTAGTTCTTACTGAAAATGTTACATTCATTTATTTTAACAAGCTCTAAAGTCAATCTACTCTACCATGGATTATGGATTATAGTGCCACACATCATATGGAAGGATCGTTCACTTATTTTTCAACTTCCCTTCACTTCTCTAGTAATTATTCTACCTTTCTTGCTGATGGTTCTTCAGGTTATTTTGCTTCTATATTGGAACCATGGATGAAGCGAACTTGTGGATAGGTAGTCTGAAGGATGATGCCTTTAGGTAGGGTTTTCCATCCTTAGTTTCAAAACCCTCAGTATTTCAAACATATATTGACCTTTCCTTATCTATGAAACCTAACTCACTATGACCATTCTTCTGTTTCCCAATCAAATTTGTCTGGGTTATTTGGTATCTGACAAAAGGGAAAGAGGCGACCAATACTTCCAATTAAGTTTCTCTAGGATAAAGGAAAACTAAACAAGATTCTACATTTCTCGAAGGGCAGCTGGAAAAAAAATTCTCCTTAGGGTTCACAAAAGACTGTAATTGGATGACTTGGGTATAGAACAGTGGCAGTTGGGGAACTACTCTTCTTCTTATTCCCCTAGGGATTCATTGGCTAGCGAATGGGATCTTCTATCCCTTAGCTTCTTCCACCTGTCCCAGATCCCCTATTTTTTAAAGATATCAAACCCCTATTATTAGTAAGTTAAAATAACCCCTACTATCCAAGAAAAGTAATGAATCTATATTATCACTCTTCATTGGTTAGCACTGGAAATAAATCCATTGTCTTAGCTCAGCGCTACCACAGTTTCTATCAGAAGAAACTATCTCTGGAACATAATATACATAAATCCTTGTTTGCAATAAAATAACAAGAAGAAACAAATTGAGTCATTCACTGATAAGGTCTCTTTGACCATGCACTAAAGCAATGAACTGATAGTTACTCTCTATGAGACTAAAAATCCATATTCTCTCTTTGACAGAGAAAAAGATGTAGACTCGCACTAAACCCAATATAGGAACCAGAATCTGATTCTAACCCAAATCACTTCAATTTATAACTTCAAGTACATCTCTAAGAATTTTATTTTTAACATCAACCTTTTCTTATGCCTTGGATACTACATATATTATATAGATTCCCATAATTGGCCCTATCAAAATAAGTAAGAACCAGGAATCTCTCCCTTAAATCAAGTAGTGGATTTGAAGCACATGAAGGAAAGAATTAAAAGTGTAGCTATTATATTCTAATAGTTGACCTGGAAAACATGAGAATGAACTGATAGTGATGTTCACATAGTCATCTACCAAATGATAAATTGACACTCTTATACATTGGGTTATCGCCCATATCTTTCTTGTTCTCAGAACCCTTTTGAAATATCCCATTAACCCAAAACACTAACTTTCACCCCTCTCACCCCAAATCTGAAAGCCTTGCATATCAAATTGATATTTCTCTACTCCTTTATAATCCCTGAATATTTACTCATGGACTATTAATCCCATACATTTATCTAAGTATAACCCTAGGTGATTTCTATGTTTTTTTGTAGTATGATAGAGCAAACCTTGAAATCTGTATGGAGCCCTTTCACATTTTTGGTATACTCTCTTCAAACTCCCCCTTTTATATTAATAGGCTGATCTTGTAAGCCATGTAAGCCGATCCACTATTTCTTGAGTTGTCGCTGCTGGGTGAACTTCTAATTAAGAAAAGAAACTCGTGATAATTATCACTAGAATTCCAAAAATGTCAATAACATATTTCTTGATAGATATTTCTGACTGCTAATAGATTATAGTGGTATTGTTCTTTAATAGTGGAATTTTCCCAATAGAATAAGTGCCTCTTTCCTCTGAGGAGTAAAATTAATAATTTGGATCCTATTGTGGCTTGGCATAAGTAGAGGCATTCCTAGGGTGATTTCTTGCTTCTTTCTATGGATTCCCTACATAAAGGTAAAGTGTACGGGACATAGGTCCTAGAAGGAAGGCCTTTTTTCCTTTTAATGTCCCTATCTATGTGGTTTCTGACTCTAGTTCTATCATTTGAAGGTTCTTCTTGATCTGGCTAGATGCCCTTCCATATAGAGGTTCTATGTAGGATTTCTATCTGAGAATTAAACAATGAAAACAAATCAAACTCTAGGTATAGCATTTTGTCTGCATCATCTGACATATACTCCAAAATACAGTTATTTAGCCCTAAAAGAAGCAGTCTCCCCTATCTTATTCAATAATTGATTCTTTAAAAATAGAATGCTACAATCATTAGTTGTGGAAATGACTATGATTTAGTGCATATGTACCTATTTCGTAGGCATGTAATGACTCTATATAGTTTGGAGTTAGTGGGGACTTTTACTTTCCTTTGGGCCTACCCACTATCAACTATTATATCTTATGGGAAAGAATAAAATGTGGACATATTCAACCTACTACTAGGAGCGATACCCTTAGCTCGGTACATAATAAAGTAAGGGAGATTCATTCAAAGGTCTGTAAGAGTAGAAGATGTTCCACCAATAATAAAGAAATAGAATCATATGGAATAATAATTTGATAACTGAGAGAGGTATTCTTTGTATATATTTATAGATTGAGGAAAGATAGATCTAGATAAGAGGGACGATGTCTTCACATTCAAATTTATGTCTGGCCGCAGGAAGAGTCTACTGATCCACAACTCTAGTAGGCGAGGGGCAATCTCAGCCATCAGTCTATTTATATTAGCTTGGGAAATCAATGCCTTATCCTTTTCCATCATTGGGAGTGTTGTCTTTACTAGAGATCCTAGAAGTCTTGATTTTCGTCTCACTTCATTGGGGGAGAAAATGAATGAGGAAGTGTCGGTGGTGAAAATGATACTAGCTGAGACTATCCTTTCTTTTTCTTATTGCTCTACCCAAAACCATGAAAAATTCTCTGGATTTGTATCTTTGATTCAAGTGTGGATTTTGGAGCATCTTGATGACATCCGAGCGGAAGGATACTATGGTGAATACTTGATTTAATGCATTAAGTTATGCACCCGCAGAGATGAAATACTATCTAAGGACAAGCAAACAATATTACCAGGTTTGTGTGACTCTTTCCTTTTATGAATTTTATGATTCCTAATATGAGATGTTCAATCTCATAATATGAACAAAAGAAAGTAATAAAAGGGATAGTGACTTACGAGCTAGAGAGAAGTGACTAATGCTGAAGAGGAGGGAATCACCAGCTGGTACTTATATATATTGATATAAGCTAGTGATGAGAGTCAACTATTAGTATATAATAGTTATGTCAAAAAGGGAAAATGAATTTGGAAAGATGTTTAGTGTAGCCACTAAATATTCTATTTTTCTATCCCTTCCTTCTCCCTTTCCAACTTTACCCTATACAAGGGGATGTCCCAAGAAAACAATCTTGAATCTTATCTCTCTCTGGATTTTCATTTCATTCAACTAATGCAACTATTAACAGAAACCTTTCTCTGGAATTTATCCTTCCACTCTTGCTATATTCTTCTTGGTTGGATCTCCTGAAAAAAAAAAGTTACTTTTACTAATTATGGAAGTAGGTTTAATTAATTCAATCACCTAAAATCTCAATTGATTCCTATTGTGACTACAGATAGTACTGATTTTTACTGGTCGGGCTAGACTGACTGATTTCTTTAGGTCAGAAACTACACCTGTAGATATTGTGGAAAAACCTGAATCTTTCTCCTAGAAGTGAATGAACGAAGGTTATTGGGGAAACAAAAATATAATTGGAAAAACAAACAGGTGTTTCAGAGGCCACCAAGACAAGAACAAGATAATCCCACAGTTGGAGCCACAAAATTATCTTTTACCAAAGTTTTATATCCTATTATTTATGTAGACATAAATATAGATATGGAAAGTAAATTGGAAAAATTAAAATATATTGTTCCTATATCAGAATAGTATAAGATCCAATCAAAGGTAATAATCTTTTTTGGGTGCACGTAAGAAGTGAAGAATGTGAATTAATATTATTTGGTAGTGTTCCAGGAAATGAATTAGGACATAAAAAGTTAGCTTTATCTAGATTCTCCGCTTTCTACATCAATCTGAGGAGAGATGATATGTGTTTATACAATTACATGTTTGATTCAAAAGCTTCCAACAAAGTTATGTTCATGAAATTGATGAATCAATTTGGCCTACAGACCACTCATCCATACAGAAATGTATATGCAATGGATTCCAGGGAAATCAAGGTTTGTGGCCTTATTGAAGAAAGAAAGGCCAAAAGACTATTCTTCCATTACGATAGTAAGTGGAATCCAAGACATAAATGTATGGAAAATAATATTCTCATTATATAGTTAAAATATGAAATCTGATAGAATTTCTAATTCATTCATTTCAGATCTAGGGAAACCCCTTTTAATGAGAAATTGCACCAATCCTGAAAGTCCCTCTTATGGTTCCCCCACCCGTTCTTAAGTAGTCAACCTTAGACCAGAGACTACTTTGAATGAGGGATGTTCCCGATTGAGTAAGAGAGGGTCTGAAGGAGTTGGATGGAAATCAGATCCATATCATTCGGACCCTCTTATATAGAATTATTTATTGATTAAGCGAAAGACGCAAACACATCCGTCAGCCGAAGAAACAGATGGTTTAAAAAGAATGGATTTTAATGATGGAGGGGATGGGAATGAAATAATAATATATCACATAGGAAGAACTAGCTTCAAGAAAGATGTTCACTAAATATGGTGGATGGATTAAGAAGCTCAAGTAAGCGATGAATCTCTTCAGATGGTGGTTACAACAGTTTTTTCATCATAGAAATAGGTGACTACTGCTCAAAACCATGTGTCTTATAGAAGCAACAGAATCATTTATTTGAATAATAAAGGTTTATCTCATTCTATCTTAATGTATTTTCCCTCATGTAATACCTCTTATCTATATCAAATAATGATCCCTCATAAGACAGACATACTTCCTAAGGGCTCGTACTGGGATGAGATCTCATACTCCAACTTATTTGGATGAAGTAACTAAAAAGAATCTTCTAATCCAAAAATATTTGGAGTAGAACCTGAAAAATATAATAAATATTAAAATCTTAATCAATGAATATCAAATAAACAAACAGAGCAATAAAGATATCCGGATGAAATATTTGAAATAAAATGTGGGAGATCTAATTTTTTGAAGATATATCCACTGAATTGTGTTATAATGTGAAGAAATAAATGGAAAATAATATATAGTTACATTGTAACTCTTGAAATCATGGAAAAATTGGAAATTTGGATTACAATTTCCAAATTCCTCCATGTCCCTCTAATGTACAAGATAGTCACATATATCATTCCTAAGTATGTACATTCCTGAACCAACACATGTTCTCACCTCTGGTGAAATGGAATTGAAAACTATTATATCTTACCCTAAAAAAATTATCTAGATACTGTAAACTAGAGAGAACTGTGTTGATGAATTAGAAAAATTGGTCAATAATGTTACATTAGAGTAATTATAATATAAAATATGTAACATGGGAACATGAAGAAGTTATGATGAAGAATGTATAAGTCATTTCTTGTAGTAAAATTATGGAAATTGATGGGAAAACATTATTTGATAGTGGTGATAGTTTAATAACCAATTAAATTATAATAGATTTATTTTTATATCCAATATATTTTATAGAATCAATACACACAACCTCACATCTAAAAGAACTGTAAAATAGTATAACATTATAAATAAGATGTTAAATTTGAAGTTTTGAATAATACTAATTGTATAATTAAAGATCTATTATTTACACATGAATAAATGAATTTATTATTTCTCAATTTATTATAAATTAAACTAAAAGTCATTTGAATAAAAAAGAAATGTTTTATGAAAAACAACTTTTTTCATAAAATATTTTTATGTTGCATTGTACGATGTTTTGTTAAAATTAATTTTTAACAAATTTAATAAATGAATTTAAAATAATAAATTTTATTTATTATATCATCATTTCAAAATTACCATAGAATTATGTTTTATAATTTTATTAAATGAATAATTTTTTGATAAATAGAAAAAAATACTGATTTGTATTGAAAATTTTCACTCTGATTCAAATATTTATGAAGATAAGATTGGATTAATAAATGTTTTAAATAGATAAATAGATCAATAATATAATAATTGATTTAATTTAGGTCATTATAATCAAATTTATATTAAATTTTTATATGAAAACATTTAATACTTATGAAAACATTTTATTAGAAAACTTTTTTTTGTTGCCTCTGGATGTTTAATATTAAATTTAATTATTCCACTTATATAGTTTGTATTTTATAAAATTTAATCTATATTTATACTCATAATTATTAATATTATGTAATAATTTCAACTTAATTTTTTTCATAATGAATAGTATAAATTAATTATCACGATTAAGGATAAAACTAGTTTACATAAGTTTAATCTAAAAAGATAGGTGTTAAACTAACCTATAAACTTTTAAACATCATATTTTATAGAAATACGACTAACTTATATCCTATAATGTTCTTTAATGGTCCTTTTTTAGATTCATCTAGTTTTTTAAATACGTTGGTATAATTTAAGCTTTTAAAAAATTATATGTGTTTTCTTTCCCTATTTATAAGGGGAGACCCCATCTCCATTACTCTTCACACAACAATAGCCACTTTTTCATAAAATATGTTCCCAAATACCATAATAAAATTACTCACTATGAATTATATTCCCTCATTTCATTAAAAAGCCTTTATATGATGGCTTTTGGTAAAATCCTATAGGGGTTCTCCAAATAAGTGATATAGTTCGTAACCATGTGTCTTGGATTTATTAATTAATCTAAATCTATAATTTTTTAAAAAAATATATAAAATAATACCAAAATTATATTTCATGTAATAATATATTAGTTTAATATCCTAACCTATATCCATACTCTCTTCAATCAAATGATAAACAAAACTGATGATCGTGTGCATGGTGGAAAACCGCCTCACAAACCGATGAAATTCATTTTCCATCACCACCTCTCACTAATGTATATAATGAAATATTTAATTAAAATATATGATATATCTATGACACAATTATTTTTATGAAATTTTAATATCACATATAAATTCTTATCTTCCAATTCATTGGAAAATGATAACATTGTTCGTGCATACTTGTGGATTACAACCTCCACATAGCGATGTGATACATTTTCCATTTTATGTAGAAATGGATGTTAATAAATAAATATTTATTGAATATATATGATATATATGAAATTAAAAATATTATTTAATGGTGATATAATATTGAACATTCTGTTTTTCTACCATTTATAAAAAAGAAAACAACGTTCATGCATATGTAAGATTTACCGTCTCGATGAACATTATAACACATTTTATATAAAAATATTAGAGATTAATATTAATATATATATAATTAATATATATGATATTTATATCAGGAAAAAATTATTGATATGATGTATTATTCATCATATGATAAATAGTGAAACTCTTAAAATAAAACATACATGATAAATGAAACAATTATCACCCTGAAAAGTTTTTTTAATAATGAACTTTTAAAAAATTATTGATAAAAAGATATAATAAAATAATATATTGTATAAAATAAATTATTGTGGTTATAAAATAGATTTATTATAAATATAGATTTATTATACAAGATTTTCTAACATATAATTAATAAATAAAACTTGTGTTAGTGGTTTCTCAACTCACTTTTACTTTCATAAGACATATGCAGTATTCACAACATATGTATTAATACTGTGTACATAGAGACCATTAATATAATCTATGAATCATATAATGAATATTATGGGATAATATATATATAGGGTAATTTCATTTATGGGGTTTCCCATTTAATTTTTACCATGTGGTAGAGGTCTTATGATTATAATCTCATCATTTATCAAGATTTCTTATGATTAAGATTCCAATGATGAAAAAAATTTACATATCACAAATAATAATTATGAATTTTCCACTCATATAGTAATTCATAAAAATTTCTTATATTATGAAATGAACCTAAATTTAGTAACCTAGATTCGGTGTCTACTTTATTACATTGGCCTAGATACAAGAGGTGAAATACCGATGGACCGATCAGTTTCATAGTTTTGGAGAACTAGATACATACATTATAAACATTTTTATTTAGTAATACATTATAAAATATAGTAATTGAAAAAAATAAGAATAATTAACATCGTTCATAGAATTAGTATTCATATCATGGGGAATGGATACTAAATAACTTAGAACTCAAATGCTAAGTATGGGTCAGATTGTAATATCCCGGAAATTCCCTATAATTTTTTAAAAATTTATTTAGGATTATTATGAGTCTGCAAAAAAATGACAGCACATTATTTTGAGGCTCAGTGTGCCCAAATTGAAAATTTTAACTTTTTTATGGTACATTATGTAAATGTGCTAGCAGCGATTTCGATCTTTCAAACTGGTGCTCAGATTAAAAATTTGAGGGAACTACTGAATTCACAGTGTCGAGATTCACTTAAGGGAAGCTTAACATTGTTAGAAAAAAGTTAGATGAAAAAGATAATTTTTAGACTTTATGAAAAAAAATAACTAAAGGTTATTTTATTTTATTTTTTTAATTTTTTAGAAATTGTAGTGGGATGGAAATGCAATATTCGGCTATTAATGAGGGACTTTTAATGTCTTAAACCTGTCCTTTCTTTGGTTTTGTAATGACATCATTTTTCAGTTTAATTGACTCATTATTTATAATTCATTAATGATCCATAATGTTAAACACAACATGGGTGAATATCCTCCTATTTAATCAAAGATTGGGAATAGTTTTGGGAGAGCTATGAGAGGTTGATCTGACGAAATGCCGACGACTTCCCACTCTATCTATAAAATGATGATCGAGTGATGGTCTTTTGTGGAATCGATGGGTGACGTCGAACACCGATGAACACCTTCAGATGCAGTCGCTTCGTCCTCATCTGCAGTGCCTTCCAAAAAATTCAAGTTAGGGTTTTGTTTGTTAAAGATCTTCCCTATTCTCCATTCTTTTTAAAAACAATGGATGTAGATCAATCCAAGAATAGGATTGATCTACTAGTCACTCATTTATATAGGTCGGTATCTTTGGGGGTTCAATGATGTGATTGATTTATTTTGGAATGCACTACACTCCCTAAAACCTCCCTGGATTTTATCCTATGACGTGGAGGGCACAGGCCAACATGAATAAGGAATGAGCCCCTCTGTATGTTCTTTCCTTGTGATTGTCTTTTGGGAATTGAAGGAAAGGAAGATTCGGATCCATCGTAGTGAAGAGGGCATCCCTTGGATGATGTAGCCACAAATAGTGCAAAAATCGGGCAACCGGAGTGTGTCCAATGGAGAAGAGACGGGTCATCGGCCAGGCCAGTGGCCAGAGAAGGAGGCACACCCTGAAAGTGAGCCTAGGTGGTGGAATCCATGACCATGATAGGCTGCGGTGTTGGAGTCCCACGGCACAAGCGTGGCGCCGCATGGAGAAGTCAACCTGCCATGCTGGTTGACTTGGGGGACGCGGCCGATGGGCCCGACCCATAATGATATGTTGGACTGATCAGCCAGACCTAGTGGGTTGGACCCCTGTCCCACTCGGGCCCAGCATTTCGGAGTGACCTTGAGATGGGTTGGACCCAGTTCGGGTTGACCCATATCGGGTCGGGTCGGTCTAATCGGGTTGGACCGGACCCGGACCCAATTCGACCCAGTTATGCTTAAAGGGCCTTATCTCCTAAACCAAATGTCCATTTGACGAACCATCTATGAAGATGGAATCCTTGGGAAGAGGATGTCCTTTTTAGATAATCCACTTGAGTTTCGTAGAATGTAGAAGTATGGTTGGGGTGGATCAAACACAAATCCAATGAGGCCCTCAGTACTAATATGCCTATAACATAAAGGCCAAGTGTGCAATTGATGTGTCATCTATCGTGTTAGAACCCTTATGACCTAAAGGCCCTTCAAGACACTTACTTGTGGAACTTCATGGCAGTTTAGGTATAAATGATAGCCTTGTTGGATATGAATCTACGGATTACACACAAGAGGGGGGGTGAATTGTGTCTTTTCAAAATTATTACAATCTCTTCAATTTAGACAAATTCTGTCCACTATGCTTTAGCACGATCAAATATGCAGCGGAAAAAGTAAAAGCATGAACACACGGATTTATAGTGGTTCGGGGAACAGAAGGCCCCTAGTCCACTCCACCAACGCTCAAATCCACGAGCTTGCGATTTTCACTATCTGGTCCTCGTTTCCACAGACCTGTTCACAACTGAGTACAGGCAGTTGACACCTTTACAAGTTTCAGGCAAACACAGCCTTCCCGGTTCAAACACGAACCCACACAGCTTAGAACGAGAAGCTGATCACTCAAAAATATAAAGGGTTTCGATAAAGAAAACACTTCTCCAGTTGTTCTTCACAATTGCAACAGAATGAAATTGACAGTAGATAGATCATCGTCTTCAGAAAATAAAGATCTGTAATCAAAACAGTTCTGAGTCGATCCAGTTGCAATAGATATTACAAGAAACTTTACAACTTCAGCAGCAGTAGATTCACAATAGACAGTCGATGTAGAACACGTGAATCTGCTATCAAGATCTTCCTTCGGTAATAAAGGTTTTACACTTCTTCTCGATCACCAGAAAAGAACGCCTTCACACAGTCTCTGTTTCTTGCTCGTTAAAAGATCAATCTATATATTTCATACACTTTCCTGTGTATATATATATCTGAAGTTTCCAAGATAGAACATATATATTCAAATCTGAGAAAATCTTCCGCATAAATAGATCCATGAAAATCTCCTTTAGATTCGCGATATTAAAAAAAAATGAAATAACAGAGCCGTTGTAACTCCCCTGAAGAATCGGCATAAAAACCTCCGTTTAAATCAATCATTAATCCGTTGAAAATCATATTTGATTCAGTCAAAGTCGTACTTAAGAATCGGCTCGAAATCCGCCTAATAATCCACCTGTTTGACCAATGCAAAAGGAAATATCGTCTGTCAAAAATATCCCGACGCCAAACGTAGGGTTGATGACGTGGCTCCAAACGTAGGGTTCACAAACGTAAGGTTCACAAACGTAAGGTTCAGAACGTAAGATTCAGAACGTAAGGTTTAGAACGTAAGGTTCAGAACATACATACTTTCTCTTCAGCATTCAAATGTAGGGTTGATCATCCATACTTTGTCTTGCTTCAACTCTTCAAAGAACGTACGGTTGATTATAAAAGTAAGGTTGACGATCCATACTTTTGAGAAACAAACTCAACACTAAAAACTAACGTACGGTTTCTCTTCCATACTTGTCCAACAACAAAAACGTAAGGTTCCTTACAAACGTAATGTTCTTCTTCCATACTTTTCAACAACGTAAGGTTCATTAACCATACGTTTCAAAATAACGTAAGGTTCCTTAACCATACGTTTCTTTTAACATAAAAAGTAAAATTTTCATCCATACGTTACGTTCATCAAGGTAGGGTATGAACAGTGATTCCAGTATGCGCTAAAACTGATCTCGCGCTACAGTGATTCCAGAACGCGCTAAAATTGATCTCGCGCTACAGTGATTCCAGAACGCGCTAAAATTGATCTCGGAATAAATGAAGTATGAAATCTCGTTATATGAAATAAATAAATAAAATAAATTCCTGCAAAATACTCAAAGAAATAATTAGTAAATAATTAAGTGTATTTGTGAGCATCAAAATCATCATAAAGAGACAGAGTATTATTTAAAATAATCTCCCCCTTTAAAAAATATTATTTTGAATTGTTTGAAAACAATACATTGCTCAACAATCTCCCCCTTTTTGATGATCACAAAACCCATAAAATAATAGAACTAATTTAATTGCAATATTTATTGAAAAATTAGTTTTATAAAATTTTAGAATTTTGAAAGGATTAAAACAATATTTAACTATAATAAAATTTCTCCCCCATAAAAATAAATTTTCAGCTAAAAAATAGATAAAAGATAAATGTCGTATATATCCAAATTCTCCCATATATCCAAATTTCTTCATAGGAAAGAAATGAATTTAAATGTTGTGTTTATCCAAATTCTCCCCCTTTTTGTGATATCAAAAAGAATGAAAAATTACGGATTTGAACACATTCAATATTGCACTGAACTATAAGTAAATGCTATAATTAACTGTGTATGAATAAGTGAATTTGTTATACTGGCTAACTCAATCATAAATCAATAAACAACAAAACAAAAAAGAAGTAAGAAAAAAAATTCATTCACAAGCTGTTATATATAAACGATTGTGATATACAGAGGAATCAAGGTTCATAGATAAGACAGGGAAAAAGGTGTCTATCTCCTTTGAATCGCGGTCTTTATCTCTGTAAACTGTTCTCTGAGCCTCTTCATCATCCCATCTCCTAACTTGATGATAAGATCTCTGTTCTCTTGAGTCATATGAATATCTTCAATCAAATTAACTCTGAAAAACTCATGCATTCTTTCTTCTTTTTCAACAAAAAGAGCCAGTTTTTCTGATAACTGATTCAAAAGAATCCTAATCGGTTGCTCTCCAGATGTCAACTGATCCACTAAAAATCTCTGATTATCTAGCAAAACTGACAAAGGGGCACTATTACACTGAAGATCGTGTAATCTGTCACTCATATTGCTCATTGCTGCAGTAATTTCTTGAAATTTCCGAATCAAATCAGGTGAAGAGCCTGATCCACTCACAGCACTGTTTGCAACAGACTCAAATTTATTCTCCATGTAAATCTTCAACTCAGACAAATCATCTTTCTTTACCATCTCTGATTTTAACTGATCGATAGCATGCAGCATATCAGTCTTAAACAAATCTACTTCCTGTCTTGAAACAGTACATTCTTTCAGCTTCTGAAACTTCAACTGCTCTAAGTTCAGAGAATTTCTGAGACTAACATTCTCAGATTCTAACTGAGAGATACGCTTGTACAACTCAACAACTTCTTCTTTTCTCGAATCAGGGGCACCCTGTGCTCGATTCTCATGTCCATAATTAGGTTGATGAATCAGGGCAAGTGGTAAGGAATCTGCATCTGACTGTTCTTTGTCCTTGTCCTGACAAGGTTGATCCACTGAACTATCTTTTGAAGCCTGAAACTCTTCCACTGAAAAATCTTCCTGAAGTACCTCTGTATTAGCTTCAGAAGTATGTTCAGCACGAACAGTAGTCTCTCTGACTTCTACTAATTGGTCAAGAACAATATTTTCATGTAAATCTTGAGGTCGGGCTACTTCTTCACCAGGCACTGCCTCCATAAGTTGTTCTTGTTGAATTACTTTTTCAACAGCCACAGCAGCAGATTGAGGTTCTTTTTGAGTTTCTGTTTGAGCTGCTGGTTCCTCTATCGGTGCAGTCTGCTCCACAACAGCTTCTCTCACAAATGAATAAGAAAATAACGGTTTAGAGGATTTCAAGGCAGGAGAGATAATTTCTTCATCAATTAACCTCTTCCTTCTATATTGAAGTCCTTCTTGACTTCTCTCTTCCTCAACTTCCTCCATCTCAAAACGAATTCTCCTTGCCACTGTACTAACTCTTGATTCTGCTTGTCCCTCCTTGGACTTAGCCGGTTGAGCCTGAGCACTCTCCGAGTTTTCCTCAACTCCAACAGGTAAGAGTTTTCCTTTAATTGTGCTCCAGAAGTATCCTACTTTCCTCAAAGTTCCAGCATTAAAAATATTACTGTGGTGACATTTCACCCCAGTATCTACCAATCTGATCATTCCTCTTTTAAACAAAAACAAAGAAATGAACCTTCCATAAGGGAAAAAAGGTCATTCTTGCTTCACTCTGACAGCAGTAACTCAGATATCTTATCATAAACCGAGGAAAATTAAACTTAATATCACACATCAGAAGATACATTATGTACATGTCAGGGTATATGATTTTCTCCATCTCAGCCATTCTTGGTGCTAAACCAGTCTGAACAAATTTTACCAAAATTTTCTGATCGGGCTCAAAATCCTTAATAAACATCTTCTTTATCACTCTGATTCCAAACAGAAAAGACATAATGTCTTCAGACTTATGTACAGAATCTCCAATATTCCGTAAATCGAAATGAAAAACTCTTTCATGAGGGCAGTTAAGAATTTGACTTATCTCTACAGATGATATTGAAAAGTCCTTATCCTCTATTTGAGCCAATAAACTATCCTCTGTATCTCCAAGGCTAAACTGAACAGTTCTAAAGAAATGTCTCATTTCTGCCTCATATAGAAACTCAGAATTTTCACTATTAAAAGCTTGCTCAAGGCTTTGAAACGACAACGCTTGCTTCAACAGTAAATTAGTTTCAAACAGCCACTCTAAATCTATGACTTTACCTTGCAGTATTTTCCGACTAACTACCTTAGGTTTCTTTGCAGCACTGATCTCGGCTTCATCTGGACACTTATTCTTTTCCATTCCAACAACGATTTCTGAAGGTTCGTAAGTTTAGGGTTTGAAGATTCAGAAAAGGGTTTTGGAGCAGATGTGCGGTTTTAGGTTTTCAAAAGGGTTTCCGAAAAAGGTGAAGCAGTTTAGAAGGTGAAACGGTTATGACAGCCTTGATTCCCGTGTAATCACTAATCATTAATTTTATTTAAAACAAAATAAAATTACTTATAGTGGGAAACAGAAATTAAGCAGAATTCGAAAACAGAATAAGATTTTAAAAAAAACTATTTAAAATTAAATAAACCTAACTCCCCCTTAATAAATTCAAACCTTGCCGTGGGAAGTGGTTTAGTAAAAATATATGCTAATTGATTTTCTGTATTTACAAATTCTAAAAATATATCCTTTTTAAACACATGATCTCTTAAAAAGTGATGTCTTATATCAATGTGCTTAGTTCTAGAATGACTAATAGGATTTTTTTGAAATATTAATTGCACTAGTATTATCACATAAAATAGGTGTATTATTGAAATTTAATCCAAAGTCCATAAGAGTGTTTTTCATCCACAACACCTGTGCACAGCAACTACCTGCAGACACATATTCTGCCTCGGCTGTTGACAGGGCAACTGAGTGTTGTTTCTTACTAGACCATGATACTAAAGACTTCCCTAAAAAGTGACATGTTCCTGAAGTACTCTTCCTATCTAATCTACAGCTTCCAAAGTCAGCATCTGAATATGAAATTAAATTAAAATCAGAGGTTTTTGGATAAAGCAGAGATTGATAAATAGTACCTTTTAAATATCTATAAATTCTTTTAACAGCAGTTAAATGGGATTCTTTGGGATTTGATTGAAATCGAGCACAAAGACATACTGAATACATTATATCTGGTCTACTAGCAGTAAGATATAACAAACTACCAATCATACCTCTATATAACTTGTTGTCCACTGATTTTCCAGTTTCATCCAAATCAAGTTTTATATTAGTACACATAGGAGTTGTAAATGGCTTGCTGTTTTCAAGTCCAAATTTCTTAAGTAAATCAGTAATGTATTTGCATTGATTTAAAACATTTCCAAAATCTTTTTGAAATATTTGAAGACCCAAAAAGAAATTTAATTCTCCCATCATACTCATTTCAAATTCTTTTTGCATTAATTCTGAAAATTCATGACAAAGAATTTTATTGGTTGATCCAAAAATTACATAATCAACATAAATTTGAACCAACAAAACATTATTTTTCACAGTTTTCTTAAAGAGTGTTGGATCTGCCAGTCCAACAGTAAAATCATTTTTCAAAAGAAAAGAACTTAGTCTTTCATACCAAGCTCTAGGTGCTTGTTTAAGGCCATAAAGAGCTTTAGTAAGTTTGAAAACAGAATCTAGTTTTTGAGAATTTTCAAAACCAGGAGGTTGCTCAACATAAACTTCCTCCATTAAATAACCATTTAAAAAGGCAGATTTAACATCCATCTGAAATAATTTAAAATTCATATAAGATGCATAGGCTAAAAGGATTCTAATGGCTTCTAACCTGGCTACAGGTGCAAAGGTCTCATCATAATCTATTCCTTCTTCTTGATTATATCCTTTAGCTACTAATCTTTCTTTATTTCTAGTTATTATCCCTTGATCATCCTGTTTATTCCTAAAGACCCATTTAGTTCCTATTACTGGATAATCATGTGGTCTTTCAACTAATTCCCAAACCTTATTTCTCTTGAACTGGTTCAATTCATCCTACATTGCTATTACCCAGCTCTCATCATCTAAGGATTCTTCTATGGTCTTAGGTTCTTGTTGGGATAGGAAAGCAGAGAATTCAACTATGTTTCCAAGGTTTCTTCTAGTTTGAATACCAGTCTCTAAGTCACCTATCACAGATTCTAAAGGGTGATTCTTTAAGGTTCTAGACTGTCTAGGCATTACATTCAAAGGTTCTTTAGTGTCATGTTCTTCTGAACTGGACTGAATTTCTTTTATATCATTTTCAAAATCATTCTTTAAATTCTCAAGTCTCATGTTTTCATTAGAATTAGGTTCATATATTTGTTCTATCCTTTTCTCAAAAGGATCAGATTCATCAAATTTCACATGAACTGATTCTTCAACAATCCTTGACTTTTTATTATAAACTCTATAAGCTTTGGAGGTTGCAGAATATCCTAAGAAAATACCTTTATCAGATTTTGGATCAAATTTACCAAGATTATCTTTGGTATTCAAGATGTAAATCGTGCATCCAAAAACTTTAAAGTAATTTACTTTAGGTTTTCTGTTATTCCATAGTTCATAGGATGTCTTTTTCAAAATAGGTCTTATTAAAATTCTATTCATTATATAACAAGCTGTATTAACAGCTTCTGCCCAGAAATATATAGGTAGGCTATATTCATTTAACATAGTTCTAGCCATTTCTTGAATAGTTCTATTTCTTCTTTCTACAATCCCATTCTGTTGAGGTGTTCTTGGAGCAGAGAAGGTGTGTTTAATACCCATGTTTGAGCAAAAGGAATTAAATTCCTGGTTCTCAAATTCTCCACCATGATCACTTCTCAATGAGATTATATTAAAACCTTTTTCATTTTGAATAGATTTACAAAAACCTTCAAATAAACTAAAAGCTTCACTTTTAAATTTCAAAAAGAAAATCCAAGTAAATCTAGAATAATCATCAACTAATACATAAACATATAATTTACCAGCTAAACTTGCTACTCTTGAAGGTCCAAACAAATCCATATGGATAAGTTCTAGAGGTTTAGTTGTAGCAACTTTATTAACAGATTTGAATGATGATTTGTGTTGCTTGCCAAGCTGACATGCATCACAGAATCTATCATTTTCAAATTTGAGAATAGGAAAATCAGAAACTAGATGTTTCTTAGATAATTTATGTAAAGCATATATATTGCAATGACCAAGTCTTCTATTCCAGATCCAGGATTCACTTATATTAGCAGTTAAGCAGTTTACTTGTTGTTTACACAAGGAATACAAATCCAAAGTATAAACATTATCAGTTCTGGGTGCTCTAAACTTAAACAGTTTATCTTTAGAAACAGTACAACTATTGTTAGTAAAATCAACAGTGTATCCATCATCACAGAGTTGAGAGATACTTATCAGATTGTGTTTTAACCCTTGTACATAAAGTACTTTGTTGATTGAGACTATCTCTGGATCTCCAACTGTTCCAATACCAATAATCTTTCCTTTGGCATTGTCACCAAAGGTGACAAGTCCTCCTTCCTTTCGAGTAAGAGAAGAGAAATTAGCTGAAGTTCCACTCATGTGTCTTGAGCAGCCACTATCCATATACCATATTTCTTTCTTTCTTTGGTGACCTGCTACCTGCAAAGACATTCAAACAAATTGCTTTGGTACCCATATTTTGTTGGGTCCAGGAGTGTTAGCAAGCAGTGATCTGGGTATCCAGATTTGATTTGTTTTCTTAAAATTGATTGAATCATATAGATCATTGGAAATATAAGCTTTCTTAATTCCACATATTTGAGGTTTTCTTAGAAAACATTTTTTAGCTATATGACCTTTTGTTCCACAGAAGTTACAAATAACCTGTTTAGTGCTAGGAACAAAATAATTTTTGTATAACTTAGGTTTTTCTCCTTTACTTCCAATTCCAAACCTTTCCTTTTTAATTACAGTTTTTCCAAGTATCTCATTTAAGGCGTTTTCTCCTTTTGTAAAAACTAATGCAGCCTTTTTATAAGATTCTACTTCATCCTGTAGAGTTTTTATTTTTGATTCAAAATTAATTTTATTTGAGTCAGCAGAGTTGTATTTGTCAATTAATTCCTTATGTTGTTTTAGCAAAGTATTTCTCTCATCTGAAATAGCTTTATGCAAGTTCTTTATAGATTTATATTTTTTAAATAATGAGTCATACCTTTCTTCAAGCATATTGTAGTAAGCCGCAAGTTTTTTATTTGAGAAGCTTGTTTCAGAGTTTGATTCATTATTTGAGTCAGAGGAGTAGTATGAGTGTACCTCATCAGTTTCAGCCATGAAACACATATTTGCTTTTAAATTGGCTTCCTCCTTCTCTGAGATTGATTCAGAAGAATTACTTGAGTCTTCAGAAACACTCCAAGTAGCTTTCATAGCTTTCTTGTCTTTCTGCTCATAATCATCTATTTTGAAGAATTTCTTCTTCTTTGCATCTTTCAATTTTGGGCAATCCGGTCTCATATGTCCCATCTTTTTGCATTCATAACATCTCACTTCCTTGCTATCCTTCTTGAAGGATTTCTTAAAGTCTTTCTTCTTACTGTAGAACTTTCTGAATTTTCTGGCTAGCTGAGCCAGTTCTTCATCCGAATTTGAAGAATCAGAGCTTTCTGATTTAGCACTTACTTCTCTGTTCTTCATCATTCTATCCTTTTGTTGAGAAGTCACTTTCAAAGCAGTATTTTCCCTTTTTATGTAGACTTTATGCTCATTTACCTCATCTTGCATTTCAGCCTCGTACATCATCAATGTACCAATCAGCTCTCTCATAGTTAGATCTTTAACAGAAGTTGATTGTCTGATTGCTGCAGAGATTCCATTCCATCGAGTAGGAAGTACTCTCAGTACCTTTAACGCTTGATCAGCCTGCTTGATTGGTTCTCCTAGAGCTGTTATATTATTGACAATTTCTGTCAATCTTCCATTCATCTGAGTGATGCTCTCTCCTTCAATCATTCTGAAAGTATCGAATTTTAATTTAGCAGTTGCATATCTCATCTGTCTTACATTATCTGTTCCTTCATAAGCAACAGCTATTGTTTGCCACATTTCATATGCAGTCGGGCATTGAGATACTCTGTTAAATTCATCCGGTCCTAGACCACAGATGATTGCATTCATAGCTTTTGAATTCATGTCATACTCAGCCTCTGTAGCAGCACTCCATGTATCGGGATTTTCAGGAATTTCATAGGGAGTCAGAATCTTTGAATAGACTTTGTAACCAATATTTTTCATATAAATAATCATACGTGATTTCCAGCAGCCATAATTATCTCCATTAAAGTAAGGTGCTCTGACCATTGACATTCCCTCTCTCATATCAGCCATGATACACTATGTATAATCTTTAAATACTTCTAGCTTGACAAGACTTTAAAAATAAGAAGCTCCTCCTCTGATACCAATTGTTGGATCTGAATCTACGGATTACACACAAGAGGGGGGGTGAATTGTGTCTTTTCAAAATTATTACAATCTCTTCAATTTAGACAAATTCTGTCCACTATTCTTTAGCACGATTAAATATGCAGCAGAAAAAGTAAAAGCATGAACACACGGATGTATAGTGGTTCGGGGAACAGAAGGCCCCTAGTTCACTCCACCAACGCTCAAATCCACGAGCTTGGCGATTTTCACTATCTGGTCCTCGTTTCCACAAACCTGTTCACAACTGAGTACAGGCAGTTGACACCTTTACAAGTTTCAGGAAAACACAGCCTTCCTGGTTCAAACACGAACCCACACAGCTTAGAACGAGAAGCTGATCACTCAAAAATAAAAAGGGTTTCGATAAAGAAAACACTTCTCCAGTTGTTCTTCACAATTTCAATAGAATGCAATTGACAGTAGATAGATCGTCGTCTTCAGAAAATAAAGATCTGTAATCAAAACAGTTCTGAGTCGATCCAGTTGCAATAGATATTACAAGAAACTTCACAAATTCAGCAGCAGTAGATTCACAACAGATAGTCGATGTAGAACACGTGAATCTGCTATCAAGATCTTCCTTCGGTAATAAAGGTTTTACACTTCTTCTCGATCACCAGAAAAGAACGCCTTCACACAGTCTCTGTTTCTTGCTCGTTAAAAGATCAATCTATATATTTCATACACTTTCCTGTGTATATATATATCTGAAGTTTCCAAGATAGAACATATATATTTAAATCTGAGAAAATCTTCCGCATAAATAGATCCATGAAAATCTCCTTTAGATTCGCGATATTAAAAAAAATGAAATAACAGAGCCGTTGTAACTCCCCTGAAGAATCGGCATAAAAAGCTCCGTTTAAATCAATCATTAATCCGTTGAAAATCATCTTTGATTCAGTCAAAGTCGTACTTAAGAATCGGCTCGAAATCCGCCTAATAATCCGCCTGTTTGACCAATGCAAAAGGAAATATCATCTGTCAAAAATATCCCGACGCCAAACGTAGGGTTGATGACGTGGCTCCAAACGTAGGGTTCACAAACGTAAGGTTCACAAACGTAAGGTTCATAACGTAAGATTCAGAACGTAAGGTTCAGAACGTAAGGTTCAGAACATACAAACTTTCTCTTCAGCATTCAAACGTAGGGTTGATCATCCATACTTTGTCTTGCTTCAACTCTTCAAAGAACGTACGGTTGATTATAAAAGTAAGGTTGACGATCCATACTTTTGAGAAACAAACTCAACACTGAAAACTAACATACGGTTTCTCTTCCATACTTGTCCAACAACAAAAACGTAAGGTTCCTTCCAAACGTAATGTTCTTCTTCCATAATTTTCAACAACGTAAGGTTCATTAACCATACGTTTCAAAATAACGTAAGGTTCCTTAACCATACGTTTCTTTTAACATAAAAAGTAAACTTTTCATCCATACATTACGTTCATCAACGTAGGGTATGAACAGTGATTCCAGTACGCGCTAAAATTGATCTCGCGCTACAGTGATTCCAGAACGCGCTAAAATTGATCTCGTGCTACAGTGATTCCAGAACGCGCTAAAATTGATCTCGGAATAAATGAAGTATGAAATCTCGTTATATGAAATAAATAAATAAAATAAATTCCTTCAAAATACTCAACGAAATAATTAGTAAATAATTAAGTGTATTTGTGAGCATCAAAATCATCATAAAGAGACAGAGTATTATTTAAAATAATCTCCCCCTTTAAAAAACATTATTTTGAATTGTTTGAAAACAATACATTGCTCAACAAGCCTAAGGACCATATCAAAGGTGTTTCTTGTGGTGAGAGTTAGGATGACTACACCCTTCACGACTTAAGGTGCTAGTATTCCTTAATCCTCTACTTTGGTTAAGACAGGACTTCCAACGTCATGGGTACGGGTTTGTTTTCTTCTCTGTATTTTGTTCTATATTTGGAGTCAGTACTCCCTTTTTGGACTATGGTTCAGGCCCTCCATACATAAATCACATAGATTCAGGTACTCCCTTACGGGGTAGGGTGCGGTTCCTCTATGTTAGTAGTAGGTACTCCCCTATTGATCGAGGTTGTGGGTCCTCCTTATACAGTGGTACGGTAGATTTGGTACTCCCATGAAATACTAGTGTTCGGTTCCCCCACAATTGATATTGTGACAGACTTGGTTACTCTCCTACTTTACTAGGCTGCGGGTCCTCGAGTCACTGAGTTGTATACCCCTACCAATTCAGGGTGCAAGCCCTCCATACACCTTGTTCTAGTAGAGTCGTTACACCCTAGTTGGGCCAGGATGCGGGCCCTCTAGCCTGGGTTTAGTACTCCCCTAATGTACTAGGGCGCAGGTCCCCACACATTGAACAAACTACTACAGTTGTACTCCCCTACCGGGTAGGGTGCGGGTCCACACTTATTAAGTAGTACTCCCCCATATCTGAGTAGCGATGGTGAGCGGGTCCTTCATGGGAGTTAGATATCCCTCTACTAGAGGACAAAGATATGAGGATTGGGCCCCTCCACCTAATGTAATTGATACTAAGGTTTAAGTTAGTGCTCTCTCAACAGAATAAGGTGTCATCCACTTCTTACTAGAGTGACTGAAATATCCTGGGTTAGACTAGAGCAGTGCTCCACCAAATGAATGTTGTGTTAGGGAGTGGGCCTATTCACTTGGTTTCCCTTGGTTTAGCCTCATGCAAAATACTCTAGTAGTGAGTCCTATAATTTCGGGCACAAGAGGCGGTTCTAGTAGAAATTCCTCAATGGATCATGTCATTTCAGACCATCCATTATGAATGGTTGAGTTGTACCTGATGAAGTACATATCTGAGACGGGTTCTATCAAGAATGTCCAGCTCATGGAGTGTGTAATCTTGATCCTTAAGTTACACGTTGAGCCTTCATTTGAAACCTTGGTAATGGCTTTGAGGTCAGAGCCTTATGTTTCTTTGGTATGAGATGAGTATACCTGGATAACCTAGGTATATGTATGGACATGTACCTAAGTAGAGATGACTATGCATAATCTTTTGGGTTTATGTTGTGGTTTTGGATTTGTGGATTACATTGTTTTTGTGGAATTTTGGTTTAATTCGTGGTTGTTTTGTTGTTTTTTTCTTTGTGGATTATTGAGAGATCATCGAGGGTCTCGGGGTACCTTACTGAGTACTAAGTTACTCACCTCTACACAGGCTTCGCCCGCACATCTGGGTATAGTGTAGACGTTCGACATTTCAATATAGGTGCTTAGGGATATGGGACCAAAAGATGTTACAACGGTTGACTTGGGGGCCTAGGACCAGGAGGGGCCTAGTAGGACCAGGCGTACATGTCATACTACTTCAGATTCAAGTATCTTTACAACTCTAGTGATCAGGTGGGAATTTTCTGTAGATGTCCACTGATGCTCCATTTGCACCTTTCTATTTCAAGTTCTTTTGTTGGACCTGTATACTAGCCCGCTTTTTCCACTCATTGCTTTACTTATTGTTGTACTCTAGTTTTCAATTACTTTGTGTTCACCTTTCATCATTTTGGATTTGGTTTGTGAGTACACGTGTGTACAGGTATCCATAAAAATTCCTCCCACTTGTAGGTTGACGCCTTCAGCACTAGTCTCCAACCATTGGCCTTCATGAGGTGGGCTTGGGGTATGTCACGGTATGCAACCTAGGCGATAGGTCGCGAGAAAGTGGTATCAGAGGTGGTTCGTTCTATATCAATGACCAATGATCTATTTTTTTATAAGAAACAATGTTAAGTGTTTCGACTTCGGATTTCAGGCTAGGGATTCCGATTTTGGTGCAGCGGACGACGTATCCATAAACCAAGATTCTGGACACCTGTTAACAGACTCAGAAAATGAAAACAATAGTTGTGGGGAAATGAAGGGATTATGAAACTTGTAGGAATGATTGTGATTTCCATTTCTTTATTTAGTCATCCCTCTAGATATACTCTTATATGTGGCTCATATTGACACATTTCTAGATGCCTCCACAATGATAGCCAGATAGGATTCCATAGTAGGATTTTGGTAATGATCATCCCCGAGGGGAGGCTTCGGTGTAGGGAACTAATACGGTGGGGAGGTTACCTTTAGGTGGTGTAGTAGTGATTCCAACACCCATTTAACAGTAGTTTTCACCAATAGTTTAGGGTGAGGATGCATGAAGAATGAGTGTGCTACATGAGTTTCAAAGGCAGATACCTCTGTGTAGGATCCAAATAATGATGTAAATGCTCAATATACAAGAGTGGTGGTGAATTGTACACTTTAAAAATTCCTTTGAAACCTTTAAAGTTGGTTACAGATAACTATGTTAAGGAATGATCTAAGTTTAACGAAGTTAAACTAAACAGATTCACAACTCCTCTAACACAAATTGTAGAATTGAAACTAAGGTTTACAATATGAGATTCTACCGTAAAGATTATAGAATCTAAACTAATCAGAGTACGAGTGTAAGAAAATATAAGAAGGTTATACTTTCCTTAAAATATAAAAGTGCAGTGGAAAAAGGAGTAGTAAAACTACTAGTAACAAGATATAAGTCCTTTAACCCAAAGAGAAGGGTATCCAACAACCTTGGATAAAGGTCCCATGATTTATACTTTCAAGCAAGTCTTTCTTACCCACACCAGGGTAAGCCCTCGATATGAAGATCAGAATCTCTATCTTGCTATCCCCGCAAGCCCTCAACTTCAAGGTAGTTGGAACCTCTGTCTTCCTCAACAAGGAATCCCTCGAACTTCAAGGTAGTCAGCACCTCTGGCTTCCTATCCCCGGAAGTCCTTGAATGTAATCACCAACATTCGGAGTCGCACAAAGAAATCTGAACGAGCAGTTCAGTACGCACAAGGCATGAAAATATTCTCTCTCTAGAAATTACCTTAATAGTATGTGACCTCTAGATCGATTAATCACTTTCATCTAACACGTATATTATGAGCTCTTTCAAATGAGCTCTTATTTATAGGCGAATTTTCAACAGTCGGCTCCCTCCTCCAACGGTCATATTTTCCATGAAATTCGAAGGGACCTGTACATGTGTAACTCAGCCAACGGTTAATTAGAAACAGAATAGACAACATCGTTTTATAACAAACCATGTATAACTAAAAGCACAACATCGTTTTGAAATGAAGCATATGTAAGTTAAAGTTTATCAATATTTCGGAGTGTAAGAAAGTCAAAAGTTTGGAGTCTAACCAAAATGAAATTCGAAGACTATGTTAAGAAATGTCCGGATTCTATTTTATAGGAATTCGGAGTCTGGTTTTACCAGAGATCAGAATCTGAACTTGCAAAGTTTGGAGTCGAACTAGTAAAAGTTGGGAGTCAAACTTTATGAGAGTTCGGAGTCGAACCGCTTAAGAGTTCGGAGTCGAACCACTTAAGAGTTCGGAGTCGAACCACATAAGAGTTCGGAGTCTAACTACTTAAGAGTTCGGAGTTGAACTTCATAAGGTTTCGGAGTTGACCTCATAAAATTTCGGAGCCCAGAATTTGTATTGGAACTTTATTATAGTTCACATCCAGAATTCGGATCCTAAAAACAGAATACTCTAATACTTGACATTATATGATTCCGGGATCTTGGTTAACAATCTGGGTTTTATACTTTAAGAAAAAAAATATTGATATGAATAAGAAACTCTAGGTAAGGGTAAATTTCCTTAAAGAACTAAATTTTTCTTATGGAGGTAAAACATACATTTGCTTAAGTATAAGGAGTTTTAGATTTTCAAAACAAGAAGGAATGGAAAATTGTTAAGGAAAACCTTATTGACTTAACAATATCCCCCTTTTTGGAAAGCACAAACTACCGTACGAAAAACAAAATAAGGACTCTAAAAAATTTCCTTAGACTTTTAAATTAAAACTTATCTCCTTTTTTTAATTGTTGAAAATTAATACAACTAACTTCCCCTTAGGCATTGAAACTCTAAGGATTGTATTCTGACTTTCCAGAGTGGAGTTCACATTAACATGGTAATGAAAAACTTCTAAGTGAGAAACTCCCCATTTCATTAAGAATATTTTACATAGAAATTTTTATTTCTCCTCCTTAGGAGTAGTTCTTTTACCATCTCCCCCTTTGTAATTTTCAAAAAGAATTGAAGGGAATTGAAAAAAAAATATGGTACCTGAAACATTAGTATATGAAAAGATACAACCAACCAAATAATCATTTCATTATAGTTGGAAAATTTTACAAAGAAAGACAATTACAAAAAAAATATCGGAGTGGGTTCATTTGTCTTCTTTTTCCTTCGGAATGAGCTGCTTTGACAAGGCTTTGAGTTTCTTCAAGTCTCTTTGATCTTCCTCTCGTTGCCTCTCCAAGGAATTTACCTTTTCTTCTTGAGCTTTTAAAGCCTCTTCCTGATCCTCCAAGGCTTCTTTCTGGAACTTTATTATCTCATCTTGTTTTTCCATCTTCTGCTAAAACTCAATCCAGAAATCTCTTTCAGTTTTCCAATTTTGAGATACTGAGTTAAGCTTCCCATTCAGATCCCTAACCTGTTGATTCCGAGAATTTTTATCCTAGGTCAACTTCTCATAAATCTCATTAACCTTTTTATCCTCCATTTCAAAATCATTTTGAACTTCAGCCTGAGAATTCTCAAAGTGAACTAAATCTTCATCAACTCTCTTAGACCACTTGGTTACCTTACTGCAAGACTTCCTATGCACATCATAATCAATAAGAAAACTTTTCTGTTCAGCTTCCAACTTCACAAACTTATCCATAACCATGGATAAAGAATCTGATTTCTGATTCATAGTTTGTTGCAGCATCTGGAATCTGGAATCTATTGTTGGAAAAAACGAAATGGTGTCCACCAACTTCCTTAGAGATTGAACCACAAAATCATGCCCATGAGATGATGATTCCGAATCAAAAACTTTTCTTGGAGACTGATCGTCTTCAGCTTGCACCAACTTTCTTCTAGAGGTTCCACCAACCTCTTTCTTCCTGATGAAATCTTTTATAGGTGTCTCCATGAGAGTTTTCTTCCCCTTATTAGCTCTCAGAACAGGTTCCTTATTAAGGGATACTTACTCAGATTCAGATACTTGAACGATCTTGTCTTCATCTGGTTTTTGTTCTTCTTGCCCTTCCTCAACAAAATTCCTTTCATAAGATTCTTCCTCATCATACAATACATTCTATTATTATTCTTCTTGTTGTTGCTTGCTAGCTTCCTTATCTCCCTTTCCTGGAGTAACTAACTTTGCGGATTCAACCTTATCCTTATAGTTCTATACTTGCTTGATCAGGGTATCCAAATCTTCACTTTCCTCTTCTTCTTCTTCTTATTCTTCCTCAATTTCTTCCACTACTTCCTGAACTTCTTCAGAAACTTCTTCTTCGGCCGCTTCAACTACTTCTTTACCCTTTCCCTTTTCTGGTGTGACATAGTTCTTGGCTGGAGTTTCTGGTAAAGAAGGTTCAACACCAAAATTTTCTGGAACTAGAAGCATTTCGGAAGCTAACTCTGTATCTTTCAGCAAAGATCGCACCAATTCATCTCCAGACATTTTCTTTCTCATTCTATTTTCCTTTTCTTGTTTCTCTAGCACCTCAACATCTTTTTATTTTAAGGCTTTAGCCTCTTCAGGGTCCAATCCGAATTACAGATCCCCTTTCTTTCTCTTTTCTTTATCTTCCCTCCACTTGGCTGCCACTTCATCTCTATATGTTTTCTACTTCATCGGCTTGGGGGGAGCAGACTGAGTTCCCTTAGCCTGAGGAATTTCTTCATCAGCAACAACTTCCTTAGCCTTTCTCTTCCTCCTTTTCTTTTTGGAAGGTTCTGGATTCTGTGATTCTTTCTGAGTTGCTTCAACCTTTTCCACAGAAAGAGGGTAAAATTCTCCGGATTCACTGGAAAAACCCATCTTCATCCTCTTTAGAGTATCATCACTGACTAGCATGAGCTTGCAATTCCAGATCTTTGATATGCAGTCAATCTTGAAATATTCTAAGCATCAAACTATTATCTTAGATAACAAGGTAGGAAACATGATAATCTGAGCTCCCAAATTTTCTTCTTTGATATTTTTGATCGTAACCAAGACATGCCTTATCAGATTTATCTTTCTTAGATTTACCAAAAAATCTATGACATAGATATCACTCTTCTTTAGATTGTCTTTATCACCTCTTCTTAGAACCATAAAACCCTGCACCCAAAGCTAAAGAATTCTATTGTTCGGAGTGAGACGAGCAATCTTGATGGTTGAATCATCCTTGAGACAAAGACACTTTAGTACCTTCTCTTTATTGAAACTTCCTTGCACATCGAGAAGTTTGTGTGAGCAGAATTCAGCTTATCCTTCATATGAAAACCCAACCAAGCTCACGGACTTGGTGTAGGAAAGCTTATAAGTATTCCCATAAGACTTGAAAGAAAACCATTCTCTGTCATCTTCCATCAGGAAGGAAACATACTCGTAAAACTCGATCAGCAAATCAGTATAAACTGGATCCTATTTATCTGACATTGCTACGCATACATCTTCCCATCCATTCAGCTTTATATTCTTGGAAATAAGGGAATCAATCTTATAGAAGTCTGTATGAACTAACCTTTCTCTAAAGACTAACCACTTAGAGATTGGTTTCACAGTCGACATATCTTGATATATTGCTTCAACAGACATTCAGAGTGAAGAAATCTAAATGAGCAGTTCAGTACGCACAAGGCATGAAAAGCTTCTCTCTCTAGAAATCACCTTAACAGTGTGTGGTCTCTAGATCAATTAATCTATTTCATCTAACACGTATATTATGAGCTCTTTCAAATGAGATCCTATTTATAGGTGAATTTTCAACAGTCGGCTCCCTCCTCCAACGGTCATATTTTCCATGAAATTCGTAGGGACTTGTACACGTGTAACTCAGCCAATGGTTAATTACAAATAGAATAGATGACATCATTTTATAACAAACCATGTATAACTGAAAGCATGAAATCGTTTTGAAATGAAGCATATGTAAGTTAAAGTTTATCAATATTTCGGAGTGTAAGCAATTCAAAAGTTTAGAGTCTAACCAAAATGAAATTCAGAGACTATGTTAAGAAATGTACGGATTCTGTTTTATAGGAATTCGGAGTCTGGTTTTACCAGAGATCGGAATCTGAATTTGCAGAGTTCGGAGTCGAACTAGTAAAAGTTTGGAGTCGAACTTTATGAGAGTTCAGAGTTGAACCGCTTAAGAGTTCGGAGTCGAACTAGTAAAAGTTCGGAGTTGAACTTTATGAGAGTTTGGAGTCAAACCGCTTAAGAGTTCGGAGTCGAACTACTTAAGAGTTCAGAGTCGAACTACTTAAGAGTTCGGAGTCGAACTTCATAAGGGTTTGGAGTCGACCTCATAAAAGTTTGGAGTCCAGAATTCAGATCAGAACTTTATTACAGTTCACATCCATCTTCATCAAGATCTAAATAATTTGATGTACCAATGGGAGTACTTATACTTTTAGTATTGTCATAACCAAACTTTTTTAGAAGATATTTAATATACTTATGCTGAGATATATAGTTTCCTTCTAGTTTTTGAGAAATTTGAAAACCAATAAAAAAAGTTAACTCACCCATCATACTTATTTCAAAGTCAGATTTCATTAGAATTGCAAAAGAGTCAGTTAAAGATTGCTGAGTTGAACAAAATATGATATCATCAACATAAATTTGAACAATCAAAACATTTTTCTTATATGTATTTATAAAAATGTTTGGATCTTCATTTCCTTTAACATAGTTTTTTTTATGAAAAAGTCCTGTGAGTCTATCATACCAGGCTCATGGGGCTTGTTTAAGACCATACAAAGCTTTGGTAAACATGATCAGGATGTTTTGTATCTTCAAAGCCAGGAGGTTGTTCAAAAAAAACTTCCTCTTGAACATAACCGTTAAGAAAAGAACATTTCACATCCATTTGAAAAAGTTAAAAATTAAAGAATACTGCAAAGGCAAGTAGAATACGGATAGATTCAAGTCTATCTACTGGAGCATATGTTTCTTCATAGTCTATTCCCTCTTGCTGATTATAGCCTTTTTCAACAAGTCTAGATTTATTTCTTACTATGACTCCATTTTCATCACACTTGTTTCTGAAGACCCATTTTACTCCAATAACAGAAATTTCCTTAGGTATTTCAACCAAAGTCTAGACTTTGTTCCTTTCAAATTCATTTAGTTCATCTTGCATGGCTTTGAACCAATCATCATCACCTAAAGCTTCATCGGTGCTTTTTGGTTCTAATTGGGAAAGAAATGCCAGATGTTCTACTTTATTTCTCTAGGAACTCCTAGTCCTTATAGGTTGATTTACATCACCAATGATACTATCACTTGGATGATTCTTAAGAAACACCTGATTTGGGTTTTGTAAAACCTGTTCATCAACATAGGGTAGAAAGTCTTCTGGAGTAAATGTTTCAGAGGTATCTTCTTGAACATTTTCCTTATCAGAAGGGTCTTCTATCAAAGGTTGACAGTTAGTTTTTGAAAACCCATCTGAGGATGTAGATTGGGATGGTTTGAAAACTAAAGGATCAGACTCATCAAATTTTACATGCACTATTTCTTCAACAGTACAAGTATTTTTTATGAAAACTCTATATGCCTTAGAAGTTGTGGAGTAGCCTAAGAAAATTCCTTCATCTGATTTTGGTGCAAATTTATGTATATTATCTTTAGTATTCAAAATGAATATCTTGCAACCAAAAACCTTGAAGTAGGAAAGTCTTGGTTTTCTACGATTCCATAATTCATAAGGAGTTTTATTAAGAAAAGGTCTAATCAAAACTCGATTTATAGTAGAGCAAGTAGTACTTACAGCTTCATCCCAAAAATGTCTATCTATAGAATATTCACTCAACATGGTTCTAGTTATCTCTTGAAGAATTCCATTTCTTCTTTCAACTACACCATTCTGTTGAGGAGTTCTAGGTGCTGAAAAATTGTTAGAAATGCCTTTTTTACTACAAAAAGATTCAAAATCAGAATTTTGAAATTATCCTCCATGATCACTATGAATAGTTTTCAGTGGAAGGTTTTTCTCATTTTTAACTTGTGCTCTAAAAGTTTTGAAATGAGAAAAAGCTTCAGACTTCTTTGCTAGAAAATAGACCCAAGTAAATCTGGTGTAATCATCAACTAAAACAAACACATAGTATTTTCCTCTAATACTTCCAGTTTGTGTTGGACCAAAAAGATCCATGTGCACTAACTATAATTCATCAGTTGTTGAGACTTCACCAATTGATTTAAAACTATATTTATGTTACTTTCCATATTGACAAGGATCAGAAACTTTAGAATAATCAAATCTAAGCTCCGATAAATCCATAACTAGTTTCTTCTTAAAGAGTTTACATAAGTTCCTGAGGTTACAGTGACCTAGTATTCTATGCCATAACCAGGAATGATCATCCATTGCACTTAGGCTTGGTAGGTCTTGACTTCTGAGGTCTTCTAATTTCAAAGTGTAAACATTCTCTTGCCTATTGGCTGAGAGAATAAATTCTTCCTTGGAATTGTGTACTAAGCACTTATCATTCCTAAAATTCACAAGATAATCTTCATCACATAACTGACTTATGCTAATTAGGTTGTTCTTAAGACCCTTAACAAATAAAACATTTTAAATCAAAGTTTTACCTAGAATAACAATATTACTAATAGCAACAATTTCTCCTTGAGCATTATCTCTGAAAGTTACCTTTCCTCCTTTCGTTTTGATAATATTTTCAAAATAGATTTTGTTACCAGTCATGTGTCGGGAACATCCATTATCCATGTACCATGTATTGTTGTTGGTACTTCCATTGTTTTCCTGAAAACAAGATAAGAATTAGACTTTCAGAATCCAAACTTTCTTGGATATGAGATTTCCAGACAATAAAATTTTAGGAACCCACACTTTCTTAGAGAAATAGACTTTATGAAAACCTAGAGATTGGGTTTTATTTAAAGAACAATTCATTGCCCAATGACCACCACATTGACACTTTGTACAAAATGGGGCACTTTGTGGAACAAAATAATTGTTACTAAAAATTGTTTTTGCATGGGTATAACCAAATCCAGATTTATTTCTTAAAGGTCGTATTTGGGAATACATTTTATCAAAATTTTCCTTCCCATGGGTAAAGTTTGATAAACGCTTATTTAAGGAAAATATTTCAGACTTGAGTTTTATAACCAAGTTTTTATCTTCAAAATCATTAGATTTGGGACTAGAGCTAGCCTCGAAGATACTTTTCTTAGAAATTACTTTTTCTATCTCTTTAGAAAGTTTTTTCTTCTCAGAACTTACGTCCTCAAGATTTTTTGAAATATTTATAAAATCATCATTTTTCGTATCAAGATATTTAGTAAGATTTGATATTTCTTTTGTAAGAATAGAATTCCTATAGTTTTCCTTATCTTGTTTTTTATTGAGTTTAGAATTCTTAATTTCAAGAAGTTCAGAAAACCAAGAAATTTCATCATAAGTAGGTAAAATATTTTCTTCATCAGAAGATGATTCTTTATCAGAAGAGTTATAATATTCTATATCATTAGAATTTAAGGAAACATTGCTCAATTATTCAGCATTTCGTACCTTAACCATAAAACAATGATTGTTAATGGGTAATATGGCTATAAGACCAAGATTCTTCTGTCCTAAATATTCATAATCAGAAGATTCATCTGAAGAGTCACCACCACTGGCACTCCAGGTGTCATTTGCTTTCAGAACTTTCTTAGATTTGGTTTTTTAGTACTTCTTTCTGTTTCTTTCAGAATGCCTTTCTTTCCTTTCTTTCTTTTTGAGAAAAGGGCAATCTGGTCTAATATGTCCACCTCTCTTGCATTCATAATAAGTGATGTCTCCATATTTCCTATCTTTCCTTTCCTTTTTCTTATATTTGGATTGGAAATTTCTCTAGCCAGCTATCTTGTTCATCCTTCGAGAAAGATTTTCTAACTCATTCTCTGAGATTTCACTTTTACTAGAATCTGATTGGATAACCATCTTCTTAGACTTGGATCTGGTTACTCTCTCTAGAGTCTTAGCTTTCATATGATTTGATGTTGTTGTAAAAGCAACAGTACCATTCCCATTCTTCTTTTTGCTGTTGTCAGCATCTCTCTTCATTCTTGTTTCATATTGGAGAAGAGTTCTAAATAACTCATCAAGAGAAATTTGAGTGACCTTCCTATTCTCATCTATGGTTGTTCTCTTTGATTCCCACTCATTGGGAATAATATAAATTATCTTATCCACAAAAGCTTCATCATCTAAACCTTTTTCTCCCATAGACTATAAGCTGTTGACTATAGTCATAAATCTCTATTGAACTTTACAGATTGGTTCACCATACGGAAAATTGAATCCATGGTATTCAGCTCTAAGCATAGCTCTCCTAGTATCAATTACTTTAGAAGTGCCAAAGTGTGTAATATCTAAATTCTTCCAGATACAATTAGCTTATTCACAAGAAGAAATTTGGCTATATATATTTCTAGTCATTGAACAAATTAAATTATTTCATACCTTATAATTGAGTTGATAATCTTGCTTTTCCTGGTTAATGAAAGTTCGAACATCTTTATCAGGAATTTTATAATCACCAGTAATTATAACAAAGTTATCCACTCCAATATTGATAACAAAATTATTCATTCGATCTCTCCAGTACTCATAGTCATTACCATCAAAGAGTGGTGGTCTTGTAGGATTTAGATTGTCAATAGAACCAACATTGACTCCTGCCATTCTAATAAAAAAAACTTGGCAACCAAACTAGCAAGTAGACACAGTTCGTAACCACAAAGTTCGGAATGACAATGTTCGGAATGACAAAGTTCAGAATGACCAAGTTCAGAATGAAAAAGTTCAGAATGAAAAAGTTCGGAATGACAAAATTCGGAATGACAAAATTCAGAATGACAAAATTCGGAATGAAAAAGTTTGGAATGAAAAACTTATACGTGAGTATAAGTATTTCAGAGACCTCCTCTGATGCCAACTTTAGGATCTAAATAATGATGTAGAAGCTCAATATAAAAGAGGGGGTGAATTTTACACTTTAAAAATTCCTTTGGAACCTTTAATGTTGGTTACAGATAACTATGTTAAAGAAAGATCTATGTTTAACGAAGTTAAACTAAACAGATTCACAACTCCTCAAACACAAATTGTAGAATTGGAATAGAGGTTTACAATATGAGATTCTACCTTAAAACGTATAGAATCTAAACTAATCAGAGTATAAGTGTAAGGAAATATAAGAAGGTTATACTTTCCTTACAACATAAAAGTGCAGTGGAAAAAACAAGTAGTAAAACTACTAGTAACAAGATATAAGTCTTTTAACCCAAAGAGAAGGGTATCCAACAACCTTGGATAAAGGTACCTTGATTTATACTTTCACGTAAGTCTTTCTTACCCACACCAAGGTAAACCCTCGATACGAAGATCATAATCTTTGTCTTGCTATCCCCGCAAGCCCTCAACTTCAAGGTAGTTGGAACCTCTGTCTTCCTCAACAAGGATGCCCTCGAACTTCAAGGTAGTCGGCACCTCTGTCTTCCTATCCCCGGAAGTCCTCGAATGTAATCACCAACATTTAGAGTCGCACAAAGCAATCTGAACTAGCAGTTCAGTACGCACAAGGCATGAAAAGCTTCTCTCTCTAGAGATCACCTTAACAGCGTGTGGTCTGTAGATCTATTAATATCTTTCATCTAACACGTATATTATGAGCTCTTTCAAATGAGCTCCTATTTATAGGATAATTTTCAACGGTCAGCTCCCTCCTCCAACGGTCATATTTTCCATGAAATTCGGAGATACTTGTACACGTGTAACTTATCCAACAATTAATTAGAAACAGAATAGACGACATCGTTTTATAAAAAACCATGTATAACTGAAAGCACGATATCGTTTTGAAATGATGCATATGTATGTTAAAGTTTATCAATATTTCAGAGTGTAATCAAGTCAAATTTTCAGATTCTAACCAAAATGAAATTTGGAGACTATGTTAAGAAATGGCCGGATTCTGTTTTATAGGAATTCGGAGTCTGGTTTTACCAGAGATCGGAATCTGAACATGCAGAGTTCGGAGTCGAACTAGTAAAATTTGGGATTCGAACTTTATGAGAGTTTGGAGTCGAACCGCTTAAGAGATCGGAGTCAAACAAGTAAAAGTTTAGAGTCAAACTTTATGAGAGTTCGGAGTCGAACCGCTTAAGTGTTCGGAGTTGAACCACTTAAGAGTTCGGAGTCGAACTACTTAAGAGTTTGGAGTCGAACTACTTAAGAGTTCGGAGTCGAACTTTATAAGGGTTCGGAGTCGACCTCATAAATGTTCGAAGTCCAAAATTCGGATTGGAACTTTATTATAGTTCACATCCAGAATTCGGATACTAAAAATAGAATACTCCAATACTTAACATTATATGATTTCGGGATCTTGGTTAACAATCCGGGTTTTATACTTTAAGAAAAAAAATATTTCTATGAATAAGAAACTCTAGGTAAGGGTAAATTTTCTTAAAGAACTAAATTTTCCTTATGAAGGTAAAACATAAATTTGCTTAAGTATAAGGATTTTGTGATTTTCAAAACAAGAAGGAATGGAAAATTCATAAGGAAAAACTTATTGACTCAACACTCTGAGGTACCACGGAGAGATGGATCCTTTGGTATATAAGGATTGTATTTATGCAGTTACATGTGTCTTTCACATAGTGAGGACACAACCTGACCATATTACGGTTATTTCTGCAAGCTTTCTTCAGGGATTAGTGGGAATATGGTGGAGCCTAACTATCCAGACTCATGACGAGGAAACCCTCACATAGATCGACATTGAGAGCCTCTTCAAAGAGGAGTTATTTCTAGCAACTTTGCTCTCTATACGTATACAAGATCTATAGAACCTACGAAAGGGAATCATGATGGTATCAGAGTACTCAGCAAGATTCACGAATATCTCTTGCTACTCTAATGGTATGTGGTACCCTTACTTCAGGGCTTGAACATTCGAGCAGGGACTGCACCGGTAAATTAGGGCATCAGTAATACCTCTCAGCATTCTGACACATGATGGGGTACTGGAATGAGCCCTGGGGGTTGAGAGAATCCTAGTGAAGGAGAAAGTAGATGTGACCTACGATAGAGGTCATGGAGTAGAGGTGTCTAATGGAGCTAGAAAACGAGTGGCGATGAGATTGAGGTGTAGGAGGCATACCCATGCTCAGACATAGACACATAGTTCAGTGGCACAATAGAAGAACCAAGGAGAAGATTAGCCATAGGTGAGGCTGTGTCATGCTTGTAACGGTTGGGGGAATCTCTATAGAGATTTCCCAATACATTGTACTACTAATAGGGAGGCTACATACGAACCCCATTGTCATAGACAGTGCTGGGAGTATGGAGTTCCTCAAGTCAAAAGGTGAGGTAGAGGAGATGGATGAGTAGTAGGGGGTGGTCCCCACTAGGACTAGGGAGCTAGAGGACATGGGAGAGGATAGATGCACATAGTCATGGCTCATTACCAAGAATCTCCAAGATCTGTTTGAGGTATGACGAGTGAATTTTCTTTTACTAACTTTCTAAATAGACACATGTTCTAGAAGTTCCTTTTTTCGTGAGTCCTGTTCGAGACTTTGAGGTTTTGGTTGGACCGTGGACTTGACCCTCATGCTTATAGACTCTGGATAGAGGAGTTTATTTGATCACACATAGATGCTGATAGTTTAACCTGGCACTTGGAGGTGAGATTTTCAGTCGGGATCGCTTAATAATGGCGTCAGGTCCTTAAAACGTCATTATAGGTATGTAATACTACCGTTCATGCCCAGAATGATGATATTATCCAAGATATGTGGTATATTTGCATGGTGGATAAGGGATTTCCATTGCAGAAAAGGCGAATCCCAGGAAGCACGGTTTGGACTCTCGTAAAGATTATCGTTTGAGTCGTTCTATAGGGTAAGAGTTAGACCACAATAAGTTTTGGAAGTGAGGAATGGTTCCTAATCATCCATGCTTAGTAGATATTCCACAAGTGGGAGTGGACATGTTCTTTTTTGGCTTTTGGTGTGGCCGCTAGAGGTTCTATGCAGAGGGCCTAGAATGACCCACCATTCGCTAATGGGCAGCCCTATTTCATTCGTAATTACTCCCATGCATTAGCGTCAACCTTGAATGCATAACACCCCTAGGGTTTTTATAAAAGTGCATCCATGAGTGGATGTGGAATGTGGGGATCATTCTGTGATTGGCGTCCGGATAGCATGGAGGTGAGCCACTGAACCCCATGACTATATATGAATCGTAGTACTTTGTGTTTTTACCTCTTTGTGCAACTAAAGAAACATGTTCTTATTGACACACAATGCTGACCTAGCAAGATCTAGACATGAGAGTGGTTGATATTAGTGTTTCTTCATGGCGCGTGCTTAGAAGAAGCATAGAAATATTTATTGAGCTAGTTTCCTCCCATAAGTTTGGGTTTTGTCTTTTCAGGGATGAAAATTATTAATGTTGGGAGGATATAATGTCCCTAAAATTCCATATAATTTTTCTTAAATTATATGGTATTATTAAGTGTCTGCAAAAATTGACAGCATGTGATTCTGAGGCCCAGTGTGTCCGGATCAGAATTTTGATGTTTTTTTAAGGTATGATCTGTAAACGTGTGGCCACAATTTCTCTCATTTGAATTAGAGCTTGGATTAAAAATCTGTGGGCACCATTGAATTCGCAATGTCAGGATTCGCATAAGGAAAGCTTAACATTGTTCGGAAAAATTTGGATGAAAATTTTAATTTATTAACTTTAAAAAATAGCTAAATGTTATTTTATTTTATTTTTTCAACCATTGAACAATGGTGGTGGGACTGCAATGCAATATCCGGATTTTAATGAGATACTTCTAATGTATTAAACCTCTCATTTATTTGTTTTTGTAACAACATCATTTGTGAGTTTAATTGACACATTAATTTTTGTTAGTTAATGATATATAATGTTAAACACAATGTGGGAGAATATCATCATATTTAATCAAAGCATGGTCATGGGTTTTGGGAGATCAATGAGAGGAGGCTCTGAAAAAACGTCGATGACTTCCCACTTCAACAAATAACGGTGATCCAGTGATGGTTGTTGGAGTAATCAGCGGGCGACGGTGAATGCCGACAAAAACCTTCGGACGCAGACCCTTCTTCACATCTGCAGTGCCTTCCAAAGAATTCAAGGAAGGGGTTTGTTTGTTAAAGATATTCCTTATTCTCTGTTCTCTCTAAAAATGATAGATTCAGATCAACCCAAAAATTGGATTGATATGATAGTTGCTCATTTATGTGGGAGGGTATCTTTGGGGGTTCAAAGTTGGGACTGATTTATTTTGGATTGCACTATACTCCCTGAAACCTCCCCGGTTTTTTCCCTCTGACGCCGAGGGTGTGGGCCGACACGAACAAGGCTCGAGCCCCTTTGCATGTTCATTCCTTGTGATTAGCTCTTTGTAATTGATGGCATGGTGGATCCTGATCCAACGCACTGAATAGGATATCCCTTATAGCCCGTAAGGGATAACAGTGTGAAAAACAGGCCACCGAAGTGCATACGGTGGCTTAGCGGGGCTACAGCTGTTGGGCCAGCAACAGAGAAGAGATGGGAAGCCAGCTCAGTTGGTGTCCGGAGAAGGATTCATGCCTCCACAACGCACCTTGGTGGAAGAATTTGTGGACATGATGTGCCACAGCACTGGAGTCTCGCGACACCAGTGTGGAGCCGCATGGAGAAGTCAAACCGGCATGCAAGTTTACATGGGGGACACAGCTGGGGGGGACCGGGCGCATGAGCAGGTTCTAGATGTGTCTATGCCGCATATGGGGAGATGGTTTTCAGCTCGCAATGGTGGGATGGGTGGTCAAGGCAGACCAAGAATGTAGGCCCAGCGGCCCGGCCAGGCAGGGTCGGGCCCAGTGGGCTGGGTCGACCCTAGGTTGTGTTGAACCCCGGTTGGGTCAACCCATATCGGGTTGATTCGGTCCGGCCGGGTTGGACCAGACCTGAACCCTTTTCAACCTCATTACGCTTAAAGGGCCTTATCTCCTAAACCATTCATCCATATGATGAACCATCTATGGCGATGGAATCATTGGGATGAGGTAGCCCTTTTGAAATACTCCACTTCTGTTTGGGAGAAATTTGATGTGTGATTGGGTTGGATCGAACACATATCCAATCTGGCCCTCATCACTAAAATTATTATAGCATAAAGATCGTGCGTCCGATTGATGTGTCGTCTGTCGTGTTGTAACCTTTATGACATGATGGTCCATTGTCACACTTCCTTGTGGATATTTATGGTATTTTGGGTATGAACGATAGCTGATAGAAATTAAACAGGGTGTTTCTTGTGGTGAGAGTTAGGACGCATACTCCCTTGTCAACTCAAGGCACGAGTATTCCTAACAGATCTGCACTGGTAGAGACGGGACTCCCCATGTCATGGGTGTGGGTTAATTTTCCTTTGATAAGGTTTTCTATCATTAAAGTAATTACTCCCCTATTAGACTATGGTGTGGGTGCTCCATACATAACTCACATAGAGTCAGGTACTCCCCCACCAGGTTGTGTGAAGTTCCTCTATGTTAGGAGTAGGTACTCCCCTATCGATCCACGGTGCGGGTCCTCATTACACAGTGCTACGGTAGAGTTGGTACTCCCCTAAAGTACTGGGGTGTAGGTCCCCCATAGAAGATATTGTGAAATATTTGGTTACTCCCCTACTTTACAAGGGTGTGGGTCCTCTAGTCATCGATTTGTACTCCCCTACCAATTCAAGGTGTGATTCCTCCTTACACCTTGTTCCATAAGATTCGATACTCCACTGTTGCACCAGGGTGTGGGTCCTCTAGCCTGGGGTTTGTACTCCCCAGATATAATATGGAATGGGTCCCCCCATAGTGAACAAACTACCAGAGTTGTACTCACCTACTGGGTAGGGTGTGGGTACACACTAATGGAGTAGTACTCCCCCATCTCCAAGTAGCGATGGGGAGAGGTTCCTTTATGGGAGTTGGAGATCCCTCAACTGTAGGACACAGATATGAGGAGAAGGCCCTTCCACTTGATGTAATAAATACCAAGTTAGAAGTTAGTTCTCCCTCTACGGACAAACGTTTAGACCACTTCTTACATGAGAGACTGAAATATCATGGGTTAGACTAGAGTTGTGCTCCCCCAACTGAATGTAGTGTCGAGGGGTGGGCTTCTTCACATGGTATCCCTTGGTCTTGCCTTGGGTGCAAGACTGTGATAGCGAGTCCTCTAGTATCAAAAACTAGAGAATGTTATAGAAGAATGTTCTTGATGAAGATCCTCCATTCTGGCATACCATTATGAATGTTTGAGTTGTTCTTGATGGAGTACATATCTCAGACGGGTGCCATCAGGGATGGCCAACTCATTGAGCGTGTACTCCTTATCATTGAGTTACGCTTTGAGCCTTATTTGGAAATCTATGTAATGGATTTGAGGTTGAATCCTTATGTTTCTTTATGGATAAGACGATTATATCTGGATGACCTAGGTATATGTATAGGTATGTACCTGAGTAGATATGATTATGCATAATATTGGTTATTTACTTTGCGGTTTTATCTTTTTTGTTTACTTTGTTGTTGTGAATTTGTGGTTGACTTCATGTTTGTTTTGCAGTGTTTTCCTTTTTGGATTTCTGAGAGACCATTGATGGTCTTAGGGTCCCCTACTGAGTACTGAGTTACTCACCCATGCATGGGCTTCACCCGCATGTTTGTGTCTGGTGTAGACGTTCGACGTTTCGATAGAGTAGCTCAGGGAGATGGGACAGACTGACGTTAAAATAGTGGACTTGGTGGCCTAGGACTAAGCGGGGACCGATAGGACCCGGCATACATGACATAATACTTCGGTATCCAGTGGCATCACTAATATAGTGGATCAGGTGGGATTTTTTCCACATATGGCCATCGGTTATCCCTTTGTACCTTGATGTTTCTAGTTCTTTTGTTGGTCTTGTATACAAGCTCGGTTTTACCTCTTAGTTCATTACTTGCTGTTTTAATCTGTTTTTGGATTCCTTAGTGTTCACCTTTCATATTTTTGGATTTGGTTTGTGACTGAATGTTTGTACAGGTATCCAGGAAAATACCTCCCACTTATAGGTTCACGCCTTCAGCGCTTGTCACCAACTCCAGGCCTTCGGGAGGCGGGCTTGGGGTATGTCACGGTATGGGTCCTGGGGGATGGTTCATGACACACAACAGAGGCTATCATAAATTAATATTGAATAATTAATATAGAATTGTAATAATTGAGACCATATTTAATTTAATCAATAACTTGAAAATTATTATTATATAAGGAACAATAAAAATGGAAATGTAAATAATAGAACACATATACCATTTAATCAATAACATCAGAAAATTTGTATATGCAGATAACATTAAGGAAATAATCACAAGGATAATAGTAACTGAATTCTCATTGAATGACATTCTTAATTTTGGACATAAAAATCTCAAACATAATGATATATATACCACCAAATTAATTCATAAGATATATTAAAACTATGGGTAAAAAACCCTTTACTTTTTCAAATTTATTTGTCACGTGGAACCTACTAATGCATAGAGGGAATACATAATACCTTACACCACCTATCACTACATGTCTAAAGAATCCCTCATATATCGAATTATCAATTTTGTCATGAATCACCATTTTTTATCAATAAATATATGTATTGAGTAAAGTACATATATTTATCAGTACTTACACGATTAATCAAGTGTCTTTTAAAGTAAACACTGTATTTAAAAAATTGATATATGTTTTAAGATATAATAATAACCATGATACAATGTAAATGGATATTTAATAAAAAATTAATTTCTAATAAATAATTATCATAACAATGTAATTGTATCATGAGAAAGATAAAAATCATAAAATTAATCAAGAAATGAGAGGTGACCATCATTTTATCATGAATATAGTTTTTTGAAATATAATCATTTATTTCAAAAAAAATAAAGGGTAAAGGTGAAATATCAAAATAACCGTTCATATAATCATTTTCTTGATAAAACAAATGAAAACATGTATAAGGAGCTATCTTTAATAAAATGGTTGCAATAGTAAGGAAATTCATTATCACTGTATACATTAAAATACATTCCTTTTTATTTTTTTCAAAAAAAATAATTTAAATAAATATTATAAATAATCCATTTAAATCATTTTTAAAATTCACTGAGAAAATAAAATTTATTTAAGAAAACATTATATTGAATAAAACATATTTTTGAGTATTTTTAATAAACATGGACAGAGAAAGATAATATATAATATTTAAAGAGAAATAAAAACATTTTAAAATTTAAATATTTAATTATTGATTAAATTACCAAAGTGTAGAAATTTTAGAATAAGATATATACAATGAGAAATATAATATGGATAATAAAATTATAAGATCTTATTAAGGATTAATGATATTATTCATTCAATAAGAGAAAAAGTTATCCCAAAAGAAAATGATTTTGTAAAATATATTCTTACCACCATGTTAACATTCAAATGGTTACCCCTTTAAGTAATAAATGTGTATTTACACATTATACATCATTAAGAAATAGGTATTTATGTTAAAAACATATAATGGTTTGTCTATACACCACATAAAAGTTAATAGGTGCATATTAACAAATATTTCTTAATAAAATGGAAATTGAGGTGAAATCCCTCCCCTCAAAAATTCCATTAGTTAAATTACATTAAAATCCTCTATAAGGGTTTAAAAAAATTTATTAATTTATATTAAAACAATAATAATATTTATAATATAATATATTATCTTTTTATATCATATTATCACTAGATGGTTAATAATATTTTATTTTTACTCATGTTTCATGGGTTAACTACCTTATTTTCCCATACATTATTGTCATGAAAGTTATGATTTTTGTGAATTTTATATTGTTAAATAATATACATAGTTATATTGAAGTTACAAATATCATATTTAATCATTAGATATATTTTTATAACTATTCATGAATTTTGGACATGGAAAATGAATCACATCACTTCGTGGATACGGTAGGTCGTAAATAAGAACGAGCGACACTATCATTCCATTAATGATTGAAAGGGTAAATGAGTAGAGTATATATTAATATTATATAATTAATTTCAATTCATATGTATCATATATATTAATTATTTATAACATAATGATTATCCATGTATTTCTGTGTTTGAAAACATATTATATCTGTTCACGAGGCAGTATTCCACCATAAAGATGAGTGAAGGATTTGATTTCAGTTGATGGAAAAGTTTATTGATGAATATTATGACATAAATATAATAACATATAAATATTTGGGCAATAATTAATTTATTATATTATATCTTTTAATCCATAATTTAATTTTTTCCAAGTATTATTAAAAAAGTCACTTATTGAAGACAATTAACTTTTCTTAGAAGACCCTCCTTCAAATCACTTTTTAACAACCCTAGGGTGGGTATGTTGGGAATAAAATGACATATATAGTTTGGAAATGGTTTTTTTATATATTTTTTTTAATTTTTATTCAATCCAAATTTATTTATGGGTTGTCAATAAGGGATGGGATGGGGCTCCATTTTATAATTGGGGAGGACACGGGTGAATTTATTGAAAATAATAAATCATACCCACTATTTTCTCATGATATAAGGATACAAAATTGATCATTCTTGAAAATTATATGTGATAATTCCTAAATATTGCTATAACATAGGTATTATATATGTTTATAGGTCATTTTCATACTTATATTAATATATTAACCATGTTGTAAACCTATTTTTACCTAAACCTTGGTAATTAATTGTTATAGATTATACTATTCTTTATGACCAAAATTAAGTTGAAATTGTTTTAAAATATTAATTAATATGATTACAAATATGGAATCCATTTTACCAAATTTAATTAATATAATTTTAAATTTTAAATTTAATTATATACCGACAAAACCTATTAAAAAACATATTTTTCCAGAAATGAAATTTCAAAGAATATGATAATCTAAGAATAACTATATGATTAGTAATTGTGTTTGGATGGATGTAAATTAATATATTTAGATATAAAATATATAAATTTTATTTAAATCATTCATCATTAAATATTATATTTATTAATTAATATTGATAGACATTGTGCCTTTTTAAACAAAAATACTCTTATGAAAAAAATCAATGTTAAGAAATACATCTAATTTTACCTCGAAATGCTATTATATATATTTATGTAAAATTTATACATATTAAATAATTAATTATAAATTTTATTACACATTATTAATAATAAAATGGGTAATAATTAAATATTACATTCTCTATTTTTCATAAAATCTTTTTTTGAATGGAAAATTTCAACAATTCATTCTTAGCTTATTTTGACCAAGTAATATCAAATTTTATATTCATCCTATAAAATTAAAAATTTTGTGAATAAAAATATAAAAATATAAATTCTTTTTATTTTTTTATTGAAACATAATGTTCACTTAATATAATTGATACTCGTGTGGTACATTATTCCCTCGGTTAGATGTTTTTACTTGAAAATTTAAGGGATGTTAAATTCTATTTAGATGAGGTTAGTTCTTATTCATAACATCCCAATGTTACAATATTTATTCCTACATATTATGATTTTTACAAAGTACCTTTATCATTATACTCATCAAATTCCTCCACACTTACTCTCTTATGTCAAGAATCCAGATGGGTTCCTCACAGTAAGATAGGGAGGGTTCAAATTATATTTATTTAGAGGTGAGAACTACTGCTGAGTATTTCAAGTAATTTATAAATAATGATAGATATAGAACCCATAATTTCCTTTAAAGTGGAATTATGAAATCTAAAATCAGTAGGAAATAAATATAATTATTTCCACAAATTTTAAGGTTATGATGTTATCATGGCTCCAATATCTATTTTTGTTGAACCATATTACAACCTTCCATAGAGATACATTTAAGAAAAAATGATCACCCACTTTAAATTCCTAATATTTCCTCTCATTATCGATAAATATTGTTTCCATATTTTCTCTACAATGACATATTACTGAATAGTCATTAAAATGATGTTTTTTTATTAAAATTGTTTGGGCTTAATGTTTTATTTTTTCCAATATGATACCAAGAAGTTAAAGTAGAACATCTATTGAAATATAATTCTTTATTAAATTCTATTTTAATACATTCATTAAAACTATTATTATAAAAAGACTTTAAAAAGGTAAATATCAACCCAACATACCATGACTATCTTGTGAGCATGACCACAACATTTTTTACAATGTTTAAATTTTCCGTTCAAACTATCTATAAGTTTGATGATGGTAGGTGGTACTCAAAAAAATATCAATATTAAGAGCCTTCTGAAGACACTTCAAGAATTTCAATTTAAAATGGGGATCATTATTAGATATAATCAAAATACGTACTCCATGAATTTCTATAAATTCATTTATATAGAACCTTTTGAGACACTCAAAAGATAAAACTTATCTTATAGGGATGAAATGTGCATATTTGGTAATGAGATCAATAATAATCAAATTTGTCTCATTCTTTAAAAGAGTATTTGGAAGTCTTTTGAAAAGTCCATTTTAATTTTATCACATTTCTACATAGAAATATATATAGGATGCATGAATCATCTAGAGTCAGTATCTCATCCTTCGCCAGTTGGTAGACTATGCGTCAAGATATATAATCCGCAATTTCCCACAACATATTATCCCTAAAAAATGTTCCCTCAACCCCTATAAATCAAAATACTACTATGATGTATAGTAAAATTTGATATATGTGAATCATATAAAAATTCAATTCTTATATTAGTAATACAATAAACACATATACTCTTTAAAAATTATATGATTCCATCTTCACAAAGGAACTATGAAAATTTACCACCATTCATATCTTTAATCTTGTTCATAAAATTATCATCATCAACTTGAGAAATTTTTTTCAATTTCAATAAAGGTGGTTTCTCAATAATTTGATATATATTTGACATAATCCCTTAAATAATAATTCCTATATCCATATTTATAAGATCCATGAACATTATATCCCTCTAAATCCTCATTTTTGTTAGAACTCCATGATCTTTCTTAATAAGTGAATCATATCCCTTGTTTTCCTTCCCTAGGTGGCAGTGTACTGAACAATCATAATTATTGAGTATCTCGATACATACCCTTTCCCTCAAACTGGTCGATTTTTGTGAAAATATTTATATTAGGCACTTATGGTCTATTTTTATATCATATCTCTCTCCATAAAGATAATTACTCCAAATCATCCAAGATAATATTATAGCTTCCATATCAATATCCATTGTTTGGTATTTATATTCATGGGTATTTAACTACCTTGATGCTTATACAATAACTTTATCATTTTTCATAAGGACACAGCCTAGTCCTTTCTTTGATGCATCTTTATATATCACAAACCCATCATACCCTAATGGTTAATTCCAGATTAGAGGATTTACAAATCTCATATTTATTTCTTAAAATCATTATTCAAATTCTATTGTCCATATCAACTTAATCACTTTACCTTTAATACTGGATAATGGGTAAGACCATCAAAAAAAATTCTAAATGAATGATTGATTGTAACCTTCCAAATAAATTATACTATGTATTTAAAAAATATTTTTTGAAGTAGTAAATTCTATAATGGCATATTCCTTTAAATAGTCAACTGAGGTTACATCATTATAAAAATATTAGAAACAAAAAAACATCATGAATCCAAAAAAACATAATAAATTTCTCATTAAACACTTTTAATCTAATATTCACAAGAATGGTCTAAATGTGATTCTAATTATCCTAAAAGATTTTAGAATATAATAATATATCATAAATTAATACCACAAAAAATCATTAAGATACTCTTTCAATACTCTGTTGAATATATGCCCAAAACAGAGGGTGAATTATTGAATTCAAATGGAATTATTGTAACTCATATTGTCCATACCCCATCTAGAAATCTATCTTTGAAATATATTCATTATTTAAACTTAATTTATGATACTAATAATGAAGTTATATATTTGAAAAAATTTATATCCATTAATTTGATCATATAAGTAATCAATTCATGGAAGAGGCTATACATTTTCTTTTTTTAATCATTCATTTAACTATAATCAATGCACATACTCATGGATATATATTTCTTCTTAACAAAGATAATATGTGATCCCCATATAGAAACATAAAGTAAAAAAAATCCTTTATCACAAAACATTTTTATATTTTTATTCATCTCCACTAATTAAATAGTGTATGTTCTATAGGGATTCATTGATATTCGTCTCACATCAAGGATTAAATCAATAGAAACCATTTTATCATGCTCTGGTGGATGTCTTGGTAACTACACAAGAAATACTTCAATGTATTCTTATTCAATATGTAAATAATCTATTTGATGATTAACTTGTCCCCAAAAAGATTTATTTTTTCTTATTCCCCAAAAAACACATTCAAAAGTGCTACTGGGGGTAGATTTATGCATGACACAAATAATGAATTCTCATATTTAAATATAATGAATTTAATATCATTATTAGGAATCATAGTTTCCTAATTCTTGCAATAAATGTCTACATAGTATTTTGATTGATTATTTATGCCAATGATTATATCAATACAAACCATATGCAAGATAATAAATTCCACAAATAGATCGTTTTTATATGTCATAAAGGGGGGTTACTGACACATTATTTCTATTGGAAGACTTACCCTTAGACTTGTGATTGACAACTCCATTCATAATTTTTTAAAAGTTTTGGATTGAATCCTCATTTATTATTTAAAGGAGAGACAAGTTTCAAACTGGGTAGAGGGAGAACCATTACATAGATCGAAGGCCCAAGACCAAGTGTTCTGAATACAAGGCCCAAAATATTTGTTTGGCCCAAAGAGGCCTTCAGTGAATATTACTACTACGGTACTCATGATTCTGCAGTACCTGCTATAGTACTACTACTGCTACAGTACCTGCTATGGTGCCTCCACTGCTACAGTGCTACTACTGCTACAGTATGCCGCTGCAACAATACATCTATAGTGCCCTACTGTAGTGCTTCTATAGTACCCCAGAAATTCTTCCCTTCCCAGATTCAATCATGGTACTTTTGGATGCCAAGTAGGAGCCTTTACCAAATGAGTACAGGCTCGTTGGCAATAACTGCCTTTTTAATGTGTTAGTAAAACATATTATATTCATGGATAACATATAATTTATAAAACTATATGATTATCCATAATAAAATGAAGTATTGTCCAGATTTTTGTATTTTATTAAAGTATAAACAACCTAATAATTGGATATTTCCACCTCAGTTATAGATATAGCATAAGATTTTTTATGTCCTTTAAGCCACATCTATGGTATATTCCCCTGAAACTTGGGGAATTAGTGAGAATAATTCCCCATTTCATTACTTTTGAAGTATTTAATAAAATTAATTCATTTATTCCCTTAAAATTAATGTTACAATTTAATCATTTCACTATAATTGTAACAAACTCTCATGCCCTTCATTCATTTTCTAGGATTTTTCTTTCAACAATTTTCACATGTTGGAAATTGCTTCTTATTTTTCTTCTTATTGACAAAATTTTCTGATTATTGCTCATCAGATAACCACTTATTATCTTCATTCCCCTTGAATATATATGTTCTAGATAATCCATTTAGCTTTTTGATGGTGGATTAAAATATTTCATCATATGAAGAAAAATATTGAGAAGCTAGTTAACTTTGGTGACTCAACATAATACCATTAATCAAATGGTAAATATTTCATTCCATATTTAATATTTAATCCATTATCTACATGGATGATATTGTAAATATATCCTCATACCCTATAGAACATTCTTCTTTTATTTTCATTATGCTAATAAACATTATTTTCATTACATCATTGCTCATGAAGAAAATATATGTCCATGAATTTTTATTTAAAAGTTATTTATTCCATGAATTCTATTTCTTATTGCACCCTAGTATTCTAAATCATTGACCACTATTGATCAAAATCTCCCTTGAAAAAGTATACTTCTACTATACAAATTTAATTTTCATCACGCCCTAATGTGAGAAATATCATTTTAAGGGACATAATCTATTACTTGACTACTAAAGAATTATAAGTCGCACTAAATGATCAGTGATTCTCTCACATGAAGTGATCAAACATTAAAGAATAACACTTTGGGACAATAGGTTTATATAATCAGTAAAGTTTATTCTTCATAACAAGAGTATGTTACCATAATATATCCATGATCTGATCAGATCTAATAACAGTTGTATTGTCTTTCTCAGTTAGGAGATTTCTATATCACCCATGAGTGAATGGGTAAATCCAAGTGTTAAATACACAAAATAACATAAAAATTATCAAAAAGATTTTTTATGATGTAATTCAAAACCCATATCAATTTTTTCTATATTACTATTAAAATGGTAGTCTTATACATTAAAGAATGAATATTTGTAGAAATTCCACTCAAAAATCAAGTATATATGACCCCTCCCTTACCCCTCCCAAAAAACACTTTTCATTTAGTTATATATTACATACCAATAAATTTTTACTCCCTTAAATACATATTATAATTTTTTTATCCTCTAATCCCAAGAATGAATCCTATATCATATATTCTAAAGGAACCCATTTCGAGAAGGAGAGAATTCATCAAAGTAAGTAGCAATGTCTTATCTATATAATTCAAATACCTTATCAGATAAACTATTTATATATGTAATTATCCAATCTTATTATTTTAAATTTAAATAATTAATATTCTATCAAAATTATATTAATATTATATAAACCTAAACTCTTCTAATTTCATTATTATAGCATGATCTTGTTTAAGTCATTTAAACAAATTACATGAATAATGGAATATTAACACAATCATTTTCAATATGAGAAATTATCAAGACATTAATACGGGAAAAAATATTAATTTATTTCATGAATATGGTTCTTGATGTTTAGGACAAAAAATCAATGTTCATTAAAATGTAATTTGATGTTTTCAGAAAATCACACTACACATACTGGTCAAGGAATCAATTCTCTTGAACCAAACCCATAAGTTACAGAAAATAAACATGGGAATAAATAAATCATTATAATAAAATAATTTTATGAAATTTAATGATATTATAATCATTAAATGTTTATCAATAAATGGGGATCTATATATTAATTATGAAACTTTTATGAAATAATCAAAAATTACGAACAATTAATGATTAAAATAAATAATAAATAACTAATATATGTGTAATGAATGATAATAATTGAAGAGAATCAATAAAAATATATATGATTGAGGATATAAAATAATTGATTAATATAGTGGTGTCTAATATATAGGTTTCCAATTATCCTACATCAAATTCAGGGGTAATGGTATGAGTTACATTCCAATATCACTTTGAAATCAAGATTTTTTATGACTAAATTTTCACTGAGGGAAACTATATGATCGTTATCTTTTAAAAAATATATTTTATTCTCTATTTATTATTTATATTGTTTACATGAATTTTTACTATTTTAATTTTCTTTTATTTATAACTCAACCAAAGGGATGCCTATAAGTAAAACACACCTTACATCTTCTTTAAATTGAGAATCATTCTCTTTTATTTCCACATTAATAATATTTTTCATATATGATTTCATATGGTCCTTTCGATTATCCTTGAAATTATTTATAAAAAAATTATTTTTTTCACATTTTCCACACCAGTAATTTTATTTTTTATTTGAAAGGATTTAAAAAATTACAAAAGAATATTCTTTTTAAACATATTCTTATTGAACACATGTTGACACTGTATTTGAGATTTTTATTTAAGAAAAATCCTCTCTGTGATTTCAAGGTTTTCCAAATAAACTTATATTCCCATATTTTATTAATTATTTTCTTTTAAAATAAATTTAATCAAAAGTAATGTATATATCTTCTTATTTTTTAAAATCTAATATTTAATAATCTTATAAAAGTGATTTATATATATGTCAAAATATTTTATTTTTTCTTATTATTCAATGAACATATTCTCTTAGGATATCATCTACCTTCATTCTATAGGTGGATTATGATAATGTATTGTTGACATTTTCTTGAAACAGATTTAATTACCATTTGTTGATTAATCTATGATGGAATTATATATACTTTTATGTTCATATAGAACCCATATTTATGATTTATTATTATTTGACTGGAGGACACACTATATCAATTCAATTAATTGGGTAATGAATTATCTTATTAGATGAAAAGGAACATGCTGAAAAACAAAAACCTTTAAATAATAAGTCCACTAAGTGATTGGTGGGTCCATTATATCCCTCTAATTCACTATGTAAGGACATATATATCATAAGATAACATATCAGGTATTGGGAATAAAACCCCATGCACTATGGGACTCTATCCACTATGTGATGATGGTCACTATAGTGATCCTAAACATGAGAAATGATTTCCAATTCATTTATATGTCACATTATTATGAATATGTTATGTTTTTGAGGCATTTGATTTTCCACACATGTTTCCAAAATTTTATGAATCTTGGATTATACTATACCAAAAGACTTAATCCATGAATCCTGATTTTTGAACTAGGTTTTAATTTTTATGGTGTACTTTTTTATGCCCATGCACCTTTATTTTAATCCCAAAATCATATAATCATCTTATTTACTCTTCTGATATTCAATTGCAATATGTTATGTTTAACTATATTGAGAATATAATATCACCCCTTTCCTATTTATTGAGTCCCCAAGTTATAAATAATATTAATATAAATGATATATTTAGAAACGGTTATAGTGTTGTGTGAATATTGGGAAATGTTAATAATATTATAAAATATGTTGTTTATTTATCTAATATCCATATGCACTAAACCTTTAGATTCTAGGGTCTAATTTGTGGAGAGATGTAATGAATATTCATGTTAAATAATGTAATATGTATGTATTCTATAGTTGATTCATCTTAGTTGGTATGAAAAAGGGATTTGAGGGATAGTAAATTAATTCATTTATATTAAAAGTGGGATTATTTGATGAATTTTCATGAAATATTGGATAATTATAAGAATATAGAAGGTTAGTAGAGTTTTAAAAAGTAAATTATATCAAGTACTAAAATTTATAATGAACATATTAGAAAGGAAAATCTATGAAGATCATATATAAAGAGGCATAATAGTAAAAACATTACATGTTAAATTTTACAAAGAGTAGATTTTGTAAAGAAGTGTTTTTTTATAGAATAAATCATACATATTGAATGAGAATTCATACATTATCAAATAGGAAGTTCATGTTACGCTAGTGTTAGTTTGAACATTTATAGTGTTGATTCACTTCATTTTAAAATTCATTAAAAGGAGAAATGTTCTCATATCATTTGAGAGAGAAATATATTAATAAATATAATTTTTTATAATCAATTGTATTGGGAGTCCAATTTTAACTTTCTAAAAACTGATTTAGTTAATTTTTTTATACCAAATCACTCCAATGAGTATTCTTTTTGGGTGTATCCCAGTGTGGGTGAAACAAGTAAAAAATCATGTTTCTTTTATATCATTTTTTGTCATACATTATTGTGAGAAAAAGAGAGATATTTTTTGTCTCATGATGAAAAAATATTAGTATGAGAGTTACTTAAAATTAATATACCTTAATTTACCCCCATCATAGGATATTTTCTCTAGTTTGGGACAAATAATTAATTTTTACAAAATTTCAATAAATTTATTTAATGTATAGAAAGGTTGATATTCAAAAAAATGTTTTATGTATTTCTTAAATATAAAAAATTTTAGAAATTGAATTTTACCCAATTGAAATAATATTTTGAATTATAATTTAAATATTAAGTAGTGTGGTAAATTTCATTTTTTTAGCAAATAAATTAGATTCAAAGGTAAAATTTGAGTTACCAAGGTATATTATAAAATGTGGTAGAATGTAAACAATATGAAATAAATTCATAAAATATATCTAAAATGTATCTAAAATTTATTTAATACATTAAAATAATGAATTACCCTCTCCCTTTTATAATGTTTTACCATATTTACCTATAAAATTACATTCATTACAAATATTTTAATGGCTATTTGCATATATGAAACCCAAAATCATATTTAAATGACCTTTTATCTACCCATTCCATACTAAATCTCTCATTTAGTTTTCTATACAATATCTACTCATATTACATCCCAACAAATATTATAACTTTTTAAGGCTCTTTTCTCATGAAGGTTCCTAAAATCCTTCAATACCAATAAATTATTCCAAAGGAGTTCAAGTTTATACTTCATAAGTAATAACACAGTATATTTATTTTCCTTTCACCCTCTCAACCTTCTCATCCTTCATAATCATCAACTAAATTATAGCATGTTCTTATGCAGGTTAGTATGACCACAAACATGAATGATATAATAATATTTTCAATATAGAGAACTTTTAAATCCTAAATTCTAGTTATATGTAATGAAATTGGGGAATTTATTCTATTATTTAAAATCTATGATTTTAATATATATATATATATATATATAATAGATAATAATAATAATTCATTGGATTTATTCAATAGTCCCAAGAGGGGAAATTTCTTGGTCATTTTTACGAATCATTATTATAACCTACATAAAATAATAAATAATATCCATAATTTCATAAATAATATCTATATATTTTGTTGATATTTTTGGAGGATATGAACACATAAATATGGATAGAGGGCTAAGTACACTATACCAAATAATGTACGGAACCCATGGGAAAATGAACTCTTGATAATTAATATTGACATAGAATGATTATTAAATGGTTTATAAAAATATATATAATATTGATATTAAGTAAAAGAAAAATAAATAAAAATATTATATAAAATAATGATAGACCAATGTTGAATATATATTGTGTTACAAGGTCTCTGAAAAATCAGTAATCCAAGGTAAATGTTTTCTTCTAAAAATCTCCTTTGAATGAGTCATAAACTTTAATCCTTAAATAAAATCTTAAATGTTATTATTACTATACAATTTGATTTCATATTATCTTATTATTTTTTGATATTACATTTACTTATCAAAATAGAATTTCGGACTCGTTTATATATCAAATAAATATAAGATTATCAAGGATTTTTTCAACCTCTATTTTTGGTATTTCACTTCAATATCCATGTAATTTATTAAGAAAAATGTTTTTATTGATTATTTTGGAAGTTAAATATGTACTAAAATCTATGTGTCTAATATTTTTCTTTAATTTTATTCAAATGAAATTTTTTATTATTTTTTGTCAATGTCTGTCACATTAAATTGTGAAAAAATATTATAAAGTATTCTTTTTAACATCCATTTAATTTTATATCACTTACATCATGTTTATTCTATGTTAACTTTATTAATTTTTAAATATAAATAAGTATGATATTACATTAGTAAAAAATATAATTAAATATATTTTTATTACTTATTAATAAATAATTTGAAAAATACATATAACATTATTTTTACTATAAGAACACAAAATTGTTAAGAATTCAATTTTTATGTTATCATGTCCATTATTATCTATTACTCTTAAACATCCATCATAACCATTTTTTAAAATCATTCATGTACTGCCCTATAATTATTTTTTGAATTTTTTATTTTTTATGATTGTGTTTTTTGTATCATCCAATCACATTTTTTATTAATTTCTATAAGATAACTTATTAAATTTTTTCCTATTTTATTTTCATAGGTTAATAAAGATATGATGTAAGATTGATGTAATTTATCACAAATATTTATGACTATATAATTATGTGATTAGTGTTCCCTGACTTATATATCCTCCAATTAATTGAGCATCTTATATCTTTTGATATAACACACATGGGATAATAGAGTATATCTTAGTCAACTATGCTAGTTTATATCATGATGGGGTGAGAATTTTTCATTTTTTTATTATGGACATTATAGTGAGACCTTAAAGATGTTATGAATTTATATGATTATAAATGTATTGTATTCCCATATAATGTCACCATGATTAATGATTATTTATTCCATATTCTTTTGAGATTGTATATTGCAGCATCCCAACCTGAATCACTGTGTTTGAGCCATAATTCTACGTTGCCTCATGCTCGCCTCCCCGTTCATAAGAGTTACTTGGATAACAGCAAGGGTCTCAGGTGGAACATTGGGGAGACTAGACCCCGGTACCATGTCATAGGAATTAAAAATCAAACAACAATATAATAAATCATATTACAAATTTGGAAAGTAAATATGACATAAAAGTAATGTAACTACTCCAAAAGTGGTTAGAAAAATCAAGTATGTAGCAAAGAATACCAGAAATAAATAAACAGTCTTCTCTAGAGTTCCCCAGTTCCTATTCTAGTCTAATTCTTCTCCATGCTCCATCGATCATTTTTATTCTATAGGTCCCCTACCCATCACCGGATCTCTAACCACCAAATCTACAAGTTCACTGAAATTCTTAAGTAGGGTGTGAGTACAAGACTTAGTAGGACACCACCAATGCTTCATAATATATATGTGATCAAAATATAAGTTTATGGCATCCCTCCTCCAAAGGATAATGCAAGTCGATGGCCCACCTATCTTGGTTCCAAAAAAAGCATGAGGTATACATAGATTGGAAGGATAAATATATATATATATATACGAATAATCACGTCATCATGAATAAGAATCACACAGTGTACACATAATCACATGGGAATGTGAATAAAGAGCTAAAAGTTACTCATAGAATACCCACATGTATTAACTATTTAAACACGTTTTTCTCTATTTTATTTAGGAAAATTATTTTTAAATAAGGCCAAAATGTTAAATAAATTCCTACATTAATATATGGAAAACCAGTTGTAGTTTTTTTAATGTCAAGGCAATATAAATAATTCTTTATCTGTTGGTACATCAGTGCTTAAGGTATGTCAAAGGTTTTTCCTAAAATCATACAAAAAATTACTCAAAGGAATAATAAATCACTTTTTATAATTCTTTCCCTCTTTTGAATAATTATAAAATTATCATTAAATTTATCACATGCACTGACAAATTTTAAACTATCACTTTACCCTTTTAAATGTCACAATAAATGTTAAATAAAGATGTTTAATTTAATTTTATCATATGTGATGGTAAATTAAATATTTAGTTATTAATTTCTAAAATGTCACATGAAATGAAAAATCATGACTTTTAATTAAATTTTATCACTTGCGCTAAGAAATTAAATTTTTTCATTATCATTTTTTAAAAAATTATATTGGATGATAATTATCTATCTTGGATAATTTAAAGGTGATAATTTTGATTTCTAAATTTTCAATCTATCTCTTACGCTGGTAAATTAAATTTATAATAATTCAGTTAAATTATCCTCTGATAAAATAGAAAAACCATCGCTTGATAATTTTCTCTCAATTTTAGTTGATAATTTATAGTAATTATCTTTAATAATTGTTAGGTCATAATTTAGTAAAATTTATCATTGGAAAATTCTTTATACATTTCTCAAAATAATTCAACATTTTATCCCCTTAATATTTTTGATAAATTATTCTTCTAAAAAACATTGACATTATCATTTAATGATTTTATAATTAACCTTTGATAAATTTTATTATAAGAATTTTGATAATTTATTTCAAAATCATAATTTGATAAACCACACAACAATACCCTTTGATAATTTATTTACCATTATATTTTCAAAAACACATTGAAAATTTTATTTAAACAAAAAATTAACCCTTTATGTGATTACCAACATATATATTTTGATATCCATACCTATATATAAATAATATATCTTTTGATAATTAATAAAAAAATTATCATTTGATAAATAATTTATTACCATCATTATGTTTTTTTAATTTTCATATTCAAGACCCTTTTTATATAATAATGCATATATATATAATAAAATAAAGAAATAAAAAAATAAGAATCGTTGAAGAACTCCAGGCATGGAACTGCGCTTGAGGGAGGAAGAAGATATTTACTATTGTGCATTAGTTGACTACTTAACTACATGGGAGGAGGTGTCTTTTATTATTGGTGGAAATCGAAGGAGTGATTGGTTTATATAGCCATTATAAACTCATTTTTAGTTTACCGAAATTGAATAATTAATCACCTATTTCCAACCCTTAAACACCAAAATGATCATTTCAGACTTGTTTAATATCACCCATTAAGGCGTTTTAATTTTTTAATGTGGTAGAAATCGATTGATTTGAATTTTTTGGGAAAATTATTATGGATCCCATGGTGAAATGGTGTGTGCAGCATGGGAAAGAAGACACATGAACAATCCCCCTTTTCATTTAATTAATTAATTCTATTTTTCACACCTAACTTGAAAATTATAATTTTATTTGATTTTTCAAAACCTCTTTTTGGGTGAGCGTGAACCAAACCATACAAGAGATTCCAAATCACTAAAATAAAAAAACCAAGTAGATGAAAATTCAAAATTCAAAAGTCTGGACAATGAACCGGCATAGGGAACGAATCCACAATCAACCTCGAGTTGCACCCCTAACACCATCATCACCATTGCACAATCAACAGAACACCAAAATCATCACCTTGTAAACCAATTCCATCACCACCCATCATATTACAATCATCATTGCATGCCAATCTGATACTTTTTCCGTTGACACCTCATTCTACCACTATCAACATGTCCATCAATGAGTTGTCCCTGTCGGCCACTTCTCCAATGTTCACCACCAATCTCCGCCTCTGATCCTCCACCACACTATCTTTGTTGTTCAAACATCTAACCAGAATTTTGAATGCATCAACAACATCAAACTGTCGATACTGACTCGTCTTCTCACCACCAACAACCAACACTATAGAACAATACCACCATCATAGAACAAATCGTTTAAATCGTTGAGGAAGAACCAACACCGCTCTCCACCAGTGGCCTTTGAAAAACAGAAACAATATTTCCATTGCCTAGAAACACCAGCCACTAGGAAAATAATCTTCAGCAGGAACCCAAGGGATGGAGCGAAACCAATGAGGATGTGCCTTTTAGACCACCATCGACCTCCTGAACAACACATCCCAAAGCTTAATAGTAACCATCGCACCAGACCGGACAGGGGGAGATGTGGAGGAATATAAATCCAAAGAAGAGTGGGAGCATAAAAGGGCTTCAACTAAGATAATTAACCTTTTCTAGGACCACAATACATATTCCAGACACATTGGAGGTGTCATAACATCTGTGTGACACTCTGTTTTTGAGATATAAAATTATTTCCAATAATGTAATATTATTACTACTTTATTTGAAAATGTTATTTAACAATTAGGGCATCCAAATTCACACTGAATTTGAATGTTATACACTCACTAGGGAAAAACCATATTATATATCCAACGGTTGTCTCGATTTCATCACCCGATACACCGTTTGGATGATATTTTTTATTTATAAAAAATGGAATAAATAAATAATTAAATATAGAAGTGTTTTTTTCATGAGTGAGGCATCCAAACATCCTATGCTTAAAAATTTTATACCTCTTATAGGGTGAAAATCATGTTCAAATACTAATTTTGGTCTCATTTTTATCCTACGACACACCATTTTGGACCTATTCAATTATTTTGAATAAATTGCTTGTGCTTAAAATAGTATTTTTAGTATTTTTATTTGGTCTTCACTGAGACTCTTCAGACCTCAGAAACATGAAGTAACTCAGTTTTTAACTTTGAAAATATTCAATTGAATATTATAGAGTGTTAACTGAGCTTTTTACCCTTCTTTTATGCATTTAAAAAAATCGATATTTTTTGTGGATAAATTATTTTTTTCCACTTAATAATTTGTCATAAGAGGACTTTATGATAATTGTAAGAATAATGATGTTACCACTCTCCCCCAATAATGTCTTCTCATCCTCGAGAATCATTTCTAGTGATCTTTCTCAAACAACTCATACCACTGATCTTGAAGATTTAACACATTTCCTCTTGTCTCTTCCTAAATCTGACCATGGTTTTATTAATCCAAATTAGTTGTTTAGTCTTTTCTCTCAATGACTCATCACATCAAAATATGTTCCAAACTGATGCTCCTCACAATATGAATAAATCCCCAACCCAACATCCTCACAATATATGACACACACAGGGTAGGGTATGCACCTCTGAAACTGTGACACATAGAACACATCATACTTACCAAGATAGCGAGAAGGAAGGCCAAGATGATACACCACTACCGCTATCCCCTGAGTAAGACCCCTATCATTCTCTTAAAAAAATATTTTCCAACCACCGCCCTCTAAAATACTAAGGTCCCATGCCATCGTTTGATGACCTATTAAATATATGGTATGTTTGGGAAGCATTAATCTACTAGTAAATCAAGTCTAGACATGGCTCACAAATATAGGGAAAACAGTAGTATTAATCAAGAAAGATTATTAAAATGATGTTCTTTAAACAATACCTCACATAGAAACAAGATCAATATCACCATTAGTTGGTTCTAGGTCCATTGCATAAAAATTTCCTATATTAGATCCATGATCATGCCCATGACATTCCTAAGTCATCGTCGTTAGGGGAGTTGGTATCCTTAGCTAGGATTCTCCATTTTCGAGCATGTACTAACCTTATTTAACTCCTCTGGGAAACCCTTGAGCATAATCATTAGTGATGGCCATCCCTTCCACACTGGTGGAATTCTACTATTGTCATCCTAGAAGTGCTGTTATAATGTAATTATTGCTCATAATTATATACAATTCCATGAAATGTTCTATTATGACCCGACTGTCTATAAATAAATAGATGGAATGCATTTCTCAATCTTAGATGAGTACCTAGGTATTTATACAATCCTGCCTAAAATAATGATGTGAAAAAAGTATATCATTTAGAAAAAATTCTCAAGGGAAATCCATGTAGGTGCATAATATCTCATATATAATGTTTTCCAAACTCCACCATCAAGTGAGTCTCTCTGATTGGTAAGAAGTGGTCACTCATCATTAACCGACTGAAAATCACCAAAATTACATCATGACTACTTGTGGTCTTCAGTAATCTAGTAAAAAATTTCATAGTAATTTATTCCCACTTCCACATATATATTGAGAGTGGTTGCGATAACCCTCCAGGATGCTGGTGCTTATCCTTCACACTCTGACAAGTGAGGCATCGAGAGATAAAATATGCAATGTCAATTTTCATCCTTGGACACTAGAACTGTCATCTAAATTCATGTTACATATTTGTTACTCCAGGATGTAATTTTCACCTAAAGTTATGGTAATCCCTCATTAGTTCCTCTCTAGTGGAAGTAGGAACTACTTTACTTACATGGACCAAGATAATGTCATTATCATCCATCAACCATCTGGGAATCAGGTCACCTCCAACGAGTCATTCTATCATCATAGTACACTCAAAGGTTAAATCATGAATAGTAATTATCCATTCCATAAAGAAAAATGTAATTAGTAAGAGAGATAAAATATTATATCATTGATCCTCCAATGTATCAACCCTCCAGTCCTCCAACTAGCACATCAAATGCCAATACTCCTATGAGGACTTCTTGCTAAGTTCCTACTTGGCCGGAGTCTTTTGGATAATGGCATCTACTAATACATATCCCTTAGAGGTTCATATGTCATCTTAAAGTTGATTTATTGTAGATACTCAACCCATTTCCTCTACCTTAGTTTCATTTCCCTCAATGTGAAGATATAGTAAAGGTTCTTATAGTTCATATAAACAATAAACATCTCACCAAAGATATAATATCTCCAACATTTCATTGTGTGGACCACTTCTACGAGATCCAATTCAAGAGTAGGGTAGTTCATCTCATGGAGTCATAACTGATTAAACCTATAGTCTACTACCTTTTCTCCTTGAATTAGTACTACTCTGAGACTAGATCTTGGTGCATCACAATACATTGCATAACCAATCCCAGGCTCTGGAAGTGTTAGTACTATAGTTGTCTTCATCCTTTTCATTATCTCAAGGAGGTCCTCTTCACACTAGTCTGACCACTATTACTTTACTCCCTTCTTATTAAAAGCATTCATGGGTTCTTATAGTCAAGAGAAGTTCTGGATAAACAATTGGTAATATATGGATAAATGTAGTAAGCTACTGAACTCAAAAAAGTTTAGAGGATATTACACTGACATGATATCATAGAGTATATTGATATACTTGTTTCATACACCACATGTCCAAGGAACATCACCTCTTTAATCTAGAAGTCACATTTTGATATCTTAACTTAAATTTTGTGAGCTCTAAGAGTACTCTGGACTATCACTAGTTTCCTAGCATGTTGTTATGATGTGGCGAGTATATGAGAATATCGTTAAAAAAACTATGATGAATGAGTTCATGTATGGAAAAAATATTTTGTTCATGTGAGCCATAAATAATTTTGGTGAGTTCATCAACTCAAACAACATCACCAATTATCATAAATTCCATATCTACTATGAAACACCATCTTCAAAATGTCAACCTCTCCAACTCAAAAATGTTGATATTCCAATCGATGAGAAATCTTGGAGAAATATCAGGGTCCCCATAGCTGATCAAAAAGATCATTGATCCAAGAAATAGATATCGGTTCTTCACCATCACCTGGTTTAGATTATGGTAATGAACACATAACTGAATATCACCATCCTCCATTTTGGTGATCAAAACAGGCACACCCCATGGTGAAGTACTAGGTCTAATAAATACTTATCTCTCCATGATTTATAGTTGACTTTGAGATCCTTTAATTATGGTGGGACCATATAATGTGGGGATATCGAAATGGTTGCACCCCCAATATGATCTCAATCTCATCTTATAATTTCAATCATTCAATGTCTCTACTTGGTCAGAGATATTCGAAAATATTTAAACCCATTATTCAGTATCCTGAGAGCCTTTTTTCCTCTATAAGGATAAAGAATGCAAGAGTTGAAAATCATGGAAAACCTCAACCATAGTTCTGAAATCCTATGCCTAGGAAAAAACTAAATAAAATCATTGGATTGAATAAATCATACTAACTAAACCTAAAAGGAAGTGAGGGAGCATGCTCAACTGCATAATCCTTAAAATCTTGTGGTAATGCAGACAAATACTCCCTTGTAAGATCATTCTGACATGATTCCCAAGTAGTATTATAAGACTTTGTAGAGGTGAAATATTTTGTAATGTGAAGGAACACACTTCAGAATAGAAATATAATCATTATAATATATCTTAATTAGCATATGGGATCTCATAAGGTTTCACCTAACCAGTCTATGGGATCGAACAAGGTTTTCCATGGAGTCTACCCTTAACCCAAGGTACACCCATACCATCACTAACCCATGTTTCCATCCCTACACGTTACTCACATTCATAAAATATATTCTAAAAAACATGCTCAGTTCAACTAATTAATTACAATAAAGATATATCACATACCATAAAAACAAAGATATATCACACAAACAAACTATCCCAAATAGATAGTACATATCAAGACATTTAATTAAGGAACTACTATGAAACACCACAATAGGTATATATATATATATGAAATGTAAAATTACATTCCTTGTCATTAAGCATGATCATACTTGAAATCTTATAAATAATATATAAAATCATGTGTGTCACCCAAGGATTATTTGATCAACTGTAATGAAAAAAAATTGCCATGTAATGGTAACTCGGAGGTCCGTAAGGTAGTGCTGGCTAGAAACTAACACATTTTCCTCTTCTTGAGTCCCAAGAACCCTATATCATGTATAACCTATCACAACCCCATGCGATGATAATAAATAAGTTAGTAAAAACGAGATTCTCTAATTCCATTTTGCAATATCCAAGCCTGAATCACTGTGTTTGATCTAGAATGCTACATATCCTCATGTGTGCCTCCCCGTACACAAGAGGTTTCGAACTTGCATCGAGGTTCAGACATGGAACTTTGGGGAGACTATACCCCTTGTACCATGTCATAGGATCAGAAAATCAAACAACAATATCCTAAATCTTAGTAAAAAATGCAGAAATAAATGATGACATACAAGAAATGTAAAGGCATAGAATGTGGTAGGAAAAATAAAGTAAGTAGTAAAGAAAATAAAAAGTGAATAAAAAATAATCTACAGAGTGCCCTAGTTCCTATCCTGGTCTACTTACATCCATGCTCTATCACTCATCCTTCCACCATAGGGCCCTTTCCCTTTACCAGATCTTTATCCATGAAATCTACAAGTGCATCAAAATTCCAAAGAAGGGTGTGAATATGTAACATCCTGACCCATCTCACCCTTGAATCGGTGGCTAGACCAGTCATCACATGAACTCAAGCACATATCCCCATACACCAGAGTGTTCTGACTAGAATTGGGGTCTATGGATAGTTAGTGGGGAGACTATACACTCATATAAGTGTAAAAACAGTGGTCAATATCAAAAAATTTCAGAAGTAGTGTGAATAAGGATAAATTAGTGAAATACATAATTTTATAAATATTTTATAAGAAATGGCCAACGCCAATGTTATAAAATAAATGCATGTAATGATGGTAAAACTATGAAAGAAATAAATAATAAATTATGATTTTCATATCAATAAAGAAATAAATAAACAATGACCCAAATCCCCGAGGGCGATTTCCTAGAGCATCCAGAGCATCTTCTTGGTCCTCTACACCTATCTCCCAAGTATATGCAGACAACACAATTCTGTAACCAAATAGAATCTACTCGGGTACCCCCGTGCAATAGTGGCCTCATTAGGGTTTGAGATATAAATATTTGTAGGTCAGAACCACCAATATCTACCCTAAATCTAGACATTTAATAAATTATTAAAATAGTGTGAAAGCATGCATAAATAAAGTAAGTAGTACAATGTTAATATATAACCAAGTACCTACTTCAACCCTCAGCAGGTGTCTGGAACATGAGCCTTAGCCTGGTTAGTAAGGACTACGTAAGTGTATCCAAGTGACCAGAGATCAAATACAGGCATAGGCAGAATTTCTGGGTACTGTAGCAGTACTGTTGAAGTATTGTAGCAGTACTGTAGCAGGTACTGTAGCGGGAACTGTGCAGTATTGTAGCAGGTATTGTAGCGGGAACTATAGCATGCACTGTTTGGCACTGTAGCAGCCAGGAATATGCCCCCGTTTGGGCCTTCGGGCCACCGATTTGGTCCTTGAGTCCTGTAAGGCCTTCGGGCCACCCAGGCCTTCGAGTCAGTAAGGTCTTTGGGCCATCTCAAGGACTTCGGGCCACCTTAAGTACAGATGCAAAACAGATAACCTACAAGGAACAAGCTCTATAAGGAGGATGAGCAAGGAGATTTCACCATAGTAGAAGCTAAACGGAATGCAAGAATGAGAGGATATGGCACCTTCCATCGGGACAAGCCAGTGCATGCATGGGAATGCCTAGCTGAATAGCCATGCGAAGGTGGAGAGTTGATTTCATGATGAAGATGTTGGGGAGGAGCAGTTTCAAGTAGTTAGTCAGTGTTGTATGTAATGTTTGAAGCCTACAGGCAATGAATTCCTCTAAGGCCTACGGGCCATGTAATACTTATGCCTATGGGCCTTGTAAGGGTTCCACCTCACCCCTTGAAAGGTGAATTATCAAAAATCAATAAAACATTAAGGCCTTCGGTCCATTGGAGGAACCCTCAGTAGGTGTCTGGACCAGCATTATACATTTTTCATGCATACACTAGAGTATTCATACACTCATTTTCATATATAAATTATTCAATCCTCATTAAATTATATAAGTCTTGAGATCTAGCCTAATCCCAACATCCCCCATATATGTCACTCACAATAGATGTCTCTAAACACCATATAATAAATCAAAGTAATGTCTGAATCCAAGCTTGTGCTTTGTCTTAGATAAAACATCATAAGATATTCAATTTAATCTTTCATATACTATGTAGATGATTGTCCGCTAAAAATAGTGATTCACCCAACTAATACAAAAATTCAAGCATATTCACTAAATATAGTGATTCGCCCAACTAAAACCAAAATTAGAGCCCTTCCACTAGATATAGTGATTTACTCCTGGGTACATACACTAAAAATAGTGATTCACCCAATTAATAAACAATTTTGAGTATGATCCCATAAACTAAACATAGTGATTCACCCTTGGGCCTATCCACTAAATAGTGATTCACCCAATTCATTAACAAGTCTGAACCCATCCACTCAAGTAGTGATTTGTCTAGGACTTTAACAATTAACATGCATGCCATAAAAATTTCAAGTAAAATAAGCTAAACCACGCTTAGATATTTATCAACCTTCTAACATGGAATATCATATATTAAAACAACTCCATCCTAAACCACATAAGGCATGGAAAACAAACATGAATCAAGAGGAATTCTTGGCCAATAGTTATAATAATCAATCAAGGGAAAGACACCCATGGGGTAACCTATAGACAAGGAAAACAACCTTAAGCATCATCAATACACAATCATAAATTAATGAATTCTAATTAAATAAATTCAACTATTAATTAATTAAATCATATCTCTTTAACTAATTCATTAATTGATTAACCATTTACTATTAAACATGTAATAATTAATCCATCCATTATTTTTTACAAGTTTCCAATTTATCTTCCGAACATGTAGAATAATTATTCAGTGTTCTCAATATTCAATAAATTCCAAAATTTTCCAATTCATATCTAGATAATTAATTCTTCAATTAATTACCCTATTACTCATTCTTCCCCATTTAATCATTTAATTCCCCAACTGATATATTGTCGATTTCATAATTAACATTCTGTGGAATGGGGTAAAAAAGAACACCTAATGGTGTCCATGTCCAAATGGAATTCAAGTCTCATTTACTAAGAAGACACATGGGGTACTCCAAGTTTAACTATTTAAATCTCCAGGTATAAACTAATCATATTCACTTGGTAGCAAATAAATAACCATAAATATAATCTTAAAACCAACACCTAGTCAAGTACTAGTTTATATCTTGTGGAAAACATCACTCAATAACATCTAGGGTGTCTTGAATTAACATAACATATATCAGTACTAGTAAGAATACATATTAAAATCCCAAACAACCACAAACATGACATGATATTACAAATAACCAGCAATTTATCATTAATCAGTATTTCAATAAAATGTGGTAGTTCCATAATCAATGGAAACTCGCATTGTCAATTTATTTAAAGAAGAAAATAGACATTATTAAATAAAAAGATAAATATTTGGGACCCACCTCAGGGTGTAACTAGATTATTATTCAGCACTTTGATGAAGTTGAAAACTAATCCACAACTGGTCAGTAGTCGCACGTGTGCACACCTTCATATATATATTTATACATATATATATATATATTGGTGTGTGTATGTTTTCTACATTGATAAAAAATTAAATATTTTAAACAGGAACCCAGAATCAATGCAGTAAGGACATACACACCTTTAACTAGGTACTAAGGACTCATAAAAAAATTTCAAACCATTAATTGAATGATGCGAAAAAAAAACCATGGGTACATAACCATACCTGAAAAATTGAATGCATAAAAAATGAGTCTATATGCCTTGCCTTTGGTGGAGTATTCCAAAACAAGGACCAAAGGGTCCTGATACACCACTCGTATACCCTATTGAATGAAAAACACAATTAACAGGTATTATCCCAAAACCCTAAAATCTGCCAAAAATAAATCGAACCTAAAAATGAAATCAATCAGCATAGAGATAAATAATAAAAGGTGTAAGAACCTTGCCTCCTTGGATCATACAAAAACAAGAATAAATTTTAGGAACTAGTATGTAAAGAAGAACATGTAACTAGCGGGAATTGTGCTATAGGGGTGTCATTCGGGGTCATGTGTTTCCATAAACCACGATAAGAGTAGAGGCACAAATGGGGGGATTATTTCCATAGAGAAGGAGCCACATGGAGGAGGATAATCATTCCACAGGGTTTTGTTCTATAGAGGATGCTTCTTGGGGTCACACGTAGCTGGTTCTGCTCAGAGGGGATCGAACACTACTGTTATGGACAGGAATAGGTCACACTAAATGGAGGAGTTTCTATCAAGGGAGGGAGATCAGAACATTGGTAATTCAACCTTGGAGATGAGAACCTAGTCTGCGTAGAACCAAGTGTTCCAAGGGGGCCTTACACACCTCTTACATGAAGAAGGGAGGAGATTCTCCCTTTAGGTTTTCTAAAAGCCTAAATAAAAGATGAAAAAATCAGTATAATAACAATACCATTAATATGTTTGTAATGATAATTAATATAACCATAACAATGCACATAATAATGATAATCATAATATCATTATTATTATTTCCATTAAACTTAATTTATTAAAACTGAGCACCCCAATTTAATTACAATTATTAATAATAATTATAAGAGGCCTAACACTATAATAATAAAAATCTCATTATTATTGTTATTCAAATAATTGAAAAAAACCACTTCAATAATACTACCATTTATATGATAATAATAATAATAATAATAATTAATAATAATAATAATACTCATTTTGTTATTATTATTATTCAAATTAAACACTTATCTAATAAATTAAGAACTCCCCATTTTAAAATAAAGGCTTCTTTGAAAAACTCCCAATTTTAAATACCATTATCGATAATAATGATTTTAATAAAACTAAAATAATAATAATCACATTATTATTATTTAAAAATACTTAGATAAACCCAAAACCACCATGTTAAAAAAACGCTTCTTCGTAAATTCATTATTTAATTAAACATTGTTTTAAGATACCCAAAATCCACATTAATTTTACATAAATGTTACACCTCATTAATCAAGAAATTAAAATATTTTTACATAAATGTCACAACCCATTAATCATGCTATTAAAATATTTTAACATCCAAATAGTTTATGACACCATAATAATAATAACAACATTATTATTATTAATAAATTCTTCTATTTAAACACAAATATCTCATTTAATATTATTTAACTAAAATAAATTAAATATTAAACTGGGTAAGCTTCATTGGTTGGACCACAACCATGCACAGCTCGTGCAAATCCATTAATGTAGACTTTTCTGGATCTGGTGCTTTCAAGACTTATTGGTACACCTATGAAAATCATCAGGTATTCACCCAAGTCCACAAATAACACCTTTAAGTGTTCCAACACTTATAATAATGTTCCAGAGATCAAGTTAAAAATCAAACTATTGATAAAATGTTTTTGTTTTGAAAATCTTTGTATTTAAACCCGGTTCAAAAACATGGAACATTACAATCTACCCACCTTATGAAATTCTCATCCCTGAGAATTCATTGAGAACTATTACAACAACATCTGACCTACCAAGGGAGAAATGTTTCATTTGAAAGACATGTTATGTTTTCAGACAATAAATGCGCTTTTAACCAAAAAATAAGTCCAACAACGTAATTCTTTAAACCCCGATCTAAATATTGTTTTACCATTTATACAACGAAATGGAGCTTAAATATATGGCCATTATAAGGACCTCATTAGTGAAAATGGTTGAATCTTGATTAACCAAAAAAATAGTTTTCCTTCTTTCCTTGAAAGATGTCACAAAACCAAAAACCCACACATGCCCTTAAGTTAGCGACGTGCCTTTAAACTATTCCATTATCAACTGTATGTACACCGAATACTTTAATAAACTTCCAATGGAATAACCAATTCAATCCTTTACAAGGCTATTAAAAAATACTATTCCCTATCATGAATGAAGGCGTAGCACAAAGAAACCATGCATCCCGCATACAACCCAGATAACAACCACTCATCATGCCCAACAACATTTAAAACAATAGTGTGGTGTAAGACCGATGCTATATTAGTGTCCCCATGACGTCATCAAGAGAGGGGACCTACATGTCTCATTCTAAAGATCACACTATGAGAAAACCCATGTCTCTAAAAGATCAGTCGTACTATTACCAGTTGACTTTTTACATAAGAATCTCAGATTCTCCTACTGACGCATCATCATCCAAACCTTGATGCCTATATCATTAACAGTATTTGTGTTCTTTCAAATCTTATCGATGCATCACTACCCAACATAGGATTATTCATGTCCTTGTAAGAAAAGATATTCTACTCACCAGCATGCTATTTTATAACATCTTAATGCATACATGTGATGTTCCTCGAACCATGATCGACCAAATATCCTGAAGGCCTTCCTTTTTTATATATTTTTGGTAATCTCACTTTAAAGTGATGAGGGGGAAACCTTTAAAGTTCTATAGGATTATACATTACATGGCCCATATTCTTAAGAGACATTACAAAACCCAGATGAATTAGGGAATTCTACCATACTTAACTACAAGGAACTGCCCCTCCCCAGCATCTGTATCGTGATGGTTGCTCTTCACCTTCGCATATTTGTCTGGCTATACATTATGTGTAAGAACAGGATTGTCCCAATGGAATTGCCACAACCTATCATTCTCCCAAATACATTTGGTTCTGCTCTGGTGAGTGTACATGCTCTAAATCCTTCTCTCAGGATTCTCTTTTTGTAGATTCTATCTTAGTAAGTACATTGATCATGTGTCCTGAAGGCCTTGAGGTGGCCTGAAGGATTTAAAATTTCCTAAAGGCCTTGTGGTGGCCTAATAGCCTTGTTTTCCTGGAGGCCATGGGTGGGCCGAAGGTTTTGAAGGGCTCATAGGCCAAAATGGTGGCTCAAATGCCCAAACGGGTGAATAGTTCCAGCTACTACAGTGCTGAATAGTAACTTCTACAGTACCCACAACAGAATCTTCTATAGTAACCCAAAAATTATCCCTCCACTTTGTTTTGATATCGGGTCTCTTAGACGAACCCGCATATAGGTTTAAGTTAAGGATTATAAAATCTATATCTTAATCATATCGGCATGTCAAACCACTCGAGTCCCAAAAAGTCATCCTGAGTAGTGGGACAAACATACCTTAACTCTCAAAACATTCTAAGGGTATTACCTACCACCGGTTATCCCCTTAAGAAACATAAATTTCAACCCTCTCTATTTTTCATGCAAATCCAAAATCACGAGGTTTAAAAGCCCCATTTTCATTTTATCCATTTAAATTAATTCATTTCAACCTTTTAACATTTGAATGGATTTCAAAAAACACACAAGTAATTTTTCACAACAAGTCACTTATATTTTAATCAATACCCCATAGGAAAAATATACATTCTATAAAAAACTTCTTCTTTAAACATTTAACATATATTATTATCCAAGTATAAACAAGAAAATTAGCATCTAAATTTCTTTTACCCAAAAAGGTGACCTCCAAGGGTCCCATTTATTCAACTTGTGTTCTTCAAAAAGAAACCCAACAATAGTTCATTCAGACAAAAGTCAACAGTTTTACATTTATAACCATTTTTTTTGGCACTAAGGTTATATTGGGTTTAGTCACGTGGGAGGCCATATAACAATAGATAAGGTGTCCATAAACCTTATCGCTGAAATTTAGCTTCCATTTATCACAATCAACATTCATTTAACATTTTACCTTTAGAATCCCTTTTTATACATCAAAACATATTTATCATGTTATCACAAGTAGTAACACAACAACATGATATAAAAGAGATTCATGGAACAATTATAAAAAATGATTATCACAAAGGAAACATGGCATATAAACACCCAAAATGGTTAAATAATTCACCAAAACATGCTTTCTAAAATTTAATACTAAATAAGTATAAGTCATGGAACATTTCAAGGAACACAATCTATATTAGCAGGCACCCTACTAATGAAACTACATGGAATAGAATTTATGCATGACATGTGAATATTAATGTGCCTAAGATGATATATGTAGGTAACTTTATTACCTTATCAGGCCAAGGAATTTTTTTTCCCAAATTCTCAAAATCAATAAGCAGTGGAAAATACACCAGTCACTCAAGGTGATATCATATCAATTATAACCTTATACACTACAAACATAAATTCACTTCCTTGGACACTTGGTCATTTTCCGTACCTGGGGTGATCAGTTCCAAGCTCGGCTATTAACCCAAGAACCAACACATTCCTAGTCTCCTATCTACCAACCCCAAAACAATAAGACAAAGTAAAATAATCCATTTGATATCACATTGTAACATCTCAGCCTGGATCACCCCTAAACCGGTTGTCAGACCAGTCATCGCAAGACCTCAAGCATGTCATCTTGTACACCAGAGGCTGCCGACTAGCATCAATGGTCTATGGATAGTCAGTGGCGATACTATACCCTCTTATAAGAGTAAAAATAGTTATCAATATTGGCAAATGGAAGAAGCACTATGAATAACAATAAAGTAATGAAAGACATAATTTTATAAAACTTGTATAAAACAAATGTCCAATGAAAATGATATACAATGCATGTATGTTATGATGGTAAAACTATGAAAGAGATAAACATAAAATAATCCTTTTTATATAAATAATGAAATAAATAAATAATGACTCAATGACCTTAGGGTGATCTCCCTAAGAATCTGGAGCTTCGGCTCAGTCCTCTGCACCTATCTCCCAACTATATACAAACAACACAATCCAAAAAACAAATAGAATCTACTCGGGTACCCTAGTGCAATGGAGGCCCAAGTAGGATGTGAGATATAAATCATAGTAGGTCAGGACCACTGGTGTCTACCCCAAATCCATACATTCAATGAATTATTAAAATAGTGTGAAATCATGCATAAATAAAGTAAGAAGTAAAATGTAACTATATACCCATGTACCTACTTCAGCCCTCAACTGGGGTCCGAACCTGCATTATATATTTTTCATGCATACACAATAGTCATCACAAACTCATTTTCATTTATCAATTATTAATACCTCATTAAATTGTATAATTCTTGAGATTTGGCCTAAGCCCGACATCCCCCATATAATTCACTCATAATAGATGTCTTTAAAGACTATATAATCTTTAAAAGTAAAGCCAAACCCAAGCTTCTGTTTTGGCTTAGATAACACATCATAAGATATTAAATTTAATATTTCATATACTATGTCAGATCCCATCCACTAAAAAAATTGATTCACCAAACCATATCAAAATCCAAGGTAATTTAGTAAATATAGTGATTCACCCAACTAATACCAAAATTCATGCCCATCTACTAAATATAGTGATTTTATCCTGGGTTCATCCACTAAAAATAGTGATTCAACCAATTAATAAACAACTATGAGTAAGATCATTTCCACTAAAAAATTTGATTATCCCCAAGGTTTGTCAACTAAATAGTGATTCACCCAATTAATTATCATGTCTGAACCCATCCACGAAATTAGTGATTCATCCAAGACTTTAACAATTAACATGAACGTCATAAACATCTCATGTAAAACAAGCTGAAAAATTTTCAAATATTTATCGACCATCTCACACAACATATCATATATTAAAGCAACTCCATCCTAAACAATATATGGAAAGGAAACAGACACTAATCAAAAGGTATTCTTTTCCAATAGTCATAACAATTAATCAAGGGAAATGAACCCCTGGGGTGTCCCATAAACAAGGAAAAAAACCCTAAGCATCATTTATTCACAATATTAAATTAATGAGTGAAAATTAATTAATTACACTATTAATTAATTAAATCATAACTCTTTAACCAATTCATAAATTGATTAACCATTTACTATTTAACATGTAATAATTAATCCATCCATTAATTATTACCAGTTTCCAGTTTATATTCCAAAATTGTCCAATAATTATTCAATATTCTCAATATTCAATAAATTACACTATTTTCCAATTCATATCTTGATAATTAATTATTCAATTAATTACCCAATTACCTATCCTACCTCATTCAAACATTTAATTCGCCAACTGATATATAATAGATTGTGTAATCAACATTCTGTGACATGGGGTAAAAAGGAACACCTAAAGGAACAACTGTCCTTCCCAAAGAATTTTATAAGGGTATCATTGTATTAACTCATCAATTAAATGTTTATTTAGCTTTGAAAACACTTAATGGAACAACGGTCGCATCAAAACTTTATAATTCTTCTCTTGTTAAAGTTTGTGAAGAAGTGCTTCCGGCAAATATTGGGATCCTTCCTGTAGAAAAATTTTATGTGATTCATGGCATGGATTGGATTTCTCTATATGGAGCTCATATCAATTTCCTTGGAATTGAAGTGACATTTCATATTCCAGATCAATCTATGATCATCTATCGATGCAAGGATGAATATAACCTTCCAGTTCAAATTTCTTCCATCTTATTGGTCTTAATTCCTATAAATGAAGGTTATTTGTCCCAAATGCTTGGGGACACTACCACAAAACTAGGTTTTCACAGTACCACCCTTTAATAGAACTAAAAAATCATTGTTAAAGGTCACGCTTTATCAATTCTTTTATTAGTAGCTCTGATAAAGGGGGGCTTTATCAGCATTTTTTCCCTAGCGCTGCTAAAGTGTATATTTAAAAAGTATATATATTTCATAAAAAATAGTATATTTATATATATGTATGTTTATATTGATATAAATAAAATATATATTGATTAAATATGTTTTACATCAATTAGACATGTGGTTGTCGCAAAACGGACACCCGAAGTAAATGTTATGGCTATTTAGAGGTATTAAGGACCTTTTCAGGACTTGAAGAATATGATAAGGTGTTCCAATGGTCTATAGATTGTATTTTTATTCTCAAAATTTTATTTGATATGTTGTAGAAAAAAAAGGCAAAATGGGAAAACGGAGCAGAAGTTATGGTAAAATGGACACCCGGAGTAGATCTTATGACTATTAGGATGAATTATGGGCCTTTGTTGGAATTGAAGAACATGATAAGGGGTTTTAGTGGTCACCAGAGTGTAGATATTTTTTCAAGAATAAATTTGATATATGATAGAGTGAAAATGAACACTTGGAGTATAAGTTATGATTATTTAAAATTGATCAACCCTCTAAGCGCCTAAAAACCTAAGAAACTCGTAGCTTAGTAAAACAAACATAACTTCTACTCTTGGTGTATATTTGAGTACCACGACTAGTAAAATTAAATATTGTGATATTATTGAAGACCACATCCAATTGAAACCATAATAATATCAAATAAATGAATGATATATCAGTTATACCACACTAAAAAACTCCAACTTCAAACGGCCATAACTTTCACTCTGGGTGTCCGTTTCGGCTCTACCACTTATCAAATCAAAGGAAGTGAAGAAATATACATATAAGGTCAATTGGAACAAAGTTACACTTGATTAAAGAAACCTAAAACCCTAAAAAAGAATCAAAAGGCATCCAAAACAATGTTTTCATGTGTGGTGCCCAATCAAATTTTTCTTAAAACGGCAATAACTTCTTATCTGTGTTTTTGTTTGGCCCCCACTACTTTCTATATAATATTTCATTCCATGATATTTGGTTTGAATAGTCATGGAGTCGAAAAGGACACCCATATCAGAAGTTATTCCTGTTTCAGGGACTCGGCGGGTTTTTAGGTTTTCAATCCCCCATTTCTATCAATTTTGTCCTCTCTGCAATTTTTTTCAAAACAACTAATACTTATTATATGCCTTTCGGTTCAGCCTCCACCACCTATGATATAAAAACTCATTTGACTATATTCAATTTGACTAGTCACTAGATAGGAATGGACTATTATATTAGATGTTTTCATCATTACCCTATGTTTAGGGTTTATTTGACTTTCTGACTGTATTTACGGGTTTTGAGGGTTTCCCTATTTTTACTTGTTTTTCAAATTTTTAGGGATTGTTATCATTTTTCATAATGTAATGTTATTTATAATCAAATATAAAACTATATATATATATATATATATTATATATATATTCACAGATAAAAATTTAATTTTATAAATAAATAATTAAACAAATTTATATATAAAAAATACTTCTCAATATATAAGACATATAAATAAAAAACTTATCTTCATTTTATTTAAAATAAAATATATGAATATTTAAATACCTATATAATGTGTACATGTATATATATGTGTGTATGTACGTCTGCATTGAAAAACTAATATATATTATCTATATATTCCAAACATATGTATATACATATTAATATATAATATGTGTAAATATATAAATATTTATAAATATGTATATTTATAATTACATATAAAAATATAACATGTGTGTGTGTGTTGTATGTGTGTATTTATTTATTTATAAATACACCCAAAAAAGAATATTTTATAAAAGTATTTAAAACTGATCTTATAAATATATATTAATATATGAATAAATATATTAATATATAAATATAACTATATATATATATATATTAATATGAGGATATATATGATAATATAACTAAATATATATATATATTAATATAACTAAATTTATATATATATATTAATATAAATATATATATATATTGATATAAATATATATTAATATACGAGTAAATATAACTATATATATATAAATAAATAAATATATTAATAAATTAAGTGTAAAGAAATATGGGGGAGTGGTAAAGTTTTAGGTTTGTAGGAAATAGGTCCCGAGTTCGAATCTAGGGGAGGCAGTTCATGTGCGTGGGTGGAATAAGGGCTAGCGTTGTTAAAGGGTGGGGGCGTTGTTAAAGGTAGGGGTGGGTATGGCATGTAGGTTAGGGTGGGGGAACTGTTGAAGGGGGGTTATGAGCTATTTAATCCCCCCTGATTTGTATATTTTTTTTATGTTTTTTAACTTTTATCAGTTTTTTTTAGCGCTAATAATGTCACGACCCGCCTTCACTAAAAAGAGAGAAGGGATAGCAGATTGCAGGACCCTTCCTTATTTAAGTAGAAGGAGAGATAATGACCCCCGAGACCCTCCCTCGATAGGTCCCTGAGTGGAAACTAGCACCAAGGGTATAGAATCACACACAAGATGGAAGGCATTACCCTTTTTATTTTTTTATAGGATCGGGATATAAGATAACAACCCCAACAACAACAAAGCTGAAAGTAAAGGTAAAGCTGAAAGTAAACCATTCCCATATGCATGTTCAAAAGTAAAAGATACAATCCACAATAACTCCAAAGGTAAAGTACCAAGAAAAAGGAAAACGAAAACAACAACTGCCCCAAGGTATGAGCTAGTACGGTCCCGCACGAACCCTAAAGTCCTCCTGAAAACCTGAAAGTAGTTTTATACATGTAGGGTGATCATATAAGAACACTCAGTAGGGAAAACCCAAGGCCCTCGTTCACAAGTGGAGAGGCATTCTAATGACCTGTGAGAAAAGAGACAACCAAAACATTTAGCAAGGTAAACTATCCACCCAAGCCTCACTAAGGAACACTCCCCAAATAACACAAGTCAAGTAATGTATATTAATAGCACATCGATATTTGGTTACCCCGAGCCACTTTCCCACTGGTTATTGAAGACATCCTACGCATCGTACCAATCCCTCCATTCTCACCGCAGTCCCACCGCCACACCCCGCCCGCACACACCTGGGCCGCAACCACACATCCCGCCCGTAAACACCTGGGCCATAACCACCATCCCGCCCGCAAACACCTGGTCCACAACCACCACGCATAACCACACCCACAAACACCTAGTCCAGAACAACTACTTCCATGCCCGAAGACACATGGGCCTCATCTCGAAGACACTTGGGAAATAACCACCACAACTACCCTTCTCGAAGAATCTTGGGCTAAAATGGACCTCAGGCCATCACAACCTACCCGAAGAGTCTTGGGCTATTCGGGAAAGGGAGCAGAAAAGGAGCTAATAACCAGCCACTCATAGGAGTGTTGGAAAAAAACACTCCCCATGAAATCGGGTGTTCGACACTAAGTTCTCAACTTGGGTGGGGAGCAAATAAAAAACATAAGAAATAAAATATATGTGTAGTTAATAGGCACTCATCCAAACCTAGGGGCTCCAAAACCTAAGCACAAACACCCTTGTTACTATTAATTCATAAAGAAAAGCACAAAACTCGTGGAAAAGTCACAACTCATCCCCAAAACCAATTCCCCATTTTAACCATTCTTGTTTTCATGTTCAAGTGATCTCATTTGGGTGAATTCTACACTATTGGGCAACTAACAGACACAACCACAAGCCATATAAGGGAAACAGCCAAATGGAAATTTAAGCATTCACACCCAGTTCTCTTGTGAAGTCACAACAACAAAGGGATCAGTGAGTTCTGTTGAAGTACTGGAACCAAAGCAAGCCTCGAGATACATCCCACACAGCTTCAAAACACATATCAATATAAAAGAGTACAAAATAACATCGATCACACCCCCTTCGTTCTTTAAAGGTCCGTTCATTATCTTTATTATGTTTGGTTTCATCAATCCCCACAAAAACAATAGCATACCCACCCTGCATGATACACAGTAAGGAGAGACAAAGGAAAACCCCTACCTGGTTGATCACGGATCAAAGTTTTCCACGTGCCAAGAACTTCGGGGAATCCAAGGGCGAGAAGAATGGTTCTGGCACAGGAACACCTCTTATCTTGGGAAGGGAGACTCCAAACGCACTGGGAAGAAAAGGAGGTAGGCCAAAAGGAATAATAAGAAGAATAAATTCATGTGCGATATATAGATAAGATCTTGTTGTTATGGGATATGGGGATTTGAACGGCTTTAAAGTAGGATTGTGGTTCCCCACATGGTTGGGTGGTTACACACGATGAGATTAATTGTTATTTAATGATTCCTATTGGAAAAAGGTGGTAACAACTGTGATTTTAAAGTATTTTATATAAATGGAGGGGCACGATACATGAACACATATCTGGGTCTTTTGAGGTTCGCCCCACCCTTAGGAATTTAAACATTGTTTAAGGGCTTAAAAACTTCCTTGAACCACTTCCAAAAGGTTAGAAAGGGCTAAAAGTGGTGTTACAGGAGAAACTACAAAAGAAAAACCCAACAAGGCCGAGTGGCACCAATCGTGCCACACACTGATCTGTCATACTGATCGGTTGCACCGATCGGCGAGGCACCAATTGGTGACGCACTGATCGCGTCACACTGGTCGGTGGGGCACTGATTGGTCACACGCCGATCGGTCGCACACGGATCGGTCGCACGCCAATCGGTCGCACACCGATCGGTCGCACATCGATTGGTCACACACCGATCGGTCGCACACCGATCGGTCGCACGCCGATCGGTCCCATGCCGATCAGTTGCACCCCAATCGGTCACACCCCGATCGGTCGCACGCCAATCGGTCACACACTGATCGGTCACACCCTGATCGTTTGCACACCGATCGGTCCCACGTCGATCAGTCGCACACCGATCGGTCGCACCACTCCCTCAAGATACCTCTCAAGAGTGAACCTCATCAACATCTAGAAACACCTCTCCCTCAAGTAACCATTCAACACCGATGGGTCAACTATCCAGTCATATAGATTAAGGAGTTCCTTCCTCCGTGTCAAGATATTATCTTCATTGGGCAACACTGACTTGCCTGCATGGGTTTAACCGCATCCACCTTAATGCATCTTGATTAGGAATCAGGTCCTCCATTCTCCATAGTCAGTACATTTCACAACACTCCCTAGGTAGGGAAACAAAACATCTCATAAACTAACCAGGTCGGCACTACATCACAACAAGCATAGAATGAAATAGAAAAAATCTCAAAAAAGCTCTGGGTATTGGGCGTGCATATTCATCTCCCATTCCCAGGTACTCTCCTCGAGCCCGCCATGCCACCACAACACACAAACCAAATGGATGGTTCATCCTCGGAGCACATTCTCCTCACGATCCTTGATCCTCACTGGTCTTTCCATAAATGTCACATCATCCTAGATATCCATCTTTCCCCAGTCGAGGACATGTGAATCATCGTGCAGATATCGTATGAGTTGGGACTCATGGAAGACGTCATGTATCCTCAGTAGCGGTGGTGGTATCGCTAGCTGATAAGCCACTTCCTCGACCTACTGCAACACTTCGAAGGGTCCGATGAATCTGGAAGAAATCTTACTCCCCCTACCGAACCTCTGTTGTCCACGCCGAGGGGAAACCTTCAAGAAAACGTGGTCCCCGACCCTGAACTCAAAGGGTCTCCTCCTATTATCGGCATATGACTTATGCCAGTCTACTGCTGCCTTCACCCTCTCCTGTATAAGTTGAACCTTCTCTGTTGTGCTCTGCACAACTTTCGGGCCAAGAACACTCGTTTCCTTAACCTCAGTCCAGTATACGGGTGAGTGACACGGCCTTCCATACAGAGCTTTGAATAGATTCATTCCAATTGTATATTGATATCTATTATTGTAGGAAAACTCTACTAGAGTCAAGTATCACACCCATGATCCCCCAAAATCCAGTATACATGCTCGCAGCATATCATTTAAGGTCTGGATGGTGCGCTCTATCTGTCCATCTGTTTTGGGATGGAAAGCAGTGCTAAGACGTAGATGGGTGCCAAAAGCATACTTCAATCCTCTCCAGATTCGTGAGGTAAACCTTGCATCCTATCTGAGACTATGGATATCAGAACTCCATGCAACCTCACCACCCCATCCGTGTACCTTTGTGCTAAGGCATCCACTGCACCCGACTCCTTGATCGCTAGTAAGTGAGCCGATTTCGTCAACCGATCCACCACTACCCAGATAGTGTCACATCCTCCTTGATCCTTTGGTAGTCCTGTGACTAAATCCATCATGATGTCATCCCACTTCCACTCGGGAACATCCAAAGGCTACAGCAAACCACCTGGAACATGGTGTTTGACCTTCACCTACTGACACACTAGGCATCTGGCCACTAACTCTTCCACTGCTCGCTTCACCCCGGGCCACCAAAATTGAACTCTCAAGCCCTGGTAAATCTTTGAAACTTTCGGGTGCACCACTAGGGGTGAGTTTTGGAACTCACTAAGAAGTCTCTCGCGCATCACCTCTGTAACAAACATCTTTTCTCAGAAAAGAAACTGATTCTGACCATCCTCCGCCCACCCTTCCGGAGCATCACCTTGGATAACATGGTCACGCATCACTTTGCTTTCTGAGTCTCCCCATTGGGACTCCTCTACCTGCCGTAACAGAGAAGACTGCACTGTCATCTGATACAAGCAACCTCTACCACCTCCCATCCTTGCATCTAGGTGCAGGGAAGCAAACTCCACCATCGCCCTCCAAGAATCTTCCGACTCCCAAACTGCATCTTTCTGTGACTTCCTGCTCAAGGAATCGGACACAACATTTCCATTTCCTGAGGTGTAGGAAATATTGAAGTCATAGTCCTGAAAGAACTCCACCCACCTACGCTGCCATGAGTTCAGGTCCCACTTGGAGAAGATATACTTCAAGCTTTTGTGATCAGTGAAAACCATGAAGCACTCCCCAATGAGGTAATGATGCCACAACTTTAGTGCGAACATGACCTCCGTAAGCTCTAGATCATGGGTGGTGTAGTTACGCTCATGGGGAAATAACTGCCTAGACCTATAGAAGATCACCCCTTACCATTGCATCAACACACATATGAGGCCTTGCCCTGAAGCATCCCAGAACACCTCATACACCACCCCTTCTTCTGGTAACCTCAGCACTGGGGCACTTACCAACTTCTCCTTTAGATAACTGAAGGATGCCTCACACTACCCATTCTATATGAAATCTTGGTCCTTCTTGGTCAAGCCTATCAAAGGTGCCGCAACTTGGGATAAGTTGGGCACGAACCTCTGATAGTAACCTACCAGACCTAGGAAACTATGAAATTTTGTCATGCGCTTGGGTGCTGCCCAAGAAAAAACTACCTCGACCTTTGATGGGTCCACTGCTATCCCCTGCTCAGACACTACGTGCACAAGGAAATGCACTTCTCGCGTCCATAACATGCACTTGGACAATTTCCCATATAGTTGGTGTCGTCGGAGGACCTCTAAAACCATTCTCAGGTACTCTGCATGATCCTCCTTTGATCTTGAGTAGATCAGGTTGTCGTCAATAAACATGACTACAAACCAATCCAGGTATTCTAGGAAGACGGAGTTCATGAGTCCCATGAACACAATTGGAGCATTTGTAATGCCGAAAGGCATGACCAAAAACTCAAAGTGCATGTATCTTCACCTGAAGGCAGTATTGGAGATATCTCCCTCCTTCACCCTCACTTGGTGATATCAGGACCGCAGATCGATCTTCGAGAACCAACCTGCTCCCCTCAGCTGGTCAAAGAGATCGTCTATCCTCGGGAGAGGGTAGCGATTCTTGACCATCACCTGATTGAGCCTCCTGTAATCTATGCACAGTCTTAGACCACCATCCTCCTTCTTCACAAACAAGACAGAAGAACCCCACGGTGATGCACATGGATGAACAAAACCCTTCTTCATCAGATTTTCAATCTGGGTCTGAAACTCCCACAACTCAGAAGGTGTCATCAGGTAGGGAGCCATCAAAATCAGATAGGCACCAAGTTTCAAGTCTATCCCGAACTCAACATCACGTTGAGGGGTTAGAGTCACCACCTCTTCAGGGAATACTTCCATAAACTCACTGATGATCCCTGGGACTACCACCATCTCTGCATCCACCGACTCCACTGATAATTCATCTAACAGGGAAAGGATGAGCTCCTCTCGTCTGCTGCTTTTCTGACAACCCCACTCGTTGATGAAAGTTACACGTTGACCGCCCAAATCTAGAAACACGACCCTTCCTCGGAAGCATTCAATGATGGAACATATAGAGAACAGCCAGTCAATGCCTAGGATGACATCTTATAGTTGTATCTGCAATAGTATAAGATCCCTGATAGACTTATGTGGCCCTATCATCACTATACACCCTCGGAAAACATAAAACAAGTCGGTCTGACCTCCGACTGGCATGCTTAGCACCATGGGAACTGAAAGTCTCTCGACGTCTAAACCCAGGGCACGGGCCAGACTGGGTGTAACAAAGGAGTGCGAAGCTCCTGTATCGAACAAGGAATAGGCAAGAGTACTGAACAAGCTGATCGTACCTCGAACAACCTCTGGCCCTACTAGAACTACTACCTCCATGGTGTGAAACTGCCCACGCCCAGCTCCTCTGCCTCTCGATTGCCGGCCGCCTCCCCGACCACTCCTTGGTCGAGGTCCCTGAAGAGCACCCTGAGGTCAGCCTCCTCCTGCCACGTTTGGTCTTGGAGGGGCGGGAGCCTGCTGCTGCTACTGAAGGGGCCTAGCTGGAAACTGCTACGGCTGAGGTGGGAACTGAACCAGCCCACCCCTGTTGTAATGTACTCTGTCTGGGAACTGATTCTGAAGGTGTCCATGCCTCCCACAGATGAAGCACCTCGGTTCTAGGCTCGAAATAAAAGGTCGAGGACCGGGGGATTAGAACTGGAACTACTGAGGTCTGCTTCCTGCTGGTCGAAACCAAGAGGGTCCTGATGCTGGAGGCCTACTGCTGATGGCCTTCCCCTTCGACGAGCCCAATTGAATCCCCTCTCGTGATACACCTCCCAGTGTGTTCATCTTTTCCACCACTTCAGCTTTCTTCTGTACCTCTAAGTAGGTCGGTAAGGTGAAGGTAGTAACAACATACTTAAGAGAAGGTCGAAGTGCCTCTTCCAAACGTCTCGCCCGAGACTCCTCATCCGGAAAGAGGTCTGGAGCAAAGAGAAGGAGATCCTTGAACTTGATCCCCAACTCTCTTAATGAAATTCTCCCCTACTAGAGGGAGAGCATCTCCGGCCTCTTTTCATCCTTCATCATGGAAGAGAGGAATTTCGCCCAAAACTCCCTCTCGAAGTCAGCCCACGCAACCTCATCCTCCTTCTTTTCCTTGAGATAATGCGTCCACCACTAACGCACTACTCCCCACATCTAGATGATGGACAGAGGAACCTAATACACTATTTGAGCCTGAATTAAGCTAAAATCTATCACTAGCTCCTCGAGCCAGCTCTCGGTCTCCACATCTGAGATGCTACCATCGTACTTCCCAAGGGTCTGCCACTGAAAGGAACAAAGTGTCCTCTACCACTGATCATCCTCCTCTCATTCAGCCCTCTGTTGATTAAGCAAAGCAACCTTCGGGGCCTCAATAATCCGCACTACTCATGGTCGTCTCCCTGGTGTCGTAGCTACAAGGTAAACAAGTAATTCCTAAGCCCGAGTAGTGTAAGATATTGTTCTTAAATTCTCATAGGATTCTTATTCATTTTAAACCCCAAAAATTCCCATGAAACACAAGAACACAAGTCACTCTAATGCATGTACCTCCCCTAGGGTCTCTACCCTGCAATCAGTGCAGCCTTACTTGGTCGTTCGGTAGGTCCAGAGTCCTTGCATCGAATCATGGTGGGCCCTAAAATCCTGTTTCCTAGCCAGTCTTCCCTGGCCTATTTCACGCACCAAGATCACCCAACATTGTTTCCCTACCATCCCATGTAATACTCACTGTGCCTAACCCCAGACTCCATCCTATATCTCAACCTAGCTCTGATACCATTCTGTCATGACCCGCCTTCAAAAAAAGGAGAGAAGGGACATCAGATTGTCATACCCTTCCATCCTTAAGTTGAAGGAGAGAAAATGACCTCTGAGACCCGCCTTCGATAGGTCCCGGAGTGGCGACCAGCACCAAGGGTATAGAATCACACACATGATGGAAGTTATTACCCTTTTTATTTTTTTTGTAGGATCAGGAAATAAGATAGTAACCCCAACAACACCAAAGCTGAAAGTAAAGGTAAAGCTGAAAGGAAACCATTCACATATGCATCTTCAAAAGTAAAAGATTCAATTCACAAGAACTCCAATGGTAAAGTACCAAGAAAAAGGAAAATGACAACAGAAACTACCCCAAGGTTCGAGCTAGTATGGTCTTGCACGATCCCTGAAGTCCTCCTGGAAACCTGAAAGAAGTTTTATATATGTAGGGTGAGAATATAAGAACACTCAGTAGGGAAAACACAAGGCCCTCGTGCACAAGTGGAGAGGCATTCTAAAGCCCTGTGAGAAAAGAGACAACCAACACATTTAGCAAGGTAAACTATCCACCCAGCCTCACTAAGAAAAAATCCCCAAATAACACAAGTCAAGTAATGTATAGTAATAGCACATCGATATTTGGGTACCCCGCGTGGTTATTGAAGACATCCTATGCATCGTACTAATCCCACCATTCTCACCACAGTCCCACTGCCACACCCCTCCCGCACACACCTGGGCCGCAACCATGCATCCCGCCCGCAAACACCTGGGCCACAACCACCATCCTGCTTGCAAACACCTGGGCCACAACCACCATGCGTAACCATGCCCACAAACACCTGGTCCAGAACAACTACTGCCACGCCTGAAGACACCTGGGCATCATCCCGAAGACACTTGAGAAATAACCACCACAACTACCCTACCCGAAGAATATTGGGCTAAAATGGACCTCAGGCCATCATAGCCTACCCGAAGAGTCTTGGGCTATTCGGAAAGGGAGTAGAAAAGGGGCTAATAACCAGCCACTCATAGAAGTGTTGGGAAAAAACACCCTCCCCATGAAATGGGGTGTTCGGCACTAAGTGCTCAACTTGGGCAGGGCACGAATAAGAAATATAAGAAATACAATATATGTATAGGTAACATGCACTCATCCCAACCTAGGGGATCCAAAACCTAAGAACAAACACCCTCATTACTATTCAATAAAAAAGAAATGCACGGCACTCACGACCAAGTCATAACTCATCTCCAAAACCAATTCCCCATTTAAACCATTCTTGTTTTCATGTTCAAGTGATCCCATTTGGGTGAATTCTGTACTACTGAGCAACTAACAGACACAACCACAAGCCAGATAAGGGAAACATCCAAACAGAAATTTAAGCATTCACACCCAGTTCTCTTGTGAAGTAACAATAACAAAGGGATCAGTTAGTTCCCTTGACGTACTGGAACCAAAGAAAGCCTCGATATATAGCCCATACAGCTTCAAAACACATATCAACATAAAAGAGTACAACAGAACATCGATCACACCCCGTTAATTCTTTAAAATTCAATTCATTATCTTCATTAAGTTTGGTTTCATCAATCCCCACAGAAACAATAGCATACCCACCCCGCATGATACACAGTAAAGAGAGATGAAGGAAAAACCTACTTGGTTGATCAAGGATAGAAGTTTTCCATGCTCCAAGAACGTCGGCGACTCTAAGGGTGAGTAGAAAGGTTTCATCACAGGTGCACCTCTTGTCTTGGGAAGGGAGACTCCAAACGCACTGGGAAGAAAAGGAGGTAGACCAAAAGGAAGAAGAAGAAGAAGAAATTCCCGTGTGATATATAGATAAGATCCTGTTGTTACAAGATATGGGGATTTGAATGGATTTAAATTCAGATCATGGTTCCCCATGTGGTTGGGTGGTTACACATGATGGGATTAATTGTTATATAATGATTCCTATCAAAAAAATGTGGTAAGAGTTGTGATTTTAAAGGATTTTATATAAACAGAGGGGCACGATATGCAGAAACATAGATGGGTTCGTTGAGGGTCTCCCCAACCTTAGGAATTTCAACATTGATTAAGGGATTAAAAAAGGCCTTGAACCACTTCCAAAAGGTTAGAAAGGCCTAAAAGTGGTGTTACGGAAGAAACTACAGAAGAAAAACATGACAAGGCTGGGTGGCACCGATCGTGCCACACACCGATCGTTCATACCGATCGGCCGCACCGATCGGTCACACCGATCAGTGAGGCACCGATTAGTGACACACAGATCGCGTCCCACCGGTCGGTGGGGCAACGTTCGGTTGCACGCCGATCGGTCGCATGCTGATCAGTCGCACGCCGATCGGTCGCACGCCGATCGGTCGCACGCCGATCGGTCGCACGATGATCGGTCACATGCCGATCGGTCGCACGCCGATTGGTCGCACGCCAATCTTTCTCACACCGATCAGTCGCACACCGATCGCTTGCACACCGATCAGTCGCACACCGATCGGTCGCACACCGATCGCTCGCACACCGATCGGTCGCACACCGATCGGTCGCACCACCAAGACGCCACCCGTAGGATCCAAATTTTGTCCAAGGGGTTGACCATGAGGATCTGGGCCATCACAGATAAAAGACCCCTTTTATCAGTGCTTTTTTTAGCATTGATAAAAGATCCCTTTTATCAGTACTTTTTTTAGTACTGATTAAATGGGACTTTATCAGTACTTTTATGAGCGTTGATAAAAGGGACCCCCATTTTTCTTCACTAAGATTAATATAACTTTTTTAGTGTTGATAAAGTCTTTTTTAGCACTGATAAAATCAAGTTTCATGGTAGTTGTAGAAAATTGAAATTAAGAATACACCCTTTGTACGGTAGTTTGATGATGTCTTTCTGGAGGAATTGTTTAGTCATCCACCAAATTGTGATACTGATTTTTCAATAGATCTCATACTGGGTGTTATTCCTATGTTGAGGACACCTTATAGAATGGCCCCAATTGAGTTACAGGAATTGAAGAAGCAACTCCAAGAGAATCTTGATAGGGGATTCATATACCCTAGTGCGTCACCTTGGGTATCACCTATTTTTTTTGTTAATAATAAAGATGGATCAATGAGACTCTACATAGATTATCGAGAACTTAACAAGATCACTATCAAGAACAAATATCTCCTTCTTCACATTGATGACTTGTTTAAAAAACTACTTGGGGATCAATACTTTTCTAATATTGATCTTTATTCAAGATACCATCATTTAAGGGAGAATAATATTTAAATAACAAAGATGGAATTCCATACAAGGTATGGACACATTTAATTTATAGTGATTTCTTTTTGTCTTAATAATGCTTCTATTATCTTAATGGATCTAATAAATAGTGTCTTTAGAGACTATCTTGAGTAGGTTTTTGTAGTCTTTATAAATGATATTCTTATCTATTCAATGATTGTGGAAGAACATGAATATCACATGAGAATTGTACTAAATACCCTAATAAAGGAAAATCATTATAAAAAATTTATAAAGTGTGAATTTTGGCTTTAGAAAGTTTCATTTTGGGTCACATAATATTAAGAGAGGGGATATCGGTGGATCCATAAAAAGTATAAGTCATTGAATGTTGGTTGAGACCAACAGCAGTAATTTAGATCTAAAGTTTTCTTGATTTGGATGGATATTATCATTGTTTTGTGAATGTTTTTTCATGATTATGTAATCCACTCACCATGTTAACTCAGAAAGGATTTAAGTTTCGTTGGATAGAGGAATGTGAAGAGAATTTCAAATATCTAAAAAGAAGGTTAGCCAGCGCACCTGTACTCACACTACCTTGTAGTGGATAATGGTTTTTAATCTACAATGATTCATCCAAGAAGGGGTTGGGACGTGTTCTCATCAAAAATGACATGGTTATAGCTTATACCTTACAACGGTTGAAAATTCATGAGAAAAATTACCCAACTCATGATTTGGAGTTAGATTTGTTAATCTTTGCATTAATGATATGGAAGAATTATATTTATGGTGAAAGGTGTGTTATTTATACTGACCATAAAAGTTTAAAGTATATTTTCACACAAAAGAAGATAAATATATGCCAAAGAATATGGTTGCAGTTGATTAAGGATTATGACTACTCAATAAATTTCCACATTGGTAAAGCTAACAAGGTGTCATATGCTTCGAGTCAAAAAGACTATTCTAGATTATCCATGATGAGGATCGCAAGAGATCCAATATTTATGGATTTGAAAAGGATGGATATAAAAAATTTAATGGAAGGGGGGAAATATTATCTTTCTCAAATGATTTTCCGACAATCTATATAAGTGAAGATTAATGAGGTGCAAAAGGAAGATGCAGAGTTACAAAAGAAGGTGAGAAATGTTCCTGAATTTAACTATGATTGTGATGGAATAATAAGTTTCAGAAACCACATTTGTATTCCTACCATACAATAATTAAATAAGTACCTATTTTATGAGGCTCATAGTTCGTAATTATTTATTCATCATGGAATCAAAATAATGTATAGGGACCTGAAAGTGTATTTCTGGTGGGATGGTATGTAAAGATATGTTTCTGAATATTTCTATCGGTTCTTTTTTTGTGATATAGTTAAGGCTAAGAGACATATGTCTAAGGGGATGTTATATCCATTACCCATACTAGAATGGAAATGGAAAAACATCACTATGGACATTGTTGTCGGACTTTCCAAATTATCAAAAGTCCATAATGTTATATGTGTTATAATTGATCACCTTACGAAGTTGGTACAGTTCATTTCTATTAGAGAGTATTTCTCCCTTGATCATCTTTCCAAGATATATGTATAGGAAGTGGTAAGATTTAATGGAGTTCCACTTTCTGTTATATCATATCGGGATCCGAGGTTTACCTTGATGTTCTCAAGAAGTATTCAGTAAGATCTATATATAGAGTTAAGTTTCATCACTACTTATCTTCCTCAGACATACGGTCAGTCTAAGAGGACAATTCAAAATCCTGAAGATATATTGAGAGCTTGCACTATAGATTTCAAAGTTGGATGGGATCAACACCTACCATTGGTGGAATTTTCTTACAATAATGACTTTAACTCTAGTATGCATATGTCTCCTTATGAATCCCTCTATGGAAATAATTGTAGAACTCCAACTTTCTGGTATGAAGTTGGGGAAAAAATCTATTTAGACATGATATTATTGATGAAATGGAAGAAAAGGGTGGATCTATTCAACAACACATAATAGCAGCTCAGAGTAGACAAAAATTTTAGGCTAACAACCGAAGAAAAGACCTAGATTTTGAAGTGGGTGATAAGTTGTTTCTATGAATATCTCCCTTGAAGAGAGTAATGAGATTTGGAAAGAAGGGAAAGTTGAGCCATAGGTATATCAGTCCTTTTGAAATTGTGGATCATGTTGGGAAGCTATCTTACCAATTAACACTTCCAATGAATATCTATCAAGATTATGATGTTTTCTATGTATCTCTACTAAGAAAGTACATACCCGATCCTTCACTTGTACTAAGCTCAGAAGTTATACCACAGGAGTAATATTTGTTTTATAAATAACAACTAATAGAGATTCTGGATCATAGAGAGAAAGTTCTATGAAACAAGCCCACTCACTTTATTAAAGTTTTATAGAGGATCCATCAATTTTAAAAGGATACATGGGAACTTGGGAATATTATGAAGGAGAGTTATCCACATCTGTTTGTTTCCATGTGATGAATTTCGATGGTGAAATTTAGTTTAAGGGGGTAGAATGTAACACATGGTTGTTTTTTATGAAATATTTTATTTAATTAATTTTTATTATTTAGTAGCATGTTTTGAACATAATCATGAGTTTAAATGAATCATGATACACCCTTGGTATAAAATTAGCATTATATACTTTCCATTAGGTTAGTGGGAATAATTATAACTAACTTATGAAAATGAATTGTGAATTCTTTGGCAATCAATTATTGGTGAAAAATATAAATTAGAAATTTGTATTTTTGAGTGAATTACTTTTGGTTATGAAATTAATGAGATATATATGTGTTATACACTTAATAAAATATTTATTAGATTTATCCAATTGATATTTTTTTCATTGTCTATGACTAAAACCCAATTTTATCTATAAAAACCTATTTTTTAAATGTTTAATTTTATACCTTTGAATGGAGGACCCATTTTAAATTAATATTTTGACACATTAATAATTTTTATATAACAACATAAACATTTTAATTTGAATTGGGATTTAAAACATTACTTTGGATGAATTTCTGATATTTTTTCTGATAACTTTCATGTTTTGATGAATAGTAAAAATACATCAAATTTTAATTGAAAACAAGTTTTTTCATTGAAATAATTTATATGGTTAAATTATTATATTGAATGGAATAAAAGTACATATAGAATATATTTTTACCATTTAATATATTTTAGGTAATTGGAGTTAATTTTATGATAAATTCGGATGTAAAACGATTTTAGTCTTTTACAATGTATTGACTTAAAAAATTGTACTCTCATTCCAACGGTGGGGTTGATTTTAAATTAATTAATGCAACTTCTATATAAGAATTTTTTAAAATGGACTCCATATTTGGAATCAGTAGTTCCAAATTATGTTAATAGTATACTTTTATTTTTGGGCTTTATGAATAGTAACTTTGGTAATTATTTTTATTACAATGGTTAAAGGTAAATAGGGTAATTAAAGGTAAAAATAATATTATAAAATTTCCTTAACAACTATAAAAATCCTATTGGATGAGTAAATTATACCCTTATCTTATATTTTTAAAAATATAATCACTTGTTGGCCATTTACCTAAGAATATGACATGAATGTAATAAAAACTAATGAATGTGACAAAATGTCACAATCTCATTTTATATAAGAATATTAATTTTAATATATGGATAACTTGGAGATAATATCAACTATATATAGTCTATGGAAAGATAAATTAATTACCTATATCATATGAATTTATTTAAATTTTTTAGAGATTAAATGATCACCATTAATGATGACACAATTGTTATGAAAAAAATTACTTTATTAATAGAAATATCAGATAAATGATTTTACAAATATTAAAATATATACCATATTAACTAATTAATGTGCTCCAAATATTTTATAGGTGACTCGGATATGTTAAGAGTATATTTAATATTTTATTATAATTTATCTTCTGTTTGAATTTTTTTAAATTCAAATAAATGAATAGTTTAAAAGTAGACACTATTTCTATTATATGAAAATAACATTTTATTAAATTATTTTAAAAAATAAAAATATTTAAAAATTACAAAGTGATAATTATAAGATATAAAATTTCATAAAATATCCATTTATGTTCAATTAACAACAATTAATTAAATATTTATATCCAGTAAGTATTTAGAATGTTATTACCACCGTTAAAGTTAAATAGATAACTAAGTGTCAATTAAAATAATATTGTTTAAATTGTCAAAATAAGTTGTCCAAATTTTATTTTTTGATTCGATTACTACCCTATATCATCTCATATTTAAAATTGGGACATATGGGGGATTTTTTGGGTAGGTTTGGATTTAATTTTAAATTATATTTTATGGACTTTCCAAAAGTGCCCCTCACCTCAATTATAAAAGGGAACCTCCTCCCTCACCACTTTACTTAATTTTGATCCTTCACACTCGACCATCCCATGACCTTTTTCCTTCTCAACTTTACTATTTTAATTCTAAAGGTTATGGTCATTTTCCAAGACCAACTCTAGTGCTCTAAGAAGTGATTTAGAGGAATCACATCAAGGAAGAGGTAATCTCTTCTACCGATTCTTTCAAACATCGTTCTTCATCTACTTATTCATCATTAATTGTTTCATTATAAATTAATAACATCAGAATCACAAATATACTGATATGTTATTATAAATATGAAACAACAATATTTCATGTAACTCCCCAACCCCAGTTACTCGGAGCCAATGCATTATTTTAATACATTCATATGATTACCAGGAATCAAGTTCCAAAGGACCGATCAGTTTAGTGGTCTCAGAAAATAGATTATATACATGAATATAACATTACAATTTCTAACATAAAACACAACATAAATAATACTTTTATAATTCCATTATTCCCCGTGATTAACCCTACATATCAATCAAAATACACTTATAGGAATCCTAGGAAAAAAATATAAGAAAGGGGTGGGATCAGATGCTCAGTAAGGGTAAATAATTCGGTAGAAGCTATAAACATTTAAAAGAAGATGAATAATAATTAAAACATCATCCTTATAAACATAAAATTTGAACATAATAAGGTATAAATAAGAAAATAATTACCATATCAACATGAACATTAATATTCTACTAGTCGAATAATCACATGTAATAACTAATTTCACAATGAGGGAATGCATAATTCCATAAATAATAAGTACTATGTAAAGGCCTTGTGCCAAGACCATTCACAAATATTCTATCAAGGAATTATACCAAGACACTATTTAGTATCATTAGACCTACTGATGCATCGAGGGGCTATAGCGGGCCCCACCTGTCACTTACTAAGTCTAATAAATTCCTCACAGGAAAAGGGTGAAACATAACATAAAATTTTGTATTAAAAATAGAATATGAAATGTCAATACATTAACCATAAACCATGAATGGTATAGAAATAGGACATCCACAGTCAAACATATCATAACTCATTAAATACAATAAAGGATATTATATTATAATAAATCAACCTCAATCAATAATAATATCTAGTAATGGATATTGACATAGAAGAAAATGATCAGTAAAACTCTTTGAGAGAAATATCCCTTTTCATGAAATCATTTAAAAGTCAAAAAATTTATAAAGGAAGTAATTTAAAATAGATTTTTGAATAAAAGTGTCTCATAACACTTTGAATATTTTTAATGTAATTAACCTTTTAAAAAAATACTATCCTTATAAATAAATCCATAAAATCATTATGAAAACAAGGAAATTAATTAAAAAGATTTAGAAAAATAAATCATTAAAACATTTAAAATGATGATCTAGAAAAATATTTACTTCCATAAAAATTTAGAATATTCCTTTTGAAAACATTTTTATGAAACATGGACATGGATGATAAGTATTTCTTAGTAAATTCTTACACATAAATAATCTCGGATAATAATGAGATTATGGAATTAACCCTTACCTTGTACTTTACTTTAGTCGAGGGTGAATTTAACCTCCTTTATAATGACCATAGGATGTTATAAAATTATACTGGAACAATATTCATATTTATGATATCATATATTCATATTTATGTCTTTATAAAACCCATTTATTAATAATTTCCATGTTAATGTAACATTTCAGGTAATAGTCGCTTTCTTTATCGTATCTGTTTTAACTTTTTATTCATGATCATATAACTTAGATCATGATTTACATGAATCCATAATATAAAACATGATTTATATATCATATATATTCAGAATATAAATATGTATAATATATAGATATAATAAATGGAAACACCGTTCATGGAGACGATAGTCCATACGCACGCATGAATGTTGTTTACGTTTTTTATCGTATAGTATGAATGTAAGAAAATGAACTATATTTATCTACATAAATATATATTATTCCAGTATAAATATTATTTTACATATTTCATACTTAATCAATATATATATATTTATAAAAATTCTTGAATGGTGATCATTGAAGATGAATCTCATCGCGTTGTGGAGACGGTAAGTCATACGTACGTACGAGCTATCATATCATTATATTTATGGTAAAACGGTGTTTAATTGGATGGTATATTATATATAACTAAAAATTACCATGTTATATTCATTATTTACATTAATTATACTCATTATTATACCCATCCAAATAATTTAGTGTCGAATAACAAACTACCCCACGACGTGGAGACGGTAATCCGTACGTACGTACGCAAGATGATTTTGTCATTCATATGATGGATAGAATAATGAATATGGTTATAGAATATTTTTAATAAAATCTCATAATTTAGAAGGTATTTTATTTATTATTTTAGTATTGCAACAAAAAATAAAGAGGAATTATAAGAAGATAATTTCTTTCAAATAGGTGATAAAATAATTACCTCTTCTTCGATTGTATCCTTTTGATTTAATAAATTTGGTTCCTTAGGTTCGTTTTATGATCAAGGTAAGGACTCTAAGATGAATTGATGGATATTGGGAAGATATTTTGTTAGGTATTTTCTAATTAAAATGTCTTTGGAGGTGTGAAATAAAAATAAAATGGGTGCCCTTTTATAAGAGAGGTGAGGGTAACTTTAAGAAAATATTGAAATATTAATTTAGTTTAAAATTATTTTAGGTTTTTAATAGCTCTATATTGATTAATTTCAATGATATTATGAGTATAGTTTGAAATCCTATTGACCAATTAGTTTTAGGAATGTTTAGGTCATAAAAGTATCCTTATCTTTTGGGATTAACCTTTAGTTTAACTGTTTAACTCTTACCGTGTCTTCTTGTATTTTTATACTACAAGGTTAATTTAGTTACTATAAATTTCCAAGGGAACCTCAATTGGATAATTAATGAAATTTAAATAATTATATAAGTTATTTGTCTGAATATTATATTTTTAGGGTTTTTATATAATTTAATAAAATAGTATTTGTTTTAAAGAAATCTTTTATGTCAATTTTGACACTATTTAGTAATTGAAATTTGTTAAAGTCATAACAACTTGATTACTTATAAAAAAATGTATTAACTCATCCAAAATATGTCAATGTCATCAAAAAAATTTGTGGATGGCATCAAAATGATCCAATTAAATTTATTTTAATATATATAATATCATTTATTTTAATCATTCATTAATAAGGTAATTAATGCATCATCATTGTGTCATAAAAAATTTAATTATTTAATGTCTAGAAATTATAAATAAAATACAAAGATGTAGGAAATAATTTTTTCTTTCTAATTAATATTAATAGTCGAATTTATCTTATGTATAACACTATATTAAAAATGGTTTAGTTATTAAAATTTGAATTTAATATTTATAATGCTTCTTTAAATAAATTATAATGAATGTACTAATCTAAACCAAGTGGATCAAAAGAGGGTCATATTTTTTTATAAGGTTTATTTTGGTCTAAAATCACTTATCCAATATAAGTAGGACTTGTGTTGGGGTATGTTTATATTATTATTATATTATTTTTACCTTTAATTACCTTATTTACTTTTAACTGTGGTAAATAAAATTCAAATGTTACTATTCAAAAAAATTATTTTCATCCTATTGAACCACATTTCACTTACTAATGAAAACCCTATCTATTGGATTTTTGAAATTCAATTCACATTATCTATAAAATTTGGTTTTATGAAAATTTTCAAATGGGACTAAAAGGTAGGTAAAAAGATGTTAAAAAGTTCAATAAATTTCTATATATCTAATCTTATTATAAAATGAATTAAATGAATTAAATTATACTAATATATGTATTATGTATCTTTTTTTACATTAAGATATATTTTAATTTAAAAAAAAATTAGATGAAAAAGTCAGTTTTTATGTACTATGCAGTATTTTTCAATATTCATCAAAAATTGAATGTTTTCAGAAAAATACCAAAAATTCTCCCTAAGAAAATCTTGATATTCCAAATTCAAAAATGAAGTATATTTAACCAAATTTAGTTTTTAAGAGTGTATAAAATTAATTATATTATTGTTCACAAAAGGGCATAAAAAGTAATTCTTTTAATAAAATAGTTTTTCTAAATATATAACTATTTCATTATAAATATGTTTTATTTATAAAAACATTATAAATAAAATTTAAAATTTATTTGATACTATTCATATTAAAATATTTATTTGATAAATAAATATATCATTTAAAGAATAATAATAATACTAATGTGTAGTTTCGTAGAAACTCAATCTTACATATAACCCAAGCCAAGTCGGTGTTGCGTGCAATATAAGCTATTAAATTACTTTAAAGGGATAACGTACTATGATATCTTGGGGTGTTACAATCTCCACTCCTTCAATAATTTTTTTCCTTGTAAATTGAAATTTTTCTTTGAAAATAAAAGGTTGAAAATAGAAAATACCTTTATGGAAAACCCACATCGAAAATAGCATTAATCAAATTTAGTCTGAATAAGAGGGAAATAGAAATGAAAAATTCACCAGAAAATTAGGATTTATAATATGTGAACATTGGTGGGAATTAAAGACACATAATTGGAGGAAATATTTAAATATTTATATGGAGTGATTTAGGTCATTAATCAAAAACAAGTGAAAAATAAATGGAAAATTGGGGGCCTCAATGCCATAAATCTATGATGATTTAAAATATAATTAGTTCAACAAAACATAAGTTATTTAGATAAAACATTTTTTAGATACATTATTGATTGAAGAGGAGGGATTAATTTACTATCATTATAAGAACTCAATATAACTTACTTGATTTCATTACCTGTTATAATCATAATCTCATCATTTGGTAGTACTTCGATCTATTTTCACTTCATCCTTTACACTAGGGAATGAATGTTTAAAAATATTTCTTTATGCCTAAAGAAAATTTGATAAATCATAAGGTACACAAGTATTTCCTTAATACTCTATATTTTTACTAAAATCCAAAAGGTTAGGTTAAAGTATCCAATAAAGTATACTTTAACCACAAACAAAATATCAAGTCCTCAACTTACTCCATTCCAACCTTTATACTTATCAAAAATACTTGGGTCCAAAATCAAATTCCAAAAATTTATATGGGAGGTAAACATAATGATGATATATTTTTTCCACCCAATAACATGTAAATATCTTCATCATGTATTCCCTTAAAACATGGTAACACCATGAATTACCATAAAACAATATTGAATACATTCAGGATCCCATATTCCTTATATAATACTAGATATAATCAATAAATACAAAAATGTTGTAAACTCTAAAAATAATGGAATAAACAAATAATTAATTAGTTCTAAGGTAGTCAAGAATATCCTATATAATTTATCCAAATCAATCATCTCTTATTCCAAAATTACTTCCCCTGTATCAAAACCGTATTAAGGTTTATCTTTCCCTCAACCATGTATTTTAAAAAAAATAACATGTTGTTGAGTCAATTTCCTTAGTTCTATATAATCTCAAATCCTAATGAAATAGTACTGTAGTACAATCCTTATTTATTTCCATAATTCATATAACCAGTACATCATTGATACAACACTCAAATGACATAATTATTCAATCTAGAAACACTAATACATTAATTACACCACATCGACTGTAGTAACAACTAATTCTTGACCTTGATCCCTTTATTTCTAATGAGTTATATTTCCTTGATTCATAGGACATTTATTTTCATAATGCCCTATTTCACTACAGTTGAAACACTAAATATTAGTAATTTTTTTATTCCCTTTTCATTCTTTTTATTGATGACCCTTTCCTCTACATTTATAACAATCACCCAGTCCTTTAAATCACTTCCACAGGTGATTATTTTCACAGTTATCGCATGTGGGATAATCCATCTTCCCCTTTTCCCTTTATCCATATTTTTCAATGGAATCCTATTCTTCTCTAGATTCCCTTAAAATCCTTAAGACTCATATAATTATTTAATTATATTATTAACTCATGATACTATTTCATCATATGATGATAATGCATTAGTGTTTATTTCCCTTTGAAATATTGGTTAATACCATGAAATATAGAATCCTTCTTACTCTTGGGAACATTTGTATTGGTGGTGAAGTCATTCCTTCTACTAGGCTCCATTTCTAAACAATTTCATACACTAGATTAGGTTATGAATCATAATACATGATTATAAACTACTTAAAGACTTAACATATTTGAAAAAAAAATTATGCATATCTAATCTCAAAATCATCAATATGGTTCCTTTGAGTACATATTTTATAAAAAATCCTTCATAATGGTTTGTAATGAAAATAGGAATTATCCTAAGAATATCCCCTGAGAGGGTTAAACCAGGTGCATAGTAATTCTCATTGTCATGTACTAGGATACCCCAGGTCAATCCTGAAACTTCTTGTCAGAGTTTTCACTCTAAGGTACATATTTGTTAGAAACACTTCCATTGGTATTATCTTGACATGGCTATATTTTCATGGAATACCAACATAATATCTATTTTAAAATTATATGTCTCTCTATAATACTTATCCTTAAATTCTATCTTAGGGTTATAATACCTAATCTTATTTTTCTAAATCTATTTCCAAGGTTTTTTCTAAACATCTTCTGATACCAATTATAAGGACTTGACACCAGATGCCCAAATCCAATGCATTATTTTAATAAATTATCATGATTATAAGGAATCAAGTCCTGAAGGACCGGTCAATTTAGAATTCTTGGAAAATAGATAACATACATTAACTTCACATTAAAATTTCAACCAAAAAATAAAACATATATAATCCTCTAAGAAAACCATTATTCCCTAAGATTAACCCTACATATCAATCATAATACACTTCTTAGAATCATGGAAAAATAAAAAAAAAGGGGGTGATCTCAGATGCTCAGTACGAGTAAATAATTTAGAGGAAGCTATAAACATTTAAGTCTAGATGAATAATAAAAAAATAAGACTTTTAAACATAAAACATGAACATTATATGGTAAAAATTATTAAAGTATTACCATATAAAAATGAACATGAATATTCAAGTAGTTGAATAATCACATGTAATAACTAATTTCATAATGTGGGAACACATAATGTCGGGCATAATTACTACTACGTCAAGGCCTTGTTCCAAGACCATTCACAAATATTCTATCAAGGCCTTATGTGAAGACACTAGTTTATCTCATGATACCTACCAATGCATCTAGGGGATATAGCAGGCCCCTCCAATCACTTACTATGTCCAATTCATTCCTCACTTAAAAAGGGTGAAACATAACATAAACATTCATATTAAAACTAGAATATAAAATTTCAATAATTTAACCATAAAACTTGATTGGTATAGAAATAGCACAACCACAGTCAAACATATCATAACTAATTCAATAAAATATGAAGATTATGTTATAATAAATCAACCTTAATCAAGAATAATATCTAGTAATGGATGTTGACATAGTTGAAAATGATCTGTAAAACTCTTTGAGAGAAATATAATTTTTTCATTAATGTATATACAATCCAAACAATTTATAATGGATGTCATTTTAAATTTTTTTGAATAAAAATGTCCCTTATCACATTGAATCATTTTAATGTAATTAACATTTTAAAATAATCATTTCCATATAGATAAATCTATAAAATCATTATGAAAACATGGACATTAATTAAAATTATTTAGAAAAATACATCTTTAAAACATTTAAAATGATGATCTAGTTAAAGATTACATTCCATAAAACCTTAAAAGATTCATTTTGAAAAAAAAAATTATGAATCATGTACATGGATGAAAAATATGTCCAAATAAATACTTAAACATAAATAATCCTAGATAATAATGAGATTGAGAAATTAACTCTTACCTTGTACTTTCCTTTAGTCAAGGGTACATTTAACCTTCTGTATAATGACCATAAGAAGTTATTAAACTATAAAGGAACCATATTAATATTTACTATATCATATATGATTCATTTATGAATTTATACTACCCATTTAATAATAATTTCCATGATAATGTAACATTTCAGGTAATAACCACTTTCTTTATCGTATGTGTTTTAACTTGTTATTCATGATCGTATCACTTAGATTATTATTTACCTACTTCAAGAATATAAAACATGATTTTTATATCATATATATTCAGAATATAAATATTTATAATATATATATATATATTAAATGGAAACACCTTTCATGGAGATGGTAGTCTGTATGTACACATGGACATTGTTTCCGTTTTCTTATCGTATAGTATGGAGGTAAGTAAATGATATATATTTATATAAATAAATATATATTATTATAGTAGAAATATTATATCATATTTATCATACTTAATAAATATATATATATTTATAAAAATTATTTAATTGTGATTGTTGAAGATGAATCTCATCGTGTCGTGGAGACAGTAAGTCATACGTGCGCACGAGCGACAATATCATTCTACTAATGGGGAAAATGTGTATAATTGGATGGTATATTTTATATAAATAACCATTAACATGTTATATTCATTATTTACGTTAATTATACTCATTATTATACACATTAAAATAATGTATTTTTGAATAACAAAGTACACCACGATGTGGAGACAGTAAGCCGTAGGTACGCACGTATGCTGATTTTTTCATTCATAGGATGAATAAAATAATTAATATGGTTGTACTATATTTATAATAACATGTAATAATGTTGAATATATTTGAGTTATTATTTTAATATGTTCACAACAAATAAATAGAAAGTATAAGAAGAAAATATCGTTGAAAGAGGTGATAAAATAATTACCTTTTCTTCGGGTGTTTCCTTTTGATTTGAATAAAAGGGCTCCATAAGTTTGATTTCTACTCAAGTTAAGGCCTATAGTATGAATTGAGGGAAGTTTATATTAGATTAAGACTATTTTTGGCTAATCGAAATGGCTTTGGAGGTGTGAATTAAAAAAAATGTGAGGTTCCCTTTTGTAAGAGTGGTGAGTGGTACTTTAGGAAAATCTTGAAATATTAATTTATTATAAAATTATATTAGGTTTCTAATAGCTAAAAATTGATTTATTTTAAGGATAATATGATGATGGGTCTAAATACTCTCAACCAAAAGGTTTTAGACATGTTTATATCATAAAATTATCCTTATCATTTGGGATTAACCCTTAGTTAAATAGTTTGACTCTTACCATGTCTTCTTTTATTTTTATACTACAGGGTTAATCTAGTTACTCTAAAATGACAAGGAAAAGTCAAATGAATGCTTAATAAAATTAATATCATTATCTAAGTCAGTTTTCCTATATTATATTTTTTTATTTTTATATCATTTAATAAAATATTATTTGTTTTAAAAACTCATTTATGTCAATTTTGACACTATTTAGTAATTGATTTTTTTTAATTCATAACAACATGATTACTTCGAACCAAAGGTATTAGATCATCCCTAATATGTCAATATCATCCATAAATTTTTTTATAGAATCAAAAAGTTGAAATTGCATTTATTTTAATATCTATAATATCATTTATTTTAATCATTCATTAATAAGGTAATTACTATATCATCATTGTGTCATAAATAAATTTAATTATTTAATGACTAAAATTTATAAATAGAATTTAATGATGTTGTAAATCTTTTTTTATTTATAATTAATATTTATAGTTTAATTTATCTTATGTACAACCCTATATTAAAAATGGATTAGTTATTGAAATTTAAATTTAACACTTTTAATTCTTTTTTAAATAAAATATAATAAATGTCCTAATATTACCCAAGTGGATGAAAAGATAATAATATTTTCGTTCAAAGGTTTATTTGGGTCTAAAAAAACTTATCCAATAGAATTAGTTAATGTGTTGGGGTAGATTTATATTATTATAATATTATTTTTATCTTTAATTACTCTATTTACTTTTAACCATGGTACATAAAATTTAAAAGTTATTATTCACCAAAAATTATTTTCATCCTATTGAACAAAATTTTACTTAATCATGACAACTATTTTTTTCAAATATGTAAAATTCAATTCCCAAAAGCTGTAAAATTATGTTTTATGAAAATTCAAAAATGTGCCTAGAAGTTGAGTAAAAGACATTAAAAAGTTTAATAAAATTTTACATATCTAATCTTATTATAAAATGACTCAAATGAATTAAATTATACTAATATACATATTATGTATCTATTTTGACATTAAGATAAATTTCAATTAAAAATAATTATTTAAATGAAAAAGTTGGTTTTTATGTACTATGTAGCATTTTTCACTATTCATAAAAAAATTGAATGTTTTCAAAAAAATACCTCAAATTCACCCAAAGTAAATTTTGATATTCCGAATTCAAAAAATGAAGTCTATTTTACCAAATTCAATTTTTTAGAGTGTCTAAAATTAATTTTATTATTGTTCACAAAACGGTGTAAAAATAGTTCTTTTAAGAAAATAGTTTTTTTAAATATATAAATATGTTTTATTTAAGAAAAAATTATAAATAAAATTTAAAATTTATTTTTTACTATTCATATTAAAATATTGATAAATAAATATATCATTTAAATAATTATAATAATAATGTGTTGTTTCACATAAACTCAATCTTGTGTATAACGCATGCCAAGTCGGTGTTGCATGAAATACAAGATATTAAATTACTTTAAGGGTATAACATACTTTGAAATCATGGGGTGTTACATTTCATCTTTTATCCATACTATGAAAAATGAAATCACCACCACTGCATACGTACGACTTATCGTCTCCACATTATAGTGTAATCTAGTTTTTTACCACCACCTTACTTTGATGGGTATAATGATGGAAATAATAACTAAATATTATTGATATAACATGATAATAATTCTGAAATATCATATACCATCCACTTCAATACCATTCAATAATTTTGGGAATGATAGCATCGCTCATGTGTACGTACGGACTACATTCTCCACGATACGATGCAAGTCATTTTACATGATCCCCATTAAACCATAATTAAATAAATGAATTAAATGAATAAATATGATATATATTATACTAATTCCATGTTTTAAATGACATAACTATATCTTAAAAAGTAGAATATGAACTTATCTGAAAAATATGCATAAGAATATAAAGTAGTTATTACCCGAATAACGAGTAACAATGAAATATTACCATCAAACAAATAAAAATATGGATATAAATGTTATCATAAAAATTATTATGATTCTATAATAAATGAGTAACATTATTTAAATAATTATACAGGAGGTTCAGATACATACGATGCATATCAAAACCTAAGGTAAGGGATCACATTGCAAATATTTTTTTTATCTGAGATTTTTCATTCGTAAGTATTTACTAGGGTATATTTATCATCCACATACATGTTTCCTAAATATGTAGTTCAAAATATTCTTTATATCACTCTATAATTTTATCCATTGGTGAATTTTCACTAAATGGTATTAATGGAATCTTATGTCGTTTTCAGTACAAGGTACTTTTTGACTTTTCTGAAAAAAGTACTAGAAGAATGTTTTTTAACTTGTACGGAATGAATATAATTTTACGCCTTCATAATGCCTTATTTGTTGGAAACTCCCCCTAAAATATTACAAAGTTATTTTCACATAAAATTATTTCTTCTAAAATTGAGTGGAATTTTGATAAAGGAAAACATTTTTTAAAAAGAAAAGATATTTTCATCAGGAATTAATTTCAAGTGTATTCTCAAAATTATTTTTCGTCTAAGATGACACTCATTAAATTGGATTATATTTATAAAATTATTATTAATATTATTTGATTATGTTTATGATGTAATGTTATTTTGGAAATCCATTTGTTTTATATCAATTATGATGGTCTGATGTTTAAGAAACCCAATTTATTTAAAGGGTTTTTCTATGGTGAATGTTTTTATGTTTTTGTGGAACATGTAATAATGGTTTCATTATGAGATAGGTGGGACATATATCTCCCTCCAATTAATTGGGTAATGATTTATATCTCATTAGATAGACATTAATGGAATGACATGTAAACCTAGTTCAGTAATAAAGGGCTGGAATAAGGAGTGAACATGGTTCATTAATGGAATATGTCCGCTATGATGGTCTCATCAATGAGCCTTGAATAATATGAAATGATTTTATATGATTTTGTGTGTATGCCAAGAAATTTAATGTCTTATGTTATGACTATTTGGATTATATTTCACTTTTATTATTTATCCCATGACATGATATTATGATCTTTTATATTCTGGAAAATATTTTCAAATTTTATGTTCTTCTGATTTTTATATGATTGAAATTTCCATTGTTTAAACTTACTGAGCATTTGAGCTCACACTTTCATATGTTTCATTTACCCAGGTCATTAAAAATGGTATTAAGTAAGATATGTCAAAAATTAAAATAGTTATGATGAAATAAGCAGGAGACAATATAGATGTTTTATGAACTAGTTGTTTATGTTTCCTAGTTTTTAAAGACATTGAACCTATACGGTCCTAGCATGTTTTTTGTTATGTTATGTAATAAATATTATTCAATGTTGAAGTAATATATCTATGTAAATATATTCCATTATATTTAAGATGTATCATGGGTTGAGAATGTAGTTATGTTACACTAGGATGAAACATTTAATGGGGGAGTTTGTGTCAAGGAGCTTAGTTATCCAATAGGGGAAGGTTGAGAACCATGTTCCCAGTGGTTTGTTGCATTTCTTGGATGTCCCTGAGTGGTACTGGGATAAAATCTCAACAAATATTTTCATAGGGTTACCTAAAGATCAGGGAGGCTACAATGTTATATGCATGATAGTGGATTGAATAATGAAATCATCCCACTTCTTTAAAATTAAGGATTTGGGCATAGTGGATTCCTTGGATAAGAGGTACATGGAATAATTGGTGTGGTTTCATAGAGTTTCTTGGTTCATTTTATCATATAGGGATGTGTGGTTTACATCGTGAGTCTAGAGGGAATTTTAGCATTATTTGGGCACCCAGTTATGCCTCATCACTACTTTCAAACCTCATACAGATGGGCAGATAAAGAGGACTATCCAGATGTTGGAGGATATGTTGTGGGCGGGTGTCTTGGACTTTGGAGTATCTTGAGTATGACACCGGCCTATGGTGGAGTTCTCTTATAATAATATCTATCACTCTTCCATCGGAATGTATTCATTTGAGCCATTGTATAGAAGACCATAAAATTATATATTATGATAGATGTAGGTTGGGGAGATAGTTGTTCCTAGTCCAGATGTGGTGTAGAGCATGAATGAGAAAGTTCAAGTTGTTCCTGAGAGGATGATAGCTGTGGAGGACCAGAAGAAGTTGTATGTTGATCACAGAATGAGTCCCTTGGAGTTCTAGGTTGGGGATCATTTTTCTGAAGGTCTCCCCATGACATCGGAAGCGAATCTTTCGAAGTGGGACTAAGCTTTTTTTGGGTTTGTTGGGCCCTTTGAGGTGTTAGGGTGAGTTGGTAAGGTATCATATAATTTGGTGATGCCACTATAGTTGAAAAGGGTCCATGATTTCTTCCATGTATCACATCTTCATCAGTATGTACATGATGAATCCCATTTCATTGACAGGGGAGAGTTTGATATGGTGGATGACGCGACATTTGTGGAATGGTTAGTGGAGATCCAGGATCATCAAGATAAGGTGTTGAATAAATGAACCATTCCTTTGGTTCATGTTTTTTGGAGGCACGGTGGATAGGAAGAGAGTACATGGGAGAAAGAAACTCAAATTTTTTCCCATTACTAGGAGGTTCTTTTAGATTTTCCTTATAATGTTTTGTTTGAAAATGTATAAACCTTATTTTATATGAGATGAGTTGTTTTACCTTTATAGTGTTATGTGTGGTACACTGTGTGATAATGTCCCGACATGTGTTAAGGGGAGGACAAATTTTTTAATCAGGATGAATTAATTGATATGTGATTAAACTCATGAAGTTGAGTTAGTGACACCGAAAGCAGATAGTATCTTTACATGGAGGATGAAATTCCCTAATTTAGATGTTCGGATGGTTTGGTTGTTGTTCTTGAGTGGTGTGTTTTTTAGTATTTTAGGTTGATATGGTAATATCTGGTTGCTGATGTTAGAGTATGTTTTCGTGGATGTGGGGGTTTCCACTCCAGATATCGAAAAACACATGGTGTTTTGTCATTTAACATTAAAGTGAATGGTTCTTGTAGTGTTTTAAGTTTGGCTAGATCTTTGAGAGGTATATCGCAATGTGTTTGTTCAAATACCTCTTTATTCTGGGATTGGTTTTTGGTTCTTGAGGGTGAGAATAATTCGATAGGTACATAATGTAACAATATGTTCCTTCCTGGTCCATTATATTGAATTTTTTTGTTATAGGAGTGTTCAGAGGAGGCTCATAAGGACAATGGAGAATTTCATTTTCTAAAGGTGGGGAGAAGGGGGATTACTTGTCGTGTAACTAGATTACATGACATGAAAGGCAGTTTTGTGGATTGTCTAGAAAGTCTCACATTGTGTAAATATTTTACATGTCTTGAAGAATAGTTTCACAGTGTGTAATATTTTAGGGTTTGAAAAATTAAATAAATCGAGTGGTGACTGATATTTTTGAGAAAACCAAACCCCAGGTACTACATAACATTAAATGGTATTAGACATCATGTAATAAACTGATCCAGGTTTGTTTTAAAATTATTTTCGGCCCAACTTTCAATTATTTGGATATTTTCATTCTTTCCTATCATTCCAGACAAACCCTAGCCTCTCTAAGGAGTCCTTCGATCCCCAATCCTCTCCCCTTGATCTATCAATCATGGTGGTTGTTTGTTGGAAATCCAAGACCGATCCATGGTGAGTTTTATCCTCTTTATCATTCGTTTCCTCTTTTTATTCCCTTGGGATTCACTATCAGGATATGGGTTGGATTGAATAGGATTTTTGGGTAGCATTTTGATAATATTATGATGCGGAATAGGTTTATCCATGTTTCTAGTGTTGTGGTTGCTACTTGTGGTAATTCTACTTCACCTAGTGGTGAAAAAAAATGAGTTAAAGAGATTCTTCGAGGTATTATTTCCTTTCTTTCTTTTCATTTATTCATCTTATGTGAGGGAATTACTTTTTTCACCTATAGATCATGGTTTTTACAGGATAATAAAAGATAATAATCGATTAAATGAAATTTAAATGGGAAGGGGGTCCATTTTTCATGACTTTATAGTTTTGATATTATGATTGTGATATTATTTAGTATATGGTATTGATGTCCATATGAAAATCATGGCCATTGGGGTCCCATGTTTGTGCAGTAAATGGGTTTCATGTTGTTTGGTTCATGTTGATAACTTATATCTATTAAAATTTTGTTAACCATGTAAATTCGGTTAATGAATGAATTCCCTAGGAATTGTTTTGCGTGATAACACCCTTAAAAAATGAATTGGAATTAAATAAGTGTACCCATTACTAAATTTGAAAATGTGAAGTGGATATGTTGTGATGTGTGGGTTTTCTCAGGTTTTGGTTGGGTATGTCTGTGAACACGGTTGTGTGTTGTGGGTTGTCTTGGGTGGTGTTATGGATGAACTTGCTGATGATACATCAACCAAGCTATGTAATTAATGCTCAGGTTGAGATATTTATTTAATGTTGAATGGATGAGATGTGTTGTGAAGAAGGGTTGTGAGATGGTTGTGCGGTAAAAGGTTACCAGGTGGAGTTGTGAGTTGGGGTTTGGTTCCCTTGATTTATGATATACCATGAATGGGAATTAAACATGGAGAACGTTGAATGATGTATCATTAATGTGAATCCACCCTAATTTATCATACCATTTGCCTTTTAAAATTATTGTTTGGTGTTTTTGGTGGTTTTTTGTGTTTATTGGTTTCCCATATAGTGATGGAATAAATAAATAATGAGTTAATGAATTGGGGAATGTTTTAGGTTGGTTTGGTAAAAAAATGTAAATTGTTAATGGGTGAATAAATTATAGTCTATGTTGTTAAATGTAGTTAATTATAAACAATAAGATAAAAGGGGTGGTTAACTGAAATTGGATGGAGATTGAGACCAGGTTGTGGTTTATTGTATGGTTTTATATATTTAGAGGTAGTAGTGAAGTTGACAATATTGTGAGCTAGAGGTTTGTCAAAGAACCCATAGGTCGGGCTTGACTTCTTGGTATCATATTTGTATATACTTGTATTTTCTATGTGATTTCTATACACACCCCACCCTAGTTGTGCACTACATTCCGAAAACCCCCACCATCACAAGGGAGTGTGTCTTTCCCAAAAATCCCATTTAGAGGATGGATGGTTGGCCCCTCGCTCTTCCCTGCTCCCTCTTCTAGGTAGTGATATCCCGATATTATTTAGGTAGGTTTTGGGTCATGAGAGAAAGGTGTGTGTAGGTGAGTTGGGCTTTACTATGTGTTTTCAAGATGATATGATTTATGATTTCCTAGGTGTCTTCAAGATGATATGAGTTGTGATTCCCCATATGTCTTCAAGATGAGATGATTTGTGATTTCCCAAGTGTCTTTGGGATGGGATGTGATATGGTTTGTGGCTAAGGTGACTTCAGGCGAGATTTGATGTGGTTTTTGGCCTAGGTGTCTACTGGTGGGATGTGGTGTGGTTTGTGGACACGGTTTTTGTAGGTAGTATATGATGTCGTATGTGGCCCAGGTGTTTTTTGGTGGGATGTGATGTGGTTTTTGGGACCCAGGTGTGTACGGGTAGGTTTTGATGTGGTACTTTCAGAAAAGGTGGGAGCACAAGGATGTTTTCCATTAGGAAAGAGAGGCTAATTAGTGGGAATTTGTCCAGGGAACCCTATCATCGATACAAATTATATATATTACATTACATGACTTTCATTATTTGGTGAGAATTCCTTGGTGAGGTTGAGATCGTTAGTTTACATATTAAGTGTTGCTTGGTTCTACAGTTTTCACAGGAGAGAATTAGTATATTTCCATCACATGTGAATGAGAGGCTTTGGTTTTCCAACATAGTATACTTGTATTCTCACCCTACATAAATAAAACTTCATTCTGGTTTCTAGGACGATTCGGTGTACCGTTCTGGGTTTCACTAGCTCGGGCTTTGGGACAGTTGTTGAGTCGATTCTTTATCTTCGTTTTGGGTACTTTACATTGGTGTTTCACTATATTTGTATCAGTTCAACTTTAAAAATTCATGTGGGGTGGATTTTGGTTTTATTTTATATTGTTTCTTTGAGTTTTTTTGTGAATGATCCATCATTTCTTCTGATCTTATTTCAAAAAAGGGCACAACCTTCCATACTATTTGATTTGTATACCATTGGTGTAGTCACCAACCCAAGGCCTACTGGAGGTGGGACTCAAGGGTCATTATCTCCCATTATTCATCACCATACCAAGAGGGGTATCATTGTAGTGAAGGGGTTGGGACTCACTTTTATTCGTTAATAATATTTAAATATTTTCAAAAGTATCAAATGTTTCCTCTCCCTCACTTATAAACTGACACCCACTCTCATCTCTTATATACACTTAAAGAGGAATTTTATTAAAACATTAACTACAAAAATACCTATATAACATCCCTCCACATTTCCTAGAGTTATTATTATGTTCATAATACAAATAATATGGGGAAGAATTTTGAAACAAAAGGAATATTTCCAATGAATATATACAGATTTTAACTTATTGATTTAGTTTTATTTCATCTTTTACCTCCATAAAATCTTCTTCAACCATTGTTAAATTATAACATTATTACCCTCTATATACTATAATGTTATTATTTTTATGCTCTATCCTATTTAATATACTTAACCATCTAATTAAAAAAAATATTTCTCATGTTTCCATAAGGGTTTCAGCCTTTCGAGATGATGTATTTCGTTTTTTATCACTGAATCATATGGTTGGTCATAAATATGGATAACAATTAAAAAATATAATATATATGACATAAATTTTATTATTTAATTTCAAATAAATTTTCTACTTTTTTCATTACCATACAATGAAAAATAAAAAAACATCCCTTGTGTGTATTTGTGGACTACCACATTACATATAGATATATTTTATTTTTCATCACATCCACACATGCTTTATATTATGGGTGTTTTTCAACAAAATTTATTATATTTATGATATAATGATCTTTTTTAAGGATAAAATAATACTTATTTTCTTTCCCTTAGGTTCAATAAAAAATTAAAATATTACCAATGCATATGTATGGATCATCATCTCTATAATTGTAACACAATTCAATTTTCAGAAATATCCTTAACGTTAAGTCATATATACGGCCCATCATCACTATGATTGAACTCTAGGGTTAGGTATTTCGACTCTCAATTCTCTTCCTTAGAGACTTAATCTCTTCTAACCACTTGTTTTATTTTTTTATGTGTATAAACTAAATTATGGATGTATCTTATAATTTTACATTATAATTATAGTTTTTTAAAATAATTTTAACATTATTAATTTCAACATAATTTATCATGTCCTTAGGATAACTTTACCTTAAACCTAGTTTTAAATATTTTAAGGATTTATTTTATAAATATTTTTCATCCATGTTTATATTCATAAAATTATTTCATGAATGTTTTAATAATTATATTAATTAATTATAAAGGACTAATTATGTCAAATTTTCATTTTTTTTAAAAGGAATCTTTTTATATATTTTATACATAATTTTTTGTCTTTATTTACAAAAGGTAAAAGGGATGTTATATTTTAATGTACATTATGTTGATGAATTTTCCCACCAATAAAACTATTATTTGATGTTTGTATTCGTTTACAAGATTCCATTTTTTATTCAAATAAAAACTCTTATTACCTTTGTTCTAGAAATTTTTGTTATAAAATGGGTTTTTAAAAGGAAAGGGTATCTTGATATCCAAAAATATTTTTCATATGTGTTCTGAAGTGTTTTTAAAGAGATTTGTAATAAATTAGTGAAATATTAAAATGTTTTACCTATGATATAATGATTGATAATTATAGATGATCATGGTTAATCCCAATATATCTTATACAATAGGTGATCCTGATACAACTTATAGGGAGGGTGAGCCTGATATTTCTTTCAAATGCATTGGGTATTGTTTATTATCATCTAAAGAAAGAGGGAGGGATTTTACCAGGGTGGTTTATTTTATAGATTTAACTAGGATCTAGTTATTTCTAACATGATTAAACCCTAATTATGAATATAATTCTCTATTTTTATTACAAAGTTTAAAATTTTCCTACTATGGGTTTTTAAGGTTTTTATTTAGAAAAAATTATTTTCACCATGTGGATATTATTTATTTTATATTCTAAAAGATTAATGTGGGAAAGGTAAACATTTTATGTCTTTTTATGTTTTTCAATAGAATAACATATTTCTTTATTTTATATCCCTTATAGAGATTTTTTTAACAAACCACATTTTCAAATGATTCTCATACGGTTTTAGAATGAGTTAGAAAAAAGAAGACATCAAGATGAAAGTATTAAATATTTTTCAGTAAAAGAAAATATGATTCATTTTAAAAGTAATATATAGTGGTAAAATTAGTTTTTGAGTGAAACTGTTCAATTTATGATGTATAGGTTTGTTAGGTAGGATTTATGACTTCATTCTTTAAAATTATAAATTAATAAATGTCTTTTGGATGAGAGAATGTAAATTCTATTATAGAGACACAAGACTGTGTATTGTTTTATGGTTGGGTCAATATAATGACTATTTCTATTCTATAAATTCCTTAATCAATATATCATTATTGAAATAATCTATTATGAATATATTTCCCAAACCTAAAACATTAAAATAAGATCAAAATATTTAAAATAGAAACCACTTAAAATCATCGTGGCCCTTAAATTCAATAATATTTTGGAAGATAAGAAAAAACTTCTAGAATTTAGGAAAAGATTTTATATTTACACTTTAATGATTTATACATTCTTTTGTGTCTTATTTTTCTTTACATAAATTATTATTACAATGAAATCATTAAGCAACGAATCCTCTACCCATAAAAGTTCAATACTATTAATATAAGTATATTTAATTATGAGGTTTTAACAATAATTATTTAATTAGAAGCATTAAAAATATTATTGACATTAGTAACATAATAACATACCATAAATGATTGACCATGGTCTGTTTTCCCATTGTTTATTAAAAAATTGACATAAAATTTTGTTTATAAATTCATTTATTTTAAAATGAACAGATAAAAACTTTTTTAAAAAAGTGAAATAATTAGATCTCAGGTTCAACCTATTTTTCTCTAAATCTCTAATTTTTTTCACTTGAATTGAATATTTATGACCTCTCTCTATTTTTTATCAACCCACTCTTTAAACCATGTTTTTATGAAAGATCATACTTCTATCATCATTTCAATGTAATTACACCAACAATATTTTATATTTTCATGAATATTCATTCCAAATCCCCAAATATTTATGCCCTCAATCATTATTTCCTTTTTTGTGATTTTTTTACTTCAAGAAATATTTTTTTATCAGATTCCTAAAATATTTAAATATTTATTTTATTTTATATTATTAAATATTTTATTGTTGTATTTTATTCTTTAATCCTAATTTGTTTTAATTATTGCAATAAAATTTTCTTTAAATTCATATCTCATTAATTTGTTTTTGATTAATTATTAAATTTTTTAATACAATTTTGTGTTAGACTTGTAAAATGTATTATTATTTTTTTTTAAACATTAAGAAAGAAATATTTTAAATAATTAAATGTATGAAACATTAATATTGGTTCATCACTAGTGATTTTATTGGTTAAATATTACTCAAAAAATTAATATAAAAATAATAATAATTTTTATTATATTTTTAATATATTTAGATTACATATTTATATATAAAGAAAATATATATTTATATATACGTGTCAGTCTTATTATAAATAAAAATATATAAATTCATTTTTATTAAAATTTAATGATATATTAATTCTTTATGACATAAATATTAAAAAATATTTTTTTTTGTTGTCAAAAAAAGTTAAAAAAAATATTAATTTTTATTTTTATTTTTGGTAAATAATGAGTTGAAAATGGATAATTACTGGAGATTCGGTAATAAATAATAGAAATGGTTTGATGATTTATTTAAATTTTCTAAATTGATGTCGAAAATGAATACATGTTTTACTATACTTGCATTATGTGTTTGAATATGTGGAAAGTTAGGACCAATGAAATAAATGATCATTTTATTTTATTTAGGTTTCATCTGAGATATATCCATTAGATCAATATTGGTGATGTAACACATAATTCAAGATCTATTGATGATGTATATTTTCATTATATGATAATATATCACATGGTTGAATTAATTCATGATGTAGGAGTTGATACTAATAAAAAATGATAATTTTTTAATGATTGTATAGAGATACTAATACCTAGTTATGCATAAGTATTAATTATGTTGTTATAAATATTATAGATATTATTCAAACTAATTGTTAGAGTAATTTATGTTTCACTAAACTCGATGTAAATTTGTAATATATATTTCCCTAACACAATGATCTTCCAAATTAAAATTTCAATACTAAATAAATATATTTTTCAATGGGATTATGAAATATGGAGATATTTTTTTACCCAAACTACAATGTGTCAAATAATATATAATAAAAATGTTTTTCAATATATTTTAATAGTGCTAAATCATTATATAAAATGGTTGAAATATTTAATTTTGATTCGTCTTCACAGATAAGTATGTAACCTCTATCTATGAAAATTTCTTATATTTAAGTAATTCTATGTTTGAATCATTTATTTATGGAATAAAATGAAATAAATTAGAGGATATTTTATATACATGAGTGAATATCCAATGGAAACCAATATCACCCAATAAATTAACCACGATTAAAGTTATTTTATCAATAATTACTAGATTTTTTAAATGAAATTAAAACACAATTATTGTGATTTTCACAAATAGATTGAATTTTTATTGTACCCTTAGTAGCCAGCATAATTCATGGAATGTTATATAGGAAATTTATAACCATTCATTAAATATATCTATAAAAGTAAAATATATTATGTTGTGGTTGATGATTTCTACATAATTACATCTAATAAATGATATTAGTTTTTACATAACATCATTAATTTTGTATTTTAAAGAAATGAAAGAATGGTGTTATAGAGATTGATATATACAAAAAAGTGATTTCCCTCTTGATTTTATGATAATGCTCACTATGTATAAATTTTTAGAACATGGAAACTTTCAAGATACACTATTAAGGGAAGTAAATTTTATCTAATTTTTAATGGAACAACACATAATCAATGGGAAAATGAGAGAAATATTGTGTGAATATGTAATATATATATGTTGAGATGAATCACCCTTAACAATGATTAAAAAGACATTTAATGGTTTATATGAGTGTATTTTATGCCATAACCATTATCAACTGAATAATATTATTATAGGGGGGATAATAATGTTTGGTTCTTATATGATAAATAGATGAGGAAATTTGAAAAATACATGGAGATAAAATCTATTATATTTGGACTACATTATTGGAGATTTTTAAGGTAAAACATACATTGATGTCATACGTGTTGAAAAAAACATATGTGATTGATTTATTGAAACATTTTTAGATATAAAATAAAATACCAATGAAAGAATGTATAAATGATTGGTCTTAATATCTATGGTAATTTTTATAGAGTAATATCATACTTTAAAAAAAACCAACATAATTACCACTGAATTTTTACATGTCATTTACCAAATAACCAAATATGTACACTTAAACAATAAAAAATTTGGTCACATTAATTTATATGAATTTAATAGAAATTAATTGTCATGATTTCAATGTATTGATACATTAACTATAACTATATTCACTTTTTTCGTACTTCTGAATCCTAATAATAATGATAACATGAAGTTTTTTTTTGTTTTGTAATTTCATTCATAGTAATTTCATGGATCCTAGTTTATTGAATATATTAGATAACGAAGATGATAATACGATTTTTTAACTAAGGATATATTGTCCTCAATCATTTTTTAGATATATTTATATAATTATTTATTTAATTATTGAAAGAGATAAGGTTATATATAAAATTATATTTATATTAGTAGTATCCTTTTGAACGATATATAAAAATTCTAAATGTATACATTAAAAATCAACAAAAAACAGGCAACTTTACAGTTCGATATATATATATATATATATATATATATATATTAGGAAGTAGTCATATTTTTTATTGAGTACTTTTAAAAATTGAATCACCTTTTATCCATATATATCACCATGGTTTTCTAGTTATTTTATAGAAATTACTCAAAATGGGAGTAAATTAATTACTATAATTTCTACTACTTAAAATTTTAACATCCCTATTCAATTTATCTCATTAAATCTATACCATTAATAAATATTATTTTATACTTAGTAATATGAAATATAGTGGAAAAAATAGACATGTATTTTTATATTGGTTCAATGTATATATGGTAATACCTTAATCCACTCCACTAACACCCAATTTTGGCTTGGTGATTTATTTTGAGATACTTCTCTTAATGGTATTCATGGATTACTACAAGTAGTTTACACGTAGTATTTATGAAATATATGATCATTAAATCAGGATGTTTTACAACAAAATTGTTCCCTTAGACATACACCACACATGGAACAAGAAGTGTGCACTCGATAAATTATATAAAGATATAGATGTTTTGTTGATAGTAGTAACTCCTAATTGTGTTGAAATATAATTTCTAGAATATGAATCCTCATTAAAAAATGCGTCTTCAATGTGTAACAGATCTGAATAGATCCACATGTATATATATACCCTTTATGAACATCGATTAAAAACAATGTTATCTCCACTATCTAATTTTTCATCATTCAGTCATTAATCATATAGACCATGAATGATATTAATGTAAAATAATTCCAAAATTTAAAATTTCATATAAAATATTTTTTTATAAGAATATTGATATAGGAAATGTGAGAATATTATAAAAACATTGTTTTATACATCTATCAATTTTTCATTCATTTACTTTTTTACTCATGAAGTAAGAATATTAAAACTATAAGAGCCTCCAAAAAATTAATTTCCTATACTTTTGATTCTCATTTAAGAATATGATAAGTAGTTATGCAGTCACTCAGATTTCACCCAGGAGATATTTAGCTCAATTTTGAATTCTTGGGACCTTTTAAGGGTTATGATTATAAATTTAACCTAGGAGAAGACCTCATAAAAATTATCTGATAGTTTGGATGATTACGGGGAGTAGTTTTTACCACTAGGTTAAGATAATGAAATATTTTGAGTTTAGTTATGATTTAAAAAAATATTAATCTTTAAAATATTTTTTATATCATATGTGTACACATTTGTAGTGTAGTTTATATATCTCTTGAATGGAGTGCCAAATGGAAACACCAATTTTGTAGTTGATTTTGGAATATGGGTTTTAATAAAAGTGGAATGTGTGTTTTTTTTTTAAATTATAATATTCATGTGTTTCCTATCATAGGGGTATTAAATAATTATTCTAATTGATTAATTAATTAAATAGTGATTATAGAGAACAGCTAGGAAGATCCTCTATTTAATCCCTGTTATGGAACCTCCCTATAATCAACCTCTCATAGAAAATCTTATTTTTAGGGAGAGGGATCACATCATGGTGATGGTGATGATGAATTGATATGATGGGATTAGATATATGATGATATAAATAGATAGATCATGTTTCTATAAAAATGGAGTTGAAGTGACAATGGTGTTTCATCATGGTGTGGTATTTTTATTTCTTGTTTTTATCCATCCTCTTTTGATTTTTAAGGTATAGATTTATGATTTTATCCAATTAAAAAATATTTCATGTCTCAGATAGATTTTGTATTTCTTATTTGGAAAGGATTAATTTTTCAAATTTCTTTTAAACCATCCATTGATTTTTCATGACTATATTCTATATTGGGGTTCACAACATCTATTTAAGTACCTTCCCTTAAACATAACTTATTCTAGTGTTTTTTAACTAGAATTTATATTTTTGGATCTTTTTAGTTTAGAGTTTTATATAATTAGGATAAACTCTTACAAAAAAACTCATACATTACAAGTGGAAACTTATACTCAGTATCCATTTTTTCTACAATATAAAATTATTTAAAATAAATCATGATTTATATTTATAAAAAATATTAACAATTTTCTCTCAGATTATATACATTCCTATATTCCCCCTTAAACCCTGTAAAAGTAATTTTAAAAACATGGGGTGAGCACAAAATCTCAATAAGGGATATAAAAATAATATAAATTGTTAGTTCAGTAAAAAAATAAAAAATCATATAATGTTAACAATTATATTCAATGTTTTTTGAGAATATAAAACACCACATTTTCATATGAAAAAAAACACACATTTTTCTCAAATAAAATTTTTATAACCCATAGAATGCAATTGAAACACCTTTAGGTGACATGGAACATCATATACATAAAACTCTTTCAAAACACTTTAAATTGGAATAACCATATTTTCGACTTAAAATTAATCTACTATGGGCTTACTCGATTCTTTTAAGGCCACCCCATGTAATGATATAATGGGCTTTCCCAATTCTATCTGGGCCACCTCATGTTATGTTATAATGGTCTTTCTCAATGCAGTATGGGCCACCCCATGTTAAGTTGTAACGGGAATTCCCGATGCTATATGGGCCACACCATGAATAAGTTGTTCCAGGCTCACTTGTTTCCTATAATTATCATGTACTATATTATTAATAAAATAGTATACTTATAAAACCATTTTATTTTTTTTAATCCCATATGAAAACAATTTCGGATAAAATAACCTTTTCTTATGACAACCCATTTTCAATACCAAAACACCATTTTCAATGAAAACCCATTTTAAATACCAAAATATCCAAAAATATAAAAATTGTTTTTCATTTAATGAAACATGAAATCTTTCCAAGTAATATAACAATAATATAATTCCTATGGAATTGGAAAAGACTTTTTCACCATATATGACTAGAATAAAACATAATTTTTGTCATTTTTCAAATCATTCCATATAAAAATATCTAAAAAACATTTTTGAATGCCTATAAACAAAATTAAAAATAGAAATAAAATGTATTTTATACTCCTTTAATATCCATATAAATAAATATGAAAAATAATATCAATAACATTTACATGGAGAAAAATATGTGATAATTATATCTTTTAACATTCAAGGTGTCTCATGCCAGTTTGAATATATAAATAATAATTTCTATGAAATACTACATTTAAAAACATTAAATGACATTATTTTAGAAAAAATATGGATATGAAATTTCATTGTATCTATATATACAACTTATAAAATAATAAATGTGCATATCATCAAGAAATGCCTCAATGAAAAGAGATTGAAATGAAATCCCTTAACTTGAGTTTGATTCCTCACATATGTTATTTATCTTCATGAATAATAAATTTCTGTTTATTATTTAATTTATTTATAATATTTTTCAATTTTATTATTAATTTTATATCACTAATTTTCATGTTATAAATATTACTTAATTATTTAATTTGATGTTGTATGTTTTGTCGATATTTGGTATATGAGTCAAAATTACTTTTATAAGATGTCAATAGTCAAAGTGGTAATTATTAAATACTATAAATAATAATATTTATGACATAATAATAAATTTTATAAATTAATTATACTTTTAAATCAAACAATTTTTGTATGGTTAGGAAAAATTAGTAGTGTTATAATCAAGGAGACAGTAGGGCGTACGTACGTAAGAGTAACATTTCCATTTTTCAATGATTGATATGGAAAGTAGGTAAGTATTATATTATATTTAAATAATTATCATAATATAATATTAATAATTTAAATATATATATATATCATTCATGTGATGTGGTGATGAAAAAAATCACATTTCTTCATGGAGGTGACAGTTCACACGTACACACGAATAATGTTATCATTTTTATGTGCATAGAAAAGTAAGAACGTAAATGATATATTATATTATAATAATGATAAATATTACATGAATATAATATATAAACATTATTTATATCATTATAACCATTATAGATAGACGATGATGGAAAATGAATTATATTGATTCGTGGAGGTGATAGTTCACACGTACACACAAACAATTAATTAGTTTCCCATTTGATGTAAGTGGAGATGGATTAAAGTGATGATATTAACATAATAAAATATAACTATATTTATTATACTATATTTATTATATCACAATGGTTTAATAATATTTTGAGTAAGTGGAAGATGAAATAAACCAAAAATACTTAATTATAAATGATACCTCTTCTTTGGAAGATCTCCTATGATTAACACCTTAACAACTCTATAGAGGCTGTTATGCCTAAAATAAGGCCTATATAATGTGTGAATGGATTAAATTATGATATTTGGGAAAATAGTGTCTGAAAAAAATAGGTTATTTGGTGTGAATAAAATTGAAGAATGGGTTCCCTTTTATAAGAGAGGGGAGGGGCACTCTTGGAATTCTTTATAATATTAAATTAATATAAATTTATTTTCTAAGAAAAATGGTTCCAAACTAATTTATTTTTAATATTTGATTATTTGAGGTCTAATAATATTTTTATAATGAGTATTAGATAAGCTTTGACAAATTTTTAATCCTAATCTTTTTATTTTAACCATTATTAATTCTTACTGTGATATCATGTAATTTAAACTTTGAGGGTTGATATAATTACTATAAAAAAATGACCAAAAAAGAGTCATTTATTACATTTTTAGTATTACTCAAATACTATTTTGGAAATTGATATTTTAAAAAATATTATATCATTTAATAAAAAATTATTTATTTTAAAATATCATTAATATTACTTTTGAGACTATTCATTATTTCTCTTTTTAAAAATATCATAAAAACATTATTCATTCAAAAAAATATTAAGTCATATATAACATGTCAAAGAATATATAAAATTTGTATATTTCATAAATTATATTAAATTAAATTTATTTTAATATTTTTTATATCATTTATTTGATTCTTCCATTAATTAAACAATTACCACATCACCATTATGTTACCATTTAATTTAAATATGTATTCCCTAAAAATTATAAATAAATTTTTATGATGAATATAAACATATTATATTTAGAAATAATATTTATAGTCTAATATAGCTTTTAAATAACAATATATTGAAAATGTTATAGTTATTAAAACATGAGTATGTTATATTTTTGTTTTCTTTAAAATAAAATACTATAAAGGGCATAAAGTCATCCACATAGAACCAAGTAGTCATAAAATATACCCAAGTATGATTTTTGTTGACAAAATATCATCTAATAATAATAGAAAATTGTTAGGGTAATTTTATAATAATATGTTTAACCTTAATTACCCAATTAACCCTTAACCACAGTAATAATAATATTACTAAAGTTACCATTCTTAATTTTTTAAAAAATAAAAAGATACTATTTATATAATTTTAAACATTTTATAAAAAATATGGAATCCATTTTTCCAAATTCATGACAAAAAAATGACATAAATTAATTACAAATTAATCACGTTGATGGAATGTAAAAATGATTTTTTAAAGTAAAAACGTTCAAAATTTCACAAAGTTTTTATATCCAATGTCAATGTAAAATCGATTTAAATGACTTAAATAGGATAAAATTATAAAAAATATATATAATTACACTTTAAAACCATTCAAATATATTATTTAACAATGTTAATAATGTTGATGAAAAAGTAGTTTTCAATTAAAATACATTTTTCACTATTCATCATAACATGAGACTTATCAGAAAAATAACAAAAAATAAAACAAAGTAAATTTAGATACTTTTAATTCCAATAAGAAGTTTAATTTGTCAAATTTAACATATATAACTGAAAAAAAATAGATTTAAAAAAAGTGTGCCATCAAAAGGTGACAAAAATGCCCTTTTTGAAAAATACTTCTATTAGTCATAAAATTGAATTTGTTTTTATATAATTTATAAAAAATATAAGTGGAATTTAAAACTTTAAATTAAATATATTTCATATTGATTTAATTAATATAATCCAAAAAAGAGTTATTTATTATCATATTGGTATAAAACACACTTGAAGGCATTTAAATAGTTTATCAGAAAAACATTTCCATTTATTTTAAAATGGTTTTTATATTAATTTATAATTAATTGGTCAAAAAATTATATATACATGCATAAAATATATTTTAATAATTCATTTAACATTTTTCATTCCTACAATTCTAATGTCTAGTTTAATGTTAACATTTAAATAATAATAATTTGTGTTTTTTAAGCTCAATGTTGCATATCATGTACGCTATCAAACATAGTGTTTCATTTTTAAAAATAGGGATGTTACAATCCATATATAAAATTCATAGTGTATTTTATTTCATTTTATCAAACTATTCTTCCCTTATTCATAATCAACCTCTAAGTAATATAATGGTCAATGTTCTTTTTTTGATTCTAATGTGATAAAATCCTAGGATTATGTGTTATTGCTTGGTTTTGATAATAGTGGTTATGTCAAGAAATATGATTGTATAATGATGAAGAATGGAATGATTTCAATATCATTTGTATCTTAAATGATATGTGAGGTAATATGATTATGATACACTCTCTTAAAATTCAGATTATTATCAAGAGTGTTGGGGTGTGATCTTTATAATGATATTGGATTTGTACTCCCCTAGCTAGAATAAAAATGTATGTTCATAGTTCCACTAATTTTTTATGTATATAGGTTTGGTAATCATCCACACACACCTGTGATGTAGGTACTAAATTTTTAGAGTCATTACTACCCAGTCTAGGCAATCAATCAGGTTACAGGTCCTCTATCATGGTAGATATTCCCTCAACTACAACATTAACTATTCTGAGGAGTAGGTCCCCAACAATACATTATAGATGTTACATGATTTTTTCACATTAGTAGTAAAGATAAATGTTTTTTACTATGATATTTCTATACTATAGGGTATGGTTTTCCATCAACATAATAGCACGCTTTAGAAATTAGTAGATTGTCATTCATGTAGAATGGAAGTATCATGGTTATTGTAAGTCAATTTAGTATAGAACATTATGGGACTTGTGATTCATCATCATACTAAGGGTGGAATTTGAGATGTAGTTCACCATAGGTGATTAATGTTAGTCTTTTTTTGTTTCTTTAGTATTTCATGTTTCTTATTTTTCTTAGGTAAAATGGCTATTGGGGTTTAGAGGTGGGATGATTATAAATTTATAAGTGGATTAGAGACTTCTAGTGATATAGAATATCTACATTATTATTATTATTATTATTTATACCAAATAATCTTTAGAAATCTATGTTATAGAATAACTTGTTATTCTATTTTTCATCATCCTCTTGGTCACCTCTCAAACCAAGAGTTGACAGACTTTTTTATTTATGTTTCCTTTATTTTTTTAATGTGTCATACTTTGTATAAATAAACTTATCCTAACATGGTCCATTTTGTAATTACCTATGCTTTTATTAGGATTTAGAAATTTAGAGTAATTTTGAGTTTTTGTTTATTGTATGGGTTTTTATGAGAATCGAACTTCAAAAAGAAATTAAAATAGTTCTGGGAACCTCAAATAGATGTTTTTAGATAATTAATGAAGCTTAATAAGTGGTATGGGAGCTTGAGTGAGTGAACAAGAGATACTGGAGGGGATAATGAAAATCCACAGTAGGACAATGTCCCTCTTATGGTGTCTGGTAGTGGTAGTAGCCACTATCTATAGCCACCATCTAGTCTGGAGCCTCCATCAATTCTCTAGAGGGATTTAAAATGGGGAAAAGTTAAAATTTATCCCCCATGGATTTTTTATGGGGTATACCCCATTTTTTTATTACTTTTAGATTCACCAGGGGAATATAACTATCCCTCCATCCACCTTCAAGATCCCTTGATTTTTAGATGTTTTGAAGAGATTATTTGATTTTTTGTGGTTAGAATCATCCTCATATAACCTTAGTTGATATCATATCCTATTATTTCTAATTTTCATTTATCTCGTTTAGTTTTTCCTTGGAAGTTCTAAAAAATCATAGTGGAGTCCTTCGATTCTCATGGGGATTTTATTTATCTTTATAGAGGACATCTTGTGGAATTATTTTCCTAGGGTTCCTTGGTTTTTCATTAAGATATGAAAATGTATTTAATTTTATTTGTATTTTCATTAAATTGGTCACAAATTAATTGTGAAATTGGTGACATGTGTTAGGTTTATCACTCGGGATGGTACCAAAGTTCCTTAGTGGACATCCTATGGGTTATTGGTCATGGATATAAGGTGATGGAATCATTGGTGAGTGAAATGATAATTATGAATCTTTTACATTATTTTTTTATAATTTATAAAACAATATCTAATTAAATATTGATGTTTGGATTGATTTAGGGGCTTGGTAATCAACATGGGATTCATTTGGACTTGAATGAGTCTTGGAATATTGTGGATATAACATTAGGACAATGGAACTAAATTAGGAAATCTTATTAAATGGTTAGTGGTCACACATACAAGCCCATGGTATTTTATGTTTGATTATATGGAATGTGATGTGTGGGCTTGTTACTCTAGGTGGTGGCCTCATATACAATTATATTTATTAAATTAAGTTAAATTTTTAATTCTATATGGACCAATTAATTGAACACTATAATTTAAATGTGTAATATACTTGTCTATGTTTCTCTTAGGGTGATGAATTGACACCTCATTCGTTGATTGTTAAGGTCGTGAACATTGTATGTGTCGGTCTTGATACCAACACCCTAAAAAGTGATCCTTATATAAAATTAGAGTGTTTATGTTGTGGTGTCCCTATATGAGTACATTAGCACCTAAAATAGTAGTTGTGTTTCATCCTATAATTACAAGACCAGGTGGACCGTGTAAGGATCTTAGGGATACCTAGGAGTCAACGAGCATAGTTCTATGGACATGGTGCAAGTGACTTTCCCCCTAGAAGGTGTTTATACTTGTTGGTCGGACTGTAGGTAAAATGGACAATAGATGGGAGATCAAACTAAACTATTGAGACCTTGAGGACCGAGATAGGGTGTGTGTTATCTATTTGAGTATTACCATTGTGATGTAAATCATTAGTTTTTGAGGATATTCTATCCAATTATAATATCAAGGGATGCAAGATTCTTTCAGAATTAGGTCGTAACTTGAGATAAAGGTGAGACTAGGGACCTTGTGAGGTTTCCTCTATTATGGTATGACCATATGAGACCATGGTGGGTACCCAATTAGTAGATCTATCTTGGGAGTGTGTTTTTTAATACGTATTGATGGATATGGGTGTCACCATTGAACTTGAACCTACATACAATCCCAAAGGGGATGACATTGAAAATTGGAGTGGGAATTCATATTTATATTTTTGTATATTTATTTTGGTGTATGTATAAGATTTATGAAATGTACTTTTCTAGGAAATCTCTAAATAATTCATTGGGATTGGAACTGACGGGGTTTCTTGGGATACCTAGGAATCACCTGTTGAGATGGATGAGACCCTGGGATAACCGATGTGTTTGGGATCTGATCTAAATGTTTATTAGGGGTGGATTCCTAGTCAGAATATACTCTAGTGTATATGTTTGATAAATTAGTTGGTTCCTAGAGGTGGTTCTTGTGATCATGGGTTAAATCTTGAGTGATGGTACGCATACATGAATACCTTGGAGGCATGGGATTCCTCTAACATAGGTATACCATTAGGAATTCTCAGGTATCATGTGATTCAAATTGAAATACCATTTTAATTTTAAAAATTTGTAGAAATATTAGGATTCAATTTGTGGTATGACATGTTTGGTATGAATATATCCCTAATCATAGATGTTGTACATATCTAGGGTGACTGTTGTATCCTCATGATCGATGTTAAGGATACCCCTAGGATCATGTGGATACACTATTTTTGGATTGTATAATGATATTGAAGATATTATATGTTGAGAAGTATGACTATGTGATCCAGGGAGGGTATTAATTTCCATTTCTTTGGTCATCTTGGAATCAATTATATCTAGAAATATAAGATTGAATAATTCATCCCCCTCATAGGAATCTAAAATCAACTAAACATTGAGAACATCCAAGTACTACTATTGGTTTTGACCTGAGGGATTGAGGATAAGGGATAACTAGTGAAAACCCAGGGTCTGATAATCATTAATGGAGGTGTGAGTTTGGGATTACCAAAGTGATGAAAGTGGTCCCCTAATGTGATGATCATGATCTGATACATTTTGGGACTAGTTAAAGAAGGTATAGTCAATCGAGGTCCTATACATAAGGATCGACGGTGGTTGTTGGGAGTCGATCAGTTGTGTACTCCAATGTCTCGTAATAGATATTGGGGTTTCCATGGTTCCCATGATGTGCTCAAAGACATTCTAAAATCAAACCAAATAAAGAATATTTGTTGGTATTTTTATTTTTTTATGTATTGATGTTTATTATTTGAATACAGTTGTGTGTGTCCCATTCACACATCAATGTATATATTGGTTATCACAGTACCATGATGGTGGTTCCATAATATGTTTATTACTCACACTCTTCTTAGGCCTTCATTTAATATGGGTTCTCAAGCAGATTTTACATGTCACAAGAATAGGTTGGGTTAAGGATTGGGATTAGGAGTTCCATGGTTGAGCATGAAATCATAGATGAGATCAATAGATTAGAATGGGGTATGGATCAGAGTGGGTAAGATCCTCATTGAATTTATGTTCCTTCATTTTAATGGTATGTTATTGTCTGAGGGAGTTATTAGTTTATATGTATACTATATTTTAGTTCTTATAACATGTCTTATTTATTGCTTCAACTGATAAATTTATTTATGTTATGTGGGATAGTATTTTATTTCTACTTCTACTTTTAACTCTGTTATTGGGATTATAACCTACCCATGGTACCTATTTTGACACCCCCACACACAAACATAGTTGGAGGCCTCTACCTTTTAAGGAGGCATGATTAAGGTCACATTATAGTATGTTTTATACACTATTTGGAGTTATCTAGGTCATGGAATTAAAAATTGGTGACATAGAATATTTTTATTTCGTATTTTTTATTTTAGGTTTCAGAAGAATGGGGACATATGAATGTGTCATATGTTGTGATGGAACCCAGACCGGTATGTCATGAAAACCTTTTACAGTGGTGTTCCAGGTTAACATGAGTATGTGACTAATGTTCTTGGCTTATGTTGTTATGCTTATTTATGATTTTCACCTAGTGTAATGCAAATGAGGTTTTATATTTATGATCTATGGGTTATTGGATTTTATGATCTTGTCATTTTGGAAAGAATACAGTTATTGGAATTTTACTCTTAGCCAGTAGATGCAATATATAACTCATGAATCATATCAGTCATGTAGGATTCACATTATATTGTCATGATAGTGTGACTATCATTAAAAAATAAGGAGAATAAAATATTTAATAATTCATAAAATACTCACATGAAATTTTTCCATATAACTACTTAGTGGTATTATATTATGTTGGGATAACTTGTATATATGTGTCTTATTCTAGTTGAAAGTATTATGAATCCTTTAGTGTTAAAATTTATTGAGACAATAGTGGTATGGTATCTTTAGTATGGGGTGATTAGAGATCCTGAGGGGTTAGTAAAGGTATTTAATACCTTTAACCCTCTTGGGTGAGTATTTTTTAGGTTCAGTAATTTAAATTTCTAGTAGCATAAATGGTATTTTTCCCATATATCATGAAATGGAACTCTACATAGTCAAACCTGGTTAACATGGTTTCATAATATGGATAATATTAGATGATTACATGGGTGATTATCCTGAGATTGTGTTTATGAGGTGAGTAGTTTTGTAGTACTATGCTCAGTGATAATCAGGTCCATGGTAGTTTGTTGGGTTGGAATGTTATTTGATTACATAAATGAGACCCTTTAGAGGGTATTTGAACATGAGGTGTCATATGGGTTGAAAACAAGAACATCATATATTGCCAATGTGTTTGATCTCTTGTGAGATATTTTTTTTGGATCAGTGTGAGGACCTAGAAAAATTGAGATATGACCTAGTGTTTAGTGATTCAAATTGACTTTTATGATTTATGGAAACTAAAAAATGGGGTCAGCTCAGATTTATTGGTTATTTTGATTCATGAAGAAATGGTAGATGCTTTCATTTGAGATCAATTCATGGGAGGTTTTGGTGGGTTATGTTTTTGGAATGGAGTTCTAGATTTTAAAGTAGATTACCAAGGGAACTCTAGTCATTGGAAATGGACATTCTAAGTAGCATTTATGGTAATCTTTTCATGATTTCATGGTTTATATGGTGTGTTATTAATGAGAGTGTGAGTTTTTTTTCCCATGGATGGGCTATACTATAGTATGTTAGATTTCTTTTTCAGATGATATTGATGTGGCACATGCTAGATATACATGGAACTATTGAGTTTTGAATCAGGGAGGGGTTATGAATGGGTCATGTAACGATTAAAAAAATGATTTTTTTTAGGCATGGATTCCTAATTGTTTTGATGTGAAAGGGAAATGTGCCTATATGGTCGAGAATGCATTAGAAGTGGATCAGGTGTGGTGGCATAGCCTAACAAGGTTGATTCTCGATAGGTGCTTCCTTGGATAAATGAGTGTGGATTGAGAGGAGAAACACATTTATAGAGGTGTAACCTGTTGAGGTTTTTCTCAAAAAGTATTATAAGATAATTAATAAAGTTTAGAGTAAACCATTGTCCATTGGAGGGTCTGTACCTCATTATAGATGAATTTTAGAGGTCTTTGTGTATGGATTTCTATGGGGCAAGAATGGGTAATGGTTAAATATTTCATGTTAGATACCAAAATGAGTAGGATTCACCACATCCAGTTATCTTTTTTGAGGATTGACATGGAATGGTCCATTGTGTTCAGGTATTGATCAGGTGATGAAAATACAAGGAAACCCCCATGGTGGGGAGCTGGATGTTCATCACATGGCTTGTAACCCTTTTGTGATAATGGTCATGGGAGTGTGGGAATATTCATTGGATGATCTTTTTAGATTTCTAATGTCTATGAATAAAAGGAACCAAATATATATTGACCCCTTGAAGAATTATAGGTATGAATTAGGATATAATATGTGGTGGATTATGATCGTGAGTGTTAAGCTCACAAAGGTTGATAATGATTTGAATGTGTTGGATCAGGAAAACATCAGTGATTACAGGAAGAAAAATATGGGTTATGTTTACTTATGATCAAGTTGAGGATATCACATATGGTGTCAGGTACAGACATCAATGTGAGTACCTGGATGATCATGGGATGTTTTCAGGATTAAAGGAATTGTGATCAGGAATTTTGGAAACACACAAGTGTTAGAAGATGAATTCTTTTGATAAGGGTTATTCAGAGGGGGTATGACAAGTGTTTTTCATGATATGGAATGAAGTGGTATGAAAACTGCATCAGGCACATCATTTTTCATATTATGTGTATGTTTATGAAATTGGTCGAGGGTTTTTTGGGAAATGTTTGCATGATCATATTGATCTTGGGTGATGGTGGCCCATCTATTTGTTTTAGAATTTGATAATGAATGGGGATATTGAAGTTAGACCAGTATTTTTCTCTATGTCTGGGTCCATTGTGGTATAAACATAACCAGGTGAAACATTGGAGCATGATATTGGTGTTTTGAAGGGAATTCCAATAGTGGGAGCCAAAAAATTCTTGAATTGGCCTCTTTCAATTTTTCTTATGGTGGGGATCACTAAAGGCTGGATAACTAATTGGATGATGATGTGATCACATATCAAGAAATATGCGATCATGAAAGAAATGTACTAATGTTTCAGTAATTTTTATGATAGTTGAATCATTTTTTACTCATTGAACATCATATGTTAAAAGTTACACTTTAGAAATTCATTGGAAATTCAAGGATGGAATGTGAATGCTTATAAAATAATTAGATACCTAAGTAGTTTGGGACCAATGGTAGAATTATAGATGATACTCATTAGGTATGAAATGTGTTTGGAGAAGAGTTTTTAAATGACTCACATCTATATTGAAATTTGTAAATTCAGATGAATTTTGTGTTATCATTAATATGATGGGTTTTTTTGAGAACCATATCACATAATGAAATTTTGAGAATTTTGGGAACCAAAAATGTGTGTAATTTTTAAAATTAATGGGGCTTGAGAAGTAGCCTATGAGCTTGATAAAATTCCAAGGAGAGGATTGAGTGGCTATTCTAAAACTACAAATGGCTACCGGCCAACTTTTGGGCACCACTAGCTGGCTGATGGTGTTAGGATGTGGAAAAAGTCACTGCCATTAACCACAATCTAGCATATGAAATTTTTAAGGGGAAAAGATACAATATTTCCCCTCCTTTTTTTGATAGACAGCCCCATTTATATTTTCTTTTTCCATGCACTAGGGGAAACTGAACCTCCCGTATTTTCACTAAAGACCCCTTGATCATGGGAAATGTTTTTGTGATTATTCAGAAATTAGAGGTTATAATCATCTTATATAAACCTCTATTGATGTTCTTTATTATTATTTCAAATTTTCTTTTCTCTAGTTTAGGTTTTCTTTTGAAATTATACCAGATCATAGTAGAATTTACCAATTCCCTTAGTGATTTTGTTCGATCATAATAGAGGACATAACATGATGTTGTTTTATAATGATGGATCAGAATTTTGTTAAGGTATAACATCTTATTTAATTGTAATGATTTTTTCATAAAATGTGTCATATATTAATTGTGAAATGGAATATTATTATTTGGTATTTATCCCAAGATAGTATCACAGGTCCTTGATAGACCTCTTACTATTTTTAGGTCATGGGTCCACATTGCCTGGTCATTGGTGGGTGAAATGACAATAATTACTAAGTTGTTTAACTTTTTAAAATTATTTATAATTGTTATATTATTTAATCACAAATGTTTGTATTGAGTTTGGGGATCGAGCATTAATGCATGATTGGTTTGGACTTGGAAAAGGGTTGGAAATTTGTGGCTTTAATTGTCATCCAATTGTCATAAATGGGAAATCCTATTAAAAGGTAAGTGGTTGTGAATAAAAGACATTATTTTTTTGTGAATTTTTATATGGATTCCATTATGAGGGATCAACACTATATATGGTTACATAATGTGTAATTATAATTGTTAAACTGAATTAAATATTTAATTATATAGTGACTAATGAATTGAACACCTTTAATTAAATAAGTAAGTACCTAGGACACATTGATCCTAGTGATCCAACTTAATGCCTCGGTCATAGATGGATGAGGTTGTGACCTATAGATATGTTTTTCTTTACACAAGTACCCTGAGGGGTTCTATTTTTCTAAATTATAGAGAAATAAACATGGAGGAACTACATGTTAGTCTTATAAACCTTAAACATAAGGTGTGATTTAAACTATAATTACTAGAACATATGGTCTAAGTAAGGAACTAAGGGATTCTTTGGAGCTGATGGGATAGCTTCCATAGCCATGGGGAGAGTAAATTTCTCCACCAAGAGGTGTGTAGCCTAGGTGGTTGGACTATACGTATAATAGAAATGGGATAGGAGATAAAATTTACCTAGTGAGAGCTTGAGGACTTATATGGTATATGTTCCATCTCTCTGAGTGTTTCTAAGGTGACGTAAATCAAATAACCTATGAGTTTGTGTTGTGTTCTGATAATGTCGAGGGATGCCACATCCTCTGAGTAATGTGTTGTGTTCCAAGAATAAGAAGATATCAAGGACCCATGTGAGGGGAGATATACTATATTATGACATAAGGGGACTTTATAGGGTTCCACATTAGTATACCAACGCAAACTAGGTTCTTTTTATAAGGTAGTGATGGTTGTTGGAGTCACCTTATAACTAGAACCTCTGTTATATTCCAAAGAGGATCTAATGATGATGTTTGGAATGGGTATTAATTTAGACATTGTTTTTTGTATATTTGGATGTATTATTATATTTGGTGACATGTAATTTCATAGGATTTGTGGGAATCATCTATTGGTTTTGGAAAAAATATTATTTCCTATGATACATGGGGATGTCCTATTGAGATATATAATACCCTTAGACTCAAGGTGTGTTTGGTATCCTATATAATGGTTTTTAAATGAATATTCCTAGTATAATTTCATCAAGTGTATATAGCTGATGTATTCAGAGATTCTTATAGGTGGTTCTTCTGATCCATCATGAGATCCGGAGTGTTGGAGTGAGTATAGGAATGCTATGTATTTTTTGGGATTCCTATAATATAGTGATACCATTGAGAATATTATGTGTTCCTAGGATTTTAATGAAAATATCGTTAGATAATTGAGAAATTCTAGTACTCCCATGATTTTAATGGATGTATGAGGTGTTGGGTGTGTGTTTGTGTCCCTAATAATATCTATGGGATATACTGTAACATCCCAGTTAAATAAAGAAATAATAAATTTTCTTTATAATTAATATTTTTTGAATTAAATATTAATTTTACCTTAAAGAGGTTTCTATTTTTGTTGGTGTACCAGATACGCAACAATGGTTTTCTTTAAAATCATACCTTATACAATAATAATATAATATTATTATTTTAAATGGTAGTTAACGCCTTGTCGTTGTATTGGCAGGAATGAACAGAACTGACTACAATATGATCATACATGTTTTTTAAATGTTTTTTTATTTATCCAATAAAAGTTAGAGTCTTAAAATGTGAATTAATCTAATTTTAAGCATAAATACACTAATATTCATTAAATGGTCGATTTACCCCCTTTTACTAGAGAACCCAATTTAAATATAGTTTTGTTTACATTTATATGTTCTATTTGAAAAAATAAAATTCTTATTTAGAATCGGGACATCAAAATTCACTTTGGGAAAAATTTATGTATTTTTCTGATAAAATTCAATTTTTGATGAATAGTGAAAAATGCTATATTTTAATTCAAAACTGCCGTTTTCATCTTATTTAATTATCTTTTTAGATTATCTTTTTAGTTGGTTTTAAAATGTAATTATATTATATTTTTACCATTTAGTACAATGTTGGTTTTTGGAATTAATTTTACTTTGAAATTGGACATAAACAAGTGGAAATCTTTTGATAGTTATTTTTTCTTAAAAACACGCCTTCTGTTTTGACAGCAGGAATTAATTTTAAATTAATTTCTACCTCTTATATGTTTTGAATTTGGAAAAATTGATATCATATTTGGAATCAGGAGGTCCAAATTGTTTAAATAGGTAAGTTTTATGTTTAGACATTATGAATATTTACTTTAGAAAATATTTCATTTACCATGGTTAAAGGGTAAATCTGGTAAATAAGGGTAAAGTAATTTTAATATAATATTATAAAATTACACTAACATCTGTAATAATCTTATTTTTTGATAAAATTCCGACCATGATCATCATTTGGCTGATTTTGGGACCCCATGGGGCAACTTGGGAGTGATAATGACACTTTATTTTAAATAACATAAATTAAAGAAAAAAATGACATAAACAAATAACTTTTAGTAAATTAATTTTTATATGGGGTTATATAAGTTATCCTTTCAACTATAAATATTATTTGAAAAGATAAAAAAATTTACTACATCATGATATTTGTTTATAATTTTTATATATTATATAAATTAAATTATATACGACATAATAAGTATGTAGTGTTTACCTCATTAATAAATAATTTAAATAAATATGATTATAAAGATTAAACTAATATCCAAAACCTCTCCAATTATTATTTGATGATTTTATTTATACCATGAGTCATCTTATATTCTACTTTAGTAATTTTTGTACATTTAGAAACCGAAAATCATTAGGTGATAAAATAATATTTTTACACTTTTCTAAAGAGCTTCTCCTTCCCCTTATAAAATGCCCTCACCTCTATCCCTTACCTCACACCTCTCAAGCCCCTTGGCTAATCCAACCTCTACCCAATTAGGCTCCCCATATCTCTATCCTCCTCTTATTTTCCTTAACATGGTAATAAGGCACTTTAACCAACCCTTTTGGTTCAAACCAAAGTGAGTTACCTGATTTAAACGTAACATCTTCTCTTAAGTTATTTTTTTTTATTTTACTTCTCTAACCACCTATACTCTTTTTATTCATTTATTTTATAAAAAAACTAGTATCCTCAATATTATAGGATGGTTTCATGATATTTATTCTAACTACACTTACACACACCTCCATCTATTGGGTAAAGAGCATACTATTTCTGTGGATGGAAAACTGACGCCTCACGAAATGATGATTGTTCAATTATATCCTACCACCACTCATGATGTCCATTATGATGGAACTGTATTTATATATGATATATATTATGTTTATATTTTCTTTATTCTTCTGTATTTTCCTTTTATATAATACCTGTATGGTTTCCATTATGGATAAATGAGATAACTTCATTTGAGGAAGTGTTGACTACCGCCCCCTCAAAGTGATATGGATTTTTAATTACATATATGGGACATATAAAGAATGGAGTTAATGATGTTAATACCTCAATTATAATATATCTATGTATCATTATGTTTTAATTCCATTAAAATAAGAAATAGAAATGAAAGTAGCGTTCATGTGTACGTACGGCTTACCGTCTCCATGAATGGTGCATTTCATTTCTTATCTCCAAATGTTATGTACTATTATAAATACAATAATATACTAGATATATATGATATATATGATATCTAAATCATGAATATCATTTGAGAGATAATGAATATTTGACCACCTGAACAACTTGTAATTATAAGGAGTTCATTTTTGACTCAAGTACCAAATATCGACAAAACAACCGTTATTAACATAAATGATTATATAATATTTATAACATAGTAATAAGTGATATAAAAGAAATAATAAACTTTAAAAGGGATATTAAGCCAATATAAATTAACTATAGTTTATTATTCATGAGATTAAAGAATAAATGGGTCAAATCAAACACGAGGTAAGGGACTTATTCTCAATCTTCATTCATTGAGGCATATTTTGTTTTAATACACATATTAATTTTATATATTGTATAAACACCTTTGAATTTTCATTTCATTCAAAGGAAATATTTTTCTATGAAGCATTTTACTAAATGGAAAAAAATAATTTTTCTTGTTAACGTAAGCAGTGACAACGGCCTTTCCACCACCACAAGTATTATTTGATCTTTCGGATTCCTTAACAAGTCTTAATGTTTTTAAAAAGAAAATAAATACCATATACTATTTTATTTATTTTGTTATTGAAATCAGTTTAATAATGGATTTTTTATTTTAATATATTTAAAAGAAATATTGTAATTGAAATGTGGAAATGTTATCTTTCTTTTATGTTTTTTTTATGTGTTATGAATATGTTATGGTTTATGGGAATTCTTTATATATATGGGTGGTTCCATGATAAACCTAGGGCGGGTGAGTCTGAGATAGATCTCCAATACATTGGGTAATGTGACAGAGGTAAATGTGAATGTTTCTCGTAAGAGATTTATTGAATATATTATGATGGGTATTCCAATCTTAACTCCCTGAGTAGTTGTGATAGCTACAATTTAAGTATGATTTGGATGCCACAAGATACCTTTATGATTTATTATTTCTATGTGTTATTCTTAAATCATATGATTTAATGATGTATGTTAAAGAGCTTATGTTTTGTATGTAATAATTAAATAATGTTTTCTTTATTTGTTTTATAACCCTTACTGAGCTTTTTATGCTCATCCCATGTATTGAAATGTTTTTTTCAGGACATAAAGAGGAATAGAGTCTAGGATGGGATTAAGGAAAAGTCATACTGTCAAAAACATGGAACTAGACATGACTATTTTTTTCAAGAGTTTTTTTATTTTTGTGAAATAATTAAAATTGAGTATAAGTGTCTACTTTGTAATTATTTAGATGTAATGTAATAGTTATGGCCAAATTTTCTAAAACCGTAAACTGGAAAAGATCCTCAATGTGAATTATTCATTTAATTCAAGAATATGTATTATTTTAAGGTCAGGCCCTTATAGTTGGTATCAGAGGGCCGGTTTAGATAACATTAGATTTTCGGATATTGTTAAATTAATGTCCATAAATTAATTTATAGTAATATTGATTTGATATAGCATTTACAGATTACCATGTTTCTTTGCCTAAGATATTTCTGGTTTTAAAATGGTTTTCTGTAGAGGAAACTAGGCTGCTATGTTTAGATGACATCAGGAGGAAGAAAACCTTCAAAATCAACAACCTGAGATGGTCGGAATTGGAACTGAATAGTTTGTTACAGTGATGGCACAATTGACTCAGGCTATTAATAGTGGTGGTATCTATGCACAAGATCTGCCAGATCAAACACATAGGAATATGTCAGTAGTGGATCATTTCATGAGGCAACATCCCCCATCATTCAGAGGATCATCTGACCATGTGCTAGCAGAAGGGTGGATTAATGCACTAGAGAATATTTTCAATGTTATGGGTTATTTATAACATCAAAAGGTTAGTCTCTTTGTTTACTATTTTGAAGGTGAAGCTGATCAATAGTGGTCTAAGGTGGAAAATATCAGGGATAGTGTAAAGATTGATACACTTGATTGGGAGGAATTTAAATGTATGTTTCTTGAGAAATATTTTCCTATGGTGGTTCGTCTTAGGATGGAAAAAAATTCCTAGAATTGAGGCAGGAGGATGACTCAATGGCTTCTTATGAAACAAAATTCACTCAACAAGAAAGGTATGCTCCAAATTTCACATGAGATCTTGATAGTAAAATCGACCATTTTTACTCAGGATTAAAGCCAAATTATCTAAGGTCTTTATCTTCTTGTGAGTTCAAAGATTATGCAAAACTTGTTCGATGTGAGAAGAAAGTGGAAATGGTGTTTTCTGATGATCAGGTCTTCTTTGACAAACAACAGAATAAGAGGTCAAGGTGGCAGGTGAAAGGGAAGAAATCTTCCAAAAAGTTTGATGGTAAGAAACTTAAGATTGTTGTTTGTGGAAATTTTGGTAAAAATAATGTTGGGGTATGTCTTTTGAATTTTTGTAAGTGCTATTGATGTGGTAAAATGGGACATAAGGCTAGTAATTTCACTAAAAATGATCAGGGTAATGTCAAGAAAAAATATGATTTACAATCAGTAAAATGTTTTAAGTGCAATGAAATGGGTCATTATGCAAATGAGTGTCCAATGAAGAACTAAACTGAGGGAGAAAACCATAATACAATTAGAAAGTGGTGGTGAAGTCCTTTTCAACTACTTCAGCAGATGTAGGGCCATCAAATGAAGTAGAATCAGGTTCACTATTTGTTTGTTTAGATTATGCCAATGTGTTGATTGATTCAGGTTCTACATATTCATTCATTTCTGAGAAGTTTTCATATAAAATGGGAATTCCATCTCAATATATTAATCCTAAACTTATGTTAAAAACACATGGAGGAAATGTTGAAATAAAAAGAAATTATAAGAGTCTTCATGTCCTTTTGTGCGGAAAGAATCTACCTGAAAAACTTATTGTTTTTCCTATAGAAGAGTTTGATGTTATTTTGGGTATTGATTGGCTTTTTGTTTATCATGCTAATATTGACTACAGAGCTAAAGAGGGTTCTTTTCAGAAATATTTTCAGTTTGTGTACAAGTATGAAAATTACTTTTGATAAAATATCAGGAAGATGAGAAACTAGTAAAATATATAAATGAATGTTACCTTGAAAATATTGTTTAAAATAAAGGAAATGTTTAGATTCATCATGTGCTAGTGGAAAATGAGTACCTTGATGTTTTTCTTGATGAGTTTCCTAGTATTATACCTGGTCGGGAAGTTTAGTCTACATTTGACTTAGTTCTTGATGCTCATCCAATTTCAAAACCCCCTTATCAAATAGCTCAAATTGAACTTTTAGAGTTAAAGAAGCAATTGCAGGAGTTATTAGATAAAGGTTTCATTCAACCTAGCACATAAACATTGTGTGCTCCTATATTATTTTTTAAAAATAAAGATGGTTCAATGAGACTTTTTATTGACTACAGAGTGTTGAATAACATAACTATTAAGAACAAGTATCCTTTGCCTCATATTAATGATTTGTTAGATTAGATTCAAGGAGCTCAATATTTTTCGATGATTGACTTGAGGTCGGGTTACCATCTGTAGAATGTAACGGAAGCGGACTTTCTAAAGAATGTGTTTTGTACTAGATATGGCCATTATGAATTTTTAGTTATGTTTTTTGGTTTAACCACTGCACCTTCTATATTCTTGGATCTTATGAATATAATTTTCCATGAGTTCCTGGATAAGTTTTTGTTTGTGTTCATTGATGATTCCTTGGTTTATTCTAAAAGTAAATAGGAGTATGAAAGTCATATAAGGGTTGTCTTGCAAACCATAAATGAAAAGAAACTATTTGGTAAATTCAGAAACTGTGAGTTTTGGTTACATCAAATTTCTTTCCTTGGTCACATTGTTTCAAAATATAGTATAACTGTTGATCCTACTAAAACAAAAGTTGTTGAAGAATGGTCAAGACCCACAAATATAACTGAGATCCATAGTTTTCTTGGTTTGGCAGGTTATTACCAGAGTTTGTTGAAACATTTTCTTAGTTATCTAGTCCAATGACTAAGTTAACTCCAAAAGGGGTTAAGTTCGTTTGGACAAAATAATGAGATGATTTTTTTGAGTAATTGAAAAGAAGATTTGTGAATGCTCTAGTTTTGACACTACTTTCTAGAAATTGTGAGTTTTTTATTTATAGTGATGCTTTGTTGAAAGGATTTGGTTGTGTCATTATGAAGAATGATCATGTAATTACTTATGCTTTATGTCAGTTGAAACCTCATGAGTTAAATTACCCTACACATGATTTGGAATTAGCAGTAGTTGTCTTTTTCTTTAAAAATTTATATGAATCATTTGTATGGAGTAAAATGTGAAATATATATTGACCACAAAATCTTGAAGTATATATTCACTCAGAAAAAATTGAACATGAGACGGAGGAGATGGTTGGAATTAATCAAGGATTATTATTTCACAATCCTTTACCATCCAGAAAAATAAAATAAAGTGGTTGATGCTTTGAGTCGAAAAATTAATGCTTCATTGACCATGCTATGTTTGGAAGGAGATCATTTGGTTTTTGATTTGATGAACTTTGGCATATAGGTTGTTGGTTCAAGAAATTATTCTTTTTTGTTTTAGGTATCAGTGAAATCATCACTATTAGAGAGAATAAAGAAAGCACCAAAGGAAGACAGTGAGTTGCAGAAAAAGGTAGAGTTGGTTCAAAAGGGTTTGTTGCCGGAATTTAATGTTTATAATGATTTTTTTTGAGGTTTGGGAAAATATTATGCATTCCTTGTGATTTACAGTTAAAGAATGAGTTGTTATATAAAGATCATAGTTCCCCGTTTTTAGTTCATCCTGCCAGTACTAACATTTACAGAGATCTTCAGGAGTATTACTGGTGGGATGGATACTGTGAAGTGTTTGACTTGTCAGAAAGTTAAAGTAGAGCGACAGTTACTGAAAGGGGTTCTTCAGTCTTTACCGATGCTAGAGTGGAAATGGGAAAATAAATCCATATACTTCATTGTGGGATTACCGAAGACATCTCGAGGTATTAATGCAATCTGGGGTATTGTTGATCGATTTCCTAAATCTGCTCATTTCCTTCCTCTTTGAGATTCTTTGTCTCTAGATTGACATTCTCAGTTTTATGTTAATGAGATAGTCAGGTTGCATGGAGTTCCCCTCTCCATTTTATCGGATCTTGATCTTAGGTTTACTTCTAAATTTTGGAAAGGCCTTCAGAAGTTGTTGGGTAGTGAATTAAATTTTAGTATATCATTTCATCTGTAATTAGATGGGAAATCAGAACGAACAATTCAGACCTTGGAGTATATGCTATGTGTTTGTTCACTGGATAACCAGGGGAGTTAGGAAAAACATATTTACTTGGTTGAATCATCTTATAATAATTGATTTCATTCTAATATACAGATGGCTCCATTTGATGCATTATATTAGAAGTTGTGTCAAACTACAACTTTTTGGGATAAAGTAGGTGAAAGGAAGTTGATGGGACAAGAATTGATAGAAGAGATGGTAGAAAAGTTTCAGTTGATTCTGAAGCACATGGGAATATCTCAGAGTAGGTAGAAAATTTAGGCGGATAACCAGAGGAAGGATCATTAGGTAATCATGTATTTCTTAATGTTTCTCCATGGAAGAGTGTGATTCGTTTTGGTAAGAAGGGAAAGTTGAGTCCAAGGTTCATTAGACCTTATGAAATGCTGGATAAAGTTGGATCAGTTGCATATAGAGTAGATTTACCACCAAGTTTGTCCCAGGTACACAATTTTTTTCATGTTTCAATGTTGAGAATTTATATGCCAGATCCATCTCATGTTTTGAGCTCAGAGATAGTTCAATTGGAAGAGAATCTCTCTTGTGAGGAAAAACCAGTCTAGATTCTTGATCGAAGAGAGAAAGTATTGTGGAATAAAGTAATTCACCAGGTAAAGGTTTTGTGAAAAACTATATGGTTAAAGAGGAAACGTGAGAATCTAAAAATTCTATGAGGGATAAATACCCCCATTTATTTGATAAGTGAATATAATTCTGAGAATAAAATATCAAAAAGGGGGGAAGGATGTAACATCCCAGGTAAATAAATAAATAATACATTTTCTTTTTAATTAATATTTTGTGAATTAAATATTAATTTTACCTTAAAGGGGTTTCTATGTTCTATGGCATACCCAATATGTAATAACAAGTTTTCTTGAAATCTTACGTTGCACAATAATAATATAATATTATTATTTTAAATGGTAGTTAATGCTTAGCCATTGTATTGGCAGGAATGAACAGAACTAACTACAATATTATTATTCATGTTTATTAAAAAATTTGACATTTATCCAATAAATGTTAGAGGATTAAAATCTGAATTAATCTAAATTTAATCATAAATACTCTAATATTCATTAAAAGGTTGATTTACCACTTTTTAATGGAAACCCTTCTTTAAATCTAGTTTTGGAAAGATTTATATGTTCTATTTGACAAAATAAAATTATTCTGTATAATTGGGACATCAAAATTCACTTTGGGAAAAATTTTGGTATTTTTTTGATAAAATTCAATTTTTGATGAATAGTGAATAATGTTGTATTTTAATTCAGAACTGGATTTTTAATATAATTTATTTATATGGATATATTATCTTTTTAATTGGTTTTAATGTGAAATTAGATTGTATTTTTACCATTTAATCTAATTTTGGTTATTAGAATTAATTTGACTTTGAAATTGAATATAAACAAGTGTCGATCTTTTGATAGTTATTATTTCTTAAATACACACATTTTATTTTGATAGTGGGAATTAATTTTAAATTAATTTCTTCCATTTCTGTGTTTTGAATTTTGAAAAATTGATTCCATATTTGGAATCAGGAGGTCAAAATAGTTTAAATAGGTAACTTTTATGTTTATACATTAACATTATTTACTTTAGAAAATATTTTATTTACCATGGTTAAAGGGTAAATCTGGAAAATAATGGTAAAGAAATATTACTATAATAATATAAAATTACCATAACATATGTTATAATACTATTGGTTGATAAAATTCCGAACATGATCATCATAGGGTCGATTTTGGTACCCTATGGGGCCATTTGGGAGTGATAATAACACTTTATTTTAATTAACTTAAAGTAAAGAAAAAAAGACAAAAACAAATATCTTCTAGTAAATTAATTTTTACATAGGTTTATATAATCTATATTTTCAACTATAAATATTATTTGGAAATCTAAAAATATTTCTTACATAATGATATTTTATTTTATAATTTTTAAAAATTATATAAATTAAATTAATTATGACACAATAATGATGTAGTGTTTACCTCATTAATAAATGATTTAAATAAATAAGATTATAATGATTAAAATAATATCCAAAACATGTCCAATTGTTATGGGATGATTTTATTTCGACCATGATTCATCGTATCATAGAGTTTAATATGTTTTGTACATTTTGTAATTGAAAATCATTAGATAATAAAATAATATTTTCACACTTTCTTAAAGAGCCCCTCCTTCCCCTTATAAAAATCCCTCAACTCTAACTCATTCCTCACACCTCTAAAGACCTTTAATCATCCAACCTCTACCCAGTTAAGTTCCCTACATCCCTCTACTCCATATAGAAGCCTTAAATTGGAAATAAGGCACTTCAAAAAACCCTTTTGGTTCAAACTAGGGGGAGTTAACCGATTTAAAGGTAATGTATTCTCTTAAGTTATTTTGTTTTATTTTACTTCTCCAACCACCTAAACTCTTTTTATTACTTTATTTTATAATAAAACCAGTATCCTCAATATTCTAGGATGTTTTTATGAGAATTATTTGAACTACACATATAAAAACCTTCATCTAATGGGTAAATAACATACTGTTTCTGTGGATGGAAAACTAAAGCCATACGAAACAATGATGGTCCAATTATCTCTTATCGCCTCTCATGGTGGCCATTACGAAGGAACTGTATTTATATATGATATATATTATGTTTATTTTTAATTTATGCTTATTTATTTTCTTTTTATATCGCACAATTATGGTTTCCATTTTGGGTAAATGAGATAATTTCATTTGAGAATTGTGGACTATCGCCCCCTCAAAGTGATATGACTCGTTAATTGTAACACCCCGAGATTTTATGAAAAATATTCTTTTAATTTCATTAATTTCTTGTGTTGTATTTTACACCAAGATTACCTTGCGCTATACGCAACACCGTATTAGCTTGCAGTATACGCAACACTATTCTTGGATCGTGTTACACACAATTTTGATAATAGTTATTCTACGCAACATTGAGTATATATATATATATATATTCAATTTATAAATGAAATATGGTTGTATTCTGTTATACGAAACAATGAAGGATTCTTTCACAACACGCAACCCTGACTTGGCTTGCATTACACGCAATCGCGACCTTCCTCGATAGCGTGTGTTGTACGCAATACCGGGTTTTAATAAACAATGATATATTATTATAATATTGTCATGAACTAGCCGTTATGAATATTATTAACTAAATTTTGAATTTTATAACATTATTATTCATCCTACACATTTTCTAGAACATGGTATAAGAACAAAATAAATTTTTCGGGTAAAATAAGTATTTTTCAAAAAATGTAGTTTTGCCGCCTTTTGATGGCGCACCCACATTAAATCTAGTTTTTGACATGTTTATATGTTCAATTTGAAAAAATAAAATTCTTCTTTTCAATCAGGATATAAAAATTTACATTAGATAAAGTTTTGATATTTTTCCGATAACTTTCATATTTTAATGAATAGTAAAAACACGATATATTTTAATTAAAAACAACTTTTTTCATCGTAATATATTATGTGGTTAAATTATAATATTGAATGGTTTTAAAGTATAAATAGAATATATTTTTACCATTTAATATAATTTATGACATTAGCATTGATTTTACCTTGAATTCGTAGGTTAAATCAATTCAATCTTTTGCAATGTTTTAAAGAAAAACCCGTTTTCTTTCGACAACGGGATTAATTTTAATTTAATTTCTGAATCTTTTGTGTATTGAATTTGGAAAAATGGATTCCATATTTGGAATCAGTGGGTCCAAATTATGTTAATAAGCTACTTTTTATTTTTGGGCATTGTGAATAGTAACTACGGTAAATTTTATTTACTATAGTTAAAGGTAAATCGGGTAATTAAGGGTAAATATAAGATTATAAAATTACCCTAACACTTGGAAAAAATCCTATTGGATGGTTAAAATTATACCCATATAACCTAAGGGTTGGATTAGGTTCATTTTATGGACTTTTGTCCATGAAAATAATTTAATTATTATTAAAACCAAAGAATGTGACAACATGTCACTTTCTTAAATCTTATAAGTATAATAATTTTAATCTAGTGATAAACTTCTTGAAACTTAGAACATTAATAGTCTCCAGAAATCTAATACAATTATCTACATCATAGGAATTTATTTAGTATTTTTAGGGATTAAATAATTATCATTTATTATGACACAAAGATGATGCAGTAATTATCTTATTAACGAAATATTGACATAATTGATGTTATAAATACCCAAATAAATAAAATTTGAGACTTTTTATGAATTCCACTAATTTTCTAGGTTAATATGACATGTTAGTATTGATTTAATTAACTTTGTTCTAACTTATCATTCTGTTATAATTTTCACAAAAATCAATTACTAAATAGTGTCAAAATTGACATAAAATAGTTTTTTAAAAAAATATTATATTATTAATTGTTATTTTATTCCTAAAAATATAAGGTTCGTCCAAATGACTTAGATAAGTTTATATATATTAATAATAAACAACTTGGGGTTCTTTTGGCTTCTTATAGTAAGTTTATTAACCTTATAGTGTAAGAACACAAGAAGACACGGTAAAAGTACAATTATTTAACTTAATGTTAAATCTAAATGATAAGGTTAAAATAGGAACCTAAACTTGTCTAAATTATATTTGATGAGAGGATTTAGACCCATACCCACCTTAGCTTCGAAATATATCAATTTGGAGCTATTTAAAACCGAAATTGACTTTATAATAAAATAATAGTTTTAGTTATTCCAAAGGTACCCCTCTCCCCCCATATAAAAGGGCACCTCCTCCCTCTCCTCCTCACACCAATTTGAGCATTCAAGCTCGGACAACCCCTTCAAAAATCTCTTCTCCACTTCCCTAGTATCATCCTAGATGTCCTGGTCTTCTTCAAATACCATCCTTAGTTCTTTAAGTGGAGGTTAAGTGAAGGCGCGTCAAAAAGAGGTAATATCCATTACCGATCTTTTTCAATTTCTTTCTTCTTCAACTTCTTCTTCTTTAGTTGTTTCATGATAAAGTAATAACATCAGTATTTATTATATACTGATATGTTATTATAAATATTAAACAACTCTAATTAACCTTCTATCCATCCTACAGAAAAAGGAAATCACCGAGCGTGCGTACGTACGGAATACCGTCTCCACGCCGTGGTGTAATCTATTTTCTGCCACCACCTTAATTGGATGGGTATAATGGTGTAATGAGTAACTATATATGATTATTATAAAGTGATATTGATACTTAAATAGTATACATACACTTCAACACAAGTTCACGATCATGAGAACGATATCATCGCTCGTGCGTACGTACGGACTACCGTCTCCACGATGCGATGAGATTCATTCTCCATGTTAACCATTTAAGAATGATTATAAATTAGATATAAGCAATAATAAGGAAATATATGACATTATAAAGCTACTGGATTTATGTATATATTTATTTCATCTACTTACTTCCATTCAAGACAATAAGGAAAGGAAAACAACGTTCATGCGTACGTACGGACTACCGTCTCCATGAACGGTGTGTTTCATTTCCTTTATCTATCTATTATATATATATATATACTGAATATATATGATATATAAATCATGTTTTATATTCTGGAAGTAAGTAAATCATGATATAAGTAATAATAATGTCAAGAACAACAAGTCCAAACACCTACGATAAATGAAACAATTTTACCCAAAACGCTCTTTAACATGGAATTTACAAAAGAACGGGTAAAATAAAGTCATAAGTGAACCATATATGATATCATAACAATTAGTATGATTCTTTAATAAGTCAATGACATTATTTAAATCATTATACAGGAGGTTCGGACACTTACGAAGAAAATCGGACCTAAGGTAAGGGAAATATCACAATCTCATTTTTATCCGAGATTGTTTATTCGTAAGTATTTACTGGGGTGTATTTTATCATCCACATCCATGTTTCCTAAATATGTAATATTATTTACATCCACCTACAATTGTTTAAATCCAATTTTACCCTTCGGTGAGTTTTTAGTAAAAGATATGAAAGGAATCTTTTGTCGTTTTTCATACGAGGTACTTTTTGACTTTTTCGAAAAAAGTACGAAGATTGTTTTTTTTACTTATATGGCATGAATTGATTTTTAAAACATTATTTCCAAGAAGATTCCTTTAAAAGTTTTCAAGTTTATTTTTAATCAACTTCTTTTAGTTTAACGTTTTATGACATGTTAAGAAAGGAAAAATGTTTTTAAAGAAGAAAGGATATTTTCCTCAAGAATTCATTTAAAGTGTTTTATCAAAATTATTTTCCATATAATATAACATAGGGTTATATTTATATCCCTATTATTACATTGATTTGGTTATGTTGGGATGGAATTATTTTTATGAATTCCTTTATCTTATATGAATTGTTTTATGATGTCACGATGTTTACGAATCCCATTTTTTTACATGGGTTATGCAATGATGTATGATTTATGATTTTGTGGCACACATAAGAATGGTATCATTATGAGATGGGTGGGACCTATATCTCCCTCCAATGCATTGGGTAAAGATTTTATATCTCATGATATAGACATGGCTGGAACGGTAGGTTATACCGGTTCAGTGAAACAGGACTGAAACGAGGGTGACTCGGTTCAGAAATGGACTTTGTCCACTAAGATAGTCTTGGCAATGAGTCTTGACTAACAAGAAATGAGTCTCTATGATTATGTGTGTATGCCACAAAGTTCATGTTTTAAGTTATGATTATTGTGACTAAATGTCACTGCCATGATTTATCTCATGTTATGAAATTATGATCTCTTTTGCAGGTTAAGATTTCCAAAAGTTATGTGCTTATGTATATGATGTGATTGATATTTCTTTTGTTTACCCTTACTGAACATTTGAGCTCACCCTTTTATGTTTTATTTTCCCCAGGATATAAAGAAAGGTTTTAGGTAAAAAAAAGGAAGATCTTTATGGGAGATTTTGAAGATCTTTCACCACGATTAGAAGATTATATTCCAAGTTTCCAAAGACACTAAACTATTACGGTCCTTGTGTGTGTGTTTTTGTTATGTAATAAGTATTATGAAAAATTAATGTAATATCTTTGTACGTTAAGCTTCGGGTCTCTACAGTTGGTATCAGAGGAAAGGTTTAGTCAACCTTTGGAAACTAGGATGCGAAAACGTTAGTGAGATCCCTAGAGATATTTCTAAGGTATTTCTAGGGATGTCCCTAAGGTTAAGTATACGTATAGGTTATAGTACTAGAATGACGCTAACGATCATAGAATTAAACCTAAGATGTTAGATATTGAAGGTACTCCCCCTTTATTATTTTGTTTTCCCTAGCTTGTTTTTTTCCTCTCACACTATTCTTTTTGGGTTTTAGAAAATGGATGGAAACAAGGTGATTCGTGATAATGGAGGATATGATGGACAATGGAATGATATTTTTCATGAGCAACCAAATGAAATGGGATTTGGAAGTCCAAACATCATTATTATGCCGAATTAGCAATCTCATAATATGATCAATAAAGTAAAATTTGGTAAGTTTCCTGACTCGGCTAATAAGAGAAAGATGGAGTTTTATGATAATCATAGAGGAAAGAAAGTTCAATTTCTCCTATGTAAATCATGTGGGAAGAGGCATCATGGAGAATGTTTCAAAGGAACTGGAAGATTCTTTGGGTGTGGAAAAGAAGGACACAAATCCAGTAAGTGAAAAGGAAAAGGTTCAGTTAACACCCGGGATGAGGATAATGGTATTGCTACGACATCAACAATGGTTAAATGTTTTAAATGTGGAATGTACGGGCATTATGCAAACCAATGCCCTAAGGGAAAATCTCATGAAGAGAATTAGTATGGTTGTATGGGTAGTATTTATGTGGATGATGATGAAGAGACTACAAATGATATGTGAGATGAAAGAATTTTTGAAGCTCGGTCAATAGGTAGTGGAATGATTACATGTTTATCATGTGTAATGTTGTATAAGTAATCTCATGGTACTATGGAATAAAGAGACATCTAAGGATTGTTACACTGTTTCCTTTCCTTGAGTTTTGAAAGTGTATGATTAATGTTACCAGTATCCATGAAAGGTTATTCAGATATTTTTGGAATGTAGATGATATGTGCATAATGAAGGGATAAGGAGAAAATTAAATGTTTGATAGTATTCATGAGCTCATGACTGATATAAGGAGAAGGTTATATCATGCTTTGAGTATATAGATTTTTTGGATTTTGGTATGTGGAAAGTGTTAACTTTTAACTGCATTCATGTTTTCACTAAGGTTCAATGGGTATTCATTCTTCAAGAGAATACATGAATAAGGTATTCACATTTGACCAACAAGATATATCTTATGATATATGGGGGATAAATGATGGCATTCACGTGATTGTTCTGTGACATTTCAAATAATTGTTTTCTTTATACTATGAGCTTGGACCGAATTATTTTAGATAAGACTAAAGATTAGAATGGATTATGTTGGACATAAGTTAGGATAAAACGTTTTTCGATATTATTGATGGGATGTTATTGTAATATAGCTTTATAAAAAGGACAACCTGCAGGACGGGCGAAAGCCCATCGCGTCGGACAAGGCTATGGGAATCGAACCCACAACCGAAGTGCGACTGGCCTTTATCGCCTACCACTGGCATACAGGAAGTCCCTGTTTAGTAGAAACTAGTTTTATTATATTAAGCAGTATGATATATGAAGTATAAGTCCATTTTAGGAACCATATATGATTAATCTCACTATAGAATGACTTATGTATATTTAATAACTTTTTCTAACCTTTTGTTTGAGACAGATGGAATGACCCGTCATTATATCACATGATCTTCCAACACTTCACGAATAACAAATTCAACTTCATTTATTTAAGAGATGAAGTAGAAATTGTTCAAGGCACGAACAACAGTGAGATTATACCAAAATAAAGTAAGTATTTATTCTAATTCAAACTCTTCAACTTTAGGGAAACGATATTGAAAACCAAAAATGTTGTCCTAGTGATCTTATATCTGATGAATCAGATGGTACCCTAGATCATCAAAAATTTATGGCTTTGCGATTGTTGGATTTTTTATAGCCATGTTCTCTACCACTCTCCATCAGAACTTGATGGTTAGATTTCTCTTCCATATCCATATTTTAACCTATGTTGAAACCCAGTGATTAGTTTATTTGGGTAACCATTACGTTTAATACATTTTTTTTTAAAGATTGGTTTTGGTATTCCTTTTTACGATGTGGGTTTCTATTAAAGAAACTTTCGAATAGTAAACCATTTATAACCCCGACGAATTTCGAGGGCGAAATTCATTTTAAGGGGGGTAGAATGTAACACCCCGAGATTTTATGAAAAATATTCTTTTAATTTCATTAATTTCTTGTGTTGTATTCTACACCAAGATTACCTTGCGCTATACGCAACACCGTATTAGCTTGCAGTATACGCAACACTATTCTTGGATCGTGTTACACACAATTTTGATAATAGTTATTCTATGCAACACTGAGTATATATATATATATATTAAATGTATAAATGAAATATGGTTGGATTCTGTTATACGAAACAATGAAGGATTCTTTCACAACACGCAACCCTGACTTGGCTTGCATTACACGCAATCGCGACCTTCCTCGATAGCGTGTGTTGTACGCAATACCGGGTTTTAATAAACAATGGTATATTATTATAATATTGTCATAAACTAGCCATTATGAATAGTATTAACTAAATTTTGAATTTTATAACATTATTATTCATCCTACACATTTTCTAGAACATGGTATAAGAACAAAATAAATTTTTCGGGTAAAATAAGTATTTTTCAAAAAATGCAGTTTTGCCGCCTTTTGATGGCGCTCCCACTTTAAATATAGTTTTTGACATGTTTATATGTTCAATTTGACAAAATAAAATTCTTATTTTCAATCAGGATATAAATATTTACATTAGATAAAGTTTTGATATTTTTCCGATAACTTTCATATTTTAATGAATAGTAAAAACACGCTATATTTTAATTAAAAACAACTCTTTTCATCGTAATATATTATGTGGTTAAATTATAATATTTAATGGTTTTAAAGTATAAATAGAATATATTTTTACCATTTAATATAATTTATGTCATTATCATTGATTTTACCTTGAATTCGTAGGTTAAATTAATTCAATCTTTTGCAATGTTTTAAAGAAAAACCCGTTTTCTTTCGACAACGGGATTAATTCTAATTTAATTTCTGCATCTTTTTTGTATTGAATTTGGAAAAATGGATTCCATATTTGGAATCAGTGGGTCCAAATTATGTTAATAAGCTACTTTTTTATTTTTGGGCATTGTGAATAGTAACTACGGTAAATTTTATTTACTATAGTTAAAGGTAAATCGGGTAATTAAGGGTAAATATAAGATTATAAAATTACCCTAACACTTGGAAAAAATCCTATTGGATGGTTAAAATTATACCCATATAACATAAGGGTTGGATTAGATTTATTTTATGGACTTTTGTCCATGAAAATAATTTAATTATTATTGAAACCAAAGAATGTGACAACATGTCACTTTCTTAAATCTTATAAGTATAATAATTTTAATCTAGTGATAAACTTCTTGAAACTTCTAACATTAATATTATCCAGAAATCTAATACAATTATCTACATCATAGGAATTTATTTAGTATTTTTAGGGATTAAATAATTATCATTTATTATGACACAAAGATGACGCAGAAATTATCTTATTAATGAAATATTGACATAATTGATGTTATAAATACCCAAATAAATATAATTTGAGACTTTTTATGAATTACACTAATTTTCTAGGTTAATATGACATGTTAGTATTGATTTAATTAACTTTTTTCGAACTTATAATTCTGTTATGGTTTTCACAAAAATCAATTACTAAATAGTGTCAAAATTGACATAAAATAGTTTTTAAAACAAATATTATATTATTAATTGTTATTTTATTCCTAAAAATCTAAGGTTCGGCCAAATGACTTAGATAAGGTTATATATATTAATAATAAACAACTTGGGGTTCTTTTGGCTTCTTATAGTAAGTTTATTAACCTTATAGTGTAAGAACACAAGAAGACACGGTAAAAGTACAATTATTTAACTTAATGTTAAATCTAAATGATAAGGTTAAAATAAGAACATAAACTTGTCTAAATTCTATTGGGTGAGATGATTTCTACCCATCCCCACCTTATCTTCTAAATATATCAATTTGGAGCTATTTAAAACCGAACTTGACTTTATAATAAAATAATATTTTTAGTTATTCCAAAGGTACCCCTCTCCTCCCATATAAAAGGGAACCTCCTCCCTCTCCTCCTCACACCAATTTGAGCATTCAAGATCGGCCAACCCCTGAAAAAATCTCTTATACACTTCCCTAGTATCATCCTAGAGGTCCTGGTCTTCTTCAAAGACCATCCTTAGTTCTTTAAGTGGAGGTCAAGTGAAGGCGCGTCAAAAAGAGGTAATATCCATTACCGATCTTTTTCAATTTCTTTCTTCTTCAAATTATTCTTCTTTAGTTGTTTCATGATAAAGTAATAACATCAGTATTTCTTATATACTGATATGTTATTATAAATATGAAACAAATATAATTAACCTTCTATCCATCCTACGGAAAAAGGAAATCATCTCGTGTGCGTACGTACGGAATACCGTCTCCACGCCGTGGTGTAATCTATTTTCTGCCACCACCTTAATTGGATGGGTATAATGGTGTAATGAGTAACTATATATGATTATTATAAAGTGATATTGATACTTAAATATTATACATACACTTAAACACAAGTTCATGATCATGAGAACGATATCGTCGCTCGTGCGTACGTACGGACTACCGTCTCCACGATGCGATGAGATTCATTCTCCATGTTAACCATTTAAGAATGATTATAAAGTATATATAAGTAATAATAATGAAATATATGAAATTATAAAGCTACTGGATTTATGTATATATTTATGTCATATACTTACTTCCATTCAAGACAATAAGGAAAGGAAAACAACATTCATGCGTACGTACGGACTACCGTCTCCATGAACGGTGTGTTTCATTTCCTTTATCTATCTATTATATATATATATATATACTGAATATATATGATATATAAATCATGTTTTATATTCTGGAAGTAATTAAATCATGATATAAGTAATAGTAATGTCAAGAACAACAAGTCCAAACACCTACGATAAATGAAACAATTTTACCCAAAACGCTCTTTAACATGGAATTTACAAAAGAACGGGTAAAATAAAGTCATAAGTGAACCATATATGATATCATAACAATTAGTATCATTCTGGAATAAGTCAATGACATTATTTAAATCATTATACATGAGGTTCGGACACTTACGAAGAAAATCGGACCTAAGGTAAGGGAAATATCACAATCTCATTTTTATCCGAGATTGTTTATTCGTAAGTATTTACTAGGGTGTATTTTATCATCCACATCCATGTTTCCTCAATATGTAACATTATTTCCATCCACCTACAATTTTTTAAATCCAATTTTACCCTTCGGTGAGTTTTTAGTAAAATATATGAAAGGAATCTTTTGTCGTTTTTCGTACGAGGTACTTTTTGACTTTTTCGACAAAAGTACGAAGAATGTTTTTTTTTACTTATACGGTATGAATGTATTTTTAAAACATTATTTCCAAGAAGCTTCCTTTACAAGTTTTCAAGTTTATTTTTAATCAACTTCTTTTAGTTTAAAGTTTTATGACATGTTAAGAAAGGAAAAATGTTTTTAAATAAGAAAGGATATTTTCCTCAAGAATTCATTTCAAGTGTTTTATCAAAATTATTTTCCATCTAAGATAACATAGGGTTCTGTTTATATCCCTATTATTACATTGATGTGGTTATGTTAGGATGGAATTATTTTTATGAATTCCTTTATCTTATATGAATTGTTTTATGATGTCACGATGTTTACGAATCCCATTTTTATTACATGGGTTATGCAATGATGTATGATTTATGATTTTGTGGCACACATAAGAATGGTATCATTATGAGATGGGTGGGACCTATATCTCCCTCCAATGCATTGGGTAAAGATTTTATATCTCATGAGATAGACATGTATGGAATGGTAGGTTATACCGGTTCAGTGAAACAGGACTGAAACGAGGGTGACTCGGTTCAGAAATGGACTTTTTCCACTAAGATAGTCTTGGAAATGAGTCTTGACTAACAAGAAATGATTCTCTATGATTATGTGTGTATGCCACAAAGTTCATGTTTTAAGTTATGATTATTGTGACTACATTTCACTGCCATGATTTATCCCATGTTATGAAATTATGATCTCTTTTTCAGGTTAAGATTTCCAAAAGTTATGTGCTTATGTATATGATGTGATTGATATTTCTTTTGTTTACCCTTACTGAACATTTGAGCTCACCCTTTTATGTTTTCTTTTCCCCAGGATATAAAGAAAGGTTTTAGGTAAAAAAAAAGGAATATGTTTATGGGAGATTTGGAAGATCTTTCACCATTATTAGAAGATTATATTCCGAGTTTCCAAAGACACTAAACTATTACGGTCCTTGTGTGTGTGTTTTTGTTATGTAATAAGTATTCCGCAAAATTAATGTAATATCTTTGTACGTTAAGCTTCGGGTCTCTACATTAATGCAATATGTGGGACATATAAAATAGGGATTTAATGATATTATATATGATATTATACTGGAATTATAATATACCTATGTATCTTTATGTTTTTATTCCATTAAAATAAGAAATATAAATCAAAGTAGCATTCATGTGTACGTACGACTTACCGTCTCCATGAACGGTGCATTTCATTTATTATCTCCAAATGTTATGTACTATTATGAATACATATATATACTGGATATATATGATATATATGATATCTACATCATGAATATCATTCTATAGAAAATGGATATTTGACCACATGAACAACTTGTAATTATAAGATGTTCATTTTTTACTCAATTACCAAATATCGACAAAATGACTGTTATTAACATAAATGATTACATAATGTTTATAACATGGTAATAAGTGATATAAAATGAATAATAAACTTGAAAAAGGATATTAATCAAGTATAAATTAACTATAGTTTATTATTCAGGAGATTAAAGAATGAACGGGTCAAATCGGACACGAGGTAAGGGACTTCGTCTCAATCTCCTTTCATTGAGGCATATTTTGTTATAATAAATGACTTTATTTTATACGCTATATAAATAACTTTTAATTTTCATTTAATTCAAAGGGAATATTTTTCTACGAAGTGTTTTATGAAATGAAAAAAAAGAAGGATTCTTTTTAACATAAGCGGTGACAACGACCTTTCTACTGCCACGAGTATTATTTGATCTTTTGGCTTCCTTAACAAGCCGTAATGTTTTTAAAATAAAAATAAATAACACATAATATTTTGTGTATTTTGGTATTGAAAATGGTTTTTATAATGGATTTTTTTTCAATATATTTAAAAGATATGTTGTGATTGAAATATGGAAATGTTATCTTTCATTTATGTTTGTTTTTTGTGTCACAAATATGTTATGGTTCTTGAGAATTCTTTACGTATATGGGTGGTTCCATGATAAACCTATGGTGGGTGAGCCAAATATAGCTCTCCAATTCATTGGGTAACGTGAAAGAGGTAAATGTGAATGTTTCTCCAAATATATTTAGGAAATATACTAGGATGGGTATTCCAAATGTAACTCCCTACGTAGTTGTGATAGATACAATGTAAGTATGATATGGATGCCACATGTTACCTTTATTATTTATGATTTCTATGTGTTGTTCATAAATCTTATGATTTTATGTGGTGTGTTAAAGTGATAATGTTATGTATACAATGACATACTAATGTTTTCTTTCTTTGTTTTATAACCCTTATTGAGATTTTTATGCTCATCCCACGTTTGAAATATTTTTCACATGACTTAAAGTTGAATAGGGTCAAGGATGGGATCAAGGAAAATTCTTGTTGTCTAAAACATTGAACTATACAGGAATCTGTTTTTCAAGTGTTTTTTTTTTTTGAAAAAAATGAAAACTGAGTAGAAGTGTCTGCTTTGTAATTCTAGAGATTCAATGTAAAAGTTATGGCCTAATTCTCTAACTCTATAAACCTGAAAATATCCTCAATGTGAATTATTCATTTAATTCAAGAATATGTAATGTTTTAAGGATATATCCTTACATATACTAAGGAAACTATTAGATCCCATTGATCAATTCCAAGGATACCCTTTTGAATTAGGTGGTCACACAAGTTTTTGATTGGATATAGAGAACATTATATTGGATGCCCAGGAGTTTAATAATAGGATTTGTGGAGGTTATACCTTTTTTCTACTTGTGGTGACTTGAAATCAGTCACCCCTAGACGTATAGGATTTCTTATGGCCTTCCACTAAATGGAATCAGACATTTTCCTCACATTGAGAATGTTTAGGTACTACTGGGGGGTTTGTCCCAAGGGCTTGAGGATGATAGATTCCTAGGTTCCACTACTCATCCATGAATATGTGATCATGGGATCCCCAGAATGAGGAAAGATGTCCTCTAAGGGGTTTCTCATGCTCATCAACATTTTGGAACTGGATGAAGTAGGTATAGATGATAAATATTACAGGACTAAGGATCAATGATAGTTTTTGGTCATGTAATAGTTTATATGTGTACTCCCTTTATAAATTGGGGATATTGGGGTTAGTATGGTTCCTACAATGTGCTCAATTATAATCCATCATTGGGATAAATCATGTATTGTTTGTAGTTTCTATATTTTTTTATGTCCAGTAGTTTATTATTTAATAATAGATGACAGTGTCACTAGACCATATCAATATATATACCAGTTATTATGTGATTACATTGTTAGTGCATATAACACCCTTATATTTTAAAATAAAATTGTGTTTGAAAGTGTATAAGATACACAACACTGATCTTAATTGAACCATGAAATATTATTATATAAATTTGACCATTATAACCTAGTAATTAAATTGTAGAGAATGGATAGGATTAAATTATTTATGAAATATATATATAGATTTCCTTCCCAATAAAAATTTAATGATTAATTCTTAGAAAATAAGGACTCAATTTTCTACTAAAGTCATTTTATAATTCAAAAAATATTTTTTCTTCAAAAATATTATTTATTTTTGTGAGAAAATATTATAAATTTTTTGTAAAAATTTTGGAAAATTTATTTGATAAAATTATACTAAATTTTTGAATATGTATATTAAAATTAGGTTATGGTGTTTTTTCAGAATTTTTCATAAAATATGTTTTTTAATGAAAAGTGAAAATAATATTTTTTTAATGGAAAATATATTTTATTTTCAAGTATTTATATCATTAAATTATATTAGTTTTAAAACTTAATTACTATCTTTATATTGAAAATAAAAAATTATGGTCTCTAGAATGAATTTTATAATTAAATTTTGTATAAAAAATATTTTTATACTTAAAAGAAAATTTTTCTAAAAAAATATATATTTTTTTTAATATTAAATTAAATTATGCCACTTAGTTTAATTTAATATTAAAAATTGTATTATATATTTGGAATCATGGGGTATATATTTGTAAAATAAGTCCCTTTAATTTTTTCTCATCATGAATAGTAACCATAATAAAAATTTATCACCATGTTAAGAGTTAATCATGTAATTAAGGTTAAAATTAATATGATAAAGACTATAAAATTGAACTAATAATTAAAATAAATTTATTTAAGGAGTATATTTCTTAAATAATCATCCAATATTCAAATATATGACCTTTTATTTCAATTTGGCTCTGATTTTCACCCTTTTAAAAATTATGTAAAAGAAAATGTCCAAAATGGAACTCTTGTGTTTTTAATATCAATAATATTTTGCGAAAAGGATAAAGATACCATAGGCTCTATTATAAATATTTTATTTAATTAAAAGTGAGTTTATTCATGATAATTATTTTTAATTTTTAGTGATGAAATAACTATCTTAAATTATTACACAATATAGACATAATATTTGTTCAATTGATAGAAAAATATAATAAATGATACTAAAAGAATAATAAATGATACTAAATAAGTTAAAAGAAATTAAATTTAAATGAAAATAATGTCCAAATAACTTTAAACAAAAATAAAATATTAGATATATGTGAATGTATTATATTTGAATTCTATTGTTTTCCTATTCTTTTTAAAGTCAAATTAAATGAATAGTTCCAAAAATGACATTAATGTTATTCTATAATAAATAATATTTTATAATATGATATAGTATTATTATAAATAATATATTCAAACATGTGATTAAACTTGGTTTCAAAATATCATCTATAGTCAATTTTTGGCCTATTTCTATTTTATAGTATCTTTATTTACCTCTAAATAGTAAAAACATTGTTATTATAGTAATTGTCAAAAGGGGGAAACATTGGTTAAAATAAAGATATAAGGGTATAAAACTAATCTAAATATGTTCAAATTATATTAGATGATTCTTTTTTTACCCATAATCATAAAATATTTAAACTATATATGTTTGGAACCATTTTTAGTAGAAAAAAATATAAAAATTGAATATTTTATGTATTTCCAAGAGTGTCCTTCCCCTCACTTATAAAAGGGAACCTCCTCTCCCATTTTATCACACTTAAAATCCATTTATTTTTTCCAATACTCATCCAAATACCTTCCTAACATTTCTCCCAACATTTTTTATGTCTTATTTTATGTATAATAACTACCTTATAGTGTTTAAGGTGAGAAGAAATGTAGTTTTTCCTAATAAGAGGTATAGTTTTAACCAAATGTTTTATTTATATTTATTCTTATACCTCCTCTAAATATTATCCAACCATTATGAGATAATAAAATCAGTATATTCAATATACTGGGATGTTATTCTATTGATTTAATAGCCTATATTTATCTCCACCTCCACCAAATAGGAAAAGAAATTTATATTAATGTGTATGGGAGACTACCACCTTATGAACCAATATAATTAATTTTACATCACAACCGCTCACAACTTGTTGTAATGATGAATTTGTATATATATATATATATATATGATATTAAATACATAATTATAAGTCTATAAAAATAATATATCATCTAATTTCTTACATTTCCATTCATTTAAAAATTATAAATTCATTCAAGTGTATGTGTGGATTATCACCTACATAAACTGATGTGATTATTTTTTCATAACCTCATCACATGACCTATTCATATTAGTGTTTTTAAAGAAATAAATATATATTTAAAAAATAATTATCATTTATTATTTATAAAATAATGTTTCTATTCTTTCATTAATGATCGTTGAAAAATGGAAAGGTTACTCATGCGTACATACGGCCATCCATATCCATGATTTTAAGATAGTTTATTTTTCCTAAATAATAATCATGGATGGTTTTAAAGTTATAATTTAAGTAAAAAATAATTTAATCATGTAATTTTTTTATTCAAGAGATTATGGATTAATTATATCATTAACCATAGTCCACCTACCAAATTCATTTTGGACATATGAGATGAATGTGGTCAAATTGTCTATTATGAACATAAGTAAATATATATAATAATTTAATAAACAAGAAAATGAATAATAATAATTAAAAGGGTTATTAATATATTAAATAATTAACTTCGGTTTGTTATTTAGGAATATAAATAATACACCTGATGATTCAAACTCATTATAAGTGATCTCTCTAAACCACCCTCTTTCTTTAGGTTGTGACCTTTCTCTCTCTAACTCTCTTTCTCTATATATCTATCTTTAATAGCATAGAATAATTATAAATTTTTTATATATTTATCCCAAAAATATACCTATATTATTATACCTTCTTTTTAAGGGGTTATACAAGACTTATTTTCTTTTCATAAATGCATTATTTATGAAATTTCATTTAATTATGATATGAGGAAAGATTATGAAACCTATTTATTTATATGGGTAATTCTTATGATTATTCCTTATGATTGAATTTTTTTATGTAGAAAATAATCATGAACATGTTATGATGGGTGTTCATCGATGGTGCTCCAATGCATTGGGTAATGTTTATGTCTCATGAGACATTATATATAGGGATTAGGTAGTAAACCTAATTCACAATGGGACTATTTCCACCTTGTGATATTGTCTTGGTAGTTATCCTTATATTCTATATATGTCATGTTTTTTTATTCCACATTTCCTATATTTTCATAATCTTATGATACCATGCTCCTTATGTTATTCTCTTATGCAATTACTCATGATCCTTCTCTTTTGTGATATCATGTTATACCTTTGAGTCACAGGTTATACATCCTTATCATGTTTATTATTTTCCTTGGATTGATAGGTCATCCCTTTATTTTATGTATTAACTAGGTTATCCTATGTATTTTTAGAATATAAAATGGATTTAGGATCTTATTACGGTGATTAAAATTAAAATGTTTTAATTTAGTTTCATGTTGTTGTTTTACATACCTAGTTTTCCAAAGATACTAGGAATTTCTATTCGAAGTTTTTATTTAATGGATATTTTTTATCAAAATATTGTAATAATATTTGTAAAAGGATAGGGTTTCTATATTGACATATTGAATTTTTTACACACACCCTTCTCGGGCCACCATTTCACATGGGTTCCCAATAATATCTCATGTGTTTCAGAAACTGGTCTGCCAATGGCCCAGGATTAGGAGTATCATGGTAGAGTGATACTAGTGGAATTTTATTTGGATTTTGGGATGTGGTATGTATTTTAGTGTAAAATATCCCTTTGTCATTTATATTTATTACTTTTATTATTATGTGGTTAGAATAGTGGTAAATCAGTTTGTATAATTTTTTTATTCAAATTTAAATAGTATTTTTATTTATTACTTTAGATACACATTTTATTTATATTATGTGTGATTATTGGTTACTTTAACTTCTATATTTTACTTTCATACTATGGGTATAAACTATCCATGGTACCTTCTAAAAACCCTCTACTATTTGTTGGCAGCATCTGGAGTTCAGGGAAGCATGCATGAGGTTACATTAAAGTCTGGTATAGTTACTATTAAAAGTGGGATGGGTAAACTTATTACAATTTCACCCTAATGTGTTTTTTATATGTATATGATGCACATGTTTGAAGATGATTGGAATAAACATGGAGCTAGAATTCTTTGTTCAGAGCTAGTGTCTGGTGGTATTTTCTGATACATTATAGAGCTTGTTGAATCGTGATGGTGGTGATTTCCATTATATGTGGTGTGTGATCCAGGAGTACCAAAGTCATTTAAAATCTTCTGAATGATTTTTATTTTAGAGGTTAGTAAAATGTATTGCCTCCCTTTAATTTACATTATGAGGTGTAAATTTACTTTATGTCCCATTCATGCATTATATACAGTTCAATAATAAAATTGTATATATCGTATTATTGTTCTAGTTATCCTATATATTGAAGATGTATTTCTTATAGGCTAAGGACTCCTAGTTTTTAAGATACATCTAATCAATTACAGTATCCATCCACTTTCATATTAGAGGTGGTATTAGGGTGGTTATCTCAACTTAATGCTAGACCGTGTTAGGGGCCATTGTGTTGAGATATGTAAGGTTCAAATCAAATAGTGTATGTTCTAGTGATGTTGTTTGAACTTATTAGTCATGTGAGGAATATATTTAGAATTAGAGATGTGATGTTGAGATTTTTTTGAGTTTAGTTATTAAGAAAAGTGGTATATTCTGGTTAGTAAATTCATCATGTAGTGGATAGTTGTGATCATTCATGTTTTACATGTTACAACTCATATACATATACTCTAGTCCTTGTGGATACACCTTATCAAATAAAGGGTGTTACCAATTAATTGATATATTTAATGTATAGGAAGGGTCATGACAAGACCATTTATGTAGTTTGGCCTCTCACCACTAATTAGTGAGCAGTGAGGAATTATTTTATAAGAATTGGTTGGGATACATGTTGGCCTTATGATCTAATGTAGTTGGTCTCACCATCTTCCACACTATGCATATATTTCTTAAATAGAAAATGGTATTTCTAACTAAGTTGGACATATCTACCAATACACTATATATTCTACATTTTTTTGAAAATATAGGCCATAGGGTTTTACTAGTAAAGTTCAATCATAGATAAATAGAGGTATGGATAAAATATGATTCTCATGATTAAATATGTTTTATGATTTCATGGACCATATTTTGATTCTTTTATCAATATTATTATATGGAATTATGATCCATTAAGGTATGGGTTTTCTTATCTCAAATTTATAATGAGACTATTATATCATTGCTTGAGTTGGATAATTTTCTATCATGTATTTTTATTAAAGGATTTTAAACACACTATAGGAATGTGTGACTATGTCTGAGTATGAGTAGAGAGATATAGAACCTGCAAGTTGTTAAACAGATATGTTTGGTGAATGAATTATTCTTTTCAAACAATTCATGTGAAGACTCCATAGGAAAATTCATCCATTTTTAGTTATTATATCTTATAAAAAACACTTGTGTTGGAGTCCTCGTGATTGGGAGTTGGTAGATTTAGATTTTTTTGGTAGATGATCCTTATCTTGGGAGCTAGTTGGTGCATCACCGAATGAAATCTAGTGGTTCTCTAAATGGACCTTCCTCATGGAATGTAGCATTAAAAATATAATATCCTTCTATTTAGTAAAGTGGCCGAGCATAGAGTTTTTTATTGATAAGATAATTAGGGGATGATACCATGGTGAGAAAGTAGTTTGAGATGGTTGATGCATCAATACACACCCATAAACACCACCTTAGGCTGGTTCTTAAAAATAATTGAGTGTTATCGTTTGGTTTAATTGGATGATGTGTGAAATTGATGGCTATAGTTAGGCATCAGTGGGGGAAATTCATGGTACATGTTGTGTTCATTATTTATGGAACCTTGTACTAGTTGATGCTAACCTAATATCATCATCATGCATTATATTTTAAGGTATTAGATGTTTTATTTATTCCCTTAAAGAGACCCTTGTTGTATAGGTAGATTTTTCTTTGATAGTGAACTCCATTCACTCACCCCTTATAGTAAAGTGTGTTTATTATTTATGTTGAAATATGAATTCCTAAAAGATTCATCATATTAGAGATGATGTGAAATTGTATCCACATTATCAAGGATTTGTTATTTTTTCATGTTTCGTGAGGTTATTAGAAATTTGGATTTATGAGGTGGGTCTTCCTTTAGTTGTATGAAATACCACCTCTAGTGAGGTGATTAGAGACAACATGTTGGTAGTTAAGACTGACTATCTAGCCCATGGTTAACGTTTCTTTGTGTGCTATGTGAATGGATGATAATTCTTTTCCTACATGTATGGAAGAATTAAATGTGTCTTTTAATGGGTAACCCATGGTTTCCCTAGTTCAAAATTTGAGGTATGCATCATATTTCATTGTATGGTTCATGATAAATTTCATATAGTTGGTTAATGATTAATTTTTAGCATGTTTCAGAGAATATGTAATGATTCATACATTAAATTAGTTCAAGGAGAATTTATTTTGGAATTTGAAGGCTTTCTACAATAATTACACATAGAGTGTCCATTATGAAGTAAGATCTCATAGTATAGAATTTGGATTCATGGGTAATACTTAGAATTTAATATGATTAAGGTATAGAGGTTGGTGAGATTATAGTTTAATGAAAATAGAATGATAGTCAATAATTTTAGAATTAGTCTCTATGTATTAATGTTGAGGGGGTTATTGAGTAGCTAGTTTCAAGGTTGATGTGTTTATCATGGATAGATAGATTTTCATAACCTTTTGTCGATAGTGGTGGCCCTACACTCTTCCCATGTGTGAGAGATACCTTTGGTGTAGATTTCAATATAGTAGTCCAGTTGGACTAGAATATTCTCAAGGAATGGAACTGAATGGTTTCACGAAATGTGGTGAGTATTATGGCCACTCCCTTATTGAAATGTGGTGCTTCCATCTATTCTTGTTATATATATCTGTAGGGAGATCCTAATATGGGGTCACCTTATTGAAATATGATTCTTATTTAGGTATGTCCTATAGAGATTTGTGGGTAAAAATATTTCATATAAATTCCTTCTATGTTCTAAAGGAAGAGATTTTCCCAAGAGGTTGTATATTTTGGTCACTATGGATAGTGTTATCATAGGGTATAAGGCTTACAGAGAAGGTTAATTTGATCAGTCAGGATCATCAATTTAATGGCCCAGGTTTTTGAGGTCCATTACTTTGTAAAAATCTGATGTTGGGTGTTCTGGGTGGTCTGGGAAAGTCGTCGAGGCTACTTGGGGAAGTTGGGTAGGCCTACTGGTAGCCTTAGCCTACTGGTAGAAGGCCTACCAGTAGCTCAGCCAACCAGTAGCTAGGTCTACCAGTAGCTCATCCTACCGGTAGCTCGGTCTACCGGTAGCTGCAGCCTACCGGTAGCTCAGCTACTGGTAGCTATCCGTCTACTGGTAGCTCGGCTACCGGTATCTATCAGGCTACCGGTAGCTCGGCTACCAGTAGATGTCAGCCACCGGTTGCTCTCGGCTACCGGTAGCTGCAGCCTACCAGTTGCTCTCAGCTACCGGTTGCTATCAGCCACCGGTAGCTCTACCCGGGTTTTCCAGTGGCACCTCCTTTTTGCGCAAATTGGGTTTTAAACCCTATTTTGACCCCTCTAAGATTGTTTTAAAGCCCAGTAACACCCATAAATGGCGTTTAATTAAATGATGTGTGTGTTTCGGTTTAAACCGCCCCCAAATGCAGGCACCCTTTAATGACGTGTGGGGTATCTCAACTGCGTGGTCATGCCACGACCCTGCTCCTTACACGGTTTCGAGTTTTTCTCTCTGTATCTAAACTACCCAAGAGTGTTGTATCTCAGCCTTTATAACCTAAAGGCTTCCTCCAAGGTTTCTTTTCTCGATCATCCTATGCTCGGCGTACCTTCACCGAGTGAATTTTTCATGTCCCTGGAGCTCCTACTACTCAGACGATGAGGACTTAACATCGATCCTTAATCAATCAAGTAGGGATTCTTCATTCGTCTCTCCTTTCTGTGTATCATGAGGGGTGGGAATGATTTTTATTCTGTATAATTGGATGGACCAAACCTTAATAAAGATAATAAATGGATTCTATTGAATGAAGGGGGTGTGATCGATGATGCTGCTTTGCTTTATGATCTTCCATGATTAATGATTTCTGAATTGTGTGGGCTTACGCCTACTGAAAATCATGGTCGTTGGTGTTCTTTTCTCTATGTGATAATAAGACCTTACCTCTGGTGATGTTTGAATGGATGTGTTGTGGTTGGGAACCCTTGATTTGAAAAGTGAATTGGTTAATTACTTTTATTCAGCTAAATAATTCGAAAGCACCAGGATCAATCATTTTCTGTGATGACCTCGGTTTAAGCCCAGTGGAATTTAAATCATAGAGTGTGTTAAATCTTTTAAATCTGAAAATACTGGCATAGTCCTGCTTTGTGTTGGTGGTAGTGGTTTTTTCTTTTCCTTTCATTCACGGGCTGATTGCTGGGTGATGTGGGTGGGGATGGGATCCCCTGTTATTATACTCTCGGTGGTTGTGAACTTGAGGATGGGATCCTCTGTTTGTATCATTAATTGGGGTGGGATCCTCTGTTGTTGAGAAATCATTGGCTCTTGGATCCTTGGGACATAGGGTTGTATCTTGTAATTTCTATTGGTTCCAGTACTTCGAGGGATCTCACTTATCCCTTTGTTGTTGTGACTTTACAAGATAACTAGGTGTGAATGCTTAAATTTCTATCAGCTTTATTCTTTACATGGATTGTGCTTATGCTCACTAGTTTCCCAAGTAGGTGCAGAAACTTATTTAAACATTATTACTGAATATGGAAATAAGGACGGGACAAATGGGTTTTGGTTTGGCATGAGTTGTGACTTGGACCAGGTGCTGAGTGTGTTCTTTAGTCTGGATGAAGAAAAACCTAGATTGGGTGAGTGCTTGTTACCTATACATATACTTGTAGTTTTGTGTTTCTTATTCGCGCCCCACCCAAGTTGAGAACTTAGGGCCGAACACCCCGATTTCATGGGAGAGGGTGTTTTTTCCAAAACTTCTATTAGTGGCTGGTTATTAGCTCCTTTCTGCTCCCTTTCTTGGATAGCCCAAGTATCTTCGGGCAGGCTATGATGGCCTGAGGTCCATTATTAGCCCAAGAATCTTTGGGCAGGGTAGTATGGTGGTTGGCCCAGGTGTGTGCGGGCAGGTGGTTTTCCAAGTATCTTCGGGATGAGCCCCAGGTGTCTTCAGGTGTGGAAGTGGTTGTTCTGGCCTAGGTGTTTGCAGGCATGGTTACGTGTGACAGTTGTAGCCCAGGTGTCTGCGGGCGGGTTAGTGGTTGTGTCCCAAGTGTTTGTGGGTGGGGTTTGGCAGTGGGACTGCATGAGGTTATGGCCCAGGTTTGTGCGGGTAGGGTATGGCAGTGGGACTACGATGAGTATGGCGGGATTGGTCTAATGCATAGGATGTCTTCAATAACCAGTGGGAAAGTGGCGCGGGGTACCCAAACATCGATTTTATATTACTATACATTACTTGACTTGCGTTATTTGGGGAGTGTGCCTTGGTGAGTCTTGGGTGGTTAGTTTTCCTTGCTAAGTGCTTGGTTTTCTCTTTTTTCACGGGGCATTATAATGTCTCCCCACTTTTTCACAAGAGTATATGGTTTTCCCTACTGAGTATACTCGTATGCTCACCCTACATATATAAACTGTTTTCAGGTTTCTAGGAGGACTTTAGGGATCTTGCTGGACCATACTAGCTTGGACCTTTGGGACAGTTTCTGTTGCTGTTTTCTTTCTTTGGTACTTTACCTTTGTATTCACTTGTACCTTGTGGTATTTACTTTTGAAAAATGCATAAGGGAATGGGTTTTTTTCTTTACTTTCATTTTATTTCAGTTTTGGTGTTTTGGGATTTACTATCTTATCTCCAAATCCTATTAAAAGAAAAAGGGTAATTCCTTCCATTCGTTGTGTGATTCTATACCCTTGGTTATAGTCTCTACTTTGGGACCTATTGAAGGCGGGTTTCGGGGTTCATTATCTCTCCTTCAACTTAAATAAGGAAGCTCCTGACAATCTGCTGACCCTTCCCTCCCTTTGTTGAAGGTGGGTAGTGACAATCAACTTTAGATTAAGGGTAGATTTTCGAACCTAGTGACCAATAGTGTGTCATTGAGTAGTGAACAAGTGTTTTTATTGTTACTAATGTGCTCATCAGTGGATTTTGAAAAATTGAAAAAAAAAACACAACCTATATAACTTTGAAAGTGGGAGTGAATCTATTTTAGATCATGGTGCAGATGGGGGATTTCTTTGGATATTTGTGTAGAAGCTTAAGATGATGGCTTGTGTTTCTATTATGCTTCAAACTAATGTAAATGGTTTCATATGCCTAATGGGTAGGAAATAAGGGGTTGATGATGTGAGCTAGAGTTTTTATCTTACTTAACAACCCTGCTAGTGTTTACGTGGAATTTTTTTGTTGTCCTTCATGGTTGAGTAAGGAATTGGTTGTTTGATCCCACATGATGAACACCTAGAAAACTACTTAAAGATGGGAAAAATGATGATAGCATGATTAAATAATTTTCTATTAACCCTTATAGGATGGGTTATGATGGTTCTTGGTTAATTTTAGTTCCATTTTCCATGTATAATTTGGAATGAGAAGAGGTTTTGGCTGTAAAGACATAAAAAATCTCACTAAGAGTGGATTCATGTCTCTGATTTACTATTCATTTGAGGTAAGTTGGGACTAGTATCCTCATGAGTTGAATTGGATGTTTCATTACATGGGATATGTATTCCATGATCACCTAGATCTTAAACCTCTATAGAATAATCAAGTGTATGTGATGGTGGGTGCCTTCACATGGGTGGTCCTTGTGCACTTATTTTTTGTGGATATTTAGTTTTCCACCATTTAGAGGACGAATAGATTTATTATGGGAATAATGTTGTGACCTGGTATTTATCTGTGTGAGAACTATATCACTTTTTATTTCTTAATGTCTTGGGACATACATAGGAATTTTTTTTAATTTCACCAACAATAAGACCTCATAAAAGATATATTATGGTTAGTTTAATTTTGAGGTGTGGTGTTTACCTCGGGTCTATGTTGTCATGGTAGTGTGAGAACAAAAAATCATTGTGAAAAATATATTAAGAATAAATATATTGGTTATAGACTATATACATAAATTTATGGTCAAGGGATTTTATATCTTGAATGGAGTGTCAGATGAGAAGAATTACTTTTTGATTGAGTTTGGAATATGGATTTTACCCTAGCTATGATGTATGTTTTTTTTCCTAAAATTATAATTTCATCTCCATCATAGGTGGATTAAATAGTTAATATCATTGATTAATTTATTAATTTATTAACTTATTATCATGAGGAAACCCTAGGGATATCCTATATTTTTTTCTACAATGAAACCTCCTTATGGTTATCCACTCTCATTTTTTGAAAACCATAGGTTGATGGATAGGGATCAAATAATGGTGGAGATAATAATAGATCAATATGGCGTGATCTGGTTTTTAGTGACATTGATTGATTGGGCATATATATATGAAAAAAAAAGTAATGTATATGAACTATTGAGGTAGAAATTTGTTATTTTTTCTCTATTCTCCATATACTTTATATGAAAATATTGTTTATTTTGTCTAATTCTTGGATATTTAATGGCCATGTCAATTTATGGTTTCTTATTTATCTTGGATTAATTTTTTAGTTTGATTTTAATAGTTTCTTCAAATTAACATTCTTATGTATAATGTGTAGGTTAAAAATTATCAGGGATAATATTCAATTTTCTATTTATTTAGTATTCTCCCATTATTCATCTTGTATTCATCATCGACCTATTGGTAGGATAGTGGTTTTATTTTCTTAGTGAAACTCAATTGTGATTGAGTCTTAGGACCATGTAACATTTCTGGGTTTTAAAAAATGTAGTTGTGGAAATAAGTATGATTATACATAAAACAGGGATCTGATAGTGGCTTTATCTTTGGTATGAAGAATGAGATTTTAGGTAATATGGGTAGGTTACTCTCTCCTCAACTTCAAATATCCATGAAAAGGGTTAATGTGTGATCTCATAGTGATATTGGGGTAGGTACTCCTCAGACTAACATAATTACACCAAGATATGGTTCTTTCACTTGTTTTTTATAGATATTTTTAGTGCAACCCCATACCATTCTGGGTGTAGGTATGTTATCTATAGAGTTGTCACTCCCTCAACTTGAAGCTCATGCATTGTGCATTCCTCCATTTGGTTCAATAATACCTTGATCATTTCATTCAATATGATGAGGATTTAACCCCATACTAAATTTTTTCATAGGTTATATTGATTTCTTCTTATTATTATTTTAAATACTTGTTTGGTACTAAGGTATTAAGGGATCCGAGGTTGTGATGCTCCATCAACGGAAGTGAATGATTCAATGGTAATTATGATCCCCTTTAAGGATTTTATTCACAACCTATTTATTATAATTCTATAGAGTATAGAGTTATATGGGACTTGTGATTCCTCTTCACCCTAGATGTTTCAATCAAGATAAATTAAATATTTTTTTGTTGAATTCAAGCATTGTTGTTTCTTCTAAATTATGAGCTCTAATGTTTTCTCATGTGATATGGCTATGTTGTATTGTAAATGAGAAGATCAGGACATTCTCCATGTCCCACTAACATCATATAAATGATTTTATATATATATATATATATATATTATTCTTTCATATTATTCTAATGGAGACTTTGTAGTACTGTGATTTTTTATCTGACATAGTGTTCTGGTTTTCATCCTCCTCTCGGTCACCTCTCATACCAAAAGTTGATATGATTTGTTTCTTAGTTTTCTATTTGTGGTTTTAATGGAATCCTATGTTGTTTGTTTATACTCGCCCCTATAATAGAATTTTTCCCACAAATCATTTTTCTTTAACATCAAATAACTATTTTATATATGATCTAGGTAGATGTGCAGTTGGCATGTTTTATTTGGAGTTTTTTCTAGGTGTTTCTTAGTGATGTATTCTGGAACATGGTGATTCATGATGGTGGTGATGTTATTTATAGATACTATGTGATATAAGATTATATATAGTTTTCCACAACTTATTATTGTTCAATATTTCATAGTGTTTTTAAATATACTTTTTTCTATGTATTTATTTCTGTAGTGTGCTTGTACTTATAGACCCATACATGCGTTATGTACAATTCAATTAATTATTCATGTATATCATGTTATTGTTTTGGTTATATAATATATTGTAGATGTGTATTTTATATGTTGTTTTAGTATAGGTCCTCCATTGTTGTGTGATATTCCCACTTTGTAAATGAAACTATCCCTTTGCATTGAAGGCAAGCTTGGGGTTGAAATATCAATATATTATCGTCCTAGGAAGGTCTTCGGTAGGTCGGGTCATGTCATGTTCGTATTTTCTATTTAAAAATTATTTCCATGTATATTTTTTTCATTTCCTTAATGATTAATTCAAGAAATAATTGGAATTCAATTGATTGAAATGTTCCTTGATCTTATCCTTGAATAATGCTATCTTCCTTCTTATTTGAAATATCTTCTATCTTCTAGGAATAATATTCAATGATAAACATTTTAAACATTACCCTAAAATCATGCCTTGGTTAACAAACAATTTCAAATATTATATGGTCCCACTCATTAATATTAGTAACTAAAATATTCTATAAATTATCATTTTATTATAACAATGTATGAATATCCATAATTTTTATTTTCATGTAAGATAAATATAAAAATAGATATATTGTGTAATAATAACATCAATATCCTTAATTTTACATATGAAGATATTATTTTATGAATTTTATATAAATAAATCATTCTTAATGTAATAATAACTTTTAAATAGATTTCCAACATAAAAAACAATAAATTATATATTTTTTAATTTATAAGAGTAATATCTAACTTTCATAGCTCATGTAAGAATAAAACCATATGTCTAATATATTATTCTTTAAATTTTTTCCCTCTTGTAAGAATAAATTAAAAATTTTACATTTCATGTATAAATTTATTGAAGTTTTATATGATATTTAACTATATTAAATCCTTCATGTAAGTGTAAAATGACTTTTTTTATACTAATTAATGAGTAACTCAACATCCATTTAAGGGTTTATACTTTTATTCAAAAAACATCAAGAATGAAAATATCAATATAAATATGTATTGATATATTATTTAATAAATGACCAATCACTCACTTAGTGTTATTTCATCAATAAGAAATATTGGATTTTGTGAGGATAAAATATTAAGATATATTGAATTATACATAGACCACAAAATCCAATAATAAAAATATCTAACTTTTTTTACTATCATCAAACCCATGGTTTTTAAAAATTAATTTTTAATAGATTATGAAAATTTAAAATTATAACTAACAATCCATCCCAAAAACAAGAAATTATTAAAAGTAAAAATATATATTATGTTCATTATCTCTCTTTTATGATATCAAAATTAAATATAATGAAAACAAATATTATAGTTAATTTCAAAAATATAAATTAAAAATGTAAGTATATTTCAATGATATAAAGTAATTTTTTATGTGACTCGTATTAAATAAAATTTGTAATGTAAATAGAAGATTTAAATATTCAATAAAACAAAATAAAAATCAATAAACCTTGAGATTAATAATAATTTGGTCAAAAGGTGTTGGATTAATAGTTTTAGGAATATGGATTTTTTTTATATGATAAACTAGAAGTATATATTTAAATTTAAGCTTACATGAATGGTTATTCATGAATTATAATGAATTTTTGTTTTACTTCAATGGAATATCCTCTCCAGCATAAGAGATATCATGTATGGATAAATTGTGTAATGATCTATGTTGTATTTAGTTTATAGAATATTTTATTTAGACTCAAGAAAATGTAATTTATTGAGGTTACAATACTATTATTAACTATAAACTCATATAAATCCTTTCCACACATATCCATCTAAATAATTATTTAATTATTCCAAAATTAAAGAAAAATATCATACCCATGTGTCAGTAAATGAAAATAGAAATTTTTCATGTTGTTTAAAACTTCCTTGACTAGAAACTCAATATAAAATTATCCAATCTACTCTCAAATTATTGTGATCCATTTTTAATATATTTGATATATTATCATTGTATCCTTTTATCGCCATGTCAAAACATTTTAAAGAGGTATTTGGTTATTAAGAATGTTTTTTAAATTCCTATATCAAAGTATAAAAATATATGATTTTTGTAACAAAACCTTTTGACTTTTCAAATTACATTTTAGGATTCACATATAAATTTGGATTAGTTATTCCTCTCTAACATAATAAATTGATTTTTTAAAGAAACTTATTTTTAAAATTTAGATTAATTACATTTCATTTTATCTTGTTTTATCAAATAAATATGAATATAGTATAGATTATCACTCATATCAATAAAGAAATGTTGGTATATTTTTAGTAAATTATGTAATAAATGAATTTAATTTTTACCACTTTAAAACAATACCTCTAAATTCTATGTTGTATTATCCCTGTCACCATATGATGATTCATATACATACTTCTCATAATTTTTAATTTCAATATTATTATCCTTTATTTCCCTTGGAGATTCAAACAATAGTCACAAAAAAATGTATTTATTAATCCATTCACTTATCAAGAGTATAAACTACACTGATAGTCTTCATAAAACATATATATTTAATTCTTTGACTAAATCTATAATAAATATTTTTAAATATTTTTAAAAAATTATTCATTTTTAATCATACTAAAAATGTTTATTCTATAAAATAATATTTTAATCTTCTTAAACAATATCTATAAATAATAATTGATTATTTATTTATTTAATAGTTTCTAAAATAAAACTATATATACCAATCTAAATAAGTTTTCACTTTATTTGAAATTATACCTGAGCTTTCATCTTCTTATTTCATTTCAAAATTTTGTTTAGTAGGAACACCTCGTACAATAACATATTTTAGAAAATTCCACATCAATTATTATAGGGATCTCAACTTCTTATTTTATGTCATTATTTTTATCTTATTTCTTATTATAGACCAACCTTTTTTATGATGAACTATATAAGAAAAAAACTTTCTTAAAAACATAGTGAGTATATTATGGTAGTGATTTAATTTTAGGAAACTTTTCTCCATTAAATTGTCTTCCTTCATAAATATTAATGTTAAAAAACCCATACATACGTATAGTAATTGATACTTTTCTTACACTAGGACTCACAGTCATTATATATCTTAGTATATTAACTCATTATTCATTCAAAAAGATGTATATGGAATTCACATCTTAAAAAACATACCTCTATAAACATCAATTCACTTTGAGTTATTCAATATTGAAAAAAATCACAAAGAAATATTCTCATGTAATAAAGTTTTAAACAACTGCATCTAAATAATAATTTTTCATAATAGGTATAACATTATTTGTATAAACATATATTCACCATCATTTCTCAGTTATTTTTTTGCATGAATCTCCATTCAAAAGGACATTGAAAAGATTTCATCTAATTCTATAAGTGTAAAAGAAATTTATTTCTATTTTATATTTAATTTTATAATTTATTTATTAATTTAAAAATATTTAAAATTTTCATATAATTCTCTCACATTATCTTCTTAAATATATTTAATCTTTTTTACATCAAATATTTTTTTATAGTGTTGAAAACTCAATGTTCATTTAAATACATGGTTTTTCCTTTTAAACAAATAGAAATCAATATCCAAGTCATGTAAAATATTTCAAAAAAAATTAATTTTCATTATTTTAATTATATAATACACAATATATTAATCATTTAATCTTCCCCATTCCACAAATAATAATAATTGGAATAATTTGGGGTTTGATGCTGAAAAAAAAAGAACATCATTAGGTTCTGAATTGATTAAACATTTACCAATGGTGCAATTTATTCAAGTATTGATGTTTAATAAAATGAATATCAATCATCCCCAATAAAATGTTTTTAAACACAAATGATTTGAAATAATTGAAAACATGTATAATTAAATAAAATTAATCATATATGATATAAAGTTAATATTACATATGTAACACAAAAACTTAAATAATATTAAGAACAAATAATAACATACATAGAAACTTTTAGAAGATTAAAAAATTAAAATAAAAGGATACATAAAAATAAAAAAATAACATTTTTACAATTAAAATGAAAATTAAAATAAAAATTTAAGATTAAATATAAAAATTGAAAATATACATATGATTAAATAATTTATCATAAAAATATAAATAAAATATAGAACACATTTAAAATAGTATATACATGATGAAATTACTCAAGATCAATCAGAACCAGCCTGATATTAATTAAAAAATAACCAAAATAAATATTCATAGTGAAAAATATCATGTTGCTAATTTTTACATTCAGTAAACATAGTGTAAATTTCACATTTTCGAGTATTATCACATAATAAATGACGATTTATATATATTTTCATAGTTTTAGAGTGGATTAAAAATTCACTTTAAATATTTATAGGACTATTGTTATTAAATTTTATAATCACATTTTTAAAATTAAATCTATAGTCCTTAAAACATAGGTTTATCTATAACAATTGAATATAATAACTACTAGTTATATCATATTAACCTTCAACTATAGATAATTAAATATATTGTTGTGTCAAAATAGACCATGAAACCATGGTTCTTCCAAGGAAATGATAGGTTTCGAGGTAATATTCAAATCATTTTAAAATCCATGATATTTTATGATATATTTCTATTCAAATGATTTTTATTTCTTTGATAGCTCTCTTTAAATGCAATATCGAGTTTAAACAAACCACGATATACAATTGAAATATTATTATTAAATTTGGTAGGTATTTCCAAGTTGTTTGATTTGTGGTTATGAATACAACAAGCTAAATTATGAAATTTTATTTTCTACACATGTATAAAATGAATTAATTGGTTATCAATTGGTTATAAATGAAAATAAAATCATTTGAATGTAAACAATGATTTTTTTCAGAAAAAATGATTTTATGCTTGCAATGTAGTTTTATATTAATAAATTATATTAATAAATATTTATGAATTATTTTAATGAAATGTTTAGATAATATAATAAATTAATTATTTTAACAGTTATTTTTATTTCTAGACATGGAATGAGAATAAATTTTGTTTTTTGCTTAAAATGCATTTATCTAGAAATCATTTTCATTGAATTTTTTTAAATTATTATAAAATGAATTTTTAAATCTTATTGGAATTAGATTTTATAAATTGTTTTCTATATTTTTAATGATCATGTCCAAAAAAATTAATGAGGAAACTTTCATTTTTTATCATTATGAATAGTAATTTATGGAAAAATGCATTATAATGGTACTGTTTAAAAGGATTGACTAGGGGTTGAAATAAAATCATAAGGGTTAAAATGACCTAAAAACATGTCCGATCTAGTTTGATGAATTTATATTTATCCTATATAATAATATTATCTAAAATGGGATATTTTGGAGCCACAATCCCAAGATATTGACTTTGTTGTATTTTTATATTATTAATATTTACAAGTGTGCCACCCCTGCACTTTTAAAATTTCATCTCATATCATTAAATACACACACCACTTGATCCCTTTAACACATCCAAATCTACCCAAATAATATCCCAACATTTTTATCTATGTCCTTGAGGTAAGAGTATTCCATGAATTTCCATCCATAGACCCTTAAGGTTCTTCCTAAAGGAGGATACCTAAAGTTTAGGTATACGTTCTTAACAATATTTTTCCTCTTGATTTATTTCAAAATATAATATAAATTTTATTTAACAATATTAACATGATTTAATTATAATATTTATAATAATGAGATTTTTCTATTAATGTTATATTAATTTTCTTTTTTCCATCCATTGGAAAATTATAACTTCTTTCATGTATATGTGTGGACTACCACCTCCAAAAAGCTATGTGATTTTTTTCATTAATTTTTTACACCGATGGTAATAAAGATATATTTAATGAATATATTTTTTTATGATATGATTATGATTCTATAATTATGAATTGTTATTTAAATTTCCTTTGTTTTGTCCATTAAAAAGTGGAAACGTCATTCATGTATTCATAAGGACTATCGTCTCCAAAAAGTGATGTAATTTTTTATTCATCACAAATTTATATTAATGGTAATAAAAGTGTATATAATAAAAAAATTATTATTATTATTATAAGATTAATATTTTTTAGATAATGAAACCATGAACAAGAGATATGTATAGGAACCATCAAACTAAAACATGCATAAAAAATGGACCAATTTTCACCTAAATGAACATTTTAATGAATACTTATTAATAAAAGGATAATTTGAAATTATAAAATAAATGATAATGGAAATTTATGTATGAATATTTCAATGAATTATATGACTAAAGATATATATATTCATATACATGAGGTTTGAATGCACGTGAATTATGATGAGACTTTAGGTATGGTTTTTTATAATAATCACATTTATTTTCAAGATTATATCTTTTAACATTAAATTGATTAAAAGTATATAATATTTATCCATTAAAACAAATTTATATTAATATCATCTTATATATTCTATAATTTTCATGTATTGGTACAATTAAGATCTATTTGGTACTTCAAAAGATTGAGAAAATGTTATTAAGAAAATTCAATATCACATTCCCATCAGTCTATGAACTTTTTCATCCAGAATATATTCCTTAAAATGTTTTAATGAATGAGATTTTATATTTTACAATGACTATTTAAAGTCATTTTTAACTTTTTTTAACTTTTATTTAAATTTTTAAGAGGAAACATCCTTTTGTTGTTTGAACGAGATACTTTTGGACTTTTTAACAAAAGTGTAAAAGGAATCATTCTTTAAATGGTTACCGCATGATTGGATTTTACTACCATAATTTCCATTATTTGGTTTAAATATTACATAAAAAAATTCATGATTATTTTGAAACAAATATTTTTCTTGATATTATTTAAATTTTATTGACTCTATATAGAATGGACTTGAGTGAGTTGCAGTAACTGAAGAAGAAACTCCTAGAGAATATAGATAAGGGATTAATATGCCATGTCACACCTTAATTGGGTAAAACTATTGTTTTTTTTAGAATAAATATGGGACAATTTATCTTTTCATTTATTATCAGGAACATAAAAAGACTTTAATCAAGAACAATTATTGTCTACAATGTATTGATGACTTATTTGATCAATTTTATGGTGATAAATACTTTTCCATGATTTTCATTCATTTTTATTTCATTAATTTAGTGTTAATAAGGATTATATATCCAAGAAAAACATTCATATGAGGTATTTTCATTATGAACTTATAGATATTCCAATTAGACTTACCAATTCTCTTGTTGCCTTTATAGATTTAATGAATAGTGTATTTAGAGATTACATTGATGATTTTATGGTGGTCCTTGTTGTTGATATTCTTATATACTCCATGATAAAATAAGATCATAAAGATTATTTTAGGATTTCTTTTCAAGACCTTAAGGATGTATAAACAATATACAAAATTTATTAGTTTTGAATTCAAGCTACATAGTGTTTCATTCGTGGGATATATAATCTCAGGATATGGTATATCATGGGACACTTCAAAGATGAATTCTAATAAATAATGGCTTATACCATCTATGGTGACTAATATCCATATTTTTATTGAGTTATTTGGATACCAAAAAAATATTTTTAGATATTTTTCATGGATATCAAATACAATAACCTAGTTGACATGTAAGGGATTTATGTTTATTTAGAATGATAAATGTGAGAAAAATTTCATGGAACTGATGAGAAATTTGTTCAGGGAATCTATTCTCACACAACACCGTAGTGGATAAGTTTTTTATTTATAGTGACAAATATAAGAAGTTATTGGGATTTATCCTCTTGATTAATGATATTTTTGATTTCTTATGCCTCACCACAATTGAAAATTCATGAAAAAAATTGCCCAACTCTTGATTTGGACATAGCAGTTGTAATGTTTTCATTTAATATAATGAGGAATTATCTTTATGGAAACAAATGTTATATATTTAATTATAATAAAATATTTGAGTATATATTCATTAATAAATATTTAAATATGGTCCAAAGTATATGGTTTTAGTTGATTATAGATTGACTACTCATTAAATTACCACCCTTAGAAGGAGAATAAGGTGGTTGATGCAATGAGTCTTAAAAACTATTATTATTTTTCCATTATGAGGATTAAAAGAGATAAAATACTTATGGTTTTGTATGATATAGAACATGAAACCATAATTAATGGATAATGAACATATATTTCTTAGATTAATGTTCAAAAATTCATCTATGTGAGGAAAAAAGAGGCAAATAAGGAAGATGTGGAATTAAAGAATAATGTTCTTGAGTTAAACCATGATAGTGATGGAATGATAATTTTTAGAAATTTATTATGTGTAAATTATATTCCAAATTTAAAGTAGTGGTTGTATAAAGCTCATAGTTCATCATTCACTATTCATCATAGAAGTGTGATGACATATAGAGATCAGAAAGAGAATTTCGTGTGGGAAATAAAAAATGGATAGTGTAGAGTAAATATTATGATGCCTAGTATGTCATAGATTTAAGTCTTAGAGAAACAATCCTAGTGGGGTGTTACAACCATTACCCATAGTAAAATGGAAATGGTAAAACATAAAAAAGTATTTCATCATTCAACTCCCTATAACATCTAAAGGATATAAGGATATTTGGGTTTCAGTCAATCACCTTAAAAATAAACACATTTTATTACATTCAGATAATATCTCTCTCTTGATCTAATTTCCTTGACATACATTATGGAAGTGTTAAGTATGACTGTATTATGCTATTCTATTTTATCATATTGGGGTCTAAGGTTTAACTTGATATGCTAGAGATGTCTTTAAAAAGCATTGAGTATAGAGTCATACATTGGAACTTTATATCATCCATAGATAGCTTCTCAGTATAATAGGACCATTATAACCCTATAATATATGTTGAGTTCAGGTTCTTTTGATTTAAAATTTTTTTGGTATCATCACCTTTCTCTTTTCTATTTTTATTACATCAATATAATTCACTCAAGTTTTTATATGGACCATTATAAAACCTTCTATGGAAGGAAGTGCAGAACTATAATGTATTCATATAGTGTTATAGAATAAAATCCATTGGATCCTAAGGTAAATGAGGAAATGAAATATAATTTTATATCCATTTAGAAGAATAATACAAAGTCTTGGAATTGATATAAAAGTTATGTTAACAATCTCCCATGAGATCTATAATTTGAAGTTAGTGAAGAGATATCACTATGAATATCTCCTTGGAAGAGGGTTATGAGATTTTAAAAGAAGTTAAATAAGATACCTATATATATATATATCTCCCTTTTAAATTATTAATAATTTTAGTATGGATTCTTATCTCTTGGTACTGCCACCAAATCTCTCTCAAGTACAAGTTGGGTTCCATGTTTCTCTCCTTGTGAAATACACAACTAATCTTTAACATGTACTTAAATCAAATATAATAAAAATAGAGGATGATAAAACTTGTGAGAAACAAACAATGGAGATTATTTATCAAAGAAATAAATTTTTGTGTAATAAGACCACTCACCTAGTCAATGATTTTTTGTGATACCATAAATTTGAGGTAGTTTTGTTTGAAATCGAGGGTGAAATAAGGTATAAGTACCCTATGTTATTGGTATCTATGTGATGGAATTTGGAGTGGGAATTTTTATTTTGGGAATAATGAAAACCTTTATATTTTATGATATATTTCTCTTTAAATAAATTTTTTGTCTTTGATATATTTCTTTACACACAACATCAATTTTAATAGAACCGTGATATACTATTGAAATATTATTATTAAATGAGGTAGGTATCACCAAGTTTTCTGATTGGTGGGTATTAATAATATGAAAAACTTTGACAAACATATTTTTTACCTGTATATAAAATGAATTCATTGGTTATAAATTGGTTATAAAAGTAAATAAAATCACTTCAAAGTAAAAAAATAGATGTTTTCTGAAAAACAATTTTTATGAGAGTAATGTGTTTTTATGTTAATAAATTAAATTAATAACTTGTGATGAATAATTTTAATAAAAAATTTGGATAATATATTCAATAGAAAAAATTTATCATTCATTTTATTAGTAGGGGAAGAATGAGAATAAATTAATTTTTATGCTTAAAAAATATACTTTTCTATAAATAGTTTTGGTTGTTTTTGTGAACTTATTTGAAAATGAATTTATAACACTTATAAGAAATAAATTTGACAAAATGGTTTTCATATTTCAATTCAACATGTATTAATTTTTTAATGAGACTGCATTCATTTTTGGTAATTATAAATTGAAATTGAGGTAAAAAATCATTACTATAATAAATGTAAAAAGGGTTAACGAATGGTTGAACTAAAGAGATAAGGGTTAAAATGAAAAAAAAACATTTAAAAATAATATTTCATGAATTTATTTAAATACTATATCATTATATATTATATTATGAGACAATTTGGAGTAACATTCCCATGAGAGTGACTTTATTATATTTTAATATGCTTAATAATTACAAGGGTGCCACTCCCATCATTTAGAAAAGGGAACCTCTTATACTCTCTTCTTCACACCACTTTATTGTTTAATATCAACCAATATCTACCCAAATACTCTCGCAATATCCATATCCATTACATTAACATTTTTTTATTCCCAAAAGACCCTTCCACGAACACTTATAGTGCTTCTCAAATGAGGATAACCGAAGAAGATATATATGTTCTTATTGCTCGTTTTCATGTTTATTTATTCATAAACCACCACCAAATGTTATTTTACAATTTTAACATGATTAAATTAGCATTTTACAACACTGATTTGTTTTTAGGTTAATTTTATATCTATTTTATATCTTCTTTCCATCCATTTTAAAAAAGATAACATCACGTGTGTGTGTGTGTGTAGACCACAACATCCATGAATCCCTATCATCCAAGATAAAAAAGCGTAGTATAGTCCCATTATAAAACCATATTAGGAATTATCTGGTGCTACTTGAGATTCTGGGAGACTTTATTTGTTTCAGGGATCATAGTTGGTGGTGGAGCATGATGTATTTATTTTTCAACTATTTTTTTATATATGGTTGGCCCAGTGGGTGTCTATTATTGTATGTGTGATATGGTTATTATAGAGTTTTATACATTTTATATATTATATTTGGATGTTTATTTATATACTTATGTGTAATATGGTGGATTTTTATTTGGGATGTATAATACTTAGGTATTTTTACTATTAGTGTACATTATAATATAGGGGTTATAAACTCCCAACACTACCACTTTAAACCCTCACTACTATTTGGAAGACTTTTCTATATGAGGAGGAATACCTGATGTCACATAGTGATCTTGTATGGCATTTTTTAAAGAGTGATTAGGGTTGAAGTGTTATAAATTGGTATTAGAGAATGTTTTATTTTTTTCTTAATTTTTTTGGATATGGGTGACTATAAATTTAGGAATGTCTTAGTGTTAATGATGGATATTAGAAAAGATTTTTAAGAAAACATATTTTGTTAAAAATTCCAATATACCTAGGATATGACTACTATTTTGGTTTTTGATGTTATAATTGTATGTGATTTTCTCTTTGAGCGACGCACATGTGGTTTGAATTTTATTATTTTTAGTTATGGAATCCATCACATGGACCAATAGAATTTCGCTGGTTTTTGGATTTCAATCATGGCCAGTATAGGTAAGAGGTGCCTCATGTATTATTTCATACATGTAGGATTCACATGACAAGATTCCTACTAGTGTGCCTATTTTATTAACTACTAAGGTATAGTTATTTAATGTGTCATCTACTACTGACAAGGTGTTTTATCATATAAGTATATGGTAGAATTATAATCAGTTGAACTGACTTGTATATTGATTTTATTTCTAATGGTAGGTCATGTGGATATAAGGCGAGACGTTCAACAGCGGGGGAAATGACTCAGTCCTCTTTCACTAGAGGTCTAGTGACCTTGGTGAGTTTTTATGGATTTGTATGCCCATTGGTGAACCCCTTGTGGATTTTTGTTTTTTATTTTAAGTTATTTAAAATTCTAATAAAAACCTATATGGTGTTTTCATTCATGAATTTGAATGGAATTATACTTAACCAAACTAAGGGTGCAAGTTTCCCCTATTACAGGTTATCTAGGATGATGTCATTGGTTATGGAATGAGTTAACGATTGATACATGATCTTATATGGAGAAAATTTATGTTTATATTCCCAAAGAGGATGGGTTACCTAGTTGTGTTCTGTGGTTTGGAATGTTAATTCTACAAGACTTCTAAGAAGGGATAATAGATGGAACCCTATAAGTTGTGACTTTTATCGGGTTTTAATGTAAGGGATAGGTGGGATCCCTAGAGATACTATGTTTGACCCAGACCTTAGATCATTAGTGTTTTAAATTGTTGGATGGAAACCCATGATAAGGGGTAACCAGAGTTTTGTAGTGGATTTAGAGGTGGTTAACAAGGTTGTACAGTCAAATTGAGTTCAATACAAGTGAGGTTTTATTGAGTATGTGACACATGAATGGTGATGAATTTGGATATTATGGTAAATAATGATATGGTTCATGGGTTTTGATAATGGATTCAATGGGTAGGGTGGTTTAGGTACATTCCCCTATTGACCAGTGGGGGTGGTTTTGAGGGAAGGGTGAGGGTGACATCTGGACTTGTCTATTTTGATGTTATTTATCAGCATGGTCAGAGCATGGGTGGACTCTCATAACTATAATGAAACCAAGTGATAACTAAATTTTTGGATGATGTTGACATACTATAGACCAATGAAGGGAACCTTTAGTGCTGGAAGATGCCCATTAGTGGGTGGTGTCTGATAAATCCGGGTACATGTTAGTTTCCTAATTTTGAAGATGAGTTCAAAGGGACATCTTGGCGTGTCATGACTATCATTTCATAGAGCAATATCATCTTGGTCTCAATGTTGGGTGAATTGAGATACCATGAGTCAAGTGGTAGACATGGTGTTATAAAATGGTCAACCCATGGATGGATATTTTCATGTATTTTTAAGGATACATGGTGTCATAGGTTGGTGGTAGGTAAGCATGGCTTAGGGGAATCCACACATGTGGTATGTAGTAAACCCACCAAGAATTCACTCGAGGAGTGGTATAAGGTATTTTATATAGTGGGTAGTTAACCATTTTCCACATGATGGTGGTGACCCCAATTATTAGTTTATATTTAGTGATTTTAATTATAACCATTCCCAAGAAGTAGTAATGAGTGATGTTTGGGTCATTCATGATGGAACGCAAGAATGAATGGGTTTTTCTATGTGAGTCATTTCATTCTGTGATGGATGGAGCATGGTTCATAGAGTTGGTGTTCAGTTATGAGGTGTTGACAAGGATACTGATATGGTGGGGAGTATCAAATCTGTCATAGTTATATGAACCTTGTATTAGTACTTTTTAGGATATAGTGGTAATTACATCAAGAGGGTTGATGGAATACTAAATATGTGTTTTGATATGTGATTCCAATGGTGGGAAGAATCATGGATCAAAATCGAATGTTTTAGGTAGTGTTTTATTGTGGGAAGTACCATGAACCTTTTGGTGAATTGTGTATTATATTATGATTTGTCATGATGGATAGGTGTGTTTAGGAACTGTCTTGGTAGTTTGATGTTGGTGGTAAGTAGTGGCTTAATCTTTAATGGGTTGTATGCTATAACTTTTGAGTTGTGTAGAGAAACTCTATATTCATTATGGAGTAGAACACAATGGGTTAAGGATGAGATAGTGACTGATGTGGTTCAACATGTGTAGTTGTAGGACCATTAAATCTTCTCAAGTATTTGATTTTTGATGGTAGGGATATTATAAAACTACCATGTTTTTCTAGGTTTTGAAAATGTGAAAATAATTATTTTTTGGTTTTAGATTCTCTTGATCGGTAAAACAATCATTTTACCCTGGATTATGACCATATATAATTCCTTTACTCCTTTGTTACTCCCAAAATATGGTTTCTACCCTAGTATGGTATTTTGGTGGAAATTTTATCCATTAAAATTTTGGAAGAATATTTAATATTTATTTAATTAATTATTAAATTATGCATGTGTGTTCATTTGATGATATCATTTAAATGGATTTTTGGATTGAGATTATAGGTCCATGGATGATTATATAATGGGGATGTTTCTTATGTGACATGTACACATGATTCGGGTTCTAATACTCGAGATGAGTGTTTAAATGGGCATTTATTTTACCAAAATTTATAAATTACTAAATTTAAATTAATAAAATACCCCCCCCCCACCACACACACACACACATTTAATTACTATGCGTGATAAAAGTGGTAATGGATATCCCTTTAATGATGGTTTAACTAAGAGGAGGATGTGGAGGAGGAACCACTAAAATCCATCCCTGCCATTGATCATGACTGGATCAGGGTGCATTGTCTTATGAATGTGGATTTAGACAAAAAATATCAGTATTTTCACAATGAGGTTGTAATTTTTTATTTTTTAATCTATATATTCTTTTAGTTTAATTTTTTGACATTTTAAATTCCTATTATGATTTTTTATGACCCCATGGGGATTGATTTTGAGCTATTTGGGGAAAATGGGGGTTTTAGGCTAATTATTGGGGTTTTATTCTAGAAATATCAATGGAAATGTATGTAGTTTAAATAGAAAACATAATTGTTTCTTTCTATTTAGGGAATATTATGTTGTTAGAACTAAGAAAATTATACTAGGAGTATAAGTTGTACAGTGTTACATGGCCATGTGGCCAGGCACATGGTCAGGAACCACATGTAACAGAGACATGATCGTGTAGTAGTTAATGGCCAAACCCCATGTGTTCCCTAAACATATAGAAGTACATAGAAAAAACCAATGTGTACAATGGATACATTATAGTACATAGCCATACCCCAGTTGTACCCAATCAATGTATAAGTACATGGACAAGGCATAGGTTTTAGAGTACATGTTGTGTACTCGGGGTACATGTCATGTATTACACCATGTTACCCATTTTTGATTTTTGGTTTGTTTTGTACCCTAGACTCAAAAATGGAAAATTATGATTCTGATAGTTTTCCGCATAGATTATGATGGTAGAACACTTAGGTCATTTTGATGACTTCTAATAGGGAGTTAGAGTGATAATTTTATTAAGAACATGTTTTCCTCCAATAATTAAATCAAATTACCTCATAGAGTGAGACATGGTTTTAGACCCAAATAAGGTTCATGATAATGGTTTTCAGACTTGACATGGGATTTCAAAGTCCCTCATTTGGTGTTATCATGGGATTGTCTTGGGTTAGTGGAATGGGTTGTGACTCAAGGAAATGGATAGGATGGGAGTTCCAGACAACGTAAAGTGGCTTGGAAAGGGGAAGTGTTCTAGATTATATCCCTCATGAAATTTTCCTTATTGTTCCTTTGATACCATGAGATTTTAAAGTCTGGTTTAAGGGATGTGTAAACCTTGATAGATAGGCACTAGCCTGAGAGACTAGTTGTGAGTGAGGATCCCACAAGGGAGGCCTCCACTTGTATTTTAACCTAGAGGATCCCAAGTGGTAACACTACACCTATATACCAATTATGGGGATTCCAGGATGGATAACTCTACATATGTGTTGACCTAGAGGACCAAGTGAGTTCCCAATTAATAGAACAACCCTAAGAAGGTGCATGTGTTTGGGTAGATATAGTTGTGGGTGTCACCCTAGAACCTGAAATGACATGTAATCCCAAGGGGATGTGGAAATTGGTTATGGTTGTGTGAATTCACCAATATATTATTATGTTTTATCTTATTTAAATTAATTTATAACATGGTTTATTCCCTTGGGGATATGTGATATGGTTGGGTATCTATGTTTTGTAGATGGGATTTATTGATTAGAGTTTCCAAATAGTTGGAGATTGGTGCTAGATCCTCAATGGTTTTTGGGATTGAATACTAATAATAGTTTCCATATATTTAGATCCCAAATGATAGGTATATTAGAAGTTACATCCCCATAGTCGTGAGGATAATCATATGGGTTTCTATAGATTTTGATCTTGGATGATAGGGTTATCATTGATTAAATCTCTAAATTCATGAGGATACTACTAGGGAATTCCATGGATATAGACCCTAGATGATAGGTTGTTCATGGGTTATATCTCCAGAGACTAACATATGCTAATAAGGGATGCCTGGATTTAGAGCTCAGATATTAGGATTTTTTTGGGTTATGTCACTAGAGTAATGAGGATTTATGATAGGTGATCCCATGGATTTGGAGCCCATGTGATCGGGAATACATTGTATGGGTCCATGAAGTCATGAATATTGGATAGGGATACCATATATTTAGATCTCATATGCTTATTAGAATACATTTTCATCAAGAAATTCATGGAGATTCCCCATCACTAGTCAAATCAAGTATGGTCGATCAGGGTCATGAACCTACGGATAAATGGTGGATTTATTTAAATTTCTATTCCATTTGGGTTTGGGTTTGGTAAGAAATATTTTACGAGAATTCACTTATGACAGTATGTTTTAGGATCACCATTAGGGGTGGCCTACTATGATTTATTCTCACTCCCTATTTGGGAACCTCATTGTTCATGCATACATATCTCTATTTCTAAGATGAGAATGGATGCCCAATGGATAGGGTAGAGGACCAGGATTGAATGATCAAGTTGAGACACTCATGTGAGGTCTTAGGATCATGTGGTTGTATATCAAGAGTCCTAGATATTGGTTATGTGGAATTAATATAAGATGTTAGTGTATCTTGATATATTTATTTTTAGATATTTATTCTATATATTTTTGGCTGAGTGGGATTCCAATATTGTATTTATGAAATGGATGTTTGGGAATTTTTTTCATTTCATATATTATTTTTAGATGTTTATTTTTATGATTTTGTTTACTATGTTGGATTTTTATTTGTGATTTATGATACTTGGTTATTAATATTTTTACTATGCATTCTTATATAGGGGTATAGTCTCCCCATAATATCACCTAAGACCCCCACTACTATGCAGTAGATTTTGGCCTATAGGGAAGCATTCTTGGGGTAACACGGTGAAAAAAATTATATTCTTTTCATAGTGTGAGATATATCAGGATGTTACACCAATCTTTTGTTTAATCCATATAAAATTGGAAACATAATTTGTGCATATATACAGATTATCATCTCTACAAAGTTATGTAATACATTTTTAATAATCAATTTATATAAAATGTTATGAAAGTATATATAATAAATAAAATTGATACATATAAAATTATTAATATTTTTTAGATAATGAATCCATGACCATGGATGAAGGACTGGAAATATCATACCAAAACATGCATAGAAAATTAACCATTTTCCACCTGAATTTTCATTTAATTGGAGAATTATCAATAAAAGTAAAATTAGGAATTATAATGGGACTATACATGGAAATAATTGTATGAATATTATTATGAAGTAGATTTATAATAAATATATATTTATTATACCATATGGTTTACCTTGTATAAATCACGACTAGACATGATTTAATGGTTTATTTTATAAGATGATTTATTTTCAGGATTATCTATGTTAATATTCCATTGAAAAAATTATATTATACTTATATTTTAAACCTAATATATATTATTATTATATGTTTAATTCATTAATTTTTAAGTATTATTACATTTTTACCTCCATTTATACTTAAAATTATTGTGAAAAAAGTTTTTATGGAATTTCAGCCATATTTTTTTTATTGTTGATGAGATTTTTATTCAATTTCAACATTTAATAAAATGTTTTAAAGAATGTTCATATCTATACTAAAATGATTATTTAATAATATTTTAAACTATAAGTTAATTTATTTTTAATTTTTATAATTAATCTTCTTGTATTTTTCTATATTAGGTACTTTTGGACTTTTTACAAAATGTGTGAAAATAATAAATATTTTAGCATTTATCACATGAATAGAATTTTATGATGTCATGTACATTATTTTATTTTAAGAATACATTACAAGTTATCATGATTATTTCCAAATAAAATAAATTTTCAATATTCTATAAATGTTTTTTAATGATACTGAATGAAAATTATATTTTTATCTATTTTCAAAGTAATATTCAAAGGCTATTTTAAATGTATTTTTTATCTATGATAATATCCTTTGATGTGTCTTATTATTTCCTAGGTATATTATGTAATAATAAAATACATGTTATCTTTCATGATATTTTAATATTATGTGATGATAAAATTTTTATGAAATCAATTTATTTTCCTCTGTTTATTCTAGGATGAATTAATGGATGTTTTTATGACATTATTGAGTACTTATATATGATATTCATTCGGTGGAAGGTGGGATTGTTAAATACCTCCAATTAACTAGGTAATTATTGATATCTTATGAGATAAAATGGAATTAAATGGGGAGTAAACCATGTTTAGTAATGGAATATTTCCACTATGATAGTCATGGGAGTGAAACTTGACTAGATAAATGATAGAATGGAGAGTGAACCCAATCCACTATGAGACTTTTTCCACTATAATGGTCCTAGTACTGAGGTTTGACTAATGAAATAATATTTTATTATTATAATTTTTCCATTATTTCTATGAAAGTTTTTTATTATGATGATATTCCTTAATGGATCATGATTGATTATTGATTATTACTCTATCTTATGACTCATTTCTTCTGAAATGAAAATGATCTATGTCATGAATCATGATTAATGATTTATGAATTATTCCAATTAAAAATTGTATGTTATAAACATGATCTCATACCCCTATTTGAATCTAATACATTCATAAGATTATTGATTTATATCTCCCATGATTACACTTACTAAGAATCTGAGTTATAACTTTCCTATATTTCCATTTTTTCCAGTTATAAAGAAAGGTTTTAAGTGAAAATGTATAAGAAGGTAAAATTTGAGAATAAAGTTTTGGGAAATTTAGAAGATATTTAATAAAATAAGTTGATTATGTATCTATTCTCTAAATATTCTAAACCTCTACAATCCCCAGGAATGTACTATTGTGATATTTATATAGTATTTATCTAAAATGATGAAATATTTATCTATTTTATGCTTGTTATTCCACAATCAACTCTGAAAATACCAATTTAGAATCATAATATGATATAAAATAAAATCTACAAGTTTATGTAAATTAAAACTATGATAAAAATATCTTTTTAGGTACCTTAAATTAAATTTTGAAGCATTTAAATGAGATTACACTAGATTATCTTGAAATCTTGAACAAAGTGTATCTTTCGGACCTACAATCCACTTAGATTGGTGCCTTGATCTAGTTGGCCACTAGGACTCCTGCATGCCACCCCATATGCCAAAGGCTATTGACTAGAAGTGGGGGTCTAATAGAGGTATAATGGGGATAATATACCCTATGAATTAGTAATAAACATAATTATAGAAGAAATAAATAAAGTTAGTGTAATAAAAAACAACTAAAAATAATAAATGAAGAGTAATCACGCATGAATATTCCATAATGTTCACCAACAATCATATAGTAGGTATAGATAAACAATATAAAAGGAAAAGATAAAATCCCCCAAGGGCCATCTCTATGAGAATCTTAATCTTTGGATCAATCTTGTGCATCCAATCTCACATGTACAAGCATAACAATACAATCATAAATAGTGAATGTAAACCTATAATCATGATGTATATTTAGGTACCTTGGTGGAAAGGGATCCCAAAAAAGTTGTGAGATATACTCAATTGGCCCCCACAAATAGCATATAATGCTATTTAGTATGTTCATATAAACAAGTAGAGTGCAAGTATATTGATAAGGAAGTACATAAATAAATGTGAAAAAGTCAAACTCAAGTTCCTCAAGGACACCTGGCCAACCGTACCTGTTTCATCCTAAACTGGAATATCTCTGAATAGAAGTCACCCTATATGTACATTTATATATATAAATATATATATATATTCTTCATAAACATATATACATATATGTTCATATATATAGATACGTAATAATAGTCATGACATGAGGCATAATCCCATGGAATCCACCCATACTTATGATGGGTTTCACAACCTTCATAGTATATGAGCATAGAAATATAATTATTCTATCATATATGTAATGTATAAATAATTGACCAGAATCAAGAATGGTCTTTAACTAGGTGAACACATCCTTCGTTCTCAATTAATTGGAATCATAATCCCATCCAAGGCATTCTATAAATAAGGAACCCAGGCATCACTCCAGGTGCACCATAAAACCCATTTCCAAAGGTGTCTATCAAAGACAACCATATAAGGACCCTTGTATCACTCACAAAATGGTATAAATCATAACCCTATGATTTTACCCATGGTGTTCCACATCAAGAACCAGGTGTCGCTCATGGTATGTCATAGTAGAAATTTTTACTGATCTCATCTAATGTAATCCACTAGGGAACTAGGTATCACTCATGGTAAGTAAAAGGACATCTATTTTGTGAGAATATTGACGGTGGTCTATAAAGAACCCAATTATCCCTCAAGGTGTAATATAATTCAAGAAACCTATTATCCTGTCCATGGAGTTTTTTCAAAAGGAACCCCAAGTATCACTTAAGGTGTAATATATTTCAAGTGACATATGATTCCGTCAATGGAGTTCTATAAAAAGGAAACTTAGGTACCACTTAATACATACATGAATTATTTAACCATTAAATTTTAAGTAAATGAGACAGTCATGTCCATAATAATTCCACAAATTATTTCAATTATGAATAATTAAGAGTCCATTTACATAATCGTCCAATACCATAATTAAAGTGTAAAATTTTTGGAACATTATGTTTATTAATAACAAGTGGGTCATAAAAATCCACTTCATGCCATAATCAAATCAACTATAAAACTATCCATTTAATTTATAAACAACATCAATCACATTCCATAATATAAATCACAAAGACACGTTTTTTAAACAAAATCCAAATAAATTATTTTATAAGACTGTTCTATTTAAATACAATAATAAATAACAAAATTACCAAGGACCATGTGGTTTAACTAAAACATTTTAATTAATTCATTCATTTATAAATGTTTCAATGCATTTATGAACACACCCATGGGGCGGTTAAATAATTCTCTAAAATAGTTTAGGGAGTATGTAATTGAACTCACCATAAGAGGTGGTTGGGGTTGAGGTCATAGACCTCCAACCATGTAATGGGGGTAATGGAAAATGATGTTATTATATAAACAAATCAATTTATGGAATTTCATGTTACAGGAGTAATGTAGGGAGAGTATGGAGTGTATAAAAACGAAATTAACTTACAAATTAAAAAATTATAAGGGAAAAGAAACTAGAACTTCTAACTCATACATAGGATAGTCCACTCACCTAATAATTTTTTTTATTTGATACATAATGAGAGAAATTGAATGAATCATTAAACACCCTAAAAATAAGGAAAAAGATATGAAATAGATTTATTATTATATATAGAGATATAAATGAATAAAAGAATATTGAGGAGCCTATAGCTTCCTAAAAAATTCCCAACATAACTGAAAACACCTGAATTAGATCTCTTGCAAGGGAGAACCATCAAATCCTAGAGGAGTCTAAAAGAGGAGGATCAAGAAGCCTGAGTGTGGGAGATTGAGGAAGAAAGAGGGTGAACAAAAGAAATAAGGTTGGAAGGGAAATAGTCATTTCATACCTCTGTAGTGTCATACATGGTTATTATACATGGTTCAACTAACCATGAACCAACCATGTAGATCACATTATCCTGGATCCATGTCCTACAAGGTCTGGTCACATAGTTTGGGATAACCATGCACCAACTATATGGTGCTACTAGTTAAGTTCCACTAACCAAGTGTCTTGGCATGTAGTTTAGAAAACCATGTATAGCCTCTATTACCACCTATATAGTTTATTATATACATTTAGCATGACCATACTTCTTACTTTCATGATTTAGAAAACCATGTGACACCCCTTACAAGGCCGCATAATTTCTCCTAAGGGGTCGAACAGTTTAAATAAACTGTGTGCCCTATATGTTTCTCATAGAAAGAGATATTTTATATCCCAACTCTCCAGAAACTCATAAAAACTTATGATACACCTCTTGGTTCATAAACTACATTAAAATAGACTTTTAATTGTTGCAATGATCTGAATTACATTCTAAGGTTTAGTTAAATATCAATCCTATTCACTAACTAGATAGTTCTAATTCTTTATAGAATTAAACTAGTCAAAAAACATGGGATGTTACAACCACTTCACCTTAGAAATTCTCATACCTAATAATCATTCATTAGAAACATAACAAAACCTATCATACTCAGGTTTTAGACTTACATTCTAATGGTCGCATTACATTTCTGAATGCCCAATGCACTTTCAAGTGCCATATTAAGTCTACATTACATGAACCATTAAACTCAATACAATGATCATATTCATAACTGATAAATTTATATGGAACTTACATGAACCCATCTAACTTGAGACATTACCATGTCATTATCTTTTACATTATTCGGCCTTTAGAACTTACCACCATAGGCTCTAGTTTTTGAACGGACAATTTTGAGTCATGGTAATCCCACCATCATGACATCCTTATACAAAATTTCTAAAAAATTATTACAACACTCCAAGAACATTTATAAAGTTACATGAAAGGACACTAATACCATTCCTAATTCTAATTTAAATGGAAAAAGTCCAATCAACCTAGCTCAACAGACCGCGTTGGCTATTCCTTGAAAATCACTTATCAGTTTTTTTGTTTCACTTGTATCATCCTGATGGTGTGCCTGATGCAATTTCCTCACCTAACACATCTAAAATAATAATAAATTTCATTCAAATATTTTGAAAATTAATCGACTAAAAATTTTGATGCATCACTAGATTCAATTATAAAGACTTATACAATGGTATACCGATATTGTTCCAAGAACATTCACTAAATTCCATACCTGAATTATGAGGTAATAATTGAACCATATCCCAAGAAATATAATCATCATTCCAAAACACCATCCTCGATAGTAATCATGATCCATCATCTGTGGATTAGCACAAACTACATCGAGTTTCACACCCACATCTTTATTTAACCCAATATCCATAAACTTTCTTGTTCCTAAAATTTAATGAGGACTATATCCTTACATAGATTCACTTATAAAGTGGTATATTACATCCAACATATAAATATAATGATCAGCTTAAAGGATCCATGACCCTTCTCACATGAGGTATAACATTAGTGACTAACATCTCACTCTACACCCGAGGAACACACTTGATGTCACTTAAACAAAAAGAATCACTCATTATTACATCCCATGACCCATAAATCCTAAACATATGACTTGCATAGATAAGGACCTTCTCATATACATGTTCTATCATAAACATTTTCCATCACCAATTTTCACTCCTAAATAATGGCATCCATGAAGATTGAAAAAAATTAATCATAACGATGGTCTTCACCCTTAAACATCCATTTGTGCACCATGAACCTTATATATTTCACTCAAAAAAATCCTTTAGAACACCTCCTAATTAGTTATTCCATAAAATACAAAAATATATTTTGTTAGCTAGCTCAGTGTATTGTTGATTCTCCCTCATCAAACTCAGGATGATTTCAATATGAGGGTCATGATAAACTAGAAATAACAAGTAAACTAAGATATTTATTGATAGGAATGTGTTTATTATTTTGAGCCATGATCACTTTGAAAATATACTATAACAGCCTTATCCATCACTAAAAACCATGTCTCGAGGTAATGCATATCTTGGTTGAACTATCAGTCAAACATCTCATGTCACCCAGTTATTATTAGATTATCACAAATCCTACAAACATATTTTAATTTACCAAATATCTAGGTCAACCCACTCATAAGAATAATTTTGAAATTGATGTTCTTTTACCCTTACCTGGCCACTCACAGACAATCAATTTTTAGCAGTTATCATGAGAAATGGTCACAAGCTAAACTTTCCATGTGATATGAGTGTACATACCATGTAATTCGGTTCAATAACCCAACTCACTTCTATGATTCAACCATCAAAAAAGTAAAACTGACCATGCTACCTAGCATGCCAGTTCTCAATAAACCAAAATTTTCCTTGGAACTCCTTTTCGAAATTAGGCATCTCACCTATGACCTAAGGTCTCTTGCAAGAGAACCACATGCCATTTAGGTGAAATAGTTAAAAAAGGTCTAAAGAACCTATAAAACTATTTTATAATATTTTAATCTAAATTTGGTAATGAATAGTTGACCTATAAGGGTTAGAATCTATCTCCATTGGCTTAATGACATCACCTACCATCATCAGGCCACCATGCCTTGATCATCATTGAGCATCCAAAAATTGGGATTTACCATTGAAAGGTTAGAACACTAATGTAAAGGATAAGTAGATGGTTCTCACCTATATATTTATATGTTAGAACCACCTCTAATTTCAATATACCATACTACCACCTATCTACCCATGGGTTTCCTTTCATTATTTATGAGTCCAAATATACTCAACTATATCAAACAGGTAGCATTTTTAGTTTTTAGAAACTCAAATCAAGAATCCACTATTTTCTCATATATAATGGAGATACTACACAGATACCTATCATTTATTATAATACATCAACTGTTAAACTAGATTCATGTTATCACTAGGATCTACTTCTTAACATTTAGGTTAAATAGAGAATGGTTTGAAAGATAACTATAATCTATGGGCAATGCTCATGTCCCCAATCAATGAAATTATAAAGTTGACCCTTATAATAAGGTTTATGCTATAAAAACCTATAAAAGAATTTATTTTAATGAATTTAAATTTATTTATTTCAATATTTAAATAGATCACATATATGAGATGGCAAGTACCAATTTTATAAACAAATCTACTAAGAACCTTATTTAGATTATTCCGCACAAAAGTTCAAGAAAATTATCATATAAATTCCACTTGAATAATTTATTTAATTCAAGATTTCTCACAACTTACTTGTTTAAAGAAAATTAAAAATACATGTTACGGTGGAAAAAATCTTCAGTTTGAAACTGGAATTTTAATTAACTAACACCTCATTATAATAAAACTTAAAATAATATAAAAAGTCTTTTATTAATTAAGGGAATTGGTCATGTATGATTCTGCCATAAGTTTAAATGTAACCCTATATAAGTGGTTATGGACACTATAAATGACCATCCCATTAGCATTAATATACTCATAAGGGTTTTAATACCATAGAATATAATGATTAAGTCAATCTACGATGGTCCCATGATGTCAATTTAGGTTCAGTTCTGTTTAACCTATAATAGTAAAATTATTAAATATTTTCCATACCCTTAATGGGTTTATCTACTAAGAAGAATGTCTCAACTGATCTACTTGGTTCTAGTTATATATTTAGGACTCTAGTACTAGAGGCAAAAATGCCCAAATAATAGGTACTAAACATTATAAAGGGACCCATTTACTGTGGTAAAATCGGTTTATCATATACATATAAGAACTAGGGTTTAGTTAGATGGATTACCATTCCCAAATTTATAAAGGTACTTCCCTTTATATGTTAAAAATGGAATTCATGTAACTGAAACTAGGTTTTTATCCATGGCATCAGATTAGAAAATTCTATATATGGTGGTTCAATTACATGTGTCACCATTATCCAATTTATAAAGGCCCATAAATTTTTTAAATTGGACCATTAGTTCCTATTTTATTAAAACTCGAATACTACATTTTATTATAAAATATATAAAGTCTATATGATATTGTTCGATTATATGGGTCACCATTCCCAAATTTATAAAGTTCCCATACATATTATAAATTTAAAATATGGAACACATCTTATCAAAGGCATTAATGTTTCAGCTTGTACAACTAATTTCCATGGATAAAAAATTCAAATAGGTTGGTAAAATAGATTTTCACCACCAATCTATGCTAACAATCACCATTTAGAGTGATTCATGCACATTATTTAACTAGCCATATTTAATAATTATAACAAAACATGACATTAGAGGGAAATAAATATTAATAATTCCAAGAATAAAATACAAATAAGTATGATTATAAATCACACCTATGGTATATAGGAATTCATTCTAAATAATTACCTAAGCAAGGTATACAAATCATCATGAACTAGGAAATCTACGATGCAACCTACATGACATGGAACACGCATGGAATGAAAATTCTATGTGCCTATAATGATGCATGTAACAACACTTCCTTTCCATACTAATACAAGGGTAAATTCCATAAATAATAAATCAATAACCATCATAAGTATTGAAATCACCAAATGTAACACAATAACAAACTCTAATATAGAATAGCATGAACATTCATCATATCCTCTGCAACATGATCTTTCCCTTATTCATGGGTTGGCTAAACACAAAAACAAGTTATTTACCAAGTGTTGGAAAATCCTAGTCGCTTTTCTACAATCCCAAAAATAGTAAGACGAAAAAAACATACCAATAATACCCTTTATATCATCTCAACCCAAAATCCTCTTAAAACGGTGCCCTGAGCGAGTTGGCCACTAGGCCTTAAGCACACCTCTTCGTACACTAGAGGCTTCCAACTAGTAGTGAGGATATAATAGAGGAATACTGGGGAGACTATACCCATTGGATTAGTAATAATCATAGAAGTATAAAAAATAAATAAATGTAGTGGAATAAACAATAACTAACAATAATAAATGAAGAGTAATCATCCATAAATATTCCATAATGTGTAGAAACAAACATACATCATGTATATATAAACAATATAAAAGGAAACATAAAAAATCTATAGGGGTCATATATATAAGCATAATGATATCTATCTCAATTGTATGCTATTAAGATCCCATATACAAGCATAAAAGCACAATCATAAAATATGAACCTGGACTTGTAATCATGCGGTTTGTTTAGGTACCCCAGTATAATAGAGGCCCAAACAGCATATGAGATATACTTTGTAGGGAACCACCAATAGTTTCTAATGATATCCAATCCATGTATAAAAAAATAATTAGATTTTTTGTATATTGACAAGGTATTACATAAATAAATGTAGAAAAGTTGAACATATTTTTCTCATGGACACCAGGCAGATCATACCTTCTTCAGTCTAAGCAAGAATATCTCTAAACAGATGTCCATATACAAGTATATATATATATATATATATTCCATAAAAACATATAGATATATATATGTGCATCTATGTAGTACCCTCGGTTTGAGGTATGTAACCCTCATTTATGTATTTTTTTTATGTATGTAAAATTGTTGGGTAATGTATGTGAGAGTTTGTAAGGGTTTCAGGATTGATTTGGGGATTTTCTAAGGGCACAAGGTTTGAGCACATTTTGGGGAAACCGTGCAGAACCTCTGGGTAACTGAGCTACTTGAGGTAGTGGTATTTGCATGGTTTGTGAATTGTTTTTCTAACTGTAGAAGGAAACCTTTCGAGGCACCCTTTGGGAAGTAGTAGTAGCACAATTATCACACAATTCGTCTAACCGTGCAAGCTAACTGCACATGACATTAAAATAGGATTTTTAAAAATGGGTCACTCGGTATTTAACCTAAAACATCCCAAACATTCTCCCAATCGATCATCACTTTGTTTTTCCTCTCCTCATGGGTTAGGTAACCTCTCTCACTCATCTTGGAGGCATTTCTAAGGGTTTTCTTAGTGATTTGAGGTTATTCTCCTCCATTAGGTCTCCTTTGTTGGTGTTTTCTAGGTTTCTCTTAGATCTATTTCTCCCTCTCTCTTAGTTTTCAAGATCTACACCCATCTCTTATAGATCTAAGGTTTTTTTGCCTAAAATGCTGATAGTTGGGATTGTTGATGTTAGGAAAATATATATAATGCATTTTCATGGAATTTTCACCTAGATTTCTAGTGTGGTTATGCATTGGTTGATTTCACCAGAACCCTAAGGTATGGTCTTCTCTCTGGACTCTATTTTTATAGAACTAAAAGGCTTATTTTTTACATTAAATGTTTTTTCTTGAAATTGATTGTAAATTTGATGTGTGAAGCATGACTGAAACCAATTTTCTATTGATTTGTGGATTTGGGGGAAATGGTTTATTATTGTGAAATATTCTTATTGTTGGATTTTACAATGATCATTTTAAATTGAGTGTATTGGTTGATTTATGGAAAATGTGTTGTAAAAAAAGGGTTTCAATAATAGTGTTATTCTATTGAAATGTGGTTTGGAATGGAAAATGTTTTAAGGGTTTTTTCAATAAATGATTGATTTATTGAAGTGATTTATCATGTGGTTGTAATTATTGATGTGCTTAAAGAATTTTTTGGTTTGTTAAATGTTATTGGTTTGTTTTTTGTATTAAATGGTTAAGAATGGTAGGGAGTGATTGTTTGTGGCTGTGAAGAATCACATTCAAAGGGAAGTGGGTGTAAACTACCACTATAAAAAGAGGATGGGTTTGGACATGAAGTTCACTATAAATTGTAACACTGAGCTTGGGTTTGTGTGTGAGATTATTGTGAATGTGATTTTTATATGTGTGTGGCCACACAAGTTGGAATGTTTTATGGACATGTGTAATGTGTAATTACATGTTTAGTTGTTTTTCTTGGAATTGTGTGATTGGGGGTAATTGCATGGAATAATGATGTGTTTGGATTATTTGTAATTATTAAACTCTTTTATTGTATTTATATAAAAATTTTTATATAAATTGTACTAATGTGGTCTATCCTAGTGGCATGTATAGGGAATTAATTTGTAGAAAACCTAATGAGTATTCTATACTCACCCCATACATTGTAACTTTAGTGACTTTGCATATGTTTTATTCCGAGATACCAATAAAGGTAAAGGATCTCATTTATATTGTAGATCATCATGATTCTTGGGAAGTACTATGGGGTGTGAAGCATGGTGCTTGGGGTGGAGTTGTGGAGATGTTTCATAGCTTCTTGGGTTTTTGTTGTTAATCTTCCACTTTTTTACTTTTACTATGGATTATTGAAGTATGGTTGTATTGGTATTTGTAAATTTTTATAGAATTGGATTGTTTTCATGGTTTTCCCTTGGTGTTGGGTTGTAATTATTTATGTTGTGACTTGCATCATGTAGTTTTGGTTAGTTATGGAATGTTTGGTTGGTTTCTTTTATTCTAAGGAAAAATTGTTCCCTATTGATTCTTGATGCCCTCGACATTTATTTCCAGACTTTGGAACCTAGGGAATGTTGCCTATGGCTAACTATAATTCCACATCTTTCTCAAGCCAATGGTAAGGGGTAGGGTGTTACAAGTTCTATTAGATTTTTCATTCCTTGACATACAAGTAAAGTCGGTCTTGTTTGGTCTTGACAATAGTTGTCGATCTTGGTGTTGGCATTCCTTCTTGGTCTATTCCTCATGTGGGGATGGTAGAAAGGTGTCGGATTGTCAGAACATAAAATGTATAGCATAAAAGTACACAGCTAACCATTTTATGTTGAACTTCAAGTTACCTAGGAATGGGAACATGAGTTTTCTGGAGACACTTATATGAGCGTTATATCATTGTCATGGGTGTAACCAATGATATGAGCATTGAATGAATGGTATAAAGGACTTCCCATTTGGATTAATATTTCATTGGGAATAATAATTTATGTTATTCTATGAGTGTGTTGAGTTATGAAAAATCTATAAATTGTTTTTAAATGTATGGTTTTGAAAAGAGAAGGGTTGTGGTATTTTGAAAATAGGTTGACTTTCGAAATAGAGTGGATTTCTTAAAATATGAAGTAAACATGGTAAATTGGAAATATGGAAAGAACCATTGTGATTTTTTAATATGATTGAATTTCAAATTTTTAGCCTTCTGTTTCTAGGTAGTCAAACTTATATTAAATGTTCCTCCTTGATAAAAATGGCACTGGGTAGACATCCTAGAGACCAACCGAAAGATGATGTGGAAAATATGGTTGAACCTTATCCCTAGGTGAACTAATAACTTGTGAATAACATATTTAATGCTTTCCAAGCCATGGAAATTGGGAATAAGAGTGATGAGTCGAGGCATGTGGATCACTCGGTACAGTTTCAGAAGCAGAATCCACCCATTTTCAAGGTGATATGGATCCGGAAAGGGAAGTAGCATGGATGAACAGGATGAATAGGATATTTTATTTTCTAGTAACTCTAATAGAGTTAAAGGTGAATTTATAAACATACATGTTGGAAGATTTTGCACGTCAGTGGTAGGAGTAGGTGGTCAATGCTGGAACGGACCAAGGTATGGCATGGGATAGTTTTGATGAATTTTTTAACAAATAGTTCAACCCTCATACGTTTAAAAATCATAAAAATAGATTTATTCATCTTAAATCATGAGAACATGTTGATGAAAAAATATACCAAAATTTTTATGAACTTGGTGTGGTTTTCACCTAAGGTAGTGGTTTGTGTGTCCTTGAAGGCGCAGAACGTTGAATTGGGATTAAGGAAAGAAATTATCTCCAAAATTGTAGTTCTATGTATAATTGATTATATATAAATGGTTAATAGAGAATTAGTGGATTAAATGAATATATTTTGGGCTACATGTGGGGTAATTATGTGGGTACCCATGGGGAATAGTGGGAAGTCTAATGTGGTGATCAAGGGAAAGAGGGACACTTATTTCAATGGTGGGAGTATAGCTCAAAATCTGAAGACAGGATTAGAGAATATTTCTATGAAGCCTTAGAATAAACTAAGATATTTTATGCGTGGTTCTATAGGCTGTATAAAGTGGGATTTTATGGAACAACCTCGATCATACCATAACTACAAGCAGATGTGGAATCTTCAGCGTTATTATCGTAATTATTGGAGGTTTAGTGTATGTGAGACTCCTAAAGGATTGAAGGAACCCTATGCCTTGATGGTATTGGGACAACAACAAACTCATCATTAAAAGAGACAAGTTAGTATTCTTGATTCTAGAAATATCATGACTCCTCAGCATGGAAAGTTTTAGTAGGGTAATAATGAGAAAAGTGTGGCATGCAAGAAGTTGTTTGGAACCGATCAGGTTTTTGTGGATGGTTAGATGGGACCATCCATAGTGTGAGGTAAGATTCTTTTTAATTATACATTTATGAAATTTTTGTTTGATTTGAGGGATTATCATTCTTACATTGATTCTCATTTTTTTGATTTTTTGGGTTTACATGTGGAAAGTATGACTTATGTTTTAAAAATTAAAACTCATTTGGTTCAAAGAGAGTGTTGATACTTCCTATATAGATCATTTTGAATAGTTATGGATTAAGTTCAGTTTATGTGGGACTTATTAGTTCTTTACATGGATGAGTATGATATAATCATGGGTATAGATTAGTTTATTATGTTTAAATCCCACAACAAATGTTATGCATGATGGGTTATTTTTACGATGGGTGACGGAATCAAATATCTCTTTAGATGAGAGAAAGATGTGAAGGCAGGTGAAAATGGATTATAGGAACCAATATTTGGGAAGATATCATAACATTTTGTGTATTTTTCATTAGTATATATGGAATAGGATAAGAAAAAAAGTTTTATAGTAGTGGTTGATTAGTTTCTGGAAGTATTTCCCAAAGAATTCTCAGGGTTGGCACCTATAAGAGAAGTGGAATTTAAGATTGATCTCTTCCAAGGGACTAGTACTATCTCACCTCTATCTTACTAAATTTCACTATTAGAATTTAGGGAATTGAAATTGAAGTTGGATGATTTGGAAAAAAAGGATTCATCCAGCCTAACATGTCTCCGTGAGCAGCACCAGTTTTGTTTGTTATGACAGGAAATGGAACTCTTCAGTTGTCTGTTGATTATCGAAATATTAAACAAGTTAAAATAAATAATTGATATCTACTTCCATGAATTGATTTCCTTTTTTATCAATTGTGTAGAGCTCAGTGGTTCCCTAATATTTACATGTGATCATGGTATCATCAGTTGCGAGTGCAGAAGGAGTATATTTCCAAAATAGCTTTTAGGAGTAGATATAGAAATTATGAGTATGTGGTTATTCCCTTTGGTACTATTAATGCACCTATGGTGTTAATGGAATTGATGAATTTGATATTTCATAGATATCTAGATTCATTCGTGGTGGTATTTTTAGATGATATATTGGTGTATTCAAGGAAATGGGAGTAGCATGAGAAACACATGACAGTAGTTTTGGGGATCTTTATAGATCATTTATTGTATGAAAAAATATCAAATTTTGAATTTTGAATAAAAGAGGTTCTTTTAATTGGCCTTGTTATTTCAACGAGAGGTGTTTTAGTGGATTCAGAAATGATAGAGGCTGTTATTTCTTAGAAACTGCTAAATAATGTATTTGAGATTCAAATCATTCTTAGACTAGCTAGGTATTATTGATTCTTTTTAGATTAATTCTCACAATTAGATTCACCGATGATAGATTTGACAAGAAATAATTTTCCATTTCAATGGAATGATCAGTGCTAGAAATCTTTTGAAGAGCTTAAGGATTGTCTCACATCAATATCGATCATGGTTTTTTTAGAAACATGAAATGGATATGTGGTGTATTATGATGCATTGGGATCAGGGTTGAGTTTATTTATCATGAAAGGGGATCATATGGTTGTTGAGGTTGTATGAGAATAACTAACCAACACTTGATTTGGACTTGGCAGTGGTGGTGCATGATTTGAAAATGTGGTGTCACTATCTCTTTAGGGAGAAATTCATGTTGTATATTGATCATAAGGTCTTCAAGAATATCTTCCCACAAAGTGATTTGAATTTATGGTAAAGGATATGGAAGGAGTATCTCCAAATGTATGACTTTTATTGGATGTACACACTAGGTAAGGGTAATTCAGTAGCGGAAGCATTAAGTAGAAATTCATAAACTCAAATGGTGAAACATGCATCAAATTTGTGGTAGTTGATGTCGGTTATAGCCTAAATGAGGTTGGAATGTGAATTCAGGGGTTATGTAACCATTTTCTTTCTATCCTCATTGGTTCCTGACTTGGTTAGTTTGGTTAAAGAGGGGAATATGTCTGATTTATAGTGTGTGTTGATGAGTTCAAAACTCAATGGTGGGTAGACCATTGAGGGATAGAAACATGATGGGAATTCAGTGTTGTTTTTTAGGATCATATGGTTCTACTAGTTTCTTTTTAGTAGAAAATTCTCAGTGATTATCATCATTACATGTAGGTTTTCTATTGTAGGATTCAGAAAATGCACAAGGTGTTAAAAGCACATTTTTAGTGGGTGGGTATGGAAAAGAATGTGGTTGAGTTTGTATCGAGATGCTTGACTTGTTAGAATTTCAAGGCAGAGCATCAACATCCAGTAGGTATGTTTTCATCTTTACCTATCCTAGTGTGTAAATGAATGCAAATAGAAATGTTTTTTTACATGTCTCCTAAGAATAGTTAGGAAACATGATTCCATATGCGTGATTGTGGATTGACTCACAATGTTGTCTCATTTCAAATTGATTCATGAATCCCATTCCATGGAGGATCTATCCAAAATCTATATTCATAATGTGGTAAAGTGGAATGGTGTACCTGTTTTGATTGTATTAGAGAGATATTTGAGGTTCACGTTTTGTTTCTGGAAATCCTTGAAAGAATCCCTTGGGAATAAGTTGGCGATAAGCACAACACATCATTCTCAAATAGATCAGAAATCAGATAGTAAAATAAAAATGTTAAAAGATATGTTATGGGATTCTGATATGGATTTTGGTGGTTTTTGGGAGGATAACTTACCATTAGAGGGGTTCTCATAAAATAAAAGTTACTGAGCCTTGATACATATGGCCCCATTTGAGGCATTGTATGGGTGTCTGTGCCATTCCTCATTATGTTGGGTGGAAATACTAGAGACTCTATTAGTTGGTTTCAGACATTTCCAAGACACAATAGAGAAGATTATGCTAATCATAAAAAGACTTGAGATGGCTCAGAGTCCTTAGAAATCATATGCAGACCACCATCAATGGTCGTTGTCATTCAGGGTGAGTTATTACGTGTTGTTGAGAATATCTCTGAGATTGGGACATAATTTGATTGGGAAACATGGAATGTTATCATTGAGGTATATTGGGACTTTTGAGATACTTCATTGAAATGGAGATGTGGCATATTGGTTGGCTTTTCCACCATGGTTTTGTGTGGTGCACAATGTGTTTGTGTGTCCCAATTGAAAAAGTATCAGACAAATCATGACCATGTGATTCATTGTGATCATGTTGAGCTAGATCTTGATACTACTTTGGTTCATGTGAAAAGGTGGATTGTGGAAAGGTAGGAGAAATTATTCAATGGTAAAAACATCAGTTTGGTTCGGGTTTTGTGAATACATAGTTAGATTTAGGAGGAGACATGGGAGTGGCAGAAAGAGATGACCAAGCAATGGACCAAGCTCTTTCAACAAATAGAGGGTTATTTACTTTATAAGGAAGTAAATTTCAATGTTTAGGTGAATTTATTACCCTCGGGATTAGGTATGTTACCCTTATTTAGGTATTTTTTTATGTATGTAAAGAGGTTGGCTAATGTATGAGAGAGTTTGGAAGGGTTGTGGGATGGTTTTGGGGCATTTCTAAGGGTTAAAAATTTGATAACTATTAGGTGAAACTGTTCTTAACCTCAAGGTAAATGTGAAACGTAAGGTAGTAGGCTTCATACGGTCTACACATGGTTTTTCTAAATGTGCGAGCTAACCACGTGAAACATTAAAAATGTGATTTTTAAAAATGGGTCACTCATGATTTATCCTAAAACACCCCAAACATCATTCCACTCAATCCACACTCAGGATTTCCACTCCTCAAGGGTTTGGGAACCTCTCCCACTCATCTTGGAGGAATTTTGAAGTGATTTCTTGGTGTTGTAAAGGTGATTCTCCTCCGGTAAGTCTCCTCTATTAGTTTTTTCTCAGTTTCTCTTAGATCTAATTCTCCCTCTCTCTCAATTTTCTAGATATACACATATATCATGTCGATATATATTTGTTTTGCATAAAATTTTGGTAGTTGGTATTTTTTATGTTAGTAAAATAGATCTATGGTGTTTTCATGGAATTTTCACCCAAATTTTTAGTGTCGTGGTGCATTGGTCGATTTTTTCAGAAACCCAAGATAGGTGGATTATCTATCAACTCTATTTTTCTAGAACTAGATGGATTGTTTTTAAAATTAAAGGTTTTTCTTGAAATTTATTATGAATTTGATGTGCGATGATTGATTGAAACCCATTTTGTGATTATTTGTGCCTTTTGGGGAAAATGGGTTATTGTTGGGAAATGTGATAATTGTTGGATTTTAAAATGATGATTTTAAAATTAGTGGCTTGGTTTATTTAAGGAAAATGGGTTGTGAAATTTTTCTTTCAATAAGAATGTTATTTTATTAAAATTTGGATTGGTATGGAAAATGGTTTAAAGGTGATTTCAATAAATGAGTGATTTATTTATGTGATTTAGCATGTGGTTAGTATTGTTGATATTCTTAAGGGATTTTTTGGTTTGATAAACATTATTGATTTGTTTTTTTTTTTGGATTAAATGGTTATTCGTGGTTGGTATTTATGGGTAGTGGGTGTGAATAACCACCATCAAAGGGAAGTGGAGGTGAAGTACCACTATAGAAAGAGGACGAGTTTAGATGTGATGTTCCACTATCAATGGTAACACTGAGCTTGAGTGTGTGTGTGAGAGAGAGACATGGGCATGTGGTTGGTATATGTGTGTGGCCACACATGTTGGAATGGTTTCTATCCATGTGAAATGTGTAATTACATTTTTATTTTATTTCCTTTTAATTATGTGATTGGGGTGAATTTTATGGAGTAATGATGTGTTTGGATTATTGGTAATTGTTAAACTATTTTATTCACATTATATAAATTGTTCTAATGTGTTCTATACTAGGTTTGTGTGTAGGGAAGTCATTTTTGGAAAACCTACTGAGTATTCATTACTCACCCACTATTTTTTCACTTTGGGGATTATGAAGATGTTGAATTTCGAGATACCAGTAAAGATAAAGCATCTTATTTCTATAGTGGTTCATAGTGATACTTAGGCAGTATTGTGGGACATAGAGTATGGTGCTTGGGGTGGAGATCTGGAGTTGTAACATAGCTTCTTTGGGATTTGTTATTTAGTCTTCCACTTGGTTCTATGACTATGGATTTTTGTAGTATGGTTGTATTGGTCTTTCGGAATTTTTATAGAATTGGTTTGGTTGCATGGTTGTTTCTTGGTGTTGGTTTGTATTGCTTTTCATTGCGACATGCATCATTTAGTTTTGGTTTTTTATGGAATGTTTGGTTGTTTGATTTTATTCTATTGGTAAAATCATTCCCAAATAGTTCTTGAAGGCATCAACATTTATTGACAGTCGATGGAACCTTGGGAACATCACTTAAGGCTAAGTAGCAGTCCATCTCCATCTCAAGATAATGGGAAGGGGAAAGGTGTTACAATATATATATATACATGAAAATAGTAAATACCTAAGGCGTAATCCAAAAGAATCAACCCTTACATATGAGGGGCTTTATAACCCTTTTTGTATATGAGCATAGAGATATAATTGGGATGTTTTATAATTCAATTATAAATCACAGACCTGACCTAAACATGTTTTCTTTGATATGAAAACAATCCATAGTTATTGATTAAATTACATCTTGAGCCCATCCAAGTCGTTTCATAAATAATGAACCTTGGTGTCCCTCCTAGTGCAGTATAAAACCCATATTCATAGGAGTCCAAACAAGAATCCCATATAAGGACCCCTTGTATCACTCATAACATGGTATAAATCATAACCCTATGAGTCCAAACATGGTTTACCACATCAAGAACCAAGTATTTCTCATGGAATTTTATAGCAACAATTCTTATCGATCTTATCCAAAGTAATCCACCAGGGAACTATGTATCACTCATGGGAATTATAAATACATCCACCTAGTGAGGCCATCCATGTTTTTCTAAAAACAACAAAATTATTTATTGAGGTGTAATATAATTTTAGTGACTTATGAGTCCATCCATATTGTTTCATCAAAATGAAACCCAAGTATTTCTTAAGGGATAATATAATTCAAGTGACCTATGATCCTGTCTATGAAATTCCATCAAAAGGAAACCCAAGTGTCACTCTAGGCATAAATGAATCATTAACCAATTAATTTTAATTACTAATATGGTTACTTCTATAATAATTTGACTCATTATTTAAATTATGACTAATTAAGATACAGTGTACTTATTCATGCAATATCACAATTCAAGTATACAATTTTTAGGTAATTTCATTTATTAATAACAATAGGGTAATAAAAATTACCTTCATGTTGTAATCACATCAACTGTGAAACTAAATGTTTAATTTATAAACCACATGAAGGAAAATATATCATATAAATCACCTAGACACATTTCATTAACCAAATCCAAATTAATTAGTTTATAATATTTTTCGTGTCTCAAAAGTCAATAAATGAGAAAATTAACAAGGAACAAGTGGTTTACCTAGACAAATTTAATTAATTTTAGAATTTATAACCAAACTAAGGTGTTAAATAACACACCAAAGGGGTGGTTAAATCATAATCTAAAATGGTTCATGGATCATGTAATAGAACTAAACTTAATAGGTGGTTTGGGTTCTATTCATTGAACTCCAACCTTGAAAATGGGGTATAGGGCAATTAGTTTGTGGTCTAAAAAATTCAATTTATGGTATTTCCTATTTTAAGTGAAATGCATGGAAATTTGAGAGTGAGGTACAATGACATTATTTTATAAACAATGAATCTTTAATTTAAAAGTAACTAGACCACCAACCTCATATATAGTATGGTCCACTCACCCAATATCAGGAATTGATTCGAGTTGGAATGAGAAAAATTAGATGAATCCTCAAACACCCTAAAAATAGGGGAAATAGCTCACATCAATTTTGTATTTTGTAAGGTGAAATAAATGAAGAAAAGAATAATGATGAGTAAAGAGTGTAATGATATTGTCCCAACACACACAACAATGCCAGAATTATAGTTCATATGAGGGATAACCAATGAATACTAGGGGAGTCCAAAGAAGGATGATCTATCCTCTTGGTCATGGGAGAGTAAGGGATAAAGAGGAGGAATAAAAAATAAATAAGGTTGGAGGTTAAAAATGTTCATTTTACCTCAATTTATTGATGTGCATGGTTAGTCCATACATTTTTATAACCCTTCACCAATCGTGTGGCTCGCACTATTCTAGATCCATACCCCACATGTTTTGGATATATGGTTTTGGATAAATATACACCAACAATGTGTTGATTTGGTTAAGTGTCACTAACCACTAGGTTAGGTGAAAATTTTGGAAAATAATGTGTATCCTACCATTGTAGTTTTCTATAGAATTTATACATGGACATGTTCCCTGCATTGCACGTTTTAGAAAACCATGAAACACCCCTTATAGGGTCAAAACGTTTATCCTGAGAGGCCATACAGGACATTAGAAAAAGGAACACAAAAAACATTATGTGAGTTATATATGTATCATTACATTACAAACTATAATTATTACTCTATACATCTTGTTATCTACTTGATTCATAGATACATCAATGCCAAGATTTATATTAAAACTCATGGGAATAACGTATGATTTATTTTTTTCTTGTAAAAAATATATAATTCAATTATATTTTAATTAATTTAAGACATTTAAAAAGTTATTTAAAAATTATTTAAATACTATGGAATAATTTTTACTCAACCATCATACTCATTTCAAACACATTTTTCATGATCTTAGAAAATTTATTAAATAAAATTTGGATTATTGAATCAAAAATAACATCATAAAATTATATTTTACCTAACTAAAAGTATAAAGATGATATTTTATAAAACAATTTATGGTTTTAACTACTAATAGAAAACACATTTTAATACAATAAAATCAATAACATACTCAAGAAAACCTAAAAGGTTTTATTTAAAAAAATATAATTATTTGGTATCTTTGAAAATATTCTTCAAAAATAGAGAGTTTTAAAAAATCCAAATATTTTTCAAAATAAACATCCTACAAAATAAAATCATTTAAAAAAATATATTTAGCAATCATCTATAAAATCATGATATTAAAATGAGATGTATAACCAAGGAGGATCATAATGGATTATAATATAGTAATATGTGAAAAATTGTATTCATAATCTATTATTACCTCCCAATTATATCTTTTAGCCACTAATATTGTCTTATTCCAATTAATCAAACCTTAACAACCACTATTATTTATAAATACACATTTTTTCAATAAGTAAGAACTAAAATCATCTCTTAACTAATTTTTAGATAGTATTTTTCTCAAACTAATTTACTTTCTCATTATCTTTCAAAAAAATCATCAATCAAGGTTTTCTCTATAGTTTTTAGTTCATGATATATGATAAAAAAAGACAAATTAGTTATATTTCATGCATTTCTTCTAGTCCCAAAATACTTATCTAAATAACCACTAATTGAAAATAAATGATAGTATTTTATTTCTAGTAGGACTAGGTAGTATAATTTTAGGATAAAAATTTTCTATCTCTTCGGGACAATATTTTACATTATCATTTCCTCCATATAATCAATTTTAGTGTTTAATGGAGTATCAAATCTTATGTTGTTAAAATAATCAAAAATGAGATCAATGGAGGTTGTATTGTGAGTAAAATGATCAATTTATTCAAATTTCACATGAAGTAATTCTTGAATAATTATTTTTATTTTATTTAATACTCTATAATATTAAGAATAAGTTTAATAACCTATAATTATTCCATTATAAGCCTTATGATAAAATTTATAGAGATTTTCCATAGTATTCACAATATAAAATTTCATCCAAATACTTTAAAGAATCAATATTATATGTTTCTCACCCTCAAAAACACATTGAGTGTTTCATTAAAATCTAACTTATTTTATAAATTTTTATGAAATAGTGTATGTTTTAGTAGAAAAATATAAAAAATGAGTAGGTAAAATGTATCCACGAAGCGTGTTTCTTAAATTTTCAAATGATGTCTTATCTCTCATTTAAAAAACATCAATATTTTTAGTACTTCTCAGAGCATAGAATTTGTGTTCAATATAAATATTTATAACCTAAAAATTTAAACATCATTAAATCAAGAAAAATAATCTACCAAGACAAAATTATAATATACTCCACCAAGGATTTTTATTATATAAACATGATAAAAATCATTTTGGATGAGTTTTAAAGATTTACAAGTCGGAATATCATTAATCCATTTTATATAATATTTTTTTATCTCCCATTTCACTTTCATAACATAATTTTTTTTCATAATAATTTTATTTAGGAAAATAAAAAATCAAATTATTTTTAATTAACTTTCTAAAAGAATAAACATTTAATTATCTAAGTATTTTATTCCAAATTTTGAATCATAAATTTTAGTATTTAAACAATTTTTATTATATCTTCATAATGAATAAAAATCTAAATTATAATAATTTTCCATTTCAGTTTTTTTAATTTCAATTGATTTATCATTATAAATAATACAATAATTGTAATAAAAATACACAGAACAAACAAAATCATGGATTTGATAAATAATTATAAAATTTTTCCTTATCTCATACAAATATAAAAATTCAAGGATTAAAACTAATTATAAATATCCAAATAATCCAAACACAATAATTATTCACTTTTAATTGTCTTTAAATGTTATATGGACACCATTATATATTTATAGAGAGTATAAATTTGAAAACACATCAATCATGTGAATTGAACATCCACTGCCTATATACTATTGGTAATTATTATTTTTATGAATCCTATATATGAAAATATATAACTTATAGTGTTTTGGTAGGGATATAATTTATTTTTATGATGTGTTTTCAATTAGATATTATTGAATTAAAATTATCTAATTAGGAAAAAAATCCATTCTTAATAGTAGATAATTCATTAAAAATATAGGTAATTTTAACAAAATAAAACTAAGGAAATCCATAAACTAAAATAATTACCATTATTTTTATTAATTTCAAATTGAATAAATAAAATAATATACATGAATCTACTGTTAAAACCATGAAAAAAATCGTATACAGTTTTAGTTTTCAACCATTACTTCAATTTCTTTGTATATCATTAACACATTTTTTATTACTAAGAATCTTATTGATAATTTCTATATGCGATTAAATATTATAGAATAAATATTTAATTTATAAATTTAATATAACAAATCATTAATTATAATATCATTCGTAAAAGATAATAAAATTAATCTAATTTTGACTTCAACAATAAAAGCTAGTTATATAAGATATTAATTTCCAAAAATATCATAATATTTTTTATGAATTTTGGGTTCATTAATTAAAGAGTTAAAATTTTCTGAAATCATGTAAAAATAACAATTAAAATCATTAATTAAACAATCATCTAATTCAGTTATATTTGAGAATGAAATATTCCCTTTTATTCTTATCCATAAAAATATATTTTCTTGTTGATTTGATTACTCACCCACCTAACCAAAATTATATTCATCCCTGGATTATTTAAAAGAACCCATATATAATTAATTAATTTATTTCCTTTAGTTTTATATTTTGATTTATTATAATATTTCCTTTCAAATTTTTTATACTCTTTGTGTAGATATTATTCATTCTTGTTATGTCGATTATTGTTTCACTCATAACATCTAACTTATTTTGAACTTACATTATTATTTTTAAACATGTTACTGGTTCTTATAAATATTTTTATTCTCTTATATGATTATTATATATTTTATTAATTTTATAATGTTCATCGCCATAGTTGGAACTACTTGAATTTTAATTACTAGCATAGTCATAAATATATATATTTGTTATTATTTTCATCCTTTAAAGTTGTGGCTATAAGTTATAAATGATTGTTTTTTATTTACATGTGATCATATGACTCAACGTGAATTTCAACCTCATATATTATAATATTACTAAACAATTTTTTTATTTTCATACATTTTATAGGTTTATATTTCCTTATGTAATCCTTTCACTATCTAATAAGTAGAAATATCAAAAAAAATTAGCACTTGATCATATTCTTGTGTAAAATCTCCTTTGTAAGAAACATGTTTGGAAATTTTAGGGACTATTAAATTAATTTAAGACCTTATTTATCTAATAAAGTATTTAAATTATTTAACTATACTTTGGTATTATTTTATCTCAGTTTTATCATGTTATTTATACATTTATAAAAATGAAAAATTGCTTCCCTAATATCACTAGTTTTTGAACATTGATAAACACTATTAAATTTATAATAAACAATAAATACATTATATAATTCATATATACTAAATTAATATCATATTTAACCCCTAATTCACCAATAAAAAACATAGGTTGACCTAAATGACCTTTATGGTGCTTCAAAACATTCAATTTCACATTGATGCATAAAATATATAGGTGAATAATAAATATTTTTTCTAAAAACTATAATTTTCTCCATTGACATAATGGGGACAACCCATAGACAAAAAATCATTAATATCAACTATTTTATTCACAAAACAAAATATTTATAAGTTAATTGATGAAATTAGATAACAAAAAATTCTTTCTTTGATACCAAGTGTTACCCTAGTTATGTATATTACTATTACTCAAGTGGGGGTGAATTGACTTCATTGATTTCAACAACATAAAACTTCAAATTCATTCCTCTAATTATTTTATTAAATAAATTAATGTAATAAATTTTATTTATAGTGGAATACAAATCAATGAAATGGACTAAACACAAAATGATTTTTATAAATTTTTTTAGTCTACATGAAAATACCTTTCCTTAATCCAATAAAACCAATGGTGGGATTTGTGATTTCATTAATATATTTTCCCTAGGGATATTTACAGTTGAATTCATGTACCTAAGAATCATTAAAAAATAAAAATATTTAGACTAATTTATTTTAAAACAAAACATTTCCCTGTGCATTAATGCATACTTAGTATAGTGACCCATAATTTCCATGCATAAATATTACATATTTTTTTGAATATTTAATACATTCCACAAATACATGTTTGAGGACTATAAAGGTTTAGTGAATTTGGATACTAGATACATGGTATTTTTATTTTTTAAAAATTCTTAAAAATATCTCATAATGATCTTACCACATAGTACACTTCTTAGAAATAGCCTAATTAAAACCTTCTTCATAATCTAGGAAAATGAATCATAAGAAAGGGTGATATCAGATTATCATAAAGGTCATGAAATGGTGATATCAATAGTCAATTAGTAATAACATGTTTATAAGGGTATGATAACATGATCTTAACATTTTAAAACAATGCCCTATATAAAAAATATCATAATCCTAAGTCATAGTATAAATCTTGGTAGTTCATATGACATGAATCAAAATGGATGTCAATAAACATGATCCACGAGAGTGTAACATAGACATAGGAATGTGGTAAAATATAAGATTTTAACATTATAAAGATGTTTAAATAAAAACATGTTAACTCGTTAAGTTAAGTACATGAAATTAATCCCTTTAATAAACATATAGACATGAAAAACAGGTCTTTAAATAGTACATTATACTAGAAAGATAGGTATATACATAAAATATTGTACATTAAGACCACATCGATGATCAATATTATAGACATAAAAGCTATATCCACTCATAAACTTATGGAAATGAAAACTGGATTCGTGCTTAATATTATTGACATGATAACTAGGTCCAAGCATGATGTTTTGAACATGAAATTAGGTTTAGGTATAACATATTTACCTCATGAGTTATCCATTTTTACCCAATGCATTAGAGTGATATATAATTCTAGGCCCACCTATCACATAATTAGAGTCCTCTATATGTGTTTCATAGGATCATAAAACATTCATCATCACATAACCTATGAAAATAAAATGGGTTTCCTAATAAATTCATCATAACATATCCCATGGAAAAGAAATAGGTTTCATAGTCTTTTCATCAATTCATTATAGCATAACCCACAGAAAGGATCAGGTTTCATAAAAATCTTGTCATCATAATCATAAACTACATATAGAATGGATAATGATGGTATTATTAGATCATATCCCATTTAAAACCTAATTAACATCATAGACATCCATTTTATATTAAAATCCCCTTTGAATGATCACTTAGAACATTTCTTGAGGTAAATAACCTTTTCACATTGAAATAACTTTTTTAAAATATATAAATTTCCAAAATATTAAATAAAACAAGTTATTTAAAATGAACCATGTTAATTTTTTATGTAATATTAATATAATTTATTTTTCATGATGGAATAAAATTCTATTTATTTCATTTCTGTTCAAACAAAGATTCCTTTCACATATTTGGTAAAAACCCAAAAGTACCTCATTAGAAAAATGAGAATAATATTAATTTTAAAACATTTTATAAAAAATTTTGTAAAAATGAATTTAATTAATAATATTGTAACATTAAAAACTTTCTTTAAAATATTTTTATAAAACATTAATATGGAAGAAAAAGGTTTTTTGACAGAAGAGAGAAATAAAATCTATTTTCCTCAAAAACATTATTTCAGTATCATGAATACATAAAGAGAGGAAAATGAAAGAAAAATATTTATTCTAAAAAAATAACAATATTATAATACAATTCATATTTTTATTGAGATTTAGATCATAATATATTATCATTGGAAACTTAATCATAAAAAATATTGATTAATAATGAGACTGTAACATAAAACCATCCCCACTTTGGTTTATTTTGAATAAAAAACCCCATAAAAGAAATAAACATATATGGATATGTAAATAAACATAATTTTCATAATAATTATCATAAAATAAATTTATGTTCATTATATACACTACACAAAATATAAAAGTTGTGAATTTGGCATGTGTCTCATAGAAAAAAAGTGAGATGAAAATCCCTTACCTGAAGCCTGAACTTTCATCATATACATTATAACCTATATTATAATAAATATAGGTTTATTATAAATCTATTAAATAACCATAATAATATTTATCCTTCCATATATGACTTACCTATAACCATTTATCACCCATTTATTTATAATATTTTTTTAAAATCATTATTTTGAATAATAATTCCTATGTTTTTCAAGTATATTTTGGTTTAGTAATTCTGGTACTTGTAGTTTGATCAATGTTAAATAATATGAAAAAATTTAATGATTATAAAGATATAATATATATTCATTATATACACATTCATATTTTTCCATAAAAGTTAAATACTAAAAAGTAACTTTACCTTTCATGGAGATGGTTGGTCGTACAAACGTGTGAACATTTTTTTCATTTCTCGATGGATGAAAAAAAATGATAAATTGTATTTAACCATAAATAATAATTATTATATCATATAAATCATAATTATTAATTAAATTTATCCTTATTAGAATCAATTTCAACACTAAATGACAAATGAATCACATCACTTCATGGATGTTGTAGTACAAACGTATGCATGAGGGACATTATCATTTTCCAAAAGGCTTATAAGGTAAGAAATTATATGTGAAAATATAAATCTAAAAATATAATTATGTCTTAAATATCCTATACAATAAATGAATCCATCATTATATCCATACTTTATAGGTGGTGATGGAAAATGAATTACATTGGTTTTGTGAGGTGGTAGTCTTCAATACACATGATCAACGATTTCATTTCCTCTTTGATGGAAGAGGATATGGATATAAGTTATGTAATTAAAATAATAAAATATCATTATATTTTATATTTCTATTTTTTATTTCATAATAATTGAATAATATTTGATAAGGGTTGAATTAGAATTAAAGAAAAATACATAGTCAAGAATAATTCCATTTCTTCATACAACCTCTTTAGGTTCATAACGAAAACCTTTCTTGGATTGTTTTTAAAAAAATAGATTCTAGGTAATATTAATAAATTTAATTAAGGTATTTCTTTAAATTCTTGGATAAACCAAATGGTTATTGTTTTTTGGAGATGATAGTAGAGTAGGTTCCCCTTTATATGTGGGGGAGGGGACCCACTTAGAAATTTGTTAAAAGAATGAGAAACAATAAAGTAATTCTCAAGAAAAATTATTCTAAATGAAAATATATTACAATTTTGGATAAGATAAGGTCTAAAAATTTCCATCCAATAGGATTTATACATGTTTAATGGGTAAATATACACTTATATTTTGATTTAACCCCTAGTAAACATGTTTTTACCTTAACCACGGTAATTAATTTTTACAACTTTTAATATTTGTTATAAATAAAAATTAAATTGACCACTTTAACTAATATTATTTATTATAATTAAAACTATGGAATAAATTTTATCAAATTAAATTTAAATATGTGGTATAATTTAATTTAAAATCAATCCTATAAGTGAGATGAATAGTGGATTTCTTAAAAATACATTTTCCTGGAAAAAGATGATTTTACATTAAATTTATGATTAGTTATCATAATTATTTGAATTTAAATTCATATAGATACATATATAATCTATAATTTTCATTTAATGTATTTTATTTATGGATTATTTTAATTAATTAATATATTAATTCATTATGTATATAAAAACAATTTTCAAATGAAAAAAAATATGTTCTTAAGCACAAATATGGATTTATAAAAAAATCAAGGAAATTGTTTATTTAAATAAAATTAATTAAATTAACATAATTAAAATATATAATATTTAAATTTAATATCAAATCATGATAAAATTTGCCTTTAACTTGTAACGACCCGGTTTCAAGTTCCGTCCAAAGGTGTCATGTACCCGGTTGGTCATATGTCCTCAAGAACATTTCCCCGAATACCAGAGGCATCTGACTAGAAGTAAGGGCCTTGGGTGTGATAGTGGGGAAACTATTCCCTCATTGGTAGATAATTCACAGCATAATAACAAATAATAAATAGTACCAAAAGAAAAATACCATACAACAAGTAAACAGTAGAATATTGAAAGTGAATAGCAACTGGAGAACATATATGAATGATGCATGTTACATATGTCTAGGAATGTAGCCAAACAAGTCACAATGTTGGAAATAGAGTACTAAACCAAAGTAAAAAAACAAAAACAAAAAAAACTTCAATATCATCGCCAGCCTCATATTGCTCTCATGCTCTCTAGCTCTACTACAATTAAGTACCTGATGACGCTGGGTGCTTTCCCTTATCTATACATGAAATCATACAATATTTTTGGGTCCAAAAGCATGACCCAAATAGGGTGTGAGATGAATCCCAGTAGGCAACCACCATAAGATCTGTACCAAACTGTCAGTGGGTATATATATCAGGTAATAATGGAAATGTAGCAAAGAAACTATGAGTGCACAAAAGTAACCAAATACTACAGTTTCCATTTACATTCATTAGCATTCAAGGTTCATCATTTAATAAAGTATCCCAAATAGGTATCTAAGATGACTACCTAATATGACTGAATCCAAACTTGTGCTTTGTCTTGGAAGACATGTCACAAAAATTCAATATTTATATTAAACCTTTTTGTTTCTCACACAGTCTAACCCCTCTAGTTATGTAATGAGATAAAAAGGCAAAGACACTCTAAGAAATCACTCACCGTCAATTCCCCATATGGTCTTTCCATAATAACGAAAGTATCTCTGGGGAAGAACTCAATGCCAATTCCCCCCTGTTGTCTCATAACATAAACTATAGACACTCTGAGAGAGCACTCACCGTCAATCCCCCATGTGGTCTCATGGCATAAAATATAATAAACACTCTGAAGAAGCACTAAACGTCAATTCCCCATGTAGTGTAACTACACCAGGTTCTTACAGCCCTGTGAAATTCATTCAAGCATAACTAATACAACACAGCCCAAAGAAATATCAACTACTACTTGGATATATAATTGCAATGCATATCACAAGCATTTAAAAAGTAGTAAAAAATTCAATCGGCCCCATCCTATCAAGAAAGGTAAGGAAACAAGGTCTTCCTCATTGGTAACCTGGACCAAACAACCTTAAACATAAAAACAAGAAATTTTATTCATGGGTTGTTTTGTAAAGATCCAATTAATGATAATATCGCATCAATAAACCCTTATTTTAATAATCAATCTAAGTCACATAAAACCATGTTTAATTTCCTTAACCTGAAATACCAAAAACATGGGTAATCATCACTTTGTCATATAAAACTCAAAACCAAACTACGAAAGGTAACAAACCACCAACCTCAACATTTTATGATAATAAATCCTAAACTTTGGCTATTTAATTGTCCTAGAACGTCATAGATCTACAAAAATATCAAAAATGTATTACCTTGAATTACTCAAGAAAGAGGAGAAATCAGGAAGAGAGGTTCAAGATGAAGGAAGAACTCACCGAGGTGATTCCAACTCACCTACCAGAGTTCAAATCAGACCTTGGATGTAGAAATGGTGGCTCAGATAATAATTTTCTATATTGGTCACTCCCAGATGAACCAAGGCCAGAAGAAGACGGAAATAAGGGTTAGACGTGACCCAAGTCTGATTTATCAAATAAAAGAAAACGTACATGGAATTTTATTTTATTTAACCTCCATGTACATGACTCAACCAGCCTCCGCTTTAGTCGGTCTCAAAGACACCTAACACAGCCATGTCTTAGTCATTACATGGTTAGTACAAGGCTACCTGTGGAAACCTAGCACACAACGTGTACTCCCAAGTACATGGAATGTACTTTTAAAATTTCCAAAAACTCACATTTTTCTCAAAAACACCTGAAATCAAGATCCATACTTGAAATAAAGATCTGGGTTCTTAAAAAATTCCCCCCTTATAGAAATGTTTTCCCAAATATCCCTAACAATGTGGCAAAGAAGAATCCTCAAACAGCTCCGGCCACTACGATCGCACTTCGGCATCCCTCTCCCAAGTCTCATCCTGTACTCGCTTGTGCTACCATAGCACCTGTACCAGAGGAATGGACCGGCCATGGAGAACCTTCATGATTCGATAAATAATCTACATAAGATGCTCCTCAAAGGATGTATCCACCTCCAACCCAACCTCCTTAGGTAGAAAAACATGATACAGGTTTGAGAAGTAATGTCGTAGCAGAGAAATGTGGAACACATCATGCATAGTCCGATACCTATGAGGTAACTACAACTGATAGGAAACTATCCTGAACCTTTCCAAAACCTCAAACGGACCAACGTATTTGGGTGAAATCTTTCCCTATCTCATAATCCTCATGTGTCCCAACCTTGGTGTGACACGTAAGAAAACATGATCTCCGACCTCGAACTCCAGAGGTCGTCTTCATCGATAAGAATAAAACTTATGCCAAGAATTTATAGTAGACATCCTTTTCTGAATCAACTCCACCTACTCTGTGGTATCCTCGACAAGATGAGGTCCTTGAATACCTATCTTTCCGGCCTCTATCCAACATAGGGGTTATCGGTATGGCCTACCGTATAATGCCCCTTATGGTGCCATCTAAATCATCTGCTGAAAACTGTTATTGTAGGAAAACTCCACTAAAGGTATGAGATTCTCCCAAGAACCTCTAAAATATAATACACATCCTCAAATCAAGCCCTCCAGCACCTAAATCATGCACTTAGAAGTACCTGTGTACCCAGAGCCCTCTGTAGTCTCTACCAGACATGAAAAGTAAATTGGGCGTCTCTATCAGAAATGATGGAGCATCGAACCCCAAGAAATTGTACATTCTCTCAGATGTATAACCTTCCATGATCATCAACACTAAAGGTCTATTTCATTGGTAAAAAGTGTGCAACCTTTGTGAGTCTATCAATGACAAACCAAACTACATCATTCCCTTGAGGCGACCTCGGTAACGCTATCACAAAATCCATTATGACATCATTCCATTTCCACTCGAGAATGGGTAACTATTATAAATTCTCTTCCTATCTCTGATGCTCTACCTTCACCTTCTGATAGGTGGAGCACCTCATTAAAAAACCAGAAACGTCTCTCTTCATACCTGGCCACCAATACTGACGGTGTAGATATCTATACATCTTGGTGACACCAGTATGAACAACCCAACTTGAGGAATGAAAATCTCACATTATCATCTCATGTATGTCTGCTAACACCCAAAAAAGATCTTGTAAATGAAATACCTCATCCTCACTAATGTCCCACCTAGGAGAAGGATCCTCTCCTGACACACTCTCCCATAGGACTAGGCCTTCAGAATCTGGTAGCTTCCTCAATCTCACTCGATCATGTATAGTAGAGGAAACAACTACAGATGAAATAAAAGTCTTCCCCTGTCTGTTGTGCACCTCAAAATGAATTTTAGAGAACAAATACATGATCTACCACTCACTACTGGCCTCTTGAATTTCTTTTATCTAAGTCATCTTACTCAACGCATTGTCCACTACGTTGCCTTTCTCAGACGTGTAGGCAAGGTCAAAGTTAAAATACGGCAGGTACTCAACCCACCTTTGTTGTCTCAAATTTAGGTCTCATTGAGTAAAGATGTAATTGAGACTTTTTTGGTTAGTGAAAACCACAAAATGATCTCCCAAAATATAATGTCTCCAATAGTGTAAAGCATGCACACCTGCTACCAACTCGAGTTCGTGCATTGGGTAATTTGTCTCATGCGACCTCAACTACCAAGACTTGTACGCAACGAATCCTTCCCCTACATAGGCACCTCTCCCAGCACAATACCTGATGCATCACAGTATATGGTATAACCCTTTCCTGGCTCTAGAAAAATCTTTATCAGTATTGAATTCAATCTCCCTTTCAACTCCTGAAATGATGAGTCGCAAGAATCTATCCATGAGTAATTCACACCCTTATTGGTAAGGCATGTCAGTGGTGCTGCTAAGCATGAAAAGTCATGTATAAAATGTATGTAGAAATTAGAAAACCCTAGAAAACTTTGTACTTCAAATTCATTATTTAGCCTCTACCAGAAAACTACTACTCTCACTTTCTCTAGGTCTACTGATACTCCTTTCTCTGAGATAACATGACCTAATAAGTGAATATGGTCCACCCAAAAGTGGAATTTTGAGAGCTTAGCATATAACTAGTTCCCTCTTAGTGTACTCAAAATGATCTCAAGATGGATAGCATGGTCATGTAGAGTGTGAGAGTACACCAAGATATCATCCACGAAAACAACCACAAATGAGTCCAAGTGCGGATGGAACACTTAGTTCATTCGTGAAATAAAAACTGCAGGAACATTCGTGAGACTGAACGGAATAACCATATATTTTTATAGACCATACTTGCACTGAAAGACTATAAGAGGTATATTTGACGGTCTAATGCACAACTGATGATAAAAATATCTCATTTAAATCTTTGAGAACACTCAGTCTCCTTGAAGCTGATCAAAGATATCATAAATCATTAATAATGAATATCGGTTATTAACAGTCAACTGGATCAGCTTCTGATAATCCAAAGAATGTATAAGAGTACCATCTTCCTTCTTTTCAAATAGGACAGGTGAACCCCAAGTATAATTAATGGGTTGGATGAAACCCTTTTCCTATAACACCACAAACAGAGTCTTGAGCTCCTGCAACTCTGGTGTATCCATCCAATAAGGAGGAATGGACACTAGTTTTTCCCCTGGCACAAGCTCAATAGAAATGTATACTTATCACTATAGAGGTAAACCTGAAAAGTTATCTATAAAAACAACTTGAAAATTATTGAACACTGGAGGAAATTCCATCTATGAATTCCCCTAGTCATCAAGATATAGACTAGAAATATAGGTTGTAACACCTCTCAAACCATGATGCTTGGGTCCATATCTCCTTGCCTGGACATCCCATTAGCCCTAATGTAAAAACAATCCACCCTCTAGTGACATGAAACTCACCCTATAATGATAGGAATTGAATACATCTTGGAAGGGAACTAACCAGTCTATTCTATGAATGACGTTATAGACCATCATCTCTAAGCCATAAATGTCCCATAAGAAGTGATACCCACAAAACTCAAGTAGGAACTCCTTTAATTGATGTACTCAATTCATTCTAATCCCCAAAAGTGTGTCCAGCGTATTTATGTCAGCATAAGTTAAGATTTAGAGCCCAAGGATCTCCATAACATGCACATGTAAAAAACTATGGGAAGCCCCTATATCAAAAAACTAGAATCTAAAACTAAGGAAACCAAAATCATACCTCTAACCATAGAGGGTCTAGGATCCTGCACTTGCGGGATCTACTTCAAAAAAACTTGAACTATGATATGGCCCTGTGAATATTTATAATATCCCTAAGATAATACACACTACGACTATCAAAAACCTTGTGTCTGACCACTACGGTCATGACCACCACCATGGCCTAAATAGCCTAAAGAAATCCATCCACCAGTCTGATGTTAAACTGGTGGTCCTGCTTCAGTATGAGGAGTCAAGATAGATCCTCCCTCACTAGCTACTAGAAGTAGGGCATTGCAAAAATGTTGAAGATGTCTCATATTCCTGCAATATTGGGACTCAAATGGGTCTCTCTGGCAATGAGGTTTCTTATTTCTGACCTTCCCGTACTGGTTTCACCCCACTAGTATACCTGAAGGAAAATATCTCCTACTCGGATCTCCATGTGTAGACTCCCTACAGCACTACCTACTATCACTCAGAAGATTACCAACTCTGGATGCTAAACCACCCTGACCCGTAGCTACAGAATCTTTCAGGTTGTGCTCAGTGATAACGCATGGTTGACTATATAAGGTATGGAAGTCAACCTGAAGATGTTCACCTGAGATAAGATGTCATACCTCAAACCATCCACACCATAAATAACACATCATTCCCCATAATGTGTTTGAATCACTACAGCTCTGTGAAACGAGAAGAAATACTCCATGACTGAGAGAGCACCCAGCTCTAAACTCATGAAATCAGGGGATCGGTCAACCCTCAAGTTCTGTGGGTAGAAGTATTCATAGAAGGTCTGCTAGAACTCATCCCAAGACATAACCCAATAGCATTCCGCCCGTGATATCACATCCCACCACCTTTTGGTAGAATTACATAGCACATATGTAGTGAGATTCACCCTCCTCTCTGAAGGCATCTCGAGATTCTCCAAGATATACATCATGGCTCCCAACCATGACTATGAGGCCTGAGTTCCTCCATCTCCTAAGAAAGTGGGAGAATTCTTCTTCTGAAAACCCCACATCAACTCTACCATAGATGGGGCAGGATGTGGTGCTCTCTAGAAAGTCTGTATCATCCTTATAAAGCCTTCTCGTAACTATGAATCAACACTTATATATCTAACGATAGATTGTGCCAAGAAAGGCACAACGGGAGGGTCTTTTGGTAGTACCTAATCTACCATTTCCGGTGTCTGATCATTGCCCAGTATTTGGCATAAAACTAGAGGACGTATCAGTGTCATGACTCTACAAGGTCAAGCGCACACCTCAGTTGAAGATTATCAAGGACAAAAAATTATAAGTGAAATAAAGGAACATGAGAAAGAGATTATTCAACTTTTTCAAAACATAGATACATGGCGTATATTAACACTACATGACATGCCCCATATCTTTCAACATGGACATGTACTTCTGCCAAAACAGGTTGTGTAACACCCCTACACACGGCATGTTTATCCTGTGACATAGTGTGAACTTTAATTTTCCCTCCTGCCCTTGTTCTTTTACATGAATAAACCACACAGATATCTCTTGGGTAACACTACCCATCGTCTTCACCCTAAACATGGTGTGTTACTCTTAAGTTCCAACCACCCATGTCGTTAGTCACACAGTCAGAGACATGGTCGACTCTACACGACATGTTCAAGATAGACACAGTGTGTACTACCCAAAAATCATCCACCTGTGTTGTTAGTCACACTGCTAGATACATGGACTCACTGGCATATCATGTACTCCCAGTACACAGCATGTTCCACCAAAAATTTCTAAACCCCATGTCTCTGCCCACACATCCAGTCACACGATCAAATAATACACAATGTGTATATGTACTACACGGTGTGTACTTAAGAAAAACAAATTCTTCCAAAATAGAAGGATGCATGGCATGTATTCCTCATCACACACCGTATATTATGGGTTTCATTAGACAATAAGCCTGAAAACTACTCTAGAAACCCATAAAAACTAAATTATGCAAAAAAATCCATATTTCGATCTGTGGGGGCCCAGACTCCCTGTGAATCAAATCTTGGAATCATATTCAAGTATATCATAAGTTATAACATTAAAATCAATCACATGATCCACCAAATTCTGATCCATGAGGTCCCTTAACACCTTAGGGACCAAAATTTGGCACCCATTCAAATAAAACATTAAATTTTTCAATACCCTGTCAAAAAAGTGGGCATTTTGCAACAGCATCAATCATAATAGCATGAATATCTAGCACAACATCTATCACAACAACATGCAATCAGTAATGAACCCAAAATGGCATGATAAGGATGCATGAAATTTTATCTCTAGAAAGTGCCTATATGATGCATTAGATGAAATACCCACATCTCATCGGGTTGTAATAGAAATAGAACCTCAATGAAATAAATCATAATAGCACAAATCATGTGAGTTACCCAACATTGAAATCAAATCAACTGTAATAATGGAAAAAACTGAAAAATTTAAATAATCGAGGTAACATGTCTTTTCCCTATACACGGGTTAGCTACTCACAAGCACAGCTTATTACCAAATACCTATTCCTTCCAATATCTATCTATAGGCTCCAAATAGTAATACAAAGAAGAAAAGAAAAACCCCTATGATACCACTTTGTAATGACCTGGTTCTGGGTGCCACCCAAAGGTGCCTCATACCCAGTTTCTCACATGTCCTCAAGCGCATTTCTCCGAATGCCAGAGGCTTCCAACTAGCAATGAGGGCCTTGGGTGTGATAGTGTGGAAACTAAACCCTCATTATTAGTGCATGCATAGTGGAATAACAAATAATAAACAGTAGTGGAAGCAAAATACAATACAATAAGTAAACCACAGAAGGCTGAAAGTAAATAAAAACTGGAGAACATATATGAATGATGCATGTCACATATGTCTAAGAAAGCGGAAAAAAAGTCAAAATTTTGGAAACAAAGTATAAAAAAAGTTAAAAAGAATATACTCCAGTAGCATCGCAAGCCTCATCTTGGTCCCATGCTCTCCAGCTCCACCACAATCAAGTACCTGATGATGAAGGGAACTTTCCCTTATCTATACCTGCAACCATATAGTCTGTTTAGGTCCAAAATCATGAACCAAAAAGGGTATGAGAAGAATCTGAGTAGGAAACTACCACAAGACTTGTGCCTAACTGTCATTGAGTATATATAGTAGGTTATAATGGAAATGCAACAAATTAACTAGGAGTACACAAAAGTAACCAAATCCAATAGTTTCCATTTACATTCATTAGCATTTAATATTCATCATTTAATAAAGTATCACAAAAAATGTAAATCAGAATAATACCTAATAGTAATGAATCCAAAATTGTGCTTTGTCTTGGAAGATGCATCACAAATATTCAGTATTTATATTAACCCTCTGGGTAGTTCACAAATTCTAACCCCTCTAGTCACCTAATGCGATAAAAATTCAAAGACATTGTGAAGAAGCACTCATCGTTGATTCCCCCAATGGTCTTTCCACAATAACTAAAGAATATCTAGGGAATCACTTAGTGTCAATTCCCTATGTGGTCTCGTAACGTAAACTATTGACACTCTAAGGAAGCACTCACCATAAATCCCCCTTGTGATCTCATTGCAAAAAATATAAAAAACTATGAGGAATCACTCAATGTCAATTCCCTCTGTGCTCTAACTATACTAGTTTCTCACAGCCTTGTGAAATTCATTTGTGCATAAATGATATCAAGCAGCCCAAAGTAATCTCAAAAACTACATGGATAAACAATTCCAATGAAAATCATAAGCATTTAACAAGTAGTGAAAAGGAAATCAACCCCATACTATCATGCCAGGAAAGGAAACAAGGTCTTACTCATAATAAACCTATACCAAATGGACCTAAACATACAAACAAGAAAGTGCACCCATGGGGTGTTCCTTAAACATGCAATTACACATAATATCACATCAATAAACTATTAATTCAACAATAAATCTATGGCAGATAAAATAGGGTTCAATTTCTTTAACTTGAAATACTCGAAACATGCGTAATCCACACTTTGGTAGATAAAACTCAAATAAAAACTATGAAAGGAAACAAACCACCTTCCTCGACGTTGTATGATGAGAACTCTTGAATTTCGACCCTTGAATCAGCCTATAATGTCATAGATCCATAAAATGTCAAAAACGTTCAACCTTGAATAACTTGTGGAACAGGAGAAATCAAGAAGAGAAGTTCAATAAGAAGGAAGAACTCACTGATGTGATTCGAAGGCACCTGATGAAGTTCAAATCTGACCATGGATGGAGAAATGGTGGCTTGGAGATGAATCAGTGCTCTCAGTCACTCTTGGATGAACCAAGGTCAGAAGAAGATAAAAATGAGGGTTAGACACGAACCTAATCTGATTTATCAAATAAAATAAAAAGTACACAGAATTTTCATTTAATGTACATGTCATGTACATGCCTCAACGGGTTCCCACTTTAGGCAGTCTCCAGGTCACCTCACATGGCCATGTCTTGTCATTACACAAACAGTACATGGCTACTCATGGCAACCTTGTACATGGTGTGTACTCAAAAGTACATGGTGTGTACTTTTAAAAATTCCAAAAAACTCCCCTTTTTCTCAAAAAAAACCCAAAATCAAGATCCATACCAGAAATGAAGATCAAGGTTCTTATATAACTTACTTTATTAAATGAAAAAAATTTAGAGTATTTGATGAATTCATAATTTTCACAATTCAATAAAAAATTAATCATTTCTGAAAAATCCCATATTTTCACCCAATTTAAAATTTGATATAGTGATTTAAAAAATGATGTTCATTTTATAAAATAAATTTTCTGAAATTTATAGAAACTGTTTTTAATATTTTCTCACAAAAATTAATAAAAATCATTTTTGAAGAAAACTTATTTTTTTTAAATAAAATGTATTAATTAAAAAATGAATTCTTATTTCTAAAGAATAAATAAATAATTTTTTTTGATTATAACCCTTATATATATTTCATAATTTGGTTAATCCAATTCATACCCATAAATTAAATGACTTGTTTATAATGGTCATATTTAAATAATATATTTCACATGTCATTATTCTCGATGATGTGTGTTTTATACAATATCTATCATAATGTTATTTAACTAAAATATTGGTGTTTTACATTATACAAACCTTTAATAAATTTAATACTATAAATTTTAACTTTTTCTCAATAATAAATGGTTTTGAGTTTGATAATTCCTTTTTGGAAAACCCTCATCATAAAAAGGGATAATAAAACTTCCTATTGAAAAGAAGGAATAAAAAATATGAAGTTCGTCTGGAATGACATATAATAATATTTCTAAATAGGATAACACTAGTGGGAATTTTAAATAATGATGTAAAGTAAAATTGATATTCATATATCATTGATTATAAGATATTTAAGTGTCATGATAAAGGTAATTCCCAAAAAACTATAAACTAAGGAGGTGATAAAAATATCATCAATTCATCATAAAGTCAGGTAATGGAACAATATGTTTGTTTCAAGATACTTTTACTAAATTTGATGATTCTTTATGAAATAATATACCTTTTGATTTCATTAAATTTCATAAACACAATATCATCCTATGGTTATTCTATGATCAATTTCTACTTTATCTCTTACTTCGATAAATTCATATTCAAGATAGTTTTTTTCATGCATGAAGCAATAAAATAAAATTTAAATAGATCATAAGATCCATAAAATAATGAAATAGTATTCCACCTATATATAGATATTTATCAAAACCAAAAATGTTTAAAATTAGTTATTCTATATGTATAAATACACATAATTATGTTTTAAAACTTTAATAATAACACCCAAAGCACAACTTAACTCATTCCATAAATTGTTAACCTTAAAGCTCCTCCAAAAAATGTCTGACCAAAATTGAATCACAAATATTAGAATAATTTTATCACACATCCTTCCAAAATCTACTTAATAATTATCTGGAAATAATTTTAATCCTCCATAAAGTATCATACAAAAATGTATATACACTAATAATTTTACAAAATAACATCATAATAAAATCAGATAAGATTCCAAAATATAATTGACCCTTTAGTCCTTAAATAATATCTTATATTTTTAGAAAAACATTTCCTTTGGAAGCTTAGTTTAATACTTTCCCCGATTGAGAGAGAAAATCAATTATCAGAATCACATCAAATTCCACTAACGGATGAATAATAATATTTTCATAGGGGTCATTCATATAAAATTAAACATTAAATTTCCAACAGTAGGGTGGATGATAATTTTTCCATAGTTATCAGGATTCACATCAGCTGTTCTGATAGAAAAATATTTCCCTTTGATATTTTTCTTAATAGGTTTCTCTGGCTTATTATCCACTTTATCCCTTATATTAGGTAATTGATTCAAATAATTATTAAACTCCTCGAATATATAGAATTGAAGTGTGGGTTGGGTATTTCATTAAACCCTCTCTTCATTCCTTTCATTAACAGGATTCTTCAAATTACATTAATAATATTTTTCTTGATGTCTGGGTTTCCCACACTTGAAACATGTTCTTGTTCCTTTTAGGTATTTAACTAAGTGTTACTTTATTATATTAATTCATATATGTAATTTTTATTTAATTTATTATACTTAGTAACTTTTTATGGATTTAATATTATTTTTAGTTAGTTTTTGAAGAGGTTTGGTGTTGAAGTTGAAAAGGGTGAGCTACTATAAATGATTTAATTTCAGCCATTTTACACCATACAAATACATTTATGATGTAAATCCATAGAGATATACCAATTAAAGAATATACCATAAAATCTATAAAATGATTTTTGAAAAAGAAAACCTATGGTGTATGATTTCTATTTACACTATAAAATTATGAGGTCTCAAATACCCTATGAATCTCATTAAATCCATAAATATCAAATATATTAAAGGGTCAGAGGTTTAAAATCTATCATTTATGGCCTAAATATGGCACATACAATGTAAATTTTTTATAAAAAAGAAATTAATACAGAAATATGGTGTAAAATCATTTTACATTGTACGATGGTTTGGCTTATTTATGTTTCAACGTACATGATTTTTCAGATCTCATAGGTTTCCATTAATTCTTCTTGGAGGGTTTATTCTCATGTGTTTTTATTTTTTCCCAAACAATTCTCTCTTCTTCTGTTTCATTTTAATTTGAGAGTATTTCTACCATTATTTTAATAAAAATGTTCATAACTTTTTTTTTTTGCTTCAAACTACATATTGTTCATCTTAAACTACAATTCGAGTGTTCTGATCCTCCAAAATCATGGTTCTATTTCCTTATTTATTATACTGGATATCATGATTTTGTGTGATTAATTTCTTTTAAATAATTAAATATTCATGTTTTTAATATAATTTTTTGGAATATTGATTGATATTTATTAATTGTTTACATGATTAATACTACATTTTCCATGAGCAGCTAACTTTCTTAGGGTTAGGGATCGAGAGTAGGGGTAGCATGAACTTAATTAATTCTTAGATAAAAACCTGAAAATTATTTTGACCAAGGATTTAAGTTGAAAATAAATTCCAATCCCATTCCCTTTCAAGATCAAGACCAAGAGTTTCTAGTGAAAGGAACCTAGACTTAGTAGATTGAACCAAACTATGACCAATTGTTTTATTTTATTCCCACTTTTATAGTTACTCTTAATGACTCAATATTTTCAACCACATGGGGACTGAAGAGTGGTTATAAATCTAGGTAGATCCATTTTTTCATACCAATCTAAATTTTTGTCTCTAGAATAGCTATGAAGTCTAAGAAAATAGACCTACCTTGTTAGATTTAAGAATATACTATGTTTAGGCTCCCTAAAATTAACCATAATCCCTTATATTTTTTAAGTAGATCAATTTAGTTATCCTTATAAACACAACCTCTAAGATTCATGTTTGGAATCTACGGGCTGGGTTATAATTGATATGACACCAGATTTACAATCTCTTCCCTATGGGTTCTAACCCAGACTTCAACTATCTTATGTTTCTATGAAGAAGTGCTAGTTGGGTTTTATAAATTGTTAATATGATAATAGCAATTCATAATCAACAATTCTTTTTGAATGAATAAAATTTTAGAATCATTGATAGATAACGTAGTAGTTTCTTAGGAATAGTGAAATTCAGTGAAAACATAGTATTTACTCACACTCTCCTTTCCCCTTCCCTTTTCTATTATTTCATTTTACATTTTTCACACAGAGATTTATTTATACATCCATGTTTTTCTTCTATTTCTTGCTCCAGGTAACTCTAACACATTCATGAATCTGATAAACTCAATAAATCTTTGTATTCAATTGTGTAACTAAGATATATCTATTTTTATGTCGTTGTTCCACCATGGTCAGGCATCAAAATCTCATACCACCTAATCCAAAAAAAATTAGATATGTTCTAGCTGAATATAAGTGAGTGAGACCATTGTTAAAGGATAAAACCACTATGGGTTATTGATTTTCATCCATTAGTGGTGTTGTTCCCATCATTGTTTATCCTTCTATCCAATCACATACATTTGAGAAAAAACATTGAGTCATTCATATGATCTAGAACATGTCACAATTTAGTGGCCTTTATATCAAAGATCCACATGAGAATATTTCAATTTTCATTGAATTATATAGGATGTTTATAAGTCAAGGTGCATCTTATAATGAAATCAGGATTGTGGTTTTCCCCTTCTCCTTGTAAGATAGATCCAATGATTGTCTTAAATTTTAGGCTACTGAGTCCACTATGACATGGGATGAATTAAAAAATAAATTCTATAACAAATACTTTTCAGCCATACATTCTTCTAATATGTGGAATTATATTCAAAACTTCTATCAAGGAGATAATGAATTAGACTCGGAATATTGGGATCACTTCAATGAAATTTCCTGAAAGTTCTCTCATTAAAGACTCGATGTGTTGCTACATCTCTAATACTTTTATCAGGTCTTTCAACTAACTACATGCATAGTAGTGGATGCTGCTGTTGATAGTGGAATCAAACTCAAGACAAAAAAAGTTGGTAAAAAACTTATGGATGAAATCCCACACAATGATGATCTTTAGAAGAGTGATTTAGGACTTATTCAACAAATAATTCAGCAAGTAGAATATATCACCCACCTACAACCCAATTTGAATCCCTCGTTAAAAATTGAAACCTTTGTGCTTTCTATTATACCCCCTTCACTACCACCCATACCTATTTAAAAAAATACAAGCTTGTGATATGTGTGGAGTACCACACAAATACCAGGATTATAGATAAATAATTGAAGAAACCCAAATTCAATATTTTAATTATGTAAATTATAATCATAAAAACCATAAGTTTCAAAACCCGCAATTATTATAGCAGTCTTACTATAAACAAAGACTAGTATAACAAAAAGAAAAAAAATAAGAACAACAAAAAAATCTAGGTTATTCTAAATAGAGGTGTGGACAATATCAAAAATGAATTCAAGGACCACCTAGGTAGATATATTATAATTCTTCTCCTTGGCCTTAAAACCCATTTCCATAAAAACCTTCTCCCCTTTGAGATAATAAAATTTCACCTTCTCTTCAGAAACAATGTTATCATGATTTGGAGAGGCATCCACAACAAGTCCCACCTCAATAATAAAATATTGAGAATTTTCTTACTATGTTCATTTAAAAATAGGTGAATTAAATGGAAACTCAAGATATAGAGATGCTAAATGAAAGGGGTATTCTCTTTACCATGTAGGGAAGATCTCCAAGTCTTAATCAAACTGACTACCGTGTATATTACCTGATAATAAAAAGACACTCCACAGATATGAGGCTAAGGTTTTAGGAATTAATATTGGAAAATAGATTAATATTAATCAACCATGAATATTTGAGGAAAATATTATAGAATTAATTGAATAATGTGGGTCAATAATCAATAATTAAAGTGATGAGTGCACCCAAAAATCTATTCAAGAAAAAAATTAGGAAGTTGATAAAACTAAAAATGATTTCATGAAACAATAGTTTAAAAAAATATCTGTTAATAAGAAATTGACACCATATAGACACCTCTTCCATTTATAAATAGAATGATACATGTAAAAATAGAGAGGAAATACAAGAAAGTATTATAAATGTTCAAGAAATAACACATCAATATTCATTTTACAAAATCCATTTCTCAGATTCTTGCCTATAAAAAATTATTTATGGAAAACCCCTACAAAAATAGAAAAATAAAATATATAGGAGTTATTTCCTTAAATTAGGAATGCTTTATAGTTGTTAAATGAAAGCTACCACCAAAAAAGAGAGACCTTGTATGTTTCTCAATTGTCAGTACAATAGGGATGTTCAATTTTGGAAAATACTTTTGCGATCTTGGGTCAAGTATAAATATAATTCAAATGAGTGTCTTCTAGTTTTTTGGAATCAATTATATAAAACCAACCTGAGTGTAACTTTACATTGATGACCAATCAATCAATAATTATCGAGGACTTCTCAAGGATATCTTAGTCAATGTTGGTAATTTAATCTTCCTTGCTGATTTTCATATCCTAGATATGGAGGAATAAGAACATCTCCCCATAATTATAGGATAATCATTTCTCACCAATGTTAAGGTGTTGATTGATGTGAATCATTGAAGACTAATATTCAATGTTATAAAAGAATAAGTATTGTTCGACTTAGTATGATATTCTAAGAAGAGTGGCAAATCGTTTGATTGTCAAACCATTTTTTTCACTAATGAAAATGATGATTTCATGGATATTGAATATGAGATAGAGACTATGTCTAATATTGTATATGATTGTACTAAATATGATTAGTTGAGTTATATTGAACTTATAATGAGATAAATTGTTATGCAGTTCACACCCTCAGTTATCAAACCACCAAATTTAGAGTTAGTGTTGAGAATATTAAAGTAGTCATTCTTAGAAATTATAGATGTGCAATTGGTTATCATAAACTCAATGATGAATAATGTTCAATAATATTAATCGATTTATGTCCCAAAAGGCATAAAAATTCAATTTCCTAGGGTGTGGATGATATCAAAGGGTCCATGACCACAATTTTCACCCACATCATTATACTAGAAGTAGGTGCCAATCCAAAATTCCAACCCTAGAGGCCACTAAACCCACCAATGAAATAATTCATTAATACATAATTTTTAATCTTTTGGATGTTTTTATAATATTTTCCATCTATGAAAGTGTGTGTGTGAGCCCGCTTCCAATCATCCAAAAGAAGGGAATCTTAAATATTATTAAAAAAATAAAATGAATTAATACCAATTCAAAACATTAATAGATGGTGAGTATGTTGCCACTATAGTAATATCAATATTGAAATTAGAAAAGACCAATTCCATCTTTAATTCATGGATTAGTTTCTTGATATATAATATGGTCATGAATTTATTTTTTTCTAGATGGATATTTTAGATAGTATGAAATTTCTCTCAACCCAATTGATTATTCAAATTAAATTTCACATGTCCATTTGGTACATTCAACTATTGAAGGATGTCATTTGGAATGTGAAATGTGATGAAAAAAATAAAATGTTGTGTGACACATATCTTTTATGATATGGTGGGTGAATTTCAATAATCTTCATGGATGGATTCTCCATGTATATATTATCTTGTGAATTTTTCCATATTAATTTGGAACTATTTCATCAACGTTGTTAAGAGAAGTACCTAGTGATGAATGAGAAGAAATTCAGTTTCATAGTCTAAGGAGACATAGTCCTATGAAATAAAATTTCAAATCATGGCATGTATTTTTACCCATAAAAAATTAAATTCATTAAAGAGTTACCTGAACCTACAAAAGGAGACAGAGAAAGGATTTTTCTGGGCCACATGGGATTTTATCACCACTTCGTTAAATTTTTAAAAAATATATCTTGACAACTAAAATGTATACAATATAAGGAAATTACATTTTATTTCAATGAAAAATGTCTATATTAATTTAATACTTTAAAGGATATCCTGGTGGCATCTCCCACCATTGTCTTACCAGAGAGGGATATGAACTTTGAATTGGTGTGTTATTTCTGTTATTTCACTATGGGAATTGTTTTTGTACATTGGGTAGAACACACTTTTCATCCCATTTATTATGCATTCTACACATTAAATGAAAATAAAATCAATTATATAATCACAAAAAAATAGCTTCCAATAATGTTCTTCACATTTGAAATAATTTATTCATATATCCTTCTCTGTAGATTCATCATTTACAATAATCATAATACACTAAAATACCTATTAAATATAAATATTTTCAAACGAAGACTGATAAGGTGGATCCTTATACTATAATAATATGATATTATCATCAAAGACACAAAAGAAACAAAAAATGGAATTATTACCCATATCTAAAGGCTACTTCTTCCCAAGTTCGACGATAATGGAGAATTGAATATTGAATATTATTTCCCTAATGAAATAATTTTCATTATAGATACACCAGAACAATAATGGTTTGTTCACATACTAAAAATAACTTTCCATAGGATCTCTCTACCCACACTTATCTTATCAAAAAATTAAGAAATTGTTTATTTTTACTTCATGCTATTATTGATATGAGAAGATATTTTGAAAATGTTGTGCTAATGAATGAATGTGATACTGCATCGTAAATGATTAAATTCAAAGGGTACTTTGAGTTTTTTCATACATAACCAACTGGAAGAAATCATGTGCCTGAACACACCTTGAATAAAATCCTTAGAAGAAGAATATTTTATCCCATAATACATATGGATGCAATGAGTTTTGTAAAAATTTGTGATTGCTGCTAGTAGATAGGCTCCATTGGGAACCATCACAAAATACCCCAAAACCCTATTCTAGAAGACGAAATCTTTGACATGTGAGGAATTGATTTTAGTATCCTATTCTCCAATTCCAATATAATTTGTTACTTCCTAGTCAACATGGATTATATCTCAATGTGGGTGAAGTCTAGGACACTACTATCAACACATCCAAGTTGGTCATGTAGTTTTTAATAAAAATAATTTTCACTTGATTTAGATTTACCTAATTACTCATTAGTGATTGAAAAACACACTTTGAAAATTATTTCATAATATGGATTCTTGAAAAATACAAGATTTGATATATAATTGGAAACACTTTCACCTACAAACCAGATTGAAAGTGAAACTATCCCATTGAGAAATCGTGAAAATGATCAAAAAGATAGTCAAAACTAGTAGGAAGGACTGGAGTCTCGAGATTAAAGATGCATTGTGGGTGTACTATATAGATTTCAAAATTCCCATAGGAACAACACATTTCTAACTTTCCTATATGAATCCATGTCACTTTCAAGTATAATTACATCATCTCGCATACTGTACAACTAAAAGGATTTATTTGGATGATCAAAAATATATGAAACAAATATTAATAAAAATGGGTGAGTTGGAGGATATTGTAAGGGACACTTAGGAAAATTTATTGATTTATAAGGAGATAAAAAATAAATGGCATAATCAACCCATCTCACAAAGTATTTTTACACTAGGGTATAAATTGTTTTTTTAAATTACCTCTTAAATCTACTCCCCAAAAAACTAATGTTTAGATGGTCGAGTCTATTTGACATTGTTAAATTATTACCCTATAGCACTATTGAAATTAAAAAAGTAAATATACCACCCTTTAAAATCAATAGATAGTGATTGAAGATTTACAAGATACTATTTCATGAAGATTGTGTTTTATTTATCAAATTTTAATGACTCAGGGGATGTCTAGATTTAAACTTAAAATGAAGCACTAACTGGGAGGCAACCCTGGTTTTGTTTCCTTTAGGAAAATAAAAAACATTGTAAATCAGGGAACTAATGATGATTTTCTCCTAATTAATATATAATTATATGTATATTTATAGTGTATGAAACTCTAATTACACTTTAAAAATTCTTGGTCTAAGAAATATTCTCATGAAAATTATATTTTAAATTTCAAAATTTATGGCATACTGTTCATGGATGTGGTTTTTAAAACACAACCCTAGGGATTGTTGGGTATTAAACCCCCTCCCTCCACTATGCCACTTACTCCCTTCCCTTAGTCATGCTCCTCCCTCTTCCTCCCCTTATACATTCTTATGTCGATCCATCCTCCTCTTGACCACTCCTATCACTATGTTCTACACCATAGGTGAATTTCATATCCCTTCAAAACATGTAAGAAAACCCTACCAGATGACCATTGGAAATTTAGGACACCACTTATATTCCTTGTTAGAGATAGATATTGTTGCACCGATGGACTACAATAATTGACTTATTTCCATACATCTAGATGATGATGTACTTGATAGTGAATTATGAGATGCACCCAATATTTTATTTGTTTTTTTTATTTTTATAAAATATTTGGGACTTTTATTTTTCTCTATCTAGCACTTTATAATAGTATTTTTTTCATAATTCAATGTACTCTGGTCCATACAATTCTTTGAGATCTCATATTCAATTATTTCTACTCTATGCACCTGTATATTTAATGCTTATATTTTTCTATATCTTATGATATTATTATTTATCTAGTGTAGGTATATTTTCTAACATTGTTGAATATAGACCAATTCCACAAGAACATCAACCATTTTCTTCTATGGTAGGACATTTGTTATAGGTAGCTCTTGATTCCCTTTTCTACATTCATACTTTCCATTTCAAAATTATTTCTACTAACAATATTGTCTCTCCCACATAACTTCCTAAAATAGTGCGAATACTGTTTAATTTTTTGTGTGGTCGGGGACATTCTGGAGCTTTATTTCATATAAACCTAGATAGTTTCTTGTTCTCATTATCATGGGTGATAGTTTTCATTTAATACATGATTTATCTTTAAATATCATTATACCCATGTAAATAAAATAAAATGTTTTGTTGGAAAATGTTAGAATCTATTATTTATCAATATTTATAATTTTATCATGATTTTTGAGTTGAGTTATTTATTTATGATTCTAAATTAATTATATTTCTTTTTATTGACTTATTACAAGTCACTATACCCTGAGTGATTTCCCTTTCATATGTATTCCCATTCTTGAATGGAATCTAGACCTATTATTTATATTCTCTTATTATCTTATTTCTTGAGAGATACTTGAGTCATGTAAAACTATCTTAAATTTCATTGAAATATTATCGAATTTATTTATGAAAAAATACTCTATTGAAATTATTAAGGAATTTTTTTGAGTCGTTATTCCTAAGAACCACCCATACATTATCCCTTATTAAGCCTATAGAAGCCATGAATTACCTTGTTAGTATTAAACCATGTTACAAGCCCATTTTATCATTTTTGACCCTACTCTTAGTATTTTTTCATAACTATCACTTGAATAAGTGTGGGGGAGATTTTAATTACTAATGGACACAAGATGCTTGCTATTGAGGAGATTTACAGTATCTTTTTCATCTAAACTATGGGATGTAGTCCATTGTCACTACTTAGGTATTTTTTTATTATTATAATTATTAAAAATTAGGTTGTTTATTAAGAATGTAAAAAATTACCATTACTATACCTATGAATCATATGGTAGATTATATGTGGTTAGGTGGTGGATGTGAGGTTAGGACTATACATGATTTTCAAAAAAAGAGACATAAAACATTCATTACATTTTCATAACACATCCATGGACTTTCCCTAATATTTTTAGAGTATAAAGATGATTATTTTTTGATAACATTATTCATTACACTATTATGGATTATCATGCATTGTACTTGAGAGTTTACCATTTTGAGATTGATCTTTATCATCCAACCACCTTCCCTGAGCCTCAGAGTCATTTTAACCTTATTTCAAATACCTTATGATTAATTGTGTATTTGTATTTATGAATTGTACATATTAAAATCAAATAAATCCAATGGTTAAGAACATGTATTCAAGGTATGAGAATAACTATGGTTTTATTTTACTGTGAGTGGTGAGAGAAAATTTGTGGTGAGGTAAATCGCAATAAAATTGTAGATTATAAGAAGTAGTTTAAAAATTACAATTAAAGGAAAAACTAATTTGATTCAAGAGATTTAATATGAGGCATGATTAATTTTATCTTTAGGGGTTATTTTGGAAGACTAGAATTTTCTTCTAACACTTTGTTTCATTTTCTTGGTTCTAATGCACATTTCTTACCAAAAATTGTTTCATTTGGAATCATTATTGTTATTATTTTAGGTTGTGGAAAATAAATTATTCATGTGGGTGGAATTTGATAAAATTAATTCATATATAATATTTTGATTCAATTCATTATGCTTCATAAATTTTTTTATGGTTTTATATTGATTTTGAGTTAGTTTTATGGAAATAATTTTAGTTAAAGTTGAAAATATGGAGTTTTTGTTAAGGATTACATTTTAAGTCATTCTAGGTCCTAAAAAGTCATTTACATCATAAATTCATCGACATAGACCAATTACATATTAGGCTATAAAATGAATTCAATCTATAAATGGTTTCCAAAAGAAGACAACTTACGTCGTAAGATTTCAATTTACACCATTAAATTCATGGGGTTAGAAGACACCACAAATCTCATTCATGATATAAATATCAGAGATATAAAAGAACCAGAGGTTGAAAATCTATCATTTACAACGAAAATATGAGAACTGTGATGTAATATTTCAATCGTATAGAAATTAACAAAGACTTACATTGTAAAACCACATTACACTTTAAGGTGATGTTTCTTATTTATGTTTCAGCATCTAGACTATTTTGAAGTTCAAAGGTTTCTATTTTTTCTTCTTAGAGGGTCATTCATTCAATTTTTTCTTCATTTTAAAATTCCTTCTCTCATGTTTAGTTTCATTTTCATTCAAGAGTATTTCTAGGTTGATTTTAATACAAAATTTCTCATTTCTTTTTTTTCTTCAATGTACATGTCGTTCTATATCAACTACTATATAAATATTTTGATCCTTCTAAATCATGGTTATTTTTTCTTATTCTACTAGGTACCATGACTTATTATGATTGATTTCATTAAAATAATTGAAATTTGATTTTTTTATATCATTTTGATAAATCATGATTCAACTACATTAATTATTTACTAGCTTAATACTATCTTTTACATGTTCAGCTAACCCTCCTAGGATTTGGGGTTAAGAGTTTTGGTATCATCGACTTAATGAATTCTTAAATCAAACCATGGATAATCTGTTGACTCACTACAACAAAATTGGGTTTCCACAGCACCACCCTTTATCAGCACTGAAAGAAGCACTGATAAATTGAATTTTTAATATCACTAAAAAATAGAACTATTAAAAGTGTCCCTTTATCAGCATGTTTTTTAGTGCTGATAAATGCATCCCCTTTATCGGTGCTTTTTTTAGCACTGTAAAAGGGGACCCCTTTATCAGCGCTTTATTTAGTAGCACTGATAAAGGGGGATTTATCAGTTCCTTTTCCTAGCACTGATAAAGTTTATATTTCAAAAATAATAATTTTTCATGAAAAATAATATATTGATATATAAGTATATTTATCATTATATAAATATAATATATATTTTTTAAATATGTTTTAAATAATTATATATAGACAATAACATTTAATATATAAGAAATTTATGGAAAATGGATTTGAAATGTTTTAATAAATATTATTAATTAATAATTTTCTAATTATCATCGACTAATAACTATTTAATATCAATTTTAAGAGAAAAAAATAAAAAATAAATAAATAAAATATCTAAAATAAGTTGAAAATGTATATCAAAATTTAAACGGTCATAACTTTTGATCCGGTTGTCCGTTTGAGCTCTACAGCATATCAAATTGAAGATTGTGACAATATATACATTGTACTGACCTAAGGGAACCTTGAATCACATTTTTCAAGTCCAAAAAAAGGCCTATAATGCCGTCAAAACTGAGTTTTGAGTCGGGATACCCTGATTTTTTAACATTCAAACAACTATTACTTTTGATCTAGATGTCCTCTAGGCCTGTTCCACATATAATATCGAATATTGTTTCATTATCTTTGATTTTACTAGTTTTGGAGTTGAGATAAACTTATGAATTAGATGTTATGGTTGTTTTAACATTCTATGGATTTTTAAGGACACATATATATGTATTTATTCATAAATATATATATTTATGTGTGTCTATGTGTATATGTGTGTGTGTGTTGTATATATGTTTGTATTTATTTATTTATAAACACACATAAAAAACTTATTTTATAAATGTATTTAAAACTAATATTATAAATATATATTAATAAACAAATAAATATATGGATAAAAAATTATAACTAAAAATATATGTAAATAGATATAAAGATATATTAATATAGGAATAAATATATATGAATTAATATAACTAAATATATTTATATTTATATGAATCTATATTAATATACGAATAAATATAACTATATTTATATATAAATAAATAGATATATCATTAAATAGAGAAAAAACTAAATGGATTAGTGATTAAGGTAAAGTCGCGCAAGGGGGGAGGTCTCGTGTTCGAGTTCCAGTGGAAGAAGGGGCGCGTGGGAAAGTGGGAGGGGGTTGCACAGGTAAGTGCATCGTGCATTATGAGGGAGGGGGCTTTGCTTAATGCTGATAAAGGGGGGGTCAAGCAATGTTAAAACCTCCCCGATCATTATAAATTCTTTTTAACATTTTTTTATTTTTTGTACTTATATTAGTTCTTAAAAAAGAACTGATAAAATGGGTCTTTTTATCAGCACTAAAAAAAGCATTGATAAAGGATATTTTTATCAGCACTTTTCTTAGTGCTGATAAAAGGGACCCCTCCTTTATCTTTTCTCTATTAACAACTCTTTTCTAGCAATATTAATACCCTTTTCTAGCACTGATAAATGTTATATTTGCAATAGTGACTAAGGATTTAGAATAAAAATATATTCCAATTCAATTCCCATACATGAGTTAGACCTGGAGATTGAAAGGGAATGAACCCAAAATAATTGTAATGAACTAATCTATGACTAATAGTTTTATCTTTTTACTAATTTTGTAGAGAGTACTTAATGCATAAGAGTTTTAAACCAAATTTGGACCAAAGAGTGGTTGATAATTTAGGTAGATCCAATTTATCAAACAAAATCTAAATTGTTGTCTCTTCAATAGCTAGGCAATCTAAGAAAATATGCCTTCCATTTTAGATTTAAGAATATCCAACATATAGGATCCCTAAAATTTACCCGAATCCCTTATCATTATTGTTAATTAGATTAATAAACTTATCCTTAGAAACTAATCCATTATGATTGACATGAGGAATCTAATTTCCTTGTCCCAATTGTTTGGTCACCATCATTTCAATCTATTCCCTATGTGTTTGAACCTATACATATATTGTCTTACATTTCAACATAGTAGTTATAGTTGGGTTTTATAAATTTCTAATATGATCATGCTCTTTCAGGATCAACAAAAATTTATGGATGTATCATTCCTTCTCAAATTTTTATAATGAATAATTTTTAAACATTTTGTTCCCTCCATGTGATATGCTAATGGAGATTCAATAAAACTATACCATCTTTTTCTTATCACCAAAACCATGAGGGTTTACATATTTCATTTCCACTTTGAGCGAACATTGAATGATTTCTTTATAGCTTCTAAAGAACATTATAGATAAATAATTTTAAATATAATGTTTCAAACAACTAAATAATTGATTAATTTTTCTTTTAGGACTAATGATAAAACTAGAATCATACCTTTCAATCCTTTTAAAATTTACCTTATAGGTACCAATGGATTTATTATCCTTTTACTTAATCTCATGGAATTACTTCTCTATTTTTTGTACATAAAATTCAAGGGAAGTACGTATTGAAAAATTTCCTCTTAAACTCATCACATTATATAGAGCCAGTTTCTTACACATGTATCATATTCTTAATAAGATTCCACCATTGATCTAATTTTCCTTCCAAACAATAAATTGTTAGGATAACTTTTTCAATGTCTAATCACTAAATAACAAAAAATATATTTTCCATAACATTGATTCATTGTTCCAAAACAAGAGGATCTTATGTCCAATTAGAGTTGGATGGATGTTGTCACATGAAGTAATAAATTTCATATTTCTCCATCCTTGGTAAATTCGGATGTTCAAGATTACACAAGATAAAAATTATATATTTAGAGAGGTTAGTGGGCATAGTCATATAATATTTCATCCCAATTTCTAAGACATTTGTTTTCTCATGAGTATGGTGATTGTATTAGTCATCACATTCATTGTTCACATGATTCCTTCGGGTTCCATAAATTTACTAAAACTAAAAAGTTTTAGAAATCATGAAGTTATCATAATTATATTTAATAAGCACATATTCATGAATATCATTCTTGAGATGTTCCAAATTACGAAACATAAGTCATTAATGGACATCATTTATTTAAATCCATATAATGGTTCATAAATAAAATGTGAATTAACCCAAGAATATATCCCAGGAGTGTCAAACCTGGTGTGTAGTAAGGGAACACTAACTATGCCTCGGAATAATGTTTAAGATATAATCGTCCAACTCTTTTGAGGGTTATTACCGCTACATTTATCTATTCCAAAACCACATCCACTTGTAGTATCCATACAATGATGTATCACTTTTAAAACCAATAATCCCTTCCTTACCAAAACCTTAAAATAATATCCTATTCTTAGAATTATCCTCATTGTTTTCACTAGAGTTATTTAATCCTAATCTCCAAATGTTGACTAAGCCAGTCCTCTAATACCAACTATAATGACTTGGGATTTTCATACATAAATATTGCATCTTTTATATGAATATATAATAAATTTCACAAATACACACCTAATGACCATAAAGTTTTAATTCCTTTAGGTAGTAGATACACAAATATTCTTATTTCATGAATGATCATCAGTATATACCATAACAATATTCCCATATAATATTCCTTTTAGACATTACCAACATAAAACATTCTTTATAACCTGGGGAAATGAAACATAAGAAAGGGTGATCTCATGTGCTCAGTAAGGGTCCACAAGGGTGATATCAAAGATAACATTGTCAGAATATAATCATAAGGGTATGAAAACATGTTCTTAACATTTCAAAACCATACCCAACATAACATAGATCATAATCTTGAGTCATGGAATAAGGATGTTTAGTTCATAAGACATCAATCATAAAGGAAATAAATTAACATGAGACATGAGGGTGTAATATAGAAATATTAATGTGGAAAACATAATATTATAACATTATGAACATTTATAAATAGAAATAAGTTCACTCGTTAAGTTAAAGACATGAAATTAGTCCCTCACATAAACTTTTGGAAATAAAAACCAATTACATTCATAATCATAGGGATATATATCCAAGTCCATGCATAATGTTATGGACATAAAGACCAATTCCACAATTAATCTTATGTTCATGAAAGCCAGGTCCCCTCATAAACTTATGGACCTGAATACAAGGTCCATGCTTAATATTGTGGATATGAAAACTAGTTTCACTTATGAAATTGTGAACATGAAATTAGTTTTAAAAATAACATATTTAACTTATGAGTTATCTATATTTGCCCAATACTTTGTAAGGCTATATAATTTTGGGCCCTCCCATCAAAAAATGAAAGTCATACATATGTGTTACATAAGTCTATAAAACATTAATAATATCATAACCCATGAAAATTAAATAGATTTCATAAAATTTCATCATAATATAATTCATAGAAAATAAATGGGTTTCATATTTATTTCATCAATTCATTATAGAAGAAACCATAGAAAATGAATGGGTTTCATAAAAATATTTTCATCATAATCATAAACCATCCAAAGAAAGGATATGGATAGTATAATGGGATAATATCCCTAGTAAAACTTATATAACATCTAAGTATTTCATCTTAGATAAAAATTTCCTTTAAAATATCACTTCACACATTTCTTGATGAAAATAACATTTTTAATTAGAAATCACTTATTTTCAATCTATAAATTTATAAAATTTTAAAGAAAACGTTTTATCTGAAAATTACCTTGTAGATTTGTAAATTAATATTAAAATAATTTATTCTTCATGATGGTGGGAAATTATATTCATGTTTTATACATTAAAATAAATATTTATTTCATATTTTTGGTAAAAAATAAAAAATACATCATTAAGAAAATGACAAGAAGATTAATTTTAAACCATTTTGTAAAAAATCAATAATTGGAGAAAAAAAATTAAAAACCATATAGTAACATTAGAAACATTCTTGAATACATTTTTATAAAACATAGATATGGAAGAAAATATTTTTTTGAAATAATAAAAGAATAAAGTTGATTTTCATTAAAAACATTATCTTAAAATCATGAGTACATAAAGTGAGGAAAATGAATATAAATAATATATTATATAGAAATAACCATCATACAATAAAATTCAGTAGTTTTTGGGGAGATATACCATAATATTTCATCATCAGAAACATAATCATACATTTTTTTGTAAACAATGAGATTATAACATAAAACTCCTACCACTTTGGTATATTTTTATTAATAATCCCCATGAAAGAAAGAACCTAAGATGAATTTTTAAATAACCATAAATTTCATAATAATAATCATAAAACACATTCATGGAAATTTCATAGTCCACATAAAATAAATAGGTGGTTAATATGGCATGAGTCTCATAGAAATAATAGTGAGACGAAAATCTCTTACCTTAAGTCTTGAATTTCATCATATATATTTGAACCTCCTATATGAAAGATATAGGTTTGTTATAAATATTTTATAGAACTATAATAATATGTATCCTTATATGTATGGTTTACTTATAAACTTTTATAAGCCATTTATTATCAATTGTTTGTTTAAATCACTATTTTGGGTAATGACTTCTTTGTTTTTCTTATATTTTTTGGTTCTGTAGTTTTGGTTCATGTTTTTTGAAAAATTTTACATAATATATAAAGTATTAATAATTATATAAATAAATTTTTTATTCATTATATACATATTTGGAGTCATCCATAAAATATATATGTTGAAAATGAATTACGTCATTCATAGAGATGGTAGGTTGTACGTACACATAAATGTTGTTTTCATTTTTCGATAGAGGGAACGAAAGAAAGGTAAATAGTAATTCACCTTAAAATAATAATTATTATATAATTGATATAATATATATTCATTAAATCTGTCCTTATTACCATTAATTTCAAAATAAAATGAAAAACGAATCATACCACTTCATGGAGGTTATGGTTCGCACATATGCACAAGCGACGTAGCCATTTTCTAAAGGATTCCAATGTAAGAGGGTATATGTGATATTATAATTTAAAAATTATAATTATTTTTTAAATATAATTTATATAAATTAAATCCATCATCATATCCAATCGTGAGTGGTAGAGATGTAAAATTTATTACATCAGTTTGTGAGGCAGCAGTCCACCATACACACGATCGACAATTTCGTTTCCCATTTGATGGAAGAGGATATAGAAATTAGTTATTAAATTAACATTATAATATATTATTGTAACATTTATATTGATGTTAATATATCATAATGTTTAAAAAATATTTAAAATATGTGGAATATGAAAAAAAAAATGCACGGATAAGAACTATACCTCTTCTTTGAATAACCTCTTTAGGTTTATATATAAAGACTTCCTAGAATAGTTTTATAATAAAAATAGCATATCTAGGTAATTTTTACAGATTTAAGGAATTTATGTTTCCATTTTTTATCTGATCCAAAAGTTTTTTTTAGTGTGGAGAGGATAGGAGAAGAGGTTTCCTTTTACAAGTGGGGGAGGGGGCCCACATTGAAATTTCTTAAAAGAATGCACAATGATAAAGTCATTCTCATGAAAAATGATTCTAAATAGAAATAAATTACAATTTGGGATAGTATAAGGTAAAAATATGTCCATAAAAGAGGATTTTTATATGATTAATTTTAAAAAAAAACCCTTATTTCTTGTTTAACTCTTGGTAAACTCGATTTAACCATAACCACAATAATTGATTTTTACTATTTTTACTATTCCTTATGACCAAAAATTGAGTTAAATTATTACATAATATTAATTATAATGACTCCAAATTTTTAATAAATTTTATCAATTTCAATTTACCAAATTTTTAGAATTTATTTTAAAATTAAAACAGGAAGGGCGACGAATAGCGATTTTCTGAAAAATGCATTTTTCAAGGAAAAGGTATTTTACATTAACTCTATGATTAGTTATATTAATTAAATTAATTTAAGTTCATATAGATAGATATATAATATATAAATTTAATTTAAATCATTATTAATTTTGGGTTATTTTAATTAATTAATATTGAAAAACAATATGCACTTAAAAATGGTTTTTGGAAGGAAAAAATTAATAAAAATAAATTTTTACCCAAATCAAGAAATTTATTAATTAAAATAAAATTAATTATATTTTTATAAATAAAATTAGTCATATTTAACTTTATGGATAAATTAATGATATAATAGGTCTTATAAAGTACATGATGTAATGAAAAGATGTGGCAATTTTTAAAAAATTAGAAAATTTCACTACTGAAAAATCAGTCATTTCTGAAAAATACCAAAATTTCACTATAAGTAAATTTTGATATGATGTTTTAATAAATGAATTTTATTTTATAAGATATGTTTTTTAAATCTTATAGAAATTAATTATAATATTTTCTCATGAAAATCAATAAAAACATTTTTGAAGAAAACATATTTTTTTAGAATAAAATGTCTTTATTAAAAATTGAATGCTTATTTTCTAATAATTAACCAATAAATTTTTATTTATTATGGAACTTATATATATTTTATAAGATTATTAATCCTATTTATACACATTTACTAAATTTCTATGTTATAACAGTCATATTTAAATAATATATTTTCTTTGGTTGTTTAAGTTTGGTGTTGTGTTTCATATACACTATCCAGAATAATCTTATTCTTTTAAATATTAGGATTTTTTCATCAGATTTAATGGAATTAAAAAAAAATTCATTTAGTTTTGACCCCAGAATTCATTTTTTTAAAGGGAATCAAATCTTAAAAAACCATATATTTTATCATTCTGATAAGACCACACATCTAATTTACATAATGTCATCTCATACAAATTATAAATTATAATAATACAGTTTTACAATGATTTTAAGTCATTAAAAGTTCATTCTCTATGTATCTAGCTATTAATCACATATTTTGGTGTTTTATGACTCTAAAAGTGCATTTTTCATAATCTGAGTCAAAAAAACATCTGATTGATATACAGTTTGATCAAATTTTTCAAAATTAACTTCATGATTGTTTTTGTCAAATTTCATGATATTTGAAGGTCATTTGGTTGGTTTTGACCCCCTAGATACACCTTTTTAAAGGACTCAAAATCTTTAGAGACACCATATTCGTTCATTTCGCATAGAACTCATGTTCGACTGATGTTCCATATTCTTGTACATGTCACGAATCATAATAATATGATTGACCTATGATATAAATTCATTTTGAGGTCATTTTCTATGAATATGACTGTTAAACCTGCATTTGGGTATTTTATGATACTAAAAGCATGTTTTCAGTCCTCTCAGGAAAACTCCATGTCGGATTGAAGTTCCTTCTACTTGACCATTTCACAATTAAAAAAATGGTGATTTTCATCTGCTTTCATGAAATTTAGATGCATTCAGTTGGTTTTGACCCCCTTAAACACCTTTTTAAATGGCATCAAATCATTAAAACTACATATTCAGTCCTTCTAGGAAGACTGTATGTCTGATTGATGTTTTTCTACTCTTACACATCAAAAATAAATATAATATTGTTTTCCTATTATTTCAAGTCATTGTGAGGTTGTTTTCAATATATATGACCATTAAACCCAAATTATAGTATTTTATGACATTAAAAGGGAATTTTCCCTCATATTGACCACGGATAAACTTCTATAGATGTAATTTATTCCCAATAATTTAAAAATTCATGTTTTGGTTGTTTCCGTCTGATTTTGCAGAATTTTGAGGTCGTTCGGCTAGTTTTGACCCCCCAAATGTACCATTTTGAAGGGTGTCAAATCTTTAAAAACCACCTATCCTATTGTTCTGATTAGACCACATGTATGATTGACATGAAATCTTCTCTTACAAATCATGAATAATAATATGATGGTTTTACTATAATCTAAAGTAATCCTGAGATCATTTTCTATGTATCTTATCCTTAAACACACATTTTGGTATTTAATGACACTAAAAGTGTGTTTTTAATCATACTGGTCAAAAGGAACCTCTGATGAATATTCCATCTACATAAACATTTCAAAATTCACTCCAAAGTTGTTTTTGTCTGATTTCATGGAATTTAGAGGTCGTTCAGATGATTTTTACCCTTAAACCCACCTTTTGAAGGGTCTCAAATATTTAAAAACCACATATTTAGTCATTATGTGTATAATAGAAGTCTGGTTGATATTTAGTTATCTTTTACATGTCACAAATAATAAAAAGACTATTTTAATATGATATCAAGCCATTATAAGACCGTTTTCTATGGATATGATCGTTAAATGTGTGTTTTGGTGTTTTATGACACTAAAAGTGTGTTTACGGTCCTCTTGGGAAAATGCCAACTCAGATTGACGTTATATCTACTCAAAAATTTTAGAATTCATGATAAAGTTTTTTATCTAGTTCCATGGAATTCATATTACTTTCTGTTGTTTTTGAACCGTGAATGCACATTTTTATAGGGTCGAAAATATTTTAAAACCTCAAATTCAATCATTCCAAGAATATTGTAAGTTATGTTGACATTTCATCTACTCATAAACATCATGAATAATAATAATATGGTTGTTCTGATATTTAAGCTAATTATGAAGTTGTTTTCTATGTATTTTACTATTAAATTATTGTTTTGGAGTTTTTTGACAAAAAATGTTCTTTTTACATCATATTGGTCAAACATATATGTTGATTGAAGTTCCGTCTAATAGACCATTTTACAATTCACTCCATAGTTATTTTCATCTGATTATAATGAATTTGGATCTCATTTGGATAGTTCTGACCCCCTGATGCACCTTTTTAAAGGGTATAAAATCTTTAAAAACCACATATTCATTCATACCATGAAAAATGAATGTATGATTAACATGTATTCTACTCATACATTTCAAAATTAATAATATAGTTTTATTGTTATTTAAAGTCATTTTGAGATTTTTTCTATGGACCTAATCATTAAATGTGTGTTTTGATTTTTTATGACACTAAAAGTGTATTTTTGATCCTCACAGGACAACACCAACTTGGATTGACATTCCATCTATTAGAAAAATTCAAAATACATGATATGGTTGTTTTTGTTTGATTTTATGGTATATAGATGTCGTTTGGTTTGTTTGGACCTTCAAAAACTCCTTTTTAAAATACATCAAATCATTAAAAACCACATATTCAATCATTCTGAGAAGATCGTGTGTTTGATTGATGCATCGTCTAATTTTATATTTCATGAATAATAATAATAATATGTTTATTCTATGATTTCAAAAAAATTAGAGGTTGTTTACTATATATATGACCATTAAATGCATGTTTTGGTGTTTTATGATAATAAAACTGCATTTTTAGTAATCCTATGAAAATGATATATTGGATTGACAGTTCGTCTACTTGAATATTTCACAATTCATGCTATGGTTTTTGTCATCGGATTTCATGGAATTTGGATGCGAACATGCCTTTTTAAAGGGCATAAAATCTTTTAAAATCACATATTCAGTCATTCTAAGTATACCACATGTATTATTGACATGATATTAGCTCTTACATTTCAATAATAATAATAATAATAATTTCCAATGATTTCAAGCCATTTTGAGGTTTTTTTATGGATATGGCCATTAAACACACGCTTTAATGTCTTATGACAATAAAAGTGAATTATCCATCCTCTCGATCAAATGGAACCTCATATTTACATATTGTCTACTCAAATATTTTAAAATTCACTTCATAGTCATTTTCATATGATTTCACAGCATTCAAAGTTCATTCAGATAGTTTTAACCCTCTAACACACCTTTTTAAAGGGTGTCAAATCATTAAAAACCACATATTTAGTCATTAGGTGTAGACTACATGTAGGATTGATGTTACATATACTCAAAAATTTCAATAATAATGATAATACATTTTTTCTATAATTTCAAGTCATTATGAGGTCGTTTTCTATGGATCTAACCATTAAAAATGTATTTTGGTGTTTTATGACTCTAAAAATGTGTTTTTAGTCCTCTCAGAAAAACTCTAGTTCATATTAATGTTTTTTCTACTCAAACATTCTACAATTTAATATATGGTTAATGTATTCTGATTCCATAGAATTAAGATGTTGTTCAGTTCGTTTTGACCCCCAAACGCTCCTTTTTAAATAGCATCAAATCATTAAAACCCACATATTTAGTGGTTCCGACCAGACCGTGAGTTCTATTGGCATACTATATACTCATACATTTCATGAATAATAATTATATTTTTTTCCTATGATTTTGATTCATTCCAAGGTCATTTTATGTGGACCTAATCGTTAAACACATGTTTTGGTGTTTTATAAAACTAAAAGTGCATTTTCCATCATCTCAGTCAAACAGAACCGTCAATTAACATGCCTTCTACTCAACCATTTCACAATTCACTCCATGATTTTTTTCATCTAATTTCATTGAATTTATAGGTCGTTTGACTGGTTTTGACCCTCATACACACCTTTTTAAAAGGCATCAAATCATTAAAACTCACATTTTCAGTCATATCACGCAGACCGCATGTCTGATTGACATATCATATTTTCATACACATAATGAATAATAATATGAATGTTTTCATATGATTTAATGTCCTTATGAAGTATTTTTTTTATGTATTTGAACATTAAATTCTCATTTTGGTGTTTTATGACACTAAAAGTGAATTATTAGTCCTCCAAGGAAAACACTATCTCGGATTGACATTCTGTCTACTCATCCATTTCAAAATTCCTACTACAGTTTTTTTCTAATTTTATAGTTTTTGGATTCTGTTTGGTTAGTTTTGACCCTTGAACACACATTTTTATAGGGCCTAAAATCTTTAAACCCCATATATTATGTCGTTTCGAGTAGACCACATGTCTTATTGATGTTTTTTCTACTCGTACACATCAATAATAATAATAAAATGGGTTTCCTATGATTTCAATTCATTATGAGATCTTTTTTATATATCTTTCCATTAAACACATGTTTTTGTGTTTTATGACACTAAAAGTGTTTTTTTGGTCATCCTAAGAAAACTCTATCTCGGATTGATGTTCCCTCTACTTGACCATTTTAGAATTCACACTACAGTTATTATCATATAATTTCACATCATTCAATTTTTTTTGGTTTTCAACCTTGAACGCACCTTTTTAAAGAGATTCAAATATTTCAAAACCATATATTTAGTTGTTATTAGTAGACCATATGTCTGATTGATGTGTTTTCTACTCATACATGTCATGAATAACAATAAGATAATTTTCCTATGATTTCAAGTAATTCTGAGGTTGTTCCCTATAGATCTGACCATTAAATGAATGTTTTGGTGCTTTATAACCCTAAAAGTGCATATTCTATCATCTCAGTCAAAAATAACATTCAATTTTTGTACTATAAACTTGACCATTTCAAAATTCACATCACTATGTTTTCTTGGTTTTATAGCATTCAGAGGTCGTTCAGCTGGTTTTGACCACCTGAAGTACCTTTCTAAAGGGCATAAAATATTTATAAACCATATACTTAGTCATTTCTTGCATACTTAACTTACAATTAATGTTATTTTTACTCGTAAAAATAATAAAAATATTTTTGTACAGTGATTTCAAGTCATTATGAGGCCGTTTTCAATGGATCTTACCATTAAACGCACGTTTTGGTGTTTTATGACACTAAAAGTGTTTTTTTGGTCCTCCCAGGAAAAAACAAGCTTATATTGATGTTATTTCTACTCAACCATTTCAAAATTAACACTATGGTTGTTTTCATATGATTTCAAGGCATTTATATTCCATTCAGTTGGTTTTGACCCCTGAACATGCCTTTTTAAAGGGCGCCAAATCTTTAAAACCCACATATTTAGTCATTCCAAGAATACCAAAAGTATGATTAATGTTCCATATTCTCATACATTTCATGAATAATAACAATATGATTTTCCTATGATTTTAGTTCATTTAGAGGTTTTTTCTATGAATCTAACCGTTAAACACACTTTTTGGTTTTTTTATGACCCTGAAACTGTGTTTTCCATCATCTCGATCAAATGGAACATCTAATTGGAATAATATCTACTTGACCATTTAACAATTCACTCCATGGTTTTTTTACATGATTTCACAGCATTTGGATGTCGTTCAACTGGTTTTGACCCTCGGATGCACCTTTTTAAAGGGCATCAATCATTAAAAATCACATATTCAGTCGTACCGCACAAACCACAAGTTTGATTGGTGTTATGTCTTCTTATACACATCCTAGATAATAATAAGATGGTTTTACTATGATTTCAAGTCCTTTTATGGTTTTTTACTCTGTATCTAGCTATTAAGCACATGTTTTGGTGTTTTATGACACTAAAAGTGTGTTTTCAGTCCTATAAAAAGGTATTTACATCATTACCATATATTCGACCCATTATATCACTTTATCAGATATCAAAAATTTATAAGAAACAAATTATATTTACATATTCACACACAGAATATAATCAATATAATCATACATAATATTTATTCCTCATTCATCGGTAAATATAGCCAAGAATTAAATAAACATTTACAAATAGCATCATCAAAGATATAATATTAATAATATGAAATGTTATTCTCCCGCCCATTTATTTCTCCTATATTATTTATCTATTGTCATTAATATATGTTTTAGTTATAACCGTGTGTATTAATTTCATTCATTAGTTAACTTTATTGTTTAAATCACATCCACATTGTTTCACTCATGTTTGGATTTGAATTTTAATATTCCATACACTTATCTTTTAAATCAATGTCATTATTATATATTTTCTATCCAATAATTTAATCTCAATTATTTAAATTTTATAAAAAATCCACATATATTTGTCCTTTTTATTTTAATAATACAACTCACCAAAAAGTGAAGGAGTTAATTAATTTTTTTAATTGGATTTCTATAACCCAACATAAATACTTAACAATATTAAAAACTATAATATAGTTACTAATTAATTTTTTTATACTAAGTTATAACAACATAGTGATGTCATTTATCGGGTTAATTTAATCAAAAACAATGTATTAGGAACCATAATGTATGTTATAAGCTAAACTATTTACTCATTAAGCATAATCCTATAGCTGTATAACATTTCAAACTAACAATTCAAAAAAGGCCTATACATTTACTACCCTTAAACAATTCTAATTCAATAACTACTCTCTCATAGCATTAGAATTTGAAACTAAATATTACCCAACAAACACAAAAGGAATTCCCCATCTCATCCTTCCTCTAACCCAACATCTCACATACTCTATAATTTAAAGTTTCAACATGCGCCTTAGAAGAAATAAACCAACCACACCTTCTAAAGGTCTTCTAAATACTCTCTTTACAATTCATGGTTCATGGAAACATCCTGTAATAATAGATATACTAAATAGGTATAAAAAACACAAAGTTTAATTAGAAACAACACTCCTTATCAAAATTTTAGAAAATAAAAATCCTAGTAGACCCATAGAAATAGAGGATAAAATAATAGTCCAATTTTCTTAATCATACCAGAAAATACAAGGGGCCAATTTCCCAATAATAACCAACCTCAAAAGTGCTGATTACACTTCTTAGTATTATATAAAAAACACCAATACTCATTTTATTCTTAATTCCAATCATAATTCCTTTAATATTTTTAATTATAAATTTAGATTTCCCATCATTTATTATTATTTTCCCCTTTTTTCATATTTACATTTTAGATTAACATCCAACTTAATTAGATATTTTCTAGGTCTACATTCTCACCTATTTCTCAAAATTTCCCATATATTTATTTCCCATCACAAATATCAATGCTAATGCAACATTATTTAATAATATAATCCATCAATAATATTTTATGAAAATTAAAGGGTCTCACGAACCTAATTACTTTCCATGTTTGATTCATAAACCAAACAATGTCTCCTCAAGTAATATTTCAAAAAAACCTTATAATAGAATATATATAGAACAAATATTGATTATAATCTAAAATAATCAATTATGGGAAACATAATAAAGAAATTGTAGTTTATTGCTTTCAATATATAGAGAAATCACATACATCCCCTTCTCCTATATTTAATCCCATAAAATTAAACCAAAGATATAGAAAGACATGCATATAATAACATATATATATATATAATAATACCTCCACTAGACCATATTTATACATCACCAAGACCGAAGAGATATGTAATAAATGAGATGAATAAGTTAGAGGAACCCTTTCCCCCTGGAACATCATAATTCCAAGCCAAATGGATGGGTTATTATTACCTCATTTGGAACCTATTCTAGTATAGATGAATTGCTAGAGGTTGAAGATTCAAGGAATTTAATCATGGAATAATTTATTTGGTGTAAAATAATAGAATGTATTAAAAACTAAGCATCTAAGCGAAGGGTCTTAACAATCAAATTAAAATGAAAAAATTATATCCATTTGGATCACGGGGATAACAAATGAAGAGTTTAGGATCACTGGTAAACTTAGACGAATCCATAACATATCTATTTTAATAATTTCAGAAGATAAATTCAAGCTAACAAATATAATTCCTTAATTAGTGAATGAAAATACACGTTAAATAATTCTGATTCCAGCACCATGTTTTCATAATTCCTAGATCACAGATCCTAATTATAAAGCTATATAAAATAATTTGGTTCCATCAAAAATCAATTTTTTGGTATGGAGAATCAAGAACCAATACATTTCTAATGATGGTATAATTTAACATAAAGTAATAAATATGTTTTCTAGATGTTCCTATAGTAGTAATTTTGATGCAAGGTTAGACAACCGTATGTTCACTAAAGGAAAAAAGTTAAGGTTTCATGTGGGGTTTCTAGAAAAAAAGAACATTTAAATTATTCATCTAAAATTAAATGCTAAATATTAAAATGGTAATGTAAATTACCACCATTTAGGAGGATCATCCTCATTTGGATCACTAATGAACTCATGGTGATGTCCAATAGGTATATTCAGTGCCTCAAAAAATATAAATATTATGTATCTTAATTATATCAATAGAAATAAATATGATTATGGTTTATTTTATTTTTTACTTATGGAACGACTTTTATACCATTAATAGAAAGTTTATTCATAACTTAATTGATACATTCAGACATCTGTGATAATATCTCCTCATAATCTACATGTAACTACTGAAACTATTCATCTTTACTGTGTTGCATAGCCGGCAATGAAGTATCTATCTCAGTACATGTGTACATCCATACATCTTTTTATGCACCCACTACCTCTTCTCTAACAACTGAATGTATTGAGACACTAGTTTCATATTTCAAAGAATAACCATTACCCTCATTACCCATGACATGCTGAAATATCACATCTCATGTGCACAATACAATGATGTTTCTCCTATTTAATATTTTCTAACATAGTATCAAACTAATACTGTAGAATATAAATAATGAATTAATGAACAAATGTGACTAATTTCTGGGAAATAAAAATTCAGTTTTTACTAAATAATTTGATTACTATAACACCAGCAATATCAAGATCACCCACCCAGAAGTCCTCACCCATATTGGTATCTGATCAGTCGGCACACCTCACTAGTGTAACTATAAGAAATGTGTCCACTAAATACATATTTATTTTCATGTTATACTATAATATTATTAATATATGAATGAATAATGAATTTTAAACTTTCATCTTGTCTGATCTATGGCACGTGTCGAGTACTATATCTGGAAGGCATGCTCTATATTTCCCAATTACATGAATAATGAGAGGACTTGGTATACACTCAATGTATTCAATTAATACACATATGAAAAATTAGATTCATTTATATATCAAAATAAATAATTTTTACCATCAATGCCTCACTCAACCAAAATACAAACAAATTATACAACTACATGGGAAGAATGCCCTAAGGGACAAATTGTAGAATGTCTTAAATACCCACAAATTTTAGCCACTGGTATTTCTCCACCCTTACCTTGAAATCATTCCTTAATTTAATCATTTACAGATGCATACTTTTTGAAACTCATATGTACATTATATCATATTAACTTTTAAAAAAAAATCATCAATTGTGATAATAATAAAAGTAATGTCATGAAAACTTAATCATTGAATTTTCCTAAACCTCCCTCTATAATCTATCAATAATATAATGTTGGTATGAACTCCAGTAATGAGTTCTTAGAGGGAATATTTTTTTGTCTCTTATTATATTACCAACTGACAAATCAATACACTCACACATTCTCCAACTGGATGTAAGGTATCATCAAATAACACATCCAATCAGGCTCTAGGTTTCCATGATCAACCCCCTTTTACCAAGAGCCCTGCATTTTCTAGAAGATACACAAGATCCTGATAATCATAAATTCATAAGGCAATTAACAATAACAAAAATTTTATTTAAAATTTATAAATTGTTGGTGGATATATACTTATAGAAAATTACAATAAATTAATTGTAAAAAATGAAAACATACATACCTAAAAAATCAGGTGAACCACTCTGAACACCCTATGACATACCTACATGGATAAAAAGTAATACAGTCCAATCAATCAATTTTTATACATATAATTCAAAATATTTTTATAAACATTAACTGGAAAAAATTAAATTGTTTCACTGATCATTAAAATCTATCATATCCCCTTAAATTGACTCCCTGGATCATTTTATATCTTCTTCTTATATAGCTACTATTTTTTGTCATGTTTTTTATCATGAAAGGAGAAAACATATGGTTCCTCTCGATCAATCTGAAAAATCCATCTTCTAGAAATTTTTACCCCAACATTCCAATTAGAATCAATGCTAAAAAAGTAAACTTTATCATCTTATAGTGTCAATATGAAGGGCTCATTTCTTACGATTTCATCTTTATATAGCATATTATTAATGTTTACCAATGAAAATTTGAAATGTTCAACTTTAGATACACAAAATAATCGGCCCAATCACACCTTAAAAATATTTTCTTTATGTCATGACCATATAAAACCTCGACAATATACCTCCGCAATCTATAATAATAACATTCATCAACAGATGAACAACCAACACATCTATTCTGTGTTAATCTGTTTAGTTCAACATCGCTAGTATAAAACTATATCCATTAGCATCCAAATATATATAGCGGTTAGTTGTAATAAATGAGACAACAACTAGTTGGTTGAGTTCTCCTCTCATAGTATGATTACTTTAATCATGCATCTTTTGAATATTTAACACATAATTTAATGGATAAATTATTGGGAAAATACAACTTAGTTTCATTACAAAAATATTAAATCAATTATTTATATGTATGTGAATCTTGAACAACTCAGGAAATGTGTTGAAATGATGTTTTTGGATTTGATGGTCATTTTCATGGGGCCTTTACCATTTCAACTCAATGATATGAATCCTAAAATACAAAATAATAAAATACAAGTAATAAATTAAATATATAAACATAAGGAAAAATTGATCAACTATGAAACTTATTGTATCAATGGAAAACCTATAGAGTGCCGAACAAAACAAATAAAAGAGCTTGAACCCACTTTTCATTGTTCATATCAAATGTTATCCCTTCTCCAATTAGACACTTTTTATTTCATAAGGTTTTATCTAACTTTGTTTCAACCTCATCAATATATGATGCATAAAAATTTGTGCACTCATCCATAAAATATCCCTTGGAAATTGAATCTTCTATATGAGCTTTGATGGGAAAATACCATTTCAATATATTTATGTATCGCCCTATTCGATACATCCATGTAAATTGCATGGGATCACCAATAATGACTTAACCAATTAAATGCACAGTCAGGTGGACCATGAGATCAAAAAAAGACATTGGAAGTAGTTTCTCTAGGTGAAATAGTGTAATCACAATATTATCTTTCTAATTTTTTAAATCAATCATATGATGATTCCTTGAATGTACTTGTCTGAAAAAATTAGAAACATCAATCAAAGACTCAACAACCTAGTTAGGTAAGAAATCATGAATTTCAATTGGGATTAACTGTTGATGAAAAATATGATTATTGTGAATTTTAATCCCCTAAAATTCCAGGATTATCATATTTTCATGCTTGGAAATATTATATAAAGTACCATCATGCTCCTTGACAGTCTTAAAAATTGTTATAAATGATTATCTCTCTTTTTTACCCATTATGTAATGTTCATCAAACTTTTATTCCCAATTACCATCACCCATATTTAAATGTAAATGTTTGTTAAATACCATTTCTTACAAATCATTTCGACCATTTACATTGTCCTTTGATTTCCCATTGATGCCTAAAATGATTCATAATATATTATAAATCACATTTTTTTAATATTCATAAAATAAAAATTAGGTTTTGAAATATTATATTTCCAATAAAAAATTTAAAATAAAATTCTTTTCTTATTCCAATTATGACCATGTTGCCTATTTTCAGAAGGAATAGAAGGAAATTCAGGATCCAACAAATCATGAAAATCATACATTGTTTGGATGTTTTCTTGATCATTTTGTGTAAGAATTTAAACTCCAGACCTTATTTGTGGTGATTGGTCATGCTATTTATTCCCATGAAATTAAAAACTTTATCTTTCTTGAATGTGTGGAATGGATGAATAAATCATTTGTGACCATGATATGCCCAGTTTCTATAGTGCTTAATCCATATAAATTTCATACTTTTATTACAACAAGGGAAGATGAATTATATATTTATACTCCAACATGATAAGTTATAATACACTGGGAAGTCATTAATTATCCATAAAAAAGTTTCTCAAAGTCTAAACATTTCATTAACTATAGATTCAAAATTCATTACACCAACTACCCAAAATTCATGCATCTCATCAATCAAAGGTTGCATATAAACATTTATTGTATCACTGGGTCCTCTAAGGCCATCAATTAGGGTCGAAAGTAGCAAAAATGGTTTCTTTATACATACCCATGGATGACAGTTTTATAGAACCGAATCTACTTGACACATATTATGTGTCATACCAACCATGGACCTAAACCGGTTAAAACCTATTGCTTCAAAACCCAGTCAAACATTATAATTATCTCAAGAAAATTATAGGTGTCTTTGTTAAAAATAATTTTATGCCAAAGAATCTATCAAGTGAGTTAATTTATAAATATATTTTTTTATCTAAATGAAATGTCATTAGTTTACAAATTTTATCTAACATGAAGAATCTATTCAGTCTCTGTTTCTATAGGAAATAAGGAATCTACTTAGCAGAAACTTGTTTGGCTTAATTCAAGACTCTTTCAGGAAGAATCTAGATACGTTGAGTAATCTCATTTTACTTCCACCTAGATGAATAGAAAATAGTAAATGTATTGAATTGAAAATTATCTTTTTTGAATAAAATATAGTTATTATAAAATGCATCAAGGTAACATATGTAAAACCAAGGTTTTGGGTCAACTTGCAAGCTCAATAGAATGAATCTGGAATCCACGCTCCAATATGGAGTACCTTATTCAACAGTACCAAAAAATGTATAATGAGATGTTTATCCAATGATTCATGGCCTTAAGGTGTATAAATTCAATGATAAATGACAATTTACTAAATTTAGTGAATCTATGATATAATTTCGTATGTGCATCATCAATAATTTCAAAAAAAATTAATTCTTCTCCATCTATAGAAGAATAAGTATTACTCCATAAAATGTAATCATTTATGTCATTAATATCTTCATGTTAAAAATCACATAGAATATCATTGATTATTATGATAATTGGATCAACTATTCTTAAATCAAAATTAATATAAATACTTTCTAATTTGTGACACGAAATATACTATTATTCATGACATGTCCATGTCTTATAGTTTTTTAAAATCCTATTTATAAATCAATGTTCTCTAACATTATCTATTTTTAAGATATATTTGTTTGTACATATTCTTTATGTACAAATAATCAAATCACTTTGAAATTTGATGGGGAAATACAAGAATCACTTAATCCCCTCATAATATTTAACAAAAAACCTATCTGACATATCAATCTAGATATTATCCATATATTTATATAATTGAAATAAAATTTTTGGAATAACTTATTGAAATTATAAATAAACTCATATCATTAAAAAAATATATACCAAAGAAGCCACGTTCTGAGGAAAATTTTGAAAGAGATGAAAAAAATACTCAATGATAGCAATGCAGTTGGGGAAGTTTTCAAATCTAGCATAAATAATGTATGAAAACAAAATTAATAACAATAATGATTATTAGATCCAACATTGTGAGGATCTCTTTGAATATCATAATGTAGATCATGTAAATTATATTAATCAAAGAATTTATACATATAGATTGTAAATAAATATCTTCCATGAATTAATTGTAAATATATGTGCATGAACCTACACTCACATAAACTCTATAAATAATTGATTCAAATAATAATGAGCGTAAATTTTCAAAAAAGTAGTACATTTGATGGTTGTATATGAGTGAAAACAAAAAATCATTTGAAACTCCCAGAAAAAAAATAAGATTTGATACCATCAACATGAATTTTAGATTATTTAGGTGTTATTTCTTTTAAAAAAACCAATTATCTAAAATTTAAATCACTAGAAAAAATATTCAAACTTACAAAAAAATAAATTTGTCCTATAATTAGCTAGGTATCCAAACCCAACCTAACAATTTAATCATCATTCCATGATAGCTTTAAAATAATAGAGTAGGGGATCAACACCATTACACCTCGTAATACATGGGTTGGATACTCATTAGCAAGAAGAAATTTCAAGTATAAAACATTGACATCAAATGGAAACAAAATAAAAATGGAAACCCATAGGAATAGTAGAAAAAACATCAATGAAATAAATTTGATGAGTGTAACGGGGTGAGACATGGAATTCGATAGTAAAATGAAACTTCACCAAGTAGGATCCCCCATTTTAGGGGTTAGACTCCAGTATAATTCAAAAACATTTCTAACACATGAGCATCCATTTCCAACATACATTTATCACCTTCCAATTATTGCATGAAGGTGGCAAGAATAGAAACAAATGAACTTACAAATGGTGATATTTATCTGAATAGCTTAAAACATGAAACTACACTTTCAATAAGCAACATTATGAAATAGAACTAACATTTCCAAGTAGAATGATAGTCATAATGGACAGAACAAGATGAAAAAATATATTTAATTACTAGAATCATAGTTGAAAATCTAGGTCAATATTAATAAGAAACAAGATTATAAACAAAAAATCCTACCTCATAATAAGAAATTCAACATTATAAATTACAGAGGGAAAATGATTCTTCTCATAAACACATATATGGGAAAAAATTGTACAAATGATTTCAATGTTTTAAATTGTAAAATATTAATTCAATGAACCACTCACTTGGAGGGGGCTCGACCACAAGAGATTGATGATGGGGGATCGATAGGGGCGAGAGGGGAGCAACATGGGTCTTAACATGGTGAAGATAGGGGGATCAATGATGGGGGATCAATGGGGGCAGGAGGCCTCAGTAAAAAGGCTCAACGATGGGGGAAGGAGGTATCAATGGCGGGGCTCTATGGGAGTGGGAGGGCACGATGAGGGAGGGAGGGCTTGATAGCGGAGCATGAGGGATCGATGGTTGCGGGATGGTGGAAGATAGTGCGCAGAGGCGGGGGTGGGGGAGTGACGTAGCGAGATAATTGAGGCAAATGAGTGATAATAGGAAAGAAATTAGGGTACATATTGGGAAAAGTATAACGATGTCCATTTGACGATGGCTAAAAAAATATTATTAATATATAAAATTTTTTGATATTTATATTCAAAAAATAATGTTTATTTATATACATTATTTAAAAAATGCATGTATATAATTAATATAAATATGATATATTAATATATATTTTTAATAATTAAAATATGTATATAATTTTTTAAAAAAGTATTTATATAATTATAAATATATATATATATATTTCTAAATAATTATAAAATTATAATAAATATATTTTTTATATTTTTTTATATTTTTATATTTATATTTATATATACTTATATATTAATAAATATATATATATATATATATGTAATTATATAAATAAATAAAATTATCTAAATAATTATAGTTATGTGAATATATTAATAAATATATATATTATTAAATAATTACAAAATTATAGTAAATATATTTATTATATTTATAAATATATATATATATATATATATTAATAAATATATATATATATATTAATAAATATATATATAATTACATAAACATATATAATTATATAATTATATATAATTATATACATATATATAACTATATAAATATATATAATTATATAAATACACATACAGTATTTTTATAATTATGTAAAAATATTTATAAAAATATTTACTTATAATTATAATTAAAAATAAATATATTTATTTAAATATTTATAAAATTTTAATAAATATATTAAAATATATTTTTTATTTTTTTATTTAATATTATATATATTTATATATTAATATATATATATACAATTATATAAAAATACTTTTATTTATGTTTATTTATAATTATATTTATAAATAATAAAATATATATTTAAATCATTATAAAATTATAATAAATATATTTATAAATACATATTTTTAATTAGTTTAAATTTTATTTATAATTATATAAATTTAAAAATTTTAGTCATATTTGTTATATTAATAAAATTGGCTCTTTATAAGTGTTTTTTTAATACAAATAATGATTGAGTTTTATCAATGCAAAAAAGATGCTGATAAAACATATCATTATCGGCTCTAGAAATTTAGCATTGATAAAGATGTGTTTTATCAGTGCTTACTATCTTAGAGAATCTAAAACATATCTTTATTAGTTTTTTTTTAGCACTGATAAAATCCTTACCCAATATTATAAAAATAACCCAAACAGAGTCTCCTCCCTCATGTCGTTCAAACTCTCATGGAACCCTACTATTATCGTTGCTCTCACTCTTCATCAACTTTCACAATGAATAGATCCTCTCTAAATATAAGGTATGTGCTGATTAATTTTGTTGGCTCCTGAAGATCCCCAGGTCCCTGCTTATTCGTTGCCCTTCCATTGTCTATAATTGTTCGCTTCTCCCGATATGGTCCCTAACCGCACATTATATAGATGAGATTTCCTCATGTTTTTACATGTTGTGTAGCCACATACTTCACCTCTGCACCACATCGTACCACCCATCATGGTCATTTCTCTCTGATGAACCCATCCTCATTATTGGGATGATTCCATTCACCACACATGCAACTCAATCGCTTGGTTCACACTTGGATATTGTTTATCTCAAGCCTTTTTTACCTTGTATTTATTTATAATTATTTCTAGCTCAAGATAAACCTCAATAATTTCGTTACTTCTTCCCACTGTATATTACTTTTCTTAACTTATACATGATAACAAGTCATAATAAACACTTGAATAGAACAAATAAATGAAATAAAAATACCAAAAAATGTGAAAATGTAATAATTATTCTAGGAACTCTATATAAACATCCCTAGAAATTGTGCAAAAAAATTGACGTCCCGTGAAGGGTGTCATTAATTCCAAAAGGGTAGTCAAATTATGAAATTTATAAAAGTATCAAACTAATTACTATCAAGTGAATGTATTACATGGTAAGCTAGAGTTTCGAACAATTAGAGATGGTTTTGAAGAAACCATTAGAAATTAACTGATTGATTAAGATATATGATTTTAAAAAATTATTTTTCAGGTTTTGTATCATGTTTTTTAGTTTCCATGTTTTTCATACTAGTGAAATAAGTAATTTACATCGTTATCATTGTTTTTTAACAGATTTTGTGCTAAGAGAATCCTTGGTCTTCGTATTCTCTACCTATGACTTGATAATTCCACATTAATTTGATCAACTACTTTTGGTGATTATTGAATTAGTTTCTTAATACTGTATTTAAACACAATTACTTTAATTTACTCAATTGACATAAATGATTCAAGGTAATTATTTTTTTCTTTAACAAAATTTCTTAATTCATATATGCAATGGTCATGAAAAAAGAAAATTAAAAATAATTAAAATAAAATATGCATGAATATACACAGAGATGACCATAAATAAAAAATTTACTTCAATAACACACACATCCCTTCGTGTACATCACATTGAATAGAGATAAATTAACTCTGCAATATTATTAGTGTTTTTTATTAATCTATTCATATTTGGTGGTGTATGTGTAGTTTTACTCGTGACACATTGTGAGTTGGCATAGTTTGGTAAATCATAGGGAGCTCTTGTACATAGTTCAGAGTGGCTAACTATTACAGCAATATGATTATCATATAGATTTCTGACCATGTGGCCTAGTTGATTATGATTACTAAATATCCTTTGATTTTGTATCAGATCTTCATTGTTTCCAAACTATCTTGATTATATAATACTGATGTTATTTAGGTGATTCATGATTTTAAAATATTGAAATATTAGTAAAAAATAGAAAGGGATCTATTTTGAAAATAGTAAGTGAGTTTTCTAAGGCATTTTGAAAATTAATTCAATGTTTTAATTTCCAACAAATTTATTTTTAATGGGTATAAATTTTGTTAAAAAGTGATTTTAAATAATGGGTAACAAGATTTTTAGCATAAAAATTCATTTTTTAAAACTAATAAAAAGTGTCCCAGTGATTTATTAGGAAATATTTCATCAGTTTTTTATAATGTAAATGTGATTTTAAGGGTAAATTATTGGTTTTATAGTTAATAAATTGTATTTCTACAATGTTTCAAAATTAGGATGACATTTTGGATTTCAATAATGATTTTAATAAAGGATGTTTTAAATTTCACATTGACTTTAAAATTGAGTTTTGTTATTTGAAATTAGAGTTAATATATTCATTTGTTTGTTTATAATATAGTGTGGTCTATCAGCAATGTTCAAGACTTCTCAACTACAAATTTATTATTTTATTCAAAAACAGAATTTTATTATGTGGTATATGGTACACTTTGATTATAGTGAATATCATTCTTCTTAGAATAGTCACCAATTGTACCCTATATAAATTCCATAACATTATCCATTCGTATCATTTAATAAGAGAAATTATAATCCTTATCAACATTTATTCTAAAACATTAAAACATATTTATATACTATGATTTATTTCTCTAAAAGAAAAAAAGATTTAATTTATGTAAAATTATCAATAATGGAAATAATTTACTTCTCTCAATTTTTTAATACTTCCTCATAGTATCAAAATTATATAAATAAATGGTCTTATATCATTGGTTAGATTGTATCTCTAAATTATTCTTTGAATATTTAACAATTTTCCCTTTAGAAATGTTGATAACATCATATTTATTTTTATTTTTAGTAATTTTAGGTCACAAAACAATTCTTCTTAAGTGATCATACTCATGTTTTTTTTAGCTAAGATGTTCAAGTTGTATATTCCATAATTGGATTCCTATATTAATACATAAGTTGAATGAATTTCCCGCATCACCCACTTGAATCAGATTCTCACTTTGGTTACTAGCCTCTTATCAAAATGAATCCATAAAATTAGTGATTGGTTTGTTTTTTATATGAAGTACGGAACTAGAAAAGGGAAAAAATGTATTGCCTTGTTATCGTCCAAGAAAACCATCCACTCCAACCAAACATAAGAAACTTTGAAGGATATAATGAGATTCAATTGCCTAATACCAAATTATAATGAGTAGGGATACTATAAAAAAGAATGATTTGATGAAGAATATTACAGGATATCATATAGGCTTACATTTTTTAGGAATATTACTTATTGAAAATTCTAGGGAAGTAATAATTTATCACTAACAAGGGGTGATAAATTAGTGATGCACTTTTTCTTTTATAATTACTATTTTGAAATTATCTTATGTTATTTATTAAATTATTGATATACTCACTTAATATTTTCCATTACCTTTTCAAAAAAATCCTTAAAATATGTTTTAAAAGGTTGAGTGGTATCTATATTTATAAATTAAATGGGGTGAGTGGTATATATATTTATAAATTAATACATGTGTAAGGACAAAGTGGTGTATATATATATATATATGATCATATAAATTTTAAAGACCTCCTAGAAACATATAATATCACCTTTTACATAATATAAATTGATAACAACACTATTTAAATGGTGTTCCACTAACTCTATCCAACCCATAGGATATCCATCGTGACCCACACTCATACAACCTTGTCCTCACAAGAAGCTAAGCACTATTGAAATTTATTCCTCAAACAAAAATACTTTTCCTATTCATGGATTAATTTAAGGATTTATTTGAATATTGAAAAAGAAATTATTGTCTTATAATGAATTCATGTAAGACCATCCAATTGATCCTTCTCATGGCCACACCAATCAAGATCCCTTTGTAGGGATCAAACTGTTATTGTTTTTTCAACATTAGACAACAAACTAATAAAAAAAATTGGTGATTCACCAACTCCATATACTGGGAACATTTAGATTTAAGTATAAAACTTTAATCCTCGTCAACATCATCTCTCAAAGTATTATTTGGGTTTTTTTTTTCTTGAGACTCATCCTCCATCTCTTCTTCACATTCAATTGTATTGCTTGAAATACTATAATGGAGTGAATCCTTCTAGTTTTAATATTAGTAACACAATTATTGGCTAGTTATATTGGTAAATTATAACTTTTTATTATGGTTATACAAGAAAAAAATGCATTATGTTATCTCTGCTTATATGTGGACCAAAAAAACTGGGTAATGATATGGACATTTATTTTCTCCATTGATCAAAGATTAGAAACTATTAAGGTATTTTGGTGTTATATTTTATGATGTTTATATTAATGAATATTTCACAATGAGAGACATGTTATACTGGATAATAAATTACTTCACTACTTGTGGAAATTTTTCAGGGTATAACATTAATTGAACTCAAGGGTGTACCGTTGGTGAACAAGGTGCACAATAAATTTAGTTGAAACATTCATAAAAACTATGTTTCTTGGACATTGTAGATTTTCACCCCAATTACATAAGTATCGATCATGGAAAATATCATTTAATGGTTGTTTAGAAGAATGTATGACACTATTTCCTCTAACAGGTGATTAATTTTTTGATAAATAAAAATATTTGGTCAATTATTTTGGTAAAAAAATTAAAAAAAATTAATACAACTGGTTGGAAAAAAAGATCAGTTGTTTTTTTTTGAATTATCATACTGGAATTTTTTGTACACTAGACATTTTGATGATGTTATGCATGTTGAAAAAAATGTATGTGATTGTTTCATTGGAAAATTACTCAATAAAACTAGAAAAAAAAAGGTCGAATTAAGACGAGGTTGGACATGATTAACATGGGAATATGGGAATTGTTGGTGCAAGTGTAGAGTGAAAATGGTCTTTTATTCCTCCAACTGCTTACACTCTTTCCAGGAAGGAGAGATATCATTTTTTCAACTTCTAGAATAATGTAAAGGTTCAATAGGGATATTAATTAAATATCATGAATATAATTCCAATGTATAATTTGAATTTAAAGGGTCTAAAATTAAATGAATATCTTGTATTTATACAGGATCTAATACCTTTAGCTTTAAATTTTATTTTTATTAAGAATTTATATCATTCATTTACTAAGTTATGTTTCTTTGTCAAACCTATTTACAAAAAAGTTATTGACCTTGAGAAATTTCTAACTATGGAAAAATAAATTTTTATTATATTATGTGAATTGTAAATTTTCTTCCCTCCAGCATTATTTGATATGCTGGTTCACATTGTGGTTCACTTAGTAAGATATATTTGACTATGTGTTCATTTACATTATATATGGATGTACCCCATTTAATGGTATATGAATATTTTGAAAGGGTATTCTAAAAATTGAATTCATCCAGAAGGTTTTATTTTGGAGTGATATATTGTTGTGGAAGCCGTTTAATTTTTTACAGACTTCTTATCCGATGTGGAAATCATTGGTCTACCAAAATCTTGACACAATGGGCAGCTTGGTGGTAAAGGAATTTATGGAATAGATATTTTCAAAGTCACTATTATAGATTGGTATCATGCCCAACTTTGTGTTTATCATAATATTTTAGATGTTTACCCATATGTTAAAACCCACAAATAAATTCTTAGTCCATTTAATTCATTATGGTATAAAATATGGATATCAAATACACATAATCAATTGTTTATAGGATGGTTTTGAGACCATATTTTTAATTAGTCGGCTAAAAAAATGGATTCAATTTTATAATTTCATCGATGTCTATCTAGAGGACCATGCATTCATGTATTATCTAATAATAGTTCAATAATTAATTGTTATACATTCAATAGAAATGAATATGATAGATGTTATAAAAATAAAAAAAATGTAGTCACCCTTATGTATAAAGTGACGCATGTATCTGGTACCAAGGATAGAAATCCAGTTTATACGAATATTTCATACTTTGGAATCATCAAAACAAACATGGGAGTTTGACTATACAACATTCTAAGTGCCAATTTTTCAATAAAAGTGGGTTTATAATAGAAGTGTTGTTAAAATATATTAATTAGGATTTATGAAAATGTATTTTAGTAAGGAATGGTACAATTAAGAACCACTTATAATAGCATTATATTAAGTACATATATTTTGTGTTTTAGATCCCATAAACTAAAAGTCGTCAATTGTTTTTTTATCGACCAAAACCATTGATGGGTTAGATTAAAATTCAATCGGGTATTACCCTTTCATTGGGATGTTGCAAACATTTCATAGTAGTCATAATATATAAAAGGTCTTGTATTTTATATGAGACCATAATGAAGTTATTTGGATACTCGATAGATAATTCAAATCCATTTAACCATTTAAAAAAATGATTTCAATAATTAGGTTATTTTTTTGATATAAATTGTATTACCTCATATTATTATCTATTCACCACTACATTTATGTAATCAAAATTAAATATTCATCCACATACATAGATAATGACATATTCACATGTTGATGATACCACTCATAAGGAACAATAGGTTTCTCAACTTATTAATATTCCCAATGCATAAGAACAAAAACCTTATGCACATTCCAATGATACCAATCTATAGTAAAAATATGCTAATGATGTGAACCCTTTTAAATGGTATAAATAAAAATATTAGTGTCATAAAAAACGTGTGTTTTATCATGACAATGTTAGAAAAAATTATTAAGGATAGGATAAAAGGCATAAAATCCATGGTTGGATGGAATGCACACTACTAGGTTGTTAACCCCAACAAGTCCATTTTCTGTAGTTTCATTGGGCTCACCACTCGGCAGTGTGTGACGATTAATATATATTCTTGAAAATGTATTGTACATTCACATAAGACACTGATTTGTGAAGATATTAGGGTAAAATTATGATATTAATTATCTATTTTACTAAAAAATAAAATAATAAAACATTGAATTACTCTTCATTATTCCTTATAAAGTTAATTTATAGTTGATTAATCCTGAAATAAATTTGTATTGATACATTATCGAAAGGCTAAAAGAGGCTTTCACATAATTTTTATGAAGTTTCATCACAAATATACTAAAGGGACAATAAAATCACACTCAGTGTAGATGTATAAACACATGATAATCCAAGAAGCATGGGATGCATTTATTGGCCATCATGAGGAGAAATATTTTTGGTAAACTGTGATAGGTAGTATATTTTTTGAGAATACATGTATTAATAAATTTTATTAATAATTTCTAATTTATTAAAAATAATAGAGTCCTAAAAATAGGAATACAACGGGTAGAAAAAGAAACGTACCCCTACCGTAAAGAAAGGATGGGGTATGCTTCACTTAAAAAAATTGGTATATATTTTAAATATACTAGAATACATTTATGTGAAATGAAACAAAAACATTATTAAGTTACTCTATTTATATTTGTAATGATTAACCCAAATCTAAATCAAATTCCATCCCACATCATGTTGTTTGGAAAGAGGAACATGTAATTAAAGATGGGATACTAATAGATAAAAACAAACAAAAAAAATTTGAACCCTGTGTAGATATGATATAATAAAAAAAATTAAAATTGGTATTACATAACATTGATTACTTATTTTCCTTTATTTTTCATCTGAATTAGACATAGTAATCATTATCTGCTATACTAGATGAATAGCTACTATCAGTGGCCTTAAAGCGGCCTGAACAGTATGGCCACATCAGAGGTGTGGTTTTTCGAGTGAAACTCCCAACCTATTTTTGAGAAAATAAAAGAAAAATTAGATAAATATTAACAAAATGGAAGAGTTTCAAACATTATTATATTATATTGATGAAAAATTAAATTAGATGTTAGAGTTTTAATAAAATGTTATGGGAAATTCAAAAACAAGAAACAACACAACAACCACTGCATGAAGACTCCCCCACACACAGACTAATTTCAAGTGAGTAATTCCCTTCAAAGAGTTTTCTAAGATGAGGTAATCAATATTCTCATAATTGTTTCTATAAAATGTGAATCAGACAGACACTTATACCATTCCAGTATAAATATTCTACTTGGTTAAAATGATTGTGATTTATATCTATGAACACCCACCCATCTCCATGTTGTGAGGGATGTCGTGTCCCATATCCAAAAAGGTAGTTTACACAATAGATAAATTCCAATAGTTTGTGTGATATTGGGGATTAACATAGATCATGATCTAAGTTTTGAGCTACCTTTTCCACTTGATGATACAAATATTCATACAATCGATCAATATATTAGAAAATTTGTAGCATGACTGTTAGATCATATAAAAAATATATTGAAAAAGAGGTATTCATTTCCAATTTATTTTTCATGAAAAACCCTTTAACAATTAATTAAAAAATGTATGAATTGATGAATTTTATTACATATTGAAAATATTAAGGGAGTGAAATGAAAAGTCAAATCAAAATGATCTAAACGATCAATCAACCAATCAAAACAATCCTCACAAAGCACATTTACCCAACCCATTCAATGTTTTGATTTAGTATCATTGATGGTTCTTATATATACATTATTACAAAGTGGTAGTGACTTTATAGTAGATTTAGAGGAAAAAATTATAGAGAGGCCATTATAGACTACATTTTTGTTGAGAATGTAAATAAAATCCCTGAGTATGGATGTCTAGGAGTATCAGTTGTAAATGTATACATGAGGTTTTCTTTCATGATTTTTTTCCAATAACTAGTCTACTATGTTAATTATGACTAAATAATTCATATTTTTTGCAGGCATATATATCAATAATATTTGGAGGGAAAACCCTATGAACATAAATATGGAATCATTAGTTCTTTCATCACTTATACATTAAAAAATTAGTGACCATGTTTTTTTACTTATAATAATTTTACATTTTTATACATATATTTTTGGAGCCAAGTGCTTAGACATCATGTGATACTAAGGGCCAGGGTACTTGGAATTAATTATATAAAAACATTAAATATATTTTATATTACATGCATGCAATTTCTTAAATAAAATGGGCTAACTCTTAATCTCTTATAAGAAATATGAGACCATGGTTGATTATAGAATGAGATTTTTATCTTAGGTGAGGCCTAAAATAGGTTGGCATGGGGCGTTCAAATATGGTGACCATTGGCAGTGCGTTTAGTTGGTTAATTAGTTAAATTAATTAAATTAAATTATTAATTTAACCTAACTAAAATGTAAATAAATCTACCACTATAGTGAATCCTCCAATATTAGTCATATGAAACCTAGGAGGATTCCATAGAAGTCTTCCTCCTTCTGTTGGTGAATCACATTTGGTGATGATGAATCTCTGGGTCAGGGAATATGGGGACGTAGTGAATGAAATGATTTATTTCATTTGTTAGTGGAAAAATTCATTGACAATGAAAGATGAAATATCTAGTTAGGACTCATCAATTCATTAATTTCACCCATTTTTATTAAATTTATTGAGTATAATCATTATTTTTGTGATATTTTCCAGTTGTTGAACCTTGGAATGATCATATGTACCGGTTTAATTGAATATTTATTTTTTTACCCTGAATATCCTCATTCATGATTTTTGGCCAATAATTATTGGAAAATATTGATTAAACATTTTTTTTGGTGCTTTTCCCTCTTGGTTCTTCTATTTATTCACCAGTTTGACCCTGAAACCCTGGTATAACATTGTTGGGAAGTATCGAGCTCGATCAGACCCCAGATTCCTAACAGGATCATGTAAAAGGAGAGAATTGATAATCCATGGATGTTTTGGATATATTGCGGGTTATGGGTGGTAATTTTGATGATCAATATTTAAATCGTTAATGACAGAAGAACCTAAGGTGTGTGGGTTGAGCGCTAAACCACTCTGGTGAGTGGATACTGATTTACGGCCTTCAGATGGCCAAAAACAACCAACAGAGACAAGATACACCATTTTTGGGAAAATAATAGACCATATCTAAATGAAGTTCATATGGATATTAATGTCTTAAACAAATATGAATTTATGATAAAATACCGACTACACGTCATATATCTTGATGAACACATGGCATGTATCCCTTATGTTGTGGCGGATAGGGTTTTAGAAAATTATAATGACGTAAAGGTGTGTATCCTTCCTATATGTCATGTAACTCTTTTCTAGGGAGATGATTTATCTGGAAGAGCACATGGGTTGGACCCCATGGGAGAAGAAAAGGTCAAAGGCACTTCGTGTACTATAATACACAAGCACAACGAGGTACATGCCATGTTCTGAGTATAGTGACATATCTTGAGTACATAGACATGGGGTAGATACATAGACATGTCCAAGCTCAAGGGAGGCAACCTGAGTGTCATCAACATCCTTTTAGATCCCCAATACATAGTGTATCACTACATGGTTGGTGATCCGTGTACCCCCAGGGATACATCTAGGTGATGGAGTGAGACCACATTTCATGTTGGTCCCCTCACACATCGTGTTCCCCTTGGTTCCTTTTGAGTACACTTCAAACTCTCATATCTCCATTGTTTGGAATAATATTTCATCCAAGTTTATCCTATCCTAAGTGTTTTCCTTATAAAAATTGATGGTTCCCACCATTATAGATTTTGATATATGGTGAGAAATGTTCTAGGCTTGACACTTACTTAGGAAATGATCGATGATGGTAGTGATTATAAAGGATCACTAAAGGCTTCCTAAAGAGTGGACCCCCCCCACCCATCAACATGGGTGCGGGTCCTCTATATAGTAAGTGGAACCCCCTATAGGATAGTGCATGTGTCCTCATGATGCTAGAGTGGAACCCCCCTGTCGCACTAGGGGATGGGTCCATGACCTATAAATTGGAACCCCTTATCAGCTTTTGCATAGGTCCTCTACCTACTGATTGGAACCCCCTATCAGATAGGGAACGAGTCCTATATGACTAGAGTGGAACCCCCTTGTTGCACCAGGGTGTGGGTTCTATCCCTATATAGTGGACCCCCCATTAGCAAGGGCGTTGTTCCTCTACCTACGAAGTGGAACCCAATTATTGGATAGGGTTAGGGTTCTCATTACACTATAGTGGAACCCCCTTGATGCAATAGGTAACATGTCCCCTACTGGGATATTGTTCCCCATTGACTGTGTGGCATAGTGGTGAGGCGTGGTCCTGCACCCGGTTACTTTTGGGAAGATGCCTAAGATGATACGCATCATTGATGGACATTTAGAACTTTTGGTGACTCTTTTCTTTGGTTGGGCTATGTGATGGATATCCCCATTATCTCTCATTTGGGATTTTTGGTTTGAGAATATATATATATATATATATCATTTTGTGTGTGTGTTTGTGTTCATGTTATCGAATTCAGTTAATCTTCTACCATGGGTTTCAAAGATGTGTGTGGTATGTCACTAGCTTTATGTGTCTAGATTATCATATTTGGATGAGGTTACTCTTCAACAATCGGTAGAAAATACTTGATGTGTAGTCCATCTACAAACCATTTTGAGCCCCTTATTTTTAGAAGAGGTTACTCTTTCTCTTTCTTTCGGTTGAGCTACATTTTTCATCCTATTAACTATCTACTATATTTTTATTTATATTGTGTCTCTTACATGTCCCCCATTAAACTTTCAGATCATTCTATCGGGTATGTATATACTCACACATGCATGGGATTTTCCCTCACATGTCATGCCTTATGAAAATGATGGACAGGTAGTTTGGGACATGAGAGGAGATTAGGGATAGTGGGTGCTTGGGATCGAATAGGGTGGTCATAGCTTAGATATTAAGAGTTGAGCTCTCTCATTAATTTAATTTCCATTTTTTGTGTTGGGACATATTTCTAGTTGGGTGTGTATTTGTACCCTTTAATTTTTAGTTTTCACTATCTTACTCTTGTACATCCTAGAGGATTTTCATGCTTGGTTTACATTATAGTTGTTTTATCTTTTTATTATTAATCCTCTACACTTCAACATTGAGAGGGATGGGTGTGTGTGTTCAAGTACATTAGAAAAAGGCCTCCCATTTAGGATATGCCTTTTAGCACTTTTCTCCACCCCCTAACCTATGGAGGAAGGCTTGGGGTGATTGGAAATCGAGACCCTATAGGGGTCAGGTCAGGAAATATTGGTATCAGAGCAGTTCATTCCTTGAGAATGTATTTGGATTCCATTCCCCTTATGAGGATTTGGTTGGGATTTGGTGAAAAAGTTTTGATGTTTTTTGTGTGCAGATCTCAGGATATGGAATCTATTTATGGTACATGTTCCTGATGTATCCATTCCCTTGGACCTTGAATTAATTATTTTCAACTATAAATACCAATAAATTAGTTGTAGGTATTAAATGGTACATGCATAATCTAGTATTGAGTCATTTTATATTCTTCTTGAGTCAGCTCCCATTTTTTGGGGTATATATATGATCATCTGACCAAGGTACATATTGATTAAATTTTTATGATGCCTCCATGATGACATCCGACCAGGATACTAGTTTTTTATTATGTGGATGATCTTACGAGTGATGAGGCCTCGTTTGAGTGTTCATCCTGTAAGCTTCTTCCTATGGGTGGACAGATATAATCACCCCATCCTGTTGAGAAGTAAATTATACCAACCACAAAGGATGAGGATGTGCTCAGGATTAGCACACACTATGAGTTCTAGTGCCTGAGGCCATTGAGGTTCCATGGTGAGCCAGATCCCTTGGAAGAGTAGGATTAGCTTGAGTCGGTGGTCAAAGTTTTCAGGATCATCCAGACACTGACGGATCGGGTTGTTACACTGAAAGGTAGACTTTTCCATGGAGAATTTAGGCACTAGTGGAGTATTTTTACCTAGATGCATGATGATTCAACACTCTCGTAGATCTAATTACAATAGTTCTTTCATGAGGATTACTGCCCATATTGTTTGTAATCAGTTCCGATTTCGAAGCATCTTGAGTTATAGAAGGGAGGGATGATGGTGGTTGAGTACAAAACGAGGTTCACCAATCGTACATGGTACTCCCTTGACATGATCTATGATGGATACTTTTCATCATAGAAGTTTGAGAATGGACCCCACAGATAGATCCAAGAAAATTTGGTGACCTTGTGAATTCTCACCTATTTCAAGGTGTTGGAGTGAAAACTAGTGAAATTTATATTTCTATTACATGGATGCCATGAATCTGGGGATGGAAGTGAACGTTACAAGGTCTGGTCATCTATAGCACCCAGAAGACTTCAATCAATAGCATATCGGCATAGGAGGACTTCCCATGATCATAATTAGGCACATGGTTAGGGTATGTGTAGTGGACTTGGGAATCCCTGAGAGGTGTGGTGTTATTCTTCTAATGGGTGAGGTTACATGGAACACGATTGCCAAACCAGATACGTTGAGGATCATAGGCAGGAAGCTAATGGTCATCCATGAAAGAGACATTTATCTGATTAGGGATCTCCTTGGAGAGGGTAAGGAGGCCCTCAGGGAGGTAGAGCTTGCAGAGGAGGATGAGTTATGGGTGGTGGATGATGCTATGAGATTCTTTCACTACCAAAAATAGGTAGCCCACATTAGGATTAGGAAGGTGAAGTTAGGGTCGCGGATAGTTGCAGGTTTTGGAAGCTTATGAGTCCGTAGTGCACGATATGACTAGAGGTAAAATCTATATTTTTTCTACTATTTATTTACTTTTAGTAGACATAGGTTCCAATCATTCCTTCATCCCTAGAATCATGGTGTGAGAGATTGAGTTCCCTGTTGGGGTGTTATCCTAGCATCTTCTTTATGAGGTTCCTGCATGGAATAAGGTTCACATGGGACATTTTGGTTATCACGATATAACCATATGAATTAATCATGGGTATGGATTAGTTATTCATGGTCTGAGATTAGATTGACTATCACTCTAGATGATTCAATTTCCTTTTCACTAATGGGATGAGATTCCCATTTGTGGGTGAGAAATATCACATGGAAGGATGATTCGATTCTATGAGAAGGAAGTTTCATACCATCACCCATCAGTTAGAGAGTATAGATATTGGTGTAGTAGTGTAATACCCCTGGAAAAGTGAGACTTAAAAGGCTAAATGTTACTACCCATGTCAACAAGGTGAACCTTTATTTTCGGGAGCCTGACTGATTAGAACTCCACAGTTAATCATGCTTGGCCTAGAGTAGTAATATAGATGGGTGACCTTCTAGGAAGTTTCCCAGGGTGTGTGTGAGTGAGGACAAAACACACTGAAAGAACATGTGTTGGCCTGTGGGGATAGTCATTAGTCTGATAAGCGGCCCTAGTGAGTAATAGCCTATGGTGTGCTGGGAATGCAACCAAGGTATTACAGGAGACCCATGGGGTCATATGATAAGTTTCATAGCTCAGGGAGGCGGGTTGTGACAAATGGTATCAGAGCCAATACCCAGCCAGAAGGGCTTAGGCACTTCCTGGGTTTGAGGCTTGGGGTCCACAACGAGGGAATTGTGCTTTAAAGGGGTGGATAATGTAACGCCCCTAGAAAAGTGATACTTAAAAGGCTAAATGTTACTACACATGTCAACAAGGGGCACCTTTCTTTTCAGGAGCCTATCTGATTAGAACTCCACAGTTAAGAATGCTATGCCTGGAGTAGTAATCAGGATGGGTGACCTTCTGGAAAGTTTCCCAGGGTGTGTGTGAGTGAGGACAAAACACACTAAAAGAACATGTGTTGGCCTATGGGGACAGTCATTAGTCTAATAAGCGACCCTAGTGAGTAATATCCTATGGTGTGCTGGGAAGGCTACCAAGGTATTATAGGAGACCCATGGGTTCAGATGATAAGGTTCATGACCTGGGGAGATGAGTCATGACATAATTCATTTTTTATGTGTACTAATTATTTTCATTTCAAACTAACACACGATGTGACTAGTATGAGTCAAATTGTGTGTTTTCAGTTTAAAATGACATTTTAGTAAAAAAAACAAGTTACATACTCAAACTGAGAAAATGCATTGGTATTATTTTGATACTTTAGGAAATTTATTCATAAGTAATATTTAACATGTATGAATCAGTTGCACCTCAATCTGATGCACAATGTGATTGGTATGACTCCAACTATATATTTTTATTTAAAATTGATATTTTTGTAAACAGACTCAAAACTAAGAAAACACATTTTTATTGTTTTGATACTTTAGTAAAATGATCTATAAGTCGTTTTTGATGTATAGTAATTAGCCTCACTTAAATATGATACATGGTGTGCCAGGTATAACTCAAAGATGTTGTTATCAGTTTAAAATTGACATTTAATTCAAAAAAAACTCTCACTAAAAAATTTTAAATGTTATCATATTGTCTTTATAATTTAAGAAAACTATTTTTAAGTAATTTTTGATGTGTAGGAATAAATATTACATAAAACCAACAAATGAAGTGACTGGTATGACTCAAAGTGCATGTTTCCAATTTAAAATGACATTTTAGTAAAAAAACATAAGTAGCATACTAAACACTAAGAAAACATATTTATATTATTTTGAAAATTTTGTAAAATGATCAATAAGTCATTTTTGACATATAATAATCAACTTCACTTCAATTTTACATGTGGTATGACCGGTATGACTCCAGGTGTTTCATTTTATTTAAAAGTGACATTATTTTTAGTAAAAAGGACCAGTGACATACTCCAAACTGAGAAAATGAATTAATATTATTTTAATACGATTTTAAAATGATCAATAAGTATTTTTTGACATTTAGGAATTAGTAGTAACTCAGTAAGATACAATGTGTTCCTGATATGAATCAATGTGTCTATAATCAGTTTAATATTTACATTTTAGTTCAAAATGTGTGTCACTCACTAAAAACCAAGAAAACACACTCTAATTTTCTTGATAATTTATTACAATGATTCATAAGTCATTTTTTATGTTTAAAAGTTAGTCTCACATGAAACTAAAACACGATGTGACCGTTCTAACTCAAAGTGTGTGTTTTCAGTTTAAAATGAATTTTCAGTTCAAAACACAAGTGACATACTCAAAACTAAGAAAATAAATTTGGATTGTTTTTATACATTCGTAAAATGGTCCATAAGTCTTTTCTTTATTTATTAATTATCCTCACCTCAATATAAAGAACTTTTTTATCAGTATGACTTCATTTGTTTCTTATTATTTAAAATTGACATTTTATTAAAAAAACAAGTGACATACTCAAAACTATGAAAACTTATTTATATTTTTTTGATAATTTTGTAAAATGATATATAAGTAATTTTTTATGTTTATGAATCATCTTCACCTCAATAAAATACAAGGTGTTCCCATTATGACTCAAAGAGTCCATTATCAGTTTAAAATTGACATTTTTTTTCAAAATGTGTGTCGCTCACTGAAAATCAATAAAACATGATCTTATTGTCTGGATAATTTAGTAATATTATTTCTTATTCATTTTTTAGGTGTAGGAATTAGTCTCACAAAAACTAAAACATGATATGATAGGTATGACTCATACTGTGTGTTTTCAGTTTAAAATAAAATTTTAGTAAAAAAACATAAGCGACATACTCAAAACTGATAAAATGCATTTGGATTTTTTTTATACTTTAATAAAACAATAAATATGTAATTTTTTATTTGTATGAATTATCCTCACCTCAATCTAATTCATGGTGTTACCAGTATGATTCCAAGTGTGTCTTTATTTAAAATTTACATTTTAGTAAAAAAGAAAAGTGACATACTCAAAACTGATAAAACCCATTCAGATTGATTTGATAATTTGGGATTGTGATCCATAATTCATTTTTATGTGTAGGAATTAGACTCACCTCAATATGATACATGGTGTTTCTGATATGAATTAATGTGTCAGTTATCAGTCCAAAATTGACTTTTTAGTTCAAAATGAGTGTCACTCACTAAAAATCAAGAAAACACTCATATTTTATTGAGACTTTAGGGAAAAAATTAATAATTCATTTTTGATGTGTAATAATATTCTCACATCAAACTAATTTGTTATGTGACCGATATAACTCAAATAACATGTTTACAGTTTAAAATGACATTTTAGTAAAAAAGAAAATTGATATACTCAAAATCAAAAAAAACATTTTTGGATTGTTCAGATACATTAGGACAGTGATCCATAATTTATTTTTGATGTATGGGAATCATACCCACCTTAATTCGACACACTGTGTGACCTATTTGATTATATGTGTGTCATCTTATTTAAAATTAACATTTTAATCATATTTTGTTTCATATTATGTTTAATTTATTTATTTATAGTATTATTTACTTAGTAATTTATTCCTTATACATGTGGATTATGTTTTCGTGAGATGGGTGGTTTTTTCAACACCTGATACCATGATCATGATTTTTTGAGAGGGGTTCGGGTGCCAAAGGTAAAGAAACATTGATTTTTTTCAATTTTTGTGATAGTACATGCTAATGTAATTATACAAAACTTTATTTGAAGTGTCTATAATATAGTGTTTTTTATGTTTTTGTGATGTGATTTTTATTTCAATTAAATTATTATGAAATTTCCATATATAGTTTACTGTTGAAGTGTTCTATAATTCAAACAACACAGAGTAGTAGTAGGGCCATTTTCAGCACTATTTCTAGTGTTGATAAATGCTCCCATTTATCAACACTTTTTTAGTAATGATAAAGGGTTCCCCCATTTTGATAGAAATTAGGACAACCGTGACTTTTTAGCACTGTAAAAACTCATTTAGTGTGTTGTTAAAGGTATGATTTGTGGTAGTGATAGATCATGACCTCCCCTAATAGTAGAACACTCAAATCCCAGAATTTTTATAGCTAACCCTAGGATCTAGAGAATGATAAGTTGAAATAGGTGATCACTAGGTAAAATATTTTAATTTACCAATAAAAGATTAAAGTTATTAATTTAACTAGTTATTTTACATATGATGGTGAACAACAAAGGGTCGGGATAAAACCAAAACCTAAACCACTTATAGGGTAAAGATATAATTATAGAATAAATTGCAGTGTCATATCCCCCATTTGATGTTATGTTAATAAGATATAATCATTTTTTTAATTCTTACATGCCTCTTAGATAAAAATAAGATTTTTTATATTTAATATATTTTTATTTGAGTCCTCTCCATGCCTATATTACTACATCAACTCAACCCAAGGGGAAACAACACACCCTAAAATCAATGGAACCATTAGTTAATTTTCACAAGTTCATCTATATGGTTATATTTTCCATTTTACCCTCTGGTAGGTATAAGTCCCCCAAAACTCAAAATTTATCAATGTATCATTTGAAAAAAAAACTCAGGTCACTACATCCTCTTTACCTTTAATAGTTTCCATTCCTGAAATTAAAATAACTAGACCTCTATAAGGAAACATACCAAACAACAACATGTGGAAATACCTAAAACACATAAATACATTGTCTCAAAGGATTGTGGTTTGAATTAACTCAGTAATAAATATCTAGAAAAGAAACATCATATTTCATCCATAGAGATACCATCTCCATCTCAACATGAACGAAGACCTGTGATGAAACATTACATATCTCTAGGAAAATAATTACAATGCTCTAAACCTAATTGTTTTCTAATATAAATGGTTTTTATGTCACAAAATATCTAAAAATTCCACCAATTATCCATATCCTCTTCAAAATAGAAACATATAAATTATTCCAATGGATGGATCATTTTTTTCCTCGCCTTTAAAGAGTGTTCTAGCTGACTATCTCATGAGAATATTCCATAAATGTCATTCTCTAACATTGAGTGTTTCACTAAAATATCAAAATGACATAATAATATGTTCAAGGTGGAATGATCCTCTAAACCAACATCACCTCCTTTATCATTACCTTCAATCCATGTACAAGCACCATCATTTATGTTTCATGGAACAATATCAATATGAACCTTCTATCCCATTTCCTTCACAAACATTCATGAGAATTGTCAATCTACAAGACAATCCCCAATAGGTTTTCACCCACTATACAAGATAATGAAGTTGTTTTGTCAACTCCCTTACCAAAAATATATTGATGAACATATCAGGTATAACTATAACCTTGTAAAACTACAAAATAACACCTTGTTTTTCATCGGGTGACCTAATATTCCACAATCCAAAGCGGATGGTCTTAACCATTTAAATGACTATGATATGCTTGATCTAGACCCCAATATAACACCTTCACATATAAAAAATACACAAACTCATTAGAAAAAATCCTCATACATGACATAAAAATAGTTTTTATGTGATGGGTATACCGAAAATATCCATTATACATTACACATTGAGGGTCGGTCTCCACAAGGTTGGTCTCCACTTAGGATGTGCATCCCATTTTTTTAATATGTACTCTAAGGGAAGACTATTATACATCAGAGAAAATGGGAAATATTACCCCCACCTTCTTGAAACCCATTTAGATCTACCTATTAATAATTTCAATCCTCACCACACCACGAAATTGACATTATCACAGTTATAATCTCTCAAAAAATGGATGAGTATGGGGCCACTAATGTCTATCAAATTTTATCACATCTATCTCATTCAAGGAATGAATTAGAATTTAAAAAAAATAGTTTCTCACAAGACTTCTTCTTTTTTTGGACATATATACCTTTGATAATATTACAAACAAGTATTCCACTCTTCCAATAGAATCTCATCAACTTTCATAGCCTTATCTTCGTGAAGGACAATGATACCCCTTGAATATAATTCTCATACTCTAATAGTTTTCTACACATCTTTCAATCTCATGGTAAGATAAGAAAAAATTATTCCAAATCCAATAAGTCTTCACTATGAACAAATTATGGGATGGGTTCCATCGACCTTCCTATAAATTCTATTATTGCGGTCACCTTCCCACCTAGAAACACACAAATGCTATCTGTAAAATGAAAGTTCATGCACAAATATACCTCTCTCCAAGGTCCAACCATGGGAGTCCTTTCAAAAGTATCCGTGAACTCTTGAACATCTAGGGGGTTGAATCTCTCATATATACACATATCATACAAATCTATTCATTCCATCAAATTGATAGTTGATTTTATCTTCAACGGGATAGATTCACTCTCCTTGCACACAGGGGGGGAATTCTTACCAAAAACATTAGTGAACACTAATCGTCAAGTAACATGCATCCTCCTATGAACAGGTCAATTTTAACATTTAAACCATTACTAAACTACATATCGCTAACCCCATACCTGAATATGATGATATTCTTTCACTACAAATGGGTATTTTAAAGATGGTCACTATTAGTGGAATCTCTATTGCTAAAAAAGTCTATGCTAGATGTTCCAATTAAATATAATACTCATGAATAAATTGAGACTAAACCATTTAATACGAGGGTAACTAAAGATAGCAAATGACTCATTTTCTAGACTGCATCCACTGATTCTAGGACAGAGTCATCCATTGCAAGAATCATCCCACATTTCTGACTACCAAAATCTCATGTAGAATGGGAACTAACTATGGGTGGTGATTGTAGGAGTGGTATAATGCATCATTCATCTCTAAATACTCTCACACCACCTAATATTCCACTAAATGACTCTTTGGTGGTTGATGAGCCCACAATAAAGTGGTGTTTGATCTCATCACCATCAACCACATGGAAGTCAATCCACGAAACTACTGGAAATATTCATTTGAAATGTAAACTTATTCCCACAACTAGGGTATAACTTCATAAAGAATACTCAACAGTCAATTATCAGTATGAATTCTTCAACATAGGTGATATTTTTAGAAAATCAAAACCATACGTCACTAACTCTTCCTCTATAGTCTCCTTTAAAACAATTATTATTGTACAATTCCATTTCAAGACATGTTTACAAAATAATTTACAAAGTACAAGGCTGAAGTATACTCATTTATTATTGTTCTACCTTCTAGAGTATTTAACACCTTTAGACAAGTCTCTTCCTAGATAATAACATGAACTCCATCCACATTATATTAGTCATGTTGTGAATTAGATAAAATACCATCCACTAATGTTTCTTCATGTCATATAGGAAAATCAACATAAGAATAATCATTCAATCTGATAAAGTATTAAACTATTGGAAAATTATGTCTCAAACTCTATCCATACCTCTATTACTCAAGGATATGTCTCATCTCATAAACTCGTTAGGCCTCTATCATAAAAACATCATTACAATACACAATCTATGGGTAGTCTTTTACAAATAAATGTAGACCTTTATCTTCTCTATAAAAAAATTATTTATAAATCATAGTAAGGAGAGAATCGTTATCAAATAATAGAGTGATATTATATCTTCATTGAACCTCATATTAAAATACATCATCACTCTATACCCAAGGGTGGGAGGACAAACTAAATGCACAAGATCATTATTACCCTATATATTAACATGAGAAGTCTATCATAATGTAAAAACACTTTATTAAATAGGGAGAATTCACAGTGATTGTGAAATATCTAGATGAGCTAACATGTGAATGGAATTATTGGTTGGAAATGACCACAAAATGATGCATATACCAACTTAATTGTACCACACAATGATGTTTTATAGATTCTAGAAGACTAATAGTTTATTTTAATATTATTTTAAAGATACATCATCCATCATTCAAACATTGGTATCCTTGATTTGATAACCAAACTAAAGACCCCCTTAACATCATTTATCAACATTATCAAACCATTCCCCGCATTATAGTTAACTAAAAACATTATCCCGAGTAAAAACCCTCTATAAAACCACTCTAACATGACTCGTACAACCAAGGCCACACCTAATATGATGGTAAGCAGGGAGTTCTATCCCATGAATTGATCACATGGGCCAATGTCTAGAAACAAGCACCCAAGTAGAAAAATCACACAATAGGGGAGGTTTTAACAAATATCAACCTATAGTAGAGACATAACTCTAATTCATGATAATAATTGGAAACACCAACATAAAATATATCAATAAGATAATTGAATAAAACAAAATCATTATAAAATATGTACAAGTACAATTCCATATAGGAAAATACCAAAATAATAATACATTTAATAATTCTTTGAATCTAATAGATATAAGACACTAGAAGACTCATCCTATATTCATGCACTCATGGAACAACCTTCGGCTATAATGTTCACCACCACCATAAAGGTCCCCCATGCTCCATCATGTGTTACCAAGTGTCACTAGATGTTATCTTTGAATATGCCACAATAGTTCCACATCAATCTAGATTATCAACATACTTGCACATCATTTGCATAGTTACAAAATGTGTGGGTATAAGGACCATGGATGGGTGAGTATATAATCATACCTAGTATGATGCCTCAAAACCCCAAATGAAAATTCCAAATAAAACTCTCATCTCAAAACCCCTAGTACAAGTGAGTAGCCATGAGAAAGATAAATGTGGGTAATATAGATATGCTCTACCACTATAAGTATCTGGGACACATTGATGTCATGTTCATCATAAATCTAATTCTAGTAACACCATATTAGAAATCATTGGATCTCAAAAGGTTCCTCAAACATAAAAACCAAAACCAAAAATACACATTAAAAATCTATGAAAACCAAAAGGTATTAGATGAATCATAGTTCATGAAAAATATCCAGTAAAATACCTTTAAAACTAACACATAACCTCCAAAATCCATGAAGTGGAAAATACACATCATTGAAGCATGCTCATTGGTCAAAGGAGAACTATGTCCTAATGTCCATCAATATTATATCATTGATCATGTATCTAACTACCAATTCCCCACACATAGTTCTCTACATTGTTCCCTAATTGACTCATTCCCTATTATCCATAGAGTTCCTGAGTGGAGTTACCAATCCATCCATCTCACCTTAATATCAACCACATACACAGGGGTCCCATGCATGATCATAGTTCCTAGAGGGAGCTACCAACCCTCTACAAACCACCATTGTATGCACACATTTTAATACAAGAGTTATCATGATATGATTACCTAGATATCTCACACGATTGTGATAAGTACCATCACTGCCATCATCCATAGAAGGTTCATCCACCAATCTGGGTAGTCAACCCTAAGAACAATCTGATCATTACGCTCATAGAATGTTGTGATCCATATGGATCCAACATTGTAATTAACCTACATCACATCACAAATGACATCATATAGACAAACTGACCACACCAACGAAATCTACATGAAAAAATAGTCATTATAGGCTATTTATTTTTTGAAAATGTGAATCAGGTGACAAATATTCAATTCATTATATATATAATAGAGGCATTACATAAAGGGGCCCAAGGTTTGTTCCATGAGTCATATTTATGGGTCATATGTTTTTTATGAATTATTAATATATATTTTATGATCATGATGTTGTAAATTCATTTTCAATATTTTATAATAATAAGAATATATAACTGAAAGAATTACCTATAATAATAATAGAAAAAAATTAGGAACTGAGTACACACAGTCCTAAAAAATTATTGAATAAAATAAAAGTGATGGATTTATAAGGAGGGTTTATAGATAACTTTATGGATTTAACCCCTAAAATATGATTCCACCAATGTTTAATAGGAACATGGTATCATAAATCACTACATCAAGTTGACTACTATAATATTTTTATTCAATAATTCATCTGCCACTTGATTTCCCTCTCTGTAAGTGTGTTCCACTTATAAGTATCTTTCTTTGACATCTTAATGTTATTCTAACCAATGAATATGATGGTTAAAAGGAACATTACATGATCTATTCTTCAAAATATCCATTGAAATATTTGGATCATATTCAATCTATAAAATCATCCATTCAAAAAGAATCGTATATTTGATCGCAAGAATTATCACCCTGGATTATCCCTCATATGAAAATTTATTACTGACATAATGGTAGAAGAATACCCTGATGAAGCATTGATAGGTTTTTTAGAAACCTATACAACCCTAGTGACCTAGTGTAACTAAATCCACACCATCAATGTTTACTTTAATCCATGTTGTAATTTATGGGATCCACAGAATAGACTTCATCAAAAGTTCTTATTTTATCCTTCCAAGTACAACATGCATGTGAAAAATAGAAAAATTAGAGATATGACTTTTTTATTGAATATTTTGGTACTTTAGAGAATTTTTGGACATATTTATGGATTATAGTGATACTATTATATAAATATGTTGGTTGGTTATCAAAAATAATTTCATTCATCATTTTCCATTTAATTGAAATAATTATTATCATAGCTATAAGGAGGATGTCAAAGATCATATCACTATTGGTTGAATTAGTGATAGAATCCATGAGATTATTAAATTATTCGTTTAGTTATAGAATGACATTGAATTAATCGTGTATATACCCCCACAATTTCATCACAAATGATAAATTTATGATGATATGATATATGATTTTATCTTTATTTAAACAGAGAAGGAAGTCCAATGAAAGTTGAATTATATATTTTTTGATTTTATCATCATGTGGACTTTAGTTTCACAAGATATACTAGAGATGAATAAATTTAAACAGTGCAATGAAGGGATTTTTGAATTTAGATATCTAATTTGGAACATTAATATCACAATCACATTTGAGTCTATAGAATTATCTGGTGTTTAAGTATCTAGATATATTCACCCTCTATACTAAAATATCTCAATCAACATAGGTATAATTTTAGATATTTATAATGATATAAGGATATATGATTCCACAAATATCACTAATACTTTAATTAACCTAATTAATTGAAAATTACTTCTGATTGGAAGAACCATCACAATCACCTATAATGGTTCATCCCGCCATGTGGTGCTCCAAAACTTAATCTCAAACTACCTGCATACTAACCGTATCAAGAAACTCATCATTTCATAATATGAGGATTTAAATGTTTTAGAAATATTTGATAAAAGATAAGAGGAGTACCCACTTTAATTCTTTTCAAAAAATATATTTTTAAAAAACTAAAAATAATCACCATTATATGAGAGAGTATTACATGTGAATTTAGTAAGTAGGGCCTAGTTGGATTTACAATGTTATTTTATACCAAAATCACCATTATTTATAGGTTAGATGCATTGTTTCTATTAAACTAAAATCAAAATCATTTCATTAACACAAATATTTTAGAATAAATTCTTAATAATGATGAGATGTTTTTTATAAAGACTTGGGGCTATCATTATGTGGATAATTCATAAAAACATATATGTGATCATTTAATTGGACAAACATAACCTCCTTTTATGGGACATGCCTTTTCCATTATAACTACCATTTTATGATATGATCTAAGAGAAGATATTCTCTTGATGATATCTCTTAACTATGCCCCTAAATAAAGGGGAACCAATATAATAAAATGGATGAGAACCTCTCTGAATCATAGGGCCTAGACATATCTATTTTTTCTATAAGTTGTAATCCAGTCTCAAAAAAATAAAGAATTTCTTCCAGCTAATAGGTTTAATAAAACATCCACATAGTGAAAAAATATAACTCTGGTATCATTTATTGTCTCTTTTTATGATTCCCTAAAAAGTAAAATGTCATCATGATATAAGATATGTGAATATGCAAGCAGATTTCTTTAAACCAAAATCTTATATTAACATTTAACATGTGTACGATTTACTAAAAAACTTCTTAAATAATTTTTAATAATTGAAATTAAGAGTCTTGAGAGATGTTATTATTTTTTAAATACTCTAGATAGCCCAAATAACCCCCCTGGAATACCATTCATGAGATGATATGGCTTGTCACATTTAGTGATGTCACCAATCAATTTGAGGAAGGCATTGAAAAATCCATGTTTCTTGTGGAAAAACAAAATAAAATTCCATCTTATCATATAAATTTATTTGGAAATTTAAATATTGGGAGTAATGTTTTCATCATTGTCCTTATATTTTAGGACATTGATATAATCTGAGATAGTTAAGATGATATTATGAATGTTCCTATTAGGGATAATCAAAATTTATTATGAGTTATTAACTCAATAATTATTTTCCCAAGACATAGAGAGGGAATTTAATAATTATATTTGGAAAAGTATTCCCAATTTCAATGATCCTAAATTATTTTATGTCAACATCATGTTCCTTATTATTAAGTAATGAAATAATATGACATTCAATTCCATGAGGCATTAAACCAATAAGAAATAATTATCTTATATCATTTTTTATTTCATTAATAAGAATTTCTCAATAGAACATAAAAAAATTGAAGACATTAGGGTCAATAGTATTATCTAGGTTTAATGAAAATAGTGAATATTTGATCTCCTATTATTTTAAAGACAAATTTAGATCTTGATTATGATGGTCTTCAATATAGGAGGGAAGGGAATCAATCAACTGGGAGATATAGTCATTCCCATCATCATTGTAAATACTCTGGAAGTAGTAAACAAAAGTATTAGAAATATTTGATTTAGGAACTCAAAAATTTATATATAATAGGTCACATTGCATACCTTTTTCTCCTTATGGAATTATTTGAAAGATAAGGAATTTATATCCTTATATTGAGTCTACTTAGAATTGTATTGGTACCTAATCAATCACTCCTTGAGTGATATAAGTCCATCAAGTTTAGAATATATTTATACATCGCTATGAGAAGGTATTTCATGCCTCTAATTTCTTAATTGATAGTAGGATAAATCCTCTTCGGCTACATTAATATCATCATCCAGTTTGGATAAGGAATCATTTATTTATTCCCTATAAAGAGATTTGATATTTTTATGTTTTGCAGCTAAGAGTTAGAGAGTGATACCAATACGTTTAGCCTTTGATCCATCAATATCAATTTCCTTATAACTAGGAATGGTCATTCATGTATTATTAAATATAAATATTTAAGGATATTACCATAAATATTTCACCCAAACCTCAATAATAATAGAGTTTTGATCAAAATAAAATATCAATAAGTTAAAAGAGGATATTTCAATAGAAGTACAACTATTATTAATGTGATAGAAGAATAAATAACATTAAATAACTTGTTTTAAATTCACTATATATCTTCACCAAGTGAAGTCAGCATAAGTAATAGAAACATCAATAAGATTTTAATAGTTAATGAATGAAGAAAATTCACCAGTGGAAATACTTATACAATTTAAATCAATATTATCTTTAGGTATTATAATAGTATTGAAGATGCTAAAAAGTATCTAGTTTTGAATAAATTGGTCGAACATTATGTAAAATTCCTTCTATAAATACCATCTCTTGTTATATGATGTACAGGAATATATAAACGATAAATTTATAGCAGTTTCATTCTTGATAACTAACAGTGTGACATGTTGGAACCTTTAATTGAATGAGATAACTTGTATGCTTGTATTATTGTTCACCCACATAGTTAAAAAAATAATTTAATTTAGGTTATGTAAAAAATGTGTATCAAATTCAGAAACAGTTTAAATCTCCCCAATTTTAAATCAAAATTATGGGTTCAAAAATTAAAGCCAATATAATTTATAAGAGTTGTGAAAGTGGTATAACTTAAAATCCATTTATAGTTTAAAATTTATTAATAATTATTTTTACGGTTTTCTATCCCTTATGCAGGGAAAATTATTCTTCTCTACCATCATATAAGGCTTCTTCCCTTTCCCTTTAATATTTTTTCCTTCTTCTGGGATTTAAAACTCTTCAAAAGGTTATCAGTTTTCTCAAGAAGTTGAGATTTTTTAACCTCATAATGGATATTAGCTTCCACAAGAGGATGGTATTACTCATATATATATATTCAAAAAAATTACCATAAATGGGATTGAATGTTTCACTAGTTTTCTTCATTCCCAAAGATGTGACCTCATAAGACTTACTTCTATAAATATTATCAAAATACACCTATGTGAAAGGTTCCCAATCATTTTAAGGAGGGAGAGTCTTCTTAAGAACCCAATGACGAGTCTTCTCTGGTGTGGTCACTTGTTTAACAGTCTCAGGAATTGTGAACTTTTCTATAGACAATGTGTCACCCCTATAATATCCATAGATTCCTTAATTACAATTACCTATTCAACTACATATTTTATTGGAATGGAGGTTGTATTAGAACTGAGTTCCAACATGTCATTTTCCACTTTCCCATGAGTGTCCTTAACCATCATGATGAGATCCTCAGATTGAGTTGAGATCATCCAATGGGGTCTAAGAGAACTTTATTCTATTGTAAAGACGTTTTCTATCATAGTGTTGTCCTAAAAATTATTATGAACACCAGGTAATTTTTTCTTTTTCTCAATAGGCATGGATTCATTATCTTTTATTTATATAGAAACCAAATTAAAGGTTGATGGATCCTAGATTTTTTCCTTACCCTTGAATAGATTCCTCTAATATATAGTAGTATAATACCCTTTCAGATTAAATAAGTTACAATACATGGATCTTCAGCACATGGAGGGAAATTTAAAAATGAGGATTAATTAATTATAGAATTTGGAAAATCATTCGTATCAGATTTCCAAGTTGATTCCATCTTCTGTAGGTGTGAGGATTTCCTCTTCAATAATATAGGTTTTTGAGTCCACATCTACCTGTAGGTTTTGGGCATAGTGGATGCATTGAATAGGTTATTCCCAACTTTTATTTTTGTCATAATCAATGATTAATCTGATATTTACATGATTATAAACACTCTGATCAATGAAATTAAATCAAATAATATTGGCAGTGGATAAAATTCTGGAAAAAAAGCACGAGATTGTTAGATACTATTTATAATTAATTTATGCAATTAAAGAATTACCTTGTGAAAAATTATTTCTTCATTGATGGATATGAAAATGGATATATGTCATAAAATCATTTTGTTGTAGGAATTAAGAATATATTCCCTCTAGTAGTGATCCACATGTGTTCCAAAAATCATTGAACGTCACCGTAGGAATAATTGGGTACCAGCATGGTAGATCATATCGCTTTCATCATTCACCTTTGATTTCTTTGAGAATCACTTCCAAAGGATTATATTTGATCTCTCTTGGCTCGAGAATAGATTGTGGAGGAATATCACTCACCATTATTGGGATATTTCATGGAGAATGTATCTCTCTAGGTCTTCAAGAGGAATCTTCTGATTCCATTACACACAACCAAATAAATTAATTGTCTCTCTTGAAAAATAAGATAATTGGGTTTATATACCACTTGTATTAGAAATAAATAATTGAACAAGTTCTCTTTGTTATTTATTTAATCTCTGTTGAACCCTATTTCTATAATAATATTATGTTTATTATTTCTTGACATGTACTAAACTCAAAAATTAAATTAAATATTATTTAATCAAATAATATTCAATATATATTATTTCTTACTAGACCATTAAAATAATTTTTCCATTCCTCTGCAATATTTATGAGGCCTTAAATAATGAATATTTATTTAATAAATAAATATCACTTCATGATTTTACAATAAATAAATAAATATTATATTCACTAAATAAATAAATATTTTTTAAATATTCCTCTCAAATAATATTATCTCGAATAAATGGTGATATAATATATATGATCAATAAAACATAAATAATTGTTAAATAAAGTGTAGTAATAATATATATCCAACTTGTTAAATAATAATTAATAATATATTATTTAACTGAGATTCTGGATACACTTATTGTGTGATCCTCTTGGCCTTTTCCTCAGTGGAATTAGGTGAATCACCCTAAATTCAATAGATAACTGTTAGAAAAATTACAAGGAACCCATTAATAAATAATGTAATGTCGTAATTATACAATACCTCATACAGATTCCTACTATGTAATATAATTTTTTTATCATGGTATCTCTAATCAATTAGGTTGCATGCCGATACCATCAACCTATGTGCTCAATGTCTCTTTAATTGAATTTCCTAAAATTGAACTTTCCTATAAAACACCATGAACATGGATTTATTTAGGATATATCACTTTTATCAATGGTATTGAGATATCAATCTCCATTAATTATTGTAAGGGAATAATCCTTTCTAATATTATTTGTTAATGAAATGTTGCTTTTGATGCACCCAATGTATCCTACCTCTCTGCGAACATATATAATTACAGTTTTCATCAATACAACAATATATGTGATTTATAATATTCATTAATAATAAATTTAAAGTATAAGGATAAAAAGACACATCTGAATATAGGAACATACAATGGCACATATATATATGGATTTACTACTGGCTGGTCTCATTTTCATAATATCCTACACTGGATATTACCAATGGAATACACCATGAGAAGGTGCCTCAATGTTCTATAAGTCTCCAAATCAGATATCCTATATCATTTGTTTCCTTAAAATGATTTCATCCAACTATATAACATATATTTAATAATATTTTCATGGAACTGTTGGGTTCACATCATAGTGGGGAACTGCTATGAACTTTTTGTGTGGAAAATACTCTTAAGAAATTGTCACATGTAATATTACATAGAAGAACAGTCATGATGAGATAAAAAGTTTATTAATATTAAATATAAGGAATTTAGGTCATCAAAAGTACACAAAATTTGGTTCTAGGTCACCTAATTCATAATACTATCACATGCACTAGAGCCAACTACTAACAACCTTTAGTCTGGTAGCTCTCATGTGATACTCATGCTTCTAATGAGATAGGTCCTTATTCAAGGGATCCACCATGTTTTTTTCTTTAGTAATTTTTCTAATTCACACTTCACACCTTTGATAAAAATACCTCAATATTTGATACTTCTTAATTATGTGTTTTATTAGTTGGTGTGACCTTATCACTTTTTCAAAAGCCACCACTATAGTATTATCATAGTATAATTTAATAAGGTATTTACTTCTTGGAAAAACATCATGATCCTGAATAAAGTTTCTTATACAAATGACTACCTTGGTTACATTAGAAGCTACTATATACTCAGACTCTACAATAGAATCAGTGAAAAATAGCTACTTTGAAATCTTCCAGATCACAACTCTTCCTTTGAGACAAAAAAACATATCATGACTGTCACTTCAGATCAATCTGATTTTTTTGAAAACTTGATTTAGTATAACCCCAAATGAACAGATCCTCATCTCCTCCATACAACAAAAAAATATTCTTAGTTATTCTATGAAACTTGAGAATATCCATAATAACGTGCCATTATTTTTCTCCTAGATATTTTTTATATATTCTTATCATGATCAATTCATAGGAAACATCATTTCTAGTACATAAAATGGTATACATGATTGATCATATCACTAAAGAGTATCAGATCTTACTCATTTTATATTTTTCCTATCATATAGAAGACACATTTTATTTCAAATATGTCTACCATGTGACACCAGAACCAATACCTCTTTGGGTTGTTCTATAATAAATATTTTTATTATTTGTTCAATGTATGTGATCTAACTTAGTCTAATTATCCTCTGGGATCTACAAAGATTGATCTTTATCCCTTATATGTAGGATCCTTCACCTAATTACTTCATGGAGAAATACTTGATTAACTTTTCCTTAATAGAATGTAAAATTGGAATGCCATTTCCAATAAGTAATATTTCATCATCATTTACTACTAGTATAATGACTACATATCCACTAAAGATATTGAAAAAACATGGATCACATTCATTATCAATGAAACCAAATTATTTTTTAGCTTCATAAAATCAAATTTTCCATGAATCATATGATTTATTCAATCCATAAATGGATCTATTCAACTTGAAAATATATTTTGAATCACTTGGTGTAATGACTCGGATTTTATATGGATTATTTTTGGATATTATATGAATTGTTTTTTAGACTAAATGCTAATATTACAATAAATTCTGAGGTAGGGTTTTCCTAGAATAAATGTTTTAAATATATTAAATAACATGTGCATGTAGGTTTCCTGAAAAAGTGGAATAACACCCGAACAGGGTCCCAAATCCAAAATATGAGGGCACTATTGAGTTTATAATGTGGGATTTAACCTAGTAGTGAAATAACCTTTTTCATCATGGTCTATTTGTGAATATGTTATCATGGGTGTGAAACTAATAAAAAAATAATTTAAATTTTTATTTTATTTTTATCAGACATAGTGACCAGTTAATCTATAAGTTACAATTATGAGGATTTCTTTAGGTTTGTGTACTCCAACCCTAGATATCTAGAAAACTGTTAGAGATATTTCTTGGTGAACGATGAAGGATTGAGGCCAGATCATGGATCATTAGGTCAATGGATTTCATGGATCTATACAACGATGGTAGCACGGAACTGTTCCTCGTCAATGATCAATCCAAACTCCAATTAGGATGTTTGATTCTATGTTTTCTACTCCATTTATTAATCCTAGATGAATGTGGATAAATTAAATGAAAATAATTGATATTCACATCGTTGTTATAATCAATTTGATGGAATTGTTTACCTGTTCGTTGTGTTTTATCCCTCTTTGTTTGTCTTCTTCTACGATAAAAAATCAATGAAGAATGAAAAAAATAGTAATTTTAATTCCTCACTTTTCATGGCCTATTTATTTATGCCTTATTTCTTCATTAAATAGTTGTTGGTATTTCCTTTAGCCAATGGTTTGACCATTACTTGATTCCTGATCACACAACAGTTCTACAGCGCAACAGATCGAAATCGCGGGTACAAATCGTGATGGAAGTTGGGTTTTGAGAATCGATGATGACAGTGGATAGACTGAGGGAGAACGAGACCAAATTAGGTGTTCTTTTATTTTCCCCAAGAGATGAGCATTGAAGATATAGATGAATCAAGTGGATGGTTCTTTGATAAGATCAAGGACTTGAATCTAGACTAGCGATTATAGAAAGGGTCGGCCGACCTCGAATATAAAATTTTCAGTGAGATTGGTGGCCTTAGTGATGTAGAAAATATCATGCAGGAAGAACTGGGTTTTCTAGAAAATCACAAGTTACACGGAATGTAACATAATTAGGGACACCGTGTGGGACCCCCCTGTACGACGTTAGACTCCTTCGAAGAGAAAAATATCACATGCCATGTGAACCCTCAATTATGGCTCGACATGTACATTTAAAGTACACAGACACTACCAAAAGTACATGGATGGTGGCACATCATATACTTAGACAGAGGCATGACCACCTGTATATGGTTTGGTACACAGGCAGGCCAAGTACATGGACATATCTAGTGGCACACGCACAGGTTCTGAGTAATATCTATATTTTTATACCTTTCTTACACACCATATATTCAAATATTTACAAATCATGTGAGTTGATACCACATGGGGAGACTTAGGGGTATCTAGACACAATATGTTCCCCAGGTACCCATCATGTAGCCCACTTAAAGAGTGTTTTTAACTATTATTTTCTTTATTTTGAACCATTATTGGTTGAGTGTGTTCCCTTGGCCCATTCCCTTGAGGGTATAGTGTGATATTACATCCATATTATAGGATTTTGATCCCCTCTAGAGGATGAGTCTCGAAAAGATTTTATGGTTTCCCACTGTGAGATTGGAGAGTGATCATCTATTGTCTGTATACCTAATGTGTTGTTTGTGGAATAATCATGAACTCCCTAATAATGGTGTTGATCATCCATATATCATGTCCTATCAGTAGTGTCCAAGTGACGTTGACATATGATCCCCTACATAGAGGGTTGATCCATATTGGGTTCATGGTGTCCCCCAGTGATTCTTGACGTGACCCCTTATCTGAGTATCAGTGTCTTTAGGGACCTATGTTCTTTTTTAGGTTGGTCCCCATTATCTTCACCTCTTTGTTGAGAGTATCCAGTGTTAGTATAGATCATTTAGTAGATTCACTCATAAAAAGCATTACATTGAGTAGAATCCTATGGTTGTCATTTGATTGTGATTATCTGGTGGTGCAGTGCCCTTCCTGAGTATATATTACTTTTTTCTATTATAAATCAATTTTTATATCTTTTATTGATATGAATATACATGTTTCTTAATATTTTGTGTTTTTTTGGTGTTCTATTGTATATTTTTATACTCACCCCTATATGGTATTTTCTTACACTTATTGTGTGTTATGAAAACAGTGGCCCTTTTGATGGTGTGCTGAGAGGAAAGTGATCAGGTGGAGCTTATCTTGAACATAATAGACTCATGTGTTTACTGGGAGATTGAATTTGAGTTTAGTCCTCACCCTATGAGCAATTCATACTTTTTACAGCTTTGGTTAGTCTTGTATTTTTTTCCCTTTTCCAATTTCCAGACTTTATTGTCATACTTTGGTTGTGAGATTATAGTTTTATGCATTAATTGTTCTGGTTGTTTTACATTTCAAAATTGTATGGTCTCGTAGATATGTGTTTTTTATAGGTACATTAGGATAATGCCTCCCATTTGTGGGCTATGTGTACTCAGTGATGGTCGTCATCCCCTACCCCATTGGAGGTGGGCTTGGGGTAGTCATGGGTCAGACCCCAGTGGATCGTCATGACACTTGGTGTCACAAACCCTTTTGGTTCTGTCATATAGTCATCTTCTTGAAGTTTACCAATATGGAAATAAGTTTTTACGTCCATCTATCAAATTTCATAGTCATGGTAAGCCACTATAGTAAGTTGAATTCTAATGGTTTTAAACATGGAAATTGATGAAAATGTCTCATCATAGTAAAATCCTTGACTTTTTTTAAAACCCATAGCAATTATCCTTGATTTATATTTACTTACATTACCTTTTATATCTTATTTCCTCTTGAATGCACATTTTCCTGTGGGATTTACATCAACTACTACATTGACTAGAACCCAAACATTGTTCTAATATAAGGAATTAATTTCAGAATTCATCGATTCTTTTCACCATTCAGCTTCTGATTTATTTACTTTTTCTTTATAGGAAAAATGTTCATCATTTTCAACTAATAATGATTGACTATCTTTAATAAATAGAAAATAGAACATATTTTTGGGAACTAATTCTTCCATGGGGACCTATAGAAACTATTCCTATACCAAATCTTGTGTACCTTGAGAATCAACTTCATTTAATTCAATATTTCCCCCACTATATTTTTTGAGGAGGTTTTCCCTCTCAATAAAGATATATTGTCTCATGATAGTAACTTTCTATTCTGAGAGGTTGTATAGTTAGTATCCCTTTTATTTCTTTAGAATACCCTAAAAAGATGCAATTTTTGCCTTGGGGTGTTAATTTGTTTATTGAGAATGTCTTAACAAGCTTCTTATAACCCCATACACATATATGTGACAAAAAAAGTTTATTTCCACTCCATAACTCAAAGAAAATTCCATTTTCCATTTTATTTGGTACTTGGTTTAGTGTGTATATCTCAGTTTTTAATGCATACCCCTAAAAGGATAATGAATGATCTGAACGACTCATCATCAACCTTACCTTGTCTAATAGGGTATGGTTCCTCCCTTCACTAACATCATTCCACTATGGTGTGTAAGGTGGAGTTAGTTGAGATAGAATCCCAAAATCTCATAAGAATTTGATAAACTCTTTGTAAAGATATTCACCACCTTGATCTGATCAATGATGATTTATCTTCATTCCAAGTTGATTCTCTACATCATTCTTGAATTCATTGAATTTCTCAAAGGACTCTAACTTATACCTCATCAAGTAGACATATCCATATCTACTCAAGACATTAGTAAAAGTTATGAAGTAAGATTACTCACCTCTAGATTCTACTAGAAATGGTCCACACACATCAGTGTGTACAAATTATTGAAGATATATATCCCATTCACCCTACACACTAAATGTAGGTTTGTTCATTTTTTATTGTAAAAAAGCATGACATCCTTCAAGTGGTTTTAGCTCAGAAGATTATAAATAAAAATCTATTAATATCTTTGTCAAATGCTTCTCATTTACAAGACTATGACCGTGATTCCATAGTAGGGGGTTATATGAGTTGTGTGAACAAGATTCATTATCTGTTACCAAAACTAGGTTTTCATAATTTAATACATAAAGACCATTATTTAAATTTTCATACCATAACATATGTTGTATTCATAAAAGAATAAACTTTTATTCCCAAACACCAAAATAAAACAATATACATCTAGGGGTGATAGATAAATTATGTTCTTAGTAATAACTGATACGTAATGATAATCCCTTAAAACCAATATCATTCCTATTACCAATGAATGTTGGTAGCCCCCAATGGCTATAGTATCCATCTTTGCACCATCGGTAGCTCAAAAATCCACCTCCCCTATAGAAATATTTTAAATCTACTTGGTTCCTGCATTTATATATAGATGTGAGCACCACAAGTTATATGTAATACCCAATGTGTAGATACTGAAATATTACACTTGATAACGAATACACCTTTAGATTACCCTTAATTATAGACATAGTTCTTCTTCCAGTGGTCTTTCTTTCCACATGAAAAACATAATTCATCCTTTTTATTTTCCTTCCTATGTATATTATTCTTATTAGAATGATAATGATCAGGATATTTAAAATTTTTATGAGTCTTAGGCCCCTTCTCATTATTCTTACATTTCTTATTCACCATAAGGATTGTGGTTTTTTCACACCTCATATCCTTATCTACCTGAAGAATAAAATTAAGATGTTCTAAAAGGATCTTCTCATTATTGTTCATGTGATAAATAACAGTAAATTTGGAGAATGTATTGGGTAGTGAGTAATATTTTAGATATATTCACAACTCATCTGATAATTTAATCCCTAAGATGTATAATCCTTCAATGTACATAATAATCTTGACTACATGAGGCCCAATATTCCCTGAATCTCCAATCATAGTTGTAAACATAGTATTGGAGTTCTCGTATCTCCCTTGTCTTACTTTCTCTTTATTGAGATCTTAAAGGTGAGGCATCATGGTATACTCTTACATGTACTCATGTTTCTTCAAAATCCCACTGATCATGGATGATAGCATGAATAATTGAACATATATAGAATCATTAAAATTTTTCTCAAAGAGAGATAAATCTTCCTCACTGGGCTCATTAATAGGAACATCATTAATAGGTTCTTCTAGCACATATAATTTCCATTCATGGTGTAGGATAACGTGCAAGCTCCTTTGTCGCTCTTGGAAATTTTTTCCAGTGAGAAGGCTATCCTTCTCAATTATAGATCGCAGTGATATATTTGAAATAATTTTTTTATAGTTTATAAAAATATTATGAGCATATATTTAGTACTTTATCTGATAAAATTTAGAGAATTAAATTAATATTATATTTATTAGTCTCCCACTACTTTATCAAAACCCAATATCCCTCACCATTGTCTTCAAAATATCATATTTCTTAGGCATTATAGTATAAAGGATCTATATTCCCCTTCTACTTACCCCAAATTGGGTTGGTAAAGAAATTTGAAGGGTTCTAGGTAGGCATTCCAAATTCCAACTGCATTAACTCATAGTTCCTTGATCTATTGAGTGGACTCCCCAATCATAAAATCCTTAAATTGGATTTCCTCATCCCTTGCCTCTCAGTTACACCAAGTCCTTCTCTTTCAATCAACCCTCGATGTAAACTATATTAAATCAACTCAAAACATCATGTTATAATTCCCTAACAATTTAAATCACCCCAACTTTGGTTGGATAAGCACTTTGAACTATGGTTCAATTCTAACTAAAGTAGTGGAAGGAAATACCAACATAATATATATAATTGAGGGATTTTATCTTTTTGTGAAACTTTCCAATTATTATCATTATTACATTCATGTTAATATTTATTGGGTTTACTTAAGTGATTAACCATATCATAGATAATATTTACACATATTTTAGTTTATTTTTGTTCTATCTTGTATGGTTATTAATTCATCAATTTATATGATCACAAAAAAACATCCACAATGAAATAAACATAAAACTTGGAAGAAATAAAATAATAAATTGGTATGATCATGAGCTTATACTAATGGTTATTTTATCTAGAATATGATAAACTAAATGTAAACCTATGGGAAAACACCTTGAACCATTTGTGGTTCATATTGTATTTTCCACATATCCACCTATGTATCTGTCTTGGATTGGTTTCACCTCAAATTCAAATTTTAATTTCCTCCACTATATTAGGAGATCCATCCATTACCTATGATTTTACTTACATAGGGGTGAGTGGAATGGGATTACATAAAAGAAACTGTGGGCACCATAACATCCCGGTTCTAGGTGCTGCCCAGAGGTGCCCCGTACCCAGTTGGTCACATGGCCTCAAGCGCATTTCTCAGAATGACAGAGGATACCAAATAGAAACGAGGGCCTTGGGTGTGATAGTGGGGGAACTATGCCCTCATTGGAAGAGTAACACAGTGGAAACAAATAGAAAATAATAGCCGAATATTTAATACCATACAACAGAAGTAAACATCAGAAGATTGATAGTATAAACAACAATAGCATATATAAATAAATGATGCATGTCACATGTATCTAGTAAATCATCCAAACAAGTCACAATTATAGAAATACAATACTGAAACAAAATTATAGAAAATATAAAAATCCAACAGCATCACAAGCCTAAGCATGTTCCCATGCTCTCCAGTTCCAACATAAATCAGGTACCTAATGAAGAAGGGCCCTTGCCCTTATATATACCAACAACAATATAATCTATTTGGATCCAATAGCATGACCCAAATAGGGTGTGAGACGAATACCTGTAGGCAACCACAAAAAGATATGTCTCTAACAGTCAGTGAATATATATAGCAGGTAATATGCAGAAATAAAGAAATAAACTAGTAAGTACTCAAAATTAAACAATCCTATGGTTTTCAATTACATTCATTTTAATTTATTAATTATTCAAACCCTTGAATAATGTATCCCAAGATCTAGCCTAATCTCTGTATCCCTCCAAACAATAGTAACAACAGACATCCCAGAATACCATCTAAACCACCACGTAAGACCTACTTCAATCCTGTGATTTGGCTTGGTAACTCATCACAACAACAATCAATCATTCATAACAACCCTCTGGGAAATCTCTCATGATCTAACCCATTTGGTTTAAACATTGCACTAAACAAATGAAAATGACCACCTGGGGATCTCTCATGGTCAATACCCTTGGGTCCACATGGCATCAATAATTTATACACGACCTCTAGGTAGCTCTCATGGTCAATACCCCATGGGCCCATGTAGTATAAATAATCATAAATGACCTCTGGGTATCTCTCAGGGTCAATACCCCTGGGTCAAAGTCTACACCAAGGCTCTAACTGTCCTATGTAAATAAACAAGAAAACCCCCAAATTTTTCTTTGTCCAAGGCTCTCATAGCCCATTAGAAGATCAAATCACATACAACTTTCATTAAAGGATCTACATACAATTCAAACTATTATATGAATCAACACTAATCAAAGCATAAAAATAGGCATCACAAATAACCAATAAACTCTATCCTAAATAACTCAAGGCATGGAAACATGGTATGCCTCATAGGAAACCTAGACCAAACTTCCCTAAACATTCAAACTAGGGAAATGAACCCATGGGGTGTCCCATAAACTAAGGTATAAAATCTTATTCATAGGAAAAAAACCTTAATCCAACAACCAAACCATAGAAGGTATTAGTAAGGGTCAAAATCCAAAATACGCAATACCCCAACATGGGTATTCGACACTTTAAGCATATATAATCCAAAGGTAATCAAAGAAATGAACAAACCACCTACCTTGATGTTGTACAAAGAACACTCTTGAACGTCAGCCCTTTAATTAGCATAGAAAAACATATATATACAAAAAAGGATAAAAAATTTCAACCTTGGATAACTCAAGAGAGAGAATAAATAAGGAAGAGAGGCTCTAGTGGAAGATAAAACTCACCGGTAGGAATCCAACAAACTCAAAAGCATCTTAATTGGATCTTGGATAGAGAAATGGTATGGGTTCGAAGTTCTCATCTATCTCATCACTCTCCTATACAAAACTAGGGAAGAAGAAGATGGTTTGAAGATTAGACGCGACCCCACACTGATTAATCAATTAAAATAAAAATTACATGGCATGTCCATTTAATGTACAAGTTGTGTACTAGCCTCAACCAACTCCCACGTTAGGTAGTCTACTAGGTCACATACACGGCCATGTACTCAGCCATTACATGGCCAGTACATAGCTACACACCTTAACTAAGTACACGGTGTGTACTTAGAAAATTTCTATTTCTTCCTTTTTACTCAAAACAACCCTAAATAAAGATCCAAACCTAAAATAAATATCAATGTTCTTACAAACTTCTCCCCCCCTAAATAAATTCATCCCTGAATTTTCCTTCCAATGGTGGTGAAAAAGAAACTTCAAACAACTCTGGCCACTGTGATCGCATGTTAGCCCCCCTCTCCCCAAGTCTCATCATGAACTTGTCCATGATGTCATAGCACCCATACCAGAGGAATAGACCAGGCATATTGAACCTTCATAATGTGATACACAATCCAAATAGGGTTCTCCTCAAAGGAGGAAACAACCACAAACTCAACCTCATCAGGTTGAAAAATGTGAGACGGGTCCAAAAAGTTATGATGTAGCTGAGAAACATGAAAGAAGTCATGAATATCCCGATACCTTTGAGGTAACTGCAGCTGATAGGAAACCACCCTGACCCTCTCCAAAACCTAAAACAACTCGATGAATCTTGGTTAAAGCTTTCCCTATCTCATAAGTATCCTATGTCCTAACCTCAGTGTGACACGTAGGAAAACCTGATCTCCAACCTCGAACTCTGTAGGTTGTCTCCGTTGATCAGCATAAGATTTCTGGAAAGATTGTGCATTATCCATCCTCTTCCGAATCAACTCCGCTATCTCTATGGTCTCCTAGAAAAGATGATGTCCCAACATAGCTGTCTCTCTACCTTCATCCAACAAAGGGGTGATCGGCATGGCCTACCGTACAAAGCCTCATAATTTTTCATCAGAATCATTTCCTAAAAACTGTTTTGGTAGGTAAGCTCCACTAGGGGTACTTGTCTCTCCCAAGAGCCCCTTAAATCAAGTACGCATGATCGCAGAAAATCCCCCAAAACCTGAATCATGCGCTCAGATTGTCCAGTAGTCTGGGGATGGTAAGTTGTACTCATAAGTACCAGTGTACCCTAATCCCTCTGTTGACCCTTCCAGAAACGAGGAGTAAAACGGGTGTCCCATTATTAAATGATAGAGTGTAGAACACTAGGAAAATGTATAATCTCTCAGATGTACAACCTTCCAAGCTCATCAACACTAAAGGTCTCCTTGGTCAGGAAGAAATGTGAAACCTTCATGAGTCTATCAAAAACAACCCAAACTAAATCATTCCCTTGTAGTGATCTTGGTAAACCCATTATGAAATATAGCATGACATCATTCCACTTACACTCGAGACTATGTAACTGCTATAAAATATCTGATGGTCACTGATTCTCCACCTTCACCTACTTACATGTTGAATATCTCATAACAAAACTAGCTATATCCCTCTTCATACCTGGCCACCAATACTGACGGTGTAGATCTCGATACATCTTGGTGACACAAGGATGAACTGCCCAAACTGAGGAATTGAAAATCTCTCCATAACTCTTCATATATGTCTGCTGACACCCATAAATTTCCATGGAAACTCAAGATCTCATCATCGTCTATGGTCCACCCAGGAGTTGGGTCCTCTCCTGACACACTCTCCCGTAGGATTAGGCCTTCAAAATCTGATAGTTTCATCATTCACACTCAATATATTAAAGTAGAGGTAATAGATATAGATGAAAGAAATATATGCCCCTATCTATCATGAACCTCAAAATTAATCCTAGATAAAATATCCATAAACTTCCTCTCCCTGCTAGCCTCCTGAACTGCTTGTATCTCAGTTTTCCTGCTTAACACATCAGCCACTGCATTGCCTTTCCCAAGCATGTATGCAAGCTCAATGTCAAAAGACCTAAGGTACTCAACCCACCTTACCTGCCTCAAATTCAAATCACACTGAGTGAATATATACTTGAGACTTTTTTGGTCAATGAATACCAAAAAATGCTCTCCCAAAAGATAATGTCTCCAACAGCATAATGCATGCACAACTGCAGCTAACTCGAGATCATGTGTCATGTAATTCCTCTCATGTGGCCTCAACAGTCGAGAACCATACACAACGACTCCTTCCCCCCTGCATAAGAACTTCTCCCTACATGATACCTAATGCATCATAATAAACGGTGTAAATCTTTCCCAGATCTAGAAAAATCAGCATCGGTGCTGATGTTAATCTCCCTTTGAGATCCTAAAAGGCTGAATCACAGGAATCTGGACATAAGTACTTTTCCCCCTTAGTTAGGCCCTTCAGCGGAATAGCTAAGCATGAAAATTCTTGTATAAAGTGCATGTAGTAACCTACTTTCCCTTGAAAACCCCACACTTCAAAGACATTATTCAGCTACTCCCAGTAAACTACTACTCTCACTTTATTTGTGTCTACTGATACTCCTGTCTCCGAGATAACATGACTCATGAAGTGAATCTGGTCCATACAAAATTGGAATTTTGAGAGAATAGCATATAACTGATGCTCTCTCATTGTACTCAAAATGGTCTCAACATGGATGGAATGGTCAATTTAAGTGTGATAGTACACCAATATATCGTCCACAAAGACTACCACAAAAGAATCCATGTAAGGATGGAACACTCATTTCATTAGTGCCATGAAAACTACTGGTGCATTCGTGAGAATGAACGGAATAACCAAATACTCGAATAGACCATACCTACTATGAAAGGTTGTAATAGGTATATTTGATGGTCTAATGTGCAACTGATTATAACCATATCTGAATTAAATCTTCGAGAACACTTTGGCTCCTCGAAGATGATAAAAGAGATCATAAATCCTTAGAAAGGGATATCGATTCTTGACCTTCAACTAGTTCAGATCCTAATAATCCACACCATGTCTGAGGGTACTATCTACCTTATTCACAAAAAGGACAGGCAAACCCCAAGGAGAAGTACTAGGTCAAATGAAACTCTTTGCCTACAACTCCTCCAATTGCTTCTTTATCTCATGTAACTCTGGTGTAGCCATCCTATAAGGAGGAATGGACACCGATGCCGCTCATAGCACAATATTGATAGGTAAATCTAACTATCACTAAAGAGGTAAACCTAAAAATTCATTTGGAAAGACATCCTTGAAATGATCCACCACTATAAGAAATTCCATCTGTGAAGTCCCCTTGTCATCTAGATATAAACAAGAAATCTCATTCGTAATTCCTCCTATCCCATGTTGCTTAGTTCCAGCTCTGTTTGCCTGGACATCCCATTCTCCCTGGTATAGAAAATACCCACCCTCTGATGATGTGAAACTCACCCTATGACAATAGAAGTCAGCAATGTCCAGAAAGGAGACTAACCAATCCATTCTATAAATGACCTCAAACCTTGTCATCTATAATACATAGAGGTCCCATAAGAAGTGACACCCCCAACCTAAAGAGGGAACTCCTTGCACTGAAATACACTAGTCGTCCAAATTTTCAAATGAGTTTCTATCATCATAACATCCTCATAAGTAAATATACAGATCCCAAGGATCTTAACCATGAAAAAATATATTATACTATGGGAAGACCCAGTATCAAAAAGAGCAGAAGCTAAAGCTGAGGCAACTAGAATCGTACCTCTAACCATAGAGGGTATGAGATCCTGCTCCTGATGGCTCTGTTCCACTGCAAATGTATTACATGTATCTCGGACCTAGGACCTTTCCTAACTACCCAAAGCTAATCCACCCTGATGTCATTGAAAACCTTCCATCTTGATACCACAGACATGACCACCTGCTCAGCCTGAAAGGCCTGACAAACTCTAGTTCCCTGACTGAGGAGAAACTGGTTGTCCTACTCCAGAACATGGATTTATAATTGATCCACTATCACTAGTTTCTGGTGATAAAAACCCAAAAAAACGTTGAAGATGATCCATATTTCCGCAAGCTTGTCAATCAACTGGGTCTCTCAAGCACTGAGGTCTCTTGTTCTCACTCTTCCTGCACTGGTATCACCTCACCTGGCTTCCTGTAGATACATACCTACTACTGGAATCACCATGCGAAGGCTCCCAACAATGATTCCTACTATCAAATGAAGAAGTACAAGCCCTGTATGCAAAAACACCCTGGATTGCACCTCTCAAATACCTTATATTGTAGTCATTAATCAGCTCATGGTTCACTGTAGAAGTCACCAAAGTCATACTAAAGACATTAACCTGTGATTAGATGTCATAACTGAGACCATACTCAATCCACCTAACTGAAGATAAATTGTCACCTCCCAGAATAGGTGTGAAGTACTGTAGATCTATATAACGAGATGTGTAATCCCCCACTAATAGAGCACCCTGCTCTAAATTCATGAACTCTCATGCTTGATCGGCCCTCAAAATCTCGGGGTAGAATTATTCATAGAAGGTCCTCTAAAACTCTTCCAAATTAATATCCCAATGGCCTTCCACCTATATGACAACATCCTACCATCTTTTAGTGGAATCATGTAGCATGTACGTAGCAAGCTTCACCCTTTTCTCTAGAGGAATCTCCAGATACTCAAGGATAGAAAGAATGGCCTCAAACCATGACTCTGTAGCCTATGGTCCACCATCCCCTGAAAAAGTGGGAGGATGATACTGTTGTAACACCCGTGTTAACTCTTCCCTAGTCGGGGCAGGATGTGGTGCTCTTAAAAAGGTCTGCATCATCCTCATAAATCCTTCATAGAACTCTGTATCTGTGCCTATATCTGGTATAACAGCTGGTGCCAATACTGGCACAACGGGAGGATCTGCAGGTAGTCCCTGATCTACCATTCCTAGTGTCTTATAATCACCATGTATCTAGCATACGGCCATAGTAAGTCTTGGAGGAATGATTCAACAAGGTCAAGAACACACCCCAATACAATACTATTAAGGAAAACAACTTATAAGTGTAATAATAGAAAAGAATTAGAAACATTCATGTTTTACAAAATAGGGTTACACAATGTGTATAACCCCTATACGACATGTTACCTTAAACATGTAATATGTTATATACCTCTACCAAACATGGTCATGTAACACCCATCCACACGGAATGTTCCGCCTAAGACATAGTATGTACTTGAATTTTCCCTCCTTCCTGACTTCCTCTACACGGTTTTCTCCTGGGTAACACTACATGGCATTTTCACCCTAGACACGGTGTGTACTACTTACATTCTAACCACCCATTTTGTTAGTCACATGGTCAGATACAAGGTCCCCTATACATGGCATGCATAAACAGGACATAGCGTGTACAACCTAAGTTTCGTCCACCTGTGTCATTCGTCACATGTACGAATACATGTTACTCTATACAAGGTGTTTACAATCTAGACATGGAATGTTCTACCAAATATTTCCCAACCCCATGCCTCTACTCACAAATTCAGTCACACTGTCATGCACTACATGGAGTATACTCCCAGTACATGGAATGTACATAAGAACAGTTTTTTCTTCTAGAACAGAAGAACATGTGGTATGTGTTCATGTCACCACACACTTTTTTTGTCTGGGTTTCCAAATATTAAGCCTCTAAAAATTATCTGGAACCCTTACAAACATAATATTTTGTCCAATTCATGATAAATTCTGACCCGTGAGATCCCATACTACCATGAATCGAAGTTTGGCATCTTTATTCATCTCAAAACATGAAAACATTTAATTAAGGTTCAAAAATGACCCACCAAATTATGATCTAAGAAGGCCTATAACACCTCAGGGATAATATTTAGTATTCATCCAAATGAAACATTACAATTTCCAATACCATGTCAAAATATATTATATTCTATTAAGGCATTTATCACAACAACATGCATATCTAGAACAACATATATCACAATAGCATGTAATCAGTAATGCATCATAATGGCATAACAAGAATGCATGACATGTGATATCTATCAAGTGTCTATATAATGTATAATATGGAATAACCTCATCGCACCAGGTTGAAAAATAAATAGAACCTCAATAATATCAATGATAACATCACAAAACAAGTGAATCACTGAAAGGTGAAATCAAATCAAATTTAATAATTGAAAAACCTAAAAATTTCAATATTTGTGGAAACTTGGATTTTCCCTGTACACGGGTTAGCTACTCCTGAGAACAACTTATTACCAACTATCTATTATTTTCTATCCCTATATTTAGGCTCCAAACAATAAGACAAATAAGAAAAGAAAATCCTCTCATACCACTTTGTAATGCCCCAGTTCTGGGTGCCTCTTAATGGTGCCCTGTACCCAGTTGGTTACATGGCCTCAAATGCATTTCCCAGTATGCCAGAGGATGCTGACTAGTAGCGAGGGCCTTGGGTGTAATAGTGGGGAAACTATGCCCTCATTGTTATATTAATATAGTATAAACAAATAGAAAATAGTATCGGAAGAAGTAATAATATACAAAAGAAGTAAACAATGGAAGACTGATAGAATAAACAACTGTAAAATATATAAATAAATGATGCATGTCACATGTATCTAGGAAAGTAGGAAAACGAGTCACAATGCTAGAAATAGAATACTGAAACCAAATTACAGAAAATAGTATACTCCAACAACATCTCAAGCCTACACTTGGTCTCATTCTCTACAGCTCCAACAACAATCAAGTACCTGATAAAGGAGGGTGATTACCCTTATCTATACCTATAACCATATAATATGTTTGAGTCCAAAAGCAAGACCCAAATAGGGTGTGAGATGAATCCCAGTAGGCAACCACCAAAAGAATAGTGCCTAACGGTCAGTGAATATATATATATTAGGCAGTATGTAGAAATGAAGTAATAAACTAGGAAGTACTCAAAAGTAAACAATCTTGGAGTTTTAAATTACATTCATTTTCATTTATTAATTATTCAAACCCTTGAATAATGAATCATGGGATCTCTCCTAATCTCTATATCCCCCCGCACAATAGTAACAATAGACGTACTAGATGTCCATCTATACAATCAATTAAGACTGAGTCCAAGCTTGTGCTTTGGCTTGGGGACTCGTCACAACATCAACAAATCTTTCATAACAACCCTCAAAGAAAGATCTCACGGTATAACCCCTTTGGTTTTAACATAGCACTAAACAAATGAAAATGACCACATGTGCAGCTCTCATAGTCAATAACCTTGAGTCCACATGTCATCAATAATTTATACACATCCTCCTGGTAGAACTCATGGTCAATACCCCTAGGGTCCACGTAGTATAAATAATCATAAACGACCTCCGAGTAGCTATCATGGTCAATACCCCCTGGGTAAAATTCTTCACCATGACTCCCATGGTCCTGTGTAAATAAACATAGAAACCCCCACATTTTTTTAGGTCCAAGCCTCTCACGTTCCATTGGAAGATAAGCATGCATACATCATTCATTAAAGGCTCTACATGCAATTAAAACTATTACATTGCTTAACTTTAATCAAAGCATAAAAATAAGCATCACATATAACAAATCAACTCCATTCTAAACAACTAAAGGCAAGGAAATATAGTATGCCTTATAGGCAACCTAGGCCAAATGGCCCTACATAGTCAAACTAGGGAAATACATCCTTGAGGTGTCCCATGAACAAGGGAATACAATATTATGCATAGGTAAAAACCCTTAATAAAACAAAAAAACCATAGAAGGTATTAAAAAAGGTCAAAATCCAAAATATGCAATACCCCATCATGAGTATTCATCACTTTAAGCATATATAATCCAAATATAATTGATGAAATGCACAAACCACCTACTTCGATGTTGTACAAAGAACACTCTTGAACATCGGCCCTTGAATCGGCTTAAAATGATGTAGATATACAAAAAAAGTTAAAAACATTCAACCATTGATAACTCAAGAGAGAGAGAATAAATCAGGAATATAACCCCTAGGTGAAGAGAGAACACACCGGTATGGATCCAACACACCTGGTGGCGTCACAAGCAGAGCTCGGATGGAGGAATGATAGTGGTTCAAATTTCTTGGTCATCTCGTCACTCTCCTGTACAAAACACGGGAAGAAGAAGATGGTTCTGGAAATTTGATGTGAACTCGCTCTTATTAATCAATTGAAATGAAAATTACATGGTGTGTTCATTTAATTTAATTTCGTGTACTAGCCTCAACCGGATCCTGCTTTAGACAGTCTTCCAGTTCACCTACATGGCCCTGTACTCGGACATTACACAACCAGTGCACGGCTACGTGCGGCAACCAAGTACATGGTGTGTACTTAGAAATTTTCAATTTCTTACTTTTTCCTCAAAAAAACCCAAAATAAAGATTCAAACCTGAAATGAATATTTGGGTTCCTACAGGCGCATGATCCCTTACATAAAAAGTGGAAAGATGGAACATATTCCAATAATTTAAGTTAATAATATACTAAAATAAACTAATCACATAGAAATGTATGGTTTATGATCATGATCATCCATATGCATGAAACAAATTATGCATTTATTAAAATTAACATTCAATTATTAATCATTCTTATTTATTAAAATCATACTTGAATCAATTTATTATCTTCTTTAATTAATCAACTACTTTAGTTTAATTCCCATCAAAATTCTCATGAGATTCTCATCCATAAAAAGTTTAAACAAATTATACGAATTTATTTAAAATTAACTATATATAATAAAAAATTTACCTTGGAGGAAACATGGTGAGTACCCATCCAAACTACCAAATGTGTATTATACATGTATATTCTTTACTCTTGTCACATATGGAATTCATGAAATATCACGTAATATAATGATGTGTACTATCAACTAAATGATCACAAAATTTACTTGATTTTTTTTAATGTAGTGTCCAATTATTCAACGTGCAAAGTAATAACTATAATATAACTTATAGATGATATATAGATCCAAAAATTATGTGGATTTTAATTAGAAATTTATATATATATATATATAAACTCATCACATTAATTGTTCTATAAACTTATTTGCGACACACAAAAACATATTGATCATATTTATAAAGTATAATAAATTAATTTTTAATTCTATGTAATTTTTTATTAGTACACAACATTTTCAATTCTCACTGTCTATCTAAGGTATATTCTGCGAGAATTGGCATGTAACCATCCAATGAAAAATATTAGAGTACATGGAATGTACATGGGCTAAACAGTATATGGTCTCTGAGTTACATGGTCACTAGTCAGGTATGTTGTGTAAGTAGATACATGGACTATTTATGACTATGGACTACACACCATGAATGAATGTTACATGGTGTGTACTCTGGATGACCATACACTGGGATATCCTGGTAAAAATGTGTATATAATTAAATTCACTACCTATAATAAATTCAAATTACTTGAGTTAATTATGAATTAATTATTTGTGAATTAAACACTAGTATATGGTGTGTAACATCAGGTTACATGGTGTGTAATCTTGTGTTATCTAGCTAGATTCCTCGGCACCTCCAGATGAGATCTTAAATTTTATTTAATTCATAAAATTAATCGATTTGATTATATTTATGAGAAATGAAGAGAAATAAACATATATCTCAATTAGTATTTAATAATGATTAAACTAGAATTGAAAACTAAATTAAAAATTCATAAATCAATCAATGATTTTTAAATAATTATAAATAATTATGTGACCCTCTTTTATACCACTTTTAGGTTCGGACCCGAATAGAATCATCGGATGGGTTGTGCATAAATTTTATTTTTGTCATTATTGATGATTAATATGATATTTACATGATGATAAATGTTGTGATCAATGTAACTAATTTGAAGAATATATAAAATGGATAAAATGATGAAACCAAAGTGTAGGATCTTCACATGTTATTTATAATTAATTTAAGGAATTAAAGAATTTACTTGTGAGAAATTCTTTATTCACTAATGGATATAAAAATGAATCTATAGTGTACCTTTATTTCATTATAGGAATCAACAATAGATTCCCTCTAGCAATGATCTACTTGTATTCCATAAATCTCTATATGTTTCTGTAGGAATCTTTATGTTCTAGCATGATAGGTCCTATCGCTTATGTCCTTCACCATTGGCCATCAATATATTTAGTCTATATCATTTCTATCAAAGGGGCTGTGATATATACTTCAATTAAAGAATATAAGGGAAAAATACTTTCTCACATTATTCATTAATGAAATATTACTCATGACACACCCAACGTATCCTACCTCACTGTGAACATATGTCGTCACAGTTTTCATCAAAACAAAAAAGTGTGTGACTTATAATATACATTAATAATAATCTTAAATTATAAGGATCAATACACACATCCGTAGATAGGAACATCTAATGACACCTATAAATATTGATTTTCTACTAGTGCTTCTCATTCTCATAATATCCTACACTGGATATTACTAAGGTTGTACACCATAATAAAGTTACTCAATGTCCTATTTGTATCCACCCCTCATAGCTTGTATCATTTGCGTCCCTAAAATGATTTAGTCCAGCTATAGAACATATATTTAAAAGTACTATCATCGTAGTTCTGGTTTCTCATCATAGCAGGGAACAGTTATAACCTTTTAGTGTGACATCAACTCTTTGGACATTATCACATGATATTTTATGTAGAAGAAAAATCATGATAAGATTAGAAGTTTATTAATATTAAAAAATAATGAATAAAATCTATCAAAATGTACACAAAATTTAGTTCTAGGGAACCAAATCCAACACTAACAACAACCTATCATAATGTACAGATCTCAAATTTTCATATTCCTTGTACATTATGATAGGACATCCGACTGAAGATACAATATCCCACAAAAACTAGGGTTACTGATATAACTAATTCTGTTTCAGGATGAGGACCTATAGTTGGGAATTTGTGTTATCAACATTAAATGGATCCAAATTCCATTCCCAATATTGAATTGTATGGGTTTTGGGTTATTAGGATACTGATCTGAATCTCTATACATTCCTTTTCAAATCATTATAAGGTAAAGCATTATGATTGTAACCCCTTCCCATTGTAGTCATTTTTTTCTCGTTGTAACCCAAGATCTCAGTAATCCTTTTAGAATGATCATTTAATTTCCATAGATCATACCCTATTCATATAATGACCCTCATAATAATAGATAACATGTAGAGATTCAAAATCTCTATTACTATATCGGTATTCATAGAGGCCTTAGATACTTGTCCATTTTTGATATCCCTCCCAGGAGATGAGATATTGAAATCAGGGAAGGATTTAATCAGGGCTAATTTGGTGACCTTAAAAAATTTCTCTTTGATTCCATAACCCACAGGACAACATTGTTCATATTTGGTTTTGTAGGATTCTTCTTCAAATTATATTTCTATTGAATCCCTCTTAGATGATTCTGGTCATAAGAGTGGGGAGTCACGCTCCTCGAATACCCATCACATTGTCAATCTTCATTGATCACTTGATCTTCCTTCTCATTAAATTTCATTTGTAGTATTAATAATCACTATAAATATAATAATATTATTATTATTATTACTAATATAATTATTAAAAATAAAATTTAATGTATGTTAAATATTAACAAGCCTTCCTCTAAGATCCTACATGATACATCATTTTTTTTCTTTTTTCCCTAATCAATCTAGGGGAACCCTAAATACCCAAATATCTAGAACTAAATTCACTATGGTAACCCTCATGGATACCACCCATACTTAATCGATGGAATCCCATTATAGCATCCTTTTGACTCACTATACCTGCCTACTATGATCACCTTTTCTACTGGTTTTCACCACTAAATAGGACACCTCACACCACCCCACCCCACCTCCATTATGCCATACTCCATCATCCAAACCTTCCAATATTTGTGTTATCTCTATCCACCTTGTATACAACCACTAAATTCCCAAATTACCACTTGAGTGTTTCCCACATTCTCTAGATCCATGATCTTCCTTCCAAGAGAGAAGTAGATAATAGAGGGAGAATAAGAGAGAAGATAGAGAAGATAGAGAAGATAGAGAAGGGGAATATAAGGAAGAATAACCCCCCCCCCCCCCAATAATAGTTCATTGATCTCTCAAAAAAATCAATCATTAACTAATAACATGGTTTGGGGAAGAATTACCCTATAATATTAACTCTATGGAATAGGGTTGAGAATTTTAAGAACAAGAATATAATTAACCCAATGGAATTTGGAGAAAATAAAAAGAATAATTTAGCTAAACAAAGATTTAATAACAGGGTTTGAAATAATAAAATTTTATATAAAAAATTGTGAATAAAAAATCACTTAAATTTTAAAAAACACTACCTTTAAAAAATTTGATTGTTATAGAAGAACACATCTGCATTGGCATCATTAGAGATCCTATATAAACTGTGTTCATCAGTCTCTCTGATATTCCTAGGATTCCTCACCTCAAGACCTCTTCCAATGATGGATCTCTCAAATGATTGTTTTTATATAGATAATCCTAGTATTTAGAGAATTCAAAGTTTGAATAAAGGATCGCTAGGTAAAATATTTTAATTATCTGATAAAGGTGTTAATTAATAAATTTTACCATTGATTTCACCTATGAAAATGAACACAAGAAGGCCCCAGTGAAAACAAAACTTATAGATATTCTAGGGTAATGTATACTCTTTGACTGAAATTGTGGTGTTTGTTCCCCCATTCAATTCTTACTTAATATGATAGAACAAATTTATCATTATTGAATGCATGCAGGCTAAAAATAATATTTAATGCCCTATCATGCCTATATTTTAGTGACATCACACCCCAAGTGTAAACACTACACCTTATAATTAATAGAATCATATTATAATTTTTTCGAGGTAATATGCTAATGTAAAGTTACCATTTTCCCCCAAGATTTTCTTGGGACATTGAAACTCAAAATTTTGATAGGTCTCATTCCAAAAAACATGGGACAGTAAAATAAATCATATATATTCTAAATAATTATTCTTCAAAAATGTCTCTATAATTTAGAGTACTGTATAAAATCTTATTTTGTGTATATATTGAAATCAATAGTGTGTTTATATCATTAATAAGTAGTCGCATTCTTGTATCTTTTTCCATCCCTTCACGTTATTTTATCATACATCATGAATTTGAAAAGTATAATTTTTTTAAAAAATAATAGTTCTAATATTTGAAGCTCATTTAAAATATAAGTAGTTTTCATCTCAGTTTTTTAAAATATATAACACACATTTTTTCATCATTGTCCTAATAATAAAATCATAGAATAATTGATATTTAATCAAATCATTGGTTCCATGATCTTATCCTTTAAAATTAGTAATTTTATAGATATTAGAAACATATTTAATCTTCTTGGAATAATAATTAATGATAAATTTAGTCAAAATTCATCTAAAATTAAGTATTTTAAAAAAACCATTGAAATGATGAGAAAATACTTATCATTAATATTAGTAACCCAAAAAATCATGAGAATTTTATTATATTAGAATTATAGATGAATAAAAACAATTTATGTCTTCATATATGATAAATCTTAAAATAAAGATACTTCATAATGATAACTACACTAAATTGATGTCTGTGTATAAATATATGAGTATAATCCAACATAAGAATAAATCATTCTTCAAAAAGGTATAACATCAAAATAGAATTGTCTGTATAAGAAACTATACTTTTCATAATTTCTAATAGATTAGAATAAAATCTAAATTCCATAGGTCACTTTAGAATAAAACCATTCTATATAAGATATTATACAATGTTACTTTTCTCAGATAAGAACAATTTCTAACTTCATAAACTCATGTATGAATAGGATGAATCTATATAATATATTTTACTATGATAAATACTTCGTGAAATTTTATAATCCCTTTTGTTCATAGACATTTTTTTAACTGAGGACCCATCTATGGTTTTACAAATGTGTAATTTATTTTAAAAACATCAAGAATAAAAAAAATAATCATAAATTATAATTGATAAAGTATTTCATAAATAACATGTCACTAAGTTAAAGTATTGTGATAATTAAAAAAATCAATGGATTTTATAACCATTACAACATAATATATGTATAATTAAAAATAGATCATAATAATATAATTCAACATCCATGTGGGAGTCAATAGTGGAGGCAAGAGGGTACAAAAAATAAAAGTAAAATCGATGAAACAAAATTAAATAATGAAAACACATTTATATATTTTGAGAGACACAATTGAATTTCAACATTTTAAACCATCACGCATTTCTATATTGAAAAAATGATATATTAAGAGAAATGATATGTGTTCTATGGATGAGTATAAAAATAAATATGTTTCATGGTTTATGGAGAATTTCAGTACTAATTCTTCTACATTAGAAATATTGAAATTTTATGTTGGGGGAATATGTGTTAATTTGATCACATGGTCTAGTAATTTCATTAATGGTTATATTTTAAATTGATTACATTAAATTTCAATAACTAGTGCTTATGTGTAATTGGTTTTTTTTTAAAGTGGTGTAAAACATGATGATTTTAGATTTATAATGTTCATTTTAATATATTAGGATTCATTGAAGAACCATTTATCATTAGGACACATATATAACAAATATTTTATATTTTTAACCAATAAAATGACTGATGGACTATAATTTTTCAATGGAAAAGATAAATTAAAGTTATAAAAATGTTAATGATGTTTTGGGATTATGTGAGATTCGTTCATCTATTCCATGATTACCTAAGGATAATGATGATCATAATGCAGAAATGGTATATGCAATGCAAACTGATCATGTAGAAGGGATATGGGAATATATTACATTATCCTTTTTATAATTTAGGTAAATTTTGATATTTTTAATATTCCTTAGTTAAAAAAACATTTAAAAATAATTATTTTCAGTCAATATTTTTATTCAAAAAATTTTACTTATTCTACAATTTTTATATTAATTATTATATTTACTCTTTTTATGAATATGTTTCTTCCTTTCAGTTATTTTTATAAAATAATAGTATTATTTTTTCATTATATTATAATGAATCAAATATTTAATACCAAATATAAATTAATTATATTAAAATATATTTATAGTTATTTTCATTAAAATAACATTAATTAATTTAACTAATGGACATGGACACAGTGGAACATTTACTGAGGTATGAGTTAGTATCTCTTCCAAAATGTGCCTATAATAATTAAATTAATTTAATAAATTTAACATATGTTTTTTATAATTATATTGATCTCTATAGATCCTACAACTTGTGATTGTTCTGTTATTGAGTCCTCTTCTACTTTAGTATAAAAGATATCCATTGTTGTTAAATTTTGGAGTACACATTTACCAATATATTCACCTACTCATTGGAAATAACAGAGGTTATAAGTTAAATTCAATGATAATGATAACCTAGAAGGAAAAAATGAAAATAGATTTATTTTTTTTATAGAACTAAAAATTTGAGGTAATTTAAGCATCTTATATCCTAATTAGAGGTGATATAACCAAAAAACATGAGATAAGTCATTAGAGTCTGTAATTGTTTAATATTTCAACTATATTTTTATTTTCTAATGATTCAAATATTATATATTTAATATAACCAATATTTTATTTATTAAATTATAGTTTAAATTTGGCATACCTAATATAAATGAAATTAATGTGTGATGATATTCTTTTGGTTCAATTATATTTACTAGATTTTAATAATAATTTCCTTAAAATTACATTTTTGGGAGAGAGGAAATTAACATTGAGGCCTCTAATAAGGGTTTTTAGATAGAGATACATGGTTTCGTTTTTCATAGGTGACTTGAGCATGTATTTTTGGTTTATTAATTATTCTTTTAAGAAATATTTTTTATCATTATTTGGTAATTATTTATTAATGTTTTCATTTATTTCAATTTATAATGAATTGATGATATTTTATCAGGAAATATAATCATAAAATTTATACCCTTATACACTGCCCCATAGAGGGTATATATTATTGTAAGATAAAATATTCATTAAAAATTTAAAATAATTTAGAGGAAAACAATATAATTCAAAATTGGTTCAGTTCGGTGCTTCCTCTCTCTATACTCTTAGTTAAAAATAAAATAGCATGATAATGAAAAATATGGGAAGTAACTTACTCATCAAACAAAGTATATGGCCAATAAGATTGTAAAAAATTACTTATTAGTTTATTCAAATGTATTTTTTATTAATTGATATTGATTTTATGTGTTTTAAAATTTTCATTTTAGCATGTCCTTTAGATAAATAAGAATAGAGGAACTCTTTCCTATAGGATAGGAAGGAAATTATTGAATCTACTTTAGGAACACCAGAGTACTCGGGCCACATAAGAGGATATATGGAAAGTGATAATATTAGGGTAGTTTTTAGGAATCCCAATAGAGTACCAAGGGAGGATGCATAAAATAGTGAAATAGATTCTTTAAATTCCCATATTGGAGGGATGGATAAGTTGATAAAGGATATTATTAGATCATCTACACATTTTAAAATTACATATTTTTCCATACAAACCAAACCTGTGGACCTTACATATCCTACTCATAAACCTCCTAGTTCATACCTAACCATGGACTGTTAGTCACAATTTTGGGATCCATATTATCATATTATAACATTTGGAATCATACATTATCAAAGGTACTATGTACATATTCTATTTATATGGTTGTATTAGATATTAGTGATGATAAAATATATTATTGATCTATCTACTCAACCCATTGCCTACTAAGAAGGTGGCCATGGCTCGATTGAATCTTATATATTTTTTACAATATCCAACAATATTTTTTTGACAATTAAAAATTGAGGTTCGAATAAATTTTTATTTAGTTTTTCATTTTAATTAGTTACACATTTAGTATAATTTATATTTTATAAGAGTATTTTAAATCTAAATAATCATTTTAGAAGTGAATAAACTCTCAGTAACCAACAAGATCAGATACACCTCGGTTTTTTTAAGGGTTAGTAAAATTATCAAAAAATAATTTTATATTAGATGAATACTATTATATTCCAATGAATACTGAAATATATAGTAAATTATATTAGTTAAATATATATAAGAAAGAATTAAAGGAACTTGTTACTAACTAAAAAATGAATTTTATTGTTTTGTTGGAAACAAAATGTTCAAATAATGGGGCGAGAAAGTTCAAGGAGGAAAAAGGTGATAAAGAACGAGGGTATCCCCTAGATTATGTTAGTATATTATAATATAAGAGACCCTACACTCAAATAAGTAATATATGTCTCTTCTTATTGTCCTTTTTTAGAAATAATATTGTCTTCCTTGTTACCCTAATTCCATGTATGTAAAATCTCCATTACTAGATTTAGAATACTCTAAAAAGACCAAGTATAATAGTTGATACACTTATAATTGAGAGAAAGACCCCTCATAGAATTAACCAATAAATATGAATAAAATTTGTTCATGGAATGGTTGATGTTTTGGGACTAGAGAGATTGATACAATTTATCATAGAAAGATTCTCCACATGAATTGAACTTCCTTCCATGAGGAAGGCTGAGAAGAAAAATTTGATTGATCCCCTTATTTCATTGATGAGGACACCTCCATGCATGATATCATTATTTAGGAACCATTATAATTGATATTAATACATTAACTTAGATCCTTCTATTTCACCCAAACCCCAGTGCCCCTTGTGTCAGCCACAGACCCATGAATAAGAGATTGATAAATATGGAACATGATTGCTTGAGGCAGAACAACCTCCTTAGACAACACACTATGATAAAAAACATATATAAGATCTTTTATTTAATGTATTCTTCACTTGGGTTTAATTATTTTGAATGATAACCATTTATAGATTACCTAAACATTGAGAATCCTACAGAAACAAGGATGTTACATCATTGCGGATGTTGATCACCATCATCATGTACCTTAATGCATGAAACATGAAACTGATCCAATGTAACAAAGATGTCATTAGACCCCTAAATACCTACCAAGGTTGTTCCATATGAATCTCAGCCATAACCCTTTAATAAATAGATGCACCGAGGATTTTGTTTTTCTATTCACATTGCCCACAAATTTGGATACAGGATACATAGCATTAAATTGAACATAAATATTCGTTGGAAGTGTCATGTTTTGAAGGCACCACATAAGAATTTTGATCTAAATTGGAATTTCTTTGAAATATATGTTACTATAGAGGGTGTAAAAAACCCTATTGGATATGAATAATATTTCAGAATACTAAGACATTAAATGTTCTTAATGGTAGGGGAAATAATATGAAATAATTAGGTTCATCAACTGACTTAATACTTCTTTCGATATATCTCTTCTGTACATCATGAACATTATCTAGTAACATAGGTAAATCATAGGCTTTTCTAAAGGTTATGTCTAGAAGAGGACACATGGAATATAATAAAAGGGGTCTCACCCAATTATACTTCCAAAGGATAATGTATCCTATTTTAATAATCCATTTGGAATTATCATAAATAATGTGAATGGAAATGTTTAGGTTATTCCAAAACTAAGAATCAAAAGAACTATAAAGATAAATAATCAGGGAGATTTTATGTTTCCTTCTCTTAAATATATCTTAGAGTGATTACAATTAAATTGCCTCCTAATATAGAATGGACAACATTTATACCATTGTTTCACTGATGATTTGGATATGGATTCCCCCTTATTCAATTGGTTTATCCAGTCTAGAATAACTAGACCAATGATGATGAATATCTTTATGGGAATCTCCTATGTAACTATAAAGAGTATGATCAATGTTTCTATTAGCAATCTTATAATTCTTTCAAATAGACACGGCATGCATGGGAATAGAGGAAAAATGTTATTTACCTGTGTGGTACATCCTACAAAAGATAGTTTTTTGATTTTTGATCCTTCTCATGGTTTCTTATCACCTTTAAAGTGTTAAATTATAACCCTTCCATTAGAAAATGCCCCCCCAAATAATCTATATTAATGTTCCTTTTAAAAATACTAAGAATCTCCACTATATATTTGTCTCACCTATTTATGTCAGTCTTCTAGATGAAGACATGTCTATTTTAAAATTAATGAGTTGATTACTCTAAATTGTATAATTATTCAAAATCAAATTGAAATTTCTATATTGAATTACTTCTATCATTAATAAAAAAGATCATATCATATATAAAAAAAATAAATGAGAGATACCTTTGAATCTATATTAACCTCTAAAGGTATGCACTAATCCATTGGAAGTCTAATAATTAATATTTTTCTAAGGACTTCCCAATCCAACATAACGAGTCTCAAAGAAATAGAATCACCTTGATGAAGATCCCTCTCTGACTTGACAAATCGAAATATTTTTACCATGATGGATATAATGAACCATTATAAGGAAATTTAGTGAAAGAAGAGGTCAAAAACTCACTCACAAAATACACATCATATAAACTCTAGGGATAAAGTTCTACACCAAACTATCATATGATTTTCCATATCAATGTTTATCATTTTGTTGTAACCAACCACTCATTTGTTAAGGTTTGTAAGCATTTCCTGAGCAAATCCAATAGAAACTTTGATGCCCTTTCATTTGAAAAATCTCTATTGTTTATAAGATATTTAATGGTCTAGGTAAAGTTATATCCTTTAGTTTAAAATGTATAAAATAACTTTATATGATTAATTTGATGTGATTATTTGAAAAAACATGATAAAAAACTGAGATGCCTCACTTTAGTAATTAGAACAATGATAGTGGTCGTAGTGGATAATAGAAGTTCACCCCCACTAAATAATCAAGAAAAATATAGTGAACCATTACTTTTACACATATTATTACATGGTTTTTAACATAATAATCCATTAATTTCAACCCAAATAACCTGAGTCCTAGTGTCTTTAGAATACTTGGATCATAATACATCAAAGGAAACTAAAGCATGAAATCTTTATTTTTTTCTTTTCCTCTATGAGATCATGAATAAATTTGATCTCATAAAACTATATAGCATAACCTGGGGAATACATAGAAGAAGGTGGTGATCTAGAAATCTCAGTGAGGGTATAAACATGATATGGAAAAATAACTTGTGAGTTAAAGAAATAAAATGACATCATAAAAGAGAAGGAACTTGAATAATAACATTTAAGAATAACATAAAGAACATGGTATCATAAAATAATTTTAACATAGTAAATGTGGTTGTGACACAAAACATGAAAAAAACATGATTCAGGTCTAACTTCGTAGATAATATCATATGGTGTAAAATTATCATAATGGATTATGTTTACTCCCTAAACCCATAGATGATACCTCATGAGACTAAATATTTACCCAATGCATTGGAGTGATATCTATGAACACCAATAATAAAATTTTAATGATCTATGTGTGCCATATAAAAGAAATCAATAATAAGGTGTAACATAATTTTTACCCATTAAAAGAAAATGGGTTGTCGAATCTTGATTCATATCATAATAAAAGGAAATTTCATAATTAAGGCATTTGGGAAATGATCATTAGGATTGTATTACCCCATCAAAGGAAGATAGAATAATATAAGTATATATTTTAGATACCCACATATATATAATTTATAATCATTCCATAACATTAAATTTTTTTTTCATTGATGAAGTTTTGTACTTTTAAAAAGATTAATAAAACATTCCTGGGGAAAATAACCTTCCCACTTTGAAAATAATTTTATAAAAACTAAACCTTCACAAAATATTATGGAAGTCATTTTACATTAAAATAAAACTAGAAACATATAAATGAATCTTAAAAGTCAATAATTGTCTTGATAGTGGGTAATTATATACATATCGTATAAGTTTAAAAAACAATCGTTTCACACTTGGGAAAAATTTCAAAAAATATATCATTTAAAAAATGATAATAAGATTAATTTTAAACAATTTTGTAAAAACGTAAAAATGGGTAACAATTGATTTAAACATTTATAAATTAATACGTTTTTTTTAAATATAATAATTAAAACATAGATGTGGAATAGAAATGTTTTTTGAGTGAAGAAAGAAATAAAAGACAATTTTTATTAAAAAAATCCTTCCTCATATTAGGTACCAATGAAAAAAATTGTACTAATACATAAAATGTTCAGTTGTAACAATAGGAGAAGAAAATGGAAGTATTTTATCATAAAATGATCAAATAATTTCCTTTAATGTAAATTCAAGCATAAATAATCCTGATTAAAATGAGATTATTAAATAAACCCTTACTACATTGGTAATTTTTGAATCATAACCCCATGAATAAAGGAAATGAATTGTAACTTAATATACCATGATTAATTAATGATTCATGATATAATATGTTATGTTTTATTATATGCACCATATAAAAAAACTAGGTTCATAATAGAATTTGTGACTCAAAGAAAGAAGTTTTGAGATGAAACCCTTACCTCATACCCAAATCATCACGTACATTACTTATCAATTTAAATAATAAACTTATGTTGATTAATTAATTGGTTAAGAACCTTTTTCATGTTTATTATTCCTTTCTTTCTAAAATTTCATATTCAATTACTTAACCAATTAATTTCATATCAAACGTTTTAACAATAAATGGATCATATGTCCAAAATCACTTTGGTAAGTTAAATAATGTAAAATAGATTATTATTAAATCATCTCTAGAATGGTAATAAATAAATAATTATAATTTCATTCATAAATTATAATTTTAAATCCAACCATGAAATAATATAACATATTGTTACCTTATTTCATGTATTCCTTGACCCTAGTTTTGATATCCTTTAAGTCGGGTCTTGTTTTGGGGTCATAACAATATAATTTGGAAAATTATGGAGGACTTTTGGACTTTGAATATTTGAAACACGGTTAGGGAAAACCATGTGGTTTGTCCTAACTAACTGTGTTCCCTTCGATGGTGCTTTGGATGGGTCCTATACTTTTCCCAACTGTTCTGCTGGACCCTCCAAAACATATAGCCTCAGGCAGTGGGAATATGCATGGTTGGTGCAACGCTAACCAAACCATGTGTCCATAAATGAGAAATTGTGTTCCCTAGACATTATGTGTGAATGTTTAGGGTGCATATAATGTCTAACCATGTGGACTTACCTAGAAAACCATGCATTTAGGATTTAATTCCTCCAAAATTTTAATTAAAAATTCTAAACCCCCGTTTAAGATTTTTAATCCCCTCATTTGACCGTTACATGATTTTTTGGCTCTTGTAGGCTCTCAAGAGTTGAATTGAATCCTCAAAACCCTTTTCATGTATGATTTAAGTAGTGTTGATCTAGATTGATCTTCTCCATGTATGTGGATCCCCTCATGTATGGTTTCTTCAAATATTTCTTTCTATCCTTCTTAGAGTTTCAAACACCATCATGTAATTGATGGATGAAAATTATATTTTATTATATCTTAATTCTAGGTTGTGTACCTAGATTTTATTCACCTTCATTATTAATTGGTTCTCCCCATGGTGTGTGTTATTCATTGTAATCCCTAGAATTAAAGTTAGGTGGTTCCATTGGAATTATCCATTCAATTAAAAACCTATATTTCTTGTTGGATTTGGAAATAATTTTTAATTGAATTAAAAATATGGATTTCATATTAATTGTTCATTGATTTTGAAATGTGCATGTGCATTTAGAAAACCCCAATTTCAATGGAATTGAAATTGTTTAGAGGATTTATGAAAAATAATGGCTTGATTTGGAAATCATTTTGATGAAATGATTTTATGTTGATCTAGATAAAAAGTCTTAGGTTGAAATATGATTTGAAATGGAATGAAATAATGAAAACCTATTATTTGGTTTTGAAATGAAAAAGGTATTTGGAAAAATGAAATTAGAAAATTATATTTTAAATTTTTTTGAAATGATTCATTTCTGATTTTATTGAGTGATTGAATGATTTATTTTTAAAGCTCACGTAAGCAAATGTAGTTAGTAAGTAATGAGGACTAGCATTCTAGGATATGGATACCCTAGAAATGGAATTGCGATGAAAACACTAACTAAACCAATATCATCATCTTTCTATTAGTGGCTCCAATAATGTAATATAGTTTTATATCCCATAGTTTCACCTTGAATGGGGTGATGATTTGACTGTTTACACATATCTAGAGTGGTGTTGAAAAATGAGAAGTGTGAGGAGCATATTTCAAATAATCTAATATACCATGGGGCTCTTTTTCACAGTTCTTTTTATAGATTTAATATTTTCATTATTTTTCATGTTTATTTCAGTTATTTAATCTCTAAAAATTAATAAATTTGAGTTTATTTGCATCATTTTAGTATTTTTGGTGAATTTTGGGATTAATTGTGGAAATTACTTATTTCTAAAAAATTGGAAGTTTTATGGAGGTTCTGTTTTTCAAGTATAAATTTTAAAATTTTGATTCAATTGATGTGATTACTTATTTTTTAGGCATCCTTTGTTCACTGGATTGGAGTTTTACTTATAGAACCAGATCCAATTCAAAACACACTATCCCATAAAAATAAATCATGTGGAGAAATTTTTTTGGCAGACAGAATGGAACCCACATCAGTAATTGAAACATGTCTCGGTCTATAGATATCAAATGAAGTGATTAAAGTTGTATTAGAAAAATGAATACATGAATAATGTCCACAATAAATTCCATGTATAATTTAACTCATTAAGGAATCCATTTAATGTTCCAAAGTGGAGGGAGTTGAGCAGTCTGCTCGACCATAAAAATTAGTCTTCATTAATTTGAAGATATCTTTTTTTACACCTTCCAAAGATTATGATATTTTGTGAGATAATGAAAAAGGGAAATCAGATGAACTTTTATGATTAAAACTTCTCAAGATTCATCCATTTATTATGAGAAATATACTCAAACTTCTGAGGAATGGATCTAGAGGGAAACTTTTTCACCCCTCAAGCCTATAAATTTGAGTGTCAATTTATATTCAATGGTGTTGAAGAAGGTGAATGATGGGTTTTTATAGAGTAAAAAAATAATTAAAAGATTTTTATTTTTTATTTTATCTTCACTTAGTTTCATAATTATCTCTTCTTCCGCATTCAACTCTATTACCCTTCACATAGAGGGGTAAAACATTAGTGTGATCGGGGAAGGGGATTTTTCCCTTTTGTAATGTCAAAATATTGTGATTTAATTTAAAACTCACTTTTCTATTGAATAACATCTATTTTCAGTGGTTTACATTTCTATTAATGTGATCTTATTTTGGTTTCTAGTTTTGTTCGTTGTTTATAGCTTTGGATGAAGATCTTTAAACTCCCTCTACTTAGTGAACATTGTCTCAATAGAGTATATAGTGTTAGGTGGGGAGTGTTTAGTGATAATTGGCACATGTGTGGAATAATTTAATTTTTTATATATTTATAAGGATCAAAAATTCCCAATCAGGACTTGGATTAGTTTTCTTGGAATGGTTTATGAATTTCCATGCACACAAAAATTCTTTCCATTGCTTCCTTTAACTAGGGGTGATTGAAAACTTGATCGAGGAATCAGTCATTTATAATTAAATAGAAATATAGGGGACATATTTTTACAAAAATGATGACATTGAAAACGGTTATCCTGCCCTGACCCCATCACTCTCTTCCTCAACTTGGGTTTAAACTTTATTTTAATTTCATTCTTTTTTTCATAATCAATCAATTTCAAAAGAAACCTATACTTCTTTCTATAATATCAAGTGAAAATAGAATTTTTATATGATTTTCTATGGATAAAACCTAGGTTGACCACTATACTACATTTTAACATAGAAAATATTTGTTTTGGTCACACCCCACAATAGGAACATATCAAAACATGGCATCATTTCTGGGGAGGTGGGGCCAATAATTTTTTTCTTCATTTATCTTTATTTTTTATTCAAAATTGTATGACTTGAACTTCAAACACTGAACATTTCCCCCTTTATCCTAAAATTGAAATAAAATTATTGAATTGACTTAGATACCTTAATTTTCAATCTGAATTTGAGGAAAAAAAATTTGTATACTCAATTTAAACATCAAGAGTTCACTCTTAGCCTTTCAGCATTGCTGGAAATCATAACCAAACCCTTAGATACCTCTCTGCACCACAATTACTTAATCAAAATAATTAACTTGTCATTAAAATTTTATAAAATGATTTTGAGATGAAACCAAACAGGATTCCATTTCTCCTAAAATTTCATGTATTGGATGGAAAATTCCCAAAAAAACATGTTAAAGAGTTCACACATTTCTACTTAACTTTCATACCTGAGGAGTAGTTGAGGAGCAAGTAAAGTGGAAAAAATTCCCATTTTCATTGGAAGTAGATACAAAAATATTGGTTGTATGGACTACAACTAAGGGGTGTGAATTATTGGAGTGACTTAGTGATATTCTATATGAAATGATTCTTACTCACCTCCATAAGCACAACAATCATGAATTAAATCTATTTCATCATACAGTCATCTAGAGAAACTGTTTATGAGTACTGGGAAAGGTTTAAAAATCAACGTGTCAGATGACCAAAATGAGAAATTTGTGAGCATCACATTCTTGTCTTATTTTACCAAGGATTACAAGATAATGATAGAAAACATTTATATTCATCATCTTTAGGTGCATTGATTGAAAATTAAAAATAATAATCCAAGGGATTGATTGAGAATATTTCCCAGATTTCGCAATAGTTTGGTACAAGAGTTAATGGAACAATACGTATTCATGAAGTAATAACTTCATATCCATAATATTTATGGGAAACCAATACTGATGAGATAACTAGTATGGTGAGACTTATGTACTTGAAACAAGTGGGTGACCAATAAGAACTGATTAAGGTTGTGGTTTATGCTTATCACGTGATCATTTCACAGACCAATGTTCTGAAACACAAGGAATGGAATCCTGTGTGGAATCCTTTTAGTTAAACTAATTCCCAAAAAAAATAACCTATGGAGAGAGTCTAACCAAGTCTAATCTAGATTTGGAAATCAGAAAAATTAAGCTAGACCCCCATACCAAAACCAACCCCCCTTCTAGCAACAATTCCCAAACCCACCACCATTTTAACAAAATAAATCCTATAACTTGACTTATTAACACCGACTACCCACTTTCAAAATACCCTATGAGCATCCATCCACCAATGAATATCCACCAATTCAAAACCAACAGCAGATATCTGATATTGAGGGGCTAAAACACACTATAAAATATTTTTCCAACAAGTTTAAAAGTCTCATGGACTTACAAACCAAAAATACTTAGAAACTCCCTTCCCAAATAGTCCCAAACCCAAAAGAGAATATCAGTATAACAAAAACAAGAATTGGAAAATAATTCTCACCACCAACATCCCATGAACATTAAATAAGACCACCTGAGTTAAGGTATAATGAAGATATAAATTCTGAAAATTATGTGAAAATGAACCAATAATAATAAAGGAAGAAGGAGGAGGATATAAATAGGCTAGGTTGGAAGAGATAAGAAACAACATTGTAAATTCAAAAAAATTATATGAAATAATTACCCCCCATAATTTCCATAAAGGATTATTGAATCAAATTTAATATAGGAAGAAGCATTTCAAAAAGATATTCTAGAGACCCTCTAGAAATTGGAAATTAATACCCCCTTCTTGAATCAATTAAAAACATACAAATTGTTATAAATTTTTAAATCATATTTTCACCGATAAGAGAATACTTCAAGGTAATGAGAAGATAAACTTGGGAATAAGTGTCTCAACCCTTATCACACCATAGTTTCTAACCAAATTTCAAGATCCAGGGATGTTTTATATTCCAAGAACCATTGGTTCTTTAAATTTACCTGATGATTTGTATCATATATGTTCTTAAATTAATGTATTTATTCAATCAGTACACACTTCTTTGCATATGGGAGACTTGAATCCAATAAGAGTGGTTGTCTAGCTTGAAAAAAGATCTACAGTCTTCCCAACAAGAGTTCTGGAAAATGTTCTTGTGAAATTCAAAGATCCATTATTCTCAGCTAACTTTTATGTATTTAATATGAAAGAATATATGATATTTTCACAATCAACCATCATTTTTGGGAGATATTTCTTGAATACATCCAAAAACGTCATCAATGTCCATTAAGGGACACTCACCATGGATTTTAGAGATAGCACAATCCACTTTAATGTTTTTGAATCCATGAGAAACCCATAATATCATCACTCACAATCTTCACACACCCATGATGTTGGTATTGATAAAATTGAAGGATCAGGTGTATTCAATGAATTATTATCCTTAGGAGAGAATTTTTCCATTGAAAATATCACTAAATATGTGGATTCCCAAAATGATGGATATTTTGATTTCATGTGGGAATAAGAGTTAAATATGATTTCTTTTGTGATTTTTTAAATTATTAGGAATATGATATGGTGTATTTTTTGAATGATTTTTAACCTTAAAAAGTGAGGAATTTCGTTTTAGTTTCATATGTTGAGAACCCCATGATCTGTAATTAAAACCACTCCCCATTGATTTGAAATATATATACCTTAGGTAAGGAGATAAATTACCAGTGATAATTACTAATAATCTATCTAAAACCTAAGAAAAATATTTTTTTGAGATTTTTAGAGATAATTTTCAAGAAATATGGTGGATCTTAGGTGGTATTCAGGAATAAACCCAAAAATATGGTTACATATAATTCTTCTTGAGGGAGATTCCAAACATGTTAGAAATCCCCAAAGGAGGTTGAATCCCACCTTTATATATGTGGTGAAAAATGAGATCAAGAATCTATTCAAATATGGGATCATCGATCCCATTTTAGATTCACAATGGGTTATCCCCATTCATCTATTTCCAAAAAAAAGACCTAACCACTATGAAGAATGAAAAGAATGAATTAATCCCCATGAGAATTCAGAATAGTTGGAGAGTGTGAATTGATTTTAGGTAGTTCAATAAGGTCACATGGAAATATCACTTCACCATATCCTTCATTGACTAAATTTCAGAGATATTGGAAGGGATAACTCAATCTTTCATTTTGGATATATTTTTATGGTATTTTCAAGTACCTATTTCTCCAAAGGATTAAGAGAAGACAACATTTACTTGTCCCTTCAGAAATTTTTCATATAAAAGGATTCCATTTAGATTATTTAATTATATAGGTAAATTTCATAGGTGAATCATAAGTATTTTTTCTGATAAAATTTAATATTTCATTGAGGTCTTCTTATATTATTTCATAATTTTTGGAAATTCCTTTGACGATTGTTTTAAAAATCTTGAATTTTTTTTGAAAACATGTATTAAATATAATCTTGTCTTATATTTTAAAAAGTTTCATTTAATGGTTGAGAGATTAATTTTATTTGGGAATTTCATTTCAAATATGGTAATTCAAGTGTATAAATCAAAAAATGAAGTGATAAATTATTTTCCTTACCCAATATGGGAAAAACATGTTAGATCATTTTTAGGACATGCAGGATTCAATAGGTGGTTTTTCAAAGATTTCAGTAATATTTATCTCCCTCTTTCTAGATTTATTTTAAAAGATGATGATTTTGATTTCAATGGTGAATTTATGGAATCCTTTGATGAGATTAAGATTAAATTGACTACACAACCAGTGATACAGCCACCAAATTAAGAACTATTTGAGCTACTTTGTGATTCTCCCAACCAAGCAGTTGAAGCAGTCCTTTCTCATCAAATTGAGGGTCGTCCACAAGTAATTGACTATAAATAAATAACCTTAGAGGTGTCTCAATTTAAATACAAAACCACAAAAAAAATATATTTTAGAAGTTTTTTTCTTTAGAATGATTTAGATCATATTTTCTTGGAACTAAACTCACTATGTTTTCTGATCATGAAACTCTTTGGAACTGGATGAAGAAGGATGAAGATAAACTGAGGCTAGTGATATGGATGTTACTATAGTATAAGTTCATCATAGAAATCAAGGAAAATAAGGAATCTATAACCCAGTGGATGATCATTTAAGAAGACTATCCAACACTGTTGAAGCTGAAATTCTAGAAAAAGAACCATTGAATGATCACCTTCCTAGAGAGAAACTATAATTTATTGGAAGATATGTGTCTTGGTACGCTGATATGGTTAATTATCTAGTAACATCTTAGGTCCCATATTATTTCAATTTCCACCAAATTCAAAAAATTAAATCTGATTCTATATATTACATTTGGGATGATCCATTTCTTTAAAATATTTTTACTGACCAATTGATAAGAATATGTTTTCTTGATAGTGAAATTTTTTCTGCCTTTGAGTTTTTCCACACATTAACATGTGTGGGATACTTTGGAACTCAAAGGATAAAAATTAAGGTTTTAGAATACAGACTATATTGACCCACCCTTTTTAATGATTCTCCTAAATTTTGAAAAAGGTTTGAAAAATTCTAGTTTTTAGGAAACTTTTCTAAGTGATAAGAAATTTCACAAAAGCCACTTAATACATTCAAAAAAAACCCCAATTGGGATGAGTCAATGTAGGTTTATTTTTTGGAAACTATTTCATCTTCTAGTGGTATTGGAGAATAGGGTGTATTGGGATATGAGGAATATGAATTTGGATCTTTAATGTTCCAGGATAGAGAAAATATTGTAGTTTACAAAGCTAGAGTAAATTAGAAGGAAATAGTTTGAAAATGAAAGGATTTATAAAGAGGTAAAAATTGTGTCTTGTGACAAGTTGTTCCAACTAAAATACTTTCATACTAGATAGAATGTGTTGTTATTCAAATCAAGACTCAAGATGATACTAGGTATACTTTATCCATATGGAAAGGTCTATTTATAATTACTTGTGTATATACATTAGGTTGTTTCTAGATTATGATGGATGGATAAAATGATCCATTCACTATTAATGGAAATAGACTGATGAAATTCCATGGGATAATTCCATCAGATCTAGTGGATGAGATCATAGTCCTCTAACCTATTTATCACTAAAATCCATCATTTTGTACCTCTCATTTACATATTCTTTCTTGATGTGATTCATTTTCAAATCATATTACTTATTAAAATATATTTGAATTCATTTATCACACTACATTATTTAAGTTTGGGGTAGGTAACCTTTTTAATTTAGGATTTTTATTTGTTGTTTGCTTTTTAAAAAAAATTGTGTTTTTCAAAAAATTGTGTGTTTCCTTTTCAGTTTGTGTGTGTTTTTGAATCTTTTGAGCTGAAATGATTATCATTTCCATTTTTGAAACCCATTTTAATGAGTGAACCAATTTATTCTATGAAACTGATCTTAAATGAATGTTGAAAATGATTTTTTTTCAAGTTCAATTAATTAATAATTTCATGATAATTACTCTGATTTTTGAATCCCATGACACATATCACTGTCTTTTTATATGAAATCACTTTCCAAGGAGGTTGTGTTTTAAATGATTGAGTTATTTCTTTGGTTTTTCAAAGCCCCATTTTTAATAGAATAATTTTCATCATGGACTTACTTATACATTTAATCCTTTTATCTCTTTGAATCCATAAACTTTCTATTAGGTTAGCCACATTACAAGCCAATTTTTCCAATCCAACTTACTCTTGAAGTCAAATTTAATGATCTAGTTGGACTAAAATGTGGAGAAATCAATCTAGTGTTGTGATACCTAATTTAGAGACACTTTGGTTGGAAAATAAAATGATGTATAGATGTGTTTTCTGATGGAAAAAAATATTTCTACTAAAATGTGTTCCTTTCTGAAGATTTCATGATAAGATAAGTTTTGCATTTCTAGAGATTCTAATGGAGAAAGAAAGTTGTGCCAATCTGAAGCTTTTAAGAAAAATTATTTTTGAGAACATTGACATTTTTTCTAATGAAATGATGAATGGTGTGAGCTTTCCTTGATTTTTCATAATAATAGAGATGATATTCAACTATGGGGAGTGAGTAAGATACCATAATTTTGTGAAAATTAGAATCATAAAATTTTTCTTCAAAAATATCCATCCCCTCCTCATTTGGCCTCATAAGTTTTTGACATATAAATCATAACAACCAAAATACATTAAATAACCATGAAAAGTCCTCATGATAAACAAATTTTCTTGACTCACATTGGGTGTATAAGTAGGAATTTATCAAGCCTATGATGACCCTTTCAAGGGTTGGGAAGAGAAAAACCATCTTGAAAATTGAAATTAGAGAGATGAGAGAAAATTCATGTAGGGTAGGTGTTTTTTGTGCATGGTAGGAAAAATTAAGTGTAAATATACTGAATGATCTAAATGGGTAACTTAATATAATGTTATTTTAGGAGGCATGATATTTTTTGTTTCTTGGTGTGGAATTAGTGGATCTCATGGGTATGGGTTTTGGATTTTCTTTAATTTGATTTTGAGGCTTACTTGTTCAACGGTCCAAGTGTTATATCTTGGAGAATTTATAGAATTAATATTTTCAATTTTTTCATGTTTGTATCAATAATTTAATCCCTTAAAATTAAAAAAAATGAGCTTATTTGCATCATTTTAGTATTTTTGGTGAATTTTATGATTAATTGTGGAAATTGATTAATTCTGTAAATTTAGAAGTTTTATGGAGCATTAGTTTTTCGAGTATAACTTTTAATATTTTTATCCAATTAAATTTATTCCTTTTTTTAGGCTTCCTTTATTCCTATAATTTGAATTTTTTCTGGACTTAGATCCAATTCAAAACACAATGGCCTAGAAAAATCAATCAAGTGATGAAAATTAGTTTGATGACAGAATTGACCCAACATCAGTAATTGAGGAATATAATGGTATATAGACATCCAAATGAAGTTATTAATGATATATTATAAATAGGAGTCCAGGAATCATGTCCAGTATAAATTTCATGGTTAATTACGATCATTAAAGAATCCATTTAATGCACCAAAGTGGAGGGAGTTGATCAGTCTTCTCAGAAAGAAATAATAGTATTCAGTAATTCAATCATGAATTTTTTGAGACTTTTTAAAAGAATCTTATAATTTGTGAGATAATTAAAAATACATATAGTAATAACTTTTATGAAGACACCTTAATGATATTCAATCATTTATTTTGAAAAATATACTCCAACTTTTGGAGGAATGAATCTGTAAGGAAACTTTTCCACCCCAGAATCCTATAAATATGAGTGTCCACTTCCATTCAAAGGTGTTGAATAATGTTAAATATTGGTTTTTTTGGAGGATTGGAATATTTAAGATTTTTTTTATTTTATATTTTATCTTTTCTTGGTTTCATAATGATCTCTTATTCCCAATTTAACTCTATTACCCTTCACAAGGAGGGGTAAAACTCTTGAGTGATCAGGGAAGGGGGGGTTTTCTCTTTTGTAATGTTGGGAACTTTCTATTTAATTTAAAACTCTCATTTATATAGAATTATATATATTTTAAATGGTTTAAAATTCTATTAATGTATTCATATTTCAGTTTTTGGTTTTATTAATTGTTTATATCTTCGGTTGAAGATTTTTAAACTCCATCTAGCTAGTGTAGTTTGTCTTGGTCGACAAGATTATGTTAGGTTGTGAGTGTCTAGTGATAATTGGCACATTTGTGGAATAAGTGAGTTTTTTATAGATTTATAAGGATCGGAAATTCCTGATTGAGACTTGACTTAGTTTTTTTTAATGGTTTATGAATTTTCATGAAAACAAGAGTTTTTTCCAATGCTTCCTTCAACCAAGGGTGATTGACAACTCGATCAAGGAATTATTCATTTATCTTTCAATAAGAAGAGAGGGGGACTAATTTTTATGACCATAATTACATAGAAAAAAGTGATCATACCATGATCTTATCACCCTCTTCATCATCTTTTGTTTAAACATTATATTAATTGCTTTTTTTCTTTTCAAAATCAATAAATTTCAAAAGAAACCTCCATTTATTTATCTAATTTCATGTAAAAAACAAGATTATTGTGCACTCCAATCTAGAGACAACCTAGATTCACCACTATACAAAATTTTAACATATGAAATATTTTTTCACACCCCATGATAGAAACATGTCATATTTCATTACTTGATTTTATTACACATGTTGTTGATTTTCAAAAAAAATTTATTCATGAAAACATATTTATATAAACTATTTTATATAAAATGTTCATTTAAGCCTATTTGAAAGTTGTTTTGATATATTCTCCATCCTTTGATTATGAAATAATGTTTTGATTTAAAATATTCCAATGAAATTTCATGACTTGTTTTATTTAAATTGATAGCATAAATGGTAAATTCTTATGGTAGTGATTAAGGGGCACTTAGTGAGACCATATTGATATTTATAGCTCATACCCTTCCTTTTCCTTAAGGTGTTTTTAGACGTTCTAATAATTGGTATTAGAAAATTTATGGTGCCACATAGATTTGGTGTATTTTCTTGATCTATTGGACCATGGAGTGATGATGATGACTAATGGATCTGTTGTCCACTTATTACTCTAGAGTTTTGGACTATTGTATGTTTTGAAGTTTTCATCTTAGGTTGATGTTCCTTTTGGATTTTTATCATTTTCTTGTGTACTTTAATACCTAATTTATTATGGTAACATATCCCTTGGAGAGTGTTTAGAATTCTAACTTGTATCTTTTATATTATTCTATTTTATGGAAAATGTGTTCTCTCTTTGATCTTGTATGATGCTAAGTGCTAGTTGCAAACCCGTGGGGATCAAGAACACACATCGGGATATATCAAATCCGGATTAGTTATTAGGGTACTAGGGTATTTGGGATGGTTCATTAAAAAGTGGTGTTAAGGGTGCAAGTTAAGTATCATTCCTTGATGTCAGTATGTGATATGGGATGTCTTGAGGGGACTTAGGAGGTTGTTGAGAACAAATGTCTATCTATTTCTCACTGTAATGAGCCTTAAGTAAACTGGTTGCTTGGTTAATGTTTACTTTAGAAACATTTTGATCTGATTCTAGTATTTTCCTTACCTTTTAAATGAGTTTTATGAAATTAAAATTTAAAAATTTCTTCTCAATGGAATTTTTATTCCTATATATCTTGTTTGAGTTGTTGATCTGTGTAACTTTTCTTATGTATTCGGATAAGTTTTTTGATGTTGTGTATTATAATGCCTATAAAAGGACATGTGAATAGGCCTCAGAAGGAATATAATGGTGAACCACGATGATAAAATCCTCTAGTAGACCAGAATCTTTTCGAGATAGTGGTGTGGGTTGTCCAAGCTCTAAGGAAAGTGCATGCACTCATTCTTGTTCAGGCTCCGATAGTGGAACCTTGAAGGGATGAATCTTGTGATCATTCTTAGGAGTTTTTTCACTAGAATCCACCAGTATTCTAATGTTCTAATGTACCTCTGGAGGCTTTGAACTGGTTGAAAAGGATAAATATTTTTTCTTGGAAATTTCTGATCTGATTAGGGTGAAATGTGCTACCTTTAATATTGAAGGGTCAAGTGGGAGATTGTAGGATTTAATAAGGATAGAAAATAAGCATGAGGGTATGAAATGAAAATAATTTTTAGTTCTTTTCAGTGATCATTTCAATCCATAATCTATACTCTTGGAGAAATACATGGATTTTTTCAAACTCCATCATGGTGACATAACCATGACTTAGTATACAATATATTTTGTTGAGCTTGTTAGATTTTATCCTAAGTTGGTGACTAATGAGAAGAAGAAGGAACAAATATTTGATATGGTTCTTCAACTAAACATTTGATATTATTATTTTTTTGCTACATCTAGCTTCTTATGATGATGGGTTGGATAGGGAGTTGATAGATGAGCTTGATATGACTGGTAATCAAGGTTGATGGGATATCCTTTTTCTCTCAGTGGAACTTATATAAGTTCCTTTAAAGGAAATATAAAGTGTTATAAGTCTCATGGTGGTTCAAGATAGTATTCATCTTTTAGAACTCCTTCATTTCCCATTAGAGGCCCTTTGACTTGCTTCTAGTGTGGAAAGGTTGGGAATTCAAAACAGGTTTTCACTGAGGAAATCAAGATTAGTGGTTCATGCAATCATTTGGGCAACCTACATAAATTATACTATATATTTTATGCTCTTTATAGTGGAATGGGTTCATCAGCAGCAAAAATTATTATGGTTCAATCAGGTGCTTCAATATCTAAGGGGTTATATCCATAGGCATCTAGAACAAAACTTTTTCATACAGTGGAAGAGTATCCAGAGGAAGCTAATACAGGCCCAATGAATGTTAGAGGTTCCATCTCTATACCATCATCTGTAGTGATTTTTTTTTGAAATAGATGCATCTCACTCATTTAGATCATCTCATATCATGAACCTACTAAATCTTCCTATGAGCCTTTTTTCTTAAATAATGGATATTACAACACCCCTTATAAAAAATAGAGAGCAAGATTTCTATTTTCCTGCTTGTGTTTTCTCTTTATAATAAATCTACCTTACCTATGATTTTCTGGTTCTCGATATGAAATCACTTAATTTCATCTTCAAGATGGATTGGATGATTTATAATAAGGCCTAAATTGATTGTTACCTTCAACCAGTCTCTTTTACTACACCAGATGAGGTGTGTCATGTTTTTAGGCAGAATGGGACTCGAGCTTAGGTATATTTGGACCATGTTTTATGGATCTGGGTAGATTAATATCTATTTTTTATTTTGACTTGAAGTATGAATATTTGATTGATGATATCCCTCCAGTAATTATTGAGTTTCTTGATGTGTTTCATTCTAATTTATCTATTCTACCTCTGGTAAAAGAGGTAGATTTATCTATGGATTTTGAACTAAGTACTTATCCATTTTCTATTCCTTATTTCTATATGGAACCAACAAAGTTGAAATAGTAAAAGACTGAATTGTATGATCTTTTAGAAAAGGTATTTATACACCCAATTGTGTCACCTTAGGAAACACCAGTTATCTTTATGAAGAAATATTATAGAAAACTTTTCCTCTACATTGATTACTAAAAACTAAATTGAGTTATGATAAAGAAAAAGTGACCATTTCCATAGATTGATGATCTATTTGAATAGTTTAAAGGGTCAAAGTGGTTCTTAAAGATTGATCTTCGATCTGGATATCACCATTTTTGAATAAAAAAATAAAACATTCTAAATGATGCCTTTAAAATTAGGTATGGTTTCATTGAGAATCTTTTTATTTCCTTTTTCATGACCAATACTCCTATAGTATTCATAGATTTGATGAGAAATATTTTCCATGAGTACCTTGACATGTTCATGGTGGTTTCGTAGATGAAATTATGGAATACTCTAAGTGTAAGGAGGATCATTTACATCATCTAAGAATAGTTCTAGAAATATTGATAGATCAGAGACATTACAAGATGTTTTATAAATGTAACTTATATATTAGAAGAGTGAAATTCTTCAGACATGTTGTGTTAGAACATGGAATCTCATTCGATCCAGAGAAGGTTGAATCTATTATGACATGGGAGAAATCACATGATATTTTTGAGATGTGATGCTTCTTGATCTTGGTGGGGTATTACCACAGGTTTGTCAAATATTTCTATAAGATGGATTTTATAATTTTCACTCTCACTCATAAGGGAGTGAAGTTATTATGGAATGAAAAATTTCAAAGTTATTTTGTTTAGTTGAAAAGTATTTTTTATTTCTTCACTAGTGTTGAATCTTCCAGAGGCTGGCTAGTGCTATGTGGTCTTCTGTGATGCACCATGTTTGAGTTTGGTTTGTGTTCTTATAGAGTGTTATCAAGTGGTATCCTATGGATCTATACATTTTAGGCCACATGAGAAGAATTACCTAACCCATTACCTAAAAATTACATCTATGATTCTTTCTCTTAAGATTTAGTGATATTACCTTTTCAGAGAAAGTTTTACCATTTATTCCAAATAGAAAATATTGTGTTATATCTTATCTCATAAATATGTGAACCTCCCTTAGAGGCATTGGGTAGAGTACCTATAGTCCTTTGATTTCAAAATTTTCTATACCTTGGGGAAGGGAAATTCTAGGGATGATGCTTCAAACCATAAAATTATTACCCAAGACATTAAAGAATAATTATAATAGTGGATCTTGATGGATCTTTTTTCATAGTTGCATTTCGGTTTTTTTAGGAATAATCCACGGTTGTATTGTAATTTTTATGGTTGAACTCCTCTATTATTGAGATTTTTCTTTAGGATTAGTAGATATATGATGAATTTAATAGCATTAGCTACTCTCTTTATAGTGGGGAGACCATCAGTGAGTGGACATTATCTTTTGATGGTATCCTATGTTTTTTTAAATTGGTTTTTTGTACCTTTGTTTTTAAGGAAGGCTGCAATGGGTGATTTTCATATTTCCTAGTGGTAAGTGATCTCTGGAACCACAAATATGTTTTATAATATACAGTAATTATTCTGGTGTCTAGGTATAAGATGGGACATTGCAAATTTTTTTCGCATAGTTATACCTCTTAACAGGTCAAAGACAAACACAAGAGACCTTCGGGTTTGCTTCATGTACCAACATGAAAGTCATTTGAGATATCTATGGAATTTTTTTTTTGGTTTCTACATACCCCTTAGAAACATAATTTGATATGGGTTGTGATTGATCAACTAATGAAATTGGATCACTTCTTACCCATTCATGTGCAACCAAAGTTGAGGACTTGAGAAGCCTCTATGTGCTAGATATTATTAGATTTCATGGGGTCTATTCTATTATAATCTTCAATAGGGATCCCCATTTTAATTCTCAATTTTTGTGAGGCCTCTAGGTTGAACTGGGATTTCAGATATGTTTGATCATAGCATATCATTTGCAGAAAAATTGTCAGATAGAATAAGTTATACAGATTCATGAGGAAATGTTACATTCTTGCTTTCTCAATTTTGGTGGATATTTGGAGATCCATTTGGTAATGGTTGAGTTTTCCTATAATAATAGTTACCAGAATACAATTCAGATGACTCCTTTTGATGTCTTGAATGGTCTTCCTTCTAAATATATGTTGTGTTCGTCGGAGATTGGTGAAGCTTCTTTGGTTTGGCCGAGTATGGTCCAAGATACAACAAAAAAGATTCAATTGATTCATCAGATAATGTTGATGAAACAGAACCAATACAAATCTTATATTTGTCATCATAGGTGACAGTTGGAGTTTTCTATTGGGGACTAGGTGTTTTTGATATTTTTACCTTGTTTGTGTCATCGAAGACTTGGGAAATAGGGGAAGCTTGTGCCATGGTTTATGGGACCTTTTTCGGTTGTTGAGTAGGTGGGGAAAGTATCTTACTATTTATCACAAACACTATAGATGACGTCGATACATAATGTGTTCTATGTATCATAGCTTTAGAAGTATCTCTCTGACCCTTATCATGTCTTGAGTTGGTAGGATCTTGATGTTGAACCTCATTTATCTATGGTTAAGAATCCATTGAGGATTGTTGATTATGAGACAAGGGTACTTAATGGGAGAATGATACCTTTTGTATGTGTTCTATGGAATCATGGTTTTGTTTCCCATGATACATGGGAGCGTGAGGAATTGATGAAAGAGTAGTGTTCTGATATCTTTGATATAGAGCTTTCATGATAGGATTTATAGAGACATACATTTTTTATGTAGGGGAGGTTATAATGTACCTTTACCTTCTTTCGGGTATTCTATTACCCATCATTTGATATCCCTTATGTCGAGTCTTGTTTTGGGGTTGTTTTAGGAGAATTTGAAAAAAATTAGTGGCCATTGGGACTGTTCACAGTTGGTGCACAGTTAGGGAAGACAATGTTGTTTTTCCTTTCTAACAGTGCCCCCCTTTAATAGTGCTTTGGATGGGATGCATAGTTCGTCCAACCTATTTGGACATAACCTCTATATCAAAAGACCTATGGGTAGTGGTAATATGAATAGTTGGCACTCGATTAACCAAACTATGCACCGACCAATGAGAAACTATGCACCCTAAATGGTAGGGGCACACTGTTAGGGTGCATGGTCTTTCTAACCATGCGGCTCTACCCAGAAAACCATGCATGCAGGATTTAATTCCTCTAAAAATTTAATTAAAAATCCCGACACCACCCCCTGTTAAGATTCCTAATACCCTATTCGACCCTTAAATATTTTTTTAGCTATTAGAGGTTCTCAAGAGGTGCAATTGACTCCTCCAAACCGTTTTCTTAGTGGATTGAAGAATCTTTGATCTTGATCAGTCTCTTTCAGGTAAGATGATATCATCTCATATGGTTTCTTCCAATCTATCATTCTATCATCATTAGAGTTTGATATATCATTACGTAATGATGGTTCTAAACTATGTTTTTTTGGATCTTCATTCAAGATTTTTTTCCAAGTTCATCATCATCTTTGTTCTTATTTGGTGTTCCCCATTGAGGGTGTTGTGCGTTGTGATCCTTTAATTTAAAAGTATATGATTCATTAAGAATTTTACAATCAATTGAAAACCTATATTTCTTTTTTGATTTAGAAATATTTTTTAAATTAATTAAAAATGTGGATTTGATATAAATTGATTTTGATTTTGAAATGGACATGTTAATTGAGAAAACCACAATTTCAAAAGAATTGAAATTGTAGGTCATATTTATGAAAAATTAATGATTGGTTTGTAAATCATTTTGATAAAATGATTTGATGTTAATCTTGAGAAAATGGATCAAACTAAAAGATTACTTGAAATGGTAATAAATGATGAAAATCGATGATTTGGTTTTGAAATGAGAAATGTGCATTGAAAAATAAAATTTGGAAATTATATTTTGTAATGATTTGAAATGATTAACATCCAATTTTATTGATTGATTGATTGATTGTTGAAGCACCTATAATATTGGGTAGTTGGTAGTTAATGATGATAAGAATGCTAAGATCTTGATCCCTTATCAATGTACTTACAATGACAACACCAACTGAACCAAGATCAGTTTGTTTTCCTGTAGTGGCTCCCCTAATGGGGTACAGTTTGATTGCTCATAGTGGCTCCCTGAATGGGGTGGTGATTAAATTGTGCCCAAAAATATAGATTCATTTTAAAAAATGATAAGTGTGAGGATCATATTACCAAGAAACAACGTACTTTAGGTATCTTTCATGCTGATTTCATTACCTTATTTGATTATACATGACATAAATTTGGAGAACTGTTTTATTCAGGCCATCTAATTTATATAAATTTCTTTATATTAAATGTTCATTTAAAAATGTTTGAAAGATTTTTTAATATATTTTCCATCCTTTGATTATGAAATCATGTTTTGATTTAAAATATGCAAATGAAATTCCACACCTTGTTTTATTTAAATTGATAGAATAAATGATAAATTGTTATGGTATTAATTATAGAACATTTGGTGAGATGATAATGGTTTTTATATAGATTACACCCTAACTTTGTCTTCAGGAGTTTTTAGAATTTATTATGTAATGTATGATCAAAGGGAAAACACCACTTGGAGGTGGTGGATGTTTTTGATTTTTTTGGACTGTAGAGTGCTAATGGTGACCGATGGAGTTATTCTTTAATTGTAACATAGGATTTTGGGAATATTGTGTAGTTTGATGTTTTCGTCTTGAGATTATATTATTTTGGGATGTTTATCATTCTATTTAATTCTTTTACACTTGTTTGATTCTGATATTGTATCCATTGGGGAGTGTTGTTCATGTTGAATTGTATCATTTATCTTCTGTTTTTTTGGGGAAAATTTGTTCCCTATTTGATCTTGTATGTTGTTAGGTGATATTCAATAACTTGTGGGGATCGGAAATGCCCTTAGATCTATGTTAAATCCAAGTAAAGTATCAGGGTAATAGGTTATCGAGGCTAGTTCGTGAAAAATATGGTTATGTTAGATGAACTAAGTTAAGTCATGGATGTCATGAACTAAGCTGGGGTGCCATCCAACCTGATACCTGACCCAGTCCGAAACATTGAAAGAAGGGAATTCTTGATCACTACGGGTTGGAAACTAACACCTGGGTATGAAATTTTTTTCTTGGGAATGATTTCACTCACTTACATAATGATAAACAACCAATAATAATAAACACAACAAAACTTAATAATCATAACCAAATGTGGTACAACAATTTTCTAATTTAGGGTTTACAAATTTAAAGTAAACCCAAAGGTTCTATAATAGAATGGGAATAAAAAAACTATCCCAAAACCTTCATGAGATGAGAGGGACATCACCCTCAAGACACCACCACCAACACCCATATGAAGTGGAACTCTAGGAACTTGATACACCATCTCCAAATATATTTCCTTTACCTATGTCAAACATAACCAAGTCTATATACACCCAATGGTGTATGCAGGTTGTGAGATAAATCCCATTAGGATTTAATCCAATAAAAGAAATTCCAGGCCAAAAACATTATAAGACAATTAACATGCATTTTTTAAAAATGGGGGGAACCATTTTCATAGAAAACTATTTTTAAAGGAAAACATAGGTTTCCCTTCAAATAACCAACAAGGAGAATTGTATGCCAATGGTAAGTATGATATCACAAAATAAAACTATTTCCTAAGAAATCCCTATAGGCTCTAGCTTTTAGTGGGACACTAGGAACCTTGTATCTCAGTGAAACATGGTATAGTGACCACAACCCATAGTGTCCTCGTGCACGAGCCACTTTAGAGTAACCTATTAAAAGCTCTAGTGGTCTCCATTCGTCATCATAATTTAGTTAATGTTGAAATTATAAATCCGTATAGATGAATCTTGGCTAATTCACTTCCAAGTCAACTAGCGTACTAGTCCTAGTCCATCCACCTATATATATAATATTCCCACCATGCTCAATTTACTTTCCATATATCACATCTGAAATCATTTTCACACATGCATAAGCCAATCAATATAAACTTGCTTGATAAACCACCATTTCCATAATCAAAACCTCATTTAAATCCAAATGCACTCCATATCCATTTCAAAACATGTTTCACACCGTTTACTCATTTTATCATACACCTTTAAGAATCAAAACAACAAAGCACGCACTACTGAAATTCTTGGTAATTGTGACGGCCTATTTGCGACGGGATCCTGTCACAAATAGGCTTTAACGACGGGGCCCCGTCGCAAATAGCTTGTTGTAGAAAACGCTGTCGCAGATACAATTATTTTCAACGGGCTCATCGCAAAAAATTGTATTTGCGACGAGAAACATCGTCATCGCAAATAATCCTCTGATTATATGTATTATATATACATAAACGTTTTCGCAATGGGCCCATCACAGAAACTATTTGCGACGGGCCCTTGTCCCATCGCAAAATATATATATATATATATATATATATATATATATAACGTTATGTGACGGGCTCGTCGCAAGTATTTGCGACAGGAAAATAGTCTCGTCGCAAATATGTTTTTAAAAATATTTAGTTAAACTATTTGCGACGGGACCCCGTCGCAAACGGTCCCGTCGCAAATAATAAATTAATTTTTAAAAAAAATTAATAAAATTACGATTAATGAAAAAATAATATTACTATTATTAAAACAATAAAAAATATTAAAATTCTCAATATTCACAAAAAAATATTAAAAAATATTAAAATATTAAAAATTAAATTATGTAATATTTGCATCGATATAAAATATAGAAAATGTAAATAATTCATATTACAATGTTAAATTAAAATGTTTGTAACATAAAAAAAATCACTAGGGGGTTGTCTTCTGGAGGAGGTGGAGGAGCTAAAGGAGTTGGTGGAGGAAACTCCATCCCTAAACTACGAGTCAGACGGTGCATGTACTCCCTCTGCTTGTGATGCTGCTACTGCCATCGATTTGTCTCCTCCTCATGTTGATGCTGCTGCTGCCATCGACGCATCTGCTCTACGTAATGTTGCTCCTGCTGTTGCTGCCACCGACACATCTCTTCTTGCTTCTTCTGCAAAGTCTCTATAAGCTTAGCCTGAGCTCACAACTACTCCTGATACTGTGATCTAGAAGATGATGCCACTCCACGAGCTCCTCTCGAGTTGGACACCGACATTGCAACAGTACCATAATAAGTACTAGGAGTCAAATGAGAGTCGATACCAACTACTATGCCCTTCTCAAAGCCATACTGAGTCGCCTGCATCCATGGCGCCTCATCGAAATGGTGAGCACTGGTCTGCTCAGTCGTCTCGTCCTGACCCTCAGCCTGTGTTTGAGAGGTCGTAACCTCATATGACTCCTTCAATTCCAATTTAAAATTAAAATTGTGAAAATATTATATGCAGTTAGTTGTCAAACTGGAAAAATTATACTAATCAAAATCTGACGCTGACAATCACCTCTAATATCTCCAGTGGCTGGATCACTGTACATACTCCAATAAACGTAAAAATCCGTAATATCGGGATGCTCGACTACCTATAGAAATATAAAATAAACTTTTTATATTTGAAGTTATATAAAATATTTAAAAAATATACTTATCAGATGCTCTCTATGCGAACTGAATGTACGGCTACCAGCTCGATGTGTCACCTTCTGTCTCCCCTAGTTCTGTCGTCCCACTGAAGATCTCCTCTGAAATCCACCACCCAATCAGTGTAAACATAATCCATCCCAAACTTGAGATGAAATTCACTCTGGTCGGTGGGCTCTACACAACTCATCAAATTCTGTCACCCCTACTTTCTTAATGTCTGTACTTCTCAAATTGTGAAAAAATTAATGGAAACGGTCATGCATAGAAACATGTCATGCCACGTGGATAGCATCGTGCATGCTATCATCAATAGGATACCATAAACCCTACAAATAATTTATAATATCAAGTTGTTAATAAAATAAATTTCAAAATAAATATTATTTATTTACGTACCAGCCAATGATGGAACATGTCACGTCGTATATCAATGGGAATCTGTTCCCATGTGATCCATGGCTGAGAAAAATAATTGCGCAAGATAGCGCTTGTAACACCCCAGGTAAATAAAGAATATTACATTTTTATATTTATTCCTATTTGTGAATAAAATTTTAATATTAATTTAAAGGTAATGCTATGCTTGATGGCTTACCCAATACGCAACAACGAGTTCCTTTGAAATCTTACGTTGCACTCTAATAATAAAATAATTTTATTTTAAATGGTAATTAACACCTAGCCGTTGTAATGGCGGGAATGAACAGAAATAACTAAAAAATGATTATATATGTTTGTCAAATATTTTTACTTTTTACAATAAATGTTAGAGGATTAAAAATGCGAATGAATCCAATTTTAAGCGTAAACATTCTAATATTCTTTAAAAGGTCGATTAACCACCTTTTGATGGAGAACCTCTTTTAAATACACTTTTTGACAATTTTATGTGTTATATTTGACAAAATAAAATTCTTCTTTAAAATCGGGACATCAAAATTTACTTTGTGTAAATTTTTGGTATTTTTACGATAAAGTTCATTTTTAATGAATAAGTGAAAAATGTTGTATTTTTATTCAAAATTTCTTTTTAATCTAATTTGTTTATATGATTAGATCATATTTTTAATTGGTTTTAAATTGCAATTAGAATATATTTTTACCATTTAATCCAATGGTGGTCATTGGAATTAATTTCAATGTGAAATTGGACTTAAACTAGTGTCATTCTTTTAATAGATATTGTTTCTTAAAAACACGCTATTTGTTTTGACAGAGAGAATTAATTATTAAATTAATTAATGTAACTTATATGTTTTTAATTTTGTAAAATATAAATCATTTTTGAATTCGGAATATCAAATATATATTAGGGTGAATTTTTGGTATTTTTCTGAAAAACTTCAATTTTTTATGAATAGTGAAACCACTAAGTGGTAGTTAAACCGATTTTTCATTTAAATGAAACTTTACCACTTCTGTGATTTCAATTTCAAAAATCTGACATACATGGTTTTCATTATAATGTAAAATGTGGTTTAATGAGATTAAAATAATTTTTTGGTGAATATTAACTTTTAAGTTTTATTAATCGCGATTAGAGGTAATTAGTGTAATTTAAGGTAAAGATAATGTTATAATAATATGAAATGACCTTGACACATGTCCTACCCTTATTGGATGAGTCATGGCCGACCAAAAAAATCCATGGGTCAACTTGGGGACCCTATGGAGCCACTTTGGTAGCAAAATGACATTAATAACTTTTTATTTAAAGTTAAAATTAAAATGTCACAAACATGTGTTGTTTTACTAAAACAATTTTTACATGGGGTTATACAAGTCCTATTTTTGACTATAAATATTCATTAGAAATATAAAAAGATTTAATACATCATGATATTTTTTTATAATTTTTAGACATTAAATAAATTAAATTATTTATGACACCTTGATGATGCAGCGATTACCTCATTATTTAAAGATTTTAATAAAATGAAAAGATAATGTAAAATCTAAGAACTACACTTGTCAAAAACCTATTGTATGTATGGATTTCGAACTATTATCACCTTATCCTTGAAATATATAATTTTGGGACCTTTAAAATCCAAAAAGCATTTTATAATAATGTTACTTTTCAAGACTTTCCAAGAGTGCCCCTCCTCTCCCCTTATAAAAGGCCCCCAGCTCTACCACCTTACCCACACCTCTCAAGACTTTGGCTCGGCCAACCCCTAGACATTTTGTCTCTCCACATCCATATATTACTCCTAGAAGCCTCACTTTGGGTAGAAGTCTTTCCAAGGAAGCCTTTGAGCTCAAATCAAAAAGAGTTACCCTATTTAAAGGTAAAGTCTTCCCTAGTGTTCTTTTGTTTTATTTTGGTTCTCCAACCCCCTAAACTTTTTTTATTACTTTATTTTGTAAAAACATCAGTATATTAAATATACTTGTATGTTGTTATAAGAAGTATTCTATCTACACTTACACGCACCTCCGTCTAATGGTTAAAGAACATACTGTTTCTGTGGATGGTGAATTACTGCCTCACGAAACGATGATTGTTCAATATTCTTTTAACACCTTTAAAGGTGGCCATTATTATTTCACTGTATTTTATATATAATATATATTGTATTTATGTTTTATATATGCTTCTGTATTTTATAGTTAAATCATACCTTTATTCTTTGAATGTTGTGCAAATGCGATAATTTCATATGAGGAAGTGCGGACTACCGCCCCCTCAAGTGATGTGACTCGTTCATGCAATACATGGAATGTATAAAGAATTAAATTAATGAACTTATGTGTCCTATATAAAATATATATTATAATGTAATTATAATATATATATATATATATCTCAATTATTTTTAATTCCATTAATATGACAAAGAAATGAAAGTAGTGTTCATGCGTACGTACGGCATACCATCTCCATGAACGGTGAATTTCATTTCTTTTTATCTCCAAATGTTATGGAATAGTATAAAATGAATATTTACTGGTTATATATGATATTTAAATCATTAATACTATTCTAGAGATGACGTACTTATAACTACATGGACGATTCTTTTCAAACAAGTTCATTTTTGACTCATGTACCAAACATCGGCAAAAACATTTGATATGAACTAACATTATTAAACAATTATTATAACACTATAATATGTGATATTAACTAAATAATAATATTTAAAGGAGGTCCTTAAGCAATTATAAATTGACCAAAGTTTATTATTCAGTAATATAAAGAAACGAACAAGACAAGTCGGACTTGAGGTAAGGGATCCTACCCCTCTCTTTCTTTTTAAGTACACTCTTTTACGTCATTCCTTTTAAGCTCATATTTCTTATGATTGGGATGTTATTTTATATTACACTTACTGTACTTTTTTATGTTCATATTATGAGAGACCATATTTTCTCTCATCAATTCATTTTGGAAGTTTTGGGTGGTGCCGTTAGGGTGCCGAATTTTTATAAGAGATCCAACCTCTCTCTTCCTTTTTAAGTACTCTCCTTTATGTCACTTCTTTTAAGATCCTATTTGTTATGTTGAGGGATGTTCTTTTATATTCCTATTTATTTAAATTTTATTTTAATATGATTAGATACCCTATTTTATCTCATCAATCCATTTTTGGAAGTTTTAAGTGGCGCTGTTAGGCTGCTGAGTTTTCGTAAGGGATTTTTCATCTCACTTTTAATCCTGTGAGATTTATGCTACATTTTCCACCATTTCATTTGAGTGGTATATGTACTGACCATTATTCTACTCTTTGTGTAATATAATTTCTTTTATGAGTATTTACATCAATGTTGTATTGTCCTTCTTTCATGGGGTGTATGTTTCGAAAGATACCCAAGTCGGTAAGGGAACCTTCCACCCTCCTCTTTTTAAAAGACTTCTTTTGTTGGGTCTTTTAATTTACATATTTTAATGTTGGGATATATTATTATATATCCTTATTGATGTAAATTTTATGTCCAAGGGATGAGATACCTTTTTATCTCTCATCAACTCATTTTCTGAATTTTGAAGTGATGCTGTTAGCTGTCAAAATTTTGCAAGGGAACTTCTTAACCCAATTTTGATTCTTTGGGATAAACTCGTACTCCTTGAATATGTCGTTCTATGAATATGTGTGAATGACCTATGATTGTTTTACACTTAATATCCACTTATATTTGGTGTATTTATTTGTCACGCATAATTATGTAATTGATTTATCCTTAATCCAATGATATTGTCTTTGTAAGGGACTTCGTCTCAATATCCTTTCATTGAGGCATATATTGTTCTAATACAAGACTTTATTTTATACAGTGTATAAACCCCTTTGAATTTTAATTTTATACAAAAGTAATATTTTTCTATGAAGCGTTTTATAAAATGACAAAAATGAATGTTTCTTTTAACGTACGTGGTGACAACGACCTTTTTCGCCACCGCGAGTATTATTTGGACTTTGGCTTCCTCAACAAGCCGTAATGTTTTTAAAATTAAATAAAAACCATATAATCTTTTATGTATTTTGGTATTGAAAATGGTTTTTTATAATGGATTTTTTATGACAATATATTTTAGTTATATATTGTGATCGAAATGTGGAAATGTCTTCTTTCCATTATATTTGTTTTATGTCTTATGATTTTATAATGGTACTTGGACATTTGATGGGTGGTTACGTGATAAACCATATGAAGGGTGGTGCCATGAATACCAGGGTGGGTGGTTACGTTATAACCTCCAATGCATTGGGTATGGAAGTCGGCCATATGGCTATTCCATTAAGTGATATGTATGGAAGTCGGTCGTATGGATATTCCATTAAGTGATATGTGTGGAAGTCAACCGTATGGTTATTACATTTAAGTATGTTTATGTCCCAAGTTACCTTTATATGTTATGTATATGAGTTTTATGGTAATATTTTGGTTGAAAAAGGGTAAGTAATGATCTTTTATTCATTGAATAGTTTATACTACTTCATAAAGGTGAAAAGTATTACTTTGATAAAGTACTCATGGTTTACTTGTTGTTTTGAAAAACTAACAATTTTCCTTCTTTGTGTATCCTTTACTGGGATTTTTATGCTCATCCCAAGTTTTTGAAATATTTTCCACAGGACTTAAAGATGAATAGGTTCAAGTATGGGATCAAGGAAAGACATGTTATCTAAAACATGGAACTAGACATGTTTCTTTTTAAGAGTTTTTATTTTATGGAAACTTAGTAGAGGTGTCTACTTTGTAAAATTTTGAGATGTAATAGTTATGTCCTAATTCTCTAAAACTCTAAACCTGAAAAGATCCTCAATGTGAATTATTCATTTAATTCAATAATAAGTAATGTTTAAGGTCGGGTCCTTATAGTTGGTATCAAAGGTCATTTTAGACAACTTTAGGGATTAGGAGTTTTTGTTAGACACATGGTTAGTCTCTATATCTATTATTTCAGTTAAATCCTTGTTTTATAACTTTTTTTCAGGTCAAGTAAAGTCAGTTATGAATTGAAGTAGGAGGATCTCAAATGGCATTCCTATCTCTTCCTGATGACATGCTTGCAATAATTATTGCAAAGTCATGTTCGGGTGATTGTGAGACTTTTTCTAGCATACAACTCACTTGTAAGCAGTTTTTTGAGATATCAAACACCTCCACTATACCTCTTTATCATCATGGATCATGGGTTGTATTTAGACAAATAATATTTTCACAATATTCTCATATTTTCAAGAAATGTAAATATTGTCAAGGGATTTTCAAATATTTTACCTTATCACAAGAATTTTAAGCGTATTATGATTTTAAAAATGGTGCTGAGGAAGGAGACCCTTGCGCAACCTATTTATATTTTCTTTTAAAATATATTCTCTCAGCACATACTTATGGTATTTTAAAAGGACCAATAATAGAAAGTTTCAACTCAAATTCTATCCGACTATTTTATAGAAATCATGTTTTATTAGATGTTTTGGAATTATATGTCATACATGATTATTTTACAAAACTGTTTTTCTATGAACACCCATATGACCCATGTTGTACAAGGTATATTTGGATGGAGGAAGAAAATGATTTTGAAGGATCTCTAAATCATTGTTGTAATGCATGGGACTTCTACCTACGTGAACAAGATGATGATGAAACTGAGTGGACTCCATGATCAAGGTATGTTGTTATTCATTTTGGGAATCGTTTTATTTTATCTTATGGTGGTTAAATAAGACTTCAAGAATTAAGATGTTGATATCGTAATGAATTTGGATGGAAATGAGAGGTATAAGGAAACTATTGAGGTTAAAACATGTTAGGGTTATTTTTGGAGTTTTATAAAAAGGACAACACGCAGACCGTGTGACAACCCGTCGTGTCGGACAAAGCTGCGGGAATCGAACCCACAACCAAAATGCGACCGGTATTTATCGCCTACCACTGGACAACGTTAATTCCCTGGTTAGTATGACTTATTATTTTTAGTTAGATGATTTTATGAATTAAGAGTAGGTTGATTTTGGGTTATCTATGGAAATTATTAACCTATCATAGAGGATATGTGATTAGGTTAATTACTTTTCAATATGAGACTTTAAGAGCAACTGATGTTATTTGAAGATAAGTGTTAATTTGTACCTTGAAAGACTATGTGATTAAATCCTTCAAATATTTGGGTTTTAATCTTAGTTGGGTTTACTTTGAAGAATTTTATGTACAATTTTTGTATTGAATGGTCTTCGTTGTACTTTGGGTTTTTGTTTGACAAATTTTAGAGATTAGGAGTAGTTTTTCTTTTTGTAAAAAAATATCATTTTTGGGTATTATCTGATCTCGTACTAAATTTTTTGGTTTGGTTTTGGTTGAGATATAAAGACATGGGAAATATATATTTCTCTTTTGTGGATTAGGTGATTCTCTAGAAGTTGATTATAGTACTCTTAATGTGAACAAGTCTTCCTAAATACTCGTCTTTTGGGGAAAGTATAAGTTTCTGTAAGAAATATAGTAAAATTTGAAAGTCAACATGACAAGGAAGTATCTTTCCTTAAGATCAAAAATAAATTCCTCAATTAAAAGTAAATTAAAACAAAAATGTTGTCTATTAACTTTTCCTACTGGGGAATCGAATACCGTTTAACCCACCACAAGTTTGTGATTTTCTTGTGGTTAACTTTCTCTTAAACATGTTTTCTATCACTCTCCCTCAGAACATGACCCGTTGATTTTTCTTCTATATCCATGTTTTCCTACATGGAATCCTAGTATGGGTTAACTCGAGTGACCTCTGTACTTATCTTTCTTTCTTTTAAAGTGATTGTTTTACCGACTCTTGTTCTGATGTGGGACTTTCAATGAAGTTTTCGAGCCCAATTTTAAAATTTCAAGGATGCAATTCCCAAAAGGGGGGAAGGATGTAACACCCAAGGTAAATAAAGAATATTAAATTTTTATATTTATCCCTATTTGTGAATAAAATGTTAATATTAATTTAAAGGGAATACTATGCTCGATGGCTTACCCAATACGCAACAACGAGTTCCTTCGAAATCTTACGTTGCACTTTAATAATAAAATAATTTTATTTTAAATGGTAATTAACACCTAGTCGTTGTAATGGAGAGAATGAACAGAAATAACTACAAAATGATTATATATGTTTGTCAAATATTTTTACTTTTTACAATAAATGTTAGAGTATTAAAAATGCGAATGAATCCAATTTTAAGCGTAAACATTCTAATATTCTTTAAAAGGTCGATTAACCACCTTTTGATGGCGAACCTATTTTAAATCCACTTTTTGACAATTTTATGTGTTATATTTGACAAAATAAAATTCTTCTTTAAAATCGGGACATCAAAATTTACTTTGTGTAAATTTTTGGTATTTTTACGATAAAGTTCATTTTTAATGAATAAGTGAAAAATGTTGTATTTTTATTCAAAATCTCTTTTTAATATAATTTATTTATATGATTAGATCATCTTTTGAATTGGTTTTAAAGTGAAATTAGAATATATTTTTACCATTTAATCCAATTTTGGTCATTGTAATTAATTTCAATTTGAAATTGGACTTAAACTAGTGTCAATCTTTTAATAGATATTGTTTCTTAAAAACACGTTATTTATTTTGACAGCGGGAATTAATTATTAAATTAATTAATGGAACTTATATGTTTTGAATTTTGTAAAATAGACATCATTTTTGAATTCGTAATATCAAATATATCTTAGGGTGAATTTTTGGTATTTTTTTGAAAAACTTCATTTTTTGATGAATAGTGAAACCACTAAGTGGTAGTTAAAGAAACTGATTTTTCTTTTAAATGAAACTTTACCACTTCTGTGATTTCAATTTTAAAAATCTGACATACATGGTTGTCATTAGGATGTAAAATTTGGTTCAATGTGATTAAAATAATTTTTTGGTGAATAGTAACTTTTAAGTTTTATTAATCGCGATTAGAGGTAATTAGTGTAATTTAAGGTAAAGATAATGTTATAATAATATGAAATGACCTTTACACATGTCCTAACCTTATTGGATGAGTCATGGCGGACCAATAAAATCCATGGGTCAACTTGGGGACCCCATGGAGCCACTTTGGTAGGAAAATGACATTAATAACTTTTTATTTAAAGTTAAAATTAAAATGTCACAAACATGTGTTGTTTTACTAAAACAATTTTTACATGGGGTTATACAAGTCATATTTTTTACTATAAATATTCATTAGAAATTTAAAAATATTTCCTACATAATGATATTTTTTTTATAATTTTTAGACATTAAATAAATTAAATTATTTATGACACCTTGATGATGCAGCGATTACCTCATTATTTAACGATTTAAATAAAATAAAAATATAATGTAAAATCTAAAAACTACACTTGTCAAAAACCTATTGGATGTATGTATTTCAAAATATTATCACCTTATCCTCTAAATATATAATTTTGGGACCTTTAAAATCCTAAAAGCATTTTATAATAATGTTACTTTTCAAGACTTTCCAAGAGTGCCCCTCCTCTCCCCTTATAAAAGGCCCCTGCCTCTACCACCTTACTCACACCTCTCAAGCCTTTGGCTCGGCAAACCCCTACCCATTTTGTCTCTACACATACCTCTATTACTCCTATAAGCCTCATTTTGGGCAGAAGGATTTTCAAGGAAGCCTTTGAGCTTAAATCAAAAAGAGTTACCCGATTTAAAGGTAAAGTCTTCCCTAGTGTTCTTTTGTTTTATTTTGCTTCTCTAACCCCCTAAACATTTTTTATTCCTTTATTTTGTAACATCACCAGTATCTTAAATATACTTGGATGTTTTTATAATAATTATTTGAGCTACACTTACACACACCTCCTTCTAATGGTTAAAGAACATACTGTTTCTGTGGATGGTGAATTACTGCCTCACGAAACGATGATTGTTCAATATTCTTTTAACACCTTTAAAGGTGGCCATTATGATGTCACTGTATTTTATATATGATATATATGGTATTTATGTTTTATATATGCTTCTGTATTTTATATTTAAATCATACCTATATTCTTTGAATGTTGTGCAAATGCGATAATTTCATATGAGGAAGTGCGGACTACCGCCCCCTCAAGTGATGTGACTCGTTCATGCAATACATGGAATGTATAAAGAATGAAATTAATAAAATTATGTGACCTATATAAAATATATATTATACTGTAATTATAATATATATATATATATATATCTCAATTATTTTTAATTCCATTAATATGACAAAGAAATGAAAGTAGCGTTCATGTGTATGTACGGCCTACCGTCTCCATGAACGGTGCATTTCATTTCTTTTTATCTCCAAATTTTATGGAATAGTATAAAATGAATATGTAATGGTTATATATGATATTTAAATCATTAATACTATTTTGCAGATTATGTACTTATAACTACATGGACGATTCTTTTCAAACAAGTTCATTTTTGACTCATGTACCAAACATCGGCAAAAACGTCTGATATGAACTAACATTATTAAACAATTATTATAACATTATAATATGTGATGTGAACTGAATAATAATCATTAAAGGAGGTCCTTAAGCAATTATAAATTGACCAAAGTTTATTATTCAGGAATATAAAGAATCGAACAAGACAAGTCGGACTTGAGGTAAGGGATCCTACCCCTCTCTTTCTTTTTAAGTACACTCTTTTATGTCATTCCTTTTAAGATCATATTTATTATGATTGGGATGTTATTTTATATTACTATTACTGTACTTTTTATGTTCATATGATGAGATACCCTATTTTCTCTCATCAATTCATTTTGAAAGTTTTGAGTGGCCCCGTTAGGCTGCCAAATTTTCATAAGAGATCCAACCTCTCTCTTTCTTTTTAAGTACTCTCCTTTATGTCACTTCTTTTAAGCTCCTCTTTGTTATGTTGGGGGATGTTCTTTTATATTCCTATTTCTGTATATTTTATGTTAATATGATGAGATACCCTATTTTATCTCATCAATCCATTTTTGGAAGTTTTAAGTGGCGTTGTTAGGCTGTCGAGTTTTCATAAGGGATTTTTCATCTCACTTTTATTCTCGGGAGATTTATGCTACATTTTCCACCATTTCCTTTGAGTGGTATATGTACTGCCCGTTATTCTACTCTTTGTGTAATATAATTTTGTTTATGAGTATTTACATCAATGTTGTATTTTCCTTCTTTCATGGGGTGTATGTTTCGAAAGATACCCAAGTCGGTAAGGGAACCTTTCACCCACCTCTTTTTAAAAGACTTCTTTTGTTGGGTCTTTTAATTTACATATTTTAATGTTGGGATATGTTCTTATATATCCTTATTGATGTAAATTTTATGTCCAAGGGATTATATACCTTTTTATCTCTCATCAACTCATTTTCTGAATTTTGAAGTGACGTCGTTCGGCTGTCAAATTTTTGCAAGGGAACTTCTTAACCCAATTTTGATTCTTTGGGATAAACTCATACTCCTTGAATATGTCATTCTATGAATATGTGTGAATGACCTATGATTTTTTTACACTTAATATCCACTTATATTTGGTGTATTTATTTGTCACACATAATTATGTAATTGATTTATCCTTAATCCAAGGATACTGTCTTTGTAAGGGACTTCATCTCAATCTCTTTTCATTGAGGCATATATTGTTCTAATACAAGACTTTATTTTATACGGTGTATAAACCCCTTTGACTTTTAATTTTATACAAAAGGAGTCTTTTTCTACAAAGCGTTTTACAAAATGACAAAAAGGAATGTTTCTTTTAACGTACGTGGTGACAACGACCTTTTCTGCCGCCGCGAGTATTATTTGGACTTTGGCTTCCTCAACAAGCCGTAATTTTTTTAAAAGTAAATAAAAACCATATAATCTTTTATGTATTTTGGTATTGAAAATGGTTTTTTATAATGGATTTTTTATGACAATATATTTTAGTGATATATTGTGATCAAAATGTGGAAATTTCTTCTTTCCATTATATTTGTTTTATGTCTTATGATTTTATAATGGTACTTGGACATTTGACGGGTGGTTACATGATAAACCATATGACGGGTGGTGTTGTGAATACCAGGATGGGTGGTTATGTTATAACCTCCATTGCATTGGGTATGGAAGTCGACCGTATGGCTATTTCATTAAGTGATATGTATATAAGTCGGTCGTATGGCTATTCCATTAAGTGATATGTGTGGAAGTCAACCGTATGGTTATTCCATTTAAGTATGTTTATGTCCCAAGTTACCTTTATATGTTATGTATATGGGTTTTATGGTAATCTTTTGGTTGCAAAAGGGTAAGTAATGATCTTTTATTCATTGAAAAGTTTATACTACTTCATAAAGGTGAAAAGTATTACTTTGATAAAGTACTCATGGTTTACTTGTTGTTTTGAAAAACTAATAGTTTTCCTTCTTTGTGTATTCTTTACTGGGATTTTTATACTCATCCCAAGTTTTTGAAATGTTTTCCACAGGACTTAAAGATGAATAGGGTCAAGGATGGGATCAAGGAAAGACATGCTATCTAAAACATGGAACTAGACATGTTTCTTTTTAAGAGTTTTTATTTTATGGAAACTTAGTAGAGGTGTCTACTTTGTAATCTTTTGAGATGTAATAGTTATGTCCTAATTATCTAAAACTCTAAACCTGAAAAGATCCTCAATGTGAATTATTCATTTAATTCAATAATAAGTAATGTTTAAGGCTGGGTCCTTATAGCGCTCCCCTGTCCAATAGCTACATGTGAAAAATTGTGAAAAATGAATAAATAATCAAACAATTAGTATATATATAAATAAATTAATGAAATCTAACTAAAATATACAGGTTGCCATACCTCCGTGTGTGTGGATCGAAACCAAGATATGGACGTCGCTCGGGGATAGGGTCAGGAATCATCAGTCGTGCAAGACTGCTCCCCCTCCGCGTACCCCCTGAACCGCTAGTAGGATGAGGGTCATATGATCCAAAATCCCCCTCATCCAATGGTAGGTCAGCCTCCTACAACTCGAGAAATAGCTCAGGGTCCATCTGAAACACAAAATGATTATTGTTAGTAGATTGTTGAAAATAACTATTATATATAGATATATATTAGTTTTGATTATAATCAGCATTTAACTGTGTCAATGTTCATCTTCATCCTCTTCTCCATAGCTGTCAATGTCAATGTCTTCATCTTCCTCCTCAGCATCATCAATATCCATATGAGTTTCAGTTTCAGCATCTCTTGTCATTTCAAATTCATTTGTAACATTATTAACATCTTCATCACCATCGATCCTTAATTATGGGGTGTCATCATCGATATTCACATCTCTTTGTGAATCAAATGGATTTTGAGCAGTCTTTTGAAAAATTTAAATTCCTTCCACTTCAGCGAAACCACATTCATTTTGAGTAAACTGATTTTTCTGAGATTTTATTTTTATTATTCTCCACCAATCAGTCAAGTCTCTTGAAGTAGCATAGTACTTTGCATAATAAATTTGATGTGTCTATTGAGCCAGTAAAAATGGTTCATTTACTTTAAGAAGAATTCTATATTTAATATCGATGATTCCATGAGTCAGATGAACACGCAAGCCTCTCTCAGTATCCAACCACTGACATTTAAACATTGTTATGTAATTTTGTCCTAGATAACACAGCTTAATAATTTCATCCAAAATGTCATAAAAGTCAACTTCAGCTTCTCTATGATGTGATCCTCTCAAGAAAACTCCATTGTTCATTGTTTTTTTGATTCCCTGTATGCATGTGTATGAAATTGAAAATCATTCACCAAATATGCATTATAAGATTTAACCATTTTAGATGGTGGGTTACTCAATATACACATTCTCTTATCAATTTTATCAGCATATTGAGTCACCTGAAAATATGTAAAATAATTATCAATATAATAAATAATAAACGGAATTGATATTAAACCATCAATAATTTATGTTACCAGTTTTTGAAACCATTGAGAAAAAAAAAATTGTCTGCGTTCTTCAAGAGCAGCTGCTGTAATTTGTGGAAGTTGTTTATTGATATGATTATCATATAACCTACAAATAAAATAAGTTTAAATATTATAACATAAATTATAGAATAAGTGATATAAGCACTCACAAGACAAATGATTTCATTTCTTCACAGTTAGCAGAACGTATGTATGATATCTGTGATGTTCATCATCTGAAAGCCATCATTCATAAACTCCACCGAAACCAAGATTTGGATGATTAAAAACTATTAATTTATTTTCCATTTCTTCATTAACATTCCTCTCATTTTGTCCCATGCGATTTTGTTTTGAGGGATATTGAGATTAAAAATAATGAGAGTAGAAAAAAGAAATTTCCTCTTGCAAATAAGATTTAGCAATTGAGCCTTCAACTGATGCTTTGTTCCGTATTTTTTTCTTCAATTTCTGAATGCATCTCTTGAATGGGTACATCCATCGAAACTGTACTGGACCTCCACATTTATCTTTATGTGGAAAATATAATATTAGATGTTTCATTGAGTCAAAGAAAGTTGGCAGAAATATTTTTTCCAGTTTACATATAATTACAGCAACATCTTCTTCCAGTTTACTTAGCACATCATAGTTTGTTGTCACTACACAAATGTCTCAAAAAAATATGATATGTCTATTATCTAATCCCAAATCATAGAATTCAACAAACCTTTGAATCCAATCGGCATAATTCTTTCCATTATAACATGACAATCATGACTTTTTAATCTAGTAATATAACCATTCTTAACACGTCTGCCCAAATTGGAAGCATAGCCATCTGGAAGTCTCAAATCTGCAATACAATGACAAAATAATAAGTGACTCTCTTTGGAAAGTGTATAAGCTACTTTTGGCTTCATTAACCTCTGTGATCTGACATTTTCAAATAGTTCAAGTTCTGGTCGCTTGCAAATTTGGGCAAGATCTAATCGTGCCTTTACAGTATCTTTGGTCTTACCTGGTGTATCTAAAACTGTATGAAATAAATTATCAAACCAGTTATTCTTAATATGCATAACATCCAACATGTGGCGGACCAACAAATCAGACCAATATGGAAGATCCCAAAAAATGCTCCGTTTTATCCAATTATGTTCTTTCCCAAAGCCTTGAATTTTCTGTTGGTTTACTATTGGTCCAAATGTGATGGGGGTAATGAAAATACAACTAATTTTAACTCTGTACCTGAGATCATATTTGGAGGTTCATCCCTTTAAATTGTACCTTTTCTGAAATGAGATTTATTCCTCTGAAAAGGATGATCGGTTGGAAGAAATATACGGTTACAATCAAAATAGCAAGGTTTTTTTCCATTGATGATCATAAAGGATTTTTTTTCTTTCATCCAGTAAGGACATGATTTCTGACCATGTGTACTCCAACCAGATAACATGCCATATGCCGGAAAGTCACTAATCGTCCACATCAATGTAGCTTTTAATATGAAATTTTGTTTCACAGCAACATCATATGTAATAAAACCATCACTCCACGATAAATTTAACTCATCAATCAATGGTTTCAAATAAACATCAATATTCTTTTTTGAATGTCATGGGATTAATAAAGTCAAAAATATATAAGGCTCCTTCATCAACATCCATGGAGGCAAATTGTATGGAGTTATAAAGACAGGCCAACATGAATACTGACTACCATAAGAACCAAACAGACAGAAACCATCAGTAGAAAGACCCAATCGCATGTTTTGGGCTTCTATAGAAAAATATGGATGAAGATGGTCAAAATTTTTCCATGAATCACCATCAGATGAATGATTCAAGTTTTTATCAGTTGAAATATTGGTTTTGTGCCATGACATCATTGACACTGTGTTCTGAGACATAAATAAACGCTGCAACCTAGGTGTAAGGGGGGAATATCTCAACTGTTTTACTAGAATCGATCTAGACTTCCTTACTTGAGCTTTTTTATACCTCGATTGTCCACATGTGGGATAACTATCCAATGACTCATTTTCACCAAAATATAAGATGCAATCATTTGGACATGCATGAATCTTCCAATAACTAAGGCCCAGATTACAAATCAGCCTCTTGCTCTTATAGTAATTTACAGGAAACACATTTCCTTCAGGTAACAGTGTTTTAACCAAAGAAAATATCTGATCAAAACAGTTATTTGACATTGCATTGTATGATTTAATAGCCATAAATTTTGCAACCACTTCTAATTTTCTTATCTTGCAACCAGGATATAATGCATCCTCAGCAGACCTCAACAACTCATAAAATTTGGATGGTGCCAACTCAAGAGTTAAATCAATATCATCGTGAGTTTCAGTTTTTTGCATAGATAGACCTGCAACATCATGTACTAAATTTTGAAACTGTGATGGATCCAGAATCAAGTTATTAAGATCTTCTCTAGAACTGTGTTCACTGTGTTGATACCATAAAACATAATATGGTTGAAAACCAAACCGCAAGATATGTCCCCCAACCTTGTCAAATGTGTCAAACATTCTCAGAGCACATTTTTTACAAGGACACTTAATTGTGCCTTCTGAAACATATTCTAGTTTTGATGATGCAAATGCTAAGAAAGCTTCAACACCCTCAATATATACAGGATTTAAACCAGAACCATTTGGATTTCTGCACTGATTTATCCAAGGTCGATCATCTAATAATGACTGATCTTGAATTTCTTGTTCCATATTTTTCTACATAAAATATAAAATCATCATTATTTTTGAATAATTTGAAATTATAAAAACACTATCTGAAAAAAGAAGATAAATAATTAAAACTACTTCATAATTACCATTAGTTAAGGGTGACATAATTTTCAGTGGATTGACGGCTACTCTTTTGTCTGATGGATCATTTAATTGCATCTTTCTCAAACTTATTATTTCTAATTATTGCTAATTATTCTTAATTATTCCTAATTATTGCTAATTATTACAAATTATTACTAATTGTTACTAATTATTACAATTTATTACTAATTATTACAATTTATTACTAATTATTACAATTTATTACTAATTATTACTAATTATTACTATTTATTACTAATTTAGTAATAATTAACAATACTTAGCAAAATGAAAACTGCTTGAATAATGAAAGGAAATTTGGTAATCATCATTGTGGAGATGATTACAAATTTTCCCTTCATTATCCAAGCAGATTTCGTTTACTAATTATTACTAATAAAAAAAATTATATTATCAATATTTAAGAAAAAATAATATTAATATTATTAAAATAATAAAAAAAATTATAAAATATTAAAATTATCAATATTCGCAACAGAATTTGCTCTATTCTTAACATGTTCAAATCTCAAAGGGTCGTCAATTGTCAAGTCATGCGTAATAAAAAGTTTGTGTCAGTCATGTCCAATGTAAACTCTATAATTGTACTTGCATGGTTGATCACCTCGCAAGTAGTTTTGTAATAGGATGACCAAAGTAATGACATTCTCGTCTCTAAGAATCATCTCACATGATGCTTTACATAGATCATTCTTCCTTAAAAATTTGAGGGGATATCAGTATCTTTCCCTTAAACTTTCAAGGAAGAATGGTCTATGTAAAGGTTCATGTGAGATAATTCTTATAGATAAGAAGGGCATGACTTGGGTTGTCCTATTGCAACACTACTTGTGAGGTGATCAACCAAGCAAGGACAATTATAGAGTTTACATTGGACATGGCTGACACAAACATTTTATTGCACATGACCAGACAATTAGCGACCCTTTGAGATTTGAACATGTTAAGAATAGAGCAAAGCCTATTGCGAATATTGATAATTTTAATATTTCATAAATTTTTTATTATTTTAATAATATTAATATTATTTTTCGTAAATATTGATAATATAATTTTTTGTATTACTAATTATTTCTAATTATTTCTAATTATTGCTAATTATTGCTAATTATTTCCAATTATTGCTAATTATTCCAAATTATTGCTATTTATTCCTATTTATTGCTAATTATTGCTAATTATTTCTAATTATTGCTAATTATTGCTAATTATTGCTAATTATTGCTAATTATTGCTAATTATTTCTAATTATTGCTAATTATTCCTAATTGTTGCTAATTATTCCTAATTATTTCTAATTATTCCTAATTATTGCTAATTATTCCTAATTATTTCTAATTATTCCTAGTTATTGCTAATTATTCCTAATTATTGCTAATTATTCCTAATTATTGCTAATTATTGCTAATTATTCCTAATTATTGCTAATTATTACTAATTATTGCTAATTATTTCTATTTATTGCTATTTATTGCTAATTATTCCTATTTATTGCTAATTATTCCTATTTATTGCTAATTATTCCTAATTATTGCTAATTATTGCTAATTATTGCTAATTATTGCTAATTATTGCTAATTATTTCTAATTATTCCTAATTATTCCTAATTATATCAAATTATTCCTAATTATTCCTAATTATTCCTAATTATTACTAATTATTCCTAATTATTCCTAATTATTGCTAATTATTGCTAATTATTGCTAAGTATTGCTAATTATTGCTAATTATTGCTAATTCTTACTAATTGTTGCTCTTATTGTAATTGTTGTTAATTGTTGCTAATTGTTTCCAATTGTTTCCAATTGTTGCTAATTGTTGCTAATTGTTGCTAATTGTTGCTAATTGTTGCTAATTGTTGCTAATTGTTGCTAATTATTGCTAATTGTTGCTAATTGTTGCTAATTATTGCTAATTATTCCTATTTATTGCTAATTATTACTATTTATTGCTAATTATTACTATTTATTGCTAATTATATCTATTTATTTCTAATTATATCTATTTATTGCTAATTATTGCTATTTATTGCTAATTATTACTATTTATTGCTAATTATTGCTAATTATTTCTATTTATTACTATTTATTGCTAATTATTGCTATTTATTGCTAATTATTGCTAATTATTGCTATTTATTGCTATTTATTGCTAATTATTTCTAATTATTGCTATTTATTGCTATTTATTACTAATTATATCTATTTATTACTAATTATATCTATTTATTACTAATTATATCTAATTATATCTAATTATTGCTAATTATTTCTAATTATATCTATTTATTTCTAATTATTACTAATTATTGCTAATTATTGCTAATTATTGCTAATTATTGCTAATTATATCTAATTATTGCTAATTATTGCTATTTATTGTTAATTATTGCTATTTGTTGCTAATTATTGCTAATTATTGCTAATTATTACTAATTATTGCTAATTATTACTAATTATATCTAATTATTACTATTTATATCTAATTATTACAAATTATATCTAATTATTACTAATTATATCTAATTATTACTAATTATATCTAATTATTACTAATTATATCTAATTATTACTAATTATATCTATTTATTACTAATTATATCTAATTATATCTAATTATTACTAATTATATCGAATTATTACTATTTATATCTAATTATTACTAATTATATCTAATTATTACTAATTATATCTAATTATATCTAATTGTTACTAATTATTACTAATTATATCTATTTATTACTAATTATATCTATTTATTACTAATTATATCTATTTATTACTAATTATATTTATTTATTACTAATTATATCTATTTATTACTAATTATATCTATTTATTATTAATTATATCTATTTATTACTAATTATATCTATTTATATCTATTTATTGCTAATTATACCTATTTATTGCTAATTATATCTGTTTATTGCTAATTATATCTATTTATTGCTAATTATATCTATTTATTGCTAATTATATCTCTTCATTGCTAATTATATCTATTTATTGCTAATTATATCTATTTATTCCTAATTATATCTAATTATATCTAATTAATATTAATTATGACTAATTATTTATAATTATCACTAACAATATCAATTTCTTAGTAAAAATAAATATAAATAAAAATCAATTGAAATCTAATTAAATTACAACTAATAAAAAATTAAAATTAACATAAAAACAATTAAATATAAAAAAAATATAAATACCTTAAACTTTGATATTCTGAAGATATTGACGTCCTCTGATTGCTCTCGTATAAAAAATTTCAACTAAAAGAAATTTTTTCTTTGAAACTGAATAATGAAAAAAGGGAGAGAGCAAGATCTGAATGATTTGGGAAAAAAACGGATGGGGGTTTATATAGGCTATATTAGTTGCGACGGGTTTCCCGTCACAAATGCTGGTATTTGCGATGTGCCCCATCACAGATACTCATGCCCGCATTAATTACAGTCGGCGGTTAAAAGGTTATTTGCGACGGGTCCCGTCGCAAATAGTTCCTGCCGACAATCTTTTTGCGACGGGACGACATCTCGTCGCAAAAAGTTATTAACCGCCGCCGGGTATTTGCGACGAGATCCCGTTGCAAATACCTCTGCGCGGTTTGGCACGCAAGTCGCGCGGTTTGGCACGCAAGACACGTCAAACTATTTGCGACGGGAGACATCTCCTCATCGCAAATAATATTCACGCGGTTTGGCGCACAAGTCGCGCCAAACTATTTGCGACGGGAGACGAAAACCCGTCGCAAATAATTGGTTATTTTCGACGGTTAAAATTTCCCGTCGCAAATAGCTTCCTGGACGGGTTATTTGCGACAGGAAGAAATCTCGTCGCAAATAGTGATTTTTCCCGTAGTGACGCATGGAACATAACTCGTTTACTTGGGAAACCCATCCTTCCACACAAACTCACCTTGAATCCTTTTAAAAACACATTTCTCAACTCTTGAACAATACATAGAACATAAAAAAAGAAAATAAAGTATATCAAAATCACCCAATAATGTTTAGGCATGGAACCACCTACCTAAAGTGTAGAAACTTCAAAAAATCGGTGTTAAACCACAACTGCACCACCAAGGTATCCTACATAGAAAATATTGAACCAAAATCATCAGTATTGAACCCTAAGAATCAATATCCCACCCTAAATTGGTCACCCTACCAACTATAGAAATGAAACCCCAATAAAGAAGAAGAGAGACCCTAGAAAAGATGAGAAATCAAGAAGAAAGACAACTTACATGAAGGTTTTATGAAGAATCCATACCAAAATCACCTCAAAATGGAGATCCAAAGGAAAAAGGAAGAGGGTTGGAAGTTCCAATGTCTATAAATCCCAACTGGGGAGCGTTTAGGGTGTTTAAGGTTAAAAATCAATGGGAGGGGGAAGAGTAAAAATCCAATTTTTAAGGACCTGGACAAGTCACATGGATTGCCTGCATGGTTTACCAACATGTACAGAAACTATGTACCCATCACTATACAAGAGGGATGTGCCACACAATTATCACAAATAGTCTCTAAACCATGCACCAACCATGTGGTTTTCCTCTATCCAAAAATGACACTACGCCACATGATTTCCTGGGCATGGTCGCACAGTTTGACAAATTGTGCGCCAACCGTGCACCACCTGCTGACATGCCCAAATTCTCCATTTTTCACCAAACTATTATGGGGAAACTAATGGGTAAAATAAAAATAAATAGAAAATGTCCTCAAAACAAAGACATGAATTTGAAAATTCTCCCCACCATGGAAAATTTTCATACCTCATAACTCAACTCGAAGCTTGATCACAGAATAAAAATGGATACTCTTTCTAAAACCACAAATTCCACTCCTAGGTTTCATGTACATAATTTCCATGTTCCTAAATAATTCAGAAAACGGGAATAAACATCCCAAGAATCACCTTTACTTGGGAATCCATGATTCATATTGGACATTCGAACACACAAAAATTATGTTCCAACTCCAGCTCTCCCCAATTTAACACATGAGACGAGTCTGGGTTATATTTATTAAACTGAGAAACATTGAAAACATCATGAATTGATGTCCATTGGGAAGGAAAATCTAACCTCTATTCTACATTTCCAATTTTCTCAGTAATCTCAAAAGGTCTGATATACCTAGGTGTTATATTCCCTTACTTACCCAAATTACAATGACCCAAGCGAGGTGCCACCTTCAGAAACACCCGGTCACCCAAGGAAAACACTAATGATCAGCACATTTGATCAGTATAAGACTTTTGACAACTCTGAGAATCCAAAACCACTATCTATTTAGCAATACATTCTCATATGTTTCTTGAACAAGTCTCGGTCCCAGTAATAAGGTCTCACCCACCTCATCCCAACACAAAGGAGACTGACACGACCATCCATAAAGTGCCTCAAAAGGAGTTATTCGAATTTAGTATTGATAAATATTGTTTTATTTAAAACAACCAATTCCAAATGGCTATCCCATGAACCTCTAAAATCAATGACACATGATCAGAGCATGTCTTCCAAGATTTGATTCGCCCGCTCTGTGTGACCATCCATTTGAGGATTGTATGCCATGATCATCTTTACTTATGTCTTCATCAACTTATGAAGGCCTTCCCAAAAATTTGAGTTAAAACAAGGATCCCTATTAGAAAAAATTGTTGACAACACACCATAAATCATGACAATCTTCTGAACATGTCGTCGACCCAACTCATCCACCTTGGCTAAATCCCTGATTGGAATGAAGTGGGATGATTTAGTCAAACGATCATTCACTACCCATATAGCATTCCTCCCATGGGGTGTACAAGGTAATCCAACAATAAAATCCATGGTATTGTTGTCTCACTTATAATTAAGAATAGGTAGCAACTAAAGAAACCCTGAGGGCCTTTGGTGCTTTACATTAACCTACTAACATGTATAACATGATGATACAAAGTCAGCTATTCCCACCTCAAAACTGGCCACCATAACTACAGACTCACATCATAAAACGTCTTTGTAGAACCAGGATTAATGGCCCACGAAGACTAGTGTCTATCCTACATCACCACCATCCTCATAGATAACAGCACCACAAAGATACCCATGAAACATAAAACTCCTTCGGGATACAACGACCAATCATAAGGCATATATCCACCATGATGGAACTACATAGACTAGTGGAACAACTCATCACTGGGATACTCCCATTGAATCAATTCTAGAAGCGATAAATTCAACTGAACACTGGCCAAGAACGCACCTCCACTATGTTTCTTTGTCTTCAAATGAATTTGGGAAAAGATCCCCTTAAATTCCATTCATCACTGGAACTTCTCAAATATTTCACTAGAACTTTTATACTCAAGGAATCAACCACAACATTACCATTACTTGGGGTGTAGACTATATCGAAATCAAACCACATAAGGTGCTCAAACCAACGATGTTGTCTCAAATTCAAATATTTCTAGGTTAAATTCAGGATACAATCTTATGATCAGAATACACCACAAACTTCTCTACCAAAAGATAATGGTGCCACATATATAAAATCATACATCACCACTACCAACTAAAGGTCATGGTTTGGGTAATTATTTCCATGTGTTCAGAGCTAGAATGAACCATAAGCCACCACATGGTCACTTTTCATATGCACATGTCTAAGACCCATACCCGAGGCATCACAATAAACCACATAACCCACTCCCATTTCTTGCAAGATTAAAATAGGAGTTGTGTTCAACTGCTATTTAATCTAATCAAAGGACACTTTACACTCTGGGATCCATTCAAACATTACCCCTTTCCAGGTGAGTGTCGTTATTGGAAAAGAAAGCTAAGAGAAATCTAGAATGAACTGCCTATAATACACAGCTAGGCCAAAAAATATTCTGAACTCAAACACATTCTTTGGCTGACTAATTACAACCAAACTAATCTTCTCGGGGTCCACCAAAACCCCATTCCCTAAGATTACATGGACCAGAAACTTCATCTCCCTAATCAAGAAGGTAAATTTAGAAAACATATAATAGAGAAGATGATCCCGAATAGTTCCCAACATGATCCTCAAATGATGATCATGCTCCTTCTTGGTTCTAGAATAAACTAATATGTCATCCATGAAGACCACAATGATAGAATTGAGATACTGATGGAACACCCTACTCATAAGTTCCATAAATAATACTAGAGTATTTTTAACCCAAAAGGCTTGACCAAATACTCAATATGGTTATACCTACTTCAGAATGTTGTTTTTGGGACATTCACCTCTCTAAAATTGATTTAGTGGTAACCATAATGTAAGTAAATATTAGTAAACCACCTACCCCTTAAGATGATAAAAAAGTTCATCAATACGAAGAAAAGGGTACTTGTTCTTAGTGGTAACATTATTCATATTTCGGTGATCAATGCACAACTGGATAGATCCATCAGCTTTTTTAACAAATAGAATTGGGGTGGCCAAGGGTGAGATGCTAGGGAAAATGAATCATTTGGATTCCAAATATTCTAGTTATACCTTTAATTAAATTAACTCGGTGGTGGTCATATAGTATGAGGGAAGAGATATTTGTTGTGTTCTCAGTGCCAAATCAATAGTGAACTCCACATCCCGTTCTAGAGGAAAAACTAAAAAATCATCCAGGAATACCTCTGAGAACTCATACTCTACAAGTGGTAACCCACCATTAGGAACGCCATCATCATCCACCAATGTGAGCGATGAGATCTGATAAAAAAGGTTTCCTAACTCTGTAAGTGGAGGCCTAGCCCAACTCAACCAAGGATCCCATTCTCCTTGAGAAACTAGGGTACTACCATCAGGTGCCGCAAAATTCACCTGTCGCCTATAAAAATCGATTTGCACCTGAAAATGCACCATCCAATCCATATTAAGGATCACATCAAAGAGGTCGATGTCCAATACAAGAAAATCACATTCTAACAAAACCCCTAACACAATTAGTGCATAAGACGGACACCTGAAACCCTACTATCGCTTTTTACCCAATGGTGTTACAAAATCTATCACATAAGAAATAATATCAGTTGGAAACTTTAACTCATAAACCTGGTGGGAAGAAATAAATGAAACTAAAGCACCAATATCAAATATAACAACAAATAAAGATGATGAAATAAGAACAGTACCTCGAACTATTGCAGGCCCTGCATCTGATTCCACTGGTGCTTAATCCACCGCATGAAGTTTTCATTGTCTCAACATGAGCTTAAGAATGACCATTAGCCTATGGTTCTTCCCTGAATAGACTATTCCTAGAAGAAGATCCATCCCTTCCACCACAACCACCAAACCGATAATCTGCTATCATAGACGGCTCTGAATGGGCTAATATTCCTCTAGAAGCTACAGACCCTACACCACTTTGATAAGAATGTGAGGCACAGGTAAACCATTGTAAGTTTCCCTTAGCTTCACATCAATGACAAGGTTTGGGATGAGATTTTCATATAGGTTTTATGTTATATTCCTTCCCAAACTGATGGAACAAAACCAACCAAACATCAGAATCCACATATGAAGACAGTCAAAAAGGATAGCCTGAACTACCAACTCCCTTCTTCCCTCTACTCATCATGCTTATTATTATTCTCTGATGAACTGTCATTTCCCATATATGATACTGATCAATGGAACCTAGTCTAGTCACTACAATAAATCTCCACTATCATGGAATGATAAACCACTTTGGTATAGGTGTTTATCTTAAACAAGAAAACCTGAGATCTGATTTCTAGCCACAACCCCCTCTCAAACCATTGATCCTTCATTTTCTCATTGGAAATGATCTTGGGTTCATATCAAACTAACTTAGAAAAGTGGTTATCATATTCCATCACAGACCAGTCTCCCTAGATCAGCTCAATAAACTCCCAGGATATGCCATATAACAATAACATAGGATAATGATGCTCATTGAAAATGACCTTAAAGTATTTCCAACCCATCTGTTCATTCATTCTAGTTTTCACCACTGAGTCCCACCACTTTTGACAGGTACCTTCCAACATGAATAATGTAAAATTAAACCTGACAGCCTTAGAAGTATCAAGAAACTCAAACACCCCCTCTATTTTCTAAAGCCACTCTGTCTCCTCTAGAGGTTTTGTCCTAACTTGAAAAAATGAGGATTGTTCTTGAGGAGCTTCTAAGATATGTCCTTTCCAGGACCTGGTTCAGCATCTATAACCTATGAAGGACCAAAGTCCTCTCTTTGTCCCAAATCATGGATATCCTTACCACAGTCTTTGTTATTCTCTAATCAGCTAGGGATGGAAAACTCTCTCCAACCTCTTCCCTTAGCTGCAGAACAATTCTCTGGGGGGGTGGGCATTTTTCTACACAAGGAATAACGACAAGAAAAACCCTTCAATACAAAAATTCTAAAAAAAATCAGCAATAACAACAAATTAAAACATTCCATAAATCAAACATAACCAAATCCATCAAAATAATAAGTCAACCAAACCACATTACCCCCACCTTGTGTCTATATATAGTATGAAACTTCTACGTCTCACCTGGAGGAGAAGTAAAAAAATCAAATCCCAAAATCTCATAGATACTTAAGATTTTTTATGAGAGATGCTATCCAGGAACCCTACTCACTACCAGAACATCAAGCCCTAACAGTCCTATCCCCTATCTAACGAAACTCATACTAGAATAAATTGACCCAAAAATAGTGTGACCTGCTCTGATACAATTTCTTCACAAACCAAGTTGGAGTTCCATCCAACCAGACACCCAACCCGGTACTAAACATGGCTTGATAGGCATTCTCGATCCCCATGGGCTGGAAACTAGTGTATGGCTATAAACATTTTGTCTTAGTAATGATTTCACCTACTTACAGATCATAAACAACCAATTATAATAAACAAAACATAACTGAATAATCATAACCAAAAAAAGTACAAAAAAATTTCGATTCAAGGTTTACAGGTTTAAACCAAACCCAAAGGCACTACAGTAGAATAAGAACAAAAAAATATCCCAATAACCACCATGTGATGAGAGGGACTTCACCCTCAAGCCGCCACCACCAACACCTTCACTATGTGGAACTCTGGAAATTGGATCCAACATCTCCATATATATTTCCTTTACCTGAGTCAAACATAACCAAGTCTATGTACACCCAAAGGTGTATCCATGGTGTGATCCAAAGTCTAATAGAATGACACCCAATAAAAGTGATTCCATCCCAAAAACATCATAAGACAATTAACATGAATGTTTTAAAAAATGGGGAGAACCATTTTCATAGAAAACATTTTTTTGAAGGAAAAATGATTTTCCCTTGAAATAATCAACATGGATAAATGTATGTCGATAGTAAGTAAAATATCAAAAAATAGAATTATGCCATGGTAAATCCCTATAGGCTCTATCTTCAAGTGGGACACTAGGAAACTAATATCTTAAGGAAAAATGGTATAGGAACCACAACCCACAGTATCCTCATGCATGATCCACTGGAGAGGAATCCATCCAAAGGCCTAGTGGCCTCCATTCATCACCATAATTTAGTTAGTGTTGTATACATAAATCCTACTAGATGAATTCTGGCTAAGACACTTCTGATTCAACAAGCATAATGTTCCTAGTTCATCCAACTAGATATCTAGAATTCCATTTGTGCTCAATTTCCATTCCATATATAACATGTGACATCATTTTCACACATGCACATGCCAATCAATATAAACTCACATGATAAACCACCAATTACATAATAAAAACCTCTATTAAATCCAAATTCACACCAAATCTTTTTAAAAACACATTTCTCATCATTTTCACATTTTATCAATCTCCTTTAGGAAGAAAAATAAGGAAACACACATGAAACATAGATGGAACATAAATTATTTCCTTCAGAAACCCATATTTTAACACAAAAACACCTTGAATCCTTTTAAAAACACATTTTACACCTCATGATCAATACATAGAACATAAAAAAGAATCAAATCAAGCCTATCAAAATCACCAAATAATGTTTACGCATGGAACCATCTACCTCAAGTGTAGAAGCTTCCAAAAATCAATTCCAAACCACTTATTCACAACCAAGGGATCCTATAAAGGAAATATTAAACCAAAAGAATCAATATTGAACCCTAAGAATCATGTTCAAATCCTAAATAGATCACCCAACCTACTAGATATATGAAACCCAAAGAATGAATAAGAGAAACCCTAGAAAATATGAGAAATCAAAGAGGAAGGCAACTTACATAAATGGTTCATGAAGGATCCCAACCAAAGTCACCTAAAAAATGGAGATCCAAGGGATAAATGAGTATGGTTGTAGGTTACTAGGGTTTTAAATCTTGAGTGGGGAGTATTTGAGGTGTTTAAGGTAAAAAAAATTGAATGGGAAAATAGTAAAAATCCAGTTTTTAATAACCTATACAAGTCGCATGGTTTGCCTGCATGGTTTACCAAACTGTGTGGAAATCGTGTGTCACTCGCTATCTAAGACTGACATCCCACACAATTATCCCACATAGTCTCCAAATCATGTACCAATCATGTAGTTTTCCTCTGTCAAGAAATGACACTAGGCCATAAATTTTCCTATGCAGATGTGCACAGTTTGAAAAATAGTACGCCAACCATGCGCCACCTATTGTCATGACCAAAATCTCTATTTTTTCACTAAAATATCAATGGGAAACTAAGAGATAAAATCAAAACTAAAAATAAAATTAAAATTACCACAAATTAAAGACAAAAATGTGACAATGGAGATGGTGGGTCATACGTACACATGAGTAACGTTTCCATTTTATGATGATCATGATAGAAAAAAGGTAAGTGTAATTTTATCTCTCTAGGATGATCATTATATCATAAATGTTGAAACCATGGTCATCTATGCATGAATTAGAGAATGGTTTGTGTTTTTTGTCAATCCTCTGAGGAAGTTCAAAATGTGTGCCAGCAAAGTGCTCATACAGGTCAAGCTGATAATAGTATTAAAGGTGGCACCGTTTTCCAGTGTTTACCAAATTTCTGGACCTCAAAATTGACAAAAGGGGAAAATAGTTCTGTTTGGAAAAGGGACTTGCGCGCCAATTACATGGAGGCTTGGGAAATTGTGAGCCTGTTTTTTTTTCAAGAACAGAACCTCAAAATATGGCAAAGTAAAGAGGGTCGCGCAAGTATTGGTTTGGTCGCGCAAGTGACTTGCGCGCCATGAAGGGACTTGCGCGCCGGTACCTAGGAGGTTTGGAAAGTTGTGCGCCAGATGTTTTTCATGTTCATATATTCAAAATATGTTAAAGGAAAGAGGGTCTTGCAAGTATTGGTTGGGTCGCATAAGTGAGTTGCGCGATAGAGGCTAGGGCGGATGAAACTGTGTACCGGAACCTACACGCTGAGAGGAGGCTTGCACACCACCATGTAGGGTGTCCAATTTTCCTATAAATAGTGGACCACCCCTCCTCATTTGTAACTAAGTTTGAGACTTGGAGAAATTCAGTACTCCCATTGCGCAGGTGAAGTGGTCACGCAAGTGGTTGTGGGTCGCGCAAGTATAAGTTGCGCGATAGTTGTTTGTTGCGCACCAAAAACGGTTTTGGTGGAAAAGCATGTTAGTCGTGCAAGTTTGGTATTGAAGAAGGTTGAGTCACACAAGTGTTGGAGGTGGACTTGTGTGCTAGTTATAACTTGCACGCTGTCCTTGAAACTTGCGCGCCGGCTTGGGGAAGCATGCCCGGTGTTGTTGATGTACGCCCATCTTTTTGAAGATGCACGAAAGCTGGATGTTTTCCCTGTACCCTCAGCGCAAAGTGAGATTCATCTCCTGGTGAGAGTTGGACTTCAACATAGAATCTACATACAATAGAGGATGCATTATTTTTCAATGATGAAGAGACCTTCACTTCTATAAACTGATTGTGGCTTCACCAAAGGCAGTGAGCCAGGGGAGTCAATGGGAGTGACCCGAGGGACGCAGTGAGCTATCCCTGAACTTTTGTAAAGGCAGTGAGCCTGGGACAGAGTGATTGTGCCCAAACCTTTGTAATACACAACTAGTGAAGTTTAATGGAATTTGGTACGACCAACAACCTGTTGGTATATGCTCCTTGGACGTAGCCCTTAGTGGTGAACCAAGTAAAAAGTGTTGTGTCATCTCTCTGCACGTGATTGTTTTATTTCCAATCTTTTTCATCATACAGGTTTAACAAGTTCCTACCAACATGGGAACAAGATCCACCGCATTAAAATAAAAAAAATTCACCATGATTCACCCCTCCCCTCTCAGGGTGTCCCGGGGTCCTACAAGTGGTATCAGAGCCAGGTTGCTAGTGTTGAATTTGTCCTTTGACATCCTGGAGAATGCAGTCAATGTTAGGGGAGTCCCTCTCTTCAATGGAAGTAATTTTAAGATCTGGAAGAACAGAATGAGATATCATTTAAGATCTCTAGGAATTGAAGTCATCTTTGCTATTGTGAAAGGAATGCATGTTACTGATCCAACAGGTCTTGTTATGACTGATACAGACAGGAAAGTTCTTGATGCAGATGCTAAAGCTTAGAATGCTATCACTACAACTCTTTCTGATCAAATTTATTTAAAGGTGATGAGTTGCACCTCAGCAAAGTCTATGTGGGATAAAATTGAAAATATCTATGAAGTAGAAAACAAAGTTAAAGTGGCAAAACTTCAAGTTCTGCACAACAAGTTTGATGATCTAAAGATGCATCCTGATGAGAATGCAGATTCATTCTTCAATCAAATCACTAAAGTAGTGGGAGAAATTAGAGGGCTTGGAGAGGAAATCAAATACATTGATATTGTAAAGAAAATATTTCTAATACTTCCTCCTATGTACAATGCAAAGGTATTATACCTTGAAGAAAGAGATCTATCTAAACTATCTCTGGATGATCTGCTAAGTAGTCTAGTGGAATATGAGATGAGAGTCAAACCCAAAGAAGCTACAACTCATGTTAGCAAGGAAATGGCATTCAAAGCCATGGAAAAATCGAAAATTTCAGAAGATAGTGGTGATGAAGATGATGAGGAAAAATAAATTCTTTCTATTATTTCCAAGAGGCTGAAGAAGGGAAAAGGTAAATTTAAAGGTAAGTTACCTCTGGCATGCTTTTGTTGTGGAAGATTTGGGAACATTGCCTCTCAGTGCCAAAGAAAGTTCAATGATGAAGAAAGTGAAGCAGAAGACATTGAGAAGCCTTAGAAAAGGTTTTTCAAAAAGGGTGACTTCAAATCTAGAAAGAAGATACATAAGAAGAGTTTTGTCTGTGAAGAGGAAGAGGATGATATTGAATTCTGTGAAGAAGAAGAACCCGAATTTAAAACTGGAAACCATGCTTCCATGATGGCTACCTTTTAAAAGTTAGAACCCTCTATTGACAAAGACAGATACAATCATATGACTCATAATTGTGATCCCAATTTGAAAATTAATGATGCCTTTTCAAAGCTTGAGAACAAATGCAAGAAATGTAGTAAGTGGAAAGAAATAGTGAAATAATCATCTGAATATGTGGATGAGCTTGAAGCTGAAATTGAATGACTAGAAGAACTAGTGATAGTTCAATATTAAATCCTTGAAAGCACATACGACATTGCAGAATTGAAGCTTAGAATTGAAGAACAAGAAAAGGTCATAAATGATCTTGCATCCATACTGGAAGAGAATTCCAAGACTGTTGAGGGTCTTAAGGAAGAAGTTTTTATTCTTAGAAGCAAACTTGAGTTTCTATCAACTACAAATGAGGGTAAGAAGAAAATTCATTTTGGAAGATTCTCATATGGAGAGTTACTGGCAAGAGCCAAGAGTGGTTCAGATGAGGTTGGAAAAATCTTGAGTGATCAAAGACCCGCTTGTATGGGAAAGAGTGGAATTGAATGTGAAGTTGAGACTTCAACTACTGGAAGTGGAGAGAGCCAAAAGAAAGACAAGATAAAATTTGTACATGTTGAAAGGTTTCCTGATGTGCTGAAAAAGAAACCCTCAATCCAGACTAAAAGAAGAACTGAAAATTATTCTCAAACTTTTAGAAATGACAGGCAGTCCAACTATTCTCCCATGGTAGAAGGCGTGAGGAGAAATTCAAGTGATAAGACATTTCCTCTCATGAAGTGTCAGTTCTGTAGCTATCTGATCCATACCATGACATATTGCAAAGAGGCAAGGAGCTACTTGAATGGGGAAGATCTAGGACATCAACAAGGGAGACCGACTTCATATCCTCCATCTTATAGAAGAAATAGTTTCTATGGATACTGTTTTAATTGTTCTAACTTTGGACATAAAGCTATGTATTGTAGGTAGAGATTCGATAGGAGAGATTCATACAATTCTCAAAGACCGGTCAATATCCACCCTCCTGATAGTGTTGCTCTCACAAACAGGTTTTCTTCTCTAGAAGAAGATTATGGGTGTGAAGAATCTGATTATATGGAAGAAATAATTAGAAGGCCATCAATATCTTATACTCAATCCAATATCTCTTGGAAGGAAAAAGAAGAAGATCGAGAAATCCAACCTTGTAGAGGTGACCCTCAAAGCTACAAAGAGAAGCAGCACCTGGATTCTTGGTAATGGATGGTCTTCCCATATGATGGGAAATGATGACCTTTTGAAGAACATTAAAAAGAAGGTTGATGGAACAGTGAGGTTTGGTAATGATGGTGCTTTGAATATTAAAGGTAGTGGGGATACTTCTCTCTCCAATGGAGAACTAAAGAAGACTGAAGTTCTTTATGTGAATTGTCTACGTCACAATCTCCTTAGTGTGAGTCAACTCTATGAATCAGGGCTCATAGTAACTTTCAATCAAAAAGGATGCACTATAAAGGGAAAAACATGGAATTATCTTATGAAAGGTTGTAGAACAATTGGAAACTTATTTCAGGTTGACAGCAAAGTTAACTCCTATTATTTTTCTGTTAAAGAAGAAAACAATTTGTGGCATCGAGGGTTGGGGCGCATTAACCAACAAGACATGGAAAAGATATCTAAGCTGAAGATAGTCATGGATATCCCCATTTTGAAACGTGAACGGAAAAAATCTTGTGATGCTTGCATTCGTGGGAAGATGGTCTGTAGTTCATATCGGCCAAAGAAGAAAAGGGCATCGCATCTTATTGATCTCATTCATACAGACATATGTGGCCCGGTAAATGTTGTTGGAACTCACAGAGAAAGTTACTTTGTACTTTTTATATATGATTATAGAAAAATGTAATGTTTAATGGTTATACATAGGAAATGACAAGTGCTTGACTGCATGAAAACGTATCGTCGAATCGCTAAGAATGATACTGGATGAACAATTAAAGTGTTGTGATGAGACAATGGAGGGGAATATGCATCCATTGAATTTGAAAACTACCTATAGAAGCATGGGATACAACATGAGGTAGCTTCTATGAGAACTCCACAGAAAAATGGAGTTGTTGAGCACAGAAATTGACATGTTAACAATATGACCAGGACTATGCTGATTGAGAGCGGTATCTCTCTCCATTACTGGAAGGAAGCTGTTGAAGTTGCAGTGCACATTCAGAATCGAATAGGGCTTTATATGGGAGAAATGAAGACACCATATGAATTGTGGCATGGAAGGAAGCCTTAGTTGAAATACTTTCGTGTTTTCGGAAGCAAATGTTTCATCCAAAACAAAGAAGGAAATCAAGGGAAGTTTGGTTGCAATGATGATGAAGGAATTTTTCTTGGGTATCCGATGAACAGAAAAGCCTACAAGTGTTTCAACAAGTGATTAAGAAGGATTGTGGTAAGAATTGATGTTAAGATAATTAAAGAGAAAGCCACAAATGCTTCAAGGACGTCATATTATGGTGTAATAGAAAGTGAGGAAGAAAGTGAATGTGGAGAAAATAAAACTACATAAATAGAGGAATCTGTACAAAACACTCAGCAGTCACATCATGATGTTGACTTAGAAGAAGAATCTGAAGAAGAAACTGTAGCTGGAGAAAATTTGACTGAACCGCATAGGAGAAATCGTAGAGCTGAGATTGATCCATCTAATATAATTGGGGACAGGATTGCACCCACTCAAACAAGGAGGATGAGGAATAACACACAATCTACATTTCTGTCAGTTGTGGAGCCATCCTCATTCGAAGAAGCTGCAAAGGATGAATCTTGGGTGAAAGCCATGAATGAAGAGTTAGATCAGATTGACAAGAATCAAACATGGGATCTTATCCAAAGACCCGAAGGTCACAATGTGATCGGTACAAAATGGATCTTCAGGAACAAGTTTGATGGGCATGGAAGTGTTATCAGAAATATGGATTGACTGGTATGTAAGGGATATTCCCAGATTGAAGGTGTTGATGTTGAATAAATCTTTGCTCCAGTGGCTAGACTGGAGTCAATCAGGATGTTCCTTGCCATGGCTCTCCAAAGAGGATATAAAGTATATCAAATGGATGTCAAGATATCATTCTTAAATGGTGTACTCGAATAAGAAGTCTACATTGAGCAACCAGTGGTTTTTCTTCTTGGTACTGATGAAATAAAGGTCTACAAACTAAAAAAAGCACTTTATGTCTTGAAACAGGCACCACGTGCATGGTACTCCTGGCTGGACTCTTATCTTAAGAAGCTAGAATTTAAAAGAGGAGGAGTTGATCATAATCTATATGTGAATAATTCTCCAAAATATCAATTCATGGTTCTAGTCTACATTGATGATATCATATTTGGTGGAAGCAGGTAGAAATCAGTGGATGAATTTGCCAATCACATGAAATCATAATTTGAAATGTCTATGATTTGGGAGCTCACATATTTCTTGGGGCTGCAGGTGATTCAAAAGAAGGATTACACTTTCATTTCTCAGGAAAAATATGCAAGAGATCTATTGAAGAAGTTTAATATACAAGACTCCAAACCAATGTCAACTCCGATTGTAGTTGGAACTAAACTTGGAAAGCATGAGAATGAGACCTCTGTAGATCCCACCATGTACAGGAGGATCATTGGAAGCTTATTGTACCTAACAGCAACACGACCAGATATTTTATTTGCCACATGTCTTTCAGCCCACATTCAGAGTAATCCAAAAGAGGAACATATGGAAGAGGTAAAAATAATCATGAGGTATATTCAAGGCACTCACAATTATGGCTTATACTTTGCTGCAGGAAGGAAAAGTGAATTATCAAAAAAAAATTATGCTGACTGGGCTGGCAATGTTGTGGACAGAAAGTCCATCGGTGGTGGAGCATTCTATATTGGGAATAAATGTGTTGGCTGGTTGATCAAGAAACAAGAAAGTACTTCTCTTAGTACTACTGAAGCTAAGTATATCTCCTCCACAAAGGAATTTACTCAACTACTATGGATGAAGCAGTAATTAACAGATATTGGTGATGAGGTGAAGTAACCAATTGCGATTTACTGTGATAACAAGAGCGCAATTGATCTTACTAAGAATCTACTTCAGCATTCTCATACAAAACATATTGAAATTCGGCATCATTTTATCAAAGAGAAAGTTGAACAAGGCATGATTAGAATGGATCGTGTGGGAACTGATGAGAAAGTGGCTGATATACTGACCAATCCACTGTCAACGGCTGTTTTTGTGAAGCATCATTTGAACCTCAGTGTTCAGCCACCTCCCAGTGCATAAGGAGGTTACGAATATCCCCTCTCCCCAGTTATGTTAATTGTTTTTAATCTGTTTTTGGATGCGATGCAGGTTTTTGGGGGAGATACTATCCAGGGGGAGTGTGGTTTGAGCTGAACAATGGACTTTTACCGAACATTGGGTTTCTTGTCAATGGGGGAGAAAGGAACAAATTCAGACATGTAATGCTTCTGTGACACTGTAAGAGAATTTATTGGTCGTCAATTAGAATTACAAAACACGAGAACCCAATTCAATCTTTCTCTCTTGTTTTCTACACCAATTATTTCTCATGTAGACTTAGAGTGTTGGATGAGTTGATTCTTGCGTTTTTTGTGTTCATGTGGATGGTAATCTATTGAATTTATTTACTGATTGCCAACAAACCCAAAGGGGGAGATTGTTGGAACCATGGTCATCTATGCATGAATTAGAGAATGGTTTGTGTTTGTTATCAATCCTCTGAGTAAGTTCATAATGTGTTCCAGAAAAGTGCTCAAATAGGTCAAGCTAATAATAGTATTGAAGGTGGCATCGTTTTCCATTGTTTACCAAATTATGGACCTCAAAATTGACAAAAGGGGAAAACAGTGCTGTTTGGAAAAGGGACTTGCGCGTCGATTACATGGAGGCTTGGGAACTTTCACGCCTATTGTTTTTCAAGAACCGAACCTCAAAATATGGAAAAGGAAAGAGGGTCGCGCAAGTATTGGTTTGGTCACGCAAGTGACTTGCGCTCCATGAAGGGACTTGTGCGTCGGTACCTAGGAGGTTTGCAAAGTTGCGTGCCAGATGTTTTTTGTGTTCAGATCTTCAAAATATGGAAAAGGTAAGAGGGTCATGCAAGTATTGGTTGGTTCACGCAAGTGAGTTGCGCGATAGAGGCTAGGGCGGATGGAGCTGCGCGCCGGAACCTGCGCACCGAGAGGAGGCTTGCGCGCCACCGTGCAGGGTGTCCAATTTGCCTATAAACAGTGGACCACCCCTCCTAATTTGTAACAAAGTTTGAGACTTGGAGAAATTTGGTGCTCCCATAGTGCAGGTGAAGTGGTCGCGTAAGTGGTTGTGGGTCGTGCAAGTATAAGCTGCGTGACAGTTGTTTGTTGTGCGCCAAAAACGGTTTTGGTGGAAAAGCATGTGAGTTGTGCAAGTTTGGTATTGAAGAAGGTTGAGTCACGCAAGTGTTGGAGGTGGACTTGTGCGCGAGTTATAACTTGCGCGTCATCCTTGAAACTTGCGTGCCAGCTTGGGGAAGAGCGCCTGGTGTTGTTGAAGTACACCCATCGTTTTGAAGCTGCATGAAAGATGGAAGTTTGCCTGGTACACTCAGCGCAAAGTGAAATTCGTCTACTAGTGAGAGTTGGACTTCAACAGAGCATCTACATACAATAGAGGATGTATTCTTTTGCAATGATGAAGAGACCTTCACATCTATAAATTGAGTGGGAATTCACCAAAGGCAGTGAGCCAGGGGGAGTCAACGAGAGTGACCCAAGGGATGCAGTGAGCTATCCCTGAACTTTTGTAAAGGCAGTGAGTCTGGGACAGAGTGAATGTGCCCGAACCTTTGTAATACACAGCTAGTGAAGTTTAGTGGAATTTGGTATGACCGAAAACCTGTCAGCGTATGCTCCTTGGGCGTAGCCCTTAGTGGTGAACCAAGTAAAAAGTGTTGTGTCGTCTCTCTGCATATGATTGTTTGCTTTCCAATCTTTTTCATCATACAGGTTTAACAAGTTCCTACCAACGTGGGAACAAGATCCACCACATTAAAAGAAAAAGTTGTCACCCTGATTCACCCCTCCCCTCTCAGGGTGTCCTGGGGTCCTACAATAAATATAATATTATTTCCTTAAATTTCCTTACATATACCATTCATGTGATGTGGTAATAAAATCGAACCACATTGCTTTGCGAGATGGTGGTCTGTCAAATACACATACGATGTTATCATTTATTCAATGGATGGAAAGGTAAGAAATTATATGACATATTTATTTTCAAAAATTATTAATATTACATGAATATCATATATAAACATCAAATTAATCTGTATTACCTTTCTTGTAAAACGTAAGAGATAAACGAATCACATCGCTTCGTGAGGCGATAGTCTGCAATACACACGAGTGATTTTATCATATTCCTTACAGAATGGAAAGTAAGAGGGTATATGTGATATTATAATACAAAAAATATAATTATATCATAAATATCATATAAAAACATTAAATACATCATTATATCAATCCATGAGAAGCGGTGATGGAAAATGAATTACATCGGTTCGGGAGGCGGTAGTCTGCCATACAAATGATCAACGGTTTCATTTTCAATTTAAGAAAGGAGCATATGGATGTATCTAATGACCTCTACATAAATAAATATCACTATATTTATGATACATAGGTTATTATATCAGAAAATTTTAATAATATTTTAAGGATTTGGAAGAATAAATAAAACAAAACATCCGGTTAAGAATGATATCTCTTCTTCGAACAACTTCATTAGGTTTATACCAAAAGCCTTCCTGTGTTGGATTTATCATCAAAAAAAGACATCTAGGATGTTATGGGGGAATTAATTAAGGGATTTGGTTAGGTATTGGTCAAAAAAATGGGTTTGGGAAGTATTAAAAGGATAGGAGAGGAGGTGGCCTTTTATAAGTGGGAGAGAGGAAACATTTGGAATTTTTGAAATGAAAGAATTTCACCCATGTTTTTCACAATCCACAAGGCTAAAAAACAACCTATTTTCGACTATCCCATAGGAATTATATTTTTTGTCATTTTTTACCCTTTTATTTTTTATTTTAATCCACCAGTAAATCTGTTTTTACCTTAATCGCGGTAATTAATTTTTACTACATTCACTATTCATTATGGTCAAAAATTAAGATGAACTTATTAGATAATATAAATTATGGTGATTTATAATTTTAAATCCATTTTTAATATTCAACTCACATAAGTGATAGAGTTTAATTTAAAATTTAACTCATAGACATGTCAAAAAATGGTTTTTTAAGAAATGCATTTTTTCCAACATAAGATGATCATATAATAACTATATGAAAAATAATCATAATTAAATAAATTTCAATTCAAATTTATATTTATATATATATAATATATATATTTAATTTAAATCATTACCCATTTGGTTTTATATTAATTAATTATAATGGATAAACATTATGCACATTAAAACAGTTTTTAGAAAAATGTGTTTTTAAGCCTAACAATAAACTTATACTAAAATCCATTATAAAGACGATTTAAATGTAATTAATTCGATTTAGTATAACTAAATAAAACTTATTTTAATATGTAATCAAATTAAAATAATAATGGGACTTCCCAATTACTTAATTTATTAAGAAATGACAATTTTATTAAAAAACTGTATTTTTCACTATTCACTACAAAAATGTAATATTTTCTGAAAAATTACAAAATTTCACCCACAATTAATATCTATATGTTTATTTGAAAAATGGATCCCATTTTATGAAATACAATTTCTAAAAGTGAAAAAAATATTACTTTCTCATAGAAAGCGGTAAAAATTCTTTTTTTTGAAGAAAATGTATTTTCGATGAATAAAATGACTTTGCATAAATGTGAGTGGCTAGTTAATTAGAATTTATAAATAAATTTATATTTATTAGGAACTTTATATACATTTTATAATGTATTTAATTCTATTTATATCTTCCAATTTAACAGCTATGTTAAAAAGATCGTATTTAAATAGTAATATTTTAGTAATATGTCGTGATTCGTTTAAACTCATTGTTGTGTGATGAATATGTTATCGAACATAATGTTATTTTAAAATCCTTGGTTGTTACAAACACCATCAAATAGTTCTTTCTTAATCATATCCCAAGATGATGAGTAAAAGGATCATAAAAATCCAATGAGACCAAGATAATTGTTGAGATTGAGACCATAAACAGCATCCATAATCTCTTCGTCAGTTTTAAGGGTTTTTAATGGATGTTATAATCAGAACCCACATTCCTAGGTATCTTATCGAAAAACATGTCATTTGATTCAAACAAAATCAACCTCTTTCCTTAACACCATTCATGTTCTTGCTAAAAGATTTGAAAAATGGAAAACACAAAGAGGACTAGGAATGTTGACATCACTAGAAATAGAGCCATCCTCAAGTATCATGTTGAGTTTCCCTAGAAACTTCTTCTCTATAAAATCATGAAAGTATGTCATTTTCATTGACCTCCCTCAACCACATGGATCGTGATTTCTCTATAGCCACTTATTCTTCTTCTAGTATCTCCTCTCCTAGATTTTTTCACTTGAGAGATAGAAGAACAAAAGTATCATCATATCATCGATCTTGTGGGAGGATGTTCAAGAAACTAATCACTTCGTGGAGACCTTAGACGTTAAAGTCAAGGTTAGGTTGTCTTTTTTTGTATAAAAGTATGCCATCTTTCAATATCCTAAGTAAATTCTATAGAATCGCCCATGGTTGACCCTGCATGGGATTCATCTATGATGTGTGAATCATATTTTTGAAACCATTATTAGTCAACCATCAATTAGAGTAAAAGAAATTATGGACAATAGGCATCGAGCATTGAATTTGAAGAAACAAATTAGAGTGGTCAGACAAGGAATGTGCTAGGTGCTTGACTCTTAAATTCAAAAAAATTGAGATAACATGTATATTACCAATACATTTTTCCAACCAACTACAAATTTCATTTCATCCTCTCTTGTTGTTTCATGAAGTATAATTGTCCTAGAGAAACCTAGAACCATTTGGTTGTTAGGAGAGATAGAAATGTGAGTGTCATTCATTTCCATGCTTGAATAGATAGCTCCCCACTTAATTTTAGATTGATCCATAATTGTGTTGAAATAACCGCCTATAATCTAGGATGCATGGAAAGAGTATTCAAAAGTCCATGTCTTCCACCAGCCCTACAATTTGCCTAAACTATTGTAATGATGAAGGGAACTCTTATTTTTGTTGACCTTGCTGATAATGTGATGCAATGGAATGTCAATGAATTCTAGTTGAATGTGATCCTCCAAAAAAGTACATATATGAGAATTGGTTGGGTTTCCATGCATGATGATGGTCATGTAGAGTTTGTGCGAAAAGGTCACTACTACAAATATGCCATTTATTAGCACTATAAAAGGACATTAATAGTACTAAAAAAGCACTGTTAATCGAGGTGAAGATAAAGGGGGGTTCCTTTTATCAGCGCTCAGAAAAACGCTGATAAAAGTGGGATTTTATCAGCGCTGAAAAAAGCACTGATAAAAAGGTCTTTTAATAGTGCTTTTTTAAGCGCTGATAAAAGTCATAAAAAAATAAAATAAAAAAGTTAAAAAGAAAATATAATGTCGGGGGAGCTTTTAACATCACTTGACCCCCCCCCCCCCTTATCAGCGTTAGGCGGACCCCCTCCAACTATCTCGCGTGCTGCCATTGCTCGCGCATCCCCCACATGCCCGTGCATCCCTCTCTACTTCCACACGAACTCGAACCCGAGACCTCCCCCTTGCGCGTCTGCACCTTTACCGCTAAGCTATTTAGTTTTTTTCTCTATTTAATGATATATCTATTTATTTATATATATATTGGTATATTTATTCATATATTAATATAGATTCATATTAATATAAATATATTTAGTTATATTAATACATATATATTTATTCATGTATTAATATATATATATATATATTCATATTTTAATATATATTTATATTTATATATATATAGTTATATTTATTTGTATATTAATATAGATTCATATTAATATAAATATATTTAGTTATATTAATACATATATATTTATTCATATATAAGAATATATTTATATTTATTTATATATATATATAGTTATATTTATTCGTATATTTATATAGATTCATATTAATATAAATATATTTATTTATATTAATACATATATATTTATTCATATATTAATATATATATATTCATATATTAATATATATTTATATTTATTTATATATACATATAGTTATATTTATTCATATATTAATATAGATTCATATTAATATAAATATATTTAGCTATATTAATACATATATATTTATTCATATATTAGTATATATATATTTATTCGTATATTAGTATATATTTATATTTATTTATATATTTTTTTTAGTTGTAATTTTTTATCTGTATATTCATTTGTATTTTAATATATATTTATAGGATTAGTTTTTAATACATTTATAAAATATATATTTTATATGTGTTTATAAATAAATAAATAAATACATATATACATATATACGACACACACACATAGACACACACACACACACATATATATATACGAATAAATATATATGTGTGTGTGTATTTGCAAAGCCATAGAATGTTAAAATGACCATAACTTCTAATCCAGAAGTCTGTTTCAACTCCACAACCATTCAAATCAAAGAAAATGAAACAATCTTCGATATGATATGTGGTACATGTCTAGGGGACATCCGGATCATAGGTTATACCTATTTTAATGTTAAAAAATTGCGATATCCCGACTAAAAACTCAGTTTTGGAGGCGTTCTGGGACTTTTTGGGCCTTGAAAAATGTGACAGAAGGTTCCCTTGGTTAGTTTCCACATAAATCTCATCGTAACCTTTTATTTGATATGTTGTAGAGCTGAAACAAATACCCAGATCAAAATTTATGACTGTTTGAAGTTTGTGTTACATTTTTAACTTATTTTAGATCTTTCATTATTATTATTTTTGAATTTTTGTGTCTTCAAATTGTTATTAAATGATTATTAATCGATGATAATTATCAAATTATTAATTAATAATATTTTTTAAAATATTTTAAATCCATTTTCACTAAATTTCTTATATATTAAATGTAATAGTCTATTTATACTTATCTAAAACATATTTAAAAAATATATATTATATTTATATCAATATAAATATACTTATATAACAATATATTATTTTTCATGAATTGTTTTTGAAATATAAACTTTATTAGTGCTAGGGAAAAACTCTGATAAAGTCCCTCCTTTATCAGCGCTACTAAAAAACGCTGATAAAGATGGGGTCTTTATCAATGCTAAAAAAAGGCTGATAAAGGGTAACTTTTAACAGTGTTTTTTTAGCATTGTTAAAAGTACCCTTTATCAGTGCTTTTTTTAGCACTAATAAAGTCCCTCCCTTTATCAGCACTTTTTTTAGTGCTGATAAAGGGTGACGCAGCGGAAACCCATTTTTGTGCTAGTGGGTCTGAATAATTATATCCTTGTGTTTGGGTTCCAGGATTACAAGGAGAAAAATGTGATTTCTTTTGAAGAGCCTGAGAAGTTACTTGGTTTTGGCTAGGTATCCAATCTTTTTTTCCTTCCATATAATTGATGTAATGATGATGAAGGAAGTTGGCAAACCTAGATGTTTGTTTCTTTTCTTAACAGGGGAGGAACTGTTAATGGAACTAGACTTAGAATGGGTCACCATGATGCTGGGAGTGGGAGGGAAGGATGTGTTCTTCTTTCTTTTAGTGTGCACTTCTTGTGACCAGGGAACATCACTGGAAAATTAAAGAACACAAAAAAGAGTTGAAGGGCATGTACTGATCCTCCAATAGAATTAGTGATGAGCTTTTTTCAGGATTCTCAGTAGAAGCACCATGTAAATCCATTGACACTACATAGATATCCATTTGAAGATCATCGGAAATTCCAGACAGGTTTGACAATCAGTTGTAAGGTTCTCAGGAGGAGGAATGACATCATAGGGTTGTCCTGAAGAAGGAACCACTTCACTGATCTGTTTGGGAACCAATGGACTGCAACCCAAGAACTCATCAGGAGGAATAGGCGTGCACAATATAGATTACTCATAACCATTAAGGGATGTGCCGACCATCTTGTTCCCGAGTGAGTGTGGACGCATCAGATTTGTAAAGATTGAAATCGTCTTCGAGAGATGGCATTACCAAGGTAGGAGCCTTGATCAGCCGTGGGGAGTATGAAGCAAGGGAGTCTTCATCCGACCTGCCCCGCATACAACATGAGGCCATGGGAGATTAAAAAAACAGGTCTGTGAGGGCGTAGAAGGACTTGGGAGGGGACATAAAGATGGAATTAGTGGGGATACCCCTCACTGACCCCTTGCAGAGAGGATGGATCACCTTTCTTCCGAGGAGAGTTGGAGTGCCCATTAAAGTGGAAAAAGGAGAAAAATCCTGGAGGGTTCTCGATGAAAATCCTTTTCTAAAAGATGTAGCCAGGAGCAGCTCAAATGAGAATCTGATGCAGTAACAAGGCTTCCAGATCAACCTCGACACAAATCCTTACAACCATCATGGACTCCATCCTCAGCATAGCTTCATCAGCCGAGATAAAACAACCAAAAACATCACTTGTACTTCTTGAGAATCGCTAAATTATTCTATGATAGTGGATGTCCTAGAAGACAAAGCCAGAGCATCACTAGGGAAGAGTCATAACCCCTAGGAGCATCCTAGAACCACTCTATGTGAATTAAGTTTTCTTAATTCTGGTTTTTCATATTAAATCTGGTTTAATATTGTGCTGCCATTTATTTAATTTTTATACAATGCTTTGTTCTTTTTTAATTTTGTTGGGCATTGGGCCACCTGTTTTCCTGTTGGGCCGCCGGTTTGAGGCCCTTTTGATATCCAGTGTTTACATGGTGGCAATCCGGGTTGTATTGTCTGCTTATCTGTGATCCGTTGATCATATTTGCCACCCATCTTGATCTGGTCATCTATTTTGTTGCCTGGGTTGTTCAAACCACTGCTTCGGTTCAGCTGTTCGGTATTGCCTTGGCTCCGTGGCACCTGTTGGTGGGAGGTGCGGTTATCGGGAGCAGCCACGCGCAGGGGGTTTCATCACCCCAACCCCATTTTCTTCCCGAGTCAATATCGTGTTTCACCCCGACTTTTTGGCTCCTTCGGTATGGTGCTTCGATGTTCCTCGGTGAAGCCCGAGTGTCTCACTCCCTTGTTCTGTGCTTAAGCCTCTTTCACGGAGCATTTGTCCTCGCTTGTCGATCTCCCTCGATCCCCATCTTGTGGCCGGTATGCGGTGGAGACAACGTCCTTCCCGACGGAAGATGTGTGGCTTTCAGTGACGATTTCCAGAACCACGGAAGGAGTGCACTGCGGATGGTTCTTCAGATTCAGAAGATGACGACACAATGATCCTCTACATGAAGAGATCAGGACCGCCGAACACTCCAATTGTCGGGCATTGTGAGTATTAGGGATGTAGTTTCATTTCATTGTTTGAAACATGTAAATCTCGCTTCCTGGTTTTGTTCCTGTTTATTTTCTTCTTGTGGATTGAGTTGCCTTGTATTGTTCTAGGTTTTCCTTTTGAGATTAATAAAATGTGTGTGTGGTGTGGTGTTCTTTCCATACAGTAGGACCCCTGAGGGTCCGAAGCATGTTTAATCTTTTCATCCCTTTACTTTTCTTGCACTTTCAATTCGGTTTTGGTTATTGCTATATGGAACCCATAGTACCTCTTCGGTTCATTGAATATTGTGGTTGTTTGGCTAGATTGCACTACCCATGCTACCACAACGGGTGGTATCAGAGCCTCCCAGACCTGCTGTGTTTTTTGTTTTTGATATCTACTTACCTTCTTTGTGATTGCAGTGTTGTTAATTTTCCTTTCTTGCTTGTATACCGGATTTTCTTGCCTGACTTTGGTTTTCGGCTTCTATAAAACTTGTTTATTGCATCCTGCTTAACAGTTTCAATAAATTGCTTGCTTGCTTGCGATTGTTGTTTCCTGTATGCGGCCCCTGTTTATAGTTTTTTTAAAACCGCTTTACAGTTTCTTTAATTTGGGTTTCTAGGCTTTATTATTCCGCATTTATTTCTCTGTTTAATTCTTCATGTTTAATTGATTTCTATTTGTTAATAGAAACCCTTGTATTCATTGAAAATTCTCTGCATTTCTTTTCTCACGGTACATGTTTACCCAGTGTGATTAGTCAGTTATTGGGGGCGTACGCATAATGTTGTTCGCAACCACTCGACATCTACTCATCTGGATAAACATGTCTACAATGAAATACGAAATCGAGAAATTCGATGGAGACAATGACATCAATTTATGGAGAATTAAAATGAGGGCATTGCTTGTTCAACAAGGCCTAATAGACACCCTATGTGGACACAAGAAACCAATTATCACTGTAAATGAGGGTGTCCTAGTTTTGGGATGAAGTCTCTAGTTTGTGACTTGTTATGAGTGGTGATTGGGTTTGGACAGTGTTTAGAGTGACAGTGTCATGTGAATAGATTTGGTGACGATCGAGGTTCATAGCAGTTCTATAGAGATCTCTGTAGCGATGTTAGGTGGTTCCTAGATATCATTAGGATTCTAGACTGGGATGGGTTTTCCTAGTCAGTAGCTGGATTCCCTTGGATCGCCGGTATTCTCGTGGGTTTAGAGTTTTCCCTTAGGACTCTTGGGTATGCATGAGTTTTGCAGTGGTACACAGTTATTGAGGAACCTCTCTTGTTGGCTTGGTTTAGGTTGTGTTTCTGTCTAGTGTGTTTTTAGTGGGGTAGAGTTGTGAATTCATCTTTGGATGTTTTTTTCCTCTTTGTGTCCTTGGAGGGTTAGTCTTCTCAGGAGGTAACCAAGTGTGAGGATAGTAAGGTCATGGGCAGTTGTTAGAGAAGCGAGTTCATTGGTAAAAGTCTGGCTAATTACCAGACTTCATGACGGTGATGCTGGTATCTCATTGATGACATTGGAGGGGTACCTGGGAATTAGGTGCTTAATGTCGTTGGGATATATTTAATGGGGGGAGGGGGTCCTTAGGTCAGTAGTGGGCTTCCCTTGCTTGCTGGGTTGGTTTCAGGTGCTTAATGTCGTTGGGATATATTTAATGGGGGGGGTCCTTAGGTCAGTAGTGGGCTTCCCTTGCTTGCTGGGTTGGTTTCCTATTGATTTCAAGTTTCCTTTAGGACCAAGGCTTTATACATTATACAACAGTAAGTGATTTTCGTTCTTTTAGTCTTGTGCTTTGTTTGCTTGTTTTCTTTTTTTTCATGAGTTGTTTTCTTTGCTGCTATTGTATGCATATGAACTATTTCACTTTGAGTTTATGTTCTTACCTTGTATTGTTGTAATGATTTGAGGATTGGTATTGCTCAGCTTATTCGTGTTTTTCAGGCACTGGATCTCTCTTGGGATCCTTTGGTAGGCATGTTACCAACAGGGTGTTGAGGTATGTGGAACGGGAAAATTCAGGTATGTGATGGTAAGTTTGTTTTATGCATTTATGTTTATAATGTTTCAATTCTAAGCATGTTCATGTAATATCTTTGGTGCAATTGATGAGGTAAAGTGTATATCACATTGATACACTTTTTGGACATAAGTTGTATACAGTTTGACTAGCACTGTTTATTGTCGCTTTTATTTTTCTTTGGTTGTTTAGCATGATTTCCCAATTCAATTGACATGTTAGGAGCTAGACCATCCTCAAATTTAATTGAAAATGGTGGATGTTTGTGAATTAAGTTTTCATAATTCTGTTTTTTCATATTGAATTTGATTTAATATCATGCTTCCATTTATTTAATTTTCATACCATTCTTTGTTCTTTTTTAATTCTGCTGGATATATCATTGCTGGGTTGGTTTCCTATTGATTTCAAGTTTCCTTTAGGACCAAGGCTTTATACATTATACAACAGTTTAAGTGATTTTCGTTCTTTTAGTCTTGTGCTTTGTTTGCTTGTTTTCTTTTTTTTCATGAGTTGTTTTCTTTGCTGCTATTGTATGCATATGAACTATTTCACTTTGAGTTTATGTTCTTACCTTGTATTGTTGTAATGATTTGAGGATTGGTATTGCTCAGCTTATTCGTGTTTTTCAGGCACTGGATCTCTCTTGGGATCCTCTGGTAGGCATGTTACCAACAGGGTGTTGAGGTATGTGGAACGGGAAAATTCAGGTATGTGATGGTAAGTTTGTTTTATGCATTTATGTTTATAATGTTTCAATTCTAAGCATGTTCATGTAATATCTTTGGTGCAATTGATGAGGTAAAGTGTATATCACATTGATACACTTTTTGGACATAAGTTGTATACAGTTTGACTAGCACTGTTTATTGTCGCTTTTATTTTTCTTTGGTTGTTTAGCATGATTTCCCAATTCAATTGACATGTTAGGAGCTAGACCATCCTCAAATTTAATTGAAAATGGTGGATATTTGTGAATTAAGTTTTCATAATTCTGTTTTTTCATATTGAATTTGATTTAATATCATGCTTCCATTTATTTGATTTTCATACCATTCTTTGTTCTTTTTTAATTCTGCTGGATATATCATTGCTGGGTTGGTTTCCTATTGATTTCAAGTTTCCTTTAGGACCAAGGCTTTATACATTATACAACAGTTTAAGTGATTTTCGTTCTTTTAGTCTTGTGCTTTGTTTGCTTGTTTTCTTTTTTTTCGTGAGTTGTTTTCTTTGCTGCTATTGTATGCATATGAACTATTTCACTTTGAGTTTATGTTCTTACCTTGTATTGTTGTAATGATTTGAGGATTGGTATTGCTCAGCTTATTCGTGTTTTTCAGGCACTGGATCTCTCTTGGGATCCTCTGGTAGGCATGTTACCAACAGGGTGTTGAGGTATGTGGAACGGGAAAATTCAGGTATGTGATGGTAAGTTTGTTTTATGCATTTATGTTTATAATGTTTCAATTCTAAGCATGTTCATGTAATATCTTTGGTGCAATTGATGAGGTAAAGTGTATATCACATTGATACACTTTTTGGACATAAGTTGTATACAGTTTGACTAGCACTGTTTATTGTCGCTTTTATTTTTCTTTGGTTGTTTAGCATGATTTCCCAATTCAATTGACATGTTAGGAGCTAGACCATCCTCAAATTTAATTGAAAATGGTGGATATTTGTGAATTAAGTTTTCATAATTCTGTTTTTTCATATTGAATTTGATTTAATATCATGCTTCCATTTATTTAATTTTCATACCATTCTTTGTTCTTTTTTAATTCTGCTGGATATATCATTGCTGGGTTGGTTTCCTATTGATTTCAAGTTTCCTTTAGGACCAAGGCTGTATACATTATACAACAGTTTAAGTGATTTTCGTTCTTTTAGTCTTGTGCTTTGTTTGCTTGTTTTCTTTTTTTTCATGAGTTGTTTTCTTTGGTATTGTTGTAATGATTTGAGGATTGGTATTGCTCAGCTTATTCATGTTTTTCAGGCACTGGATCTCTCCTGGGATCCTCTGGTAGGCATGTTACCAACAGGGTGTTGAGGTATGTGGAACGGGAAAATTCAGGTATGTGATGGCAAGTTTGTTTTATGCATTTATGTTTATAATGTTTCAATTCTAATCATGTTCATGTAATATCTTTGGTGCAATTGATGAGGTAAAGTGTATATCACATTGATACACTTTTTGGACATAAGTTGTATACAGTTTGACTAGCACTGTTTATTGTCGCTTTTATTTTTCTTTGGTTGTTTAGCAAGATTTCCCAATTCAATTGACATGTTAGGAGCTAGACCATTCTCAAATTTAATTGAAAATGGTGGATATTTGTGAATTAAGTTTTCATAATTCTGTTTTTTCATATTGAATTTGATTTAATATCATGCTTCCATTTATTTAATTTTCATACCATTCTTTGTTCTTTTTTAATTCTGCTGGATATATGTTGCTTTGGGCCACCTGTTTTCCTGTTGGGGTGACTGTTCGAGGCCCATTTGATATCCAGTGTTTACATGGTGGAAATCCGGTTTGTACTACCTGTTTACCTATGCATTGTTTATGATATTGGCCGCCCATCTGGATATGTTTGTCCATTTTGTTTTCTAGGTTGTTCGAACTGCTGCTTCGGTTCTGCTGTTCGATTTCTTCTTGGCTCCTTGGAACATGCTGGTTGGAGGTGTAGTTATTGGGAGTAGCCGTGCACAGGGGGTTTCATTACCCCCGCCCCCATTGCTTCCTGAGACATCATCGTGTTTCACCCCTAATTTTTGGCATGGTGCTTCCGGCTTCCTCAGTGAAACCATAGTGCCTAGCTCCTTGGTTCTGTGCTGAAGCCTCATTTGTGGAGAATTCGTCCTCGCTTGTCGATCTCCCACATCCCCCATTATGTTGCCAGTACACGGTGGAGACGACATCCTTTCCGATGGAAGATGTGTCTTTCGGTGACGATTTCCAGAACCATGAAAGGGGTGCACCAGGATGGTTCTTCAGATTTAGAAGACGATAAAACAACGATCCTCCGCTTGAAGAGATCATGACTGATGAACACTTTGAGTTTCAGTTTCATTTCTTCATTTGAAACTTGTAAATCTTGTTTCCTGGTTTTTTTCCTCTTTCTTTTCTTCTTTCAGATTTGGTTGCTTTGTACTGTTATGGGTTTTCCTTTTCAGATTAATAAAATGTGTATGTGTTGTCGTGTTCTTGTCATGTAGTAGGACCCCTGGGGGTCCAAAGCATGTCAAATCCTTGCGTTCATTTAATTTTCTTGCACATTCGATTTTGTTTTGGTTCTTGCCATATCGAACCCACAGTACCAGTTCGATGTTTGGCTTGATTGCACTGCCCATTTTACCACAACACTATATTAATAAGAACCTCCGTTTTCACATGATCTAGCCTCCCTAGCTCAGGCTGTAAGGAAATCTATCTCCAAAAATAGTTGAATAGAAATTGATATCAAATTTAGGATGGAGATGGCTTCCCGACCATCCAGGTTCTTGAAATTGATGAAATTAGAGAAAATCGAGAGAGGGGGATGATCCTCACCAAACATAATGATGAGGGACTACTTCTAATAATCTGAATCTGCTTCCACTTCTTCCAGGGAGGGAGATAACATTGGGATTCCATAGGGTTTTGAAACCAATGAGATCGTGGGGATAGGGGCAAAAGGGGCTCTAGGAGGAAGAGTGACTTCTCTCGAGGCTTCCGCTTTATAGAATCCAGTTGATGGGACTGAAGGGTATAGTAGGGGAATGAGATTAGGTAGTTGCGAGTCGGAGGAAACCATTGCATCACTGAAAAATTCATACGATCCCTCGTCCAGGGACTGGAGCATGGTGGAGAAAGTAATTGGCCATTGCATCACTGAAAAATTTATATGATCCCTCGTCCAGGGACTGGAGCATGGTGGAGAAAGTAATTGGGAATGGCCGCAGGCGATGAACCCGCAAATGGCGGCAGGCGATGAACCCGCAAACAACACAAAACTAGATTCTCACCGATCATGTGGTAAAAATAAATGTTTACACTATAAAATTTTAACACAAACCACCCAAAAAGGAAAAAACCACATGACTTGCTCCCAAAGATAATAGGGATCTAAAAAATAATACTCAGATAAAATGGTGGATCTAAGGCAGAAGACAGATTTAGTCTAAAACGAAGAATGCAGTCTGATAAAGAAACTCAAATAGATCTGATCAAGTAAAGTAGGTGTTCTCTGTTTGAATGAAAGATGCAAATGAAAATGCACTAGGATCGGATAAAAAACCACAGTAGATGAAAGCCGATCAAGCCAAGGGAATTTCACTGATTGAAGATATGAAAACCATTTGGTAAAACCTTAACTGCACTGCATCGAAGATTGTGAGGAGTGTCACACTTTTGGGGTGGAGAGACTATCACATGTCTTAATCCCTTCCTGGTTCTCTCTTTTTAGCTACATTGTGCCGACACCCCTTTCTAAAATATGTTGCTTCATCCTCTTATATAAACACCAAGTCCATATCTCCAATTAATGCATTCAAAACTAAGTTGTCTATCCATTAATATTGAGAATTAACTCTCCATTAATGTTGAGAGAAACTCCCTAATTTATGTTAAGAAAAATATCTCCATTAATTAATTTCTCTCTCCTCAGTAAATGTGGTGAATCTCGACAATCTCCCCATTCAGCATGTTAAATAAGGAAAAAAAATTCAACAATCTCAGTTGAAAAAAAATGGTTGGTATCACACCAACCATCATCATCTGCAGAAAATATGACGATGCCATTTTGCACTTCTGAAAAAAAAACTAACAGTTCCCCTTGAAAAAGAAACCCAAATTCCAATTACTTCATCATATTTGTATATGCATCATCCCATTGAACAAGACAAGAATCGGAAACATTTGGGTCCCCCATAATCGTGATCACCACCTTATCAGGAGCACCCACATAAATTTTTAACTTTTAAAACCCAAAAAACTACATGATTAGTCATCAATAAATGTCACAAAATAATTAACACCACTAAATGCCTTGAATTTAAAAGGACCACAAACATCAGAATGTACTAATTCAAGTACATGTGACTTCTTGTGCAAGTGATAGCTGCTAAAACCCACTCTTCTCTATTTTCCAGCCATACAGTGATTATTGGATGTTTTCCCTTCTTTGATGTGTTGATGGGGGAGATTTTTGGGATTCAACACATTAATTGAGGAGAGAGAAATTAATTAATGGAGAAATTTTTCTCAACATTATTAGGGGAGTTTCTCTCAACAGTAATGGAGAGTTAATTATTAATATTAATGGATTAAAAATTGAATATTGATTGCATTAATTAATTACATTATACTCAGTATAGGTGTTGAATCCCAATAGTAATAACCTTGCATCACACCTAACACCCTCTTCTAGTTGAGAAGTCGGAAGCAATGACATGGAATCCAAGGTCAACAACACCATGCACTACATGAAAATCACCTGTTTGCGGCATTTTTTTATTTGGAGGCAGTTTAAATTGTCGCTAAAGTTGGTGTCGGCATCCAACCTATGGAGGTTCATTCCATTTAATGATGACTTTTGGTAACTTTTGCATAATGTATATTTAGCGGTTGTTGTATAGCCAAACAAATGTTGATGATTTAGCAGCGGTTTAAATCGTCACCATATCCTAAATATTTTTTGACTGGAAAACTTCTTTTCATGAACTGGGCCAGGATGTCATCTGAACTAACACCTAACCCAGTCTGTGGAAGTCCTGAAAGGCATTCCCGATCATCATGGGATGGAAACTAGTGTCAGACATAAAATATAAAGTGAGTGGGAATTATGTCATACCAATAACCATTATCAAATAAATAAAACTGAACAAGCGGGAAAAAACCAACGAAAACTAAATATCATATAAATATATAAAATTGTTTCTCTTACAATAGCTAAACAAGACAGAAACTAAATAAAAAATTGAGAAAAAAACTACAACTGAAGCACGCTAACATGATCTCCATGTGACCTCAAGGTCACCACCATCCACCAACCAACCTACTCTAATAACGAGCACATGAACCAAGAACCTGATCAAGAAAGAGGACCTGAAAAACTGTTCGGGTCTACCGACACTGAATGGCACAAGTAGGATGTGAGGTAAACATATCAATAGGAAACCACCCAATAATACATGCATTTCCTTTCTCGAAAATAGTCTATTAACACTAGTTTAAAAATAAAATTACAAAAATAGGGTTTTCACATTTTAATAAATAATTACATTTCCCCCTTTTAAAAATAGAACACAACACCCTTTATTCTAAAAAAGTACACCGTTTTAGAAAACCCATCCCAAACCAAAAACATGGCCATTTCCTAAACATCCCTATAGAGATCCCGAAACGTATTCAGTTCGGAACCACCTATTAGCATATAGTGAAGCTCCCTAGTTAAAAACCAACTAGCCACCCTCAACTGACCAATCCAAAGACACATCCCACCTGACCTCTCAGCTAATCCAGGTGGTACCGACCCATCTAATTGGGGTTGATCAGCAACCATCACTCGACCCTCAAACAGATGCATAGGAAACCCATGGTAAATGTATATTTTGAAAGTAGGAGGACCTCACATGCGTGAATCACCTTAACCACCATCACATCACTTGTCTACCCCATAAAAGGACACCACCTATATGATAACTCATATAGGGAAATCCCTCTATAGGGGTGTCAACTATATATCACATTATCAATGGTTCCAACCGGGCCATCACATCACATAAACATTCAAATAGTTTTTCAAAATCATTATAGAATTCCAATCAAGCATTCACATTTTGTCACACAAGCTTTTGAATCATTCCTCAAAACATGCAAGATTCCAATTAGGCATTTATAATTTCAAACCACATTCATTTTAAATACATTCACAAGCATTTTCGAAATGATGTGAAAACCACTTCAAACCAAATTGAAACTTGCCCAAGGTACCAAATAGGTTTTTATATCATTTAGATGTCAACCATTTTACTAGATTTCCAAATGGTCCACAACTACAAACATCATTTCAAAATCATTTACCATTTATTTTTAAAACCATAAAACCATTTAGAAGTCATGGAGGTTTAGAGAGGATTGAGAAAGAGAGGGGGAGGAAAGAAACGATTAGCCAAGGTTCATGGGGAGTAATGTTTTAAAGATCCATATTCATTTGAATGATAATACATGTGTGCACATTGTTCACCCATGGATGTGACAACATCCAATGGAACGCTCTAAATTTCCATAGGAACACCCAAAACCAATTTCTTTTCAAAAATCACAGGTTGCTTTCAAACCAACTAAAATCCCACAATTTCACATAATTTATAAAGGTGTGAACAAGAATATGAAAAATAAGAGAGATCCTTCCCAAACAACATACAAATCACACAATAAAAGTCACCATGTTCCACATGTAAAGACCATATCACAATACAACCAATTTAATAAAATATTTCTAAGGGAAAACACCATAATAACCATCCAATTTTACATTTAAAGCTCTATTGACATTTTATAAAACATATTTGGTGCATATAAGATTAGGAATATATGAAGAATCACTTCAAAACCAATTTCTAACAATTTCAACCAAAAAGAAAACACCACCATAAACTAACCATGTTGATTAAAAAGATGAAAATAATGTTAAAAAATTAATTGAATTCCCCAAGCATCATATGAATTTCATCGAAAAGGAAAAGTATGGACACACCTACCTCAATGGAGTGCAGATGCGATGAAACCTTAAATGAAGAGGGATCTAAGCCCGATGTAACATCTTCACACCCTATACCCAAAAGAAAACAACATAAGGCATTAACTCTAACCTATAGGGTTTTTCCAAACAAGACCCCACCAAAGGGAAACCAAGAAATCAAGGAGGAAGGGGTGAAAGGGGAGAAAATGGGCCAAAATCCTAAGAAACTCACCTTGAGACATCAAGGAGGGATCCATGGAGGAGGAGAGGCCAAGGAAAAGGGGATACAAGGCTCCCTTCGTGCTCCAAAATCAACCAAGAGGGAAGGGGCCCGAATTGAGGATAAAAAGTGTGGGAGAGAAAAACAAGGTTTTTAATTTTTAAAAATTCCAGACAACTCACATGTCATGACCCGTCCCCCGTCCCCCGGGGCCCTTTCCATGACTATCCCAAGCCCGCCTTCAATAAGCCAGGGGTTGGCGACTAGCACCGGAAAGACTTATCCCTAAAACGGAAAGACATTGCCTTTAATCATATTTAAACACACAATCCAAGAACCCAACTAGATGCAACTATGAAGTAGAACTGTAGTAGTAAAGGTGTGTACTGAAAGTTAAGGGGCCAGAATACAAGCCCAAGTGAAAGGTACAACTACAACTAAAAAATAGAAAACAACTCCTGGAATCGTCCACCGAGGATCCTACCTGAAGGGTATGTACAACTCGTCTCCACTGCTCTCCATGTCAGCCAATCTCCTCTATGTACCGCCTGGTCCTGGCTCCCTCAAGTCTTAGCCAAGCTGTTCATCATTTGCACAAGATAGAACAAGGTGCGGGCAAAGCCCGCACATGGGTGAGTATGACAATACCTAGTGGGGACCCCGATACCCCCGAAGGTCTCTCAGAATTCCACAAAGGAAAACCAAAAAGCATGATCTCAATCACAAAGCAAAAACCAATAAACACAGCTCAAACCGGGTATAAGTAAAGCACATAAGTACATATGGTTAGTTGAGAAGCTAGATCATCTTATTTTTCCGAGAGGCACTACTGCTGACCATATAGAGTCTAGCCCACACAGGATCGGTAGGTACTAACACCCGCATGACCCACACAGGATCCGGCCTGCCTAGAGTCGATAGGTACTAACCCCCGCAAGACCCACATAGGATCTGACCCACATAGTATCGGTATGCGCTGACCCTCACAGGATCGCTGAGCGTTGTCCCACACAGGATCTAACCCACATGGGATAGATATGTCATTGATCCACGATGGGCCGCTCTAAGGCTGGTCCTCATCGGGTCCCATACTGTTGATCCACACAGGATTGCTAGGTGATGACCCACACAGGATCGCTTGGTGCTCACCCACATAGGATCGCTCGGTACTAACCTCCATATGATCTGTCTCTAACCTCTACCTCACTGCCATCCACTGGATTCCCACTCATAGATCACTTGATTCTGGGAGAACCTCTCCTCAAGCCATTGGTCACATTTCAACCGGCATGAAGATCAATGAAGATGTAACCCGATGATCTGTCACGTTATAAGGGTTCCAACACAAAAGAGGGCGTGTCAACAGGATGCTCGGTCTCTATGTTATAGACATTTTAGTGCCGAGGGCCCAGTTGGATTTAGGTACGATCCAACCCAGACATACTCCAACTTTATCCAAAACCAATGTGGAGTATGTCAAAAGGAAAGTCTCACTCCAAGGATCCCAGTGCCATAGATGGTTCATCCAACTGACATCTGGTTCACAAGATATAGCCTTTTAAGCATTTTTGGGACCGAGAGGGGTCCGGGTCCGGTACGACCTGGACCGACTCGGCCAGGCCCAAACTAGCCTGGGCCGAACCAATTGGGTTGGGCCATGGCTGGATCGGCTTGCTGGGTCGTGGACCGGCCCGACCCACCGGCAAGGCGCGGCCTGCTGGGTGACGTGACCTGATGCGCTGGCATGGCTCACTAGCCAGGTAGACACCATCTCCTTGAACGACTCAAGAAGAGCTATTCAACTCTTCAATTAGTAGCACCATGTGGCGCCACCACATGGTTTGTGGGACCCGCAGGGCGCGGGTCCCCCTCCTGCTGCGACTTCGATGCCACGACCCCTTCACTACGCCCCGCAGGTCCCGCAGACCACTTGGCGGCGCCGCATGGCACCGCTAATTAATGAGCTAAATGGCTCTTCTTGAGCCGTTCAGGGAGCTTGCAGCCACACGGCTGGTGAGCCGTGCCAGCGCCCTGGGTCACGTCGCCCATCGGGCCGTGCCCAACTGGCGGGCCAGGCCGGTCCACGGCCTAGCGGGCCAAGTGCACCGTAGCCCAGCCCAATCAGGGCAGCCCAAACTGGGTCGATTCGGCCCAAGCCAGGTCGTACTAGGTCGAACTGGACCTGGACCCCTCTCAGGCCCAAAAACACTTAAAAGGTCATATCTTGGGAATCAGACGTCTGTTTGATGAACCTTTTGCGGAAATGGGATCCTTGGAGGGAGATAGTCCTTTTGAAATACTCCACTTGGGTTTTGGAGAAAATTGGAGTATGACCGGGTTGGATCGTACCCAAATCCAACTGGGCCCTCGGCACTAAAATGCCTATAAATTATAGACCGGGCGTCCAGTTGACGCACCATCTGTTGTGTTGGAACCCTTATGACGTGACAAATCATCAGGTTACTTATTTGTGGAACTTCATGCTAGTTGAAATATGAACAACGGTTTGAGGATCAGTTCTCCCAAAATCAAGCGTTCTATGATCGGGAATCCAATGGTTGACAATGAGGCAGAGGTTGGAGATAGTTTATACATAGGTTAATACTGAGTGATCCTTTGTGTGTCAACACCTAGTGATCCGGTGTGGATCAACACCTAGAGATCCTGTGTGGATCAGAAGCACTCGACTCGATGAGGACCAACCTTAGAGCTGCCCGTCGTGGATCAACGACATACCGATCCTGTGTGGGTCAGATTCTGTGCGGGTCAGCGTTCTGTGATCCTGTGTGGGTCATCCCATACTGATCCGGTGCGGGTCAGATCCTATGTGGGTCTTACCAGGGTTAGTACCTATCAACTTCGGGTGGGTCAGATCCTTTGTGGGTCTTGTGGGGGTTAGTACCTACCGATCTTGCATGGGTCAGACTCCGTTTGGTTAGTAGTAGTGCCTCTTGACACAATAAGATGAAATAGTTCCTCGATTAATCATCTATACTTCTGTGCTTTACTTATACTTGGTTTGACCTATGTCTATTTCTTTGTGCTTTGTGATTGAGATCATGCTTTGTGGTTTCCCTTTATGGAATTCTAAGAGACCTTCAGGGGTCTCGAGGTCCCTACTGGGTAATGTTATACTCACCCATGTATGGGCTTTGCCCACACCATGTTAGGTCTTATGCAGAAAACAAGCAGCTTGGCTGAGACTTGAGGGAGCCAGGACTAGGTGGTACATGAAGGGGATTAGATGACATGGAGAGCAGTGGAGATGAGATACACCTACACTTCAGGTAGAATCCTCTATGCTCCTTTTGTACCTTTATGTTTTCAATTCTTTTGTTGGGCTTGTATACTGGCCCAGTTACACCACTCAGTGCTTTACTTCCTCTTGTACTCTGGTTTTCGATTACTTAGTGTTCACCTTTCAACATTGTGGGTTTTTCTTTGAGAGTGCATGTGTGTATAGGTATCCAGGAAAATGCCTCCTGCTTGAAGGTTGACTCCTTCGGTGCTAGTCACCTACCCCTGGCCTTGCAGAGATGGGCTTGGGTTATGTCATGGCACAGGCCCTGGGGGATGGGTTGTGACATCACATGGTTTGGCCACACGGTTTACCAAACAATTCACCAACTATGTGGTAGATACTTCCCAAGAGGAGATCGACCAAACAACCAACCTACACGGTTTGACCGACCATTCTAAAATTGTTTGGTAGCTTCTATCCAATTCTAGGACCTACCGTACAATTTCCTGGGCTGAGTTGCATGGTTTATACTAACTGTGTGCTGCTCATGCACATGCAAAAATTCACCCAAACATTCAAAAATTGAAAATTTTAATCGGGAATGAATTTGAACCTCAACCAAAAATACACAAGATCAAGAAAAGAATAAAATAATGGAGTATCTGAGGTCAGGGTGTGATAATTCTCCCCACCATACACTTTATTCTCCCAGCAATCCACCTAGTATAAAGACATTCAAAACTCGAGTCCATGCCCCATCATAACTGAGGGAAACCATGAACCTCGGGGTGACCATTCACTCCACATGTCACACCTGACTAACCACGAAGAAACCATAGTACAAGAATGAATGGATAACACGAGGGGGTTCTCCCCACCACAAGATCTCAACCAACTTATCCAACAAAATCAGGAACTCAAAACACGAGCTAACCCAAACTTGTCCACATCAACTGTGTGACACCCACATCAAGACCAGGAACTCCCATCAAAACTAACCTAAAATCCTTAACATAAGTGAAACAACACCATCACTATAACTAGAAACTTCCCACACAACCCGAACCCCCAACACTAGGGTAAGACTACAAAAGGAACTCAAGCCAAATAATGAACCAAAACCATCAGCCAAAAATTCCACAAAACTCAAGCATCACCAAATGAGCACTACTAAAACCAAAACACTACTACAAAACTATCCTTTAACAATACTAGAAATGGAATTTTTCAACGATAAAAATATGTGGACTACATAATTGAGGTTAAAATCCATGGTCTTTTATCAACACTTTAATTTAGCACCGCTAAAAGAACCAATTATCTGTACTTATAAAATAACTAATAAATATTCTTTTATCAGCACTTATAAAAGAGTCAGCACCGCTAAAGGAACCAATTATCAATACTTATAAAATAACTAATAAATATTCTTTTATCAGCACTTATAAAAGAGTCGATAAAGGACCATTTATTAGTTTTTATAAAATCCCTACTAAAGTAGATCGTTATAATTTCTTTTAAAAGAACTAATAAAGGTGTCCTTTATGGGCACTTTTAAAAGCGCTGATAAAGGTCCATACGATAGTGTGATGTAACCACACATCGTAGAAGCAAAAACACCCCAGATATCAACCGAAATATGTACCAATATAATATTTAAATGAAATGAAATTTACAACACAAACACAAAAAAACTATATTATAGAAATTTTAAACATTGGATTATACAATTACATAAATAAAAATTATTACATACATTAAAAACCTCAATGTTCCTTTATCTTTTAATCATGAACCGACTCATCCAATTGCCGAACAAACCACCACTGACCGAGAAAATGAATGCACTTGAATATGAAAACAATAATTATGATAGAAATTATATAAAGAAATAAAGTAACGGAAAGTGTTAATTTTATTAAAATTGATGTCAATTTTAAATAAAAAGATTCATTTGGAGTCATACCAACCACACCGTGTATCGGATTGAGGTGCGGTTGATTCCAACACATCTCAAATGACATGTGGATAGTTTTTCTAATGTATTAAAATAATTTGAATGTGTTTTATTGGTTTTGAGTATGTTAGTTGTCTTTTTATATACAAATGTCATTTTAAACCGGAAACAAATACTTTGGACTCATTCTGATAACATCATGAATCAGTTTGACGTGAAATGGATTCCTACGCATCACAAATTACTTATGAATAATTGTCATAAATTATAAAAAAAGTCTTAGTGTATTTGATCAGTTTTCAATGAGTGACCCTTTTATAACTAAAATATCAATTTTAAACTGATAACATAATTTTTGAGTCATACCGAGCACATCGTGTATCGAATTGAGGTGAAGCTGATTCCTACACTTCAAAAAATGACTTATCGATCGTTTTCATAAAGTATATAAATAATCCAAATGTGTTTTCATAGTTTTGAGTAGGACAGTGGTCTATTTATTAAAATTGATGGCAATTTTAAATAAAAAGACACACTTTGAGTCATATCGGTCACACCATAAGTCATATTGAGGTGAGGATTATTCCTACACATCCAAAATGACTTATGGCTCATTTTCCTAATTCTTCAAAACATTCTGAATGTGTTTTCTTAGTTTTGAGTATGTCACTTGTCTTTTTACTAGAATTTAATTTTAAAATTGAAACTCACACTTTGACTCATAATGATCACATTGTGTATAAAATTGAGGTGTGCATGATTTATACACATCATAAATGAATTACGGATCATTTTACAGAATTATTTAAACAATTTGAATGTATTTAATCAGTTTTGAGTTGGAAAGTTGTCCTTTTTACTAAAATTGATGAAAATTTTAAATAAAAAGATGCACTTTGAGTCGTACCGATCACAACGTGCATTATATTGAGGTGAGAATGATTATAACATGTACCAAATGACTTATGGATCATTTTACTAATTTTTCAAAACAATATGAATGCGTTTTCTCAGTTTTGAGTACATCACATGTCTTTTTTACTAAAATGTCTTTTTAAAATTGAAACATGTACTATAACTCATACTGGTCACATTGTGTTTCAGATTGAGGTGTGGATGATTCCTAGAAAAAAAATTACTTAATGATAATTTTCCTAAAGTATTTAAGCAATGTGAATGTGTTTTCTTGGTTTTGAGTAGGTCAGTTCTCATTTTTACTAAAATTGATGTCAATTTTAAATAAAAACATGCACTCAGAGTCATACCGGTCACACTGTGCATCAAATTAATGAGATACTGGTTCCTAAACATCCCAAACAACATATGGATCATTGTATTAATTTTTCAAAACAACATGAATGTCTTTTATTCGTTTTGATTACATCACTTGTCTTTTTTACTAAAATGTAATTTTAAAATTGAAACACATACTTTGACGCATACCGATCACATTGTGTATCAGATTGATGTATGGCTGATTCCTATACATAAAAAATGACTTATGGATCATTTTACTAATGTATTTAAACAGTGGGAATGCATTTTCTCTATTTTTAGTGGGTCAATAAGACTTTTTACTAAAATTGATGTCAATTATAAATAATAAAATGTACTTGGAATCATACCGGTCACATCGTGTGTCAGATTGAGGTGTGACTGATTCCTACACATCCCAAATTCCAAATTTATCATTTTCCTAAAGTATAAAAACAATATTAATTTTATGATCTATTTTGAGTATGTCACTTGTCTTTTTTACTAAAATGTCATTTTAAAATTGAAACACATACTTTGACTTATACCAACCACATTATGTTTCGTATTGAGGTGTGTATGATTCATACACATCAAAAATGACTTATGGATCATTTTCTTAAAGTATTTAAACAATGTGAATTCATTTTCTTCATTTTGAGTTGGTGAATTGGCCTTTTTACTAAAATTAATGTCAATTTTAAATAAAAACACACACTTTGAGCATACCAGTCACACCGTGCGTCAGATTAAGGTGAAGTTGATTCATGAATATCTAAAACAACATATAGATTATTTTCTTAAAGTATAAAAAAATATGAATGTGTTTTTCAGTTTTGAGTACGTCACATTTCATTTTTACTAAAATGTCATTTTTAACATGAAACATGCAATTTGACTCATACAGATCACATTGTGTATTTGTTTGATGTGAGAATAATTCCCACACCTCAAAAATGATTTATGTAACAATACTCTAAATTATCAAAAAAATATGAGCATGTTTTCATGATTTTCAATGAGTTACACTTTTTTAAAGTCAAATGTCGATTTTAAACTGATAATGGACACGTTGAGTCTTTTTAGGCACATCATGTATCAAAGTGAGGTAGATTTGATTATTACACATAAAAAATGACTTATGTATCATTTTATTAAATTATCAAAAAAAATGAATATGTTATCTTGGTTTGGAGTATGTCAGTTTCCTTTTATACTAAAATTAATATTAATTTTAAATAGAAAGAAGTACTTTGAGTCATACTGGTCAGATCGTGTGTCATATTGTTGTGCAACTGTTTCCTACATGTACCAAAGTGTCAAAAACATCCTAACTATCAATGTTACCACAATTTCTATTGAATTTATTTCTAGAACAGCGAAAAATATATAAACAGCTTCAAATACACCACATCGTCTCAAAAAAATGAATCCACATTTATAAGGAAACGATTTTTATGAGTAATACTAAAAAGAAATAAATTAAACATAAATATGAAATAATACATTAATTCTATAAAGAATTATTTTACTATGAAAATATCAAGATTAAATTTATGATTGGGAAGTGGAGGGAACTTGAAGGAAAGTGATAAATGTCAAAATTGCATGGGTGAAAGGTTTTGAGGGTGAAGAAGTTTGTGGAAGTTTTGGTGTAGAAAGACATCAAATATGGATAGAGCACCCCAACTCAGACCAAAGAACCACCAACATAAGAAAACAATTATTATGTAAGTAATACTAAAAATAAATAAATTAAACATAAATATGAAACTATAAATTAATTCAAGGGATAATTATTCTACTCTGCAAACATTAAGATTACCTCTGTAACTGAGTGGATACAGTGTTGTTGCTCTTACTGCAAAGGTAGTGGAGGTAACATGAAAGAAATTGACAAATGAAACACTACAGGGGTGAAAATGATTTAAGGGAGAAGAATTTTATGGATGTTTTGGTACAAAAAGGCATGAAAAATGGACATAGCACCCCAACTAAAGAAAAACAATCCACCTGTATAAGAAAACAATTATTATGTGAGTATTATTAAAAAGAAATAAAATCAACATAAATATGAAATAATAAATTTAGTCTATGCACAATGATTTTATTGTGAAAACATCAAGATTACTTCTATAATTGAGCAGAGGCAACATCGTTGCTCTTCCTACAAAGGCAATGGTGGAAACATGAAAGAAAGTGATAAATGCACCATGTAAAGGGTGAAAAGGTTTTGAGGGAGAATATGTATGTGGATGTTTTGGTTTAGAAAGGCATGAAATATGGAAAGAGCACCCCAAATCGAAAAAATAGTCTACCTATATAAGAAAACTATTATTATGTGAGTAATACTAAAAAGAAATTAATGAAACATAAATATAAAATAATAAATTAATTCTACGGAAAATGATTTTACTATGAAAAAATCATGATTAACTTTGTGGTTGAGTCGAGATAGTGTGATTTTTCTTCTTACAAAGACATGACACATGGATAAAAATCTTCTAAAATAAACAAAATCTGTTTGGAATAATGAAAATTAAATCCGCATTCCATTATATAATTTTTTTGGTAAAATAGAGAAAGTATATCGTAACATTACTTTTAAATCTTTCTAAAGGGTTTCCTTCATTATAGTTTGTTCTTCCAAGTGACTAGTAATATCATCATGTGTAAAAGAAACTATCAACATGAGTAGTCAAACATTTAATTTATATTATATTAATGGAGTAAAGAACATATAATGTTATGAGAAAAATCCTAATATATTAAAAAATAGTTTTACCTTCTTATTGAACCCTATTTCTTCTTTTAAAGGTTTTAAGGATTTGGTTCCACTATTGAGAATCCAAATACCCTATTTGTGGTCCCCTCTAACGTACAAGAAATTTTCAACATTGGTACCAACATGAACTGATTTTTATGTCCCAATGAAAGGGTCATCCTCGATTGATTTTTCATTTGACTCAACATTTGTTTTAGTCGCCACCAGGGAAATCAACCAATTAATGTTTTTTGGATTAGAGACATAAAATAATTTCACTAATTGTGATTCCCATATTAGGGGATTGTCTTTTTCCCCTTCCACAATGAAATTCACCTTAACAAAGCCCATTTTATCAACTTTTAATCCATTTATATTGTCACTCTATTTGCAACGGTAAAGAGAAACTTGGAATGTTTTATAATCCAACTCGTATATCTGTTTGAAAATGAAAAAATATGATATATTTGAATAAATTTGATTTATATCCTTGGAACCAGATATGTGCATCACTTCAGCCACAAGCATAACACCACTGTTTTACATCATATTGGAGTCATTGAGTTCTTTCTTTATACCGTGTAACCATCGATTACAAACCCAATATAAGATATAAAATTTTCATTAGGTCCTATGGATATCCATTGAAGTCATTCGACAAATGAATTCATATTTTCAGATAACTTCTTATAAATTTGATTTCTGAAACATCCTATAAACTTTTGATTATGTATATTTGATATCCATACTTCATACCTTGATGGATTCAAATCTCTAAGAATTGTTTTTAGGATTCAATGTGTTGATCTAAATCTTCAATATTATGTAATATTTAAATATATACTTTCTACCGATCTGTCAAGGTAATTGTAACAATATATCTTCCATAAATCCCTTTCCTATAAGAGGTTCAATGTGATGAGACTTTGGGAGACTGATGCTTTCAACATCTTATAGGTAATTGGTATATAATTCAACAACTTCTTCAATAATATATTTTTATGCAATACAACCTTTTTTTTCGACTTTGATTCTTGACATACCCTTTCAAAATCATTATATACCATTAAAAGTGGTACATCCATCTGTAATGGACATGACCACAATGATGAACCTCTACGAACAAGTGAACCATCAGGTGGAACATTATATAAAATAATTATGGAGGGAATAACTTCTCTAATTCATATAATATGAAAACAATCTCTTTATTCATGATTGGAAAATTCTCTAGGTCTAAAACTTTAATGCATATGGATTAGAAAAATAAGTAGAGTCTGTTTAATATATGTCGTACATTTTGAGACAGAATGAAATGGAAAGATACATGCATTAAATATTGCATCAAAGCATGATAGTTGTGTGATTTTAGTCCTTGTAAATTCAAATTCTTTATTGACACAACACTCTTGATATTTGATGAATACCCCTATGGAACTTTTACACTAGTAAGTAATAGGAGAAATTGAAAATTTTCCTATCTGGATATAGTGTGAGCTATTGGTGGAAGAAAAGTATGCCTTTTACCCTTCACTGGTGCTAAATCTTCCCTTATCCCCATTTCAATCAAGTCCAACCCAGCCTTGATGATATCTTTCATTTTTCTAGGAACATTTAGTAATGTTCCAATAACTCAATCAAATACATCTTTTTCTACATGCATGACCTCAAGAAAATATTTTACATACAAACAATTCTAATACTATAATTCAATGAAAATTAATCTCTTTTTCCAACCTGATTTTGTATGGTTTTTTGAAAATGGTTTACCTAAAATAGTGTCAATATTTTTTACTTTTTTGTTTTTTATCACCCGTTACTGGTGATGATGTTGTACCTTGTTTGATATTCACATTGAATGTTGTCATATATGATTAGTATTTATGTCATCGAGGTAAAAATTTCTAATTTCCAAAAAAATAGACTTTGAGGAATGTTTCATCCAGACCGAGTATGTGCATTTTTCAAAAATGGGACACCCAAACATTCCTTTAATTCTATATCTTGATAAATTTCCATAAGCAGGGAAGTCCTTTATCATTCCCTAAAACATGATCCTCATTGTGAATTATTCACTTCTATGAGAATCATACATTGTAAATCATATATCCCACATCAATTTCATATATTTGATCAATGGAGCCAAATAGACATCAATATCATTACTGGGTTACATTGGTCTAGATATAAGTAGAGCAACATAATGTATTTGCGCTTCATGCATAACCATGGCATAATGTTATATTTTAACAAAATGATGGGCCATGTACTGTGAGTATTACTCTATACACCAATAGTATTTATTCCATATATAGATAATGAAAGACGAATGTTTCATGGATCATCTCTAAAATTAGAAAACTCGTAATCAAATTTCTTCGACGGAGGAGAATCTTCTGAATGACGTAGGTTCCCATATTTAATTATTGTATCTACATGACATGTTAATTATCTCACGGTTTCTTGAAATACATATAGTATTCTAAAATATAAAATTATAGGAAATTACCATACATATTTCGAAGGAATTGATTTATTTTTCTTGTATCGATTTTCACCATACATAGGGTATCTTATGAGTGATTCATGGTCCTTGTGAAACAATATGAAATAATTTCGACAAGAATGTAATTTTTTAGAGATCAATCCCATTGAATGTAACATTCATTTAACATCATATTTTTGGCATGTTAGTTCATTTTCTTCTTCTATAATATCTTTCAGAAGACCAAATATTTATGTAAAGCTGGTGTCACTCCATCCGCTGCTAGCTTTCAAATTATATAACTTCTATAGAGCTAACAATGTTTTGTATTTAGTACAACTGTTATACAATGGTTTATTGGAATAAATATTTAACTCCTCAAACTACTTTGGACAATCTCTATGATCATATTTAATTGTCATGGTCATTTCTTCCATGTGATCATAATCATCTTTTACGAAGGTATTCATATCAAATGATTCATATATCTAAGTATCACCCCAATCGATGTCCACATTCAGTTTTTCTCTGCGTTTAGTCCAATATTTTAGCTTTGATCTATTCCATGAAAAATAAAATGTTCTTCCAACTATTTGGGACTAATTTGTCTTGAATAACAACAACATAAACATAGAAAAAGGAGTTTAGAAGGTTCATCAACAATATCTCTTGCAAACATGATGATATTTTTAACACCATCGCCATATTCATTTCTCAAATGATTAGAGTTCATCCATTTTCAGTTCATATTATTCCTATTGGGTTAAAAAAAGATCAATTTTATAAATTATATAAATAAATACACATAAGATATTCATTATCAAAAGTGAAAGTAATAGAAAATTCTAATAAGAGAAACTCAACATTTGATTATTTCAAATAATTCCAGTATGTTGAAGAAAATGTATAATAGAATTTAAGAAAATAATTACTTCTCATAAAATCCTTATAAAATCCCCTAAACAAATTAAAATATAATATAGGAAATTAATGAGTAATAAGAAACTCACATATGATAGAAAAAAATAATAAACTATCATCCAATCAACTAGATCATTGGTTTCATGGAATGAGGAATAATGCTAATTATAAAAGGGAGAGAACTATCATTATTTTTGTAGCATTTTGGTGCATTTGGCCAGAATGGAATTAATCACAGTTTGAGGGTATGTTAGATAAAGGGAAATATGGATAATTTCTACTAGAATATTTGACTCTCTAGATATTCTAAATCAAAAAATAAGGTTGTTGGGATTTGAATAAATAGTAGGAGATATTATATAATCCTTAATAACATCACAATTAGCAATCATTAAAATGTAATAAATATTATTTGATTTTTGTAGATAATGGAATGTTACATGACTACATCACATTCCATATGATCTAAATAGAAGAAAGAGAATCTCATATCCAGTGAAAAATTCTAGAAGCAGTACAAACACTAAAGCATTATATTATATTATGAATAGAATTTAAATTTTTTAGAATCCCTTATACCTGATTATCAACCACATAGAGAGAGTGAGGGTGAGAAGGATTCCTATAGAATAAACATAAGGGATAAATCATATTTCTGATGAATCATGTTATTAGTTATGTCTCTGATAAGAGGATACATGATAAGGACATGAATGGATACACTATGTTGAATCATCTCAAATAATATGTTAATGATAGGGAGATAAAGGTAGATAATAAATGATTGTATCACTAAAATTTATAGGCATAAACTGAAAGATAGATACGGTAATGACCCTAGCCTAAATTACCCAAACAACACCAGGTCAGAACATCATATGACCTCTAACACACCTCAAAGTCACTAAAGGATGGTTTAGACTTTGGGTGTAAAAAACTATAAATTAGTGGTCCCCCCCCTCAAATAGAAACAATTAGTACCAGAGGTTGAAAAAAATTCTAGCATGTCCCTTGGAGCCAATGGACACGTAAACCCTAAATCATCATTACCTGATATAGGCATACCTGTTAGACAAATAACTATGGAAATAAATTATGAAATATCTATATAGACACACATATATGTCACATATAAAATCTTACTAATAATCTATAATAAATATAAAATAGATAAAAACCTAATATTAAAAATTAACGTGAACTAAAGGCACCATAATCATTGAAAAATTGAATGATGGTGTGATAAAACCTCATGTTCTTAATTGGGGATGACCCATTTGAATCTGATTAATAAGAAAACTATGGAAGATAGTGAATTCTAAGAGGAACTGGATCCTATGATACATATAACCAATAGAGAAACATACATCACTCCACAAACATGGTTCCTAAAAAATAGAATCTGAAGCTGCATGTCCACTGAGGTGTCCATGAAATGTGTCCGCATATATATAATAATTTGGGAAACCACCAATGTGCCTCAAATCAATTGTCAATAAAAAATAATATTCATGAAAATTTCAACAAAATTGTATACATATATGAAAAAATATTTAGTAAGATAATATAAAACATATTAGTAAACCAATAATGAATAAATCCAAGGTTTAGTGTCATATATAACCAATAAATCCATATATCGAGAGGGTCCATGCATCAGTAGTAAGTCAAACAACAGATCATAAACAAATAATTCTGTTCATAATCTAAAATCAAAATAGTATACAATAACCGAACCACATATAAAGACTTCTATGTTGAAGAAATATAAAATAAAAAAAATACACAAATAAATTCAGAAGGCCTACCTCGCTAGGTTGAAGAAAATCTAAGACCCTCTACGAAAACCCTAACTACAATCGAAAACCAGATTCGAGATGAGATTTTCAACCAACTGGAGGCATTTGAGTGGCATGATTCGAGATTTGATTCACTGAGGAGGAGTTACAGAAGTGGGTGGCTTCTGCAGAAAGAATCTGATATCATGACGGGTTAACAAATGGTTAGGGGTTTTTAAATAGACCAGGACACTTTTACCAGTGCTTACAAATAAGAACTGATAAAGGCTGGTCTCTATCAGCTATAAAAAAGCACTAATAAAATCAATCATTATCAGTGCTAAAGTTATATCTTTGATAAATATTCATTTTATCGGCACTTTGTTAAGAACTAATAATGCCCCATCTTTATCAGTGTGAAAAAAGTGCTGATAAAGATTCTTTTATCAGCTCTTATTTCTTAAGCACTGATACAAGATTTATTATTATAATTATAAATAAAAAAATTATAAATATTTATATATAATTAATAAATATATATAAATATAAATATATTAAATATATTCATTTTTACATATATTTATTATAATTTTATAATTATTTATTTATAATTATATATTTTTTTTAAAAATATTTATATCACTATAGATATTTATATAATTATACACACATATATATATAATAAATATAAAAAATATAAATATAGTAAATATATTCATTAGTTAAATAAATTTATTATAAATTTAATTATTATTTATATATATAATTATTTATTTATAATTATATAAATACTTTAACAAATATATATATATATATATATATTTATAATTATAAATATATAATTATAAAATTATAATTGTATAAATATAGTAAATATAAAATTATAAATATATTTATTTAAAAATGTTTTTTTACAAATATTTTTTTTACAATATTAATGAATATCTAATGTAAAGTGCATAAATATTTTATAATATATAAATCATATTTATATATATTAATATATATATATATATCTATATATTTAATATATACAATTTAATAACATTAATTATGATAATTATCTAATTAATAAAATGTTTAATATTTAATAATATATAATCAATTTATTCATTTTTATCAATAATTATTTAATTAATAAAACTTGTAATATTTTTTCAATAAAATCAATTTTTGTTTTTTAATTTATTTAATTATACCATTTTATTTATTTAGAAATTTGTTAGCGCTAAAAAAGAATTGATGTAATAAATATTTATCAGCGCTACAAATAAAGCGCTGATAAAGGGTACCCTTTATTAGTGATAAAAATAAAGCATTGATAAAGGATACCCTTTATCAACACTAAAAATAATGTGCTGATAATGGTTTTCTTCATCAGTGCAAAAAAATAAAGTGCTGATAAGGATTCACATTATTAGTGCTAAAACAAGCACTGATAGAAGGTTACATTTTTCATCTCTTTGTTTAGTACTGAAATAGATTCCATTTATCCGCCCTTTTTTAAGTATTGATAAATACCAGTACTATTAAATATGTGTTTTGTAGTAGTGAAAACACCAAACATAAGGGTTAAACACACTCAATAAAGAGCGTACAATTTTAAATAGACACTTTTAATTCACCTCCACCCGGTTTTGAACCTGAGTCTCTTGCATGACAAGAAGGAGCCCTTACCACTCGGGTACGGGCTCAGTGGATTAAATAGAAACTTTTAGATAAACACCACTACTCAGATTATTAAAGAACAAATTCATCACATAACAGAAAGCTGAAATTACAGTAGTAGGAAAAAAAGAACAAGAAAACTCAAATGTTTACATCCCAACATGGGAGACAAGAACTGGGCCAAGGGGGTTTCCCAAACACCCCCGAAAATTCCCAGACTGTGTGAGCTTTAATCTAAGGCCTATGGATGGAGCCCGGATGACTGAAGTACCTGCTGCCTCAAAGTTGGGCTTCAACATCCTTTGATCACAACAACTTCTTTGAGTGATGCTTCCTATAAAACTTCTCCAGATAACCCAAATTGACACAATGATGGAAAGCCTATGGAGGACCATGAAGGAATGGATTCAAATTCCTTAACTGGACACACTGGAAACACATGAGTGAGTGGTCGAATGAATGAGAATCTAGATCCATCAAGATAGACTTATCAGGAACATGTTCTTCCGACACATGCTTCTCCTCATATGGGGACGCTTCATGAACAAAAAAAGACACCATAATGAAAATTATTTGTGCTCTCGAAACCTACTCAGCTAAAAAATCTTCAACCAAAAACTTCTCAAAACAAATATCCTTGGATGATAGGACTCACTCTTTGTTCTCAGGACAAAGACCCCCGATGAAAAGAGAAACCTTCATCAGATCCTATGACACCAGCTCTAGAGAAAAAGAGATAAGATCCTTTAATTTGTCCACAAAGGCCTTCACCGTCCACTGGACTTACTGAATATTCATGAGATCTTTATTCTTCTTTATCTTCTCCTCATCAGGTATAAACCACTAAATGAACACGTACTTAAACACTTCCCATTTCATCTCAACTTGCATCAAATTTGGGGGAAAATCCAATTTTTCCAAGGTTTTCCCTTCAATAAAACCCAAAACAACATGAACTCTAACAATTTCAGGATTCCTCAATGATCTGTAGACACTTTAAACTACCTCAATCCACTTCACCACATCTAATGTACCCCAATCACCATGAAGGATAGGAAATACTTGATAAGAATCATAAATTGGGCATGAATCATTAGAAACATTGTGGATCTTTTTGGGTGGTATATTCTAAACAACACGAGAAACATAAAAATGGAATGAACATCCAAAAAAAATCCAAAATAACAACTCAAGACAAAGACAACATGCTCTTAGGCCGAACACATAAAAGCACAACCAAAAATAATATTTTCAAAAACCACAATTTATATTTTAATTTTCTAAACCTCCCTACTTAAAAGATACATTTAGAAAACAGAAGCCACTTTTCACAAACAGGACCCACTTTTAAAACAGAAACCAATATCTGGAATCATTTTCCTTTTTCAAAATCACTTTGTAAAAACTTGTGTAAGCCTTTATTCTGAACTACAAACCCATGGAATTATATGAACCACCACATATGTGTTCATCTGTTTCCATCCACATGTTCCAACATGCAATATCCACACATACCCTCATATGTGTAAACATTCATAAGGAACACCAAGGGTTTCACATACCTTTTAATTATCAAAACCCAAGAATTCACCAAATTTTCAATCCAAAATTATTTCCTTTAAATTCCATTTTTTCAATCCAAAAACATTTGAAATTAATCAACATCTCAATTTTTTTTTCATTTTAAAAGATTACTCACATCAACTGAGACTAAAACAAGACACAACTCATGCGAACCACCAGAATGAGGAACTAGTAATTATGATTAACCTGACAACACGGTAGTGGTCTATTCCCCAACTAAGAATCAATAACTAGGAAGATCTTTAACCATGAACTAAAACTCTACATGGGTCATGACTCCATGTGATATCATGACATAACACTGGATCACCTCCATTATTATTCCTCAATCCAAAACAAAGATGAAGGGATCAAATCTCGGACTATCCCTAGTAACTCGAGGGTCAGAATAAGAAAGAGTTTGTGATGATCTTACCATACATATCACCAAAGTACCGACAATCCTATTACCCAACTACCTAACATGAAAAATAAAAATAACATCCTATGATATCATTTTTTAATGAACCAGGTTGGGATTCCATCTGACCCAACACTCGACCCATTCTATAGTAAGGCTCTAAGGTCATTCCTGATTCACACAGGCAGGAAACTAGTGTCTGGAATCAAATATAATCTGAGTGGTAATGATTTCAGCCCAATAACTAGCATCAAATAAATAAAACATAAAAATAAAAAAAAACCCAACCAAAACTAAATCTTAAATAAATATATAAAATTGATTTAGTTACAAAAGCTAATCAAGGCATAGACTAAATACAAAACTGAGAACAAAAACATAAAATGGTCCCTGCTACCCCAATCTCTATGTGACCTCAAGGTCACCACCATCCACCAACCGACCTTCTCTAACGATAAGCACACGAACCAGAAACCTGAACAGAAAAGAGGACCTGCAAAAATAGTTTGGGTCTACAAGCACCAAATGGAACAAGTAGGGTGTGATCTAAAAAAATCAGTAGGAAACCACCAAAAAATCCATTCATTTACTTTCCTAAAAACATTCTATTAACACTAGTTTTAAAATACAGTTACAAAAATAGGGGCTTCAAATTCTAATAAATAATCAATTTTTTTCCTTTTTAAAATAGAACACAACACCCTTTATTCTAAAAGTGGCCGTCAATTTATAATACCAATCCCAAACCAAAAATCCAATGCAAAAAAACCAAAATGTGCATAAAATAAATAAAGAGTGCCATATGAGAACAAAATAAAATAGGAAATAAATAAGAACAAACAAAGTTGAAACGATGGGCATTTCCCAAACATCCATAGAGCGGTACCAAAACGTACTCATTTTAGAACCACCTTCCAGCGTATGGTGAAGTACCTGAGTCAATAACCAACTGGCTGCCCTCAACTGAACAATATAGTGGCACATCCCACCTAGCCTCTCAACTAATCTGGGGGTACCAACCCATATAATTAGGTTTGATCAGAAACAATCACTCGACCCTCTAAACGACACAAAGGAAACCCTTGGTAAAAGTATATTGTGTAAGTAGGAGGTGCTTACACATGTGACTCTCCTTATCTACCATCACTACACTTGCCTACACTAAACACAGACACCACCTATACGATAAACCATAAAATGTAAATATTTCTACAGGGGTTCTCACTATATATCACATTATCAATGGTTCTAGTAGGACCATCAAATCACATAAACATACAAATAATTTTTCAAATCCTTTATAGAATTCCAATTGAGTGTTCACATTTTGTCACACAAGGGTTCAAATCATTCCTCAAAACATAAAAGTTTCCAACTTGGCATTTATAATTTCAATCCACGTTCAGTTTAAATACATTCACATGCATTTCAAAAATAATGTGAAAACCCACTTCAAAACAAATTGAAAACATGCTATATTACCATGTTTAAAAATTAGTCTTTATATCATTTAGATGTCAACCATTTTCCCAAAGTACCAAGCAGGCCATAACTCCAAACTTCATTTTAAAATCATTTACCATTTATTTTTCAGACCATGAAACCATTTAGAAGTCACAGAGGTTTAGAAAGTATTGAGAAAGAGAGGGGGAGTAAAGAAATGACAAACCATTTGAGAAGCCGAGGTTCAAGTGGAGTATTGTTTTAGAGATCCATCTTCATTTGAATGCACATCCATGTGAGCACCTGGTGCATCCATGGATGTGACAACATCCAATGGGACACTGTTGATTTCCATAGAAACACCCAAAAACCATTGTCTTTTATAAAATTGCCACTTACTTTAAAACCAACCCAATTCAAACAATTTCACATAATTTACGATGGTGTGAACAAGTATTTAAAAACCAAGAGATAGACTTCCAAAACAACATAAAAATCACACAATAAAAGTCACCATGTTCCACAAGTAAACACCAAATCACAATCCAACCAATTTTAAAAAATATTTCTAAGGGAAAATACCACATAAACCATCCAATTTTAACTTTAATGCTCAATTGAAATTTTATAAAACTCATTTGGTGCATATACACTTAGACGTATACGAAGAAACACTTAAAAACCCATTTTTAAAAATTTATACAAATAAGAAACCACCACCATAAACTAGAAATGTGCATTTTAAAGATGTGAATCATGTTTAAAATTTAATTGTTGACCCCAAGAATAATATGGATTACATTGAAAAGGAAAAGTATGGAGACACCTACCTCAATGGAGTGTGGATGTGACGAAACCTTCTGAGAAGAGAGATCTAAGACCCATAGACCATCCAAACACACAAGATCCCAAAGAAAACTACCTAAGTCATTAACCCTAATCTCTAGGGTTTTCCCATGAAAGAATTCACCAATGGGAAACCGAGAAATCAAGGAGGAAGAGGAGAAAGGGGAGAAAAAGGTCTAAAACCCTAAAAAATCACCTTAGGACTTCAAGGAGGGATACATGGAGGAGGAGGATCCAAGGAGAAGGGGATAAGAGTATCCCTTCATGTCCCAAAAATTGACCAAGAGGGAGGGGCCCTAAATTGGGGATAAAAAGGGGAGAGAGAGAAATAGGGTTTTTAATATTTAAAATTTATGGGCAGCTCGCATGGTTTGGCCACACAGTTTACCAATATATGTTCCAACAATGCGGTAGCAACTTCACAAGTGGATATCGACCATACGACCAACCCGCACGGTTTTACTGACCATACTCAAATCGTCCAGTAGCTTCTGTCCAATTCCAGGACCTACTATACGATTACTTGGGCTAGGCTGCATAGTTTCTTCTAACCGTGTGCTGCTCGTGCACATGCCTGAATTCACCCAAACTTCAGAAAATTGAAAATTTTATCTGGGACTAAATATGAACCTCAACTAAAAAGACCCAAGATCAAGAAAAGAATAAAATAAAGGAGTATCCATGTTCGGGGTGCAACACCACCAAAAAAATGAAAAAAAATCACCTCTAAAAAATAATGACTTTATATAGAAGTGGTTTTAACCACCCCTAAAAAACAACAATACATAGAGGCAGTTTAATCCCACGCTAAACAAAAATATAAAATATTTAGCAACAGTTTAAAACATCACTATATGCTTATTTTAATAAAAAACGCAGCTACAAAATTGGTAGCCACAAAACAACACTCAACCATAGAAGAAAATAAAAATAAAAAATGAACATTGGAAACAACACATATAAATCATCACACAAAGAAATTTTGCACCATTATTAACAATATCAACTTTAATTTAAAAATTCATAAATCACTATATCATAACATTCAATGTTTTCCAATTCCCTTATTATTCTAGAAATTAAACAAGTACTTTAAAATAGACTATTCTGAAATGTAAGGAAAATACAGATATGCCTACTAGAAACCAAAAAATGGTTCCAAAATAACTAAATTAGTGTTAGTGTATCATATGTTTAGTTTTATATTATCTCTGAATCCAATGATACCACTAATCACTACCCGAGGAACATTTCTCGATACCATATTTATCTTTGTCTTCACTTCCTACTACCTACACCCACATGACAATTCTATTGAAAATTAAATAGTTTTTTATATTTATATTTAAACATAAAACAAATAAAAGTTTGTGAAATAAATGATTTTTATGTTTTTGAATTTACCTGATCACCACCATCCATCGATAAAATATCACTGGGGATAGATCCAGTCATCTTCTTATATAAATCGTCCAACACTTTCTACAAAGTGGATATTTGACCCCCCTGTTCCTAAATTGTAATTTTCATAAAAAAACTCCATATAAGTATATTGAGGTAGGGAGTGACTAAAACTAGGAGTATATACTTCTGTAATCCTAAATGGATTTCCAAAGGCATCAAATGGTAATGGTCCCAAACCCATCATGTGCACTCGACCAGGATGCACCTTCCTAAGGATTTGACCAACTAGGTAATCCTGGGATACTGAGAAGGATTGTGCAGGATTGGAATCCCATTGTTCTTTAATTTTTACTTATAAATCAAATATTAGTCATATTTTAGGAAATACATATTAACATAATGCCAACTAACAATATGTTATTAAAATGAAAAATGAATTCATACCCCAAGTTCTTTGGTATACTCATTAACATAACTCCCATCATATTTTCTATGAACATCTAACTAATGTTTTTTTGGGAGACTTGGCACCCTAAATTCTATAACTACATTAAAAAAATATAAATAAACAATTTAATAACTGAAACAGATAATATTTTGTTATAAATAATTAAAATAATGAAATGATTACCAGAGTCTTTTAGTTTCTAAAATAACTCTTTGACCCTATAGTGTGAGGGTTGATTTTATTAGCTCGAATTGATGAAATCTTGCTTAAAACATCCAAAAATAAATAACTTGTAAATTTATAGTAATGTATAAAATGTCAATTCCTTTTCATATACATGTATAAATGTAAAATGATATTAATATAATAATTTATATTTAAATACCACATGCATCTAATGATGATGAATATCAATAAAAACCTTCCATTTCTCTCTAGGTACCCCTTTGTGTACCTTATCATACAGTTGTTGGGTGCTCAATGATGCATCGTTGAATTATTTCCATAATATTTATTTAAAATCATTCCATTTATTACCCAAAATTTTCAATGTCCACTTTCATGCTATAAGATCACCAACAGTGAAGTGGAAAAACATCTGTACAAAGAGACTCCTTTTTAAAATATTAGAATTTAATAACATAATGACATTTAATCAAACCATAATATATTAAAATTACCATTATCTTTGAATCAAAAACTTTATTTTTCCAAGATTGAGGCATATGCCTCTAATTCGCATACATAATCAGAAGGGTAATTGGATTCACCGCCACATGGGTTAAAATATTGCCAAATAACCCTATGGAATTATCTATAGAGACCCCATATAAGTCAAATGGGACAATTGTATTTAGTTTGTTTAGATTCCAAGCATCTGAACTTTTCATATTTCTCTCTTTAGTAGAATTGTTTACATATTTCATGAAAAAATTGTTAGTAGTATAAAAAAGTGAAATAAATTAAATCATATTAAACTTTATACCAATAACTATCACCCTCCATTATCCCTGTGATGAAACAGGTGTAATGACCTACTCCCTCACTACTGAGTCCACTGAATGGGGATGTGTTGGTTGAGATGCTAATGGGACACTGACAAAGGGTGTGCCAAATGATGACGGGATTGATGGTGTGCAAGATGGTGTAGGTGGAAAGCAGAGGGTGTATCAAATGTAGTAGGTAGGGAGACTGATGGATCATCATCTGTCAGTATGGTAAAGGTAACATCGACTAAGAGTCGATTGGGATTAGTAATATTCTTACTCCATGAAATTCTTGTCATTTAATAAAATAAAATTAACTTCAAAGCAAACATTTCAAAGAAATCATGTAGACAAAATAGAAAATTTAACAAATGTACAATACTTTCAAACAAAATATATATAGCTATGATAATGAATGACTTCACAAATTACATAAGTGGTCAATAAATGAATGGATGAATGCACATAAAATCCTTTTGTCTTTTAATCATGTCATTTTACAACTCTATCATTACTTCATCTACTTCATCCACCCTTAAAAAAATAATATTTTAAATATCATGATGTTCAAATAAATTGGCTTCTTACTGTTGATGGGATTCAATATCAGAGGTTAAATCTTGCACTTCATCACCCATATCATACACGTCTCTTTTTTTAAATAAACAAATGCACTCGACCCTTCATCCAAAACATCTTCCACATAATATACCATTTTATCTTATGATGATAAGATATACAGATCATGTAATTCATGAACACCGACATCCATTAAGCGTTATAAGTTCATAGAAGTAAATTTCAAGGGATCTCTTTTAACACCCATGATAATATTGACCCACTTTCATTTGAATAAAAAAAATTTAAAATTCCCCTGGTAATTTAATTTGATAATATTAGTCAACTTTACATAGTATACAAATTTGGAAACCCAAAATATACCACTTTTCAATGTTTTTGAACCCTCTTCTTGATTGACTATATGAAATTTAAATTCATTCACATTGTAAGCATTGAACTTTCTAGCCTGTTTTAGAGGACCTCGAGCCAGAAACTTCAATTCTTCTAACAAATTAGCTTGAGTATCAATATTAATGATCTTAAAAATGTAATATAAATTATTAAATTTAAAAAATATACGTGGAAACCTGATATCTATATTGATTTTAATATTTATGAATGTACAAAACATGTAAACCATTCTACAATCTCTTTATTAACAGTTTTTTTTCATATATTTCTCATTTCATGTTTGGTAACTCATTAGTATATTTGTTTGTATCCTAAGATCTTAAATAAATGGATCTATAATTTCACTATTCATAAGTATATATCATTGTGCCTATAATAATTCCATTTATGTCAATATGACATTTGAGCTCCCCCCAACTGATCAACCAATAACATGAATGTTTTTTGATTTCTTATGTTGTTGATATTGATTTGATGTGTTTTATACACATAAAAATCAATTGAATCTTGTCTCAATATCATCCAATAATTTAGAATAAATGTTTAGACACTCCTCTTACAAATATCCTTTAGAAATAGTGCCTTCAAATTGAGATTTATTTTTCACATATGATTTCATATTCCTGAGATATACGTGAAATAAAATAAATAAAACATAATTGTGTATTTAATTAAGTTCCTTGAATTGTTTAATTAAGATGAAATATGTATATATATATATATATAATGTACCTATGAATTTGATACATCCATCAGTAATGTACATGGCCTCCTAATTTAGCTTCTTCAACTAAATGCATAGTTAAATGCATCATGACAGTACAAAAAAATGAAGGAAAGAACATCTCCATTGCACAAAGTGTCAATACAAATCCATTCTAAAGGTTTTCAATCTCAAGTGGTTTTAGAGTTTTCTCACATATTTGTTTGAAAAATGTGTAAAATTGGAGTTCAACAGTAGTAAACTTTTTAGGTATTAATTTATATATTTCCAATGTTAGTAATTGATGTAACAAAATATTTGAATCATGAATTTTAAATCCATGTAACCTACAAATATTTAAGTCAACACACATTGAGATGTTACTTTAATACCCATAAGATAACTTCATATGTTTTAATATTTGAAGAAATGTATATTTATCCCTATTTTCCATTACAAAAATTTCCAGATCATACTTTCCATTCTCATCTGGATAGATACCACACATTATGTTAATTTTTTGTAATTATTTCTGATAATTAATAGGGTCCATCGATTTTCCATGATCATTAAGAAATATTAAGATTATATTCTCACATATATTATTTTCAATATGTATAAAATCAGTATTATTCCACAACAAATTAAATTCATAATATATATGTTTAAATAATATTCTTTTTTTCTTCCATTATCATGTTCCGATTTCACTTGATGATGAACTTCAAACTTGTTTCCCACTATCATTCAAATGATAAACCTTCCCAAATTCTATTTCAACATTTCCATGTTATGCTGATATTTCATAACCTGTCAACAACTTTGTTGGTGGTCTATGATCAATATAACCATTGAATTTTGAATTGTTCAACTAAAATATATTAGATGTATTGAGAAATATTTGATAACACAAGAAGCACATTTTTTTAATATAAGGTAGTCATTTGGTTTCAAAATAAAAGTTACAAATAGGACAATCCAAACTCATGTAATTGTTCTAACCAGTTAAATTCCCAAGTATAGGGAAGTCACTAATGGTCCACATTAGTGTAGCTTACATTTTGATCATTGTTCTAGAAGATGCATCATATGTCCTAACACCATTGCATAATAACTCCTATAATTATTAAATTATAGGCTTCAAGTATACATTAATATCATTTCCAGATATTTTTTTTCTCATAATAATCATCAAAATGATAGGAGATGTTTGTTGCATGCACATCCATAGAGGAAAATTGTAAGGGATAAAAAAATCCAACAAAATTCTATAATTTGTGCTCAAAGTCCCAAATGGATTGAATCCATCCATATCCAATCCCAATTTCACATTCCAAGGATCGGTTTAAAAAATTAAATATAATGAATCAAATATATTCCATGATTGTGAATATCTTGGAAATCGCTTTAACTCATCATTGTTATTATCTATAGAATGCTACCTCACGTGGTCGATGGTTTTTTATGACACGAATAATCTTTGTAGTCAAGGATTTAATGTAATGTAACAAAAAACCTTTTCAGGTGTGTTTATTTCATTATTCTTCATAGTATTATATTTATTCAGACCTCCAATATCCCCCATTGACTAAAATCAAGAAGAAGATCTTTTTTGAATCATATTTGTTTGAATCCTCTTCCCGATAAAGCATACAATCATTGGGACAAGTATGCATTTTTTTATAATTCAAACCAAGCTTGTTAACATCCTTTTACATACCATAATAAGACTCAAGGATCTTTACTTTAATAAATGCATCACGCAAAAATTCTAATATCATGGACATCACCATATTTTTAATTCCACTTAGGCATTTGATATGGTACAACATCAGTAGAAAATAATTTTTTGAATATTTCAAACATCTACTATGCAACTATTGATTTACATCATAAATTAAGTAATGAAATTCATTTTCCTACTCAGTTAAGTTCTCTCTTACATTAGTCTCCATATAATCAAGAAGAGGATCCAATGATATGTTACAATCTTGATCATATTGTCTTATAGTCCCAAAACATCACCTGTAAAGAATTTATTTTTAACCCCATAAACTAGTTGTTTTGATATATTTTTATGTTGAGTTTGTTTTCTTATAATGTATAATTCATCATTTATAAGGTTTTGCATTTCATTTTCAATTGTCAAAAAATTTGGAAACTCATTCTGTCGATTCAAATTAGGGTTTAAACTGTATGTAATTTTAGATTAACCATGATAAATTCAAAAAAAATATTGAGAAGGGAGTTGATTCTATATAAAGTGTTCATAAACTTCATCTCTCTTCAACTATCTTCTAAATTTACATTTTGGACATTGAAATATTATTCTCCCATATACATATTGATTGGAAATTGAAAAATCTAGAAACTCCTACAAACCCTTTACATACTAAGGTGTGTAGGAAAAGAGATAATGGTAAAATATGATGAATTGAAATTAGTTGTAATTAAATATATCCAATTATTAATTAAAATGTAAATTCATTTAATGAATTGATAATTGATGGGAAAATATAGAGGTGTTGGCTAGTGAGTAGTTTCCTAGAATTGAGAAATATGTATATAAATTATATCCGAGCCCATATTATATACCAAAAAATTAGAAAATCATAATGTGGTTTCACTTTAAAGTTAAAAACATAAAAAATACCACATCAATTAAAATAATATTCAACAACAATTATAAAAATTAATTTCAATTTCCACAATTCATTTTCATATTTATCAGAACATTTATAATATAAATCACTATTCAAAAGATATATCTATATTTTTCAATGAAACCATAATGATAAAATTTCAATTTTCTAAATAAAAAACTATTTAAATATTAGCCTTCAATAATATAATAATTATTCATAATTTATTAAACATTTGACATTGAAGACATTTATAATTTAACCATGCAATGACATGTCTTTCAATGCATTTTCAATGGAATTAAAGCTTTCTCATAATTTAAAATAAATCATGAATATAGTAATAAAAATTCATCAAAAGATTAAAATTATCCAAGAAATGATATAAAAATATACATGAAAAACATATCAAATAATGAAACAGAAAATTATCCTACACTTAACCTATTGTTTTTCCTCAATTATTCAATACCATATCCTAGCAAAATTATTGTATTAGTTTAAACAGAATTTTCAATTCATGTCCAATATAATTTTTCAAAAAGTATTTATCTTCATGAAATATATCTAGAATTAAACATTCTCACTTTCTCAAATAAAAATTAATTGATTTTTCTAGTTTTAATTTTACAGTATAATAAAATCAATATTTTATTAATACAATTGAAAATGTTTATTTCATTCATTGAGTATTCCTTTACATTTATCTTTATGATTGAGCACACACACCATACCAAAAATTCATAAAAAACATGGAAATGCATTAGGTAATGTATACTGAAAACATATACAATAAATTCATATAAAAAAATTAAAGACTAAAAATATAAAATGAAAACATAGAGCATATATAGAATGGAAAATTATTTTCTTAGAGTAATATAAACTGAGATAAAAAATTGATGATTAAAACTCTAAATGAAAAGGAAGATAGAAATCAAACCTATATGACCTCACCTCTAGTGTGGGCTTGAGAAAAGGCAACAATAGGGAGAGGGCTCAGGCAAGGACAATGACTCAGGTGATGGAAAGGGTGGGGGAGAATGTTCAAGGGATATGACCACCCCACCGACAAGGGCTTGAGGGGAACCTGATCAGAGGGATCAAGAGATACCCAAGAAATAGAAACGGGGGAAGCACAATGGTGATAGGGTTCGACGTAAGGTGGGAAGGGGAGCTCAGGGGAGAAGGGTCAGGGGAGAAGGGTGGGTGTGGGAGAAAAGTGTCTTTTTTAATAAAAATGTAATATTTAGAGGTAGTTCATAAAAAACTGCTATGAAATCAGTTAATTATTTTGGCGAATGTTTAGTAAAACACCACTAAAAAACTGCTACTAAACAATTAATATCTTGTAGTGATGATTCTAGGCCCATAAACTATTACTAGTGATCAACTTATGGTAAATATGTTGCATGTTCTTTCCATATGTAAGTAATTTTTTTTTATTTTTTATCTTAATTTAATTATTTTAATATAATTGAATGTGATTCCATTTATTACTTATCTAATTTGTTATCTTCATACTAGTTTAATTTAATATGATACAACCATCATTATAAATTAATGGATATAGAAAACACTTTCATGAATATAAAATAAATGAATAGGGGAAATTAAATGGAATATCTATGTCAATTATAATGTAACATAAATATTTATTATTGGTTCCTTAAAATTCATGATAGGTGATAACACTTATATATATAGATATAGCACTTTTTGTTACAATACAATTCATAGCATACATTTATATTTAAAGTGTCATTGGATGTTATGAAAATTTTCCCTATATAAATCCCTAAATATTGGTTTTCTATTTATTGGGTGAAGTTCATCAAAACATTACTGATTTTTTAAATTTTTATGTTTTATTCAACTATTAATTCCTTAATTTTAATTTTCCTATATAACTTATGTTTTGGTAATATGAAAATCTAACTTCTCATGGATGGTGATTAACAGGGTTCACTTCACTACCATAGATCACGTCTTATTAAGTGATGTCCTTTAATAGAGGTAGAAAAGAAATGCTCATAAAGGGGAGGCTTTTATCATCACACGCAAAAAACACTGACAATGATAACTTTTATCAGTGCTAAAAAAGTGAAAAAATACACCCTTGGTTAGTTCTTTTTTCTAGCACTGATAAAGGTTGTAGTGACTAATTTAATTCATATATAAATATTTATATATTTCTAAATAAGATTTATATTAAAATAAGTACATATATGTAAACATAATATAGAAATATGATTTATAAAATTTTTAATAAAAAACGAATCTTATATTCATAATTTTTTATATAAAAAATTATCAAACTTATATTAGTCAAAATGTTTAATAGTTTATTTATATAAATTAATTACAAAATGTGTGTGTGTCTAAATTTAATTGTACCCCCAAGCACATAATATATATATATATAATTATATAAATATATTTATAATTATTTAAAAATATTTTTAAAAATATTTATTTATAAAATTAATTATAAATAATTATATATATAAGAGGATAATGTGAGTCAGGGGAGCGGTCTCTCAGGGTGAAAATGACGATTAGAGCTACCCCATGGACATCCCACACTTCCTCAGCTTCAATCTTTTGGTTGGTGGGAAGGAATTAGTTACTAAAACTTTAGAAAAACCATATCTTCCTCATTTGGAAGACTCTCTAAAGATTAAACTTGAGTTGATGTCTTCTGCCACTAGGAAGAATTTTCAAGAAATTGTGTCTTTGAAGGGTAAGGATGTTCTCCATTGAATAAGAAAATATTATTTCTTAAGTAACTTCTACAAAATAGGTCTTTAATTTCACAGACCTATATCAGTGCAAAAATAAGCACTGATAAATGGTGTCTCTTATCAACTCTTTATTTTTAGAACTGATAAATGGTACCCATTATTAGTGATTTTTTTATCACTCACAATGGGATCCTTTATCAGTGATTTTTTAGTGTTGATAAATGTATGAATAAAATTAAATAATTAAGTAAATAAAAAATTAAAATGAGTTTATTAAAATTAATATTAAAAATTATATTAATTAAATATTTTTTGGTTGGAGTAGGACATTCAAGAGGTGGGTGAATTGAGTTCCTATAAAAATTTATATTAAAAAGTTTATTTAAAATATTCCCCCCATTTAAAATAAAACAGGTCAGTTAATCAAGGTTGTAAAATTATAATAGTTTGATTGTTACAATAGTTTCTCAAAAGATGGATTAATTCTTAGTAATATCTATATAAGATATTGATTATTTTTTTAAACTAATATAATAAGTCAAAACAATTATACCTACTATCCAAGACAAACTATCAAAGTAAAATTTAGTTTCATGAAATATAAGTTAAAAACAGAGAAAGACTAAATTAAAAGACACATAGGATAAAAAAAGTGGCTATGTCTTAAGAAGAGACCTTATCCACTCCACTTAGTGACCACCTTCCACAAAGAAATATATAAATATATATTAAAGGATTATATCCACACCCTTGATCGGGGTTAACAAAAGTACATAGGATTTTCTAGGTCGTAAGACCTCTTCCACTATTTTATGTGGTAAAACAAGAAACCAAGTAACAGAAGACCTCTTCTATAGTTATACACGGGTAAAATAGGGTTTAAAAGTTATTTGAGTGAGGATATCATGTATCCCCCAGTTTGGTGCATGAGATAGTGTGTATTTTGATACAGATACACACACTGCTTGAAAAGTAATAAAAATAGCACACAGTAGAGAAAAGATAATGAGAAAGGATTAGAAATTCTCAAAGTGTTGTTATATGCTACTATGGACTTGTAGGATATAGTAGATATGATTTTCGAGTCCTCTTGTGAAAACAAAGTATTGTGAATCTCGTGTTTTGGTTTCCAGTTCGATGAGAAGTGGTTTTTATATCTTATTCCTCTTAGAGTTTCTACTGATAGGATGTTTGAGGTTCTGATCCACAAAAATTCCACCACCAGGAATCTAGATTTCATGGAGTGTTCTTTAGTGTATGTGTTCTCTTATTTTTTCATGCAATCCACTACTAAAATTGTATGCAACTCATGCAACACCAAGTATTTAATCTTTGGGATGTCTTGGTTATGAACGATAGGGAGCACAATTTCTACACATCATACCTCATTTTGTTAGCTGAAATGTCTACAAAAAAACATTAATTATGTCAATGTAATTAAATGAATCAAATATGTCCATTAGAAATAACTTTCAAATTTAATTGGAAAAGATTAAAAAAATTTGAAGTATGGAATGGTGTCGCAGTTGCGGTGAGGAAGACATGATGCTAGAGTCATGGTGAGACAATAATGATGCCATAAGTGCATTGAGATCTGGAACCGATAGCACAGTTACGATGTCTGGTCCTTTGCAAATTCTAGAATCTGTGGAGAGACTATAGTGTCAAATAAGTAGTGTCTCACGAAACGATGCCTATTCCTTTATCAAAATTCTAAACGATGTCTTGTTACAATGCCTTAGAAACAGTAGCAAAGAAATGGTGTGAGGTCCTTTGCTAGAATCAAGAACCAGTAGCAAGCTTACGGTGTCACAAACTTTGTGAAAATATGGAACTAGAAACAGAATTACCATGTCACTGACTTAACCAAATATCTGTAAATTGTTTTAAGAAGTAATAATCACATAATGGATTAGACTTAATCATTATCACAATAAAACACAATAGAACCAAATTAATCATTGTTTAAAAGATTCATACATTATTTGTGATACGTTGAACAAGATTTGTAAACATTAAAATATGAGGAGTCCAACAATATCTAAACATGATTTGTGAGGATTAAAACATGTGGAGTGAAAAAAAATCCAAACATGATTTTTGAGCATTAAAACATGAGGTATCCAACAATATCCCCCATTTTGATGATCACAAATCATGGCATTTAGAAGCCACATATATTAGTAAAGACAATATGTTTGAGTATATATGTGATAGGCTGTATGAAAATTGTTCTTCTCCTTTAAAGATACTTTTTTCACAAATTATTCTGAAAATTCCTTGTCTTATTTCACCCCCTTTTGGTATTACCAAAAAATAATAATACTAAAACAAATAAAAAGAAAAAGAAATAACAATTGGAGGAATGTAAGAGAATAAACCACAACAATGCACATTGTATTAAATAAAATGAGAGTGTTCATTACAAGAATAATGAAAAAGATAATACATCCCTATCAAAATACATACTATAATTATATTAAGACCCATTAGTCTTTTCTTTTCCCTTGGAAGATTCATCAATAGGTTCCACAAAAGCAGAAGTAGAAGTGGTAGAAGGGATGGATCCAACAGCGAGAGAAGGAAAATGCACTCCTTCAAAGATAGAGGGTGCAGAAGATGGCCAGCTAGAATACTGAGGAAATATTTTCTCAATTATAACAGGTCTGATCTAGCTTAGAGCCTGAGATATAGAAATTGTACTAGGAGAAAAGGTAGTTTAGGAAAAAGGAGTTAGACTAGGCTGCAAAGGGACAACTGCAGAAGCCACAATGAATGTACTTTTCACATATAGTCTGGGCTTCAACAACTTAATGAAATTAGTGATGATCTCACTTCTATAATGGATAGACTTATCAAAGTCATATTTGTTCTCCTAGAACTTTTCTAGAGTGGGTGTGAATTACTTGATCTTATGTACTTGATCCTTAAAGGATTTAGTGATTAGAGGTATTTTCAAATTCTTTACAAGATATTTTAAATGATTTGTAAGCTCATGCTTAGAATAAATTATGTTAAAGTAGAAGTCCACTTTATTAGAGATTTTTTCTTTAGAATCATTGGAAATATTTGAATAGACCCTCAACAAATCAAGTACATGGTCATAATTCTTGATGATAGTAGAAAAAAATTCTTTATCAACTCACTCAATACTAACTAAAGCTATTCTTTGAAAATTGTTCTGATTAAATCACTTTCCATAGAATGATATGACTATACAGAGGTAGTTGAAGCTGTAACATCTGATGTGCGATACTTAAGTTGATTTTGAACCTTTTGTAAACAACCTTTATATTCATCAGTCAACTTATAAAGACCAAAAACCAGCACACGCATCTTATTGAATATCTTGGTGCTTCTCTCATCCAATTTATCATATAATATAATCTGGTTTGGTTGAATTAGAGATACAAACATCTAAGGAATATGATAACCAACATCCTCAACATGATAAGAAATAGGAGCTTGACCAGTTTGTAAAACTTTCTGCATATCTTCAACCATAGATTTGAGATACTTCACCTCATCACTCAACTATTTTTTCTCAATCCTAACTTCATGAACTTCATGAACTTCATGAAGGATTTTCAGTTCAATCTGCCATATAATTTTCTAAAATAGAAAGAAAACATCTCTTTCCCTAAGATTAATCACAGGGTCAGGCTGTGACTTAATGAACTTTTCAAATCTAGATAACAAGGTGTTTCCAAAGTCTTTTAAGTCATCATTATTAATATAAGCAGGAGTTTCTTGGGTAGGTTTAGAAGCAGGAACTGATATAAGTTCTGACTAATTTGAAGGTACACTTTATTTTGAAAATATTGGTATGAGATTAAACACTATGGAGGGATCAATTGATTTTATTGAGACTCCTTGAGAATCAACAACATCAAAATACTCTGTAAATCTGTACCAGGTATCTACTGAATTTAAATCCATAGGGTTGGTTTATTCAATTATTTCCAAATTAAGGTTCTCCTACCCATCAATAGATTCATATATTCTAGGACTAAGAGATTCAGTCTGTTGACCTAGTTCCAAATTCTCAGCTCTTCCAGGATCACCCATATCTTTTCTAGTTAGCTGAAAATCATGTTCCATTCTATCCTTAGTAGATAGGATTATTTCAGTTTCAACATTTTTCTCTGACTATTCCACAGAAGTAGGTGCTTCCTCATCAGTAAGATCTACCGTAACAAAAATCTCTTCAACTATATCAATGATTATTTTAGAATCAAATACATCTTTTGAAACTACTTCTTGTGGAACATATAGGCCACTATCTTCTGTGTTTAAGACAGTTCCTTCCTCAAGTGAAAATTCTACATCTTCTATTGTCACGAACCAACCCGGGTTGACCCTAAACCGATCACCCAAGCCAGCTCGTGGCAAGTCCTGAGGGGCGTTCCCGATCCCCCTGATATGGAAACGAGTGTCGGGCATCAAAATTTAAAACGTTGGTAATGATTTGGACCATGTGAAAAAGATAAACAGACAAATAAAAACTGACGATAAAAAAAACTAGCAGCGGAAAGAAAACAAAACTGCACAAACCTCCATGTGACCTCTAGGTCACCTCCAACACTAACAATATGCCTCAACGGGTAGACGAAACAGGAAGCTTAACCAAGAAACTGAACTTGCATCTGAAAAGATAGGATAGGCGTGAGCATTAAAAATGCTCAGTAGTGTTGCCAAAGTAAACCCCAGAATCCAACCAAGACCACTTTCCAAAAACAAACCCAAAAACACTAGTTTGCACATAAAAATAGAGAAAATAGGGTTTTCATATTTTAAGGGAAAAGGTTCCTGATTTATTATTTCAAAACCAACCCACACCACAAACCTTTTTTCCCAAAACAATACATTTCTTAAAAACTGAATTTCAAATCCATGTTTATCACATTTGTACAAAATAAGAACAGGTAATAAGTAAATGTTGGAAACCAAGTGTAAGTAAAATTAAACAATAAGATATAAGAAATAACCATGGGTGATCCTAAACATCCCTAGAAAACCCCTGGACATACTCGATTTCAGACTACCTACCGGCGTGGTACTCCATAGTCAATAACCAACTGGCAGCCCTAATAGTCAACCAGTGGCATGCCCCACAAGGCCTATCTACCAAGGTATAACCAACCCGTTTAATCGGGGTTGGGTAGAAACCGTCAATCGATTCTCTAAAAGATGCCCAAAAACCCATGGTAGTTTTAATAATACTGTGTAAGTGGGAGGCCCTCGCACGCGCGACTCATCTTACTGTAGTTGCCAACCCCTTACACGGACACCGCTACACGACAACCCTGGAAGGGGATTCCCCCTGTAGAAGTTCCCCATAAGTATATATATATATATATAGATATACCTATATCACATCATCAAAGTGCCAATTGGGCTATCACATCACATAAACATTCAAACCATCTAATAAAACACATTAGGTTTCCAAACAGGCATTCACATTTTTCCCAAAACACATTCTTTTCAAAGAGTCAACACAAATATTACAGTTGAGTTAAAAGAGAAAAATGGGCCTTTAACTTGACGTGCCCAAAGGCATTACCAAAAACATTACACAAATATCATTTAAATTTTCAAATCCAAACTAGCCCTTAAGATCGAAACACACACCCAAACAATTCAAGTTTACCAAACTGAACTTTAAGAAAAATGACCATCTAACTCACACCAAAATCCAACCATGCCAACTTCTTTCAATTACCTTTGAAATAACACATTATTTTCTCTAAAACCTAGTTTTAAGAAAAAATAGCTTTAATGTGTCATTTTCATTTGGAGACACATCCATGTGAGCACCTAGTGCTCCCATGGATGTGCCAATATCTGATGACACATCTAGTTTTTATAAGAATCACCTTAGAAACCATATTTAATAAAACACTTTAGCATTGAAACCAAACCCAATTCTTTCAAAACACTTTATAATAGAAAAATGCATCTTTCAAACCAACCACCATTTCCAAATAATTTCTAAAAAAACTTATTGGTTCATCATTTTTGTAAAAAAAACACACCAAACCAATTTTACATTTCCAAAACACAGTCACCATCAATTACAACCAAACACATCACAAAGCACTCAATTAACTTTAGCAAGAACCTATGCATTTCACATAAACTTACATCAAAATACACTTTTATAAATTTAAAACAACAATATAACCATGTCAAATGCTTTCCATGAATACAATAGAGATGAAAATTCTATATAAGAATTAATTAAAAACATTCAAGTGCTCAAGGTTTGAATAAAAAAGGGAAATGGTTGGAAACACCTACAAGTAGAATGCACACACGAAAAAACCTTAAAAGATATAATACCGAGTCCCCAAGACAAAATAGCATACCCTATAATCCATGAAACACAAGACAATACACAAACCCTAGCATTAGGGCTTGGTCAAACCCTACTTGCTTACAAAATAAAATGTAAGGGTGCAAGGTAACTCACCGGGGAAACGTCGCACATCGGAGATAAAGCGTCCAACCAGATGGGTCACCTGAGCCGAATCACGGCAAGTCCCGAGGGGCATTCCTGATCCCCCCGGGATGGAAATGAGTGCCGAGCATCAAATTTAAAACATTGGGAATGATTTCGCCCATGTGAAAAAGATAAACAAAAAAATAAAAACTGACGATAAAAAAAACTAGCAGCAGAAAGAAAACAAAACTGCACATACCTCAATGTGACCTCTAGGTAACCTCCAACACTAACAATATGACTCAACGGGTAGACGAAACATGAAGCTGAACCTAGAAACTGAACCTGAATCTGAAAAGATAGGATAACTGTGAGCATTAAAAATGCTCAGTAGGGTTTCCAAAGTAAACCATAGAATCCAACCAAAACCACTTTCCAAAAACAAACCCAAAAACACTAGTTTTCACATACAAATACAAAAAATAGGGTTTTTATATTTTAAGGGAAAAGGATCCTGATTTACCATTTCAAAACCAACCCACACCACAAACCATTTTTCACAAAATAATCAATTTCTTAAAAACTGAATTTCAAATCCATGTTTATCACATTTGTGTAAAATAAGAAAGGTAATAAGTAAATGTTGGAAACCAGGTGCAAGTAAAAGTAAACAAGAATATATAAGAAATAACCATGGGCGATCCTAAAAATCCCTAGAAAACCCCTGGACGTACTCGGTTTCAGACTACCTGCCGGCATGGTACTCTATAGTCAATAACCAACTAGCCGCCCTAATAGCCAACCAATGGCACACCCCACAAGGCCTATCTACCAAGGGGGAACCAACCCGTCTAATCGGGGTAGGCTAGAAACCGTCAATCGATTCTCTAAAAGACTCCCATAAACCCATGGTAGTTTTAATAATACTGTGTAAGTGGGAGGCCCTCGCATGCGTGACTCATCTTACCACACTTGCCAACCCCTTACACGAACACCGCTACACAACAACCCTCGAAGGGGAGTCCCCCTGTAGAAGTGACCCATAATTATGCATATATATATATAGATATAACTATATCACATAATCAAAGTTCCAACTGGGCCTTCACATCAAATAAACATTAAAAACATCTTCTAAAACACATTAGGATGCCAAACGAGCATTCACATTTTTCCCAAAACACATTCTTTTCAAAGAGTCAACACAAATATTACAGTTGAGTTGGAAGAGCCAAACGGGCCTTTAACTTGATGTGTCTAAAGGCATTACCCAAAACATTACACAAATATCATTTACTTTTTCAAATCCAAACTAGCCCTTAAGATCTAAACACACACCCAAACAATTAAATTTTACCAAACGAGCCTTTAAGAAAAACTACCATCTAACTCACACCAAAATCCAACCGGGCCAACTTCTTTCAATTCCCTTTGAAATAGCACATTATTTTCTCTGAAACCTAGTTTTAAGAAAACATAGCTTTAATGTGTCATTTTCATTTAGAGACACATCCATGTGAGCACCTAGTGTTCCCATGGATGTGACAACATCTAATGGAACATCTAGTTTTTAGAAGAATCAACTTAGAAACCATCTTTCATAAAACACTTGAAACCAAACCCAATTCTTTCACAACACTTTATAAAAGCAAAATGCATCTTTCAAACCAACCACCATTTCCAAATATTTTCTAAAAAAACTTATTGGTTCATCATTTTTGTCAAACAAACACACCAAACCAATTTTAGATTTCCAAAACACAGTCACCATCAATTACAATCTAACACATCACAAAGCACTCAATTAACTTTAGAAAGAACCTATGAATTTCATATAAACTTACATCAAAATCCAATTTTAGAAATTTAAAACAAAAATATAACCATGTCAAATGCTTTCCATGAATACAATAGAGATGAAAATGCTATATAAGAATTAATTAAAAACATTCAAGTGCTCAAGGTTTGAATCAAAAAGGGAAATGGTTGGAAACACCTACCAGTTGAATGAGCACGTGAAAAAACCTTCAAAGATATAATACCGAGTCCCTAAGACCAAATAGCATACTCTATAATCCAAGAAACAAAAGACAATACACAAAACCTAGCATTAGGGATTGGTCAAACCCTACTTGCTTATGAAATAAAATGTAAGGGTGCAAGGTAACTCACCAGGGAATTGTTGCGCGTCGGAGATAAAGCAGCACTAGAGGTCACGGATGCCGGCGAGATGCATGGGTGCACAGTATGCCGCATGGGAGGAGAAGGAAGGTGCGTCCGAGAAGGAGCGTCGGTGAGAGAGAGGTTTGGCCGGGGGGGGGGGTGCGCCTTGGGGAGATCCGCTACTCGCCAAGGAGTAGCTGGAGCAAGGAGGTTCGGCCAGAGGGGGGGGGGGGGGGGTTGGGCGGCAGCGAGCGGCTGAGTAGGAGGGCCGACGTGGGGTCCGTAGCACACAGGGGAGGAGCGGCGTTGGGGGGTGGTGCGACTGGCAGGGGGAGAAAAGGTTCGGCCGGCGGGTGTGGGGCAGTGGGGCGGCGCTGGGACAGGGGCCAGTGATAGGAAAAATGGAGGCGGGCCGGCAAGGAAGGTAGGGAGTGGTGTAGGGGCACGGACAGCCGGACGACAGGCAGGCGGTGTAGGGAGGTGGAGGCGAGGCCGCAACATGAAGATGGGGTGGGGGGTGGGGGCACGAGAAAGGGGGGAGGGGGCGACCGTGTATTAGGGTTAGGGTTGTATTTATTTATTTATTTTATTTATTTTTCTTATAATAATAATAATAATAATTCTAATCAAATAATAATAATAATAATAATAATAACAACAATAATAATAATAATAAATTAACAACTGCACGTCTTGAATGACGTCGAGTGCACGGTTGGGCGGACCACGCTCGAACTGTGCCACCCGGCTCTGACCGCATACAAGGTTAAACTACATACTTATCGCGCAGTTTTATAACTCACGTGCAAGTCACGCATCGACTGGGTCGGGGTGCAGCTTCTACCTCCTCACATGAGTATTAAACAACTTCATCAGGTTCCAGACCAGGGTTAGATACATTGTTAGTTCTTGAAGGGTTTTCAATAGGGTTAAAACTTTCATAAATTCTTTCATTATCTTCCACCCAAGATTTATTCCATGGGTTCCTGATAATTTTCATTCTTATAAATGTATACTTTGAGATACAAAATTGATAATCAACAACCACTTATTCATTCATACCAACTACTCCCTTGGATAACAACATTGTATAAATTAACCTTGAATAAAATAGAGAAGTTTATTTTGATGTTGTATTGATCATATTAGACATGTGAAATATAATATACTTACACAAATTGATCTTGTTCCCATTATTCATAAGATGTATCAAGAAAAAATCTTGATACTTAATGGTGGTAAAGTCCCCTTTCCTTGAAAAAATAACATGTTGAATAAATTTGAACAATAGTATTGTCTCACCATCATGATCTGCTTCAATTGGCCTTCAATTCTTTTTTTATTCTAGTTAAACTTTCCAGATCCTCTTCTAGGTTAACGACATCACTAGGAAGAGGAGGAACTCCTTGGTAATCCTCAAAAATTCCTTCATGAGGCATTCTTAGGTAGGTATCCCATATCCTCAATGAAAAAGTACACCTTTGATTATTTACCCAGATTCTTACTATAAAATCATCTTCACAATTGAATGAGAACATAACACAATGATAAAACTCAGAAAATAGCTTTGAAAAAATGAATCTTTTATCTTTTGTAAACTAGTTCAACCATCCCTGTTGATCCAATAATTTCAAAATAAGTAACTTACTTTTCAGTATCCACTTTGGAAAAACTTCATTATCTAGCAAAAAAATTTTATCATCAAGGCGGGGATTTAATAGTTTCTGAAGCAATATTTTTAGAGCCTTTTTAACTTTCTTCAAAGATCGACGCTTCTCAAGAGTTAATGAAGACAAAAAGTTCATTCTGGGCATCCAATGTGGGTTCAAGAAAGATGAAAGGTTGAAATAGGGATAATGGTTTGAGAGAGAAGGGGTTCAGGTTTATGATAGGGGAGCTCAAGTGAAGAGAGGAGTGAAAAATATCAGATTTTTATCATTTATGGATTTCAAATGTCGTAAACACAAATACGTGGCATAAAATCAAAACAATAATCCATAAAAAGATTTGAAAAAAAATACTACAAATAAACTTCTGATTCATTACAGTGAGACCGGTATAGGTAGTCACAATGTCAATATTACAACGTGACACTAAACGGTACGACCGTATCATTATGAAAACAACTGTGAGACCGTAATTGAGAGACACTAACTATGACACCGTATGTGTGAGACAGTAACTACAAGACCGTAACTTGTGAAACCGTGAAATGTGAAACTATAAAATGTGGAATAGTAAACCATTCACTTAAGTCTTATCATACCTAATTCATGTATGATGTAATTTATCCTTTCAAAATTTAACGTTTTCGTGAATATATCACCATGATGATGTTTAGTTCCAATGAATTCAAAAGTGATATGAAATTTTTGATAATGATCTCTCAAAAAGTGATGTCTTAAATCAATGTGTTTAGTCTTGGAATGTGAAAAAATATTCATTGAAATGTTAATAGCACTTGTATTGTCACAATTTATAGGTATATTTTTGAATTGATATCCATAATCTAGTGAAGTATTTTTCATCCAAAAAAATTGTTCCCAATAACTACCAACCGCTATGTATTCAGCCTAAATAGTAGATAATGCAACAAAATTTTTCTTTTTTACTCCACCATAATACTAGATACTTTTTTAAAAAGTGACATGTTCAGATGTGGTATTTCTAGCTAAATTAAAACCACCAAAATCAGTATCTGAATATCTAACCAAGTCAAATGATTTTCCTATAGGATTGAAGAGTCCTAAATTTGTTGTATGTTTGAGGTATTTGAAAATCCTTTTAACAGCTTTTAAATGAGACTTATTGGGGTTTTATTGAAAATGTGAACACCAGAAAACACTAAACATAATATCATCCCAACTAGTAGTTATATAGAGTAAAATCCCAATCATTCCTCTATAAGTGGTTTGATCAACATATTTTCCATTTTCTTCAAGATCCAACTTACATGTAGTACTTATTGTAGTATCGCTACTTTTAGTGCTATCCAAGACAAAATGTTTTATTATATCTTTTTTATATTTTCATTGATTTAAGATAATACCTTCTTTATTTTGAAAGATTTGAAATCCATGGATGAATTTGAGTTCACCCATTAAACTCATTTCAAATTCATTTTTCATTATTTTTGAAAAATATGTACATAAAGAATTTATTGAAGATCCAAAAATAATATCATCTATATAGATTTTAAAAACTAAAACATATTTAGAAATTAATTTTATAAAAAGAATAGGATTAAATATACCTTTTTTAAAACCTCTAGAAATAATAAAACTACTTAATCTATAATACCAAGCTCTTGGATCTTGCTTTATGCCATATAAAGCATTAGTTAATTTAAAAACATGATTTGGAAAGTGGGGATTTGTAAAACCATGGGGTTTTTCAACAAAAACATCCCCAACTATATAACCACTTAGGAATTCACTATTGACATCCATTTGATAATGTTTTAAATTGAGATGTGCTATATTTTCATGCAAGATTCTAATGGATTCATGTCTAGAAATAGGTGCAAAATTTTCTTCATAGTCAATTTATTATTATTGATTATAACCCCGTGTAACCAATCTAGCTTTGTTTCTAACTATGTTACTAGCTTCATATACTTTGTTTGAAACCACAAATTTAATGAATATGGTCAAGATGTATTTAGGTCTATCCACAGGTTTCCAAAATTTATCCCTTTCAAGATAATTTATCTTTTCTTGCATAGCCATCACCCAAAATTAATCATTGATTTCCCCATTTATGTTTTTAGGTTCAATATTTGACAAGAAATCGTGATGTTCAACCTGATTTGTTAGAGAATATCTAATCCTTGTTCCATTATCTAAATCTCTAACAAAAGCATCTAGAGGATGGTTCTTAAAGGTTATAAAAGATCTAGAGATACATGGGATATTTATTTCATAATCTTCAATAGGTTTAGGTTCATTGTGGTTTGAATCTGGAGAATTATCAGAACTGGAAGTTTTAATAGATTCCTTCATAAGACGATCAGATGATTTAGCATTGATTTCTAGATTTTACATATCATCCTTAAGATTCCATAGGGAGATCTTGGGTTCATGTGGATCTCTTTCATCAAATTTGACATGTACATATTTTTCTCACACATTTGGTTCTTTTGTTAAAGACTCTATAGGGTTTACTAGAGGTTGAATATCCTAGAAAAATTCCATCATCACACATGGAGGAAAATTTTTACTGATTATCCTTAGTGTTAAGAATATAGACTTTACAACCAAAAACATTTAAGTAATTAACCTTTTGTTTTCTATTGTTCCAAAACACATAGGGAATTATTTTTAGAGTAGGTATGATTAACACTAAGTTAATAATATAACATATCATATTGACATCTTCTTCCCAAAAGTATATAGGAAGGTCATACACACTAATCATGGTTCTAGAAATATCTTGTAGTGTTCTATTTTTTTTCTACAACTATATATTGTTGAGGTGTCCTAGGGGAAGAGAAGTTATGAATGTGTCCCTTTTGTAAGAAAAAGGATTCAAACTCTTGGTTTTCAAAGTCACAACCATGTTTACTTCTTAGGGATTTAAATCTAATTCTAGTATGATTTTCTAGAGTCCTAGAATACTTGGTAAAATAAGAGCAGGATTCACTTTTGTGAGCCAAAAGGTATGCCCAAGTATACCTAGAATAGTTATCTATGAGAAAATAGACATAATGCTTCCCATTATGTGGGTTACGGACTAGCCCGAACTGGCTGGGCTGCAGACCAGCCCGGATTGCCGGCTGGCATGACCTGCGTGAGGGGTCGCATGAGCCCTCATTCCAGAACGACTTAAATAGCTGTTAGGATCTTTGGCTGGAAGCTCCACGTGGCGCTGCCTCGGCTGGCAGTGGGACCTGCAAGATGCGGGTCCCCTTTGCTGCAACCCTCTCTCTCGATTCGTGATGGCGCGCCACTCTCTACCAACACAGCGGGCCGAGGGATAGCCGCCCATCCTATCCGCCATGGCATTGAGCAGTGCCACCTCCTTTTGCGGCCGAAGAGTGTTAATGCTTCTTCTGCGGGGCACCAGCGATTTTTTGGAGCTCCATTTCCACTTCCTTCTACACCTACGGGCCTCCCGGGATTCCACCATCACTACGTGACCCTCTGATTTGGGTTGCTATGAAATTCAGAATTCTCCCATGAAGAACGCAATGATTAAACAATATGTGGAGGATCCGAGCTTTGTTCGTTTGGACCACACCCTCTATGTTAGCATCATAACAAGTGGGTATCAAATAAAAACATCACATAGATATTGATTAAGCCCTATTCAAATCATCTACAACAAACGCCCCCCCAAGTTCTAGAAGGAGGAAAATAAATGAGAGATTCTTGAATTTAATAACAACCTCTACCTCATAAATGGAAGTGACATCACAGTCATGGAGGGAGAAGAGTCCTGGCTTGATAAAACTGCCAACATTCTTCGATCCCAGATCATTGCCATCCAAACTTTTCTTTTTCGTCAGTGGAAGATTCAGTGGTACTTTTCCAGAGGTTCCTCTCTTGATGAAGTCATTTCAAAAACACCTACCCGAGCTCCATTTAAATAGAGGGGGCGGGTGAGTAATGCATCAACATAATTAATGAAGTTCATTAATGAGTTTTTAATTAATTAACCTCTTAATTCCCAATGTTGTGGTTACACAACTAAATAGTCAATCCATTAAATTGATTGACAACCCACCAGTCCCACCATCGCCACTCAATAGGAGGTAAGATAATAAAATAATTTTTATTTTATTTTTTTTAAAGACGCAATAACTATCTTTTTCACCCGACATACTACGGTCAATGTTATGCTTTGCCTAACCAACTCCCAAAAGAACTAATTCAATGCTGCCCTTGGATTTTTAATCCGAGCACCGGTTCAAAAGATAGAAATCGCCACCCACACATTTACTGAACATACCTTAAAAAGGATCAAAAAAATATTAATTTTCACCCTCAATACACTCCGGTCAAGGTTAGGCTCTGCCTAAGAAGAACATGACCTCACGAGCTCAATAGTACTATCAGATTTCAAATCTAATTTACTGTTTTAGAGTTGTAGAATTTAATAATAAAATTATTATTACTTAATTATTTTATTTACAACCAAAAACTAACTTCCACGGTTGGCCCGTGCCGACCAATGATAGGATCTGCCTAAGGAATGAATACCATCAAGAGTTCAGTGGTTGTCTCATATTTTTAATCTGAGTCTCCATTCGTGAGTTATAAGCATTTGAAAAATAAAATAATTTTATTTGATTATTTTATTTACGGTTATACCATTTTTGGGCTTTCTCACCAGAGGCCTGCGCCGACTAAAATTAAGTCGTTCCTAGGGTAAACCTACCACCCTGAACGCAACAGTGCCCTCAGATTTCTAATTCGGGAACCTATTTAATAGTTATTCCTACTTTCAGGAAAACCACTCACAAAATCTATTTAAAGATTAACATTTTTCAATGGATCATTCCGGACACTCTGGACCTCAGAATCATGTGCCGTTAATTTTTGCAGTCTCGTAATAATTCTATATAATTAAAAAAATGATACATTATTTCTGGGACATTAAAATCTATAAGATCCAAACATATCTTTGTTAACCAACTCGATAGGTTGAGAAGTTTAAAATTCTTTCTTTGGTTTGAAAGAGATTTGTGCTTTTTACCATTTTGACAAGGATTACAAAACTTGTCATTTGGAAACTCATGTTTGGGTAGATCCTTGAAAAAACATTTTCTAGTAATCTTTTAAAGGGAGTGTATATTACAGTGTCTTAGTTTTCTATGCCAAAGACAAGACTCTTTGTGAAATACACATAACCAAAAAAACATTTTGAGAGATTAAAGAATCTAAATTAACAACATAGACATTTTCATTTCTAAATGAATATAATATTAGTTTATTTTATAGTTAAAAATATTACAAGAATCATTTTCAAATTTATTATGAAAAACATCATCAAATAATTGTGAGATACAAAGCAGATTATATTTTAATCCATCATCAAAAAAGTACTTTATAAATTAAAATAGAGTTAGAGTTACCAATCTGGTAGAAGAAAATTATTTTTCCATTAGCATAGTCACCAAAGGTGAAATACCCACCATAAATCCTTATTAAATTCTTAAATAATGAGTATTACCCTATCATGTATCTTGATTAATGACTATCCATGTACCACAAGCTTTTACACTATCATTTTTAAGAATTTTTCCTAAAATTATTCAAATAAAAACAGATTTTGGTACCTAGATTTGTTTGGGTTTAGTAACTTTAGTAATCAGTGATTTAGGAACCCACAACTATATCATGAGTTTCCTATAAGGATTATATAAAATATATGAAAAATAGACATTACATAGTCCAGAAAAACTAGAGGTACTTAAAGACTTTTCATGTCTAGAACTAGCAGCATAATTTTTATTTTTAGGTAGAAAAACAGATTTTCTATATTTAGTTAGAAACTTGTTTTGGTGATATTTCTTTGCCTAGGTTGGTATTGTATAATAATAGTGTATCTATGGGAAATTATTTTACCAAGAATTTGTGTAAGAGTATTTTTTCCATTGGTAAATTTCTTTATGTCCATTTTTAATTTGTTATTAGATAATTTGAGTTAATTTTTCTCTTTAGGTAATTGAACATTTATATCTTTTCCTATATCAAGATGATATTTGATAGTATTAGTGAAGGAATACTGTTTATTTAAAAAAATTTATTTATATTTTAGCTCATTACAAGTGTCTTCAAGCATTTGGAAGTATTCAAAAAATTTCCACATTTGTAATATTTTAAGAATAACTTTAATCTCCAGAATAATAAGTATTTTGTACTGTAGAATCAAGGGTTACCTCAGATGTGTTTTTCATAAAACACATATTGTATTTTTCATCCATTTCATCATGTGAAGATTCTAAGATACTTGAGCTGTCCTCAAAAGAACTCCATGTTGTTTTCATATCCTGTTTATACTTTCAATATTTGTCCTCAAATTTCTTCTAATATTTTATTTTGGGGAAATCAGAATTTACATGTCCCTTTCTCTTTCATTCATAGCAGATTATTCCATTAGTTTTGTCACTTCTTTTCCAATACTTCTTCTATTTTTCCTTGTGATCATATATTCCTTTGAAGTTGGGCTTTCGGAAAAAATTATTTATTCTATAAATCTTCTTAAATCGTCATGCTAATTGAGTCATTTCTTCATCACTGTCCAGTGATTATTGTTCACTACTAGAAATTTCTTTTTGGGCTTGTAATTTCTCCTTTTCCTTGTATTTAGAGGTAGTATCCTTGAATGCCACATATTTACTTTTGGGTTCATCCTTCTCTTCTTTGTTGACTTTTAATTCTTCCTCAAACATCATCAAATTTCCTATCAGCTCCTTGCCTAGTATCTTTCTAATGTCACAAGATTCTATAAATGAGATAGGTTTCCCTCTCCATATAGTTGGTAAGCATTTGAGTATTCTCATAATTTTCTCCTTGGTTGTAACATATATTCCCAGAGAGATCATAGTATTCAAAATTTCAGTAATCCTAAGATACATGTAAAAAATACTCTCATCAGGATTCATTTTAAATTTATCATATTTAATAGTATATGTTTAAAGTCTCATTTCCTTAACACTAGAGGTTACTTCATGTGAAACAGATAAAGTATATCAAATTTTATCAGTTGTTTTAAATGAAGAAATTCTGTTAAACTCTTAACCTATTAATGAACAATAAGGGGAATTCATGGATTTTCAATTATTTTTATAGTAATCTGTAGTTGGGCCATCCCAAGTATTTATAGAATTAATGGGAATCTTATATTCATCTACAATTGAAGACCATGTATAAATACCCATACTTTCTAAGTGCATTTTAATTTTAATTTTCCACTATGCATAATTTATTCCATTAAAGAATGGAGGTCTGTTGGTAGTAGCACCATCCAATCAATTATACATTCCAAAAAAACTTTTAAAGAACAAGAAATTTAGAACTAATAGAAATTTAATGATCTTAAAAACACAACTAAAATAATAGTTAAAAAAATGTTTTAAATAGATTTAAATTCTCAAAAAAGTAACTTGAAAAACATCCTTTGATACCAAATGTTGGTCGGAGTTGGACACTCAAGAGGGGGTGAATCGAGATCCTCTACAAATTTCTATTAAAAATATTATTTAAATTATTCTACAATTAAAAATAAAACATGTCTCTTAATCAAGGTAGTAAAATTATAATTGTTTTTGTTTTCCAATAGTTTATCAAAAGATTGATTAATTATTAGTAATATCAATATAAGATATTGATACAACTTATGAAACTAATCTAATAATTCAAAATAGTTATAAATACTATCTTATACTAACTATCAAAAGTAAAATTTAATTTTTTGAAATATGAGGTAAAAACACAGAAAGATTAAATTGAAAGACACAACAGATAAAACAAGTGGTTCAATATCAAGATGAGACCTAATCCACTCCACTTGGTGATCACCTACCACCAAGAAATATATAAAAATATATGAAAGGCTTTGAACCACACCCTGGATTAGGGTTAACAACAGTACACATGACTGTCCAGGTCGCAAGACCTCTTCTACTATTCTACATGGAAAAACTAGCAACCAGGTCACACATGTCCTCTTCTACAGTTATATATGGGTGAAACAAGGTGTAAATGATATTTGAGTGAGGAAATCCTATATATTCCAGTTATGTGTAATATATAGTGTGTGTTTTAATAAAGATACCCATAATTATTGAAAAGAAATAAAAATAGTATACAACAGATACCAGATAACGAGAAAGGATTACAAATGATCTGGGTGTTGTTCAATGCATATTTGGACTTGTATGTTGTAACAGATGTGATTTTCAAGTCCCCTTGTGAAAACAAAGTATTGGGAATTTGTGTTATGGTTTCTAGTTCAAGCAGATGTGATTTTCAGCTCTTATTCTTCTTAGAGTTGTTTTTGTTAGGATGTTTTAGGTTTTGATACATAGTAGTTCATCCACTAGGAACCGAGAGTTCTTCTTGTTCTTTAGTGTATTTTTTCTCTTCTTTGTTCATGCAATACACTACTTGAACTGTATAAAACTCATGGACCACCGTGTATTTTATTAATAGGATTTATTTGTTATGGATGATAAGGAGCATGATTTCTACACCTCATTCCACTTACTATCAGCTAACTTGTCTATAAAAAAATCATTAATTATGTTAGTGTTATTAAATGACTCAAATATGACCATTAGAAATGACATTTAAATTTAACTGGAAAAGAAAAAAAATGGTTAAGTATGGAATAGTGTCATAGTTGTGGTGAGAAAGTCACAGTGCCATAGTCATGATGAGATAGTAACGGTGCCATAGTTATGTTGAGATCTGGAACTGGTTGCAAAAGTTGTGGTGTCTGGTCCTTTGCGAATTATTGAATCAGTAGTGAGACAACAATGTTAGATAAGCGATGTCTCAAGTAATAGTGTCTAATACCTTTTAAAAATTATGAATGGTGTCTTGTTACGGTGTCTTGGAAATCATATCAAGGAAATGGTGTCAAGTCCTTTGCGAGAATCCAGAACCAGTAGCAATCTTACAGTGTCACAGACTCAGTGAAAATCTGGAACCGGTAGCAGACTTATAGAGTCACAGACTTAGCCAAATATCTGAAAACTATTTTAAGAAGTAATACTTACGTAATGAATTATAATTAAGAATTAGAATAATAAAACAAAATAGAACAAAATTAAACATTGTTTACATGATTCATACATAGTTCTTGATATGTTAAACATGATTTTTAAACATTAAAATATAAGGATTCCAACAATCTCTGAACATAAATTGTGAGCATTTAAACATGAGGAGTTCAACAATATCCAAACATGGTTTGTGGGAATTATAACATGAGGATTCCAATAATATCCCCCTTTTAAATGATCAAAATTCATATAATTTATAAGACATATATTTTAGTTAAGACATGATATTGAGTATATATGTGATAGGATGAATAAAAACTATTCTTATCCTTTAAAGATCCTTTTATTCATAAATTCTTATATAAATGCCTTGTCTTATTGCTCCGGCTTTTGGGATTATCAAAAAAATACTAAAACAAATAAAAATAAAAATAAATACTGATTAAAGGCAAGTAAGAGAATAAACAACAACAATACACATTATATTGAATAAAATGAGAGAGTCCATTACAAGCATAATGAAAAAGATAATACATCCCTATCAAAATACATCCTTTACTTCTCTTCATATCCATTATCATTTTCTTTTCCCATGGAAGAGACATCTAGAGGAGCCACAATAGCATAAGTAGAAGTGGTTAAAGTGATGGATCCAACTGTGAGAGAAGGAAAAGGCACTCATTCAAAGATAGAGGGCGAAAGAGATGGTCTGATGGAAGAAAAAGAAAATTTTATCTAAATTATAATAAGTTTGATCTAGCTTAGAGCCTGAGATACATACATGATAGTAGAAGAAAAGGTGGTGGAGGGGGAAGGAGTTGGACCAGGCCACAAAGAGGCTGCTATAGTTTCCACAGTGGTATTACTTTTCACATGTAGATAGGGCATCAACCACATAATGAAATCAGTGATGATCTCACATCCATAATACATATCCTCCTTGAAGTCATCTTTCTCCTTCAAGAACTTTTCAACAGTGGGTGTGAATTCATTGATATTCTATACTTGATTCTTAAAGGCTTTAGTGACTAGAAGTATTTTCAAATTCTCTAAAAGATATTTGAAATGATTGGTCACCTCTTTATTAGAATAAATTCTGTTAAAGTAGAAGTCCACTTTCATAGATATTTCTTCTTGATAATCATTATAAATCTTTTAATGGACCCTCACCAAATCAATTACATGGTCACTATTCTTGATGATAGCAGGGAAACTTTCCTTATCAACACCACTCAATACTAACTGAATCTCTTCTTTGAAAAATCTTTTGATTAAATCACTATCCATAGTATAAGATGACTATATAGAGGAAGTTGAAGGTGTAACAACTGATGTGAGATACTTAAGGTGATTTAGAGCCTTTTTAAAAAAACCCTTATATTCATCACTCGTCTTATTAAGTCCAACATTAAATGCACACAGATCATTGAATATATTAGTGTTTCTCTCATCCACATTTTCATATACTATAGTTAGGTAAAGTTGAATCAAATATGCAACCTTCTATGGAATATGGCCACCAACATCCTCAACCGGATGTGCAATAGGAGCTTGACCAATTTTCAAAACTTTCTGCATATCTTCAACCATAGATCTGAGAGACTTCCCCTCATCACTCAACTATTTTTTCTCAATCCTAACTTCTTGAATTTCATGAATAATTTTCGGTTGAATCTGCCATATAATTTTCTCTAACAGTAAGTCAACATCTCTTTCACTAAGATTTTTCACAAGGGTATGTTGTGACTTCATGACCTTTTCAAATCTATATAAAAAGGTATTTATAATGTATTTTATGTTGTCTTTAATTACTTAAATAAGATTTTATTGGGTAGGTTCAGGATCAGGCACTGATCGAGGTTCTGACTCCTTTGAAGGTACTTTTTCTTTACCAAAGATTGGGTTGATATTAAACACTGTGGAGGGAGAAATTGATTTGACTGAGAATCCATGAGAATCAGCAACATCAAAATACTTTGGAAATATACACAAAGTATCTAATGAATTTAAATCCATAGGGTTTGTTACTCCAATTATTTCCAAATTAAGGTTTTTATCCTACTCAATAAATGCTTATCTTCTAGGACTAAGTGATTCAGTCTCTTGACATATTTCTAAATTATCATCTCTATCAGGATCACCCAAATCTTTTCTAGCTAGTTGAAAATCACGTTCCACTCTTTCCTCAGTAGATAAGATTATTTTAGTTTCAACCTATTTTTCTAACTGTTCAACAGTAGCAGGCGTTTATTCATCAATAGGAACTTTTTCAACAAAAAATATCTTCCACTATATCAATGCTTATTTTAGGAGCAACAACATCTTTTACAGCTACTTCTTATGGAACAATTAGGCCACATTCTTTATTGTCTAAGACAGTTCCTTCCTTAGGTGCAAATTCTGCATATTCTAACACTTCACATGAGTATTCACCAACTTTATCAAGTTCTAGAATAGGGTTAGATACATTCTTAGGTCTTGAATGGTTTTCATCAGGGTTGAATCTTTCATAAATTCTTTCATTATATTCCACATATGATTTCTTCCCTAGGTTCCAACTAATTTTCATTCTTCTAACTATTTCCTTTGAGATAAAAAACACATAACCATCAAATAAATCTTCATTCAGACCAATTACTCCATTGGCTAACAAGATTTCAGAAATTAACCTTGAATAAAATAGAGAAGTTGATATTGATGTTGTCTTGATGATAAAACAAATGTGAAGTGTTATATACTTACACAGATTGATCTTGTACCCATTATTCATAAGATGTATCAAGAAAACATCATGATGCATAAGAGTGGTGAAGTCCCCTTTCCTTGGACAAATAAGATGATGAATAAACTAGAACAATAGTCTTGTCACACCATCATGCTCAGCTGCAATTATCCTTTTATTCTTTTTGTTTCAAGTTAAACTTTCATGATCCTATTTTAGATTAAACACATCACTAGGATGAGGAGGACATCTTTGGAAATCCTAAAAAACTCCTTTACGAGGAATTCCTATGCAGGCATCCCACAACCTGAAAGAAAAAGTACACCTTTGACTATTTACCTAGATTCAAACAATAAAATCATCTTCATAATTGAATGAGAACTAAACATACTAATAATAATCAAGAACTATCTCTAGATAAATTAATCTTTTATCTTTTGTAAACTAGTTCAAACATCCCTATTCATCTAATACTTTAAAAAAGTGACAAACTTTTAAATAGCCACTTCCGACAAACTTGTTTCTCTAGCTCTACTATTCGATTAGCAAGGACGATATTCAGTAGTTTCTCTAGCATTTTTTTGGAGCCTTTTTCACTTTTTTGAAGATCAATGCTTCTCAGGAGTTGATAAAAAAGAACGCTTCATTATGTGCCTCTAATATGGGTTTTAGAAAGATAAAATGTTGAAAGATGGCTAATTGTTTGAGAGAGAAGGGTTTCAGTTTTAAGATAAGGGAGTATGAGTGAAGAGATGACTGAAAAATAACCGATTTTTATCATTTTGGGATTTCAAACATCGTATACACAAATAAACAGCATAAAATCAATAAAAAATTGATACATTGATATGGAAAAAGAAATACTAAAAATATATTTCTTATTCATAATGGTGCCACCAGAACAAGTAGTCACGGTGTCATAATTATAGTGTGACTCTAAATAGTGCAACCATATCTTTGATACAACAAGTATGAGACCTTAATTGAGAGAAATTAACTATGAGACCGTATGTGTGTAACTGTAAATATATGATAATAACTTTTGATACTCTGAAACATGAAACTGTAAACTCTTCACTGAAGGATTATAATCACTAATTCATGTAAGATGTAATTTATTCTTTAAAAATTTAATGGCATAGTGAATATATCAACAAGATGATGTTCAATGCCAGTGAATTCCAAAGTGATATCACCTTTTTGATAATGATCTCTCAAAAAGTGATGTCTTACATTAATATGTTTAGTTCTTGAATATGAAACAAGATTCTTTGAAATGTTAATAGCACTTGTATTATCACAATTTATGGGTACATGTTTGAATTGATATCCATAATCTAGTAAAGTGTGTTTCATACACAAAATCTGTACACAAAAACTACCAGTATCTATGTATTCAACCTTAGTTATAGATAATGCAACATAATTTTTCTTTTAACTACACCATGATACTAGAGTCTTGCTTAAAAAGTCAAATGTTCCAGAGGTTCTCTTTCTATCTAACTTAAAACTACTAAAATCAGTATCTGAATAGCTAACCAAGTCAAATGATTTTCCTTTAGGATAGAACAATCCTAAATTGGTTGTATTTTTGAGGTATTTTAAAATCATTTAAATTATACTCCTTGGGGTTACCTTGAAAACGTGCACACATGAAAACACTAAACCTAATATCCAACCAACTAGAAGTTAATTAGAGTAAACTCCCAATCATTATTATATAATTGGTTTGGTCAATAGATTTATAATTTTCATCAAGATCCAACTTACAGGTAGTACTCATTGGAGTATCACTACTTTTACTACTATCGAATCCAAAACGTTTTATGAGATATTTTATACATTTTCTTAGATTTAAGATAATACATTTATTATTTTGAAAGAATTTAAATCCAAGGAATAATTTTATTTCACCCATTAAACTCATTTCAAATTCATTTTTCATCTTTTTTCAAAAAACGTGTATATAAATAATCTCTTGAAGATCAAAAAATAATGTCATCTACATAGATTCTATCAACTAAAACATCTTTAGAAGTTTGTTTTATAAAAATATTAGGATCAAGTTTAACTTTTTTAAAAACCTTATAAATAAGAAAACTACTTAATTTATCATACCAAGAACTTTGATCTTGATTTAAACAATATAAATCCTTAGTTAATTTAAAAACATGATTTTGAAACTGAGATTTTGAAAAACCTGGGGTTGTTCCACAAGACATCCTCAACTATATAACCATTTAAGAGTTCAATAATAATATCCATTTGGTAAATATTGAAACTGAGATGTGTTTCATATGCAATCAAGATTCTAATGGCTTCAAGTCTAGAAACATGTGCAACAGTTTCTTTATATTCAATTACTTCTTCTTGACTATAACCATGTGAAACCAATCTATCTTTGTTTCTAACTATGTTACCAACTTCATCTAATTTGTTTCTAAACACCCATATAGTTCCTAGGGTCAAGATTTATTTTGGTCTATCCAAAAGATTCCAAACTTTATTCCTTTCAAACAGATTTAGCTAGTCTTGCATAGCCATTACCCAAAATTCAACATTGATTTCCACATTAATGTTTTTAGGTTCGAGTTGTGACAAGAAATAATGATGTTCAACCTAATTTCTTAGAGATTCTCTAGTATATGTTCCATTATCTAAATCTCCAACAACAACATCTAGAGGATGGGTCTTAATGTTTCTAATAGATCTAGAGAAAGATGGGATAATTATTTCAAGTTCTTCAATAGGTTCAGGTTCATTGTGGCTTGAATCTGGAGAATTTCTAGAACTGGATGTCTTAATAGATTCCTTTATAAGATGGTTATATGATTTAGCAATGATGTATAGATTTGACATATCATCCTCAAGATTCTCTAAGGAGGTATTTGGTTCATGCAGATCTGTTTCATCAAATTTTATATATATAGATTCTTTCATACATTTGGTTCATATGTTAAAGAATCTATAGGCTTTACTAGAGATTTAATATCCTAGAAAAATTCCTTCATCACACTTGGATTCAAATTTTCCCAAATTATCCTTAGTGAATGAATATATAATTTATAACAAAAAACATTGAAGTAATTAACCTTGGGTTTTCTATTGTTCCACAACTCATATAGAGTTATTTTAAGAATACATATGATTAACACTATGTTTATAATATATCATGTTGTATTGATAAATTCTTCCTAAAATTATATAGGTAGGTCATACTCACTAAGAAAGGTTCAAGAATTTTCCTATAGGGTTCTATTTCTTCTTTCTGCAACTCCATTTTTTTGAGGTGTCCTAGGGGCAGAGAAGTAATGACTGTAGCAATTTTGTACATAAATGGATTCAAACTCTTGGTTTTCAAACTCACAACCATTGTTACTTCATATGGATTTAATTGAATGTCCAATAATATTTTCTACAGTCCTAGCATACTTGGTAAAATAAGATCATGCTTCACTTTTGTGTTCCCAAAAGTAAGTCCAAGTATACATAGAGTAGTCATCTACAAGAACATAGACATAATGCTTCCCATTAAAACTTGAGACTCTAGAAGGTCTAAAAAAATACATGTGAACCGACTCAATAGGTTGAGAAGTTGAATCATTTTTCTTTGGTTTGAAATAGATTTTGTAATGTTTAAACTTTTGACAAAGATTACAGACATTGTCATTTGGAAACTGAAGTTTGGGTCCATCCTTGACAAAACCTTTTCTATTAAGCTCTTTAAGTGAGTTTATATTACAGTGTACAAGTCTTATATTCCAAATCCAAGAATCATTGTGAAATATACTTAATAAAGAAACATTTTTACAGATTAAAGAATCTAAATTAACAACATAAACATTTTAATTTCTAAATTCGGAGAATATAAGTTCATTTTTAAAGTAAAAAATACTAAAAGAATAATTTTTAAATTTAACATGAAAACCATCATCATATAATTTAGAAATTTTAAGAAGATTAAATTTTAATACATAAAAAAATTACATTAGAAATTTTAAATGAGTTAGAGTTACCAATATAGTCATGGAAAATTATTTTTCTTTTAGAATTATCACAAAAGGTGACATGCCCATAATCAATATTTATTAAATTCTTAATGAATGAGTAGTCTCCAGTCATGTGTCTTGAACATCCACTGTCCATGTACCATAATCTTCTAGAGGAGATTTTCAAGCATTTTTCATACAAAATAATCAATCAAATTTTTTTTTGGTACCGAGATTTTTTTGGGTCTAGTAATATTAGTAATCAGTGCTTTAGGAACCCACATTCATGGATTTACTACAATCATTATGTAACATATTTTAAAAATAGAATCTATTTGGTCTAGAAAAACTAGATGTAGTAAAATTATTTTCAGAACTGGAACTAGTAGTAGAATTTTTATTTTTAGGTAGAAAAACAGTTTTTACAAATTTAGTTACAAACTTGTTTTTGATGAGATTTCTTTACCAGTTTGGTATCCTATACCTTTAGTGTATCTAGGATAAATTTTTTAACCAAGAATCTGTGTAAGAGTATTTTTACCATTGGTAAATTTCTTTATGTCCTTTTTTAATTGCTCATTAGATAATTTGAATTCATTGTTCTCTTTAAGTAATTGAACGTTTTTATCATTCTCAACAGCTAGCTCAGATTTGATAGTAGTAGTCAAGGTATAATTTTTATTTAAAGATTTTTATTTATCTTTTAGATCATTAGTAGTGTCTTATAGAATTTGGAAGCATTCAAAAATTTCCTCATTTGTCATATTTTCAGAATCAATTTCATATCCAGAATAATAGGAATTTGGTACAGGAGACTCAAGGGTTACCTCAGATGTGTTTGTCATAAAATACCTATTTACTTTTTCAGTTATTTCATCATGTAATGATTCTAGGACACTTGATCTATCCTCAGAATCACTCCATGTTTCTTTCATTGCATTTTTATATAATCTATATTTTTACTCAAATTTCTTCTTATATTTTAGCTTGGGACAATCAGCCATTATATGTCACTTTTTATTGCATTCATAGTAGATTATTTCATCAAATTTGTCACTTATTTTCCAATCGTTCTTCTGGTTACACTTGTGATCATATCTTATTTTGAAGTTAGGTTTTCTGAAAAATTTATTTCTTCTATAAAAACTATTAAATCATCTATCTAATTGATCCATTTATTCATCACTTTCTGGTGATGATTTTTCACTACTGGAAATTTCTGTAGGGGCTTGTAATTTCTCCATTTCTTTGTGTTTAGATATAATAGTCTTGAATGCCACAGATTTACTTTTGGGTTCATCCTCATCTTCATTGTTGAATTTTAATTCTTTATCATACATAATAAACTTTCCTATCTTCTCCTTGACTGATAGATTTCTAATATCATAAGATTCTATAATTGAGAAAGAGATCCCTCTCCATCTATCTGGTAACATCTGAGTATTCTCATAATGTTCTACTTGGATGTAACATCTCTTCCCTGAGAGATCATAGTATTCAAAATTTCATTAAACCTAAGATACATGTCAAGAAATAGGCTACTCATGATTCATTTTGAAATTATCATATTTAATACTATAAGTGTTAATTCTCATTTCCAAAACACTAGAGGTTCCTTCATCTGAAATAGATAAAGTATCCCAAATTTCATGGTCCATTTTACATGAAGAAATTATGTTAAACTCTTAATCTCCTAAAGAACATTATAGGGAAGTCATAGATTTACAATTATTGTTATAGGATGCCATAGTTGGTCCATCCCAAGTATTTCTATCAATAGTAGGAATCTTATATTCATCTATAATTGAAGAAAAAATCTTTAAACCCATAATTTTAAGTGAATTTTCATTTTAATTTTCCATTGTGCATAATTTGTTCCATTAAAGAATAGAGGTATGTTGGTAGAAACACCTTCCAATATATAATCCATACAAAAAAAAAATAATGAACTATAAATTTAAAAGTAACAAAAATTTATAGATCTTTAAAACACAACTAAAATAACAGTTTCAAAAAATGTTTAAAACAAATTTAAATTTTGAAAATAGAAACTTGAAAATCAACTTATGATAAAAAATGTTTGCCGGAGTAGGACACTCAAGTTGGGGGTGAATTGAGTTCCTATAAGAATTTCTGTTAAAAATATTATTTAAAAGATTTCCCCAATTAAAAATAAAACAGGCCGGTTATTCAAGGTAGTAAAATTATAATAGTTTGACTATTCAAATAGTTTCTCAGAAGATTGATTAATTCTTAGTAATATCAATATAAGATATTGATTCAACATTTGAAACTAATATGAAGAGTAAAAAAAGATATAACTACTATACAAGACTAACTATCAAAGTAAAATTTATTTTTCTAAAATAAAAGTTATAAAAAGAGAAATACTAATTTGAAAGACATTTTAGATAAAATAAGTGGTTTAGTATCAAGATGAGACCAAATCCACTCCACTTGGTGATCACCTACCACCTAGAAATATATAAATATATATAAAAGGCTTTAATCCACACCCTAGATCAGGGTTAACTACAGTTCAAAGGATTGTCTTAGTCACAAGACCTCTTGCACTATTCTACATGGGAAAACTTGAAACTAGGTCACACAAGACCTCTTCCATAGTTATACATTGGTGAAACATGGTGTAAAAGATATTTGAGTGAGGATATCATGTATCCTCCACTACAGCACAAGAGACAGTGTGTGTTTTAATAAAGATACACACACTAATGAAAAATTAATAAAAGCAGTACAAATTAGATAAAAATAATGAGAAAAAAAATTAGAAATGATCTGAGTGTTGTTCTACATAGCTATGGACTTGTAGGATGTAGCATATGTGATTTTCGAGTCCTCTTATGAAAATAGAGTATCCTGAATCTCATGTTCTGGTGTTCAGTTTAATGAGTTGTGCTTTATAGCTCTTGTTATTATTAGATTATCTACTTTGAGGATGTTTGAGGTTCTGATCCATGGCAGTTCATTCACCAAAAATCAAGAGTTCTTCGTGTGTTCTTCAGTGTATGTGCTCTCTTCATTTTTCATGTAATTAACTTCTCGAACTGTATGCAGCTCGTGAACCACCATGTATTTTATCTTCGAAATGTCTATGTTATGGATGATAGGGAGCACGATTTCTACACCTCGTACCTTGTATTATCAGCTGACATGTCCACAAAAAAATCATTAATTATGTCAGTGTCATTAAATGAATCTAATATGACTGTTAGAAATAACTTTTAAATTTAATTGGAAATGATAGAAAAATGGTTAAGTATGGAACAATGTCACTGTTGCGGTGAGAAAGTCACGATTCCATAGTGATGGTGAGATAGTAATAGTGCTATAATTTTGTTAAGATCTGGAAGTGGTAGCACAGTTGTAGTGTTTGATGCTTTGAAAATTTTGGAATCAGTAGCGAGACTATGGTGCCAGATAAGCTGCGTCTTAGGTAATAGTGTCTAGTTTTTTGTGAAAATTTTGAACGGTGTCTTGTTACGGTGTCTTGAAAAAAGTAGCATTGAAATGGTGTCAGGTCCATTGTGAGAATCCAGAACCGGTAGTAAGATTAAGGTGTCACAGACATTGTGAAAATATGGAACCGGTAGAAGACTTACTATGTCATAAACATAGCCAAATACATGTAAACTATTTTAAGAAGTAATACTCACAGAATGAATTAGACATTAGAATTAACACAATAAAACATTATATAATAAAATTAAACATACTTTACAAGATTCATACATGATTTATGATATGTTAAACATGATTTATAAACATTAAAATTTCAGGAGTCCAATAATCTCCAAACATGATTTGTGAGCATTAAAACACAAGGAGTCCAACAATCTCCAAACATGATTTGTGAGAATTAAACCCCAAGGATTGAAATAATAATTATTGATAAAAATGAATAATTTTATTATATTATATAAAAATTATAAATACTAATAAATTATACATGTTACATATATAGATATATGTAAGATGAAAAATAAAAAAATAAAAAATAAAAATAAGTAATCTAAGAAAAATATTAAACATTTCATTAAATATATAATCACTGATAATTTCAATAAATTTTATATATTAAATATATAGATATGTATGAATGTATATTTGGTGAATAATGGTTTATAATTAAAAATTAATATGAATTAAAAATACTAATTAATTGCATCGAGTAATGGAAAAAATTGAATTTTGTTTGATTTTTCAATTTAACATACAACAAATGTGTGTTATATTGATTTCACATATATGCAATTAATACATTTTTATATACTACACACACAAGATAATTTTTTTGGGAATTTAATCAATTTATATTATTTATTATTTATATATTTATTTACTATGTTTTAATATTTTCAATATGTATTCATATTTATTTCAACATATAACCATATTTTGTTAATAATTTATTTTTAATTAATAAAACTCATCCATTTTTTGAATATTGTTAATGTGTGCTCCATTTTAATTATTCATTTTCACTAATTTTTAACATTCATGCACTTAAGATTAAATATTTATTAATAATGTAAAAAAAAAATTTGTAAAAAAATATTTATAAATAAATATATTTACAAATGTATATTTACTATTTTTATACATTCAAATATTTATAATTATAAATAAATTAAAATTATTTTTTAAAAAATTATTTAAATAATAATGAATAATTAGTTATATATATTTATACAATTATAAAATTATAATAAATTTATCTAAGTAATGAATATTTTTACTATATTTATTTTTATATATATTTATAATATATGTATATATATATTTATATAATTATATATAATTATATATATATATTATTTTTTTTAAAAATATTTAAAAAATTATAAATAAATAATTATAAAATTATAATAAATATAATTAAATAAATAAATAATTTAATATAATTATATATATTTATTAAATACATATATAATTATATAAATATATATAATTAAATAAATATACATAATTATATAAATATATAGATAATTATATAAACATATATATAATTGTATAGATATAGATATAATTATATATATATATATATATTTCTATAAATATAAATATAAATATAAATATATATATAATTAAATAAATATATATAATTATATAAATATATTAACATTTTTTTATTTTTAATTATAATTTTATATATTTTATCAACGCTTAAGTAACAAGCACAGATAAAACCAATATTTATGAGTGCTTTTTTAGCACTAATAAAATCCAACTTTATCAACACTATAACATTAGCGCAGTTAAAAATTTATTGTATCAGTGTTTTTTTAGTGATGATGTAACTCTATCTTTATCATCCCTAAAAATGTGTTGATAAATATTGTTTTTATTAGAACAAATTAATTTAGAATAGATAGAAGTGTTTCCTCCCTCTCGCTGCGGCCATCTCCTCTGCTGCGGAAGGCGCGACTCCTCCTCCTCACGCTCGGTGGGTTGGTGGTGGACCTCCGCTGTGCGGCGCTGCGTGGTTATCTCTGGCGGTGGAGATGCTCTCAGGCTTCTGTGGTTGTTGGTTATGGTCCGCGGGTGTAAGACATGTCCTGTTGACGACACACTCTCCGGAGCACTCCTGGATCAGATCTCGGCAGTTTTCTGGTGACCGGTGGTGTTTTTACTCGTGTTCGAGGGTCGCGCTCTTGCGTCGGCGGTTTGGGCCCTGTCCCCTCTCAGGTGAGTTCGATGGGGTTTTCGTTGTCTCTGTTGCAGTTGATTTGTCTGGTGGCAGTGGGATCTTCATCTCCATGGATGTTTTTCATTTCATTGTTGATGGTTCCGATGTTTGGTTGTTTTTGGTTTCTTTGTGGGATGTAATCTTTGAGATTGTGGTTTCTTTCACCGGATTTTCATGGAAATACGTTGATGCTTTTTGTGATGCGCCGAGGGTTTCTGACTCGTTGAAATCGATGACGAGGGTTTATGCCTCGTTGAATTCAGTGAAGGGGTGTTGGTGCGATGGTGAAGGGATGGCGGCGGTGGTTGCTGGTGAGTGGTCTCGGCGGCGTCTGGCTGTGGCGGCGCGTTCGGCGACGTCCGACGAGGTGTGCGGACCGAGGTGATAACGTGATTTGACGAAGCCCGAGGCAGTGCGTGGCTCGAGGCGTTGAAGGCAGTGTTTTTTAAATTTTTTGAAGTATTTCGTTTGAATTTTGAATTTCCTGATGTGGTGATGTGGATTTGAAGTGTTTCGGGTACCGGCAACCCGTAAACCGGTTTCAGGGGAACCGACTACCCTCAAACCGGCCATTAGAAAATAAAAAAAATGATTTGTAGTATTTTAATAACCCTAACCAATCCCAAACTCATCAGGATATCTGAAGCTTTCTCTAGAAGACATCCTTTGTCGGTGCCCCTCCTTGGTGAATCAAAGATTGAATCACATCTTGAATTAAGGTTCGAAATATTTCCTGGCTCAAATCCAAGGCTCAAACTATTCAAGGGTCGAACGAATCCAAGGCTTGAACGTTTTCTAGGTTTTTGTTATCTCTACTTTCTCTTGGATGATTCAAAGCCTTAATACAAGGTATCTTATTTTCTCTACTTCCTCCTCACTCATTGATTAATTGTTTTGGTGATATATATTTGAGTTTTTTTATCATGATTATATCTTTATCATCTGTATACCAATAATGCTTATTGAGGATGTTTGGTTTAAAGGAGATAGGGTTATCGTTCTTTACACTCCCCCACCCACACCGCTTGCTGATTTTGTGAAACCTTCCCAACCCATCGCCATTGAGTCCTTATTTATGAGATCACCGACCCCTTAAAAATTTTCATAATTTTAAAACAGAAGAAATCTCATTTACATTGTTCCCTCCTTCTACATAGGTTACCACCACCACCCTTCTACACACAGACAACACCAAACAAGAAATTGTCTTCCTATTAGATTTGACCATAAGTTCTAGGGAATGAAAGTCTGGTGCATGCCCACCTCACCAGGAAGATATCAATATAATGTTATATATATATAATGGAAAATTTATAATATAATTTTATTTACATACACACACACACCCACACACATGTTTATAAATACATTTATATTTGTGTATGCATATATATATATATATATGTGTGTGTGTGTGTGTGTAACATATATATGTTTATATATATATATATATTATAATGTTTTATTAAATGGATTTAACACATTACATAGATAAATATTTTAAATATTTATATATTAATATGTGTAAATCTGAAAAAATAAAAATATATAAAAATACATACATATATATATATTATATTATATATTTATATATTATACACACACATGTATATTTTAAAAATTAAAAAAAATATAATATATATAATACAAATACATTATGAAAAAAAAAAATATATATTATAAAAATACATTACGAATATATATATATATATATTATACAAATACAAATATATATTATAATCTACATATATATATTATAAAAATATTTTATACAAATATTTTATACAAATATATATATTATAAAAACACAAATATTTATTATATTACAATAATATATACAATAAAAATATATATCATAAAAATAAAGATATATAATACAAAAATAAATAAGTATATATATATATATTATACAATACAAAAATATATATTATACAAAGATTTATATATCATAACATGTCCCCGTCAAGACCCCTTGAATCATAGACAAGAATTTTTATGCCCCCCAAATCTCACCTTCAATAGGCCATAAGTTAATAACTACTGCCAATGTCATAATTCTCACAAATGAGAGACATTACCCATTTTAATGAACACAATGCAGTACAATTATCTCCTATATCAACATAATCTCTCGAACAATTATTATTAATTTTTTTTGCTTAAGAATCATCCCCCATCCTTTTTATGTTTCTTTCACTACTCTAAGCATTAGTCATCCCATAGATGACTACATATTAGAGTATTTTAGGTATTATAGGTTCATGTCTATAAGAGATGGAGGATGTGTGTCAAACAACAAAATGTAATGATAAATGTCCAAAAGATGAGTTGATTAGGATAACAGTTGTCTACAAATTTGACCTTTAAATGATTTTAGTGTATAAAACCTACCATAATGGAGGAATTATTTCTTTAAATTAAATTTCCAATTTCCCTCAAAGGATACTAAAATTCTTTGAAACAATCAAATGTTAGGTTTCCTTTATTATAATTATACACATCAATCACTTTTTATAATGAATATCTTATATGTATTTATTTATTTATTTTAAAAAATTAATATTTTATGTACTAATAGGATAGATATGAATTGAAAATGAATGCATGCTAATCATTGGAGAAAAGATTATGAATTTGGAGCAAAAGAGTTCATAAAGTTTGAAATAGAGAAAGCATACAACCATTCTCAAATCATTTTATAGTGTTTATATTGTTGTTATTCAAGTAAAATTAGTCTGGAAGAGTTGGACGAACATTTTATTTTTCATAGAATAGATCAGAGATATTAATGTTGGACTAAACATGGAGAAAAATTTAACGTGTACACCTATTGGGATGATACTGAGGTTTATGGATCATTTGATATAGATACTAGTGTAAATTATGATGGGTATCACATGGAATAAATGAAAATGGTAAATTAAGATGACCATCATGATTGTAAAAATATATTTGAGAATTTAAATAGCTATGATAAAAGACCATTGTATACTGGCTGTACTAAATATACAACATTTCCAGCTGTATTGAAGTTATATAATTTGAAATATGGAAGCAAATGTAGTGACACCATATTTACAAAACTACATATTCTTCAGAATTATATGCTACCAGAAGAAAATAAACAAACATGTCAAACATATAACTCTAAAAAATGCTACGTTCAATGTGTATGATCTCTAAATTAATACATAATTTTCCAAATGATTGCATATTGTTTCACAAGGAGCATGAATCACTCATAAAATTCCCTAAGTGTGGTGTGGATCGATATAAGTAAAATGAATCAAGTCCTTCAAAATCTGTATTGTAATTTCCTATCATTCCATGGTTTTAAAGACTATATGGATATATAGGAAACCATGAGACAATTGCAATGGAATACATATATAATAATTAAATATCGGAACCAATGTCATCCAACATATTCTCCTCGGTGGAAGGTAATTGATTATGAGTTTCCTAAATTTGGAAATGAGCTGATAAACTTTCATCTTGCATTATATACAGATGAAATAAATCCTTCTGGTTTATAGACTAATACCCACAATACATGTACCAACATATTGGTAAATTATAACATGGCCCCATGGTTATGAATGAAGCATAAATACATTATGTTTTCTCAGTTCATATATGGACCAAAGAAACCTAATAATGATACTGATGTCTATTTGGATCTATTGATCCAGGATCTAAAATTGATGTGGGATAAATGTATTATAATGTGTGATGATCGTAGAAGTGAATAATTCTCATTAAGGGACATGTTTTATAGGATGATAAATGAATTCCCTACTTATGGAAATTTATTAGGCTATAGTATTAACACAATGTTGGGGTGTCCCATTTGTGAAAAACACAAACACTCAGTTCGATTGAAACATTCCTCAAAGATTGTGTTTTTAAGATATCCTAAAATTTTACACTGATGACATAAATACCGATCTTAGACGACGATATTCTATGGGAATATCGGAAAAGGTACAACACTGTCTCCAATAATGAGTGTGTAATGACCCGAATCCGGAGCCCCTCCACTGGTGCCCCGTACTCGGTTCGCCACATGACATCAAGCACGTTTTCCCAAACTCCAGAGGCTTCCGACTAGCAGCGAGGTCCTTGGTGAGTCGGTGGGGAAAATATTCCCTCATTCGGTAAGGTATACAGTGGAAAACAACAGAAAACAACAGAAAAAGTAACAACATGCATAGCAACAGAAACCAACCGTAGAAGAAATGTGTATATATAGAAATGATGACAATGATGCAGTAGGTAAAAGTATCTATGGAATGCAGCAAACACAAAAAAGTTCTGGAATAAAACTGAAAACAAGTGCAAAGGAAAAACAAAATAAACTCCTCAGCATCACGAGCCCCGGCTCGGTCCCATGCTCTCCAGATCCAGCGCAATCAAGAAACTGAAGTAGAAGGTTCTTGCCCTTATCTATACCTGTAGCAATATAGTCTACTTGGGCCCAAAAGCATGGCCCAAACAAGGTGTGAGATACAATCCCAGTAGGCAATCACCCAAATATTTGTGCCTAACAGTCAATGAATACAAGGCAAGTAATAAAACAAGAAGTAGTAAACAAGAAAGAACAAACAACTACAATTCATAGTTCTAACAATAAAGTACACAAGTAAACATCCAGCAATAGGAAGAAAACAGGTAACCCTCTGGGTAGCTCTCATAGCCTAACCCCTATGGTTCAACCTACAAGTATTAGCAACCCTCTAGGAGGCACACACATTCTCACCCCTCTGGTTCAACTATGAAATTAATAATAGACTCTCTAGGGAAGCACTCACCATCAATTCCCCCTATAGTCTTGTATCATGCCAAATGCTCTCTAGGGAAGCACTCAATGTCTATTCCCCCTGTGACCCGCGTCGAGGAACTACAGACTCTCTGAGGAAGCACTCAATGTCAATTCCCCCTGTGGTCTCGCATCGTAATTAAAAGACACTCTGGAGAAGCCCTTCCCTCAATTCTCCCTTTGGTCTACTACTCTAGGTTCTCACAGTCCTGAGTGAAAAACAACATGCATAGCGCGTGTGTATCATCCAAGTAAACCTCAAGAACTACTTGGATATCATTCTAAGTCTAAACAGCAATAAATAAAGAAACAGTTCCACTATCCTACGGCTAGGCATGGCAACTGGAAAAACGCCAACAGGCAGAACAAACATGGAAAAACAACCTGAGCACAAAATAAATTACTCTATTTACAAGTATAAACCTCTACTATAGAAATCAAGAAAAGCAGGCAAACAGTAGGGGAAAAATAGGAAACCCACAATTCCCCGCCCAAGGGAATTTGTGGTATTTGCACCAAATACTCATTGAATTTCTACATAAAGGCACAAACCACCTACCTCAATCCTAGGAGATCGATATATGTGAACCATGACGACATATTCCCCTTAGAACTACGTAGATCTGAGAAAACACACAAAATTATCAACCTAAGATAACTTGAAAAAAAGTATGAACCAAGAAACAAGACTCAAGAAGAAGGAAGAACTCACCACTGCGCTTCCAATGCAATCGACTGTGCTCGAATTGGAGAACGGACGGCGAGGCGGGAGCTCAGGGAAGATTCGACCGTACGGGTCACTTCGAACGGACAAAAACTAGAGAAGAAGATGTTTCTGTGCATCTGGCATGACCCCGGTGCATTTAATGAAAAAAAGAAAGTAAATGGCGTGTACTTTTAGAGTATATGACGTGTACTAGGTATTTTCTGCACTCCACCAAAATTGGCCTCCACGTCACCCCTACACACCGTGTGTGTGGCTCGGGCACGACCAACACACATCTTCGAGCCGAAGAAGAGTACACAATTTGTACTCAGAAAGTACACGACGTGTACTTCAAAAATTTCCAGAAACTTCGTTTTTCTCAAAAACTCCAGAAAAATGAAGAGCGTACCTGAAAAGAAGGTCCGGGTTCTTACAAACTTTCCCCCTTAAAGAAATTCGTCCCCGAATTTCCCTAATGAGGCGGAGAAGAAGAAATCCCGAATAGCTCCGGCCACTGCGATCGTACACCAGCCTCCCTTTCCCAAGTCTCGTCCTGTACTCACCCGTGTTGCCATAGCACCCGTACCAGAGGAACAGAACACCCGCGGAGAACCTTCATACTGCGATCGAAAATTCAGATAGGATACTCCTCAAACGATGCATCCTCTTCAATCTCAACTTCCTCAGGCTGAAAGATGTGAGACAGGTCTGAAAAGTAACGTCAGAGCTGAGAGACGTGGAAGATGTCATGCATAGCCCGGTAGCTCTGAGGTAGAAGCAACCGATAGGCAACTGGCCCAATTCTATCCACTACCTCAAATGGCCCGACATACCACGGTGAAAGCTTACCCTGCCTCCGAATCCTCTTGTGTCCCAGCCTCAGTGCGACATGCAGGAAAACCTTATCCTCGACCTCGAATTCCAGAGGTCGTCTCCACTGATCATCATAAGACTTTTTCCGAGACTGTGCTGTAGCCATCCTCTTTCGAATCAACTCTATCTGCTCTGAGGTCTCCTAAACTAGACGAGGTCCTAGAAAAGCTGCCTCTCCTGCCTCCAGCCAGCATAAGGGTGATCAGCATGGCCTACCGTAGAAAGCTTCGTATGGCGCCATCTGAATGGTTTCCTGGAAACTATTATTGTAGGCGAACTCCACTAGAGGAATATGCTTCTCCCAAGAACCGCCAAAGCCTAGAATGCAAGCTCAGAGCATATCCTCAAGCACCTAGATCGTGTGCTTAGACTGGCCATCAGTCTGGGGATGGTATGCTGTACTCAAAAGTACCTGTTTACCCAAGGCCTTCTGAAGTCCCTGCCAGAACCGAGAGGTAAAGCGCACATCTCTGTCTGAAACGATAGAGTGTGGAACTCTATGCAGACTAACGATCTCTCTGATGTAAATTCATCCCAGATCATCAACACTAAAGGTTCCCTTAATCGGAAAGAAGTGGGAAACCTTCGTGAGCCTATCGACGATGACCCAAAAAACATCGTTCCCTCGAGGAGACCTTGGAAACCCCGTCACGAAGTCCATCACGACATCGTTCCACTTCCACTCCGAAATGGGTAACTGCTAAAAAATTCCTTCTGGTCGCTGATGCTCTGATTTCACCTGCTGACAAGTAGAACACCTCATGACAAAACAAGAAACATCCTTTTTCATACCTGGCCACCAGTATTGGCAATGAAGATCTCGATAAATCTTGGTGACACCAGGATGAACAGCCCAAACTGAGGAATGAAAATCCCACATAATCTCCTCGCACATGTCTGCTGGCACCCATACGTGTCCCTGGAAACACAAGATCTCATCCTAACCCACTGTCCATCTAGGAAGAGGGTCCCTTCCTGACACACTCTCCCGCAGGACTAGGACTTCAGAGTCTGATAGTTACCTCATCCGTACCCGATCAAGAAGTGTTGAGGTAACAACTACAGAAGATAGGAAGGTCTGTCCCTATCTATCGTGCACCTCTAGATGCATCTCAGAGAACAGATCTATGAGCTGCCACTCACTGCTGGCCTCCTGAACTACCTGAATCTGAGTTCTCCTACTCAATGTATCTGCCACTACGTTGCCCTTTCCCGGCGTATAGGGGAGCTTGAAATCAAAAGGTTGTAGATACTCGACCCACCTGCGCTGCCTCAGATTCAGATCACGCTGAGTGAAGATTTACTTGAGAGTCTTGTGGTCAGTGAAGACCACGAAGTGATCTCCCAGAAGATAGTGTCTCCAAAAGCGTAAGGCATGAAAAACAGCTGCCAACTCCAGATCGTGCATAGGGTAGTTCCTCTCATGTGGCCTCAGCTGCCAAGATTCGTACGAAATGAATCCATCTCCTTGCATAAGCATAGCTCATAGTCCGATACCTGAAGCATCACAGTAGACTGTATAGCTCTTGCCTAGCTCTGGCAAGACTAGTATCGGTGCCGACGTCAACCTTCATTTCAGCTCCTGAAAGGCTGACTCACAAGAATCTAACCATAAGAACTTAGACCCCTTCTTGGTCAGACCTATCAAAGGTGCTCCTAGACGAGAAAAGTCCTGAATGAAGCTTCTGTAGTATCCAGATAGCCCTAGGAAGCTCCGTACCTCAAAGATGTTCTTCGGCTACTCCCAAGAAACTACAGCTCTCACTTTCTCTGGGTCCACAGATACTCCTGCCTCTGAGATGACGTGACCCAAGAAGTGAATCTGATCCATCCAGAAGTGGCACTTCGAGAGTTTAGCATAAAGCTGATGCTCTCTCAGTGTACTCAAAATGATCTCAAGATATGTGGCATGGTCGTGTCGAGTGTGAGAATACACCCAGATATCATCCACGAAGACCACGATGAAGGATTCCAAGTAAGGATGTAACACTTGGTTCATCAGTTCCATGAAAACTGCAGGTGCGTTCGTGAGACCGAACGGCATGACTGTATACTCGTATAGACCATACCTTCTTCTGAAGGCTGTCAGAGGTATATCTGATGGTCTAACGCACAACTGATGATAACCGAACCTCAAGTCGATCTTCGAGAACACCCGAGCTCCTCTAATCTGATCAAAGAGGTCATCGATCCTCAGAAAGGGATATCAGTTCTTGACCGTCAACTGGTTCAGCTTTCGATAATCCACACAAAGACGAAGGGTACCATCTGCCTTCTTCACAAAAAGGACAGGCGGACCCCAAGGAGAAGTACTGGGTAGGATGAAACCCTTAGCCTGTAGCTCCTCCAACTGCTTCTTGAACTCCTACAACTCAGGTGTAACCATCCTATATGGAGGAATGGACACCGGTGCCGCTCCCATCATGAGCTCAATAGAGAAGTCTACCTCACGCTCCAGAGGAAAACGTGAAAATTCCTCTGGAAAGAGGTCCATGAAACGATCCACCACTGGAGGAAAGTCCAACTGTGGAGTCCCCTGATCATCCAGATAAAGACTAGAAATCTGGGCGGTCACCCCTCTTAGCCCAAGATGCTTGAGTCCTAACCGACTCTCCCGAACGTCCCATTCTACTTTTTGAATAAAGGACTCACCCTATGGTGAAATGAAACTCACTCTGCAGCGATAATAGTCAACGACTGCTTGGAAGGTAATCAACCAGTCCATGCTGAGGTTGACATCATAGCCTGTCATCTCTAGGACATAGTGATCCCATGAGAAGCGATACCCTGCAACCTCGAGAGGGCACTCTCTACACTAGCATACACAAGATGTCCTCGTACCCAAAGATGTGTCTAGTGTCAACGAGTCGGCAGAAGAAAAGATGCAGAGTCCAAGGCTCTCCATGACAGCAATAGAGATAAAGCTATGCGTAGCACCAGTATCGAAAATGGCTGAAGATAAAACTGAGGCTACTAAAATCGTACCTCAAACTGTAGAAGGGCCGGGGTCCGGCTCCTGATAGATCTGCTCCACGGCAAAAGACTGGCCTACACTACAGCCCTGCGCCCCTGGCTGTCCACCCTGAGCTAAACCTCCCTGCTGGTGCTGAGGAACTGGTGGCTGACCACCACGGCCTCGACCTCCACCTCTGCCTGAACAACCAAAAGAACTCCAGTTCCCCAACTGGTGAGAAACCAGTGGTGCTGCTCCTGAACGAGGAGTCATGGAAGATCCCCGGTCGCCAACTGCTGGTGAGAAAACCTGACAGAAATGCTGAAGGTGACCCATCTTACCGCACGATCGGCACTCCATGGGGTCCCTCTGGCACTGCAGCCTTATGTGCCCTGACCAAACACACTGGTAGCATATCACCTGGCTTCCTGACGATGCATACCACTTCCTTGGATCACCGCGTGTAGGCTCTATATGGCGCTTCTTGCTGTCATCTGGAGGCAAACTAGCTCTGGAAGCAGAACTGCCCTAGCTCGCAGCTCCAGAGTCTCTCAGATTGCACTCCGCAATCAGTTCCTGGTTGACGATGGAAGTAATGGAAGTCATCTGGAAGATATTCACCTGCGAGCATATCTCTTGTCTGAGACCATCCTAAAACTTCCTCGCTAAGAGCACCCCACTTCCATCCCGGAGGGGTGTCAAACGCTGCAGCTCAGTGAAGAGAGAGGAGTACTCCATGACAGAAAGAGTACCCTACTCCAAGATCATGAACTCCCGGGTTTGGTCTTCCCTCAGGGTCTCCGGGTAGAAGTAGTCATAGAACACGCCCTGGAACTCCTCCCAAGCCATAGCCTGCAACCGACCTGCCTGTGAGATCACATACCACCACCTCTTGGTAGAGTCTCATAGCATGTAGGTAGCGAGATTGACCCACCTCTCTGAAGGCATCTCCAGATGCTTGAAGATAGTCAGCGTGGCTTCCAGCCATGACTCTGTAGCCCGAGGTCCTCCCTCCCCTGAGAAAGTAGCAGAATGATGCTGCTGGAAAACCCGCGTCAAGTCTGCCATAGTCTTGGAAGATGGCGGCGCTCCCTAGAAGGCTTGCATCATCCTCATGAAACCTTCCCTGAACAGCGTATCAGTGCCTGCAACTGGTATAACAGCCGATGCCAAGGCTGTCCCGACTGGAGGATCGGCAGGAAGTCCTTGATCAGCCCTATCTGACGTCTAATCACTACCTGACGATAGACGTATGACCGAAGGACGTCTCAGAGGCATAGCTCTGAAAGATCAAAAGTACACCTTAGATTAGGAAAACAAGGATAGAGAACACAAGAGTAGAAAATAGAAACAGGGGAACAAAACCACAAAAGTTTACAAAACTAGACTACACGACGTGTATAAAAACTACACGGTGTGTCTTCTTAAGCCATTGACATGGGCGTGTAATCCTTCTCTACAAGTCGTGTAACACCTCAAACTACATGGCGTGTTGACCTAACACACAACATGTACTTGAAAACCATTCCCCTGCCTGAGTCTCTTTACATGGCTAACCCACATGGTCAGACTTAACCCGAGACTACACGGCGTGTTCTAAACAAACACGATGTGTAATGTACAAGGCTTCAGTGGGCCGTGTTGTTAGACACACGACCGTCTACACGGCTAAACCTTACACAACATGTTCCGAAAAAACACGACATGTATATGTGAAGGTGACACTGTCCCGTGTCATTCGTGACACGGACGGGTTTCTGAACAAGACTACACGGCGTGTTCCGAACAAACACAACATGCAGAAAAGAAGGTAACGCCGGCCCGTGTTGTTCGTGACACAGCCGAGTACCTGGACAGGACTACACGACGTGTTCCCTACGGACACGTCGTGTTCTTCCCGAGCTTCCCCGACCCGTGTTGTTAGTGACACGGCCGGGTACACGACTCCGAACTTACATGGCGTGTACCTGCCGTACAGGGCGTGTTCCCGAAGTTACTTTCATGACACCGTGTTCTGATCACACGGTCAGTGACATGGCCTGAAAACTACACGGCGTGTATCCAAAAAGTACACGCTGTGTATTTTGGGTTTTTCTGGGTAGTAGCTCAGAAACTGCTCAGACTCCCAGAAACACTAAAAACAAGGCAAAGAGGTGCCAAATTCCAATCCGTGAGGGCCCATACTCCCCACAAATCAAAGCTTGGAATCTCCCACTGTCATATACATGAGAAAACAGGATCATGATCCACCAAATTCCGATTAATGAGGGCCCATAACACCTCATGAACCAAAATTTGGTGTTCATTTAAGTAAGGAAAAAAACAGACAGTTTTCTAACATAACAGTAGAGAATCTATCTAGCATCTATCACAACAGCATGCATAATCTACACAAAGCCTATCACAACAGCATGTAATCACTAATGCACCCTAGATAGTATGACAAGAATGCATGGAATGTGATTCTACAAGTTCCTATATGATGCATGAGATGGAATACCCTAATCTCATTGGGTTGCGACAGAAATAGAACTAGAATATCAAAACAATAACGCACAAGCCATGCGAATCACTCTAGGTGAAAACATATTAACCATAAAAACTCAAAACCAGAAAACTGCAATTAACGAGGTAGTATGGCCTTCCCCTGTACACGGGTTAGCTACTCCTGAGAATAGCTTAATACCAATTAATGAATCCATCCTATCCCTGGCTAAAGTCTCCAAATAGTAAATCAAGAGAAAAGAACTCCTCTGATACCACTTTGTAACAACCTGAATCCGGAGCCCCTCCACTGGTGCCCCGTACCCGGTTCGCCACATGACCCCAAGCATGTTTTCCCAAACGCCAGAGGCTACCGACTAGCAGCGAGGGCCTTGGTGAGTCGGTGGGGAAACTATACCCTCATTTGGTAAGGTATACAAAAGAAAAACAGCAGACAACAACAGAAACAGTAAAAACATGTATAGCAACAAAAACCAACCGCAGAAGAAATGAGTATATATAGCAATGATGACAATGATGCAGAAGGTACAAGTATCTATGGAAAGCAGCAAACACAACAACGTGCTGGAATACAACTGAAAACAAGTGCAAAGGAAAAACAAAATAAACTCCTCAGCATCGCGAGCCTCGGATCGGTACCATTCTCTCCAGTTCTAGTGCAATAAATAACCTGAGGTAGAAGGGTGCTTGCCCTTATCTATACCTGCAACAATATAGTATACTTGGGCCCAAAATCATGGCCCAAACAGGGTGTGAGATACAATCACAGTAGGCAATCACCCAAAGATCTGTGCCTAACAGTCAATGAATACAAGGCAGGTAATAAAACAAGAATCAATAAACAGGAAAGTACAAATAGCTACAATTCACAGTTCTAACAATAAAGCACACAAGTAAACAACCAGCAACAAGAAGAAAACATGTAAACCTCTGGGTAGCTCTCACAACCTAACCCTATGATTCAACCTAAAAGTATTAGAAACCCTCTAGGACGCACACATAGTCTCACCCCTCTGGTTCAGCTATGAAATTAATAATAGACTCTCTAGGGAAGCACTCACCGTCAATTCCCCCTATAGTCTCGTATCGTGCTAAAGGCTCTCTGGGGAAGCACTCAACGTATATTCCCTCTGTGGCCTGCGTCGAGGAACTACAAAATCTCTGAGGAAGCACTCAACATCAATTCCCACTGTGGTCTCGTATCATAATTAAAAGACACTCTGGAGAAGCCCTTTCATCAATTCATCATTTGGTCTACTACTCTAGGTTCTCATAGTCCTGAGTAAAAAACAACATTTATAGCGTGTGTGTATCGTCTAAGTAAACCTCAAGAACTACTTGGCTATCATTTTAAGGCTCAAAAACAATAAATAAAGCAATAGTTCCACTATCCTACGGATAGGTAAGGCAATTGGAAAAATTCCAACAGGCAGAAAAAACATGGCAAAGCAACCCGAGCACAAAATAAATTACTCTATTCACAAGTATAAACCTCTACTACAACAATCAAGCAAAGTAGGCAAACAACAGGGGCAAAACAGGAAACCCACAATTCCTCGCCCAAGGGAATTTGTGGAATTTTCACCAAATACTCATTAACTTTCTACAGAAATGCACAAACCACCTACCTCGATCCTAAGAGATCGATATATGTGAACCGCGATGATATATTCCCCTTAGAATGATGTAGATATGAGAAAACACACAAAACGATCAACCTACGATAACTTGAAAACAACGAGGAACCAAGAAACAAGACTCAAGAAGAAGGAAAAACTCACCGCTGTGCTTCCAACACAATTGACCGTGCTTGAATCGGAGAACAGACAGCGAGGCGGCAGCTCAGGGAAGATTTGTCCATACGGGTCGCTTCAGACGGATGGAAACTGGAGAAGAAGATGTTTTTGTGCGTTAGGCGCGACCCCGGTGTGTTTAATGAAAAAAAGAAAGTACACAACATGTACTTTTAGAGTACACAGAGTGTACTGGGTCTTTTCCGTACTCTGCCAAAATCGGCCTCCACATCACCCCTACACACCGTGTGTGTGGCCCGGGCATGGACAACACACGGCTTCGAGCCGGAGAAGAGTACACAACATGTACTCAGAAATTACACGGCATGTACTTCAAAAATTTCCAGAAACATTGTTTTTCTCAAAAACTCTAGAAAAAGGAAGAGCGTACCTGAAAAGAAGGTCCGAGTTCTTACAGAGTGATCAACTATTTGATAATATAAAATATATTGAAACTGTTTTTAGTAAACCATTTTCTAAAAACAATACGAAATCAGGTTGGAAGAAGAAATTAATTTTCTTTGAATTACTGTATTGGAATTGTTTGTATGAAAGACATTATTTTGATGTCATGCATATAGAAAAAATTTATTTGATAGTCTTGTTGTAATGTTAGTAAATGTTCCTATAATAATGAAAGGTGGAATCAAGGATAATTTGGACAATATTGACATGGGCATAAGGAAAGAGTCAGAACTGGTGAAGGGTAAAGGGGATACTTTTCTTTCTCTATCATCTTACACTCTATACAGATGGGAAAATTTCAATTTTGACTTTTCCTAAATAGTGTAAAAGTTTGAGATGGGTATTAATTAAATATCAATAATTTTGTGTCAAGGACTAATTTTATGTTATAAGGACTAAAATCACATGACTATCTTGTTTTGATTAAATATTTTATGCTTGTTTCTTTTCATTTCATTCTGCCTCAAAATGTAAGACATACATTAATCAAAATATTCTTCTTTTTTCAAAGCCATATGAAGTAAATTTATAAACCCGATGAAGTTTCCAATAATGAATAAGGAGGTTGTAGTCATATTAAGTGAAATAGAGATGTTATTCCCATCATCATTCTTTAATATAATGGTCCACTAAATGGTTCACTTGGTTTGAGAGTTTTAACTATTTGGTCATGTCCATTACAGATAGATGTACCCCATTGAATGGTATATAATGATTTTTAATGGGTATGTTATGAATTTATGTTATCCAGAAGATTGTATTGATGAAAAATATATTATTGAATAATATATTTTATTTTTTATCAATTACCTATCAGATTTTGAAAACATCGATCTCCCAAAGTCTCACCACAAAAAGAGCCTTATAGGTGGAGGGATTTACAGAAGAGATTTTTTTACAATTAATTTAATAGAGTGGGAGCAATCACACCTTTAAATTTTACATAATAGTGAAGATGTTGATATATACATTGAATCCCACAAAAAAATTATTAGATATTTTAATCCATCAGGGTCTGAAGTATGGATATAAAATATACATAATCCAAAATTTATAAGATGGTTCTAAGATTAAATTTATAAGGAGTTATCTGAAAATATGAATTCCATTGTTGAATGACTTCAATGGAAATCCAAGGGACCAAATACAAATGTTATATCTTACACTGGTTTTTTAGTCAATGGTTATAAGTTCTATAGAAAAGTACTTGATGATTGTAGTATGGTTCAAAAAAGTGGTGTTACGAATGTGGCAGAAGGGATTCATATATCTCATTCCAAGGATAGAAATATAATTTTTTAAAATATGTCATTTTTTGGAATTATTGAACATATATACGAGTGTTATTATACAACATTTGAAGTGATGATTCTCCATTTCAAATGGGTTGACAATATGAGTGTATAGAAAGTTGATGAATTGAGATTTGTGAAAGTGAATTTTAGTATAGAAGGGTAAAAAGACGAGTTGTTCATAATGGCCTCACAAGTAGTGTAAGTAATTTATGTATCAGATCTAGAAAAAAATAATTGGTGGATTGTCTGCTGGTGACTAAAACAAATGTCGGGTCAGATGAAAATTCAATCAAAGATGACCCTTTTATTGGGAGATCACTATCTGTTCATGTCGATACCAATGTAGAAAATGTCTTGTACATTAGAGGATACCACAAAGAGGGGATTTGGATTCTTGACAGAGGAACCTAATTCATAAAACCTTAAAAAATAAATGGAGTTCAATGATAAAGTAAAAGTGTTTTTCAATATACCATTTTTACTTATAATATTATATGTTCTCTACTGTATTAACATAATCTAAATTAAATGTTTGACTAATAATGAAGATAATGTCTTTTGTACATGATGATGTTACTAATCCCTTATAATAATAAACTATAAATAAGGAAACCTTTTGGGAAGATGTAAATGTAATGTTATGATATACTTTATATATTTTATCAAAAAATTATACAATGAAATGTTGAATTAAATTTCAGTATTCGTTGTAGAGTTTGTTTATTTTATAAGAATCATGTCCATATTTCATGTCTTTCTACACAAAAACATCTACAAAATTATTCTCCCTCAAAACTTTTTCACCCCTACAGTGTTGCATTTATCACTTTCCTTTAAGTTCCTTCCACTGCCTTTGTAGTAAGTGAAATGATGATGTCTCTACTGAATCATAGATGTAATATTGATATTTTCAATGTAAAATAATTTTTTATTATACAGGTGGATTATTTTGTTTGATTTGGGGTGGTCTATCCATATTTCATTCCATTCTACACCAAAACATCTCAGAGAATTCATCTCTCTTAAAACCTTTTCACCCCTAAATTGTTGGAATTTATCACTTTTATTTAGGTTCCTTCCACTGATCAATCAAAGAGGTAATATTGATGTTTCCATAGTAAAATCAGTGTCCATATAATTAATGTATTGTTTCATATTTATGTTTAATTTATTTCATTTTAGTATTAATTATATAATAATTATTTTCTTATACAGGTGGATTATTTTTTTGATTTGGGGTGGTATGTTAAAACATTCTCATGCTCATGGGATATTAGACTTTGAACCTGCAATTAATATAATGAAAACATGGTAATGCATTAATAATGCATACAACTACCATGAAATGTTTAATTAATACTACTTATTTAATTAATTTTTTCATCATTTTTTATACTATTTTTATGTTAATTTTTTTTATCATTTCTATCCAATTCATATTTTTTTCATAGATATTTTGGGAATTAATATTTTTCTTTAAAATATCATTAATAAGACACTAAGAGGATAAAATGTTCCTTTTTACCAATGTTACCATGATTTCTAGTAGATTTATTTTTCAACCTTCCAACACTATATATTGAGTCGATGTTCATAGCCAAAAAATATTTCTCATGGAAATCCATAAGAGTAGAGGAATCTCCTGTGCCCATTGTGGTGACTTATAATGGTATAATAGGTATATGAGCTTCATCTACTCTTATGAATGTCAGTACAGAGAATGGTTTTTTGGATAAGAACAATGAGTCAATATGAATTGTTAGAAGTTCAAAAAATAAAGACAATAGAAATAGTGGTAACATTGACAGTTGGGATTGTTTTGATAATTTGGGATGTGTAAGAATCAGTCTCACTTCAATTTGAAACATGATGTGACCATTATGACTCAAAGTGATTCTTTCTATTTAAAATTGAAATTAATTTTAGTAAAAATAAAAACTGACATACTCAAAACTGACAAAACATATTTAGATTATTTTGATAATTTAAGGAAATGACCCATAAGTAATTTTAGAAATTTAGGAATGAGCCACACCTCAATATGATACATGATGTGTCTCATATGACTCAAAGTGTTCATTATAAATTTAATATTGAAGTTTTAGTTAAAAAAGAATCAATTAGTGAAAAATGAGCAAACACACTCTGATTTTATTGATAAACATTGAAATAAATTTATAAATCATTTTGGACATTTAGGAACTAGTATCACGTTGATACACTAAGTGATAGGTATGATTCAAAGTGTGTATTTCCAGTTAAAAAATAAATTTTATTAAAAAATATAAGGGATGTACTCAAAAATTAGAAAACAAATTCATATTGTTTTAATACATTAGTAAAATGATCCATAAGTCAATTGGGATATGTAATAATCATTCTTACCTCAATCTGATGCATGATGTGACCAGTATGACTACAAATGAATCTTTTTATTTAAAATTGAAATCAATTTTAGTAAAAAGGATAGCTAACCTACTTGAAACTGAGAAAATTCATTCATATTGTTTTGATAATTTATATAAATGATCCATAATTAATTTTTTATGTGTAGGAATCAATATCACCACAATCTGATACACGATGTGCCCAGTATGATACAATGCGTCTATTATTAGTTTAAAATTGACATTTTAGTTCAAAAAGTGTCACTCAATGAAAACCATAAAAATGAACTCATATTTTCTTGATAAATTATTGAAATAGTTCATAATTCATTTGTGACATATAGTAATTGGTCTCAGATCGAACTGATACACCATGTTATCAGTATGAGTCAAGGTGCATGAATCCAGTTTAAAATGACATTTTAGTAAAAAAGATAAGTGACATACTCAAAATTGAGTAAACACATTATTTTTTTGATACATTATTAAAATGACCCATAAGTCATTTGAGACCTTTATAAGTCATCCTCACCTCAATCTGACACATAGTATGACTGTTATAACTTAAAGCGCATTTTTTATTTAAAATTGACATCCACTTTAGTAAAAATGAAAACTTACCTACTCAAAATTGAGAAAAAACTTTCATATTTTTTTGATACTTTAGGGAAATGATCCATAAGTCATTTGTTGACATGTAAGAATCAGAAACAACTCAATATGATACATGATGTTCCCGATATGACTCAATGTGTCAGTTATCCGTTTAAAATTGTTATTTTTGTTTAAAAAGTGTCACTCATTGATAAATAAGAAAACACACATAGATTTTACTGATAATTTACAAAATAAATTCATAAATAATTTTTATATGTATAAACTGGTATCACATAAAACTGATATACATGTGATTGATATGATTTAAAGTGTGTGTTTCCAGTTTAGAATTACATTTTAGTAAAAAAAGACAAGTGAAAAACTCCAAACAAAGAAAACAAATTCATATTTTTTTTATACTTTATTAAAATGATCCATAATTAATTTGAGACATGTAGTAATTATCCTTACATCAATCCGACACATGGTGTGCTTGGTATGACTCCAACTGTGACTTTTTATTTAAAATTGACATCAATTTTAGTAAAAAAAGAAAATTGGCCTACTTAAAACATTGAAAATGAATTTATATTATTTTTATACATTTTTAAAAAGATTCATAAGTCATTTTTTACATTTAGGAATCAGATGAACATAAATATGATACAAGATGTTCCTGGTATCACTCAATGTCTCCATCATCCATTTAAAACCGATATTTTAGTTCAAATAGTGTCATTCAATGAAAATCGATAAATCATGTTTGGGTTTTATTTATAATTTAGGAAAACAATTCATAAGTCTTTTTTTACATGTTATAATTAGTATGACATCAAAATGATACACTATGTGATCAGTATGAGTCAAGGTGTGTCTTTCTTGTTTAAAAATACATTTTGGTAAAAAATAAAAGTGACAAAATCAAAACTAAGTAATCACATTATTATTGTTTTGATACTTCAAGAAAATGATACATATGCCATTTAATACATTTAGGAGTCATCCTAACCATAATTTGAGACATGGTGTGACCGGTATGACTCCAAGAGTGTCTTTTTATTAAAAAATGACATTAATTTTAGTAAAAAGGACAACTGGACTACTCAAAAAATGAGAAAATGCATTCAAATTTTTTGATACTTTAGGAAAACAATGTGTATGCCATTTTTTATGTTTAGGAATCAGATAAACCACAATCCAATACATGATTTGTATGGTATGAATCAATGTGTTAGTTATAAATTTAACATTGATATTTTAGTTCAAAAAGAATCACTCACTAAAAACCAAGAAAACACACTCATATTTTCTTTCTATTTTTGGAAAATGATTCATAAGTAATTTATGACATGTAGGAATCATTATCAATTCATACCGACACACTATGTGATTGTTATGAGTCAAAGTGCGTGTTTCTAGTTTAAAATGACATTTTAGTAAAAAAGACAAACGATGTACTAAAAACCAAGCACACAAATTTTGATTATATTGATACTTTATAAAAATGACCCATAAGTCATTTCAGATGTGTAGGATTCTTTCTCACCTCAATCTAATGCACAATGTGACTAGTATGACTCTAAGTAAATAATTTCAACATTTAAGTGCCATTTAAGTTTAAAACGCGCATCACATCCCCAAAACTGAGCAAAAGAGCATAGAATGTTTTCTCATCATTATATACGCTATATCATATCTAATTTCCTTATTATTTTTATATTATAATTATTTATATTACATCAGTCAGGGGAGGGAGAATAAACAAAAAAACCCCACCTAAATTTTCATAGGGAGGCTCAAAACCGAGACCTTCCAAACACCACCATAGGACATAACCACTAGGTTTTGCCCATGGGGATTTATCTTATAGTTGTTTAATTAATTTTCAGAGATATAATTCTTGAATATAAATAAGAAATAGTGTTACATGTAAGAATATACCAAAACTCAATCATATACACAATGTTCCTGGTATGACTTAATGTTTGGTTTAAAATTAAAACTTTCTATTAAATTATTTCTTTATATTATTACTAAAATATTATTATCTTATACAGGTGTGTTCTTTTACTTGATAAGGGGTGGTATGTTTGGAAATATCATGATTCAGGTTCAGGATCTAAAGAAAAAGGAACATTGATGTTTTTGATTGTATATAAAATTTTTACTTATATGTAATTATATAAACCAATGTTTGAAAAGTCTACAATATAGTGTTTTTTCTTGTATTTTTTTAAATTTAATTTAATTTAAATTATGTATTGGCACTTTATTTTTTTGATATCTGGCGGTGATTTTTCTGTTACGGTGTTCTATTAGAGCACGTTGCACTGGTGCTGCAGTGTGCTGTTACAACACACTACAGTACGCCCCTTTATCAGCGCTAAATAAAAGTGCTAATAAAGGACCCCGTTATCTGTGATTTTTTAGAGCTGATAAAATTATAAGTCTTTGAATCTATATCCGGTAGTCAATGATTCTCAAGCACTGATTGAGACCATTTTTAGTGCTATTAAGGGCCTATTTTGTAGTAGTGAATTCGGGATCTCAAGAGTGTATCCTTAAAAATGGAAATACAACTCACATTATTCTGAACAAGGATGCGATCAAGGGGTGATTTTCCATCTTTAAAGTTTCCTTCATTTCTCATCTCATGTTTCCATCGAGTTCCAAGCCTTAGTAGATGAAAGACTTGGTGAATCAAATCTTAGAGGTATGGGGATTTCATGATTTCAGTTGCATTTCTACGGGCATGGGTTTTTTTGCATTATTTTTTCCTTCCAATGATTTGAAGAAGAAATAATGTGGGATTGGGTCAATATCCTTGAAGCATGGGATTATTTTCATTCAAGAGTGGGATTTCAGATTCAATCTGATTGAAATCTGTAACACGAGAGCCCATTTATGGGTTTGGGTATTTGGTTTAAGTTGTATTATTAAGAACCCACTATTCTATTTGATATTACTTCAGCAATCAGTGTCCTCATTTAGCTTGATATGCTAAAGAATGAGGCCATATTCAAGCATTTTTCTAGGTTCCTTGTTAAAATTTATCTTGGAACAACTATGATTAAAAATTTTGTTCAATCAACTGATGAAGATTATTTCAACCAAAACATTTTCTACAAACACCCACCTCATTTTTTCTCGAAATGTAAGGTCATAGGACATTATGTTAAGAAATTTAATGGGGACTTTTTCTACTCTACATGCTCTATGAAAGGGCATCAGTTCGAGAAGTGAAGGTGAAGGAAATATAAATCAATGCATGCAAATGATAGGAAGGTCTGCTTGATACATTACCCTCCCACGGTTGTGGGATCTTCCCTTATTCAAAATCTCACCTCAAATGAGCTGCTCGGGCATGGAGTGAATGTCACCACCTCCTTGTAGAATGTGTCTGGTGAAATGGAAAGGGTTAATGCAACTAAGATCACGGTACTGGGTAGTGGAAATGGGAATGCTTCTTTCAAAGAAAGTCTTATTGGATATACTGAAGCTAATCTAAATGATCAAAAACATATTAATTTTGATCATGAGGCCAAATTACAAGCTAATATTGATGACTAACTTGTATAGGAAGGATATTTGCTTGCTACAGGATGAAGAAAGGTGAAAATCATGATGATATTCCACTTATATCAAAGTAAATAATCACAAATTGTGCTCTTCCTACAGGAATTTCAAATTAGGGAAACATAGTATAGGGATCCCTAGCATGTATTAATTTTAATGCTCACAATTTGGTGTTTGAACCCTTAAAACAAATTACATATTATTATTCTCCACCAAGGGGTGCTGCACATGTCCAAACTCCTGATGTTGTTAAAGGTTCCATACCATAGGACTCTTCTAATTATAAACAAGTTGATACACAAGGGGACTTATCTAAAGGTAAGAAAATAGTTATTAATGATGAAGGATTCCAAATTTTTATACATCGAAAGTCCAAAATAAATATGCCTCAATTTTAGGATGCATAATTTGCCTCTCCTATAACGTGAATATAGATTGGAAAAATCAGGGGCGATAATGATCATGGGAGTGTTGAGATTTAATATCCACCATACTTTAATGATCTTATGAAGAATGCATATATTTCTTTTTGAAACTCCTCACATAAGGAATGCAATATTACACCAAAAAACAATTATAATATCATAATTTTAGAAGATCAGGAAGGGGAAAGACATATTGCAGACCTCAGTGAGAATGCAACAGAATGGATTTTTTTGCAACTCAGATTTATTTTCTCCATGATGGTTTCAATTATATTTGGTTTTAATGGATATGTAATAGTGAAATAATTTTCTATCTATAATCATTGAATATGGTCTTCGATCCAATACGAAATTAGACTTTCATGATATTTCATGGAAATTTAGAATCTATTCCAACCTAGGAGGTTCATCCGATTCGTCTTCAGATGAAGAATGTGAGGCTCCACAAAGGGTAAAGACTTAGTGAAGAGGACAATATCCAAAGGGTAGAGAAAGATTTCCTAGGAATTTGGGATCTAGAGGGGCTTGCACGATTATTCACATGATCCCTTTTATTTTGATGTGGGCTTTATGCTTTGTTAGAGTTGCTTCTCTCTCCCTTTTTATGTTTTTATTTTTATAATAAACTTTGGAGTTATGAGTTTGGTTCCAAATCCATGGATGAGCCGTTTTGAGTCAAATATATATATATATAAATAATTATATATTATAAAAAATATATGTATAATTATTTAAATATATATTAATATATTAATAATTATATAAAAAATTTATAAATATATTTATTTAAAATTATAATTATAAATAAATAAAAATATATTATTATAATTAAAAAATTATAATCAATATATTTAAATAATAAATATATTTAAATAATAAATATATTTAAATAATAAATATATTTTTTATATTTATAATTATATATATTTATATAATAAATATATATTTTTATATTTATAGTTTTCTAAATATATATAATAAAATTAATATATATAATTATATTAATATATATAATTATATAAATATATATATATAATTATATCAAAAAATTTATAATTATATACAAATAGTTTTAAATATATTTATTTATAATTATAATTATAATTATATATTTAAAAACCTATAAAATTTTAATGAATATATTAATAATATTTATAATTATATAAATATAAATATATTTATATATACATATCCAAAGCTGTGCAGACCTTATGTTTTAACCCTTGGTCCCCAATATTTATTGAATATATATATATATATAATTAAAAAATTAAAAAATATATTTATTATGGTTATATTTATAAATATATATTTTGAATCTTATAATATTTATTTATAAATATTGATTTTCTATATTTATAAAATTATATATTTATAATTAAAAAAATTATATATATAATTTTTTTAAAAAAAGTATTTATATAATTATAAATAAATAATTATATAAATAAATAATTATATATTTATTATAATATAAATATTTAGTTAAAATTATATATATTTATAATTATATACATTTAATTTTTTTAATTATATTAGTTGTATTATTAAATATTTATCAATTCTTTTCTAGCGGTGATAAGGACCTAACTTTATCAATGCTAGAAAAATGCTGATAAAACCCATCTTTATGTGCTCTTTTTTTGAAGTGTTGACAAATACTCTAGACTACATTATAAATTTAACCTTAATCGACTGATTTAGTTGGGCCTTTCATGCTCTTGTGAAAGTAAAGCCCTGTCACGGCTCTCCCTCTCGACCTCCACTCTCCCTCCCTCACTGCTACTCTCCCTCCATGCCATTGTCATTGTCGCACACCATCTTCGCCACTCTCCCTCCCTTCTTCCATCACCACCGTGCCCCGTCTCCACCGCTCTATCTCCCTATCATCTTCACTGCCACTCTCCCTTCCTCCCACATTCACTAGAAATATCCATCCCTATCGACGCGTGTTGTCTCTCTCCCTCACCTTCATGCACTCTCACCCACTCTCTCTCGGATGAATTGACTTAAGCCATTAAAAGTTTTAACATTTTTTGTTTTTATTTGAGTGTTTCTAATTTTCCTAAAGGATTTGAACACCGCATCACCTCCCTCATGATTTTTTTAAGGAGACAAAAATAATGGCGACGATTACTTTTCATATGTGGCATTTCACTGATGACAATTATTGGTCACCCGAATATTTTCACTCCTTTTATAACATTACCAGGAAAATGTGGTGTAGCTTAGGTTTTTAATATATAATTATATGTATATTTTAATTTTCTATCATTGAAGAGATAATATAAATGTTATACTTAAAAATGGTTTTACATATTACATATTTATATTTTAATAATATTTGTCTTTAGGAGATAATATAATGTTAAAAATATAACATTTATGTCTGTAAATTATTTTGGATAGGTGTATATAATTTATAAGATAATTATATTAACCCATAAATAATTTGAAAAGATATTATTAAACATAAAGTCATATTTAGTGTCTTTTAATTTTAAATTATTTATTTGAAAATATTTCTATAACATTTCATTTAAGTTTTCATTGTTAATAAAATGAAACTATTTAACAAATACTGATGGATAATAATGTATTTAGTGTATCATGTTAAATTAAATTATTAATTGACATGTACATTTACATGATAATAGTAATACAACTTAAATGTATTAATGAATATATATATATATATATATATATAAGATAAAGATAACAGAAAATAAAATGTAAATAATGATAATTATAGAATTGAATTGTAAAATATTATTTATTTAGGTAAATAAATGTTATAGTTTGTTTCAAATAAATTTATAATAACAATAATAAGACAATTAAATTAAATAGAAGTAAATTATTAGTAAATTAATGGATATACATATAAATATATGTAAGTATATATATTTATATATATCAATACACACACACATATATATATATGCACACACACACACACATATATATGTAAGTATGTATGTATGTATATTTGAAAAGTGGATTATAATTAAATTTGGAAAATTTAAAAAAATAGCGTGTGGTTTATATTGATGTCCAATTTGTATATATTATTAGTACATATAATTATGATATATAAGAATTTTATTACAAATAAAAAATTTAATTGAAAAGAAAAAAATAATAAATAAAAATATGTAATAAAAAAGGGGAAAGACAACAAATATTTTCTTATTCATGTGGCTTAAATGATTCTTTAAGAATTTCTTTTATGGGTTCCAGACTCTTAATTTTTTTTGTATTAATTTATTTTGTTAAATATTAATATTAATGAATAAAATAGGATGGATATGAATAAAAAATGTATGGATGCCAATAGTAAGAAAAAAAAGTATGAGGATAGGGTGTAAGAGTTCATCATGATTGAAAAAGATCATTCATATGACCATTCTCAAATCCTTTTTTCGTGTATACACTATTTTCATTCAAGACTAACGAGTCTAGTGTAGTCAGAAGATAACTTGATCTGTCTCAAAATAGATCAAAGCTATAAATGATGGAATAGACATGGGAAAAACATAATGTAGCTATTGACTGGGATAAGATTGTACATTATGGTTCAATAAATAAGATTAAATGTGTGGAGAGTGATGAAGAATTTATTAAGGATGTGATCATAAGTGTGAATGAAAATGAAGACCATATTGAGTAAATAAAAATGACATTTGAATATGCACATCATGATTGTCCAAAATTGTTTGAGATGTTAATGATTTGTGTAAAGACATTATTGAATGCCAGTTCTACTAAATATATATCACTGTCATCCATAATAAAATTGTGTAATTTAAAAATAGAAAAAGCTGGAGTGACACCAGTTTTACTGAAATACATTATCTCTTGAAGGATATTCTCACATAAGATAATGATCTTGTAACAACATGACTTTATCTAAAGTGCGAGTTTTTAAACATTTTGGTTTAAATACTTTAAAACAGCCAATTGCAAGTTCTAGGAAGTGAGTAGACACACAGTCTATGCATGGTTATTTAAACCATGAACTAATCACATGCATAATTTTTTTTGGTGTGTGTTAAAAAATGGAATAAATAGAAAAAAGGAATAAATTGAAAAAATGTGAGAAATGAAAAAAATGAAAAAAAAGGGAAAAATAAAAAAATTGAAAAGAATGAAATGTTATTTCCCCCATTTATTTTTCCCCTTTTCCCTTTTTTATTTTTTTATCCTTTTTCTTTTTCTTTTCCTCTTTTATTTTTCTCATTTATTATTTCATCCTTCTTTCCTCATGGCGCACCTCCCTCTTCTCCCTCCAGGCATGGTGTGCCTCTCCCACTTCTCCTCTCGGGTTTAATGTTTCTACCTTGATTATCATCTATTATCATCATCATCATATGTGATAGAAAGCTCTCAAAATTCTCTATGGTCCACACACCATTATTTCTTGGTTCCTCCACTTCTTGTTGTGAAATTTTTGTGTGGAAGGAATTATGTTTTATTTTGGGATTTTTTCTAATTCATTTGATTTATCCCATTTTAGGTTGAATCAAAGGTCATTACCAGATGTAGGGAGTATCAAGACATTGATGTAGGGTGTCTACTCTTTTTCCCATTCGTTTCGATTTTTCTGGCATCATACCATTGTGATACTCATTGATACCTTCTAAAAAAGAATTATATAAAATAATAAATTAATATAGATTCTTTTCCATGTCCATATTGACCCTTACATGTGGAAAAACCCATTCCTGGGGTGTTCAAACTCCTTTGGCTAGCCCTTTCAAATTGGGTCATTGTACAGCTCATCAGAACCTCCCAGTGAAGCTTTGATATCATATATTAAATTTATTTATATTCTTTATAGTGTCTTTAGTGAACCTTGCTTGTATTGAAACCCATCCATGGGGTGTTGGATTCACCTTCGACCACCAATTTTGGGCACACCATCCATTTGTCCAAAATCACCATTTTCTTTGAGTTTCACTTTACCATGGGCTAATTTTTTAAATTTATAAATGGTATATAATGAGTAATAGACCATGAATTTAGGTTCCCCTTTTAAAATTCCCATGTTCAAATTATAATTAATTGGACCCTCTATTATTCCATATTCTTTTTCCTTAATAAATGCCTTACATTCTAAATAGATAATTTCAATTACCTGAACACCTTTCCTTATACTAACTACTTATACATCATGAAAAGTACTTTGACTAGTGATATAGTACTCAAATGATTAATATTATTTCCTTGTTCATATGATAATGACTTATTCCAAGTTTAAAGACTTAAATTGTTTTTTTGTAAGATTGTTTGCCTGTAAGTTTGGAATGATATTAATGACATGTGAAGTAAATAATTCGTCATGCCTTGTTTAGTGGCCTAAATTATATGTTAGAATCAATGGTGAGCTTATTGTCTTGTGATATTGAAAATAAATTGATGACATGTGTTTGTCTATATTCTATGTTTGATGCTTATGCCTTGATATTTTTCCTTGTATTTAATTAGTTCTGAATAAATGTTTAAATATGTATAAATTAATTGTTTTATTAATAAATGTCACAATTTTGTAATAAAGTCCCTCCAATGGAGAAATGTGGTCTTCTAAACCAAATTTTTTTTTAGTGTTATTAGACATGCTTAATTTCCTTGCTATATAAACTATGCCATTGTTGTCTGGATTAAAATGAAAATCTTTATTAAATAGTAAGCTCATTAGCATGTTGTATTAAATTACATGTGATGAAATAAAATTTTTATATGATTTTATTGGTAACTTATACCTCTTTCCCATGCTTGGATCTTATTAAATGTTATTCCCTTATTATAAAAATTGTACCATTTTCATTTGGCTTAAATTGCAAAGCTTGATGAAATGATAATCATGCTAGCTTGTATATTAAATTACATGGGATGGAATAAAATTGTTTAAATGTTATTCTTGTCACTTATTTCCCACTTATTAGAAATGGTTATTACCTTACAATGTGAATTGTTCCATGGTTTATGGGCTTAAACTACATATCTTGATTAAATGCTAAGCATGTGAGATTGAGATGCTTCTTTATTGAAATGCAATTATAAATAAATTGCCATGAGTTATATTCCTTGATTGAAATGTCTCATTTGATATGTGATGGTAAAGGATATTAATCCCAAGTTAAGGATTTCATGGATAGACTCACCATGCCCGGTGGGTTACTACTCAATGCGCCAGGAGTGATACTTTGGCTTTTTAGGTATGAGATTTCTGGGTGGGATTTATTATTCTTTTGTGTGTGGCCGATTCCTTAGGGGAGAAACTGAGGACATACATATTGGAAATATGATTATACCATGCCTCAGGTAAGACTTGGTCTCTTATGTGAGATATTTGGCATGGAATCAGAGTTCCCCCTGCCTTGCATCGATACTTGGGACACCGACAGGGTCCCAGTGGATTGGATTGGTGGTATTGGTCTATATCGGATGTACCATAGCGATACTTGAGATTCTTCTGAGATCACTAGGGATGGGCTCATACTCCACCACTGTAATGAACATACTTGATTGAATTTATTTAATTTCATGATATTCATTTATTAATATTACATTCTGGTTGATTATGATTTTTTCTACCTCTCTTTTTTGTTTTTGCATGCTTTGATGATGAGATATGAATTTTACCCCAATCCAAAGCACTTGCTTTGGGGTATGCATTCTTGGATTGCTGTGTTTACTTTGTCTCTTGTATACATATTTTTCCTTGAAAAAGTACTTTATTATGATTTCCTATTTAGGATGAAGCAGGTGGTACAGGATGGGTGTCCTCTTGGGAACTTAGACCAAATTATAGTTATTTTATTTATTTAAACACTCTATTTTTATTATATATTTCACAGTTCTTTTGTTTATATCACAAAATGTAAATAGCTTGACACCATGGGTTCCAACATACTAAGATTTATATACAACGCCATGATTGAGATCCTTTTAGTACCCAAGTAGACTTTATGATCATATGTATGGATAAAGTTAAGCATGATGCTTCTGATGCTTGTGTGTTTTCTTGCTTCTTGGGTTTGAGATTAGGGAAAGAGGACTGAGTCGATACTCGAGATGCTGATGTAGTAGTTTTTTTGATTTTTACCCTTTTTGATAGCATGATATAATTCTTTTACCCATGTTCCCATAAATTCCTATTTTTGTATTGACTAATGACATGGCATCAGTATTATAACTATTATGATTATTCATCTTTCTCCAATTTTTCTATTATATTTCACTGCTTATTTGTTTTATTTCCACTTATATATGATATTCTTATTATTTCATCTATTTAATTTATATTATTTACCGTTGAATTATAACTAATCCTATGAGGTAATAATCTCCCCTAGGACACACCTATGTATCTTGCTACTAGTAAATAGCCTATGGAGTCCAGTGAGATGCATTAGAGGTCATGTGGCCCACTATCTCGGGGCTTGGTTCAGTGGAACTCAGGGATAGATGCTAAAAAGTGGAATTAGAGGAATTTTTTCCATTTTGTCTTATTGTTGAAGTTTATATAGGATACATGGATATAAAGAGGTCATATTTATCTTGTGCTTGGATGTATCTAAACCATATATAGGGGACACCCAAATTTTATGGGCCAGGAATTACAGTTATTGATTATTCCATTTATCATTTATATGACTTCACTATTGGGTGAAACACTTATTTTGTGATGATGTTGCTATTGGTATTATTGATATGATGGTCTATATTACATCATCCCAATGAAATGAGGGTGTTTCCTTAAATTTATTATACTAAGAACCATAGGAATTAAAATGTCATGCATATTTCTGTGCCATAACTATTTTTAGTGTGCATTTTCTATTTTCATGGGATTGTTGTTATTTCTAGTTGTTATATCCTATAGTACATGCTTTGTTATAAATATAGACATGTTCCAAAATATATTTGTAGAGACATGTTATAAATTGGTTTAAGTGGACATCTAAATTCAGTTTATAAGGTGTATGTGCCCTTATAAATTGGAATTGTGATTCACATAATTCAATCTTTTTGAAAGGGAAATAAAGGTAAACTGAAATAAAATGAATTCTAGATTTTAAAAAATAATACGTCCTCTTATTGTGAGACCTCAACCTTGACCATGACTTTACCTAGTTAATGGGAAGTAGGTTGTGTGTCTTATGATTCATATGAGATATCCTTTCTTTCTAATCTAGACATAGATCATGAATCATGTTTTTAGTGTGTTTTGATGTAGGCTATTCAACTTTCCTCTTTATCAATTTTCCTATCTATCGGGTCATGTTTCAAGGAGGCCTTACACCTAACCCTTATTACTACTGCTTCACTTACTTACCCTATTTTTTATAAATCTATTATCTGAGGTTTGTGCTTGGAAATTTTAGGGAAATATTACCTCGACATCCTTGTGTTGTACGCCATGGGAGTGGATATGAGCACACTTTGGAGGTATTGGGACCTAAGCCACCCAATATACCTCCTCTAGTTCCATTTTAGGCACATCCTAATGATATTACACTAGGTGTTGATTCTTAATTCAGGGATATTTTTCTTAGGTTCATGTAGTCATTTCAGAGTGATCCCAAGCCTGCCCAGATTATGGAAGAGCTTACATTGGACTTTCAGCAGTAACTTCCTCCCAGCTTCTCAGGGAATGGTAGTCCTCAAGCTACAAAGTTATAGATATAATATATTATATCAATATTCAACCATATTGATACAACTCCAAAATAGTTGTTCAAGAATGATACCTACATGTTATGCGACTCCACCAAGCGTTGGTGGGATATAGTTTCTCAGTTAGAGTGTTACTGAGATATGGTCTGGTCAGACTTTCAAACAGCTTTCTACAATCATTTATTTACATAGATTCTTAGAGAAGATCTAACCCTGGAGTTTTTGTATATTCATAATAGATCCAAGTCTCTTCTTGAGTATTTTTCTCATTTCATTGAGCTTCAGTGTTTTGATCCATCTAAGACTGGTGAAGAATTAACAAATGAAAGGCATTTTTAGGACAGTCTTGAGCCTACTATACACTCTTAGGTGAATGTATATTGGTTGAATTTTTTTATAGAGATCATGAAATAGGCTCTAATTATGGATTGAAATATCAGAGAGGTTGATAGTGGGACCCATGCCAATTTTGTTCCACGTCTGGTTGACAGTTCTTCTTGTAGTAAGAAGCACTGTTTTGAAGGTACACATGGGGGAGGTTCCATCCAAGTGACACAAAATGATCCCATAGTTTTTCACCAGTGTGGAAGGCCATGCTATATGAAACCCCCTTTCATGAGGAACCCAATAAAATTCTAAGAATACATTAGGATGGGACATATTTAGTGCTTTTTCTATTTTTAATATAACATCCATTAGTAGGGGATCTGTACCAGCACCTTTATCATGTACTAAATCTGTGACCCCTTGTTCATCTAGGAGTTGGTATTCTACTAGACATTAAATCTAAGGAAATAATGGTCATGTCGATAGAAGTTATGCCCTTGGGCTTCAGCATCACCAGAGTGGATCTCCTTAGGCTCTTTAGACAACACCTCAAAGTTTCTATTCAGGTCATGTATATGTAGTGAAACCCATTCTATATGAGAAGATTCCAAGACTATATATGGTTGTTGGTACTATCCTGATCACCTATACTTTAGTTTCTTCCTTTCTTGAATGTTGTTCTTGATCTGAACCTTTTGTGTGGGTAGCTTAGATATTTTTGGTTATTTTCTTGTGTTTTGTCTTGAGAATGGAATGTGAGCATTTCTGTATACCTATTCCTTATTTTTTCCAAATCTGAATGATAATTCTTGAGCCCAGGGGGCCTTTATGGGTCTGACCTTTCTTTTAGTTACATTTCAGTGGGGCTATCAAATAATTGAATGTATATGGTTGATGAACCTATGCATAGTATCAATAATTTTTCTTCTTTTCAGGTAATCATTGGTTAGTATGTGTCAAAATACACAGTACCTATTTTCATGTTAAATGGTGCATCAAACTATTCAACATCAGGGCTAACCATATACTCTAGTGATCGGTAAATTATAATGAGTTTTTTGGTGTATCCAAGTTCTTTTAATAAAGTCAACTTATAGTGGTTTGGCTGTCCTTACATTTTCCTTACCTAGGATTGTTTGAAAATGTGTGGATTACATGACCCTTCTTATGGAGAATGTGTAAAAAATATTTTTGATGACCATTCAAATCATCTTAGTGTACTCTCAGATTAAAGATGACCATGTTCCCTATCTTGGTACCATTTGGGTACATTGAGAAAGTGTTGGTCATACGCCATTTGAATGTTTTAAAAATCCACTGGGCTTGTTATAGTGGTTTTGATCAAATTTGTGCTTCAAAATCTTGGTTGTTTTAAAGCTGTTGTTAATCATGAGTGATATTTGGATTTTTCTCAACTAGGAACACCTGTGATAGACTCATGGATATTAGATGTTCTCATCTTGACTTGACTGTCTGGTTGTTTCCTCATGGGTTTTAGTCAATGTTCTTATGGTCTTGCATTAGGCTTAAAATAATGTATCAACCGTAAGCGATGAATGTGTTTTTCCATGTATGATCTTCTTGGATTCCATTTTTTGACATTGAGGTTACCATTTTTTCAAAATGGATTAGAAGGGGTGTTTTAATTATGATGATCCAAATGTGTCAGATCAAGAGTATTTTTCTATGATCATGCTGAGTTACAAAAACTTTTGAAATATTTTGGATAGAGATGTCACTAAAAGGAGGTTGTGAGCATCAGTGAGTGTACTATGAAAAAATACCTAAATTATTTTGTTTAAAATGATCAAGTTTTAACTTTTGGTATGCGCCAACTATCTAAGCCAAGTGTTTTAGGAGTGGTCATCTGGTAGTGACTTTTCCTATCTTCCTCTAGTTTTGTTTAAATTAGGTCTTATATGACTCATCCATTCAACCAGTTTGTGTTTCATGTTCCTTTACATGTGTTTAATTGGAACCCTATGGGGACATGATAAAAGACAATTATGATCATGAGGATACCATGGTTCAGAATTTACCTTCAATGAAAGATCCTATAGTAAATCACCATAGGCTGGTTGATGAGGAGATGATAATGTTACCATGTCTCTAGTTTGATGAAATTATAAAATCTCAGTCTCCATGATTTTGTTGGTGTTTGGGTGTTGATTTGAGTTCTACGGCTTATGTGTCAATTTTTTAAGTTGAAGCTTGATGTTGTGTTGGGTGTTTGAAAATACAACGCGATAGTTTGAATGAAACTTCATGAACCTAGTAGGTTAAGCTATATTTTTATTGTTCATGATGGATTATCAGGGATGAGAAGTTATAAGGTGGGGAGGTTGTAACGTCCTTATATTATCTAAGGTGCGAGTTATTAATTTTTTTGGTTGGATTATTTAAAATGGCCTGTTGCAAGTTCTAACCTATGGGTAAACACACGTTCAGTGCACATTTATTTAAACTATGAGCCATACCCATGCACAATTTTTTTTTTGGGTGAAAAAATGGAAGAAATGGGTAAAAAAATGAAGGAATGGGGGAAAAATGAAGAAATGGGAGAAATGGGATAAATGAAAAAAATGGAAAAAATGAAAAAAATGGAAAAAAGAAAAAAAAAGAAATGTTCTTTCCCCCATTTTTTGTCTTTTTCTTTTGTCTTTTTCCCTTTTCCTCTTTTTTTTACTTTTCCTTTTTTCTTTTCCTCTTTTTTTTCTCCTTCCTTTATTTATCATTCTACTTTCCTCTTATCATGCCTCCCTCTTCTCCCTCTAGGCATTGTGCGTATCTCCCCTTTTCTCCTCTTTGGTTTAATGTTTCTCTATTGATTATCATCTTTTTTCATCACCGTTGGATTTGCTGGAAAACTCTCGGTAATATCTACATTCCTTAACCCTTTATTTATTAGTTTCTCTTCTTCTCATTACACTATTTTGGAGTGGAATTATTTGTGCCGTATTTTGGTGGGTTTTTCTAATTTTTTTGATTTCTCCCATTTTAGGTTGAATATTTTTTTTAAATGATATACTTATCTCTTATACCCTTCTTATGAGAAATTTTTATTACCTTGAAATGTGAATTGTACCATGGTTGATTGGCTTAAAATTCATAGATTGATTAGATGGTAAGCATGTGACATTGAGATGCTTCTTTGTTGGTATGAAATTATAAATGCATTGAAATGAGTAATATTCCTTGCTTGATAAGTCACATTTGATATGGTCCAGGAGAGGGTATGTATCTTGAGTTAAGGATTTCATGGAAGGACTCACTGTGATCGAGGGGTTACTACTCAATGTGCTGGGAGTGATATGTTGGCTTGTTGGGTACGGGATTTCCAGGATAGATTTATTATGTTGGTGAGTGAATCTAGTTCCCTAGGGGAGAAACCAAGGGTGAAACTGTTGGAAATATGATTATACCATGGCTCAGGTGAGATCTAGTTCTCTATGTGAGATTTTTGGTAGGTACATAGAGTTCACTATGCCTCAAAGCGATACTTGGGACGCCAGCATGATCACCTTGGATTGGATCAGTGGAATTGGTCTATATCAGATGAACCATAGTGATACCTATGAATCTTCTTAAATATCCAAGGATGGGCTCAAACTCCACCACTACAATTGATGTACTTTTTTGAATTTTTTAAATTGCTTGAGATTTATTTATTAATATTGTATAAAGTTTGTTTATGATTTTTTTATACCTCTCTTGTTATTTTTAGTAAGTTTAAATGCCATATGAATTATACCCCAAGCCAAATCACAAACATAGGGGTATGACTTCTTGAATTTCCATGTATAGTTTGGCCCTTAGACACATATTCTTCCTTGTATGGATACTTTATTCAGATTTCCAGCTTATGGTGAAGTAGGTGGTGTGGGATGGGTGTCCTCTTGGGAACCCATACCAAGTTGTATTTATTTTATTTATTTAACTATTTGATTTTAATTATATTGGACACATTGATTTTGTTTATAGTAAGAAATGGAAAGTCCTAGAAACTATGGGTGCCGACATTATGAGATTTATATCTCAAACACTTCTTAGGCATCGTTTGGTAACCAATTAGACTATATGACCACATGTATAGATAAAGGGAAGTGTGATGCTTTTGATGCTTGATTGTTTGTTTGTTTCTTGGGTTGGAGATTGGGGGAAGAGTACCGATTCTATGATCGAGATGTTTTTATAGTATTTTTTTCCATTTTTCTATTTTTAGTAGCATGTTATATATTCTTGTACCCATGTTACCCTAAACTCATATTTTTTTTGTATCAACTCATGACATGACATCATTATTGTACCTATTATGATTATTCATCTTCCACCAGTTATTCCATTATATTTCACTACTTATTTGTATTAATTCCACTACAATTTACTATAATTATTGTATCCACTATTTAATTTATATTTTTTACCACTGTATAATACCTAATCCTATTAGGTAATATTCTCCCCACAAACACACCTAAGATATCCACTAATAGTTGTTAGCCTCTGGAATTCAGGGAGACATGATTGAGGTCATGTGACCCATCGTCTCAGGACCCAATTCTGTGGCACTCGGGGTTCGATGCTACAGATCTTCATTGCTGAACATATGATTATAAATGAATTCTATGCTCAATGGGTATGATCTATAAAAGAATACATGCCTATAAAAATAGATGTATACTATTTTAAAAGGACCACAAATCACTTATAAAATTTCCAAAGTGTGATTCTTCTCGACCCAAGAATGATAAATCACGTCCTACGAAAGTTTTATGGTATGTTCCAATCATTCCAAGGATTAGGAGCCTATACAGAAGTGAGTATAATGCAAGAAAATAGATGTGTCTTTATGATACAAGAAATAAAGATGGGAAACTTTTTCACCTAATAGATTATCCTAAGTAGAATAGAATTGATCACCAGTATCATGAATTTGTAAATGAGACATGAAACAATCATAGAACATTTTGTATGAAAGAAAAATATATGAAACGAAAATACATTATAATGATTATATCAGGTCCAAAAAAACCAAGTAATGAAATGAAAATACATTTTATTATCTATGGTATATCAGGACCAAAATAACCAGCTATTGATATTGATGTTTATTTGGATCCCTTTATCTATTATTTCAAATTATTGTGGGATTCAGGTGTTGTGTTGTATGATGCATATAGAAATAAATATTTACATTGAGATCCATATTGTACAAGATGATAAATGAATTTCCTTCTTATGTAAATTTTTCAGGATATAGATTTAAAGGTACTCAAGTGTATCCCATTTTTTGAACAAGGTAAACTATCAATTAGGTTCTAAAATTCATCAATGAATTTATTTTTAGTATATCATATATTTTAACCCTAGATACATAAGTACAAATATTAGATGAAATCATTTGATGGGAGTTTAGAAGAATATACAATACCATTTCCACTAACTAGTGATCAATTGTTTGAGAAAAAAAAATACATGGAAACTATTTTGGTAAACATATTTTGATAAACTTTATAAAAATCAGTTGAAAAGAAGATCATATTTTTAATTATCATATTAGAATTGTTTTTATGTCATGAATATTCATGATGTTATGCATATTGAAAAAAATGTATGTGATAGTATCATGGACATGTTACTAAATACACCCAAAAAAGGATGAAATTAAGGCCAACCTAAACATGATTGACATGGGAATACAGGAAGATATGGCACCAGTGAAGAGTGAAAAATGAACTTTTCTTACACCATTTGTTTACACTATTTTCAGGTAATAAAGATATTATTTTTTTAACTTATTTAATTATGTAAAATTTATATAGGGGAATTAATAAAATATTAAAAATATCATTTTAATGACTGAATCAAAGTTAAAGGGTCTCAAATCACATGAATTTCATGTTTCCATGCAAGATCTAAATCCTGTAGCATTATATTTTATTTGTTACAATAATTTCTATCATACATTAACCTATATCTATTTCATTTTGAAATATATATTAAGAAAAGTTATAGACCCAAAAAAATTCAAACTATGGAAAATGAAATTTTGGTCATATTATGTGAATTGGAGATATTATTCCCACATATATTCTTTGATATGATGTATCAATTGATGGTTCACTTGGAAAGAGAGATTCAACTATGTGGTCATGTATATTATATATGGATGTACCTAGTATATGATGATTTTGAAAGGGAATGTCAAAAATCAAAGTTGGATAGAAGGTTGTATTACAGAGCGATATGTTGTGGAGGAATATATTGAATTAAATACCGAATAACTATCCAATGTGTAATGTATTGTTCTACTAAAATATTATCACACTGGGAATCATGTGGGTGAAAGAAATTATAGAATAGAAGTTTTTTCACAATTTCCATTATAGATTAGGAGGAGGCCCACCATTATGTTTTTCATAAAATTTTAGAGATTTACCCATACGATGAAACCCAAAAAGAAATTCTTATGAATTTTAATCCATTAAGGACTGAAATATGGATATCAAATACGCATAATCAATAGTTTATAGGATGGTTTCAAGAGAATATTTTTAAGGAGTAACCTAAAAATATGGATTTATTTTTAGAAAAACTTTGATGGATAGATGTAAGACCATTTGTTCATATATTATCATATAATTGATATGTCATGAATGGTTATAAGTTTAATAAAAATGAACATGATGAACATATTACTGTGAAAAATAGTGGATTTACACTTGTGGATGAAGCAATGCATGTATCTGGAACCAAAGAAATAAATCCAATTTATTTGAATATGTCCTAATTTGGCATCATCAAACAAACATAGGTGTGGGATTATACAACATTACAAGTGATGATTTTATAATTCATGTGGGTTGATAAAAATGGTGTTGTTGAAATAGATGAATTGGGATTCATTAATTTATATTTCAATAAGGAATGGTACTAATAAGAACTGCTTATAAAGGAATCACAGGCAGTGTAAGTGTTTTATGATCTAGATCCTACCAAATTAGAGTGCTTAATTGTTTTGTTATCAACCAAAACAACTGGAGGTTTATATGTCAATCCAAATGAGTATGACCCTTTCATCAGGATGTTACAATGAGTTCATAACATTCCCAATACATAAGAGGTATTGCATTTCAGAGGAGACCACAATTAAGGTATTTGGATACTTGATAGAGGTTCAAATCCCATTAACCTTAAAAAAAAGTTCAATAATTAGTTTATATTTTTTTGTAATATACATTTGTTACCTCATATTATTATTTTTCACTGCTGCTTTTATGTATTCTAAATTAAATGTTCAACCACTTCTATATCTAATCACTTTTGCACATACCAATTCTCCAAATCCTAAGAAAAAATAGCTTTCTCAACATGTTGGTGCCCCCAATATAGAGGAATGACAACCTTCTACACATGTTGCTGCTACCAATATAGAGGAACACCATATTAATGATGTTGAAGATATGAAAATGGCATATAGTGAACAAACATTGTCCCATAAAAAATAGATGCATCGTAGCATGAAAATGTTAGTGAAAATTATTATGGTGAGAAACAAAGACATCAAATTCAAGGGTTGATGGAATGAAAACAACCATCCTGTTAAACCTAAAAGGCCATGTTTAGTAGTTACATTGTTCTCACCACTTTCATCCACATACTAATTGATGTAGATTCAGAACATAATTTTGTTACCACACTTAAGAAACTAATTTGGTAAGAGATTACGGTAACATTATGAAATACTTTCTTAATTTTTATAAAATACAAAACAATGAAATTTTGACTTACTCTTCATTATCCCATTCAGATTGAATTTATAGTAGATTAATCCCAAGTGAAATTTTTATTAATTCTCATGATAAAGGCTCATAGAGTCTTACACACAATTCTTATAAAGTTTCATCTCAAATATGATGAAGGGAAAATAATGTATCACCCACCAAAAATGTATGTACACCTGATAAACCAACAAACATGGAATGTGTTTATTGGTCATTGTGTGGATAACTATTTTCAGGTACATTGTAACTGGTAATAAATTTCCTTAAAATATGTGTATTAATCACTTTGATTAATATTTTTTAATTTTTGAAACAATATCCAAGTGCTGAAAATATGCAACGGGATGCGAAACCAATATACCCTATAATAAAGTATGTATTGGGTGCACTTCACTTGATAAAAATGGTTTATATTTTAAATATACCATAATAATTTTATGTGACATGAAACAAAAATTTAATTATGTTTCTCTATTTATTTACAGATTGATGAATCCAAATCCAAATTCACTTCTATCCCATTTTATTTGTTGTGGAATAAGGAATGTGTAAATAAACAAGGGATACTAATAGATGAAAAAAAGAGTGGGAAACATGTGTAAGTATGAAAAATTATTATTTTTATTTAAATCATTATTCAATAATAATTATTTATTATTTTCCTTTTTTTTTTTCTGAATTAGACACAAGAATAATCATCAACTGTTCCTGATGAAAAACTACTATCATTATCCTTGAAACATCTATAATAGTATAGATGCATCAATGGTGAAAGTTTTTGAGTGTCACCCTGAACATATATTGAGAAAAGAAATGAATAGGGGGATAAATATAAGAAAATGTAAGAGTTATAGGGATGATTATATTTTATTGAAGAAAAATTTAATTTCTAGTCAAGTTGTTAGAAAAATGTTATGTGAATGAATCAAAGAGAAGAGAGAACACAAGAAAATGCACTACGCAAGGATCCTCCCACCACCACCAGCTTTGAGGTGAGATATTCCCCTCAAAGATCTATCTTAGAAGATGTAATAAATATTTTTATAATATTTTCTGTGTAATGTGAATTAGGAAGACAACAACACCTTTCCTGTACTAATATTTTATGAGGTGACAATGATTGTTATTTATATCCATGAACACCAACCCATCTATTTGTTGAGAGGGTCACATGTACTATATCCACGTACATATCATATTCAACAAACAACTTTCAATAGGGAATGTGGGATTTGGTATTAACATAACTCATGATTAGATCATCAAACTACCCATTCCACCTAATGATGCAAATAATAATATGGTCAAAGAATATATTATAAAATTGGTAGCATGGTTGTTAGATCTTGTAGATAAACATATAGACAAAGAGCTATTCATTCACAATTTATTTTTCATGAAAAACCATTAATAAATAATGAAAAAATGTCCGAATCATTTAATGTTTTTACAGACAGACAAAGAGAAGGGGGTGAAGTAAATGATTGATTCAAAATGATCTAAAGGATCAGTAGAACAATATAAAATATATTGAGAAATTACTTTTAACCATCTTATTCAACTTCTGTATTTACTAACATTAAAGGTTCATGCAGATGCAATGTTAGAAAGTTGTGTTATGAACACAATTGATTTTGAAGAACAATTGTATGAATAGGCCTTTAAACACTATATTGGTCTTGAGAATTTAAATGAAATCCCAACACATTAATGTCTAAGAGTCATAGTTTTAAATGTATACATGAGGTTTTTTTCATGATTTTTTTTCTAAGAGTTGATCTACTATGTTAATTATGACTGAATACTATTCATAATTTTTATAGGTATATATATAAATACTATTTGAATGGAAATACTTGTGAACATAAATTTGGACTCATTAGTCCTCACATCACTTCTACAAACCTATCCTCATTGGGATAAAAAAAAATTAATGTACTAGTAGAAAAAATGGCCATAATGTATGAAAGGAAACTTGAAAAATAAAGAATCATCATAATACACAAGATGAGGGGTAAAACTCTAAAATTTAATCATATAAAATATATTTTCATTCATTTAATTACTTATTCCTTTTTATGAAGTATTGTTTACTCATTGTGGTCAGTTCGGACACTCCAAATATTTATTTTTTGGGTTCAATGCATAGATAACAAAAACTATGACCACACATGATGGTATTTATAAATTTTTAAAACACTGTATGAAACATATTACAAATAAACTTCAATTTAAACATTTTATATTTTGTATTGATTAAAATTATGTTATGATAGGGTAGTGTTTAAATATCATCAAAATCATATAATGAGGATTTTCCATCAATATAAGGAGCATATCGACTTCTACAAGTGAATAAATATTAGGGTATATATAATATTATTTCACAATTATACATATATAAAAATATTATTTATTTTTCACAATGTTTCTATAATGTCTCGAAAAAACCAATTGAAAAAATTATGGTTATTATGTTTTCAAATTTATGAATGATATTGTATTCTATCAATAACCAAGAATCCCCAAAGAGGTATTTTATAAGATAATTAAAATTTAATTTAAAATATTTACTAATAATATATTTATTTATATTTTTCTAGTACTAAAAGTACTATTGACATCCCATATATTCACTAGAAGATGTATATTTGTTTAGAAATAAATGTGCACAGTACCTCATGTCAGAATGTATATAGAAATCATAAAAGGGTGAATCCATAATAATTATTTAGTTTATTTTCACATTATTTTATCTACTTTTATATATGTAATTTTCAAATAATTTTTATCTGATAATTTCAGACAATGATCCATAAGTCATTTGTGACATATAGGAATCAGTCTCACATCAAACCGACACACAATGTAACTGGTATGACTCAAAGTGCATGTCTTAAGTTTAAATTAAATTTTTTCTCAAAACACACATCACACAATCAAAATTTATAAATAACATTTATATTGTTTTTATACATTAGGAAATCATTCTAGAAGTCATTTGTGATGTGTAAGAATCATCCACACTTTAATCCGATACACGACGTGGCCAATATATCTTGTTGCTTATCTATTTTAGTTTAAAATGGTATTTGAGTTCAAATAAAATGACACATACTCAAAGCCAATAAAATTAATTTTTATTACTTTGATACTTTATGAAATTTATCCATAAGTCATTTGTATTACGGTGTGCTCTATATGACTCAAAGTGTTCATTATCTATTCAAAATTAACCATTTAGTTAAAAATTTGCGACACATACTAAAAACATAGCAAACATGATCATATTATCTTGATACTTTAGGGAAAAAGAATTCATATGTCATTTTATACATGTAGGAATAATTCTCATGTCAAACCTACACACGATGTGATTGGTACTACTCAAAATGAATGTCTTCAATTTATAATGAAATTTTAGTATAAAACACAAGTTACATACTCAAAACCAAGAAAAGAAATTTATATTGTTGTGATACTCAAGGATAATGATATATACATCATCATTAGTGTATAGAAATTAGCCAACCCTTAATTTGATGCACGGTGTGACAGGTATGACTCAAAGTGCATGTTTTCAATTTAAAATGACAGTTTATTAAAAACCACAAGTGACATTCTCAAAACCAATAAAAAATTAATATTATTTTGATACTTTAGAAAATTATCCATAAGTCATTTTTGGATGGGTGGGAATCAACCTCACCTCAATAAGATCTATAGTGTTCCACATATTACTCAAAGTGTCCGTTATCAGTCTAAAATTGACAATTTTGTTCCAAATGTGTGTCACTCATGAAAAACCAAGAAAGCACACTTGAATTGTTTTGATACTTTATGAAAAAAATTTATAAGTATTTTTTATTTTAGGAATCATTCTCACATAAAACTGACACATGATGTGACCAATATGACTCAATGTGCATGTTTTCAATTGAAAATGAAATTTTAGTTCAAAAGAAAGATCACATACTCAAAACATAAAAAAAATTCATATTATTTTTATACTTTTTTAAAATTATCTATATGTCATTTTATATATATAGGAATCATACTCACCTTAATCTAACATATGGTGTGACCGGTATGACTCCATGTGTATCTTTTTATTTAAAATTTACAGTTTAGTAAAAAAATAAGTAATATACTCAAAACAGATAAAATGGATTAGGATTGTTTTTTATAAATTATTAAAATGATATATAATTCATTTTTGATGATTGAAAATTATCCCTACATCAATTTGATACACAGTGTGGCCGGTAAGACTCAAAGTGACCATTATCAATCTAAAATTGACATTTTAGTTCAAAACACGTGCCACTCGCTGAAAACAGAGAAAACAAAATCATATTTTCTTGATAATTTATGAAACATATTAATTATTCATTTGTGACATGTAAGAACCTATATCACCTCAAACTGATACACTATGTGATCGATATGCCTCAAATTGGGCGTTTTTAGTTTAAAATGATATTTTAGTATACAAGAATATTGACATACTAAAAACTGATAAAAAATATTCTTTATAATAATTTATTAAATAGATCCATAATTCATTTGTGATGTGTAGGAATAAGATGCAACTCAATCTGTTTCACAGTGTGATCGGTATGACTCCAAGGCTATGTTTTCAATTTAAAATGACATTTTAGTAAAAACCTCAAGTGACATACTCAAAACTGATAAAAACATTCATATTGCTTTAATAATTTATAAGAATAATCCATAAGACATTTTTGAAAGGTATATATTATCCTCACCACAATATGATACACGGTGTTCCCCTTATGACCCAAAGTGTTCGTTATCGGTCTATAATTGGAATTTTTGTTTAAAACATGTGGAAGTCATTAAAAAAATGAGGCAAAATGCACAAATTTTATTTAGAATATTGAAAAATGATTCATAAGTAATTTTTTGTGTGTAATAATTATTCTTACATAAAATCAACACACGATGGGACCACTATGACTCAAAGATGTGTTTTCAGTTTAAAATGACATTTTAGTAAAAAATACAAGTGACATACTAAAAATTATAAGAACACATTCATTTTGTTTTAGTAATTTAGGAAAATGATATATAACTCATTTGTTATGTTTAAAAATGAACCACAATACAATCCAATTTATAGTGTGACCGGTATGACTCAAAGTGTGAATTTTTATTTAAAATTTAAATTATAGTAAAAAAGAAAAGTGACATACTGAAAACTAAGAAAACACATTCAGATAATTTTGATACTTAATTAAAATTATCCATAAGTAATTTTTGATGTGTAGGAATTAGTTCCAACTCTAATCCAATACATGGTATGACCGTTATGCCTTAATGTATCTGTTTTCAGTTTAAAATCCACATTTTAGTTCAAAATGTGTGTCAATGACTAAAAAATGATCAAACATTCTCAAATTGTCCTGATAATTTATCAAAATAATTCATAATTAATTTGAAAAATTTGGGAATTAGTATCATATCAAACTGACAGACAATGTGATCGGTATGAATCAATGTGTGTGTTTTCAATTTAAAATGGAATTTTAGTAAAAAAACAAGTGACATACTCAAAAATGATACAAAAACATTCAGATTTTTTTATACTTTATGAAAATAACCCATAATTCAATTTTGATGTGTAGGAATTAGTTGTACCTCAATCCAAGGCATGGTGTGGCCGGTATGACATCAAGTGTGTATTTTTATTTAAAATTGATGTTTTTATAATAAAGTATAGTGACACACTCAAAATTGATAAAATACATTCATATTGTTTTGATACTTTAGGATAATGATTCATTAGTCATTTTTGATGTGTAGATATCAGCCACATCTCAATTCGATACACGATAATCCTGGTATGACACAAAATGTCTGTTATCAGTTTAAAATCTTCATTTTATTAATGTATTATTTCATATTAATGTTTATTTTTTTTCTATATATTAATACTAATATAAAAATTGTTTTCTCATACAGGTGGAATATTTTTCTTGAGTTGGGGTGGTTTTTTTGGGAACAGATACCATGATTGGGATTTTTGAGAGGGGTTCAAGTGCCAAAGATAATGAAAACATTGATATTTTTGAATATTAAGGATAAATTGTGTTTTATAATTTAAATATATGGAACAATGTTTGAAATTTATATAATATATATATATTTTTGTATTTGTGATTTATTTTTTTAAAATTAAATTATTAATTTTCCATATCCTGTATTTTATACTGTTGCTGCGTGTATTTGTTTCCTATTTGGTGCTTTAGTGTGCTGTAATATCAATAACACACAACATAAACATTCCCTTTATCAACTCTATTTCTAGCACTGATAAAGACCCCTGTTTATCAATGTGTTTTTTAGTCTGAATAAATGGGTCCCCCTTTTAGAGGCACTTAGGGAAATAAATCATTTTTAGCATTTTTAAAGGATATTTCTAGCACTTTATATTATGCGTTATGTGGCCATTCTTGTCAAAAAATAAATAAAGAATAATAATTATATGTATGTGTAGGTATAGTTACTATATTATTAGATATAGGCTTTGTCATTCCATTATTTAAAGAGTTTATTTTATTGAAAATTCTATTTTAAAATCATAGTGTAATCATTAAAAAGGATGTTTTGAATGTAGTTATTATGTTCTATGATTTATTTATGAGAAAATCATAACCATAATTATGAATTTTTTTGAATTGATTAGGTTAATATCAACATTTATATTTTACATAATTATCTTGTATTCTTAATGTGATAGTATATTTATTTATGATTTTTTATTTTTGATAATAATGAATTATTTTTATACATTGAATTAAACCATCAATGAGGACTAATTTTAGACCATTTTAAATATTTTATTTACTTTTAGCTATACAATGATATGTTTCTTGTATTTATAATATCATTGTAAGTGTTGTGGTACATTTTGTAATGATATTTAAAAAAAATTCTATTATTGTTGATGTTATCTATAGTTTTATGTCCACAAGAATGGTATTGTTATGTAATATTTTCTTTTGAAAAAAATATATCATCCCCCATTGGTTATTGTTATAACTAAAATGAGAATAATTTTAGAACAATGTTTTTCAAAATAACTAATGTTATAAGTGAATTTAGATATCAGTTATAAATTTATTTAACATTGAAATTACTTCTAGAGGTAGTTTAAATTTTACATTAAATGCTTATAAAAATTATAAATATAATATATCAGCCTGACTCACTACAACTAGTAGCCAAACTGGTTCGTCACATGACCTCAAGCACAACTCTCCATTCGACAGAGGCTCTCGAATAGCTATGATGGTCTGATGATGAATGTGAGGAGACTATACCCTCTTTATCAAAAAAATATCCAACCAAATAAGAAATAAAAATAGAATTTCACTACACATCACATATCAAACTCCACAATTTGGTAATTTCCAACAAGTCAATAAAATAAAAATGTCATGTCTTGATAGTCACGTGTTCCAAAAGAAACCCAAGAAAAATAGAAAAATTGAATTTTCTAAAATGGTCCCTAACACATAACATGATCTCTCATATGGGCTCTATCCCATAAAGAACAATATTTTCCACCTTTCATCCGATATTTTCCCTTGTCCTAACATGTAACCATAAAGTTTGTTCAGGTACCAATGACAGCCTGAGTAGGATTTGTGTACAAGTCAATAGAGAACAACCAACAATGTCTAAAGCAATAACCAACCAGAGAAATAATGTATGTAGACATACAATGAAATAACTGACAAGTCAACAAATGAAAAAATGTTTAAAAATAAACAATAACTTATTTTCCTTTTTGGAAGCAGGTTCTAAGGCAACACTTGAGCCAACCAAACTTTCCTCGGCCAATGTGGATCATCTAAGCCAAAATTAAGAGTGTGTTACATACTAAAAGTAAAGAAATGGGGTTTCTATTAATCATTTAAATATTTATACCAAGATATATCTGTGCAAGGTACCATCAACATGTTTCATTGATATTTCTTCCTATAAAATCATTCTGATACCTCAAACATGTAAAACCATCATTTGTTCCAAAATACATAGTCCAACAACTAACCATTGTATTAATATAATTTGTTTCTAGAGACTTAGTCCGACAACCTACACATTAGTGTAAAGTGTTTTTCCAAAATCCATAACCATATAAGAAACCACTAGTCCCTGGAGTGTCAGTCTAACAACCAAACTGCCCATTTCTTACTAGTTTCTAGGGATCAACATATTTAACCATTTAACATAATATGAAAATAAGGATTATCCTTTTTAACATTCATTTTCCACCAAGGGCTATCCTACTCAACAACTTTTGAAAGGATTCCTCAATTAAACCATTTTAAAATTTATTCTTATAACACATCTATTAAATTTACTTTAAATCCATTTAACCATTTTAACTTTTTTACTTCAACCACTAACCATTCCATCCTATTAACATGTCATAAGACATTTATTTCACAAGTTATTCCAAATAACCCCTTCACAATACTTAGAATCCATGCAAAAAGACTAATTTAGTTTATCATGGAAAGCACTTATTTCACCATTTAAAACCCCATCTTTATTTTTTCAAGGGATTGGCACACACCATGGGTGGCCATAGGTTTGATATCATAGTCATCAATGAACCTGAATATATCCATGAAGGGTCTAAGGAATCAATTTAAGGCCTGAATTATTTTATAAATCAATGAAACAAACACATCACCAGTTGGCACCATCACACATACTATATATAGTTAAAAAATATATCAAGACCATGGGTAATAGATCTTATACCATCTATATTAGGTTTGTAGATATCCAATCATTCGACCATGACCTTTGATTGAAGCTAAAATGGTCAAAACCACAAAATAAGAAAAATACATGGAAATATGATAGATTGGATAAGAAAGATGAGGAGAAAACAAGTAGTAAAACATCCACTAAATAGAAGTAAATAGACTTGTATACTTACCCAAGGATTAAAATCATAATAAACAACACTTCAAATGACCACGAATCAAAGGATATTCATCCTTGGAATAGGAGGTGGAGCTTGGGGTTCACTAAATACTATTGAGAGTGAAATGGTGGAGAAAATTGGGTGACTCCAAATAAATATTGGTAGGGAAAAGTGGTTATTTTTCCACTCTTAATGAGGCACATGGGTTGGCTACGCATTTCATCAAACCATACACCTACTGTGAGAGCACCGTTTCCAAGTCTAACTCCACTTTCATGATCTCCTAGGTCAACTTGTACGGTAAGAAAAATAGTGACATCCCCAAAATTGAGTTGCAGAGTTATGGTACATGGTTATCATTATATATGTGATAAACATGCTCCATGTGTTGCAAGATCCATTATAAACATTTACAAGTCCCAAAACATCAAAACTCTCCCATTACCTTCTGTACTCTCGAGAAAAAATCCCATGAACTTATATTGAAGGAGGTTATAAAATAAAAATAAAAACATACCTTGATGAAGTTAGAGATCTTACAACCAGCCCATAATAAAACAACCTACCCTTGAGTTGTTCTTCCAAACATCACTATAGCGACTTAATACTTTTACAAAAATTAAACATGGTTTTTAACATGAATATTCTATTAAATATAACCAAAGGAGCATTGAGATTAGTGTCTTTATAAGGTAAGGTACATAAAACATCAACATGAGACTAAAATAAAAATCTTTATTTTAATACTCATAATGAGCTCCTAAATTCCTATGAACTCCCAAAATCTCATAGGATAGCAAAGGGAATACATAAAAGAAAGGGGTGATCTATGAAGCCCAGCAAGGGAATAAACATGATAATGAGTTATAACATGCGATTCGGTAGTATAACATGATTTAATAAAATATAAGGTTAATGAATAATCACATGGAGGCATAATATAAAGAACATTTAATTATAAGATCAAGAAAAACTGGATTTGGAAACAACATAAAACATAACAAGCATTATCCATGGCTAACCACCAAGACAACATCACATGGTTGAAAAAGTCCCACTAGGGATTAGGTTCACTCCATAATACCATATGTACAGTTTTATGAGATAAAAACATTACCCAAAGAATTAGAGTGCTCTCTGGGAACCCCCATTATAAACATGTACATGCTTATATGTTCCAAAAAAAGAAATCAATCATAATGCATAAATATAAGAATTATCCATGGAAATAAATTTGTTGCACAATATTACCTTATATAATAATCAAGGAGATATAATAAATATTATAAAGATAAGAAGGAATTAAATATTTTGGATGTTTATATCTGATTACAAAAGAATAGTTCTCAAAATATGATTTTTATTTGAAAAAACATCAAGATTAAGGGATATAAATGTTCCCCTTAATCGGGTAGGATTTTCTAGAAGGAATTTTGAGAAATGGATATTGGACACGTATTAACCATAAAAAAGGTTTAATAATATGGGTATACACATAGGATAAATATATAAAAAATTTAGATGCATTCCATAATTTTAAATATATAGATAAAGTGAGTTAGAGAGGAATGTTCATAACTTAAATATAAATGATTGATAAGAGGGATCCCTTACCTTAGGCTATAGAATAACTTTTAACTAGCACTTAACATCTAGAATAATCAAATTAGATTCATTAATTACTAAATTCATAACCTTTTACATCTTTATTTTATTTAATATAATTTAATTATGTTCATTTATAATGATTTTTATGATATATAATTTTGAATTTTTGTGTTCTGAGGGCTTTTGATTCATGGTTCCATGGTCAGATCAATTATGGATAATTATTTAAGTTATTTTCAAATGGGACTAAAAATATTAAATTGAAATGAAATGGTATTCATAAACATGCAAAAATTTATCATTTCCCAATTATCCATATGTATTCTAACATATGAGAAATTTATTTATTAAAATGTTAATGTTATATGATTAGTTTATATTGGTAGTTTTATCGAACATCATGAACTAGTTTCATTTTATTTAATATTATAGCCATATATTTAATCTAGAATGTGAAAAAATATATCATATACATATTAATTTTATTTTAAACAATTAGAATTTAATTTAAACCTACCATTTAAGCAGTAATGTTAAATGAAAACTCATTGTCCACGGAGGCAGTGAACTGACCTAGTATAGATGGTGTTTTCATTTTTATAAAAAGAGGAGAAAAAATATGATGGATGATAGATATTACAATAAAAAAAAATTCTATAATATATATGATATTAAATTTATTATTACATGTTTAATTTATTTTTTTGGAGGATAAATAGGAAGAAAAAAAGTAAAATACTTCGTTGAGGGTATTACCTTTTCTTTGGATACATCATATTGGGATTCCACATAAAGAACCATGGATTGGTCTTTTGATGAGACTAGAAGCACCAGGATGTGGGGTATGGGATTGGGATTTTTATTGCGTAGGAATTTTGAAATATTCATGGCATAGAAGTTGTGAGGAGAAGGGGTTGTGAGGGGTGGTATTTAAAAAGGGAGGGGAGGGGTGTTTTTGAATATTATAATAATTATTTTATTATTTCGAATCAAGACTACTGATTGTATTTATTATCGTGACTATATAAATAAAATTGGGAATTTCAATTCAAAATAATTGGTTCTTACATTATTCATGACTCAAAAATTTATGTATTTAACTTATAATGTTTAATACCGCATTTTATTGTATTTCACTATTCACAGAAAATAAACTATTTTAGAAAAAAAATAAACCTAACCATTTTTTGATATTTTGATTAAAATTAGGAAATAAATTTTATGATTTTTTTATAAATATGATAAATTTCATTTATTAAATACAATCCTCCTTTATTTGAAAAATATCATTTTTTATATTATGATCAGTTTTTGGGCCATTTGAAAAATTAGTTATGGTATCATAAATTATCTTATAACTATAATAAAAAATAATATTAATTTATAAATCAATTTCATGAAGTATAAAGTTTCTTTAAAATCATTATATTTATTTAAAAAGTTTAATTAAATCATCTATGTTTTATAAAAACACAAACACTTAATTTATCATATTTAAAACATTTATTTACCTGTTCCATGGTATAAATATGTCATATTTTTATTTTTTAGGATACCTAAATATTATTTTACACATCCATATATTAGGTTACTATTCTAATAATTAGTTTACTAATCCTAATGGTCATATTACAATTTCAATGGCCAGATAACTATTCCAATTGTTAGATTACTTTTTCAGCAGTATGATTTTTAACAATAATATGGGTAAACTACTTTCTATAAATACCTAATATTTCATTCATTCCTCATTAACTTATATTTTTATAATGGTTATATATTTTCATTATCAAAATGAAAATTTCATTATTAATATTCTGTTTCATTTCTACAGTGCTGTTTGTGGGTGCAATTATTCTTGGGGACTGAGTAGATCAAAATTTACCTAATATTATCATATTATTTTTTTCTTTTCCCATTTTAATAATTATTATTCTTACAGTCATACATTTTCTCTAAATGTAATGTTTAAATTAATATAATATTTATTTTGTTTTATCAGGTGGTTCATTTGTATTACAAAATGTGACATAGTTATATAATAAGATGGGAAATTCCATTGTTAAAATTCTTGGTTATTATATTATTTCCCCTAAATTAATTTTATCCTTGAAATTTCATTATAATTATTAATGTGAAAATAGTTTAGGGTAATTTTGGTTCATTTCTTTCACTAGTTCACATGTTCCCTCCTCATACTTATGGTTTCACCTAGTAATTTTACTAGGTGAGCTATCTTATTATATAGAACATTATCTTTATGGTCCAAGATCATCACAAACTGCTCCTCATAAGTGATATCATTTTCCAGATATACCACTAATGAATTCAGTTCATGTGAGGGATATGGTATATATTTCTTTAAGAGGGATATATGGAATACATCATGTGCTTGAGAAAGGGTTTTTGGGAGTTCTAGTTGATATGATACAACTTTTATACTACCAAAAATATCAAAGGGGTCGATATACCTAGGAAATAGCTTTATCTTCTTCCCAAATCTCATGAAACTCTTCCATGGATATTTGTTGAAGAAAACATTATATCTGAACTCAAACTCCAAGTATCATAACTGATTATTAGCATAACTATTCTATCAACTCGGAGTATCCTTGATGTGATACTGAATGGTCTTGACCATTTATACCATTTCCTCGACAATTTCAGGTCTCAAAAACATGGGTTCACTAATATCATCACATAAAATAGGTGTTCTACATCACATTAAATAATGGACTTCAAATGGATCCATTTTGATTCATGAGTGGAAACTATTATTGTTTGAAAGCTCTACCATTAGAAGTTTCTGACCCCATCCTTCTTTGAAGTCCAAATAGCACTATCTCAACATGTACTCAAGTTTCTGGATAGTCCAATTTGATTGAACATCAGTTTGGGGGTGATTTACCATAATAAAGTTTAAATCAGTGTTTAGATAATATTGGAGACTCTTCTAGAACATAGAGTTAAATCTTGGACCTTGACCATATACAATCAGTTATGGTCTTCCATGGAGACTCACAACTTCTAGGATGTATATCCTTGCATATTGGTCGAGTTATAATTCCTCTTTAATTGAGTTAATGTGAGCATTCTTTGTAAGATAATTCATCGCAACCCATATGAAATTATTCATACTAGACATATTTAGAAGAACATTGACCAATTCCATAGTGATTTTTCCCATTTTCATAGAGGTATGAGTAATTTTTTCATCATAAACATAGAATTTTTTACTTTTAGTCTTCACTTTCTGACATACCATACACATTTATGTATATTCTACAATCTTAGTATTTATATTTTCCACCAATAGTTCTCTCATAGATCTCAATACATCTTCTTTCTCCCTGGGTGAATAGATAAGGTTGATTTATGTGCATTATTAAACAGATCCTTCATTGTATTAGGATTTAATGGCACACATATTTTTGACCCAAATCATACAAATCATTCATTATCAATTTTTATCTATGATTATTTCACTTTTCATATAGCCTCCACCTTCTTCTGAATTTCAACATCATCTATTTGACAACTATTGGGAAAAAATTCTTGAATGTAACATCACAAATTTTTTTGTTTGATTTTGTTTGTTGAAAAAGTAGGTTTCCATGGTTAGTGGTAGAGCTCGAGAGATATTATTTTCAAACTATGTTGACAAAGATCCATGATAAAGTAATGAACGATCTAGATGTGGTACAAAATGTCGTATATATGATGGAATCATTTCCTAGTTTTTGACAGATTTTTTGGTCCAAAAATTAGAGAATGTAGAAAAGAGTTTTGGGAGAAGGATGTTTCACGAAAGTGTTAAGTAGGGTTGGAATGTTTCATGCTATCCATTTTTAAATATTAGTACATCAAAATATAGAAAATGAAAGAAGGGTGCTCAAGTTATGGATTTTCTGCGCAATATGTGTTTGAGAGGAAGAGACATGCATGAATGGATTTTCACATTTAGGAAGAATTTCTTTTCCATGCATGCAGGGTCACCAAAATTCTTATAAATAGGCATCCACCCCCTTATTTAGCAGAATCTCAACACTTAGAGAAAATTGGATCTCTATTCGTGAAAGTGGTGGGTTCACACATGTAGAGTGTTACACAAAAGTTTCACGCTAGATGAGAGTTGCATGCCAATAGTGATTTGGGAGAAAAAGGGTGTATCGTTTAAGTATTGAGTATCACACAAGTTGATTTTTCTATGAAAAAGGATTAAATTTCACGCCAGTCTTAAAATATCATTCAAGTCAGCCTGAGGTTTCACAGAAGTTCGATGTTTCCTAGTATATCTATGGTAAATCGGTATTCATCAGGGGATGAATGTAGAAATTCAACAAAGAATTTACCTATAGATGAGGATGTGACATTCATGAAAATGAAGAGTCATATATGTTCATAAACTATGAGTGGATTCCTTCCAAGAGCAGTGAGTAAAGGAAGAGGAAGAATGTGATCCTTTCCACCGGTAGTGATCTAAAGAAATAGACATATAAAGTGACCCTTCAGAAAGAAATGAGATGACGCTAAACATTGTAAAGGAAGTGATCCTAGGTATATAAGTGATCTTTCCTAAACCTTATAAATACTTGTGAACTTTTAGTGGATTTGGTATATTGTCACATTTCCATTGTATGTTCCTTAGATGTATCCTAGTGAAGGTGAACCAAGTAAAATTATTGTTTTCTGTGCATAATTTAATTTTTGTTCATATATTTCTATATAAGAAAGAGAGAATAGTGTTTTATTTAATGAATAAAACAATTTAAAAAAGGGAAGTAGTTTTAATCTTTCATTCCCCAATTCACCCCCCACATAGGGTATTTAACCTTGTGGACCCAACAATAATCCTTTATCTTATCCATAATAGATGATTGAGTAATGATTTTATAAAGAAATGATGATTTTTCTTTATTCATGATTCCTAATTAAATCATTTGAAAGCCTAATAAGATTTTATCCTTCTCTATTAATATCATCGATAAGGTTTTATGATCCTTTTTACTTAGATCAAATACCACTTTATTTTCATTCCCAAGATATTAGTGGATTGTGTAGTCATAATCCTTGATATTCTCTAATCATATTCCCTGACACATATTATTCTCCTTATGTGTGAATATATATTTTATGATCCTATGATCCACATATATCTCACACTTCTTACCATAAATACAATTCTTCTATATTTTTAATGTGAATATTACTATTGCTAACTCTAGATCAAGTGTTGGATTATTCTGCTAATGAAATTTCAATATTCATGAGGTGTATTCTATCACTTTCATTTTTGATTAGTAGACAAACTATGAATTTATTTGAATCATCACTGCATACAATGAAAAGATCCCCATTTATGGGTAGTGTAACTACTGTTGTAGTGATGTATCATCCCAGACCCAATTAGCCACCCAAACAGTACTATTAGGCTGCGTGCCACTGGCCTTAGGCGCACCTCCCCATACACCAAAGGATTCCAACTAACATGGATGGTGTAGAGTAAAACATTGGGGAGACTATACCCTCAGGGAATAATAATATACTAGTCCGAGTAATAATATATATCATGATGCATAATAAATAAGACTCATAAGACTCGAACTAGACCTACCAATGGTGGAAGAACAATCAATAACAAGAAATATCAGAAGAAATACATAAACAACTATAGTGGAAGATAAATAAACATATCATCATGCCACATGTTCCCACTTTAAAAAAAATCAAAACATGAATTTCTTAATTGGTCATACATATCAATATACAAAAGAGGGGTTCTAATGACCGACTAGTATAGGTCATACATATATAGAATGCTGATACAGAAAAGAAACTAAACAGAACTTCCAACAGAGGCAAGACCTCATGGTCCTTTCCAATATCCCATGCTAAACATCACTACGAACCAAATCCTAAAGAAAATCCCTTACACAAACATAAATTCATAAAGTCTACACATGTCCTAAAGGACTTGTGTAGGGTGTGATAACTACTCTCAATAGGATACCACCCAGTGGTTCATTCCAAGCATAAGAGTTTAAGAATGAATTCATAATAAATGAAAGTAAATATGTATGATGAGATAAACAAACAAGGACTATCTAGTGCTCAATAGCCACATGGAAACCATCACCTACCTTGGATAGTTCTTGAATATCTAAATAGGATAAGGTTCTTGGTCCTTGGACCAATGTATATTTGATTTCATACAGCTCATGTGTACCCTTGGGTTCCACCTTAAAAAGTAGCCCGACACCTCATACCTCTCGACAACTCATGTCTCAGTAAGTAATGACATCCTAAAGGCACACCAAAATCATTAGTATTTATTCCCTTGCACCAATAATCAAATCACCTGTCGGCTCATAGCCTAACATCCAGAGGCACAATGATATATATCCTCAAAAAAATCTAGGATCATGGCCTAAATCATGATGAGCCTTATCCACCAACCGATAGATTTATTTTTATCATCCAATGGCTCCTCACCTTCCATAGAGATTTCTATGAAAAGAACCACCAATAATAAATACTAATCCGCACTACCAGGGGACTCTACCCACACGATTGGTCAAAACCACCTCATCAATGGATTCATCGAGTGTGAACATGACTCAATTAGGTAATTTTTCCATCAAAGGTGAGAAATAATCACCAATAATAATACCTAATCCACATAAAAAATTACACCTTGTACCCCTAAAACCATGTCACTCAAGTCTGATGGCCTTACCGTCCTAATATCATGGTCAAATCCTAACACGACTCTATCATTTCCTCAAACAGATGTCCACAATGCCCAATGATATAGTCAAATCCATTGAAGAAAATATGGCCTAAGCCCAACCAGACGATCTCATCACCTCAATCTCGATGGTCATGCCATCCTATCCTCAGGCCAACCCTTCATGACCCCTTAGGTCCCAACAAGTCATCTCCAAGAAATAAAATATATACAATTAAATTTAAAGGGAAAATTCTATTTAATAAAATTTAATTGCATAACCAAATAAATAAAAAAATTCAATTTAGGGGACTTGAATACCTCAGAGAGGATTAACCAAAAAATTTCAATAATAAATTTCAATTTAAAAGGGGTTGGAAATCCCATCCAAACCACCCCAAGGAGTAATGGACTCTAACTCAACCTTACTCAAGAAAAAATGGAATTGGTCATGCCCAACAACATTCCATGGGTCACACTATTATTCTGATATGAAGAATCATGTATGTAGGGTTCTCTCTCAAAATACACAAATACAGGCTAAAATCATCACCCCTAAACAATCTTGAAGACAAAAATCCAGATATGAACCACCTACATTGCACTCATAGATGTAGGCACATCTAATATTGAGCTCTAATTCCGAGTATATTGTCGTAGATTAGTATTTCTTTCAAAAACCCTAAAATTAAGGAGAAAAATCTCTAATTGATTTAGAACTCCGCAAGGCGGAATACAAATGAAAAATAAGTTAGGGTGAGGTTATCCTTACCACAAAAACTCCAACACACCCAACAAATATGAAATCAAACCATCAACGGTAAAGAGGGTTCAAAATCTGAAGGAGGAGAGGAGGAAGAGGTTTCCTACTACAGTGTGTGCGACCAAGGAGAAATAAGGGGAGATAAATAAGAAGTGTAAGAAAAAAACATTTAAAATTCACCATGTATATGTTTCATGGTTTACTCCCATGGTTTTCTAAACTGCGTGGAAACCATGTGGGCTACAGTGCAGAGATACTTCCCAAAAGGGAAATCTCACACGGTTTGCACATGGTTTGACCTAACCATTTGAAATCCCTTTGTAACAAATATAGTTAACCTTGAACAGTTCTGCACCTACCATGCAGGATTTAAAAAAATTGTGTGGCAATTAAAAACTAGGATGCATGGTCATCTGGATGGGGCTGCATGATTTACCCTATACTGTGCACCCTAGCCTACAAATCCAAAATAAACCATTTGGCCTTCGATGCTCCCAAAACTAATCGAAAACACTCAACACACTCTCCAAGACTCTAAACCAAACCATTAACATGATATAAAGAATATGGAACACTCAAAATTGAGTTTTTTTCATCATATTAGAAAATGGAATAGCCACTATTTGAAAAGTTCAAACTGGTAGTGGTTTTCGACTCGAATCAAAAAAAACCTAGGACATTACACTCTCAACAATGTAACATAGGTCATCACCATGATATAAAAAAACATGAAGATGATATAAAACATACTCATCCCATTCAAAACAAACCCGATCTACCCTAGTCTCAATGGATTAGGTCAACCTACCCCAAGAGGGGGATCCCCACCTTAGGAATTATCTTACCCGATCTCAAAATGACCAAAATATCCCAGAAAACAAAAGACCATTGACTTATTTCTGGTACAATTGGTCCTCCCATGATCTAACCTACACCTCACCAAGTGCTCCTGTTCCATATATGGCACCCATTCATGTCCTGAACCACATCAGTACCCACCTCGAGCGTATGGAACCCATGGAGACATCAAGGTCCCCATCTCCATGGATGTTCAAACCAATCCTGGTGCCTCACAAACCAGCCAAGTAACACCCCTCCATGGTTCCCAAATGCTCCACACCTCATGTAACCCGCATCCTTGATGCCTTGATGCCCAAGAACCTCATAATCACGCATCTAATGGTGCTCAATTTCAAATCCCGATTCCACACACCTCATATATACATATCATGCATCTAATATGATGCCAACCTACTGAATTGCATCTGGTCATTCCATATAAAATCCATGAAACCAATTAACTAAAATAAAAATTACTCAATTTTCCATTCCAAAAGAAAACAAAAATCAAATCACGACCATGTCCATGGTGTACCTTTAACCAACATTGAATCCCCAGTCTGCTTTGTCCCTAGCATTTCAACAATGTGCACCTGGACTAAAGTTCGACTGCCTAATACATGATCACTCTGTAGTGCTGTTCTTGTCCCTAGCCAATGACCCTAGTGATGGGTCCCACTATCTATGCGACATCCACTATGGGAAGCTTAATCTTGGATACCCTCACATTATACTGATCCTAAAACGACCTTAGAGACCCGAGTTTTCTCATGAACCTAATATCCAAAAGAACAAGAGGGCATTTAGTAGAACCTCTTGAAATTATTGACCTATAAACACACCCAAAACTCTTTTAGAGGATGATCACACTGATTCCTGACACGTCCTGGCTACCCACAAAGGAAGAAAACCATAGAAGATCCACTACGAGGTGGTCTACTTGATTTTCGGGCCTAGCCACCCTGATGGAAGCCACCCCAACCTCATTTACTTCCATAATAAGTGTCACTACTAAAATCACCTAATGCCAGTGCCCATATCGAGTACAACCTATATGTCAGGTTTCCCTCAGCTATGATCACTTTGTTCACTACCTTGGAGAATGAGGCCATTCTAACAATTTTTACTTGAACCTAAATGGCATGCTATAATCCATCCTCAAAGCACCTCACCCTAGATTTGTCATTGCTCACTATGTTGGGTTCATAGTGATACAATTCAGTTAACATCACTCCATATTCCATGATGGACATGTCCCCCTACTGAAGACTTAGTAACTTTTGATCTTTTTCATCCCCCAGTGTCACTAGTAAGGAATATTCAAATAATCTGGCCTTTAAATCCTTCTAGGAATAACCCTCATGTCGAACAACATAAAATTTCACATCCCACTAATATTTAGCTGGTCATATGAGCATGTACATCACCAGCTTGACCCTACACCCCAGAGGTGTCTCGAGCAGCTCGAATATCATCTTCTTGCTCTCAATCTGGTTCTCAGCTGCCATTGGACCACCCTCACCCTGAAAAAGTGGTGGGTACTAAGACCGGAATTCCAACTTTATGTATTACATTGATGACTATACTCCCTAAGCACCCCTATCGATACCCTGGATAAACCTTACCAGGCTCAACCAGAGCTTCTCATCAAGCCTTGACCCAAAAGCAGTGAAATCTGGTGGTTGTCTCGTCCGCACTTGAAACTATACCCAAGCCTGAGGCAATCCCTGAGCCTGTACTTTCTCTACCCGACCCTTAGGGGTTTATAGCTACTCGTGCTCTTATGGAAATATTCCACCATCCTCCTTATGCTCCATTAAACCATCTAGGAGGAACCTACTGAATACCATAAATGGTCAAACAAACCATATATAGGATTATTCACTGCATAAAAGGAAATCATTAAAAGGTAGTGTATATCCACTAAACTTACTCTCACTTATCAAAACCATTTCCATGTAATTATGACTTCATGGCCTTATTATCTTCCATCAACAGATCCAAGTATCAACAGTACCTGAAGCCTCACCCATCCCGATAACCATTGTTGCCTCAATTTGATGAATATGTTTCCTAACCTTGTTATCAAAATCAACCCATTTCAAAATACCAACATACTATTATATGTTCTAGGCCCATTTCACACATCCCAAGAAATATATATTGATTTCATATGGCATGAGAAATTTTATACCAAGGCATGTTACATTTTAACAAAGCATTTGATATTTATCACATGGTTAAAACACTGTATAACTCATAAATGCAATTATAAAATTCAAATACACTAAAATATACCTATCAAAATCCAAACAACCAAGAAATCACAGTCACACATTTCCATATTGGGAAAAGGTTTAAAATTCTCCCTTACCTCACAAGGTAATGGGTCACATATCACAACCAATAACATCACATTCCAAGTGATGCATTGAGGTGGAAATCATATAAACTATAATATGATCAAAATAGAACAACATTAACACCCATGGTAACTTAAACGTCCCTCATACATGGGGCTGCATGCACCCAAACATGAGTACAAAATCTAGTTCGAACCATAACTGAATCTCTTGTCTACTATAACCACAAATAGTAATACTAAGGAAATAGGTAAAATAAATCCCTCAGATACCATTTATAGAATCCCCAACTCGATTATCTACCTTAACAATGCTATCAGGCTAGGTGACTATGGCCCTAGGCACACCTCTCTATACACTAAAGGCTTTTGACTAGCAATAAGGTTGTAATGTACAACATTGTGGAGACTATACCCTTAGATATGAATAATAAACTATGCTGAGTAATAATATATAGCATGTAGTGAAAAAAATAAGACTCAGAAGACTTGAACAAAACCCACCAATGGCGTAAGCATTGTCAATAAAAATAAATAGTGGAAGAAATAAATAAACAACTAAATCTAAAGAAACATAAATAGATTAGTATGACACTTTTTTCCACTACCAAAAAAACAAACCAAACATGCATTTCATAATAGTCTATACACGTCAATATAAAAAAGAGGTTTGATAATGGATGAAAAATACAAGTCATACATATATATCATTAAAATATATAAAAGAAACTAAATAGAATCTCCATAAGAGGAAATACCTCAAGTTCCTTTCCAGCAACCCATGCTAAACAATTCTACGAACCAGCTCTTGAAGATGATCCCTTACCTAAACGTAAAATCATAGTCTACACACATCCCAAAGGACCCGTTCAATGTGTGAGAAATAACCTCAATAGGATAAAACCTAGTGGAACATACCAAGAATAACTATTTAAGAATACATGCATAATAAATGAAAGTAAAGCATTACGTTGCAATAAACAAACAAGGCTTCCTTGGTTCTCAACAACCACTGGGAAACCATCACCTGCCTCGACCAATGCCAGAATATCTGAACAAGAGAAATTACTTGTCCTATAGACCAAGGTACCTATAATGTCATAAAAATTATGTTAAACATTGGGTTCAATCTCAATAATTATCCCAGAACCTCATGCCTCCTAAAACCTTGTGTCTCAGTTAGTACTGACATCCCAAAGGCACACCCAAATCATTAGTATCTGGTCCCTTAGACCCCTTATCAAAGCACCTGTCGGCTTGTATCCTGATGTCCAGAGGCACAATTATGTCCTTCCTCAATACAAATCTAAGACCACATCCTCAATCATAGAGATCCTCTTCCCCCAACCAATAGCCCCATCACTATCAACCGAAGGCTTCTCACCTTCCTCGTGGATTTCTATGGAAAGCACCCCCAATCACAAATCCTAATATACACTAAAGGGGGACTCTAACCATAAGATTGGTCAAACCACCTCATCAATATAGTCATGGTTTATGCACACAACTCAGTTTGGTTCTTTTTCCATCATGGGTGAGTGGAAATATCTAATAACAATACCTAAGACACATAAAACCCAGCACCTCATGCCCCAATGTCCATGTCACTCAAGTCTGATGGCCTTTCCATATGAATAACACAGGTCAAGACCAACATATAATTCTCACTGCCTCAAACTGATTTCCATGATGCTCAATCATATGGCTAATGACACTCAAGAAAATATGGTTCAAGCCAAACCCGATGATCTTATTGCCTCAATCCCGATGGACATGCCATATTAACCTCAGACCAAACCTGTCATGACCCCTTGGGACCTAGAAGTTCATCTTAAGAATATCATATATATACAATTCAATTCAAATAGAAAATTAAATTAAATTTTATTTAATTGTATAACCAAAAAAACATAATAATTCAATTTAGAGGACTTCAATTCATCAGATCAGATTAACCTAACCAGTTCAATTAAAACAATTCAATTTAAAAGGGTTTGGCACCCTGAAGAAACCACCCCATTGAGCTATGGACTCTTACCTAACCTTGATTAAGAAAAAATGGAATTAGTCATTCCTAAACACATCCCATGGGTCACATGTTCATTATGATATGAAAAAATAGGTATAAATGGGTCTCGCTCAAAATACCCAAATTCATGATAAAAGAAACACCCCCAAAATGACAGTGAAAATAAAAATCAAGATACACACCACCTACCTTGAACCTATAGATGTAGGCATGCTCAATATCGAGAAAAAATTTGAAGCATATTAAAGTAGATCTGAGATACCATCGAAAACTCTAAAAATAAGGTGAAACATCACAAGTTGATTTAGTGCTCCATGAAGAGAAAGAAAAATAAATAAGAATGGTAGGTGAGGTTATACATACTAGTACAAATCCAATGCACATGATGGATCTAAAATCAAACCATAAATAGATGAGAGGGATCAAAATTCACCAGAGGAGAGGAGGAGGAGGTTTCCTCCTACCGTGCATGCGACCAAGGAGAAAGAAGGGGAGAAAAATACTAAAACAAATAAAAAGGAAAACATTAAGAAAACACCATGTACATTCCACATAATTTTCCAAACCGTGCAACAACCATGTGGGCTACATTGCAGATCTACTACCCAAAAGGGCACTCTAACACGGTTTTTGCACGGTTTGACCTAAATGTTCTCAAACCATTTAGAATCCCTCTATAACAATTGTAGTAAAACTCACAAAGATGTGCACCTCACATGCACAGTTTACAAAAACTGTACAATAGTTCAAAACTAGGCTGCGTGGTTATCTGGAAGGGGCCTCATGGTTTACCCTAAATTGATCAACCCAACATGTTATTCCAAAACATTATATTTTGCCACTGATACTCCCAAAACCAAAAACAACACTTTAGGAACTCTCCAAGCCTTTAAACCAAACCAAAAAATGTTATAAAATTGATGGGACTCTCAGAATTGAGTTCAAATTATCATATCATGAAATAGAATAGCCACTATATGAAATGTTCGAAACAAAAGTGGTTTTCAACCTGACTAAAAAAATATCTAGGACATTACAAGTTATCGACCTCATTTTCAATTCCATGATTCTCTCTACACATTCATTTGTTTAGAAAAATTTTACCCCCTTCCGAGTCAACTTGGTTCGAAGGTTTTAAAATCATGAGATTTTTCTCGCAAATAATTGGTAATACCTAATTTGTTCAATGGAACAAAAAATTTCTATTTTAGATGTTGGTTTGGTCCACTTCTCAATTATATTTATCTTATAAGGGTTCACATATATGATTTTGTGGGTGGTAACATTACTTAAGAATGATACTTCATACATCCAAAAATCATACTTACTATACTTTCCATATATCATATTTTTCAACATATTTAGTATAGTATTCAATTGCACCTCATGCTCATCACTGATTTTAGAGTATAATAAAATATAATCTACAAATACTACCATAAATTTAGAGAGGTGATCCATAAAGACTCTATTAATTATGTCCATAATTATTGTACGAGAATTTGTGATTCCAAAGGGCTTCACTATGAACTCATAGTTTCTTGGTAATATCTTCATTCCCCCCTTAAACTAGTTATATCAAGATCAAAGGTCCACCTTAGAGTAATATCAGGCCCCACATCATAGATTGAACATGTTATCTAATCATGGAAAAGGATACTTGTTCTTTATCATGATTTTTAGCTCAAGATAATCAATAGAGAGGTTCATTAACTCATCCTTCTTCGTAAAAAATAAGACATATCCACCCCATGATTAAATAATCAGGAATATAAAACCATTTTCAATATTCTATTGCAATTTCTTCTTTAGTTATTCTAACTCAATTGTTGAATTTCTATAAGGATTATTGGATATAGGTAGAGATATTGGTATAAGTTCAACTGATTACTAAAATTTTCATTAAATAGGAATACTAATCAACTCCTCATGGATTAAATCAGTATAGTCCCTTATAATGGAAATGTCTATGAGCATGATTCTATCTTTGGTCTCACTAATTTGAGCTATATATTATTTCACATAAGGAAATAATATCCACACTTGAGAAGAATATTATAAAAGAGATTCATCCTCCTCCATTCACTTATATAGAATTATAGGATATATCATGATGTGAATAGAGATCAACCTCTCCTAATAGCTGATATGGGATTTATATAATGACATACAATCCAAATAAATAGGTTCAAATCCCAATAAATAAAGAATGAAAATATTTTCTGGGTGGTTTAGTAAAAAAACATTAACCAAGGATGAGTTATATACTAGGAATGAAATAATTTATCCATTTTATATTCTCATAGATTGCTCAACCCCATGTCTTGATATAGTGAACTTACAATATATGAAATAATTTATAGAAATAGAATCCAAAAGTATCATCGCTATTCTTGAATGAATAACCAACGTACCTTTCATAACATTATTCTTAGAATCCCCCTCAGTATTAATGATGAAATATTCCCTTACATGTTCTATTGGACATAAATAAATTTTCCTTTGATTTTCATTAAAAACCCTTAGCTTTGGACATGGGTTTGTATAATTCATGTGTTCCCTATAGTTAAAACATTTTACCATAGGATGATTAGTGATGTGAAAATTCTTTTCCTCTATCATATTAGAGATATTATTGATATACCTTCAACATTGACTGTCCTAGTGACCCTATTTTTTAAACTTGAAACATCTCTTGGTTCCGTTTATATAGTTTTTGGGATGCCTCTTCCCACACCTTTTCCATGTGATAAGTTGGGATTTATTTCCTCCATGAGATTTTTCCATTGACCCAAAAAAACTCCATTTTACAATTTTTATCTCTAGGGCAATAATACCATTGAGAGTTTTAGATACCAATCTTCACTTTAAAGGCCCATTGGAAAAATATATTTACATATTTCAAAGTAATGAATCACTAAATATTTTTATAGACTTATCTTTAACTGTCTAAATAAATGGTCTACTTCACTTTCAATTTTGATGATAATATCAGAGGTATATTGTGCAAGCCAAATAAGGTTTTTATCATACTATCCAATGGAACCATCTTCCTATTTCTTTATTATAAGGAAATCCAACTATATTTTAATATAGAGAGTTTGGGAAAATGATTTATTGAAAAATATTTTTTTTGAATCCTACCCATTCCATAGAATGAATTTCATCTTCGAACTTCATGTTCTTGTCCAGTGTCCTCCACAAATTAGCTTCTCTTATATAATGATAGAAGTGCATAAAAAATTTCTCTTGTTCCAAACATAAGAGGATAAAAAGTAACTTCTCAATGGATTTAATTAATTGCTCCATGATGTGGGGGTTAGAAAATCTACTAAAGGTTATAAGCCTTTTTTTCATAAAGGAATCAATATGAACATGCTATTTCTTAGGAGAAGGATGGAGTTCCACACGATTTAAGTAATTATACATAACTTATGTTTGTTGATCCAGTACTTTCATGAATTTATCATATTCCACTACCATCATGATTGAAATATCATTAGGAAAATTATAAAATTTATAATCACATTGGTTTTTGGAACAATTTTTCCTATTTCTTTCCATTAACTACAATAAAGTAAAAACAAGACGAGTATACTTTTACTAATAAACCTATAAAAGTTAAAATATGTAAATAAAAGGAATAACTTATAAATTACATGTAAATCCTAATTTAATAGTAAATATGTTTTCAATTTAGGTTATCCATGATAATACCCCTCTTAGGTTTTCTGACATAATTTGTTTTTCCAAGTCCTTCATAATGGTTTGTAAAGAGTTTTTGAATTTCCAAAGTATAACCCCCGAGAGTGTCATACTCGGTGTGTAGCAAGGCCTTTTTATCATTTACCAAGTGATTTTGGAGTTAATATTGAATGCAACCTTTATGGGGTTATTACCTATTGGAACAAAAATTCCATAATGACATAAATGTGTAGTTTCTAGACAAAGATGTAATTGCTTGGAAATCACTTGCTCTATACTTCACAAAAATTTTATTATACTTTCCTATACATAGACATATATCTAGGGTTATACAAATATTATTCTAGTATTAATCCCCAAAAAATAACAATACCTTTACTCTAATACCAATTATAGTGGCCCAAGACATTTACATATATTATACATATTTTTTAACCAAAATATTCCATTAAATATAACCAAAGGACCGAGAGGCCTAATTTCTTTGGAAGACTAGGTATATAAAACATAAATATGAAACTAAAATATATTTTTTTATTTTAATCTTCATAATAATATCCTAAATCCCCTTGAACTCTTAAAACTATATAGTATAACCTAGTTAATACATAAAAGAAAGGGGTGATATATGAATCATATTAAGGGAATAAACATGATAAAGAGGTATAACATGTGAGTTAATGACATAACATGATATTAGAAAATTGAAGGATATGAATAACCACATAGAGGAATAAAAAAATGATCATGTAATCATAATATCATTTCAACATTTGAATGTGGAATTATAATAAAACATGAAATAATCATAAGATAAGGCTAACCGCTAAGATAAAATCATATATTGGACAGAGTCCCATCATTGATTACATCCATTACCTAATCTAATAAATACCATATCATGAGAAAAAACATTACACAATGAATTGGAGAACTATCTAGGAACACCCATCATAACATGTACATGATTATGTGGTACGGAGATAGAAATCAATCATAATGTATAAACATAAGAATTAACCACGAAAATAAATGGGTTGCATAATCTTACCTCATATCAAAATCAAAGGATATTTCATTATTATTATAAATATAAGAAGGTATTAAATATTTTTTCATTAATATATGAGTACACAAGTATAGGTATTAAAATTTGGTGTTAATTTTAAAAAACCTTATGATTAAGGGATAGAAAATTTCCCCTTAATTATGTTTGGTTTTAATGAGGGAATTTTGAGAAATGAAGTTAAGGAATATATTACCCCATAAAAGACGGGATAATAAGATAAGTGTATATATAAGATACAAAAACACACAAACACAAACACACACACAAAAACACATATATATAATTTAGAGGAATTCTATAACATCAAAGAGATAGATAATGTGAGTTTGAGAGAGAATGTTCATAACCCAAATAAAATGGGTGGTTTGGAAAGATCCTTTACCATTAGTTCCATAATTTCTCAGTACTTGCACTTAAAATACTGGATAATAAAATTATATTCATTAATTACTTAATTCAGAACCTTTTCCATATATATTTTATTTACTATAATTTTATTATGTTCATTTATTACAATTTTTATGAGATATAAGGTTTTATTTAACTATTCTGAGAGTGTTCGTTTCTTGGTTCCAAGGTCAGATTACTTATGTATAATTATTGAAGTACTTGTAAAATTGAACTATAACTAGAGAAGTAAAATGAAATGGTATTCCCAACCTTTAAAAAAATTTAATGGTCCCATGTATCCCTATGTTTTCTGATATATGGATGATTTATTTAGTAAAATGTTAATGTTATATCGTTAGTTATTTTTGGCAGTTTTATCGACCATCACAAACTTGTTTCATTTAATTTAATATTATGGACATATATTTATTCAAAAATGTGAAAAAATATATAATATACAAATTTAAGTCAATTAAAATATTTACATATGAATTTAGACCTAACATGAAGGTGGTAATAGGAAATAAAAAATCATCATTCATGAAGGAAACAAACCTATATTATATGTATATTGTTTTAATTTAAAAAAATAAGAGAAAAGAAGACGATTTATGATATATATTCCATTAAGAAAATAAAATTATTTAATTTATATGATAATTACGTTATTATTCCATGTTTAATGTATTTTTTGGAGTATGAGGAGGAAGGTAAAAATAAATGACTCAGTTGAGGTTATTACCTTCTTCTTTGGATGTCTCCTCTTGGGATTCCACTTAAGGAACCTTGGATTTTTTTTGATGAGATACAAAACACAATGATTTGGGGGAGATGATTGAGAATGGAATTGGGAAGAAATATTTCAAGATCCAAATCTTATAAGTTTTGAGGATAATGGGTTTTGAGGGGTGGTATTTATATTGGGAGGAGAGGGGTGTTTTTGAATATTATATTAATTAGTTTTTTATTTTTGATCAAGACTACCAATATTATTTATTATTGAGATTATATAAAATAAATGGGGAATGTGAGTTCAAAATAATGGTTTATTTCTTCATCTATGACTCAAAAATTCATGTATTTAGCTTATAATGTCAAAGAATGTATTTTAGTTTATTTCACTATTCACTAAAAATTGAACTATTTTAGAAAAATATTAAAAATTCAAAATAACCATTTTTATGTGTATATCACAGAAATGAAATCAATTTTATTAATATATTTTTATAATTATGATAAATTTAATTTCTAAATAAAATCATCATTTATTTTAAAAATATCAATTTTAATATTATTATCAATTTTCTATCCCTTTGAAAAATTACTTATGGTCTCATAAAATTATCTTATCGTTATAATAAAACATAATATTAATTCATAATTTTTTTTAAAAATAATATTCCTTTAAAATCATTATATTTTTTATAAAAGTAAAATTAAAACATTTATGTTTTAGAAAATTACAAACTGTTTATTTATTATTTTTTTAAAAATTATTTACTTGTATCATGGTGTGTATATACACACACACACACACACACACACACACACACACACACAGATATATATATATATATATCATATTTTCATTTTATGGGATACTTAAATATTATTTTACACTTCCAAAAGTGATTTTAATATTCTAATGGTTAGGTTACAATTCCTAATAGTCGGATTACTATTCTAATAGTCATAATACTATTCCAATAGTCAGATTACAATTCCAACAGTCATATTTGTAATGGTTATATGGTTTCCATAGTTTCTATAAATACATCTTATTTCATTCATTACTCATTCAATTTTATTTATCTCAGGGTTATATATTTTCATTGTCAAAATGCATATTTCATTACTAATATTTTTTTTTCATTTCTATAGTGTTGTTCATGAGTGTGATTATTTTATAGGATTGAGCATATTAAAATTTACCTACTAATATTATTTTATTTTATATTTTTATCCCATTATAATAATTGTAATTATTAAATCCATTTTTATAATCGAAATTTAATGTTTAAATTAATATAATAACATGTTTTTGGTTTCATCATGCGGTGCATGGGAATTAATAAATACGATTCATTTATATAATCATAAGGAAAATACCATTGATAGAATTTTGGGTCATTAAAATCCCTAAGCCTCCAAGGTAAAAAGGTCAACCCACTATTACCACATATTAGCTTCACTCTCACAAGTTTTCTCCTAAACATGGCCATGCTGCCACAACACTCAAACTAATGACATAATTTTACCCCGAAGTCTTCTCACTGTGATCCAATATAAGAATTAGATGCTTCTCAAAGGGAGAATCTACTTCAAATAAATATCATAAAAATAAAACACATGATAAGGTTTGAGGTGATACTGCCAAAGATATGACACATTAAACACATCATTCATATAACTATATTACTGTTGAAGAGACAAACCGTATGAAAAGTATCCAATCCTCTCAGCAATCTCGAAAAACCTGAAATACTTAGGAATCAACATGCCCTTTTTATGAATCTAAAAGTGACCCAATCTTAGTGACACATAATGAAATACATGGTCACCCACTGAACACACAAGAGTTCTTAGGACCTAGTCAATGTATGATTTGTTTTTTAATTTAGGACATATCCATACATTTTCATATCAACTAAACCGGATCCAACATTTCTTATCAAAGACTCAAAATGAAAGACACTAATTCTCTCACTAACAACCATCACAAAAGTTATTTTTATGCCATTCCATATAGTTCCTCATATAGTTTCATCTAAATACTCACCTAATAACTAGTTTTATATGAAAAAAAAATGATCACTTGGTTATTCTCCTTGGTTCCATTAAAATCTAAGACACATTCTCTTATCATGTCCTCTAGCACCTTGATAGTCCACTCAGATTTACCATTCATCTACATGCGGTAGGAAGTGCTAAAAAACACATAAGTACTATGCACCTTTTAGAATAATTTCCATAATCATGAAGTAAAACATAGAACTCAATCTAAAATAATAATTCTTGTAACTTTATGAAAACATATCATCTCCTGTACAAATAGGTTACCCAACTAATCAATGGTGAAAGTCTATCGAATTTGTAAGAAATGGGATACCATTGTTAACTAATCCCAAATTAACCACATCACATCACTCTTTAGAGTCCTTAATAAACCCAATAAAAAATATATAATAACATCATCCAACTTTCATTATGTATTTTACAAGATCTATAACAGGACCATATGCCACTAATGCTCAGGATATGTGTAGCATCACATCATGAACCCTATGATTTCCTTCTTCATTCTTCACCACCAATACTGTCTATGAATATCACAATATATTTTGGTCTAACTAGGATTCACACAAAATTTCATTGCATGAAAATAATGCATTAGCTCCTCCCACATACCCATAGGCACATATTCATGGCCAACAATGTGGACAACTGCATCACCATGGATGGTCCAGTCAAGAAGTAGCTCCCCACAATCAAAGTTGACTATTAATTTTAGGAACTCTGGACCAACATACCACCTCCTATTGACCCCACATATAAGAGAGGGTATGATGGATAAACATGTGAATGTTATTATCCCCCACTACTCCTAAACATCAATATGCATCTCAGAAAATTGGGCCATCGTATTCTACTCAGAACTAGTTGCATGAACCATTTTTTGTCTTTATCTTCTAACTCATAGAATCAACAACAATGTTTCCTTTCCCTGACATATTTGCTATCTCAAATTGAAGTATTTAAATTATTCAACCCGTATCAACTACCATATATTTTATCATGATGAGGAATGATATATTTTAGTCTCTTATACTCAATATAAACGACAAACCTTTCACCCAAGAGATAGTGCATCCAATATTTGAAGGCATGAACCACTACAAATAACTCAAATCATGTGTAGAATAGTTCCATTCATGTGGCCCCATGACACATATGTTACCTTTTTTTCAGGTATTATTTTATTTTATTTTTTTATATTTTTTCCTTGTTTTTTTGTAATTTTGGTTGAAAATTAATGTTTTGAGGATGATATAACACTATGCACAGTCTGTGCACAGTTAGCAGTAACCATGCACAAGCCTTGGAAACCGTGTTGTAGGAGGTAATACCTACCACACGACTTCCGTACGACCATTCTCCTCACCCCAGATAACTATGCATGTTTCCATGTTCACATATAATGGTTCGTATGGTTACATCATGGTTTCCCAAACTATACAGACTAACTGTATAGGTATGTCAGGTCATTAAAAATTGTATCTTTTTCTCTGTTCTCTCTAGTTTAACACTCAAAAAACCTCATTTTGATTCTGCCTCATGTATTACTATACTAGGCGCGCATCACCCTCATCCCACCTCCCTCATATCATCAGTTTTGGGGTTGTAATTGGTGCAGATATCCCTCTAATCTTCAAGTAAGGGTCTCATTCTCTCGATTCCTCCTATAATCTAGGGTTTCTTCCTTTATTTTGGATGTTTTAATCTTCTAAAGCCCTAAGTTTTTGATTTTAGGGTTCATCCTTGATATTTATGCATCTATCTCTTGATTTAGGGTTTGATCTTTCTTCTTCTTGGTGTGATTTATCTGTTGGTGGAGTTAAGCACCAGATTTTGGGGTTTTTTTCCACAAATGAAAGGTGGTTCCATGCATAAAAATTTCTTGGGAAATTTATTTTGCATGTATGAGTTTCTTAGAATGTGTTATATATTATAAATGTGGTGTAAATTAAGTTTTTAAAATTTTTAGATGTTCAATTGATTTTTAGATGGGTTTTATATGATAAATCGGTGGAATCTTAATGTAAGCCTTGTTGTGTTCATTTAAAATGATTTATTAAATTAATAAATTATTTATTGAATGTTTTTTATGATGCGAACCACAATTAGAATGTTATTTGGTGTGCATTTTGTTTTTTTAATGGGATTTGGGTATGAAAATGGGATCTTTGGTGTTTTTTGTGCCTTGTTTGGTTGTGGAATCATGTGTATTGTGTGCAAACTTGTATGAACACTCAACGAGAAGCCTACGTAAATAGGAGGGTGGACAAGGACTACAGAGAGAGTGATTCAGAAGGGGAGACATCCTAGTTTTACATAGAGGTATTGATATTGACAACACTAACTATACATACTGATGATTGGAGACCACTATAATATTGGATGCTTCTCCTCTCCAGTGCCTTAAGCACAATAATGTGGATTGTTATGGTTTCTATACTACCTTACACTGATATGCGAGGTTTTAAGGTACCTTTATCTAGTGAACACCCATAGGGTCTCTCCTAGGTTTTGTTCTCTTGGACTATGATTCTCTCATCATCAACATACAATGTGATGTTAGGGCTACATTAAGTGTGAAAGTGTTTTGTTTAAAATTTCATTTCTTTAAAAGTTATTTTACTAATGTTTTTTCCTTTAAATTGTTTTGGTACATCATTTCTCTTATTTTGATCTTTCAAATGTATTTTTCATTTATTGTTTAGAGTATGGAATCTCTTTTGGGTGGCATCCTCATGGGAAATTTCTTACACCCTACATACACATATGGGAGTAAGCAAACTAGGAAATGTTGTATTTAGGAATAAGTATAGTTTTTGGTGATGGTGGCTCAGGATGTTAGTGGTTTTCTCAGGTGGTGATACAACGATGGATTGAGGTAGATGTTCCCCTTACCTTGTGGTGTTTTTTGATTTTTGGTTCTTTTGGTTTCCTTTTGTTGTAACCTCTTTTGGTTTGGTTTAAACTTGTAATCCCAAATATGAAATCATGAAAGGATTGTTTGGTTTAAAAATTTTCCATCTTTGGTTTATTAATTTTAATTTCTTTTTTTATGTTTTCATGTTCGAGTAAATCATTCCCACTTGTTAAATATTTGTACCTGGGCACTTTTGCTAGCCCGTGGAGATCTGTAACTCCCTTCAGGGCTTACTGCAGACTAGATTGGGTGCCAGTTTGGATGATGACCCATCTTGGTTCATGAAAAAATTGTATCAGAGGGGTTGGTTTTTGATCTCTGGGTAATGTTATTTGGGATGAGTCTTGATAGAAAGGAACTAGGACTATCAAGGCTCAGAGTTCTGGTTGTGAGTAGGGTGCCTATCCAGCACACCTTGTGATAGTCCTCGAGTCTCCATGGGATGTTGGGATGCTTGTTTGGATTATCCTATAGGTGGGATGTGTGGGATACAGACTGTACGTGGACACTAGGTGGGGGTAAAGTGGGGTGGTATTTGTGTTTTGTGAGCATGTTTATGTTATTTTATCTATGATGTTGCTGTAATGTTCTCAGAATTGATGTATTGTTGATTTTCTAATGTGACAGTTTCTTCCTGTAGCAACATGCCTCCTCAGAATGTTTCCTCACAATCGGGGGAAGGATCTAGAGATAGTTCCCCCTCTCCACTTGATCAATGGTTGGCTGATGCTGTATTTTGAGCTATTCAAGCTCTTGGAATGGGAGTAGGTACTCCTGCTCCAGTCATGGAAGCTAACCCTGGATCTCAGAAGGATAAATTCAAAGAATTATTTAATAATAAACCTCCTTCCTTTTGAGGTAGTTTGGAACCTCATGAAGAATAGGAATGGATCGAGAATATAGAGTGTATGTTCAATTTCCTGGATACACCAGAAGAAATTTGGGTAAAAGGCACCCCATTTCATCTAGAAGGCCCCAAAAAAATGTGGTTGGGCTCTATGATCTAGGATGAGAAGAATTATCAGATGATCTAGAAGGAATTCAAGGTGGTATTAAATGATCAATACTGCCCTGAATTCATGGAGTATTATAGAACTCGGGCATCCATAGGCCTTGTCCAGGGGGATTTTCAGTGAGGGAGTATGCCAACTATTTTATTAAGCAGGTCCGATATGATCCCAAAATCATCTCCAATGAGAAATTGAAGGCTCAAAGGTTTGAGAATGGTTTTTTAGTTAGATATATACTCTTAGGTCTTGTTTTTTAAGCTGAATACTTATGCAGAAGTGGTTGATTGAGCTCGTATGGTGAAGATTGACCGTAAGGGAAGGTCAGGTTCCTCTGGGGCCTTGACAGAAAGAGGGAGCAATAGTTCATAAGAAAATAAAAGGAAATGGGATGAGAAAGGGAAGATGGGTTTTGGTAACTCAGGACAACCTTCCAGGTATCCCTCCTCTACAGATTCTGATGTAGGTTATGTGGTTTTCCACCAATACAGGAAGGTTTAACAAACTCGACTAGCTCATATAGTTACTCCAATGTCCTATCACCGGTGTGGAGCATTGGGGAACTTGAAAAAATTCTACATATCTATATGTTCTTTTTGAGTAGGTGTAAGATCAATGGCTTCCATGGGCATGAAAACTCAATCAGAACCATCTCGGATGGTGGGATATCAGTTTGGAGGTTGAGGTGGCAGAACCAAGTCTTCTTCTGGATAGAGTTAGATTAGGGTAGAGCCTTAGGCTAGTGGTCATGGTCAGACCCAAACAGATACTAGGAACCTTCTTGTTGTGGAGTAGGGATCAGTGGTATAGGATGTAGGTCCCTTGACTATTTTAGGTACCATTTTTATTACATCATCTTTAGCATCAATTATTATTGATATTAGTGCATATGTTTCTTTTATATCAACCCATATTGTGAACCTGTTGAATTTACCAACCAAGTTTTTATCTTTTACAAAGGAGTTGGTGATGTTGTTGGGTAAGAGGAAGGATCGATGTCTCAGGTTCTCATCACGTGTGCTCTCCTTGTCTGGTGTAAAGATGGAATGATATTTTTTGGTCAGGGATATAGACTTATTTTATGTGATCATGGGCATGGACTGGATGGTGTGTTTCTGAGTTCACATTGACTACTATTGGTGGAGAGTTAGTTTCATTGAACCTGATAGAAGTTCTTGGGTTTTGCTCAGAGAATGGGATCTTTGGTCATGTTATATGGAATCTCCACTCTCATAGTTGGGTAGTCTCACATTTCATTTATCATCACTCATGATAGAGGAAAACGGTTGTGATCATGGGGTTGGGTTTCCTCATGTAGTGGATGAGTTCCCATAGGTATTCCCATATTACATTTTAGGGTTACCCCCGAAGCGGGATGTGGAGTTCGCAATTGATTTGGCGCCATGAAGATAACCGATATCTCTTCGCTTATATCGCATGGCCCCAAAAAATTGAGGGAAATGAAGATACAACTAAATGATTTGGAATCGAAAGGGTTCATTTGATTGAGCGTCTCTCCTTGGGCCACTCCCGTTTTATTCACACAGATGGTGGAAGGATCTATCTAGTTGTGTGTCGACTATAAGAATCTTAATAAGGTAAGCATAAAAAACAAATACCCTTTTTCTTAGATTAATGGTTTTTTTGACCAGATAAAAGGGGAAAAGTGGTTATCAAAGATCGAATTTCATTCATGTTATCCCCAAGTCTAGATGAAAGAGGAAGATATCCCAAAGATGGATTTTTGAAGTAGGTATGTCCATTTCAAATATTCGGTCATGCATTTTGGATTGAAAAACACTCCAGCGGTCTTTATGAAACTCATGAATATGGTGTTTCACTAGTATCTTGACTCTTTTATGGTGGTATTCAAGGATTACATCCTAGTATACTCCATATCTAAAGACGAGCATGATTGTCAATTGAGGGTTGTGTTGGGCACCTTGTGGGATCATCATATTTAAGCTAAGATATCAAAGTGTACTTTCTGAATTAAGAAGGTGATGTTTCTGGGCCATGTCATCTCATAGAAATGGATTTCAGTTGATCCTGAGAATATTAGTGTGGTTATTTCATGGGAATATCCAAAGAACATATTTGAGATTAGGAGTTTTCTTGTACTTGGAGGTTATTAAAGGTGGTTTGTTCGGGATTTCTAATGTCTATATTCTCCTATTACCACACTCACTTAGAAAGGGGTGAAGTTTTATTGGGGATCAGAGTGTCCGGAGTCTTTTGAGGAGATGAAGAGGCGGTTGACTTCCACACCCATGTTGATCTTTCCAAAGTTAGGAAAGGGGTATGTGGTTTACTACAATGCTTTAGGTATAGGTCTTAGGTGTGTCCTTAAGAAGGATAATCACATGGTGGCATATGGATATTTCCATCTCCATCCACATGAGAATAATTACTCGACACAAAACCTGGAATTAGTAGTGGTGATGCATGTTTTGAAAATGTGGCATCACTATCTATTTGGAGAGAAGTTTTTGGTCTATTATAATCATAATAACTTAGCCTATATCTTCTCATAAAAGGATCTTAATTCGAGGAAGCGTCGCTAGATCAAATATCTACAGGGGTTTGACTTTGATATTACCTATACCTTGGGAATGACCAATATGGTAGATGATGACTTAAGCCAAAAAGTGCCAGTGTATGATTTGAGAAAGTCCAATGATGAGTGGAATCTCATGGCAGTTTTTTCCTAGATGCATGTGGAGACCAAGGGGCATAGTAGATGTGATTTTCTAGAAAGTGTGTAGTTGAATCCATCCCTTCTGGATCTGGTACAATGGGAGAATCCTAGTGATGAGTTGTGCTAATGATATTTTCATCTTCTTCATAGTGGGGAAATGTCCCCAATTTTTTCATTGTATCCAGAGGGAACTATATGTTTCAAGGGTCTCTTCATGGTACAATCTTCTCTGAAGAAGGTGATGATGTAGGGTAGCCATCAGTATCAGTGGTCTATCCACCTTGGTACTACCAAGATGTTTTATAATGTTCCTCAGTAGTTCTGGTGGCCATGTATGAGATAGAACAGAGCTGACTTCACATCAAGATGTTATACTTGATAGCAGGTAAAATCATAGCATTAAAGTCCCTGTGGTGTGCAATAGATATTACCCATTCCTACCTAGAAGTGGGATGAGGTCTCCATGGATTTCATTTTTGGCCTACCTCATACACCCCAAGGAAGGAATTCTATTTGGGTTGCAATCAATTGTTTGAATAAATCCTCCCACTTTAGTCTAATCAAGGACCCATCAAAGGTGGATGAGATGGGACAGTTTTATGTCTAGGAGGTGATCAGGCTTGATAGTATTATATCATCAATTATTTCTTATAGAGACCCCCATTTTACAGTTCGGTTCTGGGAAGGTCTTCAGAAGGTGTTGGGGTCACAGGTCAAACTATGAACGACATACCATCCTTAAACATATTGTCAAACGTAGCGAGAATATCCGGTTTTGGAAGCCATTCTCTATGATTATGTGTTGGACTTCAGAGCTTATTGGGATAACCAATTGGGATTGTTTAAATTTTATTATAACAACAATTACCAATCCTTTATTAGAATGGCTCCCTTTGAGGTGCTCTATGGTTGGCCTTATGGGTGTCTACTGTATTGGGCTGAGGTGGGTGAGACTTCACTTCTGGGAAAATGTCTTTTACAAGAGACATCTAAGAAGGTCAAGATGAATAGGCAGTGGTTATTGGAAGATTATAGTTACCATAAGTCATCTTCTGATAAGAGGCATCAGGATCTATAGTTCACTGGGGGTGACCAGGTGTTCTTAAAGGTGGAACCCCATTTGGGTCATAGTCACTTGGTAAAGCAGGGTAAGCAGACGTTGAGGTATGTTAGACCTTTAAAAATATATGAGTAGATTGGAAATGTGGAAAATAGGTTGCATTTTCCCTCTCAGTTGACATCAATTGACAACATATTCCATGTCTCCCATCTGATGAAATATTACCCAGACCCATCCCATGTGCTGAACTGGGAAGAGTTGGATATAGAGAATGATCTGTTAGTTATTGAACAACCAGTGGGGATAGTGGACTCCCACGAGAAGATACTTTATGAGAAGTCTATTTTGATGGTCCATGTACTTTGGCAGTATGGAAGTTATACACATGAGATGTGGCAATGAAAGGATTTGTTCAAGTAAGAGTACCTGTTTCTATTTTCTAATCAAGTTACCGATTGAATTTCTGAGGGAGGAATGTTTCTATGGTGGAGAGAATTTTTAAATTCATGACTTTTTTAGGTATTATTTTATTTTATTTTGGTCAATATTTTTTCCTTGGGTTTCAGTTTGAAATTTTAGAAGAAAATAAATTTTTGGGGAGGACAGAGCACTACACACAGTTTGTGCATGGTTAGTAGTAACCGTGCGCAAGCCCAGGAAACCATGCAGTATAATGTAGTACCTACCACACTTCTTCTACCCAACCATGGTCCTCACCCTAGGTAACCATGACGGTTTCTATGTTTCGACAAAATGGTCTGCACAATTACCGCATGATTTCTCAAACCGTGCAGACTAACCATGCGAGTATACCAGGTCATTTAAATTTGGCTCTCTATCTATCTCCTCTCAGGTTTAACCCCCAAAACACCTCATTTATCTCCTACCTTGGGTTTTCCACTCCTAGGCGCTCCTCACCCTCCTTCTACCTCCCTTGGATCTTCAATTTTGGTGCTGGATTAGGTGCAGATTTCCCTCTAATATTCAAGTAAGTGTCTCTTTCCCTTGATTCCTCATCTAATATAGGATTTATTCTTTTCTTTTTCATTTTTCTTATTCTCCATCCCTAGGGTTACTATTTTATGGTTCATCATTGACATTTATGGGTTGATCGCCTGATTTATGATTTGATCTTGCTTCCTCTTTGTGCGATTGAGGGGCAGGAGGAGTTAAGCACCAGATTTTGGGGTTTTTGCCACAAATGGTAGGTGGTTCCATGCTTAAAAGTTTCTGGGAAAATTTATTTAACTATGTTGAGTTTCTTATCATGTTTTATAAATTATAAATTTGGTGAAAATGTAGTTGTTACAAATTTTGGATGAGCAATTGATTTTAAAATGGGTTTTATATTCAAAACCTGTAGAATTTTAATTTCATCCTTTTTGTGTTCTTTTGAAATGCATTATTAAATGAATAAATTATTTATTAAATTATTTTTTATGATGAAAAACTTTGTTGGAAAGTGATTTGGTGGGTATTTGTATTTATATGGGATTTGGTTTTGAAAATGGTAATTTTGGGGTGTGTTGTGCCTTATTTGGTTGTGGAATCTTGTGTATTGTGTGAAAAATAGTATGGGAACTCAATGTGAAGCCCAGGTAGCTTGGAGGTCATACTAGGACTACCAGGTGAGTCATTTAGAAGTGTACATGGCCCGGTTTCACTTAGGAGGATTGACTTTGACAACACTAACTAAACATATTGATGAGTGGAGACCATTAGAATATTGGATGCTTCTCCTCTCTAGTGGCTCGTGCATGAGAAAGTGGATTTTTGTGGTTCCTATAATACCATACACTGAGACGAGGGGTTCTAGGGTACCATTATCCAGCTAACACCCATTGGGCCTCTCCCATGTTCGGTGCTCTTTGACTATGATGCGCTCACCATCGGCTTACTGTGTGATGTTAGGGATACTTTAAGGGTGAAAGTGTTTTGTTTGAAACATCATTTCATTAAAATCCTTTTTACTAAAATTGTTTCCTTTAAATTTTTTTGTATATCCATTCTCTTATTTGATATTGAAATTGTATTTAATCTCTTACATTTAGAGCATGGAATATCTTTTGGGTGGAATCCTCTGGGGCAATGGCTCACACCCTACTTACACCATCGGGTGTAAGCAGACTTGGTAATGTTTGATTTAAGAAAAGGTAATGTTTTTGGTGATGGTGGCTCAGGATGCTAGTAGTCTTATCATGTGGTGATGTGATGATGGATTGAGGGAGATGATCCCCTTGACTCATGGTGGTTTAAGATTTTTTGTTCATTTGGTTTCATTTTTTATAGCCTCTTTTTGTCTTGTTTAAATTTATAAACTCGAATCTGAAATCTTGAAATGCTTGTTTGGTTGAAAATTTTTATATCTTTGGTTCATTCCTTTTTACTGCTTCTTTATGTTTGCATTCTCAGGTAAATTATTCTCATTGGTTAAATATTTGTACACAGGAACTTGGGCCAGTTAGTGGGGATTGGGAACGCCCTTCGGGCCTTTCCACAGACTGGGTCGGGCTCGGGTTCAGATGAAGACCCAACTTAGTTCATGACACCCCAACTGTTGTGATTATTGGGAAAATGTCATGAGGGATATGAAAGATACATTTATAGTACCCTAGATATAGTACCATGACTAACACATGGGTCAGTCTCAAGGAAGCCGTGTCAAATTACTAGTGTTTCTCCCAAAAGACTTTTTGTGTTTTATATATTTGGAATAAATAGAGGGAAAACATTAAACTGTAATGAAAATCACTGAGTTAGAGTGAGTGGAATGAATACAGATAATTCATACTGAAATTAGTGAAAATAGAATGGAGAGATAGAAAGTAAAGTTAATGGGAACATGCCTAGAATTAGGTTCATCAAATCCTTGGAAACCTATCACTATCCTCGGATATATTAAAAAATTTCTCAAACTCACCCCGTGCATGATCAATCTCTTGAGTCAGACAAATATCTCACCCAAAATGATGAACACATATGAATGAAATCTCTTCTAGAACATAAATACCCTCATAATGCAAAGGAATCACCCAATCAAAAGACTCTATATAATAATACATTTATAGACAGAGTGATATTCAAGTGATATTAAATCACATAGTTACTCATAGATACTCTCTCAACATATGTAAGAAAATAAGGGTATAAGGATGGAGTGTAAGGAGTAAAAAACATCCCTTCAGTTTTTGTTTTTTCGACTCACTACTTACAAAGTCACTGTTCGCTTAGATCAAGGAAGGGGAAGATGATTAATATGATGTTTGGATCTCTAAGAATCATTAGAGCTTCACCTCCTGACTATGGAATCAAGGGCTATCCCTTCATCTCTGATGGTTGAATATCACTAATCTAAAAGAGGAAAAACAATGAATAGAAAAATGTATTTATAAGCAGGAAAATAGAGTTATAACTGAAGATAATAGGGAAGAGAAGGAGAACCACACTTAAGTCCTCCAAATAGGGAAAAAGGGATGCCTCCCTTTTCTGGGGATTATGATTAAATAGTATAATCACACAAAAATCTCATGTGTTGAGAAAAAAGGGATTCCTTTCATCTCTAGGAATTATAATTACAACTTATAATACCTTCTATTTTAATTTTTTTTAAATAGTGAGATGAAAATTATAACAGGTAGTAAATTCCATGGAATACCCTGAGGTGTTTATCTTCCATGTCACAAACCATCCCAGGTCGACCCTGAACCTGTCAACCGAGCCGGTCTGCAACATGTCTTGAAAGGCATTCCCGATCCCCATAGTATGGAAACTAGTTCCAGGCATCAAAACATAATTACTGGGAATGATTTTCTCCCATAAATAAAACACATGAAAACAAACAAGAAACTGAAAATAAAATGGAAACTAGCAGTGAAAAGAGAGAAAAGAATGAAGTGCACATAACTCCACATGTCCTACAAGGTCACCACCCAAATTAGAAACAAGATAACTCCAAGAGCGATGTGAAACATGGTGAACATGGAACTAAAAAGATATAGTTGGTGTAAGCACCAAGATGCTCATTAGGAATGCCAAAATAAACCACGCCCAATGCCGCACCTCTAAATGAAGTCTATTCTTGATAATTTGAAAAAAAGGATATATAAAAAAATATGGGTTTCCACTCGTTTAACAAAATAGGAAACAAGATATTACTTTTAAGAAAAACCTGATTTTTTCCATTTAATTTTTCTAAATCAATTGTAAAAATATATAAGTCATTTTAATGAATTCTTTCTGAAACTGACTAGTACCAAAATAGTTCTATAATATAAAAATAAAATTAAAATTTTAATGAGATCAAATAACCAAAATTGCCATAAAATAAAGTAGGAACATACAAGTTTTCAACCATGGGAATTCCCTAAACAACCCTAGAGTGATCCTTGGATGTACTTGGTTTGGAACCAGCAGTCAGCGTATGGTGAAGCCCCTAAGTCAACAACCAAATAGCTACTATAACCTGTACTCAATAGTGGCATAGCCCGCCTGACCTAACATCAAATCCTAGGGGTACCACCCCGTCTAATAGGGGTTGATTAGCAGCAATCACTCAACCATCTAAAAGATGCCCAAAAACCCATGGTGGTAATAACACTATGTAAGTAGGAGGCCCTCGCACACATGACTCATCTTACCTACCATCACCACACTTGCCTACCCCAAACATATACACATTATACGATAACCCATAAAGGGATATACCTACAATAGAGTTTCCCACTAAATATATATATATATATTTATATATGTGTGTGTTTAAACAAGTACATGTCATATCAACCAAGGTGTCAACCGGGCCTTCATGTCACACGAACATTTAAACCATTTCACAAAGCACTTTAAGTTACCAACCAAGTGTTCACACATTAAAAGTAACATAAGGTTCCAAATAGGCCTCTAATACCATCATTCCAATATAACATAAAAATATTCCAATCCAAATTCATTTCTAAAATCCATTTCCATTTATGGGTAAAAAACACACAACATACTTAATAATTTCCAAACTGGCCTTCATGTCATTGAATTATCAAACCATGCTTCAAGGTTCCAAAAAAGTCAGGTTTTAAAAAACACATTTAAACAAATCCATTTAGTTTCAAAAGATACACTTCAATAAAAGGAATCATTTTTCAAACTATTTTAAAATAATTAGGACACCATCATAATTAAAAGTAGTGTGTAAAAAAGTTTTGAAAAGTTAGGAAATTTAATGGGATACTAATATCCATGGGGTGAAATCCATCTCACCAAACAATTATACATATATACATATATAAATACTACATGAATATGTAAAAACATTTTTTAAAAATGCTAAGAAATCATAGAATTCAAATTAAAGGCGCATGCATGGAGGACCTACCTCAAAAAGGAAGCGGATCAAGTAGAGGCACTTCGGCTCTTTATGCTTTTGATGAAATCCACCCACACCAACACACGATACATTATCATACATATATATATATACATTCTTAATACAATTTATATATTCCTGACACCATGAGGTAATATGTGAAAGTAAGATACACAGACACACACACACACACACACACACAAACACATACATACCTATGTATGTGTGTGCCGAACCACTAAGGAGCCACAAAAGATTTAATTAACTAACCTATAAGGACAAACATCATTTAGAAAAAAATGGAACATCAAAAAAACCAAGTCTTATATTTATTTTAAAACTAAGACAAAATGAATAATGCACTCAAAATGTCAAATGACCCCCTAACATTACACACCCAAACACATTACCAAAATTATTTCCAAGTCCATATTTTAAGACAAACATGAAACTTTAATTTCATTCTAAATGGTCCTTAATACCATGCATTGACCATAACTCACTCCAAGATCCAACCAGGCATATATTTTGAGTTTACATTTAAATATTTCATAAAATCCACACAAAGGACCAAAACTTATTTATGAAACTAAAACCATTTAGAAAACCAAGGTTTTAAGAAAAAAGTATTTTAAAGGTGTTATTTTCACTTGAGGGAACATCCATGGGTGCACCTAGTGTACCCACGAATGTGCCAACTTCCAATGGAACACCCAACAACGAAAAGGACACCTATAACTATTTTCAAAAAACCACAACTTGCTTTAAAACCACAAATATATACTCACATAATTAAAAGATCATAAGGAATGGCCCTTTAAACTATATAACCCCTTTCTAATTTTTTTTAAATTTAAACAAGTCATAACATTACTAAACCAAATACACCAAACCAGGTTAAAAAATAGACATCTACTATCACACCACAATTAATGCTGAAAATTTCATGAAAACCCCCAATCCAATTTAGTGGAATAATAACATTTAAAATAAACACCCTAAGTGATAAAAATATAGGCATTGCATATAAGTTACCTTAAAAATATATTTATTCACAAACCAAAAAAATTTCAAAATGTTATAATAAGTTCAACAAGGATGTCAAAGAGGTGCCAGAAAACATATTAAATTTATTTGAAATGTCAAGCATCAACATAAATTACTTAGGAAAACAATATATGGAAACACATACCTTAGTGGCATGCAACCATGAGGCCACTTAAGCGGTAGAAAAAACAATGCCCCATAAACCAAACACACACCCTAAATAGTTATAAAGACATGAGAAACACAGTATGAGATGTTAGGGTTTTGGTAAAACAAAATGAAAACCCCAAAATCTCAAATAATGCATTGACAGAGGGGGGTTTAGGGCCATGAAGAGAGTTATAGTGAGAGAGGGGCTTCGGCCGAAAGGAGGAGGTTGCAGTCGGGTGAAGACCACTAGAGAGGAGGGAGGCTGCTGGGAGATGGGTCAAGTTCACCGGAGTTGGGGAACCAGATGGCCAGTGCAAGGCAGAGTAGCGAGGGCGGAGGTGTCCTGGACAGAGGCTGGTCAGAGAAGGGACCACAACATGAGGGTGGTCTCTGAAAGGATAGGGAGAATCAGAGAAGGATGCCCAAATAGAGAGTGTGCCACCAGATGGGGTCATGTTGGAGTAGAGTAGGAGGTCGTCGGAGCTCCTATGATGGGGGGGGGGGGGGTTGTTGGCCGCATCGGGATAGATACAGGAGGGTTGTAATGCCCTGAACCCAGTTACACAGAGTCAGTGCATTATTTTAATACATTGGCATGATTACAAAGAATCAAGTCTCAAAGGACTGATCAGTTTAGCATTCTTGGAAAATAAATTACATAAATGAACTTTACATTACAATTTCAAACATAAAATACATCTTATATTGTTCTTTAAGGACTCCATTAGTCCCTTAGCTTAACCCTGCATCTCAAACATAAAATACTTCTTGGGATCTTGGGAAAATAAAACATAAGAAAGGGATGATATCAGATGCTCAGTAAGGGTAAATAATTTAACGGAAGCTATAAACTTTTAAGGCAAGATGTCTAATAAAAACCACAGCCTTTTTAATCATATACATGAACATAATATGAAAAAAAATAAATAAATCATTACCTTATACAAATTCACATGGATATTCTACTAGTAGAATAATCACATGTAATTACTAATTTCATAATGTGGGAATGTATAGTACAAGACTTTAATTTCTATGTCAAGGCCTCGTGTGAGGACCTAGGGGCTAACTGTAACCAGACCCCAACCCGAAGAGCCTTTGTAACCGGACTCCATCCTAGAGAGCCTCTGTAACCGGAATCCAACCCAAAGAGCCTCTATGACCGGACACCAACTCGGAGGGTCTACTGTAACTGGACCCCAACCTGGAGGGCTTACTTTTACCGGTCCCCAACCCAAAACATACTAGTCCAATACGTTCATCTTAAGAAAAGTTTTAAACATAACATAAAAATTCCTATTAAAAATATCATAATAAATGTGAATAATTTATCCATAAACCATGAATGGTATAATAATAACACATCCATAGTAAAACATATCACAAAACCTTCAATACAATATAGAAGTTTTGTATCAAAACAAATCAACTTCAAATAAGCTTAAAATCCATCAAAGGATGTTGACATAGATGAAATCAAAACTATTTGAGAGAAATATATCTTTCTATTTTGAAATAATTTAAGAGTCACATAATTATAAAGAAAACATTTATTTTTAAAATATTCTTATAAGCTTGTAAGAAAAGCTTTGATGATGTTATAATGGAAGAAAATAGCTGCACCCGCTATATAAGTTAAAAAAACATTCTTAACTTAATTTTTTCGAAAAGGTCATAAAGTACATTGTTTGGAAAATGAAGGAAAGATTCCTTTCAAAACATATAAGGTCAAATAAGGGTATAAATAACTTTAACCCATTGTCTAGTAAATATAAAAAATGTTTTGAAATACATTTTTTAGAAACATGGATGTGGATGATAAAGAGGTCCCAATAGATACTTACATAAAAACAACCTCAGATAATAAAGAGATTGTGAAATTAACCCTTAACTATTTGGTAACTTACGAAACATACACCCCATGAAAGAATTATCATAAAATGAAGATTTAAATACACATAAATTAATTTTTATTATACAAATAATACAATTATGGATAGTACATAGACCACAAAAAAAGAAATAGTGGCAATATAGCATGAATCTCACAGGAATAAGGAGTGAGATGAAAACCCCTTACCTTGTTCTTTTCCATGGTAGAGGGTAGGTTAAGATCATTTATAATGGTGAAATCATTGTTATTAAATTATATAAGAACCATACACATAAATATGATATCATATATGATCTTCTAATATTGCTCTGTTAATGATATTTCAGTTGTATCATCGTTTCAGGTGTTAACTGATTCGTTTTCCTTTATATGATTTGTTACGTAAGTAATGTTTGTTGTGGATATGATGTATCTTATTCATACTCAGAATTTTATTAAGTCTTTAAAAATTATTTTTAATCATCAAATGAAAATTATTCTAGAATGGATACGATGGGGAATGAATCTCATCACGTTCGTGGAGACGGTAATCCGTACGTACACACGAGCGACAATATCATTCTTTTGATATAAAATCATATATAATTGGATGGTATATCATATATAAAGAATCATAATCATGTTATATTTATTATTTACATTATTTATACTCATTATTATACCCATCCAAATGATTAAGTGTTTGAATAACAAACTACACCACGACGTGGAGACAGTAAGCCGTACGTACGCACATATGGTGACATGTCATTCCTTGGATGGATAAAATAATGAACGTGGTTGTACCATTTTTATAACAAAATCAAAGTATATTTAAGATACATGATTTATTATTTTATAATGAAAACAACAATGAAATAGGAAGTGAAAGAAGAAAATAACTTGAAAGAGGTGATGATATATTTACCTCTTCTTCGGGTTCTTACTTTTGATTTGATCAAAAGGGCTCCTTAAGTTGGATTTCTGACTGAAGGAAGACCTATAAGATGAATAGAGGACAGTTTAGAGGATATTTGGGTAGGGTTTGGCTGAGCCAAATGGCTTTGAAGGTGTGGATTTGAGAGAATGGGAAGTGCCCTTTTATAAGAGGGGTGAAGGGCACCTTTGGAAAAGATTGAAATATTATTTTATAATAAACTCATTTTCGGTTTCTAATGGATCCAAAATGATTTATTTCAAGAATAAGGTGGGTATGGGTCTAAAACCACTCAACCAATAGGTTTTAGATAGGTTTGGGTCACTATATTAACCTTATCCTCAAGATTTAACTCTTCGTTAATTAGTTTGACATTTACCATGTCCCTTTGTATTTTTATATTATATTGTTAATAAAATTACTATAAACTTACAAGAGAACCTCAAGGGGTTCATTAATGAAATATATAATATTATTTAAGACATTTTTTTGAGACTTATATTTTTAGTAATAGAATATCAATTAATAACATAATATTTGTTTTAAAAACTCTTTTATGTTAATTTTGACACTATTTGCTATTTTGATTTTTGTTAAATTCCTAAAAGAATTATTACTTCGAAAAAAATTCATCTAATAAATCATAACATGTTAAATTAACCTATAATATTAGATTATGGCATCAAAACTTTCAAATTATATTTATTTTAACATCTATAATACTATTTATTTGATTCATTCATTAATAAAGAAAATACAACATCATCATTGTGTCATAAATAAATTTAATTATTCAATATCTAAAAATTATAAATAAAATAGCATTATATATGAAATAATTTTATCTTTATAATTAATATTTATAGTTTAAAATATAACATATATAACCCTATTTAAAAATTGTTTTACTAAAAGATATATGCTTATGTCATTTTTGTATTTACTTTAACTTAATTAATATAAAGTGTCATTATCACTTACAAGTGGTTGCATGGGGTCCCAAAATCAACCCAAGGATGCCCATGGTCGGAAATGTATCAAAAAATAGTGTTAAAACATGTGTTAAGGTAATTTCATATTATCATAATATTATTTATTTTACACTTATTTACTGGATTTACCTTTTAACTCTGGTAAATAAAATATTTACTGAAGTAAATATTCAAAATGTCTAAAAATAAAAGTTACCTATTTACAAAATTTAAACCTCTGGATTCTAAATATGAAATCCATTTTTATAAATTCAAAACACAGAAGTGGCAAAAATTAATTTTGAATTTAATTCCCGTTGTCAAAACAAAAAAACATGTTTTTAAGAAATAATTACTATCAAAAGATTGACACTTGCTTATGTCCAGTTTAAATGTGAAATTACATCCAATGACCAACATTGTATTAAATGGTAAAAAATATAATATAATTATACTTAAAAATCACTCAATAGTATAACTTATAACTATAAATTATTTTGATTAAAAAAGTTGTTTTTAATTAAAATTTAGTATTTTTCACTATTCATCAAAAATTGAAAGTTTTCAAAAAAAAACACCAAAAATTTACCCTAAGCTAATTTTGATATTCTGAATCCAAAAATGAATTCCATTTTAAATTATAAAATTTATAAAATTTTAAAAAGTGGGTATTACTATTCATAATGGCTAGTTTGATTTGTCGCGGTGCGTTAGAATCTAAAAGTTGCATACGATGCAAGGTATTGCATTATTCGAAGGGAAACGTACTATGGAAGATTGAGGTGTTACATTATACCCTCCTTCAATAAATTACGTCCTCAAAATTTGAAATTGTTCCTTGAAAATAAAAAGTTAAAAATAGAAAATACCTTTGTGGAAAACCCACATTGGAAATAAGGTTAATAAAATTTAGTTTTAATAAGAGGGAAAGGGAAATGAGGAAGTCACCACCAAATTAGGGTTTCGAATAGGAGAACATTGGTGGAAATTATAGGAACATAATTAGAGTAAAAACATAAATATTTACAGGGAGTGATTGATGTCATCAATCACAATCAAGTGGAAAATTGAGGGCCTCAAAGCCATCAATCTATGATGATTTAAAATAACATCAGTTCAACAAAAATAGGGTATTAGGATAACACATTTTTGGTTTTAATATCCCTTCCCATAATGTTAAAAATTAATTTATTCATAGAATAAGAGAATAATATATATATATATATATACCTGACAAGTAGAGTTTCATCCTTCAACTAATTTCTACCAAAAACTCATCTTTCACTCCAAAAGATAATATAACTAAAAAATATTCTATTTATACTAATCATATAACGTTCCGAATATTAAAATATACCATTTAAATGAAGAAAACTATTTTGAAATAACCAGGGACTTATTGTAGGCTAGTGGTAGGTAATAAAGCCTTGTCGCACTTTGGTTGTGGGTTCGATTCCTACAGCTTTGTTCGACGCGACGGGTTATCACCCGACCTACAGGTTGTCCTTTTCCTAAAACTATAATATTATAATATTACCAAAATAATCTTAAGAAATGTTTTAACCTTAAAAAATACTATCCAAAATTCAACTTAATTTATTATGACCTTTATAGTTATCAAAAATTCCTCTGTCCAAACTCTCTAAGAGGTCTCTAAATTCCAAAATCAACATCAAATTCCCCAAACAAAGTAAAGTTTCTCTTATTGTCACATACTGAAATTATGATTACCTTTATCATATTAAAACCTTAATGAAAACAACACGTACTGTAGTACAATCCTTATATATATCACATTATTCTTATAACCAAAATATAATTATTGAGTCAAAAAACACAAATACATTAATTATTTCACTTCAAATATCATGACAACATAAGCTTGTCCTTTCTCCCTTGGCCTTTTTTGAGGTAGTTTTCCTTGGCGCTTAGAACATTCATTTGCATAATGCCCCATTTCTCTACAATTTTAGCATTCAACATTGACATGAACTTTCTTTCCCTTGCAATCATGAGCTTGGTGGACTTTTTTACCACACTTGTAACAGAATCCCATTCCTTTTAGGCAAGTACCAGGGTGTTTCTTCCAACAATTATCACATAATGGAAAATAATTATTTCCCTTTTCCCCTTTAACTGTCTCTTTCTTCACCGTTCTCTTCTTCTCTTGCTTTACTTTTTTGTCGTAAGACTTAGAGAAATCATTTTCTGTCTTGATAGCACATGAGACAATATATTTGTACGAAGAGAAGGATTATGTGACTAATGATTGATGGATAAATGGTTTTAACCCATTAATGAAATGATCAATCTTACTCCTTGGGTTATGCATATAATCTGCTGCATTCCTTTCTAACCTTGTAATGTTAGCCTCATACTTTGCTACATTCTCATCCTCTTTTTGCCTTAGACTTAGAAATTTCCATTCCATATCCACTCGATGGTCATGAGGAAATTATTTTTCAAAGAAAATATCTTTAAACTCCCTCCATTCCATAATTGATACTTCTTCATCTTCCATTGGGTTTTGAATCAATGACCACCATTGATCACCATCTCCAGTGAGGCGATAAACTTCCATGATAACTTTTTCCCTTTCACTACTCCCCAAAGAATGAAATATTTTTTCTCTAAGGAACTTATCCATTGCTCAGCTACCAATGGATTTGTACTCCCATTGAATGTTGGTGGTTGTTTCCTCATTAAATGATCTAACATTGATCCTCCAAGTTGGGTATCAGGTTACTCCATACGGGTAAGGTTATTATTCAAAACCTAAGTGAGTTGTCCCAGTATGGTGATAAGTTGATCAGCACCAGTTGCATCACCAGATCCACTATAATTATCTTGAGTAAGAGGGAAATTCCTACATGGATTACGTGCATTGACATAGTTTCCATTCCTTCCACTAGGCACCATTTCAAAACAATGCCATAAACTAGATTAGTTGATGAATCGAAATATAAAATTTCATACTTGTAAAACACTTAACATGAATTGAAAAATTTATGGATATAATCCATAATCATAAAAAATGTTTTCTTTGAGGAAGTATATACTCATAAACCCTTCATAATGGTTTTTAAAGAAAATGAGAATTATTTTAAGCATATCCCCCTAGAGTGTTGTAACCAAGAGTACAACAAGGCCCATTGTTGTGCACCAGTTCCCATTTGAGTCTAGCTCAAAGCGGTGTTTTCGGGTTTTACCCCTAGGTACATCTTTTCCAGAGCCGCCTCTAGCTGCTCATATATAGACCGAGAAGTATTTCTTGAAAAACTCACAAAATCTCTGCAATACCAAAATTTTTGGAAGTTCTTCTATACTAATCCTCAAACTCTATCTTAGGGTAATGAGCTCAAATCAGAGTTTATCTAAATCTAGTTTCCAAGGTTTGTACTAAACATCGTATGATACCAACTATAATGACCCGAACCCAGTTACCCAAAGTCAGTGCATTATTTTAATATATTGGCATGATTACAAGGAATCAAGAATCAAAGGACCGATTAACTTAGCATTCTTTGAAAATAGATTACATACATGAACTTTGCATTATAATTTCAAACATAAAATACATCTTAGATAGTTCTTTGATGACTCCATTAGTCCCTTAATTTAACCCTGCATCTCAAACATAAAACACTTCTTGGGATCCTAGGAAAATAAAACAAAAGAAAGGGGTGAGCTCAGATGCTCAGTAAGGGTAAATAATTTAGCATAATCTATAATCTTATAAAGAAATATGTGTAATAAAAACCACTTCATTTTTAAACATAAACTTGATCATAATATGAAAAAAATAAATCAAACATTACCATATAAACATGCACATGAATATTCTACTAGTCGAATAATCACATGTAATAACTAATTTCATAATGAGGGAATGTATAGTACCAGAATTTAATTTCTATGTCAAGGCCTCATGCGAGGACCTAGGGGCTAACAGTAACCAGACCCTAACCCAAAGAGCCTCTGTAACCAGACTCCATCCCAGAGAGCCTCTGTAACCAGAATACAACCCAGAGAGTCTCTGTAACCAGACTCCAACTCATAGGGTCTACTATAATCAGACACCATCCTAGAGGGCTTACTTATACCGGTCCCCAACCTGGAACATACTAGACTAATACATTCATCTTAAGAAAATGCTTAAACATTACATAAACATTCATATTAAAACTAGCAAACGAAATTTCAATACTTTATCCATAATCCATGAATGGTGTAAAAATAACACATCCATAGTCAAAAATATCAGAACACCTTCAATACAATATGGAGGTTTTGTATCATAACAAATCAACTTCAAATAATCTTAAAATCCATCAAAAGATGTTGACATATATGAAATCAAAACTATTTGAGAGAAATATCTCTTTCTATTTTGAAATAATTTATAAGTCACATAATTATAAAGAAAAAATTTATTTTGAAAATATTATTATAATCTTGTAAGGGAATATTCGATGATGTTATAATGGGAGAAAATATCCGCACCCACTGTATAAGTTAAAAAAAAATTCTTACCGTAATTTTTTTTGAAAAGGTCATAAAGTACCTTGTTTGTGAAATGACGGAAATATTCCTTTAGAAATATATACGGTCAAATAAGGGTATAAATAAAATTAACCCATTGTCTAGTAAATAGTAAAAAAGTTTTGAAATACATTTTTAAGAAACCCGGATGGGGATGATAAAGAGGTCCCAGTAGACAATTACGTAAAAAAACTCGGATAATAAAGAGATTGTGAAATTAACCCTTACCTATTTGGTAACAAACGAAACATACACCCAATGAAAGAAGTATCATAAAATGAAGCTGTAAATACACATAAATTAAATTGTATTACACAAATAATACGATTATGGGCAGTACATACACCACACAAAAGAAAATAGTGGCAATATAACATGAATCTCACGGGAATAAGGAGTGAGATGAAAACCCCTTACCTTGTTCTTTTACTTGGTCGAGGGTAGGTTAACCTCCTTTATAATGGTGATTTCATTGATATTAAATTATACATGAACTATATACATTAATATGATATTATATATGATCTTCTAATATCACTATGTTAATTATATTTCAGTAGTATCATCGTTTCGGGTGTTAACTCATTCATTTTCTTTTATATGCTTTGTTACATAAGTAATGTTTGTTTTGAATATTATATATCTTATTCATATTCTTAATGATATTAAGTCTTTAAACATTATTTTTAATCATCAAATAAAAATTAGTCTTGAATGGATACGATGGGGAATGAATCTCATCGTGTTCATGGAGACGGTAATCCGTGCGTATGCACGAGCGACTATATCATTATTTTGATATTAAAATCATATATAATTGGATGTTATATCATATATACAGAATAATTATCATGTTATATTTATTATTTACATCATTTATACTCATTATTATACCCATCCAAATGAGGAAGTGTTTGAATAACAAATTACACCACGACGTGGGGACGGTATGTCGTACATACGCACGTATAGTGACATGTCATTCCTTGGATGGATAAAATAATTAATATGGTTGTTACATTTTTATAATAACTTCATAGTATATAAAATATACAAGATTTATTATTTTATAATGGAAACAACAAAGAAAGAGGAAGTTGAAGAAGAAAAGAACTTCGAAGAGGTGATGAAATATTTACCTCTTCTTCGGGTTATTCCTTTTGATTTGATTAGAATGTCTCCTTAGGATAGTTTTTTAACTAAAGGAAGGCCTCTAGGATAAAGGGAGGACAGTTTAGAGGATATTTGTGCAGGGTTTGGCTGAGCCAAATGGCTTTGATGAGTGGATTTGAGAGAAGGGGAATTCCCTTTTATAAGAGGGGTGAGGGTCACCTTAGGAAACGATTAAATATTATTTTATAATAAAATCATTTTTAGTTTTAATGGATCCAAAATGATTTATTTTAAGGATAAGGTGGGGATGGGTCGAAAACCAACCAATAAGTTTTATATAGGTTTGGGTCACTATATTAACCTTATCTTCTAGATTTAACTCTTAGTTAATTATTTTGACATTTACCATGTCTCTTTGTATTTTTTATTATATGGTTAATAAACATACTATAAGCTTCCAAGATAACCTCAAGTGGTTAATTAATGACATATATAATATTATTTAAGACCTTTTTCTGAAATTTATATTTTTAGGAATATAAGATCAATTAATAATAAAATATTTGTTTTAAAAACTCATTTATGTCAATTTTGACACTATTTTCTATTTTGTTTTTTGTTAAATTCTTAACAGCATTATTACTTAGAAAAAAATTCATTTAATGAATCCTAACATGTCAAATTAACATAGAAAATTAGTGGATGGCATAAAAACATTCAAATTATATTTATTTTAACATCTATAATCCCATTTATTTGATTATTTCATTAATAAATAAAATATTGCATCATCATTTTGTCATAAATAAATTTAATTATTCAACGTCTAAAAATTATAAATAAAATACCATTATGTAGGAAATATTTTTTGTTTTATAATGAATGTTTATAGTTAAATATATAACATATATAACTCTATGTAAATAGTATTTTACTAAAAGATATATGCTTATGTCATTTTTGTATTTACTTTAACTTAATTAATATAAAGTGTCATTATCACTTACAAGTGGCTCCATGGGGCCCCAAAATCAACCCAATGAAGCCCATGGTCGGATAGGTATCATCCAATTGGGTTAGAACACGTTTTAGGATAATTTAATATTATTATATTATTAGTTTTTTATCCTTATTTACCATATTTACCCATTAACTATGGTAAATAAAATATTTATCGAAATAATTATTCAAAATGTCTCAAAATAAAATTTACCTATTTAAAAAATTTGGACCTCCTGATTCTAAATATGGAATCTATTTTTCTAAATTCAAAAAACATATGTGCCAAAAATTAATTTAGAATTAATTCTCATTGCCAAAACAAAAAACGTGTTTTTAAGAAATAATAACTATCAAAAGATTGACTCTTTCTTAAGTCTAGTTTAAATGTGAAATTACATCCAATGAAAAAAATTTGATTAAATTGTAAAAATATAATCTAATTATACTTAAAAATCACTCAAATGTATAACTTAGCACTATAAATTATTTTGATTAAAAAAGTTGTTTTTAATTAAAATTTAGTATATTTCACTATTCATCAAAAATTAAAAGTTTTCAGAAAAATACCAAAAATTCACCCTAAGCTAATTTTTATATTCCAAATCCAAAAATGAAGTCCATTTTTAAATATTAAATTTATAAAATTTTAAAAAGTGGTTATTAATATTCATAACGGCTAGTTTGATTGGTCGCGGTGTGTTAAAATCTCAAAGTTACGTACGATGCAAGTTATCGAATTATTCAAAGGGAAACGTACCATGGAAGCTTAGGGTGTTACAAGGGTGGGGGGATCCAGAAGGGGGAAGGGGGTGGCATTGTGCATGCTGGGATGGTGGGGGGGGGGGCAGACAGAGCAAGGTTAACTTTTATTTTTATAATAATAATAATAATAATAATCAAATATCAATTTGAATATTAATAATAATAATTACAATTAAATTACAATTTATTAATAATTATATTAATATAAAATTTTAAATAATAAAAATATTATCAACCATTCTGAATAATAAAAACATTATTATCTACAAAATAATTTTATTACAATTATTAAATTTTAAAAAATTTACTTATTTCATTTATGTAAAACATAATTTCTTTCAAGTGATAGACATATTCACGGGATCCTGGGCTGATAAAGCATCTACCTCCAACTGTGCGGTGCATGTACACCAATAAAAAACCCACCGAAGTCATTAAACGTCAATAAATTTAAATAGATACCCAGACCGAACCTTGAGGTGAGAACCCAAAGACAAGAAATAATAAAATAAAAATTAATTTAAAAAACCAGGTTTGACAATTCTCCCCACCCCAGAAACTTTCTCCCCCCATGATAGTCTCCAGACCGAACATTAGAAAAAACAAGAATCCATTCCCAATTGAAACTGAAAAAGCCACAATACAAGAGAATAGGAGAACACGATAGGGTTCATCCCACCAAAATTTCTCTACTAGTTCTGAAAATTTAATACCCAAACATATCACCCCGAGTGGGGGGCCAATGTGGGATGTACCAAATGATCCAATCTAACTTCTATAGCATGAGAAAAACAACATCTCCCCTAAGAAATTGAACTCTTGACCTAGACCAAAACCTCTCAAACTAAAGAAAAACCTCTAAGAAAAACTTGACCCAAGTAGTGTACCTGAGCATAACCACAAAAATCAATTCTTCAGAACCACATACATCCCAAAACAAACATAGCTAAACCGAAATCAACCCATAAAAGGCAAAAACACACTTTTAAGAAAACACACGACCCATATAATCACATCCACACAATTAGGATAACTTGGATTATAATAGAACGAGTCCATCATAACATCATGATATAACAATGAACTTACAACAACATAAAAACTTTAACAACAAAAAAATAAAAATAGAAAGACTTTAAATGTTTTACTGTCAACATAATACACAAACCTAAACTAATACTTCAGACCCATGGTAACTCCTGATTGCGCGTGAGCTTCACCCCAAGATCTATGGTTGGGGCTCTGAGGCTGAAGCATCTCCTACCTCACAGTCAGGCACTAGAAACCTCCGATCACAACGTCATTTTCAGGTTATGCTTCCTACAAAAATTCTCTAGATAACCCAGAAACCCTCAACGATGACACATCTTCGGAGAGATGTGACATGATGGATTTTTGTTCCCTAAACATCCACACTTATGTCACACCATTGAACAGTATGAAAAACTGGATAGTTGAACCACTGCATAGAACTATTTAGAAAGAGTTCCCTCTGGTACACCCTGCTCACTAGATGTGAAGACTTAATGAGTAACTAGATACATTGGATTTCCAACCATATGCACTCTAGAGACCAAATCAACTTGGAACGCATAATCCACTGGTTTCTCGAAACGATGGTCTTTAGAATGGAGGACTCACTCCTTGATATCTGGGTAAAGAACCCCAATGAAGAAAGAATTATTCATCAAATCCTGTGAAACTACCTCCAGAGAAAAGGAAACTAGTTCCTTTAAATGGTCAACAAATTCCTTTATAGTCCATTTTCCTTGTTTAATATGCATGAGGTCTGCCCTTTTATTCATCTTCACCTTTTCAGGTATGAATTGTCCGACAAAGATAGATTTAAAGACACCCCACTTCATCCCAACATGCACTGACGATGGGGAAAACAACTCCCATTTGTCTAAAGCTGGTCCCTCAAACAATCCCAAGAAAGCTCAAACTCTAACTTAATCTAGACTTCCCAAATTCCCAAAAACACCCTCGACCTCTTCAAACCACAGAACTACCTTTAACAGACCCTGATCATCATTAAGGGAAAACAATGTCTGAGAAGGACCAAAAACTAGGCATGACTAATCAGAAAACCTGTGGACCTTTCTAGGTGTCATTTTCTGAACAACATATAAAGCACAAATCTAAAACCAATATCAAGGCAAAGAAAGATCAATGAAAGTGCCTTCATCAAAAAAGGGATCAAAAACCAAAAAAATACAAAGATAACCTAAAATTATCTTTTTAAAATACATTTTTCATTTTCTATTTCAAAACCGCCTTCTTCCAAGGCCACTTTCCAAATACAAAAACCAATTTTCAAACCAAATTCAATTTCCAAAAATCATTTTCCATTTTTAAAATCACTTTATAAGAACATGGTCATGCCTTTAATTCCACATACACAACCCAATAATCCCATGAAACATTGCACATTTCTTTATTCAGTTCCATCTATATGCACTAACATGCACTTTCCATGCATCCACTCACATGTGAAAACATTATTAAAGAGTACCTGAGGTTGCAATGAAACCATTTCTCTACCAATTTACAAGAAAACACCAAACTTTTAGACCAAGATCATCTGGTTTTAAAAACTAGTTTTATGAATATAAATCCATTTAAAATAAATCAATATCATTTCAAAACCCCTTTTTCATTTTCAAAAGGTCACAGACACCAACCAGAACCAAGATGACACTAAAATTGCATCAAACTACTAGAGTGAGAGAACAATAGTCATGATTAACCTGGAATCATTGTAGTGGGCCATGCCCCAAGTAAGTGTAAAAAACTAGGAGGAAATTAAAAAATGTACTCTGTCTTCAAATGGGTCACCACTCCATGTGAAATCATGGTGTAACATCTGCTTGCCTCCATTGTCATCCCTCAATCAAAAATAAACCAGAACGAGACAAGGAATAAATTCCTAGACCACCCCTAACAACTCGAGGTTTGGAACGAGTGAGGGTTCATGACTCCCTTCCCGTACATACCTTCTGAGTCCCGACTTCCTTAATATCCATCTATTGGACACCCCCAAATAACAAGGACCTCCTATTGTACCTTTTTTTCATGAATGAGCCCAGGTCGACTCTGAACTGGTCACCCGAGCCAGTCCGTGACATGTCCCAATGGGCATTCCTGATCCCCACAAGATGGAAACAAGTTCTAGGTATCAAAACATAATTGCTAGGAATAATTTTTCCAATAAATAAAACACAGGAAAATAAACATGAAAATGACAATAAAATGGAAACTATCTTTGAAATAAAAAATAAGAATAAACTGCACATACCTCCACGTGACCTACTAGGTCAGCACCCAACTCAGAACCAAGCTCACTCCAAGAGATATGTGAAACTTGGAGAACATGAAAAGATAGAGTAGTCGTGTGCACTGAGATGCTCAGTAAGAATGCCAAAATAAACCATGACCGATGCCCAACCTCAAAAATTAAGTCCATTCTTGCATATTAAAAAATTTGATATATAAAAAAAATATGGTTTTCACTCCTTTAACAAAACGTGTAACTAGGTTTTACTTTAAAGAACATCCCACTTTTTCCATTTCATTTTTCTAAATCAATTTCCAAAATATATATGTTATTATAATGAATTCTTTCCAAAACTGACTAGTACCAAAACAACTCTATAATATTAAAAAAAGTAAAAGTTTCATGTGATCAAATTACAAAAAGTGATATAAAATAAAGCAAGAAAATACAAGTATGAAACCATGGGAATTCCCTAAACACACCTAAAGGGATCCCCAGATGTAATCAGTTCAGAACCACCTGCGGGTGTATGGTGAATACCCTAAGTGATTAACCAACTAGCTTCCCTATCCCAACATCACTAGTGGCACAACCCTACTTTCCAAACAGAAAATCTAGGGGGTACCAACTCATCTAATCAGGGTTGATCAACAACTATCACTCGACCCTCTAAAAGATGCCCAGGAACCCATGGTGGTAATAATATTGTGTAAGTAGGAGACCCTCGCACATGTGACTCATCTTACCTGCCATCACTTCACTTGCTTACCCCAAACACAGACACCCTATATGATAACCCGTAAAGGGACATCCCTCCAATAGTGGTTCCCACTATATATATATATATATAAACATGTATACATCATATCAACCGAGGTTCTAACTGGGATGTCATATAACATGAACATTTAAACCATTTCACAAGGCACTTTAAGTTACTAACTAGGCGTTCACACTTTCAATGTAACATAAGCTACATACCTGACCTTTAATACCATCTTTCCACTATACCATAAAAATATTCCAAATCAAATTCATTTCCCAAAGCCATTTCTAATTCTGGGTTAAAAACAAAAAATATACTTAAAAAGTTCCAAATGGGCCTTCATGTCATTAAATTATCAAAACACGCTTCAAGGTTCCAAATAAGTCTTCTTTTAAACAAAAAATTTTAACAAATACTTTTAGTTTCACAAGATAAAGTTTACAACATGGAAACATTTATTATAATGTTTTAAATTACTTAGGATACCTTCATAATTAAAAGAAATTTGTAAAAAAGTTTAAAAAAGATATAAAAATTAATAGGAAACCAATCTCCATAAGATGAAATCCATTTCACCAAACACATTTACATATCTACATATATAAATATCACATGAATATGTAAACACATTTTTTAAAAATTATATGAAATCATAGAATTCAAATTAAAGGCACAGGCAAGGAGGAACTACCTCAAAAATGAAGCGAATCAAGTCGAGGTACTTCAGCTCTTGAAGCTTTTGACGAATACTGCCCACACCAACACACACATACATTCTCATACATATATATGTATCCTTAATCCAATGTACATATTCCCCGCACCATTAGGGAATATGTGAAAGGAAGATATATATATATATATATATATATATATATATATATATTCACAAATACACACATGTACCTATATATGTGTGTGCGTGAACCACCAAGGATCCACCAAAGCTTTAATTAATTAACCGATAAGGACCAACATCATTTAGAAACAACGGACCATCCATGAAACCAAGTATTATCTATATTTCTAAACTAAGAAAAAATACAACGTGCGCTCAAAATGTCAAACATGCCCCTAAATTTACACACCCAAACACATTTACCAAAATTATTTTCAAACCTATATTTTAAGTAAAAAATGAAACTTGAATGTCATGCCAAATGGGCCTTAATACCAAGAATTAACCATAACTCAAACCAAGTTCCATCCAGGCATATATTTTGAGTTTACATTTCAAACCTTTCATAAAATACTCACAAAGGACCAAAACTTTTTTAGGAAATAAAAATCATTTAGAAAACCAAGGTTATAAGAAAACAATATTTTAAAGGTGTTATTTTCATTTGGGGGCACATCCTTGTGTGCACCTAGTAAACCCACGAATGTGCCAACATCCAATGGAACTACTAACCACCAAAAGGACACTGATTTTTTTCACAAAACCACCATTTTTTTTAAAACCACAACCAACTACTCACATAATTTAAAGATCATAAGACAAGCCCCTTTAAACCATAGAACCCCATTCCAAAACATTTTACCCATTAAACAAGTCATATCATTACTAAACAAAACACACCAAACCAGGTTCACAAGTAGACAAATTCCATCACACCATAATTAATGCTAATTTTTTTATAAAAACCCCTAATTCCATTTAGTGGAATAATATAATTTAAAATAAACACCCTAAGTGCTAAAACTATAGGCATTGCACATAAGTAACCTTAAAAATCTATATTTTCACAAACCAAAAAAATTTCAAAATGCTATAATATAATAAGAAAGGGTTTCAAAGAGGTTTCAACCATCTTATTAAATTTATTTGAAATGTATAAAATCAATAAAAATTCCTTAGGAATACAATATGTTGAAACATTGACCTCAGTGGCGTGCAATCGCGATGCCAATTCAACGAAAGGAAGAAAAACACCCCACGGACCAAATACACACTCTAGATAGTGAGAAAGACATGGGAAACATAGTCCGAGATGTTTGGGTTTAGGTAAAAATAAATATAACCCCCAAAAATTGAAATAACGCACCGATAGAGAGGGGTATAGGTCCATTAAGAGAGTTTATGGTGAGAGAGGGGCGTTGATCGGAAGGAGGAGGTGGTGGCTAGAGTGAAGACTACCGAAGAGGAGGGAGGACACCAAGAGCTGGGTTGAGTTCACCAGAACAAGGGAACCAGCTAGCTGGTGAAAGGCAGATAAGCGAGGGTAGAGGTGGCCAGACCGGAGGCTGGTCAGAGTAGGGGGCCTCGCACAAGGGTGGTTTCCAGAAGGAGAGGGCGCTCTAGAGAAGGCCATGTAAACAGGGAGGGCGCCGCCAGATGGGGTCACGCCAGAGAGGAAGAGGAGGTCGTTAGAGCTTCTGTGGGGGGGGGGGGGGTTGTTGGATGCGTCAGAATGGAGCCAAGAGGGTGGGGTGGGGTGGGGGGGGGGGGGGTTCAATCCAGAAGGGGGGAAGGGGGTGGCATTGTGCGAGCTAGGATGGTGGGTGGGGTGGGGGGGGGGGGGTAGAGATAGGACAACTTTTTTTCTTTTTATAATAATAATAATCAAATAACAATTTGAATATTGACAATAATAATTACAATTAAACTACAATTTATTAATAGTTATATTAATAGATAATTTAAAATAATAAAAATATTATGAACCATTATGAATAATAACAAAATTATTATCTACAGAATAATTTTACTACTATTATTACATTTTAAACATTTTCCTTATTTAATTTATGGAAAACATTATTTCTTTCGAGCGATAGACATATGCACAGAAACCTGGGCCCATCGTGCAGCTATCGTCAACCGTGCGGTGCCTGTGCACCAGTCCAAAACCCACTAAAGTCATTAAACGTCAATCATTTTAAACCGAGACCTAGATCAAACCACGACTCAAGAACCCGAAGCCAAGAAATAATAAAATAAAAATTATTTCAAAAATTTAGGTGTGACATTCCCATTTGATTGACTCCCTAATGACTATAGTTATGTTCTGTTAACTAAATTCTACATCCCCACCTAGTCCTAGCTTAAGTATATAATATTATTAGAATATTTTTATCTCTTACAATACTCAGTATAATTTTATTGATACAAGAATCAATCCACATTATTGAATTGTAATATAAGAATTTTAGGGAACAAAAATTAAATTATTTCAGTATATTAGGTGATAATGTGAAGTCTTATTCATCATGCTTCTTTTATTACTGAATTTTCCAAAATAAGCCTTGGGTACCTCCTTCCTTATTTACTGTTTATAGAATCGATTCAGTTTATGATTATAATTATTCAGATTCACCTGAACCTCACTCGTTCAACATTTCTGATCTTCAATTATCTCACATTCAACTAGGCTTGAAAAAATTCTTGTCTTCCCATCATACACACTGTAAAATTTCTACCATTTGCTAATACGACCTTGGGTAACCTTCAATATTCATAGATTAGACACCCCAAAATCATCCCAATCTTCAACAAGATAAAATTTCTTCACGAAAATACCTAAAAATAATATATGTGTAACTTTCTACATGAATGAATCCATAGTTACAAGGGACAATAGAGGCCCCTTATTATCTCCAAAATTAGTCACATGGAAAATAAAATTAAAACCAGTAAAAAACAAAAATCTTAATTGAGTGAAACAATAAATTTTGCCTTACTTAATATTTAATCAACCAAAATCCAAAATCCAAATCCATTTTTTTAATGGTTATCTTCAAATATTGTTCATTATTCATAGCTTTCACATCTTCCTCAACTTTGATCAATTACTATATTAGTATGCAGTCGTCATATTTCTCAGACTCTAAATCATTCATCGAGGCCTCAAACATGATTATCGTCTTCTTGGCATCATGAAATCTGGGTTGAAAATAAAAAATTAGTTACTCTATATTCAAATATCATCACCAAAGATTAGATCACCTTATATAAAAATGATCTCTCATCAAGGTTAATGCTATGTTTTTATTTTCTATCATTCTTTTTTAATAAAGATCATTTGGTTTGGTTTGATAGTTGTGATACATATTCTCATTATTCAGGATTGAACTTCTTAAAGACACCTAGTTTCAATCCATTATATGGTGGCTTCTCATGTTTAACTTTGATCAGTGAAAATTATTATTTATTCTCGTGACCACAAATTATTTCTTTGCGCATCCATAAAGAAGCTATAAAAAACTCTCATTATCATCATGTGTCCAATAATGATGTAATTATTATATATTTTATTCAATGAATTTATTAAAATAAATAGAGTATTTTCCAAATTTGAACTGGTGTGTCCCTCAGTAAGAGTTGTATCATTTTGGTTGAACCAGTGTGTTCTTTGACCAAAATGGTGAGATCAAACTAGTGTTACCCTCACCAAGACTTGTCTCATTTCGGTCGAACCAAGAGGTTCTATTAGCAAAATCGAAATTTCTAAATAAGCGATAATGATATTTCTTATGTGTTAATGATTTTTCAATCCATGATATTCTATATAATTATACCTACATCAGTGCAGTGGTGGTATCAGAAATTGGGGTCCGATATTCCCCAAACATTGGTAAAATCCTAGAGGGATACATCCACCAAGAACCCTACACCATCAATATGGGGGTGGATCAAACTCTTTTGGATAGTGAATCCATTTCACAGATCAAGGGTAATTCTATCTTATCATTCTGCATACATATTTTCTAACAATTAGAAGGGTTTGATCCAAAGGAAAAATCAAGAATATGGATTTTTAATCTCTTAAATTAATGAACCATGACATGGTCAAACTTAACCGTTTTGACAGCAAAAAATTCTCCTGGTGGAAATAGAATATGAAGTTTATTCTTATGGTGTTAAAGATCTGAAATGGTGAGATCGAACCAGTGTGTCCTTCACTAAGAGTTGTCTCATTTAGGTTAAACCAAGGTGTTATTTGACCAAAATGTAAATTTATAAATAAGATATTATGAGATCACTTATGTGTTAATGTTTTTTCAATCCATGATATTCTTCATACTTCTCCCAACATCGATGCAAAGGGTGTATTAGAAATTGGAGTCCAATATTCCCAAAACCTTTGTAAAAATACTCAAGGGATACTTCCACCGAGAACACTACACCATCAATATGTGGGTGAATAAAACCCTTTTGGACATTGAATTGAATTCACACATCAAGGTTCATTCTATTTTCTCCTTCTACCTAAATTATTTCTAACAACACTCTTATGTGACATAGCCTTTAGTGCCCATGATCTGAGTCAAGAAATGGGTATCATCATCATCTGGGTCATCCTTTTCTAATTATCCAACATTACAAATCAATGATTTTTGGTTATTCATGGTGGAAGTCTATGAATTTGTGGTATGAAGTGAAATTTTAATTATGGTATTCCATGATATGGGGACCAAGTACTTCTAGATGAGGTGTTTCTCTAAAATACCATGGGCCATGTATTTGTAAACCAAAATCTACTTCTTATGCTAGTAGAAGTACCCAATTAGCATCACAAAGTGGGGAAAATTTAAAAACAATTGAGGTAGAACCATGGGGATTTGAATCCATTACCATGGATGGTAGGAATAGAATCATAAGGGTTAGGGAATAGAAAATTTTTGAAGCAAAAAGAAACAGTGGAAGGGGAGTGGCATTAGCGAAACATGTAGCAATAATAGATGATAATATCATGTTTTGGGATTAGGGAGGCAGTAGAATGTGAATATATTTGGGTGGTGTTAGATTTTTTTTAATTTGATTATATCAAGTGGCGGGGGAATTAGTAGCATCGGCCAGAAGCAATGGATATGTATTAGGAGTTGGTGGTGGTAATATTTTTAATCTAATAATAGAAGGAGTGATGACAGTAGTGTAACTGATTTTTTTCTAATAATTTCACCCTCACTCTAAATAGAAGAAATAGGGGAAAGTAGTAACAAGAGGTGACAATGTTAGATAATGTTAGTATAAATTTTCTCTTGATAGTAGCAGGCAGGTCAAAATCTTTCATCCTTAAAAGTAGTAAAATATTGCATTAGTCTTAGTAAAATATAATGGTGGTAGAAAATAGTAGTGGATCTTGATAGTAGTGGATCCTAGTGTACTTTTAGTAGTGAGTTATAACACAATTTTTCTTCTTATGGTAGGAGACTATAAATAACAACTCAAAAAAATATTTTGAAATATTGAAAAAACCAATAAAACATTTGACTTCAAAAAAATATTTAAATTACACAATAAATTATATATAAATTCTTAAACTGTGGAAATGAAAAAATTTATTCGAACAGTTGAATCATTTAAAAAACAATAAAAATTTACTTAAATACTACTCATCCAAAATTCAAGAAAACAAATCCTCATTAAAAATTAGTGCTTTCCCAAATCAATGAAATTCTAATAAAATTATTACCATTAAAATTAAATCAATGAAATTCTCCAATTAAATGTTGATTTTCGGAAAAAATAAATTAAAAATAATTCCAAAAAATTTGTTTAAAATAAAAACATGGATGTTAAGAAAGAATTAAATTAAAAAATTAAAATTCATAAATTCTCCCAATTTTTTTGATCAATAAATATTTGAAAATCAAGAGGCAAAAAATTAACCTATAACAAAAAAAATTTCCACATTTTCATGTTTATTTTTTAAAGAATTATATCTTTGTTAGAAAATCACATATTTATTAAATATACTCCATTTTTAGCATAATTTTCATGCTAAAAACTCATTATTATTTAATAAAGACAATGTGAAAAAATGTAGAAAAATAATTCCACATCAGTGGTCCACATGAAATGAATCCATCTCCTTTTATAAATACCAACACAAGCCTGATCCCAAATACATCAAAATATAAAATATACTTCTTACTCAGTTTTTGAAAGATCATAATTAATGTTGTGGTCTACTGCATCTTTATCTCTGGGAAGAAATTGTCACATACTTTATAACACACATACCACATGACCTTTCTGCTCAGCACTAAGACTGGCAATGAATGTTGGGAAAAGTCTTTGAAGAACCTTCAATAGTAACCCACTTATCCCAAAAATATTCAAATGTTAAAAACATTATTGCATTACTTCCAAGAAAAAACCACTCAGACCTTCTTAGGGACCACTAAATCACTTTCTTGTGAGATGATGTGACCCAAGAAATGATCCTTTTTAATCTAAAAATAAAATATTGATAACTTGGAATATAGATGATTCTCTCTCAGTGTACTCAGGATGAGGTAATGGTTTTTGGTGTGATAATCTATATATTGGGAGTAAATATTAACGTTATAAAAAATAAACTACAAACTAACTGAAAAATGAGTGGAAGATCCATTTGATCAAGGCCTTGAACATATGAGGAGTGTTTTTTAGCCCGAACGGCATGATAATGAATTCATACAAGCCATACTCATTTCTAAAAGAATAATGTCGTATATTAGATGGTATCACCCACAATTAATTGTACCCTAATATTAAATCAATCTTGGAGAATACACAAGAACCCCTCTGCTAGTAGAAGAGGTCATCAACATGTAGAAGAGGGTATTGGTTCATAATTTGCATCTGGTTCAACTTTAGATAATTAACAATAAAGCGTAAAATTTCATCCTCATTTTAAGAAATATAAATGGGGAACCCCAAGCCAATGTAATTGACCTAATTAACCATTTGGACTTTAATTCCAACAATTGAGACTTAATATCTTGAAGCTCTACTGGTGTAATTTGGTTAGGAGGAATGGAAAATGGTTCACCCCCGATACCAAATCAATTGTATATTCAATATATCTATTAGGTGGAAACCCTAAAAATATTTAGGAAATATGTCCTAAAAATGATCCACTATAGGAGGGAAAACATCATGTTCTACTTCCCCATCATCTAGAATAAAAATCAAAACCTGGGATGTGATCACACCTTGTTTTTGATGAATAGACCTTGCATGACATACCTGGATATCCCATTCCCCATGATGAACATAGTTATCACCCTCAAAAGGTTTGGAGGTCACACTCAAACTGTAATAGTAAATGTGATATTGATACATAATCAACCAATCCATTCCCATCATCAAGTAAAATTCCCTCATCTAAAGAATAAAAAAATCCCAAAGGTAATGATACCCTCCAATATCAAGGTTACACTTTTTACAATGATAAATATGCTCAGATCACACCTCTAATGGCATGTCAATAGACATAACCAAAAATAATAAATCCACTGTTAGGACAAAAATATTCAAAAACTGGAATGATATAAATGAATGTGAAGATATCATATCAAATATAGAAACAAATGTGTAGAATCGATAAGAATAATACCTCAGATGATCAATGACCTAGCCTCATTACTAACATATATATGTTGAAATTCATGCAGCAACCTTACCCTAAAACCTAAGATCTTCCCTAAGTCCCATGCACTACACTAATTTTCTAGTACTACTATTCACTTTCTAGAGTACCTCATCCTTCACTCTGATTGGTATGACCAGAAAAACTCCAACTTTTGGACTATTGTGGGGTAGGAGATCCCCTCCTAGTTCTCTCCATCAACCTAGGATCTCCTTTACTAGATATCTTCTTTGGGTTCCTGGAGAACCTATTTATGTGCTCCATCCTACCACAAGATCAAAACCCACCAGGTGGGAAAGGTCACTGACCTCACATGTGATAAAATATTTTGTATTGATAACAAAATACATGATCATTACCTTGAGAGGGTGACCTACTCCCCTGGTTTCTATGCTCACCACAAACATGGAAAAAGGTCTCATAACACCACTCTATACTACATGAGGATATAAAAATAAATCTCTCTATTAAAACTACATGGACGTCACTATAGTCCTACTTCATGTTCCTCTTTGTAATGAAACCCTGATTTACAACCTTAGTGAATTTCAATAACTGGAAAATATTTTCTTGTGACTTAATCTAGCACTTGAGTCCATCATAAAGACATTTTCCATTGGTTTCCTTATCTACCACCAATATCATAACATAACATTGAATTTTTGTGATGTGTAAAACATAATCCATCCTTGACATATTCCATTGGGTTAATTCATAATGTCTATGCCCCTATCTAGTCTTAGGGTCTCTTGGAAGAAATATTTCAAGAAAATATCCACAAATTTCTTTCAATCCAATCCATAAATCTATTCATCCTAGACCTGAATATCCCACTAGTGCTTCACTGGTCCCTACAACATGTAATATTCCAACTCAACCCTTCTCCTTGGGGGATTCTCTAAATGGTTAAGTTTAACATTGATAGACTTGATATTGAACTCAACCACCTTAGGATCACCCTCTCTGGTGAACATCAGTGGATGAATCATTTGGAACTCCCTAGTCAGATCAATCATACATAAAGAATTTGAGAATATCATGGAACATATATTCCACCCTCTCACTCGGAGCCAACATAGGCTCTAGTTCCACTACCAGAAGTGAATTCTCAACAATGTACTCCCTTTTCCCAATTAGTAAAAATCATCATGGAGACATCCCTCTATAATTCCAAAAACATGTTTCTAGTAGCATAACTTATAATTTACATGGTTACAAATAATAAATCCATAATAATACATAATCAATCTACTCCTAATACACAATCCCAATAGATATAACCACAACACTATCACTACATTCAACCATCTATATCCAAGTCCAATAGCTAATTCAGGGTAAAAGAAATTTTCCAAGTTATAATATTATGTTTACCACTATTTTAACAAATTTAAGGTCATATTTTAACTTTAAAACCATTAAAAGATCTTTATTAAAAATATTTATTTTATCCCCAACAGATGTAGAAAATCATTCTTTTTCTCATAATGCTGTTTTTCTATTTAATATAAATCATACCATAATATAATTCTCCATGTGATCATAATATGATGCATTTCACATAAAACATGAGTTCCAAAAATGATATATTCATACACAATATCATTCCATACCAGCCCATGATTAAAATATCATATATTAATAACATCCCACAACATGTGTATCACCCAAGGAGAATGAAAAATTCAAATGTACTAAGAAAACATAAAGAACAATAATCACATCCCTAGAAACCTGGTTTTACTCCAGAAATGGGTTAGTTAATACCATGAACCAACTCATTACCAAGTCCCAACACATCCAATTTTTTTCTCCAAATTTCTGAAATAGTAATACAAATTAAATGAAATGTGTCTATAATACAACTTTGTAACATCTTGACATTGATCACTCCAACTAATAGCTAGAACAATTTTCCACAAGACCTCAAGCATGCCTCCTCGTATGCCAGAGGCTACTGACTAGTGGAAATGATTTGATGAGGAGAATGGGGAGAATATACCCTCTTAATCAGTGTAAATAAATAGTATAAATAATATTAAATAATAAATATTTGGTAACTAAAAATCACATAAAAACTCTCAAAAACTAGGTAAGTTCAAGTAAATCAATAAAATAAACATGAATTGTCTTAATAGTAACATGAGCCAAATGAAAGGGAAAAATGAAAAATCCTAAAAAAAGATCTTAATATATAACATGATCCCCCATTCAATCTATATTCCATAATGTCCCAAATCAACCATATATTATTGGTACCTTTATGTTATCCTAACCTACAACCATGAATTTTTCTCCGATACCAATAATGACTCATGTAGAGTGTGAGTATAACCCAGTCACCCACACATGATGATGTCTACAGAAATTACTTGTCTAAGAAATAGCTTATACAGATATATAATGGAATAATAGAAAACAAAATAATTTAAAAAATGTTTTAAAAATAAATAATTACTTATTAACCTTTATTTTTATGAACCAACCCGGTTTACCCTCAGAAAAAGGTTCATGAACCATTCCTCCACATACCATAAGGGAATTCTTGATCCCCATGGGCTGGTGAAAAGAACTTGGGCATCAAAAAAACCAAAATGGAATGATTTTTCCCAACTAAAAACAAGATAAATGGAATATATACACATAAAAAAGAAATAGATTAAGAAAACTAAAAGTGGAGTATTCCATAACTAAATAAAATAGTAGTAGAGGTACACTAAATCTAGATCAAACCCAAAGAACATGCCCAATCACAAAAGAAAACAAAAACATGATCCAACTATTCTATGAGATAATGTGGGAAATTTCTCACCATCTCCCCACTAACTACCCATCCCCAGTTGACATAAACCTCCCTAGGCCACTACAATGCCTTTCTTTTTCCAGCATCAAAATAAAATACCTAGTCTACCCACCACTAAATTAGTGCGCAATGTGGGAGATAAATAGGCTCATTTGGATCCCAACCAGGTGTCCCATATCATGTCTCTATATAAAAATCTCAATATTCTCAAATATATATAAAAACTTGGAATGATAAGTAGTAAAACATTTATATATCAAAATAATGGTAAAATATTTACCCTTTTTTCAAAATAAAGAAATAATTCACCTAAAAAGATTAAAAAAATAAATCTTTAAATTCACTTCCATTTTACTGGGAGTAGGTATATTTAATCCAAAAATAGTAAAAATCCAATGAAGTACAAATCCACATAAGTATAAATTCAAATCACTATTGTAAAAAACTCTAAGGATAATCTTACAATCAGGTTAGCTAGGTCACTCAAACATCAATCAGGACTAGTGTACAATATATGTCCATATAACCCATGCATAAAAGTCTAGAGAGTAGAGTAACAATGAATAACTTGTAACCTTCTATAATTTCAAGTAATGTCCTAGATCTGAACTCATCTTTCTATAGGAATGGTATAAAACCCTATAAAGTTAACTCCCAAATAATATAAAAATAGGAAGATCCCCAATATGAAACCTTATACCTACTTACCCAAATTTTCACTGTTCTGAATTTCAAATCATTTTAAGAAGGTTCAAATATTTCACAATAAAATTTCAAACACCTTTATTCCATCAAAAACCTTTTTGAAATTCATTTCACAATAAATCTCATCATTCTTTAAAAATCATCTTTATTTTAATGAAATTAGGGGAGACATATCTTCTTTAAAAACCCATTCATTATCAAAAAATTAGTAAACCATACAATTTAACTTATAAAACCCATAAATAAAAGAATATCAATCAACTATTCACATAAGATAGGCTAGAGACAGAACCAAACACCTCAAACTCATGTCAGAAACAAACAAGAATTGGATCCTCCAACTCTAGAAGGAATTCATAGACAAAAATAGAGGCCCAAACATAAATCATCACATCTAATAATTGATTTGACAAACAAAATGGTTGGTGGATATAAAATATCACAATATACCTCAAGGAACTCACATTCCGTACAATAACCAACACAAGGGATGATCCTCGGAGGAAGATCACACACTAAATCTGGAAGGGATAAAAAATATCACCATGACATAATTATAGATACATAAACGCACCCCAACACCACTATTGAAACCAAGATAAATGAAGACGTGTATTGGTTTCTCTTACCTAAAGGGAGAAATCAAACTGTACTAGAGATCAATGGTGACAAACTAATCAATCCAGAGGGTTTGAAACACCCAAACACACCTAGAATGGCTCTAGGGTTTGAGGGAAACAATTATAAATCTTATGAAGAGAGATTTATTTGAATGGTGAATAAAACCTAATTGGACTGATGGGTTTACACCATAAACCAATATTTTATGATTTAAACATCCCACAAATCTGGTACATCGAAAAACACATCACCGTGGTTTAAAATATTATGATTGAAAATTTTACAATTTTATAATGGGACATAGAGTGTAAAAGGTTTTTATGCCTTGAAATATTTTACAGCTAATGCCTAGAACTAAAATTATACTGTAAATCAAGAATTTATAATGTAAATACCCAAAATAGCTAGCACCAGCAACAAATTTTATAAAAACCTCCTATACAACTCCTACCCCCTTTAAACCTGAGAGATGAGATCTTGAAAATTAAAAAGATTGTACCTTTTTTATCCTTGTTTTTATAATATCCCTATCATAGGAATTTTATTCCCTGGGAAGTCATGAGGATAAAGGGTGATCCTTGAAGCAGGGAGTCCATAACACCCTCACCAATGATTTTTACTCCCATGTCTCATGAGAATATGATCCATTCCTCCATAAAACCCTGACTGATGGGATAAATTTCCTTTGAAATACATTAAATTGTTAATGAAAAATATCCACTGGTTTCTTCACAATAGAAACATCTGGCTCTAATTCAATCTATTCCAAACATAAAAAATGAATGGGAACAAGATTCTATTTTATAAGATGAGATATGTAAAACCATCATGCATACCAATTAACTATGTTGGAAAAGCTAACTGATAAGAAACCTTCCTAATACACTTAATAAACTAGATTGGTTCAACATATCTCAAATATGACACCCCCTATTTCCCTATATGATAATGACCCTATGGAGGAGAAATAGTCAAGAATACCTAGTCACCATTGAAAAAAATGAAAAGAAAAAAGTTGATAATACACATATGATTTCTACCAACATCGAGATATAATCAGACACCAAAATATATCCTGAATCCTTACCTATATATCTATAATGAGGCTCTGTACTACAAGAGAGGCCTTTATCACCTCTTCCCAACAAAGAGGTGACCTGAAAGAGTGACCATACAAAGCATCGATGGGAATCATTGCGAGTGATGAATTGAAAATAATATTGTAAGAAAACTTGACTAGTCATAGAGGGATATCCAATGATCCAACAAAATCCAAGATACTAGAATAGATAATATCCACTAGGATCTTAATATCGTGATTTTTTGTCTATCCATATATGGATGGTGAGAGGTTCTCAACCTGACTTGAGTTCCCATCACCTATTAGAGACTATGATAGAAACTAGAAGTGAACCTAGTATCCTTGTCTAAGATAATGGTAGAGAGAACCCCATTTATCCTCATATTTTCCAACATGTACATTATAATATGATCTTCAACTTTAGTGGTGACCCTGATCAAAATAAAATGGTATAATTTTTTCAACCAATAAATCACTACCCATATAGAATTATTCCCTATAGAATTCCATGGTAATCCAATGAATATGTCCATGGACACCTTGTCTCATTTCTAAATCTACATCATAAGAGGCTGTAGTTGACCTGTAGGATTCATGTACTCTACCTTTATCTACCAGAGGTGTAATAACGAGACAATAAATTATAAATTTTGTGCTTTATAACCAACCACAAGAATCATTATTTCACCTTAAAATACATCTTCATAGAACCTAGGTGAACGTACCACAAAGAACTATGATAGTAAAAAAACAAAATTCATCACATATGATAGGAAAAAAACCAATCCCTATAGTGGATAATACCATCATAAGGGAGATACCAACCATGAGAAGTCTCCCCACTATATAGGGTTTCTATAATTCTTATGAACTTATCATCTTAATTATTAATCTACATAATAGACTCAAGAAGATATGTTGATAACTAGATATTGGTCAAAACTGTAACGCCCCGACCCCAAAATCCCAGAGTCAGTGAATTATTTTAATACATTAGTATGATTACAAGGAATCAAGTCTTGAAAGACTGATTAGTTTAACAGTCTTGGAAAATAGATTACATACATGAACGTTACATTGCCCATTAGAAAATAAAACACAACATAAATTATCCCATGATAATTCCATTAATCCCCTAGATTAACCTGACTTATCAATCATAATACTCTTCTAGGAATCCTTGGAAAATTAAAACATAGAAAGGGGTGAGCTCGGATGCTTAGTAAGGATAACAATATAGCAGAAACTTTCCTAAATAAGCATAAAAATTTATGGAAATGTATAAGACAAAAAAAAAATCATTTTAAACATAAACTTCAGCATAATATGGAAAAGATACTATAAAATAATGTCATTTACTTATTCACATGGATATTCTAATAGTCAAATAATCACATGCATTATCAATAGCCACATTCATAATGATAGAATGCATAATCCCAGACTTCATAACCATATAGTCAAGGCCTTGTGCTAAGACTACAAATAATATTTTGTCATGGCCTTGTTCCAAGACACTAGTTTGTCTCATGAGACATACCGATGCAACGAGGAGAAATATAGGGCTCCACCCTTCGCTTACTAAGTCTAATGCATTCCTCATATGAAAAGGTTTAAACATAACATAAACATTCTTATTAAAACTGGCATACGAAATGTAAATACTTTATCTATAAACCATGAATGGTATAAAAATAACACATCCACAGTCAAACATCCCAAAAAACATTCAATACAATATAGAATATTTGTATCATAATAAATCAACTTCAAACAAGTTTAAAATCCATAAAAGGATTTTGACATAGATGAAAATGATTTGTAAAACTCTTTGAGAGAAATATCACTTTTTCATGAAAACATTTAAAAGTCACAAAATTTAGAAAAGAAGAAATTTAAAGACATTTTTGAATAAAAGTGTCCCATACCACTTTGATTCTTTTTAAATGAATTAACATTTTAAAACATTCATGTCCATATAAATAAATCCTTAAAACCCATTTTGAAAACATGGTCATTAATGAGAATGATTTAGAAGAATGAATATTTAAAACATATAAAATGATGTTTTAGACAAAAATTCCCTTCAAAATAATCCCTTATAAAACTCTTTTAGGAATCATGGAAATGGATAATAAATATGTCCTAGTCGATACATAATTAAAAACAACCTTAGATAATAAAAAGATTGTGAAATTAACCCTTACCATGCACTTTCCTTTAATAGAGGGTGCATTTAACCTTATATATAAAGACCGTTGTATGTTATTAAATTATACCAGAACCATATTAATATTTATAATATCATACATGATACATTTATGACTTTATACTACCCATTTAATAATAATTTCCATGTTAAATTAACAATTTGGGAAATAATTTCTTTCTTTATCGTACGTGTTTTAACTTGTTACTCTTGATTGTATCACATAGATCATGATTTAAATACTTAAAGAATATAAAAAATGATTTATATATGATAAATATTTAGAATATAAATATGTATAATATACATATATATGAAATGAAAAACACCTTTTATGGAGACGGTAGACCATACGTATGCGTAAACGTTGTTTCCATTTTCATATCGTATTGAACGGAACTAAGTGAATAAGATATATGTAATTACACACACACACACACACAAACATATATATATATCCATAGTATAATTATTATGTCATATATTACATAATTATTAATGATATATATTTTATAATCATCATTGAATGGTGAATGTGGAAATGAATCTCATCGCGTAGTGGAGACGGTAATCCGTACATACACACGACTGAAAATATCATTGTATTAATGGATAAATCATATGTAATTGAATGGTATATCATATATAAATAACAATTAACATGTTATATTTATTATTTATATCATTTATACTCATTATTATACCCATCCAAATATTGAAGTGTTTGAATAACAAACTACACCACGATGTGGAGACGGTAATTCGTATGTACACACGTATGGTGACTTTGTCATTTATAGGATGGATAGAATAATTAATATGCTTGTACCATTTTTATAATAAAATAAAACTATATATAAGATACTATATTTATTATTTTATAATGTAAACAACAAAGAAAGAGGATGTGGAAGAAGTAAAGAACTTGAAAGAGGTGATTAAATATTTACCTCTTCTTCGGGTTCTTCTTTTTGATTTGATCAAAAAGGCTCCATAAGTTGGCTTTATGACCAAAGAAAGACCTCTAGGATGAAGGGAGGAATTTATTTAGGATATTAGGGTAGGGGTTGTCTGAGCCAAAAGGATTTGGAGCTATGAAATTAAGAGAAGGGGAAGTGACCTTTTATAAGAGTGGTGAGGGTCACTTTAGAAAAAGTTTGAAATATTATTTTATAATAAAATAATATTTGGATTAAAATGACTCCAAAATGAATTATTTAAAGGTTAATGTGGGGATGGGTCTAAAATCTCTCAACAAACAGGTTTTATATTGGTTTAGGTCATCATATTAACCTTATCTTTTAGATTTAACTCTTAGTTAAGTAGTTTGACATTTACCATGTCTCTTTGTATTTTTATATTATATGGTTAATAAACATACTATAACAAGACAAGAAAACCCAGTGAGGTTCATTAATAATATATATAACATTATATAAGTTCTTTTTCTGAACCATATATTTTTAGGAATATTATATCTATTAATAATATAATATTTGTTTTAAAAACTCAATTATGTCAATTTTGACACTATTTAGTATTTGATTTTTTTGAAAGCCACAAAAACTTTATCACTTTGAATAAAATTTATTTAACCAACCCTAACATGTCATATTAACCTATAAAATTATTTTAATTCATCAATAAGTCGAAATTTACATTTATTTGGATATTTATAATATCAATTATTTTAATCATTCATTAATAATGTAATTACTACATCATCATTTTGTCAAAAATAAATTAAATTATTTAATATCTAAAAATTATAAAAAAAATACAATTATGTATGAATTTTTTTATCTTTCTAATGAATATTTATAGTCGAATTTATTTTATGTATAACCCTATATTAAAAATGGTTTAATTATTAAACATTGAATTTAACTCTTTTAACTATACTTTAAATAAATAATTACAAATGCCCTAATATTATCCAAGTGGACCAAAGGGGGTCATATTTTATTCCTAAGATTTTTTTGGACTAATTTTACTTATCCAATTGAATTAGTACATGTGTTAGGAAAATTATGATATCATTTTAACACTTAATTACCCTATTTACTTTTAACCGTGGTAAATAAAAGTCAAAAGTTACTATTCCCCAAAAATTATTTTCATCTTACTGAACCAAATTTACTTACTGATATTAACCCTGTCTCTCAAATTTTTTAAATTCAACTCACAGAAGTGGTAAAATTATGTTTTATGCAGATTTTCAAATGCTCATAGGATGTGGGTAAAAGACGGTAAAAAGTTTGATAAAATTTTATATAACTAAAATTATTATAAAATGACTCTAATTAATTACATTGAACTTATATAGGTATCATATATCTATTTTTACTTACAATAAAATAAAATAAAATAACAAATTATTTAAATAAAATGCCGGTTTTAAATAATAACGCAATGTTTTTCACTATTCATCAAAAATTGAATGTTTTCAAAAAAATACCAAAAATGTACCCTAATATAATTTTGATATTCTGAATTCATAAATGAAATCTATTTGACCAAATTCAAAACATATAAGTTTCATTTATTAATTTAAAATTATTTCCCGTTGTCAAAACCAAAAAGTGGGTTTTTAAAAAGTAAAAACTATCAAAAGATTGACATTTGTTGATGTAAAATTTAAATATGAAATTACATCCAATGACCTACATTGTATTAAATGATAAAAATATAATCTAGTTATAATTCAAATCCTTTCAAATGTATAATTTAACATTATAAATTATTTTGATTAAAAATGTTTTTTTCAATTAAAACATAGTATTTTCACTATTCGTCAAAATATGAAATTTATCAGAAAAGTACCAAAAAATTAATCGAAACTAAATATTTATGTCCTGCTTCTAAAGAAGAATTAAATTTCATTAAAATAAATAAATAAAAGTGTCAAATATTGGTTTTAAAAAGTGTTATCCATTAAAAGGCTGTGAAATTGCATTTTTTGAAAAAACTTCTTTTATCTGACAAAAATGATTTTGTTCTTATATTATGTATAAGAAACACATAATATGAACGTTAAAATTATATATAGTATATAAGATTAAAAATATAGTTAATATTATTCATAACTTCCTTTTGAATGGTTAGTTTAGTAAATTGTGGTGCGCTCGAACTCGGTGTTGCGTGTAGCTCAAGCTATTGAATTACATTAATAAGATAACATAATATGAAATCTTGAGGTTTTACATTCTACCATCATTCAATAAATTGTTTCCTTGCAATTTGAAATTGTTATTCGAAAATAAATGGTTAAAAAATGGAAAAATGCCTTTGTGGAAAACCCACATTGGAAATTGGGTTAATAAAATTTATTCTTAATAAGAGGGAAATGGAATAAGAAGGTCACCACCAAATTATGATCTCGATTAGAAGAACATTGGTGGAAATATGAGACACATAATTGGAGGAAAAACGTAAATATTTATAGGGAGTGATTGAGTTCATCAATCACAAACAAGTGTAAAATTGAGGGCATCAACGCCATCAATCTATGATGATTTAAAATATCGTCGGTTCAACAAAACATAAGGTATTTGGATAACACATTTTTTGGTTTTAAGATCCCTTACAAAAATTTTAAGAATTAATTTATTCATATAATAAGAGGGAAAAAATATACTTGAAACTTATAGTTTCACCCTTCAACTAATTCTTACCACAAACTAATCTTTCACTCCCAAAGATAATAGAATTCAAAATTATTTTTTTTATCCAAATCTTATAAGGTTCCAAAAATAATGAATTTATAATTAATTCGTCAGACTATTAAAAAACTACATTATACAAACTAGGACATCATGTATGCCAGTTTTAGGTGATCCACCCTTGTCGCCCTTCGGTTGCGGGTTCAAGTCTCGCAGCCTTGCCGGACGCGACCGGTTGTCGCTCGACCTTCGGGTTTCTCTTTTTATGAAAATCCAAAAATAATCTCAAGAAATAATTTAAGCTTAAAAATAGTATCCAATATCAAACTTAATAGATTCCAACATTTATACTTATTCAAAATACATCTATCCAAACTCACATTCCAAAATTTATAAGGTAGGTAAACACAATGAAGATCCTTTTTGCCACATAATAACATGTGAATACCTTCATCATGTAGTCTTTTAAAACACTATAACACCCTAAATTTCCATAAAACCTTTTTTATTACATTCATTCTCTCTTATTCCTTATATAATATTGAATATACTCCTTATATCCAAAAATATTGTAAACTCCAACAATGATGGAATAAACAAACCACTAATCAGTTCAAAGGATGTCAATAATATCCAATATATTTTAACCAAATCAATAATTTCTTATTAAAAAATCAATAACTTAGTATCAGGACCATATTAATGTTTTATTATTCCTTCAACCTTTTATTTTCCAAAAATTTTAACTTGCTATTGAGTCACTTTTCTTGGTAACACACAATCTAAAATCCTTAATGGAATAGTTCTTCAGTACAATCCTTATATACTTTATAATTCTTATAACATATACATCATTAATACAATACTCAGATGACACAATATAAGAACTCTAATCATTCATCTTCATCTTCAGTAGTATCATAAATTTATTATTATCCAATAGCAGTATTTGGGGTATACTCTGATGATTTGGACATTGATTCACGTAGTGTCCCAACTCCTTGCAGATGAAACATTGTACATTTGTAACCTTTTGTTACCCTTGAAATCACGTACTTGGTGTCCTTTTTCTCCACACTTATAAAAAACTCCCATTCCCTTCAAGAATTTACCATTTTGATTTTTTCCATAGTTATCACATATGGGAAAATCCTTCTTTCCCCTCCACCATTTATCCATCTTTCAGCTTCCATCTATTTCTTCTCTTACTTCCCTTCAAAGCCATAGGACTCAGAGATTTTTTTACTTATCTTATTAACACATAATATTATTTCTTCATATGATGATAATACATGAGAGACTATTTCCATTTTAAATGTTGACTTAATACTAAGAAAGATACGATCCTTCTTAATCTTTCGATCATGCGTATTTCGGGAATTCTCGTTCCTTCTACTAGGTACCATTTCTAAACAATGTCATACACTAGATTAGTTTATGAATCAAAATTCATAATTCTAACCATGTAAAATACCTAATGTAAAATGAAAATATTATACATATAATATATAATAAAAAAATGTTTTCTTTGAGGAAGTATTTACTCCTAAATCCTTCATAATGGCTTGTAATGAAAATGTGAATGATCCTAAGCATAACCCCCATGAGTTTCGTAACCAAGAGTGCAACACGAACCATTGTCATGTAAATTGATACCCTGGGTCAAGCCTGAAACTCCTTGTTGGAGTTTTCACTCATAGTTACATTTGTACCAAAGCCGCCTCTACTTGATCATATCCAGAAAGGGATGTATTACTTGTAAAATACACAAAATCTCTACATTACCAAAATTTTAGAAAGTTCTTTTATACAAATATTCAATGTTTATCTTAGGGTAATGTTCTCTAATCAATGTTTTTATAAATCTATTTCCAAGGTTGTTGCTAAACTTCCTCTGATACCAACTGTAATTCCCCGACCCTAGAAGCCCAGAGTCAGTGCATTATTTTAATACATTTGCATGATTACAAGGAATCATGTTCCGAAATACCGATCTGTTTAGCAGTTTTGGAAAATAGATTACATACATGAACATTATATTACACAATAGAAAATAAAATACAACATAAATGATCCTTTGAGAATTCCATTAATCCCCTAGCTTAACCCTACTTATCAATCTTAATATAGTTCTTGGAATCCTGGGAAAATTAAAACCTAGAAAGGGGTGAGCTCAGATGCTCAGTAAGGATAACAATATAGTAGAAACATTCCTAAATAAGCATAAACATTTAAGGAAATGTATATGATTAAAACAAAAATCCTTTTAAACATATACTTCAGAATAATATGTCAAAGATACAATAAAATAATTTCATTTACTTATTTACATGGATATTATAATAGTAAAATAATCACATCCAATATCAATAGCCTCTTTTATAATGATGAAATGCATAATGTCGGACTTCATAACCACATAGTAGAGGCCTTGTGCCAAGACTAAAAATAAGATTTTGTCAAGGCCTTGATCCAAGGCACTAGTAAGTCTCATGAGACCTACCGATGAATCGAGGAGCTATAGCAGGCTCCACCCGTCACTTACTATGTCCAATGCATTCCTCATATGAAAATTTTTAAACATAACAAAAACATTCGTATTAAAACTAACATAAAAAATGTAAATAATTTATCCATAAACCATGAATTGTATAAAAATAACACATCCATAGTAAAAAATATCACAAAACCTTCAATACAATATGGAAGATTTGTATCATAATAAATCAACTTAAAACAAGTTTAAAATCCATCAAAGGAAGTTGACATAGATGAAAATGATTTGTAAAACTCTTTGAGAGAAATATATATTTTTCATGAAAACATTTAAAAGCAACACAATTTCTAAAAAAAGAAATTTGAAGATATTTTTTAATCAAAGTGTTCCATACCACTTTGAAACTTTTGAAAGTAATTAACATTTTAAAAACATTCATGTCCATATAAATAAATCCTTAAAAACCATTTTGAAAACACGTACATTAATGAAAATGATTTAGAAGAATGAATATTTAAAACATTTAAAATGATTTTTTAGTAAAAAATTACCTTAAAATGAATCCATTTGAAAACTATTTTATTAAACATTGACATGGATAATAAATATGTCCCAGTAGATACTTATGTAAAAACAACTTCGGATAATAAAGATATTGTGAAATTAACTCTTACCTTGCACTTTCCTTTAGTCAAGGGTACATTTAACCTCCTGTATAAAGACCCTAGTATGTTATTAAATTATAATAGGACCATATTAATATTTATGATATCATACATGATTCATTTATGACTTTATACTACCCATTTAATAACAATTTCAATGGTAAATTAACATTTCAGGTAATAATCGTTTTCTTTATTGTACATGTTTTAACTTATTACTCTTTATTGAATCACTTAGATCATGATTTAAACAAATCCAGAATAAAAAACAAGATTTATATATCATCTAAATTTATAATATAAATATGTATAATAGACATATATATGAAATGGAAAACACTATTTTTTGAGACGGTAGGCTGTACTTACTCATAAACGCTATTTCCGTTTTCATATCGTATTCAACAGAACTAAGTGAATAAGATATATATAAGTACACACACACACACAAAAACACAAATATATATCTAGTAGCATTATTTTGTCATATATTACATACTTATTAATGATATATATTTTATAATCATTGTTGAATGGTGAACGTGGAAATGAATATCATCATGTCGTGGAGACTGTAATCCGTACGTACACACAAGCGACAATATCATTATATTTATAGAGAAATCGTATGTAATTTTATGGTATATCATATATAAATAATCATTAACATGTTATATTTATTATTTAAATCAGTTATACCCATTATTATACCCATCCAAATAATGATGTGTTGGAATAACAAACTACACCACGACGTGGAGACGGTAATCAGTACGTACACACGTATGGTGACTTTGTCATTTATAGGATGGATAGAATAATGAATATATTTGTAAAATTTTTATAATAAAATCACATTATATTTAATATACTGGATTTATTATTTTATAATGGAAACAATAAAGAAACAGGAAGTGGAAGAAGAAAAGAAATTGAATGAGGTGATGAAATATTTACCTCTTCTCCGGGTTCTTCCTTTTGATTTGATCAAAAGGGCTCCCTAGAATGGTTTTATAACCAAATTAAGGCCTCTATGATGAAGGTAGAAAAGTTTGGAGGATATTTGGTCTGGGGTGGGTCGAGACATAAATATTGGAGGTGTGAAATTAAGAGAAGGAGAAGTGCCTATTTATAAGAGAGTTGAGGGTCACAATAGGAATAGATTGAAATATTATTATATAATAAAATATTTTTTGGTTCATAATGGCTCCAAAATGAATTATTTAAATTATAAGGTGGGTATGTGTCGAAAAACTCTCAAACAATAGGTTTTAGTCAGGTTTAGGTCATCATATTAACCTTTTAGATTTAACTCTTAGTTAAATAGTTGAACATTTAGCATGTCTCTTTGTATTTTTATAATATATGTTTAATAAACATACTATAACAAGTCAAAAGAACCACATGTGGTTAAATATTAATATATATAAACTTATCTATGTCCTTTGGATGAAAATTATGTTTTTTAGGAATATTATATCAATTAATAATATAATATTTGTTTTAAAAACTCAATTATGACAATTTTGACACTATTTAGTATTTGATTTTTTTTAAAGCCATAAATACTTTATCACATTGAATAAAATTTATTTAACCAACCCTAACATTTCATATTAACCTATAAAATTATTTTAATTCATCAGAAGTATCAATTTACAATTATTTTGATATTTATAAAATCAATTATTTTCATCATTCATTAATAAGGTAATTACTGAATCATCATCGTGTCCAACATAAATTAAATTATATAATGTCTAAAAATTATAAATAAAATAAAATTATTTATTAAATTTTTTTATAATTATAATGAATATTTAGAGTCAAATCTATCTTATGTATAAATCTATATTAAAAATGGTCTAGTTATTAAATATTCAATTTAACTCTTTTAATTCTTTTTAAAATAAAATGATAATAAATGTCCTAATCTTATCCAAGTAGACCAAAGGTGTAATATTTTATTTCTAATATTTTTTGAGTCAAATTATACGTTTCTTATATAATTAGGACATGTGTTAGGGTAATTATGATATCATTTTTACCCTTAATTATCCTATTTACTTTTAACCGTGGTAAACAAAATTTAAAATTTACTATTCAACAAAAATTATTATCATCTTATTGAACCACATTTTACTTACTGATATTAACCGTTTCTCTATGATTTTTTGAATTCAACTCACAAAAGTGGTAAAATTAATTTTTATGCAGATTTGCTAATGCTTCTAGGAGGTGGGTAAAAGACGGTAAAAAGTTCGATAAAATTTTACATATCTAAACTTATCATAAAATGAATCTAATGAATTACATTAAAATTATATTTTTATTATATATCTATTTTGACTTAAAATAAATTAATATAAAATAACTATTTATTTAAATAAAATGACTGTTTTAAATAATAATGTAGTGTTTTTCACTATTCATCAAAAATTGAAAGTTTTCAAAAAAATACCAAAAATTTACCTGAAGATAATTTTGATATTCCAAATTAAAAGATGAAGTCTATTTTACAAATTTAAGAACATATAATTTTCATTTATTAATTTAAAATTAATTCCTGTTGTCAAAACCAAAAAGCGGAATTTTAAAAAGTAAAAACTATCAAAATATTGACATTTGTTTATGTCAAATTTAAATGTGAAATTACTGAAAATGACCTAGATTTTATTAAATGATAAAAGTATAATCTAATTATACTTAAAAACCTTTCAAATGCATAATTTATCACTATAAAGTATTTCGATTAAAATAGTTTTTTTCAATTAAAACATAGTATTTTTCACTATTCCTCAAAATATGGAAGTTATCCAAAAAGTACCAAAAATTTTTCTAAACTAAATTTTTATGTATAACTTCTAACAATGAATTTAATTTAATTAAATTGAATATATAAAAGTTTCAAAAATTGGTTTTAACAAGGGTTCACCATTAAAAGGCTGTAAAATTGCATTTTTAAAAAAATACTTCTTTTATCTGAAAAAACGAATTTGTTCTTATATTATGTCTATGAAACACATAATACGGATGTTAAAATTATATAGAGTATATAATATTGAAAATGAAGTGAATAATATTCATAAACTCTTTTTGAATAGTTAGTTTAGTAAGTTGTGGCATGCTCGGACTCAGTATTGCATGTAGCGCAAACTATTGAATTACTTTAATGAGATAACGTACTATGAAATATTTGGGTGTTACAAAAACCATACTCGAATTTCCCCCTGTGCATCCAGATGCATATGAGGTTCCACTCTTCCTTTAATTCTAAAATAGCTTGTTGGGTACCTTTCCTAATGAGGGAATCAATGATGACATTTCGCTTTCCTGGGGTATACGAGATGTTGACATCAAAAAAATTTAATATATTCTACCAATACATCAATATTATATTCAACGACTTCTATGAAAATATATAGCTCATACTCTCATCATTAGAATAGACAACAAACCTTTAAAAAAATATATATTTCTGCCTACACTTAAGTATGTGAACAACTACAGGAATCTCCAAATTATGAGTGGAGTAATTTTTCTAATGTGGACAAAGCATATGGGCTCTATAGTCCACAACATGATCAATCCTGCATAATCACATAACCCATACCCGCAAAAAAAGCATCATTGTACACCACATACCCATTACCAGGTTAAGATAAGATCAAAATAAGAGGAGATGTCAAAATATGTTTCAAATCCTCAAAATAAGATAGATATTCCAAGTCACTTGTGAACTTCACCCCATTTTTTGTAATATAAATCAAGAATGATTCCAAATTTGGTAAATCCTTGATGAACCACAAATAGTGTACCACTAGAACAAATAATCTCTATATATCAAATACATTTTGTAGCACCTCCAATGATAAGAATTCTTTCATCTTCTCAAGATCAAATGATTATCCATGTTAATAAATAACATTCCCCAAGAACATAACTTCTCAGATCCCCAAACATAATTTTGGAATCTTCCCACAAAGTCATTTATTTCTGAATATTTTAAAAATTGGATTCATATGGTTCTCATGTTCATGCTTGGATTTTGAATAAACCATGATGTCATCCATATATACCTTGAAGAAGGCATCAAGATTCTGATGGAATATTTTGTCCATTAAATCAATAAAAATAACAGGAGAATTATTCAAATTAAATGACATCAAAATATATTAATAATGAAAATACCTTCTCATAAACATGATCATTGGAATATCAGACTCTGAAACCCTCTATTGATGATAACCATACTGAAGATCAATTTCGAAAATGAATTCACTCATTTTAAATGATCAATTAAATCATCCAAATATGGAAAATAGAGCCTATTCTTGACCATCAACCAGTTCAACATCAAATAGTCCACACATAAATGAAGTTCATCATCTACCATATTGGAAAATATTATGGGGGATGGCTATAGAAAAATACTAGGGAAAACAAAACCCTTTAATATCATATCATCCAACTGTATCTTGATCTCTTTTAGCTTTGTAGGAACCATTCAATAAGAGGGTATCTAGGTTGGTTATTTACCTTACACCAACTCAATTGAGAACTCAACCTCATTATATTGAGTAAGACTAGAAAATTCATCTGGGGTGACATCAAGGAAATACCTAACAAATAAGATAAGATCTCCAATATAACAAACATCATCTGGCAAAACAGCAAAAAAATAAAACAAAATTTTATGAATTGAGAGGGAAGGTCCTTCACAATCAGACCTCTAATAATACTCTCCCTGAAACACCTAAGAGGTCCCAAAATTAGAGAATAATGATACTCACCAATGATAACAATTAATCTCAAAACGATGATAAATAATCCAATCCATCCTTATGATGAGGTTAAACACATATAGATCTAGAATGAGAAAATCACTTACTAAATCCATGGTAGCTATTAATAAAAAATAATAAGGAAATCAAAAACCTTACTCTTTACTCTTTTAAAGAGGTGTCTCTAGTCCCATAATAAAGGACATGAGATTTGTTTTATGTTTTAGAATAGAAACACTACTAAAAGAAATAAATGAGTATGAGGAACTAATATCAAATAAATAAACTTTCTATTGAAGATGCACCAAAAATAGTATCTCTTACTATCACTGAGACCACATAATTCTCCACTAGAAACTCATCCACTAAGTGAAGGTGCTTCACCCCTAAGGCCTATAGCTAGAGTGCTATAAACATTGAAGGATATAAATTTTCTGTAATAGAGTTTGGAACTGAAGACCCCTAACCATAATGAGGTGTGGAAATATCCTAATAGAACCTTTACATATGTCCTCAGTGGATAAGATCATTGAAAATATTGGAGGTTGCAGGACATGTACATTGGGTGTTCTCTACATTTCTATGCTGATAGAAAGTTTGGGGAACACTGCTTAATGCCACTGATGATGCAGAGGAATCCCACATCTTTGAATCACCTCCACCACCCATGTGGGTATACTACCTCTTCCTCTTCTTTTCCAGTGTACCTCTAAAATATCCACTAGGTGGAAGAGATGAGGTAGAGTAACCAATATTACCTATCATATCCACTTTTCCATATATCATTACAAACTGCCTCCATATAGGTATAAATATTCATTATATATAACTACTATCAAATGTATTATCAAACCCCTATATGTATTTCAAATATTTCAACTAGTCATTTAACACCACCTCCGAAGAAAAAATGAACATGCTCTGTAAAACAATTGGTGTACTCCAACACTGGTCACTCTCCCAAATTTAATGTGAGGAAATATAAATATTTCATTATCATTAGAGAAACTAGGTAGAAATATTGAAAGAATAAGGTTAGAAATCCCTAGCAGTCTAAGCCTATGTGTTGACCTTCCTATACCATATAACCCCTCCACCACTTACTGGGACCCTCAAACCTGGAATCTGCACTTTTTCTGTTGATATACTCAAGTTTTTCCAAGAATTTGAATACCTTATTGATCATGTTCAACTAGTATTAAAATTATTGTGGTTAATTGGTACCCATATAATATGGGTGATTCTTTCATAAGAACTCTTGAGCTCGATCTCAGCCTTATTTTTCTCCAACATTACTAGAAAATGGCTTAATACCCATGGTTTTCCTAAAACCGTGGGTATAATGATTTTTTCACATCCTATACCCATAGTTTGGGTAAACCAAGGGTATAGGGTTCAGTTTAATACCAATACCCACAGTTTGATCCAAACCATTGGGATAGGTATAGACTAAAAGACAATACCCACGGTTCAGACAAACTGTGGGTACAGGTTTCCAACATGAGTGTGAGAATTGTTTTCCCACGAGAATGAGTTTTTTTAGGGAACACCGATACCCATGATTGTTCTCTCTCTATTCACATTTTATATAAATATATTTAAGTGAATATATATATATATATATATATATATAAACATAAGCGATGTTGGGGTAGTCATTAGGCATAGATTTTGTGATGATTAGGTCGTGGGATTGAAACCCATGACCGCTTTTTTTAATACTTATACCCACAGTTTTAAAACTATGGGAATTGGGTTATGAAATAGTGAAAAATAAAAATACCCATGGTATTGAGACCACATGTCTAGAATTTTAAAACCATGGTTATAGATTAGAGCTATACCAATTCCTCGGTTTCCTATGGTTCCCAAAACCGTGGGTATAGCCTATACCCATAGTTTTTCTCATATAGCCATGGTTTTGAATTGTATGTATAGGGACATTTTCTAGTAGTACAGGTTGAACCTCACCAATTGGGTTATAAACCCATGGTATAGTATGATCTAGGACATGAAATAGCTATACAATAGATTCTAAAATATTTTGGTCCATAGGGGGATTCCATTTAGGAGCATCTCTCATGGAACCCTCTTGATGAACCCAAGGAAGACGTCTTGGTAGAATATTTTGATATACCAGAAATTGAATAAACAATTAGACAACAATATGACATTAGTTTATTCCAAAAAATAATATAAAAAAATTTGGATTAAGATCAAGAAATCAACACAAGAGACACACATCCCTACAATCTAGGGTAATTTTTATTTCATCACGATAAGATCTAGCCATCCACTCACTGCAACCTACCTCTCAAGTCTCGAAAATCCTATCTCTCATCTACCAACCATCCCAAGACAAGGACTCTTTAGAAAAAACTAGAATTGATACCAAATTTTAAGGAACCAACCATAGTTACCTATAGAAGATCATACCTGAAATGATTTACTAAATACCTAAAGGGTGTTTTTGTTTTCCATTCTATATGGATTGATAACTCCCTTTGGGTATGTAGAAAATCAATATAGGTAATAGTTTCTAATAGTCAACCACGTTGGCTCGTTTCATTTTAGACTCAAATTATAAGGTGACACCTGGGCCAACAAAACCCTCTTCAGCCTCTAATGGTTGCATTGGCCAAAAATCATAGGTTTTTACATACTACATGTAAATAAAATGGTTTTCATTAATACATTAAATCATGGTACCAAGATGCACCAGTCCAAGTTACCTTCACCATGATTCAATGCTATTTGCGCCAAGCATTTCAGTCTTGTACCTCCACCATATATTAACATTATTTGTTCCTAGAGACTTATTCAAACACCAAACCCTTGTATAAATATCATTTGTGTATAGATCCTTATTTTTTAAACCAACCCATGGATAAAAAGAATCAGTCCAACCTTCTGAACCATATAAGATACCATTGGTGCCTAGAGCGTCAGTCCATTACTCATACCATTTATCATTTACCAGTTTCTAGGGTTTAAGACAATTGATATTTTAACACAATAAGATAACTTATATTATACTTTTTCAAATTAATTATCCTCCAAGGGCTACACCACACTACACCTTTTGAAATAATTCCATAATTAAACCATTTCATCATTTATTCATATAACAAGACAATTATATTTCCTTTAAAACCATTTATCCATTGAAACATTACACTTCAACCATTAACCGTTCCATATTTTTAACATGTAATAAGACATTTCTATCTCAGGTTATTCTAAATGTTCCCTTTTACTATACTAAAAATCCATACAACTAGCCTAACTCAATCAATCTTTTAAAGCAATTATATCACCATTTAAAACCCCAATTTATATTTTCCAAGGGTTTAGAACACCCCATGATTGGACATAGGTCTAGTATCATAGAACTAAATAGACATGATGAATTTAAAAAGTGCCTAAAACATTAATTTAAGGAAGAATGTATTTTCTTAATTAATGAAACAAACATGACACCCATTGGTGAAACCACACATACTATATACACTTGTCAAAACACTAAGAATTTTGGTAATAGGTCTTAGATTGAAAAACACAGGTTGGAAGATATGAACCTGTCCAACCCCATCCTTTCATTTAAGATTAAATTTATACAAACACAAAAAAAAAATCACAAGAAATAGAAAATATGATATAGGGAAGACAAAGGATAACCATGGAATGAAACATCCAAATAATTGGTGGAAACAAACTTTAGGAATTACTAATGGATTAAAATCACAATAAACGACACCTCAAATGATTTATAATCAATAGAGATTCACCGTTGGATTAGGAGGAGGATCTTGGGACTGTATAATGGATGCTGAGAGTGAAATAGGTGAGAAAATTTGGAAAATTCATATAAATATCAGGAGAAAAAATTGGTTTTTTTTCAACTTTTAATGAGGTACATAGTTTGGATGCATTTGTTTCAAACCATGAACCAATCATATGATCCCCACTATCCATGGATAACTATGATTTCTTGGTATCCTAGGTCATTTCACACAATTTTAAAAAATATGATTCCCCGTAAAATGTGGCACTTGATAATGGTGAATGGTTAGAACTAACAACGTGATAACCATGCACCATGGACCGTATGCCCAATTTTTCACTTTTCCAAGTCCTAAAACCCTAGAAAACTCTTGAGATGATCGCTAAAACTATAAAATAATTTTCTAAGAATATGTAAAAGGTGTTAAAATAAATTTAAAATAAAAATTAACCTAAAAATGTTAGGATCTTATAATAAATGAAATCAAAAGTCACATATATATTATTGGTTTATATAATATATTATAACAAAACCACAAGGGTTACCAAAAAAATTACAAAAATGGGGTTCATAAAAAAGTCTCAGGAATTTCTATACATAAAATAATTATAGAAAGAAAGTTTTGAGAGGTAATGAAAAAACATTAGGGAGACTATACTCATGGTATCACAATATTAAATAATACGCAAATTACCAGACATAATCCACAACCAAATATCATAGTATGGGAAATGGAAGTATATAAAGATTAAAACTATAATAATTATCATAAATACATTTTCATATCTTTTCGTGAGGTTTTGTTTCTAGTTTTGAGATTTCGGATGGTTGTTTTTGGATTAGAGATGTGGTGGTTGGTTCATAGAACATCAAAAAGGATTTTTAGATTTGTTAGTGAAAAATGGGATTGACATTATCTTGGTACAAGCAGTATTGAGATTGAGATTTACCTGTGTCCCATATAAAGGAATAACATATCCATTATAGGGTATGGTATTAAGTGTGGGGTCTAGGGAGTACTCGTGTACAACATGGCCAATCATTATCCTCCACACCATAGTGTAGGAAGTAGTGAGTCCAAAAATGAATAGTTCATCTATAATACATTTTGGTGAATCAATGTGTCAGGATCTATCATGAGGTGTGATCGAGGACCCCATGGGCATGGTGAATTCTCATGACACAATGGTAACATCGATTTTAGAATATTGAGACAAGGCATCTAGCCACCTAGTCTTCTAGAGGTTGTTACGCTCATTGAGAGGGGCGCATGCAGTCATTAAAGGTTTGGTTTTATTGTGATTTTTATATGAGTTTTCCATATATTAACCCATCTCATCCCTTACCATTCTAGGATCATGGGATCAATCAATCTTGGGGTGATATTTGGATGATCCATTCTATGTTCCACATTATTCCTTAGGTTGATTAGTTCCATTCATTCTATTTTTGTTAGACCATTTTGGGAGATCAGTCATTGGATTATTGAGATTAGTTATTCATTGATCATTATGTGATAGGTCAATTTTGGATCTCCTATTTCTTCTATTAGGACCCTTTTCCATGTTGGTTGCGAACCCCATTCAATTGATTTTATACTTCTAAGTGCTTCAAAGTTAGGTGGTTTCATATAATTCCTTTTTTTAATTAATTGTATGTGCTTATTGGTATCTCAACTTGTTTCCTAAATGGAAATTAATATGACCCCAAATTTTTTTTGTAATTGATTTTTTATATAAAATGGGTTTCCCTGTAACGCCCCGACCCAGCTACCCAGAGTCGGTGCATTACTTCGTAACATTGGCATGATCACAAAATATCAAGTCTCGAAAGACCGATTAGTTTAGTAGCCTTGGAAAAACTAGATACATTCATAAATCTTTCATTACATCATAAAAATGAAAACTACAATAACATGGTCTCCCTAGTCCACACTCATATCCTCACTGAATATTCTTGCAAGTCAGTCATAATACACCTCTTCACATCCTAGAAAAAATAAAACATTGAAAGTGGTGAGCTCAAATGCTCCGTAAGGATAACAATATAGCGGAAACTTTCATAAGAAAACATAAGCATTTAAGGAAATGTATAACTAAAACAAAAGCCTTATTGAACTTGAACTTCATCATAATATGGAAAAAGTAAAATAAAATAATGCCATTACTTACTCACATGGATATTCTACTAGACGAATAATCACATGAAATATCAATAACCACTTTCATAATGAGGGAATGTATAATGCCAGACATTCTGAAACATTTTGTCAAGACCTCGGCCAAGACGTCTAAAATGATTAAGGCCTCGGCCAAAACCATAAATCAAATCGGGAAAGGGCCTCGGCCAATTCCACATCTAGTTGTCTCATGAGACCTACCGATGCATCGAGGAGCTATAGCGGGCTCCACCCATCACTTATTAAGTCCAATACATTCCTCATATGAATAGGTTTAAACATAACATAAATATTCGTATTAAAACTAGCATACGAAATGTCAACAATTTCTCCATAAACTATGGATGGTATAAAAATAATACATCCACAGTCAAATATTTCACAAAATGTTCAATGGAAGTTTTTTATCATAAATCAATTTCAATTAAACTTAAAACCCATCAAAGGATGTTGACATGGATGAAATCAAAGCTATTTGAGAGAAATATCTCTCTTTTTTGAAATCATTTAAAAGTCCCATAATTATAAAATAATACATTTACTTTGAAAATATTCTTATAAGCTTGTAAGAGAAGCTTCGACGAAGTTATAATGGCGGAAAATAGCCGCACCCACCGTATAAGTTAAAAAAACATTCTTACCTTAAATTTGTCAAAAAGGTCAAAAAGTACATTGTTTGGAAAATGAAGGTAAGATTCCTTTCAAAAAAGTATAAGGGTATAAATGACTTTAACCCATTTTCTATTTAATAGTAAAAATGTTTTGAAAGACATTTTTAAGAAACATGGATGTGGATGATAACGAGGTCCCAGTAGATAATTATGTATAAACAACCTTGGATAATGAAGAGGTTGTGAAGTAAACCCTTACCTTGTACTTTTCCTTGGTTGGGGTAGGTTAACCTCCTGTATAATGGTGAAATAATTGTTATTAAATTATACAAGAATCATATACATTCATATGATATCATATATGATCTTTTAACACTGCTTTGTTAACAATATCTTAGATTTATCGTTGTTTCGGGTGTTAACTTACTCGTTTTCGTAAGTCGTGTTTTCATGGATAGGTTGTATCTTATTCATATCCAGAATGATATCATGTCCTTAAACATTATTTTTAGATCATCAAATGATAATTATACTTTAATGGATACGACGGAGAATGAATCTCATCGTGTTCGTGGAGACGGTAGTCCGTACGTACGCACGAGCGACAATATCATTATTTTGATATTAAAATAATATATAATTGGATAGTATATCATATATAAAGAATCATTATCATGTTATATTTATTATTTACATGAATTACATATCATTATTATACCCATCTAAATAATAATATATTGAATAACAATTACACCACGACGTGGAGACGGCAAGCCGTACGTACGCACGTATGGTGACGTGTCATTCAAATGATGGGTAGAATACTGAATATGGTTGTTCCATATTTATAATAAAATCACAGTATATAGAAGATACTGGAGTTATAATTTTATAATTGAAATAATAAACAAAGAGGGAGTGGAAGAAGAAAGAAACTTGAAAGAGGGTGATGAAAACGTTACCTCTTCTTCGGGTTCTTCCTTTTGATTTGATCAAAGAGACTCCTTTGGATGGCTTTCTGACTAAAGTAAAGCTTCTAGGATGAAGGGATAGAAGTTGGGAGAGTATTTGGGCAGAGTTTTTCCGAACCAAAAGGCTTGAAAGTGTGAATAAGGTGGTAGAGGTGGGGGCCTTTTATAAGAGGCGATGAGGGGCTATTTTGGAAAGATTGAAATGTTACATTATTATACAATGATTTTCGGATTCTAAAGGTCCCACACTTATATAATTCGTGGATAAGGTGATAAGGGTTCGAAATCTACCCATAAAATAGTCTTTGGACAAGTGTAAGCCTTGGATTGTACATTATCTTTTCATTTTATTAAAATCGTTAAATAATGAGGTCATCGCTGCATCCTAATGATGTCATAAATAATTTAATTTATTTAATGTCTAAAAATTATAAAAAAAATACTATGATGTATGAAATATTTTTATCTTTCCAATGACTATTTATAGTCAAAAATATGACTTGTATAAACGCATGTAAAAATTGTTTTAGTAAAACATTTCATGTTTGTGTCATTTTTTACTTTAACCTTAAATAAAAGGTATTTATGTCATTTTCTAACTAAAGTGGCTCCATGGGGTCCCCAAGTTGACCCATGGATTGTCTCGGTCGGCCATGACACATCCAATGAGGGTAGGAAATGTGTCAAGCTCATCTCATATTATTAAAACATTATTTTTACCTTAAACTACACTAATTACCTCTAATCGCGATTAAGAACTTAAAAGTTACTATTCACCAAAAATTATTTTAATCTCGTTGAACCACATTTTACTTCTTAATGAAAACCATGTATGTAGTATTTTTGAAAATCAAATCACAGAAGTGGTAATATTTCATTTAAATGAAAAATCAGTTATTTAACTACCACTTAGCGGTTTCACTATTCATCAAAAATTGATGTTTTTCAGAACAATGCCAAAATTTCACCCTAAGCTATAATTGATATTCCGAATTCAAAAATGATGCCTATTTTAAAAAATTACAAACATATAAGTTTCATTAATTAATTTTATAATTAATTCACACTGTCACAACAAATAGCGTGTTTTTAAGAAACAATTTATATCAAAAGATTGGCAATTGTTTATGTCCAATTTCAATGTTAAATTAATTCTAATGACCACCATTGGATAAAATGGTAAAAATATATTCTAATTATACTTTAAACCACTAAATAGTATAATTTATCACTATAAATTATTTTGATTAAAAAAAGTTGTTTTTAAGTATTTTTCACTATTCATATAAAATTAAAAGTTCTCAGAAAAATACCAAAAATTCAACATAGGCTAATATTGATATTCCAAATCCAAAAATGAAGTCCATTTTGATAAATAAAATTTATAAAATTTCAAAAAGTAGGTATTACTATTCACAACGGCTAGTTTAATTAGTTGTGGTGTGTGTTCGAGCTCGAGGTTGCGTACAACACACACTATTGCATTATTCGAAGGGAAACGTACTATGGAAGCTTGGGGTGTTACATTATCCCCTCCTTAAAATAATTGCGTCCTCTCAATTTCTAGGGTATTACTGCATAAAAAGACTCGGGTGGTTCTTCATCATAAGTTCCTCTGGTTCCCACGTTGCCTCTTCCATTTTATGATTTCTCCACAAAACCTTTACCAGATGAGTCGTCCGGTTTCTCAGCACCTGCTCCCTCACATCAAGAATCCTGATGGGCTCTTCACAATAAGATAGATCAGGTTCCAGTTCTAATTCCTCGTAGGTAAGTACATGTGTTGGGTCGGGCATGTATTTTCTCAATAGCGATATGTGGAAAACATCGTGAACTTTGGAGAGATTTGGTGGCATCGCCAAACGATAAGCTACAACCCCAATACGATCTTGAATTTTGAAAGGTCTGATGAACCTAGGACTCAACATACCCTTCTTACCAAAACGTATAACTCCCTTCCATGGAGATACCTTTAGGAAAACATGATCTCCCACCTGAAATTCCAAAACCTTTCTTCTGATATCGACATAGCTCTTCTGCCTACTTTGAGCTGCTTTGATGTGGTTTTGGATTGCCTTCACCTTTTCCATTGTTTCTTCCACCAGTTCTGGTCCCACAAGTTTTCTTTCATCAACGTCATCCCAACAGGTTGGTGTACGACATCGCTTTCCGCATAACGCTTCATAAGGTGCCATCTGAATGCTTGAATGAAAGCTATTGTTATAGGAAAATTCTACCAGTGGTAAATATTGATCCCACATACCCTGAAAGTCAAGAGAGCATGATCTCAACATGTCTTCTAAGGTTTAAATAGTCCGTTCTGATTGTCCATCTGTTTGAGGGTGATAGGTAGTGCTCAAACGAAGTTCAGTATCCAAGGCCTTTTGAAGACTTTTCCAGAATCTTGAAGTAAAACGAGGATCACGATCAGAAACAATAGATAGGGGTACTCCATGAAGTCTTACAACTTCATTAATATATAGTCCTGCTAGACGTTCAAGTGGTAGATCCTCCCGTATAGCCAGAAAATGTGATGACTTAGTAAGTCGATCAACAATGACCCATATTGCATCATTCCTTCTAGGAGTCTTTGGTAGTCCCATGACAAAGTCCATCGTAATATTATCCCATTTCCACTCAGGTATGGGAAGAGGTTGCAATACTCTACCAGGATGTTGCCTTCCAGCTTTCACTTGTTGACAAACCATACACCTCGACACAAAATCAGAAATCTCCCTCTTCATATTGTCCCACCAAAAATGTTCTTTCAAATCTCTATACATTTTGGTGCTCCCAGGGTGTATAGAGAAGTTGGAACTATGAGCATCATCCAGCAATTCCCTTTTTAGATCAGGTATATCGGGAACACAAAGTCTCTTCCCGAATTTCAAAATTCCATCCTTATACACAAAGTCCCTCAATATTCCATCATTCACATCTTTAATCTTCTTCTGAAATTCATCATCAGTGGTCTGAGAACTCTTAATCCTTTCTAGTAATGATGGTTTGGCAACCATTTGAAAAAGAATTGATGTTTCACCTTCCCTAGTTATTCCCATGTCCATCTTCACTAGATCCATGAAAATTGGATCCCTTTCAATTCTCATCACTTTCCAAACTCCATGGTCTTTTCTACTCAAAGCATCTGCCACCTTGTTTTCCTTCCCCAGGTGGTAATGTATCGTGCAATCATAATCCTTGAGTATTTCAAGCCATCACCTTTGCCTCATGTTGAGTTCTTTTTGTGAGAAAATATACTTCAAACTCTTGTGATCAGTATAAATCTCACATTTTCACCATAGAGGTAATGTCTCCATATCTTTAAATCAAAGATCACAGCTGCTAACTCAAGATCATGAGTAGGATAGTTTTTCTCATGAATTTTTAGCTGTCATGATGCATAAGCAATAACCTTATCATTCTGCATAAGGACACAACCAAGTCCTTTCTTCGATGCATCACTATAAATAACAAACCCATCATTCCCTGTTGGTAGAGTCAATACAGGGGCATTGACTAATCTTCTCTTTAGTTCTTCAAAACATTCTTCACACTCTTTTGTCCAGACAAATTTAATCCCTTTACGTGTGAGCTTTGTCAATGGGTTAGCCAATCTGGCAAAATTATGGACGAAACGTCGATAATAACCTGCTAAACCAATAAAACCGCGTACCTCAGTTATACTTGTCGGTGCTATCCATTCTTGGATTGCCTTGGTTTTAGAAGGATCAACGGAAATTCCATCCTTAGAGACAATATGGCCAAGAAAAGAAATCTCCTGAAGCCAAAATTCACACTTGCTAAATTTCCCATATAATTCATGTCTTCTAAGAGTCTTCAGGATAATGCGTAAGTGATTTTCATGATCTTCGTGGCTTTTGGAGTATACCAAGATATCATCAATAAATACCACTACAAAGTCATCAAGATATTCCTTGAAAACTCTATTAATTAGATCCATGAAAACTGAGGGTGCATTAGTCAATCCAAAAGGCATTACTGTAAACTCGTAATGCCCGTACCTTGTTTGAAATGCTGTCTTTGGAACGTCTTCCTTCTTCACACACAACTGATGGTATCCAGACCAAAGGTCAATCTTTGAAAAGTATTGAGCTCCATGAAGTTGGTCAAACAAATCATCAATGCGAGGTAGGAGATACTTGTTCTTTATCGTTATAGCATTGATCTCCCTATAGTCAATGCACAACCTCATAGATCCATCTTTCTTCTTAACAAAAAGAACAGGGGCTCCCCAAGGAGAAACACTAGGGCGAATAAATCCCTTATTACTCAATTCCTCTAGTTGTTTCTTTAGTTCAACTAATTCCACAGTGGCCATTCTATAAGGGGTCTTCGATATGGGCCTTGATCCAGGAATTAAATCAATGGAAAACTCAACTTCTCGTTCTGGAGGATGTCCAGGTAAATCTTCCGAAAACACATCAACATATTCTCTCACAATAGGTACATCCTCTATTTGAATATTCCTTTCCTCACCCTCAGTAATTTCCTTCTCTTCCTCCCCAATAATTGAATTTAGTTGAGCTACTGGGGGTGGATCTAGATAAGAATTATGTGGCGACGATTCTGCTCTAAAGATAAGGTTTTCCTTATCATCATCATCAAGAATCGTAACCTCTTTCCTCTTACAATAAATTTTTGCATCATGGTCCGAAAGACAATCCATACCGAGGATTATATCAAATTCAATCATTGGTATGACGATGAGATCAGCAGGTAAAGAACATTTAGGTTCTCTAATGGGAACTAATCGAAAAAACTTTGTTGCAACAATACTTCCCTTAGGGGTTTTGACCGAAAACTCCCTTGTTAAATCAAATTGGAAATATCTAATTTTCTTAGAAAACTGGGAAGATATGAAACAATGCGATGATCCAGAATCAAATAATGCATTTTCTAAACTTGATGAAACCATTAAATTACCTACCACCACGTCTTTCAGAGCTTCCACCTCAGTAGTAGTGATAGCATAAGCCTGGCCTTGATCCCTTGGCCTCTTCTGAGGTAAGTTCCCCAAACGCTTAGGACATTCATTTGCATAATGTCCCTTCTCTCTACAAATATAACATTCCACGTTGACAACCACTTTCTTTCCCTTGCATTCATGAGCTTGGTGGCCTTTTTCACCACACTTGTAACATACTCCTTTTCCTTTTAGACAGGCACAAGGGTGCTTCCTACCACAATTATCACAGGGTGGAAATTCATTTCTACCCTTCTTCCCTGTTTCCTTATTTCCTTTCCCAGAGTTTTTAGCGGATCTCTTCTTATCTTGCTTTGATTTAAAGTCATATGACTTAGAGAATTCCTTTTCTGTTTTGATAGCGCACGAGACAATACCTTCATATGAAGAGAAGGTTTGTGATACTAAAGCTCGACGGATAAATGGTTTTAACCCGTCAAAGAAATGACCAGTCTTACTTCTTTGGTTATGTATGTAATCTGCAGCATACCTCGCTAACCTTGTAAAGTTAGCCTCATACTTTGCGACATTCTCATCCTCCTTCTGCCTCAGACTCAGAAATTGCCTTTCCATATCCGCTCGATGGTCTCGAGGAAAGTATTTTTCTAAGAACAGCTCTTTGAACTCCTTCCATTCCATGTTTGTTAATTCATAATCTTCCTTTGTGTTTTGAATTAGTGACCACCATTGATTGGCATCTCCAGTGAGGCGGTAAACTTCCATGAAAACTTTCTCCCTTTCACTACTCCCCAAGGCATGGAATATTTTCTCTAAGGAATTTATCCATTTCTCAGCTACTATAGGATTTGTACTCCCATTGAAGGTTGGTGGTTGTTGCCTCATGAAACGGTCTAGCATTGATCCTCCACGTTGCGGATCAGGGTGCTCCATACAAGTAACGTTATTATTCATAACCTGCGTGAGTTGTCCCAGTACGGTGAGAAGCTGATCAGCACCAGTTGTATCACTAGCTCCACCATAATTATCTTGATCAGGAGGGAAATCCCTACACGGAGTGCGTGCATTGATACGGTTTCCATTCCTTCCACTAGGCGCCATTTCTAAATAATGGCATAAACTGGATTAGTTTATGAATCAAAATACATAATTCCATACTTGTAAAACACTTAACATAAATTGAACTAATTATGGATATAATCCATAATTATAAAAAAAATTTCTTTGAGGAAGTATATACTCTTAACCCTTCATAGTGGTTTGTAATGAAAATGGGAATTATCCTAAGCATATCCCCCGGGAGTGTCGTAACCAAGAGTGCAGCAAGGCCCGTTGTCGTGCACCAATTCCCGTTCGAGTATAGCTCAAAGCGGTGTTTTCGGGTTTTACCCCTAGGTACATCTGTGCCAGAGCCTCCTCTACCTGCTCGTATCCAGACAGGGATGTATTTCTCGGAAAACTCACAAAATCTCTACAATACCAAAATTTTTAGGAAGTTCTTCTATACTAATCCTCAAAGTTCATCTTAGGTCTATGTGCTCTAATCAGAGTTTGTCTAAATCTAGCTTCCAAGGTTTGTACTAAACTTCCTCTGATACCAACTGTAACGCCCCGACCCCAGCTACCCAGAGTCGGTGTATTACTTCGTAACATTGGCATGATCACAAAAGATCAAGTCTCGGAAGACCGATTAGTTTAGTAGCCTTGGAAACACTAGATACATTCATAAATCTTACATTACATCATAAAAATGAAAACTACAATAACATGGTCTCCCTAGTCCACACTCATATCCTCACTGACTATTCTTGCAAGTCAGTCATAATACACCTCTTCACATCCTGGGAAAAATAAAACATTGAAAGGGGTGAGCTCAAATGCTCCGTAAGGATAACAATATAGCGGAAACTTTCATAAGAAAACATAAGCATTTAAGGAAATGTATAACTAAAACAAAAGCCTTATTGAACTTGAACTTCAGCATAATATGGCAAAAGTAAAATAAAATAATGCCATTAATTACTCACATGGATATTCTACTAGACGAATAATCACATGAAATATCAATAACCACTTTCATAATGAGGGAATGTATAATGCCAGACATTCTGAAACATTTTGTCAAGGCCTCGGCCAAGACGTCTAAAATGATTAAGGCCTCGGCCAAAACCATAAATCAAATTGGAAAAGGGCCTCAGCCAATTCCACGTCTAGTTGTCTCATGAGACCTACCGATGCATCGAGGAGCTATAGCGGGCTCCACCCGTCACTTATTAAGTCCAATACATTCCTCATATGAATAGGTTTAAACATAACATAAATATTCGTATTAAAACTAGCATACGAAATGTCAACAATTTCTCCATAAACTATGGATGGTATAAAAATAATACATCCACAGTCAAATATTTCACAAAATGTTCAATGGAAGTTTTGTATCATAAATCAATTTCAATTAAACTTAAAACCCATCAAAGGATGTTGACATGGATGAAATCAAAGCTATTTGAGAGAAATATCTCTCTTTTTTGAAATCATTTAAAAGTACCATAATTATAAAATAATACATTTACTTTGAAAATATTCTTATAAGCTTGTAAGGGAAGCTTCGACGAAGTTATAATGGCGGAAAATAGCCGCACCCGCCGTATAAGTTAAAATAACATTCTTACCTTAAATTTGTCAAAAAGGTCAAAAAGTACATTGTTTGGAAAATGACGGTAAGATTCCTTTCAAAAACTTATAAGGGTATAAATTACTTTAACCCATTTTCCATTTAATAGTAAAAATGTTTTGAAAGACATTTTTAAGAAACATGGATGTGGATGATAACGAGGTCCCAGTAGATAATTATGTATAAACAACCTTGGATAATGAAGAGGTTGTGAAGTAAACCCTTAACTTGTACTTTTACTTGGTTGGGGTAGGTTAACCTCCTGTATAATGGTGAAATAATTGTTATTAAATTATACAAGAATCATATACATTCATATGATATCATATATGATCTTTTAACATTGCTTTGTTAACAATATCTTAGATTTATCGTTGTTTCGGGTGTTAACTTACTCATTTTCGTAAGTCGTGTTTTCATGGATAGGTTGTATCATATTCATATGAAGAATTATATAATGTCCTTAAACATTATTTTTAGATCATCAAATGATAATTATACTTGAATGGATACGACGGAGAATGAATCTCATCGCGTTCGTGGAGACGGTAGTCCGTACGTACGCACGAGCGACAATATCATTATTTTGATATTAAAATAATATATAATTCGATAGTATATCATATATACAGAATCATTATCATGTTATATTTATTATTTACATGAATTACATATCATTATTATACCCATATAAATAATAATATATTGAATAACAATTACACCACGGCGTGGAGACGGTAAGCCGTACGTACGTACATATGGTGACATGTCATTCAAATGATGGGTAGAATACTGAATATGGTTGTTCCATATTTATAAAAACATCACAGTATATATAAGGTACTGGAGTTATAATTTTAGAATTGAAATAATAAACAAAGAGGGAGTGGAAGAAGAAAGAAACTTGAAAGAGGGTGATGAAAACGTTACCCCTTCTTCGGGTTCTTCCTTTTGATTTGATCAAAAGGACTCCTTAGGATGGATTTCTGAATAAAGTAAATCTTCTAGGATGGATTTAGAGAAGTTGGGAGAGTATTTGGGCAGAGTTTTTCCGAAGCAAAAGGCTTGAAAGTGTGAATAAGGTGGTAGAGGTGGGAGCCTTTTATAAGAGGAGAGGAGGGGCTCTTTTTGAAAGATTGAAATGTTACATTATTATAAAATTATTTTCAGATTCTAAAGGTCCCACACTTATATAATTCGTGGATAAGGTGATAAGGGTTCGAAATATACCCATCCAATAGCCTTTGGACAAGTTTAAGCCTTGGATTGTACATTATCTTTTCATTTTATTAAAATCGTTAAATAATGAGGTCATCGCTGCATCATAATGATGTCATAAATAATTTAATTTATTTAATGTCTAAAAATTATAAAAAAAATACTATGATGTAGGAAATCTTTATAGATTTCCAATGAATATTTATAGACAAAAATATGACTTGTATAACCCCATGTAAAAATTGATTTAGTAAAACATTTCATGTTTGTGTCATTTTTTACTTTAACCTTAAATAAAAGGTATTTATGTCATTTTCTAACTAAAGTGGCTCCATGGGGTCCCCAAGTTGACCCATGGATTGTATTGGTCGGCCATGACACATCCAATGAGGGTAGGACATGTGTCAAGCTCATCTCATATTATTAAAACATTATTTTTACCTTAAACTACACTAATTACCTCTAATCGCGATTAAGAACTTAAAAATTACTATTCACCAAAAATTATTTTAATCTCATTGAACCAAATTTTACTTCTTAATGAAAACCATGTATGTCGGATTTTTGAAAATCAAATCACAGAAGTGGTAATATTTCATTTAAATGAAAAATCAGTTATTTAACTACCACTTAGTGGTTTCACTATTCATCAAAAATTGAAGTTTTTCAGAACAATGCCAAAATTTCACCCTAAGCTATAATTGATATTCTGAATTCAAAAATGATGCCTATTTTACAAAATTACAAACATATAATTTTCATTAATTAATTTTATAATTAATTCCCGCTGTCACAACAAATAGCGTGTTTTTAAGAAACAATTTATATCAAAAGATTGGCAATTGTTTATGTCCAATTTCAATGTTAAATTAATTCTAATGACCACCATTGGATAAAATGGTAAAAATATATTCTAATTATACTTTAAACCACTAAATATTATAATTTATCACTATAAATTATTTTGATTAAAAAAGTTGTTTTTATGTATTTTTCACTATTCATATAAAATTAGAAGTTCTCAGAAAAATACCAAAAATTCAACATAGGCTAATATTGATATTCCAAATCCAAAAATGAAGCCCATTTTGATAAATAAAATTTATAAATTTCAAAAATTAGGTATTACTATTCAAAAAGGCTAGTTTAATTAGTTGTGGTGTGTGTTAGAGCTCGAGGTTGCGTACAACACACACTATTGCATTATTCGAAGGGAAACGTACTGTGAAAGCTTGGGGTGTTACATTCCCCTTGAATGATGATAAATGAAGGATAATTTCAATGAACAGATGAATTTTTTATGAAAAATATATTTTTAAATAATGGATTTGACAATGATAAAAGGTATATATAATTGTTTTATGAATTGTGATTATCCCTTTCAAATGTTTCGGTAGGAATATTACATGGGATCCTTGAGTACTTAGGAGAGGGTTTAATATTAGGACTTTTGTTGATTTTTATGGGTAATTACACATAGAGGTATTCCTATGTTCTTTTGGTAGGTATAAAAGTGATTGGTTTCCTTGAAATAATCTAGGGAATCATAAATCACAGTATTTCTATACTCTATTGGAAGGTGTGCTAAAGAAAAGTTTAAATCACACTAGTCATGATTGATCATTGTAGGAGGAACCTATCTAACCTAGTCTTATGTTATCCTTGGGGTATCTTCATAGTTATTGGTTATGATATGGAATTTAATACATACATTGATAAATGGAAAATGGTTTATTCAATGTATATTAAAAATTAATTGATGTGAATTTAGGATGTATCAGATTAAAGAGGGTAATTACAATTTGTTTGATATAATCTATAAAATTTCTTATCCCGCCATGTTTTTATTAAATTGGAGAATTATTGGATTTATCCAAAAAAGTATATTTTTGGATCATAAGGTGGGATCATACTAGTCTTGTTTTCCTCACACCCTATACGTACCCTCAATTGTCTACTGACCTTTTTTACTTGATGTAGGAATAAAAAAGGCACTGCAATGTGGCAATCGATTTCATGGTTAGATAGGAATGAGTAACTTATTGGGACAAGGTGTAATGTTTCCCACATATCACATGGATTAGATATCATTAGTTATGAGTAGTTGTGTTTGTTCTTGTTTTTTGGATGTTTTTTTAACTTTTTTATACCCTAATATAATACTTTTGTTGTTTGTTTCTATTTATAGAATATTATGTTGTTTGTTTTTATCGTACCTTATTCAAGAATTCCATTTTTTTCATTTCATTAAATATAGGGATAATATTTATCAAATTTTTTTCTTGATGCTTATGTTCTTTTCACCAGTTTTTGTGAATCACAAATAGACTTTAGGTCTTATCACAGATTGGGTTGAGAGCCCTGGTTGAGGGTGATCAGGGATGATTTGTGAAATATATGCTATATCAAATGGTCAATGTAGGTCATAAACTCATATATCTTAATAGATATCTCCAAAAATTGATCAAAAATAAAAAAAATAAAAAACTAACAGCATGAAAATGTGGGTAAATAATCAACCCCAATCCTCATCACTATGTCCATCCCATGTGATATGATCTATCTTGACCACATATGAAACATATGATCAGAACTACCTACCAAACATAGGGATTGCATGTTCATTTTAGTTCCACTATATAGTGTGATCATAAATAAAAATTGGGTTCCAATAATAATATAGTACTTCATATACATTTTTATACATGAGAAAAATAAAGTAATCATTAATTCAACTACATATAAGAATTCATGTTGCATCATCTTATTCTATCTAGGAAACTATGATACCTAATCATACATAGTCTAGTCACCTATATGGGATCATGTAAAGTATATTTTAATGTACTATGAATCCTATTAGGGGAAATTAAAAAACCATTCCATACCTAGGTGTACATTACATTCATCTTCTTTGTCCAATGTTGGAATATGACCATACCATAATCATGGAATTTTCATTGACAACATTGGAAGTGGATCACAAGGAGTTAATAACCTAAATAAACTCCCACACGAAATGAACCACCAAAAAAAGGTAGGTGACATGTCTAAGTCTCATATACTCTAACAATATCTTAATAAGTTCATAAGGTAGCATACCTATAGAATGAAATGGACCACCAATATGAGTTAAGTCCCATGGATGGTCATATATATAGGATAAAAATATTGATTAAGGAATAAAATTACCAACATAATTCATGATCTAAACCAATAATAGGGGCTATTCCCTATGGATAACCTCATTAAAAAGAATCAGATCACGATAAAGGAAAAACATATAAAACCAGCTGTATGAGTTGATATACCAATATGAAGTAAGTCCCTTGGAAAATATCATACACCTCAGGTATCATGAGAATTGATCTACCAAGGGTATAACATAACCACCCTCTAACACAAGCTAAAAAATACCCTTATAGTAATATACATTTATATCAAACAATCACTAAGAAATCACATAGTTAGGGTGAAAAAACTTAAACATGGAAAATCATGGCTCCATATATGTGTTCTCAATATGAAATCCAAGGCATCAAACACATCAAATGAATTAACCCACAATGTAGGTGTTATTCATACATGATATATCTATTCTTCTCATATAAAATATCATCACTTATATCCCCATTATAAAACCCCTCCATTCTATAACTGAACATAGAGAATATGATAATAAAACCCCATTTTTTGTACCCATCTAGACCAAGAAAGATTTCACCAGGTTTCTAAAACCCAAATCTGTCTCTATACATGGATAGTAAATATATTCATTACCTCGTGAGTGATTCCACAACCCCATGACCTACTAGACCCAACCTCTAAGGGCTGATCCAACCCGCTTTGAATTTTCCACATCAACCTCTTAATCATAATACTTGATATTCATTTCATGAGATGCTTATGAAAGGCCCTAAAAATTCCTTACTAATATATCAGATAAAATTCCCACAAAAACCTATTGTATTATAATCACACACCTATCATATGAAATCACTAAATCCTATATCGTAAAGAAACCCACCCTTTTAACCATACCATATCCTAAAAAACTTTTAATTCATAGCACACACACCAAAATTCTCACTCACCCTCTTGTGGGTGCCTCCAACTAATTGAAATATGAATGACCATCTATCCTCCAACACATAGGCCCAATCCCATCATGCCAACCAAACTAGACCATGGAAGACTAACCTAGGCTATTAAAATATCATATTGAGCCAGAAGACTTATCCTGGGATCATCAGAAACTCAATTAAAATATCCAACGAAATACAGGAAAATTCACAAGGTTATCTTAGTTCACTTAAAATATAATTGATAACTCACTCAAAGACCAAATGTATCTTAGCCTCCTAGTTCTCATTTTAAAACATTCATGGTCTCTACTAGATTTACTAGAGCCTGAACCCCTTGCAATCATATAGAAACATACACAAAAATGCATATTTTTAAGTATTATAGGGACAACCTACAACTTTAATAGAGTCAACCCCTCTAGAATGGTCATCAGTCCTTGTAAAAATCACACCAATCCATGTCAAAATCCCAAAACTTGAAAAACATGTTGATTTGAATACCTTGACCAATGATGCATGAAATGTCCATGATACAACCATTACTTATCTTTGAGAAAAATCCCTATCACTCGACACCCGACCATACTAAAATTTAAATCAATTTAATAAAATAGAACCAAATAAATCCATTGAATAAAATAGCTCAAATTAATCAAATTATATCAAATTGAGTTCAACACTCCTCAATTTCTTCAATCCACCAAACACTAATACCCAATGTTCCAAGATTATCCCCCCATGTTTTGGTGGAATTTTAATCCAATCCTAAATTAGAAAACAGTAATAATCATAAAAATTAATAAAGAGGAAGAAAAAAGTAAATATATGAGGGAAGTATACATTGAATAATCCTTGAAACAGCCCTGTATCCACATCTCTCTAAGGGGATTCGATGAAAGAATAAAATGAGAGGATCCATCCAAAAATGGTCCTCCCTGAGCACCCTTCCTTTTTCATTTATAAATGTGAGGGCCTTGAAAATATACAAATTCCCATATTTTTAGAAGGGACACTATATCCTAATGGGATCCCAGTTTGTTATATTAGGTATTAGGTCATGTACTAGTCACCCAGTGCCACTAAGTTTACTTTTCATTGGTTTTATTGTGGGTACTTTCCCCCCTTAATGGTTCAATATGTACTTGGTTCACTTGATGGGTAATCAATTAATCCCTACAATAAAGATTATTTTTCAAGGACAACAAAACCCATGTACACATTGATAAAAATAACCGAGAACCCTCAAAAAATCCAAAAACATCCCTAGGTGATTCCCCACCACTCAAAATTTGAATATATATCCAATTTCTCAAGTTACACCTGATATGGGACACACGATTCAAATATGATATGAAATTTTGATACCATATCAACTTGGTTCATCATAAACTACACACCATATAACTTCTTATCAATGAGAAGTTCCTCAAATATTATTTTAACCTTCAAATTGATAAATTGGGTTTTAGTACCACTCCACGATCATGATTTGAAAGTGAAATGTGAGCGACCAAACAACTCATGCACTACTCTTAGATAAAATGTCTTTTACTAAAAAAACGTAGGCAGAATCCATGAAAACCAAAATTCATATCCAATATGATCTACACAATGAAAATTCTATACCATTTCTCATAAATATTGATGAATGTAATGGTATTTATTTTACCTCATGAACATTTCTACAAAAACAAACTTATGATAATAAATGCATCACCTACACCTCATCATATTGTACTAACTCCCAAATACATCATGAAACCACTAAAACACCCACCCTATATTTCCATCTCAATTCACATTGTGATTCAATTTTTGGGACCCCAACACATCCATAACTATCATTATACTATCCACGTGAGTACCAATGTATCCCTGATCTATGTCCCTCTATAAATAGATATAAAGTTTCACCCTGGGTTTATTAGCAACAAACTGAATCCTCCCATTAAAACATAAGAATCCTAAATTTGACATTCACCAATGTACTATATAGAATCCAGTGTTCTTGTACATTAGAATCCTATTTTCATCTCATCCACCCCATCATCTCTCACTACACCCATAAACCTTACAACTTGAGGGTCATACAAGAAAAGATTTATAATATTCTCCCCACCATAAAAGTAACCTTATCTTCATCTTTTTGAACCAACACACCCGATCCCCAAGTCCCTTTTACCATGCACTACCAAACATCATGACATGGTGTAACCAACCCTATCACACATGAACAACAAAAAACAACTAATTGCTAAAAATTCCATGTTTATTAGAAATTCCACCTGCCATGGTCATCCATATTTTCTCAAAATTATGGTTATAAACTTAACACTCATTGGTGACAAACCCACCACATGGATTCTCATAAAATTATTCCCATTCACTAAAAAATCCCAACTATAATTGACAATGAAATGTTACCTCTAAACCATATGTGTAAAACTTAATAATACATTTAGCACACTACTTAACTCAGAGCCACAACCCAAGGGTATTAATTTTTTTGAAATATCACCAAACTCATTAGTCATATACCCAATCTCAAAGAGGAAGAAGGTAAAACATAAACTTGATCAATTTTTTTTTATCAAATCAGATACCAAAACAACCTATAATTTCACAACTCAAGAATAAGTACACAATAACAAATGATTATATACCACTATTCTGACATCTCTACACCTATTGGGTTTTCCTAAAACCCATAAAATTCTCAAAAGAACCATACATGATCAATCCCAGTACCCCATATCCAAATGAGGTATCATAGGGATCCAATAAAAATTCGTAGGTATACGTCAATTATTTCCCTAGAGAAGTAAAGCACACACTCATTACCCTTCCAAATGCCAGAGTGAATCTCTATGGTCCCGCAACTCATGGGATCAACTTACATTTAATCATCACCTTGACCCCAACCATAAATTAGTATAACATCTCATACTACCTGACCATACATCTAGGCTCATGGATTCATGATTCACACATTTAAAATATCAGGACCTCATTCCTAAACAACAGGCCATGATTCCCTTTCAAGTCAATCATATCCAACTAGAATAAATCTTGATGATTATATTCCCAATAAACCAAGGCATATACCCAATGAGAATTCAAACAGATGATCACACATCAATTGTGAATTATTTAATGATAAGAAAAAACTACCTAATTTATACTCAACCTCTACATGATCATTTAGGATTTATAGTCACTATCCCATATAAATTCATACATGGATACAAACAGTCCATAAATCCATCTTATTTTATATTCTAAACACAACCTGGATACAACGAATTGTTAAAGTTCATCACATTTAAATACACTAAGCCATTCAATATTTATTTATCTACTCCTAAAATTGTATCCAAATCATCATGGAGAATCAATCCAATTCAAAATTGTAAATCAGGAATAGATCATCAATACTAATGATAAAAAATGCATCAACTATCTAATGAAACCCACTAATAGGTTCCATGCATATCCAACACATAGGAACTATACAATCATAAAAAATGATATCTTATTTCAAAATATACTAAAAATTTCATATAAAAACATGATATATTCACATAAATAACAATGGTCCAGGGTCTAGTAGAGTAAAATGCAACAAACTACTTATTAAAGAAAAAAATATTTTTTTAACACATAAAAAAATTGAACCCCATTTTATATATAGATCATATATAACACCCAATCATTGAAATGACACGTGAATCCTCTGTTTCATGTATGGTATATTTACACATTCCTCTATCCATCTAAATCGAATATAAAATTCATAAATAATGATCTCAAATTAGAACATCATACTTGAACAAACAAATTATCTATAACAGAGAACAAGAAACCACCATCCCATGCCCCCATTAAATTGTATATCCCAAAAAATAGGTGTTAATGATGTACCAACATAAGTTTCTTATTATGATTAGACACATTCTTATCTACATATACTAGGTTTCTAAATAGTAACACAAAAGAAACAAGGATTTGATATCTTTTTGCAACACTCTATCCAAGGTCACCTAAAATTTTTCAAATCAAGTGTCACCACAAGACCTTGGTTATGCCTTACCCTTAGCTAGAGGGTTCCTCACAATATTGAGGGTTTATGAAAAATATTTGGGAGAATATCATCTAAATATGACATTAGTAAATTACAAGTATATAATAGAAGAATCATATATAACCAGATATCAATGTACCTATAATTGAATTAAATCCTAAATCGAACCTTAATAAATAACCTACAAACAATCTATATTTAATGAGAAATGAAATTCATACCATCATATAATATATTAAGTCATCGACTAAGATGATCACATATGAAAAAATAAAAAAATAAAAAAGGTCTAAGGGGATCCAATAACCACCTTGAGACTCACATATTCCTCTTAACCAACCTATATACTCTATACTAATCACTCGTATAACTAATTAATAGAAAAATATACCAAATATAAGGCCTTCATGTACTCCCAGGTTCCCATGCATGGTGTGAGAATAAATCTTCATAAGTATTCACCAACATTTCCATAATCTATGAAATTAAATACATGTGTATATATGTGGAAAATAAATAAAGCAATAATATAACTACATAAAAGAATACATGTAGGGTCATCATGTTCTAAAAAACAACAACGACACAAAAAATACATGGTCTATTCACCTCTAGTGGACCATGTCTACTTCAATATAATTCCTTAGGAATCCCATTAGGGGAAAGGTGGAACATCTCATGGAATATGCATATAGTGAAACCATTTTCCTCATCCAATCAAAAAAAAATCATTCAATATAAAGGGAACTATCACTAACAACAATGTATGGAGATCATAAATATAGAATAACATAGAAAACAAGCCACATGATCCAAATGACAAACATGAGGTAGGTCACATAGTTATGTATCAAATACAATATGAGGATCTCGAGGATGTCATAACATAGATAACTTTCCACAAGAGTTGATCCCCCAACATGTGGTTAGTCCCATGACGGATCACATATATTTAATTAGATCCTAAGGAGGGCATAAAATAGATGAAATCCTATATGATCCTGAAAAAAAATAAAAGGTAGGTCCCTTGCCTGACCATATACTTAGGTAGTGGATCCTGAGGGTGGAGTAATAAAGATAACATCAATCTTTATTTGAACCACCAACACAAGTTATGTTCCATGAACTATCACAAATATCTTGGGAATCATAAGATGCGATTTGATGTGAGAGTAACATATCCAATGACTCATATATGTTGAACCATCCATTTTATTTAATGTCCCTTAGCTATAATTCATACACTAGAAAATCAAATAACTTGGATAAAAAAATTAAACATGGATGATCCTGGACCCTAATTTGTGTATTAACTAAAAATATTCCACATCATCTACCTTGAGTCAAAACATGGGAACTAGTAATATATTACATAATAATACTACTTGTAGCGTATGTCATCATGTTTATACAAGGACCTGACACACTATGTTGGATAATCCAACCACATTGGAAAAAACCTTATACTAAAGAAGGACTCTACAATATTACTCAGACCTAACATAATATCTAAAAAGTGATACAAACCATAAAAACCACTTAATGGGTGATTCCATAGCAACAATGCATTCTTATCCATTTTACCAATGTTCTAAACCAATAGACTTTCAATTTCCACATTTCCCTCTAGGTCATAGTACCAAATTACTATCCCATGCCACACCAATGAAAAGGAACTTATAAACTCATTAGTAAACTCCATGATAAAATTCACACAACCCAATATTTTGTTCCCATTGAGAACCTATCATAAGTGTTCTCTCAATATCATTATTTATATTAAACGCTCTTTGTTACACTACACCAAGTCCTGAAGTAATTTCTTTCTTATATTAAGAACAAAGAATCTCACCCACTATATTTAGGGTGATTCTATCCAAATTAAAGAATAAAAACCATATAATATATAATTCATTATTCTAATCCCACCATGTATTCCATACTATCCCTAGGGGATCAAATTTATGTTATCCAAAACACATCCAATCCCAATGACCTATACTAGGACCTTCCTACACTCAATTGGAATCCCTTACCCAATGGAGATGTGGTGTCTGGTTTATTTTCATTCACTCAAAATGTAGATGTGAACTTTATACATATTTAATAGGATTATATAATCCTAAGTCACAATATTGGTATCTTAAAGTCCCTGTACAATTTACCCAATACAGAACCACATCCAGGTATGCAAAAACATAAAAAAGAGGTATATTATTTAGTATTATAGGATCTAATTATCTATTTAATGATATTAACCCCTTTTACATGATCTCTACGACTCACCCAAGATTACACCATTGCACATCTGCTACCTAGATCCAGATAAAAGATATGATTCCAATATTGCAACCAATAATGCAATAAATTTACATGATGCACCCACAACACCTCTATAATAAAAATAAATTTGACTAAACATCTAATGGAAAAATAATTTATTTAAATTTAATAAAAAATTCAAAAAAAATCCATCAAATGGCATACCTTAGTTGAATTTGTGAATGCAGACATCTGTTCATCACTCTAAATTATCCTCTCTTCATTACATTCAAAATTTACATGGTTTGGGATGATTTAACCATGATCTAAAATAATTTTCATCCCATACATAATCTAAAACTACCAAAAATATTGATAATGAAAAAGAGTAATAATAAAATAATATCGGGGAGAGAAACAAACTGTAGATTATAATAGAAACATTATTTGATCCACACAACTATAAGGGGAACCAAAAAGAGAATAGAGGAAGAAGGAAAGAAACAAATTACCCTTATCAAACCACCTTTACAATTTATTTATAAGAGGGGATTCATATAAAATGGAAGTAATGAAATTTATTTTAAAATCCAACCATAGATAATTGTGTTTCTGATTGGGCTATACAAATATCTCGTTCCCTTACAAGCCACTCAAAACAACCCCATAGATTTGTCAATAGTGTCTAAATGGTATTAATCCCCTAAAATTGGTTACTATGTACTAAGTTCCACTAACTAGGTACCTTATTTTTAGCTACAATATAATTTAAAAATCGGGAAAACCCTTACCCAACTTTACATGAACACCCAAACCATAGACCTAAAAATGCATAAAAAAACTTCTTTTTAGAGATTTTCTACCTCCAATAATTACAATCCATACATATTTATCCAATTACCCCTACTCTAATACTAAAATATAAAATATCCTTAGAAATTTATGATCCAAAATGACATGGATCATTACTATAATTTTAGAACATTATTTACAATGCGATCCATATTAAAAATTATTTCTAACTAATAGTAAAACCAAAAAATATGTTAAAAACATATTTTATTAATAGTAAAATATATTTTCTATACAAAATATGAAACCCAACAAAAACCTACAATACAAGAAGGATAAAAATAATTAGAATGATTATATTCCAAATAAATATGGAAGAACACTCAAATACCTCGGAAAGGGTTACAGAAAATCAAATTTAATAAGGAAAAATAATCTATGATATAAAAATAAAATTTCTTAGTATTTTATTTCTTTTTGTTTTATTATATACAATAATATAAATGAATAAACCTTTTCTATAAAATTGAGATATTGGAAATTTCAACTTCTGAGATAGTAAAAGGTATGGATTTAGGAAAATGTTACATTGAAATAAGATTCTCCCACTCAGACTATAGTTATTTTTAGGTGAACAATAAAAAATCAGGCCTTATAAATAAGTGGTATTCCCTTGATTAGAATAAATATTAAGGGTTAGAATAGTGATTTTTATCTAATGCCTATTCAATGAAAAAGGAAAATAAATTAATTGATTTATTACTAACACCTCCCTATAAATCCTCATACTTGGATTTATGACATAATTTTATTCCCATCAGTATTTGGTGAATATTTTATTCTCTACCATTTAACAAAACATTTATATAGTAACAAATTCTTTATTAATATCAGTGCCCCAGTGAGTCCCTTTACTAAAGAAGAGATCATTAGGATTCAAAACCTTAATAAACTCATGGATGATTATAATTTAATACTCTAAATAATCTTTAGTAAAAAAGAGGAGGAGATATAAATAAGAAGGGAAATACCATAAAAATATAGCCTCATATAAATATATATTCATATATTATGGAATTATATAATTGATGTTTAGATAAAAACAAGATAAATTTTTTAAAACATTTAAAAAAAACTAATAAATATAACTTATATTACATGAACTTCATTACGTAATAACCACATTATTTATCATTTAAGTGTTCTGGAAAATATAAAATAAAAAAAAATATTATTTGAATATGAAAATATCCTAAATCATAAATATAAATACCATTGTAAACATCTATTTTAATAATATATAGATATATTTATTCTTCCTAAAAAATTATCCCGTGCACCTTTTAAAAATAATCATGGATTTAACATTTTTTGGATAAGAAATTAGTTAATTTAAACTAAAAGAAACCCAAAAAACATATATATCAAATGAATTATAAAGATGTAAATATTTTTCTTACTAATTAAACACTGTAATTATTTTTTAATTATACATTGAATCAGTATAATTATGATTAAAATAAAATTATTATCACTATGTTTAATATTTATATAATATATCATTGGGTTAAAAAGATTTAAAAAATTAATATTGAATTAAACCTAAATAAATATTGTAAAACTATATTTTTTCCAAAATAATAAAATGTAAATTATTTTAAATGATATTTAATAATTAGAAATAAAATTACTTCAATTATGAAATTATTAATATAATATCTTATATAAAATATATTATAGAAATCCTGATGATTAGATTGTTTATTTTTATTACATTTTAATTTTTTGACTTGTAATTTAAATTTATCTATATATTTTATAAATGTGGTCCTGTTAACCTGCATATATTAACTAATTTTTTAATACTATTATTGGTGGGAATGTGATCATTATAAAATAATAATAGAGAAAAGTACAAATTTATGAAAAACTAATTAACCAGTTCACTAGTTTATATATACATAATGTTCATTGATAATCAATGATTGAAAAATTTATTAAATTATAATTATATATTAAAATTTACAAAAATAGTGAATACAATATTATTCAGCAATAAATTTATTTTTAATTACATGTTTAATTCAAAAAGTGTTTTTTAGTATTTAATGGATTTTCCTTTGGAATTTATGAATGGAAATGTATTTTAATTATTTACAGAACAAGTAATAAAATTGTTCTTTTATGAATATTAGATGAATAAAATAATATCATGTTAACAAGGTTTATAGAACATACTCTTCACTACCTAGATCATGTCATGAAAAAAGTATAAAATGAATATAAAACCTCTTGTAGTTTCATGAGATTTTTAATCATTTTGAAATCAAGTCATTGAATGTTAGGGGAAATAATAATATAACCCATGGAATATGGAACATAAGTAAAATCATGATAAAATAAATGATTCAATCAAACCCTCATTTTTACCTATTATTCCTCGAACTATTATAGAATAATGAAATAATGATTTGTGGAAGATATAGACTATGTGCTGGATAAATGATCATTAGAGAAAGTGAGAGTGATACTCGAGAAGTGTGAATGAATACCTATAATTGAAATAATGTGGAGTGTATATCCATACAAAAATATTCCAAGAATAATAAAAAATAATTTCATTAAAAAATTTATAGATAGATCCCATGTACAATATTCAGTTGATTGGGGATCCTCGGGTGACGAAGTTAATCACATGAAGGATGCAACCAATCAATGATTATGCATGTAATGGATTTAGTATATGAAGGCCTACATAATAGATTTATTTCATTTAAGTTTTGGAATATGTTCATAATTTTCTATCAGCTAACATTGAGATACATGAATAGTAATTTTATACTTAAAATAAATAATATATAATATTGCACTTTCATTACATTTTTTAAAAAAGTGAAATTGATGTGTAGGTAATTTTTGATGTTTAAATTAATGTGGTATAAAATATTATATCTCTATCATCAATAATTTTTAAAAATATCTAGTTAATCAATCATTAATATATTATCATTTTTTATGATCTCATTCAAATGTGTGATAATAAATATTAAATGTCTAGTATTGGGACCATCCCACCTTTCTATTCAGTTTACAAGAAACACTGATGATATCTTCTTGGTATTTAATGATCTAATATAAAATATCCATGTGTAAATCCAATTATCCTATAGTGCATTGAGCTACAACTCAGTCAGCATCACCAATTCCTACCCTAGTGAAGGTTACTCCATGATGATTTTATAAGTGTGTTTTCCCCATAAATTAGTGTGGGTTCTCCAAATGGTCACTGTTTTAGATAATCCCACCCATACTATGATAATATTATATATTTGGTTCAAATATTCCAAATGGTATTTCATACTTTCATTGATGCTAAAATTATTATTTCTTTTAAAATAGAACTAGATGTCATGTTGATCATATTTTATGTTATATAACAACTATTGGAACTACATGAACTCAATAATATAGATGATTCCTAGGCCGAGAACTATAACTATTTACACCAACCCCACACTAATAAAAAAAATGTTTCCCTCATCCCATTACCTGGTTTTATATGGTCTTTTTGATCTTTCTATCTATCATGGAGGCATTGGTGAAGAGGGTGGGCTATATGGTGAAGGGGATCCAAATTAGTATCACTTACTTTATTAGATCCATCGTTATACTAATGTTGTGAGATTTTATTTACATGTCATAGATTACAATGATGTCTGAACACCTATTATACTTAAACAACCCCAACATGATATGAGGATATTGAGTCTTGGTTTTAGGAATTCCATCTCTAGTAATTCAGTTGACAGGGTGGGATCCCAACATTTGAAGGACACAATACTAGATTAGAGATGGATAACACCGTCATCATAGGAATGATAGTGGCCTTTGGATAGTTCATTGTATTAATATAAATCTTGAAAAAATTATCATCTCTTAATGTTAACTTATCTATTATAATAAAATATACCTTGAGGATTAATATTTCTCAAAATTACATCGAATCTACCACAATCATTTACTAAAAACAATTTTTTAATACATTTCCTTTCTCAAAGCCAACATCCTAGAGCATAATTTTCCTTGTAATTTTACAAGACATGATACCTTTTATGCACATGATTATATTAATTATTTCAATAGTGTAGAATATTTAGGATACAGGGAAGGGTAATTTCATACCAGGGTATGCATCAATTTATTTCATCCCCAATACCAAGGATGATGATGGAGATGAATGTATGATCCATTGATTATATAGTGATAGTTTTCATTCATGCATTTTTTTCCACAAAAGTATCATGATTAGGTACACTGTTCCTTATGTAGGATCTAATAAAAAATGAGGTACAAAGTTTGATATATATGAAAATTTATTGATATCCGGATACACAGATCTGTTGAATAGGAAATGAGCAAGATTTTTTGATTAAATATAAAAATAAAACAATTTCCTCATGTAATTCACTACGAATAAATGGAATTTTGGGATGGGAAAAGATCTTGTCGCCAAAAGTACATCAAAAAGAATATTTGCAACAGGATAAGGGGTCCCGTCGCAAAAGATTTGGCATGGTTTGTGCACCTAACCGTGGGAAGGGTATTTGCGATGGGGGGTGCCTCCACATTGCAAATACCCTACAGCAGTAAATACTATTTGCAACAAGATATTCCCCCATTGTAAAGAGTGTGTCTATAGCATCCCGCCTTTTTATCACAAAAACTTTCATTACATTTTACAAAACCGAGGATCTTTAAGGTTTAGTGTCTTGGAAACCAGGAACTTGAAACATGAAAACATAATAGATTCTTCTTAAACACTTGAAAGGATTCTCCTCATGTTCATCCTAGGTTCATTACTGCATCTCATAACCTGGGGACATACATCAAAAGAAAGGGTGAGCAGAAGGCCCAGTAAGGGAAACAAGAGAAACATTTTACATGTGAACTTGAGATACTTCAATAAGGTCATGAAAAGAACATTAAGGCATGAGAAAGAAATCATGAGGAATATCATAATAAAAATAACATTTTTCATAACTTGAAGATGTGGATACAAAATTTAATATTGACAATCATTTCGTTTCACCAAGGTCCATCCCCAAGGTGTCATTAAAAATTACCAAGGTTATTCACCAAGGTATCAGTCTAAAAAGTCATCTCTAGAGATTAAGTCTTTACCCAATGCATTGGAACGCTATCTGGGCGCACCCTTGACATGTATTTATTATCATGTGAGCCACACATATCATCATCGATCATTTCATAAACAACCCATATAGCATAAAATAAATGGGTTTCATTTCATAATCATAACATTTTAAAAACTGCTTTAAAGACATGATCTTTATGTCACTTTAAACCCACGGAAAGGGAAAGTGGGTTTCACGTGTGTAAATACAAGAATTTAAAATAGAAAATTTTGATATATATGTGAATAACCCTATATAAATAAGAGCTTTGAGTATTCACTTAATAAAATAAAATATCGTTAAAAAAAAGAGAGAGACATTTTGAGATGAAAATTCTGCAGCATAATGGCTATGTTACAAGGTTTTTAGAAAACATTGAAAAGAGAGGGGACTTGGGTAAAACATTCATAAATGACCCATAAAACAGTAGAGGGACCTAATATAAGGGATTTAAGAACATGGTAATTAAATTTGAAAATATACCATATGAAATGAAGAACATGAAAGGAAGACAAAAGTAAGATTTCTCTTATGAAAATTCGGCAGCCTAACAGCGTTACATAAACTTCAACCAAAAATGAATTGATGAGATCAAATAGGGTCTCTCATAATATGAACATAAAATATAAGTATGATAGATATAGTGATCATACCCCAACATAATAAAAAGGAACTTTCAAGACTTGACATGGAATTAGAACTTTGAAAAGGGAGAAATGTGTAAGGACCACATAAAAATTCAGCAGCCTAACGACGCCACTTAAACTTCAAAATACTGAATTGAAGAGATCAAATGAGGTCTCTAATCATATGGTATTAAAATATCAGTATGATAGATATAGATATAATACCACAACATAAAAAAAGGAACTTGAAAGAATTGACATGAAAGTAGAACTTCAAAACGAGAAGGGTGAAGAACCACTTAAAAATTCGGCAGCCTAACGGCGCCACTTAAAACTTCAAAATACTGAATTGAAGAGATAAAATGGGGCCTCTCATAATATGATCATAAAATATCAGTATGATAAATTTAGAGATCATACCCCAACATAATAAAAAGGAAATTGAAATACTTTACATGAAAATAGATCTTGAAAAATGAGAAGGGAGAAAGAATCCGTTACAAAAATTTCGGCAGCCTAACGACGCCACTTAAAACTTCATAAAAAAAATAATGAGAGTAAGAGGGGATCTATAGTTATTTGAACATGAAAAGGGCAGTAAGAGGAGTATAAAATAACACCCTTTAACATAAGAACATGGAGAATAAAAGAAATTACATAAAAAAGATTTCTTGAAAAGAAAGAGAGAGATCAGATCCCTTACCTTAAAACGTAACTCTTAAAACTCAAAGGATGGGACCTTGAGGGATTTGGGGCACCTTGGGAAGACTCCTTGGGAGGTAATGAGACCATAACTTCTTTGGGGGAGAGTGGGGAGTCGAATGGATGAGAGGATGGCTTGGTATTTATAGGGAAAGTGAGGGGACAAGGCATTAATGGACAAGGGACACCTCATTAGTGGTTTTGGCAAAACCATGGGCTTACCCATGGTATTTTCCCATGGTATTAGACACTTGGGACACCTCATACCTTATATTACTATTAATAAGTCTACCATATTGATTAAATACATAATACATAATTTAATTATGTCATTGAACACCCGTAACTTAAAAACTGTATTTTCACTATTCATTGAAAATTCAACTTTCTCAGAATAATCCCAAAATTTCACCGTAACCAAATATCAATGCTCTGATTTCAAAAATGAACTCCATTTTATAAAAATAATTTTCTAAATTTTTTTAATTTAATTTTTAATTAAAAAACACTATTCACTCGAAAAAACTAATACTTGAATAATAATTTATGAAACCGTTATTTAACCATTTTATTGAATCACATTAATTAATCAAGGTGCCTAGATTATATTAATACTTTCTTTAAGTGAGATTACTAATCCATTTGGACACATTACTAATCCTAATCATAAAATCACTATTCATAATTTACTATTCATCAAAAATTAAGTTGATCTTATTAGACTCTAAATTTCGTACTGAGCATAATTGTAGAAGACCGTTTTTTGAATATCATTACACATTTATAATTATTTAAGGTTTAAATAAACATTTTTAAAATATCCTTTTTCTAAGATTCATCAAAAATATGCATACTATATTTATCCGGTCATTTGAAAATTCATAAACTTCATCATAAGAAGAAATCCCAATTTTTATTTAAAACAAAGGATTATACAAGGCAGTTACGGTCTCCTTACATTGCCCCTTATCACACCAGCATAGGACCTAAGTGTAAGGTGTGCTAAGGTGAGAGAATCTGAGGGAGGCTCGGCTAACATCGCACGAGTAGTAATTTCTACCAGTTTGAACTTCTCGCAAAGGAAATTTTGTTCTAGCTTCACATGATGAAGTTCGGCTTGGGTTTGGTCCAGAGCAAAGCCCAGTGGTGCTACCTCCTTCCCAAGTTCTGTTAGATGGGCTTCGATCGGTCCAAGACTACTGGGTGAGGCCATCGAATCTTCTTTCTATAATAATTAACCAAGATTACTTGTATTTAGAGACAATAATCAAAACGTTTAGTTTCCAGGGGTCATATTGACCAATGGTTATATAACAGTCAAAACCCAATGGTCTCATTTTAATTATACTCATGTTATCAAATGAAGCATTTTTGTTGAGTATAAAAAACAAAATAAAAATAACACATAAAATTAGGAAACGAGATTTATTCAAAATTTCGGGTCGTTACAGTGTCAGCAGGTCACTATTTGATATGGGTCCTATCGCAAATACCCTTTTAACTGTCGACAATAATTAAAGCGGTCGAAGGTATTTGCGACGAGTCTCGTCGTAAATAGTACTATTTGCGACTAGAGTCCCACCGCAAATAATCTAACCTATATATACCCCCATCTTTCTTTTTATTCTTTCTATCTATTCCTACTTTTTCTCTCTCTTTCTAAACAATAATTTTAGAGTTTAAATTTATCTCAATTAATTTTTTTTTACGAACAGATTTTGAAGTCGTCTGCACCTTTAAGATATGAAGTTTAAAGGTATTTATGTTTTATCTAATTTAATATTTATTTCATTTAATATATTAATTTTAATTATTGAAAATTATTTGAAATTAAATTATATTTAAATTATTTTGTTATCATTATTTCTTTGTAGTAAAAAATTGAAATTATTTGTGCAAATTATTAATAATTAGTGGTAATTAGTAATTATTAATGATAATTAGTATTGAATAAAAATAATTAGCAGTAATTTGTAATTTGTAGTGGTAATTAGCTGTAACTAATAGTAATTAATGCTAATTAGTAATAATTTGTGGTAATTAGTAATAATTAAGAATAAATCCTAATAATTAGTAAAAATAGTAAAAAATAGTAAAAAATAGCAATAAATACTAATAATTAGTAATAAATACTAATAATTATTAATAATTACTACAAATTAGTAATAATTACTACTAAATAGTAATAATTACTACCAAATAGTAATAATTACTAGTAAATAGTAATAATTAAAAATAAATTGTAAAAAAAGAAAAAATTTCTAAAAATAGTAAAAAATACTAATAATTAGTAACAAATACTAATAATTACTAACAAATACTAATAATTAGTAACAAAGACTAATAATTAGTAACAAATACTAATAATTATTAATAAATACTAATAATTAGAAATAATTACTAATAATTAGAAAAAATTACTAATAATTATTTATGAATAGTAATAATTATCAATAAATAGTAATAATTAACAATAAATAGTAATAATTAGCAAAAAATAGTATTAATTAGCAATAAATACTAATAATTAGGAATAAATAGTAATAATTATTAAAAAATAATAACAATTAGTAAAAATAGTAATAATTAGTAAAAAATAGTAATAATTAGTAAAAAATAGTAATAATTAGTAAAAAATTATAATAAATACAAATAATTAGTAATAAATAGTAAAAATTAGTAATAAATACTAATAATTAGTAATGATTAGTAATAATTAGTAAAAAATAGTAATAAATACTAATAATTAGTAATAATATGCAATAATTAGTATTAATTAGTAATAAATAGTATTAATTTGTAATAAATAGTATTAATTAGTAATAAATAGTAATAAATAGTATTAATTATTAATAAATAGTAATAAATAGTAATAATTAGTTATAATTAGTAGAAAATAGTAATAATTAATGAAAAATAGTAATAATTACTATTAATTACTAATAAATACTAATAATTAGTATAAATACTAATAATTAGTAATAAATACTAATAATTATTAATAAATACTAATAATTAGTAATAAATACATATTATTAGTAATAGATAGAAATAATTAGTAATAAATACCAATATATAGTAATAAATACCAATAATTAGTAATAATTAGTAATAATTAATAATAATTAGCAATAATTAGTAATAATTAGCAATAATTAGTAATATTTAGAAATAATTATTAATAATTAGCAATAATTACTAATAATTAGAAATAATTACTAATAATTAGAAATAAATAGAAATAATTAGCAATAAATAGTAATAAATTGAAATAAATTGAAATAATTAGTAATAAATAGTAATAATCAACAATAATTAGATCTAGTTAGTAAAAAATATTAAAAAATAGTAAAAAATAGTAAAAATAGTAATAATTAGTAAAAATAGTAATAACTTGTAAAAAATAGTAATAAGTATTAATAATTAGTAAAAAATACTAATAATTAGGAATACATACTAATAATTAGTAATAAATACTAATAATTTATAATAATTGGTAATAATTAGTAAAAATTTGTAATAATTAGTAATAAATAGTAATAAATTGGAAAAATTAGTAATAAATAAGGATAATTTTAATAAATTGTAAGAACTTGGCTTAATTTCCTATGGATTGGAATCACACCTTCTGCTCAATGACTCTTATCCTCTCAACTCTCACCAACTAAAAACATTATGAAAAATGTGCTTCTACGTCTTCATATCCAATCTCGTATGCACGAGATTGGATATGCATACATATGAAAACATTTTTCATAATATTTTCGGGTGGTGACAATTACCAAAAGATGATTCATCAAAAAAAAAGGGGCTCTTTTATCCGACGATTTATTTAATTGCATCTTTCTCACACTAAAATAAAAATGAAGAATCTGTTCGGAGGTACGCTTATGCATTCTCGTATGCACAAGAATTGATATGCGTACCTCCAAGAAGATCATTATTTGTGATTTCAGTGTGAGAAAGTTGTATGTATATGAGCCTTCAGACAGAAGAGAAGCCACAAATCCATTGGAAATTGTGTCACCCATAATTAGTGGTAATTTGTAAGAAGTAGCTATAATTATTTATGTTCTCTTTTTTGATAGTTTTTTTCTTATATAAAATTATTCAAAAATAGTAATGATTTTATATTTTGTAGAGAAATATTGAACAAGGATGTTGACAATAGTCATTATTAGATGATCGTGCTTTGAAAATTTAGTATAGAAATCCAAACAGATCTCGTTTAAATCCTGTATACATTAAGGGTGTTGAATCTTTCTTATCATTTGAATCATCAAAAACAGAATTTGTTTCAGAAATAAAAATTAAATGACCTTGTAAAGAATGTTCTATGAGAGCGTTTGACACATTTGACAATGTTGGGGGACATCTCTTGAGTTTCAGTTTTGAACCAGATTATGTTTTTTGGAATCAACATGGTAAATGAAGTTCTAGAGAAGATACTAATAATTTGATTCCAAATGCATCATGATTTCAAAAATTAGTACATGATGTAGAAAGTCCCTTTGTTCAAAAAAATGAAACTTAGGATGGTATTGATTTGAATCCTGAGTTGGCACCAGATTAATTTTATGAGTTTTTAGGCCTGCTAACGATGAATTATATCCTGGTTGTAAGATAAGAAAATTATAAGCGGCTGCAAAATTTATGGATATTAAATCTAATAATGGAATGTCAAACAACTATTTTGATCATATGTTTTCATTAGATAAAACACTATTACCTGAAGGAAATATGTTGCCTGTAAATTACTATGAGAGTAAGAGGCTGGTTTTTAATCTGGGCCTTAATTATCAGAAGATTCATTAATGTTAAATTGATTGAATCTTATATTATGGTGAAAATGAGTCACTGGATTGGTGTCCCACATGTGTAAAATCAAGGTATAAAGATGCTCAACCGGGGAAGTTGGGATTGATTCCTGTAAAACAGTTGAGATCTTTCCAGCATACACCCAATTAGCAAAATTTATTTTTGTATCAGAACATTGTGATAATGATGTCAAGGCACAAAACCAAGATTTCAACCAATAAAAGCTTGAATCAACTATCTGATGGTGATTCATGGAATCATTTTGAACAAGTGCATCTGTCTTTTTCTTTAGAAGCCCGAAACATGTGATTGGGCCTTTCTACTAATGGTTTATGTATGTTTGGTTCTTATGGTTGTCAGTATTCATATTGTATTGTCCTTATAACTTTGTACAATTTACCTTCATGGATTTTGACGAAGGAGCATTATATCCTTTTGACCTTATTAATCCTAGGACATCCAAAAAAAATATTTTTGTTTATTTGAAACCATTGATTGATAATTTAAATTCATTATGGAGTAATGGTGCTAGTACATATGATGTTGTTGTGAAACAATATTTTATACTAAAAGATTCATTGATATGGATAATTAGTGACTTCCCGGTATATGGCATGTTATCTGGCTGGTGTACACATGGTCTGAAATCATGTCCGCATTGTATGAGAGAAAATAAAGAATTTATTCTCATCAATGGAAGAAAACCTTTCTATTTTGACTATCATAACATATTTATTCCAACCAATCATCGTATTCAGAGGAAAAAATCTCATTTTAGAAAAGGAACAATTAAAAGGGATTATCCTCCAAAAATGATCTCTGGTATGGAGTTAAAATCCATTTTATTTTCATTACCTCCCATCACATTTGGACCAATAATAAAACAACAAAAAATTCATGGCTTTGGGAATGTACACAATTTGATAAAACATAGAAAGTTTTGGGATCTATCATATTGGTCTTATTTTTTGGTCTGCCACATGTTGGATGTTAGGAATATTGAGAAGAAATATTTTGATAATTTATTTTATATAGTTTTGGATACACCAGGTAAGATCAAAGATAATGTAAAGCCACGATTAGATCTTGCCCAAATTTGTAGGCGACCAGAACCTGAAATTTTGAAAATGTCAGATCACAGAGGTTAATAAAGCCAGCAAAAGCTTATACGCATTCCAAAGAGAGTTGTTAATTATTTTTTTTGTGGATTAAATATTTTTGAATTCTAGATGGATATGTTTCAAATTTGGGCAGATGTGTTAAAAATGGTCATATTACCAGATTAAAAAGTTAATATTTTCATGTTATTATGGAAAGAAATATGTTGATGGGATAAAGAGGTTTGTTGAATTATATGATTTGGGATTCGATAACATACATATCATATTTTTTTGAGACATTTGTTCGGTGAAAATAGACTATATTGCACTATTAAAACCGAAAGAATATGTTCTTGTAATTATTTGTAAACTGGAAAAAATCTTTTCACCAGCTTTCTTTGACTCAATAGAAAATTTGATATTAAATTTTCCACATGTAGAAAAATGTTGAGGTCTGGTACAATTTTGATGGATGTACCCATTCGATAGATGCATGTAGAATTTAAAAAAAGTATGTAACGAAGAATCAATTGAAGGCACAATTGTTGATGTTTATTTGAAAGAGAAAATTTCTTTTTTCTTCTCTCATTTTTTGAATTTGAATATCCTTAAAAACACAAATGCATGGGACATAATTAAGGTAATGTTGATGATGAAATGGGAAATCAATTATCAATTTTTAATCAGCCAGAGATTTGCTTCAGTGGAGTTCATGAATGATGGCTTTTAGATGAAGAACAACACAGAGCTCATACATATGTTCTGCTCAACTATGCAGAAATGAAATCATTTATACAGTGAGTGCTTCTATAACATACTCTATAATTTTTTATAGTAAGTAAACATATTTTTTTGTAGATTATATGATAATCATATAAAGAAACAACTTCCAAAAATTACATCAGTTGCTTTTGAAGAACACAGACAAATTTTTCTCTTAATGTATTTAAAAATTGGTAACATAAATTACTGATCATTTAACATAACATGCCAGTTTATTATTTTTTATATTGATTATTCTTTTAAAAAATTTTAGGTGTCTCAACATGCAGATAATATTGATAACCGGCTGTGTATATTGAGTAACTCACCATCCAAAATGGTTAAATCACACAATGAATATGTGGTGAATGGTTTCTGATTTCATACACATGCATATGGGGAATCAAAAAAAAAAAACAATGAACATTGGAGTTTTCTTGAGAGGATTTCATTATAGAGAAACTGACGATTACTTTTACGACATGCTGGATAAAATTATTGAACTGTGTTATCTAGGAAAAAATTACATAACGATGTATAAATGTTGGTGGTTGGATACTGATAGAATATTTTTTGTTCATATGACTCTTGGAATTTTTGATATTAAATATATAATTATTATTGCAGAAAAGGAATCATTTTTATAGGCTCAACATTCACATAAAATTGATTAAGCAAATTATTGTGCAACATACAGAGACCTAAGTGATTGGTGGAGCATAATACAAATCAAATTTCGAGAAAATCATTTTACTTAAAGTGAATGTGGTTTCAATAAAGTTCAAGGAATTGAAAATTTTCAAGAGACTACTTGAAACCCATATTTTCCACAAAGTGACATGAATATTGATGATGACACCCCAAAATTAAGGGTTAATGGTGAACCTGATGTTAATGATGTTACAAATGAATTTAAAATGGAAAGAGATGATGAAACTAAAACTCCTATGGATATTGATGATGCTGAGGAGGAATATAAAGACATTAACATCGTCAAATATGAAGATGATGATGAAGGTGAACATTGATACAGTTAAATATTGGTTATAATCATAACTAATATATATCAATATATAATAGTTATTTTCAACAATTTTCTAACAATAATCATTTTTTGTTTCAGATGGATGATGATCTATTTCGTTAGTTACAGGAGGGTAAGATACCTTTGGATGAGGAGGATTTGGGATCATCTGATCCTCAACCTAGTGGCGATTCTGGGGTATGTGAAGAGGGTGCAGTCTTGCGTGATTGATGATTCCTGACCCTATCCTCGAGTGACATCCACATCATGGATTCGATCCACGCACGCAGATGTTTGGTAACCTGTGTATTTAGTTATCTTTTATTAATATATTTATATACTAATTATTTGATTATTTTTTCTTTTTTCTCAGTTTTGCACAAATAGTTGTTGGATAGGGAGCTCTATCTTATGCAATTTTTTCATCCATGTATCACATGAGAATAGATTCCTGTTGATTTGTAGCTCAACATGTTCAATCATTGGCTGGTACATAAATAAATAATATTTATTTTGAAATTTATTTCATGAACAAAATATTATTATAAATTATTTTTATGGTTTATGGTATCCTCAATGATAGCATGAATGACGCTATCTAGGTGGCAAGGGAGGGGTCTATGCATGATAGTTTCTGTTAGTTTTTGCACAATTTGAGAAGGGTGACCATGAAGAATGAAGGAGCGGTAGTATTTGATGAGTCATGTAGAGCCCACTGAACAGAGTATATTTCATCTCATGTTTGGGATGGAATATGTTCACACTAGTTGGGTGGTGGATTTAAGAAGATATCTTCATTGAGCCGACAGAACCGGGGAGACATGAGGTGACGCATCGAGCTGGTAGACGTACATTCAATATTCATAGTGAGAATCTAGTAAGTAATTTTTTCAATATTTTTTATAACTTTAAATATAAAAAGATTATTTTATATTAATATTGGCATTCAAGAAACCCGATATAATGGAGTATTATGTTTATTGGAGGATGTATAGTGATCCAGCCACTGGAGAGATTAGAGGTTATCAACAACATCAGATTGTGGTCAGTATTATTTCTTTTTCAGTTTGAAAATTAATTGCATATAATTTTTTCACTATTTTTATTTCAAATTGGAAATGAAGGAGTCATATGAGGCCGAGACCTCTTAGACACAGGATGAGTTTCAGGACGAGACAGATGATTAAACTAGTGCCCACCATTTTGATGAGGCAACATGGATGCAGGAGACCTAGAATGGTTTCAAGAAGGGATGAGTAGTTGGTATCAGATCTCAATTGACATCTAGAACTTATTTTGGTACTGCTGCAATGTGATCATCCAGATTGAGAGGAGCTCCTGGAGAGGCATCATCTTTGTCCTTACAGTATAAGGGGTAGTTGCGAACTCATAGTGTGCTTATATAGAGTTTGTGTAAGGAGCAGGAGCATATGTGTTAGCATCAGTAGCAACATGAGGAGGTGCACCGACAACAGCAGCAGCTGTACAAGGAGATGATACATCGATGACAGTATTAGCAAGACGATCATATCGAGTACATGTGCCATCTGACTCGTAGTTTAGGGATTGAGTTTTCTCCAATATATCTTCCAGCTCCTCCACCTCCTCTAAAGGACCACCCCCAGGGATTTTTTTTTCATGTTAAAAACATTTGAATTTAAATTTTGTTGTAATATTAACTATTTATAATTTCTATCAATTATATTGGTGCAAATATTTCATAAGTTTTTTATTTTTAATATTTTAATTTTTTATTAATTTTTATTAGTATTTTTTAATGTTTGTTTATTTTACTAATAATAAAAATAATATTTTATCATATTTTTATATTTTTTGTGAATATTGTGAATTTTAATATTTTATTACTTTTTTATTGTTTAAATAATATTTATATGATTTTTTCATAAATAGTAATAATAATAATAATAATAATAACATTATTATATTATTAGTATTATTTTATTATTAATATTATCATAATATTTTTTAATATTATTAATATTAGTATTATTATTATATAATATAATATTATTTATTTTAATATTATTAATGTTATTATTATTTTATAATATTAATTTATCATAATTTTATTGAATATTTCTTTTATTAAGTATTTGCGATAGGACCTTTTGTGATGTTTTCCCATCGAAAATAGTTTATATAATTTTTAAATAACTATTTGCGATGGGAAAACGGGCCCGTCGAAAATAATTTTTTGCGACAGAACCATCAAAAAAAGTTTTAAATATATAAATGGAGATATATTTATGTTATTGTTTTCTAAAATGGGATATTTATGATGGGACCCCGTCACAAATAAACTGTCGAAAATAAGTCAAATTTAAGTAGTGATTTTCATGTTATTTGATTCATGTTTGATGTAATTTTTATAGTTACTCATGGATCCAAACGGAAAACCCTCTCGAAATATATATATGTTCTCCAAAAATATCATGTTGTTGGTCTTGATCCTTCAAGTGTTATCATATTCAAATGAGACCAATATAATATCCTTTTGCTGATTATAAAATATTTTATCGTATTCTCTCTCGGAATTTTGAGGTTTTGGGAGAGGTATATCTCAATTCTATAATAATAATAGAAATTTAATTGTTTCAGATAAACCAAATTTAAATATATAAATTAAATGAAATATCAAGGGTTTTATAATTAAGAAACTATAAAATGGTTCATCCCTAATTCCTAAATTCTAAAAATCATTTTTGGGAAAAATATTTAATTTATCATTAAATAATAATACTTATATATATATTTTTGTTATTTCACTTGTAAATAAATATCTTAAGTGTTAATTAAATATTTATTAAGGTTATAAAAAATTAATCCCATGTGAAAAAGTAATAAAATTTAAGTACATAGAATTGCACAAATAACTCAGTCACAGCCCTCTCAAATAAATAAATTTTCACTTTTTTATTGATATAATCATCTTTTAAATATTAATACATGTTAGTGTTATACAAGGGACTTAATGTGACAATACTCTTTGAGGTGGGGGGGGGGGGGGGTAAATCAGGGTATGCATTGTCTATGATAATTAAAACTCTTACTCCTTTAAAAGTCTCACTTGAACTTTTTGATATTGACCTCCCTACCTTGGGGGTATCTTGTTATACTCTTTACCAAATATGATTAGGTTTTTAGATATCCTTTGATGGGAATTCATAAAGTAAATATGAGATTATTATTTACTTGGTTTACCCTCATTGGGATACATCTATGCAAAAATCACCAACATTGATCCATGCACCAAAATCCACTATAAAGCTCACTGCTTACATATGTTTGGGCTAGGTCAATCCAATTCCCATGCTCATTACCATAAAAATTTAGGTACAACTCACTAATTCCCAAGGGTTACACCCTGAAACTATAATTTGATGGCTCACTATTGGTGGAAAGGATCACCATATTCCTCTTCAGTATCTCACTACTCCAGAAAAGAATCACACACAATTTATGAACATGCATGTCCCTTCATCAGTAATACTAAATGACTCTTAAAACAAGGTAGATTATCTACTGAAGATCGTGTCGAGATTCTCCTTCACTACTATAAAAAAACATTGATGAAAAACCTCTACTTTCTAGAACAAGTATGGACTGATTCTTCTCTTTTATATAGACACAATAATAGAAAAATATTCTTGGAAGTGCCTTTAATAGTTTCTAAATTCTCAATATTATAGTCTCCCACTAGAAAAACACGTTCTTTATTTTATATAAGATTCATTGGTATCTCAAAATTATATTTTAATATTTATTAATAAAAATATGTATCACTAGTATGCACAGTTTATTCACTATAAAACAAAAATTGTATATATGATAATAAACCATTTAATTCCATGAAAAAAATGTATTATGATTTACATATTTAATCTCTCTCATTTAAATGTGAATACCCACCAAAAATTGGGAGTTGATTTAATCACTATTATACACCAAAAAATACCTTGACTATTATTAATACTCATTTATTTTATATGGATACTATAGTGTAGCCATATCTTCCATAGTGAATCATATAATCGATTATGGCATAGTATTTCTTACACAATGAAGCACACTCTAGATTTACAAAACTCTAAATCTAAAAAATTTATCTTGCAATAAATTCTATTCCCCTTGAAGTTTCACCAACAGATAAAAACCCTTAACATTTCCAATTTAAAACCTTCCATGATGTAATACAAGGCTAAGACATAGCCATATTGTTAGTCGATGGATATTATAGTGATTTAAAACACCCTATAGTGTTTCCATCTCATTATCATGGAGATTTTGGGGTGTATCCAACACATCACCTGACAAACACATTCCACAACCCATCTCCTCATTTAAATTCATGAATAATCAGGCTTAACTATTTATTCATTGGGTCTCATTATCACTTGTATATCATTATTTTTTTGAATTATATTCATGCAAGTGTAACTATATGAATAAATTTGACCATTCATTTTCATTAAATCCCAGCATTTACTTCATCCAAAAGGATTTACTTTATCTGGTGATATCAACAATCAAGGATTCTCTATTCATGCATGTAAATTCATGAATAAAATATGTAATGAGCACATGGATCTTGATTGGATATTAGGTGTTATTCATGGCCTATATAAATGTGGCAGTGACATCAGATTGATATTCAAGACTTTATAAATGGAGGATAACCACATACTATAATACAACAGAATGATGGAGGAGGAAGAAGATGATAATTGTTTGATTGGATGGTTCAAATGAACTATATCATTCATCCCATGTTATTTTCATAACATTTTTAGTGGACTAACAGTACCCCACTCCCTTTTAATCCCACATCGGTTATAGGATCGATCGTGTGACACTTAATACGTGACTCCATGATGATGACTAGTTTTTACAAGGTATTAGGGGGGTTGGCACCCAAAACACACCACACATGACCTATAATGGCCATGAAACACACTTGAGTAGTACATTGGGAACCCATTCATGCACTATGGGATCCTCCTTTCACACTACTGGTGGGAAATATGAAAGCCCAAAATGACTTCTACCACCCATGGATAGACATCCTCATAGCATCCCCAACCTGGGAGCTACTAAACTGGTTCCCCAAGCTGGGTCGCCACATGAAATCAATCGTGCCACCCCCATATACTAGAGGTTGTCGACTAGCAGTAAGGGTCTAATAGGTCATGTGGGGAGACTATACCCTCTTTACCATAGAAATCCATAACAGACCACAATATAAATTGTGGAAACAAATAGGAAACAACAAAAAACATGCATAGTCAAACATTTCCTAAACGGGATACAAACCACAAGAAATAATAAATATGTTATTCCATGATACAGTTCCAAGTGAACAAAACCCAAAAAGAAAGAAAAATGTGGAATCACCAAAATGGTTCAGGATCTATGTCCCAGACCTTATCTATGCACATACCAAACCCAAATAACTTCTCAATCACAAGGCCCTTTCCTCGTTCCTAACATACAACCATGAAATCTAATAAGGTACCCAAAATGACCTAAGAAGGGTGTGAGTACAACTCAATAGATCACTACTGACAGTTTCTTCAACATATCTAGTCAAAGAAGATACTTAATCCAAGTTATAAATAATGGAAAGTAAAGTAAAATAGTTCAATAATCTATTCTATATTATGTTCCTTTAAGTATTCTACCTTTAAGTCCAGGTTCACTACTTAAGCATATCATGGTTTAGTTCAACCTTTTTTTTCTTGTGTTCAACAGATTAGGCATAATCAATGTTCTTAGGTAATATAGGAATAAATCTAGTCCTATATTACTAGGAATCACATCACAATAAACCCATTATCCACACCTTGAATCCTCATTTTGGGTGGAATGCATCCATTAAGGGAATAGAACTCCATCCCCTTCCCTAACCCATATAGTTAGAGGGTGGTGCTTAGAACTGCAGTCAAACTCTACCCATGGGTGTATAACCTCATTTATATACCCCGGTCTACTATGCTATTAGCAAATACTTATTTATCATCATCCAGAAGTGACCACATTACAACCATGCATAGCCAAAATCATTAGCAACATCACAAAAATATAAATAAATGGGAATTTGACATTATTTCAAAATCCATTAACACACTCATAATTTATAACACATAAAAATTTAACCCCAATTCCCATTCCACATGCATATCTCACAAAGCATATTCAAGTGTAAACATAATTCCTTTTCATATTCCCATTAATACCATTTACATTTCATCCAAACAAACTCTTATTTTTTAACCGCATTAGAAACAACTTACCACAATCCATTCTAACTCATTACATAATCCGATCAACACAATTTCTAAATCTCGACATCATCATGGGTCAATTTCGCACTTTATATTTTTGTTAACCCATTCGGAAGGGTTAGTGCACCCCATGGGTGGCCCTAAAAATAGTCATGGCTTCCTCGATGAATCCCACAGGGATCATGAGGTTTTGATTTAGTTATTTAGACACTCAATATACCACATCGTACCAATGAAACCAAAACACATCAATATGAGAAAAAGAATAAAACCCTACAAGCACAAATCTAAATATAAACTATGGAAGATAACATATAGACTACCTACCTTGAATACATTGGCAAACAAACTTTTAATCTAAGCCTTAGAATCTAGTCCCACCACACTTTTAAGCCTCATCCCAGATCTCACCAGAAAATAGGGTTTTAGAGATTCAGAAGGAAATGGAGAAAGAACGGAAACCCAAAACCAAAAAGAGAAGTAAGTGGGATATTAAACATACCAGAATATTCAATCTGCAACTGACAGAACTGAAAACAGAAAAGGTTTAAAGTATAATCACCAATTGGAAGATATCGGAAGAACATGGAATATATGGTCATTTCTAGGGTTTATAGGAAGATAATTGGAGGATATACTGAGTGAAATATGAAAATCCCATAATGTAATTTTTTGGGAATTTCCTAATTTTTTGGGCCGCATGGTTTACTCACATGGTTTTCAAAACCGTGTTCAAACTGTGTAGATTCTACTATCCATAAACACCCCCTTGTATGATTACCATGGATTTCCTCATTGTTTGTTCTAACCATGCAAAAACCGTGCAACATTCCCTAAATCTCATTCTTCCTCCTCTTTCATGCCCCGAACCCCTGAAACAACCCCGAGCATCCTTATGATCTTAGGGAAACCCTTATGTGACCAATAGAAGGGAATTAAACTGAAATATAAAAAAAAAACATCTAAAGAACATCCCAGATCTTACAACCCCCCACATTAGGATGGCTAATCCTCTAGTAGCTCTTCTTGAGAATCATTGAGCTTTTGATGAAAAGAGATCGGGCCACCAGTCCCACATAGTTGATTCTCACTCCAAAGTTTATTCTTGAATATTTCGATGCTACAATAGAACATGAACCAAAGGTACAACCTTTCCCTTCAAAATCTTCTTACTATGATACAAAATATGAACCGGATACTCCTCAAAGGATGCATCAAGCTCAAGCTCAATATCATCAACATTTAACACATGATATGGGTCAGGATGATACTCCCGAAGTTGTGAAACATGAAAAACATCATGCATCTGACTATACTGTTGTGGAAGTTATAATTGCTAAGACACCAATCCAATCCACTCCACAATCTCGAATATCCCCCACATACCTAGGTGCCAACTTTCCCAATTTCTAGAGTCGATAGTGACCCTACCTTTGAAACACATGAAGGAACACACTATCACCTACACTGAACTTGAGAGGTCTATGAAACCGATCTTCAAATGAATTCTATCTACCCTGGTCTGTTTCTATACACCTCTGAACCAAATAAACTTTCTTTAATGTCTCCTATATGAGACTCAGTCCTAACATCTCATATTAACCAGTCTTTTGACAACACAACAAAGATCTACATTGTCTCCCATATACTACCTCAAAAGGATCCATCTAAATTGTATCCTGGAAACTATTGTTGTAAGAAAACTCAAAAAGTGACAAGTGCCTTTCCCAAGATACACCGAAATCCATAACACAATCTCTTATCAAGTGTTCTAATACTTGGATTTTATGTTCTGACTTCTTGTCAATCTGCTGGTGATAAGCCGTACTCTAAAACACCTGGGTACCAATCACGTTCTATAATCCCTACCAGAAGCATGAGGTGAATCATGGATCAGGATTCAAAACTATGGTTCTCAGTACACCATGAAACCATACTATCTCTAAAACATATAAATCACCCAACTGGTCCATTATATAAGTCTCTGGGATAAAAAAGAAATGATTTTATTTTTTCAATCAGTCCACAACCAACTAGATCGCGTCATTCTTCCAAGGGATCCTCAAAAGACCAACTACGAAGTCCATCATTACGTCATTCCACTTCCACTCTGAAACATGATATGACTACAACAACCCACCAGGATGTTTATGTCCAGCATTAACTTGTTTCAAGGTAAGGCATGGTGCCACAAAACTTGCATCTTCTCTCTTCATTCCCAACCACCAATAATTCTTACGAAGGTATCGATGCATCTTTTTGAAGGAAGGATTCACTATCCACTTTGATGCATGAAACTCACACAACAAATCATCTCACACACCTATTGACACCAAAAAACAACTATGAACATATATAACTACATTGACATAAAAATCAAAACTAGAAGGTGACTCCCCACCATTAATACTTTCCTTCATTTCCAAACACTCTGAATCCACCAGCTGACTCCCCTTGACCTAGTTCAAAAGAAAATATTCAACTGCTATGGATGGGATATTCATTCGCCCATGCCCATCATGTACCTCCTAACACATCTCAACAAACAAGGACTTCATCTTCTACTGTAAACTAGATTTATGACCCACTTGATTCTATGTCATCCAAATCAGAGCATCAGAACCACAATTCAGTTTCCCTACTATATAGACTAACAAAAAATTGAAGGATTGTAGGTACTCAACCCACCTTCACTATTTAATATTCATATACTACTGATAGAATATGCAATTGAGACTTTTATGGTCAATAAACACCATGAAGGGTTCTCACAACAAGTAATGCCTCCAACACATCAAGGAATGGACCACAAAAGAGAGATCAAGGTCATGAGTAGGATACTTTCATTCATGTGGTCTCAACTACATTGACCCATAAGCTACAACTCGATATTCCTGCATCAACACTGCCCTAAGTCCAACACCAAACACATCACAAAACAAGGTGTACCTCTTACATAGTTCAGGTAATATAAAAATTGGTGTGGTTGTCAATCACTCCTTCATCTCTTAAAAGAATTTTAACTAGAATTTTAAAATTAAAACATAACCCCCTTTGGGGTTAATCCTAGGAGTGGAACTTCTAAATGAGAGAAGTCTATAATAATCCTTTGATAGTAACTGTCCAAACAAAGAAAACTGCGAACATCAAAAACGTTTTTGGGCTACACCCAAGACACTACAACTAGCACCTTCTCTGGATCCACTAACACACCTAACTCAGAAATGATGTGTCCTAATAAGTGCACCTTATAAATACAAAAAATGACATTAAGATAGATTGGTGTAAAGATTATTCCCTCTTAGTTTACTCAAGATGGTGTCAAGGTGTTTGACATGATCATCATGAGTTATAGAGTACACCAAGATATCATCAATGGACTCAACCATGAACTAATCCAGATATAGGTGAAATGTATGGTTCATAAAATCCATTAACATATCTAGCACAATGGTCAAACCAAACGGTATCACAAAAAATTAATACAACCCATACATGATTCAAAAAGCTATCTCAGGTACATTAGATTGTATCACCCTCAACTGATGGTATCCCAATCTCAATTTGATCATAGAAAACATCAAGTAACCTCAGAGCTGGTCAAACAGGTCATTTATTCTGGGAAGTGGGTATTGGTTCTTAATAGTCATCTGATTCAGTTTCCTATAGTCAAAACATAACCGTAGTGATCTATCAGCCTTCTTAGAAAATAGTACCATAGATCCACAAGGTTATGTACTAGGATGAACAAACCCCTTATTCACCAAATCCTCTAGCTGATCCTTATTTCTTTGATATCTTCTAGTTATATTCGGTCTAGCAGATTGGAAACTATATTCTCTTTTGGTAGCAAATCAATCATAAACTTGACATCTCTATCGGGTGGTAGCCCCAAGAAGTCCTCAGGAAACATGTTCTAGAAGCGATCCACCACTGTAGGGAAGAAATGTTGTTCCACACTTCCATTATGGATAAAAACACATGATAATTGGGTATTGAGCTATCCCAACTACTAATAAAATGGACCCACATTGCCTGCTCAAACATCCCACTCACCACGAAGGACATAAGTGTCTCTGTTAGAAGACATGAATGCTACATGACATTGATGATAATATTTAGAGGCTTGATACCCAACTAACCAATCCATTCCAAATATTAGGTCAAAACCTGACATCTATTGAACAAATAGATCCCACAGAAAACTGTATCCACCAACCTCCAGAGCACATCTCTTATGCTGCCTTCTATCCTCAGCTCGTACCCCTAACAGAGTATCAAGTGACATTACTCCACAAGATCTCTCTATGGTTAATCCCAACACAACTATGATCTGATCATAAATAAAAGAATATATAGAACCTATATTAAATAAATCATTAGTGCACATGGAAGCTACTAGAATCATACCTCGAATAGTAGATGATCCTACCTCACAACCTTTGGGTCTAGTCTAAACTTCATAGAGATGACCTACCCCACTATTATGAACTCTAGTCTGAATTCCTACACTGCAATGCCCTGTTGGTGTGGGAGATCTCAGCCTAGAGTTCCATATCCACAACCTCTTCCAGTACAACCCGTAGTGCTCCAACTAACTGAATGATATGGGTGAAATAACCCCATGTATACACTCGACATATACCTATAACTTCCCTCATTTCCCAAAAGTCACGTGTTCTTGAAGAACCTCTACACATGACCTAGCCTTCCACATGCTCATCACTCAACTAGTGGTAGTGGACACTACCCACACATGTGCCCCGAACTGCCACTCTATTAATAGAATATCTGGTCAACACTTTTAGAGGTTGGTCCCCTCTTTTGTCAGCTCTATTAACTTTTGACCTACTAGAAGTTTCCAAAATGGTGATTCTAACTCTCATAATTTTCACCACATGCTCTCCCAACTTACACCACAAGTTCACTACCCGAAGCTCCCTTTAGGATCCCTTATGAAATGCGGGCATGATTCACAACATCAGCAAACCTTTTCAAATTTTAAATATTAATCTAAGATCGGATCTTGTGTCAGAGCCCGTCCTAGAAATGTTTCACCACAACTGCCTCAGCTCCAGTCAACATCAAAACAAAGCATTGAAAATCGGAGAATCGACTAGCATAGTCCATTACCGAAATTTTCCCTTTAGTCAAGCTCATAATGTCCGTATCCTTCTCCTTCCTCAACATTTCTAGGTAAATGTGTTCAATAAACATCGCTTGAAAATCCTTCAAAATCATTAATCCCTCTTGCTCTATTCAAACCATGATGTCCCACCAATGCTTTGCTTGGACACTAAGTATATAGGCCACTAACTTGAATCGCTTCTCAAGAGGAGTCTCTAGGTGGTCAATAATAGTCTTGATGGGATCCATTCAGAACTCTATAACCTTTAGCCCACCCTCTCAAGTAAAGGATTGAGGGTGCTACAATTGAAGTAATCTAGTCAGCTCAAACATACTCGGTGCAACCCGCCCTGGGTATCCTTCCATCATCTGCATAAAATGATCAATGTTCTCATAGAAATTATCTTACCTATCATCATGAATCACCATGTTCTTAGGCCCCACCACTAGAGAAGCATTCTGGGCAATGTCCTCTTATCTCCCAACCGATACACATCTTCATGGTGGCATCTCTGTACAATTCCAACCACATCCTTTAAAATACGGTCCATAAAGCTTTCAAGAAAATATAAGGGAAGGTTCATCATTAGCCATAAAATAAATCATTTCTCATACACTACCCGAATGAGTCCTATCACAATCGAGACAATACCCTTTGACACCCCACCAAGGTAATAGCAAACATGGGTAACCAACGCACATGGTTACGAACCTCACACTTTACACCATTTCCGTACTATTTCAATACCCCTTCTCACTTGGACCACTCTAATCCACTTACTTCCCCTTATCAAGAATAATTCATTATTTCTTATCCAATATTTTATTTCCACCTTTTAAAATTTATTCAATTTTATTAGTACCAATTTTCTTCATTTTCATGATATCAAATGCATCATACTTTGCATGTCCCACACAACGGTCCCATGTGTGTGTACATACTATGATGCATGTCACATATATACATAAGTGCCTAGAATAAATCATGAATTCACAAACTCATTCTAGTTTGGCCACAAGGAACATATCATAAAATTCCTACGTCACACCACATGTTCATCACTAAATGGTGAAATATCATCATGTGTAAAATCAAACAACAAGAAGAACAATTCCCACCCAGGGTTACTTGGGTTTTCCATCATACTTAGGTTAGCTACTCCTAGGCACGAGCTCATTACCAAGGTCCGACACAATCCTAAACTCCTATATACCATCCCCAAATAGTAAGAATGAGATAATAACTCCTTTGATACATATTTGTATTGTCCTTGGCCTAGGATACAGTAAATCGGTGCCCCAAGTCAGGCTGACACATGGCCTCTGGAACGCCTCCCTATTTTCTATAGGTTGATGACTAGTAGCGAGGGTCTAATAAGTCATGTAGGGATACTATATCATCTTTACCAGTGTAATCCAGAGTCGAACACAATAAAATTTTTTGGAAACAAATAGAAAGAAACCAATAACATGCATAGTCCAAAATTTCCCAAACGGGATACAAACCACAAGCAACAGTAAATATGTCAGGCCATGCTATAGTTCCAAGTTATCCAAACCCAAAAAAAAGATAAACTATGGAATCCCCAAATCAGTCCTGGCTGCACGTCCCATACCTCATTTGTGAACTTACCGAACTTGACACACTTCTCAAGCATAAGGCCCTTGCCTCTTTCCTGAATTACAACACTAAAATCTTCCTGGGTACCCAATGATGACCTGAGTAGGGTGTGAGTACAATTCAGTAGGTCACCACCAAAAATGTTTATTTTTTTTTCAAAGTAGACAGTTCATGTAAGTGATAAATAATTGTCAGTAAATGAAAATAGATCTATAATCCGTTCAAGATAATGTTCCATTAAGTTAGGATACCCTTAAATCCAGGTTCACTACTTAAGAATATCATGGTTTAGTTCGCCCATTTTTTCATGTATTCAATGGATTAATCATGATCAATGTTATTAATGCATATGGGAAAAAAATCCAATCCTATCTCGCTTGGAATCACGTCAACTGAAATATTCTCACCTTGAAGCCTTAGTGCAGGTTGAATGCAACTGTTAGAGGAATAAAAATATGTCCCCTTCCCTAACCAATACATTTAGAGGGTGGATCTTAGAACCTCAGTCAATCTCATCCCATTGGTGTATAACCTCATTTCTATACCCCAATCTACCATGCCTTTTTCACGTGCTTATTTATCATCATCTACAAGTAACCACATTACAACCATGCATAGACAATATCATTAGCAACATCACAACAATATCAATATATGGGAATTTAAAACTATGCCACAATCTATTAAAAAACACATCATTTATAACACGTAACCTTTGAACCCAAATTACCATTCCCCTTTCCTATCTCACAATGAATTTTCGTGTGTAAACATAATTCCTTATCATAGTCCCATTAATCCCATTTAACCCATTTACATGCAAACCGAAAAAACCCTAAGATTTTAACCAAATTAGAAAAAAATAACCACAATATATCATAACTCACTACATAAACCAATTAACACATTCTCTAATTCTCTATATCATAATGGTTCAATTTCACACTCTCTATTTCCTTTAGTCCATTCGGAAGGGTCGGCACACCCCATGGGTGGACATAAAAATAGTCATGGCATCTTCCATGCATCCCACGAGGATCATGAGGGGTTAATTTGGTTATTTAGACACTAAATATACCACATATTACCAATATCAAGATGAACACATAATTATGAGAACAACAATAAAAACCTATATGCACAAATATAAGTATAAACTATGAGATATAACTTGAAAACCACCTACCTTGAATCTGTTAGAGAATACAAAACAAATTGAATACTTATATTCTTATTCAAACCCTATTTAATGCCTTAAGCTATATATAACTAGAAAATAGGGTTTTAGAGCTTCATAAGGAGATGGGCGAAGAACAGAATCCCAAAACCAAAAAGAGAAGTAAGGAGGAGACTAGACTTACCCAGATCTTTAACACTCAACTGATAGCACTCCAAATGTCCTAGGATTGAAGGAGAATCACCTCTTGGAAGATCATGGAAGCTTGAATCATTTCTAGGATTTATGGGATATGAAATAGAAGAAATACAAATTGGAACATAAAAATCCCATAATGGTTTTTTTGTAAATTTGTTAATTTTTTAGACACATGGTATACCTACAATGTTTTATAAATCATGCACAAACTGTATGGATGCTACTGTCCAAAAACACCCCCTCGCACGGTTACGTGGGATTTCCACACAGTTTGTACTAACAATGCACAAACCAAGAAACATGCCCAGAAGCTCCCTTTTCCTCCTCTTTCATTCCCTGAACCCACAGAAAAACCCCAAACATACTCAAGATCATTGAGAAACACTTATTTGATCAAAAAAATGGACTTTAACTGAAACATAAAAAAATACCTTATGTAAATCCTGGATCTTAAAATCTTGACCTCCCCCCATGTGGATGACGTTGGGTCCCATAGATGGTCGAGGTGGGTCCTTGGTAGTACAAGGGATGAATAATTTTTTGATTAATTCCCACTAAAAAATAATTATATCATTTTCTATGTATAGAGTATAATACCCATATATTCAAAATCAAACTACAAACCCATTACATACATTCACATAACCACAAATCATCATGAAAAATAATATTTTTCATTATATTCATTAATTCCACCTTTTATTCAGTATGATACAAACAACATATCCTCATTGGAACATGTCTTGAAACATTAGACTAGTTCAAAAAAAATCACAACATGTATAATTATTCAATCATGTTATCAAATTCCATCATGTGAATCCATAACAACTCTCTAAGAATCACAACAACAAAATCAAGCACAAAATATAATTCCATCAGGAAAATCGATAATAATTTTCTATAAATCACCACATCACCATCAAGCATTGAATTAAATTCCATAAAGTGAATCCATAACAATACTTCAATCATCAAGATTTCACCATAGAGAATGGAATCCAATTCCATCATGTGAATCTATAACAATTATATAAGAATGATCAAATTTTCAACAATATACGTATTATCAAAAAATCCATTCTGAACATTTAGGATTCCAAAAATCTCCCTCTTGGATTTATTTGAAAATATTACTTTGATAGTATCACTTATTCCCATTTTTAATACAATAAAAGGGTTGTCCTATGTGATTAATTTTCCACATGACTATTAAATTTCATATGAAATAATAAATTTATACAATAAAGTTATTCCCACTATGAATATAGTTTCCCCCCTTTGATTTTGAAATCATTATCCACCATGCTCTATGGAAATAATCCAAGAAATATCTAAAACCCATTTAGTTATTTCTTCTACACCTATTTCAAACCAACTCAATCTTTTAAATCAACCACATGTTTATTATCCAAGTCCTTTGAATCCACAAGTTACACAAGAAAATCACCTTTCCTGCTAGATTTTCACAAGAGATTCACTGTGTGAATTTACCAATTTGAACTTAATAAGTCACATATATACTATAATATTACTAATCTAGGGATTTATATAGTAAAAATCAGTTTTTATAGATAATATACAAGGATTTATAGGTTAATTATTAATTAAAAAACACGTAATAGCATTTTATTTCCATTCTCAAAAGATAACCTATGATCTCTATCACTTCACACCAAACAATAGTATAAGACAAAATTTACTGGTTGTGATAAATCTTACCATATGATGAAATAATTGATACCACTTGATAAAAATTCACCACATTATAAGTCTTAATACACTTTTATGTTAAGGACAAATTCCCCTTAGACCTAGTCTCTTAACACCAGTTGAATACACCACTTATTAGTGTTCAACAGTGGGAAAAACACTTTTTTGTGATGTAAAATATTTTAGAAGCTTTTAGAATCCAATAAAATGAAAATAGTGGATTCCAAATTCAATACCACTTGTTATAGAAACAAATATATGAAAATAAATTAATTTTTGTGTCTTTTCTATTTTATATTCAATCCTCTTCAATAGGACTGACACCAAATTAGTTGTGGAAAGATTCAAACACACATCCTGATATTAAATTTTTGGCTCAAAATTAAATCCTTATTTATATTTAATCTAATCATGTAAATTTTCCACAATAAATCATATTCTATATTGATACCAATTGATAAAAGGAAATATCAATTGGACTTTGAAACAAAGGGGGGTTCTCCATTTTCATGTAATAATCTTCATGTCTATATTTTCAGTCATCTCAATCCATAATAAATCATATTCTAATTATGAGAAATCACCAAATGGATCATATATTCCTCTTAATTATACACCTCTTGATAAATTTATATAAATAATAAGGAATATGGGGGGAGGGGTACCTCAAAGTTACTCATGTTGAGGAATAAGGATGGTTAAGATAAACCAACCACTTCTATCCTCCTTTATATTTCCCTTTTTCATATTTTGGTAAAGTAATGCAATAATCTCTTAATGTTCTTTATCATTACGTGAAACTGTAAAACACAAAATTTTATAAAATGATCTTCTGTGGATTATTTTTCTTGTACATTTCTTTAAATCGGTATAAAAATTAATATGATTCCTTTTATTCGGGTTTTACATAATTTTTGAATTGATCACACTTGACCAAAAAACATCTTGAGTTTCTTCACTAGTGGATATTACTTGTGATATTATTTTCCATTTCCTCTTCCCCTTCTTCCTTTTTGTTGTTTTTGAAGGAAAACATTGTAATTTTTTTTGATGGAAAAAGTGCAATCTTGGAATAAAATTCAATAATATTTGACAAATCTTAATGGAGACACTTCATTATAGCAGGCTAAAGATGTACACACAGATTTTACAGCCAAAACATTAAACTATTATGCAATATCCTCTCCCATTTAGATTGATACCATACTTCCCACCCCCCTGTGGGATTACTGGATAGAGATGTTATGCAGCCTGATAAGGCCACCAGCCATGAAGCCAAAACTAGGAAAGAATCCATTAGCAGGTAATATGTGGCTCAGTCCACAGCTATACAGAAGCTAGATAAGACCGATGACTTACAAACAAAAGAAGGACTAAATCCAATGCAGAACATTGAATCCCCATGTGAGAAAGTACTTTGTAATGTTGACATTTCTAACTATTTTGATATGCTCAGTGAAAATTTTTAAAAGGTTGGTTCAAAGAAGAATGATCCCTCTGTGTCTACTCCCATTGCTGTGGAGGGTGATGAAGGTGGTGCATGGATGCAAGCTCGGACTGGGAAGATAAGGGGAATCCTCATGTCAAGGGTGGGCGTTTTCTCTACACAGCATGAGTACCCTCTCTAGAAACTGGTGAACAGTTTTTCTATTTTCCAATGTTCCTTTATGGTTCTGTTTTTTAGCCTTTAAATTTGAATTTTATCCTTTCTATTTCAATAAATAGGCCAGCATGTCAACCATTTACAAAAAAATGACATATTTGTGCTTTCATATTTGTCTTATTTACCTCTAAGAGGGTGGTTGTGACAAACCATATTTTGGTTCTTTATTCAACCTTCATTTAGGATCATTTTCATTTTCCAAAAAATTCAGCCTATTTCCCTACATAATTATCCTTTCTCTAGAATAATTATTCTTCTTTTATGTCATAGGAGTGGAGTGTATCAGTATGGATTATTTATAATTTTTCTCATTTCTCCATTTTAAATACCTTTCCATACAAACGAGGATAGAAAAAATGAATCATATTCCAAAAGAATCATGCCTCATTTTGTTTCTTCTAAAATGAGATATTGGTACTACTAGATATATTCTTACTTATTTGGTATTATTTTATTTGAAGCATCTTTCCATGATTTTCCCAAAGCATCCACAATATAAAAACTTTGGTGCCTCCATTTTTTTGGAACCAAACTACTTTAATATAATAATTATTTTCTTCTAGAATAATAAAATGGACTTCTTTTTATCACTATAAAAATTGAGGTGTATTTTAGAGAGATATAAACCTTATATTTTGATGTGTTCATTCCCTTTTCAAGTTCTCATGTCTTATTATCATTTTATTACACTTATTCATCCAACATTTTTATCACTAAGCTGAAATATCTCAAATCCCATATCCTTTCTTCATATTTTGTTCTTAGGGAAAGAATACTTTCCTTTAATTAATTCTATGTGGCTATTTGTTTCATGAGTTCTTGGGAAAGATCATTAATCATGGAACATTTCTTTTTCATGTTTTCCAATTTTCATCATGGTGAAATTCTAGGACAATTATTTCCTTTTTAACCTTATATTTTAAAAGGATAATTATTCAATAATTGAATAGTATAATCCATGCATGAAATGCCACTAATATTTAGTGTCATTACCTAAGCATTCCTTAGAATAAAAACATGATGTTGTTTCCATTTATTCACTCAAATCAAATATTATTTTCAGATCCAATAGAGGGTATTAAATTTAATATGATTTTACCCATATGTATGTTTGAATCCTAGAAAACATCAGGTTCATATTTTACCTTTGTTGGAGGATGAAATTTTTGGGATGAAATCTACTTGCTCTTCTTCTTATTTCCTTTTTTCATAAGGCACTTATCTCTTGAATCTTCTTCTTTTCCAAACAAATATTATAGTTTAATCTATATGACTTCATAAAACGTTCCATTATTAATCTATTTATGAAATTCTTCCTCAATATATTCCCTTAATGACACTTTCAATGAAGCATCAATTTTAATTTTTCTTTGATTTGTTTCGTATAAAACTCATTGAATTTTCAATAGAATAATTATATGTTCAACCACTTATCAATAAATTAAAATATAAAATTACATAAATCAATTGACCAACCTTTTCCATATTTTGAAATATTTTTTATCAAATAAAGGACTCTTCATTGTAGATTTCATATTCAACACAACTTTAGACCTAGATAGAGTAGTAAAAAATCCAAAATTGAACCTACCCTTTGATACCAATTTAAAGACATATACAAGGGGCATAATGTTAGATTTTACTGAGAGAGTGAGAGATAGAGAGAGAGAGAGAGAGAGTGTGTGTGTAGTGGGGGGGGGGGGTGAATCAAGTTATGCAATATTTATGATAATTAGAACTCTTACTCCTTTAAGAGTATCACTTTCCCTTTAGGATATTGAATACTCATCTTTTAGGGTCTATTTTTATTTAAATTCAAGATATGATTATGGTTTATTGATATCTTTTTGTAAGAATTCATAAATTAAACACAAAACATGTGTTTACTTGGTTCACCCACACTAGGATACATCCAAGGAGCATGCACCACCATCGAGCCTAGAACCAAAATTTACTATGAATCTTACTGATTACATAGGTTCAATTTAGGTCACTCATATGTCTAAGATAACTACCTTACATGGTTTAGGGATATCTCCGTACTTTAGAAGTGTCACTCTCTTGAACCTTAATTTGTTGGACCACTTCAAGTGGAAAGAACCACCTTCTCCCTCTTCCTTTGTTCAATAATCTAAAAAGGATCCATACACAGTTTATGGACATGTAGGTCCATTAATTAGAGAAAATGAATGAATCTTCAAACATGGTAGATTATCTATTGAAGTTCATTCCAGGATAGTCCTTCACTTTTATGAAATAACCTTGATGTAACACCTCTATATTCCATAACTAGTCTGGAATGATTCTTCTCATTGTTGTAGACAAAAAAATCACAAAATCTACTTGGATGTGTCTTTAATGGTTTTTAAATATTCAAGATTCCTGTCCCCATCAGACCAAAACCTTCTTTCATTGATACAAGATTTATCAAGATCTAAAAATGATATTTTAATACTTATTCTAGAAAATATTCGTCACCTATATTTATAATTTACTCAAAACAGAACCATAATATTTCATGTAATAATAATACATTTAATTCAATGATGTAAACTCCTTATGAATAACACATTTAATCTACCTCATTTAAATTTAAATACCCAATTACTATTGGGTATTTTATTATTGACACTTTAATACAAAAAAATACTATGGGTGTTATTAATCCTCATCTATTTTTTATGGATATTGTGACCTAGCCATATATTCCATGGTGCAACACATAACCCATTAAATCATAATATTTCTTCCATGATGCATCACCCTTTAGATTTACAGAACCACTAATCTCAAACATGTCTATTATGGTGTAGTTCTATTCACCATGATGTAGTCCCCTATAGAAAAAAACCCTGTCCACATCCAATTTATAACCTTCCATGACGTAGTACATTCATATAATGTAGCCATAATGATTTTCAACAAAGATTACAGTGAGGTCAAACACCCTCCATCAAGTCTACATCATTATCATTTATATTCTACATCATAACCAACTCATCACACCACAAACACATTCCATGAACCATCTCCTCATTTAAATACCTGAAGACTTGAGCTTAACTATTTCTTCATGAAACCTCATTATTAACCATTGATCATTATCAATTTGGATGTATATTCATGAAAGTGTAACTACATGAATAAATTTGATTATTCTTATGAATTAAATCCAATAATTTAATTTATTCAAAAGTCTTGGCTTCATACTGTGATATCACTACTCATGGAATCGTTGTTCAAGCATGGTAGTGCATAAATATCATATGTAATGAGTGATTGAATATAAATTATAGCTCAGGTGTTCAATGAAACCTAATTAAATTTGTCAATGGATTTATATTGATCTTTGTGGCTTCATAAATGGCACGTATCCATGTACTATAACACCCTTGAATGAAGGAGTGGGTATATGAAGATCAATTCTTGATCATACAACTCAATTCATCCACATATTGTGTCCCTTTTTACATGTGTACCATTTTAGCAGATTAATAGTACCCCACTCTATATTCATCCAATGTCGATTCTGTGTTGGGACATGTGATTTATAATAATTGATTCCATGATGATGACTAGTTGTGCTATGGTAGTAGGGGATATTCACCTGCAACACACCACAAATTCCTCGCACTACACACCCACATGGTCCCTTGGGCACCCTTATGCTCACCATGCACAACTCCCTACACACTATCAGTGGGAACTTTACAAACCCAAAATTCCATATACTACCCCTGACTGGCCTTACTAACCTTCCTCATATATATTCAACCCCTGGTCCCATAGGTTTTTGAGGTGGGTCTTTGGTTACCCAAGGGTTAGTGATTTTTTTTTCAAAGAAGATGACTAAAAAGAAACTTAGATTATATTATAAGTAAGAATATAATATCAATCTATTCACCACCAAATTCTAAACCCCTTAAATAACTTCAAAACATCACAAATCATCATGAAAAATAATACTTTTCATGGTTGTTATTAATTCTCCCACGTCTTAATCATTGTCTAAACAATGTGTCCTCATTGACAAAAGTACTGGAACTTAAAAATAGTTCAAAAAACATCACAACATGTAGAATTTTTCATGTATGTTATCAAATTCCATTAAGTGAATCAATAAAAATTCACCAAGAATCACCACCTCACCATAAATCATGATATCCAATGGTATCAATGGAATCCATAAAAAATATCCACATTTTATCACTTCACTGTCAAGAATGTAATCCAATTCTATCAAGTGAATATATAATAATTCTCCGAGAATCACCACTTCCCCACAAAGCATGGCATCCAATTCTATAAATTTAATCCATAAAAATTCTCCCAACATCACCATATTTTCAACATTACACATATTATCAAATAATCAATTCCAATATTTTATAAGTCCAACAATATGAGAAATAGAATTCTAAATCCTTCAATAATAGATCAAGAGTTACATGGGATTTATATTTCTATTGACATAATAGAAATCATAATTTATCCATAATTAAAGATTTATTGTATTTTATCATATCATAATCGAATTAGTTTGATAATCTTTTTGATAAAGTTAATGTTTTAATCTCTAGGTAAATTTCATAATGGATTCAAGTCAAACTCATAGACCAACTATGGCATATAGAAAAACATCCTGACTACATAGAGAGAGAAAATTCATAGTAATACTAACATTACTATGAACACTAATGGTTCAATATAATATATTTCTCTACTAATACCTCATATAGAAGGATATATACCAATGTTATATGTAGTACCCTCAGTTTGAGGTATGTAACCATTTTTTATGTATTTCTATGTATGTAAAGTGGTTGGGTAATGTTTGGGAGAGTTTATAATACTTTTTATAAGGTTTGGAATCTTTTCTATGTGTTCATAATTTGAACATCGTTAGTAGAAACCATGAAACAAAACTAGGTAACCATTCACAGTGAGGTAGAGGAAAAGGGGTGGGCACATGGTTAAGGTGCACTATTTTCAAACCATGCGGCTAGCTCAGGTAAACTGTGCCACATGAGATTGTGGAATTTTGTATGGTCATATCATGGGTTTTCTAACTATGTGGGCCAACCATGTAGGTCATCCTATTGATATTGTAGTAGGCGCACAACTAGTTAATTGTTTGTCTAACTGTGTGACTAAATCATGCACAGAATTAAAAAAAGGGGGTTTTAAAAACAAGGTTTCTCGGGATTTTCCCTAATACACTCATTCCTACTCCCAATAAAACTCAACTAAGTATTTTCTCCTATGAGGCATTAGGGAACCTCTTCCACTCATCATGGTGGTGTTTCTAAGGGTTTTCATAGTGAAGTAAATACGATTCTCCTCTAGTAACCCTCTTCTCTTGTTAGTTTCATGGTTTTTCATATATATACACTCCTATCTATCCTAGGTTCCTACATATACTTCTATCACATGTATATCTAGGGTTATTTTTTCCTTAAATGGTGAGATATTTGATTTTTGGTCTTAGATAAATGGATCTATAAGGTGTTTTTGTGGAATTTTCACTCAGATTTGTGATACGAATATGTATTTGTCAATTTATTTCAAACCCTAAGGTAGGTGGATTCCCTATAAACTCCATTTTTCTAGAACTAGAAGGATTAATTTTAAATTAATTGGTTTTTATTGAAATTTATTGTGATTGTAATGTGTTAATCTTGATTGAAACACATTTTTTATGATTTGTGGATTTTGGGGAAAATGGGTTATTTTTGTGAAATGTTCTTGTTGTTGGATTTTAAAAGGATAATTTTAAAATCATTGGCATGGTTTATTTATTGAAATGGTTTGAAAAAGTGGTTTTCAATTAAATGGTATATTTATTGAAATGTGGTTTGGCATGGATGCGGCCTAATGATGTTTTCAATAAATGATTGAAATTATTGATAAGGGTTTTGGCTTGTTCTTGGAATTGTGTTGGCTTAATTGGTAATTCGGATTGGCAAATTTTATGTGGCATAGTTTCTTTGGATTGTATTTGTTGATGTTATTTTGGAAATGTGATTGGAATGGTTTCTTGGTTAAGTGGTCAAACAATATTTGGATGGGATGGATCATGGTTGTGAAGTACAACCATCAAGTGGTCGTGAGGTACCACTATAAAAAGGGGAAGAGTTATGGATGTGAAGTTCCATAGTTAATGAACACCAAGCTCGTGGGGTTGGTTTATGAACATGGTTGTGTAATGTGTGTGGCCACACATTATGAATTGGTATATGATAATATGTTTTAGGAAAAGGATTAATGACATGTTTGGTTTCTTTCCTTAGTTTTGTGTTGATTTGCGTAAAATGGTTTGTTAAGGGTGTTTCTGGTTTATTGGAAGTTGTTTCCTTTTTTCATGTTTATATATAAATTGTTTAAATAAATGTGATAATTGGTTCTATCCTAGTGTCTTTTGTAGGGAAGTCATTTGGGTAAAACCTACTGAGTATCATTACTCACTCCATGATTTGAAACTTTGGTTATTTTGAAGATGTTGTATTCTAAGACATAGGTAACATTAAAACATCTCATTTCTTGAGTGGTACAACATAATTCATGGACAGTCTTTTGGTGCTTGGAGCTTGGATTATGGTGTGAAGCTATGGAGTTATGTCATATCATCTTTGGGTTTTATTCTCTAGTCTTCCACTTGGTACTCTGATTCTAGATCTTTATGGCCTAGTTATATTGGTCTGTTGGTATTGTTTTATGGTGAAACATTGTTTCTATGAATCATGTAGTTTTTTGGTATTAGCACAATTGGTTGGTAGTTTTGTTTTCAAAAGGGGAAATCATCCTCCACCTTTCCTGAAGGCCTTGAAATTTATTTATAGCCTTTGGTTCCTTGGGGATGTTTTTGAAGGCCATGTAGTTCCTCTATCTCAAATCAAACCAATTAAGAGGGGAGGTATGTTACATGTGGTATCATTTTGTTTGGTCCATGACATTACAGTGAAAGATGTTTGTTCAGTCCTTTGGAATCAGTTATCAGTCTTGGAGTTGGCATTCATTATTGATTTATTCATCGAGTTGGGATGGTATAATGGAGTAGTATTTTTGGAACATGAAATGTATAGCATAAAAGGATATAGCAAACCCTTTTATGATAAACTTCATCTTACCATGTATTTGGGAAAATAAGTGTTTTGGATACATTTATAGGAGTGTGATCTCATTTTTGTGCGTGTAGCCAATGAGATGAGAATGGAATGCATGGTAGAAATTAATTCTCACTAGGATTTCATATTTAGTTTGGAATAATGATTTATGTGTGGTATGAGTTGTTAATTATTGTAATATCTAGTAATTATTTTTAAATGGGTGATTTTGAAAAGTTAACTTTTGTGGTATTTGGAAAATGGGTCCATTTTCAAAACATAGTGGATTTTTCAAAAATGGATGTACATTGAAAAATGGAAACATTGGATAGTATGGCCGTGATATCCAAAATGGGATACAATTTTAAATTGTAAGCATTCAGTAGCTAGGGAGTGTGATTTATGGGGAATCTTGTGTTGATAAAAATGGCATTGAGTAGACATCATAGAGACCAACTGGAGGAAGTGTCAAAAAAATGTGGTTTCACCTGAGCCCCAGGTGAACCAACAGCTAGTTCCTAGCCTCATGAATTCTTTCCAAGCTATGTAAGGTGGGAGTTTAATATATGAGCCGAGGAATGTGGATCACTCGGTTCAATTTTAAAAGAAAAACCCACCCATTTTTCAGGGTGATTCATAACCGAAAGGGGTGGAAGCATGGATAAATAGGATGAAACGAATATTTGATTTCTTATAAATGATGAAAAAGTAAAAAGTGAATTTAGAAACATACATGTTATATGACCTTGCACATTAGTGGTGGGAGTTGGAATTCTAGGATGGAATAGATCATGGTATTACAACAGAGGGTTTTGTGGAATGGTTTAACAAAATATTTTACCCTCACATGTTAAATATTTCAAAAAACCATATTTATTTAGCCCGAAACAACATAAAATGTTTGTAATATAATATGTATCTAAATTCAATAATTATTATTTTTTTCAATTGAAATTTCTACTAGTTAATCCTTGAATGTGAACATCCTTGAATAGAGCTCGAGGGATGAAATTTGTTACAAAAGTTTAGTGCTATGTATATGTAATTTTACAGAAATGGTGAATAGGTAAATAGTGGATGAAAGGGAAATATTTGGGGCTATGAGTGGGGGTAACATATAGATACCCATTGGAAATAGTGGAAACTCTAATGTGGGGATAAATAAGAAGAGGGACACTTATTTCCATGGTGGGAGTGTGGCTTAGAATCTGACGGTAGGATCAAAAAACCTTTCTCAGAAGCCTCAAACAAAGGTAAGATGCTCTCAATGTGGCTCCCTAAAAATTATTAATTGGTATTGAATGATACAACATTTAGAATGTGTTAACTACAATAATATGAGGAATCTCTAACATGATCATCATAGTGCTCCGAGGTTGGGTGTTCATGACACTCCTCCGGGGTCACAAGAGTTATATTCCTGGACGGAAAAGGGGAAACAACACACCCTTAGACAGAAGATAATAATTACACATGGTGATTCTTGGAACATTGTTAATCATCAATAGGGGATGTTTTAACATGGGAAAAAATATAAGAGTGTGTCCAGCAAGCAGGTGTTTGGAGCTAAGCAGCGAGTAGTGGATGATCAGTCGGGACCATCCATGGTTAGAGGAACAATTATTTAGAATAATAACTTTATTCAAGAGTTGTTTGATACTAGTGTATCTCATTCTTTTATTTATTCTTACTATATATATTCATTGGATTTTGGTGTGTAAATAAGGCCTTATCTGCAAAAAAATGAAACTCCTCTCGGTGAAAAAGAGTGTCTAGCCTTCCTGTGTAGAGGTTGTTGTTTAGTTGTGGATAAGGTTGAGATGATGTGAAAATTATCAGTTCTTTAGATAGATTGGTATGATGTAATACTAGTTATGGATTGATTGATGATTTTTAAGGCCCAAATTGGCTGTTATGTGTGAATGGTGAGTTTTAGAATGTAGGATGGTGTTGAACATCTCTTTAGAGGTGAAAAGAGAGAAATGGTGTGTGCAACCAATTTGTTGGCACCAGCGGTTGGGATGATCTCGAATCAGTTGGTGGATTTGTTTTTGGAATCAATCAAAGTGGTTGAGAAATTTAGTTTTCTATTAGTGGTCGATCAGTTTCTAAACATCTTACCCAAAGAATTATTAGGGTTTCCTCACATGAGAGAAGTGGAGTTTATGATTGGCCTCCTTCTAGGGACCAGTCTTGTCTCACTTCTGTCTTAGTCAATGGAAGAAAAAGTGTTAAAGGAATTGAATGAGTAGTTTTATGAGTTGAAAAAAAAGGGTTCATCAAGCCTAGCATGTCCCCATGGGTAGTTCCAGTTTTTTAATTGAAAAAGGAATATGGAACTCTTATGTTGTGTTTTGACTATCAAAATCTTAAAAAATTAATGATAAAGAACTGATATCTACTACAATGAATTGATGATATATTTTATTATTTGAGGGGATCTCAGTGGTTATCTAAGATAATATTGCGATCAGGATATCTTCAATTGCATGTGAGGAAGAAGGATATCTCCAAAATAGCTTTCAACAGTAGATATGGACATTACCATTTTTTGATTAGGACCTTTGGTCTTATAAATGCCCCATTGGTGTTCATGTCATTGATGAATCATATATTTCAGAGATATATGTATTCTTTCATGGTGGTATTCGTGGATGATATACTGGTGTATTCAAGTATAGGGGTAGATTTTGAGAAACACTTTAAAGTAGTGTTGGAAATATTTTGGGACCCCTGGTTGTATTCCAAATTTTCAAAGTGCGACTTTTGGATACAAGAGGTACATTTTTTGGTCCATGTTATTTCCAAGAAAGGTGTTTTAGTGGATTTGGAGAAAATAGAGGCCTTTATCTATTAGAAATCATAGAAGAATGATTTTGAGATATGGAGCTTCCTTGGTCTAGCTGGGTATCATCAATGCTTTGTACATGATTTCTCATGATTAGCATCTTTGATGAGATATTTTGTAAGAAAGAATGTTCCATTTCAATGGAATGAGCAGTTCCATAAATATTTTCAAAAGATTAAGGATTGTATTACATTAGCACCAATATTGGTTTTTTCAAAACTAGGGAAAGGTTACGTGGTGTATTGTGACACACCAGGATCAGGGTTGGGGTGTATTCTCATAAAAGGAGGTCACATTATTTCATATGTGTAACGTCCCGGATCCGGGTGCCACTCAATGGGTTCCCCGAACCCAGTTGGTCACACGACCTCAAGCGCATTTCCCCAAACGCCAGAGGCTGCTGACTGGCAGTGAGGGCCCAGGTCTGATAGTGTGGAAACTATGCCCTCATTTGTTAAAGTGTAGGGTAATAGAATAAATTAAATAACATACAACAATAGTGGAAGCAATAAACCATACACATTTAAAATAAGAAACTGCAGTAAAAGATATCCAACAGTTTTATATATAATGATGCAACATGTATCAAGTTCTAAGAAAATAGCCAGAACATGTTACACAACAATACAGTGCAATACAATACAGAGTAAAAATAAACAAAACAAAACAACCAGTAGTATCGCGAGCCTAAGGCCAGTACCATGATCCCCTACTCAGCAGTAATCAAGTACCTATATAAGGACCATTTCCCTTATCCACACATGTAGAAATGTAATCTCTTTGGGCCCAAGACATGGCCCAAACAGGGTGTGAGAAATAAATCCCAGTAGACACCCACCAAAGGCCCGTTCCCAACTGTGTGAAAATATGCAACAACAGTGTGTAGTAGTGAAATGCAATAAACTAAGCCGTACTCAAAAGTAACTAACTTTACCAGTTATATTGACACTTTATTATTCATTTAATCATTCATTATAAGGAAACCACCATAGTGAATTTTTATGTAAACAGTCAGTGTCCTCAGACACGCAAACCCTTACCCTCAGGTAATCAGAACGTAACCTGCAGATAATTTCCCATAGGCATAATAGATATTTCCCTCAGGCGTACAAAGTGTCACCTTTAGGCACATAGTCTATTGCCCACAGGCACATAAGAAGTTGCCCTCAGGCTAAAAGATGCACCGCCCTTAGGCTAAATAAAACACTGCCCTCGGGATAAACAAGTAACCAGGCTATGCCCAATATATAAACAGCCAATTCACATACAATTCCTCTCAAGGAAATTCTATAATAATTATTATAAAGTCATACCCTCGGGTATCCTGGCCAAATGGATAAAGAGAGGAACGCACCCCCGGGTGGTCCTGGATGTCACGACCCGTCCTCGGGGCCCGTGCCGTGACTACCCCAAGCCCGCCTTCCATAGGTCAGGGGCTGACGACTAGCACCAAGGTGTAAATACCGGTAAAAAGGGAAGGCATTGCCTTTGTAAAGTAAACAAAAAATGCCATAGAGCGAGCAAGCAGAAGTAAACACTAAGTAAAAGCTGAGTACAACAGTAAGTGCAGAAAAGTAAGTGGGCCAGAATACAAAACCAAACTGAAAGTAAAGTACAAATGGAAAGGGAAAACAACAACTGAAAGTAAGCCGCAACCTCGAGCCATCCACTGGAACACCCACCTGAAGGGTGGGTACAGATATCCTCCGCAGCTCCTCGGGTCTAGCCATCCACTCCGAGTACGTCATGCCCAGTGGTCCACCTCCGGGTACCGACCTGCTCCTCGTGCCTCTACCACGATCATCACTGTACGTCGTCTGTAACCAACACAACATAGTGCGGGCATAGCCCGTGCAGGGGTGAGTATAAGATACTCAGTAGGGACCCCGAGACCCCCGAAGTTCTCCCAGAATCCACAAAGGGTAATCCACAAAGGAAAGATACAATCAAAAAGTAACATCCGACACCACTTAGGTATATGCATATAGATATACCTAAGTCATCAATTCCAGTTCGTCTCAAACATCCGAGCTCAAGTACAACCCATTCCACATAGGAAAACACAACCCAGTCCACACATGAATGAAAAACGTAATCCACACAGGATAGCACAACACAATCCACAATGGAAAGAAAAACAAGATTCATCTCACACAGGTACACTTCTTCGTAAGATGATAGAGATGATCAGATATTGCCACTAATTCATCTAAGCCGTCAGACCCACAAAGGATCGATAGGTACTAACCCCCGCAATGATCCAAAAAGGATCTGACCCACACAGGATCGATAGGTAACTAACTCCCGCAATGACCCACAAAGGATCTGACCCACACATGATCGATAGATAACTGACCCCCGTAATGACCCACAAAGGATCTGACCCACACATGATCGATAGGTAACTAACCCCCACAATGACCCACACAGGATCGGACCCACACAGGATCGGACCCACACAGGATCGGACCCACACAGGATCTATAGGCGCCGGCCCACACAGGACCGCTGAGCACTGACCCACACAGGATCGGACCCACACATGATCTGTATCACTGATCCACGAAGGATCGCTGAGTGTTGTAGTCATCACCGTCGAATCCACTGAGGATATCTGTACAGTCGTCGTCGTCGTAGTCACAACCAGCTCTAGGTTTCCCGCACACAGCAAGATCGTTCGGGAGGGTCCGCTCCACGAGCCGAGGGGCTGATACATCAACTGACACATAGTCCGGAGTTGATGTATCCAAAAGTTTCGTATCGTCAACAGGAACTCAACGTCGCAGACGGCGCCTCAATCAGACGCCCGGTCTGAGAGTTATTGGCTTTTTCGTCCTAGGGGCCCGGTTGGTTTTTAAGTCAAAACCAACCCGACCGTACTCCACCTGCATCCAAACCTCGGGCGGAGAAATCCAAAAGATCCGTCTCACTAAGAAGAATCCATCAAAGTCGACGACACGTCAATCGGACATCCGGAGCTCAAGTTATAAGCGTTTCTGCTCCGAGGGATCGTTTGGTTTCGTGTACGAACCAACCCGGCCAAACCCAAAGTACTCCAAAACCTTGAGTGTAATACAAGGAAACGACCATCTCGATCCAAGGATCTCATCGCAATTGAAGGTGCGTCAATCGGAGGCCTGTATCTTAAGATATGGGAAAAAGACCGAAAGATGTCTGAAAACAGGGGGTTTGGGCCCGGACCGACCCAGCCCAACCCCCCCTTGGTCGGCCCGAACCGGGTCGACCCGACCTGGGTCCGGGTCCGACCTGGCCCGGCCGGCGGGCCCGGCCTGGCCCCGGCGCGACCCGGCTGGCGCTGGCCGTGTGGCCAGCGGGTCGGCTCGGCCGTTACGGCCGAGCGAAGCGGGGGGCGCGCTGCCCCCGCGTGGAGAGACCGTGGCCCCGTGTGGGCCGCCCTTGCCAGAGGACGCGGCCGGTTGCCGCATCCCGTTCCCTCCGGTCCCGTGCGGTCGCGGGACCGCGGCCTGCCGCTGCGGCTTCAACTGCGGCGGCTCCTCACGGCGGCGCGATGGGCGCCTCCGCCACCTACCGCCGGCACCGCCGTGCCGATGAGGCGCGCCGGCGGGCCGCTCCGCGGACCACCAGATGAGTTCCGATGGTCGGAATTGCATGCCGTATTCACCAATGGCCCTCTCGGGGCCCGTCTTTCACTTCGAGGACCTCACATCGCCTGTGCGGCCTGCTTTGTCGTCGCCCGCCAATCCGCTCACCAAGAACGAAGAGACGGTGGGTTCGGACTTGTTCGTTGGTCCGCACCCGCCATGTTAGTGGTTTTAAAAAGTCTTCCGACAAATATTTTAAACATATGTCATGGTTATAAAATCACATGATTAAGAATTCACCATTTGAAATCAAGCCGAGGATATAATTCATGAAGAATTAAAAGAACCGCAACCCCCTACCTCAATCAGTTGTTGATCGAAGATTGTCGCGGGGGAAGGAACGTCGTGGAAGAAGCATTGCGGAAGGTGGATCATCGGTGTCGCGGTACACGGCGTCACGTCATCGATCTCCGAGGTTTCGACGTTCTTCGTTTCCCTTCGTCGGAGGCCGGCATTCTTCGCGTTCTTTGCGAAGGAGGATGAAAATCTTCAAGCTTTAGAGCTTTCCCCCAATCCTCTCAACAAGAAACCCTTCAATAAAATAAGTGTTGGTCTTATTTTATTTCCCATGCCAACGTTTTGGAATTCATAAAAAGAAACCAACAATTAATTGAATTAATTGCAACGCTAAAACCGTTCAATTAATAGGGGCGTTTAATATTTAATTAAACACACGGGTTGACTTTATTTAAAAAGAGGTTTTCACGGGTGCGTTACTTAGAGGGAAGGAAACGGTGGGGCTCGTGAGGGCCCCACCTCACAAATATCCTACCAATGGGTAGGATATTATGGGTCCCATATTATCCCCTTAACCTAGGTTAAGACACTTATGTAAAATAAAAATAAAAAGTCGCACCACTTTTATCTTTATTCCTTAACTTAAGCCCAAAAATTAAAAACCACACCCGAGAAAACGCAACTCCGGAAAAGGAATTTCTAAGAAAATACCGGTGCTACGATTCCATCGGTTCCCTCAGAATTCGATGACGAGCACCGGTTCAAAAGTTAGAAAACCCATCTCATTCGTTCACTGAACGTACCTGAGCTAAACATCGGAAAATGATTCCGGCCACACCGGGCCTCGAAATCAGGTGCCGTCAGAAACTGCGTTCTTGTAAAAAAATCCCATGAAAATTAAGAAAAAAATTTTCTTGAAATTTACGGGTCTATACATCACTCCCACCTCATATCTTTATATCCCCGTAAAGATACATCAAAACTAGGGGAACAAAAGTGGGTACTGAGCACGCATCTAAGCCTCTCACTCCCAAGTGCTCTCCTGGAGGTTCCCATGCTGCCATCTGATGCGCACTAGAGGAATCAACCATCCACGTAGGACCCGCTCCTGTCGATCCTCGATCTCCACCATAATCTCTATTAAAGTCACTCCATCATCAACGTCCAGCTCCCCATGGTCAATGATATGTGACGGGTCGTGTACGTATCTCCTCAGCTGAGATACGTGGAAGACGTCGTGCACCCGGTGCAACTGAGGTGGTAGATCCAGGCGATAAGCCACCTCACCAATCCTGCTAAGGACCTGGAATGGTCCGATGAAGCGTGGAGACAACTGGCCGCCTCGGCCAAATCTCCGTAATCCACGTCGAGGTGAGACACGCAAGAAGACGTGGTCGCCATCCTAGAACTCTAGTGGCCTCCACCTCCTGTCAGCATAAGACTTCTGCCGGCTCTGAGCTGTCCTCATCCGCTCCTAGATGACCTGGACCTTCTCTGTCGTGGCTTGGACAATCTCCAGTCCCACAAGTGCTGACTCCCCAGGGTCTGTCCAGCACAAAGGAGATCTGCAAGGTCGGCAGTACAATGCCTCGTATGGTGCCATCCCGATGGTGGAGTGGTATCTGTTGTTGTACGCAAACTCCACCATGGGTAGGTGGTCCTCCCAGCTGCGACCAAAGTCGAGGACACATGCGCGGAGAATTTCCTCGAGAGTCTGGATGGTCCTCTCCATCTGACCATCTTTCTGAGGGTGAAAGGCAGTGCTCAGACGTAGCTGCGTCCCGAACGCCTCCTACAACCCCTTCCAATGACGGGAAGTAAAGCAATCATCTCGATTGGAGACGATAGATGATGGCACACCGTGAAGCCGTACAATCTCCTGGACGTAAAGACATCCCAAGATCTCCACTGATCCCTGTTCTCTGATGGGTAAGAAGTGAGCTGACTTGGTAAGTCGGTTGACAATCACCCAAATGGAGTCGTGACCTCTGGAAGTGCGTGGAAGTCCAGTCACGAAGTCCATAGATATCCCGTCCCACTTCCACTCCGGGACCTCCAAGGGCTGTACCAAGCCTGCTGGTACTTGATGCTCTGCCTTCACCTACTGGCAGGTGAGGCATCGAGAAACGAACTCTGCAACAACCTTCTTCATGCCCGGCCACCAGTGCTGTCGTCTGAGATCCTGGTACATCTTCGCCACTCTAGGATGTACCACCAAAATGGGAAGTGTGAAACTCTCTCCGCACCTCCTCCCGCAAAGCAACTGGTACCAAGGTACGTCCTCTAAAAAGGACGTCGTTCTCTCCTCCTACGGAGAATCCATCAGGTCCCTGTCCTGAGGATGTCTGTGCATGCCGTGTCTCATAGTCAGCGTCCCCACGCTGTACCTCTCTGACCCGCTGTAGTAGTGGAGGAGTGACTGTGAGTGACTGAAGGAAGGCTGCTCCATCTCTATCCATGAAGGATATCTGCAAAGCGGCTAGCTTCTATGTCACCTCCTCAAGTAGCTGAATGCCCGTTCTACTATTGAGAGCATCGACTACTATGTTTCCTTTCCTAGGAGTATAGACTATCTCAAGGTCATAGTCCTGGAAAAACTCGATCCATCACCGCTGTCTCAGGTTCAAGTCCTTCTGAGAGAATATGTACCTGAGAATCTGATGGTAAGAAAAGACTGTAAAGCGCTCCCCCATCAGGTAGTGCTGCCAAGTCTTCAGAGCGAAGACCACTACTGCTAAGTCCAGGTCATGAGTACTGTAGTTCTGCTCATGCGACCTCAACTGGCATGATCCATAGGTGATCACTACCCGCTCCTGCATCAGGACACATCCGAGTCTGGTCCCTGATGCATCGCAGTAGACTATGTACCCTACTCCCTCCTCCGGCAACCTCAAGATAGGTGCGCTGGTCAATCTCTGTCTCAGCTCCTGGAAGCTCTACTGACAACTGTCTGACCACACAAAGGGTTTCCCCTTCTTCGTCAAAGATGAGAGTGGTGTGGTAACTCTGGAGAAGTCTGGCACAAATCTCCGATAGTATCCAGCTAGTCCCAAGAAACTCCGCACCTCCGTCACGCTCCTGGGTGGCTCCCAAGATAGCACTACCTCGATCTTCACAGGATTCTCCGAAACTCCCGCCTCAGAGATGACGTGTCCCAAGAAGTGGACTTCGCATATCCAGAACTGACACTTCGAGAGCTTTCCATAAAGCTGGTTCTCTCGGAGTGTGTCCAATACAATCCGCAAGTGGTAGGCGTGCTCCTCCTCAGTCGTCGAGTATATCAAAATATCGTCGATGAAGACCACGACAAATCGATGGAGGTATTGATGAAAGATCTTGTTCATGAGGCCCATGAACACTGCTGGAGAATTGGTTACACCGAAGGGCATAACCAAGAACTCATAGTGGCCATACCGACATCTGAAGGCCGTCTTCTGCACGTCCTCGTCCCGAACTCGGAGCTGATGATAGCCTGACCTAAGGTCTATCTTTGAGAACCACCGTGCTCCCTTGAGCTGATCGAAGAGGTCATCAATCCTCAGTAGCGGATACTTGTTCCTCACTGTCACCTGGTTCAGGCAACGATAGTCAACACAAAGTCGCACGCTCCCGTCCACCTTCTTGGCGAACAATATCAGGGACGCCCCGGGTGAAACACTGGGTCAGATGAATCCCTTTCCCTGCAAGTCCTCCAACTATACCCGTAGCTCTCGAAGCTCAGAGGGGGCCATCCGATATGCTGGAGTGGATATCGGGGCTGTCCCAGAGTATAGGTCAATATAAAATTCTACCTCTCTGTGAGGAGGTAGTCCTGGAACATCTTCGGGAAAGTCGTCCGCATACTGATCCACCACTGCATGAAAACTAGGACTCCATATATCAACTGCTCCTAGGATGAGGCTAGCAAACTGATGAGTGATGGACTGTCCTCTCCTCTGTGGGAGTCCATCCTATGCTGCAAAGGCTCCCTTCTCGTCGATGAAGGTGAACCTGCTCCCATCGGTGCGTACACATCGCACCTTGCGCCTAATACAGTCGATATGAGCATGGACTGTAGATAACCAATCCATACCCAAGATGACATCGTAAGGCCTCGACGCCACTACAAGAAGATCCCAGCCGTAGCTCTCGCCTCCTAGAGTAAGCTCACACTGCCGGCACTAGTGCGTAATCGTCGAGTCTGCTCCCGTAGGAGTCTCTAGCCGTAAGGATCGAGCCAACGACTCTGTCGGAATCTCCAAGCTCCGAACAAAGGCAGCAGATATGAAAGAGTGACTCGCTCCCGTGTCTATAAGAACTACAGTAAGGGTGGAATAGACACAGATAGTACCTCGAATCATCTCGGGCGCGCTGTGGTCGTAGGCCTCTGCTGCCTGGAGTTGTGCCTGTCTCTGCCCGCCAGGTCCCTGTGGTCGGCGTGGACCTCCTGGTGGTGGTGGTGGTAGAGCCTCAAAGCGTCACCCACCACCTGCTACTCAACCAGCTCCTCTGCCATGTCCTCCTGCTCCCTGCGGACCGCCACAGTCGACCCTCTGCCTCTGCCTCGGTGGCCCCTCAACCGTCTGCTGCTCCTCGGCATGGCGGGTTGGACAGTCATGAGCCATGTGGCCCTGCCCGCCACAAGTGTAGCACTGCCTGCCCCTCGAAAGACTGGCTTCGCGTTGTGTTCCCCGCACTGCTGAGCCAGTGTCCTGAGGTCGTCTACCTGAGGGTCTGGTCTGCCTGGACCCATGAGTCATCCGTCGACTGCCTACTGTAGAAGACTCTACTACGTGCCGCCCCGCGGTAGGTCTCACTGCTGATGCAGGCTCAGCAAGGAAGCTCTTAATCAGAAGGGCCCGCTCCAGTACTCCCGCCTGAGTCGGATTGCTGAGGGAGATCGATGATGCCCTGATCTCCTACCTCAATCCCTGCTCAAAGGTCCGGGCCCGGAAGAATGGGTCCCGTACCATGTCTGTCGAGTAGCACGAGAGATCGGTAAATCTCACCGAGTACTTGGTGACCATCAATCTGCCCTGCTGTAGCTGTAGAAGCTCCTGGATGTGCACCGCACAGAGGGTGGCTGTGACGAACTCCGAGCGGAAGAGGCTCTCAAAGTCCGTCCAGAGGAGAGATGCCTCATCGTGCACCTGGAGCATAAAGCTCCACCATCTTCCTGCTGTCGCGTGCAGTAGGCTCGCTGCGAGGATCACCATGAGGTCTACTCGTGTCCTCACTAACATGAAACTTGTACAAATGCCTCCAGCCAGTCCTCAGCGGCATGGGGGTCCGTCTCCCCGTGGAACCTCGGCGGTCGCTGGTGATGAAACTAGTGCAGTTCACTAAGGAGACATGCATCATCAGCGGCTGGGGCTGGAAGCATCGGTGGCTCGGCGGGTAGAGGTACCGCCGGTGCCTCAGCTGTCAAAGGGCCTTGTATCGAGGCCTCGTCGCTCGGTGGGCTGTCATCACGCACAACTCTCGGAACCCTAGCTGGATACTGTCGTGGGGCCATCCTGAAATGAAACAGGTGCACCACGGTCAAACAGTATACCTGGTGAGCTGACATAAAGTAATCAAAAAGAAAACGTAAAACACACATGCAATCAATGTTTTCGTGCATTAAGTCAGAAATCAGAAGTCAGGGTCCTGGTGTACGGATACGTCGACCACCGCACCAACATTGGACTCCCTGGTCTGATAGCCACACCCAATACGCTTAACACTATTGCTTCACATAGAAAAAGATCAGAGTCCCAAGTTCTGCGGTATAACCGAACTCCTCTGATACCAATTTGTCACGACCCGTCCTCGGGGCCCGTGCCATGACTACCCCAAGCCCGCCTTCCATAGGCCAAGGGCTGGCGACTAGAACTAAGGCGTAAATCCCGGTAAAAAAGGAAGGCATTACCTTTGTAAAGTAAACAAAAAACGCCACAGAGCAAGCAAGCAGAAGTAAACAGTAAGTAAAAGCTCAGTACAACAGTAAGTGCGGAAAAGTAAGTGGGCCAGAATACAAACCCAAACTGAATGTAAAGTACAACTGGAAAGGGAAAACATCAACTGAAAGTAAGCCGCAACCTCGAGCCATCCACTGGAACTCCCACCTGAAGGGTGGGTACAGATAGCATCCGCAGCTCCTCGGGTCCAGCCGTCCAATCTGAGTACGTCCCACCCAGTGGTCCACCTCCGGGTACCAACCTGCTCTTCGTGCCTCTACCACGATCAACGATGTCCGTCGTCTACAACCAACACAACGTAGTGCGGGCATAGCCCATGCAGGGGTGAGTATAAGCTACTCAGAAGAAGGTCTCCCAGAATCAACAAAGGAAAGATATAATCATGAAGTAACATCCAACACCACTTAGGTATATTCCCATACATATACCTAAGTCATAAATTCCAGTTCGGCTCAAACATCCGAGCTCAAGTACAACCCAGTCCACATAGGAAAACAGAACCCAGTCCACACAGGAAAGCAAAACGTAATCCACACAGGATAGCACAACACAATCCACAAAGGAAAGCAAAACAGGATTCAGCTCTCACAGGTACACTTCTTCATAAGACGATAGAGATGATCAGATATTGCCACTGATTCATCTAAGCCGTCGGACCCACAAAGGATCGATAGGTACTAACCCCTGAAATGACCTACAAAGGATCTGACCCATACATGATCGATAGGTAACTAACCCCCGCAATGACCCACAAAGGATCTGACCCACACAGGATCGATAAGTAACTAAACCCCAAAATGACCCACAAAGGATCTGACCCACACAGGATCGATAGGTAACTAACCCCACAATGACCCACACAGGATCAAACCCACACAGGATCTATAGGCGCTGGCCCACACAGGACCGCTGAGCGCTGACCCACACAGGACCAGAACCACATAGGATCTGTAGCACTGATCCACGAGGGATCGCTGAGTGCTATAGTTGTCGCCGTCGAATCCACTGAGGATCTCTGTACAGTCGTCGTCGTAGTCGCAGCTTGCTCTAGGGTTTCCGCACACAACAAGCTCGTTCGGGAGGGTCACTCCATGAGCCGAGGGGCTGATACATCAACTGACACATAGTCCGGAGTTGATGTATCCAAAAGTTCCGTATCGTCAACAGGAACTCAACGTCGCATACGGCGCGTCAATCAGACGCCCGGTCTGAGAGTTATTGGCTTTTTCGTCCTAGGGGCCTGGTTGGTTTTTAAGTCAAAACCAACCTGACCATACTCCACCTTCATCCAAACCATGGGCGGAGTAAGCCAAAAGATCCGTCTCACTAAGAGGAATCCATCAAAGTCGATGGCACGTCAATTGGACGTCCGGAGCTCAAGTTATAAGCGTTTCCGCTCTGAGGGCCCTGTTGATTTCGTGTGCAAACTAACCCAGCCGAACCCAAAGTACTCCAAAACCTTGAGTGTAATATATAGAAACGACCGTCTCGATCCAAGGATCACATCACAACTAACAGTGCGTCAATCGGAGGCCTATAGCTCAAGATATGGGCAAAAGACCGAAAGATGTCCGAAAACGGGGGGTTTAGACCCGGACCGACCCGGCCCAACCCCCCCTGGGTCGACCCGACCCGGATGGGCACGAACCGGCCTAGACGGTGGGCCCGGCCCAGCCTAAGTGGCTTGGCCCGGCTTGGGCACGACTCGGCTGGCGCTGGCCGGGTGGCCAGCGGGTCGGCATGGCCGTTACGGCCGAGCGAAGCGGGGGGCGCACTGCCCCCGCGTGGAGAGACCGCGACCCCGCGTGGGGCCGCAATTGCCAGTGGATGCGGCTGGTTGCCGCGTCCCGTTCCCTCCGGCCCCGCACGGTCACGGGACCATGGCCTGCCGCCGCGACGGATCCTCCCGGCGGTGTGCCGGGCGCCGCCACCACCTGCCGTCGGCACCGCCGTGTCGGTGACGCGCACCGGCGGGCCGCTCCGTGGATCGCTGGATGAGTTCCAGTGGTCAGAATTGCGTGTCGTCTTCACCAATGGCCCTCCCGGGGCTCGTCCTTCACTGCGAGGACCTCACATCCCCCGTGCGGACTGCTTTGTCATCGCCCGCCAATCTGCTCACCAAGAACGAAGAGACGGTGGGTTCGGACTTGTTCGTTAGTCCGCACCCACCGTGTTAGCGATTTTAAAAAGTCTTCTGAAAAATATTTTAAAAATATGCCGTGGGTATAAAAACACAAGATTAAGAATGCACCATTTGAAATCAAGCTGAGGATATAATTCATGAAGAATTAAAAGAACCGTAACCCCCTACATCAATCAGTTGTTGATCGAAGATTGTCGCGGGGGATGGAACGTTGTGGAAGAAGCATCACGAAAGGTGGATCATCGGTGTCGTGGTACACGGTGTCGCGTCGTCGATATCTGAGGTTTTGGCGTTCTTTATTTCCCTTTGTCAGAGGCCGGCGTTCTTTGAGTTCTTCGCGTTTTTCACGTTCTTCCCGAAGGAGGATGAAGATCTTCAAGCTTTAGAGCTTTCCCCCAATCCTCTCAACAAGCAACCCTTCAATAAAATAAGTGTTGGCCTTATTTTATTTCCCATTCCAACGTTTTGGAATTCATAAAAAGAAAGCAACAATTAATTAAATTAATTTCAACACTTAAACCGTTCAATTAATAGGGGCGTTTAATATTTAATTAAACGCATGGGTTGAATTTATTTAAAAAGAGGTTTTCGCGGGTGCATTACATAGAGGGAAGGAAACAGGGGGGCTCGTGTGGGACCCACCTCACAAATATCCTACCAATGGGTAGGATATAATGGGTCCCATCTTATCCCCTTAACCTAGGTTAAGCCACTTAACTAAAATAAAAATAAAAAGTCGCACCACTTTTATTTTTATTCCTTAACTTAACCACAAAAATTAAAAACCACACTCGAGGAAACACAAGTCCGGAAAAGGCGTTTCTAAGCAAATACCGGCGCTGCGATTCCATCGGTTCCCTCGAAATTCGATTCCGAGCACTGGTTCAAAAGTTAGAAAACCCCGCTCGTTCGTTCACTGAACGTACCCAAGCTAAACATCGGAAAATGATTCTGGCCACACCGGGCCTCAGAATCAGGTGCCGTCAGAAACTGCGTTCTTGTAAAAAAATCCCAAGAAAATTAAGAAAAACATTTCATTGAAATTTACAGTTCTTTACACTGGATCCAAGTAGTGATCCCAAATAAAAATTTACTATCACATTTAATTACCTATGCAATTCGAGGTATTCAAAATAGCCAAGGCCTTAACCACACGATACCCCAACATGGGTTCGTGGCACAATGATTCACACAAACACACAAAAGTTGGAAATTAAACACCAAGCTACCTACCTTAAATGCCCCTGAACGGTTCGCGAATGAAGATCCTTGAATTTTCCAAGAACTACATAGATCTGATGTGAAAGAAAATACCGTTCAAACTCAAATAACTTCCCTCAGAGGAAGAATTGGCAAGAACTACGCAAGGAGGAGGAATAACTCACCTGTGCAGTTCTAGGGAGATCAACAGTACATAAAAAAGATTCCTAACGCTCGATCTGGAGCTCCTCAAAGGTCCGTACTTCTCTCCTGACTCCTTCCTCCAGTTCTAAGCCTTCCCTATGAACAGGGGAGGCTACTACCCATTTTAAGTGAAAAAAACAAACTACACGACATGTAATTTTCATTTTTAACTATTCCTTCAGAGGCTTCTCACCAGCGTGGCACTGTTCATCAGTCGACATGAGTACACGATGTGTGAATCCTGAGTACATGGTGTGTACTATCGTCTGGCTGGAGGCTGCTTCCAATTCCTTACTATTTTCCTTCCGACTGACTACACGGCGTGTACATACCCACTACAAGGCATGTAGTCGGTTTTTACACCCTTCGTCACCAACATGACTACACACCCTATGTACTCATCCCACACGGCCAAAGTACACGATGTGTGGAATAGTACATAGTGTGTAGTCACAAAATTTAGGAATTTTCCCCATTTTCCTTATTTTCTCAAAAACACTTAAGGAAAAGTGAAAAAGAAGAAACCCGTACCTCAAAAATAAGAACTCGGTTCTTACAGAATTCCCCCTTAATGAAATTCGTCCTCGAATTTCCCTTCCAAGGGTGGTGAAGATAAATCTCAAAACAGCTCTGGCCACTCAGCATGTACGTTGGTCTCCCGCTCCTAGGTTTCGTCCTGCACTCGGCCATACTGCCATATCACTTATATGAGAGGATATGACCAACCTCGGAGAACCTTCATGTTCCTATCCATGATACGAATTATATTTCCTCAAAGAACGCATCTACCTCGAGCTCAACCTCCTCAGGCTGAAAGACGTGAGATGGGTCTGAATGATATCGACGAAACTGAGATACATGGAAGACGTCGCGCATGGCTCAGTACCTCTCTGGTAACTACAACCGATAGAAAACCAGCCTGAATCTCTCCAGAATATCAAATGGCCCCACATACCTCGGTGAAAGTTTACCCTATCTCCTGATCCGCTTGTATCCCAACATCGGAGAAACACATAAGAAAACCTGATCCGCGACCATGAACTCCAAAGGTCATCTGCGGTGATCAACATAAGATTTCTGAAGAGACTGGGCAGTAGCCATCCGCTTCTGAATCAACTGGACCTACTCAGAAGTCTCCTGCGCGAGCTGTGGTCTCAGTAAAGCTGCCTCACCTGCCTCTAACCAGCACAAGGGTGATCGACATGGCCTACCATATAAAGCCTCATAAGGTTCCATCTCATTAGTTTCCTGAAAACTTTTATTATAGGAAAACATGACCAGGGGTATATGCTTCTCCAAATATCCCCCAAAGTCTAGGATGCATGCACACAACATGTCCTCAAGCATCTGCATAGTACACTCTGACTAGCCATCTGTCTGAGGGTGGTAAGCTATGCTCAGAAGCACCTGTATACCCAGTTCCCTCTGAAAACTCTTCCAAAAAACGAGAAGTAAAACTGGCGTCCCTATCTAAAATGATAGAATGAGGAACCCCATGATGACGTACGACCTCTCGGATATACAACTTCCCGAGCTTGTCAACACCGAAGGTCTCCTTGATCGAAAAAAAGTGAGCTACCTTCGTGAGTCTGTCTACAACAACCCACTCGACATCATTGCCTCGAGGTGACCTTGACAACCTAGTCAAAAAGTCCATCATGACATCATCCCATTTCCACTCCGAGATGGGTAACTGCTGTAACAGTCTGGCTGGTCTCTGATGCTCCGCCTTCACCTGCTGACATGTGGAACACCTTGTAATAAAACCAACTACTTCATTCTTCATACCCAGCCACCATTACTGATGTATCAAGTATCAGTACATCTTGGTAACCCCGGGATGAACTGCCCAAACTGAATCCTAAAAATCCCGCATCAACTCCTCGCGTATATCTCCTGGAACCCATACTCATCCATGGAAATTCAGTACCTCATCATCGCCTATCGCCCAACAAGGAGGAGGGTCCTCACTTGCCACCGACTCCCATAGAACAGGGCCTCCTGAATCAGATATCTATCTCATCATCACTCTATCCAGGAGGGTAGAGATCATAGCTAAAGAATAAATATAGGTTTTCCCCTGACTGTCGTGCACCTTCAAATGCATCTCAGAGAACAAATCCATGAGCTGCCACTCATCACTGTCCTTTTGCATTGCCTGTATCTGATTCTTCCTGATCAGTGAAACAACAACTGCATTTCCCTTACCAGGTGTATAAGAAAGATCAAAATCGAAGGACTAAAGGTATTCGACCCACCTTAACTGTCTCAAATTCAAGTCACACTGAGTAAAGATATGCTTGAGACTCTTGTGGTCAATGAAAACCACAAAATTATCTCCCAGGAGATAATGTCTCCAACAGCGCAACACATGAAAAACTGCAGCCAACTCGAGATCATACGTCGGGTAATTCCTCCCATGTGGCCTCAACTGCCAAGACCCGTACGCAACTACTCAATCGCCCTACATCAACACTACTCCCAGTCCAATACCTGATGCATCATAGTAAATGGTATAGATCTCCCCTTGCTCTGGAAGTATCAGTACTGGTGCTGATGTCAACCTTCATTTCAGGTCCTGAAAGGCTATCTCGCAAGCTTCTGACCAAATGAACTTCACACCCTTCTTAGTCAAACCCATCAATGGCACTAATAAGTGGGATAAGTCCTGTATAAAGCGTCTGTAGTAACCAGATATCCCCAAGAAACTCCACATCTCAAACACGTTCTTGGGCTACTCCCAGGAAAATACTGATCTCAACATCTCTGGGTTTACTGCAACTCCTGCCTCTGAGATGATATGACCAAGTAAGTGAATCTGGTCTATTCAAAAGTGGCACTTTGAGAGCTTAGCATATAGCCTATGCTCTCTCAGTGTGCTCAATACGATCTCAAGATGGGTGGCATGGTCGTGTCGAGTGTGAGAGTAAACCAAGATATCGTCCACGAATACTACAATGAAAGAATCAAGATACGGATGGAACACCCGATTCATTAGAGACATGAAAACTGTTGGCGCATTCGTGAGTCCGAACGGCATAACCAAGTACTTGTACAGACCATATCTGCTCCGAAAGGCTGTAAGTGGTATGACCGATGGTCTCACGCGAAGCTGATGATATCCTGTTCTCAAGTCAATCTTCAAGAACACTCGTGCTCCACAAATTTGATAAAAAAGATCATCAATCCTAAGCAAGGGATATCGGTTCTTAACTATCAACAGGTTCATCTTCCAATAATCCACATAGAGTCTGAGGGTATCGTCCACCTTCTTCGCAAAAGGACCGGAGAACCCCAAGGAGAAGTACTGGGTAAGATAAAACCCATTGACTGTAACTCCTCTAACTGTCTCTTGAGCTCCTGTAACT